>OY754961.1:125857-5125857 GCA_963576555.1 Ferdinandea cuprea
AATAACCCAACCTGTGAGTATATGAATTTAATAGAAGAGTGTAATATAGATTTAATGTCGATTTCGTTTCGTAATCCGAAAGTCTTCCGGACTCCTATATAGGTATATTTAAAAGAATATTAATTATTAAACGTTAATATATATAGAACAAAATATGTTTTAAACTAATGTAAATTTAATGGCTTTTCAAGCTAAACAAGTTGCCAAATGATTTTCGCAAAACGATGTATGTAATGTTTTATGTTTTTGAAGTGAAAATATTGGCAAAAAAAAGAGACGTCATCTCATAGAGATTTCATACCTCGATATCTCCTAAACTAGGCGAAAACGAGACTATTTTTAAATATTAACTTGTGATTATTTCATTGAGATCTATAAAGTTGCATCTTCAAATTTTTTCGCCTCAGAAACTATAGTATCGACGGAAAAATTATAAGCATTTCAAGTTTTTTTTTTAAAAAATAATAAAAAAGCTGGAGAGTATTTCCTTCCTGTTTATTCTGTTTCCAGCTTTGGTTTTATGAGTCTTTTTTGACAGTCAGGTATTAAAATTCGGATTTTATTTATTGTTTCTCATGAAAAGTACACTTAATTTAATTAAAATGGAAAGAAAATTCATTGGTATGTTGTGACTTCTATTGTTGTTTCGTTGGAGACACACAAATATCTTATACTCTAATGTATATACTTGTAAAAGATATTGGAGCAAATATTACGGATCCGATGTTCAAAGGACTTTATGGATGTTCACAAAAACACAAACCAGACCTGGATTTAGTACTCAAACGTGCTTGGGAGCAAGGATTAGACAAAATTATTATAACTGTTGGAAGTTTAAATGAATCTAAAAGCGCACTTGAAGTAGCCGAAAGCGATAGCAAGTTGAATTTAATTTTAGAAGCCACCACTTAATATTTCGTTTTTTTAGGCCGACTGTTTGTGACAATGGGATGTCATCCAACTCGCTGCAATGAATTTATTCCAAATCCTAATGAATATTACATGAATCTGTGCCAACAGATTGAAAATAATTCCGAAAAAGTTATCGCTATTGGGGAATGTGGTTTGGATTATGACCGTCTACATTTTTGTGAAAAGGATGTTCAAACGTTGTTCTTTGAAAAGCAGTTAAATTTAGCAAAAACATATAATCTCCCACTCTTTTTACACTGCCGGAATGCGCACAAGGACTTTATAACAATAATAAAAAGAAATGAAGACTGTTTAAGTAAAGGTGGAGTAGTACATAGTTTTGACGGAACTCTTGAGGAAGCGAAAAGCATAATAGAACTTGGCCTTTATATTGGTCTCAACGGGTGTTCTCTCAAAACTGCGGACAACTTAAAAACTATCAAAGAAATTCCGAACGACAAAATAATGATCGAAACCGATTCTCCTTGGTGCGGTATTCGCCCAAGTCATGCAAGCTTCAACTTAGTTCAGACAAAATTTCCATCTGTTAAGAAGAAAGAAAAATGGACTCCAACTTCGCTAGTTGATTCTAGAAATGAGCCCTGCCAGATTGTGTAAGTTGGTTTTTAGAAACCCAATTCAATCGCTATTTTAATTAATTTTACTACAGGCAAGTAATTGAAGTGATTGCTGGTGTTAAGGGAGAATCAATTGAAAAATTGTCCAACATCTTTTACAACAATACTTGGCAGCTATTTTTTAAGGGCCGATTATCCGTAATAAATTAAGATAAAGCAAACTAAAAACAGCTGTTTTGAATTGAATGAACACATTTTTTTGGAGATTCTTGCCTGGTTTTATTTTGTGTTTTCAGTAAATTATATAAGATCACCTAATGATTTAATAATGAAATCAGATTCAATGAAATAAAAATTATTAATAATTTATAAATATTTTTTTCCATAAGTCTGTACCTTTATTTAGACTAGTTCAATGTTATAAACAAAATAACAATAGTTTAATTCGTTATGCTATTTCGTATTTAATAATGTATTGAATATATCAAATTACAGGCTAATAACACTCGCTAAGTATTCCTCGCTCCAATTTGAAGTCATAATCCGATTCGAATTGCATTTGTTTTGTCATGAGTGCAAGAATTCCATCAACTTCCATTTGTGTTACTTCAAAAATATTTTTGGTGCACAATTGCGGCGAAATGTTGAAAGGAATACCCAGAAGGTACGGCACAGGATTTTGGTTTATATTTGTATTTGGTGATGGTTGCCCATAGACAGGAGGATATGGATAGAGTGGCATTGGAGCTGCTGGTATATCCGACCGAGATAAATGTGCAGGTCCTGACGGTTGATTCTCTATTACAATAAAGTCATCCCCCTCAGATGGTCCCTTTATTATATCTCCAGGTGGAGTTTCAGGACTTTGTTTCTTTTTGCTAAAAAAGGATAACATACTTCCACTAGATTCGCTTCGATTTATTTATAACAGCAATATATAACGTTCCTAACTAAAAAATGACAGTAATTTTTTTATTATTTATTCATAAAGTACATGACATGAACATGACGCATGACGCATCGAAATTGTAGTAGATCTTAAAACTAGAAGCAGCAAGTGACTGTATTTACATCATCATTTTGTTCCATCATTTCTTCAATTTCCAATCCTCAGAGTATTTCTTTCTTTCTTTTGTTTACATCTTTGTATGTCAAAAGGAAATTTACATCATTGTTTCCTTTATGCAATTATTTCTGTGATTATGGTCTCACCACCTAACACGTGGCATACAATGATAAAAAAATTCCACCACGGAAATAATGGTCGGTTTGCATGGCCATGCATGCTATCACGCACGTACAGTAGTTTAGAATAAGATTTCCGAATTACTGCAAACAATATAACAAGTTTTTGTTTGGTTATCCCGAAGAGCGCTCCTCTCCGGCATGTCGATCGAACAAGCAAATATATTTCATTTGAATTTAAAGTGTAAATGCCGCTGTATTTTTGTATATGTATTTACAACCACCTCACGGCCAATTTGATGTAAATGAAGGGGATGCAAGACAAATGCCAATAGCCATTTTAATATGTTTTTAATACACCCAATATCATTTCATTATTTGTTTAGTTCAATTTGGTAATAACTTTCAGCCAATCTCAAAATTAAAGAATTTTTAAATGCATCAGCAACAAATACGACATTTATCGATTATGACATTTATGGTGTTTGAATGGGTTAGTGTTTTTGGTTTTGATTCTGAATTCAAAGCCAGCAGCAAATTTCTCTTCTTTCAAAAACGACATAATTAATATGTAAAAAAATAAACTACAAATAATCATTAATATCAGGCTTTCATAACTTTATTATGGATATTTTGAGGCTATTCCAAAAACCAAGACGATTTATTAATTAAAAGCTTTAACGAATTGAAAAGGGATGATAAAACTAACCTAAAGGGTCCGCCATCTAACGTTTTTTTTTCAACTAGTGCTTATTCCGCGAATGGTTACACATAGCTCATGTCTCATTTGACAGATAATTCGTTTTATCCTTCCGCTGAACGAATATGGTTGTGTATAGGCTTGAACAACGCTGGGAAATATTGCGACATTACTTTGAAAATCATGGAAGAAGAGAAGCACTGTCAGCTCCGTATGTTCGTTATCTTGTGAAAAAAGTGAAAGAAACTGGCATCCTCATCGATAAACTAAAGCGTGAAAAGCCAAAAACAGTGCGTACACCCGAGAAAATTGCTGCTGTGGCAGAAAGTGTGCGTTAAGCGCCATCAACATCAATTCACCGTCGGTCTCAACAATTGAACATTTCGGAGACATCATTGAGACGAGTTTTGCATAAAGACCTTGTAAAAAAGTAAATAAAGTAGGCTACTGCATGGCCAGCCGAGGCAGCCATTTGAATGAAATTATTTTCTATTATTATCCGGAAGGATTGTACTTTCAAATAAAAAAATAAATTTGAGAAAATATTCAGTCGTTTTTTTTATAGCATTTTCAAAAAAAAAAGTTATTTGGCGGACCCTTTATGTGCCAATTTTCGAATCCAGTAAAGAAATGCATGCAATTTTACGATTTTTTTTTTATAATTCCCTCGCACTAAAAGTATTTTGGGTAATTTTACTATGAATAAACACAGTACGTATATTAAAAAAATTTAAAATGTTTTCTTAAGCATAGTATTGCTGTTTTACTTTTTACTAAAAAATCAAACAAACAGAATTGAAAGAATGTATAAAAGGCCAGCAATAATATCCGCAGCTAGCTTAAGTTCTGAGATCTGCCATGCGGATGGGTGTTTTCAAACGCATTCGCATTGCAGAACAAAAAGCAACCCATTTCTTAAATGTCAAAAGTAATACGTCATTACAATACATTGCGTGGTTGCTAAGAGGTACATTTGGCACAAAGTCGCACGGGACAGGTACATTTGATTTGAGTCAGAAAGAAAATTGTAGAATGCACCAAGAATTGTGCAGTTGCAATACTACAGTACTACGCCAAAAAATCTAATCTAATTCTGTCGCCATTACACATTTTTTTTTCCGGGGTTTAGCGGACAGGGGATATGGAAGTCGACTATCTTTATAATTACTCATCTGTGATTGGAATGTAGCCAGTCTCTCCTTTAATTAACCGTTTGAAATCGGAATTAAAATGTAGGTTCCTTTTAATTTGTGCCCACAACTCAACGGACTTTAATTAATTTTTTGTTTTTTTGGGCATTCAAAGGAATCAGGTTTCTGCAGACAAAAAATTTAATTTATAGTGCGAAAAACCATGATAATAACCAACTTCGATTAAGTCCATTGTAACAAAAATCACTGAAATTGGTCATCTTTTAAGTCCTAAATAATATTTCTGTATTTAAAAAAATATTTCTGCTTAGTTTACAATTTAGTTTTTTACTGCTGTTTATTTTTTATACCCTATCGTAAGGGTGTATTAATTTAATTTTGACACATAATTTGCAACACCCCTTAATATTCGTCGTAAGCCCCCTAAAAGTATAAATATTTATAAACAGGATAAAAAACCTAAGACGGTTTAACAAAGTCCGACCGTTCGTCCCTCCGCATCAATTTTTGAGGGCTTTAAATTTAAGCTGCGAAGCAGAATTTTTAAACATATACTCCCTAGGGTCCCGAAATGGTTAAGTGTTAAAATTTTTTAATATACCCCAAAATCTAGGAAGAAAAAACATTTTAAAGCTGTTGTTGAAGAGACAAAGGGTTAAAACAAAAAAAAAAAATTTATAGAATGAAATGAAATGCCATTTATAATGTTATTAACGCTTTGATACCGATATGATACTCTCATACTGTTCGCGCCAAGAAGACAGTAGTCTTTCCTTATATTTTTATTTCACTTTATTCATCTTCGTCGTGTTTAGACAACAGGCTAGTTTCTAATAAAATATAGAAGGTTCTTCTTGTTGATTAAATTTATTAAGGTAAAATAATAATGAACTCGAGGATTACAATTTTGTTCAATTTGTGTTATGCTTATTCAAGCAGTTTCATTTGCGCTGCTTATGTGAAATAACTTCACTAAAATAAATGCTTTTTAATTATATGCGTATATTATGTAGATTTGTGTGGGATCAAAAATATAAGTAAGTAATTATGCAAATGTGTATATGCATACGACCTTGTTTTTGTATATAAACATACTCTATTAATTTAGACAGTACTATTTGGAATTGAGTGTTTACTTGTTTTCCATCAAAATGTCTGTCTATTTAATATCATTGATAACTTGTTTTTTACGATTACTTTCATTCATTTAACCAGCATGCACCGACTGAAATAAAAAGAAGAAAATGAATGATTAAATAAATTTAACGATTCATTGTTCAAAATGATAACAGGAAATGAATTAAAACGTATTAAAATAAACTAGTCGATTGTTTAAAAATATTAATGAAATGATACACAAACTATTTATGTATGTATGAAAAAGAATTGTTTAACGTTTACTGTGTTAATAAAAGATTACATATTATCATTGGCCCTATATAAACAGAGGTATACAATCGTATTCCTACATACAAATATAGTTCTAGTTGTTTTGTATTCCATTAAAATAATATAAATTACATATAAGTAAGGGTGCGATCAGACGGTCATCCAAACTTGTCATCGGGATGACATGTTGACATCAATAAACTTGTTTATGTCAGACGGGAGGACCACTTTAGGATAAATTCTACGGGTTACAAGTTGGGATGACCGAATGATCGCACCTTTATACCTTTGAAAAGAGCGTACACGATTTATTTAGAATAAAAAGGTTATAAAGTAATTCATAATATAGTAAAGCTACTCGAAATTTAAAAGATTTCCAGAAAGTATTAATAATTCGTTAGTGAACGTACTTTCAAGCGGCAAAATTACTAAAGAATATACAAATATTTTTTTCTGTTTTCCCATAAACCCTTTGTATTCAATCAGAAGTGAAAAACACTTCATTTGTATACAGTATACATTATAATAAATTTGTATATAATTAAAAGTGAAAAATACTTCATTTGATTACAGTCTACATGATTCATTTACAATAATAATGTTAATGCAATAGCACGCAAATTTTGTAAACTATCAATTACTTAACTATGTGTATGTATATGTATTTATGAGCTTTAAATGTTTATATATACAGAGATTACAATTATAATGAAAATATATATATATATACTTTTAAATATATTTTGAATTGGGACCTACCCTAGCGATATCAACACCAGTTATATTTTTAACCAATTCTGGAACTTTGTTAACAATTTGCAAAACTTCTCCAGTCAATTTAGCTGCTCCTATTTCGCCATTTCCACTGGAAACCATAGTTATCTTCTTGGTTTGAGATAATGGTGCAGCAACTTCAGCAGCGATCTTAAATAATGAAATTATTAAATGAAGTCAGAAAAAATGATGAGCAATAATAGAAAAATAACCTTTGGCAATGTCTCTAGTAACATTTCAACCATGGCTGCTTCGCGATATTCTCTATAAGCTTCAGCTTTTTGTGACATTTGTTCAGCTTCTGCCTTTGCCTTAGCTGCAATAGCAAATGCCTCGGCTTCTCCGCGTATTTTTATCTAAGAATCAATATATATTTTTATATATTAATAATCTATTTAACGCACGGCGTATTCTTACCGATTCAGCTTCGGCTTCAGCTTCCAAAACTACACGGAATTTATTAGCTTCTGCAATTTTTTCCAAACGATACTTCTCTGCTTCTGCTGGCCGACGAATTGTAGCTTCGAGTTCTCTCTCACGACGCTGAATTTCCTGGTCTTGAACCGCAATTTCCTGCGTACGTTCAATAACTTTTACTTGCATTTGCTCTTCCTTAATACGTTGCTTGGTCTTTGCAGCTTGAAGTTCGTAAGCCATTTCAGCTTCTGCCTTTTTCGTCTGAACTTCGACGTCATATGCCGCTTTCTTAAGTTCAAAGTCACGTTGTGCCTTAGCAATTTCAGTATCATTTAAGAAGCGAGATGCCATGCGTTGTTCTTCGGCAATGGCTTCTTTTATTTGAGCATCACATCGAGCTTCTGCCTCTCCAATACGCGCGTCTCGTTTAACTTCCGCAGTACGTGCCATACCCAAAGATTTAAGGTATCCCTAAAGAATTGCATTAGGTAACGTGTAGTAGTATGGCTTAATGATTAGGAGCAAATTTGTTTTAAATAAATATGGTCTCATTACGAAAAATCTTGCAGGAACAAAAACAATTCGAACAGAATATGAAAGCAAAAAACATTCATTTTACTTACTTTTCTGCCGCCTTATCAAGTATCTTGGAGCTAATTGCAAAAACGTCAACAAATTTTGTAAACTTACGTTACAACATAATAAAAAATTCTTATATATGAGATTTACACTAATATAGCAGGAGTATGTGTATGTTGATGCAAATAATGTAATTTTAATTTTTGAACTTGGGACCCATGATTGCGTTGAGTGTAGCGGTAGCCTATTCAATGATAACCCTTAACTACCTACCTCTTATTTCAGTTACATAACTACATACATATCTCAGACTTCTCTATTCTCAGTTATTCTTCTTCTTCTCTCCATTTAACGACGAGATTATGATACTGACAGGGATCATAACCCTCCCACTTCACTGCATTCCTACTGGTCCGCCTGTGGGGCTCTATTTTCTTTTATTGATAAAAACAAATAAGACATACGAAAGTTAACAAACTAACTATTATGGCACTCGCGCTTGTCGAGCTCCAACTCGGTATTATTTTAAAAAGAGAGAAAGTACAAAGATGCATGAAGAATAAAACGCGGTTGCAAATAGTTATAACCGAAAACAAAATCGCCAGAGTCTGACAGACTAGAGGTAGGTACGTAGTTAAAGGATAAAAATTATAATGGAATTTATTTATTTTCGGAGGTTGCGATATAATTTTTGTTTGGCAGTGGATACACATTCAAACTAAACGTTAATTCTCATTGTGGCTAATTAAATTCAAAAGAAAACTGTAGACATTGACGACAGGAGACGAGTCAGCTTATTGTTATTTTAAATACAATATTAGTCATATCAAACCAATTAATATACTTTTTAGTTTTGGTCAACGATGTAAATAAATAAGACATATTAATATAGCTAGATTATGTAGCTTTTTTACTTGCAAAATCAATCGAGTTTTAACTGCGAACATATAAATATGTACCAGGCACGAGCCAATAGAACTTCAGCCATGAAGATCTTCGCATCCCAACCCCGTAGGTTCGAGACGAAAAGGAATACCGAACCTCCATTTCAAAGACCAGCCATCGGGGATGCCATAGCGCTTCGTCTGGAAAATTGGAAGCAGCGTGCCCGGGATTGCAGAGGATGGAACGCTGTCTTGTCTCAGGCATAGTCACTTCACGGGTCGGGAGCCTGTTATGTAAGTTAACATTTTGGAATATCATTGTTTACTGCGAATGAAATTAACATGGAGTTCACAACTGATAATGATCGCGCTAACTGCAGTTTGATCTGTGTTTAACCCTGAAAAACTGCCTGCCACCGAATAAATTAACTAAGAGCTTGGCTTTGCTATAAAATTATTAAACAATACATACATTTACTGAATTTACAATAAAAAAAAAGTTTTTATATGAAATTAATTTTGTCTGCATGCAAGCAGATACTAAACAAATATTTTAATACTCATTAAAAAATTTCTTTTTTTCCGAGTTAAATTATTAAACTAAGTAATTTATACAACTTAATAATGAATTCAGTGCTTTAAAGATTTTGCCACAATATTATTTAAACGTTTAAATAAGTTTACTGCATAATATTATGTGCGTTTGGATATGGAAATTTAAAAGTAACCAAAACATTAACGTAAATTATACCATCTAACATAAAATAAACACACAACATCAATTTATAACTTAAAAATAAAAAAAAATAATTATTTCAGAACGTACCTTTGAATCACCCTTTTTGGATATTTTTTTTTTAACGTAGCAAAAAACATATATGGAGAAAAAAGAGAGAACGTAAACTTCAATGCAAAATGTTCGTCTACTAAATTAAATCTTTATGTTTAAGTATGGTTAAGGGAATAGATAATCGGAAGAGGTTTATGTAATTAAGTAGTTTTAAATAATCAATTTTACTAGAATTTACCAATGCCGATGGGTTAATATTTCCCACAAAACAAAATATTAAAAATATTTAAAGAAAAAGGGAAAATAGAGCAATGTTAAAGAAGGGACCAGACTACATTTTTTATTGTATTTTTTTAGAGTCGTTTCTGCTTGATATCATTATTTTCGTATGATGAATGTAGATATGTGTATAATATAAATTATACATAATTATTCAGATAACTCACCTCCTCGTCACGGATATCCTTTAAAGTGTAAGAGACAACGGTGATGCCCATATTGATCAAATCAGAAGATGCTACTTCAAAAACTTGTTTACTAAACTTCTTACGATCTTTGTAGATTTCTTCAACAGTCATAGATCCCATAATAGCACGCTGATGACCTTCAAGAGTTACTAGGGCAATGTGTTGTATTTCTGCTTCACTTTTCCCAAGAAACTGTTCGCAAGCCGTCAATAACATATCCTCATTTTGACCCTGAATTTTCACTTGTGCAATGCCAGTGACTGAAATTGGTACTCCTTGGCTGGTATACACACAGGGGCTTTCGACTTGAAGTGTCATCGTGTTAAGCGAAATTCTATTTTAAATGGAAGATACAAACATTTATTTAGTTTTTATGAAAGTTAGCAGGAATATTTATTTCATTTCATTCAGTTCGTTTACCTTTGCACTTGTTGTATGGACGGCCAAACAAAGGCACGTCCTCCGGGTACAAGTAGTGGTTTCATATAACAGCATCCTTAAAAAAATAAAAACCATTTGGAAATGTTTGAAATAATAACATATTGCAGACTGTTTTTAAATTCGATCGAATGTCGTTTAATAATTTAATCACATATAGACGTACATCGCTTTAGAGAACAACTCTTATATGTTAGGGCAACCAATTAAAGATTAAAGGGCTTAACACCCATTTAGAGGTATTTAGCCAAAGACCACATTAACTGTCTTTAGGCTTATTGCCCAAAACGCCGCGACATTAGTAGAGTAAAGTAGAGAACATATTGCCAAACACTGTCTAAAATCTAAATAAATAGAAATTGTTACATTTTTTTTAATTAATAAAACAGTAGCTACATAAGTATTGAGTCAAGATTCATATGTTCATTTGCAAATGCTTGCGAAAAGAATTCTCAACATTCGATGATGTTCAACCCTTAATTTAAATGGTTGTGAAAAAAATCGATATACCAGTGACGTCATGCTGTTGATAAGCACCAATTTTTTATAGAATTAGTAAATAGCTCGCAGAATATACTCTTTTAAAATTAGTTACGACACTTACCTGATACAACCAGTGCTTCATTTGGACCACAAGTTACAAATCCCCAAGCCATTTTATTATTAAACGATTAGGTTTTAATATTTCGATATTTTTCGTTTGATGAGTCAAATTTATTTAAATTACAATTGAACGAATACAGGTGTGTACATATATAAAATTTTGTGTACCACCTATTTCGTGTTGTATGCGTAAACAATAAATAAACAAATACGCCTTATATTTTCTACAAAATTATTAAAAATAAAACAAAAATCGGTGCGCACTTCCAAAATTCCCAACTTCGTTTTTATAGAATCTTATCTGACCTGTTATAGTTATAAGATTAACTTTGACATTTATGATTTTTGATATACTTTGCTATTTTGCACCAGCGATGATTCCCTGATACGATTGTAGCGTTTTTCCTTCAAAAAAAAAAAAAAAAAAACAACTACGTAAAATCGCAAAATATTCGCAAAACACTGGAATTTTATAATTTCAAATAAAAAAATAGCATTATTAATAGCTGAAACATTTTCTTACCATAATGCAACTAATGACATGTACAAATAGTATGTAAAGGTTAGATTATATTGATGACTAATTTTCAACATATTTATATCTGTTTTTTTATGATTTTAACTATTATTATTATTTAAATAACAAGTTCAATTATTTTATGTTTTTCTTATTTAAACAATTGGGTATGTGTTTTTCCGCGTGTTCAAATATGTATACTACAATTTATTACATTTTAAATTCTCTACGCTACGTTTTTAACTAGTTTGAGGGCAACACTGCTTTGCGTATTCTTCCAAAACGTAGACAACAAGTCAATGTAAACCAAGCAAATCGGTAGCAAGTGCAGCAAAAAGTTAAGTTAACTGACAGTCATTAGGCATCTTTCTATTTTCTAAACAAGTAAATAATAAAGAAGGCCATACGTTACAGCCATCAATATCACAATTTCAAAATTTCTTTAAAAACATGAATGAAAAGAAATTTGTAAAACCTACTCAATTCGACATCTAGTACATTCTCATTTCTTGCTATTTTTTCATTCAATCCGGAATTTCAAATTATAATCTTTCACCCTTATTAATATTGCCAATTTAACTGATTGATAACTCTAACACACTGTTTACTCTTTAGTTATACTCAATTTCTTATTAATAAAAAAAAATTTAGGATTTATCCGCTGCTTAAAAACTGACAAAAACTAACTCACTGATGTACATAGGCTCTAGGAAATTTTTCTGAGGACTTATTTCGTGCTTTTGGGGTCTTATTTCATTTTTGTAATTGAATATATTTTCATTTGAGTTTATTTATATGTAATACTTTCACAAGGTATCTGTCGGTTCAATGACTACTGCGAAATAAGGGCCGCCTGGGACCTTACTGTTTAACAAGTTGATAACTTTGAAATAATTTTGGTAATTTGAAAAATAAAAGGCTTTTGTGCAAATTATTGTTAATTAGGTGTTGCAACAGTATAAAGACATAAAAAATCAGTATAATTGTTCATTTATTCAATCAAATAATAAACTGTTTTTTCATAAGTAATCAAAAAAATGGCTGATGCCTTCATAAACTTTCTTAATAATATAAACATGTTTAAAGATGATATTATACCTGCATCATGCCAAAGAAAAGTGTATAAAGCAAGAATAAACCCTTTTACAATTGAAGAAAATGCTGCATTTGAAAAAAAAGAAGCACTAACACATTCAAACACCATACATATCATAATCGATAAATGTCATATTTGTTGCTGATGCATTTAATAACTCTTCAATTTTGCACGTGTCATGTAAATCAACCATGATTTAACAAACAACTTCCTGGGTAAGGTACTTTACTCAACCACCTTGCTCACTTTTCCAGCACTTTACCTTAACTGATGAAAAAAACGCCTTATGTAAATCGTGTCAAAACAGTAAAGGGAGTGTCGTTAACCCCGGTCACACCAATCTAAAAAAAATTGATTGTGACATCTCACCCGCGAAGTTTATTGAAGAAACAGGCCAATATATAGTTGTTGTTTGGCGGGAAATAGTCAATTTAGTAACCAGTCAATTTAGTATTTTTATATTAAAAGTTTTCGTTTTATACATAAAATGAAATGCAAAATCCCTGAAATATCCTGGCACAATCGTGATCCAGTATTGAGTGTTGATATACAACCGAAAGTCGAAAAGTCAGACTTATACCGCCTGGCCTCTGGTGGTACAGATTCGCATGTTCTGATTTGGAGTCTTTCACTTACTGAAACCGGTGAAGTAAATTTAGATGTTTCTGCCGATTTAACCAGGCATCAAAGAGCAGTAAACGTTGTTAAGTGGTCTCCAAGTGGGGAGTTATTGGCTTCAGGGGATGATGAAAGTGTTGTGTTTATTTGGAAACAGAAGGAGGATAGTGAACCCATCAACATATTGGACAGGGACAGTGCCAACGAACATGATAAAGAAATATGGATTACTCTCAAAGTACTACGGGGTCACATGGAAGACATTTATGATTTGAGCTGGTCTCCAAACTCGCAATTTCTTGTAAGTGGTTCTGTTGATAATTCGGCTATAGTTTGGGATGTACAGAAAGGAAAATCAACATCTATACTAAATGATCACAAAGGATTTGTACAAGGAGTAGCATGGGACCCCAAGAACCAATATATTGCTACCTTAAGTACTGATAGGTAAATATATTCAAACCTTGACTTTTTCGTATGTTTTATAATATTTTCTTTTTATAGGTACTTAAGAATATTTGATATTCAGACGAAAAAAGTCATTCACAGAGTAAGCAAATCAGTTTTGCCTGTACCACTAGAGAATGATTTGAATGGAAAAAAAGTACGGTTGTACCATGATGACACTTTACAAACATTCTTTCGTCGGCTATGCTTCTCTCCTGATGGTAAATTGTTATTTACTCCAGCTGGAGTTATTGATTACGATGGTGTTACGCATCTTCTTCATACTACTTATATCTTTAGTCGTTATTCCCTTAAGCAACCGTCAATAGTATTACCTTCAATAGATCAGTACACAGTGGCAGTAAAATGCTGTCCCATTTTATTTAAGTTGCGCCACAAAACCGATGATGGATCCACAGCAATTACACTGCCATATCGGGTTATATTTGCTATAGCTACAAAAAGTTCTGTGTACCTCTACGACACTCAACAAAAGGTTCCGTTTGGACTAATTTCGAATATACACTATACTCGCCTTACGGACATTACTTGGTCAAGTGATGGGAAAATTTTAATTGTCTCCAGTACAGATGGATTCTGCTCTTTAATAACATTTGAAGATGGTGAACTTGGTGAGGAATACGTTGATTTAAGTGCTGTGCAGATAGTTGAGTCAACAGAAAAGAAAAATATGAAAAATAAATACAAGGAAAACGATGGATGTTCTAATAAAAAAAATTATTTGGATATTTCCATAACAAATAATGAACAAAAAGTGCAAACTGTTTCAAATGTAGTCGAAAGGTTACCAACTGAAATAATTTTAAATAAAGCCATCATTAGCTCGGATGAAAAATTCGAATCTCCAGAGAAGAAAAGTCGGCCCGCAACTCCGATTCTTGTACGACGATATCCAAGAACACCGAGCAGTAACTGTAACACACCGTCATCGCGTAATACAAAAGTCAATCTCGAGTCCACTCCAATATCGTCAAATAAAGCGAATAGTATTTTGCCGCAAGATAAAGAATGTTCGAAAAAAGCTATTCCCATTGCAACACGCCGTCAACCTCGGATTTTGATTCCGACCGCTGTAGAAAATACTGCAATTGTGGAGGAGGCTCAAGATGCTTGGCCTTTAGCAGATGGTTCTAATAGGAGCAGCGAAAAGTCAAAAACAGCACAAGAATGTAAACAAGATATACCTGCAAGCAGTATAGAAGTAACCAGCAGTTGCACTGAAGACATTCGGCTGATCTACGAGGAAACGACAGAAGAGCCCCTGGCAGATTCTGCAGGTCAAAATAAAGTTTCTAATGACATGGAAAAATTAGAAAGTTCTAGGATTGCTGAATTGTCACCGGAGCGAAAAATTCCAAGAAGAGTGCAGCTAAAGACGATTTCTACCCCAAAATCTTAGAAGCAACTAATAGAATAGTACATACATAATAACTCTTTGTTACTAATTTTTTATCAATTAATAAAATCTATTATAATATATTAAATGGAATTTGTATATGATTTTATGATACATTTAGGCAGTATAGGTTATAAATGATTCCGATTTACTTTTTATTTTTGAAATTTTTGAGAAGTTTTAACAATTTAATGTTAAATTTATTCATAACGACAAAAATGCATAATATGAAATATTGAAAATCCAACAACATACCCAGTACAATAATAAAAAAGGTTATATATACTTTTTTTTCCCTAAATTAGAAAAGAAATCACAAAAATAGTATACTTTAAACTATTTTTCTAACAATCACCTAATTTTTTAGCATTTAATTAACTTTAATTTGTGGGTGAAAAGCTGCTAATTATGAAATAGAATGCACCTATTAACTTAAGGAATTGCGCATAGTTGTGTTGCCAAATGCCTGATCGGATGAAGCGGAGCAACCGCCTAAGGTCACATTTTGCCGCCCAGTGCAGAAGCAGTATGGCGATACAGTTCGACGGATTTGCTTCAAAGATCGTACATAAAGTTTTTGAGGTAACATATCGCCGCATTTTTTTAAGTACAGTACCTGCCATACAATTTTTTTTTAATCACATCAATAATTTACTTAAAAATGGTTTCGAAGATTTTGTATAATTAAGTTTAAGCCTCGGTTAAAGTGAAAAACCTTCGTACCTAGATTTTTGAAATAATTTTTTTTTCATATTACGATTTTCTTAAATTTATATTTAAAGAAAACCAATTTAAAAAAAAAAATAATATAAGGCTTAAACGGCCCGGCTCTAGGAAATAAGGCCCCAAGAAATAAAGGCCCAAAATAAAAATGAAATAAGGCCCCAAATATATAAACGAAATATACGCGAAGCAACATTTTTTAAAAAATTGGGGTCTTATTTCGTTTTTTTGAATATTTTTTTATTTCAGTTCATTTCTATGTAATACTGTCACAAGGTATCAGTCTGTTCAATGACTACTGCAAAATAAGCAAATAATTTTCCAAAATAAAAACACTTTTAAAAATGTATCAAATGACAGATATCACCTGTTATCAATAGCTTTGTTCAATGAGGCTGTCCAGCTAATTGCAAAGCATGTAAATTACAGGTTCGCTTTTTGTTCAATGACTCTGTCTGGACTCTGCTCCGAGCAGAATTTCTGCACTTGCTTTTGAGGTAGAACAGATTTGTGAGAAACGTCAAAATCAGTTGTGGTTGCAAATGAATTGTCTTGTCGTTGAAGTGAAAAGTTGTTTGTTGATTAATTAAATAGAAGAAATCGAACAAAAATATCGAAATCGATAAAGGGCAATCGGTTGTTGTAACAGTAAGTACATGATTAATGTTCATTAATTCACGATTTATACTGAACTTGTAAATTCAAATACTTATCCAACAATCGAAAATGAAGCTGTTATTTTTGACAACTAACATATGGCTGTATTTTTCTGTTCTACCTTTGATCTGAAATTTTCCACAAATTTGTGCTGCTCTGCCTTGCCTTTTTTCTCATTGAACAAAACTAATTTCACTCGAAGTGATTTCGAAGTTACCAAACCGGTCGAAATATAGAACACTGAAAATGATTTCACTAGATTTGCAATATCGATTTCGATTTCATTTCACTTGATTTCTGGAACCTGCTGCTAAAAACCTCCCAGGGGAAATGATTTTTTGGTATTTTTCCAAATTGAAAAGGAAATCTCACTACATTTTTTTTCCTTAAATTTGGAGTATTTTCCTTTTTTATTTTGGACTTTTTTTCCATAAATATGACACCGAAATTATTTTGGTCTTTTTTCCTAACAAATGAGTCGGTTTGAGATTTTGTTTGTTCGTTGATGTAATGACATTACATTTAATTTTATTAAATTTCGTGTATTTTTTCCTGTTAAAGCTTTTCTTAAATTTCGTGAACGGACGTAATAAAGAAATTAACTCAATACATTCATTTATTTGTCAGCAATGTGTAAAAAAAAGTTGTATACATACAAATACGAATCTACTTATTTATTTTTACTTATTTGTATAATTTTGTAATATAAGGCCAAATTTTTTTTATTACATAAATATATCTATATAAGTGTATAATTATTATTTATTCGATATATAAATTTTATAAAAAGAGGTATGTTTTGGGATTTTTTGTGTTATGTCCGTAAACAATTTAAATATTTTAATTTTTTTTTTTAAATGTCCTCGTTTGTAACGTCCTTAATATGTATGTACTACTAAAACTACATTCGACATTATTTATTTGTTTTACAATTCGAGTCGTTTTAATCAATTGTTACTTCGTTTTGTGTGATGTAATATGAATTGTAATATCGTGTCTCACAACTTTTGTTTAGTCTTATATAAAATTATTGTAAATATTCGCAAAATTAAAAATCAAATGCACAATAGTGCCACTTTAAACACATATTTTTTTTATGCACAAATATGGGATTCTTCCTCTAAAACATTTTGATACGTGTAGCAACAAAGAAATACGGACGGGATTCAATAAAATTTACAATATCGAAATTAATTATTACATGTGGTAGATGAAAAATAATATAATTATGTTCTTAATGAAAAACAAGTTATAAAACAATTAAAAATATGGACGGGGTTGTTTGGAATGTGCCTACATTATCGGAAATGATGTGTGGTGGCTCGGAATGTTTCCGAAAAAAAATTAAATGTCCACCGAATTCACACTAAAAATTGTGTGATGTAATCTGAATTGTAATATCGTGTCTCACAACTTTTGTTTAGTCTTATATAAAATTATTGTAAATATTCGCAAAATTAAAAATCAAATTCACAATAGTGCCACTTTAAATACATATTTTTTTATGCACAAGTATGAGATTCTTCCTCTAAAACATTTTAATTCGTGTAGCAACAAAGAAATACGGACGAGATTCAATAAAATGTACAATATCGAAATTAATTATTACATGTGGTAGATGGAAAATAATATAATTATGTTCTTAATTAAAAACAAGTTATAAAACAATTAAAAATATGGACGGGGTTGTTTGGAATGTGCCTACATTATCGGAAATGATGTGTGGTGGCTTGGAATGTTTCCGAAAAGAATTAAATGTCCACCAAATTCACACTAAAAATAAAAATAATTTACGTCCCAAAGCGATTTTTATAAAACAATATTTATATACTATATTAGTTTTGTAATTTATCTAGCAAATAGTGTGGCCAACAGTATTCCTACAATAGCGAATGTTGTACCAGCTACATGCTCAGCCCCACCATAGTACGCCTGTCCGCAAGCGGGTGGGCAAACTGGAATCACAGTTTCGAAGAGATTTACTTTAGCTTCGGCTTGACCAAGTTTGTTTACTGCTTTGCAAACGTAGTCACCATATTGTCGTTTTTCAATTGTAATCACCCGCAGAGTAGAGTCTGTGAATTCGTCAGCAGTAGCGAAATGAGAGATGCTGTAATGTTGATTATTTGAGAGTTGAATATCTTCTTTTAGCCATACAATAGCTGGTGGTGGATAAGCTTCGATGTGGCATTCTACATCCATGTCATATTGAAGAGCCTGGCCAAGACGAGGACGTGGAACAGTAATCACGGGTGCGAATTCAATTTCCAAGTTGATGTTACGTCGATCGCCCTTACTGACACCGTTGTCAGCTACGCAGTAATACGTGCCTCGGTCTTCTTTTTTCACAGAGTTGATTTTTAGAATGTTGCCGACGTATGTTGCGCTATCTAGAATAAATAGAAATTGAAGATTATTTATGAGAGAAAATATTTTGTTGTTATGTTATTAGTAAATTCATGGGTTACGATATTTTTGATATATAAAAACAAGATATTTTTATTAAATAATTTACTGGCTGAAATAAAAATACAAATTAAATAGAAAAGTAGTTCTCGTTAATTTCAATTTTGTCAAAAACTTAAAGAACTATAACTATATGGTTTTCGGTGTTCGATTAGGAAATAATAAGGGCAGCCAAGAAGCAAATTTAATGTTTGCTTTTCCAATTCTGGAAAAATGTCAATATGTATTTATTTATTTTTTTTCTCAAAATTTTGAATTTGATAGTAAGTTTTCTAGAAACAATTGATAGAAATAACATACAATATAATTGACAATCATACAATATTTGCATTTCTTTTATACAAACTGTTGCTATGAACAATAATTGATTTCGTAACCGTCTAACACACATTGAATGTTAGATTCGATGCGTGGGAGCATATAAATAAATTTCTAAAAAAAAAACTCGATGCAATATAAAAAAATACATATCCTAAAACAATCTACAGAACAATTCAAAACTTTTCGGGTTTTGAAGCGTACACATCATTTTGATATGTATATATAGAGAAATATCATTAACAATACCATTGTTTATTTAATTCTGGAATATCTCTTTTAATACCGTAGCAAAATCAAACATTTAAATAAAATAAAATAATGTGTTTCTTTTATTAGAATACCCTATCCTAAGGGTATATTAATTTTGACACATAGTTTGTAACACCTCTTCATATTCGTCGTAGGCCCATAAAAGTATATATATTTATGATCCGGACCAAATCCTAAGACTGTCTAGAAATGTCCGTCCGTCCGTACGCAATTTTTAGGCCTTTAAAATTAAGCTAGGAAGCTTAACCACATATTCCCTAGGCCTCCGAAATGGTTAAGTGTAAAAATTTTTTTAATACGCCCATTGCCACGCCCACAATTAAGATAAACCAGTTTTAAAGCTTAAGTTAGAGAGATAGTGTTACAACCTTCACAAGACACTGTAGGCACTGCCCTCCTTTTTAAGTTTGTCATATAAATTTTTTTGTCACGTCTACTTTTTGTGGTCGTTTTTTACTAAAATTATGTTTTCTTCAAAAATTTTCATAGAAAGCGGAAAAAAAATGTTCAACAAGATATGTAGCCAATATTATTTCTAACATATCGCCCATACAAAGTTTTTAGCCACGCCCACTTTTTGGGGGCGTTTTTTTTTTCAAAAAATATATATATTTTTTTTAAATTTAATACAATGAAATAAAATGCTATCCATCATCTTCTTAATGCTTTTTCCTTTGGGGCATATAGGGATATGGATAGGGTATCATGCTGTTCGCCCCAAGCGGACTGTAGCCTTTTCTTGTTTTTGATTTTTACATCTGGGGCCGAATGAACGCACCAGTTAACGAACAATACGTCACTGAATTATCTCGGTTTGGCATTACTGCTTCAGTTATCGAGCATGGTATAGAGTATCGAGTTTTATCGTTTGACATTTTCTAGTCAGTTATCGTGTTTTTTCATACGTCAGCTCTGGAGCGGTAAAATGGCAGAAAAAGTGTAAGTTTTATTAATTTTTGTAAAAAGGTTCTCAAAATACAAATTTAAATTATTACAGAATAAATTTAAACAAAATGAATGCTAGCCAGAAAAACATTATAACGGTGTACAACAATTTAACGAAAAACATATTCCCAAACTCTGCTCAAGGAAAAGCTACATGCAACAGATTATGGGAAGAATTCCCCAGAAGAATTGGACGACGAAAATAATAATAACGTATCCATTTAATAAAATTTAGAAAATTTTTAACCGCTTTTATTCAAAGCACAACTCACAATTTCGTATGAAAAAGCGAATGAGAGAACACAGAATGACAGTATACTGGTACAAAATTTAATGTACTAGAGTTTTCACAAACAAATCACAAACTGCGTTCGATACGTGATGCTTCGTATGAGATAATCCCAATGTGCTTATTCGATAGTTCAGTAACGTATGGAAGTTATTTACTCCTTAACTGATGCGGTAATTCGGCCCCTGTATAAATAATATAGGTATATTATGATATACGACGAGCAATTCTTATTTCCTACAACATTTGCACTAGAGATGCAAAAAAGTAAAAATTCGGTATTTAGTATTCGTTACTGGTATTAGCTGCCTTTCGCTCAAGCACTTCTACTCGGTTTGTGCATATTTACGATTCCAACCAAATGTAAATTCACACACATACATGCAGAACTCATTCAATCGGAGCAACTCGGTGATACTACTGATAATTTGCAGCCGCAGCTAAGTGTTTACTATTTTCTGTCGTTCGTTGTTTATACTCTACTCATCATTTGTTAGTTCCGTTTATTTCTCCTCGACATTTTCATTTGAATATATGATGTATGTTTGTGTGTGATAGTAATCATGCGAAGTTAATGCTTTGATTCAATTATGTTTGCTTTGTTAACTTCTTTGTAATTACTATATGAGTTTAGGACACTGGTAGAATGTATTCCGGAAGGTATTGTTAAAATAATTAAAAAAATTTCGTAGTTATTATTATATAACTAATTTGTAAACATGTCAATTACGTATTTATAAAAAGTTGTATTATATTAAACTTCCGACGTAACCAGCTGATCTATTCTTTAAATGAAATGGTTTGCATGATCCCAAAATTACACAAATCATTAAGTTATTTCAGTATATACATATGAAATAAAACATAATTAAATGGCCTTAGTATCCATTTTCTAAGGAAAACCACCTTTAAGTACGTAACGCACATTGACTAAAGAATTTTTTTTAATTTGATAAATTGTGTGATATTGGCTGTTATTGATGAGTGTAAGCACATAAGTACATTACGAACAATAAAAACACCCTCGTTTTTCAATAGTATGGACTTTTCATTGCTTAAATGAGCATACAATACGTGATATTCGCATTTTTTTCACCCTTTGGTTAGCAAAGTGATGGTTTACACATTGTTCGCAAAAAGGGAACGGCTCAGAGAATATATTTTGCTCGACGTTTTAATGAAATACATACAGATAGTTACATAAAAAAATAAAAAGTAAAATGTTACAAACAAGTACTGAAATTATTTAAAAAAAATTATGTGTATAACCCGATAAAGGCGTTATGCGATAATGAACTTTTGGTCTATTCGCCCATACTCTACTGTACTAATTCCGGGATTTAGATTTGGATTATGGTGATATAATAAAATAATCAAATCTGTCACTTAACACCTTCTCTTCTAAACGCTCAAATTGAAATTAATGCAAATTGAGAACTTTTAAAAATAAATTGTTTGATTTTTCTGTTTCTTCCTGTCTTCTATGATGACATATATGTCTAATTTGTATATGAAATAATATCTGCAAACATATTATTCGCTGCAACACAGGTAGGTTATGTATAGGTTAATAAAATAGGCACCTGAAATTTCATACATTAAGCACCAAACATATTTTTTTTAATTCAAAGAAAACATGCATACCGTATATTTTATTCTTCTAAAATATTCCAGGTAGAAAATAATAACTCTCAATTTTTATGAGTTAAGATGAATTATTTTGTAAAATGGAAAAGAGGTTTGATATTACCTTGGGAGCACAATGAGTGTTTTAAAATAACATTTTATTGCACCTGCCTCACTGTAAAATATTCCCTGGAAAAACATTCCCAGCAAAGGGACAGGTAGGTACATAAATTGTGTAGGATATTTAATTTAGAAATATTGTTTGATAATAAAACTGCGAAAACTATTCGATGTTATTTATATGTAAAAAGCATTACATATTTATTTGATTAACAATAGTTATTACACGCCATTCACTTAGGCATGTAGGTAAACAAAATAACTTTAAGTTTAACGCGAAGATATCTTAGAAATGAGTTAAATAAATATAATATATGATATATCATATCCTCTGCGCACATATGGGTACATATAATAGGTAGGTATCTGCGTATTGCTTGTAGATTAGGTTGTTCCGTTTTACTTTATCTACGTCCATGCCATTGATGTTAAAGCCAAGCGTCTCAAGTGTTTTTTTCGCCATACCATTAGAATATTGATTTTTTCCAAAAGAAAAATGTAAATAAAAATGAACTGTATGTACGTCGACAGAGTAAAATAAAAAGTTCAATACCGTTCCAAAAAATTCTGGAACATTTATTCACATTAATTAACGCGTTACGATATAATATCTGGTCAAAAATACAGTGAGTGATTCATACTCACAATTATACAATAAATAGGGGGAAGCAAAGAGGAGACATTTTGAGAATAAACAATAATGAAAGAAAAAAAAACACTTGCACTGCAATATCTATTACAGCACGTATTTCTATTCCGATTTTTCGGGGCACTGCTAATTCCGTTGAACGTTGAATTTACATAATCTAAAGTTTAAAAACTGCTGTAACAAAAGTAAACTTACCTGTTGGTAAGATGGCGTTATTCTCACGACGCCAAGTGATTGTCGGTGTTGGGTAACCACCAGCATAGCATTCCATTTGAACTTCGTTTCCTTCAGAAGCCACAATTGATTGTGTCGAATTGTCCGAGATAACAGGTGGCCTTCTAACTGATAGTTTAACCCCAGCGGTCACACGATGTACAACTGAGATTACTACTTGGCACTGATACATTCCCGCATCAGTCTCTTGGATATCTTTAACTTGAAGCTTATATGTAGACGAATTTGGATCATATCGAAGAGCAAAACGTGAATCTTTGATGACTAATGTACTACCCGTGGACAAAAAAACAGGCTCACTATCCATTTTTATCCAAACAACCGAATATTCCTTAGCGTACTGTACGGAGCAATCGAATTCAACGGTACCACCAATATCTTTAATTTGCTCCTGCGTGATGTAGGAAATTGTTGGAGTTCTTTGGGCATTGTTGCAGGTGAACAACAATGTGAAAACGGAAAGTAAGATTGAAAAATAAAGCGAGTTAACCATTTTTGCCAATGAATACAAATAGGTACTTTGTAAAATATTACTAATCAATTTAACAACGATTTTAAATTTAATTTAACAAAGAACGCAAAATTAAAAATGCACAACACCACACCCAAATACAGCAATGAATAGAAAATGACAAGCTAAGTTTGTGTAAGCCGTTCCAAAATAAAACAGAAGCACGACTCAATACGAACAACGATGGAAAGCGAATGACATGACAGTCAAGCTACGTTTAATGCCATTCCATCACATTCCATTTCCATAGCCATGGTTTTAGTTTGGATATTTGTAAGTGTGTGTATGTGTTTTATTTTATTTTATAGGGGGCCAGTTATAGCTATCATTGAAATGCCTCATTGGAATAAATCAGTGGAATAGTTGTTTCATTTTTTTAACAAATCGGTTATAGCAATCATTGAAAAATGTCTGTCAGTGGAAGGGCCCTAGAATAGGTTTTAAGGTTAGAGTTGATCATTGGAAGCAAAACTGACAGCATCGTTCAGTGGAACGATTGTGTTCCAAATTGTAGAAACGATTATCAGCTGTTCATTGAAATTTATTTCTATCAGTGAAATAATAAAAATAGATTTATAGAAAAGTTTAAATCAGAATTAAGTAATTAAGCTTAATTAATTAAAGTAATTAAGAATTAGCTTTATTTTGATACCGCTTTTAGCCAAAATTGTTTGTTTATTTGTCTTAAATTAAGAAAACAAAATGTCAATGATGGTTCAATGATGCATTGCAATGCATTTCAGTGACTGGCCCCTTAGGGGCTAGTTATAGCTATCATTGAAATGCATTATTGGAACAAATCAGTGGAAAAGATATTTCATTTTTTTGACAAGTCGGTTATAGCAATATATATAGCATTGAATGAAAAACTGACAGATGAGAATAGAAACAGAGCTTTATTTTGATACCATTAAAAGCCATTATTGTTTGCCTAGACGTATTAAAATACGAAAACAAAATGTTCAATGTTGGATTTCAATGATAGCTATAACTGGCCCCTAAGAGGATTTTTGGCTCTATCGTCAATCGTTTTTTAATTGCTTCAAAAGGGCGTAGTACTGTGTCTGTAGAAATTAAAACATGCAAATCAAATTGACCCAGCTCACACACACAATCGCAGTTCTGCGTCAAAGAATCCATTTTGGAAAAATCTCATGTTGACGTATTAAAAATCAAACTGAGCTGTGCCAATAACATCGTAATAATATGTGACGATTTATGGTGAATTCGTAAAAGAATAAAATAACATTGAATGTTTTCAATTATTTTGTATTATTTTAGTCTTACTCAACAAACTCATTTTTTGGGAAAACTTTTTTAAGCAGTTTGGTAAACATTTTTGCTGTTACGCAAGTTAAAAATAAAATAAGGAGTATCATATTTTTTGCTGCTAATTAAACTAATTTAGAAGTTTTAAATTATCAGTAATAATAAGATAATTTTGTTCGTTGATTTATCCAATGCCATGTGAAATAATTAAAGTTAAATAATTTTTAAACGTGCGGTAAGGTGGGTAAAAATTTAAAAGTGAATAATGCAATATTCTGTTAAATTACTGAACTTTTAGGATGCTCAATAAATAAAATTAATGAGTAAAGCGTGATCAGTTAACTGATCTCAATAATTTAACAGAGGAAAATGAATTCACTGCTCAAATATTTATCGCACTGTGTCAAAGAATTCGCAATATGATGAGTAGAATTTCTCAGTATAGAACATACAATATCTCTGACAATACAATTTAGATTATTATTATTATTAATATTAATAATTTTTCAATTTTGCCGAGATTAGCTGAAAGCTATTTCCAAATTTAACTTAACAAATAATAAAATAATATTGGTTGTAATATAAACATATTACAATGGCTAATATTTTTGAATTCACTTCCACCCCCTTAGCGAATCGAGCCAGATTCATTTTGGGATATGATGAGGTTTGTATTTAATGTTTCCATCGCTATCTGATTAATTTACGTAAAGTAAAAGTTAATAGCCATTTGTCTACAAACAAAAATTTTATACAAATAATATGGTAAAATTTATAGAATTTTAATTCTCCAAATATGTATGTATATTTCAAACAATGTATTGTTATTTGTGAATTCAGCGACAATTTACACATTTGAACTTTATGATTTAATTCAATCACTTAATATAAACATTCATAAGTTATTCTACAGCATTATTATAAATGGCTTATAATTTTAAACAAAACTCAAATAAACTTTTTTTTAGTGACTGGGTGCCTACTAATAATATAAAAGCATACTAATAAAACGAAAAAATAAATAAATATTAGGCGTATTCCGCCCATACAGGACCTAAAGACTAGCTTGTCCAAACATTGTGTGTACGAATATATATTTGTGGACACAAATCGAAGGGACATTTACTTTAAAAACGGCAATTTAGGTGGTACGGCATGGTATGAAGAACATGAGGTATGTTTTGACGGTTGAGAGTGACGTCATTGTATTTTTATTCCATGGTAAGGGGCGAATTTGAACATCGAACCCCTCGCTAATTAGTCCAACGCACTTAACCACTGCACTGCACTCACAAATTTATAAAACTGCGATTATCTTTAAATGGAAGACTTTCATAATTCTCATATAAACTGACAATTTTGTATATTCACAATGGTTTCAACACTCACCACTGGAGTACATCTTCCATTTCTTCATTACTATTGGAAAAATGACGTCGGCGACCGTGTATACCAACTGTCGTTAAAATATCGAAATAAATATTGCAAAATGAAGGTGTAGATTCAGACTTATAAACCGAACAGAACAATGTTTGACAATTGCGCGCAAATTTAAGATTTTGACAACTGCTCGTACGAAAAGTTGCAATTGAAATAAATGTCGATACATTTTGTTAAAAAACAATTAGAATTTCTTAAACGATGAATAGAGTTGTATCTTTCTTTGAAAAACAACACGGCATATGTAAGTATTTTGTCATTATTAGGTTGCGTTTTGTTAAGTTTGTTATGCGAATGTTTACGACAAGTAATTTCTTGGAATTGCGCCAAAAACTTATTGTTTTAGATGTGCAGTATTTTATAAATTTTGCTAATATAGCAAATAAGTAATTTGTAAATATACCAGAATATTATTATATTTATTTGTTTACAGCAAACGATTTTTCTTATGATTTCGCTCTTCGACGCTTGTGTGTATATAAGGAAGATAGTTGGCGAGGCATTAATCCAAGTAACTATACCTCGGACTATAACCCGGAGCCTCCAATATTTTCAGCTAAGTTTGCTAACTGTAATAACTACAGGCATATTATTGCTATTGCGAATGAAGACGGAAAGGTAAAAAACTTGCAATTTTAATATCTAGAAGGTAATATTTAAATACTTTTGTCAATAGATTGCATTACAAGACACAACCCTAAGGAATACTGATCCCGAAGAAAAAGCTTTAAATGCCCTGCAGTGTCATTTTAATGCCGTCTTCGATTTGGAATGGGCACCTGGGCAAATGCAGTTCGTTTCAGCTTCCGGAGATCACACCGCACGGCTTTGGGATGTAGCAGGCCCTGAAATACGACCTTGCAGAGTTTTTAACGGTCACACACGATCCGTCAAAACAGCGGCTTTTCGCAAAAGAGATTCTTCAGTGTTTGCTACGGGTGGTCGAGACGGAGCAATTTTAATTTGGGATACGAGAGCCAATTTAAGTATTGATTTGGGCTCAAAAGCGGATAATTGTATATATAGTGGGCATTCTGGTGGCCCAGGCACTCCGGTTTCACAGAAGAAAAAAACAAGAACACCGAAGCTTAAAGGACAAAGCGGAATTTCAAGCAGCATCACAGGACTAGTTTTTCAGGTATTTTTAAATAACGATCTTTAAAAATTGGCTGCTTTGCTTGTTTATTCAAAATTTAATAATTCCATTAATAAAATCTACAGGATAGTACAACACTCATATCCTGTGGCGCTGGGGATGGCATTATAAAAGTTTGGGACTTGCGAAGGAACTATACATGTTATAAAAAGGAACCATTGCCGAAATATAGCTTACCATATCCTGGTTCTTCAATATTCAAGGGCTATACTAATCTTCTAATTGACAAAGCTGGTGCTAAATTATATGCTAACTGTATGGACAACTCTATATATTGCTATAATCTATTTTCCTATTCTACGAAACCATTACAAGTTTACCATGGCCTTCGAAATAGTACTTTTTATATTAAATCGTGCTTAAGTCCGGATGGAAAGTATTTAGTTAGTGGAAGCAGCGACGAAAAGGCGTATATATGGAACTTGAACAAATCAGAGCCACTGGTGGCTCTTTCTGGTCACACAGTTGAAGTTACATGTGTTGCTTGGGGATCACATGGTGACCAGCCTATTGTTACTTGTAGTGATGATGCCCGGCATAAAATTTGGCGTATCGGACCAGAAAACATAAATCAGGAAAGTGAGGTTTTATTTAGAGGTCATGCTGAAATATGTCATTCTAGTTATGAAAATATCAAGCCCACACTTTGCCAGCGCAGTTGTGATCTAATGGCGCTCGAGTGTACCCCTAAGTCACTAAAAAGACTTGTAGATAAAAACGAAAAAACACCAACTACTGAAGAGAAAATATCTACTAAAAGATCATTTTCAGAAATGGTTAATGAAGGTTCTTCCTACCAATATGGAGGGAGTGATCTGAAACGAACAAAAGTAATTGAATCTAGAGGGAGACGTTTATTTAGTCCCACAGGACCATCCACTTCAAAGCTTTGTCCTATTGATGAGGAACGAAATGGTTCTAATCTTCCAAGTTCAATCAACGACCATCCTGAGGATAGTAATCAAGAAAATAAATGTAGCTTCAACGGTTTGTCCGACTCCCAACATCTTCCATCAACAAGTGCCGGCGCTCTGGCTTCGTTAAAACGACTCTCTCCGCTTAATGAAAGAGTTTTGACTAACACTAACGCAAGTTCAACCAGTGCTGCGTCACCTCCACCAACTTCCAGCTCTCACTTTTCATCTGTGTTTTCTCCTACGTCAAATCTGCCGAATTATGTCATCGATGGCGATGCACCACATTTGGGCATTATGTCACCTAAACGAAAGGCGAAGGATAAAGTTGATTGGCTCACAAAAATCCGGAAGCAAAAACTTATGTCTAGTCGCAGTGTTACACTATCAGATAAAATACAGGATGACAGACAGTCAAGCAGAGATGATCCCACTGTTAGCAGTACAGGAAATTGTATTTCGTCTCCACGGTTGCAGTGCATCCGTGCTGCTGAGGGTAGTCCCAGATTACCTATTGCGTCGCGAAGACGAACTTCGCAGTCGTGTTTTAATAGTGGGGAACCAATGTCTCCTTCATCTTCCCACCACCTTCCGCATCATATACAGCGAACTCCAACGTCTAGTCGACGAAATAGTGAAACTTCTATTCTTAAGTTTTTCCCAGCACAACAAAGAAGTACACAGAGTCAAATGAGACAGCGTCTCCAACAGCACCAGGAAGAAGAACAAATGCCACTTCAGCAACCACAAACCACAGCACATGCAGCTCTGCACTGACTAAGATAGATTAAGATTAAAATAAATAAATTGTTTGATGATTAACGATGATTGCTGTTATAATACTTATTATATATTATTTTTTAACGTTATCGTATTTTAAATTAATACTTTGGTATTTATGTGTTTGTTATAAACATAGTGTAAAAGAATGAATGATTAAATTTTTTTTTAGATATACCGATAAATTATTTATTTAGCAGTACAAAACAAAGCCATTTTTAAAGAGCTAAAAAACTAAATTGTCTTTTCAATTGGCAAAGAAGCGGATTTATGCTTATTTGAAGATGAGAATTCTGTTTCTCGACTTGAAGTCAGAAGACACACGAATTACTAAAGTCCTCGGCCTATAGAATCAATCTCGTCCGTTGCGCCGAGTAAAATGTTGACGGGCACGTAGTTGATAAAGAGAATAATCTCTTGGAGTCCGTTTAGTTTTATTCATTCTTTTAAGAATTTCTAATTTCAATGACATTTAATCCGTTGAAATGAATCAACGAAAAATAACTTTAATTAATGTCGAAAATTATTTAAGTTTTTACAGATTTTCTCATACTTTTTTATGTATATATTGTTTTCCAGCAAAGCCAATTGCTCTAAAATTAGGTATGCGCACGAATTATATTATAGTAAGAATTGAAGAGTCCATTTTGCTTCAATTGTTATATATCTTTCGAGAAAATACTAAGACTAAGTTTTTATTCTGCATGATCTCCAGTATGATCATGGATAAATAAATAAAAAGATGTATAAATACTGTTGCTCCGGTAGTTTACGTAGCTAGTATGTAAACTATGTAGTGAGAAAACAATTAATCAATTCAAATTAAAAAAAAATGTTAACAAAAGATTTTTCGGTATTAATTAATTTTTGTATCTTTATTAAGTTTTTCACTCATGTTTTTGATCTTAAACATATTTTGCGCTACTCCAATTAACAAAACTATATGGCATATATGTAATAACAGGCTTGACACTTCCGTGCTCGGAAAAGTATTCCAACAAAATTCAATTATTCCTAAAATTAAATAACGTATTCCCAAATTAAAACCGGTGGACCAGGCCAGATATGGCAGTGAATGGAAGTACCACACGTAAAACTGATAGTGAAGACTTCTCGCGCACATTACTCCAACAAAGTTGCAGAGAAACAGTGGGAGAAGCGCCAGTTGGGTACATTTATCGAATTGTATTGAATAGTCACTTTCTTTATTTTCTAGTTCTTCTTCTACTTTCTTGGTATGTCCAGATGATTTTTTAAGCGACTTTTCAAAAGAATTCAAAAAGCTTTGTTGGTCAGCGGATAATTCTTCAGATTCACTCGTTGGTAATGGGTTTATCTTTCGTCTTTTTGTTTCCATATTTTTTCTTTTGATTTGCGGTTCTAGCTGTCTCTGTAGCTCACGAAGTCTGCAGTAATTCTTAAAGAATGTATACATCGGCGATGCAAAGAATGCTAAAAGTCCCAAATGTATACCAAATAAACATAGATGAAAAAGTTTATTTTCAAATATGTCGCGACTTAAAAAACGATAGTTTACTGTCCATTTGTGCTCAAATATTCGACCTAAGTCAAAACTTCCTTTTAAATAGGCGACAGGGTAAGACAGTAGAAAAGGTGCACCTAGGACTAGCTGTACGACAGCACATATAGCAAGTTGTTTCAACGTGTTCACATATCCTAGATTCGTAATATACAAAATTAGTACTGCGGGAGCAAAAAGTAGGACATTCATTTTTATTGATACTCCCAAACTGAAGCATAAACTGCCATATGCCCACCGCCTATCTAGGAAAAAGTTAATAGCCAAATACAGGAAAAGTATAGCAATTGGATCATTGAAGAGGCGCAATGTGTATATTGAATGAATGCGGTATGAAGTAAATACACTCAATAGTAAGACATATGGCGGTACCTTCCGGCTTTTCGAATACAGACGTATGACTAGATATAATTGTAACAAATAGATGGCTGCAAAGATATATTGTGCAACACGAATATTTTTCCCGTAGGATGTGATGTAATATAAGGCTGTGTAGATGTAAACAAACCCGGCAGGATAAACAAGTGGCCCGGTATTTCCTAAAATTAAAAAAAAACAATTAGTTTAACCTGTTGTTTTTATTTCAAATTAAATGAAAGTTACTTATATTTACAATATCTTTTTATATTCTCTACAAATACACTTAATAGCAATTGCAAATATTTCCGTAATGTTCATTATAAATTCTACTGCACTTCGAACTATGCAGTTAGGAGCAGTGTATATCTAGAAATTTTTCGTTGCTAAGGCTAAGAAATCGTTTATATATTTATTTTTAATATTTTGCCATAGGGCAAACTATAAATAGCTATCACCACGGGTATAGTTCTAGGTTTATTTTTACATTTATAGTTATAACTTTATTTGTTTCATATTATATTAACTCACCTTTTAACAACGCATAATTGGTTGTCCCATTAAGAAAACCTTCACATTCTTGCATATATGCAATCCAGTCAATTTCAGTGTATGGTACTTTCTGTATGACTATCACATTTAGAACCAATTCCCCAATTAATATCAAAACGCCAATAATTGGTAGTGCTCCTGGGTCAAAAAGCAAGTATTTCAGAAATTCGATGCTTATATATTTCCTGAACAATATACGTGCTGAAGATTGCTTAGATCCTTTATAAGGTAAGCGATTTGAATTTATCCTAGGTGCCATGCCGTCTCCGATATTTGAAATAAATAAATAAAATAAAGTTCACATAAAAAAAACTTTTTGCCCAGTTGTCTGCCGACAAAATGTGACAGTGACAGTGGGTATATCATTTTTTTTTCAAAACCTAACCTAAGCTAAGGCAGGGACTACACTTCTACCGCCTTATTTATTAGAATCCGGAAGAGCTCTCCGATACGGGATGCCAATCGAACAGGCAAACATATTTTATTTGTATTTGAGGTGTATATGTATTTCCAACCGCATCACTGCCAATCTTATGACTATAAATGGGATGGAAGACAAATAGTATTAGTCATTGTAATATGTTTATATTACATCCAATATTATTTCATTATTTGTTAAGTTAAATTTGATAATAACTTTCAGCTAATCTCGACAAAATTGAAGAATTATTAAAATAACAAATATGACATTTATCGATTATGACGTTTGTGGTGTTTGGTGGTATTAGTGCTTATGGTTTTGATTCTGAATTCGTAGCCAGAAATCATAAAGCTTGCATAACTTTATACACTCTTTAAAATACGTTTATAAATAAGGCTGCTACATTTTACTTCCGACTTAGGGGCTACTTATAGCCAGATATAGAGAAAAAGCTATCATAGCTATCATTGAAATGCTTCATTGGAACAAGTAAGTGGAATAGAGACTTATACCTTTTGATAGGTGACAGTTCACTAGCAGTATTCCATATGTGAATTTCGGAAATTTTGTGGACTATAGCCAGATATAGAGAAAAAGCTATCATAGCTATCATTGAAATGCTTCATTGGAACAAGTAAGTGGAATAGAGACTTATACCTTTTGATAGGTGACAGTTCACTAGCAGTATTCCATATGTGAATTTCGGAAATTTTGTGGACTAAAGTGCGTTAATATACAAGTTTAAGAAGTGTTTTAGTCCGCGATGTTATATTATATTTGTAAATAATCAGTGAATTGTAATAAAATATAAATTCTGGGTGGAGTATTCTTGTGGCTATCTATGATGCAACTTGATTCGGGTTGCAATTAATATTCCCATCGCTATTGGAAAGCTCTGTAGGATTAAACTCGGTGGATCCAATAAATTCCGTAAATGTTCTTACTAAACACTTAGAAGTCAAATTTCTCCATACAAAGGGGGTATAAATTTCTCATAACCGAAATATTCACTGCAGATTTAATGTTCCCCGTCTGATTTGATGGTTGAGGTGGTGTATTGAAAAAGTAATTAGGTCTCACCGGCACTTATTGTTTAATTTTTTTAAAATTCATTTACAATTAGTTGCAGATATTCTTTTGCGTTTAGAATACTTTGCGCTTTATTTCCAACTTAAATTTATTACAAGCCGATCGAATACTTGGCGCCACAAATTCTTTTCACTTTTGCTTTCTATGAATTACTATCTTTACACTGACGTTGTCTCCAACAGCCTTATAGTTTCGCGCCCAGATGAGTAATTATACAGATAGTCGACTTCCATATCAAGGCAGGGCCAGAGAGACACAATTCCTCTCAGTCGACGTATAATTACTCATCTGTGATCATCATCAGATTGGCAATGAGGCAGTTAGAAAAATGCTGGGCTGTCCATTGAAAACGAGAAACAATAAAATCCTACTCATTGTTTCACCGAGCTGAACTTGTGGCTTCGATGGCATTGTGCGTAGTGTGTGCGCTTGCTTGACGAGATCGCTGGTTTAAGTGAAGTTTCGATTCCTGATGCTGTAATTCTAGCCTCTTTCATTGTTCGTAGTGGCAATCACAAGTTGTTTCATTCAACCATTCAAAATGATATAAGTTGTGGAACATACATACCTCGCGTTCTTTGTCACTTTGGAGTTTAAAACTGTTTTATATTTAAAGAAAAAAGAGTGGTAGATTAAAAAAGAACTTGGTAGATGTGATATTTTACTGCATGCTTACTACACGTTCATGGCAATGAAAGTCAAAATCAAAATTAATAGTGCAGTTTTTACTTGACAACGTAGTATCTAAGGCTGTACGTCACGAATGGGTAAAAAATGCATTCAGAATAGTTCTGCGTTTAAATTTCGTATGTAGGTAGATAAACAGAACATGCAGAGCGAATGGACAACAAACATCCCGTCCGCAGAGTCTTCGACTCCACCCCAGAGGGACGACGCAGTCAAGGAAGACCTCGCCTTAGGTGGCGTGCACAAGTAGAACACGACCTCAATCAACTTGTAGTGCGCAACTGGAGGCAGCTAGCTTAGTACCGGGCTAGTTAGAGAGGCATGTTGATTGAGGCCCAGGTTCATCCCGAATGTTTAATGCCGGTTTTTTTTCGTTGATGAAAAAAACCATTAAGTTATAGGTAGTCGATGGAGATCATTACAGACACATGTTGCAACGTTATTTCTTTAACATTAGTGATATCGCCTTCCTTATGCCAGAAACATATATGTGCAGAAATTAATTAATTGCGGGTGTAACAATCGATTTCATGAAAACTCAATTCGATGAACGTGCTATATCGAGAAATGATCCTATTGATTGGCCGCCCAATTCGTGTGATTTACTCGATTGTTTTAAATTAAACCCTTATAGCCCTTTGGTTAATATTGTTTAACCTCTTTATATGCGATTCTTTATTATTTTTAATTGAAAAATAATTATGTATAGCTATGTAGGTACTTTTTTGGGCTTATAATTCGAATGTCGTAATTTTTTTTTATCTTTCTCGTATATGTATTTCTTCACATTATAGCTTACAGACATTTAAAACTATCGCGCATCGCTATCTCCATTTCTCCAATCCTTCATTTCCAAAGGATTTAGGGTGAACTCGGATGGAATGCAACTGGCTGTTTCGTTCGAGCACTTATATTATTATATAGTATATTCAGTACATAAAAGGAGAGAATTTGTAAGTAAAGGAACATTTATGAGATGATTCATATATGGTACGCTGCTAGGTTAAGAGTTAATACGTTGTAGATCTAATTATTCAAAATGGTGGACAAGGAACTTAGTGATTACTTTTTTTTTTCACAGCTAGCAAAAATGTCTAAATGCAGTTAATGGCATTGCTTGCATATAGATATTACAGTAGTAGCTTACTTGTCGTGGCCTAAGCTTAATACCCTTTGACAGCTGCGAAAAAAAAGTCAGCGTGGTGGCCAAACAAACAATTCATAAATTTTTTAGCAGTCTCAATACGTCTTTTTAGGATATTCAGTCCATTAAAGTGTGTTAAAAAATAACTTTAAGTCTTTTCAGCCGCGATGTGATATATATATTTGTAAATAATTATTATTAATAATTATTGTGATATATATATATGTAAATAATTATTAGAGTGTAATAAAATATTATTTCATCCGCATAATGAGGGAATATATTCCGTAAATGTTTTTAGAAATTGATTACTGTTTACTTCATCTGGTAAATTGTTTTCTATGGAGTACAATTTTAAAAAGAAGTATATTATATTACCATTAATCGCCACAGTATTGGCCTAAATGAAAGTATGATTTTCTTTTAAAACATAATTTCGGACATGGCTCGGACGTAGCGCAATTTGAAAATGCAAATTTCCACCACAACATACATATATGTACATACATATATTGAAGCTAGGGTCGCATTTTATTCATTGGGAAATGACAAAGTATACTGAGAACAAATCATTTGCGTCTGTCACATTTACTTAGAAACTGTCGTGAAAATTAATATTTTTTAGAATCAATGGATAGCTAAAGCAATATTTAAAAAAAATGCATACTATCACTAAAGCGTTTGACATTTCTCGTGTCCTTTTAACGAGGTTCTGCACTTTAAACGTTGATATCGCAAGAGATAAATTAGCCACGTTTTCGTGTACCTGATTATAGACATTATTCCCCAACTAATATATAAACAACTTTCCCCACTAAAAGCTGATATTTTAATTTTGAGAATGCATCGAAATCGCATTAAAATTAAACTTATAACTATTTTAATTTTCTTGAAAAGAATAATTACTTGTTAACCTTGTTTTTTGAATTTATACTTAATGTCATAATATTGTTGTATATAACACAAAATTGTGGATATAATAGATTTAGTTAAAAACAAAAAACTATACTGCAGAAAAGGACCAATGACCTTTTTCAAGGTTAAAAAGGATGTTTTCGAAAAATTTCATAGGAGGCTCTACTAATTTGCCTAAATTTTAAAAAAGAAAGCAGTTTTTCGATTCTAACGGAAACCCACATTACAATCTTTAGAAACCGTGTTGCCAATTAAAAAAAAGGTTTACATAAAATGTTTGAATCTTGAATAAAACAAAAAAAAATTGATCTTAATCAATAAAAAAAACTGTTTTTGTCAATTAAAAAAATATGCTTTACATAAAATTCTTAGTGGGTAGTATACCTACCTGCAGGTTACAGCATAAAATAAAAATAAAGTTAAATGTGATGTGTGACCCCGATATGCGACGCCAATATTTCAGCCATAGGCCAAGAAAAAAGAAAGAAAAGAAAATATAAATTCTGAATTCATCGAAGGAAACCGCAAAAATAACAGTTGCGCCAAAAATGATTGTATTATAATAATTTTGTTATTATTGGTTATACAAAATATGAACAAAGGTATTGGTAAAAAGTGGTTAAAAATACTAAAAAAATCCTACTAAAGAGTATAAAAGGTAACCCTATTGCAATAACTATTAAATGTATACATAGTTTCTTTACTTCTTATAGATAATATTAAAAAAAAAACAGACAAATACTGATTTTCGAATTTGACTTTCGTGTAACAATTCAATATTTCCATTTCTTAAAGAAAAACAATAGAGAATACATAAGTACTAGCATTCATTAAATAAGTATATCCTGAGTTGGTATAATCAGTCAGACGGTCGTCAGCACTATAATTGATAAGTGGTTGAGTATGTACACAATAACACATACTATGTACGTACTTATAACATATACGAACGATTGATCTCTTTGTGCGTTTTGAATTGATAAATGGTAAATAAAAGCGGATTAATAACATTGTAATAATCAATATACTCGTAAAATTATAGTAAATATACTTGCCAATATAAATTTTTTGTAAAATTTACGCACTTTTAAAGAATTTTTTATATGTTTTTAATCTATGATAGCCTTAGATTTAATATTTAAATTATTTATGCTATTATTAACAAATATTCAATTTTCCATTTTGAATTTGCTTTTGTTTGTCTTGAACTGCACGGGTACTAAGTCAAATACATGAATTTTAACGGAGTAGCGTTTGTTGATACCCGTTAGTTAAGCAGTTTAGCTACCTCTGGGTTAACATCATCTTCGCAAGTGAATATTCGGTGAAGAATTACCATAGCCGACTACTGCTCTGCAGTTTGGCCAAACAAATGGGTTTACAACTCCTAATACTTAAGCTGACTAAAACACCGATTCTGACAGTTCTGCGTTTTGCTGCCGAGTTCTATACGTTAAGCAGCAAAGGGGAGCAGGTACTACACTATTTTGAAAGAATAAATCTTAAAAGAAGGTATGGCTATGTTTTCGAACAGGACAAATCGATCGACTTAAAATAGTGCGAAAGCCAAGATACCAATGCATCGCAGATACTAGCGTGACTTTCCGCGAATCGGGAGCCCGTAAAGTAAGTAAGCATATCTACGGCTAAGAGGGTCAACATTAATGAACCTAGATTTTGTTTGTTATATAAAGGGTATACATACACGTTTATGCATTACTTGAGCTAAGAAATTAAATAAAGATAACTATAACTATATTGTGGTACACTGCCGGATTATAACTAAAGGTACGATCAGACGGTCATCCAAACTTGTCATCCCGATGACATGCTGACGTCAGAAAACTTGTTTTTTCGGACGGAATAACCACTTTAGGATAAATTCTACGTCATAATGACTTCAGGGTGTCATCCGGATGACAAGTTTGGATGACCGTCTGATCGTACCTTAAGTATTCTGGCATCAATGTTAAGAACGATAGAAATATAATAGTTATAAACATTTTCCATGTTATATGGGAAATTCGATGAAATTGCTTATTAAGTAACGGTTGATCAGTCCGGGCTTCGCCGAGTGCAATTAATTTACCTAAAAATGTAGGTACCTACTTATTATAAATAAAAATAATTCTATCATACACATACTACATAAACAAAATAATACAATATTACGACGTCCTATGTATTAAAAAATTATCAATATCTGATATATCTATATCTAAAAAGTAAAATAACTTAATAATATTAGTAGATTTAGTTAACGAATGTTCAAAGACGAATGACATAGTTTTTAAATAAGACTATGAAACCTTAAACTTTAAAGTGGACTTGAATGAGGGTGCGGGTACATTCTGAAAAAATATTGGCATAATAGCAGGTTATACATTTTATTTCGTTTCCATTAACATTTTCAAAGAAAACTAAATTTTGGTAAAAAAAACTCCCACACCAAATTGCGTGTCAAAAACAAATGCATACGGAATAGTTGTGAAGGAGGTGAGTGTTTACATATTATGTTATGATTCGAACTTCTAACCCTTTCTTCAACATAAGCTTTAAAACATCTGTTTTACATTGTGGACGTGACATTGGGCGTATTTAAAAAAAAATGTTTTCACACATCATTTCGGGAACGTAAGTTGTTCAGCTTTCTAGCCCAAAATAGCCAAAAAGGCCTTAAAACTAGTGACGGACGGATGGTCATTGATGACTAAATTGTCACGACTTTAATGTTGGTTAGATATACATATATATGGAATATTATGGGGTTTTTCAAACTATGTGTCAAAATTAATATACCCTTAGGATAGAGTATACCCATGAATAACATATTGAATCAAAAAAAAAGTATGGAATCATACAAAAAGCCAACATATAAGCTGTTATGATCAGGATTGATCTTCTTCTTTACTGCTTCAGTTCGATTTCAAAAAATACTGCTTTATTAAATATTAATAAAATAATTTAATTAAATCAATGTCTAATGTCTGACATCCAAGAGAAATAAACTGTCTTAAAATGTGTGAAGCAACATCAAGCACCTACTGTAAACAGTCTACTACTTATATAAATTGATGTAAAAAGTATTTTCGTCATTTATGAGTTCCGATATTGCAGTTGTACTATACCTACAACATTTTGTGAACAACAACAACCGTTGTCATTTGCATCTATGTATGTATGTGTATGTGCACTTGTTTACATTTAAGCTTATGTAAAGCTTGTTTGAAATTGTACAAGTATAAGTTTCCATATAATCAATGTTTTTATTTTGACAAAGGAAAGTAAGCAAATCTGCTGAAACACAATATTCAACGGACCTTCGGTTTCAATTTTCCAATTACAACAGCTTCAGCCCACACACCCTTTTCTTATTTTCTCTATCACCGCACAAACACACACAGATCTTTACTCGTTTGTAAAATGTTTTACCTACTTCTTTGAATATATCTATACCTATAGGCTATGAGGTAGTAAAAACAACAATATACACATTAATGGGTTGTTTTGATGAGAACCACTCTGGCTCTAGCTTGCTAGACTAGCTAGCAGCTCTATTGCCAGACGCTATGAGGAGAGGTTCACTTTCAATCAGTAAAACCGCCAGCAAACAGTTCAATTTTGGTTTCGGCATCATGGAGAGCGCTCAGTCTGTTTTAATGGTTTGAACTGCTTTCATCATTACTTTTTTGTGAACTCTAGTCGTGGAAAATTTAAAAGCAATCGGGATGGTGCTTTGATAATTTTGTTGTTGTTGATAGTATTATCTGTTGCTGTTTTCGACATTATATTATGTGCTTGTAACACGTCTTTCGTGATTTTATGTAAATGCTTCGGCGACCTTTATTTCTTTGCAGTAATTGTGCCCCCAAGTTTCTAACGCGCTTACAAGTTCCACCAATGTAAATATGTATTAAAATTGTATGTAATTGTTGTTCAATGAAATCAGTTATTTGAAACACACATTGTTCTCTTGTTACGTTTTAAAGAGCATTGAAAACTACTTATTTTGTAGCGACTTTAAAGTATCCTAATTTTTATACCTAAACGTGTATCAAATGTTCATTTGGATTTGTCGATTATCGTGGGCGTTGCGGGGTGAGTTCTGTTTTTAAATAAGACTTTAAAGTAAATAGGTATCTAGAACGAACATTATATTTGACAGAAAAAAAAAAGAAAATTTGTACATACCGACAGGTTTTTTTCTTTACTTTTTTTAAATAACTTCATGTTGCTTATTAACTTTCTATTAAAAAACTCAGATGTTACGAAAAAAAGTGTCTTTTTAAAGTAAGTTATAAAAAAGTAGTATCACAAAAAACTTACTGTGAATGAAATATAGCAACAAGTAGAAGTACAAGTGCTACCCTAAAATAATCAGGAAAATCTGAATTTTTTAAATTATAAGTTTATTAAATGGTTAAATTAAAATGATTGCCAAAAAATTATATAAAATACGGCATAGATAATCTTTATCTGCTAGAGTGAATATTTAACATTTCAATTTAAATTTACTTTGATACAAAATTTAATATATCTACTACTTCCTTACTTTTAAGTAAAATAAGTATGCACTTACTATAAAGCGCATCAATATTGGTTAATTTGGTGTTTGTTTAAAAATTTCAACTATTTTTTGGGTGTGGCTCGTTTGAAGGGCTAAGAGACTTTAAATGTTTTTCCTCAACCAGTTCATGTTTTCACACGACTAGCTTCGCTCCGCTCTGAGTAAGGTAACACTCTTTTTTGCAGCCGGCTATTGCATGGCAAGGAGTATTTGTTTGAAATCGATTCAGAAATATAACCCACAATTTGCACATTCTGAAAACATGAAAAATACGCATAGTAGGAGTTCCAACATATTAACCATTATGTACCTTTGCTGTAGACCTACTGTACCAATATTTGGAAAAATCAGTGTTAGGTTTCCAGAAGTGCTTCATTATTATCCGAATCAGCAAATTATTCGGATCTCGGAAAGTAATCCGGATACAGAATACGATGTCCTATCTACCGGATAGGTGCAGTAGCAGATGGTGTCGGATAATCGAACAGTACCAGAGAGTTTCCGAAAGTCAGATAGACTTCATGATATTGGAGAATTTTTTTGGTGTTTGGTTATACATATATATATGTATATCAGTTATAATCAAAACAATCTCTAGGAATACTTTTGTCAACCGTCACGAGATCGGTATTTCAACAAAGTTTTTCTAGAAGACATTTGTGAGAACTAAATAAAGCAATGGAAATTGTATGATGCGATGGCATATCGTAAATTGTAACAGGCCTGTATTGGGAACATGGAGGAATCTACTAGTTGAATGAACCGAAGGCAGTAGAGATGTGGAAAATTGTATATTGTTATATGCATCCTTACCGTATTACAAGCTGCTGCAAAATCAATTGATCGGCAGCTGATATCTGTCGCCGTTTTGTGGAGCTGATAACCTTAAATAACCTACCAAAGATGTTCTTTTCAACCTAAGCAAGGGCACGTCCAGGAGGGCGTAAAACGGTACAGATAAGGTCCTCAGGGCCGTAAGGGTATGCACTTAATTAGGCTAATGTTTTAGAATGCAGCATTGATGCGGATCACAGCGAGGCAGTTTTTACTGCACTAATTTTTATAATCATAGTTATTTATTAAACCTAATTAATTTTATTAAATACAATCATATACCTACACTCTAGCCCAGGCGTGTGCAACAAGTATAAGTGATTATTTACATTCAAATTCGTACTGATAATATGCAAATGAAACTATGTTTACTATAGATTTATGAATATGTATATAATTAATTTTTGTTTGTCTACCAAATTAGGCCATCTATTCCCGACAAGAGACGATAACAGTTAAATGAATGTATATATGTATACCTACAAATATAATCGTTGTAGTTATAGAAAAATTGTGTATGTTTATGATAACACTGGACTACGTATATTATATATATATAGCACAAAGATTTCGATGAAACAGCGTTTAATATTGTATATATTTCATTTGGAAGAAAGATAGCCTGCTTGCGGTAATTTTTGCAAACGCACATTATATTATGCATATGATTACTTTTCATTTAAATGATCTTTCTATTGAAAAATTTAATTGAATGCGTATGTCCATTATGACTCGCGAACCATTCGACAGAACAAACCGAAAACCTCCATTTTTGGGTCAGAAGTCGATATTGGGGCATTTGTTAAAAATGTTAGGAAATATGACTTCTTTTATCGCAACAATTCGACTAAAACTTTTCAATAGGTATTTGCTCCTTAAGGCATAAAGCGTAAATTTACAACAACAATTCTTAGTAACTGCTTCCATTTACATACGTGTTTAATAGAAAAATAATATTTGTATATACGTTATTTCCATGTTTTGGGTCTCATGCTTACAAATTTTAAAAAAAATATCGCCGAAGTGGATGTGAAAAATGGAAAAGAGGTAGCTTGGAATGGTTTTGATATATTTATAAAGAAACTAGTTGCATAAAAAATTTTGCGCAACAAATCAAATTTAATCTGAATTTAATCTGAAGATAGTTTTCAAATACAATTGGAATTTACTGCTCCTGCAAACAGTGACATACATATTCATACATATATATTTCTTAAAAAAAAATCGATCATTGTACTTGAATCTAATAAAGACACGCTACGATATTTGTCGTACGTGACGTGAGTTTGATGGTAAAAGGGATGAAAAGTGCGTGTTTGTTATGCGTTACCGAATGCGTTATAGAATTTTACCAATCAGCAGTAAACAATAAAAGAAAACAAAAGATATTTGAAAATTAAAACAAAAAAAAATCCAAAAACTCTACATACGAACATTTTGAACAAATCCAACTTTTCATTTAACCATACATAAAGATAGGTAGACTGAAAATTGTTTCCCTCAGATTTTTCAAAGCCAAACTCTAAACCGTGTTTAATGTTTATCTTTCTAAGGAACCAATTTAGCTATTGGCGACCACTTTAAAAAAAATGTTCCTATATATTTTTATAGCCGAAATTGTGGATTTAGCTACTCCATATTGCCTGGACAAACTCGTTTTACTTCACCTTTGTCTAGTGTCTCAATATCTTCACTTTTATCTTTTAAAGAAAGGAACTTTTGTTTTTTATCTGAAATTTTACCCGAAATCATTACTACAACTGCTGTGAGAAGTAAACTATTCTAATCCCGTTGCATACGTTGGCGTACATTCAACACGTTACATACATACATACAATATACAATTGCATCGTGCAAGCTATATAGCTCTAAATTTTTTTGTTCGCGCTATCGAGTTTTTTTGGTGTTCGCACTATAGAGTACTCTATATAAAAAAGTGGGTGTTTACGCTAGCGAGTAGTTCATGTCATCACATCAGGGGTGATGATGCATATTATTTTCTAAAATTTGAAAAGGCCCTTTAATGGAAAAGGAAAGGGAATAAGAAAGGGTCCCTGGAATTTAAGGGAAAAGCTTAAATAGTACATGCTACATATGTACAAGCATAAAAATTATTAGAAAAATGCCCTCTACAATATAATTAAATTTTATCAAAACGGAAGAGGACCCCCCTTTCTGGATACAATTTTGCATCTACAATGTATTTTGTCTATATAGTTCTGCTATTCATTGAATCATCATCATTCTTAATTGCACGAATATAAATCAATCCCAATAGTTTGTACTGAAAGAGCCATTACAAGGCAATTTCCAATAAATAATTTCCTCTCTCTCTCACTAAACTCCACTCAGTCTAAACTATTATATTATAGTCTTTCCACGTCCAAACCTGTTTTTAAACAGCAGTATCCATAAATATTGAATGTTTAATTCGTATATTAAAATTGTTGTTATTTTAGTTTTTTTAATAAATTCCTTTATTGACCATATATTTACTCACTTTATTTATTATCAGTACTTTTGTGTGCTTGTGTGAATTGTTTTCTAGTTAAGTAAATACATTATTTTTTATCTTAATACAAAGAGCTTTCTTTATTAGTTACAAACCGACGCGACGCGTAGATAGTGTTTCCCATAAAGATTATGGGCTTATCTGACTGAAAACTTGCATATTATTCTACTTGTTATCAGTGTCTGCTTCTGAGTTGGTAACAGTCAGTAAAGTAAAGGGAATATAAGTTTCATATTCTTAAATATAAATATGTAAGAAGTTGTGTACGGATAGCTGAAAAAGTAAAAACATTGAAGTCAACACATTGTTATGAATGATTTGTTTCCTTTCTGTTAATTCACTCAGAAGTGGGACAGAAAATATTTCTTGTATGTGTAGTTTTCTTGCGCACTTTTTTTTGATACATACGATTTGCATTTGCATTTCATTGGCTACATTTTACGACAGAGTTCCTAAAAAACACAACAATTTGTTTTGGGTTGCATTTTACTTATGGATATAACTGGGGCCTTAGATGATTAATACCTGTATTTTGTTTGTATTAACACTTGTAATACCAATAATAATTTTTTTAAGCAATGTACATTTTAACCCCATATTGGATGAATTTGAAGAAATGGTAGAAAACGTATTTAAGTTAAGTTAGTTAAGAAATAAAATGTTGAGCGGACTGTTGTATACAGGGTGATTCAAAACTTTTTAAAATTATTTTATTTTTGGGCACGTTTCTCGGAAAAAATCATATTAAACATTCTAACAAAATGTTAATAATAAATAGAAGTATCCAAACCCGTTTCTTAGCATTTTTCTAAATTAGATTCCTAAATGCCTCTTACTCATTTAAGGGGCATTTTAATTTTTTTTTTGTACTTTTTTTTGGTTAAAAATCGTTCATGAAACATTACGGGGCTCCTAAAAGTACCAAATTTTTTACTCACTAAAAAACACAAGCAAAATATTTGATTATTTCCGTCTGTAGCCATACGTAAGTCTAAGTAGATCGTCAATTTCCGATTTACCACGGGCCATTTATAATTGTAAGAAAAGTTTTGTATTATTGTTACTTGTTTAAGTTTTTAAATGTTGTTATATAATATCTGGTGTTTGTGCAACCTGAGTTTAACAAATCTACTATTCAATCAATCTCGTTCAAATATCTATCAACACATAAACTATATAAGTTGACTTTGTCCAATAAGTCTTGACTTAGTCCAATTTTTTGTGCATACATATACATTTTGATTTACCAACTCATACTTGACTGAAGGAAAAGGAATACTGATTGGCATTCGGTTTTTGTTTTTGCACTAAGAGTTACATTTAACTTGAGAAATTCTTATCTCGTAGTGTTGATGGTGCTGTCGATTGCCTGTTTTTGGTTTCTTAGTCGATACTCCTAAAATAAACCAGAATCACCGATTTTGTTGATATCTCAAATGGAACATTTCAATTGAACGATCGGTCAAAGCGTTGATCCTAATTTGCAGTGAATTTGGGAGTTATTCCGCTACCGCAAATACTGTCAGTCACATAACGCCCTGTTTAATGTGTTGTTGCGCGCTTTAAGCCGGATGAGAAGAACACGATTTAGTTTTAGTCTAATAAGAAGTTCATTCACTTGAAGGTAAGTTAAATCCGCAGTAGGTTTAGTTACGTGCACTTTATTTATCAACTCGTTTATTTTAACATTGGTATTTGCTTGTTCATTTTAGTTTTGTGAAAATTGTATATCGCTCAGAGGTTGGCGTTGCACATCAGGAATGTCTCCGCACCCAGTTGTGTTTCCGACCTTTGTAGGGCTCCCTAAGCGCGATATTTTAATCGTTTCATTTTTTCAATGTTCTGTTGTTTTGCGTCGTAAAAAGCGTAAACAGTTTAATTAAAACTGTAAAAGGATAAAGATATAAAATTTGTTTTGAACAGTTTTAAAATAATATAATCGTCAAAAGTAAAAACTATTTATTTTTAGAATGACAGGATGACAGAGGAAAGGACTACATCCACATTTTTTTCTTACTTCATATATTATTTTGTGATTGAAAAAACTATTAAGAACATAATGGATGGCATTTGGCCATGTCACTCTAAAATATTTACCTTCATTTGTGTACGGAATTGGTATTTGCTTGTTCATTTTAGTTTGGTGAAAATTGTATATCGCTAAGAGGTTGGCGTTGCACATCAGGAATGTTTCCGCACCCAGTTTTGTTTCCGACCTTTGTAGGGCTCCCTAAGCGCGATATTTTAATCGTTTCATTTTTTCAATGTTCTGTTGTTTTGCGTCGTAAAAAGCGTAAACAGTTTAATTAAAACTGTAAAAGGATAAAGATATAAAATTTGTTTTGAACAGTTTTAAAATAATATAATCGTCAAAAGTAAAAACTATTTATTTTTAGAATGACAGGATGACAGAGGAAAGGACTACATCCACATTTTTTTCTTACTTCATATATTATTTTGTGATTGAAAAAACTATTAAGAACATAATGGATGGCATTTGGCCATGTCACTCTAAAATATTTACCTTCATTTGTGTACGGAATTTGTATGGAGTCTATAGAAATGGGTAATGTTTTTACACTTCAATAAGTAAAATAAATATGCCATATGTTAAAAACGCCTCGTTGGAGCTTATTTGTTGCTGATTCAACCGTATTTCTCACGGCTAATATAGCTAAATTATCCTCGAAAGTAGCTTAAGCTACAGCTATGCCTTTTGTTTGCGAAATATCTAGCGTATAGATTAAAAATAGAATGAGACTCAAAGCGCTTCCTTGTTATTCTTTGAATTCGCAATATTAATTTAACATTTTTTTTTTATTTTATAAACCAGGTCGATTGGAGGTTGCTTGATTCTGATCCCGAATTGTTAAATAGGTATTTATTGGGGCTCTTTAAAACCTAGGTCACGTCCACTCGTTTCAAAAATATATCTTCCTATACACAATGGTTGGAGAAGCTTTTTGTTTGGCCGTTAACGCTTAATATTTATTTATTAATTTTACAGTAAACAAATATTAAACTAAATTAAATGTAAAATATCTAAAAATCATTTTATATTAAAATGTTTGTGCGGCCGCAAAAAGATATTTGTTTAAACAGTTTTACAGAATTAAAGAAAGAATAAATGAATGAAAGCTTTAACATTAAACTAAAAAAATTTTCAAACATTTATTGATTGAATAGTCTCCCCAGTATATACATAAATAATAACTCTGACAGGTAATAATTTGGAAGTCAATTTTTCGTTCGCCTGAATTTCAGGAATCTTTATATTTCTACAGGGATACAACTATATATGAACTGCTAGGTACTTATAATTTATACATTACATTTTGAAGCATCTTTAATTGCTTAAATGCAATAGCCCGGCGTACCAATATCAAATTGTATAATGTCCTCCCTGATTCTTCCCTGAAAACAAAAATTTACAGGAAAAGGACGACTAATTTAAACTCCACATTAAATTTATTATTGGTAAGGCCGAATGATAAACACAAAATGATTCATTGTTATCGTCAGAAATATTGCTATGCTACTTTTTAAACAGTCGGACTAAGTTAATTATGCAAATTTCTATGCTATTCTTCCTATAGATACATAATTCGCAAACAAACAGATGACGGTGACACATTTTCTTTATATTTTCTATTTCCATTGTTAACTTACTAATGTACATTCAAACTAATACCTACCAACCTAACTAAAGATTTTATTTTCCTTGTTTTGATTACAGCTACAACGTCAAAGTTCAGCACCAATTAGCTCTCTGTCTTACTTTGAAAATAACTTTACAAAAATAAACTCGAGAAATTTTTTAGCGAAAACAAAACAATCAATTTTATCACCTCCATATCTATCGTCGATGTCGGGTTTTAATGTGATCATACACTCAATCGTGTCTCGCAGCAACAGCTAGTATAATAGTGAAGTGAACTTGTAGCGCTCTCTCACGCACTGTGAAAAATGATTTTGTCTGTAGGTTTCAACTTGGTGTTTATATTTCTGTTTGTTTGTTAGCTACGAAAAGTGAATTGTTTATATATATGTACTCATTTTGAACTTAATATTTCTTTGTTTAATATTTCTTAGTGTTTTATACAAATTGGTTTATTGACAGCAAATAAGATGCATAAAAATGTTAGTTATTAAATTAAATTGCACCTAGTATAATACGTGTTTTTTTATAATAAAAAAATTTATTTAATGAGTCGTGTTTAGTTCCTTTTAAACAGTGTTTGATCAGGTAAAAAGCAATGGTTATTTTTAAAATAGGTATGCATAAATAAAATGATAAAGATGTGACCATAAATAATATGACTTTAGACATCTTACTAACCATTTACGTTAAAAACAAAGACTTGAAATTTGGAGTGGAGAAAAAAAACAGTAAAGAAAAAAATATTCAAACATTATGTACATTATGTACATATGTACATACATACTTATGGGAATATATCAAATGTGTATGTAATGTAAGTACACATTTTTATATGTACATACTATATAATAAAATGTTCCCATAATTAACATTGTTTGGAAATGGGTCAAATAGGCCAAGATGTACATAAGTACATATCTACATATTTTTTTAATTTCAGAATTAGAAGTGTGTTTGGGTTAAAGATGCGTAAGATAAAAATATAAAATAATTCGAATAGTGTACATAAAAAGCTAAGCAGTTTTATTTTTTTTAATTATTTAAGTGATCTTACACAATGATTATTAGATATGCATTATTATATTTCTTGAGTTAATTTCTGTCTTAATTAAAATTGGGACATCTTAAACTTTACCTATTGACAAAATTAGTTTTATATACCTATGTTAAATTATTTCTATGAATAGACTCTTTGAATGCAATTTAAATCAGTGCACGACTCGTACGAATATATACAAAGATATATGAAAGAGGGGACAGAAAAGTTGTTTCATTGCGTATTAGCATCAGGTGCAGGTGTGCTTTTTTCTGTATGAATACCGACACCGATACCGAATGAAGGAATGAAATAAATGTTATTGTTGTACAGTGTGTTTGTTCAAAATACTATATAGAATCGGTAAATGTAGGTAGGTATCTGAACCTTTTATTGTTTGCTGTATTTGCTTAAGTTGACAAGAAATCATCTTTCCCTATAAGAATAAGGTTTCTATGATAAATCCATATATAAATAAAGTGCACGACTGCGTCATACGAAACTTTCTCGGTACATGAAATGCGTTTTTGAACCACAAAATGAATCGAAAATGTATTTAAATCACTTTTTAGGTTTTGGGAAATTAGATTTTCTCAAAAACCGCACCTAAGATTTTGATGTAATTTCGCACATTGGACACATTTAAAATAGTTGTTCGAAATACAAAAAATTTTCAAAATCATTAGAACCGTTTTTGAGAAAACGAATTTAATTTAAATTTAACAAAATCGTTATATGAAAAAAAATTTAACAAAAATTATTTCAAAAATCGAAGTATGCAAATTTGTTTATCGTTATAGTAAAAAAAACATTTTTTTTAAATTGTCTTTATTGGTTTTCGAGGTATTGCCAGTTTTATAAATTACCGTTAATCGATTTTTTTTCCAAAAACTGATTATGCAGAATTTTTAACCCCATCCCAAACATCCTTAGTATAAAAAAAGAACGAAATCCTGGAAACCACTTTTGAGAAAAATAGTGATAAATGATTTGCACAAAAAAATTTGTATGGCAGGTACCGTTATTTCTAAAGATAAAGCAAAAAATAAAAAGATGCCCCAAGATGTAACCCCAAGAACCTTATATACGAACTTTGAAGCAAATCCGTCAAACCGTTTTGCCATACGACGCCCGGACAGACAGACAGACTGCATTGGCAGACTCACTTTTTTGGACTTCTCTGTATTCGTAATATCATCCCTCATACTCAGTTTGAGTTCGAAATTTTCGCACGATCGCAATAACTTTCTCTTTAGTATCCTAATGTATACGAGAAAGTTAAAAATAGCGTGTACCTATTCAAAAATCCAAGAGTATAAGCTGTCGTAGAGCGTTTACGCCTTATATTTTAATATTTTTATACCCTATTCATTTTGACACATAGTTTGTTAATATTCGTCGTAGACCCCCAAATATATATATATATATATATTTATGATCAGGACCAAAACCTTAGACCATTTAGCAATGTCCGTCCGCAATTTTTAGGCATCTAAATTCAAGCTCGAAAGCTGATATTTGGACCACATATTTCCTAGGGTTCTGAAATGGTTAACTGTAAAAAAATGTTTGATTCGCCCACAGTTAAAAAAAAACCGTTTTAAAGATAAAGTTAGAGAGATAGAGTGTTTCAATTTTTACAATGATATGTAGGCACTGCCCTCCTTCATAAGTTTTTTGCCACACTACTTTTTGTGGGCGTTTTTCACTAAAATGCTGTTTTCTTCGAAAATGTTCATAGAAACCGAAAAAATACTGTCTATCATGTTCCTAAATGTTTTTAACGCTTTTTTTCTTAGGGGCATATAGGGATATGGATAGGGCATCAAACTGTTTGCCTAAGCAGACCGTAGTAGACTTCTTTGTTTTTTTTGTATATTTGCAAACTGAATTCATTTCAAAGTATTGTAAATACTTATTTTTACTACTCTTGCTACATCCGTACTGGCCCTCTTGTGGAGCTCGCGGGTTCGACCCGCACAATATGGGTCTTGTTACTAGATACATACATACTTTAATTCATATATTTTGATCAACATGTTTTGTTGTTTTTAATCATAACCTCTTTGGCAATGAAAAGAAGAAGGTATATCTATTTTAAGAACGTGCTTACATTTTTGTTAATCTTTTAAATTGGATTGTTGTAAGTTCCAGTTATGGGTGTATTAAAAAGTGTCTATTCTTCGAAACAAATTAACCTTCTTCAGCCAGACTGAAATACCGCCGCGGCTATGCTCTTACCAATAGCCGTCTGCCGTGACCAGTTCATGCACACAAATGCATTTCTCAACTTCTAAACATATCATCAAAGAAAAACCCAGATGGCTGCCAAAATATAAAGTGTTACTTTGAGAATATAAAAACCAGATAAACAGAAAAGTGCTACATAAAGAAACAGGAAACAAAAAATTAAAATCTAATTAATTTATTTAATTGGGACCTAATGACCGTAAGTGATATGAACTAAAAAGTCAAAAATTTCCAACGAATCAATCTGTTCCTTTAAAGTCCATTTTGACAAGCGGTACGAAACAAAATTAAGTATTCATACAAACTAATACGCTACAGTAACAATTTACCTAGGTACATAGTTTTGCTGGCTTTTTGCATACGAGAGATGAAGAAACTAAGAAGTTCAGTTAACTTAGAAATGAAACAAATTGTTTACAAATTTCTCTAACAACTTTCTTTTACTATAATTGGTAAAATTTTTACTAAAAAATAAAACACATTGGAACATTGATTTATTTAGTTTATTAAAATTTTTGAAACTGCATCTGGCTACATATTTGAGAGATTTTTCTCTCCTTACTACAAGAAATTATGTTGAGTAAATAGTAGATACCTAGGTTTCTTAGATAGAAGTTGAGATTAAGGTTGCAAACGACTACACACAATGAATGAAAAAAAGTATAGTTTTGTTAAGTAGTTTTTAAAGTAATAACTATATAAGAAAATAACTTGAATGTAGGCGAGTTGTAGAAACCTGATACAAACCGCTTATAAAGAGGTTCCGAATAAAGTTTTTGTTGCACTTATTTGCTTACAATCAGTGCGGTTTGCTTAAGGTTTGTATGTGGTTCTCGGGAATATCTTTAAACTCAAGCGTTTTGCAATGGTTAGAATTAATTTTTTGTACAAAAAAATATAACAACTCGTAAGTGCAAACCGAAATTGAACTGTGATAGAGCCGTGGAAGTGGAAACGCTGCCTGAGGGGAAAGGGATCTTTGAGAGTGATTTCAGCTAAAGGGTGCATTAAATATTACTACTTTGCTCCTGTTTTATTGGTCAAATATTATTCACTAAAAAGCTATACATACATACCTACATAATATATTTTTATATTAAAATAATTAATGTTTCTTTATTTGTTTTAAGTTGAATATACTTAGCACGGATAAACTGAATAATTACGGTATATTTTTTAATTATAGTGTGGTGCGAAACAATACAATATGGAAGAACTTGAATTAGACCATGTGTCACGAGTCATTGGCTATCATCCCCGATTCTTACAACACTTCTTACGCACACAACGTTTTATAATGCGCGGAGATGGTCCACTTCCTTACAATTACAGATACTATCTAGCTATCATAGTGAGTATTATTTCAGTAATTATATTTGTTTCGATAATATTACGAAAATGATACCACACAACCGGTGGGGTGAGGGGAGTCGACGTCAATAGATGGGAGTCCACCGACCTTAAATTAAACAGATCAGCATGTGCGCCCACTAATTTTGACAATGATTTTTAAAATTGTTTCCGCTCCGTATTTTTGCACACGCATTACGCAAAAACTACTGCACGAAATTCAATGGGGTTTTCGCAATTGAATTTTATTTAGTCTAAGTTCAAAAGTAGTGTTCGTTTTAGATCTTTGAGAAAAACGGCTGCAATTTATTGTACATACAGTAGAGCGTCGATCTTTCAAACTTATTGTAAATTAGTTTCAAATTCGTTGTGTTGCCGCGTCTCCTGCAATGATATCGTTTTTACATAGCTTGTAAATGAGAAGTGCACACTTGTCAATTTTTAATGCCAAGTCATTTTATATGTTATGCCCGGAAGTTGGTTTATTTTAGTATAGTATGTAATGTTCATAAGGTCAATTTGTTTTTATAATTTTTTTAGGCCGCTGCTCGACACCAATGTCCATATTTAGTTAAAATGTATGAAAAAGAATTCTTGTGTAACGGTGGAGATGAAAAGTGGTTAAATGGATTAGATTTTATACCACCGAAATTACGTGCCATATACGAAATGAATAAATTATTAGCTCACAGGCCTTGGTTGCTACGCCAAGAACATATAGAGGTTGGTATCAAAATAAAATAAAGATTTTAAAAAACATTTTTGTTTTTCGTTTAAATATATGTATATTTAGTGCCTCACCAAAGGAAGAAGTAGTTGGTCCGTTTCAGAAGTGGTCCATGCAATGGTGTTACTGGCTCACTTCCATTCATTATCTTCATTTGTGTTCTCATGCGGTCTTACTCAGCAATTAGAGGGCCTTTCTAGTCCAAAGACAACATCCCTAATACAAAAGACTGTTTTGAGTAATATAACCCTCGACAACAATAATGTAATGAATTCGACGACGAATAACAATTTAAATCCAAGCAGTGGTGGTAAAAATGGATTTTCTTCGAATAGTGAGTAGATTTAAGACCAAGTTTTACAATAAAATTATATAACCTATCCTAATATGTAGCTCCCATTCAGTGTCAAGCTGGAGTTGGGGTTGAAGCATTAATGGAACGCATGAAAGTTTTATCAGAGAAACCTGATGAATGTAGCGAAGCAGAGCTTATTAGTCGCTTTAAAAATGTTGAACTTCAAACTGCGGAACTACCGTCCGCACCATTAGAAAAATCAGTTGAGGTACCTCCAATAATCAGTCAATACATTGATGATGCAGGATTTACATATCAAGATTTTGCACGTCGTGGAGGGGAAAATATACCAAATACGTTTCGGATTCAAGACTACTCTTGGGATGATCATGGTTATTCCCTCGTAAATGGGTAACTACATAACATTATACTATCTCATAATTTCTTGTTTACTTTTCAAACTTTCAGATTATATAATGATGTTGGTTATTTGTTAGATGATAAATTTCGTGTTGCTTATAATTTAACATATTTCACAATGGGAGGTATAAAAAATGTAGATACATCAAAATTTCGTCGTGCCATCTGGAATTATATTCAATGCATATACGGCATAAGACATGACGACTATGACTATGGTGAGGTGAATCAAGTAAGTACAACCATTTAAAGAATATTGCAATTTTCAAATAGAAATTCGTTCGCAGTTTCTTACTACCGGTTATCCAGCAATAAATATATGAGCTAAAAAAGTTGCTCCAAGGTTTTAGTTTTTGCGGTATTAAGCTTTAACAACGCCTCTCCACCACCCTTTTCACATCTGCGTCGTTTGGTCATTTGGCAATGCGAAAACATTTTTCACAACGCACGAGTAGTCTCGGGTATTTGCGTGAGCTGCTGATTGCTTCAACAATTTGGAAAATATATCCTTTTAATTGTTAGCGCACTGAGGGATCCTTAAGTGCAACAATTTTGAAACTGGTCTCTCTTATGTTTCCGTAAAATCTTCGGATTGCAGTATTTAGTAGACGGAGGTAGTTATCTTTCATAAGATGTTGATATCGTACAATCATGCAAGAAACTACTTCTAAACCGTCGGCTTAAGGTTAATTCATTTATTTGGTTGGAGGTTGCTTGCTTGTCATAATAAACCCAACTGTCTTTGTCAATGTCTACATTTGTTGAAAAGCTTGCGTTTAATACTGTAACACTTAATGATGGTGACGCGTTTTACTTTGTTCCAAAATCTAACCGTTTAACTCTATCGCCATATGGCTGAAAGAGTATTCCTTCTTTTCCTGAGTCAAGGAGCCTCATCACATTCCAGAATCCTTTCTTTGGCCGGAAACAATATAGTTTTTAGGGCCGCATGGTCCTAAACTAGGTTACCCACCCTGGAAAACGTTAAAAAGGTCGCACTTGGCAATTTCAGTCTACATGTTGCCCAGGGACCACCACTAAAACTTAGAGTAAGCACTACACCACAAACCTTTTTGCGCATGTGATTTATATAGAAAATCTATCTAATTGTTAGATTTTTTATTAATATTAAAATTCTATTTTCAGCTCCTCGATCGTCCTCTAAAAATGTTTATCAAAACTGCTTGCTGTTTTCCTGAAAGAATTACCAAAAAAGACTATGATAACATACTCATGGAGCTCTTGGATAGTGAAAAGGTAACCCATTCAATGAAATATTTGTTAAAATTTGTTAACATTTGTCATAACTCCTTTATGCTTGTTTTAACAACTATTTTTTGATATTTCTTTCTCTCAGGTTCACGTTAACCTGATGATAATGGAAGCAAGAAATCAGGCTGAACTGCTTTATGCATTACGCGAAATAATGCGCTACATGACATGATCTCATATATAAGATAAGCAAAGTCGTAACTGTTATGTGTACTAAAGTCTTTAACGAAAGAAAGCCATTGCTACAAGTTTTATTTAAGTATTCCTGATCCAAGATATGGATAAGTTAATTAAGTTTTGCTGTAAGCAAGTTAGATTGCTTCGAAGTATGGCTTCAAATCGGAAAACCTTGAAGAACAAGACTTTATTTTCATTATATAACTTAACTTATCACCAAATTAGAACTGAATAATACCTACCACAGTCTAATTTTAATTTTTTCATCACTTTTGTTCTTTTAACTAAAATGCTAATATCCAACATAAATACATATTTGTGTTTGACAAAACACAAAATATTCTTTTTTATCTAGTTTATTTTATAAATGTATATTTTTCAAGATGATTACAAATGACTACACCCGGGCGGCAACAATATGTTAAAGGAAAATGGAGTAAAATTTCAGCATAAAAGTTTTTATAAAGATTTTATTGAAAATAAAAAAAATTGTAAAAATTGTTTGTAGATTGTTAAACGTGTTGACTGATTTTCTATTCTAGGATTATAAGAAATTATTATTTTTAATGTAGTTATTGTAATCAACATCTTGTAATTTTGTGTTAGTCCAAAGCAAAAAAATGAAATATATTTAAAATTTGTATTTATTTAGATTTTTTTTAGGACTTTAATGCTTAGTAATTCATGTCCATGAAATATCGGAAAACAAAATCCTAATTTAAATGCCTTGCTCTACTGAATTTCTTACAAAAATGCACTCAAATACTTATTTCCCTTTCTTCTAAAAGATTTGTCCCCATTGAAATTCTCGAAGTGATACACATATCTCTTTCTGACTCTCCCATGACTGAGAGAAACTACAACCAATTTTTTTTCGGCAGGGTTTTATGATGATGAACCTGGATTTCCATGGAAAAACTTATGTCTTTTTCGATTGGTTATCCGGAAGCCTTCCGGGACTTCCGGACTCTTCTGAAAGTGTTCGTTTGGTACTTAAATGACAGTTCCTCTCCTGAAAAGAAGAGAAATTTGCTTCTGACTTTGAGTTCAGGATCAAAACCAGAAGCACGCACACATTCAAATGCCTATAATCAATAATTGTAATTTTTTTTGCTACTGCATTTAATAATTTTTCAATTTTGAAAAGATTAGCTGAAAGTTATTACCATATTTAACTAAACAGATATAATATTGGGTGTAATAAAGACATATTACAATGCCTAATACTATTTGTTGTCCATCCCCTTCTTCGTCATCAGATTGGTAGGGAGGCGGTTGGAAATACATATTATTTTGCTGGTTTGATTGGTATGCCAGATCGGAAAGCTCTCCCGGATTACCAGTCGAAAACGACATTATATTGATGCAATTCTTTCCTCTTATCAAGTAAACAATAAAGGGTGTGCGAAAGAGAAAAATTAACTGTCAGTATAATTACTATCAGCGCAGCAGGTCCAATTACACTACCTTTTTTTAGTTATTATTATTTTTATTGAACCTTTAAATATATACATTTGACTTAAAAATAGTTTAAAAATATTAGCTTAAAATAATTTGCGTTGGCTCTATAACATGGTTTGGGTAGGTGGAAATACTTCCTAGAATCTTTTGATACAGCTCTACTATGTATTTCTCTAATTGTTTAATTTTGGCTTCCACGACCTTGCAGAACGACCTTGTATATATTTTATGTGGAGTACTGATCCTCTTGTTTAATTTTAAATAGCTGCCGAGTTATGTAGGAGTATGTCTAAGCCTGTTAACTCCAAAATGGCAATTTAACAGGAGCAAAAAAAAAGTACACAATAACGCTTTTGCCTCTCTAAAATAAAATGCAAAATAAAATTTATGTGTTATTGTACATTCTTCCTCTGTAACAAATAAAACAAATTTAATACCTACCTATTCCTTAAGTTTTTTATAAAATTTGTTTGGGTGTATACTTTCCCAAATTGTAATAGAGAAAAGAGCAGTTCAGTCAAGAGTTATACTCTTAAAAAAAAAAATTCTTCGTTGAATCTCCACATGATAGCGCATACCCTTGCCGGAATCCGGTACATGTTTGAAACAGTTCAGATGAACTGCTGCCAAACTGCACATTGCACCGCGTATTCTCCAGCGTCACACGGCACAATTGGATCAGTTTTGCCGGGATCCCAAATTCGGCCATCGCCACGTAGAGCTCCTAACGATGAATGTTATCATATGCGGCTTTGAAGTCGATGAAAAGATGATGTGTCTCGACTTCAAATTCGTTGGTCTTTTCCAGGATTTGTCTTAGTGGGCCATCGCCACGTAGAGCTCCTAACGATGAATGTTATCATATGCGGCTTTGAAGTCGATGAAAAGATGATGTGTCTCGACTTCAAATTCGTTGGTCTTTTCCAGGATTTGTCTTAGTGGGCCATCGCCACGTAGAGCTCCTAACGATGAATGTTATCATATGCGGCTTTGAAGTCGATGAAAAGATGATGTGTCTCGACTTCAAATGGATTTTTAAAAGGGGGCCACCCTCTGCCGACCCTGCCTAATATCTTAACATATAGTGTAAAAGGACAAGCCATCGCGGATGCCAGAGCGCTTAGTCAGTAGGTAAGTATAGTGTACATTTATTATCGCGTCACTGGCACCATAATGCTTCGTAAAATGTTGATTAATGCAAACTATTTACATTACCTTCAACTTCAAGTATTCATTATTGCAAAGTTAAAGTAAAAAAACGGTCTATAGGTATTGAAATGAAGTTATTAATTACCACGAAACTAAAATATAACAAAGAATACTTTTCAGGGAAAAAATCCAGTGCATTTTTCTTGTGGATGGATTCTTTCAGAAATGCAAGAAGTTCAAAACTTAAAAAAGAATTTATCTGTAATATAAGCATACACAATTTTCGACCATCAGCATCACTGCAAACATTTTTGACGTTTCTGGTTTTTGCCTATGTATCGTTAACTATTAGCTTTCGACCCCAACATATATATTGATATATTGATGTAACAAAATAGGTAATGAAATCCACTGGGCTTTAGATAGTTCCTATAAACAAAAATATAAATTAAAACAAATTCATTAAGCTTTTTTAGTAAGGTTTATTTACGTAAAAAAAAATTTAGTAACCAATAGTTGCAATTGATGGCTAGTTGTTAGGGTTTTTTGTTAACTATTTTGTTTTTAACTTTTTTAATTGCTACAACGAATACATAATGTATAATCAATATATATTGGTAACAGTATTTGGTCCAATGAATCACCTTTGCATCGTTTTTTTTAGGTTTGATATAAAATAATAATAAGATACTTAGGTATGTATGTACTTACAAATTTGCGAAAAAAAAACGAATATTTATATCTACAATTTAGCAACGACTTTTAAAATATAATATATAACAATGATGAAAAAAGTACAAGGTTTTATAAATTTCAACTTTCTCAGTACCATTGGATTCGTTCGATTATTTTATATGATTATCTTAAGCTTCGACTTCAATGAACTGTAACAAATAGAATAAGTCATAGATAGATAAATGTTATGTTCTATTAATATTTCTATGACTTTTCTATATACAAATAATTTACAAACTATGCATTGATCCCAATCAGTAAAAAATATAAGTTTAAGAGGTTATAACAATTGTTCTAACGAATTTATATGCTTCTTTTATATTTTTTATTATTTTTTTTTTTTATATTTGTGACATTTTTTTCAAAGCAAAATACAATAACAAATACATAGTTGAAAATATATAACGCGATAAATCACCTCTATCTATGCTATACGCCTAAATATACTTGACAAAAAATAAAAATAAATATCACTTACATACCTCTCAAATAAAATAATTATGTTTATTCTTTTTTCAAAAAATACTTGAAATAGAAATGAATTCATTGTTTTAACAAATTTAGGACAGTGCAACCATAACTTGGAGAAGCGAAAACAAATCGGAATAATGGAAAACACTTGATGATTAAAGTCTTTGCAAAGAAGTCTTATGTAACTGATCGTCTCGGTGACGAGGTCAAAACTTTTTCTTTGGCCTTGTCTTGCTCTTCCTGGAAGAATATCTTTGTTATAACAATGTCGCCTGTACTTAATGTTTGAGAAGCTGCATCCGCGCATTGAACAGCTTTCTGGTCAATAACACCGCGAGATATTGGTGAAATACTGATTTCATTATTACAGTTGCAGTTCTTTAAGCTGAAAATAGAATTAATACAATCGAAAATTAGTACCTACAGTCAACAAACAGTATATATATACATATGTAGTACATTCGAAAAGTATAAACATAAAGTATATGACATTATGTTCATTATTTATTATTGAATTGGACTTAACGTCCAAATTAAAGAAATGCAACTCAATTACTCACGCCATTACTTAGAATTAGTACAGCCTCTATACAGAGAGACGTTCAATTCATCATCAGCTCTCATCTCATCATCATATTTTCTATTTAATATAACACTCTTAAAGTAACTTGCATGTCTTCTAAATTATAACGTGAACAATGACATGTTTTATTCTGTAAATACACAACAGAATTTGGCGACGAGGATTTATTCAAGAACTTACGCAGAAAAAAAAACTATTCGGAAAAAACCTGCTCTAAATTAGTTGAAATAAAGTTAAATAACCGAACTAAAAGCCAAAGGCTGGAAGTTTATAATCAACGGCGTATATAAAACCTTTGGCAACACATCTCACATATGATGATGGTACTACGATAAAGCTTGGGATTCTCCCACAATTCGCATCAATATTCACTGCAGAAACCTTTGCTGTCCTAATAGACATTCAAGCCTCCATTAAAACACGCATAAAACATGTGAGATGTACCAATACTAAACACCAACAACAACACGGTGTTGATAAGTAACATACTTAACTAATTGCTTAAATCCTCTAAAACAATAAAACTGATGTGGGTTCCTGGTCATGTTGGGATTAGTGGCAATGAGTTTGCAGACAAAGCCGCTAACTTTGCAAACAAAGCTGCAGATTGATCTTGTCAAACACATAAAGAAGCGGATGTCTACAAAACAATTGGGCGATTGGAGCCTATACTAACACTTCTACACAAACACCAACCCCACAAAATCACATCCACTATATCGCAGAAATATACAAAAAGCCAAAATATTGAAATTCGTTCGACTTCGACTAGGACACACTTCAGCCACCCACTTCTACCTGCTAAAAACCGCCCTAAACCTATAGCACTTGCTCCAACATTGTAAGCGAACAAAGCCATTCATTCACAGTATATTGGAAGTTGAAGACCTTATTGAAATTTTAAAATATCCAAACATAAACAATATGAAACAATCCATGAACCAAATTTCTAAAAATGTATATAACTATGTATGTAGGGATGATGAATTCGAAAATACTTTTTTCTTACGATAAAAATACTATTAACAATGTAAACTTACTTTTTAGACTTCTCCCGAATAATTTGAAGATTTTCAGTAGTTGCAATATTAGATCCTAATTGCTCAGCAATTGAATTTGATGTAATAATCTTAGCAAAAAAATTAAACGTTATGAATAGAATAACGTTAAAAAAATGACAATTGAGTAACAATTTTCGCCTATCCCATGGAAAAGCCTTTTTTTAGTTACCTGATCACTTGGCAAAAGTGTTGCTGCCGACAGTATAGCTTCTAGTTTATCTATTTTTGACAAGCGATCCATAGAAGTATCCGATAAAATTTCATCCATCATCTGCATAGATTCTGTTAAACTTGGCGGCTCAGAATTCAAGCGTGGAGAAAACGTTCCAGTCAATGAATTGTCCGATGGCACACTATCTAAACTTGGGAAGTTATCATTTTCCACATTTTCCTGGTCATCCTCAGAGTCACTATGGTCCCTTCAAATTTTTAGTTAATAAACATAAATACAAATTGTAACAAAGATTAATAACCTATTTTGATTGTTACTATTGCATTCCATTTTCTCCAGCTTCTTGGCAACTTTATAGAAACCTTTTAAACGTTCTTTCTCATCTTCGGTCAAATCCATATATCTAAATAAAAAAATTTTTCTAATTAAATATATATATATATATCAACTACTCAAAACAATTAAAGGAATATATTTATAGTTTTATCTCTTCGAAATAAAAACATTAAATCTCCGAGTCAATAATTGGTAATTTTCTGAGTTTCTAGTTTTGAGATGTTTGCCGATAATTTTTGGCAAGTGATATTGCAGTCATACGAAATAGCACAAGACACACATTTTCATTCTTTTTCTCGTTTTTTCTAGGGCAAGAGTAAATTTTATTTATTCACATGCTATTTCATACTTTCTTGGTCTCTCTTTGTCAATTCGTTAAATAGGAAAAAATATATTTTCTTTTTAATCTACCACTGCTATACAACTATTGAAAAAGTTAAGTATACACAGGTTACATCGAAAATTGTAAAATTAATTCGTTTTGAGGTTTGTTTCAGGTTGCAAGCGTATTCGCAAAATTACTGCTTTTTTCAAGTTTTAGAATTGGATTTACTTTTATTTATATTAAAATGCAGAAAATCATTCTAGCGACAAACATTGAAGTAGTTGCACACAATTTGTATTTATACCACTGAATGTCCACCGAAACATACAAAAAAAAATTCTTACCGAAGTAAACGAATTTCCCTATTGCTCAATACAATGCTTTTGTTAGTTTGTCCCAGTTTTTGCTTTAGATCCGTAACTTCGCTGCTAATTTTCCGTTGTTTCTTACGTATCTTCACTTCTGTCGGTTTAATTTGCATCAATATTTGTTCGGTGCATAGTTCAGAAAATAGCTGTTGATTCTCGGGTCTTATTTGTCTAAAACACGAAAGGTATATTTCAATATTAAAAATATGACTTGTGTTAAATGAAACAACTTACCTCGCCAAATTGCCATACAGTTGATCATTGATTAACACCAAGACATCGCCTGCTGCGTACAAAAGCATATCACGGGACAACGGTCTGTTAGCCCAATATTTTTGATCACGTCGATAGACATTTTTAAGTTGATCTTTTATTGGATTTAAGGGTGCAGTGTACAATTCACAGAGCGAATTCAATGATATGTACTTGGCTTTATAAACCTGTTTACCGCTATCCTGCAACTGTACTACGGCGTGAGCAGCTTGAGTATCAAATACATTTCTTAATAAAACTCCAAACTGAGTATACATATTTACTGAATCATTGCGACAGTCATGAATAACTTTTATAACACAGTCATGTTCAAGGAGATGTTTCAACCCACCGTCAGAAACCAGCTCTGGACAAGTTAGTACATCAAAAATAAACGCCTCTCCTCTGGTTGTTCCAATTTCAATCAGAGTAATTTCTCCTTTTACTCCCAAATTTATTCCCTCGCAGTCCACAGAAATAACAACACTCTGACTCTTTTGCGCAAACTTAAGAATGGCATCAGTGACGAACAGACTTTCTTTAATGGTGGAAATTACACGTGTATTTTGTAAAACCTTAATCTTCCACGTGTCTCCAACAAAATAATTGTGACTAGGTGAATGAACCGGACTATACTGTTGAGTCTGCTGCTGTTGTTGAGGGACATAACCAACACCCGACTTGGCATGCTCTCCATGGGCAGCCAGTGATTGCTTATCTTTTTCAAAGTTTTCGGCCAGAGTTCGAATAACTAAATTATTAATTCGCTGTTTTAGTGTTTGATTCTGGCTGTTAACCCTTTCGGGTATTGATGGCTGTTGTGGATGTGTTCCACTATGCAGATTATTAGTTATATTCTGGACAGCAGCAGCAGTTCCATAGTAAGAGCTAGTTGAAGGACTTGGACAATTTCTCTCACAAAGATTTTCTATTTGCATTTCTGTGCCCATGACAAAGCTTTCAAATCCACTATTAGCCTCACCTCTATTCGATGATACGCTATTCACCGATAAATTCGAAACCGGTTCATTAAGCTTAAAATTTGGCGATATGCTATTATTATTGCAATTGCTGCTATAATTAACATTATTGCTAAGACTTCGAAATACTGGTGAGTGGATTCGTTGCTGAATGGGAGAAGGTGAACTTAGTTGAGAATTCGATTGGTTATTGTTAACTATATTGTTTATTGCATTGTATTGTTCGCGCGATTTAGCTTGAGCCTGCTGTATGTGCGAATCTGAGAGTTTTGGCTTTTGCAGCAGTGTGACTAGATTAGCTTGAATATTAAAACAATCCGAGAAAATGCGAAGAAACGTTGTTAGATCGCCTGGTGTTTTAAACATCCTCAACCATTGCTCTTGGGGGAATTTCGAGGTAACGAGATGGAAAAGTTGATCGACCAGAATTGGTCCCTTTACTTCTATACATTGGGCAAAAAAGTCTAGCATCTGTTGGGTGCCCTTAGTGTCTATGTAGGTTTGAGGAAGGTGTAAACGTTCTGATGCCGGAAGATCGTCCATATTTTCACAACCAACAAGAATTACGTGATCGTTCACAACGTTAAAAGTGTCAGGATGTTTGATGAGAAAATCTGTAAATTCCTTGATATGTTGACCTATAAGAGAAAGGTGTTTTCTGTTTCTATAAAATTATGAAATAAACAATGCAATTTTACCTGATATATGCCTTACTTGTGGCGACGCTTGACTTCGATGACCAAGCAGACTTTTTACTGGTACCTCAACACCTATACCATACTGAAGCATTTTATTCTTGAAGTAATCTTTTGCCTCTTGTATATAATCACGTCGACCACCGTAACTACCATTTGGATCATCGGTAGTAGTTTGATATGAGTTAACTTGGACATAATCGCCGTCAACCAGAAAAATAGAGGGATATTGGGCTAAAAACTTTTTTAAGCCTAAAAACATTAATTATAATTAGAAAATTTAAAAGTTAATTTCAACATTAAAATGATATGCGTAGGCCTGTGTTGAAATTTTTGATCTAAAATTTTAGCTATGTAAATATTGTAAATTATTTGGCGAAGGCAACATTAGCTTTACATTGAAGTAGAAGCAATATATAACCACTCTAAAAAACATAGGACATAAATCACTCCGATTAAAGAAAAAAAGACTCGTTCAACAAACGTAAGAGAGAACTAAAATTATTTAAGCTAGATTTTACTTTATTGGAACACTCTCCAAATTAAAAAAAAATTTGCTCTCTTATCGTTTGGGCGTTGCCCGCCCCCAAAGTTTGGAGAATGGCGTATGAAGTGTTACCAACATTTTTGAAGTGGTATGTCCAAACTCCAAAAAATTTATTCAGTTTTATTCTTAAGTGTAGTTAATTGATGAAAAAAGTTTAATTAAAATCGGTTCATAGGAACCGAAGATATAGCACAACAAATATTGTTTACTAGGTACCTCTTAAAATTATTTTATTTACATATGAAACTTTTGACATTGGAGCCTGTCTGATAAAAAGCACATACGCCGAGCGGAGCAACGAAGTTGCGTGAGCGGTACCTGGCGCCTGCGGAAAGAGGGTTGAAATCCCTTAACACCGCGAAGCGGTCAATCCTGGTACTTTTGCTATAGGCTCTTGCCTGACGAAAAGCACATGCCCCGAGAGTATATAAAATAATTTTAAGAGCTACGGTTCTTGTTGAAACTTTTTTTATTAATTAACTACACTTTTCAAGAAGATTTTTATTTTGGTGAGTGTTCCGGTAAACTAAAATGTTGCCTTATTTTAGGTAGATAGGGTAAACGCTCCCCAACAGAAGCTATTGTCTTGCAAATATAAACTAGATCTGTAAATAATAAAAAAATTTGTATATACATACCTGACTGACTGCCACCTGCTATTTGCCGCATCTCCTTCGTGAATTCTTTTGCACCAAATTGACAACTCAGATCGTGCACGGTACGTGGTTCACCTTTGTCTAACAATCTCTCGAGAAAGAACAGAAGGGTCATATTCCTTGCCATTTCATATTCCATTGATTCCATTGTGCACAACGTCGGAATTTAAATAAGTTCTTCTTTACCTTTTTGTACCTACTTAGTTGCAAATTTTTGCCAACAAAATTCGTAATTTAATCAAAACTCATCTGTTGACATAGAAATTATGCACATACCTTTTATTTGAATAAAGCTAAAAAACTCGATGAGTAATGTCCTCAAATACTACTTTCGGTTACAAGTAAAAAATATAGAAGAAACGAAATATTTTTGCCTATTGTTTCAATAACGATCTGTTACTACTTCCACTTTTTTTTTTATCTAAATAGCTTTACTGTGCCTTCACAATATTTTTTATGGAAAAAAAACTATTTGAGGCAATGGCTCAGCGATTTGTAAACGATATGCGTACAATTTATGTATGTTCATGTGAAAATAGTAAATTTGCGACCAATAATCCAAATGGAATGATAGCGAAGACGTCAAAATATTGCTTTTTTTATATTATAAAAAAAATTATACAACTCTCACCAATCAGTGAGAGACGGAAACCTACCAAAGACGGAAGAGCTTTAACTTGTTTTTTTTTTGCTTTCGCTACACATCAACTATACAAGCTCAAGCTACGAAATGAATAGAAGAAAAAGGGTTGAGGTGACGTTTTCGGTGAGGTACTCTTCGTCTTTCACCTGATTTGGCTCTACATAAGTAATTGAAGAAAATTCATTAAAGTTAGTTCGTGGTACGAAACACTAATTTGCTAATTTACATTACAGACCCAATTTCACTTCATTTGAAGTGTGAAGATAATTCTCTTGCTAACAGAAAATGTTATAAATAATTGACTACTCCTACTTGTATAAACGTCACACAACTTCGAAACAACACGCTCTTGGAATGCGACAAGTTCTAAAAAATTACTTTTGATTCACAAGTAACAGCAATAAAGTGCACGAACAAGCGCCATGTTGAATTCCATTACCCTAATAAGAAAAGTAATAAACTAGAAAAACCTCATCGGTTAGTTTACATACATGTGAATGTATTCAGTGACAATATTGAATAATCGGTGAGCGACTTTACAAATGGGCTACTAGTCAAATGTGAACTCCAAACATTTGCATGAGCAAAAACAGAAGAGTAATAAATGCCATCTCCATTTGCGCAGATAGGCCGAAATATTTGACTTTTGCTAACGGTTTATTTACTGTTCTCCACATTATCTACATACAATTTAAAAGCTGCCCAATGATTTTTAACTGATTGTAGTTAACTTATTGTTTTCTGCATGCAAAAGTTAACGATGTTTAGGCTACTAGCAGTTCCTTTCATTAAAAAAAGTAAAAACAAAAATGGATTTTCTTATTCACTCTCTTAAGTATCATTCTTGATATTTAGATGCAATGAAATTATAATTAATCACATTGTTTGATGTAAAGAAAAATGTCCTTAATAATAATTTATTTTATCTGCAAATAGAATAAATAAATAAAATTACAAACAAAAGAGAAAAAAAATTAAAGAGAAGAATATAAATTTTATTTTATTAAAAAGGTCAAATTGTGTATTAAAAAAAACACTCAGTTCATAACATCACCAAAGTTTTCGTGCTCTGTTAAATGTTTGCCTTTAACGATAAAAGTAATGCATTTTTTAACATAAAGTTTCGAATTTTCGTTGCTTTTCGAAGAAAAATATGCTCAAAAGATACAAACTTCTGCATATTGTGAACTTCAGTTCAAGCAATTTATTTTAACTAATTTAAAAAAATTAACAACCATTTACTTTCTGCTTGTCGTTTGTTATTTTTGCTTCTAATATTTATTTTTGTTTAAAAATTCTGTTGTTGCTTGTGAAATCTAATAAATATGTAAAGCGTTGATTCTTGTATACTGACCTCTTCCATTCGCTTCTCTGCTTAAACGTTACTTTTTTGACGTATCAAAACAAAATATGATGAATGTCAAATCAAAGATTTTTGTATTTCCTTTTGTTTGCTATTTGACAATAATTGTCAATAAGAAAGTTGGACGCAACATTTGTTGTGTTTTCTTTCAGTTATTGTTCTTAAACATATTATTTGATTTCATTGAAGTCATATTTTAACACAACAATTTAAATCAAATAAAATAAAAATATCAATTACTAAGCCGCTCAATCGTGCTCGAATATCTGTGATTTAGTGTGTGTACTCCCATTATTCTTAAAATTAGGAATATAGAAACAAACATGGATGACATAAAATTGGCTAAGGTAGGTACCTACCTTTGAGGTATTTATGCTTTGCTCTTAAAAATAATACTGTAATTATTTAAACAAAATAGCAGAGTTTTTTTTGTAACAAGTCATTGTAACAAAATTTTTGTAAATAAATTAATAAAACTGGATTCTTAAACATAACATCGAATATGTACATTATGTACATATGTACTAAGTGCCTTCCTTAATACCAACATTTTAAACTTTCCGCAAGTTTACTATTCACAATGTTGTTCTAAGCTGTAATTACCAATACAATACACTTTAACTCTAAATATTTTTTGCTTTTCATTACACTAAATACGTATTCCTTCAAATCAAAATATTTCCTGCAAGAGGGTATTCAAATTAAATCTCACATAAAAATATGCTTTGGCAGGAGGACCATTGGGTAAAGGGTTATTTACAGAGAGAGCTTGTCTTTAAATAATCTATTCGAAATTGTATCCACACGATATCACTATTATCGGTGGTTACCGGAGCAAAGAAACCTCGAATTCCAATGCCTAGGAGATATAAAATGCAACGTCTGTCTGTCCTTCCATCGACCAATTTTCTTGATTTTTATTGTTAAGGGAGATGGATAAAGAGGAAGAATGCGATGCTTAGAATATCGACCACTTTTTTATACTTCTCTATAGTCGAAATATCATTTCTCATACTCAGTTTGAGTTCGAAATCTCCACACGATCGCAATACATTTCTTTTAAGTATACTAATGTATACAAGAAAGTTAAAAAACACAATTAATTTTTATTTTAAATTAAATTCGTTTTTTCAAAGGCGGCTCTTAGGATTTTGTTTTCTTATTGTATTTCAGACAATTAAGTTAAAAGTGTCATGTAATCTTATTAAAAAGGAATGCGTTAATTATTAATTAAGGGAAAGCCTAATTTTATAGTTGAATATTAAATATTATAAATATTTACGCATTTTATAGTTGTAAACCAAAAAAGAAGTCTACATTTACCTAGATACATACTTCTACAGGTGATAAGGAGTAGTATTGTATACCTGTAAAATTTAAGAGCGGTCAATAGCAGGCCCTTTGGTGGGTACGCAATTTATTGCGGCAAATAAAATATTAAATAACTATGTTATTTACGACTAGTATAATGTTTTTTATATCCAATGTCAAACAACGACTTACCAAATACATCGTTCAAGGGCAAGCAATATACAAAAATACTTTTCAAATACACAAATCAAGGGATGTTTTAGAAATCTTTTGATATCAGGTCAAATGTTTACCCTATCCATTATTGTCAAAGGGAAGTTTTCTTATGCGCATGATAATTTTTAAAGAATACTCAAATACACAATGCAATTTCATACAAAATTAAAGGTTGCAAAATAAAATGTTCAGTTATGTGATGAGAAAACAAATACAAAAAATAGAGTGGAAAAAATAAATGTTTTTGTGTGCATAATTTACTTCTTATTACGAGTATGACAACATCATGCGGCCTTAATTAAACCAATACTTATAAAATTGTTCTTAATTTTTAAGCAGTATCTACGGCTGCGCCAAAATGGGGAAATTTGTATCAAACAAAACAACAAAAAATCCCAAAACGCATTTGGAACTTACTCTTATTCATATGCGATTTTTTTTACTTCTCAGTATCCTAAAAGCGCTCATATAGTCCTGTTAAAGCATTGAATTGTAAACGGTCTTAGAAACACATTTTGTTTGGTTCGCGTGAAAACCTCTTATCCTTAACCGCGAGAGATTATTTATTTTTTTAAATTTATTCGTGCAAATTATGGATTTTACAAAATTCATGAATAAGTTTAATGAAATCGAACGTCAGCTATCACCTACATCAGCTCTACGTTTGAGTTTTGATAACATTTCACCAGAAACTGATGAACCGGACGTAAATAAACGTCTGTGGGGTGTCCCTGTCCCACCTTTTGTCTCCGATAAAGTTGTTTCGTGGATTGAAGAAGAGTTTCAAGAGCCACCAATATACTATAATGGCAAAAGTGTGATAAAAAAGGTTATTTTTATTTGTTTATGAAGTGAAAAATATTTTTGGCGGTTTTACGCTTGATGCACATATATATAGATATATATATATATATATCTATCTATCCAAATGAGAACACAGAAAGTTGAACAATTCAGTATCGATTTTTAACTAAACGTACAAAATATCTACAACATGAAACAGGAATAATTTATGAGCAATTTAATCTCGTAGAAGGAGTATTCAACTCCAGCAATAAATTTGAACGTCGTAAAAGTATTTGGCTGATGTCATAAGCATTAAAGATTTTTATTTATGTATGAGTAATATTATAACATGAAAATTGATATTTAATGAAGGCGATTTTACGAAGTCTTCAAATAATTTTTTGCTTGGAAATTACAGACAAACATAAATCGCCTTAAAAAAAGGCTACATGACACCCTTTTTGGAATAAGTCATCCTGAGGCCAATCAAAACCTCGTGTTTTTACTTTAGTACGATCCAGGAGATTTCTTGTGCAATTTTTATTGAACAAGTACATGCTTCTGCTATTTGTTTGATATTCGTTTATCGAACACCGGTGATTTCCAGTCTAGTGCCAACCCATTGACTCGCATATTTAGCGAGCGAACAAGGCCTTTTCGGATCTTGCTGGCGGATCTCAAATTGCTGCATTATTTTTCCAATTAAAATTAAAATAAGTTGTTTAGAAACTTTTTTATGCATTTTTATTAACAGCAAAACAAAAATAATTCATCGCCTAGGACTAAACTCGTCCGCTGTACTTCGGACATTGTTCGTAAGTTTTGTCGAGAAGTTGTTTTTTTTTTTCATTTTGTATCAGTACAGGGTCATCGCTAATTTTTCGGCTCAACGCGGCCTGTTCAGATCCGTCAACAGTGAATACGTCCTTATTATTCCAGGCTATTAAAAATTTCGCCCAAAATAATTTTATGGCAGATAAGCAGTTAACCTCTCCCTAAACTCAAAATTTGTAGGGTCATATCTGTTCTGGGATTCTTGGACAGAAGGAGCCGGAAATTGGTGCCAGTAACACGTTTCGGAAATGAGTGCTAACGTTAGTCCATTAAAGGCTCACCTGCCACAAACTCTTTCACTGGCTTAGCGTTTGAGATCCCTATAAACTTGGGATTCAAATAGGTCAAAGCTACTTATATAGAGATCGACCTTACTGGAACTGTGAATTCGTCCACTGTGGTTTGGAAACTTGACAATCCCCCTCCATCCCCTCTAACTTCTGCTACTACCAACGATAATCGCATGCAAAAAAAAGAAAAAAGAAAATAAAAAAACAAGATGAAAAGTGGGCGTTGCAAACAACTTATATTAATTTAAAAAAAAATTTGTCTAAGCATCTCATTATACCTACTTTTCTTTTTATTTTCTATGGAAATTTTTGAAAAAACCAATATATTGGTTTTAAATTTCAGCTTCCTAGCTTAAATTGAAAGGTCTCAAAAATTGATACGGGCCTACGACGAATATTAAGTTTTTGTAACACAACTTTAACAAAATGAATATACCCTAAGGATATGGCATAAAATTGGCATTTCCGCACTTCACAGTTGGATTAGTGATAGTGTAATGTTTTGCAAGTCACATGTTGAAATTCGCATTATCGGGAATTCACTTCACCGACGGATTGTTGGAAAATTTTAACATAACATATTTGTTTGTTATGACCACAACCCGGTCACAATCTCGAAACAAAAATGTCGATAAAATTAAATAATATTTATTTTAAATTAATATATGCATGTGTATTTATAAAAACATTTTTTTTTAATTTATATAAGATTTCGGGATATTTTAATGTTGTGAAATTCGATTTAAGAAAAAAACGCAGAGGAGTCTACGGCAAAATTATTTGTATTGTTTATGAAACAAAAATGTAGTTGCTGTAGATCGAATATCTTGTAATCCTAGAAGTCATTGGAAAAGAAGTAGGAAATTATTTACCAATAACACGGCGAAACTATCATTCTGAAAGAAAATTAAACGGCGAAACTATAATTTTCGAAATAAAGTAACCTTGTGTTGTTATAATTTTTTTCTGATGTATAACACGAGAGGCTTGCGGGCAAGCTGCTAATCTACAAGGACGTCTCAGAACAGTGATAACCTACGGTTGTCGAATTTGGTTAGCAATCAATACAACAAGAAATAGGTTACAGTCAAAGGCTGTAATTGTTAAACATTAGTAGCTCTTGAGTTAAAGATGAATTGAGGAATGTCTACCTGAAATTTTATCGTGTTATATAGATCTGCTTTTCACGCAATTCTAGTCAATTTTGTTTACTTGAAGTCATTAAATGTTAAAAGTTTTTTTTTACAGAATTTATTATATTATTAATTTAAGAGTATTGCCAGTCAACAAAGAATATTTTTGGAAAAATGTATTCATTGTAATGAGAAACGCAACCACTTGCTCTTATATTTTATTTCATAGAAGGAGTAGAGCGTCCTATACCTATAAAAAAATTCCGCCTACCTACTCAAGTCATTTGCTTCCTCCAAAAGAAAACCAGAAGACAACAATAATCAACAATATACAGTTTGTCAAGAAAGTGTTTTTACAAGAAAAAATATTCCTTATTTTTTCCTGGCTAATAAAGACTCATATGTTATTTTTTTTTATTTACACATCTTAAACTAATATTCAAGATGACAGATATAAACAAAAACTAAAACATTCACAAATTTACATTGTCAAGAAATTCTTTTTACATATTGTCCGTAATCATTTATAAGTCCATTTTATCACCTAATTTTTATTCAGTATTTTGTTTTGCCGCCTTCAGCTTCAAGCATAGCTTCTGGTAGTCTGCGTTTCATCGATCTAATTAATTTTCAAGGTCGTATTCGCTAGGTATTTTTGCCCATTCCTTTTGGATAAATTGAATTAATTGATTTCGGGCCTTACGACGGCCAAGTGTATTAAACCCTTTGGTACAATTTTAAAGCAGCCACATCTTAACTGTGTGCACATTATGTGTTGGATCATTGCCGTGGTAAAATTTGAATTTCAGTTTTTGGATACGGTCTCTTGAATATTAGTTTAAGGTGTGTAACGACGAATTTAAGCTCTACATTAAATTTGTTATGGGTACCGGGCAACAGCCAAACTTTTCACTTTTCTTAGTTTGATTTTGTTCTAATTATCTTCAATTCAATAACAAATAAATTCACTTTTAGCTGGGCATCGCGATCTGCTCATAACTGAATCATTCAAACAGAAACAGATCTTCGCAGCTCAATAAACATAAAACAGCCCCGCGTATTATGTTTTCAAATTTAACTGAATTTTTCAAACAGAAACATACCTAACCTGACCAATAATAACTTCTCGCGCAGCGCAGCGATATACATATAAAATCCCCATAAAAGGGGGAAAAAGGGAAAGAAAACAAATAAATTCTATCCAGCGAAAATTTTTTGTAACCCGTATTTTGGGTTGCTTTGCTTTGCTCTATCGCTTTACTCCCAATCTATATACCTCAATCAAGTGAGGGGTATATAAAGTTGGAGAACAGACAGACAATGATGTGTGTGTGTATCATTTGAACATCACATAGAATATATTTTCCTAAAAAAACGATAGTTTCCAAATACCTCCTATGAGAATGCCTTTCCAAATTTCGCGTGCGTGTTCAGGTGTAAGGAATACACATATTATATTATGTTAATAAGGATGCATGCCGCTCGTTATTTGATAAACATTGTTGATAAGTAGAATTTTAAAAGGTAACTCAGTAGGTTACGGATATGTGCTCATATCGAAATATGCACTAAAATTAGCACATAAATTAAAATAATTATAAAAGGCAGAATCAATATTTTATTTTTATAGGTGGAAAATGTTAGAATGATTGATCGTTATAATTCTAAAAATCCAATTGTCGGAACGCTCTACCTGACAGCGACGCATTTGATTTTTGTTGAGCCAGATACTAATAAGGAAACTTGGGTAAGTATAATATTATTTATTTATTTACTATGTTAAAAATTACAAATACCTTTACTTAAAAACACTAAATAACAATTATTTAATTTAAGTTTTAAATTAATTAAGTCTAAAAGTTATACACTGAGACCAAAAAAGTCTCCCAAATATCCCAAATAAAATATATTTAGGCTACAGTCCGCTTGGGGCGAACAGATATTTATATTGCTATATGCCCCAAAGAAAAAAAGCATTTAGATGGATAGCATTTTATTTCATTCTATCAATTTTATAAAAAAAAAACATATTTTTTGAAAAAAAAAAACGCCCCAAAAAGTGGGCGTGGCCGAAAACTTTGTATGGGCGGCATATTGAAAAAAATATTGGCTAAATATCCTGTCAACAATTTTTTTTTCGGTTTCTATGAACATTTTCGATGAAAACAACATTTTAGTGAAAACGCCCAAAAAAGGAGGCGTGGTAAACAACTTTATGTGACAAACTTATAAAGGAGGACAGTGCCTACATATTTTGTAAAGGTTTTAACATTCTATCTCTCTAACTTTAGCTTTAAAACGGTTTTTTTTAATTCTGGGTGTGGCAGTGGACGTATTCCCAATTTTTTTACACTTAACCATTTCGGAGCCCTAGGGTATATGTGGTCCTATTTTCAGCTTCCTAGCTTAATTAAAGGCCTAAAAGTTGCGTACAGTCGGACGGACATTGCTAAATAGTCTTAGGTTTTGGTCCTGATCATAAATATATATACTTTTAGGGGTCTACGATGAATATTAAGGGGTGTTACGAACTATGTGTCAAAATTAATATAATATTAGGATAGGGTATAAAAAGGTAATGTACTCATGTCACTTTAGAAATTATGTCACTGCTTCAAAAGCCGTAAAAGAGCTCGGAATCCAAGTGTAGAAATGGGGAAAGATGTAAAACATTCACCCTTATTGGCGTTATACAGAATACAGGAGATGTAGGTATTGCATCTGGCGTTTTGAAGTTGTTTTATGTCGTTAAACGCCTCGTAGCGTTTTCCTTGTGTGGAATGTAAGTTTTACATACGTTCTTATATTCTAGGAGTCGTTTTACTTTCAAAACATGATTGGCAAAATGCCAATATTTGTCGATTAAAAATTTGGAAACGCAAATATAAGACATATAAGAGTAAAGAGCCAATATAGGACATCAAAGCAAATACATCGAAGGATATAAAAACACAGTGGTAAAAAGTGGATATAAATTACGCCAAAAGATTAAATTTTAATTTCAAAACTCGTCGCAATTGATAACATAAGTTGTGTTAATTTTATTTTATTAAATAATAATAAAAAACAATATATTGTTAAGACAGTAACGTAGTTTTTAAATATCTGGACTTATAAAATTACACGATGTTGTTTACGTGGGTAAATAAGGTCTACAAAATGAATTGATTGGTTATTGTGGCTGTGTCTAGTATTTACGAATTTATATCATGTGACTTGAAATACCTCAAAATCAGAAACTTTCACTTTGACGGCTTATAATTGAATGGGAATGCTAATAGACCCACCAACGTCGGTTCTCCATAAATCCCATTATAAAAGAGTCGTTTATTCTGCAACATTCTGATGTTACATGTGCAATACATACATATAAGAATAAAGTAAAATAAATGTACGCACAATTTTGTAAGCGAGTGTATATACATACTTAAAAATCAACAACGGATACAATACAAATTCAAAGTGAAAATTAACTGTTATTACTTTAGCTTTCGAACTACCATAGCTACCTTGAATACCCTATGAACGTCGTGTAATATTACAATTTTAAATTCCATCTACTTTTTTTACGAAGTTGGAAAAGTATGAACAAATACCGACACCATTTTCATAAAGCGTATTCTTACTAAAGGACCTTTTTATTCAATGGATATCTAAATCTTAGGAATCATAAAAAATATAACATTTAAGATCCAGTTTATATCTTTATCTTATTCCATAACGACATACGCGCTAGTTAACAATGCTCGTCATACTTGATAAACTTATCTAGTGTAAGCATTTTTCATAATTCCATCCTTCAGTCATCCTTTAATCTTGGAATATCGATGTCAAACGTGACTAAAAATACAAAACATCGGAGTCCAGTACGTACATAATATGTGCATTATGAGTCCAAGTAGTATAATGTAAACATATGTACATACTTGCATATTAGTTTTAGTTGTTTTTACTATTAGTTATGTACATGGTTTACGTAGTACGGTCTGTTATGAAAATATAATACCGCTAATGTGGTATAGTGTAAGAAAAATTTGTATGCGAAGTTACAATATGTGTATACATATATGTTGGGTCCTACCAATATCAAATTTAATCTCGAGTATAAATTAGTGCATCCTTTCCTGTAAATATGATTTTGCAAAAGGTAAACGTTAGGGATAGTAAATTAAAGCATTTAACTGGACTTGTAGTTGCTATTGACCAATATCTTAAAAGTACGTCAATAAAATAGTCCTTTAAGTTTGGGGTACAGCGACAGTACAGTTCTGGAGTACTTTAAAAGGAATAATTCTTATTCTTCTCTTTCTGTAGTCTAAAAACACATTGAACTTACTTACTTATTAAATATATCCTTTGGCAAAAGTCTTGGAGATGAATAAATTGGAAAATAACTTTTAGGCATACGGAAAGACAACATCAAAGGGCGGGATTATTAATGTGATTCTGATATCATTGTATATTATATATACATACCTTCGTATCGTGCTTTCAATGAGGGTATTGAATCCAAGTGTAATTTCTAAGATATGTGTCTCGCAAAGCTATTTTTACGTGGTCAATATAAATGTAGTACCCTGGATTCCATATAGAAAAATAACTTGTTTTTGGAAAATCCAAAATAAAAAAATTTTAAAATTTATTAATGATAGCTGTTGATTTCCATCATACTAAACTGACTAATTATCCACATTACCGGCACCGATGTTTCATTTCCTTTATAGGAATCTCTAGAAAAAGAAAATTTAATGCATAGCACATAAATCTAAAAATGTATGTGTGTACTGTGTAGCTAACAATATAAATGCAAGAAGTCGTTTTCACTATAAAATACATATCCCTAATTCTATGTCCTCCTGTACATATTTGTAGGTGTTCTAGTTAAGAAGTAAACTCTTAACAGGTCTAGATTTCTTAAGATGGCTAATTAATTTATCATTGAACTATACTGTTTGCAGGTACTGCACATGCACATTGCTAATGTGGAGAAACTTCCGCTAAGTACAACTGGCTCACCACTATTGATACGCTGTAAAACTTTTCTATCTGTCACCTTCGTGATTCCAAAAGATTCAGAATGTCACGATGTTTTCACATCCTTGATGAAACTGTTCCAACCGGGTAAGTTAAATACTTATCTAATGTATATGGGATCAAATAAGTTTGCGTTTTTACTGTATAGTTTCCATAAATAAGCTGTACTGCTTTAACTACTCTCCCACTAAGGACGACTTTCCTAAAACAGCCGGATGGGATTTTTTCAAGCTAGAGAGCGAATATAAGAGAATGCGCATACCCAACGACAAGTGGACTCAAACTTCACTCAATCAAAGCTATGAACTATGTGATACCTATCCAAGACAAGTTTATGTCCCTGTAGAAGCTACCACAGCTATGTTGATGGGTAGTTCTCGTTTTCGGTCTAAAGGAAGGTTACCAGCTCTAACTTATTTGCACTCCAATAAGGTGAGTACGTTATATATAACAAAAATATTTCTTATATAGTTTCTAGACCTCAAGCACTCGGCAATTATATTTGCGGAAGTTTTGGTATTTGCGGTGAATGAGGCGATTAATTTTTCATTATTTTCATTATTTATACTCATTATTTCATTTGTTTACGAATCACTAAAGCGATGCGAGATTTATATTAGGACTTAAGATGAGAATGCAATTATTTTCGCACAGTTTTTAAAATCTGAATGGTTCATCTACTTAAGCAAGGTTAACATTCTTGTTTCGAGAAGATCTTTGTGCGACGAACAACATATTATTTGTACTCCTATTATTGATTTTATTGTTTATTCTAACAGGCATCTATCTGCCGATGCAGTCAACCGCTGTCGGGTTTTAGTGCCCGTTGTCTGGAAGATGAACAAATGCTCGAAGCTATACGAAAAACGAATCCAAACACCGATTACATGTATGTCGTCGACACGAGACCCAGAGTTAGTTTAACATAAAATAACCAATGACCAGCTTTTCTAAATCGAATATGTATTCATAGATAAATGCAATGGCAAATAGGGCCGCCGGTAAAGGATATGAGAATGAGGCATTTTACGAGAACATCAAATTCCATTTTCTAGGCATCGAAAATATTCATGTGCAGAGGACAAGCTTGCAAAAATTAATTGAAACATGTGAACAGAAATCGCCAACGATGAGCGGATTTTTAAGTTCATTGGAATCGTCAGGCTGGTTAAAACACATTCGCTCAATATTAGATACATCCAGGTGAGTCGATATGATATTTATAAATATTTTCAATATAAGTTTAGTAATTTTTTCCTTTAGTAAAGCAAGAGGTTGTTAATATGAGAAACTGTAATTGTTTCTATGTTGTATTTATAACGTGTATTTTCATAACTCGGTAATAGTCAGATTGCAAATTGCCCGTAATGACATGCACGCAACAACAACGTTGCCGATTTTTATAAATTTAGTTCCAAAATAATGGGTTTTGAGGGCCAAACTTATTGAGCGATGAGGCTATGCCAAGAGTGCTTGAATCTGTATGTATTATGGGTCAATTTTATGAGTTTTAGCGACCACTTTGGTTGCAAGGACTTTTTTCATATTTTCAATTAAAAAAATAATTAAAAAAAGTTGTCAACAGTAAAATTTTTTCAAAAGTTTACCAAAATGAGTTAACATAATTTTAAAATATATGGTTCTAAAATAATTAGCCTGGCTGAAGAGGTTTTTTATTTTTATTTCTGGTCAATGAACGATAGTAAATTTGTATAGGTGATAACTGATTAAAGTGATCGATGTAAAATTCCCTTGTCAATATGTACTTACATAATTTTTTTTTTTTAGTTTTATTGCCAATGCAGTAGACAAGAATGTTTCCGTTGTTGTTCACTGTTCTGATGGTTGGGATAGAACAGCACAAGTATGTTCCCTAGCTTCTCTCATGCTGGATCCCTACTATAGAACAATAAAAGGTTTTCAGGTACGGTATAAATAAATTATTAAAATTATTTTCAAAAACATTTTTATTAGGCTTTAATTGAAAAAGATTGGCTTGCATTTGGTCACAAATTCAGCGAACGATGTGGACACATTCAAACTGATCCCAAGGAAGTCTCACCTATCTTTACACAATTTCTTGATTGCACATGGCAACTAATGAACCAAAGGAACGATGCATTTGAATTTAATGAACGATTCCTTCTCATCTTACACGATCATGTGCATTCATGTCAATTTGGAACATTTATAGGAAATTGCGAAAAAGATCGCTTAGACCTAAAGTTATTAGAAAGAACATTCTCTCTATGGGGATTTATGGCAAACCATTTAAATGAGTACATAAATCCATTGTACAAACCAGACGTAGATGAAACTATTAAGGCCAATTTGGCCCCGCAATGCATCAAGTGAGCTTACAATATTGTTGAATTTATTCTTTATTTAAGATTTAAATTTTTAATTAGGTTTTGGCGTGGAATGTACAGCCGATTTGAGAGTGGGGTACATCCCCGCGAGCCATTGAATGATATGTTACTAGTCAGCAAAGACCATTGCACATCCTTAGAGGACCATGTACAGCACTTAACAAAGGTAATATTAAACAATGTTATAAGATTTATTGTTTAGTCATTGGAATATTTTACCGTTAGAGGATAGCTAGTTTTAAAAACTACATTTCCAAGTCAGCTAAAAAGCTCCAGGATGCGACGTCCAAATCAAAGGAAGCTTCTACCGCCGAAATTAATGATAATAAGTAAACAAATATATTTTCTATTTGCTATTAAATTTTTATATTGATTTTTGTGTAGATTCAATTATGATAAGAAGATGAGTGAACTTTCTGCAGCAGATGATGACCATCCCCTAAAACCTGCCGAAATGTCTTTTTCGAATCTTTCAGTTAGTGTTTGTGAAATGCAAATCTTAATTTTTATTGATTTTTTTTTATTAGCTAAACGAAGAGGCTGATCATAATAAACTCGCAGAAGAAATAAGCTCAGTTGCTGTCGACTGGAAATCTCTCCGAAATGTAACAGCTTGTTCCTGCTCTACACCCTTCGACCAGTTTAGCAAGAAGGTACAAAAAGCAGTAAATATTTACAATAAGTTTTTTTACAGTTTTTTTTTAATCTGTAGAGTCACTGCTGGAAATGCGGAGATGTCTTTTGTGCTCGATGCATAGACAAATCAATTCCTTTGCCAGGCCAAGAGAGTGGAAAACCAGTCCCAGTGTGTCGAACTTGTTTTCGTTTACTACAAAAAAGTAGTCCATAATTCCATGATAAAGATTACAATTAGCGAAAGGAAGAGTTTATACATTTAAAGGACGTAAGAAAACATAATGATGTGCTTTCAGCTTGGGATAGTTAACTTTGTTTATGTATATTGCATTTATAAAAAATATTAAAGTTGTAACAAGAAATTCTTTTTAGAGAATGTTACAAAATTTGCAGATGTAAAAAGAAAACCTATAATTGTTTCCCATATAAGAAAGAACTTTGTAAACCAATAAAATATTATCAATGTATGTATGTATTTATATTGTTCTTTAAATGACTGAGATAATGACGTTGTTTCGATAAACGTTTTGTACTTTTAAGTTTAACTTATTTAGGCAAAGAAATGTTAGCACAAGTAAAGGGCGTTTCCAGTCAAGATTTCATGTAATAAGAGTTGTTATTTCGTTCTTTTCTTGCTGTAGAAAAAAATGTAAGGAAATTGTTTTAGAATAAAAGACATGTTAAGCGTTATAATATAATATAGCTGCAAGCTTTAAAAAATCGTATGTTTATCACTATTTTAGTTAGATAAAATTGTACCAACATTTAAACAAAATCTGGTTCTGCTTCCGACATAGTTGTGTGAAGCTTAACAATTAAATAAAATACATTAACCATTAATCGTCATTTCGAAGATTTAACCTCGTTTGATTTATTATTATATTTCTGAACATTTCAGTGCCTTATCTGTTCTAGGAAAAACTGGCTTTTCTTAATCCTAAATTATTTTAATGCGTATGAAAGGAAGACTTAGCGTCTAGTATGAAAGGAAACGTGCTGCAATGAATACAGGAGATTTTCTCATGAGTTCAGTATGTTCTTTTTTAGGGTAATTCTTCGTTAAATCTTCCCAAAGTTGTTTGCATAGCTTATGTTAACCTCGAGGTAGGTAAACTCCTTAACCACATCGAAATTTTCTATCTATTATAAATGTTTGCCTGACGGTTTGCTAGGTTATGTTCAAAGCATGTTGTTGGTTTAATCTAAGTTTACTTCTTAAAAATTTACAATCAGTAAATGACAAATGCTTGTTAACCTACATGTACCACCTGAACGTTTTTTTTCGCTGCCCCACCTCTTGCGAACGTTTGACAAACATCCAAGAGTAAGAACTGTCATGAGAAGCTTCTTAAGAATTAATTGCAGTTCGGAATCGGCATTAAACTGTATGTCTCTTCCATTCGTGTCAAAAAATATATTTTCGCACACACAGTGGTTGGAGAAGCTAGGCTTTGGATCATATATGGGCCGTTTACGCCTAAAACTTATTTTTTAAATAAAAGAAAATTTGCGGTCAAAATGGGTTCTCGTTATGAGCTTTTCAGAGTAACTAAATTTAATTTTTTGATGGTATTTTTTTTTTAATATAATAACGCTGCAGCAGATATAAAAATGGAAACTCAATCATGTGTTTTATATTATGCTATCTAACAGCAACTAATAAAAGGATTGTCTAGGATTGCAGAATTATTTTTGTTAGCTGAAGATAAGGAAGTATGGTGAGTTATACTTAGCTGCAGCATAGTCGCTCATTGATAGATTAGTCTCTGGAAAGCTAAATATTAGAATTCTGTCAGTGTTAAATGATCCAGAGTGTTTTATGATCCATATAGATCCTATCCGATAATAAAAAACGGCTAATATGTCGTCGGTACGAAAGAAAATAATGTTATATGATGTTATCATATTATTATTTAAAGAAAATAAGAATATTTTAATTTAATAAACATACATTCGGCGAATTTCTATCAGATCTAAAACTGCTTATTCGATAATAGTTGTTTCAAAAATTTTTTTACAGAAAGAAAAATTAAGACAGATATTTTTCACTTTAATTTAAATTTATTTCGGTTATAAAATCCAAACTTTTAGTTTCGAAATTCGTTCCTCCTTTGCAGCGATTTTTTTACTAAAGGTAAGATGAGACTGCATGCCAGATGAGATTAAAGAGATTTTTTTGCCGATGTCGTGTAAAATCGATAGTCAGGATAGTAAAGAGATACAGAAGAGTCACGTATATTTGAGACGAAACAACATCGGTAATCAAGTGATTTCATTTCGTAAATATTCTCCCGGTCTGTTTTGAGTGTGTAAAAAAAACTATAAATCCTTGTTTGTTTCATATTGTATTTCCTTAAATAAAAACACAAATAACTAAAATAACTTCCATTTCATTCTGCTGCTTATATGTAATTAGCGAATTAATATCCAATTTCCGTTGGCATTATTCTTAAAATCACAGGAACACTCGTACATGGTAAAATTCCCACTTCCGTCACAACAGCCGTTACTAATTCTGGCGGAGTTATATCGTAATTTAAGTTCAGAGGCGATAGTTTATTTTGTGACTGCCAATTCATTAGACGACACTTATCGCTCATAATGAGGTCATCGGGATTCCCCAATTCATTGTAGACAATTGCGTCGGTTTGAAATCGTTCGCTAAATTTGTGCGTTTCACAGCAAACTAGTACGGGAACATTAAATGAGTGGGCGACCAGCGCAACCTGAGCTGTACCAGTGCGTGCCATAACATATCCATTAGATAGTAGAGCATGCGCCCCAAGTAATATTTTGGTTACCTCAGGCATAATAAAACCAACTGCATTTATAAGAACATAAGTACAAGGGATTTCCTTGGTTGTAAGACGTCGGAGTAGTTCTTGACCTTCGGAAAACGGTCTCGAATCAACGACAATCACACGAAAGTCAACATGCCGCCGATGGGCTTCTTCAAATATGTAGTTAATAAGTGAAGAGCTGAAATTAAAAAAGTTTTCTTAATTGATTTACTTTTGTAGATTTATTATTATGTAGGTTACCATCCGAACGTAAGAATTACATCGCCATTTGAGATTTTATTTTGAACCGATCTGCTTATAGCCTCCGCTGCTTTTCCAATTTGATTTTCAATGTATGTATCGACAAAGTGACAAAGGTGTTCTTTAAGCTAAAAATTCAGTAAGAAAAAAATCAAGAATGGAATTTGTACACCACAAATTTTCGAAAGGGAAATTGTAACAGCCTTACTTATAATCGTATTTTAAAGAGTTTACAATGTTATGCACGGTTTAAAATGCCTCTTAATGCAAAAACGTTATTTATAAAACGTATTCAACGTTGCATAGAGGTTGCCTAACTTAAACGCGTTTGGAAATTGTTAAGTGTCCGCTTAAATGTATTTTTGTACGGAAGTTTCATTTCTTAATAGCCGCTACCTTATCTCTATCATACAAACCAAGTGTTTTTAATTAATTGGATGCAATTATAAGATGCAATAAAGAGTTAGCTTAAAGTGTATTCAGCAGTAGGAATTAAATTTAATTTTCGGGAAATGCTTGGGAAATTCGAAGTACGGCACTTGTATCGTCTCCCAATAAATAATCGTATAAGTGCTGCATTTTGTTAATCATTTGCGTGCGCTTTGTGATACTACTATTTTACTTCTTCGAATTAGATTAAACAAAACCAACTATATGCATATTTTGTAAACAATATTAAAATCAAATTGAAATTTGCTTCCCAAAAATGTATTGTGAAAGCAAACCACCTGACTAAAATGCAATTGATAAAGTGGTTTTGCGGTCCGATAACACAGTTCTTCCGCCATTTTCGTGATAGCACAAGTGAAAGGATGTGGGTCGAAAAAAGTCCCGCCGCAGTCAATCCGCCAGATTCAATAATATGTTTAACCTTAAACATATACAAGTTTCGCAAATAAAGAGAAAACTCTTAATGATAGCGATAAGATCTCATGTTGTGAGTTCGATGACCATATTTTCAAAGCACGACGTTAGTCACTGCTTACATTTATATGCAAAAAGATTGTGTAATTGATTTTTGGTTATTAGAAACAGAATTCAAAAATTGTCACCTTCCTTATTATATTGGCACTTTTAATGATTTCGGTGTGACCTTACCTGAGTCCCAAAACCCTCTGTACTTACTTCTGATTCTGGTTGGTCAACTGGCAATTGGGTTAAAACATGCTTAATATGTTTGTAGGCATTCCACACGGAAACCGCTAATGGACGACACTTATGCAAATGATCCACCGCAATTCTAATAGTTGCTTCCAAGCTTCTTGCGAACTCTTTTTTTGCAGGTGTTTCATAGTCTTTAATTACCTAAGGAAAAAGAGGACAACAAAAAAGAAAGTCTAATTGTAAAGCTATTATAGTACAAATATTTACAGTTTTTAAAGCGTTCAAAAACGAGATACAGCGTGCGTTTGATCCTACAATAGTACGCTTTGCATATTTTTCTCCCAATTTGACTATAACTGGATGAATGTGCGGGTTGTTGATAAACAAGTTTAAATCTATTCGACAACTTTCAAGATGATTGAAGAGTTTCACTTTGCAGTCTTTTGCTTTTGTTGATTTGATTACTGGTGATTTTTCGTTATGTCCTACGTTTTCCTTGTTCTGCGTCTTTGTTTTTTTCTCATTGATTGAGGAGCTCATTGTGTTTACAGGCGGTTTTTTAAGAACAACTTCTGCTTTAGCCGCCCGCTGAGCTTCTTGTTTAGCCCGTCGCTCCGCCTTGGTTAAAATGATCTTCTATAAAAGAGAAACGTTTTTCTACATATGGTTTATATTAAAATGAAAAAATAATAATAAAATTTACATCTTTCGCACCACCATTATTCGTAAATTCAGAGGTAGTTATCTCTGAAATTTTTTTTGTGACAGCTGCAATATTTGTTGGTAAACTAGGTTCCTCCTTGGGAGTTTGTCTTGTTGGTTTTTTGATTTGATTTTCCACATTTTTTACATTATTATTTTCAATCTGAGTTACAATTGATTTTGCATTGCCGTCCTTGTTCTTTTGTTTGGCCAGCTGTTTTGCCAATTTCTTTGCCTCTCTTTCGGCTAGAATTTCTTCTCTGGACTTCTCCGCCGAAGATGACCCTACAACTGGAGTCTGCATTACGCTTGTTACTTTTCTTTCTATATTCATCAGAGCTGGGCTTTCCTTGGCCGTCTTAAGGACGGCACTGTCTGTAGAACTGGGTTCTACCGATTTTTTTCCAATAGTGTTATTTAATGAATGTTTTTCGTTCCTAGGAGTCGACTTGCATTTATCCGACGAACAGATATCTTTTGAAGGAGACCCTACAGTAAAATTGTTTCTTGTTACTTGTACTGGTAAGCACTGTTGTTGGTCGGACACATCGATTTTGGATGGAGATTTATCCTCAATTATCGTATTTGCAGTGTGATTTGAATTGGCTACCAATTTAGCTTGAAAAGTCTTCGACACCAAGTTTTCAACTTTCAATGCGTTTTTCTTTCGATTACGATTACGTTTGCGTTTGTTTTTTTCGCTATTTTTGCCCTTTTCAGGAGTAGGTGTTGTTTTCTATTTGATATGTAAGTAAAAAAATAAATTATGTAGGTACATATATGCGCAAATAAAGGATGAAAGCAAAATAATTAGGTGCATCAAAAGAAATTAAACTAAAACAGAACTGCAGCGAAGAAAAAATAGGTAAAATAAAGCGAATGTTTAGGAAATATAATTATTAAAAGCTGCAAACAAATTTAACTCGAATGTACCTCGAATTCTTTTCCACTTGAATTTGGCATTGCTATTGCTACAATTTCTGGATAGCCAAGTAAAGGGGATATTGTTCAAATTTTAGTTTGTAAAGGACGACACATCGACAAAGTTGATTGACAGTAGCAGACGTGTGTGTGAATATAAATTTTTTTCATTGAGTCTTATAGTATTAACTTTTTCTTTATCGAATAGTAAATTTTAATTAATTTCATTTAATTTTACCTTTATACTTGCGAAATCTCAAAAGCAGATGAAATATTTCAATAAAGTTGTGAAACAAGATGTTGGTTAGGCAGTAGCCACACGGCAGAGGGTGATGGGTGTTGAGTTAAGTAGTATAGGAATTGGGAATTTACATTCGATGGTTTGTACATGGCCAGTACTCATGCATTTTTTTAAAAAATTCCCATATAAAATGGCGAAATATCATATGTGAAATAAACTTTTACTGGTATTAAAATTATAGAAAATTGTTATGAATTTCTTCTTTAGCATTTGAATGAGAATAAGGAAGTGAGAATGCCCATTTTATCGCCAGTTTGTTTTTCAAAATTGTTTCTGAAACAAGTCATAGGATTGTCTTTTTGAGTTTCTATAAACTTTTCTGCCACTTTCAGCTTTAAAAACTTTAACTTTTTAAAATAAATCATTTACAAGGAAAAAACATATTTATTTTAAAAATTCAAAGAATTTATACATATCATATCATATACCCATGGGAATATAAAGAAAAGCTGTAATACATTCTGTAATAATTTGAGTATTAAAACAGAAGGCAGTCAAATTTGATTCAATTTCCTTTTTCCTTTTCAGTCGATTTAAAAATATGGGACTTTTCTTACGATCTGGGAGTACTGAGGGTAGACATGACGCATGTTTTGTTTTAAAAGTCAACATTAAAAGGTTGCATCTAGTTCACATTTTGTTCATGTCAATAATGTATGGGAAAGAATATTTGAATCTTTTCATGACATTCCTTAATTTTGGATGTTGGTCAGGCATTCGTAAGAGGTGGGGCGACGATTAAAAACGAACAGTATGATGTCCTATCCATATCCCTATATGCTCAAAAAAACGTTAAAAACAGGTTGGATAGCATTTTACTTTATTCTATGAAATTTGAAAAGACTCTCAAAAAGTGGGCGTAACCAAAAACTCTGTACGGGTGATATACTAACAAAAATTGTCTAAATATCTTGTGATACAATTTTTTTTAGTTTTCTTTAGTAATTTTCGATTAGAACCAGATATTGTTAAAAAAAATCGCCCTCAATTTGTGCCTATGTGTCAAAATTAATATACCCTTAGAATGGGGTATAAAGCAAGATCTGTACAGTACTATCGCTGTTCCATTAAAACTGATTTTAAAATCAATTTAAAATGAACAAGTAAATATAACTGACTAACTTACTTTTCTACAAAAATATTATAATACAATTAAAGCTTTTGTTTGTATGTATATTAAATTAAACGTAAGCTTTTAGGGAGTTTTAATTGAATTCTTACTGAGTAAGTATATCTCACATAATAAATAAATAAATAAAATCAAAAGACATGTTTTTGTGTCTGTACTCTACCATCCAGATAAATTGCTGGAAAAATGTGTGGAATTATTAAACTTACGCTCACTTCATTCTTATTATGACATCTACCAAAATAAATTGGTGAATTACGCGTGAAATGTATTTTCACGGTCTTCTTTTTTATTTAGCTGCAAAGTAGATAAATTCCAATTAAAAATATTCAAAAACCAAAATGCTGTGGTTTCAGTTAAATGCATTTGTTTTCATTTGCATTTGTCTGACGGCACTTGCTAATGATTCCTCACAAGCCAACGATGAAATCCGAAGTGTTAAAAAGGATCTGAAAATCGGAGCAACAGCTGAAGCTACTCCTCAACTTGTCCCCCAACATAAATCTCAACCTAAAAATCTCACCAACAACGAAGACCCCCGAGAGGAAAACTCTTTAAACGAAATAAAAGCTAGGTTCTTTCAAAAAAATCACGATATAGAAATGCCAGAGTCGTTCAAAATATTCTATATATTCATGGGTCTGAGCATTACTGCGATTTTTTGCATATTGTTAAAAATTTACCGGTATGTTTATAGTCCTGAGTTTCCTAAAATGTGCTCGCTCAACATGTATCTTTTTTTTGCAGAATGAGATTATCCCGAGCAGAACGAAAGTATGGTGTACATGGCGATCGTACTACACAGGAACTTACTCCTCTTCCAATAGCTATCGAAGATGATAGCGACAACGAAGATCATACTTTATTCGATATAAATCGACAGATTAGAGTGTCTTGATTGAACAAAGCGCTGACTGTCTTCCTTACTATTTAATTTATTATTAACTAATTACTCATTGAAAAATTTAAGTTTATGGTGAATCACTTGTTCCGAATTTTGTTATCGGTTTTTTTTTTGTATAGGTATGTATTCGTAGCAACTTGGTATGTGATATTATGAAATGAAACCTTTAGCATTTTCATAAAATGAGAGTAAAAACTAGTATGTATAACTAATCTGAAATCTGTTTTAATTGCTGGGTCGTAGAAACATGAGACTCAAAGATATGAGTGCTAATATCTTTGCACATGGCTCTGGTGTGACGCAACGCGAATTAAGTTAATAAATCTGCAAAAAAAATGTAAAGGACTTGCATTTGTAAATCTAGCGAATATTTCAATATAAGTTGAAATTCGCATTTACATATTTACAACATTGCGTTTCTCATCGAACAAACATTTTTTTTTTGTTTTGTCTCAAATTTTTAATTAAAAAAAAAAAAGAAAAATATTTGAAAAACATTTTTATTTTTTGTAGTCGCCACTGACCATACCATGCCCAACATTGTTCTGTCAAAACTGTATTATTATTAATTTTTGAATTAAGGAATAACGTTTTATTTATTAATTAAATAATGCCATTAGGGTTTTCAAGTAACGTCTAAAATTATATTATGATAACCATTTGCGTTACTGTGTAAGTTTCATATGAACTATTTACGTTTTAAACAATTGTTAACAAATATTAATTTTCCTTTATTTATTTTGTTTTGTAGTTAAGTAAAAGACAAAGACAAACATTTAATTTAATCGCTTTTATATAACCAAATGGAAAAATAATATATATTTAAATTATGCTGTTTAAAAGAGAAGATTATTTCTAAATTCACAAATAATAACAGAAATAGACAGATTGTTGTGTATATACAACAGTGATGCCTCTTGGCACCAGGTATCGCATGCTAATTTGTATGTAATCCATTGAGAAATGTGGCACTTACTGACTACTAGGTGCCTCTGCAATCGGTAATAATTGTGAATAGACCAAAATCTAAATGTCATGTATGTGACACTCCATCTCTGAACTTTTGTCGTGGGCTGTGTGAAGTTCGATTACATTAATTTTTTGATCATATCCAGGAAAAAAATTATTGTAGAAATTGTTAGAAAAATCAAAGCAGTTTATCATTAAATTTGCTATTATCAAGAATCAAAAATACAATGGCTATTTAAAAAAAAAATAAACAGTAGGACAAGTGAAAACTTTCAATTAGTTCACAATTATTCACATTTGTTGTCACATATATCTTTGTCAAGCATCTTTGTATCTCGTTCACTCTTGCAACAACCAGTGTGCGATAACTACTGCTATAGTTACTGCTTCAATGCTTAGTACTGCTGCTGTTCAAGTGAAGAAATCGAAAAAAAGATTTTCTTAAAGAAAATAAAATCCCAAGTATTGCACGAGAACATTTTTTTATTAAAACATTTTTTTCCAAAAACCTTAAAATAGTACGACAAATTGGTTTAGCAAAATTCCAACAAGAAGTTAAAGACTATAAAAAGTTATATTCCCGAAGGCCATATTTGATTAAGCAAGAAAAAAAAAGTCAATTTTACAATTTCTTTGTTTTGCTGCCTGTGTGAACTTTCGTTAACTGGTATGTATTTCCAAAAAATTGAATTGATAAATTAAATATAGCTTGTCCCGAAATTCATATGATGCGTTAGGTCGTAATTTTTTTAAGTGAATGAAAGAAGAATGCATGTACATAAAACTAAGAAAAGTACCCTTCCAATAAAGCACTCGATGATGTACATATGTATGTACATTATAATATAAAGGACAATTTAATTTTTAGTTAAACAACACATTAATTTTATAGGTATTTTGTTTTTAAAATAATAATAATTAATGTGGATCAGCATTTTTGTTCATTCGTATAGGTTCCTAGTATGTACCTACATTATATAGGTTATCGACACCTTCATCTTACCGTTATAGGATCGACAATCACTAGCGTTGTATGTAAAATGATATTGATTTCCATTGCCATTATAAAAATAGGGACAAGCTAAAACGTTAACTTTATTTGATTGTTTCTAAAAAAATGTCTCATCATATTTTCAGACAAAATATGTCCCGACAGTCCTCTTACGGGACCGGATTAAAACATACTAATCTTGAAGAAATATGGACAGACCTCGAGCAAGGTATTATACACATATTTCAGCCTGTGCGTGGTTTGCCCGGTCGCCGTTACATGCAGCTGTACACCTATGTTTATGATTACTGCACAAGTGTTAACCCAACGAGCAGTCGCTCCACATCATCGTCATCCACTTCGTCATCGTCAAATTCTGCAAATAACAAAACTAACAAAAAGAATGCCAGCACTATGGCATCGGGTGGGGCGCAACTAGTTGGTCAAGAGTTATATAAAAGGCTGAGAAAGTTCCTGGAAAATTATCTAACACAGCTATTGGTTGACTTTGATTTGATTGATGAGGCTGTACTGCAATTTTACACAAAACAGTGGGTTGCTTATCAGTTTTCGAGCACAGTTCTTAATGGAATTTGTGCTTATCTCAACCGACATTGGGTAAAGCGCGAATGTGAGGAGGGTAGAAAGGATATATATGAGATTTACAGACTAGCCTTGGTTACATGGAAAAATCATCTATTCAAGGACCTTAACAAGCAGGTTACAAATGCAGTCTTAAAACTGATTGAAAAAGAACGAAATGGAGAGACCATTAATAGGGGCTTGGTGTCGGGTGTCATCAATTGTTACGTTGAGCTAGGCCTAAACGAAGACGATGACCCTATAGCAGGGAAAGGTAACAACTTGCTTGTGTACAAAGAGAGCTTCGAAAACAAATTTATAGAAGACACCGAAAGGTATTACACAAGAGAAAGCGTTGAGTTTCTACGCGAAAATTCTGTAACAGAATACATGAAACGTATTGAACAGCGTTTAAACGAGGAAAAGAAGCGAGTGCAGATGTACCTTCATGAGAGTACACACGATCGTTTGGTCAGCACATGCGAACGAGTGCTTATACAAAAACATTTAGAAATCTTCCGTGCCGAGTTCCAGAATCTATTGAATTCTGATAAAAATACCGATCTGCGACGCATGTATTCGCATGTAGCCAGAATACCTGAGGGGTTGGTCGAGCTAAAGGCGATACTCGAAGAACACATTTACAATCAGGGAATGTCTGCGATTGAAAAATGCGGCAACACCGAAGCCAGTAATGATCCAAAAACTTACGTTCAGACCATTCTCGAGGTGCATAAGAAATACAATGCATTAGTATTGACCGCTTTTAATAATGACAATGGCTTTGTTGCTGCTCTCGACAAAGCTTGCGGCAAGTTCATCAATACAAATGTGGTAACTATTGCAAATAGTGCTAGTAAGAGTCCCGAATTGCTGGCTAAATACTGCGATTTATTGCTGAAAAAATCCAGCAAAAATCCAGAAGAGACTGAACTCGAGGACAACCTTAACCAGGTGATGGTAGTGTTCAAATACATTGAGGACAAGGATGTTTTCCAGAAATTCTATTCAAAAATGTTAGCCAAACGTTTGGTGAATCATACGTCGGCTTCCGACGACGCAGAGGCATCGATGATCTCAAAATTGAAGCAAACATGTGGCTACGAGTATACAATCAAGTTGCAGAGAATGTTCCAAGACATTGGAGTCTCAAAGGACCTTAACGATAATTTCAAGAAACACTTGCAGCTGACAAACACACCGACTGAGATTGATTTTAGCATCGAAGTGCTATCGAGCGGATCCTGGCCCTTTAATCAGAGTAGTTCTTTCTTGCTTCCCTCCGAATTGGAGCGCTCCGTTCAGAGATTTAACAACTTTTATGCAGCTCGTCATTCTGGTCGCAAACTCAACTGGCTTTATCACATGTGCAAGGGTGAGTTGGTTACAAATTGTTTCAAAAACAAATACACACTCCAGGCCAGTACCTTCCAAATGGCTGTATTGCTGCAATTCAATGACCAGACCAAGTTTACTGTTCAACAACTTGGTCAGAATACAGAGATTCAACAAGAGAACCTCATTCAGGTTCTGCAAATTCTGTTGAAAGCCAAACTTCTTACCTCTACGGATGATGAAGCCAATATCACCGCCGCCAGTGTTGTAGAGCTATTTGTGGGCTACAAAAATAAAAAATATCGTATCAACATTAATCAGCCGTTAAAGACAGAACTGCGCGTGGAACAAGAAGCCGTACACAAACACATCGAGGAAGATCGCAAATTACTTATTCAAGCTGCAATTGTACGGATCATGAAGATGCGCAAAAAGTTGAACCATACACAACTGATTGGAGAGGTTTTGAATCAATTGTCGACAAGATTTAAGCCCAAGGTGCCAGTGATTAAGAAATGCATCGATATCTTAATAGAGAAAGAGTATTTGGAGCGAATGGAGGGACAAAAAGATACATACAGCTACTTGGCGTAATTATTTTTTTAATAATATAAATAATCTCTATTTTTTTTTGTTTGTTTTACCTTTAAATTTAAATTGTAGCTCTTTTATTATTATAAAAATTTATTTACTCTATTAATTTTTAATATAAATATACGTAGTTATGTAAAAGTAAGTAAAATCACTTGTGTAAAACCAGAAAATTATTTTCAAAAACCAAAATGAAAAAAAAAAAAAAAAAAAACCAATTACAAATAAAAGAAACTGAAAAAAAACAATAAACGATTATTTTCATCGTGCTGTTATACACGATCAATTTACATTTCTTGAATGGCTGTTTTTATTTCATAATAGGCTCGAACATTAAAAATAAAAAGTTTTTTTTTTGCTAAAGGGCGTTTTCGTAAAAGTCTGACTAGAGTGATCGACTTGTGCGTGACGAACAAGTCGGCGTCTAGCAGGTTGCGCAGCTCAGATTAAATGAAATATTTGCAGGAAAGCTAGCAAATTGATTGTAAGTAAACCTTAGGTCCCAAATGCAAAGCATTACCTTTATATACATTTATACATAGTATTTTATTTGGTAAGACAATAATAAGTGGAATTTTCGAACGAGATATAGGTCGAAATGTCAAATTTAGTGGAGAAATAAACATTTTCGCTTGGAAGAAATTAAGGATATATTTTTACAATACGACACAGTTCTCGTCAGAAAATTGTACTCATCCCAAACATGACGATTATGAACACAAAGGTAGACGAAATATATTTCTGAGGTGTAGGCACCATACTTCAGTCTTATAATCTGGCAAATGAGTAGGTATTTAACTTTACAAATAAGATTAAGTATAAAAAGAATTAAAATGCATCCTTTGATTGTGAGTAATGCTTAATGTAATTGAAAATGAGAACTAACGTTAAAATGAATAATTTTAATAAAGAAAAACAATCAAAAATTAGGAAGTCGGTCGCAGTTGCAGACAGAGAAAATCAAGGTACACTTACTTTAAATTGAAGTATGCTCTCTTATATTTAGTTATAAGTCACATCAGAATTGAAAAAAAATTTTTAAGGTGAAATTAATGGAAAACCGACGACCTATAATCTCGCCAACGCAAGTTATATCGAGTTAAAGTGAAAATGATAAAACTTCAGAACTATTAGATATATGTTCCTACAAAAACAACTGAACATATTTTGATTTTAATTTAATAACGCAAACAATTTTAGTAGTTCAATGAGCATAAACTCTACCCCAAAGTGTTCTTATGCGACTTTCTGTTTCTTGAAATTGTCCAACTTAGTTTGGTGTATTGTTTTCTGCCCTTATTCTGAGTTCTGAGGTAGAGTAATTTCGTGAGAAAGTGGAAGTGGTCACAATTATTCTCGTGGAAAGAGGAAAAAATCGATTCTGGATTTGAAGTCAACGCCACAAGTTTCATTACTTGTAAATGCCATAAATATATTAAAATAAAATAAATAAATAAATATTAGGTTTAAACAGCTCACACGGGACCTAAAGCCTAGGTGCGATGATATATTTTTTGACAGGAATGGAAGGGACCTACAGTTTAATGCCGATTTCGAACGGAAAATTATTTTTGAGAAGAGAAGCTTCTGATGACAGTTGAACTTAGATGTTTGTGAGTCTTTTGCAAGAGGTTGCGGCAGTTAATAAAGGCTTTCAGATGGTAAGAGTCGTATTTGAACTGGGGACCCCTCGCCCGGTAGTCCAACACACTTAACCACTAAGCCACTGCACCCACAAAAACATATTATAATGGCTGATATTCACTTCCTTGCAACCCCGTCATTATGATCAGCTTGACATTGATGGGGTTGGAAATACAAATACAACGACAGGCCCACTTCAAATTAGCTCGTTCCATTTGCAATCCAGATCAGAAACAATGAAATTTCTACTGTTTTTTATTTTTGTAGCATATTTTCCTATACGGGTCTATCTCAAACAATTTTAACAAATAAATGTCAGAAAATAATAATGTTTCAAACACAAATGCGCTTTGATACTTTCTTATGCAATAGATTTAAATGCTTAATGCAAAATTAAATAAACGCTTTATGTTGTTGTTTTCTGAAGCTTAGCTTAAAAAGTACACTGCAAACAAATTACAATTGTTTGGCACAAATACTGACCTTTCCCGTTTATATTAAACTAACAAAAGCTTTTCACCAACTGACAATGTGCAATGTTCAATAAATATGTTCACATTACACAAGTAAAAACAAGGCTCTTAAAAAATTATTACCGATTTTAGTTTATTAAAATAAAATGTAATAGTCAATTGGCTGTATAAATGAATTCAAATCGTCTGAGATCTTATGCACATTAAGTTTGATGTAACTCATAGGTAGTTAAATGTTATTGGCTGGGACACATGAAGATTGTAATGTCAACTTAATGGGCGATTGAAAGCTCATTCTATGTGAAAAAACAAGCGAAATATAATTGAATTATCGACTAGCTTTGACTTATGCTATTTTTTCTATTCTAAGATTTAAAATATAATATTGCTTATTCCTTACATAAAATGAGCTAAAATCGTTAAATAAAATAACCCGAACTTTGTAGACTATTTGAAATAACCTACATTTTCCCTTAATGGAAGACATTACAAATATGTACACCCTTTTTTGTGGAAAAAATGCAAAGTCCTTGGAAACAAACAACAAAATTTCCCTGAATGCTCCAGCCACACAAAGAAATAAAACGGGGCTAAATAAAAGATATTTTTAGTTATTCTTCGTCTTCTAATTGAATTGTTTTTGTTTGGAATCTCATTCGCTTTGTATTTTTAATAATACCATTAGTAAGTAGATTTCTTCCTTGTCCGACTCCAGGTAATGCTGACCATAATCGTTTCAGTCGGACTACAGCAATTGAATTGAAATCAAATTTTTGTCCATTATCAAATTTTCTTAAAATTATTTTTGGAACTTTGTCTACAAGAAGGCTGGCACAGCCACGTTTTTGGGGAGATGCTTCCGTCTCAGAATGTTCCGTTGACTCTGTTGACTTTCTACAAAAGAAAAGAAAAAAGAATGCAATACATAAAAAAGTGGACTATAAAATGTATAATTAAAAATGAGGATGGATGAACTCGTACATTTTAAACGTGACCGTATCAAGCCACTGTATGTATTTTTTAAAAAAATAATAATAAAGGTAATGGAGACATTAGGCATATTCCCCTACTTTTTTTTCATAAGAATTGTGAAGACTTGGCTGTGGTGGGCACAAATTCTCTCATGAAGAGAGAAAATAACAAAAAACTTAGGGAGCGTTTTTGTAGAAAAAGAAGTAGCAACATTTTAAACATAACATGAAAATTTCAAAACGGCTGTTGAATCGAGGCTTTCTTAGAGTTTTTGGGAGACGGCATTTGTGAGAGAATTATGTCAATTTATACTGCTCACTACGGCAACCATGTGAGAGCTTCGAAATTGAGTTAGCTTATTGAAGTCCTTAATGGTAAGGATGAAAGACAGATATTCTTTCTTCCATGTACTGAAATATAAATTGAGCAGAGTATAGCTATTTACATATGTTTAAATTATTATCTATATTATATATTTATTTGTTTAATCAAATTGATTATCATTTTCAGCTAATCTAGTTCGAACTGAAGAATTTTTAAATGAAATCAGCAACAAACATTAAATTTATCGATTTTGACGTTTGTGGTGTTTGGTTGTATTAGTGTTTCTGGTTTTGGTTTGGAATTCAAAGCCAGAAGTATGTTTCTCTTCTTTCCAGGAGAGGAACTATCATTTAAGTACAAAATGAACACTTTCAGAAGAGTCCGAAAAGCTTCCAGGTTACCAATTGACATTAATAAATGAAAAAACTTTTACCAGTGCATTATTAACCAAGTGCTGCTATGCATCCAGTCTAAATAGTGTGGAAAAGTTTATATTGACCAACAAACAGGCATGCGACAAAAGAAAAGGAGGTCTATTTAACTTAGTTTAATAATAAAATTCAATTAATCTGCGTTAGAAAATTTAAATCAACAGCCAAGTTTCTCAGTGAAGGTGTAACATCTTGCGCTCTCGATGCCTCTCTTTTAGAAACTTTTGAGTGAAGAAACGGCATTATATAAAACTGCAGAATTAAAAAAAAACTAAATATCCAGCAACATTGGCGAAAATTAAAGCAATCCTAAAGCTATTTGCCCTAGTACACTAAACAAAATGTAGCCAGTTATTTCCTCAAATAAATGAACTTACATTTACTTCAAATCTTAAAGTGTATTCTACGGTTTAAGTACCTTTTGTTGTAACTGTATTTGTTTATTGTTGGGGCTGGTGCAGGATAGATTTTGTCAGGATCCTCCGGATGGGCACCGTAATCCTTTCCTTGCAACCAATTTTCATAGCGTTCAGGCTGAAATCTTTTTACGAATGTTTCCATAGAAATTTTTACCATGTCCTTTCTACAATGACAAATAGAAGCTCTTTTTCCATATTCAATCCATCTTTTGGTCGCAAAATTAGTTGACTCAGCCCCATTAAATCCATGATTGAAACCAGCATGATATCCAAATGGAAACGTTATCATTATTTCGCCTGCCTCTTGTGTGATTTTGTTAAATGGTATTTTATTTTGTCGTAGTACCTGCGGACTTATCAACGTCATCTTATGCCTAAGATGAGCATTGCAGCTTTGGTAGTTTTCATAGAAAATGCGATTTACAAGTTTCTCCAGCCGCTTTCCGTAAGCAGGTGGAATCGCATACCATGTCTTAGGAGCTCCAAAATGTAAATAATTTATAGAGTACAAATCCATATCCTCGGTGTGCCAAGCAAATGTACTTTTCCACATGCCGAAGTAGAGGTAGGCAGTGTTGACACCATCTATTTCGATGCCATAGTCTTTGTTTACAAAATCTAGGATTGTTTCTAAACGATCAATATTCCATGTTTCGACATCAGAGTCGGTCAGTGAACCCTTTACATCAGCTGCATAAAGTGGCGCAATGTATGTGACATTTTTCCAATATTTTCTCTCTAGATCGTCATAATCGAAATGTTTGGGGGTTTGATATCGCTCCGATTCGGCAACTTCTTTAAATTGGCGAAGGGTCATCGTTCGTTTTTGGACATTTATCTGCTGATATTCACCTTGTTTTCCTATAACATATCCATGCAGTTTAATTTAATTGGAGTACAGCCGAAAACGCTTGCTCACCTGAGACTACTTGGCAAATAGGGGCCGGTATTGTCATATTTATTTCTTCAATCGAATAGCCAGATTTCCGAGGTACCCATTCTGGTGGTGGAATAACTTTAGCAAGGCCTGCACGATGTGCCCCACGTTCTTCCATATAATCTATGTACGTAGAAAAGTTCTGAAACTCCTCGAAAGTCGGCCGGAAAGTCATTATGCGGGTACCCTTTTTACTATCGTTGTTAGACTCAGACGAATGAGTGGACATTTTACATTTGTGTTTTTCTTAAGATCAAACTAAATTAAATGTTAACCAATTCTTTTTAGGCAGTTTTTAAGATATTAGAAAATATATAGGTAGTCTTTGTTTCTTTTTGAAGAAAAATATTTATTATTTTGGCATTTCGCTTATGTGTACGTATAGGTAAGATATTATAATCTTTGAAGTATTTTTCATTTCCATTTCGTTTCTATATTTAGATTATTTCGTCTAATGGATGCGTTCAGACAATCTTCCGGCCAAATGTTACCCGAATGTAACCAGAACTTCAAGTAAGATAAAACTGGATGCCAATTGATTAAATAATTATCATTTTCGGTCAAATGACCACATTTTGCAAGCGAGAACCGTCGCGTGGCATTCAGTTTGATCGTACCATTTGCTCGTTTCTGCCAATCCTCACTGATTCTTCAGAAGTGACAATACTATAACAACGTGAGGGGAACATGATTTTGTGATTTTGCGTATTATAACATCAGAAGAGTCACAGCTTTTGCGTTTTTTTTTTAACTTGTGAGCAAATAATTAATCTCACAATAATACAATAGGAGTGCAGTGCAAATAATATTTTTTATATGAAATGTTTGGCATTTTATGGAGAAATAAAATAACAATTAAAAATAAATGCTTTATTTTTTTTATTTCATGTTAGAACATAAAGCAACATTTTATGAAACTTTTGGAAACAAATTTATTTAAATTAAAAATAAGTAAAATAAGAAATGATGAGGCAAATCCTTTTTTTCTTATAGAGAGTCATCTGTCAATTTTACTGATTTTTGAAAGAATTCTTGTGTTTACTGAGCGCCACCACACTGTGGTGAGTTTTTTTGAGAGCTTCCTTTTGAGGACTTTCGCAGAATACGAAAAATGTTATCGAATCGTCAAGTCATTTAATTAGTCACGTCATTCAATTTTATTTTGATTATTTTTCATTAAAAATTAGAATAAATTGGTTAAAACATAGCTTTATTTTCAATATTTTTATATCTTATTTTGTTATTAGTTGTGTGGTACGTATATTTTTTTAAATATACCGCATATTTATTTTACATACCCAACCTGTGAGGTGTAATCTGCTCAAATTACAATTCATATCATTTCAATTGCGGCCCCATTAAAACCCATATAATTCGACACATGTGTGCACGGTTCCCATTTGATTTATACGTAAAAACCCATATTAGTACAAATTATGCTCGACTTAGCTTGTAGCAGAGTTGAGAGATTATTTCTTGACTAACTATCTGGTTAATTCCTCATCTGTGCTTGCGAACGTCTTACAAACATGCAATAGTATTAATTGCCGTTCAAAATCGGCATTAAACTGTAGTTCCCTTCCATTCGTGTCAAAAATATATCTTCGCACAAACTGTGGTTGGAGAAGCTAGGCTGTGGGTCTTGTATGGGCCGTTTACTCCTATTATTTATTTTATTTTACTAATAAGTAAAGAAAAATGGAAAGCGACTCACCGTTATATTTGTGTTTAAACTACGTGATATGTTTCACCTCACTTTTAGCGTCGTTAAGAGCTGTAGTTATTATGTGCACAAAGTGATAAACAAAACTTAAGACATGGACAATTATACAATCTGGGGTGGAATCGTTGAAGGTAATATTAAATTAATAGTTTATAGTAACATAATTAATTCTTCCTCTATTCGATAATAGTCACTGTAAATGTAACCTTTTTCGGGTAATAGCTTTTTGGCTATCACTTTCAAATACAAAAAAAAGAAAAGAAAAGGTAACATGTAGACATGTTAACCAAAGTAAAACAAACTAACTGACCTGGGGCTATCGTATTCGTTTTCTATACATTATCAATCATTGTGTATGCAAAAATAAATTTTTTGAGATGAACGGAACGGAACATTTTTGAGAAGCTTCTTATCACAATTCTTACTCTTGGATGTTTGGCAGACATCCGCAGGAGTTTGTACTGGATTTGATTCTGGTTTTTAGAATCTGCTTAATAAAATAAAAACGTGATTTTCCTCAACATTATTAAGTGAAATAAAATGTTTTGGTAAATTTTATGGATGACATAGAATATAAGGCCTCTTTCCGCTAGAATTTATCGATTTAGTTTAAATAATATGGACATTCATAGCTTATTTTGTAATTTTTTTATTAAATTATAATATTAATTAAACTATCAAATATACAATCCTTAATACTAATCAAGACCTTACACTACTATTGATAATATATTATACATACGTAATCAATAAAGTAAAAAAGAACATTTTAATACTATACATTAAAATTTGATATTTCTACCTCAGTTATAGTTAAAAAGTTTTTGTTTTGTATTTACTAACATATTTCCAGTTTCTTTTTAAAAAAAATTTGCCACTTATTAAATTATTTATAAATAAAGCTACAAAATTAGAAACGGAAATACAATAAAATTAAATAAGTAGGTATAACAAAATAATAATGACTTTCAGTTCTGAATGCAATCTTATCGAAAACCAAAGCTTTCAACAAAATGAAAATAATATAAAAGTTATACATCGGTATTTGGGGTATTAACAGATATTAGAAGCAATTCTAAAATCACGTGAAATATATTAAATAAAAGTTGCCTTTAATTGGCGCTTCTAATGTAATTTGTGATTAGCGGGTAGATCTTCGGATCGTATACAGCGACCTCTGTAGCAAATTTCTGTTTCCGATGCATCGCTTTTAGTTGATGTTGATGTTGCATACACAACTGACTCCATGAGGTTCTTATGGAAAACATTAGCGTTTCCGCTTTGCGCTACATCCGTTTCTGTCGATGTGTTGGATGCTATACTTTCGGGAGTTGTACGAACCCGCTGTATGTTTGTATATTCGTACTTGTGAGGCTGAACATAATCGGCAGGAGCTTGATCTGCTTCAGTATCGTTTTCTTCGACAGCAAACAGTTCACTGAGTTGTTTTCGAACTTCTGAAAAATCGCTAGGCTGACTATCGAGATCTTCTACATTCCAAAGATTGTCGACGCGTCGGGTTATGCTCTCAGCTTCACTATCTAGAGGCATATTTTCCAAAGAACTTGTAGGAAGTGGTTCCATTGAAGGTTTCTCCGTAACTTCAATACCTGATGTAGGCACCAACGTTATTGTGTCGGTATCAACTTCAGTTTCTATCACAGGAGATAATGTTGTTGAAATTGAGTCATCTTTTGTTGCAGACACTGTCGTATAATCGTCTTGATGGGGTAATATTGATTCAGTAGCTTTTTCTATTGTTCCTGTATAGAGTGAGTTGAAAAATTGTGCGCCAATATTTTGGGATTCCGCTGTTTCAAAGCTTTCACCAGCATTTATATTCCTGTTCTTCCATTTATTGCGTCTGTCTAAACGAGTGTCCGTTTTCTGAGACTCAAAGTACGATCCATCGGTTGATTTCTTGTTCGATTCCTTGCCAATGTCAGACATTACTTCCTCCAGTAAATCGGCAAACGATTTTTCACTCCTATTGAATTGTATTTTAATATAAGAGTTATTGATATTTAAAATAAATTTCGAACTTACTTTTTCGAACCCTCAGATGATTTTTCATCTGAAACAGTGGATGAAAAATGAGTATTGGCCGTTGGTCCGAAACCAGCAGAAACATTGAACACATAGGAGTCGGATTTTTCAGCATCTGGATTAGCGGTTACTATTTCTGGCTCGTTTTCAAAGTTCTTTGCGATAGGATCCTCTTCCTTTTTATTCAATGGTTGGAAGTTATTTATTGATTTGCCAGAAAGAGATGGTGACCATTTCGATTCTTGAGGTTCCAAGTGGAACTGAGACTTAATACGTTGCCTGCGTTGTGCCATCTAAGTAAAAGAACATATCAGTTATTTTCTTACAAGGTTATGTGTTTTTTTTAAATACTTCATCCTGGTAAAGATCCTGATTAAATCTGTTCAGCCTCTGGTAATTGTTTCTTTCTGGTTCAGATTCATCTACGTTTTCTGCGGCTGGTGTAGTGGTTGATGAAGCTGGGTGGGGCCGCCGAGTACGTGCCCGAACCTTGACAACCCTCCTTGGAGGAGCTCTTGTCCGAACCTATTTTCAAAAAAAAAAATACAAACTTGATTACAGAAATCTGTTAATGTTATGCTATAAACTTACGGTGTACCGCTCTTCTTTTGTCGTTGAAGTTGGCGTAGTGGTCGTTGTGGTCGATATAGATGACTCTGTTGATGTTGTTGATGTTGTCCTTATTCTCGGACCTCTTCTTATGAATGGTGTTCTTCGTGTTGTAGCTTGTGGTTCTTCAGTGGTTGAAGATGAGGAATATATGGGACTTATTTCATTTCTGAGAACAGCTTCGGTAGGGACTATCTCCTCTTCGTTCGGGAAGTATCCCGGCCCATAGTTGTTTTGTGGATATTCTTGATATTGCTGAGCTATTTGCATTGGTTCGACTAACCCATCAAAACTTTGATCTGTACTTGGCGTCACTGTGTAAATTTGTTGCGATTCGGAAACTGGTCTATCTGTTGTTGGTGGAACTGCAGTTGTAGTTCTCTTAGAAGATGGTTTGAAAACCGGATAGTTCTGCTTGAGGACATCGCGTTGGTATTCCAAGTCATCACTGCTGTCTCCTTTCTTTCCACCGCCTCCATTTTTTCTCGTCTTGATTCGAAGCGACTGACGTTCTTCGGGAGTTGGGTTGTAGCGAATACGGTTTGGATTGCGAATTATTGGCGATCGGGATGGCGTTGACGCTGAGCGCTCGGTTGTCGATGTAGAGGAAGTAGTATAGTTTCTACCAGAGTATGGTCTTCGAATTCGATTTATTGGACGGCGTGTTGAGTAATCGGAACTTGAATATGAGACTGATTGGGAAACCTTTGAGACGACAGGCTTTTTGATTCGGTTAATTGGACGTCTAGTCGGTCTAGTTGGCGGTGACGACGTCGTTGCTTCCATCTGTACTGTTGTTTCTACTTCTGTGCTACTTAACCTATCCTTTTCTATAAGACCGTTAACAAGCCCTGGTAGATTAGGGGTCAGTGGAGGCAATTCCGAGGGCAGTTGATAGGGATTCGGTTCATACTCTACCTCTGAAATATCTTGAGTTGATATCTCATTTTTGTTGTTGCTAACATTTGAGTACGCAAAGGTTGGCCTGTGATTATCAGGTACTGACGTTTTTTCTGATTGGCCTATAACGATTTCTTGCTGAGGTGTTGTTTGAGTATCGCGATCTCTGGAAAATTCAAACACTTGTTCGTTGGGAGGTACTGTATTGCTACCTTCCTCGTATAACGGAGTTGTCTGGGTAGGGTGATAGAAAGTTACTCTCTGTCTTTGGGTTACTGCTCTTGGAGTGGTCGTCGTAAAGTAATTGGGAGAGGACGATGGTATACGAACTTCACGATCATAGTCAACAGATACAGCAGTATAAGGTACAGTGTCAACATTTGGACTGGCAGTGGTTGTAGGATAAGACGGACGGTTACGGAAAGCATCTTGCTGACGGAAATACTGCTTCATACGATACTCTTCATCGGCTTCTTTTTGTGGCACGTGCTGATGCTGAATTGAAGGGCGTGTAGTAAACTGATCTTCATTAGCGTCAGTACCATGATATACCTGGCCGCGAGTACTTTGAAAATCGATTTGTGGGCTTGTTGGGTAGGCCTGAGTGAAGTAAGTTCGGGGAGGAACCGTTGAAGTAGTTGTCGTTGAAGTAGTAGTTGATGTACTGGTACTTGTTGTTGGGGGGCTAGTTCTTATTGGCTGAACTTTATAGAAATCCTCAGCGGCAATATTATTTGGAATGGGTTTAAATTGTGCGTACTGCGATTCTGGTCGTTTTTGCTGATAGTTTGGCTTAATACGTTCTTGTTTATTAATCTTTGGCGAGGTCACCTCTTGAATAGCTTCAGGGAAATAATTTTTCTGTGTGGAAATTTCGGAAAACTTGTGACCTCTGTTCGGTGCCATCGGCAGTCTTGGAGTTGTGCTATCATAAGGAAAACGACCTCTGTTCAATTTTGGAACATCTCGAACTATTTCTGGGTAGAATTCTCTTTGAGTGGTAGGCTTAATACCTTGAGTGGTTTCAACGTGAGTGCGTGGTGTCGTGCTGGGGAATTGTTGTATCTCATTTTGGACTGGAGTGATGAAAACATTTTGGTTCGGAAGAGCCTGACCTCTGATATTGTTCTGAACTCTAACGTTATTGTAGTTCTCCCTTTGTTGGGTAGGCGGTGGTGATGGATTGTTCAAACCTCGGATATTATTGTAAGTCTCAATTTGTAGTTGTGACGGCTGATTCGTTGCTGATAGCTCGTTGTATGTTTCTCTTTGCCTATTAACAACAATCGATCCAACATGCGGTTCGGGCAAGAGGATTTTATTAAAACCTACTGGAGTTCGATAGCTTAAAGGAGCAACGAAAAAGGATACATCTCCAAGATTACTATTTTGAGCAATCTGTGAGAGATATGGGAGCTCAAATTTAGAATAACCGCTGGGAGTCTGCATACCTGCCGGCCCAACAAAAACGGATGGAGCTTGTGATGTGGGAGCATCAAGAACAGCAATAGTTTTGGCGTTTCTCAGCGCATTAACAACGTCTGTTTGAGAAGGTCTGTTTGATGATTTTAATAAAAACATTGCTAAAGGCGGCTGATGAGCTTTTGGTTTAGGTTTTGGCGTGGTAAATTGCTGACTAAAGAAGTTTTGAAACGGTGTTGTAGGTCTTAATGTGGTCGTCGTTGGCCTCGAAGTCGTACTCGTTGTGTATATGTTAGGGTCTAATGGCTGAAGAGTTTCGGGAGTGTAGAAGTTATTTATCTGATACGGATTCACTTGTTGGACGTTGGGCCCTATGTTGTATTTTGAGCTATCAAAGCTGGGATTTTCATTTCTCTGCTGGTTGTAAAGCGTATCGTAGGGCACATATAAAAGCTGTACTTCCTCATTTTGATGAGTATTTGAAGAAGAGTCTGGGGCAGATTGTGGTGCTGCTTGAAATTGTGGCTGAGATTCGAATGAAGTTGGCTTTTGCACTTCAAATGCTTGTTGTTGGTTAGGAAAAGCTGATGGTGGTACTGGTGTTGAAATAAAGCTATTTTGAGGAGGAATTGGGTTTGACTCTCGATATGTTTGCTTTACTGCTTCATCAATGAAATTTTGTTGAATCGGTTTAGGTTGTTGTTGTAAAAGACTCTGCTGAGGACGTTGTATTGGATGAAATTCCGGAGGGAAAACTTGTTTTTGGGTAAACAATGGTGAATGAAATAGAGATTGAGATCCGCCAAAATTGGAATGTTGAATTTGATAACCTGTCTGGACACCTTGGGGATTATCTTGATTTCTATTACCATCTCGACTGAATGGCATTTCGAACTTGAAGAAAGATTGTGATGTAGGTTGCTGAGAATGTAGATTTAATTTTTGCTGCTGAATAGGTTGCTGTTGATGTAACTGCTGCTGCTGAGCGTGTAAGGTTTGAGAGTTTAGAGGCTGTGTTTGAGGCTGTGGAAAGCGTTGATAGTGAAACGGAAATCCAAACGGTTGCGCTTGTGGGGAAGGTGGTCCATGATGGTGCTTTTGCAGATCTCCAAATGCAGCATTTGGCGGAAAGTTTTGTTGGTATGTAATTACTCGTCCTGCGCGATCTTTGTCGTCGATGGGTTGTGCTACTGGAACCCAATCATAAGTTTCAGATCCTGGGCCAGTCGCTTCCAATTGCCGTGACCATTTGTCAGCTGCTGTTGTTAAATGAACAACCAGCCAAAGGCAGGTAGTTAAGAGTTGAATCTTTAGATTCATTCTGGGGCCTGTAAATTTTTACAAAAAAATCATACTATGTACTTGCATTTCTTCAATCATACTTTATATTTATATAATTTATCCTACAAGGTAGTCCAATATTTTTATTTAACTTAAATACATTTGTACATTATACATACGTAAGTAAGTAGTACTTCCAAGGAAACCCACTTAAAAAGTTTGCAAAATATCGTGACTGCACAAATCTACCGATTTGCTGCTAAACAAATATTTATTCAATGCACTTAATTTGAATAGCTAGAGCTACTTGGTCGCAAGTACCTAGCTATTACCTACAAGAAATTCTGGGCCAATGAAATGAAAATCTCAATAAATTATTGCACACAGTTCGGTTTATTTTTGTTTAAAAGCGAAATGTATGTCAGTTTCAGTTCTATTCAGGCCGAAATTGCACATTATATACGTACCTCCTCAACCCAAATTTTATTATATCAGTTTAGTGCTAGTGTAGTGGACTACTAACCCAAGTTTTAAGGCTGTTTTGTGCCACTTAAATATATTTTCGTTGCACAACTTCTTGCATTTCGCCCTGTATGATTCTTAAATGTGCTATCTATACAAGCTATTGTAGACCTTTTATGTACTTAACAACAGTGTATATCCCAATCACAGTTATTACAAAATTATTATTTAAAAGAAAAGTATAGATGCATATGTATAGGTATATACAATAAACATTTTATTGGCAATACCCCAAAGATATCAATTAAAGTTGATATTTACGCAAAGCTTTGGCATATTTGGCATAATATCATGAAGTAAATTACACAAAGGAACAAGTACGTGTAACCTAGTTTTGCAATACATTTTTTTATAATCCGTGACTTATATACTTAAGCGTCTGCATATTGAAATTTCGTCCAATTCGGGATAGAGACTTTTTCAGGATGTGGTTGCACTATAAAATGCTACATACCTAACTATGCATTGAATTGAGTAATATGAAATTAAAATAGATAAACTCGTACATTCCACTCGGTGTCAAGCATTATGTCAAGTGAAACACATGGTATAAGCGGCGGTGTTAAATGCATATTGAAATATTGTTTTACAATTATAATACGTTAAGAACGATGTATACCTGTAAACACTTGGGAATAAAATGCATTCAACTAGCATGACGAATCAGAAATAGCTATGAAGTACTTTGTCTTGGAGTTGGAGCCCACACCACATTTGGAAATTATGTTGAGCTACTGCCCCGCTTCACCATCCATCATGATTATAACTTATAACATATTAACAATAAATGTTGTAGGAAGTTACCTACTATCTAATAGATCTTACAAAAGTAGAAAGTAATTTTAAGAAATTCAATTTCTACTCTTGTACTCACGAATAGAATGTATGCATTTTGTATTCACTGAAACACTTGACTTGACATAGGCTGACTATGACAGTGTAGATAACTCGCATTTCATAGGCTAGGTAAATTCATTTTAACCGCTGATGGTAAGTTTCGTATTATTTGCACTTTATCCATAGAAATAAATATATTGAATATACAAAATAGAGACGTCAACACCTTATTTAAGTTTGATCGCAAATTTATTGTGAATGTGAGTAGAAGGCGAAAAATGTATGGACATCAATATACGCAGAAAGGCACTTTCTCTGCACATAAAGATGGAATGGTAGCTTAAAAATAAATATAAAAACATATAAAGTACATATGTCCCATTGGTAGTTTATGTCTCTGCTTCCGAGCTACTATGTTAGAAAAATGTCTTTCATAAATGAATGATAGAACAGAAGATAGGTCCACTTTTTGGTGAATTCGATAATAACGGTGGCTTTTGGAAGCATAGATTAGATAATTCATAAGGTCCTACTAACAAGAAGAAAGGAATAGATATTTAATATGTACCTCCTACATTTTTTTTTAATAAATATGAGTAGATAGTTACTTTGCTTTGTAACTTGTAAACAATTAAGATAGCAAGATTAACAAGGTCGTAAGTGCAACGTTGACCTGTTCTTATTTATATTTCTTAGTTATGAATTGTAGATATATACACAGTACGTATTATGTATCTATGTACATACGTACTTACTTGTGGAATTTCATCTCAGTATTTTAATGTATAAAACTGAGTGAAGATTTATTCCATCAAGCATGTCAGATGAACAAGATAGTCAACCTACCGTGATGGAGAATTGCGAAAAATATAACATACAAACTTACACGAAGACAAAAATGAACACTTAATCTTTGCTAATTATAAGACAATCGCTTGCGTTTTTTTATTCGTGCAAAGAGAAAATGCGGACCTATTCGTCAAAACCTTATATTGAAGCGTAGTAGGTATGTATGTAGCTACCTATCTTAGCTACCAAGTACCAGCCAATGAACTTTATGCTTACGGAAAGATGCAACTTATCTTTAAGATTCACTTTCTTTTCGTGGACAACATCGACAGCGCATAAACTGTCTCATTTCCATTTACCATGTTTGCCATTGGTCATTACTCATTTTACTCATTACCTTTATTCTTTATTATTTGATTACAATTTTTGTGTATGCACACGTATATATATATATGAGTATAATTGGAATGAAAGGGCTTTTCCTTTTTTTAGTGCGCATAATTTAGTAAAGCTGGGCGGTGGTGGTGACCTAAATATTTGCCATTAATATTTCCCTCCAAGAAATGAAAGTGATAGTGGATATTAGTATTTTTTTTTCGATCATCCAGATTCGAACTCACACATACCCAACCTTGATCTTCAGAAGTTCATGGGTGATGAACGTAGAGAAGTATTTCTCTTGTATGGACATTAGCTTGAGCAATGAACTGAAGCGGCCATTGCAGGTGGAAATTATACAAGACGGCAATAAAGCGTATGCTATGCCGCTGATGTTGTTTTTGGAGTGTTGTAAAAGTGCAATTGAAAATGACTTTCTCTTCTTTAAAACTTGATGGCGATTTACAGTTATAGCAATGGACAATAACAGGAAAATCGATGGCTACGGGTTAGCTTGTTTAAATATGCTTTTGTTATGTTTTTGCTATTCATATTAGCCAAGCAGTTGGGCGATTGTTGTTTTTATGTTAGAAACAATATAAGTTCTTAAAGCATTTTTTGACAGAAGCATCATAATGGTGATATCTACACAAAAAACAATCCAAACTTTCATTTCGCCCGTTTGAAACACTTTCAACTAACATTAGTTTTCTGTTCCTCTTTTCAGCCTATTCCGTGTAAGCAAATTAAATAATATTTTTAATTTTTTGTTAAAAAATACTATACTTGAAATTTGTCCCCCCACGTGAAGATAAACATAAACAAAAAATTCTTAATTTAACCAAATTATGTTCGTTAGAATTTTAAATTATAGAAAATTTCTAAAAAAATTATATAACAAACAATATTTTTTTATTTCATTTATGTTGCATGAACATGAAATGAGACATTAACGTTTTTATTCATCCAAGAGTAAAAAGTGGCATGAGAAGCTTTTCAAAAATAAACTGCAGTTCGGAATCGGCTTTAACTGTAGGACCCTTCCATTCGTGTCAAAAATATATCTTCGCACACGCAATAGTTGGAGATACTAGACTATTTGGGCCGCTTACGCCAAATATCTATTTTAACTTATTTGTGTGATATCAAAATGTATCTGCACGCTTGCCGGGGTTATATCACTTCGTCACTGAGGCCAATTAATTGCTGGTGTGACCCGGGAGGTTTTTGTTCTGTAACTCTTTGGCTTTTGTATAGGAACGTTGATTGACATTGTAACATTGTTATCGATATTGTATTTATCAAGGATCATATATGTTTATGTTTTACCATGCAAAGGTCTTCGTCCAAATTGTGTTCTTCTTCTCTCTTAAGGAATTTAAATATATAGAGTTGTAAGGGTAAACTCAATTGTGGGATATTGTGATTGGTGATATCGTATCATTGTTCATTAAAAAAACATTTAATCGACTAGTGCCTGTAGTTTTTTTTAATAGTACCTTGACAGCCCTGGAGATGTTCCTCCATAACATTTGTAACTGCCGTCTATGCCATCATATCGTATAGTGAGTGCATTTTGGTAACACGATTTTTTTTTAAACTGAGTACTTAAAATTTGATTGCCACATATTTACATGCACCTTCAAAAAAAGGCTGTTTAGCCTTAGCTAGAATTTAATCTAGCAGGCATTATTAGGGTAGCAAGATATAATCACGGATGCGATTTATTTCAGAATGATTATGCAAATTTTTAATTCTATATAGATTGAATTCTTCATGTTTTGAAAAGACATGTGGTTCAAGTCCGGGTGTTAGAGATTAGTTCGTGAAATTGTGCGTCACCTTGAAAGGAAACAAAAGCATGTAATTAATTTAAATTGATTTTCGTATTTATTTCATGCTTGACGTAGGTGCGGGATTGATTGGCAGTAATAGATTATTTGTTTCTATTTATGACGAAACTGGAGAGGGAGAAGAATAAATAATACTGTGTAGTGATAGTGATTCATGATTTCAACATCGCATATCTTCTACACAATATTATATTCCAAAAGTTAAAAATCAACCAATGTCGCACACCCCTTGTTCCTTAATGAGCAAGAATTAATTATAAACAATTTTACTTTTTAAGAATATAACTGCTATACTATGTAAATAATTTGGTTTCAGTAAATCCAAGTGCAAAGATATCTTCAAACTATATACATATATAGTGTATTTGGATCCATTATTAAAGAAATAAAGCAAGGTGTCCCTTGTAGCTAAAAAAGTGTCCTTATCACTTTGTTAAGATTTGTGGAGATTAATTGTGTTCAAGAACAGAAAAACTGTATAAACGAACTTTGAAGCCAATCCGTCGAATCGTTTCGCCACATGCTTCTACGGTCAGTCAGACTGATAGACGAAGGCACTGTGCGACTCACTTTTTTGGACTTCTCTAAAGACGTTTCATTCAAATTTCAGTTTACAAATTTTCGGCAGCACTGGAATAACTTTCTCTTTGTAGTCTAATGTATACGAGAATGTTAAAAATAAGAATAAAAAATGAACTGGTCTAAGATTTTTGTTAGTAAAAGATTTTGCAGAACCTATTCAGCAGTTCTAGAGCTTATTCTCTACAAACAAAAATAGTCTATTTGTATAGTATGGAGTATACCCCACTAAGTATTAGTTTCAAACTTTAAGACATGAAATTTAACGCCATACCATTTTGCTACAAATAAAATTCGTTAAGATTTTTCCAAATTACTTATTAGACACATTTTGCATCTTTCTCTTACCGTATATTACTGCTAATCATACGCGTGTGGGCATCAAACTTTTATGCACGCTTTATTCACATTTGATTTTACTATAAAATATGTTTTCTTTAACTATGAAGGTATGTGGTCATTAGACCGTTAGGTGGTTACAGTAGACCATACGAAAAGCAAAAAAGTTGTTTTCAATTAATATACATAAATAAATCAGTACCTATTAAGAGTTGCAATCGAGCAAAATCATAAACAAAAACCTTAAGGCTTGTTTTTAATATGTAAAAGAATATCTGTGACTCTTGGGATATTCAATTTATTAAAGTTATTATGAGACGCAAAGCTGAATTGAGATTCATACATAACTTACCATTGTGGTTGCGGTTAGCAATTGTTGTATATATCTATGATGTCTTTTATACGGTCTATGGCAATAGACAGAGCGAACAACAAATTGAAGATGATTACGTTATAAAGGTAGATGATGCTTTTGTGAATTGAATTTAAAATAAAATAAAATGCGTACACGGAAGATACTAAATCGGCTATACTATTAATATAAAAGTACACATTTTTATTTTGCACCTTTTAATCATAAACCTACTATGAAATTTAACCACATTGTGCTATAAGATTCAGTTATATTTGATAGATGCCTAGTATATGTACGGTAAAAGTTTATACAAATGGGCGCATTGTGTTCGGATTACATTTTAAAAAGAGCTAAGCGCTGTTGTAAACCTTTATTGATATGATACATTATGCATATAGGTTTAGAGATTTTTTTATAATTAGTAAAGATGTGCATATAGTTCAAGCTCAATGCACCATGAAGTACACAATTGACGAAGTAAATGGCATGTTTATAAAAGCATCATTTAGTTCACTATATTGGTGTGACGAGGGCTTAGGCAGACCACTGAACTAGTCTTCTTTATTCAGTATGTTTTCAGTGTTCGAAATTGCGTAATTTCAGAAAATTGTTACTTTTGTTTTAACTGTATATAATAAATAATACGCGAATGAAAGGTGAATTATTTTTAACTAATGAGTTTAGTGCGAAATCTTATATATACAAATAATTTGAAGTTAATTGACGTTAATATGCAGTTAACTAACTCACCGAAGTAGGAGAATTAACGAGTAATTAAGTTGAAATCAAACTTATTTTTTTATTACATAAGACATATCATTGAATTATTTTAAATCAGCTATTAAATAATATTAAAGAAAATTCTCGGTATTATACATTTTGTATATAACTGTGAATTTGAGCTCTGACATTTCGTAAAATACAATATATTTTAAATAAGATTACATAGGATAAGGTAGCCTACATTAGGTATTATTTCTACTCGATTGACGAGAGCTAATCGATAAGACTTGATTTCATACATACCACTACCCAATCATATCAGAATTTAAAAACAAAAAACTTTTACTATTTTTTATTTAGTTAATTCACTTTTACAGAGGTAACTAAACGGGTTGCATTAGAAATATGTAATATATTTTACCAAACAATAACAATATTTTTAACTATTTTTACTTCTGTAATTATGTACGAAAGTAAAAATCTGGAAAGATTCAAAGCAGTTCGTCAATAACATTTGGGCATTTTGGATTACTTGATAGCCACAATGAGTTAAGTGTACTTTCTATAACCATCTCACGCCGATTAACTAAACCAATAACTGTCAGACAGGCTACTATTAAAAGATATTTTCAATGCACTCCAGCCAATATCTAGGCCAGGGGAAGTGGGTAATCTTTTAGTTTTAAAGTTTAGTCGTTTCTACACCCAACTTTCTGACTACAAAAATGTTCATGTGAAATTGCATAAAATCAGTTGTGTTATTTCGCTCAAAAACATTTTTTTTTTAAATTATATTTATTAAGCCCCTAAAGTTAAAATTAAAGATAAGTTAAGTCCCAGACAAAACCTCGCGGTTAGGGTGTTATGCCGGAGCTGATGTTATCATTTGCGTTTTCAACATAATTCCGAATTTTAAAAATGAAACAACTTAAAAGAAGTGTTTATAAACTCAATATAACCCTGCCATAATTTCGAATCCAGTTGAATAAAATCATGTAAATCACGTAGCTCAAGACTACACCATGATATAATGATCATTTAGTCTGTTAGGCGTCTGAAACAAGATTTATTTTCCCATTGTTTCAGGGCTACTCGCATCGCATAGTTTTTTCCCCCTATGTCGTTGAACTTTAGGTTCAAATTAATGTAGGGCGAACAAGGTAACTCAAGGTATTTTGTGCATTGCCGGAATTTTGCTGTTTACTTTAATTCAACGTATTTTCCATGCTTTCACTAGTGATATCATGAACATTTCATGTAGGGACTAATTAGCAGCAATAAAAACGGTCATTAATTTTTCTTTCTATTCGTATGTATAGTATCTTGAAGTTGCCAGAACATTAGTTTTTGTTATTTGTTTATTCTGTTAGAAACTTATGTAAGATATATGCAACTTTCATTTTAAAACATAATGCGTGATATTAAAGAATTTGATTGTAAACAAATTTAAATAAATTTACCTCATTGTGTATATAGTGTGTGTATGTAGTTAACAAATACTTATGTTGTACCTACAGGCAAATTGTTATAATGCACTTGGTGTGTTACTTTAATGGAGGAATGTCTTTCGCAAATTCAGACATTTTAAGAATACTAAATAATGGGCTTTTAATTACTAGGATTGAAATTAGACATCTGTTGATAGCAGTGCTTTGGCTTTCTAGTATATATCAGTATCTATACCAAAAAGAAAATTAATGAAATCGTGCATTTCAAAGCTGTTAATGAGATACGAACAGGGATGCAAATAATGAACCCATGAATTGACCAAAAAACAAACGAAGTAGATTGGCGAAAAAGTGAAGTAGATAATGGAAAGTAGTGAAATTAGTTGATACACAAACAAAATTCCGAAGCTAGTATAAGATAGGGTGCTGCTAATATATACTATATTTTCTAGTCCTCTGAGCTTATTGAAATCAATTTTGAGGGTCCTGTTGTTTTCGCCATAAATGCATATGAATACCTTTGCCTAAATAAACAAAATTCCAGCAAATTTGAGTTAGCTTTTGCTTGAACTTAATATGACGGGTTTTTTTTTTCTAATGCTGTGCTGCACAGAATAGAACAGAAAAGAGCAGAATGCCGTGAGCGAAATCTTTTCCGCGCTTTTCGCTATCTGTTGAAGTTCATTCTTTGAGCAATATTATCAACAATGAATGAATTTTCGGTATATATTCCAATATTAAATAAAGAATAACATGCAAAATGATTAAATTGAGATTATATTTTCATCTGAAAAAGCACAACCGGCGCAATGTTCACCCTTATCCCGAAGTGTACTAAATGCGTAATTTTTTTTTTTTAATATCACAGCTGAAAGAAAACTGCCAGAATTATATTTAGATATAGAAGCTGTACTAACATCATCTGACAGTTTTCACTTATTTCTTATCTTTTCTGATAATTTGAGATTTAAATATTGTTTTTGTTTGACCATCAGTTTCAATAACTTTAACGTTCTGGGCAAATTTTTTCTACTGAAAGCAGAAGCTCGAGGTACTTAAAGATTTTTTTAACCTTAAGGTAAACATCCCGACGAGAAATATAACCAGCTGCTACATCGGTTTGTTACGGCAGACTCCTAAGTCGAAGGACAAAATTCGGGCCAATAGAATGAGTAATAACATTTTTAAATAACTTTAGTGTTTTTGATATTTTTTATAAGACGAAATAAAAATGTTTCATACGATCCTGTCATTCACTTAATTTACCGGCAAATATAACTTAACGGTTGTATTTTTATCCAACATATAACAGATTTTCGTTCGATTGTTTATTTTTATGTATATACGTATGAACCAAGGACTTATGCCAGATATTGGAATACCGATTAAATTTAGCATTCACCGCTTTTGTGTTGCAAATAAGATCTTCTTTAATGTATCTAATGCAGTACCTTCCTATGTCTACAATTAAACTCTACAACGAAAATTGATATTGTTGCCAGTATAAAAAAAACACGTCAGCCATTATTAACAATTTATATTCGGGTTCTACCTAACATGTAGAGCAAGCCATCCAGCTAAGAGTAGGTATTGTAAACAAAAAACAAAACGCGGTCTATAGCCGCGTGTATACTAAGAAGGTGTGCAGTTGCAACTAAATTGCGGCCACAAAGTTGAATACACTATCGGTAAGTTGACTGCATGTGAGATGTGACTATCTAAAGCTCTAGAAATAGAGGGAACTGTGTGAGAAAGATATGTATCTTATGTTTCTTGTTTTTGCTCTCAATCTGTTAAGTATTATCGACTTACAGTTTGGAGTCTGTGTTTTTGTTACAGAGATTTTATGTCGGTGTTGAAACCTTACATCTTGAGTGTAAGACGGATATTCTATTTACTTACATGAGCTGTGTTTGTGAATACCCATTCGTCATTTATACATATGTACGTATTCACCTGCTCCACAAGTTTTAGTATTTTCATAGATTTTACACACACATATCTTGTTGTGCCTCAACATTAGCAATTCTATTTATGCAGCTATGACACTTTGTCGTAGCTAATCATTCAATTTAAACCACAAATGAAGTTAAAATCTGAAAAAAATTAAGATGAGCTCCCTCACTAAGTCGGTTAGTTAACTTTTGTGATACAACAAAACACTTTTTTTTAACAACTAAAAGTACTAAACATTGGTAAAAAGTATTTGCAAAGATAAATCTAATCATTTAAAGAAATAAAACTTTATTTCATGACAGATGTATTCGTTGACTATGATTTCCCAACTTCGATGCCAAATGCATGCGTTGGTCAAAATATTTCTTAGCAAATTTTGCAAGGACGGATGTTGTGTTTTCCACGGCAACATATTTTTTACATTGAGTCATGCCAAAGTACGTTTACTACAACTGATCTGATTCACTAACTTGTATTCTGCGAGTATAAGAGCAAAGCCATAGAAAATTTTCAAGGTGGCTTTTCTGCTGTGCTCGGTTGCCTCACAATCACGATTTCATAAATATGCAATTAAATTAGATTGCCGCGAATGGGATTTGTGGGATACTTTTACATCATTTACAACTCTGTGTTTATATGCCGCTGAAACAAGTAACAAGGGTTATCTGGTTAGGTGTGCTTAGCTGATACCGACAACTTGTTGACTGTGCCGGTGTTTAATGCTTAAAGCAGACTCATTGTTTTGTAGAATTATTTTCTGTTTTGCATAAAATATGTTTTGAATTAAATAAAAGTGAGAGCGCACTAATTTGCATTTAATGGGTTAGGTACCTACATTACGTTCATTACGATATAGGCAACTGTTTCGATGTATCGGCTTAGCAGAAGCATATATATTCGTTTCAATGCGATTAATGTTAAATTTAGCACAAACGAGGAATATAACTGTCGGTGTCGAAGTACATTAGCACGGAGAAACAAAACAATGCCAAGTGTCCAGTCAGAGCTAAATTGCATAGCTCTTCTTGACCTACACTTTCTTTTTGTATTTTCTCTTTTAAACAAACATCTAAGAATTGCTCTTCATCGTTAAACCCTTCTTTATCAATTAATTATTGGCAAATCTGAATAGTAAGTCCCGTAGAAAATTTCACTCGCCACTTCTACCAAAAAATCACTTCTATCAAAAATATTACTCTAATTTCACATTATATTGCTGTCTTTGATCATATGAAGTGGATTACACTTCTTCTGCTAACGTATATTCTCTTTCGTTATCATATCTTAAAAAGTAATAAAGAAAACTAAATGAGTTGAAGAAAAAAACTTTCACAAGAAAAGTGAAGAGCTTCATATTTTTACTTACCATCTCTTATTTTGTCAAAAAAAAAAACAGAAAAGATGCGTGACTATACTCTAATTCACCGTGTTCTTATGACTTAATGTACAAGACAACTTTCATTAAACTAACAAACAGTGTAAACAAATAACGTAATAGTGATATGCAAGTAGTTATTGTAATAGCAAATAACATACAGGCATTTATGTGATTTTGTGCACTTTCTAATTGCTCCGATTTTTATTAAAAAGACAATTTCGAAATTAGTCATAAACAAAAAAGCGACCGACCGACTGACTTTAATTAATCAAATGCACTCACATTTCGATAAAGACACGCAATGTTCGTGGAATTCCAGACGTTATTCGAAAACTTCAGACAAATGCCATGGTAAGCCACGATATGGTGTGGAATTTAAATGCAAATCATGGTGAACGAAAGTGAAATCCCAGGTTACTCAAAGTTATGTGCAGAGTCAAAAACTCGGTCAAATTTTGTTTTTTGTCCGTACATACATGGTCGTATGCCGTCTCTTTCTCTTTGCAGCTACGAGTGCTCAAGCCAGGGTGTAACTTTTGTGCAAAAATTATTGTACCTAAACCTAGGGTTGGAACTGCGCCAAACTTGAGTAAGTTTTAATTCTGTTGTTGATAAAATGTTCAGAGTGTGTGAATTGAAATTTCCATTGAAGGGTAATCGTTACTACGTGATTGAAAGTGTTATTTGACAAGTTTATGTGTAATTTTCACTTTTCTTTCGATGAAGCATGTATTGAATATTAAAATTATTTAGAAACGGAGTAGCAGAAAATGCACAGATATACAAACATACATATGTATATACAAATTATATAAGAAGGTATTTTCATTTAAGCTATTGGTTTTGAGTTGGTATGTACTGAGTGCAAATCGTAAAATATCATGCCAGGATTATACAGGAATCGAACGACAAACGCAAAAGAATTTTGAACATTCGCAGATTTTTCTCTGATAGAGTGTACACATAAGTCATATATCTGTGCGGTAAGAAAGTCATAAAGAAGGTAAAATGATTTGAAAGTTTATGTTGTCAGGGTAGTATACCAAAGAGACCGTAGTAAGTAAATATCCTTTTAGGTTAAGTAAAAGTACCTTACAGTCTTAATGCGGAAGCAGAGAATGAATGAATGAGAAATGCCACCCTAACTATTGTTTCTTTAAGAAACATCATCAGTGATGCCCTTTGATGTGCTAAGGACTGAATCCCATTCCATATCCATATCCCATATCCGAAATATAAACATACGTGTGATGGTTGGTTGATCTATGCGTTGAATAAAAGGAAAATTCGTTTATATATAAAGATGATCTATTAGCCAAAAGTCATGCCTGCAAGCATCTCAATATTATGCGAGATCCTTTAAATTAAAATCTAAATCTTTACCGTTAAAAAGCTTTTTGAAATGCAATAAAATTGTTTTAGTAGACAAATTTGAAAGATGTTCGTGACCCAGAAACTGGATTTAAAAGATCCTTTTAAGACTTTTTCGATACTTCTGTTTAACGGATATATATTAAATTTGAATTGCTTCTCCAGTATATACGTGCAGTATAGAAATATATTGTTTGCTTAAAAATAACATCTTGCATTACAAAATCTAATCAATGCTTGATGCAACTCTTTGCAACATGAGAATCATGTGTTAAAACGTATTCGTATATAAAGCTGCATTATGTATATTTTCTCCTTAGCCATTTTCCAAGAGCCAAACCGGAACATATTCGTACGTACATTCATATATGTTCTCCTCACATTATATTGCAGCATCGTATAACAGAAACCAATATATGTAGTAGCGTGAACATACCAATAAATAAGATTAAAGAAGTAGGTGTTCCATTAATTTCTATTAAAGAAACTATTAAAAAAAGTAAATAAAACATGAAACAGAAGACAGGAGAAGGTGTTTCCAACTTTGACGGTCTACCAAGTGGAAAGATTTATTGGAAAACTCACAAATTGTTAGAGCATAAAAAGATGAACACAAAAAAAGGAAGATCTGACCCAGATTTTTGAGTACTGTTGGTAGTGTCGGTAAGAAGAAGAAGAAGAAATAAGAAAAGGATATACAAACCTAAATAAAAATCCTCTAATTGTTATCCAAATGCGTCTTACTTGTTGTAATTTTTCAAAGTAAGTTAATGTATCTACACAATATGGATTGAGTTTTCAAGAATTATCATATTGAGTTAATAACACTTGCACCAAAACGATGTACTTATTAGGCTTTTTTTTGGTTATTAACTTTCACTGCGGTAAAATGATCTAAACTTGATGTGCAATTTTAAATATTTTGCAATACACTTATTTTTTCTACACGCAACAAATATGTATTATTATCAGCTTTTCACAACAAAAACAAATATTGAACTAGAAATAGACTTGACAAAATGTAAGCCAGTATCTCTTCTCTGTATACACCAATAAATAAATTTTATAGCTAGACAAGACAGGTTATAAGCTGCGTCTGAATCGTATGCGTTTCGGTAACAAACTGAAGAAAAGAAAATTTTCTTCTACCTAAGTAAGTGAACAAATATGTATCTTGCAGTGGTAGTGGCCAACGTCACAAACAGAAATCGCTACAGACCAAGGCTCATATAGTGTTAAGCCTAAAGCCTTTGTACAGGTTGGATGAATGCATGTGGTGAAGCCGGAGTTAGGAGTCCGCTGATTATTGTTGTCTTTTGTGGCTATTATTAAACTAATAATGGTTGGAAAAATACTCTTTGATTTTGAGCTATATAGAAATCGCGCGCAAATATGCAGGTGAGCAAAGTGGAAGTAACGAGGGTTTAATTGAAATGAAACCATAGACGGCAGACGACTGACAGTGTAGCAGATTGTTTGTTGATGACAGTGCGTTCACCAGATTTCAACCTGTCGATGACGATGATGGTCGATATTTTTAATTAAGAGCATTGTTTGTAACAGAGGACATTTCGATTGCTGTGTGTTGTTGAAATCAGTAAAAATATGTAGGGCGTCAACATCAATCACCGGATATTTTCGCAATTGTTTATTATTCAATTATGAATTATTATTATATAAGTTATGACATAGCTAAAGTATCTATTTGTTGTTTTAAAGTATCAGGAATGGCATATGTGTAGGTAAGGTGGGAATTTGAATTAGATACTACCTACCAGCGAAAATTTAAAGGAGTGTGCTTGACAGTGATCTGGAAGTAGCTTTCGAAATCTTTAAGTAATTAAGATTAATAATATTAGATTTATTTACTCCAATACCTACTGCCATTGTAATCGGCTTAGCCGTTGTCACCTTGTATATAAGCTGCTAAATTTTGAGTTTAAAATATTTACTCGCTATTTCTGCTGAAATAATGGCCGTATTTATTCGAACAAAAATTGTATAGATATTCAACGGTCCCTTATTGTTTGACTTAATTATAGAAAATAACCTTACAATTAGCATCAAAACAGTTTTCTACCTATTAATAAATAAATTCACTTTGCATTTTTATGATAATAAACTCTGCTTCCCAAATTTTACCACCAATGCACAACAGTTTTCAATTAGTGACCAACTTATTCGACTAATTGTTGGACCAAGTGCAACAAGTTGTCAACTAATCAAAGTCAAAATAATACTTCCTTCCGCATATATTGCTAGTCAATACTATATCGTGTATTGGCAATAACTCTTCCTAACTGGGTGATCAAAACTTGATTAAAACGAGGAAAACGTATTCGAAAAAAAGTAGTAAATAGTTATGCAATAAGAGTAGATGTGGCAACAGAAAAAAATGCCTGCTGCAGAAAATAGGTTTTATCTCAGATGCGACACAAACACTATGTCGATCGTCTACATCTCATGAAATGGAATCTGTAACGCAAACGCAAGTATAACCAACTTTATAGGGTGTATTTCAATTACTCTGCTATTTAAAAAAGCAAGATAACTATTATGAGCATAATTAATGGAAGACACTTTGGTGTTTTGATAAACTTAAGACACGCATTGGATTGATGATTGATACATATTAATTAAGTTGACAAATGCATATTAAGCTATTCTTTCATTAAATCAATCTAATAAAGAGTCGTGTTTTTAAAGATAGGGTACAAGCTATTTAGTGAACGAAGAGTGCTTTGTTTTTTAGTTGTAGTTCATTTGATGTAAAAGCTTTTCCTAGTGGCGCATCTGGTTTCCACTAAATGTGTATGAAAATACTTACTAAGTAATCAGGTTAGGAGAAAAATGGAATGCGAATCAGGTTAATCAAAAGTTTGGTGGATGCTTTAAACGGACACTTTCGAACCAGATTCTCTTAACAAAAGCGGACACATTAATCGGTTTTTGGCTTGTAGAAAGTGTTTTCACTGCGAAATAGGCAGCAAGCATGACATAAGATCGTAGTTATTGCAAAGGAGTGAATATTTAATTATATAGTGTATGAAGTATCTTATTTGGATCGGGGTATATATTAATAAAGTATTTTTCTTACAATTACCGGTTAACGGGTAAACAGCCTGACGTTGCTAAAATATTCGGTTTTGCTGTTAATTTTGTTGTACAATTAAGGAATGAAACAGGAAGAAAAACTGGTTAAAGCAAATCAGGAAATTGATAACAAATAGACACAAGTACGCCTAACATAACAAAGTAGGATTTCCAGCTGTTGAAGGACGACTCCTTCGAAAAGTGACACAATTATTGGTCATTTGTGTGAAAAAGTACACATTCATAAATTCGTTCTTTGAGAAATGCAATACCAACAAACATGTGGTTGCTGCTGAAAGAGTACACTTACAAAGGTTTCATTCATTTTTCATTCGCATATGCATACGCCGTGGATTCATCCAAAGAATAAAAAATAAATCTTGTAACATAGTTGCTTTCGCATCCAATGGAAACAGTTGGATTCAGCCTCAAAGTTATAGCTAAATTCAGTTTACAGTCTTAGTTTCTAGGATAAACTAAAGAAACCCTACCAAGTTTTGCTAAATTTTCCAAAAAGTATGATATTAAAGAAATCTCATTAAATCACACCCCTATGAATTTGTTTTAGAAATCAATAGTCCCAGCGTTTATGGAGAAATGAACGTTCTGCATAATCTTATGTGCATTAAAAGCTCGGCCTTATTGTTTGACTTTAGCTAATTTAATATTTATAACTTTAGTTTTGTCTAAAATTTGCATAGCTTAAGAAACGGCTTTTATGAAATTTAAAATCAATAGTAAGAACTGTGATGAGAATCCTCTCAAACTTGCTGTTCGTAATCATCATACCATTCGTGTCAAAAACTATATCTTCGCATCACAATAGTTTGAGAAGGTTACCAATACGTCCTGTGCTGTATGAGCCGTTTACGCCAAATATTTATTTATTTTATTTCAGGCAGTGGTTTAGTGCAGGCACATTTTTTGCTGGCGATATGGAAAAACCATTGTGCAAAACTCGCAAGCAAACACACGTGGTACGTTCTGTGAATGGTCTGTTCAATTATTCTCATACGCCGACCATATTTCTATTATTGTTACAATACAGCGAGCTGTTACCAATACGATAGCGAGTATAGCTAATCTGTACAAATTCGTCTAGCCTTCATCCAGAGCCAAACAAAGTATGTGCTATCAACAAGAACAAGACGAATGGACCAAACATCACAATCAACTTTGAGATAGTAAGGGACTTTATCTGCCTCCGCTCTGCTGTCACATATCTTCGGTATCTCTTTACAAATCAAACTTAAAATGGAAAAAGCAAAGTTTTTAATCAATACCAATGAATTTGAGGAAAGGGGCCATACAATACCCGAAATTGGGAAAAAATGTATTTCATTATTTCCTTTGTAGAGATTATATTCTAAGTTTGAAGTTAATCCGACAATAATAGTTTAATTTTACCACTTGAGGATTTCACATCAGCTTGTAGAATTTCAGACTATTATGTCTAGCGCAGCAGGCTTTGCTTAGTACAGATTCTAACTATTCTATTCTTCATACAAAGTGTTCTGTTAGTTTAAATATTTTTAAATTGAAGCTACTATACGGAAGTGCATATAAAGTCATTAATTATGTATCTTCCCATAGAATTCATTCCACCTCAAACAAAACACTCTAATTTCCATAAACTCGTAACTCTATCGCTTTTAATCTTTATATATATGTAAACAAAAATGACGTGGGAAGCATAGGTTGTCAGTTTAGGAAAAAATAACAATTGCAGCAACTGACCTTTTATAACACACTTCCGACATGTCGACCTACCGAAATATAATATATGACTGAGTGTGATCATTCAACTTGAAGTGTGAGAAAGCCCACTCAAAACGATGCAAATTCTAAGTTCAGAAGAAAGAGTTAAAACTCGCATAAATAAAGTGAACTGTAACTAAAGAATGTATTTCTTTAGGTGGTTTTTAGAAATCTATTCAAACTTACACGTATAGTAAAAGCTATTAAACCCCTTATTTAAATCATAGTGGGCGAAAGCTATCATAATGGTCTTGAATAACAATTAAACATTTTATTTTAGCATGATGGTATAGAATAGGTATGTCTACTTCAAGACAAGGTGAAATAATTTCATTGCTATCTAACTGCCGGCGTAATGAAGCACTAATGCTTTAAACATTTTAAAAACCATTAGCAAGACAAGAAATATTGCTGGCGACAATATCGTCTTTTGCTGAAATGTTGATAGTCTAAGAATTCCGAAGTTAGTCATGTCAAAGTATGTAGATGGTCAGTGAAGATGAGGAAAGTGTTGATTAGTTTCCCGAATGCGTTTCACATTTTTTTGTTTTGTCTCTTTCGTCTGTATGTAAAGGTGTCTATATAGTTAAATTGGCATTCGGAGTATTTGTGACAAGAAATTTAAATGTAAATTAATGAAAGTGCAAGTATAACAGTGTTAAATTAGACATTGCAAACTTTATTGAAGTTGCATGTTAACCTTCGAAGAAAATCGTTGTTTACTTGAGTACGTATGTAATTCGCAATAAAACCAAATATACTTTATACTTAATGTTTAATTAAATAAATGCCAAATATCTCCAATCGTATCTTATCCAATTGTGTAAGACTCCGTTTTAGGGGCAGGGGCATTACGAAATAGTGAAGCTTAACAAATACTTTGAATTTTTGCAGACTTTTAAAAATAGCAAAAGCATTGCTGAAGGCAGACAAAATTCCGAGTTAAAGTCTCATGAAAGGAACCCAGAAATCTTACTCCCAGCAGACATAATTCATTTCATGTGCCAAAGATTTGAAAATGTTCAGAACTCTAACTAGGGATCTCATAAAAGAGGATCAAACATCTTGATGTGTAAGTGCATTTTTTTAATGGAAAATAGTATCGTATTAGACAGGAAAGACTTGCAAATATCAAGCTCTATGATTAACTTTATACGTCTGTTGAGATACTCAATTTTTAAAAAAGGTTAATTTTAGTTTTTGACAGCTACCACCATTTATAGAAAAGTGGCTAATTTTTTGAGAAGACATCGAAAACACAATTGGTGAGGAGCTTAGATTTTCAGCATGATGAGAAAATTTCCGACATACATATATAAGACTTTACACCGTCGTGTATAAATAATGAAAAAAAAATTAACGCCAAAGGTAACCAAATTAAATAGAACAAAGAGATAATTGATAAGAGAAAAACTTCACGTCAAAAAATCCATGAAAAAAATAAAAAAAAAATAGTAAAAGAATGGTATGTATATGTAGGTTCTGTATAACCTCAAGGTATCCAATACGTTCCATACTTACGGAATGATAGAGATTTCAATCTCGTGTTTTGTATAATAGCTTGCTGCATCAAGTGATAAATTTTATTAGTCCTAGCTTTACTCACGTAACTCTATGTCAGTAGTTTACAATGATATGGAAAGGGTAAAGCTCAAATAAATTGCCACTACCATTTACCAGTTTAAATACTCTTTGAATTGCATAATTAAATTTCAATTTCTTGAAGATACCTTGGGAAAAAGTTTTTTGTTCGTATTGAAAATAAATTGCTGGTATGTCTTTGTTAATTTCCTTTTGTTGGGGCGTGACAATTAGTTGAACCTATTATTGCAGTTAAACTTACACGTTTATTGTGCTGAGATGGATATTACATAATTTGTAGGGTAATTGACCACTAATTAGCACAGATTTGGCACCATGCATCCGCTACCGGTGGCCCTGTATATTGACAACTAGTGCTCGATGTCATTTGAGTTTTTTGCTGGACTGGGATTGTGGTAATTACTTATGTGTGAATATATAATAATGTATACTGCGAATCACTAAGCAACCTTAAAACAAGTATTACATACTGCATAATGGTGGAATATGACAAGATATGTATTATGTATTTTGGTTACATTATTGGCTATCATTTTAATCGCGAAAATTTAAGGGTTATTACATGATTTTAACATAAAAGTAATAATGCCACTATTCGATTAGAAAAAATGTAACAGAGTTTAATTAACGATTAAATTGTACGTTCTTGCTTCATTAAATCGTATTATAGAAAATATTTCGCAAATTTAATTCTATGTGTTTTTAAATTGAAATATGTATAAAGAAATATAAGAACTTATACCTATTTCCCAGATAATAGTATTTTTTGAATATCGCTTCTGCACAAGTAAATATCTCCATCCTTTTTTATAGTGCGAAAGAAAGATAAAATGCCATAAAATTTAGAGTGAGTATTTCATAGCTCAGAGATTGTTCAAGTAGCGGCATTAAAATATTTGGAAGAATTGAATATCGATATTTCTTTATAAAATGAATGGTTTCATATATTCGTCACTATGCCATTGCAAGATAAAAACATATACATATCATGAGAATCGAGGCATAGTCCACCCTCAAATATAATCCTGCTTCGTTCCATCATATATTATGTTCTGCTGTGCTACATAGTGCGCTTAGTGCGGTTATTGGATACCACGTACTACTCTGTTACGACTTTTATCTAAATTTCATGTACCTAGCTATTCTTTAGTAAATCACGTAATCAATAATTTCAAAAGATTACCAACAACGAAAAAGTACAGCGGTTTCATTTTTATTGAATTTTTGGCGGATTATTCATATAGGTAGACTACTGTGTGGCAGCACATTGTTGTAGTCTCCAAGTAATAACTACTCCAAAGAAAAACGTAATATGAATGGAATATATAGAAAATACAAATTGGATGCATATAGCTTCCGGGTTAGATAACCTATACTTAACCTTTTTATTATTGCAAAATGATTTCTATTAGCAGACATGTGTAACAATGCTTTGGTATGAAACTCATACATGATAGGCGTTCCAGTTCTTCCAAACCATAAGAAATTGTTTAAATAAGAGATCAGCTCAAAATTTTGTCTCGTTGATTCCATAATTTGTTTGAATTTGACATTAATCAATCTTTGATAAAGATGAGTTTTAATTGCAAATATATAATATTATTGATACTCTTGCGATAGTCCTTTATAGAATAATAAATTAATGTCAGATATTGATCTAGAGATCTTTCGATCACATAATTGTAATGACCTCGCACATCTCTTGACCTATGTCTGTCCGAACTAGAGCAAAATAAAATATTAAGGTTTGGTGTACAAAATTTCATGTGATACTATATCCGATGCATATCTACTTAAAGATTGCGAATTATGCAAGCTACGTAACCATAACGTCTGTTCACTCGTTATATAAATCGAATGCGATTTAATAGGAATGCGAATTGAAGCCACACATTTTCAATTTGCTTCAACTTTATATACCTATCTGTGTATAAACAAGATACCCACTTCATTAAATGTATATTGTTATTAACAAGCATTAAGCTGATCGTTTCCATTTACAGTGAAAAAACAGCGTATACAAAGCTCTATACGCATTATTTTGTATATGCCCTTTTAGAGTGTATTTTGAAATATGTATGTTGTTGTGGTATCTATATATTGTTACACTTTGAGTTTCCGTAATTTTACTTACTTTAAAATATGTGAACGTCTAATGAAAAATAATTAAGAAACAATTTCTTATGGATGTTGGAATGTCGGATCAATCAACAGTGACCTATTCTATTCAGTTGGGTTTTTTATTATTTACACTTGAGATAAAAGCGTGAATAACATTCATTGCCACTCCTTTTCTTCTACGCTTGCTCGATTTTTACTTTTTAAAGTATAGATAGTTATTAAAAATCAATCATGTATTTATTATTTGGGAATTATGTATTTGTAAGTTTCTATTGAATTAATATTTTAGAATTTAATATGTTAGCCATTTTCTCTATATCTATAAATGTTCAATCGAGTATGTATGTATGGTTTAAGGGACACGGTTGTTCTCTAGAAACTATGCCACTGCACCCCTATTCACAGCAACCAAGCCATTTTGATTCCCCTCTAACTGACGTCAGTGAGTCAGAGAGTCAATGAGTTATGATTTTTCTTAATTTTGGGGTCTTATAACCCAGGAACTGCTTATGTTAAACAGTTGAAATTTGGTATGAGTCTACTGCTGAATGACCCAATAAATCGGAAAAATATGTATTTAGCTTTGTTGTAAGCTTAGTTACAAAGGGGGTCAAAATGGCCTGATTTGCTAGAGAACTAGATTGGGCACTACTGCGCCACTTCATATTTTTGAAGTTGGACTAGATGAAATTCATTTGCGAAAACACTGCTAAATGTAATAGTTTTTGCGTGATGCCTGAGCAAAGTAAAAAACAGACAACAAGTTCAAAGTCATGGTTTTCCCTTCTGTTAATATTGCTAACATCTCATATAAAGTTGTATTATATGAAAATGTATTTTTTTGGTTTTAATTTTTCCATAGCTTTTGCCCTATTAGTAAGCATAATTTTATGTTGAAGCGGATATTACACTTAAACAGTACTTCTTTATTCTACACATTATCCATCCACGCAGAGAAATTATTAAAATCTCGAACTAGAATAAAAAACAACTTAATGCACTTTAATAAAAAATTCATATTTGTATTTTATACAATTTAAAATTTGATTTTGTTTTTTATCTTACATTAATCAACATATTTTTCGAAAATTTTGTTTATTTATAAAAAATCGAAGGCAATTATTTAAAGATTCTAAAGGATTTAAATAAAGGTATATATTAGAATTGTAGTAAATAATTCGCTATTAAGAATGTATAATGTTAAGTATCTAATACATGCTGGAAGGTGGGTATAGGATAGTAAATTCATTAACTGGCTTTGGAGTAAGTATTATTCCAAATTTAATAAAACAATCTACAACATACTGAGGGTTGATAGTTTTGATTTGTTTCTCTTGCTTTTATGATGAGGATTTTTATAATTTGAAAATGGGAAGATGAATATTTTTGGAAGTTTAAGATAAATATTAAATAATAATTTTAAAAATATTACACATATAACTTAACTTAAATTATGCTATCTACGAGTAACTAACAAGATTTTCTCAGCATTTAAATTTCATCTTATGTTTTGTTTTCTTATAAACTTTATATTAAATAAAATATCACAAAATTTTCAAAATCTATTAAATATTTTTTTTTAGGAATATAATATAATTGCAATGCTTGAGTTTGAATAATAGTAATATGTATTTACAAAAAATGTGTGCATTCTTAAATATTATAGTATTATTAATGTTTTGTGTAAATAATTATATGTGTTTGTATTTGTTTGTTTTTTGCTTAAACACAAAGAAGTAATAAGAAATATATTTTATGTTTGTATTATAGAAATCTCGTAAATGTTAAATATATTTTTGTTAGTTTTAATTTTCATTAAATACAGGTAATTTAATTAATTTGTATTCACAGACAATAAGTTTTATTTAAATATGCAATGTACCTACTTCAGATACTACTTGTACGATGAAAATGAGTTGATTCGCGATCATATGTAATAAAATAACTTAGATGGGCAAGATAATTTTGAGTTTTATTAAAAGCTAATTTTAAGAGAAATTAAATGAAGGAGAGGTATTCATAACATTAGCTTAAGAGCAATTGGTGATAGCTCACATTTTAGGCTCACCTTGACGGACGGAGGGAATCTGAACGTATACTAAGCTAAGAGAGACGAATTAATTTTTTGAGCATATTTAAAATGATGTCACATTATATATTACAGATTACGAAAGTGAGAAGCTTTGATTATCCCTCTTAGAATAAAAGCAAAAATATGTCACATGTGAATAATAAAATAATAAATCTGATCATATCATTGCTACTACGGACGTATCAGGACCATTCATTGTGCGTGCTTATTTATAACGTATGTACATATTTAAGAATAAAGAAAATTTATATATATAATGTATAAAATTTATTTAACTAAGATACTTTCCCTAGAAAGCCCTCTAGCAAATTTAATAGAAGACCGTTGCTCTGTAAATGTCTACTAAAATAGTGCAGCAACAAATTGTTTGCATTATAATGAAGCAAATATGTGAATAATTTTTTAAGAAAAAAAAAAAATACTGAGTACTTTCGTATGATAGTTGTTATGCCATTTATGGGTTTAAAAAAATCTTAAAAAACAATTGGCTTAACAATTTATCATTCATAAAATCTACTCTAATTTCTCGAATTCATTTGATAGGTCGTTTCTAAAAGCTCCTCTTAGTTTCTTTTTTGCTGCATTTTTTATAGTATTCTTTCCCGATTTGATATAAGATGTAGCGCTCTTAAATGATCGACATGAAATATTTACAACTTGTTGAGGTACAGCGGCTGCCGTATCAAATGCGAATGACTTTTGATCGACGTTTATGGACTATGAGGATTTTAATTTCTTTTTCTGATTAGATCGCGACGAATCATTCTGCGACGATGGTGGCAATTCACGAAATTGATTCTAAAATAGAAATAGAAATAAGGCAATGTATATATGTGCTGTAAATCGAAGGAAATTATTTAAATTACAATTTCCTCATCGTCTGGAACTCTGGACAAAAAGTCCAGCACTTCATTGTTAGGTATAGTATTTGGTCGCACAATACGCCTGGAGAATTTCATTACACCCCAAAAAATTAAAATTATACGAATTGGTATATAATGTAAAACTAAAATAGCGCCTATAAGCAAAACTACAGCCAACCACGTAAGTTCTGGGACGGAAAAATTAAAAGTGCTGCAAAAGACAATTTAGAAAACACTGAAATTGATGCTAATAGCGATGAAATAGGAAAAGCTTTGTCATACTTTTTGGTGCTCTCGCCTAGCGATGCCAGATAGCCAATAGTGTTTTGTACTGTCTGTGAAACTTCCTGAATAGCTTGTAATCGCTCTTTTATAGACTTCTTCTCTTCTTTTTCTTTGTCATCGTCATCATCCTCATCATAATCATAGAGGTAGTTGCTCGATGAATCTGAAGATGCGCCTGTTATCCAGCGAATGAACCAATTTCTACAGGCACATATATATAGCCATTTATATGTTAGAAAACAATTGGTTAAATATTCCAAACTTACTTTAGCATGATGAGAAGCAATACTAAAGGAATAGTTTCCAAGTTACCGTACACACATGCTACAATCCATAAAACAAAAGCGATCATTGATCGTAATGGTGATTCCCACTCAAAACAGCTTCTACAGGAAAACAGATGCAATAATTAAGTTTTTTTTTTTAATTTTATGTACTAACTTACTGAACATATCTTGCGCCATCGAGTATATCCATAATTATCACCTTAAGGCGGTTAACATTTCGTAAGAAAAGCTGTCTTTTGAATTTAGCTTCTTGCTGTATTAGTTTTTCTTCTTTTGGTTGTAAAATACGGCAAACTGCACGCACCGGGTTCCACACTACCGTCATTTCAAGGAGTATCTATGTTTGGAAAAAAAATACTTAATTTGTTTTGTATAGTAAGGACATTCTGATTGTATGTATTTTAAAAATACTATAGAGGATTTGCTAGCACTGGTACCTTTTTTATTTATAATATCTACACTATATTGCACTCATATGAAATTAAATCGCTTAGCGGATGGACTTGCAACTTTTAAATGACTGTATTTCGATTAAAATGTTATAATATATTAGATTTACTCGTAAACTGTAAAGTCTATTTGTTGAGAAATGAAAAACCAACAAAGGAAACTTTATGAGAGCCGAACATTAAGAACTAATCAAAACAACCCTGCGTAAAAAACTACGTATTAACTTGTTTGGAGAAACACACGGCATTACGTATTTATCCGGACTATCCAAATTTACTACTTACCTGAGGTGATATGCCTTTTGCCCGTGTGCACAGATTTTTATCTTTAAGTGTATACCATCGTTTGACACCATTTTTTATTCGGAGCAGAGGTATTATGAGTTTTCCCAAAAATTCCACTCTATGATCACGATCTTCATCATAGACAGTCAATTCTAGTACGGCAGTTATGTCTTTTACGTTGCTAGAAATATAAAATATGATTATGCATTTTCACAGGTTCTCCACTGAAATTTTTTTTTTAAATTTACAATGTGAAAATTTTATTCCAATTTGGTGTTAATGTTTTATACTCCGTTTGAGTTTGTAATCTTGCGTTGCCAAGCTCTAGTACACAAAATGGATCCGATTTTCCACCGATATCTGCAGCTGCTAGTCCTGTCGCACCGAACACCTTAACAGTCAAATGTCCAACATCTCTTAGATTTTGAAAGCAACGGTGCCAACAATATCGTTCTCGTAATACTTTTACTTCTCTAGGATCTTCCTTGTAAACCTTTAGATCACTTATCGTCTCGAGTGCTGTGGTACCACTTATAGTTAACATTAAAAAGACTTCTCCAGGGCAATCTTCAAAAGGTTTCCATATTCCATGTGTTGTTTCGCGAGGAAATGCACTAAGGTCTATTGTGGCTCTACCATAGAGACTATTTCGATTCCATAGTGATAGCTCTAGTAGTTGATCTTCATCGAACAAATGAAGGTCGAACTGCTCTAACCATCTCTCTGTCCAAGAAGATTTACTCTTGTATTTTTCATTTCCTAACCTGTTAGATTGTAGGTTATCTATCGTTGTTTTTTTTTTTAATGAAAATAAATCTACCTGAACTTAATGTGTGTATCGTTTAGCTTGGTGCCATCTTCTGAGAGTGGCAAATCTTTCGCCTTTACCAACAATATTGTCACAACAGAACTCCATATTTGTGACTTTAGACGTTTTGATGATTCAGCCAACTTTGAGTTTCGTTGAAAATGCTGAAACGAAAATGGAATATTTTTTAAAAAAATTAATTTTTTAATATTAATTTTCATTGTCCGCTATCGTCACTGCACTTAGATTTATAACACTGGTGTAATGACTGTTCTAGGTTCTTAAAACATCGTCACAGCTCAAAGCTTTCAGAGCTAATTAGCTGAGACTAAGCTTACAAAAGAGCGAGGACGTATGTTCAAATATATGCAAGTACTTGTGTGTATGTGTATAATCTACTATCGAATGGCAAGGTTTGACTGTGCAACTAGATGAAGAGAATAAATCTGTTTGTATCCAAGATCGGCGCCTACTCTCACACGACTTTAATCGTAATTACTGACTTCTCACTTATATGACATCATTTAAATACGAATTTAATGAGCTAGAACATGTCGCATACGTAAGTTTGATTAAGATTCGTAAAATATAGAAGTCACAAAGACGATTCCATGAAATGCTGATCAAGAAACCTTGGAGCTGAAAGTTTAGTTTTATAACCTTTTAAATTAAAAAAAAACTCTTTTAAAAATGGTACCAATTAAACTTATTAATGCGTTCTCTCCAACAGAAGGTAAATAATTGTTGGATTATAATATCTGCATACTATGTATATTGAAGGTTGTAAATTAACTTATTGCACAGAACGCCGCTAAGAATTAGTATTCGTCCTTGATATTCCATTGAAACAATACCAACGAAATTTAATAAATACTTGTTCTAGTACAAAAATAGAATAAAATGACACTGACATCCATACTATATATATTAACTTGTGACAGTACTGATAATGTTAGAATCGTTGCATGATAAGAGGTTAAAGCAGTAAATTGATAATATTAGTGTGAAGCAATTTTCGATTTCGAAGAAATAAGTATGTGCACATTATGTTAAATTATTTACATCTAAAAAAGAAATCCATTCAATAGAATAAATCCTTCAGTTCAGTAAATGTGCCATTTTTATAACTTTTATATTATAATTAGAGATATTAGAAAATTTCATAATGAAATTATCAAAATAAATGTGGGTCGATTATAATATTAATGAGGATATTGAAACGAAGTATTGAAACAGTTAAATATTGAAGATCAACTAACAACCAAGGTTATGTTACTTTGCAGCTTTTTATTTTGCTAAGAAATAGGGTAACTTTTGTTACAGGCAATATTAATTGTGGTATTTACCAACCTGTCAGCAGAATTGTGCAAACAAAATCAAATATAGGTTAGGACTACGGTTCGGTAAGTCTTGGGTTTAAAATATGACTATGAATATGACCGATTTTTTTTATCGTATAATGAATTAATAAATAAAAGCACGGCATTTCAGTAATGTTGCGCAATTAATACACTCAATACGTGGCTAATGTGTTATGTGAACATTTTTATAATGTACGCGCTGTAAAGGGACTTTGGATACCCTTATAATGAAGTGACACAGTGCGGGCATTAGGGAAATGAAGGATAAGAGAAAGGGAGAAACCGATGCACGTTGGTTTTAAATGTTTGTAAATTATAATGCAGAGGAAAAACAGAGCGTGGTAGAGCATTCCACATTCGTATTGTACGGTTGAGAAAGGAATCTTTATATTTCACAGTACGTCCGAAAACAGGCTTAAGGGTAAACTGATGTGCATTCCTAGCATGGCGAGTATTGCGGTTGAATTGCTGTAGGGGTGGAATGCAACTGGCTATTTCATTTGAGCACTTGTGGTGGAAATACCGATAAAACAATGACAGGCAGGAAACATTACGACGATGACTAAGAGAGTCAAGTGATTTCGCAATGTCTCGATCGCCAATAAGTTTTACCGCACGTTTTTGGATCCTGTCAAGTAGCTCCAAATATGTTATTGGTGCACCAGACCAGATATGAGCGTTGTACTCAAGTTTTGGGCGAGAGACATACCGATACATATCGAGAATGGAATGTCGTTCGGTTTCAGCGATGCAAGTGCCATTCATAGATAATGGCAGAGAATTAGGGGTTCGCTTCAATGACAGCAGACAGCATTGCGTTTTGGAAGCATTAAATTCCACTCTGTTGGTTTTACCCCATTTAAGAATGCTGTCAAGATCGGAATTCAGTGAGCTTTACATACGTTGCCGTTCCAGTTCAACGCCCGAAGATGAGGGGCGTTGCCCAGGAAACGAATATGTAAAGCTGAGGGTACTGTCATCAGCAAAGGAATGGATTGGATTAGAATTGACAGACAGGAGATCATTGATAAAAATGAGAAAGAGAGTCGGAGACAAAACAGAGCCTTGAGGGACACCAGTATTTATTTGGTGAGTTGCAGACTTGAAACCGTCCAAAACAACATGTATTGAACGGTCCGAAAGGTAATTTCTAATCCATTGAAGAAGGGTAACATCGATCCCAAATGCACGCATTTTCGACAAAAGAGCTTGATGCCAAACTCAGTCAAATACCTTTGAAATATCAAGTACAACGACCTTGCTTTCACCACCATGGTGAATAGATTGGTTCCACTTTTCGGTTAGATATGTCATCAAATCACCAGTGGACCTGTTGCTGCGAAAACCGTACTGCCGGTCATTAAGAAGTTTTCGGGATTCGAGATATTTCATAAGCTGACGGTTTATCAGCGTTTCCATGACCTTGGAAAGAAGGGACGTAAGTGCAATTGGTCGGTAGGAGGAGGGAGAGGAAGATTCGCCTTTTTTGGGGACGGGCTGGACAAATGCTGTTTTTCATCTTTTCCAGCGTGGAAGAACACCTCTTCAGAACTATAGGGGAAATACCATCTGGGCCAGCGGATTTGTGAATGTTGAGATCCTGAAGTACTCTTGCCACAGTGCGGGTGCGGAAGTGGATTTGTCCCATGGAGTGTTCTACCCGCTCGAGTACTGGGGGAGATAAGGCACAATCTGGGAGCGTTGAGCTAGCTGCAAAGTGAGCAGCAAGCAGATTGGCTTTATTCAAAGAGCTGACAACCTTACTACATAGTATAAAGCCCAATACATGCCTTTTATAAGCCTGAATACAGCAGATGAGTATAAGATTGAATACTGAGTTGGATACAACGAACCATTTTGCCGGATTAATCAAATTTTTACCTACAAATTATATTTTCTAAACAAAATTTCGAGTGTTCACAAATAGTTTGCATTTGTATTCAAAAATACTTCTAAGCCTAGTAGATGTAATCACAATCACAATTTCTGCAAAAAAAAAACAGAGGTCACTTGCATACTACGCACATGAATGTTTGGAGAATTTAGTACGTGCCGCCGTGCTTTAAAAAGGCTTAAATATTTAAATTGGGCTAAAATAATTCAATATAACACATACATAAATGTGTACATTTTGGTTTAATTCTGCGCACATACTCGTACTATTACTTCCTCATATCAAGATTGGTGAATTGAATTTATAGCATTAAACAAATAATTATAAGGCAACAAAAATATCCGAAACACTTAAATGTAAATATTTACTTATATATTTCCAAATAACATTCAGCATGCATTTGTGCAGTTATTATCTTCATGTACTCACCACTTCCTTATCCTCTTGACTCCTTGGCCATAACGTTAAATTGATTAAGATCTCGCCCATATCCCTTCCAGGGTGATTTGAGTCTTCCAATTTAACGCTAAGCTCTTCCGCTTTGCCTAATTCTAATTGAGTTAAATCTAATTTGGCCGAGCCCATAAAATCATCCTGCAGACCCCAATCGTAGTCAAAAACCTGAATAAAAGTATGACTTATTATATTAAGTATTATTATTATAATTACTTATTATTGTAAGTACGCGATTTGTTGTAACTTACTTTGATAACCACGGGTTGAAATGGATCTTCTATAGGTACGACAAATACTTCATCCCATATCGGATTGAGATCACGATGAATTGTGCGAGATTTATGTAACATGCGTCCTGCTACTTTGAACTTTACATATGGATCACTTAAGCCTAATTAAACAAATTAATTAGTTCAACATTTAAAATGCCATGTATTTTGATACTACCATTTTTATCCATTGCAACTAAGTCACTACCACTTTTCAGATGAACACGAAGTTGAAAAAACACATACTGGCGCAATACAGCTTCCTTCCTACGGCGTTGTTCTTCCATCTGAAAAAAAAAACAAAAGATTCTGTGCAAATGGAAAATGTAATGCTATGTTCATATTTACTTGAAGCATTTCCAGTTGCGATTGGCTAATTTTATCGCCTTCAGAGTCCTCATCGATTCTCCCTTCCATCGAACCACCAAATCTCTGACGATTATCTGCAGCTATGTTTGCACAAATTTTTAACTCTCTGGCAAGAGGTGACCCCTCTATGGTGCGAGCCCTATGCCTTGGGCTATGCGTTACAGAACTTCCCTCTGAGCTATAATCGGCTGCATAATCCGTGCTTTCTTGTTCTAATAAATCATTCGGAGATCTGCGACCGATCTTTTCTTTGCTTCGCGCCCTTCCCCAACGATGTTTAAGACTATTGAAGAACCCATGCGTTTTCTGGAATACACCAGTCACGGAAGGACTGGCAGCACTTTTGGCACGTTTCGGTGACGTATTGGGCGAATCAATTGAACAATCGTGTCCATTCAGTTCGGAGGCTGATTTACTAAGATGACGACCTAATCGTGACGATGTAGTCGTATCGTTTGTTATTTCGTACTCATCTCTGGGATATGAGGGTGCTAGCAAAAACGAGTTCATAATTAGAAAAAGTACTACACATATTTACATGATTTTATCGTAAGAATGTACACGGTAAAGCTAAGTTGCTGTGATGTTTCATATAAATGAAAAGTTCAATTTTCTATGCGACCATGTTTATTTGTTTATCAGCTGCATAGAAATTATGCTTCAAGAAGATGGAGAGCAGTGAAAAAAGTTGCCTTTAGTTTCTGTGTTGTGGCTTAAAATACTTTTCAAATGGTAAGTAAAGGTGCTTATATCCTTTCGGATAAATAAAATATTAGCGTTAATAGAAGTGCAATTACTTAATCTGAAAGTGCTATACAGACAATACTTTCTTTATTATGACTGTCTGCAAAATTCAATTAAATTAACTGCCAAACAATTAAATGGTAAAGTAACATTTAAGCAATAAATTTCTCACAATAGGAATATAGAACTGATTGAATGCATTACTTTATATTTTAATCCACTTGTCTACGCTGTGTTTATACTTTCGGGCGTTTCAACTTTCTATTAACCTAATTTAACCGCTCACGCAATTAAATTCTTTAATTTACTAAGGGTAAGTGCTATTTGTCAGCAAGGCGCCTATATCACCAGTCTATAAGGAATTACACATTTAAAATGACCTATATATATCCATACATCTTGAGACGATATTCAACAAGTTTAAAACACATATCTTTTGGATTTATACCTATTGGACTTCAACACCCAATAGGTAAACGTAATTATTTTAATAAGCTTCAAGGTGGTTGGCTAATCAATTTAGAGAGGAAGAAGAGAAGAAGAAATCGATAAAGTCAAAATCCAACAAACTGTTTGAATTGACCATTGTGTATTTTAAAGTGAACTATAATTTTGAATCTTCTATTTTTAGACATACAGATCCCACTAATTTGTTCACAAGGGAATAAAATATGATCTGTAATTATTTATGTATGTATGCGCATCCTTCGCTCATGTGAATGGTTCAAATTTACAAAATGAAAAAGGCATAATTTTGATGTAATAAACTACTTGTACTTACTTGCTGATGGTAGTCCTTCCGCCATGTCGGTGTCAGAATTAGCAGCCAATTAGACACCTTTAACTGGCCCTAAGGGCTTATTGTGTAATATGTTTTATTTTCGATATTGACTATAGCTCCATCTATTTAATTGGAACTTTGAAGTGTTCTAGAAGGCTCCAAGTTATTACCATGTTTAAATTGTTTTTATGATAGCCCAGCACGCAAAAGGTCTGCTGATATTTCTTATTTTCACAACTGTTCCCTGAGTTATTTTGTTCAATGTGTAAGTTAAAAGTCGCCATGAGTTTAAGAAAATAAGTATCTGAAAATAAAAGAATAAACAAATAATAACAACAATTTCCATTAAGAATGAAGCACCTACAGTTTTACTTTATTTTAAGAATAAAAATACATATTACTGAAGTTTGTGATAAATTCATCCAAGACCGCAATGCTTGTAGATAGTTTTTTTAAGTTATACCGGTGAATCGTTAGTAGGGTGCTGTTATGCAGGATGTGCTCCCTAAAATACTGATCACAACCTCGCCGGATAAAATACGGAAGTACTCATGCGATTACACATTTGTTGGTGCAATATGATTAAAGAAGATTATACCTTCCATTCCTCCCACAACTATATCTTAAAAGTACATGAATGGTTAGAATGGCCCTCCATTATGTAAGTCGCGTAAAAAATAATCGACAATATCTGCATGAAAATACTCCGGTTTAATTAGTTTATTGTATTAATGGTACCTCTATCCAAAGCTGTATGCACGCGTAATTTGGTCCTAGCGTGTGACTATGTATATAATGTTCGCATGCTAAGTATTTTTGATGTAATCGCAAAAAATGTAAGGCATTTTTTTATTTACTTTCGGGTATATGAAGTGCACGTACGTACATTTCTAAAACATTGTGCACAATATTTCTCACGCAATCACATAGATATTTTTAAATTTTTGTAGAGCCTTATTAAAGGCTCTTATGTGAAAGGACAAAATATATTCGAGCTTTTTTAACTTACATATGTATATGTACATACAATTTCTGTTGCCTACATCCAAAATGTAAATAAAATCACTATTTTTTTTATTACTTGTTGAAAATGAAAAAAATGCAAGCTGGTTTTATTTCAATTATGATATATTACTGAAAATAAATCAATATTAAACTCTTTATTTCATAAGGTAAAATCGTTCATACAGTATTTCACCGATTAGTGTTAATCTCTAACGTTGTCTTATTAAATTGCTGTTTTGTGTATAACAAAACAATATTAAAGTAAAGATACAAGCAAGTACATTACATATCATAAAAAAGGAAAAATTAAATTTTAAAGTCAATTCCTATCAAAAATTTAGGACAAGAGATTGTAAAGTAGACTATTGAATTAGACGTGTCCTTGTCTCTGAAAAGAATTGATGACCTTAATCCAATATCAGTGTAACCTTAAGATTATTAGCAAGCGCAAACACAATACCAAATCTGCGAGAAGCGGGAGAACAAATATAAACAATCAAGATATGGCAACTTTGTCAGCATCGATTTCTTTATTCTTATTTATCTTTTGGACGGGCCTTTTGCTTCTTAATATTTGTTTATTTTATCGCTTAAAGTGTGGTATTGAACTACATAACAATTGTACAATTTGCGTTACTTAAAAAGATTATTTGAGGAAATGCTGCAGTCGGTTTTTACTTTTGCATGGTTAAATTTTCATGACAATAATTTAAACCGAATGACCACTATTAAAGTGAAAAAGAAAGTAAAATAAATGGGTTCACATAATCATTCGTTACACCTAGTGCTTCAAATCAATTTCAATTTTTCACGTCATCATCACACTTTCGTGAGCACATTTTCCTGCATCTAGAGTTTTGTGATTTATTAAGATTGATGGCTATTTCATTTAATTAGTCTACATAAGTAAATAGTATGTATTATTATGGGTCGAAAAGAACGAATTATAATTATCACTCGATTACATATATTTTTCCGAACATAGTGCATACCATTTTAAGCGTTAGTTTCACTATATAAAATAAAAAAATAAAAAAAGAAGCAACGCTAAAAGAACAAATGCTTACGGTCGAACAAATTGTACATCGTGAAGATAATTATGAAGGTAATAGATTTGTAATCATTCATCATCTGCCGTGTTTCAGCTGCAGTTAATTTGAAAATCATTAAATTTATCACAAACGAATATGCATGTTCTTTTCATAATTGGCGATAATTGTTTTCCAATTGCTCTAGTGGAATTCCAATTTACGTTCTATATTTTTCACTAAAAGTGCGAATATTTTGAATGACAATAAAAGTAAAGGACAGTTTGCAATAAAAGGTCTTGTCATAGTTCACCAACCATCAGTGCGAAATCATCTTTCTTGAAATCAACATGTACAACAAGGTAAACTAATTTGTGTCCATATAAGGAAATTTTGTAAAACATATTTTGTATTTTCCGACTCATTGCAGATAGCAATAATTTTAGTTTTAGGACTGAGTTCTTTTACCAATGCTTCGTTTTTTGGACTCTTTAGCTCAAGCCCTACACCAAAACCAGACGCTGTAGTTAGTGAATCGAACGAATCCCCGACCGATAATCTTGCGTATCAAAATTATTTGCGTTCATTAGTTAGAGCATATTCGCCTATACCCTCAACGCATTATGTTTATGCTGTTAGACCACAGTACACGGAATATGTTCAACCACAGCAAAGTTACATTTACCAAACAGTTGCTATTCAAGATATCCAACATAAGTCTCCTGCACTGCAACAAACTTACCATCAACAAGCGGTTGCACCTAACGTTAAATTTCAAAAACCAATTACAGTTCTTCCATCAGCATCTTATCAACCGGCGGCGCTTAATATTCCCGAAGTAACACAGAGTATGAACAAGCTCATTGAAGCCCCAGGCACCAGCTCAATTTCAACAGCTAAAATACTTGAAATGAATATACCAGAACCTCAGATGCCAACGTCATTGTATGATTTGCCGGTTTCCGGAATTGCTCCAGATTTTCGTACTGGTGGATATGTTACTAAAACCCTGACAAGCATTTCTCCAGACAATAACAAACGTTTAGGCAGGCGATTTGGTCATGCGTATACTAATGGGGATTCAACTAAAGTCTCTGAGGAAGGACAAGTGATTTACTATGGAAATGGACATGAAACTGTGGTAAAGCGAGGACAGTATGAGTACATTGATGCGGCCGGCAAACCAGTACTAGTTAAATGGATTGCTGACGATAATGGTTTTAGATTAGTTAATTAATTTCTTTTATGGAATTTAATAAATTATTTTTCGATTATGTTAATTTAGCCTTTAACTATTTAGAATTTAACTATTTGTTAGTTAAGCTCGGTAGATAATAATAATAAATAAATAAATAATTTATATATATATTAGGATTTTTTAATACTAATAAACTCATTTGGGACATCGCATTGTGGCGCAATAAAAGTAAAAAATTTACTCATGACAAAATTTCATTGCTATTTTAAAATGTCTATTATACAGTTTACCTATACTAAAGTAAAGTAAGTTGCATGGAATATATCACAGGATAGTCATTCGAACTGAGGTTGTCATTAACACACATTCTGAGAATAGAAAGTCTTATGGTTTTAGCGATGAATCGATATCATCGATAATGACGGAGTATTAAACTTTTGATCTAATGACCATAGACAGCATTATGCCTTGGAAGCACTTAGGGTTTCGCTTTAATGAGCAAAGACAGTTTTAGAAGCACTTAATTCTATTGGTTTTAGTCCACTTAAGTATGAGGGACAAGTCTAATAAGAAAAGGATGTGAGAGTTTATTATTAGGAATGAGTGATCATAGAAGAAAGTTATCATCAAATTCGTTTCTAACAAAATAACTTGATGAAAAACTCAGTCAACCAAGCGCAACGATCTTATATTAATCCCAATTTTTACGTATAGAGTTTAAAAAGGATTTAGAATATAATTTTTATAAAGTTATCATTAAATTAATAAAGTTGTTAATGCCGAAGTTTTTGTATACGACGCACACGGGACTCTGAAGTTTAGTTCCAATTAATAATAATAACAAGTCAAGTTATAAGCGACATAAAATGTGAAAAGAATTAATTTTAGTTGCGAATTCCTGAATTAAAAAATATCTGTGATCACTCATAATTATGGAAGTAAAGTCTCCAAATAATTAGACATACATTAAAGATTTCACGCACTATAGTGTTAGAATGCACAAATATTTATAAACGTATTAGCCATTTAATGGCCACACAAAGCCAAAGACTTTATTGCTTTTTAAACTATTAGTGTGTTCACTTTAAACCCCATTAAACTAAACCTAAGCTTTTTTCATTTTATACAACTTACTGACATAATATCATGAATAAAATAGACAATCGAGCTGTATAATCTACCAATTGTTAGGGTGATGTCACAGAATTCCGAAAAACACATGGTTTTTGTTTATGGTGATATAAATAGTATAATACGTTCCATGAAATCAGTCAATATAAATGTTTCTGGATGTATTTCATTTTTTTTTCTGCTATATGCTCATCTCTCGTTTTTATTACATACTTACAGTTGAATTTTAAAAGTGCATAAAAGATATTAATGTCATAGTTTTTTTTAAAACAAAACTTATTTAGACCAAAAAACGAATCCCTTAATAAAATTAATCTGGTAAATGATTTCATTGACCTTAAAGCCAAAGTACACTGTACACTTTTCAGTAGAAATCTAACAAAATAACATCACTCACAGAAAACGGATTGCGTAATTATGTATTAGTATGTATTATTTATTTATTCTCTTTTTTATGATTAAAAAAGTGCTGTTATCCTTGAAACAAAAGAGTCCATATCTGACAGAAATGGAGATTTCTTTTACTTATTTAAGCAAAGCAATTTTTTATTTCCCTCTTGGGAGGCAACCACACTGTACTACTTCATTTATTTTCCCATAAAAAATACACACACATAAAGCCATCAAAAAAGAATTGGAACAACGTTATTCCTCTACAGGATGACGTTAAAAATATATATATATATTTTCGCGACCATATGCACTTGTGTTTTGAGGTATTAAATATACATAAGCAAATATTTGACATTCATTTTTAAGAGACTTACGAATAGCATCCGTTTTTTACTAATGGCACCAAAATAATAATCATCCCATTAGGAGGACTAACGCAGTGTCCTTGATAACGAATTTCTTAATACGCGTTCTATATGTATAGAAAAACACAGCGATTGGTAAAAGTTTCATTGAAATTTCGCCTAACTATATAAACATCTAAATTATTTATTAAATTTTTTGATGTTTTTTTTTGTTTATTTGACTTTTGTGACAAATGTGTATATGTGTTTTAATAATTCTCTCCGTAACAGGGTGTAGGAAAGTGTACGGAACTCTAAAAATGTTACACAACAACTGGAGCGCTTTAGCTACCCCCGAGTACTGCTGTACAATGAGGGTTGAAGCAAATCCAGAACTCAAAAACTTTGTGAATGGCTTTGGAATCAGGGCGAGACGTGGGAGTCGTTGGATAAGATGTGATTGCTCTCTCTCTTTCTCTTTCTCTGTGAGCTTTTTTATTTGAGTGAAAATTGTCGATTTCGAGTGCGCGTGTGGTGTAGATAGCCCACACGTTTCCTACAGTAATATTGTTATTATTGATGTCGAGACGAGAGTAGTGAATGGATGCGAATTAAGTCATTCACCTGGCGGTTAGTATGATTTTAAGGAAAAGCACAAACAAATACAGTTTTTTTTTAAGTTGTTGTCTTTAGTCGGCAGTAAGCGCATAGTATAGCGTGATTTGCCACATCTTATTTTACACACATCGTTGTGATATCAATTAACTTAGCTTTTAGTGATATAAATCTCTTTTTTTGTTTTACCTTTTTTTTAACATATTGACAAGGGATTTTTGAGAAACATGTAATAGTGCGAACGTATTGATGAATAACAATATTTAATGCGAATAACGATGACTATATCAAAAATAGCAATTAATACTTGGCAAAGTAGAATTTAGTGTTTTAATTATTCCTGATAACTATTCCATTAGTTAACGCATCGCGTTAAACTCAAAACCTCCAAGAGCACAGTCCACAAGAGTAAACTTTCTATTTTTCCCCTATTTACATAAGAAGAAAAATTCTGCTGTTGAAGGCAGCTGTAGGTAGTTCTAGCTATTGCAGGAGTTATTTATAAACTTACTGTTTCTTTTAAAAGTAAATTTGTCACTAGTTTATTCTGTCTCAAATTATTCTAAAAATCCGGAGACTTACTCAAAACATCGCAGCTTTATTCTGACAACTGAAGGGTATTTTAAGTTGAGAAGTAAAACTTTATTGTCTATCTATTTAAAGGAAAAGTGACAGACCGTAAGGTACGTCAGTTATTCTGATGAAGCAGCCATCATAAGCGAGCATCAAATTTCGCTGCAACGAGCACTTGGTATTTGGGTTTTAGTTTACTATTATGTCAAACCGGCGAACTTCGTCGATAAAAGTAGTATTATTTATAATGGTAAAGCGGAACAAAAAAAAGTTCTGCAAGATATTACCTCAAAAACTCTCCATACGAACTTTAAACCTAGTTCGTCAATCCGTATCGCCATACAAATTCAAAACGGACACACCAATAGACCTAGGCGATGGAAGGAATTTCTAAACAAGCTAACTACGTGGATCTTATACTAGACTGAGCCCGCTCGCGTGTAATGAACAACATGCTTAAGTAACCTTTACTTTTCGGAAGATATTTACCAACACTCACGATTCGCGAAACCTTAGTAAAATATGCCAGGAGTGGGCCTACATACTACGTTCTTTAACCACTTATCCGGAGAGTGTCGCCATTTCGATGTTGAAAGATGTTTTAAAATTTGCCGATCAGTTCCAGTGATAGACTCCATCCCCTAAGCAAGTTATTTTTAGAAAAAGCCTTATATTTAGGTGCCCCTCTAGTAGAATATCAATCTTGATATGTGTCATCAACAAATAAATTCTGTATTAATTAAATTTAAAAAGTTTATATATAAAAAAAGCCAGCACCAAAGCAATTTATTGTTATTACATATTAAATTAATTTTATTATTACACTATGTATACATATGACATGATTTTTATTTAGGAAAATATGTCGAATATATTGACATTGTTTTAAAAACTACTTAACGAATTTGATATTATGTAGGTATGTTTATTATTTTGATTATTATTACTAACTACTTCATGCGAGTGGTTTATCGTCGCTTTCCTCTAAGTTTATTATTTTTATTGTGTTTTCCAGGGTATTGTGTATTTCCTTTAGCATGTTGTTGGGTTGTGTTTCCCGGCACAGTGTTATCGTGTGTATAAGTTGTTGTATCGGCTGCAATAAAAATATAAGTACATATTAAACTGTCCCGATATAATGTAACGTCGTTACGCAGTTAAACATTTTCTTAAATGTAATAAAGAATGTTATCCTTTGCAAAATTTATTTTAAATATCTGATTCACAATTTCACAATGAAAACTGAATGAATTCGAAAAGTAAAAAAAACAAAACTTATTTTGTGCTTCATTAATGACTTAAGGCAAGCTTCACAATTCAATTGAATTTTCTTATAATTACCTCTGCTTGTGTCTTCGTCTGAATAAACTACAGCGGGTCCTCGCTTTTCCGAATGAACTGCATTAGGATTCTTTAAAATCGATGTTGGATGAAATCCAAAATTGCCACTCAAGTTCGGTGAGCCTGAAAGATTATATTAATTGTTATAATTTAATTTTGTTTTCTTACATATATTTCACATTTATAACACACACCGACTGGACTAAAGAACAAATCTTCAGTGGAAGTAGCAGGAGTTAGAAACACTTCTTCAAAAAATTGTAAGAACATAACACATTTAGCATAGGAAGGAATAAGTAGGGGACATAGAAGACAGAGATATAAAAGCATTAAAAATGTACACTACCAGTGTAGAAGAAAGCTTAAGTTTTGAATGCGTACCTGATGCTTCATCAATTTCTGGCAGATTTTCAAGTCCATTCGATTTTATATTAGCTTTATCTATTTCATTATCTGCAATATCTTTGTTATCTGGCCCGTCGGACACATTTTCATCATTTTGAGCTAAAAACAAAATATTCAACATATTGGACATATTGTTTAATATTAACAGATCAGTGTTGGCCACGCAATTCAATTGTAGCAATAAAAGAAACATCTTAGTAAAATGAAAACCTACATATTTCAATTCTCATAATGAAATTATAGTTTTTTTTTTCTTTTTTTTCATAATTTGATTAAAAACAACGAAATGCATCACATTTTGTGTTCAATTAAATATTTTATATGTGTTTTCTTTTACTTATCAGTTAATAGTTTATACAAAAAAAAAAGTTTGAAAAGAGCAAATATAAATTAGTTAGTCGTTCGCAATATTCCAATTGTTACTGCATACCTGCATATTGATAATAAATGGTGAGAACGATATTAGAATAGGGATTTGATTTCTTGGATAGATGCTTTAAGGGTTGGGGGACAATAATTTATAAACTATTTTTAATGGCTCTTTTGCAATTAGTATCCATTACCGACAACGGCCTGCTGTATTTGAAGCTGAGACTGTTCTGTTGAAATCTTGGGAATCTCTTGTTCTGGTCTCAATGCGTCGTCATCACTATCTAAAGGTTCTTGCTTTATGATTTTAATTGGCAATGGTATAGGTTCCTGTTTGCATGGTTTGGGCATTGGTATCGGTTTCCGAGATGATTGGCTGAAATGTTCACCGTTCTCTTTGATTATAATAGCATTGTCAAGAGCCTGATTGTCGTTACTGCTGGATGAGTTTGTTGACCTTCTTTTGCCGTTAGTGATGCGAGCATCTGCTTCTGGTTTCTATTGCCAAAAGATAATGGATGAGATAAACTCAACCAGATATGGAAGAATTTCATCAAAAATAGTTTCACTTACGGCATCCCCCTTTGGTTGTATGACTTCGTTATTGTTGTCGTTGTCTTCGGACGTTGCAGAGGAAGTAGATTGCGATGATAAGTCGCCGATGTTTAATGCATCAGTAGGCGGAATGAAATCAGAATCGTTATCACTGCTGGCTTCACCGTACTTATCAATTATTTGGTCTAACGTGAGGTCTTGATCGGAACTGTCATCATCCTCGGTGCGTTGGCGTTTGTGCGATTTGTTGTTTATTTCAGCTCTGGCCTACAAAAATTAAATCGAAACTATGTGGCTAAGACTATCAGTTTTATCGAATGAAAATTAGAACTCTAGAAAAGTTTTCTTTCTTTAGTTATCTTATGACAAGAATCTATGTATGAAGTTCACCATTTGAATATTGCTATGTATGGCTTCTAAGTCACAGCATCGCCATTTTTAAATGCCTCTTACCTGTTTACCACCAGCACTACTTCCGGCTGCTTCATCATTTTGACCAACCGCTGAACTATTGTGAACTTCACGCCCTTGACCAGATTGGCAAGCTACTACTGAGAGAAGTTTCCTTAGTTTTTTCAGAAGTCCCCCATTTTGTTGTTGACTCCTAGACTGTTCTCTTCTGCGTATATCCCGCATCCCAGCAATCCTAATCGCTCGCAGTTTTCTTCGTCGTGTTTGTATGAAATAAACAACATCTGTAGCTGCCAAAGGAGAATTTCCAATAAGCAGTCCCGCTACTGATAAGGTTAATCGTGTCATGCGCAGCATTAATATCATCGCCAGAAATGGTATCCATGGTAAGGGTCGCTCAAGCGGGGTGCCCACATCGTTTTTGTCCTGATCTAAACGAAGTTGAAATTAAATTCGTATAAAACTTTATTCTTCGAAGCGGTTTTTCTTTTAACTTACTCCGTTGCGGTAAACTCCATTTGGCTGTATCCTCAATCAACTTCAAGACCCTGTCAAGCTTTCCAGTTGCATACTGACCCACGTGAGTACCGGCGAATTTTTCTGTTCCTTCATAAATTTTGTTGTAAATAACGCCATTTACCGGTGTCGATTCATCTGCCTCCCCCACCTCGATTTCATCGTCGTTCCTCTCAGTTCGATGTGTAAATACAGCTTTACTCATTTTTAATTTAAACTGGTCGTTTAAATCGATGCAATGAGCGATTACAGTTCTGCAAAAGGAAATACAATTTAATAATAACACTAAGTTGATGTCATGGTTCAATAATGTCACTGGACTATCTTAAGTGTGCGCTTATTTTGTTATAGGAAACTTAATTTATTGGCTATTTATTTTGATTACGCTAAGGTCAATCATAATCAAACTAGCTGAGACTACAAGGAACGCATTGCGGTACTCTAGGCTCTGTATGGACTTTTGGTAATTAATATGCATGTTATGTACTCGTATAGTAGTTCACCAAATGGTTTTTAATTATGTAACATTGCTAATTATATGACTAGCTGCACATAAGCGATTCGGAAGGCGATGAGTCGAAGTGTTTTTTTTTATATTTATAATTTACCATAATTTACACATTGAAACGTTTGTCACAGAAATAGGTGATTTGAGTATACCAATGGCTTCTTGTAAACCGTAACTAAGAAAGTTTAACCCCCTTTAAAACATAGGGGACAGTGGGTTTCGATTTTCTTTTCAAATTTATCATAGGCAATAATTCATTGTCGTTAAAGGGTTACTGACAATGACAAAAAGCAACTTACTACATAGATACATATACTACTACTTAGATACATAGCTTAAGTTAGGCGGCGACAAACGCCTTTTTAATCGTAGCCAAATTAGAAGAAGCAAAGAATTTTTTGCACTGGTAGAAAAAATCTAGACGCAGCTAGTAGAAATCTGTTTCAGTTTTACTGAATTATTTCTTGAAATGCATAAGTTACGGGTTTATTTCAAACGCCGTAGCGTATGGACGATAGTTTTAGTCACATTCACATTAATGTGATTAAAAATTGTTGTTATGTGTACAAACCTCGGTTGGAATTAATTCGAATGATCGACGGTCTAGTATCATACAAAATTAGACTAAAGAACAAGCCGTTCCTGGTGTGTCGTTTGCATTGAACATTAAAACATTGAAATTTAAAAGTAAACAAAAAACTACTTAAAATAAATATTTCTTTATTTAACTGTCATTAAGTTGGTCTCGTAGAGTATTTATGTTTTCGAATCACGCTCTGCCCGAATGCATTTACCGAGTTCAAACTTCAAGTGCTCACGGTCGTCGAAAATTTTTCAAAACAAATATGTGATCATTTTAGGCTAAATGTCTAGACAAAAATATATTTATTAGATCACCATCTATATTTTGCACTAATATTCGGAAGTAGTTCGGGAGCTTATCGGAAGACGTTTTACAAAATAATAAAAACAAAATAATAATAATAATAATATAGCAATAAATAGCGCGTGATGCATAGTCTGTACTAGATTTATACCAACATAGGAATAGTTCAATATATTATAATACCGGCAAGGCTTATCATTTTGCCGGCGTCTGGATGCTTCAAGTAATCAATACCTCATAGCTCACAGTGTTGGTTCCAAAGAAACTAACGAAATCTGAAAATGTCTGTGTGTTTTCAACGAACCAGTATAAACATAATTCTGTGACTAATTTCGTAAGTAATAGTTTTGTACTTTGAACGTAAGACAAAAAGGTAGGTCGACGTATGGAAACTATAATGCCGGTGATGTCGTTTGTATGTATTTTTGTTTGAATTTTAAAGATACAATTTAAAGTGTTTACTATTTAAAGCTTGGGGTAATATTTGCGTTTCAATAAATGATTGCACCGAGTATGTGCTAAAGTTCACTTTTGAATTTGTTGATGTGTTTGTTGGGGAGAAATTCTTTGGTTTTAATTTTTTTTTAGCTCAAATGATGAGCATATAGCTACTTAATTGCTTAAATTTATTGATTAAGGGACTTGAACTTTTTAATTCGAATTGGTTATTCAAATTGAATTGTGTATTACAGGTAGAAATATACATAAACAAAAATGTCATTACACGGATAAGTTGAAAAACATTTATTTTTCAAGTTTGTTAAATTTTGTTTAGTACCTGTCACTATAAATCAAAACAAATAATGAAGAAGTTCGGTTTATATTAAAAATAAGTATGTAACAATGTACACGGATGTGTATAATTTACAACATTACAAATCACACTGTTAAAGAAATTTCAAATATTAAGCTAGTATTATACAACGTCAAATGTTGTTTTGTAACAAGCATATTTTAAAAATAATATAACACCAACCGTCCAAAATTTTAAAACGGAAAAGAATGATTTATTTTCTTATTTTGTTGTGCACTTCATTTTGCATTGCGAATATTATCAGTAGCGAGGAGCAAAGAGCAAAGTGTATCTTATGAAGACCGTTTTCTGAGCCAGCGGTAACAAAAATAGCTGTTCACACTCAAAGAACGGAACAACTTTTTTGTTTCTTGTGCACAGTTTTGTGCAATTCTGTGTATGTATGCATTATATTAAGGCGCCTGAAATATTATTCCTATAATTTAATCAAAGAAAAAACACAAACGAAAACATGAATATTATCTATTATTTGTAGTAGAAAATGACAAAATAAAACACTTGAAAACAAATTTATGAATAGCTTCAATGGACACGTCGATAAGGCCTTCGTCAGCATAGCTGAATATTCCTCGTATTGTGGAAGAACGGTTTTGTCTTTGTTTCATAAAATTTGGCCGTAAATTTGTCGGCATTCACCTTTAGTGTACAAAATTTTGACTGTACCATTAGCGGAAGTTAAATGAATAGCACCTTTCAGATAAAAAAAAGTTAATAATACACTCACCGTTTATTTAAGCACAGTAAGCTCCCGAAATAAATGTTACACTTTGCAAAATAATTTAATTCAGCTTTACAACAACTAAATTTAATGATAAGACACAATAATTCTTTTGTTTTCAAATTTCCGAATGATTACCAGCTAAAACTTATTAAATTGAATGGCGCATATAAATAGTGTCGCACAGCAACATTTGATTGACTAGCGAATGGAGCGTGAGCGGCGAATGCTGCAAGACTATTAAATCTGAGAAGGTGCTTGATGAAATGGGCTCCTATACTAACATCTGCTTTATCAGTTATAGCGGTTGTATTAGGTTTGTGTGCGTTCCCACTCTCTCTTAGGATGCCTCCAGATTTGTGGCTACCACTAATGTGAAATATGTTTTGATAGACGGATGTGATGAATGCTCTCTATTTGGAAAAGTATGGCTTCTGATCATATCAAATTGTAGAATGCTAGCAATAGCAGTTATATTATTCATAATCTGTATACCTTACATTGCATAGGTTAGGTATAATGATCATTTTTAACTTTTTAAAACGAGTAAACCATAAAGTACATGACTGTGTTTTATGAAAATTCTTTCGATTTAATTATCAATTTATTAAATAACATTTAAAGACCTAAAAACGTTAACGTCACTTTAATACTTGGATATATGCAATTTTACGACCTTCCGAAAGAACATGTTTTTTTTTTAGGCTGATGCCAAGATAGTGTGTTGTGGTTTCCTCTTTCTTGACGTCTATGAAATTCCTGCCAAAGTCGTTAGACGGTACTCCCATTCTAATAGCATTTATGCCTTAGGCTGCCCACACACCGGAACAGTCAACTTGCTTAACAAACGCTAGTATATTAAAATTTCTCATTGATTCTGAATTCATCTTCGAAGGCGTATAGCACAGTACTGGCAAGATCACTGGTCTAGAACACAGATTAGTAATTAACCAGTAAATAAACTTCGAGAGAGTCTTTCAATTCGTCCTCAAAAGTAGACTCAGCTGTTTTCCCCGATATAATTTGCACTCATAAAGGAGTTTACGTGCAAATCAAGTGGAAAGCTTGCAGAAATTATAATCAAATATATGGGTTTTAATGGCCGCCCCCATGAAATGTCAATTTCCATGGCAATCTCGTTCATTTTCGTAAAGTCAACGTCAAATCACTGACATAGATAGGAAATATGAGACGGTATTTGGCGGCAATTATTAAAATTTTTTTCCGAGTGTATGCAGAGTTGACTATCTGCTTAATTACACATCTGTGGTCGAGGGTCATATCCCAGATATACATAGTTCGAGAGTAGTGGTCTTAAAATGGACCAGATAGAGAAAAATAGATATCTGATTGTTGTCCTTTTACAATATGATTAAAAAATATAAATCGATAAATTATTTATATGTAAAATAAACATACTTGTAGGATAACAATAAGTTTGGCTTAAGTGCGCTTAAAAGTATACCACAACTTACCTTTTCTTTTCCGATTATTTATTTTTTTGAATATCCAAATCTATCACTAAGGATCGATATACAAGCGATAGTAGATTTATATAAAAATTTTAAGAACCAGTGTGTACATATATGTTTGCATTTATATGCATATTTATTGATGGTGTAGTTGGATAATATGTATATAATCTCCATATATCTCTATATATATTATACAAAATAAATAATTGTTTGCCACATCATTTTACCATTTTAAAAAATGTATTGATTAATCTCTTGTTACATAGGGCTGTTGCTGTATGCTTATAAATAGAAGCGGCAATTGAGTTACCACGTTTAATTTTCAGAACAAAAAATAATTCAATTTAAATCACTGTCAAATTTATGATCTTATGAAAACTAAAATAATAAAATCTTTTGGTAGGCAATTTCATTGGTAAATTTCATAATACGGATAAGAAAGATTATGTACCAATAGTTGGCAAAATATTCGTGCAAACATTTTCTGTAGTCACACATCTTACAGCGGTTCAAACTTGAACCTCATTTCACCAGATGGTATCAAAATAATATTACTGGTATAACTGAGATCATCTCCATACCATGATACTTTGTAATTACGAATCAATCTAGCCATTAAAGTTTCCATTTCCATTTCAGCAATTCGTTTTCCAATACATGTACGCGGGCCAAATCCAAATGGCAAATAAACAAATGGATGTGTTCCTTTTGCATGTGGACATGCTCCTTCGCCTTCTTTCAGCCATCGTTCTGGCAAAAACTCAGAGCTTTGTGGAAAGTAAAGATCACTATTGGTTAAGGGCATATTCCCCATAGATACCCCGGTACCCTTCGGAACACGATAATTACTCAATACTATGTCACAACCGCTCATGCGAAAGTTTGCGGGCGTTATTGGTGTTATTCTCAGTGACTCTTTAATACAAGCTCTAAGATAAGGCATGTTTTTGGTGTTTTCATTGTTAAGGGGGGTAGTCTTCTCGGGAAGGATCTTTATCAATTCCTGACGTAAGACTTCCTGTTTTTTGGGGTTTTTCGCAATCATGTACAGAGTTGAGAGGAATACTGATGAAGTCTGCAAAAATAAATGGTATGTAAAAAATACCGTCTTTGAGAAGTAGTTCTAACTTACTGTATCCATTCCAGCCATGAGCATGTCCATTGCCATTACAATAGCAATTTGTTTGTCAATTCGACAAAGCTTTTCCAAAACACTGCTAGCATTTCCGTTTTTTCCAAAGTTTCCGATTGCTTCGTTGATATAGCTTGTGGTTATATCCGTAATTTCGTCATATGTTTGAATAAGCGTCTTGAACTTGGGACTTTCGTAATATTTCCATAGAGATGGTTGCACATCAAATTCAAAACTCAACTGGAAAAACTTTGACATGCAATCGGCAAGCTTAATGGCATCGGGGTCTATATAGCCAGTGTTGCTTAGAAGACCCATTCTCTTATTCAAGCCAATGCAACAGATTGATTCAAATGCCCAGAGTTTCACCTCTTCGTGAAAGTTTTTTTTTAATTCATTTGATGTTGGATCTCGTAGTTCTTCTAGTCTAAAAGATAAGTATTTATTATATGAATCAAGGTAGGTCTTCTACTGTTTCTGGTTTAACTTAAACAAAACTCACTTTTGAATAAATTCTAAGGAAATCTCATCGATTTCGGGTAGGTTGTGCCTGACTGTCTGTACCTTCATCATTATAGGGTTAACCTTATTTCGAATTTCCGCCCAAGCTTTGCCCTGTCTATAGCGAAAATTGATTTATAGTAACGACAGTAAGAAATAAAACCTCTACTCTACTCTGAAACCAATCCTCCTATATCCTTGAAAACATCTGGCCGGACTTTCTTACGATAATGGGTGAACGTTTCCAAGCCAATACGAACAGGCCATATTCCTTCGGTGCGATATACTTTCTCTATATCAGCTGGATTGTAGGTGAATACTATATTTGGTTTATCCATCATTCCCTTTATTAGACATATGTCTCCGTATTCCTCACGAAAGAATTTATAGAAATCAATTAAATTTGAATTGTATAGTTTGCCTATAAAATAAAACGGGTAAGAAAGTTTGTGTATTTATTTTATTGTGAACGCTACCCCCGGGAAGATAGAATGACAACAGTTTCAGCTTTGAAGGTCCCGGAATTTCGCTAAAATCTCTAGCTCCCATCCATTCTTGGTCAAGTTTTGAAGTTCCCTTACGTTCTGCTTCCGGCCTCACCAACTTAGCGAAATAATAGTAAAAATGTAAATACGTTGATTAATATGCAAATACTATTGCTATCATTAAAAACTGTTACACATAATAAAAAAAAAAAAAATATTAACTTAAGTGTAGGCACTTGTTTACTAACACTTACAGTTTATACTGTGTGCATAGAAAAATAATTGTCAAGAGGATTGAAATGTATATCTGAGAAAGTGAGAACGTTGTAAACTTAGATAATAGATAATAATTGATTAATTAAATAAGCTTTGAGCCAAATGTTAGCACAAATTCAACAATATCACGCACTGAGAATTTGAACCTCATCATTATAAACAATTAAGCTATTCCCGCCAACAAAGCTTATACATAACGTTTGTTGATCATATCAAAACTATATTTCCGTAGTATACCAACTTACATTTGCGGACACCTGCACTGACATTAGCCGATGACACGGAAATCGAATGCATCTGGGTCTTATCATATTTTTCGAATATATTAATATCTTTCTTATATGTAATTGCTGTAGCTTGTGATATATACACAATTATTAAATCACTTATAAATTATAAATATGAGCACACAAAAGGCTTTACGGAAACAAGTAGACACTTCCCCGACGAAAGTTAACAAGCAACTAATACTTTGCGAAACTATTCGTATATAATTTACAACAATCAAGAACTAGCTAGATTAGGTAGATATCTATTATTAGTAAAAATTTGCTATTTCGCTGCTAAAAGCTTCCGTACTAGCAAAGACATGCACCGCTTTCAGTTTGAATTTCCTTTGCAATTTTGTGGTTGAATTTGCATTGGGGAAAGCACAAATAGTTTACTTTGGTTGGTGTAAAGCAGTGTTCAACAAAATTCAATTCCAATAACTGTATGGAATTTGGAATGTTTATTGCATTTTGATTGGTTGAATTTGGTTGTGAGTTCTGGCCCTTGTGCTGATATTTCTCATAACGATTTGACTTCGTCATAATGAACTAAGTTCTACAGGGTGTTGTTTTGAGAGGTATAGAACTTCGAATTGAAATAAAACACAAGAAAATAATGTCCATCAATTTGGCTTTATTGGAAGGATAACTTTATGCCATTAATGTTTAAATATGATTTCGGGCATGTGGCCGCCGCGGCTGGTTCGAATAAAGACAAGTCTAGAGGTCCAATTTTCAACCACTTTTTCAAGCATTTGGGGCTGTATGTCGGCAATAACGCCACAAATGTTGGCTTCCAAGTCCCCTAACGTTTCTGGTTTGTTGGCGTAGGCGAGCGATTTCACATATCCCCAAAGAAAATAATCCAATGGTGTCAAATCACACGATCTTGGTGGCCAATTGACAGGTCCATTCCGCGAAGTTATGTGCTCATCGAATGTTTCCTTCAATAAATCGATTGTGACGTACGCTGTGTGGCATGTAGCGCCGTCTTGTTGGAACCGCATCTCATCCAAATGCCATCCATTTCGGGAACAAAATAGTCAGTTATCATGGATCTATACCGGTCTCCATTAACGGTAACTGACTCCCCAGCATCATTTCGATATAAGTATGGCCCAATGACTCCACCAGCCCATAGAGCACACCAAACAGTCAGTTTTTGTGGATGTAATGGCGTTTTAAGGGTCTCATGTGGATTCTCTTCACTACAAATGCGGCAATTTAGCTTGTTGACGTAGCCATTCAACCCAAAGTGAGCTTGCGGTAAACTTCGCGAACTGAACCACTTTTTTCGAAATAAATTTGCACGATTTGCAAGCGCTGTTCATTTGTCAACCTGTTCATGATGAAATGGCAAACCAAACTGAACTTACATGACATTAGAGGTGTCAGATTTGACCACAAAATGTCAATTTTATCCCTATTCGAAAAAATAGTAAGTTGCGTTTAGAAAATGTTGAGAATTATGATTTTTTATGACTTTAAAGGAAACTTAAGTTGATCTTAGAGACAGATGCATACATTTGAAGTGGGCATACATAATATGGATTTAAATAAGAAACATATTGGTTCTCTTTGATCTCATATAAAAAATGCAATTTTCTTCCATACTTACTTTTAAAGGCACTGAGTACACGATAACTTCAAATTTTACAGTACACGGGTCGAGGGTTACGGGCTTTATGTTGTAGTATTTGACATTTTTGACGCAAGGTACTTACTTCAAAAATATTCACAACAAATTTGCTGTAATTAAAAATATTCATAAAATAAGCAAAACTTTTTTTTCTTTAATTACTCTTACATTTATTAAATATAATTTTTTAACTTCTTTTTACAATCTTCTCAAATATTTCCGTTCCATTTCCTCTTTCGTCTACTTAATTTTGTTTTGTATTATTATTATTTATATAGCAATCAAGGTACATTAAAGTTTGATGATTCTCATGTAAATATGTTTTATATTTTATATCGATCAATAGTGTTGTATCGGTTTGATTTGTTTTCTTTGTATGAAGATGTATAAAGTGGTGGAAAAATGCGATCGAGAATTTGTTTACGTTAAGAATAAAATAAATAAATGTGAATAAAAGATTAGTATACAGTTGAAAGATGAGTAATATGTATAATATTCAAATATACTTTGCTTAGTAGTGGTAAAATTTGTCTTAAAAATAAATTCGAAAGTTTTTTTTTCTTTTGGTTTGGTTATTTTGAATATATAATAGTATATATATATATTTTTTTTTACAGTAATGTATTTGCTTCGCTACAAGTATTTGTTTATATTGGTTGTAAGTAATTTTGATAGAATGGTCTAAATAGGTATTTATAATTTACGATTTATGTTAATAATCAATCATTTCATGGAACTAAAAACACAGTGGAATGTTTTTCATGTCTTTTTTTTTCTTTTATGTTTATACTTTATATAAAAAAAATAATTAATAATAGATATAATATAAATATTATTGGTATTTTTTTGTGTTTTCTCTTTAATACAAAATATATACTTGTAAAAAATAATTTCGTTGTTTATTTCTGGTTTACTAACTGCTTATGTTGGTTAAGTGTTATTGATATGTTTGTATATATGTATGTATATATATATATATATTTTTTTTTTTTCTAAATATCTTTTTAAAATTTAATTTTTGGTATGGTGTTTTAATTTTATTTTCAAAATTACTTGATATTTTTCTGTTTTTGTTGGTATTGTTATAAAACAATTTTATTAAATTCAAATACTTAAGGAAAAGCAACTTAGTACATGCAAGATGAATTTGGAAAGCAGTTGGTAAAGACAATAAATGTATTTTCGGTATGTATAGCTCAAAACCATATTCTCGTAAAATTTAATTTTTTTTTAATTAAGTTGGGGAAAAAAGGCTTTAATAGATGTTAGAAAACTAATAATATTTAAATAAAAAAAACAATTTAAATTAAAAGAAACGAGACATATGTATATCAAATCTTTGTCTAAGTTCTTATTACAGGTATAAACTCATAGTATACATTTTGTATGTATAAATCAATACAGTTTATATTCAATATGAATACAAATTACGAATATAAATATTTTCAATTCAATATTTTTTGAAAATAAAGCTAAGCAATCTGTTTTTATTTTACCCTTTATTATTAAAAAAAATGAAATAATAAAAAAAACATGCAGGGACGGGATTTTTAAAATAACTGCTTTTCTTAAATTGAAATTATATTATTTTTTAATATGTTTTTAATTAAAAATTTCATTTTATTATCTATAATTTAATGCCTAACTAATTTAATGTAATTAAAAATTGATACTATGTTTTCTATTATTTTACAACATTTAAATAGTCAATACTATAGCTCATTAAATGTTATGAAAAATCTTCTCTTGACAGAAAAATTCATGGATAATAAAAATAAACAACGCAGCACCGAAAATTAATTTGATAAAATCGAGATGATAAAGCAGGCCTTGAGTAGAAAAACATGCTCAATTTTAAGTCCGATTGGAAAGGATGTCGTTTGGGTCTCGACGATTTAAAGCACAGGGAAGATAAAGGATGCATTTTGTTAAATTAAGTTCAATAAACTTATGTGATGTTCGAATATTCAAGAATTCAGTACATATTACATGAACTACTCCAAAATATTTAGATCTGGCAGTCAGTAAGTAAGTATTACCATCGATATCGCCAGTTTTTTAAGGACATGTGAGTTTGGCTGAAGTCTGGAAGACGGAGAGGTTAAGTTTAGGGGCCCCGACTAATAAACCATTAATTGTTCTACGCATGGGACAAAATTTCACTACCTAAATGTGAAATTTCGATTTAGTTAAAGAGTTCATTTAGGATCTATGTGTAAGACGAACTTTAAAAAGACTTCATTCAGTTAACTCAGTAGCAATAGATGCAGACCAATATTCCGCCAGCTTCAGCTCATGGCTCCTGGAATGTCTACGGTTAAAAAATAAGTCAACCAAATGACCAATCTTCATATGGTTGAAACAACGAAAAAGGTTTACATATTGGGTAAGACTCTGCATGGATCAAAAACCTTTTTTATTTATTAGTAAACACAAAAGAGGAAATACATTTACAATGCAAATATGGTTATTTCCAACAAAACATATGAATGGTATATGGAAATAAGCCACTTGTTGTGTTCATCTGTTTAATGAATAAATTTCAATGTAAATATCTACTAGATTTATGTAAATAGTTTAATAGTTTCTATTCGCAAAATTGATAAATAAAAGGCAAAAAAAAAAAATATATATATATTAACACGCTATAAAAAAAGAACTTAATATTAAGTGAAAAAATACTTTTAATAAAAATAACAATGTTTTTCGTTTTCTTCATTTTTAAAAACTTTGAAAAATAAAAAGGGAAACGATAATAAAACTAGTCATAAAAACAATATAGGGCATTTGTGCTTAAGTCAAATGTACAGATTTCAAAAACAATTTAAATTTTTTGTTTTTTTGTTACACATATATGTTTCTTCTCGATATATTCAGAATTGTTTTAAAATATGCGGTCTGTAGATAACATTGAAGTGGAATATTGTTAGATCCATTAAAAGACCCATTTGAACCCTTATAATATCTAATATTAGCTAAATAATATTTATTTACAATCTGCTGATAAAATTTATAACTAATTTTTGTAAATTTGTTTATGAAATGTATAGTAAGCTATGTTTTTTTTTTAAACAATTAAAATAAGGAAAAAATCATTTTGAAATTATATTCGCAACTTATGTAAACAGTAATTATTTGATATTGAGCTATCGTCTAATAACGTAAGGCAGTGCAGTATGTAAAAGTTTTTAGTGCAATAACAATGAATTATAAATGTAGATATCTATATTTTAAACTAATGAAACAACGCAAATATAGTACAGAATTTAAATAAAAAATGTAAAATCTTGAATTTTCTAAATCTCTATTTATTTATTCGAAATGTAAATACATATATGTATGTAATATATTTTATGCTCTTTGTTAATTTTCTTAAGTTCTTAAGTATTACTATAATATTAGTCTAAGGATTGATATGTTTTTGGTTACTCATGATATGTTTCATTTACTTTGTTTTATAAATATATCGACATTATAAGTTAATACATTGCCGGGTTGTGTTTGTTTACAAGTACATTGATATGTAATGATTAGTAAATTATTCTAAGTCTTAGTTTATCAGCTGTATATGTATATACATATAATATATATATATCTAATTTTGTTGTCTTAACGTACTAAAAAAATCACATTTAGTTTTCTTATTTACTTAAACCTTTATATTTAGTTTTAATAAAACTTTCATTCAATCTTAGTGGTTAGTTTTACCACAACTGTTTCTTTGATATGTAAACGATCATGCATAAAATGTAATATGTATGAATAATGAATTTATAAAACGTTTATTGCTTTTTACTTAAGGATGTTGTTTCTTCTTAAATGATTAAAATAAAATAAAAATATATACCAACATACGTACGTACATTCTAATATCTTATTTTTTTTTTTATTAAATGGTCAGTGATAGTGATACTAGTATTCGAGTGTTTTTGAATGAAATTATATAAAATATTTAATGAAAATATTAGAAATTGAATAACGAAATTCTCTGCATTCATTTAAAAAAAAATGCTTTTCGTTCCACGATAGTGTAAAAGAAAGAACTTCATAGTGAGATGGGAAACTATGAGGATATAGGTTGTATATTTACAATTTTAATAATATAATATTCTGTCATAAGCTAATGGCATGGGCTATGAGTTGGAAAAGGTTGTCCCAAGATTAACATTGCATTTTCTAGAAAAAAATAACTATACCTCACCAAAGAAAAAACAAAATATTTGTTTCCATTTCCCATTTCGTCGCCACTATTTTCATTGAAAACTAATTAAATATAAGTTCAACAGAAAAAAAACTAAATTACTATTAGACGGACGACACGGCTTTACAAAGCACAACTTAGATCTCAGCTTCCTTAATCTTAAAGAAGGATGTGGTTTTATTTTCTAATTTATTATTATTTAAAAATTAACTTTTCGGTCTTAATAGCGTAGCATACTTTACAGTTTCGCCACGTACTACAACACTACTGGGCTTAATTAAAAGTAATTAGATATTTTTCAATCGGTAGAAGCAGGGAATGGGATTAAGGTATAACTCGACGCCATCCCTTATAAAGAGCGCCTAAACGGGAGGAATCACATCAAAGTAATTTTAAGATTCAGGGTTACCTTACAACACTGTAAATCTCAGGCGTCATAAAAGAAACGCAAACAAAACAAAAGAAATACAACTTTGGTGCGCTCAATAGGCGGAACAGTTGGAATTCAGTAAATTTAGAAAGGTATGTTCCTGCATTTCTCATTCCAAATATAACCTAATCAGCGATGGAAAGGAATGAAGTATTAACGCAAGCCAGAAGTACTGCTATTCTCCAGAAGGTCGAAGATATCGACGTCATATATATATGAGTCAATATTTTTTTAAATGAACAATCATTTTAAGCCTAAAATGTTTTAATTAAACTCATGACCTTTACGAAAAGCTGAGTGTTTTCTATAATTTTCGTGAGTGGCGATAGAGTCAACTCATGTGGTTTAGGAGGTGCAGGTTCAATACCCAATAGGTAACACCGATGCATGTCACATTATAGAGAAATGAACAACATCTGGTTTCTCGAAAAACTTCACTAGAAATAGGATTTCTGCTTGGAAGCACTTTTGGATTTGAATTTCGTTTTTATGAAAAAACTGTAAAAGTATAATTTTATTTGCATTCACATTCCATACATAGTTCCCGATACACAAACAGACGTCCATACATAGTTGCTCGCTCTCATATAAATGGAACTTATTATTCCGACCTAATTTCGTGCAGACGTATTATAAGGTGCGCAATTTATCTTAATGCGTTGGCAGATTTCATGACATGCTGTTACTGGGAAACTTAAAATATTCTCATACAAATTGCCTAAGTTTGAAAAAAAAAACAATAATTCCTTTTAGCTTTTGCAATTCACAAGAGCCTTAAATAGTCTACAAAAATTTAAATATGTATAATATATTTTTAATGAGAAACCACATCCTCTGGAAGTAATTACAATATTTTAATGCTCCAAATAACTTTAAAGCATTTGTTGTCGATGGCTTTACCACATAATTGTCAAAAGCACTTTGAAAGCCATTCACTAAATAATCCTGCTTCCATGCCCTACTTCTAATCTGAGTTCCGACATAGTATTTAAAAAAATATTTCTGAGTGGGGTTTCGTGAGAACAATAAATGCAAAATCTAAAAGCATTCCCATCTGGTCAGAAAAATGTTATGTAGGTACACCAAAGCATGATTGGCGTGCTGTGTTAGGGTGGTTCTTGTAAGTTTTTCTTCTTATTTAGTAGATAATGTTTTTGCTATCACTGCTGCAACATTATATTATTTAATAATTCATTGTTTTAATAAATTTATTTCAGATGTTCTTTGATATTAATTTTCCATAGTTTTATTTTTTTTTTAATTTGAAAAGTGACAAGCAATTTGTTAGTTCTTTTTTCCATATTTTAATTTTTTTTGATGATAACTCCTAGATATGCATCTACTCTGACTTGCAGGCAAGTAAAATGATTATAATGAATAATATATCACGAATTTTAAGATTCGCATAGCGTTGACATGTGCGCATAAAATAAATATTTGTTTTTTAAATAAATATATTATAAATAAGATCTACAACTTTATTGACTGCAATAAAATGGACGGATACATTACATACATATAACTAATAAATAATTTCTTAATACTACTCACTCATATTCCCTTGAGAATTGTGATAAACTTACTTTGGCTTTGTTTAATTTTGAACTCTTATTTATTGTTTTATATTTATAACCAACATTTGTCCAGAGTGCGAACATTAGATCAACGCGTCACAATTGTATGTAAAATCATCTTTGGCGACCAATAATATCTATTTAGTGCCTTTCCATTTGGTTGAAGGAGCTAGGTTTTATAGAAATTGCTCAATAATAGGCAAGCATATTCGAAATAATTATTTATATTTTTGAAATCATTTTAAAGCTTGCTAATACACAAAGAAGTGAGGTGTATGATAAAAAGGTTCATAATTCCATATGATGTAGATAAAATTTAAAGAAAATTAATTTTAATGAGTTCTAGGATTATATGTGCCCTAGAATAATACTACAATAAACAGCTGAATACTGGGTACGTCGGATAGTTTTTATGCATTTTCTAAATCTCCTTAGAATAATTGATGCCAGTAGGAGAGTATTAATATGCTAGGGAGCATATTTTTGCGTTACGTATACATAACATATTTCTGATAAATCGTCATATATGTTAAGTTTGAGCGACACCAATAGACGCAGAAACATAAGTGCCAATTTGTTTTTTTGGTAAGTCCAAAATGTTGGGCTTTGTCCCACCGATCCTTTTTTTTTGATGAGCTTAAAGAATTTCCCCCGAGGAGGCAATTATGTATGTATTTATTTTGCCATAAAAAAATTGGGACTTAAGTCCCAGCGCCCAACCAATATGCTTCTCCTACAAGCGCCTCTCTTCTTCACTCGCGAAAATGCAATTACTCAGGAGCAATTACTATTATAACAAACCTTTTACCAGTTTCTCTTTTAAATCTGAGCCAATTGCCACAATTTTTTCTTCAATCAAGCAATTTTTTTTTTCAGTTTTAGGTTTTTTTTTCTTTAACTTTATTAAAAATATCAAACGAAGGCTAGGCTACTGTACCTATTGCCGAAACTCTTTACGACCGGGAGCCCGTCAACAAGATAAAGACTAATCTCTAGAACCACGCAGTATTTTTTAGTAACCGTTGCGACACGGTTAGGATCTTCAGGTTTCTTATCCTTCATCCTGCGATGTCGTAAAATTCTTTTAAATTTATTATAAAAGTAGGAAATCGTGATCGTCGAAAAATACACGACTCTTTCAAATATGCAAATATTGAACAAATTACGCTGCGTAAATGACAGAGATTGTGTTCTTGGGTTTATTCAGCAAGTAAATACAATTTTGTTCTTTTTCATGTGGTTTGTACAAAAAAACAACACTTCAACGGTTTTAAGGTTGCAAATTTTTGACCACCGATCGATACTTTGTGCCGACCTACAATCTAACACTTCTAACAAATGAGCCAAAAATATATTATCTTCATATATGATGTGATAAGAAACTTTGTATGGGGGCAAAATACATGTACCTAGAAGAATTTTTGAGAAGGATATTGGCGTAAGTTGGAATTTTTGTACCTGTTAAAAAGGCTCCCAAAATTATATTGTGGAAAAGCGGATTTTAAAAAGATAATAGCTATGCTGTGTAGCTGCGATCCTAGCCACTGTAAACTTAAGACGTGAAAAAATCGAATGGAAAAATGCTGCATTTGAACTCCTATTTCGTATTCGATATGACCGTATACGTGGACAAGCTAATTCATTTTAAGCCATTTAAGGGTCATAGATGTTATATTTCAAATGAAGTATCGAAATAAATATCTTAGGACAGAAAATACAAATTCCCTAGCTACTTAGATTATTTTATAAATATCTACCTGGAATAACTTTGTAAGTAGGTATGCACCTCCAAATGCCGTATGTTTGCTAGCCTTTTACAACGTCTTTAACAATTAATATTGTTTTTCCACCGAAAAATATGGTAATGGAAGTTGTATATTAAACCGGCCATCGATTCAAGCAATGTGTTGAAACAAATAAAGAAGTTTGACTAAACATTTATTTCAAACATAAAAACAACTTAAAAGAACTTAATAAGAAATGCGAATAATCTTCTCGGTGGAGAATGCTACCCAAAGTGTTTTCTATCACTGACCAAGTTCATAACGTAATTTAAAACAATAACTCGTATATGTACACATATATATGTATATGTATATTTGTTTTTTTAAATTAAATTAAGCATCCAAATCACACATTCATTTTTAATTTTTGTTACAAAACAAAGCAAACTATATCATCCATTAACATTCGCCCAATAACGCATACAATTTTCATTCATTTCTTTTACTATTAATGTAACTAATATTGTACATATGTATGTATGTATGTATATTCAATATCATATACGAATATAAAAAAATATATGTAATTACCATTTACGACCCACATATAAATACAAAAAAAAAAAAATTACTGCGATAAAATTAAAATAAAATCAAATATAATGAAAAAAGTGAACATCCCCAGTTTTACCATCAGTTCTTTTGTTCATTTTGTGTGTTGTTGTGCAGCTGGTGTTTATATATATATATATTTGTTTTATTTTTTTACTCCTCTGGCCAACCCAAATCCTCGCCCACGAGTTCATAAAATCTCTGATTGTGTTCAGCAAAAAATCTCCGCAATTTCGATACTACCAATGGGTCAACATGTGGATGTTTCCGGCCCTTTGTTTCGCGCAAGCATCGATCTCCGCTGTCATATCGCAGGCAGTAAAATCCTTTAGTTTCGTTAAAATAAAAATGATTGCTCGTGACACGATGTTCAACGCCTGTAAAAGATAAAAATGCGCGAAATAGAAATTATTTTATTCTGCATTTAGTTAGGTATTAAATATTAATTCAGAGCAAATAACTATCAACAAATAACTATAGCAATTGAAATGCCGTTAAATACGTCGCAACTATGCTGTCGATAATGAAAGGAAGAAAATTGATATATAATGGTTACAGTTCGCTTCAAGGTTTGTAAATATATATTCCAATTCTCCAAAGTGGTAGTGGATGTAGCATTGGGTAATTTTCCAAATCGTTACACATTCTATTGAATTTCGAGCATATTGAGCCAAAACCTTAAAATTACCGTCAAATACAACTTTAAGAAGGTGAATCCTGGAGCTCTAATGAATAAAACATGATATGGTGGGTGCGTCAATTTAAACCCCACAAAAAATGTTCAATATATTATTATTTTAATTTATAGAGAACTTGTCAGATATTAAAGTTTAAGTAGGGAGAAAATATTTCTAAATGTTGTGAGAATTTTAACAAGACTTTCAACATTTGTTGCGCTGTTAGATTGTCTCTTCAAAATGTATAGAACCATTTCAGAAGTTTGAAGTAGCTCTATATTTACGAAATCGTTTTAAAACCACAGTTATTTCATTTCATAATACATTTCAATGTGGATTGTTTTACTTACCTAAGAATGACTCGATTCGCTTCAATTGCGATACAGGATCCTCAATTAATTGATCACCGTTGACCACAAGCAATTGCTCACGGGGGAAAACTTCGAGCCACCGATGCAAGTGTAAGTGATACATAGATATAGTTAATGGACGATATGATTCGTTAACAGTACCGTTTGGAAAGATAGCCAACTCTTCGAAAGATCTAAAAGTGAAGACAAATATTGAGCAGCGTTAGAAATATCGAGAGCATTCGAATATTGGTTTATTACTTTGACATTATAGTTGCTCCACTGCTGGTCGACGACGGTGTGGTGCTACCAGAATCACTTCCTCCAGTATTCGGTCGATTTGCAGTATAACTGTCATACAATTGCGATGAGGATGACGATAATCTATTATAGTGTACTGAAGATGACGAATGAAGCTTTTGAGATGGCGGTGGTGAAGGAGCCTCCGCCGCTAGAGGCAATGTAGCTGTCGCAGCATGACTTCGTAATTGTGTGTAATCTGAGATAGCTCGCGTTACGGGTTCACGTACGATGAGAAGAAGTTTTATACTAGCGTTCATTGCTCTCACACGTTCCGGTACCTATAAAAAGTAACAAACAGTTATCAATTAATGCGATATCTTTGTTGAACAAAAATCAATAAGGCTTTGACAAACTTAAATTAGAGTTGCAAACAATTTTTTGGCACGAAAGAAACGCTTTAAATTGACTTGTTAATTTTGTAAAACTCTTACTCACTGTTATGGAAAGTTGCGATTGCTTGGTATAAGTTTTTTCTATTTTGCCATCATTAGAGTTTTCTCATTTTTTTTTCTTTTTTAAGATAAAAACCACATCATCAAAGAACTAAAACATCTATTTAGGCTAATTTCTTAGAAAATGCTTGTAATCGAAACAATTTTCTATAGGTAAAAGAACAAAAAAATAGTCTAAAGCTTTAAATCATTCGCATTGGTGATAGTACCTACGTATACTGCGCTCATCCTATATGTACGGACTAACTATACAAGTTGCAGGTTAATGAACTTTTATTGTTTTAATGCATCGAGACAATGCATACAGTCAGACTCGTTCACTGAGTAGGTACTGCGATGCGGTTAATCCATTGTTTAAGATGAAACATCATCTTAGTGCATTGTTTGAGATGAAATTTAATAAGAACAAAATGGGTGGCATGGGATGTGAAATGAGCTTTAATTATTATTTGAATTCTTCAAGGAAACATATAAATACAATCATTAACTTTTTTCAAGTTTTTCGTATACTTTTTAATATTAAAGAGGAAGCTTTTGTAACCGTGCTGAAATCATGAACTAAAAACTGTGAATCAGATATAACGTCAAGACAATATGGAAGTAAAACGAAGTGAGTCTCACAAATCCGTTCAAAATGCTGCGACGGATTTGCTCCAGAGTTCGTAAATACAGTTTTTGGGTGTAAGTATTGTGGCGTGTTAGCTTTTTTCACAAATTTAAAAAAAAAAACGGGTCTTACGATTTTGATAAGTTTCTGTATTTCGGAGACAATTTGCATGATGCTCACATATTTTCGAAATATTTTATTGGATGTTATTCAAAGAGTATGTATGTTTTATTAAATTAAAAAGCTCCTGCTGTAGCGATAACAGTGTGTTTTGTAAAGCTCAGACTAAATTTATTTTTCTGCTTCCGAAGCTGAAATGCATACATATATCTATGCATTAACCAGAATGAAATGCAATTGTAATTGTGGGCGTTTAGGAAAATGTTAGTCTATCCGTTTCATCGTTTGACAACGAAATCGGTGCATAGCGCATAATTTGCTTCCCTGACGAGAACGCTGGTCTTTGTAGGTTCGAGTGGGGGATTTAAATGAATAAAAATAGACCAGCATTACTGATGATTGGTCGTGTCATGCCTTTAAACAGTCAGTTATTCACAAGTTTTATTCAATATAATATTCAGTGAGCAATTAATTTATGTTGCTTATAACCCTTATAATATATATTAATATGAATCTTCCATACATATAGCTTGGCCTGATTGACTGTCATATGATTTTATTTTAAACAATGAAAATACACTAAACACCAAAATCCTTTTTTAATAAATGTTTCTTTCCTCTATTCAAATTTATTTATTGACTAACTACAATCGAAAGCCGCAGTCTTTTATTTATGTATAATCACCTTTTTCTTCAACTTACATTTCTTCCCAGATATGACTAGAAACCAACAAGTGCCATAGCCAAGAATGGATTCAAAGACTAAAAAATGCAATATAAAAGCAGAAGGCAGGCGAATTCTCTACACAGAAATTTCTGTAAATTTAATTATGTTTTCTTCCGCTTGTTTTCGTGATGTAATCCAATAGAAAGCTAAATTCATTTTGTAAATTTATTATCAAATTGCTCCTTTGTACATTTCAAATCGGTTTGTGTTTTATCATCCAGTGGTGTTTTATTATATTTTGGATTAGGAAGAACAAAAATTCAAAACTGAGTAATTGGTTCAAATACTGCTCATTCAACACAAATGAGGAACAAGAAGGAATTTGAAAAAAATAAAGTGCACGACTGCATGAGATGGGTTTTTGAGTCGCAAAATGAATCGAAAATTAATGGTGAGAAATTTATTGAAATCACTTTTTAGGTTTAAAAAATTTGATTTTCTCAAAAACGGCAACTACGATTTTGATGTAATTTCATTCATTGGACACTTTTAACATAATTGTTCGATATACAAAAAATTATCAAAATCGTTGGACCCGTTTTTGAGAAAACGAATTTAATTTAAATTTCAGAAAATCGTTATATGAAAAAAATGTTTAAAAAAAAAATTATTTATAAAATCTAAGTATGCAGATTTGTTTAAGCTTACAGTATAAATAAAAACTGTAAATTTTTGTTAAGTTCCCTTTATTAGTTTTCGAGATATTTTATAAATTACCATCAATCAATTTTTTTTTTCCAAAAACTGAGTATGCAGAATTTTTGACCCCATCCTAAACATCCTTAGTACAAAAAAAAGACCGAAACCCGTGGAACCACTTTTGAGAAAAATGGTGACAAGTGGTTTCACAAAAAAATTTGTATGGCAGGTACCGCTATTTCAAAAGATAAATCAAAAAATAAAAAGATGCCCCAAGAACCTTATATACGAACTTTGAAGCAAATCCGTTGAACCGTTTCGCCATACGCCGCCCGGACAGACAGACAGACCGACGGACGGCATTGGTGTACCCACTTTTCTGGACTTCTCTATAGTCGTAATATCATCCCTCATACTCAGTTTGAGTTCGAAATTTCCGCACGATCGCAATAACTTTCTCTTTAGTATACTAATGTATACGAGAAAGTTAAGTTTCTGACGTCTAATACATATAATAATTTTTAATACATGCCTTCGTATATGTTTTTCAATATAATTTAAACATTTTCATAGGTTAAGTTATCTATAGCACTGTTAAGTCGGCATATTCCCATGGATTCCCATGAGGTGCATTTCAATAAGATTACTATCAACTGATGTAGAATTGTGTTCAGTGAAATAAGCTTCAACATACATATATTTTAAAACACATTGATTTGTATCTTAATTGGATTTATATGCGTAGGAACGGCAATCTATTTTAAAACATTATATCATGTCTAATTCAACAATAAAACTCGGATTTGTTTTAATGATAAAAAAAGTTCTGCTATCATCCCATGAAGACCTTTGCATAATCTTAATAAAATCTCATTTCATTGCACGTGTACCATAGAGGAAATGTGCAATCAGCAAAAAGGATATAACTCGTGTATTTGCAGAGTAACATTTATTGAATAGCCATATTTATTTAGTTAAGGGAAATTTTACTGCCTTGATTTAATTTGATTTGAATAAGAACAAGATCAAAAGGTCATTACGGTTTTTTTTTTGTTTTGGACAAAATGAATCCCTATTCAAAGACTATATTTCATGAAAATACTTATATATTTATTATTGCTAGTTTGTAAAATCGAGCGCTTACCTCCGGTGATACAAAGTAACTAGGACTCTTTTCGATGGTGATTTGCCCACGAAATGAATGTGGCATCTTCTTGCGATACCATTCGAGTCCCTTCATGTAATTTTCATCACGGTCAAAGAAATGTACCTCTCCGCCGGCTTTTTGTATCCTCGGATGTAAATATAACATTTCAAGCAGTGCACGTGTTCCGCATTTGCGAATCCCAATGATAAGGGCCTGGAATATTAAATAAGTGTTTTTGTTGGATTAATCAAAGTGAAATGGTTAGAAATAGAATAATATTAATTTTAGGCAAAAACATGAAAAAAAAACTCCACATAACATTCAGGACAAACAGAAGAAAAACAAAAAGTTTACAATTAATCAATTACCTGTGGTAATCGTCTACTAGTCTTCGGAAAATGCACGCGATTTGGAAAGACCATTGGATGATTAATCGGACTCATTTCACCGGGCTTGATAAACTCGGGGACTCGGTGTGCTAATATCGTCAGTCGATGGCGTTCGGAGACTGCTTGCGCTGCTTGAATATTATACACTGCACTGTCGTAAAGCACATGAAATGTTAAAAATAATGAAAGAAGCATGACCGTTAGAAATACAGCGGCCAATTTAGGACGGGATACGCCAACCACTAGAATGCAGTCGGTGTGCGATGTTTCTGGCCCTATTGGCCTCATCGCCGATTTGGGTAACCATCTGAAAAAAGAAAGGCAAATATTAAAACGTATTATTATTATTATCACAAACAACTACCAGAGCTGTCTACATATATCTATTCATCCTGCTTACAACTGAGCAATTTAAACTTTCAAATCTTTTTGCGATGCAGTACTTGCAAAGTTCAATGTCAAGGACTTCAATGGCGAAATATTCCAAAGATAGAAAATATAATTGGAACAAAAGCAACATATCTTCATCTTAAATGCTAAAAGAAATAAAAATACGAGTACAGCAAAAAGGGAGACTACGGAACTGTTTATTGGATTGTACAACGAGATCTTATCCTCGAATAATGATGCTATTGAGCGCTGAAAAGGTGTCTAACGAACCCAATATTATTCAAATATAAATGATAAAAAAATAAATATTCAAATATAAAATTTATATTAAGATACATTAAATGATCTCCTGTGCAAGGATAGATAGGCAATGTTATCACATTTTAATGCTACTCCGCAAGTGGTTATGCTAGTTTGTGTGTTGACACGACTGGAGATCACTGGTGGCGTAAAATGAGCGTGTCAGCATTAAATAAATAAATAACACCGGCATTGATTTATTGAAAACTAAGAGACAAGACAAGGTTTTTTTTAGTTCTCAGGCAGACCAGTCAAGATACCATAAAAGTGGCAAATTTAAACTCGCTCAGTCCTGATCCTGACCTCGTCGAATAAACAAAAAACATTAAATGCTTTCTGTATGCGGTATCCTAAGGAAAATAAATTTAAAAAATGCGTAAATGCAATACAAGAAGTGAATTGAGCAGTCTCATTGTAAATGAGAGTCCATACAGGGCTTCGTGTTTAATACTTTTGTTTTAGAGTGAGGGTCTATCTCAAATTTTTCCCCCATTAACCGAGGACTAAAAAAAGTCCTACTTTGGTGTTCCCTGACCCACATTAATGCAAATAAAGAAGCTTTTTTTTTACCAAATAATACCAAATAATAATAGACATAAACCCACAGATTTTATGATAACTCGGATAACCTGTATTAAATAGTAATATAGTTAAATGAAAATATCGATTAATTATTCACAATTAGAAATGATGTGATAATTAATCCATATTTTCCCTAATAAATATGATCATAATGATTTTTAGCATTACTTTTTTTTACCTTCATATTCTAAAAAAATAAACCGCGAAATCCAAGGTGCGTGACAAAATCATAAAAGTGTCAAAAGAAAAGTGTGCCACAAATTCAAAAACTCATAAAACTCAAACAAGTGCATAAGGAAAGAAGAAATCGTCTCTTCAAACTAAATATAATGAACCCTTATAGAACAGGCATCAGACAGTCTGCTTTCAACACATTCACTTCCTAGGCATTTTGAACAGCACAACTGTCGACCTCATTATGGAATATATGTATATATATAGTTATGTACTCCTATGGCTCCTAGAAGCAGTAGGTGTATGTATATACGGTGTTTTGACGGATATATGGCGTTGAGAATGTAAAAGAGAAACAGGCAGAAAGGAGTGTTATTAAAATAACTATCCTTAAAGACCTTCATGGCACAAGTTTTTTTTATTCGCACTTAAAAGAAGTGGGGAACCTCTTTGTAGAAGATGGAAGACCTCCTTGCCTCCTAGTGTCGGGACATTTTTTTAATTTAAAAACGCCTTTCACATAATTGACATTTATGTAAGAATTACACAAATGGGCATAGATGCGAGGGAGTCTGGGCAATTTATAGCTGCATATACTGGCGCACTGTAATCCGTGCTTAAACGAAATGCGATTAAGGCGTTAAGAGATTATGAATAAATCAGGTTTAGTATTTAACTATACTCAGTTCTGTGTGGATTTTTAAATACCTATTCATCGCATATTTATTACATTGGACTAATAATTTTAGCAATTTATTTATTGCAAAATGCTAAAAGAACATTAATTTCAACACAACAAATATTCATTCATAGAGGGAAATACGTATATGTTATATGAAAGTAATGTACGATTGTACACACTTTCAATCTCTGAACAAATAATAAACATAAAAACATAATTAAGTTTTTCGAATTATACTTCCTACCTACAACCTGCAGAAAATGTCCCAGGTCCCATTTTTATGCACTCTAGGGAATGCGCTTATGTAATTGGTTGTTTATTTTCGCACGTCCGCAGAGAAGTTCTATTATACTGAAAAGTTTAGGTTAAGTATGTAGGTATGTATCATGGATCTGCTGCTGAAAGCGAATCAGCTTCATTGTGTTGTTTTATTTCAGTTTTAGTGTATTCAAAAGCACAACAAAACTCAACTGACATCCTTTTTGGTTTTGTTTTGTTGTGTTGTGTTGGGGTTTTTTCTTAAATTATTCTCTCCAAAGCAATTATCCGAAGGCATGCATACGTAACGTACCGTCTGTCCCAGTCTTAATGGTTATCATTATATTTGCTTCTTGTTTTTTTACCGTTTTCCTAGACTAAATTGGCTTCATAAGAACGAGTTGCCAAGAAGGATATGACATGTGACGTTCTCAACGGCATACAGCATTGCTGCACAGGAAGAATATTATACTCAGATAGGGTACTTGACACACAACTAGGTTTTAAGTAAGGATTTATTTAAAATCCACCACTAGTGTTGCTTTTCTTATTTTATATAAGTAATTTTGATGCACAGTTCAGTGCTCTCTGTTGTTATTTTGGTGTGTCTAATTATGTGCGCCGGTTGTTGACTTGCTTCAAGTATATATAGCAGAGACTTCAGAAAAAGAAAGGAAATTTGACGATTTGAACCCTACTATTTACGGTTTAATAATAATTGAAAACGAATGCGCAGGCTATGTGGTCGGTCCTTAGGCGTGTAATACAGCGCCTAGATCGTGATTGATTCGATCTTTTTGACCCGATCGTAATAATGTATTGGTTATTGCAATCACATAACCACATATCAATCGTTCACAGAGTTAACACTTTTGTTACGCATCTGGCTTTTTCATTTATCTCAATTAACCGGTTAAGAAAAAACAGAACAACACAACCTCACATCAATCAATCACAGAGGCAGAAAAGTTTCTCGAGCGACTGGCTGGTTTATGTATCTATGCGACTTTAAGAAAGAGCGAATGAAGTATAGTTCTGCAAAAAATGTGTTCCAATGTTATACATTTATTTGGTTGTATTCACTCTTATAATCCATCTGAATCTGTCTGTCTCTATCGGAACTAAACTTAATGAAAGAAGATTGGGATTTGTGATTGTATTGAAATTGATTGTAGCAATACAAGACTCATATCCTATCATTGAATGATTGATTGAAACGACCGATTGACACAGCTCTTCTAGATATTGGAAAGACAATTACGTGCTAGGACTTGTGTTCCGAACACCTTAATATAAAACACTATTCTAAGAAGTCTTTTAAAAAGTTCATCCTGACTTACTGACTAAATCAGCAGCACTCAGTTCAAACCGCTAAGTGTAATAATATTAATAAGGCGCGTTCCTATTTTTGAGTTTTCCCAAATTTTAACCACTGATGGCTTAAAAGGCACTTTAAAACACTGTATAACACTTGGAATAAACCCTCAAATACGTAAAAAATACCAGGCGTGTTTTCATGAGAATACTATGAAATCAAATCACTTTTCAATTTAATTTCTTTTCGATTGTAACTTTGTTGTGGAATAATGCAAACTCAACAACAATTCATAAATTCCCACCAAAACGCGCCTATTACAGTTGCTCGCAGGAACCAGTATAGTAGAATTAAGAAACTCGTTAGTTTAAAATTTAACTCAAATAACTTTTCCTGGTATACAAGGGTTAAAACTAAATAGAAGCTTTTCTTTAATTGGAAATAAATAATTACTTACAGAATATCCAGAGGAAGCTTCACCGAACAATCCCTCAGCGCCGGCTCGTCGCTGCGTCGTTTTGCGATCATCAGTTATAAACGGTTTTTTATCTGTTGATGTGGACCTTGAGTTATTCTCTGTTGTGGTATGGCCATTAGCTTGAAGTGTGAGATTTTAGGAGAAATGTATTCGGAAAAGCACTAAATTAGTGGTTCCTTTTTATATTTTGTTTTGTGTTATTGGCAAAAATTGAATTTATTGCTTGTGGTCGATAGTTTTCACACGAATATAATTTATTAACAAATATAAGCTCCAATTTCCGCTGGATCGCAAATCTTTTCGAATATTTAAACGTCCTTAAACCTATTTCGTACGGATATCCCCTAATCACTTGTCAATCGAAATCCACATCAAATGCTCCTCTCCTACAAGAATTTCAACGAAGGTTAATCTGTATATTGTGTGTAAGTGTAGGATGAAAGAGTAAAGTCACAGCCGTCGAAGTGCCCCTTCTCGTAGCAGTTATTGACAGAATCAAATTTCCGCCCTCAAGCAACAGACATTGCCGATAATAATAACAGGAACGAAGACAGGGCAGCCGTGGTGGATGTTGATTCGTTTGTGGCGTCCATTCAACAGCTCAAAGGATGTCATTACTTGGAAGACAATTCGATCAATTAAATTTCGGTCGATTTTCGGAAATAGTTCGCTTTTGATTTGGATATTTAATTTCTTATTATTCTTGGCTTGTTCAGGGTTTCCTGTTCGATATTTGTTATGACGACAAATGGATGTTGATTCGTCTTGATAAATAAGTATGTATGGCCTCAGATTGATCTGTACGGAGTATAAATAAAGAAATTTATTGTTTATTGTCATTTAGATGGATGTCATTAGTAATTGGTAAAATATATTGTTATTTTATTGACAATCATAAGTGATTGCATGTAGTAAGAACAATGTTATTCCTCGATACGATTTTGCTCATATAACACTTAATGTGAAAACGTATGTATAACACTCGCCGCTTATTTCCTTATGATAAAATTATCAAAACAAGTTGAACCTTTTGTGTATATATTAAAACTTTCAAGGATCTTGGTTTTAAGCATCTCGGTATCTTAACGACTAATTTACGTACATTTTTCTGCTAAACTGAGATTTAAACACAATTGCTCTTTGAATATCAAACACTTTAAGAATTCAAAAATTCCTGCACACTTTGTCTGCCTGAAGCAAAACTTTGACAAAGTTACCGCTGTAATCTGAGAATTTTGTCATGTGCTTAGAGATTATGTGGTTCACAAAAGAAAAACGAATATCAAATTTTCTTGTTACATTTCAGGATGCGCCGATTCAGAAAGGAATGAGAAAGGACAATTTTATTTTCTACAAATTATTTCTCACCCATTACAATCAGAAGATACAGTAGAGGTAGTAGGTACATACATAACATACACACATTATATAGATTGCATACATTTAGGTTAATCCATGACATTGCATTACTGAATCTACTCCTCAGCAATAAAATGTGTGTAAGTATTTTTATATAATGCAATCCACTCCTACCTTAATAACAGGACCTTCTGCATCGTTTGACTCCTTCGCATTATTAATGTGATAATAGTAGCATTACCGTCAAGGATTAAATAAAATGAAAGTCCCGTAAAGATGAAATATCACATTGAGTGAAATTATACCTATGATTATGCATACTATGTATCTGATGTTTACAATTGTATTTGAATAATTTCTGTATGATTTAGTATTTCCCATGGAGATTTCTATGTCGTGTCATTATTCAATTGGCATTCAATTGAAAGTTCCACGATTCGACATTTTATGAGTCCATATTCCATAACGAATTTCCTTAATTCAAAAGGCATTTGTGTGTATGTTAAACGAAATAAAAGGCAATTGGAGTCGACAGGCCTTAAGTTTGCCTTTTCAGAAATGATAGTTCTTGCCATAGGGAAATTGAAAATAAGCTAACAAAAAATCTCCGCTGAGCTCAAAATTTTCAAGAATCATCTGCAAACGCCATAAGCTGTGGATGATACTTAAGATACTTCATCAAGGCGACCCAGATCAAAATTGGGAAATAATTTTGGAGAAACAATCACCTTTAAAATATTTGGTTTATTAACTATACAATAAACTGAATACTATATGATTCTGATTTAAGCCGTTTAATGCAGCAGAGTCAGAATAGTTCTGAATCTGATCGTCTGATTCCAGAGCGCATAGCAGTAAAACTATTCCCATTAGCTTAATAAATTTCACTTCAAATGAAACTCAAAAAGCGCTAACAAAAGAATTCTAATAATCGAACGTCCGTTATACTTGTAGATGAAAACATTCAGTTCATCACTTGTGAAACTTTAGAATAGGTACTTTGTGTACTGCTTTATTCCCTTTGGAAGATGATTTCCAACATTATAAATATATCGATTCATAATTGCGGATTAGAGGACTTTCAGTAGTTTATTTTTTTTATCTTGGCTCATGACCTACCGACCTTGTTTCATATAAATATATGCTTTTTCCTACTAGCTCTAAGTAGGTCTTTTTCCCAGCCAGCATCAGATTACTATTTTATTATGAAGTGATATGTAGAAGAAAGAGTGAATGGAGTTTGCTTGTATGTGTGGTTTTTATTTTATATGCCAAGAGGATGCGAAAATACGAAAATAAAATGAAATGGCATTTGCATAGGAACTGGTGTTTCTTTTTTCCTTTTTTTTTATGTTTCATTCAAAGGTATATCCGCTCACATAATGGGTGCCCTCATAGCAGACGCGTGCTTTTTCTACACTCATTGTACGATATCACTTACACAGGTTCTATATATACATATGTAGTTACATAGGTACTTAAGAGTTGTTTGGGTGAATCCTATGTTTAGACATGCTAAGGACGAAATGCAGTTATGTCTTTGAATTATTTGTTTGAAATTTGAAAAAAAAACAACAAAAAAAGTCACGGTCAATTGAAAAATGTGAAGGTAATAAAGTGCTTGGTATGACTTTTATTCAGAATGCACAATCATGCATACTTTTCCTACATGGAGCTTTTAAAAATTTGAAATCAAAGAAGACATTTTTCTAGCTGGTTATAAAACAAAGTCCGTAACTCGCTGTGGAAATAAAATTTCTGCCAAAGAAAATAAAAACACGGAAACATTATGGTTCTTGAGATTTGTAATCACAATATTTTCATTTTAGCATTTCTACTTGCCATTTGTGTGACAACTATTTTCCATTTAACAACTTCTTGCATGTTAAAATAAAAAGTGGCATTAAATGCACACAGTCTAAAAAAATAATTTCGAAATTTATTTATATGATATTAAACGGTTTGTAGTACGAATTTCAAATATTTGTTGTAAACAATGTAAAATGATACAAAATCTTAAAACTGTTTCTGACAATGTGAGTAGTTTATAAATCACAGATTTACTCGACCACAGGGTCACATATCGGGTCCTGATGTTGGCAGATCAATGATGGTGTATGCCACACAGTTTTAATGGATTAAAACATACACTCCCATCCCTATTCGATTTAAACATACACCCCCAAATTCATAAACATAGTAACATGTGTGTTAGCTTATATCGACATGTAACAACGAATTTGCTATAAAAAAAAAACAAATATCTTTTTGAAATTGGAAATACCTTAAAGTAGGCATTAATTTTTCTAAGTAAATATAACTCAGAAAATATTTTGCAACTAATGAAAAATCTTTATAAATTGCAGAAATGCAAAGTGCAACTATGGATAGTTAGAGAACTTATCTGTTAATGAGCGGATTGATAATACGTAACTACTTTCGGCACTGATCACAAATACATATTTGTAAATTTTACCCGTACTAAGGTACACATTTTACAAAAAAAAAATACTCCGTTAGAATAGGGATATATAAAGGTCGACATAAATGAGTTCTTTCAATAAGAAAATATATAATTTGTGCAAGTGTAATACGTCAATCGCCTTTCATCGTGAAAACACCACTATAAACATACATATGTACATATAGGCGCACGTAATTCAAAATCAATATGAACAACTTCTCGCTCGATTGTTCGAATCGAAGTACCTACTTACGTCTACTGTGTAAAATCGGGAAAGTATATTGAATCAATTAATTTGCTCATTCCTTATAATAGCATACCTATATGAGAGATACTCACTCAATGTGTATGTCTCGTAAATAAAATATTTATAGAATTTCCATAACATGACATTGATATTATTTGCTTATACACACCCCTATAGGTACATACAACTATTTTCATGAAATTGAATTTTTGCATGTCCAGTGTACATTCCACAGGAACTTTCTTTCGAGGACATTGGCAACATTTTTACCCTCATAGGATAAGTGTCTGAAAAGACAATTTTTGGGATACGTATTATAAAAATAGTACCTAAAGCTATCCTTTTATATCTAACAAATATCATACATACTTGGAAATGGCCAAAAAACACGACAGACACATGATTTTGGCAAAAAAAAAACAAAAAATAAAAGCAATCGGATCGAAAACGAAGGAATGAGATAGACTTAAGGTTAATTAATACCCTACGTGTAGCAAAAATACAAATACAAATGTACATACATATGTATCCTGCCGACACAAGTACCTATAGTGATAATTATGGAAGTGTACCTATATTGGATATTTTTTTTTGCGTTACCACTTATAATGCTCTTTTGGTATGATTTTAGATAAAACCAAGTTTTCTTCATGTTACCTTGAAAATGATGTAAAAATGTTACTTGGAGTTTATCTAAAAAGTAAATGGAAAGCGAACGAAATTGCATGTCCTTGATTCATAATTCAAGGGGATTCTATCGATTTTCCTTTTTTTTTCAGCGCGCAAAACACTTGTGTAGAATATTTTAACAGAAGGCTAAAATGACAAAAGAACAATATTGCCATTATCAACCTTAAACTAAATTATGTAGGCATGGTTTTGTTTTTGTGTATTCATTTATTTACTTAATAATTAAAATTTCATCTTGGATATTGAAGCGACATCCCGTTTGGGTCATATCATCCTGGCTATATAAACCCGACATTTATTTGGTAAGAATACAAATGTGAAGGAGATGAATTTATGCAAATCCGGAAAATTTATAAATGGTTGGTGATTACGAGACATAGTCACACTGCCGAGGTACTAATTGCAAAGGTATTTAAATCTGAAGTACGCCCTGGTATATTGATTCAAATAATGATGACTAATGATGCTGTCATCCAGCAATTATAATATTAAATATACATGAATAAAATGGTATATGCATCTAGATATTTATTTATGTACAACAAATAAGAAAGGGGGTGGAGTATTGCTTCTATTGTATCTGCCATTAGCAAAGTCATTAATCGTTAATCAGTACATTATGCTTTGTATTCAATTAGCTGATGTTTGGAAAAATCAATCAATATTTCAAATTATGTTTTCATATATGCTTAAGCGACATCTTTGCACGAAGCGGTGGTTGAAGTGTCTCTAATGACTATATATGTATAAATTATAACGTGCTGCTTGGCTGTGGTAAGATTTTTTTTACAATGTTTTGCGCCATATCATTTTCACATAAAGTATATTTTCAAATATTCTGACATTGTTAGAATACCTTTTCTCCTAAGCGACTATGTATTATCGAGTTTTTTAATATTCACAATGTTAAAAAACTAATCTGTACCACTAGTCAATGGGCCTATCGTAAATAAATTTTGTTTATAATGTTTATACCTCGAGGCGATATTGATTTGTTTTATCAATATCAAAGCATACTCCAGCGAAAATGAACTAAATTTTCGTATGCATTTATATAATTATCCGTGAGGACTCCACTTTTGGCCTTCGTAAAACGATGGTACAAAGAATTCTCTAACGTAGAGGTTACCTTTGTAAGACCTCTTCTCGAATATGCCAGTCAAGTTTGGTCTACTTATCACCAAATCCACATTCAAAGATTTGTAGCAGTCCAACGTTTTGACCTTATTGGTCGTTTTGATATGCAGTAGTTGAAAAAACGCCAGAATGTTGTGGACGTTCTCTTTATCCACCAGCTTTTCACTGGTAAAATTATAGCCCTCAGCCACAGAGGTTACCTTTGTAAGACCTCTTCTCGAATATGCCAGTCAAGTTTGGTCTACTTATCACCAAATCCACATTCAAAGATTTGTAGCAGTCCAACGTTTTGACCTTATTGGTCGTTTTGATATGCAGTAGTTGAAAAAACGCCAGAATGTTGTGGACGTTCTCTTTATCCACCAGCTTTTCACTGGTAAAATTATAGCCCTCAGCCACTTCAATTAATATATTTTTCTCCCAACCCATGTAACCTTACAACTGTAACTTTGTCCCGCCTAAGAACTCACCTATTATAGACATTTTTAATAAATTTTTAAAATATTCTCCAATGCCAATAAACATGCTGATGTATTTGTTCTCAAAAGCGGCAAACTTATGCTCAACCAAACCCCTTTTTAATTCTTCGCCCTCCTAGTTCTTCAAATTTTTATTTAGTTCTAAAGCTATATTGTTTGTATTAAGACAAATAAATCGCTTCAATTCAACTAACAATAAATAAAAAAATAAACAACGACTTCTGAACCCTTACGGTCCGCGCTGGACTTCTACCCACAATCTTGTGCTTGTGTGGCAATCTAAAGTTTATAAAATACAAATATTCTTCAAAAACATAAGAAAAGGCTACAGTCCGCTTGGGGCGAACAGTATGATACCCTATCCATATCCCTATATGCCCCAAAGAAAAAAGCATTAAGAAGATGATGGATAGCATTTTATTTAGTTCTATTAATTAAAAAAAAAAAGATTTTTTGAAAAAACTCCCCCAAAAAGTGGGCGTGGCGAAAAACTTTGTATGGGCGATATGTTGGAAAAAATATTGGGAAAATATTTTGTTAAACAGTTTTTTTCGCTTTCTGTGAAAATTTTCGAAGAAAACAGCATTTTAGTCAAAAACGCCCACAAAAAGTAGGCGTGGCAAAAAACTTTATATGACAAACTTATAAAGGTGGGCAGTGCCTACATATCTTGTGAAGGTTGTAACACTCTATCTCTCTAACTTTAGCTTTAAAACGGTTTTTTCTAAATTGTGGGCGTGGCAGTGGGAGTATTCAACAAAATTTTACACTTAACCATTTCGGAGCCCTAGGGAATATGTGGTCCAAATTTCAGCTTCCTAGCTTATTTTTAAAGGCCTAAAAATTGCGTACGGACGGACGGACGGACGGACGGACATTGCTAGATAGTCTTAGGATTTGGTCCTGATCATAAATATATCTACTTTTATGGGTCTACGGCGAATATTAAGGGGTGTTACAAACTATGTGTCAAAATTAATATACCCTTAGGATAAGGTATAATCATTAAACCGACTGTGGTCGGTTATTTTACTTTGACAGGGCTGAATGCACAAATCAGGCCTTTGCACAAATCCTCGAACTGATTCGTTAGAATTATTCCCTCATCTTGCCTGCCACCACTATTTAGATTACCAAATATTAAGATTACATACCTTCGCTGGTTCTATTTCTCAACAACGTAGAAACTACATAGCAGAAGTGTAGGCAACTGCAATTTTTTACACCAACTATACTCATTTGAGTGCACTAGCTTTGTGAGCTTTTTCTACAAAAACTAAATTTTTTATTAAGAACAATTACATTTTTATTATGTAAGAATACCTCCAGCAGCATAAACTATGGGCTCCCAAATAAATTTACGACTGTAAATATAAATCGGTATGAATACTGCCAACAATATTAAAATATCGGTTAATACTTTCTATCAATTACTAACACTATAAACGCCAAAAGACTTCGTTGTAATATAAAACCGTTAATAAACAAATTTACCAAAACAAATTAATATTGAACGGAAATAAGACTTTTATGCACTACCGTCGAAAAGTATCTACTTTTTTTAGTTCAGATGTTCAACGTATTGAACTCGGTAGCGTTTGACATGGGCGAGCTAGAAATTATCCCCATAATATGCGCTCGATTAACACTTAATGAACACTTCAATTAGAAGTGATTCTGCATCATATCATTATGCCACATATTTAATATACATGCTGTTCACGATAGAAGTGCACGATGCATGTCCACATCCTGCATCTACTGGACGTTTTATAATTACCCGTCAATATGTTAATGTAATTTTGTTCATTTGCTTTTGAATGACATGTATCCGTTAGAACGGCAAGTTAAGTTAAGTCTCTTCGAGTCAGAAAACCGCTTAATGTTAGCTCTTAAAAGTAATTTTGACACATGTAATTAAACTGGGGAAATAGCATTTGGAAAAACACAAACTGTTGACGAAATTAAAAAACAAAAAAAAAATTATACTTTAATGAGTGCAATCAAATTGATTACTGGATGCATTTGAAACGCTTGCCACAAAATAAAATCATATATATGGTTGTTCGAAATTGGTGAGCACAATGATGGCATGATATTAAAATGGATCCATGAAACCCTTATTCAAGCTTCAGCTTGGATTGCTTTTTGTACCTACAATAGCGTGTTACCTTTATACATGCTCGCAAAGAAAATATTTCAGTCTGTCGATTATTGAAGGATAAATAGTAAAAACCTTCAAATTTGATTTGTAGCGTTTATGTGTATGTGTGTATGTCATTGCGATAGTATTTGTATTTAATATGTTTCTCTGAATATATGCTTTGTATATTTGTATACTGTATAAATCGTTCCGTTATTTGAAAATTGGCTTGGCTAAATTGAAGTACGTATCACTTGCAACATGCAAGGATAATTTATTGAACTCGCTTTGTTCGAAAGTTTCTCTTTATTAGACACTTGCACACCTCGGGGAAATATGTAACCTTGAAATAGCTTGAACAATACCTTTTGATGTATGAATGTAATCGATACTTCACGGATTACGAAAACAAATGTGATCCTATTACTTGTTTGAAATTGTTGAAATATTAGACAATACATGTAGGAACAAACGTTAATTGGGATTTTTTATTCATATTTTATTGTTATCTCAGAATTGATATGAGTAGTTTAGTAAGCAACAAGTATCCATGATTTCATTTACGAAATTTTTAAACATTTCAAGATTCAAATTTTAGAAACACGTAAAGTCATTTTTGCACTTTCAGATAAATACTTCCTTTTACTTATTGTTAGGTAATTTGCCGGATTTTATCGAAAAGCCTTAAGGCATTTAGATTTTCAGCAACTCGAGTTCGAGAAGAGGTAGCGGTTTCATCACCTTCTCGGCAAACTCGGCAAACTTCGCAGGTAGTTATGTCGCCTAAGCCTTACACATTTAGATGCTTGGCAAAGGTGTCATTTCCCACCACAATGAATCGTGCAATCGAATATTGTGCCTTTAGAAGACCCAGTCACCAATGGAAGCCCTTACGAGGAATGCAGGCAGACCAAATACCAAAGATTTCCGCTTATAAGACCGATTCATTTATGTCTCACTGGGAGAAAAAGCTTACATTTTTGAATTTCACGAACCCTGAAAGGATTTGAAAATACACCTAGATTGTTTTTATTGGCTTTTATAATATCTTTTAGAAGTATTTGCATTTGTGATCCAAAGTTCTGTATCTAGCAATGTAGGACGCCGCCTCAGTAGACGTGTTTGTTGCTTCGTTATCACCCTAAGTATACCCCGCCTATAGGGGTCCAATTAATCCACCTGGATTTTGCTGAAAACTCTTAAAATATTACTTACAAATATAATATTATATATTATTGGACAAAATAATTTTTGGTTGAGTTTGAAATTTGATACATATACTCTTTGAAGGCCCGAATTGTTCATGCATAAGGATATTGAACTGCCTCGTATAGTTTGGTAAGCTGAAGAAACATTTATTGCCATTGTAAAGAGATTTCGAACTGCAATTATGAATGAGGCTAGCTTAAGACAAAAAAGGTTTTTGACCTGTCCAGATGCCGTTTCGCAAAACATTTGTTTCTCTTGACTACCTAAAATTGTTTGTCCTGCGAGGTAGTTTCGTAGTACACTTTTTAATTTCTTTTTCTCTTCTGTAAGTTGTAATATGTAATTTTAAAATTGTTAAGTCCTTGCATAAACGAAATGGTATTCAAAATTTAAAAATTTCGGCACAAAAAACTTTTTTTTCTATTTCAAAGAACAATTCATTGACACCAGAGCAGTACTTGAACTCATCGTATAGACATTATGATATGCATATACAATATGTAGGTAGGTATATATCCTCATAATAAAATACATAGTCTGTGAAGTATACATGGTTGTATTGAATGTAAGATAAAAGGGAATATGTGGGAGGAGACTGGAATAAAATGATGGGTGATTGTTCCCATTGTGTTCTTCAAACATCGACAACTATAGGCATGCACATATTTGTCTTGTATTTCTATGGTTCTTGCTGTCTGGGTGATAACAATCCCAGTCTATTGTTTATTCGATAGAAAATTATCATCGTGGATAAGTTCATAATCATGGTAGTATGGTTGCTCTGCATGTGTTATTATTTTGTCTCCTTTTTTTGCATAGAACTACAAAATCCATTGTTGTTTTACATAGCTATATGAGAAACTATAGACAGTATATTTATTCATTTTCGTTTCTAAACTTCCAATCGATAATATTGATATTTAGACAAAGTTCAGAATGTTTAAGCTAAAATCACGTGTATTGAATTTTTACTCGTATTAGCACGTGTTTTTATGTTAATATAAGAATCTATACTGATTTCAATGTGTATTCATGTGTAAATTATTAAGCATAAATTTTTCTGATCTTTTAAACTATCCTTACATTTTATTTAATTATTTTTGGATTTAGATGGATTCTCAATCATAGATAGATTTGTTAAATAAAACATTTACTCTAATTGCTGAAGTTAGAACTGCAAGACCTGATTTGCTAAACACAAATTTATTCTTGGGAACGCAGCTGGCCATATTACATTCTGATCTGTAATCAGTCCAAGAAGTGAAAGATGCTGAACGAATTAATTAGTTGCATAACTTCTTTCCCTCCTTCTTGATTTGTATTAGTTCAAACCTATTAGAAAAAAGTATCTTTTAAGCACAAGCTTCAGTATATAAGACGAAGTATTATTTTGTTCGCTAGCGTCTGAAACTGAAGTTTCCCTTCATATATATATGCCCTTCCCTTCATATTTATTATTTATTTATTTTATTATTTATTATTTTATATTTAAAGTTTGAATACGTTAAACAGCAAATTCGTTTCTTAATTTGTTACCGCTCGCTTTTCTCAAATCAGATAAACGAATTTTTGGCTAATGAGACTGATGAAGATGAAGAAATGCAATATACTTTTGTGCGTTTAGAGAAATGGAAGTCCGTTTATTATTTTGTTTCATTATTTTTTATTTTTTATTTTTTCTATATCAAGAAAAAAACTAAATAACAGTTTACTCGATTGACTTCAATTGACCTTTGCAATGTATTTGTGTTCTATGATATGGCTAAAACAGCTGTAAGAACCTAAACTACATCGTTATGTGCGTAATTTTAAAAGTACAGGCTGCATAAATCGTTATATTTAAAAATAAAATAGCGTGGAATAAGGATATGAGACGTTTCAACAACAAACATTGATTGCTCTATCAGGTCCTAGTTTTTTTCCCAACACCAAATATAACGAAGATGTAAAACGGTTTTTTTATAGCGGCAAACTTTCATTTGACCAAGCGTTTGACTTTATTTTAAACCCCAATGGTGGTTGTCATAAAACCCATTAAAGGATATATTCTTTAAAGTCCTTAATCATCAGGGTACGTTAATTATGTGCCTATGCAAAGTCCTTTCATAAAGTGTGCCACCATTTATTCAAATAAGGCATAAAGTACAGGCACAGAAAAAATTACCCCTAGAGAACTCCCTTCTTATCGTGTGTTTACAATCAAGGACGGGATAATACGACAAAGTTTATGTGGAACACTCTTTAGAAAAACATTTCCTAAACGAAATAATGATAAGGTTTCTTTTCTTTTCAGCTGTTTTATGAGACATTGGTAATATTTGACCTAAAACCGAGTAAGCAGCACTAAAAATGGAATCGATTTCATTTAGTATGCCCTAGAGTCTAGAGAAAATATTGTATACATACAACTGTATTTTTACCGGCATCACAATGCCCAGCATAAATTCAAATTGAAGGCTGTGTAATTCTGCAGTCAATATTTCCAACAGAAAAACCGTTTGAATGTTTAACTCATTCATCCCTTTTTATGGATTATCTTGTTCACGCCTTGGCTGTTTGTAGCCTACAGCAGTGAAAACATTCATTTTATTTTTTCTTCTACATTTAAGTCAAAGAGAGGATTTGTATTGGTTTTGTTGAAATGATTTTAGGATTCAGACAAGTTTGTTTGAGTAAATTTTTTAAAAATGTTATTTTTATTTCGGTGCTATCTTTATGGTTTGATGACGATAGAAAAAAAAAGTATGTCGGGTTGGAAATCAACATTTTTAATGGGATTACTGTACGTACTTTTCGGTTATGGTAAACTACCGAAAATGCAATCACAATCGGCATGCTCATTTTCTACCTAATCAATATTTTTAAGGGGCACAAATTAATCTTTTAATGTAGGCACGCTGCTTTCAGATACTGAGATCAGCGACTGCTTGATCTTAGAGCGAAAGTTGGTTTCTTTTTGTCCTCTCGAATCTGGAGGAATATATTTTTCATTCGCTCGATGTGGTCGGCCAATGTAGTTGATGCATTTTGGATTTTTCAACTACTTTTACATTTTGGTACCTACAGCTCATTGGTGTATGAATTTTGTTCTTTGTGTCAGTAGTTTTGAACCATTTCACCTTATCGAAGGAGCTACGGTTTCCTAGGGTTGATTCGATCACGAGAGTTATTACTTAAAACACTTTCCACTTTTCTTGCTAAATTATTTTGACATCTCCCGGGCAACTTTTTTTTACCAAAAAAAAAAAATTTCCTCCAGATGTGATGTTATGTGACTATTATAACAGTTGTAAGTAAGTAAGAGTGCACACCATACTCCAAGTTTAAGTCCGTTATGCAATGATTCCAAATAAAAACCGACTAGTTAAGGTCATAAACGATAAGCATTTAAACTCAGTTTTCCTTTGAATATAAAACCAAAGTATATAAGTAATGTTCGCAGAGTAATAAAATTTAATATTACCCGATTCCTAAAACTTGTTTGCTGCTTCTTTATTATCCTGGGAAATGTTTCCACACCCACCACTCTCTAAGACGCATCCTATGAATGACAAGTAATTTGGACGATTCACAGATGCGTGGGCTTTTATAAGGATTCATCAAATCTACGATTTCCTTGTTATAAATGATTCTATTCTCCTACACACTTTTTCAACAAACTATGTACACATCATTCGAGCCCACATCATCGCCCCCACATATTCATATTACAAGTGGCGGAAATAACTCTCCCATTATGTTGTTCACTTATAGCCGTCCATCTAAATCAGGAAGTAAACTCGCAATCGTCGTTGCTAATTGCCAATTTCCTCTTAAGGCCCATATGTTTCTTGCATATACGCAAGAATATTTTTGTTCAAAATAAAAAAACACATCTAAAGGATAAGCACTCGCGTGGCGGGTATAGTAGTCGATCATAGGATGGACTTGGCATTGGCTAAAGACGAAAGTAATAAACATAAAGATGTGGATAGCAAGTTTAAGGTTATATATGTAACTTCATACTATTATCGATTGTACATTGATAAAAATGGACAAATTAAGATATGAGTTCGTAAACAACAGCTGCTAGCTGGCTCCGGTTTCTTGTCAAGATTTAAGCATTCAAAAGCAGCTTTGACTATTTGAATGCAAAGTGTAACGAAATAATTTTGCTGATCAAAAAATAGATCGGTATCATTAAGGCTGTTGTTTAGAATTCGTTCCTGTGGTTGTACTGACGGGCGTCCAGTTTTCTGACGCATTTATTACTCACTCCTCTGTCTTTAGTAAATTTCGAATACAACCTTGATTGTCTTCTCCTAAGTTTGATTATATAGATATCTATCAGTCTTCAATTCATCTTAAATCCATTAGTACTTAATATTAATGATGATTTTTTCAAATTTATTTAACTCATAACTTAATCATGATAATGAGAATCTTGCATTATAAAAAAAATGTCTATTAGGACAAAAACATTAAAAGATACATTTCGTCATTCGTTTGAAAATCCCTTTAGGATATTCGCTTTAAGGATTACGTGGCATTTTGCTTCCCCTAATGGTCAGATAGCCAGCATCTGAAAGTCCTCGAAATAACCATATGTCCCGTTGTTTCTTTTTGGCATACACAAAACATGTGTAATTAAAATTTAATTACCCAAATTAAGGCGAATTCAAGTGACGTTGGTTTTTGTTTTAATTTAAACTTTTTTTATTTTGCATGATTAATCCTAGAGATGGTATTTAAAATTAAATAATTATTGTTTTGTTGACCAAACATATAACAACAATGGTAACATCATATTCAATTTGCGCGAATTGAATGTTCATATTTGTTTTGTAGTAAACGCATTATCTAGTTGTTGAAAGGATTTTAATTTAAATTATGTCAAAAAGTAAACAAATTATTTCAGTTGTATTTTAAACGTTTCACGAACGAATAAAAAACATAACTACACTAGTATACAACGTATACAGATAGATACATATGTTTATACATAGGTTCTTTGTTGAATCTATGCACAATAAAGAACCAACAAACAACCGACATTGTCAACTCCTCAATAAACATTTTAAAGAAAATTTTACTACTGAACCAGAGGGAAAAAACAAGAATAAAGAATTTCCGGAGGAAGGAAGTCATGCTACAAGTTCTACTTCCTATGTTCTTTCGGTTGACTTTTTTCTTTCTTCAGGTTGTTGTGTTTTGTACTTTTTCTTCTTGTGTAGGATTGTGATAAGAATAATTCCCGCACTAGGCAATTTTAAGATGCAGGTGGGCTCAGTAAAACTATGTATATATATAACTTAAGTTTGTATGCAAGCCTGCCAATGTTTGGAAGATCGAACTGAAATAAATAAGAAGCATGCATGTAATAAATTTAAATAACTGGACTAAACATGTCTAATCCTGGATAGGAAGCTCAACTGGAAATCTAATATACAAGAAAGAGTCCGGAAAGCTACGGTGGCACTCTTTTCTTGCAAAAAAGCTATTGGTAACAAGTGGGGACTACAACCCCGAATTACTCACTGGCTATGTATCTCGGTTGTAAGACCGATACTAACGTATGGAACAATTGTCTGGTGGACTGCCTTAGAGAAAGCGATAAATCGCGATAAACTAGGCAGAGTCCAGAGATCAGCATGTTTATGCATAGGCGGAGCGCTTCGCACCACTCCCTCAGCTGCACTCGACATTCTGTTCCATTTGATACCACTTGACATCTTTAGCAGACAGACGGCTGCTACCACGGCCACTCGCCTCAAAGCAACTTCTCAATGGGCCCATAGTGAAATCGGCCACTCTGCAATTCTGAACATACTCAGAATCCCTTCTAGGAATATAGACTACACCACACCCCAACTGCTGTTCGACAAAAACTTCCAGATATCCATCCCCCCTAGATCCTTTTGGGAGGATGCCTTGCCGGAAGAAGAATCAATCCATTTTTACACGGACGGTTCAAAAACAAATGATGGAGTGGGTGGAGGTGTCTTCTCAGACAGGCTCAATCTCAGTCTCTCCTTCCATCTTCCTAATCACTGTAGTGTTTTCCAGGCGGAAGTTATGGCGATAAAGGAAGTCTTGTCCTGGCTAAGAAAGAATGTGGTATCCGTAAAGGATATTCGAATCTTTTCAGACAGTCAGGCCGCCATCAAGTGTCTGGACTCTGTCTCTATTAACTCTTTAGTAGCCCTAGATTGCCGATCATCTCTAAAGGAGATGGCTGAGCAGTTCAACATTCACCTTTGCTGGGTGCCGGGGCATAGGGACATTCCGGGTAACTGCAAGGCCGACGAACTCGCCAAACTTGGAACAACCCTCTCAATCATGCCTGAATAGGGCTTAGGCATACCAGTTTCCACGTGCAAGCTCTTGTTTAAACTGGATGCATTAGAAAAAACTAACCACAGATGGACAAATGGTACTACTTGTCTGACAACGAAGCAGATTTGGCCTAGGCTGGATCTAAGACGCTCAAGGAGCTTGATTACCCTTAATCGGTCGCACATTGGTGCTACAATTGGTGTCATAACTGGACACTGTTTGTGGGCAGGCATGCAACAAGGCTTGGTGCCTATTCCAACGACTTCTGTAGGAGCTGTTTGGATGAGGAGGAGGAGGAGGAGACTACTCTACACCTTCTCTGCGCATTCCCTGCTCGCTCTCGAAAGCGAAACCTCCATATGGGGGCCTTCTTCTATAATAATCTTAATGATCTGAACTCAATCGACCCAAAATGTCTCTCACGCTTTATTAGCACCTCAAAATGGTTCAACGTGTAGGCAGGAACTTCAGATCCACGTGGTATCACAATGGACCTTATATTGGTCTAAGTGAGTCGGACTTCTATCTGACTGCCACTTCAACCTAACCTCAACCTAACCTAAACATGTCTAAATATGCAACAACGTCAGCTTTTGGAAGGACTCGGAGTTCGTAAAGGCAATATGAGAAAGTGCTAAGTGAAAGCTACAGAAAATGTTGTTTAAAATATTTTAAAAACCAATGTAAAGAAAGCCCAAAACCAATGTACTAACCCGGGCACGCTACTTTAAATTTTCCAGACTGTCATCTGCGATGGCTTGGTCTTTGAAACGGAAGTTCGGCCTTCCTTGTCGTATCGAACCTGGGGATTCGAAAAGCCTCTCGGCCTGGAGCTCTATTTTCCATTCAAAGAAACAAAGAAGTCGACTTGTCTTTGCTTTTTGGACTACATCATCATCTTGGTACAGCTCATAGAGTTATATCTTCCTCTGCATTCACCCTCCTCACACTCAAGCCCAAAACCAATGTCACATCACCCAAATATACATCGAAAGTACATAACGCTAGCTGAAAATTACAAGGTCGTATTTGAATAGGGAATTCTGTTTACATATCACATACATAGTTATTCTCAACTGACGATATGTTGAAAATACTATGTGTGGAGAGTGGAACGAACAGATTTCGAGGCATATAATATGGATTAAGCATATCGATTGTTCTTAAGATGCAAAAAAAAAATTACAAATAAAGTTAAAATATGTTGGCCATATAACGGTCAAAATAAAATTGACTTGATACGAAATAAGATAAATCGCACATTTTTTTATACTTATACAAAATTAAGTTTATTTTAAGCAGCATGGCGCCACATGAAATACAACTCTATTTCCTCCGGAAATCGTGAGATTTTATTATGCTTTTGTCCTTAAGGTTATGTTAAAGATAAAGTCCACGTCAAAGCTACCACCAACAAAGCTGTAATTCGCGAAATACAGCCGCAATTATGGGAAAACGTGATGAAAAATTTCATTAGAAGAATGTTTACTTATGTACTTTAGAATTTTCACTTCTAAACTCTTCTAAATCTCTTGTTGTATGATCCATTATCTGTGTTGATTTTTTCAACGACTAGTAAACTCTTTAAAAATTTTAATTAAAAACGTTTTAAAATACAAATTAGCCTCACATAAAACAAGTTTTATTAATTAGTCAAAGTCATTGGTTTTCCGTAGGGCAATTTTTGTCTTTGTAACTTTTCTATGATTAGTATTTTTCTCTTATTTCCAAGGTAGATATGCGAATAAACTTTATTTGCAATAAGTGGAATGAGTACTGAGATAAGAAACGACTTCGAGGACGAGTAAAGACATTTCGTTTCGCTCCTTTTTTTATATATATATTCTCGGCACGTACTCATGTCGATTTCTTTGTTATCTGACAATTAGCCTGGCTTATTCGAATTCCGTTTTTTTATTTCTTTATACATGCCAATAAAAAAGTAGCATGACAGATATTTTGTGGCTTAAGATAAAAAAAAAGTTTAATATTTCGAAGGCAATCTTAATGTTGACCCACGTGTTTTAGCAGTAATCTGAAGAAATTGGTTTAAGGCACATAATATTTAAAATTTCCAAAGGAAGCACGTAGCATACTCACATACATATATACGCTGTATACCCTTAGTTATTTAAAAAGTTATTCTAGGAAGATAGGTTTGACTTCATTACTGAGGAATTGGATATCTATGGATTGATATTTATTTCATAGCTAATGGAGAGCAAAACCTACAAAACGTTTTTACAAAATAATTTTGATTTGGTTTACGTGTTTTCGTGTCTATTTCATGTTTCATCATTAGCTGTATGTACATCTGTTATAGTGCTCTGTAACAGTTCCAATGCCGAGATACTTGCTTTCCTTGGCTAATAAAATGCATTTTTCTTGATGGGACGAATAGACAGTTACAGTCCCTATAGTTAAAACTATATAACTTGAAAAAGATGCTTTAGAACTTTGACAATTTATTTTAGTATTTATTCATTTATCTATTTAGTAGTTTATCTACACGCATTTCTAGCAATCGATTGCTTGCGGAAGTAGAAATCATGGTGATCATAGACATACCAATAAACAGCCAGGCAGCATTCGCTACTGAAATGAAGTACAAGCTTGTTAGCCGCTGTCGCCTTAAACTCAAGGCTCTTGGCTCACACACAGAATGACGAGTTGTAAAAATAAACAGACAGACTAGGATAATGCCAATCTCAATGACGGCTCATCATCACCAGATCATCTGTAAGACATCTGTGATAAAAGCCGCACCAAAAAACTTCTCCAGAGTATCTCTGTCTAAATTGGTAGGCGCCATCACTGCCCCATAACCTTCTGAGAAACCATACACTTAATCTCAACAAAGATGTTGATATGTGTAGAAGCTGCGTCAAAAAATAGACTCACGAGGATATACCTTATTTTCTCTCTCACAATATGATCACCATTTAGTAGAGTGAGTATATGAAAACAAGCCAACTCTAAGATTTACCGAAATCACTCGCTCTTCGTTTTGTTCGGCAATATTGTTATTAATGGAGTTCTATTCTGAGTTATTAATCTGAGTACATATTTTGCTAATTCTTTTGCAGACCGTTGTTAAATCTAAACATATACATATGTAAGACAATGCCAAAATATATAGAGATAATATAGTGAGTATGATAAAATCTCTCAAAAGTGTGTACTTTGCCAATAGACTGGACAAGAAAGGATATATTATTATCATGCCTACAGCAAGACATTTCTAACAACTACATGTATTTTCAAGGGCAGACAATTTCTGTTTTGTTGCCTATGTTGTCATAAAAAATGTTCACATACATACAAAGCTGTCAAGTTGGCAGGGGCTTCGAAACCTACTCGCAGACAAGTGTCGTGGAAACCAAGGTATACAATTTTTTTTTTGTATGTATCAACTTATTGTATCTATGGTTATTTCTTTATCAGCAACTCGTTAAGCATTAAAGAAATTCAAACCGTCTTCGTCTTGTGTTGTATCAAAATGGACATCAAATGGTTGTATTGGAATAAATACATAAATCGGTTTCTTCGAAGGTGTCCACCTGAAGCAATATTTATCAATTAAATAGGTATAAGGACTAAGTGAAATAAATTTCAATTCAAAATGTGCTTTATCGTGAGAATCTGTAAAAACTAATTGGGTATACAAGAGAGACACCCACTATATGTACCTAATATAAAATTGAATGCAATCTAAAACAACTCGATGTGTTTTCTTAATTGACTTCAATGAATAAGATGATTATCGATTTATTCATTTCAATGAAGCAGATAAAACTTTTATGGAAATTAGGTTTCCATTCTATCCAACGATTGAAGGTTACATCATTCAATTACATGTAAGAAACAAAATAAAGGTAAAAAGTTCAAGTTCATTCAAACAGAATTTAATATTGATTAATTGCATTCTCTTACAAAATGTAGGTGCAAAGTCATGTTTTATCTGACAGGTGAAATCGAGTAGATGTATATAGGTTTTCATCAATGTCGTTTGATAACCCGTGAAGAGGCAGACCTTGAATATCTCTGTTTGTCGTAAGGAGAAACTCAGGGAAGAAATCCAATTGCAAGATGTAGTGATCCGAAACCTTCTAAATTTCTTCTTGGTTTCAGTTCAAACTAGTGCGCGGTTTAGGGATGCAGTAAAGTGGGAGCGTAATAATCCTTCGTTCTTAATCATAACTTAGAAATGCAGAGGAAGATATGATTACCCAATGTAGTTTTCTCTTTAAATTTGAATGCCCACATACACAATAAGCACAAAATTCTCCATACCAAAACCCAGTATTATCAGGACACGTAATTTATATGTTGCTCAAGGAGTTGCAATAGTAAAAACATTTCATCATATGAAGATTTTTTGTGTGTAGGAAGATTTACGAAACTAATAACAATTTAAATGCTGTGTAACTTATAAATGATGAATTATATGTTAGTCGCAAAGTCAACGTGGAATATATGTACATAGATGGATATTTTTTCATCTGCAGACTTAATAGCTTTTTCACTTTATTTCGTGATTATCCCTTTGTGAGATTAAGCCAATTCAGATACATAAACATACAAATGTGTCACTCACACATACATATAGCATTTCTACGAGCATTCTCATCAACATTAAAGCAACAACCTTTCAGCCAATGCAGAATCATCCTGCAGTCTACTAAATTAATTATTCAATATAAACTCCGGATATGACACTCTCTCCAAAAAATAAAAAATCAAATAAAAATCCTCACGGGATAGTGGCGCTATTTTCCCCGCTGCGCCGTAACCTGTGCTCAACTTATCAAAACTCATTGTGCACAAAATGTCATGTATATTTGGCAGGCGACCAAATAAAATCATTAAAATATTTCAGCATGTCTTTTCATACTCTGAAAAACACATTTAGCTTTTGAGGACTTAATTAATATTTTTGTTGTGAAAACTTTGGCAGCAAAGTATACACAAAACTATGGAGTTCACCAACTGAATGAGGGTGGTAATGTTGCATACCTTAAACAAACAAAAAAAAAACACATTTAAAGTAGAACGATTTAAGTTTTTTTCTTTTATTTAAATTAAATTAAAAACTGTAAGGGACTTATCATTCAATTTGAATTTTTGACAGTTCGCAGTTTTCCCTTTAAGTGCTAGATATTAACATGTTCTGTTAAACAAATTACTTAAATTATGCAGGTTTTTTTTTGAAATTTATTTTACGCGATCCATTGAAATCATGGATTAAAAATGTAAAAAATTTTCCTTTGTATAATTTTTATAATTTAGGTAGTTATGTCTTAATGCTACCCCGCAAGTGTGCAGGCGAGTTCACTGCCCCTGTTTTTAACACTGCCAGCGTTCTTATGTTCGTACTTTCTGTGAATGCAGAGTAGAGGGTTCCGCACTATGGCGATGTTTGTAGGCTCTGGATGTTGCAGATTTAGAATGGACTGTTCCTAGCTTCTTCTCGTTGGACATTCGAGTTTGGTTTCGAGCTGCAACAAAAAATTTACGTTTACCCATAGAAAAGTGTACGCGAAAACCTATTTTTTGTTATAACATTACCAGCTGCTAGTCTGCTGCCATTTTCCGGAGGCTTACCAACAAGACACACACTTTAGGTACAAACTCTCAAGTCCATTGAGTTGTCCCAGGCTAACAGCATCTCTTTCAAAAATTATATTCTTCTGACGTACTTAGGAAATTCCCCAGACCGCACCACCACCAACCTGATGGGCCAGACACTCGGACAGCAAGCATGTAATTGCCATTAACCCACTTCGGGGATGTGAGAGATGCTATTGACCAATTATGAATTTATCCGCTACCAACTCCTTTTCAATAGTGTCCATAGGCTTGGGATTCAGATAGCTCATATGGCCATTCATAAAACATCAACATTATTATTTATTAAATATAATATCAGTAAATTATTGAATTATTGAAAGAAAACTGAAGTACTAGTAATAAGCACAGCCAACGACACAAAAACAAAAATATCTCATCTTGCAAATACGTATTGAATATGAGGTGATAAACAAGTTTGGGACAGTTTTCAATAAAGATATCTTTTTAACTGCGTAAAGTCAATGCGGCTATGTTCCATATTATCAAAATCTGCAATTCTTCACTTCCTATGAAAATTAATTTTTTTGGAAAACCTTTTTTTTCAAAATAAGATCTTTCATGACGCGGAGACCTGCAAAAATATATACATATCTATACTACAGAACCCAGGTTTATTCTTATAATTTGAAACACGAGCAATGCTGGGTACTTTAGCTGGTCCCAATCATAAAACAGACCGCTTTTATGAAGATGGGTTCATTTTTAACCGACACAAAAGACTTCGTCAAATATTAAACCAACAAAGTGGAATTTTTAACTTTTTTTTTATCTTCAAAATGAATTCAAATAATTTTTTTCTCAACTATTTCTGGCTGAAACAGTTTTCTTTCCTTTTAGTCGTTGCTCTCCCTACATCCATAAAGTTGTGTTTCTCTACAGAATACTATCCCCAGAGCCATTTCATGGCAACCGCAATTGCAAAAGCAGCACCGGAAGCAACTTTCCCGAGTTATCGAAATGCAAATGGGTCAGAGTTACCACCATTTATGATATACCCATATATGCATACATACATCCATACATACATCTTGCACCAAAAACCCATTCTTGCTAAATTGGAAGGAGGACTCAAACAGCTTGCTCATTTAATATGTATGATTTAAGCCTGCATACGCAGTAGATGGCGCATCTGCTGAGAAACCAGTGCACTCACTCAGGCACTTGCATTAAGCATTTGTTATGCAGAAATTGGATTGGTACTTCAACTTGAAGTCTTTCATAAATAGACGCCATAATAAATGGAGGAAGCTGTTTGCATTCTATGGTAGGATAGATAAATAATGTGAACAATCTACCTGACGATTTATGCGCGCGATACATAAAATGAGAGAAACCAAAATAAAAAAAACTTTATCCTGGCTCCTTTGCGTTGTCCTCGGGTAATTTTGTGGATATAAAATCCAACAAAAAAAAATTACAACCAAAATCAGCACTCATTTTGCGCCTCCATGTGATAAAATGAAAACCATTATGTTACATTTATGGTTATATTTGACGAACAATATTCATGGATTTGGTTTAATGATGATGAAATTCGTGGGTTGAAAGTTGAAATGTAATAACTTCTATTATGACATTTGAAAATCTCATTTAAGCCGATATTTTAAGATCATTTTAAAAGTAAAATGTGTTTTTAATGGCTGTTCTTTTATTCGTATGAATTTGTTGGTTCTTTTGCGCGTAGTGATTTCAATTGATTTGCAAACCCTTGAATGCATGAACAATTTTTATTGGATAAAAACAGCTCAACAATGACAGAAGTTTGGGTAACTTTTCGTTCGGTTATGACATAAGCTTTCGATTGCTTCCGTTACTGTCACATTTCCAACCTATATCGTAAAATCAACGAAGGACTCTGATTTGTGTGAAGACATGGTACTGGCTTGCATACATAAATAAAATATTTCCTTGAATTTTTTTATGTACAAACATTTCAAAAATTAGATTTCAAAACTGGCTGCTTAATATTTTGTTAAAAAAAAAACATATACAAATGTTACTTATTTTAAGAAGTATACATTTCAGATCTTGCATGCTATATTGTGCGAGCGCCTGATGTGTCAAAAATACGGCAGATCCTGGACAAAACCCAAGATACTAACCACCTTTTTATAGATTTAAGGCCGCGTTTGATAGCATTATTAAAAACAAGCTTTAAAGCGCTATGTCTAGTTTTAGCATCCCTTTCAAACTCGTCTGTTTTTTGCAGAATGAAAGCGTTACTGTTCCTAGGTCTGTTAAGACCTAACTGAAACATTTAATATCAAAAAAAGTATTTAGGCAAATTGACGCGCTGTCATGCGATTTTTTTAGCATCATACTTGATAGAACTATGAAAAACTGACAAGTCACAATGTTCGATCTTTCAAAAGTATGTTCAATTACTTGCATTATCAATCACTTTAATACACAACGAGGTGCCATAGGTGCGTTGGCGAATATAAGTACAAAAATGGCAATAATGGATCTAGCGAGAAACGAAAACAAAACAAAGTATATGGTGTCAACAAGAAGGAACATCCAATATCGACGAGTCAGTCAGAATGTCACATTCGACAGTTATAACTTGAAGGTAGCTATTACATCCGAAGACGACATCTCTTCAGATATTAAACAAGGAATAACGTTTGCCAATCGCTGTTTCTTTGGGCCTACTCTATGGATTCGAAGCATGAATTCTTTCTTAAGCGGGTTATATACTTGTTAAACTATTCGTAAAATATTTGGTCCCGTACGCGTGACCGGGTTCTGGAGAAGACGATTCAACGATCGTCAAAAAGAAACATTTGGGCGTTTAAGATGTTCTTGAAATGGAGAGCGAAATAAAGGGGAAAACGCAGTAGAGAAAGACATAGCCTTAGTAGAAGTTGAGGGAAAGGGGACCTCAACCAACTTAAGACCGCACTTTACATTAAAAGTGATCCATACCCATCTTTTTATGCTTTTTTAGAGGTATACAAAAAACAATCGCGAAGAACCTACCTATAAAGCTTTATTTATATATGATATAAATGTGTGCTCAATCATCTCATTGGTATACTTCAAAAACTAGTAAAGTGTTTCCCAAAACAATTACGAGTACGGCGGAAGTAAATGATTCTTTTCGCAAGATTGACTTTGACTTGATTTGTTAGATCAACAACTTTATATGCTCTGTACATAGTTCGAAGTTGGCATGTAATTTAATATCAAAAGTAAGTAACTTTCTCAAAATTAACTCATAACTTTTATGATAGCTACCTACACCTGTACATATTAAATTTCCGTTATACTTTCTACTTATGCCTTAGATTTCCACATCCAGCGTTAGTCGTTTGTACCTCACCCAAAAAACACATAAACCGCAAGATTTATTAGGTACGGGTTTTTTTTTTTTTTGATTTTCAAAACCATTTATATGTAATATGTAAGGTTTCTTATAAATGAATATGTGCTATGTTAGTAAACAACTATGTTATATTAAATATTAAGAGAAAACAAAACATTTCTTTAAAAATAATTTGAGGGGCGCCGCACATACATTTATTATAATTGATATACATAGATCCGTAGACACAAAACACACTTACCTCTTAATTAAATCATTCCATTTTTTTTTACAATATTACTCCTGACCTCTTAGATCTTAGTCCGGAAAAGAACAAATTAAATATATATCCCTCAGGCACGCATACTTGGCGTAAGCACAAGGGATTCCTTTAATCAGAGGCCAACGCTACTTAACTCCAGCTCTCGACCGTGAATGACAAAAGCGTTGATGACGACAAAAACTCGGGAACATTGACGCCTTTCATTCAAATACGAGTACACACAAATGGCCTTGAAGGCATTTCAAGTGACAATTTTAAATTACCTTGATGTTATGAATTATGGATAGAAGGATTGCAATGAACTTGAAGCGGAAAACACGCACACAAATAACTTTCTTTTCATTTTAAAATGGATTTTTTCTTAACAAAAAAAAAACAAACAACTTGATTGCATCACATAACTCGATTGGATTGAATTTAACTCACATACATATATACACATGCAATTTTTTTTTCTTTTCTTTTCAAGGGTAACAAGTGGAAATTTGTATAATAAAATTTGTGACCCAGAGAAATTAAACAAAGGAATACGTCTGCACTGTTACAAATTAATAACTATTTGCCTTTTTCTTCAAGGAGTTTAAGAAAACAAAAACGCAATGCAATTAATTTCGCAAAAATGGATACGCGATTAAATTTCCTCTTCCATTTTTGATACTACTAAGCACATAACCACGCACACACTCACACACCCACAATGACATGTCAACTCGACTCAATCGGACGTGAATTTACTCAACTCACTCGCAATAGCATAAGAGTTGTATATTTATTTTAAGGATACGGTCGAAATTCGAAACCAACGCACGCACGAGCAAAATCAATTCATAAACGATGGAACGCAACAAAAAATGTATTTGTTTTTTAGTGTATGAAATGCCTTTGTGATTATAAACAATTGCGCGCCTTTTTGACTTTTATTTTAAATATATTCCACAAACAAACGAGACCATATATATATGTTTTAGTGGAATTAAAATTGATTTATTTGTCTTTTCTTATAAAGTGGGGCGTATACGTAACATTTTTTTATTTGTATTTTTAAGGAGATAAATAATAGTTGTTGTAATTAATGCTGGACACAGGCCTCATGCATTCAGTGGAATTATTGTGATTATATATTTTGTTGTTCACTCAAAATAATTTCCTAAAGTCAGTTAGCACTTTCACTTGATTTTCATTAGGACTGGATTATACATTTCTCTTTGTTTAACTCTAAATATATAAAACATCCTTAAATTGACCTAGTTTTCTATTTTTCATGTGCATCTGTACATTTCATATTATATTATATTTCTTTATAAGCAAAGAGTAAAACTTTTGAAATCGCAAATTCTGGATCGTTTGAATTGCTTTGTTATTGAAATTTGTATTTTTAAACGTCATTTGTGTGTGGTTAAAGTGGTGCGCACAAAACAAATCTACTTTGTTCTTCCCGTTTTATCCGTACGAAAAAAATTCCGAAATAAAGTATACATCCGCTCACGGTAGTAATTTACATGTTTCTGAAAACTGAAATGAAAGACTTTTTCGCGAGAGCTAAAAGCACATTCCCTCATTTCCTTGCATTGGAAAGTGACTATGTATTCAGTTCCTTCAGCCTCAATACGTCTTTCTGGCTTTTATTGCTAGTGGTGGAGAGTGAAGAGCGAAATGCCTAGCAGGAATTGCTCTCCAAAAATTGCAAGTTGTAAACACATACAAATTAAGAAAAAATACCATGTAAGACGGTGTTCACATAATGTGACAGAGTAAAATTGTTGAGTTTAGGTATGCAGGAGCATGCGTCAGTGGTATAGTAGTAAAAGTTCAGGCTGTGTTAAAAGCATTTATTTAAATTCACCACGATTACTGATTTGAGTCCATTTAAGTAAAAGTTCAGTTATTTAGCAAAATTCATTTGGCTTTAGTCGTTTCGCAATTATTAATTGGAAATGATCATTTCATTTTGTATTTATTATGCTTTTTAGTCATTTTGCGTTTGGCAATTTGTTGATTGGCTTTTTTGTCGAGCGAAAAGTACCAACCGAGCGTTGCAACGAAGTCGTCGAAGTCGCATGAGCGGTACCGTGAGAGTTCAAAACTTTTAATTTCGCGAAGCCTTACGCCCAGATACTGTAAGTGTTGACAAAAAAAATCCCTCATTTAAAATCCATCCTTTGAAAAATCTATGGAATACTATTGCCACAGGTGCCTGCCTGATGATAAACATCTACCCAGGTTCAATGCCGAACAAATGTATAAGTAATAAGTCAAATAAATGTAAATATAAAAAATGAAACACGAGGGTTTGTCGAATCCATTCAAAATCTCTATTTTTATTAAGAATAAATAAACATTAAGCCTAAACGGTTCAAAGTCTAGCTTCTACAACGAAGATATATTTTCGAAAAGCTTCTCATGACAGTTTTTACTCTTAGATGTTTGTCAAACTTTTAAAAAATTTCAACTTCCACGGCTTTGCAGTTTCCGAGTAAGTAATTTTGAGTCTAACAAAACATGACATGGCCAATACTATATGGGCGATTACCCGCAATCAAATACGCCTTCAAAACGTACATTTTCTGCTATTCACCACATCCTTACCCAGTTAAATGTAAACATCTCTGGATTTTCCTTATAACAAATGCAACAATGCGCAGGTACATGGAAAACGAAAAGGCTCTCTGTAGTACACAAAGCTTTCCATTGAAAAATTCAAAGATTCCAATCATTTGCACTATTATTCGAATAAAAAATGGCGGCTTTCTTTCCAATTTCGAAAATACGATTCGTTGTAAAGTGAAATATACGCATAGGTGTATGTGTATGAGGGTACATATTGAGGTAGGTTTAGTCATGTTTTTTCTGAAGAAATGTGTACCTATACATTACATATATATTTTATATCCTGGGAATACTTTCATTTGGGAATACTACAAAAGCTCTTGCATAGCCAACATGAGTAGACAATTTTAAGCATATAGACTGCTTGTGCAACAATTAATAAAATATTTCAGTAAGTCTATTATTTTATTTTGAATACGAGACAAGTTGACATAGTTGATAGGTCATACATTTACATTAATGCGATTGAAATTCTGAAAGCACCATTGATTAGTTTTAAAACGTAACCATTGACAATTAGCAGGCGATATCTGATTTATTCAAATTATCCAAACTGCGCCGGCCAACTCTAGATATTACAAACTGTATGTTTATTATCAGAACAATGCCATGACAATCTCTCACGAAGCGAGATATTTAATTTGTAAATTTTTTATAATTAAAAAACGTCCTCAGTCTGTAATTTTTTAAATTTAAAGGCTTTCGAGGTGTACAAAAAATATTATATGAAACTAAATTATAAAATTTGTAGTTTAAAATTTTCTCCCGGTATAACTACTCCAAATGATATAACTTCGGAAATATTAGATATAGATACAAAAACTACTTAATATATTTAGGAAAATTACGTACTGAGAAAGAGTTGTTGCCATTATTTTGGCCATAGCTCTAGGTGAAAGTCCATTCGGATAATAGATTACTATTATTTATCTACAAACTATTTGTATTCGTCTAGCCAAATTACAGTAGAAGATGTGTCTGTCGATGGTTTAATGTACTTTGCAGTCGTTTCGATACCAACTCACATATTGATAGTCTTTTATCTTGACCATATCCTACTCCGCAAGAGGTTTAACACCAAGTATTCATCGACTTTGCAAACATCGGCTCACATCCTTCTTTCTTTCCTTTTGTCCTTATTTATTTTTTATGGGGGATGAAAGCATGAATTTCGACAGATTGCCACATTGGCCCATACACAGATACACAGTCTCACAAACACGTTCTAAAAGTGCAGACACAAGCTTAAAAGGATTTATCTAATGCCACTAATGCTATTTCCATTGGCATATCACTAAATTCGGTCATATAGATGTTGGGATTGGGTACTATGGCAACTGGATAGAAGGTGCAAAATTCAACGACCAGGGTGGTGGCACTAAAAACAACTTGCTTGGTTGCTCCACCGATGAATACGGGTTGAATGATCCAGAAGAAGTCGCAATACATCGTTTTATTTCATGGCTGGTTTGTCTGGGGGAATATACAAGCAGTACCCGAGTCAGAGCAGAGTACATGTGCGTTTATTATTTTGCGCTTGGGTTTTCTTAGATGGGTTGTTTCTGTTTCAGTTTGTTTGTTTTCTAGAGCACCCTAGGTAAATTGGGTTTATTTTTATGTGGAGTGTGCTAATAAATCACTCTGTTAAGACAAGAATGATTTTTATTGATTTGTTGGTTGGTGGTGTGTTCGTCTTGTCAGAATCCTGATATTATTAAGATATCCTTAACCAGAAGAATTTGTAAAATTAAGGATCAGCAAGCAACTTCTTAACTGCTTTACGAAACTATTGTATTTCTGATAAGTTCAATTCACTCACAGTCTAGATATGACCTTGAATTCATTTGCCTCATTATATATGTATATTTATTTTTTGTTACACATTGTTAGCCCAGAGGAGTTTTTTTTTATGGCTCTTATAAATGATATAACATTAAAGGACAAATTATTATCAGATGTGGTAATTTATGATCAAATATGGCTTATGTGCCGTAAACAACTTATCTCACATTTTGATCTAATAACCTTTATTGTGTCGGGTGTTTTGAGTTTTGTTTTTATTTCGTAAGATGCTGTATTAATAGATGTACCTACATAGTTAAATATCGATGTTTCAACCCATTGAGGCAAAACAGTGAACTCTTAAAGACATACAAAACACTTTAAGTGGATGTATCTAAATACGGCTGATATAGCTTTCGAAAGCTTTTGTTTTAAAAGATAAGAAAACTAGTATTTATTAGTGATGAAGATTGGAAACTCTGATCCATCATGATTATAATGAAAATTATCCAAAGCTAGTTTTTGCTGATGCAGAGGCGTGTTTTTTATGGCAGCCTCTACCTTTAGTATAACCTTATAACCTCTTCAGAATTACCTTATGTAAAAACTAAGCAAAAGTAGAAAACCAATAAAGTCTCTCCTAAAATTAAGACATTCTCTACCTCGATGGGTATCGAGTTGAAACTCAATTTGTGGTTTATGTTTTAATTTTACAATACGCAAGGCTTAAGTCTTAAAGAGGACTCAATGTATTATTTAGACTTAACTACATAACACTGCAGTTTAAAAAAAGTTTACCAATAAATATAAAACAATTTGTTATCAATATTTTTAGTAATATTTGTTATGTTTGTCAACAAAATTTAATCTAGTAACAAATGATTATGAATGCTAACTAAAATGGACCTCTCTTATCTTATCTGGGTGATATTGCACGATGTTTCATGCTGCGCTATGCAAACAGCACTCCTAAGCAAACCTAACATGGATGGGTAAAAAGAAATCATGTGAACTAACTTAATACGACCTAACCATTATCGTATTTAAAAATTTAACAATTTTTGTTTTGCCCTTTCTTTGAGATGGGAAAATTTACATTTTAATAGACGCTCTTAATTTTGTTGATATTTGAACTCAATCTACAGACTTTGTGATTTCTAAGCATTGTTGGGTTTTTCAAAAAGAAAAGCAGATAGCGGAAGTACGGGCATGGGAAATTGTCGGAATCAAACTGAAGCTAATTTAAAAACCGAACGAAAAGTTCCGACAAGAGCTGTAAATTGGTTAAGGGGGAAATAGAGAATATAGTTAAAATCGCGATATATTTTTACAAATGCGCGATAATAGACAAACTAGAACTTTATTTCATCTTGATGAGAAAAATTTTTGCAAATTTGCAGGTTTTCAAAGAACGTTTCAATAAGGCATTGTTCCTTACATTTTTTTGAGTAGTAATTGCACATATCTCAACATATACATATATATTTGTGAAATGATATAGGCCGCTGTCACACGCGAAACTAAATAACGTCACAAGCGGTTACTTATAAATGACCAATATCCAAGTAGCAACAGCTTTTGAATTATATCCGAAGAATTTTTAATAAAATTATCAGATGTGGTAATTTATGATCAAATATGTCTTGCCAAAGTGATAGAGTATATGAATATTTCTGACGTAATACAATCACGCAATACATATATGTATTTAATTTATATAATTGCAATAGTAAATTTTAGATAAATTGCAATTAAAAACAAAACATATAACCTACATTCGTCCTTGCTGCAAAAATCTAAATAGAAAGCAACCGAATTTATTTCTGACCACAATAACCCCTTTTACCGATTATAATATTATCCCCCATTCATGCCAGTGGTGTTCGTTCATATTTACAACAGGTAACCTTCATTTTAACCAATTCCTGAGCAACATAAAAGAAGGAAGCATTTCATTTCATTGCGCTTTACATACCCTCGCACTTGTTAATAGTCAATCTTTTAAGGTATACTATACATCTAGATGGGAATGTAATGTAATAAAAGAGCCAACAAGGGGTGCTAAAAATGTATTACCTGTTGTTACACCGATTATAATACGTTGCATGCTTTCCATGCTATTTATAATTACATACAAATGTACTTAATAAACTACGTTTAACAAGAGCGTATGAAACTCGTATCATCAGTTTTCTAGGACAACGTTAACAAGAAAAAGTTAGCTTCAGCTCATCGAGGTCTAATTTTCAGTCTCACTTTCTTCAATCCTATCCACTTTAAAATTGCATGTAAAAGTTCAATTCTCTTACGTACGTGTTCTTAGTCTAACTTGGTCAGCTGTCAGCTGTACCGAAATCTAAGAGAAATAACGGTGTGCTGTTTTGTTTCCACATCTCGGTTAGCTTCAGCCATGGAATAGAAATGTGAGTAATCGATCAAAATACTTAGGGAATTATTATCTAAAATCAATTTTGCGTTACCTAGGGTTTATGAAATTAAGTTAAATGTAGCGATGTCCAAAATCATAAACATTCCATCAATTTAAGGAATAATTTTTGAAAATCACTAAAGATCTAAAGCCTACAACAAATACCCACATCAAATAGTAAAGAACGAAGCCTCCATATATCGGGTGGAATGCGTGATTCTGTCCTTATAGCAAATATTTATTAATTCGAAATTCCGAGATACCGAAGATTTATTTGCAATTTGATAAATGTACATCGTACATCTCAATATATCAAATGCCACATCTTTCATCAAAATCACTCAGAAAAAATGACGCTTAAATCCGCACATAATCTAGTTGCTAATTAAAACTTAAAATGTCACTAATAATTCAAGCCAGCTCATAATGCACAACATCACTCCATATAATGCTTTAGGGATGGTGCTTGTCATATAAAAAAATGTCAAACCGAGCATTCTTCTATTATCGCCATCCTCACTCAAATCTCAAAAAAAAAAATGAGGAAAAACTTCTACATTTCTGGTCGAACGGTAGACCAACGTGTGTAAAATGAGTTGAGTGGATTCACTCCGAAAATTCAATAAAATAAATTGTTTTCCAAATATCTTTATCTCAATTGTCAATGAGTCAGATTTCCATGAAAAAGGGTTAGCATTTTCATTTTTTCGTGTCAGAAATAGAAATTTTTAAACAATATGGGTTAAATCGCAAAATTCAGATTGTCAGAAAACTAGATTCAAAATTCGAATAAGTTTGGCGAATCCAATTTATGTTCTCAAGAGTGAAATTTGTACACATTTTATGTGATAACTTAAGTGACTTTTAAAATTCGTGGAAAGGTCATGCTCCTCATTTCGCATTAAATTTCATTTTCTCATAACTTCAATAAGGATATGATGTAAAAACTTTAAAAAATCGACATACAAACTCAAACAAGCTAACCTTGACATCAAAACTTAAGAAAAGTTTGTGGTGCATATGAAGGATACGCAATTCGTTTGCATTCCAAAGGTGAAACATTCTCTTTTACGAGTAGAATATGTAGTTTACATGTGTTGTACATTTCATTTACAAAAAGAAAAATTTTAACACAAAGCATCTTCTTCTATAGAAATTGTTTGTGAACCACACAGCTGTAGCTCGTGGGCGTTTTTTTTTTCATACAATTTTCCAGGATAAACGCTGCCTACTCGCATATCAAATTAAAAGGCATTATATGTACTTACATGTATTGGTAATCCTCTGATATTTAAGCCTACTCCTGGCATATGGCACTCGATGACATTCAATGCTGAGGGTGTCCACTGATTTAAAGAGCTGTTGCGTATGTGGTTCAGGTATTACGTGACATTTCAGTTTTGCTTTAGTAAATGCTAATTTCGAACGTGAATATTTTCAACGTTTAGGGATCAAGTTCATTAACCAAATACGAGTATGCTCATACGATAGAATGATATTGCTTTAATGACCTTTCGTTTACATTGTTTTCATAGCCGCAATGACACAGATAGTTAAGCTGAATGCTTAAACGAGAACTAATGCTTCCTTATGCATTTCATCACAAAATCAGTGTTTGGTTTTGTGCTAATAGCTTTCCCATAGAAAAAAGCTTTACGCGTCGCTGCTAATCCTGATGATATGCGAAAATGTAGAAGACATGGTAGTAAATTGGAAAGCCCTATTGAATACTAATGATCTTAATGAATATTAATGTACGAAGATTTTGAATTAACGTCCGGGAGTATAGTAATTTTGCATGCAATTAGGTTGGCATGCAAATCTTCCATATTTTAAATCAAGCGAAAGATACCACAAAAGGGTGAGAATGAAGCGAACTCTCTTAATCCTTGACTTCGCAGAGACATGCAGAACTACGTGGTAGCTACAATCTTAACTCAATTTATGATTTACATAAAATGCCACTCTAGTTTTACTCAAGTGAGCTGAAGAGTTTTCGTATCGTAACCTTCGTTTAGGAAAAAAGTGTTACTCAGTAAGTAATGTTCATATAAATAATACAATTTGGACAATGAGCGATTATAAAAGCAACTAGAACGTTATATATGCGCTACATCTTAGAATAAATTGCTTAAAAACCAATCCATAAATTTTAATTATCTTATCAAAGTGCAAATTTTCAAATAAATTTATCTAAGAGTTTAGTGCTTTGGGCGAGAGTGTAGATGTCAGAAAATACTTTTCGGTACCGCATAATGTTTTTAACTGCCCCACCCCCTTTTAAAGTCTAAAAAACATCAAAAATTAAGAACTCATGAGAAGTTTCTCATATTTTCCCTTCGGAAATATGTGAAAACATATCTTCGCACACAAATGGTTGGGTCCTATAATGCAGTTAGATATTAACTAAACATTCTTCTAGACTTTGGGTCAGAATACATTTTGTATAATAAGATTTATGCGGTGGCCCTTTGACAAACTTTCTAAATTTTCTAAAACTCTACAATAATAAAAATTTAATATTTACTTCCGAATAGATATAATAAGATATAAGGTCGAGGAGTTAGCTACGCGCGAACTTCTGATCTCGAGTGATTTTTCGTTAATACTTGCGAAAACGGTTAAAGGATTCTTAATGAAATTTCACATAGAGCCCTTGTGAAAATAGTTCTTCAATATTGGATTTACGAAACGACGAAGATGAGTCAAAAAGACTCAGTCGAGAAGACACGAAAGTGATTTTTAGTACATCAGTAATACGTTTTTCTTTGTTTGTATATCCCTTAGCCCAATAGACTAACACGACCTAAAAGTTATATTCAATAGAGTAAGGGGTGTTATCCTAAGACCCGGTTGATTTCTTTGGCGAAAGCCACCACTTCCTAAGTTCCAAATTTCTTAACTCTACCGATGAACGAAACACTTTTCTTCTAAGCCAATACCATAATCCAGGCATTCACAAATAATGTGTTCCGATGTGAGTAATACTTAGTCAGGCATTTTTAAAGTTACAAGAGTTCTAATAACTTTGTTGTGACTTGTCTTAACAATGTATTTATGACCCAAGTAAGTATATTAGTAGAGGTATGAAGTTGTTCCCAGTTATTTAGTATGAAGCTGAATATTGAAGATACTTGTATGACAAAATATTAAGCCATATGTCTTTCATTAACTGATCACAATACTATTTTTGTTGTTTGTTTGAAATCTTCCACATATTTCGACAATTTATTTACCAAATTTCTTAAACGGCTAATAGTTCCCTATACACGTTGTGACGCAAAAACGACTGCTGCTATTTTATGTTTATTTTGTTCAAAAAAAATCGAGGATAAACTAATTTTAATCAATAAACATGCAGGTAGTAACACTGTGATAGAAAGTATTTATATATTTTTCTATGATACCATGTACCGGAAAAATAATTAAGAAAAAATGTCGTTCCTTTCTCAAGCGCACATAAAAAATAAACTTTTTCCATCAGAACTTTCAAACAAATTTCCAATCACAAACTCCATTATCAGGTACCTAACTACGTATGTACAGTCCCAAAACCGTGTTGTATGTTTGCAACACAGTAAATATTTTAGCCGAAATCTGCTTCTAAAACATTTAAGGAACTAAAACAAAGTTCCATTTTCTCTTCAATTCGTATATTGTAAAAGAAAGATAACCCGGCAGACTTTTTCTATCACATAGCATTCCAAATTCAGGGCATTGCCGCAGGATTTCATTTTGTTTCAATTTTCTTTTTTTTTCTGTCTCTTTTCCAAACAAAAAGAAAAGTTATGTCAGCATGTCCTACATGTGTTTAAAGAAGGATGAAGAAAACAGCAACCATATTGCGCGAACTACTATTCTTCACCTGGTCCTGGAGCTAAGGAAATGAATGAATTTTCCGTATAAGGTGAGAACTTTCTGTATCATTTTGTCAAGCAGAACGTGTGTGTGTACATAATATGGTGGTTCTTTTTCAAACTTTCTTATATAATTCTTATCTCCCAAGTAGGTACACACATAGTTACCTTAACTGAAGTGCAAAAAGGAAAAGTTCAAAAATCGAAATATAATCAAGGACTTTAGTTTCACCGTTCAAGATTTGCAATCACAAATGTGCCAAGGACATACGAATTACACAAACGACTTTGATGGAAAGGAAGATAATGTAAAAGACAATTCGCGAGATAGCAAACGTGTCATGATATTAGCCTTCAAAGTCAGGAAATTGATTCGCGCTGAAGACAGCGTTGGGTTTGAGCGCCACCCCAACTCATCAAAAGAGTACGTGCGCACCGTCAGAAAGCTGGAAAATGGAAATGCACGTATTCATCAGATGTTCCTTGCAATTGAATTTCTTTAAGCCAAAAAAAGGGGCCGAAAAACCAACAAAGGACGTCTACCAACCGCCAGCAACACATCGCGCCCTTCACTTTTATTTTTTCTTTTATTTTTTTTGAAAAAAAAAAAAGAACTGCAGGTTTTAAAGAGAATGCCAATGAAGAATAAAGACATCTCTAAGAATTCTTTATGAGTGTTACGTGGCTGGGAAGAATTTTTCGATCTTAAAACGACCTCCTGAGCACGAGAGAAATGGGTTAAACGAGGACTTCTATCGGACTTTATGAATACGGTTTTGCTTTTGTTGTGTTCGTGTGTACATGTTTGGTATGTGCTAGTGCTTGGTTTTTCGAAAATAATAAAATATGCAAAAGCATCACGTTCCTGCGGCTATAGAGAAGAGGTTTTTTATAGGTCGATTTAGATTTAAACATTTTAATATTCTACTTTTTCCTGAAGTTCTGAAAGAATTTTTGAGATATTTGTCGATGAAACCTCATGGGTATTCGTTCGTGCATGGGACTTTTATTTATGTAAAATTTTATATTTGGGCATGGCGTAGGTATTTAAAATAATACAACAATAAAATATGTGAAATCAATGTAAATTTAAAATGTATCTACTTGCAAACACTTCTCAGGTTAGTGGTTTAAATAATTCTGAACAAAATATATAAGTATGCTATTAGGTATGATCCCATACTTTTTTAGTAAGAATTAAAAGGATTTCAAAATGGCGGTGGTGGGTATGAATTCACAAACAACTTTTCCCTAATGCTTTTGTGGGATGAATGTTATATGGACATCCCATAGAAGTCCTCTTAGTGCCGCTCTCCTTAACAAATTTTTCGAAAAGTTTAAAAAAGTCAATTAGTAGAAATTTGTGCAAAATATTATAGTATAGGAACAGACCTATTATTAATTATTTGAAGGAAGCAAATTTTGAATTCAATAAACATATGCCTGTATGAACTAGTAACAGTTTATGACGATATTAAACAAAACTTGTAATTCTTATCTGTCTATACTGTTTTTATTAATTTGTATAGACATTTGACATTTGATTTGATTAATGTCGATTCTCATTCACCCATTTGCCATGTTGAAACTGTTCCAACTGCTTTCAAGAACTGTTCCAACTGCTCTCAATGTTGTTCTAGCTATTTTGCGAGTACTGTTCCAACATGGCGAATGGGTGAATGAAAATCGACATAAGTTTAAGTCACACATTCAAACATATCTAAACTTAACGCGACGGAATTAATTTTTGTAATTATTTTTTTGAAAAATGTTACACTCAAAGTGACTACTAACTTAAGTTAAGATGAGACTACATGCCAAGTGGTCTTAAATGCTACTTTTGACAGACAGTTTTCTCTTGCAAAGTTCTGTCATTTAACAGCGAAATGGTCATTATTTGTAAAATCTACACGCAATCTAATCTTACGTTTACGCAGAGCGAAAAAAATACTGTCATGTAATATTCATGGAATAAATGTATTGATTTATTCTTACAAAATTCTTATTTATATAATATTTTTCCATCAATTTAAGTTACACAGGCCTAGTGTCAGATAAAGTACCTACAATAGGCCATATTTATTTGTTTTTACTTTTTATTAAATTTTTCCTTTATTTGTAGTTTTTTAGTTTATATATTTTGTTTTTTATTCTTTTTTATAAACTTCAAATATGTTCGAATCTATATCCCCATGTTAACTGTGCATTTCTGTGCATGATTTCACCACTATTTCGCAATTTGTCGTCAACCAATTGCAATATGTTGCACTATTTTTTTCTCATTTTTTAAACTCAATTACTCTGATAATAAAAGAAGCACAGTACTAAATCCAGATATTTCGAGTTATTGATATAATTATTGAAATAAGGCTGTCTGCTGGTTGAAATAGGTCCAATATGATTTTCTGAACTCATCAGAATGGCGGGTTAAATCATGAAACAGAGTCAACTCATAATACGCAAATAAAAATGTTTCTATATAAAGTTAATTTAACTGTTGTGACTTATCCCTTCCATACAAAACGTAGTAGAATACCGTATTAACCTATATTAAGAAATTTCGTTTTTAAAGACAAATTCTCGCTAATTAATTCTTGCTTAGTTTGTATGGCTTATTTTCGAAAAAAATTCCAAGTTTCCAAAAAAAATAATAAGAAATTACAATACTAAAGTGGCAGCTGTGCTTACAAATGCAGCCGAGTGTTAATACTAGGAATTCCACGCACGTTCTCCAAAAAATTTCACGAACAGCCGAAAGAGATAACCATATACACATACACCGGCAAAGTTTTTCCAATTCAACAAGCAAACGCGCGAAAACAGGACAACGTTAATCATTGCAATTTCGCAAACTGTCCGCCATTCGCGCATTTCTTCTCTTACATTCTATCAATGTGTACACGCTTGCTATGAGAGAAAACTGCACTTTTCCAGTAGAAAAAAAATCGTAATAAAACTCACGCGAATAGTGTTAACTAAACATTTCGTAGGCACCTTTTAATAACATAAAAGCAAAGTATAAATGAACGATACACATTTGTGAACTTCAATTGAAGAAAAAAAAATCGCGACTATAATATCTGTCTGCAAAGCGTGTGGTGAAAAAAATTCGTGAAAAAAGTTCTCTTGGTCACATTGCATATTTTTTGTCCTCTTCTATTGTTAATCTACTGTATAAAAATCTGTTGACGACATCTAAGTGTGAAAGAGAAAGTACGTATATATAAAACTGAATAATTTTTTTCGCCGCGACAGTGGTGAACTATTGATGAATAAAAAATTTTACAAAACCGAATTGCGAAAATAGGAACAAAAAAAAAACACGAAAGTACATATTTCCAAGCAGTTTATCGAATTTTCTAAAACGGCGTCACGATGGGAGCGTACTTATCTGAACCAAAGGTGGACAAGATCTCCACGGATGAGATGAATGAGTTGCTGTCGGTCGGCGCTAGCTCAATGCAAGGATGGCGGAATAGCCAAGAGGTGAATTTGAACTTAATTTTTTCATCGCAACTTTGGACGCCCCTTTAAATTTTTTTGTGAGAAACAATTAAATAATTATTTCCTTATATAGGATGCCCACAATTCGATCCTCAGTTTTGACACGAACACATCTTTTTTTGCGGTTTATGATGGGCATGGTGGCGCTGAGGTTGCTGCATACTGCGCGGATAAATTGCCAGCGTTTTTGAAGCAAATTGATGAATACAAAGGGGGAGACTTTGAGATCGCATTGAAGAACGCATTCCTTGGATTCGATGCTACCCTCTTGGACACTGGAGTAATTGAAGTACTGAAGATTTTAGCAGGAGAACGAAACGTTGACGGGGAGGGCAGCGAAGCTGCCGAGGACGATGAAGATGCCGAAGTCGAGGATCTTGCTGAGTTGCGGGAAGAAGGCTCATTGCCACTTGACGCTGTACTCGAAAAGTACAAAGGCGTCGCTATGGGTACAGCTACAGCAGTAGGCCCATCAATGCCCAGCATAAATAAGCTCATCGATGGACCAAGTGGTTCCAAACCACAGTCACCTTTCTTGCGCGGAAGACGTCAGCGACAAGAAAATGGTAAGAATTATCTGTCGCTTTTGAAGGCAAACACATAAACAAACAATTTTTTTAAGCAGACGAGTCTGCCTCTTGTTCTACGAAAACGAAAGAGGAAGCAACCACAACAAAGATTTCAAAAATGGATACAGACGATGATTCTACAGTTAGCAGCAGTTCTAATCAGATAAAGGAGAGTCCGGAGAAAAAGCCCACTATCACGTCGAACGGCTCGACTGTTTCTTGCAGTCCAGACAGTAGCATTGTCAAGATAACAATTCAAAATGGGAGTGTAACTTCTTGTAAGCCTATTTCGGACAGTGTATCATCATCAGATGCCGCATCGAGTGAGGCCACACCATCCAGCGTTAAAGTACACAATGGAGAGGTAGTGACTTCCCCTTCGCCTTCAAGTGCTGCAGCTGCCGCCTCTTCGTCTGCTAAATCGCCTGTACTCAGTCGAGTGGCTAAAAAGGTCGCTAAGTCAGGAATCTCATCTACGGACATGGAAGACGATAGTTCCTCCGATAGCGATGCTGATTTTCAAGGTCAGTTGATTGATAACCGTTCAAAAGGTCTTATTATAAATATTTATTAATTTCAGCGGAAGAAAACTCGAGCACCGACGAAGATGGACGCGTAGTCGGTTTTGGGTCAGAGGATGAAGATGATGACGATGACGAAGAAGGTGAAGAGGAAGATGAAGAAGACGAAGACGACGTAGAGGGAGCCTTGGCAAATGAACAATTTTGCGCCAATATGATTGAAGAACCAGGCAAAGACAGTGGCTGCACCGCCGTGGTTGCATTGCTTAATGGTCGCGATCTGTACGTAGCAAATGCTGGAGACTCGCGCTGCGTAGTTTGCCGCAATGGCAAAGCTATAGAGATGAGTCTTGATCACAAGCCGGAGGACGACGAGGAGTGCGCACGCATCATCAAAGCCGGTGGGAGGGTTACGCTGGATGGCAGAGTCAATGGAGGACTTAATTTATCACGAGCCATTGGCGATCATGCTTATAAAATGGTTATTAGTTTATATTCCTTCCACTAGCAAGATTTAAGTCTATAATAGAATTTAATTTCAGAATGCTGACCTAAAGCCCGAGGAGCAAATGATATCAGCTCTCCCAGATATTAAAAAGCTGATCATCGATAAGGAAGATGAATTCATGATTCTCGCTTGTGATGGCATTTGGAACTTTATGTCTAGTGAGGAAGTTGTACAATTTGTTCGCCACCGACTTAAGGATGAGAATAAAAAAATGTCACAGATCTGCGAAGAGGTAAGTTCTGTTTGTCAAAATAAGATTTGTGTGCAAAATTAATTTTGTTTGACAGCTTTTTGACAAGTGCCTTGCTCCAAACACCATGGGTGACGGCACAGGATGTGACAATATGACAGCCGTAATCGTTCGCTTCAAGGACACACTCCTTGAGAAGTCGACAAAACTCAAGGAAGAAGAAACAGAGCCAGTTCTGCTGGCCAAACAAATTGCTGAAGCCGACACTGCTGATGCCAAGCTTCAGCAGTCGCTGAAACGTGCAGCTTCACCAACGTCCGCAGATAATCCAGACCCCGTTGAAAAGTCAACCAAACGCTTGAAGACTGATGACAATGCCACTGCAGCAGTAGCTGTGTCAAACGAATGCGACAGCGGTACTTCATCTTCAACATCATCATCATCATCAACTTCTGCTGCAACGTCGTCGACCACAAGCACCACATCATCGACAACGTAAACTTAAGAACTCAATAAATATGTATGGGCATTCATCGTGTTGAGTGCGTGTTAAACAGAAAGGGGTAAAATGTCTCAAGATTTAAAAACAAACAAAAAAAAAAAAACAAGGAAACAAATTTATGTATTTCAACTAAGCGTAGTTGGATATCTCTGTGTCTCTCTTTCGCTAAACTTTTTTTCGTTTCTCTATTTTGTTTGATCAAACCGCAGTAAAAGTAAAACAGTTTTTAAAATGCTCCCTATGTATTTATGTAGTTTAAATATCTATCCTACTTGCGTACATACTCGCATGGTTTTGCGAAAAAAAAAAAAAACAGATCATTCCTTTCAATGTGTAAAGTTGGAATGCAAACATTTTGACACGATTGAGAGAAAAAACTTATGTAAACAAGAGAAAGAGAAGATGTACAGGATATCTTAATAATAAAATTTAAATATATTTAAATACGGAAAGTATTTTTATTTGGGGTGAATATGACGAATGAAGAAGGCCGCCATCACACACCAATATCAAACAGATGAATTTTTATAAAGTTTTCTTCGGCAGTGGTGCTTCTACGGTTCTAATTTTGTGATATTTCCTAATTCACTTAATGTTGGGCTAACTAAGCTGCAGAGAAATATATATAAAAACAATATTAGGCCTAAACACTCCATCCTGTATGAGGAAGACTAGCTTCTCCAACTATTGTGGATGCAAAGATGTATTTGATTTTAACACGAATGGAATTGACCTGCAGTTTTAAGCCCGATTCCGATGCTTTCAAATTTTCAAACAGGCGTTCCTCGAAAACAATGCACGTTCTTTAGAAAAAACTTAAGAGCCACCTTGCGCATGGTGATCGTTCTAAAGTTTGTTCTTTGACATTTGATCAAAAGATCCAGAAAAGAATCACAAATAAAACAAATTTATGAATATTATTACATACTCGTACGTTTACTATAATAGAAAAATAATTTAACAGTTTAAGATTTATACACCACACACACACAAACACAATGTAGGTAGGTGCAATGCTTTAATCTTGTATTAATACATCAAGTGAAATCATAATTAAGAGAAAACATTGTTGTCCATATTTCAGTCAGTTCCATTTAGTTCGGTTAAAGTACTCAGCGAGATAGTTTCCCCTTTTATTTGCAGAAAAAAAAAAGAAAACAATCAAAAAAGTGAGAAAAGTAAAATAAACAATAATTGCTTGAAGGTGTGTTGTTGTATCGCCAGTCAGTCGAATCAATCGAGAGGAGAGAAAATAAAAAAAACTCCTACCAAGGGCATTGTACGTAGACTTGGATTTGGACTTTCGTTGATTCTCTTCGATTTAAATACCCTCCATCAACAAATCAAAATATTATATTATACTGATTGAATTAGTTTTGTGTTGTGTTGGTTTTTTTTTTCTTTATAATAGTTGCGCTCACTTCTTCTTTGGCAGTAGTCCGCCACCGGTGGTGCAGTTGGTGGTGGTGGAGGTGTTGGTGCTGCTCGCGGCCGCCACCATTAGCTGATTCGCAAATCATGTCGGATTGTTACGTTTATTCGAACGCAGTCGGGCTAAATGAGTACGTTCTTCTTCCTCGTCGCTGGTGTACTGTTGCATTCCAGAACCACCAACACCACCACGAACCGACGACGTTGCCTGCAACAGTTCTTGGTCAGGGGCGTTACGATTTTCATAGAGCAGCACCTGGAGTGTTTCTTCATAGATTCTAGCTTCGGGAAATTCCACCTTCGTGTGCTTGCGGTCTGTTGCGTAGACTATTGATGTGCAACAAACCTCAGCGACTTTCTTCCCATGGCCGTAGAATGACCAGCAACAAATTTCGCTTGATCCAATCACATCTTTTATGAAGAGAATCCGAACGCTAAATCGCAGTGATAGTTTGTCGAAGAGTTCAATATTTTTGAGCAAATTATCATCGGAAGTGCTGGTATATGAATATTTGTTGTTATGGCGATTTACTAACAGTATAACAACCGGCTTTGAAGATGAGCTAATAAGAAGCTGTTCCTCTTTCTGCGAAGTTATTAGCGGTATGCGACAAATTGGTTTTGGTTCCTGATTGCTCAGCAAGGCGCGCTCACATGACATTGCTAAGTCAGTAATACAGTAATATTTTGCTTCAGCCAAAAGCTCGGCGATTTCCTTATTTGATTCTGGCAGTGGGACGGTACCATCTCGTAGGTAGTTTAGGATGGTGCCAAAATGAGAGCCGCAACGATCTACGAGAATCCAACCTAGATAAAAGATATATTTTTGTTAGTTCAAATCAGAGCAATGACTTTGCTTTCTTCTTAAATTGAAGTATGTATGTTCTTGGTAAGAACAAGAAAAGACAAATGTGCACAATAGTATTGCAACTCAAAGATAACCATTTTCATGTAAGCAGTAAGTCACATATAGGCAGAATTTAAAACAAATTATTCGTCATAAAAGATATAGAAAAAACGATAAACAAAGTTATCAGAAAATTCAAATGAGTCATAAAATATGCTATCTTCGAGTGAGGCAACTGCACTTACCTTCAGAGTCCGTAAGGACTTCCATACGCCCACTAAACATTGCACTCAGCATGGTGTCATGTTTTGTTAGTGTTCCAATCGTTGTATAGAACAGCCGGCCACCAACATTTAACTTTACATATTGCGATGGATGACCCTTAAGTAGGGTTTTCTGGTCGCCAGACATATCGCTAGTTGTTGGGCCACTGGTGCTACTGCTGCTGCCCTCAATTTTGTGGCCGTCTTTTTTGTGTGTTCAGCAATGGAACTGCTGATGCACTTATCTTAAGATATTGTTATGTTATTTTGGAATTATTAAGGTTTTTACTTTCGATGAGATTTATTAATTTTAAAAGCTTTCATAAGGCCTAATCTACTTTGGATTGCAGTATGTATTCTTAAAAGGGAAATAGGAAAAAATAGGGACGTAAACGACGAATTGTCAGATGAGACTTCACAAATAAAAACAGATCATGTCAAAGTGTAAGCTGTCAAAATACATCGCAAATTTTAATTTCTACATTTGGTGGGGTGCGTTCGTTAAAATTATTTTTTGGTGTACGAATTTATTTTTCATGGCTTTTCAGAGAGTTGTTTTTATTTTCTGTCCAATCTTATGCTACGTCTCCACCGAACACTAAACCGAGATTAAACGCAAAAGATTAAAAATTAATCTTTTAGCGTCTCCACCGAAAAAAAGAGTTTAACATAGGTGTTTTCTCTAAACCCGCTCTCTGGCTCTCAAATGTGCGCACAAAATGTCAAAAATCTGGCTGTCAAATTGCTTCCCCGCTCTCAATTCTCGGCTACCAAGGTCACTTTTGACATATTCAGGTATTGTAAATTGGTATTTAGTGTGTTCACAAACCGATTCTTACATGCAAACCTAGTTTCTTTCAAGATTATTTTTTAATCTTGTGTTTAGCAGATTAAAATTTGTATGGTAAATCTTTAGATTTAAGGTCGATTAAGGGCAAATTAATATTAACCTCGCTCCAGTGATCGGTGACGACGCAGCATAACCCGGATTGGATCTATGTTCAAAAATAGATCTAAACGGTTTTCAAATAGAGCTTTTTCCATTTTGACTATCTATCACAGAGTTCCCTGAGAAAAAAAAGGTTTGCCGTATTGCAGATGAATTTTATCAAGTTTAAAAGTAATAAATTAAATTTTATTACCAAACTTTTAAGTCGGTGACAACATATTAAAGATCGTTAAAGCCAGTTTTCGTCGTAAGCCTCATCTTAGTAGCCAAGCAACTCATAGTCTATTGAACAAATTTTCTCTTCTCGGATGTGTCAAGAATATTGTTGCCGTTCAAGCGTCCTTTGCATATGGAATTGAAAATTACTGCGCAGGCAAACCAAACAAGCGGAACCAAGTGCTTCAGCCTACCTGCTAGGAACATGTAGTTAATATTTTAATCCAAGTTTTAAAAATGAAAAATTGCAAAATAAGAATTTTTTAAAAGATGTTTGCCATTCAGCTAAACTTCTGTTAAAAAAAAATATTTTTTCAAGGACACGGAGTAATAATTAGAGTCCGACCGAACATTCGGCCAACACCGGAGTCCGACTGTCGGACTCTAGTAATAACCGGATAACTCCACATTTAAGAACGTAGGAAAAATTAAAGAAAATTATTTTTAAAAAATAGGAAAATAAATTAATAATAATAAAATGGTTTACTGAAGTTCAATATTTCGCAGAAAAGTTAAGTTATGGTTATTAAAGTGTAGTCTTGGTTACTTGCCAATACCTTGTTACATAGCAACACGAAGTAAAAACAACGACGTTTCTAAAACGCAAATCTCGTATCAATCATGTCGGAAGAACTGCTTAAGGCTGGTCTTTACTTTGACGATATTTATCGTCTCCGTGTACAGGATCCAAAAATAGCAACAGATGCAAATGAACTACGAGAAGAGTGTCTAGAGTTTGCAACAAGTAAAGTGATTTTTGTTTTTTATATAGATTTGTTTTGTAATAATTTGTTTGCTTTTAGAACTTCAAGACTTCAAAAGATTTTCCGAGGAGTTCCACAAGATTTGTCACGATTTTTCAAAAGATGTAGAAAAGGAAAGGATTCGGGCCATAAGCACGCAGAACCTATTGAAAACTATAGCCAAACAAAGACAGGCTGAGCAACAAATTTTCCAAGTAAGAGATGCAAAAATTATTAAATCAATAATTAAATAAAAATGTATTTTAAGAACCAAATACTTGAAAAATCAATTGAATTAGAACGCTTAAAGAGTGAGTACCATCACCTCCAAATGATCGAATCCGAGCAACAGGAGATAATAAATAATTTTGTGCAAAATCAATAAAAGTGCCTAAATCGAATCTTTATTTTTAATTGTTTATTGGACCAAAGGGCAATGTGTGTGAGGTGAAAAACTAAAAATTCGCATCTAGCACATAATTTCTTTGATTGATGCAACGTTCTTTTTATAGCAAGAAAAACTACAAAGTGGGACATTCGTTTTGGAGCAGTTGTATATCTTTATATTCGAACAGCCTGGTATTCCGCAAAGAGTCGGTTTTGGTGGATCCTTTGATGTTTGTGGTCTAAGGGGAAATTCAAAGTCAGGTGGCAATGAAATTGTAGCTCCATCATATGTATTGCGATATGTTATTACAGGCTCCGTACTTTTAACAGCTTTATGTTTGCCTTGAGATCGCTGTTTGGTCTCTTGTTTCTTTAGCAAACGTTCCATGGTCTTCTTTTTATCCTTTTCGCGTTTCTCATCAGCGAGTTGTTTCCGTTTTTGTGACTTTAGGAGCGCCTTTTCTATTGCTTCAGCTGTCATGACTTTTTCCTTGTATCCAGTGGGTAATGACATCAGAACTTCGCCCCCGGGGCTAGGCTCCTTGTCAGTACTTCGTTCGTACATTGCTCGTTGTCTAGCTGTCATCAGTTTTGGATCCTTGATTTTCTTCAGTTCATCATCAACTTCTTCTAGTTTACCCGACTCGATTGCATCCAACCACCGTTCTTCATCGCTAGACGTGCCACTTTCTTTTCCCTTTCCTTTCCGCTTTTTGCCAGAAACGGCTTTCAACGACGACGGTGTCACCAGTGTCTTGGAGGTGCTGGGAAGTACATTACGACATTTATCAGGGATTTCACGTGCCGCTGTACGGATAGGTGTTGCAGGCATTTCGGATGTTACATCGATACATTCATCATCACTGGGGACTGGTTGCCGATGACGATGCTTTTTGCGTCTCTTGTTACGTTTGGGCACATTTTCTGAAGTAGAAAGAAAACTATCGTTGTTCTGTTCTGTATTGCTAGGACTTAATTTACTTGAGGACATCTTTTAAAAAGCATTCCAATTCAACCGGATAATAATTCAATTTGTAAACATTAAACACGGGAAAGAATTGTTTTTACAAATTGCGTGACAGCTGAAAGGTGTCAAAAGTTACATGCAGTTAAGCCATCGTTACACTTTTAAATTGCACCTAGGTATTCGTCTTAGCATGAAACCATATTTGAAGGCAAATGTTCTAGATGATAAATAGAGAAAATCATACATACATATAAATATTAGACGCAAACGGTCCTAAAGCGTATCTTCTTCAACCACTGTGGGAACGGAAGTTTAATACCGAACCCCAATCTATTTTTGAGAAGCTTCTTATGACAGTTCTAGAGTATGTACGGAGTGCACCAGCATCTAGCTTCATATATGTTGACATGCGGGCGCATTTTTATTTTTTAAATAATAATTTTTTAAAACATATATTAAGCCATAAGTTTCTTCTACAGCGATTAATGCTACGTTACCACCGAGCACTTAAGCGAGATTCAGATTAATCTGCCCTTAATCTACTTTAAATCTTAAAAGTTACCATACAAATTTTAATCTGCTATACACAAGATTAAAAAATAATCTTAAAAGAAACTGAGTTAAGATGTAAGAATCGGTTTTTTAACACACTAAATACCAATTTACCATACCTGAAATGTCAAAAGTGATGTTGGTTGCTGAGAATTGAGAGCGAGGAAGCAATTTGACAACCAGATGTTGGACATTTTGTGCGAAAATTTGAGAGCCAGATAGCGGGTTTGGAGAAAACCCCTATATTAATCTCTTTTTTTTTGGTGGAAATGTAACCTTAACACATATTGTTAATCTTTTGCCTTAAATCTCGGTTTATCTTTTAGTGGAAATGCAGCATAACGAAGTTTTCGTGTTTTCTCAAACATCAACGGTAAATATGTTACACATTTTAGATAGAGCTCTAGAAAACATGGAATTTTTTGTTGTTGATTATTTTTCCAGTACACGGGGAGTCTTTATTCTGTTTCCTTTAATTAACAAAGCATGGCGAAGAAGCTCGAGCAATTTTTAATTAACTATTTATTTTTAGTTTCTTGTGACAAACGTATATTAAATACATCGTTTCTTTCGACATCATTAAAAAACTAAACCAGTATTTCATTATGAAGAGAAACTGTAAGTTTGACGCTCGATTAAAATGCATTATTTGGTTCATTATTACTTAATGAATAACGAAATTTATGTTACCACTATGGAAAGTAAATGTCATGCAGTATGGAGTATCATGTTTCCTGAATGCCACTTCATTGTATGCAAAATAAATATTTTTGCTCGATGATATAGTTGCTAGCTTTTAGGCGCAAGAGAAAATAAAGCTGGCTCTTCGAACGCGGCCATGCTTTGTCTTGGCATTGTCATTCAAATTCAAGAATTAGTGAGTGGTTTGTGTTTGTGCGCGAGTTTTCCTCGAATACGCGATTTATTAAATATTTTTAAAGTTAATTGTGTTTAAACTAAGAAGAAATAACATCAATGTAACCGTTTTGGGTGACAATAAGTGAGTACATACCAAATACATTGTTTTGTTGTTACATTAAAGCAAATAATAACTTTTTAACTATTTGGGTACATTCTTTACATTATTTTTTAAATATCTATTGTTTTGATTAATTGATCGACATTATTGGCATGCAAAACATTTGTCCTTACATCGGGTTAACGCCTAATGTTATTGGCCTTGGAATATTAAACATTTTTTCTTGAGGCGATTCAGCAAACATAAAATTCCATAAAATATAGAGGTTAAAAACCGTTATCAAGTGCGGCAAATAATAGGGTGGTGCAAAAAACAAGTTTTTGTAAATACATATGAGGGTGTGGCAAAACCTTCGTTTACGAAGCTAAAAACAATAAGAAAGTTAAATCTTAAGCCAAACGTTGCTTAACACAAAGCTAGAATCGTAAAAAGTAACTTACGGACATATCATCTAAACTGTGGAGCACTTCCAATAGTAGAAATTAAAATAAAAAATCTTAAATTATTTTATTTTGATTCGGAGGCGTGGAAGCCGCTCACTTTTTTTTTAACTCAATTTTTTTTGGGATCTGAAGAACTTACACCGAACAAATAAAACTTTGTAGTTTTAAAAGATTTCGAATATTCTTACGCTTGGCAAGTTTACGTTAGTTGCGTAGTTACTACATTGTATACATTTTGGTTATATACAAGAGATCCATAAATAGATAAATGGAACAAACATTTTTTCTGAAAATAATTTTTTCTTGGAATTTGTTTAATATACATATTTCAAAGAATTAAACTACTTTGGACTCTCAGAAATATCTTTAGGTTTTTATTGCCCGAACTTTTGCAAAAGTATATAAAAATAAGAAATTGTTCGAAGTTTGCTGTTTAGAATCTTCATAAAACTTAGGCTCCTTCCATTCTCACCAAAAATACAACTTCGCACTCTCAATTCTTCTCAATTCTCGGAGAAGCTAGATTTTATGACCTATATTGGCACTTAATACCTAAACGTCATCGGATTTACATCAGGAATTTTTTTTTTGATGGATTGATTGTTGAAGTTTTTATGTGTGCTCTGATTTTCTGTTTGCTTTATATCCGGTGCTGCTGTCGTAACGTTTTCTTGCGTCTTATTAACTTTTTGTAGCTTTACATGGTAAGCGACAAATAAGTCATTAAAATGAGTTTCCAATATCTTTCAAAGTGGAATTGTGAATGAAAGTAATGCACTCGGACCCTATTATTTTCAAGCAAAATTGTGTGTGAAGAAAATTGAAAAGTGTCAAATTTTCAAAACCACAGGGGTTTCACATTCTCATTAAATGTTCATGAATCTAAAAAAAAAATCTGTATTTTGAATGAAGGAGCTTAATTTTCCAATTAATTGCTTTGCTGCATTATCATTTATCAGTGACGGTGCGTCAAAGAGACATTTTAGATAATGTCTACCCAGTACACAGTCGTCTGCTCTTTTACTCTTTGAAAATTACTCTCATATTGAAATTACTCAAATTCTAAAAATGAAATTGCTTTTGAGTCCTTAACATCTCTCTTTTGAATTTGGTTGGATGTGATTCTCATGCTGGTTTTTGGTTGGTTGAAAAGGTCATTATGTTTATACCCTATCCTAAGGGTATATTAATTTTGACACATAGTTTGTAACACCCCTTAATATTCGTCGCAGACTCCTAAAAGTATATATATTTATGATCAGGACCAAAATCTAAGACTATTTAGCAATGTCCGTCCGTCCGTCCGTCCGTATCAACTTTTGAGGCCTTTAAAGTTATGCTAGGAAGCTGAAATTTAAAATATATACTCCGTAGGGCTCCGAAATAAAGTGTTAAAATTTTTAAAATACGCCCACCGCCACGCCCACAGTTTAGAAAAAAACGTTTTAAGGCTTAAGTTAGAGAGATATAGTTGTACAACCTTCACAACATATGTAGGTACTGCCCCCCTTTATAAATTTGTCATATAAAGTTTTTTGCCACACCTACTTTTTGTGGGCGTTTTTCACTAAAATGGTGTTTAATTCGAAAATTTTCATAGAAATCGAAAAAAAATGTTTAACAATTTATTTAGCCAATACATTTTGCAATATATCGTCCATACAAAGTTTTTGGCCACGCCAACTTTTTGGGGGCGTTTTTTCAAAAAAATTATTTATTTTCTATAAATTTCATAAAATGAAATAAAATGCTATCCATCATCTTCTTAATGCTTTTTTCTTTGGGGCATATAGGGATATGGATAGGGTATCATACTGTTCGCCTCAAGCGGACTTATGTTTTTTATATATAAAGGGTAGTTTTTTTTTAAAAATCGAATAAAACACTTAAATTTGCATCAAATATTGAACATTTTTATTGTAATCGATAAATAGGCCTTTGCTATTTACTTTTTAAAGACAACTTCATGTAAATATTGTACGCGACTCCGTTTCAAATGGTCCATTCGGAAGGTCCAATTTTGCGTCACTTTTTCGAGAATTTCGGCCTGTATTCAACGAATTACGCGCGCTATGTTATCCTGTAAGGCTTCAATCATGTTCGGCTTGTCCACATAGACTAACGACTGTACATAACCCCACAAGAAATAATCAAGTGGCGTTAAATCGCATGATCTTTGCGGCCAACTCACAGCGCCATTTCGAAAGATAAGCAGCTCACCAAATTCATGCTTCAAAATTTGCATTGTTTCACGACCTGTGTGGCATGTGGCACCGTCTTGGTGAAACCGCATGTCAACCAAGTTCAAATCAGCCAACTGGGGCAAATATCATGGCTCGATATCGTTCGCCGTTGACGGTGACGTTTCTTCCACGGTCGTCTTTGAAGAAAAATGGACCGATGATACCACCAATCCATAAACCGCACCAAACTGTCGTTTTTTCGGGATTCATCGGTAATTCTTGTATGGCATGTGGCTGTTCATCACTCCAGATGCGACAGTTTTGCTTATTTACGCATCCGTCGAGCCAGAAATGAGCCTCATCGTTGAACCCAATTTATCGATAAAACTGCGGATTTTCACATTTTTCACAGAGCACGAATTTTGATAATAAATTTCAATAAATTTGCTCGTTTGTAAGTCTTTTCATGATTAAATGGCAGAGTATACCGAAAACTTTTCACTTTGACAGATGACGTTTGGACGCCATAACTAACCAGTGCTGCCAACCTGAAAAAAGGTTGTACTACAATTTTTTTTTGACAAATTTCTTCAGCCTCTCATTTTTACTGAGACTAATTAAAAGCTGTTGTTTCTGTGTTTAGAATTGAAATAAATATCAATTAAACTTGTGGGAGCTTCTTCTTTCTTTGATTTTTCGTTCGGGATCAACGTAATACATAAATCGAATCTTTATAGTTAACAGCGATTTTGACGTCGTATTTCATATTTTTTTAAGATTTAGAAGGGACGGGGTGCTCACTTTCATTAAGAAACCTAAGTGTGAGATTCACAGGAATGTCATTAAGTAGAAATGTTTGTGCTGAACGTCACTGCTGACCACATGTGCTATAATCAATGTTCTTGCAACTACAAGACAAAAACTCGCATGTGTTTGTCAAAATGTCTAGGCTTATATTTTAAAAATTTAACATAAATTTCTCTTATGGTAATATACGCACCTTAATTTTGCCATTTCTTGATACACATAAAACGCTTTACTATAATTAGTTAATAAATAGTAATCTAATGGCAATAGGCAACTTAAAATTAAATTTTTAACAAATAAATTCACAAAATATTGCATAAACATTGTTCAATTGGATATCTAGGAAAATACATAAAATGCAAATAATACAAATTAGAAAGTAATAATTACACAAAACGATTTGGCATAATTAACATAGATAATAATCTTCATGTAAGAATATTTAAAATGTTGTAAATGGTGGAATGTGGTCTCCACATCGGGGAAAGTTTGGTGGCACCGGTGGTAAATCCTTAATTGTTCCTATATGAACAACTAAATTCATTCCAATTACTATGTGGAACTGAAAATGGCAATGGAACAACCAAAAGCCTGGATTGTCTGCACGAAAACGTAGAATTGCGTATCCATTATTGGGTACTGCAACCGTATCCTTAAGTGCTGGATTTGAGAAATCTCTTTCCAGCATTCCTCGACGGTCTAATTCGAGAGCATGCTTAAGATTAATTTTTTTTATCCCCGTATCTGGCGATCGACCCATGCCAACGACGTAGTACGAAGTTCCATGCAAATGAAACGGGTGACTAAGATTTGTTTGTTGCACTTCATCGACAAGCACCACTTCCACAATCGCTCCTAGGGGAATGTCTATCATGTGGGTGCACATACAATTTTGGCCACAATTTGCTGGTCGATTGTCTCCATTGCAAAACTTCTCTGGCGGTATATCATTGAATTGTGATATTATTGGCGATGGTGGGGATACGTAAGAAATTTCATCAATCAGTGAAATTAAATGATCAGCTCCAGGAGCAACTAAAAAAAACCAATAAACCTATCGTTGTTTAGTTGACAAAAAAATTAATGGAATTCTTACCCAGAAATCTGTTGTACGTATTGGGAACGAATAGCTCGCGTGGTGTGTATTCATAGAATCGAAACGGAAGAAATATTTTCACATCCGGTCGATCAACAAGAGCGCCCTTATCGACGTGTTTCGCATTGATCAGCTGGTTCACGCAAACGGCATCATTACGCTTGCGATCACATATCGCGTCCAGTGGATTCATTACCTGCGACACGGAAGATACTTGTTATAAAATTAAATTTAAATTCGATATTCCATAATAAGCAAAAATTTAAATTCGATTTTCAAAGACAAAAATCTCTGCCAGCCTTATGTGCTCTAAAAAAGATTTTCAAAAAAATACATACACAATATATATAAATACAAAAGGTTAACTTACATGTTTGAAATCACAAGCGTGCTTGATATGTACACACAAAGGTTGGATTTTGCTGTACATGAAAAAAATTCATTGCAATGTATATATATGTGGATTTGTGGATAGGTAAAAGTAATAGTAAATTATAAACAAACCAAACCAATAATTATTTAATACAATTTAACATTTTTTTTATTTATACTCAATTAAACATAAAAAATATAGCATCGATATATTTCTGAACACTATATTTGTTTAGGCTTTATTTTACTCGTCCTTCGAACTTAACTCTAACACTCGGCCACATGTGGGAGTGCTCTGTTTTTGTCTGTATCTTTCTCTCTACTTCGTTAGAAATCTCAAGTACATACATTACAACAAATAAGAAAGACACCTACATATAATATAATTATTCTACATAAATATGTGTATGTAAATGTGTATATTACAATTAAAATTATCAGAACTCATATATTAAATTTTTTTTGTGTCATTTAAAAAAAAAACAAAAAACAAAAAACTATACATCATTTAATAGTGATCTTTTTAGAACCATATAGTATAAGTGTTATTTTATTATTTAATTAATTTATTTTTGTTAGGCTTAGATAGTAAAAAAATGCTGTACAAAAGCTTATATATTAATCAAATATTGGACGCAATTATTTTTGTTTTAAACGAATGATATTATAATTGTTATAATTTAATTTTGAAGTAAACCCGAAATAAATAAACGAATGCAAATAGTATAAATTTTGTTACGTCCAACATTAAAGATTCATCTAAGGCAAGATTCAGTTTGTTTTGTTTTTTAGTTTTGAAAATATTTTGAAAAATTTACAAATCAAATAATTGAATAGTCTGTGTGTGCTATAAAATTGATGAATATGTATGAACTGGAAGAAAGTATGAGATGAAAAAACAAAAATAGTAGTTTTGCGATTAAAAAATTTGCAAAAATCTTTCGATTTTTTTTTTGATCTTTTTTTTTAAATAAATCTACTCCATATGACTGCTGCTCATGGCCTCGTAATTATTATAGTTACGGTAATTCGTTTGAATCAAATGGAAATTACGCTAAATCTTTTAGACTTTAAGTTCACTGCTTTGTGCTTGTATAATAGTCTGAAGTTGGCTTGGGAGTTAGAGGTGGTGGATGGTACTTTGTATGTCGTCATACAATTATATCTCGAAATAAATATTTAATTGATTGGTATTGGCGGCGTATGGTCACCGCATGTTGGGAAACCTGGAGGAACTGGTGGCAAATCGGCATTTGTACCGACCTGCAGAATCAAATTCATTCCAATTACAATGTGGAATAGAAAATGACAATGGAATAGCCAAAAACCTAGTAAAAAAAAAAATAGAATAAATTTTAGTCATTTAAAGCTAATGACTTGTTCGATGTCTTACCGGGGTTATCAGCTCTAAATCTTAGAACAACATAACCGTTATTTGGTACTGCAATGGTATCCTTGGTTGGAGGTAAATTGTATTGCCGGTGCAGCAGACCTCTTCTATCCAAATCCAACGCATGTTTTAAGTTGATCTTTTTCACATTAGTGTCGGGCGATCGGCCTATACCAATAACGCTGAATCCATAGCCGTGCAAATGGAAGGGATGACTCAGGTTTGGTTGTTGAACTGCAAGTGAAAAAAATGCATTAGCAGAATTTGTTTGTACATATACTCAAGAGAGAGTAATTGCGATCGTGCAGAAATTTCGAACTCAAACTGACTATTCGACTATAGAGAAGTCAAAAAAAATGGGTCCGCCAATGCCGTCCGTCGGTCTGTCTGTCTGTCTGTACGGGTGCCGTATGGCGAAACGGTTTGACGGATTTGCTTCAAAATTCGTATATACATTTTTTGGGGTTACATCTCGGGGCACCTTTTTAGTTTTTGCTTTATCGTTAGGAACAACGGTAGCTGCCAAACAATTTTTTTTGGCGAAAATCACTTATCACTTATCACTTATTTTCTCGAATATGGTTTAAAGGATACTAATTTTTTTATACTATTTATTAAGTCGAACAAACTTGCATACTTAGATTTTTGAAATAATTTTTTTTTCATATAACGATTTTCTAAGATTTAAATTAAATTCGTTTTTTTTGAAAACAGCTCTAATGATTTTGATAATTTTTTATATTTTGAACAAGTATGTTAAAAGTGTCCAATGTGCGAAATTACATCAAAATTGTAGGTATCGTTTTTAAAACAATAAATAAATAAATTTGCAACCTTTCATTCGCATATCATGTACAGAGAAAGTTTCGTATGACGCAGTCGTGCACTTTATTTTCTATACAAATTATAATGATCTAAATTTTTGTCTGCTACGTACACAAATATTTAGTTGCATTTGATTCTAGCAATTTAAAGCCGTTAATAAGAGTGGGCGTATGAAATTATTACTGCCAAAGTGAACCACCCTCGCGACGTTGATTTGACAGAAAACTATAAATTTCCTGTCTGTATTTTATTTTTGCTCACTTACCTTCATCAACCAAAACGACTTCAACGACGGCATTTAGTGGAATATCGATTTTGTGTGTACACATGCAGTTGTCTCCACAGTTGGCTGGTCGGTTGTCTCCGTTACAGAATTGTTCAGGATTAATCTCATTATATTGTGATGTAAGAGGTGCTGGAGCTGATAGGTATGAGATTTCATCGATCAATGAGATGACATGATCTCCAGTGGGTGCAACTGCAATCAAAAAAAAAAAAAAAAAAAACACACAAAATTATACTAATCCTCAAATTGAAAAGATAACCACGAATTTACCCAAAAATCTGTTGTAGGTGTTGGGCTGGAACAATTCCTCGACGGGGTACAAATAGAAACGGAATGGTAGGAAAATTTTGACATCTGGCTTCGGATCCAAAATTCCACGATCGATTTCTTGTGCGTTTTTCAGTTGACTAACGCAAATAGCATCGTCTCGATCTCGATTGCATTGTGCATCCAATGGATTCATTACCTTTTTTTTTGAGTTAGTTTGATTTGGACATTTTTATGGGGTTTGTTTTTTTGGGGTCAGTTCACCGGGTTTGGTATTTATTGTATTTTACATATACACACAAATTTTGATATATATTCGATTAAATATATTTGTTTGGTGTTGTGTAAATTTACATTGTGTTTTTGTACAAATATTCCGATTTTTTTTTTTGTTTGAAAAAAGAAAAGAAAAAAAAATTTATTGATATTATAATACAAGTGGGGTTTATATGTACACATGTAATCAGAATATGTACTGGAAAAAATACAAAAATATCCTTAAAGAGTGTGTGAAGAAAGTGTACTTATGTGTATTTATTTATCTATCCGAGGAACAAAACAAATGAGACATTTTAAAATGTTTTTTTTTTGTAGATTAATTTTTGTTTAGCGCGCACATGCTCAAACAGAATAGGAGATTACATTTTTGATAATATTTGCTTCGTAATATTAAGAGCAGGCAAATTTGGACTGTATAGGATCAAAAACAAAAAAAGAGGGAAAACCTGCGGCCGTGTTCTGTAATTCGGTCGGGAACTTATCGTGCGAAAAAATGTAAATGTCCTACGAAACTTTTACGTGCTTCTAAACCATATCAATATTTGAGAAATGTCGCGCATCCCCGATATCGGCATCTACGGTTGTGGTCAGTTTTTTGTGTTTTGGAAATGTGTAATGTTTGACACATCTGAAATTTTGACGCTGACGTACACTTTATATTTTATCGATGTGAGAAAGTTATAGAACATGGCCACTGGATACATTGACATTTCGATTATATATTATTTATTTTTTAACGATAATGTTTTCGACCTTTGTTTCTGTATTCTTTGAGTGTAACGAAGTTGCATGACAGATGTGTCAAATCCAAATACCAATAAAATGTATAAGGGAACTTTAAAAGTTCTCTTTTTGTTATATGTTTTGTAATAGCCAAAAGTTGATGTTATTGATCTTTGTGGATAAGCAAGAAGCTGTTCGTTCACATAATAATTGCAAACGAGCATTTATGTAAACAAAAGATGTGTGACACAAAAAGATCAAAGTCCCTAGTCAAATTCGGATGCTCGTCGGGGTAACAACCGGACACTGCATGATAGGAATCATGGCTAAAAGGCTAGGAATTTTTGCAAATGACTTCTGCAGAAGCTGCAGAGACGAGGAGGAAATAGAGTCCGTGGAACAGCTTCTATGCCACTGCCCAGGCTTACGAGAACGTCGCTCATCCTCTATGGGAGCGAAAATTCCCATTCTTTCGGTTCTTCGAAATTTTGGATGACTTGGCTGGGGTACCTCTATCAGACATTAAACTATTCCTCAACAGATCGAAACGGTTTTGTTAGCCACATGTTCTTACATGTACAAACAGGGTACACACAATGGACTTTCACGGCTTTCGGGTGAAATTTGCATCTGATGCAAAACTGCCCTCCCAACCTAACCTAACCATCGTGTCAAACAACAGAAACTTGTTCACATAGGAGAAGTGTGGTTCGAAGTAACAAAAGTAAAAAGTAACAGCTAAAAAACAGGGTTCCTCTAGGAATTAAGAATCGCGTGAAAGAGAAAATGTGCGTTTACTCATATAGCTCAGGTTGATGCAGATTAATCATCATCAAAGAAAGTTCTATGGTAGGTGCAAAAAAACAGCCTTTTTTAATTTCTTTTTTTTATTTATACTTGGTCTTTCTCTTCACACGGAAGAAGTACAGTGCTAAGTGGCTTTTTTTTCATGCATTTGTGTTTTGGCATACATATGTGTGAATTTCCCCTTTTCGTAAATTTTGATCATTGTGACAAATTTAATTTCTGTCTCTGTTACAAATTTCTGTTTTTTGTTACAAGCTTTGGAGAACACCCCCTTCTTGTATAGTGCCAAAATATTTGTTAGATTGTTCTATAATCACATACCAAGACTTTATTATTTTTAACAAAATAGCTTCCAACGATAAACGCCAACCATCAATCTTCGTATATTCGCACTCTTTTACAAATAAATGGTAACTCTCTAGCTCATTATCAAAAATGTAACTCCATTCAATTTACAAAGCATTATCACATAAAAAGTATAAATATTTACAAACTCTTACGGTTTCGCATCCAATACACCAATAATATAAATATAGAAAATCGCAAAAGAATTGCATAAATTATATAATAAAATAACAATAACAAAAAAAAAACTTATAACAAATAATAAGTGCATTCAAAATAACATTTATACAAAAAAGACAACATCATAAACATGTTATTTACAGCTTCATACTCCGCGCAGACAAGAGCAACTTACCACAATTTTCGATTAAATATTCAAAGTCACATAAACGTTTATTGAAATCACTCTGATTTGCTCCTGCACCAGAGGAGAACTCACCCACGGAAAGCAACAACAAAAAAAATATATATCAAGAAATAGTAAATAGTACTCACCACACCCTGTGGAATTCCAACATCATAGGTTGGTGCCGCTGATGCAGGTTGATACGGACCGCGAGCATACCTCAAAATAGCCAATTGTTGTGCACGACGTATACCGCATTCGCCCAAACCTCTCAATTGGATCCAATAAGCTCCAACGGGTTGATCAGCCGTGATAACGAAATCGTAACGTTCACCTATGTGATTATATATGGTGGGATTCAAGTTAGTTACTTCAATATTTTAAATGAGATCAATAGAAGTCTAACTAATCCAACCCCCTTTTTGCCACCACCTGCGCCTTGAGGCTTTACGTAAAAAAGAGAATCACATTGAGGTTCCATTTTCAGTCATGACTGTCATAGAAACCAATGACTTCGACGAAGAACCGAATGCGGTCGGTCTGAGCATAATTGATTTTTACTTTGGATCGCGTAATTGAGATCAATCGACTCGATTTCTTTCAGACAACTTTGTTTTTCTAGTCAAATATGAACATGTATGCAGTTTACTAATATTCGTGTGCAACACACATACGGCAGAGGCGGAAGCCTCAGTCTATGTTTGTCTATTTTTCTCGCCATAATAACATCACGACTGTGGCGATTCAGTGGGAGGAGGGTATTTTTCGTTAACAATTGTGTTATAATATTTTTTATGGAACATTAAAGAAGGTGTGTTACGACCAAATATTAGCTGGTGATGCATTATGTTAAGAAAGTTAAAATATTGTTTTTTTTTTTTTGAACTAAGAATTGAGAACTTTTATCAATTAAAGTTTCTTCTTTACATTTACATTTTTATTCTACTAAGTATGTAGGCGGGGAAGTTATATGGAGTTTGAGAAAATATTGATGAGGAAGGGAACCGCTCATGAATAGACTGCTCGCAAAATAAAAGCAAAAATACGCGTTTCATTATTTCTATTGTGGCAAGGGGCGCCCCTTGAACAATTGCTGAAGAAAGAAAGAGCTTAAAAGAAATGAGTTATACAGGGTGTTTTTTTTTAGAGATATAGAACTTTGAATTGAAATAAAAAACAAGAAAATCGTTTTAATGTCCATCAAGGATAATTATGCCATTAATGTTTAAATATGATTTCGGGCATGAAATCCCCAAGAAAGTAATCCAATGGTGTCAAATCACACGATCTTGGTGGCCAATTGACAGGTCCATTCCGCGAAATTATGCGCTCATCGAATGTTTCCTTCAACAAATCGATTGTGACGTGCGCTGTGTGGCATGTAGCGCCATCTTGTTGGAACCACATCTCATCCACATTCATGCCATCCGATTCGAGAACAAAATAGTCGGTTATCATGGCTCTATACCGGTCTCCATTAACGGTAACTGACTCTCCAGCATCATTTCGGAAGAAGTATGGCCCAATGACTCCACCAGCCCATAGAGGAAACCAAACAGTCAGTTTTTGTGGATGTAATTGCGTTTCAAGGGCCTCATGTGGATTCTCTTCACTCCAAATGCGGTAATTTTGCTTGTTGACGTAGCCATTCAACCCAAAATGAGCTTGCGGTAAACTTTGCGAACTGAACCACTATTTTCGAAATAAATTTGCACGATTTGCAAGCGTTGATCATTTGTCAACCTGTTCATGATGAAATGGCAAACCAAACTGAACATAAATGACATTAGAGTTGCCAGATTTGACCACAAAAAGTCAGTTTTATCTCTATTCGAAAAACTAACCTCTAAAAAAAACACCTTTACTTGTGCAGTCTGTTGTTGGTTCATTCAATCATTCAGTATAATTGACGTGAGCTTGGCAGCCTAGCTACATGTTTCCCCCCTTGAAACACGTATCCAATTAGTTTTAATTCTGCTTCACAATTTACCTTTTTGGATTTTTATGATTGGTTGCGGCTGAGATTCGCACACAAAACTATACTATATAGACATAAAGCATTTTATGGTGACTTGAGTACGATAAGTCTTCAATGTAAAAGGTCTCATGTTCAAACAATAAACACCTACTTCTTAGACACTACTTACCAGAGAACGAAATAATTGTGTTAACTTCAACTGGCTGCACTGGTTCACCATCTGTGGATATCACTGTCATGCCGTGTCCCTCAATTGTTACCTGAGCTGGGCATACCGATGCAAATGCATTTATCATACGGAAACGATAGCGACGACCTGGCGTAATTGTGAATATTTCCAGTGGTGTGTTAGTCATGAAACCGGTGTTTGGATCACGGAACTGCCCCTTTCCATTAACAAGCAATGATTCGGGATCTTGTCCAGTATTTACAGCCAAACGGCCTGGATATCTTTCTGCAGCATCTTCGTGCAACCAATCGCTGATTAACATGATATGTGTGGTTAAATCGAAATCGTACAAGTGTGAATTGGGATCACGAGATGGAGGCTGACGTACGACAATGCTGCCATATAGACCATCGAGTTTTTGCAGTCCAGTATGTGCATGCCAGAAGTGGGTACCACCGTTACCAGTCCATTGATATCTAAAAATAGATTAAAAATTGTTTATATATTTATTCATGAAAATAATTTATTAATCAAAAGTATTTACCTGAATGTGTTTCCTTGTTGAATTGGACACTGTGTCACAAATGGCACACCATCATAATACTGGGATCCACGTTGCCAAATACCATGCCAGTGAATTGTGACTTCCATACCTTCCATGTGATTTTCCACGTCGATAACAACTTTGTCATTTTCACAAACTTGAATACTTGGTCCCGGGATCATACGATTCGCTGTGAGAATACCACGTTCCACGCCATCAGCAAGCACACATTGGCAGTGACTCCAAACTGTGTTTGTCGCATTTGGAGTGCACAATTGGCAAGCACTGAAAGAACAATGAAATATTTATTCATTGATGTGACATTTAAAAGAAAAGAAGGGCTATTGTTGTTGTTTGCTTTTTTTTTTTCTTTTTGGTAGATAATAAAACTGCACCTAATTGAAGTTTTGTACTCTTGGATTGCTTCAGCAATACGATTTTTTAGAAAAAATAATTGAAGCAGTTAATGTCAAGTTAAAGAAGGAACTACATGCCGAACTCTGTGTGCAATAAGCTCGTAGACAATCCTCGCTCTTTCACTTTTCGTTCGTATTAAAATTTAAATATTTATATTAGATAAAAAAGTGTAGTTTGCAAAATATAGGTAGAAGTTCTGGTGGGTTCAGTGGCTTAGTGGTTAAGTACCGTAGGACCATCAAGCGAGGGCTCGCTGGTTCAAATCCCGACCTGTACCACCTGAAAGTTTAGTATAGTATATAGTATCCCCTGCCCCACTTCTTGCGAACGTCTGACAAACCATCGAATAGTAAGAACTGTCATGAGAAGCTTCTCGAAAATTAAACTGTAGGTCTTTGGGTACTGTATGTGCCGTTTACGCCTAATATATATTTTTTTTTTAAGTTTACGTTCTGACTTGATTTCCAAAGATTTCCCTGTTTTTCGAGATGATGGTGTTGCATATGTGTAGTTCAAGAGTTCTTAAGTTTCGCGCTGTTATAAGGAACGCTGATTGACATTAACTTTTTGACGGGGTTAGTAGGATTCCTCCTTTGATCAATCTTCGTTACTTCTGCTGTCTAGAGCCTTTCTTTTTGCTTAGGGATAATTTTTCGATAGTAGAGTTGTTCAGCCTATTTATCCACCCCATGCTTACACGATGACTGATCCATGGTTTCGTTGTTTATCATGATCGCAGATATTTGATCTTTTCGCGCCGCACTTGGGAATAACTTTTGTATTTAGAAAAATGTTTGGAATTGGTCGTAGTGACCCGGAGAATGGCGATTACTGATTCTATGTTCTTCCATCATCAGCAAAGAATAACTGATGCACTTTACGGTTCATCACTTTTCCTTAAAAAAAAACATTATCTAGAAGCTGGAAAAAATAACAAAGACCTTAAGACGCTTGCTTGGTCAATATCGTTATATTATATCCGCCCTTATCAGAACTCTTGGTGGCCTATCCATTGCTTTTTCAAAATTAACCAACACCTATTTGCAAATTTTCAAGGAATCACGAATTACCTTGAGTTACATCTGAGATATATTTACGCGCAACAAACTAGCATTGGTCACCCGATAGCTATATAATTTGCCGCAATCCGCCGTCTAATATCAATTCAACGATCTTTATCGTACGTGTCAGCCAGCTTGATAGAGTGGTTATCACAGCAATATAACTTTTCCTCCACTAATAACGCATTTGATCGCCACTCATGATTTTGGAGATAGTATTTTCTCCCTTCTTTTACTAAAACTCACGAGGGTATTTCGTAAACCGGCTTTCCTTGAATCTCATGCATGTTAGTATTTCTTTTCATTAGGAGTATTGCTTATGAGCTTCGGCGAACGTATTTGCTGAACATTTCTCCTGCTCTACCTGTCTACCTACCTACACAGCTTTAAGGTGTGACCACACGTTTCCTACGTTCATAGATACCTATGCTGTCCTAGCAAACAGTCAGTGACTCAAACTCTACAAATATTGGAAATATAATCTACTAATCCATAAATTTATCTAATCTATAAAATCACACTGAGAGTATAAGAAAAAAAAATTGTCCATGCGTGAAAGTTTAAATCCTACCAATTTGATTCATAACCAGCGGACCAGCGCTTCATCTTTATTTTTCTGTCATCCGTTCAAAATGTATCGACAAATCAAAAGTGCAACCGCAAAAGGTCGACAACCTTCAGGTGTGCATTCATAGAAAAAAACCTATAATCATGTCTGGAAAATGACACCGCATCACACCTGATTTAACTACTGTTATGCTTGCAACAACTACAGGCAAACTGCTTATGATTTGGTTTATTTGTTTTTCTTTTGGCATTGCTTGTCCAGCTGCTGCTTTCCCAATGAAATGGAAAACTGTGAGAAAGTGAGCAGAAAAGCTGTCTTTCAAGAAATGGATTGAAAGGGAAAAAGGGGCGTTTAGTATTGCGCCGATGCGACGCGAACGCGACGCTGATTATTATGCAAACAGAGCACGAAGAAGAAAATACACAGAAAATTAAACCCCAAGTTATGAGATACGTACTACGTAGTAAGCTCCTACTATGATCTGGGCTAGGTTCCCTTGTAGCTAGGCGGCTAAGTAAGGAAGTGTCTATTTTATGAATGAATTCGTTGTAGCCGCTACAGTGTTTGTTATTACTTTAGTAGGGCTTAGGGGTATCAAATTCATTTCTATTTGTTGCAAATTTCACGATTCATTGATTTCCGGACTGAAACAATGTATAATGTCCTAAAACTATAAATAAACGATCTGATTTCAAATTTCTCTACACGATTATAGATGCATGGAGATATGTTCGTTGGTAGGTACGCTCTTAAAATAATTATAACTTTTATGAGGCTTTGTTAGATATTTACTGCCTTACACCGTTAAATTGGAGAGAGTTGCTCAAGGGTGATGCTATAAAAAAAAATTGTATATCGCTCTGAGTCTCTGAAGGCATAAAAATGCCATAAACAAACTATTTCTTTCGTAGTATCTCAGAGACGTAATAAGAGATTTTGTGCGAAAAATAGATAGATCTGAATTTCCTTTCATTTGCATTAAAAATTTCTTCAAAGTTGTATGTATCTGTTTCTGTGCTTCTGTAGCTTGATTAAGTGACTATTAAGTTTCATTTCTGTTAAACTGATTTGGATAAGTCCACTGCTGATAGCATCTAGAGTTGATGACCAGTTGAAACACTACAAATAAACCAGATTTTGGTTTGATTTGGAGCTGAGAATCTAAAAGGATCACTTGTGCTGAATAGAAAAGTTGCAAATTCGCACTCACATATTCACATTTCCAGAAGGCTATGTAGGCGCTGTTAATGTGTTATTTAATATTTCTATTTTTATTTATCAATCTATACTTACGCTCCCAACACTGTGTAGTACTCCAAAGTGAAATGATAATAACAAATTCTTGGGGGTTCGCCCTCGCGACAGGCACGCGCGCACTCATCTGGTGCCGATAATGAAGGATTATTTCTTAACTCGGCAGTAGCACTTGTTGAATAGTCCAAATGTCTGAAGGGTGACTTAGGATTAGGATTAACAGCAATTCCCGCTGCCCCGAAACGTCCATTATTTATACTTTGTCTCGAATTCAAAGTTCCACCAACACTTGGTGCAAACCCTGTTTTCCCACCACTGCCAAGGCTATTGCTTGTTAATGGTCTCGGAATGTTACCGCCCAATGGAGGATGTGTCTGTACTAGACCATGTGTCGCCGAAAAGAATGGTGAGTCCAAGATTGATGATGTTGATGGTGTTACGACTCGGGTTTGCCAATACGATCCCGCTGAGGATTGATCTAAAAAGAAAATAAGTAAAACAATTGTAAATTATTAATGGATTTGCAACGCACGTAAGTTCCTGATATGTTAATAATTATTAAGATGTAGCACGCTTTGAAATGAATGATTACCATTGACGGGCAGCCAGCCAACGCGCAAGCTACAGATATGCAAATCGATGTTGCATAACAACAAAAAGAAAACAACAAAAAGAAAACAAAAAAATAAAAAAATAATAGTAAACTTTAACTTCTTGCAGCGATTGTCCGCCCATTCGGCTATTATTATTTGTTGTTGGTTGTAAAACAATAAACTTTATATTTTTCCGGATGTGCATTTTTTATTGCTTTAGCTTTTCAAGGGGGCGTTAAATGTTTTCCGCAGAGAATTAGAACGAAATAGATGGAGGTGTTGCTAGCAAAATCATAATCATAAAAAAGGGAAATTTTATGCTTTTAAATTTAACCGTGGGCAGACTAACCTTATTTTCTGAAAGATTGATTTTAATGAATAAAATAAGTTATATATCCAAGGCCCGTCCAATGACACACTTTAAACGTAACCGTTGAGTGTCGCCTCGTTAGTTCTAGGAAATATATAATAATCCTAGAAGCACTCAGACTCGGTAACGGTGAATTGTGCTTCTAAGCAGACATCCTCCTTTTCGTGTAGTAGTTGGAGAAACTGGATAGCGTGTATCTTTTTCATATAATGATTATTATAGAGATTATAGAGACGGTTATATGGCTATACGTTCGACTGAAGATATAATTCTTAAATTTTCTCTAGTTTAAACTTGTTTGCGAAAAGCAAGGTAAATAACCTTTTGGAGCCGTCCGATGCAGAATATTACCGAAGTAACATATTTAAGAAAGATAGGCCAACTAAGGCAAAAAGGAACTACAAAGAAATGTTGTTCCTCAATTATGTCATTGATATTTTCATTACCAAACCGACAGTTGCAAACGCCTTCTTATGGCACAAAATTTAGGCTTTCTTTGTCAATTTTAAGGCTTTCCAGTATTATTCTTCTCGAAAGAAGAATGCTGGGAGTTTCAAGTCCTCAGAGTGCTATACAAAGTTTACGAATAAAAAGCCCTAGTGGGTCTAGGTTAAATACAACTCTTACTGTACAAAAAAGTGCAAAATCTTTGAAGCGGAATAAGAATATTCGTCTTTGATGACATACAAGGGTTCATTATTTCGCAGTTTAGGAAGCTGGAAATACTTTCTGAAGAATATACTTAGACTTACGGCAACTGCGCCCAACTTATCTGTAAGTTTATAAAAGAAAGTCCAAACAATTTCAATACTCACGGGCGCGGCTCTTTAGACCTTTGAAATTCGGTTTAAATTAAAAAAAAATGCCCAAAAATATCGTCTACAAATCGTCGACTTAGAGTGCAAACTGGTCCATGTTTGATATATTAGAAATGCTAATTATAATAATTAACATGTAATTCACATCATAAATGGACCAAAACGGGTGATTTGTAAGACAGTTGAGTCCATAACTCTTAAACTGAAATATTTTTATATATTTTTGGGAGAACTTTTTATTGGTATCTCATTGTCACTTTCACTGTCCCTTCTCTGTGAAAACTGTGACAACAAGAAGAGTACAACTTGTCATATAAAACCTTTTCAAATAGGCTATTTTTCAAATATAAATCCGGTGTTGCTGCAGTGGCTTAGTTGTTAAGCAAAGGGGGCTCCCGTTCAAATCCGACGAAAGTTTTATTTGCTGCCTCACCTATCGCGAAATTCTGACAAACATTCAATAGTAAAGGTGCTATTAGGCGGTCATCCAAATTTGTCATCCGGATGACATCCTGACTAAAGTGCTGAAAAAAATATATCTTCGCATCTTCGCACACACAATGGTTGGAGAAGCTAGGCCTTCAGTCCTGTGTACGCCGTTTAGTCCTTATACCGGGTGATTTTTTAAGAGGTTTAGAACTTTTTTTAAAAAAAAAACACAAAAAATTCGAAAAAATGAATGAAATATTTATTTGAATCGATAGTTTGAACCTTGCAATTTAATGTTTAAAGATAATTTCATGCAAATGTTGACCGCGGCTGCGTCTCAGGTAGCCCATCCGCTGAGTCCAATTTTGGCATACTCTTTCACACATATCGGCCGGTATCTCACGAATGAATGCATGGATGTTGGCTTCTAGTGCGTCAATCGAAGCGGGCTTGTCCCTATACACATTAGCCTTGGCATACCCCCACAAAAAATAATCTAATGGTGTCAAATCGCACGATCTAGGCGGCCAATTGACCGGCCCGAAACGTGAAATTAACTGTTCACCAAACTCGCCTCGCAATTGCGCCATTGTTTTGCGTGCTGTGTGGCATGTGGCGCCGTCTTGTTGAAACCACATATCATGCAAGTCAAGAACTTCCATTTCGGGCAAAAAAAAGTTTGTTATCATCGCTCGGTAGCGTTCACCATTGACAGTAACGCTGCGATTCGCATCATCTTTGAAGAAATATGGCCCAATAATGCCGCCGGCCCATAAACCGCACCAAACAGTGGCTTTTTCGGGATGCATCGGTAGCTGTTGCAATGCTTCTGGCTGATCTTCACTCCAAATGCGACAATTTTGCTTATTTACGTACCCATTCAACCAAAAATGAGCCTCATCGCTGAACACAATTTTTCGATAAAAAAGCGGATCCTCGGCCAGCTTTCCAAGAGCCCATTCACCAAAAATTCGGCGTTGTGGTAGGTCGGCTGGCTTTAGTTCTTGCACCAGCTGTATCTTAAAAGGCTTTACGCCCAAATCCTTGCGCAAAATTGTCCACGTAGTGCTGTAACAAAGGCCTAACTGCTGGGAACGGCGCCGAATGGACATTTCGCGGTCTTCTGTCACACTAGCTGATACGGCCGCAATATTTTCTTCAATACGCACAGTACGTAAACGTGTTGGTGGTTTAATGTCCAACAAAGTTTTTGGTGCGAAATTTGGTCACAATCTTCCGAATAGACTGCTCAGAAGGTCGAGAATGCCGATCATAAAATGGAAGCAGCGCGCGATGAACATTTCGAACCGAGCACGAATTTTGATAGTAAAATTCAATAATTTGCAAGCGTTGTTCATTTGTAAGACGATCCATGGTTAAATTGCAAACCAAACTGAAGCTGTTTGACAGTGACACAAGGTACTAAACACACGTCAGCTGTCAAAACCAGTGTTGCCAAAACCAAACCAGTTAAAAAATCACCCTTTATTATTATATTTTAGGTATTCATCTTTTGGTTCCTGCTTCCATGAATGGTATAAAGCAGTTTTTCGCCGCTTATGATCCTAAACCACCACATCTGGGTGAAACGCATTTAAAGCTAAGTTCGCTTAGTCATTTTATCCTCGGTTGTATTTTTTACTCTTAATGTCGATATCAAAATAAAAAAAACATGTAACAAAAATGTAATTCTTATTGGTTTCTGGCTTTGAAATTGCATCGTTTCAAACAAGACGATATGGATATTTAATTAAGCGATTTACACATAAAAACATATCCATTCAAAGTGTCATTTCATTTCCTATAATGCACAGTTCAATGCGGTAAGCTCCTTCAGACTTATATATGAGGTAATACGATATAAGATAATTTCCACTTACATCGATTTGCGTAAAGGCGTTAACGTGTAAAACCGAACTTGAACGCACCCATGCAAGTGAGTAATTTGATAACCACTTAACCTGTGAATTTTGAATAATACAGGTTTGAAATGTGTGCAATAGAACATTGTTTAGTAGGTATTACACGTAATTGTGGTCTATGCCGTATTTAATCAATTCTATGGACCAGAAGTTATTTAACCGTTAATAGCCACCATTAAAACATTTTCCAATCCTATTCACGTATTCTTGTTAGCAGATTTCTGGAAAATTATGGAGAAAGAGCTTTAATGTATCTATCCGATGGAATCTTTCACCTAAACAAATTGTTCCTAACATGCAAATTGCTTTAATATTTAAGTAGTAACAATTTGCAATCAGATTGGGGTGTGGCTTTTTGGTACAGTACTAGTGCAACAGCTCACAGCCTATCTATAATGTGCATTTTAAAATTAAAATGAAAATTGGTTGGAAGCGTTTATATTTTGCAGTAAAAGATGTATGTGTATGCCATGATCCAGGACTTATGATAAACATACATATTTTGACAAGCATTACACAATTTTATGTAGAAATTCAAACAATTTGTCTTAAAGGATAAACGAAAGCGTATAAAAATCATAATACTTTCCTTATTGAATATTATGAGCTACAATATATATGCATCAAAAGTGAAAGCCTTTTCAGCACAATCAGGTAGAAAAATTGAAAAGTACTGGATGGACACGACACCCTTATTAGGTGAATAAAAATCAATCAAATTCGTACTGTTAGACTTACTATGGCTGTTGCGATAAAAAAAAGAGCTTAAATCATGGTCTAAACAGTGTACAATTTAATGCAATAAAATCACTCTAATAACCAATTTAAGGTGTAATAATCTATGTAGGAGGCATGCTCATGCTCTGTCCCTGGGGATATTAGCTATCCGGTGTTTTACTCAAAGGCATAATAATATTTGCGCATGAGAGGAAACGGCTAGTAATTTGCGAGTGACTTGACTTTCAACATTAGAAAGGTGTCATATATATTGATGTTGGCGCTTATGAAAACCATACATTCTAGGGAAATTTCATAGATTAATAAAAAACAGTTCGTGCGGAGGTTATGAAGTGATAGTTCCGTTCCGAAGTATTCAGTTCTTTTCGCTTGTACGTTCAATGTGGAAATACAACACTGATGGGTTGCTTTGCTGATAAACTATTATCTTAATGATCTTCCATTATATATAGAAATTGGTCTGATACTCACGTTTATCTCTGGCTTTGAAAACATTCGTTAAAGAAAAACCTGTATTCCTAGGATGGTTTAATGACTGACATATTTGGGTAACATTTTCTTAGATGCATTGATTCTGGTTATTAATTTCTTCAGACTTTAATTTTATCAACGTTACACGATTTTTAATTTGGTTAGCTTCGCATCTTCCAGATGTAGTAGCGCACCCCTGTTTACATTTGCACTTCATTTACTAAATATCTTTTTGTTTCAAAAAGTGTTCAGAGAAGAAAAAAATCCTTAAAAAATTTGTTTAACATAACTCATTAACATGGCCCAAAGTCGGTTAATTGCGCAAAACAGGCGAGAAGAAAAACCATTCGAGTCGGGAAAAATTAAAGGTTACATCGGCTTTGCGTTTGCAAACTTATGAGAGGTAAATTTGAAGGGATTTGTTTCATTTTAAGTAAAACTGAAACGCTCAACTTTTCTATCAACCTGATGATATCACTCATCATGAAGGTCATTGAGCGGGTATAAGAAGGTCAGCTATGTATATTTATAAAAGATACGTCAATGAATAAAATGAGATGTGGAGTAATTGGCCATGAAATCACCGAGAATAAACCCAGAGTATAGTGAAACTGAGTAAAAAAAAAATTCTTCTTCTTCTCTTCATTTAACGACGAGATTATGATCAGGATTATAGGGATCACAACCCTCCCACTTTACTGCATTTCTACTGGTCCGCCTGTGGGGTTTGCCGGTTCGACCTCAAAAAATATATGCAAGCTTCCCGAATTTGAATCACTTCATCGTTGAAGCCAATCAAATGCTAGTGTTTCTGGATTTTTGTGATCCAGAAGTTTTTAGGCCTGCTTCTTTTACGCGATTGTAAGAGAACGTTGATTGCCATTGCCCTTTTGATGGGGTTCGTAGGATCCCTCCTTTGAACATGACAATACCAACTGAGTCGGTCGTGCTCCATTTTTTTCGAGATGGGTTCTTTGGCGTGAAGGCTTCCTCGGATTCTGGAACTTCTAATTCGATCAAGCTTTGTTACTCCTGCTGTCATGCGAAGCATCTCCATCTCAGCTGCTGTCAACTTGCCCCCAATCTTTTTTGTACATTGTCCAGCATTGTGAACAGTATGTGAGCGCCGGACGCACAACTGCGGTGTTGAGCCGCCCTTTCAGCTTAGGGGACATTTTTCGGTCAGAGCAGAGTTTTCCTGCCACTTCAACCACCCTACGCTTACACGATGATTGATGTCGTCATCAACTGTTGCTTCGCTGTTGATCATTGATCCCAGATATTGAACTTTTCACACTTGGGTACCACCACCCCAATCAAATAAATGTCCGGAATGGGTTGACTTGGGTCAGAGAATGGTCAGTACATATACTCTGTGTTTTTTTTTTTACTAATACGATACCCATTCCATTCTAAAACATCTACCCAAACATCAAAGTGCTCGTTACAGGGAAGTCTGATCATTATAGGGGTTTATTTACGTCTGGTGCTTACAATGTTGGATAATTTAAGGGAAGCTGAGTTTAAAATGCCTTGAGTCATAGCTGGACCAAGAAAGTCTCGACACTCAACGGTCTCATTTAAAACTGCCAAACTTTCAACAAAAATATCCTACCCCTAAGAACCCCGTCAAAAATTCGAATGCCGTTAGCGAGGGATGCTAGGTGTACCACAATGTCCGTTCTAAGAACAAATTTCTTAATGTAGTTATTGATGTCAGCCGACGATTTTTGTAACTTCGTCAGAAATCAAAGATGACATCTTAACCATTTTTTTTTTTGTTTTTCGCAAGCTGAAACTAACAATCGAGTCAATGTGTTTCTAAAATAATCTTGATCGTAATAAACATGTCTACGTAACAAGGTGTGGTGTCTATAAAGTACAATAAAATACATACTTAATTTAAATGGAAACATTAATAGCCAACACAGTATCTAATTAAGCTTAAAGTATGACTCGAACATTTTTACTGCTAACTTCCGTGAGATTGGGTTGACCTCTAATACGAAATTAATTTCACTTTTGTTGGCAATAAATTTCCAAAAGAAGGCTAGCTCCCCACTTTTGTTTTCTTTGAAAAAACTACACGATGTTGTCTTTGCAAATTTGTATCATTTATTGTGCGGAAATTCACAATTCACACAGCTATGGCTGGAGTTATTCTTGTTTTTATTTTTGAAGGTACATACATTCTATTTTTTGTTTATTTAAGTTAGTCACAATGTTTAAGTAATCTCATAAACAAGACCCAAACAGTAATGTTTACTAATATGCTTGATGTTATGTTGTTTATTTTAAGGTCAATTGAAAGTCGCGTTAACATTTTGGACAACTTTTTTGTTTTCAGGTTTTGCGCAAAGAAACCAATTTTTATTTGGTAAATTAAAATGTTTTTATTTATTGTGCAAGACTATTACGCTTAAATTACTTCGCATGTATGTATTATAATTTGATGGTAGAAAGTATGGCAAGTTGCTAAATTTGTGTCTTTAAAAGCCATTGAAAGGAGGTTGACTGGAAGTTTTTCCGGTAAGGCAATTAAATTTCTGGTTTATTTGTTGGACTTCTGGGCGGCGGGGAGTTTCACGTTCAAATCCTACAAAGTAACATCAATTTGGTCATAATAATTGTAGATCCTCTCGATTTGTTGTCAAACAGAAAGCTTCGCATACACAATTTATTGAAGAGGGTTTCCTCTTTTGTTATGTCTTAAGTCTTATGGAGTCGTCAGATTTAATTATAAAAAAATATGTAATAGATTAATTTATTACCGTTTTTAAGTTCCCATGACTTCCAAATTTGTTTTGTTATTGGGGAGAAATATTATAAAAAAAAATCAACTAATTGCATCAAATTGAAAATGAAATGTATTACCTATCATTAACGGATATGCAATAATTGCTTATGTTTTCCATCTAATCTATATCTAAATGATACACCGACCTTTAACCGTTAACCATCAAATTACAAATCAAATCTTGTAACAACCATCAATCAACTAGACAAAAATTTAATTGGCAAAAGATGAAGGGCCAACAAATGAACGAAATAAAGATATATATATATTGTCTAATTTAATAAGTAGTTACTGCTCTACTATAGCCTGTGAAATATCAGGGTTGACCAATCAATCAACGTCAACCAATCACCAATAAATTTCATTCCGTAAAACATATAAATGAATAAGAACTTAACTTCGCACGCACAATATTTGACTCTGGCTTTTCAATAAAAACTCGTAGATCTAATTATTTTAATTGGAAATGTCAAGAATTTAACATTTATGACGAATGCGAACGAGCTGCCTACAATTAAACGAAGCAATTGGTCGAATACCTATAAAATATTTAGAATAGCTCAATAAGTATTACAAACAAGAACTGAAATGGATAACTAACCTCCAAATAGTTAAATATTCGTTGATATATTATTTTTCTTCATTCATATCTATTTTACAAATTATTCTTACAGAAATTGCATTGCATTGCATGACTTATTGAATAACAGAAAGCTGATTTATATTGTCTTTAAAATGCTTCGTCAAAAATTTCGTTGCGATACGATAAAGTTGTTTAGTACCTTTAGCTTTGGTTAAGGTACACTATCTAAAGTTAAATTAATTAAAATGCCAATATCTTTAACTTTTTCGACTCTGTTTAGGGTAATATTGTCGATTTCGTATTAAAATTTAAAATGAGAAGAGCTTTTGTAAAATGATGTAGTAATGTATTTCCTTATATTTAACCTTAGACAATTATTATTGACGCACCAAGCACTAATTATTAAGATTACACTGCAAAAACTCACAGTCAAAAGAAGTTTTAATTTTAAGGAACAACTTTAAGTCATCGGCATACATCGGACAATAGGAGTATTTTAGTACCAACGATATGTCATTGATAACCATAACAAAGAGTAGCGCACCCAAATGATTACCTTGTGGTACTCCTAAACCGCACACAAAAGATCGTGAGAAGTAATCATCTACATATTTTGACCCTTTTTATCCTGCCAATCAGATAATAAGCTTACGACTCAAGAATTGCTGATTGAAAACCAAAGCTTTAAATTTGTTTTCTTAGTAAAATATGATGCTAGACTGGGTCAAATGCTTTACTGAATAAGTATAAGTGAATAAGTCTTTGATAGTATTAATGGCATAATAAGAGTGCTAACCAGTGCTAGTAGACCTGTCAGACACAAAGCCATGTTGCATATCACAAATAAATTCCTTTATAACAAATTGGAATTTTGATTTTACGATGCTTTCAAAAAGCTTAGATAATTTAAAAAATCCTTTATAATTCTTAATATCGTTCTTAGATTCAGATTTAAAATTTGACATAAGAAAAGATGATTTCCATTATTCAAGAAAAATTCCAGATGATAGCGACAGATTGAAAATTTGAAGAATGGCTTGACAGCGCATTTTAAAAATAATAATAATTATTTGGAGTCAGTCTTTATTCTATTTGATATACATAGTTTTTCTGTAAAAATTTACTCAACGAAGTTTGTCAAAAAGTTCATAATCCTCAAGCGGATGAACTGCGTTATCGGTCCGCAAAACCACTTTATCGATTGTATTATAGTCAGCTGGTTTGATGCCGCAATACATTTTTGGGAAGCAAATTCCATTTGGTTTTTACAAATGTTTGCAAAAAAATGCATTTAGTTGGTTTTATTTTATCTAATTAGTTGAAGAAAAATAGTAGTAACACAAAGCGCATAGAAAGGGATTACAAAATGCAGCATTAATACGTCTATTTATGAGGAGACAATCCAACCGCCGATATTGGAATTTCGCCAACTTCATAAGAAAAAAATATGTTACTAAAATTTCATCCGTTTCCTTCCGTTTCCAGTTTACCTAAAAAAATGTTTCTATTTACTTTTAGCTGACTCTTTATTTCTTCTTTTGATTTTGACTCCAATGAATTGAAATCATTTTTGAATCCGCATCAAGAATGCGTTTTCACTGATACCTATTTTTGAACACGTTCTTACCGACTCCGCACACTTACTATCCGGCGCTTTCAACGATTGAACGATTGAATGATTGAATGAACTCCCTCCGCAGTTAATCCGCCGGACTCAATGATTGAGGTGATTATCTTTTTTAAAGGTATATCCTCTTTATACTGAATATATATCATGAATTGTTGCATGCCTTAACATAAAAGTAAGTACATCGGACACTTCGTTTGACATTTATCATTGTGAGAAACGCATGTTTGTTAGTTTGTCTTGAACACGGAATCGCAAAAATTGCGCATACTTTTTTTTAGAGTCTTGTTTGTCATTTGTTCCGCTTTTAGGCTTTTATACAAGGCCTAAAAATATTCAAAATTTTATGCTGGCAATAATATAATCACCAACTTATCATGTAAAGAGTAAGTAGACCGGAAAGTTAACTTGCGTTTTCTTGTTAGAACGCATGTGAAATTGGACGGAAAAACTTTTACTTTTTAACAACCAATGTAATAAAAATTATGTCTTGGTCACGCACTTGTTAATGTGTAACTGTGAGGCATGTTGCTATTATTTCACCATGTGCGTACTTCGTCATTACAACAAAATAAATTTTCTGTGTGGTCTTTCTTTTTGTACATGACATGAATTATACCGTATACCGTCACTCTTTCAGAAATGCGAAATGCGTTATAAGGAAGAGCTTTTGCACACTGCAAAATAAAAACACATTTCCCAAAAAATGCATCCTTTTGTTGAGTTGTAATATAACTCAATATAACTTTCAAAAAGAAAAATAAAAAAACATTTTAAACAAACAGTCAAATCGATCACATCGCTATTCCGTAGGGACGTTTCCCATCCGCCTGCCTTGATTCAAAGCACTACGATTAAGTAATTTTCATTATAAATATGTATATCTCCGCCTTACTTTTTTATTTTCCCACAATCTTTGCAATCTGTCCGAAAGAAGGTCAGAAGTCTTGGCTCTCTACATTCGCATTAGTTCACACGACTTACTTTTTCTCTTAACTATGGCTACGAATTACCGTCCTCCCACATATGGTAGCACCTGCCATATATATATACGAGTTGTTGCTCTGCAGTGTGGAGTATACGAGTACTTGGAAGAAAATACTTTTCATACAAACAATCGCTTTGCATATATCTAGTTCTAATTCCTCTAAGAGAATAAAACAAATTTATTATTTGCATTCAGTTGAGACAAGGTTACATTCTATGAGCACTACTACTAACATTTAACGAACATTATTAATTTGAATAAAGGGCTTCGAGTGATAAATATTCGTAAGAAGTGTTTTAATTTCAAACAATTACACAGACGTCCAATTGCAGGTATAATTCATCCAATCTAATTTGGCCCATATTTAAAGTATCTGCCACTATCTGAGACCATATTGAGTGCTGATTGTTTGCCAAGTCAAAGACTCTTTAATGCCAGAGACCGAAATAGTTTTACGCTTAGCTGGTGCGCATTAGCTAGTAGTTACGATTAGAATCCATTGCATTTGCCTAAAGCAGTTGACTTTTAGGTATTGGCAGTGTTTCCCTAATGCGAGCTAACATTCACGCTAAAATCAGTGCAACTAAAGTGTTCGCCCAGCCTTAGGCGCACTGATTCGATAATGGACCCAACATTATGGGGTTGTACCGCGCAGTGATGTAGATTCGTTCCAAATTTATACCATAAGATCTCTCTGCTGACTCAGTGGTTTTAGGTCAACATAAAAATATATTCATGAGAATAGCTTACTGTATTTGGTTTCGGAATTGATTTGCTTAACTCGAATAATCACTGTAATTTGCAAGATTTGTGGCCTACAATTGAGTTTTGATAAAATTTATGATTCGTTTTGCAAAACATATTAAAAAAAAATTTAATCTATGTAGATGCTTTATCATGGCATGCGCGTATATGTATGTTTGAAGTATGAGTTATGTTTGGGAATTGGCTTAATGGCTTTATGAACTAACGATTTTGGTATTTTGTTTTTAAAGAAGCTTGGATTATGGCCGTGTTTATGAAAAATGGATCGCGGTGTCCTTGAATTTATCTTTTCGCGTTAGTAAGTACTATTTCCAATACTAGTCGCCTTAAAGCAAAATTAAGGTACGCTAAGAGACGTATAATTGGAATTGATTCCCCTGCACCTCATGGTTTCAGATACGGCAGATAAAACCGTCTTAAGGGTGGCAAAATGAGGATTCGGAAGGGGGAAATGCATTGGAAAGCTTTCACTCATAGCTATTCCACTCTAAGCAAATAACACTTTGAGAAGAATTTTCTGACAAAGCTCAGCAACAAAAAAGAATGGGGCGATTAGTCCACAATTTATAGACTGAGCAGCCACACTATAGAATGGTAAACAGAGTGTTGCAGGTGCATGTGCACCTATGTGCCATAGACAGGTGGGGTGTGAGAATACGTGGCCAATGTTGGAAACGTGGCGGTGGACTCTCTGGCGAGACAAGGGGCAACAGCAATCGTTATATAGCCCGAACCGTTCTGTGGGATACAGTAGCAACCAAATTTGCGAAGACATGCAAAAAGCTTTCAGAAATGTAAATCCAAATCTCATAACTGGGTTTCTAACAAGACATTGCAGGCACAGAAACACCTTCGAGCATAAACACTCAAACATAATCCCTTGTGAATTACGACGTGAGGGATCGACGTGTAAGATCAAGCAAACCTCTCCAAGATATAAGATAGACTACAAGGTTGCAGCGTCCTACACCGTATATATACTACATTACACACAAATAGAAACTTAATAGAAGAGCTTTTTTTTTTGATATCCTCCTACTTCTAAAATTTTTCTCTTTTTCCAATAAAAATAATTTAAAGCTCGCAAAGTAAATCAAACAAATTTCTAATATTATGGCTGACCTTGAAGCTAATCTCAGGGCGAAGTAAAAACATACTTGTACATTATGTAAAAGAGCATAACTAACAATCGAAAAGTGATCGATGAATGCTAACCCGTAACTGTAAATCTTTTGTTTTCATCACTCACCCCCTTCGTGTCACCTATCTTCACAGTTCTGTATAGAGCAACCAACCTTTTTCACTCATTTTGGTTTATATTTCAATTGAAAATCGCGTGCAATTCTTTCAAATCCAATCGATAAGGCTGCAATATTTCTTTATCCTGTCAATGGTAATTCTTGACACACTCTATATTTCATGCCAGTCTAGGCATGGGCACCTGTAGTAAATGTAAACATCGAAAGACATTCTTTTTTTATATTTTCTTGTAATAGCCATGTATTTTTCTCAATACAACTTTATCGTGATTCGTTACGGTCTCATTGCGGTCTCATGTTACATTGGCAAGCAGTTATAGATAGGTACATGGTTTTTTTCTTTTACTCTACCACAATTATACGGACACAGTTTGTGCTTAACTTTTCGGTTCTTTAAAGACTTTAAGTCGTCTCTCGTGTTAAGCTTCAGTACAATTGCTTAATACTACATGATATAAAAAAAATTATACATATACATATGTATGTGTGTTTATCTGAAAAATACCGCCTTAGTATAATTGAATTTGGTGAGCTAGAAGTAAACAATGAACTATTGCTTCACAACAGCTGTGGTTAGTCACAACAATAGTATTAAATCCTTAACATTTAAAATTCAACAATACAGTATTCGAAACAATTTGTCAGCAAATAAATTCCATCAGCAAGTAACACAATTTTTATACAGTCCAGCAGTAGATATGATAAAATCCGGTTTTTCGATTTCACACACAATTTTATCAAAAGTTTAAAAGCTCAAATGTGCTATTTATATGCTTCTCACGCATCTTAACCGAAGATTTGTATAAGGGCAGTGACTCTTTAATCGAAATAAAGTCAACAATCGTGCGTGAGTTATCGTTTCCGCACACATGTGACTCGTGCGGCTGTGGGTCAAGTTCAAGTGCGTGTGCTGTTGGCTTACCAATTTTAATTTATTCATTTTATTGCAGAGAATATTTATTTTTAGAGTTTTATTTCTGGAAGTTGGAAGCCTAACGGATTAATTTGAACAAACAAACGCATATAGAGATTGTTGATGTTAATAAAAACTAAAGAGAAACTTTATAGCGTTACCAATAATGTAAATGAGTTTTACAGTTTAAGATCTAGATTTAGGCACACGGAGATTCACATTTACATTCATTTGTACATATCTTTTACGTAGAAGTTATGTTAGAAGATATCTCGACCGATTGCAGAGAAAATCTGTCTATAATTTCGAATCGTATCGGCATAACGTCTAACGTATAACCCCACGCTTTTTCTAATAAAAGATAAATATTTTAACATTTAGAGAATGAACAAATTTCTGTCTCAAGAGGCTGTAAATGGATTAAAGCCCAACCATCTATCTGCAGGCACTCATATGTTAGTTCTATTTTTACAGCTACAGATTTATGCAGATAATGATGTGCACAATTGCGTGAAACTTTTGCAACTTCCCGCCTTAAATGCATATCAAATATTTTGTTGCACAGTTATTTAATTTTATTTTCAATGTCCGTATTCATGGTTGAAGCAATAATTTGCATTTCTGGTAATGTTAACTTTTGATATAAGCTGATACGAGTATACCTACATACGTGTGTATTTTTTGGTGCAGGGAAATAACTTCACAGGGAATAACTGTACGTGGGAAATAACTTTACCTCGAATGGGAGGTAAGTAATAACTCCACCGTAAATTTTGTGAAGCTGGACAGCAAATATGAAGTAGATTTATTTATACTTTTTTTGTATATTTTTATCAACATTATAAATAACCAAAAAAATTATTTCATTTTTATAGCAATTTATGTTTAGCAATTTTGAAACAAAGATATTTTCTTATTTACAAACAAACTATAATATTATTTTGAAAATTTTTGTTAAAATATTTCCCACTTGATGTTAAGTTATTTCCCATGTGAAGTTATTGCCTGGGAAGTTATTTCCCTATACCTATTTTTTTAGTATGATTTTAAGGTTGGCAGAAATATTTTAAAGAAACTAGTTATCGAGAAATAGGGGAATTTCCTTAAAAGGAGGCATCACATAAAACGACCTAGCTATAATATAGTGACTGGTTTAGCGCTTTCTTTACAGTCGAGGAATAGTCATTCGTCATTCATATTCCAATCAATTGAAAGCATGTTTACCTTTCTCTTTGGTATACCTTAGCATCTTTTATCATTTATCGACCAGGTTATATCTGCATCCCTATTGGTTTCGCCGGTTTGGCCTCCAAAATTATCTTCATTCTATCACTGAGGCCAATTAAATTCTGCTATTTTTTCATTTATGTGAAACTTGTAGAGAAACGTTGATTGACATTGCACTTTTGACTAATTCGACCAAGTCCTGCTGTTATGCGAAACATCTTCATCTCGGCTTCTGTCCATTTGGGCTCATACTTTTTGTACAAATTTGCACACCTGATTTTTTTTAACTCAATTTATTTTTAAGAATAAAAAACTTTGATTCTGTATGGGGATTATTTTTACTTGTTTTTATGGCTAAGTGACCGCCGCCAGATTTGATTACCATTTCAGCCCGATTTATGGGACATAGAAGTATCCTTACCCCCATAAGAACATGGGACTCAACCGTGAATGACTCCCGCAATTCCGTTCATTTATTATTTTTATTTTCAATGCGCGGCATAGATATTTAACCTTGGCTTAGGTAAGCTTTGGATTCATGATTCATTTGTGCCACACCGTTTCACAAGCTTAGACTGAGTTTCGACAGCGGAGATTGCGTGATATTTATGTAATTTTGCTGTCCCTACCACTGCCAATATCTCCGCCTAGACGACCCTGCTCTGATAAGGAAGTCAAAATGTGCTACTCGTATAAGCAAACCTCTGATGTGATTGTTTCCATGTCACGTGTTCTGCTATGGTAGCCCATTTCAATTCTACAATTCTGCTTTAAATACTGCAAATAAGAATTGCATTTTCCTGATATTTCTACTATTTACAAAATTAAATTGGGATCGAAGTGTAGTGAAATGATGCAAATAGAATACAAGCGCTTTCGCTTATACTGTAAATTCGTTGTCAAACCTCCGCGTTTGTGGCTGTTTTGTACCTACATCACTGTGCAAACCATACAATTAAGAAAAATGCATTTGAAATGAAATGCTGGAAAATGTATGGTATGGTAATGTTTATGGTCTTAACTTTAAACGCGTTTTTCTTGAAACTGTGTTTTCAAAGTTATCAAAAGTTGATGAAATTTTATACAGGTCTTCGAGATACGAGGGCGAGGGCTTGGACGAAGGATTTTTTTTTTCAATCCAAAAAAAAAGTTTGAGCAAATTTTACCATTTTACCATTTGCCTTTTTTTTTAAAAAGGTCTGCCAAAAAACCAATTTTCACTTTTTTTTCCCTTCGTTCAAATTCTATTTTATGGTCTTAACTAAAACACGAATTTTTTTTTCACTTCTAATGATCCTGTCACGAGTTCTACTGTCAACGCGGACGCACTTTTCTCCCGAGGGATCTCCGGAAATGACATCACAATGACGGAGTTTTGAATATTTTCTTTTGAAAATTTCAGAAATTCTTTTTCAAATGTATATCTTTAAGACAGTAAAAAGTTTGAATAAAATATTTTATTTTTTATACAAAAATTTTTTTTTGAAAATACAACTTTTTTTTCCAGGTAACCCCTTAAGGCGTCATAACATTTTTCTGCGTTTATAAAATCATACAACAATTTCAACATTTCTTGCGTTATTAAATTAGGTCTACAAAATGTATTATATAGTTTTTGTAGCTATATCTAATATTTCTGAAGTTATATTATTTAGAGTAGTGATACCTCAAACTTGTTCACTTTAACTTGAGTTGGGGTGATGATAGAACCCTGTGGTGTGGGAACACATTTTTCTGGCCTGATTTTCAGAAATATCTATCTATAGGATGAGTATTTGAGGAGATTGAGTACCCAAAGCCTTTAATTACGGTATTTTCGCTAGATAAACGGTGTTTTCTATTTATGCAATGATTTAGCGAGCTTAAATTTTAAGGGTGGTATTCTAAAGTATAACGTGTTATCTATATATCATCTTTTCGACTGCCAGGTCTATAGGGATCTGCATAAGTAAGATTGTCAGGGTAGCGAAAAAGACATAACATAGCGCTCATATCCTTAGATTTGGTTACAAAATGCGTAGGATTGAAACCCCGTCAAAAGATGTTGTCAACATTTTATATTAAAAAATAAAAAAAAAAAATAATATGTTGTTAAAGGTAATTTTAGGATGGCAATAATTCATTGAACAAGCATTGTGAGTGATCAATAATAAAAACCACTCAATAACACCATAAGCCTACCGAACGTTTCTAAACAATCAAGAGCAGTATCATAAATAAATCCAAAATTCATTTTTGTAGCAATTAACCAATACCTACCGTACCGACGGATGCTAATTGACATCTCTCAAAAGAAAAACTAAATCCAGAGTCAAAACTCAAACCTACGATTTTCCCAAAGCACAAACGTGAAACAGTTAAACATCGCTACTATCAATCAATCTTTTTATTTTATTTTTTTTTCAAGAAAAACAAAATGTGCTCCAATTCAATCGAATGCAGAGAAGTTGTTAAAACTGATTACATAATTTCAAACTCACTATGGTTATGGAGTTGCAATGACTTTTATCGTTCGACTAGATTTTATAGGCAACGAGTATAAAATGCGCGCACCGCATGGCCTAGTACTGCTGACAGCTTAACAAACCTCATAACTCACAAATAGGTAAACAGATTTCTATGCGGTTGAGCATTGTATCATTCGGTTACATGCTGATTTGAATGTCGTCGTTTTCGATTTCATAAGAGTTGTGTGTGAGTTCCTTTTTTAATGGATGATAGGTGCACAGATAACGCACTCAAATTTTTCCCGGATGGATAAGATTGTGCACCATAAAGTGATTTTAAAGTGGATTTCTGGTTAAAATCTAGTAACGTTGATTGCATGCTTATGGTTAGATAACAACGAAAATCGTTGAATATGAAAAATTGCTGCCAGAAATGTGATGACAATTCTTTAAATAATCCCACAAGAGACTCGGTACGCAATATGTAATATTGTGTTAAAATCGAGGCACATTGCATGAATTTTAATTTAAGTGAACTAACTACTAACACTTTTGCTGACACAAATGGAAAATCAACACACAATGTAATCAGTTATGATAAAAAGTGCAATATTTCCCATAAGTTACAAATCATTAGACCGTGAGAACAATTATGCTGTCAGCGCAGGAGACGAAGGAAACAAAGCCGATGTCGCATTGAAATATAAATAATAAGCTTCGCCTAGACTTAGATCGTTACACCCGATTTATAATTAAAAATTGAGTTTCCGTATATATAAACATGCTGAGTTCGTTTCGTTCTTCTCCCTGCCTCCCCCATAGGGGAATAACATATATTTAAAACTGGATGGAGTAAGCTTATGAGTGGATGTGTGGCATGTGTAGATATTATGCAATTGCGGTTGTAGTTCAGGCATGTAGTGGGTAAGAAATCCATAAATAACCAGACTTAATTGACACTCGAAGTAAAAAAGTTCATCGTATTCTGTCGGTCGCGGCTATAATATAAATGTATTTATGTGTATGCACGACAATGGCCATAACAGTATACTATAGTGGGTACCAAAATAGTAGTAAAAAAAACAAACTTACTCCGTACCTACCTGTCTTAGTAATGTCTTACTACGTATCCCGATCACGATTAGAGTTTCTAAAGAATTCACTATATCAATGATTAACTGCCTTTGGCTAACTACACTTTATTTATGGTGTAAGTTTTAGATAGACAGTATGGCTCATATTTTCACCCAAGTAGTTGTTTACCACATTCAGCTTTGTTGCAGCAGTTTAGCGTCATACAGTAGAAGTAGTAGTATAGAATGGTTGACGAATGGCGGCACCAGTGAAATACTTAATATGGCAAGTTAGGTATGCATTGAAATTCTTCCATAAACACATTTTAAGCGCAGTGATTCACTTATTCGAAATAAAAGGAAAATTGAACTACATTTAACTTGTATTCTTATTTTTATGAGCAATCAATTCATTTTGAGAAAATACATTGATTCCAAATATGAATAAATCGAGTAATTGGAAATTGACTTGCTGCAAAGAGGACAAGCTAAATAACTCGGCCAAGGAGTGAATGAATTATGAATTACCACTCTATGCTAAATCAAGAATAACTAAATGAAACTGAAAACCTTTACTGCATAACGGAAATATGGTTAAATTGTTGCCAGTAAGATAATTGCCATGAAGCCCCAAAATAATTCAGAGGCTAAAAAAAAATTCGGAAACGTATCCAAATGTTTCTGCTTGAACGCGTGATGACTGCATATAAAAAATGCAAAAAAGCTGATTGCATGGATTGTTCTTGATGGCATTTACATCTTTAGCTTTCATTAAGTGTTTTGCAAGCTATTCATTGCTTAAAGTTTTCTGACTGGCTTGGATGGAGCTATAGAGCTTTCCATTGAGTGCAGCGTTCTGACGAGCATCATTGAAAGGAATATAGAGTATTCATTTCATGAGCACGCAATGCACACCAATATATCGTCAGCTGAGAATTACAAGGTCGTATGTGAATAGGAAATTCCGTTTACATACGACCTTGTAATACTCAACTGATGATATAGCAATCTCGTTGTCGGCCGATTTACTGATCTTATGACGCACCGAAGGGTCAAGGTGTAATGGCAAATCCAGGAGTGTCGGTTTAAAAATTCCAATTCATATTTTAACAAAATTGTTCTTTCGGAACTGAATTTTATTTGTTAGTGAATGCAAAATATGTCAAAAATAAAAATTAATATCTAAATAATATAACAAGAAATTAAGCTTTCGATTTAAATTGACAAAGTTTCTACTGCAAATATCGGGTCATTTTGAAGCGTAGTTTTTTTTTAAAAATCAAATAAAACAGTCAAATTTGCATCAAATATTCAACATTTATATTGTAATCGATAAATAGGCCTTTGCCATTTACGTTTTAAAGACAACCAGACTAACGACTTTAAATAACCCCACAAGAAATAATCAAGAGGCGTTAAGTCGCCTGATCTTGGCGGCCAACTCACAGGGCCATTTCGAGAAATAAGCTGCTCACCAAATTCAGCCTTTAACATTTTCATTGTTTCAAGAGCTGTGTGGCATGTGGCACCGTCTTGATGAAACCACATGTCAACGAACCAAGTTTAACTCGGCCAACTGGGGCAAAAAAAAGTCGCGTAGCATGGCTCGATATCGTTCGCCGTTGACGGTAACATTTCTTCCACGGTCGTCTTTGAAGAAAAATGCACCGATGATGCCACCAACCCATAAACCACACCAACCTGTCGTTTTTTTCGGGATGCATCGGTAATTCTTGTATGGCATGTGCCATAGTTTGCTTTTTTACCGTATCCTTTGACTCAGAAATGAGCCTCATCGCTGAACACAATTTTTCGATAAAACAGCGGATTTTCCCATATTTCACAGAGCACGAATTTTGATAATAAATTTCAATAATTTGCAATCGGTGTTCCTTTGCAAGTCTTTCCATGATTAAATGGCAGAGGATACTGAAAACTTTTCACTTAGACAGATGACGTTTAGACGCTATTACTACGCCCTAGTGCTACCAACCTGAAAAACTTAGCTCTTAAAAAATCACCCAGGAATATGTATTAAGGTGTTAGAGGGAATTCTTTGGATATTTGTAGATCCGTAACCGCAAAACATTGTTTTTTCCTAGAAAACATCCAAATTGAATACTGTAAGTTGAAAAAGCACTGTATTTACAACTGTCCATTCAACCGAGGGTTACTATGTTATGTCGGTATAACCTTTATAACATCGCTTTTCGGGATGTTTATTCGAATAACCGAGAGGTCCTATGCATCCGTAATTTTTATTTGATGTTATGGACCTGGTCAAGGCCTTCTTCAGAAATTTTTAAGAAAGCACTCTCTAGGTGGAAATGCCAAAATTTTACTTAAACCTAAATTAATTTTGCGGGGTTTCAGTGGTTTCTGCAAATTCACAGAGAAACTTTTTGCACATTTGCAGTCAAATCGATTCATTAAAATATTTATGGATTGAACAATTTATTCAAAAATAATAAGTTATTTTTTCACTATTAAGACAATTCCACGAGCAAACTGCAAAGTGGAATATATTCTCTATTGACAATATCTTACTTCTCCGATACTTCTTAACAAAAATCACATGACATAGAAATTAATTTATTCGAGCATTTTCTCATAGCCTAGATTTATAGTTATAGTGCCAGTATTGTCGCGCGATAATACAAGACCTTGACCTACTCTTCTTCCGTCAGCATAACATCTATCTGTGGAACAATCGACCTTCCTTAGACTGTGACTAACGACAAAATTGCCTTTGAATATTTACCAAACTGTGTCTTACTGGTCTGTTGGTATGTTCTCTTTTACTAAAGGTACAGAAAAAAACCAAAACTAACCAGCAAACTAACTAACAAACCAACAATACAAAAATTACCAAAAAAAATAAATATATAATAAAACAAGGGAGTGAAAAACAATTTATATTACCACGGTGCATGCAGAAAGTCTCAAGAGCGCGCGTATTTGGAGCATGCAGTTTGCCTTCAATATGAACGCGGCACTGTGCCGCGCCGCGCCGCCTTTTAATGATTTTTAACCAAATTGGATGAGAATTTCATGTGGTTCACAACAACGTAATTGGGTGTGATCTGGCATTTGTGGCAGACTCTCAATCACTGCTGATTGACTGTGCACAACAGAGAAATCTATTTTAGTGTTTTACTTTAAGCTTTGGCGGTGTTCACCGTTCTTTAATGCTTTCATCACTTTGCCAAGCCGTTTTTAGACACATAAATTACGCAATAATTTTTCCGCTCAGGTTTTTTATTTTTCATTTTGGGTTTCGGTAGACCTTTTGCTTATTGCATTTTTGTTTTAATCAATTGGAAATGTTGTGCTTTTATGAAGCATTAATCAGACCGAGTGGGGACCAGTAATTAAAATGATTCAGTTAGATCGTTTACTTATTATTGAGATAATCTTCATCATTATTTTCATATATGTATATCCGGGAGGCTGGTGATTCATGAAACAATCTTATTAACTAAGCTGTCTGCTTTCGAAGCTATTAAAATTGCTTTAAGCTGCTATGTGATTTCTTTTCAGGGTGCATATACATTATAAATATTTTCTTCAGGGTGTCATTGAAGTCATGTCAAAACAATTTCAGGTTATGATATCTTTCAATGCCCTTAATTGACATTTCAGCTAAAATCTATTTATGATTGAATCAAAATAAACAGGCTGCATTCCTAGAGCCTCCATTGCCTGAGTATCAATTTTTGGGCTTTATAACACCTTTTGATTTGAACGTTATACCGCAATATTTTCTTGCAATTTAATATTATCTTCAGCACTTAAAAAAAATTAAATTATTCTGCTGCAATTAGTTTTCAAATACAACTTTGGGCATATGCCCCAACCACAGCTGGTTCTGATGAATGTTATCCAAAAGACAAAGTTTTGGAACACTTTTCTATGGATTTGTGGCGGTATGTCCTCAAAAACACAAATAATGTTTACTTCCAATGCGTTGATTGTTATTGATCTTGAATGCCAATTTACAGCGTTTATCAAATGTTTCGTTTCCTGCATGTACCACATTCGATTCCACATTTATGCCATTCAATCGGGAATGTCATATCTATAGCAAATGCCGTTGACCGTAACACGCTGAATTTTTGAAAAAATATGCTTCGATGACTTCACCAGCCCACAGATCGCACCAAACTTGGCTAATTGTTTTTGGAGTGCAACGCCGTTTCGATACTCTTATATGGATTATCTTCGCTACAAAGTAGACAGTTTACCTTATTGACAGAGACCTGTTGAACCAAAAGTGAGCCGCCTCATCGCTAACCACAATTCGAATTTATAAAATTCGGTAAGTTTTTGAAGCTTGTATTAAATTGCAGACTTTGGCTGAAGAGGGTGCATTGAATCAGTGGCAGGTGTGTTGGATTGGACCTTGCGAAAGTCTGACAATAATTTTGATGAAGTGGCATACTAAAGCACTCTATATAAATTCTGCACTGAAGCACTCTTCATTAAATATCATTACTAGGACATTGCCTATAATGACAATTTTTTTTTTGATTCCATAAATACGATTAATTTACTTTTCAACTGCCAAGTTTAGTCATTAAAAGTCCACTGTAATAACAGGTCTTGAACATTCCTTAAATTGTTTCGTCACTACAACCAGTTCGACTGTAGTCGTCAGTAGTCGTCAGTAGTCTAAAATGTTTTCTGCTTTAATTAAAGTTAAAGCAAGTAATTAAAATGTAACGATGTATTTGGATCAGTCTTCCGGCACAGAAGTAGTAGTCAGTTGATATTTCCACGGTCCCGTCATTTCATAATTTATGTGACACTATAAGCTGACTATATAAGTAATAGCTGATAGGTACTGTGAAAATATTGCATGACTGCAGGCTAGAAATACATTGAACTGACTTTGAAATTCTTACTATTGCTTAGGAATTTGATTGTAAATCATAATTGCCTATTGACTGACCATGAGAATGTCGAATTAAAAGCGAATTGAAAACCTACAGCGTGTTACATACGGAATTTATGTCTGAAATATTTAAGGTAACTTTTGACATGATTCGACGGAACATACTAACTTCAAAGACGCTTTTAACATGTATTAGCCGAAAGAAGAATTTGTGTGCCAATACGCAGTTGCACTTAAAAAAAACAACAACCTCTAATTTAAACCAATCGACGATCGACGACTTCATGGCTGCTCTTAGAGCCATGCTGATTACATTAAGAACGAAGCATGATCTAGCCAAAAGCAACACAAGCACAATGTGTAGTAAACATTTCCTAAACTGGTTTATCGCGAACTTGCTGGTTACATAAAATGGAGCCGATCACATAATCTTTCGATAATTTAAATATTTGCTTATCCTTGTGGTGTAAACCTTATTTAATGCCCACTCATGAAGGCCTCTTTCGTTATCTGACCCGGTTACCAAACTCCAGCGATTGCTCCGATAAATCATGTTCAACATCAAAACAAAAACACACATCTTGGTTGCACAACAGTCTTAAAAACAAAAAAATGCATTTTCAAGACTATCTCGATATAATAGAAAACACAATTCTGTCACCTGATCAAAGAGTCTCATTATAATTGAATATAGTCCTGCCAAGTAAGGAAATCATTGACATATACATAGTTGTTGTGCAATATCTAATCAACGTGTCCCCTTATACGAATCTTATGAGTGCAAAATATCTACTTCATTTTCGATGGTTCTCATCTATAGCTGAATCAAATCTGTAACTTCAAAATGTTGCATAAGTGACGTGATTCGCGTGCGTCTGTTAGCTGATCCTCATGGATTGGTTGAAAAAATATTGACAAATCAAACGAGATGCTATGGCAATTTCACGTAGCAAATGGTCGAAGTAGGCACTTTAATGACACAGTTCTTGAAGTGGAGAACCGTCCAAAAGAAGAATGAATCGTGTATTCTGTCTATTAGCAACCGGATCAACAACACTTAATTGACCATCGGAAAGTAGAGAGACACATATGTTTGCCCACAGGCAAGAGAAAACAACAATAAAATTGGGTCAAACAGCCTATCATCTTGTCTGGGTTTGGGTTTAAAGTAGCTTGAATAAGTATCTAGCTCTTGTTATGAACTCCTGACCTATTAGACACATAATACTATTCGTAGAACAAATTGAAGGACGCTTTCTGCGTATAATGAGTTCAATATGTAAAATCAATTTAATTGCAATGAATGCACTAGGCGCGTGGCCTTATTTATATAAACTCATGGATGATTTTAAATGTTGTTGTTGTTGGCAGAGAATTTTTCACACCGCTATTAATTATACGCAATTAAATCTTGTCAAAATGTCAAACCTCATGAATAAATAATATGAATATAGTTGCTTGTGCATTTAATAGTGATAAGAATCAACAAGTCAATCAGTTTTTTTTTTGTTTTGTTTTTATTAAAGCAGGACTGAATAATTTATGTCGAGCTATAGACATATGCGCTGAATATTTTCGCACCTTTTCAAGCTTTGAAATGCGTTTCAAAATGACGTGATTTAGAATAAGTGAAGAAAAGTCGACTGGATTTATAGATTCAACTTCTAGTGAATTTTGTCATATAGACATAGATATAATAATTTCTTCAAGTTTAGCAAGAAATAAGTTAGCAGTTCCTAGTGGTCTTTTTACCAGCTAGTATATAGTAAATATAATGAAGTCAGCGCATTGTGGGTTCGTCAGATGTCACTAGCGGTTATACAAGGTGCGTTTTATGCAGGCGTGGTGCAGAGGCGAGTTCTTATAAGAAAATGTTGCAGCAAATTCGTTTCTATATTGTCCTTAATCTTTCTTATTGAAATCTCTCGTAAAATTCACATATGTTTAGACATCTTGTTGGAAGCACATGTTCTGTAGGCTTAATTGATCCGCTTCGGGCACAAGAAAGTTTTCCAACATGTCCCGATAGCGGTCAAAATTAAGTTACTCTATCGAGTGGTCTTTGGTGTGTCAACCGATGTAGGGGCTACAGTGGTTATTCTGAAAAACGTAGAAATATGCAAAAAACCTAGAACCCAAAAAGTAATTAACAAAATTCGGGTGGATGTCGCTAGATTGGTGGCTGTAAGTACAAGTCACTGGGCGGTTGGCACCCACGCTGCCAGGCTCGGCATACCCCATAATACCCATTGCCGTAGCCAATGAGAGTGAAACAGTTTTTCACCTCCTATGCAGATGCCCGACTTTGGCCTAGGCTTGGCGTGGGGTAAACCATTCTTTGATAACCTCTCAGATATCTTGGACATGGGTCTCGATGATATCATAAACTACACCGGGTGAATCTGAGCACACACAGCCATTACCCCTTACCCTAAGGACATCATGTATGGTGGCATCAAAACTTCAGCGCTAATTGCGTATTTCTTGTAGTCATGGAAATTAGCCACTTTACCTACCTATCTAACTATAGCGACCTGTAAAACTCGAGCACTCTACCCTTTTTTCTTTCCTTTTAATCGATCAGAATTATAGGGATCATAACCCTCCCACTTCACTGCATCCATAGGTGTGAGGAGCTGTGAGGTTCCCCGGTTGGAACTCAAAAAATATCTGCAGGACTGCAGAATGCGGTATCGTTTTACTTCGTCACTGAGGCCAATCAAATGATTATGCGTCCTTTCTCGCGCTTTGTGAAAATGATTTCATTTTCAAGATACGTACCACTAAAATCTACTTCATTATGTCAGTTTGTAGAACTGGTTTTTTTTTTTTTTTTTTTAAGAAAACATTCGCGTTTTAAACATACCTGAAAAAAGAAAGAAATGAAATGTTTAGTAATGTGTTTGAGATACCTATTTTTTTAAACATAAATAAAATAGTAATTTTTAACATTTGAAAATAGTTTTGGCATCGTTTTAACCCATCTAGTTATTTTTGCTTCCTAAAAGCGGAATGTAGCCTGGCGGCTCAAGGAACAGTATTGTGTCATCTGACATCTGCTTTTGTAAGTCTCATCACATATAAATGAAAGCAGAAAGAATAGCAAAAGTTCAAAGAGATCTACCTCAAACTAAAATAGACAAAAAAGTAGTTTTTCAGCAATTGTTTTGTTTTTTTTTTAAGGTCAAGATTTCCATTTTACCTTACCTTTAATATGGAAATCGACTAAGAACGCTGTTAATAGAAAAAAATTACTGTACTCCAAGAACTTGCAATTAACAACTTTTTTGTTTGTATATGTCCAGCCGTCGAGTGTAATTAGTTCGACTAGTATCAGAATCCAGGTAAATTATGTGACATGGGCGTTGTTTCACATCTACCGTGTGTCGTTTTCTTTGCACTTACATATATTCATAAGTCATGTGACTAGCCTATGATTAGTAAGATACAAATATTTTGCTCTATGTGAGAGGTCCCATTCAACGGCTAAAAGAATTTCGCAAATCTCTTGCAACACGAAGGCTGCCTGTGTGAAAATCCAAATGGTAGGAAAAATTAGCAGATACACATGTCTGCAGGAAAAGGGGCAATTAAAATACGATACAAAAAATTTCATTTTGCATAAATTTGCTGCCTTAAATTTATAGTAACACACGCGATTTAGTTGGTATGAAGTAATTTAGCAAAGAATAATTTCGTAATACTGATTTTAGTTAATTTTTTTTCTTATTGCGCTAATTCACACATAAGTGATTACAAAAGTAATGCAAATCTATTTTTAATTAGTCAGCTGAGATTACCGAGGTAAACCGCGGTCTTTTATTGATTCTATTATTGTTAGGAGTGATTCAATTTTATAATTTCCAACATAAAAACTGAACACGTTCAATGCTAAAAACACAAGCAAACGTTATACCTAGATAGTAAATTAATTAAAACTAAAAATGTCTTTTTTCAAATTAAGTGTCGCTACCTTTTTTAGCCGTTCTACAAGAAATGCTCGTAGCATGTGCGCTCGTGTTACGAGCACATTCAAAGTTTGACACCCAAAAGAGCTTTAACCGCGCTGCGTCGGCAACGATAGTGTGCCTATTCGCTGCGGTGTTCTGTTATGCAATATAGGTTCATTGATTGCAAAAAATTGTACTCCATGTGGTTGGTATAGTGACAGGAAAAGTATCCCAGTATAGATGTAGATACTTCTAGATATATAACATACGAATCTGTACATTTATCGAATGTATTTTAATTTTTGCTTTATAGTCGTTTTTTAGACTACTACAGTTTAGGGTAGATTTCTATAAGACCTACGACCGGAAAACAAAATGCAAACGAGGTTCGATGCAATGCGATTTGGAGTTTAGTTTAGTTCGTGACTTGCCTCGCCATCGATGTCTCGTAATATATCAGTTACATATGGATTGTGTGACACCGAATGTGCGATTTATCGCTGTTGGACGGACACCTTGACTCCCACTCCCACACTCTGGCGCTGCAGTAACATTCATATCAGATTAAAATGGAATGTTCTCAGTGGAAACAATCGATTTTGACAATATCCATTCACATTATAAATATGTATACTAGTTAATGCATTAAATTGGTCAAATATTTAAATTTTGACATTTTCCATGTTTAAATGTTTTAATTGAATTATTCTCAGAGTATGTTGATAGGTTAGTTTTTTTTCTGTCTTGCGAAACGTCCTTGTTGTTGTTTAATATTTACTTTTGAAATTTATGCGAATATGGACTGCATAAATGTCATGATAATAATTAAAACATGTAAACAAATTGATGAATAAATTTTGTGTTTTAAGAACCAAATATGAAACAAGTTTTCTTTTGAGACTTGGGTACGGTACAGAGAGTCTACTCAAATGATTGCAGGCAATTTTAAAAGATATCATTATTTGCGCTGCCACCGAAAAATTACTTCATTCAAATCTCTGTATGTGTGTGTGTCAAAGAAATCATGTCATATAACTATTTGTTTAGACATTTAAGATGTCTTTTGTTCCGTAAAGTGTTGGCCATCGCATCTATTGTATGTATGTCACTGGAGAATTGGTAAATCGTTTGCCGCCACCCCGACCTCCAAAAAAAATTGGGTAATTATATATGAATGTCAAAAATGTGTGCCCAAATGCAAATTGCCAAGCTCGACGTCAAATTATGATTATCTAAAATAAAATAAAATAAAATGCAACAAAACCAGATGTGTACATATAAAAGAGTTGATCACCGAACTGGATATTTTGATTTCCTCGGGTTGTTTGTTTTTTCTTTTCGTTTCCATCCGATTTGTAATGAGATAGTTAACAAAAGAAATATTGCTGCTTGGGACTAGCAATCATACGTATAAAAAGGAAATGACACCGAAAAAGAAACGACGATGACCTCGAGTTGTTTGATCACGTATTTCAACTTGTGCTCATTTTGGTTCTGATGCCTTCGATTGATAGGCGAAAAAAGAGATTTTAAAAGGCTTTTTTTTTGCTAGTGCAAACATTGCCATATGGCGAAATTTAATTTTAAAGACTTTTTATTCTGTCACATCTAAATATTATTATATTACACTAGCTGCCTAGAAATATTGCCTACTTATTGTTAAATTAATTGGATTCCAATAGAAACATTTACGCAAGCTCTTAGGGGCTTTATTGGGCGTTTTCATTAAGGGTCTCTGCCCGCTGCTTCCAATTAACCATAAAAAGAGCTTGCTCTTTAAAAGAAAAAATTTCCGTTTTTGCTAACATTTCGAACCTGCGGGGACTGGGATTCAGTGTGGTGTAGCCAATGTAAGCAGTTTCGGCTCTTTGGAATGTATTCTTAGAGCTTGTAGAGTAAATTTCCTGTATACTTCTTACTTTACTAAACGATGTGGAGAGCCTCTGATTAAGACACAGCAGCCTTCCATCCTCTACGGTCCAGGGCACGCTGTTTCCAGTTATCCACACCAAGCCCTCTGGCATCCGCAATGGTTTTGAAACGGAGGTTCGGTCTTCCTTGTCGTCTCGACATTATAACTAGAAGATGTCGAGATCGTAAGGGAGAGCTTATCAATGCTAACAATTCAGGGCATTGCATTTTATATCTCTTATAAACAACATGGATTATATCTCTTATAAACATAACGGAAAAATATTTACGACGACTTAGAAGGGAGTGGAGAAGTTTTTTGGGATCTGTAAAATCCTTTGAATTTCTTTTTACGAAACCTAGCATCGAAATAGCTTTGGATGCAATATAGTCCATATGGTCTTTAAAGGTTAGGCGGGTGTCAAGAATAACGCCTAAATCTTTTTTTTAGTCTACTCTGTCCAGTAAATTCGATTTTATAGAGTATCGATAGAGTACTGGCACCCATGATCTGGAAAAAGTAAAACATTGGCACTTTGAGATATTGAGTGAAAGATTGTTTAGCTGACACCAATTAACCACGGCGTTAACATCATCTTGAAGTAGGCAACAGTCATTATCTGATTTAATAGTGCGGAATAATTTAAGGTCGTCAGCAAACAGAAGACATTCGGAATATCTAATTACATTAGGTAGATCATGTATAAAAAGTAGAAACAAAAGTGGGCCAAGATGACTACCCTGTGGAACCCCTGATGAAACATTTATTGGCAATGAAAGATAACTATCAATCTTTACCAATTGAATGCGATTAATAAGGTAGGACTCTAACCAACTAAGTAGATTGGAGTGCATTCCTAAGGCAGACAATTTATTTATAAGTGTGCTATGACAAACTTTATCAAAAGCTTTTGCAAAATCGGTAAATATAAAATCCGTTTGATTACCACAATCAACATTTTTTACAACAAAATTTGCAAAAAAGTGCAAGATTAGTTGCAGTAGATCTACCAGATCTACCTGATCTACCCTGAGATTCTCGAACTACATCCACATCTTGGTACCTTTCATGTTGTTGTTTGACTTGCGCACTATCTGCTGAAGAATAAAAGCAGCGCATTTTCCCTGAGCTCACTACTTTCAATTTCCACCTTACATCTTGTAAATTCAGAAAAGTTTAAAGGCGGGAGGCCATTTAATTTCTCATATTCTGAAACAGCAATCACAACTTTCCATCAATGTATATTTTTTGAATGTAGTCAGCCCACTCTGTGTTTTACTTTCGACCATACACAGGGCGTAGAACAAATTTTGCTTCATTTAACAATTTCACCGCTCAGCAAATTAGACACTAATTGATGTTGAGTCATTTTTCATACAATCTCTAATGGAAATGTATTCCCTACTTAATTTTATCATTGCTCTCCCACTCCGCATTGTAATAATTGCATACCACCGTCAAATGATATACAGTACGTATGTACCTTCTTTAAGTTTGAGTAGCTACTTAAGTCGCCACTACTCAATGAACAATTTGTCAATCTTATGTCAATTTTCGTTCAACGCAACAAGTTTGAAGTGCTTTCCTATTTAAAATTAAGTAATTGCTAGTGAATATGTAAAGAATGTGGCTAGTTAAACAAAAAACTCCCATCAAGAGTGTTCAAAAAAACAAAAACGTAAAACGGGGGAACCTACTCATATGCAAATTTTTTACCGTTATAATTGACGTGTGGGAAGATAGGTACATTAAGAAACTGATTTTAAACTTTTCACAGACCTTAGGAGAGAAAAGAAATTGTATTGCTTTTTGTGTGGATACATTTTACTCTGAATTCCATTGGTACACAGTCGTAATTAGTAGATCAGACTTGGTTAAAAAAAAAATCCACTGATTTAAGAAACATGTTGATATTATAGATAGGAGGTGCTTTAAGTACAACTTTTACCTATTATGATGAATTTGCTTTCGGACTTAGCACTAAACACTTATAAATCTGTTATTTGTATGGATATTTGGGCGCAATCCGCATTCGTATAGATTTAAAGCCTTTGACAGGTAGCGAATGGTTTACGAAAGTGGGCTTTCTTAAGAAAGTAATGCCTCCGGATACGTCTGCTACAGACGTTCATGTGATGTGGGCCAGTGAAAATAATTGATGATAATTTCTTGGTACTCGTTGCTTAACGCAGAAACTACTGACGCACCAGTATTCCTAATGGGACTTCAACAAAATTAAGTTTTTGCACAAAATAATTTTTTTGTAGTGGCGAAAACAATAAAGACGGGACTAATCTTGGATAACAGGTGAAAATGCCATATAAAAACAAAATATATAGATTGCTTGCAATTTTCCATATTGCTTAGGCTACCCAAGTTGATAGAAAAATTAAGTAGTAATGGTTTTCATCGTATGAAGAACACACTCCGACAGCTCTTATCGTAAATGTTGTATTTTTAATGTTCTACAACTTTGTCGTCGAAAAAGTCAATCAACAACGATGAGTTCCAAAGTGCGCACCGATAAATTCTCAGCCACTCTCTGTGTACACTGTGCTTTGTCAAATATGTTAAAGACGTCTTCTGATTGCTTACATTTGTCAAAGTACGTTTGTTGTCATTGTCTATTTTAAGGGGTTACATGGGTTTCACAGCTTCAAAAAATCGAATTTATTTTATTGTCTTATTAATTTTTATAACATCTCGAGAATATTATGCTAAATTTTCAAGTCATTCCAAATAAAAGCTTCGGAGACACAGCCTTGGGAAGGTGCGCACTCAATTGAATCACGAGGTTTATTTGAGGTTATGTTATTAAATGCGTTTTTCTCGAAACTGTGTTTTCAAAGTCGGTTGTCAAAAGTTCTCGAAAACCACTCAACGGATCTTAATGAAATTTTACACAGGTCTTCGAGATACAATTCACGAGGACTTGGACGAAGGATATTTTTTTCAATCAATAAAATGTTTGAGCAAATTTTACAAAACTCGAATTTTTTTGTTCACTTATTTTTTTTCCTTCGTTCAAATTCTATTTTATGGTCTTAACTAAAACACGAATTTTTTTTTCACTTCTGATGATCCAGTCACGAGTTCTACTGTCAACGCCGAGGGATCTCCGGAAATGACGTCACAATGACAGCATTTTGAATATTTTCCTTTGAAAATTTCAGAATGTATATCTTTAAGACAGTAAAAAGTTTGAAGAAAATATTTTATTTTTTATATAAAAAAAAATTGTTAAAAATAGAACTTTTTTGTCTTAAACATCCTTCCTTTCTGCTCATGTGCATGGCAATTAGAAAAATGCAAAACTAAAATGCCTTGTTAGATTTAACTAATAAAATATAGATAGGAAGACTACAAAATACATTTAAAACTGTGGTTGAGATTATATCATGTAAACCAAAACCAAAAAGTGTGTTTCTAAATAAATACCAGCTGTGCGGTTTTCTCATTCTTTTTCTTGTTACTATTTTTCCTGAATCATAACAATTTATTACTGTGCTCATCGACGACGTAACGATGATGTAACATGCATATCTGGAATTGCAAATGTTCCGGCACTGGAACCCAGACCACGAACTGCACACACCACCAACGCGACGCACCTAACTTAATGCACGCGTAAATACACAAGGATTTACCTTCAATGCTATCTTCATGAGATTCACTCATCACTAATCATTTAGGGGACAAAAATAGAACTGCGCTAAAAAGACCATTTCATTTGGTGACACTTAAGTAACCCAACTGCAACCCTGAATTAAATACCAAAATAGCTTCAGTGACAGAATGATTTGAAACCGTTAGCCCTGTGAAATACTTTTGAGGTCGAAAGGGACATCACAATTTTGTATTTTAAAATTGAAAGAGCGGTGCAAAGAATCAATTGTTTTAAATGTGCTCATAGTGGTCATATGAACGAGTTTGAATTCCATACTTAAATTTAACAAGTGTTGGTACTCCACCTGGTGGTTAAAATTTCCGCCCGAAGCCTCAATTATTCTGTATCTTATTTAAATACAAATTTGTTATTGAAAATTCCTTCCATTATTCTGTTATACCAAGGTTCTTGTCTTACAAATTTTGTGGACTTAAGTCAACAATTTTGTGACACAAAATATGTAGAGTGCACATTTGCATTCCCCCAATAAAGCAACATCATAATAGCCCCACTGATTAAATAAACACTGCAGCTGTGAATTCATGTCGTGCTAATACAATACAATACAATACAGTGGATTGCCAAATATTTAATGGTAATTATATTATTACAAACACTGGGTGGGAACATCTCCCAAGTGGCGACAATGGAATTCATTAGTCATATTTCACGAGAGATTTTCAACTGATTGCCACATTTGAGATGACATTTAGAAGGTAGTGAATGCAATTGATAAATATTTTTACATTACAAAGAGTTTAAAAATGAAAGGAACACTTCAAGAGAGTCTTGAGTCTTGAGATTTGAAGTCGTCCGTTCGCGGATGTAAAACGTAAAACGATATTTAGCTTCATTTCTAAATAATAATAATAACAACACAATGGTGACTATAGAGGACCGACCGCTCATTGGTATAAACTAGTGAGCTATTCACATTCGTCATTTGCAATTGACAGAGCCAATTAAGCATCGTCAAGTCCCTTTCAACAGCGCAATACTTGCCATTTAATCATTTCTTACTATGATATAACAGTATAGGCATACCATCGTTCCTGCAGACATCTCAGCCTCAGCCACCAGGATAATTCGATTTATCCACATATTCAGTTATAAGCTATAAAAGTCTCCGCCAAACGCAGTCTCACGTGAACATATTTTGATACCGAAAAGAGCAACTATGCATTGCATATTTAATCTTATGCCGTTGTATAGGACCTACATACTACATCTATAGTCGTAGTGTGACAAAAGTCTAAACATTTAAAATCAATGAAGCAGCACTAAAACCTAGAGCAGGCACAGATGATGCTGGTTCGTCGTAGACCCAGTCTCAACATTCTGCAGGGACTTTCTTGTCCATGTCCAACTTGCAGGTGATTTGAACACGAGCGCGCGTTCCACGATCACGATTGTAAACTGCTGCTGTTGTTGTCAAAAAATAAAACAGATGAAAAAAAATCGAACACGAATTGGAGCAGCCGGCTTCTTAGCCACAAAATTGATTACAATCTTGGTAATTGTTTTAGTTTGACTTTGTTTTTTTTTTTGTCTTGATGTTGTTAATATCTCTCTGTGGCTCTTTTTGTTGATGCTTACATAATAACGTCGCCAACGCTGCTGCTGCTGACGTGAGTCTGAGTATCTACTTGGTTTTTGTGTTTTTCTCTCGTGTCATTTTGTTTGTGCCATTGTACTCAATATCCAATTGTTATCGTAATTTGAGTCAGATTCGGTCAACCATTGACAGAGTAACCAAGTTCTTTTAAAGCATGTTTGCCTATGGGAATGAATATAAGTGTAGGTACTTGTATCTGCGCGCTGGCTGAAGGTAAAAGAAAGCGGTGAACTGTGTTGTGTATGCCTGAATGAATTTTGTGACTCAGATACATATTTGTCAAATCTCCCATTAGATGTAGGTTTGGATTGTATTTTGTATTTTTTATTTTGCTGCTCGATTTGCTAATAGTCCGAATGAATATATTATCTTAATTGACTGCAATTAGATAAGGAGGAATTTCGATCGAGATTGTCTTTTATTTTTTTTTTCAATTGGTTGGTGATTGTTGTTGCGGACATGAAATTGCATAAATTTTGATTTGAATGAAATTTGTGAAATTACTTATGTCACCGCGCGAATTACATGGAATGTAGGTACTTGTGTGTTTTATTATCCTATGTCTCTCAGGGTATCGGGAACGAGCACGAAAAAAACAAACCAGAGTAGAAAGATTTAATAAAATATTTTTTTGACTATTAAACTTTCTAAAAAACAAGTTAAGTGTATAACTTGACCTTATATAATTGGACATTTAAGTGTGAACTTTGCATATGTTTATCATTGTTGTAATATCAGTTTTGATTGAATTCTTAAGTACCTGTCGAGAAATTAATTATGTATGTACGAATTGTTTGTAATTTGTTTTTTTTTTTTTTTTTTGTTGTAGTATCAACTTTAAAAAATACTAAACCCTTATAGTGCCGTGGTACGTGTAGTACTTCTATGACGTCGAATAAGGCCAAGTGTTATAAGGCTAATTTTGAAAAAAAAATTAATTGACCCTCATTTGCCATTTTCTGTTCGAAGAGGAGTTCAACGCGTTATGTAAATTATAGGCAAAGCAAGTGCATGTATAAATTCATTCGAATTGTTATAAACATGGACCACCTACCCTCGAAAAAAATATAATACGCAAATAGACATGGAACAGAATTAGCTCAAAATGAACTTATATCTACATGCCTTTCTGGCTTCAATTTTAAAAGAGAAGTCTTGGAACTTTCTTTCAAATCTTTCATTAGCAATAAATATTTTTCCTTCTTTAAACTCTTTTTCTCAGTCTGTTTTCGCGTGTTTTCAATAAGACATGTAAACAAAGCTGAAACTTCTTTTGAAGGATCTAGGGAACGGTTGAACGGATTTGAGGTTGAGCGAGTGCAAGAAACCACAAAATTCTGTAAAAAGAATTTAATCCAAAATGAAGACATATTTGGTTAGGGCAGTTGGAACAACACATTCATTTTGAAATAGCTAATCTTTCAAGCTCTGAACCATATTTGTACGTTTGCTTCAAGTTGAGCAGTGTCAGAATTAGTTTTCCTTGGTGTTTAATTTATTTAACTTTTCTGTGCTTACTTCTTTTGTTCCATTTCATTCGTCTCATTTGTATATTCTTTTAAAGATGAGTCGATTGGGTTCAGTTTGTGTTTAAGTAAATGTGTTACAGATATAATATGTTTTTTGGAGAGGTTTTGTCATTTGTCGGTGAACCAATAAATATAATAAGGAGACGATTGCTAATAGTTTTCAAAAATTTTTTCTAGAACAAATCAATCTAAGATAAAAATTGTTTTAATTTAGGGATCCTCTAAGAAGTTCTTAATTCCGATTAAGTCTACACGTCTCGAAAAACACATGACCGACTCAATTGGTATTGTCATGTTCAAAGGAGGCACCCGTCAAAATATCATTCTACTTTACTTTAAAGGCAAGAAATGAGGCAGGCCTACAAACTGCTGGATCACACATATGAACCAACAGCAGTATTTGATTGGCCTCAATGATGATGTGATACGAAACTGGCAGACCTGAAGAAATTTCCTGAGGTTAAACCCCTCGAACCTCACAGTGAAGTGGAAGGGTTATAGTTCTAATCATAACCTCGTTGATTAAAGGGTAGACAAAGCGATGGATGCAAATTTAATTTTGGTTTTGTTGGCCTATTAAATGAATCCTCGAGCAAAGGCGTGCTAGTCCGCTGGTTATATAAACATATATATATGTATTTTATTCAGCTTGAACAATACCGCGGTGTTATCCCTTAAAAACCTGTTTTAACATATTTGTGCACTTTGCCATCGATATGTAGTTAACAATTTGCGCGAATTAAAAGCCATTATTTTCTTTAAGTTATAAGATCGTTAAATCGAATTTACGATTACTTAAACTTAAAACACCACTTAAGGTTTGAACTGAGTCCTAAATTTTGAAAATTATTTTTATGTGAAACAAATAACGCAATAAAATAATCTATGCACCTATCGTGGAGTTTAAGTTAGAAATGATTTTTTTTAATATAATGTATCATTTTTATCTGAAGCTCTAAAATATGTTAAAATACAAATTATTCATCGCATATATGATCTATATGCATCTTTTACTGCCTTGTATGTCTTGAATGTACTATAGATTTTGCTGTAGTCTTAAACTTTTCTAAATCTTTTAAGAATATTGCTTTAATTCGTCTTTCTCGCTTGGCAACAAAATTCGTGCAAAATTTCATGCAAAAATAATGACGCAACTGCTTTGTGCAACAATTAAAGAAAAACAACACCACTGCAAATGGAATTCTATTGAATTAACACTTAACAGCTAATTCTCAGCCGCAATAAACCTAATTAATTGACATGTAGCTGTCATGCAAAAAATGATAAATTTCTTATATCTACAAATCGGAAATAATTTCACTTTTAAAGTCTCTTTGTTTGGCAAAAAAAAAAAAATCGAAAATCTAATCGAAAAGAAATTTCCTTTTTTCTCTTCTAAAGTGTGTCAATGCAGTATCATTTAGAAATAATCACATCACGTCTAAATCATATAAACAATAGAAATTCTCACATAAACCATTTTATACTAGTACATGGCCTAATGATTGCACTTTCTATCGTCGTCCAATTCAAAATGATTATTCGCGTTTCTTCTGTTTTTTCGATTTAATATGTCTGAGACGACCATGTGTCCCTGGTGTGTTTATTTTTTTATTTCTTTGTTCGAACTTCGAAGAATGAAAATCTTTGAAGAAGAGGCGAGAAAAAATAAATAAATAAATCGATGGGGAAATTGTTGCATACCAGCGTGTTTGAATGGGCGCTAAACCATCTGCCAAGAATCGCGAGTACTTCAAAATCACAGGAAATTATTGCGTATCAATTTTCCACACATTGTTGTTGTTGTTGTTGCCGTTGTTGTCGTCATCATGGCTTGGAAAGCGCGCCGGCCGTCCCGTCATATGATAAAGTTCATTCATCCAAGTGACTAACAGGTATATTGCCGTAGATACGTTTAGCGTGTACGTACATACGTAAGTACTTACTAACTTGTTTGCATCAAAGAGATTTATCGTCCAAGCGTCGGTCGTACAATGTATTTGCTTTCAAAATGGGACTTTTATCATACCTTTGGGACATAGGGATTTAGCATTTTTTTGCGAATGCAATTGGATTTGCAAGAATTTTATTTCCAATGAAACTGATGCTGACTTCACAAGTTGCTCAACCTGTGTTTAGAAAGCTATCGTAAGACCTGAATTAAAACGTTGAACTTGAAGTAATGGAAAGTAAACATGTAAATACTAATTTTCGCAAGACCAGTTGCATATTTGTTTTACATTGCGTTAATAATAATTGTACCTATAAAAAGATAACAATAAAAAATGAATCGCATTGATCGGCAAACAAAAACTTGAGTCAAAGTCAAAGGTTATATAGGCACGATATTTTTTTTTGTTGTTTACACTGCTTCTAGGCACTAACATACGTTTGCATAAAGTAATTAGTGCAAAAGTCTAAGCAGCGTGCAAAAATTTGTCCTTCAATTTTTTTCAACTCACAATACAATATGTACTAGAAAAACATAACTGCATTTCTTGAGAATGATCAGATTACAATATAAAACTGTGGTTGATCCCAAGATAGATATGCATACTTAATGTGAGTAATGCATGCTTAAGCGGCTTTTTGTTTTTAAACATCCGGCTATAGTTTATTACATTGTGCATACTATAACGCGCACACGGTGAGAGCACATGAACATTTGAATTGTTGGCTTTTTGAGTCAAGTTTTTGAAAATTAATACTACCCTTCCGGCATCGATTGATTATACCAGGTGACTTGGGTGATTCACTCTTCAGAAGTCCAACAAGGACACGTTTTAAGTCGATCACACAACGCGTGTACTCTTCGCAAGACGCCATCTTTATTTTTTATAGAATTTTATTATCACATATTATTTTGGCGATAACAAAAAGTATATATATATATAAGTATGGTCTTATTTGCAATTTATAAATATTCACACGTCTCACTAAGTCAAACCTACGATAAAGGCAAAGCGATATTTACCGCATTTTTATTGATGTAAGGCATTATTTAACTGCATTAATAGGGACGAAATAAGTTGTGTCCTTCTATCAAAGTTCTATCGACAGATTTTGTGGAATTCTAATGGATAATACTCGTTGTATTATGACAGCGAAGCGACACCTTTGACAACTAAAAAAATGTTAAGGCAAACATAAAGGCTGTCATGTGAGTTCCTTCTGTCCAGAGAGATATAGTCTCCGTTATCGACTTCTATCATTAAAATATTGTTTATCCAATAAAGTTCAGATCGAATAACCTTGGTACTCATAACCTTTTTAAATAATTCTGTCTAGAAATTTAAAGTAAAAAGCCTTCAAGGTAAATTGTGATGGTTAAGCTTAAAAAGTTTGTTCATCCTGCACTTTTAGAATATTGCTTTGCCAATGCCACTTAAAAGTACGTTTTAAGAATTTGGCAAGGGTTATGCCATTTATGGCTATTCGCAGTGAGATAGTTCATTACAATATTGGCCTGTCGATGTCAATGTCTGTTTTTGCTTAATATTTTGTGATATTTTTGTTTTTCTCGACAATGTCAGCAGCGCTTGATGTACGTCTCGCTGCCATAAAACTCTCACGAAGGTGTTAGAACGTCTCATGTGTACTTTTGGAACTGTTGATGTTGGCATTTGAATGGTGAGAATATTTTTGGAAAATTGTTGTTAGGCAACCATAAAGTTGTGCTTCCTTCTTTTCTGTTGTTCGTCAGTTCTTTACCTCTCCTGGTATCTCACTTATTGCGTTACTTCAACTTTGTTCTAAAACAGCATCTAATATCTTGTTCAATTATGATCAATTCTACAATAACTCTTGGTACTATGACTTTTTCCTAATGAATTAACTTAATTGAAAAGAATGCTCGGTGCCGTCAATCTTTACATTTATCGCACTAACTAGCGCACAGCCATTGACAAAGGCATTCGAGTTTCGAGTAAAAGTCAAACTGCGACAAAACGAGTTGCCGACCTCCACTGAAGCATCCAACTTAACAAATGATATTTCATGCAAAAGTCTTCTATAAAATCAAATCGTGATCGCAATGAACTTCTAAAAGTAAACGAACAACTTTTCCAAGTGATTTTTTTCTCTGACATTTTGCTTAAAATATATAAAAAAAAGAAACCGTTGTAAACATTAAAATATACGTGTTTGTATGTAACACCTAAGGAAGATACTGTTGTTGATGAACAGTTTTCTTTGCCACAAACCGGAAAAAAACAACAACATATGTCGCCATTTAAAGACAGACCAAAACTAGATGGAGATACATATTTCTAGCAGTTTTGTTCGTTCCTGCGATTGCTTTTAAGTAAACATGTTTAATACTAAATAGAAATGAATAGAAAATCATCCTGAAAAATATGTTTTCTTTTGAGTTTTACGTGGGTGTGAGACGGACTAATGATCAAGTCCATGAGGGTAAGTGGTTTTGACCATCAGCACAGCAAAATATAATCAATTTGAATTAGCGACTAAATTTGTATAATTGTAATGCGGTTGCATTTCCTGCTGAACTGTCATAAATATTGCAATTTCTCACTATCCACAAAACTATCCCATTTGGCGACACTTGTTTTCTGTTGTTTTTTTTGCAATAAATGGAAAATAGCTACCACTGAAAGGAAAAGGAAATGCTTACCAAGTGGAAATAAGAAATAACACCTCTTACAACTTGACTACCACGACTAACTCAAAGAGTTGCGGTTCACGTTGAATTGCACGTTATTGTTGCTATTCCCTTCATGCTTCGCTCATTTTCACATTCAAATCAATCAATTGGCTGAGAAAAAATTTAATGGTTTCCTATTATTAGACAGCGTAAGCGTGTAAAGTCCTCAACTGCAGATTTGCCTAAGTATGGAAATGTGAGCCGACTAACGCAGGCTCCACATCCAGGAAATCAACAATTTTCCAATAACGAGCATGCTTTGAAGAGTTGTACACGAGAAGGGTTGCAATCCGTTATGCTTCCTTACATGACAGTGGTGATAATATTTTCCGAGTAAATCACCAAGACGTTAAAAGTAGGGCTCGTGAGAACGAACGTATACTCGTAATTGTGTGACAAAATAAAAGTAATATGAGAAGTTGCGTATTCACTTGTTTTTGTTTTCCATTCCCACGAAAGAATTTTCTAGGTTGCCATTTGGATCGAAAAGAGTGTCACAGATTATGCAAGATTATTTTGATTTCCACCGCAAATGGAAAGAAGTGGTGTAGTCTTTTCCAAGGCTGAGCCAGATTCAAAGCTAAGTTAAATCCCCCGTTGAAGAGACACTCGAATAAGATTTGTATAATGAACAAATAAATGATTTAATACAAACCAATGACGGCTGGCTACCATTAATACATGATAGTTGTGTTGTGTAACGTATTTAATGTAGAGTTTTCATAACAAAAAACTTATTAAGCTGATGGTGATTTCTTTAAACACCTTCGGTAGCAATCGATAGAACGGGAAGTGGTCCCTTCGAGGTCTCGACTGGGCAATGGGTATGACAAACGATTTATAATCAAGACAAATACACTTCCGGTATATCAATATTTTATAAATTATTATTTCTTCCCTTCGCTTTATTAAGCCCGTTATTCCTAGAACGTTAATCGTTACGAGAATTAAAATCTTTGTGAAAACAATATCGTAGCTTTTTGGGCTTCACGAGTATTTAGATTGTGAATTCGCAATGACTTTTTATTTCAAGGAATCAAATTGCTTACAATTGTTCTGTGTTTCCAAACGTCGTTTTATTTAAAGAGTCAAATGTTTAAAAAAAATCAAGAGTAAGCAGATATAATCCATCCCAAGTGTTCCAAAAAAAAACCTCCAAAATGTGGACTTGGCAAGAACTTTGTGGTGACGGAAAGTTCAACACCTCAAGCAAAAGGCCCTTGCCTAGCCTAGTTGTTGTTTAACCAAGAAAATGCCTCCAAAATGTGGGCATGGCAAGAACTTTGTGGCGACGGAAAGTTCAACACGTCAAGAAAAACCCTTGCCTAACAGTTTTTAACTTACACTAAGTAGGGTGAAAGAATGATAAAGTCCCTGAGCGCGTTAGCCACCCACACCAAACTAATAGTTGGCAGTGGTTATGTCTTTTTGGTCTTAACCAAATTGGTTTTAAGTTAACAAGTGCTTCTTTGACCTACCTCATATTTAAATGTTAAATTTTCCTCAAAATAAGACTTCATTAAATACATCCATATACCTAAATATTAGTGCCAAGGCGTCATTATTGTTTTTATTGCCAACTGACAGCAACTGTCATGATTGAACTCAGTTATGTTATAAACCATAAATTGAGCTTAACTCGCACTGTGAAACTGGGCATAAGACTAAGTGAATTTCTATGTAGCTTTCCATTGGACCCGAAAAACAGTTTTTCTTTTAAGATAAGACAGACGACGAAGTGAGTCATTTGTTTTTTGCGCACTGGAAATCCACATAATATTTCAGCAAATACAGGAAGATTAATTCATTAATAATAATTTTATGTTTTGGAAATTTCAAATCATCAAAGCCAAACTAAAAAAATATTTGAATTTCAAGTTATATTTGACGCGAGAAATGTCAATCGCATTGGTGATGAATAGTATGAATCTTTTTTAAATTTTGTTGTATCTATCCATGAGTGCTGAGAAATGACCAGAATCGTATAAAAATTATGTTTTGAAACTGTATGTTGCTAGTTGTTTGATTAGAAAGCTTGAGCTTGAGCAACAGTGATTTTGGGTCCTGATAGGTGGCGCCCAACATACCTTCTTTATAAAAAGGCCAATAGAGTTAAGAGCCAAGAAACGAATATACAATTTTGAAATTGCGCTCAATTCAAAAACCCAAAATTTAAGATAATGTTGTGACCTCAAAAGGAAATTTCATTGAGATTGCTTTATTTTCAGCTGGACATACTCGCGACTCTTCGTTCAGCCGCAGGCATATCTACTACAGTTGGCCGATTCCATATGAATTGTGAAATAAGGAATTAAGTTTAACAACAAACAAATATTTATTTACGAATTCAGAAACAACAATCGCCAGATGGCACTTGCTGTAATTGAAAACATAACGTGCTTAATATTAAGTTTATTACCAAAAGAACATAATTATTTTAATTGTATCAACTATGTTGCCAACTGGTTTTTAAGAATAAAAATTAAAAAAAAAAAAATTAACACGACATTCTCGTACTTCAAGGTACCCATAAACGCTTGCTAAATAACAAATTTTTGGATGACAAAAAAAAATTCACCAATGACATATTACACCGTTCATGGTTATGGTTTGTTTACGTACCTTCATGGGAAACTAAATACCTACTGGCCTCATTTAATTATGCAACGACATAGAAATTACGCACATAAAAAAAGTCAGTTAAATAAACCGCCCAGCCTCCTTTTTAATGTATCTACATAGGTACTGCATTACGAAATTCTTTCTTTACTGTTGAAACATACACTCGACCTCAACTGACAATTAAATTTAATCGTAAATTGTTATGTGTGTGGTGTTTGCATAACTAGTATTAGTCATATCATTCTCGCTTGTTCTTCCGTTTCGTATTTCTAAAATAACAGTTGATATTAACCTGAAAAGATATCCATCGATTGACAACACACAAATTTCTTTTATACAACATCTCACATCATGTCTGCTGTTACTATTCATTCACAGTTATGTTTTTGTTTCAATTCTCAACCCGTCTTTATACTCTTTCTGAAATCTATACTAACAAAATTGTGTTTATCACAAAACCAGTCAAGGTTTTCATTTTTCTTGTGCTCTATTCGCATACTAAACTAGATCTAGCAATTCAATAAATAATCTTAGAACAAGTTTGAGAATATGTGAGTCGAGTGCTGCACGTACATACATATACCTGAGTATGTGTCTGCTAGAAGAGTCGGGTTTTGTTTTCATCAAAAGTATTTTAATGACATTAAAAAGGAGGCTGTTGGAAAACTAGGTTACTGGGATGCAACAGAAATACAGAAATAAGCTCAAGGGAAGAAAGTCAAATCAAAGAAAAAAATATACAGCAGAATTATCCATATTGCGAAGATGGTTTTACAGTAAACGTAATTAGTGTTGACTTTAGTAGAATTTTGCGTACAGTAAAAAGTCTGTGGTAAAGTCGCATTGGTAATCAGATTCCTAAGTCAATACAAGTTTGGCCAAGTTGTCTCCCAGATTGTGCTGTTATGATATTAAGTAAATAATAACTGTCAAAACCAGATGATAAAGAAGCTGATTTTAATATATGTTTTTTTCTCTGGTTTTGGCGAAAAGCCAAATGGACATAAACTCTTTGTGATCTTGCAACCATGAGTGGTGAACGATTTATTTTCTGGCAACCCTCTTGATATTGCCAAATAAGGATTTGGAGAGAATGTTCTTTCGATAATGAACTACGTTTAATAAGATTTGGAGCATTTTTATCTGAAATCGCTTACTTTTGTTAAAGTAATTAATTTGCTTCAGAGAAATATTTTACTTTAAGTAATACAAAACCTAAAGAAATAAAATAATTGGGCAATAAAATTTTCAAGGTAAATATTTAACTGCAATTGTGTTTGTTAAGTGCCGATGCACACGTGCCGCAGGCGATCTTCTTACCATTGACAAGTGCACACGTGCATATTTCGAATGTTAACACAGCTCTGCCATGCAGTAACAATGCAGTTATGCATCGGCTTTAATATTGCTTTCGTTATTAAATTACCTAATTACTTTCTAAAATGTTTACTACCATTTTGTTAGAGACAATAGTTCAGTGTGCATGTGAAGATGTCTTTAAATTAAGATCAAACAAATCAAAGGTCAATAACAGAAGCACACATGTATCTTGTCCAGATTCAGATAAAACAAAAAGATATGCTTTTGACAAACATGAACATAACTTCGGGAGCAGATGTTGTTTTAGATGGGAGAAAAAGCGTGCTCTTTTATTGACATGGACCGATGGACGGGGAGTGCAACAGCCAATATCGTAGATCAGAGATTCTAAACTTAATTTTTCGCGTTGAATGAATGAAACACTGTTATTCTTACCTGGTTTTACGTAATGAAAGTACTGACGTTCTGGCCAGACAAGTCTCATTGTCAGCCCTCGTTGACCCACAAGCATCCATAGGATGCTTCTCAAAAGTCGGAGTCAATAAGTCGGGCCTTTGGTCATACTGGAATTCAGGGTAATGAAAGTACTGACGTTCTGGCCAGACAAGTCTCATTGTCAGCCCTCGTTGACGCACAAGCATCCATAGGATGCTTCTCATAAGTCCACAAAAGTGAAATGATTAAGCTTTTGCGTCTACACCATACCGAATTCTGCCAAGATCTCACATCATGTAGACATTCTAAGCTGTTGATCTACGGACCAAAACCCAGCAGATCTAATTATCTTGTATGACTGAAAAGAAGTGACTTGCGATCCTCAACCGACCTTGTCACCGGTTTCGGTGATCTCAACGAGCATCTCAAAACTGACTCAATAAGTCGGGCCTTTGTGAGTGATGTCTGTAAATTGAAGAAACGACATCACACTTTATCTGTGAATGTTGTCTGGCTTTCGCAAGAACCAGACTGGCTACCTTTGGTACACACTTCCTCCGTCAAGATGATCTAAATCAAGTTGAACTAGCCAGCCCCCTGGAACTGGTACGTTCACCAAGCAATCAATGTGGTAAATTTGGGCAGCCTTTGCTGAACTAAACTGGACCACTAGGTTAAAATGCTTGTTGTCTTCGGACAACGCCCACCAAAATAAAATACATACAATGCAATGTGAATCACGTAACAGCTTTTGTCCGAAAAACCCCACCTTATAGTTAAATTTTGTGGAATGCAACAATACTGCTTAAAAACAAAGCCTTGAAAATCCAAACATGACTCAGAATGATTTTTCTGTGAAATTTTGTAAAAGTTGCAATTCGCCATATATTTTGTGAATTTTAACAAATTTTTACAGCTTAAAGAATTTCAATAAAAGAAGAAATTAAAATTTTCAGTTCTATTCAAAAGCTGAAATTAACAAATCGGCTGACTCTGATGACCTACCTGCTAAACTCTTCAGATATGCCGGATGCTTGAATTATGTCGTTTCACTCATCTTCGCATAATATTTACCTGTGTTGTCGCTTTGTTTCAGTTTGTTTTCAATTCATAAATTTGTCGGTTAGTATCACACGACTCTTTTCGAAATTTAGTTAATAAAAATAGAAAGTCCCTAGGCTTTAGAATAAAAATTCGTCAGCGTTTACTTACTCTAGAAACAAAAAAAGTCATAACAAAATGCTAGGTCGAAAAACTACTTGCATGAATAAACGCATATTTTCGCGATGTCTTTATTGTTGCGATTGCTCGTCTTATATAAAACCCTCACCCAATCGTGGATGCTTGAGTGTATAGAAATCCAGTTTTCAATGTCTCAGCCGAACTTAGGTGGTTATGTTGTCGTACGGCCGGTAATGGGTGTTGTCTCGTTAGTCTCCAACTGTGAAAAGGTGAAAGAGACCAGGAGTTTTTCTCTAATGATAGATAGGCCGATAGTGGAGCCTTAATAAGGTAGCAATTCAGAGTACAATGAACTCGATTATGACTTTGATTTATCTATTGATCATGGATTAACTATTTTTCACCGCGAATCGACGACATATCTTATTGCTCTTAGACCCTTATTAAAAAGAAAACAATACTGTTAGAATAATTCATTCCTATACATATACAATTTGGTTAAAGTCAAGTTTATAACGCAGATCAATCAAGAGCATTGTCTAACTTTCATAGTTCCATTAATGTGTGTTTATTTTTTGCATGCATATTTAAATTAATTTCCTACAAATACAGTGAAAGTATTCGCTGCTTTTTGCATACATTCATAGGTAATCAAACCATCGGACACGTCCTCGATTTATAAAAAAAAAGACAATAAAAAATAAAAAGACCTATGGGCAACTGTCATCACTAACAAAACATCAATTCATTTAAAAAATAATATGGAAAGACTGTGCTTGTTAATGAATCTATAGACAAAATATGAAAGTTAAACAAACTAATAATAAAAACCGGCTTGGTTTATATTTCTTAAAAATATTATTGTGCGAACATCTTTACCCATATACTTATGTATAAATGTTTAAATTGCGGAATGTGGGATGACCTTTTTTTATATCTTATAAATCGCAAAGTGTGTACGAATGTACAAAGGAATGTGTCCACACATTTATTTGTTGTAAGTGTTAAGTCAGAAATTATCAATAATAAGTATTAGCAATGGACTGTAAGTACTTTGGACTATTAACCGAGGGATTGGATATGCCAGAAATGCCTTTCGCTTTTTATTTTACTAGGATTGATTCTGTTGAACAGAGCTCCCAATTCTGATATTTCTAAGAATTCAACTCATACATTTTCAAAAAAAAAACCGAAGTCCAAATAAAAGAGAAGGTTAAAATCTTATTCAGGTGAAGAGAAGTGAGAATCTTCAGCAACCCACAGACTTAAAGGGTGCTTAAAAAAGTGGGTACCAATCATTATTTAGCTATAACTATAACTTCTAGTGCGTTAAGGGGTTACATGGGTTTATTCGGCGAAAAAAGGTGTATTTTTGACAATTTTTTTATATAAAAAAATATAAATATTTTATTCAAACTTTTTACTGTCTTAAAGATACATACATTTGAATTGCTTATACTTTTTAAAGGAAGATATTCAAAACTTCGCCGTTGTGACATCATTTTGAAAAATGGGTGCGTCCGCGTTGACAGTAGAACTAGTGACAGGATCAAATGAAGCGAAAAAATAAAATGCATATTTGGCAGACCTTTTTTTTACAAAAAAATGCCGATTTTGGTAAAACTTGGTCAACATATTTTTTTTTAAATAGTTGTGATTGAAAAAAAATTCTTCGTTAAGCCTGTAGTAGAAAAGTAGAAAAAAGTCAATAAATTCGTTTGTACTATATAGTAAACTCTGTATATTTTCTCTCAATTTAAATTTCGCGTGTGGCTGAAAGCTTGAACATGCTTCAGCTTTCAATTTGCACAAAGCTCTTTAAACCAATACACTAAACAAAAAACGTTACAGACTCACCGCTAGATCACGTTGAAATCACAGAATTCCTGCCAGTTTCTCAAGTAAAAGCTCTTTTTACAAGCAAGTGACAAAAAACAAAATAATTGAAATTGAAATCAATCAGTTTTTGTGTTTTTGAGAAGTTTAACCTCCTATTCCTACCTACCTATCTAAATAATAAAATTTGAAAATTTGTTCACTCACGTAAATTTTAAATATGTTCAATATAACAAAAAAGCTTTTGAGCTTTATTAGTTCAGATCTTGCTCATAGATGTCATATAAATATGCGTATGTCTTGTGATGTTTTCACTTTTTTGTACTTTTTTTCACTTTTGTTTTGATGTAGTTCAGACTTAACGAAGAATTTTTTTAAAATTTCATGAAGATCGCTTGTGTAGTTTTCGAGAACTTTTGACAACCGACTTTGAAAACACAGTTTCGAGAAAAACGCATTTAAAGTTTGCATTTAACGCATTTAACCTCAAATAAACCTCGTGATTTAATTTTAATTTTTTAAAATTAATCAAAAAAGGCTTCAGTGGTTCCTCTATGTTTGAAGCACTAGATGTTATAACTGAATAAACACCCTGTTACTCAGTGAGTGTTGAAGATAAACCTTCTGTCTCCAATAAACGATTTTTTTTAAAAAGTTAACCAATAAATCAGTTCCCAAAACAACATCATCACCCGGTATAGTTTGTACATGCCTTAATATTAATGGAAGACGCCTTACATAAATACATGGCCATGAAGCAAAATGAAAGTAAGCTTCTTTATCAGGGTGTTCCAGATAATCAGTAAAATCTTTGTAGTAAGTACTCACCTTGCCTTCTGTCCCTTTTTGGACGAAGTTTTTGATATATCTGCCGGTCTTCCGGTTCCGGATCACTACGCACTAAAGGCAATCCTATGGTATTGTTGCATTTGTGCGATCCAGAAGATTATAGCTTCGTGACAGGGTTCGTAGGCAAGCTCTATTCCTCCTGTTATTATTTGAAACAACTTCATCTTTGCTGCTGCCAATTGCACCTCCAACTTTTTTTTTTAACCGCTGCGGTGTATACTACAGTATTCAGCTTTGGGGGTGATTTTTCGAAAACAGTACATGATAGGGTTTTATTTTCACACATCGAGAAGATGATTTATGTCGCCTTTAAAAGTTGCTTCGATGTGGAACTTTACGCAATTTATTAAACTAAACGCAAATGTTAGCGAAAGAGCAAAAAGGTAGTTACATCGGCATTGAGAGGCATTTTGTGATCATTTCCGTCCACATATATATTTGTTCGAAATATGACTTTAAATTATGTTAAATGCTCATCGAGAATTCGATGAAGTAGAAATGTTAATGAAACATTTTAAGGACGCTGAATGCAGCTTGCTATTGAATCTGTGCGCTGATGATTATTAGTTGATAAAAGAAGGAAAGAGCAATTGCAAAGTACTTTTGATTGATAAAACTCTTTTAACAAATTTTACTCTTGGATGTTTGTCTGAAATTCTCAAAAGATATCGCCGTGAAATTCTGAAGATAGTACTGGTGAGGATTTAAGTCTTTCGGCTTCAGTGCATATGCATATAAGTATTGACAGATGGTAGCATTCGATTCTACATGGTTTACTTTTTTTATTATATAAAGAGATACCGATGTACGTTGGTTTTAAATGTCTGTAAACTACAATGTGTGGGAAAAACAGAGCGTGGTATTGTACGGTTAAGAAACGAATCCTTGTATTTCACTGTCCGTCCGAATATAGGCTTAAGGGTGAACTGAAGCGCATTCCTAGCATGGCGAGTATTGCGGTTGAATATGTGATCTTGAATATGTGGTCATTCCAACGAAGTGTGTCATTAACGCACATAACGAGGATGGAAAGCCTTTTGGTTTCAGCAATGCAATGTATTCATGGATAATGCCAGAGTATCGGGGTTTCGCTTAAGAGACAGTAGACAGCATTACTGAACATCTACCAAAGTTGCTACAGTCAGCGAAGGGCAGAAATAACATGAGGAAGTACCAAAGATAAATCTGATATCGGGCATAAAATAATTTTAAAATCTGCTTTTCCATTGAAATGAAAATCACTACAAATGATCGCAATGAGTTTATTTGTAGTCACACCATATTTCAAGGCTTTTAAATTGATTATGAAAATTAAATGTTTAATTATTATACGGCTGTTTAGTTATTTTTTTATATTTATTTTTAAGTACTATACATACATACTGTTATGCTAACTTTGCTATGCTGCGTACAATGTGAACCGGAAGTCATGCAGCAAAAAGCTTACCTCTATAGTAAAATCTTGGGTGGAGAAATGTTGACATATTTCCCCTTTAACCGGAACAACAACAGGTTGTTAATTACAGTAGACATTTAAAAACTTATATCTATGATTCATTTCAGCGAAATAAATTACTTAATTCAAGTTGACTGCTTTGCTAATAAAATTATGTTTCTTTTACAGCCCTGGACTACAGCGACATGGTGAGTCTTTTAATATTTATGAAAAACTGATAACTGTACTGATTAAGTAATTATAAGGTATCACTTAAGAATACAACGTAGAAGCAATCGCGATTGCTTACATTGTATTAATGACTCTTTTGAATATTTAAAAAAAAAATACCTTAACACATTATATCTACCACGGGTCTTATTCATTTAAATGTCTTTTAATGATATGTTGTCTAATGAAATTTCTGCATAGAGACTGGTTGTCCTTAGGTATTAAAATTTTATTCTTTACATATAGAAAGTTCTCTTCTAACGTATAATTAAATGCAAGCATGATCGAAAATGATGTTTTGCCGGCAAATACTATAACCCATGTAATTGCAATCTTTAAGAAAATTTAAAGAGAGTATGAGAACAAATTATAATTCTGGTATTCAAATTTTTTGGATACCAGATGATAAGACTGATTGCCGCGGGTACAAACAAATGTGAACGAAATGTGTTCCGATGAAGTACCGCGTTTTCGTTGGAAATGTTTTCCAGTTAAGCCATAACTTAGTATCAATATGAACCGTTACGTCGTTCAGTATTTTAGTCAGTAATTTCGGTAGACAATAAACCAATGCATGGACATATGTTCGTATGTTTGGTCAATATTTATTATTATTAAAAGTGAAAATGTCCATGCTAAAAGAAATGCAAATCTAGTGACTTACAAAATTTAAACATTTTACGTAGTCAACTACTAACACATCCATTCTCAAATCCCTTCAAACCTCGGTGTATTCAAAATATTTATTTATTTAATTATTTTTTAACTCAAACTAGTTTTATTTTTAATCTTTTCAAGCCTTCATTGACTATTTCTTGTTTAATTTTTTTTTTACGGTTCCATTAAGGCGTGCATAAGTTTTCTACCTATTTCTTTTTGCACTGCGCTTAACTTCTGTGCATGTATTATTCGTATCTTTTGCATATATTACGTTCTTATTTAAGGGCAATCTAATTGCATATGGTGAAATGCAATTATGGACAGTGCACGGCAGTATACTATCTTCTATCTCGACTTTAGTTTTGTGTTGATTTACTTTTTCTGTTCTAATATCTGCCACTTTGTATGTTTGTTATTTTGGGGCACTTCCTGATATAACTTTGAAACGCAGCTATGTGGAGAGTATCTTCATTTTAACATACACGTAATTTAGAACTTTTTTGCTACGTCAACATCAATTTTTGAACATCTAAATTAGAAGTTATTTCCATCCATCACTGAATTTAAGACCTTTTAATTTTTAGTTACATTGCTAAAAAATGAAAATGTACCCGCTAGAGACTAGAATTGTTATAAAAGTAATGCCCGTTTCTCAAAAACGTTTTTTGCAACTTGCAACGTGATAAAATCTTTCGAAATGGAAGACAAATTTATGCAGACACTATTTAATTAGTGCCATAGTTTAGTGGTAAGCGAGGGGTCCCGGTTCAAATCCGATCTGTACAACCTAAAAGATTTCATTCGTTGGGTCACCTCTTGCGAAAGTCTGACAAAAAACAATCTGTCATGAGAATTTTGTTAACAATAAATTGGCATTCGGAATCGGCATTACACTTTAGGTTCCTCAATTCGTGTCACAATTGTTGGTGAAGGTGCTGTATTAGCCGTTTATGCCTAATATATTTTTATTTAGTATTAAATTTATTGTACCATCCACTCAAGGTTTTTATTTACCACGCCCACTTTTTTGGGCATTGAAAAAAAACTTATATCATAATATCTTCTTTATCAAGTCACACAAACTAATCATCATATTTAATGTTTAACGTAATATCGTGGTTGTGGCTTATAATTTTGAAATAAATTGACATACCCACTTTTCAAAGGAAATTTTGATTCCAACATTTAAAAAAGGATATTAACAAAATACATACAAGAGCCAATTTTTTGGGATATTTAGCTGAATATAAAATTAATATGTTGATATTATTCTTCAGGAATAATAAAATATTATTTCCCACCTAATGGAAATTAAAAGTTTTCAATTTCTCCGCAATAAAGGAAAGATTGATTGACAAATAATTTACTTGAGAAAAAAAAATAACAATATTGTGTGTTTTTCCGTAACAATTAGAACCACTCGCGTAAAGATTTATGACCAATACAAGTGGTGAAATATTAAGGTAATCTATTTAAATCCACGCAGTATACTAACACTTTTACTCTATATAACAACGCCTTTTTTGCAATTACAGTTTAATTTAAGAAGCCGGAATTGAATATTACATTTTTATCCTCAAAGCAAAAATTTTCAAAAATGTTTCCATTGTACACTTCTTACCTTTAATCGGTGATCCAACACGTACGGCATTTGCTAAATGTTGAATATCCAAAAGTACGGCAAATATTGCCAAGACAAGGGGAAACATTTTCATTCCACTATATAATTTCCACTTCACGCACATGATATGGCCAATGGGATTTCCTTGTTGTTTTTCTTAATATTTTTTAATCCGTGTTTAATTCTCCTTTGAATTAACTATTTCGATCTATTTTTGGCACTGATTTAATAATAATTGTAATACTTTACAGGGTTGTATTACTTGTTACGACGAAATATCTGTCATAAAATCCACATAATCGGCGTTTAGTTTAGTTTTTTTGTTTTACTGCTATTCAACTATTTACAAAACACCAAATTTTCGTTTGCGATTTAAATCCACAAAAATATTATGTTCAATGCATTCGAATACTTCTATTTAAAGACTTACGAAATCTACGAATTTAATTCATTTATTTATTAACGAAAAATGACAAAAAAAAAATAAAAAATAAATAACAAAATACACCAATCAACCAGTCTTGCGCGAAATTAGAAATTCGCGACCCGCGCTTAAGCACCAAACTGAAGTTCGCTTTAATGCTGGACGGTTATTTAAAACCTTCTGAATGATTGAAGTTGAAAAAGCCAACTGCAGAGATCGCGCAAAGAAATTTCCAACTTCGAACTGCAACAGCAACAGCAGTAGCTGTAGCTGTAGCACACACGAGAATTCGAAGATCGTTTGCTTAAGCCTTCTACCATGCCATCGGCAACCAACCAATACCATCAAGTCCGTGTGAGTTTTTCTTAAGCTATAATTTTCTTTATAGTTCAGCTTGCTTATATTCTGATCACAATGTGTATTGGTGATGTAGTTGTGCGCTCTTATTGTGACCAACACTTGGATATTATGTGTGTGCAGTATCCGCTATCTTGGCTAAAAGGAGCGCGGTTACGTTTATGCCTGTCTGTCGCTGCCAGTCAAGTTTACAAAAAAAAAAAAAAGCTTTCAAACAATCTAACATTGACATGCAGTGCGAAAAGAGAGAGTGAGAGTCTAAAATATGAATGAAAGAGTGGCGAGAGACATCCAACAAGTTCCGTTATACCGTACGATATTCAAATTTAAGAGAAGGCCTTTACCCGCAACAGGTGCAGTAGCAGCAGCAACAACAGCAGAGATAAATACAAGCAAGTGGGAGTATGTTTTTTTTTTTTTTGTTTTTAGGGAAAAGTGAAAAGCTCAAGTCACTGGAAAAGAAGTTTGATATCTTTCTGCGGTCTGTCTGGCTTGTTAGCTGGTCTATGTGTATGGATAGGAGTAAATACCATATAACGGTTTCTAAGGTATTACAGCACGAACTACCGTCCGAACTACTGTACAAAACGAAGCTCTCGCCTCGTTAGGTGGACAGAGACAGTCCGACTCAGACCTCACCTGGTTGTGTTGATCGAGATCGAAAGTTGTTCCATTGGTGACTATGTTGGTGAATAAGTCTGAATGTTTGGTTTGGCCTAGTTCTGTAGGCCGCAATATAAGCGGTTTTGCTAGTTCTACTGAGTTATGTTTTGTTTTGGTATGAGAGGTATGAGTGGATGATTAATGGGCTGTGGTGTGATACATTTTTATGATCGTGGTCAATTTACTTCGTGAAGCTACGTAATAAATGTGTGCGTGTTTGTTTGTGGTAGGTTTATTCAATATCCTTTAAGTGATAGTATAGTGATTATGTGTTGGCGTGTATGTTATTTTTCATCATTACTTGTGTCAGATTGATGACGGCGATGTATTTAGTAAATAAATTTCTGAGCTGAATGTTATTGTTAATAACCAACTAGGTAGCGTATTAATTATGAATAAGAAATGTTTATGTTTGGGGTGCAGACTAAATGAACAAATAGATGATGTAGTTCTACTTGCAAGGGGCAGTTTCAACTGACCTTACGCGACCTGTTAGAGAATTCATTGAGATCACCAAATATATGGGTGAAGCAATGCGGCCTAGGGGTCAATCATCAAAAAAGGTCGACCAATAAAGTTCGATATCGCAATTCTGGCCACCAACTCTTGAGGGATGGGAGTGCGAAATATCTGGGAGTGATTCTTGATAGGAAACTTAATTGTAAGCCGAATGTTAATGATAGGTTGAAGAAATCAGCTAATGCTCGGACAGTCGCGGAAGCCGCTCCCCAAGGCGTCATTGCTGGCAATACATCATATTGACATTACCATTTTCATTGCCAAGAGCAGTTTCTGCTAATAAAATAAAACCAAGTCAGTTCAAGCTCAAGGTTCTGTGTTCCCAGCACATCACGAATCTCAGCTGGACCCCTTGACATAGTGACAAAACCAGCAATGAGAGGGCTGACGAATTAGCGAAATTACCTATCTAATAAAAGCTTTTACTAAAGCAAAAATGTCCTCGCCAGACTTTTCCTTCTCTGTTTTATAAATATCTTAGGATTGACAAAGTTCCATTGAAAGTGAAAGACAAATACAAAGACACACGTTAACGGGTAAAAAATATATCAATTCTATTTTAAATTGTTTTATCATTTCTTTAAATCTTTGCAGTTATTATATCAAATGTCACCTATGATATTTTATTTAAAAAATATCTTTTGAAAACATTTTCTGCATAAACACTAAACTATTGTTATTCAAATATCTGACAGTTTAGAATGAATTGTTTTATCGAAATCATTTATCAGTCTTAAGAAATCGTTAAAGCTATTCCGAATACAATAAAGCAATGAATATCATTTGTTTTCGATTTCATTACTGGAAAAAAATCTCAGACGAAATTAATCTTAACCACGCTTAGTGAGGAGGAAAGCTTGGACTTGCATTCCACGTGAGATTGTATGGACAGACATATACTATGTCCATTGATATGCAAACAAATGGTAATCCGCAAAGAAAGTTGTCATATATTGTCATATTTGGTGACATATAAAACAAAAGACACAATGAATAATGGCTTCCGTTTTTTCTATCTGTAACACGACCAATACTGGAGATTGCTTATAATTATCATAATTTGATAATTCGGTGCATTTTGGAATACAAAAAAATATATATATGCACATGGGAAAGCGGTGTTATTCAATAAATTACGGAAAACTTAAAATTATAGTAATTTTCAAACCAATACTATGTTTTCTGGTAAATGAAAGAGCTGATACTGTTTTTTGATTTTTCCTCTACATAACCTTTTGTAATATGATTGATTAACTCTTGAAGAACGAATTGCTGGGCTTACCTACAGATTTCTAATGCTTGTGGCAAATTATGAATGCTAATTATATTCACAGTTTGTACTTTACATCAATCAATTCACGTCGCCTCAAGGTATCAAAAAGTATTTATAAAAAAGTAAATAAGTGAAACCAAATTGCAAAAAAAAAAAAATCGGAACTGTTCTCTTGCTTTCTCATACGGCTTAGTTCTTGTATTTAGGTGACGACATTTTATTAACCTCTTATTATGAGAGAAAGGAACGTAACATGATTTTATGATTTTATTTATCATAATATTATTCGTGTGTGTAAATCGCCATTTCTTGCAAATTTACTATCTATCTGGAGTAGCTGTGTATGTGTATATGAATCAGCTAATTTTACTTTCATTGATGATATTATTATGTAAACGATCGAACGTTGGAAATTCGATTGATGCGTCAGTATATTAGCGACAGGAAAAAAAACAACATATTATGAAGTATTAAATTGAATTATGTATTGTTAAATTAAAAAAATACAATAAATTTACATAGCTCTGCAGTTTTGAATATTTTTTTAGAATAATTAACCCCCGCCGAGTGCATAATAACAAAATAAAGAGAGCATAGTCACAAACAAAACGTAACAACAAAATATCGCTTTTAACAGTTCAGTTAAGTAAATTTTCCTGAAAACTAGGCTCAAGCTTATGCTAAAAACATAGGGGTTGTCTGCTCTCAGGCAAAGAGATCCCTGATTTGATCGGTATTTGGTGCACTAGAAATGGGCTTTTAGTGAATCCTTTTAAAATCTAAAGTTGTTCTCCTTACGAGAAGGATAAAGGTCACTGGTCCATCTAAACTCGTGCTTAAAGGTTTCACAATCCCGATCTCCGAAGAAGTCAAATATCGTGGAGTAATCCGAAAACTGATTAAGCTCTGGCAATGTAGAGGCGCATTTGGCAAGACATGGGGCTCATCTCCGAAAAGAGTCATAATTAGACCACTCCTCTCATACGTATCGGTTGTTTTGTGGAACAGGCTCTGGCGGAGACGTGTTTCTGCTTCTCTTGCCAAACTCGAAAGAACGGTCTGTCTCGACTGCACAGTAGCCTTTCATAGCACGCCGGGCTCTGCTCTAAATGCTTTGCTGAACCTTGGGGTACGTTGAAAACCATATCTTGCTTAAAGAGAGGTGACTTTGCCAAGACTCAGATGAAGTCTAAAATCTGACTTCTGCACGTCCTGACTGTTTAGCAATGTCCGTCCGTTGCCAAGGTGCCCAGGTGCCTTAGACTTCGAAATTATATCCTAAAGACACACTTGTACTCTAGTTTGCCAGCTTTGCTCTGGCGACAAATAGAATGTTTTTAATTGGGTCTTTGTTTTGCTGGAAAGTAATACCTTTTTTGAAATGTTGGCATACTAAACTCAGAAAATTTAATTTTTGCACTTACGTCTTCGTATCACCGGAGCTGCGATATGTAGTCATGTCTTTCATTGAAACTTGGGTTTCTCGTAAACATAAGTCGCAACTGCGATGGAAGCGGACAGACCAAAGTACTGCGCCCGGTCATTTGCAAAAAGTCTGCGTTTTTCCTTCTATTTCTCGGGAGAATCGACTGCAGGCGTCCTATTTGGCCACCAAGCTTCTGCTAAACACTTGAGCTTGAGCAACACCACTAACTGTCCTACTTGAGGTGAGGAGGATAGCCTTTGTTCGCAGCAGCTGGCAGATTTTCGGGGCTGACATAGTGAGTGCCGAACATCCAACCTCTTCGTCACTAAAGCTCCTTCTCATCTTTCTTTGAAAGACAGGAAAACTAGGTACATTATTGTAAGGTGTCTGCATGGGAACCCAATGGGTCAGTAGTTGTGTCTGAAAGGTTCATCATATAGTAGCAACCTCCGACAAAAGAAGAAGAAGTCAATTTGAATATATATTTTTGAAACATATCTGCATTTAATCGGGAAAAATTATGGCTCTATCCCGAATACCGTTGACCGTTAAGCTTTTTTTCAGGTTTTCATGCCGTTCCGATAATCTCGTACGGATTATATTCACTCCAAATGCGACAATTTTGCTAATTGACAAACCCATCGGACCCCCATCGATAAACACAATTTTTCAATAAAGTGCTCTATAATTTTGGCCCACACGTTATAACATTGTGGAACCAAATTTCTAAAATTTGATAATTTTGTTGAAGCGTGTATGTCACACTGATAAAAAAAAATGTTTATCCCTATTAAAAATCTGTCAAATTCCTTACAAGGATCTACTCAACAATAGGCTAAGCGTATTTAAGTGTTCATAAGGTACCTGCCCCAGTTCTTTTGATATTATAATTGCACGTCTTTCAAGCTTTAAGTCATGTTTCAAAGTTGTTTTTTTTTTAGAGCCAAGCGTGTCTTTGAAGGTGTTCATTAACAACTGCTATTTATGTTTTCCTTTTTTGTCCATTTAATTCATCAATTCATCTATCTGCTTTATCACTCTGTTCTGTTTAATAACAGAGAATTTTACAATATTTTGCGAAAGTGAAAAACTAGTACGATTTGACGGAAATTTGAAAATTGCTATCAACACTGCATCTAAGTACACTGACAGTAAATAAATCGTAAGTATTGTAAGATATATACATAACCATCAGAAACAGATTAATGGTCTTAGGATTGCTCTTCAGATTTCTAAAATGAGGCATACACAAAATATTATAAGTCTTTCATATTACGATACATGAATGTATACAAAATATGGCAAATCAGAGGCCAAGTACTTGCTCCCTGATTATGAAGTTTAGTTAACCTTGAATACTCGGATGTTAAGTTTTCATGTAGCTTAAGCTTAGTTGAATTTGGGAGGGAATGCTTAAATGTGTTTATCACACGAAAATAGACTCCCATTGTAGGAAACAAATTAATATTGGAATCTACTCTGCTACAATCAAATTAAACACAAATGGGGTGCTGAACGACAAGGTAAACCAAACACAAACAATAGATAAATCTATCATTTATCATTATTCTAGCGTTCAAACAAATTGTTTATATTTATTTACATACATATTTCCCGATTAAAGAATACTACGAAATTGAATGTTTCTTCACGCTTCAAATATAATTAATCACTATAATTTTTATTAATACTTTTAAGTAGAATGTGAAGGTTATAAACACTTCCGATTTGCATTAGGTGGTCATATTTTGTAATCGATTATCAACTACCAGAAAGTTGCTATTCCCTTAATTCGTTCTATCAACCTGAACTATAATATTTCAAAGAACAAATTTGATGAAACTTGTAGACCTGTGAGTGGTTGCAACGAAAATATCAAAAGTACTAACTCAATTTATCACAACAATTAGTGCGTTCATTGAGCATAGAGAGATCTTCATATTTTGTACGTAACTTAAATTATTTTTTCTTTCTCCAAAATACACATATTTTTGCATTTAAACTGCCCATTTGCTTTATCACTAGAACAAACACGTCGTGCTTAAAAAACTAGATTCCATTCAAACGGGTATTTTATACGGACACATGCATTTGTTTGAAATGCTTTTAAAAGGTCATAATGCTAAAAATGCTAATAACTGAGAATTATATGGGAAAATATAAAAATAAAACAATGCCACTTTTTTTTTGCCAATTTATTTAAAAAGATATATTACATTTAATAAATATTGTCGGCTATGGTCTGCTAAATACGGATGCTCGCCAAATTAGAGGCGGAAATGAGTTTCGGTGTTTTATAAGACACCTACGCGAACTGGATCTAAAGATAAAACTCATAAACTAGTTTTATAAAAAAAATGCAGAAGGCACACAAAATATTATCTACAAACTAAACTCATATAAGAGTCATACTATTTTTTTTTAAAAGCAACTGTTTTGTCACACGTGATTAATATAAAACTGCTGTTCCTCGAGATAAATGAAAGAAACAATCATAAATTCGATAAGTTTTATTACAACCTACTTTTATGACTGTGCCATATGAAGAAACAAGATAGGTATTTGACAGCAAATAAAATGTTGAATGCACATTCTAACCAGATGAACCAAACTAAAAATGGACCCAAAAATTTTGATGGAAAATAGTAACACGAAAATTTCTGTGATTTGGGGAGTTTATGTAGTTTAGGGCTATTTTTCATTATTTTAGTTTGGATAAATAAATAAAAATGTGCGGATAAATTGCCCCAAAAATAGGAAAAATGGACCTAAAAATGTGTCACGCTCTAATGAAAAATGGCCCCAAAATTTTATATGGAAAAGAAAAATGTTAAATGAAAAAATTCCCTAAACAAAATGAAATAGGCCCCAAATCACAGAAATGTTCGTATTGTTTTTTTCAATATAAGTACATTTGTGGGGCCATTTTTCTTTTTCGGTTTGGGACCATTTTTCGGGATAAGAGGAAAGACGGAGATGCCGATCTACATTGGTTTTGTATCTGTGTCCCACATTCGTGTAGAGCGGCTGATGAACGAATCTTTATATTTCACTGTGCGTCCGAATATTGGCATTCCTGGCATAGCGGCTATTGCGGTTGAATTGTTAAGGAAATAGAATGCAACTACCTATTTCATTTAAGCACTCGTTGTGGAAATACCGATACAACAATGACAGGTAAGAGACATTACGACGATGACTAGCAGAGTCAAGTGATTTCGCGATGTCTCGATCGCGAATAAGTTTTACCGCACGTTTTTGAATACTGTCAAGTAGCTCCAAATATTTAATTGGAGCACCATACCAGATATGAGCGTTATACTCCAAGTTTGGAGCGAATAAACGCCTTATAAATTGTGGCCAGATCAGAAGGGGTAAACAATTTCTAACATCGCTTGAGGAAGCCTAGACATTTCGCAGCGTTCTTGGCGACATCGAATATGTGGTCATTCCAACGAAGGTTGTCATTGACAAACATACCATCGTTCGGTTTCGCCTTAGTGACAGCAGACAACATTGTGTTTTTGTGAAGTATTTAATTCTACTCTATTGGTTTTACCCCACTTAAGAATGCTGTCAAGGTCAGAATTTAATGAGCTTAAACAAAAAAAAAATGTAAATATTTCTTGTTTTCTTGTTGTTTGTCTTCCTGATGAAGGATGTAACCACGTCCAAAACGTCGGCGAAATATAATAATAGTCTTTTCTTTGACCTGAAGCCCACTTGTTATATACTTATCAAAAATCATAAAAAGTTCTTGTAATAATGAGGCGTTAACAACTGCACAGGACCAGTGCTCGCTTTTGTACTTTTCTTCACTTTTGTTTTGATGTAGTTCAGGCGGCTTAACGCATGTTCGTATACTAAAAAAGGTTTTAAAAAAAAGTTTTATAGAAAACTATGAGTAGTTTTCACATCAACCGTTAACTCATCAAATGCCCCAAAATTTTATTATATGTATCGATAGGCAGCTATGTATAAACTTGAGGTCTCCTACCTCAGCTTTGCCATTAAATCTAAAAACAGAATCTTATCAGAAATTAAACAATAAATAACTATTGCTAAGCAACTTTTGTTTGGACTGAGAACGAAACTGTATATTGCTTTCATATCTCTCCTTGGTCGTTTTGACTGGTATTTGAAGGCAGATACTGGACGAGACGATTTAACGAGAAACCATACGCATTGCACAGCTCATAAGACGTTTGAGATGGTAAGGTCATGTAGTGCGAATAAACATCTACTCTCCAGCCCTTAGAATCTTCAACCATCTTCATTGTCCGATGGGACAACGAAAGGTATCGCTTTAGTGTGTATTTCGTTAAAACCAAAAAGGGGTGCGCAACTTCAAGCATTTAGCTAAAGACCCAGCTATCTGGAGAGGTTTATTGGTTGAGGACCGAATTAACAGCGGTTAAAATTTTCTTTACATTCATTTTCGTATAATTCTTCTCTCCATTTGACGACGAGGTTATGATCAGGATTATAGGGATCATAACTCTCCCTCTTCACTGCATTCCTACTGGTTCGCCTGTTGCCCGGTTCGACTTCAAAAAATATTTGCAGGCCTCCTGATTTTTAATCACTTCTTCATTTAGGCCAACCAAATGATGGTGTTTCTGCATTTGTGTGATCCAGGAGTTTTTAGGACTGCCTCTTTTATGCGATTGTAAGAAAACGTTGATTGCCATTGCCCTTTTGATGGGGTTCGTAGGATCCCTCATTTGAACATGCCAATACCAACTTATTCGGTCGTGCTCCAATTTTTTCGAGATGGTTTCTTTAACGTGAAGGCTTCCTCGGATTTTTGAACTTCTAATTCGATCAAGTTTTGTTACTCCCGCTGTCATGCGAAGCATCTTCATCTCGGCTGCTGTCAACTTGCCCTCATACAAGCCACTACCACCGGCTACCCTTCGCTTACACGATTCCATCGATTCCACTTATTTGAACTTTTAACACTTGGGTACCACCACCCCATTCAAATAATTGTCTGAAATGGGTTGACTTGTCAGAGAATGGGCAGTACAGATACTCTGTCTTTTTTGGCTAATACGATACCCATTCCCTTCTAAAACATCTACCCAAACATCAAGTGCTCGTTACATCACTTATGATGGCTCCATCGCCTGCAAAGAATAACTGATGCACTTCACTTTTCCGTCACTTTTCCCTCAAGCAGATAATCTAGGACTGTAATAAAGAGCAAAGGATTTTCGTATAATTAATATTGTAAAATTGATTTATTCGTTTTTAAACAAAGTTTACATCTATTACATTTATCGTCTATTGATGTCACTAAACTTTTAAATATAGTCTACAAATTTGACTTTTTGGTACCATTTACCATTTAAAGTTGCCTTTTCGTTTTGACATCAAATCATTACCACTTATGTAATGTAGTCGTCCATATACTTAAATCTCTTGAACATGAAATAAATAGCAGGTCTTTGATCTGTGAAATCATCTCGTGCCTTTAAGTGCTGTGAAGTTATCACATTTGTTATACATTTCTCTGCTGAAATAGAAGAGCACTAGTCATTCATAGAGCAAGGCAATTAGGCAACGAGGTACGCGTAACAAAGTGCCTACTGTAATTCTTTTTTCTGGTTTCACTCCATAATGCATTTAATTATTATTACATTTTGTATTGTTTTTACTCACAGTACATAACAGCTAACGCACTAAAAGAAAAAAACAGTAAAACTATTAAACTGTGACATAGTCAAAATGCTTAAAATGTTTGTGATAGTTTGGCATAACATCAAACCAACTGGGCTCTATGTTAATTTTTGTAATGAGTGTACATACATACATTTACGAAATATTTATCAAATAAAAATTAACTAATTAACTTAAGTAAGAAGTTTGTTTGTAAGTTTGATGTTAAACCTTGAAGTGACGGCGCGGGCTCAAAATATTATACATGCATACGTTACTTACATAACGGGCTGATAATCTGGGAATAGTATCTGCAAAAATAATTCCATTTTGTGCGATGCTTTAGTTCGAAGATCATTTTAGCTGGAGCATTATTGCTCATTTGCCAATGTATACGCGCCTCATTCATTCACATGTAGATTTTAAAGCAAAAACTGTCCACAGGTCGGAAGCCAGATAAATAATAACAAACCTTTGAACTTCTTTACATTCGTCTAGACCTCGGTCTACGAACCACGACCTTTTTCCAAACTGCATATAACATTCTTAACGTTATTTCAAAGACTACATTTGGTCTACTGTCAATTTATTCTGCTGGCCGGAATCAACTTAGAAAAGTTTTTTTATTAACAGTTTTTTAAACCGTTTATGTAAATCATACTCAGGTGATACCCTTACTTCGTCTGTTGCATCACTAACGCCATATAAACAATTAATGAAATTAGATAACTGTAACATTTAAATTTAATTTATAACCAATATCCATCCACTGCTCACACTATTTATTGCAAAAAACAAAATAGGTGTCGGCATTAAGCAAATTGCATCACTTATCATTGAAATTTTGCCCTCATCAGCAAGTGTTTTGACTTTCTATGGTTTCCATTGAGGTTTGAATGAAAATCAATATAAAAACAAAATCTGCTGCTGCTGCTTTGATCTTATCTTAAACATGAGCTGGTAAATACCTCGCTGATGCATTTGATTCAATAAAATTATTTAATGGCCTTTGATTGACCATTAAATCGGAGACGATCATTGCATTGCAGATGAAAGCCCAGATTTATTTATGTCTTTTACACTTTTAAAGTTTATTTTGGTCAACGAAACTATGAAAACGTCCGTTGGATGTGATTTAATTGGCGCTTAGATCTAATAGTTATATGTTAGGTTAGGTTAATCGGTAACACATTCAGCGTGCTGATTTCTTGTGGTTCGTAAGTTTAGTTTGCGCATGAACGGAATTGGGTGAGATCAAATTGACCATTGTGTAATTCGGTAGATCTCGGTTGAAGATAAATCAATCAGATGTCATCGTGTTCGTTCGTTGCGATGCAAAACAGTGAATGGATTTCAATAAATGTTTTATTATAAGTGCGCTGAGCGCTATAACGACAATTCAAGGAAAGCATTTGAAATTGAAGCGGAATAGGGTCGATTCATACAAACCAATTTTCGCATCAAGGACTGCTGCTATAGATAAAATCAGGCTCAAGAAAAGAATAACTTACGTCTGACTGATAAATTTTATGTAAACGGTACAAGGCTGGTTTTTGATTGCATTTGAAAAAAAAATTTGATTAAATGACGTCACTGAATTGTGCTAAGTGATTCAATGAAATGTCGTCGATTCTTTTAAATATAAAACAACCTGTCAAATATGCGTGTAATTTGGTATATTGTTATTCAAAACTCATTGACATGGACATAACTGGCTAATTTGACCACGCATTCAAATACAAATTCCATTTTAAGTCGCCACCACGCTCGTAACATTGTTCATATAATTCCTTTCAATTAATGCCAGTCGGACAAGCATTTCATATAAATTTCAAGCATGATAATTACATGATTACCAACCACCGGCTAAAAAGGCAGCGACAATCATTCCCATTGGTTACACTCAAGTTGTAGTGAGTGGTGTAGTGGCCAAAATCGGATCACTTCCTTGATCTTTAGTAACAAATTGCGAAGTGAGTTCCTGCTTCTACATAACGTATCAAAGACCATTTATCACAGGCAATGTCGAATAGTTTAGGGAGTTCCCGAATGCGGCACTGAATGCAAAAGTCTTATTTTATTTTTTCTGCTTAATTGCAAAATCACGCCAATTGCGGAGAAAACTAATTAATAACTTTATTACGGTGAACGAAAACATTGAATGATTTTATCAAAATTGATTGCTGAAAGGTTGTTGCCGTACCAACTACGAAACTACGAATCGATTGTTATTGTGATTTTATTTGTTGCATTTCGCACAAGAAGTGGCATGCTACATGCATGTGGCTGCACTGCGTTTGGAGCCAGATACGTAATACTTGTGTATTAAGACATTGATTTGATTTAGTATGTTCTGGATATTACAATTGTGATGTTTACTTTGCTGATTGCTGACCTTAAATTTGTAATTATTGGGCCGGTTAAGTGCAGTTGTGTGATGATGTGCATTGTACATGAATTAAGATTTGATTTAGGTCTGTGAGTTGTATGGCTGACTACAAAAGTTGTGACGTAAAGGGAATTAGGCTATTGGTACTCTCTTCATTGGTAAATGATGAATGGGGGTACCATTATTTGATTTTGGCTTTTTGAACGATTTTGGCAAACATATAGTACACATTAGGTGCGACCAACTTATCAAACGCATCGGCGTTTACCGTTTCCCAGATATGTGGGAACTTCCATAGATCCATACAATACCCGCGTAAAGATTTAACAATTCCTTGGATTGCTCTACAGCAAAGCCATGGGAAGCTTCACGGATTTGTATCGTTAGCAAAGCAAGGAGGAAGGTTTGTTTAATATCCTCTAAAAATCGTTTAAAGGGACGATACAGGAAGGGGTCCTAGATGGTTTCCATGCGGAATTCCAGACATAACCAAGGAAAGTACCAGGAGAACAAAACCGAAGCTATAGCTTTAGATGTTGGTTGTATAAAAGACTTTACTCAGAAAAGTCTTCTTGTTTTCTTTTTACTGAATCCCTATTGATTCGCCGGTTCGACATCAAAAAAGAAGTGGGAGACCTCCCAGCTTCGCATAAATCACTAAGGTCAATCAAATGCTGGCTTTTTTAACAGTTCTGGTATTGAGGCGATTACCGCCGCCAGAATTAATGACTATTCGGGCCCGATTTATGACATTTCTCTTCACTCGGTGGTCCTCGCATTTTAGACGAATATTATCTGTGGGGGCTGCAAGAGTCTGAGGGTTGTTTACATAGACACGTGACTTAAAAAAAACCCACAACAAAAGTCAGGAACGATTAAATCAGGCGATTTTGCCGGCACAAATTGCCAAAGTGCAAGAATAAGCCCTCAGAATTTCGATTGTGGCTAGTGCGGCATGCGCCGCTACTCCATCCTGTTGGGTTGTGAGAACCAGAACCAGTCCCAATTCATCCAACTGAGGAAGGAGGAAATCATTGAGCATGGCTCTGAATTGCTCGCCATCCACAGTAAGCGTTGGCCAACGGCCTTTTTTGAAATAATAAGGCATTATGACGCACCCGGCGTTAACTACACATCGTGCTGCAGTAACTATGAGCGGTTGTAATGGTTCTTCGCGATGAAAGTTTGCCTCGCAGCTCATGATGATTTTTGTTGAAAAGTTCTCGAATCAAAACAAGTATTCTGCATTCTTGAGGAGTAAAGCGATTCATGTGTTGTTGACGTGTATTTGTTTGATTCTTAAGTGTCAAAGTACAATTGATATTTGCAGCTATTTCCAAAAATTAGAGCATTAAGTGATGACTTTTTGTTGTTTGAACTTCATTTTACGATGCCAGTGATCTAGATATGCTCGGTAGCGTTAAGCTCTTATAATGTTTTCTTAGGCTCACCCGGACGTTAAAATTGCCTAAATGTGATAACTTATCTTTATTCGCCTTTTACGACAGTGTTTTTCTTATCTATCACGTCCCCACACATTTAAAATTTAAAACCAGAGGAGATGTCCGACATCAGTGTAATTTTTCTTGATCCAATATAGAATTCAAATTCTTGCAAAAGAATTACCATTTCAATCATTTGTGACAGGAAAGAATACTGTTCGAATGAACGAATTTCGAGTATAGGTTATGGGATCAGAATTTAGTTGTAGAAGTTCGAATCGAATTTTCCAGTTTCACTTGTTATCCCTTTCTATAACAATGCTGGTGGCATTTTTTTTTGCTGATATCAACTTATGAAAACTGCTTAATACTACTTAACAAAATAAAACATTCGATGGGAGAAATTTAATTTATCACTTTCCATAAACGCGCAGAAAACCTCTTCGAGCCACAGAGCATTAACTACGCCAATTACCACTCAATTGTCTCCCATTCATAATATTGTATAGTGTGTACCGTGCACATACTCATCTTCTGTGATGGTAACAACTTTGTTGAGGCTGCCAGTGTAAAGGGAAGTGGCAAAAAGAAGAAGAAGACGAAGAAGCAAAAGCAGAAGCAGAAGAAGAAAAAAAACCTTGACAATGAACTTCTTCTTAATTTGATCTGTGCGCGAGTGAAGATTCATTAACAATGATCTCTAAGTAGGTCAACAAGCATAGTACATAAAAAACACACACACGCCAACAATATGCACTACTGGTTTGATCAATCGATGAAAACTATATCAAGTGCTCAACACGCATCGTTGCAATACTGGAAAAATTTAAGTTGTCCGCTAGCATTAAAGATTGCCTTGTTCGATTTGTTTTGTGTTGATAGCTCTGCAAATCGCTTCGATTAATTATAAGAATGGTCAGCCCATACAATAATGGTAAGATTAAGAAATTACAACTTCCCCCCTCGCCATTAACTTCGATGGCAATACAATGGCCATTAAATCTAAAGAGAAAGGAACGTATTTTTGTTTTTATTTTTATTTATATTTTGTTTTGGTTTTTTTTTTTTAGTCAGAGAGGTCTTCATTTGCATAGAATTTTGTTTTGTGTAACAGAGTAGTAGTGAAGCGAAAGTTCCTCAAAGTACATTATGCTCAAAGTGTCAAGTATCATTTAAAAATCCTTTGCATAAATGCATTAAAGGAAAGTTGTATCAGTAGAAATTTGGAGTAACAAAGAAACCGGATCGAATTTCTCTGAGCCTAAAAAAACGAAAAAAAAAAAAAAAACGCAATTCTCATTTGCTGACTAAATTAATATAAATTTTAGACAACTTCCTTCCCGCAGTTTGCGCACCAATAAGCAATTACATTGTACATAAACATACATAAAACAATATTATAGCGAAAGGCGATTATCGACCTTGGTACACCTGAACCCCAATCAAGACCAATTAAACAAAGTATTTCATTTCTAAGATTGATATGCGTGTGACGGCGGTTACGTCAAGCATGATGAAGCAAAAAGGCAAGCAAACGGAAAACCCTGTCCTTGATAACACATCACCAAAAATATAACAAATTATGAATAGAGTGGTTCAATGCGCGCTAAGGTGTTTTTGTTTTGCTTTGTTTTGTTTTGTTTTGTTCTCAGAAATGCAAGCCCAGTTCGTGCGTCAACTCTTTCGTTTTGTTTTCTGATCAATGAACTCCATTGCATTGTAAAATTAGGTTGAAATTAATATTATCTAATTTTACTATCGGAACATTACTTAACATTATGAAATGCCCTTTGACATTGGGTTGCCTTTGGTAAGGCAGGGCCGCCTTACTTACCATGCCCTGAGGTGGCAACTAAAGCAATTGTTTTTTTTTGATACAGTTGCATTGTGAATCACAAAAAAAAAGTGTATGTAAATTATTCGGGTGCGCCCTGGATTAACATTTATTTTTAGTACTTTTGGCATTCAGCGCACTAAAACTCACGAGCACTTCTGTTAGTTATAGTTTATTGTTGCTATATCTTTTGGAATTTGTCCAATTTGTATATATTTTCATTTTGTGTGTTTTTTTTGCTGGTAATTGAGTTTATGGAGGACACACCTTTCTGGTAGCTTGCCACGGACTCCAGTAGCGGTGGGTCTGCGTTCATGTTCCGGTTTTCCGCATTCCATAAAAAGATTTATTTCATTGATGATTCCAAGACAAGAGTGTGAGTGTGAGTGTGAGTATGAATGATTTCATTGAGATATTAGCTTGCTCTTCTGCAACAATTGCTCTTTAAATGAGACTAAGGCAGCCGATCTACTTTTTAGTTAGAAAGCGTAAAATTAAAATAAAAATGTGTTTAAAGTCACTATATACCCATCCCTATAGACTTTCCTTTGATTTGGTTGACTTGAGTTTCATGCAATTTTCACTTTCAGTCGTCGTATATCGCGAATTTAATTGGAACTGTTATATCACTCATCAAAATATACCTTTCGCCATTCAATTCAATCGGTCGGCGATTGAATGAAAAAAATATTTACATATAATCCAATCCGCATAGATCAACATAATATAAATTATTCAGATTAGAGTCACTTGTATGGTCGGATTTGGAAACAACACGAGTACCATATTTTTTTTTTTTTTTTTTACAATTTTGTGGTGCGTCACAGGTGTTGCGGGATTTTTTCATTTCATTCACTTTCATTCTAAAAAACAACTAAACACTAATTTAAGGTGGTGAATGTCATGGTGTGTTATTGCATTCACTTTTTATCGCATGTGACGATCTATGATCTAGTAAAATCGCGTGCTATACATATGTACCTACGCCTCAAGTTTAATGGAAGCTTGTTACTATACATTAAAATGTCATGAGCGTATTAGCTGACATGCACGAGATCATACCATGGGTGGATCTTCAAGACAAGAACTGATGGAAGTGGAAAGTTTGTTACTTGTTTGTTTATAATTTTTGCAGACAATGCCTTTTTTGGTGCACCCAACCGTGATATTTGTTATTTTGGTTTAATGATGAAAGGAGTGAGCTCACTCGTAGAACCTCTAGAATTGAAGAATAGATGAAAAAATCTATTCTCAAATTCCTTTTGACAATAATGAAGTGAGAGAATAACGCGGTGGCAGATCAATGTCCAGGTTACTATCAAAACTCCGGACATACCTTTAGCATGGCACTCTGTTTTGCTTTCCAATCTCCTTATACCCAAACGCCACTTGACGGAAACAGCCTTAACATGGCTCCTACATGAGTGAAAAAGTAAAATTTGTATGGTTTTACAAATTTTTAAAGGTCAAGGTTGACTGTCGAATATTGGGATGGCGTTATTTTCTACGACAAAAGTAAGATAATGCTGTTTTATAAGAGGGACCCAATACAGTACGGCGGCAGCCTTTAAAAGCTTTGGATAAAAGAGATATTATTCCAATATATAAATTTGGTAAATTGTCCGTTTTTGGTGTGGGCTTGCATATCAAGCAAAGGAGTTGGGAACCTTATTTTTATTGATGGCCACATATCGGGTGTTCGATGCCATTATGTATGGAACTCGATTTCTTTTGCATGGCCACCACGGGCACGCTTGCGGAAGTCCAGACGCTGAACCCAATTTTCGACGGTTTTCAAGCATAAATCGGCCGATACTGCTGCAATTTCACTTTCGATATTCGTACGAAGTTCATCAATCGTCGCTGGCTTCTTGGCATAGACCATAGACTTGACGTAGCCCCACAGGAAATAGTCTAACGGCGTCAAATCGCACGACCGAGGCGGCCAAGCGACTGGACAATTTCGTGAGATAACACGTTCTCCAAACTTGGTTTCCAATAAATTGATTGTGACATTCGCTGTGTGGCTTGTGGCTCCAAGTCCATATCATCCAATTGGGGCCAAAAATATTCGGTTATCATTGAACGGTAGCGATTCTAATTCACAGTAACGTGCCGGTCTTGATCATCACGGAAGAAGTACGGCCCAATGACGCCGCCGGCCCATAAACCACACCAAACCGTAATTTTTTCGGGATGCAATGATGACTCATGGAGGACGTGTGGATTGCTGCCTGACCAATACCGCATATTTTGTTTATTGACGAAGCCATTCAGCCAGAAATGAGCCTCATCGCTAAAGATGATTTTTCGATGAAAATCCGAATCATTTTCAAGTTGTTGCTCAGCCCAATTCACGAACATAGGACGCTTCTGGTGGTCAAGCGGCTTCAGTTCTTGCGTGAATTTAATCTTGTAAGGATGTAGGCCAAGATCTTTTCGCAAAATTCGCCACAATGGCGTCACAGAGATGCCCAACGCTTGAGAACGACGTGTGAGAGACACATCAGCGGCCAGAAATATGGCATCGTCTGCTGTCCCTGTCGCTCTACTTTTGTAGTGTCTCTGTTGAAAAACCCTGTAAAAGCGAAGCAATATTTAATAAACATTTTGCGTTCTAAGCTATAGAGCCCGTGAATTTGGATTTGATTGCGGTGATTGCACTTAACACCGAAATTCAAATTTTACCAGGACAATGATCCAAAACATACAGCTAAGATGTGGCTGCTTTACAATTATACCAAAGAGTTCAATACACCTGCCCAGATCTTATGTCCTGATCTTAATCCTTTAGAGAATTTGTGTCCACATGTGAAACAAAAAGTTGGTAAAAGAAATCCTAAAACCCGAAATCATTTAATTCAATTTATACAAGAGGAATAGGCAAAAATACCTGAATTATTAATTAGATCGATGAAACGCAGACTACAAGAAGCAATGCTTGAAGGTGAAGGCGGCAACACAAAATATTGAATAAATATAAATGTGATAAAATGGACTTTCAAATGCTTACGGACAATATGTAAAATTACTTTCTTGACACTGTAATTTTGTGAATGATTTAGTTTGAGTTGTTTTTTCCTCTGTTTTTTTTAATAAAAGTGAATAAATAAAAAAAAAATAATAAAAAGATATCATCATAATGTTATCTACGAAGTAGCACTCCCCATCCTGGGTTGGATACGAGTGAAGGTTCTGAATATTTAAACATCATAATACCACTTTCACTATAAAGTTTTATTGCATCTTCGAATTCAAAGAAACTTTATCTTAATCTTATTATCCGGAATGGCTTATATGAAGTTTTGTAGTCAAGAGCATGGTAATGAGTTTTTTTCTACTTAAAGCCTTAAACAAATTGAAATTTTAGATGGGAATATTGCGGTGACTAGCAATCAGTGTAGAAAATTTTGCATATTTCAATTAAAGGTTATTAAGTGGTGTCCAACTGTTGTCAATGTAGATAGCAATAGTTTAACCATCTAAAATTAAAAGGACTCATGAAAAGTAAGGAATGTAATAATACCACTCCAATATGAAATTTGTATGACCATTGTCAGTTGCCTGGAGCCAGCTAAATAGAACATTTTCGACATTTACGATTATTAATTAGAAACATTTGATATTAACAATATACCGAAGGCACATAATTAAATAAGTCCGCTCCAAGTACAAAGAATACTTTCAATTTGTTTGAAATTCGAAATAGTCCATAACGTGTAATTGACCTACACGTACAATACACAGTTCAAATTTATTTATTCCCTGAGACCATTGCGAGGAAAATAATTGCCGATCGGATTTCCTACCACTCGCCTTTGAACACAAAAACAAGGTCATCAAAAATGTGTCCTTAGGCGGAATTCGGCATGAATTTGTCCAATAAAATTCGTGTACAATAACCACCAAACAAATACTGAAATTCTAAACTCAATTAGTTAATTGCGTTTGAACAACATTCCACATTGCCAGCTTCCAACGTGAACTACTTCCAAGGTTAACAGCAGATTGACGGTGGCGTGCTGGGTACAAATGGACGCACGATTTTCAAAAATGAAAAACGCACTCCCAAAAGAAATGAAACACAGACGCAAGCGCTAACACAAATTACTTCTTTCCAAGAAATCACGCGCAATAATTACCACACCGCCTATGGATAAAAAATTAAACGTAGTTCTGTTGTTGGCATACACGTCGTTGCTGATTGTCGGTGGTGGCAATCGGACGCAAATACCCCAATGTTAAATGGATTCCTATCAATTGAATTCATCCAAGTGATCGCGATCAGCTTCAGCGGATAGATAGATAGTTTAAATTAAATCCTCTTGGGCCGAGCGAAGAGCCTGAGGCAAGCTAAAAATCGTGATCCTAATGCTGAATGCTGATTTAGCTAATGCTGATGACTGGCCATTAAACATGCATTCATCAGCTGAAGTTGAAGTTGAAGTTTTTGTGTGCATTCTGACTTCGTTTTGAGCTAAATTCCGTTGTTCTAGCAAATCACGGCTCTTGCGCTCCGAAATGCTGTTAATTGGACGCGTGAGATTTTTGTTTCGTTCTTCGACTGAGCTGTAAAGTGTCACATTTATGGTCATTGTGATTTATTGGAAGACCTAAAATGGAGCAAATTATCACTTAATGCGAAAATTATGCTGGTCTGTTGCAACAACATTCAATTAAATTATTTACGCAACAAAAATGGTTCGTCCTCCCTCTATACGGGTTTGTATCAATTTTCAATTAAGAAATATTTTGTTCAGATGTGGAGAATTCATCTGAAGTACGATAATGCCAAAAAAGAAGAGTAAAATTAGAAAAATAAATACATCAACTCAAAGGTTAGGTGCCGTAGATATAAGCGTTCATTAATCGTTGTAGAACCGTTATAAACTATTATAGTATTTCTAGCAATAGTCGCAAGATAACGATAAGTCTTTGGTCGTAGGTAACCAAACCAGGCACGCAAAAGTAAAAACACCACCTTTTGATTGGCTGCAATGATGAATTATCTGATTTCAATGAATTATTTTAAATTATGGAAGGACCTGCCGAAACTTTTTGAGGTCGAACCAGTGAACCCCAGCAAATTTATGATCTCTTATTACTGGACATGACTTATTCGAAAATAAGAAGAATAACAATCTAAAATATATAATTTGTTTACTTATAAGCATCACCGATCAACAGTTTTCAGTCTTCATCCGAATATTAAAAAATCTGTTCAGCATGATGAATTTCGTACTACATACCTTCGGGTTTCTTTTAAAACCTCGTAAATCCTCGTCCTTGGGTGCAGTGGCTTAGCGGTTAAGTGCGTTGGACCACTAAGCGAGGGGTAAGAAATGTTTTTGGAGAAGCTAGACCTTAGGTCCTGTGTGGGCCGTTTGCGCCTAATATTTATTTTATTTTTTAAGTCCTAGCCCTACCGATTTAATTGCACTTACATCCCTTCTTTCCAAGGTGATAGTATAACTGATAAATCGTCAGCCTATGAATTATCAAAAAAAGAAGGCCGAATAGAGGAGAAGATATAACCGCAAACTTTATGTGCTCTACCAAGATGTGGATGTAGTCCCGAAAACCAAGACACGTCGACACGTTATTGGCTCGTGTTCCAACCCCCAGGTATCGAGATGACGAAATAATATGTTTGCTTTCTTATGTCCTATCCTAAGGGTGTTAATTCGGACACATAGTATGTAACACCCCTTAATATTCGCAGTAGATCCTTAAAAGTATATATACTTATGATTAGGACCCAAACCTAAGACTATTTAGCATTGTCCGTGCGTCCGTCCGTATCAACTTTTGAGGACTTTCAGTTTAAATTTGAAACATATACTCCCTAGGGTTAAGTGTTAAATACGTCTACTGTTACGCCCAAAATTTAGAAAAATTTTTTTAAGTTTTATGGGTTTATTCGGGGAAAAGTGTTCTTTTTTCAAAAAAAAATTTTTATATAAAAAATAAAATATTTTATTCAAACTTCTTACTGTCTTAAAGATATACATTTGAAAAAGAATTTCTGAAATTTTCAAAACTCCGTCATTGTGACGTCATTTCCGGTGATCCCTCGGAAAAAAGGTAGGTTCGTCCGCGTTGACAGTAGAACTCGTGACAGGATCATCAGAAGTGAAAAAAATGCGTGTTGTAGTTGAGACCATAATTACTAGAATTTGGACGAATTGAAAAAAAATTTAAAATTGGATTTTTGGCAAACCTTTTTACAAAAAATGCTAATTTCTACATTTTGTTTTTTTAAATAGTTGTGATTGGAAAAAAAACAACCTTCGTCCAAGTCCTCGTGAATTGTATTTCGAAGACCTGTGTAAAATTTCATCAAGATCGGTTGATTGGTTTTCGAGAACTTTTGACAACCGACTTTGAAAACACAGTTTCGAGAAAAACACGTTTAAAGTTTGGATAACCTCAAATAAATCTCGTGATCCACCTTCGGCTGTATTCCCGAAACGTTAAATCGGAATGACTTGAAAATTTAGGATAATATTCTAGAGATGTTGTAGAAATTAAAAAGACAATAAAAAAAAAAGATTTTTTGAAGCTGGGAAACCCATGTAACTCCTTAAAGCTGTAGTTCAAAAGATGAGGGGTAAGAACCCTAACAAGATATGGAGACAATAAACTCCTTTACAAGTTTGCCATATAAAGTTTTTTTTTCAACGCCTACTTTTTCAGGGCGTTTTTTAACAATCTTGTGGTTTTCATCGAAAATTACTGCAGAAAACGAAAAAAATTATATAACAAGATATGAAATGCTATCCATCATGTTCTTAACGCTTTTTTCTTAGGGGCATATAGGGAATCACGTATACGCGCCAAGCGGACTGTAGCCTTTTGTATTGTATTTTGTTGTCTTCGCCACCCACTTGATACATTATAGTGCATGCCTAAATTATATTCTGCCAAAGTGTGCATCTTACGAAAAGCTGCACGACGATAATTTCGAGGCAAATCAAATACTACTAGAGAAGCTCTAATAAAATTAGACCATCTAATTAAAACCCTTACGTACCTTTTGCCATTTATTGTACAATCAAAGATTCTAAACTTTATAATATTTTATTTATTCATTCTGCAATCTGCAATCCACTCTGGATGTATGATGTATAATGTTCATAGTCAGGTTATTTGTAATCTAAACTACTGACATCGACATGATTTAACTTTGTCATTTGCTTTATCGCCATGAGACATACTCGGAGGAAATGACTTTCATAATATCTTACCGCATGCAAACAACATTGTGTCAGAGTCAGTGACTTGCAGCACTGTACAGCTGAGTAATTATAAAATAGCGACCCGCCTAGACTACGCTGGAATTGGTTGACTACTATACCAGAGAGTAAAAGTGATTATTTCTAATAGATACGAATGTATATCTGGGGAAGCAAATTCTTGGAATAAGTCATAAACTAGTTAAAATTTGGTTCAACGTGTATCAGTAAAAAAAATAATAATAAATGAATGCGGTTTTTTAAATTGACAGCATATTTAGATTATACTGTTGCGTAATATTTTGCGAAGATTTTTCTCAACATAGAATTCCGGATACTCTATCAATCTTGATAACGCAACCTCTATAAAACTTAACCGACAGTTTTAGTATGTTTTCGAAATTGAAAACTAGAATTTCATTTCATCTGTCATCTGTTTTATTTAAAAAACAGCATTTATCAGTTTTTTTTTTTAAAAGAAGCTTCACAGACCTTTTTTCTTTATGCAAATGAATTGCTTTGTTAGAATGCTTTTCCATTGTCTTGCATAACATATTCACTGACTTTTGCATATTAAGTAGGAGATTTGTTAAACTTTCAAGATCAATATAATTAAATAAATATATTCACAATGACCGAATGAATGCAAAATATAGAACGACACACCCCACATTGTGGTGATACATTCGATAATTTGCTGCTGATATTTTAAGAAAGGAATAATGTCATATAGAGTGTCGGTAATGTGATGTGAGTGAATTTAATGACGTTTGAAATTGAGTGATTAAATCATTGACTGGCGGTGGTGTTTAATTGAAAGACAAGACTTCATTTTTATTTGCACATTATGCATGTTGGCAAAAAAGCAAAAAAAAAAAAAAACAAACTATAATATATTCTGTTATACTTAAATCTTAATAACAATTAATTTGTTATTATTGCCAGCCAACATGCAATAATGCATTCAACAGGTGCGAGAAACCTTTACACATAATTAAATTAATTTAAGGCTGTTAGCAGTGACTGCACCTAGCTTTCATCTCAGTTAAACATAATAAAAGTTCAGCGGTGGTCTGCGCGCGCAGGTCGTATGTGAACTTAATTTTAATAACAAATCATGATTGGGAGTGGTGCTTCGCCAGAAACACCCACTTCTAAAATAGTTTTTTTTTTTTTTCAATTGTATACCCTTTCAACGTACTTGAGATTGAGAGTCTGTTACTATTGTTTTATCATTAGCCGACGAATTTATTTGCGTTCATAAGCATTGCAGCTTTGATTCGCAAGAAGTGCAAACTAATAAGTGGTTTCTATAGCAAATACAATACAAATGGTCACTTCAGATTGAATGAGTGGTGCCTGCAACAGGAAAAACGTAACTATGATTGGTATTTGGGTCGAAATTGAACTGTCTCTGACATGCTGGAGGAAATGCACCTATACTTTTAGTGCTTTATGAGGGTATACGCCTTAAAATAGCGTCGTGCCATAATAAGGTAGTACTTACTAATTTCATAGAAACTCGTTAGAACCCTAGCTATTTATTAGACAAAATTATACAGTGCTACGCTGAGTTATGTTAAGCATTTGTGTTTTTTTTTGTAAATAATATAGTATAGTTAATTAAGTTAATATAATCCAAAGGATTAAAAACATTTGAATTCTTAAGTACAAAGTAGCTCGCTGCCTTTTAAAGGAGCATACATTTTACAGCAATAATGGACAAATACATTGATCAGAATGCCAGAATAAACAGAAGTAATATGAACTTGAATTTGCGATGAATCTTAAGGTGTCAATACCCGCATTTGTAGTTCGTCCACCGTGCATATCCATTAGAATGACATAGGCATAGGTTGCTTGGTGGAATACGCTACTACGTAATTGCTTATTTGATAAAACTCCAAAATACGGTATGCTTAGGTCGCCATTTCTCATTTCAAAAAAAGTGGGAATTATCCTTGTACTTGTGCGGGAATTATCCTAAAACCCCTGTCTAATGGAATTATAAAGGAAATTCGGCTGCATACAAATTCGATAGACGACTTGTCCTAAGTTCAAAGATGGTGTTTTTGAAGTGAACATTTACGAATGGTTTCAAAACATATCAGAGTTCAGGTGCTGGTGCCAATGGGGATGTGAACAATGAAGACTTTTCGCCTAAATATTGTTAATCTATGCTATGCATTATATTGTGACAAGCAAGCTGCACTCAAGGTCTTGCTCAATCCCTTAACTATTTCTAAGTTAGTGCTTCAACTCTTTGTACTCGTTCGGCTCAGGATAGCCTTGTTTGGGTTCTGGGTCATTTTGATATTACAGCAAATGAGATCTCTGACGAACGTGCTCTTCAAGGTTCACAGAAAGCTTTCTCAGGACCAGCTTAGTCTGCCGGCATTTCTAGTTAGGGCTTTCGCTTATGAATCAACAGAGCAAACTAGTTCGACCCAATGTCTGGCGTTCGAGGAAGTCTGGCACGCATTTTTCTAGGCTTTAGCGATACAATTATCAGCAATGCTTGTGGAGAAGGATGAATACACCGCGGAATGTCCTGTCTGTACTCGAACACGGATCCAGGTGCTGATATTTTGAATGCTGCACATCTAAGCTCCTAATCAGGGATTAGGTCCCCAGGGATTGCGATGGGCCCGTTTTGGCTCCTAGTGTTGTGTGGCGGATTTCGTTGTCCCCACACTGTTTAACCTAACCTAATCTCAGATGTCGAAATTGTGTCCTGTGATCGTTGATATGTTAATGGTATCCCACAAGGGATGCGTGTCTATGGGCTGATATGATCACTTAAATGTTACAGCACTAGCGCTTGATTGTCCTTAGTGTGTTAGCAGAAATTGGAAGACTTGCCTTTCTACAGTCAAACCGGACAGCCCACCAGCGGACCAGTGCAAAAATTATGATCCCCGATTCGTGATCATAACCTCGTCAGTAGAGGAGGAAAAAAAAAAAGAAAGACCTAGTGATTACCATAATTCTACAGTTGGCCCATAAGAGATACAGTAAATTGGGTTATGATCACTCCAGTCTTGAGCTAGTCTTAAACTTAACCTCGATGGCTTAAAAACAAAAAGAACAAAGCTAAACTTCCCTCCTTGCTCAAAATACGTAGGTTACAATTTTAAGGTCAGAAAAGCATAAATACTACATAAACAATAAAGCCATTACGCTACGAAGCATAATCCTTGCAAAATCATAAAAATCCATAATATTTCTATTAATGTAAATCTTATGCCATCTCTTGTGCATGAGTTTATCTAAAAATTAATGAATGGAAACTGCTAATTTATAATTAAAAACTCAATAAATTAATGACCGATACCTCTGAGGGTAATAAATTGAATGAATTTTAGCATAAATGCGATGAATTGATTGCAATTTCCTTGACCCAACCACCAATCTAAGACGGATTTGTTTTGCCTTCATTTTTGAAATGGGGACGAAAAAATTTCTCATATTATGTCCGATTTTGAATAAACATTATCTGCACATGCTCGAAATATACTTTCTCTGGACAATTGCTAATAACTGGTTAACCTAAAAAAAACATACATTTTTTATTTTCATAGCGAAAAATGTAAAACGTGACAAAATCGCTTGCTCTATTTATTTTTTATTTCAGTAATACATTTCTTGTTGCATTGCAAGCTATAAGTAATTTCAAAGCTTTCAGAAACCCCGCAATTTTAATAATTCATTTCGACATGAAAAGTCCTGATTATGGGATGTTTGTTTTTTTTTCTACAGAGTATAAAACTTGACTTTCCTCTTTTTCCTCGATCTTTGGCATTTAATAATCCACGAAGATTTGATGGAAAAAATGTTGAATGTATGTCACGCCAACGATATATTTCATATATTCTATTAGTTGATTTATCGCACCTGATCGATTGCTCCAGAGACATTCAAAAAAAAAAATAAATAAAAAATACAACATACAACATACAAGTTCGCAGTCACACAGCCCGCGTCAGCGTTATGAAAATGGATAACGCAGTTACGTAACATCATAATTACACAGATACGACACTGATACTGACCACTTTATCAATTAATTTAATCTTTGAATCGCGTTCTGGTTGAATTTATTATTATGTTTTTGTTAATGAATGCACAATTCATAAATAAAGTGTTTGAATTGATTAGCAGTTTTCAACCAGAATAGAAACCGTTGGATAGGTAATGTCTTGAAACTTAAGATACAATCGTGTATCCCATTAGGAGTTGTTAACAAACAATTCACCAGTCAAATTGGAAAGGTTTCATCAAATTAATTCCGGCTGCATAATTAAGAAAAACAAAAATAATTAGCTAATTGCGCATGTAAAGAGTTACAAAAAAAAAAAAAACAGTGTAATTCGAAGCCAAAAGCGGTGAAATAAATTCAAATTTCTTTATTAAAATCAGCGCACCCGACCACACCTGGTCTTGAGAAATTTTGTAGATTTTTATCTCTTTATTGGGGGAAATAAGTAACAAAAATGTGAATGGCATTTGTCGCAATTTAAGAAATAGAGTGTAAACTACTTTTATATTTTCCCTAAACGTAATGATCAGTACTTGTTCGTTTATTTAGCTGTGTGTCCAATGGGTAATGAGTATATCGGCAGACAGCTATCAACGGATGACTGTGATTAATCTGCAAATGAAACTAAAAGTGGTTTTTAATGATATAAAGTGTTGTCGGAATACCTAAAAAGTTACTACATTGAAACAAGCAATTGGAATCAGTCCATAACCAGTCGCTGATTTTAAAACATCCTAGACTAGAAATTAGGTTTGGTCGTTAATCTATTTTTATTGAGTTTATTTAGTTTTAAAGTACACATTTGGGTCGCACAAGTTTTTTTTTATCGTTTTGTACAAATTATGTTTATTCAAACTTCTTTTCGAACTCAAGTTACTACTTCAGTGGTATATGAAGAAAAACCTACTCTAAAAAAGGCTAAACACAAGATCAACAAAAAACTCTTTATTTTTTAATAAAAGAGAGGGAGGAGGGATGTTGTTCTGGAAAGAAGACAGAACTCCAACTTATACATCAACACATCCATCCGAAGCAGACACAGGCACTCGCCATATTGGTGGACAGATGTAGTAGCTGGTCTTAGAAAACACTGTTCTCATCACAGACATAAAGTCACCAGGGAAAGAAGAAAAACACACATTGTAGGACATACAATTGTAGGACATTGTTGAACGCATTATCCAAAAATGGATAATATATGAAAGCTAAAGGGTTTGACAGGATACCTGATACTTTAGCTGCCTCACAGCCGGCGTTTTCCATAACAGCTGAAAGGTACAGAGCTTGGTGCTTAAAAGTAAGGGAAAGCAAACCCATACTCAGATAGCCCACTCCTGTGTACACTGGACATTGCCGAAAAACTCATTGAAAAAGCACTGAAACTGATCCCAGACGTATGATCGAAGGTGATCTAAAAAGACAACATGGATTTAAAAGCAAACACTGACCTAGCACAGAGACCTCCTTATTAATAAAATTGTTCAAATGGGCATCAAATGGTGTGATATAATTTTAGCCATGGAAAATATATTTAGCTTCTCTTAGCTGATTTAATCCAAGAATACTGAAGACGCTCCTTTACTCGATTTAAAAGGATAGACTAATCCTGTCGGGAGAGAACACAGAAATAGTCCGCGTGTAGAGAAAAAAAAATCGTAGGAACATGGAATTCCAGTTCGGAACCGCAACAATACAAACAAAACAAGCAGTATCTGGGTGTCAGACTGGACAGAATATACACATATTGGTAACAAATTAAGGGAGCGTCTGAAGGAGCTGATAGGCCAACGAACTTTTAAACTTACTTTACTGAACGGGCTCCCGACCCGTGGTGAGTTTCTGCCGGAGGCACAGCAGCCTTCCATCCTCTACGGTCTCGGGAACATTGCAACATTGATCGTAGGGTTAAACATCTGCATACAAAGTAAGAAGTTGTAAAGTGCTTGGTGGTGCGCTGCAAAATTGATTACAATGTCAATGAATTGAAGTAGCGAAGGCATGGTAAATGCCCTTTTACATCAATCAATCTCTTAATGGCCATGGATGTTTTAGGTTTTAACACCTACCTATAGTTGTCTAAGAACCACCACTGCCCTGGTCTCTGTCACTTCAGAAGCATAACACTTGAATGTTCCTTCTTCCAAGACAATTAAGAATTGTCAGATATCTTTAAATCTTTACAGATTTCTGGAGAATTAATAGAAGGAACCTCAAGCGAGGCCACAACACCGGCGTATCCCCAAGGACGTATGTTTTGAAAGGAGGAGACTGGTCTTCCTCGTCGACATAACTAATCTAACCTAATAATTTTTTTCCATTAATAAGATGAAATTAGTCCTGAAAATATCGCCAGTAAATGTCTGACTGCTGAATAATGATATGCAAGAGTAAAATAGTACGTCTGGCCAGCAAAGACTTGTGAATAGAAGACTGCGCAATAATGCAAAGATACAGTTTCACTCTCTAACCACCTGTGAAAGTCTACAATCATCTAAGAAAACAAAAACAAAAATATTGCTTCACACATGTTAATGCCTAAAATTTATTTCCTTACGAGAGATATCTATCTCATAAATTCACAAATGAAGGGGACTAAAATGTAGCTATCAGCACAAAAACGACATACCGACCGATACTATAGATTCGTTGTGATAATAAAGGGGGTACATGGAAAAAAATATAACTAAATGTTCGTTCGGTCTTTCCACATTTTACCGATTCTCATTCTCAGCACTTGACTTTGCGGGCTTAGGCCAAAGCTTAGTCTACTTGCTCCACTTTATAAATCAACAAAGTTTATTATTTGTCACAATGTTATCGAAAAGTCGTGTTTAAAAATTCGTGAATCTTACTGCAGCAGCGCATGACCTTTCACAAGTTCTATCTGCACGAATAACCAGAACAGGATGACAAGACCACTCTAGCTGATTTTGTCCAACCACCCAGATAATTAAAAGGCCTTGAAATGCTTCAACCGTACTCGGGCCATATGCAGAGTATTTGCAAATTATAAAATGATTCAAATGAACCTTTTCCCGCACAACTCAACACTACCGGTTCAAGATATAAAAAAAACCCAAACACCTGGCTATGCCGGAACACGGAGGAAATTTGTAGCACGCAAAGAGTGATATGTATAAGAGCGAAGTCGCGATCAAGCATTAATACCAATTTGAATAAAGTGATCGTGGTCAATTGAATACCTTCTATTTACACAACCGGATTAATTGCACAATGTCTGGTGCCTATTGTTTTATTTTTTTTCTTTCCAGCCCAAAGACAATCTTTCAATCTTTCTAACAAATGTCCACTGACTTAATTATTTATTAAATTGTATTCCCATTCGCTCGTTTTATAGTACCAATATGTAGGTACGGGTATATTGTTATATTGTATCACCTCGAACAGATCTCCTTTAGAACTGGAATCGTGATTCGCTAAAATGATCGTAACATAAAAGTGCAAAATGTGTCCCGTGCTGAAACAATTCGAATGCAATTCTAGGTCAAAATGGCATGCTCTTTGTACAGAGTCGCCGTGGGAGACCGAAAACCAACAACACAAAAAAAGATGCAAACCATTGCAATGCTGTGATTTTGTTTTGTTGTTGTTTTATAATTAGTCGCAATTTAAAATTTTTATGGGTGAAATAAACAATATCTAGATAAGACACTTTAAGTTGTGAACTTTAGTAAATTTTAATTGGACGTAAAAAGTTTAAAATTGAAAGCAAATAATCTCACACTAAACATGCTTCAAGTGTGTTTTTTAATGGGATAATAAATTAAGATGGATTAAGTTAAGTTTTTTTTTTTTGTTTTTACCTCAAAGTCACTACCTTATGGATAGAATTAGTTTTAGTGACATAAGACCATCAAATATTAATAATTTCCAATTAAAAAAGAATATGCGGAAGTTTTAGTTAAATGAGTTTCTAGGAGAAGTTTAATATCACTTGCAATGCATCAGGGCTAAGCGTAAAATTAAATTATTCTTAAGAAGCATAGGCAGGGAGATATTAATTGTTCACCTTCTCAGTTCCCATGCACCGCTTATGTCAAAAATTAAAACTAAAACTCAAAGTTTCTTACGCATCCCCAGAAGTTCTTCGGTTAATCGTCTTACTTGCTATCAACAAGTTTTATATATACACGTGAAGCAGCACTGCGATTGTTAAATAATTAATTGCATTTGTTGCGTTCAATTGTTGCTTAATTCAAGGACGTGGTGTAATATGATCTCATAGCAAAGGTTTCTTAAGGCAGACCATACCCAGAGAAATAACATAAAAATGACTCAAGTCGTGTTCGAACAGGTATTGCTACCAGAAAAATTTGACCTAATTTGTCGTTGGTTTCATGTCTGAAATTTCCTAAATTTTTTTAAAACAAAACCTTAGGAAACATTATGGTTTTTTTTTCAAAAATGTTAGGAACAGAATTTTACCGCTTAGCTTTCAGAAAACGTACAAGATTAAGGGCTTAAAAGATGCGCGGAACCGAAGTTTACCTACGAAGTTTACCTACCTTTTATTGTGAATAACTAGTGCCCTTTTGAGCACATTTTTCATTACATTTCACGCGGTATTTCATTAATTTCATCACGAATATTTTGTTTGAGTTGCTCAAGAGTTTCTGGTTTGTTTGCCTAAATCTTGCTTTTCAGATATCCCCAGAAAAAGAAGTCCAGAGCAGTCAAATCAGGCGACCGTGGAGGCCAATCAACATCACCTCTTCATGTTGTGAAGAGGTCTCGCAGTAATTCCATTGTAATCCTGGCTGTATGCGATGTGGCACCGTCTTGTTGATACCACATGTTAATCAAGCCCAAAGTATGAAGTTGTGGCGTTAAAAAGTTTTCAATCATATCATGATATCGCTCCCCATTCACAGTTACCGTTACGCCGTTTTCTTTTTCAAAGAAGTAAGGTCCAACGATTCCTCCTTACCAAATTTCACATCAGACTGTAACTTTGAATGGATGCAAAGGTGACTGATGAATAATTTGAGGGTTTTCCATTGCCCAAAACTGACTATTCTGTTTATTCACATATCCATTCAAATGAAAATGTGCCTCGTCACTCATTATGATCTTTTCATGAAAATCGGGGTTGTCATGGGCTAGCTGTAACATTGGCATATGTACGGCGGCGTAAATGGTCTTGTGGAAGAAGTTCTTGTGCTATCTGAATTTTAAATGGAAACAAATGCAAATCCTTGTCCAAAATTGTCGCCGAAGTTGTTCTTTGAAGACCAAGCTCCGGAGCACGGCGTCGAATTGAGGTCGATGGATTGTTTTGAACACTTTCTTGAGCAGCAGCGGTTTTCAGCCGCGTTTTGTTGGCACGTTGTTTCTCCCAAAATTTACGCGTAACTTTCTCATCGTCTCATCGATGATTGATTTTGATAAAATGTTTTAACGATTACACGTTGGTTGATCGAATATTTATCCATAATAAATTTGCCACGTGTCTACTTCAGGACTGCCAAATATTAACTGTCAAGACTAATGTTTACCAAAATAGCGGCAAAACAAAGTAGTATACCTTCCCGGCAGACACCCTGTATTATTATCGATTAAAAATAATTCTGGCAAGCCATGCGCCAGCCTTTCTTTATTTTCTACTCTTTGAGCTGGTGGCTATTTCTCAATTTCATCTTAAATGCTGGTTATTTCCAATGGAACTGTAGATGTTCAAAAATGTTGACCTGACAGAAAGCAACTAAGCGGAAAAATCACATGATAAATCACCGAAAAGTCACAAAGTTCGACAAGTTTGTTAAAAAGAAAAAAATCAAAGGTTACAATTTTATTTCTTTCTCCTTCGTTTAAGAATATCGCATGATATCTCGCAAAAGTGTGTCAGATTCAAGGTTCTCAAAGTGGATATGCCTCTCTTACAACGGCTTTCATGCTGTGACCGAAAAACGCATAAACAGATTATACAGCAGGAAGGACTTCACTACATCTATATTGCACGATACTGCATCTTTCAGAGAATCAATCACAAGATTTTTGAGGCCTCAAGTTGTTGGTGTTGATTTAAAATGACCCAGAAAGTGGGATTGAGCTGATCAAAGCTAACGTTACTGATTGTAACGATACATACAGAGATCTTAGTTAGGGACCCTTCGGTAGGAGGTCCCGTGGAGTTGCCCCGTTTGCCTCAATGGACGCTACGGCCCTGTTTTCCCTCCTTTAGCCTTTCTGAGATCATAAGTGGAAAAATAAAAAGTGTCGATAATTCGTATCGAAACTAGATGGACACAACTCTCCCTTTATATTACCAACCAAATTGCAGAATTTAGTGACCATTTCATAACCCAACAATACGCATGTAGAGTACAAAGCTGGACATGCAGTTCCATCTCTATTTCCACCCACAGTGGATTGAAACCAATGAGTCTCTTTGTTTCTCCTTCTTTTAGGATAACAGACTGGGTTAACAGGACATGAAAGTCTGATACAGACAATTCACAAACTGTGAGTATGTTCGGTCATATAGCGTCTGCTACATATTATCTAATTATCTGGTAAATGGATTCCAACACACAGTTTCTTCTTAGCCAATTTCAAACAGCGAATGACGAAGTCGGTCTTTGATTTATATTCCCCACATGTCTGCTCAGTTCGAGAAAGGCTTATTATTTTCTTTATTTTTTTTGTTCGCCTTAAAACGAAAATAATTTGAAAAGTCAAACAGTCCGACACAACGTGCAGATGAACACGCAAAGAAACTAACATAATTCAATCATTGCCCCAACGACCTTATTCAATAACCTTGGCTCCAAAAAAGTCACATTTTTTCTACGTAGACCAGATTTCCAAAAAAAAAAAAAAAAAACATTCATTCGTTTGTCATAACATGCAGACATGCAATCTAACACTTGCTACTTGTTAATTAGATAATGGTCTTAGATACTCGTTTTATATAACACCACAGTATATGTCATTAGTAATTTTCTATTCTCAACGTTCTTTTTTCTTTTTTTTTCTTTAAAGTTTTAGATCAAGAATTGGCAATAATAATCAAAATAATGAAATGTAAACAGTACAGTGCTTACTAGAAGCGAAAATTTGCGGAACAATACGTCAAGTTTGCCTAATTAAATTCATATATAGCGTTGTTGTTTTTATCAACAATTTGGCATCAGCAACATTAATGGGTATTTTGGTCCGCTGCATGGCCAGGTGTTTGGTTAATATAATGATCAAATTATGCACTCTTGGAATTCGCTTAACTCATTTATGGAGGAAAAACATAGCTACTCGAAACAGTTTGACTGTCGTTAAACTGTAAAAGACATATTATACGAGCAAGTGAATGCATATTTAATAGCTTAAACGGAGTGTTGATATGGGTGCTTGAAATATGCAGATTCAAACGAGTAGCTAGTGATTTAACTTTTTATTGGAGCAACAAAATTGAAACTTCAAAACAACTTACTGAGATACTCTTTAATGAACGTTAGTCCTTTTATATTGTTGCTTATTGTATTCTTCCGGAAAGATGTTACTAATGGGGCGTGCCAATTTAAGAGTAAATTGGCTGAGAGCAGTTTTGATGTCGCTCTCGAGAGTTTTGCTTTAGTTTTTTTTAAGGCGATTCTAACTACAGAAAAAATCCCCTATACATTTTCTTTTTTAACTTTTGTCAATAACTACCACAGGTGATCCGGGGTCCAAAAGTCCTCTCAGAAAATCTAAAATCAAAATTCAAACAACTCGAACACAAACACTTTGAATTTGGAAAAGTCTTGAGGGACTCAGGTTATCTAAGGCTCTATGCCACTCTTCGATAGTAAAAGATCTATAGAGTTTTTAGAGTTTTTTTTACAAAAGTAACACAGCACGGGCTCTAAGGAAATAAGGAATTAGACAACAGCGTGAGAAACCGATGTACATTGATTTTAAATGTCTGTATTTTATAGTGGTCAGAAAAAATAGAGTGAGGCAGAGCATTCCACATTTAAGTTGTGCAGCAGAGGAACGAATCTGAGAACATTAACAGGAATTCTGACAGGCCACTGTCTCCTGCGGAAACATGCAAAAAGGCTCGGATTATCGGATACAGCTATATGCAGATACTGCGGAGATCCGCGTGCTGCTGAGGACATAATACATATACTGTGTGAATGTGAGGCAATAGCGCGCAGTCAAAGAAAATGTTTGGGGCAATACTCCTTTGAAAACGTAGAGGAAATAAATGGCAGGAAAATCGGTTGCCTTACTAGGGAAATTGTTTAGGTTTTTCTGCCTTTTGAATTGTGAATTCAGCTGGTTTCCCCAGGGATCGCGATGGGCCCGTTTTGGTGCCTAGTGTTGTGTGGCGGATTTCATTTTCACCACACTCCTGTTTAACCTAATCCACCCTTTGAATTGGAGAGTCTAATTTCGAAAATATTGTTTTCAAATGGAGGAGAAAAAAAAGAGCTCAAGTTGACACGCATGGATGACTCGCCTACACATTTCGACAGAAACGGCACAATATTGGCCCTGAGCTCTTCTAACGACACTGGTTTGTTGGTGTAGACAAATTTATAGTAGCCCTATAAAAAACATAAGGAAAGGCTACAGTCCGCTTGGGGCGAACAGTATGATACCCTATCCTCATTCCTATGTACCCCAAAGAAAAAATTCATAAGATGATAGATAGCATTTTATTTCGTTCTATAAAATTTATAGAAAAAAAAATATTTTTTTGAAAAAACGCCCCCAAAAAGTGGGCGTGGCCAAAAACTTTGTATGGGCGATATATTGGAAAAAATATTGGCTAAATATATTGTTAAACATTTTTTTTCGATTTCTATGAAAATTTTCAAAGAAAACAGCATTTTAGTGAAAAACGCCCACAAAAAGTAGGCGTGGCAAAAAACTTTATATGAAAAATTTATAAAGGTAGGCAGTACCTACATATCTTGTGAAGGTTTTACAACTTTATCTCTCTAACTTAAGCCTTAAAACGGTTTTTTCTAAATTGTGGGCGTGGCAGTGGGCGGATTTAAAAACTTTTAACACTTTACCATTTCGGGACCCTAGGGAGTATATGCTCCAAATTTCAGCCTCCTAGCATAACTTTAAAGGCCTCAAAAGTTGATACGGACGGACGGACGGACATTGCTAAATAGTCTTAGGATTTGGTCCTGATCATAAATATATATACTTTTATGGATCTACGACGAACACTAAGGGGTGTTACAAACTATGTGTCAAAATTAATATACCCTTAGGATAGGGTATAAAAACTAAAGATTTGTTAAATTGCACGATTTAGGGTTTCAATAACTCGATTGTTACACTCGCTGTGCGTCTTGTGGCACGTCTACTTCAAAGAACATATAATTTATGTCTAGTCCATGCAATTGACCAAAGAAATAACACTGCACCATGTCTTTGTAGCGATCTTCATTGACTGTTACATGACTGAGATTTTTATCAACGGAAAAAAATTTGCAATGGCACCACCAGCATGAAACCACACCATACATTTATTTTTTGTGGATGAAGTTGTGTTTCTTGAATCACATTAGGGTTTTTGCCTAAACAACGCATATCCTGTTTTTTGACAAAGCCGTTTACCCAAAAATGAGCTTCACAACTGAATATGATTTTGCGATGAAATTGCTCTTAAAGTTGCCTACATCAACTAGGAATTCTGGTTATATGTATTTTGGGTTTTTTGCTAAATGTTCTGACATTGGCAGGTTGCTGAATTCACAGTGAAATTTCACAGTAGTCATGTCCCAACTGGAACCCTTTATTTCTCTTTACTCCAATTTGTACATAAATATGGTGAAAAATATCTGCTAAAATCTACATATCCAAAAGACATAAGGAAAAATCTTTTAAAAGACTGAATGGCATTAGCTTCGCTTACCTACAGATACATTCATATATGTATGTTCAACGTGTACACTCTCATGATATAATTGAGTGAAATTATGTTTTTATTCTTAAGTGTTAACATGGGCGTATGCTATGGTATTTGGGTAAAAGTGTTCGTAAGCGAACGCTCACGCAATATTGAATTCGTATACTCTCACGTGTGGCGATCCAATTGAAAAGCTGCCAAGCTAATGACTTAGCGCTTTATTTTTTTAAAGTTAGCATACTCAAAATAAATCTAAAGTGGCAATAAGTTTTACTTTAAAAAATAAATAAATTTTTCTAAACCCCCACGCTGTTAGGGTTAGCTGTTAGCTGTTAGGAACCAAATTTCTAATAAAACATATTGTAAGGCTACCGTTCGCTTGGGCGGATTGTTTGGTACCTTATTGATATTTTCATCAGCAAAAGTACTCATGCTTTTGGATATTCGCACATTTTGTTACCTATTTTATGGTGTTTCTAACTAAATATTTAGATATTGTCTACACATTCTGTTAAAAAAATAATAATAATAAATATGAGGCATTAACAACCCATACAGAACCTGAAGCCTAGCTTTTCCATCCATTTTTGGTGCAAAAATGGGTTACTGCGAAGTAACCGAGTACAAATTGAAGTAATAAAATTCTTACAACATTCTTCGGGCATAATTCGATACGATGCAGAAAACACATCGATCAATTGAAAAATTACAACTTATTACCACCAAAGTTGGCCAAGTTTCCTCACATATTTTCGCATAACTTATGCTTCTTCTTGCACGATCAATGTGCGATTAGTATTTCAGCAAACAAAAACCTGATCTAGAATACGATGTTTTTTTTAATTGGCTTATAACAGGAGTCATTTTAATTACCACGGCTATTTTCGTCGTTGCCGATATAAGTCGCGAAATCAAAATCTGACAAACGTCGTTAGTACATAAAGTAATTTGCAAACTCAACGTGAATCTAAGAGTTTGATGGCCCCACGAATACTGGTACAACTTTGAATGCAGGTATTTGTACTTGGACTGGTTTAACAAATTATTCAGCATTACGTATCAGAATTCATGTAGGCATGCTGACTCTGATATTGGCTTTACTCTCACTTAACCGAATCATTACAGGAGTAACAGCAAATGCCGGTCGCCAACTAAGTGATGCTAACATTTAGGTTATACTGCATTACATAATCTAACCATTAAAGTCTTAATATGAAAGTGACTGTACGTACATACATATAACTAGAGGTGAATTTATTACTCGCATATGCATGCGATAGTTATTTTTTTTTTGTTTTATTTTAAAGGGAACCACATTTTCTTTTCATTAATTTTTTTTTATACAAAACCAAATTTCGAAAAAAAAAGGTTTGTGGCCACCGAATTGTTAGTACTGTAATTGCATTTGAGGTAAGTGCGTGTGTTGTGAGTGTGTTAATAATGCTCGTTAAAAATGGGCCTTCAATTTGTTTAATGAATGAATAAATTTAATATTATTATCAGACTTCTGAAAATATCGATTAACATTTATTTCCGAGAAAACGAGGGTATTTGATCATGTCTAGGGTAACCATCCAAATTATTAAAAAGGCCTGAATAAGGCTAAAATAAAAAGGCCTAACTTATTGCTTATCTGTAATTGCATTCAGCAACAATTTGGATTTTATTATTAAGTTTCATTTAAATAAAGGGTGTTTTTTTTAGAGGTTGGTTTTTGAATAGAGATAAAACTGACATTTTGTGGTCAAATCTGGCAACTCTAATATCATTTATGTTCAGTTTGGTTTGCCATTTCATCATGAACAGGGCGAAAATAATGGTTCAGTTCGCGAAGTTTAACGTCAACAAGCAAAATTGCCGCATTTGAAGGGAAGAGAATCCACATGAGACCCTTGAAACGCAATTACATCCACAAAAACTGACTGTTTGGTGTGCTATATGGGCTGGTGGAGTCATTGGGCCATACTTCTTCCAAAATGATGCTGGAGAGTCAGTTACCGTTACTGGAGACCGATATAGAGCCATGATAACCGACTATTTTGCTCCCGAATGGGATGGCATGAATGTGGATGAGATGTGATTCCAACAAAACGGCGCTACATGCCACACAGCGCACGTGGTTGAAAGTTGGACCCCTGGACTTGTCTTTATTCGAACCAGCCGCGGCGGCCACATGCCCGAAATCATAATTAAACATTAATGGCATAAAATTATCCTTCCAATAAAGCCAAATTGATGGACATTAAAACGATTTTCTTGTGTTTAATTTCAATTCGAGGTTCTATACCTCTAAAATAACATCCTATATAACTGATGAATAAAAAGGTTGAATAAGTCAAGAAATAAGATAACAAAATGCAGACCAATTATAAATTACTTTGCGCATGATCTCTTGATAGGCCAAATAGTGAATTATTGTGAATTGAGGCCATTTTTAATATTTTTAAAGCTTATATTGTTTATATTAGTTTTGCGTGATACATATATACGTGATATTTAAGTGTTCAAGATATTAAAAAAAACATTTGTTTTACGAAGCAGACAGTACCTGGGAGGCACGCTTCGCGGGAATAAGGGAGTTTGACTCTTTTTTTTTCGTTGGCTGCAGGTCCCGCTTTTCCTCAGACAGGAGCCTTTGACAGCATTTTGTATAATGATATTTTCAAGACAAAAAAGATGAGGAAAAACCCCTGCCTAACTAACCTTAGACTTACCTCCTCTAGAAAGAGAGTTGAAACATATTACATGCAGCCATATATAAAACCAAATTGTTGCCATGAATTGGGAACATTTTTCATACTTTTGCGATCCTATTTCATTTTAAATTTGGGGCCATAAAACCAAATTGTTGCCATGAATTGGGAACATTTTTCATACTTTTGCGATCCTATTTCATTTTAAATTTGGGGCCATTTTTCAAAATGAAATTTCACCCCAAACTAATAAATGAGAAATGACCCCAAAATAAATTTTTAATGATGATCCTGTCACGAGTTCTATTGTCAATGCGGACGCACCTTTTTTCGGGGGATCACCGGAAATGTCGTCACAATGACGGAGTTTTGAATATTTTCCTTTAAAAATTTCAGATATTCTTTTTGAAAAATATTTTTTAAAACAGTTATAAGTTTGAATAAAATATTTCATTTTTTATGCAAAAAACAATTTTTTGAAAATTGACCTTTTTTCCCCGAGTAGACCCATGTAACCCCTTAATAAAGAACAAGCCAAATCCTGACGAATGTTAACCGTTTTAAGGTCAGATCTTTGAAATGTCTCAGAAGACCTAGATCTGCGGTAAGGAGTCTTCTTTAGTGGAATTTTATCCATTATGTTCCAGTTCCGAAAATCTAACAAACATCCAAGCATATTAACTGGTCATGCTTAAGGGCCCCTTGCATTTGAGAGAAGTTAGGTTTAAAGCCCTTCACCGGCTGTTAACGCCTAAATATTTATATCCATTCTACTCTACAGATTTTCTGTTTTGCGAAAAAGAAAAATCGTGAATACGGAACACAAATATTCCAATATTTAATTCAAATCACTCTCGTTTCGTAAGTGCCTCTATTAATAAAAGCAAACCAAAATCCACTTAATGTGTACTTAAATATTTAAAAAATGCATTAATAACATCCTTTTCGACTGAAAGTCCTTAAGCCCACTTATTAAGTCAATTCCTAGCAATTACTCAAATTGATTCGCACCCAATTGCTACTAGTTAGGAAAACAATGCGCCCCCAGTCACTGTAAATTACAGCAAACTGTCAAAATAGATTGCCACATGGATGGAGGCACCTTACTATCGTGCTGCACTGAATTTGCTGAATGTTCAATATGTGATTAGACATGCGTTTCAGTGGTTCCTGCCCCCTGGAATTGTACCGGTGAGTTACCTACTCGCATATCATCGACATAAGCGGTGCTTTAGGCTTTGGCGAATTCGTGATATACGTCCATACGTAGATACGTGTTTACCCACGTATTTATATGTTTTTTTCCTTTTTGTTGTGTTTCGGCGTTGTATTTTCAGCTTTGAATTATTATTGTTATTAATTTTTTTATTGTGTTTATTTTGATAATTTTGTTTTTAACCAATTAAGCAAATAGCCGGATTAAATAATGTGTGTAGTCGTTTACAACTTGTCATATAACGATTGTAGACATATATCTTTTTTAATAATAATAATTTTACTTTATTAGTTTATTTTAATGTGATCGGTATTGCATTGTGTTTGTATTGGGGATTATTGCCAAAATGATTTATAAGCTACACGAAATCGCCAAGGTAGGGGCAACGCGTTGTGGAGTACGGAACTGATGAAGGTGAAACAAACTGTTAAAATGTAGATAACTTTTATTCGGCGTCAGAGTTCATTTGCAGTTGTATGTGTGGAATAGGGTTTGTGGCCTGCGTGCTGAATAGGAATTTATTCAATATGCAATAAACTCTGGGTCCTTGAATCTCCAAATCTCAATAAATTTCAGCCAGGTGGTTTTGGCTGAATTTGGTTTTTAATTCTTTCGATATTCTAATCGACGTGAATCATTCGACGTTGACGATGATGATTAATGAAATGAACTCTAGACAATGCACCAATTTGAAAAAACCGAGCTCTACCTTCGATTTTAAATTAGCATTTCGTATCAGGACAGGATTTAGACAAGGCTACGTGGTGTTATGTTATCTTCACACTGAGTTTTGCAATAAGCCTGATTACGCCGTCGATATTAATATTATTAGTAAAACAGCGAGTTGTCACTGCACTGGTGGTAGTAAGGGGCTTTGTCTACATAGGCTTCTGCTATGACATCTGAGAACGACGTCTTCTTAGAAATCAAGAGAATGAAAACTCTTTCCGATTGCGTCTTCTTCAGACTGAGAAGGCAAACATTTATTTAGACACCCTCCCGAATAACTAAGAAGACTCTTTATTATAAGAAGACCTTGCCTTAGAAGACCACAGCCAGCTCATCGGGTTAAAGGGTTTTATCTAGTCTAATAAATAAAGCTTACCGAAACAAATCCAGCAGACCTGAAACCTGTTCATACATTTTGTTTATATTTTATCCTTTCCATTCTCGATCAAATGAATGCTTTTTTTTTATTGTATTTTTAAGGGTTGACAGGAAAATGTTTTGTCTTTAGAGAAGGCAACCTAATATTTATTCGGTAGAGTGAAACCTTAACAATAAATTTGTGTATTGTATTACTCACGAAAAAACTCCAGCAATAAAACAAGGTCTTTGATTCGGTTCGGTTTTAACGTTTACCCGTTTAGTTAAGTTATAGTCCAAAAACATGCTGTTTAAAATAGGGTTGCAAACCCAAACCGACCAATTTAAATTAGGCAACCCTATATACATTCTGTTAGCCGAGCTCTTTAATTTAGGTGCAATTTCAACCATATACTTCATAAGCTAAGTAATGGCAACAACAAAAAATGCACATCGCTTAGACATCACAGATAGACTGCAAATGAACCTTTAACGCTAGGTGGCCAAAAGAGCGCCTTGTCTGGACGAAACCTGCCGGCATACGAAATGAAAAACTATCTTTGACATCCCGTACAGGGCCTGAAGCCTGGCTTCTCCATCTATTAGGTGTGTGAAGGACCTACAATTTAAGGCCGATTCCAAATTTAAGTAATTTCCGTGGGATAGGTAATAGGCAGAAAATAGGTACGGGGGGTGGAACACACTTACCACTGAGCAAATTTGCCCACCACTATTTTGGGAGAATTCTCGCACGCACTTGTATTCAAACAATCCAATAAGTCTATATAATGACTAACACCAATTCTCCCTTCATCGCAAATTTTGTTTGTCAACAATTTGCAAAATTGTATTTGAATAAACACATCATATGATCCTTTATTTTGAACTTACCCCACGCAGAGCAATATCTCATTTCCGTCACACACTTGAGTGGAAATGAAATTACTTTCAACTTTTACATCAATATTTTTCCATACGATCCTTACCGTCCTTTTGTGGTAAATAGATTGGTTACTGTCTGCTCGATAGTTATTATGTAATGTTTAACTATAGCACAGAAACTCACCTTTCGCTTTCGCATGGACATAAGATTAATTTTGCCGGCAAATACTTCCGTCATGTGAACTGTGGTTAGCAAAAACAAAAAAAAAATTATTGAAATACGGCTTAGTGTCCACCTTTCCATGGTGCAGGAGTCGTTCACAAGAACCATAAATCAACAACAACTCAATTACCAAATAGTTCACTTAACCGAAACTCTTGAGTTCGCAGTTTTACGCCATGCGGTAACCTACGGCACGATCAATAGACTTCACTACTGTTGCAAATGTTTGGCATACAGAGTGCTACAGCGGCCGCAAGTCACCCTTACTGTAGTCACACACAGTTGCAACGATGAGTGCACTCAATGGGGCATTTGTGCCATGGATATGGACTTTCCTCTTACCGGCGGCGTACTAGAGCCCTAATTTCTTATTAATTACTTACTCTTGCTGCTGCAACTAGAGTAGAAACAGCATTAAGAAATGGTTCATAAATTTGCATCTCAAGTGTTCCGTATTATTTGACCGCTAACTGCCAGTGGTCGAGGCAAGAAAGCAAATCTTAGATTGACTGCAAGTGGAGGGTGATAAGGAACAAAAAAAGAGAGTACGTAGACGTATTAAAGTAAATCTATCAAGTTAAGTATCTCAAGAGAACGGTTTCAAATTATGCAAATTAATTTTTTAGTTATAGTCCGATGGGTGTGCTATTAAATATTTGGGGTTTTTTTTTTTAAAAAAAAAAACACAATACGGCAGAACTATAACTTAGCTACTGGCATGGAATAAATGATTTAAAGAATTCATTAGTTTCTGAACAGAGCGACCTTCCTTTTTCAACTAATTATTAACACTTGCAGACAGTCTAATCTGTATCGTAGTTTTGATTGTAGCTAAAGATATTTTATTACATATGCTCAAACTATCTTTTTGTTCTTAAAACTTTATCCGGCCAACCCACATTTTCTTAGAAAAAAACAGATTATTAAACTCCTAAAAATAAGGGCCAGGGTAGGCCAAATTAAGGGTTTAAGTAAAAATTCCACTTTCTGGTGATTATTCTCAAAACAAGAGGTCCAGTATATCTAATAAAAAATGTGGTTTAACTTTGGTTAGATACAAAGTATTCAACAAATTCTACTTAGACAATAAGTCCGATCGAATAGACAGCAGCCTTAAGCAAACTCCGCTGCCTGCTAATATTTTAGAGCAAGCCATAGTTAAGCTGCAAGATTGCGCGGTACAAGCCCGAAGTATCGGAATAACCCTTCTTAAGACTCACAATAATTTAAGATAAATTCTTAATGGTTTCTGTCCTTCCAGTCTTTTGATATGGATCTCTTTGGATCGCGTTTAGATGTAAAATATTTATACCTATATTCTACAATATATTAACATTCATTATGATCTAATCCTTATTCTTTAATTGCGTTCTTGTCATCAGAATATTAGCAATTTATCTATAGAACTCATCTGATAAAGTTTATCAACGTATTCTGCGCTTGGACTTAGCTTTTTAGTGGCTTAACTTATGCTTCCAAAAATCTTCTAAAGAAAGTTCGATTTTATTCGTTAGCTATAATAACTGTTAGCTGTTTAGTTGTTTCATTGATTTCAGTAATAAATATATGAACTTAGACCAAATATATTTTGTGGCCGGGTACTAAAAATTCAATTTCAAAATGTATCTTGTATCCGTCCACTCTGGACGGACACTTTTACACCACATAAAAAATGGGTTCTAATAACCGGCCACCCAAATTTATTTCGAAAATAATGGTTCAGTTCGCGAAGTTTACTGCAAGCTCCGTTAATTTTATGGTCGACATAATCGTCCATCAGAGCAATTAATTCGGTTAACCATGGATCATTTTCGCACTACGTTTACTTTATGTGATAATACGCATCCGCAGAGATGTCGAACAGTGCGCACGGAAGAAACAATTGCCGCTGTGAGCAAAGTGTTGAAGAGGACCCGAATGAATCGATTCGCCACCGTGCACAGCAATTGGAGCTTTGTCCATCAACTTTTTGGGAGATTTTGCGCAAAGATCTCTTCTTACGACGACGATCTCTTCTTCTTGGAGTGAAGAGAATCCACATGATACCCCTGAAACGCAATTACATCTACAAAAACTGACTGTTTGGTTTCCTCTATGAGCTGGTGGAGTTATTGGGCCATACTTCTTCCGAAATGATGCTGGAGCGTCAGTTACCGTTAATGGAGACCGTTATAGAGCCATGATAACCGACTATTTTGTTCCCGAATTGGATGGCATGAATGTGGATGAGATGTGGTTCCAACAAGACGGCGCTACATGCCACACAACGCACGTCACAATCGCTTTATTGAAGAAAACATTCAATGAGCACATAATTTCGCGTAATGGACCTGTCAATTGGCCACCAAGATCGTGTGATTTGACACCATTGGATTATTTTCTTTGGGGATATGTGAAGTCGCTCGCCTACGCCAACAAACCAGAAACTTTAGGGGACTTGGAAGCCAGCATTCGTGGCGTTATTGCCGACATACAGCCCCAAATGCTTGAAAAAATGGTTGAAAATTGGACCTCTAGACTTGCCTTGATTCGAACCAGCCGCGGCGGCCACAGGCTCGAAATCATATTTAAACATTAATGGCATAAAATTAATTTATTAAATAATTAAAATTATGTAATTCGAAGTTCTATACCTCTAAAAAAACACCCTGTATATAAGAAAGTATGCATTTAGTGTAGTCCATCCACTCATTTTTGCAAACTCTTAACTACCTCCTTCAGGATGTTTTTAAACATTTTTTTATTGAAAATAAATTCTCTAGAACAATTGTATTGTTTATTTATTGTAAAATCTACGTAACAATTAATTTTCATATATCAAAACCATCTCGACGTCAAAAAAAAAACCTGCCGTGTTTTACATTCCATCTCATGCTAATATACATACATCCATACATAAATATTGCCAAGATGCCGCAAAAAAAAAACTGCCTTGCAACAACACAGATGGTGAAAATCTCTTCAATCGCAATCTCTTGCGTAAATTACTGTATTCGAAATAATCTACCGCAGACGTCCTTTTTGCAACAAAAATATATTATCTGTGATTTCTCATTTTGCTTGCTTTCATTTTACGCCGACGACTCTGATGCTGGCTTACAAGATGTGTTTCAAGTTCAGGTCCGTTTACTGGATGGATATAGACAACTAAATAATAGCTACCGCATTGTTGAATGCTGCTTCACAGGTTGGTGGTACACGCTCGTAATTTTTCACTTGTGCTCATATGAAGCTTTCAAGGGCCTCACCTATCTTGGTGTGGGCAAGACAGTTGCCGTCACATTCAATGGGTGATTGACATTGCAAGTTGCAGCGTTTTGTGTTTGCATAAATGCATATGCATGCAGCGTGCATATTTTTGTGTCTCTGTCTCTGCCTCTTCTGTGGCAATGTGATAGGCGGCTCTTCAACAATTGTGTTTTTTTGTTTTGCGTCTTTTTATTTGTCGTGCCATTTTCAATATTAATTATTACTGTTGGCAAATTGCTCTCACTTTTTCCACATGACAAAAAAAATAGTATGCAAATGGTTGTAGAAAAGGTGGGCATTTTTTTGTTTACCTGAGAGCGAAGTCACCACAATCAATCAAAACAAACTGAAAGGACAATAAGTGTGCGTGTGATTTTTTAGCTGTTGAATTATATGTTAAGATTTCACTGAAGATTATACTGATTTCTGTTCAAGTATAACAGAAGCTATAAGTAGACTGAAACTGTTAAAATTTTGAAAGCGAAAGCTTTTACTCTGTGATAGTGTTCCAATTTTATGTTGGATGCTTGTAGGCAGGGCGGTATTTTGGTTCCTATGTTGTGGAGAGTGAAAGTTAAATAGTTCTTAGTTGACAACCAATTTCTTCTCTGAAGGCTGCGTGTAGATTGGAATGATTTATTTGATGGGGAAAATTCTTTACAGAATTGATGTGACTTCCTTATCGTTCCCGGAATGGACGAACTCTCTTTCGCACTCACGCGGTATATCGCTCTATCCAGGAAGTAAGGCGGATAGTCCAGGTAATAAAAAATAAAAACCCATATCGAACTGGCTTTAAGACAGGAACGCAGGCTCTTCTAAACAGCAAAGGAAATAATTAAACAGCATTTTCAAGAGCTGCTAAGCTAGCATTTTGTAAATTGGGTGATAGGGTTGGATTGAAAACCGCATCCAATCAATAGAGAATAAGCCTCGCCATGAAGTATAGAAAAGGTTGGATTAGCAACAAAAAGATTTAAGAACAATAATGCAAGGTCGCCGGCTATGAAGGTTTAACAGCAGAGATCTTCAAAATCGGATGTGAGGTTTTGGTAGTATGCGCCATCGCAAAAAAGGCTTTCCAATATTTTGCAAGAACTATCGAGGCATATCCCTGTTAAATGTGTGAAGTTCTCCAAACTTTCTACTAAAAGGCACGTACCAATTTGGCTTCTGGCCTGACTGATAGGTCGAGAGTAAACCAATTTTTTAGACATAAAATTTGGAGCCCCTTCTATACAAGGTGACGCTAAAGCCGTCTCGTATCGGAAAATGCTAAATATTTGCGTGCAAGGCAGAAGAGGACCATAAGTAGAAATACAGAAATATTAAAAGTGTGAAATTAGGTGTTAAGAATTGCCCAACAACTTTGGTACCTTCTAAATACCAAACAAACAAGTCGTAACAAAATAAATTTAGAGCATTTATAAATAATTGCAATACCAGCACATACACACTCTTTTCATACTCTTGAATTATCTCAGACTATCTTCTACTGGGGTCATTGGAACGTGAACCATCAGTAAATTATCAAACGAGCCAATAATTTGGACAAAGGCTAAATTGTAATGATTCGTTATTACGTATTGAAACTGCCGTCTTGTTCTTCTTAGTTACTTCTTGTATCGATATTTCTGTCTTTTTTCGGCAACCTTGTAGCCTCATGCTAAAGCAAGTTCTAAATTGAAGAAATACTTATTTTTTTTTTAAATTACTTCTATTGAGTCCGAACAGATACTTCGCTGCCCCCAAAACCCTCTCCCTATTTTATTATACGTTGGATACCTGCATGATGCCAAGAATCCAGCCAGCGGCGCTATGGCTATGCCTTTTAGGGCAGCACTTTACACTCTTCGATGTTTATCGATGATTTTCTCAAAAAGTGAAGCAGTTAGACGTAAATAGTCATTAGACCAAAATATTGAGCACATACCCACTGCACCCCACCCATAAGTAAAAGTTTTCAGCGCAATTTTTGTCCGATTTGGGTCGCTACATTCAACATAATGTCCATCGCGTTTTAACAAGCTTGTGCTCGCGGAATTCATGGCAATATATTCAGGCCCCCCGGACGGTAGCGTCACCTGAAGTAGGCTTCGAATTCATGCACTCCCTCATGCGTCAGTGTTTATTTATAATTTATACAAAAACATGTCAAGATTTCACGTTTGATCAGTGACTTTCTTGTTGTACAATATAGCCATTAAAAATTCCGTTCAATTAAAACAGTCAACACCTTTAATTGGTGCATGATTAATTATCTTCAATCATTGTTCCAACACGTCGTACCTCACCTCATTTGTTTTAAATAGTTGCAGTCATGAGAGAAAGAAAAATAAAATTCAGATTCGCTTGCTACCAGCGAGTGGCCTAGTAAACTAATTTCTACCGAGAGCACCGCGAATCCGGCTTAATGCATGTCCAACTCTCCGACATCAATCTATTGAACTCACTTATGTAAGAAATGCCAAATGTGCAGTCTACTGGCGATTGAGAGCGCAACGACAGAAGCAATAAACAGCCCAGTGGGTGCCTGTGCCTATGTCTATGCCTACCCGAACTGGTATGTCGAAATGACAAATTTTTTTTAAATGAACCACGATTGATTGGTGCTCTGCAGTGGACTAAAAACGTTGATTATTTTCATTTACTTCATCTTAACGACATGTGGTGTGGTGGTGTGTCGGTCGTGTCGTGTCGGGTGTTCGATTCGAGGTGAGGTGAGCATCGCCACCTTTTGCTTGAGCGCATAGTCCGTCCGGTTGTAATTATTAATGTTCTCCTCGATTGTAGTAATAACCACAAAATTCTTCGGCCATTATGTTGGATGAATGATTTTAACATCAAATTATCTGAAAAGGTGACTACAAGCGGACGTAAGCGGTCCATGTAAGCAACGTTTCTGTTTGAGTGCGTAACCATAAGAACTACAAGCCATGATATACATACTATGCAGGTACGACCACTTAGATGCATTTTTGTGGTTTTTGGATATTTATAATAATTAGACCATTTCACGGTATGGGTAGCAGGTTAAATAGGTGCCATTATGCATGGTGATACGATCTGCGGCGTGTATCTATGCACGAGTGTTAGAAAAGGTGTTACTTGCGCGGCTGATTGTATCTTATGGCAGGAATTACATTCAATGTTGACAATCAAATTTTATTAATTTACATACCGCAAGTCGGAATGTTGTGAAAGTGTACACGGGACCTTTGAGATTGTAAATTATAATTTGCAGATAATTATTATTATTGCGCGGACAGTCATTAGAAATGGAGGCTACTGCATGTAGCCTGCTATCTGAGCTGCATTCCATATATCCTAATGTATGTATGTATGCTAAGTAAGTGGGGTTGGTTATGAAATTGTGATTTTATTTTCCGTCGGCTTAGGAGAAATAAAAAAGATAAGAAATCTTTTAGTGTGAGGCATTAACATCCGTTTGACAAATATAGCAAGTAGTGCAGCATATGTAATGTGTCCAATATCTAGAGAAATTATACTAAAAACAAAATTTGATATTATGTTCTTAAAAGTGGCATATGTAGACCAGGATTTCGTGTAAGCGAAGTAGTTTCCCTGTGTTTTGGAACTCTTATGACAAAAACAAATTCGAATAATCTATTCGTATTACGAGTGTTAATTAAACCACGCTTTTAAACGGTACATTCCTCAGGCACACCGCGTGCTTTCGGATAAACTCATCTGATGTTGTAAGATTTCTTAACACTTATACTCCTGGTGGGTGCAGTGGCCTAGTGGTTAAGTGCGTTAGACCACTAAGCGAAGGTTCGCTGGTTCGAATCCCGCCTGTACCACCTTTTATTCGCTGTCCCACCTCTTGCGAAAGTCTGAAGATCATCCAAGAGTAAGAAATGTCATAAGAAGCTTCTCAAAAATAAAATGAACGTTCATAATCGGCATTAAATTGTATGGGCCATTTACGCCTATTATTAATTATTTTAATTTATTTTTTAATACTCCTGATCCTGATAGAATAATTCGTTAAAGTGATTCGTTGTCAGAACAAACCTTTTTCTTTGCTTGTATAAGATTTACGCGGTAAAAGGAAGAGTAATACATATTGGCCTAAGTAGGGATATTATTCCTTTTTACTTTAAACACGGAGTATTTTAGTCTGCCGGCTAAGAAGAGTATTTCCTTTTATAGCTGTTTTCCTTATAATTATATTAAATAGAGATGCAACAGATCGTTTATTCGTCATTCACAGACGGTTCGAAGATGAATTGTGGAACAGATGCCGGTCTATTCTCAGAGCAATTATATAAACACAACTCCATCAGACTTCCTAGTCACAGCAAAACGTATGTCCCTGCTATGCTCCCGGGAACAGGGATGTAACCGACAATGAGATGGCCTAGGCAACAAAGTTATCTGAAATGGATCATGACCGGGCACTTCAGTCGGTCCACAAGAACAGAATGACCGACAATAGCAGATGGAAATCTTTAACCACTTGTGATATATCATGGAAACTTTGGCCAGAATGTAATGAAAAACGAACCGAATATGCTTTTATAGAACAACAAAGTATCGCTGTCTATAAGGTTGTAGGTGCTTCAACTGGACATAATTTCCTTAAACAAAACACGTGATGAAATGAAACTCTGGGATGTCGACATTTGAGTGCCGCGGCGATGGCGAAACACCTCACTATCCTTATCACTGCCCGACTCTCTGTCAATTAAAAATCAGAACACATAGAAGCTTCTTCTTCCAAAACATTGAAGAATGTTGGCATAAGCATAAGATAATTATATTCAAAACTAAAAACTGAAAGAAAAATTGTTTAAAACGGCCCAACGCCGGATAGTCTCTTGGTTTATGGCTGGAGAGATAGCAAGATAGAAACAGCTTAACTTCAAAAGAATAATTTTTCAAAAAAGCAAGCAGTACTAAAAGCGAATCGTGGCGCACTAACTTTTTACCAAGTCCCGCATCATTATTTCAATAAAGTCAAACTATTTGAAAATAGAAGCTACAGTTCCAAAAATAAGCATAAGCTAGTTATTATTTCAGGAAGTTTGCCCTTAAACTCCGGTAAATAGATTTCATTTTTCTTTTCCATTCTTCCCTGTCCGAGAATGAGTCGAAGAATGGTCTGTCAAAAATCCATGTATTGGGTGACATGTATTCGGCGCTAGCGTTGTGTCCTACATATACGTTCTCAGAATCTGTGCGTGCCCTAAGAGACCTATGTTCTAGCTGATTATTTGGCTGATCCTCAAGGCGCTCTTGGCAGTTGATTCGTGAAAGTATATATCAAAGCGTAGCAAATTAAGAAATATCTTAATACTGGTCGATTTGTCTGCGGCTTAGTCGGTTCGTGAGTTTCTGAGATCTTAGTGCTCAAACAAAGACGTATTTTTTCTTATTGTTGTGAACTATCGCGCATAATTGACTTTCCGCATTAACGCTTACCCCTTTTTTTTAAACTATTTTTTTATGTGTGAACCCCGCCCCGAACTACTATTTCTCTTTAATCCTCACACATTCCCATTCATCATTTTCCACAAAAAAAATTCATTAAGTTTTAGACCTGAAAAAGAAATGTAAGCGGTTAACGCAGCAACGCGGTTTTTAAATTTTGTGAGATTTACAGCTTGTCAGTAGCGATAGTAACAATAATGAGCCATATCAATAAAACAATGTTCATAGAGCTATTTCATGGTATCAACCCAGATTTGGTTGTAATAAGGCCGGATATCTGGTGCCATTTACTTTCATGTACATTCATTGAAGTATAAAGAAAATGATTAACATCGTAAAAACCACAAGAAAACTCTGTTATTCGACTTGCAAAAAAACCAAATTGAAGTTCTGCCACTGTGGCCAATTAAGCTGAATCGATTAGTCCAGTGAGTATTCAAATTACTCAATTAAAATGTAACAGAACAATGACAGAGCCCTCATAGTTATACAGAGTGCAGAGCAACTAATAACTAACCAGCATTTGATCACGTTCTGTAATTTAACGCGCAACTTAAAAAGCACTAATGATCCCCAATCAATTTTAGCAACTGACCATAACTCAGCGCAAAGCATTTCTGACTTTAGAATATTTATGCACTGCTTGCAAATGTGCTGGATAATTGATCATTAAAATATTTTCATGACCATGCAATATAACATAGATATTACAGTGTAGTATCCGTAAAAATCTGTTCGGTTTAGCTTTATTACGCCGCCTTTAAGTGGCTAAAATTGCTAGCAAAGTAATTGACAATTTCATTGATATGCTGCAGCATGTTACGCATTGTTCTTGATGTCATTCTCTTTCGTTACAACCTTGATACCTCTGCAGGTACTATAGCGCAGTCTTTGCCGTCAATACCTTTAACACCAAAATGGACAGCTTAAGTTTTTTTTTCAGTTCCATAAGCGGAAACATACGAGATTGGCAGTAATGACTGACATACCAATACAAAAAGATAGACGCCGTTCATAAAAAAACAATCCTATTCAGATCAGATAGGTATAGACACTCTGTAAAAGAATGGCAATTGTTTAAACCTGCCACTGTTCTAGATATGTCTAATGATTGAATAGATATGTTACGGTGAGATCGTCACGGCCTGAAGTGATACACAACAAAATTGTTTCCAACATGCAACATAAATGTCGATGGCAAGAATTTGTCTTTGAAATTTGTTATTATTTTCTATGGTTAATTATGGGAGATTGGTTTTAAAAATATTTTAAATCTAGAAGGTTGTAAATTGAACAAGTATTAAGTACAAAATTAGAATAGTTATGCGCATTGTACTTGGTAAATGTCCTTCCAGTGTTAAGTTCGCAGCTGAACTCTTTTATATGAAGTTGCATTCCTTTACTATGCAGTTTCAATCTGTCTGTATGTTTTTGCAAATTTCGATGATTTTCAATGATGTGATTTGCATTTCTCGAGAAGGATTTATTTGTATTAAAAATTACTCTATTGCCCACAGAAGTTGAGCATTAGAAGTTTAAGTGGCAGAAAGGCAAATTGGTCAAAATCAAATGACTAATTATCTCGCTCAGTAGTCCAACGCACCACTAAGCCACTGCACCCTCTCTCACCTGTGAAAAAAGCGGAAAAGTCCTTTTTATGGTTTAACGTAAACAAAATCGAAGTCAAAGCAATAAAACAAACAAAACAAAAATTATATCTACACGAGTTTTTTTTTACAAACTCTCATGACTTAAGGCTTACTGCGCATGCTCACCTCAACGGAAAATAAATTTATCGTATTCCTGTGTTTGTGTTTCTACACCGAATGTATGATAGTTAACGCTTCAGTTTCGCTTTTTATCCCGAAGAGCGACAAAAGATAGTAATGCAAGTGCCCGGTCTGGTATATATTTGTTAGAATTCGCTTAGTCAATGCACTTGGGGCAAGCCGAGTGGGCTATCTAGTTAACCCATATTTGATTTTGCCATTTAAGTGATATTTTGTCTGAAAATAGTATATCAGTATTAAGTCTTAAATCCGCATGTCCGCAGGCTATAAAGGAAATTCTGATCTAATTTTTGCAATGGTATTGCGGTATTCTTAAAAAGAACGTATTCATATTTGAATACTTATGTAATTGTTTTTTCTTTTATTGTGTTTTAGTTTTTCCGTATTTAATTCATATGAATGCGATTCATTAGTATACATGCGTCCGCTTTGTGGTTGAATTTATGTAGAAAAAGGACTTCGAAAATAGCAGCGTCAGTTGTCGAAAAGCGTTGCTGGAAACCTTATAAGCCTATTTAATGACAAAGAAGAAAATTGGTGTGCCACAGTATCGAATACAAGCCGATGACGGTATTAAGGCTTCAGTTACAGCATTGAATTAAAAACGATTTTTTCCAAGTGAATAAATCTTTTTGTACTCTTAATCTTTTTGAATCAACTTACGTCCATGATAGACTGTAATTAAGATGTTGCCTTCAGGGAAGTGCAAAACAAAAATAAACGTCAGAAAAGGCTACAGCCCGCTTGAGGCGAACAGTATGATACCCTATATGCCCCTTAGAAAAATAGAGTTAATGATTCCGGTGTAGCCGAAAACTTTGTATGGGCGATATATTGGAAAAAACATTGGCTACATATCTTGTTAAACATATTTTTTCGGTTTCTATTAAAATGTTCGAGGAAAACAACATTTTAGTGAAAAACGCCCACAAAAATTGGACGTGGCAAAAAACTTTATATGAAGAATAGAAGTGCCAACATATCTTTTAAAGGTTGTTATACTCTATCTCTTTAACTTTAGCTTGAAAACGGTTTTTCTAATTTGCGGGCGTATCAAAAAAATTTTTACACTTAACCATTTCGGATCCCTGGTGAATATGTAGTCCAAATTTCAGCTTCCAAGCTTAAATTTAAAGACATACAAATTGCGTGCGGACAGACAAAGGATCACATCACAAAGGATGTATTCAGAGGTTTCATCATTCTCTAGATGACACAAAAACATTTTTTTAAGATGATATTTTAAGCCGCAGTGCCCTGTGAGGAAGTCCACCAGCTTTCCTTGTAAGAGTTAGGCTTAATTAATATTTGTATTGCCTTAAACCCGGAGCACTTTCGCAGTAGTTTAAGCGAAGCTGTTGACCCAATGTGTTTGTACTAAAAATCCATAGCTTCAACCAGCTCCTTTAGTTTCCGAGTTACATCTTGATCCGTTTGGCTTACTTTTGCAAGGCCTCGTAGAAGCTCTTTACTGTCATAGAATTCATTGTATTAGATGGCATTGCTTGTAGTCCTGTTTTACTCTATACTACCTGGAAAGATATGTGTTCTTAAAAACCATTATTGCGTGAATCTCAATGGTGTGGATTTCTGGGAGCTTCAGGGAGCTCACATGGTCTTCTTATTTAATCTTATATTCGAGTTGCAACTTTATAGCGCACGAAGCAACCTTCTAGGCCTGCATGTAGCTTATTTTTTGTTGTCCGTTAAAGTACTTTTGGCGGTGATGAAACTAACAATCATTTTATACAAACAGTGTATTATTGTTTTGAGGACTAACACCCCTAGCCCTACTTTAAGTTATCTAGGAGATGTTTGAATTCATCGGAGTAACTCATTAGGCTGCCTTCTATGGTGATAGGTTCAAGATAAACTAATCTCCTTCTAGTTAAAGTCACTATTCACCCAGATTAGCGAAAAGGAGAAACAGAAAATAGTAAAGTTGTTTAAAATCACATTTCGATTGCAGAAAAAACTCAATTTTAAATTGGATATCTACGTGATATAAAATAGATACTAACCTTTTCTGAAACAAAGGAGTGGTCCTTTTATAAGGTAATTTCATAAAATTGCACCCTATAACCACTATTACCCTTGAGATTTTCACAAATTTTAGTTAGCTACCTAATTAAAAACAAAAATTATAAATGGCTCGCAATGTCAAACCTTAACCTTGACATATGACAATACAGACAAGTACATATGTACAAATGAATCCAAAAAGCGAGAGTACTACACAGGAATTTACCTTAAAAGTTAATGAATTTTTCGACTTCAACCCAAAACATAATCCATTCCAAAGTTTAGCCCAATCGTATGTTGGGTGCGGCAATGTGTATGCATAAAATAAAGCTACAAATACACTGAAGGTCAAAACAGATCCATAAAAAAAAAACTGATTTAGATGACAGCCCGCAGTCAGTCAGTCAGTCCATTTAAAAGAACAAAAGATATAAGACTCATTCTCAAACTATTTACTGCAACTGCAGGGGCAACACAACAACACATATTTGAATTTTTCTTGATTTTAAATGATATCGATTCGATTGTGCTATTGCACCACAATCACTTTGCCTTACCTCCTCTATGCAGCAAGATTAGGTCAGTGTCAGAGCCAAATCAGTCGACTCAGATCTGGGTAATTGTATTTATTGGACGCATACTGTCAGATAAAGATCAATGTAATTCGTAATCCAGTGAAACCAAAAAAATGTGTCCACCCTTACAACGGATTATGCATGATTGTTGGGCAGTATGTATGTCTTGCAACACCAATTTAAAATATGTGCTTTAAATATTCATAGGTAAATATTACTTGGCATCATTCATAAATTCTCCAGCCTATCAGCAACATCGATGAAAACAAAACAAACCCAAACACTTAAGATAATCTGTCATCGGCTACTGTGCCATAAAAGCTGGATTCATGGCTGGAAGATTTCAAGCACCAACTAGACAAAGTCTGTAGACACAAATTGCTGTTATTATCAATCAATAAGATCTCTTAGCGACGCCCAACCAAGACTTAAGCTCAACATTTTATCGGCAAACTATAATATTTTAGTCTTCCTGGTAGCACGCCATCTCAGATTGAAAAGCACCATCATATAGCTCGGTATGCTTGGCCTGTACCATATATTTGTGTACCTCTACCGAAATCGAAGGCAAATTTCTGGTAACAGTTCAAATGTCTATGGCTGCTAAACTAATGCATTTAATGTGCTAACTTGCAAATCATTGGAATTTTCTGCTGAGGTAATAGTAAGGCTTTTATGGCAGACTTGTCCTCCAACCCACACACGGCACCGGCTACCTGTTTCAAAGGAGTATTTTCCCCCTATATTTCGCTTCTCAAAAAGTGTAAGTGTAGTGAACTTTAACAGGGCTGGATTTGTTATCGGTCGCATCTGGCATGGGGGCCAAATAAATAAAAAAAATGCGCTTTGTATGAATAATATTTCAATACTTATCGATTAAACGTTAGACTGACACACCTGCTCCATCTCAAGCCAAAAAAAAAATCAATGTGATTATTGTGTGTTAGGTATATTTCCGAAGCGAGAGGTGTTGGCTTAAGTAGTATTGAAGGAGGTGGAAAATTGTATACAATTTCCTACAATTTTCCTACAACTGCAGACTGAAAAACGATAGTGAATGTACAATTTTTCTTAAGCATACCTTGTATTAATGGAGGATTTCCGGCAAAAGAAAAGGATACAATATTTCACTTTTTCTTGGCCAGGATCAGTGCATAATTATTGCCGAATTTTTAAAAATTCTCTTGTATATAAAGTCAAATCATATAATGGAATGAAGTAGAAACAGCGATCTACGACACCCATTACAAACAAGGGACACGAACAACCTCTAGTTTCTTAAACCACTACCCCAAAATGGGGTGTGCTTTAAGCACAATGGACCATTAGCAAGTCTGAGTGCTACTAGGATTAAAAATTCTGCAACTCACTTAGACGTAAAATACATATTTACTTATAAAGAATTTTATATAATAAGTGCTTAATTTGAGAACGCTCAAGTAGAGCTACATTTTTTCAATATTCACAAAAAAATGCGCTTTTCAAACTTAAAAGAAAAAGCAGGTGCTTCTTTTTTAAACAAGTCCTCATCACCCAAAGAATCGTATAAGGGGACAAGCATACAAACTATTCTGTTTCACATACGCAACTTCAACAAAAATTGAACGGTATGGCTGACCATGCGATTTCAAAGGTGCAGGCTTCCCATTTGATTTGCACCTTAACTCATAAAAGTAAACAAATTTGTTAACAAACAACTGACCAAGTGAAGAAAAGTAAATTAATTCATTGAACATTAATAGCTCTGATATTAAAAAATCTCTATCCGCATCTTTAGACACATTTTATATTGATTATGCCTGTTTAATAACTATTCTTATTAATAAACATATCTATTCTCTTTTTTCTATAAAATCCCAATGCCCATTTTATACGTTTCTCCAAAATATACTGTGGTGAATAATACTATATAGTTCATGCACAACTTTTCGTCTATTGTCCAGCAAAATATTCTTAGTTGATACGCAAACCACTAAGACGAATTTAGTTGATACACACATCATAAATTTCCCTATTTCAAAAATATATTCACTTCTTATTGTAAACAACCTCTTTTTACCTTTTTTTATTTTATGTGACTCCTATATTTAGGGCATAAAAGAATGTATTTGTGTTGGTATACTCAAAACAAGATCAATCTTAAATGTCCTTTCACTTAAAGTAGAGCAAGGTTGTCCAACAGAGGGGGTTACTTTGCTCCGTCCGACATTGTCTATGATTGTGCTTTTTTTAGAAGAGCTGGAGAAAATCTATTCAAACACCTTATTAATATTCCTGCAAAGATCATTTCGGTGAAAAAACTTCTGAATTTATGAATAAAAAAATTCGTTTTTCTTCAAAAACAAAACTTTATTTTTCTTCAAAAAAAAAAAAAAGAATTATAATCAATAAAAACAAAAAAATAAGTGTTTTAGACGGGTAATTGATTAAAAATAAATTACAATACGTAAAAAGGGTTTTGATTCATCAAAAAAAAACTTTTTAAAAAACGAAAGTTTAGCTAGACAAAGACTTTAGCTCTGCGACGTACTGAAATTGAGTCAAGTTACAATGTTTTGCGAAACATACCGGAACTAATTTAGTTCGCACATATACAGTGGTTGATTAATAAAAAAAATACTCATATAGGTAGATATTTCTAAAGCTCGGGCGCGAAAAATGTGGTACAGTAGAGGGGTCTATCATCACCCCAACTCATGTTATGTCAAGTTAAAGTGAATAACTACTATTTTGAGGTATAAGTACTCTAAATGATATAACTGACTAGATAGAGCTACAAAAACTATTTAATACACTTCTAGTCCTAATTTAATAACGCAAGAAATGTTCCCCGTGGGGTGTTTGAAATGTGGTAATGTTATTCAAATTTCAATTTCAATTTATTTATAAATAATAGAATCCTTGAGAAGGGAATCTCATTAATGGAATCTTAAAATTAACAAATTAAATTACAAATTTATATTAGTATTCATTAATTAATTACAGAAATAATCCAACAATAAACAATTAAAACTAATTTACAAAAATGGAGTGAAAATGCACAGCTACGTTAGGGTTTAGGAGATGGTTCTTTGAAGAGCGGAGAAAATTAAACTATTCCATATTCTGGCACTCAGAACGAAGAAAGACCTGCTAGTTTGCAAAGTTGAAATTGTGGGAATGTTGATGTTATTAGTTCGAGTTGAAATCGAAAAACGTGTCTTTTGAAATAATAAGACGGTGTTCTATGCTGGATCAATTTAGAAAGAAATTTACACATTTATGAAATGAGACATTAATGGCACTTTAAAAACGCAATTTGTTACATGAGACACGTGATCAAACCTTCTTAAAGAATGAACAAAACGAATACATGAATTGAAAGCTACATTTAATTTTTTTTTTGCTTGCTGATTGAGTCCATTCCACCGTATATAGGCGCACCATATTTAATAATTGGTGCCAAAAGAGTTTTGACCAATGTCAGCCTAATATTCTTCATTTTGTCTTGAGCATGCAACAAATATGAAACTCTTTATCGCAATGGCGCAAGGTATACACCAAATTCAGTGAGCGAAGTTATCAGGTCTTTGTTGCTAGTTAACGGAAGCTAACACACATTTACTAATGAAAATAGCAAGTTAGAAGGTAGGTTAAGGCCGACTCATCGATACAATATTTTCATCAAATACAAAAAAAAACAGCCGTGAAACCAGGCAACCAAACCTTGTTTTCACCTGAACACCACGTTGCCTTCACTCCGGCCCTGTACTTTTATTTTTTGTTAAAGATCAATCGACTGCAAAAAACATAGTCAGCCACCGGCTTTTACAGGGGCTTGTAGAGCAATTAATACAGAAAATTTACAACAACTTGAGACAGACGTTGTTGTTGTTGTTGTTTTTTTTCGCCGGAGCGCAAACATTGTTGTTGTCAAAGTGGAAATAAAAGTCATAAGAAGAAAAAAGTAATAGTTTGGCACTAATGAAAAGTGTTTCTTTTACCGCATCCGCTTTAGACATCGCAATACCAACGAGTGGGTTTAATAATAAGAATCACAAAATAGGAAAGGGAAACCGATATATGATATCTTTCATAACTTGAAAATTATTTTTATTCATTATATATCGAATTCATATTACTTCAGACATTATCGATATCAATTTTAACTTAAGTCAGTCGGCAGATTTAAATTATAGTACTAGTGTCTATGTTTTGTTTGAAATGTTTTAACGGTCGATAAATATTATCTTCAGCGTTCTTCGCGTAAGTTGTTTCTGTTTTAAAAAATATCTTTGAAGTTTTGCCGATTGCCTCGAGCTTCAAATAGGTAGGTATAGGTAGGCACCTATTTATTATTTAATATAACAAGATACAAAATTTATATTTGATAGTTATGGATAGCTGTCAACTTTTAAATTGTGTCAGTTACTTAACCCGGAAATATCATAATTAGAACAAAACGTTAAGTGTTCTAGTAAGTTGTCACCTTTTGGGTCATAGCTTGTCAAAAAAGGATTGTAACAAGCAATAAAGAGCTAAATTTTGTCAGATTAATCAAACCAGTTGTTATGAAACAACGAAATTGTGAAAGGTTAACCTGTTTACACCAGCCAATAATTGACCTTTTTCTTTTCTTTTTTTTTAGTAGCTTATTCGAACATATGATGTATTTTTGGGTGAACTTGGGCAATTAAGACAACACAATGATTAAGACTGTCAGTCATGTTGAACATAGTTTCTTGTTTCTTTGTTTGTCCACAGCGCAAAGTAGAAAAGATTATTTTAACCTTTCTGTTACTATGCCAGGTGATTTGATAAAATCTCGTTGATTTCCCACAAACACATTTTATGTCGGGTTGCGTAACGTGACAAACCCCGAAAATCGTACTTAATCTCAAGTTAACATGCACAATTCAATGAAATTTATAAACTTGCCTCTAATTAGTTTGAAAATCTTTAAGTTCAGTTGGCAATGGTAAGGGGTTTTACTCCCATTTTTGCTTATTATATGTAAGACTTGAAATAGTTCTCAGCTAAAGGTAAAGATGGCATTTTGGAGTTGCCTTAAGTAAAAGTTTAGTCGACTCTTATAAATCGATAAATAGGCCTTTGCCATTTAAGTTTTAAGTACAACTTCATGTAAATGTTGTCCGCGGCTCCGTTTCAAATGGTCCATTCGGAGGGTCCAATTTTGCGTTACTTTTTCGAGCATTTCGGCCTGTGTTCCACGAATTACGCGTGTTATGTTATCCTGTAAGACTTCAATAGTGTTCGGCATGTCCACATAGACTAACGACTTTACATAACCCCACAAGAAAAAATCAAGAGACGTTAAATCGCATGATCTTGGCGGCCAACTCACAGGGCCATTTCGAGAGATAAGCTGCTCACCAAATTCATCCTTCAACATTTCCATTGTTTCACGAGCTGTGTGGCATGTGCCACCGTCTTGATGAAACCACATGTCAACCAAGTTTAACTCAGCTAACTGGGACAAAAAGAAGTCGCGTATCATGGCTGGTTATCGTTCGCCGTTGACGGTAACATTTCATCCACGGTCGTCTTTGAAGAAAAATGCACCGATGATGCCACCAGCCCATAAACCACATGAAACTGTCGTTTTTTCGGAATGCATCGGTAATTCTTGTATGGCATGTGGCCGTCACTTTGACAGATGACGTTTCGACAGCATTACTAATCAGTGCTGCCAACCTGAAAAATAAACGCTTAAAAAATCACCCTTTATAATCTAATTTCCAGGATGTGTGTCTAAAAGTTGGACATCGGCGCAACGTTTCGTTTTTCCGATTGTTACACATGGCAAAGTTTTTGCTTACAATATAATATTTAACAAAAATTTTCAAAATAAAGTGCTAAGGGAAATTGTGCACGCCACCGAAGCACGAGATAAAAACATTTGCCATAAGCAACGAACTCGCCTTTAAGAACATTTCAATAAAAAAAACCATTTGAACTAGCGCAATAAGATCTTACGTGGGAAGTTGCCTGCCAAACACATTTAAAAACGGAAATCACCTAGTTGTAATATACACTTTGTTTAAGGGCGCTAGTATGAATTTCGGACTACTATAAGCACGTGCGGTCGGTCCTCATAATGTCTGTTATGACAACCTTACATCGACAAAACAAAAAAATAAATCTTGTTGTAGCTGAATTCAAAGTATGAAGGAAGAGTATCGACGGACGCAAAATTAGCAGAAGGAACCATTGAACTTTCCACTGTTAGCGGTCAAAACAACAATCTCATCAGAATTCAAACTCCAGAAAAATGTGGCCAAACCACCATAACGGACCATGCGGTTAGACCGGGCCTCCCACATAATACGTACTGCCACAGTTCCAATGTCACAGCTGAAAAAGAAACTGTCATTCACGATGTATGCACCGGTTCGGCGCTAGCTAGGACCAGCCAGCGGAAAATCTTGGAAAATCCTTTTTAGACTTGAGGAAGTCTCAAAGAATAGCTTAAAAGAACTAATAACCTTTTTAGACTTCCCGCTTCTTTAACAAACCTACAAACTTTATCAACTAGGCTAAATGAGTAGTTAAAATAAAATGCGGCTTGCTTTTGCTGTCCATACCGCCACACTTTCTCCTTACAATAAACTACGAGGTTATCAACGCCTGCATCACCGTCACCGTTTTGAAAGAGGCTACGCTGATACAAAGCGCCTTATTGTTTCCACTAATTTCCAGGAAATGGACCTCAAATGAAGCAATTTTGCACAACATTCCAATTTGCAAAACAATATTATATTTTTGTAATCTTAAATGGAGCCGCCTGTATTTGGACCCCTTCACCGCAACAAAAATATTTAATCACATATTCGTGGAAACATTTTCGGGTATTTGCAACATTTCTTTTATGTGTAGGCATCTACTTCTTCGCGAAGAAATGACGCAATCAAAATCTGATAGTATATAAACAGTAATAATTCACTCCAAAATGCAATTTGACTTTGATCACTCCCTCCGTTGTATGGCTGGACCGAAGTTATTGCGAAATGTGAAAATTACTTATTCCAAAACAGTTGATATCAAAAATCTTGCAAAAAGTAACTCGAAGCAATCAATCAATTCATGCTTCGCATCTATAGAGTCACGGTTCTTGACGGTGGTGTGCTCAACGTCGGAATATAAAAATACAGCCTCAGCAATACAGTGGGAGACCATGATAATTGCAAATCAATTCGCAACATTTCGATCAGGATTCCGTCAATTGGCGTGGGAAATTATGGAATTATTACAAAGGCAGCGCGTAGTTAGTAAGAAAACATAATCAATAAATGGTAACTTTTCTGGCGTAATTAAGCGATTAAGACTCCGTGGCGGACATTTATACTTTGTAATTAAATGTCGATTAGATCTATGAAGCATAGCTAACCGTTCCTAAAGGCCAAATTAGGAACCGAACTACATTCATTCATATCAATTATAAATAAATGAGATTAAATCTTTAATGAGGAGTGGTGAACCTAATTTGGAAGTGCTTTAAATATTTGGCTCATTATACGAGATAATCTCTATACAAAATCAATTCATTCATGCAGTTTCTACATTGCATGTAATTCCATGGAGGAGATAAAAGGTAAAAATATCGCTCCAGGAGACAGCTTACATGTGTCAGAGAAAACAATGAGAAGTGTGAGACCACTTAAGTGGTAGCATTTTATAATCAATACACACAGGACGGATACATGTAACTCCCTTACCCAGAGAATAATCAATTTAAATAATGACAGTTGCCACATGCAACCCATTAGGCAATGCTAATGGCTATTTAGGCGGCGGGCGATTGTGCGCTCATGTTCTTTCTGCTATTAGAATTCAATTAACACGTCGCCTTAGCCGGTTACGACTTAAATGCAAGTGAACCGCGCAATACCAATGGAGGGGAGTGTATCAGCGGTATAAATTTTGTCAAAGAGCTGGTAACACTTATGCTTTTCGACAACTTCATAGTTATGAGTTATGAAGCCATTCGGCTTAATATGGCTTAGAGGCAAATTGAACTGGAATTGCACTTGACGCCGAGTCGATTCAGTTAAATTGACTGAAACAATTTCACAAATTTTTGTGACCCAAGTGAAATATTTAGTTTGCCTATATCTATTTGCTCATGCAGTTGGAATTCGGATCCAAGGTCACATAGTAGTCTGAGACCTTTTCAATTCACGCATGCTTAACTCTATGACGTGCATTCAAGCCTGTTTCTGCGGATATCCGTAAATTTGCAATAATTACTTGTCCGACCTCCTCCGGTGGTGAGATGAAAAGGCAATACGTGAGTATTGTACTAAGACGTGTGTGCTATCATCCAATCGGCAGGCATTGGGACACCTTACCTACTCGTAGTGAATTCAATCCTAAATTGAAAAGAAAAACCGCCAATTCGTTGCAATGCAATGGCACCGTTTTGATCAAATAAAAAGAAAAAAAAAATAGAAAAAAAAAACTTTCTATGAAACAGCCACTGGGTGGAGTCATTCGTTGACTCCGGACTGATTGATAATAATGACGCATGGATGGTTTTTTGTTGGCAGACAATAATTGCAAGATGCTGACACGTATTCCTTAACTTGTTGCTGTGCACCTACTTTCATTTTTCATTGATTTGGCATTTGTAACAAGAGACTCTTTCAATGAATCAAGGAAATTAGCAATTTTAATTAACTGGAGGATTTCCTTTGCAGCAATTTTGTTTTTGCTTTATGTTCATTGTCATGCATGATGCTATATTAAAAGTGAACGTGATAATTTGTCATGATAAGTTCACATCATTCCAAGACAATGGAATTTACTATCACACATATTGCAGATGGGAAAATGTGAGGGCGTATAGTTTTTCGTTTTTACCCGAATGCGAGATGTCTTCAAATCACAATGCAAAAGTTTTTTTTTTTTTTGCGATGATGAATGTCAACTTTTGAAAGAAATCTACATATCCAGCAACCTATTTATGGAAAATCCAGGCTATGCAGTTTCACTGTAATTATGATCGCGGAACCTACAATTTATAAGTAAGCTTCGGTGGCTCCGATATAGTGGGTACAATGTAAATCTTACTACCAATAAATCGGTCACAAGCGTCGACTGTAATTCATTTTCACACCACAAAAGATGGGAGCTTTAGGAATCATCATTGTGCTTAGATTATCGCTAGAGTAAACGGTATTTTGTAAAAATATTTATGCATTTTTTATGCCAACATATTACCAACATATTATTCTTAATATTACAAGAGAGGAGGGGGAAATTGAGACCAACATTTTGGAGTAAATATATAACCAGAGTAATGCCGAACTGTAAGATTTTAGAAATTGTTAATAATTTGGTGAACCAACTAAGTAAGGATGCAAAGTAAAGGGATCTTGAATTTGAGCAGATCTCGACTTCGGATGGCGGGTGGTGACCTGTCTGGACACCGGAAGACTGGTACTGTCAGAAACTGATGGCTGTAGGTATTGTAACGATATATGTGTGATGGAGGGTTATATCCTCCATATTGCGCATAGTATCTTTGCAGCTGGACAACAGATTGTTGAGTTTTTGTATGAAAAAAAAAATGCTTTGAAGAACGGGTGCATTTTTTGGTTGTTGTTGAAGACTTCTTGTTTTGGTTGTCCCATTATGGTGTCTCTTGTTTTTGCAACGATTTTGTGATGTGATAGACCCTTACTAACCAAATCTAACCTAACCTAGTTTCTTAAACCACTACACCAAAAGATTATTTATTTTTGGTAGTACAATGTTCCAGTTCCACCTTAGGCTTTAACTCGCAGAAAATCTGAAAGTCGGTCCCCATTTTTACTGAGTCCAGTTCTCAAGAATAATTAAGAAATTTTTTAATATCAAATAACGAAAGAGGACAAGTCGATTTATGTGCCGCTCACTTATAAGATACGTTTAAGACCTTTGACGGTCAAAAGCTAAATGGAGATACCTGACAATTTTAAATTAAAAGGTTATCGTTGGCTGATCTACGTTATGAAATACATTAACTTAAATAAAACAAGGCTGCTGGATACGATTTGATTACGGGACAGGTATTTAAAGAGTTGCCTAGGAAAGCAGTGCATTCAAAAAAAATGATTGAAGCTCTCTATCGAAAAGCGCCGATTAACTCCAGACCACCAACTCAAGCTCTCCACAATCGACCGGGTTTATAAAATAAATAATGAACTAGAAAAAGCCCTAGAGGAGAAACAAGTTTGTTTTAGCGTTTTTCTTGACGTGGCCCAGGCTCTTGAAAAAGTATGGCGTAAGGGATCGAAACAATTGAAGTAAAGCCTTAATAGGTCCGATTCTATTTTTAATTTATTCTAGAAATATGCCGCAAAATGATAGAACTACTATAGCTTATTAGCTTTGAGTAATACGGTTGAATCGGCAACGAATAATGGCCAACGGGCTATCATCGACAGCGTTTTTGAGTAGACAAATAATTGGCGTACTGTCCTCAAAGAAACCAAATATTCGCACCTTAATTTTATTGAATCCGTATAAATTCCGTACATGAAGCTAAATATTTGGGATTAACATAAAATGGAAATCACACGTAATGAGGAAACGGGAAGAGCTGATCGATTTGCCAAAATTAGTACGCAAAAGAAGATGCTTTTAGAGAAGCAAGTTCTTAAACCGGTTTGGACTTATAGTATACAACAAGTAACATACATATTTTCCAAACTTTTCAAAATGAAGTGCTAAGTAAACTTGTTAACGCCCCATTGTATATCCAAAACAGTGATATGGCTTAGGCATGGCTGCCGTCAAAGACGTAATTAAAACATTTGCCCGTAAGCAACGGACTCGCCTTCACGGTCATTGCATTAACGCTATGCCACAAATTCTGAACAAAATCTACAGCAGATAGAACCATTCGAATTAGCGCAATAAGATGTACCCGCGAGCAATTTGCGGTATTAGCAGGTGCCTCCGCTGGAAGGTTGCCTGCCAAACTTGTATAAAAACGGAAATTAAAACTGCTCGATATGATATAACCTAGTTGCAGTATAAATTAGTTTTTTTTTTAGTTAGTAATAATCTCACACTACGACGAGCAGCTTTCACCTACTCTTGAAATAATAAAAATAAAAAGTCCAATGGAAAATACTTTAAATGAACTGCTTAATAGTCAGTCATAGAGTTAGAACAAGGTCTAATCGGAAACAAATCAATATTTTGTCAATAAGCCAAAGGCAACCACGAACAGTTAAATTCTGTTCTCTGTAACTTGGCAGCGATCATAAGATTCTTGGTCACGTAAATTGAAAATTAATTAATAAAGTTCTGCTCTACTTTTAAGTCGCTAACTAAATTAAAATTTATGCGGCGGCATTTCATATTCATGTTCATATGTATGCTCGTATCAACATTACTCATAGGAATAATTCAATTTAATTTTCAGTATTTGGCTTATTTTAAAGAGTTTCTCACACAAAAGACCTTGTGCTAGATTTAACCGAAGAATGTTAAAGTTTTAAGAAATGAAAAATAACTCACAGTTTAAAGTCGGTAGTTAATAGTTTGTTGAATCCTATAGCCGATTACTATGTATTGCGTTGCGACTCTTAAGGGTATCGCCCACAATGTCGAAACAGTGAGCAGATCAGTTCTTTGGCCACTAATCCAATTTCACGAATGCTCTTAATTGAAGCTTTAAATGTGCACAAAAGTCACATACATATTATTCAGTCAACCAGAACTTGTTATTTGAATGTTTGGTAGTTAAACGATTTTACTAAGTGATAAAGTGCGAACACAAGTAGTGCTACATAGTTATTCGAATATGGAATTTTGATTTACCCTACATAAATGTATTTATACATTCACTGACTTTTTAAGAATGAATTCAATGAATATATTCACCGACTTCCCAAGAATGCATTTTCTAAGAGCCGTGGGAAATGTTCCAACTTTAAGCAAGTAACAATTAATATTCTCCCCTATCGTGTAAATCGCCGTATCTGAGATTCCCTTCACTGAGATTCACTTTTACTTGTCATTTGCATCGTGGAATCCGCCGGGCAAACTTTCTTATCGATGTCAATTTCGAATTTGAAGTTGGTGGCTGTTTTGTAGTAAATGACAGAACTGAGAGTTGGAAAATAATTTCAAATTTAAATTAAATAAGTAAAATCAGTAGCGCAATGGATAGTGTAGGCATATTTGAATATATTTAACAATCAGGATAAAGTATCCCCGATAGGAAAAACGCGAGTTTTGAAACACAATCATAATCTGTTAATAGCTTCAATTAATCTTTTAAGTTTGTTAAGAGCATATAACGCGTAATTAATACGTTTTTAATGTTTCGAATATTTTGAAAACGGAGTTTAATACTAACTCGTTCTCGTAGTCAGACCCAAATGATTTTCGTCAACAATGAGTGATGTTGACAAACCACAAGCCAAGAGATATTTTTATAAAAAATGTCGAATCAAATAGAAGTGGTAATTTGCCATCGAAACTCATCACAAAATAGACATTTATACGATAATCGTAAGGGATATTTAGTCCTCTAAAAATTACCTATATTCTTGCTACCTGATGATCAGATCTGCGGCCATAACCAGTGGATAAGATGTGTGGATGCAACGAATCCAGGCTCCAACCAGGACTGATTAATAAAATATTTTATGACAATAAATGCATAGAATCCTTACATTTTGGACAAATCAAATTGAAATTGCAGCCAACAAGCAATGAATTAGCTGCGTATCTAAAACGTCAAAGATTGTATGGGGAGTGTTCCCTAGTACGTTTTGTACGATGGTGTGAAACGCATTCACTTGCCGAAAGGTGAACGTTTCACTTCGAAAGTATTTTACGATGACAATTTATGAATTTGAGGGAAATGTCCCCCCCGGCGGATTCCACGATAGGGCTGATTATGCTCGTAACTCATTTTTTTTAAAGAAGACATTGTGAATTGTGGAAATGAGATAGCTTCTTAAAACATATCGGCTTTGGCTATCTGTTGACAATCTCCAAGATGAATTTAAGTGGTACAAATCCTTCAGGAAAATACTCGCTAATAGGTCCTTTACTTCCTTCGTTTGAATATTTTAACAACAAAATTAATTGGAATTCATTTGTAGCATACGTTATCTACCCTATTTTAGTAGAATATAAAAACGTGCCGCTAACAAATATCACGAGTTTTGTGCTTAAAATTCCAAGAAAAAAAAACGACTGATTCTCATCTATAGACTGCGGTCAAATCGGTTCCAATCGGTTGGTTGACACACTGTTGGCGGTAGTACGCCGCGCCTCCACTGCTGTAAAGTTTTTACTTTTCGTTAGCTTGCGCACATTGCCTTCGGATAACACGATTTGTTTTTTGTTAATGCAATTATCCTGTTTTTCCCTATTTTTATCAGAAAGTTTTCAAGCAATGTAGAGCACTATTATCCAGTTTGTACTTCTAGTCGCCAAATGCAAAGTCATGAAAATAATAAATGTTTGGTTTGAGTTCAGGAAATAGATGGAGGTAGATAGAGAGACTAAATGTCGAGAGAATGTTTAATAGTGAATTACACAACTACAAATGGATAGTTTACCATTAATAAATCAATGAATATTTTGTAGAAAAATGTTTTACTTGACGCTTTGTCTTAATTTAGAGAATTAGAGTTAGGTAACCTACATTCGTAAGCTATAGATTTGGGTTTTTAAATGATGACTGTAGTCTTAGTCCATTTCGAGTTAAATCTTGATACCACCAATAGGAGCAGAACCTCGCAATATAGCAAAATAACTTGATGATATGAGCTCACATATTTGTCACAACATAAAAATGCATTCTTTTAGTTGATTCTCTTGTCTAGTTGAATAGGCTGTACTTTAACGTGCTGAGCTATAGTTTATTCTCGGAACGTATGCGAATCCCATTCAATTCAATTTCGTAGCGAGTAGCTTTCTTCCTTTCTATCCTCTTTTCTATCGACGCAGACTTTTTCTTACATTAAATCAGTCCAAATTATCATTTGGCCTTTTCAAATGATATACATCTCAAATATCATAAAAATAAAGAGCAGAACCTACCAATAAAGCTTACCCTAAAATGAAAAATACATGAGGACAGGTTCAATGGGGTGCAGTGGCTTAGTGGTTAAGTGCGTTGGACCACCAAGCGAGAGGTCGCTGCTTCAAATCCCGACCTGAACCACCTGAAAGTTATTATTCGCTGCCCCATCTCTTGCGAACGTTTGACAAACATCAAATAGTAAGAACTGTCATAGAGGTTTCTCAAAAATTAATTGCCGTTCGGAATCGGCATTAAACTGTAGGTCCCTTTCATTTGTGTACAATGGGATCATTGCGGTCCCACGTATCAGAACCAATTATAATTTTTAGTCTTACTCGTAACTTTGAATAGATTATGTTGAAGATTACATATAAAGTCAATCAAACTACTAGCATACGCATCAAGGATTTTATTGACCTTAGGAACTTCGTCGTGCTATTGAAAAACAGGCGAAATTAGTTGGCCTTGAAGTAGATGAGGACAAGACTAAATACATGCTGTCAACAAACACACAGGCATCTGTCCATCGACATGGACAAAATGTCACTATTGATAGCAGCAACTTCGAGGTAGATAAGGAGTTGATCTACCTCAATGTAAACATCAACTCTACGAATGACCGGCGAAGAATAATCGTAGGAAACTGAAAATGAGTTCAAAACCCCTGACTCGAAGGACAGAGTGCATGCTCTACAGAACCCTTATCCTCCCAGTTCTGCTATATGGCCCCGAATGCTGGACGATAAGCAACAAAGAAGAGTTGATACTGGGATCATATGAAAGAAAAAGTCTTCGATGGATATTTGATCGAATGGGTGAAAAGATACAATCGCGAACTCTAGAAGCGGATCTTCGAAAATACCCAAATCGCGGATGCCAGAGCGCTTGGCCTGGAAAATTGGAAGCAGCGCGTCTTGCCTTGTCTCAGGCAGAGACTCCTCATGGGTCGGGAGCTCGTTAAGTCAGTAAAGTCGGTCGCATAAAAAACATTTTTAGGCACATTCAGAACATTCTGCATTCAGAATCCTTGAACTTCTCTTGTTTCTGCTCTGTAAATTAAAAAAATATTACACCTAGTTATCCTCAAACCCTTTAAAACAATAGGTCGCTTAATCTTTTTATTGATATTTAATTGACGAGTAGTAAATATTTTTTTAAGATTGTTTGACTTTTATTACAAAATATCGAAATTTATTCGCAAATTTGACGTGCGGAATTGGCGTCAAATAGTAGGCCACGTTCCATTTATGTCAAAACTTTATCGTAGCGCACATGAATACTGGCTTAGGATGCTGTATAGGTATAGTTGTTTTATGTTTTTTACAAGTCAAATACATCATCATTGCGCACAACATACAATGTAAAGCGTAATAAAACTATTAATTAAGGAGTGGTTGGTAAGGCTATTTGTGGCAGAGCAATTTGTAGCGCATGAAATTGGCGGTACGATTATAAAGGTATGCAGCTGTTAGTTTTGAGTCCAAAAAATGTCCAAATGTTGCCCCCGTCGGAAGCAGAACACCTTTAGGTGATGTTTATATTATACGATTGATTTGCCAAAATCGTCATACTAATGCCCATATTCGCTACCGACTGTTAGTTTGAAGCCAGCTTAATACCCATTGGATATGCAGCTACTCGCTTATGCACATAGATGCTTCTGTCTACCTTCATCATACAAATCTAAAAGCAGACAGCAGCAATTGCAATCAGCATTCATGGCAAACACAGTTTTTGCTTTGACTTGCAAGTGTACAAAAGTGATTAGTGAATGTGGGAATAAATGGGCGATAGAAAGTTAACTGATTTAACGCGCTTGAATTTTTAATTGTAGAGTTTGTGAAGTGTACAAAAGGCAAAGAGGGTTATTAACCACGAATGAATAGTTTTAATCTTTCCAAACCAAGTGCCCAATACTGAATCATATGCACATAATTTTCACCAATAGTGATACGCAATAACGCTTATACACGCAGTTATTTTTTTAAATTTTTTTTTTAACAATGTTTTTATGTTTAAATCATTCAATTGAAACCGGCAGTAAAAATTATCCAAAAACATAACGAAGCGAGTCTTAGCCTCTAATTAAGTCGAATTGCAATTAAAATCCATTTCTTTAAGATGAAATGGTTAATCAGCGCTCACATGCAGCCCAGACATTCGCGCGAGCGCCTGCCATAAATATTGCATTTCCAATAATCGAATTAAAGCAACCCATACGGACAGCTTATTATATCACAAAGTTTCATTATGCAATATTTAGACGGACTCGAACACAGGCGGAGTCCGCTACCATGGCACATGCTTCATGCTACTCTAGGCAGTCTCTCTTAAATGCATATCCATCCAACAGTTTCGATGTTTCGGCTATATCATCAACAAGCAATAAAAATGATTTTAATTATTATTAAGTCAATTGACTGATTAATTGGTTCTTGAGCGCTGCCGCTGTGAAGGTGGCTATTTAATATGAAAAAATGTTGAAAGCTTCCATCGTCTGTGGTGGGTGATGATCGATCCGATTGAAGACGGCGCGGCGCGCGTTGCACTTTCGTTCGTTAATAGGGCTTGTCGGTTTGGTTCACTGTTTAGTTGTACATAAGATTGCTTGACTTGAGTGCGATCTGAACTGAATTTCGTGCAGGAAACGCGACATGGTTTTTTATTTTGTTTTCCCCCCTACTGGCATACATATTCAGCTCAGACACGAGTGCGACTACGTCGGTTAGTGCACAAACGTTGGAAGCGAAAAGTGAGATTCATTCGAGTGACATAAATTGGTTAAGTCAATCGCTCAATTAAAATTGACGCGCCGATGCAATTAACACTGCGTTAATCTGCGATGTGGATCTGAATTGTTAAAGCCAAAAGAGATTTACGGTTATCGCAATTTTAACTACTGGGCACGTGTGATGTGGAATCTGTCACATTTTGTTTTGGCGAAAAAAATGTTGACAATTTCTTGAATCGTACTCGCTTTTATCAACTATTATCCAGTGACATTGAAAATCATCGCAAGTTTTTTTAGATCTCCCTGCATTTCAAAACTTATTTTATCCCATTTAGTTGATAAAGGTAAAAGTTAAAGTTAAAAGTTTTCGACTATTCTTTCCAAACTCTTTGAAAGTATTTTACGCAAAGCCTTAAGCTTTCAATATAAGTCCACCATCTCTCCTTGCTTCCTGAAAGGCAGATGAACTACTACAAACCTCATCGAGTTTGTCTCCTTTTCCCTATCTGGTTATCGCAATTTTAACTACTGGGCACGTGTGATGTGGAATCTGTCACATTTTGTTTTGGCGAAAAAAATGTTGACAATTTCTTGAAGCGTTCTCGCTTTTATCAACTATTATCCAGTGACATTGGAAATCATCGCAAGTTTTTTTAGATCTCCCTGCATTTCAAAACTTATTTTATCCCATTTAGTTGATAAAGGTAAAAGTTAAAGTTAAAAGTTTTCGACTATTCTCTCCAAACTCTTTGAAAGTATTTTACGCAAAGCCTTAAGCTTTCAATATAAGTCCATCATCTCTCCTTGCTTTCTGAAAGGCAGATGAACTACTACAAACCTCATCGAGTTTGTCTCCTTTTCCCTATCTGCCAATGGAAATCAAGTCGATTTAATTACAACCGATAGGATATCTCATCAATTAATCATTTTCAAACTCTCTGTCTTAGGTTTTGCACCCATAGTGTTAAAATAGATATCCTCTGACCTGGAAAATCGTTCCTATAGTTGCTTCAGATTCTTCCTCTTGGCTCCTTTCATGGCAATCTCTGGTGTCCCTCAAGGTAGCCATTAAGGCCCGCTTCTCTTTATCCTTAATATAACCAATCTTAAGCGGGTCATAAAACATTCCTTTCTCTCCCTCTATGCTAACGATACCAAATTTTTCAAAACCATTTTTTCACCCAAAGACTCTTGTCTCCTTTAACAAGACCTTGATAATTTTTCGAATTGGTGCCTCAAAAATTTCTTAGAGCTTAACAACGCCAAATGTCAATCTGTTTCCTTTTCTCGTAAGCGCAACCAGTCCCCTTCCCGAATATATCTTCTCCTTGGTCAAGCTATATCTCTTGTACAATCGATAACCTAACATCTGCTTTGCTCGCCCCTTTCTCGAATACGCCAGTCAAGTCAGTGGTCGCCATTTCAGCGAATTTATGTTTCCAGAATCGAGAGCATTCAACGTCGTTTTCTTCGATTATTTGTTCTTTGAGGTTTAACCCGGAACGACCCTATTATCTTGCCTCCCTATCAATACCGAATTGAACTTATAAACTTGAACACCCTTGAAGAACATTCATCGACTCCTGTCAGGTTCTGTCGATCAACACTTACCCTCGCAACTAACGCTGTCCTCCTCTTTTTTATTTACCAACCTACCGCACCTCTTATGGCTCCAACGGGCCAATACCCGTATGCTGCGAAAGGTAAACACAAAGCCTACCGCTTTCGCCCTCACCAATATTTAATTTTCAATCATCCTGGAGTACTATTGAGACCCGTATTTCGTGCATTACAGAGGATGTAAATGTGGGAGGAGTAAGGAAGAGATGAGCTATCTTACGTATCTCGAACTACTTGGCCGATCTAAAATTCTTTTAACGTTACAATGGTATGATACCATTTTCTTCTTTCTTCATCAGTACAGCATACTTAAAAAGAGTGCGGGGCGAGAGGGACTATTTCTGAAACTACTCAGTCGATCTAAAAAATTATTTCCGCAGTACTTCAGTAAATAAATTTAAAGTTTTGGTATGCTTTGAATTTTTTGACAGGTTTTCTACAGATTTCGTTTGACGATAGCTTTTTAGATTTTTTTTTTTTTTATTTATTTTGAAAAAAAAAATGCAAAAAAAAACACATTTTTAACTTTGTCGTGTACATTGGTATACTAAAGAGAAAGTTATTGCGATCATGCGAAAATTTCGAACTCAAACCGTATGGCGAAACGGTTCCACGGATTTGTTTATAAGGTTTTTGGGGTTACATCTCGGGGCATCTTTTTATTTGTTGCTTTACCGTTTGAAATAACAGTACCTGCCATACATTTTTTTTTTGTGAAATTCACTTATCACTATTTTTCTAGAAAGTAGTTCCAGGGATTTTTGTTCCTTATGACGCAGTCGTGCATTTTATTTTTTATTTATTCCTTATGATCCGCGTCCTTTTTGATTTTTATTCTGTATGCTATCAATAGATCCATTTCTTTGCAGAATGGTTTGAACGAGTTAGGTGGATACATTGGGTGAGGAAGAAAAAAGGCTGTTTCAGGTACTTTGTTTTTGTTTTGGTAAAATGGTGCATAATAGGGATTCACGAGTGGGAAAATGGGAAATAGGACTTGCATAAGGACAAGATTTTGAATATTTTGTGTTTGGTTGGGTGAAAGCCAAAATTCCAATAATATCATCTGAAGGTTAGGCGTTCATGTACGAGTTGAAAGATAGGTCGCCTCTCCACTGATAACTAGTATTTAAAAAGAAAAACATCTTTCCCATGGATCCCATCTGCTTTCGTCTCACCATTTCCTTTTAAAAACATTTTTTGTTTAAAAAAATCAAACTATATGACAACTTTTTTATGAATGTCTTCCTGTCTTCTTCTTTTCATACACTTTTCATAAATTATAGTGTTAATAAGAAACCCTTTGTGCACATTTTACTAATCGAAACAGAGTCAGTGAGGTAATTTAAAAGAAAGATCTGTTTTCTTTTACTAAAATGCAAAGTTTTAAAAATCGATCCAACTAAATATTTCAAAACCATGGAAAACTTAAACAAAAAATATATTGGCTACTAAATTGTTTATCCTCGTTCTAGATAAAAAAAATAAAACTACTTAACCACATTTGTGTTTTCATTAGATTTTATTATAGCTTAATACAATTGTAGTTTTAATATATTAATTTGCTAATAAAATGAATCATTTCCCTTTCATTTATTATCATCAATATGTTAAACATTAGAGTTTTCGAAGCAACACATTTTAAATATTCCTGTCTTACGATGGCCCTTATTTAGTCTCTTTGTACTTCTAATTTTTTTTTTTTTGATTAGCCTATATTGGGGGTGAAGAAAATATTAAAAATTAGTCAAATAATTGTACTGTAAATTAACTCTGAACACAAAATCGAACACAAATCTGTAACAAAGGAAAATGCACAACATCAAAACGGATTATCAAACTGCTTATATGAACTGTGACTAGCAAGCGTTAGCATGCGTGTCCTTCCTCTGGAAGTACGGAATACATCATGAAATGAAAACATACGACGAAGCCAATTTCTATAGCGAAAATAAAGAAAATTTAGATCTGGGACTAGAAGCAAATCATCAAAGAACGGATTGAGTCGTGGGAAAAATCGATTAACATGCCATCTCGAGGGATTATAATAGGAAACACTCCTGGTTATTGTCAACTCATAGCAATTTTTACCTTGCATAACGGTCATGAATTCTGAAAATACAAATACAAGCATTTTTTTGTGAAATCTGTAAATCTCATTTTGTGCGATTCAGTTTCACTTACCATCGAAATCCACAGTGCCAGAGCCATCAGCGTCAATTTCTTCAATGATCATATCCAATTCATTGTTCGACAATTTGTCGTCCAACTCATGAAGAATGTCGCGAAGTGTTTGAACAGTTAGGTAACCCTTGCCCTCCTTATCGTATACTCTGAAGGCTTCTTTCAATTCCCTGGCTACAGCTTCAGCGTCCTCTTCTACTTCGACGAAGCGAGCCGCCAGGGCACAAAACTGGCTGAAATTCAATTTTCCAGTGTTGGTCCTGTCCTGTTCTTTGATTAGATTTTTGATGGCTTTATCGTCGAGTTTTTGTCCTAACATTTCAAGAATTGTTTGGATATTGCTGGTTTCAATCAAACCCTCATTCTCGGGATCGAATGCCTTGAAGGCATTTCGCAAAACTATTTGTGGAAACAAAAACAGTTTTGTAGTTTTAATATTATTCAAATTAAATGAAATAAGTTACTTCGCAGTTGTTCTTTATCGTACTCCTGATCACTCTGAGAAGAAAAAACAAATTGATAAATTAATAAGTATGGTTTTTTGTTTGGAAAACTTGTAGGGTTAAATATAATCACACAAACATAAATGTTAAAGAATAGCCAAGTTTTTTTTATACAAAAATCGCTTTTGCCTTACAAGACAGCCACAAAAAGTTCTGAGATCTAAAAAAGAACGCCAAGTTTGTATTGTAATTATTCAAAATTTCACGAATAGTATTTAGGTACATCTTTATACTTGGCTATACTTGCCACGCCTCTCTTTTGGAATATGCACAAAGTTTGTGTCTGTTCTTCAAATCCTTCCTCCAAGTATAATTTCATAGCTCTAAGTCTTTTGGGGGCTGAGTTAAAGAAAAGAGGCGGCTACCACGCCCCTAAATGAAATATAAATAATATTGACATTTTTTTCCGAGTTTGTTCTTAAAATGCAATCCTCGTGTAAAAAATCATAATTGTAGGTCTTTTTGAGGCTGCATTAAGAGAAGAGGGCGGCTGTCACGCCCCCTGGATTGAGAATCACAAATGTTAGATTTTTCCCTGTGGTTTCTCCGCAAACCCTATTACTGTGCCAAATTTCAAGGTTTTACGATGATTGGAAGTGCTCCATAGTTTTGATGATATGTTAGTAAGTCAGTGGTTAAGGTTCTTGCTAATTTTGGGGCCTTATAACTCAGGAACCGCTGATGTTAAACAGTTAAAATTTGGTATGGAGCCTGCTGCTGTGCGTCCCAATAAATTGATGTCTCTAGCTTTGTTGTAATCGAAGTTAGAGGGGTGGGTCGAAATGGCCTGAGTTGGTTCGTGTAACTAAGTGTGATGTGCCAAAGTTGCGATAGAACTTGGCTAGGCACTACCGTGCCTCTTGATCTTACTAGACTAATAATGTTTGTTCTTAAAACAACTGACTATTGAATCAAAATTCAGTGAAATTAATCGCCCAAAAAATTAGTTGGTCGATTTGTTGAGTTTTGACATGATGTCAAAAGACCCAACATATGTGATTTTGTGTTCCGTCATTTAAAGGCAAGGCTGTGTTATAAAATTTTGGAAAATTTTACAACAACAAAATTCATCGCTTTGTTAGATCACCGAAAAAATTTCAAATTACCCAAAAATACCTTCTGCTGTCCCTCAAGGAAGCTATATAGGTACTTCTTTGTAAACAACATTGTTAAGCCTTTGCCCCAATGGAAGTATTTAATGTTTAGAAGAACTGTGGCTATTTCTCTATTTCTAACTCTATTTTTTTCGATAGACTTCCTATCAGTGATTTTTGGTATCAAAGCCACGCATTCATCTTTAAATATGGTGGTCACTATCTTAAAAGGAATTTGCTTAATACCCTGAGTCAGTCATGATTGTTTGCTTAAGTTAAATGATGTTTTCTCAAATCTGAACACCTGCCGGACGTTATTTCTAAGGTAGAAAGTATGGAAAAAAAGTCATATTAAGCTAAAATTGGTTTATAAATTTGGATACATTAAGAGCAAATTGGACATGCCCCGCAGATGTTTATAAGATTACAAAAATTCCTTTTAAATTCGAAATCTAATTATGAAAACTGATATAGCCCACTGCAGCATAAAACTACCTACGCCGAGCTGAGCCTTGATGTTGCATGAACACTTTATACTACCAAGCCACTTGAGGAAAGAAAGTTAAAATCCCTTAAGGGGTTAGGGGCATTTACAGGCACGAAAATGCAAGTATTTGTAATAATTTCTTTTATCAGTAATTCATTTTTTTTTTATAAAAGTAACAATACTACATCATTATGTCATGTTTCAAATTTATTTCATCAAAATTTGAAAAACAAATATTAATTATATAAAAAGTTGTCAGCCCCTTTTCCACAAGTAGTCATTTGCGGTGAACATCTTTGGAAGAATAAAACCTTCAATCAGTTCTAACTTTCTTTCAAATCCACCGAGTGGTCTTGGAATGACTGTGGTATCCGACATTAAAAACCATAGTTTTGAAAAAACGCGCTTTTGGTGCTGTCGAGCGATGTGTAGCCCGACGTTCATTGTTGAATAACTCGAAGCATTCGTCAAATTCTGTAGAGAATGTTTTCTTAGATATTAACTTGGAGATGCAAGAAAAGAAAATTGATTTTTTTTGAAAATTCTGACTGCGCCTAACCTCCTAATCTCGCGATGCGTTTCACCAAAAAACGATGTGTACTGAAACAGATTTGTGAAAATAAAGTCACACGGAAAATAGTTTAGGACGTTGTTTCCCTCCACCAGAGCGGTGTTCCAAAAATTGGTTATATGTATGCTTTTAGTTTTCGATCATCCCTATTCCTGTAGAAGCACATGTCGTGCTAAAGAAACGTTTGCAAAGTCGCACACTACCTGAATGAAAGGGCTTGATTATGCCTTCGCTGGTCCGATCAATCACAATTAATGTATATTTCCTCGTATAGGTGGAATTGTGGCATTTCCCAAAATTTTACTTCACGAACTGTGCGCCATATGAAATATAACGTATAAGTTAAAAGCCAATAAGTTTGCGCAAAATTGTTTGAGGAGACTACATTTTCTAAATAATGTTTGCGCGCGATCTAATGTGTCACCTAGTTTCTGTGCATCTACGCATTCCCTAAGATCAAATTTTGGACGGAGTAAACCAATACTGAAACTCATTTCAATTAAACTCTCAAATAATATCGATATCCGAGTGAACAAAATGCAATGCGAAGAAAAGTTTGCGAAAACAAATTACATTTGTATGAAAGAAAACCCTGAATTCAAGTATAAAGACCTCGTTTCCGGACCTCGCTATCATTACCACTTCTGCTTTAATAAATCAGTTGCAGGCATGCGATTTTATGTGTCCCCTTAAATTAATTTCTTTGAGGTTTCGAAAGAAATTAAATTTAAATAAAATTTTTATTGCGTAATTAAGTTTTTAAAATTTTATATGAGCGGTGCAGTAAAAAACATTAGACATAGAATTCGCCCAGGGTGACATACTTTCTAATGCCAGTTCCAATAACGAATGGCGGTATATTCGATATAGTCCCTTATATAACATGCACATGCATTGCTTAAAGAGGATGCCTTCTTATTTGATGATTGTGATTCAACTTGTAGTTCGAAACAAACGAATAGTTTACCGTTACTTTGTATTGGTTCTGCTGAATTTAGATAGAAGTGTTAAATTTCAAATACATGCCACATACGAAATCAATTAGTTTCAACAGCAATAGATATAATTAGTGCGGTGTCCTTAAATACAAACAAAAAATAACCTCAAATTATTTCTCAATACATTCTAAAGATTACTCATCTCTATATTTTTAAACCTTTTGAAATTAATTTTAATATATATTTGTATATATATTAAATGGACTATCGTTTTTTTTCGTAAAGGATACACTTCATCTATCAATCTAACATTCTTGGCAGTTATTCAATAATTAATGTGATTTTAATATGTTAATAAATTAATGTCATTTGTATCTTTATGTGTACACTCGCTCGCAGTATAAGTTAAAATTGCAAAATTTCTACTTTAAAAATATCTCTGCAATGTAATTTTGCAAGTTCGACAGCCACCATTTGGGAGGGCAAACATTTATTGCACAACACGGGATTAGGTTTTCTTTTCTAATTTCGATAATATTTGTAATAATTGAATTTGTATAATTTTTTTGTATAACCAGAAATATTGTTAGGTTATTAGTAAATATTTTATAATTTAAAATTACTTTGTATAAGTTTATATGTTATATTTATATTTGAGAAATACCATTTTTTGTGAAATTCCTGTTATTCAATCCGACACTGGAAACACTGGAATAAGGAAAAGTTTTTTTTTTTTTTGATTTTATATAACCGTTCGCACGAAATTCCTTTTCAAATCAAAACGGAGCTTGATCACCGGACGGAACGGAACGTGTTGACCGCACCGAATTTCTGTAATCACTCAAGACTAGATCTGTATCGACGATAAAAAATTACCTTCTAATCGATGTCTAAATTTAAATCGACAATGCAAAAAGCGAAAAAAAGACAAAAAAAAAGAAATACGGTTTTTTTTTTGATTTAAAATGAATTAAACAACACAATTTTAAACAACGTTTGGGGTCGTCTATGTCAGTTGGCGTATTATCAGAGAGAAGAATTGAGTTGAGCCTGTTTTGTTTGTTTTTTTGTTAATGAAACGTAAAATACAAAAACCACTATCTAAACGCCACCAAGAGTAACGTTCGTTTTCTGGCTCGTCGTTGAACCGAATCGATACCGAAATTAAATTTGGAATTTTTTTCACCACACACACGCTCACAAATACTATATTGTGAAAAGTAAAAATCCGCTTTCCACCACTAACAGTACGTTGTCGGTATATTCAGTTCGTATTGCAGAATCGATCTAGCATAAAAGGCATCATCTCTTGGACACCCCCTCCCTTCGAAGCACACACAAAATTAGTTTTTGAACAATTCAAAATGTAGGTTTTCGTTTTCGTTTTCGCTCTCAGCAAGCAAATGTTGATGCAACAAATTGTGGGAAGAATTAGAAAAGAATGAATCAATTTGCAATGACCAAATAATAATAAGAACTGTGAAGTCGATCGATTGTGATCGGATGCGGCGCGACGACACTACACACAGCAGCCAGCACTCAATGCGTCTCAGTGCAGCGATTGGCGATCATTTGACCATTTTGAACCATAGTCCCTCAATGTGTCAATAGGTGCAAGTAGTCACTGATTGGCGGTCTACTTGATGGTTTATTTAGAAATTTGAACGTGTCTTTTTTTTCTTTTTTTTGGTTAGCTTGCCATTTGCAGAGGAATGGAATGGGTGCGGAGGAAGTAGGTACCGCATTCGGTGATCGTTTATTTTTGGGCGATGCGAGATGCATGAGTTTGTCCTTTTTGGATTTGTCGAATATCTACGCTGATGTGCGTGTGTACCTTGATACAATGTGGGTACTTTAAATTCTGTCCTAATTAATCTCAAATATAAAACAAAACAGTGGCGGAGACTGAATATCTTATTTGGATATATAGCGGCTCTTTTGTTGGTATTGACAAATGTTTTCAACAAATTTCATTACTATCACACTTCTATCCTTTATTTGGTTAGATTGTCATCAAGATTATAAATATTATAATCTTTCCACTGTGAGATCTTAGGGTTTCCATTTTTTTGTTACTTGGGTTGTGGTTTGCTTTTCTATCTTTTATTTTACTACTTATATTTTTTGACGAGTAAGGGACACAATATATAGCAACAAACAGTCTGCCTTATCATATTTTTTCATGTGCTTCCCCACCTCTGACAATACGGTGATGAAAAGATATTCCTTCCTTCCAAAAAATAAATCTTCTCACACATAATGGTTAGGGAAGCTTGGTTTTAGACCCCGTCTGGGCACTTAATGTTTAATAGTAAAATAAAACTAACTTATGATAAAATAAACTCGTGACCTGTTCAAGACGTTAGATAAGAAAGAATTTTGAAAATTTTATTTTCTAGTTATAAAGGGTGTTTTTTTAGAGGTTGGTTTTTCGAATAGAGATAAAACTGACATTTTGTGGTCAAATCTGGCAACTCTAATGTCATTTATGTTCAGTTTGGTTTGCCATTTCATCATGAACAGGTTGACAAATGAACAACGCTTGCAAATCGTGCAAATTTATTTCGAAAATAATGGTTCAACCTTTTTTTTTTTTAAATTTTCAAAATTTTGTTTAGTGATGAGGCTCATTTTGGGTTGAATGGCTAAGTCAACAAGCGAAATTGCCATATTTGAAGTGAAGAGAATCCACATGAGACCCTTGAAACGCCATTATATCCACAAAAACTGACTGTTTGGTGTGCTCTATGGGCTGGTGGAGTCATTGGGCCATACTTCTTCCGAAATGATGCTGGAGAGTCAGTTACCGTTAATGGAGACAGGTATTGAGCCATGATAACCGACTATTTTGTTCCGGAATTGGATGGCATAAATTTGGATGAGATGTGGTTCCAACAATACGGCGCTACATGCCACACAGCGCACGTCACAATCGATTTATTGAAGGAAACATTCGATGAGCGCATAATTTCGCGGAATGGACCTGTTAATTGACCATCAAGATCGTGTGATTTGACACCATTGGATTATTTTCTTTGGAATGGATATGTGAAGTCGCTCGCCCACGCAGGCAAACCAGAAACGTTATGGGACTTGGAAGCCAACATTCGTGGCGTTGTTGCCGATATACAGCCCCAAATGCTTGAAAAAGCGAACCCCACTGGCGGATCATTGTGAAGTGGGAGTGTTATGATCTCTATAATCCTGATCATAATCTCGTCGTTAAAAGGAGCGAAGAAGAAAACCGTTTACAATTTATCTTATGGAAGTCGCTTTCTCGCGCAAAGATAATATGTAAAAAGTTTTATCGCTTCTCGCATCGCATCACGTTTTTCGCTTTACTTAACTTAAGAGTCGAAGATTCTGATGGCTAGAGCGTTGGCGTTCATCCGCTCTTCATGTCCCAGCCATCTCAATGAGTTTTTGGACAAATTCGACTGACAGCTCGTACAGTTCATTGTTGAATCGTCCCCTCCATAGCTCGTCAAGGTATAAGGAACCAAATATCTTACGAAAACTTTTTCTCTTGAAACGACCAAGGATATCTTCATCCGCCTTAGAAATAGTCCATGCTTTCGAACCATAAAGCAGGACTAGCGTTATGGGGGTCCTATATACAGTTTGTTCGGGAAAGGCTTGCCATCTCAGAACCAAGACACCGCGATTGGCAAGCGTTATTCTTTGTTTGATATCTGAGGAGATGCCATTTTCAAATGTAATAGCAGAGTCGAGGTAGACAAAGTCCCTTACTATAGTTATAGCTGTCGTGTGGTGGTGACATTCTGGCCGATTCCTTGAGGTTGGGTGTCCCTTCTTGTTGACAGCAGCATATACATTTGTGTCGCTTGGAATTGTCACTCACCCTAAATTTTTAAAAATCATTATTACTGTTGGGTACTTTAGTTTGAGGGTTATGGTCGGCCCAACAGTAGAGAACAAGTTTTATGAACGACACAAATGATTTGCGGTCAGAGTACTCCTCTTTTTCGAGAGGACAGATTATGGTTTCCTCGGCCATTGCAAATGACTATTACCATTTTTTTAATAAGGAAGCTACATGTGTTTGGACATTTGATATTGATCCATCTATCAATCCATTAAATTGTAAATAACTCTACGCCACTGTCAGTTGCATTTTCATCGTTCCACCCCTAGACTCTCATCAATCAACACAACTTGTCGAGCACATTTAAATGTCCACCCAGCAAGATGGAAATTATTCACAGATCTTCTTTTGCTTGAGTTTAATAAATGCAAAAACAAAGAGAAAAAAAACAGTCTATGTTTAAAAGCAAGTGTAGCAAAACAATTCCTACCTACGGCCCACTACCGATGGTTATGGTGCCAACTCTTAATGAAAGTGTTCGCATAATTCAGCGACAATTTGCCCGTTGCAAATTAATTTTTTTTGATTAGGTCAGATTCATAGATCATCTCTAAGATCGAGCTACTACGTACATATATGTATAGTGAAATTTTGCCGCAATAAATGCACGCATTGCATTCTCAGCCATTCTCTGTGGGTTCGCAAATTCAAACATGTAAGATCAATGTGCCGTAGCCGTAGCACTTGATTGGTGGTGCAAATCTATTTTCAGTTTAATTCCCCTAATCGACCGACCTCTTCCTATTTTGAGAATTTTGAAATATCAAAGTGAACACGTCATTAGTAATTTATTAATTGAGTGGAAAGAGAAATGATAACCAAATGCAAATGCAGGCAGGCAATCTTTGTGCATATGTATAGGCATAAATCTATAGTTCGTAGCGTTGGTTCCTGGTGAGATTATCCTTCGGATGTCACTTTAATTTTTGAATTGTGCAATAAATAACCCATACGGATCGAACAAAAAATCTTCGTGATGATTTCTCTTAATTCGAAAATACATAGCTGAATGAAGAAGAAATCTCATCCGAAATATTGCATAAATTATATTGAGGAAAATATTTTTCTTTCTTAACCGAGACAATGGGTAAGTCACGAAGTTTTGTTTAGCTAAGATGCAGAGACTTTGAGCGATGTGATCTGAGAAGGAACGTGTAAGAGTTCGTGGAAAGAGTCGCGTGACTTTCTTGCAGTTTAATTTTTACAAGAAATTTGTTTTGATGGGACTAAGAACTAATTCTTATTGTAGAACGCCTTTGATTCAAAATGCTTTTTGAATTTGAATATATAATTTGTTTTAGAATTACTTGCTTGGAAATCTGCAACTCCCATTGTGGTAATCGGATGCACCAAATTGCACATTTAAATACGTGCTCGTTGCTTTTATGCTTTAATTTACAGAGTTATTAATGAACTTTGCGTAATAAATGCAAATGTGGTTGTCAAAGATCACCTAAATTTGGCATCTGAAGCTGTTGTATCCAGAGCATAGTTTTGAAGGTTCAATGAAGGTTCTTTCTTTGCACACGCAGTAGTCAGCGCGTTGATCTTATCTGTTTACCTATTTTCTTACAAAAAAGCCATTTAAAACGGTTGTCTAGTAGACTGTCTTAGATAAAGCGGAAAGTCGCGATAAACTGAGCAAGGTCCAAAGATCAGCACTCCCTCAGCAGCATTGGACATTCTGTTCCATCGAATGACTCCTGACATATTTAGCTGTTGACTGCTACAACCACGGCCATTCGTCTAAAAGCAACCTGTCAGTAGACCTAGACTCCACCATACCCCAACAGCAGTGTGATTATAAGTAGTGTCAGACCGAAGGTAAATTTTTTGGCCGAAGCCAAAGCCGAACGTAGTCCAACCTGATTAACCAAGGAACCTAAAATAAATCCTCCGTTAAATTAATTTGACCTATATACAATTTATTAGATAAAATAACTCATAACAAAATATATTTTACAAAGAAACAAAAGTCCAAAATAGCTAGTAAATGAAACCGTTTGATTGTGATTGTCTGATTGCATGTGCATTGCCAAATGCAAACAAACAATCATTCAGATGCAACTTCCACTATAGAAACGAAACAAACAAGAAATGACTTGCTCGAAATCGCTCATGCGAAAAATTCTCGGAAAAACGGTTGAAAAATTCAATATTCGGCTTCGGCTAAACGTTCGCCCTTTTTTCGCCGAAGTGGAAGGTGGTAAATTTGGCCGAATATAGCCGAAACCGAAGCGGAATGTTCGGTCGAACTCTAATAATAAGTTCCCGTTCACTATCGCACCCAGATCCTCTTGAGAGGATGGTGCTCTGCTGGATTAAGAATCGTTTCACTTCTACACCCACGGTTCAAAAACTAATGATGGTGTAGGTTGAGGCTTTTTTCAGTTAGACTAAATTTTATCTTTATTATAAAAATTATGGCAATAGAGGAAGGCTATCCATGGCTAAAGAATAACGTGGTAGGATATTGACAGTCAGGCGACCATCAAGTGTCTGGAATCACTTTCTAAAAACGCTTTAGTATCTCTGTACTCGTATACGCAGTTCAATATTCATTTGTGCTGGGTCATATCTACATTTCAGGAGTAGTTCAAGACTGACGAACTCGCCAAGCTTGGAACTACTCTATACATCTTAACTGAAAAGGGCTCCTTAGTTTCTACATGCAAACTCATGTCAAAACTGGTGGCACAACTTGTATATCGACGAAACAAATTTGTCCTAAGCTATATCTAAAACGTGCTCTAAGAGTTTGATCGCCCTTAATAAATCGGACACTAGTCCTACAATTGATGTCATCACTGGACACTGTATGATAGGCAGGCAGCCATGCAACTAGGCTTGGCGCTTATTATAACTTTTGTAGAAGCTTCATGGATGAGAAGGATGAAGCGACTACTCTCTTTCAAAAACGACCTTTTCACCAAGGAGCTTCTTGTAAAATGCCGCTCACGCCTTCTAAGCAGTTCAACTATTTTGTAGAATTTCTTTATCTACTCGGTCGTACCACAATAGACATAGGTTTAAATGCGCATCTATAGAGTTAGGGAAATACATCACATAAACTTTATGTCTCGACGATAAGCGGGTTAGGCTGTGCGTTGCTGAGTCGGTCTCTCATTTAGTCAGTCAGGATATATGGTTTTCATTACAAATGCAAATGCTAACCGTGAGCACTTTGAGCGATGTAGTATTTTAAGTATTTTTTAGTCTGTGAGTTTTTCGCCCAGAACCTTAGTTCAAATTTAACCAAACGAAATATTGCTAAACAAAAATGCTTCCAATTGATACCCAAGCACTGATAACATTTTATTTCAAATCATTCATTACATATATTTTTACATCATTTTATTATTCACCCACTTGCCTGAAATATGAAAGTAATTGCTAGTTACATTTACAAAGAAAAAAAAAGATACATAATCCCCCACACCGTACACCTTCGGAAGTGAATGAATTCGTAAGTAACATGTAATTACAACATTTTGCGGCTACTCCACCCAAAACACAAGCAGTATTGTTAGATATAGACTTGAAAACATTAACCCAATTTGCGGTCGCTTTTTTACACTGTTCAATGTAAAGTTTCGACTGAATGAGGGCAAAAGTAAAGCTTAACCTAAAAAAAAGTGTACCACTCCCCTTAATCAACACTCCTTCTATATTTTAGCAACAATCAAACAATATCCGAAACTATCCAAATGGCTAAAAACCACACGTTAATGGTGGATAATCTAAATTAATTTAATTAAAAAAAAAAAACCCCCAAACAAAACGTGCCTTAGATTTCGATGACGAACATTTCGCAATGGGGTGGAACCTTGCAGCTGTAAAATATTTCCAATTCTTAAACAGTGCAATATATTTGAATTAAGTGTGGGACAATGTTTATTTTTTGGTTTTCTTGTAAATACAAATTTTACGAGTACTTACCGAGGATTTGTAATGACATTTATATTGAATTTTCCACAACTCTATACCGTAATTAAATTTCATGATATCTGTAGAAGTCCCGTGCGTGCATGATAAACATAGTCCAAAATGTCATGTTTTATTTATTTACAAATGTATTTTTATGAGTGTCAATTAATTAATTATGTTTTAACATTACGACAGCGGATTCTTGTTGCAAAAGTTGAGACATGAACTTTTGAAAATTTTACATAATTTACAAGTGCTCTTTCAGGTGTACTAGTCAAAAAGGCGCAAAGGCTTTCGTCTTCACTTACGTTGTTTACTTACAACTCTTATTTTTGATTCTTAAACCTTGTTTTATCCGTCTTTACTTTCCGTAACTCCGTGCAACCACTAAATATGTAAGCGTCCTTGCTCTTCAAAAAAGGGGATTGTTGAAAAAAATCAAAACTTATTGGACAGAGATCCTCTCTTTGATTTTCTGTTTAGCTCGAGCTTAAGCGAATCTATATAAAAAAATATTAGTCGTAAGCAGCCCATACAGAATCTAAAGCCGAGCTTCTCCAAGGAAGATAGGTTCGAAGATATTGTTATTTTTTGACACGAATGGAAGAGACCTACAGTTAAATACCGATTCCGAAAGGGAATTAATTTTTAAGAAACTTCTCAAGACAGTTATTCTTCAATACGGGTCGGTACTAGTGGGTGTTGAAGCGAAGACCTCTCCCTAAGTGGTCCAATGCACTTAAGCCGCAGTGCTTAGAAACATACCATTAAATATCTGATTCAAGAGCTCATATCTTAAATTTCAAAAACCTTTCAAAGTATTTCAGCTTTTTCCTTTACATTTCGTTTTGTTTCAGAAGACGTTGCATTTTTTTGCATCCATGAGCGCCTTTATTAACATTAAATTTCTAAATTCTGGTCATATTCTTGTCGAAGAAGAAAAGGAAAAAAGATCTTTACTTAACTCTTACATTTATATGTTAATCGATTTGGGAATTAAAGTCCTCAAAACCCATTTTGCAGCTTTCATTTTAAAATATTTGAAAAACTTTTTATAATTTTTTTGTTGAATTTTTTTTGACAATTGAGTCAGTCAAGACAAACGAGTTGAACTTCCATAGATGTGAGTTCCATTATGACTAATAAGAAATCGGTCATAAAGCATTTACAATTTGTGGAGTCAGACATTTTATATATCAAGAGCAATCAACTTAATTTCCAAAATATGTGGACGTAGGATCGCGCTGCAGCGTTTAAAGCTTAAATATTAACGACCATACTTTAAAGTTTATCAGAAAAGTATTGCATTTCGTGTCCAATGAGCAAAATCCTCTGCCGCTTTCTATTCTATGAAAAGATGGACGCTAAGTTTAGTGCAAAATTGTCTACATTTGTGTATTGAGATTATAATTCACTACGACTAAACTCTGGTCGGCAATAATCACTTAAAATTCAGCAATGTACCGAAAGAGAAATTGACTTCCCTCCAATTCACCACAAAGACATTTATAGCTAAAGATTCATTAATCCCATCTGACATATTCCGCGGGCTTAGCAATTACAGCCATTCAAAAACTTTTAAAATCGGGCAAGTAGTTCGGTGTATTGCCCATCAATCTTTCCACCTTACGCCTATAAGACCTATAAGAAAATCTGGAAATTTTCTGGTTTTAAAGGGTGTTTTAGAGGTATAGAACTTCGAATTGAAATAAAACACAAGAAAATCGTTTTAATGTCCATCAATTTGGTTTTATTGGAAGTATAATTTAATGCCATTAATGTTTAAATATGTTTTCGGGCATGTGGCCGCCGCGGCTTTTTCGAATAAAGACAAGTCTAGAGGTCCAATTTTCAACCACTTTTTCAAGCATTTGGGGCTGTACTATGTTCGGACATATCTCCAAAGAAAATAATCCAATGGTGTCAAATCACACGATCTTGATGGTCAATTAACAGGTCCATTCCGCGAAATTATGCGCTCATCGAATGTTTCCTTCAATAAATCGATTGTGACGTGCGCTGTGTGGCATGTAGCGCCGTATTGTTGGAACCACATCTCATCCAAATTTATGCCATCCAATTGGGGAACAAAATAGTCGGTTATCATGGCTCTATACCGGTCTCCATTAACGGTAACTGACTCTCCAGTATCATTTCGGAAGAAGTATGGCCCAATGACCCCACCACCAGCCCATAGAGCACACCAAACAGTCAGTTTTTGTGGATGTAATGGCGTTTCAAGGGTCTCATGTGGATTTTCTTCACTCGAAATGCGGCAATTTTGCTTGTTGACGTAGCCATTCAACCCAAAATGAGCCTCATCACTGAACAAAATGTTGAAAATTTTGAAAAAAAAAAACATTTTTTTTGAACCATTATTTTCGAAATAAATTTGCACGATTTGCAAGCGTCGTTCATTTGTCAACCTGTTCATGATAAAATGGCAAACCAAACTGAACATAAATGACATTAGAGTTGCCAGATTTGACCACAAAATGTCAGTTTTATCTCTATTCGAAAAAACCAACTTCTAAAAAAAACATCCTTTAGATGGACAGACAGACGTTGCATTTTCAATAGCAGTATGATATGATAACTTTAGAACTACTTTAGCTATAAAATGAAGTTTGGACCTTGGAAATATTGAAAATATTTTTTTTTCCAATTGGTGCCGCCATCTATCAGGACCACACATAATGTTAACCCTTTCACCCAACTAACACAGGTTATTTGGACGAATTAAATTGTTAACGAAATTACATCTTTATTATATTAAGAACTTTATACAAAGATTAATATATAGTTTTGTAATACATTTTGTATACACCCTAATTATTTAGACAGAACTAAAGCACAGATGATAGAATTCATATTTTCGTTTCATTCATTTTATTTTTTTTTTTTTTAGAAAATGTAACTGATTGTCTTTTAACTATAAATATATGTAGATAGATAGAGAAATATATAATAGATACATGTGTATTTAGGTTGATGTTTATTCTTTTTTTTATTATTATTGGACTAGAATTGACTCATTATAAATAGTAAAACAAAAATAAAAAAAATGAGAAAAAAAAATAATAATAATGAATTTTCTTAAAATTTTAAATACAAGTTCAAGTTCATTTCTATATATAGCAATACATTTTTAGCATATTGGATATAATGACAGCGCGCAACGAAACAAAAAAAAGGAGTGTTTCCATGACTTTAATTTGTCGTTTTGACAGGTTTCTTGATTGATACATGTCGGCTCTCCTTTCAACCGAAAAGCATTTGCACCTGAAATGTCAAAAGTATCTATTTCGATGTCGGAAATTCAACTACCTAACGATTTTAATAAGCTTAGAGTGTAAAGTGTTAACAAAAAATTTCCTATTCATATTATATTGTCATAGTCGAGCGTCCGCTTCGAGGTATAATTTATACAATATGCAAGTATTGTGTATGTATGTTCATGCAGTTGTACGTAAGTGATTTCTGTTTTGGTGGTGTCAATTATTGTATCGCTGAATAAGGTTATTTGAAGGCTACTATGGCTACATTTAATCATCTCCGCCTGTCATGACTTCCATGAATTCTATCAGAAAAAATAATAAAAAAATTATTCAATGTTTAATGCAAAATATATATTTATCATACCATCAAAGTCTACAGTGCCTGAACCATCGGAATCGATTTCTTCAATCATCATGTCAAGATCATCATTGGTAAGCTTGTCGTCAAGTTCACGCAGAATTTCTCGCAATACTCCAGTGGTAATGTAACCGTTGCCTTCTTTGTCATATAAGCGGAAGGCCTCCTTCAATTCAGCTTGCATAGCTTCAGCATCCTCTTCAACAAGAAAGCGGGCGGCCAACGTTGTGAATTCTTCAAACTCAATTTGACCCGAACCATCTTCGTCAACTTCAGCGATAATTTCGGCTAACACGGTGTCGTCCAATTGGTGACCCAGCATACTCAAAATTGTACCCACCATTGTGGCCTCAATGTAGCCATTCTTTGCGGGATCGAAGGCGTTGAAGGCATTTTTAAGCACTGTTGGAAATGGAAAATGTTAAATTTTATATTTCATATGTATGTGTTTTCAAGATTTTTCTCCGACCTGTACCAGTATCATTAATGTGATTGATGAGAAGTGCTATTTTATTAAATTAGTCTTGCACTCATTCATTTAATTTATGCGACAGCTGAATATAGCGTGAAGTAGAATGCGTGAATAATCGATTAAATTCAAAATCATTCATTTATAAACTGTTGACGTAAAATTTAAATTTACGTGATCGATAAGGTGGCGCGATTCAGGTTTTTATTTCTTGCAACTTCCACTATTAGGGAGTGTATGGATTCAGTTAAAAAATGTGAATGTGTTCTCTTCTTGTAGATGTTAATAATTTGCAAGAATGCTAATAAAACATAATAGGCAGGATTTCTACGTCTATGTCGGCGGACTGATTCCATCGAGAAAAAAAAATTATTTCTATTTGAAACGTTTATTAAGTAGCGTTCGTAAAGAGTTGGAAAGAAAAATTATTCAGACGGATGCGGTGAATAAAATGGCGGTGACAGCCAACACAGCAAAATGAGCTATTTTACCAACTTTGTTGAACCTAACCTTCACAAAGCTTAGATGGGAGCCGATGGCTGATTGCCCGAGCTTTTTGAGGTAGCGGGAAAAAAAATGGTAACTGGCTAGCAGCTGTGGAAAAATGTCCGATCCGTCAATGATAGATGAAGGAGCTGTATAGACTGTAAATTTCAAATATGCCTCGCAAACTAGGATTGTGCAGAACAACGATAATAAAATGCGACCTATGTCGAAGAAAAAGTTAAGACAACCTAACCCTGTTAAATTAAGAAATTTAACGACGAACTGTGTTAATGTCCTTAAATATAAAATTTACAGTATAACAGATGAAACCATCGTTAATTTGAATGTATTGGAAAGTTGTTATGACATAGACTCTCGTATTCTTCTCGTGCAGTATTAAACAACAATATAGACCAACTTTTTACTTTTTCATTTATCATTGTTAAAATATTTACAAATTTAAGTGTTCACCTTCTCACATTTGAAGTTCACACATTTCAAAACCACAATGCACAAAGGACTTGACATATAACACAAGAGAACGTCATCGAAATTCTTAAGAGAATTTATGAAACTCGACATTATTGACCTATACGTTCAAGACCAGCAATAATTACCTAGGTGTAACTTTAAATCTCATCTTATTAATGCCCAAATATTGGCGGAATCCTGCAATCTAAAGTGGCAAGCTCAGCACTACTATAAGTGTGGGTTAATGCTTTGATAACAATGAAAACGAGAAGAAAGACATTTGTAACATAGACTAAGAGCTTTCAGTGCAATCTGCGTCTTTGGAACTGCTACATAGAAATCAGCATGCGTACATGAGGAAACTTGCTTATCGGCAACATCGCAAGTAATCAGCTATATCCGATAAGAAGAAAGGGCAGTTCCAATAAAGAAAAATCGCTGGAATAAGAACAATAACAAACTGTGAATGGACAAACCCACTTATCCCAAATATAGAACTTTGGGTAAAAGAAAAAGCTTGACAGATTAATTTCTTCATAACTCAGTTCCCAACTGGCCGTGGTGGAATTATTTGCATGGATTCGATCATAACTCGTCACTATTTTGCCTATGTTTTCCGACCCAGGTAGAAGATGCTGGACATGTTATCTCCCAATGCCCACGCCTTAGTCGAACGGATAATAATCTACCTGACCCAAATAAAATAGTTGGCAACATTATTCGCTCTAAAGAAACATCGAACACAGTTAACCCCAGTTAGTGAAGAGTGTCCTAATAGAACTTAATTAGAATTGAGCGTCTAAGAAAGCAGAACGACGAAGTGGATAACAGCAAACCCTCGAAGTAATATCTAACGGCAATCCCGCGAGAAATGTGGAAATGAAGGACCTAGTGATGGAGATTAGTACGTAGGCGCACTCAATTCATCAATTTTGTCATCAATTAATCAGGTTTCGCGAATCGTTTGAAGATTACTACATTCATTGACGCATCACAAACATAAAAAAAAAATCTATATCCGCATTTAAGGGATTATAAGGTTCGGGGCCCTTGGCACAGTCCATATTGTAATTATGTACCTCCTATGAACGAGACGTTCTCAATCTGTGAAGAGTTGCTCAGCAATTCTTTCCGGATTCCATTCATCATGATTACCTGTACAAACACTTTGCTTCGAGCGTTCTTTTTAAGCGGCAAACTTCATCAAAAAAGTGAACCAAATTTTTTTAATATAATAATTTGAGAGAATTCTTGAAGTGAACAAAGATAAAAAAAAAAAAACAAAAAAAAAAAAAACTTTAATAGATCCGTGTCTGGAATCATCAACCACTTGTTGAATATACCAAATCGGATAGAGGCCATAATCTAGTATTGAAATCATCAACCATTGAACATGTCTTCCTAAGAGAATCATCTCTGCAGTATTGTAAGGTTCTACGATTTCACACTCTTGGTCATTTTCTTAAGGCTTCTATGTGAGGGATTTATTCAAATTGACCTTATAACAAAAATGTTGAATTTATTCTATTTCATCTCATAATAAGTATCTTAGTCAGTAAAAAGTCTAAAGTTGACATTCAGTCAACGGGACATCAGGCTAAAAGTGGAAATATGGTAACTGTAGGGAGAATTCTTACAGGAAGAATTCATTACATAGGATAATTCCCGCACTGGCACTCTGCCTCTGCTATATAGGTTTTATTCTTTGGCTTGGAAAGGAATACACTGGCACTTTGCCTCTGCTATATAGGTTTTATTCTTTGGCTTGGAAAGGAATATTTTTGTGTAATTACTTAGAAGAACCAAGTAGTTCCCTTGAACTTGTGCTTCTTCTTCTCTCCATTTAACGACGAGATTATGATCAGGATTATAGGGATCATAACCCTCCCACTTCACTGCATTCCTACTGGTCCGCTTGTGGGGTTCGCCGGTTCGACCTCAAAAAATATATGCAAGCTTCCCGAATTTGAATCGCTTCATCGTTGAGGCCAATCAAATGCTGGTGTTTCTGCATTTTTGTGATCCAGGAGTTTTTAGGCCTGCCTCTTTGACTGGGTTCGTAGGATCCCTCCTTTGAACATGACAATACCAACTAAGTCGGTCGTGCTCCAATTTTTTCGACATTGGTTCTTTTACGCGAAGGTTTCCTCGGATTCTGGAACTTCTAATTCGATCAAGCTTTGTTACTCCTGCTGTCATGCGAAGCATCTTCATCTCAGCTGCTGTCAACTTGCCCTCATACTTTTTGTATATTGTCCAGCATTGTGAACTGTATGTGAGCGCCGGACGCACTAGAGCCTTCCTTTCAGCTTAGGGACATTTTTCGGTCATAGAAAAGGTGACAGAGTTTTCCTGCCTCTTCCTCCACCCTACGCTTACACTGTTGATCATTGATCCCAGATATTTGAACTTTTTAACTTGTGCATTTGAATCTAAGTTAACCACTGATGACATAGTGGTTACTATTTTCGCGTCCTTTAAAATGTTGAATCATATCCACGCAAAAAACTCCACATTTGAATGTGTTGAATACGATATCCTTCTGCATTAAGCCCGTCTATTTCTCATAACCGCTTAGTAAAGCCAAATCTGTGTATACATATTTTGTAAAAATTAATAGGAAAGTCTCTATCCAGATTAAGACATCCAACATCCAACATCCAAATGTCCAACTAGCTGAAATTAGCCTCGAGCATAAATGGTCAAAGAGTCAACAGTCTTAGATTAGTTTTATTACGGATTTAAAATATAGACATAATCCGACGAGTACCCTGATTAGCTGCTCCACAAGTACTTATGGAAATATATGTGAATGTTGATTTTGACTGGTTTACTATCAAAAGCAATAGCTAAAGCTATAGAAGTGACTCCTGCTGGAAAGTTTTAATATCACAAGCAGACACTATATAGGTATACCCTCATGCATAGCACGCGATCACGCGAATAATATTCATAGGACTCTCGTAACCGATATCTGTCACACGAATGTTACAATATTTTCCCTGCCTTGACTTGTGTAACAAGTTGAGTGGGTGATACTCCATACTTCGACTTTAAATAGCCCCACAGCTAAACAAATTATATACTTTCTTTCCATATTTCTCTTGGGAATTAAGCTCCAAAGATTACTTTTCATGCCATTTAGATTCGTACAAAGTTATGATTTGTGGTTGGCGGTACTCTTGTACCAGCAACGCAACACCATTATGTGCAACATCATTCCACGGCAATGTTGCAATAAAAGAACTAGATGTATCACTTAGCGGAAGATCTCATAAGTTCACATCAATTTTTTTTTTTGCTGAAATCACTAGCTAGATCACTTGTAGATACACATTGCAAACAAGAGTATCGACTTGTCATCGAGCTCAATGTAGACTGCCTTGAGTGCTTCTGTAACATTCATATGTTAAGCAATCGACTTCACTACCCGAAGAACCCCAGACAGATTGTTGTAGTTCTTTCAAAATACAAACAAGTATAATATTTTCTTCACGTCTGGCAATATTCTCAGCATCTAAACTCTGATCATGTATCGAAAAGTTGCGGTTTTCGTGTGTTTCTCTCAAATATTGAATGACAAAATCTGAATAAGGTCATGATATTTTTGTTGTTATACTTACAAGCAATTTGCTCTTTGTTTAGCTCATCCTGAAAAATAGAAAAAAAGAAAAATATTAATAAAAATAAAATTAAAGTATCTGAAAATTGAAATGAACTTGAATGTGCATTTGTGTATAAAATTCGATCAAAGGCATGGCAATAACATTTTAAAATGTTTAGACAGAACTAAGATGAGACACTAGATTTATATTGATATTAAGTATGTAGTACGTGTTTGTAAGTAACAAACGCTTTTTGATAGATTGACATATTCAAAGTGAGGACTAAAAGATGACCAACAATCGTTTGTACTGAGTCGACATAGAATTTACAGAATTGATTGATTCACAGGCACAAGAATGTTGTGGCATGAATGACTGACAGCGTGCTTACATGATATCCCTAGAAATGTACTTCGCCATCATTTTGCAGTGTGGGTCGTAAATGCATGAATGATTGGTAAAACATAGCTGATCGAAACATAAAAAATCGTAAGTTAAAGAATGTGACGGGCTGGGTTATGATTCAGGTGCATCAAAGTTATTAAAATTATCAAAATTGGTGATGCACCGAACACATTTACAACGGGGAGTTTAACCCACACTAAGAGCTGCATGGACAGACAAGTTCTGGGATCATTATAATATTCAGTGTCAGTCCGATTGAAGTCCACGGTGTAAACAGGGCCTCAGACCGAAGGAGTATTACTAGAACGAAAGGGATACTCTATGCTTGGACTCGTCAAACCTTATCTTATTCTGTCGTAAATCGATCTTATTAGAAGCCACCGTACCTCTCTTACTTGATAACGAAGAAAATGCTTAGTTAAAGATGCTATTATTATTCATAATAGATTCCTTTATCCGGTGAGAGATGTTAATAGAGAGTTAGGTATATCGTTCGCTACTTGTAAGCTATCGCTAGGACTGGCTGATTAGAAGGTAAATAAACCTTAGGTGGAATATAGTGAAATCACATGTCTAGCGACGAAACAGATGTGGCCTAAGCTGGATTTGAAACGCTTTATGGATATGATCTCTCTAAGATCTCACTTAGCACTACTATCGCTTTTTTCGCCCGACACTGTCTGGCAGGTAGACATGCAACAAGACTTGGCGCATTCTCAAACGAAGCTGTATTAACGAAGAGGAGGAGCCCTGCTCTCTCCAGAAAAAGGAAGCCTCGGAGCTTCGGAGCCTTCGTCTACAAGATACAAATGATCTTATAAACATTGACATCAAACGTCTCGGAGCCTTCGTCTACAAGATACAAATGATCTTATAAACATTGACATCAAACGTCTCCTTCGCTTCGTCAGAAGCTCCAATTGGTTCAACAATTAGGGAGGAGCTTTTTTCCTAAATCCCTGTGGTATCACAACGGACCAATACTGGTCTAAGTGGGTTTGTCTTAGAGCTATTTTAAACTAAGCTGATGTAACTTAGTATTTGGCTTCTGTACTTTTTAGCTTTCCAAATCTATACTTACTTTATTTTTTGTTAAAATCAGTAAAATCACGATTAATGTATGTCATTTTGGCCTCTCTGCCTCTCTGGGATTTCTTCTATTTATGTTTGTTGAGAAAATTTACGAATTTTAACGACATCAATTTTCCTTTCTTTTAAATGTCTATTGTTGCGGAAATAGGAAAAAAGAAAGGAGTCGTCTTAGAATGTCTCTCTAATTTAGATCGTCTGCGATCCCGTGTAGACGGGTCTTTCTAAACTTGAAACACAAAGCCAAAGCTCTGCTTATTCAAACCTGCGGGTTTATTTTTCAAAAGCCATAGGAATCATTTTGAAATGGTAAGTAAGAAAACTTCATATGTTTTCGAATTTTGAGTTTTTGGGGTTTGCTTCATCATTTAAAATAATAGTACCTACCTTTCAAATGGTTTATTGTGCACTGAATTTTTTAAAAACCACTTGAACGATTTTACATTTTGAATACTGTGGTCTCATTCTGTTTGTCGATTATTTTCAGACGAAAGCGTTTCGACGATTCAATACTTTCTTCACGTAATTCACGTTCAATAAGAAGTGTCTATTTTGCAGTAAAATTAAGCACTTTCCATAATTTTTAAAGTCAAATAAATATTGACTATGCATTACATATCTATGTATATAAATACAAGTTTTTTCATTCATATTCTCCTCTCAATTTGAAACTGAATTAACTGCGTCATTGAAACAAAAATAAATTTTATCCGGCGGTGGCGCCAATGGTTACAATGTTAACGATTTTACTGTCCCTTAACCTTTTTCGGTCATTCGCTCACAGAGGACGAATTGTAAAAAAGAAAACGAAAACTAACTTAAAAAGTAAAAATCAGAAATTCGTTTGTATATTTATTTCTAAAATCGTATTTTAATTTCATCAATTCCAAAAAATATCAGCTGCAGACGTAGCAGCGCCATCTTTGATTTGATAGTGAAGGCTGCTGTAATGACGATGGACGACACGCTAGAGATAAATTTCCGTGAAGCATATTGATGATGATATCGTTGACTATTATGGCTCCAGGAAATAGCCCCCAAGAAATAAACACCCACATGCAAGATGAAATAAGTCCCCAAAAACGCATAAATTAAGTCCCTACCTCCATACAAATTTTGGGGGGTTATTTCATAGCCGACTATTATCGCCCGGTCTTAGTTACGAAAGGGGACTACTTTATGTTCCCATAATTCCATAACACATGGAAATATGTTTTTTTGACGCGAATGGCGGAACCCTTAGATGAATGCCGATTCTAAACGGATGGTGGAAGGGCTTCTCATGGCAGTTTATACTCTTGGATGTTTGTCAGACTTTCGCATGTCGGACAGCGAATAAAAACATTGGTGGGAATTTAAACCTATGACTCGTCGCTAGTAGTCCAACGCAGTAATCACTTAGCCACTGAACCCACAATAAAAAACATTCTAAAACACTGAAATGAGAGAATACGTAACATATTCAGACGGTTTTTTTATTTTCAATTGGTGAATCACAATCACCCTTATTCCCTATGGCGTTTTCTGTATTCAATTGGCACATCCGTAACATTCACGACGCGAGTCAAAGGTTTAGATGTTTTAGTATACTCTCATGGATTTTCCACATAAAGTTCACAAGGAATTTCCAAGATCATGTGTGAAACTGATACCTTTAGGCTTTCAGTTTCATTTACAATTAACAAAGCAGCAAAGTCAGAGAGCGAGTAATTATCTTTAAACTAATTTCTTACCAACTATACCTCTGAAGTACTTTTAAAAAATATAAGCGTTTGTAATATTTTGGAATAAGATGAAGAGAAGGAACACAAAAAATATGATTTTATTCGTATTCGGAATAAATATTGACAATTCTCTGGTATAAATTCAATATATTTTAAGGACTGCCTAATGGAGCTCGGGTATGTAATCCGATCGCAATAAAATCTGATTTACATGGTAATTCGCTTGTCAACAGATAGAGGTCCACGAGTGTTTAACTGCCATCGAGTGCCAGCCACTAAGCTACTTACCCAGCATCGGGAGCAGCTATAAACATTTGCCATTGAAGTATTTTTTCCACTTTAACCCTTTCAGTGAGAATAATTAAATTTATTTACTTCAAACACATCCAGTTTGGATCTAGAGTTTGGAAAAGAAAAATTTATATATAAAACGGTTTTATTGCTTGTCGTTTACTTTATTTCCATCGACTCAAGTCGGTGATTTTGCTGTCGTTTTTCGCAATAAAATGCCCTAGGACCGTGTCTAAAATCTAGCCTCCCTGAGGGAGACCTTCAATATTATATTGTTTCCAAAGAGCGAGAGTAAATACTCTTTTTTAATGTTTGCGAGGCTTTCGCAATAGGTAGGTTAGTGGACAAATTAGATGGAATCAAGGAATTCTTGTTCAGTGGTCCAAAACAGAAAGTGACTTTGATGTATTGGCAAAGGAAGGTCAATGAAAAGCCATTTTGGAATCTTTTTTTGCGACTGAACACAATTTCCTTTGTTTTGCTCTGTGTCTTGAACAGAGACAAACAGTGTTAATTATGGAAAACCTTTAGTACCTTACAGACAGTGCTGAGATATGGGAAACGCATGCGAAGTGGTCAAAAAGGCCAGAAACTTTGGTGTTTGTTATAACCCCGACGATGATTTCCCCCGTCTAAACCAAATTTAATTGGAAACCTATTTAAGCCTAGATTCATTGAATCTAGTTTATGTAATCACCAACTCTGGTGTTATTTCCCACTGAGCACTTGTCTCATACAGTAGCTAAGGATTGTATAAGGTTGGACACAATGGATCCAAAAGCCGTATCATTGCCATAAGGCAAGAACTATGTTTTAGTTCCGCACACCGCACTGAAATCTGAGGTTAGCACAAAAAAATCTCGAAATGTCGTTAAAGCATGCACACTACGAACAGGGTTTAGTCGACTCTTAGGTGACTTGCAATCAACTTGTAACACAGCTGAAAAGCTGTCAACTGCTTGTCAACCGCTTGTCAACTTTTTTGTGGAACTTGTAAAATGTGTTAAAAGGTGCGTTTGCTTCGAAAATCTCGTCATTGAAAACAAGTTTCCGAGGAGGTTTCATCGAAACCTCATACAACAACGAGGTTTGGAAATCTGAAAAATGTATGGGCAAACTCCTAATTTCGATGGTGATAATCAGGAGTTTTTGCGAAACCTCATATTTCAATGTGGTGTGAAAAGGGTATACGATTATGCCTCAGGCTGATTCAGAATAAAACGTCCATATATAGTGAGGAGGACCAACAAGAAACATACTTATTGGGATGCAATTATAAAGAAATACATACAAGCCGTGACTTAACTTCCATTAAAGTGAAAAATGTTTTTACGAGGAAGCAAAACCTGTCAACCCAAATGCATTCTAGCTTATCCTACTTCAGGTAGTGTTACCTATAATTTTTGCACGTAAATATGCTTTCTTCCTATATAAAAACAAATTTATGTAAGAAACTGCACAACATGCATGAGATTTTGCCCTTTTCCGTGCTAACGACAATAATAACTCAAAAATACACTCACACAATATCGTCCGGCCAATGCGCACTATAATAAATAAGCAGCAGCACCCACAATAGAGAACCTAAAGCGTCGATGATGGCGGCTGCAACAGCAGCAGCAGCACAGCACAGTACCCATGACTTCACATCTCCTTCACGTGTCATTTACAATCGAATTATAAATAAATATTTTCAAATAACTTCTATCTATTCGCGGTACTTTTAACATATGATACAACAACACAGATGGCGATATCACACCGTCCTTCACTTCAACAGCGACGATCGACTCGGTTGGTACGCCTAGGTACATCCATCCATCGAGCATTGCGGTTGTTAGGCAACACAACGATTGCAAAGACTAAAGGAGGATTTAGTGCACTTCTAGCTTAATGCCATGTGCGAGTGCGACATTCTGATGATGCTATGCTAAATTGCCTGTGATCTAAATATAATAGTACCTCTCTTAAAATAATACTTTCACGATATTAATCAAACGTATCCCTTTATGTGTTGTTTGCTATAAAACACAAAACACTCTGAGGATTGTGTAATAATTTTGTGCTAATGTCCGCAATGGTTTCAAAAAAATGCATATATTGTTTAATCCTTAATTTTTGTATGTTATTGAACACTCACCATGATAGATAATTTTATGTAAAACACAAAACAAACACAGGTAACAGTAACAGAAATTTAACACTCTTGACAAGTTTTACGACAAAAACAACAAAACAGTTAGATGATCGATGCTGTAGTTGGAAATGTTTTGAACTCTTTTACAATTTTTGGAAAAAAAAAAAAATTATTCAATTCAAGGCGGTAGTTACGGTAAAAGAAAAAGAATTTAAAATTTAGTTCTAAGGAGCTGAGGACCGCGCACAACACCTCCTCATTCGATCGGATACAGAATAATAAGTCCAAAAATTTTCTTCGCAATTCCTCACTTTTTCAAGTGTGAATATTAGGTATGTGGTCGTGCAGTGTGGGCAGAGGCAACTATGCAGCACAGCACTGCACCCAGACGTAATGCATCCGAAGTGCTAAATCAGCTGTTACCAACCAACGAACCAACCACCAGAAGACCAACCAACCACACTCAAGAAAAACAATTTTTTTTTTTCTCAAAAACAATACAATTTACACAAAAGACAAAAATGTGTTCTTGTAATTTTGTCGGAGATCACTTAAATTTAAGTTTAAAAAAAAAAAAAAAAAAATACATATATGACAGATGGTATTTTGTTTTATTTTTTCTTTGCGGTTTGCAGTTTTCGGTTTTCGGTTTTACTTCGAAGATCGATGGGTGCCCGAAAAGAAGAAAATCGTATAGCTGATTCTAGATCTTCGCACACGGATTATAAAGATTGACGAAGAAAAAATCCTTCGACTAATGGCGAGGAGAAATAAAAATTTCTTTTTTTTTCTCTGGTTTATTTGTGTTAGAATTCCCTCGAAATTACAACACAGAAACGATGTGTTGTACTAATATTGCACTATGCCAAAACTGCGAGACTGGGTGTCAAAAATAGGAATCTAGCCAAGAAATTGTGCATATACGTTTTGATATGTTGCTGATCGGTGTGATTGCGACTGTAGAGGTGTTCATTTGTCTTGTTTTGCCAACCGAAAGACTAGGAAGAGGATTTATTTGTCTGTTGTTGATATATTTTGATCAAAATGTCTTTTGATATTACTCGTCGAATGTTGGGTTCGCCCACACTTTTGATTTGACATTTAAAAATGTACTTGTCATTGTATCGGTCAATCGAGAAAAGATAGTTTTTAAAAATAATTCATACTGATAAAAATGATGATATAACTTTGTCTGTTATAGCCAAAGGCACAACAAATAGTTTTGGATGGGCATCCAATACCAGGTATTAAATTCTGTAAGGCGTTTGTGCCTTACCGAATTTCAACATAAGGCATAATGAGGTCATGATGCAACATCGAGCTGGTGAGTTGCATATTTACGACCCTAAATGGCCTCTTTGGGGGGTAAGATCCTCATGAAAACTTAATGTTATCGATTGCTGCACCCTACATTCCGATTTGTTATAATTATCGACGTCCCAATGTTAGGATTCAAAAATGTGTGCCATAGTTACTTATCATTATTGTTAAAGCACGACGCGCATGAAGAATATTTTTAAATTGAATGACGAGGATTAGTTCTAATACTATTAATATGTTTTTAATTTTTGTTGCATCTTAACGTTGTCACAATATTTCTGCTGCGTGATAACGGTTTTGTTTCCCTTAGGAAGGGCCAACCCAACTTAATCAATTGATTTGAAGGGTGACATTATAGTTGCCATCGCAGTAAAAAATGTGAAATTCTAAATTGAAGTGTTCCTTCGAAATATCTCTCGGCAGATATCGAAGCAAGTCTGCAAACGATAAACATTCAAACAATACCGACCAGACAGAGGTTACATTTTTCTAAAATTTACGCTTACATTGAAATGTGTCATGAGCCTTTATTGTTAAGAAAAACACGTATGGTAGCATCTTAAATAAGCAACATCCAAGGAGTCCAAATGTTAAAAATTACGATATTCGCGAAACACTTCCCTATTGCACCGAACTTAAAATTCTTTACCAAACCCATCAAAACGTGCATAACTATGACTGCATATCTCTTACTTCCAATGCAGTAAATTTAGACCTTTTGATCGGTTTTATTCTATTTATTATTATTAGTCTTCGGCTTTGCATTACCATTAGCATTTAAATGTTGACTTTTAAAAAAACATTGCATATTTGCATGAGCTATTTTCCAATAGGCAATCATTGCATACTTTTCGACAGTTTTGAATACATTGTGTACCTGTTAGTTTGTTTAAAGACAACTTGTGGTTGGCACATACACATTTTTTAATTGTTTTGATTTGTGCAACTAAAGACTTAAATATTCTTTTTCGTAGAAAAAGAGAAAATTATTGCAATCGTGCAGAAATTTCGATCTCTAGCGGAGTATGAGCTATGATATTTCGACTATAGAGGAGTCCAAATACAGTCCGTCTGTCAGTTTGTTTGTCTGTCTGTCCACAAGCCATATGGTGAAACTGTTCGACGGATTTGCTTCAAAGTTGTTTTTTTTTGTAATTACGATTCCTGCGAACAGTGTCTGTCATCGAAAAGTGATGGTGTAATCTTTTTCTGCCTACTTATACCCTATCCTTTGGGTATATTAATTTTGACACATAGTTTGTAACACCCCTTAATACACAACTTATTGATAGGTTGGAAAGAGTCCAAAAGAACCTTTTAAGGTTTGCTCTCAGGCAATTTTCATTAAATAGTGAATTAACTTTAAATTATAATAGCAGATGCTTATTGCTCGGCTGTCAGTCTCTTGAAATTTTTTTCTCATTGTTGGAAATTTTTTAATATGTATTATAACGGAAATATTGATATAGGGCTCCGAAATGGCTACGTGTAAAATGTTTTGAATACGCCCACTGCCACGCCCACAATTTAGAAAAAACTGTTTTAAAGCTAAACTTAGAAAGATAGAGCGTTATAACCTTCAGAAGATATGTAGGCACTGCCCTGCTTTATAAGTTTGTCATATAAAGTTCAGTGTAGTCTTTTCTTATGCTTTTGGATGAATTTTGGAAGATGTAGAAAAGTGAAGAAGTTGTCTCCATAACTTCAATGTAAAAGAGAAAATTCTCTTAAACCTTTAAAATGTTTTTTTTTTTAATTACGATTTCTGCCAAATAATTTTTTTGCAAACAAAATTCTAATTACTAATTTTCACAAAAAAGTCTCCAATTATTTTCGTTTGTTTTTGTATTTTGGATACTTGAAAATGGTAGTACTCTTCTGTTTTTTTAGTTTCAAAGTTGAAGAAATCTGCGTACGTTTTTGAAATATTTTATATTTTTAAATTGAATTCGTTTTTTCAAACGATTTTGATCATTTTGGATTACTGTGTTTCAAAGTGTCCTATCAATTCAAAATCGTAAGAGCAGTTTTTGAGAACATTTTTTTCAAAACTTTGTGATTTAAATACATGTGATCAAATATTACCATATTGCCTGAAAAGGGCTGCTTAGGCATACCGGTTTCTACATGCAAACTCATGTAAACTAACCTTAGATGCATGGAGGACTGTTGGCCCTACTTGTCTGGCCCAAACCCGACTTAGTGCTTATTCAAATGACTTTTGTAGGAGCTGCATGGATGAGGAGGAAGAAGAAACTACTCTTCACCTTTTTGCACATGTCCTCTTTAGGGAGATCAGCACCTAGATCTTCATCTAGGAGCTTTCTTGTATAATGATCTCAACGATGTAAGCATTTCCAGATCCACGTGGTATCACAATGGTCTAAGTGTGTTGAAATTTTATTCGACTGCCACTTCAACCTTACCCAAGCTAACTTCACTATTTTAGTATTGAGATGTGTCCCATCCGATCCACGGAATACGATAGAAAAATGGATAAAAAAAATATGTTTGAAGGAAATGTGATATTGGCGCCTTAAAAACACTTTTTGGTCTATCCTAAAGGGAGCGATAGTAGAAATGTTCTGTTTGCGGAAGATGCCTTTATGAAAATATCAATGGGTTTCTCATTTAGTACAGCTTTGAACTCTGCTTTCGGATGATTCCCGAGGATGGAGTCGAGTCGAGGTGCGCGTCGAAAACACATGTTTTCTTATGACATCTCGCTACTGAGGCGACAACCGGTTGTCATAAGAAAACATATATCTGTTATGTCTTCGACCTTCGAATCTCCGCTGTTTTCATTGCCCCATTATGTTTTGGGCTTAAGTTCAATTATAATTGTTTTGATTAAGAAAACGAATCATTTACGAAAGAAAAAAGAAAATTCTCCCCATTTACTAAATTTACCAGTAAATGAATGCAAATGCACAATAACATTCATTCAGATGCAACTTAAACTATAGAAACGAAACAAACAAGAAATGACGTGGTCGAAATCGCTCATGCGAAAAATTCTCGGAAAAAAGGTTGAAATATTCAATATTCGGCTTCGGCTAAACCTTTGGCCTTTTTTCGACGAAGGCGAATGTTTTGTCGAAAATGGAAAATTTGGCCGAGTGTTCGGTCGGACTCTAGTTAATTCGACTGGAGATCACCTCAAACACGAAGGGACAAATTAGGTTTACAAATTTAGAGGAAAAGCCCTTAATGTAGTATACCAACTTACGAACTGCATTAATGGGAAAAATAACAAAAAAATTCAAAAATTGAAAAAAATTTAAAAGTGTTTGAAATGTTGTGTTAAAATAACAGATTCTGTCATTGAAAACTGATGGTGTAATCTTTTTTGAATGAAGTTTGGAAGATGTAGAGGTCTCCATAACTTCAAATGTAAATAAGGACATTCACTTAAACTTCGATTTTAATGTCTACAAACCACCACCTAAAAAGATGTGCCCAAAATTTGCTGTGAGACAGTCACTTCCACAATTAACCTTTGGGAAACCCAAAAGATACGGCTTTTGTTTCAGCAACATTCTCCCGGGCAAAGAACTGGAATTTTTTTCTTTTTCTTAAATAAATTTCCTTGATGTAATATCTAATTTCTTTATACATACCTACTTTGCAAAATTAGTATCTAAAGTTCTTTTCCTTATCCAAAATTTGGTATTCAAACAATGCACATTTCGATATTCCAGTTTACCTAATTTGTTCCGGTGTATATGTACTCTCCAGCAACAACACATGGAATTTATGGCTGGGTTAAATTATTTCCTTCACGGTTGCACAAATATTATAAAAGTAAACACCGATTTTCTATTTAAATTTATTTGTTTGAATTTACCTCTTTTCATACCTCAATTCTATTGAGTTCCAAATAGGTATTGAAATGCTATTTGTCTAACTCAATTAAATTAAATTATCTCACGCGTTTGTTTGTCTACTTGGAATAATGCAAATATCTAAGGATAGCATTGACAAAATATAAAATTTAATATTTCCCTGGGATACTCCTTTTTTTTAAATATTCTTAATTACTAAAACTCATCAGACACAAATCGTCCAAATGTGAATTTTTAAATCACAACTACATGCATATTAACAACTATCTCACACTCACACACAACGATTCTGGAGGACCTGGACCAGTTAACAAATAAAAACAACAAATTAAGTCGAATAGCTACTATGGAGCCAGTGGTTTCCACATATTGGTTCCATTTCAACTTAAACATATTTCTTAGTAAAAATACATTTTCAAGGACAATCAACTCAACAGTTACAAAATATAAATTTTCGAATGATGTAATTAATGTACGAATATTAGGAATCTACTAAATTCGTCAATTGTCAACCACTACTCGATGGAATTATCCAATAAAATTATGTAATCCTCCATTTCGAATTACACATGTCTCATAACTAAAACTATTTATTTTTGCTTGTATTTACCATTGTCGAAGGCATTTTGATGTATTTTTATTTGTGTACTTTTGAATTTGAAAATGAGAGACGAAAAAAAAACCAACGAAATATTCACTTGGGTCAACAATTTTTCACGAAATTCCAAAACAGCAAAAGGCAAACATTAACTTAAAACAAAATAAAATTTAGTTTTATAATTCCGTTTTTCTTTTCTTTTAAATTAAATGTTCACCTCCGAAACGTTATCAATTGAGTGACGAAGAAAGACTGGACGTGTTCCCACAGCTCCTGGACGAGCGAGAAAATTCAATAACGCCGAAACGTACTATAATCATCGTCATATTTTCATTTTACGTAAAATTTTCTTAAAAATATTCAATGAACGTACTGGGCCGCATTAGTAGCACACTTATGTCTAACATCAACGCGGTTGACAGTTCATTGAATGGCAATTCCCCAAAAAATCTTAAACTGAAAAAGTAACAAACAAAAAATTAAATAAAATAAATTCACTACACACTTTTGGAAAATGAGACTTTTAGACAACAAATGGGAGGGCATCAACGTCTGGCTGGGATACCACCACCTACTTTACACCAGAATATAGTAAACAAAAAAAAATAAAAAAAAAAAATACATAAAAATGCGAATCCACTTAGAAAGAAAAACAGTCGTACTTCGCAATTGCAGCAAAATATCGGCATACATTTGTTTGGGTGGGAATTTTGGGATTGCAATAAAAAATAAATAAATCCATTGTGAGGTCTTGAAAGTAATGGGATGTGTTTTTGGTGGGAATTTTATGGTTTTTTGTTAGTTTCAACTTTGGATTAGCTATTGTATTTGGTATTTGCGGCCAACAATAGTGTTTTCGACTAATTCATTTCGAAAGTAATGGCTTAGAACACAAATTGATATTAGTTGATCTGCCTGCATCAAGCTTCAATAATAAACGGGAGAATATGGAAGAATGTACATCAAATACATAAGATTCTTCCAGTAGCGGCTGGATACTTGTCCTGGTAACGGTTCAGAAACAAACTGCAGCTTTATTTGAATGAAGTTTTTAATATTAATGAAAACCAAATTATCGATTAATGGCAGCACATTTTGGTTGGGAATATTTGCACTTTTTGTGTAAATATACAAACTGTGTGTATACTGTTTTTTTTTTTTCAAATTAATTAGGAACGTATAATTGAACAGAAAAATGAAATCGTGTGTGTGCACGAAACAGGGAATTTAATTTGGCTGTCGAACGTCAATCTGGCGTGCAATGAGAAAAATCATTTAATAAATAAAAACCATCACTCGAATGATTAGATCTGTCGGCGGCGAATTTCGAGAATGTGTCCCGCAGACGGTTTTGGTATTAGGAGTGAATTACAGGTCTTTCGCTTTGTTTGGGTAAAGACTGAAGACTTGACTTGAAGACTGGGACGACTTGAGCGAACGTTAATTTTAGAGCGTTTTCACTTTCCACACCAACTTACTTAAAAAAACAGAAGGTAGAGCATTATATTTAGTTTAAATAACTTAAATCCAAATTTTATGCAGAAAGTTACCAAACAAGCTTACATCTTTTATCCTAGATTTATAAATATTCATCTTATAATATATTTTGGCGGCTTAATGTGCTACCGCTTAGCCTTTTTTCATGTTTATAAAGTAAGTGTAACGAAATTTCAAGACTTCATGCCTTCCCTGCTCTGACGAGACGCGACGTCATCAGGTCGAGAGGGGTACACCCAGCAAAGGTGAGTCAAATTGAGTCAAAATTATCGGGCTAAATTCCACTTTCGCCGGGTCCTAATCACTTTTAACAATGGCGCAATAACCGATTCAAAATCTACACCGTCTCCTCTTGACAGAAATATTCATGAAGAAGAGGAATAAAAAGAAACAAAGAGTCTGGGATAACTTGGACAAACAATTGGCAAGATTAATATGTGCAAGTACCTCCCTAACTCCATTGCCGAAGTCGTGCAAGGAATAAGATATGTGGGATGACCTACAGCTACATACCATACTTCGTTTTCTCGCTTGGCCCTTTAAATAATGGATATGATACAGCCTTCTTTGATTCGGAAAAGTCTCGAACAAGTGCGCCTAAATAAAAGTGCAAGTGCATGGAGAGCCTCTATTGTGAGCTTGACGAAACCTGATGAAGTAATTTCCAAGTGTCCGTGATTCAAATATCTGGGATCTGTGATCAACAGCCAAGAAACGGTTGGTAACGACATTATGTAAGCGTGGCGTGGATGAAATGTCGGGAAGACTAAATGACTTGACATTAGTTTGTCCAGTGTTTATTCACAATGAGGCAAACCGATAGCAGCCTAGATAAAAATGCACCTGAAAGGTTTAATTCGCTGCCAAGACAAAGACGAAGAGTCCATGTCGAATAAATTGAAGCATTACCTGCTCACTTTCTTTAATTTCCATATTCAAGGAAGGATCCCTGTGAACCCCACCAAATAAGCAATGCTACTCTGTAAATAAAAATACCGCTCAGCAAGATATGCATTTAATAGAGCTCTAAGAGAGGCATCGATTACCCAAAAATTAGTTTGCCATAAGCTTATTCTTCCACATTGGGCAATAAGGGCGAAAGACACAAAATGCGGATTTTCAGGAAACTAAATTTAAAATTCAAATACGTTTTTCGAATCCAGTTTATTTTCTCAAGTGTGAAATGTATGCCTATTACAAGTGATAGCTTATGTGGCTTTCCATTGGACTCGATTGCCTTTTTCTTTTAAAAAAGATTTAGACTAATTTTTCCTGCGTCAGACCAATTTTGTCTTTCCATTCACTTAGAATTTGTTTGGTTGTAGATTCAGACCAGTTTCTGCGAAACCAAACGCAAGTAAAAGGCAAATCCTTCTTTTAGTCGGAGGAAAGAAAAACAAAGTGAAATATTATTTGGAAAATAATGTTTGGAATTTTTCCGACGAAATTTTATCAAACGCTTTGGTGGTACATATGAATCTCTTTTAAATCTGGCAAACTCTGGTGTCCCTCAAGGTAGTCATGAAGGCCCGCTTCTCTTTATCCTTACTATAACCAATCTTAAACTGGTCATTAAACATTCCTCCCTCTCCCTCTACGCTGACGATATCAAATTTTTCGAAACCATTTCTTCGCCCCAAGACTCTAGTCTCCTACAACAAGATCTCGATAATTTTTCGATATGATGCCTCAAAAATTGCTTAGAGCTTCACTTGGTTTTGTTAAACGGTGGTCCAAAGATATATTCAACTCTTACGTAACCTTACATTTCATTTGTTCACCCCCTTCTAGAATACGCCAGTCAAGTGTGGTCGCCATTTCAGCGAATTCATGTTTCCAGAATCAAAAGCATTCAAAGTCATTTGCTTCAAATTGTTCTGCGAGGGTTACCCTGGAACGACCCTATTATACTGCCTCCCTATAAATTCCGCCTTTAACTAATATACTTGAATACCCTTGAAGAACGCAGAACGTTCGTGACGTAGCAGACATTTTCTTCATTCATAGACTCCTCTCAGGTTCTATCGATCTCACGTCTATATACAAATCTATTTTCTTCAACACTAACCTTCATAATTTACGTAAACACAAAACTTATGGCCAAACGTTAAGCCCTCAAAACTACATCTATCTACCTCAAAGAGTTTTCAAATTTGCTGCAAAGACAAACTTCTATAAAAAGCTCTAGCACCCCTTTGTGGCCCCTGAACCCAAAATTTTCCACTGTTTCAGTAAAATTGATGAATAATTTTTTGCATTCGTATTGGCAGTCATGCCATCCCAACGGCGTAGAAATCGTGTTGATAATAGTATTTGAACTCCCAGGTTGGGACGACATAAAATATTGAAGCAGTATCTCCAGCAGCAATGCATTGCTTATATTGATTATATCATATCAAACGTACGTCCCCGCTGTATCCGTAAAAAAAGAGTATTCCGTTGGATACTTATATCAGCAGTACCATTTTTTCCAACACATTTTTTTTTTATATTTATCAAACTGTCAAAAAATGATGTCCTCCTCATCACACACACACACACACACACACACACACACTCATACATGCTTCTCTCCGTCGAATGCGCTGATTGAAAGTATTCTATTTTATTGTTCATATTTATTGTTATTTTTAACCTCGAGCAGTTTTCTGCATTCCAAATATGTACTTGGTATAGTAATACAATGATGTCATTGAATTGGTATAAGGGTATCACATATAATTTAACTCATAGTGGCCATGTGTCTCCTTCCTTCGGAAAGATAAATTTCATTTGAAATCTCTGAAAATCAATTATCTTATTAAAATAAATCTGCGCTTTTCTATTCTTAACGTAATATTTGTTGTTCAGTTCAGGTCAAGTGCAGTATTGCAGTTTAAAAAAGCGCCAAATGTTAGTTTTTGTTAGTTTTTTTTTTTGTTTGGTTTCTGTAATGAAAGGGGAAACTATACACATGTATGTGTATTTATAAATCGAGGTGCTCCTCTGCCGCCTGGCCTGGCCTATACAGCATGTTTGTGAAAAACCGCCAGGAAAATTTGCCAAAATTCGCTAGATTTTCCTGTCGCTTGCTAAAATCTACTATAATAACAAAAATAAGAATGAGAAAAACTGTGGTCTGTGATCTGTGGTCGTTTTCTGCCAGTGTTGTAGGCAATGTGTCAATAACTTATTATTGGTGCTTGCCTGGTAAAAATGGATAGATAATGAGTTAAATAGTTGGTTATAAAAATCAGATAATCCTTGAAAATATTCTAATAAAATAAAAACAAATTGCGCTGCTACTAGGGATTACGTGAAAAATATTTTTATACAACTGGAGTTGGATCCCTGGTGTTAAAGCGAAATATTTTTAGAACAAAATGCGCGTACACAGATACATGTTGGCATTTGCTATTTTACTTGTTGACGAATTAAACAGTCCTCCAATCAGTCACATTTTCAAATGTATTCTGTTGTTTTTCATTTCAAAGAAAATAAAACAATTAATCGTTAGAAAAACCAATCGCCGGCCCGGCACCTTGTCATCACGTCAAGTGCTTACTTTTTTTTAGTTTTTTTTTTTTTTTTTTTAGTTGAAACTAATAAAGAATGGATATGGGGGGTTTAAATAAAGCCATTACGCTATTGTGCTGAAAATATTTTTTTTCATGGTACTTTTTGAAAACAAATTGCCCTGGTTACTTAAAATGTTTAAGTAAAGCATTCGGTCAATTTGGCATAGAGATCCGTCTTATTCTATTTGGCAAATGGCTGTGTATCATTCACCTGCTGTAGCCCATCGCAGTGTACACGAGATGTTCACGAGACACGAGTACAAAAAATGTAGTTGTTTTCTAAATTTTGTTAAAAATAGAAATTCATCAACTATTTCGGTTGTCGGATTTTTATATATTTAGCATATACCGCTCGATAGAAGCTGCCAGAATATACGATATTTGCAATTGGATTGGGTTTGGGATTGACTTTAAGGATTAGGTAATCGGTGGACGGCCGTCGGTCGGTTGTTTTTGTCGAAGACAAAAGTGGTCGATTAGACAATAATCTCCCCTATATTTGTCAAGCAAAAATTTAGTACGTAAAAGTTCATTGTTGTGATGCCACCATTTATGGAGCTATATCTGCTACTGAAAAATAACATTTCGTTGTTACGTTGTACACGCAAGGCACCACGTATTGTCTTATACGTTTTTAGTCTACAATGCTCTGTTAAATTAGGTGTATTACTGTCCATTCATTCACCAAAGTAGTGTCAAATTTTTGGACTGATACAATTCGCTATTGGATCTTCTTAATTTTTCCAATTCGGTATTTGTCCTTCTTTTCTGTGTTTCTGTACTTCTTCCAGTGTTCAAGATCAGTCTTTAGCTCAGCTTGTATTTTACTAAATCTTGATCTGCATTGTAATTTTCTCTATAATTAGCATGGAAAGCTGTTTTGCCATAACGAAGGTAGCCAAGCATTTCTAGAGTTATTCTTATACATACCCAGCTGTCACATGTGCCAGCTGAAACCGGTGGCGGCTATGACGGGTTTTGAACGCTCCTAAATGTTGCCATAGTTTTGGTAGCAAATTGCTTTGGACGAATTTAAAGAACTTTTTTCGCTCCCTACATTGAATACTTACTCAAAGTCCTTAGTTATGACTCGCCCACAAAGAACCAGTAGGTCTTCCGGACCAAAGTGTTTAGCGTGCAACACAATATCTCTTCGACCCAAGAAATAAATAAATAAAAATAGTTCCCGCACTCCCCGAATGGTTGGTAGTAGAAATACTGTTCCTACTACATCTACTGCTCATTTGGTATCTACCAAATCCTTATCATTATGTTCTAGCTGAATTTATATTTTCCGAACTAAGGCAACAAAATTGAAATGGTTCGCCAACTATAAAATCTTAACTATCAAATAACATCACAAATGGTATGCGGTATATCTGAGACGGTATAGTTCCTTTCAACTGAAGTTCTGCTATGGCTTTGCCAATTTTAAAGCTCTCAAACTATTGAAAGGCAACTAGACAAAGATGAACAAGCTGCAAAAACAACCCTCACCTCAGCAATACGAACCGAGTCAAACGATAGGAACTGAAGTGTAATTGGCTAAGCAGAATTAACATGCTAAAGGGTGATCCATTTCGAGGTTCCCTACTTTTCTAAAGAAAAGAACACAGAAAATTCAAATTTAATGGAGAATGTTTATTATCATTTGAAAGAACATTCTTTGGCATTTATCTTTTGAAGATTATGTGTATCAAATGTTGGCCGTTGCTACGTCGCAGATGGTCCATCCGTTGAGTCCAATTTTCGATCACTCGTTCGAGCATTTCGACTGGTAACTGGCGAATGACACGCGTGATGTTTTCCTCCAAGGCCTGAATCGAAGCGGGTTTGTCGGCATAAGCTTTTGACTTTACATATCCCCACAGGAAAAAGTCTAACGGTGTGATATCACACGATCTTGGTGGCCAATCGACCAGCCCAAAACGTGAAATTATGTGCTCACCGAAATGTTCTCTCAATAAGTAAGATTGATGTGATGTGTGGGAAGTGGCGCCGTCTTGCTGAAACCAAATGTCGCCGAGATCACGAGCTTCAATTTCAGGCATCAAATAGTCGGTTATCATGGCACCGGCATAATTTTTAAAGAAATATGGACCGATGATTCCACCGGCCCACAAACCACACCAAACCGTTGTTTTTTCTGGATGAAGTGGCAGTTCTTCAATCTCTTCAGGTTGCTCTCCGTCCCAAATGCGGCAATTTTGTTTGTTTACATACCCATTGAGCCAGAAATGGGCCTCATCGCTAAACAAAATTTGCCTCGAAAACGTCGGATCTTCTTGGAACTTTTCAAGAGCCCATAGAGCGAAGCGATGTCGCTTGGGAAGGTCGAGCGGCTTCAGTTGTTGCACAAGCTGTATTTTGTACGCTTTCAATTTAAGATCTTGACGTGAAATGCGCCAAGTCGTTCTATACGTCAGTCCGAGTTGCTGCGAACGGCGCCGAATCGACTCTCTACGGTCTTCGTGTACACTCTCAGCTACGGCCGCTATATTTTCTTCACAGCGTGCTGGACGTGGTCTATTCGGTCGAGTATTATCCAATAATGAATGCTGGGTCTCAAAATGGGTGATGGTGTTGCGAATAGTACGCTCAGTAGGCCGATTATGTTGACCATAAGTTGAGCGAAGTGCACGAAACACATTCCTCACAGATCGTGAATTTTCATAATAAAGTTGAACAATTTGTAAACGTTGTTCACGCGTAAGTCTTTCCATTATGAAATGCCAAACAATACTAAACAAAAATAACATGACAGCATGACACGACTCACACGTGATCTGTCAAAAAAGGCTATTGAAAAAAGTATCTCTACTTGGATCACCCGTTATATGCTCTATACCAGGCTATCCCATATTTTCACTCGATTACTAAGACTTTTCGAATTTAAAACTGAATGGGTTGAGTGCTTTCCAAGAAAATGGCAAGGAAGGATGAAACGAACTACATATAACCTTTATCGTTTCAGCAGCCATCTACGTCATGCCAAGCCATACTTGCTTACGTTTCATCGGAATTTAATGTGGACAACTCGAAGCTAAAATGCCATAAGCTATTTAAAGATTGTGATGGTGTTACCTCAAATTCACATTCAATTTGTAAAATCAAACTCAATATTTGTACCAAAGTTGTTATTGGTATCGCAGCAGTAACTTTAACGACTGCAACCAATATGAACAGGAAATTTGAATAATTTCAAACAGATAGTTAGCTTTACAATAATTTAGTAAATATTTTATTACTATTTATACCATGAAAATTCAGTTCACCATTTCTCAATGATTATTATCTTTTCAGATCAATCATTTGTATTGTTCGGGTTGCAAAGGTAAGTACTACATTATTACAATAGTAAATAAGGTCTTTCGCACTTTAAGAAATTGAAATTTTATGTGGCGGTTGTTATCGTGTGTCCCAACAAACAAAAGTTTCAAAGGAGTTGCCTTTTATCTAAATATTATCGATAAGTTAAGAAATATTTATTTTATCAGTCTTGGCTTGTAAAGAGTTTCTGTAATGCTTCTTAAATAGGCAAATTCTGTTAGTGAACTTTTTTAGGTCGTTCGATCATATTAAAGTGAAAATTTTAGGAGTTTCCGCTCAAAACATTCATAGCGCGTTAAGAACATATATTACTGTCGCTAACTCCCACAACCAAGGATTTACCATCACCAGAGGCGTAATATTTAGGAAACCATGTTTATTGTACAAAATCACTTGACAAGTAACTAGAATTATCTAGTGACATAAAATACATTTTTGCCACCAAACTTTTGAAAATTTCACTAGGTATAACGACAAAGTCACTAAAACGGCAACGCTGACTAGAAGTTATTGTTATCTTTATTACTTTTTTGATAAGATGTTAATTTAGTAGTTGAGGGAAATAGTGTTTGATAACATCGGGCCTTTGCAGTAACAGTCTCAAAACAAATTTTAATTTAGACAACTCGTCCTTATTTAGTTATTGGTTTGGCTGAGCTAAACAACAAAAAATAGTGTAGGGCTTTAATTTGGGTGACGTGAAATTTGAAATTTGGCATTATTTCGTTTTCAAAATTTAAATAAGACCAAATTGGCTTTATTTCTAAATACAAAGCGAAATAATGCCGAAAAATTAATGGAAACAAAGTCAAACAAAAATCGAATGCAATATTGGGGGCCCCCTGCAACCCATTTGCTTGGTTTAGATTTGGAATAGGTGCGAAGTTGGATGTATGCAAAGATTTATTTAGTTTAAAAAAAGTTTGCATATAGCCAACCTCGTGCCTACTCCAAATCGAACAGTGAAACAAAGCAGGGGGGTTGTAGGGGGCAGCATGCGCCTCCATATTTTATAACCATCACGAAATGATTAAGAATTAGAAGTTTAAACACGAAATATGCCAAATTGGCTTTATTTCGGTTTTTGAAGCGAAATAAAGCCAAACGAGGAATTTGGTCTTATTTCAATTTTGTAATGGAAATAATGCCAAATTTTTTGAATTTTGGAATCATCTGATTTGATTTCGGAAACATTAAGCTTCTCCCATTAATTTTTATTAATTTATTTGTTACAAATCTTCACAATTTCTAGACTTATACTTAAGCCTCCTACATTCAGCTGTTTAAAAGGTAAATTTTGGAAAGTACCTCTCCGTCAATTGTTCTGAATTTGAACTATTCAGCACGTCGTTGTTGCGTTTCGGCAACGGGGGAGGTGACATCGGACTTGAAGCGTACTTATTCGGAATGCACTCCAGCTGACAATTGTGCGTTTTGTTATAGATGCAGGGCAATTCATAGTGATCTTCTGCTTCCTTTAAGTATTCTTCTTTAGCTATTTCCTGATTATCCTTTGGCAGTTTTGTCGCTTGAGCACATGGCAATGAAATACTAAAACAGTTCAACAATTCTTTAGCACAAAGCAATAATAACGGTTTTTTTTTAGGAGAACTCACCTCTTTAAAATGCTTTTCTTGTTAAAGGCATCCTTAGATTTTTCTTCATCCACCGCATAGTCGGTAATGGTTGAGACATAACAAGTCTTATCTGACTTCTTGACCACCAATACGTGCCTGCTGCCCTCCAACAGATCTGGGTAGGCCTTGATTCCAAAGTACGCAATGACTCCACCGAACAGCATCGAACAAGCAAAAATCAAACAAACTATACCAATTGTGAATTGTTTTTCGTCTGTCGAAATCCAAACAACATCATCATTGGACAGCTTCGCAGGCACATAAAGTGGCAGACAGTTGAAAGGCGTTATCGCATATGTAGCACTTGGTACTAGACAGAAAGTATAGGCCGAGTCCTCCAGAAGATTGTCAACTATAAGGTATGGTTTGGTGTAGCCCTCGCAGTTGTAGTCGATGGTTATTCCGTCAATTGTGTACACAAAGTTCTCAATTGCATCACTGAACCAAACAATATTAATTGGCTCGTCGGCGTCCTCGACCACAACTTGAACAGAGTTGTTCTTCAAGAGGATCAATTCAAACTCATGACAAGGTGGAGCGAAGAGGAAATACTCCATCTGCTCACTGCTCGATGATGATTCATCTTCATCACTTGGCATATTCAAAACCGACAAACATCTCATTTGGAAAGGCGACACAGAAGCCATATTGTCGTCGTTAGCTGCCATTTCCGTTGTCGACGTCTGTTCTGTACTTGAACTTGTTGTTATGAGTGCTGTGGTTACTTTTTCAGGAGGGCTTGTACTCGATATCTGTGAAATAATTTCTTCGTCGCTTTTCGAAATGCATTCCTTGCCAAAAATAACATTTGCAAAGAGCACTCCATACAGTGATGGTGGACCTTTGCAGTAAGGAATGTCCGCAAAGCGGTCCTCGTATATGTGGTACAAGTCTATCAAGGGTTTCAGATCGCAATTGCAGTACCAGTTATTTCCCAATAGGTAGATATTAACTATTCCAACAACGAGAATTCTTTCTAACGAGCTAACATCGATGGATGTCAATAGATTATTACTTAAATCCAGAAGCTTTAGGTTTTCTGCCACATCGTCAAAAGCATCCTCTTCAATGGATACTATCTTCGAATTCGACAGAGATAAGCATTTTATGTTTGGCACGGCTGCTAGAAAATTTCGACTGATTGATCCTAATAGAGTGTTGCCACTTAGATCCAAGGTTTTCAAGTACGGCAGGTTGCTTATGCCAAATACGTTATTTGTCGCGGATATCGGTAACTCAACACTCAGCGTTAGCTGGGTAAGCGAAGATTGGACTGGTTGGAAAAAGCATCTGTCAACTTCACGCACTTTTCCATCAATATGCAGTGACTTGAGTTTCGATAGCCCCAGGAGGACTCCATTGCCTAGGACGGGTAAATTCACCCCCACTAGTTTAATGTCGATTGTGTTTGTGAAATCGAGAGAGTTGAAAACTTCATTTTTGATGTGCACAAAGTTGCCATTTGCAATCGAAACTTCCTTAATACTCTTGTTTGAAGGTATCCATTTATTCGCAAGCACTTGGTTTGGAAACCGCTGGTTGAATATATACAGGATAATGTCTTTTTCCAGCTCGGTTTCCTACAAATACACGAAAGCAATAATGCAATATGTAAACGTATTGTTTTTACTCACTTGAAGAGATTGAAATACGTCCTCGTATATTTCACTTGTATTTCGACATCCAATAGTGGTATTAATCAGCCGACAAATACCGTAAACAAATTCATGCTCAACATTTTCAACGATTCGTTCCACTCTGATCGAGGTGCTTTGAACTTCCGAAATGAGCTGCACTTTCGTAGGTGGGTTTTCCACATATATAACAATTACAATCAAGGCACCGAACAATGCTGCCAATATGAATATGCAAATCTTGATAGCCGTATCGCTATGTTGACGGAAAACTTGGAGCCAACTGAAAAGAAGGTTGTAGTCATTAAAGTGGGATGTATGTTTTACATTCTTACCTCCGTTTTTCATCGCTCTCTTGCTTAGGATCCTTGGAAACGGTCATCACTGCCACAATTCTTGTTAGCGAATGTAAATGTTTTTTTTACTGAGCTAGCTTGTATTTGTATATCGCGCTTGACTTATCTAATTTGCATGTTATCTTCGGTGGAAATCATTATCATATATATTTGATAAAAATGAAAATCAAAAGTCAATTAAACTTGTACATTTTGTTGATAATGATGTCCTGATAAGATTGGCGTAGACGCACAAGTGTGTTATTTTGTGTGGTGTAGCTTTAGCATATGATTTACATTACTAAATTGATTGTATAGGTAGCTCAGTTTTATGATAGCTCCTCATCTACCTTCGATAAAGCTAAAAATGTCCAATTTCGAATGGCCACAGGAGCTACGATATATAAAAAACAGAAGACAATTCTGGATTGCAGTGTGACAACATTTTTTTTTTTGTTTACTTAGTTCAGACGTACGATAAGGTATGGGTTCAGTGCAAAATAATGAAACACTTAATATGCAAATCAAATTAGTAGACAGTAGCAACTTCAAGAAAGTACAGTAGATGATTGGAAACTGCTGTTTCCTTTATTTCTTCTGAATCAAGCACAACTACATCCTGTAAAGAACACTTATCAATCCAGTTTGCTTTCCGCCGACAGAGGTTTATGTCTCATATGTATTGTAATTTTCTACAAATTTCTGTTAATCTCTGCTGGAGCGTGGAGGGAAAATACTAATACGATTCCAATTGGAACAGAATGTCGATAATATTATAAATTTCTGTTTCTCAATGAAAAAAAAATAGAATAAAATATTTTTTGTTTAATATTAACATCAAGCCGAGTTCTCTAAGAGCCTTTGCACAGCCCCTTATTTACAAAACCCGACTCAGGCCATTTTCACTTCGCTTACAATAAAGTTGGTGTTAAATGTTCAGGAATTGTAGGGTTGCAAACCAGCAGGCTCTATACAAAATTTCAATTGTTAAACATAAATAGTTTCTGCGTTACGGGGACCTAAAATTAGCAAAAATAATAACTCACTGACTCACTGTCAGATTATTAAAACTATGGAGCACTTCCAATAATTGTAAAATCCTGTTATTTGGCATAGTAGGAAATAACCCCCCAAAATTTGTATGGAGGTGGGAACATACGGGGGCGTAGTACCCGGTCCATTTCTCTATATCAGCACTCAAAAGACGTAGAATTACGAAATTATACGTGGAAGCAAAATTTATTTATTTATATACTTTTTCATCAAATGAAAACATTCACTGCTTTCCGCTAGATTACCTAATTACGAAATTTTAATACTTTAATTCTACCACAAAAGCCTAACGCAAAAATTAGTTTATTTTTAAACGAGTCTCTACTAAGATCAAATTCTACTTGAGTCGATATAAGAAGAAAAGAATTTTTTACGTTTGAAAAGAGGTAAAATGCCAAACAATTTGCATCTTATTTCATACGAAGGCATTTAAATATTCCATTCACACATTAAACACTGTGAGTTCAAAAATAAATCAGGTATTTCATTAATAAATAGAAAGAAAAGCGAAGGGCCCAGATATCTTCCTTTAGGACCTCAGACGTGACATACACTGGTAAATACGTTTTTCAAACAGCTTTAGTATTTTCGAAATATTGGAAATTAGACGATAATTCGAAATATCATGCCTCGATCCTGATTCATAAATGAGTTCTTCCAAACCTTCAAAAAATGTCGAGTCTGCAAAGACAAATTAACCACTAAGAAAAGAGGCACAGAAAAAGCATGGGAACACTTTTAAAGTAAAATTGGCGGGATTTCTTTATTACGGGGCCGAATTACCGCATCAGTTAACGAGCAATACTTAACTAAATTGTCTCAGATTGAAATTTCTGCTTCAGTTATAGAGCATGGTATCGAATATCGTGTTTGATTGTTTGGCATTTCCTTATCAGTGATCGTGTGTTTTTTCATTTGACAGATCTGAAGGTACGTTTTATTAGTGTTTGTAAAGTGTTTCTTAAAAATACGAATATAAATTAAATACAGAATAAATTTCAACATAATAAATATGAATCAGTAAAATTTCACACAAAAACGTGATTAACTGAAAACAAAATAAAATTATCTTGGTACAAGACTTAATGTAATAGAGTTTTCTTAGTACAATCACAGAGTGCGTTTGATACGTAATGCTTCGTATAGCATAATCCTAATAGTCGTAATTCGGCTCCAGGGTTTTTATCTAATTTTAATAGAGAAATAGGATTGATCACTCTAGGTCACCAACATTTAAAAAATTGTTTGTTATCATTGAGTTTATAGGTGGGGTAGTACCGTTTGAATATACTGACCGAAAGTGGTTAGTGGTTATGACGCGTACAGCTAGAATTACCATTAGATTGCTTTTTGCTATCGACAAAGCTATTGATTTAAAAAACAAATAAAAAAGCTGTGTATATTTGAAAAAGGAGTTGTCAGTCACTTATTACGAAATTTTAAATGCCGGTACAGTTTTGTATATAAAAAAAATAGTATTTTTCTCGAAAGAGTGTTACCAAAAGTCTTACAATTTAAAAAAATTTTGCACGATTTTCATAAATAAAAGGAAAAAAACTAAAACTCAAAAACTATTGAAATCACACCAAAAACATAAATGTCGAAATAAAAAATAAAAATACAACAAGTGAAATCTTTTAAAACTGTTAAGTTCTTTCATAACCCAGTGTTGTTCCAATTTGGCTAAAAAAAAATATTCCATAATTCTTGACCATCTTTCTTAGATGTCGGCACTTTTTTGGCTGATTTGTTAGGTTTTATATTTTTGGTGTGATTTCGTTATCTCAATGAAAATATATTCGTTCACTTGGTTTCGTTTAATTATGATCTTCTCTCCTTTTATCGACGAGGGTTTGATCAAAATGATGGCACTATTCTTCTTCGGATATGTTGTCATTTCACCGATTCTTTGTAGAGAATGTAAAATTTTTTGGTAACAACGATGAAAGTGCGTCCATATATTATGGCAACAAAGTTTAGATATCGCTGCAACGATATAAAGCGTTAAATATAAATCTTGTTAAATCTACATAGTTAATGCTTGTATAGAAATTAATTTGTCTCTTGGCTAAATTAAAAAAAACTTGCAGCCGTATTATTGTGACTCCACAAAATTAGCTTAGAGCAAAAACTATAGGTTTGAAGCTTCATGTTTTAAAGAAAATTCATTCTCGTTTGGCAGTTAAAACTATAAATCTTTAATTTTATTTGTTTTAAGATATAAAAAAGCTGGTTTTGATTTTAAGATAAAATTAGATGGAAATAAATTGACAAATCTTTTCGATAAAATCCGTGGAAAAAGGAATTTATTTTGAAGAAGACTTGCAACGCCGTACTATGCGAAATATGTGGGAACATTTTTTTTGCGCCAATAACGTAAGTTGACTTATCAATGATAGCACCGATAAAGAGAGTCAAATGTTAATCGCCTGCAGTGATATACTGCATTTTCCATATAATTCCTCTTCGTCTAGACATTTTGAGTGAAAAGGGTGAGTAATCATTTCAAAATCGATGAATGTGTTTGCGATAGCAGCCGTGAATACACAAGACAGGAACTGTGTATGATGGTCGGAATCAACTAGAAGGTCCATTTGACTATTATAAAGTCTCCTTATATTTTAGTAATTTCATTTGAATATTTTGTTTTTTGTTTTCGGCCTAAGTCTTTTCTGAATATGGTACTATATATCTTCAGTAAATTTCATCGAATGGTTGAATGAATACAACGACTACCTGTCCACTATGGCCACGAACTGCCAAAACCTCTACTTTCAGTCACGTAGATAGCTAATTAGAATCTTTTAGACTCCGCTCTCTCAGCTCTTGATAAAAAAAATATGAAATAAGAATGTACAATATTTTAAAGGGTTTTTTTTTAGAGGTATGGAACTTTGAAATTGAATAAAACAAAGATGATTTTTTTTAATTGACATGAAATTTACTTTATTTAAAAGATAATCTTCTGGCATTATAATTTAAATCTAACTTCCGGCATATAAATACAAATGGTCAATCGTTTCGGGGTTGTAGGCGTAGACCACCGACTTGGAGTCGGTCCAAATACGGCAAAAGTTAGCTGCTTCATCGCTTAACAAAATTTGCTTATGGAAATTGGGATCAACGACAATCTTGTTTTTGGCACATTTACCAAATCTACGCGTTGCTAGGTCATCCCGTGGCTTCAATTCTTGCACGAGTTGATCTGATCTTTCCGCAAAATCTTCCATAAAGTGGATGGATAACAATTCCTGTGCACAATGGCGGATAGACTGATTTGGGTCTTTCTCTACGCTACGCTCTACAAGAGCAATGACTTTGTACGTACTGTACGATAACTCTGTGGATGCTTATTATCTTTTAGAGTAAACGTGGTGCGAAAACGTTCCATTGTTAATCTAATTCATTGCTCTGATAGACTATTATGTTGACCGTAGAATGGACGTAGTGCGAACAGAACAGAACCATGATTTGCACAATTTGGAAGCGTTGTTCAGGCATCAGTCTATTCATTTTGGAATGCCAAACCAAACTTAAAATAAATCATTTGACAGGTGACAAAATGTCCGCCAGTTAAAATAGTGTTGCCAATTTAAAGTTCTATCTATACCTCTGAAAAAAAAAACATCCCTTAAATAAAAACACGCGTGAAAATAGTTGTAGCCAAAAAACAATATCGCCAGAATCTGAGAGTCTCGAAGTAGGTAGCTAAAGGGTTAAATTCGAAATTCCCTCATCAGGAATCAGCATCTTCCGAGTTTGTTCAAAAACCACAGATGACCTTAATGCGCTATGGCAGACCTGAAATACAGTCTTATTGTAAATTTTCAAACACAAACTTATACGCATTTACGCAAACAAAAAACAACCAAAGTGATTGGACGACCATTTTGAAGAAAATCACATCAACCAAAATTATTATAAACTCAACAATTATTTATTGGTTAAATATGCCACTTAAAATGTCTGACAAATAGATACATTTAGGCTATATATCCGTAGTCATTGCCCTTCGGAAGTATTACAGCTACCTTCAATTTGTCATCAATATTGTATAAGCCTTTGTCCTGCGAAACCCTTTTTGGCAAAGGTGGTGCCGGACTCTTCGGCACTCGATTCGCATAGATCATGTCATTTGCGATGTTCATCTTCCATCGGTATTCAATATCCTCATAATTATTTGCGACCATGTAACTAAGGCCACTTTGAATGCTGGTCTCCGAGAATCGTCTCTGACGAATTGTTGTGTTAGTATCGAAGCTGCAACAACAAAATATTTAAAAAAATGTTTAATATTTTATAATTTTGTAGACTTACCTATTTTTATACGAGTATTCGGTATCTGTCATGGACGATTTGACATGGGGCTTAGGCAAGATAAGAACATCTCCTGTACTACGGTTTACCACTATCACCCGTTTGCTGCCTTTCAGTAATGACGGGTAAAATCGGAGAGTTATGAACATGCCGACCACACCGATACACATCGAAATAATCACACCAAATATGAAGAGACCAATTGTAAGAGCGCGGTCCTCGCATTTAAGCCAAACTTCACTTGCGTCTATTCCGTTAGAACCATCTTCACTGGTGCAATATGATTTGCAATTAAATGGCGACACAACTTGTTTGCCTGCAATGACCAAGCAAAAGGTGTAAGTCCTATTCTGGGCTAGACCCTCAATAACCAACGAATTTTCGAGATCACTTTGACAACCCAACTTGAATTCTCCAACTATGCGCATGTTTTCCCCGGAACCGGTTGTGGTTGGTTGGTCGTAGAACCATATAAGAGCTAAGTCGTCGGGAGGATTCTCAATGGTCAACTGAGTACTTGTCTGACTAAGTGGCGTGAGTTCAAAATAAGCGTCTGGTCGTGAAATCTCCAAGAAAATATCTGGCGAATTCGTTGTCTTTAATTTCGCAGTTGAGTATCGCTGACATTCGACGAAAAACGTATCTTCTGACACAGTTGTGGTTCGATTTTGTGGTGAAGGAGTTGTTTGTGGGGACGTTATTGTGATTCCTCCATCACTTACAGTTGAAGCGGAAGATGTCAAAGTTACGGGATCGTAAGTGCTTGTGGAAAAATCTGTAGTCGATCCTGTACTCGTATTTATCGTGTCATTAGGACCTGGGACTGAACTCGTAGTTAAAGGCGGTTCAGTAGAACTCTTTGAAGGCGTCGAAGATGTCATCAAAGTTACGGGATCATAAGTGCTTGTGGAAAAATCTGTAGTCGATGACACATAAGCGCTCGTAGTTGTCGTGTTATTAAGACCTGACCCTGAGCTCATAGACGATTCGGTAAAACTATTTGTAGGTGTCGAATCTTTGAGAACTGTCGTCAAAGTTGACAAGGAACTGGTTATTGGATCTGTTCTAGTACTTGATGATGGCTCCTTTGTTGTTGTAGTTGTAGGAAAAACTTCAGTACTTGTTATCGTTGTAACTATTGCTGTTGTCGTAGACATCGTTGTAGTAAGGGCAGTGGTTGTGTCGTCACATTTTTCTACATCGACTTCATTCAGCAATTTTCCAGCAAAATTAGATGGTGTACTACATTCTGCTGCCCCGCCAAAATAGCTAGGATTTTTTTTATATTCCCTTATAAGATCCTCTAGTTGACAGTTACAGTCCCATGGATTATTCTGTATATCGATCCATCTCAATGTTGCCACCTTTGTTAAGTAATCGCCTGCAAGTCGTTTCAATTGATTATTTTGCAAGCTTATTAAAACCGTAAATGAAGTCATCATGAAATCAAACGCTCCATCAGCTATGTAATTAATTTTGCATGAATTCAACATGAGGATATAAACTTCGGTCATATGTTCAAAAGTGGCAGATTTTATGAAACCGCCAAGGTTGCTGCCATCTAAAACAATTGTTGTTAGTTTTCTATAATCGCTACCACGCATCCAGGGAGTAGGATCTGTGGGTTTACTTGTCACGTGTTTTATTACGACTTTGGTCAATGTTTTCTCCATCGGTTCAAGAAATCCATCTCCTGAGAATGACTCAATGTTATTAATCAAAGTAAACAATTGGACCGATTGAAGCCCTTTAAAAGTAGATGCGGATAGGTTTTGTACTTTAACTGTATTAAACTCTATCTCCGTAAGTTTTGCCACAGTTTCATGATTGAAGGCTCCATCATCTATTGCTTTTAATGTGCTCAATTTGATCTCTATTAGGCTTAGATTGAAAGTTCCTTGCAGCCAATTGCTTGACAGTCGATCATCCGGAAATGATGCATCGGAAATTCTAAGCTTATACCCAGTAGTAGTGCAACCTTTTTGTTTTTGCAAATATGTTTTCAGATCGGTCATATCTCCAGAGCATGTTACTACACAGTTAGATGTAGCGCAATTTTGGGCACGCGTTGAAATCGATCGTGTTGATTTACTGTAAAACAGTTAAAGACATGAATATACAGAAAATGGTTTTTATTTCAAATCACTTACCTAACAGTGGTGTTCTGTTTTGCTGCTTGTAAGTTTTGATAGTAGCTTTTGCTTTTAACATTTGCCAGTATCATCAGTAACATGAAGCCGACTACAGCCATAAAAACCACGTATCTTACCCATCTAAAGGTGGAACAACGAACAAAGGAAACAATTTAGGTAATTAGTAATAGATAGACTTGAAGTGCAGCACTGAAATGGATTGTCTCTCAAAAAAACTAGCAAAAAAAAAACAGAAGACCACACACGCAGACGCATCCCTTTCCAGATGTAAAGTTTGGATACTCTATTGCCTGTTTAACTACTACAGAAGCCTTTAATTGAAGCGAAGAAAAAATACCAGGCTAACATGTTATCTCTCGGTTCGGCCCAATGGACTTCCAAAGTTCATGTGATGCTGAAACTTTGGCATTTTTTGGTATTTTTTTAACAAACAAATTTTTACTTGATATTTCTAAGACGTTTGATATAGTTGAACACTCAGTTTTACGCCGCAAGTTGTATTATATGCACAATTTCGGGCCTTGAGCCATAAAGTTAGTAGCGTCATACTTAACTCATAGATTTTAAGCTGTAGAGGTTAATCAATGCCTATTAGAAGTGGTGTCCCTTAGGGATCTATGCTCGGGCCCCCGTTTTTCTCTCCATATATTAATGATCTATCAAAACCAGCTCAATTCATCTGTATGTTCTTGATGTTGAGCTCGTATTAAGCTGTCCTCTGGGTTTAAGAGAGCACGCCGCACAATCGTTCGACTTGCCGAAATATTGCAGTGGTCACAAAAAAACGGACTGATATTAAATCAAAATAAAACGAAGTACATCGTGATTTCATGAAAACTTCACTCACACTCCATGATGCTCTATTGAATGTGTGTATGAATCAGTGAAAAACCTTGGGACAACCACATTAGTCAAGCAGTCGGTAAGACTTGTACGTTTGTTGTGGGTCTTTAAAGCACGAGTTTTACTTGCTAAATGTCTGGTTTTAACTTATGATTGTAAAATTTTTTCCAACTGTGGTTATGCGTATTATGCAATATGTGTTTGGATTGCGTAAATTCAGGCCTTTGACATTCTTCTCAAGTTTCGAACTATGTATTTATCTGTTTTCGGACTTTGCTTTTACTCATCTTCTCAAGATCTCTCTCTCAAGATCTTCTCAATTGAACACTCTTGTTTAAGATCTGAGCGTCAATTTGTTATTTACTCCACACGGTTGTGGAACTCGTTGCCCTACTCTAGTCGATGGAGCGATGAATCCACAATTGAAAACGAAATGGCGGACTCTAGCGAGACAAGGGGCAGCAGAAGCCTTCATAGGGCCTGAAACGTTCTGTGGGATAGGAGAACACTTCCTACGTGAAGCATTCATTAAATCGAGCCAAGAAACATTTAGGAGACAACAATATTAAAAGATTTCAGACATGCTTCAGTTTTAGCATAAATAACCTACGAATCCTAGCTTGGATTCCTAACGGGTCATTATAAATTCAGCGAACACCGAAGGAAAGTAGGTGTTTCAGATGAAGTCTCTGCAGATTCTGCAATGAGATCTCCAAAACTACAGATCACATACCAGAATCCTGTAGGGCACTGACCCAAAAAAGGTTTGAACATTTGGGGAAACATCAAATTCAATCTACCCACCACGGATCCACTAATCATTTTCAAATTCATTAAAGAAACTGGACTGGATTAGGTGTTCTGTGTGGAATTTTATTGCCAGTCAGAGCATAAACACTTAAACTTAATTCCTGATGAATTATGCCATGAGGGGTTTCTGAAAGGTATAAGCAGGGTGCACAATTGAACACAAGATCGCAGGGTACTACACCCTTCATTATTATTTTTATTAACTGCCTCAAATGACTGATAAGTTAGTTCAACGACTATAGCCTCATGGGATTCATGTCTAACTTACTGCGCCTGGCACAAGTTTGTCGTAGATAATCTTTATCAATTCATAGTTTGGTTGCGGATAAGATTCACTTCCACCGTGATTGCCACTACAAACAATGAAGGCTGAAATTACAGCAGTTTTAGACCTTGCCACTGCCGATCATCAGATTCCTTAGTGTGGTGCTGGTTTATTATGGCAAAACCTTTGTTAAATTTCTATTTATACAAGCGAATTTCTTCTTCTTTGTCACAATCAGGTACTTAATTTTGTTCCTATAACAAATGTACTACAATAAAAGTCGTCACATTTGAAATTACCGTAAATACACTTCAAATAAACGCAACTCAGTGGTGTAAGCGTTACACTCTAGGAAATTCCTAAAAATAATTCGAGAACTTTTCGAATGTGGGAAATGGCAATCCGAACTCCAAATACGGTTTAGTTGTCGCACTTCGGTATTGAAAAATCTATCTCGAAATTACTTCTAGTGGTCGTATGAGTGTCAATCCGCATTCGAATCTCATTTTTTATATTTCTCGGAACTTTTAGCGATTTCATTGGCAATATAATAGTAATAATTCTCCCTAAGCATTTCGCATTGAATCAAAATCATATTAAGATAAAAAGGAAAGTTGTGTCATATGATTCATTAAAAACGGATAAAGAGATTATAAACACAAGCGCTCGTGGCATCAGTATTTTTGCAGGAATTGGAATTGGAATGATGCAACTTTTTCGGATATTTTTTTTTTAAATTTTAACTTTTTAAAAACTCTTATAACTAATATTTATCTTAAAAACGTCCTTTTACAATCAAAACTTACTTGTATTTCTTGGCACTGTACATTTTCTTTTCCTTTTTTTCTTCGACAAGTGTGAATTTTTTCTTGTGGAACATTTTTGTTTTTCACAACCGTTTTGAAGGAATATTGAAACGAATTGAATTTTCGCGCAAGATACACATTGACTGGCAGAACTCAGTAAAATAAATCCAATTAAGTTATCCAGTTATGTTTGTTTGATTTGATTCGACGAAATAGTAATTTTTTATCTTTATTGCTGCTTTTATCGTAACACCTGATAAAGTGAATACTTTGTTGTACTGAGCATTTTCTCGATTGATTAATGAAACTCGTGGCTTATAGAAAAGGGATTGATTTTAAATCATTGGGATTTTCAGACACGTTTGCAGCATTATTGCATAGGAAAACCTGACAATGATTACCCTTTAGTCGTACTACAAATGTATATGTAAGGAGGGACGTATCCTTATTTACTTGAACGTTTTTCCAATGTTATGGACGAAATGTCATCATATCATGGTGATTTCTGTATATTGCATTAGGTATGAACCTATACTTATTTTACTTAACTCCCGACTAGTGAAGAGTCCCTGTCTGAGACATGGCAGCCTTCCATCCTCTGCGAGCACGGGCATCCTGCTTCCAGTTATCCAGAGCAGACCGAGCGCTCTGCCATGGTCCTTAAAGCAGAGATGACCAATCTATGGGCAACCAAAACTTAAAGAAACTCGTCAATTTTCATGGATCTCACTTCCAGCTTATCAACGGCAGAATTGAGAATTAAAACAACAAATTGAACATATTTTTTCGTGTAAACTCAAAATATATTTCCTTCACTATACACTACTACCGTCTGTGGTCAGGTTTCTCAAATTAACAGTTGGAGTGCTGGGAACAGCTGGTAATGGATCAGTGGAAGTCCGCTTCTTTTCAAGTGGTATCTCAGCGTAGCTGACGTCTGCACCGAACTCACTACAGTAAGCTGGCAAATAGCGCTGATATGCTGGAATAATTTCATAAATATTCGGATTTACTGGATTCATATAGCTCTGATTGCTGTCCAAACTCGCATTCGACACTGTGGAGAGACGTCGAAGGGATGACCTATAAACGGAAGTGCATTTTAGTTAACATATTGTAGCTAAGGCAGTATAAAACTTACCCCATTGAATTCCTTTTGGCGATTTGCTCCTCCTTCTCTTGGAATTTTTGCAGCGTCTTGTCTTCCGGAAACACAATAATATTGGTGGAGTCATTTTTTTGCAAAGCCACCCTTTTGCTGCCCTTCACCAGAGTTGGCTTTCTCTTAATCAAGAGAAATACCAGAAGGATACCGAAAAACTTGAAAAGGACTATCCCTAAGACCACGAGGCTTATCCCAGTAGCTCTCATTTTGGTTGTTAGCCACGCATTATACTTGATGTCCAAGTTACCCCCAATGTAGGTAGATTTACATGAAAAAGGTGAGACAGTGAGTTCGTCTTTTAGAACCATGCAAAACGTGTACGACGTATCCGGCAGCAGTTTCTGAATTGTTGTGACATATTCCAGATATCCATAACAGCCGAGACCGTATTCTTTGTAGTTCACTTCCATGTTGGAATATTGGGTAGTCACTTTGCTGAACCACAAGATACCGTAGGTTCCATTCGGGGGTGCATTCACAACAATATCCACTTCAAAACTCTTCTTTCCTTCAATTTCGAATTGAACTCTTGGCCATTGAATGGAGAACGGCTCAAGTTCTTCGCTGCCTTTCTGCTTCTGACACTCAAGTCGCACCGTTTCGTTTATATCGATTGGTGAATCGGAGTCAAAAATTGCGTTAGTCGAAGATATAGGAGCTTTTGTTGGGCTTATCGGCATAGTTGAAGTGAGGCTGGGAGGATTTGTCAAGCTTTCTCCTCCGCCTCCACCTTCTTTTTCATCATCGCAAGCTTCCTGATTTTGCGACTCAAGGCAAGAACCACTTATTATTCCGTTATAGCATAAATCTTTTTGTGTAACAAACATACCCTGAGGTGTTTCACAATAGACCTTTTCAGTTTGATAGGCCAAAATAACAATCATTTCCGTTCGAAGCTCGCACGAACATTCCCAAGGATTTCCATGGAGATTTATTACCAAGCCCTTGCTCAAGTCTCGCCAACCAAACACATTTTGGCTTATCATTTTAAGTTTGTTGTCAGACAAATCCAGCGATTTAAGCGTGGCTACAATGTTGGTGAATATAGACTCCGGCAAATGAGATATCTGTGAATTTGACAAATTAAGACTTTCCACCATGGACAATTGGTTGAAGCTTGATGCACGTAACCTGTCCATGAAGTTATTATTACTTAGATTCACTTCCTCCAAATTGTTTAGGAGACAATTACTATTTGTTATGTTTTTGACAGTTATTAGGCCTGTTTGGATTGTTAGTTTCTTGATTTGATACTTTATATCTTCTAGGAAGTTTTCGTCAACGTTTTCAACTGGTTTTTCCAACTGTATTAATGTGAATGTTGTAAACTTTTCAGCTACATTTTTGAAAAATCCTCTATGCACATTAATTAGTTTGAGATCTTCCAAATGAACTCCGGTCAGCGTTTGACTCTCAAAAGCTCCGTTTTCGATAATTTCAACATTTGAGGCATATATGGAAAGTTGTTTAACATGGTTTGCAATTTCACCAAGAAATTGCAGGGGAATTTTTTTATACGGGAACTCATAGTTGTAGATGTGAAGCTCGTCAATAACTTTGCATTCGGAGTTCTGAAATGAAATTAAATGAAATGCTTATCTAGTAAATGGCGAATAGTTTGACTCACCTCTACAGCAGCTATGTCTTCTTCAATATTTGTAGACTTTCCGTTGAAACAGATGTACTTACACTGAAGTTTCAAACAGTTACCCGATGGCGTCGGCCGTATTGCTGGCAGACTGGAAAGAAAATGAGGAAAGTGTTTTATGCTCATTTCATTTTGAAAATGAATCGTATTGAACTAAATCCTAATTTGATGTGATTCGATTTCTTCGAAGCGAAGTTCATAACAGTAAAGGTTTAGTGCCAAAATTGCTTGAGAACGTGGTTGGACACTTTCGACCCCGATCTTGCCCGCGTCTGCCTTGAGCTACTGTTACTTAAAAAATTTTACTGACTGATTTCGAAGTGAAATTTCAGATTAAAATTACCTTATAGTCATATTAATTTGTCCAAAAAAAAATGTTCTTTTACAAATTTCATAGATGCATTATGTTCTCAACGCATAGGGTATCATACTGTTCGCCCCAAGCGGACAGTAGCCTTTCCTTATGTTTTTATAATAGAAATATAACTTAAAAGTTATAGCGAATCGAATCTTCTATGATGGATGTCTTAACACACCTGAAGTAGCCAGATCCTACAAGGAGTGCTACTGTGACACAGACGCTAAAATCAAGTGGTCCCAGTGTCCCGATATGATCAAGGATGGTGCTGAAGAAAGCTCTAGGTTACCCGCCATGCAAGAGAAAGAGCCCGTAGTATAATAATGTATACGTATACCCGAAAAAAGCAACAGATGAGGCACATAGTGAGAATAGAGCAGAATTAAAAATGTCGTAGAAAGAAATGAGGGTATGCAGTCTCCCAGCTTAAAAAGAGGGAAGTGGCAGGCGGATCATTGGTCACTCCCAGTGATAATTAATAGAGGCTTTCACCGATATTGAAGAACAGGCGAAGCTAACTGAAACTACTTAGTACATTCTATCTTCAATCAAACAAGCATCTATCTGCCGCCTTGAAGAAAATGCCACTATTTGTTGGCAGAAGCTTAGGACGTAGTTAAGGACCTCGGTGTGAACATCAAGTCTACGTTTGACAACTACCTAAGTGGATGTCGAGCGAAGAATTATATTAGGAAACCACTGCTACTTCGGTTTGCAAAAAAACAAATGGTTCCAAACTTCTGAGTCGAAGGACAAAATGTACGTTCTACCCAATTCGTATCCTGTCAGTTCTGCTTAACGGGGTCGAGCGCTGACTATAAGCAGAAAAGGAACGTTAATATTACGCTCATTCGAAAGGAACATTTTTCCACGGTCCGGCGACTCTTAACCGACCGGGAACCAGTAGGCAAATAATTGTTTACATGATAGTAACATACATATTTTTATATATTTATATATGTAATACAAGCATATATTATGTTTATTTAAGAGGCGCGGCGAAATCTCTCAATCGAAAAAATACTTTATTCATTAAAAAGAAAACAAAGCATTTCATATCGCTCCCGAGAGACAAATATTCTCAAATAAATCCATTCTACCACAACTGATATCTCGGATTGAGAGCTTTCATATACATTGTAGGTACATTGTGTATTGCTCGAATAAGGACACAATAGATAAGTTTGGTAACTCTTATCGCAATCAGCAGCACTTATCTTCCTCACTTATCCAATAATCTATTTAATATCATATTCATTATTATGTATATATTACTCTGGTATTTATCCATACATTTACACTGTGTCTCAATGTTCAATTGATAGATTTTTTTATGTATCTACATTAAAAATGTAGATGCTCTTACCTTCTTCCGGCAAAGAAATGAGGCAAAATTTTAAAAAAATTATACAAACTTATACATTAGTTTGCTTTGGCCGACTCAAAAAAGTACAGCCCAACGTCGTTGTTTTTGACTCTACGCGATGTAGACAGCCATGTGCATAATATTGGAAACCACAAAAACTGACGAACTTTTAGCCAAAATATTTTGTCAAAATAAGGGAACAAAAAACTAACGACACATTATGTAGTCCAATTAGTTTGAAAATTTTCACATCGAAAGAAATAGAGTTAAATTGGGTTATTAAAATGCACAGTCTTTCACCTGTTTAATGTGGAAAATATTTATAAAAATTTATAACTCCCAAGACGCTTAACTTGTGAAAGTATAAGTTTTGCATGGTTATAGGTATCAGAATCACTTGAATTTAAGAATGCACATTTACCAACACAAATATGAGACTGTAATTGAAGGGGATAATTTGTTTTATCCTTAAAAACTTATTACATGGGAAAACAGAGATATTTGGACACGTTTTCGAAGCTTCGTTTCAGAGAGGGGGCCTTAAACTCAACACTGTTTTTACGATTTTATTATTAAACACTTTGCTAAAACACGGCAGCAAATACAATTTATTTATTTATCTACCGTACTATCGGTTTTATTGATAGGACTTCATTCAAATTTACCTCCCTTCGGGTAGTGCTTCCGAGATACGCTTTGCAATTAATTTGATGTGAGCGGCACCACTATTATGACACAGTACTATAAAAATTAGTATACAACCGAATGTATGCATTTCACTGAATTGCATTGCGATTATTATTTAAAAAAAAAAATAGTCTATCACATTGTTACAAATACAAACAATTTTTTTTTACGCACTACAAGCTCAGTGCCAATCTGGATGGGTGGCAAACTCAACTGGCCTGCCTACCGATTATTCAAGAACTAATGGCTTAGTAATAAAAATTCAGTTAGCCAGGACTTGTGATAATCGCATGAGTTGCTTATCTCAGCGTATAGACTACATCGTTAATATTAATTCTTATCACTGCGTTGTAGTACACGTACAATTTATCATTATATTATAATTATTGTTGTTGTTGTGTCTGCAAAGGTATTTAAAGTTTAATCTATTTTTATGTATTCAAATTGTAGTAGATCTCCAGTTGAGTATTGTTGTTTAAGCACTTTATTATGGGACATCTAAGAAAGGAAATGTATTTTAAAAGCCCACTTGTCTGTCTGTCACGGCAGAGAACAATGTTTGCTTTTTTTGACAATGGCTATCTAGATTAGTATAAGTTTGTGCATCCAATTTCTATTCGTGAAAAATTAGGACCAAATCGGACAAAGAAATTGACATCAGTCAATCGTAGAAACCTCGGCAAAACATATCCATATCATCAGATTTCCATTTCACACAGCTTACTTGTATCTTCGAAAAATTTGTATTTGTCTATTTGCTTTGAAGATGAACAGTGATTGAAGAGAAATTGACAACCCACTTAGAAAAGAACCACAAACTAATCTCTAAAATTCTGGTCAATGGTCGTTAAACCTCTTTCGCAACACCAAAGCTGAAACAATAAAAAGCTTGAAATGGAATGGTCCAACCAAAATAATTTCAATTACAATCTGGTGAATCCAGGCATTTTCCTTGTATAATTATATTACCCAACAACAGGTCAGAGTGGTGAGTAAAGTATATGCAATAACTCACCCAATGAAAAGTTAAATAACTTGGGAAATCCCTATGTAACCCATTTGGTAACCGTTAAGTCATCTATCTTTATTAGTTCATTAATACAAATCATGCTGTTTAAGTACTACTTTCCTAAGTTTAGATCCGCGCTAAACCAAAACCAATTTTTTTTTTGCTGCTCGACCTCTTGCGAAAGTCTGACAAAACTTTCAAGACTAAATGTCATGAGAGGCTTTCCAAAAAAAATTGCAGTTAAAAACTGGCATTACTGGCCGCTTTAATAAGTGTCAAAAAATAAAACTTCGCATACACATTGGTAGAAGAAGTTAAGCTTTAGTTCCTGTATGGCTTTATGGGCAGTATACGCTTAACCCTTAAACCGAGGAAAGTATTCGACGAACCAAAAGTAGTATACCGCAACAGTAAATTCGTTTCTTTCGTCTATTTGACATGTGGAGTCATATTTGCCAAGAAAATTCCAACGCTCCAGCCCGCAATTTAACAACGAATATTGAAGAAGAAGAACAATCCTTAGCGCTGTGATTTATCTCCATCCGCAAAGTTTTATGTTTTTTTGTTTAATATTTTGATAAACATTATGCACATTCTTTGATCCAATGCTGAGTTTGTCAACCCAACTTTTTCTTTTTCTAATCTGCCAAACGTTCTCTGAAAATCGAGCATTGTCGGACCAATCGTTCAATGATGACATTTTTTTGAAATTGCGTCAAAATCTGACAACGTAAACCGTGTGAAATGCAAATTCAACGCTTGAGTGTAGTTTGCCTTTGTCCTTTTGGCAGATTTGTAGACCTGACAATATTATGGCAACTCACTTAAATAGCTTTAGTGGTTTTATTAAGTACCGAAGCAAATACTCTAATTTCAATCAAAAAATATTTTGTTTTCTCCCATCTTCCCGTTCATAAGCAACTGGTAAGCACAAACTTATAACAGCTACCACGCAAACTGGATGAGAGATCAAGTGCAAGTAATTAATTCGAATCAATAGATCATTCTGTGAAGCTTTCTCTTTCGCACATAACATTTCCCTTTCTCCATCAGAAGGGGAAGAAACGAAAATAATCGGTTATAACGACATTCAAGAAACTGACGTATTTGGTGGGAGATATTCTCGAATTATGGCTTGCAAGCCCTCCATGTGTGGAGCAATTATCGACAAGCAACAAGATCTTCTTATGGTCTTCGCCCCAAGACTTTGATCTTTATACATTTTTCCTTAAGTTAGTGGATTTCATTTTTAAGAATAAGCCAGTTTCGTCAAAATTGAAAATGTCCTCATCGACATACATAGCCTTGCCGATGATGATGGAACCAAGCTGCGTGCAATCAATTTCGTCAGGACTTTAAGCTTCCCTTACAGTTTTGGAACCGACAATTCCGGGACATTGACGAAAACGCTGCACCCATTCTGATGATCAAATGCAATACTTCTTTGATTTGCAGAATTGGTCCACTTAGGGAAGGGGGAATTTCTTTGGGAATCGAAATGAAATTAGTATTGCTTCTTCGAATTCTTTCTTGGTTTTGTCTTTATCATTCGTAATTGTTTATATGGTAGAGCGTGCACTAGAATATTAATTCAATTCAAATAAAATAAACTGGACGACTGCGTCACACTAAGGTTTCTCGGAACATGAGATGCGTTTTTGAATCGCAAAATGAATCAAAAATTAATGGACACAAATTTATTTAAATCACTTTTTAGTTTTTGAAACATTATTGTTCGAAATACAAAAAATTATCAGAATCGTTAAAGCCGTTTTTGAGAAAACGAATTTAATTTAAATTTAAGAAAATCGGTATATGAAAAAAAAAAATAAAATAAATAACATTATTTCAAAAATCGAAGGATGCAAATTTGTTCGACTTGACAAAAGTAAAATTGTTTGGAGTACGCTTTCTGAGTTTTCAAAAAAAAAAGTTAGTTAATCTTCAAGATATTGGCGGTTTAATAAATTACCGTTAATCGATTTTTTTCTTCCAAAAACTGAGTATGCAGTATTTTGGCCCCATCCCAAGTATCTTTAGTACAAAAAAACACAAAATCCTTGGAGCCATTTTTCTAGAAAATAGTGATAAGTGATCCAAAAAAATTGTATGGCAGGTACCGCTATTTCAAACGATAAAGCGAAAAATAAACAGATGGCCCGAGATATAACCCCAAATTTCGTATGCAGCCTCATGACACAACGGTGCGAAAGTACTGCTCAAAGTTCGTAAAACTAGTATTTGGCATTTTACAAATCTTTAAAGCGAACCCTCTCGTTTCAAATTTTCGTATAAATTTTTATTAACCGCTTCAAGCATCTTGTCCATTGAGATGGCCATCATTTTTATCATATGTTTTCATATTTTTTTTGGATAAAAACTACACCCTTGCTCCTATATTTCCATCACAATCGACACTCTGAAGGGGACACGCCCCCCTCGATTCGGGTCTTGAAGGGTTAAGCGATTTAAAAATGTTGATTTGTGTTTGGTAGTAAAGTACAGTTTATAATGCAATTAAATTTTCTGGTTTCATTTTTATTCATTTCCTGTTTCTTTTCTCAAATTCCGTACAGTTTTCTACCGTAGAATTATTATTAATTGTTTTTTTTTTGTGTGTGTCTGTGTTTTTTTTTTCATATTCTTACTTGTCTATTTATTTTGTATTTTTATTTTTTATTTCACAATATCGCAAAGCATATTAACACTCACATCCACATGCCGCGTCGGTACCCAGTTTATAATAATTTATTACTTATTTTAAAATAATTCTTGTTTACTCCTTCAAAAGATTAAAACTAATTTGAACATCAAATATCTTAAAAGCGAAACAATTATATCAAAGAAAATCAAAATAAATATTACAATTAATGTATTCATTAAATAAACTACTAAAAACTACTCCTAATTCAATACCGTAAGTAAAATTAAAAATCTAAGCAATACAAATAGCTTATAGGAATAATTGTTTTATTTTATTTCATGTTGTTTTTTTTTTTTTATTTTTTACGTTATGTAAAAACATATTAGGCAAGTATGTACTATTATTTTTTTTTAAGTAATGGTTGGCAATCGCTTATTAGTAAATACAAACTAGTTAATAGACAGTTACTATAATTATTTTTATTTATATATATTTTTTTTCTGTTTCCTCTTAGATATTATCAACTAAAATTATTAATTACAAATAAAATCTATTTTACAAAATATTTCTTCTTCTTTAGAGAGCTGAGGTTTGCGTTTATGTTTTGTTGTTGCTTTTGTGTTTTATTAATTTGTTTTTAATTTAAATTTCGTGATTTCGTTGGTTATTCTAATTATTTAAGTCCTGGTGTCTAATAACGTTAAATGAAATTTGTTCTATAAATGTGAGCAATTATACAGCTAGTCGACTTCCACATCCCCTGTCCCTTTACACCCGTTAAAAATCGGAAAACAAATGCCGGCAGAATTCTCTTTTAAAGTGGACTGATAAAACTATGGTGTTTGAATTGGAGCTAAGTTTGACATTAATGATGACAGTTTTTTCAAAATGGATGCGTAGCTCAGTAATGCAGTTAAATGTGTGAACTGCCCTGAATATGCTTTGCATGCAAAAAGTTGCTTTTTTCAAGCAAATAAAAAAGTGGAGGGCGGGAGACCAAAAATTCGTCTTAGTCGACTGTTTGTATAATTATTCATCTGTGATGCTATTTCTCGAAATATATTTAAAAGAATGATTGGACAACGTCGTATTCGATTTTGATTTAGCAGAACGCTGGCTACTGAAGTGTTCGTTTATTACTTCAAATTTTACTCAATTGAGACTGAAAACGTAATAGCCGTTATTGCGGATCGGGTTCGGGTTTTCGATTCAACATTTGAATGTAACAATAGCAAAGATCTCCATATATCAGTCAGAAAGAGTGTCTGGAATTTGTTTGGCGGAGACAGAAACAGGTTCAAAGAGGTAAGACTCTGAAGTAGACTAAAAATAAATTATGCACAGTTGTCATATGAATGCAGCATTAAGTTTTTCTTTTGGACTGCTATTGGGAAATATTTCGTTGCTCATAATTTTACTTTCGTTAGGAGATATATTGCAGTAGGGCGGCGCACCATACACCATTCCAGTATTTTGCACATTTCAATTGAAAAAATTCCCTAGCAACAAAGTTAAAAAAATTTGCGTATGTTATGTTAAAATGAGCCCATCTTTTGTTGATTGCACGAAATACATATTTTGTTAACCAGTAAAAGGTTCAAGAAAAATGTATTTAAAGTTGAGCCACAATTTTTCTTGCTTTTGATTTTAAGGAGCCGTAGTTATTTCTGAGATTCTGAGATTCACGAAATGTGTATTTCAAAGAGTATAACACTGTTGTTGTGGCTGTAATGTAATAGTTTGGAAGTTGAAGCATTTTATGTCACCAAGTCGGACACTTGGTCCAGTTTAATTTTCATTGGACATTTTTAGAACAACTTCTCTGGATAACACGTGTCTAATGAAATTTATTGAAAATAATTAGAGTATTATTATACATTTAGCACCTTAACTTCAGGAATCTCCGACCAAAGGTTTTTACCTCTTAACTGGAGCACCCTGTATACTAAAATATTTAATATTTAATAACAACTGATTGCTCATACTATTTTGACCGGGCTATTCGACATGTAATTGAAATATATTTGAAATGAGTGCTAAAGGTGAAATTCCAATAAAGTAGTCGTGTTCAACTTAAACTGAACAAGTAATGAACTAGCTAGTGAACTCCGAGAGTGGCTCAATTTGCCAAGCGAAAACTCATCTGTTTTTAATTCCTACAATTTGCACTTACAAAGGAGTTTAAGTGCAAATCAAATGAAAGGCTTGCACACCTTTAAGGAATTCTATGACGTGATTTTAATGACCGCCCCTGTATTCATGTAATTTTTTCAATAGAAAAGAATCGTCAATATTCACAGATATAAAAAATATAAGAGATACATATGCATAATTGACTTTAAGCTATTGTTTCATGTTGTTATTTGTTTCTTTTTTTTTGAAAAACAGGCTCATTTCCTCTAATTTATATGGGAAGCCTGGTCGTACTGACATCAGCTATAACGACCTCTATAGACTTGATGAAAACATTTATATGTTATAGACAACCTATCGTCGATACGAACTGCTCTGATCAATTTCATTTTTTTGAGTGGCATTGACTTTTGTAAATTATTTTTTTTATGTTTGTAATACTGTTATTGTGAAGTGTGAATACAACTGTCGCACGAGCAATAGGAAATAGGAAACTATGGACTTAAATCGAATGTTTCTTAATTCTATGGAATTTTTAGTTTATTATTGTTTTTGTTTTTTTTTAATTTTTTTTATACGTAAATCTAAATAAAATCTCTGAAATAAATAAAATTATTACGACAAAAATAAAATTATAAAAAAAAAAAATAATAATAAAAGTAGCCCTAAGAAGTACTGGTTCTGTCCTTGTCCTTATTTACACGTGTGCTCCTCGAGAACTTTCACACAAATATCACATTTCACTTGGCAACACCAATGGAATTTGCAATTACATCTTTCCCGTACTACAATATTTTTGGTGTTGTAGCCTCGGCCACAGCAGAGAATGCCACAACCATCAAGACCTGACGACGTTTTATTGCATGTTCGACCATGGGTTCCTGTATAAGATAACAGAAAAAAGAAAATAGTTGACGAAAAAAAAGTAATCAACGATGATTGCAAACACTAACCTGGCCATTGAAGTTGTCGATTGTTTCGACACCAATCGGGACTTTCATCCAAATATACTAAATCGTGTGAGGTGGGCACTTTGAATTGTGGATCTTTCACTTGTAAACGTCCACGTTTGTTCAATTTCACCTCGGTAGCTTCGTCATATCTTTCGCGCAGATAGTCACCTAAGACAAGAACCATTTTTGATTTTTATATTAAATTCCTGTCGGTAAGGTTGTGCTTGGAAAATTCTTACCTATTTCTCGTATTGAAGAAAGTTGTTGCCAGCATGTTATTAAACTACAGGAACCGGATACGCCATGACATTTGCAAGTAATTCGAGTCTTCTTGATAACTGCCTAAATTTGAAAATACAAAAAAAAATTAACTGTTATTTCAGATGTTTGCCATATTTTGGAAAATGTTAACAAAAAACTATAAAAAAAAAATTAAGCTATGAAGTTTTAAATTGATAAATTGAATGGTCCGATTTCATTGAGATTTGCATTCCTATTTAACTTTATTTCATCGCTTTAAAAAGCCACCATAGTCCCTACATGTGTAGGGACTGTTCCAACGACTTCCATTCGATACGCTCTTTTCACGTATACACGGTTTTTTCAAATGCGAGCCAAAAGTTCCGACGACGCCTTTTCCCAATCGATTTGTTCTACTGTGTACCCCTCAATTTTGCTTACAACGCCAATTGGCAACGTCCATGTTAATCTAATGTTAAGGGTGTTGCAAAAGACTATTTTCATTTTGTATGAGTTGGACTTGTCAACTGTCAAGAGTACAACGAACCAATTTATGACTGATGTTTTAGAGGTCGCTCGCCAATATATAAGCTAAATACATCACGGGCCCAAAGGTCTTTTTAAAAATTGTAAATTTTACATTTCAAACTCAAATCATTTGTTGCAACGAAGCGCATTTCCATTTACGGCAAATCAATGCATGTGACAAAATGGTTGATCCATACTTTTCCGGTAATGGGAATCGGATCCAAACGAGTTCTTTGCATTCTTGAACTGTCAGACGTTTAAGATAGGTTACAATCTTAAATTACAAAAAAATACTTCGATTAGGTTACGAGCAGTACTTTATGCTAGATGCATATGTGGCGATCAAACTTAATGATCACCCTCATCCTTTTTCTTCTACCACATTTCCATGCTTAAATAGAAATCGGCTTAATTTAAAATTTATTACTTTCTTTAATCGGCGATCGACACATAACATTTTTTGTGGAGTTCAACAGCTAATTTGAAATTACATTCGACAGATAATAAAATAGATTGTCAGTCCACATGGAAATATGTGCATTTAAAAGCTCCGATAGATTAAAATGAGATAACTTCTTCACTTGCTCGTAAACGGAATGTGAAATGGTAGTGTTAGAAAGCCTTTCTACAACAAGCAGCAAGATTTAAGATCGTTCAAGACACAAGATAATGCAACAAGTGAAATTAAATGCGTAAGTGCTTAGCTTTCTCTTGTTTAAGCCCCTGGTCGTGGTAAACTATAGGTCGTGACTTACGTTTCATTTAATCATTCTTCTGTTCCATCAGACGCTGACGGCTGTCAGCTGAGCCGCCAAATTCAGCAGTTTGAGCGGGTTTCTTTTTTAAGATGAGGACATCTTCTCTTAAAAGTAGGTGGAAGGCATTTTTACAAACTTCAGTATTAGTAAAATTTCGTTGACTGGGCCAGGGTCAAGGGCATGCTTTTGTCTGCCATACGCGATCATCCATGACTGTTAATTTTTTTGTGCGCATTATGCTTCTTTATTATAAAGGTTGAAATGAAGTATGCCATCCTTCCAATTTACTGTTTACGCCTAGGGTGTGTTGGTTTGACCTCAAAAAATACCTGTAGGCCTTTCGGTTTCGTATTACTTCATCGCTGATGCTAATCAAATGCTGGTGTTGTTGCATTTGTGCCATCCAGGAGTTCTTATATCTGCTTCTTGTACGCGCTCGAAAGTTGCCTGACATTGCCTTTTTGCTTTTGAACGTGGCAATACCAACTGAGACCGATTTTTGGAACTTCTAATTCGATCCAGCTTAGTTACTCCTGCTTTCTGCGAAGCATCTATATCGCAGCCACCGTCCGTTTGGCCTCATAATTTGTTTACCATGTCCAAAACTGCGAAGTAAGCGTTTACATATGTAAACCCCGGACTGTGGTGTAGAGCCCTTCTTTCAGCTTATATGACATTTTGTTGTCACAAAAGAAGGCAGATTTTTCTACCCTACGCTTAAACGATGATGATACCGTCATACACTTTTGCTTCTCTTGTTCATTACATATTTGAAATTTTCACGTTTCAATTCAAATAAATGTCTGGAATAGACCGGAATGGATCAAAGAATGTGCAGTACAGATACTATGTTTCTTTTGGGCTAACGCGATACCCGTTCGTCATCTATAGGTCAATGAATATCCGAAAATTTAGTGAAGCTAGCAATGAAGAGAAACATTAAGGGGCCAGTTATAGCTATCTTTGAAATGCATCATTGGAACAAATCAGTGGAATAGTTGTTTCATTTTTTTAACAAGTCGGTTATAGCAATCATTGAAAAATTTCTGTCAGTGGAAGGCCACTGGTAGAGGTTTTAAGGTTAGAGTTGATCATTGAAAGCAAAACTGACAGCTGAATGGAACACATCAGTGGAACTATTGTGTTCCAATTTGTAGAAACGATTATCAAACGATTGATACCATTAAAAGCCAATATTGTTTGCTTAGTCGTATTAAAATCACAAAACAAAATTTTTGGATGATGCATTTCAATGAAAGCTATAACCGGGGCCTAAGGCATAATATGAATGTATTTATGTGCGCATAATTTTGTTTCAACGTTACAAGAAAGCAAGTCTATACAAAAATATTTAGATTTTCCAACCCACAAGAAGGTGCTGGCAATACCATTCTATTCATGTAACATATTGCTAGTGTTAGGTTAGGTTTTACCACGTGGATCTCCACTTCCTGCCTACTCGTTGAACCAATTTGAGCTTTTTATATAGCGTGAGAGACGTTTTGGGTAGGTCGAGTTTAAATCCTTAAGATCATTGTAGAAGTAAGTTCCTGGATGGAGATTTCGTTTCCGGGAAAGAGCAGGGCATGCGCAAAGAGTTGTAGAGTTGTCTCTTCCTCCTCATCATCTACACAGCTCATACAAAAGTCGTTTGAGTAAGCGCCAAGCCTTGTTGCATGCCTGCCTATCAGACAGTGTCCAGTGATGACACCAATTGTAGCAGTTATGTGCGATCTATTGAGGATAATCAAAGCCCAGGTCAAATCTGCTTCATTTTCAGACAGGTAGTACCGCCTGTCCATCTATGGTTTGTTTTTTCAATTGCATCCAGTTTCAATAAGAGTTTGCAAGTGGAAACGGGTATGCCTAAGGAGGCATTTTCAGACAAGATTGAGAGGGTAGTTCCAAGTCTGGCGAGTTCTTCAGCCTTGCAGTTACCCGGAATGTCTCTATGTCCCGGCACCCAGCCCAGGTGAATGTTGAACTGCTCAGCAATCTCCTTTAGAGATAATCGGCAATCCAGACACTTGATGGCCGCCTGGCTGTCCGAAAAGATTCGGATATCCTTTATGGATACCACGTTATTCTTTAGCCAACGTTAGTCTGAGAAGACAGACTAAATCCTAGCTAGTGTTAGAAGGTGTGAAATTTATAAGTTTACGATTTGCAAGAATCGTGTTGTAATAGCATTTGTCTAGTCAAAATGTTTCCTACAATCACTCCATCAGCTTAAGTTTGTATGTCTCTGAAATTATCTCTGTTTTCATCTTAGCCGTTGCTTGTTAATAAGTGTTGCCAGGTACGTTTACAAGATAAGCTATCTGAATTTTTGTTTTATTAATTTAAAAAAAGTTAAAATTTTCATTTAATTGCAATCCATTTAAATATTAATTATGAAACCTGAATTACCCTTTAGCCAAATCGAAAATAACGACTGCAACATTTCATTTAAATTATCTGCAAAAAATGTTGAATCATATCATAATAATCTGCCTGCAGTTAATACTCGGCACATTCGATTTTATGAATTTATCGCCAAAGTAATAACTCAATATTCTCCCTCCATCACGGTAATAATTCCGAACTTGTTGGCTGCGTTATTATTTTTTTGACTCATTTTAATTAAAATATTTAAATAGATTTTATTAATTTTTTTTTCCAACTACACACTGTTTTACTGTGAAAGGAAATGTGATAAAAAAAAATATTAAATCGCTTTCATGTCCACAATCACAGTAACAAAATCACATAAATCTCTTACTCCAATGAATTTGTGGCCAAGTGCACCGGCAGCATCAATGTGGTAGCCTAAGCAAGGCCGAAGCACCGAGCTGATGCAATTAGGAATTGAATACACACAGACCTCGAGGCTAGTAGCAGTCATTTGCAATAATATGTGACTATACAACAGAACATGCAGACATATCAGTTAATCAATGGGGCACAAGGCAGCAGTCAACAGGTATTTTTGGTAAATGGGCGGCACAGCTGGGAAAACGAATGGATTCCGGCAAGTGAACTCAATGCTAATGAGTTATTTTATATTTTTTGCTTGAGAGGAAGCTTGTTCCACTTTCAAATGAAGAACCCACTCATTGGACTGTAACTCCCGCATTCACGAGAAGAGTTATGATGACATAAATTTCTGAAAATTAATTCACGTTTACAACTGCACCGTTTTTAATTGCACTAAAAAGGTCTACAAATCAGAGAGAGTAATCAAATAGTTAATTAATATTTATTAAGTGGAACTGCAATTTGTCATCTGTTCAAGAAGTTATCTTTACTTTGACATAAAGATTTGTTGGGTGTAAATATTTCAAATGGAATCAGAAAAAAAATAAAAAAAAACATTGATTAACCTGATGTTCTTCTCCCGACTGATGGAATTAGAAGGTGCTTTTTTTTATCAAATCGTAGAAATGTAAGTGGTGAACCCAAGAAAATCTGTTATTTTTCAAATACATAAGGCGGTGGCGCTCCGGGAACCATTATGGCAGCGTTACAGTTCGGATTGGCCTCAATCCAGTTGCGAACCCGCCATTCTACACAAACGAACGACGAGTATGTCAGGAATGCCAAAACTAGATATGGCGCTGTACAGCTCGTCTGCCATATATCACAATAAAAAGGAAGTGATTATCGATCTGAAGTTCTTTTGATTTCTCCAGGATCTGACGTCTGAGAAAAATTGGTCAATTGTGGACTTACCGTGCCTAAAACCACCTTATGCCTCTATAGGCAGTGCACTTAAGAGGATATTTTATCTTCTAAACTGGGCATATTTTGGTGCATAGTGCTGTCGCTCACTCTGCAATGTGGGATATGCCTTTTTTTCTTTCAGATCATGTTTAAGTGTGAAGAATCGCAGACGGTCTTTTCTAGCAAAACGTCTTGGATAGCAAGCTCCTCCAAGTACACACGTTTTGACTATGCCCCCGATCGAGAAGGAACAATAATTTTCAATGAAAATAATCCATCCGTCTTTTTCTTTAAATCCACCGCACCCAAAAAATAACGTATACATTTTCTGTGTTGTGTCACCTCAATGGAACCAAAATTAATTCCTTATATTAATCATCACGTTGTTATATGTACACTCCAGAAGCGGGTCTAAATTTTATGTTCAAAAATACATTCAAAATGACGATTTCCAACAAAGGCCGATGAACGGACCCCGGCAACCAACCCAAGCAATAACTTTTGATATTCACAAATGGGGGATAAATTTCAACGATAAATGACATACGATTTGTTTCTTTTCAATCCCACACCATCACCACCAGCCTTTCAACAGTAGTTGAATGGGAATGCTGGAGGACGAAAACGTTTTAATGAAAATCAAACCAAGGAACTGAACGCTTATTCTTTACATATACCTACTGCACGTAGATGCTTGATGATGCAAACCAAAACTGTCATAAATTGTCAAGGATTTTATTTTTTGGCAAATGGGGGTGAAGTGCTCTTTAAACTCCCTCCAGCAGCACCATACTTTAACGCTGCACGTCGAATTTGATATCGTGAAAGGTCTAACCATACTCTCTCAGAGTTCAGTCGTCGTCGCTCTTATAGCTTTCAAATCCGTAAGAACAACTGAAATAAAAAAAAAACCTAATTTATAATCCTCGTTGATGTTGGATTTTCTCTCAACTTGTTTTTACTATTTTTCTACGAAGCTCTTAAGAATCACGTAAAATATACGGAACGACTTGGTGAGCACAATCTGTTTCCATTCACGTATAAACTTCTTCCACCATCGCCATCGCCAGCAGGTTTTGGCATATCTGATGCGGTTGTTGGTCGTAACCTCAGTCATTTGATCCTTAATGTTGCCATCTTCTGAAAACGATGGCAACAAAAGGTGGTTTTCCTTTGCATTGCAATTCATTTTTTCGATTTGGTTATTTTTTTTTTTGTTTTTCTTACTTTTTTGTTTTGAGTAAAAGCAAAAGATATGTCAGAAACAGCAACGGGTCTTCGTCCTGTGAGTCGTCCTTTATCGGTTGTTGACGACGACAAAAACATGAAAAAAAAACGACATACAACTTTAAGGGGCACACACAGGGATGAAAGGACTAAACACTGAATTTATTCGATTGGCGTAGTGCGATTAGGCGAGATGATTGAGCTTACAGGATAACGCGATTCCAAAACAAATTGCAATTTTCCGCACTTTAACAACAACAACAACAGCAAAACAAAAAATTGACCAGCAATTTGGCGACAGTTTTTATCTTTTAGGAAAATATTTGACTGTATCGACGAAGCGACGTGCTTTGGCAGCGGTTCATGGTATTTAGGTTGGTTCTGCTGCTTCCCCATTGAGGTATTTGGCAAATGGGTTGCTGTGTTCTTATGGTTTTAAAATAAATACATACGTTCCAATTTAATTTTACTCTTTTAAGCCTTCCAAATATGTCTAGACCGACGATAATTTATTGAAACAATATTAATTTTTCATAGTTTTGTCATAGAAAGAAACCCCAACCGCTCCCAATTAGTTGGTTGTTGGCAAGGAAGTCTTGTGTCCATGACTAACCAAAATAGTTAACTTTCTTTTTTTACGAATTTCCTACAATTTTTAACTATATAAACAACCTCAGCATAGTTTGTCCGGTTCACAAGAAAGAAGTGCGAGCGCCTGAAACCATTTGTCAACGATCTGGTTGGATCCTTTCAGTACGATTTTAGGCCCGGTACCTCACGTGAGGTGGCGCGCACAAGTGAAAGGAGACCTCAACCAACTTGGACTGTGTGTGTGAATATTGGCTTTCTGCAAAAATGTTTCTTGAGCAAACTTTCCGACGATGAATAGGATGGATGGAAATTTAATTTTTCTTTGCTATTTCCTGTCAGGCTTGTCCGTTAGTCATTATATAAAATCATTTGCAGAAATTTAAAAAAATTTCATCGTTAAAGGTTTTCTTTGTAATTCGTACATTTTAAAATAGCTATTATGATTTTTTTTTAAAAAAGTATGAATATACTACTATCAAATTTTTACTTTAAATGAATAATTGACATTTAAAAGGAACATATTTTTTATCTTTTCGTTTTGAGAGATAATCTTTAAAACCAAAAAAAATGAATAACCCAAAACAACTATTAAAATTATTAAATTACGACTTCCATAGGGGAATAATTATAGTCTTTTTATAATGTTTTATTGCTGAAAGCGCGTCATTTGTTGCCTTGGATACCAATTTCCGCCTACCAGGCTTAACGATCAGTGTTGTCAACCACTATATCTGCTTAATTTTCTGATCTACCACATCTACCTCTGTGTTCGAAACGCTTTTTCCTATCCATAATTCTTTATATATATGTGAAAGTTAAACTCAAAGCCCTTCGGACTGCAGTTTTCTTAGCCATTTGTGACGTTCACCAGCCAAGTGAACTTTACCTCCTGTATTGAAATGGTCATTATTACTCACCAGAATGATGAAAATTTCACTGAAACCTTCCCGGCAATTTAAAGTTTTTTTTCGGTCTACAATTTCCGCAAAAAATATTGCTTCTGTAGCTCAGTGTGTGACTTAAGTCCAGGTTTGTCAATTCCACAATAATATCAGGAATTTAACAAATTATAACAAATGTTCATAAGCCTTGGGTTGGGAGGATTCTAAGTTTCGTATTTCAATCGTAATTCAGCAAATTTAAAATTGCTTTCCACGAATGGTAAAACAAAACATTGTGTCAAAATTCGGTGCCTAAGTTTGATCCAAATTTTATTGTGATGTCGAATACCAATTTTGTCTAACAATAAGATCGCTATGACTGATTCTGAGGTATATTTGTATTTTCCTAATGTAGGTTTTATCTTTAATTTGTTTGAAAAACCATGCAAATTGGGGTTCAAATACTCAAAAAGCAAAAAAAAATGCCTCAAGATTTTATTCAAAATCTTTGAGTTGCGGTACCCTACTTTTGGATTTATTTATAGTCTTAATATTAGACATCCCTCATTCACTTATCAAACAATTAATTCTGTGCGTTGAGTCGCGTTTCCATCTTTAAGACTTGTTAAATATAAACTTGTCATTTGGTCTTTAAATAAAGGAATAATTTAAAAAATATATATAGCAAGCTTAAAAAAAAAACATAAGGAAAGGCTACAGTCCGCTTGAGGCGAACAGTATGATACCCTATCCATATCCCTATATGCCCCAAAGAAAAAACCATTAAGAAGATGATGGATAGCATTTTATTTAGTTCGATTAATTAAAAAAAAAAAAGTTTTTTTTGAAAAAACGCCCCCAAAAAGTGGGCGTGACCACAAACTTTGTATGGGCGATATGTTGGAAAAAATATTGGGTAAATATTTTGTTAAACAGTTTTTTTCGCTTTCTGTGAAAATTTTCGAAGAAAACAGCATTTTAGTCATGTGAAGGTTGTAACACTCTATCTCTCTAACTTTAGCTTTAAAACGGTTTTTTCTAAATTGTGGGCGTGGCAGTGGGCGTATTCAAAAAAATTTTACACCTAACCATTTCGGAGTCTAGGGAATATGTGGTCCAAATTTCAGCTTCCTATCTTAATTTTAAAGGCCTAAAAATTGCGTACGGACGGACGGACGGACATTGCTAGATAGTTTTAGGATTTGGTCCTGATCATAAATATATATACTTTCATGGGTCTACGGCGAATATTAAGGGGTGTTACAAACTATGTGTCAAAATTAATATACCCTTAGGATAGGGTATACAAAAAATGTTCTTGTTAAACAATATCCAAATGAATTCAATTTAAAGGTCGAAAGGTGAAAAATTGTTTGCATAGCTTATGCTGATATTTTTCAAATCTATCACAAATTGTTGGAATCTACCAGTCTTTTTCTTCAAAAGTACCACATTTTGCATTTTTTAAATGACAACACTGTTCACGATGGTCTGTAACTCAGCAACCCAAAATAACAATATGACGTGCGTCAGCACACGACATCACAGCTCGTGCTTTGATATTTGCAAGCGATCATGAAATATACTGGAAAGCCCGAATGCGTTCCGCCCCACAGGGAATGTTAGTGTTCTCATTAGCGTTCATTTCTTTTGCTCTATCACTGAATATCAACTGCATCATATTTATTTCGACAGCTCCTCAATTTATATAAGTAAAAGGATCTTTAAAGTGGACTAACATGAGTCAAATGAGGTCCAGGTTATTTATTGTAGGTTTTAGGCACATATTTCGACAGACAAGATTTTGTACACGACCGACGCGACTTTGACCCAAAAATCCAATGAATTTCCGGGTATGTTTTAATGGTTTACTAATGAGCTACGACGCTGTTCCGTCGCCTTTAACAGAAATAGTTTTCTTAATTCTCGTCATCTTGTAGTGTTTCTCTAAATGTCCTTGCGGGTTTCGGTTTGGGCCTTACAATCTTATGTTAACCTTTTTTTAAAACTGTTCGGACCTCGTTGCTGCAGTGAAGTCTCTCTAATAGATTCCTTAGAACGCGCCCGAATATCAAATCTTATCAGAACTTATTCGAATAAGTAACAGCATTTTCTTCTTACTTCTGCAAGACACCTCGTTGAATGTGTTGAACATAAGTAAGAAATGTTTATGATAAGCTTCTCGAATCATCGGCATAAAATAATAAACCCCTTCCGATGTGCCAAAAATATAAATATTAAATCTGTTTAAATCGATACTTAATTTGTATTAGATACATATATTGATCTTCTTCGGGCACTTTGTATTTGATAAGTCTGCCAACTCTCATAGTAAATAATCGCTTAAGGCATTATCGCAAAATAGTAGTTTGCTGAACAAAATACATTTTATCGCGACAGGTGTACTCGCGCGCCAGTCGTTGTTATTGCTTCAAATAAATAATTGAGTAACTTGGAACAAATTAATCATGGCAAAATCGCCTGAATCTCCAATTGTTCCGGCAAATATACCAACTTTAATGTACGACAATAAATTAAAACTCCATGCTCAGTAGGAAATAGCAAATGGAACGTGTGTCCACTAAAATTCCACGAAATTAAAACTTTCGCTGTTAAACATGAATCAATCAAAACGAAAAATAAAAAAAAAACTTACCCTTCGGCCAGCTTCGTTATTGTGCAGATTCATTAAACTTCGTGCTTTCGTCGACATTACATTTTTGAAACGTCCAGGACCAGGCCCTCCATTGACCACAACCCCCATCATATTACTGCCACCGTTTCCCATGCTGTTCACTGCTCGCTGGTTCTTTTTTTTCTTTCCATATATTGGGGTGCCGTAGTGCTCCAGATTGAATACCTTCGAATTCAATATTTCCCGGTTGATTTTTTCCTGTTCAAAGGATAAACAAAAGCGTGATTCTTTCGTTAAGCTATCAAATTAAGATGTTTGCAACAAAAGTTACGCTCATAATGAGTAAAAGTTATACGATACAACTTTTTAATTTAAAAGCAGATCCTTTTCGGAGGAAAGTGCGCGCGAGCAGCATCACTCTGACATTGTGGACAATTCCATCAAAAAAAAAAGTCGCTCCTCGTGACATGCTTTTCCTTGTCAGCGGTTGTCACGATAGTAAAAAGCCAAACGAGTAGAATGCTAATAAAAAAGTTTTCTCCTTTTATGAGCCTTACCTGTAATTCTAGCATTTCCTTCTCCTGTAATTTCGAATTGAGAATCTCCTTTGTTATCCTTTCCTGCAATTCTAATAAATCTTCTGGCTTGAAGCGGCTGCCTGTTTCCGTGCTGTCCTCTTCCCGTTCGGTGTTGTCTTTGTCAACTGCTGAGGAACTAGAAGACGAAGCTGCTGTATTGGGAGAGCTACTGCTGCTATTTTTATTATCACTATCGACATTGACAGTTATATTGGCATGTCCATCTTGCAAGGTACGTAACGTTGTTGACGTTGTACCATTTTGTTGTTCTGTTGCTGATGCTGATGCTGATGCTGATGCTCCCCCTACACCAAAACTTCTGCCAGAGGAGGCATCAGCAGCATCTGTTGCTGTGTTATTTGTTTGTCGATGTGATGGGGATGGTGAATTGGCCGGAGATTTTTCATCATTTTTTATTCGAGGACCTGATGCAAGACCACGAGTGCCACGTTTACGTTCCTTCTCTCTGATGTCGAGAAAATCTTGAGAGAACCTGCAAAGGAAATAATGAAAGTGTGCTTTATTAAAATAAATATTACGGTTTTATCGTGCATTGCCACAGAAGACCAACGAAAGGATCATATTCTTTGAAAGGAATTTATCGTGTGCTCGTCATGTTATTAATCAGGAACTTGCTTGAACCGTATAAAATTATTACATCTGTGGATTCATATTACTGGTAGCAAAGCAATAAAAGAGAAGATTAATATGTGAGTGTGAAAATTTCTATCAGCAATGTTTCGACAATTCGCCATGCCAACTAGAAGTGAATATTTAAAGAATGTTGTTGAATAGTAATTAAATTGTTATTCTTGAAAGCTTCTTTTGTATGTTTATTTTAGGAGTTTGATCTGACTTACTTCCGTTTGATTGCAGTTTGAAATCCATCGTTGTTTATGGAACGTTCCCCGTAAGCAAAGAATATAAGAGGCCCAACGTTGAGCGTCGTTGGTGTTCACTCATGAAGGCGGGGTTTCTAGACCTCCTATTCCTTCGCGAGTTTTACTCAACACGTAAATGCTTCTTTTTTGAGCGGCTGACTCGCTCTTATGGTAAAATTGCCTAGATGTGTGGCTTCGCATTTGTCTTCTTTTTACTGGAGGGATTCTGCGGAAAACTATACCTTCCGTTCTAATACGTGGACGTCAATATTTTACTTTACAAGCGGTTCACGGCAACGGTATTAAATCGCAAGATATCTGGTGAAAACACCATTTTGAAAAATGACTGAAGCAGGAAACTTAACTAGCAAAAGAACAAAGGTTTTGCCACTTCTAGTGTAGCAGGCGAAGTTTGCCAAATACATAATACGTAAATCACTGCATAAGATAACAATAATACGCGTTTTAATAGAATTGCAATCCACTTAGTCATTTGCTGTATCGAGGGCCCGGTCTTAACCCACTCTCGTATGATCAAATTTCGTCAGTAAAAACTTCTTGGTCATAGTCCTGACATTCACGGTAACACTGCGCCCGTTTTAATTGCGCCGCACTAATGCCCGAAAGTCCCGTCTAAAAATTATAATTACAAGTTTTAGCAAAGCCTTAAAGCTGCATGTGTGTGTCTTATTGCTCGGAATAGTGTGACAGTGTAATACTGCATAAAAACTGCATGCATTTAAAACGCCCTGTCAACATATTGGACCGCCTGTGAGGTTCGCCGGTTTTATTTGAAAAAGAATCGATCAGCCCCTGGATTTCGGATTTTTCAATCATTCAATCGGCCCCAAAAATTGAGCCCGGCCAAAACTTTGTATATTTGAAAAAATGTTGAGTAAATATAAGCTCGTTTTGGTTAACTAGTAGATGGTTAAACTCTCGTGATTTCTATAGACAATCAAGCAAAAATCGCCATGCAGATTACCTGTGATGAGTTCATGTCGGATAGAGGTACCCTAGACAAGTCGTCCAAACTTTCGAAGCACCGGGCTCCCATGCAGGATGATCGGCGTTTCTGTTGAGATAGGCAGTGGCATACACGGACTCTATTTCCTCCTCGTCTCTGCAGCTTCTGCAGACGTCAGTTGCAAAGACTCCAAGCCCTAGTCCGGTTAATATCCCAAAGAGCATCCCGATTTGAATTCTGACTTTGATCTTTGGGTATCAACATCAGGCCACAGTCTTTCGGTTATGACGCGACCGCTGATGTTATTCCATTATTCCTTAGCCAGTTGTGTGGTAACGTCATCGATAAAAGTCTTAGCATTGTTGAATGGCGTCCTTTAGTAGTGGGTTCATATCATATCAAAATCAAATGTTTCTGTAGGTATTGTATTGTAGGTGTGCTCTTTCTGTAGGTTTTCGTTTTTAAAATGTAAATTGAGATCCGTTGCTCTAGTGAATTTAAAATATTTTATAACATGCCAATTTTACATTGCTATTAGACCTAAGACACATCAGCCTTCCATCATCTGTGATCACGGGCACCCTGCTTCCAGTTTGGCAAACCGAAATAGCAACGGTTTCCTAGAGTAATTCTTCGCGGGATCTCCACTAAGTTGTCATTCGTGGGGTGGATGCTTACACCTAGGTAGATTAACTCCTTAACTATCTCAAAGTTTCTGCTATCAATAGAAAAATTGTGTTCTAGTAGGTGGACTGATGTTTGTTTGTTGATAGCATAAACCTGTAAGTAACTTCGCCTGTTCTTCAATACCCGTGAAGCCTCAATCACGGCACGTTGGGAGCGTATCTTCCGACGTCAATATCGTTCGTATATCCCACTAGCTTGACGGATCCGTTAACGATAATGTCACGCGACACAGTTGGATAAGTTTTGCAGGAATCCTGAGTTTGGCCATCGCAATGAAGAGCTCCTGACGATGAAAACTATCATAACTCTTGAACTCAATTGTAGATTGTTTCTTACTCCCATGGATGGAAAAAGAGGCATTTTCAAACCTGCGTGCACTTTTGTGTACTAAATACAAATATTTGCAAAAGCGTGCGTATTATGTATTTCATTCTATAAAAATCTTGTTTGTTCAGTTAGACGGCGGCTTACTTTTGTTAAAGTCTTTAGTTATAGCTGCGTCATGCAATGTTGACATAGGAAGTAAACATATGTTCAGACGTAGTCAAAAACTAACTTGTTTATGCATACATATGTATGTACGCAATCACTTGCCTAACCAATCTACGTTATGTAGATGTTTAAAATGTTAAAAAAAAAATAAGCTTTCTACTACTTCCTTGTTGGAATTGCGTGCTGGAAAATTCAATTCAAAGCTAAACCACAACACTCACAATAACATTGCCCCCAAAGCAACGCTACTACCAACAAACATCACCGTTTTGCGCCAAAAATTCCTTTTCCACTTCCGAATTTTCTGCAACCAGAAACGCAGAGCTAATAGCCGGCAAATAAATTCCAACACATTCCTTCAAATAACACAGCAGGATTTGTAGCTCCACACATTTTACAAAGCAAAGTGATATCTTGTTCATTTTACTGAGCTCCCACTTTCCGCATGCTGGCAACATAACAAAGAGGAGTTTTTTTTCTCTTAGCCTTACTCACACACCCACGCATAATTTATTCCCTCTAATGCTTCTAACAGGAAAAGGAATGAATTTTGTGTCCGCCACAGAGAGAGAGAGAGAGCAGCGCACCAAATTCTTCCATTCCCAGTTTCTTTACTAACGAAATTTTTGATACCGTCCCACTTAGTTTTCATTGGGAATGCAGAGCATTTTGTACGGATTCCACTGAAAGCTTTTTTCAGTGGATTTATTTTCGCCTGCGTATGAGCTCCTGTTAACGTGTACACCATACGCGCCTCTGTCCAAAAACGTAACGTGAATTTAAACACCTCTTAGTTTCTTGTGGTGCAGCTTGTCTAGACGTGAAGAAGTGTATATCATGCCGAGAAGGACCACAGGATAATTATTTTCTCGTTAAGTTGTTTGGTTTTATTTTGTATGGAACTTTGGAAACATGTGTTGCAACTTTGCCAGCTGCAAGCAGTACCTCGTGGATGACGTTAAGTAAAATTTACGAGCACGAGTAGGTAGTACGTAAGTTGGTAAGTTTCACTTTCTCGTTTCGCAGCAGCTGAGTTGAGTAAAGTGTATGAAATGAAAGAGAGAAAGAGGACTTTAGCCTTTGTATATCGACTTCTTTTAGCGAATGGGCTAATGTTTTCTCTCTTTCGCTCTTTTGTCATGGAAATCTCTTCAAATCGTCAAGTTTTATTTGTAGAATTGTTCCATACCAGGCAGTAAGGCTATTTAGTTAGGGTAAAATTTGATGCGGTTTATTTTCACCAGGCTGGTTTATTGTTATTGGTCTTGAACATTTTTGTGATTTATTTTTGGCATTTTCTAGGAAGTTTTGAATTTTCTAGGGAAATTTACGATGTTGATATTTATTTATCATAATTTGTTGGGATTTCTCATAATCTGGCGAGGTAACGAACGTGATTCCTTAAAGACGTTTCATTTTTTAAATATAAGCAAACAAAAAATCTGGCAATTGGTTGCCCATTTTACCCATTAGATGGAATAAAAATCATGGTTATTGCCCATAAGAAATAGTGCGAAGTACATATGAAATTTGTTTTATATTTTTTTGCCTTTCGATTAATTTGAAACAAGTATGTAGGTACAACAAATGTTTTTTTGATTTTTAGTAAATCCTGGACTAATTCTGTGGCCACAAGAAAAAATAGCCCAAGTCTCTTTTTGTAATTTTTTCAGGAAACACATTTTAAGTTTTAAATTGATGTGGTGGCCGTAGTATTCACTAGGGTATATCTTTTGAACCACTTGAGATATCAATAATCCATTAACTCAATTTCAACATAGGCTGTTTTGCCTTGGGGCCACAGGAATTTTATAGAGATGTTTTTCACCTATCCCAAGGATATAGTAATTGTGACACATAGTTTGAAACACCCCTTAATATTCGTTGAAGACAATTAAAATTTTATGATCAGGATGAATGTCCATCCGTCCGTATCAACTTGTGAGGCCTTTAAATTTTACCCAGAAAGCTGAAATTTGGAACGTATACTCCCTAGGGTCCCGAAATGGTAATGTTTTTGTTCCAGTATATCACCAGTATACATTTTTTCGGCACGCGCACTTTTTGGGGGCGTTTTTTTCCAATTTTTCTTTTCTTTTTATAAATTTAAAAGAGTGAAATAAAATGGCATCGATCATGTTCTTAAAGCTTTTTTTCTTTGGCGCATAGGATATGGTTCGCTCCAAGCGGACTGTCTTAAGCCTTACTTTATAAATTTTATTAAAAAAGTATCTAAAAATACTTTAAGACATTCGTTTTTCTTTAATTGTTTTGAGTAGTGTATTTGGTTAATCCTGATTTAAATTGTAAGCTTCTCTAAGGTTTTATAATTTTTACCCAAGTTATAGTACTAAAATTTTGATTAGACGACATGTTAACTAAATCTTAGTTTCAGCTGAATTAAGGGATCTAGGAAATAACGTCCCAAAATTAAAATGATATAAGTCCCAAAAAGTGGGGCTTTAAATTCGTTGCTCTGCTTGGGGTATGTGCAGGCGCCTATGACAACAACTTTCGTAACTACATTTCGAAGTTAAAGTCCACAAAAAAATGAAATAAGACCCCAATTTAAAATAAAATGTTGTTGTTGTTCTGCGTTAACATTTTTCGTCTTAATTTCAATTTCATTTTGGGCATTATTTCCTAGAGCCCTTAATTCAGCAGGGTAATTCCTCATACCCAATGCTTTTGCATCACTACATTCTTCCAGGAAGCAGTAGCGCTAATAAGGCATACGTGCTGTAAATTCATGAAATATCAAGTCAAATGAAAATGTATAATTTTCCAGAAATAATGATATAGAGACTTGCAAGCAGAAAGAATTCCATAATTGCGATTCAAAATTAGAAATTGAAATAACTTGTAGAACGAATTGGCAATCAAGCAATGTCAATTAAATATAAATCAGTATCTGAAAAGGTCGATATACATAGTAATGTTATAGTTGTCACTCTCTAAAGATATACAGAGTTTTACTTGTAATACTTTGGGATATGATTTATATATTCCAAGCCGAAAATAATTCTACAGTAAGGATCTATCCCCAATTTTTTAACCAGTTGCCGACGATTCAGTTCAACAGTTTAGGATCCCCATTTACGTAAACCTCTGCTTTACTGCACAGCGCTTTTGATTACGCAACTATTTGCAACTCTTATTATTATGTTCCAACTCACATACAAAGTGAACCCCGTTTAACGCCCTCTATTTTTCATCACGTTTACCCAAACTGTGCGGATTTGCTTTCGGATAAGAACCTACCAGCACTGAAAAAATAAAATTTTGCACATTCCTTGCCTTGCACCCACATCAAAACAGAATCTGTCTTCAAAGTTTTTTCTTTACGACTAACCTCGGTTAAAAAAAAAAAAGAAATATATTCTCTCCAATCTCACCAAAGCCCAAAGTGCGGCTTGCATGGGTATAACTGGGTCCATAAGACGACACCCACTGCGGCTTTGGAGATACTACTCGATCTCATGCCATTAGACATTTACTGCAGCAGTAAGGCGGCTAAAACGGCCGTCACACTTAGAGAGTGCAGACTCTGGGTCCGAAGACCATATGGACACACCTCTGCAGAACTCACATGGTGCGCCACTGCAAGCACACCAGAAACAGACTACCTACCCTCGATATTCACCTTCAACGGGGGATTCAATACCAGAATACCGGATAGAGGTGAATGGGATGAGAACGCAGTCACGAAAAAGGAAGAGATTGCCATCTACACCGACGGCTCCAAAATGGACATCGGAACAGGCGCAGGCATCTTCTGTGAATTCCTAGGATTAAGCAAATCCTTCAGAATAAACGACCGTAGCCGAACTGAGAATGCACTGCAACAGGACGATCACCATCTACTCTGATAGTCAAGCGGCCATAAAAGCCATGAAATCAGATGTGGTGAAGTCAAGGGCTGTTATCAGCTGTCAACACAGTAACCCTGTGCTGGAAACGAGGAAGCGGACAAGCTTGCAAGATCAGGGTCAGAAATGAATGCATCACTGGCACTTGACTCAGTAAGAACACCGCTTAGCACCATCGCACGCAAAATCGACACCAAGTCCTTGAGCAGAACTAAACTACGGTGGACAAAACTCGATACGTGCAGACATACAAAAGAGCTATGGCCAGCTGTCAACAAAATGAGATCAAAATTCATGATCGGGTTAAACCGCAAGGATATCCGAGTACTTACAGGAGTCCTTACGGGTCACTGCGCTGTGGGTCTGCATGCGGAAAGGTTGGGCATACTGCACAACGACTACTGCAGAAGCTGCCGGGACGTTGAAGAAATAGAGTCTGTTCGTCACCTGCTTTGCGAATGCCAAGCTTTAAATAGCATAAGGCTTACGACACTAGGCCGATATTTTTATGATGAGCTGGAGGATGTGGGCAAAGCCGAGCTAAATGGCCTAAGAGATTTGTATACAAATCGGGTTGGTTTTAAGAGAGCGTCACTTTGTGCACATACCAGTGGATGTCTTCTTATCCCAACTGCTGGTCTAAGTGAGCCGTGCCTGAGGTCACAGGGGCATCCACCAACCTACCTACCTAACCTCGGTTGAGTACGTTATTTTAATAAGAAAACGGGTTCCTCTATGACGAATAACTAACTTTCTCTAGTTATATGAGGAATACTGAATTCAAGTTTAAACAAATTTTGTCGTTTTATTTACTTTAGTGTGCGGTGAAGTACGCCATCTCGATATTTTAAAACAAAATTGAAAATATTTTTACGCACCCTCCTCATGAACCTGTAAAACCAAATTAAAACTAAAAGTCGGTCCCTCACAAATATATTTCCATACATTTCTGAATGAAATTCACAGTCGCCAATTTCACTTTATTAAACAACAAAATATAGGTCTGTGAAGAGGTACCGATTATAAGATGCATAGTTTCACTTTATTTTGCTTCAATACATCAATCGCATTCGGTTGGTTCTTGTCGAAGCGGATTATTAATGTTCTTACTTCCATCGCACGACTCCTCGACTAAAATGATTGATCAATTGTATTTAGCTGGCACATTGCAATAAAGAATGCCACTAACAAATTACACATGAAATGCTACGTCAATCTGACGTCAAGAACACTCATCGCGCCAACGACAGTGTGTTTAGTAGTTTCAATTAAAATTATCGCATGTCAATGAATTGATGATGCATGCGTGTCTACAGAGACAGACGAATACCAGACAATGACTTGGAACCACTGTTATGTCCTCTGCACTACACAGCAACAAGTCCTAACCAGGAAGTCCAGATGAAGTCTAATCAATTATAAGGGATCCGTTTTCTGGTGAATACCACGGCGGAAATAAATCACGAAGAACTCGTAGAGCGTAAAAATGCTTCTTTTGTCGCTGAGCTGATGTGGATTACCCTCTTTTGCGCACTTAGATATCATCATCTCCCAGAACGGATAAAATGCAAGAGTTCAAAATTATGATTTAAATCCATTGGCTGACGAGTATTTTCGAACATGATGGATGTGTCTCCCTGTCTTGCAAAACGAAGCCTGGCCAAGATAATTTATGCACCCTTCGAATAATACACAGCGACCAAATGCTATTTTTTTTCACACATATACACATAACACGCACATAAACTGCGGGGAAGTTAAGCCAAATTATTCAAATTTCTGACTGGAAACAATAACCCAGCATAGATTTTAACCAACGATTCATAGTGCTTGTAAATGGTTGCATATTTACAGGCTTGAATAATTTTGCACTTGGCGACCGTGTTGACTGTGCTGTGACCCCCTGCCACCCTCCTTCGTATCACTTTCAATTTTGAACAAGTACACCACCCCAAAACCACAAAAAAACTCGACAAAAACAACAATAACAACAACAGCAACACAAAAAAAAAGTAGAAAATCGTAACAACCACACGACCACAGAAGTGAACAATCTCATTATGTAAATACGAGCATCCTCTGTCGTCATCATCATTGCAGAGAATTGTTTTTGTTTGGTGTCCTCTTCACTCTGTTATCCTGTCGTTTGTTTGCTTCCGTTGTTTGAGCTCCACTAACTTATTATCCAGGCAGGGGAAGGAAAATATAAAAAGGCCGTTGTAATTACATAACAACTTTCTATTATCCTTTGGGGTAAAATCAAATAAAGTGTATTAGAGAACGCAAGCGAAAATTGCTTGGGTCAATGTTGTTTGTGCCCTCCTAGACAGGGTAGGAGGAACAGGACTGCCACTGTTGTTTTGTATCGTGCAATTTACATAATGGATTAGGTTAGCCGTCTCAACAACACCCAACCGCCCATACCACCCAATGAAATGTTAAAAAGGTGCAAAGTTCCTTTAGGAATGGCACGACGCGGGCGGCGGCGGCGGCTGCGAAACTCCGGAAGGCCGTAAAGCCATATGGCGGCAGTCTCGTTTTCAAATTCAAGGCGATAAATTGATAACGTTAACCAGAGTACAGTGGTTGTAGCAGTGTGTAAAATATACGTACATACATATGTGTGTGTTCACATAAAGGGTTCTTCAATAGTACACTTAACATAGTACACTCACACTCACACTCACACTCACTCGGGTGCTTTGATTTGCTTTATTTTATTTTACTCACTTGTAAGCATATTCCAAGTCATCACCGCATCCACCCCATGCCCAGTCGTCATGCAATTGCCTGGGGCGGGAACCGCGCGAACACCCACAGGATGCCAGCTGTCCATCACGGCAGGCGCGCGCTATAAAGCTGGTAACAGTTGCCGAGGCCAAAGCGTGGATGAATGCCATTTCAGGAGATCCTAGAAACGAGAAAAGGAAAATTGTTATTTTAAGTTTTAAGCTTTGAAGGGTTATTAAAGTTAGGGGGTTTGTGCTGAAGAAAATGTTAATTCAACCGTAAGACGCTAAGTATCTTTTCATAATGAAAATGTCTACCAAATGAAACTAAATATTGTGTTTATTTTAAAGTTATGACAGTCATGATTTTAATGGTCTGTTTCGACTTAAAAAAGTAATATTTATTTCAGCTCCTGGGGCATCCGTGTTCTTTCAATAACTGGATGACGACAGTTGCTTTATCGGCATAGCCTATTATATTAACCTTCAACACTCCGAAGCCTTTCTCCTTCGTCATTTTCTGATTTTATGTTGAGTACCAACCTCCTTGTCTGCAGGATAGGAAATATCAGTCTCTGATTTCATCAATCTTCGGGTTTTTAGCAAAAAGGTTTCAGCTTAGCACTGCTATCCAGATCAACGTTACATTCAATTCAGTTTAGATGACGTTCGAAAAGCAGTTTAACTCGAAATACAAAAGATCACTACGTCAAATAAGCAACTCTGAACCTATAAGGCCCTCTTGTTGCTCGAATAAGCTTGATCGTCAGCCCGTTTACTTTAACTGATCACAACGGTCTTAGTTCCACAGAAAGAACTGAGTTAAACATGCTGCATTTTAAGAATCCATCTAAATGGGAAAGAATTGTTAATGGCATAAAGTGCCAAAATTGCATTTAGAAAATAGGAATTTTGTGAATTTAAGTTGAACCTAGTTATGGGACAGATTTATCAACAGTGTCAAAAAACGGGCCTTATTCAACCAAAAGGCAAAAGGAAACCAAATTGGTGTACCTTAGAACTGAGTCCACTCAGAAAAGGTTGCAGGAAACTTTTTTAACTAGGCCAAGGTCAAAAGAAAAAAACCGACTGGAGTGCATATAAAAAAGAATTAAAAAAGTCAAGCGAGCATCTTGAAGACTGTTTTGGAGTAAAATAGAAGAATCTTCGGTCCTAAAGCATACAGGCTAATGCCTACTTCGTCTACTGTTGTGCTACAATGATACTCCGATCTTATTAGAACGTAACCCACCGCTCTATTGAAGTGGGTGTAGCGCTGAACCTCTCCTTCAGTTTGTACTTCTTCTTCATTTTATAGTATAGTTGTCAGAGAACAAAACCAGATATAACAAGCCAACATGTAGGGACTCACAATAGTACGGCTTAAAAGCCACACTAAACGTTTGTCATTTTACATCCGCATGCGTTTCTGTTTTGCTAAGTTTAAATGAATTATACGTCTGTCAAATTGGGTTTTAACCTCGACGGTACCGCACAGTCTCACACGAAGTAAGTGGAAAAAAATCCATTTTCTGAATTTAGTATGCCAAAATACTTTCCAGTAAAACAAAGAACCTGTTAAAAGTTGCTAACTAGGGCATAATTAAGCCTTGGGCAACAGGCCAAATGACGGACGGGCGGACACATTGATACATAGTCTAAGCTTTTGAAGCTGATCATAAATATATATACACTAAGGGGTCTATGACGAATATTTAGAGCTGTAACAAATTATGTGTTAAAATTAATATACTCTTAGGATAGGCTATGTGGGTGCAGTCGCTTAGTGGACGTTGGACCACTAAGCGAGAGGTCGCTGCTTCAAATCCCGACCTGTACCACCTGAAAGTTTATATTCGCTTCCCCACCTCTTGCGAACTTCTGACAAACAGCCAAGAGTAAGAACTGTTATTATAAGCTTCTCAAAAAATTAATTGCCGTTCGTAATCGGCATTAAACTGTAGGTCCCTTCCATTCGTGTCAAGAAAACATATCTTCGCACACACAGTGGTTAGAGAAGCTAGGCTTTGGATTCGTTTACGCCTAATAATTTTTTTTAGGATAGACTATGAAAATGTTAATTTTCGTTTTCTGAAAATTTGCATTTACATCGTTGTACCGCCGGAGCTGCGATATTAAAACAGTTTTTTTTTTTCAACTTAACAGAGCCTTTATGGTCCATACCCTAAACCAATTTAATTAGTCTTAATGAAATATGTACTAAGATCAAATTAATTAGAAAATGTTCTCAAATCAACTGCTTAAACAAAAAAAAAAAAAAAACTGTTTCCTCTCATTCGTTAAAATGCATTTAAAACAAAAAATACACAACCATCACCGTCAGTTCGGTTCATTAGCAACGTTAAATTCAATTAAAAAAGTACACTACAATAAAATCACTAAACTCCTCAAGTAATTGTATACAAGCAATTCTATCCACAGCCATCTGCTCCTAGGAGTAGACATTTTGTGATCCCTTTTTACCTTTCCCCATTAAATAAACAATGAAACGGGACATTGAGCCACCACCAACAACGTGGATCTTAACAATTGAATTGGATGCTTTTTCTAAGGTAACCAAGGTATTAAGCAGCGCATAGCATCATGCCAGAGACCCAACAACGACTGTTGCTCAAGGATATTTTTATTAACATCCTTCCGCCGCCGCCACCATAGTGCCCATAGGAAACGTTTCGCCATCGACCGACTGTATTCGTATATCTATAAGTAGAGTCCTTTCTATGCATTCAATTTTTGTGAGTGAACAAGTGAGAGTCGAGTAATGGGGGTGTTGGGTTGGCTGCCATACGAACTTGGTGTTATGGTTGTTATCCTTTTCTCCAATAACCATAAGAGGATTACTTACGCTTCGACAGTCTTAACATGGTATAGCTTTCTCTTCGTATTTCCTTTCTTTTGGCGATTTAAGCGGTAGTTAAACTTAAAATTAGAGGATGCTCTCTAAGTGAAGGTAAATGAAAGGAAAAACAATTCGAACATTCATATAGGGTGTTCGGGAAGAGTTCGGAGGCACATTGATTTCGGAGTCTCTCTATGGCAAGCTATACTAAGGTATTTTTCGTTTACAAAAAATCTAAGGGAGCGATGTGATGTAGCAGGAGTGGAAGATATATTTCGATGTAGTTTTGTGTGTTTGTTGTTTATCAGACATTTGCTATTTTATATTTGAAATCGGAGCCACCCTGTGCGCACACCTGCATATACATATGAGATGAGCACGTTGAATTTTCATGATGCGGTAATTACTTTTTGATTTCACTAAAAAAAAACAACACCAAACGAAGAGCGTTCTTCAAGCATCCTTGATGCTAATCCAGCAGCCACTTTAGAACAAACGAGCTACGATTTAATTATTCAAACATTATCATGTGCAAAATTAACGTACAAAACAACTAACGCAGTTTCTTATCATACGAAAGGACCCAGCATCCCTTCTCTATACCACACCATGCTCATCCATTGCGTCGCATATTTCAAAGTCATCCGTTTCATCTGACAGGGAATTAAATTAAATTCCTGGTATGGGGTTCGCCCCTTGAGAAGGCCATACTTATGGTTTTGACTCGTACTCCCTTTTCTCAAAAAGGAAATGTAATAAATGTGCACTAATTTACCAATTTGTTGCGGTTTACAGTTATGATGACGATTCCCTATCTCTGTAGCATTTGTAAAGAGCCCATCTTCTCTTGTTATAGATGGAGGCTTAGGTATTCAACATACAGAGACCGAGGCCAACTGAGGGTATCCTTTAACAAAGGGTGGTTGCTCTCTAATCGCCCATTATAGAGTCGTAAAAAGGAGGTGGTGGCGAGACGAGGTTTGTTGAAAAATCTCAGCATATCGTCGCATATACAAATACCGCTTATAGGTAGGTATACGGGGATATTGTTTTGGCGGCAAAATTTGGGTACGAGCCTGCCGTGTGACAATTGTTATTAAAACGCGAGTAGCATTTTTAGAATATTTATAAAGGAGTATTAGATATGCCAATGGAGAGTACTACAAGAGATGTAACGCGGAAAAAGGCGACTCGAGGCGCAAATAAATATAAATAATTCCTGTGCATTTTGTTTCACTCTGTGAGTTGAATGTTTGTTTGCATTTGAAATATTTCGTAATTTAAAATTCTAGAAATTTAAGGAATGAATTGAATACCTCGTCAATATGTTCTGTGCTTTTGTTCTTGTTCGATAAAATATGCATCTTGGGTGGCTCGCGAGAAAAGTTTATAAGAAGTATTAGACAAGGATCTTTAGACATTTTTGGACTTACTGTTGCATTCAGTGAATTCGTAGAATTTGTTACACGTAGATGTGATTAAAATATGTATAATAATTTTGAATAAAAATGGACAAGTATCTAACGCTTTAGAGTACTTAAGATATTGGTATGTAAAAACACAGTGCTTAATAATGTGGAATCGTAAACCAAAAATGTCTTATGATTTGAGTATTTCTAACTTAAGAGTAGCACTTAGGACTTTCTTGCTTGACATGAGTCTTTCGGATACGTGCATATCTTCTTAAGTGATTCTGAGGCACTTCCTGACAGATTTTTGAATTTCTAAAAACCCAGCAAAAAACCGAATTGGTACATGATTACAGATATGCTCTTTACTTAAAACATGACTTTAAAAAGTATTCCAATGTCAGGCTTGGCATACTATTTCATATTCGTTTTATTGACCTTGAATTTAGGATTGTGGTGACGTGCATTCTTGGTATTGCGGGAACAAGGATATACAAATTTGTGCAAGCTAACTCTTTAAGGAGTCTTTTTTAATTAAATAATCACGTCTAAGTCGTTAGAGACAAGACAAGAGATTTAGGCAAAATGTAAATAAGCTCCAGTCCAAAAAAACAAAAACAAACGGAACACTCAGTTAAGTTAAAATGTGAAAACAGTATCGTTTTTGCTAATTAAGGAGCTATCGAGGTTTGAAAATCGAGTTCTAATACGAAATCTCTATAAGATTACGACACTTTTCTGCCTTTATTACAACTTAAAAAACAAAAAACAACCATATGTTTAATCACCCATATTTTTCACCATGATAAGTAAGGAATGAATGCATTTTCAGATCTTGTCGCCTCAGAAACTATAGTACTGCCTACCTAAGATCCATATTTAATGAGCTATAGCAAATGTAAAGAGTTTTATATATCATGAAATTCAAAACAAATTGTTCATGTGTTAGTCCTAGCTCTGTTTTTTTTGGGGGGTTTGAAATAGTATAAACCAAACCTTTAAAAAATAAACAAATGAGGCGTTATCGGCTATGCCTAAAGCTTATATTGTTCAAACATGGTGTATCCGAAGATATACTGTTTTCACATATGGAAAAGACTTGCAATCTTATGTCAATTCCGAACAGTTAATTGGAGAAGCTTCAGATGACAGTTTTTTGCGTTTAGAAGTTGTAGGCTAAAGCTTATAGATAACTTTTACGATGTTGGACAAAAAAGAAGGTTTCAAACTCGCCATGATTCTTACTCTTGTGTGTGTTTCTCGGACTTTAGAATGATGTGGTTAAATATAGGAACTGCACTCACTAAAAACTGTTTATATAGGTGCTTGCATGAGGAAAAGAAGCTACCCTTACAGAAAGAGAGTTAAAATTTGGTAATCCCGCGTAGAGAACAAACCACGTACTGTTTACTTAGCCATAAATATAAGTTATAGACTGACTCGAATTCTGTTTTAAATAAACTTGTTTTTTTTTTTGGAATATATTGGCGTTTTCTTGGAAAAACTTTGTATAAAATATTTTTACACTCATACAAGATGCTCACTGCCGATAAGTTTATAATTCGCCAGTTTTGAAACTGCAATGCGCCACCTTGTATAATTTAAATGTATCTTCTTTCTTCACGAGGCTATGACTAGAGGTCATAATTTTCCCAATTTTATTGCATACCTAGGGGTCAACTGTGCGGTTCTCTGCTTCGACCTTAAAAAAATCTGGTGTTGCTACTTTGGTGTGATCTAGAGGATTTGTTGACTCCCATTTTTTCGGTTTGCTTAATCTTTCTTTTACGACACCGGTGGTCTCCAATCGTGTCGAGCCACACACTCGCGTGCCACTTGCGGTGTGGTCTTAAGATGTTAGGAGTATTCTAAAGGGTATCACACTCGGTCCACAGAGACCTAAGTGTGCCAAGGATGCGATTGACCTTTTCTCGTCTACCCTTTACTAACCTAGATGTACTTTACTCCCGCCGTACTAATGTTTAGCTTATACAATATTGATTGAGGATGCTCTTTTCTTAGAGCTCAGTTTGAAAATGACGCCGAAATAAAATAACACCAACCAAAGCTCGATTGATCTAAATATTAAAAAAACAACGAAAAGAAGAATCCGTCCTTGTGTTTATTAAAAAAAGACTAATACATCATTCTGCAAAGAGCCATCGTCAAAACGCCATTCATAAATCTTTTAATTACGCCCAATCCCTTTGCATGTGACGCGGTACCCATAGAAGTTTACATAAGGCGCTTTCAAAATGTGTCCGTGGCCCTCGGTTCAGTCCCACATAATCTATGTCAACTTTACATGCCAACATTCATTTTCCTTTCAGCCACACATAGGCAAAAAACAACAACTGACACCCGCACATATACGTACATAATTACTCAAATCCTTAACGGAGGGCAATCATTAAATCAAGATTTTCCTGCCAGCGCATCCGGGCGCGAAACTTCCCTCGTTAAAGAGACTTATGAATGGCGAACCCCCCTCTATCACTCATACACACAAAAATTACCATTAACATGAGCAAACGCTTGGGGATCCTTTCCTTATTCCGTAACGTAATGAAATTTTTGAATATTCAATAGAAAACGGTCAAAACCGAGAAGCACTTGGAGGTTAGCATATCGTACACAGAACGTTGCATGCGTATTCAAATATTAGTTCAGTTGAAACCGCTTCTGCACCCTATGGGAAATGACGATAATGGATTTGCCTCACTCTCTCTCTCTGTGTTCTGAAGTCGTTTTATTTTGTTTTCGTTTTTGTATGCCTTGACAAACCCATCGAAGGACTCAGATTCGAATTCAGAGATCGTAATCAATACCCGGACAGGGTTCAGCGTTTCGAATTGAAATCAAAAAAAAGAAAAACGAAGAAAGGAGAAAGGGAAAAAATCCCAGTGAATGGTTAAGTGAATCCTGGAGGTGCTCTTTTTCGTGGCTGCTTGCCAATGGTGCAGATGTTGTTCCCAGGGGATGAATAAATGCGATGGTAACTATGCAAAAGAGTGATTCTCCATGTTTGGGTGAGCATAAGGATCATGGTATTTGGGATTTTCCGTGTATTTTCATTCTCAAGTGGATTTTCTGATTTCGGAATTTTGCAGGTCGACTTCCAGTTTGCTGTTTGTTTGTTTGTTTGTTTGAGGATTGCGCTCTGACAAGACCATCAAAGTGTTTGCATGCGAATGTCAGTCAGTAAATTCGACGATTGATTGGAGAAGGCCATGCTAAATAGGTGGTCGATGACAGAGTGAAGTATATACGGATTTGATGAAGAGGGGGAAGAGATTATCAGATCAGATGTACTCATGAAGAGAGAAAAGTGATATGATTACTGCGCCACTGATGGATTAGTTGAAAGGAGACTTAGGAGCCAAATCTATATTGATATTCTGATGAGGGGTGCGCTGTTTCAGAGTGTATTCTTTGCGGCTATGCAAACAGATGAATGAGTTGATTTTTGAATGAAGAAGTAGATTGTATGCAGATTGTGTGCGTCATGGTTTTTGGCAAATAATGTTTGTATCGAAACGTCGTGAAAGAACGAACCTTATTTTTAAAGACGAAGCCATCGCGGATCCAACAGCGCTTGTTTAAGTATAATGGAATCAAATTGCTTTGGATCGCAGGCAAAGGCTTTTTGCAGGTCTGGCTACTTTTAGGCGAACGATAAACTTGAAAACAGACAGACCAAGGCTGTTCCACTACTGAAGATTATTCAATTTAAACCGCGTATTTTTTTTTAGTAATATGATATCGTGATTGCGATAACAGGAGCAGGAGAAGTCAAATTTTTGGAGCTTCTTGAAGGCGGACACAAGGAAAAAGCAAGTAGTGGGTCGAATTATAGCGCATTTGCACGGCTTGCCAAAACCAATCATCAGATTTAACGCTGTGGTAGATGACCGTTGTGTTTCACACTGTGAAGCAAACTTAAACTATTGGCTCATTCTAGTTCAGCTCTGCCTGATTGGGGTTTTATTGTGGTTGAATGTGTTTTTCTTATTCAGACTCACTGGTTGAAAGCGATTTTTAACTCGCAGGAATTGGCTGTCAAGGGAACCTTGAGGATCAACCAATAAACTGGCTGCAGCCCGGGTTTCATAGGGCCGCACACATTCTAAAGATATATGAAGGGAAAAAAGTTAGCTCCGACTACATGTCCCCTAACATAACATTTTATAGAATAGGAGCGGAACAATAATGAACCCATGAAAAGGAATTAAAGTTGATGGACTGTGGAAAAGATGTCGCTATATACGCAGAGGAATAAAATATTTACAGCTCTATCAGCCTCCCTGACTGTAGTACTGTCCTTCAAGTTAAGACCCTGGCGATCACGGGAGCGATGGTTGATATCAAAGCGGCTAGAAGAGTTAACCACAAACCAATGGGCCATAGGATCTTAGCTCACAGAACAAAACACATCTTTGCCGGCAAGGAAAGGATCTAAAATGAATGATGACTGGACACTTCAGCAGTCAATCAAACCGCTTCTCTGAAATCTCAAAGAACGAATGGAATACAAGGGCAATGAACAGGTTAAAAACGACAAAACGCCATAGCTTTGCTTTCTAAAGTTGGTAAGTGCCTTAACTGGTCATAATAAAAAAATCTGCGGCGACGAAGAGCCTTACGATATTGAGGTACACTTCGATGTACATATATGGTTACCACCAGCAAGAATCAATAACGCAAGGCATTGGCTAACCCCCAATGAAGAGTATCACAATGATTTCGTAAGGACGTGAGTTTGGCAAAGACCACTCTGCAAGCCTACCACCAGTTTTATTTAAGTTGCCCGTTCCTTTGTACAAATTAAAACAAATTAAATTGATTACTTACCTAAGCTTGACATTGGCCCGAATACGGTGTTGTCATCTGTTGTACTACAATTCCACCGACGATTCTTAAACTGATATTGACATTCCTGTAATCAACCAGAAAATAATAAAAAAAAAGTTAAATGTAAATATATGTAAAAAATCTACTCAATAAAAGGAGTCAACTAATTAACGAATTGGATTTTGTGTTATTTTTTTCGTTTTTGCAAAGTTCAATTAAAAGTGCGAGAGGATTTAAGCCAGGTGTACACTTTTTTACCACCAACGCTTGCCATTGACTTTACGGGCAAATCCAAATGGATTAAAGCAGAAACAGATGCATAAAATTCCAATTCGACAGTGTACTCGTACGTTTATGTTTTACACAATCGTGCATCCTCGTTACCTTACAATGGAAACATTGAACTTCAAATTTGTTTTTTTTTTTTTTTGCTTGCTTTACACCGCCCCCGGTTAGGGAGTTCGTTCGTATTCCACTTCACAAACAATCGAATTAAAATATTTGTATGCACACACTCACAAGCTTTACGCCCGAAAAAATAGAAACGATTGCGAAAAACCAAAACCCAAACGAAACAGCGGTAGCGGCAGCCTCTTTTATTGGCAATTGTAATTGCATATCGGCGACTAATTTGAATTTAAATTTAAATTTTCCAATTGAATAGGTGGCTGCGAAGGGTTGGTATAGAAATCATCCCCCGACGCAATATTACACAATTGTAATCGCACGGTGCGGTGCATCTATTGCATCAAATTTTTCCATGCAACGGTAACAGGAAAAGGAACAGTAGGTGGTCGTTTCCTGCACTTTGCACACAAAATCGTACAAATTGCAGGGGGTGAAATATGCATAGTTGTAGAATTTGCATTAGCCTCTGTCTCTGTCGCTGTGCTGTAGTACCTACTCGTATGTGCAGTGCAGGGCCGTCTACCCACATAAAGGTTTCCTTTTTGTGAAGGAATACCCACCTCAAAAGCATTGTATTTGTGTCCTTTTCTATGTTGGTCAGTGCAGAAGACTGACAGCGTTCACCAAATACTGAGGACTGTGAACTACAACTGCAAGTGGCACTGTTGATGGCGTTACCACATAGGTAAGTCCATCTGTATGTAGGTATGTACACAATAGAATATGTGCTTGCTTGGTTGTGGTCTGATACAAATCGTCTTTTTATGCAAAATTGCACACAAAGGTGTTGGATGTGCTCTGTATGAAAGCTAAAATGGTAGCAATTCAAGTTGGAATTCTTGAATGACAAGCAGTTGAGGGTGACATCCTATTCAAGCAACATTGCATACACACATTTATGACATTTCTCGACTCATTGTATTAATATATTTATGGAATGAATGAATGAATGAATACGAGGATAACTGTTGCTTCTGCAACTGAGGTGGGCTTACCTTTGTTAAAAAGTTTATATTTGCTTTGTGGGATGGGATGGGATGTCTAATTTAATATATGTTTTGTAAAAGCCAGAAGAAAGGCAATAACGTCTAATCACTTCGTAATGGAGAAAATTGTAATGCACGACTAAAAGAGCTTATTTCAAATGTCTACTTTAACGATTTTATTTGAATTATTCATCTTAACCTTATTTAAACGATTCGTCAATAAATGTTTTTTAAGTTTCCTATTAAGTCAAAAATGAAATATTTTTAATTTCTCTGTATATATTAAAATCCGAAACATTCGAAGGTGTTAAAAGTCACTCTTCGGTTCCTTAAAGTCGAAATTGAAATCACTTATGACTTCTAACGAATAGCTCAGTGACTTTTGTAAATATGTCCCGAATGCTGAAAACGATTGCCCCAATCATGACTAGTGTCTTATAACTTATACTCAGACTTATACACAGACAATTGGTTGAACTAGTTAGGTCTGTCTAAAGCCAAAAATTAAACTGTGTCATCGAATATTGTGCCTATATGAGACTCAGTCGTTATTATGTTTCCTGAGACAACTTCTTCGGAACATTGACAAACAAGTTTGTCGGTAATCTTCTTTCCTGTAATTCCAGTATGACCCGGAACGAATTCGAAGAGTTCTTGAGATGGAGCACTAATTCAGAAGTGGGTAGAAGATTGGACAATGTCTTAAATGTAGCTTGGCTGTCACTACAGATACGAATACTTCGACCCTTGAACCCATTCTTCACAATAAAATGCATAGCCGGTAGAAAAGATATCAGCTTGGAAGACCGATGCCGATGATCGAAATAAGGCAGCGTTAACCCTTTGTAGAATTATCCGCGGCCTATTTTCTGGCGGTCAAAATTTAATGCTCCACTTGAACCCTGTTAGGTTATGAAACCATCTGTGAAAATGCGTCTACATCCCTCCCCTGGTTCAGATCCCGGCCGAAATGATTGCAGAAAGTCGACTTTGAAATTTGTACACAGCCAACGTTTAATGCATCAGACTTGTGTTCAGTACACAGGGGTCGTAGGACTGTTCTCGCGAAGTTTCATCTAAACTACTTTTCTAAAGACGATAAATGTCCTTCAGAGTTGCTTACATGATATAAGTATCAAGTGGTGGAAAGTTCATCAGAGCAGCCCCAGATGTGCTAGGAAATATTTATATTTGCGTAACGTTTATTCCACCAAACAATCTATCCCTATAATGGAATTCATATTCCTTTCAGAATCGGCAGTTAACTAAGGTACTTTCCAAAAATATATTTTCGCACACAGAATGGTTGGAGAAGCATGGCTGTAACAGCCACAAAGTTAGTTTCAAAAAAACAATGTTTAGTAAGGCAACGTTGTACAATGTTCCAACGTCACAAGAGCATTTTCAAATGTTTATATTTTGAGCCAATTCGTTTGCAACTTCCTCTTGTTTCCTGTTAGATGACCTTGAAATCAACCGATTTAAGTTATTAGTTAAGAAGCTTTTAATCTGCTTTGTTTCTCTACTTAGTCACAATTTAGTATGCGCTTTGGCTACCACGCAAATCTTCGCAAATGTTTCAATTGGACATAGGTTCAGACCTAGTTCGGGCACGAATTTTTATTAGATTTCAACTTAATCGCCTCCAATGTTGCAACCTAAGTTATTAACAAAAAGTTTTCCACTCTGTGTGTGACGTGTAGGTGTCACACATTGTTGTTATCGTCCATCAAATTTAAACTTTTTTCTCTAAAGATTCACTGCATATTTTGTTATGTTTGCGAATAAATATTTATCCCATCTCCAACCAAGTATAATGCGAATGAAAGTTGATAAACATGATTATGCTGCTGCCCTCCCAAATTCATCAGAAGACACGCAACGAGCAACAGACGCAATCCATCAAAACCTATTATTTATTCAATAAGGAACACTCAGTCAAGAGCATGGCATGGCTGCAAGACACCTTCGACGAACATTATAGCATCTATTATTGATTTTGTCTTTGAACTTGTAGCTCAGTGATGGGATGTGTTTGGGTTTGCTGTAGAGTGCAACACATGCAACAAGGGTTGAAGACGACCATCTATTCTATATTCTATCAGAAGTTAAATGAATGCTTTGCTTACATTGCATTATAAGGACCAATTTGTGTTGCAAATTGGCATTTTAATTCGATTTGTAGTCAGTCCCCTAGTTAAGCAAACAATATCCGTCTGGTGGAGATAAGAATATACAAAGAAGTCATCGTTTTCCAACAGTGGATGCAGGTGGGGATTTATTGGAAATTTTGTATTAAAGTGCTCGTTATCTTTTGAGAGTATTCGGGAATGAACACCCACGTGTTTGTTCTTTTTTTACGATCGGCTTTCGTTTAAGTTTTTATTTGAGTCTTGGCTTCTTCTTTTACGATTCGATATGAGATTTACAGCTTTTGAATGCCGGATGCTTAGTTGTGTTGGAACCTATTTGATTTGAAATCGAATAGTCGCCGATGGAAATAAAACAGAGCAAAGGCTTTGACATTGAAAATTGATATGGGCTCTGCAATGAATGTGTGTATTCATTGGACAAACTGGACCACCCTTATACGCTGAATTTGAGTATCGTAATCATAATAAATGGAAATAAAAGAATATGCTACATCGCCTTTTATAGGCAACATCCGGCTGAAGTCTTTAATAAAACTATTGAACGTTAAAATACGTGTTTGGCTTTGAAGGTGGCATAGTGCCGCAGAAAGGAATTAGAAGAAGTCGGATCGGGCTGACTCTGCCATTAGTTGTGGAATTAAAACTTAAAGTCGTCTTATTTGAGTTTAAAATGTTCACTATAAAATAAATGGTATTTCATGATTCAATGGTAGATATGTAGTAATTTCTTACTTTCTTGGAGCAATTAAATTGGGCATTCAATGACAAACATCAGTTTACAATGTTGCATCGCGTCATGCATTGCTTTATACGGTGAACATTATGTGACAATAAAGCGCCTTGTAAAGGGTGATTTGTTAAGCGTAGTTTTTTTTTTAAAAAAATTTGCATCAAAATAAAAAAATACCAATTTTTATGGTAAAATGGCCTTTGCCATTTACGTTTTAAAGACAACTTCATGTTAATGTTGTTCGCGGCTCCGTTTCAAATGGGCCATTCGGAAGGTCCAATTTTGCGACACTTTTTCGAGCATTTCGGCCTGTATTCAACGAATTACGCGCGTTATGTTATCCTGTAAGGCTTCAATCACATAGACTAACTAACTAACGACTTTACATAACCCCCAAGAAATAATCAAGTGGTGTTAAATCACATGATCTTGACGGCCAACTCACAGGGCGATTTCGAGAGATAAGCTGCTCACCAAATGCAGCCTTCAATATTTCCATTGTTTCACGAGCTGTGTGACATGTGGCACCGTCTTGATGAAACCACATGTCAATCAAGTTCAACTCACCCAACTGGGGCAAAAAAAAGTCGCGTTTCATGGCTGGTTATTGTTCGCCGTTGACGGTAACGTTTCTTCCACGGTCGTCTTTGAAGAAAAATGGACCGATGATGCCACTAGCCCATAAACTACACCAAACTTTGGTTTTTTCGGGATGAATCGGTAATTCTTGTATGGCGCTGTTTATCACTCAAGATGCGAAAGTTTTACTTATTTAAGTATCCGTTGAGCCAGAAATGAGCCTAATCGCTGAACAAAATTTTTCGATAAAACAGCGGATTTTCACATTTTTCACAGAGCACGAATTTTGATAATTGATTTGAATAATTTGCAATCGTTGCTCGTTTGTAAGTTTTTCCATGATTTAACGGCAGAGTATACTGGAAACCTTTCACTTTGACAGGTGACGTTTCGACGCCATTACTTACCAGAGCTGCCAACCTAAAAAACTTAACTCTTAAAAAATCACCGTTCATAAGTGTATAAACCAATGAAAGATGCTTTCAAAGAAGCCGGACAGCCATTTAGGAGAACGGATTTTTCCTTGTCCATAAAAAGTGCACAATTCATCGTTTTAAACATAAATCCAGAGGTCATAGTTCCTCACTCATATCTGCTATACTTGTTGGTTTTAGGACAACATGCAAACAATTGATAAATGGTGGACAATAAAGCCACTCTGCAAGTATCAGAATACAAGTACTGAGCTTTTCAAAATAAAACCTCTAATTGAGAAAACCTGTGCAACAAGGCTCTGTTCAGAATACAGACAATTGCATTGCAGTCCCAGTCAACTATATAGAAATGTCGCCAGATAATTGCTATATCTGCACGCACTGCTCTTCTTCAACGTAACGTAATAACGTAACGTTTATAGAAATAAAAACTCATTTGTAATACATTATTTATTGCGGCCGATCTGTCATTTGTGTGATGGGACAGCTATAGAAATAAAAACAACGAGTGACGAGACGACAATCGTGTACCTACTTTTCTTACCTCGTCACAGAGACACAATTCATATAATTTGATTGATCTCAGAGTCTACCTATCTTATCTATTTATATTAATTAGTATTTAACATCAAAGGGTACCGGACCATAGCATCTGTCACGAATCAACTTGGGAATACAAGAACAAGTTAATAACAACAAAAAAAAAAAAAAAATATCTGAACCGCATCCACTTCAAACAAGAAGACTTCTCTCTGCAAAAGTTCTCTCCAGGGAGAGAAATTGGCTCCATACTCTATACACAATGGCAAAGTTACTGCATCAACTTCTACGAACCGCAAAACAGTTCAATGTAGTAATGGCGATTTAATGACTGAACAAAATGATTTATATCCCTTGTTCGGGACGACGACAAACAGCACACGGCGCGTCGTCCATAAGTAAGCAAACAGCCGAGTAGACAGACAGACCCGGGGTATGCCAACTCCAAGGCAGAAGGACAATGAGACATTTTACAAATGCGAAAAGTTCTCCAAGCAAGACCAATGAGCCTGATCCAATGAAGAGCGCAACAAATGACATTGCAACTTCTTTTTTCAATTATAAACTAGTGGAAATATATGTATGTATGCTCCACGCCGCAGCTGGAGTATCTGGAAACCCGACTCCCAAACGAGTTCAGACAATTCAACTCCAGCTTACTTCTAATGGTATCCCTGTAACGATGGTATTATGAGTTACATGTGGCACTTTACGATATCATGAAATAAATCATAATCACGAGTTGCATTGCATCAATGAGAGAATGTGCCAGCGAGCTAAAGAGGAGTCTCGCCAGGAATTTAATTGAGAGGAACAGAACAAACATAATATAAGACTGAATTTTTTTTCTCTCTGTCTCCGGGTTAATCTATAGAAAACAAAAAAAAACTGACTGCTGATCTGGAATTTTTGTTCGTCTGTTTATGTATTTTCTTAAATGAGGTTACTGCGACAGCAGAAGCGGTACTTCATTTTACATGATATCGGTGTAAGCACTTGATTTGTAATTATAATTTGGAATTCGACAGAAAGGAACGACAAACGTGCAGTTGACAAACGTACACCTCCTGATTGATTGGGCGATTGCTATTTCAATTGCATTGGAAAAATTGTGCACAAAGGCAGCTGTGCTATTTGACAAGATGTCGCATTTATGATTACGATGAGGGATTTCCTCATAGCTGCGAAATTAATATGTGCTCAATACTAGTTCTGAGTCAAAGTAACAAACATGTGATATCAGCTTTGTTTTTTGAGGGTGACGCATTCTCTTGGAAGTAGAATACATTACCGGACTTACCACATCACACGATTAACATTTCCTATTTCGATTTCCATAATTTCCTAACATTCAATCTCAACTTGCATAATATCATCATAAGCTCTTAGTATAATTAAAGCAATTTAGGCACTAGACATTATTGATTTGGGCACCAGCCAACACTTTTTAGGAATAAATTAAGATGAAACTTCCGGGCTGTGAGCAAATTAAGGAATTGATGATATTTTGAGTTTTGGCTTTTTCACTGGCGAATACAGTCTTGGCACAGTTTACAATCAATGATTGGCGGACAAATCAACTTTGAATTATATGATTTTGGGCTGATTTGTAAAGCTTCAATTAGCAAAGGCAATATTATGGACTCACCAAAAAAAACTCCCAAAACACACTCGGTCTGGACCAGAAAAGTCTTTATTTATGGCATCCTTTGATTAGGTTACATGAAATAGGGCCCCACGAAAAATGGCGCCAAACCAAAAATTAAAAATGGCCACAAAAATTCGATCTATTAAAAAAATGTTTAAAAAAATGGCCCAAATCAAATATGAAAAATTACCCCAAAAATATATATGAAAAACAAGCCGCGATGACATAAGGCCCACGGACATTATGTCTGGTTCAAATGGACCTTATGCCCATATACTAAATTTACATGGTATAAATCCCTTAATCCCGCGTGTCACCCAGGTACTGTTGCCATAGGCGGATAATTTTTAAAATCATCAGCAAATAAAAGGTATTCACACTTTTTGAAAATCTGATGGTGCTTCATTTATTTTATCATAACGTAGGACTAAAAGTCCCTGAAACGAACACTTAGTTAATATATTGCTGAATGTTTTAGAGGTAATAATAAATGGTTGCCGCCTTGGGATATTTTTTCCAACCGTCTGTAAAAATATAAAGCATAACTTTTGATGTTCTGATACTGACTTGCTTCATCCCATTCTTTTAAAGCATTGTGCATCTTCTTTATTTATGCCGTTTAAATTGATTTTCCATCTTACATCATAAGAGTAGAGAAAAACATTAGGTTGAAAACTATAGGCCTCTTAGCAAGCTATCTGTTAGTTCGGAACATAATAAAAAAACTTTGAAAAACCTAGCCTTTTTTCTAAATTCTTCTAAAGTTCGAAGGAAAGAGGGGTGCAGGTTGATGTTTTGTTCACAGACTTCGTAAAAGCCTTCGACAGGGTTTGCCGCTCCACATTGATAGGAAAACTAGCCTAGAAAGTGTCTTTCTTTCTACCTCTGTAATAGGAAATTTATTGTCGCAGTGGATGGTTTTCTCCCTTCAGTTGTAAACGCAAATTCAGGTGTTCCACAAGGAAGCCATTTAGGACCGTTGCTATTTGTACTTTTTGTGAATGAAATCTCTCAGCATTTGAAAGTGCATGCCTAAATGCAAAGTTTGCACAATTTCTCGATCTCACAGTCCATTCCATTGATTTATTCGTATGTAGCTGAAACTATGCTTTTGCTAGAGTATCTGAAGTTAAGGATCTTGGGATTATAAATAAAGTTAATTGTAATTGTTTATTTCTTTTTAGTTTCAGTGCTAAGAGACAGTCATTTGTTTTTACCTCGGACACACAGAACTAATAATGCTTTGTCTTAACCAATAACTCGTTGCATTTATTTATTTCATTCGGTTGCTTTAAACGCAATGCTCTTGATGATTTAACTTCAACTCTTTGTTATTATTTTTAATTTAAAATTATTTATATATTTTGTATAACAAATTATTGCGGAATCTGTTAAAGTGTTCTACCTCGTAGATAAAGGACATACATAAATAAAGCTAAATTTCGGGATCTCTTGACTTAGGATTGAGATAAATCAAATTTTCTGCAGCATCAATCAGAATTGTTGTTTTATGAACTAGTCCGACCCGTCGTATAAATTTATTTGAAAGTAAAAAGGCTTCACAAGAAGTGCGAAAAGTTAAAATACAACGCAAACTGCAAACAAAGTGACACATTCTTTGTGACTAAAACATAATATCCTCAAAAGAAGGATCTACACTGCAGTTGCGCCACTACTACCGAAAGCAACCGATGTTCACATAAAAAACGAATCATAAACATTTTTATAAAAAAGCAGCACAATATGCTCCGAATAAGGATATGCACAATAAACGATTTTATTCAATCTTGAAAGACAGACGTTCACGACTGGCCCACAAAAAGTCAATAATACTACCATAAATGATTAGCCTCAGTGAAGGACCTGAAACGATATTTTCTGTGGTCGAACCGACGAATGCCACAAACACAGTGGGCTATGAAAAGAGATTAATATCTCAACCAACATTGAACGATCCCAACTCGTTCTTACATATATTCAAGGCACTAGACTGACAGCAAGAGATACAAAATGGTATTCATCCCTACGGCTCTATTACAAGGACAGCAAAATGGTGTGCTTCATTTTAATCTATTTTTTTTTACCCTTAAAGCAAGCAATTCAACTCATTCAATGGAATCATCTACACAATTTAACTTTCGACAGTCATACAAAGATAAAAAGCATTATCCATACACTAACATACCCGAACCAGGGTGGTAGAATTGCATACGGCTCGGGGCTTTGAAACGACCTCTATTTGAATGTTCGTTCCATATTACCCTTTCTGTAGTTTCCTTAGTACAAAACAGGACACATCTTTTTGTCTCTAGAAGATGCGATATTCTTTTTTCTTTTTTCCTTCCTTACAGGTAGTCGTGTCCTTCATTTGAATGAACATATAGAAGTACTACCTAGCTTCAAGGTTAAATCTGAACATAAATACAAATCTGTAGCAAACCATGAAGGAAACCAGGAAGCACCATTTGGATATACTACTGCGTAGGTACGTTATTTCTAAACTGTGCACTTTGTGTGCCCCAGAATCATTTCCACTCATGTAGGTGCTCGTAGGTGTCAATTCGTTGTGTAGAAAAGTACGTCTTGATATCCTTTGGTTAAGTTATAGCAGAACAGAGTTATGTGTTGGAACTGGCTGTAAATTTAAGTATTTCAAATGCAAATTAAATCCAATTTCAAAGAGCTTTGAGAACTATAAGTTCTTATTTTTCCAAAATGATCCGATTCTCTACTATATGAGTGCACAAAATTGTCTCGAATAAAAAATATGTCAAGGGCTAATCAAGAGGGTTCGCAATACTTAAAGGTTCCTAAAGTCAGTGATAAAAACTAATATTTGATTACAGATACTAATATTGCAAACCGCGTTATTACTGAAAAGTAGAAAATAAAAAAAATTACCTGAATGGCAGATCTGGCGCCACGACTTATGGCCGGCATCACGCTCGTATGCATTACGCAGAGCTTTTTCTGGCCATAGGATAGTCCATCGACTTCATAGCACAAATCCGGGTTTAGGTCGATGGGTTCGGAGTAGGCCGCCACCGTTGGATTCGGAGTGTTGTTCATGAACATTTGACCATTTAGTCCCAGCTGTCCTCCCGACATAATAAAGTCTTTCGCTGGAGCATCATAAAAAGTGGAGCCATACGTTCCGGTGAATTTATTTGTGCCAATGTTCCGCCGCTTGTGATGACTCCTTGCAGTCCGTGAAAGTTTCAGCTCAGCGGGTGGATCTTTTGTCTGATTTTGTTTGATTTTAAACGAATCTGGAATCTCAATGGAGACAGCAAACCTACGAGTATTGTTGATTGTCTGTAGAAATGGCTGAAACATAGGCTGGTATTGCTGCTGCAGCTGTTGATCCAGTATCTGTTGCTCCTGCCTTCGCCTTTGGCGCTGGCACTTCGGAGAATCAGGATTCTTGCAAGGTTTTCGTTGATTTTTATTTCGTTTTTCCCCATTATTGCGTGGACGTTTGGGGTTTCTTCGAAACGGCTTCTCTGACGTTGTAGTTGTCGTCGTGGTGGATGCGATGGTTGTGGTCACACTCGGAGGCGTACTCGATTTGCGAAAGTTTCTCCTCCGCGAGTAGATGACTCTTTGATCCTTGTGATCGCCCAGCCGACGACTGTCCTCTTCGTTGTCATCGGGTGGAGTTTGATCGTTCAGCAAGAGGACTTGTGGAACAATGGTGATCTTCTCGCGCTGTACCGCCACCATTGGATCTTCGTGGTCAAAGTAATGATCAAATTGATAGGAACGAGGAGTAGACGACGTCGGGTAGGATGGAAATGCCACGCGTCTTGTTGGCGGCGGAATTGGCGGTGTATACCGAAACAGCGGCCGTGGCGTGGTAGTGGTTGTCGTTGTACTTGCTATAGGCGCAGCTGGGGCACCCTTCTGAAGACTGGGGAAGACAACAAACTTACTCTGGAAGTTGCTATTGTGCTTGGTCATATTTTGTAGGAAGAGTATGTGATTCTTCAGATCGTCAATATTTGACGCGAAATCTGGAGTGGCAGTTGTAGTCGTTGTCGTTGTTGTGGTGGTAGTGGTTGTACTCGTTGTTGGGGGCAATCTGGGGTCTGGCGTGACATTTTTCAGTGCCATGGGAACAATGAATTTACGATCTTCTTCTGTCAGACTTGCTGGCAGACCGTTTTCATCCGTGTCCTCATCGAGAAGGACAATTTGTTTCTGTTCCATTTCCTCTTGGATTGGATTCACATTGCCCCGTTTTCGCCCAGGCGAAGTTGGTGGAAGTTTTTTCGTAAGATTCGCTTTCACGAAACCTGTTGTAGCGTCCCGCAAATCGACGGGTTTAATAAACGTGCCTAACTTTTTTAAACCTTCCTGATGCATAAGGGCTTGTTCGTCCTTTGTGATGTTTAGCGAAATACTTGTGTTGGCCAGAATTTCGATTTCGTTACTGAATTCGATGAAGGGCGATTTCACGCCCAGGCACCTGAAATGAGAAAAGAATAAATTCGTAAGTCTATAGTGTCATGGATTTAATAAGTTTCAGTCCTAAATTTCTCGGAAACTGGGATATTTAATTTAATTGTAATTAATTATAGACTGCTATCAATATCTTCATCCTCTCTCCCAGCCTCTAGTCAGTCCAATGAATTGTTGGTGATAAAAAAATTATCGGTCTGTCCATTATAAAACGATATCCCAATCAGACTGAGCTAAACTGGTGGAGTCGATGGCGACCAGATTTGTCTGAGAAGACGTTGGTGTAGGATCGTGTCGCAAAGAGTAGTCTAGAACCCCTAATACAGCCCTTTCGTCGGTTTGTTTGGGAGATTAACTGGTCACTGTGCTTTCTCAAAAACGACGTGGATGCCGTTGGCGATATGATTACAATAATTTACCTGTATATCCCTTTCTCTAATCCTTCATTGCCCTAATGCCCGCACTGTGTCAATTCATTATAAGGGTATCTAAAGCACCTTTAGTGCGCTTGCATTATAAAAAAAATATATGTATATTAAACCGGATATCTATCCAGAACAGAATGATAACTAGACCGTTACGAAATACTTCGAGGTATCCATCTTCATAGATGGTTCAGAAATGGACTGTGGAGTGCGTACAGACGTCTATTCTGAGGAACTAAATATAAGTAATTACTTCCGCCTCACCAAATCGTCCAGTCTCTTCCGGGTGTAGGTACTGAAATTAGGAAAGCAGGTAGGATACTTATGACCAAATTAATATCCAAACAAAAAATTGTAATTTTTGTAGACAATCAGGATGCGATTTGGGCTCTTGATGCAACCACGACTACGTCAAGGCTAGGCCAATGTAACCCTTCGCTGGGTTCCCGGTCATAGGAAGAAAGAGAGGAATGAGAGAGCAGACGAACTGGCTAGACATAGCTCTTCTCTAGGCGAATCATTCGCGGAGGATGTTAATCTGGATACCAACAAGATACTGGGTTTTTGGTTTATTTTTTTAGTAGCTTCAAAATCTGTATTAGAAGAGTGTTTCGTATGAGTGGACTTCATTTTTTGGGCTACTGTCAATTTTTTTCATGTGCAACATTTGACTAGCGTTTCGTGAGTAATCCCAAAAGGGTAGTTGCGGGAATACGATAATATTAATTTGGATTAAACCCCTTTAAAAAGTAAATAAATAAATATTAGGCTTTAACGGTCCATTCATGACCACTGTGTATGCGAAGATATATTTTTGACCTGAGGGACCTACAAGTTAATGCCGATTCCGAATACCAATTTGATTTTTGAGCTGCTTCTTATGACATTTCTAACTATTGCTTGTTTGTCAGACGTTGGCAAGAGATAGGGCAGGGTATAAGATCTTTAAGGTGGTACAGGCCGCGATTTGGTCCAACGCACATGACCACTGAACCCACTTTAAACCCCTTTTTACCTGGCTTAAACGTAATATACAAACATGCATGTAATATTTTGAAATAGGTATAGTAGTGAGAAAGTGTACAATAAAGTTGTTTAGTTAATGCATTACATTTAAGGAGAGTTAAGTAATTAATTTGTAATTTGTTAGCAATTTAAAAAAAACTGTTTGTTACCCTTTGTAAGATATGAGTTATATATTCGAATTTTGACTAGTTGGCAAACCAAAGTCCAGATTAAATCTTTTCTCATTACCTGTTTGCATAGATAGGGGAAATAATTTATAACCCTGCGAGCCTCTTTAATCTAGCGACTTGAACGTGTCAGTCATTCATTTAATCATGAAGGACATAATAGTGCATTGGCAAAGATCTTGATTATTTACAGCAATAACAAGCGTTCACCGCACGTTATCTGGATCGCTAGTAACAAATCAACTTATCCTCAATTGACATTAGGGTCATTTTTTATTTTTTTTATTTACGACAGTAAATATTGTCGAACTTTACAATATTTATTCTCGCAGACAGCAATATCTAAAGATACGGGACACCAGAATATGTCTCCCAATCTATAGTTTTTTAGAATTACTTGGACACAATTCTACATAATAAAGTTGATAGTTAAGCCTCTCAAGTTCTTATTGTCGCGTAGATAGCAAGAAATACAATTCATTACTAAGGCCAATTCACTTTTCATTCGCTGCATGATAAAGAGTGGAAATTAATTTATAAATCAAAACAACAACGAAAATCGAATCCTTTACATCTATACATTTTAAGTCAATAAGTGGTTAGGGTGAATCTTCTTTAAGTAAATGGGTATTTATGTATCTACCACAGCCTCCCGTGACGTATGGTACCGTAATTTAATTGATAAATGTATACATTGACCCATCAACCGGGGTTCCCGTTGTCGATGATGGAATAATAAAATTACGATTCTTCTTCTCACCTCCATCACCTTATCCGGTTGCATTCAAAGTGGACTTGTGCACAACTAATGTCTCCTTCAGAGAAAAGGAACGCTGCCATGTAAAACAAAGATTATTTTTGTTGACATTAAAATAACAAATTAACAACAAAAGAAACAATATAAAAATGCTTTTAAGACTCAGACTCATCTCGTGATTAATACATTTCATTTTGAATTTCCACTTTCTGAGGAACTGATAAGTTTGAAGTTAGATTAATGGTCATGACTCGCATCAAGCGCTCCACTCCCTCCCGCTCCTTTATCGACGGAATGACTAGAGAAACTTTGTACCTTAAGCTGTAAAAAGGTTTGTAACATTTTTATGAGCAATAAAAACGTGATTCCATTTAGAAAACCAAACCAGCATAGACTTATCTGCATGTTTACAACCAAGAACTAAGACGGCGCCGTTTTTCCTTGTGAATGAATGCATTTGACTTTAAAAAAAAAACAGAAAAAGTCGCTCGTCAAGCATTTAAAGGACATTTTTTTTGTCATTGTGAATAGAGAACATGATGATAATGAATGCCGATTAGCTGCGCTCATTTTCGCAATCATAGCAACGCATTAAAACGTAAGTTTGTAACATAATGAGTGCTGTTCACGTTTATGCTTTTTACTAGCAATTGAACCAAAACTTTCAAAATAATTCCTCAGAGCTCTGAGTTTGCACTTACCTTGTTGTTTTGGACAGGTTTTGGGTAAGAACTCTTAGATAGCCATAGAACATTTTTAAGTAAAAAACCAAACGGTTGTTCAGCTAAATTCTAGTGGGGTTTCATTATCCCACTCAGGAGGTGGGTGCATTTTTAACGCTTGCCCATTTGACGTGTATTTTTTTGTTTTGTCTACCAAACGATTTCAGTCGTGTGACGGCAAATGAGAAGCTCCCAGTTCAAACGGGCCCGATTCGATTTCTACTCTAATGTAATAGGAGCTGGTTAACCTATAACAGTGGACAACCGTTCCATGTTACACTGTTCGCATTTCCATTCTAGCTCTGAGTACAACGAAGACTGGTCAGTCCAAAAGGTTCTTAAAAGTGGTTATTCTCCTAAGATAAGCTTTGTTTGGGATCAGGTAGTATCAAATAAAGCGGAAAAAATTCGATTGCGAAAAGATAGATGTGTTGGCCTGTTACGTCGTGAGCAAACTATAAAGGTGCGATCAGACGGTCATCCAAACTTGTCATTCTACGACACCCTGACGTAGAATTTGTCCTAAAGTGGTTATCCCGTCTGAAAGAACAAGTTTTCTGACGTCAGCATGTCATCTGGATGACAAGTTTGGATGACCGTCTGATCGCACCTTAAGAAACAAAACAGAATACACCGAGTTTGGGAAAACAACTATCACCTTCTATAGTTAAACACTCCCCCAACTTGTTTCAAATAGTCACATGCTCAAATAAGGAGCTATTTTCAAAGCAGAAAACTTTTTTAATTTACCTACGTATTTACAGCAAACCATTCAATTGTCGTCTTCTTTCTTTTGCTATGCAATTTTGTGTGTATTAATTATACAAAACACTTTTGAACAAAAGCAGTAGATAATTAAAATTCGATGAGCGATATTTTATTTTATCGGTTTGTTTTTGCGTTAAGGGTTTTTTTTTTTTAAATAAAAATATTTCACTCATATTTTATGGATTTTTTTTTTTGGAAATTTTGTCGCCGCTAATTAAAAATTTTCAGGATTTTAACGAAACTGATAAGCAAGCGCCTATTTAGTTTTCTAATCGTCGACGTAGGGGGTTTAGTGCTTAAGTGTTTTCAATGTCTATAAAAACAACCTTCCTCCCGAGATAAGATACCTTCTTACCCCTTTCACGTCATACTATATGTAGTCATGTAGAACGATAGTATGAAGATAATTAAAAAATAATAAAAATGTTGGTACCACGCACTCCACTAAACTTAGATAATAACAAAAATCAATTGAGGAGGAGCCCGAAGTTTTAACACCTGTCTTATGATTGTCAATAAATTGTCATGACATTCGGTCTATCCACTGCAGTTTGAACACGAGCTCCTCTCCAAGTAAAAGTGAGTGAAAAAGATCAGAATATCAAGTGGAATAAAAACAGTTATTTTATTTAGAAATGAAGTGTGCTATTTTTTTGACATTTTTTGCAATTTTCGTGGCTTATGCCAATGGTGCCGATTACCTTTGGGGAGAAATTGGCAGCAATGATCTTCTCATTGCAAAGGATAAAGTCAGCGAGGCTTTCTTTGTTGGTCTAGTTGTGTCGAACAAATATGTTTTCAAACAAAAGGTAAGTACATATATATTTCATATGGAATTGTGGTTTAAAATAGTTTTTCGCATTTAGGATTTGGATGCGTTGACTATCACTGCGATTCGTGTCACTGATCGCAAAAGTAAGAATGGAGGCACTGCTGAGCTTACATATGGAGGACCTGGATCTAAGGGTGCAACTATTTTATTTAAATCTGATCGTGGTCATAGCATTAAGTCACTGGTTGAGATTTGGGGACGCTAAACTATGAGAACAATTGTGCAAAATTTGTTATGATATAAATATTTTCAAAAGTAATCAAAAAAAGTGTTTAAAGTGAAATAAGTGCAACTTGCTAACAAATATTGTACAGTAGAGCAGCGATTATCCGAACGTAAATTTACCGAAACGTCAGTACGGCTGCAAGCTATTATTGATGATTTTGATTCATTTTTGATTTTTCATTCATTCATTGATTGACATTCGACTGCGTCAAATAATTTCACAGTCGCTTCGGCAGAAAAGAGGCCGAAGTTTCACCGAAGCAGTTGATTGAAAAAGGCGTTCGACAGTATTTATTTAAGATATATAAGATAATAGTGATCGAAAACTAGGACAACAAGCGAACTCCACACATTGATCTGTAGGGTCGCAGTAAAATGTGCCGGAATTAATTGCCTACCTATTACTACCTTAAAGATAGTAAGACAGGTATATTAGGTTCTAGGTTTCGTTCGTGATTTAAAAGTGTCACAAATTCTTGTTAATTGTGTCAGGAACTCAAATAAAAATGTTAAGAGTTCGTCCCTTTTGATCTTTAAAAGCGTATCAACCAATGAAAATTATGTTATGGCTTTCAGTTGCTTGCAACACCTTTACACGAGGTTGTATCAATTTGAGCATGCGACAGAACGTAGGCAGTCGCGAAGTCAACGTTAGACCTACATTTATTCATTATATCCTATTGAAGGCTATATTTAGAACAAAGCTTAGTATTCGTCGAAAACCCCTAAATGTATAAGGTGGCACAAAAGTTCTCTCTCGATGTTCTCTGGATATAATTTTGTTCATGAATGAAAAACTATGTTGCCCATTCGGGCCCGATTTATGGCATTTTTCATCACTCTTGCCAAAACTTCCGGCTTCAGGAGTCTGAGGCCTGTTGACATAGACACGTGAGTTTGAAAAACCCCACAAAAATAAATCTGGCGACCAGAAAATAGAGTCCCAAGCAAAAGGGTTTAGGTTGAAGATGTACGGTTTACTCTTTAAGCTTATTAAAAAACAAAGTGAAGATCCGCACAGTTACTGCAAGGCTGTGCTGTTTACTCTGGAGGTATCATCCATCGGATTTTATTTTTTCAATCACCGAGTTAGGGACTGAAGAAAATGTGATTCCAATAGAATGGAGCAGAACGGCGCATACTCCACAAGCCGTTCTGTTGGTTGCATTAAAAAGTAAACCGTACCGGCATATGCAATCTAAAACCTTATGCTTGGGACCCCATTTTTCCCCCAAAATATTCGATGGCAACACTTATCTTAGCTGCTTTACTATATATGTAGATTGATGATAGTAAATTAGGTCAGTTGTGGTTTATATATTTGATAAAGCTTCATATAAATTTGGCGTTTTCTTCTTGGAAATATTGAAGGAGTCGTTAGGAATTGAAAAAATAGAGTTAATGCGTCAACTTTTTTTTATATTGCGCCTGGAAGTAAACACTTTTATGCAAAATAAAAGTTATCTTAAAATAATTTAGAGCCGCAATAAGCAGGCATTCGATAAAATGTGCTCAGAGGTTACATTTGGTGTGTCACATTTTTCCAGTAGATGGCAGTTTATTGTTAGATATAGAATAACAAATTAGTTTTTAATTAAAAGGGTTAATAAAATAAACTGGTATTTTAAGAATTGAGCAGTAACTAACACTTTGCCAGCGGAAATTTTAAAATTGGATTCAACATTCATCCGCCCAAATCCGCCCCACTATCATAAAAAATATAACAAGAACAAAACATTTTTGGTTATTTATGATTTGGAAAACAAATTATTTAATTGTTTCCTCGGAAATTTAATTAAAGCTTTTAACTAGTATCTACATCACTCTTACAGTAAATATTTACACAAAAGAAATATATTGCGAGAACTTAAAAATTCACAATACTTAATAATTTTGTAACGCATGGCCGAAGCTCTTGCAGATTGTAAATATAAAACACGTAAGAATCTTGAGAAATAAATAAAAAAAAATCTACTTTTTGGAGTGAATGGAGCACATTTTAACTTTTTAAATTAAAAAGACAATCACTAGGTTTGCTGTTAAGGTTTGGTGTTTAAGCAACTTTTAGATGTTTGGAAAATAAAAGATTTTTTGTTGTCAATTACTTTATCAATGAGCTGAGGTCGGTTTTATTTTTGTAACATTCAAGGTTTCATGTACAATTACAATCGACTGTATCTCACGGTTTTTTTTTTGACACGTTTCAGCTCACTAGAGGAAAATTTCTGTCTTTTAATGGAAGCGATGACGGCTGCCTTTTGCAACTATTATCGTTGTTAGATTTCTCTTCGGACAATATCATATATTTATTATTTAAAAGGTTTAGATAATTGTTAACATTATTCTAGTTCTGCGAAAGTTTAATGGGATAAACATTTAAATTCTGCATATACTTGCGAACGTTTGAAAAGCACTCGATGAAAAAGTTTATAGAATTAAGTAGGAAGTAATCCCACTTGCTCGATCACTATTGTTCCGCCTTGAGTTTCGCCGGCTTAACCGGGGACTCTCGGCTTCCTAATACTTCGTCGCTGAGGCCAATTAAATGCTGATGTTGTTGTATTCATGAGATCCAGACTTTTGAAGTCATGCCTTTCTTCTTTGACTTTTGACTCTTTTGACGGATTGAAACATGCCAATACCAACTGATCCGGTCGTGACTCATATAGGCTTTTAACTTCTCTAAGTATCGTACTACCTTAACTACATCATGCACTTTTACTCACGATATAATGAATTTCGCCATTGATTTACCAAATTTTTATTGTTCACTTCAAACGAGTTGTTCCTTATTACTACGCAGTTTGAAGTTCAAAAACACACTAACAAACTTACAGCTAATTTACGCGTTGAAGGATGAAATTAAGAAAAATTATTGAATTATTTTCCAATATTGTCTACATAACTCTATTAGGTAGATAATTTATTTGTTTCCAATATGTGCTATAAAATTCTTCCCAGTCCGTTCCAGAATAAATCATATGAAACAATTTCTTTGAAAAACACTTATCCTCCAGACCAAGCAATAGATAAGATAAGATACTCGTACATCTTCAAATACGCCATGACTCAGATTCAAGCTTAACTGACGGAATGCAATAAAAGCATCTCCTGGTTGTCACAGATCAAGAAGAATACTTTAGCCAGTCGTGCAATTACCTTCTGGAAACATATCCGCAATGAAATATTTCGGAGTTTTTACGCTCGTGTTTGTGGCTGCACTTTTTGTAGCCACATCTCAAGGTGTTAATTCTACCTTTGGTGCAGTTGGAGTCTATGACAGATTGTTGCATCGTGAATTTGTTGTCTTAAAATCGCAGTTCTTGCGAGTGGTCTCTAAAGATGTGGAATATCCGCCAAGGGTATGTCCAGACTTATACAGTTAAAGCTAAGTTAAATTTTTTCTAAAATTATTTTCCCCGTTTTAGGGCTATGCGAACAAGAATATAATCACTGCAATTCGCGCTATTGATCAAAGCCGTGGCAAAAATGGAGGCTATGCAACCTTGTACAAGGGCGGTCCAGGATTCCGAAATGTTACCCTGCACTTGCAATCGTTCCGTGGTCAAGGTTTGAACTTTACAGTTGAAGTCTATGGACGTTAAATCCAGTACTAGTGATGAAGACAAAAGCTTTTGAATGATAATTAAATTATATTTAACGAAAATCAAAACAAAAAAGTGTCGATATTTTAAAAATTATACGAATCTATTGGAAATGAATTGAAGAAAATCTTGAAAATCTTGGGTAACCTGAGGTTTGCGGGGATTAGTGCTGAGGTTGACTTTTTGAATAAATTAGTGATTTTAAAAGCTGATACATGTATAAAGAGAACGTCGGAAACCTCACGGCGCTTTTTAAGCGTCTGTATCAGCTTTATTAGCTTTAGACGATCCCCATAATTCTTTTGACCCACGTTTTACAAGCCTAAGCGAAGATTTGTCCCTGCTTATAATATAAAACATCAAAATATGAATAAGGTAACATCTAGGGGAGGGGTAATACGCTAGATTATTATTGAAATCTATTTTTGACGGACGGCTCAGATATAGCGAAATAACCAGGTTGAGAACATACAGCTTTCAGTTTAAAAAAGATGATTACATAGGAAATTTTATCAAATGCCATGCTTAAGTCTGTGCCGATAATATCAACTTCTTTTCCATGTAACAACGTGAAAAACTATTTAATGAATCATCCTATTCTTGACAAACAAAAGGATCTGAACAACCTTAACATGACGACTTAACACGCTTGCTGGCAACCAAAATCAGCAGAGGCGGTCACCGGGCCGATGAACAACTATTTGAGGTTAAAATACTGGACCGCTCTAAACGGGCTTATGGTATTCCAGCTATAGATCCGAGAAGTCTGATCTGGTATACAGACGGATCGAAAATGGAATCTGGAGTTGGAGTTGGTGTCTTTGGACTCAACACCAATGGGAAAGTGTCCCACGGTATTTCAGGCTGAAATCCATGCCATCGAAATCTGCGCAAATTTAATCTCCAAAAAGGGTATTAAAGGTGCCGGAATACATATCTTCTCGTATAGTCATGCAGCACTACAAGCACTGGCATCCTATACATAGTATTCTATGACAGTAAAGTGACGCTATCATGCCGTACAAAACCTAGCGAAGCATAATAAAGTCAAACTTGGATGGGTACCGGGCCACCAAGGTATTGCAGGCAATGAGCTTGCAGACGAGCTGGCTAGGGCAGGATCGGAATCTATCCTTCTAGGACCAGTCAATTGGGCTGTTGCTCTAAGGCTAGTTAACGTTTGGGAAACACAACTTCGTCTCTCCCACTGGGAATGTGTTCCGGGTTTGAGAATGCCAAGAAATCGAGTGTAGATTCTGTCTAGAGGACGATGATACCTCTGAACACATTCTCTGTGGATGCCCGACCCTTCTATGGTTAAGACGACGGATCTTCCATAAAGAGGTCATTTCAACAGCAGACTTGTTGAACTTGGTGGCAATTAGTCCAGAGCTTTTCGAGTTTTAGACTGACATACACCGAATGAACATTTTTATATTATCAAATTTTTATTGATGCAAAACCCGGCAGACGTTGTCCTGGCCATTAACATTTATTTGCCTTTGTATATAAATAAGGATTACTTACATGGGACTTGTAGCACAGATAAACAGGCTTACGTAGATATGTAATTATGAAAATCAAAATGGCAAAAAGTGAACATAACGGTTCATATTTATTTTTGATTTACTGCAGCACCTGTTGTGTAGCAAGTTACAACCAAATGAATTGCGTAAAACCTTCTCCGTAGTATCTGCATACATATATGCGCAAACTTTCATTGTGATCGGTCAAATATTCTTGGAGTTCATTAATTAGATATATAACAGAATTCAATGGGTGTTTTTTTTGGAGGTATATAACTTCGAATTGAAATAAAACACAAGAAAATCGTTTTAATGTCAATCAATTTGGCTTTATTGGAAGGATAATTTTATGCCATAAATATTTAAATATGATTTCGGGCATGTGGCCACCGCGGCTGGTTCGAATAAAGACAAGTCTAGAGGTCCATAATTTTCAACCACTTTTTCAAGCATTTGGGGTTGTATGTCGGCAATAACGCCACGAATGTTGGCTTCCAAGTCCCCTAACGTTTCTGGTTTGTTGGCGTAGGCGAGCAACTTCACATATCCCCAAAGAAAATAATCCAATGGTGTCAAATCACACGATCTTGGTGGCCAATTAACAGGTCCATTCCGCGAAATTATGAGCCCATCGAATGTTTCCTTCGATAAGTCGATTGTGACGTGCTCTGTGTGGCATGTAGCGCCGTCTTGTTGGAACCACATCTCATCCTTATTCATGCCATCCAATTCGGGAAAAAAACAGTCGGTTATCGTGGCTCTATACCAGTCTCCATAACAGTAACTGACTCGCCAGCATCATTTCGATGTATGGCCCAATGACTCCACCAGCCCATAGAGCACACCAAACAGTCAGTTGTTGTGGATGTAATGGCGTTTCAAGGGTCTCATGTGGATTCTGTTCACTCCAAATGCGGCAATTTTGCTTGTTGACGTAGCCATTCAACCCAAAATGAGCCTCATCACTGAACAAAATTTTGCGGTAAACTTTGCGAACTGAACCATTACTTTCGAAATAAATTCGCACGATTTGCAAGCGTTGTTCAGTTGTCAACCTGTTCATGATGAAATGGCAACCCAAACTGAACATAAATGACATTAGAGTTGCCAGATGTGGTCAAAAATGTCAGTTTTATCTCTATTCGAAAAACCAACGTATAAAAAAACACCCTTTATATATTAAGGAAGAAATATTTATCACATAAATGTTACTTACTGAGGTTAGTTACTTTCTCCCGGCACACTTTTCCCATAGTTTTACACAACATTTCAGTGAAAATGCACCTTCTCTAGGCTAAATGACCCACTTTCGTTTGTTCGCCTCATAGTTTGCTGGTTATTTTTGTTGCCAACCCTTAATATAATAAAACTAAAACATTCATACTCGTTCATCCATATGATCGAATATATTTTCAAACCGTGTCATAAAATCAATGTCATTTAGCCTTCAATCTAAAGAAGTTCATTTTAAAATGATTCCAAATTCACAACCCAATTGTGTGTGTGTGGCTTCTACATAGATACACGCAACCTCTATTACCCCACTTGATATGTATGCCGAACGACAGATACTATTTGGCAATGTCTAATGAAATAAAACGTAATCTAACCCCAACACCCAAAACGAAGCCACATAACAAAAACCACGCAGCCTTACCACAATCGCAGCGCATTACATTTTCAAAACGCTGTTTTTCCACAACATTTACATGTATCTACAAACTCTGCACAACGTAGAACTGGGACGGGACAGCGACAGGGTATGCAGAATTGTAGCGCACACGACGCGTGGTTTTGTCAGATTTTCAATTAAAGTTTGAAATTTGTTTGAAACATTTCTGTTGAGTGAGTTGACGGTGCAGTTTTCATTTTAACTTAAAATGCACTGGAATTTTTTTTTTTATTTAGTTAGTATATTCTTTGTACAAATATAAAAGCAACAAAGCAAAACAAGAAAAAAAAAAGTTAAAACAAATATTTACAACAGAGTTTAAGATTGAAAAAATGCACTTGATTATATTATCTTCCGTAGATCTCTACACGGAAAATTAGTCCGTAGTTGTACTGTGATTGTAGTTTTATGTTAACAAAAGTAAATCCAGGACCTCCGGAGTAAATTGTCGCATGACCACCAGTTCCGTTTGTTACTTGATCGATAGCACGAATGGCTGTTATAACGCGACCGTTTCCGTTTCCGTTTCCCTGTTAAAAGTGTCGAAATGATTGATAAGTTAAAATATTTAAATAGATTTTACATGTGGAATGAATTTGCCGCCTGTAGATACTTCTATAATGGATTTCCTTCAATTTTATTATGTTTTTCGATAAAACTAAGTGTCGTAAATAAAGGTAATGTATATTTTTTTTACTCAAATGGCTTATTACAGATATCGTCTTTAAATATTTATAGCTTTTAATACTTTTAAAAGTATGTTTAAAAATAGGTACTAGGTACTAGTTTAGATAATGACTAAACCTGAATATCACTGGGTATTTAGAAACTGTAGAAGCTACCTCTTTTGGATTGGCCTCTGGTGACACAGTGATCCGAAAACGGGACACTTCGTTCATAAGCGGAGGTCGGCAAATAAAATGGGATGTGTTCTCACTCTAAGCCATGATCAATTAACCGATTACTAAATATCAAGATTTTTAACTGAATGCATAACTTCGGTATTGTAGTGAATAGAAAACTGAAAATCTAAAGTTAGAACACTTAAGTTTTAAGACTTAAAGTTAAATAAATTGAAAGACTTACAACTGACTTAATGAACGCAAGCAGTCGCAAAGTACGGCAGAAATTGACTGCTTTTATTAATGTAAAAGTCGGAATGCTCTATATGGCTGGCGAAAATAACTTTGATGTTAAAGTCACTTAGTAAGTAAAAAGACTTACAAAATAAGTTATTAAATTCAATGAACTGTAGTACAAAAAGTCTTTGCTCTTGCCATTAATATTTTAGGAACCACTCAATAGGTCCGTTCCTTTACTTTTAAATTCGTAATAATTTATACAATATTCTTCCGAATTTTTACTCAATGTCGTTCCCTAACTTTAAAAATAGATATGTAATAGAGGGCGGCATTCATCGGCACTCTTCACCACTGACAAACTTACGAATTTTTACACAACAAATTTTAGTAAGAATGGTTAAACTGTCAAAACGTGGTTATTTGGCAGTTAAATTTTCTTAAACTGATGATTAGATTTTTTTTATTAAACTAAATAAAATGAACGTTGCATATTAACGTTTTCTATAAGCACATTCTTTTTTCTCGGTCACACTATTTAGACTGGATCCGTGGCAGTACATGTTGGGTTAATAAGTCCTATTTATTAAATAAATATGAAAATGTTTAATGGATCCGTAGTAGAAAACGACTATTGCCCCTTTATATTGTCAATTTCGTGATGTTTTTTGCTTATAGCCACCAGTCACAAATGCAATATATTAAAAATCGGCTGTCATATTTGAAATTTGACTACTTCTTACTACAAAAGCGTTGTATAACTTTTTCGTTAAATTCTCTCGTCGTGAGAGAATTTATCCCCACCATAATGATTTTGACAGTCTTTACAATTCTTATGAAAAAAGTAAGATACTGACCTAATGCTGTCGAATTTTTGAATCAATTCATGGCAAGTACTCTGCTCGCTTATCAAGCTTAATTCAACACTAAATTATTGTTGTTTCGTTTTTTTGTAAATTCAGAAGGGTTGGTGTACTTCTTTAACAAGTCAACATCTGTATACTCGTCGGTTGGGGGAAACCATTTGAGACGAAGTTAAAGGATGTCAGATCCAGATCTTGTTTCAGTCCACATCATGTGCGGCTTTATTTATTTACAGCTGGTACAGTGCTATATGGGTTTACGAGTGCCAATCTGTTAAATATATATTTTATCGTGTCTCACGGTTACAACCGTCCTATAGCTGATAATATGATAATATTTATTGTATGCCTTTAGGCGCAAGTGTAAGCAGTACATAAAGAGACATGAAGGCGGAATGGTTTGTTTGGAAAATGTCTTTTTCAGAAATTATTTCAATAACATTTTTGGTATTCTAATATAATTAGAATTTTCTGAATTCTAACTGAATTCTAACGCACTAATTTTCGAACAACAAGAACAACTACCACGTATCATTGGCAACCGCAAATGATACATACTACATACTTGTACAGGTGTCGCATTAATTATTGGGTTTTAGGTATTTATTGGCTGCGTATCTATGTTGGGAGCAAATTTTTCAATGACAATCGATTAATGGATAATAGCGTGTAAGGAACATTCAATGAACTCATTTGCCCCAGTTATCTTCATGTCATGTGAATTAAAAAATTAAGTCATTACCTTTCGAAACAACTGATTGCTTGTGATATGTATGTGACTACATTTTAAGGGGTTACATGGGTTTCACAGCTTAAAAAAATCGAATTAATTTTATTATCTTATTAATTTCTACATTTGAGGTTATCTAAACTTTAAACGCGTTTTTCTCGAAACTGTGTTTGAAGTCGGTTGTCAAAAGTTCTCGAAAACCACTCAACCGATCTTGATGAAATTTTACACAGGTCTTCGAGATACAATCCACGAGGACGTCGAGGAAGACTTTTTTTTCAATCACAACTATTAATGTTGAACAAACTTTACCAAAATTAGCCTTTTTTTTGCAAATAGGTCTGCCTAAAATCCATTTTTGTCTTTTTTCTCCCTTCGTCCAAATTCTAGTTTAAGGTCCTAACTGAAACACAAATTTTTTTTCACTTCTGATGATTCTGTCACGAGTTCTACTTCTCCGAGGGATCACAGGTAATGACGTCACAATGACGGAGTTTTTAATATTTTCCTTTGAAAATTTCAGAAATTCTTTTTCAAATGTATATCTTTAACAGTAAAAAGTTTATATACAAAAAAAAATTGTTGAAAATAGAACTTTTTCCCCCGAATTAACCCATGTAACTCCTTTAGGCAGCTGCACTTAAAATTAATTTTTCCCGAAATATATAACACAAATTTAAAAAAAAAATATTTTTTTAAGAATGTTTAATTTTGCGGAAAATGCATTTAAAATCAAAATCTAAAAAACGTAATTTTTCCTTGATAACTTTTTTCTGGACTTATAAAATCACACGAAGTTGTTAATATTACTTGCGTTATTAAATTAGGTCTACAAAATGTGTCAAGTGTTTTTTGTAGCTATATGTAATATTTCTTAAGTTATATCGCTTGGAGTGCTTATATCACAAAATCGAAAACTTTCATTTTAAATGTCTGTAACTTGAATTGGGGTGAAAGAAGACCCCTAACCCGTGCTATTTGTATTTAGTTGGAAACTTAGAAGTGTCGTCCTATTAAATTTAATTTTTTTGTTGAAAGAGCCTGATGTACCTGTTGTCTTATATCTTGTGATATCACATTTTGGATAACAACATTTATTTGACACATTTATGTGATGATGTCATCAGGCAAGTGGAAACGTGAATCGTGACCGGTTAAGAGATATCCCACATGCTGGTTGGATTAAAATACTATATTGTCCAGTTTAAACCATGTTTAAAGTAAACGACATGTGATTACCACGCTATGCGAAGAAGTTTCCTAAGTAGACACATATAGCGTATATGTACACAATACTTAAATTATTTGGGGCCAAAACAATCGGAAAAGCTGCATTAAAGGACTGTCACGCTTCACTTAAGACATTCCTAAACATGGCACACTTTTTGTCGACTTCTCATCTACAAGTATCAATTGGACAACAAATTATTCATTGTTACTGTTACATGTGTGCCGCCGTGCTGGTACCAACCAGTCACGCGCACGCACCAAGTAGTCAGCTCTCTTACATTTTTCGGGTATCGGATCTCTCCGTTTACATATCGCCGTGGTAGTGATGAATTCAATATGTTCTCGACATACAGCAGCTGAGATGATGGTGCAAAGTTGCCCCACGTACTTGTTACAGCGTACGCAGTTGCAGCAAACGCAATTACCAGACCAAAGGTCACAACTTTAATGGTCGTCATTGTGGATTTTTTTTTTCTTTTTTTTTTGTCGAGTTTTTATAAAATATGATGGAAATCGAAAACGATGCTCGTTTCTATATACACAGCGAGTTATAAGAGTTATTCTTATCAATGAATTTTTTTTTTAGAAACGATAATCACTTGGCACTAAATTAGATTTAATCAGAAGCTTGTGTACGAAATGCGACCAAATTTAGACCGTTGATGTCAACTACAAAACCGAAACTAATTTTGATAATTTTGAGAGATTTCATTTGGTCCAGTTTGGCGAATCTCCCGCTCCGCTTGCTTGTGCTGTCTTATCAGTTTGTTCTTCGCTAATTATTTATTTCTGATATACAACAAAGTAAAAGAAATTCATTGTCAAATATACAACAAAAAGCAATTAATCATGACGTAGGTTCATTATTTATTTGTTCTTTTTAACTCGGATGAACTTTTCAAAGTGTCATTTAGTACATATACTAGAAAACGCCACAGAAGTATGAATGCATTTAACACAACGGCTTAATTGAGTTAGTGAGTTTTTTTTTCGTTCCCCAATTGAGTATCTTATCAGTTCCGTCGGAATAAGTATTATTATCTGTTTCTGGGAATTAAGATACGCATCAGCTGCGAGAGAGGCTCACATCAAAGAAAATAACTTATGCTGCCCGCCTTTTTATTGATAAAATAAAAAAAACTCAGCGCTTTGGAAACTTTCGACGAGTTACTATATTTATAAGCAAAGCTATTTATGGGCGAGACTGTTTGCTGAATTGGATAAAGGTTCGGGTGTTTTTTCGCCAATGACTGGGAAATATAAATTCAGGAATCGGCATGCTTCTCCATTAAAAATTAAAAAAAAATAAATAACAAAAAATTAAAAAAAATTATGAGCTGGTTTAAGTTAAGTAAGAATATCATATCTCTTCTTTTGAATAAAAAATAAGATGAGGACTATAGGCATAATAGTCCTCCCACTTTACTTTATTGGCACTGTGGGTTTTGCCGGAAGAACCAGTGAGGCCAATCGTGATGTTCAAAACATTTCAGTTTGTTTAAAATTCATTGGAATCTATTGTCATGCAAGCACACTTGCGGGAAAAAATTCATAGTTTAAATGTTTTGCACGATATCGCTCTCCATTCACAGTTACCGTTACGCCGTTTTCATTTTCAAAGAAGTAAGTTCCAATGATTTCTCCTGACCAAATTTAACAGCAGACTGTAACTTTTAATGGATGCAAAGGTGACTGATGAATAATTTGAGGGTTTTCCAATGCACGGAACCGACTATTCTGTTTATTCACATATCCATTCAAATGAAAATGTGCCTCGTCACTCATTACGATCTTTTCATGAAAATCGGGGTTGTCATGGGCTAGCTGTAACATCCTATTCGCATATGTACGGCGGCGTAAATGGTCTTGTGGAAGAAGCTCTTGTGTTAACTGAATTTTAAATGGAAACAAATGCAAATCCTTGTGCGAAATTGTCGCCAAAGTTGTTCTTTGAAGACCAAGCTCCTGAGCACGGCGTCGAATTGAGGTTGATGGATTGTTTTGAACACTTCCTTGAGCAGCAGTCATGTTTTCAGCCGCGTTTTGTTGGCACGTTGTTTCTCCCAAAATTTACGCGTAACTTTCTCATCGATGATTGATTTTGATAAAATGTTTTAACGATTAAAACACCTTGGTTGATCGAATATTTTTCCATAATAAATGTGCTACGTGTCCACTTCAGGACTGCCAAATATGAACTGTCAAGACTAATGTTTACCAAAATGGCGGCAAAACAAAGTAGTATACCATTCCGGCGGACACCCTGTATAAAGAGTGAGATAAGGCAGTCTTCCATATTATGCGATTCTGGGTAAGCCACTTTCAGTTAATTAGCTCTGGCATCCGTGATGGCTTGATATTCGAAACGGAAGTTTGGTTTTTCTTCTCGTCGCGAACCGTTGAGTACATCTTTGTACAGCTCAAAAAGAGTCTCATTCTTCCTCCTCGCACGCAGAGTCAAATATAAGTCCTAGAATTATTCTTTTGAATCAGCTTTCCACCATAAGGTTTCTATCTAAAGGTTGATTTTTTAGCTGGTTTGGTTTTGGCAACACTGGTTTTGACAGCTGACGTGTGTTTAGTACCTTGTGTCACTGTCAAACAGCTTCAGTTTAGTTTGCAATTTAACCATGGATCGTCTTACAAATGAACAACGCTTGCAAATTATTGAATTTTACTATCAAAATTCGTGCTCGGTTCGAAATGTTCATCGCGCGCTGCTTCCATTTTATGATCGGCATTCTCGACCTTCTGAGCAGTCTATTCGGAAAATTGTGACCAAATTTCGCACCAAATTTACTTTGTTGGACATTAAACCACCAACACGTTTACGTACTGTGCGTATTGAAGAAAATATTGCGGCCGTATCAGCTAGTGTGACAGAAGACCGCAAAATGTCGATTCGGCGCCGTTCCCAGCAGTTAGGCCTTTGTTACAGCACTACGTGGAAAATTTTGCGGAAGGATTTGGGCGTAAAGCCTTTTAAGATACAGCTGGTGCAAGAACTAAAGCCAGCCGACCTACCACAACGCCGAATTTTTGGTGAATGGGCTCTTGGAAAGCTGGCCGAGGATCCGCTTTTTTATCGAAAAATTGTGTTCAGCGATGAGGCTCATTTTTGGTTGAATGGGTACGTAAATAAGCAAAATTGCCGCATTTGGAGTGAAGATCAGCCAGAAGCATTGCAACAGCTACCAATGCATCCCGAAAAAGCCACTGTTTGGTGCGGTTTATGGGCCGGCGGCATTATTGGGCCATATTTCTTCAAAGATGATGCGAATCGCAGCGTTACTGTCAATGGTGAACGCTACCGAGCGATGATAACAAACTTTTTTTTGCCCGAAATGGAAGTTCTTGACTTGCATGATATGTGGTTTCAACAAGACGGTGCCACATGCCACACAGCACGCGAAACAATGGCGCAATTGCGAGGCGAGTTTGGTGAACAGTTAATTTCACGTTTCGGGCCGGTCAATTGGCCGCCTAGATCGTGCGATTTGACACCATTAGATTATTTTTTGTGGGGGTATGCCAAGGCTAATGTGTATAGGGACAAGCCCGCTTCGATTGACGCACTGGAAGCCAACATCCATGCATTCATTCGTGAGATACCGGCCGATATGTGTGAAAGAGTATGCCAAAATTGGACTCAGCGGATGGGCTACTTGAGACGCAGCCGCGGTCAACATTTGCATGAAATTATCTTTAAACATTAAATTGCAAGGTTCAAACTATCGATTCAAATAAATATTTCATTCATTTTTTCGAATTTTTTGTGTTTTTTTTTTAAAAAAAGTTCTAAACCTCTTAAAAAATCACGCTTTATAACAGCGGCTGGGATCGTCCGATAATGTCAATATTGTCCGCCTATTCCAATGTTAATTCCTGATCCTGCTCAAGTACAAAATGTAAGTCACATGATTGCTAATATCCTTGCCGGAATCCGGTGAGTATTTGGAAGGGTTCAGAAGAGCTGCTGCCGCACTATTAGATCTGGTGGCCTTGTTGTTCTTCTTAGCTTTTGTATAGCCAAGCCAACATCTTCTACTCGTGGGACTCTGTCACTCTCTCTTCATGATACCCTTTAAGCAGCTGCTGAAAATGCTGCTACATCTTCTGTTCGCTGTACATCAGCGATAAGATTTCCTTTGGTGTCTCGAACAGCCTGCATTGCGGTCTTAACCCTACTGGTAACATAAGGTGGTTTCTTTGATGGTGTCGCGATACTGGGACCACTGTTTGTAATGACAAGCGATGGGACATTTTTTCCTCCATCATCCAACTCGGGATCCAAGTGTCAATTTTAATATTTTACGGTATTTTTGCCCACTTTTCACTAGAACCGTCACGTATTTACGGCTATACCTAATAATAAACCCTGTATGACAAAGTGACTAATATTTATTTGAATACAATGCATTGGCTTGATTCAATAGAATGCTTTAGCAGTTGACGGAAAAATGTTCGGTATCTGCTTGTATGATAAATAAATGGATGATAAACCTAATCAAAGACGTGAGCTGAGGTAATCTTATGCGATTCATTGATAAAAAAAAAGTTCTCTTGGTATAAAAGGATAATCAATCGATGAAATTAGCCACATTCGTACTTTTGTCTTTTAAAAGTGAATTTAAAAAACAAAATCAAGGTTAGTCTATTACATTTGTGGATAAAACATTTATCTAAACTCAAACTGTTTCTTTAAGATGAAATTCCTTTGCGTTGCATTGTTCCTGGTTTCCTTTGTCGTCGGTGCCTATTCATCAAATGCTACTTTTGGTACCATTTACACCTACAGTACCTTAATATCAAAGGATACTGTCGTAAAGTTCCCAGTCAACGGCGTGTTCCTTACTGAACTCTATAAATTCCCGAAAGACGTAAGAAACTCTAAAATGTGGTTTGGTTTTTTTTTAAATTTATTGATTAATTTAGGGACAAGTAAGCACCCGCATCATCGCTGGAGTTCGTGTGATTGATAATTTCAAGAACACCACCGGAGCCGTTCCCACTTTGTATTCCGGTGGACAAGGATTTACCTTTACCAGCGTCAACTTAAAATCACAATTAAGCAAGGGCATCAACTCAACCATTGAAGTTTGGGGTTAAGTAAGCAAAAGTTAGTGTGAAAAAATAAATCAAATAAATGAATTAAAAGCTATGTAAAATAGTGGAGTCTAATTTACGTTCGAATCTATCTGCATCGCCAGGAGAAAAATGTGCTTTCTTTGTGAAGTTATCAAAATAATGATGAAATATTTGAAATTTTTTCACTTGGTTAAGTTTGATGTGATCAGTTATATCTATGTAGTTCTAGTTCGTTTCTATACATGTACAAGTGCTTGTTTCTTCAAAAACTGATTTGGACCACAACCAATCGACATGTCTCCCTAAATTGGAACATTTTTTTTCCAACAATAGTCAACAAGTGTTTGTAAAATCCTACATACGCCCCACTTGATGCTCTCATAGTTTTAATTGATGAAACTAATGGATTGCAATTCAGATAAAGAATATCTTGTTCTTGGAAAAATCACAACAGCAATTTGAATGTAGTAAATAAACTTCCAACAAAACGTCTATTGTCGCAAAAAAAAAATAAAAATATATTTTAATTAAGTAGCGAAGATAAGTTTATTGACTGATAAGACCGAACATAAGGTGGTAAGTTTAGAGAGTTGCCTTATCGTTTGATGAAATTGACGCTGTTTCCTATAAAAGAATGACGAGTGTCTGTAATAGTCACACAACAACCCAAGCGATCTTAAAGCTGACTTGTAAACAAAAATCAATGTAAGTTTATTTATTCGAAAAATTGCTTTCTTCGTTCATACGGTTCTTTGCATTTTTAGATGAAATTCATCTGTGTAACATTATTTCTGGTCGCCTTTGCCGTTGGTGCCCTTTCATCAAGTGCTACTTATGGCGGCGTCAACAACACAAACATTCTCCTCTCAAGGGATACAGTTGTGAGGACTCCCATCAATGGACAGTTCATTTCAGAGACAGTTTTCTTCCCTAAAAATGTGAGTTTTATTTGGTACTCGTACTCGTATTTATGAAGTGAAATATTTTCAATCGTTTTTTTTAGGGACAAACAAACAGCCGTATTATTACTGCAGTTCGTGTGCTTGATAATTTCAAAAACACCACCGGAGCCAATCCCACTTTGTATTCGGGTGGACCAGGATTTACCTTCACCAGCGTTTATCTAAAATCACAACTGAGTAGGGGTATCAACTCGACCGTGGAGGTTTGGGGAAAATAAATTTAAATTTCTATTGACTACTGACAGGACAAACTCGTTGTAGTGTAATGAAATATACCATTTATTTACTGTGTCAATTATCTGTAATTCATTTGTTATGCCCACATAAAAAGGGGAGAGCCCTTCGAATCCCTTTCCAGTACTGAACAAAACCATAGAACGATTTAACTTACCTGCAAAACAATCAATGGCTGATGTTTGGATTGGGAATCAACTCCCTAACAACATCCATACATCCATACATCCATACTTCAATGTTGACTGATATTCTTGCTGAGACGATAAAAGTTTAGGGCAGTATATCAAAAATATTGTCTCGAAATCGTAATGTTGCCCTATGGCACAAACATATCACTTTGAATTATTAAATTATCTATTGATAACTGATGGCAGAGACAATCTATTGCAAAAGAACAAAGAGATTAGTTACTTATTTATACCAGATACTCATAAACATTAAAGGAACGGGCAAGTTTTATAGTTTTTTTATGTGGCTCTTAAAGAGAAGTAGATCTTTGTCAAAAATGGTCGCATTAAGATCAAATAAAAAGCATTTCAAGGCTCCAAGTTTCTAGATAATAACATTTTTGTAGGCAAGTGTTACTGCGCAATCATACTAATAACTAATTTAAAACGTTTTTCATTTCGACGCGACCATTTTTTGACAAAGATACCGCTCAATATGGAAAAGAATACTTCGAACCAAAAACCCTTCTATTCGTATCGCTTTTAACTGCAATGGATACGTCACTAGGGCCGATTACACATTTTATTTAAGATTTTATGTAATTCAGATTTTAAATATAGTTAAAACTTCGGTAATAGCTCAAAATACTCAGGAGAGTACTGTCTAAATTCCATTTTATCGATAGCAATACGAATTGATGATCGTGTGATAAGTCTTTTGTACTTTAGAGAACGAATTTCGAAAAGTCACTTCCTATCTTATGTCCTAAAATACGGCGAATTCCAATTTTTTAAATTTTAAGATTCTAGTGTTGTGTACTTACTTCATAAGGCGGAGCTACACTCTGCGTTGGACCTGGACCTGAATCTTAGCAAACGAGTCTCTTTTATAAGAGTGGTCTTTGGCTGTCTGTCTCCAGGTGCGTACTTCAGATTGATTGGGGTCTCCTGCCATTCGTGCGTGCCACCTTTCTTTACTGCGTTCTCACTTCGGATTAGAGTCTAAAATTCTGTGGGCATTGGCGTTGCTGGTCATTTGCACCACAAGTCCCAGCCATCTCGAACGACCAAAGCGCAGTTTTTTTTTTGCATCACCTTCTCCAGAACCCGTCAATGAAAAGGTACCAAATATACTATAAAGAAACCGAAAGGCTTTCCATCCTTGGTATGTGCGTTAATGACAACCTTCGTTGGAATGACCACATATTCGACGTCGCCAAGAACGCTGCGAAATGTCTAGGCTTCCTAAAGCTATGCAAGAAATATTTGTATCTCTTCTGATCTGGATAGAATTTACAAGGCGTTTATTCGGCTAAAACTTGAGTACAACGCTCATATCTGGTCCGATGCTCCAATCACATATTTGGAGCAACTTGACAGAATTCAAAAACGTGCCATAAAACATATTGGCGACCGAGATATTGCAAAATCGCTTGATCCTCTTAGTCATCGTCGTTATGTCTCCTGCCTATGGTAGTTTTATCGATACTTCCATCTTTCGCTCAAACGAAATGGCCAGTGGCATTCCTTCCCTTCAACACTACCCGCCATGCCAAGAATGCTCATCACAGTTTGGACGTACTGTGAAATATAAGGATTCGTTCCTCTGCCGCGCAACACGAATAGGAATTCTTTGCTTCACTCTACTTTTCCTGACCACTCCAATTTGCAAACATTTAAATTCAATGTGCATCGGTATCTCACCCTTTCGCCTAATTCCTTAATGCCCATGCTGTGTTACTATCAACATAGTAAGGGTGCTTACAATCCCCTTTTTACGTGCAAGTTATATAAAAAAACAAACAGGGATTGGCAAGCGTTATTCTTCTTTTCATTTCTCAAGAATGTCGATTCGTTTACGTTGAGTGTTCCTTCTTGTAGACACTTGGTTTTACCCTCTTTAACCGCAAGACCTATTTTGCAACTTCATTTTTTATACTCGCAATTGCACTAGTCACAGATATGATCTGTTATGTATGAGTGGTTTAGTTTTATTAATTGGACTGTCCCTTTCAAAACTCAAAACTATAAAGATTCTTTGCTAAGATTCATGTTCACTTCTTATAAAAATGTTGAATAATCAAAAGCCTTAACAATCAATTTGCGTTTATTCGACATCCTATCCTCAGCTCTGTTAAGTTATGTAATATCTCAACCGCCTTTCTGTATCATGACTTTCTTTTTTGTATGAAAAAAAAACCCACCGTCATAATTGGCAAACCAAAAGTTCTAATTAAAATTTATTTCCAAACCAAAAACTCCTTTTCATATCAAAACGAAGCCATCAACAGGCAATGTACAAAACCACTCAGTCATTGTTCCGAAAATTCAACAAAATAAGCCTTATCAGATCCCAGGAGCCAACAAAAGAGCCATCATATTCATCTTCATTTCTGAGCACAATTCATCACGAACACACAAAGAGCTCTTTAGTGTAAATACTCTACACACTGCCAATTTACATTAATTGGAGTGAGGGTGGAATCCGTCCCATCCCTCCTGCTGCACGCTTTCGTGGTAATTATTCTCATTAAAAGTACACAAGGCAGAAAGTTAGAAAGTTAGACAGAAGACACTTGAGAAGATGACCTCAAAACCCTTAGTAAATCTGGTTGGATACACCACCCCTTTTCTTTGCAGAAAAATAAACCCCTCTAAGACGTTAGTTAACATTTAATATTTAAAGTCCTTCATCTTTCTCTAACACGCAGCAGCTTCTTGTATTGTTATGAATATCCTTGAACTCAAGGAGACGACAGTCATTTGTTCAAAGTAGGTAGGTAGGTATCCCTTTTCGTTTGGAAAGTCATATCATACATATGTTTAGCTGAGACTGGGATGCTCACTTTAAACGCAAAATATTTTTGACATACTCGGATCTATGTACCGTGAAACACTCATGTTTGGAAGCAAACGATTTGTTTCTACCATATGCCATGTGTCTTGAAAGGAAACCGCGCACATCGTCTGTCATATACGATGAGTTCACGCACACTCAAGAAAATGGAAAATTTTGCCAAAATTCTAAGAATAATAATAATTTTACTCGACAAGTTATCTGTGGCTCTAGCTGTAGCTGTAGCTGTACTCCCTCCGTGTGTTATTCTCAGAAGGAGGAATTTTGCTCTTATGTGGCATGGAAATTCCTCAAGTAGCAACGCACAGCAGTTGTTGGACGGGGACGCTCTTTGACGTTCGTCTATTTTTTGGCATGCATTCTTTGCCACTTGACTATTTTGATTTGCAGCGGACATCCATCTCGTTCAATATTTGGTACAATTTGCACATTTATTTTAATTGGACAGTTTTTTTTTTACATTGCGTTTGACGCAGTAGCCAACGTGAAACATTTTCTAAAAAGCATACATTATATTTTATTTTTATTGAGAGCGTTTTTGGGTTATTGTAATGGATGGACACAATGGAAGATTGTGTGATGCGTATCTATGGCCATCATATTGAAGGTGATTGATGTGGTCGCTTAATGTGCAAAGTTGTGCCTTTCCAAATTATTTAGGTTAGATAGAAATTAACGGATGTAGTAATATCATTATCAAAGCGATTTAAAATTTTAAGATTCAAGATTTATTGTATTTCCACAAATAGATATAAGCAAGTTATTTTAATTTGTTGATCTACAGGGATGACTTGGAAGCCGGTATGTTGCTCCGGAAGGTCTATATTTATTCCAGAATATTATGGAAGATTATATTTCTGAAATTTGGAAAGACTTATAACAAATAATACTTTTGTTAAATATAAAATGCTTAGTATGTATTTAAATGTGTCACCAGAAAAACCTACATATTTTAACACTTTCAAGATGACCTTGATCTTTCTGAATCGCAACAAAAACGTATAACGAACTGCAATAAACCGGATAGTCAACTGATTAACAAACTAAACTAGGCACAATTTTCGTGCTGCTAACTGTAACTTTTTTAGATTTAATTATTTTGTATTTAATTATTAAATATTTTACTTTTCTGATTATTGGTTCAGTGACAACTACCATAGAGTAACTTAAAGATATTCACATTAGAGGTGAGGGTGATCTTCACTATGTTGTTCGAAAGATAGAATAAACAGTTCTATCTATGGAAATTGCTTTATTTGTCTTAGACGTTGAGGGTGCTTTCGAGTATACCGTTTACAACGTGATTGCTACTGCAAAAGTATCGAAGATTCGAATAACCAAATAGGGTTACTCTCACTCCTCTTATGGTATCCGCAATTTTTAGTCATTCTAGACAAACTAGGCCATAGCGCCCTAGACTATGTTTAATTAAAACGTTTTAGAATGGTGTCAAAATGAATCAATCCTAACAAAACTATTCTGGAAACTAGAAGAGAACTGGTTAATCTTGAACCTATCGCCAAAGAAGGCACCATAGTGATTTACTCAAATGAATCAAATATTTCGGGATTATCCTAGACAAAAAACTTAGCTGGAAATTTCACATCAATTTCGCCACGGAGCTTGTAACTAGAGCCGTGTGGGCTAGTAGACAGTGTGGGCTAGTAGACGCCTGTATGACAGAACTTGTGGTCTTGTCGTACGCGACTGGTTTGGAGCTGGTGTCTTTGTACCTAAAACTAAAGGAAATTAAACGCGTCAGAATATATACCTTTCAAGACAGTCAAGCAGCACAACAAGCACTTCTAATACTATGAATTCAATGACAGCTAAGAGGTTCTACGATACCTTACAAGACATTTGGATGGGTTCCTGGCCAACAAGGTATTGCAGGCAACAAATCTGCAGCTGGCTACTTTAATCAGCATCTGCGCTCATAGGAACAGAACCTTATTGCAATTGGGCTGCTGCTTGAAGGTTAATTAATAATTGGGATCAACAAATTCGGCTAAGCCACTGCAAAATTGTTCCATATTTAACAAAATTCAAAGTCTAATTAAGCCTTACTCTTACGAAGAAAGCTGGTGGGCTTCCTCACAGGCCACTGCGGCTTGAAATATCGAATTACACAAATGAATCTGTGTACGGAGAATGAAAGTAGGTACTGCCTAGAGGATAATGAAACCTCACAACACATCCGTTGTAAATGCCCGGCTCTTCATTGGTTAAGACCCGTTTCTTAGGATAACACCTATAGACCTTGTAGCAGTGTCAGCCAACTGGGCAAGAGAATATTTAAAAATAAAAATAAAAAACAAGGCATAGCCCTGATAAATGTCGCATTTAAGATCCTTCAAATCGCAGCATCTCTTCTAAATACTTACAATCAAGCACCAAATATTTTGTGACTTTTTCAATGTTGTTTAGGAACATATAGTTCGCATGCATACATCGACATGGAAGATCAGTCTAACTACTGGGGTTCCCAGCGTGCGGTGAAAAAGGCTCTTATGGCTACATAAGAACAGGTGAACGTAGTTTTCCAGGCAATGAGGTTCTTTGAATTCAAGACCAGTTTTCAAGCCATAGCGAATTCCGGAGCGCATCGCCTGGATGACTGGAGCTAGCGTGCCCGCTATCGCAGAGGATAGACGAAAGCCTTATATCAGGCAGAGACTCTTCGTATTATCCCTTTTAGTAGCATATTTGCAGTTGAAAATTATTTCCGCTAACATTGTCCAGTCCCAAAAACATATTCTATTTATTTTTTGAAAATAGTAAAATAACTGTTGAGGAATTTTTGGAATTTTTCCTACTCGAAAGTATAGATAACACAAAGGACCAAAAACTGATCGCACTTCTACCTAACCTAACCCAACCTAGTCGGCGCCCCCATTGCTACAACTAACCAAAGTTATGTGACCACATTCGAATAGGTTAAATAAAATTCCAATGGAAACGTCCCGCATATCTTCATATAAAATCGACTTCAAATTCCAACACGAAATCTCAATAATCATAACTTTACCATCAATGTCACCCACTTTTACCGATCCATTAACATAATGTACCTATTCAAAGTGTCAAATAGATGTCCCATCGACAGCACAATGGATGCATTTCAGAAATCATTAAAATCAAAATACGACAAGCGCGCGGATAAGACTTCTGAAACGGCTTCCATGGTTTCGCACGCGAAGACACCACAATAAAGCCCCCGGTAATCAATTTAGATAATCTCAAGATGAAATTTTTTGATATTGATATACAACACACTCTCGTGATGATATGCGACATTAATGGCCCATCATCGAATCTCTGAATCTTCTCATATAACAAAAGCTTCTAGTTTGAATATCTATTTCGGTGGGAAAACAATTCTTAAAATAAACAAAAAAATAAAATAAAAACTCTGCTCCTCCAATGAAATGCAGTTAAAGACTTGAAACTTTGCATAAAAATCACCTGATTAATTGAATTCATTTTCTTCGTCGTTATCTCATCGTAGAGATCTTTTTCAAGACCTTCACTCACAGTCACACTCTTTTGGTGCGATGATGAACAAAAGAATCTTTGCGCCTTGTCGACTAAAAAACAACTTTCAAAACGAGCCGTAGCGACAGAATCGAAAAGCCAACTAGGGGATACTTGTTGTTGTTGTCTTAAGTGAATTCGGGCTTGACGTTGCGTCCGGGAAGGACTATTGTTCTGCTACAATTTAAAGTAAGACCAACAATTGAACATCTTTTGATCTTGTGTCAACTCATCTTTGGCCAAATGGAATTGGGCTGTCATCGGCGGATGCGGGGCGAGGCGTAAGCCGAATTATGAGCGGTATAAAGAGCAGTGTCAAAAGCAAAAGAGAAAATAATAAAAATAAAAATGAAACTAATAAAACAAAAATTAAAAAAAAAAATATATATTCAACAACAATGAGATTTGAATTGAAGTGACGCCCGGCCCCACCTGTGGCGATTGTCTGGAAGTGTTTCTCTAAAGACCGTCCCATTGTAACTGCACCAATCATAGTTTGGTGATCGATGGTATTGTGATATCAAGACGGTGCGCTGCGATAAGGCCCGCAAAGCTTTGCCTATCAAATACATTGATCTCCTGCTGCTGCTGCTGTGTGATGATGATGTGGGCTTGGATAAGAAATAAGAATACACCTGCTTCACGATCAAACGAACCAAAGTGTTAGTTTTATTCGATTTGGAATTAATTTTGTTGCTGTTGTTGTATGTTTTTTTTAAAGTTAGTGGGGTGTCTGTCCTATGGCTTGTAATTTGGGGTCGTATTTGGAGTTACGAATTTATACCTTGTTGTAAAGTTTATGATATTTATCTTGAGACTGTGGTGAGTTGATAATTTAATAAAGTTGTTTGCACAGTAGGGAGTATAACTGTTTTAGCAGTAGCACCGTAGGCGGATGCGGATGTTTCAAATCTGTTTCGTATATGTAAGTGAGCACAGCGGAAATTCTAAAATGAAGAACTCATTATCGCTAATACTTGTAGTTAACTATTTGATTTTATTGCTACCATAAAGTGAATCATTGAAGCCGAATCGGATGCGGTAAATGGCATTTCGAAGCAAGTCTGTGTGATTGTGGATATGGGTACCCATTTTGACAGGTCACTGGCCTATTTCAAGTTATTGTTCTTAGTGATATTTTAAAAGTGGAGTTTAGTCAATATTTTAATGGAGTATTGAATATATATTCTATCCGCTCGTTATATTCTATTGCAAAATTGTTCCAAAAGTTTACACCTTTTTTACTCTTTTTTTAAGTCAAATTTGCCGAAGCCCTTATATTATCTCAAGTCTACAACGCACCAGAGCTTTTAAACCTTTTAATCTCTTGACATCGCTTCATATTTCCCACGAGGCGTGGTAGTTTTCTCCCCTTTTCTCGAATATTGAATTCCCATAAATTTCTCATGAAAATATTTAATGTCAGCTTCGGCATTTAACTTTATCATTTTTTTCAAATAAGTTTCGCAGTTTGTTAGGAGGAATCTTATGCATTCTCCTTCCCTCCCTTTTTATCGACAAGATTATGATCCCACTTTACAGCATTCTTACTAGCCGGCATGAGGAGTTCGCCGGTTTCATATCACTATTTGTAACTGAGGCCAATCGGCTGCTGGTGTTGTTGTTTTTGTGTGATCCAGATCCAGTTTTTGCCTTCCTGACAGGCTGCGTAGGATCCATCCGTTGGATACGACCCGTGACAAGCCGGTCGAGCTCCAGTTTTTTTTTCAATAGGTTCTTTGATATGAGCGTTTTCTCAGAATTTTCAACTTCTAATTCGATTAAGCTTTCTCACTCCTGTACAATTGTTTAATTTGAAAAATATTGGAATTTATTTCTACTATACTAGCAATCATTTCGCACAACTCTGGGTATGGAAATGCCTTTTCTTCATTGCCGACGAGGTTGTGATAAGAGAGTATAACGCACAAAAAATCACTGTTATCCCTACCGGCCCGTCTGTGGGTTGAGCCGGTTCGACCTGAAAATGTTTGGACAAGCTTCCCAGTTTCGGATAATGCATCACTGAGGACAATCATGAGCTGATGTTATATTTCTTGCAACTTGCCATTCTGCGACAAACGCTATTTGTCTTTTTCGAGAAATCATTTCATATCACAAACAAATTTCGAACATTTGAATTTGTCAGGTACAAACGCCTTCGTAGAGCAATACTAGTATAGAAGTTATAGCATTTCATCACTTAATTTGCCACCAAATCGCAAATCTTCTATTTAACTGGGTTTTACTTGAGTGGGCGTAATAGAAAACTTCTTTCATAAAACTTTTGTTATCATCAGATCTATAAACCTGTCCAAATGTCCAGATGGGCATATTACTACTTATTTTATTTTTATTCTCAGTCATTGTATACAGCTTTAGGGCTCTTAAGACTCAATAATACAAAATGTTCATGTTTTCCACATGGAAACATTGTTTCGGTCGGCTGTACAAGGTGGCGCAACATGAATCATCGAATTTTGTTTTTGAATTACTTTTTTACTAAATTTAGGACTGAGGACGGCTTGACAGGAATTCACACGCCACTGACGGTCTGCAGGCATTGTCTGTTTGTATACTGCAGCTGTCTAGTTCACAAATATCAAATTTGATTGACGTACGACGCTATTTGCAAAAATTATAAAATCTTCCGATAGGGTGATTCATTTTGCGGCCGCCTTGTATTTCAAACTAAGAATCGAAATAAGGAACACTAATTTTTGTCTTATAAAATATATCCGGGCTATAAATATTTTCCAAGGCTGTCTACTTTCATTTAAGGGCAGTTTCCATGGTTTTGATAAAAGAAAAAAAATCATCATCAATTATCCCTTTGAAGGGAGGGGAAATATTTTTTCATTGAAAGCACGTGAATTAAAATTGCATTTCCCTAAATTTTACCTTTAATTATAATGGGAAAGTGTCATGAACCGAAAGCGCGTTGATTGTAAATTTCAAATACCATTTATAAAGTTTCTGTTTTGTTCTTAATAGAAAAAATATTTTCGCACGGGCTTGTCTTACATACATAAAGTGTGTTTTTTTAGAGGTTGGTTTTTCGAATGAGATAAAATTGACATTTTGTGGTCAAATCTGGCAACTCTAATGTCATTTATGTTCAGTTTGGTTTGCCATTTCATCATGAGGTTGACAAACGAACAACGCAAATATATTTCGAAAATAATGGTTCAGTTCGCGAAGTTTACCGCAAAATTTTGTTCATTGACGAGGCTCATTGTGGGTTGAATGGCTACGTCAACAAGCAAAATTGCCGTATTTGGAGTGAACAGAATTCACATGATACCCTTGAAACGTCATTACATTCACAAAAACTTTGGTGTGCTCTATGGGCTGGTGGAGTCATTGGGCCACAATCTTCCGATATGATGCTGGAGAGTCAGTTACCATTAATGGAGACCGGTATAGGGACTTGGAAGCCAACATTCTTGGCGTTATTGCCGACATACAACCCCAAATGCTTGAAAAAGTAGTTGAAAATTATGGACCTCTAGACTTGTCTTGATTCGAACCATCCGCGGTGGCCACATGCCCGAAATCATATTTAAACATTCATGGCATAAAATTATCCTTCGAATAAAGCCAAGTTGATGGACATTAAAATGATTTTCTTGTGTTTTATTTCAATTCGAAGTTCTATATCTCTAAAAAAAAACACCCTTTATTAACGTTTCAATATTTTAACAACATGATACCGAGCAACTATTACTTCTAGAGAGTAAGCTCTGGAATTACTGAAACGTTTTCAAAAATTGATTCACCAATGAGAGCTACGTGAAAGAATACTGCTGTACGCCATATTGTTCACTCTGAGATACGTAAATATTTGTAACAAAAAATATACTTCTCAAACAAAGGACAGGCTAAAACAGCATTCGTGGTGTATTGGTATTTTAAAATAAAGGACATTTTAAATGTCTTACCCAACCGTACATAAAAAAATTGCCAGATATCGGAAACCGCCTTTTTATATATTTTCAGGTCTGTAGACCTCGATCTTATTAACATGTTAAAATAAATGTCATTGCGTTTTACGACTCACCAACTGTCTTGACATGCAGTGCCATAATATTATAAATTATAACTTTTGTAAAGCCAATCGTTGCTAGGGTGGCCGCTACACTACAATCCTTTCATGCGTGAAATTCCACTGAAATATCTACGTACAAATATTTATGGTTAAACATTAACATTGAAAGAAAAAATAAAATCTATCAGCGGAAAGATATTTAGGTCTTAAGTGAAGCACAACGAAGGCGATCCACACTGTACCTATGCGTAAGAAAGAATGATGAAACGTGCACTGTAATCCCATAGGTGCGCTCCATCTCGACCATTCGTCCATTCGTCTTATGTTTCCCTCGCCAGCAGAGTTCCATTCCGAAGAGGTGCAGGAGTGCATATTACATCTTCAAAAGCGCCAAATAGCATGACATAAAGTCAATTGTGATTATGATATTAATACGAGTGCGCCCATGCTCTGCCTCCTGTGGCGTGCCAAATAAAGTGAGATCCCATTATAAATGACCACTTGGTTGTGGTCGGGCGGGCATTCGTGCTGGTTGCCTGCCTTGTCGTACTTCTCTTTTTACGATTATTCAGGCAGGACTTAAGTTAATGCGATTCGACGTATGGAGGTATTAAGTTTTAAGAGAACAACTTAATGCACCTTCTCGGGTGGATTATGGATTTTCTCGCGGTTAGTTATTTGAGATTAATCGATTCGCTCATAATTGGATGGATGTCTGCAGTAAGTTGTTATGCATCACTTTGCAAATATGTACCTTACATATTCTGAGAGATGTAAGTATGTAGGTATAAAGATTCCAGACACCATTCATTCATACGGGGAATGAAGTATGTCGTTTATTTTTCTACGTCATCTCATCATCTGTATCCATTTGCGTTTAGTGCCAAGGGGTTAACATCCCCTTTCATGGATTATGTATAGCGTGTCGTTTTTCTATTCACCTAATTCCATGTGTGTGAGAGTCTGGCAAAACCAGTCTGCTGAGTTACGTCAAATTAATGAAACGTTTTTATGTTTTTTTTTTTTTTTTGTTGCTATTGCTACTCTCTTTTTAAGAATTGAAAGGGTGCGTGCATTTCATTCAAACTTCAGGTTCTATAATATCTATGTTAATGTGTCTGACAGACAGTTACAAGTAACCTGAAGAGATTGATTTCATGGCACGCAGTGAGTAGTGAGATGTGCGATGATGGATGATGGATACGTGAAGAGCGCGCAAATGGTTGTTGAAAATGATTTCGAGTGAAGTTACCCGATCCATGGTCGGAAGGTTCCTTTGTTGTAAATGAAATTGAGAATATCTTTCTGATTGACTACGTTCTATGCGGGTATTTGATTTTAAATGGAAATATGATATAGATTTTAAATGGGAGTAATGAGAGATAGTTTTTTTTTGTGTGTGACTTTGGAAGCGCGCATTTCATAGGTTTGAGTTTGGTCAGATGCTTCGAAACAGATGTGTAGGTTTTCGGATGACTTCTCCAAATTCTTCTCTCTTCAAACCTATAACGCCACCGATTATGCCGCATCGATATCTTCACCTGCTGCAAGTCGCAATTTGCGCGAAAAAGCTGTTTTAGAACTCAATCGGAAGAAATTGGAAAAAAAAATCAATTGTCTCATATCACGCTTTGTAGTGAACAGAATAATAGTCTATTTATTTGTTTATTCATAGATATTCCACATATCCCAAATCATTAGTGAAATAGTACGTTTCGCACCCGCAAGAGTAGAGGTAAATTAGTTTGACAGATTTGGTGCATAATAACCAAATAAATTTAGCTATTCACTCTTACAGAATTGGGGCCCTGACCTTTGACCTTTGACCTCTGACCACAACTGTACCACTCACAAGACCAATGAAGTTCTTTATAAAAGAACCAATAAAAAACATCGCCTTTCTATTGTACGTAACTCTAACAACCTTTAATCAATCAAAGTCGAATTGAACTAAAAAAAAAAAAAAAAACAACGCATATAGATACCTACTGCGAGAATATTGCACATAATTCAGTGATGGTCGTCTATTATGTTTGCGTTCAGCGGCGAAAACCAGATCGAAATTTGATTCTGCTTCGGGGGTATAATTTTACCACCCGTCTACCTATGTATATGCCTGTCTTCTCCCCACGCATGCTAGATAGTTATCCATACCTCTCTAATTATAGTAATTTAGAAATCAGATTCTGATGTTTTATGAAGTGTAATTGGCGTTTCTGGTGGTGCCGTTACTTCATGGAGTCTTTCTTCATCTTCTTTAAGATTGTGGTAAACTCTCCTTAAGGCGAAAGGTGGATAGATACGTATCCTTTTTTTTTTCTCAAAGCGTAAATTAAGTTGTTTCTTTTAATCGGTTTAATCATTATTTTGACGCAGATGTTGGAAAGACGTGGGGGACTACTCTTTAATGTAAAAGCTGCAATCAGCTTCGTGTAATTGCTGTGATTTGAGACAGCTGAAGTGATGCGTGACGAACACCTGTGCATGAGGCATGTAATGATTTATCTTTTAAAAAACAGCCGACAGAATATCGTAATAAATTTATCCGACTATTTGAGGATGTTGCGCGTCTAGCCGGTGAAAAATATGTAGTTGTGGAGTTGATTTACGAGTGTGTTATCCAATTGGATTTCCTGTAGACAATACCTATGCACAATCGTTGGTATGAGGTGTAACTTTCGTATTTTTGCCTACTTTTCCCAATGTAGTTGATGCTTTATCATTTATATATTTTTGCTACCAAGACATATTTTTTTCAGGATGTAATTGGCTTCTGCTTAGCCTTTGACTAGAATATGTGTTATTAAAAATGATCGAAGGAACTAAATTGAATAATCGGGAAGAGCTGTTAGCCTTGAAATATAAAGTCTATCTGCTAACTGGGAACTTTGAAGCTACCTCAACACTTGCAGATAATGCTTTTTCCCACCCTGTTTTCGCAATTTTACAGTGGTTCCTTGATATCTTACTAGTCCGCTTGTAGAGATGATATTTCCATGCTGGCAAAAACACTTCGTTAACTTTTCCATCTGTGCTATTTTTCAGTGCTCATTTCGAGGGAATGCAAAATAGCTCTACCCAGCCTGTACCAAAGGCTAATCCTCTCCTTCCTCCGAAAATTTCTCATGACCGCCAGAACGAGTCTCGCAGCTCTCCACTGGTCTCCACTGGTTATTTGACAACATATCTAATAGAAAAGTGGGATAACCCTTTCACCATGGCGGTTTAAGTAGGATCCTGAAGTTCCCCAAGGCTTCGTTTAACTCGTCTCCGACTACCTTGTTCATATTGTTAAATGATCTTCTATCTCTCACTTCTAAATTCGTGCCTTGACAGGATAACTTGATTGAAGATAAACCAATAGAGCAGAATTTTATGCTTACAAAACACAATGCTGTCTTCTTTCATTTAAGCGAGACCGTAATATGTATTTACTTCATGAAAGCTTCTTGCATTGCTGAAACCGAACGACTTTCCATTTTCGGTATTTGCGTTAATGACAACCTTCACTGGAATTAGTACATATTCGATGTTGCCAAGAACACAGCGGAATACCTAGGCTTCCTGAAGTTGTTAAGGGAAGTTGTTTTTTTGCCTCTCTTACCTGAAAGGCTCTTATTTACCCCAAACTTGTGTTGAATGCTTTGCCATGTTCTGTTTCATGCCCATTAAAATTTGCAGTGTCGCAACTACAGTCATTATTCATTGATTGAAACTTTTCGGAAGCGAAGTCTTAAATTGTTTTTTCTTTTGTTTGCCGTAGAAGAATACGTTGAAAGAACCCAATTTAAATTTTTATTTGAGCAGAATAATAAATAAGAAAACACTTTTCTGAGGCTTTCAAGAATAATAAAACACTTTTCTGAGGCTTTCAAGGTAAACGACCATTGATAAGCGTTCGCTTTGCGGACCTTAACGAAGTCCCGTATCATTCTTTCAAAAACTGAAAGTAATCTTCTATTAAAACTAAAATGTTAGTTGCTATCCTTACGAACAGTGGCGTCCCTACGTTGAAAGACAACATGGAGTAGACAACTTGGTCCTCCCAGAAAAATCGCCTTTTTTTGTTCCAAGATATGTTGGCACTAGCACGTTAATGCTCACTAACTCCCTTTTTAAGTTCAATACAGCCAGAGGCACAATTTCGTTAAACCCAAACTCTCTCGAAACTCTGCCTGATCTGCCTTTGCTAATAGGTTTGAAGCTGTCGCTGTAACTAAATACTTTCCATGACAAACTTGGTCCAACCTACTCATGTGGTGTATATTAGATGTATTTCGTAGCCCAGAAGTCTGCTAGTAGATACACCACAATTGCGGTGTCTAATCAATTTACTTTCTTATGACCACTGTTTAACTAAATTAAAAAACACCAACCTCCTCGTGTTATTTAATGCTCTTTTTCGAGGTCGCACTGTTAAAAAAATTACAATAACGGACTGGAGCTTAATGCCCTGCGCTATGTTTATAGCTAGCAAGTCTTAAATCTTAAATTATTAGTTTCAGCGGCTTTATTTCCAAATTCGAAGAAAAACGAAATCATTACGTTCCCCGCGGGGAGTTAATTTAGTTTCAGTGGGAAAATCGGCCAACCCGATTCTCACAATAGTGTCCGGCGAATTTGATTTTAAAACAATCACAAACAAAGTTAATGAATTTTAAACCATAAACAGCAATTTGTTCCCAACTTATGTAACATTATGTAGGTCATAGGTACGCATCCAGACTGGACATCCTCCACTATAACCTCTCATTAGGAATTTTAAATAAATTTGAAATGAGTTCTTATTCACTTCTTTCAAAAATGTTAAAAAAATTCTTTAAATCAAATATTGATTTCAGAAATATAAATGACAAAAAGTGGGAGATACTGAGGTATCTTTTCTTTAATCTTGTTCTGCGAAAAACTTTCCAAGCATTTAATAAAGTAATTCCCCCTACGGTTTATTTTTCAAACAATATCAGCTGTCCCATAGTTTTGGCTTTAAGTATTAACTTATCATTTACGATCCGATGAACATTTTTTCAGAAGATGTATAATCTTAAAATATATTGAATGACTTTTCCAGGGTTTTCCCACCGTCTTATCTGGAATTCATTTAAATGAATTAATTTAATTTAATTTTATTCCATAATTTTGTGTTTTGTCTCTGTGTGTGTGTGTGTGTGTGTGTTAACGAGATTATTTTTGAGAATTCATCCGTATCGGGGAGTGCCATAACTAGTGTGAGAATTGATGTATTACAATATGGTTACATGTTTCTGTGGCGGCTTCTTGTAATGTTTTGACATTTGACAATTAAGATCAGAAATGGAAAGTGGCATATCATTCTGTTTTTTTTTTAGAAGGTAATTTATTTAACGGTTTAACCTCATTAATTAAATAAAAAAAAATGCGCTTGTGTGATTTAATCAATTTTCATTTTGTTTTATTTTTTTTGGGTCATGATGGGCTGGACTTTTTTTTCACATCGAATGGGCGATCTGATTTGTTTGTTAATTTAAATGATAATGAATTTCATTTCTGTATCATTTATGTTTTACTTTGTTAAGTCGCAAAGAAACACGCATGTATAGTTGTTTTATTGAACGACCATAAAGATTTCCAATAGGCTTGTAATTTTTAGATAGCAATGTCTTTATAATTAACACATTATGCGGGAGAAAATTATTTACGAGGAGAGGTCAGCTTGCTTGGAGCACGATTAAAAGAAGCAACGGGAGCGTCAGCGTATCGAAATCGAAAATTAATAAAAAGACAACAAATATTGAATACTCGAACTAAAAATTTAATCAGTAATTTTCACATAATGGTTAATTTGACTTTTAGTTTAACCCTAGCATGGGCAATTTGGTCTTACTTACTAACTTAACGGGCCCCCGTCCCGTGAAGAGTCTTTTCCTGAGGCAAGGCAGCCTTTCATCCTCTTCACGCTGCTTACAATTTCCCAAACCAAGCGCTCTAGCATGCGCGATAGCTTTGTCTTTGAAACGGAGGTTCGGTCTTCTTTGTCGTATCGAACCTGGGGGCTGGGATTTGAAGATGCTCTATTGTCCATTCGCTTAATGTGAGCAACCCAATGTAGTCGATGTTGGTTGGCTTTTTAGACTACATCCACATCTGGTTACACCTCATAGAGTTCGCGGTTGTATCTTCTCCTCCATTCGCCCTCCTCGAACACAGGACCAAATATTCGTCGACTAACTTTAACTCTGCTTATCCTCCAGCACTATGCACCGTATTTCAGAACTGACAGGATAAGGGTATTGTAGAGCATACACTTTGTCCTTCGAGTCAGGAGTTTTGAACCTATTTGCTTCGCCAAACCGAAGTAGCAGCGGTTTCCTACGATAATTCTTCACCGGATCTTCACTAATATGTCATTCGTAGAGTTGATATTTACACCGAGGTAGATAAACTCCCTAACTACCCCGAAGCTGCTGCTTTCAATAGTCACGTTTTGTCCTAATCGGTGGGCAGATGCTTGTTTGTGTGTTTGTTGATAGCATATATTTAGTCTTGTCCTCAAGGCCAACTAACTTCGCCTGTTTTTCAATAGCCGTGAAAACCTTTATCACGCCAAGCTGGGAGCTACCGATGTTGTCAATATTATCCGAATATCCCAGTAGCTGGACAGGGCCTTTCGTGTTGAAACCCGCCCTGCGCAGGATCAGGATCTGCTTAAGAACTAAATTAAAGAAATCACGCGACAGCGCATCTCCTTGCCAAAATCCGGTGCATATTTAAAAGACGTCTTATGAGCTGCTGACAAACTGCACATTGCACTGCGTGTTTCCTAAGGTCACGCGACCCATCTGGATCAGTTTTGATGGGATCCCGAATTCTACCATCGCCACAAGGAGCTTCTGACGATGAATACTGTCATTTGCGGCTTTGAAGGCAATAAAAAGATGGTGCGTCTCGACTTGAAATTCGTTATTCTTATACTGGGTGGCGGGACTGGTACTTCATTGACTGGACGTGGGTTCTCTTCTTGCCCGATCACTCTCTCTACATGATCCCCGTTCAGCAGCTTCTGGAAGTGCTGGTTAAATACATCTTCTATTCACTGAGCTAAAGCTTTTCCAATAATAGATGGCGCTATATTTTATGAGCTATCTGCATTTACGCCACGGTATTATCATAATAATGGTTCGTTAATATTAAACATAGAGTCCGTGTCGGCATGAAGATGAGAAAAAATACTTTATTCCTGCACGTATTATTTTAGATGATCTACCCAGATTTCAACATCGATATTATTATGCGCAGGATAGCCCATAGAATACACATCACTTGGTCATCTTGTCTGTTGATTTTGTGAGAACTTTTTTTGTTTTCCTAAAAAATTGGCCTGATAAAGCGAAAAGGCACTAACTTTTTTAATATATTTTACTCTTTCTGCGACATTGTATGAAATTCTTCGAGGGTCTCTGTAGACGCAAATGGGTAGTGGTTTGTGTGTTGGACTACTCAGCGAAGGGTGCTCAAACGCAAATACTTCCCAATACCTTCTTAATCCTTTTTCTGCTCCACCACTTGCAAAATTCTGACAGACATCTAAGAGTATGACGTGTCACGAGAATCTTCTCAAAATTTCCGTTCCGATTTAGTGGTTGAAGGAACTTCGCTTTAATTGGGGATTGTTTCAAAAAATTCAGCGTAACGTATACTGCATATTTTTGCAACCAGATGAAACTGACTCTATCCAAATTCTACAGCGACTTCCTCATTCTCCATGAAACTCTATGCAATCCATTGCAACACTGTCACTTTTCAAATTGCACAAAAATCTTTAAATCAGATATCTACTCATAAATTACCCTTTCTATTTCGCTGAAATTCAACTCCATCTCCAGATATACTCGTACCTCCCATTAGCATTGAATTGGACTCCATCAATCAGTCCGCACAAGCAGAACTGAACCGATCAGATTATTGTGCTTATTTAAATTAAAAGTCAAGATTTCATTGCCGATAACAATGTACTATCTCTTTCTATCTCTTCATATAACCAGTAAATCATCCATCAATGTGGAACCAAATGAAATCGGCGAAGGTGGGAGCAGTAGGAAAATATTAAGTAGAATCTTTTTAAGATTATTATCGTCGATGCGTCGTCAATAAATGGTAATTGCATGACGATCTACCGCGTGGTTAAAGTCCCACCACCTGCCTTCGTCCCTTCTTACCGCAATTATACTCATTCAACATGCAATGGCAATTTTCAAATTGAGATTTTAAAATGAGCTCAGTAGTGAACGAACAAAATACAACTACGGACTACGACCAACCTACAATTCGAGGCGATCGAGATACTGTTGATGTTGATGGGCGGAACAGAGCCTAGTATGTGGTACACTAAACACCCTCACCCTAGAGGTATCCGGCGATCTGGCAAACTCTGGCATACCAAGCGCAATGATGGCGTGGATTTATCAACTTCACCGTCATCGACGACAGAGAACCAAGAGTGAACCAACAAAGTCCATGTCTGTGGTAGTTTTCCTCAAAAATGTTCAACATCACGACGACCGACGCGACGCGAAGCGACGCGATGACTTTCGCAAAGCAACCAGCTGAAGTCACTGCTGGGTGCAAGACAAACTATTCCCATCCATCGCGCACTTCCATCGATGTGCTGCTATTAAATTTGATCGATAATTTAATTGCGCAAAAAGGTTGAGAGGTGTGTAGCTAGATAGATGGTCTACAGCCGTCATTCGATCCACGGGGGCATCTCTTTCCGATTACCACCGTAAAATGTGGCCCGTGGCCCTTTCCACTCGCTATTCCACGTTCCATCACAGTTGGTAATGTGCTCTGCAGAAAATATAGCTGTGGGTGTCAGCAGCAATGACCATTGAAAATTTCACTGTAACATGCGATCTCTGCTTGAAAGTGTTTAGTTTGCTTGAGAGACGGAAATTGCGGAAAATTGGATAGATATACGTATAACGAACAAATAAAGCACATACACACACGCATGTGCCTGTGAACGTTCAATGTATCTTGACTTTCTGAGCAGATAGATCGTGACCGATACCACATTCAGCTCCAGATTTTTCTTCAATTTTACTTTAACGATCACGTTTGCTGATTGCAATTCTAGCATTTTCTCTAAATTCCCCCAATAACTTTTTATTGTGATTTACCAGCTCCGATGATGGAGCAGTAGTGGGTTTAAGTAATTGACAACCACATTTTCACTTTAGACAAATGGAAAATTTTGTTTGTGTCACTCCACCAGACGTTCCGCCTTAACTAGATTGAAGTGTTTTAAAATTAAATGTTCTTTGCTTTTGTGTTGTGGGAACGTTAGGAGTGATTTGTTTTCTATCTCTAAGGTATTCGAGAAATCGGGGCTTCAAAATATTTGTATAAACGCAAAATTGCAAAGTTTTGTCAAAACATAACTTAAACAGAATCATTCTTAGAAATACTTTAGAAAATCGATATTTAAATTGAGCTGAGCCTTAAATTCTGTTTGTTCGTTCGCGCTTATGCGCTTTAGTAATAAAGCGCGGGCCTTATTCCCAAGGCTTAATTTTTTTCCGACAAAATAAGATGCGTGTTCTTCCTCAAAGGTACAACAAATACCCTTTATTTACGTTTTAAAGACAAGTTAATGTAAATGTAAATGGAAGGTCCAATTTTGCGTCACTTTTTCGAGCATTTCGGCCTTACGAATTACGCGTGTTATATTATCCTGTAAGGCTTCAATCACATAGACTAACTAACTAACTAACTAACTAACGACTTAACATAACCCCACAAGAAATAATCAAGAGGCGTTACAGGGCCATTTCGAGAGATAAGCTGCTCACCAAATTCATCCTCCTACATTCCCATTGTTTCACGAGCTGTGTGGCATGTGACACCGTCTTGACGAACCAAGTTTAACTCAGCCAACTGGGGCAAAAAAAAGTATCATGGCTCGATATCGTTCACGACTGACGGTAACGTTTCTTCCACTTCTTCAAATCATATCCAACGTACTGTGTGAACGTCTAAAACCTTTCTGAAACACACTAATCGGCACGTACCAGCGTGGCTCCCGGCCTGGCAGATCAACTGTAGACCAAATCTTCACACTAAGGCAAATCCTGGAAAAGACCAACGAATTTCAAGTCGAGACACACCATCTCTTCATCGACTTTAAAGCCGCATATGACAGCATTTATCGTCAGCAGCCTTTTATGGCGATGGCCGAATTCGGGATCCCGTCAAAACTGATCCAGATGTGTCGCATGACACTAGATAACACGCGATGTAATGTGCAGTTTGGCAGCAGCTTATCTGAACTCTTTCAAACATGTACCGGATTTCGGCAAGGAGATGAGCTATCGTGTGATCTCTTCAATCTTGTTCTTGAGCAGATAGTGCGCAGGGCAGGTGTCAACACGGAAGGCTCTATCTTCAACAGATCAGTCCAACTGCTGGGGTATGCGGACGATATAGACATCATCGGTCGATCCCAGCGTGCCGTGATAGAGGCTTTCACGGCTATTGAAGAACAGGCGAAACTAGTTGGCCTTAAAGTGAATGAGGACAAGACTAAATATATGCTATCAACAAACAAACAATCATCTGTCCACCAACTAGGACAAAATTTCACTGTTGATAGCAGTAACTTCGAGGTAGTTAAGGAGTTCATCTACTTCGGGGTAAACATCAACTTCACAAATGAGATCTTAGTAGAGATCCTTCGAAGAATTACCCTAGGAACCCTTATTCTGCCAGTTCTGCTATACGGCGCCTAGTGCTGGACGTAGTGCTGTACCCAGGAAAGTAGAGTAAATACTGGGATCCTTTGAAAGAAAAATCCTTTGACGGATATTTGGTCCTGCGTGCGAGGAGGGCGAATGGAGGAGAAGATACAACCGCAAACTCTATGAGCTGTATCAAGATGTAGATGTAGCCCAAAAAGCCAAGAAACGTCGACTACATTGGCTCGGCCACATCGAGCGAATGGGCAACAACGCTCCAGCCAAGAAGATCTTCGAATCCCAGCCCCCAGGTTCGAGATGACAAGAAACACCGAACCTCCGTTTTAAAGACCAGGCCAGAGCGCTTGAGAGTTGTACTAAAATTTGGGACGTACAAGCGCCTTATAAATTGTAGCAAGATCAAGTGATGTGAAATATTTCTTGCACCGCTAACACATTTTGCTGCGTTTGTGCCGACATTAAATATTGAGGTCATTCTAATAAAAGTTTTCATAAACGCACATAACGAGAGTTTAAAGTCTTTCGGTTTCAGAGATCACATCACTGTGTTCTTGCACGCAAGTATGCTGTAAAGATCAGAATTTTATAGCCTTTTTGTATCCAGTTTAACACCCGAAGGTGAACACTACGTAAAACTTGAACACGGAATGTCACTTTTGGATTATTTTGGATATTTGCAGGTTAATTCCATCGTGCTCAGTAGTTTCTCACGAATGTCGCAGGATTTCTGTGTCATAACTTTATTCTTAGGCTGAAGAATTGCCACATTCTCGGCGCAAACGCACAGCGTGGAGCTTTTCCGCTCCATTATTTTTAATAGTTCTACTACGAACACCCCTCCTGCCTGCTAAATAATGGCTTTAGTCATTGTTGCAATTAAGCTTATATCTGAGAAAAGATACTGATATTCGAACAGCAATGGTAATCAAAAGAGCAGTGGACATAGATCGGCTTCCTAGGGTTAAGCAACATCGTAAGTGAAAAGGATTAAAAATTATTTCTTTAAAAATGCAAATTATGTGAACCATTAAGAGACAAGCTGCAATTTTTTTTAGAGCCTGTCAGACTGAAATAGACACTGAACTGTTAAGTGTCACATTTATAAACTTGTACTGGTTTAGTATACTTGTTGGTTTCGTTAAAAAAATTCACTTTCTGTAAATTAAGCCCACTGCAAAGAGATATAATTTTAATAAGCCTGATTAGGTGATGCAAAATATATGCAAATAGAGTCAACTTGCATTACACCTTACCTCATATATGTACCTAAAATATAGAGTTATGCAACGTTTGCCAATTGAAAAGTGCGCTACAATGTTGTGAAGATCTTGCATGTACAGGTACAGGTACACATTTGAAAATTGAAAATAGCTCTCTGAAAGTCTTTTATATAATCCACATACCCTATTTTCATGTAAAATTTCATTTGTTACATATTCATAGTTTAAGCCGTATTTTACTGTTCAACAAGTAATAAATTTGAATAGTAAATATTGCTTGAGGTCATCATCATCATGGTCGAATGAAATTAGTTTAAGATACTTCTAAGAGCAGCATTTTCGAAAATCCGAAATTTTTTTTTTTTCAAGAAAATTTACATCTTGACTTCGATTTCATGAAAAGCGTTATGTAAATACAAATGTTATCGGTTTCAAGCATCTTTCAGGTAATCAACTGTATAAGATCAAATGAATAAGATACGAGTGATAAATCATCACTGATCGATGGTCCGATAGTGTTAGATAGTCTTAATTTTATGACTTTAATATCACGTAGGTATACACTGAAAGAAAATCAGAAACCAATTAACTGTTAATCGTGTTGCACTAAAAATCTAACAAACCGACTGACAAGTGTGCGTCAAATATTTCTAAATGATTTTATGCAAAACAACCTGTCAACTTGTTTGAAATTCATTAAAAATGTAACGAACAACATTCTGGGGAAGGCGCGCGACATACCATTAAAAATTTATTATCTTTTCGCATATGATTAGACTCTCGGATAAACAAACAAGTGGTTTACTAATTTGGGAGTATTTCTTTTAGCTGACATAATAATTGAATGTGGAGAAAGTTTGTATTAAATTTCAAGTGATAGTGTGTCCCTTTATGGAGAAATCGAGGACATAATTAACATAGGGTACTTCCGGCTTATTGAAAAAAATTTCCCAGAACTGTTTCTTAAAAGTCATAATTTTTGTTCAGGTAAAAATATACACGCACATGCATATAAATTTGACAGTAATAACACATCCGTAGCTATGATCATAACGACTACCTTCATAATTCGACACCCAGGTACACACCCGTAGATACATTCTAAATTTTACCATCATAGATAGATATTTTTGGTCTTCCGAACAAACTGCATTTAAATAATTTTAGTCGGCTTCCAGAAAATTACAGAGCACAACCTATCTATACCTTGTAATCAATCAGATATTGAAAACCTGTTCTAAGCACACCTATCCTCAGTCCTCGCTCGCAAGTTAATGCCACAAAGAGGCCGAGACTATCCAACGAATCTATATATGAACATTCCAATGCTGCCACATGCTGCCGATGTATCAGCTTCTACTGGAGGGGACTAATTGCAGCTCAGTCCAAAGGGATACCAAACGGTGAATAGAGCAATCGAAAGCGTAAAATGATAGAGCAGCAGTCCTCCAGTGTGTCATTCGATACAGCACCCAATGGTGAGCGAGTCGTTTCTTTTTGGTCGTCGTCTTCTACTTCGTCTTTTTATTTTTTCCCATTTCTAACATAAAGGAAGTGAACTCTTGCTGCCATCCAACAACAGAGCTATTTCCGATCAATTGCAGTTGCATGAAATATTACGTACAATGTTATACGTTCGTTGTCCATAATACCGATGAAGGATGACTCAATTCGACTGGGTGTATGTGTGTGTGTGTAGGTACATATTTATTTACGCTACTCGAATCACTAAAAAAGATTAATAAACTCCGTATATAGTGAGAGATTGTTCTTTGATACTCCGGTGGCAGTCCTCTACACGGTGGGTTTATAACAAATCAACAAATAAAACAAAAAAAACCAAAATCGATGACACAACACAGATGTGTGATGATGGTGGGTGGTGCTGGTGCTGGGACTGGGACTGGTGCTTACGGCAAGATAGTCGTCGCATCGGCATATGGTGTCGAAGAAGCTCTTTTAGAGAACGATCGGGGGTTTCGCTTTTGAGATTGGAAATATTTCTTTGTAAACAAACACCGAGTTATGGTTGGCAGTTAATTAAGGTGGATATTTATAGGCTTTAATTGATGATACATATCGCATATGGATTTCTTGTAATTTTATTCTATATGTTCATGAATTTTCGTTTAATATTTACCGATGCTTTTGGATCATTTACACAAAGTGAACATCAAACGATATTTTTCGGATTTTTTTCATCAATTTACTCCACTTTAGGGCTGTGTATGTCTTAAGTTCAACAAGTTGAATAGTGAACTTATCCCTTTATTAAATAATAGCTGTTTTTTGACACAATCATATCTTTTTTGCATCCCCCTTGCCTGTGGAGTTACTTTGTACGACCTCAAAAGCTAAGTTAGGTCTCCTATTTTCTGATAATTCATCTTCAATCAAAAGCTGGTGTTTCTTTCCACATTTGCGTGATCTAATTTTGTTCTTAGTTTGATCCCCCGGACACAGTGTAAAAGAGACATATTCTATGAGTGGCCACAGACTTCCACCAGCGCAATTAGGATTGGTCCAGGTTGCTCCACCATTGCCATTAATAGGGGAAGTTGCGCGGTCGATGTTGCTACTATCAATAACTGCCACCACAATCTAGTCTTTTGGGAAATCGCTAAAACCTCTTGGACTTTCAAATTGCTTGTTTTGTTGACGTTCAGAATATTTCAAAAAAACCTTTGGTAGCATTTCGCCTGTCCTTCTGTATGCCCCCGAAGCAGGGCCTTGTGGCAGACATAAACTTCGACAGGCATGTATAAGGTTGTTTTATTTAGGAATCTACTTTCTACCGTATAGGCTTTCTACCCTGCTAGTAGAGCAATTGTCTGCTGTAACCTCACTGCGGTTTCCGGTATTGGGTGACGAGGAGCCATATTCTCTGCTACAAAACTATCTGTATTTGTTTATCTTTTATAGGCCAATAGCCCAAATAACTGTGGAATAGACCTTGTCATTAAATACACGAAACAAGAAGTTATCATGCCCTAAACTGAAAATTAAAATATTTTATTTGTCAGCTTTTCTTAAACGCTTCTGTCGCAAAACAAAAAAAATGCATTATTAAAAATTATGTCTTCAGGGCAAAGGTTAAGCTTGGTAAAAAACAGTTGGGAATGGAACAATATTCAAAGAAGTAAATCTGTATGAATACAAAATGGGACCGGATTTGGTCTTTGAACCTTTTGCAAACTTCTAATTTGTCCTTTAAAAATGGTTTAAGACAAAACATTGTATTGACGATCTCTTCAATAATATAAATTAGGCTTTAACGGTCCATACACGACCTAAAGCCTAGCTTTCCCAACCATTATGCGTGCGATTCATCTTTTCTTTGCTACTGAAATCATAAGTATATGAATTTTTAGAGGTCTACGATCAAGCTATGTATTTTTGAGGCTCCTGATTCGTAATTAAGTCTATCAAAACATAACAGTTTTTTAATGACAGATCAACTTATTGCTATTTTGAAATCGCCATTTGAAGCTAAAATGACTTTGTACGTCAGCCCAAAGGTTATCTACACTGTTGAGATATAATACTGTGATTAGTGAGAGGGTCCGTACTAAAAAATAACGTTGACATAAAATCATTCCCAAGCTGTCTTGTTTGCCTAAATGATCGGCTTTTCTTTCTCCACGTAAAGCAGTATGTTTCCCTAAAGAGTGCCAAAGTAAAAAATCCTGAGCACGCACACGACTTAGGAATAATAGTCATAGCAGGTATTTCTCTAATCAATATAAAGATCCTTAAACCTGAATTTCGTAATTTATAGCAAAACATTTACTTTCGGTTACATTGAATTTCATAGCGAAATTCTAAATGCTTCATATGATATTCTTAAAGCTGTCTTCTTAAACGACCAGCTGTCCTGGCACCTGCTGTTCGATATCTTACTTACATCATAAGTAGTTCTCTGCACTCTTGTATTCCAAGCACAGAGCTATCATAAAAATTTAAAAATGACAAATGCACTTCTTCGAACTGACATCCTAACGCGCAGCCACCCCGTCCTCAATCCCCATTAAATTAATGGCATTAATAAAAAAAAATATTTTGATTGGTTTGATTGAATCAAGTCCAAAGTTTTCTTCCCTACCAAAGAAATAAATCAAGTGTGTCGCTCACTCGTTCGATGCACTCGCTGGCGCTGTCCAACTAGATACATTGATAGTTTGCGATTCACGACACCACAGTGTACGTGGTATGTGTCTAAACATGTTTAGATACAAATTAATTATAACACAACGATAAAAATGCATCTATTCGATTAAAAACCAACGAGAAGTGCGGCGCGTGTAGTTATGTTGAGAAAAATCAACATAAACCGCAATGAATGGGACAATCTTAAGTGGTCATTAAATTTGTTGTCGTATCCATATTAATTTTTTTTTGTTTTTATAATCGATGCTGAGTGTATATCGATGTCAAAATTGTTATGCGTCTGAGTTTTTATCTTTTAAGATATTTTCATTTTGAATGTCAACAATTATTATGTAAGGGAGGAAGAGGAGTGTACTCATCAGTCGACTGCATTCTGGATGTGACAGATGAGGCTTGCAATGCAACGGACATCGAAAGAATGTCGCATCGTTCGTTGGGTGGTCTTGAGAAAATTGTATACATTCGAAAGGTCCAGAATATGGGCTTTCAGTTGAGGGAAGTAATAATAAAAATTTTGAAATATTAGTGGGCCATTAAAGTGCTCGTTTGTATGTTCATTTGTATCGTGTAGGAATTTTTTTTATTCCTCTTCACTTTAATTGGTCAAATTTTGATTCCATGGTGAGTTTGGGTTATGAGAAGAATATGTGTGTAAAACTTTTTAACTAATATTTCGATTTTATTTTGAGTGTCCGTATGTATATTGTAGTCGCATTTACTTCCAACTTAGAATATTAACTCTACAATAGAAGTAATGAAACACGTACTTTTGCATTTTTTCCAAAATCGATCCATACTTAAAGTAATTTTCATGGTTTTGAAATAAAAAAAAACAGTCATTGGCACGTTTGTTGACAATAAATAATTTCTAATTTTTAGAAGGAACCTCTTCCACTTCCAGTGGTGACAGGGTTAACACTGATACTTGCGGGTTTGTAGAAAAACACCGTGATTCCTTAAGGGATTTGCAGATGGTATTGGTTGATTTTTAAAAAGTATTTGACAGACAAGCAAAAGATCAAGATCGGTGGTTCTAAGACAACGAGGAATTCCAGAAACTTACATGCATCATGGACATGAAAGAGTGAGTAAAGACAATAGTTAGATACCCCTCTGGAGTCATCGAATCATGCGGCCCTTGATTATTTGCTTTACGAAAAAGTGACTGTTACTTTAGTGCATCAGCCATTCCTGGCTGAACATGGAAACATCATAAGCGAGTATCAAACTTTGCAATGAGCACTTTGGGTGGATATTTCGAAGGAAAATGAGTATGGAATTAACCCAAAAGGTCAAAATATCTCTACTGTACATTCTCCGACCGACTCCGACATATATCAGTCAAGCAACGGTGGATGACGGCATCATAGTGTAGACGTAGGGTTGTCAAAGGGTGGGAAAAACTCTCCCGAAAAAGTTTCATAGTTGCTGTCTTTTCCAAAAATTATCATAACATATTTCCATTTAAAAAACGATCATAATTCTCTATTTTCAATCTAGTGCCAATCCATTTTGAAAGGTCTCCTTTTTCCATCCACTTCCGATGTTTAGTATTCAATCCTTCTAAGTACTTACGTACCTATCTTTTATGATCAGGACCAAAACCTAAGACTATTTAGCAACGTCCATCCGTCCGTATCAATTTTTTTGAAAATTTATGCGAGGAAGCTGAAACTTGGAACATATACTCCCTAGAGTCCTACTGCCACGCCCACAATTTTGAAAAAAACATTTTAAAGCTAAAGTTGAAGAGATAAAGCGTTAGAACATTTACAAAATATACTGACAGTAAACTGCTTCATAAGTTTCCCATCTAAAGTTTTTGCCACGCCAACTTTTTGAGGGCGTTTTTTAAATTTTTAACGATAAGTTGTTAACATCGAAAATATCTATAGAAAACGAACAAAAATTGTTTAACAAAATATTTAGCCAATATCTTTTTTAGTATATTACCGATACAAAGTTTTTGGCCACGCCCATTTTTGGGGGGATTTTTTTTTAAAACAATTTTTTTTTATAAATCTTATAGAATGAAATAAAATGCTCTTAATCCTATAGGGATATGGATAGGGCATCTTACTGTAGCCTTGCCTTGTGTTTTTTCTTAAATTCAACGCTTCGCTTCTGTTTATATTTTTTGTCAAAATTTTAACTCCGAAGTTCGATGCAAAACCCAAATGAAACAAAAGCTCTTTAAAAAGCTTGTTTCTTGCAATATCCCTTTTCAGCTAATTTACTTCCTTGCCCAATCGAATATTCTTACCATCAGCATTATAAAGTGATAAAGCAGTCAGGGACTGCAAAAAAAAGTTCTTAGGAGAATTTTAATGAATTTTTTCCAAAATGTGAAACAAAAAAAAGTGGTCGTGGTGGCGGAAAAAGCGGCGGGTCAAATGATCGATAATTATTTATGCATTAAATGGCTAATTGTTTCTATTGAACTATTTCTATTCTCTTTGCTGACCGCAATTATCATGCCAATTGTTTCGATAGTACGTATTGCGTTTTACTTGACTACACAATTAAGAACAACTACAATGTATTGAGCAATGCCAACTCAATACATGTGCAAATAATTAGTGTAAATTTAATAATATCAGTAAATTTTATTGCACACGCAATTAGCTCACTTAACTATACACATTCAATTGCGCAATATAGTTGATTTATCTGCACAAGTCATTCGTATTTGCCTTTGTGCTGTACATTGATGCTCATGCTCATAGCAAATGCTTGATATGCGGTATATGATTGCAAAAGATCACAAGACACCACAACAATTTGTCTCCTGTCAGGAAAAGTTTCCATCACATGTAAATCATGTAGAAAGAGAAACGTATGTTACCATACTTAAGCTGGCGAACACAGCGCGACTTCGTCACCACCACCACGTACGTACAGCATGCACCATAGTCTGAACTGAATCTGACTTTGACTGCCTCTTGGCTAGAAGATTTACACTCTTATAAACGACATTTTTTTTTTGCTGTTCATATTCTCCCTCTTTGATGATTGACATGACTGACATGCTTTGGTTAGCCACAGAAAACCATTAGGCCACTCTGCGAATGCTAAGACCAGTCCCATTGATGTAGTGTTGTGATCTCTGTAATGAATTAAGTAAGTATGTAACATGGTCGCCTCGTCATCCACTCCAACTTCTGTTACAAATAAATCAGATGTAACGAGCACCACTGGGGTTAATTTTTAGCTTGTACTGCACGGGGATACGATTGTGTAGTTGGAACATGTTTACTCAGCGCAAATGGTGTATTCTCGTCTCTAGTCGAAGTTTTTGTTTAGTGTACCTACACTACACACCAAAAATAAAAGTAATCCTCCATAAATTTAACTAACTTTTGTTGTTATCTACTTAAATCTTCACAAAGAACTAGATGCGTGATGCGCGTCCGGATGAATCTTGCATAGTGTTTAAAATTTCATAGAGAAAAGACTAGGTTTTTAGAGATGTTGTCAAATTTTGATCGTTATCCGATTAGAATGTCAAACTCTACTATTTATTGCTTAATCTTTGGTAAGATGACAAATACTCGTATTCTTTCATTGACAGAACAGTAAAAGAATGGACTTATCCGGGATCAATGGCTGAGTTTGACAGTTGTGTGACGATCTTGGATAGAACAATCACTTTTGATGGTGTTTTGTTCGACGACGTTCATCAGCAAATTTATGCGTAGCAATTTGAATTCAGCTCTCATTAATATCATAGAAACTTTTATTATTTATGTGTTTTATATATAAACATTATTTGATTGTAATTCGCCCACTGTGCGGCTGCTGAAACAAGTCTGCGGCTAAAATTTAAAAGAAAGAAAATTACAAGACAGATGGTTGTTGTGCGCGGTGCACAATAGGAGACTAAACTTCACCTAATTTTAAACGTATTTATTTCCACCCGCCGCCGAACAGATGGGGGAAAAAAAACAAAACTTCCCAATAAAAGATCCGACGATCCGAGAATCGAAAATGTTTAGCCACAAAACTTGGGTAAGCATGGCGAGCAAACGAACACAAACTTGACCGACTTTAATTGCATTTTAATTAACGGTTGGGACGTCAAGCAGGGCTCTTTGTCGACAGTGACGATTTCGGGTTAAGTCTTGTGGTGTATCGCGCCTTCCTCTTCTCGTAGAATAAAATGCCACGGACCAATTTGATGCAGTTTACGCGTTCTTTTCTTCTTCTTTATTCTCTTGTTTCTTTTGGTTTGTGGTGGTTTTTATTTTTTTTTTTATAATTCCCTGTAAAATTGAGTTTGTTGTTGTTTTTTTTTCTTAGGGGCCATTTTTTTGTGTTTTATTATCGCCGAAAAAAAAAGAGACCAATGAAACCAGAGACTGAGTTGCAATAAAGATCAGATTGAATTATAGTATAAATTGTGTTTAAAGATCACTTATTCCGACACGATCTCTCCATTTGAATTTGCCTTCATGGGAGCTGTGCTGTTCGCTTTTCTCCTTTTGTGGAAGTTCAGTTGACTTGTGACTTTTGCATTTGCTGTGTTGTTGCATAATGAAAACGAAAATTATCCTTCTCATGGAACCATGGGCTAGAGAAGCGCATTTGAAGCTTGAGGATAAATGATCGTGATTGTAATTGTTAACGAGCAAATCCGACTTTCGTGTTACCAAAGGTGTTACTGAGTTCAAAATGAATGTGAATGGTAGTTAACTTAAGTTGTTTTGATTTCCTTCTTTCCAAACAAATAGGGATGCTTAATGTGGCACAGGAAAGCGAAGATGATGATGAGGAAGTTGGACATTGCAACAAGAGCGTCATCATTAACTCGCGCTTCGGGAGATTGTGCAAGATAATGCAGAACTGACAATTGATGGTAACTTATTAAGTGTTTGTTGGCCGACATGCAAACAGCATATACTTTTCATAATATGTACTTCTGTTTGTTATATTTTGCGGGCACACAAGGGATTTGTTGTTGCCATGTAAGAGTTTAACGACGCAAGCATTAGGGAAGTTTTTATGTTGCAAGGGGAGAGATGCGCATTTGCCATAATAGAGCTAATGCTTAATAACACCCAATATGGAGTTTATGATTTAAAGTTTGACTTAATTCTGTCTTCAGTTTTCTTCTTCAAACCCTTAAGTTTGAGTGTTCATGAAGAGATCTACAAAAATGTCAAAACATCTATGTTTCAACAGCCATTACAAGTGTCTCTTGCTAAATTTAAGCTTTCCCTTTGTCCCCTGAAACCATATTGAACCCGTACACTCTCCGAGGAACAAACGTCAACTCTGACCTGTTGCGGGTAGATTGAGAAGAAACTCGACTTGGGCACCTTGGCATACCTATAGTAGCCAGACAAAAATGTTCAAACTATGGCAAATTCTGGAAAAGGCCAACAAATTTGACGTGGACACACTACATCTTTGCATCGACGAAAGCCGCAATTGATCGTCAGGAGCTCAATATAACGATAGTCGAATTTGGTATCACAGCTTTACTTATCCAGGTGTGTTGGTTGGTAAAAAACATACGGTGCTATCGCACTGTGCAGTTCCGCAGTTCCAAACAAACAATTAATTTCGATAAGGAGATGTACTATCATGGGACTTCTGTGCAGGCCAAGTGCCATCATGGAAGGCACTATCGTCAAAAGATGCGTCTAGATATTGACATCGTTGGATGCTCCCAGCATACCATGAAAGAGGCCTTCACTGCTATTTAAGAAGTGAAGCAAGGATAGTTGGTTTCGAGTCGACATGACGACACGACAAAAATATCTCTTAGCCGCCTGAGCCCAGACGTAGCAGCAACAAACTCGAAACGATGCTCAATAGAACTCTTATACTGACAGTTCTTCTAACTGGCTCCGAGTTCGGGGCGATAGCAGGAAATAAGAGTTAATACCTGGCTGAGGATGGCGAATGGGACAACTGCCTGCCCCGTTGTGGATATAGTCCAAAAATGCGAAACACGTTAGCTGTATTGGCTCGGCCACATTGAGCGTGCTCCAGCACAGAGGATCCTCGAATCCCAAACACCGACTTCAAAAGAACAAGGAAGATAAGATAACACATCGCGGATGCCAGAGCGCGTGGTCTGAATAGCTGGAATCAGGATAAAGGGCTGACGTATCTCATTTAATTAAGGAACTCCTCAATAGTCGGAATTTTTAAGTTTTGATAATTTGATATAGCCCCCCTTCCCAATACTGCAATTGTCTCCTTCATTATCACAGGGGTAGGCCTCTCTAAAACTAACAAAAATATGTATTTGGGATACAGAAGTGAATTTCTGTTTCGCTAAAGGCATGCATTTTATTTCGATGTGTCATAAAATTCATTCAATTAGAATGGCGCTGGCAGCCAAAGAAATATATAGCAGCAACTACAATAATTTTTATAAATCTCGTTAAATTGAAATGTTTTTTTTATTCTCCCTTGATAATTACAACTCTTGTTAATTAAAACTCTCAATAATTTGAAATTTTTCCCAATTTCCCCACAGATTCAATTTATCGACCTTTCCACCGTTGAAGCATTAATTTAAATTTCACGTTGGGACTTTTTCCAAATCCCTGTTCTCTATTCTATCCTCTTTAATGGAGTGAAAAAATGTACAAAATAGGTCATTTCAATTATCGATATTTTAAATTATCGATGTCAGTTTTTGAATTGTAAAATAATTGGATACGTGACGTAACATTAGAACTAATAGTCCTTTGGGTAGGTTACCCCATTTAAATGTTAAATAAATGTGAGTGGACTTGAAAGTGATAGAATTTATTGCAAGTGTACTGGAACCACAGATCTTTCCGCCAAATATGGGTGCTAATTAATTAATTCCAACAAAATATATCTGAGTGAATCACAAGGTGATAAATGATTCCAACTATATATCTAATTCGATCTTCATTTTACTCTAAAAATGAGTTCTTTTCGAAAGAAACGCCAAAAAGTACTTCTCCCAGACCAGCAACCTAAATTTACATTTCCTTTGGCCCCTCGAAAAAATACTCCACTTTTTCAACTCGCGGAACAGAGAACACTCGTAATTTTCCCGCACAGGAAAATGAAAAAAAAACTATACCAGTTCATCAAGTAAGTGAAGAAGACATTCTGTTGAAATGATTATTACTTCAAGAAGATTAAAAAGTAATCCGCACGGACACGCACAACATAATGATAACGGATTGTGGGCGAGTGTTTGGGTCGCTTTCAAAACACATAAATTGCTAAATTTATGACAAGCCAAGCAGAGCCAGCACAAGTTGTGACTAACCTGTCTATTAAAAGTGAGAAAAATTACAATTATCAGGCAGAGTGCCGTCATTAGAGAGAAATAATACAAGATAAACATTGACAAGACTTACATCCATGTTGGTACACCCTGAAGTCCGCTGGTGAGATCCGCTAATGCAGCTAATATTAATGTAATAATCCACAATGAAAAATGTTTCCTTTTAAGGAATTCCATTTTGTCTTCGGTTTTTGTCGTGATGGACGAGCTTGTTGCTGGCGTCCGCCAACGACGTATGTAAAAATCACAGGAACCTATTTTTTATGCAGCAACCTAGATACTCTGTTACAGAGAGAGGGATATGGTTTGCCGGTGAGCCTCGAAACGCGAAGACAGATTCCACTGAGAGAAATTCTTGATAGAATATTTATTTGAATTTTTTATTTTTTTTTTTTCGTTTCACACTTGCATTTATTTTCTTTTACAACTTTTCACAGACATTAATATCACTTTCTCCTTTTTTTGTTTGCAATGTATTATTTCAATTTCTTACACTTTTTTCGAGAAAAAAAAAGAAGAAAAAAACCATCAAAGGAAAGGTCGAATTTGTTAAACAAAGAGGATGTAAGGTTTGGGGCTATAAATCTCCTTGGCGTGAGCTTAGTTCAATCATATCTCAACGCTTTTGAATTTTTCTATTTTTTTATTTTTTTTATTCACAATGACCTTTGCTTGTTGCCGTCTCGGGAAGTATACATGATGTTTTATTGGTCAAGTCGCATGGTGGTTGTTTGAAGTTTTCTACTTATATAATCACTTTGTCGCGACCCGTTAGTGAAATGACAGTCTACTAGAGGATGCCGATTTCCATCTGTAAAAAGAAAAGAAAGAAAATTTAAGATCAAGAAGTTGTCGTAAATCTTGTTGAATATTAAAATTTAAGAGGCAAAGACAATGTGTAGTGCGGTAGTAGTGAGAGGAGTCTTTTGATGACATTCCAACATGCCAGCACTACCTGACACATCTGAAGTTAGTAGGAATACATTTTATGAAGAGTATCGCTGGTTGTTAGATTCATGACACATTTTGGGTGGTCATAGATTTATGCCGTCGCATTTTGTGGTACTTTTAACGAACATGTTATGTTTTCAACGAAAAAAATATATTCATAGTTCATTTTAGAGGGTTAACTACTTCGGTGTTTCAAACGTTTTTGAGGTTGCACGAGATCTTCAAGGGGTGGTATTTAAGTTCAAATGCCAACAGCATTCCTTTTGTTTTAATTCATGTGTTGTAGGTTCCACACACCAATTGCTATTGGAGCTGATTTTGTATTATCAGACTTAATGGCCAGACTTTAAGGTATTTATTTGCCCCTTTTTCAGAAACTGTCTGTGTGGTCATTGAGTCAACATATTATCAACAAAAAAAATGTGTTCATTCTCTATGAAAAGCCGCTCAAGGTATGGGCTTTGATGAGCGCCTGTTTAAGAGCTGAAAGAAGAAAAAACCAAGTTTAAAAGGCCATTGAGGTTAAGAACGTTACCGGTTATGTCAAAGACGAAGATGAATAGGTAGACGATAGTTTTTAAACAGAAATATTTGACAAGATTTTTAGTTTTGTGTCATTGGGTAAGCCATCTCAAAAGACCAACTTCATAGCTCCCTTACAAAGGTTTTCCTTTTTTACCAATGCGAGGTACCAACAGGACAGGTATTAGACAGGACCTACGCCATGCCTCTAGCTATAGATTCAATATGTTAAGATGAGATTTTAAGCCACAGCGGTGTGTCATCAGCTACATATGTATTATGTACTTTCCTTATCTAAACATAAAGAAGAATTTCGGAAATATGGAAAAATAATAAAAGGGCTTATTCATCTTTTTGACGATTTGAGAACCAAATTTCGGTGAAGAAAAATGTAATAGTTTACACCTTAACAAAGTATCCTCTTTCCTTTTTCCGACAAAGTTATGATCAGGATGTCGGGTCATAATTTTCATTTTTTTCGAACTCTTTTCTTTCCTACTGCCCTACTGCTTCCCCTTTGAAGTTTGTATAAAAACTATAAAAACCATCTGCTTTGCAGATTTTATATCATCAAACGTGTATGGATTAGAACGATTGGGATTTGAATCAATAATAATCGGAAAAGTTATTTCAAAGCATATTCAAAGCTTTAACTGAAGCCTCGGCAAATTACTCGCATCACATATTCCATAGTAACGTAGCCAGTGAAAAAATAGCATTCTTCGTCAGAAACATTCTTTAGAAGATTATTCTAATACGATGCGATGAAGGCCCTAAGAGATATCTTACACCATCGCATAATGTACATTTTTCAAATAGGCCTTTCAATATATTTGATTTCAATATGAAAACTTTACTCGGCTCACACCTGGTGGAAGATATGCAGATTTGCTTGGAAAAAATTTGTAAATATGAGAAGTAATTTTTTTTCCAAAGAATGACGTTTGTATCAGCTAACAAAACAAGAAACCAAAAGGAAAACCAATAAAAGGTAGTTCATCGTTGAAAATAGTGCATCTTTCCGTAAAGTTGTTAATTAGTAATAAGGAAAGTTGTTCCAAAAGAACCGATATTAATCTAATTTTACCTATTCGGGACTTAACAAATCTTGAGGGCTTACGAATCATTCACATGAGAGCGAATTGCGAATAGGCGAACCGCGAACAAATCAATTTTAATGTATTTATTAATAGAAAATTTCTATTGTTTCTACCACAAAAGCATTAATCTAATCTAACATCCTACCTAAATAAAAAACATAAGGAAAGGCTACAGTCCGCTTGGGGCGAACAGTATGATACCCTATCCATATCCCTATATGCCCCAAAGAAAAAAGCACTAAGAAGATGATGGCTAGCATTTTATTTCATTCTATTATTAAAAAAAACGCCCCCAAAAAGTGGGCGTGGCCAAAACCTTTGTATGGGCGATATGTTGGAAAAATATAGGGTAAATATCTTGTTAAACATTTTTTTTCGCTTTCTATCAAAATTTTCGAAGAAAACAGCATTTTAGTAAAAAACGCCCACAAAAAGTAGGCGTGGCTAAAAACTTTATATGACAAACTTATAAAGCAGGGCAGTGCCTACATATCTTGTGAAGGTTGTAACACTCTATCTCTCTAACTTTAGCTTTAAAACGGTTTTTTCTAAATTGTGGGCGTGGCAGTGGGCGTATTCAAAAACTTTTAACACTACCATTTCGGGACCCTAAGGAGTATATGCTCTAAATTTTAGCTTCCTAGCATAAATTTAAAGGCCTCAAAAGTTGATACGGACGGACGGACGGACGGACATTGCTAAATAATCTTAGGATTTGGTGCTGATCATAAATATATATGCTTTTATGGGTCTACGACGAATATTAAGGGGTGTTACAAACTATGTGTCAAAATTAATATACCCTTAGGATAGGGTATAAAAACCGAGTCTAAATTGATTTAAATAGCAATATTTACAATTACAAAAATTTTCACGCGAATTGAAAAATTTTTGCCGCAAACTGTCACTCTTTATTCACAATCAATATAATACAGACGCGATCCACAAGTCCGCGAATTAAAATTCGTTCGAACATAACCTTAAAATTGACACATCTTGCTGCTAACATTTACAAACAGATTCGCAGGTACCTGCGACCAAAAAAAGTTATCATGTGAAAGACAGGTCGCGATTCGCTCTCATGTGAATGATCCTTTATGCAATAAGTTTAGTTGTTTCAAATGATTCATCGGTTTTCATTTCAGTAATTGAGTTTGTAGTAGATTTTAGCCAGCTACGTTAAAGGATCGTTAGCTTTTAAAATTCCATTTTCGAATTGTTCTTCAATATTTTGTGACATGTTTTAAGAAAGAAATTACTAGTATTAAGAACAAATGCTGCCTGCAACCCGTATTGCGTTAAAATATTACACGTGTGATAGGAACATGAAATATGACTTTCCAAATATTGTTGTATATTTTGCATAAGATAAAGGACAGAGCTTTGACATTCATTGTAGTTTATATTTTTAAAACACCTTGCCATTGCATACTTATAGGAGCAAGTATTGGAAAAATAACATCGTCCTTTTTGTCGGTGGGTTGACACGACTGCAGGTCACTGGTATCATAAAAGAAAAAAATATCGCTAAAGGGTGGCAGATCCTAGTAACCCGTGATAACAAAATTTTCAACACCAGCATAAGATAAGTCCTAGAGATTTATCCGAAACTGGTACTCCTGTCGGGACTTTTTTGATGTCGAACCGGCAAACCACACAGTGGGGATACATTAAAAGTGGAAAAATTGTGATCACTCAAATCTCTTTGGCAATTAAAAAGAAAAGATGATTGTCTAGTTGGCGGCTGGTCACATACTCGTTTCCTTTTTCTTTAGTTACCAACTTATGGCAACTGCCTCACTTTGTCAAACAAACTATACATATGTCAAACTATATTTATTTATATTCGAATATACATTCCAATTTACTCCACAGTTCACTCTATATTCCTCTGAATTGTTGCACCATCAACTTATTATCTGTCAATGTCAAGATGCTACAAGTGTGTTATTGTGCCTACTTCCAAGAATCTTAAATATTCTATATCTAAAGAAACTCTACAAAAAGGAATACAAAATTGGTTCAGTCTTTACGACGAATAAAATCCAGCAATGATAATGAATCCATTAAGTCTTTTATCACTTATTCTCACTTATCGGACTATTAATTTTTACTTTGGAATTTGTAATAAAAAGACAGATGATGGTGATAAAAAAAAAACTTCCATTTACTGGTCATAATGATGGTGCGGAGATACATACATTTTTTTCTTCTTTTTTTTACCAACCCAAAGTCATTATACTTATTTTGTTTAGGTAAAACTTATAATATCATCAAGGATCTAGGAAGACGAAGTAAGTGAAACAAAATTGTTAACTCATTTTTCTCACTAACATGGGGAAAAAAAAGAAGAGCGTTTTTCATTTCGATGGTTTAATCTCATTCACGCAATCTTGTATGGAACAAGTGTCAGGCAAGTGGCACTTTACTTTTCATCTGAACATCACACATTTGCCCTCGTCCTTTTCTTGATAAAAATTTAATACGAAGGAGGTTTGCGGATGAAAAGCATCTGCGATGTGGGAAATTTTAATTAAAATTAAAATCAGATTCACATGTGTGCTGCAATAATGCTGTACACTAGAGTGTGTTATATATGGGATTATATTTGACGTGTGTGCAGAGAGTTTAGGTTTGCTTCTTTAAAAGAACAAGAAAAAAGGTGAAAAGAGGATCTGGAATTTTAAAAGCTAATTTAGATAGATTTAGACTGGAATAGCTATGTCTTTAAGTTTCTGATTACTTTCTGAGTAATATCAGGTTAGTAACAGTTTGTAAAATAAAGCACATAGGTTCCAGTATATATCGGAGTGTCCAGTTTTTCCTCGAGTCCGATTCGGTTTTAGTAGGTTAGGTTGGGTTAATGGGTTGACGGACCTATAAAACCTCACTCCCGTCACACTTCGATCTGTAGAGATCCTTTGGGTTGACCTGGATTATTACTCGCATACTCAAGAACTACGAAAGGCTAAACCTCTGCCTTAAAAAAATGCCAAACTTACATGAGGCATTTGTAAATCATTTGCAGCCCTTTAAGAAAGTTCTTCTAAGTCTTGAAAAAAGTGCCGTCGGAGTACTCTATTTCTATTATATCAGAGTGCTTGGTAGTGAAAAATAAAATGCAAAGTGTCGTCAAGCACACCCGCATCACTGCTATCTATGCACAGGTCGTCTGTAGGGGGTCTAATTTTATTTATCTGGTGAATAATTTTTATAAAAGAGGATAACGACTTTTTCCTCACTTATAGAGCTTTCTCTGTTTTCACCTTGCTGTTAATGCAGCCACTAATTTTCCTGATGATAGCGTAGGAGTCGAAAGCACGCCATCTATTGTTTAATTATGCTTAAGTTTTATTCTCAATCGCATGTCTTATAATGCAGAGTATGATTTTTGCTGTGTTATTTGCTTGTGATTCATGGGATCGTTCCATACTTTAGCAGCTTTTGTATTGTAATGCAGATCTGTAGTCAAAATACTTAGCTCTTTGCTACCGCGACCTTTCAGTTTGAATTTTATTGCAATGGCAGAAATTGCTGTCAAATGAAAATGTATCATCAGATCATTGTATTTCGGAGTCAACCAATTTAGCAGCTTCTTTTACTGCCAAGACATCAGCTAGGAAAATGCTGCAGTAGTGAAGAACTGATTAAACAAAATACACTCCCGTCCATATTTTTCTTTGAATTCATGAGTGACGCTTAGACACTTCCAATCGTTGCCGAAAATCATTGCTTGCAAGAGATTCTCTTAAAAAAGATTTAAGAGGTTTTAAAACGGCAGTCCATTCTTTGAGATTGGTAGTCCGTTGCTTACCATCATACCAACATTCAGCTGACAGTTCTTAAGATAAATCCAATCTTTTCGTTGCTCACTTTGAAGCTAGCTCTCTATACTTCCGAATTGTGCGTTATCTTCCTCTGTGCTTGTAAAAGTAGAATTCTCATTCGTAGGAGTGTTTCGAGATCTCAACATATATAATGACAAGGTGTTCTTTCACGCTGGCGAAACTACAGCAAACGATTTTCTATTGTATTGATTGTAATGACTGACCACTTATTCGATGTCGCCAAACACACTGCGAAATGTCTAGGCTTCTTTAATCGATGCAAGAAATATTTCACGCCTTCTGATCTAGCTACAATTGATTAATAGAACAGCCCTCATTATGTTTTTTCCGCACCACCATTATTGTATATTTATGTCTTACGTGTCTGAATGCTTTCCCACGATCTGTTGTTCCTTGACATTACAGTTTACAGACAATCAAGTTCAACATTCATCGACATCTCGTTCTTCTCTCTAATCCCACATTCCCCTAACACCGTACTGTGTCATTTCATCATAAATATACGCTTAATATTCTTAGTACTAAGCGGTGTTAATCCATACCTACCTGATTGAGACGCTTAAAACTTTTAAAACTTTACTTTTACTAAAACTTTTAAAGCCATAATGAAAAAGACCTATTTTACGCCGCCGATTCCGATTCTTAAAAGATTTTTTTGTTTGTCAGCCCTTCACAAAGAACGACTTGGAATCCCTCCTTCACTTCACCAAAGTAGTTATCCAAACATTTGGATCAACATTCGTTGTGCCTCCCAAACAGCCCCAAACAAGTAAATATTCCAAAAATAAAATACAAAATATTGCAGATACCTACGTGCAAATAGTATAAATGCAAAGTAGTTAAATGTCATTTAAGGATTGTTATACTTTCTCACAATTCTCGCATACAATGTTATCGACTGAAAGTCACGTGCTCCACCACCTCTTTTTCAACCATTAATATCGTCGTGCTCTTATCCCGTGTAGTTCTAGCATTTCAACCGCATACATAGGTACATATATATGTAGCAAGAACTGGTGGAATGGGACTTCTCTAGGTGGCACATTGGTGGTGTTAATAATAAGTAGGATTTAGGATGTTTTACGTTTCTTGTTGACTTTGGTGTTTCCCATTGTGTGAAAACAGGAGGTTTGTTGTTGTTGTTTTTTTTTATTTCTTGAAAACTCGTGATGTGAAATAAACACCCGTGTGGTGGTGCTGGCGGCAGGAAGGAAAGTCAATTTGGTTATATTTGACGAACGCAAATTACACAAATAAACGTCAGGGAATTAACTAATGGTTTCGAATTTGATACCGTTATAAGGAAATGTTGGATAGCTACGACTGGGAGGTGATAAAAATGAAATACATAAGTATTGCTTGGTAAGTAGGTAGGTAGTATTAAAGAACGTGTACGCTCGCGACGTGGGAGTGACTAATTGCTGTTTGGTTTCGTGTGAGAACTCCGGGTGGCTTGGAGTATCCATGTATTTCTGAGTTAATTAATATTATATAGGTAAATTTTTTTTTAATAGATATACCTGTACATATTTATGTTAATCTAAATAATTAGGCATATGAAATCGGTATTCATTTTTTTGACAAACTTATTTAAGAAAGAAAAACAGTGTTAAAGTATGTTCTACTGCGTTAGTATTGCATTTATCCGTTTTGCAACTCTGACACCTAACTAATCTTAACAAAGGAGTTTCATTGAATTTTGTGTTCAACGCAGACGAGGGTCTAGATTGTGTGTTGGAGGTAGTGTACTGTATCCTCACCTATTATGATGTCCGTAATTTAGAGCTCATCAATAATGCCGCAGTTAGTTATAAAGGCGACTTTCTTTTTTGAGGGAGCTGGCAGCTATATCCGCTGCTTCAAGGTAGAACTTACCTAAATTACTTTGACGGGTTTCTATAAGGCAGTTGCCATTACATAACATGTGTTCTGTTCTATATCTCGTAGACGAGGGTCTAAGAATGTGCTTAGTTTATCTTATCAACAAAATAATAAATCCATGATACTCGCAACAATATTTTTGGCAAAACCTGGGATCATAGTCCCAAAATTATTAAGATACTTTACAATGCGGTAATGTGGCTTATTCTAACATTGCAAATGAGTGTCGAAAATGAAGATGATACTGTTTTCTCAAACGAACTAAACATTTTACTACCTGTGGGACCTCAACTTTCGATCGGAGGAGACTTTGACACGATTGAAATGGGCACTGTATTCGTTTCTGGCTCGTTTGTATGTACTTTTTTCGGTATTCCTCGTCTGAGTTGGTTGAATTTCACTTGAATGACCGAAGACTTGAGAAAGGTATGCAGTTTTCCTTGGGCGCTCTTTATCCATTAAGTTAAAAGGAGTGAGATCATTTCTAGGTGAATTATATCATATCGGCACCAGCATCCACGTCACTGTTGAGAAAGCAAAGCGACTAATGCTACGTTTCCACCGAGCACTAGATCGAGGTTACGACTAATCTGCCCTTAATCTACTTTAAATCTTAGGATTTGCCATACAAGTTTTAATGACAAGAATGGAGAGACCTACAGTTTAATGCCGATTCCCAGCGGCAATTTGGTTTTGAGAAGCTTCTCATGATATTTCTTACTCTTGGATGTTTGTCAGACGTTCGCAAGAGGTGGGGCAGTGAATAAAAACTTTCAGGTGATATTTGAACCAGCGACCTCTCGCTTAGTGGTCCAACGCACTTAAACACTATGCCACTGTACCCACAGGGGTTGAGAGAAAAACCCCTATGTTAATCTGCTTTTTGTTCGGTGGAAACGTGTAGAGATGTATTGTTAATCTTTTGCCTTTAATCTCGGTTTATCTTTTGGTGGAAATGCAGCACAAGGAAGCAGTTCAATAAATTTCAATTGTCATTCTCATATTGTTCCTGTATTCTTTGAGACCAAATTTTTTCTAAAAACAAAACAGATGTGAAAAAAACCCCTTCAACACCTTTAAGTCGGAGGTTTTTTGACAGCCAGACTAAGGGATCAACGACATAAACTTTCCGTGTGTACAAATTTATACACGAAAGTGTTCGAGAAAGTTAAGCTCGTGCAATAAATAAATAAAACGAAGCAAAGCTCATGCAAATTTATACATAATGCCGTTTAGCATTTATTAAAACAAAACAAAACTATGAAATTCAAATAGATTTAGTTATTTAATTAAAGTTCTATCTGGCTGGTAGACAATAGGGGTACTTGCAATCGATTTATGCATATTTATACACTAATTAATGCAATCCATTCAAATTCACAATATGCTAATCATATGATTTACAACGAGGATACCTCTGGCAGGGCAGGCAGCAGCAGCAGCAAGCACCATAGAGACGTATAGTAAGTACCATCAATACCTAATTGCCACCACATAAACCTCAGAAACAGCATTTCAAGTGTCTACCTACCATCACCGCATTCTCTGAAAATAATTGCAAGGACAGCAAAAATAAACCAGCTGCAAGGCATCCGTCATAGCTCCCCTACATACTTTATTAAATGTACGAGTACATACATATACAGGAAAGGAAAGGAAAGGTGAATCAAGAGTCCCACACTCAAAAGGCTCTCGACCTAAATGTGAATTTCCTTTTCACACATGCAATCTACAACCGTGTATCTGTAGCCGGGCTATTAGCAAGCTCATGATTTATGCATAGATCATACCACTTACTTATTCCCCATGAAATACATATTTTCTATTCACTTGTTTATTTTTATTTAAAAAACGGGATAAGAAAAATACTTAACGCAGTATAATTACTGTCATTCTGACATACTATTTCTAATCTTCTACTGTCCATCGGGACAGATATCAAACGGAAGTATGCCAAAACACAAAAGGATACCATTATTATCGCAAGAGAATTGCTGAATGGTTGAAAAATCGAAAGAAGTAACCTAAAACACATGTCAGGTAGATTGCACATGTTCTTTGCAAAATTAAACCTAAACTAGGTACAGGCAGGTGATCTAACATCTAACATCTAAGAACTCTAACTCATAGTCCTTTTTACCTCACCATTTCATACCAACTGTGAGACTAATTGAGAATGTGAAAGGAAATCATGATCCCCACCTTCCATTACAAACATGATTACAGAGGCGGAAAGAAGACGATCCTGAAGGGTAATAAATTCCAAGAGAAGACTCTTATTATGTAGGTGGTGGTTTCCTTGGCTGCGTATTTCGTTTAGTTCTAGAACCAAACTCAACCGATTTCATGCGTTCATAATGCTTGCTTCATTGTGAGTAAGTGGGTTCTTCCTTCGAGGCAACCATTCTTCGCTATGTTTATGTCAAATGCTATTGGTATGGTCGGAGGCAGCGTTGTAAGCCTCATTGTTAGCGGAGTTAAGCGATTATGCATGCATTTGGTTGATGATGATGGAAATGCTGGGTGCATAAACGAGAAACATTTACTTGATTCACGGAAGAAATTATGTTAATTCAGCGTGAATTTGTCCGATTTCTTGTATTTGTTACGGTAGATGGAGGTAATGGAATGTTAACTGGAACAATAGTGGCCAATTTTAAATTGCGCTGCATTCGAATAATTACATCTTGTTCATGTGCTTACGATTTGATTATTGTTAATTATAGATTTTTAGATTCGTATCTGGCAAAAGCAATACCTTTCGGGAAAGGTACATCTGGACTAAATTAAATTGAAAAAATGAGCTTGGTGGATGCTCAGGGTATATTCTTCTTCTTTTTGTTATCTTCTTTTGTCGGAGGATGGAGCGCTCAGACACAACCGCTGTGCTACTCTACAGACACCTTACATTAATGTACTTAGTTTTTCCCATCTTTCGAATAAATGTGAGAAGGAGCTTCAGTGATGAAGAGCTTACTCACACTCGCCGCGTCAGCCCCGAAAATCAGCCACCACTGAGTATATAGAGCGTTAAATCCAATTTGCAACGTGCGATAATAATCCAGACACTAGTAAAGGTGTGGATAACAAACGACTGATTTGTGTAGTTAAAATCTTGCTGGACATAGGGAAACCAAGAAGCTTTGGTCATACGTAAACTAAGCAAGGTTCAACTCAGGGTAATAGTTGATTTCCCATTAAAAAGCCACTTTTCTAAAGCGCCACTGTTAACACAGAATACCGAAATTTTGACACCAACGATCTATTTTGCCACACGCCCAAGTAAAGGGTGGACCATCTTTTAATTCGTTTTTAAAAGGGCCAGAGAAAAACACTTTTTGTTGAGGACAGAGTAAACCTTCCTGTTAAAAACAGTAAATTTATTTCATTTAAAAACTGCTTCGGTTAGCTAGTCATTAGACCATCCTATCAACGAATCGAAAAAGAATCCTCAATCATCAAGGAACATCGACAATTTGGTTGCAATAAATCGATTGCTTGACGGCTTGTGAGGCACGTAGACAGATTTTGCAGGGTCCATAGCTCCCCAAGTCGAAATTCTCAAAAAATGGGTCACTCCAAAAACCACACCATTCTCCGATGGGCGCACAAGACAAACACGGCAATATGTTCCAATAACAGTCAGCAAACCAGTCACACGAAATTTCTTCACAAACTTGCTTTGGTGCATTGTGCATTGTTTTTACCGAAATTTCTTTTCAAAATTCGCACTGTTTCGGCACACAGTATTCACTTTGGAAGCAGCTTTGCAATATTTTCCAACGTTGTTCAGGCGTAAACTGACCCATTTTGTACCTCGGAAATAAAATACTGAGTTTCTGTCAATGTTATGAGCGCACTAACCAACAGATACAAACTCTTTGAGTCCCAGATAAAGGACGCTCTTGTGAATTAGTTATTTTCATTGCTTTGTCGTTGAAGTTGCTTATAAATTCCTCACAGACCCGATCTCCCAGTCTTGTGTGACGTGTGCAACTACTAAAGGATAAAGATACGCAAGAAGAAAGACTCTCGATTGTTATACTAAAGAACATAATTTCTACAAGAGGTCACCTAGTGCAAAAGTGTAAGAAGTTCAGTTTCAGCGATAAATGTTAAAAGTTTGTCAATATTTAAAAACAAAGAAAAAGGCAAAGCAATGTATGACAGTTCAAGAGGCGTGGATGGGAAGTATTCAACAACTACAATTGTTACGATTCAGAGCACGTATTTTGAAATTTGATTTCTTAATTCAAAGTTCTATAGGTTTTTCAGGAATCCCGAAAGTCCTAATTTGGGATAATTTTGTTATATGAGGATCTGCTCTGATTGTAATGTATCCCATTTTCGTTTAAAAAGCTAATTTAGTTCAGAAAAGATCTAATAAATATTCAATTAAGAAAAAACATTTCGAAATAAATTAGACCTCGTTTAGACCATCAAAAGAATGCAATCCTGTCTGATTTCATATGACTGACTGAAGTTATTTCAAGGTTCCGTGCATTTGTTGAATTCTTAAAAAGCTTTGAGGTCATTTTAAGATAGTAATTTGTATAACCTTTAAATCTACGTATTTTGTTTATTTCAGCGTTGTTAATTATAAATGACTACAAAAGACTTGCAAGACTTGAATGACTTAAAAGAGTAACGTTGATGACTTGGCAATACTTCAAGTAATTGTTAAGTCTTCAAACGAATCTGGAAAGTAAAATGCATTCTTATGATTGCAGTCAAATTAATGAACATGCATTGACTTCTGACTATGTGGCGATTGCATTTTAGAAACCAAAGTACTGAAATTGAATTATGAATATTTTTTCAATAATTGCATGCCACATTGATACATTTCCCTATTTCGTATAGTGTTGCGATTTAAAGTAAAATCCCAAAAAAAAAACACATTAAAACCGGAAAGAGGATGTATCTACCTGCCTGATTGATATGTTATACGTATCAAAACCATTGCGAACAACTGTTAACCACTCGTAATGGTCAACAAGTCCGAACACAAGGCTTTGCAAAAAAATCTGTTTATTTTTGTTATGCTCATTTTGCCTTTCATTGAATTTTTGAGGAATTACCCGCAGAACATTGTTCCGCATGTGGGTTAAGCTGATTTTGTGGTTGATTTTTACCCTCTGTTCAAATATTTTCCATTCTCAACGAAGGCCAACATCACTCAAAGACAACTGACAGCAAAAAGCAATTCCATGAAAAAAACAAAAAAAAAATTGTCAAATATGACCAACATTTTGGTATTTTTGTCAAAGATCATTCCATTTGGAATATTTGCACACACATAACCTAAGTAAACATTACAAACAAAAAACCACACATGAATATATTTTAATAATAAGTCCGTCAGTTATAATAATATAATAACATTGTACACCCGCAGAGAAGAGAACTGAATATCACGGATATCCTCTTTTGGACATCCTTTGTATGAAGCACATGGGCACGTCAGCTGCGGCTAACTACCGTAATAAAAGGGTTCAGATTTCATCACCCAAATAAGGATTATTCCTACGAAGGGATATTATGATATCTTTAAATCCTTTTCATTCATTTGTTGTTGTATATTATGTATGCTTTTAGAAAATGTTTTGTAGTGAGCAAGCTCCTTGGTGAATTGTCAGCCAAGTGGAATGAATGCTGAGAGAGTATCAATCACTTGAGCGGATCTTTTGTTATGCGAAGAAAAATAAAACCTTTAGACGATTATCGATTGACATGACATAGGAGCTGATTATACATAGTTGAAGGAAACAGGTTACGTAGTTTGGTACTTTTTCGATAATTGTGTCTACTGCGTCTTAATTAACCCCTTTTTGTCCATGGACCGAATGAGGTTTGAATTCATCAATTTTGCTTCAAAGGGATGAAAGCCGATTTTAATTAAATCTTTCTGATGGAAGGTAACTTTTCCCAAAGATTTTATCAGTTTTTTTTTCCTTTTTTTGGCTGTGGGTAGTATTGAAATAAATAATTAACTCTTTTTGCTTCAAGTTGGAGTATCAAGCTCATAGAGTATCATCATACATAGCACTTGAAGTCAACTTTAGGTAAACGCGGTTTCCAAATATAGTGAAGGTATTATGTACATCTTAAACAAATATGCAATTTTTTTCAAATAGCGGTTTGTGATTTGGAAAGTCTTTGAATCCATATTCGAGGGACGGACCTCGAGTCAGGTGGCGCACGCAAGTGGACCTTAACCAATTTAGCGTGCGAAACTGAAGACAGCTGGGCAAAGATCGTGGTTGTTGGTTGAGGCCCAAGTCCACCCCGGACTGTAGTGAAACCTTAAGTAAGTTTGTACGATTTGGGAAGTATATTTCCTAGAGAGCATCACTCAGACTCAATTATAGTCAGGCAGAATTTCTCTTTCGGTCATTGTGAACGGGAATTCTGAACCCGGATAAGGACGCGCAGTCCCACTGTCTTCTCGTGCTGTATTCCTAGTTAAAGTCCACACCTAATGACTTACAACAATGATGGAACTAACCCTGATTCTGAAAGAAGAAGACAAATAACCAAAAAACGGTGTTTACCAAAAGAAGTTATGGAATTTTGGACCTTTTGTCACAGGCGTAACATTTGTTGCCGATTTGAACAAATAATGCAAATAATTCTAAACATTATTGAAGAAGTTGAGGATTGAATTCCATATAGCGACCTTGCTTTGAGGGAACAAATTTGGTGGCGGGCAACTTAAGCAAACTAGTCAAATAAAGACGAAAATCCAAGCTAAATAAAAGTGGGGCCCAAATTTAAGCATAGAATTTTAAGAAAAAATTTACAATTTACCATAAAATTAAAGTATGAGTTCATAACACCTAACAATAAAAATAAAAAAATAAACGGCCCATACAGGACCTAAAACCTAACTTCTCCAACATGTATGGAAGGAACCTACATTTTAATGCCGATTCCGAACTGCAATGAATTTTTTTGTCTTACTCTTGGATGTTTGTCAGACTTTCGCAAGAGTAGGGCAACGAATAGAAGCTTTCAGAAGGATCAGGGCGGGATTACCGCACTACTATGCTAATGTGTCCCTAATCATTTTTTCTAATTTTGAGTGTCTCTTTTGAACCTTTTGTTGGATAAATCATATTTGTTCAAGTCGATATGATTAAAATAGGCTTTATGCTTCGGGAGAAAAATGGACATGCTAGTGTTCGCGTCGACCTCTATAGCTGGATATTACTTGTATCATCTTGTCTGGGTCCCAGGTCACACTGGCATCCAGGGAAATGAGATCTCGGATGAACTTGCTAGGCAAGGCTTAGAAGAAGTTTTCTCAGGACCCGAACCTGTCTTGGGTCTGTCTACATCTTTAGTCATGTCTTCCATTGATGCTTGAGTTTCTCGTGAACACAAGATTCGGTGGCGCGATTGCGATGGATGTAGACAGACCAAACTGCTGCGCTCGGACATTTGCAAGAAGTCTGCATCTTTTCTTCTATCACTTAAGAGAATCGACGGTAAGCTACTTGTAGGCGTCCTTTCGGCCCACCAAGCTTTTGCTAAATACTTAAATGTGTTGGGCTTCAGCGACACCACTACCTGTCCTGCTTGCGGTAAGGAGGATGACACAGCAGAACACTTTCCCTGCAGTTGTCTGGCCTATGCTCGCATCTGGTGGCGAGTTTTCGGGGCTGACGTAGTGAGTGCCGAACATCTAAGCTCTTCATCACCGAAGCTCCTTCTCATCTTTCTTCGAAAGACGGGAAAACTAAGTACATTATTGTAAGGTGTCTAAAAGGTAGTACAATGGACCTGTAGTTGTGTCTGAGCGCTCCATCGGATGTATCGTGGAAATAGATGTACTACAGCCATTTTCAAAAGGTCTTTGCGTGCCTCAACGTAGACAGGGATATCATATAAGTCATTGGATTGACTTACCAACATGGATAAGCTAGAAGTAACCGATAGAGGCTGGAATTTAAGGCTCTACTCTACGAAGTCGAAATCGTCCTTTTAGATGTATTACAAAATGTACAAACAAAATTGGAATTGAACAGAAAAGAATCATTTTAAGAAAGGGGACTGATTGTCTGACTATAAATATTTGAGTTACTGTGGCTTCAAAAAAGAAAGAAAGAAAGCAATCAACTGTACTTAAAAAAATACTCTGCTATAACTTAAGGTGTTTAAGGAGCTTTTGGTGACATGCCATGAATCCAATCTTGTGCAAGTGGAAAATAAATTTTAAGATTTTCCTTGAAAAAACTTTCCGGAATTCACATCAAACTACATGCATTGTATTGAGGAAGGCTCTATCCAACTTCTTATATCTGAATTTCAACTATATATGCTGAAAGTTTTTAGTGGTGAGTACGGTATGGTGACTCTGAAAATTGAGCAACAAAATATAGTTAACGATTACATCCTGGAGAACCAAAATTTGAGAAAAGGGCAGCTATTTGTTTGCAATTTTTAAAAGATGTGATAAAAGACTGCATTAACCAAACAAGAATATGAAAATTCTGCTTAATTTTTTAATCTCCAAACCACTAAAATTTAGAGAACAGTTTGTTAGTTCCTGTCCTAAACTCATCTCAGTACAAGCTTCCTCGGGAAAGAAGCAATCAAGAACCCTAGCATCTATAGTGTAATAGCTTACAAGTATATAAAAAGAATAATAATATACCATAAAAAGTACCCATTGTAGCGAAGGAAAGTTGAAGTACTACTACCTATCTATCTATTTAATATTTTAAGAATGAATCTGCTGCCATAAGAATGAAGTTGTCTGCCACCAAATTAAAGCATATCATCATTTTTTCTGAGTGTATTCTCCTAAAACCGAAGAAGGCGATCAAGCTTTTAAAGAACAAACCTCAAAAATGATTCGATATGTACTTACAAAAAAGAGACCGCATTTCAATTCCTCTAATCCAGGTCACATAGCCTCACCGATAAAAAAAAAGGGATGATGGTTTTAACCATTTTTGTTTTTCACAAACTAATTATCGAGGTGTAAAAATGGGTTTTCCCTCTTTCCTTTTCTTGCTGAGATTTAAAATTCATTACATAGGAAAAACAAACTAATTTAAAGAATTTTTCCGCTTTGAAAATTTAAATTTTTTCACCATTTACTAATTAAAATCACTTTGCAGTACATATATATGTGCATAGCTAATTCCTCAATTATTGCGCGCGAGCTGTTTACTCGTACATCAACATCACACTTGTTCAACGTCATTTATCACAATCAATGGACAAGTTCATCAGACGGGATGCTACAAAGGCGCACTTTAGAAGAAAATTCAAGATTCTATATTTAGATTTTCAAATGTACGTGTACCCTCACTTTTTTAGAGGTTATTTTTTTTTATTTGTTAAACATCCCTACACCGTATGTGTCGGTGTCCTACTCTTGGCATGGCAGCGTAGAAGAGATATGGATGGAACTGAGAGAAGTAATTGCCTGGAGCAATTACAAAAATCACAACGTCAGAACGCGCAAGGTGTCATATGATTGCAGGAGGAGGCAAAAATCGGAATCATAAAAAAAAAGAGTATAATTTTTTTCCCAACATCGACATCAACAGACAGGATATTGAAAGATGTTTTAATTGCAGGGTAAACACATTTCTGTTTGCCGTTTGGATGAGTGTGCACGTCATGTCAGCGCGGCGCGCAGGAGAGCCAACATCGGATGGAAGGAATAAATATACACGATTCTAAAGAACAAATTGGAATTGCTTTTTGTTGGTTGGTATCGCGTTGTTGGCTGAGAATTCAACAATTAGCCTTTTATCCCACCTTTAGCAATCTGTCTCTCTCTCTTTCTCTCGCACTCAATTTACTGCTTCTACATTTATACATATGTAGCTGACTGAGCGTTTTGTTTGTAATGACTTACAACAATTCAAATTCAATAAAAGTGAAGATTTGTAAATGTTTACCAGTGAACACACAATTTAATGCTTAAGTAGTAGATGCAGATAATAAGAGGGAACTACTTATACAAAGAGTCTCAGGAAGGCCAATTCTGTTTGACGTGAAGAGTGATCAACAGTTGGCTTCTTGTTGTGTTTAATTGTTTTGTTTTATTGTGCCTTAAAGGATGGACATAAAATTGTGTTTATTTTAACAACATTAGAATCTACTACCCCACATGGATGGAAGGAGGAAGTAAAATGATTCCTTAGATTTGATTATTCCTGCAAAGTGAATTTTATAAAAATTAAATAAAAATATGTTAATCATCATTGGATACCTTTGGCTACAGACTTTATACGGCCACGCGTACGACAAAGTGATCCTTGGAGTATAACTGTTCAGGTGCTGTTAAACGTGCAACGGAAAATATATTTGATTGAAAAACTGCTGCTTCAAATTAGTCTATTCGCTTTAAATGGTCTGGTTTTTGTTACTTTCTTAATGGTTTTTCCTAACTTTAGGTTTTGCAATCACCATGATTTGGTCAAATTTCTGTAATTCGGTAATGCATAAATCATGTAAAGGTGAACCCCTAAAGAACGAGCACATATGTTGAGTGAGTGAGACGTTAGCAAAGATTTACTTGCCATTCTCTTACAGAACATACGAATGAGATTACAAATTAGAATAATAAGACATTTTTACGTGGAAATAACCCATCTACGCAGTTCTTTAGAAAAACAAATGTCGCCGTTGTTTACATTAACATTTATACTTGGCATAGTTTACTGTCCTTCCGCTCCAACAGCAAAGACGACACACAGTGCATTAGCACTCTTTCGGTGAAGGCCCACCATCCCAACGACGTAAAACCACTGAAACTGTTTATTTAAAACCAAAGAGAACTCAGGGGAGTGTTTGGGGCAAAAGGCCTTAAATGCTTTTGTACTGATCAAGAATCAATTCAATAAAAAATCGAAAAAAGAGCCATGCCTTCTCGGGGTCATATCTACCTATTTTTGAACTAAGTAAATAGTTAAAGGTAAAAACTCTTTCATATATGAATTTTTTTTTTAATGTGACACTTGACAGTTAACTGCTTCGCACCAACACACATTTTTTTTCTCGTTCTGGCGGAAAACGGTGCAAAATTTATGTGATTTTATGAGCAAACCACAACCCCAAAGCAGAGTTACACTCAGTAATGTGCGAAACTGCGATACCTTTAAATACTTTATCTAAGGTTGACGGTTTTCAAAAAAGTTTTTTCCAAAGGTTCTATAGTAGCAGGTGCGTTAGACAAATGGCAGACACTTCTCAAATGTTTCGTTTGGTATTCGGCGTAAAACTGTAGGTCATGCCTTAAATTAAGCAACACACACACACAAAGAAGAAGAAATTGAAGTTGCAATATGTTGAAACTGTAACTGTTGGAACACAGGAACATATTCCATTGTTTCGATCGGAGAAAAGTCTCTTGTTACAAGCAGCACATAGCATAGTTCGAAATTCCAGTTACACAATCAAGAAAAACGGAAGGATCTAAAGTGAACCTTTCTTCATAACTCGGGCCCGTGGACGCTCCTCTTCGAATATCATCGAAACCCGACTGCTTGCAAATATGCAAGACTTTTTTCATCAAACAAGACATTATAAGGCAGTCAAAAGCAACCGAATATTTTCCATAATGACACCTTGATTTGACACTTAGATTTAACAGCTATATACTTTTTACACAAATGTATGTTACATGATGTGTGCGTTTTGTATAGCAGGCGTAGTTTTTCGTGCATACTACGTAGGTATGGCTTTTGTGAAAATTTTTCCGAAGCTTTCGTTAAAGCAAAAAAGTGAAATTTAAAATTAGATAAATAAGGGTGTAACAGCTAAGTGGGTGCGGTGGCTTAGTGGTTAAGTGCGTTGGGCCACTAAGCGAGAGGTCGCTGGTTCAAATCCCGACCTGTACTACCTGAAAGTTTTTTATTCGCTGCCCCACCTCTTGCGAACGTCTGACAAACATCCAAGAGTAAGAAATGTCATGAGAAGCTTCTCAAAAATAAATTGCCGTCCTGAACCGGCATTAAACTGTCGGTCCCTCCATTCGTGTCAAAAATATAACTTCGCACACACAATGGTTGGATAAGCTAGGTCTAATATTTATTTATTTTTTTAACAGCTAAGTCGCTTTCTAAGTAATTTAAGGTAAACAAGTCCAGCATAAGTAGAATAAGGAGAAAAGAAGGAGCACTGCCAAAATTTGTTACAAATTCTGAATGTGAACCGGGAAAACTAGTAACATTTTAGCACTGCAAAACTAACGACAGTCAGCTATGGAAAATAATTTTGCTTCCAAGAAGACACAATCAAAATTTCTCAATTTAGTAACAATTACAATTTGATTTTGAATACCCTCATAATAAAGTTACACAGTGCGGGCATTAGGGAAGTGAAGGATTACGAAAACGGAGAAACCGATGCACGTTGGTTTTAAATGTCTGTAAACTATAATGTGTAGGAAAAACAGCTTGGTAGAGTATTCCACATTCGCGTGGAATTCAGTAAAGAAACGAATCTTTGTATTTCACTGTACGTCCGAATACAGGCGAATATGAATTAAATTATCATTTTAAGTCTGTTTGCCAGAGCAAGACACGTTCTTTTGCTATTCTGATGTGTTTAAATTTTTATCTCATTTTTGGCACCTCCAATTTTGTAACTCAATTATTGCAACAAACTCAAATTTCTATTAGTCGCTTTTATTGAGAGCGCACTGTAGTAGCTTAACTGGCCGTCCCGCCTAAAGACTTAAAAGGACACCATCTAAGACTTAGCTCGAACATTGCTTTGGCACTCTTTTTAGCTTAATATTGGCCAGAGATCTGCCGTACAAATGTTCTTCTCAAAGAATCCATATACATACATTCTGATTGACAAAAAGTTAAGTTAATGTATATCTTAAGTTTTTCTCAAAACAATGAACTTCAGATAATTGATTATATACAATAGCTTACGTTTGACCTGAACAATATTACATTCTTTCGGATTGCATTGCATCAAATATTTTTATTCTAAAAAAAAACCGACAATCGAAAAGTTTCGCTTAAAGTGCCATCAACTGTCGTACAGTCTGATTTATTTTATATACGTATGTAGAATGGTAAGTATAGGTAAACGCTCATCTATTAATTTTATATAATATCTATCACACATTGACAAGCAGTGCCCATTTGTAATGAAGCAACAAATTCCAATTTCAAATAATACTTTAATCATGTAGGTAGCCACACTAGGACAGGAAAATAATAACCATTAAGTCCGGAAAGGTAGGTACCTAGAACATTTTGTTGGTATAAATATTGCAAAAAAAAAATAAACAGTTCACTGCACACCAAAACAGAACACTATTGAATATCTACCACCTTTGATTACATATTTATATAAAAATTCCTTCACCTGTTACTAAATCCAATGTGGCATAATAAATTCACCGTCCTTGCGATAAGGGGATGGATGCCCAAAATACTGTTAAAGATTTCTTCCTTTTGATGCAAAATAATTGAACCACTTAGTACGAAGAGAATGAATTTATTTCTTCTCCTTTCTTTCACGTTTCCCACAAAAACACGTTTTACCTTTTTACTTATTTTTTTATGCTTCTTCTTCTTCTTTTATATATTTAATTCTTCTTTTTTTATGCACAACACAGAAAATATTTTTCCATCTGAGTTGATTCCCAAACCCTTTCTTTCAATATGTATTTTTTTTTTGTTATATTTTTTACACACAACTTGGCTTACACCGGAAGGATAGAAGCACAACTAACTTTTGCATTTATTTTGAAACATTTTTTGTATATCCCAGGCGCCCAATGCACCTTTGCAAAATCGACATTATAATATTAACTGAGATAGGTACACTATAAAAACGCACAAAGTGTATCCTTCTATTGCTTGTAGGACGATGACGATGACGATGACGAAGACTAAGAGGACGACGGCGAAAAGGATATTTAATTTGGAGAATAACAAAAAAGCGTTAATCTTCTTTCATATGCACAAACGCATACACACACACACACAGATAAGAAAACACACTCGCGCAAACACAACTATAACTGATGGCGAAGCGAATGTATCATGCAGAACTACTCATCTCCGGTTCTTCTATTTTGTTAACGTAATCCGAAAGGAAAAGGGGGAACGTGAATGAAAAACCCGATCCTTTTTTTTCCAACTGCAAACAATTGATGCACTTTTTTACTAGACGCGTTGACGAACACGACCGTATATACACGCAGCTTGTAAACAACTGAAGAGGTTGTGCCAGATGTAAATAAACCCACGTCTGTGTAGATGATGCTGAAAAAATACGAAAAGTTGTTGGGCAACATGTTGCTGGTGGTGAAATTTTTGCTGTTGACGTGGTGAGTTCGGATGGGATTCATATTCATGTTGGTCATTGTTGACGTTAAAGGATTTGCATTTTTTGAATTAACAAGTAGTGAAGAGACGGTGAATGCATTGTAGTCTATGCATGCAATTTAGTTGTTGTATTTGCACTGACAAATAATGTATGAATGCACGCGTCGTAGCCGCAGGTGTTTCGCGTGATGACGTGTATTTAATTGATACGGAGAATTTCTTTAAAAGTGGTCAATTCGTTCCCGAGAACGAATTAAAAACGTTGAATAGAGCTCGAAAATGTCAAGTCAAAGATGCTGCTGCACCTGTTTAAATCAGAGATTGCCTCCTAGATACGCTTATTTTTTTAATATTGTCCGTTTACTTAATCTTTTGTTTTTATAAATCGTCTTAATTAAGATTTCTCTTAAATATAATTTTATACCAGCACACGTGACTTTTTCAAACTTTCTAAGAGCGTTGGGCATCGTCAGAAATTATTTCTACTGTCAGCTCAAGTTTGAACAGTTTCTATTCGTTTAGACGTTTTAGTTTCCTGTCAACTGAGAGATATGAAAAAATTAAAATAAAATATAGTTTCGGTAATAGAGGAGCTTTCAATGCTTAGTCCGACCCTACTATACACACCATTTGAGAAATTGTAAATGTTGTTCTTTAATTAAAATTAAAATATTAACCAGTACCAAATTCAGCTGGCCGACTTCTTCAAGTCCGAAATGCTGTATGTTCTGATCTAATCTAAGCTCAGCTTTGTTGGTTTTGTTGTTCTTTAATATTTTGTTAATAATAATAACTTCAGGCGTTCCACATGGAAGTCGTTTCGGCTCGTTGATACACATCTTATTTCTAAATTTCTTTACGAAATTTGTCAATTCGGTAATCTCGCTATCATCCGCGGGAGAAATCTAGTACTTTCTGCGATAAATAAGTCAACTGATTGCATTCGTTTTTAATCACATTGAAGTCTTTATAACTTACTATCGCTGAATGTAAATTTTCCCAGCCTAACGTATTGCTGTAACACTTTTTCCTTAATAATCTTAGACTACAAGTTTTCGATAAAGTAAAATATCTTGGGGTCAAATTTGACAATAAGTTAAAAGTTTCCTATTGCATTTTGTCACTCTTTGTTTGGCTCTCACGAACGCAACAGTAAAGTAAGGTCTTCTGAAACATAAATATTCTTAAAATAATTTATTGCTCGATTAGCCAGACAGTTTTTGCAATATTCATCCGTCATTTGGGATGCATCACGAACGAAAAAGTTTAAAAAACTTAAAGATGTGACTAACTAACGCGCTTAGCTATGAAAAAAAGATGCAAATCGTTTTGATAGCAAATCAGCCTAGGTAAACCAGAATTTGTTGCTTTTGTTGCTTTTGCCGCTGCTCATCGAAGTGTCAAACTTAAAATTCACCGATGCCCAAAGTGCTTTCAGACTGCAAAGCATTCACATTCGCTTGTCGCTTCAGCAATTGCGCAAGTTGACTATCTTTTAACAACGTTTAATAGTACTTTCTACTTAACTAAAAGTGATAAAAATCACTGAAATTTTGTACATTTATTATATTTTTTCGAACGCAAAATATATTAAAAACTATTAAATTGAAGAGACGAACACTTTCTGGTTTACCACAAAATTTCAGACTCGACGCGATTGCCACCATGTTTATTCTTAAATATCTTATAAATTTATTAAAATTGATCTTTCTTTAAAAGAATATGCCCCAAAAGTCACTGCGAGTTAGAAGCTTATTTCATATAGAAAGACATAAATCAAATTAGCAGCATTAGCAGTTTCAACGAATTTTGCAATGAGATTGATGTTTGCTTTCCGCGAGCCGAATTCAAAAAGTCCGTTTATTCATTCTTTTACGATTGATGAAATGATTTTTGCTTAAGTAGTCCTCACAGCTAAATGATGCTTTGTCGCGCAACAAAAATATTAAGCGTAAACGGCCCATACAGGACCCAAAGCCTAGTTTCTGTGCGTGCGAAAATATATTTTAAATATATTTTTGGCACGAATGGAAGGGACCTACAGTTTAATGCCGATTCCGAACGGTCATGACAGTTCTTACTCTTGGATGTTTGTCAGACGTTCGCAAGAGGTGGACAGCGAAAAAAAACTTTCAGGTGGTACAGGTCGGGATTTGAACCAGCGACCTCTCGCTTAGTGTTCCAATGCATTTAACCACTGAGCCACTGCACCGCAATACACAGAACTTGTGAAGCTTAGAAAAGGTAGTGTCTTACTCTGTAAGTCCAGAAGAATAGTCGAATTAGTTTATGTCTGAGGTTCGTTCGTGGCTTCATCCTCACTTTTGCAAATGACTTTTAAGCTTAAAATATTTATGACCTAAGCAGCAACATACGCAAAATAAATATAATAACACTTAGTAGAGTTTCATACTAAAGCTTGCACGTGATGATGCTCATTTTCCCTGGACAATTTGCACAGTATTGCAAATTGGCCTTTAATTCTTCTCAAGCTGCTCACTTAGTGTTTCATTCAGCAGTTGTAATTTTTCAACTATCATCGATTGCATTCCTGACACACAAATGAAATTCACTCTACGCATTTAATAGTTCTATTAAGTTAATCCTTGAGATTCAAAATACGAGTAGGTCATCTGTACACAGAATATACCAAGATCTCCAAAGTCAGATATTTATCTTCATTGACAGAAATGGGTGATTCCCATGCCCCTTAAAAGCAAAACATTTACGAGTAGGCATGTAATAATGTTGGCATTAGGAACTTAGTAACTTGCTAGACTTCTGACTAGTAAGTGGCTCACCATATATGTATAAATCTGAAAAGACACACTATTCCGGTTGGTCCAACAGGAAGCCAAAGAAGAACTAAATGATTTTCTAGGAAATATCAGGTATAAATCGTTGAAATCCTGTTCGCGCAGACATTCATAGCACGATGTCGGTTTTTCTAAACACAACTATTAAACCATATTAGATGGAGCTCAATTAGTTGAATTGTTGGTTTGCGATAAGTGAACTATTCCAACTATTTGAGTGCAGTAACTCTCTTACAGTGTAGGAACATAATTACATTATGTCATATCCGGCTAATATGAAACTTCTGCGTAGAGTGTGTTTAAATATAAATAGCCGAAGCCATTTCTAGATTCTCACGATTTCTCAAAAATATTATATAATTTTTTTTTTTGTAAAAACCAAAATTTATTAATTATTGTCAATAAATTACCGTGAATATACGAATACTTATTTACAGATGAGAAGAGAATAGTATGAAAAAACTCTCCCATGGTCAAAATGTTGAATATCAAACTTCTTCAAAGGATCTCAGCCGACACTGTTCGGTTCGAATGTACTTATAGTAATGACGATGATGATGACTATGATGAAATAAAAGAATTCCGACACACAATTTTGTGTGTAATAAAACCGTGAACAGCATCATCATCATCATCGTCATCATTACTGCACTGAGCTAAAGATGCATCAAATACAAAGTCTTTGCCGACCGGTTCTCGTTTCCACAGCAGTCAAAGGTAAGGGTACTCTAAGGATACCCACTATCGGCATGCGATACTAGTGTAAAGGCAAAGGTTAGGGTTGGGTAAACCTATTGTTTTGGGTCAAATCATTTGTCTATGGGTCTGTGAAGATAATTTAACACACACAATGTAGGTAACCTATTTGGGTAGGGTTGATGATGTAGAATAGTTACATCTAACGAAATGTTTTCAGTTTTATAAGTATGTATGTACATCATTCTCATGATTTCATTGCAATTTGGAGGAAAATGAAAACTTAACCTATCAAAGTTTATGTAGACAGGTTTGAGACAAGATCAGAAGTTGTTGGAACACAAGAGCTACATATTGTACAAATGAAATGTTGTTTTTCATGAATGTATATATTTACATTTTGTGATGTACTTAGGTAGGTACAACTTTCTACACGATATAACTGCAGAAACTTTAGGTAAAGGTAAAGGTATACGTTCAAGTGAAAGTTGAGATATGCCGGGAAGGGGTTGAATTAGTTTTAAGTACTTTTCGCATTCCTTAGCTAGTGGTCGGCGCGAATGTAAAGTTCAGTTGGGGCAATGGGGGCTTACATAAGTCGTAATATTATTTGCCTTAGTCACTTTTTGTCAATTGTCAGGTGACATTTTGCATGTACTATTGTACCACTTGAGATATCGCAATCAAAATGTATGAAATTTGAAGTTAATATAGAAGAGTGGTTCTATTAACTCAATTTCGACATAAGTCGACCTATGCGGTGGGCAAAGAAATATGAATTTTAACTTGTAAGATTTTTTTTAAGGAGCCATACCATATACAGATGTAACTAATATTCTGTTAGTATCCGTTTTCCCGAATATTCGGTGCCATTTTGGATATTTGCGGATAGTCTCTGGTTAGTCTCAGTACAAAAGGAAAAAAATATCCATTACTTTAGTTCAATAGTCAAATTTTGTTCTAATTCAAATAGCAGTTTAATAAAAAATAGGAAGTTAAGCCATTTAGTACTGAAATTTCACTAATGGAAATAGTGATGACTGAAAAAATGTTTAACGTTTCTTTTCGTAAACGGTGATTGCTTGCAAATACCATCCTCTGCTGTATTCGCTGCACGCAGCATACGGTAATGATAGATAAATCTTTCAAATTAAGACAAAATAACGAATTGTTGGGCATTTACTGACCACCAAGGCCCAAATAACTAAGTATTTCGAATAATCTGCACTGATTGAAAATAGAAATTAAGTACGTTGGCAGTACGCCACCTCGGTGAAATAGTTCCACATAAGCATTATCATAAGCGTTACCTTCACCCATTTTATATTTTCGTTATTTTCTCTCTCAAAATTCATTCATTCATTGCTTCACCATCAAACTAAATCGTTCGCAGGAAATTTACATTGAACCTCGGGTCTGAAAGGGTAAGCCATTTTGAACTTCTACCGCACATGGAGTGACGCGATCCCGGGGTTTATTATTTTAAATTCATTTCGTTCTTGCATGTACATATTATATGAATGCTTTAGAAAATGCCATTGCCTTGGCTAGATATTTGGCTGTCCGGCTTTTAACATGTCAAATGTCCGGTTTTCGGAAAAATACCCATCCGTAACCATCATGTACTTTTATGTCTGTTGTTTAAATTTTTAGGTTCTTATTATTTTCTAGGCATCAGACTAGATTTCTTTATTTTCTTTGATTGATTTTCTATATTTGAAGGTTTAAGAATATCTCCGAACAAAAGTGATGTAAATGTCATTACTGAAAAGCAAATTTAAAAAATCAGCATGTGGAGACCATTTTCCGGGATAGTCATCCATTATATAATATTTCCACGGGTTAATCTCCCGTCAGCGCTGCCGGAATGGCTCATTTAGAAGATTTTGGCTCCTCTGCTGGGAACTGGGCTCCCTAAAAATCAAAATGGCTCCGAAAATTTTTAAAAATATTAGATTTATAAAGAAGAAGAAGAAGTAATAAGTAATGTTAATTTTATTGCAAAATGCAAAGAAATATTTGCCTTCTATTTAAACAAATATTCGTTCATTACATAATTCGCACATCTCTATTTCGAGTATAAAATGCATTTCCAAAATCCATTGTCAATGTCAAACGCTGTTTATGGTTGGTTGACATGATCACACAAACCTAGCAAGCAGGATGAGAAGGAGGCGCAATAGTCTACTGGAAGCAATGGACAGTACTACCAAACATGCAAAAACGCGAGACACGTATTTTGGTCGGTAGTAGCTAAATGCCGACTTTATGGTCTATGATCCCACTTGTTCTAAATTGCTTGCTCAAATGAAACACGATAATTTTATATAAAATGAAAACTATAATACTTCTGCTATCTATTCTGAAACTGAGGAACTAGATTTTACAGCTAGAATTTAGAGTGCCCTTAGATAAGTACGACCCAAAATGCTGTGTTCCAACATCACTCTGACGCCTTTAAAAACGGTAGAGAAAACTCTCTCTCTCTCTATCTAATCTCGTGCAAAAATTTCATGCGTGGCGTTTAAATTTCGAATAAGGGTACCTGTGCAGTTTTCTAAGAACAATTTGTTCGTGTCTGGTTAAAATGGAGAATTAAGTTGCTTAACACCACCGCCCAAAAAATATCCGAAACCAACATCTTCATGGGTTATCCATTCATGGGATAATTTTTCTATGGCTCCTTTTTACTAAAATGGCTCCCCAAAATCTTCAAATGGGCTGCTTATTAAAATTGAAAAACGACAGCACTGTCTTCGGTTACATATTTTCGTTTAAAGCAAAATCACTTGTCAGCCGATTGAGTACTGGATGACAAGTCGTTATAACGACTATTTCAAGGCAGTTTTCAGGCTTTGCCTGTTGTATTTCTAGTTTCAGGCACCGACTACTCTCTTCGAAGTAGTTTTTGTTTTAGTCCAAATAGAACGTAAACACGACATAGAAGACCGTCCCAAGAAGTCACATGCAATGCTTGCCAAATCTGTAAGTTATGCAGCAGTTGTTCTCAATTTACATTTAATATCCATTCCAAACTATACATATTTTTTGACACGAAATACGAATAAATAAAACCTAACACCCACCATGAGAAAACTCCTCCCATTTAGCTCAAAACCTTCGAATGGCTTGTGCTCTTACTAACATTCAAAATTCATTATGCCAAGCCCATTAACAATTCACACAAATCAATACCACTAAGTATCATATCAATTTAATTATCTTTTTCTAGCAAACGAATATAGATATATATAGATAGATACTTGCATCCGAAAGGTGTTCGAAAACCTACTGACTTTTGCAGTCATCCCAACCCACGGATTTATGAGCATGCCTCAAGGGGGAAACATCATCAATATGATCTCAGTAACTAAAGAGCGAAACAACAAACAAAATACAACCAACTCCTACTCTAGAGAGACCTCACAAAAACATGTGTTCGCTACTCGCAATTACAAGATCTTGTAATGATTGGCATTTATCGTTGTAATTATGAAATTAATAAGGCGAAAAAAACAAATTGGCCAGCAAGACAGAGTGGTTTTGTCCGAAGGCAGTCTTGTGGATCCAGGAAAATGTCATTAAGAGCTGGTTGTCTATCTACGGGATATGCGCCGCAGGCATAAAATCAACTTTAGACCCGTATCCGATTGGTTGTTTACAAGTATAATACCATGTCGTGTATAAGCAGTTAAAGTGGCGATGTGCTGCGCGCAGTTGACTTAAGCAAACGATCTGGGTAACAATAAATAAATTTTATATAATGGCGATTTTATTTCGTTGATATAAGGTTGTGATTCAGATAAATGCATACAATTTTGTTGTAGTGCAAATTTAATTTGCAGAAAATTTGATATTGCTAGTTAACCTATTCTTTGTAGGTAGACAGACTTGAAATTTCGGTGAATTTGTGTGAATTTGACACATGATAACTTAATCACGATTTGCGTGCTAGTTGCTGCTTTCGTAAGATCTAATAAGGAAGTCAGGGCTTGCAAAAAAATTGGTTTTAATAGCTCATGCAGGGCCAACTGTGTGGCAGCGCCCAATTTTTTGAGGCAATTGCGTGTGTTCAACCCTGACTTAGGACGTTTCAACGAACTATTTAAGTGCTTACATATGTATTTCTATAGTTTAATAGAATACCAATAACCTTTATTCGTATCGGCCCAAAAAAGCTCTCAGATTAGCTTAAATTTTACAAACAACAAAATCCTTTCACCCGTATTAATAAACACAAGTTAACGGTGAGTTACCCTGAAGTCATGAGTTATGTGTAAAATTTTATTAATAAAACAAAATTGAGACTAACTGACCATCGAAGGTGGTTTAACGATGGTTTAGCAGGCAAACGAAAACGCTTTTTTTGGCATTCCTACAGAAATTTCTCACTTCTCTTTCGTTCTGAATCGTACAAAGATTCCACATCGCACTTTTAAACCTAAAAAAACATTTATTTGTTTGCATTAAATTTAAAAATTGCTCTATAGACAAAGAAAATTTGATTGATTGTAATAGAAAAGTAATAGATTTGCGAAATGTTATTACTGAACGTCAGAATTTTTATTAATAAGAAATTTTAACTCGTGAGTTAAGTCTTATTCCATCGCTTAGTTAGCTCGTGAGTTAGAGGTGAGTTAAGGGATTTTTATTAATAGGTATGTTTAAGTTTAAATTTAATTTTTTGTAAGTCAGCAAAAACTAAGGGAAAATACTTCGAAGGAAGTGAGACAATCTGACGCCGAAAAATGCATGTTTAACAAAAATAAATGAAGTTTTGGAATGGTTTAGGTACTAAGCATCGAATAATAGGGATTTTTAAAGACTGATTTGCTTATTGATTTTTTAAGCGTAGTTCTTTTAAAAATCGAATAAACCGCTCAAATTTGCATCAAATATTCAAAATTTTTATAGTAATCGATAAGTAGGCCTTTGCCATTTACGTTTTAAAGACAACTTCATGTAAATGTTGTCCGCGACTCCGCTTCAAATGGTCCGATGCGACACTGTTGCTTATTTACGTATCCGTTGAGACAGAAATGAGCCTAATCCTGAATACAATTTTTGATAAAACAGCGGATTTTCAAATTTTCACAGAACACGAATTTTGATAAAAAATTTCAATAATTTGCAATCGTTGCTCGTTTGCAAGTCTTTCCATGATTAAATGGCATGGCCATTACTAACCAGTGCTACCCTTTATTTGTTTGCACAAATTTTCAAATTTAAATTTGTTTCACACAAAAAACATGTATATTAAAGAATAGCCAAATTTTCTTATACAGAAATCGCTTTTGCCTAACAAGTCAGCCACAAAAAGGACTGCGACCTAAAAATGAATGCAAAGTGAATGAATGCAAAAATTGAAATTATTAAAAATTTCACAAATAGTATTTGTTTTTTTTTTCTAGAGGTCAAAATAGCCTGAATAGGTTTCTTGTAAATAAGGGTGTAGTGCCAAAGTTTCTACAGGCTGGGTACTACCTAGCAGTCTAACCTTCGTGGACTCTTTAGAGTCATTTTGACTCTTTTTGAACGTCCGGACTCCGTGACTCCTTTCTGAAAATCAACGAAATTTGACTCCTTTTAAAAATATTTTTTAACTATACAATTTTAAATTGTCTGGATTTTATACTGCATTCGCCCAATACTGACAACAATTCTTTTAAATTAATTACCTCATTCAACACTTTATAAAAATATTTACCTACTTCACAAAAGAACCATTTGGATGAGTATTTGTTTCAACATTTATACAATTTCGTCATTAAGATCTTAAAATTGTCCCACAGTAGCGGGTGCGCTGAGAGAATGATATCTAAATAAGATCTTTCAAAAATTAACTCACCAACCTGCTACAGGTAGAATTTTGTCTGTCAATATTCTCTGCACTAAATTTACTAGATTACTAGATTACTAGTAAGACTGAGTCTTGACTCCAATTTAATTCAGCCGTTTATAAGCATCGTTCCATGTAACTATACAGTTTATATATTTTTGTTACTTAACTGAAATGAACTGACTTTTGTTAAGTATCTATCATAATTTACTTATATTTATTTATTTCTTGAAAAGACGTTACGTTTGCTTGTCCTACTTGAAGTTGAAATACAAGTTCAGCATTAGTAAATAATGGTGTTTTTCCTTAAGTTTTTATCGGACTCTTTCTGAAATTTGATAACACTACTACCGTGCCCTTTAATATTCAACACTAATGTATTCAACCGATATATACCAATGTCCTTGACCTATAGTTAAGTGTATCCACGTACTCTATATTTTCGATATATTCAACTATTGTCCAATAGTTAAGTATACAGAGCTTTTCGGACCAGTCGCATAGATCCTATAGAGACTACGCATCTGCAAATAAACATTAACAAAGAGGCATTACACTTCTCAGCCAATCTTTTGTCCATATTAAACAGGACCTTAGGACGGTGACTTTTAAAATCCCTGATTTTGCAATGATAAGAGATGTTTCTCCATAGAGCTCTCAGCAGAGACCAATTGATTAACAATAACCCCCCAAATAGCTCAAATAGCAAAGTGGAATCTGGTTACAACTCTGTTCTCCAAGGTGCTTACATCCATCTATTGTTACGGACAGTCAAGTAGTTATATACGCTCTAAGCAGTTAATAAGTAATGTACTGCTTACATGAGGGTACAAACGGTTTGAAAAAATCCAACGAACTGGCCAAGAGGGTTCTGAAACTACATACATTAGACCGAAACGCTTTAACTGATCCGCCGAACCAGCAGTCAATTTGTGTATTAAATGCTGGGATTCTAAATGTATCGCATATTGGCAAAAAAGTCTTTGGTCTCAACAATAGTGGAAATAGACTTCTAAATCTATAGTCTTGCTCATCGAAGCAAAGATTGGTGGTAGTCGGCATTATGTGCAACTTTGCAAGTAAGAGAGGAGTTAAACATCCTATTAAACTATTTTAGTCTGCTTTGGTCTCCTTTCGTGGTTACTAAACAACCGAATAAACATTCGGAAAAGCAAGACTTTATAAAACTCATGACATTCCTACAAAATTACGTCAAAACAGAAAAAGTTACAGCAGAACAACACATCGGCTTAAAGTCAGTGACCAGGACCATTCACGTTCAAACAGTAGACCTCCCACTACAGCCGCCCATATTTTCATCGTCAACAACTGCACTTTAAATGATAAAGTAACATTTTAGCTTATCACCTCATTGTGGTGAATACGGTGATCTTGTTAATGTTTGCATAAAGGAAACCTCACAATGAATTTATTTTCTTTATTGCCATGCCATTTCTGTTCAAAATGCATATCGTATAATTTAATTGCTGATACCATTGGCTTTTGCGTATGTGCAACCACCACAAAGGCAATTTGGTCGATGATTTCACTATCGGGGCCTACCTACCTTAATAACAGAAAGGCCTCGGGGGGTGAATGCCATCAAGGATTTTTCCTAAAAGGTTTTGTAGATTTGGTGTCAATTCCGATAAGTTAATACCTACGCGGTTTCCGATAAAAAAAAACCACTGTGCAACAAATTATTGCCTTTAGCTTTTAGAATGGAAAAAAAGCTATAATCGTTAATAACTCCGTTCATGTGAGCATTAATTTAGAAAATTTATTTATATAAATGACTATGAATATAAATGTAGGCTAAGAAAGTCAAGAAAGTACATTTTTTTTTCTTATAGATCAGTTAAATAAATAAATGTGTTAGGCTTTATGTAATAATGAACACCGAGATACTATTTTGCATTTGTGTATCAAAAGTAAGTCACATACCATGGATATCGTTGTGTATTTGATGACTAATTGGAATTTGTCGCTGGTAAATCAACCACAGATGCAATCCAAAGTATAAATGGATAAATGTTCAATAGAAAACTAAGAGACTTAATATGAGAAGCTTTAAGACAACGAGGAGTTTCTGAAAACTACAGATGATCATGGACATGTTTGAGTTAGCAATGACAAGTTCGCAATTAAAATCGGTATGCCCTAAAGAAACGCCTTAGGTCCTTTACTTTTTATTGCAGTCCTCGATTATTTGCTGACATAAGTCATTACAATAAGCAAAGTTGATGTTTTTGAATGCTAGGTGTTCGAATATCTATGGACTCAGTGTTGAAGTGACTAAGTGATACAAAACTGAACATGTCTGCAGATTTTTTTGAGGTCGAAACAGCGAACCTCAGGCGGCAAGTATGAATGTAGGTGCAGTATCTGTATTGGGTATTTAAAGCAATACCTAGAGGTTACCGATCCAGCCTTCTTCCTCATTCTCCTTTGTCGGTATACTTTTTCTGACAATATTGCCTTGAGCTATTAGTTGGAAAGAGATATGCACTATTGCTCTCAGACGTCAGTTTGATTCTACCGCACACAGTGACTACCGATCCGTTCGTATCGAGACTCGGTATGCTGTTTCTTAACCGTCCCACTCCTACAAATACCGAGCAAATCAGGAGGAACAATTTTATAACATGATGTGTACCTTATACCATCGGTACCGATGTGTGTATGCCGATATAAACGATACAGCACCGACAAATAAGAAAGCGACTAAAAGTGGTTTTTGAAGAAGAATATTTAAATATATTGCCGTATTTACCATCGTATTTTTAATTTACTGAAATTTACTGTAAAAGCAATGCTTCATTGCTTTTTAGCTACAGAATTTGCGACGTTAGCTGTTTTTTCTCCGGCCATTGGTTCTATCAATTGCAGTCACGCTCGCGTCGGCTCACCGTTTGGAAAAATTAGCAAAACGTTTCGAAACCGACACGTGCCAATTTTCGGGCGAAGAACGTCGTGTTATTATGAAGGATAATTTACTCACTTAAGTGGCACTATCTTCTGTCTGGGGGTTAATATAGGCATCAAAGCGAGATCTTTCTCTACTGTGTTGATTCTCCAGATTTTTAGACGAAAATCCTGCTGTCGGAGCTTTGATGCTAAGTCAACGCAAATGGGTCCAAGTACATATTTTACGAAGTTCTTAAACAACGATTAGAGAGACACTGAAACTCTCCATAATCTAGCCATCGTGACTAAACAAACCTCAACGATTTCGTTATTCATCAATAAAAAAACTAAAAATAATGTTTTATCCTTAAAAGTGTGTCGTCCATAATTTAACATAACGGCATTTAACTCACCACTCAACAACGCATCAGCTGTCACCTTAAACATATTGTCCCAAAACAAAACAAATTTAGTACTGATTAATTCTATTTGATTTACTATAATGAACCTGAAAAATTCAGAGCATTTCTATTTATTGCATTTTAAACATCACTGCCATGTCACATACGAATTTAAAGGCTTTTAAATTCAGTGTGATGATCTTCTCTCTCTCGTACACCTGTGGCTTATTCTTCTGCCTGCTTATCCCAATATTCGACCTTAATTTCCCTTTGGGAACGAACGCCAGTCGCATAAATTTTTTACATTTCAACAACGACACTTAAAAGTTAATTTTATGGGTCGGGCCTTGCGAAACTTAGTTCCAACGGCACACCACTCCGACATCAACCGCCTACATCCCTTTATACAAAAATAAACTACTAAACATCTGAAATGCATTTGGATTTAGACCGGAAAATATTTATATGATCTTAAGGCACATTGAATGCTTGCCGCCGCCGCCGCCATCACCGCTGAGCGCTGAGTTATCAACGGTCACGGTTAAGTAACTAAAATTTATTGTGTTCGCAGTTTGTTAATTTTTGACTTATGAATGTGTATGACATTTTTACTACCATGTATTTTGTCAGCGATTGTAATGAACTCTAATTCAAATTACAAATATGTATTTCATATCCATGTGGATTGTCATTTGCTTATCCGACGAAATGGGAAAGCTGCAATAAAAGACGTTCAGCGAAAACTCATTAATTATCCGATCGTGGAATAGTTTTGTAATTTAAATCGGCGACACTTTGCTCGTACTGCGATATCGTAAATTAGTTCCTTGAGGTGTTTTGTGCAGATTTGCGTTTTCCATCGTAACTAACGAGTTTATTTTTGAGAGCAATTTGTGTGTGTACCGCCGAGGATTACCAGTATGCGATTCATTAGTAAGATCAGTTGGGTTTCCTTCGGAATGCGAAAGAAATTAATAAACATTTTGTAACACAACCCACTAGCTGATCATTAATTCTCAAATTCCACAACTCATTCATTTAGATATAAATCATAAAGAATGTCAAAGCAGAGAAATTAATCGTTTTCATATTTGCTGCGAAGTGGTGAATAGAATGAAATTGGATCGGAATCGTTGTTCAAAGCTTGTAATAATTTTATACACAATTTTGTAAGCAAGTATGTACTTATCAACTACTGTTAAGGTAGAGTCGAAACAATAGGCAGCACACCTTGTACATTATGCAGGGTTTTTTTTTAGAGGTATAAAACTTCGAATTGAAATAAAATACAAGAAAATCGTTTTAATGTCCATCAATTTGGCTTTATTGGAAGGATAATTTTATGCCATTAATGTTTAAATATGAGTTCGGGCATGTGGCCGCCGCGGCTGGTTCGAATAAAGACAAGTCTAGAGGTCCATAATTGTCAACCACTTTTTCAAGCATTTTGGGCTGTATGTCGGCAATAACGCCACGAATGTTGGCCTTCCAAGTCCCCTAACGTTTCTGGTTTGTTGGCGTAGGCGAGCGACTTCACATATCCCCAAAAAAAATAATCCAATGGTGTCAAATTACACGATCTTGGTGGCCAATTGACAGGTCCTTTCCGCGAAATTATGCGCCCATCGAATGTTTCCTTCAATAAATCGATTGTGACGTGCGCTGTGTGGCATGTAGTGCCGTCTTGTTGGAACCAAATCCCATCCACATTCATGCCATCCAATTCGGAAACAAAATAGTCGGTTATCATGGCTCTATACCGGTCTCCATTAACGGTAACGGACTTTCCAACATCATTTCATTTCAAGAAGTATGGCCCAATGACTCCACCAACCCATAGAGCACACCAAACAGTCAGTTTTTGTGGATGTAATGGCGTTTCAAGGGTCTCATGTGGATTCTATTCACTTCAAATGCGGCAATTTTGCTTGTTGATGTAGCCATTCAACCCAAAATGAGCTTCATCACTGAACAAAATGTTGCGATTAAAATCAGCATCGATATCAATCTCATTTTCGGCCCATACACCAAAATCACGACGCATTGCATGGTCTCGCGGCTTTAATTCCTGCACAAGCTGGATCTTGTAAGGTCGTAAGAAGAGATCTTTGCGCAAAATCTTCCATAAAGTTGATGGACAAAGCTCTAATTGCTGTGCACGGTGGCGAATCGATTCATGCGGGTCCTCTTCAACACTTTGCTCTACATGGGCAATTGTTTCTTCGGTGCGCACTGTTCGACGTCTCTGCGGATGCGTATTATCACATAGAGTAAACGTAGTGCGAAAACGATCCATGGTTAACCGAATTAATTGCTCTGATGGACGATTCATGTCGACCATAAAATAAACGGAGCTTGCGGTAAACTTCGCGAACGGAACCATTATTTTCGAAATAAATTTGCACGATTTGCAAGCGTTTTTCATTTGTCAACCTGTTCATGATGAAATGGCAAATCAACCTGAACATAAATGACATTAGAGTTGCCAGATTTGACCACTAAATGTCAGTTTTATGTCTATTCGAAAAACCAACACCCTTTATAATCATGCAGGGCAAGTTGAGATGAGTCTATTTTAAGTAAAGAACAGATCTAAAGGTGTATATAGTATTTCAACAGTACTCATGGTGACTAGGCATCCAAATTAGTACAAGAACCTTTAGAATGGGTCATAAAATATAAGGAAATGCTTTCTATTGAAATAGCGGAAAAGTCATTTATGGTCTTAAAGATTTCATTGTCCCACTTAAAAACTTCTGGCCCTCTCCCAATTTTTATATCATAAAAATTCGTATGTGGAAGGTCCAATTTTGGGTGACACGTAGGAGCATAACGACTGGTATCTCGCGAATAACACGAGTAATGTCGGCTTCCAAAGCGTCAATCGGAGCTGCCTTATTCCTCAAGACCTGAGACTTTACATATCCCCAGATAAAATAGTCCAAAGGTGTGATGTCGCCATATCCAGGCGGACAATTTACCGTAGCAAAACGTGAAATTAAGTGCTCACCAAAATTATTTCACCATAGGGACAGGGGAGCTCATATCAAAAACTAAAATCCCTTCTAAATTTGTGTCATTCAGTCAGTCAATCAGTAGTAAGTCAAGACAACCTATTTAAGATGTACCTATACTTGCAAGGTGATATTTTTTTCAATGGCACCTCGATTAGGAGGATCAAGGGGTCCAGTCAAATTCTGAAACAACACAAATTGCTCAGCATGAGTAGTTCCTGAGTTAAAGAGCCATAAAATTAGTAAAAATTGTAACGCTTCAAAACTGTAGAGCAATTTCAATTACATATTAACTATTTGAGATTTTTTTTATCTAGTGAGCTGTCCATTTTTCTTAAACTCAGCCCCCGAAGGTCTTAGGTTTATGAAACTACTTTTAAGGTAGTATTTAAAAACAAAGACGGAAATAAATAAGAACCACTCTATTTCTAAAAAAAGGGTGTTGCTGTCGCTCATACATATATCTATATACTCTCTTCACTCGAATCGGTTTCAAACTTCTTTAAAAATGACGTGAATTTTTGGGAACACAAAGATGTTTTATTTTTATACAAACACTGCATACAAACCTTAAATGAACCGAGTTTTTAATACGAGCCGAATGGAACCGAAGAAGAACAAGCTTAACTCAGCCTTCAATTAGAGTTTTGTAACTTTTACTATATTAAAATTTGGCGAAACTAATTGGCCTTGATGTGAAAGAGTAAATATGATAAATATATGCTATCAACAAACAAACAATCATCTGTCCACCGACTAGGACAAAATGTCACTGTTTATAGCAGCAACTTCGAGGTAGTTAAGGAGTTTATCTACCTCGGGGAAAACATCAACTCCACAAATAATAGCTTAGTGGAGATCCATCGAAGAATTACCCTAGAAAACCGCTGCTACTTCGGTTTAGCAAAACAAATTGGTTCAATACTCGTAACTCGAAGAACAAAGTGCATGTTCTACAGAATCCTTATCCTGCCAGTTCTGCTATACGGCGCCGAGTGCTGGACGATAAGCAGAAAAGGAGAGTTAATACTGGGATCCTTTGGAAGAAAAATCCTTCGACGGATATTTGGTCCTGTGTGCGAGGAGGGCGAATGGAGGAGAATATACAACCGCAAACTCTATGAGCTGTACCAAGATGTGGATGTAGTCCAAAAAGCCAAGAAACGTCGACTACATTGGTTCGGCCACATCGAGCGAACGGAGAACAACGCTCCAGCCAAGAAGATCTTCGAATCCCAGCCCTCAGGTTAGAGACGACAAGAAAGATCGAACCTCCGTTTTTAAGACCAAGTCAGATCGCTTGGTCTGGACAACTGGAAGCAGCGTGCCCTGGATCGCAGAGGATGGAAGGCTGCTGTGCTCAGGCAGGGACTCTTCACGGATCGGGATCCCGTTAATTAAGTATGTATATAAAAATTTATTTTACCTAAAAAGTCCGCCATAATAAGTACTGACTACTGAGATCTAAAAAGAACGCTAAGGTCCTAGCTTCTGCAGAATAAATACGTAATTTATTTATAGTAAACGCTAGGTTACGACAGGCCCTAGATTTATTAGTTAAGCGGTGATTATTTTAAATGAAAAAAAACTTTTCCGGTTTCTTCACAATTTATTAAAATGCAACTCACCTTTTCTAACTTGTAACTACCATGGAACGACCATAGACCTAATTAAAATCAATGCGCCCGTGGCATATGTTTCTTTTCCTAAATATCATTTATTCCTCAAAGTTTGACTTGTTTTTGTTTTTGCGTATTTCAATATCCATGGTCAGTGCAAAATCATGTAGGTTCAGCACAAAGCACCAGCACATGAATTGATCGCAATCATATTCCCAATTAATTTTTGCGAAAATTCCCTTGCCGTTCTCTGATTTTGTATAATTGTTTTCCTCTCACACTTTATTCGATGTCTCTGATATTCCTCTGTTAAATTATTCAATCTGTACCCCACATATTCAAAACTGCATTGCAATGTCAATACACTACTGATGCAGTGGGTGTACACTGTACACTGTGCACTCTGCTACTGAGGCTTACCTACATATTTCGAATCCCAAGTCCCAATGCAATAAATGAGCTTTCACTAAAGTCGAACCATCATTGTGGTGCTATCCATTCGTTGGAGGTCGAACATCAGCACGGATGTCTCTAAATAGTACTCAAAGTAATTGAAAACAGATTTCAGTGATTCTGATGACATATCTGATAATGTTGGCAATATCTTACTATTTGGTTTGCATAGGAATATCCTGATCCGGGTTAAGTTAACCGAATTATAGTAATTGGCTTGATTGCTCTTGGCCAATTTAATGAATGCCCAAATGGAATTGATAGGAGTATTACTTGTTTGTACCAACAAGACGTAGGTAAATGAAATCGAAGACTTAAATCAAAATAATCAAAATGCAACCAGGAAGCCTAGACGTTATTCAAAACCGTAATAGATTATTACTTATCCTTCATGAATGAATACGAGAGAATTAAATGACCACATGAATGGAGATTGGCAATTTTATGTCAAACCCGAGGCCCTAATCACATCTCAATGCCAGGATAATTTAGATATTTACACGTTTTTAAGTGGCGTGTCGACTATGTAGGTAAACCGACGAAGGTGCACAGCGTATCTACGTAACTTGTCTGCCGGACACACAGCGCGCTGATAGTAATTAGCCAATGGAACACACACACACGTTTTACCAGAATGGGCATACCAATTAGCAAGTCTATCAGGCCATAAATAAGAATTTTATTTCGAACACCCAAAGCGGGAAGCATACCTACTACATGGGCACTAGGCACTAGCCACTGTCCACTGGCACTAAGTAAGGAAGGAGAGGCAATTTGCTCCGACATTGGCCTAACAACAGTTTGAGCTGGCTGTTTAATCTAACGAACAAAGCCGACAAGTTTTGTCTTTTTGCATCGACTTTGAACAGTACACAACAATCAGCTACAGTTTTGCGACCGCAAAAATCAATTAGGACTTCTTAGAGCCCACTGATACGATATCCATTGCATACATATATTGGAATTCTTTCCCTGTCTCTGTTTCGGGTCAGAACTCAGAATCGAAGCCGAAGGGCAACCACCACCCGTCAGCATTGAATTACCTAGCTACGAGTACCTATACCTTCTACTACATACAATAAACAATTTCCAGTTCGCGTCGACGACGAAGACACGAACACGACGTAGGTGGGTGAATCACAATCACAAAGAGAAGAAAAGCAGTAAACCGGGAATGCTTCTGGAATTGTTCATCCTTTTATGGAATTTAATTATCCGTAACGTGAAACTGCATTCACCCAGGTAAATTACGAAGTGTTTCCACTCGTCGTCGTCTGCCTGATTGCCTGATTGCCTATTCTCATTCTAGTTCTCAGTTATGGATGGTGAAAAGGGCGTTAAGTGTTCTCACAGCTTGTAGAGCAAACTTGGATCGAGAACTCTAACAATGAGTTACAATGGCTTCAAGAAGGACATCTCACCTGTTCTGCGATTGTAATTTATAGCCAAAGGAAAGCCGGTCACATCAATACCATAGCAGCAAAGCAACATCCCACAGTTAGGTATAAGATCGCTTATTGAGTAGGGTAAGGTAAAAAAAGAAGAGTGTGCTGTAGTGATGTCTTGTAGTTGGGACAATCTAGAGTATAGTCAACATCGGAACAGAGGCATTCATGTAAGGCTGACATGCTAAATACGGTGAAACCGAATTGGGTTCTAGGGTTGAATGATTCACGAATGAAACGAGTTTTCTTTTTAATTGTCGACGATCGTCGAAGATAACTACAGCGAAGTGGAGAGCTGTGTTGGACAAGTCGCTGTGGGATGGACATCCAATGCATGGAATGTTAATCATGTTTTGATATAGTTTGATGTTTTCGGATGATAGTTCTGATATTAATGTCGGGCAATAAACTCGGGGAAAAGGCAGTTCGATTAGCTGTCAATAAAACGTGAGCCTTGAGCATAAATTAGTGCATACACGGTATACCTATTTTTTTTTTTTTAAACGTAATGGACAGTTTCAAAGTCGTATTTGCCTTAACCGACAGTTATAATTATTTCTGGCTACACAGAAACTGGAAAAGTTTACGATAAGAATCAAGATTGTGTAACCTGTTTTTAGACTTAGCACTGATCTAAATCAGGTCATTTTATTGAACAACACCTTTGCCGAGGATAGCTGATAATCGCATATAAAGTTTGATGCCGTTTCGTTTGCATCAGAACAGCACTCTCATAACCCTAAAATTTTTCGGATGCTTTGATTAACCAAAGAACAGCCAAAGGTATTTGAAAAGTCCCTCCATTTGTGCCCCAAAAATATATCTTTAAACACACATTGATTTGCGAAGCTAGGTTTTAGGGCATGTATGCCTTAGGTGACCATAAATTTTTCCTCTCAAAGCGGGACACCTGTACATTTCTTCGGGCAAAACAAATCCTTTTTTTTTATTATTTTATTTTTTAACTTTCTCGTATACATTAGTATATTGCGATCGTGCGGAAATTTCGAACTCAAACTGAGTATGAGGGATGATATTACGGCTATAGAGAAATCCAAAAAAGTCGTCCGTCGGTCTGTCTGTCTATCCGTATGGCGAAACGGTTCGACGGATTTGTTTCAAAGTTCGTATATAAGGTTCTTGGGGTTATATCTCGGGGCATCTTTTTATTTTTTGTTTTATCTTTTGAAAAAACGGTACCTGCCATACAATTTTTTTTGTGAAAATCACTTATCACTATTTTGCTCAAAAGTGGTTCCAAGGATTTCGATCTTTTTTTGTCCTAAGGATGTTTAGGATGGGGTGAAAAATTCTGCATAAAAATTGATTAACGGTAATTTATAAAACGGGCAATATCTCGAAAACTAATAAAGGGAACTTCAAAAAATTTACAGTTTTTTTATACCATAAACTCAAACAAATCTGCATACTTAAATTTTTTAAATAATTTTTTTTTCATATAACGATTTTCTTAAATTTAAATTAAATTCGTTTTCTTAAAAATGACTCTAACGATTTTGATAATTTGTATTTTGAACAATTATGTAAAAAGTGTCCAATGTGCGAAATTACATCAAAATAGTAGGTGCCGTTTTTGAGAAAATCAATTTTTTTAAATCATAAATAGTGATTTAAATAAATTTCTCACCATTATTTTTCGATTCATTTGGCGACTCAAAAACGCATTTCATGTACCGAGAAAGTTTCGTATGACGCAGTCGTGCACTTTATTAAAATAAATCTTTCTTCGCTCTCTGTCTGTCATTGGAAATTAATTGGAAGTCATTTGAACCATTTGAGGACAATATGTGAGCAATATCATTTTTGTTTTAATAAACATTTATTGAGAATGAGTTTAATGAACGAAACCTAGGCCCTTTTCAAAGCGGGACATTTTGCGTTCTTTGTGGACAGCGGGACACAAATATCGAAAGCGGGACTGTCCCGCCGAAATCGGGACGTATGGTCACCTTATGTATGCCCGATTTTTGTTTAGTACTCTGAACACTGGAACCTTTGAAACCAATGATCTTCTTTACCCCCGTCCTCCATTTTGATAAAAGCTTTCTTAATAGATAATAGCTTCAACTCTTATCCCTAAAAGTATTTTTTCAGAAATAACTATCGCAAATATCTTCAGATCTACAACATTTAAAAAATTCGAATTGTCTTAAACCCCCTGCCTTATTTATATGTATATGTACTTTAAAGCCGGTCTTTTGAAATGCGTACCCAACCTCTGAATGGAAAAGCTGCCTTCTTGACTTGATTTATTGACACATTTATTGTAGTTCAAGTGACATTCACTTCTCGTTAGAAAAGTATTAATGGACGTGACACGAGCGAGACATCTTCGAGTTACAATTCCACTTAAAGGTCAAGTGCCTACTCATCATCGGATATATCATATCATAACCTGTTAAACTGACACCCTTTGCCCACATCTAATTCCCAATCGGCATGCACGCTAGACACTACACACTATACACACCCGAACAAGAGAGTAGGCATATTTACATTCCAGACAGTCTCTATTGTCACCCAGAAAAAAGGAACTCTAAAAATTATTCCCTGACCTCAAGTGGCGGCTAAAAATAGACTGCGCAAGTAGCTCATGGCAATATAAATACCAGTCGCTTGCTGCCGCCGAACCCAACTTGATTCTTGGGCTTACTCTACTCGGTGAGTGTTCCCTTTCCGTCAGAGACATGATCATGAAATAAATTATCACTCCGCCCTTCCAGCTACTCCATCAGAAGATTCGAAGACACAAACGGCACAGAACGTCGAGAGGAGACTCTTGCACAATGCCAAGAAACCATCAGAAGCAATGTTCCGCAGAGCGGGTGTGGGTGGTGGCTGACTGGCTGGTTCCCCGCCATTATACAAGTGGGCTTTTCCTTTATTTACATTTTTCATTCGTTTCATCGCTCGTTCGGAACTATTTGACAGTTGTTGTGACAATCTGGAAGATGGAACTGAAACTGAAGCTAAAGAGTGAATTGATGGCAAGTGGTCCGCACGCGAATACAGTATGCGGAGGAAGATACATTGCATTTTAATGGCCAATAAATTTCACCCAAGTTCAGTTTGCCTTTTAATGAGGGCTAATTAGTTTTGATCATGTACTACATGATGTTTTCGGCCAACTTGATTTGTAAACAAGTATAAAGTTCGCCCTGGGTGGTTTCGTCCACATCAAAGCAGATGTATTTGGTTTGTTGACACTGCAAAATACATGAGTGTAGGAGAAAGTGCAAGTGTGGTCTGTGCACGATCAAAGAGAATATGTCACTACTTCCGGAGGAAGTAATGTTTTCACATGGTTGCTTTTAAGTTGACGGCTAAGTGTCAAAATGCGTGGGCCCACTTTTTTGTGTAATTAATGAAATTATTGAGGCCAGATTTGTCAAACCTTTGAGTTAACTGACTTTTTGATACATACATCCAAACTTTCTGGGTATTCATATTTGTCCGAACTACTTTGGCTTAGAGGAAAGTGAAATGAGGGAAAGGTAGTGAAATTTTGGGACCTGTTAGTGATGTAGGTGCAGGCGCTGGGGTTTATTTACAAGTAAAATGGTGCTTTGCACACAAGGTAGTAGCAAACCCGTTTTTTTTGCGAGAAAAGTTTTCGTGCAGAGTAATTTTCGAAATGGTTTGTGTAACTTCTCTTTACTAAATAGAAGAACTTCTATTAAATAAAGCCATAAATGTGCAAAAATGTGATGCAAATTTCCCTCAGAAGAATTTAGAAAAGATCCTGAAATCGATCGAGATGAAGAGAGGTTTAATTTAATTTTAAATTTTTATCTTTTTGAAGAATGCTTCATCTATCCTTTTATCGACTAGAATCTATCAGAATTTTAGAATCCCTATTGGTCTGCCTGTTTGGTTAGCCGCTGAAACCTAAAAAAATATCTGCAAAATTTCCAGTTTCGTATCACTTCGTCACTGACGCCTATAAAATTCTGGTTTTGTTGCATTTTTGTGATTAGGAAACGTTGCGTTCGTTTCGCGCGTTTAAAGAAACGTAAAAATTGCCTTTTGACGAGGTTCATAGTGTTCATAGGTCCTTAAGTTGAGCGTCCCAACTAATAAACTAATTAATTGGGATTAAAACAAAAAAAATAAAAGGGAGAAGCGTTGCATTCAAAGCAATCCCGATTTGAGGTTTGAGACCTTCAAACGGTATCATTCGAATATTTTCAATTAATCCGATGGGCCGGGATGAGAGCGACGAACAGTTTCTGCATAGAAAGAAAATAGAGTATGAAGTCTCCCAATTCAAGGAGATCAAAGAGTCTCGCGATCGGAACAACATTCGGAATTTTATAGGAAATCCAAGCAATTGTCTGCTGGCCTTAAGACCGGAACGCAGGTTCTTCAAAGGAAACATATTCGCCTACGCGCAGGGTGTAAAATATGAATTTAAGGAGCATTTGCATGTAGAGAGAATAATACTGCAAGAAGGCAACCCACGTCCAGTCAGTGATGAACCAGTCTATCGCCAATGTTCTAAAACTAAAGAAAATTGTTGGCTGACCTATAGAAAACTTCGTTGAACTCTAAGGCATTAAAAACTCCTGTTTACAATTTTTCGATAACACATTCGACTTCGTCAAATCGTCTGTGCGGACGGTGAGTAACTTCTATAAAAGTGTGCACTGTGCTATTGCTGAAACAATGTGCTATGTGCTTAAAAATTAAACCCTTAACGTACCCTTTTAAGATAAGATTTCGAGCAGAATTTCAGAGGAATTCAGCCTCCCAGTTGAAGAAAATGCATACAAAGCGAACATACTTTAAACCGAAACACAAACCCAAGTCAACCTTTACACACACACATACAACCAACATAAACAGACTGCGGTTGACGAATGTCACAAAAAACTACAAATCAGCTTTAAGGCTACGTCTGACGCTTAAATTTATTACAATGATTCATCCATTTACCAAATAACCGACCATGTTGATAACCCCCAATAAATCGCAGTCTTTTGAAAATGATTTCAAGTCCTGCTCCCTAATCCAATTTTTAAGACAGGCAACCGTAAAATTCCACATTATATAGCTACCACAAATCTGACGGTTAGTCGATTACCCAGTCATCCCTTTACAAAGTTCAGAATAAATTACTTTAGAGGAGAAAGAAAACAAAGTTCAAAAAATCAGCTCCCGGTCACATTGTCTCTACGGTCTACCTGCCTCAGCTTCTGCTTCTACTCCTGCACCATCCATCCATGGTGGTCTTGTAAATCACCATGAGTTTAGTTTGAACAGGCAAGCACTCGCTGAGTGCTACTAACTGAACGTCACATTGAGGACAAGAAGCGGAACAAAAGGATTCCCCCAGGGCCATAAGCAACGTGGCCATGTTTTTGTTTTGCTTCGCTCTGATCGGTTCCTCGTGTCGCTTTGCTAACAAAGTAAGACCGGCTCCTTATATGCGGCGCAGATAAGTTGTTTGCATTCCCTACCCCCACCTCCGTGCACGGCTTAAGAACACTGATCGCGCACTGCACAAGAAAAATCAATATAAAATCAACAATGGAATGCTGTTCGCTTTGTGTTGTTGGCTTGTTCATCGTCTGTCCATTCGAATGTCCAAAGGGTCAACATTAATTATTGTGAGGCAAATATTTACGGAATTTTGATTTCTATCCACGCCGCGCTCTTTTTTGTTGATTACCATGCGTTGACAATTACAGGAGCACCACTCAACCACCGAACGACGTTAAAACGTGATTGTTGCTACCATACTAACTACCGCATTTGGGTGTAAAAAGGAACAAGTGCTAATTGGATGTACTCATAGCACAGCGTTGGGTTGCAGACATTTTATTTTATGGCTAATGTTAGATGTTGTAATGATACATATCTCAATGGCTTTTATAAAGAAGAATTCCCGATTGCTAACTCCAAGCTATATTGACAATATTTCGATTTTATTTTTGTTTGTTTTTAAGTAATTGAACTGGTTTTATTGGCTAATGATATTTAGTACTTTCTGCTGATTTAGTTGGCATCTATTATTATCTTTTATGAACATACAATTAACGAATTTGGTTTGTGCCCATGGTAAATCAACGACGGCAAAAGTGGTAGTAGTAAAAATTGATTACTCTCCCTGCCGTTTTGAGTGCCACCTATTAACTCGTTGTTTCAACAAACCAATTTTTAAAAAGGAGTGCTTGTCTGAGATTGGTCTATGTCGAAAACTAAAACTCCGAAAGCATATCCACAAACCGAATCGATGTTTGTGACAAAATGAAAAATTCATTTCGAATTAGGAGAATTTGAATTTTCGAATCAGTTTCACTGTTACAATAGAATCGTTTATTTTCAAAACGTGACATGTCCACATGTTTCCAAAAATCGTTTTATATTTTTTTCCTGCAAAGCAGAGATATCTGCGTTGACACATGAAACGTGATAAGTCTAACTGTAACACATAATTTTTAAAAGAGGCGCATATATATTTTAAAAAAAATTAAAAAAAATGAACGCATTACTCGTTTTCTTATGTAGCTTGGTGTTCTCCTTCATCAAGCGCACATCGCGTAGTCGGTTCATTCTACATAGTTCATACTTGTAGCTGATCGAACAAATATTCAAAAGTCAGAATTACTTTTATATGTATCACTGCCAAATGGACCTTAATGTCAGCAAATGCCAGTGAACATTTACATCTTTGGAGATGATTTCGGTCCCCTAAACATTTAACGTTTGAGTTTGTGTTTGAGTTGTCATATGTGATAGAGAACTTAATCGGCCCTGGCGTGGTATCCGTCGGAACGGAAAACTGTCCGCAACGCATACTCTGTCGGATTACATTCGAAGTGTCCGATTTCGGAAAAGAATAAATAAAATGCAACGACGCATTGATTTGACATGCCATTTGCGACAAATGTTAGATTCTGATAGGGATGTACAAAATGTATCGATATATCGAAAAGCCGATATATGTCGACGCATATTTGTGTTTACAGTAATTTCTACTTATATATGGAGACATTTCATACTTAATACAAGAAAGTATGGCAATAAGCTTAATAGCGTAAGTTAGAAACCAATTTTCGAGTTACCGATATTCACATTCAAAATATATTGAATGGATAAATATCGATAAATTTTCGAAATAGCCATCTCTATGCAACAGAGTTTTCAAAAAAAAAGTGCGAGAAATAAATATTTGTGTTTTCAAAATCAACAAGAAATGGATATCGCAGCCTTATTTATGGAAGCAGAATCAAAAGAATTAAGTGCGCAAAATAAATAAAAAAATGATAATATCGAGAAACAAACGTAAGATAAATGATCTATCTGCCTGATGCGGCGTAAGTAATCCTATTATATATCTTATATTTGGAAAACTTAAGAGTTTATTTACAGATTTAAAAATAAACTTTCCCCTTAACAAGTCGGCATAAGCATATGAAAAAAATATAAATAAAAAACGCAATTCAAAACAAAAAAATACTAGATGGTCTGAAAATTTATCCTAAAATACAGCAAAAGCTTCCGCTGTCTCCTAGACAAAACTCAGCAGAAGTTCATATTGCCTGGTGCTTGTTTTTTTATTTGCTCTTGCCCTGAAAACAAAGCAATAAATGCAAAAAAATTCTTTTCTAATTTTTTTATTTATATTGTTTACATTTTTTCACTACTCCGCTGAAAATCGGAAGAAAATTCCGCAAACACTTGTTGTCGGAGGATATCGGACAAAAAATGGTGTGAAACTGTAACAAATGTCACTAATGCACTTCATCGAATTGCAACGTAGATCATAGGTGTGCGTTATTTTCGGAGGTTCCGAAGAATACCTAGAAGCAAAAATCGTGGGAAATCGGAGAATTTTCCGTTCCGACGGATACCTCGCTAGTGCCGAATATTCGTACCCGAATTGATAACATAATCAACTCTGCTATTGGCGTCGTTTCGAAGCCCTATGTTTTTAAGTCTATTTATTTACTTTTCTTAGACCTCTCCTCGAATATGCCAGTCAAGTTAAAGAGATCACCTTCATAGAAACGGAGGAGTCCAAAGTAGATTCATGCATTTCATCCTTTGCGATTTGGCTGGATGGGCCACCTCCATATGATCATTGATTGAAAGTAAAACGTTGAGATGTTACGCATATTTTCTTTATCCAGACACTTTTGACTGGAGATAGTGAAACCCTTGGCTTATTCAAATGATCTCATTTTTTTTCTTTTCAACAAGTTATCGAATGCTTCGTACCAACATCTGTGGCATATGTATTATATATATTTACTTATTTGCAAAATAAAACAACAATTGGTTATAGTTTAAAAATCATCAAATTTAGAATTTTTATTGCTTTAAAAAATTGCACTGCAACAACACAGTTACATTCGTTTTATAATAAGTAACATACAAAATATTCAATTACGATATACATACATAGGTAATGTTTCGATATTATACGCGCTAAATAATACATTTTTCAAATTATGTTTATGCGATACTAGAGTAAATGTTAAAACTTATATTCCTGAAATATGGGGAGAGTAAATCCAAGTGCTCACACTTGAGGGGGGGAGACAAAAACATAGACACCATCATGAAACAATTTTCACTTCACCTCTTCTCCTGCTTTCTTAGACGACTAACCGATGCACATGACTGGGATCCACTTGCCGAGGACTGGTGCTGTTCGTACTACTGCTATTACTCGGGTTGTTACTGCTGACATCCAGTAGACTGCCACCGATCTTTATGCGACGTGTCAACGCTCGTTTGCCCTAAAATATGCAAAAGACAATTTATGCAATTTATGTATTAACGACAATCTAATGAACATACCTGTCTCGCTTTTGTACACTTTGACTGTGCGATCAGAGTTTTTGGCACCTGGAAGAGTGATTCACCGCGGGTTATGAGGACACTTGTAAGCCTGCAGCACTGTGCAGCCATCTTCACCTGCTCCTCTATGCTGTTTTTGTTAGTTGGATGGACATAACGAGGAGAAAAGAAAGATGGCGCTATGATTGTCGCCACATTGTGGATCGTCATTTTGTTCGATTCTTGCTGTTTTATGGTATAGTTCAGGAATTTTATAAGTGTTCGCAGCGTGTTACGGTTCTCGTGTGGTAGCATTTGGCAAACGACTGACAAAGCTTTGTATTGATCTGGAGGCGGAAGAGCGTGTGTCTGATAAAAGAGTTGAATCAGCTCATTTGTTAGCAGTGGCTGTGGAAGTTCACGTAGCCAACGTTTAAGCAGGGCACTCAAATCATGTACACTAGCGGTGCTCAAGAGTTGGGTGACTTTTTTTGGTTTTTGGTAGAAAACTGCTTCCAGTTCGGTATAAAGTTGTTCAGTCTGAAATAAAGACAGTAAATTGTCATCATAAGTTTGTGCGCAGGTGAAGTTGTTGAACATACCTTTTGTTTGTGTCCTGCTACGCGTAGAATTCCCTCCTCGCAGACACCGCGTGAAGTCAACTCTTGCAGCAAATATTCCAGAAACAGTGGCACCAAAGTGGAATCTTTTCCTGTGATTTGTTGATCACGACGAATTAGTGCATTCAAAGATACGCCAAAGAGATTTCCCTCTTCCTTGCGACGTCGTTTGAATGGTTTTCTCTTATCCAGTGTTACGTGGTATTTATCGAAAAGAGTAGCTAATTCGAGCCAAAATATCGGTTGCAATCGTTTCAAGTCACTCTCGTTGATACTATCGATATCGCTGTAGAACTCGTTGCATAAGATATGACTATCAACAGTGTCCTTTAAATAAATAAAAAAAAAACAGTAATAGTAAACTCCTTGAAGGATAGCATTTTTTATCTAAAAACTTACAACGCCGCCATCGTTTTGACTAGATTCCCGGTACATACTCTCGAAACTGATGCCATCTCTGGACGATGGAGAATTATGCACACTCTGTGGAGGTGTGTCCAAATTGATTTTATGCTGAATTTTCTGTGGTGTACTCTCAGTGCTCGATGACTTTGACGAAGAGCGAGTGGTGTACTCATCACTAGAATCGCTGGAGATGTTGTGATCGCTTTGAGAGTTCTGTATAAGTTGGCCACGAGCTCGACTATGTAGAAGAGATCACAAAATGAAAAAATGCAATTACCACTTTTAATGTACCAAATCAACTTACCCAACAGAACACGATGGATCGGATCCAGAGCGCACCCTGGGTATGTGAATAGTTCCGATTCTCGAAAAGCCTAGCAATTCAATTCCATTGGCTGAATAGAATGGGATATCACACCGAACATGGGAGCCCCTGAAAATATCCGCTGATCCCTTTAGAGGTGCACTGGGAGTGCGCCTCAATTTCTGTTTGTGCTTTCCAGCGTTCTGTAGAGCAGGGTTGCTGCCGCTGTTATCGAAAATGCTGACGAAATTTGGCCTGTGAAAAGTAAAAGTTGGTGTGTGCTAGATTGTGGAGTTTAAAAGCTTAGCTTACCTTGCTGTTGTATTCCATTCGTCGCCATGTATCGAATCTAATGAGTCCGGTGTAGCGCTTCGGGACCTAGTGCCTGTACTTGATTCCTGTCAAATATAAAAATTATTTCCATATATTTTTTTTATTTTTTTTTTGAATCAGTTTTCCATACGTCAAAGTCTCGAAATACGTCACGGATATCCGGCTTTCGCTTTTGGCGGGACTTTGTGCGACCTCGAACTGTGTGATTTAAAGCGCGTACTCTCTGTTTTATCGCCTCCGCGTGTGGTCTTGACAGAGTTGCTAAAATTGGTTCCAAATCCGATGTGCGAACTTCGAGGCCCTGTAAATATATAAAAAAAAAATATTTTTTTTGTTAATTTTTTTGGATTTTAAAAAAGAACACTGAGTTATATTGAAAAACCCGTAATCATCCCAATCCTGTTATATGACGCAGAAGACAGAGGAGAATGACGTTTATCGCTGTGTTGATAAATTTTGTTGGCCAACTCTTCGAGTTGTATAAGCGTCATCGATCTATTTCGGGTTCGAACAATTGCAAAGGGTGATTTTTTAAGAGTTGTCAGAGTTTCAGGTTGGCAGCATTGGTTAATGAACAGTCACATGCCATACAATAATTACCTATGCGTCCCGAAAAAACGATAGATTGGTGTGGTTTATAGGCTGGTGGCTTCATCCGTGCATTTTTAACGCCTCTTGATTATTTCTTGTGGGGTTATGTTAAGTCGTTAGTCTATGTGGACAAGCCGAACACGATTGAAGCCTTACAGGATAACATAACACACGTAATTCGTGGAATACAGGCCGAAATGCTCGAAAAAGTGACGCAAAATTAGACCTTTCGAATGGCCCATTTGAAACGGAGCAGCGGGCAACATTTACATGAAGTTGTCTTTAAAACGCAAATGCCAAAGGCCTATTTATCGATTACAATAAAAATTTTGAATATTTGAAGCAAACTTGAGTGTTTTATTAGATTTAAAAAAAAAACGACGCTTAAAAAATCACCCTTAAGAAGATCAGTGAGTTTAAGAGCAATAGAGAGATCATTCAGATCAATTTGCAGAGACTTAAACTGTTTAAGAAGCTATTACATCTTCCTTATTCTTCCTATTAGTTTTATGAGTTATAAAAGGCTATTCAAATTACTGATTTGGGCATCAAGCGTTAGCTTATTTAGAAATACTAACTTCAACATAAGACAATTTAAGAATTAATATTCTATTAAGTAAATATTCAAAGGTATTCTACAAACCGTGTAGTTGCGCCCATGAATCAAAGTTTAAAGCAAGAAAGCTGCGGCAGTTTATGTATTGATAAAAACGACATAAACTTTCGCCATCACTAAAAACTACTTCCTCTAGGTACATATCTCGAAGAACAAGGAGCATCAACTCAACATTTTAAGTACTCGAAATAAGCTGTATTTGATTGATGACTAAAACTTAACTAAAATCTGCACCAAGCCTCTATGGAATTTGTCGGCATACTGATTAGGAAGTTGTAGTTTTGCATGTCAATAGTTATCGGTACATGATTTGTTTGAAGTCTCAAACATTGGCACGCGATAAATGCGCGAGAGTGTCAGACTTTCTTCACTCGAACGGAATAAAACTATAATTTGCGATCATGAAATGCCTAAATGACTGTACTACCGGTGACCAGGAAACAACAGACATCGTTAAGTTTTCAACGTAAAATTTTAACTTTTGGATTTTAGGCAAAACTAACTACCTGTTAATTTTATTTACAAATTGTAAAGGCTAAAGGCATTCCAATTTCTTATGCGTAAATTATCTCATAAAAATACAAGCTACTTATTTTCTGAAATCGATAACCGTGGGTTTTAATTTAGGTGCCATTAACCTAAACATAAATCTGTAGTGCTCTTTTCATACTCGAGTTCACCTCCTACGACCGGGACGTGTTTAAGTGGCTAGTTTTGCTACTTTTTTGTTATTGTTTATTTATTTTATTTTTATTTTGTTGTTCGACTATTAAATAATGGCGCAGCTACTTGGCTGGTTTGTAGGTGGCCATTAAAGGCACACATATACGCCAATGTACAAACATATGTAATATGATACAAAGATTTAAATTCTCTCTCTCTTGCCTGTAGTAAGCAGAAATTTGTTCCCATGTGTCATGCTAAATGCCACATTTACCATAGCAATTCAAATAGCTGACGACTGCGGTTATTGTGTGGACAGAATACCGGTGACGAAAACAGGTCAGCTTGAATTTGTACACAGTATAAGTTTCCTCGTTGAAATAAAGGTGACGTTCGTTTATGCATTTTGCTTTTCACCGTAAATAGTGTTAAATAGTAAGACAGTTAGCTATTCATATTTAAAAATTATTTATAGTTAGGTTGAATTACCTGTTCGAAGGGTTTTGTTAATTGCGTGAATCCGGCTGCATTGAGCCATTCGGCTTCTAGCTCACCATCTGGAAACAAAACAAAATTGGGTTAGGAAATGACTAAACAAATAAGCAAAACCAGCTAACCTTCATAGTGTAGTATAGGCTCGTTCGAAGAATCTGTTTGAATTAGGTACTCATGCAAATATTCATTGAAATCCGAGTCGGCTGTATTTTCCAAAGATGCAGTACTACTCATTTTGTATGGCATTTTACGAAGAACTATTCATAAAAATTTGAAAATCTTTCTTTGGTTGGAAGAAATAATTTCTGGTCCAGTAACAATGTGTGATTGGTTTAGTCAGTTACGAAGCACAGCACCATTTCAAAGGTATCGTCTAAAAAGAAAATAAAGAAAACATAATTAGCTATAAGGTCACGTCATCTTCAATTTATTACATAATATCGCTTATTAAAATCTACCATTCAAGAAGTTACAAAGTTTAAAGAGTGAACTTCCTCCGTTTATCTACGTCAGAAGTATAGTTCTATACACGCACTCGTACATAGATAGAGTATAAATTAAGGCCTGGCTACTTAACTCAAGTGATAATCGTTGGCATAAGTGCGCGTTGATTCTTCTGCCATCAGGTTATCGTCGCATCGTCAATCAAACATTTTCAAATTGAAGTTGAAGTTGAAGAGTAAATTGCGCACATTTATGGTCATGATGATGCTTTATTTTAATTGAATGCGCTTCTAATAGAAGAGATTTTCCGTGGGCAATTTTCTTAGCTACCGCAAGTAGCATGTTTCTAGCAAAATTAATTGCGTCATCGAAGACGGAAATTGAATATCAACCTGCATAATATGGTGTCAATGTTGTTAAGCATTAATTGAGAGTATGAGAGGAGTATTTTTTGAACATAAAATACAATACAAGTACTTTTCACAGATGAAATAGGGTATCAACCTACTGGGAAGTACCCTTAATTTAGAATAAAGGTACCATCATTAATGCATACTTATGTACAGTTGCTTTGAAGTAGCGGTAGTTCATAGTTGCTCAACAAAAACAAGGTCATGTTTGTTGAGTCAATTCAATTCCAAATTGAGCTGTTGCACATGTTGGGTTCCCGGTTCGACATAAGGAGTTAAAGATGCACAGGACTCTGGGTTTAGGACCACTTTGAAAATGGGTCTAATCATTGTTCATTTCCCGACAGCCCTAGATGTGTCAGCTCGCATGTACACATTCCGTTATTTCAGCTGGTTTTGTCGTATTTTTTACTTGTTAAGTATTTAATGTTTATTTCACGACATCTCTAGATCTCTCAGCCCATTGACTGGCATGTGCACGCATGTGCCCACACAATATGTGAAACATTTTAATCTTATAACTTGCCGCTTTGTAATTTACCAAGACACCAAGAAAATGCAAAGTTTTATTAGGATTTTAGATTGATCATTTGAAGTATTCTTTCGAGCAAATTTTGGAAGAACTTTACCCGATTTGGAAAAGACGATGAACATTGTATCAACATCTGCATCTGTTTGCATCTTTAGCGATGAGCAAAGCTTTAATCCACGGCCTTATCATTCGTGAGTAAAAATATAAAAAGGTGCTACGTGAAGATCCTTGCGGGACTTCGCATATACATATAATCATGAGTTCGCAAAAAATGTTCATCCCAACAGAGGTATTGCGTAATAAGACGATTTGCTTTTAAGGGTTCCATTCACGTCCCTATCAATGGCTTTCAAAATGTCTACGTAGGAAGAATGCAATCTTCTGAGGGTAAGAAACATTGAAAAGCTTGCATAAAAGTGGTGAAGCCCATTTTTTTCTGGTTATCAGTAGAGTCTGACGGAACATTCGGCTTCGGTTTCGGCAACATTCGGTCAAATTTTCCACCTTCAGCAAAACATTCGGCTTCGGCGAAAAAAAGCCAATGGTTAAGCCGAAACCGAATATTGAATTGATCAACCGTTTTTCCGAGAATTTTTCGCATGAGCGATTTCGAGCAAGTTATTTCTTGTTTGTTTCGGTAGTGGAAGTTGCTTTTGAACGAATGTTATTTTGCATTTGTAGTTATTCACAGACAATCAACAGATTTTGTAAACCAAGATCTAATAAATTGTATATAGGTCAAATTAATTTGGTATTTCAGGTTGCACTATATTCGGCTTCCTCCGAAGGTGATAAAAAAGTGGGAGTTCGGCTTCGGCTTCTTCCATAAATTTGACTTTCAGCTGGACTCTAGTTATCAGTTCAAATCCATTGTGTTGTTTTTTTTTATAATTTTTGGATTGCTCGTGGATATTGGCCAAAAACCGATGAAGATTGCAATCACAAAGTTATTTGGTAGGCTGGTATCCAGTTTTATAACTAACGAACCGAGTTATTATCACTTTTGGTGGAGCGAATAAAAACAGCCCCGGTTGTGAGCAAAGAATTCAATGAAATGCGCTCTTAGCATTGTTTAAGTCGAACAAGTGCATTTATCTTTCATTTAAGGACTGTTTGTACCAAATATGATACGGGTACGAGTATTTGTTTCATGTTCATGAGATATTTCTGGAATGTCATGCTTACGCAGAAGTACGCACTCGATTTCCAAAGAAATTGAATCAGAAACTGAAATTATTATCAAAGCAATAGATCAAACTCTCACTCTCATTTAGGAACATATCCCAAAAAAAGAAAACAAGATAAATAATTTCTGTCGAAAAGCGTAACTATATCCGATACGAGCACGTCCATAAATTCCATATAGAGGTAATTAAAATACAATTAATGTGGTGCGCCATCATATTCTCAAAATAGGCAGTGCATGACATTCTTCTAACGTAGTAGCTTTAGCTCTAGCTCCACTTTCTAATTTGTTTTTCTGTTAAGCCATTTCGCCACACAGGTAAACAAAGTTGACATATGTCACATCATCCATTAATTGATAGAAAGTCTGCAAAACGAATGTTTTTTTTTTTATATAAAAACAACAACATCTGAGCAGCTTCACTAACAACTAAAACCTAAGTTTCCGTATAAAGCAACTAAAAAAATAAGATGCACTTTCATTTAAGATGGATTATCTATTTGTCAAAGAGCAACACAAACAGGCAATTAGACAACAAACTTGCATTATCACGGCTAAACAGAGAGTACCTTACCTCCCTAATCGGTCATCTGTTTACAGAGTCGTCTTGAGGTACCAACAACAACACCACCACCACCAACAGAACATTATGTCATCGCTGTTCAATGAGATACAAGGTTGAGTGCGCGGGTAACTTTCATCGCTTAGCAATCGGTTGTCAGTTTTCATGGCTTCCGCTCATCTTCTTACTTTATTTACTGCAACTGATTGAAGTTGCGCTTGGGCGGCACGCGGCAATTTTTCATTACATACATCGTTGTCGTATTTTCGTGTGTGGCATTTGTGTATACCTGCTGGAGAAACATGTGTTGACATTCGCGTTTTGGGATGGAAGGTGAGGTGAAAAGCTTTCACTTTTGCTTCGAAAAAGAGGAATTCATTTCATTATGTCTATATGTGACAGTAATTATAGTGAAGATTTTAAATGAAATCATTTAGTCATGGCTTAGGGCAGGCTTTCGTGTATGTGTGTGTGTGCAACTTTGATCGCAGACCGGTTGTTACCTCTATGATCACTGAGGAGGTTATGCTAGTAATTTGATCTGATTGTGAGATGAATTTTGAAATAGATTCCACCTAACATTTTGCGGTTAAATGTGAATATGTCACACTGTACACAAAGCGTCACTGACCGATTGACTAAGTTGAAATTATGTAACTCTCTGTTATTAGGCAGGCTTTTAAATTGACTTTGCGGGTTAATTAAGAATGTGCAATTTCATTATTTTGAGTGGCATTTATGATGGTGTGAATTTTCTTTTCTAAATTTCTTTTATTTACATTAATTAAAGAGCGGGGTGAAATTGATAAATTGATTCTAAGCCATTAGCATTTTCTTGGTGGTGGTGGTCTTAAGATTTCTCTTGGATTAGTGCTTAAGAAATTTTAATTGATTGCCAATTTTGTGAGCAAAAAGGAAGAGTTTGAAATCATCATCAATCACATTTCAATGTTTTCCAAAAAAAAGGTCTGTGACTAACAAATGGTGGTAAATTCAGAATACAAATCAATTCCATTTAATACTTCGCTCAAACATCAACACGTGACAAGTCGCAGGTCAAAGTAAATAAACTGGAAAAAAGATAAAGAGTACAGAAGAAAAAAAAGGTTTCACATACGCCTACGTAAATTCTTAATCAACAAATACATAATGGGATATTCCCGTACGATATTTTTCCATATCAATCTATGAAGTTAATCAATTTAATGCTTTTTTCTTCGAACCGTGCGACGACGCGCCAAGATTATGTCGAGTCGAAAGGAATATTTGGTTAATTCTACGTAGGCGGTTTGTTATCCAACGAAATGGGTATCTAGCGGATACCTGTCTTTTAGTTTTATCTGTGTATATGCTTAAGCGCTTCAAAATTGTGTTTTATGACTTCGAGTTGGATGACATCGGTTTGAAGTGAACGAAATTAAGTTGTTATGTTAAGACGACTATCCACTTGATGAAATGTTTTTAACATAAGTCTCGAGAGACCGCTGGTATTTAGGGTGCGATAAGACTACCACTTAATTCTGGAGATCGTATTGATTGATGACACAAATACTTGATTCGCATTTATTAGGCTCGTAAAACAACATTTCATCCACAAAAATATAAAGACATACAATTTATTTCCGACGAGTAGAACTACACCTAGGACTTGGGAAAGAATAGATAGATATAAAACTATTTATCATAGCCCTGACCAAGTTAGTAGTTTCAACTATTGTTGCTGTCAGTTTGAATGTTGACATGGAAACTATTGGTTGTAGTGATCATTAACCGATAGTGCCAAAGGGAGTTGTGTTCTATTTTTATTAAATGATTGTGTAATCACTTCACAATGCTTTTCGGGTGAAAATAATTGATTGATAAAATGTTTGACCTGATTTCACAATTTGGATTTAGTTTACGCATTTTTGTAAAAAGATAATAATGCTTGTGACAATGCCTAAGAGGAGGTTTCTTTTTATTTTATTAAAATTAAAAACAGGTAGGTAATAGAATAAATTATGCCAAAAGTAGTTTCCTGTGAAGGATCATAATATAAATATCATAAAATGGCAGGACTAAAAGTCCAACCAACTTTTGATTGGTATCGATGACGAAGTAATATGAAAATGCTTGCCGACGGACTAGTAGGCAGTAAAAGTGCGAAAGTTGTGATCCCCAATTCTTCATCATAGCATAATTGAAAATAGGAAAAAGTAAGAGTAATCCATAGTTGACATATTTGCTAATCGATCGCTTCCAACAGCCAAAAACATTTTTCTGTTACTTTTTTAAGAAATAAATCAAAGTTTCCCCAATTGTAAGGCAGCACTCAAGTAGCATACAAATTATAGCTGGGATTTTAGAATACATAACAAATTAAAATAGAAGTATATTTGCGAAAGATTTAGCACCGTAAGTTATGCTAAATTCATCTGATATTCCATATAAGATAATTTTGCTGTAGCCGAAATTGAAAAATGTCATAAAACCCGAACTCAAAAAATGTGTTTGAAGGATAGAAAATCGCAAAACCCAAATGGAATGACATATCATACAAAACAATTGTCTCATTTTGTAACACAAATTGTCATAATACAGAATATGCCTCATTTTTAGATGCCCAATTTCTTGTCGAATCGTTTTCGTTGATGAACTACATAGTTTTTGTGCCTTATTTGCTAGTGAAGGGCTTAAGGCAAGCGGTTTGAACAAGTAAATCATGTTAAAGAAACTCGAATTATATAGATTGCCCAAATGGATCATGCAATTTATTAATTCAAAGTAAACCATGACATCTACGAGTCGTCAAAACATAATAATGGCTATTTATTCGCTTTATGTTATCTCTCGACTCTAACCTTTATTTGAATTCTATGGTCAATAAGGCAAGAATCAGTTAAAGAGTGAACGGTTGCCGGAAGAAATTTAGTGACCCGAACCAAACGTTGCCTCTGACAATTTGTATCAAGTGCCAAAAAAGGTGTTCGAGAGGTAAAAACGTGTCCAATTTTCGAGTATTTGATTGCAGACAATGCAAAAAGAATGACTGCTTTCGCTATTCCTTTTCAGACATTTATAACTTGCCTGCCAAAAATATTGATACTTTCTTCTCATTTTGCTGTCCTTTTGTTAAGAAATTTCGGAACCAGAACGGGAATCAGATTGCGAATCTACGGTACGTGTCCATAATCGAATATTTTTAAAAAGAAAATTTCCGACAATATGTCAAATTGACACTTAGGTGTCAGCAGAGTTATTCCCTTGAATTTTGAAAGTCGACACTTCCACCTCGCACAAGTCTCTTGAAGTTGCTGAATCTTCAAACCTTGGAAATACCACATTTTAAGGCCATGGCGTTTTACCCTTTATTGGCTACGGCTATAAGACCCAACGCCATTTGAACAAAAAATAAAGCCATTACGCCCTATTCGATTTGGTGTTTTTCAGTATGCGCGTTATGGGCGAAAACACTTACCGCCCTTTTTTGTACAAACTCAAGGTTGATTATATACATTTTTAATGTGTTTTTTGACTTTGTAGCACAACTTGAAGAACGATTTTACCTGCTCACCTAGATTGCCAAACTTAATAGACTCCACAAACATAATTCGTAGGTCAGAAAGCCAAAGGGCCTTTTCAATTTTGACTGCTAAAAACAGTCTTCATTAAAAAAAGGTGTTTAGAATTTTTTAACTTTAACACGTAAACTGTTAATTGAAAAATATGTTTTATTAGAAATAAAAATAAATATCAGGCGTAAACGGCTCATGCAGATCCTTAAGCCTAGCTTCTCCAACCATTGTGTGTTCGAATTCCGAACCGCTATTTTATTTTTGAGAAGCTTCGCATGATATTTCTCTTTCTTGAATGTTTTTCAGACGTTCGCAAGAGTTGGGCAGCGAATAAAAAGCGCCCCCCTCGCTTAGTGGTCAATTTACCAAGCACGAAATTTGTATAATAAAAATGTATAATAATGCGAACCAAACCCTGGTATTAAGACGGAAGGCTAAAAATCGGTTAGTTAACCATTTGTTACCTTTCTATTATTTTATCTACGAAAAAACTCCCCGGTTAAATAACAAATTTATGCAACAAATGTCCTAAATTTCGTCAAATAAAATCATTTTCTGCCAATATGTATAAAACAAAGATGCATCTATGAGTATCAATGAACTTAATGGAACATAACAATTCCATTATATAAAATTATTCAAATTGCATTCTCTATTTTTAAGAAAATGTCATAAATATTCACGACCGCAAATAAATTTTTATTTTTTATTTTTTGCAAATTATTTCTATATTAGGATGACATCAACGAATTGTTATGTAAATTGAACTGATTTTTAAAAAACAAAACAAAGTGTATCACCTTATTTTCAGATGTGGTTAGTATAAAAATAAAAAATTTTAACATAAACATATGATTAGGCATCTCTTGAATATGCGCATAATTTTTTTTTATCTAAAAAATGTTTTTATTACTGGTTAAGAGTCGCAAAATATTTCGTTTATTTAAACATTTAAACACGTGTACGGTTAATAATTTATCCAAACCACATAGAAGTGTCATTTCAATGTCATATGCGGCAAGAGACACAACAACAAAACTAGTCATATTTTGTTCTATTAAATTGTATTAATATGTAACTGAATTCCATTTGTGCTGCTTCCTGTAAATGTGTACCGAATTTTAATGCCTATTTAGCCATAAACATTTTGCCAATAACAATAACAGCAGCAACAAAAGAAAAGACGAAATTACATTTCAAATAAAAGTATCCGATTATATTTTAAAGCGTAGTTTAAAGTTTCCATTGCGTAAGTCGGTGAGGCATATCTTAAACTTTTTACTAAGAAATGCACATACTTAATCACCTATTTTTTTATTTTATTTTTTTGGTTGAATATAATGTATCACATAAATACGCAACGCTATGAAACCTCAAATCAATTTTAAAAAGCTATAATTACTGACGGGTAACTACAGTGAAAGTGGTGATTAAATCCAACAAACAAACAAAAATACGCAACAATTAGTTATTGTTTTTTGATGCCTGCCTATATCCATATTGATTTTGTAAATCAAATACTTACTTGGTTACTCGTACACCAATCAATGTTTCAATTTCTATGTGCATTGTTCCTTCTACACATTTCTTGTGTAAAGATGGATTGTGTTTTAGTACTGTGAAATTAGATTATTGCTGGTGATTATTTCTTAATAATAAAGTTAAGCGTTCAGCTCTAATGTCATTAGTCATTATTAATTACTTTTTTGAAAGTGAAACTCGTTTATTTTGGAACAAAATAGCGCAGTCATTTCAAAGTAACCGATGACACATCTATACAAAGAAGTTTTAACAAAGGTAACTAAATACCAACACGGAACCAACAGAGCCTGCGATGATGTGATTTGTAAAGAAGAATTTTAGAAGCTATTAATTTATTCATATTTACCGGATGCTAGATCAGAATCTTTAACAAAATCTTCTTTTTTTTCTTACAAAACGTTTTGGACAACAAACGTTCTGTCAATACAAGTTATTATTTTTTATTAGACTCCAGTCTAATTGAGAGTTTTATTGAAATGAATGACAAAAATCAAATCATTTTCAGTTGAACTCATATAAAGAAGTACCTAGTTTGAAAATTTCATAACAAATCCTCTTTGGTAGAGTATATATTTTTTGCATTACTAGACACCAAAATTTTTCAAAACCGCTCGGACTGCAATGCCGAAATCGAATAACTTTACACGACAATAGCAAAAGATCGTCAATACTTTTCGAAAATGTCAATTCGGTGACAAATTGACACTATAGAAAGTAAAATATAATATTTTAGGCAATTAAAACATCAAAATTTTGCCGAAAAATCATTTTGATGAAATGTTTTCCAGACTAACACCCAAAGTTGTCCAGCCAGGCCAACCGACGTTAGCATAAAGGTGGAAAAATAGAGACATCAAACAGTCCTTCAATTTATTTGATGTAGTAACTTCCAAGTGTTCTGTTCCTCAAGCGACAGAAACTCGGACAGTGACACTGCAGACCGTTTTCTTGTCAGTTCTTCGGCCCGATATTTGGAGTTATACTTCATTTTAATGGGCAGACACTGGTTTTATTACAGGCGAGCTATTAAAAAGATATGGTAATATTATTATTTGGTATTGCCTTCATTGACACCATAATTGCTACTTCCGTGAATACTAGGACTTCCGCTATGAATCGTCTTTATTGATCAGGGAGCCTGATATAGCTGCGAATATGACCAGCAGATATTCCACAGTCCATCTCAGATCCATCTGTGAGGATAGATATCGATTTAATTTTAGTAGGTTCATGCGTACCTATTATTTTTTGGTAGGAAACGACAATATTTGAGAATCCGCGGATGCCCCATGAGACTTGGGCTGTTTGTTTGGCTATTGGCAGCTGATTCTTTCAAGCAAATATCCAATGGTATTGTATGAGAATTGTTTCCATGTTGTTCTCTTTGCACTAGCTGTCCTGTCACACTTTTGTTCACCAGACTTAAATATTTGCACTCTACGCTGCCTTCAGGGTATAACTTAACAGCATGTGTGAACAGCACATATTTAGTCTCTTGAAATTTATGCCGAGACCACATAGATTTGTTCACAAGTTAAGTGTCCGTAATGGGCTATGTTACTATGTTACTTGTTAAAAAGAACATTGCATACATATTTCTAATATAAAGTGATTTTTTTAATAACTTAAAAAACGTTGAGGCCCAAGACATCCGCCTTCCAAAATTTGATCAATAAAATAATTGGCCTAAAAGAAAGCAAATTCTGAAAAAGACGTCCACTATCAAGTCAGCTAAAATTCTTTGTCAGATTTCTTCTGGCCCGAAAAAAAACCATCGAGTCCGCATACGAAATGTAACATATGTATTTCCTTGCCTCAGATTATGCAGTTATGTTTATTTTTTACTTTTTACCAACGAGTGTCATTAATTAAGTAAAAATGCAAAGTATTATGCATAATTTAAATCAATTTTAATGCAACGACACCGATTTTATCATATGCCTATTCGTCTGTCACTCCACAATGAAGCAACGTGTTTTAGATAAAATATTAACTTTTTAAATACCGAACGTAACATCAAAACGATACGATATTCGGATAGGAAATAATATTGAATAAAATATTCCCATAAATGCATTCTCGTGTTAACAGAGCCACCTTTCGTGCGGTCGTAACCTCATAGGAAACTACATACGTGTCCCCATCCAAAATGTCATAATGACAATACATTCGATCACTGGGCCCGCCCCCTGCCTCTTCTCGTTTCGGTGTCATGTGATAAAAAAAAAACCTATACATAGATGTATTTCCATAACCATTGCCACAACAAAAACTGTCCGCCATTAAAGGCCAATAATTTATTGTTATGAAAGGCCTATAAAAATTAAAATACCTGTCTTGAGCAAAGACTGAGGTCACACGTGTTGTAAAAATACAACCACCTATTGCTTCCTATGCTATGGCCACAAAGATATACTATCCAGCTGATGTTCGATTCGACAACTACATACATATGTGTATGCAAATTTGTCGTTTTATTGATTGTCAATTAGAGCACCTCAGATGAGATCGAATCGTGGTGTGTTATCTCTTCGCTAAGAGATCGAGTTTACATAACTTGGTATTGGCGACCGATGTACGATGGCTCTTATGAGTCCACATCCAAATCGGGTGTGATTTTATTTTATGGCATGTTTGGTTGGTAACTTCGGTTCCAGGAAATAATCGCTATTTCACGTTTAACTACTAGAGGAAATGTCAGTAACTTAACTTCCTACTAGAAACAGGTAAAAGGTCTGCCTAAAACGAAACGATTAACTATGCTGTTATAGTATGCAATTAACTTTTTCATAAAATCTGTTTTGCGTTCCAAGTTGTAACAAAAATCAATCCCGAATGTGAAACATGTTTTGCGGTTGTACTCAAAGCAAACAGGAGCAACGTACAAGCAGCTCTTTGACGTCAAAAGTGACATTAGTTACAACTTTTCAAAATAAATCCATTGTAGTTCTTGCAAATTGCCTTGGGGTAACTTTGGATAAGATCTGATGGCTGCGAAAGTGCCTTATTTAGGTTGCAATTAAACATGAGAACATAACGGTATTCATTTGTATCGCTATTTCCGCTGAAGAACTCTTTTCACCAACAATCTATTAACTTCTATTCTGGTTTTAAGAACGTCTACAAACAGATAAGCTGAAAAGCACTTAAAGGCACCAGAGAGAAGAACTGAATACAGATGACTTGCTGCCAATAAATAAGGTCATCAATTGCCATCCAAATACATTTATAACAGCAACAAAAACGAAAATGAAAAAAGCGCACAAACAAAAGAACTGTTATTGCGAAAAAAAAACGAAATATACAAAAAAGAAAAAAAAACACGCAATGAAGCGAATAAACGGAAACAAAACAAAAAAGCGGAAAACCGAAAGAATTCACTGTGTTTTGATGCCATTGCACAGTGGCGCAAAATGGCAACCCGTGTGGATAAAATGTGTAAATAGCGCACAACTGACATTTCACAAATTGTTCGGGAGACGCAAAAAACTGTTTTGTAATTGCTGCTTATAGTTATAGGGTGTTGTTTTTAAAGTCAATTCAAGCAAGACAATTTAATAAATGACATATCAAATGAAACTGTAGCATTTTATCCACCGACTATGTTGACATTAAAAAGTGTTTCGTGGTGTTGTTTTTACGTAGCAGAAAAACTGAGAAAAACATAATTTTGTTTGAATTTTAAATTTGTGGTTCAAGACTTCAGTAGTATTCGTACTAGTCCTATTAAAGGAACTATATAAGTTGAATTGAATCGAATATACATAGATTTAAGACCAAGGTTGGTTGGAGATAAAACTGACATTTTGTGGTCAAATTTGGCAACTCTAATGTCATTTATGTTCAGTTTGGTTTACCATTTTATCATGCACAGGTTGACAAATGAGAGTCAGTTACCGTTAATGGAGACCGGTATAGAGCCATTATAACCGACTATTTCGTTCCCGAATTGGATGGCATGAATGTGGGTGAGATATGGTTCCAATAAGACGGCGCTACACGCCACACAGCGCACGTCACAATCGATTTATTGAAGGAAACATTCGATCAGCGCATAATTTCGCGATTTTCTTGTGTTTTATTTCAATTCGAAGTTCTATAGCTCTAAAAAACACCCTTTGTTTGAGTTCGCGTGAAGATTCTATTTAGGAATAAAAAAGAAAGAGGGAACAAGCTCAAGATCAAAACGTGTCGGCAGTGCGTAAAAATTATTTAATTAAGTAAATATTGTTAATCAAAAAATTAAAGTAGTTCGCAAAAAAGGGATGAGTAAAATCTCTGATTAGACTAGAACTAGATCAGGAAAAAGGTAAATGAATGAAACTTATTAAGTACGAGTTCTGAAGTAAAATCTCTCGCGGTAAAATCTCTTTTCCGAAAATTGCCACGGGAGTAAAAAGACCATATAAAGCGTCCTTGTAGCAAAAACCAACCTCTAAAAAAAAAACCTTTACAGGAGCGCCAAGAAGTACGTTATTCGATTTTATAAGTTTAAATTTGGTCTGATACTTTGCAATAGGAAACTTCCAATTCCTAAAAAGGATTACTTTTTTTATCACCCTAAAACGCAAGAAAGGCAACCAATTTCATAAAAATGTAGTTGCTTGGAACCTTAATTTTTGAATTCGCGGACGGATGTTGATTTTACTTTTTTACTAACTAGATTTTACTAACTAGAACTCAAAGAAGATTGTAAAAATAAGTTTTAAAACAAATTTTGCTGGACTTATGACCAGGTAGATAAGCAATTTAAACCACTGTGCTTTCTTCAGTGTGACCAGATTATTTGTCTTGTATGACGATTGCAAAATTCAATCAAATAGCGTAACAAATTGTTGATAAAAAATAAGAAAATTTAAACATCATGTTCAATTTGACATTGACTTGTTACGAAAAGAACCGAATACGTAAATTTTTTAAAATGGTTTCTTTGATACTTAGGAAAGTTCGATTTGCTCTTCTTAAATAATCTAATTGAATTGATTGAATCACTTACAAATCCAAGCTGAATACATTCTCACGCTAAGCTCAGCTAATTAAAACTGTTTTTTTTTTATTTTATTGCAAAAGTAAAATAAAATATTGACGGAAGACCACCCAATCACAATTATTCCTCAAATGCACGAAGCAAAACGAACGTTTTCACTCAAACTGTATTTCTTTACTTGTTTTCTTTCAACGCAAGGTGAAATTTGTGTCAATGCACATGCGATATGCGAATGCGAATCCGAATGCGATATTGTATTTACACAATAAACAATATTTCTTCATAACATTGCGCACAACGAATCCAGTGGAAATTTTCGTTTCAAACAGAATCCAAATTGCAATTGCACCATCTCCAGTAGACTTGTCTCTTTGCGCCTGTCCGTCTGTCGCTCGTTCTGGCGACGTTCTACACATGTCCGATTTAATATTTGCGCCCTTTTTACTAGAAGAAATTAATTCAAACTAATTTTATGATTGAATTAAAAATTTAAAACGTGTACACCATCGTTACAAGCCATCCGCGTATGTCTATTGCGATCCGTCTATGCAAGGTGGAACATGAGATATGTACATGTACAGATAGGTACACGCTAACAATATTAATAAAACGGTTTGCTGTTTGATGATAAACATGCTTTCTCGGTTTTGCCTGCTTGAATACCCATAGTAAACCATTAGATAATAACCATGCAGATAGTTACTCATATTTTGCTTAGCTAATTTAACAACTATGTAGGTACTCGTTTTATCTGATACAAGTGATTCGATTCAGGTCGCCATTGCCGGCCCAGGAGCACAGTACTGTTTTGTTTCATTTTTGACAAGCAACAGAACCAGAATAACAGCGCACCATCATCAATCATCACTTCCACATGCCGATGTCAAAAGAATCAATTTGAAAAATAGTCACAGTCGCAGTCGCAGTCGTAGTCGCCGCCGCGTGTAAATCAGATCGTAAATCTTAGATTGCATAACAACTGCTTCGCACAAAAGAGATCTAAGACTCACATACGCCTATGACCATAACTGATGTATCTCCAACAACTTATATAAGACTGACTAGGGTACAAAACGTGTTTGAATGCATTCGTGAGTGAATGAGGTGGGTCGGGCGGCGATGACATGGCAGAGAGGGGAAGGTCTTCTTTACTGCCTTACTGCTCTTCTTCATATGTAATTTTCCAGGTAGTATACGCGAGTGCACATAATTCCCGGGAACTGAAGCTATACACGGAAAATCGTAGCAAGAAATTTATCCGCAAAAGTAACAACAGCGAAAGAAGTCATCACCTTTGACAGAGCAATTTGTAATTTATGTCTGGGAGATTCCAATAAAACAAAAAAAACTAATATCACTGGCAATGTGCAGTGAAACTAGGTTTGAAGAGATATTTGCGTTTGCTTTTTTTTTTTTTTCCTTTTCTTGACTCACTATCTATTTTTCTTTTCCACGTAGTAATTGAATACAAAAGTAGCAATGGTAGAAATCGGGAAAGTGATTTCTAATCCGAGCACGTAATAGACGCGGTTCAAGATTCGAGAATGCAATGAAGTGCTTGAAATTGATCAAAACAAAACATTCCATTTGTTTGGTTTGGGTTGTTTTTGAATTCCTCGAATACTGTGGTTATAGTTTCTTTAGAAAATGCGATTTTTCCCTGCTGATAGTTAAATCTATCATTTCAAGAACTCGTTAAACTGATTATATTCCCTGAAAATACCACCCAATATCTATTGTCTGTATCGTTTTCTGAGGCAAGCGAAGAACTTTACGTGGGTGGCGACTGTGTAGTGATGATAGAGACCATTGCAGGTTCAATCCCCAACGAGGAACAGCAAGAGAAAATTCACTTTAACTGTGAATATGATCGAATAAGGTGTTGAAAGATTCTAGGAACCATTCATTCGTCGAATAATTTGACTTCCAAAAAGCCCTATAATCTCTGCAGAGTGAGCAGAATAGAGCCTGAACTTTGTCCTGCAAGACAGAAGTTTGGATCAAACATAACCGAAGCGAACTATTCATTCTGAACTAATTCTGGGATTGATATTAACTCAGAACTCTGTAAATACTACAAACTTACACACATTGGATACTTTGTTGTTAGCATTTATAAAAGTCATCCCTCCGCTTACGACAAGACCACTTCTTAAACACGTGTTTATAATTTTTCTGAAAACCATACAAAAACTGTAATTTGATCGTAAACATGATATTTAGATACTTCAATTCCAATGGTTCATGCATTTAACACCAGCAATAAATTTTAGAAAATAAAACTGTGCTATATTCTATTCACTTGGTCAGCGTTTAAGGTTTAACCGAAATGCATTTGCTAATGTGTTAGTCATACACAACACGCTGAATGCCGACGTGATTGTATGATTTCGAGGCCATCGGATGTGTCTGGCATATAAATCTCAAAGAGTCAGGCCGAAACCAAAAGTTAAGTAAATATAATTCAACCTTCCTCAGGTGTATGTTCGTTGGTTGATTTTGGTTTAGATTCATTTTAGAAGAATGTTTGTAGATACTTTTTATAATTTTTATTTTAAGGAAAGGCAGTTCTTGCAACAAATATATTTTTTGATTACTCAATTTTAGTTTGAATTTATCTTAAATTTCATAGAACATTTCTGCTTTTCGCCTAACCATCCAAATCATAGTTAATCGACGGAAACCCAAAACCGAGTATTGTTCGGTTTAGTGCAATCGTTGAAACACTTGCAGCTTTCTATGCCAAGCACGAACATTATTGAGGTCAAATTTTAAAGGTCCAAAATGCAACTTGGAAGGGTTTTCTATTAATTTCAAGAAACACATACAGCTTGAAGGTGCAAATTGTATGCTTCTCTAAAATATCGAATATCGAATGTATTAAATTTTAATTTGTTTAATAACCATGACTAATCGGTAGTACAATATTGTATTTAAATAGCCCTGACTTACATCCACAGCCTTGCAAAACAAATTATGTTGTACAAAATAATATTGATAACCTTTTGATACGTTGTTAATCAATCCACGTTAAACTTGAACTTCACGCCTTAATTTCACCTCGCATGATGTTCCGACACACATTCAATTAGCGACAATGGCCAATTTATGGCATAGCAATTGCAAAGAAACAAAAAAACAACACAATTCAACTGCATCGCCCCCGATATCGGTGCGATGCGATGAAAAATTATTTGTTTTAACCGCCGCGCCGGCCGTACCACGATCAAGCAGAACTGGCTCAAATTATCGAGATCAAACAATGAGGCCAGATACAAAAAAAACAAATTAAGCACTGGCATTTCGTGAGTTGAACTCTAATGGAGTACGACACGACAATCGACCCAAATTCGATATTCAATGACTTTGGGGAAAATTGACACAAAACTCATATACTTGATCTACCACAAGAACACATTCTACACGAATGCCCGACTGACGACGACGACGCCCAACCTGAATGCCAATGAACCAAATCGCTCCACTGCCGACGCGGTGCGCACTATAAGTTTGGAAAGGAAACAATTTTCACTTTTATTGTTCAGTTTTCGGACTGCCATATTTTATTAAAATTATTTATAAAGTTAAGTTTAGTTTTTTTTGGCATCCCATACGCCATACGCGCCGCCGCAGGTGTACATGGCGTAATAATGAAACAAACCCTCTGTCAAATGGTCGACTAGACGCCTTCAAATGGCAAAGAAAAAATAACAATAATCGAGATCAAGTATTGTAAATTCACACCTTGATTCAGCCGCTTCAATGGATGACTTGTAAAAAGTGTGACCCTGTATATGAGCAATTTTTTGTTTTTGCGAGATAAATGGGCGTAGGTGAATAATACTGAAGATATTAGGAAAAGCTGTCATGCCAGCAGCATGGCGATATTGTGATATTCCAAACGCATAATTAAATATTATAATGAAACTTGAATATTTTCGCGAGTACGTACTACGCAATTTTCGCATCATGAGATTTATGAAACAACGCGTAGGGTGTGGGTGTGGCTACGAACTAGCTCTTCTTTTATGAATTACTTAATAATTATTTTTACATTAATGTTTGAATTTAATGTTTATAAAGAAGAGAGGCCAAAAAGATTTCATTATATCCTATGAGCTCGAATGAGATAAATCTGGTCTGATCTGTAGGTACAAAATGAATAAAGGTTAAGCCGATCAGAATTTTAAGGCTACCAAAAAAACTCGATTGTATGAAATAGAATGCGATCAGATCTTTTGATTTACTATTTTCCAGTCGATAAATTGATAAAGTGAGAGCTCAAGTTACATATATAAAAACTATTGTTAGAAGGGATTATTGTATTAATTATTGCGTCTTATTATGAATCCAAGAGGATTTCAATGACTCATTCTGTGGTTCCGTGAATGTACTTAAAGATGGTACTCAATAGCCCTCATACCACCAACAAAAAGGGACTAAAAATTTATCAAAATTGGAATGCTATATTTAAGACGTGTTCGATCGTATTCTTCAGTGGCGTGGATATGTTTTTGAAAACCTTCTGCTTAGCTGTTGGTCCTCATGTATTGTTTGTCTGTTTGACATTAAAAAGTAAATGTCCCTCAGCTCAGAGGGTAATCAGTTGTTGTTGTATTTCTGTGTTGCAGGAATTTTTAGATCTGATTTTCTTTCCACGAATACAGACGTTGCAAAAGTCTCGCCAAGTAAAGATATGTACATACATCTTCTTCACCTGCTGATGTTAAACAAGCTATCCACGATCTGCGACAAAACATCTAAACCAATAACACTGCCATCTTCAAAATAGAAGATTATCCAGAGAAGGATAAATGCCGAAGAAGGCCAACTTCTGAACAAAGAGCTGATGACAGAGCCAATCAAACTATTATGCAATGAACACTTGATGTTTGGGCGGATGTTTTGGAGAGGAATGAGTATTAAGACAGAATATGTGAACTGCCACCACTCTGACCCACTCGGACTTATTCCAGACATTTATTTGAATGGAACAACATACGAAGCAACCGTATTAAAGTGGCAGGAAATCTTTGCTATCTTCTTTGACCGAAAAATGTCACCTAAGCCAACTTCGTGGAGTTTTATATACCACAAAAGGCTACGTCTTACTTAAAATTGAAGCATGCGGTAAAATTTCATCTCCACATTTTCCCTTCAGGCTAGTTGAAAACGTACATTTATAACCTCTGAAATGTAAAGTAGCTCACACAGTTCTGGCTGGAGAAACGAAATACATTTGAAGTAGTCATCAATTTGGTAACAATGACATCTATGCAACTTCAAAGATACATATCCTCATACTACCAACTTCAAATATGATTTAGCACGCACACTCATATTTTATCAGCGAACTTCTTTCTTTTTTTTGAATGCCGCATAAGCATTAAAAACAAATAAAATACATTTTTAAATTGTATCATTAACCAGCGTGCGGTCAACTAAAGAACTTGCTATTGAGGTCATTAATTTCGCAGTCTTAAACCAGATACAGTTCCATATTACCACAAATGTCCTTCTAATGTTTAGAACAAGGAGTTCCACAGCTGCGTGCTGCACAGAGTATGCAGTCTTTTTACCAATAAAATTCAGATAGTAATCTTAAATTGCGGAGACAAACACGTATTTGAGGTTTTCAGTTAAGTGCATTTTAGCGCTCGTAAGCAACACTTTATTCCACAGGTTAAGCACAAAACAAGATCTACTTGCTTAAAGGATATGGTATGCTGCATTAAAATTTTAAAACCAAAACCAAAGAACCATAATATCGAGATCCAGTTAAATCTATAATCTGCATTATAAATTATATAATTTGAAAGTAGAATATCAACTGTGGCTCTATCAGTGTCATTAATTTTACTCTTCTTCATCCATGTTACCAAGAGAACGAGAGAAAAAAAAAACAAAAAGAATAAAAATAACGTGAATGCTTTTCTTAGCCAAGAGTTGCCAAACAAACTTCAGGAACCCGTACTTGCGCCGCTTGCCTCCGCGCTTACACCTTCATTCGCCAGCTGATTACCTTGCAGAATAAATCTTACAGAGGTGTAAGCAACGAAATACATACCAACACAAAACAAAAACCGCAATGGTAATAGCAACAACGACAGTCAGCTTAGTGTCTCTTGTCGTACCAGTCTCAGAAAGTTTCTATTTTTGATGTGGCCAAACCATACGAACAAGGCATGAGTAGTACCTACTCTGTTTTCTATGTTCGGTAAAATGAGTCACCACCGACCGATAGAAGTAGGTTTTTTTATTTTATTTTTTCTTAGTCTTTCTTCTATTTTGCCACGATTGTATATGGTGTTGAGGTCGTTGGTGTTTCGCCAGATTAATTAATGCAATGAGAAGCATAGGCAAGGTTTCCTTTTATTTGTGTTTCTTGGTAAGACCGATCATACTGTCAAAGAAATAGTCCCCAAATTCAACTTGTACAGATGTCGAAGAAGAAAATGCTGACCATTAACAAACTTTAATAACTGCACTAAATAAATACTGCATTTGCAACGCAATAGGGCACTTAGGTACCTATTTGAAATGCTAGGGTCCAACTTAATTAAGCTTAGAAAGCAAACAACCTATTAGTGTTACAAACAGTAATTGCATTCACCCAAAACCTAATGACTAATAAAGTGTTATGAAATGTAACCTTAGTAACTACGGACGAGTGAGTATTCAGGCCTTTAGTGAACGCATTTTCCTCTGGAACGTTTAAAAGAAAATTTTTATGTCTAACAAACTAGCTACTAGGTGCAAAAATGCGTACATACTCAGAATTTGAGAGGAAACAGATTTCCTGTAGTCTTCGAATCCATCTGCATTAACGGTGAATACAGATATGATGATACAATGATTCATACATTCAACAATTTATTCCGAATTCCACTCCTCAAAACGCAGTTGCTGAATTGGTGAGATCACACGAAACATACAAAAACAGATACAAATATTTTAATCTGATTTAAAACGATTTGTTATTAATCCTGTTTCACTGTATTCACATGTGATTCATAATCCCGGCAAATAATGCAAATTAATTGGAATTCTGTTAGTCCATAAATTATTTCAAAACCATACCAGTTCTGCAAAGACCATATATTTCACGAAGCAATTGCAAGAAGAAAACAATAATAACAACTGGTAATTGGAATTATAAATCGAAGTAATTACTAATATTACAAGTGTTTGCAATAATTGGCGTAATGTGAGCACGAAAATGGCTTCAAGACAAAATTCAAATGTTTGTTTATATTGTTTATTTTTGTTAGTTATGAAATGCTTAATGTATGAAAGAGAACAATTGCAATAAACATTCAGTGCAAGTTTATTTGTTGTGATACTTTCAGTAACGTCAATCAATTAAGGTCATGCAGAGTTCGGCAATTCAACTTATTAACCTAATTTGTTGTTTGTGAATATGCAAATTTAAAGACTGCGACTTAGCGGTTAACACACACAAGGGAGTTTGTAAAGCGTTCTGACTTTTGGATCGTACTATAAAAAGAGCATTTGGGTCTGGAGAAATTTTAAAATAAATTCAAAATTTTGGTGATGTATTGGATACATTATTAAAGAGATAATTGTTGTTAACATTTGGGTGTTATAAAATCGCAAATATCGTGTTTATGAAAGAGAGAGCTCTTAGCTTAAGTATGCCACAGAGTTTCACACTTGGATTCATTTAAAATTTCAGTTTAAGAATTTGGCTGACCTCTAGGCTTAGCGGAGCTCTTATTAAATTAAGAAATCAAACATCTTCCTCTGTTAAAGAAAGTCACATCCCGGGACTGCTGAGCACAGGGTTCTTCGAGGAACTTCGTCAATTCTTTTATAACTTAACAACACATCGCACATTTCGGCAAATTGAAGGCAACACGATTTAAAGAATTTACCGTTCTGTATATAAGTCACCGATTTTTCTCTGTCGAATCAATCATATCAGTTTATTGACGCTGACTGACAGCTCAAATTAACTGGCCTAATATTTGTGCCAGAATCTGCACATTTATAAGGGGAAGATGAAGTTTCAGACTTTTAAATACCTGTGAACAACAAGTCCGCTGGGCACCGATGGTCTGCTATTGGAATATGTCAAATCGCAGAAACGAGTAAAGATTTTCAAGTCGACACATACTACTTCACGACTTCATTGAACTAGAAAACACGCGGTGCAATGTGCAGTTTGACAGAAGCTCAACTGAATAGGAGGTGCGCTTTCATGTGACTTTTTTAATCTTGTTCTGAAGTAAATAGTGCGCAGGGTAGGCGTAAACATGCAAAGCAGTATCTTGGACAGATCAGAAAAGCTACTGCGGAATGCGAGCGATATCGACATGATCGACTGTTGTTTAAGGTAATTGAAGAGAGTCGAATTAAGTTCATTTTGAAGTAAACGAAGACAAAACCAAATACATTTCAAGAAACAAGCAAACATCCGAACACCAGCTAGTTCAAAACGTAGCTGTTAAAGCATAAACTTGGATGTGGTTAGTGCAAACCAAATGGATTCAAAACTCTTAAGTCGAAAGGCAAAGTGTAAGCTCTTGTATGGAGTGTCAAAAGTAGAAAAGGAAAAGGAGTGGAAGAAAAGATACAACCGCGAACTTTATGAGCTTTACAAAGACTAAAGTTCTCAAATAAGACAAAACAAGTCGACAAAGTCAAAAGCTATACAATAATGGTGTTCCAGCATAGGTTCGAGACGATAAGGCAGATCGAATATCTATTTGAAAGAGACCAAGCCATCGCACCAGAGATATTGGTGTTAAGTAGATACCCCATTATTCGGTCGCCCGTTAATCCATTTGATAGATTTGAAGTTTTTTATACTCTCCAAAATTTATAAAAGTAGGAGAGAGAGTCAAATAATTGATTTAAAAAAGGAAAATATATATAAATAAGAAAACTTTACATGCATAGTTATGGACTTGACAAAGATGGAAATAATAATAACTGAAAGAAAAAGTCACAAAAAGTATTATTTTTTTTTTCTTATCTAAGAGATTATACATATATCTAAAGAAATTATTTATTTATTCAACCTCATTTAATATTTCTGAAAAATAAATATTCAAATAAATACAGCTCAGCTGACTTCATTAAATATGTACATTTTTTGAGGAGCAATTCAAATTATAGATATGACGCATTTGACATTCTTCTTGATTATTTATGCGGTTGCAATTTTTATTTAATAGCAATACGATTTATATAAAATGAACGTATGAAATAATTAGAAGAGAAAAGGCCCTGTTACATTCGAATTGATTGTCTTATTTTTTGCAGATTAAATCGAACATTCAAACAAAACCTGAACTCATTTAAATCGAGAACTAGACAGACACGTTTTATTTCTTTCCAATTGTCCATAGATCAATTTGGATTTATTAAAATATATTTTATAATAAATTTTCATACGCTTCAAAGAAACAAACCAGAAGATGAAAGGAGTGGAGCTGAATAAATTATAATTTAAAATAAAAACAAAATATGATTTAATCCTTGCTATTGGGAAGTTTTGAATCGATTTCAATCCGGTTAGGCATGATATATGTTCATGATAATTTTAGTGGTCTAAACTGGATTGAGCTAAAATGTAGCCAAGGCGAATCAAAACATAAACAAATTTAAATGTATACCTTCGAGAAATTCATTAGTGTTATAATAGATTAACAAGTTTTATTAAAGTTTATGGCGTTGGAGCACTTACAAGTCAAAACAATTAAAAATGCTAAGAATGACGACAAAAAAAATGGTATCTTAACACAAATCCAAAGCGCTTAACGGCTGGAATTTAACAAAACAACTTGCCGCATACATTTTTATTTCTTAAATATTATCACACACTCAATTCTCTCGCAGAAGGTTATAACCACTTAAGTCAACACGGCGTTAATAATTGTGTGCTAAAAATCGCACCAAATAGCAAAGTCGTTCTTGAGAAGGCCGTTTGTTATCTTAAATTGATACTAAAATTAAAATTCATATTGACACAGTTGATAAGGTGCTGAAATACCCAGTATTGGTATGCGCGTAAATAAAAAGGGGTTAAATATTGACACATCGCATGCAATTCTGAATTAAAAAGGAATAATTAACACGCATTGATTCGTTCGGCTGTAAATAATTATTTTGAGTATTTCGCGTGGCGATTCAATTACATTTAATATGGAGCGACGACTGTAAAAGTAAAACTATTATGCAGACTTAATGCTCGCGAACATTCTGCATCTGCATTAAGTGCTGGGATGGCAGTGTACCCACCCAGGTATCTACCCACCTTACAGCAAAGTGGTATATTCTATTATCTAACAGAACTCTTTGTTAGTGCTTTAAGAAAACCAATGCGTATGAATTATTTATCAGAGCGGGCGTATATGTATACAGAAATTAATTAAGTGAAATATTTATGCCGGGGGAAAAAGCACACAACCATTTGTTTACCACAAATGTTCGCACACTCTGTAATTATGGTAAACTAAGGTATGAAACAAAGTTGACTTTAGCACATGGATGTATACTTTTTATGCAGAGGACACTAAACAATGCAAAACAAGTAGATGATACAAATTTCTATGAAAATAAAATATCCACATCTAGAACACTAATTAGATTCAATGGCCACGACCTTAGATTTGATTAGCTATGAAAAATTTAAGGAGAAGGTTGTACACTTTGAAGCAGAAGCAATTATCACCTTTCTATGAAAATGTAGATAATCAACAAAAATGAAGTCACCTTTTAACATAAATATTTTATAGACCTTTTCTAAGTGCATTTTCATATATAGCATACCTTAATTGTTTGGAATTTAATTATCACATAATTGTGATTTTATTATGCATTTGTTGTATCTTGGTGTTATTGGGTGAAGGAACCTCAAACATAGTGCCGACAATGAATTTGTAGAACATTGAACCATTTTAACTGTTAAATTAGCTATAAAGCGTGAAATAATTCAAGAAAATATGAACAGATTAATCGATTATGTTTTATGAAGTTCTCCGTTAGGTTGCATTCATTTTGTTTCACCAAAAATGGTAGATAATGCGTATCAAATAGCCAATAAAAATTTTTTAAGAAAGCACTGGGTTTTTTAGGGTTTTAAGTAGCTGGCCATCTATTTGTTTATTTTAAAAGCGATTCTTAAGTGTGAAAAGCTGAAATATCTTGAACCTATGATCAACAACGAAGCAACCATGGATGACGTCAATCATGTGCAAGTGCAAGTGAATTGGCAGGAAAACCGTTCTATCTTTTGTGACCTAAAGATGCTCCCCAAGCTGAATGAAAGGCTTTACACGAAAATGTTTAGTCCGGCGCTCACAAACGGTTCGCAATGTTGGACGATGTACAAAAAGTAGAGTGCAAATTTGCAGCAGCTGAGATAAAGATGCTTTGCGAGACAGCAGGAGTAACAAAACTTGATCAAATCAGAAGTTCCAAAATCGGAGGAGGCTCAGTAGGTATAGCAATGTTCAAAGGAGGCTCTTGTTGTATTCGTACTAAATTTTATATAAATCCAGAAAGATGGTAAAGAGTGACCAATATCAAAAGACGGTTACAAACCATTCGTTAGATTATTAATAACTTTCGGTCCCATTTGTATCTGTACTTACCCCTAGAATAGAAAACAGGTGAGGAACCTATAGGCGCAATTATTTCCAAAAAGTGACAGTTCCATAACTTGCCATGCAATGCAATAAAATCCATTAATACGGAATGGCAGAATCCCAGAGGGTTCATACAGAACTATGAAGACGGAGGCACGGCAGCTAGGAAAAACTTGGGGACAACTGAAACAAATTTCCAAAAAACCATAACAATGGCGTGTAGGGCTTAATAGAGGGCTTAATAGTAGTCCCATCAGAAACTAAAGAACACACGTAAGTAAGAAGTAAATGGCAATACGAAATCCATATTTGTCTAGGATGGCTTTCAACAAATTATAATGACATTTTGTCATAAGTTACATTTTTCTGCGGACCACAACTAACTTCCGGACCTACAAAATCGTTGCTCTTGTTGCCTTTGACTTGACTTGACTTTGACTGCGGGTTTTTTTTCTTCAATCATTCCAATAACGATTTAATCCTCAGGAAAAATAAAGAACAATTATAGCATAGTTATACTTCAAAATTGAGTTCTTGAAATCCTTTAAATAATATAATTTTTCAGAGTTCTTTTTCGGTAAATATTAAGAATGCTTAAGCCTACAAACATATATTATAAAATACGTTTATATTTTTAATCCATTCGTTCCATATTTAAAAAAAAAAGTATAGCCAAACATTTCAGCTTTATATCCAACTTTCCATTTTATTTGCCATCATAATTCATCACTCTCTGACTTTGATTTAGGTCAGAGTCGTAGATCATTTTGTTTGGGTTCTTAAGATGATTCGTAAGATAAAAATGTTTCGCGGATTTAACGTATACACCGATCCCAAAAATACCATGTCTTCCATGTAAATACAGCACCATCCTCAGAATGCTCATGAAAAAAACAAAGCCCCGACAAAATTCCACACTCGTTATGTTAACTCAAATAAAGTCGAGTTTATTCTACGCGACATCATTTATTTTCGCAAGGTTCTTCTTCTTCAAATTCTGATCCATCCTGTTTGTGGTTCTTTTTTCACACATGTCAGAGATTAGCACTTATCAGCGTTGCCAGATCGGGCGATATTTATGTATTTTCTCTTTATTTGCTTACTCGTTTGCAATTAAAAATCATCCACTTCTATTTCGACCTTTTTGAGTTTTTCTTAGTTTTGGTTTATATTATCGGAAGGATCTGCCGTTACTCTTTTACTTGAATTTTTTACTAAACTAGCAATGTTCTGTCAAACCTTCAAAGACGTAGTAATCAGAAACTCTCAATGTATGAAGTAAATCGAAATAAAACTTTCCAAGGGGGTATTTCTGGCAACACCGACACCTTTGCATATTGCAAAATCAATTTTTTTATAACATAATCTTATTTGTTCGCATTTTTGGGCATGTTTGAATTTAATCTTCTCTTTGACCATAATTAAAGCGTTATTTATAGCTATATACATAGTGTCATCTCTGAACGAACGGTTATTTTTGCGACATAAAAGGAGACATTAATTCTTCTGAGTTCATCATGATAGAAGCTTGTGAGCATTTTTAAGTGTCGATAGTTAATTATACGCTTGCTTGGTACGAACTAGCTATGATCGACGTTAGTAACAAATTTCCATCACGGGACTTTAATGAACCAAAAATAGTTTGTAATCAGCTCTGAAAAATTATCTTATCAGTTTAACAATCAGATGACTAATTGTTTAAATTAATCGAAGAGAGCAATACAATTTTTGGTCAAAATATAAAGAAAAAGAAAAAATCTGATTATATATGTAAAAACAATAAATATACACAATAGTCATCGTGATAAGATTCTCTTTCGTAGAAGCCACTTTAACGACCGATTACAAGAAGGGTAGGTTCGTCATGCACAGAGTGACGTAAATAAATGCAGTGCATAACTGAGGAGTGGTTTGTCACGTCTTACTTTGTAGTCCACCTAGTGCTTATCCTGCCTCTACTTTTGATGGACATCACTATAAAATAAGACGCATTTTGAAATTCTGGTACTTGTACCAGTTGGCGGCAACAAGAAAATGTCGTTCGCCTTCGGCGGTATGGCGGTATGGCGGTTCATGGTATCCATCGTTCGTGAATGTGTATGATTGTCATCTAAAAAAGCATCTGAAGTAGTGTTGCTTCAAACTGGTTCCTTTGGTACCTAGGTATGGCATGTAAAAAGTGAAACCAAAAACTGTTCACAATATCTACATATTTCTTTGAATTTTAAAGGGAAACGATTTTGAGCGATAAGAAAAATAAATAAATACTGGCATACGCAATAGGCGTAATGTTGTTAGCCCCATGACATTACAAAAAAAAAAAAAAATATATGGCTGCACATTATCTTGACAGGAAATACTTCGGATGCAGCTTCTGGTAATCGCAGTCAACAAAGGGCATACCCAGATGCGGAGCAGTGTTTATTAAGCGGGCAGTTAAAAGATAACAAACAGAATAGCTATAGGGTGCCGATGAAATAAAATATATTTCAGTAACTCGGATTTAATTTCCTAATAACATGCGTGAAGCAGAGTGACATGTACATTAACCCCTTTTCGATGTATTTATTATCTCGAAACGTGCAGATAACAAACTGAAAAAAGTATAGTCCAATCCAATTAGCCAGCATTTATATAGGAAAAGAACAAAGATTTCGATAACTAACTTAACTACGCTTAAGACCACTTCTTCGATTTTTTTTGTAAATTTTTTGAAACCTATATCTGATCTGAATCTGCTCGTTCTAACAAACAATAAAGAGTAGATGTAAGCTTTTTGAGAAACTAGTTTATTTGCATCTGTTCGATATCGTTATACAATTATATAGTTCATCTCAAGGACAGCAAGTTGAAATATGAAACACTTTAGACCTCTCAGAAAAGGAATCGCCTATTCTGGGACGCATAAAAGACTTATAAGAACTACACTATCCTGATGACCATTAGCAGGGGGAGCTTTTGACCTGTATATCAGACACACTGGTTTTCAAAATACTTTTCAAAACTACTTTTCATAACCAGGACCTAGCTATTTATTGTGAAAACCAACCACCTTTTGTCCATTGAAAAAGATGCTCAAGGTAAAGATACAAAAAATCACTTCTGAATAGGCAGATCGAGGTAACCCTAATTACTGCAACACTACACAAGTCACAATTCTTAGATCTAGAACAATGCTGTAGCCATAACAGTAGAAATACAAATTTAAGCCACTTTTGCTAAAAGTTTCCATAGTTAACCTAAACAGAAAATGTTCCTCTTGGTATCTGAAAACCAAGCGAATACAAAAGAAAATCATAATTGTTAAACAAGCTGATCGTCGCGTCAAATCTATGGCTATAGTATACTTTACAATGTACATGGCCCGTATAACCATAAAAATACTAACCGCGACCTAAACAAGTTGTAGTCGTTTCATGTGGCCATTCATCTGCCCTCCCTCACCCCTACTTCACCATTATCTTCAGCATAATTATGTTATACCTTAAAGCTGGTTGTAACTACTTCCATAAAACCACACCAATTTCAGGTTGAAGTGCTCTCACCTGTGCCTCAACAGTACGGAGAGAAAGCATGTTGGTTGATATGATGGCTCTGCCATCACCTTGGTTAGTTTTTTTTTTTTTATGAATGAAAAAGGCCACACCAATCGTTAGTTCGCAATGAGCTAGGATAGATTGCATGCAGACACCACACAACAGCCACCCTTCCTTCCTGTCTTGACTGGGTTGTTGCCATAACAAGTGGCAAGACCATAGATGAAACGTGACCACGGAGACTGCGACGACGACGCATTGAGAGACACTATTAAGAATTGCGTTGCAACTTCAATCGATATCCAAGTTGATAAAGCGGATGAAGTAGAGGAAGACCGGAGACAAGACGCAAAACAACAAGATGAAACCGATGGGCATCACCCCACTTGAGTCCAAGGCAAAGACCCTGGCCGGCGGTGTTCTCTCCACTGTTGGACGCACACGCTTCTGTTGCTTCATCTAGTCCAGAGTAGAGTGATGGTGATTTGATGGAAGGCTAAACGATTTACCCGAGAACCTGTGCATTTGCCACTGCTTTGCACTGCCAGTGTTAAGTGGTTAAACGAAGAACGGCGGCGGCGTAGTCCGAAGAGATCAAATGGAATCATCCAACGTAGAATCTAAGCTTGGCTTGTCAACTAATACCCGTCGTCGAAAGATTGAATGAAAATTACATGGTCTGCAGTCGCTATCAGACAACATCTTTCCGATTAAAATTGAAGTCGGTAAGTTGGTAGATATAAGATGGCTCCGGCGAATTAGCTATTTGAAGATAATTGCACAATTTATAATTGTAGGCTTTTGAGGGCTTCGTAGATGCATCTGACATCGCTTAAGGGCGTACCCAAAGCATCCATCGGAAGCAATTTGGTGGGGTAATTTTTAAGAGAGAGGCAAGGGCTAGCTAGATACTTGCAGGCAAATAATATGAATTTTCGCAAACAAGATGTTTTGCGAGAAACAATAAATTATATACTTTGTCCCTAGATTGAGGTTATGCAAACTTTTAATTTTATAGCGATAAAAGTAAATATGTATGCAGTGCATTACCAGGGAGATTATCGTTTACCACATCTCCAGCATCCTGTGTAGATAAGATATTAATTCTCTTATCTGCTTCGAATAAAATCTATTTTTAAGAAGAAACGTAAAATAGAATGCGAAATTAATTCCAAGAATGGCAGCTGATTCCATAGAATATGACAATTCAGTTTCTTATCTTTACTTGTGACAATTTGTGAGCCCGATTATAGTGGTAATAATACATCAAACATTTTTTTTATCAACCAAAGATGTGTTACAATACTTGTGGTATTTCCTACTTATCAGAATGCAAATTCGAACGCCACCATAAGATGACCTTTACAAAACAGCACCGATGACATTCCACAGTGGAACCATGTTGAACGAACGCACATTAGACTCGCTGAAAATGCAAGTTAAACAGCGTCAACTTTTCGGTTAAAAATAAATTTTCCACCCAAGAATTTCCTGTATTTTAAGCAAACAAAATAGAACGACATCGAAAGTTACTTATTATTTTGAAAATAAAAAATAAAGTTTCTAAATTTAAAAGTAAAATTACGAAGATTTTCTTTTTCTTTACTATGGGCATGTTTTTTTTTTTTTTAACATTTTTATCGATGGTTTTGTTGTAGTTTTGTATTCTGTTTTGATTTTACATTCGGCGATTGAATAGTTTTGTATATCTTCTCACTATTGCATCTGACTAGATATTCAAGTTTAATTACAAACTCTGTGTGTCCTATAAAAAGACGAAGAAACAAGTATCTTTCGTATCTTCGTATCATGTATACCTACTATTAAAGTACATAGCAGCAAAACGAAGCTGAAGTAGGTATAGGAAAGAAAAAAGTTGTCCACTTTTAGTTTTATCGGAAGAAATGCTAAAAATACCAGATTCGAATCACTCTCACTGGTGCACGGAATGGTTAGATGCATTCCACAGCGTCTGCACTAAAATTAAAAAGTGATTTTGTTGGTTCATTACAACAAGCAGCAAGACTGCATGTTTCTAGAACATTGCCACTTTTAGTAGCAATTAAATTGTATCATCAAGTCATTTTAATGAGGAGAAGATTTATTGTTTTATTAGGATGGGCTTTATTTGATAGAATGTGTTTGGAAGAATTTCGACTTTCAGTGGAAATGTCATCAACACTTTTATCGAATGTGACTATTTTACGTCGATAACGTTATAAATAGTATGTATATAAAATTAGGCACACTGCACTCCATAAACCACAGAGTGTGTACAAATTAAACGCAAGACGCCACTGACATCAGAATATATGTACTATCCTTTCTTGCATCACTTTGTGGTTTACTCTTGTGGTGTTCATCTTCTGTTCATATATAGTAAGATATGCATACATACAGACGTAAATATTTTGAATGGGGTTGATTTCACACTCGCCATAATTGTTATTCTCTTTCAAGTATGAGAAATAATATTTTGAAATGTTCAATTCAAGTTGAACGATTTTAAGCCTGTGGATTATGTACCACGAGAGGACTCTGCATTTTTAAAAAATTTCCGAGAGAAAAGGGGGCCTAGAAGTGTGGTTATAAACAGGGTGTTACCCACTCAATCCTTAATACTTTGAGATATGATTTCTAGATATATTTTTAGAAAAAAATCGTTCTGGAGTTGGGGTCTATCTCGAATTTGTACCCCAGTTTCAGAAATTATGTCAATATCACATTTCAATTTTGAGAGTTTTCTTGGTAACTGTGTTGAAAAATTTGCATTCTTAGAATATGTCAAAAATTTATTAACGTCCAACGGTTCCCTCTGCCTTTTTGATTTTAGACGGGTAACTACAACATCTTTATCAGCTTTTGCTAAAGCCCATATACCTTGGTATTTAACATCAATGCCTCATAATTAAACTTTTTCTTTTAGAAAGCAAAATTCTTCACTTGTGTGTTTTTTAGGACAACCAAATTATAGGTTAAGTTAAGTTTTCATTTAGAGTTCAAACGATATTCGGCGACGTTTAGTCGTTTTACAGATCTCTAGCTGATCAAATATAAGGCTAAGAGACTTAAAATTGACAACTAAGGAAAGTCGGTTAAATTATAATTAATAGTTTTTGTTAGTCCAAAGTATAGGGCTTGACAATCTTTGGAAAATCGAATTCAAATCAAGCGTTCTTTATCGAATATTTATCATTTGTTTCTTCCAATGACATCGAATTAACCAATTAGACCACTAGTCAGCTATATAAACTAGTTTACCCACCCAATACTTCCAGATGTTAAAAATACGAAAAATGGAAGATAGCTAAATATGAAATGAGGTGTGTTTTTTCAAACATCCATAATGATAGACATATCAAATTTCAACGTTCTCAGAACTTTATGCGTTAAGATATTGCGAATTAAAAACAAAAAATGTCCATTCCAGTAGACAAGGGTAAGGCTTGTGTTATAGGAATTGTGAATTATGAGAATTTGGGTTTCGCGTCTTTGTGGTCGGATTTCATGGTCAACCCCAACGAAATTTGTTATTGTCAGCAGTTCTGTTTCGAATTTATGGACTCAGCTGTTAAAAAGAGTAACAAAAGAGACAGGAATCATTATTTGACGTTCATGGTTTATACAGGACCTAAAGCTATATTGATATATTTTTGACACGAATATAAAGGATGTTTGTCAAACTTTTGCAAAAGGTGGGGCAGCTAATAAAAAGGGGCCCCTCGCTTAGTAGTCCAAAGTACGTACTTTCAACTGGTTTATATATGTCAAACATTGTAAAAGCGGAGTAAGACTGTAATTGTAGAAGGTATAAAGAAATTGTTTAACTTTAGTATCTATTTATTCCCGGTGAAATCGCATGATCGTATGTTTTGGGAGGAATAATTTACACCAAAAACAAACCATTAACGACCGAAAATAGCAACAATGGTTCCATTTATCAAAACCCCAATACCAATTCGTACATTTATTTAGGTAGCCAGCTAGGTAGGTACCTACATGTCACATGTAAACTCTTTTCGTGCAATGCATACAAATTGAATGTTTCGGCCTACTTTCTTTCTAAACAGACAAGTAAAAAATAAATAAATATAAATATAAGAAACTCGATAAAACCCTAAAAATGTGAATTAAATCAAATTATAAATTCTAATATCGAATTTACCTTCTAATTTTGTTTTGTGGGGCGGCGCCACCATACAAAGAAGAAAAACAAACAACAACAAAAAAAGAATCAGTCAAACTCCCGGCCAGCGCGGTTTCACTTTATATCAATTCACAAAGAAGAAGATTCAAATTTATTCACAAAACAGCAAACTTAGCACAAAGCCTTAAACTTTATTATTTGAAAGACGTCGGTTTCTGCCTTGCACTATACCGATGCCACATGCATATACACTGCCGCAAAAAAATAATAAAAAAAATAAAAATTAAAAGGAATTCTCTCTAAATCGAAATTAATTAGTATTCCATTGGTATATGCTGATTATATATATTTTTTTTTTTTTCAAATATTTCTTCTTTTTATTCACTGCTGCATGAAGGCCAGTTTCACGACGAAATCGAAGAAGAGAATTTAACAATACAAAATTATGACGGACGGAATTGAATTTTATTCTTCGAACCGCCAATATATGTTTTTGTTGCTATTGGCAAACAAATGAATATCAATTTAACATAACTATAGGTATATGATATGCTATACGAGTATGTCGCGTTTAGACTCTATCCTAAGAGTCAACTGTTTCGCGTTCTTTGAATGCTAATCACTTTAATTTGTCTCCTCCGCCGCGGCGGAGACTTAGAATATGGTAATGATAATCGGATTGGGAATATGGAATTTTAAATTGCAGAACAATGCACACGTTTCTTCGAAATTGATTTTCACAAATTTTAACATCCAAAAGTTATGAATCAATTTTTTTGTATTATATTTTGCGCTTGTTAAATGAAGCTTAAAATTAAAAATGACGCAACTCACAACTTTAATTATGAATAATTATTCTCTTTTTCGCGCTTCCGAAGTGAGTTGTTGTTTGCATGTAGTTAGAATTATTGCTCGTATGGATTTTATTCACAACTGAAAGTTAAATTAATCAATTTGCAACAACTCTTTTTCACTTCACAATAAAGCGCCAGAAATAATGAAGGCACTAATGTATTTTGAACAAGTTTGGTGACGATTGATAATAAACAAATCGAATCGCACAAGAATACCAAAATCAAAATAGAAATTGGATAACAAAACGAAATTGAAGAGCGTCAATTTCTAAAGTATCTATCTCTGTTTGCGCGACGACGAGTTTTCGTTTTCGGATACAATGGGGATTTCGAAATATGCCGGCGCTGACGACGCACAACCAAAATGCTTGCCTCGTACAAGAAAACTAACTGAGTGTGCGCGCACAACTTTGTCCAAGAGCGCGATCGGGTAATCTTGCTTATGCTATTGCTATAGTAGTTATAGCTCTATTGCTTTGCCTTGCTTTGCTTTGCTACTTCGCTCTCTACATCAGGTGGACGTTCAAGTTATTCCACAGGTGTGTGCAGTTATTTCACTTGTTGTGACCAAATTCGATCGTTGTCTTTGTCGTTGTCAGCTCTCAGATACTCTCTCAGTCGCAGTATAATAACAGGCGGTTAGGTTAGGCGATAGCGTTAGGCATAGAGGAGCTCAGTCAGGGTCTGGTATCTGGTTTCTGAAATATGGTAGTGTACTGGTCTGGTACTAGTCGCTTTATCGACTGCCTGCCTATACAGATTCACATGATATGGCATATGGACGCTGCAACAGTGGTCTTGTTGTTGTTTTTCTTCTTTGTTTTTGTGACAAGTTTCTTTCTTTATCGTTAATTTCAATTATCACTGAGTTCAGTTTTAATCTTTAAGATATAATTTTACTTTGATAAATATTTAATGGGAATATTTGGAAACTTTTAAGGAGGTGTTTTGCATAAAATAAGCTGAATTTAAGCAGTGGCTCAGGAATCAATACTTTGCGACAAATATATCTTGTAATTTTTATTGCCATTCTTCAATTAACCATGTACAATGTCCAACATGCCTAAACCTTTTGAGCTATTTAAAAAAATTAGTAGAGCTCGACCCGCTTAAGATTGGGTCCTTTCATTATGGTTTTAGGCCTGGCAAGTCACAAATTGACCAAATATTCATACTTCAGCAGATCCTGGAAAAATACTAAAAAGATCTATAGCAAAGTGGCACCAAAAATTGATGAATCGGTCAGAACCGACAGCATTAACTTTGAAGCCCGTCTTTGTCTACCTTAGCTCTGCTATCACTTCTGAAAATGGAATCTTCTCAGAAATCATAAGTACGAAAAATAACGCCTGCCCATCGCTGTTTTTTGGGGCTGCGAAGGCAACAATGATATAAGGCTCACTCCCATAAGCTCTATACAAGTCTTGAGAGAAAATATCTTCGTTCGATATTTCCGCATTAGAGCATCAATGCTACAGCCAGTAGAATCTTCGCCTCTAGTCCGGAGAGACAATTCATGGTCTCGTTTAAGATGGCGCCCTGAAAGAAGACCTCATCGTACTTCAAGTTTAAAACTGTAGGCTGTTAAATGATGACCACGCTAATTGGTTGAGGCCCACGTCCAATCGGAACTGTAGCGCCGCCTAAGTAAAATGAGAAAATTATTATCGCATACTTTTGATATAATGAATTATTATATACTAAGCTTTTGGAGTAAGATTAACTTTGTTCTGTATTCTGTTACAATCCAAATTGATTGTAAAATTATATTTAATAGTATAGTATTAGTTGATCGGCGAACCCCACAGGCGGAGCATTAGGAATGCAGTGAAGTGGGAGGGTTAGAATCCCTGTAATCCTGTCTCGTCTCGTATTAGTTGATGTCGAGTATTAAAAAATTTTTTTAAGTCGTAGCCCTAGACCCTGGGCAAACGCTTTCAGTGTTAATGTTTTTCGAAGTAAACAATATGTGGATATGTGGACGATCATAAAATAATGTTTTGATATACTCGGCAAGAAACCGAGAAGAAAAGTTAGTATGGATTAGATGTGAATTGTGGCAATCCACTGATGAACCGAAACCACCACATCTGGACGAAATTATGTGCTGCTTTGTCATTCTTTTAATATGAAGCAATAAATATAATACGCAATGCATCAATTAGTTATAATATTATAATTTGTCCAAAGTTGAAAATAAAAATTACCTAAATAAAACACAGAACACAGGATTCATCTTTATTATTTGAGCGTATATTCGATATTTACAGTTCACATTTACAGTTGTTTCGAATTATGATTAAAAACAAAAACATTCTCAAATGAATGAAATGCATTCAAAAAAAGAAATGACCAAAGTGGCAACCGTAATAATGACGATTTAAGATTTGTACACAAATTTTATATTTTGAAGATGCAATTTAAAAATTAAAAATTTAATAAAGACGCTGAGCAATACAAGCGACAAGTTGAAAATTGTTTGTGTTTTCACACCAGCAAACACTTATACTAATACTAAACACTTGACATTCAATTTATTCAACATTTGTCATTGCAATAAAGTTGAAGCGTTTCGTATATTTCCAATTTATAACCAATGAATGGTGCCTCCATCGATCAAATATACAAAGAAAAAAAAACAGAAAGAAAGAAGAGAGACAATAGTCACTAACATAATCGCAAAGTAGAGTTTCAAAGGCAAGTGAATAAACAGCGCCGCCAACAGCTTTGAATCGCATTTTAAATAACGTGCAACGCCAGCGACTATAGGGTTGCCAAAGTTGTATTCCCGTAAACACGTAGATATATGAGAATACAAACTCTGTGCATAGTATAAATAATCTAATATTTATGTTTTTCGATAGATTTGTTATTCTTTAATTTTCTTGTGCACGTACTGTTGTATTTCATAACACTTATTTAAGGAATCAGAATCTGAATGTAGTTTTCATTGTTTAACAGTAGGTTTTTTATTTTTATCCCTTTTAACGAGTAAACACCGAGGTTATAATTACAGAAAGAAAAGGGAAAATAACACAGATGAAAGATGTGAAGAGAAATGTTTAATTTATTGTTTCTATTTCTAGGAACTCAAAATATAAGAAAGGCCTAAGTGAGAAAATCAAATACCTTTAAGTAAATTTGTTGTATAGTGACTTCTGGATTGCTATACAAAAGGATGTACCGAAAGGTGAGCAGCCACAATGCAATGCAATACATTTTGGGTAATAGTGATTTGGAAACTCAATATTTTCTCACAATCCTTAGATGTTCCTCTAACTACCTGCTCGTGGGTTTATAGCTGAAGCGAATATTTCCATGAAATGTAGTATTACATTTCATTCACAAGTGTAGGGGGATATTTGATCAGTGTTTAGTTTGCCTTTTTCCCTACATTTATTGGGATATTAACTAATTATGTCTTCGCTACCTGTGGATATGCCCGCTGGGATATCTGTCAACATTTTTTTTGGTGTTCTATTTTGGTTTTGTATCAGGAAACATCAATCATAATAATATTGACTGACTCAAAGGTAGTCAGGATACAAATAAAGATATCTGTGGTGTTTGAAGGCAAAATCTGATAGCGAGAAATCTATGAAGGGAAAAGACTACTAAAACGGAAATATTCAAAGGATACAAAACAAATATTACTCGTCGTGAGAAATTAACTTGTTCCATAAAAAGCGAATATTGTCAAGTAGAGAGAGATATCATAAATTATAGAAGGGTAAACAGGAAAGTGTGGTTTTTTTTCGGACTACTTAAATAGGTAGGTCTTAAAGAAAAAAATTCACAGCAGATTATTCAGACGTTCTTAGTGACCATAAAAATATATAAAACTTGCTTGTTATTAAAAAAATTGGTTGCAAGGTTCCTTTCATATCTGTTTTTTCATGATTTTAAATAAAAAATTATTATTAGCTATTAGATCTTTTAACAGTCGTAAAATGTATGTATGTATGAATATTCGTTTTTCAGTGGGTCTCAAAGCTATAAGGACAAAACATTTTTTTAACTGTAACTTGGTCAATTTTGAGAACATAGCATATTCAAAGTTCTTTGGGAGGAAGAATTTCGTAACTTGAATATTAGACAGATCAATAGTTTTTATACCCTATCCTAAGTGTATATTTTGACACATAGTTTGTAACACCCCTTTATATTCGTCGCAGACCCTTAAAAGTATATATATTTATGATCAGGACCAAAATCTAATTGTAAGACTATTTAGCAATGTCCGTCCGTCCGTCCGTCACCAATTTATAGGCCTTTAAATTAAAGCTAAAAAGCTGAAATTTGGAACATATACTCCCTAAGGTCCCGAAATGGTAGAGTGTAAAATTTTGTTTGATACGCCCACTGCCACGCCCACAATTTAGAAAAAAACAGTTTTAAAGCTAAAGTTAGAGAGATAGAGTGTTGTAATCTTTACACGATATGTAGGTACTGCCCACCTTTATAAATTTGTCATATAAAGTTTTTTGCCACGCCTACTTTTTGTGGGCGTTTTTCGCTAAAATGCTGTTTTCTTCGAAAATTTTCATAGAAATCGAAAAAAAATGTTTAACAATATATTTAGCCATAAAATACATAGGGATAAGGATAGGGTATCATACTGCTCGCCCCAAGCGGACTGTAGCCTTTCCTTATGTTTATATAGGGCAGGTGCTTTGGGCTAAGAGAGCATCTAAGAAGTAAAGCGCTCTCTCATAGAACCAAGGAGTATGTATTTGGAATAATAAACATAAACTTTGTCAAAATCGGATGAATTTTCCTGAGATGTTTTGGGAAAGCAAAGAACTAGCCTACAGAGAGAGACAACGTAGCCGAGGAAGACCACACCTTAGAAGGGCGAACTCAACGAACTTGGTGTACGTAACTGAAAGCAGCTAGCTGGGGACCGAGCTGGCATTTAATTGTATTGTTAGAAAGCAAAATATCAGGATGGTTTTATTAGAGGGAGGTCGTCGACAAGTAATTTAGTTGCATTTTTATAAATTTCCCTAAACTTCTTGATAGAATAGACCGTAAAGAGTAGGAAAGAAAACCAGGTGATTTCGGCTCTCGCTCCAGCTATTTTTAATAAATGGCATGTCTTTTCGTAGATAAACAACAAAGAGTTAGAATTGATAAAAACTGTCTTAAAATGTTCAAGTAAGTTACGGATCTAGGGAGTAATATTTGTTAGAGATGAACCTACATATGTATATAGTTTTTTTTTTCTCAAGAACGAGACTATCTATTTTTCAATTTTTTATTTCTTTTGTTCGACTCATAGACACATACATATATACCCCGATTTAGTTTGAGATTTAGCAGCAAATGTTCACTATAATCGCTTTGAAAGGGTATAAAGCTGTTTTTTGAGATTTTATAAGACCAATTTTTAAAAAGAGAAGAAAATAATGTCATTTTTGGAGATACATATTTGAATGACTCGACTTCCACCGAAAAACATTTTAGCGAAATCATGTTTTCATTTCGTCTATTTCGCTTAAGCCTTTAAAATAAAGCCACACGCCAAATATCCTCTGCAACTCAAAGACAATTCAAAGTTTTTTATTTTCAGCATTATTTCCACGACAAAGCACAGCTGATGCTTAATACATTACTTACTTATTTTTAGTGCCACTTGTTGATACATTTTTAAATTAGCTACGAACGAAAACAAAATATGTACATACCTACGTCCAATTTTTTGGCAACCAACCAATTAATTTTCGGTTTTGAATTCGAAATACATACATACCTACATACTTGCATATAAGCTTGGCAATTACATGCATAATTATGTTTTTGATTGTTTACCTCAAATGAGTGGACTAAACCTTCGCCTACGCACGTCTTCCACCGCAACGCATCATTAGAATAACTTACATACATATATACACATGAATTTAATTGGATCCAATAGAATGCTCATTAATTATCGGTTGAAAAAAAAATCAACATAATAACCATTGTGTGTGTGAGTAGGAAACGTCAATACGCACTTGCCCAATTCTACCCAAAGTGAATCCCTAATTACATACAAGTGACCTTGATCATATTTACAACAAAGTTCACAACGCACATCCCATGTGCACATATTGAGAACTCAAGGTTAACAACATGACAACTGGTGCTGGCGCACCTATAATATACTTTTGTATTTATTATTATAACAAAAATACACTCACAACAAATTGCATTATCTTGACTAACAAATTGGAAAATTTACATCTGGTCACGGTTTCCTAGACTTCGACTCAGACTCATCCGCATGTGTGGTGTGTCTACCCAAACCGCATCTGAGAAAAAATATCTCATGCATGAAAGAAAGGCAGTTGGAGCGGAGGGTACCTACTTCTTGTTCTTATGGCTTGAAAGAGAATTAGATGTATTCTAACAAAGCGTTTCCACTCCGATAAGCAGTCCCAGAATTGGTTAAAGGATTCCTTCTAAGAGGCTTTTATGAAAAGAACCATAATTAGTTTCGCCGGACATTGTTATGTTTATTGTAGACATGTTAAGGCCCAAACGCTCATTAAAAAGGGTATAAGCCGGCCGGCCAGCCGCCCTGTGATAAATTGAGTGCGGTGCCGGAAAAGGAGATTCATATAAGAGTGCGGAAGAAATATGTATACATATCATGGAATTGCAGTTACGAAGCATAAATTTAAAATTTTATGTTTTTGATTTCTTTAGATTCTCATTATATATTTAAAGCCTCACATTACGTTAAGGTGATGATGTGATCTACATGTGTGTTCAGTAATCTGTATAAGTTTGACGTTGCTCGTACGTTGTTTTACTTGTTAATTGAGGAAACAACGTCAAAAAAAAACAACTGATTTTATTGGTAAAATGTTTACGATTCCAAAGGGGTTTCTAATAGAAAATCTGTTTTCGTATTCGTTTGTTAATCCGATTTGTAGACAATCTTTTAAAATGTGTAGGTATCTATGATGAGCATCTCGAATTTATGATTCACACTTTTAATCACTTTACTAAAGTTCTGCGAGTTTAGGTAATTACTTCTATTGTGAATTTTTTATGTTGATGATGAAGGAGTTCAAGGTTTTTCACAATTTGAGATCATCAAATTAGAATCATTTACTTCGATCTTGCTTCGATCTGATGAGCAATTTGAAAATACTTAGTTCAGAAAAAGTATTAAGGGAAAAGCAGAATAGTCGCCTTAGCTGCTCGTAGAGTGTTCGTATTGCGTTGTACTACATAGGAAATGGTATGTACACATTCTCTCCTTTCTGCGTTAATCACTTAACTACATTTGCTTATAAATTTTTTAACTTTCATTAGTATATGCCAATGCCGTCCGTCGGTCTGTCTATCTGTACGGGCGCCGTATGGCGAAACGGTTCGACGGATTTGCTTTTAGTATAGATCCCTCTTTTAGGTCTCACACATATCTAAAGAAGTATGGTGTCAAAAGAGAACGGTTTTTTTCTAAAAGAAAACTGAGTTTGCAAGAGGAAAGAGAAGAACCACCAAAACGAATTGTAGTTACGAGGTTAACGCAGAAAGAGGGCGATTTTTTAAAATCGTATTTTTAGGTTCTTTGTGTTTTTCTTAAGCCAATTTACGTTGAGAAAGACTCCAACACGAATGTCCATTACAAAGATCGGAAACGGAGCTAAATATTTTGGCATTGAACTAGGATCGTGGTCCAGTGAGGAAAAAAGAGTTTCTTCTGAGCTGGGTTTTTGCAAAAGCATGTAGCTTGAGACACGCCCAAAAAACAAATACATTCTGTTAAAGCTGTTTTTATATTTTTATATTAAAAAACAAAACTGAATGGAGTGAAGTATGCTACAAAAATCGATAAGCAATAAAAACGGCCGAGGTAAAACTTTTGTATTCGATTGACGGAGTGCGCAAAGGGCTTGTCTCCGAAAACTTTTGTCCAGATCCGATTTCTGATATTGAGTTCTTATTGAGCAAAATGTACAAAATAGACCAACGCCACAACGAGACTCTAATTAGCTGTGGCCAGGCATGAAACTGAGCTTTAATTCCACTATTTCCCGTGACAGCAATTGCAAAGTTGTTATTGTTTCGTGTAAGCCAACCAAAGATCTACTGACCTAGCTTTTAAAGACAAGCAAGAGATGACATTCACTAATTTTCACGATTTAGTCGTAGGAAAAATTAATAGAATAAAGTATCATTTGACAGACCCACAATAACAAAGGTTTGTTTTTGACTGTCCCAACAATAGATATGTCAGTGTTCTAGGCATTGTCTGATTTAATACGTGAAGTATAGGGTCCGCCAAATATTTTTTTTTTTAAACAGGGCGCAAAACATCGAGTGTAGCTTCGGCTGTGTGGCACGTAGCGCCGTCCTGTTGAAACCAAATGTTGCCAATATCCTCCTCTTCAATTTTTGTGAACAAAAATTCGTTCAACATGGCCTGATAACGATCGCCATTGACTGTAACGGCCACTCCTTGTTGTTGTTCAAGTTGTTGTTCGTTGTTCATTGTTCTAGCGTATACACAACCATATTCGTTCAGCGGAAGGATAAAACTAATTATCTGTCAAATCAGACATGAGCTAAGTGTTACCATTCGCGAAATAAGCACTAGTTGAAAAAAAAACGTTAGATGGCGGACCCTATATTTTACAATGCAAAACAGGAGATTCTGGAAAAATTGGTGTTGATTCATTAACCCATCACTGGCATCATGATGTTTATGATGCTCGGTAAACTTTTTATAAATAAAAAAAATATTGGCATCACTCTCAGCGTCAAGTGTTCATTAATGGAAATTTGGGTAAACTAATGCGCAACCATAACAAACAAATCCATCACCAAATAGCATTGTTGATTTGGCAGACAAGGAAGTTGAAAAATGTCAGAAGAGAAAGAAATTAGATTTTAACTGAAGAAATGTTTTCTTCAACGTCCAAATATATTAAAAAAAAATAAATAAATATTTGGTGATGTTAAAAATCGAAGGTGAAGGATTCTTCCAGAAATGCAACAAGAGGCCCAGATTGCTGTAAACATTGATCCCGCACAAATGTGCTGAAATCAGAGCAATCTACTACTTTGATCGTTGTTGTTTGGACATTTTAATAACCTTGTTTGCAAAAAAAAAGGAATGGGATATCAAACCATCTTGTGGCAGCAGCCAAAGACTCATTAGTTAGAATAGAGCACAAGTCCTCTCTGGACTACAGGTATATCTGCGAAAGAAGTGATGCAACCAATCATGTGTTGCACAAATAAAATTAAGTTTTCTATTCAGAAGTAGTGAGAGTGAAGAAACTCGATTTCGTGCTTATTAAAAACAATTTGACAGTTCATTATCTCGTAGGGAAAAAACTAATTTATTTCGTCTAATGTTTTTTTTTTTAATATTATTATGACTGGGATTTGAACACGCAACCTTTCACAAACCAAACACACTATACCGTTACTGCATACAGTTACAGTATTCTCATGATTTTGTAAAGCGTCAAAGCTAAATAATGCAGACGTGATCATGATCACACATTAAGGGCCTTTATTCGAAGTAAAACTTTCAGAGATTCGATCATAAAATTAATATCTAATATCGAAGTACTATGCACATCATTAGTTTGGAAATTCTAATTCCATAACTAATCGGCATTATGTCGTACCATAGAGCACGATTCAATCAATTCAAAGTTTCAGTCGCATTCGTTGATTGATTTTCCTTTTTAAATGCAATAAACGTGACATTTGCAATTACATTATGTATTTGTTTTGACGCATCTCTAATAGATATAAACATAACTTAAAAATGTTTTACATTTTTTTTTTTAGCTAGATACATGAATTATGTGTTAAACTCATTAAATACTCATTCATTATAAATAGGGACAATGTCAAATGTAATTTGAATGAATTTTCTTTCTTAAAAGAAGGTTCTTAACCTTTTATTGACTCTACCTTGACTTGACATGCGTGTGTCGTTAAAATTATTAAATAATTTAGGTACCCTTTGTTCGTTTATTTATTCAGATGACACTTTATCGCTGGTAAACTTCAACTCACCCGAAAAGCTAATAGCTCCGCTGATGAACTTTAGTAGTGCGAGACAATGACAGTTCACCAACAAAAGACACTGCGGATTATTTTCCGCGTTATCACGGAGGACACTTAATTTTTGAGAGACAAATAAGCGATAATTGTATCGTTTTTTAGCCTTCAAAATATTACACCATTTACGTAAAACGGAAATTCACCATAAAATGTTATAAACTGTTTTTGTTTTCTTCACAGAATTAATTAAATGATTCATCGACGCGATGATGTAACTTGAGAATGGTACAAAGGATGAACAGGGAATAGGGATTGTTCGGGTGTGAGGTTGTTCGGATTTTTATGACAGTAGCGGGAGGTAAAGAATTTTTACTCAAGCGTGCATCAAAAATAGCTACACATGTATATAGTAATTTATGTTTGTATGGTTGCATATTTACTTTGCCTTCAGGGAGGTGTGTCACGACCACAAACGAAAAGTCCCTTCACTTGCATGCATGCATGATCTGACGCAAGAGAAGATTGAATTTCTGGGCAATACGCTGCGCGTCTTAATTTGATCTAAAAATAAAAACCTTGGCTGTGGAATTGATGGAGCGGCTGTGTGGATTATGTGTCTCTGATGCATTTATGTAGGCAGTCCGCAGTACATATACATAAATATTTTAAGTGTTAAAAATTCTTTGGTTTTTTGTTCGATTTTTTAAAGGTTATTTAATTTTTAATTTATTGGACTTGTCGTGTGGAACGGTTAATATTGTGAAGGCTCAAATGGCATTCAACCGAATGGAAATTCAAGGCAGTTTATGACGGTGTCGTCGTTCTGCGGAAAGACATTGACCAAATATTTGCTAATTATATTGTACTTGCGGCATTTCCGCTTTGTTATTGTTTGTAACCCAGATTCGAGAAGATATGACAACAATAATTCTTATCCAATACAATACATATCTTGAATTAAACAAATATTTTGCACATTTTCTATAGATTGTCTTGTTGTGTAGTATTGTGTCGCGCCTTGTGTGAGTTATTGAATATCAATTTAGTTATTTATCGTCTAGGCGGGGCTTTTTATATCATTTTTAGGGCTTTAGAGGCGTATCTAGGTGAAATGATTTTTGTTTTTACAAACCCGTATCGGTAAGTCGTTTATACTCACTAAAGTATATGTAACTAAATATTTAATACAGAAGATAGATTAATTGTATTGTATATACAATTTACGTGGCAAGTTCTGTGTTCACTCTGTAAAAAGCTGTTTATTCCGGAAATTGTATAATTAAAGCAAAGTGGCTCCCAAAATTGAGCGGATACTTCTTTAGCTTTAAAATATGACTATCGTTAAGTCGGCAACTTAAAAACGAAAAAAAAAATGTTTATCCTTCAGCTAAATTTTGCACTCTAACACAAAATTATACCGTTACACCCGTATTAATAAACACGAGTTAGTCATGAGTTATGTGTAAAATTTTATTAATAAAACAAATTTGAGACTAACTGACGTTTTTTCAACTGTGAGTTAACTTAACTCACCGTGGAAGATGGTTTAACGATGGTTTAGCAGGCAAACGAAAACGCTTTTTTTGGCATTCCTACAGAAATTTCTCAATTTTCTTTCGTTCTGAATCGTACAAAGATTCTCCATTTTTAATGTCCACATCGCACTTTTAAACCTAAAATAACATTTATTTGTTTGCATTAAATTTAAAAATTGCTCTATAGACAAAGAAAATTTGGTTGATTGTAATAGAAAAGTAATAGATTTGCGAAATGTTATTACTAAACGTCAGAATTTTTATTAATAAGAAATTTTAACTCGTGATTTAAGTCTTATTCCATTGCTTAGTACGCTCGTGAGTGAAGGGATATTTCTTAAAACGGCTGTTAATGATTATCCCAATCACAAAAAAAAGATTTGCAAAATAACACACGGTGCAGGTTTAATCCCAAAAGAAACACATGCCACCTATTAATTAAGAGAGTTCCGAATTTGGCTTTATTTCACTATGCAAAACGAAATAATGTCAAAAAATTAATAAAATTTAATCTGAAATTGTTCATTACTTATTATTTCCACATCAACATAGAAATAAGGCCACTTTTTCCCATTGAAAGTGATGCATGCTGCCCCTCTGCAACCCTGCTTGGTTTCACTGTTAGTACAAATGTACAAATTTCATTTTACATCAGGACACTATGATCTGAGTGCTGCGGTTGTCTCAAAAATATAAAAAACAAAACAGAAACATTATTTTATGGAATCAATAGCCAATATTTACAATTACAATAAAAATATAAATTAAAATTAAGTCTAGTTCAATAAACAATGCAAGCAACCCACATATGGTTTAAATAGAGCATGATTAGTCAATCATATCAAAATAATATGATTTAATTTAGTTAAAGAACGAACAAAATCATAGAATCTATCACGTCAATTCGTATAGTCCACGGCTAAAGTTCTTATTCTTTTTCTCTCCATTTAAAGACGAGATTATGAGGAGAGATTATCAGGATTATAGGGATCATAACCCTCCCACTTTACTGCATTCCCACTGGTCCGGTCCGCCTGTGGGGTTCGACCTCAAAAGATATCTGCAGGCAACCCGATTTTGGATCACTTCATCGTTGAGGCCAATCAAATGCTGGTGTTTCTGCATTTGTGTGATCCAGGAGTTTTTAGGCCTGCATCTCTTACGCGATTGTAAGAGAACGTTGATTGTCATTGCCTTTTTGACGGGGTTCGTAGGATACTTTCTTTGAACATAACAATACCAACTGAGCTCCAATTTTTCCGAGATGGGTTCTTTGACGTGAAGGCTTCCTCGTATTCTGGAAATTCTAATTCGATCAAGTTTTATTACTCCTGCTGTCATGCGAAGCATCTTTCCATTCGCTGGCCCCAACAAACCGGAGTGTGGTTTTCCTTGACAGACCAAAGGCTTCTTCTAAGTTTTCCAAAGGTCAGAGGTAGAATCCCTTGCACTGAGTAAACTTATTAGATGCAGTTTGTTCAGCGATACCAAATTTCATTATTACTCCTTTTTTAAAAATATTCAAGTGTCACGCAGTTAAGATAGATTGACTACACGTGTATTCGCTTTTTAAACATTCGTCACATAAAACCACAATCTGTCTAATCAAGGTCGTATAAACATATTTGTAATCAGAAGAAGTGTACAAATCGCATTTAATATCAATCATTTACATTGCTCAACAAACGCAAATTTATTCTCATTGAATTAAAATTCCATTCCGTAGGCATGCACCCACATCACAACAACATCGAGTATCTACGTAAGTACCTTCCCAACCAACTAGATATTCACCGGCATTCCAAATTTGCATGCAAATTCTAGTTTGTTGTTGTCGCTCTTTTGTTTTTATTACTGAGTGATAAATCCCGGCTAGATCTAAGCCGTGTTCCGCGCCTTAATTCCACAAACAGATTCAACTGTAAGCCTCCTCCCAACATCAGATAGTTGATTGATTGACTACGCCTATTGATTTATTCTATGACGCAGTTCAGCTTCCGCGAAAATCTATTAGCTAGCGCGTAATTAAGTACATATGAGAATTTACCTGGCTTCAGGTACATACATACATATACACATTCTTTGTTTGAATATTGGCTTAATGGATGTTTTGTTTTTTTTTTGGTAAACGCATCTCCTTTCGGCAGAGTACAAATTGAAATTCAGAATTTTGTTCTTTTTGTTTTTTGGAATGGTATTTTGAGGTCAAACAAAACCATGTTTGTTAACGTTAACGTTGAGACGAAATCAATGGCTTCATTTGATTGATTAGTTGGGAGAATAGCTTTGACGAGTGATCTTGTTGGACGTGCAGTCAATGGAGACTTACGATTTCAATATATGATCGACACTTGTATGTTAATTAACTTTTATTGACAGTTTATATTTCATGGAGAATGGAATGACAAAAGCAACGTAAATAAAAATGTTATGATAATCTGCGAAGCGGACTGTTTGATTTGATACGTTATCAAGGTAGCGATCGGTAAGTGCTAGGAAAGTGAGGTAAGGATCAGAGACAGCGTGTCTAATAAAAATTTAAATTTTAACGTATTCCTCATTACATTTAGTAATGTACAGATTCCTTAGTCAAGTAAATTAACTACAAAGGAATAGTAGTCGATTACAATAATGCTCGCAACTCTAATTAGGAAAATATCCTAAATTTGGGCAGAATTTTTAATTTTAGACTTAAAGAAAAAAATGTCAAGAATCAATGAAAAGAAGTCCCTTGTTTCAAGTAACAGTCTTCGAGTCTTACCAATAACAAATTAAATTTGGAGATTAAAGTCGAAGTGAGTGCGTAAAGGACGACAAGTTTAAGCTCTACATAAAATTGTTTATTGGTAACGGGCTACGTGTCTTCTTCCATTGCTGAAGTCTATGCAATTAAACTCTGCTGTAGAGCCTAGACTTAAAGAACACTTAAGACGGACTCTCCAAACGTCAAACATTGGCATTTCATAGCCAAACATTATTTGATTAGGGAGCCGAATAAAAAAGGCGTGACTAGAGAATAAATATCAGATCTAAAAAATAAATAAGTATTAGGCGTAAACGGCTCATGCATGACCTAAAGCCTAGTGTCTCCAAATATGTTGTGTGCGAAGATATAATTTTTGGCACGAATGTGCCCTACCGTTTATTGCTTCTCACGCTATTTCTTACTCTTACTGTTGGGTGGAAATAAAAACGTTAAGGTGGTAAGACGCATGATTTGTACCACTGAGCATAGTAACACATTTTAACATCTTAATGATACCTCGCAAGTTAACATGCGATTCCGTGAGTTGACACAACTGGAGATTAAAGCTGCACTAAAGAAAAATTCAACTACCAAAAAATACTGCCAGACTCGCGGATGAGTGGTATTTCTAAAAATTCCGTGATGAAACGAATAGAAAAACACCAACATTAATTTGGTCTTATTGATTTATTAAAAACTAGGACTATTATCTAGAAAGAAAACCAAGTCCCTCAAAAGTTCAATAACTCCGTTTCAGCGTAAACAAGACATTTTTGTAAATTTGTAGGTTTCATGTAAAATTCTCCACAGTTTTTCATTTGTGGCCCTTTCAGTATTCTAGAATTCCCCTTTTTTCCAGCAGTCCCTTGAAGGACTGCTTTGCAATATGTTTAGTAATAAGGCTTAAGGTCGATCGTTGAAAATGGCTGGCGCAGACTTAAATGCTTCTCCAAGTCACTTGCATATGGCAGTTTGCCAGTGCTACAGCCGAAAGAAATAACGGCAAACGTAAAAAAAAGAAACCCAACTAATTGTAAGTCTAAATCAGCAAGTAATTTACAAGGGGGGCGCAAAAGTCATAATTCTATCGAAAGATAATTTAAGACACATCAACAAGACATGAATCAACTTTTCATCGAAAATTATTATGAGTGACGAGGCCCATTTTAAGCATTCGCGCATCTTCCATTACCCCCGCTCAAAATTACTGAATGGTGTGCTGTTTAAGCTTGCACCGCGACCAAACGACTACTGTGTACTGCGAGCGCTACAAAGCCATGCCCAACGACTGTCTTCTACCTCAATTGGATGAATTGGGACTGGAAAAGTTGAGTTCAACCCAGGATCGTCCGTGCAGCGGAACAACCGACATTTTGAGGGCTGCATTTCCGAGTCGCCTCAAATTGCACTAATCGCAATTTAACAGTTCCAGACTTCCCTCAGTCAACACTGTGAGAACCTATAACCGGATGTTCTGGCTTGAGTAATAAAAAGGCAATAAGGCCCGGATCAATTCTGGTGGCGAAGTCATTTGGCCGACATCATTTTCTCGACTGATGTCAACTGGTAACAACTTTTGCGTCACCTTGTATTACCAGTTCTTTGTGCAATATTATTATATTGTTTGTGCGCTTAGTATTGATGACATTGATGTAGACGAGTCCAAAAGCCGTACTTCAAATTAATCAAAAATAAAACATTTAACAAAAGTTAAAAGCTTACCCAGTATATAATTTATAGTTTCTCCAATATGTGCAATATGTTCCTTTTCTGTCCGTACCTTCAAATTGTTTATTTACAAAATCGTCGCACTTCAAGTAGGACTTCCTGAAATACTTTTCCGATTACAAACAATTTGTCCATCTTACCCGAATTTCCTTAAAAACAAAAAAAAGCTCATTACCTTTTTTGTTAGCATGATAATAATTTTATAGCCCTTTCAAAGTTCATGTGGAAAAGAAGGATTAACTGCAGCTAGAGGACTCCGGTTGAAAGGTTATTAAACTTTGAATTTTTAGAGGACATATGTGTGAATAATTTCGGAAGTGGAATTCAACTTAAATACAAAAAACTGAAACCATAACAAAACTTGTAAAATACTAATTTACGGGAACATGCCATAGCGTTTAATTCCAAGTTTATATTTTATTTGTTCTTGTTAATTGCTCAAACAATAAAAAGTAAGCCGAACTTTGATCATACAAACCACTCACAAATTGCACAATAAAAAACTAATAATAAAACGTAACTCCTCCAAATGGCTGTACTCGGACTTTTCTTTTAAAAAAAGTTTCCAACCGCAATACCTCTCTGGGTCATCGCTTTGCATTCATCATTTCGGTTATTTGGCTAATAAGATTATAAAATTAATACTAAAAAAAAATTAGGTAAGTAAAAAATATTGCTAGTTCTTAAGTGCTACTTAAATTACACGGATAAAATTGGTTTACGGCAGATATCCAGCTTTATCTGGGTGAAGTGTGAAATTATCATCATCTCGCATCCTTCTTCTAATTGCTGCTATAGCACCGTCATTTGCTGCCTGACGCTCAGCGTCCTGCTGACTGTTTTTCTCTGCTATTCTTTGCGCTGCGTATGGAGTGAGAAAGTAACGGCGATCAAACTGGCTTGGCTTTTCAATAGCGTCAACCACTTTACGTATTGGCCCTTGCACGGGTCCACCTCCAGTTTTATTCAAAATATCCCGAGAACTTGGCGTATTCATGTTAAATTTCGATCGTATATTGAGTGGAATCATTTCGGGTTTAAGATGAACTTCGGTAGTGTTCAGAACTTCACAATCGATTTGCATTAATGTGATGTCTCCGTTAATAGAGGGATCTCCGGCGGGCAGCATAAGAGACATCCTAGGACGGGTGCTCTTGTTATAAGCTGCGGCCGGGAGAAGAATATGATCGGAGTTAAAAGATAGCACATAGAAGGTATCATCCCGCCTGTTGATGCCTTCAAATAGTCTCAGGTACTCCTCATTAACCTGCGGCTTGAAGATTTGTAGCGAATTTTTCGGATGCACTTGCAACTTTTTGCTTCGCGATGATTGCCGATTGAAGAAGCTCTTTCGGTGGCGTTTGGGTTTACCCATCGGATGTGGTGGCAATACACTTTTCAACTCAAAGTACTCTGGAGTGAGTTTGAATCGAATCGGCTTCTCCTTCACAGTACTCAAATTTAGGTAGTCGTTCACGTTTATCCACTTTCTCAACTCACTCGCCAGCCTCAAGTTTTCGGTTTGATTAATACTAACCGGACACTTGTCGTCACCATCTGTAGTAGTGTTTCCACCATCAATGTTAATCGATTCGGTGTAAGTAGTCCAGTTGGTGGTATCATCGACCCACAAGAGACCGCGGCGTCCGGCGATCTTGCTAAAGCGTGCCTCAAAGTCAACGTTAGATGATTGCAGTCCGTCTTCGTGGGAGAAATATGTTTGAAAGCTGCCAAAGTTGATTGATACCATGAAAACCATTGCTAGCAGGACCGCAGTGTTCTTCTTCATGTTCGAAGAGAGAAGACGGTTCTTAAAGTTCGAACTTTTTATATTGCTGTTGAACTTGTTTGTGATGAATTCACTCAGTTTATTGTGGTTACACTGGCAGCTCTGCGAAAATGCAGTCAGTTGAGATCGTAAAGTTGTGTTCTCCTAACAAATAAATAAAATAGAAACGTCAATTTCGTTATTGTCCATCGGTTTATCGTATAAGTTTATTTTAACATAAATATAAATACTTAAAACAAAACGATTAGGAAAATGGAGATACCGATGCACATTGGTTTTAAATGTCTGTAAACTATAATGTGTAGGGAAAACAGATCGGGGTAGAGCATTCCACATTCGTGTTGTACTGTTAAGAAACGAATCCTTATATTTTACTGTCCGTCCAAATATAGGCTTAAGGGTTAACTAATGTGCAACTAAAATGCAACTGGTGGAAGTAGCGATAAAACAACGATAGGAAGGAGACAATGCGACGATGACTAAGAGAGTCAAGTGATTTCGCGATGTCTCGATCACCAATAAGTTTTAACGCACGTTTTTGGATCCTGTCAAGTAGCTCCAAATATGTTATTGGTGTACCAGACCAGATATGAGCGTTGTACTCAAGTTTTGGGCGAATAAACGCCTTGTAGATTTTAGCCAGATCAGAAGGGCTGAAACATTTCGCAGCGTTCTTGGCGACGTCGAATATGTGGTCGTTCAGCGATGCAAGTGCTATTCATGGATAATGGCAGAGTATTGGGTTTTCTCTTTAATGACAGAAGACAGCATTGTGTTTTGGAAGCTTTAAATTCCACTCTTGTATTAATTTAAACTGTGAAAGTTTACCAGCTTATAGTTCATCACTCCGGCTTAACCGATTCAGATGGAACCTTTCGCATATGTTTAATCACAGATCAGACGAGCTAGATAATGGTTGAGCCAACCAGCAACATTTTAAAACGAGTAACTAGAGTTTAAACAGCATCTGGGGTTAAAAAAAAACTTTGAGACTGTCGATTGAACCTTGACAACGATACGATGGTCGTACACACGCATAAAAAAAGTTCAGCGGACAGTGCCCCAAAAAAGTCTCTTAAAGTGTAAACTTGTGTGCAATAATGGACAGTAACAAGAGAAAAGCGGCTCTTGCTCACAGATGAGGTACACTAAGATGGTCTATTATATATTCCTCAAAGCAGCAAATCTTTAGAAGTCCATAGTTTTCAATAGTTTCGAAAAAAAAGCATGACAAAGCAGAAACATGACCAAACGTAAATTTTTGGACATTGACGTTCGTTTAGTAGTCCAACGCGAAGTAACCATAGATTGTTTTACACCTATGGATGTTTTATTTCTACATTATCTTGCAACGCAAGCGCTCACGAGCCTAGTCAATAACTTCTTATCAGGTTGAAAATGACAATTCGCAGCCAAATGGACGTATGGTGCTTCTTTTAAAAAGTTAACTAAGACTAATAAAAGGGACCTGACACATCCTATAATAGAGTTCAAATTCCTTAATCCCACGAAGCGGGCCACTTAGGAACTGTTAAATACAATAATTACTAGCAAGACTGTATCTTTGCGTTTATCATTTATAGGCCAAAGAAGAATAAACAAATAAGAACAACAAAAATGCCCCAAACCCCAAGTATTTAAAAAAACAAACCCGCCTAGTGTATATTAAGTCTGACGTGAAACAACACCTTTTCGCGTTCTATGACGTATTACTTTGCATGAGCACACGGGAACTCAAATTTGCAATTCAAATATTTCAATTTACAAAGAAATCTTAGAGGACCGCGTTATCCTTTTCCTGAAAACATTTCTTCGATAAACCAAAAAATAGTTATTCCATTAAATATTTGAATAAAAAAAAAACAAAAGACGACGCACATCATAAAGTACGTTGTTATGCGGGCATATTAAGTAAATACGATAAGATAATGTGTCAAATAGATTGATAAAGAGTACTTCTACTTACACCCTTTAACGTAATATTTTCTTTTTCCAGATCATTGATACGCGACTCCAGTGAGACGACGTAATCTTTCTTTTTTTTCCGTGACAGCGAAGCAGATTCTCTGTTCTTAATCATTCGCTGTTGCTTTTTTAAATGCCGTTCATCAACAATGCCCTTAAACACTCCCAAGTCGCGTACCTTCTGCTCGGGCTTCGCGACATTATCTGGTAGAACTTTAGGCAGCACTGACAGTTGCTTTTGCGGTGTAGGTACTGCTGAAGATTTCATGATAATTTTAGGCATTGCTGTGCCATGTGCCTTGCCATTGTGAATCTTTTGCATCATAGCTTTGAAATCCTTGCTCGAGAGTACAATTGTCTTGGGCTTTGCCTCTGTCGGCTTTGGGCTGATTTTAAGCGGAGTTTTAAAGTTCTGCAATTGCACTGTTGTTAGCGGAACAGTTTGCACAGGGATTAGAGTGCCTTGAAACAGGTTTATAGGTGTTGCGCTTGCAGCCATGGGCAATATGTTGGCAGGCAGCTGAATCAAATTTGTAGGCGGCGATACTGCAGGGGGATCGACTATCATGCACTGGCCCATTGAATCGCCCGACACTGTGGAAGTCGAACTATTCGTCGGCGAGGGGGTGCTTCGGTTTTCCGATTTAACAGATTTGCCTTCAGCATCTTCGTCGCAAAAGAAATTAATAAAGTCATCTGGGTTGAAATCGGTTGGCGAATCACATTCACTTTTGACATTTTCACTATTTGAATTCGATGAGGCAGGCGGAGAGGGAAAAGTTTGAAAATGCGTTACAGGCTGAAAGCTATATCCAGAAGATAGATTCGCATCAGTACTACGCAGTATTTCATCCAGTTCATCGATGTTGTACTCGGGCGAGACAAACGATTGAAAGTCTTCTATTTGAAAGAGTTTCATTGTTTAGCACATTGAGAAGCACAAATATATATAAATATTTACCATAAAACTCTGTGCAAGATTCGAAGTCCATTGTTGTTCGAAATCAATTTAAAACCATGTCAGTGGTCGGACAGTTCAATAAATAAGAATGAAAACAAATCTCCTTTGATATTGCAAATGAAACACTTTTTAATTGGGCTCTTCAACTTTAGAATATTCCTTTTGATTTTAGAATTTTTATTCTACGTCTCGCCTCGCCGGTGTGCCTGTTCATAAACACAAAAAACGTCGACGATGGCAGACAGGGATGGTACATATCAACTGAGCACAAATGGAGTCTGCCTGCATTTATTTTTGACTTGACAAGAGATTATTTGCTTAATTATTTACAAAAACTGAATTGGCCAATGCTACGTTTCCACCAACAGATAAACCGAAATTATAGCCGAAAGAAACGTTTTCACTCAAAATAGGGTTTCTTTCAATTTGCGCACAAATTGTTCTTAATTGTCAAATTGCGAAATTCGTGTAAAGTAAATTCCGAGACTTAAGGTCAGATGAGACCGCATGCCAAATGATCATATAATTGCCATTTCTGACAGTTTTCGCTTGCAAAATAAGATTTAAATTTGACAGCGAAATGGTCATTATTTGGCCAATTGGCATGCAATCTAATTTATTATAATTTATTGTAACTTTATTCAATAAAATGGTAATAATTGACTAAACTAGTCAACAACTCAAACCATTTTTGGACATGTTACATCGTTCCCGGAAATACGGGTTTTCCATATTAAAATTTATTTGTTTTTGATATGTTTGATGCATACTTACAATACAACACGTGTTCTCTAGTTAAAATAAGAAAAATGTAAAATAGATTTCAACTATGTTGTCTAATAGTTTTATGTTGAAATTTATCGAAGTTAAAATGCAAACTATCCTCATATTATTCGATACACAAGAAATCAATTACGGATTAATTCAAAGCAACATATTTACAACGAATTCATACGATGACTTATTCTTATTATTTGGCACTATTCTTCACAAAAAAAATTATCGTTGTGTAATGCGAATACACACGCTATACATATCGTTTAATAAACGTTTACATAAACGATTTAATTCTCAGCTGAGTTTTTACAGGTAAATTACAATGAAAAAAGAGAAGAAAATTCAATTCCAAAATAACTCTGTATGACCAACCATTCACCGTAGTATTTACCACGACCGGACGACTGATGGATAAAATCTTGTAATGTAAATGCAACTTTACTCCTAGGGTTAATTTTGAACCCATTCCGAAAAGCACCAATACCATCCCTGGTGTAAAAAAATCTCAAGCTGACATTGAAAATTTCCCTCGCTATAATTTCCCCTATTTACAAACATCCAAGTGTCAAAGTTCTTATGTCACTCAGAAAAAAAAGTAAATTTTATTTTTCAGTGATAAATTTTTCTTCCGAGTTTGCTAATTAAAAATATTATTGAAATTATCCGCTTCCACTATGGCGACTTACAACAATCCACATTGGCTTCTGTCTCACATCCGAAACTCCTTCATATCGACCGATGACACTGGCATGTGCGAAACAGTGATGCTTAGTGATGACCTCCCGAAGCATTACTTGAAAAATTTTCAAACCCCTCAACAGCAGCGTACTACAATTAGAAAAGTGGGAGTGAAAAACAATCCGCGTCCGCCGGAAAGTGCACTAAGTGAGGTCGATTTCGTCTGTTACCCAGGTATGGACCAAAGTGATGACGAAGACATGGATCTGGCCGCTCAATCATTCGACATACAAATGTATCCAGAAATCGGAGCACACAGGTTTCGATCGAACACCGCTCAAAAGTTGGAAAAGATGGATATTGCAAGGAAAAAGGCAGCCCGAACGAAATGTGTAAACTTCGAAGACCAATCGAATGTAGGTGGCGAGAGATCGGACTTGTTCGAAAGAAAGATCGTCTCCACCACTGCGGCGACGAACAAAAACAGCCGGCTGTCGCTGCAATTGATCAATAGTCCAAAACAAGCAGCCAATAAATTTATTGAATTTGCCAGGTTTGATGGAGCTTCGCACACTGGAATGCAGACCAAGAGGATTAATGTTTTTATAAACATGCTTCCGGAGAAGGAACGCAACTATCCCATGAAGATTTGCGTTCTGCCTAGTGCTAAGATCCAGGATGTCATAGGGTTTATCTGCTACAGGTGTGTTCTTCAGTATCCTGATATCCCGTTGAAGTCAATACGACACTATGGGCTCTACATGACCGAGGACAACGACGACATGGATGATTTTCCGCCTCTAGATGTTCGAGAGCCTTGTTCAAAGTTTGGTTTCAGTCATTTAACCCTGGCTGAGCGACGTCCACTGGCGCATGTGACTCGAGTCGACTATCCATCGCTGTCGATGACTTCCGAGGACGAAAAGGCAGGTGACGCGGCTGTTCGCGAAGTTCATGGAAGCGGAGGCAACCTTGCCAGCTACGAAGAGCGTATGATGGACCACAACGACATGATCGATGCTCCCGTGTATCGCACCTACAAACTCAATATTATCGACAAACGCTTCTTTAAATCCGAAGTGCAACTAGGAATCTCCGGGGAGCGCATCGAAATCGACCAACAGAAGAACTCTTCCAAGTTTTGGACAAAACAAAAAGCAATGACCTACCCGATCGACTGCATCGCCTTCTGTGAGATCATAGAACGACGACAAAATAAATCAATCATTCGAATTTGGATTAAGCCACCACAACCGGAGGGCTACTTGTCTTCATCTAAACATGCTTCATCTTCGACAGCTGTCACTAGCTCACCCGTTAGTCCGCAACATTTTACCACTACAGCTGGTTCATCGACATCGTCGTCATCGTCAAGTGCGCCGACGTTGCGATTTAAACATTACGATTTTGAAACTGAGCCCAATGTGGCTACAAACATCCTCAACAAAATGAATTTCATTCTGGACGTGCGGTCTAGCGACACTCGAAGGGACTTCATGGCAGCGCGCGAGAGGAAACAGGAGAAACACGGCAAGAAAAAGAACTGATCTTCCATGAACTCTTGTTCTTTGTCGCCGCCGCCTCGCGGAGGCGCAGAGAAATCGACGAGTGCAGTCTTTAAGGATTTCCTTCGACAATTCTGTGATTTGTATTTTACCATTTAATAGAAGGAATCTTTGTCTTCTATTTACATACATATAATATAGCATTCATTTTGTAATTTAACGATTTTAGCAAAGCGATATTATGTAACTTGTAAAGCGTTTGAGTGCAGAGCAGGTTTCTCTTTTCCTTTGCATTATCATCATTTTCTTTCATTGAAAGTTGTTTTGTCTTTTGCATTTGCATTTGCATTAAACATTTTGAATAAATCGTTTTACTGACGGTTGATTATATTTAAATAAATAAATAAAAAAAAACGTTTGTTACTTATACAATGTGAGTGTTTTTTGTTGTTGTTTTTTTATTATATTCCAGGCTTAGATAATAGAAGGAACATTAACAAATCCATATGTATGTAGGGAAAGTGATATGACTCTGACTGAGAATTTGGATGCCTTTGGTGCATGCAAGGATGTTAACTTTTAATCTTAAATCCGTTCATTTTGCCCATAAACTTCGTCCTTGTCAGCTCATCAGTACCTGGACCTAGTTAGGTTTTCCGTTGGACCTATCGTCATTTTTAACATAGGTACTTTAATTTTTCTTCAAAATCGAGGTCAACATTACCAACTTTTTCTCTTAAAATTTGTGCCAGACATGTCTTTGTAGCTTAGGATTTATATGAACGTTCAAATACCTAATCATTCAATTCCGCTGTAGATCTTTTAAAAAAAGAATAAACAAAATGTGAAAGCAAAACAATTGTGAATTCGAAACAGATAAGAAGTATGGTGGAAGTATCCGTTGTTATTCAATTTTGTTTTAGTTTAGCGATTGAGTTGCAAATAAAAAACAAAATTTACAATTGACAAACTGATTTACAAAAGAACCGAAGAAATTTCCTGGGCTTGATTTAGTAACTTTCTAAGTTATCTACTCTTTCGTTGCCTTTATTTCTACTAATTTTGTGAGTTATGGAACATATTTAAGCAGTTTTTTGCAACTTTAAGTAGCTTAAAGTTACTTAAAAAAGTAACAAACCTTAAATCTGTAAATATTCGTTTTTGTTTTAATTTGTTATCGTTGAAAATAAATTCGACTTTTTGAACGCACCCAAGAGATCTACTAGGTTTAAGGTGATGTATCATTTATTATGTATATACATTTGATACTTTTTAATTCAACCTGCTTCCCAACAGTATTACCATATTCCTCAATAAAAAGTACCTTCCTTTCGTATATGCAGAAAGTTGCACATACGTATAAATTTATTCGATAGAAACACTGTCTCAAAATAACAAATTCAAAATCTTAATTTAAGGAGATAGATATTTACAATAAAATTATTGACTTAAAATTTACATTTTTTGCACTGAAATGACGCAAAATATGGATTTATGCAGCTAAATACTTTTAGTTTGGTTTGTTTTGGGATTTTTTACACTTCTCTTTGTTACATTGATCCAATAGCGAGGTTATTTTGGGATTTTTGTAAGGAATTATTCGTTTTTTGTTGAAGTTGAAGATAAATTATTTTTCCATTTAAATTTTTTGTACAAATTATATACCTGAATAAGGTTTTTTTGCAACAGGATTTGATTACTTCTCACTTGCTACAATCAAACACTTAAGTTAATTAACATTATTGTTATTAAATTTTAATTGTGAAAAATAATCAATAATATAATAAAAAATAATGTAATAAAAAATTTCCCTCATTCGAATTTGTGGAATAAAAATTTCAACCTGGTAACATTGGTCGTCAACAAGACGCTTCTTTTCAGCTGTATTCTTGTATTGTATTTCCAAATGTCATTTTAGGTTAGATCAGTCACTGCGGTTAAAATAGCAAAATAATAAAACTTTTTTACTTCCAATAGTGTTGATTAATAAAACTCATCAAAATTTGATTTTTGAACACATTTTTGTAATTCGTGTAGCTCCTATAGTTCTTGTTTATAATCCCCAAAATGGAAGCACTCAAAAACGATGTAGCCGGCATTGAATTGACTGAAGTGGAAAATGAACTATACGACCGCCAAATTCGTCTTTGGGGCTTGGAATCTCAGAAGCGGTAAGCGAAAAGCTATGATACTATATAAATTTCCAGTAATTCGATGCTAATGTCTGTATTTAGGCTTCGAACAGCAAAAGTTCTCATCTCCGGACTAAGTGGAATAGGTGCAGAAGTAACAAAGAACATCATCCTTTCCGGCGTCCATTCAGTAAAGCTCCACGATGACAAATTGGTTGTTGACGAAGATTTTTGCTCGCAATTCCTCGTATCAAGAGATCAAGTTGGGGTTAACAGGGCCACCGCATCTATACAGCGAGCACGCGAACTAAACCCAATGGTGGAAATATCTACTGATATTGAGCCGTTGGACAAGAAAGATGAACAGTTCTTTGCCCAATTTGACGTTGTCGTCATCATTGGGGCACTCGAAAAGGAATTAATTCGAATTGACAATATTTGTCGATCGAAGGACATCAAGTTTTTTTGCGGCGATGTTTGGGGTATGTTTGGCTACTGTTGTGCTGAGCTGCAGAACCACAGTTTTGTTGAGTAAGTTGCTACAGTCTGTACTGTGTCCTGACACTTATTTTTATAACTTTTCCAGAGATGTGGTTAAACATAAATTGATTTCTGCGCCCAATCAGAAAACAAAAACTGAATTAATTACCACAACGGTAAAGAGAGAACTAGAGTTTCCTCCAATTCAAAGTGTATTCGATTTCGATTACAATTCGCCGGCATACCTGAAAAAAGTTAAACGCACCGGCCCGGCTTTTGTTTTATTACGTGTGCTACAAAAATTTCGCGAGACTTTAAACCGCGATCCTTCATATAAAGATCGAGAAGCAGATATTGTTCAATTGGAGAAAATTCGCAATGAATTGAGCAACGCAGACGTCCTTCCTACAACATACTTTTTGAACGTGTTCAGTCAAATCTCGCCATCTGCAGCGGTTATTGGAGGAGTTTTGGCACAAGAAGTTATTAAGGTAATTTCAAAGAAAGAAGCTCCACTCTCCAATGTCTTTCTGTTTGACCATGAAAATTGCTGCGGTTTCATCGAACGTATTGGTGATGTTCCTAACAAGAAGGAAGAGAAATTGTCATTGAATTAAATTAATATAATAAGATGTGTTTATTTTTTAATTGTAAAATAAAGAAAATAATATTCCATACTTTTAAACTTATTTCACTCGGTAACTGTGCGTCTTTTCATATACCTAATTGAAGTAGTAAGAACTTTGGAGGTAAATTTGTACTTACCACGCATCTTGAAAATGTGAGCGGTAATTTTGTTTATTCACTTGATTTTGCAAAACAAAAGTAAAAGTTACGTGCTTTGTTGGAACTCCTCGGCGCCCATAAAGCATAGCTGCTGATGGTGGTTTGTTTATTGATAGCATGTACTTGCTTGATTACGTCTTGATTTACTTCAAATACGACTTTTATATTTATAAAAAAATTTCCATGAGAGACCCTAATACCGTACCGAACAAATTTAAATAGTTCTTGTGTAGATAGCACCTTTCATACTGACACTAATCCTTCAGACTACTGCTTCAGACCGCCATTAAGGCACACAAAATAAGCCGCTCCATGTCGAAATTGTGCTGCAGGAGACATATTTTCTTAAGAGACATATATATATTTTACAGAGGACTTTTATAGAAGGGACATATGTAGCTGACAATTCGAGTATGCTTCATTCCAGCCATACTTAGTTAATGATTTGCAGCCGTATTTATTAGATTTCTTTAAAACACCTCTCAGAGGTTGCTTAGTGAAACAACGCGTAAGTATTTACGCAACCTTTTCGCATCTTTGCTGAAATTCTGATTTATAAACGAGCTTGTTCTGTGTTTTAACTAAACGAGGTTTGTGTCTAAATAGTAAGAAAATATAAAAAACTAGTCCAAAAAATAAGATTCTACTATATTTTGCTTTAAAGGTGCAGAAACTCAGCTGCTTTGGGCAGAGTATTGTTTATTAACATTGAAATATTTTGCGTAGCATCATGGACTCCAAAAAATAAAGCCAAGTTCGGAAAATTGGCATTCCACTGACAATTTTCTTATGAAATATGCTACAAAGGCACACATACAGTGGGAAGCAAAACTGTCCGGATGTTTTGCATTTCTCTGGTTATGTTAACAAAATTAGTAATGTAATAGAAATATAACATATATTTGTCATTTTTTTATTTAATTAAACGTTTTTCTTCAAATTAAATAACAATAAGTAATTAAATAAAGTAATATTCAGAACAAAAATAAACAAAAATAACAGAATTCATTATTCGGACACTTTTGCACATTAGTGATTTCTTAGTATTTCTCTCTAATCGCTATCAGTTTAATACTTTGTCCAAAGCCCTTTGTTCTTTAACACACTTTTAATTCTTTTAGGCATATCTCCACCAATTTTTGGATGATTTTGTGGTCAATATTCTGCCATTCTGATTTTGGAGCCAATTTTGAACAATTTTAGCTGTATGCTTCGGATCTCCGTCTTGCTGGAAGACGACTTCTTCAGCGGGATATGTGCACTCATATACAAAATCAGGAAAATTGGTTAGGAGAATGTTCAAATAGTCTTCTTTCTTCATAATACCTCGGATTCTCACCAATGGACCGACGTGCCACCAAGTAAAACAGCCCCAAACCATTATTCCCCCACCACCGTGTTTCATAGTTTCCTTTACCTGGTGCTTTTGGATACGCTGGTGCAGTCGATGCCAGTAGTACTCCTTGCCATCTGATTGGTAACGGTTAACTTTTGTTTCATCGCTCCAAATGACACGTTTCCAGTCATCTATGGTCCAGTTTTTGGGCTCCTTACAGAACTTTAAGCGTCGTTGAACATTTTTATTTGAAAGAGATGGCTTCTTTTTTTTTACGCTGGCTACCAACCCTACTCTTTTAAGCGCACGTCTAGCTGTCCATGTACTAACATTTTTGTTAATTGCTTTTGCAGCATTTTTGGGTGTCCGAATGTCCTTGTTATGGAGCAACCGCTCCATCAACCGAGCTTCGGCATCAGAAATGAGTCTTGGTCGGCCCCCATACCGCTTGAACAAACCACATTTCGTCGGTTTTTAATATCACTAACCGTGGTTTTACCTTATTTCAACTGTTTAGCTATTTTACGGCACGAATAATTCTTTTGCAATAAATTGATCACACTATTTTGAAGATCAATTGGAATTTTCTTCATTTTCTACTCTTTTCTTTTTTGTTTAAAAACCAAAAGCACAGCACAACGACAAATTATATACTGAGGTCAAGGAACTGCATAAATATCAAAAAGCTAAATTCTTACGGTACAAAAAAACAGTACAATATGGTATTATCTGATTACAACACTAATGTGCAAAAGTGTCCGAATAATGAATTCTGTTATTTTTGTTTATTTTTGTTCTGAATATTACTTTATTTAATTACTTATTGTTATTTAATTTGAAGAAAACGTTTAATTAAATAAAAAAATGACAAATATATGTTATATTTCTATTACATTACTAATTTTGTTAACATAACCAGAGAAATGCAAAACATCCGGACAGTTTTGCTTCCCACTGTATATGTAATCAATTATACGATTTGCATTGTCTCGGGTTAATTTGTTGGCTAAAGAAGTTAATTGAATCGATATCCTTCACAAAAGCCGCATTTGAAATGGCATTTTTAAATCGCTTTATACCTTTTTACAAATTTATTGTTTTAATGAAAATATAAAAATGACATTTGGAATCAAAAACAAATTTTACACACACCTTACGCAGCCTCTAAATGCAAATCTTGGCGTTTAGGTTACGCATCGCTTAAGCAACGTTGCTTAAGTTTTATAAATAATGTTTTGCTGCGTAAGGACAGTTTAAGTATTGCGTAAAGTTACGCTGGCTTTAAAATATGTTTATAAATAAGGCTGTTGGTGTATAAGCCCTAACGAAATTACGAATTTTAAGGCTGTTGGTGTATAAGCCCTAACGAAATTACGAATTGGTGGCATATGTTCTCGACAAGATGTCTAGTTAACTTCGGCGCTATCTGTAGACTAAGATTATTTCAGGCCTTAACATTCCATGTTGGTATATTCCTACACTCGCGCAGTTTTGCTATATTGATACTTAGTCTGTATTTATCCAAACTAACGGAAGAGATTTATGGAGATAATTGGCATATCGAATCTCAAACTCACCGTCTGTAGTTCAACACCTACGGTGCTAGACGGAACGCTGCCTTTAAGACGGAACCGTTGATTCGAATCCTCTGTTGTTTTAATTACCCTCGAAAACCGCTGCTACTTCGGTTTGGCGAAGCAAATGCGTAAAAAACTTCTAACTCGAAGGATGAAGTGCATGCTCTGCAGAAACCGCACCAGTTCTGTTATACGACGCCGAGTGCTGGGCGATAAGCAGGAAAGTACAGTTAATATTGCAATCCTTCGAATGAAAGGAGGCCGAATATTGCTTAAACAGATACTTTATCGGGTGAAGTATTTTAAAAAAATGTTTTTTTTTATTTCTAGTTTTACCACTAAAACTACTCACCTTTCTTTTCAACATTTTCTGAAAAAATAAATTAATTTTTTTTTAACAACAAACAAACTTGAGCTGCACGAGAGATGGATACCTAAAAATACATCTCTTGAGATTTTCTTCATCACTCAAAGAGAATTATTTACAATTCACACATTTTTAGCTCTAAATGCTAAATATAGCATAGGTAAGGAAAATTCGTTTAGTTTTTCATCAGATTCTTTGAGGAAAAGTTCAATTTAGTTAGTTTCAAAATAATAATTTAATTTCAACTCTCAATCGCTAAAGTTATAAAACTAGATACGTAGTTCAAAATGGCTTTAACGGAAATATCAGGATTTTTTCCGGAATACTACCTGAATTTGCGAAACACTTGCGATGAAACTGATATTGAAAAAATTTCCGAATGCACTACTGACCTGGATCGGATGGCCTATATCGATAGTTTAGAATTCATTCGAAAAAGTGATTTAAAAATTGAACGCAACTTTGAGGGAAAGAACACTACAGTTGCTGCTGCATTTAAGGAAAAAGGCAATCTAGCATTTAAGTCCATGAAGTGGCTGGAAGCTATGGTCTTCTACACAAAAAGTTATGTTGCACTACCGGAAGATAAAAGTATGGGGATTGCTCTTAAACAATGTGATACATTGAGGTTATATTTCTTGTTTTATTTTAGGAAAAGAGAAGGCGATTATTTTGGCCAACCGATCTGCAACACTGTATCACTTGTTGAAGTATGATGAGACCTTGCTGGACGTGCAAAGAGCTATCGAATATGGATATCCGAGTGACTTGATTTACAAGTTATACGAACGCCAAGCAAGGTGTTATCTGGCAAAGAAAAATTATCCCGGCGCTCTGTTATCTTTCCAGTGAGTATTCAATATCTATGATTCCTGTCAGTTATTGTTAGATAAGTGTCTATTGTTGTAACTGAGCGATTCGGAGCGATTTGAATTAAAAGTGAGCTTAACTTTTGGGATTAAAGTGATAAATTAGCAATTTTTCAAACATTAAAAATTTGTTGATACGAAATTTAGAAGTTATATATATACAAGGATTTACACCGCTTTCTATCGCTCACTTGTTCAGACTTTTTTAACGATTTTCTAAAATTCAATTCACTAAAAAAAATCGAAACAAAAAAATTTAATGGTCCCAAAATATTATCCGTTTGGAGTTTAAAAAAATCAGTTTTTGGGAGAGTACATATTTTTTTTTTGGTTTCTAAAAATTATAATAAAATTATTTTTTGTGCGTGATAGTCAAAACAAAAAAAAGTATGAATGCAGAATTCCGCCTATATGGTTCGCCTCTGGTTCAGTCAGTCGTCTTGTCCTTGCTAATTAAATTCGAAAGTTGGCGAAACTCAGTAGCTGTATGTTAGAGAAATTGTTTTTAGAACTCTATAATGGTTGTTCGACCTTGGCGAGAGGTTGAGCAGTATAAACACGTTTGAGATTGCATTGGGAGGATATGCAGGTTTAAAAGTAAAATTGTATGATATTTCCCCTCGTGTTTTCCTTAACTTTGGTTTAGTTTAGTTGAAGATATTTTCAATTACCTACTTTCCCCATACGGTTTGGGTCTCCGAGATTGCAAATTTTTCATAAAATATGATGTAGGTAATAAATAAATAAATTCGCCTCTTTTTAGTGCTTCTCTTCCATGCTGAATTCAGCTCAAAAAATTCCATTCTATTATCTACATTAAGAGCTGCATTTACAATGTGGCATTTGAAAAAAAATATTAGGCGTAAACGAGCCCATATAAGACCTTAAGCCTAGCTTCTCCAATAATTTTTCGTAAGAAGATATACATATGAATTGAAGATATCTACAGTTTAATTCTGATTTCAAACGGCAATTTATTTTTGAAAGTCTTCTCTTGGATGTTTGTCAGACGTTCGCAAAAGTTGGGGCAGCGAATAAAAAGTTTCAAGGTGGTACGGGACGGATTTAAACCGAGGACTCAACACACTTAACCACCGGTCCTAGTCCGATCCTAGTTCTTTTTAGAAAGCATTAGCCTCGTACTTTCTTCGTGGGTCATCCATTTACCAAGACATCATAATCCAAAGTATCCAAGATAGGCGCGCTACTCAAGTATTCAAGTGCATCATTTAGGGAAAAGTATTACTATTAGTATTATTATAGAAAGCTGCTATAGAACGTAAGAAACTTTCGCAATGCAATTGTCATAGACAGTAAAAATCGATCGATTAGCGTTTGGTGTCTTAAGATGTCTGTTCATTCATTTAATTTTAATAACCTCTCACAATCTGCTTGTTCTTTCCTTGAACTAGTTTTTCTGGACATCATTTTAAATATTTGTTAACAAGTACATTAATCAACATCACATTTCCGCAGTTTTTCGTATCAATTCAAAGCTTTTACACTATGTGAGTCAAGATCAATATCAGACTTTGTTTAATAAATTCAATACAATATTGTTTATAAGGTGAAGCTCGTCACTGTGTACACATTTGTATGATTAATATTCGAGACACGTTTATCATTGGTTTACTTTTATCTAATGTGTTTGTTTCTATTTGTTTTACGTAGGAAAACGATTTCCACTCTTGATGATGCAAAGCTGGCTCATGATAGAAAAGCTAAATTAAAATTCGATGCCATAGCCATGATAACAATGCTTCAAAAAGATCCCAGGACAAAGAAAATGGCCGAAAAGCAGGAGTCCGCCTTTATTGCAGGCATTCCAGACGAGAAGCCATTTACAAGTTCTGCAATTAGAATCGACCAAAACAAGGAGGAAGGTCGTTTCGCTAGAGCAGCACGGGACATTAAAGTTGGCGAAGAAATACTGATTGAACATCCTTTTGCTGCCGTACTGATCGAGAAATTTTCAAAGACTCATTGTGAAAACTGCTTTATGAGGTAAGTAACAATACGATTTGTGGAATCTTGGATATGACTGTTGCCCTGGTATTATTTTTTAGAACAGCCATACCTGTAGCATGTCCAAATTGTTCGGATGTCGTTTACTGCTCTGAAAAATGTCTGCAGCATGCGGCTAAAACATTTCATCAACACGAATGTGGACTTTTGACAACAATCTGGAAATCTGGAGCTTCAGTTAATTGCCATCTAGCTCTTAGGATTGTTGCTGGGCGACCTTTGGAGTATTTCAAAAAAATCAAGGATGACATCGAAAAGCCTTTGTCGATTGACGAAATCCAAAAGTAATCCATCTAAATTTAACCTTCAATCCACACAATAGCAAATTTAAAATGATTTTAGATTACCGAAAGATGACTACCATTGTGTTTCCCATTTAGTTCGACATGAGAAGGGGCGCACCGCTTCAAACTTCTTCCAACATGCCCTAATGGCACGCTTTTTGACAAAATGCCTTGAAGCGACAGGGTACTTTGGGAAATCGGCGACACCCCATGATGTCCTCCTCATTGGTTCTATTATCTTGCGGAATTTGCAATTTATTCAGTTCAACACTCACGAAATCTCCGAGCTTCATAGCTCGAAAGCAAATGAGAGTGAGAAAACTGTCTTTATTGGCGGTGGTCTATATCCTATGCTGGCGCTCTTCAATCATTCGTGCGATCCTGGTATTGTCAGGTAAATAATAATGTTCTTCCAAAGCTTGATCATCCCAATAATTGATGGTTTCTTTCTTGGTTAGATTCTTCCGAGGAAATACAATTCACGTAAACACCGTCAAGGCCATTGAAGTAGGCCTGCAAATATCTGAAAACTACGGACCAATGTACACCCAGGAGAAACGCGAAGATCGACAAGCAAAGCTGAAGGATTTGTATTGGTTCGATTGCTCATGTGATGCATGCTTAGACAATTGGCCACGTTTGGAGGACATGAAGTTGGATGTGATACGTTTTAGGTGCGATGCTGCTCAATCGTGCACATCAATCATCGAAGTGCCAATTAATTGCAATGATTTCATGGTGAAATGTGTGCACTGTGGACAGAGTACGAACATATTGAAGGGCCTTAAGGTTATGCAGGTAATTCTTTTAGGGATACAAACTGTAATTGGTAATAAGAATTTTTTTTTGAAAGGATACTGAACTTATGAATCGCACAGCCAAGCGTTTGTATGATGTTGGAGATTACTCAACAGCATTGAAGAAATATATCGATCTATTGATGATCATGAATGAGGTTTTGGCTCCACCGTTTCAAGATTTTTGTCAGTGTCAACAGAGCATAAGGGACTGCTTTCTGCACTTTGGAAATTCATACGATTTTTAACAAAATATTTATGGCTATAGAAAGGCAAACCATTGATATCACACTCATATTCTGTTTCTGTAAAGTATTGAAAGCAAATTATAGAGTACATGTATAAATTATTTTGGTTTCGATATGGAACTTATCATTGGGAATATTTATAAGTGCATTAATCATCGGCTGATAAGTTGGTATGACACAACAATAGATACAGACTTACGACTTCGAACTTGCTGGAGCTCCATCGTACTGTGATACAGTGATAATGAAAGTCGCCTCCTCTAGATTATAACTTTCACAAAGGTACGTATTGAACATGTCTGTAGACATGTAGATCTGTAGACAGATGCGGCGCGTCTGATTTAGAAAATAGGTCCGATCAGACGGTCATCCAAACTTGTCATCCGGATGACATGCTGACGTCAGAAACTTGTTTTTTTTTCAGATGGGATAACAACTTTATGATAAATTCTACGTCATAATGACGTCAGGGTGTCATCCGGATGACAAGTTTGGATGACCGTCTGATCGCACCTTTATTTTCACAAAACTATCTGCAATACACTTATCGGTCTACCAAATCGAACACAGTCAATAATTCTACTCTGAGTGTAGAATGTGTGTGCGTATTTAACGCACATACGATAGGAATTATCGTTATATGCAAAATTGATGCAGCTGACGTTGATGGCTTTAATGTGACTTCTCCCTCCGTCGGGTAATAAAATTTCACCTGACTTCTGAGAAAATAGCGAAAATTATGACACCGCAGTGGAGATTTGGCGAAGAATCATTATAAAAAACTTCTGCTATTTCGGTTTGATAATTCATGTGTATAGTTCTGTAATATCAGCTCTGCTTTATAACGCAGTGAGCTGGAAGAAATTCAGTAACTAGAGAGCAGATACCAAACTGTTTGGTCTTGTGGGCGATGAAAGCAGTTGAATAGATTTGGAGAAGTAGCAAGGTTTCAAAACACAATGACTTCATTGGCTCGTCCACTTCTAGGTCATGGACGAATGCTAAATCCCGAGCCATAGATGAAAGAAGCTTCGATCATCACTGGTCAGAGCGCTTGATCTAAATAACAGGAAGCGGTTAATAATAAGGCTGCAAAGTCTCCCGGCGAAGACTATTTGCGAATTGGTTTCTATCGTTAAGTAACTTGGTAATATTAGTCCAAATCAAGTCTCCGAATATGGATACTTCCATGTTTAGACTCTGAACAATGAGAATGAATTAATATTGCGTTCATTGAAATATCGGTCGGCGTCAATGATAAGAACATTAACATATATTTTCTTATGTGATATTGGTAGACAATTGGGCATTGTAATGACAAGCGTGCTGATGCTCGCATGCACGACATTAACACCCAATCCACGTGCGTATCTACTTAGACAATGCGGTTTGTTTCGATTATTTCTATTTTAGGACCCACACTATTAATAAGCATGCGATTTTTTGAAGACCGATGGGCAGCATTAACGATATATGTAAATAATGTGTAGTGTATATATGTAGGTGGGATGCACATCAAATGTTGTGTAGCTTGGATGTAATATTTCTTGACGTCGATTGTTATTGAATTGTTCTTATCAGAAATGAAGTGATTTACCAAGAAATCTTGCGAAAACCCTGCAGTAAGGTTATCACATCTCAAATTAATTATTGTGAAAGATTATCGTGGACCGCGCTGATAATTTACGCCCATAGTGTACATATGTATGTAAATCCGTTTTCAGGTTATAAATTCGCAACCTGTTTTTCACTGAGTCATCACTTGGCTAACCAGCATCTGGAAGCATTGTGTTCTCAACTAAATTGTTTTTCTATTCCGTAGACAATTTTCCTGTTTTAATGAAACACAACCCATTTATGCAAATAACAGGCTTTCCTTCTTCGAAGGATGCTCAATTTCAAATAGTCTTCATGCTGAGCACACATCTCAAAAGATGCACGATTTTTACACTCAAAAGCATAATGAAAGCTGATACCCCTATTTATATTTGTTATTATTCCAAGAATCTAGCATGACTCGTATCATCAAACACTTCGTTTATCTTTTAAAATGCCTGCAATAGTGTTGTATTTCATTTTCACAGAACTGCATCGGAGTGTATTGATTACCACTCTTACCACATCCCAACACATTACTCAATACGTAATGGGCAAATGAGTTTACATATTTTAATATTGTTGATCGGTCGAAGTGACTATGCAGCTGGGGGTTGCTTTGTGGGGCTGCATCGTTCCTTCGTAGACGCCGAACCGTTTATCATTTAATAAGCTCGCAAATCGTCAAAACATGTGAGGCATGTAGACGATTATTCATTGATGGATGACTGTATTGAGAATTCTATTAACTATGCTACTTTTTTAAATTTCACAATCAAGACATTCAGTTAACAGTAGACATTGGCTTGGGTTTGATCGTTAAGTAAACAGTGCGCTTGTAAAAAAATTACGAAAATGGTAAATCATTATTGGTATATTCGATCTTCACGTTGTGTTCTATTAAAGTGTATTTTATTTTGCGTAGACGAAGAGAATCCTTTGTGTGATTGTGCTCATTGCGATTGGTACAATGAGTAGTGTAATAGCACAAGATATTTATCCGCAACTTATTCCGAAACTGCCTCCTACAGAAGGTCCGTCGATTGGTGTAACTAATACTGAGAGTATTCCTACAACAATTGAAGATACTGAAGAACCAGATCTTGGTACACAAACTGAGCTAATTCCAACATCAGAAACATCATCAACTATAAACTCTGAAGTGACAGCAACAACCACAGAGGTCACTGAAACAACAACCATCGATAGTAATGACACAACAACCATCGCTGCAGCTGTGGATACGACAACAGAGGTGGTTAAGACTACGACTGATGTTTCACCAACAACAATAGCTGCAACAACTGAAAAGGTACCGTCGCACGAAGGAAAGCCCGGTTTGGGTGGTTCGCCGCCCGTTGCTTGTCGAATACTATTAAAGCAAGGAACTCCTTACTACAATTGGTTCTTTAGAGGTAAGTTATAACAATCGTTTTTTTTGACAATTTATGTTATAGAATTTTGTGAAATATCATATATGTATGTATTTTTCATGGTCCCATCGCTGTCGCGTCCTCCGTTAACGCGTTAGTCCTGGTGCCTGTGAAAATTTCATGTTTTAATGAAAATTTGACAGCTTTCTATACATGATCTTACACATGATCGTTCTAATTTAATTTTGAGACAAATTTTGGACTTGAGAAACACCGACACCTTCCCGTTCTTAAAACACTCACTTTTCTGCTACTTTAAAATTAGGTGGCGGGTCAATATACACCTGAACTATCAAAGCAAACCAGCCTTTCAGTTTTGAGGGAAATCCCAGGTCATTCTCATCTTGTCCGCCTCAACTAATTTTATGGTACTGTCTTGATCCTTTGGATTCGAGCCAATGATGTCCTCGCCATCTAACAGGTGTTTTAAAGATCGACGTTGCCGTACAACTCGTAAAATTTGCCTTTGTTCTTCTACAATTTCACCAAATGACAAGGAATATTTTTAAAAGAGCCTCAGCTGCCAACTAATTTTATTTTCATACTCCAACTCATTATAATAAGATTCTAATCAAGCTTAATATTTTCGTTTCTTTGTTTTTCAGCTTTTATCATTCCAAAGACGTGTTCCTTCTGCTGTTCGTTGCGTTGCGATTGCAAAGAAATTGAACATTGTATTGAGATCGCATCAGTCTATTGCAGTTTATAAAAAAAATGTTTTGATTATTGCAAATATTTTTAGTTACATCTACAATATATACATTTATTTAATAAAATATTAAATTTATTGCTTTTTTTTTGTTTTAAATTGTAAACGAATTTTTAACACATCTTTTATAGGCAGGAGGTAGTTATATTCCAGAATTAGCCCATTTCCACTGCCGATGGCGCCTGCGGTTTTCGATACACATTCTGACTATTTGCATAGATATTAATGGGACATCGTGCACCATATCAGTGGAGCACAGATGAGTAATAACCATATACTCAACTGAGGGGAATTTTGGCTGTTTTGCCAATACTATTTGTTTGAAAAACTCGTAGAACTGCATCTGTATAACTTTTTGCATGCAAATCAAATATTAAGCCAGCTCACATGCACGGAATCCGTTCATTTCAAACACCTTCAAACACCTTCAAACACTATAGCAGAGTTGATTCATCTGTGAAGTGAAGATAAAACACCGCTTTGTACGCATGACAAGGTATCCATTATCATTTCATATGCATTATGAATCAGCGGTTTGTCTTTGTCTCTTCCTGAGAAACGGGAGGCTTGTATGCTATGCTATCTTGGGCAAACAGATCTGGACTGGATGATTAGTCGTTCTTGTCATCCCGCATTCGAAAATCCTTTAAGCTGTGCCTTTTTAATTTCATTTAACTTGGCTACCTCGCTGATATGAACAGTGACGTGTTTGAAATGTGCACGTTTGTTTCTTGATATCATGAATTTACTTGACTTTAAACATGTCAGCTTCCCTTAATCTTTGATATCCAAATCGTTCAGAAAAGCTGAATAAGTTTACTACGTGAAACATCCATGTTCGGAATTTGTTAACGACTTAGGTTTAAAATACTCAAGTATCTAATATAGCAAAAATCATATTATACTTTTGGGCACTGGTTAAAGATTCCATTTGATTGAAAAAGGTGTATATACTTTTAGGCTTGTGTAGAAGCAAACAACAAAAAATTGATTCATTCGATTAGGAAAATTCAAAGCACAAGTATTTGAACTTTAATCCTTTCACTTTACAGAATACCTGTTTTTACTTGACAATTGCTTTCTCATATAGACGCAATGTCATAAGTTTGATAAAAAAATAAAATAAAAATAAATATTAGGCGTAAACGGCCCATACAGGACCTAAAGCCTAGCTCCTCCAACCACTGTGTGTGCGAAGTTACATTTTCGACACGGACCTACAGTTTAATGCCGATTCCGAACGGCAATTTATTTTTGAGAAGCTTCTCATGACATTTCTTACTCTTGGATGTTTGTCAGACGTTCGCAAGAGGTGGGCAGCGAATAAAAACTTCAGGTGGTACAGATCTGGATTTGAACCAGCGACCTCTCGCTTAGTGGTCCAACGCACTTAACCACTAAGCCACTGCACCCATAAGTTTGATTATTATTTTTTTTTTTAGACGAACCGTAATCATTTGAATATTAGCTTGCTCGATTTTTGTGCTCAATGCTGTCTTTTATAAACAAAGACGCTCCACCTCTAGCCTTTTTCGAAGGGTGATATGCACTATATACTTCAATTTTTTACACTTGATTCCTTCGTAAGATGCATTTCAGAAATTAAGCATACTTATGGGGATAACATTTCGATCGTCGATCTTTTTTGTAGAAGGTCCTTCGCATTACTCGTAACTATTTTTATTTTGGTTTTTTCGTTAATATTCATATTCATATTTATATGCGATGAAGTGAGCCCAGAAGTTTATGGTCAAGCTCGTCAAACTTTTCAAATATGAGTTTATAAAAACGACTTCGTTCTTCGAGTCTAGCAAGAATTGCAGAAAAGACTTGTTCGACTGGGTCAGACGTTGTATCGATTTGCATATTAGCTAGGAACGCTGCTTCAGGGTATGTCTATGGCCGAGATTTTCACAACACTTTAATATTAATTATCTTTTCTCGCTGCGGTTTGGACATTTCCTTAGCCTTTCGTGCGGGAGTCGACGACTTTTCTTTTAAATGTCTTTCTCTCGGCAGCTTAGACATTTCCTTTACATTTTTTCGTCGTTCAATTGATTTGTCTATACCTCTTTTGGGTTTGTCATTATTCTTAATTCCAACGGGTAACAATTTTTTCTTTACTATATCGCGTCTGCTTTGAAGGACTTTACCTACTTCGCAACAGCGATAGTTTGCCGGATGATTTCCCTTACAGTTTATGCAGGTTGGTAAATCCTGTCTTTTAAGACCGCAATCTATAGACAAATGTTAAAACTAGTAAAATGAAAAGCATAAAGTATTTAATCAGGAAATCAAAACTTTTAATCTTCCTCGTCTAACACTAATAATACAACATTCATTGTAACACATACATAAATTGCCTACAATTACATGTTTCTTTTCGGAAAACAAACACAAGTGTTTGTTTTTTCGTTTGTTTAAAACATTCAAAATAATAATAATGATAATTTCTTAAGTAAATTTTTATAACAACATATATACCCTCATATTTAGATAAATACAAACTATTAATTAGAAGAAAAATGTTCTCGTTTTCTTTTTCGAGCTTATAAATTGTTCGAAATGGATGTTTCTCCTTCGACGAAATATTTGGTATTTTTTTTTACATTTGTAAATTACACATTATTAATTGAGAACAAATTTTCAAAAATCTCCTCATGTGCATATAGATTTCTTTCTGATAAATACTTAGTTTGAGTGCGTTGTTAGTGTTAACTTGAATAAGGCAAATTTGTTTTTTTTTTATATACACAGAAAAAAATAATAATATATAATAATATTTCTTATAAATTATTTCGTTTAAAAGTCGTATGAGTTTGCTTCGTCATCACCCTTTCTCGTCTTGAAGAGTAGCCTATAAATGATGGCAGCTAAAATACCTCCAGCAATTGGACCTAACCAGTATACCTGCGAAAGGATTAAGAAATTTTTTTCTCAAATAAGCGGTATTAATATATTTTAATTTACCCAGTGGAATTCCCAGCTACTCATAATAACAGCGGGACCAAATGATCGGGCTGGATTCATGCTAGCACCTGTTAGTTTGATCTAAAAAAAAATTAAAAATGAGTTTAAACTAGGCACTAAAATAATAAACTATGCATTTAACTCACAGCAGCTAAGTGTCCAGCAGTGATAGAAAGACCAATGGCAAGGGGTACAGATCCTTTAATATCGCTGCGCCGGGTATCAGAAACACCTTTAACGACAAAGACGAGGATAAATGTGATAAGGGCTTCGACGAGAACCGCTTGGCCGCTGTTAAGACTCTTATTGAACATTGATACACCAAGATCCGAACCGCCTAAATCAGTTGGGATAGCAAGCTGTGGTATTTCAAAGACAAATTGTTTAGAAACTTATGAATTGATTGTTGAATTCGGTAAGTATACCTTGATAACAGCCGCTCCAGCAATTGCGCCAATACACTGCATGATGATGTAGAAAGCCCCTTTCAGAATGCTCATTTCACCCACAATTACAAAACCAATGGTGACAGCTGGATTGATGTGGCATCCACTTATATGACCAAAAGCCTGAAAACAAATTTAAATTTATGAAAAATAATATAAATTGTGTTAGGTCTTTAGCCAATAATATGGTTTTTTGGGACTGATCAAGAATAGATCTTTTGTGCTAAAAATGTCCCTTAAATGTGCAAGGAGCACATGAAACACCCCGCAAGTCGAATTCAAAAAAATACTTGCTACATTATTTTTCTCGTAGAGTCTTTATTCTAAGTTTCATTTAAAATCGAAAAATATATTTTCCTTTTTCATCCAGTTAAGGTTTGTCCCCTCTACAACGGCCAATTGAGACAAGATCAAAATATACTGCTCAAACACGTGGGTCAAACATTTTATGGCTATAGATTATTCGGAGGTTATGCTTATCTAGCCATGTTCTTTTATATATTTTATAAACGCAACTAAATTTTTTTTAAAATATTGTTTTATTAAAAAATTGTATGGTAGTGACGTTTGTGTTCTTCCAAATTTATGTGGAATACAAGGCTTTTAAAAATTTAAAGTAACTAATACTAATGTTTTCCATATTTAAGAAGGCAAACGCGCTTTTGGCCGAGTTTCAAAAATGACATAATTGAGCCAAGGGCCTTGAGGTGACGTCTTAAAATGGCGCGCCAGGCCTTCAACACCCCAAGATGCATTGCCCGGCAGAAAATGTACCAAACGATTCTCCAGCCTCCCACATAAATTTAAATGTTGGTCCCAAAAATTTCCCAGTTGAAATCGCGCTCCGGCCACCGAAAAGACGAAAAAATGTCACAAAGGAGGTAATCTACGCGGAGGCCATCTAATTGACGTTTAAAAATTGCGCGGCAGCGTCGCAATGCACTAAAAGTGCTTCCTTACTGTTCAAAAAATATTTTTTAAATGTGCTCCATATGCTTCTACCTACTCCGTTCTTCCACCTACCGGAAAAATCGAATCGGGTGTATGACGAAAATGGGCTGCTAATATCCTGTCACCTACTCACGTCTTTTGATATGACACGAATTGGGTGTGTCCAAGGCGACAAAAATATGCGCATGAGCCCAGATGTAATCTATTTGTTTATAAAATACTTTTCAAAAAGGCCAATCTTATGATACTAAAAGATTCTCCATTCTTCCAAGTAAACGACCATGCAATATGATTAATAAGAAAAAAAAAACATTAAACAATACTTCGGATTTAGGTGCTTTTCTCCTGGAAATTTCGCCTATGAAAAGAATTTTTTTTTTACTTAAAAAACATCTGTATGACATATTTTTAATTTATGGCGATCTAGATATGAACCTATATTTTATGAGTTAAATATACTAAGCGTCCAAATTCCAATATATTATATAGATAACATTTTTAGGCGAAAAAATATTATTTAATGTATCGTTCGTTCAGTGGACAAGCACACAAAAACAGACTAAACAAAAATTATTAAATAATTATTATTGCTTGTTTTTTACTAGCCCGTCTCGTTTATGGTGCTAATTGGAAGGGATAAGCAATGAGAACGCCGTTTAAAGTCGGGATTCTAATTCTTTTAAGACTCGCTCTTTGTTCGAACCATTGAAGCGAATCCACTACAATGCAACCCTTGAGTAAAAGAAAAAAAAAACATTTTTATCCTGAATTTGACCTATACTCTATAACACACGATTCTGGAAATTAGTCTTACTACAAACGTTAATTTATTAACTCATATTTAAATAAGTCGTGCGACCTCAACACAATAAACATCTGTAATAATGTTTGGTTACTTTATATCTAATCCTTCTTCATGTCAATGGCTGTATTATAGCAAGCAATCTAAATAGTTGACCCATATATGAAGACAATGGCACATCAGTTGACAAGCATAATGTTTGTTTATGAAATTAAATTCTCACTACGGAAATCACTAAGAACTCTCAACAAAAAAAGCTTAGCCGTTTGAATCTAAACAATTATAGATTCATTTACCAAAGAAAAACAATGTTGTCAAAAATCATGTTTGTATTCCCTGCAAAGATATAGTAATTTATTTGTTTAAGAATTAAGATTGGTTCCCACCATCGATCACACAGCTTTGCGCATTGATCTTCGAAGGCCAATGAAAGGATCAATTGTTAGCACACTAAAACATACATGATCAACACATAAAGCTAAGCTTATCAACGCCTCAAAAGATAGTCAGTCGCTGCGAACATGATTCAATCATGCAGGTTATAATTCAGATGCTGGTGATGTTCATCGCGTTAAAGATATCTTAGCTACCTCGAATTAAGCATTTATTTTGCTCTTAAGAAGAAAAAAAAAATGGCCTCCTTGTTGTTTTTTTGCAGAAATAAATGTAAATGTATTGTTGTGAAGATTATGTCAAAATGAATAAATAGTTTTAAATGTCAACACTTGAGTGGAGTCCCAAACATCTAAGTAAGTTCCACGAGGGGCTCTTTACTTTGTTTATTATTTATACAGCTATGTATTTTTTTTTTTTTTGGCATAATGATGGCTTGATAAGGCAAGGCAGCGATTCGCTTAAGGCTCATTCGCATTGCTCATAGACAATACACATTGCGCCATTGACTTTGGCAGATCCATCAAAAAATGTGTTCTCAGATGGTGCCTGCTGCGTGCGGAGGTGGTACCTACTTCTAGATAATCTTATTATAATTTATTAATTATTTATTTTTCCTTCTGGCAAAGAATATACTGTTCGTACTCTGATGGCTGGCATAGCCATTTATTTGGAATCGATCGGGATGAATAGAATGTTTATGGATATAATTACGAATGGTGTTGTGAAATTGATCGACGCTAAGGTCGATGTGAGTGGTGATATGAGCATTAAAACTGCATACACAATAGTAGAGGGTTGTCATGATGGTTATAGCTTGTAGGTTTTCTTATGGTATAATAAAATTAAAAAGTAAAAGTGTGGGAAATGACGGCCGGCGTTGTTGTCGTTTGTACTCGTACTGGTTGAGAATCGAATGGGTTTAAGGCGATATATCAAGAGACTTTGATTGTACTGGCTCATTGTGTAGCACTTCTCTAGTTGACCCAATTTCTTAAGGAGACTTGCGCCTAGCGGCGTCATCGAAACGCATTTTAATTCAAATGCCTATCATGTTAGCAGCAGCGCGCGCGGCACCGTGATCTCGAAGTGTCTATAAATTTTGCGAGAAATTCTGCAAATCAATTGAATATCGAATTGTAGTGGTCTTATAAAGGTCTGACTTTGATTGAAAAGAAACGTGTAATTTTGAATTGAATTGTTAAGGTCTAAAGTTAAGTTATCGTTGAACTGTTATTGACTGCCAAATCAATTTATTCTGTTAGCTCAGTGATATTTGAATAACTTGGTTATAATTGCAAAATCGTTACCTAGTGAAGAGGGAAAATCCACATACATATTTCTTAAGGTTAAACAGCTTTCGTTAATTTGCAAATATAAAATTTAAATGAATAGGGTGTACCTATACCTGAAATGTATGCAGCATTATAATGGAATTTAATCCTTGTAATTCGAAACAATGGGGCTTTTGTGTTAACAATTAAATTACCTCCTAGGTATCTATCGGAAAAAGTTTGTGAAACATTGAAGGTGCATTTTTCCACTTATTTATTTATTTTGACACAAATAGTCCGTAATACATCTGTAAGATCTCGAAAAGGTATAAAATCAGAATCCAGAGTTATGATGGTTTAAAAATGTTTGTACGTCGGAAACTTTGAGACCCGAAATGTTCAAGTGTAAAGATTTTTTTAATACGACCATTCGTACACCCACAATTTATAGAATACTCTTTATAAGCTTATACTGACCAAATTTAAACCTTCTCAAAAAACGTAGACACCGACATCCTCAGCAAGTTTGAGAGATACTTTTGTGGGCGTTTTTTTTTTGTTTTTTGTTTTACTGGAAAATTCGGGCCCACACAAAAGTTGTTAGTCATTACCACTTTGATGCTCCTCCGCAATGATTTGTTAAGTAAAATCGTGTCTTTTTAGTCTTCTAGTAGTATAAGACTTAATATTTGCATTGCGCGATATCACTCTTTTAAAATCTACCTCGATTTTTTACCAATATGCTGTTTGTTTACATTATTTAACAACAGAATAAATAAATAAATATTGGGCGTAAACGGTCCGTACAGGACCCAAAGCCTAGCTTCTCCAACCACTGTGTGTGCGAAGATTTATTTTTTGACACAAATGGAAGGGACCTACAGTTTAATGCCGATTCCGAACGGCAATTAATTTTTGAGAAGCTTCTCATGACAGTTCTTACTCTTGGATGTTTGTCAAACGTTCGCAAGAGGTGGGGCAGCGAATAAAAAGTCTCAGGTGGTACAGGTCGGGATTTAAACCAGCGACCTCTCGCTTAGTGATCTAACGCACTTAACCACTAAGCCACTGCATCCACATATATGAAAACAGAAAATGCAAGAACATCCAAGCGGAGTTCAGCCATTCCTTAAGGGTCTTAAGACGTTTATTCCATAGATATATTCTCCGACAAAAAAGTTGTTCTAAAAATAAACAAAATGATCGACGAAAAATGTTGCAATATTCACCGGTCTGACGAAAGGCATCTACCACGAGTTGAGTGACGAAGTTGCCGGCTTCGGGAAAATATTTAAAATATGTTAACCCGCGTAGCCGACCACACAGGCTACAGCCACCCCTACTACCACCTCCAGCGTTTGGTTTATCTTCGGTGCATATGAACCGAATATTCATTTCATACGTTTTTGCCACAGCAATCCTTACTAGTTTTTACCTTCAAAAATATTTGCAGTCTCTCCGGTTTCGTATGACTTTATCATTGAGGCCAAACGAAATTCTGGTGTTATTGCATTTGAGTGATTTAGGAGACACCTAAGTCTCGGACTACTGCTTATTGTAAATATTTTGTTTAAACTGCAGATGAATGCAAGACTGCGTCCTTCGTAAAAAGAACATTTATCAAATTTATAATTTTAAAAAATGTCTAAACTATACCGAAACTAAAGCATTATCGTACAGTTAAAAAAAGTTAAACAGTTTCTTTTGAAATGGTGGACAACTCTAGAGAAAATGAAATTAAAGAAATGATTTTTTAAATTTAAAATTAAAATTGGAAAGGTACGTAGTTTAGAAAATATACAAATAGTCATTTGAAATGCCAAACATTGTTAACAAATGCGTTTTTCATACATTCCCTTCATATCGCGTGTTTGAATAAAACTAGCTAAACAACAACCTTTGGGATGATGTGTATAATTAGTCCAGAGGCGGTCTTCTTAACTAATAATAAGTAAAAAATATTTTATCTTTATATTCTTAAAATTTAAAAAAATGATTGACCATCTTATTTTGATTGAAGGTCGGTATCAGTAATTGGTAGAAAACGAATCGAGAATTTTCAAATCATCCAATTCGAAAGAATCTTCTATCAAAAACAAAAAAAAAAACATCAAGCTCCCAGCTCCATAATCAGTGACCATGTCCAATGAAAACAAATTGCTAAGTTACGAGTACAACAAATCCATAATTTGCGTTAAACGAAAATCAAGGTTATGTTCGTAAAAATTAGGTTGCGCAGTGCATTCATAGATGATTGGCATGGCAATCTAAAAAAAAAAAAAAAATTAGTCTTCGGCTTCTCTGTATGAATGCATGTGTGTGTGTGTTGATTTGTGCAAATGACGAATGCACACGCATCTAAACATTGATTAATGCCGATGGAAGTGCGTACAAGATTTAGCAGGTGTTGTGCTCTAGAGAGTGGCGGTCCACCCAAGGTACATGTGATTTTTGTCGATCGAATGTTGTTTGGTTGGCTTGCTGCTGTGTGTGATCCGTACTCAAAGTCGTGCACGGTTAGCATGTCCGTCCAGCTCTCCAATTCATTAATAAAACTACATTCGAGGTGGGGGTTCATAATATATACTACGGGAACCTGTGTGAATGTCGGCCTCTGTCTGCCTCAATGGTGTGAATGAGTGTTGGAATAGTTTAAATGTTTTGTGCACAACGTTGTTTTCTATTTTTGTTGTTGTTGTTGTTGCTGTTGTTATTAGCGAAAGTTCATTGGACGCTGACGATGCAAAGGCGATCGATCGATCGATCGTGAATGGCACACGCACCAAACATATTAGAACTCAACAAGTATTTGGGTTGACTCTTTATTTATGTTTATGTAGCCTGGGGTTAGTTGGTGGATTTAATCGATGGTTTCTTACTATGTAATGTGCTGTTCGTGATGCCCGCAAACCAGATGTTCTGACTGTGCATTAGGTTCTCGATATGAATTCATTTGAATAACTTTTAATTCTTCTTAATAGCAATCGATCGCGATGAATAATAGGTGAGATGCAGTGCTTAAGGTCTTCTTGGAATATAGTATTCGTGTAAACCGTTTTGAATTTGTATTTAACTTATTTTCGTAAAAAGACCGTTAAAATGAAGTATTTAGATTCTGTTTAAACAAAAGAGTTGAGCACCAAACTGGGTACATAAGTCAACAAAAGGCTTTGTTAAGTACACTTTAGCTCAAAGAGACCTCTTTGGGTTTACTAGATAAAAAAAAACTCTTCCAAAAAACCACCATATTTCGGCGATGTGCACGATGTTCTTAGCCCTGTGTAGTACAAAAACCCAAAACCCGTCGACTTCGTTGGTGAATTGACAACAGGGCTCCAGCTCCAAATTCGAAACGACAAGAAAGACGAAGCCAACTCGGAGACCAGATGAGTGCTGGGTCTGGATAACTAGGAATAGTGTGCCCGGGGTTGCAGATGATGGAAAGCTGCCGTTCCTCATGTTGGGGCTCTTTACGGGTCAAATCATCAAATTTTCAAATAAAAACTTGTAAAAAGTTTAAGGGGTTACATGGGTTACAGCTTAAAAAAATCGATTTTTTTTCTATTGTCTTATTAACTTCTACAACATCTCGAGAATATTATCTTAAATTTTCAAGTCATTCCAAATAAAGGTTTCGGAGATACAGCCTTGGAAAGGTGCGCACTCAATTGAATCATGAGATATCTTTGAGGTTATCCAAACTTCAAACGGGGTTTTCTCAAAACTGTGTTTTTAAAGTCGGTTGTCAAAAGTTCTCAAAAACCATCTTGATGCAATTTTACACAGGTCTTCGACATACAATTTACGAGGACTTGAATGAAGGATTTTTTTTCTTTAATCACAACTATTTAAAAAAAAAATGTTGAGCAAATTTTACCAGAATTTGCATTTTTTTTGTAAAAAAGGTCTGCCAAAAATCCAATTTTCATTTTTTCCCCTTCGTCCAAATTGCAGTTTATGGTCTTAACTTAAACACGATTTTTTTCACTTCTGATGATGATGTCACGTGTTCTACTGTCAACGCGGATGCACCTTTTTTCCGAGGGATCACCGGAATTGACGTCACAATGGCGGAGTTTTGAATATTTTCCTTTGAAATTTTCAAAAATTCTTTTTCGAATGTATATCTTTAAGACAGTAAAAAGTTGGAATAAAATATTTTATTTTTGATATAAAAAAGAATTTGTTGGAAATAGACGTTTTTTTCCCCGAATAAACCCATGTAACCCCTTAAGTTCGCTGGGAATATTCCTGTTAATGTTATTGAAGAATCTGTTTGCGATCTGTGTTCCCCAAAACCAGGACGTACCTATTCCTATTCGAAGGTCAAACGGAAGTCCCGCCATTGACGGTCAAAAAAGTTGACGGACGTTCCTGTCGTTGAGCTGGAAGTCGTATTTATTTTTCTGTCCTTAAGTGCATGCTTGGGTTTCCTTAGACTAGAAAGAGCTCTTTGCAGTCTAATATATATTCAATTTGGTTGAATACAAGAATAATTGTTAACCAATGACAATGCAGTTTATAACAACTGAAATGATATACAAAAGTAATTTTGACTCAATTACATTGTCCAACCTCTTTACGTTACATAACTTTTGCAGTTCGTCCAACGCAAATATTTAACAAAGCACTTTGCTGCATAGGTGTTTATTTATCCACTAAGTTTCCTTATTTCATTTCAACAATCTTATAACACAAAGGTTAAACTTTTCACATAATTATATGCAATTAATTGAGTACAATGCACTCTTTCATTTTTGATACTGCGACATAAACATTAGACACATTTGCAGTGTGTAATTGGACAAAATGATTCACATGAATGAGTATGATAAATTAACAGTGGAGAAAGGAAAAAGAAAATAGACTTTCTAAACTCTAATGACTTAGTGAGGAGATTCGAAAAGTAAAATTTTATTTTAAAGAGCACAAAAGATGTTTATCTTTTTGCGTTGTTCTCAGGAAATACACACACCCATTGTGGTTTTGTATTTATTGTCAGGTTGATGAATAGGTTAATAAAGAAATAAAAATCTTTTTGTTCTTGCTCATAGTTAAATTTGTTGATATGATGATATTTTTCATCAAATATACATATATACATAAAATTAGTGACATCTAAATCCTGCTTAGTCTGCATATATTTTGAATTATAAGTTATAAACTATTGTAACTAGAAACATTTTATAGTATCTACGTTTTATTTCAGCTTACTAACAAGATCTCCTAGACTTCAAGAAAACCGTGATTTTCCAATACCTTTTAGGGTTTGCATAATTTTAGAAAACAATAGCTCTTACGAACCTTAACCTTCTTCTATGCGGTTAAAAGATATCTTTGAAGGACAATTAATTCCCAACTGCATAAAATCAAACAAAAGTTTCCACTGTTACAATGGCAAATTTAATTCCATTACGAAAACTTCGAGTTACAGAACATCATCAGTTACAGAACCTTCTAGTTTCAATCAATTAAAACTGATTCATTCCCTAGTAAGCTTCAAAATTTTTCCATTGTTACAGTGGCCATAATTACTAAAAAAAATATACAGCAACTCAATTGATTTATCAATTAACAACACAATTAGATACCTATACCCGCATATACCTACATTTCTACGACTCTAATACTTACTTGTTATAATAAGTAAACATTGTTTTGAAAACTATTCCCTATTGTCTCTAATTACTAATCATCTGCGATTTATTAGCACACAATGTGCTAACATTTTCGGTATATGAAAAATTTGAATAAAAACGTAATGCGTGTTACCTAGAACTTTGATTTCTATAAAATTAATGAACTTAATTGAGTTACAAAACTGACATTTTTGAAGCCTCTTAAATTGATGGAAGGGTTGAAGGCGCTATAGATTATCGATGTCAAGTGGAAATGGATGACAGCGTAGGTCTTCATTGTGACAACAAAATAAGATATGAAAGCTTGATTGTGCCAAATTTGTAAGTGACAATCGATAAAAAAAATTGTAAGTAATTTCAGCCGTGAACAGTTTAAAAATTTTTAGTGAGTCACACTCTTTCGCTCTTGAAGTTGTGGGTTTTACATAATTCATGGGTATTTTTAATAAATTTCTAGTGCATTTGTCTGCAGTAACTTTTTTTTCTTCATATGATTTGGACGTTTTGATCAACAAAAATAAAGTAGTTCTAACAATTATTGGGTTATGAAAATTTGAGAGTATATTTCCCTGAATTGTCCTCTGAAATGTCCCCCTGCCTCTTTCGTAAAACACGTAAATTAACAATCCTTAGCACTAGCAATTGCATATGGATAAAAAAGAAAATATATTTTATAGGTGTTTAGAAATAATTTTCAAAAAATTCGTAAAAGCTCTTCATTCCAAAACTGATGAACATAATAATCGGGAATTTTACATGGTAATGAAAAATATAACATTTTAGTATTTTTGATTTTCTTCCATTAAGACTAAGAGACTTGAATCGTAGAGTATAAACTCAGCAATACGAATAATGAAATACACATTTTTGTATTTCCCCAATTTCGACCTATTTCAAGGGCCCCTTTTTGATTTGAATTGAATCTTTGCATCTTTGTTGAAAAGATGGCTTTTTCTTTGAGGAGGAATCATTACGCTTTAGAGAGAGGAGATTATTGTTACCTCTGATTCCATGAAACTCCTAGGTAATAGCTTTCAAGGCTCCCATTTTAGGTTTCCAAAGTTTTCTTAAAGACCAAAAAAGTTAATAAATTGAAATTGCAAGCAATTGTAATAGAAATGTTCGCACACGTTTTTCAAGATTGAACAGTGTCCATTTGGAGCCAAAAGAGCATGGAACAGAGATCATTTCTTCTCTCCATTTAACGACGAGATTTTGATCAGGATTATAGGGATCGAAACTCTCCCACTTCACTGCATTCCTACTGGTCCGCCTGTGGGGTTCGCTTGTTCGACCTCAAAAATAGAGCATTTATATAAATAAAAAGGAATTCTTCGATCTGACACTATAACTGAAGAACTTAGATCCCCGTAGGCTACAATTTTCTAGAAAGCGTGGTGTGGGGATGCTTAAAATGACGGGCCCTGTTAGCGATGCCCACATATGTAGCTCTAAGTGGAATAAATTATTAAAAAAAATATTTTGGATAAGTTTGTCAGGACGGTATACAAAGTTTGAATCTCTAGAGCTTAGACCAATAATATGTAAACAAATAAACTGCTATTGTTTTGTGCGATTCGGATGACGTCCTGAAGTCACTATGATGTATAATTTGTACTAAAGTTGCCATCCAGTACAAATTATACTTCATACTGACTGCAGGATGTCATTGGATGACTGTCTGATCGCACCTTAAGAACGTTTATGTAACGAAGCCTTCTCCATGATTTAAAAAAAACGATTGCTCGATTTTACATAAGACATAGAAAAGATATTCAGCAGGTATATTCAAATAAGATATTTCCTTTAAAATGAGCATAACATCGATCTCTCCGTCTCCATCGATTTACGTACATTGAAAGAAAATCAAAGTGTCTAACTTAATAAGTGTGCGATTGTTTGTAACAGCATTAACAATCAGTTGCCGAATCATCTACTTAACTATGGCTGCCAAAAAATTATTTTTGATTGACATTCAAATATAGTCTACAGATAACTGAACATGTGGAAATTTCGATTTCATATTACAGAAAAACTTTTAAAAATGCATTTAGTATTCTAGCGCTTTTCATAGGTTAATGGTCTTTTCGTACGAATAGCTATGCAGAGATGCATAGATGCAATCAAGTTCGAAAAATGTTCTAAAAGTGAACGTCAACATCGACTATTAGTAGCATGCGAAATATCTGGTTGATCATAATTTCTAGTAAATGCACTCACAGTGCCCCTTTGATTGTGAGTATCTGTATAGCGATTTGCTTGCATGTATTTTGAATGGAATCGTTTAGTCTGCCCAACACAGAGAATGTCACGCACAAGTATGATTAACTTATGGTAGCGTGACTTCTGATTGCGCAGAGTCAATGAAATCTGAATCAAAGGAGAAGGTGCGTCGTAAGCAGATGCGAGTTAGAGAAGAAAAAACAAAACGCCAGAAGCCATGAGCATCATCGCGGTAGATAATCGCTGACATCATGATGCTAGCTCATGTAATTCACCTGTTTTCATGTGATCAGGGTATGCCTATAAACGAACTTCAAAACTTTTTAATTTGTGATCACACTTAATAATTGGCTGTGAAGAATTAATGCTTTTGAACACCATTTTAATGGTTTTTTTTTTGTTTTTTGCTTCTGGTGCTATTTCGGGTTAGTTAAATGTATCTCCGACGCAGATTAGTTAATAATAAAATGTAAGATGTAAATTTACTTAATAGAGTCCACATTCTTTAGGACACTCCAAAAGAAAAAAGAAACAAGAACCCTTAGGACTTTTTTTGGGTACGATCTTCCTTCTCCATCGCGAAAATGATAAATGGATAACTTTTAAATAATAAGTTTAGCCATGACATTTTGTCATTTCGATGGAGAATAGAGATTAACACTTATGACAAGAATTTATTTTTTTTAATTGATTAATAGACTGCCACGACTACCAAAGATGATGATGTACATATTAATCATTAAGTTGTATAATAATAAAGCAATAGATATGCTTTTGTTAGTTCACTCACCTGGGCTAATGTGGCCACTGTCAATCCAAAGGTGAATGCAATCTGTGGGATGGTTGGATCGTTGCCACCTACAGTGCTTCCAACTCCAATGAATATCAAAAAGAATGTTCCGACGAATTCGGCCAGTAGCGTTCGCCATATATTTTTATTATCTGTAATGTCGGAGACTCCGATGAGTTGAGACAATCCTGGAAGCAAAATGAAATTAAGAAACAAATTAATTGATTGCGAATATTAATATGATTTTTTTTCTTATATCGATGAAGTGGAAATTAAATGTCATAATAAATTGCCTGTTTGGTGATTAGTTAATTAGTATCTAATATAAGCATATATTTCATTCGTTTGCATTAATTAAACAATTAACTTAGACACAAGAATTCGGAAAAACCCAGTTATAGTCATCATATTTAAGCAAGAAGGCAATTTGACTTGTGTAAATCTATAATCAAATATTAATAATTAGTTAAGATCACTGTTTATGTTTATATCAACCTAAGGATCTTTAGCTGATGGAAGTAGATATTTTTTTATTGTTCAAAAACTTTACAAATCTAATAAATCTCGATTGAAATAATTTTGCCGAGCACGTTTATGGCGTTCCTCTGGTTTGTTTAACTTATAGATGTATTGGAAGATCTGTGAATCTTCTATGAGAGTCTAGTCTAGAGCCAAATTTGTAAGATGTAAATAAAATAAAACTATATCTTGAAATAAGTCTTGTTCTTTTTTCATTTGTTTGTGGAAACATTTCATAATTCAATTTTACCCTACTTACGAAAGATTCTTGCACACATTTTACGATGATAAATAGAACCAAGTTTATGGACGGCAGATCACGACAAAACAGATAGAGAAATGGAACCGCAAAAAAAAAAAAAAAATATAAGGCGTAAACGGCCCATAATCAAAGCCTCTACTCCAACCACTGTGTGTGCGAATATATATTTTTTGACACAAATAGAAGGGACCTGCAGTTTAATGCCGATTCCGAACGGCAATTAATTTTTAAGAAGCTTCTCATGACAGTTCTTACTTCGGGATGTTTGTCAGACGTTCGCAAGAGGTGGGGCAGCGAATAAAAATTTTCAGGTGGTACAAGTCGGGACTTGAACCGGCGACCACTAGTCCAACGCACTTAACTACTAAGCCACTGCTTAGGGGGAACCGCAAAACCTCATTTAATTTCGTTCTGTAGTTTTTGTACAATGTGTAGCTTTGCAAACTACAGATAGACTAAAATTTTAAATGCTATGCTTTTGCCTTTTTTTAATGTTGCTAAAAGTTAAAAAAAAATGTAAAGGTTATTTATAAACAAATAAGACCAAAAAATGAATAGAAAAATTAATATTTTATTGTCTTCAGCGTCGAAGAGAGAGTTGTAAAACATATACATATGTAGCGCCTTACAAAACGAAGATTTAATTTGTAAATTCTATTTTATTTCCTTTAAACATTACGTTGGGCTTAGCAACATTTGTTACATTTTATTTTGAAATCATCCTTTTTTTGATATTGACCCAAACTTGGCATGCATACAGGAGGATTGTCCGTCATAGTAGTGACTTGCGATTTATAAAATAACTAGCTGTTCATACCCGGTGTCCTTGATTTCATGTCTTTTTTTTAGAGTGGTTAAGGCTGTGCGTTGCCTGTCAGTTATAGTGAATTCAAGACGAACCGGGAAGTCGCTTAAATTAGAAATTTGAACTCAATACTTGGGAACACCAAATGCGTGCATCCCATTGGCACTTCATCCAAGCATTGCGCCACGCTAAAAAATTCATTGGCCTCGCCAACAAAACACGAGCTCTTCAGATCTTCTCTATGAGCAAACTTGTAATATCGTAACTGACTTCCTAACTGGTCACTGCGCCCTGAACCATCGTCTCATGAAAATGGGTAAAAGCTCTACAGAGGTGTGTCGACTCTGCCTAGAACAATCAGAAACGGCAGAACACATCCTCTGCGAATGACCTGCAATTATCCAAAAGAGGCTCAAATACTTCAACAAATTACTCACAGAACCTCAGGATATTGCCAAATCATCGGCCTCAACAATCGTAAGGTTCATCAAAGACCTGGGATTGTCGCCAAACCAAATAAATTACTATCTTCATACGGTGCACAAAAGATCTATTCTGGTCGCAGTGCCAATTAGCCCTACTCTTTAAAAAAAAATTTCAGCACGAAATTTGTGCCAAATCGTACCATAAATACGAAAAATAAATATATCACCACCTATCGGGATTGAAAGAAACCTTCCTGCAATCTAAGCTCCCATATTGTCCAATATTGGTGTCAATCAGAACGAACTTTTTGATATATAAAAATTTGTTGTAGATAATGTAATGTGCTAATCAAAACGCACCTTGGTATCTTAAATTACTGCTAAATATTTTATGGAAGGCTCCTAACTATAATTTACATAGAACGGGTAAAACGATAGATATGTCGTCCCAATTCGACCAAACTTTCGGTCGTTTGTCAAGAATATTAAAAATTCGGCCGCGTCATCTATCCCGACACTCATTTGCAATGACTTCCCAGCTGTCAGCTCTTCGGATAAAGCCAATCTGCTTACTGCTCATTTCCCCCTGTACTCGAGCGCGTAGAATATACTATGGGACCAATTCATTTTCGCACTCGTACAGTGGAAAGAGTTCTTCGAGATCTCAACGTACATAAATCCGCTGGTCCAGATGGTATTTCCCCTATCGTTCTGAAGAGGTGTTCTTCCACGCTAACAAAACCACTGAGTAAGCTTTTCTATCTGCCCTATTCTCCAGGGCTTCCGAGAAGATGGAAAACAGCATTTGTCCAGCCCGTCCCAAAAAAAAGGCAAATCATCCTCTCCCTCCTCCTACCGACCAATTGCATTTACGTCCCTTCTTTCGAAGATCATGGAAACGCTGATAAACCCTTCAGCTTATGAAATATCTCGAATCCCGTACGGTTTCGCAATAGGTCCACTGGTGATTTGATGACATATCTAACCGAAAAGTGGAACCAATCTATTCACCATGGTGGTGAAAGCAAGGTCGTTGCGCTTGATGTTTCAAAGGCATTTGACAGAGTTTGGCATCAAGCTCTCTTGTCGAAAATGCGTGCATTTGGGATCGATGTTACCATTCTTCAATGGATTAGAAATTACCTTTCGGACCGTTCAATACAAGTTGTTTTGGACGGTTTCAAGTCTGCAACTCACCAAATAAATGCTGGTCTCCCTCAAGACTATGTTTAGTCTCCGACTCTCTTTCTCATTATCATTATCATTATCATTACCAATGACACCCTGTCTGTCACTTCTGATCCAATCAATTCCTCTGCTGATGACAGTACCCTCTGCTCTACATATTCGTTTCCTGGGCAACGCCCCTCATCTTCGGGCGTTGAACTGGAACGGCAACGTATGTTAAGCTCATTAAATTCCGATCTCGACAGCATACTTAAATGGGGTAAAAACAAGTGGAATTTAATGCTTCCCAAACGCAATGCTGTCTGCTGTCATTGAAGCGAAACCCTAATTCTCTGCCATTATCCATAGATGGCACTTGCATCGCTGAAATCGAACATCGTATAGATCGTCTTAATGTCTCCTGATTGTCATTGTTTTATCGGTATTTCCACCACAAGTGCTCAAATGAAATTGCCAGTTACATTCCACCCCTACAGCAATTCAACCGCAATACTCGCCATGCTAGGAACGCACATCAGTTTACCCTTAAGCCTGTATTCGGACGTGCAGTAAAATACAAGGATTCGTTTCTTAACAATACAACGCGAATGTGGAATGCTCTACCACGCTCTGTTTTTCCCTCACATTATAGTTTACAGACATTTAAAACCAACGTGCATCGGCATCTCCCTTTTCCTAATCCTTCACTTTCCTAATGCCCGCACTGTGTTACTTCATTATAAGGGCATCCAAAATCCCTTTAGTGCGCGTATATTATAAAAAAAAAGCAGAAGTAGTAGACAACTTCTCAAATTTATTCCATACCTTGTTGTAACAACAGCTTCACTTCACCCACCTTCAATCCTTGAAGTTAACTATCACTTAATTAGTCTATGCACGTGTCTTTGATTCTATCATTAAAGCCAAATTCTAGAAGGTTATATTGTCGTCTATGTAGTCATAGCTTGAGTTCAGTTAGTCTTTAAGTACTAATTTGTTTGTTGGCCAATTTAAACTGATCGTTTTGTTTTGAAAGAAAACAAGTATTATTTTTTTTTTATGAATTAAAAACATTGTCTGGCCACTGCGGACACTCTACAAGTAACAATCATCCACTTACCAGACTACTACCACACCACTTCTATTATCCAGGTACATACTACACATTTACATACGATAATAATTTTTTGTGCCATTTAAAAATTGCGTGAACTCAAAGTTCTGAGTAAAGATGCAAACATTGTTTTATTTTTTCGGGGAAATCACCTTTTGAGTAGCTCATTATAAAATGCTACTTAACCCAATCTCTGCCTATTCTCGTGTACGACACAATCGCGGAAGTTATTTACTTATTAACAATTTATTCACCTGCCACATATTGCCGAAATCTTTCCAAAAGTATCATGACAGTCAATAAGTTCCTAAATTTATAACAAGTATCTATTTCTTTGATAAACTAAAGTGAAAATGTTGTTTTGCAATTGTTCACGTTCTGCACTCAACTGAAAGCGATGCTGAATGCGCCTTCCACTGAAAGGTTAACAAACATATGAGATACTTCCTGCTAATTAATCGCATCAATTAGGATCTATTTAGAAATAAGTAGTAAGTAAACAAAAATAGATACTCGAAACACCTACAACTAACTCTCCAGAATAAAACATCAAAAATAACTTAGATATGCTAGAGTTTGAAACTGTCCGGCGGCGACGACGCGTGAAATGATTGATGGTCGTTGTTGTGACGCTTCACCTGCCGCGGAATCGCCACGTTATTTTTTGTTGTGAGTTTCTCAAATTCTCACGTTTTGATGAGCTGACCGGTGTGTTAGCGGGTGGTGGCATATCGGAGGCATACTGATAATGAATTTAACCGCCAATGCTATACGGCTGGTTGTTATATCTACTCTTAAAGTTGTTACGGGCTCAAGTGCATTAGGGCGTTTCGTGAAGGTGAGCTTCTAATCCAGCTCTTGAAGATAATTTAGCACGATTACAGGGGCTGTTGCAGTTTGAGTTTAAGCATGTGTAATTGCGCCGATAACATCATAATTGTATAATTAATACAAGCAATATATCTAAGTGTGTGATAAGATAATGAAATTATTCGAGTGATTAACTGGCGTGTGAATGGGTCAAATGTATAGTAAAATGTTGTGTTTTTCTTTTAAATACATTATTAATGAGGGAACTCGCTTTTTAGTGTCATCATTAAATAATAATCAACACTTCTTCTTGATTGCGGAAGAACGAAATTATGATACCTAAATGTTAACGAAAATCGGCGGCGCATGCAAATCGCTTCTTATAAATAATGGTAATAGGATTTCGATGAAAATTTTGCCACGTGGAGTTCCAAATTAATTCATGGGTAGCAATTATAAAAACATGAAACGCTTAAAATTATGCTGAGAAAATTATGTATGACGAAGAAAATACAAATTGCGATATAATTGGCCAAACAGTTTTTGTTTGAATTGTGCGTGGGGGATAAATTGAGTAAGGAAGAGCTTTTATTCAGAGAATTGCATTTTTAGTTTTACATAGATACTTAGCATGAAACTTAAATGGTTTTCAGTTGGATGCAGTAGAAATATGGTAACTAACAGCATATTTTCTGAAGAATTTTGTCAGATAAATAGATCACACCAAAAACATAAATGTTAAAAAATAGCCAAGTTCATTTATACGAAAAACGCTTTTGCCTTACAAGTCTGCTACAAAAAGTACTGTGATCTAAAAAAGAATGCCAAGTTTGTATTGTAATTATTAAAAATTTCACAAATAGTATTTAGGTACATTCTTTCTTCGATTTTTTCCTATAGTTTCTCCGCAAACCCTATTACTGTGCCAAATTTCAAGGTTCTGCGATGATTGGAAGTACTCCATAGTTTTGATGATCTGTCAGTGAGTTACTGGTTACGGTTTTTGCAAATTTTGGGGCCGTAATTTGGTATGGAGCCTGCTGCTGTGCGTCCTAATAAATCCTGAATTTTATGTCTCTAGATTTCTTGTAAGCGATGTTAGAGGGGGGGGGGTCAAAATGGCCTAATTCTGTTCGTGTAAATAAGGGTGTAGTGCCAAAGTTGCTAAAGAACTTGGCTGGGCACTATCGTGCCCCTTGATTAATTCTTAACTTATTCAAAAAAAAATGCAGACTTTCAAATTTCTAACGGGTTTGGCATTCTTGTTAACTCGTCAGATTGTACTGTTCTGTGGCACTTAGGCGTGAAAAGAAGACGTTGTTTGGCCACCACGGATGTTTGACTTTATTCTTTCGTCATTTTTTTTCATGACCCTTCCACCTTATTACAAACTTAGTGGTCCATCTGTGGGGTTAGTTGCTTTGACTTCAAAAAATATCTGCAGGCTACGTATCAGTTTGTCACTGATAGTGGTTATATTTCCTTTCTGCCGGTCTTTCGCGGAAAAATTAATTTATGACGATGTTCATTATGTCCCTATCTTGAACATTGCAACGTCATTTCAGACAGTCGTCTCTCAAATTTTTCAAGGTTTCTTTTGAACCTTGAACTTCTAATAAGATCAAGCTTCGTTACTAATAGTTCATCACAGATTTAATTTTTAAAGTATCTTTTCAATTAATAAATAAATTCTGAGTGAGTCAAAGAATGGGAGTCTTTATTGGGATAATTGGGTACCCACTCCTTTCTAAGACATCCATCTAAACACCAAGGACTCATTGACGGGGAACTATATCCTCGCTTATGATGGCTCAATCGTCAGCAAAGAATAAGGGACCTTCACTTTTCCTTCAATCAGAAGCAAATGACTTGAGGCACATCGACTTTAATTGGGAACTGTTCGGTGAAATATCTAACTCATGTAGCTACCCATTTCAGAAAGAGCTCCACTCGTACAAAATTGTACTATTTGTAAAAACTTGTCATGCCTTAGCTTTAATTAAATTATTTTATATCTCTTATGCCGAATTTCGAAATCAATGTAATTTAAAATGTATGATTTTGCAGCCAAGTAATAATTGCAGAGAGTGCTTGACAAATTATAACACGCACATTCCGCGCATCATTTTAAAGACTTCTTCTTATGTCCACAACTGAAGATTTTATTTCTCAAAAGAGAGTACTTAATAGGCAAATACTCGTACCCACACACATTTTGCCAGTGACAATGTGTAGATTTACAAGCATCGTTGAACTCACCAGGGTGATGGCTAACATCTAGAAGTACTGTTGTAGGTGTGCCAACACTTTCATTTGTGCCATTTTGATTGCCAAATACGGAAGACCTACTAAACAAACTACCTATAGTTGCCTAGTGTGATTCAACTGAGTAGGTACTCAGACTTTTCTATTCTTCATTGAACCGATGATCGAAACGATTCCAGATTTAATACGTCCCAAACCCTCGTCAATTATTTTGCTATACAAAAATGAAAGCAAACCCAATTCCCGTCCCGTTGTAGTAGGTGTGCGGAATTTTCAATTTAACGCTCTACGCTTCGAATGGGAAAAACGAATACCACGATAAAAATACGCCGGCATGACTATGACTAACCGGATCGGGTTTTTTTTTTTTCTAATTTCACTTTGACTTTCAATCAGCCGCCTTTGTTTTCATCCAATTCATGGTGTTGCTCTTTGCTTTAGCTGTTTCCGTCACAAATCAATTGATTTGTGATTTTTTCTAGTGGCGTCCGCCGTCCACTTCACGTTTCGGTATCTCTCACGATGCGCCATTCGCACAGATGGAGATTTTTTTTTTTTCCACAAAAATAAGTTATTCAATTTTAAATTTTATTCCGCACGTGATTATGTTAAGAATGTTGTGCTCAAGCTTTCAAACAAATAAATATGTAAATAATATACATATCTCAACTATACAAAATATAATATGGTATAGGAGTAGTCTTATACGCAGCACAGAATTGTGCATCCTTAGTTAGCTGATTGGGTTTCTCTTGGGGGTTTATAGAGATTCGAATAATGGGTTTCAATGTAAACATAAGTCACCTACATACATAAGAAACTTGAGATTATAATCAACTTTATGACCACTAAGACTTGTGTCAAGGAGATCACTGATAGACTGAAGTGTATACATACGCATTGTTCTTTTAAAATTGTCCGATGGGGGATTAGAAGCTGATCACCATTTTTTTTTTATTAAGGAAAAAAAAAACTGTGATTGAACTGGAAATTCCCAACCACAAATAATTGGAATTTTAAGATTCGTGGACTACGAGTGTATGTAGGTACTTTTGTCCTATGTTCAAGTATTTGAATTTTTGGCTGATGTTGAAGTTTTTCGTTGTAAATTCTTGTTGACTCTCTATTACGGCAAACACCGTGTAGCACAAGTGTCAGAATTACAGAACCAAACTAAGTAAGATGGCTATTTTGATCTTGAAAGCACGATTTGATTCGGAAAAACATAAAACAATCAATCCGGTAAGTGGAAATTCCTGGAGCTTCGGCAAACAAACTCGATGAAAGGAGATTTAATTTAATTTTTAATCGCTGAAGTGGGACACCCCCTATATGGTTACACAATTTTTTTTTTGGCCGGCTTTTTTGGTTGAAAAAGTTAATTTGTTTGTTTTAAATGGAATCTAGGTTCCAACGACTGGAAAAGTGCGGAGCTACATATATATTTGACATGAAACTGGTGCGACAATTTCATGCCAGTTTCGAAAGACAATTGAATGAAGGTTTTCATGACTTCCACTTTAAATTTCGTAGGGATTTCAACCAGCTCCGTATGCCCCATCTACAAGAAATACGATTTCTATGTCTTGCAACTAGCAAGGACAATCTAGGTATAGCCCTGCTGCATGTCGCATACAAGATCCTATCGAACCGTGTGAATGTCTTAAATTCGTCTGCAACACATCAATCGGTGAGTAACAGTGCAGCAGATGGATCGTAGACCAAATCTTTACACTAAGGAAAATCCTAAGGCAAATCCTAGTTGCATCTGTCCACCGACTTGCAGGTAGTTAAGGATAAACATCCACTCCACGAGTGACATCTTAGCGGAGATCCAACGAAGAATTACCCAAGGAAACAGCTGCCGCTTTGGTTTGGTGAAGCTAATAGATTCAAATCTCCTGAATTAAAGAACAAATTGCAAGCTCTACAGAACCCTTATCCTGCCAGAGCTGCTATACTGCTGTACACAGCGCCGAAAGCTGGACTATAAGCGGGAAAGGAAAATTTCCAAAAGAACAATTTTTCGACGGATATTTGGTTTTGTGTGCGAGGTGGGCAAATGGAGTACAACCGCGAAATCCATGAGATGGATTTAGTCCAAAAAGCAAAAAAAAAAAAAAATAAAATAATAATAAACTTCGTCACCGGCTCCGACATTTCGAGGGACAGTCGAAGTCGAAGTGAAGAGTAACTTCAAATCTCATCCCTCAGGTTCTAGTCGACAAGGAAGACCCTCCGTTTCTAAGAGAGCATCGCGGCTTCCAGAGCGCTTGGTCTTTAAGTAAGTAAGAGGGATAAAAACCTAGCATCTAGCTAATGGACAATTAATCGAGTGAAATTAATAGATTTCTACTAAAATATTCCCCCTAATGTTAAACTAAATCACATCCAGCTCAGTCTAGCAATAGATTTTAAACACCTTAATGCTGTCCCACAAGTATGGATACGAGTCCGTGGGTTAACACGTTTGGAGATCAACAGTTTCTTTAAAAGAAGATCAAACCAACAAATAAGAGGCGCATGTACGTGTTGGGTATGAACCGCGGAATGGTAGATCTAAGACCCAGGTGCTCAAACAAAGTAATAACACCAGATTTTGACATTAGTAATGAATATTCCGAATTCTCATTCCTGCTCATTGCATATTTGAAAAACGAATTCAGTTTTAAGCAAGCCAAAACGATCCTCACAACAGGACACGTTTTACTTAGGCAGGTTTAAGCTCAATTGATAAGATTTCTCTCTATATTCAAATATGTTACAATTCGCAATAAATGAAACGTATATTATGTTTTAGAAGGATAGAATTTTTTATTTTGTATTCATCATATTCATACTCAATATAAGTTGAAGCTAAATTTCGTTATAAGCCTTTGTCATCTTAGTAAGCTTGATATTTCCTTACACGTGTCGATTGGCAAAAAAAAAAAATTGTTTGAAGTGTTTGTGTGTGCTAATGATAATCGTTTTCTTAAGTGATATAGTATGTATTTTTTGTAGTTAAAACTAAATAGGCCATCCTAACTCTGCAAAACAAACTGCTAATTAGCTAAACTTAATTAATATAATAAGTAATTTAACGAGCAATTATTTTCGCCACAATCAATGTTCGAAAAACCCCGATATGCTAACTAATATTAACAAACACATTAATGGTTTTAATTAATTTCGGTTTTGCCAACAATTTTCCTATTGAATTGAAGTCAACAACAAATAACGCTTCAATGTCAAACATTAACATCGCGACTTCATTAAGTAAATTTACAAAATTGATTAACAACGGTCACTCTTTGCGAGCAGTCTGTATGGAGTCTGTATCAATATTGATTCCACGCATTAGTACCTAATGGTCGAAATTAATCGACCAATTTAGAAAACAAATATGAAATTTAGCAAATTGAGAGTAAATATCCGTTCGACTTATTTATTGCACAATTTCCTTTGTATCGAGTTTGTTTATTTTTTATTTTTAAATGTTACTGGTTCATGTTTTATTGCTGTTAATTAAATAATTGTATGTGCATTTTTCTATTAGTAGGAGAATTGGAGATTTGAGTTCACTGCCATGAGTGCGATTAAATATTTTAACAAAGTAGGAAATCTTGATGTGTTTCCATTGAAGAAAAATTGATTCATTTATTTTGAAGCCACCAATGTATAGTGCAGAAACTAAGTGCCGAATTGCTTCACAATTTTCAGCAACTTAAGTAATTGTTCGTGTACTGATCTGTGGTAGCTCAGTTCAACTGGGGTCCGGTCACCACTTCTTTGGGTTCAACTAAAAATGTCTGACCACACTGGACTTAGAATTAATTCCATAAACTAGAGTCCTAACATAAAGTTGGGCTAAGAAGGGCAATGATAGCCTTTTATGCCTGGACCTGAACTTTTGGAAAGGTCTGAGGGCGCAGTTATAAAATGATCATGTTGCTTGATACGTTAGTAGAAAGACCGATACTGACATAGATATAAGTTAAGTTTGGTGCAAGCGATGGACAAGGCTACTAGCCTCAAGGCTATGATTGCCACCGAGCAATGGGAATTATCGCTACAGCAAGATAAAGAATCTTACTCAATTAAAAATCTTTGTATCTTTTCATCGAAGAATCGGCTGCGAATATGAACTTCAAGCCAGCTGGAAATTTGGTTCTTTCAGAGCACTTGCAGATTCTACAGAAATGTGCGTGCTGATTACGTGCACAGACTACACTACTCCAAACCTAGTCTTCTCACTTCTTTTACCAGTAGAGACGAAAACCAATCATTAAACATATGTAGATAAATCCTTACTCATCTACACAGACGGGTTGAGGGTGGACATAAGCATTTCAATTGGAAAAGATTGCTGATGCTATCAGCTAAGCGGCAATAAAATTGATTCCGAGTTGATTAGGAGAACGAAATACTTGTAGAAGCAAATGAACAGATTTCTTGGAACTCACATCTTCCAGGATTTAGTTGAAACTACTAACAATTCTTTTAATGATTTGTAAAAATTCATATATGCCTCGAGATTGCTTAAAAACTCATAGGTTGCTCATAGGTTTCACAGTGTAAAGCATCACAATGGATTTATATTAATCCAAGCGTAGTCCCATTATAAATAGGAGTCTGCATGCAAATCTAGTTTTGCTAATCATCATGCTGAAAGATTTCGTGATTTAAAGATGACCAATGTTACGTTGGAGGCCAGATCTTCAAAATGGTCAGGGATCTTAAATCAATACGGACACATCATCTCTTAATCGATTTTAAATCGTCCATTATAGGGTACGTATATATAAGGTCTTCAACTGAACTATGTTTAAAATTGCAACTTCAATGATGAATGAAAAGCAGACCTACCCAACCCATTGGTGGAAACTTTTCTATGACATGAGTGAAATGAAAACTCGTGAAATGCCAGAAAATTGAAACACAAACATTTACACACTCCATCCTATTCCTAAGTTAATTACTCATTCCGCTGCTGATGACATTGAATCCAATTGCAGAAATGTCAAAGTACTATTACTGCTCACAATCAAGTATCAACTATCTTACAGCGCATAGGTGAGATGAGCCTATCATCTGAAATGACGGCATACGTATCGCATTATTTTTTCAGAAAAAAAAAAAAAAAATAAACTTTCAGCTTCGACTGCGGCACCTGTTCCATCTTCACAATATACCAACCGAAGTATCGATGAGCTGACGCCCGTTTAAATTATCCGCTAAATGCCACTTTAATGCTAGCAGCAGCGGCTTGAATCGTTTGTACGACACACGTACGTGTAAATATGGCCAGAAAATAGATTTGCACTTGACTACTGTTTTTTTTTTTTTTTTACACATGCAAAATGCCCTCGACAATGACCGATGGATGAGGATGTTTGAAAAGCGATATCAGTTTCCGCAGCGTTATAAAAACTACGACCATAATTATTAGATCGTGAGTTGGGCTGTCAAAGTAGCCATGTTTGTTAGATATTTGTTTGGAGATGAGATATACTGTTGTTTTCCTTTTTCGGTTGATTCGTAGTTTTTCAATGAAACAGATTTGCATGTGAAATTTTTTTTTCAAACTGCTTTTTTTTTTAGCCGGTGTGACACATTTTCAAGTTCGTACGGTTTAATACACGCTAGGAAGTAAAATAAACAACAACTGATAAAACGATAAACCAGGGTTGACAGTTTGTTGAAAAGTTATTTTAGCAAATATTTTAAAGCCGGTTATTTGACGTGCATGACATATGTATTTTGTATGCATCAAAGAGAAGAATGATAACTTTTAAAAAATGACAAGACTTGAGGTGATTCCCCTCTTGCCGGTAAGGCAATCAATTTCAGAAATAAAAATTGTGTCTCAGTTGTGGTAAATAATACGCAATGCACATTTTTTAATAATTTTGACTTGTGCAGAAGTCACATAACTTCCTTGTGCAAAAGATTTATAATTATTAGAAGTAACAAACTCGAGCGCCTCCAATCAACCCCAAAAATATTATTCTTTCTTTATTTATTTTTCGCAAACCGGCTTCAAATGCTTTTCGCAATTTTTATCATTTCCAAATGCGTTAACCCGGAAGAATAACTTTTAAAACGTAAACAAAGCTATTAATATAATGAAATATTTATGCTGAGGATTGTTTTAAATTTATTTAGTTAACCAAACATGTGACGGGTGAAGAGATATTCAAAGTGATACATAGTTAGGTTTTTCTTTAAATTAATAAGTTTCAATCTGATACATAAGTGCGGATTTTCTTTTTTTGTACATAATTATGAGTGAATAACTGTCATATATCTTTTTTTTTGTTTATTTTTATTTAAAATATTATTCTTACGGTTGCTGTTTGCGATCCGACTTGCAGTATCTGTTTACAAAAAATAGAGAAAAAAATTGAATTAATCAACAGCCTCATCCCTATTTTAACTATAGGACTAAATATTAAGCAAATAAGCATAGCATTCTTTTTACAAAGGTTTTTAATTTAATATTTACGAATGAGTGCTAATTACATTATTTTATGGTATCTGTATGGTAGCACAACATGATCACTCATAATCATTTTAGTCAAATTATGATTATTGATAAAAAAAGCAAAAACCATATTAAAAAAATTGGCGCGTCTTAAAGCATATTTTTATTTAGAACGAATTGCTTGCTTGAGAAATGTTCCGCCACCTATGGTTTTTATTCATTTCTATTCTTATATTTATTTTCCATACACCCTCCTTGCAGTGGCTAAGTGGTTAAGTGCTTTCGATTCCTAAGCGCGGGGTCTCAGCTTCTTTAGATGCGACCCGTACAACCTAAAAGTTTTTATTCGCTTCCCCATTTCTTGGTTGTCTGACAAACATCCAAAAAAACGAATGAAATGAAACTAAAGGTCCCTTCTATTCGCGTTCAAAAATCTATCTTCGCACACACAATGGTTGAAGAACCTAAGAGTGGCTGCATAAAGGCTGCATTGGGAACAATTTTTGTTTGTCTGATTTAATGAATGAAATACGTTTTTATACATAGAAAAGCTGCGTTCAACGTTAGCAGAAGTGATTGGTGCTGAAGTATTTTCAGTTTTGTATTTGATGCTACCAGGAATGCATAACTTGATGACAAGAAATAGCCTTCTTATGTTCAAAGCATCAACAAACTTTAATAATCTTTTAAAGTTTTTGGCATAGTAGTTCCGATGTGGATCCATGCCCCCTTCATATTTGTTTTGTTTATAATGTACGCGCACTAAAGGGATTTTGGATATCCTTATTATGAAGTAACACAGGGAAGTGAAGGATTAGAAAAAAGGAAATACCGATGCACGTTGATTTTAAATATCTGTAAACTATAATGCGTAGGAAAAACAGAGCGGGTTAGAGCATTCCACATTCGTATTGTACGGCTAAGAAACGAATCGTTGTATTTCACTGTACGTCCTGATGTGCATTTTTAGCATGGCGAGTATTGCGGTTGTATTGCTGTAGGGGCGGAATGCAACTGGCAATTTCATTTGAGCACTTGTGGTGGAAATACCGATAAAACAATGACAGGCAGGAGACATTACGACGATGTCTAAGAAAGTCAAGTGATTTCGCGATGTCTCTATCGCCAATAAGTTTTACCGCACGTTTTTGAATCCTGTCAAGTAGCTCCAAATATGTTATTGGTACATCAGCCCAGATATGAGCGTTGTACTCAAGTCTCGGGCGAATATATATTACGGCATGTTGTAGATGAAGCTCCAGTTCAGGATATTTATCTTTTAAAGTCTTTACTATGGGGAAGTCAAAAACACTTTTTTTCGGAAAACGAACTTCTGCCACAGTCTTTCAGCTTATGTTTTGTTGTTCTATATAGTCATGACTCTATAGTCTGACTTTTCGAGTCGACAAAGTAAAAATACACACACAAAACAAAGAATGCTTTCACAATACATTTCACACTTTAGGATGATCTCAAGTTCAAAGAAAGATAGATGTGTATATGAAAGCGATAACGCGGCAATATGCATAGAATTGGGTTCGTGACAGATATGGTTTTATTAAAGGTAGTTTAGGTATTATATTAGATACGCTGTATGTTTATTTGCGGCCAAACTCTTTGATTTTTAGAATAAATCTAGTTAAATATCATTTAAACATTGTCATACAACACTCAACTGACCTAGATTAATGTTATTTTTTGGTAAAAGATAATAAATTTTGTTGGTTTAAAAAAAACAAAAGAAACAATCAAAGAGTAAAAGAAGAAAGCCTCTGGCCTTCCGTTGAAGATAAAAAAAAAATAAAGCTCACGAATTGTTAGACCATTTGCAATAAATTGTAATCCACTCGATTAGGAAATTCATATTCATACATGTTGTTTGTATCTCTCCTTTCATCAGCTTTGATACGAAGCCAATTTAAGAGACGCACCAAGTACGCATTATTACTAACCGGCCACTTAAGCGTAAACTTGACCTGAAATCCTATCGTTATTATGGATACATTTCTTCGATTCCATAATATTGTCGAAGATAAGACTTGCAAAAAACGAGATTTATTTAGCCAAGAGGCTAAATTCATATTATATTTTTTTTTTCTTGTTAGACTCGGCTTATTGTAATAATGAACAATTTTGTTTGGCAACTATCCCCATTTCAGCACACTTTGCAACTGAATTAGATACAGATACAGATACTCGTACGAGCAAGTTGTCTGTCCGGCCGAAACATTTTAATGGTTAACCATGAATAACTTCTGATCAATGGCCATAGACAATGCAGATACTTTTTTAGTGCAACCCAAAATAAATGGAAAATGTGAAATAAATAAAAAGTAGCTCTGTTCCAGTGAAAGTAACAGTAACAGTAACAGAAATTATTACAATTTAATGAATATATTTATGTAATAAAGGTTTAAAACTCGACTTAGTGGCCAACCTTTGGAAAATTTTGATGATCAGCTTAGCTGAGTGTTTCTAGAATTCCTACAAGGAAAACACACAACAATCGAGTCATACAAGAAATTATTCATAAACCTGTCATAACCATTAAACCAGTAGTAATTTAAGTGACATCTCAATTACATATCCGTGACAAAACTTGGTCTTTCAACCTCATATACTCATTTACAACTCAAGCAATCAAATTAACAGTAGCTTCATCGTGATTTGTTTGTTTTTTTTACAGTGTGCACGACAGCCGGGCAACTAGCTAAGTGAAAATTGTCATTGAACTTGAATTTTTATGATGTTGTAAATCAAAGTTGTGAGTAGCGATGTCGGAATCACAATAAAGAAAAGATTACATCGATTTATGGTTGTATGATAAATATAGTTATCGCTACATACGTACTGGTATGGTTTTCTTGCTCATATGGAACGCAAAAAAAAACTTATCAAATTTTGCTAATAGCATACAAATATTGAACAAAAGTTAAAAAAAATTAATTTCCTTCTTTGGTATCCGAAGTATTTTTCCATTCCAAATGGAAATGATAAGAAACGCAAACAGAAAGCTGGCTATTACTTCAAAGCTAACAAATTCACCGCAGTACGTGCCTAAATGCTTATTGTAAACTAATTAAGTCTTTTCTCTCAAGCAACAATTCAATCGGCATACAAGTTGATACTGTAGTTTTTAAGTTATGTGTTTTAGCAAAAATGTGTAAAATTAGACGAACGTGCCCAATTGCCAATACAATTTTTCTTTCTCCCAATCACTTGGGAGGTGAATATTTGTAACATCGGTCGTAATACGATGACACGTGGCTAAACTAAATGCGCTGCAACTGCAATGCAAATTGTGTTTCTAAATAAAAAAGAAAAGCTGAATCCATTTATGGGTAGAGATGATTCTTATAAGGGATCTAATGAATTTATATTCAGGATGAGTACAAAATGGATGAGCCCATGAAACTATGCACTTTTGGATACTTCTCAAAGCCAATATCAATGTTTCATTGACGACATATTTCGCATCCATGAATTCGATTAGAAGTTTGAAAGTGAAATTGAAATTTTATCATTCCATCTTCCATTTCTGAACAATAATAGAAATGACAAGCAGCAATTATTTTTTTCTTTAATTAAAATGCAAAATTAAATAACAGAATGATCAATAGACACCGCACCTTATTTGTATTTCTTCTCGAGTATGCAAATTAGTTGATATTTTGGCACGCTTTATACTAAAGCCTCCAAAAGTTGACCCAGAATTCAAACTAGTTAGACTGCTTTAAGTTATCCATTAACATTGGCATAGAGTATAAAATTCCGATTCCGATTACTCATTCCATCACTATTCAGAATGTTCGATAAATCATTTAAATTCGATATATCCAGCGGATTAATGCAAAAGTGTCCGATGAAGTGTACCTATATTTCCATGAGTATTATATTCATGTGTATGGATTATCATTGTTAACCACACTCGAAAGCAATCTTCTTCTTAACAATTTTCATTCATTAATTCTAATCGCCGTTTATAGTATCTATTTAGTGTAGGTATACTGAGAAAAAAGGTAGTCCTTCTCTAGTGTATATATAGAAGTTTGTTTTGCTGGGGTATATTTAATTTGCGGAAGACAATTACTATAGAAACGTAATAGTATTATGTATAGGACACGTTACTGTGTGCAGCTTGTTTGTTGATTCGCTTGTTAAGCTTCAATTACAATAGAATAGAATTTCAATCGCGTGTCAAGGAATAGAAAAAGAATAGGAACACTGTCTCATAAAAATATAACATAAGAACTATGCTAACCTAGACCTTAAAAAAACGAAAAAGTATTCGCCGATTTAGATTTCATTTTCACTTAGAAGCAACGATTAAAACGGAAACAGAGTAGCTGAGCAATATATTTTATACCTACGGGCAACGGTTGTGAAAATGGATAAGACACTTCTACACAGATCTCGGAAGACCGTCAGCAACGAGTACAAAAACGACCAGAGAACCACCTTACGAGAATGGAAGCTAAGACATGGAACTAGAACTATACTCTATATATGGCAGAATTGTTATCCTGAGACAATTTTTGGTTAAATTCGTTATTCTAATTTAACACTGGGATATGATACCATATTACAGTTTATATTAGTAAATATAATTGTATCGTGTGCTGCTCTATTGTAAGTTCCCATGACTCTCACTATTGGGGTGCCGTTTTAATGAATTTTGCAAGAATCTAGGAAATACCATTGTTCAATTGCGATACGAACGGCATATTTCATCAAAAATTAATATCTTTCCAAGATATTGATACAACACAATCCGAACAAAGATTGTAAGTACAAAAATAGGAACTCTGCTTGCGCTTATTACGTAATGGCTAAAGTTTTAAGAAGGTTAGCTGAAGCAATGAAGTCTAATCTTGCCAAAAGAAAGCTTTGTACATACACAGTCCACAGTCGACACTTACTTTTACGCAGCCGAAGTTCCGGTATCATCGCATCAGATGTTAGGGTTGTATTAAACCCTCGAGTTTCAAAACCATATGACGACAGTTTTAACTTTCGTGTCGTTAACATAGAAAATCGATAGTCCCAAATGACACCGGGGAGAACCTCTACAAAATATTTTAAATTCAACACTAGTAATGTATTTAATGGCATGACGTCTACACGGATGGTTCTAAAACAGACAAAGGTACAGGAGCCGGGGTCTTTTCGGAGGCACTTGCCATCAACGAGTCGTTTCGACCGAGCGATCACTGCAGTGTCTTTCAAGCTGAGATCTTTGCGGTTAAGAAAGCAGCACACACTATCCTACCGATGGGTCTACCAGCAATGGAAATAACCATCTGCGTGGACAGTCAAGCAGCACTTAAAGCAATCGGTGCGTAACAGATTGGCTCTTGGCACTAAGGGCTATACGTTATCACTCTGTTCTACTCTGCTGGGTCCCAGGACATATTGGTATTGAAGGGAATGAAAAAGCGGATGAACGGGCCAGATACGGCTCTGATCTGAACCTACTACTAGCGGAGAGATGCTTCCTCCTTTTAACACCGCTAAGACTCTTATCGACGACATCATCCCACAGCTGGCTAAGGAACAATGGAACCCGAAGCCTATGGCCTGTTGTCGACATCAAACGACCAAAATCCCTAGTCACTCTTAATAGAGGTTAAATTCAGACGCTCGTCAGGGTATTAACCGGACACTGCGTCATCGGAAACACGGCTGAAAAGCTAGGGCTCTTTGCATATGACTTCTGCAGAAGCTGCAGAGACGAGGAGGAAATAGGGTCCGTGGAACATCTGCTATGCCACTGCCGTGACTTATTTAACGTACATACTATACACTATATCAAAACTCTATAAAATTCGGTCCCGGTATATGAGTCGGTATTTTTACAATCTTAAGGCTAACATTTATAAAAAAAGTTGTCCCCCTACGATAATGTTTCTTATTTTTTTGGGTGTAACATATTCTTCCAAAACCTACTTCTCCATTTCTCCCAAGCACTTTCCAAGTGTCCACTAGTATTTTCAAGGTCGACTTAAATTATACCTTGCAAAGTATTTTTTTCTTTCTTCTTTATAGTCAACTCCTTGACCTGACATTCTTTTCTCCTATATCAATTTAACAAGTTCCTTGTGTTTGCTGAAGGTTTTTTAACTGCGAGTAAAATAACATTTCCTTTCCTATTTTTTTTTAACATGAAATCGGAACATGAAAATGCAAATCAGGCTTTTTGCTGTTCTTCTAACCGCTGAATTAGTCAATTACCATAATACGAATCCGTTTTGTTTTCCATGGCCTCATACTGGAGTAAAGGTAGGTAAGTTGGAAAAAGGACAAAAATTGGACTGCAAACATATTTAAATTAGTGATTCAATAATATCTTAATAAAATATCAACGGCAACTGCAACTCCATTTTATAATGAAACTTTGCAGACATAAATTGATGTTTATGGAATGAGTTTCCTAAGGTATGTATTTATAGGTCACTAAAGCACAATTGTTCAGTGTAAATGCAATAAGCTTCCGAAATTTTAAGAATGCCAAAAGTATTTAGGTATGTATGTATGTAGGAGGCAAGGAAAATAACAAGGAAACTACTAAGGAGGTAGGCAGACTAGATACAGCTATGACATTTATTATTTTTTTATTTCGTCATAAAATCAATGCAGAAAGTTTGTTCACCTGCGGCAAAGACTTTGCCGACACTCAGGAACTTACCATAAAGCTTTTGGGTAATGCAAAACAGCACGCAATATGTGGCTGGGGGGATGTCTGCTCATAAATAAATAAAGTGTAGGACAGGGTCGCACGAAATCCCCTATATACTAATGCTTGCAATCGTAAAGTTTTTGAAGTAAATGTAACTTCTTACTTCACTTTAGCAGTCAAAACACTTAGTGTTTTGATTTGGCCAGTTCAATTTTCTGTATTTTTAATGAAAATTTAAATAAAGTTTTTGTTGAACCAAAATGCCAAATCCTGACTTAACGTCTAACAAAATTGTTGATGTTCGTTGCGAATACATTGGTATAAAATTAAGTCGGTTCTTGGAGGTGCAGGTATCCCTAGCTTTTGGCTTTTGCCACGCCTACCACTAAACCTAACTAAATCTAAGTAAGGTTCCAAGAGTTAAAGTTAATAATCAAAACAAAACACGTTTTCGAGATATAATCACAAAAACGGTGACGTGAAATAACGCCAAAGGAAATAATGCCAAATTTTAAATAAGGCGCATTTGGCAACAGTATCTTGGTGACCCGCTATGCGGGATTAAGGGATTTCAATCCTCTTTCCGCAGGCGGTTCGATTTTGGAATGGAAATAATGCAAAATTTTTGGAATTTGGCTTCATTTCGTTTGGCGTTATTTCACGTCACCCACAAAAACTCCATACAACATTTTTGAACAAAATCGATTCATATATTTCGGCAGGAAGCTTCTAGGCAGACACGTAATTGTAAAATTCACTTCATTGGAAACGATTTAATGCCTGAGCCACAGTTTAGGTTTCAAATTGTAAAACTATTGCAATAACTTTCTTTTAAGTATACGCAAACGTTAAAAATAAAATAGCAATGCAGGAGTATTAAATCAGATTATTAACTCGAATTCGCTATACATTGAATGGTTCGGAATTATTAGAGCCTTTCAGACATAATTTTAAAAAAATCAGTAAACGTTGTTCTGCCCCCTCCGGTAGGTATTGCGATGAATTCGAGTTCTTAATTAACTTTAGAGTCTGGGCTAAGATTACAAAAATATTATATGGAATAGATATAGCTATCTCACCTTAATTAATGAATCACTTAAAGATGTAAGAAGAGAAGATGTGCAATAAATAAATAATGTTTTGAATAAATATAGTTTAGATTTCGTTTTTCGACTCTTAACTAATCTTAATATGATTCATATATATTATGTTAATAACTTGACTATAGATCGTCTCGACAGAGTAAATATTTTGCGTGAATATGACCCAAATTGTTAAAATCTACCAGAAAACTTGAAATTTGATTCACGTGCAGTTTTTTACTTCATAACAAATTATATTGTGTTAGTTTTAATAATAAGTTTTTAAAGTTTTTGGGCTTAAACGAGCAGCTTATCACCAATAGCTCTTCCTATAAAAATATTAAAAAATTCACAAATGTCCCATATTTTCAAAACATCATTATACTGATTTAAGGGTTATGGTTGTTGCCATCTAAACGGTTCTCCCATACAAAGTTCGGACGAAGTTATAAATTTATCAATTGTAGGCCAATAACATTTTGTTTTTAAGTTTGTAATTTATTGTATTACGCTATTTCGAAGATTGCCCCAAGCAAATTTATAGCAACTGAACAAAATGCCACAACATACAATCTCTATATCAATGACCTATTTGGTGTGATAACTTATCAACAATTATCTTAATCCGCATTCATTCTACTTAAGAACTGAAGTGATATACTAGCTTAGGTCTTAACTCCAATAAAACATGTACTCAAGGTTTAAGAAAAACCAAAAGCAACCTACTTATACGAATAAGAGCAAGCTATCTACACAAACGAACTCTTTAAAATGCACTTCCAGAATTTCTAATTTCAACCTTTAACTGACGAAGAAAGTTTGATTGTACGTAACGATACGATACGAGTACTCGTGCGATATACATACATTTGATTACCTACTCTCTCACAAGCTTCAAGTCCAGAGTATCTTCACAAGTTGCCTCCGCAAGATTTATTGCCCGGAAGGTAGTGGAATTTGCATGTGTTTTATGGTATAATACTTCCCACAAAAGCAACTGAATGTTCTACTGTGACCACCTCTTTATACAGTGTGTATGCAAATTTGCTATTTCTCTGCTGCCTGATAATTTATGCAGCTAGTCTCCCTACATAAAACGTGCACTCGTGGACTTGTGGACTACGCAGTGTTGTTTTATTTATATTATTATTTTCGTAAAATACGTAATAGGTATATCACCACTCAATGCCAAGAAATGCCTTTTCTCTTGAATGTCATCCAACTTGACTCATCATTTTGTCGATATACATCGCTATCTGGCCGGTATCAGCTTTAGGTAAAAGTCAATTATCTACTATTGGCTATATTAAGCGCCCTCTTCTTAGCGGAACGATTAAAAACTAATTTCGATTTATATGTATGTAGATACATATTTCATTAGCATTATCAATTTGTATACTTGGCCAAGTTGATGTCTTAAGCTTTGATTGTTGTGAATATTTTTTTAATTATAGCTAAATATCTTATCAATTAATCGGAGTTCTATTGATAAAATGCAATTGGTCAATGCTGGCCATAATATTTTACTGAATTTCAATTCTATCGATATGCAAACAAATAATAATGGCGCGGTGATAGCTAGTTGGTGAAAAATTGTTTTTTTTTTCACAAAAAAGCATTCAAATTATTTTATTACCTTAGACGTGCCCATATCTAATCGATATTGTGTGGTGAAATTTGTTGCAAAAATTCATTTCAGAAATCTATTTGAGGTTCGAACATTCCAGAATAGTCACGGGTGTTTAAAGTGAGATAAGGCGCACGCGAATTTAATTTTCCCACTGTTACAAGTAATGTAAAAATTAGACTGCTTTCCTAGACAAACCTTCAAGCTCAAAAAAAATTCATAAAAAAAATTTGAATTTGCACTTTTGCAAAAAATGTTAAAATATCCAAATTTTTTTAGTTAAAAATTGGGGGTGGCTGTATGCCTAAGAAAATTACAAATCGGCAAAGGCAAGCAAAGTTATTTATTGAAGGCGGCGCTCAATTCTCTCCAATCCTATTAATTTTATGTGATTCATTTATTTGCATAATAAAGTGTATATGACATCAAATATGAACATTTTATTGGAGCCTTAAAAAATTAAAAGCGATTACGAATTGTTTTTTGTATCAAATATTTTTCGACTATAAGTTGAGTATGAGTTTTTATAGATATTGTTTAATAATTTTATTAACCCTCCGATGAGCGTATGGGTCTGGCCAGACCAAACCCGGTTTGGTATGTGCTTAAGTTTTTTTCTTGGTATTTTTGAGTAGCAGCAGTCCATGACTCAAATAAGCGGACATCTGTATCGACATTATCATGCGGGAAACTAATCGAAAAGTCTTTGAATCCTTTCGAATATGGAACAAAGCGCATCCCAATAAAAAACAGCGAGTTTGGACGATGACTTACGAGGCCGAAATGTATGATTTCTTTGGGATGTTGCGGTTTTGGGATGCCCATCTACAAAGCCACCATGTCCTTCAAACGGTTTAAGCACTTGACCACATAGAAAAAACAAGACCTTCATTACTCCTCAATTCTCTTTATAACGAATTTTTATTTGGTAATAAATTATTTGCCCTAATATGTTACCGCTCATCGGAGGGTTAAAACATAAAACAAATCTTTTTATTTTAAAATATATCTATCTGAAATCTGTGGGAATTTAGTTTGGTAGGTCAAACAAATAATAATGAGCCTTGTATAGCAAGAGTGTATGCTTTTATTACCAGTTTAGTTTATCGGGAAACTATGGTCAGTGTAACAGAGTTAACCCTTCCAACCCCAGTTTGGCGAAAGTTTGGTCTTCTTCACTTCATAGAAAGCATACATTGACAGCGGTAGATGAAGTAGCACCTTTTACCACTCCTTTAGAATTGACATTTGTAGCAATGGGAATTACAAAGAAATTCGCCTACAAAATAAGTTGCCCAAAAATAGGGCCAGAAGCTACAGTCTGGCATCTATAAAACTCAAATTTTTATTTATTTATTTATTTATCAAAAATAAATTTATAATATTATTTAACATTAGAAGACATCAGGGCAGAAAGACCATAGATGTTGTTTTATTATTATTGAAAGATCTAATAATACTTAAATAGTACAAGAAATGTATTTTATTTATTTTAAAATTAAGATATATATTTAAATGTCTTTAAACTTTTTGTGTAAGGTTGTTACTTCTTTGATGCGCTGAAAGGATCGAACGTCAGATGGGTTAAGTACTTCGGCTAATTGTGTTTGCTTATTTTCCACTGAATTAGTGTCTGTAGTTAGGCGAGAGATCGGACAATCGGCAAATATATGCCAAACTGAGAGGACCTCTCTGCAATGTTCGCACTCTTCTGGGGAGTCGTTAGTGAACTAGTGTCGACTAGAAAACAGAGTTTTACCTTCTCTGATCCGAAAAATTGTAATACATTCTCCTCTTTGATCTCTTCGGCGATATCAAATTACCGCTTATATACAACGAGCTATCGCATGTTGAAGATGACCGCCAAAAAGACCCAATATGTGTACGTAATAACCTTACGTCTAAAAAGTGTATATGTTTTCTTTTAGTAATAGACCTAAAGTATTTCCTTACGTAAAATGTGCAACTTCATAGCACCTCTTTTTTGATAAGCTCGATTTGCATTATTCGTTTGCTATATTTAAGGACAAAGATTGGATTAAGCTTAAACTATGATGAGCTAAACAATGATGATGATGCAATGGCAAATTAACTTTGCCAAAAGCCTTCTGCAAACCTCCAAAGAAGATAAATTATGGCATGCATGATGGCCAATCTGACAAAAAACACACCAATACGTAAATAAATCTCAACCGGGACTAAATAGTTGGACATTTTATTTCTATTCAAACTCATCTACATACACGTGTAAATATTTTTTGCCCACCGTTCAGTAAATCAAATTAATTAAAACACAAAATAAGTGTTACACCTTTTTGCAAACACTCCCTTTATATTGTTTTATAAATATGTTTCCGTGTCGGCTGTAAGGTAATATCATCTCTGAAGGTGGACGTGCGTTGGTCGGTCAGCTCCACCTAGGAGTATTATATCATCGAAAATGAGAACCACTCCCGCAGCCATTTGTGCGGAAGTTTATCTTCTTTCCTTCGCCGCACATGCACATGAATCACATTCCTTTTAAATAATATCTATTACATTCATTATTTAAGAATCTATAAATAATCATAAACTATAGTGGGATGGCGTCGTGTCGGAGCAATCGCAAAAAACAGGTATTTAATCAATCGAATTGATATATGTACGAGTACAAGATGAAAGTTTGTGATAACCAAAAGGTAATCAATTATGTGAAAATTGTGCGTTGGTGCCTTGCGCAATTTGTTTATTAACTTGAACTTCTTATTAAAAACCTGCTTGTATTCGTCTACGTCAACCATCTAATCCTTAAATATTTCAAATTGTAATAAAAATCACGACATCTATCAATGAACACTAATCGATATGAAATTTTTCGTTGACGCATTTAAGTGAAGTTAATAGAAAATATATTATCGATAAAATTAATCTTCGATAGTCATACTTATATATGGCCTACAGCCTCCGTTTTGTAATCAACCTTTGAAATATAATTTCAAATTAGTTAGAATGTCTGGCATGATATTAGACGTGAGGTAATCTAAACTGATAGCACTTTAACGGTACTAATATAAATGTATTAATGGCTGCTTAAAAATGGCTACAACTTTGCACCCCATTTTTTGCGACATTTCTGTTAACCTATTTATGGAATATTTTTTATGGCCCAAATATAATTTTAATTAGTGATAAAAAACAAAATAACCACAACGACTACTCACAATAGAAACGATTGTTATATATAGAAATTGATCACCTTTCCATTTTAGACACCTGTTTCGGTTTTTTTATTTTTGTTTTTGGGTGTACGTATAACGAATCAGCTTCGCAAGGCCATATAAGCTTTAACAAAACCATGTTAAGCTAAGTGGGTCATACAGACTTAGGGATATTAACTATTAATTTAACTATAATTGATTGATGACGGACTATTATTGGTAAAGGAACTTTTGAAGTTAAGCGTCGATTGTTAGTTGGTTTCCTGAATTCAAAAATTTTTTTTTTTTTAATTTTCGAAGTATCCTTAATTTGATAGGAATGGATTCCAATACTAGGAAGATTTTGTTCTGTGTTAGAAGAATATTTGAAACAAGACTGTCAATTTCCTTGTTGAGCGTGGTAAAAATTATGTTACCTTGATATAGCAGTTGATCCATTAAGCTACTGCACCCACTAGTATATATAAGTTAAGCTGGCAAAAGTGATAATGTTAACAGCGATAATGTAAAAATCAAATTACCAGTGACTTATCTTCAAATGAAGTATACTAATTTTGACAAAACCAAGATAGGTAGCTTTAAGTGTCCTAACGATAAATAGAATAAATAAACTAATAGAAATTAAAAAGACAGATAGCCAGCGACAATAGCCTAATGGCTCGCTTCAGATAATCCTTTTATAGGGCCCGCTAATTGAAAAGTATAATGTTAAAAACACCTCCAATTTTAAAAGGTTCTGGGAAGCCACCACATGAAATGGTGTTTTCGAGAAGTGACTGACGCTTTGTGATCTCAATCCTTAGCGATAAAGCTCTTATAAATTTAATTTTCATCTGCTCTCAAATTTGCCATTCGTAATTGGTATTTACATAACTGTATGTCCCTTCCATTTATATCAAACAAAAATATATCTTCGCACCCACAATAGTAGGAAAAGCTAAGTTTTAAGCATTCTTATATGGACGTTTACGCGTAAAATATTTATTAATTTTTTTAAATATAAATATACATTTTCCGATGGTCTCCAATAGTTGTCAGTTATTTAAAGGGATTAGCGCAAGAAAGGGCTTCATTTTTGACGAACTTGGTCATAAGTAATAAAATTACTGAATGATATTTAAAATAGACTCACGGACGCGACATAATGTTTTTAATTTTTGTTTGCCAATTATGGTTGCAGTGATTACTTCTGTGGAAGTTATACGTCCACAAAAAAATACATATTTTTCCATTGTGCTTACTTCCTAAGAAATCTGTTCCGAAAAGCCCAATATATCACGAAATGAAAAAAGTCCAAACCTAGTAGCATTCCCCACGTGTTCACGGTGTTTGACATGTGAATTATAAGTTCAGCGATTTCATTTTAAACCTAATCTAAACCCGAACCAATATATCGCAGCCTAATCTCTCTTAAATTCTACAAGATTATGACATATCATGTATTACTAACTACCTATACTACCTACCTACCTATTTTGTATGATACGACAACTAAAAGGGGTGTGTTCACTCACGTGAATTAATGCAAGTTTCTAACCTCTCGTATGAACTTACCTACTCCGAAGAAAAAGCAAAATATAAATCTTAAGCTGTCATCTGGCACTATCCTCAATGGACCTAATGTAAGCAACCAATTAACCCCTTATCTAGACAAACTTGTATAGGCCAAAATTTCGAACGAAAAGATATAGTTGCGCTGCACTACCATTCAAGACTGCATGGTGCAATTAACCACCTTTAAGTACAGTGGTAATACATTGTCGCCCAGTAAACACCGAATTATTTAGCAGTAGTAGTAGTAAGCAGTATATTGTATAAAACTATCTGGCAATTTGTTGTCGCAAATTGAAAATGCAATAAGCTCGTAGATTTCCCTGCATGTGTTGTGTAGGTATTTCGAACCTCTTGAGATGTCAACTCACGCCAGATACAGATATGATTTAGTTTACTGAGTCTACTATTCGTGAATTTCTATTTTTATAGGTTGTTAGTATTTTATTCTAAATTCCCAGGCAATTTATTCGTTTACAGCTTCTCAATTTGCTGGCAATTGTTGCTAATTAGAGTGTATTTAAGAAAATGTTGTATTATTACTATTTACTTTTACGAAGTTAATTTCTGGGAAACGATGAAACTACCCGACTGAGTGTGCTTTTATTGAGTTTTGTTGGCGGAAAAAATAGGAAGGTTCCCACCAGGTTTTTTTTTTACTTACCATAAAGCTTAGTTAATAAAAAGATTAGGTAAAATCAACCAACATCTGGATCACTTAAGGCGATTTTATTGTATTTTTTAAAAAATTATCTTAAGACCCCATTAAATACTAATAATTTAATAATTTATTTGCAAACGCAGCTGTAGTATCAAAATTATTTGAAACACTTGAGAACCAGGAAGCTTCACCACCTTGGTCCATGCCATTCCATATTTTCCTTCATGATAATTTGACTTTTATTTTCATTCGGCTTTAAAGAAACATTTAACTGGGGCTGTTGACCTTACAAGTTAATTAAGTTAATTTTTAAAGATTCCGAGTAGATGGCAATAAAGTCGTAAGTAACCACCCACCTGCCTACTGCGCAGTTCTTGAAATTTTGCAAACTGAAGATTCTTTTTTCGGCCTGAGAGTTATTGTTATTGGTTACTGAAAAAGGAAATCTTAACGATTAAGAGTTATTCATTTTTTTTGTATTCCAAAGAACATGTTTATTATTAACCAATAAAAATATTATGCAACCATTTGTCTTGAAAGGAAAACAACAAACAAAAAAAAAGAAAATGATTAATAACATTTATGTTTTGTTGGCTTTATATGCAAACAAGAAATTCAAATAGGAGTGGGTACCTCCAGTAATACAAATAAAAATATTCATTATAATTTAGAGCTTATGGGATTTCAACGCGATGCGTTAAGTATTAATTGTTACTTGATTTAAGTTACTGTCTAGTTGGTTGGTGCTTATTTATTTTAAGTATGATGAATGCTTTGTATTTTGACCCAGATTTTCAAGTAACAAAATCTTTAGCTTGTGGCATAGAAGACTAAAATCGATTTTAGCTTTTGTTATAAGTTTTAAATGCTGTTGCTTAAATATGCACTACAAGCTATTAAAAATACCTACATCGGACTATGAATGTTATGAAATCCTTAGTCAACATGCAAGCCATGTATTTTCAAGTTCAACTGACGGGATGTGGCTGCGGGCATGTGTCCATATGCTTACAAGCTGAATACATAGTTGAGCATATTGCGGAAGCCCACATTGAAATATTCGACCTGATGTTAAAGTTGGGATAATCATTTACTGCTGCAAGCATGTGTTCAGAAATAACCCGATCAACCCACACAACTTATGCTAAATGTGGTCAAGGAGACTTGAAAATGTTACGAAACATCTAGCTTGGATATAAAGAGTCTTAGGATGTTTCGAAATGCAACAATATCTTTGTACTAAAGAATCATGCAAGTGGCAAGAGTACTTCAAGATCTCAACATTTACAAATCCGCTGGCCCAGATGGTATTTCCCCTATCGATCTGAAGAGGTGTTCTTATACGCTGGCAAAATGTTACCATTCTTCAATGGATTAGAAATTACCTTTCGTACTATTCAATACAAGTTGTTTTGGACGGTTTCAAGTCTGCAACTCACCAAATAAATGCTGGTCTCCCTCAAGACTATGTTTAGTCTCCGACTCTCTTTCTCATTATCATTATCATTACCAATGACACCCTGTCTGTCACTTCTGATCCAATCAATTCCTCTGCTGATGACAGTACCCTCTGCTTTACATATCCTTTTTCTGGGCAACGCCCCTCATCTTCGGGCGTTGAACTGGAACGGCAACGTATGTTAAGCTCATTAAATTCCGATCTCGACAGTATACTTAAATAGGGGTAAAACCAACAGAGTGGAATTCAATGTTCCAAAACGCAATGTTGTCTGCTGTCATTGAAGCGAAACCCTAATTCTCTGCCATTATCTATGGATGGCACTCGCATCGCCGAAACCGAACGACTTTCCATTCTCGGTATGTGTGTTAATGACAACCTTCGTTGCAATGACCACATATTCGATGTCGCCAAGTACGCTGCGAAATGTCTAGACTTCCTTAAGCGATGCAAGAAATATTTCACCACTTCTGATCTGGCTAGAATCTACAAGGCGTTTATTCGCTCAAAACTTGAGTATAACGCTCATATCTGGTCTGCTGCACCAATAACATATTTGGAGCTACTTGACAGGATCCAAAAACGTGCGGTAAAACTTATTGGCGATCGAGACATCGCGAAATCATTTGACTCTCTTAGTCATCGTCGTGATGTCTCCTGCCTGTCATTGTTTTATTGGTATTTCCACCACAAGTGTTTAAATGAAATAGCCAGTTGCATTCCACCCCCGCAATACTCGCCATGCTAGGAAGGAGATTTCCAATAATTAAGGTAAGATGCCTTGTTGAAAGTAGTAGCTCCATGGTACGATCGAATTGAAGTTGTATATAAATACTTCAATGAACAAAAATAGCACAATACCACTAGTTTTCGGATATTTCAAACTGCTTCCATTCCATTTTACAAGCAGATATACTTTCAGGGTAGCTGGATACTAGAATCAGTTGGAAAATGTAGAAAATGTTTGTTTTTTCGATGCTTTTAAAGTTACCTGCATCACGTGGTCAAGCATTCATAGCTATCCTTTTGAAGCAGAGTACCCTTAGAACTTAAAACATTTTGTTTTTGTACTTACTCTAGTTCTAGTTTAATGTGCAACCTCAAAATATTGTATCAAGTACACATACATGGTTAGAGCATGAATGATTCATTCCCCAAGCAAGTATCATTAGTGAGTATACTGCGAAAGCCTAACGCAGGAAGCCATAAGGAAATAAATACCACTTCTGCTTTTAGATTAAATATTTCGGTAAACTTTTTCCTTTGATGTTAACCAATCATAAAAAAATGCTTCTTGCTACATGCAGAAAGTCTCCGTGATATAAGAAAATAAAATACAAGTGTATATTCTTTATATGACTTCTGAGCATAAAAGAACAGAGACCTCACCTGTTTCTTATTCATACTTTTTGTTTGTATTAAATTAATAGCACGCGTGTCGTGTGCTTTTTTTTTATGAATATCTACTTTTCGAATGAATATGCCAAATTGAAAATCCCATCCATTTCTCATGCCTATTTTGAGCTGACACTCCTCCAAACACGCACCATAGCACAGTCGGATAAGGTAGTAAGGTATATAAATAAACAAAAGTTATCTTTCGAATATTACTCCTAAAAACAGAAGTCACACAGATTACCTTTTTTCACCTGGGTAATTCAAAATTTTATGGTGCAGTCTAGGGCGTAACAAAAGTTAATTAACTTCGATCGAGGGGGACAGAAAATTTTTTCGGGTAAAAACAATAATATTAGCCGATACTTATGGTTATTGACTGAATTAAAGTCGAAACAAAAAATCACGACGAAATCGATTAAATCCAAGAGTTTCAACTGTGACTTCAGACTTATCGACATTAAATGTCATTAATTTTGAAGTAATGCTTTACGCGATCATTTTCAGCAATCAAAAACCTAAAGACAAGTACGCTGAGGTCTTACCAAAATACTTCAGTTATATAAATAAATTTAATATCTTGACTTGAAAAAAATGTTAAATAAAATAACGTTCAAGTTATGAAAAAGTTAGTTCTTGAATCACCCCCAAAAAATTATTGAAGTCAAATGCATTCTTAGTAAAATCATTATTGTGATAAATTAATGGCCTTTTGTCACAATTAAATATTACATTTTATGAAATGGTATATCAGTTGGATTTGTTCCCTTCTTTAGGAACTAGTGATTCAGTAGGGAATTTTGCGATAACGGCAGTGTAAAATTAGAAATTAGCTGCACATTCACTTCAGTTTCCACTTCGCAAATTCTTTGCAGAAACATTCAACAAAATTATATTGTCCTTTCTTATCTGCACAATTTGTAGGATTTTTAAACAAAGCACAATCTCCCGCCGGCGACATGTAAAATCTACCCTTGTTTTCCTACCGAGCTCATTGATTTTAAACAGCTTGCCGAGCAGTCCAAAAGATTATATAAAAACATCTATTCACAGCTCGATTCACCTTAATTCTGGTGTGAGCCAAATGGATTCTGGGGTGGGCCATGCCAACCCTGGCCCCTACCCTGGCACGCCCATGGGCGTAGCAAACAACAATATTATCTCCTTAAGTAAACTTGTCGCAAACTGAAATACGACAACATATGTACAAACAGTAATTTTTGTTCAAGTTATCAAAGTAACTCTTTTCGATACTCAATTATAATTGTCATGAACTTTACAGGAAAATAATTCAATGAGTCTCACGTTAGTAGTTAAACGCTTACACAATATCATTATTTAATTAATCTTAATGTGTTGTTAACCATAAAAAAGTCAACGGCAAGCAATATTCTTATCTTGTTGTTCAGTAATCCTTTTGTTGAATTTTGTATGTTCCAAGCTCTATCACGAGCTATTATAAGATAGAATTGTTTATATTTTTTTTTTGTATGAGCAATACGTATATATAGAATACAGGTATGTACCTATTTAGAACAAAACAATATTTGTTCAGAACATACACTTAGATGCTCTATGTACGTAATTGATTGCATGACATAAAGATAAATATGCATGTTCATTAATTAAAAATGATAGCAACTACTGTTTCTTGGGCTCAACAAATTTGAAGACAGTTTACAAAAATCATACGATATTGTTTACTGCTACTACTAGATAACAGAAACAACAATTGTGATTGGTGCTATAAAGTATTAAAATACGATGACGGGAATAAGATTCAGTAAACATTTGCTAGTCACCGAAATGCCAACCAGAAGGTACATATTTGCATTTTGTCGCTGCGATCAGGATCATCAAATCAGCTCCATCTTTATCACAAACCGAAATAAACAATAACAACGAGATTTTATAAATTTAATTTAATTTGTATATTTTCTACTTCCAGAATAGGTACAAAAAAAAATATCTATCACTTACTGCTGGATTTACTGGTCAATTAAAAAAAATTAAACAGCTCATTAATAATTAGAAAATAATGGAAAGATTTTAGAATTATTCATATTTCGATGAAATATTCTTTCAAATGTGCAAAACATTCGAATGTACCCAACCGAATAAATAGGTAACCTTGAATTTTTGTTGATTTGCTCAGGTGCTGTAGGTATACTCGTTATCATAGTAAGTATGCATGAATAAAAAAATGAGAGTAAAAGATGAAACGCCAGGTAAAGCGCAGTTTAAACTACGCACTAGGTTTAGATGTATTCAAGAAACCGAAAGATTCATATATGTATTTATTCCTTTTCTTGTATCTCTTTCATCTTTCAGGTCTTTAAATCTACTCAAATATACAAAAGTAGATTTATACTGTCAATTGCGATTTTAATTACTCAACTTTAGAATCGGTCTGGAGATCATGCTGCATTGATCTCTGTGATTTTTTTTTGTTTTGTAAAAATTACATTATAGCTATCGACGATGGCCTTGCTAATAGATCAATAAGAACTTGTTTTCATTTTGATACACAGGAATGTTATATATCACACGGATTCTCTATAATCGCGATCAAAGTGTTTTGGTTTTCAATTAAAACAATCCAAAAAGAAGAGAAGTAATGTGTTATTGTGTCATTATATGCGCAGATGCTTTGTGCATCATACGAATGAAAGTAAACAAGAGATATCCTAAAGGTATTGAACAAACCCAGTTCATAGAAGAAAATTGAATTTTAAATTTTTTTTAGAAAACTTTTTATTTATGCGCAACCTGGGTATTTTCTTAGAAAACTAATTGTGCAATTTTTAGTAATATCTTTCTGGCATGTTAATGGATGGGTGCGGGTCCTTCAGTAACTTCTGCGATGATGATAGCCAATCACTTTTCGCATTAATATCTCCATCGTCATTTAATTAGCACTTTCATAATGTATATGGCGGTGCTGCCTGAGCGCCTTTTGGAATTGATAGAATCGAAATATGAGCATAGCATAGTGTACATGCTATTTTGTGCGTTGACACGGCTCGTAAACATGATCACCCGTATCGTAGAAGGAAGATGATCAAACAAATTCAACAAGAGCATGCGCAGGTCTGAACCCGCGCAACAACAGCGTCAGTGATTTATTTGAAACTGGGAGGGCTACTGTAACCTTTTTTGAGCTAGGGATGCAGTTGAAGTGCAGTTGTGATCACCATTGGCAGCCTTATGACATGGGAATTGAGGAAAATCAATGCTATTGCAATTGCCGTTCCTGACAATGTCCCTTATGTTTTCATTACTAAGGGGACTCATAGTACAGGGAACTTAGTAAAAAAGTGTTAGGACCTGACTTTTTTCAGTTAGAGCTTTTATCACTCGCTGAAGTACCAGCTCATAAATTAAAGTGACGTGGACCATTTCTGCAAGAAAGATGACTCCTGATCTAAAACCATAATGAAGCATAATAGTGACCAATGAAATTTACCACACTGACTAAATTGTCTGATGGGTTTTTAGTTGCGATAAAGAGTCTCAAAATTCCGTTTGGCGCAGTCAACCAACGAGTAAGCGATAACTTGGCGGGACTGGCATATTTGTATGTACATTTGTATTATGGAATGATTTTTGGTTAAAGCTTATTTTTTCCCATCTATCGCTTCGTTCCCCGAATTCTTGAAAAAGACTTCGACAGAGATGTTTTTATTAAAGTTCACCTTGCTGATATAAGATTTTTGTGCGAACTTTTGGTACGATCACATTGTAGCCTGAAAGCCAAAAAAAATAGTAAAGCGCTTGATGTAAGGAGTCAGGGAGAAATTTTGTGCGTACCTCACGTAAATTGTTTTCTGGTAATTTTTGTCTGAATCCGTACCTCAAGCGCGCTATTTATGCGCAGGGATATAGCACCAATGTCTGTCAAAATACGGCTTGCAACAGAAGAATTCTCAATCAAAGCCACTGATTTTTTCAGTTGTCTCAGATTCAGAACTTCGAACTTAAGTAATTATTTATAACTTTAACCCTTGGAATTATCAGTGTGTGGATCTTTAAGTTCTTTGTGAACACTCTAAAAATAATACCAAACATCCTCCATAAATATGTATATGGATCAAATGAATACCTACACAAAATCAGTCCATTTTTACTATCCACTCCTACTATCTACAAACTACTAGCGTCTATTGCAGATCACCTAGATATGATGCTGCACTCTCTATTTATTCTAATTTTAATATATCTAGCTTCCAAAATATACATACATATGTATGGGTATATGGATAGTTACGATAATGAAAACAAAATTAAAAACCCTTTTCAATTTGCATGGTGCCCAGTTTTAAGTGCCTACCAATCTGTATCTAAGAAAGACACTTAATCTATTTTACATACATCCATGGCTCACCGAAACTTTGATTGATCGGATATGTAAGACCGGTTGGTAATTAATTAAATAATCTTGTGCGTTAAAACGTCATAAAAACAGGTAAAAGATCATAGTCGTAGTTGATTAATTGAATTCTTATGCCTACATACATAGATGAAAAAAGGCAAAATATCGTATAGATTTTTTTTTAGTAATTGAATTCTAATGCCTTAGAGCTAGCTTTTTAATGAAGGACTTTTGACCTTACATTTTAACTTACAAATTTCCAACCAATCAACACTCTTCATTTGTTAGGCTTGCTTAAATATCCTTCGAAAAGATAAATGTGTGAAAAATTAAATAAACATTTTACTATAGTGGCAGTCCAAATACAATAAACTTGGACCGAATTACTTCAATTTCCTCCACTTCCCTTGAGCCAATTCAATTCAAACTCAGATGCTGCTGAGCATTCCACACCGCCTATGTTGCATTCGGTAGATATTACTAATTAATAAATTATTCTTGTCAACAGAAAATACATTTAAATTTAGCAAGGTCAATATTTATTGAAAAATACTAAAAACGAAAACGGAAATAGCGATTGTTCACAGGAAGGCTAAGCTCATTTCACTCGAACAGCAAAATAAACATCTCAGATACAGATACAGATTCCACCATACCATACCACTCTCTACAATTTTGGAAATTTAAATTCAAAGCCTAAGTACCTACCTAGTGGTTAAATTACCGATCAACTAGGTAATTTATTTCTTCATGCATGCAACAAGACAAATAAGCCGAATGAAAAAGAAAGCCACTTCAACGTCAGTGCATTTCATCATTAACATAATCTCTCAAAATAAAGGTAAGCACGTCTCATGTTGTCACTTAAAAAGATAAAACAAGTCTAATCCCCAACCTCTCACTGCTTTCTTAAAAACTCACTTGCTCCATAACAGATCATTGACCGAAGAAAGAATTTCAAAAATTCCACAAATCTAAATTGTATCGAATATTGAAAACTTTCAATTCCAATAAGTTATATATTAAAATTTTATCACCTCTTGTTAACAATTTACAACATGACATTCATTCCATTGGAAAAGTTGTACCCCCTTTTCTGATAACAACCTAAACAAAATCAAATAGGTATGTAGACAGACAATGCATCTTCATATGGATTTATGAAAGCTGTTATATGTTATTCGATTCATGTACATATTTTTCATTCAATGAACCTTTTAACTGATGACAACAATTTTGCAAAATAATAAATTTAGATACATCTTATGAGTGGTGTATATTTTTTTTATTTATTTGAAAGGCACGTAATGCACTAAGAAAAAGTTCACTAACCTGTTTTCTCGACCATCGTTCTAGATTTGCAAATTTACGCCTTGACCAAAGTGGAACACAGATGACGTTGGAAATTATGGTTTATCTCCAAAAAAGAAAAAAAATAAATAACTAACACTTGAACTGCAACCGAATTATTCGAATTCAAATTATTGGAATAACAACAATCCAATCGAAACACGTGCACACAATGCAAAAACAAAAAAAATATTTTTTATCCAAATGCTTTCGGATAGTAGGTATAGTTCAACTTCTCTCAGACACAATATAGAAAATTTAAAACTTTCCTTCAACACCGGCCCGCAAGTAATAACTACTAATGCCAACTAACAATATTATAACCGAATTTGAATAAAATGTTATGCGACTAAAAAGAAAGTTTTGTGCACCGAAAAGGGTGGCGTATTGGCGCTTCAACGGTTAGCTGTCAACTGAAATATCAAGAAAATATTTATCGGCTGGATGGTAAGTTTTTTTCAGCAGAGATTATTGTTGCCAAAATTGTTAAAACGTTTTTTATTTCTTTCTGTTTTTTATTTAAACTACAAATTCGCGATATGGTACTCTCAAAAGGTAGCTTACGCTGTCGCTTTCGATGTTCGAATGAAAATAAATGGAAACTCTACGCTGCAAAACTGATATAGTCGGCCAACTTCAGATATAAAGTACGACGCTGATGTGTTAGACAAGGCACAGGGTTACACATGCTAGAAGAGTTAGGTGGTTGTTTAGTTCGAACGAACCGAACTGAATTCTTCATCGGGTTGTTGCTCAGAAAGCGATAGAAAACCAGAGAAGAAACCAAAGGAGAAACAGTGCGCTAGTTAGTTAAGTGAATGAATGAATGTTGAGAAAATGTTCAATAATTTTGTGGTGTTACTGTTGCAAAGGTTGCGTTGTGGTTTGATTGGCTGGTATGATCGTTGTCACCGGTGTGGGATGGAACATGGAAACTATTGGGTTTGTTTACATTTTATCTTTTTCAATGGAACTCCTAAAATAATAGCCCTACTACTTGGCGGTATCCACTGATATTGGCATGTGAAGTGGCGTATGCTGCGTGATAAGTCAATGTCAATATTGTGTTCTCAAAATCGCCGTTAGATCGTGTTTTCCTTTAAAGTGCTTGTGAATTAAAATAATACATAATAAATAATAGTTTAATTTATTTTATTAACTTCACACGATATATCCATCTGTCTTTGGGATTGGAACAATTTTTTAAAAAAAAATTGGTAACTAGGTTCTAATGTATAGTTAAGTATGTTTCCCACGAACATAAATATTTACCGTCTGTTTTGGGAATTAGCTGCTTCTGGAGATGGTATTTTTAACAAGTTTGCGGAAAAAGCGCATGACTGAGTGGTTAGCATCAAGGTCAAAAGTGGAGTTTGAACTTGTTGTGAGTAACACACGCGCGCCGTGTCTGTCTTTAGTTATAAAAATCAGGTAGGTAAAAATACAATTTGTCCCTCGTCATCGAATTATAGTACTTATACTATGAAAATGTACATATGGCATGGTATACACTAGTATACACTATACCTAGTTATTGATGTGGCGAATTTGTGTTGATGCGGGATTTTCGTATGAACATTTGATCGAATGTCTATGGTCCGTAATCCGTATAAAAAGTAGAAGTCTATAATGTCCTGGATGAAGCTGAAGATTGCAACAAATTCGGGTTTATAACCCCCTAAATGCAAAGCATTTTGTGATCAGAATGAAGCTAAGTATTGATGACTTTATCAGCGGAGGTTTTTTATATGGAGCAAACGTGTTGGTCAGGAGCATTAAACCAGTACAGTTGGAACAAAATGAGCTCTACACAATATAAAACTCTCTACGTCCAGTAAAATATTACATTCAACGTCGGTACTCAGCCACATTTTATGGACTTTGGTGAACTTTAAAAAAAAAACCTTGTTCGGCAAAGATGCGATGTTCTATGCGTTATCACAGGACATAGTGCGCAGGTAAAGCAGTAGTGTTGATATGCGAATGAATGATAGAAAGAGAAAAAAAATTATTTGGAAACTCAAACCCACCATAAAGGTCGGGGAGAAAAATGTTATGTCAAATAAATCGGTAAAAATGTGTAACATTACAGCCATGAAGAGAACATTTAGAAGCTTAATACAAGTTCATCTTTTAACACACAAAATTTCAAAGGTAGACATCTATTTGTTTCAAAAATATTCCGAAGGGAGGAGTAATGCTCTAAATTTCAGCTGCCTAGCATAAATTTAAAGGCCTCAAAAGTTGATACTGACGGACTGATGGACATTGCTAAATAGTCTTAGATTTTGGTCCTGATCATAAATATATATACTTTAAGGGGTGTTACAATGCACTTCAAACGTTCCCTGTGAAAACGACATAGAAAAAATTGTTCGAAGTTAAAATTCCTCGGATGTTGTTAATTTTATTTTGTTTGTTAGGTTGGCTTTGTATTCACAAGAGAAGGTTCTTACTAATAAAAATTCCAAATAAAGTAAATTTTGGTTTGAAAGTCATAGGTTACAAACGCTGAAAATAAAATATTCGAGCTAGGCATCTTTTAATCAATTATATTGCTACTTTTTCTTAAAGCTGAGTAATATTAGTAATGGTTTTGCCTGGTTAACAATTTATTAATTGTTTTGATTGAACGTTAGTTAACTTAACTGTTTCAGAAAACCGGCGACATCGAAAGCACATATTAAAATGCTCCAGTCTTATATCTCTTGGGGACTAATTTAACGTCTTATTGGAGACTTATTGCATTTGGGGAATAATTTTATTCTTGGTTTAAAGTTTATTTCACACTAGAATTATGCCTTAATTGAGGAGTTATTTCATTTCTGGTTTGGGATGATTTTTTTATTGGGCTGTCATTTCCCGGAGTCTGTTCGAATCTTGGTTTATTGTAAAAATGTAAGCCAATGGACAAAGAATTATAATTTTATTTCGAAAAGACGCAAACTTTATTTGTTGTTGGTCATTTTAAAAGCACTCGAGTGGAGAACAGCTTCGGCTCGGTGGGATTGTGAAAGTATAAACTAATCTATAGATAACTAAGGCACAGGATAATTTTCTGTTAACAATATTTTTAAAATGGACAGCCTTCCCAACCTGACTTCATCACAACCTTTGGGCTTAGGGAGATTTGTAACGCACTTGAACATTTAGGTGACCGCTTTAGAACACAAAAATAATAGCCTTTTTTCAATTTAAATTTTTTACATATATGTATGTCCACTTTGCAGCACCTACTCTATTAGACCAGTCAAATTTTAATATAATCTGCATAATTTAAGAAAAACTTTGAATTCATAATAAGAACACACATTCGTGAATAGCATTTCGGCATCATGGGACAATTATTATGGACAGCTTTCTTTGGGTACCTGTTTTTTTTATCAACATCCCACTTCTAGTGTCAAAATTTCAGTAGTCAAGTGGGAATCTCCGCTTCGAAATTCTGTTCCCACACAGTAAAGAAGTTTTTGTACGTCTTCTTTTGGAATTTAATTAGCCGGCAAACAATTGTTTTTATTTTACATACGAATCCAAATGGGTTACATATTTGGCTGTCAAAAGTGATTTGTCAAAAACCCAAAGTCAAAGTTTAACAAAAGTAAATTTTGAAGAATCTCATCAATCAAGTTGGCAAGTACAGGGGTAAATACTCTAAAAAGTAGTTCTTCCCGCGCAATTGACTTTAAAAAGTTGAAAAAAAAGTGTGAACGTGCAAGTGCTCCAAATTTCCAAGCACTCAATTTTTATTGATGGTATTTTTGTGTCTATTGTCATTTTCTATGGGGTTTCTATCTGGCATAAAGGTAAAAAAGGAGAGTCGTAAAAAAACAGACCAATAAAATGGGTAATTTCTTTTCATATTTTGTGCAGATTTTTATTTCAAGGTTGAAAAGTGGTTGAGGAGGTTGCACTTTGTCATGGCATTAAAGTTGGCAGAAGTTACTATCATCGCAACCCTGAATTCGTTATTGTTTTGTAAACTTGAGATTTAGATCGTCATCCGAAAAAAAAAAAAAAACAAACAATGGATTAATGGATTGCGGTCAGGTACTGTCTGTTTACTCGCAAGGATGACAGCGAAAGAATAAATTAATTATTTACACACCTTATCCAGTGTTAACCAATTTGTCACTATTTTAAAGGAAAGCTGGTTTGGTTCTGCATGCCATCGGAGTGATGTTATATGGTGATTAGCCATGCCATTTGATACAATGGGCGTGAATGTGATAATTGACGTTAATTAATTACTAAAAGGCCTCTGTTGCGTGCGCGAAATGTTCGTGAAAAACTAAAATTGTCGGATGTACTTAGTTTAATGCGATTTATTGAGTAAATAATATTGTGTGTAATTCTCACTTTCAACTATAGCATTGCAAAACTATTTCTAACACGTGTTCGTAGATAAGTGCAACTGATAACACAACTCTTTGTTCGACCGATCAATAATGGTGGACTGCCATTCCATTTTTTTCACATAAATATATTAAAAATCTATTAGCGAATTCAACTTTAATTGTTGGGTAATGATGCAGAAGTTACGTATACCCACCAAATAGTTGTTATATCCTGAAGATTAATTTCTTAGCTTCAAAGTCAGCTTCTCTTGGTTTCGTTTATTGTGTATGTAAAAATAAAATAAAATAAATGTTAGGCGCAAACGTCTCATACAGGACCTAAAGCCTATAGCTTCTCTTTTTTGACACAAGTGGAAGGGACCTACAGTTTAATGCCGATTCCAAACAGCAATGTATTTTTGAGAAGCTTCTCATGACAATTGTTACTTCGGGATGTTTGTCAGATGTTCGCAAGAAGTGGGGCAGCGGACATAAATTTTCAGATAGTACAGGTCGGGATTTTAACCAACGACCTCTTGCTTAGTGGTCCAATGCACTTAACCACTAAGCCACTGCACCCACAATTGTGATGTACAATGTCTTATTAGTGAAGACATTTTTCAGTTTTATTCAAAAGTGTCAACCTAAAATAGGTAACCTAGAGTGGCTGCCCTAGCAGAGAGCCAAGACACACTTATAAATTGTGGTGACTTAAGTCACCAATCAACTGAAGTGAAGCAATTAATCTCAGCAACGAGAAGAATCCAAACCCAGAGTTTTCCCTGTTTTGTAAAGGGAACAGTAGTGTGGGGTGACTAATGCAATCAAACCCCAAACCACTGCCAAGTTTGTCTATTCGAACTATTTCGACAACGTCTATTATATCACTCAGATCTTTGAGTGAATGATGAAAATGCCTACCAAGTTTGTAAGTTTGTTTTACTCTTCCTCGACGCCGAAATAGCTTCTATCCAAGCCTTAATCATACTTTCTTTTTTTCTGCATCAGATGTGCCAAATAAGTTTCTACTTGCCTATACCTACTGACATCCAGCGATTTAATTTTGATGGATTTATCCCTTTTTGATCTCAAAAAATGGGCATTGCAAAAGCTTGGTTATTATGGATGAATTCTTGAGTAGGTATTGTCCTATATTTATGTTTATTTAAGACCTTCTATCAATTTTAGCTTTACAAATATATTAATATTAGTTTGTTGTAAAGCCGGATTTTAAAAAACCTTACTTCGTTACATATAATAACGGAAACGCGCGTTTATCTCAAACAAACGAACATGTACGTATATAAGTCGTTTCAAGTTAGCACGGCAGTTTATTTTTTAAACTATTTTTTCCCATTCAACCATTCTCTAAAATTAAAGGCAAATAAATAAATATTCCCATTAAATTTTAATTGAAATTTAAGAGAATTAATTGTTGTGATCATCGCACGGCTATCTTTAAACCAACCAACCACCACACAAAATTACTCAGCTATTAAATCAATTAACCTAAGCAGGGAATATTTCCGTGTAGGTACCTCTGGCTACTGTTAAATGATTATTCATTGAGATTGCAATTTTGCGTTCGTTTAAAAAAAAAATATTTTTTTTTTTAAGAATACTGCTTGCGTTGCGAAATTCTTTAAGTAAATTACATCTTTTCTGATATTAGAAACCGATTAAGCGATATAAAGGCTCATATCGTATTAATAATCACATTTTTTTTTGATAAAAATTAAGTCATTAATAACACATCATGACTGATAGAAATAATTCTTAGAATTTCCTTTTTTGAAATAAATGCTTCATAGCTTTTATTGTATATGTACCTCGCCTTTGTTAATAAGTGTGTTCGTAGGTATTCGGTGTTAACGTCCCATTCAGGGTTTAAAACTAAGATTATCCAACCATTGCGTATGCGAAGAAATGTTTTTGCCACGAATGGTCATACAATTATGGTGATTTCTCAAACATTTCCCAAAGGTTGGGTATATAAAACAATTTTTAAGAGGTTGAAATATTTTTTTTCGTCTAATAAATTTTAATTTTAGCTTTAAGTTGGCAACACCATTTTAACTGGCGGCCATTTTCTCAGCTTTCAAGTGTTTTTTTTTGTTTGGCATTTTAACATGAATAGACTGACGCCTAAACAACGCTCCCAAATTGTGCAAATTTATTTTAAAAAACATGGTTCTGTTTGGAAATACGTATCGCGCGAATCTTGTTTAGCGATTGAAGCTCACGTTTGGTTGAATGGATACGTCGTATTTGGAGTTATGATAATCCTCAATATGTTGGGACACCGTTACATCTACAAAAACTGACTGTTTGGTGTGCTTTATGGGTTACACCGCTTTAGAGCCATGATTTCCGACTTTTATCATGTTACTAATAGCAAAATGTCACACAGCTCGTGCCATAAATATTTGGGAACCGCATAGTTCCACGTTACGGACCCTTGAATTGGCCTCCAAGATCGTGCGATTTAAGCCGCTCGACAATTTTCTGTGGGAATATGTATAGTCGCTAGTCTACGCCGATAAGCCCGAAACGACTGACCACTACGGCCCAAAATGTTGGAAAAAGTCATCGAAAATTGCACCTCCATCCCTGGAGGAATGTTTAGATACATATGTTTTTGAGCGAACCCTGAGTACTTCAACTACACACCCACTCAAATATAAAGAAAGAGCGTGCAAATTGAAGACCATTCGTTGCAAAATGAGCCATCTTGTAAGACTATGCGCAGCGTTCTATTGAAACGGATCATCGTTCAAGACTGTTATCGCGATTATTTCTCATTTCGCAAAGAACTATCTGCAGTTTGCCGACTTTATCCAAAAACAAAAGTGCTTAAACAAGTTACAGGAAAATCTGAAAATACCACCTCTTTTTGCTGACAAACGGCAAAACAATTAAAAAGTATTGATTATTCTCAAAAACGTTATTCATTTGGCTTCAGAGGGAAAAAGGTAAATGCTTCATTTTTCGTAATCACATCTACTTGCATACCAATCCAATCCAAAAACAAACTTAAATGCGGTTGATTATCACTTCTTTTATTTATTTCAAATTACACGAACCAGAGCTTGATAACTATTTTCGACTGTGCGCAATTTTCCTAGGTAACTAATGTACAATACCTTTTCGGAAGCCAAAATTGTACCAGGAAGCAACAGTTTTTTGTAGATAACTCGACCCAAATACATGGCTTCACCATCACCGGAAAGGCCAGCCACAACTGCGTTCTTAGGAAAGACACCTTTTTTCACATCCACCCATTTGTAGTTGGATCCAGTGAGTACTTGAAAATCATCTGAGTGCGCAATGCCACCAGCATATGAAGCGATTGCTGTCCTTGCATCCAGGTCAATCAAAGCAGGCACGACCTGGTCTCGAACTCTAATTATTCCCACGTAAGTGTTATTTTTGACTTTATCGTATCCAGCTACAACTGCATTCGCTGGGAAGTCATCAAACGTGGCACGAACCCAAACATCCATATCGTTGTAAACCAAAACCTTGTACATTCCGAACCATTGCACTTCGCTTCCATTAAAAGCTGCGAAAAGGGCGGTGCGTGTCGGCCCAACTCCACCGAAAATCATGGATCCATTGTATTCAGCACGACCTACGTAGAGTGTTTCGCCCGAGTCAGTCTTACCACATGGAATAGCGTTCTCGGGGAAACTGCTTAGTGATGCTAGTTCCCACGCAAAATTTGTTCCGCAGAGAATCGGAGTAGGACCAGGGGTAAGAGGACTCTTATAGATATCACCATTACTTACAGCGTAGCTATTCACTTTAGCGGGAATCAGTTGTGAGGGAACTTTCTCGCGACCAATACGCATTTGACTAATGTAAATAGGAGATCCATCCACATCGTATCCTGCAACAATGGCGTTTTCTGGGATGCGCTCAGTGGCTGGGTTGTACGACACCCATTCGTAGTCAAGGGTGGTACCTTGAACAAGGAGAAGTTGGACAGAAGCAATAAGAAACAGCACTGCGCCTGAAATCGCTGAAATAAATTAATGTATTAGATGTGAACTGAAAATTACGTGCGAGGAGTTTTACCCATTTTGGAAGATATTTTCAACATGATGTGGTTTTTTAACGTCGATGCCATTATATACCCCAGCACTTGTCAAATTGACATGATAAGATCTGTAGTTCTGCACGAAGATTGCAATCTAAGAATGACATCAAAAAAACATTCGTGATATGTATTTGCCGCAGATAGGTCCGCCGTATGGTAGGCACCAGTTACTCATATGTATATAAAAATTGAAATTGCAATTAATTTAAGTAGTACAAATATTGAGAGATCCAAGTTATCAGTTATCTGTTGTTCATATCAATTGACAAGTAGGATTTTATTTAAAAATGAAGTAAATACTATGAGCTCTAAGACAGGTGTTGACTTCTAACAAAAACAAAGTGTGTACTTTTAAGATACTAAACTGGAGCTGTTTTTACAAAAAATTTAAAATTAAAATTTGCAATCATGTAATATTTTTCGATAAAAGAGACACTAGTTGTGCGTACTGGACGCACGTATCTAAATGACTGAACGCACTTTTCTTATTGAATTGATGCTAATATAGCTAAATGATATCAGTAGCAGTCAGTGACGCAGCTAGTGATAGGTAGGGTTGCCATATTTAACATTGAGTAAAGTACCCGACTGGGTCATTCTCGTCTTGTGGGACTCATTTGTGAATAGCAAAATAAAAACATTTTCGAAATAAATGAAACCATATCAAATTGTTGCAGCTGTTTTTGCAACAATTCCGTTTTTACCAAAAAAAACGGCTTCTCCACGATATCTAGAAAAAATAAAGTGCTCGACTGCGTCATACCAGTCTCTGTCGCTACATGATGTGCATTTTTAGACCGCTTCTAAAAGAATGGTAACATTTGATCACCAACATTTTATTTAAATCACTTTTTAGGTTTTGGAAAATTTGATTTTCTCAAAAACGGCACCTATGATTTTGATGTAATTTAGCACATTGGACACGTTTTACATAATTGTTTAAAATGAAAAAAATTTATCAAAATCCTTGGAGCTGTTTTTGAGAAAACCAATTTAATTTATCAATATATGAGTTCTGCGTCCTATAGTTTCAAAGATGTTTCACCCAGATGTGGTAGTTTGGGATATTCAATGGAAATCATATATTGATAAAAAGCTACTGTTTATTAACAACCTTTAATGAATTTAATTTAAATTCAAGAAAATCGTTATATGAAAAACAAAAAATATTTCAAAAAATGAAGTACACAGATTTGTTTAACTTAACATCATAAAAAAAATAGTAAAATTTTTCAAAATTCCCTTTACATAGTTTTCGAGATATTGGCGGTTTTATAAATTACTGCTACGCGATATGAGGCCAACAAAATGCATCTTTACCATCTTGACCAAAAGATTTTGACATAAACAAACGAATAACAAAGTCGAATTAGATTAGAAAAGCAGTTGATTATGGATCGGATCAGGATTGAACAGTGAACTGCTGTTGAAACAGGTTAAAAAAAGTACACTGGTTAAGTGCACTAACATCGGGAATGATCTTAGCGGCAGCCCCTTTTCCAACACCAATAGAACGCAATAGTTGCTCGATCGTTTTTTCAAAAGTAGGTCATTACTTAGTTAGGAATGAACAAAAATTTGTTTTTTGCCTTTCGAATTAGAACTTGTCGATCTTTGCTTCCACCTAGTAAGCCATTTACAATACTAACGAAAGAGCGTACATATATAGATGAAGCCAATGTCAGAAAATGAATCCTCCTCCCCTTTAAAATGAATGAACTACTAATTTTTGCTGCTGAGAATTTACATGTCTTTATTAGCAGTTTCGAAGACACTACTGAATTTTCGAATACGAATGTTCTAATATATTTTCTTTTCAGACAATTGTGTCATTTGCTTTATACCTACGGTGACCATCCGTCCCTGGTTTCCCCGGAACTGTTCCATATTTCAATAGCCTGTCCCGTATTTTGTTTTTAAAGAAACCTGGGGCGTTTAAGTGTCCCGTATTACGTTACTTGCTCTTTATTTGTTTTTGTATATATTTGACATTCTTATATTTTATAAAACAAAATGTTTGATTTCTTCTCTATGAAAGTGCAATTACCCCCATCACAACTCGCACAGAGATATCTACTACACAAGGAAAAAGGCATCAATTTTAAACTTTTCACTTTTTGTCCCATGTTTTTCTCCCAGAAATATGATCACCGTAATTATACCAGTCGAAAATCTTTACTCAGTGATCGATACGTTTGATATGTTTTCACATCTTAATTACCTTTTAATTTTTATGAACCTACTGAGCAGTGTCAATTAATAGTACGAACATTCTGGAGCTCAGTTCAACTTTGAAAACATGTTGCTTCTCTTAAATAAATATTTTATAAAGTTGATGATTGTAGCAAATTCATTAGTCATATTGTAAAGGATAGATGTTAAATATTTTGTAAATATCTACGCTTTCTCCTTCAATATATCATTTATTGCACGTGCAGAATCAACAGTTGCGCACACAATCTCCAGCAATACGATGGAATAATCAGAACATTAGAAAAAGTCATTCGACTATTATATCTCTAACAAATTAACAAACATAAAAAAGCAATCACATGGAAGCTACTGCAATTTATGTTTTTAATGATACTATGTTCTTTGCTTACCAAAAGAGTGATGCCAAAAACAAAGTGAATTTCGTGTGCTTCAAATGATTTCCCCGCTCAATGCTGACGAATATTTCTTAACATTCTTTAATAATTTAAGTCATAATGCTGCACCCATTGGCTATTGCGTGATCTAACTGCAACGGCTTTGTCACCAGATGCATAAACTCGGAATTTCCACTTCGACTGAATGTTAAAACCAATTCATATTATAACATTTCCCGATTGAAATAATATTTATGAAAACTCGACATGTCGCAATGTTAATCTTTATCATTTACAGGACGCCTTTTTAAGATCATTAATATTCCTAAACAACCTTCTAACACATCAACGCCGATGAAGTGCTTCGACGACTTGCAGTCTTGTGGTTTTATTTTCTTTCACTGACTTACATCGTAGATTTTCCAGACATACAAATGTCCGCAAAGTGCAGCAATTATTTGCCTAGCGTTTGAAGTATTTACTAAAATCAGCACGCTTTGCGACGTGTTTAAAATAATTAGGCTTACGTATTTTGTAATAAACAATGTTTACCTGATTTGCATTTAAAGTATTTTGTGAATCTTTGCCGTGGAGCATTTCCTTTAAAAGTGTTGATCTCTTGTTTTTTTGTTTTAAAGTTCTATAACACCTTCGATTTGGGATTATATTGTTTCCTGAAATTTGTGGTTTAAGTGGAAATGATCTTATCACATTTCATGAAATTTAATTCGGCTTCCATGCATAGTAGGAACAACAATTTTATTTGATTGTTTTCTGTGTTTTAACGCAGCAATTGTTTCCGGTGTCAATTTTTTGTAGCATCGTACACTCCAGCCAATTTGGCATGTTCCTTCCTTGAATTGTTACGAGAGAATTACAATTACAACAAATAAAGTTGCTCTGTTAAGAAAGTTACTTTTTAACGAGAAGTTTTTTTTAAGAACTGTACAGAGATGTGTTATCATTTTTAAGTTCACTAACACCATTATTTGAGGGATTAATGATATCGTTAAGATTTTTAATGAAAGCTTTTAATGGCTGGGTAGTGTCATTAAAACATATATTAAAACATTTGTAATAACTTGAATCACTTTATGTTGTATTATTATTAGAATTTACATAATTTAGAACACATGATATCCCGACTGATTTACGCAGGAATAAGGAGGGAGTACTCATCTAGAGAGTTCTATTTGGATTAAGAGAAGCTGAGGTGGTGGTTTTTATGTTCGCAATATATCACTATTTTATTAATGAAATCCAATGTGATTAGACAGGTTCTTTTTTTGTTTAGAAGTTTTGAAGAATAAAATAAAATACGAATACATTAAGGGGTTATATGGGTTTATTCGGAGAAAAAAAGTTATATTTTCAACAATTTTTTTTTATATAAAAAATAAAATATTTTATTCAAACTTTTTACTGTAAAAGATATACATTTAAAAAACGAATTTCTGAAATTTTCAAAAGAAAATATTCAAAACTGGGTCAATGTGGCATGACGAGAGAATCATCAGAAGTGAAAAAAAAGTCGTGTTTTAGTTAAGACCATAAATTTGGACGAAGGGGGAAAAATAGATTTTTGGTAGACGCTTTTACCAAAAAATGCTAATTTTAGTGCAAAATTTGGTAACATTTTTTTTTAAATAGTTTTGATTGAAAAAAAAAACAAAGCTATTCGCCCAAGTCCTCGTGAATTGTATCTCGAAGACCCGTGTAAAATTTCATCAAGATCGGTTGAGTGGTTTTCGAGAACTTTTGACAACCGACTTTGAAAACACAGTTTCGAGAAAAACGCGTTTAAAGTTTGGATAACGTCAAATAAACCTCGTGATTCAATAGAGTGCGCACCTTCCCGAGGCTGTATCTCCGAAACCTTGATTTGGAATGACTTGAAAATTTAGGATAATATTGTCGAGATGTCGTAGAAATTTTTCGATTTTTCAAAGCTGTGAAACCCATGTAACCCCTTAAGAAAACCGACAAATCACGTCGCAGAAGTTGACCAGCTTCAGAATGTTTAAACCTACGACGATTAATACTGGACTATTAAATTAAAAGCTATGTTAAGTGAAGCCAGGGGGAATTAAGAAACTGACTTTATTTCTCATAGAACCTATACGAACATCTCAAGTAAGTCTATTGTTGAAAATGACTTCAAGAAGTTTTGGGTGATATGTTCAACTGCAAAAATGTTTAACAAGATGGGAGGAAAGTCAAAGAAATTGAGTTGATCTTTGAAGATTGGTATGGCTTTGTTTTCTCAGGGCATTGCGTATGAACCACTCGGCTGGAGTACAGGGATCGTCTTTCAATTTTTCTAAATCATGCTGAGAAGAAAACTAATATACCATTGGATATCATCTTCATACTTGAATTTAACATGTGTGCTACGCCAGGGACATAAGTCTCCGAGACATAAGTTTATTTAGTGATGTGATTTTGCTTTACTATTAGATTTAGTAAAATCAATTAAAATGATGACCGGAGGATATCGTTCTGACTTAAACTATCATATTTCTAAATACGGTAGAGACGAAAAAAATTGCATCTAAATCAGAGTTAAAAATGGGCAGGAAAGACTAACAGAAACAAAATATAAAGAAGCAGGAAAGCAAGTTGGTACTCAGAAAATATTCCCCAGTATAGGTTCAAAGTAGGTATGAAAAATGCCTACAATAGAGCATCAAAGTGAGAGGACGAAAAAGAAATATTAATTTATTTCGGGATGTCAATTTGGGGAATAAAACAAATGTGCTCTAATTTTTTGATCTTTTACTAGGTACTTATGTACCTATTCTTTCTCCATCTTTATACTAGTTGTGTTTTTCTTAACCGTAACGCTATCTTTCTGTTTATCTTTCAGATATTAAAATGCAATAAAGCCACATGAAGAATTTTCTTTTATTTCGCTATTGATATGGAAATAATGCATAATTTTTGGAATTTGGCCTTATTTCACTCCACTATCGGACTCACATGCACGTGCTTAGGGAGCCCCTACGCAGTGTGAGAGCCAATAGAATGTTAATGAAGAGTTACCAGTGAGCATTGCTATACATGATATTATTGTTTGTTTTATTTGCGTTTATTCTACTACGTTCGACAATAAAAGTGGGGGAATAAAGTCCCTTTAGGGTGGGACATACATATGTTCCGAATTTTCAATTAGTTTGTGGTATGTTTATTGAAAAACAAAGTTTGTAAAACCCGATACTTACGGATTGGTGAGGATTCGCGGTTAATTTATTCATATATATTTAGTTCTGATCACGTTTCTTAGGTCTTCATTCATAACGGATGCACTTAAAGCAAACCAAATAAAACTTGTATGTTTATTCTTTGTTATGCATGTCCCGATATGTCCCTAAAAAACTGTCAAAATAAATGAGGTCCTAGCATAGAGTGGGTGACCCAATTTTGTAACTTATTGAATGAATGGGTTGATTAATACTGTCTAATAACGGCCTTCTAGGTAAGACACTAAGAGATTGCTGCTGACCATCAAATGCAAATAGATGATGAAGCTTTGAAATAAGAAGTTACTATTTACAGAGTCTAATGGCTTCAAAAAACTTTAGAGAAAATACTTCCAATGTCCTAATATCTTACGTCATCCAATGTCAATTAATTACGCACTTATATTTTTTCCTAAGTCCATGTTCGCTTTAACACAGCAAAATTATTTTTTTACATATAATGTCATCTATATTACTTACTTTATTTTTTAATTTCTGAAGATCACACTTTGAAATCATTTCCTGAGCATCAAATTGTATAACGGATATCTTCATATTTTTTCCTTTTCTAAGAAGGGAACAACATAATTTAATTTATTTATTTGCTTTGTATAGGAAATACAATAAGACCACGTCCACATTTTGTTGCACACTTAGAAGTTAAGACCGAATTTCTATTAAATATATAAAACTGTCAAAAGTCGGCAAGTTTTAAATGCGATTGAATCGATACTCTTTACTGTCGATGGTGTCTTTACATTTTCTCTATTATTTTTGTTGTCAATATATTTTGCCCCAATTCTTTCAATCACATATATCTCGAAACCCCTTATCCATCTTTAAGAAGCCTATCAAAAGTTAAAGTGGTTTAATGCTGGATGTTAGGAAGATGGTGACGTGATCGACAAAAGTTTTTCCCATGAATCTGTTTCTTTTTTCACATCACATCGTATGACATTAAATTTAAAATATTTAAATAATTTTTTATTGTTAATATTATATATACCACAACCGATACACACTACACATTCCCACTAAGTTGTGGTCACCTTAGCAGGCTTGTGCTGTATTTCAATTTGCCTAAAAGTATGCAATTGCCCAGTGTTTGAAAGAATTGAATTTTATTTTATGAGAAAAACTATTCCACTAGGTGCAATTGAAAAGAAATACATATTCGCCCGCATTTGCACTTAATGGAATAATGGAAATTTTTTTATAATGACATCAATAACCCTATTACCTCTATCAAGGTATGATTTGGCAGTAACCGCAGAATGTCATTGTATTTGCTAATTAATGTAGAATGATTCACTTGCATGCGATTAACGGAAACGATTAAGTAACACTTGCATTGAATGTCGATTGCAAATATACAATAATTGCTTTACTATCATGACTATCAAGTTAAAGTGAAAGTTAAACTTTCATAATTTTGCTGGAAACAAATTGTTCTTATTATCTCTATTTTTTAAATGAATTTTTGTTCTTTTGTACTTGATAATCATCAAGCCATGTTCGTAAGGGTATAGTAATAGTGGCTTTCTCGTAAGAGAAATAATCCGTTATAACCATTTTTTTTGTTGCTAGCTCAATCCCCAATTTCGGTATCAAATTTTCAATTAATTAATACACTCATAATGTAAGTTTGTAGCATCGTGCCAGTACAAATTGGTTTCTGGTTAAATTCCACAGTTATATTGTACAAGTACATATTTGCCCAGCACGTGAGAACTGATTATTCGTTTTTCAATTTATATACTGTAATATACATATGTAGGTATTGTACATAGGTAGACCGAATGTGATATTTGTATTGCATTTTTGTTTTATCAGAGATAAATGGGTGCAGACATCGTATTCCCTTTTGTGTACCCTACAGAGCATTCTTGAATTTAATTAACGATGCTTTTTTAAGTAAACAAATTAGCTGAAAGTGAAATGTTAATGGTTTAGTCTAAAGAACATTGTTCCGCACTAGCCTACATTCTTAAATAAATACCATTTTCTTATTATTTGAATTTATTCACTTTAATGCTAAATCAAATTTCATATTGTAAACGATGGGATAAGATTTGTTACTTAGAGATATGCTTTTAATGCATCTACAAATTCTGGCAGAAAGAAACTGTTTCAGCTAATTGTGATTTTTAGAAACAATTTTCATTAAATCGTAATGGCTGTACGCATCAGCTCAAAATGTATAAATGAAGGAACTTTTAACAATAAATGCAATAACTCAAAAGTTTTTAATGACAATAATCCTACAAAAAAAAGGAAGTAAGTCCAAAAATATAAGAAGCAAAGATGAGAAAAGTCCTGAAGTGATTGAAAATAACATTTTGCATTTATTAAATGATCCAATGCGCATGACATAAAAATGTATGGTGTGTATGATGAAGCAAAAGGGTCGTTCGCTCTCTGGTGGTGACTAGTTGTGGTACATTTTAGAAATATTTTACTTAAAAGAGGGGTACTCTTTTAAGATAAATAAAATAACTAAAAACATAGATGAAATAACCCCTAAAATTTTATGGGAATTCTTGGGATTTGAATCATTGGTGTGTTCTAGAGTTAATTCGTTTGCAGCTAATTTATAGATTAAAAGTACACGACGGACCAAAAAACAATATAGCCGTCTTTGAGGAATTTAGGACTTAATAGACTATTTAAAAAGCGCCGCGAGATATCGAATCATTTCGCCTTGCGACTCGTGGAGTAACAGACAAACCGGCATATGCGGGAACTATTTATTTGGGAGATCCAAGGAGACGCTATACAAAACACTCATCATCACGGTCCTGCTATATAGTGCTAAACAATGGGCTCTTACCCAGTCGGATGAAAACTTCCTTGCTCTATTTGATAGAAAAGTCCTACGAACGATTTATGGTCCCGTTTACGCTGACCAGGCAAACAATACTTGGCGAAGAAGATACAACAACGAGTTATACGTGCTGTATAGCGACATAAGCCCAGTTAAAAAAAACCGCATCCAGCGGTTAAGATGGCTGGGCCATGTAGAGCAGATGAACATTGATGTTTCCTGCGCGTAAAGTCTTCGACGCCAGCCGACGCCGGCTTCTACCAGGTAGAAGGAGACATCCAACAGTTTGGAGTGCGAAATTGGAGACGGCAGGCAAGGGATCGAGCCCATGCTTTGTAGCGCCATCTTAAGTAAGTAAGTATTTATTTGGACTTATCCTAAGTCGTAATATCGCAGCTCATTCAGAGTTTGAGTTCGAAATTTCAGCACGATTGCAATACCTTTCACTTTAGTAAACTTATTTTACGTAGGTACATGTGAGAAAGTTTAAAACTTGTTCGAGTGATTGTTCTAAATTTGTCTCTCATATTTATTATCGTGTCACTTCTCCTTAGGTCGTTGGCATGCCTATACGGTCATTCATATTTACAATGAGTAATATAAAAATTATTTTGTTGTTAAAAGGAATCAAATATTATTGTAAGTATTTTATACGACATGGTATCTGTACAGTTTAAAGTCAATAAATGGCAATCCTACTTCAAAAAAATTGTAGTCCTATAGCGTCATGCAACATATGACGAGTATCTATGTATATATTGGGAATGAGGAATCATAGCTATTGAATCTTCTATATTATAATAGTTTGAAAGTCTATATGTAATGTGCCGAGACTCTGCTAAAACTCAAAATATAAAACTCAATAAAAAGTCTCAATTCAATACTTATTTGTAAGCTGTTTACAATTTTAAAAAATGAAACTATTCAAAGTTTAAGGTTCAACCTCTGAAAATAAAAACGCACCAGCTTTGTGATGAAATCAAGGGTGGTATCGCTATTGGGGTTATTTTCGGAATTCGCTCAAGATCAAGAAGAACTTTTAATTTTGTGGTCGCCTTGGTCAAATGATATCCCCGTGACTCGCATACTGTATACGGCAGAGTAGTGGAGCGCCATGAAGAAGGTACCTAGAGTTTGAATAGAAGTTTCTGTCATTTCTATCCCAATTGGTTCGAAAACTATACACATGAAATCTGTTTAGTAACAAATATGAAGTAATTTTTAAGGAAGACAAACTTTCAAAAAATTGTTTCTACCCCTGTTGTACCCTGTTTTATGTTTTATGTAAAAATAATAAACATAAATAGGTACTATCAGCTGTTGTGACAAACTTTTGAAATAATTTCTTATTCCATTTGAAGAAAATGAACTTACGAAATAAAAAAACAAAATCACAGTTGAGTGAAAACGGACAGTTCGTGTATTAGCTGTGAAGTTTCAAAAGTTTCAAAGAGAACCACACATTCATAGTTTACCGCGAACAAGTGTGTTTCACTCACGGATCTCTCCGAAATCTTCAAGTGGTCTGTCGTAGGTGGAACACGATTCTTCACCTGAGCAATGGAATATTTTTTATACAATTCCTTGTGTTGCTTTAGTTGCGAGCTAGTGTAAGTAAACCAGTTTAACAGCAAAATGAATAACTTATTGTTTTGGATGACAATTAAATTCTTCCTTCTCTGTTGGTGGAGAATGTTCTTCTATTTAAATGAGAAATAAGCGTAAACAAAAACTTATTTTGAATTATAAGAAAGGCGTTTCTGAGGCAACGGCGGAATGAGTATTACTGAGTGTATTACAAAATTACATTTGTTGCAATTTGGCAAAAGCTAAACAATGCTTACAACCAATAACAAGTACTTTCTGCATTAAACCCCTTCCATTTCAGCCAACTATGGAATGCTTCGATGATTTGTTTTTTCTTGGATATGTTCTCATCATCCCCAACAGAATCTCCAAATATAGCTCAGTAAATAAAATATTATAATCGACATTTGGTCAGCACCAATTCAAAGTGGTTGAAGTTGTTATGCCTTCCATTGCTAGACGTGGCTCGGATGCCACTCCAACTGGACAACAGCTTTTAAAGCATAACAATTGGCCCCACCAACGGCACACTTCAGCTAGCATATTATGTACAGTGTACCTAGATATCTTGAAAACCATATCCCACCATCCAAACCAGCACACAGAGCGTGAGCAGGTATAGTTCCAAATTTGACCGTAAACATACTCGTGTACTAACTTTTAGAATAAATTAATCAACACACTTCTAGAAAATCTTTCAGTTACTAAGGAAAAAGCATGACTGCAATGTACGCGTACTTGTTGTATCATCGCACAGGTTTGATGTACAATCGACATTGTATTACTCGCTTAGTTGAGAATTTCAAATTCTGCAGTTAACATCGGCTAGATCGGCTGGAAAATTAACCAGAAGAGGGAGCAACAACATAACATAGTCGGTCATTCTGTCAGTGAACGATAAACCAAAACCTCTACTCTGTGTGCCGTGCGCTGCGGTTGTTTAGTTCAGAGTTGATTGTCTAATTGTCGCGATCGTTTGCTAAAGGACGGGCTTCGTTCGTATTTTACTGACTTTGTGTTTAAAAGAAAAAAAAAATAATTGTTTCTTCTTTAATATTTTATATACATTTGCGAATTAACTGTTCTCAAAGCGGTTAGCAGTGCATACTTAATCGAAAGTACCAACTTATATTTAATAAGCTTAAGTGAATCTACATTTGGAAAGAAAAAGAAAAATAACGCATTTCTCACAGGTATGTTCAAACAGTGTCCTTAATTTTGTGCCACATTTATTATGATGATGTTAATTAAAACAATGAGTAGTTAGTTAAAATTTGATTGCTTATCCAGTGAACACATAGAGGGTAAATTATTTGTAAATCTCATTAGCATAGGCTCGAAAACATTCTTACTTTGGTGGTGTTTTTTTTTTTTAAATTAAAATTGTTTTTGATGCAAAACCGATTAAAAAAAAATAAAAATAAAAATCTTTCGCAGTGTTTTTCTTGTGTGTATTTTATGAATTTATGACCCGTTATAACCTACAATATTTGTAGGTGATTTTTATCTTTATAAATACATTTTGGGAGCTTTTAATTTCCTACAGAATTTTAATGTTTTAATTTCTGTGGTCAGTTGAAGGAAACTGGTGCGTAGGTATGTAGGTGTATATATATTGCGGAATCAAAGTGCTTCCACACATACATACCTCTATGTACCAAAATACATAATAAGAAACAAAACCGACAGTGTGGAGAATTGATTTCGCACTTACTTTGTTTTTTACTTGAAATGTGTTGTTCCTCGATATTTTTTTTATAAATTTTAATATATTTTATTTTCTAAATATTTAAGTGACACAACATTTTTCTCTAAGTTTTTCCTAATTTGTATCACATTAAATCATGTTGAAAAGTCAGTTGCGTGTAAAAGAGGCAAAATGTGTACGAAATACCTTGTAACTATTTGAAAAGCAATAAAAAAGATAATTGTCTAGATGATGTGTCCCTAAAAAATGAGCGCATGAGGGAATATTCAATTGCCCATTTTTTTTATTTTTATTACAAAAATCGCGAATTATGAGGCTGTAATTTTTTTTTATGGGGTGTGTTGTAGGCCTCCTCTATAAATGCCACCTACTCTGAACACCCTCCGGGGGTGGGAATCTCATCTAGACAATTACCATTAAAAACTAAATTTTCATTTAAAAAAATGCATATCTCTGCATTAATAAGGTTGGTGTATATGCACTCATACTTATCGGGAATTTTCATTCTAATTTTTCTTACTGCTATGGTTTCATTTGAAATTCATGAAAAATTAAAAAAAAAAAAAATACAAACACCCTGTTGAAAAGCTAGCCAAAAAATTAAATTCTTTTACTAAAATAGTTCAAGCTCGTAATGGTAAGAAATCCCTACTTTCCTATTTCTGTCAAACGATTTGTTCCATTTAATAATTTTTTTTGCTAAACATAGGGCAGTTGCGCAACTTTTGCTGGAATACGCATTCGATTCATTCGTTTTTCTTTTCCCATAATCACGTACAATTGACAGGTTTAGGGAGTAGCCTCTTAGGCATCTGCATTCTTACACATATTATCCTCCTTGATGATTGAGAAGTTTATTTTAAAAAAAATGATTGCTATAACTCCTGCTTAGTAACTGTTTGCCTTCTGCAAATGTGCAAAATTAATAACACTAAATAGTAGTCGATTGGATAAATTTAAAACCCATTTACGAGGCTCATTTAAAAAATCGAAAATAGGTCTTTAGATTGAAGAAATAAAGTAAGTAACTACCACAAAATGTTTAAAACTCGTGTTTAGTTGCAGAAATAGGTTTGCCTTACATTTGAAGCCGAATGTTCATTGAACTGGCACGATCTGATCAGATAGTACAGTAGAAGCGCTGACTCATCTGTTTACATAAATACTCTAGTATCACGGGCATGGCTCATGTCATGCCATAATTTTTCAAACTGAGAGATGGGAGCATGAGACCAATACAGCACTGACCCAACCGAGTCTAGACAAAGCGCCAAGCTGCTCTGCTAAAGCTTCCTAAGAATACTGTTAGCAGGTTAAACATGCTTACTTAAATTAAAATAAGTACTAAATATAATGATTTCTGTTTAGTTTAGTTTAAACGTGTTTAATTTTGGTTTGCTTATGGTAATAACATCGTTTAATTTAATTTTGCATTGCCATCCTGAATTCCAAAGCAAAACATTCTTCAACCTTCTCTGCTTATATTGCTTAATATTTCAAGTCGAAGAATCGACATCCCAGCAAAATGTGCTATGTTAGAATCTATCCAAGAGAGCAGTGAGTAAACAACACACCACACAATATCTCGTATTCGTATGAAGAAGGTCAGGCAATGGTTTATAATTCGATTAAATAAAATGTGTGGTTTTGTTCGCAATATCCTTGTTGTTTGTTGACAGTGTGTGCCTTGTTGAAGTTGCTGATGTTCATGAAACGCAAATATGCAAATTTTATTTGTGTTTGCGACGTTTGCCGGCCCAGCAAAGAATGTGGTTTTAAACAAGGTTTGCAGCAGGTAGGTTAAAGGTACAATCTGCGTGATTTTAGAGCACATCTTGTGTGTACCCTTTATTTATTTGGCGTTTGTGGCTACCTACTGGTACCTTCGTTTGATGTGAATCTGGTTGTGTGGTTATATGCACAAGTTAACACGTAACAGTACGCCTGTGTATGTATATGGGGCGATAATCGGATAAAACAACATGGCGAATCATATTGTATATTTGATTCTCGATTGATGTTCTGCTATGTGTGTTTTGAATCGTTTTATTTTCGCTTGGAAATAAGTACTACTTTTCCAAATTCTCCTAGACTCATTTCAATTTTAGTGAAGTCAAAGCACCCTTTTTCGGTCTTGTAAAAGCCAAACACAAATTTGATAACCTATGACTTATGATTGCGAGTGATTTGACACTGGACTGGAGATCACCGATCTCTTAAAAGCAAGATTAAATAAACAAGATTAACAGCAGGAACATGATCGGGAAAAATTTATTCGGGCCTTAAAATACTTTTATCACACAATCCTTTCCATTATTGTCAAAAAAATTAATCTTAACTCCGAGAATTTTTGGAGAAGCTAAGCTTTTGGTTTTACATGAGCCGTTAAAGCCTAAAATTTTTTTTAATCTTCATGAAATCAAAATATAAAAAGTTCATGTTGACTCCTGAAATACATGAATAATTAATTTAAGAAGAAAAATATACATTACTTACTTTACTTTTGGTGGCGCTTACAGTGGACCACGATCTCAACCAACAAGCCCCTCCAGCCAGCTCGGCCTCTTGCTAACTGCCTCCACTTATACGCACACGAAGTTGGTAGCATAATTGTGCGCGCCACTTGAGGTGGGGTTTTCCTCTGACTTGTCGGGCTGGTGTGTTGTTGTCCATGCGATCCACGTGTCCCAGCCATTTCCGCCGTTGCATTTTTAGCTTATTGACCAGGTCAGCCGACGTATAGTTCGTCGTTGAATCTTCTTCTCCACATTTCATCGTCACAATCTTTCTCTCAAACCTTCTAGGTTTTCATCCGCTTTTGACAGTGTCCATGCTTCTGCACCATACAGCAGGACAACCGGGATGATTAAGGTTTCATGTAATATCTCCTTGGTTCTATGAGAGTGCGCTTTACTTCTTAGGTGCGTTTTTAGCCGAAAGAAACAGCGACTGGCAAGAGTGATTCCTCGCTTAAGGAAAAGAATATACAATTTAATTTATTCCTCATCCACATCCCAAACGATTAATAGGTACATACATCTTTTTTAAAAAAAAACAAAAACCCATAAATGAAATAAGAGACCCTTTAGATGTAAAGTGTGTAAATCCAAAGCACATCTACTTCCAAATACATACATACTTCTGTTCATTATACCGAGTAATTTAACGTTCATTAGCCATAATCCTGTATCCATAGAACAGACATAAATCTACCGTTTTCGATTAGAATGATGTTATATGAATAAACAAGCGCCCAACAAAACAATAAACATTTAAGTGTACACAACTACAGTAAATATTCTTTTACGTCGAACTAAACATATAAAACTGATTTGGAACGTGCTCGGCATTTCAAGTCTGTGGTGTCGTTCGATTACCAACAATAGAAGTGAGTACTCTTTGATTGTGCCAAACAAAGTCGTAAAACCGATTGCTAAACGTGTTTTTTCATTCAAGCAAAACTATGTATCTATTTATAAATATATTTAAGTGTAGGAAATATCATCCTTTTCAGTCATTAAAATTGAGAAAAAAAAATAACATTAATTTCCCTCTTAAACTGCATATTCAAATGCATGCACCAAGTCGTTAAACAAAACATTACAAAACACAAAATTAAAGTGTCAATCTTTTATGACCATTCTGTCATTCCTTTCAATTAAACTTAAATAAAATGTGACATCATGCTCGTAACATAAGTAATTTTTCGTCAATCCATCCAACTATTAAGCCTAAACTCACCTTGAATTGTGAATTCTGTTTATTATTTTTTTTTTCTTGATGCAGATCACTTTCAAGATCAGCATCATTTCTGTAATAGGTTAATGAGCGTGGACTCACCATAACCGCATGCTAGAGGCGAGCACTTATTTGAAAGGTGCCTAGTTAGCTCATGGATTGTGTCATGGCATTAAATCTATATACAAATTGATCACGGTGTGAAAAAATGAGCTCAGTTGTTGATGGATAAGAACATAACTTGCTTAAGGCCAATGCCGTTGGGGGATGATCAAATCGGTGTTTTTTAAGTCTTCGTCGTTGTCGCACTCGAGCGTGGGCAAATGTGAACATCTTAATTGAAAATTGCGTAAAGTCTAGAAAGAATAATAGAACATTTAAATTGTTTTTGTCTGATAAGGTATTTATATTTTATTTTATTTGTTTGTGGTTGGTTGGTTGGTTTTTCGGTGGTTATATTTTTATATATCCGGTTTCTACAATGTGTGGTCGGTCGGCCGTTGATGGGAAATTCTTGTGAATAACAACTCGCAAGAAATTAAATATAAAATATCATTCCGGCACCTAAACAGTACCTACATGCACTTTTCATGTTAATAACCACAGTCTATAATTTTGCATCTGCTGCTTTCAGATTGGAACACATTGTTAACTATAGCTACTGATAATCTTTTGTGGAAAGGTACAAAGTGACAGTGTTATGAAAATTGCATCAAAGTACACACTTTTTGTTATATCGAATAAAAATTAGTTTCATTCACGTAAGCCCGTGATAGATTTTTGTTATAGTTGTTGCTGGTCATCGCATGTTAGGAGGAAGAGTATTTCTTAAAACTGTAAGCGTTTGAGCAGAGAGTCGAAAGATTTTTCTGTAACAAAATTGCATTTCGACCTTATTTCAGTATGAACAATTTGCCCAATATTGGGATTTTACATCACCAAACTTCGGTGAAGAAAGTTCTTAAATACTTTGGAAGCAGTGTTGTGTTTGTTTTAGTGAAAGTGGATCGTATGCAGTAACAGATGCATAGGACCTTTTGTGTGGTTTCTCAGAAAATGATATGTGATAATAATAAGTGATAGCTGGCTAAGGATTTTCAAACATTCATTGACATTCCTTCAAAATTCAGTGTCCAGTCCTTCTCTGAAAATACAGAATAGTAGTTTTTACGTTTGTCAGACTTTTTAAACCTATCTACCTATTTGTTTTACCTGTGAGTTTATATTTCGGCATATTTCCGGCTAGCCACTGTTTTCACACACCAAACTGAGGTTAGTATTCTACTGTGCAACTTCCATTGCCGCCCGACTGTCAATAAATATTGTAAAATTATTTACCCCACACGGGCCGCTTGGAAGGCACTTCTCTAGTCTGCAAATCCGTAATCAATCGTTTCATAATAAAATATCCTTTCTATTACATCGTCAATAAAAAGTTCCTTGACTCTTAGAAAACTCTAAACCTTATTAAGCGGCTGAAATGTCGATAGGGTGCTAAACAGTTTTCCATCGGAATTCTCAAAAGGACATACTTTGATCCCACAAAACTCTGATTGTGAGTTAGAGAAAAAACTGATTTATAGCTTAAACTATTCGGGAAGTACTGCCTCCTATATTAATTGTTATTTATGAAGTTACCCGCCCGCTTCTACTTTCGGTTCAAAATGTTTTTATAAATTTCAAGAATTTTGTCCTCTTTTATTGTAAGTTGTAAATCGCATGTAGTAAAGAGACTCTTCTACACTCTAGACAATTGTCTACTCTCAGAGTTTGACTCTGCGATTTATTAATTGTCATAGAAAAGGCTAATTATCCAACTTCCTTGGCTATTTTGGAGCTTTTGGATTGTGAGGAATAATAAATTCTTCTCCTTTCGGTGCACCAGGAAAAAATATACCTAATGGCATTAATTCTGTAATACATTTCTTCTTAGCTCTAGAATGCGTAAGCTTGTACGAGAGTATTCCGCATTAGCAATGATAGTCATTCATTTTACCTGTTGGTTTTCCTCTCTGGATAATAGGTTTGCCTAAAAAATCCTCCTGGTAAAAGGTTGAGGCTACCCATCAGAGATTCACTTCTCTTCGTTTCTTGCTTAAACATCGGCAGTTTTGTGAGTCAATGCCTAAGAAATACGTATCTAAATAAATATAAGCACTTTAAAAAATTATCCTATTCCACTACATACTTGAAATCGATGTCCGACGTCGTTCGAGCGTGAGAAACATGAGAACAGGATTTTTAGTATTGAAATAGAAAAACTGATTTCGTTACGGAAACTTTTTAAGAAGTCCAAAGTACAATATGCTCAACTGGTTTCAAAGTGTAATACGAAAGAAGGTTTGAGTCACAACTTGGCAGATGGTTTATATTTTTTTGAATAACAAACATACGGGCTGGGCGTACATCCAACAAAATATGACTAAATTTAATTTATGTAGGCACATATGTACATATGTTAAAAGAATTTCTATAATAGACTTGCTATGGAGTCATCCTTTTGTTGATGTTTTGTGGGTTCATACATATGGGAATACATTTCAAATGCTGCTGATGTTCAACTTCTTCTTCTGCCGGATGACGAAATCAAACAACGAAAATCGCGCGCCGCTGATAAGTATAAGTCAACATTGTGGCATTCGCATAACGCAGATATTTTTATATTTGTGGTAGTTTTGCAAACGCATAAAAGTTCTCTAAAGTACTTCTTCCGGATAATCGTCGACCAGTTGCTTTATAGTTTGAAGAGATTGATAGATACATTTATATGGTTAACAAGTAGTTTTCACTTTACTAATTTTCTCAAAACAATTATGCGCTCTAAAAGATAAGGTGCATATAACATTTTGAACAACATGACAAAACAACAACAACAAAAGAATTTTAATATACTTTAATTTTTTCTATGAGTTAAAGTCACCGTCAGCGTTCCTTTCGGAAAAATATCCTCAAATATTTTTAAATCATTTTTAAGACAATCGGACTGAGCATGCGACGTGACTTCACATTCCATGGGTACCTATGTACATATGTATATTTTTTGCTTATGGATAAAATAATTTAATTCATTTTCAATGGATTGTCTCATCCATGGAGTCGATGTTGTGGGATGAAAAGATTACCGCATTTATTCTAAGCAATATTCTCAATTAAAATATATTAAAAAGAAAAAAAAAAACCTTTGCAAAATTAAGTCATTTCAAATGACATGGGATGACGTTGTCATTTGATGTTAAGTGGTCCTTGAAAAGCACTTTATGACATTGACATTTGAAAGAATTTGGTAATTTTTTTTTATTATTGTTCGTAAATAATGTGCACCGTTCGCGGTTCCTCTCAACTAATTTGTAAATATTTTCGTGGTAAATACATAAATACGGATGCGTATGAGTGTGTGTTTCATTGACGAAAATAATTCCAAACATATGGCAAGATCTATGTATATATTGAGACAGATTGAAATGATCGCATTGAACATGTTGATGAAATGTTGATTTGTTCAGTCAATTTAACTAAACTCAATTAGGTTCTTTTTACGAATCTCATCCATCATATGGTCGACGGTTTTATGTTTTCATTATATTTGATATCTCATTTGTTCATTGATATTGAAATGTGCCATAGTTTGGATGGAAAAGAAGTCATGTCTTACTCGAAAGCCCCCTTCTCTTTTTTTTTTATTATAAAAGAAGAATTAGGGCAAGGTTGAGTATTAAAAGTTTGATTACGGCTTCAGCAGCATTCAGCGAGAAACATAGGTGTTGACTGAATAATGATCCGCAAGAAGCGACTTGTCACTTGTCGCTGATCACTCTTTTTCTCTCCCTCTCTCTCTCTCTTTGTTCTGGCGATACTACCATGGGAATAGGATATGTTCTCAAGAGTGAAGTGCAATTCTAAAGTACATAGAAACACATTCTGTTCATATTTACATCATGTAGAGAACCGTTTAGGAAAAGTGAGTGACTGACACATAGCGAACGGTATATTTTAAGGCTCTTAAGGGGTTACATGGGTTCCCCAGCTTCAACAAAACGAATTTTTTATTATTGTTTTATTAATTTCTACAACATCTCGAGTCATTCCGAATAAAAGTTTCGGAGATACAACCTTGGGAAGGTGCGCACTCAATTGAATCACGAGGTTTATTTGAAGTTATCCAAACTTTAAACGCGTTTTTCTCAAAACTGTGTTTTCAAAGCCGGTTGTCAAAAGTTCTCGAAAACCATTCATCCGATCTTTATGAAATTTTACACAGGGCTTCGAGATACAATTCACGAGGACTTGGATGAAGGTTTTTGTGTTTTTTCAAACACAACTATTTAAAAAAAATTGTTGAGTAAATTTTACCAACATTAGCATTTTTTGGTGAAAAGGTCTGCCAAAAATCCAATTTTCACTCTTTTTTCCCCTTTGTCCAAACTGTAGTTTATGGTCTTAACTTAAACACGATTTTTGTTCCACTTTTGATGATCCTGTTACGTGTTCTACTGTCAACGCGGAGTCACCTTTTTTCCGAGGGATCACCGGAATTGACGTCACAATGGCGGAGTTTTGAATATTTTCCTTTGAAAATTTCAGAAAATCTTTTTCAAAAGTATATATTTAAGATAGTAAAAAGTTTGAATAAAATATTTTATTATTTGTTGAAAATAGACCTTTTTTCCCCGAATAACCCCATGTAACCCCTTAAGTCCCACACTACTTAATATAAGAAACTGAACATTTTTAATTGGATACGTGTTTGAGTTTATTTTGATTTTGTTCAAACTAAAGTGACAAAGCGGTGAACCCCGCTCTTTAGGGAATGTACAGGAAGAAATATTTTTTGTCATCTTCTTCGCAGGGGGTTTTAAGGGCCCTTTCTTTATTTTATTGGGCCTTTGTATAAAAATAAGCTTTTGTCATTTTTATGAAACTTGAAACTCAGATATACATAAGTATAATCCAAAGAAATAATGAAACTAAGTCGTTAACTCTATTTTTGTGCATTTGCAAGCCCAGCCCCGCCTTTTCTAGCATTAGAACATGTTTTTCTTTGGTGTAGGCAAACATGTCCTAATGTGTTTACTTAAAAAGTAAAAGTTAAATTCGTCACCTATCCTAATAAGTTTAGAGTTTTTTTTCTTTCAACACAGATTTGTTGGGTGTGCAAGCCGCAAATAGAAACTATACTAGAAAAAACTGTTTACCTAAACCTACCTTACTGCAAGGTGGCAGTACTTTATTTGTTTATTTAAGCGCAGTTGTTTTCGAATTTATGACTTTTAGCCCAGTTAGACAAACAGAAACCTATCTAATCAGTAAACTTGATACAAAACCGACAGTTACACCTCGTTTCTTAATCTTAAAGCAAATCAAAAATACATCTTCAATTATGCATTCTGTCAAACGCCTACATACATCCGACATCATATATGTATGAACAAGTTGACAGAAGAGAAAGGTAACAAAACAAGTACTTACTATCAATTGAAACAATTACACTTAACCGGCCAGCGCGGCGGCACAATCTAATTCCTTAGCTGCGATATAAAAGGTCTTAACATTTTATACAAACAACATTTAATATTTTTTGTTGTTTAATTTCTCTCTGTGCTAAAGAGAAAAACTATTTCTACAAGTAATTGTTAATCCAATTGATAAACACAATCATTTATTTTATAATTTACTGCGTGCACCACAATCATAAATACAATTATACATACTAAATAAAAATCAAACAATATTTTATCAATCATAAAGATACATTCGCAGATCGTAAAAATAAAAAATATATTTTTGTTTCCTTGCGTATTATAGATATTAGCGTGTCTAGTCGAACCGCAAACATGGCAGGAAAATTTGAATATAAACTTGGAATTAACGAACTCAAATCGAAGGACCAACGATTGTGGCAGGCATTGATTGGAGAATTCATAGGTAAAATAACTCATCGAATATAGATCTGCTAACCTGTAAAATTATTTACTCTCTTTGATAGGAAACTTCATATTGAACTTTTTTGCATGTGGGGCCTGCACACAACTACAAGGTGGGCTATTTAACGCGATGGGATTCGGTCTTGGAGTCTTTATAGCAATCACGGTGAGTTTTTTTAGCTGCGAATATAGGCACAGGCATTGGCCGCAATGTAATACCAGCATGATTTATTCGACCTTACGTACTAGGTGTATTGGCCATATTTGGCAGTCCTCATTTGATGAATTTTTGTGTCAAGTATCAACTGCTGTGAGGTCCATTTATGGGGATTTATCTTGGAAAAGTGGTTGCTGTTGTTGTATGATGATGATCTGTAATATTTAATTGTTTGGAATTGTAATTGAAATGACTGCAGCTGAAAATGTGTGTGGTTTCTCGTTTTCATTATTTAATAAAAAAAAAGTATGTTTAGTCGGGAGGGACATTAACGAAGCAATTTGGCAGCACTGCAAGGTGATGGTATGTTCGGCCACTTCAATTTCTTGATTATTTATCGAAACTTTTCGTGGAACAGACAAATTTATAAAATTTACTAAAGCTTTGTTAAATGAGAAAAGAGGCAAGGCAGAGCAGAACACATTTGTGGAAAATGTCAGATCAAAGGTAGAACAGAAAAATACGGCCATATGTCAGTTGTCAAAAAATAACAACTTCATTTTCGATTGTTGGATAATTATTTGAATTTACAAGTTTAGTATAAATCGTGAATTAATGAACATTAATCATGAACTTACTGTTTAATACCTTTACAACAACCGATTGCCCTTTATCAGAAGATTATTCAATTTCTTCTACTTAATTAATCAATAAACAACTTTTCACTTCGACGACAAAACAATTAATTTTCAACCACAACTGATTTTGACGTTTCTCACAAATCTGTTCTACCTCAAAAGCAAACATGAGCTGGGCAGAAATTGTTCTCAATGAACACGAAAACCTGTAATTTACATGCTTTGTACTGAGCTGGACAGCCTCATTGAACAAAGCTTATATAGGGTCCGCCAAATAACTTTTTTTTTTTTGAAACAGGGCGCAAAACATCGAGTGTAGCTTCGGCTGTGTGGCACGTAGCGCCGTCCTGTTGAAACCAAATGTTGCCAATATCCTCCTCTTCAATTTTTGTGAACAAAAATTCGTTCAACATGGCCCGATAACGACCGCCATTGACTGTAACGGCCACTCCCTTGTTGTTGTTGTTGTTCGTTGTTCAAGCGTATACACAACCATATTCGTTCGGCGGGAGGATAAAACTAATTATCTGTCAAATCAGACATGAGCTAAGTGTTACCATTCGCGAAATAAGCACTGGTTGAAAAAAAAAAACGCTAGATGGCGAATTAGTTTGCCGAAAAAAATGGCCCAATTATGTCGCAATATTTCCCAGCATTGTTCAAGCGTATACAGCATTCTCAACTGTCAGAGCTTACTCCAGGAGCAGTTTGAGTAATCGCTGAAAATCGATTGAAATTGGTTGAATGAAAATCGACATTCTTTTTCAAATGGATGACTAATGTTTGTCTAACTCGTTAGATCTGTTTGGTTCAAATAGTTGGGTTTCAAGACAAGGTTATTAGTTCATGTCAGCATTTGGAAAAATTCAATTGCATTTGACATAAAATTAATTGCAATCACTGCCGTTTTTGTGTAAATCGACTGCAAATTAGTGTCAGTTATTGATTACAACTGACTTTTGTTCGCTTACTTTACTTTGAAACGAACTAAGGGCTAAGGAACGAAACTCTGGGCTTGAGTTGTTGCGTTTTACATCCAAATACTAAAATTAAATTTTTCTCCCTCCCATACCCGTTTGTCGTATGAAATTGTACGAAAAAGACATTCGCAGAACATAATTGTACCAAACGATATAATTCACATCACCCTACTACTAAACGCTCAAATGCTATCAATCTGACCAATCGTGCCTATAATTCCGTTTTTCACACTTGCGGTCTGTGGTATATGCATCTATATGGTCTACCGCCGACACGCCGGCGAATTTTCAATTGAAAATGCATTTGAAATTCAAATTAATTTATTCTCTCGCCCCATTTGGATACAGATTGTCGGTCATGTTAGTGGAGGTCATGTTAATCCAGCAGTGACATTGGGAATGCTCGCCGCCGGTCGCATAAGTGTTGTTCGCAGTGCATTGTACATCATATTCCAATGCATTGGATCCATAGCCGGTACAGCTGCGATTAAGGTAGGTGTAAAAAAAAAAAAAAACACAAGTGGTAATCCGTAATCGTGTAATTGAATGTCGTCCATAGACACTTATCGATACGCAATACTATAATGGACTGGGCCATACCACACTGGCGCTGAACATTACTCCACTTCAAGGCTTGGGATTTGAATTCTTCCTTGGATTGGTTCTTGTACTTACTGTGTTTGGAGCATGCGATTCGAATAAGCCTGGTAAGAAACGAAATCATATAACTTTTAAAAAGCACATAATTCTAAAAAAAAACACATTATTATAATTGGATTTAGATTCCCGTTACACTGCCCCACTTGCAATTGGTCTCTCCGTTACCCTCGGTCATTTGGGAACAATTTCTTATACTGGCGCTAGTATGAATCCCGCACGAACCCTGGGCACAGCAGTCATTACCGATATCTGGAGCAATCATTGGGTGTATTGGGCTGGACCAATACTCGGCGGTGTTGCCGCTGCACTCATCTATACACAAGTATTGGAGCAACAGTCATCGGATCGCAACGATTCATCGGACAAGTATAGAACTCAGGCCGATGAACGAGAGGTTAGTGCGGAAAGATGGAGATATCTTAAGAAATGAGTGTTTGAAATTTTAAAACATTTCTTATAGATGAGAAAGCTGGACAGTGGACGTGACTACGCCTAGAGATAGAGAAGTCTTTAAACTTTTGTCTGGATATTATGACAAAATGTCAGTTAAATGCTCTCGAGATTCAAATCACTTGTGTATCGCGAACATCATTTCGCCTGTGGCGAACATAGCACATCCGAACAAACAAAACACTGTCCACACCAACAAGCAAAATTAAAAACAAAACAATATCATCATATAATAATGTATAATTTATTTTGAAATTGTATTTTTATAAAAAAATTGTTTTCTTGTATAGTCTTTGTATTTTATTTTAAATTGTATAACCATAACGCAATTATTAGTTAGTAAGAAAATCATTTCACTCTATCGAACTTTATAAATTACTCTTTTTTATACACTATACTTTTAATTGCTTTAATTTATGTTAAATATATAAACAACGTATTTAAATGTAGATTGCGTGTTTTCATTTGATTTTCGTTTTCAGGTGCAATTAGTTTGGAGCAGCAGCAGCAACAATACAGACGAAGTAAATAGCCTCGCGTCTCGGTAACCAGTCAGTTTTCGAAGTAATTTATCCTGGCCTTGAAAAAAGATCATTACTCAGTTTAGTGGAAAGATTTGGGATTGGCATACATATGTATAAAGATTTATGTCTGACAGAGGTGGTCATACAATATTTCAGGTCGAATTAATCAAATAAGGTATAATGTAATTTACATAGGTAGGTACCTACATAGTCATGATCATGATTAATATGACTGAGCCACTCCACTCTTATCAAAGCTATTAAAGCTAAATATTCGGTTCACTGATCTCAGTTTGTTTGTTTTTTTTTTTGTAAGACCAAATTAAATGCTTTATTGCCTCAGCGAAAACCCCACATGAAAATTAGTTCTAGAGAATGGAAATGTTAAAAACCGTTTTGATAGAGAATACAAAAAGGTATACCATGGTAGCGATGGCATTATCCGAAACCTTTTATACATACTTTTTTTTAACTCGAAGTAGAGCCTAGATAGCAATGCCCCGCATTTATATCGGTTTTTAATAAAACAAATTGGAAATACATTTTAAATACAAGATCTTACATGTTTAGTCTCGGCCAATTTAATATCTCTAATAACCCAGTATGCCGAACCTCCTAACATATGACGAAAACTAAATGGTACCGTGGCGGAGTTTATCTTCAGCCCAACTCAGGTAAAAGTCGTTCCAAGTGAATATGTCCGATTTTGAGACACAACTACTGTCAGTCTTAATAATTCTTCTCAAATACGATTATGTGTATCATATATCCCCGAGAAATTGAAATTCACAGGCGTTTAGCACAGGTTACAACATTACATCCCTCCAATGTTCAATAGTTACTAATGAGGCTTTAGTGTTCTAGAAATTGAACGCGGACTGTTCCGAAAGCAGTAGAAGGAGATGGGACATTATCCTCTGAATTAGGGTGAATAAATTTGATACCAATTTGACACGAACTTTTTATTGTTTCCTATCGGAGATAGGACCTGTTCCTTCCGGGTCAAAATCCAACACATTAACTTCTACACCATCGCCATCAACCACGATTCTCGTTTAATTATTTAAGAAGTACCTATTTAGCTTGATCAAAAATCGACTAAGCATCGAACAGCTATTCAGACCAAGAGCTTTAGGGTCCGGGATGGCTTGGTCTATAAAGCAGATTAGTTTCATAGTCGTCTCAAACAAGGAAGTTTCTCTTTGTTTATTCGCTCGATCTGGTTTAACTACGTGTCGACTTTTTTTTCTCAAAAAAAGTAAAGAGAGTGAGAAGTAAAAAGTAAAGAGAGTGAGAAGTCGGAGAAGATCTACTTATATATTCGAATCTTAAGCGAATTTCTTAAATCAAATAATAGTAACGACACGCTCAGTTAGATATAAATCAGCTTATTGCTATACTTACTTACTTACTTACTTACTTACTTACTTAGGTGTAACCTGGACCTTAATCAACATGCCTCTTCAACTATAGCCTAGTCCTTGGCTAGCTGCTTCCAGTTGCGCACTCCAAGTTTATTAAGGTCGTGTTCTACTTGTGCACGCCAACTAAGGAGAGGTCTTCCTTGACTGCGACGTTGTTGTCCATTCGCTCTACATGTCCTAGCCATCTTAGGAGCCTAATGCGCAGTTTTCGCTGTACAGCTCCTTCGTTGAATATCCTTCTCCAAAACCCATCAACGCAAAGAGGACCGCATATTTTGCGAAAGATTTTACGATCGAAACGACCAAGAATATCCTCATCCTCATTCCTGTGATAAGGTCCATGCCGCAGCACCGTAGAGCAGGACTGATAAGGGTTTTGTATCTGTCTATTGCGACGTTTTGTCCAATTCGCCGATGTTGTATGTCTCTTTTTGTCGACAGCATATACTTGGTTTTTGCCTGATTAAAGTATTATGTTGATGAAGTCGCATGATAGCGAGACTTTTTCACCGTCATCATGTACAGACGAACGAGGTATGTTGGGATGACAAAAAAATGCTATCGTACGCGGCCTTAAAATCAATTTAAAGGTGGTGAGTATCGATCTGATCTTGGGTGGCTTCCAGGAACTGCCGCAGTATGAATATTTGGTCGAGAGTGGACTTTCCGGGCCTGAAACCGCTCTGATAGGGGCCAATCAGGTTGTTGACGAAAGGTTTCAGGCGTTCACATATTGCGGCAGATAAGATCTTTTACGCCATGTTAAGAAGACTAATTCCTCTATATAGTTAAAGCAATTAAGAGGGTCTCCTTTCTTGTGGATTTCTATACTACATGCGCAAAGAAATCATTCCACAATTTAGATTTAGGTAGGTTATTTTGCCGACAATTCCAACAACTGCTATATTTTGTTTACTATTTGAATTTTCCATTTCTAGCGCAGTTGAATTCATATTGCCTCAATGATATATTGATTTTATAATTAATTATGGTTCTCATCGCCTCTGTCTTTTCTTCCCAATTTACTATGATTTAATGTCAATATTTTATTTGCAATTAAATAAATTCTTTCATTGTCAATTTACTGTCGCAAATATTCAACTAAATGGAACTTTTTCAGTTACAATTAAGTGTGACATTTTTTGAATACAAAGAAAATTAGACTGCTATCAATTTTAATTTATATTCATATTCATATATTCATATTTAGAATTTGATTATTTTTTAAATGTGTAACTAATTAAACTCTGTATATTACCACCACTGAGGATAGCCACATTTATTTGTTTTTAGTACTTTATGAATATAGTTACAAGGGTAACACCAATGACATTTTACCGGAAACTACTTTTTTCTATCACGTACACAAACCAATAATAATGAAAGTTGCTCTTTTTGGAATTCTATGTTTACGATGTCACTATTGTGAATTGACCCACAAAATCTGACATTCCAAAATATCAACAGCTGACTGATTGCAATAATATAAAAACACCAAACTTTTAAGTTCGTTTCGGATTAAAATTAAATAAGAGAAGGCAAAATCAATTGTTAAAATTCCATTTAGGAGTTAAAAACAAATATGTTGCAGTCTCTATTATGTGTTCCCACTAACTCATTCATTCAATTGTAAGTACATACTGTCTGAGTTTTTATAATGTAATATTAGTACTTGCTCTTTTGCAGCCTCCGACTGTATTCTATTGGCACTCAAACGCATTATGATGTTCTGAATCTAAAAAAGAATTGTACTGCAGAGGAAATTCGAGAGGCCTTTATAAAACTTTCAAAAGAGGTAAAAAAGCATTTCCAATCACAGATTTATTTGACAAAAGTTTGTACAATTTTGTCCCACTTTTATGAGATACGCAAATTGGCGGTTGCTGACGCTTCTTTTCTTTTGAGTATTTTTGCGTTGTTTATTTTAAATACGTAACAATTTTTATGTATAGCAATTAGTTAGGTTCACACGTCGGAGGTGTATATTCATTCAGTACAGACTTGGTATTTATTGGAAGCATTTTCGATAGTGTCGGTATAGCTGGAAAATATCGTTCTTAACTCTGGTAGACCTTCTTCTGTCCTTTCTACGGCAGGTTATGCAATAAATATCAAAGGACTTAAGACGCTTCTCGTATGCGATTGTCGTGGCCAAGAACGCGTTCTAGGAGCACTTTGCATTTGGAATGAGAAATTATTTAAGCTTCGAAATTTAACATGTTTTTAATTTGGCCTTAAGCTACCTTTAAAGAGCAAAAATGTATTTTGCTTCAAGCATATCCTCCTTTAAAAAGTTCGATTCGATTGTGGGATTGTGTTGTTTCGCATTAATGACCAACATATAGACCAGCACCACACAAACGAATCTGATGATCGGCCGTGGCAAGCCGTAAAACAGCTGTAATTCCATTGTTGGTGAAAATCACACAAATCAGTTTTTGTTGCATTCAAACATTGGCTAAGGCCGACGTTGCTAAACTGGCGTTAGGAAACGTTATTGAGTGAAAATTAGTATAAGCTAATATTTTTAGCATCCGTTTCAAGAATAGTTGATTTTTGTCAAAAATGGATCTGTGGATTACGTCTTTCATTACAGGCACAGAAAGTGGTTAAGGGATTGAGAACCTACAGTGTTATGTTGAGACCAAATTTGGTTTTTGTTTCCGTTGCATTTTACGAATATCTATTAGCGACAGGAACATTAATGTTGCCTTTGAATGCTGAACGTAGTTAGAATGTCATTGCATCAGATGGCATATCCTTAGAGCTGGAATGACACAGGGACAGCGAAAGTCCAATGAAATATGATAAACCAGAACAAATTTCCTTTTTAATGTGTTATCAACTTTAGAATAGCTCACATAACGAGAACATGATAGCCATAAAATATTAAATAGAGCCTCTACATCAAGCGTATAAGAAGAAGAATCATTTTGTTCTTTGGATTTTGGTGAATGTACCTTTTTTTATCAAGTAGCTAATAAATAAAAGAATGTTTTCATAAATAACGGTACCTGCCATAATTTTTGTTTTTTTTTTTAATCACATCACTAATTTTCCTAAAATGATTCCAAGGATTTTGGTATGTTGTTGTGCTTTGGATACTTGGGATGGGGCCGAGAATATTGCACACTCAGTAACCATTTTGTCTAACGATTTTAATATGTTTTTATATTTTGTATTATTTTTAATCAAAGACGTTAGAGCTGTCTAAAACGCATTTCATGTACCGAAAAAGGTTTTAAGCACTCAATAAATCATGTTCGGCCTGTAAAAGAATACCGCAATGTTGTATTTTATCCATGTATGTTAAAAAAATACTGATCGAATTGAAAGAGTTTAAAATTTGGTTTCTCGCTTCCCACTCCGCCGACTTTTTTCTAATACGCATTGTTTGTACCAAACTAAATGCTTATTGCTAAATATGCAATCCCTTGAAAATAAGTTCATTAGGGACTTAGTTTGCTCCACCGTGGATTGCGGGAATTTGCTGTTTTGTATAAATCTTCATGTACCGCAAAAAACATTTCCACAATACTGTTGCGTATAGTAATGCCTAGAACTGAATTTAAAATTTGTTTGAAATCAATTTTAACCGGTAGCACCTAAATTAATTGTGAACACAATATTTGAATATTTTACTCTTTAGTTATTATTTTAAAATGCGGAGGTTAGAATATGAAATCGCAAGACAACAAGCAAAGGCTGCACATCGAAGACTAGATTACTAAACCTGCTAGTGTATTTGGCAAGACTGTTCATGATACCGTTAGCCTTATTTTGTTTACTATATATTTAGCTAAATATGAAATGATTTGCTACAACCGGTGTACGAAATCATTCCATAGCTATCGAAAATACGTCCTTCAACTTATCTTGTTTTGGTTAACTATCTCTTCTTTAAATGCACCCAAATGTTTTGTTAAATTCCTGCGGTTGAATATTTTTATTTTAGCATAACAAGCAGAATAAAAAAATTAAGGCTTGACTTGTGGTTAGCGCGTGGTATTTTGCGTGCTTAACTCTCCTACTTAAATTTTATCGATTATAAACAAATGAAGTATAACAAAATCTGGTTTGATTCAACGGAAAGATACTAAATGTGACTAAAGGCAAACACAGAGAAATAAAAATTAGTCATGTAAATATGTATAGCATTTTGTATTAATTATTTGTTTCCTCGCAGTTCCATCCAGATGTGAAGGGTGCCAAAACAAATCCACGAGACACTGCAAAGTTTGTTAAAATATCCGAAGCATATCATGTACTGAGCAAAGGTGTATCCCGAGATGCCTACGATCAGGACCTCTTAGCACGTGGTCTAGGACGAACTGCCACTGATGGTGGGTTTAAGAAACCCGAAGTTCACAGGTGATTTATTTAGAACTATACGCTTTCCCCTAACTGCAGTATTTAGTAAAAATAACCTTCAGATATGATTTGATATGCAAATTAAGTTCATTATCAATAAAGAATAGAATTGGCATAGTCATGCGATTAGATAGCGAAGTATAACACTTATTGTCGATGGTAAGCTCATTTTCTAATCATCTTGTTAATCTGAACACGATTTTCATAAGCTCATTGGTTATTCAGAACATTGAGTACTTACATATGTAATGTTTACGATTTGCAGACCGTGGGAAATTAATCCAGATTACGATCCAAATCCAGGACCTTACTACGGAATAAAGGGCTTAAGAAGAGTTTCGAATGCTAAAGTTCTAACGATACTTTTAGCATTTGCAATGCTTGGTGTCGGATTGGGATTTGTATCCGTTAGGTAATCTGTTCTCTATTCGTAAAATTATTTAAATTAAAATCAACTTCCCGTTAAGGTACTCTTTTACATTTAATCGCAGTCAGTTGGATGAAAGATCGAAAGAAGCTGGAGAACATCATGCTTATGTGAGGGCAAATGCTCAAAAGTTCGGAAATGACGAGCAACTTAAAAGACTGGTCGATAAATTGGTAGCTAAGCCATCTTGAAGCTAAAATATACACCTGCAGATGCTATATTTTTCGAACCGTTTTGTTTTTTCTTTTTTAGTAGAATTTTACTCATTTCATCTGAAATTTAAATTTGTGATGAAACTGCTGTTAATTAGTTTTAATAAAACGTATTTTTTCATTCAATGTTTTAGGTCGTTTTCTTATTTATTTTTTTTATTTCTGTTTACCTTGGTTCAAGATTAATTTTTTTTTTAGCGAAAGACAAACAGTCGCAAATATTTCATAGTATTCCAAAATAGAACTAATCTCGACAGTAAATGAATAAAGTAAAGGAACCAATTTTTAAAATGTTTTTTTGGAAGTATTTAATCAGTATAACAAGAATTTTACATACAACGGAATAAAAGGATGAAATGGACCAAATTATTAATAAAATAAAGGGTTACCAACTCTGGCAAAGGGTAGACCCGGAGATTTTAAAAACCCTACTGAAAAAATTAAAAAAAAATATGTATCTACATTCGTTAATTTTTTTTATTTCGGGTGGGTACGAAAATGAACTGTCAAACGGTCATATGTATTTATGGCAAACTTTCAGATTTTGTAACGGTTGGAAGTTCTCCATAACTTTATTGATATTTTAGTAACTAAGTTAATACTTTGGCTAATACATAAATATGTACCTTTTGCTGTGCGAACTTTGATGTTTCTATATTTGTTGGCAGCAAAGTTGGAGAGTGATTAATGTACAAGTTAGTTCTTATCGGTAGTACCGAAGAATTGCCTCGAGGACATTGATCCTCGCCTTGCTACAAAAAAAAAACAATTGTATGGCATGCCATGAAGAAATTAAAGTATTCCTGAAGGTCTAATCTTACCTTTAGGCTAAGCCATCGAGTAGCATTTTCTTCGCATTTGCAATCCCTGGGCGAAACATTGGATATATTTGTTGACTACATTTGAAAATCTTGATTTTCTATCCCAGCATTGAAAGAAAGTAAACCAAATTCCTTAAAAATAAAAATGTTAAACTGCGCCTCGGAAAAATGTAGGCAAGGCCCGGAGATTGGAGCGAATTCCCGGTGTCTCTTGAGGAATATACCCCTGTATATTACTCTACTCCCTCTCTAGCACTTATATTTTTGTTTTAAACAAACGTGAAAATTTTCAAAATAATACAGCTAATAATTTTTTTTAATATCGTGAAAATGGTTTCAAAACCAGACCAAATCAAGCGGAAGGCCTTAAATACCTGTGGATAAAGATTCAGAATATACTACACTCTTTGGCGTAAAATGTACCACTGAAAAAGTTATAAGATACTCCGTTGTGCGCCTCAAAATAAAAGAAATATTATATATTTATTAACGAGTTTTTAGTAATTTTTTTTCGGTTTATATTATTATAACCCAAAACAAAATCCACATCAGATTATAAATTTTGCATTGACTTGTGGCATTTCGGGTGGGTTGAACTGTAACTCGTTTTCGTTAACTGTTTGAACACCACGATCTGTCTATAATGATTACGTATGCATTTAATGCATATTTATGAGTCTCCATCACGAATAAGGTGTCTAAGCTAAAATTCAATACCGATAGGACGAGTTGACACACCTCCAACAACAACGAATGGAAGATGAAACTCACGTGCGGCGTTTTATACCACTCAACCTCACGTTTAGATAATTTTAGTCTACCGGCAGTGCTATATAATTACTCGCAACTAGAGAAGTCCATAATTGGAACTACAAGAATGGATACCCATTTATTTGCATTTCATGTGTCATGTGATTAGTATGCTTAAAAATTTACGTATTACATATTTCAATTGAGCAACAATGTAACCAATGTTGGCACCAAATAGCTATTGTTTCAGAGATGCACGAAGATGTTAATGTTGTTATATGAGTTCAGCATCTGGGAAGTAATCACTATTTTTCGTAACGTTTCTTGTAATGAACATGACATATGTATGAGGAAGAATACGGGTCACGACTTAATATGTAGATGGAGATGCCAGTTCTTTATTTAAAGTTCAAGCTGAGAATAACAAGAATCTTTGTATACCAAATTGGAAAAATATTCACCGGAACGCGGAAGAAAGACGTGCTCAGGATGAACTCAGGCATGCCTGGTCGTATATCGCTAGTGTTTTAACTAACAGTGGAAAATATACAGAATACAATCGTCGCACAAATAAAGTAATACAGTAGAATCTTGGCAAAGTTTACTTCCAGAAAAATTGACAAAGCTTTAGCTACCATAAGAACTCGCCAGGCAAAAACCACGATGTTTTTTTTATCTTCTTAACCAGATCTAGTTTAGAATACCCATTTAATAATGTTATAGCGATTTTATATACGCGACAAGCAATTAAGTATCGCTGCACTATTGTTATAGAACAGACTCTGAGACCTTTCTACAAAAGAAAGATCCTTCAGCGTCGTATAGCAAAACTGAGATTGGCTGAGTCTAAAATCTCTTTTGTTGCAGGAGAATGCGTGTTGCTGCAAATTGTTTTCTAAACCCAAGCGATTGACAAGCGAATTTCTACTCCTAATTTCCGCATTTATTCAATTTAATTTTATTTTTTACAATACGAATAAGTGGTAACTTAAATTGTAGTGTGACAAAACAAATTAATGATTAATACCCCTAAAGTGAAGCTTTGTCATTTCACTTCCAACACCGTAAAAATCGAAATGTGGGTGTGTAATAATTTAATAATTTTAGCACACAAAAGTAATAATTTAAGAACATAAAAGAAGGATTACAATTTTTGTTAGAAAACAGCAATTCTACAAAAGAAAAATGTCAAGAATATCTAAACTAGCCATGATAATATATATTAATTAAAGCTTAGAAGAGATAAGAATAACTGATGTACTCAACGGTCCGTCACTTTAGCCTCCATCTGATAATCTTATCTAAAATCACAACATTTTCGATTTTGTCCTGCGTTTACGCCGCAGAATATCATCATTTTGCAATCTGGCTTTCAGGAGCTACTCTTGTTAAACAAATTAAAATTTTGTATGGTGTCTGTTTGTGTGCGTGCCGTCAAATCCTGAAAATTAAATGTTGCTAGCATCTTTCTAGAAGCTGCAGTGGAATTAAAAACGGCATAAGTTGGTCAAGAGTGTTGTGCCAAAGTTGTTAGAGAATAGAGGCTGTGATGTTAAATGTTTAGGAAACTTGTTAAATAGACGTTATGAAGGCCCTACATCGTGTGTTTACTTGGGAGTTTTGCACAATTCTCTAGGTATGATAGTAATGACAGTAAATCTAAATTTTATATATAAATTGTCTCGACCAAGTTACTGGCATCATCTTGCCATCGCTAAAAATATTCATGAAGATTGGTGTAGATTGTTTTGTAGCCATGAAAGCGCATAGAGCGATTGATAAATATCTATCTACGCACAAAAATTTGTATTAGACCCAATTTAAAAATTTCTAAAGACATCAAAAACTCCATATACGGATAATAAAGGTCAGGTCATGCTCGTAAAAAAATGTTTTCTTGACGAATAATTCCTATTCTGCACTAAAGACTCAAATCACGGGGAAGAAGGAGATGTTTTCTCAGACATGCTAAAGTATCTTCTTACTACTTAACACTGCTCCCGAGCCGTGAAGAGTCTCTGCCTGAGACAGAACAGCCTTCCATTCTCTACGGTCCCAAGCACGCTGCTTGCAGTTATCCACACCAAGCCCTCTGGCATCCGCGATGGCTTGGTCTTTGAAACGGAGGTTCGGTCTTCATTGTCTGGGGTCTAGGATTCGAAGATTTGAGACCCTTGATAAGCAAATCAAGACTCTCAAGACTACTTTGCTCCCATTTTAACAGGGCACAGTTGTTCCGAATCCGTGTTTACTGGCAATCATATTGAGACAGATAGAATTTGATCCATTAAATATTTATAAAAAAGACGAGCACTTAAATATGTATGTATGTATTTTTTTTTTTTTTTCAATTTTATTTTATTCAATATCATACTTAAATTTATTTATATCAACATTTTACGCTTCACCGAACTATACATTCATTAATTAATAAATTCAAAAAAAATTTGTACGTTCCCTCATCAAACATTTAATAACAATTCAAATGCACGTCAATGTTTCTTGCTTTTAGTATTAATAAATATAATTAGCTACACATAATTGACCCTTAATTAATTAAAATATTTTGTTTTTTCTTTCAATAATGAATAACTTCACAGCAATGAACAAAAATTATTGGTTTACTGTATTTGTTTACGTACCTACTCACAGGAAATAAGCGTTTTAATTTCGCAACACATTCACCACCGTGTTACTCTGTACAAATAAAAAATAAAAAACAAAAAACAAAAACCTAACCCCAAAACACTGTACAAAATTTTGCTTAAATAAATATAATATACATTCTAATCACGACCTGAAAACAGTCAACAACAACATTTACTATTATAAATCACTGAATATTTAAATTCATTTTGTTTTTTAAATCTTTGAGGATATACTAATTTCTTTGACTAAAATTCTAGCTGCTACATGTGGTTTTGCTGGTCGAAGTACTACTTCATTGTCAACTTTGAATTCGTCATAGTTTAGGTGATAGACCTCGTGGAAGCCCAGTTTCTCCATTACACGAGCCGAGTATTGACTTGAGCACAGGACATGCATAACAGGAATCGATTGTTCGCGCATGTAGTCGAGGACTTTTTCAGTTAAACGACCAGCAATGCCCAAGCCTCGGTAGTTGGTGTTGACGGAGAGGATTTTCCCATCTAAAATAATATCCGTGTTGGGAAAACTATCAAAGATATTGAAGTTCTCTTCGATGTGGTCCATGAGAGATAGAACTTTTTTGAATTTCGGATGTTTACAGGAATCCGCAGCACTCTCGTGCTTATCGGTGGGCTTCTAAAAGAGGTACATATATTTAGATAGTGCCATTGCAATCAAAAAAAAAAAAAAAAAAAAAAAAAAAAGATATAAATAGTTAACTTACCGGTCGGCGCATGAGGCCATTTAAGAATATTCCAATAATCTCTCCTTGTTTATTGACGGCTTTGAATGAACACGCCTCAGGTATACACTTTAGCGAGTACTCTTCCAGCTCTCGACATTCGCCAAGGTTAAGGAAAGTATTGAGTGGTTCATCCTAAAAATTAAAATAAAATAAACAAAACTGTTAGCATACACATGTCTTGTCTTAGCGAAGCATCTATTTAAAAATATAATTTATGCCCGGCGCAAGAATTGGCAATAAAACCGATTTATCCAGCGGAATGCCGAAACATGTGGAGCCAGATGTCATGGAAATAAACAACCTAGCCGCACGTCTATTACGTTTGTTTTGGTAAGTTTTTTGTTTAATTTTTTTTTTATGCATAGTTTCGATATCATTTCCGAATTGCAAGATAGTGCGAGATCAATGACTGGGCAAGGTTTTTAATGATTAACTGCGACATTTGTGATGCAAATAAGATTAGCGATAGCGAGTGGTTCAGTTATTTGCGGACTAAATTATGAAAACAAGTTTTTAACGAAACTAAAAGCTGACTACGGGAGGATTCTCTTGAATGCGGAAAGAATATAAAACTAAAATTAGTACCTACTATTTTTAATGATAATCGTTTCATTTGCACGTTTTCTACAGAATACGATTTAAAGGTTAAATTTAAAAAATATGTACTCTGTCACTTGACAATTTTAGATTCTGCACTAATTTTTTGTTTAAGGACAATGACTTATTTGCATGACTATTTTGCCAATTATGTATTTAACTACATAAATGTACGTTCGTGCAACAAATATTAATATATGAAAAAATGGGCCAAGACATGCCAATGAGAAGCAGATTTTTTTATTTATTTTATCAACGCGCAGTGAAGCGCATGATAAATCAACAAAGATAATTAGCCCACTATAAAATTTGGCTTCATTAAAGGTTTATTTTCAATAAAAGTACTCTTGCAAAGATATTTTAAGAAACAGTAAAGCTTGACGACTGAAATTTGGTAATGATGACAATGTGTGTAACGGCTTTCGACACCACAAGTTTAAAAATAATATTTGGCGTAAACAGCCCATACCGGGCCTAAAGCCAAGCTTCTCTATGCTCTGTTTGTTCGAAGATATATTTTTGAACACGAATAGAAGGGACCTACGGTTAAATGCTGATTCGGAATGGCAATTACTTTGAGAAGCTTCTCGTTCTTACTCTTGAATGTTTGTCAGACTTTGGAAAGAGGTGGGATTGCGAAAAAAACGTTAGGTGTTACTTGGCAGATTTGAACATGGGACCCCTCGCTTTGTATGCCAACGCACTTAATCACTAAGCCACTGTAGCCATACGTCGTAAATTTAAGTTTAAAAGATGCTAGAAGCATGCTAAAGATGCTAAGCCTACCGCCGGTGTCATCGATGCCAAGGAGCCATCGAGAAGAAACATCAAAGTCAACTCCGTTGGCAGACAGAACGAACAGTTAAACCTGGAGAATAAAAATTAAGGTTTTCTTCCATCCGACCAAGATAAAGTAAACGCAAATGAAAGGTATCGGGAGATAATTGGCACAGAAACTATACCTGATTAGTGGAAGCTCACAATCGGCTCTCAATTGAGCCGATCCATAAGTAAGAAAACACTCTAATAAAACATGTAAAAGGCTACAGTTCGCAGTGGTTGGTGTGGCGTCAGGTTAATATTTACACTTGGTCATTTTGTTACTCTATATATATAAAACAAAGACTTCAAACAAAGACTTTCAAAACGGAAAGACTTGGATAGATCGGAAGTAACTGACTTATTCCTATCATAGGAACTGTTGTATGGAAAGCGTCCTTATGGATCATTACTCTCCCATTTCACTACATCCCTTCATCGGTTCGATCCTATTAAAAATATCTGCAGGCCTTTCAGTTTCTTATCACTTCGTTACTGAGGCCAATCAAATGCTGGTGTTGCTGCATATGTATGATGCAGGAGTTGCAGAGTTCGCACCAACTGAGCCGATATATATCCAAACTACCTATGTATCCAAATTATTACAACCTTCAGATAGGCTACACAAATAATGATGGCACGCAACGAAAAAAATTAAGATTGAGCGAAACAAGCAAAACAATACCAGATACCTTCTTAATTTTCTAAGTTTATGCGACTAGATTGTTGCATGAGCGGATGCAGGCATGTCACGAATAGGCAGAATAGACATCCAGATCCATCGCGGACCTTGCCGCCACCTATGTAAGTAAGCAAACCAGTAAACGATCAATTCCAATTTTACTTGGCATCCGCCTAAATTAGTTTTTAAATCCATCACCACCACCAGCAATTTGCATAGAATTATTTATTTACAACAAATTAGCATTTCCATTGTTATCCAATAATTGCACCTATTCCATTCAAAAGCTGCATTTACCAACATGAATACTATCTCGACCATCGCCGTATCTGATTAATGTTAGTCGATCCATTGCGAACACAAACCTTAAACAACTTAACTACAGCAATTTACAGGTTAATAATTGTCCATAAAAACCGTCGATAAGTATCTACACAAATGAATCATAATTAAAATATTAAAATCGATTACAGAATGAAACTATTTACTATGCACCCACTTATTTAGCTCATAAATAATGAAGTACACTGTCATCTGGAATAACATCCCGCGCAGTCCGTGCGTCGGCCTCAGACCACTTGGCCAGATGTAAAACATCATCAAGTACGGTGCTTTGCTTACACGACATGACACGCCTTCTATTTCCTAGGTGGCACTTATACAAACGTGCCGATGGCACACCGATAGTAAGCTATGTGGCTATAAATGCCCGGCTCGGATTGCGTGTCAATAGATACATCTATCTATATATAAAAATGTTCATTAGGTTCTTGAATAACTAAACAGCGAATGGCGTCGATTATGTGATTAATGTTTATATAAATGTGCCTTTAAGCCGTTTAAAAAAAAAGATCGTTATCGCCTTATTCATTGTGAGGTCCTTAGGTGTTGCATGCATAATTGCATTACCTATATGTTAGTACCTATGTGCGAGCCCAGTAGGCCAAGCGGACGTCAGATCAACTTCAGGCGGTGGTCACAGGTGGTTGGTGTTTGCTTATCAGTGTAATATCTGTTCGATGGGTTTAATAGGGTTCATTTGAAAACCGGCTAGATGCTTGGCTTGGTCAAGAACTCATTGTCATGCAAATGCAAATTAAATGAAAGGTGAACCAAATCGTGAGATTGTTGAATGTCGTTTATGGCAAAAATAACAATCGTTCAAATGGATAGTTTTTTAAGTCAATACATACTGTCAGCGCAAGTGAAGTAATGTGTTGATATAAATGCATGTACTTCCGATTCGTTTTGGCACGACATAATGTTGACAACATGTGTCACTGAATAACTTCCTATAAGCAAGAATGTGTCCTTATTCAGTGTCGAGGGTTACCACTCGTACATTGTGGTCGTAATGGATTTACATTGTACTCTTAGGTGATAGGTGGCAAAAAATCCTTTTGCAAAAATTCCGGCTCAGGAGGTCAACGCTGAGAAAACGTGTTCAACATAAGGCGAATGCCACGATTTGCTGATATTCTATGCTATGATTGTTATTGAAAATTGTTTTTTTTACTTACTTTGAAAAAGAATGTCTTCAGCATCAATAGTACACTGTCAGAGTCTTTTTCCGTTATCAACTCGATGGTATATGGAACATCGTCGGTTTTTGCTGGTGCTGGTGCTGGTTCTGATACTTTTAAAGTACTATCCATCTTTTTTGTAAGCCTGGCGATGGGATACAAGTCGGAGAGCTGAAATAGAAATTATATGTTTACATGAGTAAAATCTTTTTAATTTGAATAGACAAACGAATTTCGAAATACACCTACAATGTTGCCTAATGAGAAATAATGAGATTTTCTGTTTCAATCTTAGTGAGCGCAGTGCATGTAAGTTGCTGCCCAAACATCATACCTTTTGCTTAGGTCCCTACCATACGTACATTGCTGGTTTTAGGACCTGTATGAGCTGTTAATGCTTAGAATTTTGTTTTTGTTTTTTTTTTGCGAAATCCCATAAAAGTTGCTAAGCACAAAACTTTAAATTTAAAATTAACTAGACGATTTTAAAAATCATCATATAAACTGGGTTATGAAAAACTTGTCGACAGCATCGATACTATCGACTTGACACTCATTGTTCGATGTATTTAATATTTGACAAAAAACCGTTGACGGTATATTCACAAACTTAGGGAATAAACCTCTTAATTAATTCAAAGAATCATTGATAAAGTTATATTTAGTATTCAAGTTTGAACTTAATAACCGTCAGAACTAAATTAAAAAAACTAGTTTTAATGAAATTCAATTAACGAAAATAGGAATACGTATTTAGCAGACAAGCATTCGAAACAATAGATGGAATGTTTTCTTAAAAGTTGCAAAATTGGCATTTCGATTTGGCATAATGAAGTATTCCATGAATTTTTTATCGATTGGGAGAGGAAACTTAGAAATCCTTTGTCACTTTTAAAATGGTTTGGTTAATTATGAAAATGAAACATTTTCATAATTTTTGATTTTGGATTAAGAACCAAAGTAAACAATTTAGGAAGTATGTATGCCAATGTTCTGTTTTACTGCAGACCATCTAAAGAAAGTTTTCCTTATTTGAAAAATGTGTTTTCCCTATTGAACGATACTACAATAAATTAGGGTAGGTCATGGAATGGAATCTAAATGATCTCCAATTCATTACATTACATGGTCAGTCACATGGATATTCATTCGAGTAAAATGCCAGCAAGACTTAGTACTTGCAAAACATGATTTTATGGAGAAAAGCCAACCTTTTCTGTCAATCATTAAACGACCTAGATTGGCTGTATTACGTTTTTAAAGCCAAAAGCATTTCTTTTCATATCTTTATAGTTTTATCAGTAACGGCACTTAAAGAGAAAAACATGCTACAATGCTGTACATGTTTGAATACTTGGAGTGAGAATAAAAAGATTGCCGGGTTATTTTTTCGAAAATAATCTCAACTTTAGAGAAGCAACACTCTCGATAAATAAAACTCGTGATTAAATGAATATTTTCAAAGTTGAATTAAATACATATTACTTATGTCCCTTGAAATTTTCCCGGTTAATAAAAAAAAAACCTATGTGCTTAAAAACACTAGATAATTTGAAGAATTTTGTACGTAAAACATTATATATTGAAGAAGAGGAAGCTGGACCAATAAAAACCGAAAAAAAACTTATTTGTTATCGCAAATTTTACATGATAATTTGAATGTTTTCGAGCTCACTCAAACCATTGCGAAATATGCTATTACAGGACTGTAGGCTATTTTTTTTATACATGCATGCATTTTATCTATATTTTGTTTCATTTTCTCTTTATCATTCAAAAATTTGTTAAATAAAACTCGCAACAATTTGAAATTGTTGCTGTATTCTCAAAGTCTCAATGAATCGAGACTCAACGTATCTTTAAAAAGTAAAAAGTGAATTCATAAAAATACGTTTTACTTTACCTAAGCTAAAACATATGTCATATTTTTTTGTCATTCCATTTAAAAAGGCTTCGAAAAAGTTTCATACGAGTAAGTAGTGCGCTTATGATTTATCTTATCATTGAAAATGTTCTTATTTCAGGATTGTGGATTATAAGATCGTAGGTATATTTTAACACATATTCAGAAATTGTACTTGGTATGTTTTTAACCGATTTTCTTTAATATTCTTCTTTTAATTATATATTTTTCGAGAAATGAAAACATTTGTTTGGTTAGAACCATAGATTCTTGTGAAGGTAAGCAAAACGTATTAAGGGATCTTAAGGAGTTTTTTCTAAAAAATTGTTTATAGGTATTTGTGCATTTTAATTTTCTGAATCCTTTAGAGCAAGGGCGTTATTTTTCTACAGAAATCATGTAGACTTATCCAATGTCAAGCTTTATGTTTCAATGGAAATTAATCCTGACTTGTTTAAACAAAATTTGGCTGAGGTCCACGTTTTGGTCTATACAAATGAAACTAAAGAGAAAATAAAATTGAAGTAACTGACAAGTTAAAATTTTGCAAAAACATCTGTATGTATTTTTTTTAACGCTAGATGAACTAAATAATAGAAATTAATCGACTTTCAAAATGTATGGCACATAGGTTAGCTTCACAACCACTCTGAAATGTGCCGTCGTCGATTCGACGAAGCATGTACTTGACGTACATTCATGTCCAGGCGTAATTTTTTACCTGAAGTACACGGCTAAGAGAATTTCACTTCTCAAGATGGTTAATCTCGAATTTTTGTGACTTTCAAATCGATATTGAAAAATTTCCTTTAAACTGGATGACCAGGAAATTGTAGTGATAACACAAATACCCTTATTCCATTTATAATTAAAAAAAAATATCCTCTTAATAAAAAGGATTTGAATCAATATTTCGCTGAAGGCAAGTAGATATTTAAATAAGTCTTCTACATAAGTGTGTTTCTTTTGGCGACCTTATAAGGATTTAAAACTCAATATTAATAGTTTTCTTCTTACATGACACGCTTATGGCAATTAGCAATTATATAGCCAATAATTCCATACCACCTGAAGTTTCTACTCCTCAATTAACAATACCTATCTATTTTATTTCACGCGATTGAAATTCCAATCATGTCAATTTTTATTATAGTTCGCATACCATACCTGCTCCGTTTTGTTTTCGACACAAGCATAAATAAAAGAACGCCAAGTATGCAAACAATAAACATTTAGCAGTATATTTTTGGGAATGGACATTTAAGAGATTTGTGTTCTTATTTTTTCTATTTTAAGGATGTTTTTTTTTTATCTTTAATTTATTTTCACTAAGTCATTTGAGCATATTTCATTTTCCAAAAATAAATACAGAAAAAAAAAACGTTTACATTTAAATGAAATTTAAATGGGAATTGCTACCATTTGGAATAATTTATGAATTCTACCTCGCCTATGAAAACAGAAAAAAAAAAACATCAATAGATTTCAAACAAAACATACATAAAACGTTTTGCCCTGGTTTGAATTCGAATTTGTTTTTTTGCACTTACCGTATACCGGGACTCATGGATAATTGAACCATTATCCGCAAAAGATTGGGTTCCTTTAAGGATTTGTTGTTCAATTTGCAGCTCCATTTTTTTATTTTTTTTTTTTTAACTTTATTTATTAATGTAAACACAAAACTCGCGAAAACTATTAACTTTTAGTCAAATATCTTGTAACATATATTTGTAACACTTTTTTTTTAACTTATCACTGACAACAGAATGAAAAGATCCTTTTTGTCGCGAAATTCTTAAGCGAATCTAATTTTGGTTGGCAGTAAGCTATCCTTTTTGATTTATTAAATTTTTGCAAGATCTCACAGTCCAGCCAAATCGCAATCGCACATGTGAATTTGCCAAACGGTCATATAATCTTCTGAGGTAGAACGGCAAACCTGCGGCTCTATATATAGTTGAATTCGCGAACTGAGCGTCAAACACCTCCTTTCTTATTTCAGTTACGAGATCAGCTGATTCTTTATTATGGCTATGGGCACTGTTGTAGTGTAGCCTATATTCGCGACTTTGTCGTGTGCCCTGTCTCCCAGTCTCGTTCCAGTCTGCCCGGTTGCGCGGTTGGCCTGACTTTCTGATTCAGTATCAGCATCTAGAAGCGGTTGCTGTTTTGCACTGATCGCGTATTGGCAGAACATCTCGGTTGTAGAGTAGACGGGTTGGAGATCTCTTATGAACAACAGCCGGAGGCGGCGGCGGCGGCAGCGGAGCGGCAGTAGCAGGCAATGATCTTCGGTATTGTTATTTTTATTTATTCAAGTTTTTGTTTCGTTTGTTTGTGTATCTCGTCGTTCTTTGTACGTGAACGGAAATCTCCGGCAAAGCAAAATTTGCAAAAAATGAAAACAAAAATTAAAAACTCGAATGTAGTGGAAAGCGGGTGCTGGTGACGGGTTTTGGGTGGATAGCGCCAAATAAACCAGCGCAGTGTCCGCAATACTTCCTGTGTATGTGCATTCTGGGGTAGCATGGTGCATGGCCAAGCGGCGCATTTGTCAACGCGAAAGATTTAATATCGGAGCGCGATATTTGGACTTGGAGACAACAGAGCACAGGTGATAATTGACGTGTCTCTGTGGGAATATTAGTTTGTTGTCTCTCAATTTTTTTCTCGATTCTATTCGATGCTTTTTTTGTTATGGCGTACCTCTCTTGAGGGTGTTAACCAGCTTTATTATTTAACATGTGAAAATTAAAAGTTCGGAATAAGGTTGTGTGGGCGAGCACTTTTCTACGCAACATTAATTTCGTTGACAACAATTAATATGAACTAAATTCTCTTGAAATAGAAAATACTAGGCAAATTCTAAGAAAATTAAGTAAAAATTTATCATACGCCATCACTCGTATGTATCATAATTTTAATGAAAGTGTTACACAAATTGAACCTTTGAAATGTTGTTGTTTTGTTGCTATGTTTTCACAATTTCACAAAACAAATTAATGTTTTTGTTTGATATTTCAGGCGAATCTAAGAAAAACATGTGACGCAAAATTTTTAAGATGAATTGTTTTTGTTTAAAAGTTACTCATGTTATTATTCATTTACACAAATCTTATTTTTTAAAGCAAAACTGTGCTAGCACGTTTTTATTTTTCCTCAATAGAAAATGCTTTTGGATTATAAGAACACGCAACTGCTTATTTAAAAGACTATTTATGAGACAATTTCCCACGGCGCGCTTCATACAGTTTATCGGTTCATGTTGAATAAAAAGTATAGGTACCGACTATGTTTTTTAATGTAGGTCATACTTTTTTCAAGGTTTTTATTTATATATGTCCTTGAACTGTCTAACGATAAAGCGATTGTTAAGAGCTTTTACCGGGAAGGAACTAGCATTTATTAAACATTAGATATATGAATATTTTAAGATGCTTTACACTTTACAAGTCTTAAATACAGCCAATACAAGACGTGAAATAAGTATGAGCACAAAAAACTTAGCTTATTTTTGTTGTGATGTCTGCAATCTCCTTTCAGTCATGGGTCGCACATTTAAGCAGAAGACGCAGTTCTGTATATGCTTCCATTAAATTGTTTTCACGCAGACTACTCGTCTTACCATAAATTTTCTGCGCTAAAAAAGCTAGGGTTGCTAGTTCGCTTACCAGTTGTAGGTAATTAGTTTCAGTGGCTAAACTTGCCCAGATATTGATAGGTCCTGAGTTCTCAATATTTATGTACGGAAAAGAGTGGTGGCATCAAAACGGCGCTCCAGCGCTAATTGCGAATTCCCCGTAGTTAGGGAGATCAGCCACTCCACCTACGTACCTACGGAAAAGATTTGATACCTTTCCGTGATGTGCTGTTTAACTCTGAAACCTTGTTTTTATCGATTTGAGAAAAGTCCTTGTGGTATGTGTTTCAGAATAGCTGTTTACAATACCCACAAAATCGTTTGGTTCTCTTTGTTTAATATTAGTCATAAGCGCCTCGCACAAGACCTACAGCCTAGCTGTGATTGCGAAGATATATTTTTTGACACGAATGGAAGGGACCTGCAGTTTAACCCATTTCCGGCTAACGTTGCAAATGAACAAAATAGTGATTTAGAGGATTAACACAATTATCTAATCGACCTGTTTTTGGATTTTTTTCTGAAATTTTATTTTCATGTCTTTTCAAAATGATAGTCAAAAAGCGACTTTTTGAAAATTTTGATATATATTTAATGTTTGATAAACATTGAAAATTTTATTAAAAATTATAATTTTTCAAAATCGTAACTGCACATAAGAAAAATTATCAAATTATATTCAAAAAAAATGTTTGCTCAATTTAAATGATTTGCCTGCCTTACAGGTGATTTCATCCAGTACGTTGCGTTTTCGCAACATTCGCCGAATGTAGTAGCATTTAAACCTACAAACAAATTTTTCATTCGTTGCGTTTTCAACTCAAAATAAACAGTTTTTTATGAATTTATTTTTATAAATTATCATTTTTTTAAAAACAAGATACATTCTAGTTCTGAGAAAAAAGATCAATTCATACATGAGTGCTATATATTGGAAAAACCATTTGTAATACACGCGACTTTTCAGAAATAATTAGGGAGTACATTCTGCGGGTATGAAACCGCAAAGCATAAGTAATTTTTGTATGAGTGTGGTCAGATCCGTTAATCATTTCAATGTTAAGGGTAAAACCAGAAACCATATTTGCATTGGAAAACCATTTTCCATCCACGCGACTTTATTGTCAGAAATAATAAGAAAGTATATAACGAGTAAGCCTAACATTTTTCTTATGGGCGTAGGCTCTATAAGCAACTCTACTATAGTAGTACCATTACTAGGCACGGTAAAGCAAACAAATATTTTAATTTCGATGACAAAAAGAAAACAATTCTTTTTTTGATGATAAAAAGAAACCCATCCGAATGAATTTTATCTATCCAATAAACTTCTCTTTTTATCAACCGATTTTGATGAATCTTTTTTTAGCAAATACCCACACATTTCACTACTAAAATAAGATTAATTTTGAAAAATTTCGACACTCTATTCCAAAAATGTTGCTACCATTTCATAGGCCATTTTCGAAACTTTGGGGGCATACCACGCCCAAACGGTAAGAGAGCACCTACATTTTTTTTAAATTTGAATTAAGTGCATGAAAACCAACTGCATTTGAAGTTGGGTCGGAAAAGTAAAATCTAGCCGAAGAAAGTTTCATTTCAATAATTTTGATACCCCTTTCGGCGAAGCCTAAATTTTCCGGGAAACTAAAAGCTTTTTCAAATAATTTTTTTTTCACATTCCTCTAATTAGACCAAAAATAGATGGTATGTGAAATTTCAAGTTTCTATTTTAACTGGAACTGATAGCGGCCGGAAATGGGTTAATGCCGATTCCGAACAGCTATTTTTTTCCGAGCAGCTTCTTGACTCTTTGATGTTTGTCAGACTTTCGCAAGAGACGGGGCATCGAATTCAAAACTTTTAGGTAGAACGTTTCGGATTTCAACCGGGGACCCCTTACTTCGTGGTACAACGGACATAACCAATATACGCTAATTTAAACGTCCAATGCCCGGTTTTTCGACGAAGTCGATGTTTAATTATACAGCTCGTTAAGTTCGTCGTTGCATTGTTTCGCACAAAAATTTGTTTGTTTTCAGGAAAGAGGCTCTTTTTTGATCGAAAACTGATGGCATACACTTCGCAGTTAGATAAAAAACTAAACATATAAACGTAAATTATGGTCGTTACTATATCGGCATGTACATCGCAATCCAGAAATAATAGCGACCAGTTGTAACTCCTAGCAAAACAATTGTATTCTTTCCATTTGGGTTTCTCGTATTTCCACGCCTTTTTTAATTTTATTGCTTTATTTTTTTTTTAACGCTGTATTCGGACCACCAACACAATGCCGCAAGATTAAACAATTGTCTTTAAAGCCTAAAGGCGATAATACCATCAAAGTCCAGTTAGCAGGGTGAAAGCTAAGCAGCAACGTAAGTCCAGGGTATTGGCGGTTTGGCTGCTAACGTCCGCTATTCGTGTCGGCTCATTGTTCCACCAAAGATAGATAATAATTGAGTTTTGCAGTGCGAGGGTCATAGGTTACAATTTATGTAGGGCAATCAGAACGTCAGTATTGTGACTTCGAGAACATATCTTAAGCTGCATATCTATAAATATCTACTTGTTTTATCTGACAATTAAATGCTTTGAATGAATGTACATAAACACATTCACGATATCTCGTTGGGTTCTGTAGGTAGGTACATCTGGAAATCCTACACCGATAATAATAAGCTACCTCCAACGAGGTCACAATCGCAAAACTGCATAAAATTATTTATTATGAGTAGGAACACACCCAATTGCAAATAAGCATACCTCCGACGACCATCAAGTACTGAACAAATTTCCCATTTAGTCATTTCGTTCTTTCCATTCAATCGAACTAATCCTGGCCAAGTCGTGCTTAGTGAATAATTGTATTTGCCATTCAAAGCAATTTATAGCATATCTAAGAATAGATTAAAAGGAATAAACCAAACTATAAAATTGCTAATTAAATTCAAAAACCTACATCACGGCAAAATCAAAAAAAAAAAAACAACAATAAAAGGCCAGCTGCTAGAACATTTTTAAATAAGAAAGGAGATTTATTGCAAAATGTCAACAAAACACATATATACGTATTTTAGATATATAAAGCAATTTTTTTTTATTGAGGAACTACTTAAATCAGGCTGTTTGCTAAAATGTGCTACTCATACACTTCCCCGCAATCTTCATTTTGGTAAACAAAAAAAAATATTTAAACAGGTTTTGTTTTGATAATTCTTTTTTTTTTGGGGTTCAACAATTTAATTAGCAAAGAAAATGCAATCGATAACAGTAAATTAGTGAAACTTATTTATAATCTTTAAGTATACATATAGATATGTATGTACAAATATAAATAAGCGCGCGCGTACACATTAATGAACTCCAAATTGAGAAGGGTATTGCGAGTCAACGAATAATGCTAAATAACAGACTTCCGCTCACGACTTGAAATAAATATTTAAATATTATTGTTTTCCATTTAATTACAACAATACGACTACAAGTACTTAAATTGGCAAGCTCATTTCGACAGTAAGTGAATGGTTAATGAGTTCATTTATGTAGTCTTTTGTTTAAATATACGCTCTTAGATTTTGTATTCCTTTTTTTTTGTCTGACCATTTTTATTTGTCAGGTGTCACAGGTGTTAATTTGTTAATAGCTTTAAGTCATCTCTATATACGTATGTATGTACCTTAATGCATGTTTTTTAGTCGGGCGGGAAGTAGCCATTATATTTCCATAAATATTTACTCTCAATGGTCATTGAACATCAAGTCGAGTAGGGTAGAGTGGAGTAAATAAAAAGACGTAAATATTTTAAAAGTGTGTACTTGAATTTATTATTTGTAACTGGAGGCGGTTTTCAAATTATCTATTGTCCCAATGCAGGCATTGGCTACTCTACTACGATATGCTTGAATTATGACTAAAATGCAACTGAGTTTACATATGTTACTAACATTAGCTGAGGCTGAGGGGACTAAAAATAAAAACAAAAAGTGCATGATCTTAGAGCTCGAGAGCAAGCTTGTTTCATTTTTGCTTTTTCTCTTACTCAATTTTTGGATACGTTTGTTAATGTGTGTTATTTTGTATAATATATAATTAGTTAATAAGTGCGTAGAAAATATTCATCAGTTTGATAAAACAGCAATACACTCTATGACCAAATGTCCACTTAAGCGAACTGCAGCCTTTTCATGTTTTCATTTTAGTTATGTCTTTGTAGACTTTGATTTTATGGCGCATTTGTCTCATGTTTCAATCATACCTTTATTTTAGTCAAACAAAGAATAAACTTGAAAAACTGAATCGTTCTACCGTCTTCTAGAATCGCTTCCACTTACACTTAAGGGGTTACATGGGTTCCACAGCTTCAAAAAATCGATTTTTTTTTATTGTTTTATTAATTTCTACAACATCTCGAGAATATTTTCCAAAATTTTCAAGTCATTCCGAATAAAGGTTTTGGAAATACAGCATTGGGAAGCTGCGCACTCAATTGAATCACGAGGTTTATTTGAAGTTAACCAAACTTTAAACGCGTTTTTCTCGAAACTGTGTTTTCAAAATTCAAACGAAGAGTTCTCGAAAACCACTCAACCAATCTTGGACAAAGGATTTTTTTAAAAAAAAATCTTCAGCAAATTTTACCAAAATTAGCATTTTTTTGTAAAAAGGTCTGCCAAAAATCCAATTTTAACTTTTATTCCCTTCGTCCAAATTCTAGTTTATGGTCTTAACTAAAACATGAATTTTTTGTTCACTTCTGATGATCCTGTCACGAGTTCTACTGTCAACGCGGACGCACCTTTTTTCCGAGGGATCACCGGAATTGACGTCACAATGACGGAGTTTTGAGTTTCAAAAATTCTTTTTCAAATGTATATCTTTAAGACAGTAAAAAGTTTAAATAAATAAATAAAAAAAAAAATTTGTTGAAATTACACCTTAAGCGTATGTCTGCAGTATTTTTCAGTAGCGATTCAAGCGATTCTACGATAACAATGAGTTTTTCGAGACGGAGTCGGTTTCAATTAATTAGTAGCCATGAAAAATTTTTCGTATTCGACATCGACTGAATCGCAAAATATTTTTTCGCCCGCACAGTAAAAAAGTGACCATATGGTTTCGCTTCGGTACACCGGTACACGGTTCCTAATTTTGGTACTGTAGCGGTCATTTCGGTACAGGTGGTCACCCTAAGTATACCCCATAGGTGTCCTCATGGGAGTCTTCGTCACTACAAATTTTGTCATGCTTGAGATTTAATTTCATTGCCTAGTTTCGTAGATAATTGTGACCTACCAAAGAAGAAATTGTCTTAGTCAAGTCTTTTGTTGCATCGGTTCAATTCGGTAGAGACGATAGTGCTTATATTGTATATATATGATCTACCGTGGAATATCAAGCTGATTTACCAGAAGTAATGTTCGATCTTTTGGATAGTTTTCAAAAATTAGTTAACTATAGGTTCTTCACATTTGTAACCTCATGTTTCCCTAATGAAAGCATATTTCATAAAATAAGATGTAACAGCAAAAGTTCTGTTCACACAACAAATAGCCCATTATCGCTTTCAATATAAATAACCGAGTGCAATTAATCCAATCGCTTACAAGAAGCAATAAACGTTTTCACACCTTCTACCAATGATCAGGTGGTAAATATTGCGAACGTTTCTATTATATTTGTCAACAATAATTAATGGTTAATTGCCGACAGTCTTCGATCATTGTCTATATTCATTATTATACCATTATGGGCCTCACTCAAACACTATTGTGCAAGTAAACAATATGTATCTATACTGAAAGGCAATGATCGTTAACTGGTATTTTTAACGATCTGTTAAATTTAAGACTCAAATGTTGACTTTTATGCAACTTTGAGTTTGGTTAATTTGAACATTATTTAAGTTAGGGCTGTTCATTAAAAGCAATACTTGTTAGAATTAACGATATTGGCAAAGGGAAACAAAGCAGCAAATTAACGTTCATCATGAATACCTATAAAACTTGCTATTGAAGTATTCTTAGAAATTAAATTAAACTAAAGTTATGTTAGTGTTACTCATATGCCAAGTATGGCAATGACAGTGTGGTGTGGTCGTAGTCATTTGACTGGTGAAAGGTAGATTACATTGTAAAATTAAATAAGTACGTTTATATACTCTTCCTATTGTTGACAATGACAGCTTCTTTTCCTTCCTCGTTAAAATTAATAACCATCACGTACTTCTTTGATTTATAGTGTTATATTTATCACAACTTCATATGTAGCTTACAGTAGCACTTTTAAAGGTAGTAATCCGCTGCACATGTCTTGTCTTTAATCAGGAAATATACTATTCAATTGTTTCATAGCAAAATGACCTCACATAGAAAAAAAAATGTATTGGCATAGGTCAGCATCGAGTCATTTGAGTTTGAATACCAGGTAGAGATTGATAGTTTCAAGGCAAGCAGTAGCCAGTACAGTATCCTACCGAGACTTTCGTAGAAAGCTCTTTGCTAAAAAAACACAACTAAATACGGAGCTAAGAGAATAAATTTAAATCAATCAAACAAGATTCGTGTCGTACAAGCCATCGCCGCGTAAAAACCATTGACTTGAATACGTAAAGTACAACTCCTGAAGTGTGCTTATAATTTAAATACCAGTTATGCACAAGAAAACAAGCAACCGTTATAATCTCGAATGAATGCATTATGATACACTTACTCTCAATAATGTAAACGGATATCTCTTTTGTGTTTCGGTTGCAAACGCTGCTCTGAAAGCAGGTGCTGCGTCATTCCATGGAAACTAATACTTCTGAAGTAAGGTAAGGTGAATGCACTCAAATGATGCCTGCATGACGCAGAACCAGAGATTTCTTTTTCTGACCATTAATACTCAGTTGTAACAGAGATTATGCATGAAGGATATGCAAAAAAAACTTTTTCATGTATCGAGTTTCGGCTATATTGCGAAAGGAAACATGCTATTGTCAAACTCCAACTTGTAGAAATCGATTAGGTACGAAGGAAGAGTTTGAAATATAACTTTGTTTGTTTGTTCCTCTTTTTTGCCAGGAAATTTGTTTTACCACTCAGCTAAAATTTATTTAGAAAGATAAGCCAAAAATTCCAAACTTAGATAGAGGCAGACTGGGGTCTATAGTTACTCTTACAACTTATAACTTTCTCCTTTATATACAAATGTATACGAAAAAGTTAAGTATCATTAAAATTTTTAAACAACAACAAGACGCCCCAGCAATGTGTAAGAAGTGCATTAGAATGAGACTTAAAGTTGAATAATGCGCATTAATGGAACCGGTCCTTGTTTAAATTTGTTTTTGCGGCTTAAAGTCGTCGTCATTTCAACTGGTTACTTGTTTGCACCTCAGTTATTAAAATAATCTTTAATTTGACAATAAACAAATCTGGTTTCGAATGAGGTGAATATCCGAATTCCCTAAAAGATAACAAGTGTGACAAATTAAGGGAATGTAAAGTTCACCTTTGAATTATTTATACATAAGTCAGTGAGACTTTTGAATTTGTAAGTTAAAAATCCCCCCTGAATCAAGTTTTATCAAATTGCTCATCTGATATAGTTTAAATGGTCTAATTTTATGCCTGATTTTCTGTTACATTTGTTTGGAACAAGAAAAGCCTGTTATTTAGGTCTCGTGATGAGCCAACCTTGAGTGGATGGATATACGTATTTAAATTTATGATGCATGTACGCATATGTTATTAGCGGAATATTTTTGGAAACAACCGCATGTTTATACCCTATCCTAAGGGTATATTAATTTTGACACATAGTTTGTAACACCCCTTAATATTCGCCGTAGACCCATAAAAGTATATATATTTATGATCAGGACCAAATCCTAAGACTATCTAGCAATGTCCGTCCGTCCGTCCGTCCGTACGCAATTTTTAGGCCTTTAAAATTAAGCTAGGAAGCTGAAATTTGGACCACATATTCCCTAGGGCTCCGAAATGGTTAAGTGTAAAATTTTTTTGAATACGCCCACTGCCACGCCCACAATTTAGAAAAAACCGTTTTAAAGCTAAAGTTAGAGAGATAGAGTGTTACAACCTTTACAAGATATGTAGGCACTGCCCTCCTTTATAAGTTTGTCATATAAAGTTTTTTGCCACGCCTACTTTTTGTGGGCGTTTTTGACTAAAATGCTGTTTTCTTCGAAAATTTTCACAGAAAGCGAAAAAAACTGTTTAACAAAATATTTTCCCAATATTTTTTCCAACATATCGCCCATACAAAGTTTTTGGCCACGCCCACTTTTTGGGGGCGTTTTTTCAAAAAAACTTTTTTTTTTTTAATTAATAGAACTAAATAAAATGCTATCCATCATCTTCTTAATGCTTTTTTCTTTGGGGCATATAGGGATATGGATAGGGTATCATACTGTTCGCCCCAAGCGGACTGTAGCCTTTTCTTATGTTTTTAAGATTCAATTGACTTTTTTCGCATATTGCAATATTTTTTTAAATCGAAAAGTAGGAGTGTACCTCATTGTTGCCAGTACATATCGTCGCCTTACTTTCTCAGCCCGGTATCCACCTTTTGTCAGGTTTTTAGAAAGAATATAAACAACCGGTTTGGATGTAGGACTGTATATTGGGTTACACACTTCAGTTAAGCGATAAATGTCCAGATTAGAGTTAACAGTGTTACAAACTCCAGTATCGTAAATATGGAATAGAGTTAAAACTAGATTAGAGCTAGATGACTATGAAGTAAACGAGAACAAGACCTAATACTATTGATTACTTGACGTTCGGCCAATTTTCATCATTAGGCACTTTGATAGATCTACTTTAGACCATTTAGCATGCAACATGAAGCCCAATTTTCGTTGTAGACCTTATAACGCTTTGGAAGGTGCCTTTTTCAAACAGTAGCATAGGGTTTGCCAATGGCGAAATATCATAATGAAACCTAGGGCAGGCACAGCTAACTACGTGTGGCAAAAACAAATTGATTTAAACCTCACGACTTAATCAAAAAGCATGCTCAGAGCCGTCAGTTTTACTATGCGCCTCAAGAGTGCTGGACGTAAAGCCGAAAGTGAGAAATGATTTTCAGCCGAAGAAAAAATTAGTTTCGACCTGCTTACGAAAATAAGCAAAAGAAGAAAAGCTACTAAAGCGAAGTTTACGAGCTGCACCAAGATTTGAATGTGTTGTGAATACCAGCTCCCAGATACGTATATCAAGGAAAACCTAACTTCCGTTTAAAAGACCAAGGATGACTACTTTTCCGAGAAGCACTCATACTAAGCAATGGTCCATTATTCGTCTATCTTTTTATGAAGATACAGCATCGCCATCCAAGGATGAGTTCTTTCTATGGGTCAGTAGAAGCTGTGTTTTTGGGATGGCAGGTTGCCTTGTGCAACCTCTTCTATACTGGCTCGACTGTTCTTTGTCGGGTTCTCTTCTTGGCATAATAATCCGGTTCCTATTCATCTATTTTATAGACTAGGTTTAGAGACTTCACTGTTTCGAAGGGCATACATTTTTAGAATATCAAAGTTGTCGAATTTCGAAACTTGTGCAAATCTTATACAATTGACTCTATTAAAAGTGGCATGTTCTTAGCACAGCGGTGGTATTACTTCCTTTCTTACTCACTAAAAAGACTTCCCTTCAAATTAATTTTTACTACAACTAGGTTATTTCCAATTTAGTAGTTTAGACTTAATAATTTATATTCGCGTTTACCAGGCAGCTTCCTATCAGAGGCACCTGCATTTAAAACAAGATAACATCAAAATCATCATTCTCTCCTAGAAATAATGGAAGGACTAAAACATTAAACCATATCGGGAACATTTTCCAATAAATCTGACTCCCATTGTCGACCAGCAAATAATCTATTTTCGATAGCCCTGAATTAACTATTGTTTTCACGTATGGTCCTCAAATACCCAAATTTTCGAAAATGTCCCTGAAATCAAAAAATAATTGATTGGCCCTAAAGCAATAACTATTAGCTATAATTTTGCCTCAAACATCACACACATAAAGCTTACGTTTTAAAATTTTAGGTGGAATCCTACTTTCGTGGCAATGCATGATAATTTTGTTTGCCAGCTTAAGTCTTTTTTTTCTATTTCGAAGAAAATAGCATGACATATTTATCCGCCATCATTAAACATGTCACAATGAATGAGGTCCATATAAGACCATTGCAAGGTTTGAGTACTAAATAGAACAGACATGTGTACTACATTTACACTAAATCAGCGACCACCATAGACTTTATTCAAAAGATGCAGTGTTTTTTGAATGCACTGCCACTTTTATGTACTTAAAACTTTTTCAATTTTAGATGCTCATTTCTATTCTTCCTAAGACCGATTAAACTCCACATATCTGTTGATTTTGACTCAACATAATATTCCACAGTTTAGGGGAAGTACACAAATATGAAGAGCTAAAAATAAAAACCGTCTATTCTTTGTGGATTCTCCTAGAGAAACTCATCATCATGAGATAATAAATCTCGTGTATTTAAAACGAAGATTGTTTGCAAATTTTTCAGTCAGAAATCTTAAATCATCTAGAGTGGACATACATCATCAAATAGACAGCACGAGATGGTGCGAGTAATTACTTCCACAGTGGTTATACTCCTAACAATCACAGTAAACTATTCAATTTGTAAGACCTAATATATGTAAATAATGTATTTTTTTTTTATTTATCTACATAAATGCAAATTCAATATCAATTTACAGATTATGATCGCCTTCTGCATAATTCGAATCCCATACATTTATTCATAAACTTGTACATATATTGTTTTATTTCAATCTTACAGTTTACTAATAACACATCAAACAAGTACAGTAATACTTTTGCAAATTTTCATTGGCGTCCGGTTTATTGACTCCGCTGTATTTAAATGTTTGTAATATGCTAATTTTAGTGTATTCCTTTTGTTAAATTAGTTAAAGTGTGGAATGCAATAAACATGATTGCTCATATATGTAGGTATAATAAAAATAAATGAAAAAATTACAATTTAATTAAGATGTTAAAGTTTTGTGCAGTAAATACTCAGGTAACAGAAGAATTAGTCACAATATGTGTTAATCAAAGGAGTTGTTTTGCCTTTTGTTTCCTTATTACAACTTATTTATTTATTCTTCCCTAACTAAGTAGAAAAAAAAATTGAACTTAACAACAGCTCAAGCTTGAAATTTATTGAATAACTTGTTTTCTGTTATAGGTTTAAAATGGATACCAATACAGTCAGGTGATGATATACCAAAAAATTCTATCCGCTTGGGTGACGGTGGTAAAACTTTTGTTGGTCGAGCTAGACACTACGACGAAATTTTGTTGGCCGAAATTAATAGCACATCTGCTGTTGTTGAAAGCTGTGATAAGAAAATCATCAAACGTCAGTTTGAAATTCTTGTGAACTCAAGCAATTGCCGATGGCAAACGATTTCGCAAATTGAAAATGTACCTGAGAATATCGTTCGCGGTGGTACTGCTTCAAGTGGTGAGCCTACCTATGTAGGTCGAATATCTCGCAATCAGAATTCATATAGCGGTTCCGACAGCAAACAAATATATCCAATTTATTTGACCTCCAAGTCAAAAAACAATTTCCAACCAAATGATGTATCCGTGTTAGTTTGTGATAACGAAGATTATTGGATTGACACAACGTCGGAAAATATTCCAAACAACACTATCTCTGGGGGTCTGTCAAGTGAAAAAGATTCCATTTATATAGCAAGACTAAAGTCTGGCTGTTCGATTATTCCCGGACAAGTTGTACCAGAGTTAGGTATTGCATCGGCGGTATATAAACACGAGAGACTACAGGCGAAATATTGTCAAGTCTTGGTAGGAGAAACAAAAAAATATAGCTGGATAACGGCTAAGAACGGTGATATTCCAGATTATTCTGTTGTTGGCAGTCAGGAGAAAACCGGGGAGTTGATGTACTTGGCACGCCGTAATAAGACTTTGGGATATGTTACACCATTAATCGCTGCCAAGGCAAATACTACCTATGAGATTTTGGTGAGAAATCTTGAAAACTAATTGTATATTAATTTATTCCAAATATTTATACCCAGTTTCATGTTCAATATTTATATAAATAAAAAATCAACATTCTTGTACTGATCTGAATGAATAAGGATCTATGTCTTCACTTGCCATGAGATACTTGAAGGTAAGCGTTGTTGCAGTTGTTGTACAAATTGTATAAATTGTATTATCTCAGCAGCAGAATGTTTCTTTGAAGCGAACTTCAAAGTTTTGCAATTTTCTATTTTTATTATGCAGATGTCCTGCCAGTCAGAGTTGGCATGTCTTGCTGAAACCATAGGTCGCCCAAGTCGAAATCCTCAATTTCTGCCACAAAAAAGAGTGTAAATGTTTAGCAGTGCTCTCCATTGACTGTATTATTTCTTTCTAAAGCTCTCCTTAACTACGCTGTCCTAAAACTACACCAAACTGTTACACTTTTCGAATGCATTGGCTTCTTTATGACTACTTGTGGATATTCCGAATCCCAAATACGACAATTTTACTTGATTTTAACATGATTCTAAAAGAAACCAATAGATGGCGTACGCGATATAAGATTAAAGTGACATTCGACCGATACTATTAGATAGATGGTCCGCTGTGTTAGCACGTAAATCTTGGGGACATTCCACCAACTCATGAAATCATTTAGAGCTTCTTATAAAGTCTACTAAATAAATAATATCGTTTTTGATTATTTTAAAGTTTGGACGAGGAACAGAAGACTATTCCCCAACTTCTAGCCTAATCAAACCTACTTAAAGTGATACAAATTTTAATGAATTTTAAGTGTGATGCTAACTATATTTACAACTATTGACTATACTTTTTACTCTACGAAGCTATGATCAGGATTGAAGGAATCCCAGTTCACTGCATCCCGAATGGTCCACTTGCGGGCTATGCCATCTTGACCTCAAAAAATGTCTGCTAGGTGACCCGGTTTCAGATAGCTTAACGAAGCCATTGAAATGCATAAAATCAGCAATTTTGTAGGCATACTTTTATTTCACGCTTGTAGGAAAGGTGATGGGCGTTGTTTTTTTTAACGGGTTCGATCAAACTATCAAATGTATTGAAAATTCGATAGGTCCCCAACAACCGTTCTGAACAATCAGCCAATTATTTAAATTTCTCATCAGTTGCGACACTTAATCTACCTCAGTTGGACTTTGCGACTTTGGGTTTAACAAAGATTGCATTGGTTAAATGAAAATGGTGCGAGCCAAAACTATTTTTACATTCCTTCTCCTAGCCCATGCACAAGGCAAGTATTTTAATCACTGTGTCAATTTCGACGGACATGCAAGACCATATTCAAATGTCATCTACCAAGTTCCGGTTGAACGCTGAACCACTTCAGCCTCTCTATCAAATAGATTGAGTAATTCTGGTCACGAATGCATACTCAACTACAATCACTTTTTTATTGGTTGCTTACTAAGGTTACTAAAGCTATACCTAAAAGCGGGGTAAATAGATTGATCCACAACAATGCAACTGCTATATTCTCGTACCATTTTCATTTAAATTTAAAATCGTTTTACCTACTCGATTTGTTCGTTTGATTAATGCCCCGATAGTAGGTGACTTAGTTGTGATCACAAATAGCACTCGACGACTGGAACCCATTCATCTTTTAAGGACCTAAAGCATCTCGAAAAAGAAAAAAAAAACACTTTGCTCAAATTTGCTTGTATGTTAGTCTCACTCAGTATCTAAGCGGCATTTGCAATGGCTTGCAGAGCATTAATCAGCATCCACTGACAGCCGTGGCGACGACAAAGCGACGTTGGTGGGTATCGAATTATCTAGTTTAAGATTGCACTACATTGACCGTAGGCTTGTAAGATTATAGTGCAAAAAGGAAAAACACTACTTTTTGAAAAAAAAAAAATTAAGAATATTTAATTCTCAGTCACGGTTTTTTAATTGAAAATTTATTACTTCAGCATGACTGGCGGGTAGCCTGTGTCACAAGCAGTAAGTCATTGGGAAATGATTAGTTTGCATACAACAAATATGAAGGATCGGGTCGATAAAGTAATTAAGTCATTCGAGCTTCTTGTAATGAGAAGCAATTGTGTGAGTGATTTTTTTACAAGAATGTATAGATGCCATATTTGGGGAGTTATGTACATAGGAATTTTACGATGACGGAGCTTAGACAAAAATGAGATCAACCCTGTGCTCTGAAATTTCAAAAAAAAAAAATTGCCAATCAATGTCACGTTTAAGAAAACGTCTTAAGTCGTCGATTTATTTCCAACATTTGGGTTGCCCCAAGTCCTTTGCACCGATAATAGTGCTCAATTTACAAACGTAACGTTTAAGCTATTTTGTAATTACTATGGAATCGTGCATAGGCGTACAGCACCCTATCACCCGGCGACAAACGGGCAGGCAGAACGCTATGTACAGGCGTTAACAAATAAATTAAGATGCTTAAAGGATGGAAACGAGGACTTATAAACTAAGTTAAATGAAATTCTCTTTCAATACAGAATAACACCTCATACTGTAACAAAAACGTCTCCATTACAAATTATTCTTAAGTATCCCGTTCATTTAAAATTTTCTATATTAGTGCCCGAAAAAAAGAAAACTTTTTCACAAGTAAATGAAAAGAAACATTGTAGGGATTTTTCAAAGGGGGAAAATTCGGAATGATATAGGAAAGGATAAGTGGAGTTTCGGTGGGGTTTCTGATAAGGCAGGAAAATTGCATTACAAAGTCAAGTTGGACAATGGACAAGTGGCACGACGTCATATCGACCATATCGTAAATGCTCGCAGCCATGTTTCAGATATCAAATATCCAAGCGAAGATGTGGAGGAGCAACAACGGCAGAAACAGATGTGGAAACAGATGACAATTAAATGAACATCAGTAATGACATTGAGCCTAACATTTTGCCTCTAAGTAATCGCAAAAAAAGCCTGCAGAAAGATTGGACGACAAAAAAATTGGCTCAGCTTAATTTGATTCTTTGCTTTAATAACCTGTATAGTTTTGAATAGTTCTGAAATTATTTTGTTACTATTTATAAGTATTTATTGAATTTTTAAAAAGGGAAAAGTTGTTACTCTTAATACTATTTAAGTTACAAAGGCAACGCCACTGCATCTCTCTAGGAAAGTCAATTATGTACACTAGCCTAAGCGTAACAATAAAGTATTTCACCCAGTTACCAAGTGCGTTTAACTACAACAAATATTTTCCAGTCTTCGAGTGTATAATTGAAGAAGGCAGACCTTTTGTGTTAGTGGATATTTTTGACGGAAAAAGGTATTAGGTACAATAACACGCATAAAAGTCATTATGCTACTTCCCATGCAAAACCAAAATCAATTCCTTATGTCTAGGGTGAATAAATGGGGTGGAAAACTCCGCTGTCTAGGCTTGAAAACTGTCCCAAATGGAAAACGATTTCTCCGTGAAAAAGCTTATATCTCAAAATTTGGGAACGCAGCAACTAGTTTGCCTCAAATATATGTGTGTCTGCAAGATGAATAGTCACAACATATATAGCTGTCATTTAATACAAACAAAACATGGCTATAATATAAACTGTTAATCATAAGAATAAAAACATTGCTTACGGCACCTAAGTCATATTTTTTTTAAGGAAGTGAAAGAACATGACAAAAGCTATTATTCTCCTTACAAATTGTCTTTAAAACACCTTAACACGATTAAAAGAAAAAACTAGTTTCGCACTGACTTAATGTACTAAATAAATTTAAGCACCAAGTGCAATTCACAGAGCCCAGTTGACGTCAAATTAGCCTGTCATTCAAACTGAATGTCAAAGCAAGGATTTACAATTATGATCAATTACATTCCCGTCTTGAGCATATGTCCAGCTACCAGTGATATCATTTACCACACTGTGATCAATGGAAAAGGAAAAGGAATGCAAAATATCTATACCGAAGGTTAAAATATTTATAACAAAGGTATGCCTTGTGGATAAGAACTTTCCATGAACTTGAAACCATAACAGCATATGACTCAAAAGCCGGGCATAGAGGATAGTGAGGACGTAAGATGTAGGAAGTAAGATCAGCAAGATCAGCTGAGGCACTTCCGATCTGTGTGGCCTTTAATTGGATCTAATGAGAAATCTAGCATTAATGACATCCTACACATGTGATTGTTTTTTTTTTTTATTATTATACCTGAGCTTTCTTTATCAATCGATTTTTCTTGTATCTACCAAAGAGATATAATTTATTGTATATGCTCTTGTCCAAGTATCATATATCAGTTGGCACACGTACAGACACGACCTGCCTAAGGCAACGTTCGTTATTGACTTTGACCGTCATTCGTATGGTTGCGGTCATAGCAAAATACAAAAGGAGGTATGCTGGATCTGATATGTATCATACCTATGCCAGATGCTGACACATATTATATTGTTGCATCTATTCAGTGAACACATGTGGCACTGAGTATCTTGCAGAATTTAACTTAATCATTCAGGCCATGAGTCTTGTCTATTATTATCAGCACACCTGTTAGGGTGGAGCAACATTAATATAGTTTTTTAAGTTCACTACTTTGTCTCCTTAAGTCAAAGAGTATTAATTTGAATTGCTTAATGACCAGCACTCGTCGGACTCGGTACACTATTATTAAAAATTGTATCATGACAGCAAGAGATCAGATTATCATATTTAAATCGCTTTCGCCTTTCTAGAACAAGCCTTCAATTAATTTCAAAGTAATATGACATTTCATCACCACTCTTATTATAAATAAAGTGGCGAATACCGTTTTTGTTTGACAACAATCATATATGTATAATTTTGTGACTCGAAATGTGCAGGTTTAATACCCAACGTGAAAGAGAGATGCACGCCACCCATTGTTTGAAGAAAGACGAACCACATGTAGCTTCTGCAACCACTACACCATAATGACATCTGTTTTAAAACACAATCTATATATTATACCGTGTTTAGGTGCCTTAAAAATACTTAACTAAAAACGCTTAGTCTTTCATCTCGATGCGAACATATTTTGCAAAAATAAACACTTTAAAAAAAACATAAGGAAAGGCTACAGTCCGCTTGGGGCGAACAGTATGATACCCTATCCTTTTCCCTATGTACCCCAAAGAAAAAAAAGCATTAGGAAGATGATGGATAGCATTTTATTTCATTCTATGAAATTTAAAGAAAAAAAAAGGTTTTTTGAAAAAACGCCCCCAAAAAGTGGGCGTGGCCAAAAACTTTGTATGGGAAATATATTGGAAACAATATAGGCTAAATATATTGTTAAACATTTTTTTCCGATTTCTATGAAAATTTTCAAAGAAAACAGCATTTTAGTGAAAAACGCCCACAAAAAGTAGGCGTGGCAAAAAACTTCATATGACAAATTTATAAAGGTAGGCAGTACCTACATATCTTGTGAAGGTTTTACAACTTTATCTCTCTAACTTAAGCCTTAAAACGGTTTTTTCTAAATTGTGGGCGTGGCAGTGGGCGGATTTAAAAACTTTTAACACTTTACCATTTCGGGACCCTAGGGAGTATATGCTCCAAATTTCAGCCTCCTAGCATAACTTTAAAGGCCTCAAAAGTTGATACGGACGGACGGACGGACGGACGGACGGACGGACGGACGGACATTGCTAAATAGTCTTAGGATTTGGTCCTGATCATAAATATATATACTTTTATGGGTCTCCGACGAATATTAAGGGGTGTTACAAACTATGTGTCAAAATTAATATACCCTTAGGATAGGGTATAAAAAAGATATAAAAATTACATATTCCCTTAATTGTTGTGAGTAGTGTTTATTTAAAAACCAATCTGTTATAAAGGGTATTTTTTTTAGAGGTATAGAACTTCGAATTGAAATAAAACACAAGAAAATCATTTTAATGTCCATTAATTTGGATTTATTGGAAGGATAATTTTATGCCATTAATGTTCAAATATGATTTCGAGCATGTGGCCGCCGCGGCTGTTTCGAATAAAGACAAGTCTAGAGGTCCAATTTTCAACCACTTTTTTAAGCATTTCTGGTTTGTTGGCGAAGACGAGCGACTTCACATATACCCAAAGAAAATAATCAAATGGTGTCAAATCACACGATCTTGGTGGCCAATTGACAGGTCCATTCCGCAAAATTATGCGCTCATCGAATGTTTCCTTCAATAAATCGATTGTGACGTGCGCTGTGTGGTATGTAGCGCCGTCTTGTTGGAACCAGGTCGTAAGAAGAGATCTTTGCACAAAATCTTCCATAAAGTTGATGGTTGCTGTGCACGGTGGCGAATCGATTCATTCGGGTCCTCTTCAACACTTTGCTCTACAGCGGCAATTGTTTCTTCGGTACGCACCGTTCGACGTCTCTGCGGATGCGTATTATCACATAGAGTAAACGTAGTGCGAAAACGATCCATGGTTAATCGAATTAATTGCCCTGATGGACGATTATGTCGACCATAAAATGAACGGAGCTTGCGGTAAACTTCGCGAATTGAACCCTTATTTTCGAAAAGAATTTGCGCGATTTGCAAGCGTTGTTCATTTGTCAACCTATTCATGATGAAATGGCAAACCAAACTGAACATAAATGACATTAGAGTTGCCAGATTTGACCACGAATCTATATTCGAAAAACCAACCTCTGAAAAAACACCCTCTATTTACATACGGGAACACTGTAAAAACATCTTTGCACGTTTTGGTAGTTTGCATTATTCAATTGATTTTGATTTATATAAGTTCAAAATTGAGTGACAATTGCACGTGTATTGGAGTATGATTATATTTATGTGTATTTCTTAATTTACATTTCTTTTTCATTTGTGCATATACGCACCACAAATGCACGTGCACAAGTGCCCACAGGGCTTTAATCATTATACACTGAACACTAATAGATCAACTTTAGATTGACAGTTTTTCTTAGATTTTCCCCGATAATTTCCATTAGCTCAATACTAATGTATAAACTAATTTGTCACAAATTGCATTATCAAGCCAAAGTGCTTAAGTTAAGTATTTTAAAGCGTAGTTTATTTTCGTTCGCTACCTGTTGTTTGACAAAGATAAAATACTTTTCATAACCCCTTGATCACGAGTGTTAATTTCTCAGCTTATCAAATTCAATCTGCACTCTCACAGGTAATTGTATTCCCCTAGATTTACACCTTAAGGCACTTGAAATAACTCTAAGCAATGTTCCTCCATTATTGACACAGTTCAACCAAGTTCGTGACAACATTAAGATAAGCCAACGCCATCGTGTTGACTTGATCTGCATCTCATGTTTGAAAAAAAAAATCTATGTATCAAAATACCAAACAAGACCCACAGCACAGCATAAATAAGCAATTGGCCTTAATTTTCCGCTCAGCATGATCTAATCACAAATGTATCTTTGTTTGACATTTTACTTTGCGGAAAAAATAAATAAATACTAAATTAAACCGGCGTTGAGTGTTACTGATATTTTTATGGAGTAATTAATATTATTTCCTCACCGACCAAGTCGTAGCCACTATTTAACTATTTACTAAATACGCAAAATGTATCGTATTTCGATTTGATGTGCAAAATGTGTGCGAGTCTTTTTGTATTTATTGTTTTATTGCTATTAAGTACGAGGATCGTACGATTAATGCATTCCAAATTATATGCAAAAACAAAAACATTAATTTGCATTTGTTTTTGTTGCGCTATTGATATTGTACTGATGCAGTCTCATATTGTTCATTCGATGAGCAATTGTATTATAATCAAGAAGTTAGATAAATAATTACATTTTGCAAAGCGTTCTTGTTGTTGTTGTTATTTGCATTTTAGAACATTTTATGTGATAACATCGAATGTAACTTCTGCCAATTAATTATTTTGAACTCAAACAATTTGGTTGAGAATGCTTAAATTCGACCTTGAACTTCGATTGATTTATGTTTAAAATTAATGATAAATTTTGAAGGCACTCACCTTTAGATAATTATTCACCTGAAAATAAAAATAAAATAAATATTAGATTTCTATAAAAAAAACCTGTAAACGTTAACCTACGACAATAATGCAGCTTGTTAAAATTAATCAATTTTTTTTATTTTAAATTTCATATTTTTGTTATTTTGGTTCCAATTAAAATGTTTAAAAAAAGATACGATATCACTTAAGGATATTCGTGTGTGCTCACTTAGTCGAATTTCTGTTTGTTGTTACGTTAAAGTAAATGAGATATTTTTTGTTGTCTGATTTGAAAATGAACAACAAGTTCTACCTATTTCCTTTGGCTTTGCCGCACAATCAGATCGGGAGGCGTACCGAGCATAGCACGAGAAACGAAGGGAGCGGCCTTGGTCCTTTATTTGCAAAAGTTTCCATAAAATCAAAAGCTTTTGGCAACCAAATTTGTTGAAAACATGAAACAAAATTATTGCAATATGTACAAGAGTTTAATTATAAAAGTTTTGGACTACACTACGCGGGTTAATAAATCTACATAGTTTTTCTTATATTTTAAGAAAATCCTGCAAAATTGTATTTTTGTTTTCATTTATACTCAACTGGCGATCGTCCCCTTAGAGGACAAGGTAAGAACATACCTGAAGCGCAGAACTCACGATAAAGCACTTGTCTTGACAATAATAACATCCAAATGAGCCTATCAACATGAACTAAAAATGGCAACAAAATTTTGTAGAATATTTGATTTATTCTATTCGATGCATATTGACATAGCTTATCAATTTAATTATTGCAAACATTAAAGATTTATATATATATGGGTGCAATGTGCATGTGTATATGCACACAAAAGATAATTGCAAAGATATACAAAGATTGCCATTATCAACACTTATAAATGACTTGATGGCTGTCTATAAAAAATAAATACTTATTTCTATTTTGAATGTATGGATTTACATTGTAGATACATAGCTAGGTACTTTGATTTGAAATAATAACTAATTTGTCTTGCCTGAATTACGCAATGTTATTATTTAATTGTTTTCCTAATCGTTCTAATGAAAACAATCTGACGGTATGTACAGCCATTATGTTAAAAAATGTGCTACATTGGGATCCGGCGGTGAAATACGCAGTTTGGTAGCACTCTTCTGTCTGCGATTTCTAAAATTTTTGAGCAGGGAATCGGGCATGAAACACGTAAGACACGAAAGAAGGACAAAATACCATACAGATGGCGAATAACATAGAAAATGCAACCGCGAATTTTATGAGCTGTGCCAGCATGTGGCTGTAGTCCAAAAAGTCAAAACACGTGGACTACATTAGCTTGACACATAAATCGAGTAGGGAATAGTGCTCCAATCAAAAGGATCTTTGGATGACAGCCTCAAGGTTCTTGATGCCAGAGCGCTTGGTCCGGAAAATTGATCCACGATCATTGGAGAGTATTGAAGGCTGCCCGTTGTTAAATACTGAGGGTAAGGACCTACTGATGGGACAGCTCTATATGTCCCATCTACAAGAAAGGCGATCCTCTGTCTTGCAAGAACTATCGAGGCATATCCCTGCTTAATGTCGCATATAAGATCCTATCCAACGTACTGTGTGAACGTCTCAAACCTTTCTGCAACACACTAATCGCCACGTACCAGTGTGGCTTCCGGCCCGGCAGATCAAATGTAGACCAAATCTTCACACTAAGTCAAATCCTGGAAATGAGCAATGAGTTTCAAGTCGAGACACACCATCTCTTCATCGACTTTAAAGCCGCATATGACAGCTTTCATCGTCAGGTGATTTTTGTGGCGATGGCCGAATTCGGGATCCCGTCAAAACTGATCCAGATGTGTCGCATGACACTAGATAACACGCGATGCAATGTGCAGTTTGGCAGCAGCTCATCCGAACTCTTTCAAACATGCACCGGATTTCGGCAAGGAGATGCGCTGTCGTGTGATTTCTTCAATCTTGTTCTTGAGCAGATAGTGCACAGGGCAGGTGTCAACACGGAAGGCAGTCCTACAACTGGGGTATGCGGACGATATAGATATCATCGGTCAATCCCAGAGTGCCGTGATAGAGGCTTTCACGGCTATTAAAGAACAGCCGAAACTAGTTGGCCTTGAAGTGAATGAGGACAAGACTAAATATATGCTATAACAAACAAACAATCGTCTGGCCACCGACTAGGACAAAATGTCACTGTTGATAGCAGCAACTTCGAGGTAGTTAAGGAGTTCATCTACATCGGGGTAAACATCAACTCCACAAATGACATCTTAGTGGAGATCCGTCGAAGAATTACCCTAGGAAACGGCTGCTACTTCGGTTTGGCAAAACAAATGGGTTTAAAACTCCTAACTCGATGGACAAAGTGCATGCTCTACAGAACCCTTATCCTGCCAGTTCTGCTATACAGCGCCGATTGCTGGACGATAAGCAGGAAAGGAGAGTTAATACTGGGATCCTTTGAAAGAAAAAACGTTCGACGGATATTTGGTCCTGTGTGCGAGGAGGGCGAATGGAGGAGAAGATACAACCGCGAACTCTATGAGCTGTACCAAGATGTGGATGTAGTCCAAAAAGCCAAAACTCGTCGACTACATTGGGTCGGCCACATCGAGCGAATGGACAACAACGCTCCAGCCAAGAGGATCTTCGAATCCCAGCCCACAGGTCCGAGACGACAAGGAAGACCGAACCTCCGTTTTAAAGACCAAGCCATCGCCGATGCCAGAGCTCTTGGTCTGGACAACTGGAAGCAGCGTGCTCGGGATCGCAGAGGGTGGAAGGCTGCCGTATCTCAGGCAGGGACTCTTCACGGGTAGGGAGCCCGTTAAGTAAGGATCTACTGAACGGTAGTAGGTAGATCTTTGGATCTATTATCCTTTTCGTCTGAAAAAGAGGCCGCCTGGATGAAAAAGCAAAGAAATTATGTTCTCTGCAAAATGGATACTGCTGTGTGTAATTAATGGCAGAAGGACGTTCTTCACCATAGCCCTAACTATATTTCTACAGGATCGTCAAGGTATTCCATTTAAGAAGTTTATTTTTTCATTAAGTTTATCCTCTTGATGTTGGGACAAGAAAGAAATTCCATAACTTTTGAAAGGTTATATCTACAAAAATGATTAATTTAATTCAAAAGACATAATTTAAAGCGCTTACGAGGTTATTTTAAGACTTGTTTTATCTAATAAGCTAATAATAATCAGGCACCATTACCTGAAATTTAAAAAAAATTAAAGCTTCCTACTTTTTTTGGATATTTGGTTCGATAAAACATTTTATACTCTATGCTGTCTCGGAACTGTATCAACAGAGCGAAAAGCCATATTATACAATGTCAGTTAGATGAATGTTTTGCGATAGCAAAGAACATTTAAACACGAATTGCCATAATTATCAAATCATTTACATTTATCTCCCTGGATATCCTTTAAAAATAAACATTAAAGCAGTGTGTCCCTTAACGGCATTTTTGACATTCTTCAATACCATCGCAATTATTGAACCGTATTTTATTTTGTCAATGGTTACAATTTTCCAAATGACCTATTTCAGGTATTCTTTTCGGTAATAAAACCCCCCTAATCGTTACCAGAGTATAGATATTTCATTCTAACATCCCCTCAACTGGTTAGAAATGTACGACAAGAAAATCAAATAGATTGACATTTTTCGTATTGCCGTCGATTTATCAACATACATTTCTTCTATGTATGTGCGAAAGCACATAAACCTATGTTTGTATCTTTCTTTATTGTTATTTTTCCCCCGTATTTGTTTTGCGGAATACCTCATGGAACTTATCGATTAAAAGTCTTGTATTATAACAAATCAACTTGCTTCTAATCCTTAAGAGGATTCGATGTATACATTTGAGCGTGTGGTATTATTTTTTGAAATTTGTATTATTTCGATTTTGCAGACAGTGAAATTGTTCAAAATATTCCCACTCTACATTATTCGGATAATTCGTAAAATACCGAAAGGAGATAAAATAAAATTGTCCAATCTGTTAGCAGGAAAAGGAAATTGTTGGTTTTTCGTTTCCTTTTCCTGGATGTTGCCTACTGGGGCGTATGCGTATTTTTTTTTTTTTTTTTTTTTTTCGTTTTTCCTTTTTGTGTACATTATACACCCTTGTTGATTTCTTTCTTTCTGAAAAAGGAAGGATACAAATGTTGAAAGGAATAGCTCTTTGGGTTTGGAATGGAGGTATATGGAGGGTTTTCGAATTTAATATCCTTTTCAAGAAGTTTGTCTGTGTTTGACTGGAGTTTTTCAAATAAAGTGCAATTAGAGTAATAAGAAAGGAGAGAGGAGAATGTATTCTAGGAAATTATGCTATTTAGATGTAGAATGTAGACGTAAGCTATACTAAATTTATACACCGATAAAAAATACACATATCCCATAGGAGTGAACACATTTCAATGGTGCATAAATTTGAATTGCCAATCAATTTAGAATACATAAAACTAAGAATAATTCTCCTGTGCAAATTTACGATCGATGGATTCAGATACATACATATCATTTCATCATACAAACGTGCTTTGTACTCACATAACAAAATGTTTGCACAAAAGGAGCATTCATGCGTTTTAATTACATTTGGTACATATGGCAACCACATGACGCGATTTCCACACACATGCAAACATTCATATGTGTGCTTTTAATTTTCATTTGCCTTGCAGCAGGATATGATGGCAGGACGTGCCATTCAATTCGTGTGCTTTTAATTATGCAAATCCACGCCACTGTTCGTAGCCATCGTTGGCGGTTGTTTCCATGATAGCCACCTGCAGTTGACTGGCAACCAGTCGCTATAGTCGGACATTTGCAATCATATATGCACAATGCTGCGATTTAATCGAGTTTCCATTAATTCAAATGAATAGAGAAAACTTCATCTATTCAACAATTTAATCACACTCAACATTTTAATTGCGCCAAAAGCTCAGCCGGTCGTTATCAATAAAAAACACATTTTAAAAGTATCTCATATTTTTTCATCCACAATATTTGAGGATTTAAATCATGTGCCCGCCCATAAAGTGGAAGTGACAACGTCAACCGTGCCAGTGCCAGTTTGAAAAGAGGTAACAATTTTACACCACGTCGCACACATCCGCTTCAAGGATTTTCCCATTCCTTATTGTCAGGGGGTGGCTGAAACTTCTGAAACAATCAGTGTGGTCTTTGGAGTTAGGAATGAGAGGGGAGAAAGCAATGATTTTGCACAAGATCCCATTCCGCCTAACACTTACGGACAGAGCATGAGTATTTTGCTCTTAAAAAAGGGAAACATTGTCAAGAGTTTTGTTTATTCTATCAGTCAGACTCAAGACAATGAAGACGTGGATGGCGGAGACTTTAATGGATTATTATTGTTTGGAGAGGCTCTAAGGGTAGGTACAATCTGATTCAATGGGAAGTCCTTCTCCTCATGAAGCTGACAGTGAAAAGGCTTCCTTTCTATTGAATTGGATTAATCTTTTGTTTGCCAGCTTCCATACACAAGTATATATAAATTGTGGAATGGTAGAGGGTGGTTGTTAGAAAAGTAATTCAATTATAGCTTTTTATTTCGGAATTAGGGAAAAAGGATTTCTACACGCAAAAAGCTTAAGAAGGGATTTAAATGTATTTTTATAATAAAGTAATAAAAGTCCCGCCCGCCTCACCTGAGTATACTAAAATTAAAAGAGTTCTCTATAAGAAAATTACAACAAAAACATATACAATAAAGTTCTGTTTACCGAAAGGCGAATGCATGATGGCTTTCACTTTATTTCACATGTTACAATATTGTTCTGCAATAAACATGCAAGTCACTTGCAAAGAAATAAAGTCACCGAGTGGGGCGAGCGAAATTTGAAATTAGTTTTTAAGAATTTTTTTCGAAAATGAGAAATGTTATTGAGGTTGTCCTAAATGATTACCAAATTTTCTAAAGTTCCACCTTTTTTATTAAAAGCTGACTGAGAGTAAACACATCCCCAAGAGTACAAAATAACAAAGCTAATCAAAATTACTAGAGTTGTTGAAGTGTTCTAAATCGTTAGAAATCATTTCATTGTCCATTTACCTAAATTCGAGGTTGAGCGGACGTCAAGCGAGATTTTAATCCAAAAACGCCAATTACGTCTTTGAAGGGGGTCTGCTCAGCATTTTTCTCAATAGATAGACCGAGCACTATGTGTGGGTTTTCTGATAACTGAGTGAAGGCACCTAAAAGCTGACCGAAGTGACACATATTGTAATCTGTTGTCGTTAATTTATTTACTTAGTTTTCCTGTCATTCCAAGAAATATGAGAAGGAGCTTCAGTGACGAAGAGCTGAGATATTCGGCACTCACCACGTCATATTGCGAGCAAAGGCCGGACAACTGCAAGGGAAGGACAGGTGCTTTTATGTGTTGAGCAAAACCTTTGTGGCCAGAAATGATGCTTACTAGCAGCCTGCCGTCGATTCTCAGATGTAGACGCAGGAAGACGCAGACTTTTTGTTTATATCTCGGCGAAGTAGTTTGGTCTGTCTGCATCCATCGCAGTCGCGCCACCAAGTGTTTACAAGAAACCCAAGTATCAATGGAAGACATGACTACAAATGCAGGCAGACAGACCGCAGTTTCGGGTCCTGAAAAAACTTCTTCTGAACATTGCTTAGCAAGCAGATATCAGACAAGATGCACTGTGTTTAGCCTTCCGACCAAATTCAGAGAAAGTTTGAGTTCGAGCGATGACTTGAACGAGTTAAGAAGGTTGAACAGCGCTTTTAATGCAGCTTACAATATAGCGCATACTAATTAGGATGGCGAAAACTCCGCTCCGCTTGGAAAACAGACTTTTACCGAAGGGATAGCTAAGTCTAATATTCCCGTATTCAATAAAGACTCCAGCACCAGACCACTGTCCGCTTTTGGAGCCATCTGTGAAAATACATTGGCAGTCATTCCCTGGCTTAGAGTCTGGCCGATGCCATTCCGTTGCCTGAGGAAAGTTGGCGTGGAATTTTTTTTCGCAAAAGAATATCGAAGAATTTTTCTCGCGAAAGTTCTTCAAAATTCCAATGCGGTAAATGGTATTAAAAGTCACCTTTCTTTAAGCGAAATATGGTTTTCAACGTACACCTCATAACATATACATCAAGGGGATAAAATATAGATCCAAAGGACCCTTTTCGGAGATAAGTCGCATGTCTTGACTGTGAATCTAAATAAGTTAATGATTTTATTTAGTCGTATGCCTTAGATATCCGAGAGATGTAAAGCTTTGGCTAATGTTACTTTAGGTCACGATGAGATTTTGCGGTTTTTTTTATGTGCGGACAAATTTTCTTGAAGATTATTGAGTAAGATTATTGTGAAACGCAAAGTTTATTAATGAGAGTAGTTCATTTAAATGTTGGGTAACTAATTAGAACTTTATTAAATTCAAAATTTTATTTCCATAGATGGATAGATATATTTTACTTTTGAGAAAAAAACCTGGCCAAAAACTTTGTATGACAAAATTGTGAAGAAGTTCAGTATCTATATATTTTTTTAAGGTTCTAGTCCTATATCTCTTTGGCACTGTTAGCGTGGCAAAGGGCGTATTAAAAAAATGTAAAACTAGTTTAAATTTAGAAGCTTCAAAAGTTGATACTAAATCGTCTTAGGTTTTGATCCTTATCATAAATATTCATACTGTTAGAGGTCTACGGCAAACTGTGCGTCAATATTAATATACCCTTACGAAAGGGTATAAAGGTTCCTCAATAATCGCCCTTCTATACTTTAATGACTTTTGACAAAACACTGTGCAACTTGTTCCACTCTGTACCACTTAAAATACTCCTCATATTCGATTCATCCAAACTAACAGGACATCTACCCAGAAGTAGAATACACGTTCCCCCTCTTTTGTTAATTGCACAGAGAGCAACTTATTGGTAAATTTTCCCTATGAGACATAAAGTTTAATTTCATAATTTCACATCTGGAATAGATAGATTGTTATTTAGACTTGCATATATTTCTCGGTGTACTGATCTTTTTACACTCTCAATGCTGTCTGCGTGCATTTTCTTATCGACCGCCAAAAGCAAGTAATAAAACGCCGTTTTCTTATCGTCCAAAGACATTGTTTTCAGAATGATGAATGAAGTTTAAGTGTTTCAATCAATAATTGCGAGTTATCAGTTTCGACCAATAAGATGTTTTTCGATCTGCAACATTTTAGTAGTTCAAACATACGTTTTAAGAAATACCGAAGTAGTTTTTCTACTGTACATAATCTTCTAAGAAATTTTTCCAAGCTACACTTATGTCTGACTTGGCCGATGCTATCTTCTCTTTAGATGCTGGTTCCGTATTCAAATTACTGCATATATAATGCCTTCAATAATACACCCAACAATCACATTGAAGTTTGTAGCTTATTCCCTGTTTTTAAAACACAACATGCCCAAAAATTAAAATTATCAGTACGAACTATTACCTTTTTCGACAAACGATCAGGTCGCATATAAAGGCAAAAGGGGTTACAAATAAAAACTACTTTTGGGCGTATAATCATTTGAAAACATTTATCGCGATCGGATAGAGCAATAAAGAAGTATCACAAAACTTTAAGATTGAATTCAAAATGGATAGCTCGATAAATTTTGAAAAAAAAAAAAAAAAACTGATGGTACGATAATATTGTAACGTCTTTATAACAAATTCATAAATCATACCTATTTTTATAATCTCATAAATCACACTTTTTTTTTTATTATTGTATATTTCAGTTCTATTTACTTACTGCAGCAATAATCGCCCTTAAAGACACGCAAAGCAATGAATCAAAAATAAACAGTTTATAAAATAGTTCGCAACTAAATCGCGAATGTTACTATTAATCCGCACTACAAAATGTCACAAAACTACAAAAATGTACTTCAGAATCGCAGACAAAAAAATAGTCTCTTCCGACGGCAGAGCAGCACAAAACTTAATTTTGCTTGTGTAGCAGTTTCTTATTATAGTCTTTTTTATGGGAATATTAATCTTATCTATAAATAATTATTTCATTCGAATAGTTAAGCAAAATAAAAAAAAATTATTTTTTTTCATTCTAGCCTTTCGCTGATAAGAGACTAACCACAAGCAACACTGGGAGTACTTTAATGGATAGAGTAAACTTTTTTTTTTCTTGTTTTACCGTAGTGCTATTTTTTGACGACAACGGATGTGAAAAGATAACAACGCATTATAATTTCGATATCAAATCGCAAAAGAACTGCCTTAAGCTATGTATTTTAATAAAGAACAGAAACAATGCAACTGGAAATCGATTGCAAAAAGTTTTTAATTAGAGACAATTTTTGACATGTGGTATTTTAAAGTTACACAATTCCTTCCAACAGCACATCTGTTTCCTCCATTTGATTTTATTTTCATTTTATTGTCTGTTCGTATTCAGTCAAAATTAATGAGTATGGGGAACTGCGGCTGTTTCTGTGTTTCTATGATTTAAATTCAAAAATAACTTTAGATTTAGTAGATAGGGAGCGCTTTCAGAAGTGTCCACATGCGTATGTAAAATAAATATGTAGCCATACATCTGTACGAATGAAATGTATTAGGGATAGAAAATGCAAAGGCCAGATGCTCTTATCGTTTGTATTCTCAAGCACACAAAGATACGTCGGCATATCTTAATGTCGGTCAAGATTTATTTTTCGCTTTAGCGCTGGTTAAGAGGTCTTTAATTTTACTGTAGAAGGCCGCAAATTTGGAACATTCTACGGAGGTAGAGGACCGAAATGTTCAAGTGCAGAGATTTTTTTTTATATACTTCAACTAACACGCCTACAGCTGATGAAAAAATGTTTAGATCCTTTATAAATAAACCAAATTGTGCAACCAAAGTTATTTGCCTCGCCCACTTCTTTGGGGCCTATCTGACAAAAATATTAAGTTCATAGTTAATTTTTTTTAATAAAAAATAGGCTGGAAAAATCCACTTTAGATATTAGCAATATGGATAGGGTATCAGTCCTTCCGCATATATATTTTCTAATTTTTTTTTGTTTTGTATCAAAACATGTCGACTTCATAATATTGTCGTTGTACTTAAGTCTGATCATTGGTATCGTACACTTGTAAATACAAAAATTGTATGAATATAAACCGATTTTTATCACTGTTAGAAAAGTTCATTCGAAAAATATCCATACACTTTGTAACTAATTAAATGTAGTATTTACTTCTGTTTTTTCGTTGTCGACAATTAGGGGGACTTAACGCATACCTATTTATTTCTAAATTGACGAAACTGGTTAAGTTATCATTAGAAATAGTTTGGTAAACTCTCATATTTCAGAACTCTACCTTACGACCAAGCGACACGTATGCCATTTTTCAGTCTTTAAATAAGTTTTTACCGCCTTCGACAAAAATGACTTAATGACCTATGTTCCAATTTCAACTTGTAAGGCTTATAAGTAGAGTCCGACCGAATATTCGGATTCTGCTACATTCGGCCAAATTTTCCACCTTCGGCAAAACATTCGGCATCGGTGAAAAAAAGCCGAAGGTTTAGCCGAAACCGAATATTGAATTTTTAACCGTTTTTACGAGAATTTTTCGCATGAGCGATTTCGAGCAAGTCATTTCTTGTTTGTTTCGTTTTTATAGTGTAAGTTGCATCTAAATGAATGTTAGTTTGCCTTTACACAATGGATGATTTACTTTAGGTTCCTTGGTATATCAAGTTGCACTATACTCGGCTTCGGCCAAAAAATTGACCTTCGGTCGGACACTACTTATATATTAAAATCTGCAATTTATGTTGTGTTGCATTATTTAGGCAAATAAAGATTTTTATTTTTCGATCTCTGAATTCGGTCACTATTGAAAAATAAGTTTATTATTATTTTTGATGAGGTAAATCAGATATTAGTTTTGTTTGGGTTTCATTGTGTAAAGTACACGTAGCTAGGGTGACAAGCTTACTTCAATTTGTTGTTTGGTTACATTTTTAAATAATTTTTAAAAAAAATTATGTCGCTTATTGAAATCATTAATTTTTTCAACTTGTTGATCATATTTCGAATTAGCTATTTTACTATAAATGAATGCGATCATTATCAGTGTATGAGGCAGAATATTAACTGCAAAGCAAGACCCCTGACTGTGAAAAACGAATGTGATATCTAAGCAGAATCGGGAAAATGAAAAATGTAGTGAAGTATGAAACTTTCTCGGTTTAATGAGATGTAACTTTTGAGCCGTTTTCACTTATATATATATACAAAACCCTTCTACAAATATAAACCCAATCAAATATCAATTTGAGAGAAAGCCCTTTCGTTCATACAAAATAAAACGAATATACGAGATGATTGGTAACATTTTAAGCAAATCCCTTCTTGAACGAAACAATTATCAAAGTTCGCATAACGCTCAAAGATAAACTTTGAAAATCGTAATCACGCAAATGTTGTTTTTTTGACTTTTGGTTTATAGTCTATTTTCTTCTTTATCGTCACTATTGCCAATTTTGTAGTAAATTTTTGAAAATATACGGAGATTGCTTATTTGCGACCGTAATAACTAAAAAGAAATCAAATTTTTCAAGACTCGTATTTGATGTTTAAAAAAACTTTCTTTCGATGGTTCAACTGAAAATTTCATAAATTACAGTTGATATACGAGCAAGGAACTCATAAAGCTTTTTGGACGGTTTACATATTTTAATTAAATTAAAGTAGTTAAACCGCAAACACTTTTGATGAAAATCTTTTAACATTTCCTTGCCGAAAACCACAAACACAACTGAAAAAGATAACACAATTTCATGACCCATTTTTGAAACACGGGATAAAAGATTAAGTTATGACGCACCAAATCCAAAATTTAAATTGTCTTGTCTATCAAAAATGAAAAATCTTAAACTAGCCATTTTTTTTAATAGAAAAAGCCGTCGCGCCAACTGAAATATTACCCAACTTAGTGTTATTTATTACTTCTTGTACGCATTTAAGTTTTCAGCGTGTTCATTTGATTTCTCATCAACTCATCACACCAAATAAAATTAATAATATTCAATTACAAATAAACAAACCTCACGTCGGTCGTCGTTTAATTGCCCGCAATTTCTTTTCTTTCCACAAGCGATCGGCCAAACGTGTGCTCCTGACGTATTCTATAGTATCGGAGCCAAAAAGTTCACTTCCCGCTCATCGCACAGCACGTAAAAATAAATAAACAGACTAATAGACAAAGCATTTAATTTTAAAATTCGGCACTATTTGCTTGTTTATATCACACCGGGTGGCGCCGTGTCAAGTGCATAAGTGATTTGGAATTTTAAGGCATAAATTTTTTAACTTTTGCGTATTTTAAATGCGAGTATGCCAATATATACGGTTGGTCACAATTTTTGTCCGGTTTTCCGACAACGTCAAAAACTAGCAGATATTTTCTGACTACTGAGCAAAGTCCTTGGGCCGGCAGACCGTTCACAACAGCACAATCGACCACTGGCTGGCGTTATTGTCACTCATCATGCGAACCATCAGCTCTTATCCGACAAAACAGACCCCGACTGATGTTAGAATCTCACCCCGTTTACCCAATACAAAGTAACAGGAACATAAACACCGCACGACTATGGTTCGGAAAAGTACATATGAAATGAGCAAAATAAAAAAACAAAATCGAACTCGTATAGCGTTTTCCTTAGTCGGAGGAAAATAGAAATGAACGACAACGAAACAAATCTAAATTGAAACGTTTTTGCCAGTTTCGGTCGCATAGATTAAGGTTTCCTCCAGCAGCGCTGCCACCCCCTAAGGAGGGAACTTCGCATGGATGTCGACTTCCTGACAAAACGCTTTTCCCATTCGCACACAGTCCCTGATGGGTTGTAGGGAAACTGAAACTGGTTCTCGCTCTCTCGCTCTTCGATGATTCTAAGGGTGCAAAGTGAGTTTTCAACCCTTAGTTAACAATATGAGGTGCATTAGGTGTGATAACTACACTGATACGCCGCGCCGTTAGAGAGATAGAGAGAGCCTCACCGAGATTACACACATTTTCGGTAAAGTTGTTTAACAAACAGTCTGCAGCTCTCTGAGGGTAATGTGTGGGCGACAAAGCGCCCCATCGTTCGCGTGCCGTGCTGCTGATTGCCACCCCGCGCGACGAACAATGAATGTGTTGTGTACGCCGCGTATGTGTCCGTTTTGTTTACATTTTTTTGTCGAAAACAAAAACTAAATCCAAGCCACAGTGTGGGTGGATTACCATGCCTATACGTTGGCGACTTCCACATGGTGCCACTTTGTGTGTGCATTATACCGGCGAGGGTGATAGTAGCAAATGAAGTGTGTTTACTATTGAGAGGAGGAGTAGTTCATTGATTCCGTACGTGAGCGAATAAAGTGTTTAGGGTTACTTTAAGTTCTCGTCTACCACACATGGCCATCCGCCACCCACTGCGGTTTAAATGGGAATTTTTCTATTTTCAGTTTATTTGTGCTCTTTCGTTCTCTCTCACTCGCAGTCCCTAGTGTAGCGATTGTGTTTGTGTGTTATGCGAATGATTATCTGTTGCAACAGTTTACTGCTTTTACTATTACTTCCGGTTGTATGTTTTTGTGGATGCGTACAGTAGAAGCCATCAGAAATGGATTTAGGTTAGATTTTTGCTTTCAATATAATTTTGATGAAATACTTTAAAAATTTGCGAAAAGTTTGCATATTTCATATTTGTTTGATAATTTTGAATTAAAAAGATTGTTTACGATAAAGAATCACTACGCTGACTTTCTATATTTTATTACGATTTTTAATGCATATTTTGGATTTCTGTCACCTGTCATCTGTCATGTCATCCTTCACTTGTTATATATAATCTCCGTCATGTGTCATATGTCAATTATCATCCATCACCTGTCATCATTTGTCAACTGTGATTTATCATCAGACATATGTCATTCTTCCATCGTTCATCAATCATGATGTTGCCATCAGTTCGATAGCTGCGCTGACACTTGTGTTATTTTTAATTACCTGGTGGCACCATATTTTTCAAAAAATTATCCTATGAACATTTTCAAAAAGGAGAGATAATTGTTAAAAGATATCATAGAACTAGGCCATAGATTCTGACTGAGAAGTAAGATAACTACAATTTTTTTTTTTAGCTTGAAGGAAAACACCCTCAAAGATTCAACAAGAAATTTGTATTTTGAAAATTTCCAAGAGATCTGACTAATTTTTTTTTATTGTTTTATCTCTTTTTCTCTGAGCTGTTTGGCCAAAATAAATTTAAATTAAATGGTATTCAGCTTTTGTTTTTTACGAAGTAGACAAATTCTTTATGTACATTTAGTTTATCTCGTACTGTGTTTCCAATAACTCAAATGTGTCTATCTGGTAGTTACCTACACAGCACCCATCTCCATTCAATCAGCCCAATTCCATTGAAAACCAACAATAACAATAAATAAATGTGATTTCCTCCATCTCGTCGTCCTCGGGGAAATTGATAACCACAGTTTGTTTGCTGCCTTCTACAGAGCCTGTACCAAATGGGTTGTTCTGATGTTTTCTGCCCCTACCATTATTATTACAGAATTTTGTAACATGCGCATTGGTGTTCATTCCTCCCACTATAAATCTCAAATCCTTGCAAGCGAATAAATTCGCTTCGATATGGGCTTCCATTACGAAACCAGCTTTCAAATGGACCACATACATTCGTCTTTTGAGTTCTTGCAAAATTGAATGCTACATGTATGTATGTTCTAGAGGAGGATACACCTCGGTTTCAATCTGCTAAGTGACATTAAGCCAACAAACTTGATTAAATGCCTTATGGGATTACTGATTACCTTTACTGTTATGTGCTTATTTATATACTTTGTGGCTATAACCATTCTGGGGAGTTAAGAATGAAAGATTTTTGAAGATAACACATGTGTGGTAGTAATACTTGAAAACTTGTTTAACTTTCTCCGCGTGTTATTGACCTTAGTGGATGGGTGTCTCATCATAGCCAGGAACCAGGAAGAGATACAACTTTTTTTCAATCTTGAATTAAGCAGTGATACATTTATACATTTTTTATTTTAATATTAAACCATAACTGAACATCTGGTTGTTGCGTTACTTGGTAATGAGTTTATTTAAGCAATCAATATGATAACAATTATTTAGATTTCGCTTTTTACGTAATCCATTTAAGTAGAATATTATTTTTTAAATTGTGACAAATATGTCTAGCAATGACACTGATCTTAATAGAATGAAATTTTGTAATTATTTTGTTCCCTGTTCCGATAGCCACAAAAATAGTTTATAAGCTAACTTTGATGCAGAATAGGACCATTAATTATTTTCCACTAAGGTCCATAATCAAATGTGCCTACGTGTCTAAGAATCAAACATTGATAAGTTTTTCAATTCCAAACCCAACCTTGCTAGAGATATGAGACGCTTCTAATATTATATCAACATTGGACATATCGGACGTAAGGCTGTAGTCCTTTATAGAGCTGTGCCAATCGTTCAAATTTAATGATTGAATCATTCAAGTATTGGTTGAAAAAATGAATCGGAGTCCTGTATTGCTCCATTCAATTTCAATAAAATCAGGAATTCCAACAAAAGTATTGACTCTGTGAACGATTGATTTGTGGTTATGTGGTTGCAATAACCAATACATTATATTGACACAGCTCTAGTTTTTCAGTGAGATCTAAAGTGGCATCCTTCATCAGCGTATAATTGAATTTGAGAAAAAGTTGGGATTAAATTTATTTTTTTTATTCTGACGATATTTCAAGACCTCTCAGATTCGGAAATCGTCCATCGTCCTTCCAAGCCTATTTACGGTGTAGTTCGCACAGTCTGCAAGCATCTCTCAACAGCCAAAATGGCGGATTGTGTACACTTAAGTAGCCTTAGATTTTAAAGAACCGTTCTCCTTTAGAAGATCCATAGGCAAAGGAGATGTTCAAGCTAATATTATTCTTCCTTGCCTTAGAACTTCTGCTGAAATCATTTGTAAAGCTCTCTCAGCCTTCGATAGTCGTGATGGCTGACTGATCTGAGCATCAAGAGGAATTTTGTCGCGATTAGGAGATTAAATATTCTCTTAGTCCAATCTAATGCTGGTGTTTTTATATTAGTGTGTTTTGGAATTTTGGGCCTGCCACTCTTCCGCGTGATATTTATTCAACGTTTACTAGAGTCTGGTATTTATTTTGTTTGTTTGATCTTCCATCGTATCAACCCGCGGACTCGCAGGTACTCTTGTGGGTAACATTACTATGTTTAAATTTGTTGCTGGATGTTGATGATATCTCTCATTTTGTTGCCTTTTACGGCAAGCGCTATTAATTTGGAACTGCTCTCCAGGGACATTCTTATCTATTTCTTACTCAGACGGTAGTTTTTATTTATTTTAAATTAGAGGAACATTTACAAAAATATTTAATGCCTATCCTAGAGAATTGTAGTCTGTTAGGTACAAAGGTTTTAAAGTACTTGTCAGAGTCATTCTAGACTTTCTCGTAGTCAGTGACTTGCATAAGTTTCTCTGATTAAAAATGTCTAGTTCTCACAAGTGCCCGAACGAACGTCTAAGGACACCTTTAGCTGGCACGTTTTTCTTGAATGATTCTATGGGTTGTAGGTGCAGTTATGTGTCCAGGCCTAGTTGGGGGGTAACATAAAATATATACTTGACGCTTGTAAGGCTCAATTGATACCCTTTAAACGGAGCTATAGAATACAGCTATTTTACGTTCGAAGGCCGCAATTAGTTTTGGAAAAACTAAGATTGCAAAGAGTTCAAAAAACATAACGAGGTTCGCAGTTCATTAATTACAAATTTCTGATGATCTTGCTTATTGTGGCAAAAGGTGCAAATTAGTTGGTTTGCAAACTTTAAGTTTCAGACGCGATGCAACGTTATTCATGTATTCTTGCAACAAAATTGGTTTATGCTTGGCGCGAGCAAAATTTAAATGATAAATTTATTCGTTAACTTTCGACTTATTAAATTTTTTGTTTGTTTGAAGAATAAATATATTTGAATATAAGATGAAAATGGGTAGATGAAGTTTAGTAGCTCTTAGAGAATGCTCTACGTGAGGTTTGCATTTAAATATAATTTAAACAGAGACGGGAATCAGAAAGTACAGCGTAGTTTTCATAAACTAATAGACCCGCGCAGCTTCGCTCTTATATGCCTAAAATATACACAGTGGTGTTGGTCTGTTTAATTTAAACACTTTAGGCAAGAGTTTTCGATGAATTAACGATGAAGCATCAGCGAGCTTAACAAATGTACCCAATAGAATGTAGAACACATTATGGCAAGAATTTTGCACCGCTAATTTGTGTTACCCTATATGAGTACTCCGAACAGTCCGTTGAATGTATTTGGTCGGTTTGTCTTTTCGGAGGACGCTTGGCTTAAAGTGCTAATTTATTTTTGATTTGGTGTGCGAGGCGAGTAAATCTTTGGACTATAAATTTGGGGTTTGATGGCTTGGCTTTTTATTGGACTTTTTTTTTAAATTTGGTCTACAGTTTTATATTTGATTTGATTTCATATGAACAGCGACAGCAGAGTTTAAAAAGATTGACACTACAAACAAGACGTTTGGTGACACTTCTCGTGCCTATTGTTGTGTGTCTAATGTTGTGCAATACAATTCTTTACGGCAATTTAAAATAGTTATTACTAAATAAATCTTCTTGTGTCCAATGTTATATTATGTGGTTTTCAAAAAATGCAGAAGATAATCACTCACTTCGTTGTCTATAGAATACCCGACATTATTTTAACAAATATTTCATTTTGTTTTGTCTAAACGACTTTTCCGTATAAAAGTACTCGTTTCTCTTCTGAAAATCCAATGACATTGCATTGAAAACAACAAAGGTAAATTCCCAAAACTATTTTTATTTAACCTTAAAGTAACATATGAGAAATATCAAACGATTGAGTGTTACGAATGAATTTGTTTTTCGTTTATTAATCGCTTAACCTGGTCTATTTGAAAACAAACAATTTTTTCCGCTAAAAAATGTTGTGAAGCTTAAAATAAATAACAGTTTTAGACCAAATTGACAGCGACATTGAATTGATTTGCCAGAGTAGTAAACAGAGACTGATCAGATATAAAAAATTATTTTTTTTATTTACCAAAAAAACATAAAACTATCACAATTGGTGTTTTCAGACATTTAAATAAAAAAAATATATTTTTTGTCACCTAAACCACCAAACAAATATATTTCTGTTTCATTTAAAGGGATTTTTTAATAGAGTGTTGTAAACACTGGGCAAAGTCACTGCTGTATTTTTATCCCATCTGAACGCTACGAATTTGACATTTCATGGTAAATGTCAAATTTGACAAGGGTTGGAAAAGAAAAATAAATTTCGTATATATTTTTTTCTTCGATTTTAATTTATTAAAATTTAAATTATGAATCCTCTCGAGTTAGTGCTTTGTTATTTTATTATTTAAGATAAATAAAACTAATAACGGATCCTCTTCTTAGTTCATGTGACCATCGATTGCAAGCTGCAACAGCAACTGCAGCCGCCGCAGCCGCTGCTGCCACCGCTGCGGCAGCGATAGCCTGTGGTGGAGCTGATGATGATAGTGTTTCACAGTGGTCTCCTTCAGAAGACTATAGATTTAGCAAACAAGAACATCCCTATGATGATTTGCAAATGACGAACATGTCAATGGATAATGGATATCCGCTATACGAATGGCAGGATATTACCAAAGACTTTTTCGAAGCTTGCTCAGGTAAATCGCGATTTCTTCAGCTGCGACAAAATAATTGAATTTAACATTGTTCCTTTAGAATTAGCCTTAGGAGAGCTGGCGCAGGATGTGGTCTTCGGACTATTCGAAGCAATGTCAGCTATTGAGATGATGGATCCAAAAATGGACGTTGGTATGGGTTATAACAAAAACGATGCTCCTCCACACACTTTTGAGACTGCTGTTGCTGTAAGAAGCCACATTTTAAGGGAGAATTGCATAAGTTTCATATTTTCCTCGATAGGCCGGCATACTAAAACTGGAGGACTTGGAAAACCCCGAACTGATAGGTGTTTTCGACTCCCTATTTGCTTGTATAGTCTCCTGGCTGGAGGGTAACTCAATGGATCAGGTATTGTTTACCTGTTTATACCTTCATTCGCCCAGCAGCATCACCGATAAGGCTTTGCGAGCATTCTGTTACGCTATTCGCAACTTGATATCTATCGTTAAAAATATCATTATAACTAGTAGTGTCAATGAGGAGGAAGACTTCCAGCTCTATGGCAACTCGAGCTTTATTTCCATTGAAGGATTTCCTCACACAAATGTCGCACCCGCTCTAAAAGAAGCCGAAGACGATATGGTGCGACGCAGCAAGACGGAAGCCAACCCAGAGGACACACTTGCTGTAGTCCACCGATTGCGCTTCATGCGATTCCTTTTCCAATCAATATTGCAGCTGCAACCCGGCAATGGACGTTCGCCTCCCGGGGAAGCCGATTTGGCCGAGATTCATAAAAATTTGAATGCTGCACTGGAACTGGTTCCACTAATCAAGAGGACTATCGAGAAGGGCACTCAACCGGAGCAGGACTGTAAGTCAAAAACCAATAAAATTCTCCTGTAACAAAATTCTTCCGCATTTCAGCTGAATCACCAAATCCAATGGGATTCTCTCCACGTGTACACGTTCGAAATCAACCGCCGACATTTCCCCGCAGCGCGAAAATCCGTGATCGGTCTTCTAGCTTGCAGTTCCTGGAAGAACTGGTTCAGCGTCTTAAATTTGCATGCAAAATCATTCGCCAGAGGGACTACTACTCAGCTTTGGTGAGCTTCATTTACTAAGTTTTATCGACAAACTAATTTTTTACTGCATTTTCGTTCAATTTCAGAATTTTTTTATCGAATTCAGTCGCAAGTCGGGACAATGCATTCTCTCACGTAGTGTTCTGCAGGTTCTCTTCCTGTACAATCGCCATTTGGTTTTTGGAGTCATCCCAATGAAGGAATTCCTGCGTGACTCGATTCGCGCCTTCAACGCCCCGCCTGTGCTAAATCCGCGCTGCCCGCTGGCTAATGACCGCAAAATTCAACTCTATGTAGAATGTTTTGTCACATATTGCATCAACATGAACACTTTCACTCATTTCATTGAAATATGCGGCTACAATCGCGCCAGGCAACGCGATAAACTCGCCAGGTTAATCGAAGGATTCGCCAACATCCAGGTGGAAGCTGCCAGGATAGACTCGCATTTAAACATGGTGGCGGAGCAGACGGACAACGTGGGCAAACACTCGTCACACTTTGCCACGTGGGTACTTTACAACTGCTTCCGCGCGATGATGCTGTTCCTGATGTCTGGCTTCGAATTGGAGCTGTACAGCGTCCATGAATTTCTATACATCTACTGGTATCCGTATGAGCTGTTGATTGGCTTCATAGTTTCCGCGCTGACGCGTGCCGAATCTGCCCTAGTGGAACAAGAAGCGTTGGCCGAACAAATGAACAAGCTCGGAAACTCGAAACAACGCAAGCCAAAGCCAAAGAAGAAAAAGCAACTGAAGCCCTATCGTCAAGAGATTGTCTACTACCACGCCATGCTGAACATGTGTGGAGGTTTCCATATGGCAATGGGGGCTTTTACTAAGGATGAACGAATACGTCAGCCAATGCCAAAGTTTGATAACGAAGAGATTCGCTTCAATCGACGATTCGCTCCGTTCGCAGCGCTCACCAGTCCGCCACAAGTGACATATCAGGAGTTTAAGAAAATCAGAGCCCACATGATGCTTTTGCCTTCGTCGGAGATTTACATGTGCGCCGCCAAGTACTTTGATCAGGCGAGGAACATATTAGAATCGATCCAAAATCCAGAGCAGGAGGTGAGTATTTTCACAAAAGAAAAAAAAATATCAAAGAAAATTTTGGCTAATAAATTCTTTTACAGATACTCGACATGATCCATGTAGCCAAAGTGAACTTTGTAGTAATGAACGTGCTTGCCAAAGGTCACCAAAAGGATTCCAAGGCGCAACCAGATTTCGATTTCGGCAAGCATCGATACTTCCCTATAATTAAACTAAATTGATAATCTGTACCCCCTCTCTCTCTCTCTACCTTGTGTGTGTATCGCTCAAAAACCTTTGTATTTGTGTTCGTAGGAAGCTTAAACAATAAATATAACTACCTAAAATGGACTAGGCTCAGCTTATTTATTATTATCGTCAGAAACAATATCCTGTTTGACGATAAACTCACTCGCATACCCATCTGGTCGCAGACAGTTCGACTTGCACGTATACACAGCCAAAACTCCCCAATCTACGTTGTCGTCCTTCAAATAGTTGATCAACTGCGGCATTATCTGAAACTCAAATTGTCGTTCACTGCTGCAACCAGAACATGGAGGCACTTGGACTTTTCCAAATGATTTTTCAGCATCAGCAATCCAAAGGGGTTCGCCATTAAGATCGTAACGCAGGACCTGCTCAGGGTTAGCTGATATGCGCTTTTTAAATTTACGAAAGCATGCATCTACGTCATCGTCTGAGATGTACTTCTTGAGCTCAGCCTCGGAGATATCGTCCAGTGTACCGGTTTTGCCTTGATCTACGAGCGTTTGAAATTCATTCAAACGGCGTTTCTCAGCGGCTTCATCGTCGGCTCGTTCAGAATCTTGCACTTCACTGGATTCTTGCTCGATCACAATTTCAAATTCTGGAAATGTAACCAGTGGCACGTGTACCTCTTCCGATGCGTCCGTGTTTGTTGATTGACAAATAACTTTGTGCTGAGACCAATGGGCGCGTTGGTGTTTGGCGGAACAGTAATTGATATTTTTGCATCGAGAGCACATCAACGAACCGCGGCATCCGCAAACTTTACAGATTTTGCAAGAAGGTGCTACTGGGTCCTATAGAAAAAATTCTTGATTTTTAAAAGAACATGGACAAATTCGTACAAATATATTACCAAGTGCTCCTCATCGTCAGGTGGAACGGCAGAGTAAAATTTATTTTGTCGCGGTAACTGGGATCGAAACACTGAAATATTTCTAACAACAAAATAATCGAATTTAAACTTGATTCAATAGTCCAATTAACATACTCTGCTGAGTTCGGGGTAAAGCAACCAGCTTCTCTGCAAACAAAAAGAAACACGGTCCTATGGAAACAGTTTGGGTTGTCCTCGATTGGAGCATAAATCTGCAACGACTAATTATTTTAATAACTGTTTGGTTTTAAAACTCCTTAAAAGGTACCTGACAGAGGAAAGATTTTGGCCCATCACACTTTGCGCACTTGAGCTCCTCGGTAGATGGAATTGTGTCCAGGTCTAACCAGGCAGGTTGGCCGCCGATTTTACTCGGAAAGTACACGTTTCGAAGCAGTGCTGTGTCGCACTCTTCAGCGAATCCCAGGTCGACGGGCTTTTTAATTTCCTCAGACATTACTATCGAAATCGATGAAATAAAAAAATTAAATAAAAACGACGAAAGGCGAAATTAGAAAAAGAACCTACCTCAAATTTGTTTGTCAAATTCTGTAATGTCAGCGGGAGAACGTGCTCAGAAAAAGTACACTAAAAAGCAAAATTGAATTAAGTTTTGCTCAGTTAAAAGCGAATGATATTTATATGGCGACAAGGAAAAACAGTATACAGTCACTTTCTGTCATTTTTCAGGGGACACATTTTAAGTTTTGGATTTATGTGCTGGCATATAGCGTGTTAATTACTGTTCCGCCAAACACCAACGCGCCCATTGGTCTCAGCACAAAGTTATTTGTCAATCAACAATTTAGTTTTTTGAATATTTACCTGTGCTTAGTTAAAAGCGAATGATATTTATATGGCGACAAGGAAAAACAGTATACAGTCACTTTCTGTAATTTTTCAGGGGACACATTTTAAGTTTTGGATTTATGTGCTGGCATATAGCGTGTTAAGGTATTCACGCGGCTATAACTTTTGAAGCATAAGAGAAGTCACAATGAAGAAAATATGTAATTTAAAATGCATACGGGAGAATCAAGTAGTATCATTATCTCAATTGCGACATGGGACGACTTATGCATTGCTACCTAAGATTTCATTATACAGCGTCTTAATTCGACAAGAATCTCAAGAGGCGCATACTTCAGTCTATAAGTTAAAAAATTAAAATAATGATGTAGATCTCGGGATACATACTGATCCGTAGCAAATCTACAAATAACAGATTTAGTGTTAAACTTAAATATGTCGCTTCTTACACTTGCAAATAGAAATTACTAATTTACAATATCTAAACCAATTGTTAGGCAAAATTTTACTTCACTGTCCATTCTACAAAATCATTCTTCTTTATTTTATCCCCTGAATTTTCGGTGCCCCTTTCCATTTCGGGGAAAAGTTTTAAAAATCGCCTATGAACTGGTACCAACTTTTCCAAATTTTTCAAAACTAATTTTATTCTACTCGTGAAATGTGTAGTTTACTGATAAAATACATAGTTTCATCACAAGTTTACAACGGGAATGTTTTAGTAAATTTCGAAACAAGTTCACTACTCTAAATGAGTAAGCTAACGAACGTCTGATGCTGATGATGCGACTAGTTGATATATGACTCATTTGAAAGCTCTCAGAAATTGTTGACGTTTGCATTACGTTCTGCCATTTTCCTTACATTTTAACAAAATGTTTCCAATATTCCTAATTGTTGTATACCTACTCAGACTTGCTGGAAACTCGTATGTTAAATGTGGCCTTCAATCAATTGGATTTTTATTGTGCCATCCAGCAGTTAGTTGATCTAGCATCTAATCTAAAAAAAACTGAGTCTTAATTGATTTAAAAAGCGGAATTGCAAAGTATAACAATTTTATCGCGAATTGCGAAAATTCTTGCCGCGATCTCTCACATGAAAAGTTCGTTCGAACCTAATCTTAAAGTTGACAAATTCTGCTGCTAACATTTACAAATCAGATTCGCGTGTACCTGCGACCAAAAAAGTTTTCATGTGAAAGATATGTACGAATTTACGAATATTCCCTTGTTTGCAGTTCGCTCTCATATGAATTATTCTTTACTCCAGATTTCCAGACTATTAAACTATTTTTTTTTTAAATCGACTTAAATATGGGGCATAATTAAATTTGTAACTAGTGTCATACAAGCATAACTCGTCACTGAATTCTGCCCATCCATATTGCAATCCACCACATAAAACGCAATAAACTGTTCTACAACCAACTTCACTATACATTATTTGACAATTCTCATACGCAAAAAAGGAAAAGATATAAACATGGCCATCCCCCATTTGACAGTTTTTTCTCAATAACAATAGTATATCGACGATGTTGTAATGATTCTTAAAAAAAACTTGTTAAAAAATAATTTCATCCGCAAATAAGTGTAAAAATTAAAAGTATTAATACCAGGGAATTGCGCGCTTCAAAATACTATTCATAATTCACAACAATGTAAAACATCGATCTTCCCCAGTCATTTAACAATAATTTTTTTTTATTTTATCGGATTTCCATTGCGATTCTATAAATATACCCGTGAAACCGTACAGCAAGTGAGTAAGAGTGCAGATATATATTTTTTTTTATTCCTGCGTTTTATTTTGTTCGTTCCCTTTATTTTTACGTTGTGAAAATGTTGAAATTTTATTGGACTGCAACCAAAATTTGGATATACTGATATACTGGGATCTAGGTGCTTTTACATCCGCGAATGTGAAAATGTGAAAATTTACAGCAACAGTTGCGTCGCTCGGTTATATTTTTGTGTTTCCTAAATTTAACATTAGAGCAGCCACACATTAAACTGGTGATAAACAAGAAAAAAAAATACAGGAAAGAATACAATTAAGTGGGCCTGCAATATGTATAAATAAATCGAAAGTCTAGCTGCTGCTTCGGAATTTTATTGAGGAAGGTATTTGGTTTTTTTTTGTTGCCGTGTTTGACGTTGGAGCGAATTCCTTTGGATATTCATTCATTCATTCATATAATTTTGCGCGTAGGTTTTTCGCCGCCTCCCCTATATCTCGCCCACTTGCATTGGTGCTATGAAATACGAAAAAGGAGAGTCACCTCTAGGGGATGGTAATAAATATTTTATTGATTTTGTATTTGTTTCGTATTGGTGTGTCGTTTTTTTCTCCTGTTTTTCCACCCGCTGCAGTTCTTCAGAAGAAGAGTGCATTACGTGGGTGTTGAAGTTGGTCCATAATCAGGTGGTTGGCAGGGTGCTAGTAAACATAGTCTCGTTTGCAGGATGTTTTGTTCCATCTCAAGGCGTTGCCGTCATGGTCGAATTTAATTGAAGAGCCAAATCAATAAACTTCAATCATATTAGTATAATGTGCTGTGAGTTCAAACACATCTTTAGCATGAAAAACACCGGAACTGATCTCATAAAGGTGCTGAGCAAGAACGGCAAACACAAAATCAACGACGGGGAGAGTCATTCACCCTGCGCTGATGCGTTGTTGTTTCGCATTCGCTTTTAAATATTGTTTGCATTCTTGTCTCAACTCAGATGGAACAAAATAGGAGCAAAAAATAAAAATAAGAAACACCTTGAACATGGTCATTGATGAGAAATGAAAAATGAGAAATGAAAACAACTGACTGTTACCCACTACTCCACTCCTTGTGCTGTGCATAGCACATACTCGTGCAGTAGTTTACTCTACTTTCAAGTCATTGTTGCTGGCTTATGCGTACTTTATCACGAACAAGTTTCGTTATATCAAACAAAAAATATTATATTTCAAGTAGACACTTGTAAATAAACAAAATCCTATGCTGCAGGGCGAATATCAAACAAAAAGAAAAAGAAAACAAAAATAAAATCACTTCTAACCGAAAACAAAAGATGACTCTGGAACAACTACTAGTACTTGATTACTAACACGTCGCATGACTCAACCAAGGTTAAAGTATTCAATTCAATCGACGACGACGACGATGATGTCGGCTATATATACTTGTACTAGTATTTTTTTTTTTTTTTTTTGCAGAATTTCATGTTGAGTGTTGGAGAAACCTACCTGACGAACAATCGTTGTTATTTGCTTTCTTTTTTATTTTTGGTAGTTATTCTCGAATGCAGCGTGTATTAGCTTGGAAAGCCTACAAGTTTGGCATTCCATCAACAAAAAAAAAAAAATCATGCATATTCCAGTTTCTTTATTCTTTTTTAATGCAATTAATTATGCGCGAATGTACGTCATAAATGTAGTGTGGTTTGGTTATCGCTTTAAGAGAAAAAGAGAAAGCATACATTTATTTACATTTCTAAATCGATTTCGAAGCAGTTTTGGAATTATATAGATTGAAAGGAATAAATTTAAAGTAATTCGTCAACATTCCTATCACCGATATGCTGGTGAATGAAAAGCATGCGTGTGTCTCGTGCATAATTAGCGAGGGTAATCAATTTGCCATTTGCTACGATGACACAGTTTTTGGCGATAACTTGTCAGTTTTTTTTTATTCTAATTATTCTGTTAATCGATGGACTGGTGGACAAACTGTTGCACTTAAGGTTAAGTGCACACCTTAAAGGGTGCAAATTCGAATCTAATCTTATCGCCTAACTTATCAGAACCTATCAGCACATCCGTTAGCGACGATTAGGCTGCCGGAATGTATGTATGAACTCAACAAATTTACGTGCACTACTGATCAGATTCAAACGTAGAAATACTAAAATGATAATCCAATGTCGCACATATGACTGATTTGGTAATTTACTTAGGTGGCGTTTAATATGACTAATTGCTACTATCTAGGTGCTGAGTGGATCTGAGCCTAAACTATTAAGCCTCTCCAATCAGCACGCTCTTTGGCAAACTACCTCCAGTTAAGCACTCTAAGTTGATCAATGTACCCTTTCAATTACGAGAATTTTGAGATGGTGTTCATTAGCTCTTCATGCCCAAGTCATCTCAAACGAACATTGCACGGTTTTTTTTTTTACCTGGTCGATGTCGCTGTTAAGTCTGTCGTTTAATCGGCTTCTCCAGAACCCACACTCAGAATTTTTCTCTCCAAATGACCAACGATATCGTCGTCTGCTTCAGATCTATAGATCAGGACTGAAATTATTGAGGTCTCAAAGGACCGCATTTATAAGATTGCGACATAGTTTTATTAAAAACCCTAAAAAATATGTCATTTTTATATTTCATCTTTAAGCGTATAACAATAAAGTCCTCATTCTCATCTCTATCACAGCAAGCTGGGAGCGACCGATGATGTGTATATCGTTCGCTCACCCCACAACTGGACCGATTCACGTTCCGAATTTATTTACCTTTTGAGGGAAACTGGGAAATTAAGGGCGTTAGAAGGTTTAGGTAAGTTACAATGACCACCCCCAACCTGGAGGCTCAGGCACTGGCTTAGGTAGGCACCTACCGTAAAGCAGATTCCCATTCTGCATTCTCCATTCGATAACTGAACTCTATTTTATAGAGGAGGGAAATAAGCATCAGTGGTTGTCTTAAATATTCCATTGGCTTAATTGTGCAGTCTTTATAGGAACTTACGATGGATTTTATTGGTCTCCGCTTGGCTTCGTTAAGTTTTTTTGAACTTACGACAAAACATGATATACGACGTGTTCATTTTTGTGCTCCCTCCTTTTCGATAAACTTTAATTGTTATGGTGTTATTGGGCTTGAAAAAGTTTCGTCATCTATAGATATTGGCAAATTACTCTGAAATGGCACTCGAGGTTTGCCTAATGAGCCGTGGTTTGAAGACGGCTGAGCACTCTGAGCATCGTTATGAGCAATTTTTAATGAAACGTCATATTTAAATGAAACAACCGGCACTCTCATATTATGAAAGAGTGCCTTGACCAAAGTCGACGTGCAATACTAAAGACATAGTTATGAAGTTATATCTCGTTGAACTCTACAATTCAGTATCAGTTATAGCAACAGTTTGTCTTATTCATCGAACGGGACACTCTCGTTCCTACATATTCTGTTTTGCTCCGTATATAGCATACTGTACATCTATGGTTCTGCCTCACAGAAAACAATCCGATCATATTCTTTTTTAAATGTCTATCACATTGTGCTATGCTGTGCTATGCTGTGCTATTCTGTGCTATTATTTACTATCGTAGAATCGTACAAATAGCGTTTCATATTTATTTTTTAACTGCACAATCAGATAAATTTTGCTGTACCAACTTCGAGGTTCTTATTCTCGCATACTTTCGTACACAAAGTAAAAAGAAAAGCCACATCCGTCAACGTCCACATATTTTTATAAGTCAGTATACAAAGTCTACACTGCTCTGTGAAATGTGACTAATTCAAATGATAGCACACTCGGTTGCCAGTTGCGCGAATGAGTAATACATCAACCGTTTCAGTTTTTGTTTACTTTTTCACACAATTATATGTTGGTAGGCATTTTTTTTTTTTTTGCTTGATAAATAAAACAAGCCGATAAATTGTACTTAAATAAATAAACAGAAATAACTTGATTAGTTTGTCACTGAAGTTATCGAATAAAAAATAAAATCCAAAGCAAACGATTAGAAGTTTATATATCTTGCTATACAACCTTCATAATGCGATCTTGGTATAGGAGCTTTAAACCGAATTCGTTTTCAATAGCCAATATTATTAGAGTTTATTTATTTATTTGTTCACATGTAAGCGCTGTCAAAACGAGTCTATGCTATAAATGTATTTTAATAAGGTTACATCCATAAAGCTTTAAAAATGTAGTCTTTATCAAGAATGACTGTACTTTGGCCAGTTATCGCATCAACGACATCATTTGGCACTTTTCTGCGGCATTCTATTTTACGTGAATGCAAAATCAAATATTTTTTAACTTCTAGCACCACTGTAACCCGTAAACCGTAAACAACTTAGCAAATAATTATTGTGGCTTAAAATTTTGAACTTCACGTGTTCAGAAGCACATAGATTGCAAGAAAGCAAATTAATCCTATTCGGGCTTAATTCTTAAATAAGGTTGGAGTATCGCAAAGCTACTTTTATTTTGTGCTAAACAAAAAAACAAAGTTATAATAATAATAACACACCCGTGTCCGGTTTCAAAGTTTGTTATCTCGTCTTTATGGGTTTCTTCATGATTTACAAAATTTACTGTAGTTGACTGCTTAGTTAGCGAGATGCCAGTACGACTTACAGTTTTTTCGTAGCCCCCATATCTTGCGAAGATCTGACAAACATGCAGGAGTAAACAACTTTCATAAGAAGCTTTTTAAACTAGCAGGTGCCTTTAACTTTTTTAACTTGCACAATTGTTGAGGAAGCTAGGTTTTAGGTCACGTATTCGGTAGATTCTAATTTTGAAAGGAAATAATTAGATCGTGCTTAAAATATGCAAATAAATCTTACTGGCTGTTAAAATTAGCCTTGCGGAGCTGGTTATTACGATAAAGTAATCATATCAAGAAGAATTGGGTGCGAAATAGGTTCACTTGCTACGAAAGCTTACTATCCCGTTTTTCCTCATCCTCACCTAGGAGCATATGGTTTGTAATTTACGATTTGGTACGGCTACCAAGTTGTTCTTTGTTTGCCATGTAATTTGACAGTTTTTTAAGTTTGGTTGATATTTGCGAATCGATCACCTTTGACGATAACTCAGTCTTTAGTGGCTTGTTTCTTTTGGTTTTTCGATTTGGTGCTTTAAGAGAAAGCACCACGAAAATGCTACTCAGTACGTAGCTAATGAAATAATAACAACTACCCACAAACACAACGGTATTGTTTTAAGAGTAAACGAGGAACAGTTAGGCATACTTTATCTTGCTGTAGCAATAATCGGAATTGAAAGTCGCGGTATTTTCAAAACCGGCGACGCTATTAAAACAAAACTCCAGGATGTAAAGTCATATGAAGTGGCATTTTGTGAGGCGTGCTGGAGTTACGAAAATTCGAAAGATAAAACGATTTCCTCCAAAAATAAAAAAAAATAAGTATTAGGCGCAAAGAGCCCATACTGGACCCATAGCCTAGCTTCTTTTTTTTAACACGATTGGAAGGAACCTACACCTCTACCTACCTTTAATGCCGATTCCGAACGGAATTGAGAAGCTTCTCATGACAGTTCTTACTCTTGGATGTTTGTCAGTTTGAACCAGCGGCCTCTCGTTTAGTAGTCCAAAGCACTTAACTACCAAGCCACCACTGCACCCACAAACGCATTTAAAGTTTAATTTCCCATATTCAATTAGTCTCTGTTCTGCCACGGGCCTCTCTATTTATAATACAAAAAAACCTATGGTCTTTCATATCAATTGTTCTGCATAGAGTACTGATGCACTGAACACACATACTATGATATTCATCTAACCTCATTGCATTCAAAGCAAATTACTCAAGGCTACCCAGTTAATCGAACTACTTAATTGAATGTCCTTTTTCTTTTACATTTTAGCATACATTCACTAAAGGAGTAAACAACAACCAAAGAAAATAATAATAAAAAAAAAACTACAAAAACGATAATAAAAGAGAGTAAAAATGTCTGATTTTGTGCCACGTGATATTTTACCGGATTTGTGGGAGGAGATTCTCCGCAGGCATTGGACTTTTCTAGAGACTGAAGAGAGTATGCAGAAACTGGAGGAACGCAAGAAATTGGAAGGTCTGTATACACGAAATGACATTTAATTTTTTCAATTGTTCTAATTCAAAACGGTTTTTTTCAGGCTGTTTGAAAGAGTTCCTCTGTGTTGTGCCACATGATAGGAAATTTTTCCTACCAGAAACAGCTCATGTTTTGAAGAAGACCGTCAAAGAATTGGATGACTTTAATGCGTTTAAGGCAATGATTGGATTCGAGTCAATAAGTCAATATGCAAATAATTTATTCACGAAACCATGGAGGAAGGAATACCGAGTAATAAAGGTATAGATGGCATAGATGTACAGTGCCCATAAACAGCCCTTAATTCATTCTATTCTTATTTCAGATGTATTCTGGCTTCTATCAGCATGAAATCAAGTCAAATTTAGTTGACGCTGAAAAACTCTTCGAAGCTATGGGCTATCGCCAGGTATCAAACCAGATTCTTGTACTGGATGGGCCCATTTGCCCAGATCAAGTAACAAATGTATCACGTGATGCTATGGCCGCTTACGTTGAATGCCAAATCATGAAGCAAGTAAAGGCGGGTTTGGCAGCTTTGCCACTACCATGTTCTTGGAATGACATATTCAAATGTAGAGAAAATCACTTAGGTAAGCAAAAATAGCAGTTAGACTGGAAAACGCAAACACACACTGAGTATAATTGTTTTTTAACTAGTCGCATCTATAAATTATACTCTAGATCCTTACATTTTCTTTTAAAAGGTAGCGCAAGCCAAGCTATAAAAGCCATAGCTTATGCTGAGCAGGAGAGGCATTATCGCATGAAAAAACTGGCTACGGGTAAGTTAACATTCAAAATATCAAAACTAAAATAATTAGAAATCCTTTTTGCAGAAGCTCAATTTGCACCTCAATTACCGCCACCAGTTCAAACAATTGCAGCACAGCCAACAGTATCATGTGAAAACTGCGCTGTACATAACAACTATCATCACCACTTGCATCCATCTGCTGGGCCTCTAATCCATCAGATGCCGAACGGATGCAATATGCGCTCTCAACCAAACTATAACCCATCATGCAGCATCCATCATCCACCCAATAATTGCTTGCACTATAAGCATCCGAACTACTCACAGATGTCGCACTCTAAAAGTCTAGAGCACTATAATGAGCATCCTGACGGGCCTCCCCTGCCGCATCGGCACTCCTTTGATCAGCCTCCACAAAGTCAGCAGCCTCAACACCTCTACGACAATCCTTACGACTGCAGAGAGAGCTACCAAAATGCTTGTAACTTTAATGCCTACAACCATCCTTACAATGTGTCTGGCAATCGATATCCGCTCCCCTATAATATTTCCAGCCAGCTCAATAATCACAACCAATATGCATACAATGGATCTGGCAATATGTACCATCCAGTTGCTGGCTGCGGTCACAAGATTCCTACAGCAACATCGGCGGCTGGTATTGATAGTAGTGGATATGGTGAGTGCAACGGTTATGCGAAAATAACTCCGTGCAGTTATGCCCATCATCAGTTGTCGCGGAATAGCGGCGGCGGCAATAAAGACTTTCAAACCTTTAGGCAGAGGTCGTTTCCGCCGGATCAGCAGCTAATTGATTTCGATGAACGACCACCACACGAACTTCCACACACCTACTCACACTCTCAGAATAATAGCTTTGACTACAGCGACCGCTCCCCACAACAAATCTATGACAATAGGCGAAGCCGTGCAAGTATGCAGCAGCCGGCACCTATGCCGCCGCAAAAGGACATCTATAGTCGAAATCATAATAACATCGAAAGCTCCGACGATTTGGATGGTAACTATGTGTACGCTACCCCAACACCCGCACGACATCGTAAGCCAACGACTGATAAGTATCATAAAAACTCGGAAATCCTACAGGAGTACGAGAAGACTTTAGACAATAAAAGTAAGCTCCCACTGGAAGCCACAGCACGAACCAATGGTGGAACAAATACAACGCATCCCATCTATGCTCCGCCTCCAGACAACTACGACAGCTATGAGGATTTCGTGAACATAGAGAGTTCGAAGAGTGCCGCAGAATCGACTTCTGGTGGTAAATCGTCGAATGCAAACAAGAATCAGGACGGAGTGGGCTCATTCGAGTCATGGGACTTTGTTTTTCAAAATCTCGAAAAGCATGGCTACTCCAAAGATCTTGGCGAACGAGGAGACTTGCTGGTACAAAGTCTGGATTTAGATTCATTAAATATCTCCTCGGGCAACACAATTGCCACGGATAAGCGACGCGTAAGTCGCAACTTAGAAACAAAGACTCGACCGCAAAATGGTGATGTGACAAAGTCAAAAACACTTGAAAAGACTCCAACAACGGTTTCACGAACTAAATCTGGCGTAGAAAAGTCTATCCTGAAGGCACCACTATCCAAAACTGTTGAGAATGGACAATCGGCGCACTTGAAGCCGACATTAAAGTCCAACCTTAAACAATCGACCAGCTTAAATAATAATTTCGAGGAAGGCAGCAATCATCTTCAACATCAACATCACCATCCAGTCGATAGAGTCGCCTCAAATCGGCTGAGCAGCTCGACGCGGACACCCTCGAAGAGTACGAATACAAGCACCGTAACCACGACACAAGTAATTGTGACAAGTCCGAACGAATGGAGTTGTAGATTTTGTACGTTTCTCAATCCAGATACAAAACGAATTTGCGACATGTGTTCGCGGAGTAAAGATTTTAATTTGGAGTCGACTAATACGCCGACTTGTGTTTAATTTTTTGTTTCTTAGTCTTAATAATTATTTCCTCTCGAATTGTTATTTATGTTTATTGGTTTCATATATTTTTTTTTCCAAATTATTTCCCTACAAAATGTTAGAATGTGTGTTCTAAGAATGATTGTTATTGGTCCCAGGAACTTGTCCATTGTATTTGAAAGTGTCAGTGATTGCATTTATTAGAACCGAGGTTGCTTAGAAACATAACCTTTTTGTTTTGGTTGCCAGTCGCTTTGTTGTGGTTGCTCGCTGTTATTGTATTTTTCTGCAAAATTTAGTGCCAATGTCGCTCATTGGTTTCACAACGACGTGAATATGAGTCTGTGATTTGCATTACCACAAATTTTAGTAATTCGGCTGCACAATTCCCCCAAATTTTTGTCTTCAGTTTCTGTTTCAACTATGTATGTACTTATTTTTAAACAAAAAAATCTTGGCATTTTATGTATTTAGCGAATACATATATGTATGTATTTCTATATAATATTTCCCAAACGATGAGGTTAAGCCAAAGTCAAAGCTTTCAAATCACTACAATACTTCTTCAAGTTCTACAGAATACAAAATTTGTAACTGTAATTCCACAATGCTGAACACGTAATATATTTGCAAAGTATGTTAATGTTTGATAATTAAAAATATCGTTAAAAAAAAATAATACCAAGAAATAATATTTCTCTTATGTGCCTCTTTCTTTATTCTTAAAAATTGCAAAAAAAAAAAATACTTTTAATTGGAACGTAATTAGAAGAGTAAACAAATACATTTTTATTATAATATTTATTTCTTTATTAAATAAAATTTATTTATGTTTAAACAAAATTACATTATATATATATTATGTTAAACAATTGAAAAAAAAAAATAATAATAATAATGAAGAATGTGAGTAATACAATTTAATTATTAATAATAAGAACACCACATGATTGATTTTAAACAAAACTATCATTACGAAAATGCTTTAATTAAATCAATAAAAATTAAATTAATACAAAAAAAAGAGAAAACACTTTTAATTAAGAGACTAAACATAAAAAACAAATTACTACACAATACACATTAGACAATTAGAAAATGTAAATTCTACTTACCTACATACATTATATATATACATATTATATATATATATATAAAATTATATATATATATATAAAATTATATTTGTTAAACCCATTCATTGTGATTTGAGAAATTATTGTAATTTATAATATAAAAGAAAAAAAGTTTTATGTATGAGAGAAAATAAGAAAAAAATTAAATTCGAATCGGGCAGACATTTCACCCCTGAAGATAGCTGAAAACGGAAAGAAAATGTATCTTCCCCATAATAAATCCGAGAAAAAATAAAATAAAATATTTATTGCTATTTTGATTTAAAAAATAATACCTATTTATATTTATGAAGAAAGTATAAATATTACACAGAGAGTTGTATTTTTTTTCCCACTTATAAGTGACCTATTACCCGACCATGGACCCGAAAGATAGTTTTTATTAAACTAGTCTGACAATTTTCATTTTTCAGCACCAACGGATAGTTATAGCAAGATTTAAAAAAGATTCATACTACCACCAAAGCGTTTGAGATTACAAATTGTTGTTGTTTGGCTTTGATGAAATTTTCAAAATACGTTTTCGTTTCCCTGCTTAACCATCGTTAAACCACCTTCGACGGTGAGTTAAGTTAAATCACAGTTGGAAAACATCAGTTAGTCTCAAATTTGTTTTATTAAGAACATTTTACACATAACTTAAGGGTAACTCGCCGTTAACTCGTGTTTATTAATACCGGTTTATGACAATATGAAATATTTATTGGGGAATTCATCTTCTTGTATTCGATGTAATTGCGATGTTTTTGAATTGCGCAAACGATAAATCGCTCACCTCGTCGTCTGTATGATAACAGACATTATTTTGCAAATAATATTTCACTTTGTTTTTTCCAAACAGCTTATACCAACTAAAGGTGCGTATTTTTCTTCTGAAAATGCATCGAAATTGCATTGAATAATGACAAAGAATGAGGGCACTATTTTCATAGATATCATCATAACTGAACGACTTCTCAAAATGTACACATCAAAGTGACACGAGATAAATGTCAAACATTTTGGTGTTATTGTGAGTACGTGTGAATCTTGCGTTTGGTTTAGGATTCTCAGAAACTGGTCTAAATCTAAAAATAAAATTAAATTTTTGGGGAATTGAAGGCAAAACTGGCCAGACAGCAGCAAAAATTGGTCTTAGTCTTAAAAAAACCAATTTTCGGGTCCAATGGAGAGCCACTTTAGTTAGCTTTAGATAACAAGAGATAATATAGATCCGATGCTTTCGAAGCGTTTTTGTATTATATATTAACCCTTTAACAAAATACAGCAATGGCCAATCGGGCTAACAATCTCTGAAATTCTTGTTAATAGTTGCACACAAAAGTATGCAATGAAATATTATTTGCGTATAATGAAAAAGCCAAGCCATACGGCAAAGAAGAAAACTCGCGTCCAGTTAATGTACATATTAATATAGTATTTGCAGTCCAGTAAAAAAAGCTCTGCCTCATCTATATGAAAATAACTATAGAAGTACATTTCAGCTTAATGTCAAATATTAGCAAAACGTTAATGCTGGCTTCTGACCACGGCGAAATATTTCCCTAGAAAACATCAGGTGCCACTTGGAGGTGTGAATTCACTAGTCCACAAATTTTGTTGAATACCTTAATAGTGCCTTGAAGCAGCACTAAGTGTAAAATACGGAGAAGAAGGTGGGTCTGATAGTCAGACTCGAAAGCACTTGCCCGAAGCGTCTTTCAGTCCATCCCTGAGGGAGAACGTAGAAGAGAAAGACCACACGCTAGGCGGCGCGCGTAATTGCAGGGCGACCTGACTTGGTGTACGTAATTAGAGGCAGCTCTTTAGCGACCGAAAAGGCTTTAGGGGCTTGTGAGCTGAGGTCATGGTCCACCCCGGACTGTAAGCGCAATCAACAGTAAATAAATAACCCGGCAACGATTGCATATTTAAAAACGAAAAAAAGGAAATTATAAATTCCGTAGAAGGATTCAACTATTGGGTAATAAGCAGGTTATGGGTACGATTTCCAAACAAACAAATGCGTCCCATTATTTAACAGTGCTAACATCAAGGCAGTGATGCTCAGCAGTTGGCTTCCAAACGGACTTCTGCATTGAGCCGGGGGTCATAACTTAATGAACTGAATGATCTGAGTTGAATTGTTCTATGGTTTTGTTTAACGACTTCACTTTCAACTCAGGAAATTTGGTCTTAAAACATCACATCCATTGACTTAAGGGCGAACGACAAGAGCCTAGTTGAAAACAGATCAGTAGGGGCAGAAAAATATCTGCAACGCTATAGGAAACTGAATAAGCTGAATTATTTCTAGTGAAAGCGGTACAAAATGAATGAGACTAAGCTATAATCAGATGTATCTTAGTGCGAAAAGTCGATATGGATGATATAGGACAGCCAGAGTGAAGAGAAAAGTTCTTCCACTGATATTTGGTCCTCTGGTTGAATGGAGGAGAAGGTACAACAGCGAACTCCTTGGGTTGTACCAATACGACATAGAGCGAATGTTATTCTAGAAAAAAAAGAAAGGCCAAAACTCTAGCGTAATCGCTTGGCTTAGGATTGGCGGATAGCGGTCCGATGATGATTTCAAAACAACAAGATTTTACTTAATGCTTTATTACATTCAGTTTTACTTAAGGATCAGCATTTTATTTGACTTTTTAATGAATTTCTCGGTTTTTTTTTTTATTTCTTCACAATATTTTTCGTTCATTATCTGTTTTTTTTTTGTTGATGCAACGTTCTGTATTTGTTTTGTTTTTTCTCTAAGTAAACTAATCTAACAATTTAGTACCTTCTATTTTGTAACTGTAAATTAGTGTTTGCCGGTATATTTAAATACGAGTATGTATAATAATTTGTTGTTTATTTCTTCTGGAACACAAAATATGTTTATTTTTATTAATTTTTTAAGTTAACTTAACTTTGTAGTTAATTCGTTTCAAAGAACGTTGTATATTTTCATTAACAAAATTTTATTCAGTTGTATTGTTTATTAAGCTAAATGAACAAATTGTTTGTGTTTTGTCTTTAGAGTTGAATTTACTTAAGGATACCTAAATACATTCTGTTTTGTTTTTTTTTTTTAATTGGTTTTTTTTCCCTAATATCTACTAAGAAATATATTTCTTTAATGTTACAAAAAAGGCCGTCGTAAAGTCTTTTTACGTAGTTGTTAAATTGTTTTTGTTTTAATTTTTCGTGTTCCTTAATTTTCTGTTTTTGTTTTATTTTTTTTTTAATTTTAATTTAAATTTAATTGATGAAAAAATTTAATGAGTTTGAGTTAGTTTATTTTTGTTATTATTTTCTTTGTTAGAGAAACAGTTCTATGATTAAATTGAGTACAAAAAAAAAAAAAAACAAGATAAATGCTTTGTTTTTAAATATATAAAAATATATACGATTATGTATGATTTTTGAATTTGAAATTTTCGTATGTTTTAATTTTTTTATGATTTTCTTTTTTGTCTTAACATTATACATAGTTTTGTTTCTCATTTGCAATTTCAATAAATTTGGCTGATTTCGTTTTCCAGTTTTTAGTATTTTTTATTTTCGTTTTGGTCGTTAAACCTTAAATTTGAAATTTATAATTCTAATGGATTTGATAAAAAACAATTAATTTATATATATAAAATGAAATAGTTATGGAAACTTTAAGCTCTTATTTGTATGACGTAGGAGATTAATAAAATATGTTTTGTTTTTATGAATTAATAATGCATTGTTATATGGGAGTTAATAGCAGGAATTGAATCTATGCATAGATTCCGCTTACTTAAAATTATTTTTAGCCGACATTTTAAGATTTTGGTATATGTATGTCTTTTGATTTTAACTACAAACAACACGTAGGTGTTTATTAATTTAAGTCAAGAAGCTGCTAAATTTGTAAACCGTTTTTTTTTGTATCTTAAATAATAATAAAAAGTGTGAAGCAAAATAAATTAATAATTCGTTAATGATGATCTTGCTAACAAAGACCCTTTGCAAATATTGTGGCGCGCCGTTAAAAAGAGTTCTAGAAAAAAAATGCATTCAAAGTTGATAATATAAGGCAGAAAATGAGGGTCTATCTCAAGGACACCTTGTAAAACTAGCTACAAACTCTATTGCATATTAATGCAAGATATCTTGATATTTGAGATAGATAGTCGAACATACTTATGGTGTCTAACAACTTTAGTAAGGCTGGGACTTTACTTAAATTCAATTAATGCACAAGTCATGATTTATGCATATTATAACCTCTTTTCGCAAACAATATTTCGGTTAGGTTTAAAATTTCAGGTGGGTTTTGAGTGTTTGTTTGTGCGGCTTCATCTCATTAGTTTTGGTTTAAATTTTGGCATTTTTTTTTGTTTTTATTTTAAAATTTTAGTGGCAAACATATTTTTATACACACAAATACATATATATAATATGTATTAATTTAAAAAACAAAATCAAAATCTTTCCCATTTTTGTGCAAATACAATAGATTGTAAAATGTTCTTTTTTAAATAAAATACTTAATTATATATATATTTTGTTTTCTTTTAAAATGATGAACTTATAATAACTGTTCAGTGCAATTTACTTAATATTAATTACTTTATAATATCATCATCGTGCAATAGGCAATACATTTTCAATGTCGTATTATACTTCAAAATTGATATTTTTTTTTTGCCTAAGATGTAAATATTTTTTCTTTTTTTGTTTTTTTTTGTTCAATTTGTGTTTATATTTTTGCTTTCTAAAATTTGCTTCTTAAATTAATAGAAAATTGCATTGTAAATTTGGTAATGCAATTACAAAATCGTGCAGGCTGATCCCTGCATTACTTCACTAATAAACATTGGGGTTCCAGCACCAAGGCCACCATCTGTTTTCTGATGTTCATTCTGAAAATAAAGTTAAGATTAAAGAGTGCTGAGATGGTACGATTTAGAAGACGTTCTAAAGGTAAAACTTGTAAAATGATAATCCTATATAGGGTGGGTTGACGCATTATTAGCGAGGTAATATCCTGCATCACTAGGGAGATAATTATTCTACTTAACAAACAGGAAATTTTGGTGATCTATGAGATTAGTGGGCTTTACTTACATTACTTGTTTCTACAGTATTAAGCTTATTCGCACCTGCGTTCACTTGTTTTATTTCTTTATACTTATCTCGCCTTTTTTAAGCATCCCACCTGCTTTCGTTTGACCAGCTTTAGTAGCTTGTTTCTATTTAATCAAAGATTGTCCTTGAAAACACATGTACAGTTGACAATAGTTTTCCGTTTACTAGCGTTAAACTTTACTTGTTGAATATCTGTGCTTCGGAAAAAATTAATAAAGCGCACGACTGAGTCATAAGAAACTTTCTCGCTACATGAAATGCTGGTTTTAATCGCCTCAAACAAAATGGAAACATTTGATCAGTTACTAAAATTATTTAAATCACTTTTTTAGTTTTGAAATATTGGATTTGCTCAAGAATAGCTAGATGTAACTTTGCATATTGGACACATTTAACCTTATTTTCCATAATACAAAAACAGATAAAAATCTTTAGAGCCGTCTTTAAGAGAACGCATTTCACTTTACTTGAGAATAAATTATGTATTTAAAAAATCGAAGTACGAAGATTTATTCAATATTATATCATAAAAAACATTAAAAATTTAAGGAATCCCCTTTACTAGTTTTTGAGATATTGGCGGTTTTATAAATAATCATTAAATTTTTTTTCTAAAAACTGAGTAAGCCGTATTTTTGGCTCTATATCAAGTATCCAAAGTACTAGTTCAACCGTTTCGCAATACGGCTCCCGGATAAGCAGACAGACAGACCGGCGGACCTGGCGGACCCACTTTTTTGGACTTCTATATAGTCGTTATATCGTCCCTCATACTCAGTTTGAGTTCGAAATTTCCGCGCGTACATATGTATGTACTTCTATATACATACCTCTTCCTTATCTTTCTTTATACTAGTTATATTTTTCTTAGCCGTAACGCTTTGCTTTTGTTTATTTTTCGGATTTCGCTTTTAAAATAGAAATAATGCTTAATTTTTTGGAATTTGATCTTATTTCACGTCACCAAGCAGGGGGTCAGGGTGCCGCTACGCGGTATGGCGGGCCAATAGAACGCAAATACATATCTAATAACCGCCCAGGTATCGTTATTATGTTCTAAATATCTCACAATTGGAAATTTGGGGACATAAGTCCCATTAGGGTGGGACATATGTCCCGAATTCAATTCGGGACTTATTTGCTATGTTTAAAGACATGCAACATATTTTCTTAGTCTCCTTTGGTCTAGCAATAAGGAAAAATTAAAATAGTATTGGCTTAGTATTTTTACCAAAATATCAACCACACAATATTTTTGGCCACTTGAAGATTTCTTTAAAAAAAAGTCATTCACCACTTTCTTAATGCCTTTATTGGAGGCAAATAGGGATATGGATAGGGTATCATACTGTTCGCCCCCAGTGGGCTGTAGCCTTTTCTTATATATTTTTTGTAGTTTTATTACTTTGTGAAAGATATGAGCAAAGTTTTAATACAATTTCTGACGTGTTTTTAGTTACAGGCCTAAAAAGTAAGTAGCCCTAATTTTAGCAAATTTCGTCACTATTGGCTTTGTCAGTCAGTCAGGGATAATACCCAGCATAGTTTTTGAGAAGAAATGCAACTAAAATATAGGTTATTCCAATCTTACTCACATCGTCATATTCGCAATCGAAATAGTGACTTTGGCACTCCATGCAACGGCATTGATCTGACATTTTACATGTTATACCCCATTGTTTGGCCACTGCCTTGTAGATCTCCTTCGATGACTTGTTGCTAATGATCTCCGGTGACATAGACCGCTCTTGTTGTTGTGAATAATTTCCACTCATTTGACTCATCTGATTCGAGTCCCAACCGCCATCACTTTCACTGTCACTTTGGCGATTCTCCGCATTCTCTGAGTACTCTGGCGGAGGTTGATTCTGCGATTCATCATGATGGCTGCAATCCAAGTCTAGTTGCTGGCTACTTCGATGATGATGGGTGTCTGCAAAACAATATCTATCATAAAAACGACGAATAATTCAGACATTTACTTGCTGCTTACCATGCATTAAAGGATCACAAAATCCAGAATTATCTGTACTCTGACAGGCACTGCCACCGCTACAATCCTCTAACAAATTTTCTTCAGACGAAGGCGCCGTCATTCTAGAAATTAAATATTCAGTCGAATCAATTGATTCCTTGCGATTGTCGGGTTCGTTTTCGTCGTCGTCTTCGTCCTCGTTGTGCTGATGTTGACTCTGCTGATTGTTATTGTTGTGTGCGTCCTCTGAGATATGTTCATTCGATCCAATTTCGGTACAATCAGGATCCATGCATTGGTTTGTCAATTGCTCACAGGATGTCCTGCCAGATGTGCTCTTTCGTATGTTAGTAGTAGTTTGATCACCACTACCACCTCCACTACAACCGTCTTCGGCGGACAATGTTAGTCGACTGCCGAGGTCGATACTATTTGCAAGGCGTGTATTCTATATAAAAGGAATAAATAAATAAAAATATATCAAAAAAAAAAACAAAAAAAAATAGGACAAGAGAGTGTTAAGCTTTCTTTTAGCCTAAAGCCTAAAGAAATACAACAGCACATCGAGAAAATTTCATTATGCAAAAAAGAAATCAATTTAACTCACTTCCTCCAGAACGTGCTCGTAAGATGGCGGTGGGCTCTTCGGCACAGGACTCTCCGATGTGCACTGTGTTATGGTGGGATTCAAATATCCTGCAAAAATATGAATGAATAAATTTTAACCTTAAATCATAATCAACAACGTTGTTGTCATCGTCACATCGACTTCTGATGTCACCATCATCTCTTCCAGCATTCTCACTGTCATCATCATCATTATCATCACCATAAGCCAAGCACTAGCAATAAGGATATAAGAGCGCGAGCGCTATCCTATAGGTTATGTGTGCTTTGAAATATTTATGATGCGAGTGGGTGTTTTCATGCCTGTGCTGCGGTGCTTGGATACACTTACACTTGATCATAAAAATGTATAATTTCAATCGAAGTGAAAATAAAGATGCGACTAGAAGGATAGAGGGCTTGTATTTCCTTACATCAGCACTACTCTTGACTCTTTTTAGAAGTGCTTTGCAAAGCACATACCTACGTAGGTATAGCTAGGTACATGTACTAGCAAGAGGGCTGATTGTGGGTTATGAATGAATTAAAAATGTTACATTTGCTAACTGTGCAGTGCATCTCTGGATGGAATGTGGTGTGAATAAACTCATTAATTTTGCAAAAATGAATACGCCGTCAGCGCTCATGGCTCTAACAATGTTGAGGTGGATCAAGTGGTGATGACACTTGACATCTACATATATATAATTGAAATAATAAATTGATCATAGAAACATTTGTGGCGATAACTTCATTTCAATGTACTATATTGCAATGTATGTAATTTTGAAATAATGAATTATCAAAATATTACTGGGCCCCACTCAAGTCAAGAAAGTTAAGGTCGCCCTACGCTGAATTGAAATATCAGGGCCCAATAACACCCTTTTAAAAAGACGGAAAGCCTCTGGTTTAGACTCGAATCGACTAGCTACTTGTCAGATGCTACTAATTAACTTTTGCGTAATTAATTTACATCTCGGAATTAGCACTAGTATATCCAATTACTATCCTGTGGTTTATAATATTGTATAAATTTTGATTGTACTGTCGCGTACTTTTGTGTGAAGATTATCGCATTTCAATGAATAGCACCCTGTAGCACATTAGCGTAAACAAAATAAAAACGTCAAAGTTGGATACGTGACTGTCACAATCCACAACAATGTTTTGACAGTTATCATTTTCTTACGGGCCGAAATTGTTTTTTAAGAAAAATTTTAAGAAAGTACTTAAATTTAATATACACGTTGTAATACATGTTAATATTTATCAAAGTTAGGGGTCTTGCATATATTTATGATCAGCATCAAACGTTATGACGATTTAGCAATGTCCGTCCTTCCGTGTTCAATTTAAGCTACTTAGCTGAAAGTTGGAACATAATCGTCCTAGGGTCATTGATAAAGTGTCAAATTTTGTTTAATACACCCACCGTTTAAAAGTTAAAGTTGAAGACATAAAGGGTTAGAAACTTAACAAAATATGTAAATTCACAAGTTTCCAGTATGAAGCATTTTGCCACAACTACTTTTTGTGGGCGCATTTTACTAAAATGTGATTTTCTTAGAAAACAATAAAAAAGGATGACAATTATTTAGCCAATATCTTTTCATATACAGGGTGTTTTTTTAGAGGTATAGAACATTTTAATCAATTTGACTTTATTGGAAGGATAATTTTATGCCATTAATGTTTAAATAAGACTTCGGGCATGTGGCCGCCGCGGCTGGTTCGAATAAAGACAAGTTTAGAGGTCCAATTTTCAACCACTTTTTCAAGCATTTGGGGCTGTATGTCGGCAATAACGCCACGATTGTTGGCTTGCAAGTCCCCTAACGTTTCTGGTTTGTTGGCGTAGGCGAGCGACTTCACATATCCCCAAAGAAAATTATTCAATGGTGTACAATTACACGATCTTGGTGGCCAATTGACAGGTCCATTCCGCGTAATTATGCACTCATCAAATGTTTCCGTCAATAAATCGATTGTGACGTGCGCTGTGTGGCATGTAGCGCCGTCTCCATTGACGGTAACTGACTCTCCAGCATCATTTCGGAAGAAGTATGGCCCAATGACTCCACCAGCTTATAGAGCACACCAAACAGTCAGTTTTTGTGGATGTAATGGCGTTTCAAGGGTCTCGGGTGGATTCTCTTCACTCCAAATGCGGCAATTTTGCTTTTTGACTTAGCCATTCAACCCAAAATGAGCCTCATCACTGAACAAAATTTTCGCGGTGAAGACTAAACCATTATTTTCGAAATAAATTTGCACGATTTGCAAGCGCTGTTCATTTGTCAACTTGTTCATGATGAAATGGCAAACCAAACTGAACATAAATGACGTTAGAGTTGCCAGATTTGACCACAAAATGTCAATTTTATCTCTATTCGAAAAACCAACCTCTAAAAAAACACTCTTTATAAATATATCAATATATCAACGATTTGACCGCGCCAATTTTTTCTGGCTGTTTTTTCAAATAAATAATGTGTTTTTCATAGAAAACGAAATGAAATACCGTTCATCATGTTCGTAATGCATTTTTCTTGGGGGTATATAGGGGCCTTTGGTAAATGTTTCAGCCCTAAAACTCAATGTTAAATGTGTCTTTAGAAAGGTATTATGTTCATACGTGTATTTAACCGATGTTGTCTATGAGTGAAATGTATTCATAAATATAGGAGTTTTTTTCTTTTTTTCTAAATAATGATCATAACTGTGGTTAGTTGTCTAAATAATGTATGCTTGTAGTTAGAGAGAGAAAAAAAAACAATAATTTCATTCCACACAAAACGATGCAAAGGACATGCATGATAATAAATATACTTTGTTTGACCTCATAAATCTCAATCCTTACCCAATCGCAAATTATTCGTTTTGTTTGGCAGCAAGGATTTCCTTTCGTTGCCCATCGATCCCAAGCTAGTGCAGTCGGCCGAGTCGATTGTCGAGCTGCTTGCTCCGATCGTTGTTGAATGATTGAGAAGAGCTTCATTTACCTGCGGATCCGAGTCAACTTCTTGTGATGTACTCCGTGAGCCTCCCATGCGAAATTTAAGTTTAAACGGAGCCATATTGAAAAGCCTTCTTCGTGTACGCCTTCCTTCGTCTCCTCCACCGGCTCTGCCCCGTCTCGGCCTAAGTTCTTCCACTTGAGAATTTATGTTTACAATTTATGTTATAACACGCTACAGATTATTCACAACATTGATAGTACTGTATTTTTTTGTTTGTTTATTGTGTTAACAAAATTTAATGTTAACAAAAATGCATTACAAATTATTGGTAATAATATTTTTTGTTTGTTTGTTTTTTTTTTTACTTAAACATAAAACAGACACATAAAACACTTATGAGCACATGATAAGGTGCAGCAGATGTAGAAGAGATTCAAATCTGAAAGAGAGTTTTTCGACATTTTATACAACAAAATCAAAAAAATTTATGTATGAAAAACAATATGTATCTATGTATAGTTTATTGAAAAGAAAAGAGTGCGATATAGGGGATGCTGGCTGATGTGCATGCAAGGAGATACTATGTGTAGGTGTTTTTTTTTTGTTAATAAATCTTGGGAAATTACCTCGGATTGGTCAAAAACCGAGCTGGAACGAAAAGAAAATATTCGGAATTATTGTTAGTTCTCAATTATTATGCTATATGAGTATTTAAACTTTTGTTTTTGTATGTTTTTGAGTACTTAAAACATTTCAAAAATATCTTCAAATATTTCGTCGTGCTAAATTCAAGTGAAAGACTTCATATAAAAGTACCTAATACCAAGTTTTGGCCGGATACTGTATACCTCTGCTTAGAACTAGGTGATAAATCAATTATTTTGGTGTAAAATTGATGCTACAGAAGTTTTGATTTATTCGACACTTTGTTGACTTTCTCGTATACATTAGTATACTAAAGAGGAAGTTATTGCGATCGTCCGGAAATTTCTAACTCAAACTGAGTATGAGGGATGATATTTCGACTATAGGGAAGTCCAAAAAAGTGGGTCCGGCAGTGCCGTCTGGCTGTCTGTCTGTCTGTCCGGCCACCGTATGGCGAAACGGTTCGACGGATTTGCTTCAAAGTTTGTATATAAGGTCCTTGGGATTACATCTCGGAGCATCTTTTTAGTTTTTGCTTTATCTTTTGAAATAACACTGCCTCCCATACAATTTTTTTTGTGTAAATCACTTATCACTATTTTTGTCGAAAGTGGTTTCAAGGATTTCCGTTCTTTTTTGTAATTACGATATTTGGGATGGGGTGAAAAATTCTGCATACTCAGTTTTCGGAAAATAAAAATCGGTAATTTTTAAAACCGGCAATATCTCAAAAACTGACAAAGGGAATTTCAAAAAATTTTACTGATTCTTTCATACTATAAAGTCGTACAAATTTGAATACTTTGATTTTTGAAATAATTTTTTAAATATAACAATTTCATATAACGATTTTCTTAAATTTTAATTAAATTCGTTTTCTCAAAAACGGCTCTATCGATTTTAATAATTTTTGGTATTTCGAACAATTATGTTAAAAGTGTGGAATATGCGAAATTACATAAAAATCGCAGGTGCCGTTTTTGAGAAAATCTAATTTTTCTAAACCTAAAAATTGATTTAAATAAATTTTTCACAATTCATTTTCGATTCATTTTGCGATTGAAAAACGCATCTCATGTTTTGAGAAAGTTTCGTATGACGCAGTCGTGCACTTTATTTATGTTCAGTGAGCTTCACCGGCTAACCAAGAGAGATGCGGTGAAAGTGGAAATATTATGATGCCTCATTATTGGTCTTAAATTAGTGGGGAAAAGGTATTAAGAATAAGAAGAAGCTATTGTGGATTAAAGGCTGTTTTTAGTACGCATAAACGCATATCACAGCAGCCGTTAGCACATTCAAATCCGTTTATTTCTTCTCGAGATAAGCGGCAACATACAGAGAAATAACTGGCGGCTTGCTATAGATTTATACCTTAACTAACTTAGATATATAAAAAAAGTATTTATTCGATATGCTGTGTTTAAAAAAGGATTTGATGTTTAAAAATATTTATGGCTTATTTTACAATGTCTAAGAAAAGTGCTTGAAACTTAGCCGCCAAACATCAATTTTGAGGGTGTTTCACAAAAACTGATTACATCTAACAAACAATTAAAGTTCTTAGTAATTTACTACTCGGATGAAGTATCAAATAACATCCCCAGCCACCGATGTCACTTCTAAGAAAATGCTGGAGTAGAATTGGTGAAAAAAGTTTAGTAGGCTTTTAAAAAAAAACAACTACATATCTTTTTGTAAGGTTAAATGCATTAGTCGTTGTCTATCCCCCGGGGCTGTAGGCTCTTGCTTGGATGATATTGGCCGTAAGTGCTTGAATCGTTTCCAGAAAAAAAAATCCAAAGAAGTCAAATCGCAGCTCCGAAGCGGCCAATTGACATCGCCAAGACAGCTGATATCACGATTTTAGAATTTGGTGCGCAAAAGATCGACTGTGGCATGGGCTGTGTAGCGTGCGCCATCCTGCATAAACCAGAGTTCGTCCAAATTCATGTCATGTGAACATGGACCTGTAACGCCCACCGTTGACCAAAATCTTGTTCCCAATTGTTCGAAGAAAAATTGTCCAATGATCAATCCGCTAAAGCAGCTACATTCTCGTCTGTGCGTACCGCACGCCAACGGGGACCATACCATTCTCACGAACTTTTTGCACAAGCTTACGTATAGCAGGCGCGGTAGCAGCTTCATTTCGGCCATAACTTTTGGAAATGAGTTTCAAAATAACATATGATTCAAAAAGAAACCACTAAATGACCCACCATATATTTATATAAAAAAAAACGTCCCTAGCTAATTTCGGATAGTCAAATTCAAAAACACAATTAATAAAGTATTGAAACTAAAAAATAGTGCTTGATTTGCAATTTCTTTTATAGCAGTAATTCTGTATTCTTGAAATACAAACACATATTCCATGTGCCGGGTGTAACGGTCTTTTAACCTTAGTTACACGAAATTGATTACATAATACCACCAATGTATTCCACTCACCAATTCCTTTATGTCTCATTTTTGTGCAAATAAAACCACTATGGATGTGAAGTGGAGTAGGAGAAAAAGAAGCAATAATTAGAAATTACGTCGCCAGGTCATTTGTTTTCCTAACGCGTAGTAGACAGCTATCATGCGAGTGCTTAATGCCGAAAATATATACATACATTCAAACATACATATTTGTGTGTGTGTGTAAGTGCGTATGCGTATCCTGGTTTCTTAGTCTATCTTTCAGCAATTAGGGTGTAGTAAAGATACTTATAACATTGCCTTATTAGAACCATGTCTATTAGTGATTGTATGATAAAAGGACGTTTCGGCCTAGGATAGAAAATAATAAAAAAAAAAAAACTTTACGACACGCTCGTTCACAGTGCTCCTTTTTCTTGGTTATCGTGGCTTTATCAAGAAGAATAAAATAAAACGAACACACGAGAAGGTTTGATGTATGACCTATCCCTTCTTCCACATATTGCGTTCGAATAACGACGGCGCATTTTTTTCCTAATTTATGGAAAAGCGAATATTATGACGGCATTGATATTTAACTATGATGTAAGCTCTTTTTCTGTTCTGTAAAAATAAACATAATAAACAGCGGGAGTGTTTTCTTTTTCGTTTACTTAGGACGCAATCGAAAATGGAAATTAATAGCTCTTCACCAAACAAACATTTATGGTGCCACTAAAGTACACAGATGTCTGATATATCTTTTATAAGCTTGAATGTATGCATGTTAGAAACGTGAATACCAATACGGACAGATAATCATGAAATGAAATAAAGTTTTCATTCCAATATTATTAACTGAAAATGGGCTTGGCTTCTGTGCTATGCTTGTTCAGCACGGTGGTGTCTAATACTTTCAACTCAGTCTAAACTCTATAGGACATGATAAGCGCTCGTATTCTCTAAGGTATTAATATACTTGCGTGATATCACAAGCAGACGTGACCGGAGTTTGTTAAATTCCTAATCAGCATGAGCAGATCCTTCAAGTTTCAAGCACTTGTTTATGGAACAACAAATAATGTGTACTCTTGTTTTTTTTTTTTTTTTGTTTCAAGTTTAATTTTACCTGAAGCGGGCAACATAAATGGGTTGAGTTTTTTTAATTTCTCCGGAAGGCGGCGTTGTTTTTTTTTGTATTTTAACAACGTAACAGTCACTGATAAATACTCCTATATGACTCCTAAAGCTGTTAATATGTTACAACACTTGATTTAAAATATAGTTTTCTGGGTCTTTAAAATAAATAAATAAATATTAGGCGTAAACGGCCCATACAGGACCTAAAGCTTAGCTTCTCCCACCATTGTGTGTGCGAAGTTATATTTTTGACACGAATGGCGGGACCTACAGTTTAATTCCGATTCCGAACGGCAATTTATTTTTGAGAAGCTTCTCATCACATTTCTTACTCTTGGATGTATGTCAGACGTTCGCAAGAGGTGGGGCAGCAAATAAAAACTTTCAGGTGGTATAGGTCGGGATTTGAGCCGGCGACCTTTCGCTTAGTGGTCCAACGCACTTAACCACTAAGCCACTGCACCCACTGGGTCTTTTAACAATACGGAAAAATGGAAGAACGCGTCAAAATTTTCGGCGGCATTTTTTCCAATTTTAGATATGAAAAAAGTCAGAATTTTTATTTTGAAAAAAGACCTTATGTTTTGGAAAGATAGCCACAAATATCTGGCTTTTTTCGGGGGCGTTTTATTTCCGGGAGCCTTATCAATAGTGAAATAATTTTTCAAGGAAAATGACAAATGGCAAGTGCATGTGGAGTGGCGATCACTCTGCTGTTTTTGGTGAAAGCGTGAATGGTGGGTATATAAACTCAAAAGATTTAGCTGGGAAACATACAGCAAATTGTGCATGAACTATGTAGTACTTTTCACCACTTTATTTATTAGAGAAATGTAAAAAATTGGTTTCGATAGTTAGCATAGAGAGAAAATAGTTTTATAAATTAAATTAGTTATCAAACAGACAAGTTTTCTATTCCTGTGCCAGAAAAACTTGTGTTAATTAGATAGTGATTTTTTATAAATGCGACTGTTAGAAAACGTTTAAACACCTGAAGTTATAAAGTAATATATTTTCCAAAATATTTCCACCTCAACTCAAAATATAGTCCTTCAAAGTAAAACTTTTTTTTTTTTGAAGTATAGCAACTCTGAATACGATATCTTTGTAACTAATACAGCTAAGAAAAATAAATTTCACGACTGCTCCATACGAAACTTTCTCCGTCCATGAGATGTGTTTTTGGATCGCAGAATAAATCGAAAATGAATGGTTACAAATTTATTTAAATCACTTTTTAGGTTTTGAAAATTTGGATTTTCTCAAAAATGGCAGCTACGATTTTTAATGATTGATGTAATTTCGCACATTGGAAATTCTTAACATAATTGCTCGAAATACATAAAATTATCGAAATCGTTAGAGTCGTTTTTGAGAAAACGAATTTAGTTTTCGAGATATTGGTGGTTTTATAAATTACCTTAATCGATTTTTTTTCCAAAAACTGAGTATGCAGTATTTTAGGCCCCATCCCTATCATCCTCAGTACTAAAAAAAACCACAGTCCTTGGAACCATTTTGTATAAAAACAGTGATAACTGATTTTCAACAAAAAAAATTGTATGACAGGTACTGTTATTTCAAACGATAAAGCAAAAAATAAAAAGATGCCCGAGATGTAACCCAAAAATGGTGTATATTCGAACTTTGAAACAAATCCGTTGAACTGTTTCGCCATACGGCGCCCGGACAGACAGACAGACAGAGCGACGGACGGACGGCATTGGCGGACCCACTTTTTTATATCATATCATCCCTCATACTAAGTTTGAGTTCGAAATTTCCGCACGTCCGCAATAACTTTCTCTTTAGTATACTGATGTATACGAGAAAGTTAAAAAATAGTTTGGGCATTTTATTTAATTGGAGATTGTTGCTTGTCGGGCGACACTGTATGCCTGGTGCAGTGATACTCACATAACATATGTGTTCGTTCTTTAAATGTTTGTTTCTGCAACAAGGATAGCTTCTGAAGGAAAAAAACAATTTTTTTATAGTGGAGACCTGCGATAGACCTATTATAGATCAAACCCAGCTTGTTGCTGTCTTATATCATCATGTTAATTACCAAATAGATTTGCTGAACTCTAGTGCTACCTTTTAGTTACGGTTACATTATCCCTCTAAAAGTAGTAAAGGTTCAACTTGCTAAGTTTTTAATTTTTTTGCGAGTTATCGTGTTTCCAAAAGTATTTGTAGGACAATACTGAAAATGGAAAATTCAAAAGATCTATTCATTATCCTCTTTACTCAATGTTGCGCATTCACATGAAACTTTTTTGCTGCATGGCATATGACACAATTCCCAAACATAAGAGTATCATAATCTGCAGGCTAAAAAAAGAGTCTGTCATTGTCACACCAACGAAAAAATCTCGACCTAATACTGCCACTCTTAACATGAAATGTGCAATCCACAAAAAGGATTCTACATGTCATCAGCATTCTTATACAATTTACCATTCCAATTATTTATACATTGTGTGCAATAAAATGTGCAAATTTTAATGTTTGCTTCCGAAAGGAATAAAATACAATAATAACAACACAGAATGTGCATCCTCTCTGTTGTCGTTTTTTTTTTAAAGACAAATATTTCATCTCTGTTTTTCTTGTTTGCTGTATCTTTTTATTAACGTGTCTTTTGGCAAATAAATTGACCTTAATTTGGAACTTAAATAGGGGCGAAAGTCAATAGAAGAATATTTGAACTTTATTTTCTTCTTGGTAAATGTCTTTTAATATTGATGGCTTATCGATTCTGGTAGTTTCGGAATGCTGTTTCTTTGTTTGTTTTAATGGAATCATTTTGTATATCTGAAAAGTTAGAGCAAATAAGTTAAGAAAATGGCAAGAATGGATAGGAATAGGGGGACTGCTCACGACAAATAATTTAATGGTATGTGAACCACTCCGCCAACGATGATGTCCAGGTTAAAATAAATAATACTTATCTAATAAATATACGGGAGGTAATTGCCAAAACATAGAGATTTTCAAAGCCAACAAGAAGAAGATACAAAAAAGCCGCATTTTCTCAATAAAATTTAGCTCAATATTGGATATATTGGATGAAGTAACTATCACTTAGTCCTTTAAAAACGACCGTCTGAATTGCGTCATCATATAGGGAAAAAACTTCTGAACGTGATCATTTATTAGGATGGTACAAAATACTGCAATACGTCAAAGAACCAATATCGAACAAATTGGACTACGACCGACTCAGTTGGTATCGCCATGTTCAAAGGAGGGATCCTACGAACTCCGTCAAAAAGGCAATGGCAAGCAACGTTCCCTTACAATATCGTATAAGAAGCAGGTCTAAAAACTTCTGGATCACACAAATGCGGAAACACCAGCATTGGCATCAATGATGAAGCGGTTCAAAATCGGTAGGCCTGCAGATATTTTATGAGGTCACAGGCGGACCAGTAGGAATGCAGTGATGTGGGAGGGTTTTGATCCCTATAATCCTGATCATAGCCTCGTCGTTAAATGGACAGAAGACACAATACTGCAAATTGAAACAAAAGCATATAGTAAACGGGGAAAACTATAACATCTACTAGCTTCTAATGACTAGTAACAACGAGCGGAAAACTCAGCTTTTGAAATTGTGCAATTAATTTTGTGAATTGGTTTATCTACTATACTACCTTAAATTCAGCGCAAAAACGTGATTGTTAGTTGCTGCATATGCTACAATGCCGCTGCCTCATATTCTACTATTCTGCACTTTTGTTCAGAATTAAAAAAATGGAACTAGAAAGTCTGCGTAGTCAGAAAAAATGTTTGTCAATAAGAACGTCTTCATTTTTATCTACAATAAAAAAGTCCAAAAAACTTCGAAGCAGGGACGATCTACACTGAACAGATGCACAATTTTCCTCATTGTAACCCAAGTGCTGTTGTAAGGGCAGAAGAACGGGCGATTTCTTGGAGCAAAAGAAAATACTCTACGTTGATTCAAAAGAAAATGTGATATTGGCTTCAATTGAATCTTATATTTTGGTGATTTATAAAGAAAACACATTTCTTTTGCTAAGTGAGCAACGTAAACGCACTACAAACAAGAAGGACTTTCTAGAGATAAGAATCATGAGGCATCTTCCATCTCCCTGCACAACTCTGAGGGACCGAGGGAATCGGCTCTGGCATATTTGAACATAAAAATACTCAAACTTATTGATGATGACCACATATTGCACTTACCTAATATTCTTACTGTGTTCAATGTTGTCTCTGACACTAAGTAGCAAAATAGTAGCGGCATTTAATGCTCAATATTGTTTCTGATAAAGTGTAAAAGTGTAACAGAATGACAGTGTATATGGTTGTGGTTGTTACACTTACAAAGATAGAAGACCGGATACAAGGTAGAAGGAACCATGATTACATACAGATGTAGGATGTCTTCATATAAGGACCTGCTTTTGTAATAGCCTAATCCTCAATTGACGGCGGTTCGAGGCAAAAACCTATCGACTTACATTTGCAAATCAAAGAGGATGTAGCAATGTCAATAAAAAGTTTGCAGTTAAAAAACTGCTAGGTTTGGATACAAAACTATTAGTATCGACTTATTGAGGAAAAAAAAATATATGGTCCCGCAGATGATCTTTAACAATCACTAATGTCGACACTTTATGCAGAACTTTCAATTTGAACATTTAAGAAAAGTCCGGCTGCCTATTTCTCTAAAAAAAATTTAATTTCAAGAGAAGATTGATTTATATGCATGGGAAACTATGTATTTTCGATGATAGAAGTTTTAAAATTTCCATTGTAATCACCTAAATGGCGCCCAACAAGAAACCGTAACAATAGTAACAATATGCATTTGTAGATGCATATTTCATTTCTGGTACTTTACTATCCGCTCTAAAGAACAATAATATTTGTTAATCATTTGACTGTAAAGGAAATTCAGTGAAGGATACTGTAACGGCATACTCCCATAAAAAACAGATTCTACATTTTTTTTTTGCTTCACAAGGATGCTCCGTTTACATAATAATAAGTAAGCGAAATATAAATATATATATACAAATAAATATGTATGAGTATAAATACAAATTAGGACAGACCAACAACACGGCTAACAGAAACAAAACAACAACAGAAAGACAACAATAAAGTTAATTTTTCTGCAAACAATAACTGGAGGAACCCCTGTATACACCGCACATATTCGTTGTATTTTATAGCTCATTGTTTAGGGTTCTACGCTACAATGAAAGGAGGAAATGGCATGAGCATGAGTTGAGTATAGAGTCCAGGTCCAGGCTCTTCTTCGGTTGTTAGTAGCTGTTGGAACAACGATGACGATGACGACGACGACGACGATGACTTCTCTCGAAAAATCAGTAAAAAATGTGTAGTATGCTCGTTGTTGCCTGCAGCTATGCGGGGCTTTACCGGGGCAAGAGGTTGGTGGAGGAAAATACAATTCTCTTGTTTCTGAATATGAATGTGCATCATCGCTCTTTTGTTTTGTTGGCATCATCAAACAGTTTTGCAACACAAAAGGATGCAAATATTCAGTTGTGTTTATTTTATTTTTAAATATATTTTCTCTTTTTGTTTTGAAAGGATATACGTGTGGCAATTGATTACGATTATCATTGCGCTTTTGTTAGTTTTAAGTTTCTATACACATGCAGACAATGTAGTGCATTAGGGATAATTGTAGATTCAATTTAAGTTTTCTACTGGAATAGACGGATTTTGAATTGAAAATTTAAGAGTAGCTAGGTGTGCTTCTTGTATATGTACAATCAAGCTGTTTGTAATTTAAGGACTTAAGACGTTAATCCCCCCCGCAAAGGAAGAGGGTAGTGTTCCAAAGTGTTCCAAGAAAGCTGATGAATTTCAAGTGTATGTGGAGGGGATTTCAGATTTCCAATTGTGCCTGTGCTGATTCCAAGAAGCAGACATTCGTACATATTGCTTGCTTTCAATATATCGAAGTTAGGTGTGGTAGGAGTCGAGGAAATTCTATCTTCAATATCAAATAGATTTCTTTTGTAGTATGTATTCTTCGAGACTAATTGACTTAAATAGAAAAGGTGATGTCACTGGCTCACGTCGTTGTGGAATTCACATGAAATTACTTTAACATTTTAGTCATGAAACATGGCGTCGTTCTTCATTGCATGACACTCCCCGTGTCGTTTAAATTGTGTAATTGACGCTAGCGAGAAAATGTAAGTATACTTCCATTAGTGCTTAATTAAGTACGATCCGGTCCTTTGAGTTGACTTCTTCTGACTACCCCTCATCCATAAACAGGCAGAACAGTACAGACCACAACAATAATTGTCTAGACATAAACATAGTTTTTGGAAACTTTTTTGTAACAGAAAAGCTTATCGTATCACCCTTATTTTTCAAAACTAAGCTTGATTACATCAAAAATCCATGTAACAGGGATTGGTCCCATTGCTTGGATACATATGCACATAGATACCGTAATATTATTGCCAGGATAGAAAGATAAACATAAAACTTTAAATCTTCGTTTTGTAAGGACTTACCCTTGTGCTGGATTAACAGATATGAAATGAGGTCGAATAAACACACAAATACACACACATAATTTTTTTTTAAAGAAGGAATATGAAAAACACCTCCTTCACTGTGAACACGATAAAATTTAAGTAACTAGAAAGGATAAATACGTAACATAAATAATAATAACAATAAGTAAACTATGAAGCAGATATGCCAGGCTCTGCCACGGCTGGAACAGATGTTCAAAGAATAGACTAAACTCTAAGGACACAACTAATTAAAAGGGATATAGAGCTTTTTTTTTCCTCTGAATTGATTTCTTTGTCTAAGGACTCGAAATGCACTTAAAATATATATCACATATATGTACCCGTACCTACAAGATTCTTTTATCGGTGGTCATAAACTATTGTAATCCCTTTTAAATTGTTTATTTTCACTGTATAAAAACGGAAAACAACTGGTAATAATAAAAAAAGCGAAACGAAAACTAGCACGACCCGACAACCATGGCTGCCACCATTTTGAATGATTTTTTCCACAGTGCTGTGCTGCTCATGACTGAGTTCAAATGAATTTGTTGGAGTCAGTGCGAAAAATAGTCGCCGTGTCCTCTTGGTCGGCCTTTCCACCCCCCAAAAGGTTTGTTTCCTTCAAAGTTGGGGGTGGTTGCTGTTGTTGTTTGCACGGTTATATGTTCGGAGAGTTGCAAGGAGTAAATGGACTGATTGCATTTGCCATTGCGCAGGTTCTTCAAATTCGAATTTATAAAGCTCATATTAAGCTTAAAGCGAAGGTTTGCATCTAAGACAAACTGGTAAGTGCTGCCAATGTCAAACAGATGATTCTATGAGATCGTATTTTTCATAGCGCACACCAAAACAAAATCCTATCCTATACATGTATCCAATTACGGGATTATATAAGGTTTAATTTGTTTGGAAGAGTTTAGATAGTACTTATGAATACAGCCATAGCACATTTACTTTTAACTTGGTTGATGATTTTGTGTTCTTTCAGCTTTTTAATTGAAGTACAGGAGGTAGCCAGCTGCTGCTAGAATACCTTTACGTTCCTGGCTTGATGTTAGCCTGCAGTTTTTGACTTTTTTGTTTCGATAGCGAAACTCTTTAAATTCCTCGAGCTAGGACACTGCGAATGCAGGAGCTTACCACAGCAAAATTGTAAGGAGAAGAAATTCTGCGAAATCTTAATTCTGGTCATTTCGTCACCATTCTCAATATATAAAACCGTAAAAAAGGCCCCCTTCTGTCCCCACCAAGCTTTGCCCACAAACCATTTTTAGTTTTAGCATACACCTATTTCAGTTTTATTCGAGATTTAAACCATTTTCCAAACTTTCCAAGTGACAACTACGCATGTTAAAGCTTTCCAATGAATAATTCCAACACTACTGTAACGTCACAGTGACACCTTTAATTACCCTATCATTAGAGATTTACGTTCCGAAGTACAATTTTCTATTTATCTTTTTTTTAATTCATTGTCTTGAATAAGTGCTACAGAGCTAAAAATATAAACAACACCAATGCAGTCAAACATACAGCTTCGTTTTGTATAGGCAACAAATAAACTTACAAAAGCTTAACAAATGCTTTCAAATGACTCTACTAGATTGAAGGAGGATTCAATGAGATACATCTCAGCTTAAACCGCCTGTAGCTACGTACACAAATTGACTCTTTTCGTATACTTATTTTCGATTAATAATTATTAAATTGTATTGTGTTCTCGTTGTGTTTTTTAACCACAAAAATTCGCTTACGCTTGGGGCTTTTATCCTTTCTGTTTCATTGTTATTTGAAGTGAAGACAAAGGATTTCCTTTTTATGCTCATCATGCTGTTCAAAGTAAATACCATTTCGTTAAGCAATCATTGCTTTAAGGGGAATACTTGTTGCTCTTTATATTTATAAAATGATAAGTTTGAGAGGAGGCGAGGGTGTTACTCAATGCAACCTGTTCGTTATTTTTAATTTGAATACATTTTTAATTTATAGATTATAGAGATAAATTATCAGATGGCTGTCGAAAGTGATGGTTCTGATGGGCATTTGCAGAAATATCAAATTAAGATCAAATGCACATTCAGCACATTCGATCCCTGCAAATGGCAATGAGCCCGAATTAATGTCTGTGCTTCACAAGGTTTCAACGTCGATTTCAGTGTTGTATTTTACATTTTAGTTAAGAATGTAAGACTTTTAGAAAAATATGTACATACCCATTGAAAATTCTTTTAAAGTTTTGAGGCAAGTGATCTCTAAATGTAAAGCTAACTTAATAACTTAATGAAGCGAATTAAGCCTGTCAACAGCTAGGATAACTTTATACTTAACCCATCATACCAAAAGTTCATTTATTCAAAAATTTGGTGGTAAAAAGGGAAGACGAACAAGAAGATATTAATATCGGATCTTGAAATCTTACACAAAAAATTATAATGCTGCTCCATGAACTATGGCCCTTATTGCGAAAGACAATCAGCGAACGATTCGATAAAAGTTGATTGCGTCGACAAATTTCATGTTTGGTATTGTGTGACTCAATCGACAAAGGTTCGTGTTATTGTGAACAAAAATGCTATTTATTGTGAATACTTTAAAATTTTTTTTTGACATTTCAATTAAGTATTTGTCGTGTTTATTTTTGTGTAAATAAAATTAAAACGAGATAAAATGTTTTCAATTGAATTATTTTTTGGCGATTTGAAAGAAGGAAACAGCCAATCCTCTTGAACTCGAATTTCGCTTTCATTCTCAAACTTTTTTTTCTTTGTTTTGCACTTTAAATCAGCCCATAAACCTGTAAGGAAAGCTTATGATCACTGATACGCGATTCATACGTATGAAAATGTATGCACAGGTACGTGCAGTGGGCGCTGAACTTTTCCCATCTATCATTTGCCTGTGACTTCGGCAAATACCCTTAACAATATTGGGATTTGCTTCCATTAAGCTAAACAGTTTTTTCCATTTGTTTTCTGTTGCTAACAACTTTTGACCTGTAATCAAGTTAATTTGTATGAAATAGTGATAAAATTGAAATAAATTACATCTTCGTTCTTAAAAAATATTTTTTTTCAGCCACACAACACATAATCGAAAAGAAAAACGTAGACGATAAACATCGTCTGTCAAAATGAAAAGTATCGTTCACAATCGACATTCGCAATACCTAAGTTGCTAAACAACGATTGTCTATCGATAAAAGTCGTCTATCGATTTATAATCGACCATCCAAATACATAAATCACAGCTAATTACACATTACACATCCAGTAACAAAAGTAAATACAATTCATAACGTCACTCTAGATAGTAATTTCCTTATATGTTTTCTCCTGTAAATGAATAACTTTTTTAAGTGATACGTAATATCTTCTCGGAACTGTCGCGTCGTCTAATTAATTTTTATCTTAAAACTTTTATAATGTTGTCTTGAGAGTGTCAATTATACGAACAAAAATAGAACGTCAACAAAAAAAAAAGAAAGCGTTCATTAAAAGCTGCGTGTGTACCTATCGACTACTATCTCGAAGAAAATACATACCTATATATATCGAGTAACCTACCTACTACCTCTCGAAATTCAAACAAATTCAAACTTTTAAACTAGAAGCAAGGTAATACCTCTTGCAAACTTCTTACACAAAAAGAAAAGTTATCGGTTAGACTTTGCGCTATCTTGTCATTGTAGATAGGTACATACCTAGGTCTCCCTCTTGTTCACGAAGTGATGTGTAGAAAAGTTTCTTTCGCACCAAAAAGTCATCTCACAAGAGGAATTACTTATTTTCTGCAACAAACACTCATGGGTAAACTGCAAAGTCTAGGCACCGTAACACAATAAAAGACCAATCAACAACATATCAAGGACAACTTTAGTAAATCGATTATTGTTATCGTTCCCTACCTTTAAATGTACTTTACATTTCTTTGAAGGGATCCAATCCGAGGGATTCAGGGGATCCCAGGGATCCAAGTAAAGGTACGAAAATTCAATTTAAACGCAATTCACAAGTCTGAGTATTCCCTCCATTATATGGAAGGTGGCATTCATCGGATTAGAAAGAAACGTACATAGTCTTCAGCTTGAATGGCTGCGATGCCTAATGATTTGGAAATGAGGAACACCATGAATAATGTCGACACGGTAAAAAAAAGGAAAAAATTCGAGGGGGTGTATTGCAATTGGTGAATTTTTTTTATTCTGATAATGATGATTACACGCAATTTGAGATGATGGCCTTAAAATGAATGTGACTCTTTGCTAAATGGATTGAAATATATTCGAAAAAAGGATTCAAAATCATAACTGAGAGAATTCTATATTTAGCTAAAATTTAAATAAATTGTTGCTGTTAACCGTAAAAGTTGCTGAAAATGCAATAATTTTATTTCAATGTTTTGTATAACAATCTTTCAATCTTTTCATCTTTGATGCCCGTGACCAACTAATAAACGCTTTGAGAAGTAGCCAATTGCATTTCGCCCTTTCATTTGAGCACTTATGGTGGAAATGCCGATAAAACAATGGGTGTTTTTATAAACGTCAGACTAACAAGGACCTGCGTTATCCATGTTCATTAATGCAGATTTACGATCATACTAACTTAGATGAACTGCCGTACCGACTGTACATAAACATCAATATGTCATCGATGTCGGGCAGATTGTGCAGCCATTATTTTTTGACTGCAAAAGAGCGCGATTTGAAGGAAAAATTTCACATTACATTATCATTATTTCAGAAATATTTTTAATTGCATAAAAAATTGTGGCCAGCACTACTTTTGGTCCGACGGTGGTTTTTGTTTCCTAAAAAATGTTTAACTCCTTTTCAACAAACTATGGATAGGAATCTTTTAACCTATTTGTTCTGTATTTTGCATAGGATAAAACTTACATTGAATGTAGGTCTGGGCATCCTAAAGCGGCTTTGAAACATATCGTCGGGATATATTTGAATTATGGTTAATAAAAACGAATTTTTTGAAACAACTCGATATTTTCTAAGACTCACAAAACGCTTTAAAGCTTCATTCCTCTATTTTGTTTGAGAAATGTTTTTTTGCAATTATGGTATTATGTTTTTTTTCCGACAGTAACTCAAAAACCAAACTCCTAATTATTTGTTTCGCGGCCATTTCTAATGTTTATGAACGCAATGATTGATGACAATTTTACTAAAGCAGGCTTGCAGACATTCTGCAGAGTATGTGTGTTCAAGAACGCATGAAAAAGAAATGCGATTGTACTAGCGCAGATTTCCGACGTTTATGAAAACACCCAATGTCTTATTGCGTATTTTTGAATTCTGTCAAGGAGCTCTAAATATGTTGTTGGTGCACTTGAACAAAAATGATTGGTGTAATTAAGTTTGGGGCAAATAATCGTCTTATCAATTGTAGCCAGATGAGAAGCGTAAACTATTTCTTGCATTGCTTGAGAGGGCCAAGACATTTGGCAGTGTGCTTTGTGCCAAGGAAGGTATGAACACGGCACTTCAAGTGTAATTCAAGGATAATGGCGGAGCAATAGGGTTTTGCTTCAACGACAAGACAGAAAAGTGTTAGTCCGTGTTTTCATTTGCAAGAAAGCTTCTTGCAGGATATATATTGCAGAAGAAATTGCAAAATTTCATATGATAATGTAAACGCTACTGCAAGAAACTTCTGCAAGACTTTCGCGATTTACGGCCTTAGAAGCCTCAAACTCCACTCTATAGGCTTTATTCCACGTGAGGTCGAAATTAATTGAGCTTAGTCCCGGAAACGAATATAAGTAGTCAAAAGTACTGTCTTCAGCGAAGTAAAGTAACAGAGAGGATATAATTTATAAAAATGAGAGAAACAGTGAGAGACTAAGCGAAATTTGGTGACTTGTTGACTTGAAACATTCTACAGGCGGAGCTATGTAGATGCAGTGAAGTGGAGTGTTAATGATTCTTCAATCAAGATGGATGGAATCTAAGTGGAAAAGAAAAAGAAATATTAATATTGACAGTTTTAAATGATTGAAAACTAATTATTTATGATATAAAAATGTTATCTGTTTATCTATGGCTTTCTATAGTGGTATTTCCAATGACAAACACATAAAAAAAATTATTCATATACACACTTAATATGAATACCTACACTCGTTGCCGTCAGATCGATGTTCCTCTAATACGGCATCGCATTTACATAATTTAATTTATTCAATTGAAATCTCTATCCTGGGTCGAAGCGGATCAAACATAGTGTGTAAAGTTTTAGCATTCAACCAACTCACAACTATAGTAAGCAAACTTTTCTCATAAAATAAACTGACTATCCCAATCAATTTAATTCAATGTTGCTTCTTTGCCACATTTAAACTGAACCTAAACCTATTTGGAATGTCTTGCATAATTTTGATTTTGTGTCCTTTTACTTTTAGCAGAGAGTGAGTGAGAGTCGGCCGCCCAGGTTAGCACGAAGAAAACTTTGCCATTTGCTTAGTGAATTCGTACATTGTTTGGTAAATTTCGCTCAAAAACACTTGACAGAATGGGAAAAGTAGGAGGAATAATATCCCTTTTTTGGTATGCCTTGAGGTCAAATAAAGTTTCTGAATATAGGTATACAAACTAACATCCAACAACATTCTCTTTTACAGCTCTATACTTGTGGAGCGTAAAATTTATGGCAACGATTTTCTAGACACGATACAATGCCGAACACGGAATGAACTTCTTCGGTGAAGGGAGTAAGTAGGTATGTTGTTGTATGTTTTTTTTTTCTAAACCCATATCGTAATAGTCTATGTCTTAACCTAGTCTTTAAGTTTTTGCCCAAACTGCTGGGAGGATGGTGAATAGTTTGATATTTGAGGGTTGTTTGTTGAAAGAGGACGAGTGGAATAATTTAAAGATGTTTCTGAAATTTCATCACCTGCTCCTTCCATATTCATATCACGAGGCATGGAATAAGTTACGTGGAAAATTACTTAATAAACATTTTATCCATATGTTCGAATATACATACATGCATATTATATGAAATGTATAAACGTGAGTATAGCATTATGATTACTTTTGCTGGTTGTGGCCAATAATAATTTTCAGTGGTCACGAATTCGCGCAGTCAGTTGTTGTCATCAGAAATGATTTCAAATAGAACTAAAATTCAGAAAACGTAATTTTTACTATATTATAGCACATTCAAGTTTCTCTCAATTCTCTAAGTTGTCAAGAAAGTCGATTTAATAAAAGTAGCTACTTTTCATTTTAAAGGGAATTTTCGTCGTAGACTGATGACGGTGTGATAATTCCTAGGTCGCATCTAAGTAATCACAGTAATCAATCTCGTTTGATTGATAAAAAGTGATAAAGGGTATATTGTCCCCTCTCTGCATTAATACATCACTAAATAAATTGAAATTGGAAACTTCGTAAATAAATTTTTTTTAAAACTTATATTAGGTTTGTTCCAACAGGAGCTCAAACTATCATGTCATGGAGCATACGCGGTCTAGTTTTTCCGATCAAACACGATTACAACCAATCAGCAAACTTGTTTCTGATAGTCAGAACAGTTAGAGGATTTTTTGCGGACTAAAAATCAGAGACATGCGCAATTCGCAAAATTCTCTCTCAGTCTCAGTTGCCTTGCCTTGTTGTTTACAGTTTAGTTTAGTTTAGTTTAGACTTTAAGTATTTTGTTTACTATGAATTTTTTGCCGCATGGACATAATTCCCAATTTGTGTCTTTTGGGACTTATGTATATAAATTATATATGAAATTGAGATGTTTGTTTTTTTTTTAAATTTTTAATTGAGGGAATTTAAACTTATGTTGAAGTGTCCACTAACGTCTCTAAGACTATATATGTACATATACTATATCGACTTAAGGGCCAACCATAACAGACTTAACCTTATGTCGAAACCGAACGAAAAGTCCACTTAATTTCTCTCAAAAATTCTAGTTACCCATAATTACCGTAAACAAAATTACGCAAATCTATTATGGTTGGCAATTAATGGACAATTTATGGACATATTCTACAAAGAAAATCATTCTAGAGTAGGGTCTACCTCTAATGCTTAACTCAGTTACCGACGATTTAAGGAAAAACCTTAAGTATTGTATTATTTGATGTCTACTTTAAGGTGTCTAGGACTAGCACATATCCCAAACATGTCATTGGAACTTTGAAAAATGTCATTGAACAAAAATCCTCTATGTAATTCCATTCAAAACACGATCCGCAAATAATGGCAGATGGGTAACCGATCTCAATTTATTGCGAGAAACCACAGTTATTTTTGGACTTTAACTTCTCGTTATACTAAATTCGATGGACGATCATACTGTTGTTCCATAATATACTCCTCTTCCAAATAAAAGATAGATTCTCGTCTCGCCTGTCATTTATTTAATTCAGATGCAGTATTCAGTTCTAAAGACCTTAAACGAAAAATTAAATATCTTTGCAACATAGTTTTCTTCAGTTTCTGAATTGTTATGGTAAAACCCAAGATGTGTATACTTCTTTCATGAAATAACCCAAGCAATGTGTGTTGGTTTACCATATCAGCCGCTCGAAAGGTACATATTTTATGACCGTCTTTTAAGTTATTTGGAGGTCGATTCAGTGGACCAATGATAAGTAACGCGTCTTGAGACTATGGAGATGCAGGTTTAATACTCAACTCAAAAATTTGTTTGAAACAGTTTCTCATCCTCACGAAATATAATGAAATAAAGTGCACGACTGCGTCATACGAAACTTTCTCGATACATGAGATTCGTTTCTGAATCGCAAAATGTATTGAAAATGAATGGTGACAAATTTATTTAAATCACTTTTTAGGTTTTGAAAAATTAGATTTTCTCAAAAATGGCACATATTATTTTGATGTAATTTCGCACATTAGACACTTTTAACATAATTGTTCGAAATACAAAAAACTATCAAAATCGTTAAAGCCGTTTTTGAGAAAACGAATTTAATTTAAATTTAAGAAAATCGTTATATGAAAAAAATTAAAAAAAATTATTTCAAAAATCGAAGTATGCAAATTTGTTCAACTTTGTAGTATAAAAAAAGTGTTTTTTTTAAAGTTCCCTTTATTAGTTTTCGAGATATTGCCGGTTTTATAAATTACCGTTAATCGAATTTTTTTTCGAATAACTGAGTATGCAGAATTTTGACCCCATCCCAAATATCCTTAGTAGAAAAAAAGACTGAAATCCGTCGAACCACTTTCGAGAAAAATAGTGATAAGTGATTTTCACAAAAAAAATTGTATGGCAGGTACCAGATAAATAAAAAAAAAAGATGCCCCGGGATGTAACCCCAAAAAGCGTATATACGAACTTTGAAGCAAATCCTTCGAACCGTTTCGCCATACGGCGGCCGGACAGACAGACCGACTGACGTCACTGCCGGACCCACTTTTTCGGACTTCTCTATAGTCGTAATATCATCCCTCATACTCAGTTTGAGTTCGAAATTTCCGCATGATCTCAATAACTTTCTCTTTAGTATACTAATGTATACGAGAAAGATAAAAACTCTTAAGAAATAATTATCCACAGAAATCTTTAACAAATGCATGACTAATGTAATATGGAGAAAAAAACGAAATGTTAGATAATGCAAAACTTTCCGGAACCTTGAAGCTTGTACTTCATCAATTTCATTGTATATCTACAGCTTGAATGATGTCTTCTTTCTAAGTTTTCACAAGGAATAAATTGCAGTAGTACTCTCGCGGAAATAATCCAATCAAAGCATTGGTTTTGCACACCACCATAACTCTGCAAGGAAATTCGCATTAAATTTCGCTCCACATGGTGGAACCACAACAGCGACATGACAACTGCAGCCAGGCAGAACAAATGCGACCGTATACTTATCTAACCCACTCTCAAAAATACCCAAAAATTAATAGAATGCAGACTTGCATTTAGATGTGTACGAAAATGGAACGAAGAAATTATATTGTCACAAAGTTGGATCAGAAATAATAAGTTTTGAATTAAAGTTTTCTGACATTGATGTATCCTTGGGCAGCGGGTAGTGTACAATGCACAGCGTGGGAGTACATCCGTACGTCCGTACATGCGTGGAAAGATGGGATTAAGATACTTCTACTGGAGGGCAACTGGAGGATTTCCCTTTTATCGGATGTGGTTGATGTGGCGGCTGGAAGAGAAGTGTCCATTCAATTGGATTACTGTGTTAGAAAAATTGCTGAAGGATGTGTGGGGATGGGCAAACGTGTGCGAACCTTTCAAATGTAAGGGACACTTTTACGAGTATGTAGTTTTAGTTTCTGGTGATTTATGATGAGTGATAAATGTGAGGAGAAGTTATGAATGGAAATGAGTCGACTATACAATGTTACTATGGATGTGTGAATTTTACTACCTTAATTAAATCAGTAAATCTAACTGAAGAGGAGGAGTTCTCATGTAAAAAAGAGTCGGAAGAAGAATTACAGCAGTACGTTTAGATACCTACATCCATTGCTAATTCTAGAAATAACGTGTTTGGGTATATTCAACGAGTTTTAACCTTTGCGTGTTACGAGGTGAATTCTACTGCGTAATAGAGAAGAGAAGACTAAATGTGTGCTTTGCGAAGATTGATTTCGATTAATCCTAAAGCCACTAGTGCATATTTCTTCCTACTTTCACTGACTGATTTCGAAGAATTGCAAATGGAATTTTAAATTAGCTACTCTATATGCCTCCAAAGTTAAATTAACTTTAAACAAACGGCGAAAAGAAAAATTGGCCACAATTTCACTTTCTTTCTCTCATTTATGTTCGACAGCGTCTGCATAGTGACCGTCATTCAGTCGCACGTCCCAGTGATAATTTAAAGGTCCGCAACTCGCCACTTTTCGCATGCAAATTGATACTTGGCCAAACCCTCGTGAACAATTCAAAGTTTTAAAGGTAATTTTATGGGCCTCCCTTCATTCGGTCATGATGTAAGTTTGTCTCAATGACAACTTGAGCGAAAGTCCTTTGATATGCCACTGGCTAACACCCATCTGCCGCTGCTTTCATTGCAGAGCAGTAAGAAATATTTTCGCCCATAAGCGACAGACGAGTCGTTCTTGTTCACTCAGCTTGCCAATATCTAAAGAGCCAGACTATTACCTAGCGGAAACGTGACTAGGATACTTTCTTAGTACGAGTATCTATTCAAAAAGGTATTTATGTATATTCTACGTTCGCTCCGGTCCTTGTCTATTGGACGGAGTTGAAAGAAGTCACTGGATCAATATAGATGCCATGAATCATTGTCGCAAAATTCGACGAAGCGATAAAATGATTCGATTTCAATTTAAATATTGATAGGGTGAGTGAGGAGATTGCTGCTTTTGTGTTGGGGCGACGCAGTCAATTTTTGTTTTTCCATTTTATTGTTGCATGGAAAGGGGGCTGTGCGAAGGCGACGATTTTGGAGCTCCAATTGAACTGCAGTGATAATTTTTTTCACTTCGAGACTGGCAGTTAAATTCGATTTCTATGGAAATTTGTTATTTTTATGTGTCGTATCGGATATAATTGAGTCATTTATCATGGGGGGTGAATAACGTTACAGGTGAAGCGTGACAGAAAGTAAGAATAATGAGGTTATTACAATTTTATATTTATACTTAATTCTACTTTAAATATATAAATAAAAATACATAACAGAAATGGAATTTAGGCGATTTACTAATTTATTTATATTTTCTTTTAGGGTAGACTTTGTACTCAGTATTTCCATTTTCAGACATTGCTAACTTAAGAGCTGCTAATAGCTAATGTTTATTCTGCGGCTTGAATTTATATTTAAGCCCATAAATGCACTCGATAACTGTACGCGACCTGTTTGCAACTGTATCTCATTCAATGAATTCAAATATATGATTTAATACATTGACTTCAAAAAAAGACTTCAGGTTGAATAATGCAATCACCATTCATTTTGAAGTCAATGAATTCCCATTCTTTTTGGAGCATTCAATAGAATTCAACCATATTAGTGCATTCTTTTAAGATTTCCCTCTACTTTTTAACTCAGTTGAAGTCCTTTGCATTCTTTGAAGAGCCCTTGAAGCCTTTGAAGTCTTTTGAGGTCTTTGAAGTCTTTTGAAGTCCTTGAAGCATTTGAAGTCTTTGAATTCTTTGAAGCCTTTTAAAGTATTTCAATTCATTTGAAGTAATTTGTGATGAAATACCTTACCTTCAGGTATGTACTCATACATTTTGAATATTTCATATGTATATGAACAGGTAAGGTATTTCATCATAAATTACTTCAAATGAATTCAAAGACTTCAAAAGTCTTCAAACAATTCAATGACTTCAAATGTTTTAAAGACTTCAAAAGACTTCAAATGCTTCAAGGACTTCAAAAGTCTTCAAAGACTTCAAGGGCTTCAAAGAATGCAAAAGACTTCAACTGAGTTAAAAAGTAGAGTGAAATCTTAAAAGAATGCTGCAAAAAGAATGCGAATTCATTGACTTCGAAATGAATGGAAATCAAGGAATTGTAAAAAGTCACTACTAGGAGCTTTAAAAGGGCTCTATTAACATGATGGTGGACGCAGTAAGCTTACGTGGTGTTATGGGAAAAGTACATGGTATTGAAAGCTTAGTCAAGCAGCTCGATCATTTTTAGAAATAAAGAGAGACATCGAGCTTACATTGCCCATGATTCTTATTTCTAAGCTTTAAAGAGGTGATGCAAAGCCTAATCAATGGCGAATGTTATCTTTTTTCTTTGTACGAAGTATGCTGATTGATTAAAAAAAACATTCATCAGACAAATAAAAGATTTGATATGGGTGGCGCTGAGACAACGTGGAGTTCCTGTTACCTACATACAGATGATCGTGGCCATGTACGTGGGAGCCAAGATAAGAGTTAGATGCCTTGTTGGAGTCACAGAAGAGTTAGCAATCAAAGTAGCTATGACCCAAGACCTAAAGAATCACTCTTAAGTCCTCTGATATTTATTTCATTTCTTGATTATCTGCTGGAATGGAAAGTGACGGCTTCTAAAGTGCATCAGTAATTGTCAACTTGCAATGCAATTAACACTTAATGTTTATGTTCATGTTTTTTTAAGAGATATCTTATTAGCACGAAAACCACCTTCAATCAATTGCCAAAAATTTATTTGAATGAAAAGTGATTCCCAAGTGCTAGATCCATAACTGACAGGATGACGACATCAATTTTTATGTAAGCGTGGGGTGGAGAAGTACCAAGAAAAAATATGTTATTCGTTCTCCGAAAAATACTCGCAAGCTAAAGTGGAGGCTCTATCATCCGACTCGACAAACGTTTCGCAATGTTGGAGAATGCACATGCGGAATTGATAGCAGCTGAGATGAAGGAGAATGAATGGAATGAGACCGATTTAAAGGAGAGACCCTACGACCCAAATCGAAAAGGCAATGCCAATCAATCAACGTTCAACGTGCGACTGGCCTTAAAACTCATATATCATTACGAAATAATATAAAACCGGGAGGACTGTAAATATTTTTTTATCAGTTTTTGTATTTCAAAAACAAATCTACGAACTTGGGTTTAAATGGAAATCGATATAAAATCGATGGTCCAAAATTTGCAACTTACAAAAACTGATTTCACTTTTCATGGTTTTTTTTCAAATTTTTAAATTTCAATCATCAGGCAAAGTGTTTTAAATAAATTCATCTTATATAGCGTGCAACTCTGTCGTTCCTTAAATTGTAAAATGTCGGCAACACATAGTCATCCCAATGAATCTATCTACATATTTAATTACATGACTGTGAAAAAATCCGATTTTAATTGGTCCCGTTTTTTATTTCTCGTGCTTTCAAATTAGCTTTAACTAATAAACGCTTCACTTCATCATGAGCATACCTAGAAACGTTCATCCCTCATTAAACTTCATATCCGACCATCAAATCTATTAAAACAAGATTCTCAAAGTTAATTACCCGATTTTTGTATCCCTCCAGCTTCCTTTTGCATACGACGAACGAGTATGCAAACAGATACACACTCCTACATGTGTGATGTTGATAATAAACATTTTTAAAGCTGCTGGAAATGAAATCCCATCATTTCAGTATTCAGTGCGATATCATGTAGTCAATTCTTCTCCTATTTCACGCACTCAAATGGCATGGTACGGGGGAACCTTCTCTTTTTATATAAATTGAAGACCTTGGAAACGGAGTAAACATCATGGTAGGTACCTTACATACAGCTAAATTTGGCAAAGAAACATAAGATCGGTGCTTTCAAAACTCCCCAACCGCTGAGTATAATATGCTAATTCAACTGAATTGAGGATTCAGTGTTGTATGGATGTTTTCACTTCAGTGGATCACATAACCAGGGTGATAGGCGTATACATTTATGAGGTTTAATAGTCCTTTTAAATGAATCATTACGACCTTCAGGGGTTCAGTAAAAATGCAGTTTTGTGTTTTTTTTCCATTTGATTATAATTCGTATATTTTTTTAAAATGTTCTCTTTTGTTTTGTTTTTTTTTCTCTCTTGAAAGAAAAGTTTTACACATTCATTCGTTAACAGAAAAATTAAATGTAATTTAAATATCAGTATATACAATTTGTTACATATTTAATAAATTTTATAATATAAGATTATTTATTAGAAAAAAAATTATATTGTAACCGTTTTCGTATATTTTAAATAATAACATTTTTCTTTAACAGTTCATATGACTTTAGTTTTAACTACGGTTTTTAACAATATTTTGTTTTTTTTTTTAAATTCATCATTGTAGAATAGCTAATATTTCAAAAATTGATAAATATTGTTTGGCACAGGGTTTTGAATTAATTTTTTTGTATTTATATGTAAATAGCAGCTTTGGGAAAAGATGGATTCTTTGAAGGAGGTAGGTAATTCATGAATTGAAATTGAATAAATTAAAATTTCAGTAAGGGATTGTGTTCACTGAGCCCGTACCAATAAATATATATATTTTTAATATTCAATGAAGCGATAACCAAATTTTCCAATCGAAAGCATTATTTCCTGATATAATCTGGCAGTTATTTTTTTGTATACCCTTTTCGTGGAAGTTAACTGGTCAACCACAATGTAATTTCTGCTGCAGGGTCTCGGCACGTTGAAAGGCGTATGCATTAACGAAAACTACAATAAATTCGGCTTCTAAGAATTTTCATTCAAACAGCGTAATTAATTAATGTGCAATGATCAGACAACAATTAAAATTTGTTCAAATCTCACGAAGTGTACGTTTTAAAGTGCGAAACCCCAAAGCTAAAGTAACGTATGCTGTTTTAAGCTCAATGATGAAAGTAATAGCATAGCTTCTCCAAGTTTTTTTTTACGCAAAGTTAATTTTTGTCATAAATTGAGGGAACCTATAATTTTATGGCGAAAATGAAACAGTAGCTCCTATTGAAAACAAGCAATTTAATATTATTTATATTTGAATAATGTTCATGAAGTAGGTTAAATTTAATTTACAAAAAAAAAATTGAAAACTTATTCAATAAAGTGCACGACTGCGTCATACGAAACTTTCTCGGCACATGAGATGCGTTTTTCAATCGCAAAATGAATCAAAAATGAATGGTGAAAAATTTATTTAAATCAGTTTTTAGGTTTTACAAAATTTGATATTCTCAAAAACGGCACCTACGATTTTGATGTAATTTCACAAAAATTATCAAAATCGTTAAGAGCCGTTTTTGAGAAAACGAATTTAATTTAAATTTTAAGAAATCGTTATATGAAAAAAAAAATTATTTAAATAATCGAAGTATTCAAATTTGTTTGCCTTTATTGTATAAAAATTTGTTTGAAATTTCGTTTGTTAGTTTTCGAGATATTGCCAGTTTTAAAAATGACCGTTAATAAATTTTTTTTTTCCAAAAACTGAGTATGCAGAATTTTTCATCCCATCCCAAATATCGTAAGTACAAAAAACAACGGAAATCCTTGAAACCACTTTCGAGAAAAATAGTGATAAGTGATTTTCATCAAAAAAATTTCATGGCAGGAACCGTTATTTCAAAAGATAAAGCAAAAACTAAAAAGATGCCCCGAGATGTAACCCCAAGGACCTTGCATACGAACAATGAAGCAAATCCGTCGAACCGTTTGGCCATACAGTGCCCTTAGCTTTTACCAGCTATACCAGAATTATTTTTAATTTTTATTGACGCCGGTAACCAGCTTTCAAGGGTTTTGTTTAGTGGTTAGTAGTAAATAACTAATTTTTTTGTGCTTTAAATTAAAATTAAATATTATTTATTTCATTCACCTGTTTTTTCTAAAACTAAATAAGGACATTTTAATTTCCAAAGTTTTTTTTAATTAATCTATTTGGGACAGGCGTTGCTCACTATGACCATCACCAGTTAGAACCATGTTGGCTACGAAACCCGCACGAATTGAGCCGGAAAGCTGGTACGCAATAAAGCGAGAAGCTGATGCACTTAGTACGTAACCTAGTCTTGTGAGGTAAGCGGTCATGGCTGAGTCTCTGACATTATTTCTGGTTTCGATTTTGTTTTAAACTCAAATAAGTTATTTAATCGGACAACTGTTGTAACAAAAGTTGATGGAAATATTCCTAGAGATTTCTCAACTGCCAGAAAAATATTCAAATGGAACATATTTCGCAACAGAAATATCACAAATGTGCAAGTGAAAACGATAAGGCGAACACACGGTGATTGATAATCTCAAATATTATTCAAATAAAAGTAGCACTTTTGAAAAATCAAAAAAAAATACATATTCTAAAATGCCACTCCTTCAAAGTTTGTCAATCCTTTTTAATATATCTATGATTTGATTGAAACTCGACTATTCTACGTTTTAACAATTTTGAACACGTTTGTTTTTGTTTTTGTTTTGTTTTTGTTAAGTCGACAAGCATAGCTTACAAATATTTCATTCTAGGGGATAAAAAAATACGTTTATTTGATTTTATCTTTTATTGTTGCCGATAATTCGATTTCGTATATATTATTTAAAATTGCGTTCGGTTTTATTTGATTTAATTAAATTATTATTTAAGAAACACAAAGAAAATAAATTCGATTATTAAAAATTTCACATATATTCATAAACACCTTCAACCCAGTCGGGGGCGCATTATACAAACAAATAAAAATTTTAACTGTTATTGTTTTATTTTATTAAAGGTTAACATGATTAAAAAACGGAAATATCGATTGCCTACAATTTAAAAAGGATAAATAAATTTTCATATTGAAACATGAATCGGGAAATCTCTGCTTTGTATTCTTTATATATAAAATCATTTTTTCGAATTGAATAAATGTACACATTATTTTTTTTTTCAATGCCATGGTAGATTACATTTGGTTCATGTTATTGTTTTCTTTATTGCGTAACATTTATTTTTTTTTTAATGTAATTCCCATTTCCATAAGGAATACTGATTAAGGGAATAATGGAGCTTACTGACGAGGCATCTGAAAAAGTCAATATTTAATGTTGGATTCAATTACCAGCTGGCGAATATATAAAGGTCCTTGTAGTCATCGATGACATTGTTCCTGTTAAGTGGTAAATTTGCACAGCGTATACAGTTTACAAATGATGGAGATAATCATTGATGAGGGTGTTCTCCAAATTGTTTGTGTAAATGTTGAAGGATAGTAGAAGGTGAAGACGGATTCTCCCGGTACAGATGGGTTTGTTGATAATTTGGCTAAAATGGTTAAAAAAAAACCACAAAAATTAATTAATTTAGTAGTTTGAATTTAATGTATTTCAATTTCAACTTAGACTTAAACTATCCGCACAAAAGTCGTTAAAGTTAACTTTTGATATAAGTTTCATGAACAAGACATCTATAAATTTGCATGTTTAGCTCATCAAATTACAAATAAATGCACGACAACAACTTCGAAAGTGTGTAATTTTGAAGGTCCCTATCAGGGTACACATCTCGGCCTTAAAGGACAACCAATATAAATCACTTAAATGAATTGAAAATGTATTTTTTTTTTTATAATTTATCATGTCTTGTGATAAAATATCTACAAATAAGTTTTCCTCTTTCGGTTAATACAACATAACCGTAAAGCATCCCACTATCCAAAGTTGCAGATCGTTCAAAACAGATTACACGTGTATACATCGTGCTTGTGTTTGTATTTCTGTTTTGTTACGAAGACGAAGAGGTGGAAAGATAAATACCTTTGTTTGTTGGCAAATCGGATATTGAATTTCTGTTGTCAGCCCAGTAAGATTAAAGTGGTTCAAACGCAAAGTCCGTTATGATGTAAAAAACTAGACTACTGTGTGTGCCTATGCATATTTTTTTATATTATAGGATCGCTGTGAAGAATATACCCGATTTGTGCGTAAAGAGGGAAAACTTCGTCAGATTTTCAATAGGTAATGATTGAAAGTGGAATATCTGGTAACATTAGGTAATTAGTAGATATCATTTTTGACTGCCTTGGATACTATATTGCTGCGATTAAAACAAATTCTTAAAATTTTCCACGGTAAAAGAGTTGTCGCTGTCAGAATTCTATTCCTGTAGATTTCAATCCAAGGACCAGTTTAATGTTGTCTCCTTTCCATGTAATATTGTCTACTGAATTCTACTTCACCATGAAACGTGTTGCGACAGAACACACTTGTACAGTTTTGTGTCAACTTTATTTGCCATTCGCTAAGACAGAACTAAAGCCAATCTTCTTTCAGGTGTTAAGTGTTCAGTGTGTTAAGTTAAATTTCTGATATCCATTAGAAGCATTTAATATTGATTGCTTTCGGATAACATTCAACGCGTTTGTTGTTTTGAATCTTTGTACCCATTGCGCTGCGAAACCAGGCCAAATAACCTCAATTTATGTCGAATATTTGTAAGTGAATTAGTTTTTGCATAGTGACAACCTGCATGTAGGGATTACAAACTCATTGCTTGACTCTTCTTAGTGTTCAGTGAACTTTTATGACCCATATTTATTTCCAAAGCTTAGGTTTGATGTGCTTTGCCCGCTTTAACGATTTTCTTCCAATAATCTGGTTTTTATTACCACTCAAGGATTACCGCATCCACGTCAGTGCCCATCGTTTGATATGTCTGCTGCGGCATGGCTTGTCTTTTAACATTGTGATGTGCCTTCTCAAGGCAAAAAAAAAAAAATAATAAAACCCACACTATCGAATTTAGAGCCCAAAAAGAATAAAAATTCCACCCCCATTTCCTATCCACGTTTATCTGTATATATACCAAAAATAGGATTAAATCAAAAAAAAAATCAACATCACTTTTTGCAGATTGTGTGGAAAAAAAAAGTCCGAAAAACTAGCGCAACCTAAAGAATTTCTTTTTAGTGGAGCCAAAGTGCATTTAAATCCCTCTGGCACCATTCCAAGAACTTCAACTAGAACTAAACACAAAGATGCATTGGTTTCATCGTTGGTGGTGATGGCGATGCTCCTGCATGCAAAAGTGGTTTTCTATGGCACATGTAGTACAATGCGCTTAGCATCCTTGTGCACCATTAACATTCGTAAACTCACTTAGCCTTGCGAAGATGGAGCTAAATTCTATACACACACATATGTAACGTAACACTATACCTACTCCAGATACAGATGTAAATAGGTTTGAGCATGCTTTTAAAAGAGCCCCCTCTGCTAAATTGAAATCGATTATAGGCACGACCACGCGTATAATAGCATCTTGCACTTGTTATAGTTTTGTCTTATAGTTTTAGAAAGTGTACGGAGAAATCAAGCAAACAAATCATGCTTTATGAATTTTCTAAGATTAGTTAGTGACTTTAACGACTTTTATATAAATCGAATTATGAAACTTTTTAGTTTTTTTTTTTAAATTTCGGTGATGTTTGTGACGAATGTGAATTCTGATGAGTCTTCTGTCTAGTCTATTGTAGCCTGCCTTACGTTGAATAAGAAGGCATGTACACAGTTTTATCGCATCGCCTCGCTTTACCGTTCGCGAGTTACGTTGACCCAACAATACATTGACCAAACGTCCGGTCTACCACAAATCTAAAAACTAAAAAGATATATTTTTTTTGTATTCCAAGAATAGTTGTTATCCATTAAACACATATTATAATTTTAGCAAAGTAAATTCCAGGAATAATTAATATAAAACACATTTTGCAACAGACATCTAAGTCAGCTTTGTATATCATTGTGTTTATGAGAATACCGTAGAGCTCCCATTTGACAAATTGTTCAAGAGACTCAAACATTTTGTTTGCTTTTTGGATGCATATAGATTGAGTGTTGTACTTTTAAATCGAATTAAACAATAAAATATAGATCGACAAATGATCTATCATTTCATCCAGAAATTAAATTTATTCCAAAAAGTGTGTTTCTGAGAAAATGTCAACTGAGCGCTGTTCTCATGCACAGGACTGTATGTTTTTTATACAGGGTGTTGCCGATGTTATGTTTAATACTTTGGGAAATGATTTGTGGTCACATTCTTAGAAAAAAATTATTCCAGAGTAAGGGTCCTAGTTACCGATGATTTAAAGAAAACCCTTGGTGTATCGGAGCCACATTAATGTAAATAACTCCGTTAATAGTTTCATCAGTCATAGAAGTCATCGCATGAGTGGAGACGAATGAAAAAGGGGGAAAGAAAGAACCGCAATGAAATGCAATGCACTTAAGGGCGCTGGTCTGTCCATTGAAACCGACGAACAACAAAAAAATCCTACTCAGACCGAGCTGAACTTATGGCTTCGATGGTGCTGTACAAAGTGTGTGCGCTTGCTTAGCCGAGATTGCTTGTCTTGGTGTACATTCAATTCCTAATGGGGGAAAGTGTGGTTTTCAAATTTAATAATCAACATATAATTAGATCAGACCAGCAGCACACAAAGGAATCTGAGGATCGGCCGTGGTAAGCCTTGAAACAGCTGTAATTTTAGCATTCATTGCTTCTGGTGAAAATTACAAGTTGTTGTTGTTTCATTCCAGTATTCGATATATAATAGACGGAAGCTTGGCGGCATATAATAGCCACGTATATTTACACGAAAAAATAGATACGTAAGCACGAATGAAAGTTTCGGAGATATAGCCTTGGGAAGGTGCGCCCTCAATTGAATCACGAGGTGTATATGAGGTTATCCAAACTTTAAACGAATTTTTCTCGAAACTTGGGGTCGTCCGACAATCGACCAGTGACCAAACGCCGAGCAGATGACGATAGAATTGGACGGACGAAGGCATGCCCTATAAAATAAAATTCAATACCGTTCTCTAGTTCTATAAAAGTTATTCTAGTGCAGTGGTTGAAGAAACTAGATGTTGTCTGCTTCTCTGTTTATTAATGGCTGTTTTCAAAGCCGGTTGTCAAAAGTCCTCGAAAACCACTCAACCAATCTTGATGAAATTTTACACAGGTCTTCGAGACACAATTCACGAGGACTTGGACGAAGGATCCAACTATTTAAAAAAAAAATGTTTTTACCAAAATTAGCATTATTTTGTAAAAAGGTCTGCCAAAAATCCAATTTTCTCTTTTTTCCCCTTCGTACGAATTCTAGTTTATGGTCTTAATTAAAACATGATATTTTTTCCACTTCTGATGATCCTGTCACGAGTTCTACTGTCAATGCGGACGCACCTTTTTTCCGAGGTATCACCGGATATGACGTCACAATGACGGAGTTTTGAATATTTGCCTTTGCAAATTTCAGAAATTCTTCTTCATTTGTAAAAAGTTTGAATAAAATATTTTATTTTTTATATAAAAAAATAATTGTTGAATGTATAACTTTTTTTCTCCGAAATAACCCATGTAACCCCTTAAGGGTAATACTCATACGATTGTGCATGAAATTACCCACCATTCACTCCAGGGTAGGTAATTTCAAAAGGTGTGCATGTCTTACCATTCAACATCGACCGGTCACTGACTTGGATTCTGCCCTTTAGTCGCCTTTAACGAAAAGCGCTATTTATCGAGGGTTTATATCAATCTCGTCCATGTACGCTGTACAATAAGTTCTCTTGATAAAAAGAATTCTGTTTTTCAATGAGAAGATAAGAGATTAGAGATTTGCGTATTTGCGATAACAAATTTCACTTAAGTTTAAATTGAATAAATCACAGTGAAAATGAGTAGTTAAAATTTGAAAAGATGTTACTGCTAATCATTATATCCCATTTGTTACATATCTCATCTTGAAAGAAAGCACTAATAAGGATATAGAAGTAAAAAAGTGCAACCCAGACAACTCAGACAAATATTTTGCATGTTAAGTAGCATAAACCATTCCACAACATCCATCTTTTCTTTTTAATCCCTGTAAATATCCAAAAATTAAAAAAGCTACTTATCCGCTTCCGCTAACATTCGCGTCAAAAAAAAAGTCGGGTAAATCTAAACGAAAGTAATCATTTTAAGCCACATCAATCTTTTGCGAGATAATTTTTGAAACAAATCTTAGTCTTGTCAACCACATCTGCCGCACGTAAGCTTTTCGACATTTGATGAATAAGATGCAGCTTCCAGGAAAATTCCATTGTCAGAGTATTAAAATAATCGATCCTCTTGGAGTGGTTATTGGTGGAGTTGTTTTTTTATTTTTTTTTTAGTATTGAACGATAATATCTTTTATCAAATGATTTCATTTTGGTTTTTTTTTTGCTCAAATATCAAACTCGCGAAAGAATCATAGCACAATGCAAACAAGGTTAAAGATAAATTAAGGGGTGAAATGAATTGAAAAGAAAATCAATTTACTTTAAATTGGCTGTGGCTGTGGCTGTGGCTGTGGCTGTGAAGCTGGAGGAGAAGAGAAATGTACTTAATAAATCTCCGTAGTTAGATAGACATAGAGAGGGAACCATTTTTGAAGTCGCTTCACTAATATCTACATTATTCAACTGGCTTTGAATGGTAGCATTGTGAATTTTGATAGTCAATATACGTAGTATAGCGAACAAAGCGCTTTAAAGAAACTACATGAAAATGGAAAATATAAGTCTAAGTCTAGTTTAAGAGGAAATCGCTTGCAATAAATACATCGTCCGCTGTTGTGGAAACTGGTTTTAAAGTTTACTCAATGAGGAAAAGGCACACACACACACTTGAACATCCAGTGGTCAATTGATTTCTCTTCAAAAGCAACAGCATATACGACTATTATGTATCTACTTTATAATCGCAAAGCCCGAATTTGCTCTAATTTACCATCATTCCGACTGCAGAACAATGCGGGTATTAATATTTTCCAAATATCACTTCCGGTGAAAATTTATTTCCGGTCGGCTCTGGTCCTTGCTCGAAATTATTTGCTTTTCGAATTAAATGAAGCGATTTAATTAATAGCTGCCATTTGTCGAGGTTGGAGGTGGGGGTTGAACAAATATCTACCAGTGCACACGGGAAACCGTAGCAAAGCCACATCCGGTACTGGCAGTTGTAATATTGCGCCGGGAGAATAAAGTTTCAAAGGCCAGGACTTTTTACATTGAAACGAGTACCTAGTATGGTCTGGTGTTAAGAGGTGGTTGGTGGTGGTTGATTTCACACGTTTCTCTCTCTCTGTTTTCTATCTGATGAAAGTGAAAAACCGACAACGAACGTGTTTTGCCAGCTGCGGAAAAAAGAGTAAAATTAAAATCTTTCAAATGGGTTTTTACACTCGTTGTAGGTTAATCGTATTTTTGTGTGGATTTTGGCCTTCGCTTCCAACAATTTTAATTAAAAAAAAAATCCTTTGCTTGACTGTAATTCAATATCTACATATTTCAATGCAATGGTTTGAATTGAATAACTAATTTCGTATTGTCTTTAATAGAACCAGTGGAAGAAGCAGATATTTACTGACCAAATGTTGTTTTTGTCAGTTAAAAATTCGCGGAAAGACGGACTTTTGTTAACTCTTAGTTCCTCTTTGACAACTTTACGGACTAGGACACAGTGAGAAGTTTTTGCCAATTTTTGCAAAATTGAAATTCCATAACGCTAAATATGGATTGAACAAGTCAGCTGACAGCAAAATTATTTTTAGCTTTAAAAAATGTTTTTATATTTTATGAAGGCGATATCATTTCCCGTCGCCCTTCTGCATAATATGACGAGTTTAACAGGCAAATTAATGCTGCCATACGCATTTGACATTTGATCAAGTAGATTTCAGTTTGGTTATTGTCGGTTTGGCAGGTTCTTTTGAGTGTCAAACATTTTCCCTAGTGTGTCACATAGAGGCATATGTATAGGTGGAAACTGTTTCACTCCTGAATGTAGTTGGCTGAACAGAAAGATGGTTTCACTTCACATTGTGGATATCAAACTACTCTTTCCATTACAAGAGTCAAAACTGTAATGATTTTTTTTTTATAATGTACGCGCACTAAAGGGACTTTGGATACCCTTATAATGAAGTCACACAGTGCGGCATTAGGGAAATAAAAGATTAGAGAAAGGGAGAAACCGATGCACGTTGGTTTTAAATGTTTGTAAATTATAATGCAAAGGAAAAACAGAGTGTGGTAGAGTGCGGTTGAGAGAGTCAAGTGATTTCGCGATGTCTCGATCGCCAATAAGTTTTACCGCACGTTTTTGGATCCTGTCAAGTAGCTCCAAATATGTTATTGGTGCACCAGACCAGATATGAGCGTTGGTCAAGTTTTGGGCGAATAAACGCCTTGTAGACTCTAGCCAGATCAGAAGGGGTGAAATATTTCTTGCATCGCTTAAGGAAGCATAGACATTTCGTAGCGTTCTTGGCGACATCGAATATGTGGTCATTCCAACGAAGATTGTCATTAACACACATACCGAGAATGGAAAGTCGTTCGCTTTTAGCGATGCGAGTGCCATCCATGGATAATGGCAAAGAATTAGGGGTTCGCTTCAATGACAGCAGACAACATTGCGTTTTGGAAGCATTAAATTCCACTCTGTTGGTTTTACCCCATATGTTGCCGTTCCATTTAAACGCCCATAGATGCCCAGGAAACGAATATGTAAAGCAGAGGGTACTTTCAAAGGTAATTTCAAATCCATTGAAGAAGGGTTACATCGATCTCAAATGCACGGATTTTTGACAAGAGAGCTTTATGCCAAACTCTGTTAAATGCCTTTGAAATATCAATCGCAACGACCTTGCTTTCAGCACAAAACTGGAATGATGATCGAAAACATCTACAGAAATCCTCTAGTTCAGAAGATACCGAAACATATTCTTAGTCGACAAAACGTACCAATTCACTGTAAGATTCAGTAGAGAACATAGCAAAGAGAACTATCGCGACGACCACGATTTAAAGAAGGTTTCTTAGTTTCTGCAGAAAAATTATATATGTGGTCGGCTTAGAATGTAAATCTGCTAGTTTAATATATGGACATTTTACAGGAAAAGCAAAATAACTACAAAAAAGGCTTTTTGTCTCTCTGTAATAAAATTAAAAATATGACTTCTGTATTGTCATATATTCTTCTTTTCTAAACAAAAATAAAACAAATTAAATCGTCTGGGTCTTTTTATAGATTTTTCAGCTTATTATGAGTTTGAAATCATGCGAATTCAATGTTAAAATATTTATATCAAATGATGTATTTTCATTTGACCTTTCTAACGGTAAATAAGTCTAAAATATGATTAAAATGGATTTCGGCGGTTTATTTTAGAGTGTGCGACTGATTAGCACTGCGACCAGAACTTTTGTGGTCGCCCTATGAAGTTGGTAATTTATTTTTTTATGGCAAAAATTTGTTTTTTGATGAACCTGAGATTGTTGAGGCCGATTATTTGGCCTCAACAATCCTGTGAGTCCATTATTGAAGCCACTTTGGATAAGGGCATTTGCAAAGGATGTATTCTTCCGTTTCAGGTTGTTCTATGCAGAGTCGACACATATCTGTAGAGCTTTTTCCCATTTTCATGAGACGATGGTTCAGGGCGCAGTGCCCAGTTTGGAAGTCAGTTACGATCTTAGCATCAAGTTTGCTCATTAAGAGGATCTGAAAGCTACTTTTTTGTTGGCGAGGTAAATAATTTTTTTATCACGGCGTAATCCATGTACGCACTTGGTGTTCCCAAGTATTGAGTTCAACTTTTATATTACTGGTGGGTAGTCGACAGAAGGGCTCTGGCCCGATGAAAGGGGTCGCAGAATCTCTTTGTGCTAGCTCATCGGTCTCTTCATTGCCGAGAATTCATTGGAGAATTCCTGGAACCCAAGAAAGAGTCACTCTGTTATGGGATATGAGTTGTCTTAGAATGGTTAGACAGTTTCAAACCAGTTGAGAGTTGAACTTGTAGGAATTAAGAGCTTTGAATGCTGCTTGACTGTCTGAGAAGATGTTAGTATCAAAAGATTGATGTTGTGTATCCTGGTGGAACTGACATACTGTTCTAGTGGAACACGATATGTTATTTAGGAGACAGATCTTTTCGTTTTTATTTCAAGTTCAATTGGTTTTCCAGTATCACGATTAAAAAATCTTGGGCCTAGACTCTTTAAGCAATATAAGGGCGAACATAATATTTTTGGCACTCAAGAAAGGGACCTGTGGCAGCACGGAGTGTACCCTCGACTTAAAACATCTTAACGAGACCATATCGCAACGCTGTAATAATTCAACTCAAACACTTCCAGTGTGGAGATGGTAAGGAGAAGATCGTTTATGGTATAGGCTGGTGGCGCTTGGCGGGTGCGGGTGAATTCTTTTAATTTCACATCAATAAAAAGAATTCAGTTGTAAATAAATTATTTATTCAAGTAATAATTCTGAATAAAGAAAGTATTGTAAGATAATAACCCCAAGAAATCTCATTTCAGACCTACAATTTTTTGTTTCAATTCCCAAAGTTAAACTTCTTAAATTTTACCAAAGAGTTGAGGAAGTAAAACAGCGTAATGTAGGACTGTGCGGATAAACCATTTAACCACTGCAACAAACAAATACAAATTTCCCTTACATCCTATATTTCGCAATGCAGTATATTTGTATTTGGCATAATGAAATACGGTTGCATTAAAATCAAATTTAGCGGAAACAAAGAAGCAATCACTCGTTACAATTTATTTTAGGAAACTAGCTATAACTAGATACTTATTGATTCTAGTATTCATTAAAGAACAACACTACAACATACCTACCCCAATTTTCAGTCATAATGACGAAAACCACAAAATACCAATGAATTTAATGGAGCGTAATGAATCCGTGCGTGAAATTTTTGAGGTTTGCTTTCTTAGCTTTTCGCTTCGTATCCTCGATAGGTCACCAATATATCTTCCTTGTAACGTACGTATGTATCTGCCCTGCCGCCCATTTCCTGTGTCTATTATTCTTCTATCTTTCCATTCTGAAATCTCCTGCTGTTTTACCCTCCAGGTTTCATCAGTATGCTTTAATGGAGGTCGTTAAAACCTGTTATATATATATACTGCTACATATAGTAACAGTTAAGAGGATATTCGTATCTATTTCGTCTTTCACATCAATGGTTTTTGTCTGTCGTAAGTTTTATTTGAATCAGCTTCAGCAGTTCATAATAGAGATAATGGATACAATGCGATTCTACACCGCATAGAAATGCTAATGACGAGAAAGATGCTTGGTCTTAATAGATTGCTTACACCCACGTTTCCATTCATCAACTTAAGGCTCAATTAAAAAATGTATTGCATAAAAAATTTATTTTGGATAAATAAATAAAAAAAACCACATAGGACGAGTGCTTAAATGCTAATTAACTTTTTTCTTCTTTATGCAATTTGGCTGTGTGTGTGTGTGTGTGTGCTTTATGTTAATCCCCCTAGCCGCAAAAATGTATTCACAGGGAAACAAAACAATGACCATTCCCGCACACCAGGACAAAAACAACGTGAATAGGAAATTTAAGAGAAAACCAGAACAAAAGCGACCGAGGGAATTAAAAACGTAAATTGCATTATGGCGTAACATCCGCCCGGTGAATTTTTATGACCATGGCGACTTTGCGGTCAACCAACACCTAAAAAGGAAAAGTTGTTTGGCTTAGAGCCAAGAACTTATAGAGAGAAAAATAAAAATAAACAAAATATGTACTGACAAATAGAAAGACTTACCATGGTTTGGATTAAAAAGTTGTTTTTTTTTGTTTGTTGCTTCGTTTTTTGCCTATTAGCACAGCAGTACTAATTAGTCCTCACTCTCGACCGAATTCTCCAGACTTAGGTCATTAAAGGATTCACAGTGGTCAAGAACGTTATTCTCTAAATCAGTGCTGGTTGGCTGACCGTCACTAACTGTGTCATCCTCGAAGTTTTGCAGACTCGTCGATGAAAAGTGTCTTGAACTTAGGTCTTTGTGGTTTCTATCAACTCCCTGTAGTGTTTCGCTGTACTCGTCCACAAACGAAAATTCCGAATAGCTGTCAGAGTCATCGCATTCGAAGTAACGACTCTGAAAAAAAACAACAACATCATGTCACATATATAATGCAAATGATACAATATATTCTAAACTCACTTGACAATCGAGGCATCGGCAGTTATCACATAGGGTGCAGGAGAGTCCTAGGAGTTGGGCTGCTTCCTTGTACAGTTCGGCGCTTGATTTTTGATTACTGTTCGGAGCGATGTTGCATTTGTTTTTATATGCATCGGTGTTTCCGCTCCAATTACTAATTTGAATACTATCACCACTGCAACTACTTGAATTATGTCTGCTAGAATGATTATTTGAAGCACCCAATCCAGCTGGTGTACTCCCACTACCGCTGCTGTCTGCAGTTCTCGTAGTGTGGGTGTCATTTACGCTTGAACGATTGCTAGATGATGTCTTTCCAATAGGTCTGAAGTGTTGTTATCGGGCGGTGGTAGAAATCGATGTTGTGTTAGGACATGCAACGAAATGAAAGAAAGCAAAAGCGAAATGAAATATGATAAATTGCTGAGAAGGATTTATTGCTTATTGTAAAGAAATGTTTTCACTTTAATTAATATTCTATATTTCTTGTGTACAATTGCTTTGTTGAAAAAATAAATCCGAAGTTTTTACCCCAGATGCCGTAGTTGTAATAAACTTTACTTTTGATAAATTATTTGCTGACAGCTTTAGAAAAATATGTATACATAGGAAATATAGGATTTTCTAAATAACACATTTGCTTGGATATCGCAGTTTTTGTCGTCATGCTTAAAATTCTCTCTTTAAGACAGATTTTTGTTATTATGCCCTATGCTTCATGCAAAAATGTACGGCCTTATTTATAAACATATTTTAAGGCTAGCGTAACTTTACGCAATACTTAAACTGCCCTTACGCAGCACTACATTATTTATAAAACTTAAGCAACGTTGCTTAAACGATGCGTAACCTAAACACCGAAATTTGCGTTTAGAGGCTGCGTAAGGTGTGTGTAAAATTTGTTTTTGATTGCAAATGTCATTTTTATATTTTCATTAATACAAAAAAGTTGTAAAAAGATAGATGTGTGAAGGATATGGATTTAATTAACTTCTTCAGCCAACAAAGTAACCCGAGACCTATCCAATCCTATAATTGATTATAATATGTGTGCCTTTGTAACATATTTCATAAACAAATTGTAGTACCTTATCAGTGGAATCTCAATTTTCCGACATTTTTTTTTGATTTTGGGAGTTCATCATGCTACGCAAAATATTTCCATATAATTAAACAAAAATCTGTCAAATACAGCTGAGTTTCTGCACTCTTAAAGCCAAATGTAGTAGAATTTTATGTTTTCGGTCCTAGTTCTTTAAGTTTTCGTACTTATTTAGACACAAACCTCGTTTAGTTAAAACACAGAGGAAAATCGTTTATAAATTAGAATTTTAGCAAAGATGCGTAAAGGTTGCGTAAATACTTACGCGTTGTTTAAGGAAATCTAATAAATACGGTTAGTAGTCGTTAAATTGCCTGGTGAATAAACGGACATTTTTACAATGAATCACTTTGCATCTACTTGCTTACTTAGGCGGCGCTACAGTCCAGGATGAACGTGGTGCTCAACCGGTATGCATTTCTAATTAATGCCGTGTTTGGATTACTGCCTACAGTTGGTGCGAGACACCAAAGGCGAGGCCTTCCTCTCCCACGTTGTCGTTCCGTTGATGTACTGTCAAACGTGCCAGTGACAGCTCACTGTATTCTTCCAATAAATAAACATCGTCAGCGTATGCACAGATGAACAGACTTGTGAGCTTTGTACAATTCTTGCAAGACCCATGACTACTTTAAACTCGATAAAAATAGTTGGTGAGTATCGATCTAATAAGGATTAGAAGATCTGCCGCAGTGTGAATATTTCATCGATTGGGTATTTACCACTCATTAAACTATACTGACAGGCTCAATCCACGATCTCGAATCTTGCGTGCTTCACTTGTTAGGTAGCTATTAGTGTTGAAAATGAATGTCAAGTTGACACTACATACACGGATTTGATTTCGTTTATCACATTCTTCTTCTTAAGAAACTAAAGGATTTTGGCTTTCATTTGTTAATGTTAAATTCGATGGTATCGTTCTTAATTGGTACAACAAAAAAGTATTTATTGAGAATACATTTTCGAGATCCTTAGCTTGAATTTTAAGTGTACCTCAGGGTAGTCAGCTTGGATCGCAACTTTTTATAATCTTCGTTAATGACATAGTGACATCTAGGCAGTTTTTTCGATGTTGAATGTCTAAGTGTACAACACGATTTGAACATGTTATCAACATGGTTTCTTTTAGACATTAAAAATGGAATTGTAATTTCTTTTTCAGGAACTTCTTCAATATTTATATTTAAAAAATTGCTTAATGAAAGAAAATTAAAAAAGAATTGAGCGCAAGGTAGGGACCTTGATGTTGATGACAAATAAATAAATATTAGTCAAAAGCGACCCACACAGGACCTAAAGCCTAGCTTCTCCAACCATTTGTGTGAGGAGATACATTTTTGACACGAATAGAGGGACCTATGCTGATTCCGAACGGAATTAAGAAGCATCTCATGACAGTTCTTACTCTTGGATGTTTGTCAGACGTTCGCAAGAGGTGGGGCAGCGAATGAAAACTGGAGGATGGTACGGAATTTGAACCAGCGACACCTCGCTTAGTGGCCCAACGCAATTAACCACTAAGCTACTGCACCCACATTATGGATGATTTTATTATTTATAATCTTTACTTCGACTTTATTATAGTTCTACCTAATGCACTTGTTGGTCTTATTTAAAGAAATGGAATAGACTTCACTGATCCCCACACTCTTATATCACTTTTCATGTCAGATCTATTCTTGAATGGCGCAGGGAAATAACTCGTATGATAAGTAAGTGGGACATAAGTCCCAAAAGAAAAAGTTGGGACTTATGTCTCACCAAATAAATATTGTGTTTTGATAAGCTTGAAAAATTTTCAATAAAGAGCACGCAATAAAAATGTATAGCCAGTCAAACAAGTTTTTGGCTCCATTTGTAAGTACAAATTAGACCTGTTAAGTTATGTGGTCTTATTTCAATGGCTACTGCGAAATAAGGCCCGCCGGGCTAGATGGCAACCCAATTCATAGTCCTTCCATTTCTATCGCTTATACCGATTTATGCTCCAACTAGATCAATGACGAAAAGACAATGGTCATAAATCATCGACATCGAACAAAATATGGCTTTAATGAACCAATCTCTAGAGCAATTACATAATTTAATTAAGTAAGCAGTTATTGAGATATGCATCACTCAAAATCATGATCTTATACGCGATATTCAGAAAACTGTTGCCTGTACAGTTGGGGCAGTTTAGAGGGTCGTCTCACTCCTTAGCATCAGAACATATTTCAAAAGAACAAACCCTACCGAATTTAAATTTCTTACTTCCACCGAGTTTATATTTAAGAATAAGAGACCTTTTTCACATTAAGGAAGAAACACAATTTACACATCAAACTCATCAAACATTTCGAAAAAGTTAGAGTTTTTTCTATCTTAGCAGTTATTAATTGTGAATAATTTGTTTATTAGAATTTAATCGAAATTATTATTTGCAATAGATTAAAGGGCAGTTTGGTAAGATTTTCAGAACTTAATATTCATAAATATGAGAGCACATGCCCATCAGAGTGTTTAAATGAAATTATGAAGATGTGTCCGATGACCCTAACTTAAATAATATACCTTCAATGTGAACGTTTCTGATTTCGGTGAACAACTACTATAAATAACTACAACTTCAGAACTTCTATAGATAATTTAAAAGTGCAGGAAATGTTAGAACCGTTGTGTAATTTAAACAAATCAAGAAAAAAAGTACGGCAGTTAAAAAGTGATATGTGATGTTTTTCAACTATATTCTTTTAAAGTAGAGTTTTCCTAAAACTACAGATACTCTTATATTTAGGGATAGCTATTACGTATTTCATATGATCTGTGAATGGTTTATTGCCAAACAATAAACTCGTGGTCATTAACGTGAATTTAATTTAAAACACTCTTGTATGAAGCTATTTAAGAAATGAAGTGTAGTGCCAACATGGTTGCTTCTGCTGATGATATTTATTATTCTTCATTTTATGATGTACTACATTTTTAATGCCTGAATTGAAATGCAACCATGCAGCCATGTGCAATGTGCATCGCATTTTGGTTTCTTCGTTATTATATTTGCTTCAAAAGCCCTGCGTAAAATATTTATATAAATAATATTAATATATCCAGAAAATTTAAAATGTTGAATTCTATTGCAACACATCAAAATTCAAGTCAAGAGACTAGACTAAAGTTTTTATATATAAAAGTTAACCATTGTAAAAGTAGTTAAAGCAAACGACCACCTTTTAAAACTAAGATGGCAGCAAGAGCTGCAAAATCGGGTAGTAAATTAACCGAATTTATGAAGAAGAAATTTATGACATGACCACGTCAGTACCTACATTTTGTAATAAAAAAAACTGACCTACACTAGGTTCATCCATTGTCTTCTTAGAAATAAACAACATAAATGAATTAAAATTAAAATTCAAAAAGTGCGGCACATGTCAACTTCTCTTATGTTAAAATAAGTACTACTTGAATTTTAATGTCAAGTCCCACAACAATTTCTAATGACTTCTGGTAGCTATGCCGTATCTGAGGCAGGAACTCTTCACGGGTCGGGAGCCCGTTAAGTAAAGTAAGTCTGGTTGGCTATGCACATGGCTTTCTTTAAATTACAAACGAAATGGAAGACAATTTAAATATTTTATACAAGCTTTGTGTATGTGCAAATAAGTAGACATTTGTTTTGAGTTTATGACCGGCATTCCATCAAATCCCAATGCAATTTGTACGGTCCTTTCGAATGAGTACTACAATAATAGTTTATTATGTAGATTATTCGGAGACAAATATTCACACCTTTCTTAGACTTTTACCGAAATTAAATCTCTAGAGACGGGTACGTTGCAAATTCCAAGTTTCCTCTCCTTACTTCTCAACCTCATATTATTTTCTTTGTGCCAAAAACTTTTTGCATTTTAATAAAACGTAACGCTTCGGCTGGCAGCTTTTCTTCCTTTTATTATTTCTCACGGTTATCGCCCGGTTCATGCTCTCCCATTGTGTCGTTCTTGAATTGCTATATCATGCACAACACATTGTTATGGTACTAGTTTCCACCACCCATTGTGAGCTTTCTTCGTACACTAAGGAGAAAGTTATTGCAATCGTGCTAAATTTTTGAGCTCAAACTGGGAATAAGGTATGTTATACTACAGGGAAGTCCAAAAAATTCTGTTGGGCTCTTATTTTTGTCCAGAAGTCGCCTACCGAAATGCGCCGAAATGTTTCAAAGGTAGATATATAGAGTTATTGTGGATTTTTTATATCTGAATTTATCACTTAAACCCAAAAAAAACTGCGCATTCCATTTTACCTAAAAACGGCTTTGATGATTTTGATCTATTTTTATATTTAGAGCAAAAATATATTATAAGATTCGATCCAAGAACGCATCTAAGAGAGAAAGTTTTATGTGCCACAGTTTTGCTCTTTATTTATAAAGAAAATGTACTGCTCAATGCAGGAGGACATCCATGAGAAAGAATACACACTCTAACATTTGGTGTATAGTCGAGTGACACTCTAATTCATAGACTATGAGGTTGGAGGCGCCTTGTATCCCAGACAAGAGTTTTTTTTTGTGCCGTCGTCAATTTTCTTAAACCCCTTGGAATATGCATTTTTTAGAGATAACTTTCGAATGAAAATCCTTAAAGTAGCACAAAAGAGTAATGGTAGCAATTCTGTGGCGAAAAGTTTTACATAACTTTCACAAGAGGACGAAGAAAAGGAACACAGAAAATACGTGTTCTACCTCCCTTTGGGATTTCTGTGCTAATGGTTTCTTTTGCTGCACCGTTATTAAGTTATTGCATTACTTGTAAAATGTAGGGATCTTAGGGTCATTTATTTCGTTGGGCATTAATTGTAGGAGTTTTTGTTTCGAATGTTTGAGGTAGATAATTTTATGTTAACTTTGTAGGAGGTATCGCAAGGATTGAAAATGTAACTATTCGAGAGAAGAGGAAAAGTTTAAGTAATGAATCTCATTTTCTTTAAAAACGACGATGATTTGAACAGGATGTAGTGGTTAGTGAGTTGGACTACTAAGCGAGAGGTCACAGGTTAAAACCACATACAAGACTTCATTTGTGTATTTCTCTGCTGTCACGCCTCTGAGGATCGGCGGGTTGACCTAAGAAAATAGCTGCAAGGCTCAAGGCTTTCATTTCACTTCTTCAAATGCTGTTTGTATTACGTTGCCTCTCTTTCGCGCTTATAGAAGAACATTGAGCCTCCTTGTAGGAAGCCTTCTTTGAACATGGAAATATCAACTGAGCCGGTCGTTCCCCAATTTTGATGAAATGGATTCTTTGACTCAAAGGCCTTCTCGGATCGTTGTACCTCGTCGCCTGCTGCCATCTCAACATTGTGAACTGTATGCGAGTGCTGGAAAACCAACTGTGGTAAAGGGGGCACTTTCCACATGGAATGAATTTTTAATCAATCTTTCTGTAAACTTCAGATAACCTTCAAAGAACCACTTTATTTTACTGGCAGTCAGAATTTTTGTTTAGAAACATTCTTAGCATATAATAAAATTCATGCATACAAATTTCCAAAAAAAAAAAAAAAACGCCTATCTTCTGCCTGCAGCTACTTGTCCTGAAAGGTTCAGGTAAAAAATGGTTTCAGCTTATTTGTATACTTCTGATAGCATCAGACTTCAAGTAGACTGCAAAAGATTTTCACTTCAAAAACACTCGCTTCCTTTCAGTTTTTCATTCTCCTGTGAAACTTCAAAGTTTTCCCTTTGTCAGTCACGCTCTTTTCACATAATTGTACTCGGTGAACACAAGGTAGGAGCAATAATAAAGAAAAATGGGATAGAGAGAGAGAGAAAAAAAATAAAAAGACTTGACAAATTATTCAACTACTTCCATAATGCACCTGTGGGAGTTACACGACCATCTCCCCTTTTATTTTACATATAAAGGAGACCGGTTACGGGAAGGAAAGCGAATTTTAAAAGTTTTACGCTTATAAACGAAACATACCTGCCGCAGTCCCGTTCACAGTTGGTAGTTGATAAATTCTCAACGCTGTGCTTCCGCCATTTCTCTTCCTCGACTAAGTATTTCCAAAACTTTGTCTTCTTGGCAATTAGCGTTGATTTAACCGAGGGAGTCGAATTGGAATGTTTTTTCCTGCCGCTAGCGCTACCCACACAGGGAAGTATACAACCCGCTCGGGATGTACTATTGCTATTGCCGCGCAACGATAGTGGCATTTGGTTCTCCAGATGATGATATTCCAGATGCGGCTGCATCAACTGCTCCTGCTCCTGCTTCCCCCTTTCTTGATGGGCATGGTGATGATGCTGGTGATGATTAATTCTTCCATGGTGACTCGAGTCGTGGTGTATACGGCTATTAGAGTGGCAGTTGTTGTTGTTGCTGTTATTATTATTTTTATATTTTTTACTCTTGCAGCTGTGAGCCGTGCTGCTGCAATTGAAGAGTTTATGTAAAGCAGCAGCAGCTGGGGAACAAGACGTCGTTGATGACGAATTGTTTTCCTCAAAATTTGTTGAGCCATCTCCGGAAACCATTTCGGTGGAATGGTGCTGTAAACTTTTCAATTTATGTAAACTCCTTGAAAGTGAACAATTTTTTGGGCTTCTGTAGATATCTTCCGAACTGATTTGAGGATATCCAAAGGCGTTGGGTCGACCGAATTCCTGAAATGCAAAAATGATTTTATGTATTCAAATTGTAAGTTATTTTTATTTGTGTGTATTTTCGGCAAAAAATTGGGTGGTTTTTTCGGTTTTTGATATCAATCGAGAACAATGGAGCATCCAATTATTTTGGTAGACGCACTAAGCTGCGTATATGAAAATGTGTACAAGCATACATTTTATGTTAATATTAGACCATCTTATGTTGTCTACCGAATTATAAATAAAAATGACTCCATACAAAGGATGGGATTATTAGCATATTAATTAGGTGTAATCTGTAGAAGGAAAGAAAACCTTGAATACTAATTGAAAAATTTGCACAAAGAAGATAATAAATTCTAAATGAGATGCAAATTATTATTAAATGCATATTGTAGCACAGACGTAGATTTATAAATAATGAAGCTAAAGAAAAGGAGTGATTTTCCTTCTCGAATACATGTATGAATGTTGTTCCCAACTGCCTAAGGTAATGGAATCTTGGAATTGTAACGAACACGAATATTTTATCATGTGTAGAAGCATACATGTTGACTTTAATAATAACATTCATTAAAATTTGTTTAAAATCTTCCTGGCCAAAATGAATAACTCTTCAGTATTTATTTCGAAGTTAGGTTAAAAATCTTCCATGAGACATTATGAGGACCGGCCGCACGTGCCCATAATAGTGAGACATTCTTAATCACTTATTCGTATCTAGTAGTTCTTATTTCCGGTTTTATACACGTTTGGCAGGCAACCTCCCAGCGAAAGTACCAATTAGTACAGTACTGCCAATTGCTCGCGGTTACATCTTATTTCGCTAGTTCAAATGGTTTTATCCATTGTGCTTACGGGCAAATGCGTTTATCTTATTTTCGACGGTAGTCATATCTAAGTTTCAGTGGGTGTCACTATTTCTAATATACCACGGGGCGTTTAAAATTGTTCTTAGCACATCATTTTGAAAAGTTTGTAAAATTTGTAACTTTAGATGTTGAGTTTGGCAAATCGACGAAGCAGCCCGTCGATTCTCGTTTCTTTTTTACGCGCCATTTTCATTTTAGTTTCGCATCTAATATCATTCTCAAATATTTAGCTTTATTTGCCGACGGAATTTGTACAGAATCAGAATCTATAAATATGGGTAGCGTATTTACATTTCTGTAAGTAAAATTAACGTATGTGGATTTGGTTTCATTAAGCGCATTACGCCAAGTTTTTGTCCACTCAAGAACGCTGTCAATAGCCCGTTAGAGCTTGTCCGTTGCTGATTCAACCGTATTACGCACGATTTATATAGCTGTATCATCCGCAAACGTAGCTACAGTTGTGCCTTGTTCTTGCAGAATATCTCGAGTATAGATTAAAAATAAAATCGAACCCAGAACGCTACCTTGTGGAACTCCTGCCGCGATTTCTGTAAATTCGGAATATTCGTTTCCGTACTTAACATGGAAAAGTCTGTTACGCTAATTCTAAACTCGAATTGGCGGTCAGGTATTAATTAATAATGTACTTGTCACTTCAATAAATTTTTTTCGAATACCTTTGATATTATTGGTAAAAGCGAAATTGGTCTATACGATTATTTCTTGTCATATGGAGGCTTTTCCGGGCTTTGGAACGTTCTACGACAATTGATGGTAGCAGAAGTCAGCGAAATTGGTCTCTACGATTTCTTGTCATATGAAGGCTTTTCCGGGCTTAGGAACGTTCCACGACAATGGAAGGTAGCAGAAGTGACTACGTACAGTAGTCTAAACGACGCATTGATTAGGTAAACGAGCATGATTATATATGTAAATGTAATACGTAGAATAAGCATGGGTAAGGTAAAATGTTGTTTTGGGCAGGACAGGTGTTAAAATAGAAGGCACAGGTATGCGGAAGATATTGGCATCATCCATAGCTTCCAGTGTGCCGTGATAGAGGCTTTTACGGCTAGTGTGGCAGTAAATTAGAGTTGATATTGGGCTCATTCGAAGAAAACTTTTTCGACGGACGGTCGTGTGTGCAAGGAGGGCTAATGGTGGTGAAGGTATATTCTACTAAATCGACCAAAATGTGAATGTAGTTCTAAAAAGCGCTTCTACATCGAACGAATAGACTATAGTACCCCAGCCAAGAGGATCTTCGAATCGCAGTACCTCTGTTTGAGAAGACAATGAAGGCCAAGGCATCGCGGATGTCAGAGCTCACAATTGCTGTCGTCTTTTCTATAGTGTTCGCTGCTTTTTTGTTTTTGTGATTTATTTTTCTTCATGAGGCATAGCCTCGTAAATGGCTGACATTCGCCGATTTTTGTCTACTTCTAGTGACAATTCATTCCACATTATTAAATAGTAGATCATATTAATTTTTCAATGATAAAAATAGGTTTATAGCATTACCAATAATTTAGTATCCCTAACTATGCAAAGTACATTTAACATCCATCCATGTAGAAAAGAGTTTCATTTCCCTTTTTTTTTTACAACAATCATAATTTATTCCAGATAAAATCTTACCCACGAAGGTAAGATATAATCATATATTAAATAATTTCATGCTAAACTATAGTTCCCATTAGTTCGTGTTAAAAGTTCGAGTTAATTAAAAGTGAACAAATAATTTTTGTTATGCATGCATACGTATTTAACTATGTATAATGTTGTTAGCGTTATTTAAACTACACCCGAGAGAGCGGGCGGATATCACTCACATAATGGCTCCCCGTGACGGTAAACATGAAATCCATACAATAACACTGCGTGAAATATCGATAAACAAATAATAAAAAAAAAACATTGTTGGCGATAATCGTGTTTCATATAAATTACCAACTTTATTGCTGATTTTTATTTAAACCCATTGACGCCACCAACAAAAAAGGAACTCACTTAAAGTCAAACCATGCAACCATTTCGAAAATACACAGTAATGAACATGACACTCTTGCACAAAGACACTTACCCCATATGTGTTATAGCTGGTATTTAGAACATAAATGGCGTTTTTATTGTTATTCTGAAACACCATGTCGTCCATGTTATCTGCAAGTAGAATAACGAAAATTTCTATTAGGTACGAATGTTTCTATTGAATTCTTTTGTTTTATGCTAGATTAGAAAATAACAGCAGGGATTTACATTGTGGGAATTAATTTAAGGGAGGACCAGACAGGCCAGGACTAAGAATAATATGAGTGCTGAAATCAAAACAATAAAAACAAAATTATTTCAATTAATCTCAGGTTATGTTGTTTCTTCTTCAAGTGGATGGTCCTGGTGGTGGTCCTGGTGGTGGTGGTGGTGGTTGTGGGGGTGGAAAGAAAGGTTTTGTTTACATAAAATTATTAAAATTGAAATGTCGGATGGGAGTTCTGAGATAACAGAAGCACAAGCAACCCATTATTTTTATTATAATTATTATACATTTTTTGTTTTCATTTTGTTGTTTGTAATTAATTAATGGATAATCCTGGGAATACTTTTCTATTATGAATTGTTGCGTAGAAATATGTTCACTTTAATGTGAAATTTTATCTCTCTCTCTTATATAAATTACTTTTAGAAAAAACTCTTTAAATATGATGCAAACTTTGTAAATAATTTTTATTGTCGTCGCGAAAAATTTTCAAATGTGAATATAATAATATATGGAATTAAAACTGTCGGCAGTGTAGTTGTTTATAAAATTAGGAATATAAACTTGTCCACATAATAACAGAAATTATAACTTTTAACGAATGCATTGAAATTTAATTCAGAAAAGTTTGGAAAACATAATTTGTGCTTCTTAATCTATTTCGCAGTAGCAGTAGTTGTCTTAAAACAATTCTTAAACTTAAACTCTTGAATAAATATTGGGCATAAACTGGCCATACAGGACCTAAAGCCTAGCTTCTCCAACCATTGTGTGTGCGAAGTTATATTTTTGACACGAACGGCGGGACCTACAGTTTAATTTCAATTCCGAACGGCAATTAATTTTTGAGAAGCCTCTCATGGCATTTATAATCTTCGATGTTTGTCAGACGTTCGCAAGAGGTGGGGCAGCGAATAAAAACATTCAGGTGCTACAGGTCGAGATTTAAAATGGCGACCTCTCGCTTAGTGGTCCAACGCACTTAACCACTAAGCCACTGCACCCAAACTTTCATGTATATGTTGCCTAAAACTGGATATATTGAAATGTCGAATTTAAAAACCCTCGGCCTCATGAGCAAATATTTACATTCGCAAGCGCGCATGTTTGAAAAATCACGTGTCTCCCTATAAGCTTAAATTACATTTTTGAACTGCTCTGAACTCTACAGCGCTTCTGGTAGACATTTGTTCCTCCTATAAGCTTTATGTTTTTGAGTTGGAAGGTTTGTTTATGAGGCCGAAAATATGCGGTTTAAAAAAAAATATTTTGGAATGCAGAAGTTGCAGAAGTTGATGGCATTGCACTGGGATTCCTTAAAAAGGCTGAACTATACGTTCGCACCAAATATGTTACGAAATAGTTGGCTCTCAAAAGTACCAAGGATAAAAACAGTCAATGTTTGAGATTCGTCCACCCAGACTGGCGTTATCAAGGTCTTGTGATGGTTTTAACTGTTCGAGATACGCATTACATAGTTGCAAACTTAGGCCTAAATAACAGCGATTGTCTTATTTTTATTTTATATCTGAGATATATTAATTTTAGATGTGAAAGCAGAGCTGAGACATACAACTACCTTAAAAGTTGTCGCTTGTGACAGTCTTCCGATTTTTATACGTTGAGTGTCCTTACATATCCATTAAAAATACATATTCACTGGGTTTCCTCCAGTATCTCCCATTGTGTGAATATTTGGGCAATGCCAACTTACTGGGCCCAAATCATTCACCAATCGTACTTTCTCACGACCTGAACTTAGATATAAGTTATGAGCTCTCTCCTAAGTAATATCCATCCGGGATAGCAGAAGACGAATTTTTGTCGTCATCGCTGCTTGTCTGTAGAAATAATTTTTCCAAATCCTCAGCACCGATCATGAGGTAACTACAAGGCTTCCTTTGTCTATCTTTATATGCCTCTGTTCGGGTTTTTTATTTCCCTGACACTGTTACGTTTTGAAATTCCGAACAACATTCGGAGAATACTACGTTCCAATGGCTTCTTAAAAATGATTCGTAAAAGCCTGTGCTACAAAAATAAACAATAGAAAAACGTCAGTTTTGTGAATATTGGATGTTGTCTATAGACAAGCGCTACCAAGAATTTACTTTTCAATTCATTCAATGAATTTTAATAATGCACTTAGCTCGCATTTGTTTTCAAAGCGTAGAGAGCACTTAGAGCCGGAATTTGTTCAATGTTCTTTAAGGCCCTTTTTGGTGAAGTGGTTCAGAAACTGTGAAGGGACATGCATTAAACCTGCACCTGACCTAGGCCACTACTTTCTAGCAACTCGTTTACTCTTCAGTTTTAAATAAACAAACTGCAAACATACTATGATAATATGGCTGTTGATATGATTTTAATAAAATTAATGTAATGATTTTTAAAGGGTGACAAGTCTCTGAAAAATCTGATAACGGTGCGAAAATTTATAAAATATAATAAATACAATATTTGTACAACGGAATATTAGGTTTGAATATATTTCACTGTATTTGATAGTTAGAACTTTATACAAATAAACTCGATGAAGCTTGAATTGTGGCTGTAAAGGTGGCGTCAAAGAACCTGTGATTGCCACCACAAGGAATATAAACTTGTTAACAGTTTTTTCACATTTATTTTATTTTTATTGCATGTTCACAAACGGGACTAGATCCTAGAACATCGATCTTGTCAGCGGAGTACACTATGCACGTTCAGCTAGGTCTAAATGGTCTAAATCGTTGTGTATGAATTTCATTTTCCTCCCATCATAATACGTTTTCACAGTTTTTCGTCCGTTTCCTAATCGCCGTCCTAAATTCTTTTATATATACTTTCCATATACCATAAACAGTAATTTTAGAGACTAGTTAAATTTCCTTTATAAATAAAAAAATGTATAACAATTGAAAACATTTTCCGCTCTCGGAAATTCACTTCACTCTTAAATGCTTCCGTCCTTGATTCTTCATATTCCCTCGAAATACCATGACAAAACTCCAAGTGCAAATAATGCCTTCAAACAACCCTTATTAAAGGCTAGCTAACACAATGTACACGAGGATGTCGCTCATTTAAACTATGAGTCATAACCCTGTCTGGTTGATGGAATACCTAAAAATAAAGTAAATATATGACAAAAACAAAAAGAACCAACACAACCAGCAACAAGTGGTATGAAAGAGCAACGAAAATATCCCTCTCACTATTTTACTTTGACAGCATTCGTTCATTTGCGGCTGAAAAGACATGAAAACTCGAACGCCTACATGCCAACACGATGACGAGTGGGCACATGATAAACTTTTAGTTTAATCCTTTCGACCTTTTTGCTCTACGAAAGCAACCGTGAAAATTCAGATACACAAAATATGAAAAAAAAAAAAAACAAATCTCCAACTGCCAAAGAGTGTTGTAGCGTTAGGCTTTTCTTTCACGCTCTAAAGTGTGCTTTTAAATGGTCTCAAAGGAATCCACAAGTTGGACACTTCAAAGGAAAAGTAAGAAATTCGAAAAAGATTTTTTCCTTCAAGGTGTTTTCTATGTTTTCTATGTTTTCTATAGTTTGACTCCATTTTATTTTCTAAAGCCTTTGAGAAACATGCAACGACTGACGACACTTTGAGAAAATGTCAACTTAAGAAAAATAAAAATATATTTTAAAAGAAACGGCAGTTAGTGAAGAAAGGAAGCGAAGCACTACAAAGGATAATTGTCGTGATTGCAACGAAACCACAAGTTCTTTATTTCTGCCGCAAATTATGAATGTTTTTAGAATTTATATTGCTTTATATGACTCAAGGAGGCAAAAGAGAATAGGAAAACAATCAAGCAAAGTGAGAAAAGAAAAAGAAAAAAACATACATGTCACTTACCAAGGGAACTGTGGATAAATTCTGTCTCTAATACTTCCAGTCTTCTGTCACTGCAGACTTTATCTTCGTAGTATTGCCGCCCTTGTCGTTTATCCGAAGTCAAACGTTTCCTCCTGTATAGATCTGAGCTACACCAGCCCGTTATCCATAAGGATTGCAAATCTGCAAGGTAAATAAAAAGAAAGAATGTGAGTCCTTTTACTGTTCGTCAATATGATTAGAAGATTGTCATTATCAGTTGATACGTTAAGAACGATGTACTCGAATTGCAGATACGTTTACGTTTTCCAACTACAGAGCACGTCGGATCGGGATGATGAGTTAGTAGGAATTGCTCGCTTTTAATTGAGTGTCGTGTTGGTTATCGTAGCAAAATATGAGTATAAGGACAGGAAGCTGATGATATGGGTTTTCTTTTACAAGAATGTGAGACAAAAGATATTGCAAGATTTTCACAAAATTAAAGCAATTTGCAATGATAGGGGATCATTGAATAGTTAACAGCCTCACAATTATTTATTGCTCCTTAGTCATAGAATGTTTGAAATATTCATCCCCATACATGGATGGTTCGTAAATTAGGTGTGTTTGATGACCTTTTTAATTATGAATGAAGGTTTACTAACTTTAAATTTCAGATGCGATGCAACATCGTGATTCTTAATTATTATTTTTCTCAAGGTCACTGCGGTTAGAAGGTTATTTTAAATAATTGGCATAAAACCAATTGTTGTACCTACCTGACCCTAACTGGTCCTAAAAAAAGTCTTCCTCATCTCTGCTCCAAATGTATCGAAGTAGCTCGCGTAAGGTATCTGTTATCGGGAGCAATCAAGTGATTTCATCCACCGTAATTCCTCTTTTTGAGGTGCTCATACAGAGTTCTGAGACGTTGTAGTGTTGCTAGCAAGTCCTAAGTTTAGTATATGTTAGTTACCGCGGGAAGGTGGTGCGAACGCTACCAGGAGATGTATTAATCTAATAATAACTCCCCCAAAAGGAGTTCAGCTCTTGGCTGAAACAAACAAAGTTACTGCTATACTACAAATTCTACCGGGGGAGAACTTTCGTGCCACTTTGAACATATAACAAAACGTTAATGGTTTAAAGAATTTAGGTACATGGACTAAGTTACAATTACAGCTGTGATAGATTTCATCCTATGTCAAGTCCCAGCTATAATTTTACATGATTTTAAATAAAACATATCTTTAGCTTTATAACCGCCTCCTGTACCAAGCTGATTTCTATAAACATTTTAATTAAATAAATGGTTAACCTGTACAAAAAAATATAATATATCTTTACAGGCACTATAACACAACTCTGCCGTCCAACTTTTCATTCTTCTTTTACCGACTTTATTTTTATTACTTAATTTTGTTCTTTTTTTTAAATCCGCTTTAGCTCGTCTGCCGCATATCTCATTGTCAGCGTAAGGACGCAGGTACCCTGAATTTCCTTTGCAATTCTCATATCAGCCGCATTTGCAAAGTGGAACCTTACCTTTCTGGTTTTCGTTTATTTTCCTCTTTTATAAAACAAGATAATGCGATACTTTTTATATTCTTTTCATCCGCTTAAATTATCTGCGATGCTTTATTTTTTAACTTACAACTTTTCATACGAAGACAAATACAGGATGTATGTATTCGTGAATACATAAATCGGTAGATGTACATGAAGCGTGGAAAACAAGAACCCAGATATAAATATTTATCGAACTTTTTTCGGGGGCGTATACGTAATTATTTTTAAATGTGGTTACAAATTAGCGATGGGGCGGATTTAATGAATTTATGCGTCTGCTTTGACGGGGTGGTTGCTCAATATTGATGATTACGCAAATTATTAGAACATAAAATGGGGGATGCTAAATATATCTTGCGCGTCTTTTTTCTAGGCTGTGCCGGATGTACTACAATTTGAGTGTAGGATTTCTTTTTTGTACTAAATTTTATTTCAATCAGCTTAATACACGCGCTTCACTGTGGAAGTATATATTTTGCTTTTAAAAATTCGAAGCTTTAATGATACCTTTTTTGACTATCTTAAGCATTGGTCTCTTTTTAGAGTTTTTAGAGTCAAAAGTATTTTTTTTTTAAATGCTGCCACCGCAACTAAACACTTTTTCTTGGGGTGAGGAGAACTTTTTTAAAAACATCCTTTGTTCCTTTCGGATGCTTAACACTTCCCACAGATATTCGCACATGGAATATGCAGCCCAAGTTTCATTACTCTTCGCTGTGTTGTGATTTGCTGAGTCCGTCAGTCAGGATAAACTCTTTTATGACTATAGTATGAAATGTGCATTGTTCGCAATATTTTGGTGTTGAGTTGAAAATTCATAAAACAGCAAAAATTAGTAAACCAACTAAACCAAGCGAAGAATACTCGTATCCTTCTCAATCTCCATCAATATTAAAGGATCGAGGGAAACCCCTTGGGTCCCATCAACAAGCATTGAAAAACTCATAAATTATTCTCTCATCCCAAAATAAAAAAAAAAAAAATCCATTTATTTGCAACCCATTGACGGGAATGTAAATAAAATATGTTTGTTAGCACATTTCTCCAGGGTCATATGCAGCTGGGGATGTATTGTTGTTGAGTACGGTCCAAAATAAAACTGAACCGTTTTTTTTATGGAGTTTATTAAAGAGGGAAGACAACGTCAAAATCAACAAAATGGAGTTAGTTCTTAAAATTCTATTCTATCAATTGGGTGTGATGTTCGCTTGCTATCATTTATTGAAATTTATTGTTTAAAACTTTTATTTTAATATTTGCTTAAATGCGTAACGAAATAGAGGTGGAATATGCTGCAGCTTTATGAATCAAGTCACATAACTCAAACTGTATGTCAATACGGGGTGGGAAAAATCCCCAAAAGGATAATTGGGTAGTATACCCTGAGCCAAATCGGTCTATCTAATTTGGAAAAAAAAACTTCTGGACAGACGGTTGAGATTAGTAGTAACTCGTACCGCAATGAACTATTTCAATGGCATTTTAGGGCATTTCTTAAGTATATTGAGATATTTGAAAAATGCTTCTTTCTCAATTGCATACATTTAGGAGTATGATATAGAAGTTAAAGTTGGTGAACCGTTGGTTATTTTATTTAGTTTTTTTGTGAGACATTTGAGACTTTTATTAAAGTTCCAAATTAGAAACACTTTTAGAACCACTTTCTATGCGTTATATGCAAAAAAGCATATTTTTCTTGTTTTTTTTTTCGTTTACTTGACACAAGTAAGTACAATTTTGAATAGGATTATGACGAAAATACAAGGAGAAATCATTTCTAGTTATCTGCACACAGTGTATGAAACGAAATTACAATTTGAGATATTTAATTAAAAAAAATGTCAAGTTCTTAGATGAAAGAGTCAAGATTTCGCTTGCAATGTATCTATGTATCGATGTTTGAGGACAACGGAAATTACATCCCGGCGCTACGATCCACACAACGACATACGAAACAATGAACTTATTGAAGAAAACATCCGATACGGCCTTCTTGATCTTGTGATTATTTTATTTGGGGATATTTAAAGTCGCTAATCGACACTGGTAAGACAACAACAATCGAAGCATTGGAAGCTAATTTCATCTGTGTTGGGGAACCTACTTCCACAAATAGTTGGAAAAGTGTTCAAAAACATAGACTCTCGGATGACATTCATCAGCGGTAGGCACATGTTCGAAGTTGTGCTTAAAAACGCATTTCAGAATGTATTCTTCTTTGATTGAAAACAATTGGCTTGTACACATTTTAGTGAATTTTCATGTATTTTGTTACAAACTAAAGTTAGTACTCACTAGTTTAAAAAAATATCTCATTAAAGAGGTATAATTTTTTGGATGAAGACTTTAACTTCTAAACGAACGTTTCTTAAACTTTTTTTGCTTAACATGTGAATTGCAGTTCAGTCACGTACCGCAAAGTTTTCCAATAAGAGGTTTTATACCGATGATGTATCAAAAGCTTTAACTTATTATAGTCCTCAATGCGACATATAGTCCTCAATCTGCTTTTAGACATTGTGTCTCTTCGCTCTGAATAGTTTTTCAATTAAATTCTTTGAAAAAGTTTCAAACATATCAAACCCCTCCCGCCCGTAACTATTATCCCATCTGTGTCACAGACCTCACGATTTCAAATCATTAATTACTGAGGACAATTAAATGTTCTTTTATTCGATTGCTAGTCAACACGTGTATCCTCTTGCTATATCTTTGCAAATCGTCGCAAGCGCTCAAAACTCGAATTTTCACACATCAGTTAGTTATTAAATTTCCCATCATCGAAAGGTAGCAATGCGCATTTGAATGTAATGAACAGCACCTACAATTTGCCAAAAATTGCCTATAGCTAAAGTAATTAAATATTGGAATATATTTTTCTGGTGTAATAGCTTAGTTGTTACGCGTTAACAATGACTTTGACAATGGCCGTTTACGCCTAATATATTTATGCTGAAAGATAAGCAGGAAAGGAGAGTTGAGGATGGACGGCTGCCGTGTCTCAGGCAGGGACTCTTCACGGGTCGGGAACCCGTTAATTAAATAACGAGTTACTTTTTGAAAAATAATTATATGGATGTGTCTCAATTTGACGGGTAGTTCTTTAAAAGAAAGTAGAGATGAAAATATACCCCCTTCTTCTGCAATCAAATTTTTGAAAATTTGCGTTACTCTAAAAATTTAACAATTTAGTCATAAGCTTTGTCGAAGATACTTCCGCAAAAGTTCTTCTTTCAAATCGAATCTCCATAATAAACTCATGCATACTTTTTTTATTTTTGTTCTCTCTTCTGCCCAAATAGCTGACACTGCGACCTCTAAAGTCTTTTGTATCAAAAGGGGATGTTAGCCTAAGAGACGATTTACTTCCCTAGTACAACGTCCTTAGTTCCAGAGTTTCTAAATTTTGCTGATTTACGGAAGTCCTTTTGGAAGATCCGTCGTCTTAGGCAATGAAGGGCCGAACATTGAATACGGAACAGTGGATATGTTCCGAAGCATGCATGCTTACTTCAGTAAGTTTACTTCAGTTTACTCGCGCAAACTAATTAGTGAATTAATATTTCAATGTTAAATATAAATGTGAAGGTGCTTTCCTCTGATGACCTATAAATTACCAGGTTTGTTTCAGAAATTGTGAAATACATTTTCGGTACCAACATACAGAACAGACGAAGTACTTCTTACTTAACAAAATTTCAAATGCTTAAACATAACTAACTATCAAAGTTCAGTAGATTGAAAAAAGTTTTAAATGCATCACACGTACATATATCTGTTTTTTGGTCATGCGACATTTTATCACATGATTGTGTTGTAATATTCATTTGTCTGTTAAAGCTACTTTATTGTTGTTGTTTTTTTGGTAAAATTCAACCATGGAGAGTAGGAATAAAGATTCATATTTTCGACTGTTAAAGTTGTTTGCTCTCCCCGCGGTGTTAGAAATCAAAAGCTTTCCCTTCATCTTTCTTTGCCGGCGATGTATGTATTTGTTTTGAAAAATGTTTATGTTTGTCTCTCTTTTGATTTCATGAATGTGGTAGGAAATTAAATAAAATAGAATCATCCCCTGAATTATTGCTATTGAACGAAGTTCGAATATAAAGAAAGATTTTATTTCTTAAAACTCTACGAAACAGAATAAGAAAAGACAACAAACAAAAGCATGAATGAATGTACAAAGAAACGTCAAAAAAACTTCTCATTAAACAGGGTTGAGTGGCTGAAGTTAGAGGAGAGTAAATTCACTGTGGAGATATGAACTACGTACACTGGTGAAGCACCAAGAGCTTTTCTTTTGTAGTATATGTGCATTTATATCGAACTTTGTTCAGCGAACTGGTTTTTTTTTTGGCAGTAGTCCGGTGTCTAGTATTATTCGCAGTTCGCAGATCGTCTCAAGTCAGTCTCAGTGTGCATTAATTTTCTCTCAGCTATGACGCCGTACGCTATTGAAGCATTTATATTTTTGACAGTAGTATCATATCTGATTTACAAATGGGCTACCGCCCATTTTAGAACATTTACGCAGAGAAATATCAAACATGAGAGGCCGTTTCCTTTAGTGGGCAATACTTTATCATTGTTTACGGGCAAAGATTCAATGTATAAATTATTAATAAATTTGCACGAAAAGTTCAAAACAGAGTGAGTATTTTTTTTTTTATACAGCCGGCATGCTGTTGTTTATGTATACACATACATCGTTGCTGCTCCGTGAAATTCAATGGGCGATGCCTATGCTAGTTTTTTTTATAAATATGCCTTCAATAGAAATTAACTATTTGATCATACTATTTTCCAGAAAAATATACGGCTATTACAACATTCGACAGCCCGTATACGTGATTCGTGATCCAGAGCTAATAAAAAAGATAGCAGTCAAAGATTTTGATATATTTCCAAATCATCGACTAAACGAATCGGCCCACGACGATGAACTCATCGGGAGTATGCTCAATATGCTACAAGACAAAAAGTGGAGGGATATGCGATCGGCCTTAACTCCTGTCTTTACGGGAAGTAAAATGCGACAGTTATTCCAATTGATTAACGAATGCAGTTCGGAGGCAGTTAAAAACTTGCGTAAGGAGGTAGAACCAAGTGGAACAGAGCTGGAATTCAAAGAATTTTTTACTCGGTATACCAACGATGTGATCGCGTCGGCAGCTTTTGGCATCAAGGTTAACTCCTATCAAGATAAGGAAAATGTATTCTTCGAAACGAGTAAGAAAATTTTAAAATTCGAAACTATCGCTGTTTTGAAATTATTTCTTTTGATGATTTTTCCTCAAATTACAAAGGTACAAATTGCCAATGGTTAAATTGAAAAAGATATTTATAACAAAACAAACTAAACATTTCAGATTGTTAAATTAAGAGTTTGCAATGAAAAGGCTCTTAACTACCTCAAGGGAATAGTGTCGGATGCAATGAAACAGCGCAAGGAAAACAAGATTGTTCGACAGGATATGATTCACCTGCTCATGGAAGCACAAAAACAACGAGAAAATACAACAGAAGCGAGTTGGAGCGACAATGAAATAATCGCTCAGTGTCTGTTATTTTTCTTTGCTGGCTACGAAACAGTTGGCAATATGTTGAGTTTCACTGCTCATGAACTGACACAGAATCCAGAGGTTCAGGAAAAGCTCTATGCGGAAATTGCAGAAATGAACAAAGAGTTGAATGGGGAACAACTTACATATGACAGTTTGAAAAAAATGAAATACCTGGATATGGTTGTTTCTGAGTCACTTCGCAAGTGGCCGCCTGCGATTGTAACAGATCGAGTCTGTGCAAAGCCATACACGTTGACCGATAGTGACGGTGAATTTGTTGCAGAGTTTAAGGCTGGTGATAACGTCTGGTTCTCAATTATTGGAAATCACTATTCAGAGGAATACTTCCCAGATCCGTATGTTTTCAACCCTGAACGATTTTCAGATGAGAATAAGGCTAATATTAAGCCCTATATATATTTACCCTTTGGAGCGGGTCCGAGGAGTTGCATAGGTACATAAGTCTATAATATTTACATTCAAAGTTCCGCAATACAATGCATATATTTCTAATTTCAGCAAATAGATTCGGTCTCATGGAAGGCAAGGCCATCCTGTACCATCTACTGCTCGAGTTTAAATTTATTCCTGGTCCAAAAACTACCCCGGATTTGATGGCAGCCTTTAAGGGATTTCAAGTTACCCCGGCAGATCTTTTCTGGTTAAAGTTGGTACCGCGAACACCGGAGGAACAAACCAATTGAAAAACATGCGAGTGTAGTCGAGCTTATGAAAGTCAAATCGAGTTGATGGAAGGTCAAAGTTGATAATTGTGAATTCATTCTTAATGAATGAATAAGTGAGAATATTTCTCTATTAAAAAGTGTGAGACGAAATTTGACTTCTTCTTTTCATCGACAAAGTATTAAATAAAAGGATAGGAAAACACATGAAAAATAAATATTTTGTTACTATTAAAGTGTAATTTTAGTTATTCAGTAATGTTTGAGTGCTAGACGCCTATTTTTTTGGCCGCTTTCTATTGTGCTTAACACTCAAACTTTTATTTGATCGCACAGTTTCAACTACAGAAAGTTTTGTTTTTAGTTATTTGATACCTAGCTCGTGTGAAGAAAATAATTTGCTGCATGTATCCTTGTAGAAGTTCTGAAATTTGAGGAAGAACCCATCTCGAAAAAATTGAAACGCACTACGAGCCTAGCAAAAATGGTAATGTTAGTCATTGTACTATACTTTCAGGAAAGTAAGGTCAGTGATGAAGTGTTTCTAAGCCTAACCTGTAAATATATTTAAGTCACGTGGGATTCTGATCATAATTTTGTCAATAGAAGAATAGAAGAAGAGGAATGTGTATGGCTATAGCTTCACAGAGGTCGGGCCTGTATTACTTTTTGATCATTAAATGAGTTTCGATCCCTAGGCGAAACTTGTTCTAGCAACGGTCAGAGGCAAAATGTATATTCTATACTTTTCTGGTAAGATTAAATGTATCGCTTGAAAGAAAAGGATCAGAAATGGACCATGACCAGGTATTTTAGCCGATCAAACCGCCACTCTGCAACCCCAGATAATGAATGGAATACAAGATCAGAATGAAAGCCAATAAAAGGTTTAACAGAATAAAATAAAAACCAAATCAATTATACTAACGAACGTCGGTGTCTAAGCTGGTTGGTGCTGTAAATGCCTATAATTTTCTAATAAACCTCAAGAATGGCGACGTTTGTAGAGGATGCGCGATTAGTATCCCCATGAGGCAAAGATGAGATTGTTCTTCCTTGTCAATCAACTAACCTAACCTTAACTAACAGTGATACACCCATCTGAGTAGGAATGTGTTTTGTTTATCACATTCCCACCTATTCCAGAAATTCTGTATTGGGGCGAAATTATTTCGATCTTGGTGTTCTCCTTTTGGCGAAACGTGTAATTTTCGATATATTTTGAAAACTTCGAAGACTTATCGTAAGCTCTGAAAATTGGTCATGACATAACTAACAATCGAAATGTTCTATTTGGCTAGTGGTTTCTTAAGGGTTTTATTCGGGGAAAAATATTCAACAATTTTTTTTTATAAAAAAAAATAAAATATTTTACTCAAACTTTCTACTGTCTTAAAGATATACATCTGAAAAAGAATTTCGGAAATTTTCACAGAAAAATATTGTAAACTTCGTCATTGTGGCGTCATTTCCGGTGATCCTTCGGAAAAAAGTGCGCCCGCGTTGACAGTAAAACTCGTGACAGGATGTCAGAAGTGAAAAAATAAATTGTGTTTTAGTTAAGGCCAGAAACTAGAATTTGGGCGAAGGGGCAAAAAAAAACTGAAAATTGGATTTTTGGCAGATCTTTTTACAAAAAATTGCTAATTTTGGTAAAATTTGCTCAACATGTTTTTTTTTAAATAGTTGAATCCTTCGTCCAAGTCCTCGTGAATTGTGTCTCGAAGACATGTGTAAAATTTCATCAAGATCGGTTGAGTGGTTTTCGAGAACTTTTGACAACCGACTTTGAAAACACAGTTTTGAGAAAAACGTGTTTGAATTTGGATAACCTCAAATAAACCTCGCGATTCAATTGAGTGCGCACTTTCCCAAGGCTGTATCTCCGAAACTTTTATTCGGAATGACTTGAAAATTTAGGGTAATATTCTCGAGATGTTGTAGAAATTAATAAGTCGAATTATCGAAAAATCGATTTTTTGAAGCTGTGAAACCCATGTAACCCCTTAAAGAAACTACGCATCATAAGTTAATACCCTATCTGCTTTTCCTAAAGTATGAAAACTTTTAAGAGATTCGACGTTTGAACATACCCCGTAGTACCTATTTTTTAGAGTAATCCAAACTTTAAAAACAGATGCTCAAAAAAACGGCTTATGGTCACAGTAGAAGTTATCGAGGTGCCAAATGTTTGGTTTTCGAATTCTCAACAAGTTTTGATTAAATGAATTTTATGAAAGAGGCAATTTTTTGGATTTTGGTTGTATGATTTACTGTATTTTATGTATTTATCTATTTATTTACGACATACGCAATACAAAAAGGCGAATATTGGTCGCATGACAGTTCTGACTAATTAAACATGTCACCGTAATCCTGATCGAATAAGTTTTTAGATGAATGTCATAAATCAAACCGCATTAAGTAGAACCATCTCCTTGATCTATATCTATGTTTGTATTTGCCTCCTTTCTCTGTTGACCTTGAAACAGATACACACAATAAGGTTACGCTTCTTTTTTCAAGCATATCACGATAAAAACTAAATTGGCCAACATATTTTTCTCTATTCATCTCTCATTTTTATTCATTCGGGAATTGTTGGAGAACTCTGAAGTAAGAATGATGGAGCACAGACACACCAAAAAGAATATATATATATATATATAAATATCTATGTATATAAATGAATTTACGACAGGATAATAGATTTGGAATATCCTGTGCACGGAGCACGTTTCCATTGTGTCCTCATTTTTATCTTTGGCGCGCCGTTGATTGCCATTTCCTTCGTAAGTATTTGTGTGGCGACACAATGGTGTGGCTGGGCAACAATTAAAATTCCACCCTACAATGTAGTTAGTGTCAGTAAAATAGGGTCAAAGTTCACGGATAAGCAAACGGACTTGAATTAATTTTTTGGATAAATAAAACAGCTCACAGTTATAAAATAAAAATAAGTTTGTTTTGTTTTTAGGTCACTTAAACGGAAAAGAAGTTACTTAGTTGTACATATTTCCACTTACATTGGGATATTAAAAATTGTCAGATGTTCAATTGTGGGTTTAATTTATGGACAATGTAGAGAGAATTGATTTTTTTTGATAAGCCAAGCTGTTTATGGAATTTAAGTTAGAACCTTAACTTTTGAACTAATGGATATAAGTGTGTAGTTTAATCACCATTAAGTGATTTTACAAAAATCAAAGGTTTTAGGTATGCCAATTTGAGTTAATATGAACCTCATTTCAATAAGAATAAGACTATCGTAGCTACAAGTAAACTTAAATGCTAAAGCTAACTGATGGGCTTATTCCTTGAAACTTAAATCATCTTCGAATTATCGCAGTAAACAATCACTTATGATTGCCCCTTTGATGGACAAAAGCGCGGAAAGGTATACATATGTGGTTAAATGAATTTAAAGCCATTGAAGAGCTCGTACAACGTCCTTAAGATTCCAAAAATATATTGGTATTGCTTTTAATTTGCTTTGTGCAAATGCAACCAATGAAAAATGTCAGATGCTTAGTGATTAGGTTTAATAATAGAAGACAGTAAACTTAGAGTAAATTTAGATAAATTTAATCAATTTCAAATCTGATCGGTACTTACCGCCTAAAAGTTGTAATTCGCAGCTCCACATCCCGAGAAAGACTGACAAACATCAAAAAGTATTTCACCAAAATACTTAACGGAGATTTTGCATAGCTAAGAAGCTTCTCTTATGTTATTGTATCACATGTAGCGGCTATCACATGTTATGTCTGTTCTTTTTTTTACTTTTTTAAGCATACAGTAAGCCTTCAGTTCAGCCGACCAATTATTACAGACAAGATGAGTCTTAACTTTTGTTCAGAAAAAATAACACTGTTGCTTAAATCTAGCTACCAATGCCTGCTCTCTAGAATACAAAAAATTAATGCCACATTTCTATATTTTAGAAGAGTGGTTTGACTACTATTGCTTATGAAGTACATGCTTTTTTACTAAATGGCACCATTGACACCAGGGAGGGGGTCGCAGTGGAACAGCCTGCCCCCTATAAATATTCCATTGTTTATGCATTGTGGACTAATAATAAAGGGTGTTTTTTTGAGGTTGGTTTTTCGAATAGAGATAAAACTGACATTTTGTGGTCAAATCTGGCAACTCTAATGTCATTTATGTTCATTTTGCTTTGCCATTTCATCATGAACAGGTTGACAAATGAACAACGCTTGCAAATCGTGCAAATTTATTTCGAAAATAATGGTTCAGTTCGCGAAGTTTACCGCAACCTCCGTTCATTTTATGGTCGACATAATCGTCCATCAGAGCAATTAATTCGGTTAATCATGGATCGTTTTCGCACCACGTTTACTCTATGTGATAATACGCATCCGCAGAGACGTCGAACAGTGCGCACCGAAGAAATAATTGCCGCTGTAGAGCAAAGTGTTGAAGAGGACCCGAATGAATCGATTAGCCACCGTGCACAGCAATTGGAGCTTTGTCCATCAACTTTATGGAAGATTTTGCGCAAAGATATCTTCTTACGACCTGGTTCCAACAAGACGGGGCTACATGCCACACAGCGCACGTCACAATCGACTTATCGAAGGAAACATAATTTCATGGAATGGACCTGTCAATTGGCAACCAAGATCGTGTGATTTGACACCATTGGATTATTTTCTTTGAGGATATGTGAAGTCGCTCGCCTACGCCAACAAACCAGTAACGTTAGGGGACTTGGAAGCCAACATTCGTGGCGTTATTGCCGACATACAGCCCCAAATGCTTGAAAAAGTGGTTGAAAATTGGACCTCTAGACTTGTCTTTAGTCGAAGCAGCCGCGGCGGCCACATGCCCGAAATCATATTTAAACAATAAAACACCCTGCATAAAACTAATTACAAAATAAATCGACAGCTATCAGACGGCCTTCGAACTCACAGGCCTCATTTTGAGAAATAAGGTCAATTGAGACATAAATCCATAAAAAGCATGTATGGAATTAAATCATTAAATTAAAATTAAATCATTCAAAATGATCTGAAATGGAGGTCTGCTTTGCACTAAGTGCAATTTCTCCCTGTAACCATGAAAGGTATAAGTGTGAGTACCTTAGTTGTACATGTAAGGACTTGTGACTAACAAAATCACATCGATCTGTTGATAAATCGTTTTATGTCTAATTGAGGTACCCCTGCCAAGTCTTATTAGCTTTCAACGGTTACATATTTTACTTACCCTGCTACAGAAATCTACAGAAATCATTCGCAAAGACAGAACGAATTTCAGCCATAATTCTTATGATACTTGGCTAAAATTCTTTGTGTCTTGTGTTTCTGATGATACTTATAGTCCGGTTAGTACCCCGACGAGCACCCAGAGGGATTCATATCTTTTGGTGTCAACATTTGGTCAGGGTATGGCGCTAACGCTAGTTTTGTTTCATCGTTTCCTTACCAAATGTGAAAGTGACACCACTCGATGCAACTCTTAGCAATTTTGAAAGGCCATAACCCCTATTTCTCCGCTAGTAGTGGTTTCAGATCAGAGCCTCCCTGACTAGTTTATCCGCTTTTTCACTCTCCTCCACTCCAAAGTGCTTTTTGCCCTGAGTGCCAAGAGGCAATCCGAGACGCATTTCGCGCTTATAAGGTTGAAGCCGATTTCTTTAAATGCAGGTCCATCGTCTTACAATTCCCATGAATGTCCCTGTGGCCCGGTAAAAGTGACTATTAACTAGGGCTACGATAGAGCTTACATTGACTGATTCTAGGGCCTTGATGCAGCTATCCGAGGAAATACCGATATTCTTGGGGTTCAGATCGATGTACCCCACATGAATCCATTCTAAACCCAGAATTACCAGGACGGGATGGCGTCATGAAAGGATTTTACAAATCACTTTAGCAAATTTTAGACATCAGAAATAAACAAATAAATTCCTTACTGATCCCGAACTTAATGAGGGTAGTCTGCAGCGCATGCATCTAATAGAATTTTAAATGCCCATCGTCCTATGATAAATATGACACAAGCCCATAACATATCCATCCATTATAACTAAAGACCCAATTGAAATTAATTCAACTTTTATTTTACCTACTTTTGTTTATAATGAGTTTTGAAATAATACGAAATAAAATGCGAAAGAAAAATACATCCTCTCTAAATATCCCCAAGCATGTAGCAAAAATTAAAAAAAAAATCTGTGTGGGCTTACAAAACTAAACTTTCAGCCCACGAACAACATTACCACCCACAGAGTTCAGATCGTCCTTAAAGAGAAAATTCTATCACTTGAAATCATGTTCTCATTTTATATGAAAAAAAAAGGAAAACAAAAAAAGAACTAAAGATACATTTCCATAGATACGATTACGTAATTAGGATAGTCTTTATTTAAACCTTTTGCTTTTAGAAAATCGAAAAAGGATTTAATTACGTAGATTATTTAGTGCACTTCAAGGTGAGGATAAGTTTCCAAAATCTTCACTTTCAGGTATTCCCTCCAGCTCTTACCGTAAAGTAAGCAAATGGATTCACGTCAAACGCAAGTAGGTAAGAACTACTATCTACGTGTGCGATGAATATAGCCTTGGAGCCTAGAAATGCTCGAAAGTACAACCCCACGGCAGATCTTACAGCTTCTCGTGATACACTGTCGTCCTACCACCCTCTTTATGTAATTAAAAGCGATTGTAAGTGACTGTGACTGTGTCTGTATGAATGAGTGTGTGTGTGTCCGCCGCTGTTCTAACAGGAGGCAGTACATTTAAATGAATTCTTTAGCGCCCTTAAAGGTAGGATGTGTAAACGGCTATAGCTCCCGCAGTTCGAATGAACCCTTAACGGGCATACTCATTGACCCAGATTTTGTATTGTGTTCTTCCACTGGCGACGATTACGTCGGTATTAAGTAGTAAACGCAAGCTTTCCACTTGCCTTCAAGTTTTCCCTATTTAATGTTGTTATGACGTAAATCATTTTGTTTTGTTATATTTTTTTTTTTGTTTAAGGGGAGTCGGGTGATATCATTAACAGCAGATGGATCCCGATGGCAATAGTGTAGTCTTTGGACTTTGTTACGGCGACGTTGTAGCTGTTGACGTAGTGCGTTATAAAAATAAGCAAATATGTATTTTAATTTATACCCGCCTCTTTTATTTTTAGAATTGTTTTGTCTACAGTTGGCGACAATGCGAAGTATCAGTGGCGCCGAGAAGTCAGTTAGCTATGGCTGGAAAATGTATCTCTTTTATAGGATGAGAATGGAAAAATAAGGAAGGCATTACAAGGCACAAAATTATGATATTATTCTGTGAAATGGTTTGAATTTTACGAGAAGAATAATCTTTTTATAAGCGATAAATGAATCGGAAATCACTGTAAGATGAATAAATATAACAACGTATCGCAATGTATAGAATATAAATAGTACTTTACCACTGAATCGATAGATATTTTTTACTTGCTGATTGCATAGTGATTAACGCATTGCATAGGGATTCGCTGAAAGAATATTTTTGACTTTCTTATTGAATGGGGTATTCTCACGAATTAATATCTACGCATTATATACAGCAAATATATTACACTCCTTTACCGGTAATTTTAAGGTTTGTTTTACAAAAAGTCAAAAGAATTTCTTTACTTTTTAAGGGGCCTATACGAGTCAATAAACAAATTGTTTCTGATACATCTAGGGGCACTTACCAAAGGCAGTTCACACTAAAGTTATTTTAATACTCCTGCTGCGAGTGTACCTTAAGGTTGTATATTCAGTCCAATTTTATTGTCGCGTTTGTCGACAATATTGGGAAAGTCTTTACCTCTTAGCTCGTATTGTACGTTTGAGGCCTTAAAATTAACACACACAAGTTTCAGATCTCTAAGCGATCAAGTTCTTCAGGAGAGAATCGCTTTCTAGGTTCGGAGCTAATTGAAGCTGGCAAAGAAATTTTAACTTCACATTACAGAAAGAGCAGAAGGAGAAAAAATTGCCCAACATTTTCCAGGTGAACAGAAATTTTAGCTATCGAAAATTGTAACTGACTGACTTTCACTCAAAGAGATCATTTAAATTAAGGACGACTTCTAACAATCGCAATTCATGAAATTCGGCACTGTGTGTTTTCCGCAAATTATTATGATAATACAGGATGTCCGCCGGGAAGGTTTACTACTTTGTTTGTTTATAATGAAAGAGAGTGGATCTTATATTAATAAATGTTTTATTTAATGTCGGCAATTATGTATGGAATATAATATCAGGTAAATGTCCGCCTCCGTAAGCCTCACAAATGAGAGCCCTTTTGAGCACATTTTTCATTACATTCTCACACATTTTCATCACGAATATTTTGTTTGAGTTGCTCAAGCGTTTCTGGTTTGTTTGCATAAACCTTGTTTTAAGATATCCCCAGAAAAATAAGTCCGGATCAGTCAAATCAGGCAACCGTGGAGGCCTATAAACATCACCATTTCTTGAAATAACTTGTTGTGGAAAGAGGTCTCGCAGTAATTCCATTGTAATCCTGGCTGAATGCGATGTGGCACCGTCTTGTTGATACCACATGTTAATCAAGCCCAAATTATGAAGCTGTGGCGTTAAAAAGTTTTCAATCATATCACGATATCGCTCCCCATTCACAGTTACCGTTACGCCGTTTTCATTTTCAAAGAAGTAAGGTCCAACGATTCCTCCTGACCAAATTCCACACCAGACTGTAACTTTTAATGGATGCAAAGGTGACTGATGAATAATTTGAGGGTTTTCCATTGCCCAGAATGGACTATTCTGTTTATTCACATATCCATTAATTTCTCCTAAAAATTACACGTAACTTTCTCATCGTCACAGTAATCGATGATTGATTTTGATAAAATGTTTTAACGATTAAAACATGTTGGGTTATCGAATATTTTTCTATAATAAATTTGCCACGCGTCAACTTCACGACTGATTAAGTGCAAACGCATCGATAGTCTTTTATCGACATCTTTCAAAAACATTTGTGTAATTCTGTGGCAAAATAGTTCTTAATGTTCGCAGGCTTATAAAACATTTTATTTACCTCAATATTAATATGTGGCTGCATTATATTAAAAGTTCCACATATGAAATCACTTGTGTGCGAAGAGTGTGTGAAAATTGGAAAGCCATGAACGCGCCAGCAACGTCGGTCATATGGGTCAAATATCTGCCAAATTATGCAAATTTAAAATGCTCGTTTTATTAAAATAAATATACAATTTACAGTTTATAATTTCATCGTTTAGGAAAACAACCTCCCAGATAAGTAGGTACTTAGCTTTGTGGGAAATATTTTGTATAGACTTTCTGGGAATGCCAACCTAATCATGTATTCTGTTTTTTTTTGTCCTTCCAATAATTTTCTTTTAAGTTAAGGGAACAATCTCAATGGCCCTTAGTAATAAATGAATTAAAAGTCGACTTTGGCCAAAAATCAGCAGTAATAAATGTCACTATGTCACTTCTAAAATCGAAAACAACTGCTTTTTTATGGCTTTATTTGAATCGAATCTTAAATTAATAGTTAAACATTTCAATTCTACGTAATTTTGAAATTATTAATGATGCACAAAATAACCGAGAACGGGAAAAATATAAAGCGCGGTTAAATGTATTATAATACTAAAACGGTCAGAATTTAGAAAAACTTATAGGTTAGTATAAAATTGGAATCTGTACTTCGGATAACGCAGTTAATTGAATAATTTAAATAATTTTACCGAATTTTAATCTGCCATAGTAATACAAATTTTCAATTATTTTCATTTGAAACGCTGTCAAAGTCTATTGTTCTAGTTCACAATAACATAATATGTGAAATTACGTCACAATGATTACATTAAATTTGACTTTTTTAGATTTAGTTTATTACTACGAAACCTTAAAAGTGACTTAACTTCACCTAACTATATTACTAAGGGCCAGTCTTTTATTAATTTCATATTAAGAATAATTTTAAATTTTAAGACAATTTTAATGTCAACAAAAGGAGGAAGCCAAAGGGAAATATTAAGCTAAATGAAAAATGGTATAGGTATCTTTTAACTTTAAAACTTATGTAAGTACTTTCAATACATCGAGATTTCACTCTTTTTAATTCCAACAAAAACTGCATTATATCTCACTGAATATCTATTTACCTCAACTTAACAACATCTCAACAATAATCTAACAAAAATCTTAAAAAAAACTTTCTTTCATTCTAAAGAAACTTTACAAATTACTCACCGTCCTTATATTTCCGACGAGGATCAGCTGTAGTTCTCCACTTAGTTCTATGCACATTTGGTCCTAGATATACATATATACCTTTCCTATCATACGTACATATTGTTCATGTAATGTATGAGTAGTTTGGGCTAAACATAAAATGAAAAATAAAACTTTGTAGAAACAAATGTCTTTAATACATTTTTGTTTAACCGAGTCCCATGAAACCATTTTTCTTTAATACATACATACATATTTTCAAAACGATTTTTTTTTTTTATTTTGGTCTTTGTAAAAACAAACGAATGTACGAAACGTAAACAACATCAGAAGAACTCATTCGTCCTGTCTGGGTGGGTGAAGTACTGCTTCTTTGGGGGAGCTAAATTACGATGTCCTTTTTACGGCGGACGTAAAATGTATTTAAGGAGAGAGAATATTTCCCTTGTCATTCGTTTGAAGGCGAGTAAGATAAAATGAAAGTAAAACTTTACAACTAACGGTTAATACGAGAGTATGTCTTACATATTGTTGGGGAATAAGAAGAACGAGTTCGTTGCTTTGTTGCGAGTTTTAACTAGAAGTAGAACTTCTACGACCCCCTTGTGTCAGTTTTATCATCACCTATGATAACCTATTGAAGAATTTATATATCTAAAGTTATTTTTTGTAATATATGTTACTTTTGTATGTTTCCGTTTCCGGTATACTAAGACAAAGTACATAAGGGAATAACTGAAGTTTAAGACAAAGTTTAATAAAATCTTGAATGGTAAAAGTGAATTAAGAAGAATACAGACAGATATGGATAAAATCTATATATATAAAAAATAAAACTAAACATGTTAAAGTTGGCTGCAAGTTTATTTTCAGCTTGTTATTTGAAGTCGTTGTTTATCTATTTTGTTTGTCCTTTTTGGAAAAAATACTAAAACAACAAATGTAGAAGAAAATAAGAAAGCAAATTAAATAAAAAAACAAGAGAAACTGTGCACGATTAGTTTACTCAAGAAATATTTTTGCAGACACCCAATATTCGCGCTAATATCCGTTTGTTTCACCAATCGTCACTCGACAAATACATATTTCGCTTAAGAAAACATGCAACGCATTAACTTAAACATTAACTGAATCTGGAACAAATATTAATAAGACAGACCTGAATCCACTGCGTACGTTTAAGCAAAACAATTTCGAATATTGCTCAGCTCTCACAAAACATAGAAATACAGGGTGTTTTTTTAGAGGTATGGAACTTCGAATTGAAATAAACAAAATAAACAAAAGAAAATCATTTTAATGTCCATCAATTTGGATTTATTGGAAGGATAATTTTATGCCATTAATGTCCAATTTTCAACCACATTTTCAAGCATTTGGGGCTGTATGTCGGCAATAACGCCACGAATGTTGGCTTCCAAGTCCCCTAACGTTTCTGGTTTGTTGGCGTAGGCGAGCGACTTCACATATCCTCAAAGAAAATAATCCAATGGTGTCAAATCACACGATCTAGGTGGCCAATTGACAGGTCCATTCCGCGAAATTATGCGCTCATCGAATGTTTCCTTCAATAAATCGATTGTGACGTGCGCTGTGTGGCATGTAGCGCCATCTTGTTGGAACCACATCTCATCCACATTCATGCCATCCAATTCGGGAACAAAATAGTCGGTTATCATGGCTCTATCCATTAACGGTAACTGACTCTCCAGCATCATTTCGGAAGAAGTATGGCCCAATGGCTCCACCAGCCCATAGAGCACACCAAACAGTCAGGTTTTGTGGATGTAATTGCGTTTCAAGGGTCTCATGTGGATTCTCTTCACTCCAAATGCGGTAATTTTGCTTGTTGACGTAGCCATTCAACCCAAAATGAGCCTCATCACTGAACAAAATTTTGCGATGAAAATCAGCATCGATATCAATTATTTTCGAAATAAATTTTCATGAAAAGGTGTTTTGCCCTGACAAGGGCTGAACATGAACATATATGACATTAGAGTTGCCAGATGTGACTACAAAATGTCAGTTCGAAAAATCAACCTCTAAAAAAAACCCTTTATGATAAAGGGCTTTAAAGATGCGCAGTTTAAGTATCGAATATTCTTTCTTTTCCTCATAAGACTCATTAGCCAACAAGTCGTTGGATAGTTTTGAGAAGTGGGAGAGGGAGTGAAAGAGTTGATTTTACCTGCTCTTTGAGAATACTTGATCAACAAATAGGGATTTCCTACCATTTTGATCTTCCCCCTTATTTTTCCTGCAAACTCAAAATCAACAGAAGTTCACAACGAAATACTCGGACGTTTTTGACATTTTTATTTCACTTTTATAAAAATGAGGATTTCTTAGTCTTACTCGAAGGGGAGCTTGTTTTTGACAGTGAAGTTTAACGCAACGCACCCAATTACAATGAAATGAAGGAAGATAAGTATGTAGGTAGTTTACTTCATGGTGCTGTCTGATGATTTTTTTTCAATAATTGACTGGTTTTAAAACCCCATAGCATAGATTGCATTCCATCATCATGATTTTTTATGCGAAAAATACATATTTCGCCTTGCTCACCGATGATGATCCAAATAGAGTATACAAAAACAGCATCACGAATCATCTAAGTGCGCCGCACACCTCAAAGTATGCAATAAAACTCTCATGAAAGAAAAACAATATAATGGAAAATTCATTTTTCCATGTGACAGTTAAGTGCTGGTGCTAAAGATGAAAGAAAAATATACATAAATGCAATCAAAACAGCTACAGATACCCTCAACGATATGCGAATGTTTGATGTTAGAAGAACCCAAGACGCAGAACAAACACAGGTGCCGCACGTTCTACGAATCAAATATTAAAACACATAAACGCCTGATGTTATCACAGTAGCCTCATCAGGGTGGCCGTCATCGTCATCGTCATTCGTTCTTCAAGTTTGCAATTTAACGTTACGATGACAATGGTATAAGCATAGAGCGGGTGTAAAAATTCGCATTCACACTTCCAAACGTAGTACATACTCGTATATGCATTTGTTTTCCTTTTGTATTTTATCCTTCGATTCTATTGCCTTTCTTCATAGCTATAACGAACCTAGAACCACCCAAGTAAAAGTAGAATAAAAAAAGAAAACGCAAAATTCCATTCCGATACATCGTTACCATACCTACTGCCGTCTAATACTGGAACAAGACTGGTAATAAAAACAACAAAACTTACTCCAAAGAAAGGACAAACAAAAGCATACAGTCTTTGTTGAATTGAAATTGTGAGAACCGAAAGCCTGGTCTTGAGATTGTTTGTTTAAGGATATGTGCGTTCCATTCCATTATGGCTGCAACCATAAAAAAAAAAGAACAAAAGGTAAATGCACACAAATTTTGTGGGCTATTTGCACACCGTTAGTGGTATTTGCTGAACGAAAATGTATAGAAGTGGATAGATGATGGAAAGATATAGTTTGGTTAAGTACGTACTATGCGAAAGGTAAGAGGCATAAAAATGTCCAAAATGAAGGGTATTTTCCGAATGTATGGTTGTACGGTCTGAACAATGGCTGAGTTTTATAGCAGTTAGTTGGAGTGTGGTCGGCTTATTTTATTTATTTTAAATTAGAGAGATATCAATCAGACGATCTTTTAAGTCCTTCCTTGACACAAATTACATTGCATGAGATCTTGATTGTGACATAAAGCAGGGGTATGCTTCGTATGCCTTGGAATCTTAAATTATTTTTTTTAATTAATAATATTAATTTTTTCTAAACAACTCTTGAATATTAAAATTCTTTTTAGGACCTATTCGATACCAGTCCGCAATAAGGTGACTAAAGTCACTTCGTTTAGGGTAATCCAAAACATTTTAAGGAAAACGCTTAATGCAAAATTTTTTTAATGCCCTCAATTCAACAGCTATTCTTAAAACAGAATCTGGAAAATGTATATGTATATGTATTTGTTGACACTAAATTTTATCTTCACATAACTAAAGGATTAAATATGATAATTTTTCAAACAAGTGCTTGACCCGTTTCCTTACATAGCGGTACACCAATCCGACGAACTATTATAAGACTTTCCTTTTTAAATATTCCTCTTGATCGCAAAAACTTTTAGGCTTTGATTGCGATTGATTTATTAGAATTATTAAGCTTTGATAAAATTCTTTAAACAAAAAAAAAAAGATAATAATAATTCTTATAGATTGACTTTAGCTAAAATGTTTGCCATGCGAACTTTTAAAAACGTTTTTCCGATGAAAATTATTTCAAATATGTTTAAGCGTTTTTCTTGACATCCCAGATTTTTAATAATGGCAAAGGAAATTTAAATATTAGCTTGAATAATATATTCCACAAGAACAAGGCACAACTTTAGCTACGTTTGCGAATGACACAAATGACACGCTATCGGCAGCGATTTTTAATTGCATTGTCCTCAACAAATCTCAAATGTCTTACAAATGAAACTTGATATTTGGGAATAACATTAGATGCGAAACTCGTACGTAAGATAGAAACGGGTAGAGAGCTACCTATTATTTATATAGCTTCCAAATATCCAAATATCTACAGAGACTTAGATATTTTTAACCTGCCTTCGAGAAACTCCATTAATTTTAAAATATACTAAAATTGTATTAAGGCAATGTCAATAGATGTCACTATGTAAACTAATTTGAAACGTTAGATTTGCATATTGTCATGGAATAAATGAATGCTACAGTACATTTTTTAACTGCTCAAAAATGCTGGTGACAATTAGTATACTAAAGAGAAAGTTATTGCGATCGTACGAAAATTTCGAACTCAAACTAAGTATGAGGCTTGATATTACGACTAAAGAGAAGTAAAAAAAAGTGGGACCGCCAATGCCGTTCGTCTGTCCGTCTGTCCGGGCGTCGTACGGCGAAACGGTTGGACGGATTTGCTTCAAAGTTCGTATATAAGGTTCTTGGGGTTACATCTCGGGGCATCTTTTTATTTGTTGCTTTATCTTTTCAAATAACAGTACCTGCCCTACAATTTTTTTGTGTAAATCATTTATCACTATTTTTCTCGAAAGTGGTTTAAAGGATTTCCGTCATTTTTTGTACTAACAATATTTGGGATGGGGTGAAAAATTCTGCATACTCAGTTTAAATTTAATATTCGTTCTTGATTTGGGCCTCTGAGGAGTTCGGTAGAGCTGTAATTCTAATGAAATAGAATTTTATTTGTCTCGTCAACAGTTAAATTAGTACGCTAGAATTCAGGCTTAAGCCAATATAAAAGACTACGTAAGAGGACTTATCCCAACATACGATATTTAAAAAAAAAATCATTACACTGCAACATAGCTTTAAAAGTACCTCTCTATCTATAGAAATTAAAGTTCATTTCATTCCCAGTTTTCAACTCGCATACGGATACATCAACGGAATAACTAGTAGTTTTGTATTGTTGCCTATGTACGCTTTCACTCGCTATAAAAAAAAATGTGCCCCATAAAGCTTAGCGTCCATCCAAATCAATTGAGCAATGCACTAAAGAACAACGCGGCATGCAAAAGGGACATTACTTTCTCAAATCCGTCGACACTGATTGTTTTTGTTTAGTCTCCCAGTTGTGTCCACACAATTGTTTAAATGCAATTTCGCGCTCATTGATTTTGAGTTGTTAAAATGAAAGTGGAAATCGCAGCTGGAATTCCTATGAGATTTTTATATGTACATAAGTATATGGTATTCGTTAGCTTTAAATTGGTTACATGAATCTCGATTGTGTTTTCGCAAACTGATTAGAATTGCCTAGAAGCATTATTATAGAAAAGTGAATTTTTATTCACTCACAAGAAAGGCATTGACACATGGGGTTTATTCTCGAACGCTGCGATGTTGATTAGATAACTATACTTACAATTTTATCAAACATTTTAGTCCGTATATTTTTTCTAAACGGAAATGAAAACATAATACAGAGATCTTAGTTTAATAATATAATTCAGTTTATTAATAACTCTAAAAGGTTTTTCAAAATTAAATGCAAAGAATAAGAAAATGGGATAGGGATTGACTTGGCTTAAATTTACTTCTTAACCGATCTATTAACTTTTCACGACTGTCCAACTCTTTGATAACAGGTGACAAAATGCAACTGTTCTATGTACATAACAGAAGAAAGATTACATAGCATAGTAGCGTAAATAAAACAATGTTAGGCAAAGTTAAAAAGTTATTTTATGTAAGTGACAGTCCTTCATTTATTTCCTTTTTATATAAAAAGTCTTAGAATTAATTAATTGTTGATGCTTTTGATAGTGTAAGGTTTTTCGTATCCCGATGAAAACCTACAATTTTTTTTTACAAATCATAATATAATAGTAAATATTATGTACGAGTGAGAACGAGTTAGCTAAGGTACCACAATAACAGACAGACTTTCAATACTGAAAGTCGTTCTCCGAGCAACTCCTAGATACTAAAGATATATATTTGAATAGAACAGTCCTTTGCCGGTAAAAGAACTTCAAATATCTATGAATTGTTATAGCAAGTAGCAAAGGAGTGCAAATTTACAATGTTGCGAGCTAAAATGAAGATGACATAGGTCGAAGATCTCTTACGGATCTGAGAACCAATTTAAGCAAAAATGAAGAGTGATCGTAATGTCATTTTGAACCTAATCCCGACCCGTGCGACCCTGCCTGAGACACGACAGCCTTCCATCTTCCTGCGATCTCGGGGTATGATGAATTTATGACCTGCGAGGGGCACAGCGGATTTATATAAAACTTTTGTGAGTTTTAGTGCGCGGCTCAAATTTCACTGGCATTGTCAATTCGGGAATTCTTGAACATGATATGTGTTGTGAGAGCTTCAATGGATGAAAATATATAAAGTTGGGGTACTTGTCCTTAAAAATAATATAATTTGTGTACCGTTTATTTGTGCTCAAAACAAGTTACGTTTGAGAAGACAATTTTCACAACGTGTTGCCTTTAAAATCGGTTAAATTTGAATACCTAACGTCATGATCCAATGCAAATGTTCGAGAGTGTTTCAGTTTCTTGTTTACAAATATGAGTGAGAAAATAAAATATTAGTTCACCATGTTTTTTTTGGCACCAAGCGAGCTTTTGGGTAGTTTTCAAGGGCAGTTGTTAATGTTTATGTTACTGAATACTAAGAAATTCTACAGTTTGTTAGAGCACATTATAATAACATGTTTGGCAAAATCGTCTCCAAGGGCGGAGACTTTTATAAAATTGTTTTTTTATAGAAACCATACTACCTTCCGACTTTACTTTAACTTCCGAGTACAATATCATAGCAATTAAAAAAAAACTTAAAAGTAGTACATCCAAACAATTTCAAGGGTTATTCGAGATACAAGGGTAATCGTGTTAATAGATGAGTGTAGGTACATTTGTAGGTTGCCATGAACACAAATACCGCCCAAAGGCACCTGTCTTAAAATCCTCCTCCGGTAATTTTCCAATGAAATGAGCAAAAATTCTTAACCCACTAGAAAAGTCTCTCAACCTCGAAATTGCTACTCTACTGAACCACAAAGTTAACGCTTTTTCACTCATCTATGTCTAATTAAGGCGTTCATTCTCCGCATACTTAACACTCGCAATAAAAGTAGAATAGCGCGCGTCTGCTATTTCATTATTCCTCGGGGACTTACTTTGAACAGGAAAACCACTCTTCAAAGAAAATCACGAAAAAGGGTCTTACTCTTAACTAACATTCCGCTGATTACATTCTTTGCTTTGAGAAATTAAATTTCCATTTTTTGACATTAGACTTAATTTTGGGTTGTCAGTGTTCCGCACACAATCTTCCAAAAGAGATTCCAGACAATAACATTAAAAGGGATAAAGTTAAACAAAAACACAAAAAAAAAAAACTGTTTCTTACTTTTAAGTAAATCCGACAACGTTTTGAAGCCGTTATCTGACGACGTCTATCGAAGAAATCTGCTTTCGTAGCTATTATTTGACAGGATAGCACCCGATTGTCCCCGACTTCACCACTCCACTCCAATTGTGTCACACGAAGGCGAAGGCAAAAGCAAAGAAGATTATCCTTGAAGGACGTTGTTGAAGTTACCGAACATGTGGAAGAGGTTGTAATTAAATTAAAAGGCGCATAGCATAGTCCCGAATAATATACGCAAATGGTTGACACGAATTTTAGCACTTTGTTGTTTGTAACACTTGTGTATAAAAAACCGTGTATCGTATCCCAAAAAAAAATCACAGCTGTCAGTAGCAGTATCGAATAATTTATCAAACGTCCATCAATATTTTCTGTTTGTATACACGCAGGAACTCACATTATACTTATACTTATACGCCTTATGATTCTCTTTACTTTATTTTTTTGGTACTCTTGTATCCTTGATTCTTTGTATTTGGCACGTTACAGCTTACAGACCACCCATACGTTAGGGAAAAGAAAATCTTGGATAGGCCTTGCCTTTTCGAACGTGGGCTTACAGGGTCGGGGAATGATTTTATCCGTTCATACGCACGCAGACGAGGGATATTCAATCGAAGCTTGTGGAATTTCAATAAGCCCCCGATTATTTATGCACACAATCTCAATCAATGAACGAGAGCTGGGATATATATTTTGAGCTAATTTTTAAAACCCAACATTAAATGTTTTACAAACGAACCGAAACGGAGATGGAACGATACTACCGACCACACGAAAAGCTACCAGATGACTAAACTGAAACTCTGTGACAGAGAAGACTAGGAGAACACCCAGAGATGTGTATCCTTGTGAAAGGCCACCATAGTTTCTACTTGTTTTTGTGTACACACAGATGAATTTTGACAATAGGACGAACATAAACGAAACACGATGCACGATGTTGAGAAAGGTTATTTTTTCGCAGGACCTGCGCACTAGTTTCGAAGGGGAAATTTTCGCAATTCGAAACTTCTCCCAGTGGACTATCTAGTAGGTTTTGTTTTTTCCTTTTCGCCTACATATACGATACTGCATGGCACTGGCACCTAGCCATACCATAAACCAATTCAATTTCATCTGGAAGAGAATACTTTGCCATGACACCTGGTAGGCCTGCTCTCTATTGCCTCAACGTTTCCATCATTGGCTTTATGTTTTTGTTGGCTCAGTTCAAATCCTTCATGAAACGGTCCCCTGAGTGGGGTTAGTACCTTTTTTACGATAACAATACAGAACACCGACACACAAAATTGTCGAATTGTCTAGTGCCACGGACACGACACGACACGGTGCGTATGCGTTACAAATTCTGTATAGGAATTGCGTATAAGTTAAGGACCGGAAAACTTTTGAATATTGAAAGAGGTCTACAGTCGTAAAAATACAATAGCTACTTGAAAATGTTTTATGAGCGCGCGATTTATTGGAAAGGTTGTATACCTATCATATTGTAAATATTGAGCCTTATACAAAATTTTAAATGAAAAATGAAGGCTTAATTGAATTGATTCGATGGCCGATTCGATGGTAGGCGACCGAGCGGCTCGGCGACGTTAGGCAGAGAAGCCTTTATTTGCGTGTAGTGGTTTCATAATGAACAGGACATAACTTTTGATAACATTTTGAAATATTTATGACAGGTTTTATAGTCACTGTTGGTTTTGTCTGAACGCGAAATAATTAATGGCGTGACTATAAAACGCGTTTTCTGAACTACGTCAATACTAGTTGGGGTTTTTGTTCTCTTTTTAAGATATTTCTTTATGACGTTGATTAAGGTCCCCATTCGATATTTAGGTATCAATTTAATTAATTTATTATAGTTCACCGACCTTCTGTTTCATGTTGGTGGGAAATTGCATGTTCATGCGAAAAACTCAACACATTTTAATATCTAAAATATAAATTTGCGAATAAATTGGAAAATAATATGGCTACTGAGCTAGTTCCCACTTAGGTTCGTTTGCATCGAAAGGAATTTGTCCTGATTGAGAGCTCAGACAAACCATTAACGATAGGATTATGAAACTCTGAAGGAGTATTCCCCTCAGTAGAAGTAATTTTAGAAGTGATTTTTTTGATATTTGGGAGGCTTTGATAGATAGGTGTTTCACATTTTTCTTTCAAAACACTCTTACTATTCTGGGACGTTTGGCTCATACCTCTGTGGAAGAAAAGGCTTAGCATCAAATCCGATGAACATAATAATCTGAAATCTTACATGCTGTTAGGTAATGAAAAATATTGGACACGTCATTCAGTTTATAAGCGAGGGGTCCCCGCTTCGAATCCGTCCCAAATTCGGACAACGGAGGATTTCATTTAAGGGCTCTTGCGTTATATTTTAGTTTTTGTAATCAAAAAATTAGTATGCAAGTGTTTGGCAATATTTTAAAAGCCTGAAATCACTCTTTTAAGTATATATGTTTACTTCGGATTTATTTGAAACTCAATATAGAAAATCGACCACAAAAATATAGAAACACGTATTTTTGCGTATCTCCAAATTCCACTCCAATTTTCCTCTTTGATTTGGCCCTACATCCATATAAGATTGAGCTGATGCAAGAATTGAAGCTACAAGTTTTAGACCAAGCATAAATGCATCCAAATGATTGGCGCGGTTTATGGTATACGGCATCATCGGACCTTGTTTCTTTCGAAATGAGTGAGAATACAAGGTTACTGTCAATGGTCTCAGGTATAGAGCGGTACATGTCATACAAGCAATCAACGTTGAAACTGTGATTTGGCGACTGTGTCATCGATTATTCTTTCCTTTGATCTACGCTAACAAGCTAACCACTTTGGACGATCTTAAGGCCACCATTCGAGAAGCTATTGCCGGAATCCCTCAAGGCAGTCACCTCGGCCCCATGTTATTTCTATTATTTATTAATGATCTGCCATGTGTACTAAAATATTCTGAATGTCTGAATTTGACTGTAAGCTATTGCAAGAAGACGTTACTGCAGTCGTTAATTGGTGTGACCTGAACAATCCATCCCTAAATATAGCTAAATGCGAATGCTTTACATTAACTAGACTAGGGGCGCCAATCCATTATACATATTTTATAAAGTCTAGCCTACTAAACAGAGTGCATTCCAAAAAGGACTTAGGCATTATTCTGGACTATCGTCTTACATTTAATGACCACATTGACTACGTTGCCTCAGAAGCAAATTGCATGTTAGGTTTTGTTAAACGTAACTCCAAGGAATCTACCGATCCCTATACTCTAAAATCGCTCTTTATATCATTGGTCAGACCCCACCTAGAATACTGTAGTATAATTTGCAACCCATTCATTCTAAAAGAATCGAAAAGACCCAAAGAAGCTTCACTAGATTCATGATATTTAAATTAAATTGGCATATGGATATGCCTGATTATGACACTATATGTGCATTGATTGATCTAAACTTGCTTTAATGTCATCGAAAATATTTTTCAGTCTTGTTTATTAGAGACTTAATTCATTACAAAATTCTTTGTCCTAAATTGCTTTGTTGGATTAATTTTCCTTTGCATTCTATTAATCTTCGTAGTTATTTTCTTTTTCGCGAAGATCTTCTTACTACTAATTTTTCACGAAATGAGCCTATTGCTCGCTGCATCAGGGCAGTAAATTCAATTATGGCGATGATTGATTTATTTGTGACTTGTAGTAGAATCAGTTTTAGAAACAAACTTCTTTAAATTTGAAGATAAAATTAGCTTTACTTCTCCAATTTATGTGTAAAATTATACCTGATGTATTATCCTCAATTTTAATTTATATTGATGAAATTTATTGTTATAAATAAGTCTATAAGAGAATCCTATACTCCATTGATGAAATGAATGAATAAATTAAAAAACGCCGCACATATTGGACCCAATTATCAAAAATTTAAGCGAAAATAATTTAATATCATTCCTAGCTTGTCAACTTTTGTAAACATTTGTATTGAAAGGGTTCATTTTAAGTGGACAAGAAGTAATTATATAGAAAAATTGTCATCCGAAGAAAGAAAAGTAAATTGCATATCACAAACACCAAACCAAACCCTAGCAAAACACGGGTATATAGTACATAATAGTGTAAAATTTAATATGCTTATTTCGGTCACATCATCCCCACCTCTAGTCCGTTATTGCCCACCTTGTTGCGAAAGTCTGACAAACATAGAAAAGTATAACTTGTTATGACCTCTTCAATTCTTCTTCAAATTATAGGTCCCTTTCATTCGTGCCGAAAATATTTCTTTGTACATACAATGTTTGGAGAAGCTAGGCTTTGGACCCTGCATGGGCGCATTACTCCTAATATTTGTATTTATTTTATACTTTACAAAACTAAGCGAATAATCGAAATTTTGTTCAAAACGTTCATTATTTTTATTTTGAGATGTTTTATGGAAAAAGTGCATCAGATTGTAAGGACACGCAAATCGTACTCTCCCTCTGTGTAATACTTCACAATAGAATAGGATAAAAAATACAACTGCTTATGCAATGTGAATGATCTACAGCAGCGATACGGTAATGATTAAGACAACGGCACGTTGTGCATCCATTGGCAGTGGCGATTGCAAAAATTCTCACGTCAAGTATCTGTCTGGATAGTCGCTCTAGTGAACGCTGCAACATTTAAATATTTACTATTCCCTGAAAATACAAATTAAAATACAAATTTAATAAAGTTTGTATTAAATGTTGTTTTTTTTATTATAAACAGATTTAAATTTCCTTCACTAATTCAGACTAAGATAAGTGTGTTTTTAAAACTCATAAGAATAATAAATGTTCCATATTTCGTACACGCGCTACTACACCAAAACAGCGTCCATATTCACTCGATTGCTAATGGTCTTTTTGCATTAATTTAACGCAAGCACCATTAACTTTTTGGATTTATTTGCAACATTCATCAATCTAAGTACTCTTTAGACAAGTTAAACAAAACATGCTTCTACATAATGTACATTCACACATTGATGGTTGCAGGATATCTGCCAGAGGGGAAGAAATCATATACCAAGCAAGTTCATCTTGTTCCTAAGTCCTTTTCGAATTAACTGTGCTTCCAAGACAATTATGTTACCTTTTATGACCTTATTAAGTTCATCCCATTCGTCTCAACCATCTGGGAACGCATTCGAGTGAAATTCTCTTCTAACAAAATAGTCCCCATTCGACCCTGAGAATATTATAACCTACCTTAAGGCAATTTATCTTTGAAATTACTAAGCTACAAGTACACCACCTACAAGTACCCTTCAGCATTTTCAGCCATTCAACCAGTTGTGTTTTTGATTAATGGATAAAAGACCATTGCTGCAATGGTATGTATCTCCATACAATTTAAAAATCTAAGGAGGTTCTCAGTCTCAGTTAAAGTTATTTCCCATTGCCACTTTAATTAAGTGAAAATTAATGATTTAACTTCCGATTGCCTAGCTAAAATTTCAGCTCCAATTCATCGGAGAAAAATGGCACAGTGAAGTATTTCTCCGAAAGGGAAATGAATAATCGGAACAGGATGACAGCGTATTCAAGAAAATGGAATCACCCCTCTCCAATTGGTCAGTGTTCTGAGGGTGACTAAATTAATTACCGGAGATGGTGGACACAAATTACTACTCTTTGCGTCGTCAGCAGGACGTGCAGGGTTCTTGTGGAATTACTTCATTCAAATTACCATCGATGCCTTCATTTGGATTCGGTCAAAACGAATCATTGGGGTATTTTGATTTCTATTCTAATTGAAGGGTAATTAGGAAACGGAAGCACATAGGCCGGAGCCTAGGCGGAAGATGTTCATCTTATTATTTTCAAAATTGATTTCAATACGTGCCTGACATTGAAATTTTATTTAGGGAAAATATCGGAAATGTCACAGTATCCTTTACGGTTCTACGGGGTAGGTATAATAAATTTGGATCGGGTAATTGAGTTCAGCTTGAAGGTTGATATTTTTTTTTGCAATTCGAGTCATGCTCATTTTGATTTGAAAAGGAAAATAAAAATGAACACACCTATCTATTCACTGATTGAATATATTGTGAGCATTACAAATTTGAGGTCATGTTCGAAGAAGGTATTAGGGTATGCGAATTGAGTATGATTAGAAAACAGTCTGAAGATATTACAACCTTTTCTCTTTCTACTGCGATGAGCACCACTTGTTTGTATCCAAGTTCAAGGTCAGATATTGTTGTTGCCACTTTCATTTTATAAAATTGTATAATTGTATATGGTAGAAAGGCGGAGCTTGTAAAATAGACATTTGGAGGTGTGGCGACTACCCAGAGCACTAAACTGTTGCTATTTTTAATGAGAATTTGAAGCAAACAACAACTTTAAAATCTTCAAAGGCTTAAGTTTTGTGTACCAATCGCGTCACTCGTAAATAATAATCAAATAAAAAATAAATAAAAATAAATATTAGGCATAAACGGCCCATATAGGACCCAAAGCCTAGCTTCTCCAACCACTGTGTGTGCGAAGATATATTTTTTGACACGAATGGAGGAGACCTACAGTTTAAAATAACTAAGGGGAACACTTTTCTTATGTCACTTTTGGTTACCAAAAGTAAGAAGCAAGCTACTTGTTTATAAGATCCTCCGACTTCGCTATCAGAAAAATCTACAAATTGAACTTCAATATCTTCACCGTCGACATCACTCCCCCTCGTCCTTGACATCGTCTTGCACATCCGCATTTTAGTCATCGTCTTCATCAACATCTATTATCATTCCAATTGCCACGTCCATGGATAAAGTTAAGAATAACGTTCACCGGCTTCAATTGTTAACACTCGCATTTCCAACACTTCACACCCTAATTTTTTTTCCATTCGATACGAATTTTTCAAGATATTTTATTTATACCCTATCCTAATGGTATATAAGCATACATAGTATGTAACACCCCTTAATATTCGTCGTAGATCTCTAAAAGTATATGTATTTATGATCAAGCTAAGAAGATTAAGCAATGTCCGTTCGTCCGTACGTATCAAGTTTTAAGTATGCCAGAAAGCTGAAATTTGAAACATATACTCCCTAGCGTCCCGAAATGGTTAAAGTGTTAACATTTTATAAATACGCTCACTGCCACGCCTACAATTTAGAAAAAAACATTTTAAAGCTGAAGTTGTCTGTCTGTTTGTCCGGACGCCGTATGGCAAAACGGTTTGAACGATTTGCTTCAAAGTTTGTATATAAGGTTTTTGGGGTTACATCTCGCGGCGTCTTTTGAAATAACGGTACCTGTCATACAATTTTTTTTTTGTGAAAATTACTTATCACTATTTTTTTTGAAAATGGTTCCAACGATTTTGGGCATTTTTTGTCCTACGGACTCTTGGGATAAGGCCAAAAAAACTACATACTAAGTTTTTGGCAAAAAATGCAGCAAATAACGGTAATTTATAATACCGCCCATATCTCGAAAACTAACAATGGGAATTCCGAACTTATATTTATTATTTTTTAATGATATTAAGCTGAACAAATAGGCGTACTTCGATTTTTGAAATAATTTTTTTAATATTTTTTTTTCCATATAACTCTTTTTTAAATTTAAATTAAATTCCTTTTCTAAAAACGGCTCTTAAGATTTTGATCAGTTTTTGTATTTTGAACAATAATGTTAAATGTGTCCAATGTCGAAATTATATCAAAATGGTAGGTGCAATTTTTGGAAAAATCTAATTTTTCAAAACCTAAAAAGTGGTCATATTCAAAATTTCACATTAGTATTTATGTTTTTATTCTTTGCGAGTTTTCTTATTTGGAGTTGTGAAGGTATAGATACCTGGAAATCACGTGGGAATAGTAGACTTCATAACATTAAGTCTTTTGGGTGCTGAGTTAAAGAAAGGGGCGGCCCGTGGATAGAAAATCACAAACTTTAGATTTTTTCTTATGTTCTTATGTAAAACTGTGCCGACTTTCAAGTTACTACTAGGATTGAAAGTTCATGACTCCAACTTTGTTGTAAGCGAAGTTAAAGGAGGGATAAGAATGGCTTGAGCTGGTTCCTGTAAATAAGGGTGTAGTGCCAAAGACGCTAGAAAAATTCCGTGCCGCTTGATTTCATATCTTGAATTTTGCGGAGCAACTATATTTCTATAGTAGTCCAATGGCTTATCTCACAAAATAGGTCGTTGTTCAATTAATGATATAAACACATCCGGTGCACAACTACCAAAGTACAGACTTCTTAACGAATTCAGGGGACAAATCTATTCGTGTGAATGACGAAGTATAAATTAAAATAACAAAATTTAACCGCATGAGCTGTGTAAAAGAATTTGTCACTACGATTACGAAAAATATATTTTTTTTTAATATGTGATACTGTAGCGCGATACTTATTATAACATCTTGATTTGAATTTTGTAAAGAAAAAAATATTGCGTAGAGAGGTTCTTCAGCTTTCAAGGGAAAGGAAATATATTTACAGCAGATTCGCATGAAATATCTCTCCAATGTCAAAAATTTTCATTCAATTATTGTATCCAGCCTTCGAATCCTGCGCATTTCCAAAAATTATTTTGCAAGAATGTTTGAATATTCGGTCAGAAGTCTATAAATAAATTAATTTGTTTTGAACACCGATGAATACCTTTTGAGTCATGAATTTGCTTTCGGTGATTCATTTGAAAGATAACAAATGGTATAGATTAGAATGTTTATGCTCAGTACAAGCTCCTCGTATATTTGCAATGCAAATGGATGAAACGGTTAATGCTTACCTTAAACTTGCTACGTTTCACAAAACTTTGGTTGGTGAAAATATGTTCTCATTTGTTACTACTAATTTCCAAATCGCATTCATTTAAAATCAACATAATATGTTATAAATATTTTTTTTATCTTTGTTTACCCATATTGATCGGACGATTAGTTAAACTGGTAATCAAATCTTATCAGTATTTGGAAGAGATTACTTTTTTCTTTACCCAATGTGACTAAAGCTAAATGCGACAACATTCATTTTTTTTACAAAAATAAGTAATAATTTTATTTTATTTCTTACTTAATTATCAACAATAATTGAAAACACTTACATCTACTTAAAAGCTAATTACACAGTTTCACCGTTAATAGTAACCACTTTCCTGACGATTTGGCTCAATTGTCACTCGAGCATATGGACTATTAATCCCGACTTTTCTTCTCATAGCTACGCCCCGGTTTGGCCGTAGGCCCATCACTATCAAGCAAATGCCGGCTGAACAAAGAATCAACAGGAGGAGAATTATTAATCCATAAACCCACCGTGGCCATCGATCGCATGAAAAGTCCTTCACGCGAACGTTTGTCAGTCTCATGCCACGCAGCGTTGATGGACTAATACAGCGACCATTTGTCTCAATTTTGAGCTCTTTTACCCATACCAGCTCACAGTCGCACCGCAGTGGCATTCCATTGAGATCGAGTTCCTTCAGCTGTTGGAAGATGAAAATCAATGATTGGTTGAAAGTGCGCAGTGCAGATCCACGGAAGCTCAACACCTCCAAGCTGGTGTTTGTAGTTTTCGTCCCAAATGCAAACTCATTAAACGAGGTTAAGTGTCGACAGTTTTGAAAACTTAGGGTTTTAAGTTTCGCGAGGTGAGACAGGGAATTATACTCAACAGACTTTAGTTTTGGCATGTCTTCGACATGAAGTATCTGCAGTTCAGTAAGTCGTATCGTATGACTTTGCAATAGGCTAGGTATAGGATTGTCACTTATGTCGAGTTCTTTTACACCCAATGGCAATGAAGATGGTACAGTTTCGAATTTATTATCTCTTAAACTTAAGGTCATTAAAGGTGCTTTCTCGGGTAGATGAATATCGCTTAAACCGCATCGCTCCAGTTTTAAAGTGCTTAGCTTCGGATGGACGCCGAATTTCGAATAAAAGTCAACCTCTTGTATGCCCTCGGTGTTGTTCAGATGTCGGTTCCAGGAAAGATCCAATCGGTCTAGCGTACTTAAGTAGATAAACACATTGGATCCAATTTCTTTCAAGTTGTTATGGGACAGATCCAACACTTGCAGATACTTCAAGCCGGAAAAGGCGTTCGTCGAAATTGCTTGTACAGCATTCCAGGTTAGATACAGCTCTCGCAGAATTGATAAGTGTTGGAAGTTCTTCTCGGTCAACTCGGAGATGTTATTATGCATTAAGTTTAAAATCTTAAGACTATCACTCTCGAAGTCAGGTACAAACTCGAGTTTATTCCAAGATATGTCCAAAGAATCCGCATATAAAGGAAGTACATCGCCCGGAAAATCTGTTGATCTCAGATCCTTAAAGCTACAATCAATTCGAAGCACTCTTAGACCCCATGATGGTTCACTTTCGTTAGTGCATTCGCATGCCCTTCGCGATGAACTAACTGCCCGATGCTCGTCTGAATAACACAATCGATCTATAAGTGCATCTTCTTCAGCAAAACTTAACGAGAAGAGAAGTACACTTGCAAGCACTAAATACCGTATAAACATGACAAAACGTTTGAACCGCGTTTCATCTATCTAGTTCGACTATTTATCAACTAAATTGAATTTAAAACAAAACGCACTGAACGTATTTTCAACAGTGCCGATGACGGTACCTGATTTGCTAATCTTATCGTACAATGATAAGATAAAAATAAAAAAGCTGCCGAAGTCTAAAGCGGGACGCTATTGCGAAGGGTATTTTAAAAATAGATAACATAGGTGGTTGCACAGTCAACGTTTGCTTTCAGTTTCCGAATTATTTTCCTAGAAATTACGTTCACCCCTTAGTCTCTGTCAGGAAATCGGTCTTATCGCTTAAAGCTTTACTAAGTCCGAATTCCTTACTGTGGTTTTGTCGTGGGATTTACTTTGTGTATTGATTTTAGCGCAAATATTTTTTAAATATAAAAGTAATCTTCGGCAAAGGTCAGGTGGCGTACTGATACGCCACATGGGGGAATGGGAAGACGAAGACGGCTGTCGATAATTGTATTCGATTAAATGCATAAGGCATTGTAATATGTATATCATCCATATGCCAACATGTTTAATGGCAAATTATTTTTCAGAGATTGAAAAATGTTTGAACAAAAGCTATGCTTGAGCGTATTAGTCAACACATGAAGAAAACATTTTTAAAAGTTTAGTCTCATCATTACTCATATTATCTCTAAGGTATACCGAATTCTTCGTATCTTAAGTCCGAACAGGAGATACTTATCCCCAGAAATCAAGTTAAACTTTTGGACCTTTGGGCCTTTTGGTTTATGCGACTAACTTTTTGGAATTGCCTTCCCTAATATTTAAAAGAAATTGCACAATGTAGAGAAATTTGGCAAAGAGCTTTTTAAAGATTTTTCGGTCGGTAACTAGCGTTGCGATGACTTATTTTTATTTTACAATGTTTTCTTTCATTATCATTCTTCTCTTTCTATTCTAAATATTTAGTTTCGCGTCATTTCATCCATCTTCCTATTTTATATACCTAAATAGTCTATTAATTTATATTCTCCAATAATTATGCAAATGATTTAATGTTATTGTAAACCTTGTCTGTACAAAGGGCTGTAGCTTTTTTTGTTTTCGGACTGATTTCGCTAATTCTTTTTTTAACTTTCTAAGTTATTAAGATCGTGCAGAAATTTCGAACTCAAACTGAGCATGAGGATATTACGACTATAGAGAAGTCCAAAAAAAGTCGGTCTGTCTGTCTGTTTTTCTGTCTGTCTGTCTGTCTGTCCGAGCGCCGTTTGGCGAAACGGTTCGACGAATTTGCTTCAAAGTTCGTATATAAGGTTTTTGGGGTTACATCTTTTTATTTTTTGCTTTATCGTTTGAAATTACGGTACCTGCCATACAATTTTGTTTTGTGAAAATCACTTATCACTATTTTTCTAGAAAATGATTCAAAGGATTTTGGTCTTTTCATGTATTAAGGATACTTGGGATGGGGCCAAAAATACTGCATAATCAGTTTTTGAAAAAAAAAACAAAACCACCAATATCTCATAAACTAACAAAGGGAACTCCAATATATTTTACTCATTTTTTTATACTATTGAGTCGAACAAATTTGTATACTTCGATTTTTTTTTTCTCAAAAACAGCTCTAACGATTTTGATTTAAGTGGTTACATGGGTTTATTCGGGGAAAAAAGGTGTATTTTCAAAAATTTTCTTTTAGATAAAAAAATTAAATATTTTATTCAAACTTTTTACTGTCTTAAGGATATACATTTAAAAAAGAATTTCTGAAATTTTCAAAGGAAAGAAAGACCATAAACTAGAATTTTAGACGAAGGAAAAACAAAAAAAGTGAAAATGGAAGACACCTTTTTACAAAAAAAATGCAAATTTTGGTAAAATTTGCTCAACATTTTTTGTTTTTAAATAGTTGTGATTGAAAAAAAAAATCCTTCGTCCAAGTCCTCGTGACTTGTATCTCGAAGACCTGTGTAAAATTTCATCAAGATCGCTTGAGTAGTTTTCGAGAACGACTTTGAAAACACCGTTTTGAGAAAAACGCGTTTAAAGTTTGGATAACCTCAAACTAACCTCGTAATTCAATTGAGAGCGCACCTTCCCAAGGCTGTATCTCCGAAACTTTTATTCGGAATGACTTGAAAATTTAGGATATCAAGATATCGTAGAAATTAATAAGATAATAAAAAAATCAATTTTTTGATTCTGTGGAACCCATGTAACCCTTTAAGGAACCCATTTTTGGAGTTGCCCCGATGCGAGGCTTTTTAACTTTAAAGATGTACACATGGAGCACACTTGCTTCACAATTTTTTAGTACCTTAACTGGCACACCCTATATACAAATCTAATCTATTCAACACCTGCCATAATAATCAATAGGTATGTAGGTAATAAATAATAAAACAAACAAATTGTAACTTTGCAGGCAATAGAGAATCATTCATTGGATGTTGTTTCTACCAAAACACTAGACTCTGTGGATTGGCACATATTAGCATCAAGGATATCTTTATATGGCATATACACATGTTACATCCATCCATAGACCTGTCAAATTCTGACTTCTACGATGAATCATACAACGCAGTCTTTTCTTCCGATAAAATTATGAAAATGTTTTTTAGATATAATTTTTCCACCTGCTTATTCTAGTATTAACTTTTCCCGAAAAGCACTATTTTCTGTCGATATATAGATATAAAAAGGAGAAAATCCATATTCACAGGAATTCCATATTCTGATCCTAGTTAAACCCAGAAAGCAGCTATGAGTTTAATTCAGCTGCATATACCTACTTACGGCCTGCTGGGAGTCTTTGTCAAAAAAAAAACAGCTTCAAATGGGATAAGTCGACGACGACGAGCACTATAAGCTCGCACGTCCCCTCAATCCCACAGTCCAAGGTGATTACGTGAAAGAAGGAAAGAACTCAGGTGGAAGTGTGGACCTTAATGGCGATAGCATTAGGTATTTATCTCGGGTTATTTAATTTCATTTTCTAATGCTTAGCCGCAAGAAGGGAATTTCGATACAAACACACATTCACTGCATATACGGAGATACATATATAATTTTTATTCTTCACCAGGATGGAAGCAGGTGAAATTCCTTAGTCTATTGCGGAATGTAGGTGGCACGTGGGATACTACTCGGATGGTTATATTTAGTGTGATGGGTTGGGTTTCCACTGGGAGAAGTTGTAAATATAAACGGAACTTCCAAGGAATTGTTAGTTAAGGCGACTTGTGTGCGCACCAGTTTTTGGATAGGATTTTCGTGTAAGACGAGAGTAAATAGTCACATTAATTGCTGCACAAGGAACAGGTGGTTTGAATATGGCCAAACAATTTTAGCATAATAATCTTTTTTTTTATGTATATTTAACGTAATTAGAGTGAATTTCTCCCTTGAGTATTTGAAAGCATGAAACTATTTTATTTCACCGACGTTTTGAGAACTATTTAAATTTAGGGAAAATATGCCGGCTTTTACTTATTAAAAGCTATCGTTCGACATATAAAGTAAGTTTTTTTAAATTTCGTTTCACTCATTCTAGATCATGAACATGGAAATAAATATCAGTTGTCATTTTAAAATTCGGCAGTTATCAACTGAAAGTTGGCTTAAGGAGAACTACTTTTAACGGTTAACAACTGCTTTACCCTCCTTAAGTTATGAAAGAAGTTATAAAATTAATATTTGAAGTTGTCGAACTTTATGTAGAAGAACGCGTTAGTCGAAATGAATACCAAAATCCTCATACTGTTCCTCGCCCAGTTCTTAAATACACAATCGCAGTTGCTAGATGGTTCCTATGGAGCCTGTCCGCGGTACGATTTCAAAATTGTACTTGGCGACTTCGATACTAAAGTCGAAATGGAATGGTGCACAACCTTGCAAAAAAAAAACAAAAAAAAACAGGTAACGGTATCGTATTGATTCTGCAGCAACTTTTAATACTAGCATTTTATTTCCATGATTAAAGATCAACTCTTTAAACAAGAAACGAATTAAGATGATATCCAGTAAACTCATATGTAGAACCAGTCTCCCCATCTAGTAGGGCTAAGCACGTTCGCAGGATGATAAACCCAGCAGAAATCTTGTTCTTGAAGAGATAGTGCACACCATAGCTATCAACGGCGATACTTTTTCGAATCATCCAGCTACTGGATATGCGGACGATACCAAAATCTTCTATGAGGCATTCATGGCTTTTAAAGAACAGGCGAAGCTACTTCTTTACCAATTATGTACTTCTAATTCATCTTTAATGCAATTCAATGTTCTACTACCAACAGTAGCGGGGAGTGGGGCTAAAAGTAAAACTTTCTACTAAAACCGATGCTCCTCCAACAACTTTAACAATAAGTCAGCCAAACCTGTTTAAAATTGAAAAGCCATGTTTCAACTATAAAATCCATCAAAAAAGATCAGCAAATCCTAAAAGAATATGGGAGGAAATAAATTTAAAAAAAAATCGTGTTGTTTCAACTTACCCCGAACTCCCCTAAAAGTATTATTTATCTATATATATTTCTAGCTTGAACTATTGAAAACTCAATTCTTTGCAATATATACGCAACTGCATATTTTTCTTTTCATTAAAAGAAATACAATTCCAAGAAGCACTCAGAATCGGTATTGTCTATTTTGCTTCCAATTGCCAATCCTCTTTTTGGCACTGGAGAAATCTCTCTAATCTCGACTAAAATCGACAAAAAAGAATACATATAAATACGCATCCATTTTTTATCTCATACATTATTCTAATAAAATTTGTTTACCGTTTTCGTTATTTTATTTTAAAAATAAATTAATTCCTTAAGATATGCAAATTTGGCAATCCAAAATGCGTTCAAATGTTAATTATCCGAACAGCTTTAGGTACAATGTGTTTTAGTTGTTTTTATGTATTTTCATCGAATTGTTCTCAATTCAATCTGCAAGCCGATTATTGAGAATCTAAATAGGTCATTACGGGCCAAGACAATTGCTAATGGACTTTTATCAAGGCTACGCTGGCTGTTTCAGGTACTTCTCCGTCTTTTCTTTGTCTGATTTTTATCCAACCTTTTCCACTAAAGATACACAAGAAACTCTCCCCCAAGACATCATGACAAAAGGAACCAGAAAAAGGCAGGCTACTCACCTTTCTTCTTTTTTTTGTTCTTCAAAAACAAACAGCTTTTTCGGGTAATGGTACCTAATCCATAAATTATTGTCAAGAGATGAATACAGAGAATTGAATATGTACAAGCGATATAGCTTAGAGCTATAATGTCGAATTCAAATAAAAAAAATCACAAATGAAGTAGGAATACTCGTGCTTCCTTTCTCTATTTACATATAAACGAAAATTATCACAATCTCTATTTACATGGATTCCATTTGCTTCTTTGAGTTTTACTGAAAAAGGACTTATTCACGAAAAGCCTCAAAACGTCACAAGCAACACAGACTATAAAGTGAGAGTTTACACGATGCTAAGGTATGAGTTGGGCGAGAACTGTGTGGTAAAGGACGATTCGACTTGAATAGATATTGCCTCATAAGCAGAATTTTCCGTTGTGACCCGAATCCAAATTGGTGCGCCCGGGGTAACCTCAAAAGAGGGGACAGCAACCCATATTTTCGGTGGTGCGTTTTGTGTGTCTGGTTTCAACTTTGTACATTTTGTGGCCATCGTTGTGTATACCAAAGGAACACATCACACTGATAGGGGAGTTCTTGTTTATTTTCATTTTTTTTTTATTTTGTCTCGAATCGAGTTTAGTATTTTGTGCTATTGGCATTTATCCGCTTATTTCTTGGCATTTCCTAAGGACGCAAACGAAGTAAAGGATTTTATGTTTATCGGTAATCCGTTTTATTTGGATTTTATCTTTTTCTTTCTTATAAATTTATAACGTATCACATAAGTGCTTCAATAAGAATGAAATAGAATTACAGACTTTTAAAGGCTTATTCACGTTTGTGTTGTTCTTAGGTAAATATACCTTTAGCAAGAAAATAAAGGTTGAGAAATTCAACTGAAGGGACGAACTCTTTTACTAAAATCCGATTGAATAAAAGTAGGAATGTAATTGAAGTTTGATGTTTATCTGCATCGACTTTGATGGGTGGCAGAGCGTATAAAACCGATTTAGCATAAAAAAAGAGCATTGTGGTCTCACTCTGCCTGTGGTTGAGATTTTCTTTTTAAAAGCAGACAAGTATTTTTAGGAACTTCAACAATGTTTCCAATTTTTAGATGTATTAGAGAAGGTAACAGAAGGCTTCCTCAAGCGATGCAAGAAATATATCAAACCTCCTGAGCTGGCCAGAATTTATAAGTATTACACTCATATCTGATTTGGTGCACCAATAACATACATATTTGGAATTACTTGAATACAATACAATTTGTTTGTGATCGAGATATTGCCAATATCGCTTGACAATCATAGTCATCGCATCGTCGCAATGTCTGCTGGCTGTCGTTATAGTTTTATTTTTAATTGCATCAAGTGCTTGAACGAAATAGTCAGTTGCAATTCACCCCTATAACAATTCTACCGCAGTACTGGAATAAATGGGGCGAACAGGCACCAAACTGAAAATTAAAAATGGAGGCAAATGTATAAGACAATATAGATGATGAAAATGTCATTACTTGGTAGGTGAGCTTAGCAACACATTTTAACATTTTAATGCTTCCCCGTGACTAGAGATTACCGCAGCTGTAAACGGAAGATAACATAAGATTCGGAAGAACATAAATAGTCGGAGTATGTACGTGTTGAATAAATATAGTGGTGAACTGGCTGGTCCCTATAGGGATGCAGAAGTAAGATGGGAAAGCATTTGGTATATTGTTTACAGTTCGCTCTTCTATGTCGTTTCAATCCTGGGTATTACCGCATGTAGCAGCGGAATCCTTTTGTAATTTTTGCTCTAATTCATAAAGATGTAACTTGCGAGGTTGATGTGAGATCTGTTATGAGCGGTCAACGATATCCTCTATTATCTCCTGAATAAGATGAAAGTATACAACGCATTTACATTTACACATCTGTTTCACATCCAAGCTGTTTTGGTGAAATTTCCATCACAAATAAGCAATTTTTTGACGAAAAAACACTACCCAATGGTGTCTACTTCAAAAAGCCAAAGAATCACGATGTGTAGATTGAGATTTATTAACAATAAATAAATAAACCCGCTCTGCAACAAAATGAATGATTTTTTTTTGTTCCTAATGCACAACTGGTAAAAAGCTGCGCGGTTGGCACGATGTCAGTTCATCACATTACCAACTTCAAACTCTTTTGTTAAACTCTAAACTTTTTTAATTGTTTCAAAAACATTTTCACCATATTGCTGCATACCTGGTATAGTTCCATTAAAGTTAATTGCGTAATACCCTCTGGACAAATGAATGTGTTATTCTTAATTCAACCTCTAATCGTGTTGCGGTCAACAACAGGCAGATCGCGGTCAATTTAACGGACCGCCGAATATTTTTGAATATACATACCTATTTACCTATTCAATTGAATTTGAAAAAAGACACCTTAGGATATTTTTGTAACAACATTAGCTATGATAAAAGGGTGCCGCTCTCAACTGACATGGCCCCAGTGATGATTGGCAAAGAAAAAGGATTAGCAAAGAGAATCAGAGATAAGAAAGCAGATCTTATATCTTAAGCAAAGGTCACGTTATGGAACGTTTCTGTTTCACAGACAAGTCATTTTATTCTTTCAAAACTTGAATACGCAGGAAACAAGTAAGCACTTGGAGTTCATAACAAAAGAGCGCAATGTGGTAGATGTGGCATTTTTTAAAAATAGATATGTTCTGAAATATTTATCTGCGCTCAACACTGAGTTACAAGGAAATAAGAAATTAATATTTTATCTAGTACAAAGCGTATCTGATTTTCGTCGCAAGCTGGACATTTTTTAAAAATATATTGCAACACAAGGATTTATTAATTTCCCAACAATTCTTGAATTTGAAAGGACTGACAATAAGGGGTTACATGGGTTTATTCGGCGAAAAAAAAGTTTCATTTTCTAAAATTTTTGTTTTTATATAAAAAACAAAATATTTTATTCAAATTTAAAATATATTCAAAACTGCGTTATTGTGACGTCATTTCTGGTGATCCCTCGGAAAAAAGGTGCATTCGCATTGACAGTAGAACTCGTGATAGGATCATCAGAAGTGAAAAAAAATACTTGTTTAGTGTAAGACCATAAACTAGAATTTGGACGAAGGGTAAAAAAAAGGTGAAAATTGGAGTTTTTGCAGACCTTTTTACCAAAAAATGCTAATTTTGGTAAAATTTGTTCAACATTTCTTTTTTTTAAATAGTTGTGATTGAAAAAAATCCTTCGTCCAAGTCCTCGTGAATTGTGTCTCGAATACCTGTGTAAAATTTCATCAAGATCGTTTGAGTGGTTTTCGACAACTTTTGACAACCGATTTTTAACAAAAAATCGATATTTTGAAGCTGTGAAACCCTCAAAGTATTTTTAAGATTTCTATACCATCTTAGAAACGAGTTTTCTGCACGATTCCAAAAAGACGATTTGCGGAAAAAGGGATGCGGCAGAATGGATTGACGTGGCTGCAAGGTTGTTTAGCCTTCACTTCAAATGGAAATTATTGACTTGGAAGAAGATATTACCTTGCAAAAGTTTAAACTGCATTCACTAATAAATTCTGAAGTAAATATCTAATAGCAAACTATGAAAATTGCAAAAAAAAGCTATCAACATGGCTACTATGCCTGGATCAACATACATAATGTGAATCATCTTTCTTTGGTATAATAATTTTTTGAAGAACAAATATCGTTCGAGATTGCCGACGATTGAAGCATTCGATCAAATTCTTCAATAGTATCTGGACCCCATTTAAACCAACCCCTGGTTTATACGTAGGTCTCGACTGAGTTAATATCAATTAGAGTATTTACTTTAAATTTATGTACCCACGAACAAATTTTATTTCCTTTGCAATGAAAGCAATCTGTCATTTTCATTCCAATCCGAGAACAATAAAGCTGCTGTATAGAAATATGTGTATATTTTCTGACTTAATACAGTTAATATTTTATTGGATAGTAAAACTAAATGTCTTAAAACACGGGCTAGGTCGGAAATTCAGCTAGAATATAATAATACCACTGGCAAAAAGGAAATTTAAATTATTTCCAAAATACTTAACAATACACTCTGTTGAAAATGTATAAATTCATTGAACAGAAAATTAACTATCTTTCCATGCTGGTTAGCCAACTTTTACCAGAACTATTTAGGTATAAAGGGAGAATACAATTTATGGATCCCCTTAAAAGACCCTCAAGCAATGCGGTCAAAGCTTGCCTCTCTTCGAAAATAGCATAACCTAATGCGCTATATGTATTCATTTTAATTTCTTTCTACCCGCACAACTTAATTAAACCCAGAGCAAACACAATTCTTAGCATCAACCACAAACAGAACACTGAAAAAGAAGAATGGAAATCTTATCTTACACAAATTTTATTTCAAAAAGGCTAGTAGCCGACAAAAAAAAGAAAAGAAAAAGGGAAACCGTACCTTGGGATTTCAGATGTAGGAGTATATAGAAGGCGGTACCTACCTAAGTACAGAAAATAAAAAGTATTCAATATTCAGTGAGTCTTTACAATGAATAAAAAGGAAATGGAAATGGAAATCCCACACCCAGTTTTGCCCACTAGCGCTTTATCAACGGAATCATCGCACCAGAAAAATAAGTCAAAAAGCAAGGCGGATAGTTCAGAGCCAAAAAAAAAAAGCACAAATCCTGAAACTTGAGATGGTCATCTCTTTAAATATAATTTAATCATCTCCCTTATTTTTTACCATTTTGCCTGCGGACGACAATTGTGGCAAGACAAGAGGGGTCCTTTGCGCAGATGAAGTCGTCATTGAAGGTATGACGAGGGCGAATAATACGGGTCTTCTACCGCGATGGTGTCGCGTCATAGGCTTGAGGGACATTGTCGTCGGTTACAAAGAAAATCACTCGGTTTATTTGATCTGAAGTGGAGAACACAACTTTCTTTTTTATTTAACTTTCTCCTATAGGGACAAGGTATTGGATTCATGATAAGTTACAATTTTGAGGGTTCAAATGGAAGGTTAAAAAATAACAAAATCGTATTACTCATATTAAAAGTGAGTTTAGTATAAATATAGCAACATGTCTACCTGTGTCCGATAACTACTTTAGATAGTACTGGGCGGATATGAATCTGTCAATATTTTTTTTGTTTTAATTTCCTAAGCCCACCTTCGTACGACGCTGTTTAGCAGCCTTAGTATTTTTTGCGTAATGAGCAGAGGGAAATCTAAAATGCGGTTCAGTTCACGGTTACAAAAATCATCCGCAGGGATAGTGTCATTAATTTTGTTTCTTTTTAGTTGGGCACAAAGGATACTCTCGCCGGGTGGATATTTATTCTCTTCATCTACTGAGATTAAACATAAAATTTATTCGGGTGCGTAGCCTTTTGTATTCAAATTATACCTGAGGGAGACATACATTAGTGACCAGAGTCTTCAAATCAGTAACTTTTAACATTTTATTCCGATCTGCTTCAATTGGATCTCAATGGGGATGAGGACTATTTTCAATTGGGAAATGATCAAATAATATGCTGCTGAGATTTATAATCTATATACATGAAGTCGGCATATTGTATTGATCAATATTTGACTTTTGTTGTTCGTTTTGTTTGAAGTTTTTGAAGTTTTTGAAACATGAAACATTTAATTTTTATTTTGTTATAAAATATATAACTTAGATGTGATTCTTTCGCTTAAAAAATAATATTGCAGGGATGTTATTGAGAAATATTATTTGTTAGCTGAGTATTCAAGAACTTTTTCAACGTTTCGGATTCATTGTAACAACTCATTTTGTAAGTATTTAAGGACCCATGTTTGAAAGACCTTTCAGTAACAGAGATTTTAGCAAAGACTTTAGTTCTAGGTATTTCACGCAGTTGTTGCTGTGTGGGAACATCAGTGGACTACCACAAATCAAGTCTAATTCATACGCATTTTCATGGTTTCCTTGCAGGGTATACAATTTCTTTGATTTCAATTTAATTTATTTTAAGTGCAGAATTTCAGACGATTTGAAGGAGATATTCGAAAACTGCATTCTCTGTCAATGTGTTTTCTTTTACGTTATGTTTTAAACGGGTGCTTTAAGTGCATCTTCCAAAGAAATGCACTCACTTATGCTTATTCTTTGCACTGATGAATTATGAGTATGCCAAAACTCAACTGATATTTTGTTAAGAGGTATTAAGGAGTACTTTTGGCGATCGCTTATCCCTCAACCTCTCGAGAAGTCCTATCAATCGCTGAAGACCAGTGGCATAGATGCCACAACCGATGTGCTGGGTTTCACCCGTCCACCCTCACGAAACCCCTGGTTTGATGAAGAATGCCTGCAAACACATGCAGCAAAGTACATCGCATACAAACCGGAGCTGCACAGAAGGACAAGAGCAGCCGCATACGACAGCGTTTATAGAGACGAGCTATATACGAGATAGTCTAGTTTTGACATCCCTGCCAAACTTGTCCGATTGTGCATAAAGGTCGAAAACAACCTCACCGAGACTTTTGATGTCAAAAATGGGGTTAGACAAGGTGACGCACTGTCATCAGTTTTTTTAAACATCATTCTTGAGAAGATTGTGCGAAACTCGCAAGCCAACACTAGGGGCACAATTTTCCAGAAGTCTGTGCAACTACTTGCAAACGCTGATGACATCGACATCATTGGCATAACACAGAATGCAAGTATCAGTACAGAAGCGGTAAAAATGGATTAAGGTGAATAAGTACAAAACAAAATATATGCTGTCAACAAGAAGGGACACACAACATCGACGAATCGGACGGAACTTCACGACCGACAGCTATAATTTTGAGGTAGTTAGGGACTTTGTCTACCTCGGCTCCGCTATAAATTCTGACAACGACATCACATCAGAAATCAAACGAAGAGTTACAATTGCCAACCGCTGTTTCTTTGGCCTAAGAAGGCAGTTGATAAGTAAGGCCTTGTCAAGAACCACTAAGAAGACTCTATATCCCAGTCCTACTCTATGGCGCAGAAGCATGGACGTTATCAAAGGCGGATGAAGATCTCCTTAGTCGTTTCGAACGCAAAATTCTTCGAGTGATTTTCGGTCCCGTTTGCGTTGAAGGGCTTTGGAGGCGGAGATTTCTACGAGCTGTACAGTGACATCGACCTGGTCAAAAAAGTGCGCATCAGTCGACTAATATGGCTAGGACATGTAGAGCGAATGGGCACCAACGCTCCTGCCCGAAGAGTCTTTGACTCCAACCCGGAGAGACAACGCAGTCGAGACAGATAGCCAAAAATCGCCCTAACTGGAGAGGCATATTGGTTGAGGCCCAGATCCACCCCGGACTGTAGAGCCGCCTAAGTAAGAAGTAAGTAAGTATTAAAGTGGACAAGAAATAGACAACAAATTATGCGTTTATCAATATCAAAATAGATTCTCCAAGGTGATATCTCTTAATAATGACATCTCCTATATGACACAATTACAATAGTACCAACAAGAGCCTGGTCAAGATAATTAAAACAAGACAAGACCGTAAATTTGCTTAACTAAATGTTTAAAATTAAAAAAACATCAATTCCGTATATATAACGAAAATCACACATACATTTAATCTTTGTCATCGGAATTAACTTACTGGCATCATGCTATTTTAATGTTTTCTCCAAATCGACTAAGTATACTACTGCCACCGTGCGTCGCATCGTAACATTTACTCAACTAGTTACACACACACTTACATATTGTAATAATGATGTTCGAAATTGGTAAAGTTCTCAAAACTAATTACTCTGTTAATGATTTTCTCGGAGAGATGTCTTGCAGGTTGTTCTGAGTAACATTCACCCAACTACCCTAAAGGGTTCTTAAGCGATATTTCCGAGTGATAAAACAACGCCTCATAATAATGAAGACAGTTAAGGTTATTATCGCATTCATATTTCAAGCCCAATAAATTTTGCAATACTCTGTAAAAGGAAAACCAAAAACAATAGCATCGCACTCAACGTCAAGAAAACTAAACCGATTAGTGGAAGCTCAAGTCCTTTGGGAAGATGATTTGGTTTTCAATTAACTTGGTTAGCAAAGTAGGATCTTGGATCTAGGAAAAGAAAAGAGATTGTCCCTCATTAGCTCTCATTATTGCCTACTGTACTGTAATAAAAATGTTTGCGAAATGTAAGGCATTCCGGGAAGGGTTTGTAAGGTCGTATGGTATATGGTTAAAAGTTATTAATAATTCATCTATGTATTTAAATTGTATTGTGGTTGTTTTAAGTTTTCGTCCTTTTTTGTTGTATGTTCGTCATCATCAACAGAAAAATTCCTGTCCATCAAGAGCGAGAGCGCTGCTGGTGGCTAATGAGAGTTTTGTGTTTTTTTTTTTGCGTGGTTTTGGGTCAATTAATAATGGGCACCTTTCATTCTTCAGTTTTTTTTTTTTTTTATAATTAAGGAATGCAAATTGTACGAAACGAAGGCACCGTATTGTTATTACTCTTAATTGAAATATTATGCTGGTAATCATTCTCTGTCCGCATTTTGGTTGTTAATTAATTACTTTTTTTTTCGAAGGTGGGTATCAAAATAAATAAATAAAACCGCAGTTATGAAAAATATGGAATAGAAATAGGGGTGTAAGTGGAATTAAAATATTTTTCAGCACTTTAAATTTGATAATGTTCGTTAAAAAAATTGTCTCTCATTAGCAACATGTTGTGCGCTTGATATTTCTTTGTTCTCTTGGTGTCAAAAAATGTTTTCTAAATTTTAAACCATTATCCTAAGTGAAATATTGGCAAAGGAAATAATGCCAAATTGTAAATAAGGAGCCTTTGGCAACAGTAACTTGGTGGCACGCTACGCGGGATTAAAGAATTTCAACCCTCTTTCCCCGGGCTGTTCGATTTTGGAATGAAAATAATGCTAAATTTTTAGAATTTGGCTTTATTTCGATTGGCGTTATTTCACGTCACCCACGTTAGATTTTTAAGTCGGACTGGCTGCAAAACAATGTATTAAGAAAACCATAAGCCCTAAGCCTAAAACCCTTACCTGAATAGAAATAAATCCGGTGACCGCGGACCTATATAATAAGTCGCGTGCATGTCCGCTTTTTTTTCGACTGACAGCTGGATATAATGCAAGTATGCTATGGAAGGTGTCCCATTAGCAATGAATAAGATGATGAACATTTTCATTAATGAACAAATGAAGTGCAATGTCATTGCCTTTGACAGCAACAGCAAGTAATAAAAACATTTTTGTTGGTAGAAAAATTGAGAGCAATGTCATCGATGTTGAGTACCAGACAAAAGCTGTCATTTCCGTCAGTGTTGCCGTTTTAGCGGATTGATCGCAAGCTAAATATGGAAATGCATTTAAGAGCAAAAATAAATAAATTCATTTTCATTTATTGCGGTTTAAAAATGAGAATCATTTTCGGTTCTCCCTTCGAATAGGTAAACTTCAAAGTGGAAAATGTCGGGACATTATATTCAAAAAAGGTCAAATAAAAACTTAATGAATTGCTTTGATGATGGAACAAAGAATTTAATTTTGACTGTCCCGACTTCAGTATCTTAGGCACTAATACCGTTTATGTGACCATCTAATTGAACAGAATCCAGGTGCAATCCAGTTAATTAAAAACTGGGCCGCAAAACAAGTCCCGGGTCTATGCCGGCGACGACAGCTATATTGCAAACCAACATAAATTCCATTGAGACTATATTAAATCCACTCACCTGTGCTGCAAGAGAGAATATTTTACCCGAAAGTTTTACTAAAAATACCTATAGGTACCAACATCGTCCGCTGTGATGACACCACGTACATTAACGACGTGCAATTTGCATTTTTGATTGCAATTTATCTCATTTGGCTTAAATGAAGCCGAAGCGTAGTCATCATCCTCCGTCGTCGCGATGGTAGAGTGGAGCAACTGGTATTACCTTAGTTAGGTCACCATTTGCTGCTGACAATATCTGTCAACTGAAAATAGTTAACATAACTACACTTACAGTGTACAAATATCTCCAACGGGTTATGAATAATTTGAAAATAATTACAATGTAATTTGGATGTTCTGATGCATGTAAATTGCAATATTAGGTAAATTTTAATGAGATGTTGCATAAAAATACATAACATGCAGATGATGTTAATTAGGATGTCAGCTAGGGACTTTGCAACCATATAGCATCCAGTGAGGTATGTAATTTGAAATCTCTGAACCGGATCCGGAATCGAAGTGATGTCAGAAAATTGCATGAAGGCATATAGGAAATTTAATCTCCTCTGATTAGCGGATTAAACAACAGAAATCTGACTCTTGATTCGAGTTTTTTTTCATCGATTGTCTGCTGACATATTTTTGCCTTTAATTTGCACATTCACGACCTTATACTAATTGCCTCGACAGCATATATCCGCGACCTTGTTGATTTCAAAGAGGACGCATAAAAAATCCTGCCAATATTATACTTATGCTGCTTTTCACAGTCTCATCAGACATGTTTCTTATTAAATTCCGCCTTTGGGTTATCACGTGCTCAAGTGGGTAGATGAATGGATAGATTGATGAGTCGCATCACATCTTTCGTAGGATTCGCAAGGATTAATTTTCAATGTCACGTACAATGTTGATGGAAATTTCTATTTTGATTACTTCTCTCCATCTCTTGTGAAATGTCAGTAAATTACCAATTTATTCATATATATGTATGCAGGCTTTGAGATACATATATTGGCGTATAGTACTTAATACGGACTTATAAATATGTACATCATATATTTATGCTAGGCAGTCACAAGTACGATGAGGATACATCAAACAATTCACTTGACTTGAGTGATGTGTGCCCATTTCCTTTAATGCTGCGAAATAGTTATTTCGAATCTAACCAGACATTGTCATTATGGTTATATTGATCACCAAGCCATTATTTGTTGATAAGAGTATTTGCATTGAGGAGTGTAACTGATATATTAAGATGTTAAGAATGAACGTTTTGTAAGCACTTTTCATAAATAATCAATAAAATAAATTTAAATACAATAAATAATAAATTTAGAAAACGCTGTAGTCCCTCCCCGGATTATTTTCTTCTTTCCCTTAAAACCTAAATGGAGAACATATCTTTAAAATCAAGGCATTTAGTTGAATGGTTTTCCAGTTGTGGATGAGCACACAATGATGTTGTATTTTATATAGTCACGAAAATGGCTGAGAAAGCCGCCATTGTAAACTACCGTGGGTCCTATGAGGAAAAATTTAAAAAAGTAAAGTGGACGACTGCGTCATACGAAACTTTCTCGGTACATGAGATGCGTTTTTGAATCGCAAAATGAATCGATAATTAATGGTGAGAAATTTATTTAAATCACTTTTTAGGTTTGAAAAAAATTGATTTTCTCAAAAACCGCACCTACGATTTTGATGTAATTTCGCACATTGGACACTTTCAACATAATTGTTCGAAATACAAAAAAATATCAAAATCGTTGTAGCCGTTTTTAAGAAAACGAATTTAATTTAAATTTAAGAAAATCGTTATAAGAAAAAAAAATTTTAAAAATATTATTTAAAGAATCCAAGTATGCAGATTTGTTCGAATTTATAGTAAAAAAAAACACTAAATTTTTTTGAAGTTCCCTTTATTAGTTTTTGAGATATTGCCCGTTTTATAAATTTCCGTTAAGCGATTTTTGTTGCAAAAACTGAGTATGCAGAATGTTTGACCTATCCCAAACATCCTTAGTACCAAAATCCTTGGAACCACTTTCGAGAAAAATAGTGATAAGTGATTTTCACAAAAAAAAATTGTATGGCAGGTACCGTTATTTCAAAAGGTAAAACAAAAACTAAAAAGATGTCCCGAGACGTAATCTCAAGAACCTTATATACGAAGTTTGAAGCAAATCCGTCCAACCGTTTCGCCATACGGTACCCGGACAGACAGACAGTCAGACGGACGGCATTGGCGGTCCCACTTTTTTTGACTTCTCTATAGTCGTAATATCATGCCTCATACTTAGTTTGATTTCGAAATTTCCGCACGATCGCAATAACTTTCTCTTTAGTATACTAATGTTTACGAGAACGTAAATACTGTTGTGTTTAGCTATTAAGAGTACGGGGCCTATAGGACAAGCACAATTTTTATATAACCCCCTTTAAAAGGGTAAAGGTGTACCTGAAATATGGAAATATATTTCAATCACGTAAAATGAATCGTCTTAAATTATACAGAACCTAAAGCCTATCCGTATAAGCTATGCCCCTTCCCTCTTAAATTTGGTGTACCGTGTTGGGGGAATACAACCACGACTTTCAAGCTTGAATTTCCTTAAAGTCGCTTAGCCATCGTCCAACAGATTTTTAATCATCACCGGTATGTCTGAAGTTCTTTAATAAAAAGGCACAGTTCCTCCTTACTGGGATAAAACTTGAAACGCCAAGGCGAGTCAAATAATACCTTCATTTCTACGTGCTTGTGTAGTGAAGTGAAGTTATATTTTTAAAACGAACGTTAGGAACCTAAAATGTTTTACTGAGTCAAAACGGCAAATTTGAAAAGCTTTTTGTTTATAGCTACACTTGAACGTTTGTAATAGGAACTTCAGCTAAATAATAATTTAACCTGATATACCTCGCAGGCGCTGCGTATTCCAAAAAAAAACCACATAACATCCATATTCAAATAATTAACATTGGCAACATGTACCTATATCTATATTATTTTCTTCTCATTTTATATCGCTTTTCCATAATCGATTTCACATTTCAACTGCACAGCTTGTAGCCAACGTATTTTTGACAGGACCACTCACAGCGACGGCAAAATAAATTTTCCGTGACACTTTTTCTCTTGTGGTGTATGTAGCTAAAATTATTATTTCTTCCTTCCATTTATTTCAGACAAAGTTGTGTTGTGTTTTTCAAAAAAATAATAAAAGAAAAACACAAGAAAATTATTTTATATGAAACTTGTGATTTTGCTCTCTTTGTTTTACTAATTATATTGCATTCTGGAGAGTGAAAGAAGTTTGTATGTGTGTATTGTATTTACTTTGTACTTGCAAGTTGGGCATTTTCTTAATTCGATGTTCAACCGGAAAAAACACTTTGCAGGCGATATTTTTTTTTTTTTTTCAAAAACTTTTACTTGGGTGATACTGGGAAATATGACGAAGTTGAAAATTACCCTCATTAAGATTTCATTAGAAAATTTAATGAAGCACTTGTGCGAACCATTGACTAAAGTTCAAGAGTTATGATGAGAGAACGTTGAATAAAAGTTTTCAAATATCATGATTTTAAAATGAGTCACTTGGGGTACTTCAATCGAAAGGAGTGAGTTTAGTGCTGATATACTGAAGTTGAAAGATGTAGATACAAGTACTTACTCTTCTTGGTTAGAAACTCTGAGAAATCACCGGCATTGTTTGTGCTGAACTTTTATTATATTAGAATCAAAACAAAATTATGAAAATTTGATAAATAAGAAAGGTTGCTAGCACTCTTGAATAACTTTTATTGATTACAGCATGTATTTTCTGTTTCTACGACTTCCATATCTTATTTTTATTTAAATCTATAACTTTGAATAAGCTTTATTTCGGTGTATGTGCGCGATGGGAGATATCGTTTGCAGATGTTTTCAAAGTTCAAAGTGAGACTTGCATAGTCAACTATCGCTGGACTATCTTTCTGATCATGATTTATTTTTTTTAACTTACTAAATCAATGTTTCCCATTCTGCTGATCCTTTGTCTTTCAACTATAAAAAATGTTCATTCTGTAGATCTAAATGTCCTTAAAATTGCTAACTTGACTGCCCCCTGGGATAGTTGTCGGCTGATTGCAGATAGATCCAGACGTAAAACTGAATCAATTTCAAAAAATTGTCTTATAGAACTGTACAACCAATTTGTTCCCCCTAAAACCGTAAACGTGAGTAACAGCGGCTCCGCTTGGTTGACAAATGATCTCATCAGCTCGATAAAAATTAACAGTGTGTATAGTAAATGGAAACACAGACCAAATGAGGAGACTTTAGACCAATCAGCATTTTACTATGTCTGTCGAAAGCTTTCGAGAAACTTGTAGCTTGCCAAATAATAATAAGAAAATAAAAAAATAAAATGCTCCACAGCCTTGGTAAGAATTCTAGATAATATTTATATAATTTGACAAGGGGTATGTGACGTTTCTTTGCCTACTAGATTTGTCGAAGTCATTCGAAAAGGTAAATCAAAAATTGCTTTGTTGGAAGCTCAAAAATTGCGGCAGATTGTCTTTGGAGGAAGCTGCTTAGTTCTAAATCCTGTGAATTAAGGTGTACCACAGGGATCAATATTACGACCGATATTATTTGGCATTTCAGTTTTACGTGTCCCCGTCCCGTGAGCTTTCCAATCTTCTTTCGGATCTCTGGCTCTCTGACACAAGACTTTCACCCGTGGATTTTGTCACAAATCTTGATTTTATCGAAAATAAAAAAACTCGGAGAAAACTCATTTAATGCTCTGGTTCTAACCTTTAGTACTTATGTCGAGATAGTCTATTGTCAGCTTGATTCGCTATCGCAGAGAAAACCTTAGGTTTCTTTTAATGATTCAGTTCGATACATGGTCATGTTCTGCTCTTGCCTTGCCAAATTAAAGCTCTATCTATATATATTCTCCAATACAACATATTAAACCATAGCACATATTATCTCACTCGTATAATCGTTTTATCATACCTACATACCTCTATACCCTTCCACCTGTGTCCTCGATTCTTAGTTTAAGTTAAAATTGTAATATAGATTTAAGTTCAGTAAACATTTTTATGTACAACCCCAATTAAGTTTTTTAATAAATTGAAAATTGAATTGATATGACCTTCTATCAAAAGAACTATAAATATACGAATATATTTAAAAATTCTGAAATTAAAATAAATGGTTGCGGAACTAAGTAGTATTTTCATCTACTTAACAAAATGTAGTACTTACCCGACCAGGTAAGGGTCTCTGCCTGACACAAGGGAGCCTATTACTATCAGCCGCTCTAGCATCCGCGATTGCTTGAACGGAAGTTCGATTTAGGGGCTGGGATTCGAAGATCCTTTTGGCTGGAGCTCAATGTTCCCTTCGCTCGACGTGGCCGCTCCATTTTTTTGACTGTATCCACATCTGATACAGATCATAGATTTTGCGATTCTTCTCCTCGCCAAATGAACAGTCAGCGTAAGATGGCCAATTTTAGAAAATAAAGTAGCTATTAATCTGAAATGATAAGAGTAGGTTACTAAGGTACACATTTCATCTCATCGAAGCTGCAATTTGTTTAACAATTAGAGAAGAGAAAGCAAACTTGAGAAGCTTCTTCTGACAGCTCTTACTCTTGAATGTTCATCAGACTCTCGGCGGACTTGGGGCTGCGAAGAAATATTTAAGTGTTACTGGTCGGATACTGGGCCGTATTCAAGAAATAAAACAAAATATTAACATATATGACTTAATTTCCAAATTTTGTTTTAGATATTTAATCAACGAATTTCGAACAAATTATCTACGTCATAATTTAATAAATTCTCCTCTTGTGGGTGTCAATACATATTCGCAAATATTAAACCCAAAAGTTTGTGTTATTTTACTAAGGCATTCCAAGTTTATCCGACAGACATCAAAGTCACTTTGTATTACTTTGATCGAATAAATAGCAACATTCCATGTAGATTAGCTAGAAACTCGTTTAACATTATCCTTTGATCGAGAGACATTAAAAAAGGAAACATTTAAGATACTTGTACCCGCACTATAATCCCAAGGTAGAAGAATCTCTGCCGTATTTTGGGTCAAGATTTCACCTACATAGCGAATGACCCAGAAACCAAAATAAAAACTAAAATCTTTAAATCTCGCAAAAATAATTTATTTTCCAGTAATAACCTATTTCTCTCTGTTACGCAGATACGAAAATTCCCTTGGGGGTTTCCTTTTTCAATCCCTTTTCACATAATACGCACTCGCATGATACAAAAAGTTCGGATTTAATTCTTTACAACAACATATCGACCTAGTAACGAACTATTGTAGCATATTTAGATGTGCATACATAGCACACATACTCATTTATGTATGAATGTACATTCTTGGAGTGTTCGGAGAAAATAAGTTAACCCTTTTCTTGACCTCAAAACGCGACCTGAATGACGACATGATTTGTTTTTGTTTTATTTTTCGTAATAAGATACTTTGCAAATAAGCGCCTACAAACACTATCGGAATCTGGAAACGTCTTATTTTTCGGTGACGCATCTGAATAATCTAGGATTTTCCGAGGCAATTTCGGAATATTTCAACGTATTATGGGCATTCTCCTATGAGAAAATAAGACGACGAAAACATTGTACTGTCAGCTCTTATTATATCTAAGTTAAAGCCGAATTATGTGTCGAAGGATTTGCGAATGGTTATCGGGGGTAGAATTATGGTGATGGTTCAGACAAATTTTACCCTCTTGTTCACACAGTCCTTCGTAGCTACTTGTTTCTTCGGTGTCGTGTTTCGTTTATTTGGAATTTGGCTTAGTGGTATGTACATGTGCACCAATGGAATTGAATGCGAAATCGAACACATCGTGTATAGAATGTGTAACTTCGTATGCTGTCAATTGCATACAAATTTTGTTTGAAGTTTCTTTATGTGGCAAATCTGTCCTACATAAAACAATATCTACAACAGCTGGCAGTAAAAAACGTATGTGGAAAATACGTACAGTTGGAAACTTATCAAGACGTAAGGACCTACAGATGTCATGTGCATTACAAGATAAATGTAAAGTCCTTTCTTGCTGTCGAAAACGGACTTCTTAACTATTGTGTAGAAGTAGTACTAGTAGTAGTAGTCCACAAAATAACTTTACAGCTTTTTTACTTTTCACTTTTCATTTTAAAGGTGCGATTACACGGCCATTTTTGCGAATCATTGAAATGACGCTGTGACGTAAAAATCACGTCACAAAACAGTCATTTAAATGTCGCTCGTGTGATCACCATTTTTTGGTTGACATTTTCGGCGTCATTTAAATGACTAGGAAAATTTCAGACCAAAAGACATGGAGTTTTTGCCATTTAAATGACGGAAACAAATAGCCGTGCGATCGCTCTTTAATGACTACAATTTTTGGCTGTTGTGTCATTTAAATGACTCGCAAAAATGGCAGTTTAATCGTACCTTAACACTCCGCAATTATGTTTTGAACTAAATTAATTCTAAATGAACAACACATCTACTAAAGAACCCAAGAAAATTAATGTTTCTCAATATTAAACGTTACAAAAATCCTTTCAACAAAAAAAATTAATCAGATCAGACTTTTCAACGAAGCCTATCCCTGCCGTCTCTGTGCTAGAATATTGAGTCCAATTAAAAGTCTTTTTAAACAAGGAGCATTGTGTCGTCATACAAAATGTTCTTCTCTAATTTTGTCAATCTATATTTTGAATCTCAAGTTGCATTGTTCGATGGGAGAGCTCATTCTTAAGAACATTTTTGAGTAATAGAAGTTTCTGAAAGCCAGAGCAGACGACTGTCTTTTAAAACGAAGTCACAGCATCTAATCATTTCTTAGGACTCGGTTTTCAAGGCATCCAGAGTTTTTGTAATAAAAGGCGCTGGCTTTAAGATCAGAATACAGGCTCTTCGATTCAGTGAAGGAAACCTACTTAAACGTAGGTTTGTTTGTCGGTATACAGCCAGAGTTGCGACTTAGTTAACTAACGAAAAAACTAATAACTAAAAATCGAAAAAATTAATTGCGTTTAAGATGCGATTGATTTAGTTTTTAGTTATGGATGTACAATTGATTTTGGAACTAAATAAGGTTTTTAATTGTGGTGCGTAACTGAAGTTAATTAGTTGTAAAAAATCGACCCAGCCATCCACTTGACAGCAAGTAGGTAATCATACCAATGCCAGCTTTTTTATTTATTTATTATATAAAAAAAAAGACAATTTAAAACTCAGCATACATGCTACAATCCTACAAGTGTCGCATACAACGCGGAAATATACTTTATTGCTCTACAGAATGCACTTTATGCCATTGCTGTTGCTAACGACAGAATAATTGGAAAACTTCCAAGTCCCGGACCTGTGGCATTTATTAATATCCTCCTCCATACTACCACAAAAAAAGGCAAAATTCAATTATGTTGAGTTCGATTTTTATTAAAAAAAAAATCAATATGTGTCAAAAAATTGCGATGCCAACCATTTTTTTTGTTGGTCATACAAAAACTTTCAGCAATCTAACAAAACTGGTTGCAGAAAGGATTCAAGGCACACGCTTAGAGTGTTTGAACAAATTAAAACACACTTTTAAATAAAAAAATAAAATGCACCTCACGTACTTTGTGTATTTCAATTTCAATCCTCTGTTCACTCCTATTGTTGGATCCAATTCAGAAAAAAAAATTAAAATTGAAGATACCATATAGGAAGACAATATACGGGTATACGAGACAGAAATCGCAACAAAGGACAGGTATGTATCAATTTTATTATATCCACTCTGGCAGAAAAATCATAAAACAAAAAAATTAACGATATGTACCTAGACCGCTACCAATACCATACAAACGAATGGAAATCCGGATTCCGGAAACGTGTTGTTATTACGAGGTGAACAGGCAGCAATGCATAATAACTTCACAGGAAATTTAGTATAGGGTAGAAAGTGGGTTGCCTACACTATACCAACCAACCAACACTCAACAGTCTACACATGGTGACACATGCAAGTTGTCGTCGCATTCCAATGCGAGAATGTTTATTTAATTTTTTTTTTCTTTCCTGGTTAAATATTTGTTTGTCCTTTATTCAGCGCAAATCCTGCATATGTTGGGCTAAAAATGGAGCACGCTGAGTTTCGCATTCTAATGAACAGCTAAGCTATATTTGAGTGGTAATTGAGAGAAATTTCAAAGCAAAGTGGAACAGGTCAACGACATGTGTCATGCTGCACTGCAATTCGAATGATATATTTTTTAGTAAAAAAGAAGGATATTTGCAGTGCATAAATTCTTGCTTGCAATTTCGATGTTATAGGGTTAGGTTAAGTTTGATTATCTGATTTGTTTGGAGTTTAGTTTTTACGAAGGTCCTTTTTAAAATGATTGAAATAACTGTTTGTAGCTATTTTTGAATATGTTTTGAAAGTAAACTGTTGTCACCTCCCTAAATCTACACAGGATTCGAAAATACCCTTCACAATTTGCTTTTATCAGACCAGACGAATATAACAAAAACTCAAATTTGAACCTTTTAAACATTTAGACCATTCTATATCATAAAAAACCAAAATATCAAAAACCGCCAACATCTTGGTACAGCTAAACACAGTTCCTTAATGGACAAATATTAAAGAAATGAAAATTGGTTAATTTAATAATTATAGGGTGATTTTTTAAGAGTTAAGTTTTTCGGGTTGGCAGCACTGGTTAGTAATGTCATCTGTGAAAGTGAAAAGTTTTCAGTATACTCTGCCATTTAATCATGGAAAAACTTGCAAAGATACAAGAATTACCGATGCATCCCGAAAAACGACAGTTTGGTGTCATCAGTCTATTTTTCTTCAAAGACGTCCGTGGAAGAAACGTTACCGTCAACGCCGAACGATATCGAGCCATGATACGCGACTTTTTTTTACCCCAGTTGGCTGAATTGAACTTGGTTGACATGTGGTTTCATCAAGGCGGTGCCACATGCCACACTGCTCGTGAAACAGTGGAAATGTTGAAGGATGAATTTGGTGAGCAGCTTATCTCCCGAAATGGCCCTGTGAGTTGGCGCCAACATTATGCGAGTTATCGCCTCTTGATTATTTCTTGTGGGGTTATGTAAAGTTGTTAGTCTATCTGGACAATCCGAACACGATTTAAGCTTTACAGGATAACACGCGTAATTCGTGAAATACAGGCCGAAATGCTCGAAAAAGTGACGCAAAATTGGACCTTTCGAATGGACCATTTGAAGCGGGGCCGCGGACAACATTTAGATTTTCATAAAGTTGTCTTTAAAACGTAAATGGTAAAGGCCTATTTATCGATTACAATAACATTTTTTCATATTTGATGCAAATTTGAGTGCAAAACCAAATATTTGTATCTCAATATTTTTCTCACATTTTGTCAATGGACCGATGATGTAAGGACGAACAAAACTCCGTAGTTAAATTCGTAAGAAAAAAAAAAAACTCAAACGAATATACATATGACTGTACTTCGCGCACAATTCATATTACGAGTTCCACGAACTCAAGAATTACTTTCAAGAGCTTTTAGTATTCTTGGGAGAGTGACAGACTGACAGTAGGGCATGCGAACGACCAAGAGGAAAGGGAATTCTCTAGCAAAATGTATTATACGAAAGCAATAACAATATTTGTTCTTAAATAAAAGCGAAAATTGGCATGTTTTCGACTACGAAAGCTACAACAACGATGAGGACGGTGAGGCCGTGCTAACTTAAGAAATGTAAAGGGAATACTACACAGCAGGACTCAGCAGAAAAAGAAATCTGTATATATATTTATATACATATGTATATAAAATGGTGGTGTACGGTGTACCGGCTCATGAAGTATTTCCCGACGGGACTCGGGTGTTGGGAGTAATGGCAGAAAACGTCAATGGTATCAATTCGGTTTTTGTTCGTCTGTCCTGTATTATATTCTTTTATTAATGAATACTCAACAGTTATATGAATGTGTCGCAATATAATAATATTACGGAACCTTTTTGTCAAATTGAAAACCATCAAAATGGCTTTGGTAGCAAATTCACACCCTCTAGGTCGTAAAAGAACAACTTCGCCTTCTTTTATTCGGAGTAATAAAACAAATGGATGTTTAGATTGTGGACTGGCCTTTTATGGCTTAGACCAGCAATTGCTAAACTAAACGTGTGTAGCCTAATTCATAATCACTTATATTGTCTTATATGTAAGTTAAGAGGGAAGTGGAAGTGGATGATAATAGGTACCTACCTACGTTATTCAGAAACATTTCTTTTAATCTTAATGTGTATGCACATAACGTATTCACTTTCACACATCACTTATGGCCATTAAGAGAGCATAAGCTAATTGACATTTCAATTTACAGGAACTGCGATTCTTTGATTCTCGTTATTCATCATAACTTATGCTACGAACAGGAAGCATACAATTTGCAAAACTCACTGAAGATGAGAATATCCTTTTATTTTAACGCCTCTCTATATCCTGTATCCAAGGCAGGATAGCTACATGGAAAAACAATTTTCGGTTGTCAAGCTTTGTTTCTGTCTCCCTATTTTATGGTACAGCAGTGAAGCATGACACACCTAATAACCTTAAGCTTCATGCATACTCTTGCCATGGCATGTATGTGTTTGGATATCGTTTTATCCTGAGACCGAATGTTCCTTAGAGTGCGCATAAAGGTAGATATTCAACGAATTAACTAAAAGGTCGTAACATAAGCACCATCAACAAAAAAATTTACATTCATTTCAGCAATGGCGGTAACATTTTTATTTTGATGTTATTTCACCATCTGAAATGAATCCGCTGTTCTGTCACAAATGAGTATACTTCCAAGCAAATACATATATTGCGGATTAAGTTTGCCAAAAATGGTAATCAACTGGTATACATAGTATTCTCTATGATTTTCATTATTTAACAAGTTGGATTTCAAAACCGCACATCCTCGGCAGTTCCGGCCTGCTTGCTCCAAGCATTCTGGCATCCGAGATGACTTTTTCGTTTAAATTTGTTAATTTTTTAATTGTTTTTATGTTAAGAGGTTACATGGGTTTCACAGAATCAAAAAATCTATATTTTTTATTGTCTTATTCATTTTTACAACATCTCGAGAATATTATCCTAAATTTTCAAGTCATTCCGAATAAAAGTTTCGGAGATACAGCCTTGGGAAGGTGCGCACTCAATTAAACCACGAGGTTTGTTTGAAGTTATCCAGACTTTAAATGCGTTTTTATCGAAACTGTGTTTTCAAAGTCGGTTGTCAAAAGTTCTCGAAAACCACTCAACCGATTTTGATGAAATTTTTTTTCAATTACAACTATTTAAAAAATGTTGAGCAAATTTTACCAAAATTAGCATTTTTTACCGGCACACGGAGCTCCAAAATTCTAGTTTATGGTCTTAACTAAAGCAATTTTTTTTGTTTACTTCTGATGATCCTGTCATGAGTTCTACTGAAATTTTTTTCAAATATATATCTTTAAGACAGCAAAAAGTTTGGAAAAAATATTTTATTTGTTATATAAAAAAAGGTTGAAAATACACCTTTTTTTCCAAATAAACCCATGTAACCCCTTAATCACAGATGAGGAATTAACCAGATAGTCAACTCTGCAATCCCCTATCACTTTCAACCCGCAAAAAATATTTAATAACGACCGCAAAATCCTCTCTCAATTTTCCCATCTGTGAATACGTGTGAACCAGACACATGAAGTTAGATCTAATTTACTAGATTACCCGCCAAAAATAATTGTGGGGAGTTTTGCAATATATCCAAATCGCAACAACAAAACAGCTGGTCACGGCGGATGTGTTGGGAAATAGGAAATTCTGCGAAGTGTTGAGTTTATGTGATTCAACTTTTTATTCTAGTTTAATATAAATATTTATAAAGAAACAAAAAATTAGTTACTCAATAAAGTTGTTACAATTTAGTTGGAATATTTTTTGCGGTTATAAGAAATAGTTCTCTATTTTTTATCTGCCTTAAAATAAACATTCTTGGGTTGTTGTACTTTTCCATTTTGGTTAATAAAATGAGATAAAATGCATATTTTATTGTATTATTGCATAAATATTACTAAATTAGTAATTTGTAGTAAATAGTTTGCAATGGATTTTTATATATATATTAAATTCTTTGATTGTTTTATTACTTATTTATTATTTCATTGTTTTTATTCAACATATGAAAGTTTAATGAATATATGTACATATTCGGGCTCCGTGCATGGATAAAAAAACGTGAAAAAGAAGTATTTGTAATCCTTTTTAAATTATGTTGTGTTAAAAGATTTGTACGTTTAGTCAATAAATTTTCTTAGCTGTTTCTTTTCTAAGGCGGTTTTAAAATTTTTTATGTAAGTTAATATGATTTATTTTAAAATTTAAAGTAATAGATAGACGGAAGAAGGAGAAAAAAGGTAGCTGGAATGCACTGCATAAATATATTGGGGGTGCATTTTTTTATCGAAAATGCTTGGTAGTTGAGTACATCACGAAAATGCTTGGTAGTTGAGTACATCACGAAAATGCTTGGTATTTGAGTACATATCATAAATAAGCATGCACATTATGTTACATAAATATTGAATTAATTAGCCACTTTTTTTAACAGCCGACTTTATTTCTCAAGTTAAAATGTTTTGTAATTTTATTTTATATGAAAATAAACAAAACAAAACTACTTACTACTACTACTACTAGGAAGTAATTGCAAATTTTGTTAAAAAAGGGTTTTAATGTACCAAAAATAATATTTGTAAGAAATTGGATTACGTTTTATCAAAAAGCGTTTTAAACCAGTGTTCAATTGTGCAGAGTTACTTAACTGCTTCAATATAACCATCCATAATCTACGAAATCCTTGCTAGTATAGTTATACTTAAATTTATTGTCAACCGAAAATGTATGATGAACTTACTTATTATATATTAGTCACTTTAATCAATATTATTTTGATTATTTTTCATTAAAAATTAGAATAAGTTAGTTAAAACGCAGCTTTATTCTTAATATTATAATATTTTATTATGTTATTAGTTGTGTGGTAAGTATGTTTTTATCAATCCATATTCAACGCATAGTGACCATGTTTATTTTACACACCCAAAATGTGAGTTGTAATCATGGCGCGGCCATAAGCCCCATATAATTCGATTTATGTGTGCGTGATTCCCATTTGATTTGCACGTAAAAGCCCATATAAGTGCAAATTATGTGGGGCTTATCAGTTCGACTTAGCTTGTAGGCAAGGTGAGATTCGCTCTGGAGTTGACTATCTGGTTAATTCCTCATCTGTGCCCTTAATATACTCCAAACTTCTGTCAACAATATCGAATCGATGAATGAAACAACAATGATGGGTGAATTACAGCTGTTAGGCACAGTTGCCAACTCTATCAAAGGCCCGGCCCGGATATTTTGTTTTGCCAAGAAAAGTGTTTGAAACAACGCATACTAAATATAAAACGTCCCTTTTTACAAAAAGATATTACATGTATTTTTTCATTTATTTAAGATTATATGTTCTTTTATAACAAAATAAACTTAAAAACTTAAGGAAAGGCTGAAGTCCGCTTGGGACGAACAGTATGAAACTCTATCAATATTCCTATATGCCCCAAAGACTATGATGGATAGCTTTTTATTTCATTCTATTGAATTAAAAGAAAAATAAATATTTTTTTTTAAAAAACGACCCCAAAAAGTGGGCGTGGCCAAAAACTTGGTATTGGCGATATATTGGAAAAAATAAACTTGTTAAACTTTTTTAGTCCTGATCATAAATATATATACTTTTGTGGATCTACGACGAATATTGAGGGGTGTTACAAACTATGAGTCAAAATTAATATACCCTTAGGATAGGGTATAGAATTATGGTACAAACAGTGACGAGTAAAACTAGCAGGAAGTTTTGCATTTCCATGGTTGTGGCAAGTAGGCTAACAAATTTAATTGCGCACTTCATGTGATTTAATTTACATAACGAGACGCTACATGGCTATAAACTAATATCGCCATGTTGCTTCTTGTTTGGTAGATTAATCGACCATTGTAACTTCTTATTTCAAATAAATTTTTCTCAAAACCTTTACTTCCTACATATGACTTTCTAATTTAAATTTTTAAGAAAATTTGTCGGAGATAGAATTTTAAGTAAGACATTAATTAAGAACAACATTGCCACAGTAAAATAAACAGATCACTGATTTCTGCCAGAAATTGGCGTATGTTTTATGGTAGCCCTAATCTAACCGAAGTATCATGGAATTAAATGAGATTTTTTTTTATATTTTTAATTTATTGCACTACCTGGGATTTGTTAGACATTTCAGTCAGCCATCGCCATATCGCGGTAAGTAATCGGTAAGCTGACTCTTAGGCGACCCGCATTTGAATTGTAACACAGTTGAAAATCTTTCAACAGCTGGAACTTGTAGAATGTGTTAAAAAACAGATTCTGAGAAGGTTTCATCGAAACTTATTTTGGCAAATTACGGGAGTCTCCGGGTCAAAATACTGCTGTTGGTAAACCTAGTTGTAATGCTTGCATGGATATTTTTTTGACACTTAGAGTAGGAGAAATCCGCCCATTCCCTTTTTTTTCTTTTACATTTAATGCTGCCAAATTATTAATCACTGTTAAGGAATGCTGCCAAATTTATAATCACTGTAAACGTTTTTGGAGAGAAGAAGACTGGTCTATTTGTTGTTCATTAAATTCGTAAAACGATTTCTCCCAGCTGTAATTCCATCCTTCATTGTTCGTGGTGGCAATTTCAAATTTTGGTCTTATTTCGAAAAAAAAACTAAAGTTAAACATAAGTGCAACTATGTATTTTACCAGCGTCACATAAAACAACGAGTGAGAACAAGTGAGTACCTATTATGATTAAGCCAGTGTGGATGTATGACCTAGTATATATATAGATATGTACATATATTAAATCGTATGATTGTTATTGCATGAAACAGATAAGCCAATAAAATCAAAATATCATTTCCTGTCACATTGGCTTTCCGAATGAATGCCCACTCCGCCGCCGCTCAAAACTAAATGTCACAATATTGTCATTACGTCCACGTCGTACGTACCTACCGCACATAAAACCATGTCACATGCTAGATTTCACACGACATCAGCCTACATGGTCTGGGGAATATTTCTGTGATCCGCATTCATATCTAGTCGATGGTCACACTTGTTGTCCATGTTACCCAAATCCACAATCAATTGTCACCTCCTCAATGTATCCCGCCCGCATACCACATTCTCCTTTCCTTCTTCACCTTCTTGGACCAAAGTCTCCATTGGCAGATTAATTATACTTCAACATTGCCATCAATAACACTGTTTTCACTCCGAAAACAGTTGCGTACCTACCTACCATTCTCAAATTCCATTTACCGTAATGAATTAATTGTCAATTCCGAATCAATTAGACAGGAACCACCCCTGAGTAGTGGTAGTGGTGGTGGTGGTGGTGGTGGTGGTCGGGCAACCGTGCTGGGTGTAGGGATAAATGTCGACAGCAATAATGAAAATTGAATTTAACGATGACAGCCATAAATCAAATACATGGTACCCGACCTTACCGACACATTCATTAAGCATCTACTACTAGCTACCTGCTGCAATTATCCATCCATCCAGACATTGTTTTCTTTCCATCCTTGCTCCAATTTCATATACCTACCAGAGCGTGTACCAAACAAAAAAAAAATACGAAGAGAAAGCCAAATAATGCTGGGGGGAATTGATACTATAACAGATTACCACAGCATAACGAAGTAATTATGGTAACAACGTCGAGCCCTTGCCCCCTGGCGAACCACTAACTCTACGCGTCTCATCCATTTTAAGATGTCGCACATACTCGTATCTACACATTTAACGAACAGCCTTTCGGTTCTATCGAATTGGTGGGGTGCTTGTTATTCTGTACCGGCACACGGAGCTCCATTGCTAAAGTCGTTTCTGTAAGGGATCGGAGGTTGGGGGGATGTGCGCGTTAATAACCCATGTAACTGTAACAGCGAAGGGTTTTGAATGGTTAATTGTGTGACACATCCTGTATAACGTGACTTGTATGTTGGTTTGTAATGTGAAAAAGGATGGTGTATATCCTTGAATTTAATAAACGCGTCAACATGAGAAATGTCGAGGAGTCATTGAGGGCAAAAGAAGAGGAAATTCGATATCTAACACAGATACTTGAGCTTGAGCTTGAGAGGAGAATAGAAAAATCGTAGTCACGGAGAACATATCCATATGAATTCACAACTTGAGTGCAAATGACAGTTGTACTGAGAGGAAAGTACTCCTGTCACTTCAGTGAGATATGATTGTCGTAACACTTCTTTCACTGGATGCCTTTGTCCTTCAATTGAAAGCAATTAAATCAATAGCCTGCGGTTTAAATTTTGTATTTTAAAATAAACCACTACCACCTATCGGTAATGAGATGCTTTCGCTTCAAGTTTATTATAAGGACGTGTACCTACATATATATAAATATTTTGGTTATTTTTATCTTACGCTCCTCTTGCGCTATCTTACGATGTGCTCCGTGTTTTTCCATTTCCCGGATAATCCATAGAAATTAAGAATGATGTGGCAATCTGTTTTTTTGCTAAACGGGGGCTTTAATAAACTTTTAAAATCGTTAAATAGAAAAGCATGTAAAGTTAAATTAACTGAAGTCAGGGGAAAAGGCCTTCGAAAAGTAAACTTGGCAACCAACTTTTCAAAGACCAATTACTTTTTCCTTAGAAATTCACGCAAAAAAAACATGTTTGTCAAATACGCCCCAAAAAATTGTCGCTACAAACAAATTTTATGAACGATTTGTTGGGAGAGATGATTTTCATGCAACTACCCGGCGGATGCATCTGGTACACGTGGTTACATCACACTGTGCAAATTCAAAGGCTTTTATCCCTTGAAGTTGAAGATAACATGACAATGAGTGTTACAATGAATTCTGCGCACAAGGCAAATTATATCTTCTAAAATAAAAGTTCTATGTTAATTGAAATGTCTTATCTTCTCCAACCATTGTGTGCGCGAAGTTACATTTTTGACACGAATGGCGGGACCTACAGTTTAATGCCGATTCCGAACGGCAATTTACTTTTGAGAAACTTCTCATGACATTTCTTACTCTTGGATGTTTGTCAGACGTTCGCAAGAGGCGGGGCAGCGAATATAAACTTTTAGGTGGTACGGGCCGGATTCGAACCGGAGACCCCTCGCTTAGTAGTCCAACGCACTTAAGCACTAAGCCACTGCACCCACATGGTAATATTATCGACGTGGAATTTGACTTATTGTTAGGTTATGTCAATGAAAGTAGAAAACAAATATAGGGTTTTTGAAATAGTTTGATTTTGACATTATTATACACTTTGTAATGGGAAAGTATTTGTTTGTCCATTTAAAACTTCGAACGTGTACATATAAAATAAAAAAATAAAATATTTTTATGCTCATAATAGACAAATAATGTGAAGCAATGTTAATATTTGTATTTGAAATAATAAATCGTTTGAGAAATAATGTTTTTGACAAAACATCTGGAGCCATAGTACTCCCCAGCGGCTTTAAAAATATAACAATTTGGTATGTTTCAATTTTTAATTTTTGCTTGTGTATTTATTCCTGCAGGATGTGTTTTTATAGATTTGATTGATTAAATATTTTATGAATATTATAGAGAAACAGAATATATTGAACTTATAGTCTTGTGGGATTGGCACTTTGAGGTTTTCCTGATTTTTATTTACATTTATACAAAATAGACTTATTGTGTAATATTATTGCAATTCATTGAGTATTACAAAATAAGTGCTTTTATTGTGAAGACTGCGTCATTGGTAAAATATCGTAGAAAAGATGTCCCGTCATTTTTCAGTATTTTTAAAATTAAATGCGAGGTGTATTTCCTGCTCATTCCCTTCAAAGCTAACGTTAATTCCACATTTTCGAGCCAAGACATCTAATTCCTGCCCAAAGCAAGCCCCAAATGTTTGAAAGAACAATTTTTGGAAGTCCGTGTGCATCCATTTCCATTACTTTAGTGACGTAGTCCTAATGTAGCTTTAATATTATTGTCTATAAGCAGACTTTATATCACCACACTTATAGTTTGTGTTTCAAAATACTTTTAAAATTCCTTGACAGAAAGCGATGAACGAAAGTTTCAAACTATGTATTTCAAATTGGACCAAAATTCAAAAGGAATACTGTAGCAAAGGTTACCTTTTACAAAATATTTTTATTTATTTCAACAACATCCCCTTCTAATTTATTAAATCGTTACTCACATCTGCATCTATTACATTCAAATACATAATTCAGTTAAACCCTTAGGTAAATTGGGAAAGCCTATTTCTTCACAAGAAATTACCCACTTTTGCATGAATATCTTATTTGGAGTATTAAATATATTTTGCATTTATTATTTTGCTACGTCGTCGTTCCTGTACCTATTGCAATATTGAGGGAAAGACTACGCAATATTTAGTAGAGGAGTCTTAAAAGATGTTTTTTATTTTAACAACATTATGACACTCGTAAGTTAGTAATTGCATTCAATTAGGAATTTTTGCATGAGATCGAATAAAATCGATAGCTGGAAAGCGCACAGTGGTAGTCATGAATAAAAGGGGATTCCTCTTTAATAGGTGTTTGATTAAAAGTTTTCATCTAAATTCGAACAAATGATGAACCTATCAATTCTTATCTTTATTTTAAAACTACTGTTTAAAATTTGAAAAACAATTTTTCTATGAAATTAAGTTACCATTTGAAAGCAAAGGTCTTTTTTTTAATAATGCCCTGGTGATATAGGGATTTTTAAACACACTTAATATATTTGAGCAAGTGGATTTATGCAATGGGGAAACAGAAGAGTATGGCATTCAATCATTCGATGAAATACTATGAAATTCGAGGAAAAATGTTGAAGGCTCCAAGTGCAGCTGGCAATCTCAATTCAGCATTGTTCAAGTATTGAATGCCAAGTATTTGCAGGTTCACCTGACATGACTATAATACTCAAGCCTAGAGCCGATAAACGCCTTGTTGATTGTAGCCAGATCAGAAGGGGTAAGGAATTTCATCCTTACGATTGCGGAAATAAATTTGTACCAAAAAATACTCTACGTGCTCAGAAATGTTGAAGACAAAGTGCAAATTGGAAGCGTGGAGTTGGAATTTTTCAAAGAGCTAACATGTGATCGACGACATGGTCGAATATCTAACTTGTTCACTTAGGACCAGAATTGATTGCTACCTCTGGCACAGTGGAGTATATTTTTTGTCTCAATTTCACGGTATATGAAAACTTAACCTTTACTCGGTTAAACGGTTTTTCGGTTGTCTTCCATTGGGTTGGCCTTATAGCGACGAAAACCGAACTCTCTCAACCTAATAGCCTCTTTATAGCACGAGTCGTACCAAGCATTTTGCTTGGCCATATGTTAATGTTAATGTAAATCCTTCCTGCTCATAAATTCCAAACGACACTCTGATCTATGCATGAACTAACGAAAGTTGAAACAGCTTTTTAAATTGTGTCATTAAATTTACTTCATCTATACGAGTCAAAGGATAACTTACAATCTTATCCTTCAAAATATATTTCATATTGATAAAATCCTGTTTTTTTTTAAATCTTAAATAGCTAGCTAGCTCAACAGTGTCTACATTATCCTCTTAAAAGGATCTTTTCTTCTTAGAATTTAAAATGTTTTCCCGGTAGTAAAAGTCATTCAACCAGACCATAACGATGATGATACCAGCCTCAGCTGACTGCACAAAATTAGTTGCTCTACGGCTATGCGGGCTATTCATAGCATACCCTTACCTTCTATTTAAGATTTTCATTTTTTTGTTTGTAGCATGTAGCATGGACCTTGTTTGTGTTTTTCTCATTTCGTTTAATGTGCAAGAGGTTGGTTGCAACCCCCGCGCGCCGTACACCCATTCTCACGTAATTCACCAAGGCTCCCATTAACTTGTTAATTTACATTTGGTCTAGCCATAGCTCACTGGAACTGTATTTGTTAGTGCGCACATGTAGCTAAAGGGCTCTTGTAAAGAGAAACGGCTATTGGAGAGTGTTTTTTTTATTTTGCAGTGAGTGGGTGGCGGTGAACCATTTAAGTGCCTGTGGGCCATTTCAATAGCTTCATTCCAATGCTTGGTAAACTATCTGGCTTATTGAAAGGACGAAACCACAGTTTAAATGAAAAAAAGACTTTTAATGCCACTTCATAGAGGAGGTTCAGTGAACCGTTTTACATTGCAAATATACATGATATGTACATACATATGTATGTGCGCCCATGATAGCATAAAATACAATCTATTCCGGAGGCCTCCTACGCCAAAGGCCAAAGTATTTTCACAGCAGGAACATGAACATATTTAATGAAGCGTAACCCTGGTAATTTCATTGAATTGAGTCATTATGTCGTCGCTACAGGTTGGAATTATAGACAGACTGCTGACTAGATGGTAAAACATTGAATGTGTGTATGCTGCTGTATGTATACTGCTGAAGTAATTTATTTATTTTGACTTCTAGACCTTTTAGAGATTTTGTAATTCTTGGCTTAATAATTTCTATCTCGTTCATTAGGGGCGGCAAGCAAAAAAAAATTAATATAAGCCTTTCACTATGTTGAATGATATAGCTTCGCAATTTAATTTTGTAGAAGCGGAAATTAATGTGCAAAAGCAGATTATGAGCTAGAGGAAAATTTACGGTTATTACAATTTATTGCCATTTGAAGTTGGTGGTTTTAAATTAATGAACTTTGAAAATAGTTACCTAAGTTCCTAATGATTTCAGAGAGATGCATATTCGCATCTGTTATGTACTAAATGACAACTATAGCTGAGATGCTAGGTGTATTTTTTTGCAAAGCGAAATTGCAGAAATAAGCTCTTCTTAAATGTAGCTCAAATTTCGTCAAAATTCTTATTTTACATGGAAGATATTTTAGTGCCAAGATTGAATATATAGTCTTTAATTAACAACCACCTGCATCACCTCGCGCTTGTCTGTATTATAATCTTATTTAATAAAATATAAACGGCTAATAAATTTTATAAATATTTTAATTTTCATTTACACCGGTTTTCACTAAAAAAAAAAAAATAAATACTAGGCATAAACAGGACCCAAAGCCTAGCTTCTCCAACCACTGTGTGATATATTTTGCGAAGATATATTTTTTGACACGAATGGAAGGGACCCACAGTTTAATGCCGGCTATTAATTTTTGAGAAGCTTCTCATGATAGTTCTTACTCTTTGATGTTTGTAAGCCGTTCGCAAGAGGTGGGGCAGCGAAAAAAAATGTAAGGCGCTACATGTCGGGATTTCGACCAGCGACCTCTCGCTTAGTGGCCCAACGTACTTCACCACTAAGCCACTTGAATGTTATCCATAAGTTGTATTAGTGTTCTCGTTCTCATTTTAGAGGTCATATCTGGATTGAGAGAACCGTTGGTAGTGCAGATCTGAAGATATGCACATTGGAAGAAAGTAAAAACTGATAAACGGGTCTTGACATTTTTCAAACAAACTGATCGCAATTTCCCCATTTATTGAAGGCTTTAGCTCGCTAGATAACAGTTGTTAAAAGGATGACGTTCTGCAAGAAAAATCGCAGTGCGCACATAAAAGTTGTTTCCACACTATTACATCAGTTAAGAATGAAAATCTGTTAAGCTATGTTTTCATCCCATTACTGTTTTAAGAACAAAATATAAACGAAAAGACTTACCCAACTTTAACATTTTAGTCTCAGATTATATATTGACAATGTCTGAAAATATTTACTACCAGTACCGCTTTCTTAATTTAATCCAGAAAAGTCTCAGCGAAGTTTAGTTGAAATTTTCTGTTGGTAACTTTTATTTGTCCACTACGGTATTTGAGAACGGTTTTGAAGGAAAATTGTTGATACTTCTCCGAAATTGAAAATCAACTTATTACAACATAGTTGCTTTTCTAAAACCGCTGGTTTTCCTAGTCCTTTTCCAGGCGTTTTTATTTGACTAATTACCTACTTCCGAATTAATTGTGCAAATACGGACTGTACTCTTTGTTGATATATGTACGTATGTAGGTATCTACTGGAAAATCCCATTTCCAACCTTTACTTTTGCTGCTGTAAATTTGTCAGCAATATTGTATCTACCTACGTAAGGTGATTTACATATAGGTACCTTTGCCGAGGCTATTTAAGCGGAAATACTCGTCGTAGGTAACCATCCACAAAACTCAGATGATGCAAGCGATCCAGTGATTCCGTTCTCTGGAATGCAAAATAAGTTTAACTATGTCACTGAGGCTAATTGAAAGTTGCAAAGTTCATTTATTTCGTCAGATGATTGGATGGCAAATCGAAAGACAGGGTGATGCCAGCCCCCCGGTGACTTGCTGTAGATGTTTCGATACATAAAATATTCTGTGGGAGTGCAACCAATTCTCGTCTACATGCTGACAATTTTCTGACAGGCAAATAGAAACGTCTACGATACTAGCTGCTACCAAAGCCAATTATTCTAACAGGAGTACAGGTGGTAGTGAGGGTGGCCAATATTGCATTGAAGCGCAGGAAGGAGGCTGTGTGAATAGTACAAATTTTCACATCCACATGGGATACATGTTATTCTCAATGGAAGTCATTCGAATCTTTATCGCTACGTATGCAATGTGGCATCAGCACTGATGGCCACGCAGAGACCATGACACATCGTTCGACGAACGTGCTATTGATTGTGAGGAATTTGCAGAGAACGAATGGACGATACAGTTTATTGGGAAATCCAATTTAGAAATTATTCTGTCGCAGAGTATTGACAATAAAACTTGACACGGGTTGTTATAAAATGTTTTAAAATCACAAAATTGGAAAGTGGTTATCCCAAAACGTAATTTAGGACACACAAATTCAATTAATTTAAGTTTCGATAGAAATTCTTTGAAGAGTGTTAAGAAGTTCATCTCTTTTATTTAGTTTAATCAAGGCAATCACAATACTTACATATGTATGTCAAATCATATCAAAACTATTCAAATTGAAGAATAGGAATACAATCCTCGGGCACAAAGTTCATGCTTTGCGTTGAGTCATAAAAACAAACTGAATGTGATACTGAGAAAATTAAAAACTTCATTGCTATAAATTATCTGGAAGGGGTCATTAAACACTTCTACGCTGACGATACCAAATTTTTCAAATCCATTTTTTCACCCGAAGACTCTAGACTCCTTCAACAAGACCTCTATAATTTTTCAATTTGTTGTCTCAAAAATTAGTTAGATTAGTAGATCGCCAAATTTCGATCTGTAACAGTTTCGCTACCAGTGCTCTCTCCTCGGTTAGCCTATATCACTAGCACAATCACTTCGTTACCTTGGTATTCTGTATAATAGGGAGCTAAATTTCCGCATATTGATGAGATAATTCTTAAAGCCAACTCTTCACTTGGTTTTGTCCAACGGTGGTTCAAGGAATTTTTCAACCCCTATTAAACCAGATCCCTCAACATTTTCTTTATTCGCCCTTTCAGCGTTCGTTTGTTTTCTTTTATTTGCTTTGATTAACCATGGAACAACCCTTTTAGGTATCCTGAGGGTATCTCCTTATCAAGACCGCCTTATATTTTTTAAATTGAATACCCTTGACGAATGCAATGATGTAGCAGACATTTTTTTTCTTTTATCGACTCCTCTCAGGTTCTGTCGATCTCATTTATTTGCAAAAACCTATTGCCTTCAACACTAAGCCTCGTAATTTAAGCTACCCTATTTTCTACCTACCGAACCACCGCACCTCTTATGGCCCCAACGAACCATTTTCCCTTATAACACAAGGCTTACCGTTTTGGATTTAAAATTATAATTATAATTATAATCCAATCGGAGCTGGCTTATTCCTGAAGGCCTGAGACTTTACATACCGCCAGAGAAAATAGTCCAAAGGTGTGATATCGCACGATCTAGACGGCCAATTTACAGTAGCAAAACGTGAAATTAAGTGCTCACCAAAATGATTTCTCAACAAGTCCATTGTTTTTCGCCCTGTATGGCTCGTAGTGACGTCTTGTTGAAACCAGAGCTCACCGAAACTATGGGCTTGAATTTCAGGATGCACATAGTCCGTTAACATGGCGCGATACGGGAATCAATGCCGGTAACATTCTGATTTGCCTTATTTTTCAAAAATTATGGACCAATGATTCCACCAGCCCATTAACCACACAATACCGTTGTTTTTATGGATATAATGGTAGCTCTTGGTACTCTTCTGGTTGCCCATCCGGTCAAATAGGGCAGTTTTGTTTATTAACGTATCCATTGAGCCGGAAATGGACATCATCACTATCATACGTGATCTGTCAAAAGAAGCCTATTGAAAATCAAACCTCACGATGAATCACTTTATATATACGCAGTGTTGTGCGCACCGTTAGTTCGCACTTTTGATTGATTTATCAAAAAAATACTCATATAGATACATATATGGTAGGGAGTTCATCAGCACAAGTTAAAGTTAATATCTAAAATTTTGAGGTATAACTACTCTAAATGATATAGCTTCAGAAATATCAGATATATCTACGAAATCTATTTAATACATTTTATAGACCTAATTTAATAGGAGTTTCTACTAGAATCGGATAAACAATATTAACCGTTGCTGTGGTATGTACTTCATCAAGGGTGATTTTTAACGAACCAATTATAATTAAACCTGTACGCCTATAACTATACAAGAAAATCCTAAATTAAAATACACTGTGAGCCTAACCTACCTATATACTTTTTCAAATATGTATGTTCTAAATATTTTATTTTGCTTTCATTTACTCGTGCGCCGCGCTAAAAATATATTTCCTGCCAATATTTCCAGCGTCCCGAATAAATTACACACAAAATAAATGATAATAGAATATTTATAAAATTAATTTCCACCAAGGGGTACTATGTCATGCATGATAGTATGTGGTATCCACATTTTTGCTGTTTATATACTAAATCGAAAGCGTATAGAAACCACTTTGTGGCATTACTGCTAAGTGACTACATTACATGGTCCTCAACGAGACAATGAAGCCAAAAACCTCACTAAAAGTCAATGAACCACAGCAAATTTACGAAATTAAGCTATCAATTAGTTACACTTGGGCAATGCACCATTGGAATTTGATACGCTAGATTAAGGACCATTTCAAAGCTGCTGCTCCAGAAGAAAACCAGATATTTTATGTAAAGGTTTTATATTTTTTTTTTTAAGAAAAACAACTTTTAAATAAGACACCAATTTGAGCCACAAGCAATTTAAAAGAAATCCTTCTTGATGAAGGGTTGTGTCCTCAGTTCCAAAAAATAAAACTCAGCTATCGTAGCTGATGCAATCGACATAGTCAAAGGTTGAACTTCACCGAAGGAGTTGAAACAGCTTATGTGTGCCACAAACAACATTGAAACGAGGTCAGGAAAATTTAAGCGCGCTGAAGGGAAACAATCTGATTCAATTTCATCATCGATGTATTTGAAGTTGTGTATAGGGTATGTTTGGTTGAATATATAAACTCGAGCATTAATAAATAAAATATACCTCTTCTACTTAGATACTACTCTTAGCTAATTACAATGCTGTGAATTCTCTCTACAGAAACTCAGGTTTATCCAAAATAAAACCAAAGATTTAACAGCAAGCGTTTTAGTTTTTAATTTTTTTTTTTTATTGGGAAAGGATTACTCAATATTTAGGAATTGTAATTTTACCACTTCACTATATTAAAACACGTCAGTCTGTGAAATTCGAAACAGTTGGCTGGCCTCACCGTTTCGGATAACTAAAGGGGGTCATTTTGTGGTCAAATCTGGCAACTCTAATGTCATTTATGTTGAGTTTGGTTTGCCATTTCATCATGAACAGGTTGACAAATGAACTACAATTGCAAATCGTGCAAATTTATTTCGAAAATAATGGTTCAGTTCGCGAAGTTCACCGCGAAAATTTTGTTCAGTGAAGAGGCTCATTTTGGGTTGAATGGCTAAGTCAACAAGCAAAATTGCCGCACAATGACAGAATCCACATGAGACCCTTGAAACGCCATTACATCCACAAAAACTGACTGTTTGGGCTGGTGACCATACTTCTTCCGAAATGATGCTGGGGAGGCAGTTACCGTTAATGGAGAAAGGTATAGAGCCATGATAACCGACTATTTTGTTCCCGAATTGGATGGCATGAATGTGGATGAGATGTGGTTCCAACAAGACGGTGCTACATGCCACACAGCGCACGTCACAATCGATTCATTGAAGGAAACATTCGATAAGCGCATAATTTCGCGGAATGGACCTGTCAATTGCCCACCAAGATCGTGTGATTTGACACCATTGGATTTTTTCTTAAGGGATATGTGAAGTCGCTCGCCTACGCCAACAAACCAGAAACGTTAGGGGACTTGGAAGCCAACATTCGTGGCGTTATTGCCGACATACAGCCCCAAATGCTTGAAAAAGTGGTTGAAAATTGGACCTCTAGACTTGCCTGTATTCGAACCAGCCGCGGTGGCCACATGCCCGAAATCATATTTAAACATTAATGGAATAGAATTATCCTTCCAATAAAGCCAAATTGATGGACATTAAAACGATATTCTTGCGTTTTATTTCAATTCGAAGTTTTATACCTCGAAAAAAAAACATCCTGTACTTTACGAACGCCAAACAGGTAAGTTTTTTGTAAATGACGAGTTTATTCGTTTGTCTGCTTCATCTACGATTCATTTTCGACGCGTTCATTCTGCTAACCCCAAGACACATTCAACATTTTCCTGGATTACAAAAGTGCAAAAATATTCGACAAAATTATATAGGGAGCCTGTTGGCATGATGAACTAGAAGGAATGCAGTAGATTGGGATAAAACTATTCTTTATCAAAACCTTTACTGGTGAAGAGAAGAACAAGGCTCTCAAAATTAAAGGATAATGCTTTCTTGCAACATAATATATATAACGTTGCGTGGGCATTGGTAGGTGTATGTATAAAGAGGATGTTAAAAAGTCCAGCCTAGCCGATTTTAGCGATGAATTATTTTAATTACCTATAAAATGTTCTCTACTCAGTGACGCAGCAGTTCACAGCGCACAGCCCAAATCGCTAATGGTAGAGTTTATAATGGAGTATTTATTCCCCTAAGACCTCCCACTCCTTTGTAAGCTCTCGATGCGTTAATCAAATTGATTTTATATATTGCACCTTTATAGGAAGAAACTATTTTTTAAGTGTAAATGAGAAGCCCAGGAAATTAATTTTATTTTATAAATTTAGAGTCATATAACTTTTCGTTGGGTAAATAAAGTTAAGTTTAACATTTTCTGCGCAAATAAAATCTGTCTACAAAACCTATTCAGTGCACTTTTTAAACTATATCATAAATTTTTAAATTTATATCATTTAGAGTAGTCTTATCTTAAAATCGGAAATATTCATTTGAACTTGATATAACTTGAGTTGGAGCGATGGTAGTTCCCACTACTTGACCATTTTTTTCTCGTCTAAACTTTAGAAATATCAAAGTAGCTATTGCTTTAGAATTAAGTTAAATTCTAATTTAGTATTTTTTGAATAAATTAGCCCACATTTGGCAAATAGATATTAGCTTACTTAACACAAATGCAATGTATTTATCCAAACACTTAAGTGCAAAAAAATTAACTCTGTACGTAGGTATTTAAATTTATTGCATAAGAATAACTAAAATAATAATGTACGCTCTATTTTATTTCAGTCAGAATACATGCATTCGGTACGTTTTACGATTACTAACGATAAACTTCAAATACATACAAACATTTTTATTTTAAATTCACCACACTGCAACTACATATGTATGTATAGAGTAAATAGGACTCGTGTGCCAAGCAAAGGTGGATCAAAGCATGGCGAAAAAAACTTTTAATCCCAGATGCATTTTTTACGACACAAAAACTTTTATCTGATTGATTTTTGATATTTTAACTAAATCCTTTCACGTGGATAGAAATCGTTCTGTGCTATTGTTGGGATGTGTCCTCTTGTGTTATAGCATTAAATTTCACGTGGCTGACAGAATATAATGCGAAAATAAACTTCTTTGAAAGGGAATGTTAAATATTTTGAAGCCGCAAGTTCGGTGCAAATCGATGAAATTGTATCTTAAGATATTTTGTTTGTGGTAAACAAAAGGAAATACCTCAAAATGGATTGGATGGAGTGTGGGTTCGCCTCAGTTGCACAACCGAGATGGATATGCCTTTGCCCCTGAATCGTTTAAAATAACGGACATAAAGGGAGAGATTCTTTTAGAATGCGACATTGTTGACACTACATATTAGGAATAATGTTGTCTTAGCCTGAATATGACACATAAATATACGGCAAGGTTCGTTTGCTTTAGATTAATTCGACCCGAAGAGTGAAACGTAGGGTGTTAAATGAAAGCGCCTGTTTCCACTTATGTAAATACAGGTTTATAGTGCAGTTCAAGGGTTTACACAAAATTGACCACAGGGATATCGATCAAAAAAATCCATTTGAGAGATTATGAAACTGAATAAACAAATTTATGGAGATGGTAACGCAAAATGAATTCATTGTAGATTAAGGGACTTTAGATAGATGACCAACATAACTTTTTGATACCTCCCTAAATTAGGGCAACGTCGATATTTTTAGATACTATATCTACTTTGTTGAAGTGTTAATAAGCTGATAATTAGGGGTGTCCTTAACGTGAAAGAGTGAACGTGACTTGGTATTACATGCTATCAGTGTGACTTTGATTTGATCCTTATAAGAAAGTTTTGCAAGAAAATCAAGCAACTGGGCTTTGAGCCGGGAATAGTTGGTGCATTTTCATTAGCTGCTAAACTGTCATCATGTATGGAGAAGTGATTGGGTACTTGCCCACCGCATATGATAGTATTCATCGTAGAAAGCTCTACATCGCAATGCCCAAATTCGGTGTTCGGGCAATACTGATCAAGCTGTGTCGCGTGACGGTCGGTAGAGCTGCTACCGAATCTGAATTCATCCAAACATGCATCGAATTTTGGCAAGGTGATGAACTATCAATATCATGTGACTTCTGCAATCTTGTTCTTGAGGAAGAAGTGCGTGCGAGGGGCAGGTGTATAACCGACGAAGAACTACTCTAGGAAACAGATACTACTTCGGCTTGCAAAACAAAGGGGCTCAAAAACTCCGACGCTTATGCACTGCAGAATCATTATCCTGCCATAGATCTGGGATATGGTACCGTACTATAAGCCAAAAAGGGTTCTTTCGAACGAATAGAGTGAAAAGCCGGAAACAGCATGCCGAGATCGCAGAGGATGGAAGGCTGTGGTGTCTTAGGCGGAGACTCTTTGTGGGTCGGAAGCCCGTTATTGAATATTTCCTTAAAGCTAATACTGCTTAATAAATTGATTGAAATGTAAATACAGTAATTAATTACTTTTTTAATACATACACAGATTAAAACTCAAATCCCATATACCTTTTCAAAAGAAAATTTAAAATCAATTATTCCACAGGAAGATACTTGCAACCAACTTTCAAAATGATAAAGCCATTAAAAATGATAAAATATATACCAAAGTCCTTGGAAATTCGGGCATACATCTACCTACCCCATGTATGTATTTGATTTGAGGTGATTCATTTGTAAAATGAATTTCCATATTGCCTTGCTAACCGTATCGCAGCGAAACTCAGCCAGCAACTTCTACCTACGTTGAGTAGGAGAAATAAAGCAATCACAAGCACAACCTTTGACATTCATATCGGTTGGTTGGTCTTAGTCCCGAATAAATGTTTGCACAGGAATATTAAATACCCGCTAAAGTTGAAAGAAAGTCCTATAAAAGTGGATGGGATAATAATTTTATGATGAACGAGTTTCAATTCATTTCTATAATTAGAAATGGTATTCGAAAAGTATTCAAAAGCTCGTGATCTCAATCGGGGGAAGGTAGGCATCCATTATTGTTTAACCTTCACTAATGAGGCTTCCCAAAAATCAGTCACATTCAATTACAAAGCGTTTGGTGGACAATGCAAATACATAATTCGTATTACATATTTTGCTTCCATATTTCATTATTTCCACCCTCAAAAGGACGTCCTTCACTTACTTTGTCGCGCCATGTTAATCATTGTTATCGTGTCCTTTACCCAGCACAAATGAGTGGATGATGTCTGTGCGAATATTAAACTTCAGAACTTATACATCAGGATTTTCTCACTCGCTCTTCTGTCACGCTCAGCATCATTATTAACGGAGCGGAATCGGTGGAACAAGAGGATGAATCCATGAGGCTCTTGTGCACATTTCAGCAGTTTTGTTGGGTTTTGTTTATGGAATTTACCCGGTTTGTGTTCATTTGACGCCTTCAGTGTCATTGTTTGTACCGGCTTTTGTTTTCGAAAACAAAACGTTCTTTATGTGCCATGATTTTTGAGATGTGACACCGTTTAATTTTAATCTTCACAGTTATGAGGATAAATGAATGGAAAAAGTTTTTCCGAGTGGCATCCTTCTTATGGCGTTAGTGGAGATGAATTAGAGCTGAAATCAACAATTGACTAAAGATTTGCGATACAAAAGTCTGTATTGGCAAGCTAAGTAATTTAAAAACTCAGTACATATTCAATATTATTTGTTTTTTGTTTTTTGTTATATAAAATTATAGTGCATATATCCTTTACATCATCAGGACCAAACACCTACAGCAATTCACTTGGCCTAACAACATTATTTCTCTCAATAAAGTGCGAAGACGGCGCAATGCGTACATGCCCAACCGCTGCAGTGGAGGTGCTATTGGAATTAACTCCCCTACACCTCATTGGCTCAGAGGCGACGGACAAAACTATTCTAAGAATAGCAAAAGTAGAAACTGGAAAGCGGAAATGCATCAGCTCGAAAGAATATGATGGAATATGATCTCTTGGCTATTCCAAGAAATGACAGCATTATGAAATACAACTTAGAAAATAATTTCTTAACAAAGCCCACTAGCAAGAAAGAATGGAGCGATGAATCCACAATCTATGCACTGAGCGAGCACACGATAAAGTGGTTTACAGACAAATCGAGAACTGATGAAGGAACTGGTGCAGGAGTGTTTGGGCCAAGAACGAAACATTACGAATCCATGGGCAAGAGTGCCAGCATCTTTCAAGCAAAAATATGCGCCATAGAAAGATGTGTTCGAATCAATCTCGAAAAGAATTACAGAAACTGTAACATAGCAATAATGTCAGATAGTCCGGCATCAAAGCATCAGCTATCAAAGCACTGGACTCCTTTGGCATTAAATCTAAACTTGTATGGGAATGCCTACAAAGTCTCAACAAAGATTATCTGTCTGCTGGATGTTGGCGGACTCTCTAGCGAGAAAAGGGGCCGCAACAACCTTCATAGGACCAGAACCATTCTGCGGGATAAAGGAACGCACCCTACGCGAAGAATTCAGGAAATCGGAAAATGAAAAAACCTTTCGAGATCTGCAAAGTCTGAGACAAGCCAAAAAATTCTTAGAAGACTATAATCTCAAAAGATTTAGAGCATGAATCAGTCTTAGCAAAAATAACCTACGTATCCTAACGGGGCATTGCAAACTCAGGGAACACCTAAGGAAGATAGAGATTTTAGATGAAGGTCTTTGCAGATTCTGCAATGAGTCCACGAAAACTCCAGAACACACACTGGAATCCTGCGGGGCAAACATCAAGAAAAGTATTTACCAACCATGGATGCACTGTTCATTTTCAGATTCTTAAAAGAAACTTGACTTGATTATGTGCTCTTAAGTTTTTTCTTACCAAAGCTAAATCCAGACCATAAACACTCCAACATAATTCCCAGCGAATTAAGCTGTGAGGGGGCTCTGGAAGACGGAGCAAAACCACTCCAAGGTAGTGGGCACAATAGACAATTATTATTTATTTTGCGAGTGTCTCTAATTCGATTCATAATAACATCGAAGGAAGAGTGTATATCCCCCAAAACCAAGTTTTCCCTTTGACTGTAATACCCAACTTTTCAAAGGACATTACGATGACCTACATCTACTACAACTACACGACCTCGCTAGTGGTTTAGTAAAATCATGTCCATAAATCTTTTCTCAGACTCAGAGTGATCATCTTCACTTAAATTTTATTTATTCTGCAAGGACTAGGGGGCAAAATATTAACCAAAAAACGAAAACGCAATCTGTATTTACGTGGTGATTGTCCTTTCTGTAACGAAACATTAGAGGACTCCTTCTATTCTAATCTTCAAATTATTTCCACCAAGAAAGAATGTAATGGATTAGAGTTTCCATGAAATGAAATTTGTTGTGACATTTATGCTCTTGCTAGACACGCATAAAAGAGACACAAATGTGGAGTCCTGCAAAGGAAAATCAGTAAAATAATAAACAACATACAACCTCATAAGTGGTGATAATAAAACTTTCATGCGCTCAAGTATATTCTGTAATGACGACATGCTTTTAATGTCCTTGCAAGAGGTGGAGCACGAAGCGACTTCTCTATACCTTACCTTTTCTCCCGAAATTCTCTTGATAACTTTGGACGACTTTCGGTAGGTATACTTTTTGTTGTTTCCACTCGTCGATGCCATTAATTCAAGGATTAGGCAGGCAGGCATTTTTTCACTGTCAGTAGAAGGATATACCACTAGAGACTTTTTTTCGAGTCCTATGTGTTTTTTTTTGTCTCGGTTTTGGATACCCTGCCAAACGCCACACGCTGTGTGTTTCGGCTCGGCTGGTAATGAAGGACGACAAATGACTATTAGATGGTAACACTTGTGTCGGGATAAATGAGGTAACTTATAAATTAGGGTTCACACACACGCTGCTGAGATGAAAAGTGAATCCTTCAATATATTATCGGTGGATTTGTGACAATACATTGAGACAATGTATGTGACCTTGTTTCAGTGAAGCACAATTTCGACTCAATTTTTAAAGGCTTACTCAAACAATTCCCATAACAGATTATGTTAAAAGTTGAATTGATGTTTGTAGCTTTCTCTTGTATCCTAAATCGTACATCTATTGCCAAGCAGATGCCGAAGTTTGGATGGTTGGTTGGGTTGTGCGCGATAGGAAAGGGTATTATTTGCAAAATATTTACGATCAACCGTCAATCATTTTAATATAAAACATTTCACTCCGGTAAATTAAATTCTCAGAAAGGAAATTGAAGTCATATTCAGAATCAAAGGATGCAAATAGAGAATTTGTAAACTATAAATTATTATACCTTAGTGCTCTGCACTGTTCAACTGAAGTTGGAAAGCTGGAAACTTAATCAATATGAGTGGTTTATTTAACTTTGAATTTGAAAACCAACAACATAGATAGCCGTGTAGTGTATCCACAATATTTTATAGTACGTAATCGGATTTCAATTTGTTTTGCTTGCAAAATTGTAAATACATTTTGTGCAAAACTGAATTGAGTAAGGACTCAATTCTAAGAAGTTTGTGTAGCTCTTTACTGTAATGATATTAAAATCGATTATTGTCTATAACCTGATGGTAGCGGGTGAAGGCGTTGGTATATGCTTAATTTGAATCTGTGCGACTGGGTATGCGAAGAAGGGATGGTTGCAGGGTTTCAGATTAAAATAGGTGCCCTATAAGTATGTGGGATAGGTAAGGCTGAAGTGACAGGCGGCAGAACCAATTCACTTAGGCCATAGTATGAGATCTGTTGTCTGATTCTAGGTGGATCTTATACATACTCGTTAAGTCCATTACAGCTTCATCTGAAGCGGACGAGACTTCTTCTGCAAGGTCTTGATAAATCGTCAAACAAAATTAATAAATATTAGACAAAAACTGATAATACAGGACCTTAAGCCTAGCTTTATAAACAATTACAACCATACGTGCGAAGATATATTTTTGACGCGAATGGAAGAGACCTATAATTCTATTCTTCGATGCTTGCCAGACTTTCGCAAGATGTAGCAAGAGTGCTCAATACACTTTAAGCCTTGTTGTATTTTTTGTCTTTTAGACAGAGTGAACAGAAGTGAAGACACCTATCATCGGCTTAGAGTTATCAAACAAAAAATATATTTTAGAAATTTGTCTTTGCCTGGACTTCAAAATGAGTCAATGTTGAGGGGGCTTGAACAATGGCTGATTTTTGCACACGAACTACTATTAAACGTAAATACTTCACCTGATGAGAATTATTTTACACGTAGAGTGGGCTTAGCAATAAAAATTGGCAAAAATGCACTTCTGAAAAACTGGGGACATGCACTGCTAAACAGTTTGATCTTTTGAACTTTAAATCAACGCAGAGACGACAAACTAAGTATCTTGCACGCTCTGATTTCAAAAATAAAAATGTTAGGCGTAAACGGCCCATACAGGATCCAAAGCCTAGCTTCTCCAACCACTGTGTGTGCGAAAATATATTTTGTGACACAAATGGAAGGGGCCTACAGTTTATTGCCGATTTGGATGTTTGTCAAACATCAAGCAGCAAATAAAAACTTTCAGGTGGTACAGATCGGGATTTGAACCAGCGGCCTCTCGCTTAGTGGTCCAGCGCACTTAACCACTAAGCCACTGCACCCACATTTCACCATTAAAATAAATCGAATTTATAATTCTGTCTTTCAAGATTCTAGGACAAGGGCTAAAAACCATCAAACACATCAAAATTGATGGCCACTTTTAGAGACAAATTGAATTTATGAAGACAATCTAAGATAAATAATCTTTGGTTATATCAACACTAACACAATAATTCCACAAATCCTGACCTTTCATTGTGTCCTAAACATGTCACGTTTCATTTCAAAGTACCTAAACCTAAAATGAAATCCAATAAAAGCTTTTACTTCGTCTAAATGACGACGATTTTCAAGTAACCAATCATCCGTAATTAAATTGTCAATATTTGTCCGGCAACAAATGAATCGCACCCACAATCGCCACTTTCCAATTACTGCCATTGATTGGATTGCCCGCCCGTTCATCCTGCTCTTCAAAACTCTTCTCTTATTCACCTCTTCAGCCGAAAATAGCTGAAAGTATTTACACACCTACGTCAATCTAACAAATATTTGTCTTTCACAGGCTACATGTGTGGGTCGGTATACATATACGTTGAAGTTACTAACACTTTAACAACCTAAAGCAACATGCGAAAAGCAAATGAAATAAATTTGTTGAATTTTATCCTTTCTTAAATATACATACGTCGACAGGGGGAAGTGGAACACTTTTATTGCTGACGTTCGTCCAGTACCGGACACCGAAACCTACAACTACAAAATATATAGTTCATGTAATTTCAATTACAAAATACAGATATACGCTTCAATTGACGACAAGTGGCTTCGAAATCAAGACAGCAGGAACAGCAGTCAGATTTACCAGATTGACTGCAGACAGTGAATTGACTTTTAGGACATTCAATCACATATTAATAGCATCGTAAAAAATCAACTGAGGATAATTCTTATCATCTTATCATGTATCGTTTCTTACAAGGACACCATAGGTACGTACATATAGTAGATATATACCTATGAGGACTTATTGTGCTGGGGAGCTATGGGAGGAGTGGAATAATCGTTTGACAAATTGCTTGTGGCGGCGATAAATTATAAACGCAAAAACAGCACTGAAATGAGTTTTGGTACGGGACGGGATGGGGGCGTAACATCGGGGATGGATTAACATAATGCAGGATATGAAAGAGACGTAGCACAATTTAGTGTACCATCTGCTTAAGCGGGATTGAAATTTATGCTCGGGTTAAAGCTGCTAAATTATTTCTTCGTATGTGCTTAGGAATCTATCTAACAATAATTCTATGTATCTTCTGCGTACATAGATAGGTAATATGCAATTTTATTTATTTTACATTACGAGAATTAATTCCTTTTGCAAACATAATATTGTATTGTGCTGCGATAATATTGTAGCACATTCCTAAAGCTAGATACATGTTTTTTAATACAGCATCTGGTTTCGTGTTTATTTTTAAGAGATTGTATTAAATCAATAAGAACCATACACGTATGTTGTGGGAAGTGTTCCAAAGAAAAAAACAATCTTTGGCATCTTCAATGTAGCTCCGAGAATTAGATTGCAATTTTAAAATGGTTCTATAATGGTATGCTCAAAAATTGAAAGAGTGCTTAAACACAAATGTATTGTGAAGCTTCATATAATACAATCACGGGATACGACAGATTATCTCTCAGATGATCATCGTTTTCAGGTTGTATTGCAGACTACGTAACAAAAATTACATAATGGATCATCTCTGGTCATATAAGGCATTTAACATGTTATCGACTTAAGGCCTAATACGTCGGGATATGATTTACGGACATATTCTTAGAAAAATATTGTTTCAGAGTAGGGGCCTCTCTATCTTCAACATTTACCTCAGTTACCGAGAACTTAAGAAAACCCTTACTTTGGTTTATCCTAAGACTCAGAAACTTCGTGTAAGACTTCTTTAACACTGCGTTTGAATTTGAGTTTTTATATATTAAATATTTGAGCCACTTGCGATTTTCTTACCTATATAAATTTTTGACTTATTTATATACAAAAAATTAACTATAGCCGTATGTCCAATTAAGGTCTATTAAAATGTTTATACCAAAATGTAGAACACTGGCTCTTAACTTGAGCTAGCTATCTCCAAAACCAGTCTTTAACCTTTTTTGGTTTACAAAAAAGCTCCATGTTATGGGTATTGTTCTAAAGCTTATGAAATATATTTATTATTTCAAAAGACTTTTAATTCAATTTGAGTTATTTACGAAAAACAGTATTTTCTAAGTCTTATTTTGGCATGGCCTATGGCCGTTGGTAGACGTATAATAATAAACTAGATCTATAAGATACATAATATTTATATGAAGGTATAATTTAAAAGTTTAAAAGTTCTCCTACTTTTTCTATAGCGGAGCGCATTCAGTGTATAATTGTAGAATAAATCCCATCCCTGATTGTCCGTTCAAAATGCGGATTGCCTTTTCTTCATCTATTGTAGTTGTCCAAAGAAACTTAGGCGAAATTCTTTTATGATTGGACAGATGGCCAAGGTTGCACATATTGCACATGATTGATAGTTCTGGACGGTGTGGTATAAATTTTCAAATAGCGATAACTGAATCAACGTATTTAATGAATATGAGATATACCCTTCATAAGCAAATTATCTTCCACTACTGAAAATCTCGGACGCAATTAATAAGTACTAATAAATTGCATTGACGATATCAATCCAAATGTATAAGGATCATAATGGAAAAGCATCGTGATTCCTTAAAGGATCTGCATATGATTCTGGTTGATTTTGAAAAAGCATTCGATAGACAACCAAGAGATCTGATATGGGTAGTCCTGAAACCTACGTACAGATGATCATGGACATGTACGAGGGAGGGAAGACAAAAGCCAGATGTCCCGCAGGAGTCACCGATGAATTTCCAATAAATGTAGGTGTTCACCAAGGAAGTGTCTTAAGTCCTTTGCTCTTTATTACGATCCTAGATTATCGGCTTGAGGGAAAAGTGACGGATCGATGGAGCCATCATAAGTGATGATCAGACTTCCAAAAAAAAAACAGAGTATCTGTACTGCCCATTCTCTGACCCAAGTCAACCCATTCCGAACATTAATTTGAATGGGGTCTCGTGGCATCTCGAAAAAATTGGAGCACGACCGACTCAGTTGGTATTGTCATCTTCAAAGGAGGGACCATACGAACCCCGTCAAAAAGGCAATGACAATCAAACTCCTGGATCACATAAATGCAGAAACACCAGCATTTGATTGGCCTCAATGATGAAGTGATCCAAAATCGGGATGCCTGCAGGTCTAACCGGCGAACCCCACAGGCGGACCAGTAGGAATGCAGTGAAGTGGGAGGGTTATGATCCCTGTAATCCAGATCATAATCTCGTCGTTAAATTGAGAGAAGAAGTGAACAATCCCATTTACAAGCAACTAAATTGCGACTATTCGTTCTGTTGAAAATGAATACTATCTTCTCCGAATATTGTGAATGGACCTACAATTTAACGCCGATTCCATACTGCCAATTGGAGAAGCTTCTAGTGACAGTTGCTACTTTTGGAGTATTTGATACTTCTTCGACTGTAAAATGTCGATTACTGCTTCAATGGAAAGGAGTAACTCTCCTGGAAACTGTTCGTTTTAAGGCGAATTTTCCATTAAAAAGCAAATTCCAAATCTAGTTATTAAACTAATTTATTTATAACCTAAGATTTTACACATTACTCCGTATACCATTTCGTTCGCTTGTTCTTCTTCTTCTCCGCGGGTGCGCCCTCATTTGCTCTGCTATCAATCAAATTCTTGTATTTATTCACCAAATGCGACAAGTCATCGGTGACTTTTTTCTTGCCTTGCTTAGTTCTGTCGATTTGCATTTTCTCGATGCGATGCATTTGCTTTTCCTTCTTGTTCTTGTCCTTGCGCTTCTGTTCGCCTACCTTCTTCTTATGTTCTCTGGCCTGTTCCATAATTTTCTTGTTCGATCGCAGACCAACTGAGGCACCCTTCTTGCCAACGAAACCAACGAAATCGCTCTCTTCTTCCACAGGTTTTGGGTTCTGTGTCGATGCAGCTTCCCGAGATGCTTCCAGCTTCTTGATGTGCTTCTGAAGTTTCTTTTTATTATCATCTTGTGGAGTGGTTGAGGGCTTTTTCTTGGCAGACGCATTCTTCCTCGCCAGTTTACGTCTTTCCAGTTTGTCCTTGTAAGTTGGATTGTTGAGTTTTGACTTTTCAATGCGCTTCTCCTTGATTTTATGCACGCCGCGGTCTTCTATACTGAACGCCACTATAGGACGCTGAAAAGGCAAACAAAACAAAGAGTTAAGGTGTGAACACAAAAAAAACAGTTTGTGACTTACTTACATGAACATTTCCGAAGATTGTTGGGTTGTTGTTAAGTTTCCGCAGGGCCGTAATGGCTTCCTTGTGCGTGGTGAATGACATGAAACCAAATCCTTTGGATTTGCCTTTGGGATTTTCTGGCGTTATCCTGTTCTCGCGCATCACTTTGCACTCGTGCGGTTTATACCCTGTGTGGGTTATCACTAGGTTCCGGAGGTTTTCGTTGTCGTAGTTCATGGGAAGATTATGAATCGAAAGACGATTTCGGGATACGAATCTGTTGAGATTCTTTAGCACCTGGTTCTTGATTTGTTCCAATTTGTGTCGCCTGGTCATGTCCGATTCAGAAACACCTTCGGCAGCCTTTGATCCAGTCATGATAAGGCCTTCCCTCGCAAGGTAGAGGTTTCTCGAGTCTTTGCTTTCTTCCTTTGTTGACTTCTTGTCCGCCTGTTGACGGACTTCTTCACGACTCAACGCTGGGAAAGGATCCAGAGGAGTGTCATTCAAGGTAAACTCTGTTCCCGAAGCTAGGCACAGATCTGCTGACTCTTTTGTTTTGAATTTCACAAATGACGTTCCTTTCGAATGTCCAGACACTGGATCGCGATTGATGATGGCATAGTATACAGGTCCAAACTTGCGGCATACCTTGCGCAAATCGTCGTCCGAGGCGTCAAAAGGAACATTTTTTATGAACACAGTGCAGCCTTCCTTGACATCGTTTGACAAGTGCTTCTCTTTCTTCTCCTTCAATATATCTAGTTTCGAGTCGATATCTTTCTTATCCTCTTTTTCATCATTTTCTTCGTCATCGATTTCCATTTCTTCATCTTCCTCAGAATCACTTTCCTCGTCAGACTCCGACTTAATGGAGACCTCGTCCTCTCCCTCAGTTGCGTTGGTTTCATTCTGGATGTCTTCACTGTCATCTTCCGATTTGACTTCTTCCTTTGGTTCTACCTTCGGCTTAGTTTCATCGTCATCCTCTTTCTTTTTTTTATACTCATCCTTTCCCAGAGCCCAATCCACGAACACTGTACGTCCAAGAAATTCTTTGCCTGATGTCATCAGTATAGCTTTTGCGGCCTGGTTTACGGTCTCGTACTGAATGAAAGCGCAGCCCACTAGCTTTCCATCGGGACGCTTGAGAAGATTCAATTCTAGAATCGTTCCAAATTTTTCAAAGTGTTCTCTCAGCGATTTTTCTGTGGCTTTGTACGAAATATTCCGAATGATGATCCTAGCACGTTTTTGCCGACGTTTCTCTTTATCCTCCTTGCGATTTACATTGAAGGGATTGCGTCGCTTCCGACTCGCTGGCTGTTCATTTTGGATTTCACCATCTAAAACATGAATGTAATTATTAATTATTCCAATAGATTGTTTCTCTAAATAATACCAGAATTTTGGTCAATTTTCTCAGTTATTTCCATATCGAATTGAATTCATTTAACTATTTCACGATTCGATTAAAAAGTAAAAACAAATTGTGGTGTGCTGCGACTATTTTGACGTTTCTTCACTGTGCAAAGCACGTGGAATGACAGATTTTCACTGGTGCGCAATGCGCCATCTGCCAGTCAAATAAATAAACATCAATTGTAAACAAAACTTTATTTAAAGTTATGAATCTCTTTTTGAACACATTTCATAAAAATCCGAGGGAGTTTTAAAGTAATCTATTAACAATAATGTGGTCCTATTTCTGATTTTATACGTTATGAGTGACCACGGATTCAATACGTGCTTCAATTCATTGACTTCTCCTTTATTAAAGCCGAACCGCTTCACTCCAACCGGCAAAACCCCTTCGAATATGGCAAGGTATCTAAAATTATACAATGATTAAGGTATTGCGAAAAAATCCATCATATTTCATAGATGCGCTTACTTCTTTTCGTTCTTATAAATCCTCAGTGGATACTTTGTAATAAAATACATCAATGCCGCATTGACGGTGATGAAACCAGCTGCGAAAATCCAAATATCTGTATCCTGTGCCACCAAACCACCAAGATCAAGTTCCTTCTGCAGTTGTATGTACCTGTTATCTGTGACAAATTTAAAGAGCGCCAGACAACCGACAATTGCGGCAGTGCCACTCGATAACAGTTTTGTTGCTTTTACGTAATTTTCCATCGGTGCACGATAGATTATTTTGAAGCCGGGTGGCACCTTATCCTTTTCGGCAAATTTTTCTTCTTTCATGTAACGTTTCAAGGGGATGAGGGACACAGATCGGGCGCATGGTAACCTAGAAAATAATGCAAAAATACCGCATAATTTGCAAAGTGTAAGTAAAGCGTATATACCTTCTTGAAACGGGGTGTATTTGAAGTAAGTTTCTTTTCAAATTTTGGCATGACAAGTTGAATGCACGTAATAAAATCGGCATTTCAATTTTGTAAATATTATATTCTACCAGGAAAAAAAAAGTCGAATATGACAGCTGTTACTTTGACAGTCCCAATGCGAATTCAGCGCATTTATCGATTTTCGCGAAATCAATGAAAAGATGGCGCAGAGTCTGTTCAGTAATACTCCAAATAAGTGCGAGAAGAACAAGTAATTTCCAAAACAAGATAATATATAATAATTATGTGAAGTACGATTTTGATTAGATATAAATTTTTCATCAGTCTTACGTATACTTTTTTTTAAGCGGGTCACTTTTTATTCACTATTCTTTAAGCCGATTTACATTTTTTTTAGTTATTTTGTTTGTATGCCTAGTGAAAGCGATGCTTTGGCAAAATTAAAAAAAGGGACCAAAATAGAAAAATTTATTTTACCGATAAGACTTTGCTCAACGAAGAATACACAAGAGATAAAGTTTGGGTGATCCCAGCGATATCAACACCATCATAAGCGTTTAACGTTTAAGCCTTTATTTAAAAGGGATTAGGCCTACTGGGGACACCCTTCAAAAATGCGCTTTTTATAACATTTAATTTTTTATAAATAAAACATACTAAAGACAATTTCAATCTAAGAGAAGGATGTAACAAGCGTTCAGATTTATGCTAATTTTTACTACTTACCACGAACATCCTCTAAGAGCTTTTGTAAGAATAGCACCTTACGAAAACAAAAGAGTGCGAATGACAGACAAACATCCCTATTTTCCCAATGCCAATTTATGTTGGACAGAGTATAGCAACTTAGACTGCTCACTTTGGTAGTCAGTTTATGGCCTGAGTCTTATATTCTGCAGTTCCTCCCAAAATATATATTTTTCTCTTTAAATAACTGTTCAGGAGAATTTTTGTTAGGTTTTAACGATTTTGTTAAATTTGCTGAAAAAATTGGGGAAATCCTCTCGAGAAATTTTGATGATGAAATTATATTCAATTTTTACATTCAATGATTTTATAATTTTTACTTCTACCGGGTGATTTTTTAAGAGGTTTAGAACTTTTTTTAAAAAAAAAAACACAAAAAATTCGAAAAAATGAATGAAATATTTATTTGAATCGATAGTTTGAACCTTGCAATTTAATGTTTAAAGATAATTTCATGCAAATGTTGACCGCGGCTGCGTCTCAGGTAGCCCATCCGCTGAGTCCAATTTTGGCATACTCTTTCACACATATCGGCCGGTATCTCACGAATGAATGCATGGATGTTGGCTTCCAGTGCGTCAATCGAAGCGGGCTTGTCCCTATACACATTAGCCTTGGCATACCCCCACAAAAAATAATCTAATGGTGTCAAATCGCACGATCTAGGCGGCCAATTGACCGGCCCGAAACGTGAAATTAACTGTTCACCAAACTCGCCTCGCAATTGCGCCATTGTTTCGCGTGCTGTGTGGCATGTGGCACCGTCTTGTTGAAACCACATATCATGCAAGTCAAGAACTTCCATTTCGGGCAAAAAAAGTTTGTTATCATCGCTCGGTAGCGTTCACCATTGACAGTAACGCTGCGATTCGCATCATCTTTGAAGAAATATGGCCCAATAATGCCGCCGGCCCATAAACCGCACCAAACAGTGGCTTTTTCGGGATGCATTGGTAGCTGTTGCAATGCTTCTGGCTGATCTTCACTCCAAATGCGGCAATTTTGCTTATTTACGTACCCATTCAACCAAAAATGAGCCTCATCGCTGAACACAATTTTTCGATAAAAAAGCGGATCCTCGGCCAGCTTTCCAAGAGCCCATTCACCAAAAATTCGGCGTTGTGGTAGGTCGGCTGGCTTTAGTTCTTGCACCAGCTGTATCTTAAAAGGCTTTACGCCCAAATCCTTCCGCAAAATTTTCCACGTAGTGCTGTAACAAAGGCCTAACTGCTGGGAACGGCGCCGAATCGACATTTCGCGGTCTTCTGTCACACTAGCTGATACGGCCGCAATATTTTCTTCAATACGCACAGTACGTAAACGTGTTGGTGGTTTAATGTCCAACAAAGTAAATTTGGTGCGAAATTTGGTCACAATCTTCCGAATAGACTGCTCAGAAGGTCGAGAATGCCGATCATAAAATGGAAGCAGCGCGCGATGAACATTTCGAACCGAGCACGAATTTTGATAGTAAAATTCAATAATTTGCAAGCGTTGTTCATTTGTAAGACGATCCATGGTTAAATTGCAAACCAAACTGAAGCTGTTTGACAGTGACACAAGGTACTAAACACACGTCAGCTGTCAAAACCAGTGTTGCCAAAACCAAACCAGCTAAAAAATGACCCTTTATTAGCAATGGTTGGAAATTATTTTTGTTAAGCATAAAATAATTTGATGACTTAGAATTGCTATAGCAAATTATATTCGCTTAAGGATTTAAATTGAAATTTGTCGTTCTTCCCGATGACTGTAGATTAAACGATAATTAGCTAAACATAATAATCAGAATGCTATATTTGTTAATGTGAAACACAAAACAATTGGTTATCTGTTTTAGTAAATTTTGATTTATTTGCAATTGATAGTTTTTGGTCTTACTTAATTGGAACTTAATTTCTTAAATAATATTTTTATGTTTTTGATTTGCGAATAAATAAAGGTACCTTGAAAAACAACATAATTATTGACCCATTCAAAATGCATCTTACGAACACTTCCCCGGGATATTATTTTCGAAAACGGCGTACCTCTCGCTCTCCTTCGCATATTCAGCGCGTTGAACAGACGGAAATTGACAGAAGAAGATAAAAAAACAACATTGAAAGTCACAGTGGTGTATTTATTTTATAAACTAAAAAAGCCAGAGAAAAAACAAAAATAAGTGTTTAAAAATCTTAATCTAAGTCTAATTTCACGTCACAAGTTCGTTCTAAGTAATATCACCATAAAGCGTCATGCTAGTCAATTACAAATAATTCATAATATCTGATTCCCGCACATATAATATATTCGTTCGCAATGAAACGCTCCGGTACTTCTGATGTTGCTTCGGAATCCAAACGGTTCGAAGCGTATTCATCGCCATCACACTTTCAGCAACAGCACCAAATGCGACAGCAGCATCAACAACAGCAGCTACACGTTCATCAACATCAGCAAATTCAGGCCCAACAACATATGCAGCAACAACAGTACCAGGCACATCAACAACAATTCCAAGATTTTCATCAGATCCAAGCAGCGCAACAGCACCAGCAGCAACAGCAGCAGCACCAGCAGCAGCACCAGCAACAACATCAGCAGCAACAATATGCCGCAGCTAACCAACAGTTTTACAATCAGTCGAGCTACTATCCGATGAGTCCGGTTCAACAATTTCCGCAGTTTGCTCAGCCCCAATCGCCGATGCTCTTCAACAGTAGTCCATCGTGGAACTACATGACACCCCCGCCGCCGTTCTTTAATCCAACATCAACGCCCAGAGCCTCCCACCCGCCATTACCACCGCCAGATGTGAAACCCGAAAAACCACCGCTTCCAAGAGAGCCCGAACCTGGCATGAATACGCACAATCTTAGGAATGTTGGCGGTGCCACCAACATTGGCGGGGTGAATAGTGCAAGTAACAGTTACAATGGCCCAAGCAGCAGTTTTAATAGCCCGGGAGGATTAAGAGCACCTGGTTCAGTTGGTGGCGGGATCAGAGTACGAGGGCTAAATGGGTTAAATGGTGGCTTATTTCCCGGTTTTAACGGCGAAGGTAGAGGACAACTGCCCAATGGAAATGGAATGATGCATGGAGCGCCACTTATACGTGGCCGTGGTCGCAGAAATCCCCATTTCTTTCCACAACCTCTATTGCCACCCTTTCAGGGTTTGAATGAGTTGGCCCAGCTTGTGGAAGAGGATCAACCAGCCGGCCCGGAAAAATTAACAATTTATCTCAATAACGCCGACACTGGCAGAGTGCACGTCAACAAGAAGGCCAAACGCAAACCAATGTCAACGAGATACACCCGGACAAAGCAATGGGTTCGCGAGGAGGCCGAAGCAGCTATCGCTCTGGAAAAGGAGTTCAATCGAATGCAGAAACGTCCAATGCTCATACTTAAGTTTCCCGATCCGGATCTTAATAAATACATCGTGAAGAAGTACTCGCCCTCGATCGACACGGTTCACTTTCAGCAGCCTTCAACGCCACGCTACTGCTTTGTGCAGCTGAAGGAGGACTCGGATGTGGAAACGGTCATCAGTACGTTACGTGAGATTCCCTTTGGAACTGGCAAAATTAGCGCGGAGCTGAAAAATCAGCACATGGACGATCAGCCAGTGACGCCTGAAGAAATCGATCCGTACACTTTGTACATTGGCAATTTGCCTACGCACATTTCAGTTCGCGTGGTCAAGCAGTACTTTCCCAACGCGCAGCGTATTGACATTGGATACGCACAGAGAATGCGGTACACACGGTACGCGTTTATTCGATATAACACAGTCACCGAGGCCATGGACTCCTACAGGCGGACCATCAATGCTCTGTTGGACTCTCGCAGTCTGATTGTACGCTTTCGTCGGCAAAAGGGAAACATTGGTCTGCCTGGAGAAACAAAATTGAATGCACCAAGCCGGGAGGGCAGGGAAGTTCTGCCGGATAGAGTTCCAAAAGCTTTAGAAAAGGGCCATGACCGGGACGAACATGATGAAGAAGATTTCCCCGAAGACGATGACTTGGAGCACTTGGAAGATGACGGCGAAGACGAGGAAGAAGATGCCGACAGGGGTAATCGTACTGCTGCCGCTACTGCTGTCTATCCTGTTGCTGGATGTTCCATCCCTGTAGCTGAATACGCCGCAGCCGACAACGAAGAAAGTTCAAGACGTGCACTGCCTGTAAAAGCAGAAAAGTCACACAAATCAAAGGAGTCAATAAAAGAGTCATCAAACGCTACACAAGAAAAAGGGATTGTGGAGCAGACTCCGATAGAGCAGTCAGAAGCTTCAAAGGAGGATGATAGACCCTCGACCTCCAAGGGGGCAGCTCCCGCAAATCAGGCTTCAAAGGCGATTGTAAAGGCATTGCCCAATACTCTAGCAGCGCAAGATGCCTCTGATGACGAGACAGAAGATCACAAGGACAACGTTTTGCAAGAGGCAAATAAGTTGTTAAGGAGGAATAGAGCACGATCAGAGTCTCCAATTCTTATTGGCTCATTCCCGCCGGTAACGCGACGAGTTGACGTTAAGCCTGAACCAGACGAAAGTGATGATAGTTCCGATAGTTCTGGAATCAATTTACTGGGAACACGCGTCAAAGAGGAACCCTACGAAGATCCCAATAGAATACCAACGCCGAATGATCCATATCAAGATGACTACGATTACGACGACTTGGATGGCGGTACGTATTTGATATTGTTATCTCTCATTTTCTAGCTCGTATCGTAAGACTGCAGAGACTGCAGGGGACGGTGTGGTTGGGTCACATTTCTGATGGTTTACGTTTTACCCGACCCGGATGGCTGCTAACGAAGACCATTTTGGAGCTGAAGAATAAAAGCAACTTTTGCTTCGTGTTAGAGTCAGTTATCGCGAACGGTTTTTTGGATTCCCTTTCGAGTGGGGTTTCTGCAGTATGGCATTTTTTCCTGGCTTTTCTTTTAGAGCTTTACATTTATTCCAAGGATCTGTTCTCAGCTCTTTAAGGATAGGAAATTTCTACAAAAAACCTACTTCTTCTCTTTAAGACTGCAATAAAAAGCTAATCCTCATCTTTTACTCCTGCGTGTTAAGATCAAAATTAACGGCTCGAAGTTTTTGCAATCCATAGAATCTTTGTCCTCTCGAGAGTCTTTTTACAAATCAATTTGCATATCAATATTTTCCAATAAAATATCTCAACTGCTAGACATTCTACCATTTCCATTTCTAAAGATCATTACGTTTTACTAAAACACATTTTAAACTTCAATACTAAACGGTAACATCTCTGACTTTGTGTGTAATCTTTCAGAACCCGAGGAAGAAGATGACGAAGATTGGAACAATTTCCGTCGCAATGAATTAAATGTTAGAGAAAACAAGCCGGACTTGGAGCAACTCAATAGCATGTGCAAAACATTATCATCGGTGAAGGAGGCACCAATAGACGCGAATCTGGAACCAAAGTCCGAGATTTACGATGAAAACGATCTATTTGAAGAACAGACAAAGAATAAAAATAAAAAGGACACAGACACATTTACAGAAAAGGATCAACTTCATGATATGTTTGCCCAGCTTAACTCTGACACTGAGTGCGATGACGAGGATGCATTTTTCGGAATATAATGTTTTGTAAAAAAAAAAACATTTTTCTAGCTACTTAGTCCTATCTTAAGATTTATCTTTACATTTGAATGATTTTTTTTTGTTTTGGTTTTTAATTATGACATGAATTAAAAGGTACGCGCCGACGAGATATCTAGTGGTAGATATTAGTAGCGGAGTTGAGCAATTGTTTAACAGTTCGATCCGCGGATAATTTTTTTTATTTCTTTTTTTAAGTATACTGTGTCTTTATAATAGTCAAGCTGATTCTAAATATATTTTCCCGGAGAATTTTTTGCGGGGGAAATTTACTTAGAATGGATCTGACTATGTCCTATTGAATGTGAAACGTTTATTTTATACTTTTATTTTAGTTATTATGCAAAAAGTCGTCTAAACTCTAATCTCAAATGTTCTTAATATCGTAATATGTATATATATTTTTTATCCAACAAAATAAATGCCAGTGTAAAGAGGTAATTATTTATTGTGTTTCGAAATTACTTGATCGTTCTGGTTTTTTAAAAAAAGTTCGAGTTTTTTTTTTTATTTATTTCGGTATGGTATTGTTTCCCATAAATTTTGTATAAGCTGGGTGGCTTGCTACTCGGGAATAAGAGGTTTGAACATTCCGAAGGCCGATAGTACCAATCACGTATCTTCGCTGCTTTGGTCTAGTGCTCGGGTCTAGAGCTTTTCGACAGGAAAAGGCAAACGTTTTCGTAATGATATCTACATGTATAAAAACAGTTCGTCCTGATGGACTGATTGTGTTATAAAGCTTGGAGGGTATATTTCCCTTTGTAAGATTTCTACATTTGCAGAGGAAATTCACCGCTATGTATTCGCCTTAAGCGTCACAGACATTTGTATCACTTAAGCCTAGTGAGTTTAGTTGGTGGTCCGTCAGAATGCCTACTAGGCGCCCGAAGTCTTTTCTCGCTGATAGCAAAGATGTCGCAGACTTCTGCAACACATTCAGTCGAACAACTTGAGCTGTCTGCCTTCCGAAGAATCGTGACATCGAATATTGTGCTAATATGAGACCCAGTCATCAATAGAGGCCCTAACCGGGGAAGCAGGCATGCACAACACAGGTTCAGAGTGATTCCAGTGTGGCAATATAAAGTACATGCATATTTCTTAAGGCCCATACTTTGCTCTTTGCTACTTTACATGGAATAATGGTTATCCGAAGAAAGAAATGTAAACAAATGTATAAATGTGACAAAAAGAGTAATTAACATTTTTTGGATAAATATGTGACGGCTTTGTGGCTGTGATAGACTGTACGTTAGTTTTTTAAGAGGTTACTTGTGGGTTTTTATTGTCTTATTAATTTCTACAACATCTCGAGAATATTATCCTATATTTTCAAGTCAATTCACGAGGTTTCTTTGAGGTTATACAAATCTTAAATGCGTTTTTTTCGAAACTGTGTTTTCAAATTCGGTTGTCAAAATTTCTCGAAAACCACTCAACCGATATTGATAAAATTTTACACATGTCTTCAAGATACAATTCACGAGCACTTGGACGATGGATTTTTTTTCAATCACAACTATTTTAAAACAAAAAATATTGAGCAAGTTTTACCAAAATTATCATTTTTTTGTAAAAAGGTCTGCCAAAAATCCAATTTTCAAATTCTAATTTATGGTCTTAATTAAAACACGATCAAAACACTTCTGATGATCCTGTCCAGAGTTCTACTGTCAACGCGGACCTTTTTTCCGAGGGATCACCGGAAAAGACGGACTTTTGAATATTTTCCTTTGAAAATTTCAGACAGTAAAAAGATTGATAAAATATTTTATTTTTTATATAAAAAAAAAATTTTTGAAAATATAACTTTTTTTGAAGGATTGAAAATAAAGACTAACAGAAATATATATTTATAACTGCTGAAAAGAAGTCCACGGACGGATGTATTTCAAAATGGTAACTAAGTTTTCATTCTGGCCGCATAGTTTGTCCAATTTTTGTAATTTTGACACAAATTTTAAGGACCTACATCTTTATGCAGAATCCGAACAGAAAATTGTAGCTCCTTATGATAAGGACGCTTGTGAGATTTTCGCACGAGGTACGACAGTAAAACCAGAACTGGCTCCTCACTTCCGGAATCCTGCGCATGAGAGTTTCCCCCCGTTGGGCTTCGTGAAGGGAGAAATCTCCCGAGGGCAGAGTCTAGGTGGACAAACCTGCCGAACTGCGTCATTTTTAGGAAGATTTGGCCCAAATATAACAAATCTAGAACCCAAAACCTTATACACAGCACGCGTGAGAATGTTGCTAGACTGGTGTCGTCTGTAAGTACAGGCCTATGGGCGGTAGGCACTCACGCTGCTAGGCTCGGCACAACACCCATTAACGTCAATGAGAGTAAAATAGTATTTCACCTCCTATGCGTTTGGAAAACCATTCTTTGATGAATTTTCTAATATCTCGGACATCGGTCTCAATGATATCATAATCTTTCTCAATTCCACCGGGTTTATGTGAGTACCTATACCCTATAAGCCTTACCCTAAACTCCTCATAGGTGGCGGCATCAAAACGGCGCTACAACGCTACTTGCGTATTTCATGTACTCATGAAATTCGGCCATGGTCCCAGCCCTGCTCCAAAAGCGGTTTAATTTATCACTGGTCGTTTCGAAGTAAAAATTCTGAGTGAGAATTGGTTCCCTTTGGGTGAACTATCTAGACATTGTTTCCGCAAAATTTTTATTTATAGTGAATTTAGCGAATGTTTATCAAAAGCCAATTTGTGGTTTTGAACGAACAAATTATTCAAGTGATCTTCGGTTCGGCTGTGTCGTTAAATTTTGTAAAAAAAAACAATACACATTTTTTTCGAATTTTATTTTTATTTTTAATTAATAGAAAACATAATATATATCTACACATATATATATTTCATTCATTCATACAAAATAATATAATAAGTGATAATATTCGGAGTTAAATATTAATTCCGAAAAATATCGTATATTCCTTGTTCTTATTATCTTACAAAATATTATACAACATTTCTTAAAATATAATTTCTTATTATTATTCACTGGATATTTATTTTTGTCCATACATCATCCACTTTAAAATAATAATACAATTAAAAAAATAAATTCTTTAAAAACAATTGGTTTGTTTTTAACAATTAATAAAAACAAACACGATATGGATTCGTTTTCAGTTAATTCGATTTCGCTATGATATAGTACTATACAAACATTAAACAATATTCTAACAGTTTCATTCAATCTTTTGTATCCCATACTGGTGAAGGAAGTAACTTTAAAACTTAAAAAAATTTATTACGAATTAAATAATTAATAAAAAAAACCATACATGTGGACATGGACATTTCTTTTTTTTTTTCATAACTTAAATTATAATTTACTAGTATCGTTTCCATTTCGTCTCGCAAAAAAAATAAAATATTTAATATTGTGTGGAATGTGCACAATTTTATAAATTTTAAATAATACTTTAAAAAGCTGCTGCTCTCCAAACAGAAGTACCTACTAATTCCAAATTATGTTATCGCTAATGAAGTTTCTTCATATGTTTGTGTTTTTTTTTGTTTACTTGTATTAGGTATTTACAAAAAAAACAGGCACTGAGTTTTAATCCGCTTTATGTTGTTTGTTTTCCCAACCTCTGATGAACGCATATACATACATACACTTAATTTAAATTTAAAAATAACGAATTACGCACCAAATTAAGAAATAAATTACGACTTTGTGCGATAACAGTAATAAAAATAAAATAAAAAATTAAATAAGTTTTTACGTTATAAAATTCTCTTTTAGCTAAGAATTAGTTGTTTGACGACAACTAAAAGGGCGGTCGTTATCAAGGCGTATAATGTATTGCTTGTCGTTGCCGATATGCTAATGCCGGAGTTCTTTCCTGAAATTTCATCATGGGCTCGATTTTCATCCGAACCTGAATAGAAAGAATAAAAATAAAAATATATATTTAATTAAAATTATATTAAAATAGTTATTGCTAAAAATAATATCAATTTAATTTAAGTGTTTTTTACAATTTCTTTTTTTTATTTATTTTTTGAACAAGTGCTCTGAAAAAGTGCTAATTATTTTCTATTAATGCGGGATTATTTCTTATCGCCTATCGTTTCTTCAAAACAATAAACTTGTAGCCTGTCGTTGTTGTGACTTATTGGAAAGTGCGTTCGTCTTACCACTATACTACCATATTACGCAAAAAACTCGTAATTGCCCAAAAGTCGTGTAACAGTGAAACAATCCGTCGATTCTAAAAACTCACTTTTTCGAAATTTATTGTTACTATTTACAGTGGTATTACCTACTCCAAGCTAGAAATGTGAAGATGCGACTTTCTTGAGTAAGACGGCAGTTTTCGTGTATGATTTTTGCGTTTTAAAAATTATGAAACTGCTTTTGAGTTGACATAAAAATGGGTTAACCCTCACACGTCTTTATTAACCAGGTTTAATATGATCATTTTTATTTTATCATATCTTTCCATAGTTGTCACACTAATGGGGGATTCCCCATACTAATGGAGAATTCCATTAACCTGGGTTAATAAGGTACCGATTAAGGGGCTAGAATTGTCGCCCATGTAAGCGTTAAAAGGGTTTTGCAATTGGTAAGTGGTTTTACCAGGTTAGGTCCGAGTTCTCTGCTGTACCATCATTATTTTTACCTGATTACATACTTGAAGATTTCATCGTTAAAAACGTTGTGGAAAGGAAGCATTTCATGCATTACTTTTAGTCAAGAATGGGATTTCTGTTTTCCTTTGTACGCTCTTTGTCAAACGAAGTGTGTTCAATTGGTACGCAGTTTTTCGTTACTCTCTCCTTTGTATGAGAAGCCAACTAAACAAGATTGAGGAGACTTCCCATGAATTTTTGTTTAATTTAAGTAAGAAAAACGCTCACTCGGACCCTTGTTAGGATTGAAAGGTTGCCAAATAATTGAAATTTTGTGAGAAAATGAAAATCAAATCTCAAAAATTTAACAGCTCGCTGTCTGACGTTCAACGAAATTCTTTTGATATAGTGGCCATTGTCTAAATTACCGTTATTCGATATTTGTTATCAGCAACTAAGTAGGCATCATCCTACCCCAAAAATTTTATATGCAAAATTTCAGAGGAACGGAAAGAAATACGGAATTTTTGGATTTGGACTTTTTAAAAATCGTAACAGTTTAAGTTCGAAATTTAAGCAATAGAAAGTTAAAATCGCATCGAACCATCGCTTCTATTGTTTCGATCATACGCAAAATTGATTCTAACCCAAATTCGTATTCGATCTAGATAACTTTAGTTAAAGAAAAGGACTCATTTTTTTCATGACCAACCAAGAACTGTAAAAGTACTCAAAGTTTTTGTCGCTGGTTGAAAATACTTCTACTCAACTTGTGGATGTAGTGCGCCATACATGACATGCGTTTCGGAAGGTGGGAATGGTAACCACAACTTTAAGTAAGTAGTTTAAAAATTAAAATGTTATAGCTTTTGGACGGTGGCATTGTATTTGACATGAGTCAATGCTCTATTCCACTGCAGTTCGTCAGATCTTGGATGACTATATATAAAGTCGAGAGGACTCAATATTGATAAGATTATCCATTCAATTCGATGGTTCGATACTATTTCTTCTGTTACGAGACAAAACTAACCCTGAGAGGCAGACACATTTTTTCTTTAAACGGTTATAGAATGTCTTCATGAGTGAGATCATTTCGAAAATTCAAAATTGATTGCTGACAAACAGAACTTTGGTGTTGGTCAATGATGATGGACCTTTTATGTTGTCCTGTCTTCTATTACCATAAGTGCCAGTTTTTTAGTGAAGCCAGATCAGTTATACAGATTTACACCTGCCAAATTTTCCTTTAAAAGAAACGTGAATTTTGAAGGTTATCGTAGTTAAGTTTAATTAATAAACAAAATATCACAAGTGACTTGTGTTAACAACAAGTTAAAAAATAAGATGATGGAAATTAAGCACATTTTCTGTTTGAGTTTAACCGACAATGTTTAGCCTGATGTATACATTTCTATGGGAATTAGTTTTGGCATATACGATATCTCACGTCAGTCAAAGGAATGAGTTGGCACCTTGACAGTTGGCAAGTTGAAAATTTGACACTTTGCACACATGTACAAAAAATATTGTACCAAACTGAGTCGGAGGAAGTTTGTGGATCAGAAAGTTACTGAATGTAAAAGAATATTTTTCGAAGTTTTAACAAACCGAATTTTTCTTATTTAAAACGTAAGTCCTCTGGTGGTATTAGACACTTAAAAAAATATAAATATCTACATATAGGCTCGTAAAACTACAAAAATTTGACGTTTGAAAACATATGATTAGCAAGAGCACAAAGTTATGTTACAAACATTTTTTTTTGTTTTTAAATTACCCAATTAATTTGTATTTAGTTATAATACATTATTTAGTAGATTACATTTGATATAGTCATGCAGAACCATGATATTTTTGTCAAATGAATTTTTGTTAAGTATTACAATGATAACTAGGCGATAAAATATTCCCACATTAATAAAATGATTATAATACAATAAAATACAAAAAAGAAAACTTTACAGAACAATAATTATGTATATCAAAGAAAATTATACTTAAACCAAACTGAACGAAGAATTTAAATGAAATCAATGCAACGTACATGTTGTAAAGCGTGTAAAGTTGTTGGCAGCTTCAGTGTTTCTCATATTATACTCTTGGCCTGGGATTCACAGTGTCCCCAAAAGCATTTCTTTATTTATTTATTTTTTGGCTACGCGCGTTCAATATGTGTGTGTTGTTGTTCTTACTTTTACAAAAAAACTGATTTGATGATTTAATTTACAATGAAGTGTTTGGTTGTTTTGCTTAAGACGGCCTGGCCTGGTTTTAAAAAAATTGTTTCTTTTGCGCTGGTTAAGATGTCACTTTTCAAAATTAATTTATATACAAACTATTGGCATTTTAATTCGTAAATACAAGTTTTTATTGTGATGATCATGGCGGGTAATTTTTGATAATTTCCTTTTCTTTAAAAATAATAGTAGACTGCAATTTTTGTGAATTCAATTTTTTTTTTGGTTTGTTGTTGTCACACACGCATGTACGATTTTCCGAAGAAAACGAACAATTAAATAAAAAAGAAATGGTTTTAAAAAATATTTTGAAATAAAAAAAAAAACAATTAAAAATAATAAGAAAATATTCACTTTTGATTATTTGTGCGCACGTTTTTTTGTTTTATAAGAAGCTGGAAGCTACACATATAGGGAAAGCTAATAGCTAATAGGTAAGGAAGATTTGGGGCTTATGCGGGCATCTCAACCCCGAGATCTGTGCCCTGCAAAACATATTTGTAAAATATTCATAAATAGTAAGTAAAAATTGTATAATTATATCAAACACATACGAGTAATTCATGCTTAAGGAGACATTTTGTGTGCTTAAGTGTGGAACACCACTAACATAATTAGTCACTTGGAGTGAGTAAAAAGGGTGATTTATATTTTTTTTTTTTTTTTTAAATAAATATCGTGCAAACATATAGACCAAATAATAAGAATTCAGTTACTTAGAAGTTTGGTTAAAGAAAAAGACGTGCATTACCCAGGAATGATGTTGATTTGTCCAAATTGTTGCAATTATAAATTGTATAAATTTTGTCATGTTTTTGTGTGAAAAAATTTAGAATTATTATTTTTTTTTAGTTTATTTTGCAAGATGAAGATACGTTTTTATTTACATAGTAGGAACATACATTTTGTATATCTTCATGCTGCCACTTGTTGCCATTACCAAAGTGTTTTCTTTTTATTTTAATTTTTGAATGCCAAAAAATGTCAAAGTTTCTTTTTGTTTCAATTTAAGAAACTTAAATTTAAAACTTTAATCTTAGTGAAACAAGAAATCTGCCAACAAATTCATGCATACAAGGAGAAGAAATAAAATCTACGTTCAGTTGGAATAAGGGTGAAAAATATATAAAACTAACATAATTTTTAAAATACGAATAAATTTTGTTTCTCTAAATAAATGCTTTTGTTTCAGAAAACCAGAGGAGAAGAAGAAACCCAGTTGTGTTTAAAATATATAAATATAGAGTGGACTATGATGAACGTCATGCAAGTCATAAAAATTTTATAAAAAAAAAATTGTTAGTTACGAGGCGGGATTTATTAAAAAAAAAGAATAATACTACTACCAGTTAGTGCATTTGTGCTTATACATAGTATATATATTATTTTATATGTTTTTAGAGTATATATTAATTTCTGTTGTCTTATTTAGAAATATGTTTCATTAACTACAGCTGGTTAGTGAAACCGACCATTTTTTTTTAAATTGCATTAACATTTTTTTTAATATGAAAGGATTTAAAAGAAAAAAATATTACACCATTTAATTTGTTTTTTTTTTTTTGTAGATTAAAACTATATTTAACTTTATTTTATTGGTATGTTCTAATTGGTTTTAGTATAGAAAATTAATATTTAGTTTTATGAGATTTACATTATGAACATAGCAGTCTCAAATGATTTATACATGTTTATATTTTTTGTGTTAGTTTATGTTATATACATTTACTTATACATACTTACCGCATGTTTGTGTACAAACTTTAAGCAGTTTCGTCGGTTTGTTTACTTCAAATTATGTAAACCCAAATGAATATCAATATATTATGTAAATATATTGAAATCAGATGCGAAACTACAATGATAATCAACCACAACCTTTCGAAAATATTCCAATTTCCCAGTTTGTTTTTTTTTCTTTTCAAAAATAATACTTATATCAATGAAACAATACAAGACAACACAATAAATGTAGAGAGAGAGAGAAGGTAATGGGAGGAGATTTAATAAAGTAGAATTATGGAAACAAAATCATTATTATTGGTTAACATAATTTTCTTTTACACAAATACTTTGTATGTATAAAAAACACCGATTTAAAATTTTTAAAAACATAAAATGCGATACAATATACAATCGGGCTTATACACTGTTATAAATAGATTGTATTCTTAAACGTAACATACCATTAAATCTATTTTTTTTGTTAAGTATAATTAAAAAAAAAACTCTTCTTATATGAATCTTTACGTTCATTAAAAATAAACTATATGTTTTTTTTTTACTACAATTTGAAGAGATCATGTGTGTAATGTAATGTTCTTATAAAGAATATTAATTTGTTTTTCAAAACACTATAAATTGTTTGGTTTCTTTTTTAAAAGAGTTCGTGTGGTCGGTTCCACTCACCTGCATCGAATATCATATCATCATTATCATAACTATTCCATTGAGAATTATCAACAACAGTCTCGTCAGTATTTTCGATGACATTACCTAATGAGTTAAAGGATGATGGAACATTCTTACAGCCGAACCACCAATGGGCTGATGGTCTGGGGAATGGAGGATTCGCGGAATCAACCTGAAATATTAAAAAAAAAAAAAACAATTAAAATAAAAAAAATTAATTAAAATGTGTTTTGTGACATATGAGTCATATCACGATATTTGACGTCTGGTACCGTGTTAAGATTTATGGCAGATTGGCAGAAACTCATTCAAGTCACGCTTGAACAAAAACATTTGGTCATTAAACGATATGGAATTTTTGAATTTATTTGAAAATCACATTCTTGCTGTTTAAGAATTTTAGACTAGTCTTTTATTTTAACATAAATGAAAAGGATTCCGATTCCAATCGGAAAATTAGTCAGCCTCTCAAGCCACTTTGGAGATAATTTATTTCAATTCTGATCATAAGTTGAAATTCTTTTAATACTTGAATGCAAAAGCTTAGTCATTAGAGACCACTTCGTGCAGGAATTTATTCACTTTTGAACATAAATGAGCTGTAGATAATTTTATGTGCCAAAATTCAGGTGCAATACATTTCAAGTTTGAGCAGAAAATGACTAGATCTGTATCAGTTCTTTTGCTGAACAACATTTTAAATTAAACTTACCGCAAACGTTCTATCATTGAACCGATAGTATTTATCTCCCTTGAAGAAGTATGTGTAACCATTTGTGTATTGTAGCGCAGCATCGAGATTATTTGGCAAACCTTCCCAATTCGAAATTGGTTTGGGGTATGTCGCCTTGACTGGGGGTCTCTTTAATGGATCGAAACGCCAGAATTTACTACCCTTGTAGAAGTAAATTTTTCCATTACCACCCCAAACCATAGCGGCGTCCAAATGGTCTGGAATACCAGTGAAACCTTCGCTAATTTCCTTTGGATATTCCCCATCAACCGTTCGGCCAGAGTATCTCCAGTATTTGGTACCTTTGAAGAAGTACGTCTTGCCATTCTTGTATGTGAAGGCCGCATCAATGTCACCTGCAATATGCGGATTAGAAAAAAAAATTATCTTGACTTATTAATCGGCTTTTACCTGGAAGACCTGGCCATCCTTCTGATATGTATTTTGGATATCCATCAGCCACTGAGTTCTCTGTAAGTTTGTAGTACATTTGACCCTTAAGCGCGTATGTAAGACCATCGTGTGAATTGAACATAGCGTCGACCTTTGGATCTTTACATAGCGTAGAGTCGTCATGAGGTCTCGTTGGGATAGTAGCTGGCTTCGTTGTGGTTTTCGGGATATTAGTTCCGACTTGGTGGGTCTTTTTACCATACAGCGCTTGGATAGCTAAAACATCGTCGGAATCAAGCCTGAAAACAGGATCGAAACCACGGTAGAAAGGAGCCATCAGCGCGGATCTAACATCGGAATGGCTCAAGCCGAGAGAGTGACCGAATTCGTGAGCTGCTACTTGGAACAGATTTGTGCCACGCGGACTACCAATTGACCATTGTTCTGCGTCATCAAAATGCGCATCACCTCCATAGACAGGGAAATAAGCGTGTGCCAAAGTGCCACCTGGGCCATCGAATGGATCTCCATCACCATGCTCACTTTCTTCGAATCTAAAAAGAGTTAATGAAATCACATTTAGAAGACTGCTTTTGGGAGATTAGATGAGCTCCTGATTATTACCTGATTTCAATATGAACTGGTCCAGTTTTTTTCGCTGTAAATGTGAGATCTGTATAGTCGCTCCAAACATTGAAGGCCCTTGAAACTTCAGCATCAACATCAGCTTTCTTCAGCCTCTTGGGATATTTGGAAATTTTATAAGTCAATCCTTTCACCCTCCAGCGACTACCTTGCAGCGCATATCGTTTCGATCGACTGTCAGTGCCAAAACCAACTTTATCCCTCACACCACATCGGGGCAGTGACATAAATTGTAAAGTTTCATCATCCAAATCACCGGTCACATTTAGGCCGGCAAATCCCTGAAATTCCTGTATAGCTTTGTTCCATGTAGTTTCGTCCAAAAGTCCACCATTGGCAGGGTTTCTTGCTCCGGCAGGTAGGTAACCGAATTGTGACAGGTATATCTATGTAAATGAAAAAAATAAATAAAAATTAAATCAGCGATCTTTAGTAATGTGACATTCCGGTCATAACCATAGCGCTAGTATCGACTTCTTTCAAACCGCTTAGAATAAATATCAAATAAACAAAGTTTAAAAAAAACCATGATGAACTGCTCATATCAACTTAACGAAACTCTTCAGGAGCAAAAAACTAATTTACTACGATCGTTCCGTCGCGTTACCTGATCGACAATAGACTAAAATTTGCCACCACTGCCATGGGACGGCGCGAATTCTAGCCAATCGACCGATTAACATGCATAGCCTGTATCTGTAAGCTAGCGCATGCTGTCATGATTTTCCTAACCGACAAGGACGAATTGCCAAGAGATCGCGATATAAGTGATCGTATACATTTTGGCGAACGTTTGGGTGATGATCGGGAACGCATAATAAATAGATGGAATGCATTGGAACATGATTGATGGGAAGAGAATAATTCAGTGAAAATAGTTGCATTGTGCGAGTTAAATAATTCTGAATGCATTTTTGTGTAAGACCTGCACGAGGTTACGTCTTCAACAATCAATATCAGTTAGTGAGAGGCTACGGCTATTGAGCTATCGATACTTTGATTGGAGTGACACATCAGAACAGTTGTACCCTTGATTAGCGTTTTGGAGGAAAACCAATTTGGCCAAAATTTGTTTACAAGAATTAGAACGACATTTGACGGCATTTGAGTATTAAATACAGGTTTGTATTCTTCTCAATGTTAGTTAAGTCGTGAACAGTTATTTATCACAAATGGACAATATTTGCTTTGGCAATATTCTCTTCTTTGCTTTGGGTTGTTTTTCAGACTTTCACAGGAGTTGTAAGGAAAAATTTAAGCAAGTTGGCTTATTTTTATAAATAGTCGAGTAGAATTCTAAGCTTTAACGAAACTTGTGTAGAGAGCAGACACATTTGGTACGATATTAAAAAAGTGATTGCATTCAGTGATCCACTTTTTGCGATGTAGTCGATGCAAGTCAACCACTTTCGATTTACTTCCCCTATTTTATTTAAGAAAACCTCCAAAATAAAGGACCAAAATGCAATTACATTAGGGACTAGAAAACGACGTGCAAACATGACAAAAATATAATTCTATTTTCGACTTCAACTAATAACTTGTAATATAACATCAAAGCTATTCTTCTCTAGTTTCTAGTATGTCACGCAATTGTTGAATTCCCATTCCCAAGCTATAGATACTTAGCTGAACAACTCAGTTCAATGCAAGCAAATATTTCGAGCTCCTTCGAATATAATCTCTTAATTGCATTACTTTCGCATGCTTGTTTATGTTTATATTTGTGTTGTTATTGTAAGGCATTAACATTCGCTAATTGTAATTTCTAAATTTGTAACTTTTTGGTAGCTACTATTGTAGACTTTCTTTCTTTGTATTTTTTTTTTGTATTCATTCGCTCAATGTAAAAAGTATTGTTTGGCTGACGCTTGTAAAAATAATTAAATAAATAAATACAATGAAAAATCACATAGTCATTGAATGATATAAAAACATAACGTACTTGGGTTTTTTTGGCGTAGATAAAACGATAGCAACACAAAATATTGAATTTTTACTCAGATAAGCACGAATCCAATCGGAATTCATGATAACCCTAAATATATAAGATTTCCTTATTCTTCGATGGAAATTATATAAACCAACAGCACATAAAGTACGAGACATATTTTTTTTTTGTCAATCAATTATTTAACATAGATAGGTACTGCCTTTTCCACATCTTTTCAAATGGGTATCTGTGAGAGAATTTCGATAAACCTTGCTTTTATTTATTTCAATCTTTGCACAAATTACACATTATACGTACGTACATAGCTTTATAAAAAAAATATTTTTTTTGCTTCGCACACTTCTTCCTAGTTCTCTCAAAGAGGACGAAGACTGAATTTTAATATCGATTTCGCTTAGAAAATCAAATTATGAATCGATGATGGCGATGATGATTTTTTTTTTTATTTAATTTTATGAATAATTTATCACCTGGAAATAGAGACAGCCGTTAATGAAGGAATTTGCTGTAGTGTGATTCACCTTGCTATTGGCATTTAATATCAACTAATTTGGTATTTATTTTTCATTTGCTTGATTTATAAGGACATTGAATGACTTTCCTATTGTTTACTTTTTCTTCGGGATGCGTAACAAATGTATTGTTTAACAATTAACAATTCAATATATATAAAATGTAAAATCATCATTCTACTTTTCGACAAGACTTGCATCTACAATAGTTCAAATAAGTAAATTAAATGAAATCGAAAAAAAAGTCCCACGATTTTTATAGCAAACACGTGCAGAACCAATTTCTATAGCTGTTTGGGTTAAAGCTTTCAATTTCAATTGAATTACCTACTAAAATACCCATAAACATTAAAATGGTTGCAATTATTTAATAGCACCTAGGAAGTTTAGTTTCGACTTTTGTGAGAGACGCATATGTTCGTTGAACTTTAAACTTCAATTATTTATCAATAAGAGGGTATGTCTGAAGTGAGAAAACAACAAACAAAAATACTAATTTAATTTAATCGATTCATTTGAATCATTATTCCATCGACATACATAAATGTAGATACACTGAAGATAACACCTGCTTTGTACAAACTTTCCAGTTGTCGTTTTTTTTTTGTCTTTTGCCATAAGGCATGGCTAAGAATAGCGAAATAGCACTCTTGGTGACAAACTTATTTATGTTAGCCTCGTGTATATTGTTTTCATGAAATGATTCGCAAGAGCCCAACTTAATTTAGATGCTTAGTGACCTCGTTTAGGTTTCATCTAAGGAATACAAATAAGTCCGAATATAATAATATTGTAGACGAAAATTTTAAGTCCTTATTTTACCCGTGTTCGTGTTGAGGAGTTATATAACACCTTCTGCGACACTTTTCACCCACATAATCTGAGTTTCGTTTCGAACATACATTGCTGGCCAAAGACGAAAAGGAAACGTAAGCATATCCACTGGGTAATTGGACATTTTAAGGTGGCTCTCCGGATTGTATGCCGTCCATACTAATGACTTCTTTTTGATTTTCTTTATCATATGGCCATCGATTTGCATACGATTGCTATCAGCTGTTGATGATTTTTCGTTGGAAATGCCGACTGACAGTACTGACGCGCTCACCACAATTAAAAATGTTATTCGTGTGAGGAAGTTGCCTGCGAGTGCCGGTAGAATAGTTCATTGGTATTGTTGTAGATTCAGACCTTACATATTATCCAGGTAGGGTATTGAACTATGAAGAAGGTGGCATTCGATGTTTGTGGTCTTAATTGATTCGTTGTATGTTTTAAATGATTTATGATAGAGTGGCGACATTTAAATTTTGTATGAGGTAGACATTCGTTTCTTCGTATGGTTGTTCAGAGTCGGCTTTGGCAAATGGGGCGCCCTGGGTGAGATTTTTGCTTTTCCACCTCTCCTCCAGGAACGTTCTTTAATGGTTTTTAATTAAGAATTTGTTCTTAAATTTGGTTGTTTAATTGTACATTTTCTTGCAGATCTGAAAGCAATTATTAAAAAGTAAAGCAGATCCTACAATTGAGATTTGAATAAGTTTTGCACTTAAAAAAAAGATGTACTCTATCTTTCTTAATTTATTTTCAATAATCAAAATATGCCAACAATAAAGGTAAAGGGTGTTTTTTTAGAGGTTGGTTTTTCGAATAGAGATAAAACTGACATTTTTTTGGTCAAATCTGGCAACTCTAATGTCATTTATGTTCATTTTGCTTTGCCATTTCATCATGAACAGGTTGACGAATGAACTACAATTGCAAATCGTGCAAATTCATTTCGAAAATAATGGTTCAGTTCGCGAAGTTCACCGCGAAAATTTTGTTCAGTGAAGAGGCTCATTTTGGGTTGAATGGCTAAGTCAACAAGCAAAATTGCCGCACAATGACAGAATCCACATGAGACCCTTGAAACGCCATTACATCCACAAAAACTGACTGTTTGGGCTGGTGACCATACTTCTTCCGAAATGATGATGGGGAGCCAGTTACCGTTAATGGAGAACGGTATAGAGCCATGATAACCCGACTATTTTGTTCCCGAATTGAATGGCATGAATGTGGATGAGATGTGTTTCCAACAAGACAGCGCTACATGCCACACAGCGGACGTCACAATCGACTTATCGAAGGAAACATTCGATGAGCGCATAATTTCTTTGAATGGACCTGTCAATTGGCCACCAAGATCGTGTGATTTGACACCATTGGATTATTTTCTTTGGGGATATGTGAAGTCGCTCACCTACGCCAACAAACCAGAAACGTTAGGGGACTTGGAAGCCATCATTCGTGGCGTTATTGCCAACATACAGCCCTAAATGCTTGAAAAAGTGGTTGAAAACTGGACCTCTAGACTTGTCTTTATTCGAACCAGCCTCGGCGGCCACATGCCGCCATTAATGGCATAAAATTAGCCAAATTGATGGACATTAAAATGATTTTCTTGTGTTTTATTTGAATTCGAAGTTCTATACCTCTAAAAAAACACTCTTTATATCTGGAGACATTTTTTTGTTATTTTATTATCGCTTTTCATCGAGTAAAAGTATTATGTAAACATTGTATACGCCTTAAATTAGCTTCAATTAGGTCAGCAACTAATTAAAATTCCAATTTAATATAATAATGCATTTTGTGCGTATAAGTATGCAAGCTTTGTGTTGGTGCATTATTTTGGGGTGGCTTATGGGTCATTATATTAGATACTTTATGAACTTGACGTCAACGACAACAAGTTATTATTAAAAATGTAGAAAACTATTCATTAGCAGTTTGTTGGTATATAAAGAAGGGGTAAAATTTATGTAGCGTGTCTCACGCAATTCTATATATACGACACAAAGTGTTTTACTTTTTTTTCGACTCAAATTCTTGCTCACACTGATGTTTGATGAGGTTAGTAAGGTGTGTTCTAAATCACTCAAAGAATACTATGCAAAGGATTTGAAGAATATAAAAGAGTAGATAATATGTCCCAAAATGCATTCGCACTATTCCCAATAGATTCTTTTCACATATATTGTACTGTTTTTCTTTAACCGCAGAATCATAGAAAAACCACACAACAAATACCGTTTAATCACGCGAGTCATTTTCTTAATTATTCCCCCTCTTATTTTGCAAATATGTCAAAGCGAAAAAGCTTACGCTTTACAACACCTACCTATATCCTCACAAAAATATTGCATGACAAAGTCGAAAGAATTCGCATGCGTTTTTTTGTTTCCTAAACAATAAATAATTTGCTGCACGATTCTGTTAATGTTATTTATTTATGAATTGCATTCGATATATTGTCAGAACATTTTGACACATGTACAATATAGTGCTGAATATTGACAGTCAAGTGCAAGTCCAAGGTATTTCAATCATTTCGAGGTTATGAAAAAAAAAAAAAAAAAACATCCAACAACAATTATTTGATTCAAACAAATTAGATATATATCACACGAACATCATTCGATATGTGGACTCATTAAATAAAATGTTGATGCTTGTCACAGCTGGATGAATAGGAAAATGATTTTTTTGATCATACTACCCAAGTTTGGTATCGGTATTCGAGTACACATTATCTAGTTCGAATAAATTTCGTCCGTGACTCTTGCAGTGAACGTTTGATGAAATCACATTAAAATGTGATTAGAAGCTACCGGTAAAAAAAAAACCAAAAAATTATAAGGATTTGTCTCAAAGAATGCACACCTATTAAATAGATAGGTAATATCTATTTTTACTTTGACTTTAGTCCCGGGTGATTCCTTATCAAAATATTCAGCATAACAAAATTAAAATGACATCAGTCTTAGTGTTTTCCCGCCAACATCATTCTTTCTTAATAAACAAGTGTTTTACTACCTATTCTAGATACCACAATCACTGTACGTGACGTGAAATCGCCATCTAATTGTTAATGCCAATAACTTGATAAGATAATGCGAACGACAGCAAGCGCCATCTTAATTTTGTCGAATGACTAGTTTTATAGATTCACTTTTGCTAGCGCAATTAATATCTATTAGAATTTGCATTGAAAAATAACAGATTCAATCTCTCGTGTTTCAATAATTCACAGGAATGTTTTAATTTTCTAAATTTGCAAAATTATTCTGACATTAACTGAGATTAACCAACCGAGCGCTAAGCTTTGATCATTTGTAGTAAGCCTCTTGATCAATATGCGATATTAATGCAGACAAGTCGTAACAGATTACTTTAATTGCTGCAACCAATCAAAGTAAATAAATTTTCCACTTCATACAGTTACTCTGTACAATATTCTACTGAGGAAATCAATTAAATCTCATGGAACCGTTTAATTATAGTTAAGGCTTATAGTGGACCTTCATTGATCAGCTTGTTTTCACAAATTTGTTATTTATTTTGTTTAAGTTTATTTTTTACATTTAATTATTGACAATTATCAAGACAGGGTTTACAGTAAATTATCCATTGTTTGATGATATAATTAACATGTTGTCATCGAAAACATCAATAAACATATTACCCGCCGACTTGACAACCCATTATTTTTTTTTTACATTTAAAGCAAGAATGAACGTTAGCTGTTCTTAAGTTTCTCACTCCAATATAAAATTCAAATTCAACAGAAATAAATAAGCTCAACAGTCATGTGAATTTCTTATGGTTCACCAAAATGCGTCATCACACAGCGAGTGACAAACTTAATCGGAAGTCATTTAATGGGCTTGATTCTAGTTGAGATTTTTGACAGCCACCAAGACGGATATGAAAAATCTATCTGACGCATTCGATATTTATAAGTGAGAATTGAGAATATGATAAATTTTGGCAAAAGATAAGATCGAGTTAAATAAACACATTCGAAATAAAGAAAAGGTACTACAATCTGTTCCACCGTTGTACTTTTAAATAAAGTTTCCATAATCGCTTTAAACTTTTGTAAACAGATGCTTAGCATTAGTTTAGGTAGGAGGTAAAAACACCTGATTTTTGTACAAACAATGGGTGTCGATTGCCGGCAGTTTGTGATAGCATGGATTTTCTTCAGTAACGTTAGGCTTCGTAATTAGCTTGAAAGGGTATAATGCTCATGAATCATGTAGTAACAATCGCCGATGTAAGTGTAACTAACCAAAAGTTTTCGATCAGCACCAAACAAAACGTATCTCACGATAAGGCTGTGTAGAGCCCCAATTTTCACGATTTTACCACGATTCTAAGTAGCGTTAATAGAAGTGGGCGGCTGCCACGCCCCATGGATGGAAAATCACAAATGTTAGATTTTTCTCTATGGTTTCTCAGCAAACCCTATTACTGGGCAACATTTCAAAGTTCTTCTATGATTGGAAGTGCTCCATAGTTTTGATGATCTGTCAGTGAGTCAGTGATACGCAAAGTGATACGCAAAGTGATTTGAAAATGTTGGGGCCTTAAAACTTAGGACTTAAAACTTGGAATTTGGTATGGAGCCTGCTGCTGTGCGTCCCAATAAATCCTGCAAATTTTAGCTTTCTTGTAAGCTAAGTTAGGTCAAAATGACCTGAGTTGGTTCGTGTAAATAAGGGGGTAGTGCCAAAGTTGCTAAAGAACTTGGCTGGGCACTACCGTGCCCCTTGATTTAATGAAGAAGGTCAGATATGTTCCAAAATTTTACGGAATATTACAGGTTTTAGTTTGCCATATAACTGAATAATCGTCAAAAATAAATTTGTATTGCTCTTCTAAAAAAAATGCATTTTAATAGAGATATATGTAAAGCTTATATTTACCACATGCTAGTCATACTTTCGTACAACTGCGCCTTTTCAAAAGATTGCTTATTAAACACCTAGCTAAAGCTAAACCACTTTTTTGTTATTGAGGTATTTACCATTCCTTCACTCAACAACACGGCGGACAAGCACCTGAGACATCAATTCAATATTTTCCCTCTGAATACCTACACCTACATGAAGAGCTTTGCCGTCCGTCAGGACTATTTGTGTCAAATGTTTACCTTGGTTCGCATATAAAATAATTAGAACACCAATTTTTTATCATTGTTTATCCACGAATTTTTACAAAATAAATGAATGAAAGTTGTGATCTCTACTGACTACGAGTATTAAAAGAGACACTTGTTAAAATAACATAAAATATGCCATCAAGATTCATGTTGTGTTCATAAAAACATTTATTTTAAGAAGGAATATTCCAAAAATAGCATGTAAACAATATTTTTTCGAAAAATAAATACAAAATTGACGCGCTTTGCATAAAAGTTAGTTCCTGGTAGACTAAAGCTGTCAAGTTCCTGTCAAATGTCACTTATAGCTTAAGCAACGTCTCTTAATATGGTTATTAGACAAAAAAATACCCTACATTTGACTTGAGCTAATACTGCAACTTTTGTAAATATTTGTGTTTTTGTCATTATATTAAGGTCACGAATTCACTGTCAAAAAGGATTGCTCTTAAGAAGTGCATGCGTCATTAAGGTTTATCTGATTATTACTCAATGACGCATGTAAACCTGGAAAAGTTGTCACGATCAGATTCTTATTAATTTCGCAGTTTTTCATTTACATTTTTCCGAGACAGAAAACCAAATGACGCTTGGAAAATGCCGATGCACAAGTTTAACTTGCATTACTTGCAAGTTTGTTTTAATTGCAGTTTAGTTTGTCATTCAACAGATGACCTGATATTTACGGCGTTTTTTTTTTTTAAATCTTGTAAATCATTCATAAATATTTATATCTCTATATTTGCTATGAATTAATTTGGAAAACTTCATATTCGCAAGCTTTCAAAAGTTCATTGCACCCATAAACATTTCGTGTTAGCCCTAAAGCTAATTAAGTATTAGTTTTCTCGTATCTCACTTCATGAAAATAAATAAAATATGTTCAGTCCAAAGCATTTCATTCATCAGCCAATTCCAGAGGGTATTTACCAGAAACCTTTGCTTAATTGGTCTCAAATTCGTCCTCAATTGCATCCTACATATTAATTCATTCAACTCTGTGAATAATACATGAACTACATTTTCGGCCCATTCATGTGGTAGGCAGTTAACAAGTATACCTGTATGATAAATGCCCACTTGACATTTACTCGTAGGTGCTGGAGAGACTTGTCAAAGGATATAACAAATTATTCCGAAAAAGTAGATTACCGGAACAGGGGGTCATTCAACTAATCGGGGCGTATGCGTTCAAGTTGGATTTCCTCGAATTATATTCTTTACTTTTGCTTTCTCTCTCTCTCTCTCTCTCTCTCTACAGTATAATCCTTAACCTTTGAATGAGTGGGGCGCGATAAACGAGCTGTGCTTATTACCTCAATTTTGGTCAAGTTGGGAAATATTGCGTCTTACACGCTACGACATATTTTTGCTGTCCTTACGTCATTGCCAATGGAAAACAGAAAATATTTATAGCCTGAAAGGTGGGGTAGAAAGTAGTTAAGGCCCGTAAATGGTTGTCGATACTTTTACTCTTTGAAATGAAGAAAAATTAAAGAAAAACTAGATTAGTGTGGCTACATGAATGGACAGCATTTTTCGCAATCATATGCCCAGTTTTGTTGATGTTCCTGTTTATATTTTTTTAATGAAGCTTTTATATAAAATGTCGTAGATCAGCTAGCTATAAGGCAAATTAGAGAAAATGTATGTGTAACAGGCTTGAGAGTAGTTATTGACTCGAATATGATTTAATTCATTATTTATAACATTTCTTAGTTGATGTGTAGCCATTTATTGCGAGTTGAATATAAAAGACAAACTAATTTGTAAGAAGTAGTTTAATCGTGGAAGATTTGCAATTAATTTGAAGAATATGAATTGACTTGAAGATTTGGCATGTTTAAAATTGCAAGAAGTTTTCGTATTCTTTTTTTTGCTGAAGCCTTAGACTACATATTTAAAAAATAATTCATAAATGAGCTGTCAAAAATAGTAAAAGACATTTCATGTACAAAAGCAATTGCCTACAACTTTTCGAATAAAACAAAAAAAAAAAATCGCTGACAGCTACCTGCACAACCATTTAGACCTAATAAATCGCATACTTAAATATTACGTCTAGGCTGTGAGCGGTCATTTCGCAACAATTGTCTTCAGGCATTTTACACTTAACGTTTCCATGCACCCAGCCTAGCTGGCTTACAATCTTAGAATTCGTGTAAACTTCTCTCGTCTAGTTGTTTATTTGCATGCATGTACAATATAGTACATACATACGTTCTCGAAAAAGGAAGAAATGAACTTCTTGTATTGGCAACAACCTTCACCTCGTCAGAGGAGTGAATTTATGGGGTTGGTGTTCCACTTCGACCGGTCGGCAGAAGCTATTTTGTACGCTCTTTTCATTTTGCCTTGATTAATTATTTCTTGTTTTTCTCTATGTTGCTTTCTTTTTCACTATTTTCAGCAATCTTTTCTCTGATGTATTTGATGTGAATTAACTACTCTTCTGTTTAAGTTTTTAAGTTTTTTTTTTTGTTCCTTTTTGAGAATAAAATAAGTCTTAGTCATTCTCTTGCTGATGCATTGACGTCGTCGTCGTCGTCGTCGCCTATAAAGTCTATAAAAACTTCCTATATCGTGTGCCTCCTTATAATAAAAATGTTCCATTTTCTGGACTATTAGTGATTAAAAAAAAAAATTAAAACAAAAATATAGCGGAAATTAACCTTGATTGTAGCACTATTTAAAAATTCAACTCTTGTGTAGAATCAATAAAATAAAATTATAATTATTACATACAAACACACAGGTGTAGACACAGTCTACATACGTAATTGGATACCAAGAAGCACATCGCACTTATAAAACCGTTCCTGGTGAATTAAACTTGGCGACACTGTGTAGTAAAGACCACGCACATGCAGCCAACCCTGTTAGGAATACTAAGTAGCTTTGCGCAAAAAAAAAATATTATTAAATTATTAAACAAAAGATTTTTAAAACCATACCATTCGCACTAATTTCTCTGACGAATTCATAACTATTTTGATAAAATTAAAATTATTGCTCAAATAAGACTTAAGGAAGTGTATTTCTGCTATCTCTCATCTGGTATTTACTCGTTTATGTGTCAGAAAAAAAAAACACTTCCACCTTTTTTGGGATGTATTTGTATTTATATCGACTATCGCGAGCTATGTCTCCAACTAGCCGATGACATTGAGTCGACCATACTTATAAAGTGCTACACAAAGCCCGGCCAAGTAGAATATCATACATTCAAGTAAACATATACTAGATTTGAAGCCAATCGTGGCCTAACATATCAATTAGGCTCTATTGTTCTATTGAAAGTAACATTGGATGGTTTTTCGTATTTTTTTTTTTTTGCGTTCTGTCAAACTGCGGCATCGGAAATAAATCTCAACTGGCTGCTACTGTATGCATTGTTAGGCGTCTCATAGTCGAATTGTCTATGTCTAGTCGCGGCAAACTAACATCAATCCTCAGGTGTATTTTTTGCTTTTAATAAATGACCAAAGGAATGCATTTACCGGCGCGGCGGCGGCGTCGTTGGTTTGCGATGCAGATTAAGTGTAATAGATACTCTATGGGTTGTGTGAGCTCAACGTTATTACAGGTGAATTACACTGATTTCGTGGTAATAAATTATTTGCCTTCATCCAACAGTATATGTACACAGAAACGAGCTTTCGATAGTGCAATTAGGTATACTTGGGACATGAATTGCATGCAAATATGCATGCGATGATAGATTTCATGATCGGGTGTGGTGGTCACGTGCTGCCGCTGGTACTAGTTGTCCCCGATGATCTTTGGCAATGATCTTTGTTTTATTTTTTTTTTGCGAGAGAATAGTGTCGATGTCAGCAAATAAGTTACATTAAGTGTCAAAGTGCTTTATAGAATTTCAATATGAGTTTTAAAGTTTTTTTTTGGGGGGAGATTAAAGTTATAAAGTTTTAAAAAATAGATAACAATTTAGCGTGAACAAATTTTCAGAAAAAATGCTTTAACTCGTAACACCTCGCAGTTTCGTTGAGATCATGGTAATCAACAAATTAACATTGCACTAAACCATAGCTCTATCTAAATGCCAGCAAATTAATCTGTAATTAATTGAATGTTAAGTTGTATGACTTAAATTTCATCTACTTTTGCCCAATTTCTGTCGCTCCGCAAAATAGTGTCTGTCATAGATAAAATTTAATAAGGTCATAAGGTTCCACGTCTACAAAAAAAGTATTTACTTTTTACAAACAAACATTTTTTTAAAGTCTACAAAATTTGATGTCTCAAAAATTGCTTTAAATAGCTATTTTGATGAAATTTAAATTCAACAAAATCTATATACCGAAACTTAAATTAAACATCGAAATGTTGGAGACTATTCTTTTGGAAAAATTATTATATCTTGAATTTCAAAACTTTGCTCTAAAATTTCATGACTAAACACTTAAAAAATGTTAAACCTATTGACAGGTACTGAATGGCATTTTTAAAAGCTTCTTTGATAGAATGTAATAATAACTCTTTTTTCGACGCCTGACGTATTGTTATCAAAAGTATACATATGATTGTATTAAAACAATAACAATGCATGCTGTTTTTTTCTTACGCTAAACTGCATCACTTATCTGTTGTTACTCTAACGGTCATTTAATTGCAATTACTTAAACAAATTGAACTTGAACCCCTTTGCGGTTTTGTTTATTTGTAATTCATTCCGGAAAAAACCTGAACTAACTATTTCATTAAACAATTGAACAGCGCTCCATCCCTATTAATTGTCTCATGAATCAGCGCACAACACTGTATACAGTTTCGGAAAACTACCAATTTTAACAGTAAACTTCATTAAATAACAGATATAAAAACTTATAATGGAACTCGCGCACTTCCTAGAAAATCACTTTTAATTCTATGCACACGCCTTAGCTTCCGTCAGGGAAACCTTTTTTTCAGTTTGGACTTTAGCATCACGTAAAACGAACACAGCGTAGCATGACTGAACTATCTCATGAGGGAACCAACGCAACGATACGAGTACGTATTCAAATGAGAATGTGATTTTGCTACCACCGATAACTGAGCCGCCACCGCAACACAATGTTATATCGATGCACAATCTTAGTGCTGTCGGTCGGGTCGAGCTTGGTGCATATTTAATGGATGAACCTTCAACTTTATGAATAGTAATTTGCTGTTTCTCTGCAGATGATGATGCTACTGTGTGCGGTTTGAAAATGCATAAGGTCCACGTGAGACAAGTAGGTACATCTCACTTCCCCTCATTTTAATTGAGAAGGAAGCTAAATTGAGATATAATGACGCAACTTTAAAGAGAGAATTTATTTGCATTTTTGTGTAATCAAAGTCGGATTTGAAATGCTAAGTTGCAAAGTGTTATACGGAAATAGTTATTTAGACAATTTAAGACGCTTGCAACGATTTGACCACCGGGTGTGGTAGACACTCAATGAACTCATCCCCGACTGACCTATATCAACCGAATTTCACCTTAAAAGCAAAATTATAGAACCGCATAAAGCCTCAACTAATTTAATTAAAAAAAAAAAATACGCTTTGACGATTTGAGGAATTATTTTTAAGTGGAAATATCAGCACTGGCGACGTCTGGTTGTCTTCTAATTTACTTGATAAAAATTGTCCGCGCCATGGTATGTGGGAGCTTTGGCAGATTAAATGATAAAATTTTGTTGTTTATGCGTATAAAGTAATAATGAGTATGCAAATAATAAACACAATTGTTATGCATGTGCATTTAGAAAACTAACAACACCTAATAATTGTTACGTCCTGGTGCTGCCTTATCTGTGATCATTTTGCAATTAACAGATGTAAAAGTTAATAGTATCTGTCTTTGTCGAGACAATAGACATTATTTAATGGCTTTGGTGTGTGCGCTTAACCAAAACAAATAAATATTTGTATATAGTGTTGGCTTTAATTGAAATATATTTGTCTTTTGATGACATAAACCGGTAACAAACCGCTGCACCTCCATCATAAATCATCGAATAGTACGTTCGTAGCAATCGTTTGCAAAAGAACGGCAAATGCATTGCATTGTACCTAGTTTTGTTTAGCCCGATTGTAAATCTGTTTAAAATAAACATTCAGTTGGAGAATCGGAATTGTCTGTTTTGCTTTTTTATATATATATTTATTTTTGGATGAGTCATGAGACAATTAATGCGGAAAGATGAGTGAGTCACAAGCGCGAGCGAGCGAAAGTGCCTGGAATTATTTACTGCGGCGCCGATGGACGGGTGATTTCTAATTTGTTTCGATTGAAAAATTCATGAATCGGAAACGACATTATGACTTGTCATTATGTGGTTATGCTATGCTTTGCTTCTGAACTCAAAGGTGTTAATCTATAGAGGTTGACATGCTCCTGTCGAATAAATTATGTGTGTCGTTCAAAAATTATACATTTCTAATACTTGTGTGAGTGTAACAATTAAAAAGTTGACTATAAATAAAATATTTCTTAAAACACTTTTCTGGCGTCACTTATATAATATATTTTGATATATTTTATTTTTGAATGTGAAAGAAGTCTTCAACAAAACAAATTCAACAAATAGCTCTTAATTCGAAAAACTTACCGCAGCTTGTGACGTTGTTTGAACGGGTGAACTCTCCGCAACAACAGTTGTTATTAAGACTGTCGCTAATACTATGAACACACTTTGGCAGGATGAGTTGAATAAAATCGGAATCCTTCGACGATTCGTTTCATATAATTTCTCTATTTCTTCGTACATGTTTGTTGCTTCTCTTGTTAGCTTGGTTTCCTTGTTGATAAGTAAATGTATTTTAAATGAATATTTCCTCCTTTAAGTACAATCTCACACTGTACTCTGACTCCTTGTGGTATATATAAACGATTCTTCTTCCTCTTACTAAATTAGAACTGAAAATAGAAAAAGAAAACAATTTACAATTAAACACACTGTTGGCCACTAATACAAGTGTAGGTACTATCTAAACATCAACTGTCATTCCCTCAACTCATTGCTCCTTAAAGGGCAAACATTTGCCTGTAGTTAGCACATTCATTTAAATAGATTCCACCTCCTTTGATATTTAGTGTCCTGATTTCGAAAATAGAAACACACCGGAGAAGCAACAAACTGCATTGCTGCTGAAAGCAAGGAAACACCACCACCACCACCTCCTTGGGTTGCGGTCATGTGGAGGAACAGCTTTCCATTTACACAATATCAGACTGAAAATGCCAACAGGTTGTGGTATTTCACCTCTCCATGCAGTTGAGTTTAAGATTATAATGTGAGGTTAGATGGTGGAGTAGGGCACCGGTCGCTGCTAGATGCATTCTCCGGAACCACCTTGGAATTATAACCTCATTTTATGTGTTTGTTGTATATTTAAAATTAGATTGTGCTTGGATAAATTGGTAAGTATATCATGTGAAAATAGGATAATTTATTACAATCGGTGTAATAAATTTATTATTTCTTTTGTCGCAACTTGGAGAATCTTGTTGATTGACCTTTAAATTCTTGGAATGTATTGTTTCTATTTTTGGGAAAATCAAATGATTTTATATTTTACATATGCAGCTCCCTGTTAGCATTGAATTTATTTATAAATGGCAAAAACATTATGTCCTTTTTGATGTCGTCGAGACATTTTTGGAGTGGATTTATATTGACAGAGACAAAGAAATTTTACGCCTTATGAGGTTAGTATTTTTAGAGACTCTTAAAAATACTGATTTAGTATAGAAATTAGGAGTGAGAAAAAGTCAATTTTTTAAGGTTCTGATGGAATACATTTTCTTAAGATTTAATTACAACTTTCAGTGTTCATTTTCCCCTTAGCAACAAAGATATGACAGTTCTTTACTAACTGAAATGTTTTATTTATACGAATAAATTCGAAACTCAGTTATTGCTCATAAGAGAAGAAATATATAATTTAATTTTGATGATTTGATTTGTGTGCGAAGCTATATATTTGGCACGAATATACTGAATAACAATGGCAAATGTTTAATATGTTTTTTTTCAACAATCAACAAAAAACCTTTACTGCTAGTAGAGGCTATTGAACCTGGAAGTGAAACCCCTCGTATAGTAAGCTTTTGGGCTAACCGAATCGCCCACGTATGAAATATTACATAAAAGTTTTATGTGCAAGAGAAGGATTTTAAAAATTCGCAAGACTGCCGGCGATTCGTCTCACTTTGGTTGAACGAAAACAATTTACAGTTACATTGGTTAAAAAAGTGGCCTGTCAAAACTGGGCGTGATACAAAGATTTTATGGTTGATCTCCCATGTAGGGCTGTGTTATGGCGAATCATATTTACGTCAAGTGACAATTTGTCATTCATGTATGATTCATTCATGTTAGCGAAACGAACAGGTACAGAGGTCTACCGGGCGACTGTGTCAATTAGGACAAATATTTTGTTGTTTAATGACTACTACATGTCAAAGCTTTAACAACTCTTAATGATATTACTTAAAGAAATATACATTGTGCTCCTACAAAAGTAACTCCAATCGCGTTAATTTTAAGTCTCCCTCCCACATTTATGCAAATGTATAGGTATACTACTATGAAAAGCTTTGCCATAGTCTCTCAATTTTTCTTTGCCGTAAAACTTCTTTTAGCACGGCAAACACATTTAAAAGTAACCTCCATGGTTAATAACAAAAATCCAGAGCAACGTACAGGTCTCATTAAGTAGGTGAATTTCTCGTTTTTGTTTACGTTTCCCCCCTTCGAAATTATTGATAAAACAAAACTTCACTAGAGAAGAACTAAAAAAAAAAAAAAATTCCCAAATCAATATTTATACAGAAACAATAGTAACCTTGTGGTAGGCTTGAAATGTTGACATTGCTACTTAAAGATTAACATCTTATTAACCAAGTAGATGATTGTAATTTGTCTATTACTATATGAAGCAAGTCACAAAATCGGCCATTAGTCACCTGAAACAAAAAAAAAAAAAACACCTTTGCGTATGCCCACAACAAAAGGCCTTCAACTGGTAATTTGATAATGCAAGGTTCATAACTCACTGATAATAATCAGTCGTCTATAGTTTTAGCGGCTTACATTTGATATAAAAACAAAATTAAAACCATACCCACCAAAATGAGTATTATGACAAGTTGAATTTACGATTCAAAAGTATTTTTTTTGTCGCAATAATAGGCGCAAGAAATTCTCTCGCTATCAGAGATAATTCTAATGCAATATACGACCTACCGTGAGCGTTTTCAAATAAAACGAAATTTTGATAAGGTGTTTAAGAGCTTTGCTGTTACATTATGATGTCAGTATGTAATTGAAACTATATTTTCTTTTTACATTAAGGCATTCCATAATAAAAAATAGGTTTTGCAATTTTTTTCCATTATCAAAATTTCATTCATATCTCTGAAGTAGATAACGTAAATTATGTTTACCCAAGAAGTTGTGTTTTTTTTTAACCAAGTTTAAGCAGGTTAAATACAAAATATGCACACTTGTACAATCAAATATGAGTAATATGTTATATTTTTTATGAACTTGACTTTTTTAAGGGTAACATGACTTAGTTTGGGCATTGTGGAATTTCAAAATCAATATTGTCAATATTAATATTAGTGTGGTGCGATGTAGGATGGATACTCTTCTTATCATAAATACTTGACCCTGGTAATTTTTTTCATATCTTATCAATAAAATAAGGCAGATTATGTACAATGAGGGGCTATTCTTCTAGAACGGTTACTCATATGTGCGAAAATGTGTTATATAAATTAGTCATTAGACTGATTTTACTAAGGACTTCATATCGAAAGAAAACAAAGCTCATCTGCCGCTATTGAGACCTATAAATTCAATGATTATGACTTAGCAAGCGAAAATACAGGGGCATGAGTATTTATATATTTGGACATGATTCAAATCGAACAGCAGAAAAAACCATTTACTACACCCGAACACCAAACAGAGATTCAATCCTTCCAAAATTAGGAGAGACCATGTTTTAAAAACCTTAATTCAGATAATAACCTTCTGATCATGAAGAAAAAAACAAAGTGGAATGTTTTGGACTGGAAAAATATTCAAGCCCCGAAATAGTGGAAAACTGGGTGTAAGCGGGACTTGCGAGAAACTTCTTGCGAATCAAGAGATTGCAACTTAGCAAAGCTGATAATACAAATTTCAAAGAGGGCCATGAAACTAAGTCTGAAGATCTGCCAAGATTGAAATAACTCATTCTTGTTATTTGAACTGATCAACAATTATTTCAATCTGAAAACACTCGCTGTAGCTGCCAAAACTATCATATGTCTCAGGAATGACATTTAATATTTTTTTTTCTTTTGAAGCTTATTGGCATTTGGCTGGGCTTCAGGTTGACCTGATATGTTTAATGTTGTGTTGATTTATATTTGGTCTTGACATATGCGATGACAACACATATAATAAGGGACGATCATTTTAAAGTATTTAATAATGTACTGGAGACAGCTATTAAATACATTTACCAGTAAAAGTAACTAGATACTGTACTTGTATTAGTACTGGCATTTATAAGATTATTGTTTAAAGATAATGAGATTTTTTTTATTTCTATTAGTTATTTATAATTCGAAAAGTACACAATGCAAATTAATGCACGTGTAAACGTCCAATCTGTAAAAACTTATTCATTCTTTAGCACTTCGTTTGCTAAGATTGTCTAAGTGTTATGTGAAAGGCGCACAATGTATCTATACTAGCCTTGTCTCATCAATTCTTTTGGTATCTCCAATAAACTTCAAAGCCAGGCGTACATACATTCATAGTTCAAGTGGAGGTGGTATTTTTAAAAATATTTTATTTAAATATCTGCGACTTTCATAGAAGTAATTTCTCGTGTGATTTCATTTACCTATGCCACTAGCCATAGACTTAGAAAATAATTAAATATTAACTTAAAAAACGTCTGTTCATTCAATAAAACTGTTCTCAGCTCAGAAAAACGTGAGTATCTACTGGTCATACGAGTATATGCAAATGCAACAACTGTGACCATATAAATATTAATTTTATTGAAGATTTTTCCATGCTAATAATACATAAATACATTAAGCACGCAATAGATATTATTAAGAAAACATAATCGATTTGAGGATACAGATTTTGCGGAAACTGCATTAATTTGTTTTACATAAGTTTTCTAAGCCTCAATATTTGTTTGTATGTACGTAAAAGTGAGTGTTGGTTGGAAGAAGTTTATCACAAGTAGGTACTATGGAGAGAGCCTTTAAATAACGACGTTTCGGCTGAGCTATCGGTTCGATTTTGACCGAAGCCATTTGATACGCGCAATTATTGGCCGAATGTAGTCGAAACTGACCGCTTTATCAATCAAACAATATCTAATATTTGTAAGCGTTTCAATAATAGGTTCATCTATATGTCAAGTAGAAATAGTCAAAATGCAGCTATGGCATATCAGCACCTAGCTTTATGAAATGTTGGAATTTTACAAATATTTAACTTAACCCAAATAATTATTGACTTTGGGCTTTTCGTACACTATGGAGACATTTTACCTAATTTATTAAATATTCTAGTCATAAATTTCAACAAAGTACAATATCCTGCAGCTTAAAGAAATTATTTTTGAAAGCACTGAAAGCACTTTTGAGAGCAATATAAAAATTAATTTATTTTTTTTTTAAAATGTATTTGAAAGTAAAACAAAAGATTAATAATTTCGAAACTAAAATAAAGTTGGGCAAAAAAAAAATGCTAAAAAATTCAATCATAGGTTGCCAGTAACAGTACAATACGAACAAAGGCAACTAAAAATGATTACTTTGAGGTTGACACTTTTTTTCTAAATTATGACAGATACGTGTGACGGATATTTCAGTTTTATGTACCTATATACTCACTGAAATGTAAATTGGGATCGTAAAAAGGGACAACGGCTATTGTACGGATAATTTTATAAAACAACAAAAAACACTGACTCACTCACAAAGAAAACTCTCTTAACTAACAAAGCAAATTGGTTGTTTCTACAACTTCATTGGAATTTCAATCTAAAGGCTGTTTACAATTAAACAACAAAATTAATGTTGCTCTGTACATCGATGGAATCTCGTTTACCCCCCCTTGTATGTTTGTAAACATTACATGTACTCACTGATCATGTGTAGTTTCATTGCATCCTCTTTGCGACTTCTATTTCAAACAAGGCATCTACACAGTGCTAGTGTAAGTAAAATTGCTGCCAAGTGATGTCTAGCAAGATCATCGAACTCTCTTAAGGAACAAGACACGAAAAACAAAAATCACAAACGATTTGATCGCACAATGCACTTGCACACTGACTTTAAAAAATAATAATAATAATTCGAATAAAAAATCCACAAATGTACAAATGATGAACTCGTATATCTATGTCTATTTGCAATCACCAGACTTCCTGGAGCGGAATTTCTCGATGAATGTACACATCAAATTTGGAGTTAATCGACTGTTATTTAATTTAATTAATTTAAATTTTAATATATCATGTAGGCAATAATACTACTCGTAGCTATTATTCGTAGTTGTAGTTGTATCTCTAATGAATTTCGCGATATCAGCTCGTGTTTTAAATCGATGCCCGTGCAAAGGAGAACCGAGATACTCTGAACTCAACTGATCGTTCGGCGACTAAATTAGCAACTGATCGATTAAAGCTCGTCGTTGAACGCATAAAAGCTTCCAAATGCTGGATATATCGTCGCGTATAATGGCTGTTGTTGTTGTTGTAGTTGTTTTTCTTCTGTCAAGTAAGAGATAGATAAACCGATGGAGCAACGTAAATGTATCTCGTTGGTGTGTTGCAGATTTTCCATTATTTTGTTTATTTCGGAATTTTGTTCACTAGTACACTAGCTAGGGGAGAATGGATCTAGTGCGTATATATTTCGCTCCCAACCTTTGCTTAACTTTGAGAGCGATGCGGCATTTGTTGGGCTTGCCGTTGCCGCTCGTGTCTGTCTGGGGAGGCCGCTCTCTTTTATGTGTTGTTGGAATTGATGATGAATAATCGTTGGATTTCTGGGAATATTGGAGTTTGTCACAAGAAAATATGTTTTTTTCTTTCTCCTTGCCTTTGTGTATGTCGCGTTCTTTGTGTGATATCGCGATGACTCGATTGTGTAGCGGTAGAGTTGGGGCCTTAATTATATTACATTATGTGTGTGTGTGTGTGCTTGTATTTAATGCCGATTTGATTGCTTCCTTTTAATCAGGTGTAATGGGTCAGGTTGTATGAAAGTAGTACGTAGATACAATATGTATTAAATATTATTTATTTCTATAGAAAGCATCAAAATTGTTTCAATATCTTATAACCCAAAAATAACGTATCAACAAACCGAGATCGGCAGTGCACTGTGAGGGGTCACATTTTGTTGATAAACTAGTGAGGTCACAGATAATTCAATTTAGTGTTTCAACTTTACTTTAGGCTCATTAAATTTTATGGCTATCGGTTTTTTACTCGTTATTTCGCAAATGTAATTTTTGTACAAATGACAAGTGAAAACTAAGCCATTTACAACGAAGAAATGACGAAGAAATACCCTTTAGCAGCGTTGCATGGGGATAGTAAATTTTTTGATAAAAATTTTGTAAATAAACGAATTCTACTTCGAATTACTGATTTCCGTTTGTAGAATAACGATTTTTCGATCGCTCTCCACTTTAGCAACTGGTTGCGGCACCTTTACTTTCAGCTCAAAATAAAGTGAAGTGGCTGTGAATTCTAATATGTAAATATACTCAAATACTCTTGCAGGAGCATTATTAATAACAAGTTTCGTGGCTAATTAAGATGTCCCTTTCAAGTTAATTTTATTTTGATACGGGCCATAAAAAATAATAAATAAAATTACTGCTCCTTTTTATCGCACAAGCCGAGTCAAAATAATACATCGATACAGATCCTTCATAACAAGGAACACACATATTCGCCTTTGAAGCACCACAATTCATAGGTTTTAAAGTCAATATTATTTTTTGTTTTCTAAAATCAAATACTGTTGCTTGGATGAATCTTGTCTTTGTAAAAACCTTATCATAAAAATGAGGTATTTACTAGTAGAAAAAAGTCTAAGTAAGTACTAGTACTCCTAGTAGAAGCTTATAGTTTAAGGTTTTACTAGATTTGGTATGCATAAACATGAATTTTGACTTGCCAGAAAATTCTTCTAGTAAATACTGAATTCATTCAAATTAATACTACCAGTTCATCGAGTAATTGTAGTATGTACTTATTTTGTATTATTTCCCGATTGCTTTAAATTGAAGTTAAATGTGACTGAGGAGACCCAAATTTGTCTAATGGAGAACTTCAACGTTTGGCGTTGCTGGAGCAATTAAGGATAATATACGAATGCAGCAGAAGGAAATTAAAAAAGGATGGAAAATGACAACGAAGAACAGAGTTCGCATTCTACTTATGATTCCACCATCACCACTAAATGTGCAATTCCATACCCTTCCTCTCCAAAAAAAGCTGTTAGTGAATTTTCGCATTGCAAGTCCAAGAAAACTAATCCTACAAATTCTAGAATCGCTAACTGAGCCTGGCCATTGGCAATCCACACTTGTAAAACTTTCCATTGCACCACATGGAGGCATATGCTTTTCGATCAATATATTCTTCTGAATGGAATTGAGGTTGCATTATTTCTAGATGACTGAAGTCCAAGGCTCCTATACATGATGGGAATTTTTATTTGCTTAGCCAATCACGTTTTACTTTCAAGTGTCCTCATAATTGGAAGGAAACTTAATCCAATGAGAGGGTTTATCTGTTATAAGTTTCGCAACAGAATTTACTATTCTAGAAGTATTACTCTGATGTACGCCAATAACTTCACGAACGCCAATTTGAAACCTAGGATCCCCAACGCATCTTAAAAAAATATCATTAAGGTAATACCGCCACTCTACTTGTTTCAGTTTGATGAATTCACGAAACATTCGAGTAAAGTCATACAGTAATAACGTACCAGTAAAGTATTCATTTAACCACTCTACGTTTTCCTTCTCAAAACGCTAAAGCAATTGAAAATTAGACTCCATAGACTGTTGTGAACTTTTTCGGAATTAGTTCGTAAAACTGCAGCCATTTCGATAAATATAGCTGATTGCTTCAAAGTGAGACTCAACATAAGAATCCTATTAATTATAGCTACAGAAGCAGAAAAGTATATACTAGCGAATATAAAAGTCAAGTAAATACTACAGAAGTATAAGTACATACTAGTTTACGGTATTAAGTATTTACTAGTAAAATTCATCCGAAACTAGTAAGTACTTTGCACTCTAGTAAATGCTAGTTCTTCAGCACTTACTTAAGTTTTATGCATTTGAAAGCCAAGTATTTACTTAAAAATAGTCCATAGAATGTTAATAAACAAAACAAAATAACGCATAGTATAAAATTGACAATTACTGCACATATATTGATCTTAAGTATTTTAACTGTCGAGACTTCCAGATAGGGACTTTATTTATCACTACTTCTTAGTTCGTTTCAGCTTTCGAATCCGACAAAAAATGGTGTTGATCTGATCACAATTAGAGCGCGTCAATGAGGAGCAAAACTATGGTAACTTTCGAACGTTGCTTTCGTTTAAGGAAGATCAAACAAAAACAAAAGGACCATGCATAAAACAACACCAGTATGAGGGGATGCAGTAAAAGTGCAGGAAAAGTTATGAAACATAGTTCCTGAGCAAAACCAGTTAATCATATTATTTCATTTAAAAGATTAATGGAATAAAAAACATGAATCTTATTTTATCCATTATCCGTGTCGAAACACTGCTAATATCCCCAGTATGAGTCAACCTCATTCAAACCAGACAGAAGAAATTCCACTTGACCAAGAAAAAATGTGTGAACAAGATTTATATACTATAAAACGTAATTCTGTTAATTTTAATTCTGCAAGTTTTATTGCTTCTAATTGATTTTCGTAGAACAAACACTTAAAATATTGAGGTACTAATGTTAAAATAAATTCCTTCGTTCGGCTTAATTGATAATCACTTCCGGTGACTTATTAATATACATACTCACTTACAAATCTGGCCAGCATATAACTTTATGGTAATTGTCGATTATTGTTTAAAAATCAACTCAAATAAGATGAATCAGAGATACATTCGCGGAAAACATCACTTGTGCAATATGGAAAAAGCTAATGAACTGTGTAACTAATCTACCCACGCGGATAAAAGTGGGGTTCGCAAATTGGATTATGGCTGAAAGCACACTTTTATTTTGTTAAATATGTAATTTGCCCATGACTTTCATTCATGAATTAATGAATAAATTTTGAAAAACAGAGTATGGGTATTTTTCTTACTACTTTTTGTGTAAAATCGTGCAAAACACAAAACCGGTATAAATTTACTATTTTTGTTAAAGTTAAAAGTTTATTCTATAAAAGAGTGATACATTCCATTTCGCATAATATACAACTTGTTGGGAATAGTGAAACCGGTATCAAAACATTAAGTCGTTGTGTTCGGTTTGTTTTTTTTTTTTAGCTGACGCAGGTATTATGAACAATGTTTGCCTGAAAAATTATATGGCGATATGCAAATGGAAGGTATATTTTATTTTGAATATTATAGAAACAACATATATATGTATGCTTTAGTTAAGTTAGCAGGGCTTTTCAAATTTACGAGATAGATATGATTACGTCATTAGTCGCGGTGGTGGAAAACTTTATACCTATTCTTATTATTATTGATTGAGTACTAAGAATACTTTCTGAAGGTAAGTCTAATGAATCTTTTCGAAAGCCGTTATGTTGACTGTATATTTGTATATATTTTTGGGATATGTGGCCTGTAATAAGCAATCCACGATACAGATCTTGGCCCTGTTTCTACCTATTTAACCAAACGCAAATTTGCAAAGAAGACATTTTGCCTTTAAAAAGTTGAAAATATCCCCACTTTTTTCCAAATATAAATTTGCAAAAGCGACAAGTATTGTTTAGCAAAATGCGAAGTTTTCAAAAAATTCTCCCTTTTCGTTTTACCAATCAAATAAACTCGGCATGTTACATTTGAAATTGAGCAATGAAAAAAAATTAATTTGCTTTAGAAAGACAAGTCTCTTACAGTGATTAAAAAACCGAAACGTTTTGAAGACTACAATAATCGTGTACACTAAGATTGGCTTGCCACATTGCGAAAGAATTTTTAATTTGAGAATAATTCTTCAGCTCTGTAAAGATTGAAAAGACTTACAACGAATTTGCATTGACGAAAATTCAAGACTAACAGCTATAGAAATAATTGTTTAGCTACCACGCTGTATTGAAAATTGAGCTCACTACCCCAAAAGTTGCACACCGATGGAGTGAAAAGCAATAGTTAATGAATTTCAAACACCAACCACGATTTGGGGACCTGTGAATTCTGCGAAAACAAAGAATAAAAAACCGGATCATTGTGTATTTTCTCTCAATGTTTATGCAAATTATAACCCTTATATGGAATATATGTAAGTCTTAATTTCAACATTTGTTTACCACAATATCATAATGCTCTATCGCATTGTCTTGCACGCCCTTCTTCAGCACATTGACGATTAATGCTGTATGTACATACGTATATGAATCACTTTGCAAAACGCACTTGAAAATGAAAAGTTCGTTGGTGAAACTTACACCTCTAACTTTGCAAAACAACATATTAAATTGCATACTCCAAAGTGGTGCAAGCTTTGCAATTTTAGTGAAACGCTTCGCACTGAAAAGTGGTTGGGGAAATAAGGCCCTAGCAGTGTTATATAAAAAATTATTTGATTAATTTTTTTAAGAAAAAAATCGTTACTTGTTAAGGGTCAGGGTACATTAAAGTAGGACATTCCTTAAATCCTCAAAGGGCGTGGGATGTCAGAAGACATTAGTTTCTTCAGCTGGTTCTCCTTTCATTGCTGTGAGATTTTCTTGTACGTCTTTAGAGTATAAAAGCGATAAGAAGGAACAATTTACGATGATTGCTTGTTTATACAGAAAAAAAGTGGCTAACCAAAATGTATTTTATTTGCGAAGCTTATGGTAATTGAAGGGAAAAGTCACTCTGTGGGTAAACAAATTTAGAGTGTTACTGTATGATAAGAAAGCAAATTCAATTTATAAACAAATGAATGCCAATCTAATACACTTGTTAATTTGAGGTCAAAATATTTAGTAGCCTTAAAAATGTAAACATCCACTTCCCCGCATTTATTTGTTGCGTTTCTAAACCGCACAATAAAACAAATTATTTAATATTATCTGAGTACGACAAGGCGGGTTGTGGTAAGGGGCGGTTGAGGTAAGAATAGTTATAGTTTCTCCTGACAGACCGGATGTCTGAGCAACACAAATGATAGTAAAACATAGTCAAATTTTAGTTGGGATCGTCTCTACAATCATTTGGTGCATGTTAGTCGGTTGAAGATCAGCTAGGTCATGAAAAGGTATGCCTGTGTCGAAAAATCGTACGCCTCTACATCTGGGTGAAACGACTGTGATTAAAGCCTGGACCCCTATATATTTTACATTGAATAATTGTCCCGATCTTAAACTATACAAGTGAACTCCAACATTGTTTTGTGACTGGAAGATACACCATCATAAATGTGAATTTATTTTGCCAGGTTCTATTGAAAGTCTAAATCACTTTAAAGGAAAGTCAAATGAGTTTCAAGTTTACGAAAATCACTCTAAATTTTGTAGGCTTAGAGGCTCAGTGATTAGTAAAGTGACCTTATGATAGAGAAGTCTCAGGTTCAAGTCCCCGAACAAACAACCTTAAGTGTGTAGACCTCTACCGAAAGCTTGATAAACAACCAAGACTATAAACTGTCAAAATGTGCTTATCGAATTCGCCGTTTTTAGTCGATATCTTTTTAATTCGTCCAAATATTCATGTGTTTTATATATTTTTCTTAATACTTTAAATAAATCAAATACGCATTAACGAGATGGGGAAGTATGAAGCCTTAATACACGGGACATGAAAACTCTCAAAGTAAACCTAAAGCTAGATGTCTTTGTTGATTTACCTAACTTTCATTTTACCATTCTCATTCTCTAAAAATTCCTTTATTCTACATCATCTCAGAAAGGTTTTTTTCCAAACGATGAATTGGCTTTTTGAACTAAGCTATCATACTTCTTTAATGGGTTTAAGAAAGTAACGAGATAGAAATATTGCTGCATATACAAATCAAGAGTTGTGTTTGATCAGCATTAAAAAGCTTTCGATCTAGTCTAGGGCTAATGAAACTGCTTTGGCTCAGAATATAATGGAATTCATCGTTTGACAACTGCTCAAAAACATTGAGGTTAATTTATAAATCGAACTTAAACCACCACAGATTCCAATTAACATTAAACAATACTATATCGACATGATTAGAAATACGTCAAGAACACCATCACACAGGCACTATCAACTAATCAACTGGGGATTAAAAAACTTCACGTAGCTACCGCACTTCGTCGGCGTGAAACAATAATAACAATGAAACCATATTTTCACGTCGCCTCCTAAAAAATTTGCTTAACTTGTCTAGCATACTAAACCACTGAGTGACACTGAAAATGAAAATTCAATTTAAAAGACTTAAGACGTTCTCGCTTAGATTAGCACAAAAAACAAAATGTATCTATATATTAATAAAACAATCCTTTGCACAACTCACCTGCATCTATTTAGATTTGATTTGTAAAAAAGCAGATCTTATGTACGTGCTGTATGACGTTTGATTTGGTACACTTTTAAAGATGACCTTAGATGTAGGGTCTCTTTCTTTGAAGATTATTTTCCAAATTTAAATTAAGGCACGTATTGGTTTCGAATCAAATGGTACAATTTTTTCTCACTCCCAAGAAAAGAGTTCAACGGCTTAGTTTTTGGAACACGACAAAATGATAGACGTATACTTTAAGAACAAACGCTTATCAGTATATTTTTTTTTCTGTTTCTTTTTTCTCTTTACGGTAAAGATAGATACGCGATTCTGATATGGCGTACTTAGCGCAAAAGATACTATTTTTTTTCTTCTGTTATCACACTTTATAGCTTTTTCACTGATAACAAGTTAAACTCAAAAAAAAAAAAAAATCAAACCGTTTGAAATTGCAAATTATTTTCATATAAAAAATGGCAGTAAGTTAGCGGCGGAATGTGTACAAGCAAATAGGACACCTTCCCAGTGCCAATATTATTATATCGATTTTTGGGCTGTTTTGCTGGTAGAAGTCACTTGGTATTATTTTGGAATCCTTGTTATGTGGATGGATGGATATTATTCGAATCAAAAACAAAAATTATACTTAAATAAAAAAAAAAACTCCAAAATTAATGAACATATACAACCGCTGGTGTTCGCGGTTCGATTAAGACTCTCTCCCGAGTGTAGTCAGTGTCTACTATTCTCGTCGAAGTCACGCGAATAACAAAACTTCTGTAGCTGCTAAGAGGGTGCTTTATTTAGCTTCTTTAGGACTAACGAAACAATACTACTGCGACCGTCTGTGTGTTCTAACACGAAATTATATGTGTGTTCTTGTGCTTGGCGTGGTATAGTTTGGTATTTTATATTCTGTTCTTGTCTGTGTTCTGCTTGCTATGGTTGCACCAACTGCGATATTCTTTGCAATAAGCGCGAGTGATTCACTGGAGCTCCAACAACAAAAAAACAAAAAAAAAAAATGATGCCTTTGCTGGTACTATTTATCTGGAATCTGCATGTAGTATTTGGGACAAGTGCATAGTCATGGAGATGATAACAAAACTATGTTTTTTTTTGTATACTTCTTTTACTATGCCCACGATTTGGTAGCTTTGAAACTTTTATATAAATTATTTTTTTTTTTTTGGGAGGCTAGTTCTAATTCACTCAAAAGAGCTTTTACTCTTTGCTCTTAAGTGTGTACGACTAAGTAGCACTTCTAGTATGATGGGGGAGTGATTTTCTAAATTAAATCGCGCACTGATCGCGATTGGTAGACTGAACGTGCCGGAGAGAAATTCAAATACTTTTATACCTAAGAATGACTATCTGATTGAAGGTGAGATGCTGGCTGCTTAGCAATAGATAGAAGAGGCGCTTTATTGTGCCAGGACATGGGACGTACATAGATGCGGGTTATTGTTTTCATGCAGCACATAATGAATACTAATTTTGCATTTGATTGCAAATGACGGATTTATGGCTATTGTTGCTCGAGCGGGCTCACTATAAAGATTCGAAACTAATAATCCGGAATCTATGTGTTTAGAAATCGGAAAGTTATTTATTATTTTGTATCACGGAAAGGACAATGCATAAATACAATTGGAAATTTCATGGTCAAGTTGATTGGAAGACTTCCAAATGAAATGTGTTACAACAACAGACAGACAGTATTCAAGTGTCACATACATTTTTTTTGTTATGTAATTTTACGTATTACTAACTTTTGGGTATTAGTTAAAGTTAGCCTTTCAAGGATATATTATAGTTGGAAATATGACTTACTTATCAGGGTCGAAAATGCAACATTGTAGCAACATGCAACATGCATATCTAAGCACATTATGTGTCGTATTGAGTCTAAATTTGCATTCTACAAGTCCACTAGGGTGACAAAACTGTGAGTGACAGCATCCAATAAATTGGCAGCATGTTTTATTCAAATTCTTGTCGAAGGGTAGTCCTGTCTTACTTATGAGACACTATGAAATAAGCTTAAACGTGCGCCAAAAATTGCTACACACTTAAAAACCAAACAAAGGTGCGGCTAGTATAACGATGAAAAACAACAAGTTCGTTAGCTCTACCATGCGGAACTCTTTAAGCATGATGGTTATGTCTTGGGCGGACGCGCGCACCAAATCATCAACCAATTATATGCGAAAGAATTAATGCCCGATCACTGGACTATCTTCTCCACATGCCCCATATTCAAAAATATCGTAAGCCACTATGTCAACGACTCAATGCGATTTACAACGCATTAATCGAAACGTTGGCTTCCGTAACAATATTTTTACAATAAGAAAAATTTTTTAACAACCAAAGTGCGCAGCGCAGGCTTATAGATTGAAGCCGCTGTCTTCAATAGATCCAAGCTACTGCAAAATGCATACGAAATCAACACCATAGGCTTTTACGAAAATTGAAGAACATACAAACTAAGTGGTCTTTAAGTAAACGGGGACGAAACGAAATGCAACGAACAACCTATATGTCCACTGCCAAGAAAATAAAATAACCGCTAGTAGAAGTAACTCCGTGGTAGTTAAGAAGCTTACCAAACTCGGAGTTAATATAAGCTCCGCAAATTAAGGAAACTGTTCCTAGTCCGTTTTGGCAAGCAATATTGATTCAAAAATTTATTTTCCAAGGGAATTGTGCTATAAAACACTGATCCTGTCAGTTCTGTTATATGGTGTTAAGAGCTGTATGTCAGCTACATTGCATCGGTCATATCTGGAACTTTTGAGTCCCAGCTCTCAGATTCGAAACTTAGTTTAAAAATAGATCAGCCGTGAACGGAATCCTGGCGATCTCCGGATTCAGTATCACGGCGGCCATACTGTCTACAGACTCAATTCAGGTGAAAGCAGCTTGTGACACGACTGAGACATTACTTTGTCTACCCACTGTTGGTACTTGCACTGAGTTAAGAAGTGAGATTCCCACTTCCAGCAGGCGATAGAATGTGGCCCATCATGTTCATCCCGCTGCTGCTATAGCCCTAGTGATTCCCTAATACAAAAGTCCCTTCAGGCAGGTCTTGCAACGCTAGAACTTACCGCAAAGTCCCTCTTCGGTCAACTATAAAGAATGTAGGAGTGCTATGCGCATACTGGAGAACTTTGGAGATTATCTGGAGACCGACGTAGGACTAAGTGGCCCAAAAAGGATGAGCAAGCAAAAGACCAGCAAAGACGCTACGTCAAGGCGACGTAATTGTAATATAGCTTTAATGACTGCTGCATATAATTAATTCCATCTTCGATAGTGCCTGGTGGATATCCATGTTTTTGATGAACCTATGAACATATGTTTTAAGTGCAGAAGCCTAATAATCGGATAAAGATATTAACATGTGAGGGTTCCTTTTATCATTTACGCAGCAAAGGGTCATTTTGGCAATGATCGGCACCGCCGCAATCAATACGTTTATGAAGACTGTTACCATCCACTGCGGCTATGGCACCGTTACGGCGGACCGTATCGCATCGGAATGCGGTTAAGAAGAGAATTGAATGTGCCTAAATTTGGTATCGCTGAAAACATTAGGCCCAGCCAAATTAAAAATATATAAAGATAGCTCTAGGATAGCTTATTTTAGATAATAATACTCCAATCTTGCGTATATGAAATTCAACTATATTGACCCAATGTTTCCGGTTATGGGGCTTTGAAAACTTATTCGTTCATGGAGCATTTATTCCATATAAGCTCGTTATATGTGTTCTTACTTGACTTTTCCTTTTTTGCGCTTGGAGTAATCTAACACAGGAAAGTCTATCCGCTGTATAACAACTTGGGATCTTGTTATGAGCTATTTTATTATTTAATATTACATTTCGATCCCCCATGCCATACTTCATCAAAGGCTTTAGAGGTAGCAAACAGTGGAAACATGAATTATTTTGTAGGTCTCATCGATTATGGAGTGCTTCTGATTCTGTAAACTTACTGCTCTTTTCAGAAAATAGTATCAACATGGATTCCCATGTGAGACATCAACAGACTTACCACACCCAATAAAACAATTGTTTATAGAACAATCACCCTCAATCAACAGATAAACAAAAAACACAAACACGATTCAGTAAAGTGAGTTGAGATAAAAATCCAATAACCTGAGTTCTGAAAAAAAAAACCAAATCTTAAAAAGAAGTGACAAATCGGAAGTATTAAGTAACAGACAATGGGTTCACGACGGAAATAAAATGCAAACTAAAGTCTTTTCTTAGCATTCTGATTCAGTCAATATCAAGAGATGTTTCGCGAGATATATCCACGTATAAAAAAAATATTAAAAAGAACCCAATTCAAATGTAACAATGAACAATAGGCACGTGTCAAATATGAATGAGGCAAGGAGATAGGGAATGATACCGCTCACGCTGATTCATTAAGTCAGTCAGTTCTTCTCTTCAATAACAACATTGTGAATTTGTGTAAACAATTAGTGGATACTGGCGCACTATTGGATGCCGCACAGGGGTTGTCAATTACACATTTTCATATACTCGAACTTCATACATACATATATGAGAGCACATAATCTACCACCGACACGACGACCGACGGTATACCGCACCTAATTAAGCGACTTTTCCATTCTCTCGTTTAGTGTACACAATTAATCGATTCGAAACCTTTAGAGACACAAAAGTCATTGTCGCACAACAGACAGGGAGTTCTACGCGAGACAAGGGAGACATTTAACCGCACATTGGCAACACGACCGTGACCACAAATAAGAAAAGTACAAGCATCCAAGTGGCGAAAGATACATTATGTACTAGCTTCCGTTGCGAGAATAATTAACAATCATTAAGTTTCGCATAGTGATACATACGCAGTTCTTAACCTTTCTTAATATTTACTCCACTTTAAGGCTGAAATGTCGGCGTCGACGGCGATGACTAAGCCGGAGGCCTATGCACAAGTTGACTCGTTCGCTCGCTGTATCAGCATACTGACCGCTAAAAAGTGACTGAACTATGTTCTAAAATTATTCCCGGTCAGTCGTACCTTTGTTGTTAGAAAAAGCGAAGTAATTGGACGGAGGGTGGCATTTGTTTGGGCGCCCACATGCCTTAGGGGTGGTAGTTTGGCATAACTTTTCTCGCTCTGTTGTACTACATTATCGATCGGAAAAGTAAGCAATCATGAGTACTCTACTTTGTTCTTTGAGAGTAGTTTACTTTCTGGGTAGTAGGGATCGGAAACTACCACGCCTTCATGCGTGTGTTTCTTGTTAATGGTATTGCAATCAATTATTTAGTTTGCTGATTTCCATAATTGGGGCCAAGTGACCTAAGATCTGGTCCATTGTTATTCTTTTCGCAAATTTAAGGTTTTAAGAAAACTGTAAGTTTAGATGGACTGCCACATTAGTACACAATAGTACTCCATGGAAGATGCCAACAAGTTGTCTACTGATTATTATCGCCAGAAAAAAAGGCAATTATGACTTAATTGGTACTATTGCAAGCTTCGAAAATCGTTGCAGTCGTTTTTGAGATAAACCATTTTATTTAAATTAGGAAATCGAGTTAGAAAAAGAAGCAAAAATTATTTTAAAAATCAAATGGGCTTGTCTAAGAGAAGTAAATATTTTGTAGAAATATTTTTATCACTTTTGGAAATATTGGCATATTGGCGATACTTTTGTAAAAATTCAAGTATGAAGGAAACATTTTATGTCATTACCGTATTTAAATGCTACAAGTTTCTTAGTCTTCGCCTAATTTATGCTGTTGATTTCTGTTGAATAAAAAATCTACCAAACAAATTTGCCACATTTTGTGGAATTCTTCCAAAGCGGCAACCGTGCGCTCAAAATATAATCGCTCTGACCTAAAAAAATAAATAAACTGATCCTTCTTTTCTTACTCACTACGCCCTACAAAATACCAAAATATTCTCGAAACTCTCTTCACTAGTAGTATAGCGGCACCACTTCCGGATACCCACGCTTAACCACAGCCATTCACGCAAGTGGGTCTTCCCAAAAAGATGTGACTCAATTTTTCCAAAGATGCATCAACAAATTACTCTGCATTTGCAATTCTGAAAATGTTAAATTATATGTATGCCATGAACACTTTCCAATTCGATAAGCTTTCAGCCCTATGAATAATTTCGTGTAATTGATATTCAGGGCATGCGATTGTCTAGATTCGGGGGTTTTGTGCTTGGACAAACACCAAACTCACCAAATTAGTGAGAACTATGAAGCTGTTGTACCTTCGAAAGCATTTCTCAGTCTTTGTTTTGAATAAAAATAAATAAAGCTTTAATGTTTATGTTGTTCTCTTTTTTTGCTTTATTATTATGAAGTGATCTGGATACCATGACGCATGCTAACCAAACCACCAGCGGTATGCCACACGACTGTATTAGTGAATCACTGAGCAACGCGCCGGCCGGCGGCGGCATGTCATAATTATTGCAGACTGTTCACTTTTTTTTATACTTTTCTCTTAGAAAAGACAAATCTATAAGGCTACAGCAGCGCTAAGATGCTAGCACGAGTATGCTATGCAGATACTGCAAGATCTTGTGCGATGATTTATCGATTGTGTAGACAAATTAAAAACTTGTCTACACATTAATAAAGAAACAGTTATTTAAGATAAAATTCTATGAAAAACGGATGATTGTACACAAGTATATATATTTTTTTTGTTTCTAATTATTTGGAGCAGAGCTCAAGTGTTTAAGTTCCCCAAATAGACTAGATGAATAGCACCGTCTGCATATTTTATAAGGATTGTAACAGATAATATTATATTTTTTTATAATTAGAGGGATGGTGAGCAAACTTGAATAGTCTTGAGGGTTGAACACTTTGGGACACTATATTGACAGTTACAATCAAATTTAAATTAATTAGTGGGCCTTTTTTTTGCACAGTTTCGTTCAGTGCAAAAAATTAAAAAATTTTACTGACACAGTCAAAAAGAATTCAATAAATTTATCAAAATATTTATTTCTGCTAATAACACAATTTTTGTCGTCTGTCGAACATGCAAGAGTATTAACTGTCTTGTGAAGCTTCTCAAATTTGCCGGTCAGAGTCAAATAGTGGTACGCGGAGGTAACGCTATAAATAATGCATAAGTAATTACATATCCACCGGTTTTGACACTCCATTAACGAGCAATAGCTTGTTCAAAGATTCCCACGAGTTTCAGCTGAAAAACAAAAATCTCATTCTCAATGCTATTTCCGCTTTAAGATTGAAATGCGAAATTTGAAAACTTTTAAATTCTCCATTTTTACATTTTGTACATTTCGAATAAATAAATTCGTTAATGCTTGACACCATTGCATTTGGAAAATGCTGCGTATATAAATGTTAGTCCACAACGCACAAGTATGTGCGAGATTGGGTGTATGCAAAGATTATTGGGGTACACAAAGCTGCAAACATCGGCCCAAATTGATAGTTTTTTTTAAAAATGACAATCACCCAAAACTCAATTTTGGGCAAATATTCATTTATTACTTGGTGATTTTTCATTATGAACAGTTGCCCAAAACTGCAGTGTGAATAATAGCCCAAGGTTTTTTTGTGCGTTTATGGTTATTTTGGTTTTGGGCGATTTCAAATTGGTCATTTATTTTTCATTGGCAGACTCTACGAAATTGTTTTAATGCACATTTGCCTTTTCAAGACTTTGTCAATGTCGTATTTGAGGCTTACCAGCGTGTTTTATTTAATTTTTGGGGGTTTATTGGGCAGGAAGTACATTAGGCCCGAAAATAAATTGTCTTGCCTATTACTGTGAATGAATTTCATTATTGAACTCAATGAGATTTAATTGACAAAACTTGATAATAAGAATGTGAGCGACGTAGGACGGCTTTGCGTGGCACGAAACTTTATGTGTGCTATTTTTGTTGCTAGGAATGGTGTTCTTATTTTTCAAAAAAATTAAAAAAAAAAAACTTCATGAAATGCATCCTTTCTTTAAACTGATATTGGTTTTTATTATTTAAATGACAAATCCTCTATTTGTTGAAAAAAAACATCACAAAATTTATGTTTGTTTTTGATAAAACGAAATAAAACCAATAGTTCGGTGGTACGCGAAAAAATAAAGTTTGAGAACTGCTGTTGTTGAGTTTAAATTCTGGCCTGTGCAGCAACCCAATAAAAAGCACTTGTCCAAATCGGCGGCCAAGAGAGGCAATTTCAACATCCAGGTAAGTAAATACATCACATCCCAATTTAGCAGCTTCAGTTCCCTTTTGTTTTGTTTTTATAATACCATCACAGAGCAAAACAAAAAACACTATTTCAAATACAACTTTAATTAATTTAAAGAATTTTTAAATACTGCTCGCGACAAACAAAGATCAATTTCGTTGCAAAATTCATTAAATGTGCTTTTGAACCTAGTAATTGGCTTATTATTACCATAATTGGTTCTAAGCCTATCTGTATAAAATAAGCTTCTAACCCGCAGTGACCTTTGGGGAGCATATATATTTAAAAGAAAGATAAATTCTGGTGAATTAATATGATAAATAAGAATATCGCGAATAAACATGACCGATATTAGGGTTTGCAGACCAACTAAACTGCACCTTCTGCCATAATTAGGAAGCTCATCAAAATATATTTAATTTACGAACCGGGTTTTTTTTGGACTCTTTCGAATCCAAGTTCGTGAACTGCATATGGCGAATCCCAAATTACAAGCAATAAATATTTGTATATAGCCAGTAACTTGAAGTCAATTTCGTTAAGCAGTTTTTCGGAGAGAGACTATCTGTTAAAATAAATGTAAAAATGAAAAAGTAGTAACGCTCCTTGCATGGCTGGCGCAAATAGAACATAAACAAATAAATTTAAATCCTCCTAAAAGTGATAGGAAATAAACATTTTGAAAACGCGCAGTTTTCCAACACAATCCATGGTCATGCCTCTGGTATGTTAATCTCAAACACTTCAGTATTTCCGTTTTATGAATTTATTATTATTTTCCAACGCAATGCTTGGTCGCATATAATTAAACAGTATCGTATGGACATTGACTTGACATTAGCCATGAAGTCAACAGTATGTCACTTGGCTTGGCTAACTTGGTATTTGCTCTAAAGCTATGAATTGTGATTGTAAGTCAGACTTACATATATGCCTTTGGCACCTGTTCAGTAATTTTGCTGAAAAGGTTCTGCACTATTTAGTATTCAACGAGCGAAGAACATATTAAGTGTAATTGAGTTGTAAGTTTTCCTAATTCGGTTCAAGTTTCCTTTATATGAGGAATTTATTAAATTAGTTTGACAGAGACTGCAGTGATGAGGTTTTAAGGAAGTATTCTATTAGAACTACAATATATGACATTTCATCTCTCTCAGATATTCAAAAGCTTCTACATTTGTTTTGTCTTGTAAGCAACAAAAATGTAATTCAACGTTCACTAAGTTTTGAAGCGTGTTACCTTTGTGTCACTGACCTTTGCAATTTTTGATGAAAAAAATTACATGTCAAGTTTTTTAAAAGTAGCCAATTTGAACACTTTTCACTGTCAAAATAAAGGCAGTGACTCCCTGACTTGCCACAGATAAGTACATAATTATACAGATAGCCGATAGTCGACTGAGACGATGTTTTGCTCTCTCGCCCTTACTTTTTTATTTGCTTGAAAAAGGCGCAGAATTGAAAATCGAATGGCGGGGCAGTAAAGAGGGTAGTCCACGAGAAAACAATTGTATGTAGGTATCATTAGTGTCAGACTGCGCTTGAAACACCATATTTCGTACAGTCAACAAAAACTTTTAAATGTGTTTTCTTGATAAAGGGGACCGGGGACAGACGATATAGAAGTCGACTATGGGCCTGCGTACACGCGATAAATTCCTAGAGGAGGAAAACAGGTTTTCATCTTTACTTCAAGCGTACACGGGATGAATTATTTTGGTTTAAAAAAATGTATACATGAACCTCTTTTCATTGTTTAAGACATTTTGCAGTCGTCAAAATGTAGAAAGTTGTATGTTTTCCATTTAGGTTTATCCACTCTAAACTTGGTGTTAGATTTTACTAAATTGCATACCGCACACTTCTTATCCCTCTTCTAAAAAACCAGTTTCCATCCGTAGGAATTCGTCTCGTGTAGGCAGGCCCCATCCGTACAATTACTCATATTAGGCTTTTTAAAGTAGGACTTCAAGTTCCTTCAAGTACGCAACTTTTGATAATAAGAAAGCTCTGTAAGGAGGCACTCCGAAGTAGTGCTTCTTTTCTTCTACCAAAACCATGCGCATCCACCCAGAAGCTAATTCGTCCCATGATTTTTACCTTCTGTCTTAAACTTGTCAATATTGGCTTCATACTAACCAAGGAGTAAATTTTGTTAGAAGGTTACAGAATAGGTTCCTTGAAAAATCCTTTTTGCTAGTCCATATGTAGAGCTCTACAAAGGCCCCTATGTTTTCATTAAACAGTTCCCTGTTCCCGAGAAAGTCCACCGCCATTCGCTGAAGAAAGTCCGAGTAATTTTGAGAGCACTCCCTTCAGTTGACTTAATTCGAGGATGTACGATTTACCTTGAGTATTGGCTTCCCTGTAGGGTGTTGTGGACCTCTTTAATTACTGCTATCGTACTAAAAACTGTTGTTTAGAAGCAAAGGTCTTTATATATGTAAGATGCCTGTCAGCTTCCAATTTTTATTGGGCTTCGTGGGCTGTAAATCTATATTAAGCGTTCATAGATATTTATTACAATAGTACAGGACAAATGTGACCATATATGACATGCGGTCAAGAGTAAAAAATTATCGGACTTAGGTGGCACCTAAAATGTCAATGGGTTCATTGTTAGAAATGTTAAAAAAAAACTGATAAACAAATGGATAGATAAAACTTTTGTTTTCTAAGAACAGCGTGAAATGTTATTACTCTTTTGTTTCCGTAAATAAAAAAACATCTTTCGAATTTACACAACAAAGCTACCTATCTACTCTGTTTTTGTGATCAAGTAATAAGTAAATACTCGTAAACGTACATTGTTATGAGCCAGCAAGTACATCATACACAACTTGCCAACATTCTATCCACTCTTCACATCGGTCATTGTGATGACACGACAACGTAAACATGAAAATAATAATATTTTTACTCTCGCCCACTTCACTTTATCCCCATTCTAGGATCTTCACCTTGCACTTGTGCGAATTTGTGAAGAGTGTTGACCTCCAATACTCCCGGCCCGGCCCGGCCTGGCCTGGACATTCTCTATAAGCCACTCTCCATGAAAGTGAAGGCAAATTGTTATTCATATCACACATCTGAACGGGCGGCGGCGGCGTTGTTGCGCGAAATTGATTGTTCCGAATTTTTGGACGCGGGAGGAGTGGGCACGAAAACAGACAAGTTTCGCATTTATTTGATTACCAGCGAGAATATTTTTTCTCAAGCTACACAACCAAAGATCTTGGTGACTGTTTTGATATTTATTTATATTTTAAGCAGTTCGTGCATGATATTCCCTTTAAGTAAATAAAACTGTTATTTAGGTAGGGGAGGGGCTGCTCCTTACGTACGCACGTATCTCTAAGGCCGATAACTGCAAATGTACGTCGTCGGTAAGGTATTTTTTTGTGTGGTTTTTACGATTCACTTAAGAGTCGCGAATATAGTAGAGGTGATAACGCGGAAATGTTGCAAGCTGTGTTTTGTGACAATTCGGACGCCCTTCTTGGAATGTTTACCAAGTGTAAACAGAATACCAAATTGTGTACGCGAACTTGAATACAATCGATACAATTAAATTACCTACTCTGCTTGTTTAGCTTGTCTCTTCACAGAATTGTTTGTCTGATAAAACATGGGAGATATTTTAAAGTTGTTGGAAAATCCCCCGGGCTAATGTCTGACTGCGATTGTGTGCTAGGAGTGCCTGAAAGCCGTAGCCAAATGTATATGTGAATAAATAAAATCTGGATATTTTTTAACGTGCGCTAAAGTGCGCTAAAGTGAATTTTAGTACACTGGTGGCTAATAAATTGTAAAGAAAAATGAAAGCAATACAAGAACTGCAGAAGAAGACTCAGCATGTACCAATTCGGAATTTCCGAAAAAGAATCATAATAATTTTTGGGTGAGGCAATCACAATATCACTACTTTATTAGTCTTGCGGTTTGATTACTTAATAATTGTTCAGCGAAACAATTTAGTAATGATATATCACCAAGCGCTTGCATTAAAGCTTCAAAAAACCAAGTCGCTTATTAAATAAAATACCGTCATAGCTTAGATATCAAACAAATTTGACATAATGATGAAATGAGAAATCAATTGTTTTTGCGTATGAAGTTCGTATACCGACTTATGACAAATTTTTAATCAATTTCAATAGCAACGCAGGGCCTTTGAGAGAGAACTCGGCCCAGGACGGAAAAATGCCGGGCCTATGTAGTTATATAAAGTAAAAAAAATTCAAAAGCGTCAGAATATAATGTACATTAAATAATTTGAAATTATAGATTTGAAAAGAGGCGAAAAAGTTTCTTATTCTTATAAATCTGAGTGATCTTGTTAAGTGACCTGTGTTGACCGCGACGTTCAATTTTTTGTCATAAATATGTAAGTGTCCGTTCATCTTTATATCTGTCATAAGGACATTTATATTTATAAAATAACTACAAAATTTTCATTTGCATTGATTTCTATTCAACTAAATTTTCTCTTTTTATACGAATGCTTCTAGCCATTTACTTCCCATTTTACTTATAATTACATCAAAATCGAACTTTCTAGCTATAGGTGCTTTGCTACAAAGAGTAGCAAGTCCTGAAACATGATCTTGTGAAGAGCACGAGCGAAGCAAATTTTGTATGCTTCCAAGAACGCTAAAGAAACGTTAAAAACGTGAAAACGTACATTTTGGATTGTATTTTTCGACGGAACTTGTTGCGATATTTCTGAACTCAATTTCGTCCATTGTTGAAAATTGCAAGAAAAAAAAAGACTATTGACTTCCAGCAATAATCGAATCAACGATCATTAAAAACGTGTTTCTTTTAAAATTTGTTTTTTCGTCTAATTCCGTTGGTTCGTAATCTTGATTTTCGTCGAAGTAGCTCTTGTATTTGGTTGGTTGTTCTAATGTATTTTGGTTGCGAACCAGCTGCAAATCGGATATCAAACTTTGAAGATTTTTAATTTTATCCTCAATAGTTACTTTTTTGACTCGAAGAATGTCACTTCTTTTATTGATAGAATTCAAAATCTTGCACCAAATCGAATATATCAGGATACACTAAAATGTTGCTATGTACTTTAGAACGCCGTTTTAAACTTCAGCATTCAAGGTGACATCGCTTAAGCCTTCTAGTAACTTTCGTAAACCGTTGAGATGATTGGCAAAAGGCTTAACAACCTCAATTTTATTCGACCATCTTGTGTCTGAGAGCTTCCGAATGGATCTTGGTTCGAACTTTAAATTGGAATAAGGTTTTGATATATATTTATAACTCTGAGATATGTCATCATGAGAATCACAACTGAGAGCAATGGCACGTAACGCATGTCCCTACATTAAGCTCAAAATAGTTTTCATTTCTCAACGAAAACCATTTACTGACCCAGGTCAATATTCATATATGTCTTTACTACGTGGTTTGTTTTTTCGAAATAAGCGCAAGAAATAAACCGCTCAAAATATAGGATTAGAAGAAGAAGGAGTAGAGTACGATTACTTTGGAACAAAAAAAAAAAAAAAACAATTGATTTAAAGCCTATGAGGACGAAAGCGCATATCATTGCTTTTTCCAAAAGGAACAAATGATTCCCCTGATAGTCAAAGTGTTGGTGTTAAATTGCACTACATGTCCCACCTATGTATGTATCTCAAACGTGCAATAAGCAGTTATGATGACGAGTTAGAAATCGCTGTCTAGCTCATATAGATCTTCGTTGAATCGTTTCCTCCATAATCCATCGATGCAAATAGGATTGAGTAAGCTATACTGATGTTGCCACTCTTACCTTATTGCAACAATGGAATTCCCCGCTGCTTCAATTAATCCAGCAGGTTTACTGTCTTTGGCAGACTTTACTTTGGATATTGCTATCCCGACATCAGTTTGGAAGGGAGGTTCTGGATTTCTTCTATGTTTCACTCTGTCTGACAGGGGAATTTGTGCCGTTTTTGACAAACGTCTGTGTTGAACGTGTTCTCAGCATGAATCTTTAAACACATATTGCTTGTGTTAACAATATCAAGCTACTGGAGAAATTATTGTCTCATTAAGTTTTAGTTCTAGCTAAAATGCCAAATAAAAAACTAACCTCAAATTTAAACGAAAAATGGCCCCAAAGAAAAAGAGTTCAAAACGCCTCTATAAAATTGTGCCCCAATGAAAATAGGCTTCAAACCAAAAATGAAAACAAAGGGCACAAAGTCTTGAAACATATAAGTAAAATTTGGGATTGTATCGTCGGGAGTCCCTCGTTGTTTTGTCTTCGTAAAATTTATATAAGCAAAATTTGTAATAGCTTTGAAAATTGGCTAATTACACCATATCCTTATGTATATCATTTTTTTTTCATAACAATTATACGAGGATATGCCCTTTTGGCAAGAAAATCTTACATAAATTGCACTCTTGACCATTTTTAGTGCAATTTACTTCTGATGTAATCAGTTTCCGTGACAATCAAGTTGCATAATAAATGCAAAGTTGCATAATTGATCACATTTTTCACCCATATATCCGGATAAGAATAAATCATTCTGCCAAACAAATCAGTATTCTTAATTTGTATTCTTACGATACTTCTTAAATATAAACAAAATGTTTTGCATCTGAATATAAAATGTACTTCAATTCCACAAAAAAAAAAGGATACATAACACGTGCATGTTTAAGGATCAGCGTATTCCTCGGACCATCGAGCAACAACCTTTCGCTAAAGAATGAGGAAGTCTCGCCGAAGAATGTGAACGCAAATCAAATATTAACAAACAATATTACTTATTCCAAGCATGCCTTACTGCCAAAAAAAATGTGTCCAAGCCCCTGTCTATAGTGAATGGGCAGTAATATTTTGGCGTGGCCAGCGATTGAGTTATTCAAATTGCTCAGAATTGCATGACAATGCATTTGTGGTAAAGATGGAAACAACGGCGAAACAGATTAACCACAAAATAAAGTCAATTGTTTTTGTCTAAAATATTAGTGAGTCACTAAATCGGTCACCACCAAGCAGTCTAAAATTTTGGGTAATCAATTGAACGTTTTTTTTTTCTGGAAGTATAGATGAACACATTTTGGGCGCATCATGCAATTTTGATTGAACTTGGTTTGTGGATTCGGATCACGAACCTAGTGGATTGAAATATGACATTTGGTTTTATTATAAATAAAGTATGTCAAAATTACGCCAGTGAATCACTTTCAGTGGTTATTTTTGTTTTAGCAAAGCCCTGGAGTGGTGATCCTTTATTTTAATATTTCCGCCAATATTTTCTCTCAATAAGAATTGGTTAAAAAGAATGAAATATTTATATATGTATATACATATACACATTCAACGATAATTGACTTGACAATATTAAATTCGACGCGCCCAAGTATGAAGCTTCCATCTACAGCACTTAGCACGTAGGCAAACAAGTGCAAGTAGTTTCCTCTTTCGTTTCACAATTTTGCTTGTATGCCCTTTAAAACGTTCGAGTGAATTATTTAAAAAAAAATATATTGATGTCTACTTAACATACTTTGTGCAAAGAATTAAAAACAAATAATTAAAGCGTTTAACGAATATTTAAAAATGAAAACGAAGTAAAATATAGCGGATACCTACTGCAATCTACATGTTTTACGGAATAAATTATTTTGTTTATAAAAAAACTCAAATTCGTATGATTTTATGTCGTCTTTAATAACGGATTCAAAATGGCATTTTAAAACTAATTCTGAGATTCAATTGTATTTCACAATCCAAAGCCAATGGACTTTACCAATCCTCAATTGATTTTCATACGATTTTACTATTTTGATGTAATATATAGGCTTTTACTCCCAATGCAAAATGGGAAAAAAATGATACCTACGGGTACAAAGGCCTTGAAGTTCTTTTCATACTCATACCTTGATTTCAGCTAATTGAATTGTTTCGGTTTGCAATTTTTAGTGCGCTTTTTAAACCATTCAATGTGCGAAGCTTGAAAAGAGGACACCTACTATTTTATCCCGAGTGTGAAAAACAGGGGAGAATTTAAACAACAGATAGATAGGTAGGTAAAGCGCCCGGGTTGTGACTTATATGTCAGAAATACTTAAGCACAGTTTTTAAAATCACAACTAATGCGACCTAAAGCGAAAGACAATTTTAAGTAAGAGCTCAGAACCATTCTGTGAAGTTGCGGAAATCAATAAAACAATGGCTGAGATCTCTGAATGATAGTCAAAGAATGGTTTTCCTAGAATGCGTTGTCTGGTTTTAGCATAAGCTGAGTATCGAAACACATTCCGACAGGCCAGGCGACCAGTCTAACGACGTCTTTGAATGGGACTCTATGTTTCGGATTTGTTGTATGTTGGCCACATATTCCTGAAGCCTTTGGTTAGCTTTGAACTAGTCACCGCCTTCGAGGTAAAGTACAGGAAAATATTTTTCTTTACAAAGCCCAGCGGTGAATGAACTCCCTTCGAAGATAAGAATTCGCACGTCTAGCCAGTTCGTCTGCCCTCTTATGCCCCTCTATATTCCTGTAGTCGGGAACCCAGAAGATAGTGATGTTATATCGACGACTAGGCCGAGCCAATACCTCTCTGTGGTCCTCAACTAACCTCGACGTAGTGGTGTTTGAAACAATAGCCATAATAGGAACTTAGCTGCCTACTTAACTATATAACTTAACCACTTTCACATCCATACTTAGTTTTCAATTTCGCCTCTAACGACGATTCGATTATTTATCTTGTTTCTGCACGGCATCAGGTTATTTGCAAATACCACTAAGAGTAATATAATATTCCACATTGGCAACAATAAATTCAATTCTCACTTAAATTATCTAATTATTAAGTCCTTCCATTATTTAACTTTGTTTCACAATCATCTTACTCATAAATGTTTCAGCTTACCGCGATAAACTTATACGTAATTGTTATATAATTCCCCATGACTCCCATATCATTTTTTTGTTGATTAACGATCCAAGTTTTGTCCAGAGGCTGAGGCTGATATATGACAATATTTACTTAATCGTCCGTAAAAACCAATTATTCCTTTATTTACTAGTAAGATGTTAACAGATTTTGTAAAACGCACGCGAGGTAGCCTAATTAGAACCATACTCAAGCATTGTGAAACTACTACATTTTCTTAAACCTCTGCGGAAGAATCCAATTGTACAAAAAAAATTCTCACATCTTTTGAATCAGCTTAACAACATTAAACATTATGTTTTTCGATTTTATTTTTGCATAAGCATTTCCTTAAATTGCACAACAGAAATCACAGCGAACATATTTCAATATCGAAAATACAATTCAATCTGCATAATTCGCCCACAAAAGGCACACCCATTTAAAGAATTAAGTACCTACGGACATTCATAAGCTGCGATCGCGATACATAAAGGTAGTTGAACCTGCATTGATTCAATACTCATTTACCACTCCAAATGGGGATAATTGACAGACAGATCATTCTCTTCCTACCTTCCACCTTCCACCTTTTATTAAAGGTCCTTCACATTTAAAAAAAACCGTCGCGTTGCGTCGCGTCGCGCCGAGCCCCGGGACCATGTAAACAAAATTAGATATATCCATATCAAAGAAAGAATCAATCAGTGCCTCTTTCTCTCGGAATGAATGTCCTTTTGTTTTCTACCCTTCAGGCGATGATAGCGCACCACTTTGTTGGCAAAATATTTTTATTTGTCCAATAAAATTATCAAAAGTTTCCAACAACAGTACAAGTACGAGTTCGGCGGCGGCGGCGGCGTTTAAAATTCTGAAAAGTTTGCGCGTTCTTTCAGCCGCGTGCCTGAAATCTTTAAACGCTTTTCACTTGTAACTGCTATTGATTCATTGCGTTCACTTTCATGGAATGGTGGCGGGCGGTATCTTAATTAAAAGAGTAATGGATTTCGCAGAATTCGTGCAGTGCAGTGCTTTTGTTCTGTGGTGTTCAATTGTTATACGATGATAAGATTGATGATCGGGTGAAAAATTATTATTAAAAGTTAGTTTCCACCGGTTATGAGGGTGAGAGTGTGCCATTAAATTGCTGAATTTATGGATCATTCGCTTAAGTTGACACCGTCGTGAGGCATCAGGTGCAATCAGCCGATTGACCACAACAAAGTTGAAACATTTTTCTCCTTTATGATTATTCTCTGAAACGGAGTAAAATGTTTATAATCTTTTGTTTTACTATTTCGGTTAATAAGTTGAGGCTGTCATTGTTTGAAAGTTAAAAACGTGAATGATGAATTGAGCAATTAGTTTTTAGCAAAAGTTTAAAAGACCTTAGGACTTGGCTTGTTGTCTCGTTTCAACATGTACGGTTAGATAGAAATTGCCGAATGTTTGATTTTGTTCCTCTTTAACTTTTGTGATGTTTTAAAAATAGGCAATATTACGATAAGGGGTAAAGACCATACGGCTTGGGTAAAGGACTGGTTGATGAACGCGAAGTGAAGGTCATTTTTAAAAAATTGTCATGTCTATTCTACTTTGACCGAACGACAAGTTGCGTATAAACATCTCTTGCCCGGATTAACATTACCCCTTCACACGGCTGTATGAAACTATTGATCCTTATAATATTTTATGTGCCAGCTCATTGGAGGAAGGCATTTTGACCAGCTGTTAAGTAGTTTTGCTAGAGCAACGTATTGCTCAGAAATACATCATCCAAACCTCTGATTGGATAGTTATTTTTTTCCGCTGACGATGCATTCGTCTTAAATGAAATGTTTTAGTCAAAGTGTATGGCAGATGATAGAGCGCGGGTGGAAGCTTTCACTCAAATTCATAAATCGTCGTTCACTTTCGAAGTGAAACGTTTACTTGTCGGCAAAGTGAATGCGTTTCACACCATTTGATACATAATTTTTGCATAAATACACACCAAAGAGATAGTTTTAAATAAAACAATTATTTTCTTGAAAATTTAAATTTTTTTTTATTAATATTAATAGATATATAGTCCTAAATAAAATTTTATTGTATTATAGGTAATAAAAAAATTACAAATGAATTACAAAAAATACAGAATTTATTAAGCCTTGTCTGCCGTATACGGCAATATATCATTGTCCAATTTCTTGTAAGCTTTTTAGTATATTTTGCGCGTGTAGGAGTTGAAAAAACTATGTTTATAATCACATTTGCAGAATCTTAATTTTCTTGTTCCCGACGTTGCATTTGAGCAGCGTAGCACAACTCTTCGTGTTGAAATTCGGAAAGTAGCCTATCAGTTTTCCTCCTTTTAGATCTTTCACTTAGCTCTACAAAATGCGGTTGCGGCCGGCCAACAAATCCATGGGATCGGCATGGAAACACAATTTTAAATTCCAGCCAAGTTTTGTTCTTACTTTGGAAAGCTTTTTGATTCTTTGAGGAGGCTAACCATCAACTTTTATATTCATATGTAAACTTAGTCTTCTACTTTTTCTGCCAAAAAATTATATTTTGCTTTAAATCCAGCTGAAGGAAAGCTTCTAAAGAATTCAGTTAGCTGATAAAAATTTAACTAAACTTTTTACCTTCAATGTTATTCAAATCAGCGATATCGGAGAAGATCGTAAAATATCGGATCTTTTTATGATGGTCTCTTAGAAAGCAAATACTAAGGTATGGTAAGGTGTTGTATCACAACTATTCTACTTACCACTAGCAACATATTCCATACTATATTATTTTTATAATTTCACACAGAAAATTTTTAAAAATAAAGCAAATCGATATCTTATAAAACACTTAACTTCTTAATGCACGAGATTCACAAAAGCTTATACTTCAAACTTATTAGCTGTCGAAATGATTGCAAATTAAATAGCGGGGCTAATGGAATAATGTGCTCTTGTTATATGCAAACAACTTGGCATTAGCGCAAAATAAAAAACTATAAATTTTTTTTTCTACAGTTCTACATGGTCAAGCTTTTAGGAAAATCCTGTGTGCATCGTGCAAACCGAGCCAGGGAGAACTCACCATACAATCTTTGACATTTCAGATACGCAGCTAATTTATTGCGTTTGTTGTGCTTGTTAGCAGCAATTTGTATTTGATTTGTCTGAAATTTAAGTATTCTATGCATTTATTTCCAAAAAATATTTTATTAATCAGTCCTGGTTGGAGCCTGGATTTGTTGCATCTACTGTTTATGGTCGCATATCTTATCATCAGATGATGAAATATCCCTTTTGATTATAGTAAAAATGCCTATTTTGTGATGGAGTTTTGATGGCAATATGCGTTCCATCAACACACACTGTCACTTCTGGGTTTCGACATTTGTCATCAAAATATCTCTTGGCCACATCATTCATTTATAACGAAAGCAATTTCGGGCACCACCACATATTTTAGCTCTGCAAACGTTGAATGTGCTATGCAAACGATTATCCGCTAAAGAATCCTAAGCAAGCTGCTAAGGATTCCTTTCTTATATTTAAAATATATTTAAATGCTGCATTATTGACAAACAAACTAGGAAGATTAATTAAAGATATGCAAAGATTATGATTGTGTTTCAGAACTCACGTTGAATCTGGAAGAACCTGCACGTTTGTTCCTCTTAATAATGCGCATTTTTCCTGTCGGTGGATACTTTATCCCAACTGTTAAACATTATTCATTTTGCTACTGATTTTACTTATTTAAATTTAAAGTTTTTGTCCACCTTTGACTTTTGTCATTTAGTACAACACAGCTGTTAACCGACCAACTTCAAATTGGAAATTCACATCGATAAGGAATTCCACGATGCATACGACAAGTGAAAGTGAATCATAAGTAAGTGAAGGGAATCTCAGATACGGCGTTTTCCACGATGGGGAAGATATGTAATATATATAGGTACTTAGCCGCGCTCGCCGTGTAGTAGAAAATGTTTTAAGAATCTTTATTTATAACGAAAAACGTGTAACCTTGGCCTATAATTATTGACAGCTACCAAAAACCAAAAGGAGCATTTGATGGTTCCTAATTGTTTAAAAATTTGCTAATCTGACCATTGCTCGTCTTCAAATTTCCGTGATGATTAATTCTACCAAATGGCCTTGTGCGTAAACGTGGTCTTCAATGACTATTCTTTTCTTGATTTCCCTTTTCTGTTTGACACAATCATTAGAATGTGACAAAATCAAAACTGATTGATTGCCAAACGGCCAAACAGTATTTGATGTTGTAACAAATGAAAACTTGTAAAATATCGAATTAAAATAAGCAATCGTTTGACCTTTGAAGGCCGAATGCCGAAATATTCGAGACTAGGCTTTTCAAAAACTTATCTTAAAAGTTTTGCAATCATTAACGTATAAGTTCAGATATTGTATGTTCTCGAATGAAACGTTCTTCACTTCCACAAAATGAATGTGGATGAATGGATGACCAAGCTGTATAATTTTATACGCTGGACGTGTTGGTTCGAATTCGCCTCACGCACTTTAGGAGAACAACGAATAATTGTGTGTTTAACATGTTGCCATTTGTTCCCAAGCCTGTTCTCCCTGTGAAAATTACCTATTTGTAGAAATCCACGGCGGCGATGATTTAAATTAATGTGACACTTGACGCCATTTGATCGTATTCTTGTCTCCACTCCAGTGAGTGTGTTGTAAATTTTATTAATGTGCCAAAAAGTCTAGTCATCGACAGTGATGCGCGTCCTGAATGCGAGCACAGAAACTGAACTGAACTGATGTTGATAGGTGATAGTTGATGTCGGGTGTCATTACATTCACATACATACATGATGGGTACATGCGAATATAAGTGTTCCTAGGAAGAGCCGCAAATGTATTCTAGGAACCGCAAGTGGATGGAAAATAAAGTTCGATATACATATAAAAGTAGACACAAATTTACCGTTAATTTAATGTGAATGTATTCAAATGACTAATTGGTCGAAACGTGCGGAATGATAAAGAAATTGACAGCTTCATCAACGGTATAACGTATCGTGACAGATGAGAACATAAAAAAAAAAAAACAAACAACTACGACACGTCAATTTCGATTGATTTTTTATTCTTAAAAAAAAAATTACAATTTTATCGTATTCTGATTTAATTCTCATCGACAATGGATTTGTAAGGAAATTTTTATTTATTGGTTCGCTGTCATTTGCCATCTCAGCGATCGGTTAAAATGAACGAGTGGCGGCACGTATCCCAACGATAATGATCTCGAGCCGTCAGAATACTGCTGAAATATTTCCGGTTGCATTCCAAATATGCGAGTAGGTAGTATTTGTGTATAATTTGATTTATTTAAATACGAAGAAGAGACATTGATGTCGCCATTTTGTTTGATTTTGCAAGTAGGTATAGCTAGATAGTACGAGGATTTCAGTTAGAAACACTTGAAGGTTACAAACCTACTAGATTTAATATTTTTTTTTGCAATGCTAATCCATCGATATTTGTAAGTGATTGCATTATACAGTTATTGTTCGAGTTTCGTGTTATTAAATCTTAGAATCCCAGGAAATTGAAACCACAGAGAAGCTTATCTGGACGACGAATGCGAAGGATTCCGAATTGAAATACAGACAAATCATCAGCGATGTTCATATCGAGTGACATCAGTTTTTCAGCAGCCAAAGGATGCCATGCGCCGAATGTGCAAGCAGAATTCATCTGTAATGTTCATGGATAGAAATTTATTAATTAAATTTGGAGAGATAATACTCGAGATTCTCTATCTACTCACCTCCTTACTGTAATAGTGACAGCGACCATTTAATCTTGTTGACGGGATGTACTCAATAAAGTCAATGTATGGGCAGTGCGGTAGCAAAAGTGAAAGGCCTAGGAAATAGACAATAATATTCGTTAATCTGATGCACATTATTAAGGGCTACTTTTTTTCCACTGCATACTACACGAGACGAGATACCGATGAGCATTGGTTTTAAATATCTGTAAACTATAATGGGGAGGAAAAACAGAGCATGGTAGAGCAAAAAAGTTTAAAAAAGGTTAAAAAGGTATCTTTGTATTTCACTTTACGTCCGAATAAAGGCTTAGGGTAAACTGTTGTGCATTCTAGCATGGCAACTATTGCCTATTTCATTCAAGCACTTATGGTTGAAGTAACAGACAAGCTGGAGACATTGCGTCGATGACTAAGAGAGTCAAGCGATTTCCGGATATCTCTATCGCCAATAAGCTTAATCACGTATTTTTGAATCTTGTTAAGTAGCTCCGAATATGTAATTCAAGTTTGAGGCGAATAAATGCCTTCTAAATTGTAGCCAAATGAGATGGGGTGAAATATGTCTTGCAACACCTAAGGAAGGTTACACATTTCGCACCGTTCTTAGCGACCTTGAATATTTGGTCATTCTAACGAAGGTTGCCATTAACGCACTTGCCCAGAATGAAAAGTCTTTCGGTTTCAGCGATGCGAGGGCCATTCATGGATAATGGCAGTGTATTGGGCTTTCGCGACATTCAACCTTTGAGTGCTGTCAAGGTAAGAATTTAATGAGCTTATCATAGGTTGCCATTCCAGCTCCATGCCAGAAGATAACGGACGTAAACCTTGAAACAAATATTAGAAGCTAATGGATGGATTGAAACGCACGCATTTTTGACAAAAGAGTTTTCTATCAAATGCCTTTAAAATATCAAGCGCAACGACCTTGCTTCCACCAGTCATAAAATTACCAGTGGACCTGTTGCCGCAAAAACCATACTGCCGGGGATAAATAAGTTTTCGGGATTCAAGATATTTCATAAGGAATATTCGTTTTTTCTTGGGACGAGCTGGAAAAATACTGTTTTTCGTCTTCGCGGAAAGAGCCCTGAAGAATAGGACTGGTCGAAAAGCTTACGCAGTGATTTTGAACACCTCACTATGTACGTGTGCGAAACTGTATTTGTCCCATTGAGTGTTCTACTCGCTGAAGTTCAGGGAGAGATAAAGCACAATCTGGAAGCATTGAGCTAGCTCAAAAAAGGAGCAGCAAGCAGGCTTTATCTGAATATCATTGTAAATGAGGTCGAGTTTTTAATGTTTTACACCAGTGACCAAAAGTTTTTACTTTGTAGTATTCTTTTTTTCCACAACTTTGGTCGTTTAAATTTATTTGTTGTTGACTCAATTTATTGTTTGACTCCATTTACGAAGAATGATTTTTTTTAATAAAATTTGAGATTTCCACATTACATTAAAACACCAAACACTATTCAACATGTGCAAATAATATAATGACAATGCAAAGTACCCACCAATAAATCCTGAGCTTGGTGGATTCTTACGAATCGGCTTCCCTGAAAACGTTTGTAGTCCCTGCCAAAGGCGCCATATGGAATGAGGATCAATAAGATATGCTTTTGATTTAGGATAACGTCGACGATATATTTCATAATTGGTAAATAAATCATAATCGGCATTTGTAAGCCAGTCTCCCAAGGTTCCATTATATTTCCCCGGATCCCATGCAGCGATTGTAACATTTTGGAATATTCTCGACTTGGTAAAATTGAATTCTGCCTTTGTTACTACCTAAAATTAGAGAGATATTTTCATTTAACTGCATTTTGAGATATCAAACTAAATCTTACTTGGGAGTTCACAACCCGAATTGTTGTTTTGCTACCCACATCAACTTCGTGACCACGTGTTGGAGCATGATTAAATCTCATAACAATGTCATGACTATCTAAATGGGAATAACATTTTTTTTTTTGGGATTAATAAGTTCCCCTAACGATGACACTGAAAAGTAGCCTTACCAATAAATCTGCCCAATTTGGAACCGGCCATCGATCCAGAACTTGATACGATTGCACAAGTCTTAATGTTTTTTACATCGCGAAAGATCTTCTTTTTGGGAAATAATTTTCCAAATTCTAGTCTATTGAATGGGGCATTTCGTCGTCTTAAAACTCGGACACCAGCCTCGAGTACTAAGCAGCTCGATGGATAATACTGCTCCTCAAAGCTAGTTCCAAACATAGGCTTGTAGTCCACATTGTAGTAGTTGGTTTCGTTCAGCGATTCACTCATTGACTTTTCCAGTGTTCGAACGATTCTGGCTCGAAATGCAATCGTTTTGTTGTAACATATTTCCGAATATTTATCATGACACATATATAGCTTGGGATCTAGGGTCAGTTTGGTGTTCTTTGAAAGCGCAAAACGGGGATGCGGCGAAAGTTTAGTCCGGTTCACTGCTGGCTTCTCTTTGCTCTCCACAATGAATTTCTCGTTGGGATTCCAACGCACATGGAAGACGCTGCGTCGTTCCCGATGTTTGGTGTCTGAAAAAAATCAAGTTGTAAGTTGAAATTTAAAACTGCATACAAACAAATATTTTGTTTGATATTAAAAAAAAATTGTAAACGCAATTTTTAATTCTTTTTTTTTTTTTTAATTTGACTGATGTATTTTTCAGTTGACGGCTCAGAAACTGGGTTAAAGCTACAGCGTTTGACAAATCGATTTAACCCGATTTAGATCCGATGGAAAAGAAAGTATTTGGACAAAATCCTTGGGGATAGTGCAATAAGGTTTAGGATTATCGTCTTAACTGAAAGTAGCTTAACAATTGTTAAGAGTTAAACGAAATTGCTTGCAGATCACAATGGCTGTCATTACTCATTAGGGTTAGTTTGAGTAAAACTCGTTTCCAGAAAAATGTAAGTTATCGTGTCTACGTGGGCACTTTAATTTTTTTTTTATATGAGATCAAAGAGAAACAATTTTTGTTTTATTTAAATCCAAATTATGTATACCTACTTCAAAAAGAGTAAAACAAATTTTCGTGTAGATCGCATTAGATGCCCTAAAAAATCAAATATTTCTTGCCCGTCATAGACCAAAATGCATATTTAAATTCGATTTGAAAATTCCTTTGGGTACTCAGTACCCAGTTGAGGGTTAAGAAATTTATCCAATTGTTTACTCCCAATAGTTATTTGGTTCTCAAAATGGGGGAAATTATGTTTACGCTTTGAGTAGAGAAAAGGCTTCGTCAATTTTTTTTAAAGAAAAAGATAATATTCATTCTGGCCTTCATTTTGGTTTATTAAAATTTGTTGACACAAAAATAACCAAATATAAATTTTTAGTTCAGACAAGATGTTAATTGATATTAGGCATGAGACAAATCGAAAGAAACAAATAAACAAAGAAACTCCATAAAATATCAGGTTTTTCTGCGTATTTTTTGATTTTTCCATGGTTGCATTTTTTCTTGCCACACCCTCGAAAACATGGAAAACAGTGGATACCGTTTTTTTATTCCATTCCATCATACATCACAAATTAACTTAGATGCCGAAATTGCGTTATTTGGGCGTTAAAGGGTTAAGTCAAAAAAAATATAAAAAAAATCAGACGTCTTGCCTTGCTTCTTCAACCATCGTGTGATCGACGATTATTTTCTAAAAATCAGGAAGACCTATTAATGAATATATTTGTATTAATGTAAGACTGGGTATACCAAAATAGGGCTTTCCTTAAATCCTCGATAACTGTCTGTCAGTCCGGACACCGTATGGCGAATCGGCTCGACGGATTTGCTTCAAACTTTGTATATAAGATTTTTGAGTTTACATCTTGCAGCATCTTTTTATTTTTTGCTTTATCGTTTGAAATAACGATACCTACCATAATTTTTTTTTGTTGTGAAAATCTCTTTTCACTATATTTCTAGAAAATGGTTTCAAGGATTTTAGTTCGTTTTGTACTAATGATACTTGGGATGGGGCCAAAAATACTGCTTGCTCAGATTTTGGAGAAAAATCAATTAACGGTAATATATAAAACCGCCAATATCTGGAAAACTAACAAAGAGAACTCCAAACACTGTTTTTTTATACTTGGAAGTCGAATAAATTTGCAGACTTTGATTTTTGAAATAATTTTTAAAATTTTTTTTTTCATATAACGACTTTCTTAAATTTAAATAAAATTCGTTTTTTCAAAAACGCCTCTAACTATTTTGAAAAAGTTTCGAGGAAATAAAATTTTTCAAAACCTAATAAGTGATTTAAATAAATTTGGTATGTTCAAATGTTACCATTCTTTTTGAGGCGACTTAAAAATGCACATCATGTAGCGAGAAAGTTTCGTATCACGCAGTCGTGCACTTTATTTTCTTAGAATATACCCTAATGTATCCCAACATTATTCTTACCTGTCGAATTAAACCTATTTTCAACAATATATATTGTGGCGGTTCAATAGTTCAAAATTTATATCTCTTACTCTTATTAGATCAATCTGTCAAATAAATAAACACAGCTGATGCTGGCTGTGTGTACAATTCTCGCATTAAAAGATATAATTTGGTCAACTTGCATCACAAATGCAGCAATGACAAGCGAACACTAGACAATTCAAGTGTATCTATTTTATTTCATTTTGATATTTATTTGACTAGAACTCCATTTTCATTAGAATAACACTTTTGTGCTGATCTGTGATTTTTGAAATGGCAGACCTTACACATTGTTAGTCAAGACTTGCAACTTGAAGGTTCCTTGTCAATCTTTATGCTCCTTTATCACCCAGCCTTATATGTATATCATATACAAATAAGTTATCAGAAAAGCGTTGAGCCTGCAGGGAAGATGTTCACACTCCTCTACATAGCTACCACTTTTTAGATATTCCACGACACACTCGTCACTGCCTAACCCATTTCATTTAACTTTTTTCATGACAACTTACAAAAGTCGATTACATTTAATATTTTCCCCTCATTTCGATGGGATTAGAAGGAATACAAATTTTTGTTGAGGAAATTCGCAATTCTCAATTTACTAACAATCGATAAATAATAAAGCCACAAGTAAAGTTAGCGTGATGACAGCTTAGCGTGTTTGTAACCAAAATATGAAATGGGTATTGCGTCGACCATGGAAATCTGAATAATAGCCATTAAAAAAAAATTGCTCGGTAATTGTTTGTCAAGAATTGAATATCAATTCAGCTTATAGATATTTATGTAGGTAACTCCATATTGTAAATTGGTAACAATTTTAAAATTCAAAAATCTTAGCTACCAACCATTCCGAAAGTCATCACTTATCGAGGTATTCACCATACGAAATGGTTCTGAGATCGAATACTCCGAATGCGCTGACTTTGATTCCGTTGCATATTGCTCAGGCGAACTCGTGGATAACGACTTTTGAATTGACTGGTCCGTAGCTGTAGAAACAGCACCAGCAGCAGCAGCAGCGACTAATGGAAGTTTAGAAATTATCACAACACAGAGCACCTGGTACGTTACGAACACAGAACTCCAGCGGAAGCCTCCATTGAAAGGCATTCTTAAGAATACTTTTCACTTAACACACACTTGTGAGCACACACGCGCATATTATGCGTACCCCTTTCGGCCGGGGAAGATGTCTCTTATTTAATACTAAAAATCACAGCGCGAATATAAACTTTCCCTTTCGACGGTCGACTCGCTTCTGATTTTGCAGCAATTCGCATCACACCTGTCAAGGGATGGTTAGGTTAGTTAGCTTAACTCTGTGTAATATAATAATTGACAAGGAAAGCTTTAAATTTTCTAAGAGCTTTCAAATGAAAGGAAAAGTTTTATTGTATCGCGTGGTTGTAGTCCGGCCGCCTGACTTGTGCCTGCTGCTTACTCTGATTCTGATAGCGATGAGGGTGGTAATGATGATGATAATAATAAAAGGCACCAACCCTTAATGCGGGGACTAAGGATGTACGACATGTTGTTATGTTTAACTGGAGAGAAATTTCATTCAAATTGCCAAACACTGTGTGTAAAAGTTGGAATTTGATTTTGGGGACTTTCTTTGCCGGAGATAGGTAGGCACTTGTAAATCTACAGATACTTTTATTGGAGGTAATTGAAACTTATCTCGTTCATCTCGGCGAACAATTGGTAGGTACCATCGGTCGAGGCAGCAACTCCCTCCCCTATGCTTGCTTGCTTATCCCCCTCTGACGGCTTATTTTGAGTGAATAAATTATAACTTGAATTACCTACACTTTCCGTGCTCGCTAAGTTATTTTCAAGCGCCATAGACATTTTCAGGCATTGCCCTATGCTCCTTCGGGGTAAAGGAATGCTAATGGGAGCTCGCGGTGGATTAATTATTTGTGAATAATTACTGCGGATGGTGTAGTGAAAGTAAACTATTCTATTTTCCCTATTTAGCTTGGATGGTTTAATTGTATGTTTGACTTATTTTGGCTGTACTTAGTACATACGACACGACAACGACAACTTTTGGTGTCTGCAGTTGTTGGCGACAGCCATGCTCTCGGCTATTTTCGTAATTTTAAATGCAGTGATTCGCATCTATGCGCTCTCGGACAGTTGACAGAGACATTTTAACTTTAAAATTAAAATTAACATTTCGACGCACAGCAGTTTTTGTTATCAATACAAGTTAATCAAGGAGCAAAAAAGTTGTCAGCTTTTGGTGGTATTTCGTGAAAATAATGGAATCAATATTGGATGCCGCAGCTGGTAGGCATACGGTATCATTGCTTATTGATACAAGCAGGAAGAGGGTTGGTGGGCCTTTAATTTTCTATATTGATTGAGATCTCTGTGAATAGCGCCTTTTTATTTTTGCATTTTAATACATACCGTATCCGTTTAGATAAGATACCTATGCCATCTCGGTTCCTATTTATTACATAAAAAAAGGTGTATGCTGCCCATACAGGACCTCAAGCCTTTCTTCTCCAACCATTATGTGTGCGCAGATATATTTTTTGGAAGGAACCTACAGTTTTAATGAAGATTCAGAAGCTTCTCATGACTGTTCTTACCCTTGGATGCTTGTCACTTTCGCAGGAAGTGGGGCCTTAAACTTGTCAAGCAAAACCAATGCACCCACACATTTGTAGATACGATGTTTGATTGATTGATGCCCATAATCTACAGGCATGATACACGTTATGGAACTACTGACGTTGCATGAAAACAAACCGCATCGAAACTTTTTGGAACTCAGCCCTATTTTCGCAGTAAACGAAAACAAGAAAACGACCACTAAGGGAGAAAAGTTATGGAAATACTCCATGATTTATAACGCTAGGACGAAGTTTTTTCTCTATGCGTTGTAAGACGAACAATCAACAGATCAGTCCAACTGCTGGGGTATGCGGACGATATAGATATTATCGGTCCAGCTATTATTATCCCAGCGTGCCGTGATAGAGGCTTTCACGGCTATTGAAGAACAGGCGAAACTAGTTGGCCTTGAAGTGAATGAGGACAAGACTAAATATATGCTATTAACGAACAAACAATCATCTGTCCACCGACTAGGACAAAATGTCACTGTTGATAGCAGCAACTTCGAGGTAGTTAAGGAGTTAATTTACCTCGGGGTAAAAATCAACTCCACAAATGACATCTCAGTGGAGATCCGTCGAAGAATCTTATCCTCTAGGAAACCGCTGCTACTTCGGTTTGGCAAAACAAATGGGTTCAAAACTCTTAACTCCTAAAGGACAAAGTGCATGCTCTACAGAACCCTTATCCTGTCAGTTCTGCGGGACAATAAGCAGGAAAGGAGAGTTAATACTGGGATCCTTTGAAAGGGCGAATGGAGGAGAAGATACAACCGCGAACTCTATGACCTGTACCAAGATGTGGATGTAGTCCGAAAAGCCAAAACTCGTCGACTACATTGGCTCGGCCACATCGAGAGAATGGACAACAACGCTCCAGCCAAGAGGATCTTCGAATCGCAGATTCCAGGTTAGAGACGACAAGGAAGACCGAACCTCCGTTCAGGCATGGACTCTTCACGGGTCGGGAGCCCGTTAAGTAAGTAAGTAAGTTGTAAGACGAACCGATTGAATTTATTAACCTAAAAGCATATATATTTAAAATAAACGCGGATTGCGGGACGGAGGCGATTGGAAGATCAGAGTCTCCCCTCACTACCCAGTCAATTCGGATCGTTATTGAGCGCACTTTTGGTTAAAGTCAGCCTAGGGGAATATTTCTTAAAGAATGAACTGCTCTCGAAGTGTATTTTAAAACTAAATTTGGGAAATTTTAAATCAAACAATACATTGATGGACAGCTATGGCGGGTTTGGTAATGAAATCCTAAAGACAAAATTTCCAAACCAAAAATCTCAACGCTGGAATCCTCCAACGAAAATCTGTCGATTGTTTTCGCAACATGAGCATACTTGCTTTACGTGAGTAAAGCTATAGCTACTGAGCCTTAATCGCCATCTTTCTCGTTCTCTTGTTTCCTGTTTCCAATTTAGTATACCAAATAATCGGCCTTAACTTGGGCACGCCACCGGAGATAAGGCCTCTGTTTTTCGTTCCCACTGGCTAAGCGTACGGCTAGACCGCCGATGCTCTAAATATCCTAGCCATCTTGGTCGTATCGTTTTATTTTGCCTATTGACATAAACCGGACCATAAATCGTGCGTATTTTTCTTTCGATGACACCAAGGGAGGGTCCTTTCTTTTACACCATAGAACAGTACCGAAATGATGAGGGTTTTGTAAAGTGTCTCTCCTTGTTACTTCTCAAGAGGATTTTATTCTTTAAATGCCCAATGAAGCAGACATTACTAAGCCACCCAATCTTAAGCGCACAAACACATTTTTGATTTAAATTTACTATTTCTGGTCATATATTCTTCTCATGCCACTAATTGGCTCATAATTCGTCCTATAAAAAGGGCTAAATAATAGATACACACTAAGTTAAATGCACTGGAAGACAAAAGATCAGGAACATCTACAATATGACTTGCTATAAACTTAAATAAAAAATGAAGTTTTTTTTAGATGCGGGCGGACGAAGCGATTGCGCAAAGACTGCGTATCTTGGATGTCGACGAATTCGTTAGATCACCTTTTAATAAAGCTCTATGAAGTTTAGTTTGGAATCTACATATCATAGAAAACATGACCTAGGATATTATGTGATAAGGATTAATAAAACTAGGAGGAATACGCTTTCTTGAAGATGACTTTTGTTGACATTTACAGCTAGGTTGCAGAAATCGTGTGAAATGAAATCGAAATCGATATTGCAAATCGAGTGAAAATTTGTTTTTTCCATCCACCCGCGTCCTTCTGTGGTGGGCCATGCCTATTCACATCTTTTCTCAAATTTTCCAACAAAAATTCTGTGACACTCGGTCTCTATCTGTAAACGTAAAACATTTTAGAAGATCTTCAGATTCCTCCGACCTGTTTAAAATTTAATTTCTTACTCTGTTTTCACCATTTCACATCAAATGTCACAGATCGATTTTAAATCACTTTGAAATCGACAGAATCGAATTGTGGAACACAACAATTTCACTTTGGTTCAAGTTCGAAAAATTTGAAATCGAATCGATTAAAGTGAAATGTAGAACACACAAATTCATTTTCGATCGATTTCGAGTGAAAGTAAAATGTGGAGCCTAGCTGTTAGATGGGTTCAGATTTAACTCGGTTTCTTAACACCAATTGGGGAAATTATTTATGTCGCCTTGGAGAAGATTTCTGTCAAGATAAAATTTAATTTGGCAGATCTATAAATTGGCACATCATCAGCGTATACTCACGTAAAAGTTTAGCGATAAAGTTTTTAGCACATCAAATAGTATAAAATAATGGTCAAAGTCTGATTACCATTACGTCGATTTCATACCGACTCAAGCCCACTGCAGCCCATGCAGTCACTGCAGAGAAATTGTTCATTAATTCAAATCTTAGTGCGAGACAACAGAGGAGTGCAGAGGAAAGGCTCTAGTATTTGAAGTTTGAAATTAGCGTTGCTAAGTCAGTCTGAACAGACTATTTTATTCGCTCGATTAGTTGTCTATGTGCCCAGTGCCTTCCTCATAACATATTTGCATCCACAAATAAAAAAAAGTTCATCGTCGATCGCCATGCTGTGGTCGGGAAAAATTTTTGAAAAAATCAAATTTTTACAGGACGTCAACTGGCCGCATTTTTACTGTTCGTCACTTCTCTTCTCACGCACAAAATCAAAGATATTTGATTATTGTTACTATGACTATGGAAAGTTTTGCGGCAAAACGTTCGTTCGAACCCACATTTGGTCTTAACAGATTAGTTCCGTTCAGACTCACAAATTAAAATCAAATAGACCCTATATATTATCCTTTAATCATTTCGATATACCACACACCGGCAACTTCCGATGAACAGATGTTGCTAAAACCGCTGATGGCACTGGATCCCGATTAAGAATAAATGCAGCATCTTCCAATCGGAGATTCTAGCTGTACTTAAGACTGCGGAATTACTGCTGATGAAGACGATATCAGACAGGGATGCATGAACAGTTAAGCCGGCCGCTGAAATCATGTTTTAAGCTAGTCTTGAACTGTCGCTCGTTGACCAGGTCATTATGAGCGCAAGACCACGTGTTGGCTACTGTTACATAGAGATTAAAAACCTCTTCCAGGAGCTGGAAATAAAAGTGAGAAAATGCATAACGAAACTTAAGAATATATAGTTAGATATCTCGGCTAAGGACAAAACTTGCTATAAATTGTCTCGGGAAGTATGCTAATAGATTGGGTCTCTCAGAGACTGACATGAGTGGGTTTCTTTTTACAATTTATGCTTAATGCAAGATATATTACACATATCTTCTTTTTATGTATAGTATACGATTTTGGGCTTGATGGATTCGTATTTAGCAGTTCGAACAAATGTGCCAATGTATACGGGATTCTAGAGCCGAAGCCAGTGTACGATGAATTGATAGAAACAGTCTATAATGGAAATGGCGGCATGCGTGGTGAAACTGGAAAACATTCCCGATTTCATTGATTTTGGCTACGATTCATTCAAGATCGAAGATTGCTTTGGATCTCGCCTCTTCTGGGATAGCTGCATTTTGGAAGACGGTCGAACATCTTATTCTGCGTTGAAATTGCCATTGAATATGCAAGTGGATAAAGAACCTTCACGATGGCGACAAACCGATTTTAGCTGCCAAAGCAAGGATGTCGATCATTTGAATTTCGTGTTACTGCGCGAATTCCGCTTATTCCGAACGATTTGCCGTGTGTCTTGCTTCCGCTATGACAATTAATAAGTCGCAAGGACAATTGCTGGATGTTTGTGGAATAAATCTTGAATTCTCATGTTTTTCACATGGTGAATTGTATGTTGCCTGCTCCCGTGTCGGCAAACGTAGACGCGCCCGAATAAAGCGGAAGGGTGACCGGCACCTCAATAATTGCGGTTTGATTCAAACACGTCGACATTGTTATAGTTCCTTTATTTCCATTGTATGAATGTAGAGCTTTTGAATAAAGAATTTGAATTGACACTGAATTACATGTGCATGCTTGGAATTATTATTCCGCTCGCCGGGCCAGCTAGTTTCGTATAAATATGAGGAAAAAAACTGACAGAAAAATTATCAATGTCGGATATTACAAAACTAAAAAAATAGACGATGGATGTAATATCCTTGTGGTATGATTTTGTTGACAAATTTTAAAGATGGAGATGGCGATGATGTGAACAATTGAACAAGTCGCTTAAAACTGAAATATGAATTGGTCCAGTAAATGTTTCAAATATCCTCATTTGCTGGGATTAAGCAGAAATTGTCTAGGGGTTGGATTTAAATCTGTGTCTCAATTTTTTGAGTACTTACCGCTATTGTCTACAACTATGTAAAATGTGTGTATTTTTGGTAAAATGGAGTCGTGCACGAAAGTTTGACATTAAAGAGGTAAGGACTTTATTTCGCAATACAAATATCACATTTTTCATCAGCAGGAATCTGAGGATTAATCGACGGGTAAGTTGTCTTCACCAAAGCGCTTATTTTGTTAAGTAGCATGCGTAGCAATTGCTGTAAGTACTTTTTTTTTGCTTACCTCATGGGAGTAGAATAAATAAAAATACATTTCCATTATTTTTAATTTTTTCTAACATTTTAATGCTCTTGAAATCGAACCAACACGTACATTTTTTTGTTTTGTTTTCTTATAAGGTATAATTTCATTACAGTATCTTTCTATACCATAATTTCCATCTTTTAATATTTTTTTTTGTGTGTTTTTGTTGTTTTACTTATTTCATGTTATACTTTCATTTTTATATGTACTTCAATAAATTTATTCATTTTGTATTTATCTTAAATAAATTTTCAATATATTTTCTGTTTCATCTATTTTTGTTTTATCTTAATAATCGTTTGTGTTTTTTTTTATTTATTTAATAATTTTTTTATTAATAATCCAATTTTTCTGTAATCTAAATGAAATGAATTTCTTTTCATAAATACTAAGTGTTTCATGTGTTTTTTTTTTATGTTAAGGTGTTTGTTTTTTGTATATATATTTTTGTTTTAGTGTAAGTTTTAGTTTATTGACACAATCACACCATACACAAAAATATAGACATAAAACACTCGCTTGTTTTATTTATCATTGTTTATTTGAAATATGTTTTTGTTTTTTGTTTAACGAAGTCTCATTCATACATTTACACAGGCACACTGATGTTATCATTATTATTATTAAACATTTTTGTTGTATTTGTTTTTATTATAATTGTTATATCTGACGGTATTGAATTGTTTCGTTATTGAAATTAATTCAGTTTTTTTTTAATAATATTTTTTGTTTTTTTTGATGCTTGAGAGTTCTTGATTTTTTGTTTATATGTATGTATTTTTTGAGAAAGGATTTTTATGAATACGTACTTTTTTAATAATGTTATAAAATTTCTTTGTCCATTTTTTGTTGATTTTTTTGAATTTTTAATGATTTTTTTTTTTGGATTTTGTATAAAAATTTATTTATTTTCAATAAATTGTTTTTTTTTTTTTTTTTAAATTAAAAAATATTTTTTTTTATAATAATAATATTTTTAAACATGTTGGGCAGTTTATCATTTACTCATATATTAATTTTCTTGACCACTTTTTATTTGTTTTTTTGGTTGTCGTTTGTTGTAATAAAAATGAATTAAGTGTGTCTTTGCTCAAAATTCGAGTGTAAAATATTTAACGTGTGCAATAATTTAATTATTTCATTTTTTTTAATAGAGAAGGAGGGTGGGTCTTTTTTGTTGTTCGGATAAATCAGAACTTTTATGAAGAAAATTAAATTGAAAAATAAGATGTATTTTATTTCTAGTGCGAAGTGTTGTTTTGTTTTTTGTTCTTTCATTAACTAGTTAGCATGCCAAATCTTTTTAATTGCTATTGACAGTTTTTTTTATTGATTTTTATTTTTTGAAGTAATTTGTAATTATCTAAAGGTACAATATGTTTTTGTTTTTTGTTTTTTTTTTTTTTTTAAATAAATTATTATTTGTATTGTTAGTCAATAGTACACGATATTTGAAGTTTTTACCTACACAGATGGTCTAAGACTATTTTTTTTTAAAAGTTTATTTTCAAATTCTAGGGAAGTTTTTTTTGTTTGTATATACAGTTCGGTTAAATTTCCTTAGCTTTTTGATTTATTTTAGTTTTATTATATAAATTCTCATTCATGGCATCAATGTGTTTTTTTTTGTTTTGGATGATGGTGTTGACTTTCTAAATTAATTTACTTTTCTTAAAATTACTAACGCATCTCGTTTGTTTTTTGTTTTAGACAAAGATCTCATGTTTATTAATATACGTTTAACATTTTTTTTTTTTTGGTTTTAAATTATTAGATATTTAATTCTTTGAAATAATAGAATATCTATGTGCGTTTCACGCTGACCTTTTCTTATAATTAACTCTTCCTTGGATAGAATCCATTAAATGATTCTTTATTAAAACAACAGATGCTTATGAAAAGGACACATTTTATTGTTGTTATATTAATATATTTGTTTTTTATTTATAATTACTTAAGGTATAAAAAATTTGTGCTTGAAAATTTCGTTAGATACATTCGCTTGTTTATTTACTAAAATTTATATTTCAAGATAATATTCTTATATGTTTTGGTGTTTTGTATTTTTTTTTTTTCATCTTTTTTTAATCATATGTAACTGCAGAAGGAGAAATTATGTTGCAAACAGAAAAACGTTGAGAATAGAAACAAATTTATTTACAACTTTTCTGTGTGTGGTTTCGTATATTTGTATACAAATAACGTTCATTCTAGTTTTTTCATTTAAGATACACATAAATATAGTTGAACCAAAATCGAAATATAAAATTTAACTTCATATATTTAACATTTACAATTTATTTTTTTCCCCAGTCTACACATCTAATATCCTACAAATGTATGTAAATACGTACAAAATAACATTGATTTATATATTTATTTTCTTCTTTTTTTTGTTTACTATGTTTTGTATAAAAGAAATGATAAAATTTGTATATTCTTTCCTTCAATAAACAAATGTGTCAGTAAAAAATTATGAAAACACCATTTTTGTTATTAATATTTATTTTTATTTTATTTATTATCCATTACAATTACACTATACAATCAACAACAATTCTATATAATAAATTTATAACCCTTACAATATTTGTAGTAAACTGTTTTTTTTTTTTTTCATTATTATTATTTGGTGGATTTTTTTTTGAGTTTTTTTTTAAATTACATATTTATGATATTATATACTTTAACCTACCAGAAAATATATGTTCTGATTTTATTAAAAATAAAAAATAAAATAACATAAATGTTATTTTTAATTTAACATTATCTGCATAAGATCAATTACTTTAGGTTGCACATTTTCTTTGTAATTTTTTTTTTCTAAATAAAACAAATATATATGAAAATATGTAAAAAACAAAAAAAAAATATTTCAAAAAAAATTATACAAATTGAATCGAACATTAAGAAAAATTTGCTTCTCAAATGTTTTATATAGGCATCTATTCATGTTAACTATTTTAATAATTTTTTATCGACTAATCGTTATATTTTTTTACACTTTCATTGTTAACGCTATTTTACAAAATAACTATTATTTAAGCTACAATTTTGTTATTATTTTACTGTTAAAAATGTTGATCAATATTATTGCGTTTAAGGCCAAGTAATAAAAGTGTTATGCTCTAGTATTATGGTATGCGAAGAATTAAAACAAAAAAAAATAAACAACAAGAAACTGAATAAAACCGCGTTAACGTTTGTATGTACTTAAAGCAAAAATAAAATCGCAATTGCTTGCCAATATCCTTAGCATTCTTTTTGATATAGAAAATATATCCGTTTAGCCTTTGAGATGTAATAAACGTTTAAAGTTGAGAAATAATTTTAGCTTACTCAACTAAGAATTTAAATCTTTGCAAGAGTGGCTTTCAAAGCTACAGTGAAGTTCGAAAATGACAATTTTGTGTAAAGAAAAACTCTTGTCCGTTCTTTTGTTTGATGCAAAAGCAGGTTGAGCTTGCAAAAGGGTCTACAAAATTACTTCTAGATGACATTACAGCCGGCAGGTGTGTCAACAAGGCCAAACATCGGTTCATTTTTGGTGACCTGTGCTAGATAGGTTGCTCCTATAATGAACTTATCAATATTTGAACGCCTACGCATTAAAGCAACACACACGATGCTGCTGTATGGCAGGAGAAATAAGCCGGCTGGCTACTGCTCTAAATTTTTTAGGTATTACCAATTTTCAGCACAGATAAGTTTTGACCAACTAGGGATCAGACACTTCGTAATCTTATAGACTTTTCGAGGCTTCACTAAATAAATAACGAAAAGCAACCGATCTACCAGCTTCTTGCCTTTTAAGAACTTCAGCTAAATTAAGAACCTCAATATAGTGAGATGATACAATGTGAAGGCCAGACATCACCTTTTGCTATGTACACAAAGTTGTTGTTGGAAATTGTTAAGGTACAAAAAGCGCAAACATACATAGATGAAATCGATGCACCAAATGTCTGTTAATTACAAATTTATTTATGCGAATGCTTTTCTAAAAAGATGATAAATTGTAGAACAAGGTGTATGGCCCTTGTTGTGTATACTTTTGTTTATTGTAGGTCTGGCCGCAGGAGGGCGTGGGTAAATTGCAAAAAGAAATTCTTAACCTTAATTGTTAAAAATTTAACAACTTTAGGTACTTCAATTTTCCAAAAAATTTGCGGTTCAAAAGACAGGGGGCTAACTATTCACTTCGATTTCGCATATTGGTACTATTCAGTACGCCGGCGAAAGCTATCGCTCTTCGCTCTATAACATTCGCGCAACTATGCAAATGCGAAAGCCATTTTATCGACTTCAATTGCGATAGATGTATTGATGGCGAATTAATTAATGAGCGATGGGAAAAAATAAAATTGAAATAAATGACATCGAAAAATAGTGATTTTTTATATTTTTCTTTGGCAGCCAAAAAAACCACAACAAATATTTAAAATAAAGTATTCCAACATTCAATAGCTTTTTGACAGGAAAGTTTGTTTTAAATATTTAGCGAAATGTGGAAACGCGTTGGAAAGTCGACATTCGAAGCAATCGTTTTGCCATGTTTGCCGCGAAGCGAACTAAATGTATAGCAAATTTTGCCATTCGCTGTCAAAGTGCATAGTTAGTCCCCAGAGTTTTTGCATAAAGTAGTGCTCTAACTGCTATAAGTCCTCTCAAAAAATCAGGCGCTCTGTTTGCTTTGTCTCAAGAACAAGTGAAATTGTAGAAAAATCTAGCGAATATCAAAATTGTAAACGATAAAAATATCAATAATATGCTGTTTGTAACAGAAATGTCGAATTGTGCTGACATTAGGTGTGTTTAACTGAGGTTCTGTCAAAACGATTCATAGTGATTGTTTACTGCTTTGTCAATTGACGTACGGTTCCCAAAAATAAGGGTGTTTCACAATATAGCGCGCGATTGCTACTAAATTTAATTGTTGAACTCAAAAATGGAGCAAATCAAATGCAAACTGAAGTTATCAGAAAACACATTTTTTACAGAACGAATTTATTCAAATCTAGCTTTCGTTTCACTTTTCTTATTGTTAGGCAATTAGCCACGAAGTGAGCACAAAAATACAAGAGACTACTTAAGAAGTAGAAGTAAAGCTACTTTACATATCGACTGCGAGACCATGAGCAGTGGAGAAAATACGCAGAGTGATATAATATATAAGGGAAAATTGTATCTGATTTTCTACCATTTTTCTAGCATTCAGGGCAAGTAAAACTCGTAGTAATAGCATTTTTCCACTATTCATCAAACATGCATTGTGGCTATCTCTTTCTTGATGATCGGACAAGTAATTAATGAAATTGAATGGAAGACCTTAAGTTCAAACAAGAAGGTTACACATCGATTGTTTCACTTGTTTCTATTGTCAACTTACTAAACGCAATTGAACGCATGCTTCAAGTCAAGTTTTAGAAACTTCAACTAATAAAACAAAATTGCTTAATTCGGGTCTCGAAAACCATAATCTAGAAAACAAAAATTTCGAATAAAAAAAGAAACAGGTGTTATAAAAATTCCCAAAAAATAATATGAAATGTCCAAATTGATATCGATTTACTTCCCATGACAATAGATTCTGCGAAGCAAATAGATAGTTAAAAAATCTCGAATTCACTTTTTATTGTCTCTCAAAAATTTTTAACATTCGAAATGTTTTCATAGAATTTTCTTCGAGATCTTAGAAGTTCGAAATAATGTCGCTCAATTAGCTTCTTGAAGATATAATATCGCATTTAACTAGAAAAAAAAACGCTCTACGTTAACATTTTTATAAATCATCTGTAAATAAAAATAACAACAACAACAAAACATTGGTTTCAGGTATTTTAGACTAGATATTAATATTAATTCTTGTATAGTTACTATGCTGTTCATTCATCTGTTGTTTTAATAAATAATCATTTGAGGAAATCTTCCCTCTACTTAATACATTTTGTCTTCGAATTTTATTTGTCAGCTAAATTTATTTTATTCTTGCATTATTTTTGATATCTACAATTTTCTTAAATTAAATATATATTAAAAATACTTTTTTTTTTTCTTCCGTTTCCTAACAACTTGCTGGTTTTTTTTTTAATATTTAATAAAATGTCTTCTTTGGCCATATGAGGCGAAATAACATTTCATAGTGAGGCGTTGTTTTAAACAACAAGTATAAACTTAAACTTTTATCCGGCTATTTCCTCTTTGATTCAAGTATATTTTGTTATAACTTGATTTGTTTATTTCTAAATTCACTTAAGAATTATTTCTATAAAATATTAATATGTATGTGTTGTTTTTTTTTTCTTCTTAAATTTTTGTTTATCAATTAACGTAACTCTTATTAAATTAATTATTTTATTTATGCACATTTAACTATGTTTATTATTTATAATTATTTTTTTCTAAAAAATAAAAAAAAACAAAAAAAACAATATCTCCTTCTTTTACGTGTTACTTAATTAGTATATTAAGTGAAATTTCAATCCTCCTGTTGAACGCTGGTTGTTTTCGTTTTTTATAATTTTTGGGAATAATTACTTACAAGCTATTTTATTTTAATTTTTTATTATATTACTTCGTTCTGGTATTTTTTTTTGCTTTCATATATTCAATACAAAATAAAGTTAACTGTTTCATGTATTATTAAACGGAGATATATCAGTTAGTTGTTCAATATGTTCGCCTTTTTGACTCGAATTGTTTTTCTTTTACTTAAAAGAAAAGATAATTATTATTTTGTCTTAACAAATTTGTTAGAAAAAAAAAATTGTTTTTTATTTTTTTTTTCGGGTGGATATTTTGAAAGATGAAAGACGAAAGGTGGGAAAACTAGATCTAGAAAGTGGGTTATATATTATTTTCAATAGATTTGGTGGAATTTAGTACGGCGTATTCGGTTCTCAGTCGCGACGTTACTTAAACAAAGTAAGTAAAATGAAGAGAAATTTAACAAGAAGACAAATCGGCTGCCAGCAGCTTAACAATTCGATTTCAATTTCTCAAAAAAAATTTTCAATAAAGGTGGTATTTAAAATATGTACCTATATAAGTTTTGTGCTGATATGACTATTTTATTTATCTACTAAATTAAATGTCGTTTTCGTACAAAAACAAAAAAAAAAAAAAATTTAAAGTGAACTGATTTCTTTTTTATGTCTTTTTCGAGTTTTAATTTTCAATTAGGTGTTATTTTGTAACTTTATAATTAGCATTTTTATTATCTGTAATATTTCAATATATACCTTTTTACATTTTTTTTTTAATTAAATATTTGGTTGCTTTAAGATATAATATTATATGTAATTTTACTTTAAAACTAATTTTTTGGCAGTATTTAGTTTATTTCACTTTGATAGACGTTTTACAAACCAATTTTGTTTACACTTTTTGGCAAAATAATTGAATAAATTTGATATTGAAAAACGTCTCTATGTATTATGATGATACTTAAGTGAATTTAGTAGTAAGAAAATGTCCAATATGTAAAATTTTCGAATTATCTCAGTGGTAAAATGTAAAAGTTGGATTCGGATGAAGGTGACTGCACTTATAAGACAGACTAGAGTTTTAGATATATTCTTTCTGGTTCTTCTGGCAATATTATTAAATCCGAAAAATAATTGTTTAATCAATTTAAAGATCACAGGAATCAGACTATGGATAGACATACACCTTCATCTAACGAGATTCTTCAGAGGGACACCAGATAAAGGACCAATTTCTTTACTTTCTAATGAATGGATTAAAACACGGTGTATTGTTCTATAATCTACAATCTGTCTACCTGTCTATCTAGAACGTATCACCAATCATCCAATCCACTTCTTACATAAACAAAAATAGGTATTTCCAGATAATCTAACAAAAAAAAAATTAATTCTTTTTCAAAATTTTCTTTTAAGTAAAACATATTCTATCTTGTCCGACTCTTGTGTTTGTGTCTATTTTTCGTCCTGCACATTTCCGTGTGTGTTTTAATAATTTGTTTTTTTTTGTTTTGTTTTAATATTTTTGTTTCCTAATTTAAAATTTTACAACTATAAACATGCAACGGTCATTGTTAGTACAATTAACCGTCTCCACCAATCATTTAAATTATAGCAACAATAATAATAGAATCGATAGTTACTACCATTCGCATTATGTACTGCTACCAAGATATAATTGTTAACTAAATACCAAAATATTGACGACCATAATAACATGTAACGTTGCGATACTATACTACTTGCATCTAATTTAGTTGCCGATGATGCATAATACCGCAGCGTACATCTACTTGTTGTTGATGCAACCGGCTGGCATTCAGGAACCGGTTCGCTAGGCAGATCTGTGATGTCATCATAATAGTATACATGGCCCGTGTATGCGTAGTATGGCAGCTTTGCTATCTCAGCGATACTTCTTATTTTAGTCGTATTACTGTCGGCTGTAGTTGTATTCGGGGAATTTTTACTCGAACTTAGTTCACTATATCTAGAATGCTCTTGCGTTGGTGATGATGGCGCAAGGCGATTTTCTAAGGTGGTACTAGTATTTCGCGGATAATTAATGGCAGCCGTTGTATTCGATATAGACCCCGATCCAGCATCGAAGTCATCACAGTAAATACAGATGCCATGCTCAGGCGGACCACAGTAACGGTAACAGCATTCTGGTGGGCCATGATTGGATCTGAGCAATTGCTCTCCCGTTTCGGGGATATTTTGATCTATAAATGAATGGAAATATAAAAATAATGAAAAATTCTTTCGAGTGTATCTAGTGAAATATTTTACCCAAACAAAGAAATGTCGGCTCTCCCGCATACTGTGTTGGATAGGCTGGTGCACGATCACCCGGAAGTAAATATGGACATTTCTGTTCTACCGTCTGGCACACGCTTAGACATGGTCGTATTCTTCTTCGTTTCCGAAATTCTACTTTTCTTTTCGTTCTGTAAAAAAAGAACATAACATAGATGTGTGGCAATTTGAGATTGGAAAAATTTGTTTTTTTTTTTAAAGGGAGATATTTTTTACGGGCCACCAACAAAGCTTTTGACATATCTAACCTTTGAAACATAAAAAATGTTCAAGCTGTTTGTATCAAAAGCAGAGTGTCCGAAAGAATGCTTTGAGCATATACAGACAAGTTTTGGCACACTTGGAGATGAAAATCACACATGTTGCAGCTTAAGATTTGAAGAGTTTGGGAAGATTGTAGATCTTAGCATGAAATAAAATCGTCTAAGCCTTCATTCAACCTAGAAAAATACGATGTTGTCAACAGCATGAGCACTGTGGCTATACCCATTTGCAGGACTACAGAATACGTTTCATTCAGTCCAGGAGACTTCAAGGGAGGGAAGAACAAAATCGTAGGTTCGACTGACAAGAAAATATAAAAACAATAAATACAATAAAATTAAAAACAAAAAAAAGATTAAGAACTGGACTGTCTAACGATAAGAAGCTGCGAACTGTACTTAAAACTAAATTCGACGTTAGACGCCCTAGCTCACCTAGAGAAGCCAGAGACTACAAAGAACGCCTTAGTGAAAAACTTTTCACTATGAAGTAGCCGAAACCACTTTAGGCTACGAGCCACGCCTGACAAAAATCCCGTGTTTTGATGATATATGCGTTTACCGGAAAAAGGTGATAGAAGATGCACACATCAGAACGCTGCAGTAGAAAACATGGGCAGGAAGGGAAGAGTACCGAGACAGCAGAATGGAGGAAAAGAGAGTACGCAGTCTTTCAATTTAAGGAGAGATTTGTAAGAAAGCCAAGCAACTTAAAAAACAAGCTTTAAGACCGGAACGCAGGCTCTTCGAAGCAGAGAAGCGAAGAAAGCCTAGTCATTGACGTAATAATAGATGTATTTTAGCAGCACTTCCAGCAGCTGCTAAACGGGCAGTGATGGGGCATGAAGAGAACCCACGTCCAGTCAAGAAAGACAGATCAGAAAAGCAGCCTAACCTAGTATAGGAGAGGTTGCCTTAGCTATAAAAAAAACTTAAGCATGCCCGATGGCTGGCCCATCAGCTCAATATGCCCCATCTACAAGAAAGGCGATATACATCATGACGATAGCCTGGTTCGGAATCCAGTAAAAACTTATCCATCTGTGTCGGTTCCAAACATGCACGGATGCGCTGTCATGCGACTTCTTTAATCTTACGCTTGAGCAGATAGATTAAAGCGCACTATGCAGGGCAGGTGTCAACACAAAATTCACTATCTTCAATTGTTTCGTGCAGCTACTGTTATACTGACGTCATCAGACCGTCCTATAGTGGCGTGATAGAAGCTTTTACAGCTATTGAAGAATAGTTGATCTTGAAGTGAGTGAGGAAAAGACTAAATATATGCTGTCAACAAACAAACCAGCATCTGTAGAATAATGCATACACGTCAAAGCAACTTCAGAAACAAAAGTGAAAATCTAACTCACAGAATTTTACTTACCTTTTTAATAGCCCTGATATCACTGGATCCTCAACGCATGGATCCTCGTTATTGGCAGTCGATATGGAATCTTCACTTTGACGAGTGTTGCTTGTGCCTCGCTCGTCAAAGTTGCTTTTCTTTTTACTATTCGATTTCGTGCGTTTACATTTGTCATCCTTAGCTCTTTTCGTCAGTAAGTGCGGCTGATGATGTTTTCCAATTTCTGCTGATGCTATCGATAACGCGGACGACGATGACAACGATGATATTTTCGGCGATTCAGCAAACTCCTCATCGTCATACACACTCAGACTATGTCGATAAGATTTATCTCTTTCGAAATTCTCATCGTTATTGTTTAAACTATATTTATCCGAATTATTGGGTTGTTTATTGTATATATTTTTATTTGTGGAATTCGATGTTGCTGCTGCTGCTGTTTGATCTTTTGTTGTTGTTGTTGTGGTGGTTGCTGAATCCTTGGCATTTGCTGTTGGAGTTGAACTGTGTTCCGCGAAATATGGTATAAGTGTACTACACACCCATCGGCGATAGGCTTCCTGCAAAGACAAATGAAAGAGTATTTTTGCTATATATTTTCAATATTTTCCAAAATTAAATTATGCATAAATGTGCGGCATATGATCGTAAAATGGTTCATGTAAGCATACCTAACCATTTTGGAGAATTTTGGAAATTCTATTTATGGACGCATTGCGGATAAATAAAATAGAGGGTTTTCGTAGCGCCGGCCAACAATACATAATTTTGCGAGCAGATGGTGCCTTTTGATGGGCTTGTTTAGGCATTCAATTTTGCAAACAAAAAACTTATTTAAATCAAAAGAGTTTGAATATATGTTGCACTAACCTTCAAAGAAAGAATGTAGTGTGTTGTCTTTCTTATGTTATATTTATTTAAACTTAATGCCAAGTTATATTTTTAAAATGAACTACTCATGTAGCTTTCATCCGACTAAGCTTGGTAATTATTGTCCTTCTATGAAATAAATATTACGACAACTTACACAAGAAGACATCACTTTGTCCCCCCCAACAAGAAGAAATCATAAAGTACACATAATGTATCCACTCACAGAATTCAAAAGAGAGAATAAAAAAAAACCAAAACAAAGCCCAATAAATGACAACAAGGACACCATAAAACACTTAATCTCCCAAAGTACCTATGCAAATCATTAAAACGATGATCTTCATTCTTCTCCCTCTGCCCGATATCCCATTTCTGTTAACAATCTCGAAATTCCATGAGGTGAAAGCAAAACAAAATGACAAGACTATGTACGCTCTGTCATCATCTTCATCATCAGCGCGAGCGAGCTAACACAGACGGGTGAGAGTTCACTCACCACCCTCACGCCCCCATCACTTTGCAGTGCCAATACAATATACAATGGGGATTGAGTACCCTTAAAATATCTCCCCAGCTAGCAAGGAAAAACATGAATGTGAAGGAAAAAAAAAACATTTTTAAATTGTTACAAAGCTCATGAAAATGTCGCTTTTATCGCTTGCAGTATTCATCAATCCCACTGAGTATGACAGTAAGGGGAAGGAGAGGACCCTGCAGGACGAGTGGACGGAAAGGCACCTCTCTGGGGCATTCAAGGTATTGACATCACGATTAGATAATTGGCAATCCTGGTGGAGCTGCCATATTCCTTACGCTTTTATTATTTTTTTTTTTTTTTTGCTCCCGAATTGAAAAGTACTCTTAAGCAAAGGCAAAAGCAGTTGGACGGCGGCTGGTTGAGTGTCTTTGAGTGAAGTAGAGCTGAGTGGCAGAGCCAGGCAGATGTGTGGGTACGGTATAGATTTATTGAACATTTGCATAGTTTGGTGAATTAATTTTCAATGATTGCTTCGAAATGATTTTAAATTGTCAAATGATTTTGGTTGCCAAGTTAAGTAATGAAATGCGCAATTTAAAGGAATTGGTCATTTCGAATGAAACTTCTGGAAACCATATGATTTTCTGGAAGCCAGTTTGGATTCACTAATCGGAAAAGTTACACCTTCAAATTTGGACCCAGTTTGAATAAAATAAAAATGAATAAAAGGCTGCGTTAGCTTAGATATGAATACAATTTCAACTTGAGCTCTAAATATGGGACTTTTCTTTAGGCAACTTGATCAAAAGGCTCTAGGAAATAAGGCCCCAAAAATATAAACATGAAACAAATTTTTTTTTCAAATTGAGGTTTTATTTATTTGAATTATATTTTATTTGAGTTCATTGTCGACTCAATGACTACTGCGAAATAAGGGCCGCCGAGACATTTTTCGCTGTAAGATTTGTAATACGCGCGAGGTTGGCTATGTACAAACTTTATTTCCATCCAATAAATCTTTGCATATTCCCAACCTCGCACCTATTCACAATCTAATTGTATAAACCAAGCAGGGGGAGGGGGATGAAACCCTTATACCATTCGACCATTCCTAATTATTGAAATAACATAAATAACTTTATGTCATTATGAAATAAAGCCCAACTGTTGCGCCTTTATTTCATTTTTATTTTGGGGCTTTATTTCTTGGGCCTTATTTTCTAGAGCCTGATCAAAAAGCTACCGCGATTATTAGCTCTTCGGCTTATCAGCTGTACGATTATGTACGATTTGATAAAATAGAATACAAAATAAGTCATTGCATGCGTTATTCGGCACTTTTCGAAAATAGGGCAATCCAAAACTAAGAGACTTGCTAAAATATTTATGAAGTTGAACCGCCTTACCATGATCGTAGGCAATTGAAGAGGAAGAAAGGCAAAATGGAGAAATAACAGCTGTTTTCTTCGATCTGTCAGTAGCTTTTGATCGAGTATGACCCTTTCAGCCCTTTCCAGGTTATTGATGCCAATTGTGTGAGTAACACATTTATATTAGTTATTCGATCTGTGCATTAACTGTAGAATACTGAGATTTTGTGAGGAATTACATAAAATAGGCGGGGAAATATTTATGCCAAATTTAAAAAAAAACAGCTACCAACTGCTCGAACCCGAAAGTCTTTCTTTTATCTGTTGGTACGACTGCTTTGGTGCGATAAATATAATTGATGCTCATCTAAATTTTTGGTTCCAGATTGTGTCTTGAAACGCCATTGGCGTGCAGTCAAATAATTTCTACACCAACATTACCTTTCAAAACTTTAATATCGCCAGAAATTTACCGTAAGGGACATTAAAATTTATCGCAAGGGATGTGTTTTTAAAAATTCGAAATTTAAAATAAATATATAAGAAACCAATAACTCCCTTACAAGAACCCTATATATAAGCATATCGCAAATGGTAAGACATCACGTCTTGACAATTTTAAAACCGAGGCGAGTTAAGCAACACATTCAAATTTCCAAATGCTAACCCGCAAGTGTGCATGCGAGCTTATGCGTTGACATGCATTGAGATCACCGGTGTCGTAGAAGAAAGATCAAACAAAATAACAGGAGCTTGCACGTGTTTAGTAAATAAAAAGCGGCGGAATTTTACAAATGTAACAATACCGGGGTTTGATTGGCCGCGGTGATTTTTGCGATGCTGCAACATTCAACCTTTAAAAAAAACTGCCTTTATTATATTCACACCCAAAAGTCATTGTTTAGTGGTTGTCTACAGAGCCAGGAGAAACAACTTTTCATAACTCTACGATTTGCGGTTAGGGCTCAGTCAGTCATTTAGTAAGGTCGTTAGTCAGGACTAACTTTTTTATATATCTCCGCGACTGGAAAGGTAAATAATTGTAATTACTTGAAAACTATTAAGGGCTGCGAAAACAATTTAAACATAAGAAAATGTTAAATGAATAAAAGTGAAGTTAAATATAATTGACAGTCTCAAACACGACGATTTCATACATTTTTGTTATAGAGTTATGTATATTCTTGTTTTTTTTATTGTGAAAAAATAATTACAAACATTATTTACATTCTTTACCTAGTATATCCCTTACAAGTTGAAATCCTTTCGGAAAAATCTAAACAGTGAACGGCTGACTAGATCGAAATAGTTTTCTGCTAAATTACCGCTTCCATATAAAAAGATTTGCGTTTGAGTACACGAAATATAAACATCCCTTAACCCAATCTTTTCTACAATTAATTTGACATTTCATTGACCACGTTCACTTCTTCTGTTCCGCTTTATTCGTATGTTCTTTTAAGAAACAGGTGATTAAGTTCAGAAGATGTGTGTTCCTTGGCAAGAGTTTATGGGTGACGCAAAAAATCTTACAAAGGCTCTTGCCGGTCTCTTGACGATCGGTAAAAAAGCGATGTGTGTGGCTGATCCTTGAGCAAAGCAATGGACGATTAATGTTTAAAAAGCTAACTAGAAGAAAATTAAGTTTTCTGGCTTTTTTGTTACAATTCATCTATACCTTCATCTGCTGCGTTACCCAGTGGCAATTCAAGCAGTTCTACTATTGAACATAACAAACTCAATTTTTGTGGTGTTCTACTGAATCAAACTAGGTGTTATTGTTGGCAACATATGTATTGATCTTCAGGGAGTTTTGTTCTGCACTTTCAAATGAATTTCGAGGCTCTACAAATCAAGTTCGTCTTCCACGTAGCAAGACATTTCTATGTAACAAGATATTTCTAGTGAACTAGACAGTTTCAATTTATTATTTATTAGCTGCTCTGGCAATTTCGAATGAAGAGCATCTAAAATCCTTCTAGTAAAGGGTGATCCATTTCGAGGTTCCCTACTTTTTTAAAGAAAAAAACACAGAAAATTCAAATTTAATGGACATTCTCCTTATTATCATTTGAAAGAACATTCTTTGGCATTTATTTTTTGAAGATTATGTCTATCAAATGTTGGCCGTTGCTATGTCGCAGATGGTCCATCCGTAGAGTCCCATTTTCGATCACTCGTTCGAGCATTTCGACTGGTAACTGGCGAATGACACGCGTGATGTTTTCCTGCAAGGCCTGAATCGAAGCGGGTTTGTCGGCATAAGCTTTTGACTTTACATATCCCCACAGGAAAAAGTCTAACGGTGTTATATAACACGATCTTGGTGGCCAATCGACCGGCCCAAAACGTGAAATTATGTGCTCACCGAAATGTTCTCTCAATAAGCCCATTGATTGATGCGATGTGTGGGAAGTGGCGCCGTCTTGCTGAAACCAAATGTCGCCGAGATCACGAGCTTCAATTTCAGGCATCAAATAGTCGGTTATCATGGCACGATAACGGTCGCCATTGACGGTTACGTTCGCACCGGCATAATTTTTAAAGAAATATGGACCGATGATTCCACCGGCCCACAAACCACACCAAACCGTTGTTTTTTCTGGATGAAGTGGCAGTTCTTCAATCTCTTCAGGTTGCTCTTCGTCCCAAATGCGGCAATTTTGTTTGTTTACATACCCATTGAGCCAGAAATGGGCTTCATCGCTAAACAAAATTTGCCTCGAAAACGTCGGATCTTCTTGGAACTTTTCAAGAGCCCATAGAGCGAAGCGATGTCGCTTGGGAAGGTCGAGCGGCTTCAGTTGTTGCACAAGCTGTATTTTGTACGCTTTCAATTTAAGATCTTGATGTAAAATGCGCCAAGTCATTCCATACGTCAGTCCGAGTTGCTGCGAACGGCGCCGAATCGACTCTCTATTTTCATAATAAAGTTGGACAATTTGTAAACGCTGTTCAGGCGTAAGTCTTTCCATTATGAAATGCCAAACAATACTAAACAAAAATAACATGACAGCATGACACGACTCACACGTGATCTGTCAAAAAAGGCTATTGAAAAAAGTATCTCTACTTGGATCACCCGTTATATATATTAATTTTATAATATTTTCCCAAGGCAAGGGGGGTTCAGCACTAAGAAGAATATGTCGATCCCCTTTAATTGATACGTATTTCCGGACTTTAGGAGTCTACGACCTAAAAGCACAAACTAAATATGTCTACAATAAGTTAGCTCTTAGGTTAGGTTAGGGTTAAATAAATAAAATTCTTCAATTGAACAATGCACATTCCCTAAGTGCTGCCGAACAAGCATAAAGTTGAGAAAATATACCTTGAGTCAGTAGAGACTTGTAAAATTTGCATCCATGTTCTATAGGGGAAAAAAAACAATGAATAAAGTACGTTTTCTTAACCCCACAGCCATATTCTAGGAAAACATACATACACAGACACACATTTAGCTACCCTGAAAAGTCATGTTGCCATGGGATATTCAACATAATACGGACATTCACATCCTTCCTTTCAACGTGATTGTAATTAAAATACAAAGAGTAGACAAGAAGCCAAATTGAATTAAGTACTCTCTCCCACGCTCCCATTTGCAGATCTAATTCAATAATACAGTGTGGTTAATACTTATTTATTATTAATGTATACCAATATGCATTCATACCACGGAGACGGCGACGGAGACGGAGACGGAGACTAGTGTAGTTCTGCTCAGTTGAGTTTGAGTTTACTACTTCACATATCCATCGAGTCTAATCCATGCTTAGGCAAAGTCATTCTATCGCGTGAGGATGTATGACTAATTCATTCCATAATTAAATATCAATTTTCCTCACAGTTGACTTCAATTTAACTGAAAACGAAGCCAATGGGAGGCGGGGAGGCTGCGTGGATATGTTGCTTGAAATATTTTGAGTGCGCTTGTTTAAAGTATAAAAATATTAAAAGAATAAACTTTAAACTCGTGGTACTGTTTCGTTGAGTTCATTTTTATTGATATTTTGCAATAAACCGAAATTCCTTGGAGCTATGAAATTAAACTCATACAATCAGTAAAGTTTCTTTTACATTTCGGTTGCTCTTCTGTTATATACTTAATTGAATGCAGTCGAGTCTTCAGTGTAGGTATCCAACCCAACCAAATTTAGCTGTAAGACTGCTTCTGCGGTGCATTCGAGCACATTCTTCAAAGTGTACATGAATTGTAGTTAGTTGGAAAACTGTTTCTTCTCGAGGCAAGATTTCTTGTTAAAAAGGATACCATGACTGCATTGCATTGGAAGAGTGCGGTTAAGTTTGTAAAGTACGTTATGACCAAAAGACAACGAGCTAAGTTGCGCCAGCTTTTATTTATTTAAGACGCACGAATGCATGAATACTTGGAAGAAGAAAAGAAAAAAACCACCCTAACCCTCGACCATCTCCAGGGTTTTACAATATTATAATAACAATTAAATATTCCAAGCAATCCTTGCAAATTGCATATAAGATGAATTTGATGCAAGCAAATAGTGAATAGCGAAAGGTAAGTAAATTCCACCCAATCCACATTCGAATGTCCTTTCATAAGGTAGGTAAGGTAGATGGTTTTTGATTCAGAATTATTTGACTTACTTCAAGTTAAAAATTCAACATTCACCGCTTTCACCGTAACCACTCTACTACTCGTATCTCTCTCCCTTTTGATGCGTTGTTGAAAAAGTAAGGCGCATCTCCTTTGCATTGCCACTAATTTTGGAATTTATGCCATGGTAGGAGCACCGCTTCGAGTAGGTATTACAAGTGGTTAGTATGTAAATCTCGTTCATAAAATGACGGCCACCTACCTACGAACACTCTATGGAGTAGAGAGATAGAGAGTACCTCTCGCGAAAAAAAAATAAAAAATAAAAAATAAAAAATCATTTGCCTGGAAGAGTTATCGGTTGGGTTGGTGTTTCCGAGATTGTTCGGTGGTCGTCGCAATGCGGATATTTCTCATAAGGCACCCCATCATCCCAACCAGATCCACATGGAGTTTTAAGCTTCGCTGGTGGAGTAGAGTGGAGGCGGAGTAATAATGATGATTATATGGTTCAAAAAACGATTATACATCCGCCAGAGTGTGGTGCATACTTTAATACCAGGACTACGAGTTGTGTGTGGTGAATAAACAAAATTTGAAATTACATTTTTATACACTAGGAGTTGTAGTCACTAAGCAGCAGCAGCAGCAATAGCAGCAGCAGCTGCAGAAAGGATGCGTATTATATAAAAGAGGACTGCATTTTCAATTCAGTGGGTTTGTACCGTGAAATGGGCCACATACTTGTGCAATGTACATGCAAATACATACGTTGGTATCCCCGTTAATGTACATTATCTCTTTATGTTTCTATTTGAAAGAAAATGTTTGTATGTATCAGCTAAGCAAACATGTTTGATTCAACAGTTTTCTAGTTTAGATAACTTTACGAAGAACGGTCGATAATAGCATATTGATTTTTTCATGGAATTTATTGAGTCATAGCAATTTTCGCTGCTCCGTCCTACACCATCTATCTAAAATTATACAGTGCTCATTGTAAGTAGATCATGTCAAAAATAGGTAGATCAAGTGGAAGAAATACTTTAAGTTTAAATTAAGCAAAATATATATATTTTTATTAAATAATTCTCTTGTTCTAAATGGTGATTTTTAAGGAGTTGAGTTTTTCGGGTTGGCAGCACTGGTAAGTAATGGCGTCCAAACGTCATCCGTCAAAGTGAAAGGTTTTCAGTATACTCTTCCATTTAATCATGGAAAGACTTACAAACGAGCAACGATTGCAAATTATTGAATTTTTTTATTAAAATTCGTGCTCTGTGAAAAATGTGAAAATCCGCTGTTTTATCGAAAAATTGTGTCCAGCGATGAGGATCATTTCTGGCTCAATGGATACGTAAATAAGCAAAACTGTCTCATCTGGAGTGATGAACAGTCACATGCCATTACCGATGCATCCCGAAAAAATGTCGGTTTGGTGTGGTTTATGGTGGCATCATCGTTCCATTTTTCTTTAAAGACGACGGTGGAAGAAACGTAACAGTCAACGGCGAACGATATCGAGCCATGATATGCGACTTTTTTTTACCCCAGTTGGCTGAGTAGAACTTGGTTGACATGTGGTTTGATCAAGACGGTGCCACATGCCACACAGCTCGTGAAACAATGGAAATGTTAAAGGTTAAAGTAATTCGCCGAAATGTTCGAAAAAGTGACGCAAAATTGGACCTTCCGAATGGACCAGTTGAAACGGAGCCGCTGAAAACATTTACATGAAGTTGTCTTTAAAACGTAAATGTCAGAGGCCTATTTATCGATTACAATAAAAAATTTGAATATGTGATGCAAATTTGAGTGTTTTATTCGATTTTTAAAAAAACCTACGCTTAAAAAATCACCCTTTATTTAAGTTTATAGTTAGTCCTTTGATTGAAAAATCCTTTGTTTTTTGTATTATATTATTGCCAAGTCTGTCTTTGTTGGGCTTTATTTAAAATATTTATCCATTATTTGCGATTACCTATATGCTGTTTAAGAGATAAGATTCAAGAAACTTCGCGAGTAACACATTTCTTAAAAAAAATAGGTTAAATACGAATGAATATGCTGACCAAAGATCACTGCGCCCAATCATCAAGGAACCAATTGTAATTACAATGAGCCACTTTTAAGATGCATAAGGAGATTCATTTTTTCTTGTCGCGAGGGAATTTTAAAAGGTCTGTTTATTCATTAACTAAATTTTTGTTAATTTTAAGAAGATAATAGGATGAAAATCGGTAATTGAAGTTTAGTCTCTCAACTGACATACAACTGTTGTGTAAGGCGATCCTGAGAGCTTACACCAAAAGATCGAACTGTTTTGCTCTTTTAGTGGTCTCAAGAAATACCGGAATTCAATTGGCCAAACTAGATAACTATGCGGTTAAGAAAACATCGCAAGCCATTCTATCGCTGGAACTACCAGCCGCAGAAATAACCATCCGTATAGACAGTCAAGCAGCACTTAAAGCTATTGACTCCAACCCTTCTTCTTCTCTCCATTTAACGACGAGATTATGATCAGGATTACAGGGATCATAACCCTCCCACTTTACTGCATTGCTACTGGTCCGCCGGGTCGACCTCAAAAAATATCTGCAGCATTCCGATTGACGCCAATCAAATGCTGATGTTTCTGCATATGTGTGATCCAGGAGTTTTTAGGCGTGCCTCTTTTACGCGATTGTAAGGGAACGTTGATTGTCATTGCCTTTTTGATGGGGTTCGTTTGATCCCTCCTTTAAACATAAGTTAAACTGAGTCGATCGAGTTCCAATTTTTTCGAGATGGGTTCTTTGACGTAACGGATTGCTTCAAGGTACTTAGGCCACGTTCGAGTGAACGGAAACAAAAAAGCGAATGAAATGGCTAAATACGACCGTGATCTAAGCCCTCTACTAGCGGACGAACAGGTTTTACCGCTTTTCAACATCGCTTAGAATTTTATTCAAGGTGTCATTTGGCTAAGGAACAATGTATGAATAAAGCGGCTTCATAGAAATGATATAAAAAGATCAAAGTCTTTAGTCTTGTTTGATAGAAGTGAAATGCCTATCTGTACTTATGTACGAGTCCTTAAAACCGATTTCTGGAGAAGCTGTAGAGATCAAGAGAAAATAGAGTCGGTAGAACATCTCTTATGTCACTGTCCAGCCCTACATAGTAGCAGGGTTCTTTTGACAGTCTAGTCTAGACAGACTAGGCCTTCTATGGGTGAAAATACACTTCGTGCAAACAGCCCTCCTAACCAAACCCAACCAAACCTCTGTTTATTTTACCTGTAGGCATAAATTATTTATCTAATTTCAATTTACTAACAGTTATAGGTTTTCTTTTCTACTTGCCAGAAAATGCTCTACCACCAGGCACGATATCAAAAATCGGATTGGATTTCTAACAGGTCTTCATAGACTGCGATATCACCTTCATAAAATGCACCTAGTTCACTCACTGTGAATGCCCGGCCCTGTACGGTATCAGAAGCAAATCATTTCTTAGGGAAATTTACATCTATCTACATTAGAGGCTCTACTAACCTAAGCAAAATTCTAACACTAACCACAATAGACCGTTTAGGTCGACGTGCACTCGCAAAGTAATAGAAAAAAATAAATTTGACTGTCATATCATATAATTTCCTTTTAAATGCCAAAATATATGCAAAATCTAAAATAAAATGCAAGCTTTTTTAACATCATGTAAATAGCGATCTAGCTACCTATAGGGTATAGAAATCATTTCATTTATACAGTTCTTGCGAAATAATTTTCCCAAAGGTTCTCATTGCCAATTATTTTATCCTTTCACATGTACACTACGCACATACATACTACATAATGTATATCCATATATAAGTTTAAGTATTTGACAGTAGATTGCACCACCTACCACGCAATAAAAAATAAAAAAAACAAAGAAAAAAATGTTGTGTCCAAAGTACCTTGGCGATCATAAATCTGTTCAACTACAAATTCATCTCTCCCTTTTCGGTCATATTTTAGCACTTTATTTTCGCTCAACCTACAGCTATTCCCTACACTTTTCACATTTCATACAGACATCGTTTCAAGTGGCGGCATCGCTTTTATCTCTTCTCATCAAGAACAACCTGAAAATGTAGTATACATTTCAGTTTTATTTATATTATATTACGATTATATTAACTTAACAGTTGTGATAGGATATACTGGCCATCCTCTATACTAGTACCTGTATATGTAGATACATATGTATGTATTTTCATGTTGAAGTTACCGAACATGATGACCCACACCATCATCATAATCATCATCTTCATCGCCGCATCATGATTACTTGAAATTTCCCAAAAGGGTCAAAGGATAAGAGCGCACAAAAATAATGAACAAGAAATTCCACTATACCTAGTCCCTTTTTGTCGTCGTTTTGCAAAGCAAAGTAAACCAGCAACAACAATATTAAATTGGAAAAGGAGTATCATGAAAAGGTCGTAATGTCCTTCGATTTTTATACGGCATTACATGGACGAATGGTTCCCTTTTTAGCCATTCTTCGGTTCGGAAGTAGCACAATACTGTCCCATTCATGAAAACCTACAAACATACATATACCTAGCCAGAGAGCGAAATAAATAAAAAAGATACAAAATAAATCCACCGCGAACATTTAACTTTTCTTGACTTTTGCGGTTTGTAGGCTGGCTGAACTTTCCTCCTCCTGCTCCTCCTCCTTCTCAATCTTTTGACATTCTGTCCTGTCTGTTATTTTGCGTTTAACAATAACCTTTATACGAGGAGGGGAATGTTAGATACACATTTTTCTATTCCATTTAAAAGTGAACGTCTATTCGAGGAGTGCCGCCTACTTGATCTACTGACTCAACTATTTGTATTTTTAAAGTAACAGAAAAAAAAATGATTTGTCCTGCGAAAATCAATACTATTACACAGATAGTAGTTCAATTAAACATATTCATGTAGAGGGATGAAAGCATTCCAACAATCGCCAAACGTAGCAAACTCGACAGAAGTATAGTTACATAGCTTCAAATGAAATTTTACCTGGCTGAGTACATCGGAAACGACGTCGATTGGATGATACCTACTACTAAAATGAAAGTTGCCACCAACGGTTGCTATTGCTGTGTGTAGAAGATTCATGGGAACGGCTGCTGTGCGAGCACGTGTCAATTGTAGCTGCATTTCACATTTCACTTTATAGGTTATACATTTCGTTTCCCCCAGTGGTTTCAGGTTATGGGGTGATGGAAGTGTCACGTGGCTGGTGTACTCTTCCTCTTCTTCGAGAGAGAAGAACCATGGTGAAACAAAAGAAAACTTTATTTGGAAGATGAATAACAGGAAAAATATTGAAATTTGGCCAAACACGAGGTTGTCAGATACCCAGGTATTATTACTCATTTTTTTTTTTTTTTCAAAACCACAGGAATCGAATTTCTACAAATGTTATACATTTAGGGATGGTGGAAAAAAAGAGAAATCATTGCAAAAGAGTAATATCGTTAATGAGAACTACATGCATTACGAATGTTTGCCCTTGGGCATGGGAATGAAGCATATGTGGAGTGGACATTCAAAAATGATGATAATGTATTCAATGTCCATTTGGTTATTGGATTTCCCTTCAAGGAGTTGATTGAATCGATGTGGATAGCATAATTTGAATAATCATGTATCGGCTCATATGCAAATGCAAATGCATCTATTGCGAGGTTCTTCAAATTCACTCAATTTGAGTTTCCAATCCCTTGACATCTCCGGCGTCTCGAAAACATACTAAAATTTTATCAAAATCGTGGATTTTCGATTTTAGTTCACACCATTAGTTGAGGTAAACCATTATTGTGACTTTAACGTTTCAAAGAAGATATGATAACGTTTCAACCCATTACTGCCCGGTCACGTTCACGTCAAAGAACCCATCTCGAAAAAATTGGAGTCGGTCGTGTTGTCGGTCAGTTGATATTGTCATGTTCAAAGGAGGGATTCTACGAACCAATCAACGTTCCCTTACAATCGCGTAAAAGAGGCAGGCCCAAAAACTCCTGGATCACACAAATGTGAAGTGATTCAAAATCGGGAGGCCTGCGATATTTTTTGAGGTCGAACCGGCGGACCAGTAGGAATGCAGTGAAGTGGGAGGGTTATGATCCTTATAAACCTGATCATAACCTCGTCGTTAAATCAAAAGAAGAAGAACTGCCCGTCCTGTGGTATATTATGCGTGCAATGTTATATTTTTATTTATTAGAAACCATTCAGCCTGATGAAATTCAATTCTGTCCAGCTATTGGTCAATATAAATTCGGAGTGAATTATGACCTCTATTGATCTCTGCTTTTATCGAGGTTTTACTCAGAATTAGAACCCTTCCGTTTCGGCGGTGTGAGGTCAAAAAAATAACTGCAAGCATATCGGTTTCATATCAATTCATCAACGAGGCCAGGAGTTTTGATTTTAAGCCTGCTTCTTTCTTGCACTTATATAGAAACGTTAATTGACATTGCTTTACTGACGAGGTTCATACGACCTTCTTCTTTAAAATTGACAATACCAAGTGAGCTGGTGGTGCTTCAATTTCTCTAGATGCTTTCTTTGATACGAAGGCATCCTCGGATTTTTGTACATTGCGAAACGTATGTGAGCGCCTTGTATCTGAATTGCGGACTGATTCGGGGACATTTAAAGGCTAAGAAGACAGCTGAGTTTTACTGCCACTTCATCCACCCTACGCTCACACAATGATTGATGTCGTCACTCACGGTTTATAATAAACTCCAGACATTAAACTTTTCTGACTTGGAAAAGACTATTCAAATTAAATAAATGTCTGGAATAGGCTGAAATGGACCCATTCTAGGGCAGTTTAGATACTCTGTCTTTTTGGGCTAGTACGATACCCTTTTAAAACGTCAAGTACTTAGTGCAGAAAAATTTGATCCTCACGATGGGTTTGCCGTCAGCAAAACATTTTACGCACAAACAATAAGCATGTTCTTCCAAGGTTAGGACGGTTCCTTGGCGCACACAGACTTTAATTGGGGGCATAATCATCTCTGTACGTAGGCTTAAAAAACTCATCCTATATTACCGACAAGCCCTGATTTTTAGAGATCTCTATTGTATGCAGTAATCGGTCATCTATTACATCAGCTCAGTTGAAAAGCTTCTCATAAGTGGTGAATAGATTAAATAGGTGATAGGTTGATAGTAATATTATCCAAACCTCACTTTCGTTATTTAACCGCTAGCGCTATGAACAAATAATGGGTTGACTTATTAAGTAGTTTTTTTTGGAAGTCAATGAAGGCCGTAATGCAGAAAAAAGGTTGTCCCAGACTGACGTGCGGACTTAGGCATCCAGTTCCTGGGAAAATAGGAGCATCGAAAATTATTTTTCGTTGGAACTCCTGCAGTTTCCATTTATTTCTATACTGGGACGCTCTAATGCAATTAAGCACATTACATAGTGGATCAAGACTAGTTTGCTGATATAGCAGACGAAAGAAGAAGACTGCACAATAAATGAATGAACGGTTATACAAGTTAAATTGAATTGAATAAATTATGTATTGCTAATAAGTGGTATAGTAGAGAATTTTATAATTATGTAATTCGCGAATGGTATCATTAATAAACGCAAGTCTTAAATGTCCCACAGCAGAGGCAATAAGGATTCATATAATCCCCGCTGTCTTATTTGTATTAATTAAATTTTAATAAAAATCACTTGTAGCCATGATAATCATAATTATCCATCCCCTTTTAAGACTTCACCCCACACAAAAATGTGAAAATTTCACCAAGTGACATATAAAACAATCGCGCGCCGGAGATAAACTCCAACTGGCTCTTCGTTGAGAGGAGTTTGGAAAATCTACCCCAACCTGCCTACATACCTATGTATTTACCTGCCCGAACAGAGAAGAAGGAGGATAATCATAATAATAAAAATGAAGTACAAAATTCAAGTTGACAAACAACCACCTCCTACCACCGCGCGCTGACACCATCATCAACATTACCACCACAACCACCACCACCACCGCCACCCATCGTGCTTGGTGATTCTTGTGATTCCCTTGCCACCAATATACAGAACATTGCTAGCTGCTGTTTTTCAGCCTCTCTGCCTGTTTTTCATGTACTCAAGTGTTTGTTCAGGCTCAAGTAAATGATGTAACCTTAGGGCGCAGTGTTGCACATAAATATTTATGCTCGCTAAATTGTCAGTTAAATGCTCTATCGTGGTTCTTAGTCATTCAGTAATACTTTGAGATGCGATGCTACAGTGTGGCTCACTAGGGGAGTAGCATAGAAATAAAGGAAAGTCGTCAAGGCTCTAGCATATCATGAAAATGAATTTCGAAAGCAAGGTCATGATGAATTATGCGGGAGAAGCTTTCGCCTCTCCTCTATCTCTCAGAACAGAAGACCTTGACGCTGAAAACAAAGATCCACTGAAATGCATTTTTGCATAGAATTTGAATTGTTATCCTTGCGAATTATTTGCTGAATTTAATCCGGGTGAACTATCGTCTCTGTTTTTAAAGACATACACGAGGTATAAAAGAAACATGTTTGCATGCATGTGCACGTAGATACGAGCATGAGTGGGATTAAAAGTGTATGTAGGTATCAAAGCGGAACGGGATAGAGTGCGGCTTTCATTAAATCTATTGATAAATAAAGTACCGATTGTTTAATTTTACCTACGGGTAAGACATGTGAATGTGTTTAATTTCGTTTTATTTTTTTTTATTTTTCAAAATGGAAGACAGTTTCTCCCTTCGCTATTTTACAACAGCTAAGAAACATGGACTTTTCAATTATGAATACAATATTTTTGTCATATTTTCTTGTCAAGCTATCTTGAACTTTATCAACTAAAAGTCATGTAGTTGGCCTCTTGAAGAATTGGGGGCCTGTGGAAAGTTGTGGAGCTCGAAAAGGAACACGCCACAGTCGGGCCAGGAGTCCTTGTATTCTCCACCATATTAATGTATTGGAACATAGACCATGTCATTGCTATACTCACAAAACTTTGAATATTTTAAGAACCAAAATCTCCATATACAGGGTGTCACCGAATTCATTTGTGCTTCATAAATTTGGCATTTGATTTGTTTGCATATTATAAAAATTGATATAGACATTCTTCTAAAAATGAAGCCCTACATTAAGTTTTTGATGCAATTAATAACGAAGTTATTATTCTTAGTTACTCGGTAATTGGGGTAACAATTTTAGCTAACCCTTACCTTTTTCTTATAATTTGCCAATAAATCATATCCGAAAATATTGAACATTCAGTCGTTAACACCCTGTATTAAGATATGAATTGCTTTTCGAACATCGGATTTTGAATGAAGTTTGTGTGACTATTCTTTGTGGTGTGTTGAAATTAAAAACAAATTTCTGTTTTAAAAATCATTTTCACTGTTCTGATTTCTGCATTGGGTTGGCAGGGCCCACAAGATACCCAAAATATATAGCGTTATTCGAACAGAGCTTTAAAAAATGCACGTATCGTAGAGCTGGTCTCCTTTTGGCTGCAGTTCCGCCTTTAACATGACCAAACTGTCATCGAAATGGTTTGTTTCCTTGCACTGAGAAATCTAACTTAAAATTATTTTCGAACGTAAAGAAATTCAGTTTTTGACTCGTTTTGCATTTAATTACCGGGATAGAGCATTCCACATTCGTATTGTACGGTTAAGAAACGAATCCTTGTATTTCACTGTACGTCCGAATACAGGCTTGAGGGTAAACTGATGTGCATTCCTAGCGTGGCGAGTATTGCGGTTGAATTGCTGTAGGAGTGGAATGCAACTGGCTATTTTATTTGAGCACTTGTGGTGGAAGTACCAATAAAACAATTACAGACAGGAGACATCATGACGATGACTAAGAGAGTCAAATGATTTCGTGATGTCTCGTTCGCCAATAAATTTTACCGTACGTTTTTGAATCCTGACAAGTAGCTCCAAATATGTTTTGGGCGAATGAACGCCTTGTTGATTGTAGCCAGATCAGAAGGGGTGAAATATTTCTTGCATCGCTTAAGGAAGCCTATTTCGCAGCGTTCTTGGCGACATGGAATATGTGGTCATTCCAACGAAGTTTGTCGTTAACGCACATACCGAGGATGGAAAGTCTTTCGGTTTCGGCGATGCAAGTGCTATCCATGGATAATGGCAGAGAATTAGGGGTTCGCTTCAATGACAGCAGACAGCATTGCGATTTGGAAGCATTAGTTTCCACTCTGTTCGTAATGGGTTCAAAACTCCTAAGCCGAGGGATAAAGTGCATTCTCAACAGAACCCTAACTCTGCCAGTTCTGTTATACGGCGCCGAGTGACGGGCTTAGGAAGTAGGAACGGAGAGTTAATACGAATTCTATGAACTGTAACTGTATTTCTATGAACTGTAACAAGATTTGAATGTAGTTCAAATTGCCAAAACAAACAAATTATTAGCCTGGGCCACATCGAGCTAGTGGGTAATAATATGATGATCTTCAGATTCCAACCCTCAGGTTCTATCGACAAGGAAGACCGAACCTCTTAAGGTCCAAGCCATCCCGGATGCTAGAGCGCTTGGTTTGGATGACTGTGAGCAGCGTGCAGTCCAATGTATACATTTCGCATATTTACGAAGCAGCACGAGTACGATCTTTCCCGCCAAAAACCATAACCAAGTTGCAATGTGTAAAAGAAAAGAATTAAAAAAACGTCTTTTAAGCAGAATACAACAAAATCGTGTCTATAATATTTTCAGCTTTAAGTCGACGCTGAATACTGTAATAAAGAATTTTACCTATCAGGAAAATATGATATTCACTGGTATTTTTTTTACGCAATCAGGAAGCAAGCATTTGGTTATAGTTATGTGACTAAAAGAATTAGGGATGATGGCCTAATACTTGACAACCCTTGAGAGAGGTGTCTAACTGCCATAGGAAGCAGTCATAACAGTTGTTTCCTCGTCTATTATAGCACACACAAGTAAATTGTCGTATCTGCACTGTCTGTGAAAGTACTGTATTGAAGAATATATGAGAGCCAAAATAATTGAACCTACTATTATTTAAATAGAAATTCACAAAAAAATTCAATTACTTTTTTAATTGAATGCATAATTCACCTTTACGCTAAATATTCAACATATTTCGTTGCGAATTATTTGCTATCATCAAACGGAAGGAGTTTTTTTTATTTCTTATTCGAATGCATCGATTGTTGAATATTTGATTCTTTGTAATCTCGCGTCACTCGCTTTAATTTCACAATCAAACGCAAGAGAAAACCCCTATACAATTTCTTTGAGTATTCTTTTCAAACTCTTTCTATAGTCCTTGGCTGTTGAAAAGTTCTGCCGCAAATAGTCGATTGGCGATACTTCAAGACGTTTCTCTAAGAATAGTGCTGCGTTACTATTTTTAAATATCGACAACCATCTGGAGAGCTTCGTCATTATTCTATGCTGTGCACATATTAAATGAATAATATTCCACCAAATGCAAGTCCTTACTACAGAAAAATCATATCAACTGCAAGTCTTTTATACATATTCAACTAGCGGACTTTCTTCATGGTCTTGGCATTTTTTCTCCACTTCCCTATTTTTTTTGGATTTCATTTAGAAAGAAACCAATCTATCAATGGGAGCCGGGAAAGACTAACTCCAAGTGGAAAATCAATAAAAGTAATTATATTTCTTTCAAGGAAGTATTCTTCTCCAGTTTTTTTTTTTTGTGCTAAAGTTGTTCCATTTCTGAGGAAGTTTCATGGAAAGAAAGAATGGAATAGATTTGTGGACTAATGATAATGGATGGGGAAGAGAAAGAGAGTAAAACCAAAAGTAAACATAAATATTTTCGACCTACATTTCTTTTTTCAAGAAGAACGCCTACCAAAGTAAAATGTGTTTTTTCTAAATTCATAAATGTGCATAGAAAAATGAACTTCCTCATTTTGTAAAAAAAAAAATTGTAGGTGAATTTTGAATAGAAAATTCGACATCTTAAACTTAGCTTTTGTGAATCCTCATCATACGGAAATGCTGTAAGAAATTTAAGTAAAAAACTATTTACTCTGGCAAGACCTAGATACATATATCCAAAATATACACCTTTGTATAAAAAAATTTGCTTTTACAAAAGAAACATATTTTTTAAGATAAGATAAATATAATACAAAAACTATCTGTGCTTCGACACGGAAATAATATTTCTTTAGAAACCGCTGAAATTTTGTCCTTGAGTCATGAGTCATGACTCTGTAAACATTTCTTTGTTGCTCTTCCGATTTCACACTGAGGAGAAAACCAAACTGTTTCTGCGGCATATGGTTTGTTAGTGAATTTAGTTATACTAATATAATTGATATTGTTATTTTGCTACACTGCCCTGTTAAGAAAAAAAGTCCCATATCCATTTTTATAGTTTTGAGTAATTTAAATTTTTCTGTTTTGATCTCTGCTATCTTTTTAACAAGCTGTTTCGTTTGTTTATGAAACTACTGTGGGGCTTAGTGAAGTTAGATATGATTGAAATAAGTCTAAAATTTTTCAAGACAAATCTTTTTTTCGAAAAATCTCATGGATGTTAAGCAAAAAATTCTTATAACCCAATTTTATATATTTTTTTTTAAAAAAACATATTTCCAATAGTTAATAAACTTAAGAAAATCAACTATAGATGGGTATACATTAAAAAAGGCACTAGTTCCCCGTTTTGATTTTGGGGTAGATTACTAGGAACAAATTAACAACGCGACAATGCCAGATTGTTGTGATGTTGATTGTAGGGGAAACCACATAATAGAATGGAAGATCACCTAACTGTGAGCTTAAAGGAAGATCTGACCTAAAATTTAATGCTTTACATGAAAGCACAAAAACAATCGAACAAGTGTCATTCCATTAAGCCAACTATCGAATACTAATACGAGCACAAAACAATATAAAGGGTGATTTTTTAAGAGTTAAGTTTTTCAGGTTGGCAGCACTGTTTAGTAATGGCGTCCAAGCGTCATCTATCAAAGTGAAAAGTTTCCAGTATACTCTCCCATTTAATCATGAAAAGACCTACAACTGAGCAACGATTGCAAATTATTGAAATTTATTACCAAAATTCGTGCTCTGTGAAAAATGTGAAAATCCGCTGTTTTATCGAAAAATTGTGTTCAGCGATGAGGATCATTTCTGGCTCAACGGATACGTAAATAAGCAAAACTGTCACATCTGGAGTGATGAACAGCCACATGCCATACAAGAATTACCGATGCATCCCGAAAAAAACGACAGTTTGGTGTGGTTTATGGGCTGGTGGCATCATCGGTCCATTTTCTTCAAAGACGACCGTGGATGAAGCGTTACCGTCAAGGGCGAACCATATCGAGTTATATACGCTACTTTTTTTGCGTCAGTTGGCTGAGTTGAAATTGGGTGACATGTGGTTTCATCGAGACGGTGCCACATGCCACACAGCTCGTGACAGAATGGAAATGCTGAATGATGAATTTGGTGAGCAGCTCATCTCTCTAAATGGCGCCAAGATCATGCTATTTAACGCTTCTTGATTATTTCTTGTCCTATATATATATATATAATTTTGTCATGTAATATAGGACTTTTTGGCTTAAGATATTTTCTTAAATGTAAGTATCTAATTTATTTTTTGATTTTGATACACTTCCAGACACCACTTTTAATATTTCTGATATCGCAGATATGCACGCTTACAGATTAAGAGCATATCTCTAAGCGTGCACCAGCATCTTAAGCAAAAAGGTCCTACATCACATAACAAAATAATATATATAAAGGACAAGAAACATGAACATTACTCATGGCGCTTAGGACCTTTTTTGATTAACAAGCGAATGCTTGTATATTTTCATATTATGTAATTTTCACTGGCGAAAGCGTCAGCGTTGTATATTTATCTTTATCTGTAAACTGAACTCAATTCAGCAAATCACATTTTTATATAAAGAAGTAAAGTTTGTCTGTAGGGTAGGAGCTAAGCTCTGGAACTGCTGAACTGATTGGAAAGAATTTTTTCGCTGATATGATATGAGATTCTTGTTTGTAGACTAGTTACGGCTTCCAATAGCCTGCTGTTTGTTTCTTGTTGATGGAACCAGAGTAACCAAAAATCAACTTACTGCAGATTTACTTTTCCTCAGTAAACAAAATGTTATTAAAAAATTTCCTGACCGCGTTTCATATCAGCGCAGCGTTCCGATTTTTAGCTTCCTTCGGCGAAGAGAGAAATAATGTGCTCGATGAAAGAAACCGACGTGAGTGCGATTTACTGCAGATATTTCTTGATTTGATGTTCAATTTCAATTGTTTCCTGACCACTTAGTAAAAATTCAAGCGAAGCCTTGTGCTAACCGACTTCCTTTTTCTAAACAACATATGTATGTCAAGATGTAAGTAAGTTCCGAAATGAAGTATGGCGTCAGTTTAAAGTAACTTCTTTGCCAATTACCAGTGGACCGACTGAGGCCACTCAACCTGTAAGTAACTTTGAGCGAGAGAAAGCGAGAGAGAGATTTATATGAAGATGCTGCTTCGCTGACAGAACACAAAACGTGTAGATATTAGCGAATATTAGTTCGTTCGCATGTTTACCAAAAAAATTCAATACAGTTTTAAGTGAATAATAAAATCAAAAATAATTCTAAAACAAAAAGACATAAGAGATATTGACTCACATTTCTCAACAAGCTTGCAACACCGTTCGTCGTAATCGAAGAAATAAAAAATGATTGCGTCGACCAGATGGAAATTAAAAAGGACGTCAGCAGAAGAACAAAGAAAATAAATATTTATTTACGAATGTACATGGTTTAGAGCGAAACAACTACTGATTCCAGAGTCTTGTCCAAAGTTTTGTGATTTATCACGAACGACGTAATAAGCAATTAAAACAAAAACACGCCGGCATATGTAATTCTAATTTTTCGACTAATGTCACATCGACACGACAACCGACATTACAAACAAAACAAGCAAACCTGAGTCTAATACTAGCACTTAAAAACGTAACATGCGATACGCGACTACACAAAACTAAAATCACAAAGGCGGTCTTCTCTCCCTTAAGTATTTGCACAATTCCCAAGCCCAATAGATAATGCTTACTCTAATTAAACTTAAATTTACAAGCACATTATTTATTTATATCTCTCTATGTCTTAACCAATTAGGACTTCTTTGACGATTGACCGCTATAATACTTCTACCAACCCACCAGACTATCTATGTACTATGAGATAAAGCATTCCATTTTCGGTTTCAAATTAAATTAAGTTCCGTACTCGACACGAAAAGTAAACTACCAACTTTTACCCCCAATGCATGACTGTCGTTTGTCCTTCTCTTTTCACTTTCCCTTTTTCACTCAACACTATATGAAGAGGAAAAAAGAAAAACTGTGAAAACTATGAACTCGGCAAGAGAAAGGAATAATTCTCTGCTTCCTTCTCTATTATTTCACATATACTACTCCCACCAAATCAAGGATAATTGAAAAGTAATTAGACAGAACATTTAACAAGGTTAGACATAAGGAAAGAGCATACCATGTGGGGGTAGACTGTGTGTGTGTGTGTGTGTGTAATTCATGATGGGGCAAGACTACCCACCCACCCGAACACGACTGCCAAACTCCAAAGTCAATCGTCACGTTTTTATTTCTCCTTTCGAACACATGTGTCTGTCTGTAGGTACTTCTAGCTGAACTAAATTTAAAGGTTAAGTGAATAATAATTCAAGTAATTATGGATTGAGTGATGAAATTTTTTCCTCGAATAGAAAAATATCGTGTGTTCTTGTAAGGAAGAGACATTGAATCCGAGATGCGAGATTACTATTCCATCATAAAGCAGCGAATAAAACATCATAATATCATGATCGTTAACTTCGTTTCCTCTGTACAACGACTTTGTGTGTTAAGAAGAGCTGCGTGAATTACGAGTCCCGGCGACCTACGTTTGTATGTACATATGTGTATGTATCCTATTAACCAAATGCTGCTGCTAAGAATCCAACCAATTTGTGAGGTTATAATCATTTTCGAGCGCATATGCATACCTAGCTTAAGAGCATACCTAATACGTTCTTCGTTCTCTATACTGAGAGCAAATAGGAAATAACTAGGGAGAGTGTGACACACTCGTTTAATATGAAGTAATTATATTTTCCATTTCTCGTCTCTACCTCACAGCACCGCAGGCAGGCAGGCAGGCACACTGTATGTAGCCCTTGCAGTCCTCCTTGGGGCTCCTAATGAAATTCACCACCTTTATGTTTATACCATGTTACCCTGTGCCATACGTACATTCAATACACAAAACAACACAGTGCGACGACGAATGGGAACAAACGGAAATTTTCGCCGATTCGCTATATTTTATAGCAGATAACGCGCTACATTACACGGTTAAACATACCCGCTGTTTTACATGTGGCATAGCAAAGGAAGAATAAAGCACATTCAACGAAACAAGAGGAAGTGAGCAAAAAATTGGAATAACAACAGTACTCTGCCTGTCGTGTATTCTATATATGTATGTAAATGTATTTATACATAATGTATAATGTACGTTGAAGGAAATGATAATAGGAAATGGAAAATAGAAAATAAAAGCAGACAACACAACGCGCATTAGTTGCTGATGAGTACAGGATGTGTGAAACTCTCATTTACTCTCACCCTTACGCCTTACCCAACAAACTTCGGTTGGGGTATTATAGGCACGACATATAAATCAAAAAAAAAACTATTTGGATTGCTAAATAGTGGTTAGGTTGCGCGCGTATGGAACATCCGGTAGGACAGTAGGATATTGAAATTTAGGGTTTAGGTGATGTTTTGTCGACTGTAGTGGTTTGGGGTTATACGAATACTATAGACGTGGTAAATTTGACAGACGATAGAAAGGCTGTTTACATGATAAAAAAAAATAAAAAAAAATATTAGGCGTAAACGGCCCATACCTAAAGCCTAAAGCCTAGCTTCTCCAACCATTGTGTGTGCAAAGATATATTTTGTGACACAAATGGAAGGGACCTACAGTTTAATGCCGATTCCGAAACGAAACGGCAATTTATTTTTGAGAAGCTTCTCATGACATTTCTTACTCTTGGATGTCTGTCAGACGTTCGCAAGAGGTGGGGCAGCGAATAAAAACGTTCAGGTGGTACAGGCCGGGATTTGAACCAGCGACATCTCGCTTAGTGGTCCAACGCACTTAACCAATAAGTCACTGCACCCACATTTTACATGATAACGTGTTTTTTTTTGTAATTGTAAGTAAAACTAAACATAGACCCAAGGGGAATTGCAATATCCTTAATTCACAACCAAGGAGCGCAGGATCATTACCTACTGACAACATTACACCCACACTGAGCTTCCCGAAAACTTTCTCCGCAGAACAGAATTCCCTTTATTTCATGAATTCAAAACTCTCATCAAAGGGTTCCCTCTAACCATGTTCACTGACGGGTCCAAAAGGGACTGTGGAGTGGGTGCGGGCATCTTTTCTTACGAATTACACACGTCCATTTCCTTCAAAGTCCCTCACTTATCCAGGGTCTTTCAGACGGAGTTCCTAGCGAGGGCAGGCAAGATACTTTTGAATAGAACGTCAAACAAATATAACATAGAAATCTTCGTCGGCAGTCAGGCTGGAATTAAGGCCCTCTAAGACAAAGTCCAACCTCGTCGAGAAGAGCAGGAAGATACTGATCAGGGCGAGCCGGCGGTTGTGGGTTACGGCTCCTCCCTTCTCGAATCCTGCGCAACGAAAGTTTATTTCCCCTTAAGTTTTGTGAAGGGGATAATCTTCACACATTTCGGAACCTAACGAGAGTCTTCATTTCTATGAATATTTAGTCCAAATTAGTACAAACAAACCGAGTCATAACAGAACGCTTGCGGACATCGCTAGGCTGGTAAGTACAGACCACTAGGCATAACACTCACTGCCGTAGTTGTGATGACGCTAATTAAAGTGAAACCGTATTTCATCTCGTATGCGGGTTAGTTCCAGACTCCGAGCGCTTAGAAAACCATTTTTTCTTTCTGACATCTAAGATATCGACCTCAGTGATATCATCACATTCCTGAGTTTGATCTGAGTTTGCTTTCCTTCTATCCATCCTAACCATTTTATCCATAGTTTCGCATGAATTGTGGTTTCAAAACGGAGCTATAGCGCTATTTGCGTGTCCTGGCTAGTACCAGACACCGAGTTTAAGCTCTTAGCAAGCCTTGGCGTGCCAAACCTTATTCATATACCTTGTGTTCGTTCTTTCCTGGGAGCATAACAGAAATACATATAACCGTTTAAAAAATGATTTTTGAGACGAAAATAAAGGTAGGTAGTAGGACAGAAGGATATGGAATTTAATAATAACGTTGCAAAATTATTTCTATAAAGTTTAACTTTCAAATCCCGTGAATAATATTCTAATAAGCAACTTGGCACATCAATGGCATTTGAAAAGGAATTTGGTCAATACCCTGACAAGCAAGGGTCTCCTATGTCTTACTACCGATGGCCGGTCAAGGGCTACGGGCTATGCCGCAACTAGTAGTTTTGCTCCATTGACCTTAATGTAAACTCATCGTAGAGCTATCAATTTACCTTTAGGCTATGTCGAAGACAGGTTGAACCTGCACATCATTTAGCTGTAATTTAAAATTGGAGCCGAGATTTGCCAGGTCTGTTAATTATTTTTCCTCTACTCCGATGTCTCTGAGAACCAAGTATAGTTATACTCAACTCTGCGATGAAGAATGTCTCAGAGTGTCAAATCTATTCATCAACTTTTCTTTTATCGTATATGTCCACATAGAACAGTTAGGAGAACTTGTCGAATGAAGACTCTTGCTCTTCTTCTTCTCCCAAACCTAAATTATAGCCCTTATTTCAGAAACTTCAAAACTATTCCAAATGTTAAAAACGCGAAAAAAATAACAAAATATATGAAATATAAAAACTAACAAATAATGATTTTTAGCTTTTCCCTTAATATATATATTTCTCAAATAATATCCTTTTACTTTATAATATTCTTTTTCAAATATGTTTCCTATAAATTTGTACGAATAGACAAATTTTTGTAGAGTAGACGACTTATAAAAAATGCCGTTCAAATGAAAAAGCTAAAGTGTAATTTTTTAATTTTTAGTCAGGTTTTGGTGTTCGTTTCCCGATGAAATAGTCCTTACGACTTCCAAGTCCCCTAACGTTTCTGGTTTGTTGGCGAAGGCGAGTGACTTCACATATCCCCAAAGAAAATAATCTAATGGTGTCAAATCACACGATCTAGGTGGCCAATTGACAGGTCGATTCCGCGAAATTATGCGCTCATCGAATGTTTCCTTCAATAAATCGATTGTGGCGTGCGCTGTGTGGCATGTAGCGCCGTCTTGTTGGAACCACATCTCATCCACATTCATGCCATCTAATTCGGGAACAAAATAGTAGGTTACAATGGCTCTATACCGGTCTCCATTAACGGTAACTGACTCTCCAGCATCATTTCCACCAGCCCATAGAGCACATCAAACAGTCAGTTTTTGTGGATGTAATGGCGATCAAGGGTCTCATGTGGATTCTCTTCACTCCAAATGCGCCAATTCCTCATCACAGAAGAAATTTTGAAAAAAAAAATGTTTGAACCATTATTTTCGAATTGCAAGCTTTATTCATTTGTCAACCTGTTGATGAAATGGCAAACCAAACTGAACATAAATGACATTAGAGTTGCCAGATTTGGCCACAAAATGTCAGTTTTATCTCTATTCCAAAAACCAACCTCTATAAAAAACACCCTTTATGTAGTGTAGTTATACACTTTCCTCGCATCTCGAGCATGTTTTCGACCATAACAAAATAGTTTAAATATTTTGATGAATATTGGATGTGAACTCTAGGCGAACGAAGATCAATGGAAACATTTAAAAAAAAAATAACGTATACGCCATACACTTTTCAGTATAGCGAAACTTTACAAAAGCAAAACAGTGTATTTAGTGTAACCAAAGACGATGATATGAGCAAATATTCGGAGCTGTATAACAAGAGCAGAAGAAGTGGCAACTCTGCCGCTTAAATGTGTATGCTAAGCCAAGGATTAATACGACTGGAGATCGCCGGTGTGTCCCACTATCGGATCAGTAGGAAAGCAGTCAATATGATCTTTCACATTTTATAACTAGAGTCCAACCGAAGGTTAATTTTTTGGCCAAAACCGAAACTAGTGCAACCTGAACTACCAAAAAATCTTAAATAAATCAACGGTTAAATTAATTTGACCTATTTTAGTTTTTAACTCATAATCATAACAAAATATATTTTACAAAGAAACAACAAAAAATAGCCAGTAAATGAATCCGTCTGATTGCCTGTGAATAACTACAAATGCAAAGTAACATTCATTCCGATGCAACTTCCACTGTAAAAGCGAAACAAGCGAGAAATGTTTTCCTCGAAATTGCTCAGAAAAACGGTTGAAAATTTCAATATTCGGCTAAACCTTTGGTTTTTTCACCGAAGCCGAATGTTTTACCGAAGGTGGAAAATTTGGCCGAATGTTCGGTAAGACTCTAATTATAACTACCTACATAATTCTCATTCGTACCAAAATATTAGGCGTAAACGTAATGCCCATTTGCTCCAACAAACAATTTTGTACAAAAGGTAATCTTTTTGTTTCTTAATTGATTCGTTGCTACTTGCAATCTGTTGCACATTCTAATAAGCTAAATGATTAAATTTAATGATAAACAAACAACGAAATCCCATAAACATTATTTATTATTATCCAGACTTGCATAAGGAAGCGTAATTACTTTGAGAAAACAATTCAATGTCTTAAATTCAATGCCACACTTGGCATATTTCCATTCATAAAATTCATAAAGGTATTCAAGGATCCACTAAAATACAAAGAGATTCCCTCAAAATTCATTAATTGACAATGAAATCTTTTTTCTCTATAATCATTTGGCCCCAACACCATGGAATTCAAATCTGTTTTTGTGTACCTATACATATAAAGACATCCCATGTTGGAACTACGACTATACTGCTATTATGCGCACCCACACAAACAAGAGAAATACCACCCGAAAAAGCCTTGCGTGCAAAATGTATTTGACATAAAAATGGAAAAACTAAGAAGAAAAAGCTTCAACTCCACGCAGATTTTCGTAATTTTCTTTTCTTTTCTTTTTATCCTGCGAATTCGTTATCTGCTTCTTACAATGGTTTCTCTAGATTTTCACTTGTTCTTCTTCTTATACACTTCCATTTAGTGTATTCGATTTTCTTTCTTGGTATAACAGTTTCTTCAGCTTTTTCTTTCTGTTCTTATCACCGGAGGAGTCTGCACAATTACATTGTAAACTTTATAACTTTTAGGGAAATTTGGTATCTCAAACAAAAATTGATTAGATACAAAAAAAAATACAAAAAATCTTTAAAATAATAGAAATCCTTCAAGACCAATTTCCTGGTGTGTACAATATCTCTGGGTGCCGCATATGCCCACGATTGTGAATGTATGTGTGTGTTGGTCCCCCTTTTTTTTGGCTATTCGTGTATGTGTAGTTTTTGTGCCTTCGTGTGCGTATAGCATTAGCGGCACGAGGAAGGAAATGCCGATAAAATGTATTCTCTCTCTCTGAATAGACGAACGAATATAAGGACACGTGAACTTGCAGATAAACGTGGGTGTCATATAATTTTCCAGGAAATCAAAAAAGGTGTATGACATTGTTGTTGTTGTTCTTGGCTGAGAAAAGGACACATAAAAAAAAAACATCATAAAGTGACTGATGAATCCCTTAAGATGGACAAAATATGTATATTGTTAAAGCGTTTGGGGAAGACGGCAGCGATGTTCAAGAACAGAATTTTATTTCATGAATGATTGAGTTCAGAGTCTTACATGTTTGCCTATTTTCGTTGTTTCATATGATCCTTATTTCGGCTCTTCTACTTTTCATTAGTCTTTCCTTAAATTGTATAGGTAGAATTTTCGCTACAGACGTCATTGGCAAGCTCCCTTTCGTTATGCTCATTCTGAAACACCTACGCATTCTAGCTGGCTTATGGTAGGACGACTGGGTGTAGTGTGATTGATTGTGTTAGTGCACACGCAACGGGATGGATTTCATTGATAAGAACAAAATTTCAATGTCTTTGGGCAGCGATGATGCTAAATCTATAACTACACTTATATATGTAGGTACGTCTTCATGCAGACGACTCCGGTGACGGTGTATGACGTCAGTCCGGCTTACATATGTGAAGAGGAGTATTAAAAATATATTATCAGGGCTCTACTGTGACGGCTGCTATTAAAAAAAGAAACATCAATTGAATCTGAATGTACTTGAATGTGGCCAAGACGTAATATAATTTGCGAGCGCGTTTTTCAGGCTTAAATTAAAATTATTGAGAAATTTTTAAAAATAGTGCGATCAATGAAGGAATTTTGTGTGTTTTATTTTCAGAAACGTATGAGAGTGAATAAGTGAGATTATTTTTGGGTACTAGATATGTAACTATCCTTGCAATCTATTTGTAGCTTGGTAAAAAAAAACTCGTGTAAAACAAAGCAACACCAGGTTTTCTTCTGCAAACAGATATTTGTACCTAAAATAAGCATCCTGACTGACTGATTGACTCTGCAACGCGCAGCTAAAAATGCTAATTTTTGAGTTCTAAGACTATGAGGGTAGATTCTCCGGGCTATGTTAAAGGGCCCATGTCTGTCTTTGGATTCTGTAGTCGTATAGCTAACTAAGCACTGCTTTTCTGTAACCCGGCCCAAAAGGTTTTGAACTTGTTTTGATATTTTGGCGACTGAATAAATTTAGCCAAATGTTACTTTCCTCTTATATCCGGTCAAGCTCGGGTGAAGAGGGGTTCTTCCAATTCTTGAAATTTGATAATTTGTCCAAGATTTTTTTTTATTTTTTTTTTTCTAAAAAAGTATAAAAGACATACAAAAAAAGTTATTCAAATTAAGTTTACTATGCACTTCTCATTGAGGGGACCTCAAAGACTGGGACCTGCGGCAAAGGACTGAAAAACAGCACTATTGCATCAACTTTTTCTCGTTACAAAAAAAGAAACCGCATCGATTAGATGTGTTTGTGGCAATCCACTGATCCTACATCAACAACCACATCTGTGTGAAATGCCTCTGAAACAATAGGTCGCTAAATCATTTCATTGAAAAAAAAAATAATTTAGTATTTCTACTGTTTCCAATATACAATGTTTACTTTCAAGCAAACTAATGATCAGTGATGGTCACCTGTTGGTACTATTTTCCGCTTTTTAAAGGTTTCCTGAGGTTGAATGCTACCGAAGCTATTCTTAACTTGTTCAGGCATGTACATTTCATAAAAAAGTAAGAAGTAAGTTTGAAACCTCTGTAGATTTGCTAACGACACGAGTTAGTTTTAACAATATATGCGGATCTTGTACAAGGTGGTGCAAAAATAACCTTCCGATGTTTTTTGGCTGTAATTTAAAAAAAAAATCAATACCAAATCTCCTCCAATATTCCGCGTTCAGGAGCAGTGTAGCGTAATATTGTTTATTAATGTGTATTTCGAATGTGTTTACTACACAAATGTCAAAACAGAACTGACATTAGGGGCCAATCGCAAAATGTATACCATTTTCTGATAGGAGGATTACTTTTGCGCCACCTTGTATAAAAGTGGACAGTAAATATTAATTCAAAGTGTTAACTAGTGGATCTTTTTTCTTTGGTTAGTTATTGTTAACATAATAGAATTACTTAACTTAACAATTTAACAACATTTTCTTCCTTTTTTTTCTTAATTTAAGCGGTGTACTGAAGAAGTGGTGTCGGAAACTAAAAATGTGGTAAAGTATTACAATTTTATGATTTATTTATTTTTAGAATTACTTAAAAATATATTGTTTTAATAATCTTACAGAAAATTATTAAAAGTTAAATATTACATTTAAATCATCAACATCCATGAAGCGCAGGAAAAGTTCCGAATTTTTTAACTCAAAATTTTTCTTACACGTGTCGGTCACTGGGTATCTTACCCTATTTGTATTTCATTATAAAACCGCTTTTTCTTTCAACAATTATTTCAAACCAACTTATCTATTTTTGCATATTTCACAGGACTGTGATTTACTTATAAAAATATTTTATATATCGACATCATAAGAATTTTTCAATATCAAAATTTACATCTCACCATTATTTTGGGATTTGCGAGGTTTTCTTCTTTAAACCCAAAAAGAAAGTAAGAATATACAGCTTGTTCATCTATCTTAATTGCTATATTCCAGTAATACTATTTATTGGGTATTTTTAAAATCAGCTTTCTGATACTCTTCAAAAAATGTCTGTCATTGAATATGTATACAGCAATACTTGATATTGTGCGAAAAAGTTATCAAATCTCAGGGCGGAATCAACCCTAGTTTTAAAATCTCAATGGATAAACAATTTTAAGTGTAGTTCGGTAGGTTTGAACCTGGGACCCTATCAACAGTGCAACATACTAACCGATCTAAGTTGATATACTGATGGAGCTCTAACAATGTTTTAAACTGTTACACATCGCAACTCATGCGGAAGTTGAACATACTATATTCAAAAATTGTAAGTGAACTTCAATAACCAAAAAAATTGTTGATCGTCTTAATATTTATATGCCAAGAATATACATTCCAATAATTTGAAAGAAGCTAGATTGGGCTATTATTGACTAACTACAATCGAAATCCTTAAAACACTCAAGCAGAAATCATCTTAAGACACAAAACGACACACTTTCCTTTATATCGTAGCTTACTTAGGTTTCTCCTGACTGAAAGGCGAAAGTGTAATAATTTTGTTTAGACTTTTTAAAAAACAATTTTTTGGCCATATTTTGTTCTCTATGAAGGAGGAACCTTTTAGAACTACACCAATAGTTCAAAAAGGCTAAGCATGTCTTCTAAATTGGCTGAGTTACATAGAAGCCAACTTTTAACTTGATAAAGCCAAGTCTCCGTGGATGCCAGAGCGATTCGTCTTAAGTAACTGGAAGCAGTTGGTCATGAAGTCATATTACGCGTTGCCAGAGCGAGACTACTTACAAATCAGGACCCCATTACAAAAGACGGATAAACATCATGTTACAAAAATCTATAGCATACCTAAATTAATTGCAGTAGGTCTTGTCACTGGTTTCAGCCCTCCTTATCGGGCTTAACGTGCATGTGGAAATGATGAGGGTTAGAGCTATTGTGCACGGCTTTGCACTTCATCTGAGACTGACTACTCTAGGAAAACACACCTATCGGGAAGTTGAGCTTGCTTATCGCTTCACTGATCTCGGCTCTGATCATAACCACTAGTTCTGTTGGTATACTAGGCGATTTAACTGCAGTACAATACAACAAGTGCGAGTTGGTTTTCAGTTAACGGTACGTTAAATTTTAATTAAATGCAAAATCCGTTCATCTATGGATAAATATAATTTATGTATGTATTTAACATTAGGATGCTTGTGCCTGTTGCTTTGACTCTGCTGCTCTGCTGACAAAAGAGTGTGTGATATATTTTCTTGGCATGTAATTAGAAAATCTCAAAAACACGTGAACGCGTGGATGTGATAATTTACATTAAAAATACCAAAATTAATTCATCGAAGAATCCGCTCTAAATCTCAAGCTAATCAAGAATCATTTAAATAGGGAAGATACACAGCCATCCAATTTCCACCTTCTGAGTAATGAAAGTTGGTAACATCAATTAAAAGCGAAACGAACATAGACCAACCTTATGCAATTAATTTCTATCAAAATGAAAATGTTACGCAATACATATACATACATACCTACTTTAAAATTAAGTACACCCCTTGAATTGTTAGTCTGTGTCGCTGCGCTGCCACCAACCACACCACCGCCAAACCTAGTCCTTTGGAAACATAGTAGTAAATCCTTCAACATTTACTTTAATCACTGAGTAAATGTTGTCCATATATCATTTTAAATAGTAGGTGAAAAAGAAAGACAAAAAAAAAACCTCCGAAGAGATATAAAAAAAGCTTGTATGCTTATGGGGTGAGTATAGAATACAAAGCAAAAGAGAAAGAGAGAGAGAGAGAGAGGATGACTGTAGGACCCTCAGCGCTCAGCCTCAACTACATACTATTCTCTCCACAACTTGAAACTTGTAACCCTGACTAAGTGTTGAGTGTTCCTGTGAATAATAGAGGGGACTACAATAGCGCTTCAGCTTAGTTTGCCGTTTCTATTTTGTTTAAGTTTCCTACACATCCTTTTCTTTTTCCATATCAACACATATTTTCCATTCTCATGAAGGTAGAGCAGCTCCTAGACAACATAGCTAAGAGTCATCTGCTGCCTGCTGCTTGGCAAAACATGAATTGGTACAAACACACTGTGTATATCCAGGACTTGCTGTTCTAGTGTCTTAAATTAGTGTGTGCACTACGTTTACTAAGAGCACATGAAGGATAACGAATACCACGGCGAATGTCAGACGAAAGGCAAGTGCGAAACTTATACAAACTTGTGACTTCTCCATGTTACATGGAAACACATTAACCTCCTTTTTGGAGAGTGTCCTACTCCTATCCTGCACTCCTGCCTCTGATTGAGTTGGAGAGCGGAACATTTTAATTCAAATGTATTTATTATTTTCCAGCGAATGAAGGGAAAGAGTATACCATACATATATACTATATGGAACTGAGAGAGCTTTCCAAAAGTAGAGTATCACATTTTTCACCACAAAATGGTAGTGGTAGATATTTTGTGAAGTTCACCTCACTGTTGAGGAAGGAAGATTGGCTTAGATTTTTCTAATTATCATTTCGAACGGACATTTCCGTCGTTTATAGTATTTTTAAGTTCACAGTGTATCTGTGTACATTTTGGGATAGATACGCTAAAAGAATCATATCAAAACGTATGGTTGATTTTGTTTCTATGAGAACACAAACATGTCCTTGAAACTACTCATTCAATCACATGCTGCTGGTAATTTTGTAGGATAACCAGAACCAGTACCTTCAATCTATAAAAGAAAATAGAGCAGGGCAGTTTTAACAAGCAAATGAGAAAGAGAATAAATAAAAACACCCGCAATTGGAAAAGCTTCCAAGGGAAGATATTGATTCGCCCTAATTCTTTGTAATTTGAACAGGCACCTCAGCCCTACACACAGACACGAACACACACACACTGTTACAAGTAGTATAGTTAATATATTATAGTACGAGGCGTAAGCATATGTATGCGCAACTATCTCTCATCAACCGCTCTCCGTAATTTTTTTTCTTTGTGTTATTGTTTGAATGAGTGGGAAAATGATTTTTCTCTGTTTTATTGGCACTGTGAGCTGTGAGGTGCGCTTTTACGCGAAATTCCTTCGAAGGTAAGTTGAAATGAATACGACAAAATACATAGATACATAGAAATGTATATCACGCAGTATGTAAAGGCTTAATTTGTTTCGCTTCTCCTTTATTAGTGCATTTATTCATTGATTCAAATGGTAAGACTTGAAGTTTGCGTTTGTTTTTGTTCTTTTTGAATATATAAATCTCGAAACACAATAATAGAGCTTATTTTGCTGGATTGAAAAAGGAGAAAGTATTTTTAGAAACTTTGTTTTCAGTCAAAATAAAATACAACCAACTTGTTTTTAAAATCATTTATTATTTAAAATACCATTTTGAAAAAAAATGGACTAATAAGTTTTGGGGCTACATGAAATATGACCCAAAAATGTATACGGAAAACAGCTGCACAAAAATTTCTGTGATTTGGGCCATTTTTCGTATTTTCAAAGTCAAAATTCATTATGAAAAACTACACCTATTTTTCCAAAATAAATATTAAAATGGCCTCAAAATTGGAGCAACGAAGTTTCGTGAGCGGTACCTACCGCCTGCGGAAAGAGGGTTTAAATCTGTTAATCCCGCGTACCGGCCACCCACGTACTATTGCCATAGGCACCTGCATGACGAAAAGCATATACCCCCAAGCGGAGCAACAAGAACGGTAACTGAGGCCATTTTCCGTGGGGCCATATTTCATGTAGCCAAGCTTTGGATCTTCTATAACATTCTATTAGACAAAAATCAAATTATGATTTATATTAAAGTTCCACGAAGCTGGTTGATCATTTTTTTGTACACTTTAATAGCTGTTAACAGTGGGGAGCAAAACAAAACAAACAGTTTTTAAGAAATTGATTGATTTTAAATGGCAAGCCATAAAAGGTGAAATATTTTTATTAGTGTAGATCCATGTAACTTTTTGTTGGATAGATAAATAAACATATTTCTGAAAATGTTTTGTGCGCCATCAACTTCGTTCTACAGAATATATTAAGCGATTTTTAGGGACTATATAATATTTCTTAAGTTATATCATTTACCAAAATTTATGAAATTGCTACTTAGTACAATTGCTAAGTAAGCTACTTAGCATAGACATTTAAATGGTAGACATCTGGACAGTTTTACTCAGCCCGGTATCTAAATATGAATCTAGAGATAGTAGATGCCACTTAAGTTTTTTTGTTTTTATTTATAAAAAGCCTCTAGCCCAAATTAAATAAGAATTTTAAAAAAAATCCAGAAACACTTTTTTTAGAGTAAGGATTTTAAACAGCTTTATCTAGAATGCAGAGACATCAAGAAATCAAAGTCAACCTATATTTGATTTTACTATTTATTATAAAAACGTTAACCGTTCAAACTCAAGGAGTGCTCTGATATTTTTATTTTTTTTTTGGCTTTAAAAGCTGTGGCTAAACTAATGCCTGTCCACAGCATATTGGCCAATAAGCCCCCAGCCTCCACAAACCGTTTAGAAGATTTTACAAATGGATCCTAATCTAATCGCTTACAAGTTCATTTTCGCCGATAATTGTGTTATGGACATAAGATAAACTGCAGCTTGATGCAATGTTTGACCGTAAAATTTAGGTCAAGGATACAGCTTATTTTTCGCTGAAAGGCTATAGCAATCAGTAGTAAACTATTTTCTCGTAACAATAATATGAGTATGGTAGTCGCCTAAATTAATTCAACCTATCTGTCAAATATACATACGTCAAATTGAAAAAAAAAATTACCCTTTTAAGAAAATAAGGAAGCTTTATGCTATTTAAGACTTGCAAAACACCTTGTGTTTAATAAAGAAATTCTACTAATTTGTTCATACATGTAATTGTGTCATGTAGGTCCAATTTTCGAATGTCCAAAATTTTAAATATATTGGATTATCCGTTCATGAGTTATCGTGTTGTCCACGCAGCTGAATCATTCAGCAAAAACTCATTTAAAGGTATAGATTTAAATACTGCAGAATTCTCCGTTACAAAGCTATAGCTATACACTGTTTCTGGTAAAACTTATAACCCGTTACCTACGCAGTTCAATTTTTGAAGGTGCTTTAATTTGGCAGTTTCTGAAACCTTACTAGTTCAGTTTGTCTGGACGTAGATTAATTCTGAACAAAAAAAAAGTAAGTTGTGTATTCAGATTTGTTTCTTTTTTTTATGAAATGACGACTGAGCTAGTAGTGTGAAATAGAAAACAACACAGAGAGACAGTTATTAAATACTAGTACTTGTTTTTCTGTCATCTAATATATAAAACTAGAAATTTAATTTACTATGAAATAATCATTTGTCGTGGATTGCTTTGGTCAAGAAAATTTGTTTACAGTAAACCAACATTAACACAAACATCGGTTTAGTAAGGTTGTATAAAAAGGTGCGATCAGACGGTTATCCAAACTTGTCATCCGGACATCCCGACGTCGCTATGACGTTGAATTTGTACTAAAGTTGTTATCCAGTACAAATTCTCCGTCAGGATATCATCCGGATGACAAGTATGGATGACCGTCTGATCGAATATACATGTATTTATGTTATATTTTTCCAAGAAAGCTTTATAAGTATAGGTTCTGCTCCGGTAGATCATAGAATCTTACTTATTTTCAAGTGCGTGCGTTTTCAGAAAAGAATAAAAAAATTCTACTGTAGCACTTTCCTCTTGTAGCGAAAGCCATTGGGAACAGATGGGGCCTTTAAGCTCACATCTCGGTCATAAGATCGATACTTACGGACGGAGTGGTTCTCTGGTGGACTGCTTTAGATAAAGCGACTAATCGCAAAAAGAAAGCAAGGTCCACATGACCCCCCTCGATATTTTCAGCAGACAAACGGCAGCCAACAATCAGTCTCAGCCCGGGACTGTCGATCGTCTCTTTAGGCGATGGCTGTCATGTTTAATAATAACCTTTGCTGGGTGCCAGGGCACAGGGACATTTCTGCAAACTGTAAGGCTCGAAATCGGACACTGTCTTATAGCTACACTGAGTGGTATGGAAAACGATTACCCACCTACTCTGTACTTGCCCAGCTCTCTCTGGAAAAAGGAATGAAAATGATCTTATAACCATAAAGCGTCTTCTCGCTTCGTCAGAAATACACAACGGACCAACGGTCTTATCCCGACAGCCAATTATTGTCAATGTAATACCAAAATAGATAAATATATTGCATCTGCTATCAACGTCAATATATGATAGACTAATGGAAATGTTAAGATAAGTGAAATTCAAAGTACAGCACTTACCTTACAGTCCTTGCATTGATGTATCAGCGAGTATATTTGCCGACAATCGTAGCGAAATAAAATTTCAGCTAATTCGCATGTGATACGTGTGGCCAATATGTCTAAATCCAAAATATCCGTTAAAATTCGAACACATTGTGGACCACCGCCCAGTGTCGCATTTAGGGCGATTGTATGCAGGGCACTGAAGACGGTACGTTCACAGCAATGCTTCAATCGTAGCGTGCGTAATTTGTTAGCTAAATCACTTCGAGAATTTTTACATAATTGTGTAGGACTAGAGTCATCATTATCGCCCAAATAATCAAGGCACTGTTGTTGTTGTTGGTTTTGGTTGTATTGGTTGCTGTTATCGTTTATTATTTTATTATTATTATTATTATTAGTATTAACATTATTTATATTATTTAAATTAATATTAACATTATTAATTTGATTATTTAAATTACTATTATAGTTATACTGATGATCATGTGTCGACGACGACGACGACGACGAATGCGAATCGCTTTGCATAATATCATTTTGCTGTTGATGGTGATTCGATTGAGTTTCCACGGTCTTGTCGGCTACCATTTTATTGGCATTTATTGAGGCTGTTGATACGGTAGTAGTTGTCCGCTCTACTACTCCAGGCGGCTTAATCATCGTCATTTGCGAAGAATCGTAAGAAGATGACGAAGAAGAAGATGAAGAAGACGAAGCAGCACGCTTGGAGGAAGCAGCAGCTGTATTGCTCGGTGCTATCGTTGTTGTCCTTGCAGTGGCCGCAGACGCAGACGCTGCCACTGATCCACTTATTCCTCTTCGCACTTTCGACATTATATTATTAACTGAATTAAAATTATCGTTATTATTTAAATTTATTAAATAGTTATTATCATAATTATGCAATTTGTTATTATTGGAATTAGTATTACTATTATAATTATTATTATTTTCTAAACGTAATTGTTCGCAAGACTTGGGACACGTTGGTGGACCGGGACCTTCGTCTACCCATGCCACGGGTAGTGTGCCAGCCGTGCACTGACCCTGAAAATTAAAGAAAACAGGAGAAAATGTTACAAAAATTTTAATAAAAAGAGTTAGCTCATTTCGGGATATTCTGTATGATAAGAGGATGCAGGTAATTAACTCGACTTCCTATAGTTTTCCATAGCAAAATCATCAAAATTCTTTCAAACCATCCCTGATTCTATGTTAACTTTGTGTCGGTATCCCGTATTCTTGACTTTAGATTGGATCACAAAGAAGGATGTTGAAAGAATGGAAATAAATCGTATTTTCGTATTTTTGAAATTACTGTTTCATTTCTTAAAGATGTTAGTGCTACTACTGTTGACTACCATCAAATTTGAAATATATTTCCAAAAATTACCCCACAATCTTAGTGATAGACCCCTAAAAGTATTAATTTGTTGGCAACATGGAAAGTAATTGTGGGTGCAGCAGTCAGTGGCTTAGTGGTTAAGTGTGTTGGACTGCTAAGCAAGGAGTCCATTCGAAAACATTTTTATTCGCTGCCCCACCTCTTGCGAATGTCTGACAAACATACAAGAGTAAGAAATGTCTTGAGGAGTTTTCAAAAATAAAATTTCCGTGCGGAATCGGCATTGTTCTGCAGGTCCCTCCATTCGTTTCAAAAACATACATATCTTCCCAGAAGCTAGGCTTTAGGTCCTGTATGGGCCGTTTACTCCTAATATTTATTTTATTTCATTTTTTGGATAAATCGTCCCATGCCTCTAAATTGGCCCTCAATTTAGAACAAAACTTTTTAAAGATAATTATTACGAAATTGAGGCTTTTTACAACACACGAAGATACTGTCCTCCACACTTATAAAAAAAAAACATCCTCCTCTTTGCCAATAACTGGAAGGGATATTTTTTCATTTTTTTTAGCAGCAGATTAAATCACTTCCCGATTGCATTTTGTTGTGCTCATTTCCAATACTGTTATCATGGTATAGTTTGTTCCAAGTTGACCTGACTTGGTGCACCCATTCACTCATTGGATCCGCAGGTGACCATATCAAGTCAAACCAAGTTTTATGGTGAATAAAAGTTACATGAATGTGTGCTTAACATCACATACTCGTACATCGTGTTAAGTAAGGAAAACTGAAAGCACTTTCGGTTTGGTTTGTGTTTCCCTTTTACGTTCATTCGCAGAGTTATATAATATACCTACTTTTAATTATTGCTTTAGATTCTTCTTGACCTCTCCAGTCGTATATTTTTAATTATTTGTTTCCCTCGGTTGGAAAGTTGTGTATGCGAAATACGATGCTTTTGAAGGATATTTTAAATGGTCAGACCACATAAATGAGAATTTTTGTGTTTTGTTTTTGTTTTTTTTTCTTTTTTCATTTACTTGAATATTTTAATTTTTTTATTTTTTTTTTAAAGAAAATTGCTAAGGATTTCTTTAAACACAGTGATATATATGTACATACGCGCTTACTATTGTGTATCTGATGTATACACAAACAGAGAAAATATATTATTTGATTTTGCCCTTGATGTTTTTTTTTTGTTTTTTTTTATATATACGAGTAGGTAGGAATAAAATTTGTTTAGGTAGCTATTTTTAGTATTTTAAATTTGGCAAGTGGGCATTTATTTATTAAAATTAGGGTTTGCCGGGTGGTCGAAATTCGACCAAATAATAACTGAATATATATTTTGGTACGTGGGCCAATCGTAAAGCTGAAAGAGAATTTTTTATTTGATTTGAATGTATTAGTTGCATCGTTACTTTTGTAGATGAAAAACAGTGACCTGACAAAACATTATCTTCCCATAGGCGAAGAGATAAATGAGAAGTATAATTTTGTGCATTTTTTTTTTCCAAATATTTTGGTCAGTTAGAAATGAGAATGAGCAGGATTATATTTTTTTTGTCGGTTATTACACTCAATCTGACGTGGAATTATAGAATGAGTGAAATAGTTGAAATGGCCAGTTAACTGCTCACGCGTTACTGCACATTTATTTATTTAACTGACCAATTATTTCTTTAGCTGATTATTTATTTAGTCTGATGGATATTAAATTATATAATTAAACGTATTATTTGCATTTTTTATTGAGCAAAACATTAATTAATTACTGCCACTTTAAATCAGAGCCAAAACATTTCCTGAAGCATGAACTCAAAGATAGAAGTGAATTAAAGCAGTGGGGGCATTAAATAATTGGGAGATCAGAGAAAGATACGAGATACCGATGCACGTTTATTTTAAATGTCTGTAATCAGAGCGTGTTCGGACAAAAATAAACACGCTCTGATTACAGACATTTAAAATTCTTCGGTGGATATTTGGTCATGTGTGCGAGGAGGGCTAATGGAGGAGAAGATATGACAGCGATCTGTACCAAGATGTGGATGTAGTCCGAAAAGCCAAAAACCGTTGCCCCGGCCAAGAGGATTTTCGAAGCCCAACCCCCAGGTTCAAGACGACAAGAAATACCAAACCTTGGTTTTAAAGACCAAGCCATCGTGGATGCCAGAGCGATTTGTCTGGTCCCACATTCGTATTGTACGGCTTAGAAAGGAATCTTTGTAAACGTTAGGTTTAAGGCTGAACTAAGGTGCATTCCTAGCAGGGTGAGTATTGCGGTTGAATTGTCGTAGGGGTGGAATGCGGCTTGGTTTTTCGTTTGAGTACGGGTAAAAGTCAATATAAGACAATGATAGGCAGGAGACTTAGCGATAATGAAGTATCGGGTGTAGCGATTTCGCAATTTTGCGATGTTTTGATTTCCAAGTAGTTTAATCGCGTGTGTTCGCACCCGGTCTATTGGAGACAAATATTTTATTGTTGCACGTGACCCGATTCGTACTCGAGTTAAGGGAGAATAAACGTTCTATAAATTGTAGCCACATCAAAAGGCGTGAAATATTTTTTGCAACGCTTGAGGAAGCCTAAACAATTTGAGACGCTCATTGCGACATCGAATGTTTAGTAATTTCAACGAATGTTATAATTAACGCACATACCAAGAATAGGGAGTCTTTCGATCCCAGCAACGCCAGTTCCAGATATGGATAATGATAGATTATTGTGGTCTATTTTCAATAAGAGAAGACAGCACTTGACTCCATTCTATTGGTTCTACCCCACTCAATTATACAATTATGTGGATAGTTTTTAATTAAAATGACTTCAGCTAAGACAACACTATTTCATTTGAAGTCGCAGTCAAGAGTTTCTAAGCCAGTAGAAAATAGAGCTCAATTGATTTGCGTGTCAACTGACTAGGAGAAAACGAACCCACTAGCTTTGTTGTGACTTTAATCTATTAATGCTCGCAGAACACAATTTCAACATCTGATTTTGAATATGAAAAAAAATCGATGACGCTGTGTCCTACCCTTTGCTCTTTCCAATGGTTATGGTTAACATATTTTTAGAAAAAAGTTAACCACGCAAAAATTAAAAAGAAACCAAAAATAACATAATTTTTTTTTGTTACAAATGATCAAAAATCAATTCAAATCGTGACCTCGATGTCTGCCCTATTAAATTATATTTGACTATTTTTATGTCAAAAAATTGGTAAACCAAAATATCGGTCAGAATGGAAATTTTGTTCTCGAAACTTGAGTCAAATGTCAAAATTGCGCCCTATCAGCGTTAATATGTTAAATGCTATTAACGACTTCAATGGAGCATTCAGTAACTTGAAAGAATTTCAAACGGTTGAATGCAACAATTGCACGCTTGCGCGCTTCAACTCTGTTGAAAGCAGAGCAACCAAAAGGCCTGCATTATTTTTGTCATCGACATTAATATATATTGATGTTACATTCAAAGGTATCTAGTATAGTTGTTCATTTCCTTTAAAATAACAACTCATGCCAAATCACGGATTTAGAAAAGATGTCAATAATAACCAGCAATTAGCTATTCTCACCAGTTTTTGTAGTAAGTCGGCGATGCTATCCTTTTTTTTACGATTTTCTGAATTAGTACCGCAGTAGCCCAGTAGCACCCCCATATGGCGTATTCAAGCATACATAATTAAGAAATCGACTGCACCAATGTAAATACATAGCTCCATAATATTTTCCATCGTAAATATAATACCTGTCGCGTTTCATTCATAATTCAGTGATGTTTCTTTCAGACTTGCCTCTCATTAATTTAAATATTTTGCTTGTCATAATTACCTCAAAGGATGATGCGAGCTAAAGCTAATTAACAACGCCAGGTACAAACATAACAACAACAAAAAAAATGCAATGAAGTGACGTGACATGAAAAATATTTAAACTCAATGTCAATGTAGACAGAATAATATTGACATTTTCCGTCTCCCAGTCAGAGGTAAACCCGATGTTTCATTGACTTAAGAATCGTTATTTTGACGCCATGCACTATGTGTGTGCTGTACAAGTTTGTATGTCTGAGTGTGTGTTCTTGGTTCTTAAACATATGCCCGGTATCTTAATTTTCCCCCGGGGTGCTGTCAACAAGTCTTCTTTGTCATCATTTTCCCAAGACAAAACTAAGGCACACAGAGAGAGATAGACAGAGAGAGAGAGAGAGAGAGAGAGAGAGAGAGAGAAAAAAAACGAGACACCTTGGTGTTTGTTTTGCTTTATGACTGACATACGATTTTAAAGTCTTCAGGGAACACTGTAGGGAATGTCGACATAAGATCCGGCTTGCAAATTTGTGCATATATTATTTGCACTAGTCTAAGGACTTTTAGTGCCATTACGAGTACGAGTGTTTTTTGTATTGTTTATTTCTTTGCCTGCTCATTGGCATAATTGTTTGAAACTACTCTCAAATCTTAAATGATTTCGTTTAACGATGAGGGATGGGAATTTTTTTTTTCTCTTTGTATTCAATATTGATGTACCCTAGGCGATTATGTACCTAATTGTTTCAGGCTTTGTCGCTTTCATTAAACTTACCTCTTCATACTTTGTTTTCAAAAGGATTGTGTAATTAGAAAAACACTAAAAATGTCTGCTAAAAATTATTTGTTTCCTTCAGGTAGTTTCAAACTAAACTCTCTGTTGAGACGGCGAGGAAGAATATTGGAACATCGATTTTACTCTTATAAGCCGGTAAGTAGGTAACCATTGGGACTAAATTTCGTACAAGAAATTACCGACAGTATACACCTTTCAAAGAAAATACGAATCTATATGCGAAAAGTCCTAAAAAGCAATCACAATAGCAGAAGATTTGAAGTAGCCAGCGAGAAAGCCCATAACAACTAAAGTGGCATCGCCACCAGGCGACTGGATTTTTGAGTCACATTTCGATGACAAGGAGGGCCGAACCTTCGATTTCGGAGCATAAAATCGTGTTTGTTCACTTCGATAGAGGATAAAAAAAATAAATAAATATATGAGGCATAAACGGCCCATACAGAATCTAAGGCCTAGCTTCTCCAACCATTGTGGGTGCAAAGATATATTTTGCTTATATGAACGGCAGGGACCTACAGTTTAATGACAATTTCGAACGGCAATCTAACAGAAACTTTCAAGTGGAATTTAAACCTGAGACCCCTCGCCCAGTAGTCCATAGAGGGCGGAAGTATGTAATGTTCCCGTCAGAGATTTTTCGAACTTACTAATATGTAAAATTCTTTGAAGATATGCTCCCACATCTTCCTAAGCTAACCTCAAACATTTTAATCTTTGATATAATTCAACACAAACAAAAAATTAAAAACTAAACTCGTAGCATATAAGACCTCAAATGTTAAAAAATTTTAACGAAAAATTAAACATCTTTTGAGGTTGAGTGGGCATTTAGTGTGTGTAAATTTACAGTCTAAAAGTGAAACAAATGTGTGTACGAGTAAATGTAGCAAGTTATAAAAATTGTTCTGCTACAACTAACCCTCCCCTCACAGATATGCACGATGCACATTCAAAGAAACCATTCAACTTTCGAGTGGTATTTGGAAAAAGAAGTACTTCTTAAAAAGAAAAAAAAAAAAAACAAAACAAAAGAAGTCATTGAGAGGGTAATGTTTATTCATTTACGCCCACATTTCTCTCCCGTTTAGTCAAACGGTGTCCTAATGAGCGTCCTTCATATGTATATGTATATTTTTTTTTTGTTCTCTCCCTTTCCCTATCATTAAGGTTAATAGGTACTTGTTAATACTTGAGCCTCGTGGCGGCAAAGATGAGTTATAAAGGAGACCACCTAAGAACTCAATAAACTGTCAAGTGCAATTAATAACTCTGATGACGTTTCTATCATCTGTCCAAAATAAGAAAATCATAACACAGGTTGGTTTAGTTTTCTGACATTTTGTAAGCTTTTTTAAAATGTATCTAAATATGTCATACCTGTTCATACGTGACACTTTAAGGTGAAGACTCTTTCCGTCTAACTGTCACAACTAAAGTACTACATTTCATTACATGACAGTGCTATACTGGCATTGCAAAATGAAAACAGCTTTTCATTCTCATAAAATATGTATTCCACGTGCATGTAAGGCTACTCAAATATTTATGTTGACATACATATCTAATAGAAGTGAAGGAAAATATGAAGTAAATTTTTTTTAACACGATAGTAATGTATCTAGTTTATCCATTGGATATTGTGATATTCTTTAAATTAAGTTTCAAAAAATAATGCTAATATTTGCTTGGTACAAAATGTATAATACAAATTAATGACTTGCAAAACCTACGAGGTATGATAGGACCTTTTCTCCAAGGCCAATGTGATACATTAAGGGGCTGTCTTTTGTCTACACTTGTCACGAAATAAAGTGCGCTACTACGTTATCCGACACTTTCTCGTTTCATTACTAGAATATAGAAAATATTTCGAAAATATAAATATACTGATCACATACCCCATTTATTAAAAAATAAATTTTATTAAATTTTGCGTCTTGAACGCTTGAATCTATGAATCCAGAATACAATATCAATCCAAAAGTGTAAAAGCAGTTTTTGAGGAAATCAATTCTATTGGTGATTTATTTGCTGTTTGTGATTTCATTTGCGTTATTTGTGACATCTGTCAAAGTCAAACATGCTGAGTTAGCATTGTCAGTTGATCATAGAAAGACCCGAATAGTGCTCACAAACTATTGAATTTTATTATCAAAATCCGTCTTCTTTGAGGAATGTTTTTAATTAACTAAAGAGAACTCAAACTTAGTGGCATGATGTTACGACTATAAATAAGTCAAAAAAAAAATTGGTCCAAGTAACATCCCGCGACATTTTTTTATTTGTTAAACCACTACTCACTAAATCAGCAACGATTTTGATTTTTTTTTTTGATATTTGTTGTGTTCAGTTTTTATATGTAGGTGCAGTGGCTTGGTGGTTAAGTGCGTTTGACCGCTAAGCAAGAGGTCGCTGGTTGAAATCCCGACCTGTACCACCTGAAAGTTGTTATTCGCTGCTCTCACCTATACCGAATGTCAGACAAACGTCAAAGAGCTTCTCAAAATTATCGTTAGGAATCGACATTAAACTGTAGGTCCCTTCCATTTGTGTCAAAATATATATCTTCGCACACACAGTGGTTGGAGAAGCTAGGCTTTATGACTAATATTTATTTATGTTTTATTCAGTTTTTGTAAAAAACATTGTATAACTGTACTTTACCTTAATATCTCCAAAAATTAATAAAGGAAACTCAAAACGAAATTTAAAATTCAGTATTCGGCGCGAAACTCTATTGTCAAATTGAGACATGAGATCAGTAAAAAATTTATCTCTCTTTTTCTACCCATGAATTGACCGGCTAGATCCTGCGATTTGATGTCTTTAGCCAATTTTTTATCGGACTATGTCAACTAACTTTGTAAATGCTGTGTCAATTGGAGCATTGAAGGACAACATTTCATGTGCTACACGCATTAGCGAGATACCAGCCAACATGCTTGAAATAGTGACTCAAAATTGGACTTGGATTGTTGTGGTCAACATTTACATAATAATCTTAAAAAAGTAAATGGTAAATACTGATTTATCAACTCAAATAGAGGATTTATACATTTTTGTTTGACAATTAAAGAACCGAAAGTTTAAAACAGCACTCGGTAACCCTTTACCTATTTAGAAAAACCTGATGTGAAAATATGATCTACATATTATATTCCTCAAAATTATGAATTGACCCCACTACTGTACCACTTCTTTTCGTCTAAACTGTAGGAGCATCTATCTTCTTAACCCTCTACCGCATACAAGGCCATGGTTGGGCAAATTTAACATGGTTTATTTCCCTTAAATTGCACAATGTACGACAAAATGTTATCAATTAAAAGGCACTAATTCACTAATAACATCATTGTTTCAAGTGCCGGTGTGGAGTTCAACATAGTATGGGGAAATTATTTTTCAAATAATATTTTAAAAAACTTAATCGTATATTTTTTTTATTCTTTTTCACTTTTGAAAACTTTAATTTCGTTTTTGTGATAATAAAAAGCCATTTTTACGGCTTTTTCCATGTACAAACCTATATAAAGGGTGGTTGTTTTAGAGGTTGGTTTTTCGAATAGAGATAAAACTGACGTTTTGTGGTCAAATCTGGCAACTCTAATGTCATTTAGGTTCAGTTTGGTCATGGCCATCTCATCATGAACCGGTTGACAAATCAACAACGCTTTCAAATCGTGCAAATTTATTTCGAAAGTGATGAGGCTCATTTTGGGTTGAATGGCTACGTCAACTAGCAAAATTGCAGCATTTGGAGCATTTGGCACATGAGACCCTTGAAACGCCATTACATCCACAAAAACTGACTGTTTGGTGTGCTCTATTGGCTGGTGGAGTCATTGAGCCATATTTCTTCCGAAATGATGCTGGAGAGTCAGTTACCGTTAATGGAGACCGGTATAGAGCCATGATAACCGACTATTTTGTTCCCGAATTGAATGGCATGATGTGGTTCCAACAAGACGGCGCCACATGCCACACAGCGCACGTCACAATCGATTTATTGAAGGAAACATTCGTTGAGCGCATAATTTCGCGGAATGGACCTGTCAATTGGCCACCAAGGTCGTGTGATTTGACACCATTGGATTATTTTCTTTGGGGATATGTGAAGTCGTTCGCCTACGCCAACAAACCAGAAACGTTAGGGGACTTGGAAGCCAACATTCGTGGCGTTATTGCCGACATACAGCCCCAAATGCCTGACAAAGTGGTTGAAAATTGGACCTCTAAACTTGTGTTTATGCGAACCAGCCGCGGCGGCCACATGCCCGAAGCATGGCATAAAATTATCCTTCCAATAAAGCTAAACTGATGGATATTAATATGATTTTTATTTAAAATTGTATACGCATGTACTTCTATTGCTTATCAACAAATTAAGATAAAAATATGTTTAAACAAATTTTATTTTAATTCATTCATTACGTACAGGTTGTCTTGTAATTAGGAATAATATTTACATTTTGTCAGAAAAGTTGTCATATTATGACTGTATGCATATTATATTTCAATTTAAACGGTCCAAAATCTTAAACACCAAAGCATTCTTTGATTCTTGCTATTTCAATAAAAAAATAAATAATTTCCGTAACAATGCACAAGTTTTTAGCTAGTATTCCATAATTAAAAATTGTTTTAATGGTCCATATCTAGGATTAATAATAGAAACTGATTCCAGTATGATTACGTCAGTTCGGATGCATCTACATCGCTCCGCTCATATATTGATTTAAGTTTCCGATACAAAGTGTCACAAAGTGTTGTCTTACATTCTCCATTCGCAACTAGCATAGTGTCTCAACTGTCTAACTTAAACTTTATTCGAAGAAATCTTCCAAGGAGTTTTCAACGTTCAATTTGTTGTTGTATCAAATTGCAAAACTGATTCAAGTGTATACCCCTAAGGTTGTCATAATGCTGTCATTGTGTCTGTAAGTATACAGAGATTTTGCTTTCCAGCACATATTGGAGGTATAAAACTCTACACCCAGCTCGAATAACCAAACTGAAACACTCCTTCGCCGAAACTACATATATCCAAATAGGATGCCATTGTACGGATAACTCATACGAGACAAAACAAATTTAAAGATTCTCAATATGCATCAGCATTTGGCACCAACCAAACCACTCCCCTCAACAGAAAACTTACACAATTTGCGCCATGCAATAGGGTGGTGGTGATTGTTTTCTTCGGTAATTACCTCATAAAAGTGGAAATACTGAAAGATGCTCTCTTTGTCTTTGGCTCTCTGGAGCTTAAAAATGACTAAGAAGCAGTTATATATGGCGACTTATACGAGAGTACATATAGCCAATGATGGCATTCTTCATCGGGTGGTTTAACGAAGAAATCTATACTATCCTCAGGTCTCAGGACGATGTCTGGACGTTGATATTGTTGTCATGTTCGCTATGCCGGCCAATGCTTATCGTAAGTCCTAAGATATAAGGTTGTTAAGTTTCAGACACAGACATGCATATAGCAAACTATTTAAATTACATTCAAGATGTGCGGTGATAATGACTTTGATTTTATTGGAAAATTTCTGGGATGGATATCCTTTTTTTTAATGCTTTTTCTTTGTTTTTTTTTTCTTTGAAATATTATGAGGGTGGCTTGGATTTTATGCGAATTATTATATTTATTGCTTTTTTATTGCATATCAAAACTGGAATGTATCTAGATGCAAGATCAAATGAAGGGGTTTCAAAAACATAGCCATTTTATTGGACCTAAAATGAGGTTCGACAAGATAAAAAACAAAACTGTTCAGTACCTATGGAGCTGCTTTTACAAACATTTTTAGATTCCACAATTTACATTTATGTATTCATTAATTTTGAAAGAACGTGCAATCTAAAGAACAAATCTCTCAGATAAAAAAGTTGATTTATTATTATAAAAAAGAGCAACTCCTACGGCAATTCTAACGCTGTTCAACCAAGGAGTAACTACATTTCATCCACAAGCCAATAATAGAAATTAACGAAAGGTCAATGTCTTAATTACAAAACTGCCAAAAGTCAAGCATTCATTCCCAAATACATTTTTTTTTAAACAGAGTATCTACTATAAAAGCATTGTTGGAAGTAAAACATATTTTTCCCACTTCTATCGCTTAATATACTCCAGCGCTGCTATGATAAAGATATTCGAATCTGCCCAAAGGATTACGAATAAAGCGAACGGGAGTCATCTGATGTTAATAGGATACAAAGGATCACATTTGGAGATAGAAAGGTTTTTAGGCTCCCTCTGCGTAATAAAAGTAATTATCGGGTGATTTTTTAAGAGTTAAGTTTTTCAGGTTGGCAGCACTGGTTAGTAATGGCGTCCAAACGTCATCTGTCAAAGCGAAAAGTTTTCAGTATACTCTGCCATTTAATCATGGAAAGACTTACAAACGAGCAACGATTGCAAATTATTGTAATTTATTACCAAAATTCGTGCTCTGTAAGAAATGTAAAAATCCGCTGTTTTATCGAAAATTTGTGTTCAGCGATGAGGCTCACTTCTGGCTCAACGAATACGTAAATAAGCAAAACTGTCGCATCTCGATTGATGAACAAAGAACAAGAATGCATCCCGACAAAACGACATCCTGTGGTTTATGGGCTGGTGGCATCATCGGTCCATTTTTTTTCAAAGACGACCTTGGAAGAAACGTTACTGTCAACGGTGAACGATATAGATACGCGACTTTTTTTTGCCCCAGTTGGCTGAGTTGAACTTGGTTGACATGTGGTTTCATCAAGACGGTGCCACATGCCACACAGCTCGTGAAACAATAAAAATGTTGAATGACGAATTTGGTGAGCAGCTTATCTCTCGAAATGGCCGCCAAGTTCATGCGATTTAACGCCTCTTGAATATTTCCTGTGGGGTTATGTAAAGTCGTTGGTCTATGTGAACAAGTTGAACACGATTAATGCCTTCCGAATGGACCATTTAAAACGGAGCCGCAGACAAGATTTACATGAAGTTGTCTTTAAAACGTAAATGACAAAGGCCTATTTATCGGTTATAGTCAAAAAATTTAATATTTGATGCAAATTTGTTATCAATTTTGTTCAAAGAGAAGCGTATTGAGAGTGAGACTACAGCCTGCACAAACGCCTATTGGCATTTTTCAAAAATTAAAGTAATATCATAAGATATATGTCAGTCTGTATCGCACACTGACCGATGGCATATCTATTTTGTCATTATAGTTAAATTTTAAAGACAAAAAGTCCTTGAATAAAACCAATGAATCGATAGGCTTTGAAATTCTATAATTATTTCACAATTTATGGAATAGAGCAAAACTATTTTTGAGGGCTGTACAAGTTGAGCTTGAAAGTGAAAACACCATTTTTAATGATATATACTAACAAAGATGAAAGTAATGCAGAAATCAGTCTGCCTTAGGGTAAAAAGTGGAATTTAAGTCCAAAGAGTTAGTGACTCTGATTAGTAAAAAGTGAACTTACTTTCTTGGTCAGAGGGTAAAGAATATTTTATGGCCCATGCTGGAGGAATTTTGAATCTGAATAGATCTTGACTTGGGATGGCAGTTGGTATCCTATCTAGACACTGCCAAAGGACAGCTGAATGCAGGTATGCTCAAGGCAGATGACAGCACACGTGCTGTGTAGGGGAATTACCTACTACAGAATTAAACATTTTGGACATGTAATTCTTTAATAGCCAACAGAATATGAGGCAGCTGTATGCTTCTAGGAAATCGTCTCGAATGCTTGTTGTGGTTGGTTGTTGAGGACTTTGAAGTTTGGTTCTTTCAGGGATCCCGATGGGTTCATAAAGGGGACTGATATTTAGTCACAGCCTAACCTAACCTAACCTAAGGGACAAAAGTCATTAATTTCGAAAACAAGATTCGATTAAAGACGCTAGTCGTAAATCTGTGTATCTGAGAAAACATATTGCAAACAATAAGTTCAAAATAAGGCGAAAGAATATGTGACAAAATTACTTTTTTGTGCCATATTTAAAAATTAGAATGAGAGGGTTAACCGTGCTGGGTACCCAAATTTAACATTTTCAACTCAAACTTTAGGGTATTCAAATTGGTGACTTACGAATGCAAGGATGGAGAATTATTTCACGGTTCCAATCACATGTTGGAGTCTCTACCCTTTTAAAATGTGCAGTGGGACTGACTCGCTTATATCAAATAAAGGTGCGCACAAGAAGTACTTATACATTGGAAAATAAATAAAAAACACTCGAGCGTAGCCAAGCGGGTCAGCCAGCAATTTATAATTCGCCAAAGGCTTTCCTTCGTAAAAGCCCATTGAGACGCTCTATAGGGAAAATAAAAGTTAATTACCCTTGTGCCATTGTACTTCGTCCTTTTATGGTGTTGAATAATATCCTTCATTGTTCGCTGCAATTTGAACGTATCATCCTTGATATAGCAATTCCACTGCTGGGTATTTGAGCAAGTTTAAATGTCTACACGCGTGGCTCACAGGAATTGCAGAAACCACAAATGAACGACGGAGAGGATTAAACAATTGTTTTGCCGGTTTGTATAAACAAAAATATTTATAATGAAAACATGCATAGTGATTTATTTGATTGCTTGAAATAAGTTTTAAACTCATTTTTTGTGGGACATAGGAATATAGGCGAGGGAAAACTGACAAAGAGGCAACATATTAAGAGGCATCAAAATAAACTAATAATCTCTGAAGAGCAGCGCACCTTACTTAGGTAGGTACAGGCCAATCTTTAAAAGCAAGTCAATTTCAAAAAAAAAAAAAAGTAATAATAAAACTCGGCTTCGAATTGACGATTCATCATCAAACCAAAATCCTGGTTCCTATTAAACAAAATTGTGATCTAATGTCCACACCACTCCCACAAAGCACTTTCTTTCTATTGCTAAACTCCTAGCTATATCTCATTTCTCGCAAAAAAAAAAAAACAACAAAATAGAACCTGGTGAAGTGCTAAGCCACCCAACTTGTCAAAAACACATATCACAAGGTACATTGTGCAAACAAAAAAACCTTTCAAATTATATGTATTTGCCATCCATTCAATGTATTATACTGAAGGCTATTCTTATATACAGACACTACACACTAATCCGACGACAGGTGGCAGTAGCACATTTTAAACCAAATGTCAAAGCAAATGAAAGTCGATTTCTAAAATATCCATCCAACACCAGAAATAAATTTTCACTAGAACGCGAATGCGTAAAGCAGCCCCAACATTACACTATCATTCAAATCATATAATGGATCATACAATATTTGTAAGGTTTCCCTTTAGAAAAAAAAAATACAAAAAATCAAAATATTCAAAGTTGATGTGCTTCTTTTGAAAAGGAATTCTTTTTGTTTTTCTACTGCGCTTCTAAGAAGCAAAAAATTGATTTGCAAGTAAAATCGGCGGAATAAATATGTATTTATGCACACGAACTTACATAATTATATGAGCACATAGGTATATACCTACGTACAAACATATGTGTATGTAAATACACGTGTATATAGATAGTATTTGTGTTTTTCTTTGTTGGGATTCATTTCAACTGCAAACGAGAGTAGCAACACTGATGGGAACATCCTTATACGCATGATTCACAAAGTGTCATTTGCACACTCTCATCTATTCACATAAGTATATGGATCCGAAGAATGACAACAACAAACGATTCTGGTAGTTTTGATTTTTTTTTTTTTCTTCTTTCTAGTTGACAATGCCAACTACAATGATCGTAATGACGGCTACGGTAAAAATCTAAAGGAGTAGAATCGAATGTATGCGAAATGCGAAATGCGAAACATCGACATCGAGGACAAATTTCAAGAACTATATAGGTGTATTAGGTACGTAAAGCAGCTGAATGCAAATAGGGTAATAGAGGGATATTCTATTACGTAATTCTTTGACATTACAATTACAAAATCGACGTGCAACGATTTTTTGTTTTCTTTTGCCGTCGCTGGCAAATCAAGGTGCAATAGAAGTGCATTAAATTGTAGAGGCTTTAACATGAAGTTAATGCATTTCTGATGTCAAGAGGGCTGTCGTATTTAATAGTTCAGATGAGTGTTTTATTTTATTTTTATTCAAAAGGAATTAGGTTCTACTTGCCAAGTGTTTAATTTGTTTTAGGTTTTTTTGAAAATGAAAAATTCTTATGCGATAAGATGCACTTATCTTAATTCATTTATGAGATATGGGCATTTCTGTAAGGTATCGTTAAAAAAGTGATTTTTTATCTGTCATCGGCCCTATTTCGTATATCGCCTTCCCTCTATCATATCATCTGTCATCTGTCATTTGTCATCGGTGATCTAAATGTCAGCTGTCGTTGGTCATCTATCTTGTTGTCGTAACAATAGTCACAAATTCGATTAATACCCTAATGCTCACACTCATCTTCTTTTTAATTTGACCCTATGACCCTCACTTAGACTAAGAGCTTAGCTATTAGGTACATTTTTGAACCCTAAAAATACATAAACTTTTTTTCGTTGCCCCAACTCGCGAACGTCTGACAAACATCCAAAAAATGTGCCGCTTAGTATTGGTATAAAACTTTAGGTTAAGCGAGCAATTATCCAAATACCTTCATCAATTTTTATATACCAGTTTTTTATATTAAAGAAAAGGCAGACCAAAAAACTATTCAATCCCAGAAATGAAAAAACTTGAAACCGGGAGGTCTGTGGATCCTAATGAGAAGGTAATGGGCCTTGAGTGCATATCATAACCTAAAATTGAAGATTAAGACAAAGTCTCGGAATAAAATTTTTGCCAAAACTAAAATTGTCATAAAATGTAAAATATATGTGCTAAAGTAAATTATGTCGTGAAGCTTCAAAATACTTCGTATGGCGCCATAGCGCTTTGTATTGGTAGAATTAAACATATTTTCTGTTTCGTTTATTGATGAATAAAACTTCTCGTGCTTCTCTGCTCAGCCTTCGAAACTATTTGTCTAAGATCTATATTCGAATTGCCAATGTATTTATGAAATTTTATACCTTCGCATGAGCTTAACAGAATAAACCATCTACTAAGCAATTAAATAAATATAATAGTTTTATATATATATTTTCGACAACATAGCTATGGAAGGAAAATTCCTACACGGGCAGTAAACTTATCCTGACTTACAAATCCATACATACGATGTACTATTCATGTATGTATGGTAATTTTTGATGGATTGCTTTACATCGATAGACAGACAACACTTGGGGACATATCCTTTGACACCAATAATAACAGATGACGAAAAACAAACACCCGTACGAATGTTTACATGTAAAACTCGTATGTTACGCTACCAATCAATCCAAAGGATCCTCATTACTTTCGCAGAAAAGATACCACCAACAGCAGGCAGTAACGTTGGCGTAAGTAAATATTTGTCTAGATATATTGATAAATTGTTTACCCACAAAATGCTAAAACACATGAGTTTCTACCCCATAAAAGAACAAATAAAAAACTCACCAATAGCCAGGAGTAATGTATGTATTGAGAAACGCGCTAACAAGAAAGGTGCCGATGACTCTACTTATAATGGCCGCAGGTATGAGGTGTGGGGTAGGTGGTGGACGCATAGCAACTATGCGAACAATAATTTCTCTGATGACAATCAACGCATTGAATTCGAGTGGAATCTCTGAGACGCAACGTTTTCGTTTTCGAACATAATGGTTGATATTTTTTAAAAATGGCGCCGAACCGAGGTACTATGCAGCCAAACCAAACGAGAGAGCCGAGGATATTTGTTTTTGACAGATAATTAGGTTAGCTACCTACTATATCTCGCTTGTCGTTATCGCTTAATGAATTTTTTATTGAGTGGATTCAGAGAACGAATGAGTTCAAATTGTGCAAACTACGTAGATGATAATACACCAAGCCACCCACAGAAGGAAAAATACAGTCATCATAAGTACTAGTGGCTAGAGCCATAGCCATAGCCATAGCCACCCCCCTAAGGAGGTGTCCAATATCATTTATTTCACAACGCAACGCATAACTCATTGTCAGAGTGTGGTTATATTGTAATTTGAACCGGAATAATAGAAAGTGACTCCTTTTTCCCTTCCTGCTGGTTTTTTTTTTTTTTTGCGTTCTTTCGCTTTTATTTGATTTTGCACTATAAGGACGACGAAATGGCGACACAAAAGAAGTTGTGTCCCACATTTGTAACTGTCATTGTATTAAAAATGGAGTAAAATCGAGGTATGGAAAGATACCTACGTATTTAACAGGCAACTCAATCGTCCTGTAATCGAAGTGGTTAACTTTAATTTGGACAAATTAAATGATTAAACACAAAAAAATCGAAAATTTCAAATCTGAAAGTCTTATTATGAAGGTACTCTGTATGGGAATAAAGAAAATACTGATGCAAGTTTGTTTTTATAGTTAGTAAAATGTAATGGGAAGAAAAAGCTAAGCTTGGAGGTATTATGGCATGATTAAAAAAGCCACGCTGTAAGGGTTGTCGACAAGTTTTTTCGCACTTTTATAAATTCTGTTGAATAGCTTCAAATATTTATTAGTGCAGTGAACCAGATATGAATATTGGAAAACAGGTCAGGCGGAATAAACTTCTCATGCCAATGTCATCATTTAACGAGCCTTGAATTCGTTTCTGCTCAGGATCTAAGCTTGAAATTAAAGGCGGTAACTCCCGAGAAGTCAGGAACCTATGTTGGTTTTGATATGAATTACTTAGTTTTTTCTGTCTTAAAAAAAGATTTTTAAATAATGCGGAAATTATTCAATTCCATTGAAAGTTTTTCCTAGTACAAATAGCTGCTAAAGGATAAAATAAATGAGGTCTCGTTCTTTTATTTTTATAAATTTTGAAAGCTGTGGTGAAACTGAGAATATTCACTGAAAAATGCAATATTACAAATGGTGTTATCAGAAATAGACATTACAGTGTTTGGGTTGCTTTTCCAAGGATTGATAGCATTTGACAATCAAATCGTATTAATTCTGATCCTTTTTTGAATAATAAGTGTTTACTCGGGTGGTTTACTAGGTTGGTTGTGGTGGCAAGGCAACTGTTGCATCTTAGGTGACCTAAAAGGAAAGCTCTGCACCGCAGATGTTCATCCGACGCTCGCATTCGGTTCGCAAAATTGATAGAAGCTCGATCGAATTAAAAAAATCAAAACAATCCCAGGAAGTCTTCTTATCAAAAAACCCATCTTGACTTAATTTGAACATGACTGTGTCAGTTAGTTTTAGCCTGTCAAAAAGGTAATTCCAATCAACGCGAAAGAGAGGCCGGCCTGCTCGATCACACAGTCAGAGGCCTGCAGATATTTTTTAAATCTAAATCCAAACAGCAAAACCTCACAGGCGTACTAGTGAAGTGGAAGGTTTATGATCGCCATAATTCTGATCATAAACTCGTCGATAAAAGTATGGAGAAAAACAGAATAAAACGAGTGGCCTTAAGAGTCTTAGAACATCGTGTTCTTCAAAACTTTGCTTTTGTGATAACAGCAAGACAAATCCGTATCTTTTTGGACGGTAGAGCTGCATTAAAATTGCTAGAATCATTGCTCAAAAAAACGCCGATAGGGATTCTCGAGACATTCCGATCGCTACATGGAAACTCAAAGTTAAAGTTGAATGATATTACGAAGACTAACCTTAAGTGAACAAATGTTACAACATGCCTTGGGACAAAACAGATTATGCCTTTCCTGCAGTAGGAGTTGGCAAGGGTGCAACCAAGCACAGCTTGATATAGTTCAGTAGCTGTTTTTCAAACTATTTACCTCTGAAACCATTCCTGTCAAATGTCTCAACGTAATCGGTAAATCTGATTTTCTTAAACTTCTTTGGACAACAAAAGTTTTATGAACTTTAAAATAAAAAATTCAATTCAGTAAGCATGTAGCAGTAAACGAGTTTGTTAGCAATTTTGTCCATGTCGACAGTCGATTATGAAATAAATCTCTAAAATGATTCACTGCTAATTTGTTTATGTATAAAAAGAATTTAAATTGGTTATTCGTGTGACAAAAAAAAAATGGAAAATATACGTTCTCGACGAATGACTGAATTCGGAGAATTTTATTTCCATTAAAATCCCGTATTTGTATCAATATCAACCAGGTAATACAACAGGCAATCCATTTTTCAAATAATAAAATTATTATACGATCACCATTTATGTTCCAATAAAAAGGTGCGTACTCGCCCGAGTGAATATGAAGGTTCATAACAGTTGCTGGGTTACAGAAAAGGCAACTATTACAGTGGCGACACCTGTACGTCATTCCTTTTTAGTTACAAAAAAATACTAATAGCGAAGATAATTATTCCCGAAGCTCAGAAAAGCACTTGGTAGAGTAGTAGTAAACTCAATTTATATCGAGTTAACTACCTCAAATGATATAGCTACAAGAACCGCTTAATACACTTTGAAGACAGAATTTAACTGCACAAAAAATGTTAAATACTCTATGTGAATTTATTCATTCAACAAAAAATTATATGGGTTCTCATTTGAAATAAATTTTTCTCAAATCCTTTCAAATTATTTTCTTACTTTAAATTATACAGGGTGTTTTTTTTTAGAGGTATAGAACTTCGAATTGAAATAAAACACAAGAAAATCATTTTAATGTCCATCAATTTGGCTTTATTGGAATTTTATGCCGTTAATGTTTACATATGATTTCGGGCATGTAGCCGCCGCCACATAATGGTTCGAATAAAGACAAGTCTAGAAGTCCAATATTCAACCATTTTTTCAGGCATTTGGGGCTGTATGTCGGCAATAACGCTTGACTTCCCCTAACGTTTCTGGTTTGTTGGCGTAGGGCGACTTCAAAGAAAATAATCCAATGGTGTCAAATCACACGATCTTGGTGGCCAATTGACAGGTCCATTCCGCGAAATTATGCGCTCATCGAATGTTTCGTTCAATAAATCGATTGTGACGTGCGCTGTGTGGCATGTAGCGCCGTCTTGTTGGAACCACATCATGCCATTCAATTCGGGAACAAAATAGTCGGTTATCATGGCTCTATACCGGTCTCCATTGACGGTAACTGACTCTCCAGCATCATTTCGGAAGAAATATGACCCAATGACTCCACCCGCCCATAGAGCACACCAAACAGTCAGTTTTTGTGGATGTAATGGCGTTTCAAGGGTCTCATGTGGATTCTCTTCACTCCAAATGTGACAAGTTTGCTTGTTAACGTAGCCATTCAACCCAAAATGAGCCTCATCACTGAACAAAATTTTGCGATGAAACTTCGTGAACTGAACCATTATTTTCGACATAAATTTGCACGATTTGCAAGCGTTGTTCATTTGTCAACCTGTTCATGATGAAATGGCAAACCAAACTGAACATAAATGACATTAGCGTCGCTAGATTTGACCACAAAATGTAAGTTTTATCTCTATTCGAAAAACCAACATAAAAACAAACACCCTTTACTTCCAAAAAACTGTCTTTAAAAAACATACTTTAATAAAAAAACAATCCGCACCCGTCACTTCCGGTTGATTTGTAGGGATTGCATGAAATCTCTTTAGCCGCTAGCCAGTTGCTTCCGTTAATGTCAATATTTTCTTGGTGTCCGGTTAAAATAGATTCGAAGACACCACCACCACCGACAAAGCTCCAAACTATCGTAGTGAAGGAACACGTCTAATTGCCAGTAATTGAACAAAAAAGGCAAACGTATTTCGACATAAGTTTGCCAAAGCCTCAAGACATTATAAATTCATCAGAAGCAAACAATGTCAATGTCAATGTAGAGACCTTAATAGATTTCATGATCAAATCTATTGCTGTTACACGTTGATTCCTTGAGGGATAACAAAACATCTACCTAGGTTGTAACTGTCGAAGAAGGAGTAAGTCTAAGTTTTCCCACTGCACAACCAAATCAATCAAACAGACTGTCATTTAATCAAATAAATAAATTCTAAATAAAACAAAGTAAACGTTTTCAAATAGCTATGGATTTTTAATCGAACTTGGAATTGCCCCCACGATCATAAATGTCGGAATCTTATCATACGATGAGGGACAAGTGACAGACGGAAGTCACATAAAATGTATAAATAAAGCGAATGTAATAATTTTGTAATATTTCTTTTCTCTTTTTAGCTCCTGTGTAAACTCCAAATTCTTTTCTCCCAAGCGATGAATGATTTTGATTTAAAAAGTATAAAAAAAGTTTTTGTTTTTTATATAACCGCACACCAATACACACATAAAGTCATCTCATTCGACCCACGCCCCCACTTTGCAGTTTGCTATTGAGTTGGAAAACATAACTTTTGTCGTTAAATGTACAAAATAAGTCTTGAGTGTCGTCCCTCTTTATTCGCTGTGCCAGGAGGACTATTATCATTTTATAGTAGCTCAAAAATTAAGTGGGGGTCCTTGCATTGAATACTCGTTTATTTGAAAAAGGAAAGACGGGCGAACTAGGGACATTACAGCATCACTTAGCTCTTAGATAAGTTTGGGAACTCTGCCAAAAGTAGTCATTATTCTCATTGGGAAATATGGATGCAAAATGTTTAATTCATCTATGGAAATGCATTTAATTTTAAATTTATTCAATTTAAGAATTGATGTAAAATGGAAATGCGAAAGGTAACAGAGACATTGGTTTTATTGTTTCCTAATTGTTTGTTATTCATGCAACAGAATGGACATTATGTAATGCATATGTTATGTACCATGTCAAGGATCACATATTTGTTTTAAAGGATTTTCGGACATTGTACAACCAGCTTTGCCAACTGAAGATTAATTTGGGAGGTCTTTTTTAACTTTCTGGTATACATTAGTATACTAAAGAGAAACTTATTGCGATCGTGCGGAAATTTCGAACTCAAACTGAGTAAGAGGGATGATATTACGACATAGAGAAGTCCAAAAAAGTGGGTCCGCCAATACCGTCTGTCGGTCTGTCTGTCTGTCCGGGCGTTGTATGGCGAAACGGTTCGACGGATTTACTTAAAAGTTCGTATATAAGGTTCTTGGGGTTATATCTCAAGGAATCTTTTTATTTTTTGCTTTATCTTTTGAAATAACGGTACATGCCATTAACGGTAATTTGTACAACGGGCAAAATCTTGAAAACTAATAAAGATAACTTAAAAAAAATTTATTTATTTGACACTGATAGCTGTTTCATGCTCGAAATATTGACAGTTTAACGCTTTAACACCGTTGGGAATAAACCCATCGCCTATGCTATACGCGAATTTGTGCAAAAAGTTCGTAAGACAGGTATGCTAGTGGACAACACTCATGGTGCCTGTCGTCGTACGGTGAAACCTTGATGCGGATTGTGGAGTACCATCATTGGACTTTTTTTTCGTCAAAAATGAGGCTGGGAACAACGTTCCGATGTACAGCGGGCGTTACATGTAAGCCAACTTTTTTTTACTGAAATTGAAGGCATGGATTTGGACGACTACTGGTTCATGCAGGATCGCGCGCCCTGCCGATTCAATCGGCCGAGTTGTTCTCGAAATATCCAATCCCCCTTTTAACCCTTCCCGCTACTCTCACCGCCCCAAAAACAAAATTGGACAAAATATCTACTACCGGAAAATATTATCAGGAAACTCGAATGGTTTTTGAATTACCTAAGGACAGAAAGGCGTTATACATTTTAATGACTCTTCAGCACCAAACCGGTAACAAACATTTTCTAAAATTGTACATGGTCATGCAGAATGGAAAATAACTGGATACATGTAACAATATATTTTGATTTTACCATAATTGCCGGCTCAAGAGACAAAACTGCAAGGAGTGGTTAATATTTGCACAGGGAAAATAACTATTTAGTCAGATTTACTTGAAATTTAGTTTCTGCCTTTCCGCGAATTCAAAACACGGGTGATTTCAAAGGCCTCTTTCTCAATTACGAGACATTTTCATGGTTTGAAACGATGCAAGTTTTCAACAAAATATTATTAGATACGAAGAGCTTAGTAAAAGTCATCACAATACTCTTTAATATAATGACAGGTGCTTAAAATTGGTCATAATTTTCTAAGAAATAAATCAAAAAAAAATTGAATCACAAAGATGACGATGGTGAGTCCCGCCACGACACACCTCACTATCTCTGTCACCTTATGATGTTTTTTCTTTTCATTAAATATATTGCAGAACTATTCGATGTCTCAATTCTTAATCTAAACTAATTTTTTTTAAGACAAAATTGGATCATTTTGGGTAACTACAATCGGAAAAGAGGAAAAACCATTAGAAGGCAACAACACTGGTTTATCTCATATGTTTCTAACAGAGGAAAGGAAAAGACCGTACCTAACCAAACCTAACTAAGCTTGTTAAAACAAAATAGAAACTGTACTGTACTTGCATTTTTTTAGGAAAAATTGAGTCTTGGAGTCACAAAAGGTATAAATATTACCGAAATTTAAGTCAGGGGCTCAGACCATATAAACTACAAATTTGGGGTTAGAGAGTACCTACATAAAAAATATGATGCAACTGCAACTTGTCATTAGTTATAATATTTCTAGCTGCTAAAGATATCCTAACATAGGTGAAGAGAGAAATTAAAAATAGTGATTTAAACACTTGATTCCAATACATTTACTATTTACTTTTCACACCTACGGGGGCCTAATGCACATATTATTTAACTGCACTACATACGTTTGGCATATTACATTCTTAAAATGTGTAATGGAGCCAACTTGTAGGTGCTCCTCAAATATTTAATTGAGGCTATTACTCGCATTGGCCGTATTAACTGTAACACTTTCGTAGAAAGGTGTTTCTTTTTATTCTTACTGCGCAATAACAAGTTAGCCAGATCTTTAGAAATGTTTTAGCAAAATGCACTTCCGGTCTACTTAAAGACTTAACTTTTTCATTTGGTGCAAATACTTCGGTATCCAGACGTGTCTGATTTGATACTTGGGATAGAAAGAACAATACAGAGTTTCAAAATCAAAATAAATAGACAGAAAAATAATTGATCAACACTCCTAGACTTGGTGTAGCGATTTACGATGCCAAAAAAAGGATACAAAAAAAAACGTTTATCCCAAAATGTGGGTAGCATCTTAATTTCCGACTATATCGAACCAATAAAAAAAAGCATTAGTACAGGATTTTCTTTATCAATCAACTGAAACATATAACAACTTATTCAAAAGAAACTTCAGTCATCAAACAATGCGGTTCAGTATCATAAATTGAAGTTATGTTCGAATGCAAATTAAGTTCAACACCATACTGATGACTTTCTATTTATTAACAAAAAAAAAACGTCAATTATGAATGTGTCATTATCACAGGATGACAGATGTTACAACAAACATCAACAATCAGAGGAATAATGTTACCACAACAATGAACATTGAGCAGTCAACAACGAACAAGTACCAGTACTGACCATTACAATCATGTGATACTTCATCCTCGTCCATTCAACTTGCACAACGCGATTGAAAATGTAGAGAAAGCAACAACAGAATACTTAGAGTATCTAAGTACATAGAGAGAAGTACATTTTCGAATGGAGAAAATAAGGAACAGCGAAAAACAGACAAATAATCTCAGGAAAAGGTACTTTCCAAATGATGTAATCACGCTGTTGTTGGTTACAAATAATTGATTTTATAGTATCCTTGACATAAATATCCAGTACACTGAGTCCAGGGGCTATGTTGGTGAATTGTCATTCGCTTAAAGCTGCTGCTACTGCCACTACTCTGCTACTTTCCACTGCAGCTGCACATGTGTGTCTGCAGTCGCCTCTGTGTGAGTGTTTGTGTGGGACATGCGGCGGATGTGCTTTCTACTTATTGTACCCTCTGTGTGTCACGAGGCAATTTCGGAAAATTTCACCCTAACTTACTAAGATTTCAGAGAGACAAATTCACACTGAGCAAAAGAGAGAGAGAGAGAGTGGGGTGTTCATTTTTTTTAGTGGGTAAGAGTGTGTTAAGAGGATGATAAAGGTTGCAAAAGTACCAACACAATAACCTCCAATCCGCCCCCAGCCTCCTCTTGTGCTTTCTTTATGCATGATTGTGCAGCAGCAACAGCAGCAGCAGAAGCGCCATCCTTATTACGTTTTGTATTTGCCGCAGGGATATTTTTGAAAAAAAAAAAAAAATTTGCTTAGATTTCCTGGTTATTGTTGTTGTTGGTTGCAACAGCGACAGTCGTAAGTGTAAAGATCTTTTTGCGAATCCCTTTTGGCCACACAATTGAATGAAGCAATCTTGAGATGAAGAAGAGTGAGTTTTAAAATGAGTTGTTGCTGAGAGTATGCATTCTGGCGTTTGGCAATTTAATTATTTTCTTATATATAGTGGGTAATTTTGTCTAGCCTTTGTGGTTATAATAACTATTAACCCATGGCCTTTCCCTTCTACACTGCCACTGGGTGTGGCAGGTATTTAAGAATATTGTTGGTATATAATTATATAGGAATGCTCATTATTTACAATGCATCATGCATTTTGTAGGCAAGTCAGTAGGATGACACAATTCTATGGAGGCTACATTGTCAATAGGTTTCAAGATTCTTACATCCTGTGCTTCTAGAATTAGGTAACTCTACTAATTTTAATTGAGTTGTTCTTAAAACAATAACAGAATTTTAAGATCTTTTAACGAGATGCAACTAAAGTGAATTTGAACTTAGGCTAAGAGGGCGCTGATTGCTAACTGGGTAGTGCAACATACTAACCACTGAGTCACTGGCCCGGTACATAAATATTTAATTTTGATACCGCAACTTTAAGAGAGAGAGAGACTTCTAAAAAATGTTTGGTTAATTTTCTAAAACAAAACAATAAATGGTGCTAGAATATGACCAACGATTCAGCCTTTTGTCTAATATTATTTATGTTAGAATAGAGAGGATTTTCTTAAGGATAAAATTATAAGTCAGTCTAGAGATGCTGCTTACTAAAGAATAAAATACTAAAGTTTGCTCTTTCTGACTCATAGACCTGACACTGAAATTACTCAGATGGCGATTAATGGACATAATTTCGGGTTGTTTTTGGCACACTGCTGTGAACATATACACTGAAAGTGTGACGTTTAATGGTGTGAGGTCATCTTCCTTCACTGCTTGAATATCACAATAAGCTAATTTTCAAATTCGTTTTGCCTTTATTTATTTGTGTCATCGTGAATTGAGCTAATGACATTTCATGGATCAGGAGGGCAATTCGTTTCTAAAAATTCCAATTTGTGTCTGAGGGTTCTCAAAAAAAAGACATAAATAAATACCAATGTCAAAAGTCAGAAGCGCCAAAATTCATAGTAATATGCCGGACATTAAAATATATAAATTGGAATTATTCAAAACTACCAAGCTGGAGATATATTCTTTTTCGAGAAAAGTACAGAACTGGTATGTAACTTCAGCGCCCAACACCACCCGAAGCAGGAAAAATAGATTTTTGGAAAGGAAATGAGTTTTGAGTAAAATCTCTCTGATAGATGGGACGTAGAATTTGTACCAAAGTTGTCATCTAATACAAAATCTACGTGAACATAAATTTGTTGAAGTAGAACAGGTCAACCTGTAGAGATGCAGTCAAAAAGTTGAAAGTTGTGATTTCAACTTGAAAGTAGACACCCTGGATTTTTTTTTGTTGAAACAGGTTTAAAAACTGAGTTGTCTGAGTATATAAAAAGTTGGTTAACAATCTGTGAGCGAAGAGAGACAGAGGAAATATGAGTGACGGTTTTGACGGGAATGCGTTTTGGCCCTTAAACACATTTTTATCTTTGTTTCATTTGAAGTTTTGTATTTTTTTTTTGACTGTGTCTTACATGCCTCTATGACGCACCGTCACTGGTCTCTACAATGATAAGAAACTTATCCCATATACAATTTTATGCCTCACATCTTGCGAAAGCCTGACAAACATCCAGGGAAATAACAGCCACGACAAGCCTTACAAATTTATTCAAAATCGACATTAAATTGTAGGTCCCTATAGGTTGCAATTTACATTTCACATGAAAAAGAAAACCTCCATAACTACTAAGTGTAATCTCTGAGCTATTCTTTGAAGCTTAGATATGACATCAGACAGGATAAAATCGATTTTAATTAACATTTCGGCGGGAAAGAGCGGTATGTGTTTTTTTCAAAAAGTAATTAATTTTTTTTTTGTCGGAGGTTGCCGATGAGCCAATCAGACACAACTACTGGTCCATTGTACTTCCATTCAGACAGCTTACACTAATGTACTTAGTTTTTCCAACAAGAATAAGATTCAGTGATGAAGAGCTTAGGTGACCACCAAGTCATATCAGCCCGAAAATCCGCCACCTGATGAGAGCAAAGGCAAGACAACTATCGAGGAAGATCGTCCTCACCACAAGCAGTTTTGAATAAAATCTCTCAAGCCTAACACATTTTAGTGCTTAGCAAACACTCGGTTACCCGAAAGGTCCCCTACGAGCAGCATGTTGTCGATTCTCCTGAGAGACAAAAGGAATTACGCAAACTATTTGCAACTATACGCAGTCGCGTATCAGAAAATTTATGTTCTCGAGAAACCCAAGTGTCAATGGAAGACATGATGATGAGGGCAGACCCAACGCAGATTCACTTTTTAATCTGTTTAATATAAAAACCTTTTCGTCCTCAAAATAATGAAAATCCCGATACGTCCTTTTAAGTCAACATAGCCAAATTTATTTATAAGCTAAACACCTAGGCGATTTAGAGAAAAATTAGAAAATTCTTACATAAATATGGCAATGACTTTCACCTAATGAATACAAATCTAATGAAGTGTTTTACGTATATACATTAGTTTCAGAAAATAGTTTTCTATCTTATCAGAAGTATCAATGTCCGTCAAAGGTCACCGAAAATATGTCCAAAAAACAACAACAACAACAAAAACGCAAACACAAACAAATTATGAACATCATTAATGAAATACTATGTACGCACAGTTTGCATAAGCTTCCACTGCTTGGCAATATTCCCAGATGTAATCAGCGATGTTATCCAAATAAAGTGTATATAAAAATATATTTATTCACTTTATGTTGTCTCCGAGCACACAAAAGAGTTTTCTTGTTTTTTTTGTTTTTTTTTTGTATTCCCTGTCTTTGTTCTCAGTGCAAAAGACCACTTGATATTTATATAGTGAGATTGAGAAAATATCTTTAAAGGAGCAATTCACAAGTTGAGTGAACAAGGACTGGGCCATTAAGGCCACTCAATAAGGTTGTCTTTATGATAGTACTGCGTTTGTCCACATCTGGGGCATTGGTCAATTGAAGAGTTGTGTTTTTTTTTTACATTAAAGTGAGGCTTTGAGAGAAGCAAAATGAGAAAATAAAATAATTTACTTACATCCGAGTAAATATTAGCACTGTCGCTAGTTATAAATACAAGTTCGACAGAAAAAATATACATGATTTTGTATCTTTTTAAAGGAAAAAAAAATAGGTCGAAACTAACAATTTTTCCTAGGTTTTCATAAAAGTTTATGCCCACGAAAATAGTAAAGAAATTTTTTCTGACAAAATGCATCATCAAAGTTGTGTTTTCGCAAACGGGCTTAATTTTTAGGCTTGAGCGGTCAATACAGAGTATTTTAGCAATCACTTTTGCCAAACACAATCGTGAGAATAGATGAGGTATACTGTGCTTAAATTGGTGACATTAGACGATTGATAAAGCTTTTGTAAAGCAAAGCCCTTTCAAGAAAAGAAATCTCAAGCAAACGTGTAGAAATAGCAACAAATAAATTCCCCAAATTGAAACAACGCGCCGACGGGTACATTTCCCTTATATTGGAAAAACTATCAGTGGTATTGATTTGAAGCTTTGTACGTATATAAATAACAAAATATGATTAGATAGGTGCCTTAATAAGCCAATGCCGCTCGTCAGTCTGTCTGTCTGTCCGGGAACCGTATGGCAAAACGGTCCTATGGATTTGCTTTAAGCTTCGTATATAAAGGTTTTGGGATAACATACATTTACTTTTTTTTTCTTATAAATCACTTACCACCAATTTTCTCATAAATGGTTCCACGGATTTTGGTCTTTTTTGTACTTTTGATACTTGGGATGGGGCCGAAAATACTCAATAATCAGTTTTTTGCCAAAAAAAAAATCAAATAACGGTAATATATATAACCGCCCAAATCTGAACAACTAACAAAGGGAATTTCGAATCTGCTTACTTAGATTTTTGAAATAATTCTTTTTTTTTAATTCGTTTTTCATGTAACGATTTTCTTAAATTTAGATTAAAATGTTCTTTTCAAAAACGGCTCTAAATTTTTATCAATTTCTATTTTGAACAATTGTTTTAAAACTGTCCCATGTGCAAAATTACATCAAAACCGGCTCCATTTTGAGAAAATGTAATGTTTCAAAACTTAAAAAGTGGTTTAAATTTCTCATGAAATTTTTATGAGGGGTTTACTTCTGGAACAATTTATACAATTTATACTAATTCAAAGAAAGAAATGTCAATTGTAAATCTCTGATACCATTATGAATATTCTGATATTTTAATTTCCCAGCTAAGCACGGGTATTCAACTAGTATTATTCCATAATGAGTTGATCACTGACGTCAAAATTAATCATTTGTTTAAAAAAATTTAACTTTTAATGGCTATTACTGTGGGTGCGTTAGAACACCAAGCGAGGGGTCACTGGTTCAAATCACAGTCCATACCACCTTAAAGCTTCTCAGAAATAAAATTGCCGTTGCCGTCAAAAAATATATCCACGCGCACACAATGGTTGGAGGAACTAGGCTTTAGGTGCTGTATGGTCCCTTTACGCCTACTATATTTTTATTTACAAAAATCAGAACAGTATGTATTTGATCAGCTTTTCCTTCTGGATTGCATGAAAAGTACACTTTTCAACTTTTGGCAATATTGAATTAACCTTTCATCAATGAAGCACATTTCCACGTCTGTTTCTTGATACTTGCCGTATTCTGTTACACAGAGTATTTTAAAAATTGCCAACAAGTCCTTTTTGATTGTTATAATCAACGTTTTCATATTTAATATGTATTTTTCTTGGAGTATCACTCCAAATACTAGAACAAATGTAAAGACCATTTACAATGATATATTCGTAATTGACACTAAAGATTTTTGTCCATTTAAGTTTAATTTAATTAAATTTCAACACTTTCATTCTAACACTGTCACAGATTTTCCAATTCAAATAATTTTCATAGAATTTTATGAAATATTTACTACGTATTTTTAAAAGCGACTTCTATATGCACGTGGTAAGTATACCACTCACAAGTATCCAGCTACGTTACGTAGCTTAATCTACGGATCAACCGGTCACATTCAATTGCGTTTTACCTTTTGAAATCTCAAACAGTAGCCGCTGTTAAGCAAAACCATTTGTCATAATATGACAATCCAGCATAACAATACACATACAAATAAATGAAAAGGATATTAAACGAAAATATTATAAAGTTGAATTTCGTAATGCATTCAACTGACACTTTCAAAGTGAATTATTGAAATGTTCGCCATCGAATGGATGGTAAATGCCTAACCTGGATTTCAATAAATATTTAAAAATGTTGTTACAATGTATGGGCTGCACGTTATGAGAGCTAGTTAAACTGTTTGATGAGGTGTAAATGCTCTAGGGTATTTATTTGGCAGGAAGCCCATATTCTACACAAACTTGAATCGTTTAAAAAATAAGTGCATCGAATCATTCTACATAATAAAGTCAAGTATGCGTTACACAGACGAATATTAAAAATGGAACACGATGATTGTGTTCAAAGGGAAATATTTAAAACAACTATACGATAACCATTGTTTTTAGGAAAAGTTAATTTTTCAACAAATAAATTGTGAAAGATATGACGCGTCCCAACATTTGGTTTATTAACTTTACCTCACCTACAAAGAAATCTTGTTTTTGAAATTGGGGTGAGTTCAATTTCTATATTTTAATTTCTATATTTAATAACAAATATGGCTTAAAAACGGATTAAGAAAATAGAGGCTGGCACAGTTCTATTTCTATTTTTTTTTCCAGAATTTCTCAATCAGGGCTTCGGGGAATGAAAAAGGAATCCCAACGAATTTTTAGTTGGAATAAAGACGGTTGTAGTTCCTGTAGAATTTCGAGAGAGAATCTCTCATCTTGCCTACAAGCTAAGTCGAACTAATAAGCCCCACATAATTTCGTTCTTATATGGGCTTTTACGTGCAAATCAAATGGGAATCACGCACACATGAATCGAATTATTTGGTGCTAATGGCCGCCCCCATGAAATGTCATTTTTTATAGCAAGAAGTTGGGAACAGTTGATGAATTTGAGCAGTTTACACCTCACAATTTGGGTGTTTGAAATAAACATGCGTTGAATATGGATTTAAAAAATCATACTTACCACACAACTAATATGTTTTAACCATTTTATTGTAATTTTTAATGAAAAATAGTCAAAATAATATTAATTAACGTGACTAATATATACTTAATAAGTTGAGCATACATTTTCGGTTGACAATAAATTTAAGTGTAACTATACAAACTAGGGTTTCATAGGTTATGGAAGCCGTTAAGTACTTTTACATAAATGGGCACTGGTTTAAGACGCTTTTTAATATAACGTGATCCAAAATCTTACAAATATTATTTTCGGTACGTGAAAACACTTTTTTTTTAACAACATTTACATTCACTTACTACTAGTCATAGTAGTAAATTGTTTTGTTTATTTTAATAAAAAAAATTACCAAACATTATAACTTGACAAATAAAGTCGTCTGTTTAAAAGAGTGGCTAATTAATTCGATATATATATATATATATATCATAACGTGCATGCTCATTTGTGAGTTGTACTCATACATACTCAGGCATTTTCGATAGAAACTATAAATTTTAAAACAAAGCATATTAACTTATGTAAAAAATGTGCAAGGCCGCCTAAGAAAACAGAAAACAGCTAAAAAAATTGATTGACTAAACGTAAAATTTTGTAACGCAAAATTATTTAAAAACATAAGGAAAGGCTACAGTCCGCTTGGAGCGAACAGTATGATACCCTATCCCTATCCCTATATGCCCCAAAAAAAACCTTAAGAAGATGATGGATAGCATTTTATTTCATTCTATAAAATTTAGAAAAAAAAAAACATTTTTTGAAAAAACGCCCCCAAAAAGTGGGCATGGCCAAAAACTTTGTATGGGCGATATATTGGAAAAAATATTGGCTAAATATCTTCTTAAACATTTTTTTCGGTTTCTATGAAAATTATCGAAGAAAACAGCATTTTAGTGAAAAACGCCCACAAAAAGTAGGCGTGGCAAAAAACCTTATATGACAAACTTATAAAGGAGGGCATTGCCTACATATCTTGTGAAGGTCGTAACACTCTATCGCTCTAACTTTAGCTTTAAAACGGTTTTTTCTAAATTGTGGGCGTGGCAGTGGGCGTATTCAAAAAAAATTTACACTTAACCATTTCGGAGCCCTAGGAAATATGTGGTCCAAAGCTTAATTTTAAAGGCCTAAAAATCGCGTACGGACGGACGGACGGACATTGCTAGATAGTCTTAGGATTTGGTCCTGATCATAAATATATATACTTTTATGGGTCTACGGCGAATATTAAGGGGTGTTACAAACTATGTGTCAAAATTAATATACCCTTAGGATAGGGTATAAAGATTAAAAATACTTCTTTTCCCCATTTTTTTTTCGGTGTACGGAACCGGAATATGTATATTCATTAAACTTTCATATGTTGAATAAAAACAATCAAAGAATTTAATATATATATAAAAAAACCATTGCAAACTATTTACTAAAAATTACTAATTTAGTAATATTGATGCAATAATGCAATAAACTATACATTTTATCTCATTTTACTAACCAAAATAGGAAAAGTATAACAACCCAAGAATGTTTATTTTAAGGCAAATAAAAAATAGAGAACTATTTCTTATAACCGCAAAAAATATTCCAATTAAATTGTAACAACATTATTGGGTAACTAATTTTTTGTGTTTCTTCTTAAACTTTTACATTAAAATAGCTATAAAAGTTGAATCACATAAACTCACTTCCTATTTCCCAACAATCGAGTAAATTAAATCTAACTTCATGTGTCTGGCTGACACGTATTCACAGATAGGAAAATTGAGAGAGGATTTTGCGGCCATTTTTAAATATTTTTTGCGGGTTGAAAGCGATAGGTGATTGCAGAATTGACTATGTGGTTAATTTCTCATCTGTGATTCATATACTTAAGTTCACATGAAAGGAGATCCTTTAAACTGCCAAACTATAGACGCATCAGTCTCAGACGTATGTATCGCGTAAAAGTTCTCGTCTGCGGTATTTTGTGAACACCAGAAACTATTTCCTAATGACCTAAATGCCCTATCAGTGCGGTTTTGAGCTCGGTAAATTAATGATATGGGTGCAGTGGCTTAGTGGTTAAGTACGTTGGACCACTAAGCAAGAGGTCGCTGGTTTAAATCCCGACCTGTAACACCTGAAAGTTTTTAATCACCTATACTGAACGTCAAACAAACATCCAAGAGCTTCTCAAAAAATAATTACCGTTAGGAATCGGCATTAAACTATAGGTCCCTTCCATTCGTATCAAAAAATATATCTTCGCACACGCAGTGGTTGGAGAAGCTAGGCTTTGGGTCCTGTATGGGCCGTTTACGGCTAGTATTTATTTATTTTTAAGTTTTAAGTTCAAAATTAACCAAATACTTCGTTACCACCTTTTTATAATTTCTTAGGTAGTAAGGCCCTCCCCCGAAGAAGCATTAAAACTCTATATTTATAAGACCTTGAAAATCCCTGTACAGTTTGTGCTCTGATCTGCAGCATAGACTCTTCTTAAAGCGGTTGATGTTGATACGAATAATAATATATTTTTGGTCCCGTTTGCCTTGACGGGTTCTGTTCGAAAACGAACTTTACGACCTAGACACATCGACCTGGTTTACAAATTGCGCATTGGGCGTTTGAGATGGCTGAGACATATAGAACCAATGCTCCAATAAACTAGAATCAAATAAAGTAGAGGAAGGCCTCGCCTTCGGCAACGAGCAAAATTCGTCAAAGGAAACCTCATTTGATTTAGACTTCCTAACTGGATTCAGTAAGCCAAACAAACAAATTTGAAATTAGAGCTAATTTAAGGGACTAAGTTGTGGACTATTGCCCTGCCCAACAATGTAGATCCTTCGAAAGCCAAACAAGAGAAAAATCCCGGAAAAACTTAGTTGTTTAGGCCCACGTCCACTCCAGACTATTGCCCACCTCTTGCAAAAAAACTGCTAAGGTACTGTCATGAGAAATTTATTGAATTTGCTTTGGCAACAAATCTAAAGTCAATTTTACAAGATGTAAACCATCCAATTACAAGCAGCACAAATCTCGCAGAGTTTGAGTGGAGGGGCTTAAGGGTATTACAAAACAACATAAAATACCATTATTAAAGCGGTTGATTGTGGCTGATCAATTTTCCACTGGGAGAAGTAACCATACATTTTATTTCCCTACAGACGCATCCCCTGCAAGTATTTTTTTTAATTTTATTATTATTTTTATTGCAATATTGTCCGCAAATCAATGCAACGTCACTTTTATGTCATAAACGATAATTAATTTTTGTTAATTAATTCCCATTCATTTTTCAATTAATTATATTCATTTTTCTCTCAGAAAAACCAAAAATTCACTGGCAATATATAGTTTTTAATGGATAGTGTTACCATAATCAACAACTTTACGATATGGATATATATAGCCCACAACCATATTAGGGAATCTTAATCGCTTATATATGATTAGGGCTGAAGCATAGATTTTGATACAAATTCGCATCCCCGAAATATATATGTATGAATGAATGAATTTTGCTAAAGAAATTTCCGTCTTACCTGAAGATCCGGTGCTGAACTTGGCTGCGCCAGATCGCAAGCTGATAACCAAGGATTTACACGTGACAACGAACTGGTGCTTTCGAAGATGTGACTGTGGCTAAGTGTGCCACTGAATAATCGACCGTCGTCCTCGAATTCGTCTTCACCTTCACTGCCGCCACTATCACTACTGCGTCCGACTAATCCAACTTCTTCTATATTTTCACCGTAATCCTCTACGTTAACGTAATTTATTTTGTCCAATTCAAAATTATCGAAATGGTAATTCGGCTCGAAGTCGTCGTTATTGCGATCGTAATTATATATCGTAAACGAATTTCGGTAATCGGACGATAGCGATGACGACGATGATGATAACAACGAAGGATGTTTCGGTACGACAGATGAATCGGATGATCCTAAAGAATGAAACAATGAATACGAAGAAGATAATGCTGATGAGGATGTATCTGATGAAGACGGGTCGTATGACGAGGAAAAGGAGGAGTAGGGTGAACCCCGATCCGAGCGCGGTCGCTGCTCAGGCGGCAGTTGTTGTTGTTGGTGATAGTAATGATATTCGCTCGACGGAAACAACAACGACGATGATAACGACGACGAAGAAGAAGAAGATGACGATGATGAAGATAACAACGATGACGACGACGATGTTAGCGATGAGAGTTTTTGTTGACTGGTGCTGGTGCTGCCACGCCGAGCCCCCGAAATAAACGCAAGCGCCATCACGACCAGCCCGGGTCCTGGCCGCATATTGACCTCGGGTTCGGCGGTGCTAGCATGGTGCAGGCCCGCTTGAGACGCGCTTGCGACTCCAATTGATTAGTGGATATGATGGGCTCATGGCCCCATCATTATTTGAATATGTTTGTGGTATTTTGTAGCACTGCTCTCACCGTTTTCGTATTTCGCAATATCGATTTCGTTTTATGAGGCTTCCGTTGCTTCGCAAAATTTATTCAAAAATATTTTTTTTTTATTTTTTTTTTTCCAGTAAGAAACAGTTTTAATTACGTTCGCGCGCCCGGGTGTAATTTTCTTTAAAACACTCAATACCACTTTCGATCATTGACACGACGATGGTTTAATTTTAATTACCCCGACCCGATCATGTCGTACACTTTTTGATTAGAGTTTGTTTGTTTTCCAGGAAAAATCTTGCTGATAAAATGTCCTGCAGTATGTAGTGTGTAGTTCTGAAATCATTAAATAGAAGTATTTTATTATTTTCCTCCTCGACGAAAAGTTTCTGGCGAACAAAATTCCCATACAAAAAAAGGACAAAACAAAAAACAACACACTAAATTGAATATTGAACCAAACCAATACAGTGAAATAAATTGGAAATTCTTATAAGAACAAATGTTACCTATCCGATACCATACCTACTTTATGTACATTAAAACGTAATTTTATTAAATCCTTGTATATACCAAATCTTTACACATATATCAGATGTGTATGCATATAAAGCACTCTGTCTCTCTTCCTCTCCTTGTCACTAGCGGTATGTTATGGTGTATATCTATCCATCCTACACACTTCAGATATGTATAGATGAGAACACAACTTTGACAGTTGACTAGAAGAATGGCAACTTCGAATTGATGTTGGAGGGGTGCAAAACTTTAGTTTAGTGAGCAAAAAAAAAAGCTCTACTTCTGCGATTTTAGTGGGGAAAAGGGAAGAATGGAAATCGACGAGAACTAAAGAAGCTTCAATGATGAACAACAACAATAGACGTAGCCGTAACATAGATATAGGTATAGATACAACAATTTTAAATTAAATAAAACAATGTAGATAATTATTGATGTTCTTAATCGATTTATTATTTTAATTGATTTGCCGGCTGTAGCCATCCACTGTACTGTGTACGTTTCGAAACTGCAGTTACAAATTTTCTATTAAACATAACATGTCGAACAGTCAGCTGGTTTTGGGTGAGTTATGAAGAATTACCTATAGTTACAGGGTGTTTCCGTTTTTAATAATTTTCTAATAAATTTTTTTTCTACTTTAAAGTCCACAGGATTTACTCTGTTTTAACCTGACATGACTCCAGAATATTAATGTGCGCCTAATATAATCAATACCTTCGAAGTTCAAGTTGTAAGCTATTTACGGGTCTTTTCCTATGCTAATTTTGGCTATTTTCTGGAAAAGTTTTGTTTTATAAGTTCTTTAATTTTTTAAGCTTGCGGATCTTGGTCTTCAGAATACAAAATTTTTGTTGGCTTTTTTTAATTTTATCAATGGATCCTCAAGTGGTAAAAATTCGACCATGCAACATATATAGTATACATTGGTACGTGAAGAGACAATATTGTTGATTCGTAAAGCAACAAGCGTACTTATTTTTTACCTTACTTGAACAAAACTTCTGGGCATTAGCTGAATCTTTTTGCATTGTCTTATCAAATGGATAAGAGAAAATCGAATACAAAGAACAGAGACAGACTTCGCTCGCTGCGTGTGTATTTGTGCAGCATCTTCTCGAAGTTATTACATTGTTGCGTTGCCATACGAACACAGAAGAAACGTCATTCCCAAAATAGTTGTTGTGATTAGTAATTAATCACAGCAATTAATTGTAATTGAGTAATTATTTACATTTTGTGCACTTCCTCTCGATAATACCTTTTCAACGATATATTATTTATGAATATACGTTACGTTTAAGACAGAGAAAAAGGGGTTAACCGATTTTGCTTTACGCATAATATGATGTCAGAGTTTCCAATGACATCCAGCTGTCAAAACATTTAGTAAGGTATCGAAATTCCAGCTAAGTTTTACATATTTTTTTTACTGTAAACTGAATTTAGAATCACAGAAGTTTCTATGAAATCTTATAATAATTTTTTTTTCCAATTGTTACGTTCAGAATTTATTTCCTAAAAGCCTACGATGATGAAATCGAGATATTATATTTATTTAATTTTAAAATCCAGGTTACGACCGGTGGCATAGTAGGGGAAAGATAAAGCAAGCAAAATAAGTGTTGATCAGTGATAAATTATCCGATAATCGTGACCCTATCGTATCGAACCGCACAGGCACGGTCTTGATCATAGCCTAGAGTCTTTTTTCAAAAAAAAAACCGAGATATATATCTTTGGCTCTTCAATCGAATTTATTAGCAAAAGACAAGAGGTCGTATTTTCAAGCCAAGAGGTAGTATTTTTGTTGGAAACGCAATATTCGCCGGATCGACCTTAACACTCACATGGGCGACAATCAGTACCTTATTAACCCAGGTTAATATTGTTCCCCATTAGTATGTGGAGCATTTTTTTTTTAATTTTTTAAAATTTATCAAATATTTAGGTTCTGGCTTCCAAAAAAAAACAATTTGGGTAAAAAGTGTCCAAGATATGATAAAATAAAAATGCTCATAATAACCCTGGTTAATAAAGAACGTGTGAGGGTTAATGAGTGGAAGTACTCGGCTGACATTGTAGTATCAGCTACTCATGCTACATTTCATGTAGATCCAAGGGATTTTAGAATTGTCATTCTACCGCAATTTTGTTTGTTTCAATTAATTTTTGACTTTGTGCTTTGTGCTATTTCGTGGGACATCATTATTCTACGAAGCGTTAAACTCCATGCCATGCCACCAGACATGCATACCCACTTCGAGACCGCATTTGGATATCTTAGCTCATTGAGTTCAGTTGAATTTGCATTCTCTCTAGTAGAAATAGACTTTATAACGGATATTTGGTCATGTAGGCGAAGAGACCTAACGTAGGATAAGGTTCAAGTCCAACCGTGAACCCTATTAGCCGTTGTATAAAAGTACAAAACACATGGTCTATAAATTTCGCCCACATGAATAAATAGATAACAATAAAGAAGACGAATTTCACGTGCCTGGGATCAACGAGGATGGCCACATCTTAGAGATTTAGTGGGTCGAGCCGAGAGTCCGATATGTATGTATTAAATATTAACCGCAAAATTTGATCCCAATTGAAAGGCTAAGCAAATTTTAAATTAAGCAAAAATACAGATATCTAAGATTCAAGCTACGAGGTAAACCTAGAAAGGGGAAGATATGGCATTTATTAATACTTAAGCTAAGCCCTTGAATGGTATGACTTTCACCTTAGTCCCTCGCGAAGTGAGTGTGTGAGTGAATTTCAGAGAAAATGTCTGTTTGTGGCTTTCTTAAGTAGGTGCTGAACTTAGTAGTTGACCATGGCTATCGCTTTAAAAAAGAGAGAGAATTCATCAGTCCCTGTATATTTTGTTTTGTTTCTTGTGATGAAAAAGCGTGGGTGTTTGTTCCTGTTTCATTGAATATCAGAGGTAGAGACAGGCAGTATATGGCTTTTTCAGATGGACGAGTTAGTCTCGTCCTCTTCTCAGAAAACGAGGTCGTTTGACGTGTATGTGTATAGAGATGGGAATGTAAATTTTGTTTACAATTTGTTTAGAAATCGATCTTTATTTGTAAACCTAAATTATTTTCAGATTGAAGAATAAACATTTTATAGTAAATTATAAGCTTTGGGGTAAATTTAATGCAGTTTAATCTGAAGCTGGGTTTAGTGCTGTGTGGAAACGTGGCATAAGTTAATCCGATAAGCGCAATGTTTTAATGTTTAAGGTATCCGACATATTTATGCACGATTTCTGCTAATTTATGGGCGTTCCTAAATGTAAGAATATATTGCATGCCGATTGGTCAAATAATGACCATTTCGCTGTCAAATGATCATATTTTGGGAGCGATAACTGTCATCTATATAGCAATTATATGTCCACTTGGCATTCAGTCTCATCTTACCTTAAGAAATAAAAATTTCGAATCACACACATAATAGAACCTGATTTGGGCTAAGCACATAATGCTTTGGAACTCGACCAGGTTGCAACTTTGTCCAAAACTACCTTATTGCGTATATCAGACAGTGGACTATTTTTAGGGATGGAATATATTTTGAAGCATAAAAAAAATTAAAGGAAGGACCTGAGAGTGAACCTCATTTAAACAAGATTCTATGAAAATTAAGTTTCTCTTATTCACACAAAATGGTCGACAGAGCCAGACTAAAATTGAAGTCTGTTTATTGTAAACTGCTCTAGGTATTACAGAGTTATGCTTGAACATAGATTTTTTATAATGCCCTGCACATCCTCTAGTTGGTTCTTTATATTAATGATTGGGTTCTACGGGCTTTCGAGTCTATACTGGAGGGTTGGTTCTATTTTTTCAGCATTTTCAGCGATTTTTTAGCAAATATACGTATACCACGTGTTTTCTTAGATTTCGGTGCTTATTGAGGAAACCAATTAATACAATAATAATAATAACTGTGGGTTAAGTGACAAATTGGTTAACTTCTAATCAAGAGGTTTCAATCAAATTGGTCCCTTACCAACCAGAAATTTTTATTCGCTGTCCCACCTCCCACCCAAACATCGAAGAGTTAAAACTGTCAGAAAAATCTTCTAAAAAAACTGTTTTTTTTTTAGAATCGGCATTAGACTGTAAGTCGCTTCCATTTATGTCAAAAAATATATCTTCGCACTGACAATGGATGGATAAGCTACGCTTAATTCTTCGAAGAGAAGAGGAGAAGAGCTAATACATGAATGCAAAACTTGTTAACTATAAATTTGCTTTAGGGATCATCGTGGATGCCAGAGCGCTTGGTCTGGAAAAAGTTTGAAATCGCATATAGGATGGAAGGAAGAAGTCAATTTCAGCATGACCGGCTGAGTTTCCCAATGAAAACATTCCAGTTGCAAAATCGTTCATGGTTCTAAAAGGTTCCTACAGTTACATTATCCGACGACTATGCTCGCCCTTTTCTATCACTTATCCTAAGAACTAAACCACAAAATAGTTAGATTGAAATATGCTGTTTTTTTTTTTTGTAAATTTAACTCTATTCATTTTAGAGATATTGGTCTATTTTCTAAAGTACCTTGCATTTAAAAAAAATACTAAATAACTACTTGATGCCACACTCTAGATAACCAAAAAAACATCTATTAATAGAAACAAATACCCGCAGTCGTATCTACTCGAAAAAAAAACAAATTTATTTCGTCTACACAAAGGACGTAAGCAATTTAAATGGTTTTCAAACACGTGAATAACTAAACTCAAAAGACAAAGTAATATCGTTCTGAGCGAAACAAAGTTCAGCAAGTAAATACAGCTAGCTTACTATAGGAATGTACTAAATAATTGTTTGTTACAAACAAACCACAACATTTTAGAAAGGTGAAAGAGGTGTTCGGCTGCCCTTTCGCACGGGTACACAAATATAATATTTTCCATGTCCAGAAAGTTAACTACATAAATCTTTATTGGAAAGTGAACCGTATCTACATAGATGTGGGTTCTTGTTGCAATGCAAGTGCACAACATCGAAAATGTACACAAAATAAATCTCGTAATAATGCTTTCCTTTCTCAATCGGTTCAAATTGCACCATATAAGCTCAATAAAATTGTGTACTTTCATATGTATGAGAGAGAGAATCTGAAATGTTGTACCTACATATTTTCTATTTGTATTGTATGTATGTATGTACCTTCGTAGGTACAAGTGCACTTGTACCGAGGAGATATTATTTTTTTTTTCTTAACATTTTTATGACACGTTTCACATTTGGGTTGTTGTTCTATAACGAGCTACACAAATAATTGCACTAATTGTTTGGAATAAGGAGTTATATTTAGTTAGGTGCAGTGAATTATTAAATAAAAACTTCAAAGTATATTGCATACAGCTATGTATCCTCGCTCTTAAATTATATTGTTGACGAAAGAAAAATAAACAAACAAATAATTATGTATAGGAATTTTTTTCTAAATAAAAAAAGTAATAATTACCTTTAAAATTTTTAAATGATGCAAATGAGAAACAAATAAAAATTGAATCCCTTGTATAGAGTGTCTGCTCTTGTATCCAATAATAAAATATCCAAGGAATAAATTAGTAGAAGTATAGAAAATCCAAATGAATCCTTCGTTAACTTTTGTGTAAGCCCGGCAAAGAAATTTATTTAAAAATTAGCAAAACGATTTGACACAATCGGTTAGAAAAAGCTTAGCACACTTAATTTTGTTGTTATCTTTAGCAGGATACTCGAAAAATAAAGACGAAAAACAAAAAGAAACTAAACTGTTATACAAGATAAGAAATATTTCACACATAGCACTTTTTCCTTATCTATTATCCCGAAGTACAAATACAGAAAAACACTTTGGAATACGAACAGATACAATTTGGTGTTGTGGTTGTTGTTGTTGATGGTTTTTATTTTTTTTTTTCTTAATAATTTTCGTTTTAAACTCTCATTCGTTCCTCTAAAATTGAGTAATTGTAATTCACTCTCGTTTCACCTTGAATTTTGCATATTTTTTTTTCTTTTCTTTTCTTTTAATATTACTTTATTCCTTTTCAGTAACAATCACACTAATTTTTAATTTTATTATTCAATTCACTGTGCATATTTTTTTTTTACGTTAAGGTTTCGGAAAAATGTCAGATTTGGATAAGAAAATCATATATTTATATAATGCGAGTGAATTCTACGTTTTTTGGTATAATGACAGTATAACACATTTGACCAAAGGAAACTTTCGATTTTCCCATTTGATTTTTAGAAAACCACACAATTTCGATATCGTTGTATTTTAATTTTTTTTTTTTTTTGTTTAAAAGCGGATACGAAGGGTAATTTATGACAATTATTATATCTTTTGTTTTTTTTAAATTAAAAAAGGAAAAAAAATTGTGTATTTGTATAACAGATTTTTGTCCCGTTTTCCAGATATTTTGTTTGTGGGACCCAAAAGTAGATCCTCCCGAAAGCGAATTTTCAGTACCCAAGTGGTAAAAGTAGTGGTGATGGTATAGTACACGCAAACAGAATATAAAGAAAGGAAAATTGAAAACGGTTTTCCTCCTTCACCGTCATCGACGTTCTCTCTTTCTCTCTGTAACCATATAGATATTATTTTCTTTCGAAGAAGAAGAAAATTTCTCTCCCTTTTTTCGGTTATTTTTTCGTACTTGGGGGGGTTTTTTTTCTTTTTCGTTTTTTTTTTGTTCTTCGCTTAACAAAAGGATTCCCGGGACGGTTTTAGTTACACGACATTTTTTTCTTTGTTTCGTCTTTGAACGAGAGGAAAGCAAACACAATGAAATAAAAGAACTAAACTTTCAACTTGAACTTAAAATGAATGACGGCATTGTTTCATAACAAATTTTTTATTTTCCTTTTTTTTTTGTCGGTTTGGTTTTGTTTTGTTTTGTTTTGTTTTGTAGTATTAAAATTAAGTCGTTATCATCTTTATTTGAAAGACGAAACGGGACGCATAATAACTATAAAAATTAATTCCACTTGACACACACACACACGCGACGCAAATGGTAGAAAGAAAATGTTCGAAAAATTCCGGAGCAAAACTTATAGGTACCACTGCATGGAGGAGACTTGCGATTAGATAAAATTCATTATCAAATGCGTGGCTAGATGATCAAATAACAAACAAACAAAAAAAAGGCAAAGGAAAGAATAAAAGTTAGCAAATCCTCTTGAGATATAAATTTTTTCTTTTCTTTTTCCTTTGAAGGTGGTTGATTGGTAAAACTTCTGCCCTTTTTTTTCAGATGATTATCCTGTTTATCAACAGTCGCTGAGTATATTGGTATCTACATTTTTTCGAATATTTGCACAAAGAACAACTTAAACGGAAATGTATTTTCAACTTTTTTTTGGGGCATTAAGTAATTAGAAAATATGTACTTTTCAAAGACCAAACGTTTGCGCGCTGCAGGATATACCGTGGTACCCTGCTTCTTGTCTGATGGCCCCAAATGGCACTGAGTTTAGTTGGTGTAGATGGCGCTTGACTGGAAAAAGGGATAGTTGCCAATACTACTGAGTGTTGATGAGTGGAGCTGGGGAAATGTTATCCACAAAATTTTGAAATTTGAGAGCACTTTGGAAGAACTAGAGAGCGGAACATGGAGCGAATGGAAAAGAGAGTGCGAGCGCGCACACGAAAAATGGTCTAACTAAACGAAGGTATACTTGTGATAAACCAAACCTCCCCCGCTTTCGCAATAATGAGAAATGAGAAATGAGAGTCAATGGAAAGTTTTCCCTTGAAATTCGACCCCTAAAACGAAACCTGGTATCCTGACTTTGATAGATAAGGAAGTTTTATGTAAGAGTTCAAAGCTTTTTCACACGCGCTTACAGCTTACACTGATGTTTATAGCTCAATACAAGTTGCTCGTTTTTTTCTTCGGATCATTCCACGAGGAGAACTTCAAATGATTGCCCTGTTAAAGTCGAGAATGGTTAGTAAACTAATTTGCTGTACCTACCTACAGATGTTGTTAAAAGCTAAAAGCTTTTTCAACTTCTGTAGTTGAAAAAGTTTAGCTATTTGTAACTTTGTAAGAGAGCTAATATATGAATTGTTTGCGATCGGAAGACTTGAAAGTGGAATGCTATGTTTTGGACATATTTTATAAAGTTTTTGATGATATTTTCTTTTTAACTTTATTTAAAACAAATTGAAGTACGTTGATTTCCAATAACTCTAGATCTTATACATCCCAAATACGCAAACGAATTATAAAATGTTATAATTTGGATGTGGACTTTCATAGCTTTAAAATACATTTATGTTTAAGGCCTACTCACTATGGTCGACAAGCGCAACTCAACAGTGTTGTTCGCATTTTTTGTTTGTGAGTAGACGATTTGCGGTCTACAGATTTGCTTCAAAGTTTGTACTAAGAGATTTTTTAGTAACATCTTCCGTTTTGTTTTGTTTTATGTTAGCTAAATTGGGTCGGCAATTAAGTCCCTATCGGCCGCTGTAAAGATTAGGGAGTGATACATCTGTATTTCTTGTATGTCTTAAAGAAAAAGCTTCATAGTGGCAGAAACTGGTTAGTGGCAGAGATAATGAGCTGGGTCCTCGTTAGACTTCACGTTGTCGCAGCCTCTAAACATTTGGTCATCCTTGAGATTTTATTCGAGCTTTTAAGCTTATTCTTTCGGTTTTCGTTATATTCTTGCCATAGTTTCCGTGACATTTCACAGGGGGATGTAGATTTTCTTCTGTTATTAGCACCTGTTCCCTTTTCTATCTTTAATCGACCCATCTTTTCATTCTTCCCTGCTCGGGAATGGTCTGACATATGTATGTAGACGAAGCTAACGTTGTTTCCTACATGCATTCTCAGAATCTGTGAACATGTGTTCTAGCTGACTGATTGGTTGATCCCCAAGACGCTCTTGGCAGCTGATTCATTCAAGTACAGATCCAAAGGAATTAATTTTTGGGTTTTGATCCGCACTTTAGGCCTCTGGGTTGTTAAGACCTGTTAGAGGAACTAAAATACAGTTTATTAACTCTTTAACGTACAAATGATGCAATTTTGATATCTAAGTTTGAATTGATGAAATGAAATAAATAAATGTTGATTCCTATTCTAAGACATTTTTGACATTAAAACTTTTTGTCTAATGTCTGTAGTTTTCGAGAAAAAAAACCGTCAAGTTTCGAAGAAAAAAAAAATATCAACTCTGATATCAGTCTGGTTAGTGTACAAATTTTGACAAAGAACAGGAAAGAAACATTCAAAGTCTATGTTTAACAATAAGCAAGCAGTTTAATATTTTTTTTACTGAAATTTTAATTAGGGACTGCTTACCGGCTTTGGGTAATTAACAATAATGTTTCTTTTCGTAAGCTTAGGTTGTTTTCAAAAAGAGTCTGGCTGTATCTGTCACTGTTACATGGAGATGAATGACAATATCTTTTTAAGACTCTTCAGAGCTTGTAGCAACAAAATTTGTTTGGCGGGCACTCTCAGCCTGAATTGTTCCCAGGAAATTTAGGTACCTTGAACCTTGAGTCTAGGCGAGTAAATTAGTTTGTATCTCTGCATCGCATGCAGTTACGGGATCCAGGGGTTACTTTTTTATTCATTTTGCTCTTACTTGCGAGTCAAGACGCGTATTCATGCGACACAATATGCATTTCGTTTGGTCAGATATCAGGTCGCCGAATATTCGGCTATCCGGTCGAATAATTAACCGTTACATATCTCGTTTCATAGTTTCATAGAATGCATCGTGAACTGAATTTCCAAGGCCAAGAAGGCTGCCGGAAAGTGAAAGTATAAAAGACTTATTCCTATAGATATTGAAAAGAACATAACCTTAACTTTCATTTCTGTTATGAATGAAACGATTATTCTCTAAAAATAGATACATATATCAATGGGCCAATTCGAAAAATATTTGGAGCTCTAAGGAGTCTTTTGTTAGAAATGCCACCAGCATTCTGAAAGGGAATTATTAGGGAATTTTTGCAATGACAATTTTAGAAGATAAACAAAACTTGAAGTGTTAAAAATTGTCAACGAAGATCAGTTGACAAATAAGTATCACATTCGTAACAGTCAAAGTCAAATCATTATCAAATCATTATTATCTACCTCATTTGATTTCTTCAAAGTCATACTTTCAAATACAATTAGTTTTCGTCTATATGCAAACCATTTTTTTTAAACCAATACCTATCTCGTCTTTTTACATTCATCCGATAATGCATTAGCGAAGAAATATTAAGTTAAACCTTAAGCTATTTATTAAATATATGTACATATTTAAAAAAAATTCGCATACACCTAAAAGTCATTCCTCACTAGGTATACTCTGATTATCGCAAAAATAAAAAAAAAATTTAAAGTCCATCAAGTAATACATATTTTCCAGTGGAAAATTCTCAACATTTGCCTCTGAGCAGAACATAGACCAAAAGAATGCGGAGCTTTACTCTCCTATCTGAATTTCCAAAACAAAGGACAAACAATATTAAGGATAACAGCATTATTACATTGTCAACAAAGTTTACGGGACAACTAAATTTTCGACGAAGAAACATAAAAAAAAAACACCAACTTCAAGTCGTTGTGAAAAATGAAAGCTTATCCTCCCTCACTCGCAGAAAATCCAAAACAGCAGCAGCATCCAACCGAACGAACAAAGAACAACACACAAAAAAAATCTATGCGCATACAAAATAATCAATAATTCTGACACATGCTCCTTGGAATCCAACTTGTCATACTGACACACACCCGGCCTTCTAAAGGCGCGGGATGAAAGTGTGTGCAAATTCTTATAAAGGTTTGAATAGGGCAAACAAAAAAAATAAAGCAAAAAAGTTGCGAAAAAGAAAAGACCGTTCCAACCAGCAATTGTCATTTACAGTTTGCCACCCTGACAACGTTCTTCATATTCTAACATGACAGTTGTGACTGTCACGCACAGAATTAAAGCTCCAGGAACTATCAACATCAGCAGCAGTAGCAGCAGCAGCATCATCTGCTTCGACTCTGGCTCTGTGTACACACACGTTTTCAAGGGGTTTAGTTGAACAACAAAAACGACGATGGAATAGGGCTGCAAAAAGCTGATAGCGCTAGTAGTGCCGACAAGCGGACAATGCAGAAACTATTGAATGTGACTGCGCATTGCAGCTCCAACATGGTTTCAACGTACTTTTTTGTGAATGAAAAGTCAGTTGTAACGAAGGAATTCGGAAGGATGAGCCACCAGCGCGCCGTTGTGCTCTTTTTATTGGAAAAAAAATATGGGCCGCTGACCCATACATTGGATAGATGCGTGAAGCTCATCCTGAAATGCTAAGCTTTTAAAAAAGAGAAAGTTCATTTTCGATGTGGATGTTTTGAAAACTCTGCAAAAGCTTTGCCTCGTTTTTCTTTCCAGACTGCAGATTTTGGTTTAGATTTCATTTTTTCATCGGCAATATTTATATAAGCTATATACTTGCAGATTAGGTTTTAGGTAGGCTGTTTTTTTTTTAAAAAACATGTGCTTTCATTTATGGTATCTACATATATGGGCTAAGATTTGTATTATTGTAAGTCCAACTATGTTTGGATTTTATAGATGTAAGAGCAGCTGCTACTACTGTAACATTTTAATGGATCCAATATTTTGTTTGGTTGCAAATAGGGCACGAACTGTGAATAGGCGAAATGCCATTACACTATGTTTAATGCATTTCTAATTAAAGGATACTGTCAAAATTTGCCTTACATTTATGTCGCCATTCGCGGTTACCTTGCTGTTAATCGTAAGACCCTGATATATGAACTTTTCAAACTTTTTCAATTCAAATAGGTCGTAGTGGCTCACAGAATGGGCAGTGCAGATACTCTTCCTTTTCTGGGCAAATACAACTCAACATCGTTCAGTGGCTTAGTGGTTAAGTGCGTTGAATCGCTAAGCGAGAGGTTCAAATTTCGACTTGTACCACCTGAAAGTTTTTATTCGCTCCAGATCGCTTACATCCAAGAGTAAGAACTGTCATGAGAAGCTTCTCAAAAATTAATTCTCCAAATGCTGGTTGCAATTAAGTTTGATACTTGCTTATGATAGCTCGCTCCAATGTTAGAAAAATATAACGTGTTCACTTTAGCTTCCCTCACCTTCAAGCAGACAATCTAGAACTGCATTGCATAGCAAATGACTTAAGAAGCTTCCTTGGTATGCACCTACTGTACGTGGGTGTCAGGAACTCCTTCTCTTCTTAAAGCCATTCATTATGATCCTAATGCTTTTGATTGCATCTGTGGCTAATTTACCCGCGTCAGTCACTGGTCATTAGATAGCCATATCATTTTGTCGGCCACAGTCGGCCATTTAATTACTCCCTAAACAATATTTAAGGTATGTAAATGTGACATCAGCTGGACAGAGCGGTAACAATTTTGCGTTTCCCCCTTTCCTATGAGCAAACGAAGAAGATAACTTTTCCTTCACTGATAAGGCATTGATTGCCTCTTATGAATTTGAAGTTAAGAACTCTGAGTCATCTGGACCGTATGTTTCCCCATCCTTTCCAACAGCCTCTGCTAAATTTCTTAGATTAATATCGTGAAATCTGGAATCCGCCGGGGAAATTATTCACAAAAAAAATATTTCGGAATCGTCAAATTCCCAAAGTTCTCCCTTGACGGTAATGTGGATGAACAGTTTAGAGAAATGGTAGGAGCAAAGATACGTAGGCTTGCTGCTAAATCTATGCAGTATCGAAATTTATTTAAATTTAATTTGTCTTACTATTTGAAATCATCCTCTAATCTTCTTAACGTCTAAAGCATTTTTCTCTGCTTCCAAAGCTATCGTATCCATTATTTATTTATCATAGTGAAACTATAGAAACTATAGAAAATCTGGGAGATCGAAATTGCAACGTAAGAAGGAACGGTAGATCCTAGATAGTAGTGTTAGTTAAAATGAAATGAAACGTAGGCAGGCTGCTTACCTAACTTTTGATCAAATTGAAAATGATTTTGTTTTCGAAGCGATTTCCATTTGCTCCAGTATGCATAAAACGCTCTCTACTTAGCCGAACTGTTTTAATAAACCTTTGAAATAATGCACTTAATTAAAATCCAAAAATTTGCTTTCATAAAAAATACGAACATGGAAATTCCACGAAATCATCATCTTGTATCTTTGTGAATACCGCTCATCTTCTTCTTCGTCTTAATAACTTTTTCTAAAACTTTCCTTATTTGCCACGAACGAATGTAACTACACAAATTATTATTGACAAATAAAAGGCAATTGTTTGACATTGAAACTAGATTTCTCAAAAACCTGGAGACGTTTCCGGCGGATTCTACGATAGCAGGAGAAAGTGAAAGTGAATCGAATAGGTGAAGTGAAACTCAATTCCTATAGATTCTGCGATAAGGGTGTTCTTCAAAGAATAGATGGAGAAACTGTTTGCTTAAAAGTTCCTCACGTAGTGCCGGCACCTGTGTAGGAATTGCCTTCTTAATAATAACTTAGGGTAGTACTACTGCTTATTAACGAATGTTGAAAGTATGTACATATTTCAAAATCATAAACCCTAATTATTTTGTTTTAATGAAGAAATTGATCTCATTTAACCAAATTCAGTAATTAGTGCTTTGTACGTAGCGAAATCGAACCCAGGGTTCCTTTGCCATGACTTTTAAATCGATAATGTTTGAATCCTAATTTTCTTAACCCTTACACTATGTGGATGACTATCTGTATACGTTTCGAGCACCTTTCAGGTTTTGAAAAATACTTTACTTAATTGCTATGGCGGCTTGGTTCAATTATTGTTGTTTTGATTTCTACCGTATTTTTGCGCTACCAATTTATTGGTGAAAGCAGCACTAATTGTTAAAAAGAATTTGAGTAACCAGCTGTTTGTGTCGCACTCATATTGTGAAAAGAACGAATACAAAAGAAGTGTCTATCTTTCCGTATGTCCAATGTTTTTCTGCCGAAAAGGATGAATCACATTAAAATTAAAATTAAAATTAAAATTAAAATTAAAATTAAAATTAAAATTAAAATTAAAATTAAAATTAAAATTAAAATTAAAATTAAAATTAAAATTAAAATTAAAATTAAAATTAAAATTAAAATTAAAATTAAAATTAAAATTAAAATTAAAATTAAAATTAAAATTAAAATTAAAATTAAAATTAAAATTAAAATTAAAATTAAAATTAAAATTAAAATTAAAATTAAAATTAAAATTAAAATTAAAATTAAAATTAAAATTAAAATTAAAATTAAAATTAAAATTAAAATTAAAATTAAAATTATTTCACAATAATGAGCATATATTTATATTAAAATTAAAATTAAAATTAATATTAAAATTTTATTTTAGAGATATTGGAGAAACGGGCCAAACAAAAACAACCACACATTAGCAAATTCTTGACCTAATTTTTAGTGGTCAAATATTGGGTCAAATACCAGAAAAAGAAATATTTTTTCTTAAACAATGGGTTTTTGTACAATGTCCCCTCTAATGAAAGATATTTAATATTAAAATATTGTTATTCATCAGTGGCTTAGTGGTTAAGACCGTTGGACTAATAGGCGAGGGGCCCCGGTCTTAATACGCCGAAGTGCCACCTAAGATTTTTATTCGCTCCCACATTCGCTCTTGGGAAAATCTGTGTCAAAACATTTTCTTTAATTTTCACACACCTAATGGTTGGTCAAACTGGCTTAAGGTCCTGTGTTTGCGCCGTTTACACCTTATATTTACTTATTTCATTGTAAATCATCGGAATAGTACGTCATTCCCTCATTTCAGTTCAGATATGCAAACCCTGCAATCGGTTTTATTGAGTTCATAATTTTCGACACTTCTTCGTAATAGGGCATAGTTAACGCTGCTTCCCGTTATCCAAAATTATATTTCGTTTAACAGTCACCCATTGTTCGCTATTAACTCTGTTTTAAGGAGTAATTGTTATTTATGCCTTCAGCCCGAAACAAAAATAATAAAGCAGGATTAAAAATTGCCACTTCAGAGCACATTAACTCTAGCTTTTTGCAATTTGTCCGATCTGAAATTGATTTCCTACCTAAAGGCAACGCGAATAAAAAATCAAGTTCAAATTCACTCTAAAGTACAGAACTTTAAATTATCTCTTACTTCTGCGTGTGGCAGAGATAAAGGAAACGATAAAATTGAAAAATAGGTTGTCATTAAAAATACAACACCTACGTGGAACGGCCACTAACTTTTTATAAATCAAACCACCTCCCCGAGTGAGATATTTTGAGTTTCCGCATCGAAAATGTCAGAAAGAGAAAAAGCCTGGTGTAATCATCAAATCAAGGATAGATCTATCTTTTATATGTATAGTTTCATTCACCCTTCTTATAATTTAGCACCTTTCATATGATAAAAATAGGTACGAGTACATACCTACAAAGAAGAATACCTATATGTATTTTCTTACACTCTGGATTGAAAATTTAATCATAAATTATGGCTTCCAATCAATCAAAGATTACTGGTAGCCTTCAAGATACTCTCTATCGTATCGACTATATGTACCTACATTTTTATTTTATGTTTGTGTAGTGTAGATGTATGAAGACGAAGCTAATATATTTCACCACGAACAGCAACAACAACAAAAACACCATTAAACTCCGAGAATATTTCATTTAGGGGTGGTTTCACTAATTTTCTCTATACTCCAGAGTCCTGTCTGACCAGATATACGAATATTTTTCTTTGGAAACTTTCTTATTTTTCCGTTTTCCTATTCGTTATTGATGATGTCATAAAGCCTCTTCTATAACCATCAAATATATAATAATAATAATCTACCACTCAAGGTATTCCGACATTGGAAATATGATGACATCCTTACCTTGCCCTCAAACTTTTTCGCAAATATTTACATCCTCACTCTATGCACGCACAAGAATAATCAAAATAATGACAATCTCTTGTCACACAACAGAAAAAAACAAGGAATATATGTATCATTCTTTATTATTGTGCTGCTATGCCGTCGATTAATACATGAGTACGTAAATACATGTAGGTACCTGTAAGTATGTATATCACCTACCATAAAATCGAAAGGAATTTGTCAGCGAATTAAATCCTTTAGGTCGATAGGTGATATATTGTTTTTTTTTTTGTAACAATTTAAATTTGATTGAACATGGTTCTGTTTGCTATCTTTACTTTTGGCATCCAACTGCACTAGATGCAACACATATTTATATGGAAGTGCCAAAACAACGATAAATATTTAAGGAGATGTTATTTTAAGCTTTGAATGCCGAACAAGTACAAAAATAAATAAAGTGCACGATTGCGTCATATGAAACTTTCGCGGTACATGAGAAGATCAACTACCAAATTTATTTAAATAATTTTTTTGGTTTTAAAAAATTAGATTTTCTTGAAAACGGTGATTTTGATGTAATTGCGCATATTGGACAATTTTAAAATAATTGTTCGAAATACAAAAAAGGATCAAAAGCGTTTCAGCCGTTTCCGAGAAAACGAATTTAATTTAAATTTAAGAAAATATTTTTAGGAAAAAAATTTAAAAAAACAAACTATTTCAAAAATCGAAGTACATACGCAGATTTAAACTTCACATCATAAAACAAATGCCGTATGGCGCCCGGAAATAAAGAGCGACTAACGGCATTGGCGGACGCACTTTTTTGGACTTCTCTATAGTCGTAATATCATCCATCATACTCAGTTTGAGTTCGAAATTTTCGCAACGATCGCTATATCTTTCTCTTTAGTATACTAATGTATACCAGAAAGTTAAAAATTGGCACAATTTTAGCCTTCTGTTTTATAAGGGGTTTATGGAATTTTTGTGAAATTAATTAACATTTTTTTTAACTTAATGCTTACTTAGACTTATTCAATTTCCAATGATGACTTCGAAAATCAATTTAAGATTCACATCACTTATTCTTTATTACTTATTGATTTTATTTGAACCGATGGCGTTATTGCAGTGACCGCGAAGGCGTGGTTTCTGGGATTTTATTTTATTTCATCTTTGACAGAATTCAGATCTATGTCTTTGCGGATATCACAGATTTGTATGAACCACGGTCCATTTAAAATGGTTGTTTGCACTTTTATTTTAAATTTTGTAATAATTTAATGTTACTGATTTTAGCACAATCTTATATCTGCATGCCGCATGTTAGCAAATCGGTTTTAGAATTTTTTTATTTAAGTTGGTAGGGGAAGTCAGAATTTTGTAGAAAAATAGATTTTTTTTTCTTGCATTTTCTCAAATTATAATATACAAAATAATATCTAAAAATATCAAGAGAATCTGACAAATCATTTTCGAGTTATTCAACAATGAACGGCGCGCTTTCTGACGATCGTCGTTAAACCCGTTTTTCTCAAGACTATGTTTTTAAGGTTGGTGACCACTGTCATTCAAAAACCGCTCAGTTGATTTGAATGATATTTATACAACTTATATTAGATTAGTGCCTGATCGATGGATTTTTAAGTTGAGAAGTTATAATGGTCACCGAAAGGGCCTACTTGTGGAACAGAGGCCGATATAGGGGTATCTTTTTTGTGCCGAAAGAACGTTAACAAAATTACTTAGCACAAGGTGCAAGCTGTGGGTGCAGTGGCTTAGTGGTTAAGTGCATTGGACCACTAAGCGAGAGGTCGTTGGTTCAAATTCCGACCTATACCACCGGAAAGTTTTTATTCGCTGCCCCACCTCTTGCGAACGTCAGACAAACATCCAAGAACTTTTCAAAAATGAATTACCGTTAGGAATCGCCATTAAACTGTAGGTCCCTTCCTTTCGTGTCAAAAATATAACTTCGCACACACAATGATTGGAGAAGCTAGGCTTTAGGTCCTGTATGGGCAGTTTACGCAAGCTCAATTTCAGAAAAAAAATTTAAAGCAAACTAACTAGGTATCACTAGTAACCCAAAGTGAAATCGGTACGCCAAGTCAAATTAAAACAACAGCGAACAAATTAGTTCTCAAATGAAACCTTCCATCCATTTTTTCTGTATGCAATTTCGCTGCTCTCTCATTGTCATCTTTGTGTTTTTGGCACTGCTGTTGTTGTTGTTGACCACCAGCTGATTTTAACCATTTGTTCCTGAACTGCAAATGCGTTTTGCCGTCGGTACTTTGATTTCATCGGAAGATCAGTGAAATAAATTGCATTTGCCGGCGGCAAATGGTATGCCGGTAGTGGGCGGTTTGTTGCACTTATTTGTTGTGTTCCAACATTCGTTGAAAGTGTGTATGACAACCACTTTTACTTATCACCTTTTATCCTGTTCAATACAAGATCTGAACCCTTATTTAAACCGCAGTTAAATGGCGCTCTAACACTACCTTTTTACGAGAAAGCCTCGTTGTCTGCTCTAAGAGGATAGGCCAAGAGAAACTTTAACTAAATTCAAGCGTACTACATAGACTTTCCATGTTTCTAAATTAGATAGCTCAAATATACTTGTTATGATATACAACTTTATATTATTAACTAAGTAACCTTGCATGATATCATTTGACGCTTTTCAAGTTATGATTTAACTTAATTTTGAGTATAAGGATACTTCACATGGTATTTTTTCTTTAGTTTGTAAGTATTTCTAGCCATTAGTTGTAAGGCCGCTAAGAGCCAGAATGTGAACGTATGTCGGGAGCAAACATGCGAAAAATAATATTCAATAGATAAATCACAATATACTTAATATTTATATGAATAGTCTCGCTTCACCAGACATACTTTAATTATTACCAAAACAATTGTATTAAAAACAAAAAAAAACATAAGAAAAGGCTACAGTCCGCTTGGGGCGAACAGTATGTTACCCTATCCATATCCCTATATGCCCCAAAGAAAAAAGCATTAAGAAGATTTTATTTCATTCTATTAATTAAAAAAAAAAAAGTTTTTCTGAAAAAACGCCCTTAAAAAGTGGGCATGGCCAAGAACTTTGTATGGGCGATATGTTGGAAAAAATATAGGGTAAATATCTTGTTAAACATTTTTTTCGCTTTCTATGAACATTTTCGAAGAAAACAGCATTTTAGTAAAAAACGCCCACAAAAAGTAGGCGTGGCAAAAAACTGTATATGACAAACTTATCTTAAAGGAGGGCAGTACCTACATATCTTGTGAAGGTTGTAATACTCTATCTCTCTAACTTTTGCTTTAAAACGGGTTTTTCTAAATTGTGGGCGGGGCAGTGGGCGTATTCAAAAAAATTTTATACTTAATCATTTCGGAGCCCTAGGGAATATGTGGTCCAATTTTTAGCTTCCTAGCTTAATTTTAAAGACCTAAAAATTGCGTAAGGCGGACGGACGGACGGACATTGCTCGATAGTCTTAGGATTTGGTCCTGATCATAAATATATAGGGTCCGCCAAATAACTTTTTTTGAAACAGGGTGCAAAACATCAAGTGTAGCTTCGGCTGTGTGGCACGTAGTGCCGTCCTGTTGAAACCAAATGTTGCCAATATCCTCCTCTTCAATTTTTGTGAACAAAAATTCGTTCAACATGGCCCCATAACGATCGCCATTGACTGTAACGGCCACTCCCTGTTGTTGTTCATTGTTCAAGCGTATACACAACCATATTCGTTCAGCGGAAGGATAAAACTAATTACCTGTCAAATCAGACATGAGCTAAGTGTTACCATTCGCGAAATAAGCTCTAGTTGAAAAAAAAACGTTAGATGGCGGACCCTATATATACTTTTAAGGGTCAACGACGAATATTAAGGGGTGTTACTAACTATGAGTCAAAATTAATATACCTCTAGGATAGGGTATAAAAAACAAAATGACTGATAAAGAAATACTTGTTTTTCCTTGCTTTTGCCTGCCCCTAACCCCTTCAAACCGTTCAGCAAGCTGAGTTTTGCAAAACTACGAAGCATTTAATGCCTTTGATGATATCTTATAACTTGCTCTTCTCGTGTGGATTCGGTTACATTGAGAACAATATGCCATGTATTTGTCCACTAAACAAAAAAAAAACACGGACGATAGTCCTTTGGAAGTTAATTTTTTTGTGCTCACGGCTAATATAGTTCGTGACCAAAAAGCTCGCAAACGAGCTGTACCTTCTTATTGCTGAATATCACAAGTGTTGATTAAAAGCAGGAAAGGAGTGCTAATACTGTGTTCCTTCGAACAGAACAGTAGCAGAACAGCCCCGAACTCTATGAGCTGTACCAAGATGTTGATGTAGTCCGAAAAACAAAAACCGTCGACTACACTGACTCGGCCACATCGAACGAATGGACAACAATGCTCCGGCTAAGAGTGTCTTCGATTTCCAGCCCCAGGTTCGAGACGGCAAGGAAGACCGAACCTCCATTTTTAAGACCAAGCCATCGCGGATGCCAGAGCGCTTGGTCTGGACAACTGGAAGCAGCGTGCCTGGGATCGCAGAGAATGGAAGGTGGCCGTGTCCCTAGCAGGGACCTTTGACGGGTCGGGAGCCGGATAAGTAAGTTAATTAAAAATAAATCGGACCCATAACGATTCCTTGTGAAACTCCTGTCGCGATGCCTTTTAAATGGAAACTATTCGTGCTAAAAAGGTACTGAAAGGTACTCACTTAGTATGGTGAGTTTTGCAACATTTCCAAATGGCAACAAAAAACAACTGGTCACGGCGCGCGGATGTGTTGGAAAGTGCTGCGAAGAGTTGAGTTTACGTTATTCAACTTTTATAGATATTTTAATGTAAATGTTTATGAAGAATCAGAAAATGATTAACAAAATTATTAAGTATGAAGTTGTTGCAATTGAATGCGAATATTTTTTTGTGTTTATACAACATAGTTCCCTACTTATTTATCTGCCTTTAAAAATTAAAAGTAGACAAATTTGGATGGGTGAAATCGTATAATCCATATTGAATGCATATTTTGCATGATTATTTTACACACACAAATTATGAGGTTTAATTTGCTCCAATTTATCAACTATTCCCAACTTCTTGCTATTAAAAATGTAATTTTTATGTATTATTACTTTTATCGTGGCGGCTGCCATTGAAACCCATATAATTCCATTCATATGTGCAAGGTTCCCATTTGATTCGCACGTAAAAGCCTATATAAGTGTAAATTTTGTAGGTTAATTAATCACTATCTGGTTAATTCCTCATCTGTGTAGCAATGCATAACTAAAATTACACGACATCATATCCAGGAAAATTTTGTCCGATACCAATAACAAATTGAATGCAGAGTTTAAATTTGACTTCCCTTACGCATGACGGGAATACGTACAAATTATAAAAATTACAACTTAGCCTCATTAATGTCTTCCAATTATAAAACGTACATAATATTTTTTTACAAATTTATTACTTATTGAGTTTTACCTTTAAACCGCGATATAGGAACCCAAATTATTATTATGTATATTCTCATTAACTATTCGAAAATCTTGTTAACAAAATATGGTTCTCGATTTTCACCACAATACTTTGACTAACAGTGTTTTCATGTCCATGGTACTCAAACTGTGTCAGCCGAGAAAAGAACCACCTTCGTCCAAAGTTGTGGGTTTAAGGATAAACTAATGCTATCAACTTATTAACGAATAGTTAAGTTTGCAGGCGACCTCTGGAATGCAATAGATGAATGTAGATATTGACTCAAACAAATGCACACAATTGGTAGTCTTTTGGAATTGTTTATAAATATAAATTATAAATAAATATTACTATTATTTCGATGGCATAAAAGCATTAAACTTTCTTTTCTCTAAGCTGTGGAAGTTATGAAATCTTTCAAAATTCATTCATTCCATCAGTGGATGATTCCATGTGATATAGCTAAGGACTTCTTTAGTTAACCCATCGTCAAATGTTTGTATTGACAAAGAACAATCCTCGAAACAAACATACAGTCAGTCAAGATCCTAAAATGTGTGACAGAATATAGCTTTGGCTTGCCATCAAAAAATCATGTTGTGTAAGACAGTAAAACATATTTCGAAAAAAGTGTGAAAAAAGTCTAGTTAACTTAAGTTTATTCGATTATCTACGTGACAGACTGTATAAGCAAAACACCAGTTAGTGAAGACAAGGAGCTCAACTAAAAAGGAAATTATAGGCCAAATGTCGAATTTGTTATACTAACGACCCTACTATTGACAGCAGAAAAAACTATTTTAACCCTAAGGACTAGTTGTCAGAAGGTATCAAGTTTTGAACGAATAGGTGAAGGTGAAACTCCTTTCGGTAATCAAAACTCGAATTCATACTTTTGGATAGAACTCAAAATAATTAGAACTAAAAAAATTTTGTTTCAAGAGCGTCAAACTAATTTTGAAGCTATTGTGTACTATAAAGCGGGAAATCGAACTTCCAAATATTTTTTAGAGATCAGTCAATGAAAGTGACGAATCTTTTCAATAATCGTTGGAATACGATGAAATACGAACCACAATAAGGTGTAGGTATTGCTGGAGTCAGCATGAGTGATCGGTAGTGGAAGAAGACACTCCTAGGGTACGTGTTAATCATTAGCTAATCGCTGCGGTAAATATATTTGTAACAACAAACACTACAAACACACCCGTTTCCGGAATCGCCATTAAACTGTATGTAGGTCCTTTCGATAGATAGTAAAAGAAATATTCGCACACACAATGGTTTGAGAATATAGGCTTTAGGTCCAGTGACGAAGTATATTCTACAGCGTAAATTTTGGACGTAGAAGAAAAATCGTAGACCACCGTATTCGCAGCAATTTCTATTCCTACTATATCGCTTTTTACATCCATTCAATGATCGCAATCGAAAACACAAGTGATTTTGGAATCAATTGACGCGACGTCGATTATGTATGTACATTAAATTCGTCTCACCTCAAGTACAATCATCATTCCAAAGAAGAACGAAAGCAAGGCATAATAAAATCTACCACAGAATCACTCTTGGTTTCAATCAATGGCTATTCCAGTATATGAAAAAAGTATCTAGCTAGCCAAGCTAAAAAAGGAACACATTACACCTACCTTATAAGTGATGTGAAGCGAATTCCTACCGCAAGATGCACTAATTTAAGTTGCTGACGCTCCAAGACAGTGCAGTATGTTTAAAAATAGTCACCTAGATTATCGCAAAACTGGAAGAGCCGGTTCCAATCCAGTTTAGTGCATTTTTTGCATCCAGTCAGCGCCTTATGAGTTATGGCTTATGGGATTTTCTTAAAAAAAAAAGGCATGCGAATTGACGAATCTACTCAAGAGAAAGAAAGAGAATATCAACATCAAGTGATCTTCACGATTTTATTGTTCTCTTAATTTAAAAGAAAAAATGTCTGCCGGGGTTACCAGTATGTATTTTACAAATATTTAAAATTTTAAATATTTTAAGTTTAAAACAATTTAAGATTAGTAGCAACATCTACGTTGAAGTTTTTTCTGAGCAAAATTTGTTTACCCAAAAATAAGAGTCTTTCTTTTATTACGTTATCGTTGCGCAATTAGCGTCAGGAGGAATGAAAACAGTAGTCACTCCTAAATGACTTGTTGTTAATTTTTTTTATTTACCTAAGGTGTAGTGTGAAAGACTATAGGGGAAACTACCTAGTTAGAGTCACTCCTTTAAGTTACTGTGACACTTAATATTGTTTATACACTAACTTACCCATCCTATATTTCTTTTGGCACCCAGGAAAAAACGCAATAATACATAGGGAAACCAAGCCCCTCTGCAAAGTGCAATTTGTCATCTATCCAACAAGTTATTGACACCTACCCATATTTAGCAACTTAAATTAGTTCACCTTCAGGTAGGATCTGTTCCTTTTCAGCTTTGATAGCTAGAACATTTTTTGATGTACTGAAATAGTCAATTCACAGAACACATCACATGCTTTCCGCCTGCAGTTTGTAAAAATGGCCCAAAAGCGGAAAATATGACTGAGTCGACGGCCAAAGAGACCAACTTTTTTTTGGCAGTCATCTTCATCATCGCATCATCTTTCTCATGATTACAAATTACTTCCAAAAGTGAAGTAATCATATTGATTGGTTGAAATATTGAGAACCAAGAAGATTGACTAACGAAAACATTGGATGCATAAGAGAGCGAGAAAGAAATTCGTAAAAGAAGAAATGAAACCATTCTATGTGGATGTCTAGATTTAACTCGACGCAACGCACACGCCGGATTCTATGAGTCTGAGAATTAACCTGCCTGGATTTCGCATTTGAATAAAGACTCTCCAACGACAATAAAATACAATTTCCTTAAAAGTATGGCCACTGATAAAAATATTAAGCGTGTCTTACATGCGACTACTTACGCAAGGCGACTAGAGCTGTGTCAATCGTTCAAATTTAATGATCGAATCATTCAAGTTTTGGTTGAAAAAAATGAATAGGACATTTTAATCAATCATTCAATGATAGATTGCTGTATTGCTCGATGCAATTTCAATACAATCACAAATCCCAACCATCCCTAACTGAGTTTAGTTCCGATAGAGACAGACAGATTCAGATGGACTGTAAAAGTGAATACAGCCAAACAAATGTATAACTTTGAATCACTTACTATACTTGTTTCGCACTTTCTTAAAGTCGCATATTGAGATACATAAACCAGGCAGTCGCTCGATAAAAGTATTGTCTCTGTGAATGATTGATGTGAGGTTGTGTTGTTCCGTTCTTTCCTAACCGGCTAATCAAGATAAATGAACAAGCCAGATGCGTAACAAAAGTATTGAATCTGCGAACGATTGATATGTGGTTATATGATTGCAATAACCAATACATTATTGTGATCGGGTCAAAAAGATAGAATCAATCACGATTGACACAGCTCTAAAAGCGTCGTGAATACACGTAATTTGGATATTACGTCCATAAAGATTGTTTGCTCGGTTTTGTCGAATATTCTAAAAGTTTGGGGTCATTTGTCATAATGAAATTTCACCGCCAACTAAAAAATGTAAAATAACCACAAACGAACTGAAATATAGCCCCGAAATATCCCCAATTTACAATATTTTTTGGGGCCCTTTTTCAATTTAAAAAATTAATCGAAAATTTTGGGGAAATTGTTAAAACAACATAAGTACACAATTTTGGAAATTCTTTTTTTAACGTTTTTACATATAACTGGGATAGATTTTCCAGCACAACCCATTTAATTTTATAGCTGAAACACACAGACATTTGGTCGCCATTTCATACTTAAATGTTTTGGAACGCATTTGGTTTTTTGCCTCCCCCAAACGTGAAGGAAAATGTTACTTATGTTGTTTTAACAATCACCGATTCAAGTGATCACACCACTTAGTTTGATAACCAATTAAGCAAAACATTTAATATTAGTTAACAAAAAAGCACTACGGTAACCCGAATCTGGCAATAATCGCTGGCACACACCAACAATTTACCTGTTGAAATTAAATCAAACAAATGAAAAGAAAAAAAACATACGCGACTGCGGGATGTGCGGGAAGTTTCTTCTCTTTACAGTTTCATTTCGCCGCACATTTCGTCTCTTCCAATTCCCAATCCAATCTTTTTGTTCATTTCTTCTTTTTTGTTTTGTTCGTTATTTCTTCTTGATTTCGTGCGTCGCTGTAACGATCGCAGCCAATCGTCAGTTTCCTCAATCCACTGTATACTGTGAATGCGGATTGTTGTTTCTTGCGCGAAGTTAAGTGCGCGAAAAAAGAAAATTTTTTTTATACTTTTCGGTGTTTTAGGGCTTTTGTGTTTAAAGTAAGAGGAAAAAATAAAAAAAAAATTGGAATTAATTTTTTCACGTTTATTTTTCACAAAGTGTTGGCAATTTTATGCAACTGTCAAATCAGAATGTGCGTGTTTTAATCTCGCGTCGCAGAACTTTTATTAACAAAAAACAAATACAAGTGTGATCTTTGCTTTGTTTTGGAAAAACAATTTACCTGATTGTCGTCAATTGGTGAAGTTGGAGTTTCTATACCTATCAGCTTTTTTCTACGGAAAGCTTACCTACTAAGTGCATTGTTTTGAGGTGTTTTCGTGAAAAAGCCGGTTTTACATTTTGTAGATGACACTATACATATATGTAGGTTTGTGTGATATAATAATAGACTGTAGACAAAACAAATATTTTGCGAGAAATATTTTGCGCTAATTGCATTCAAATTTGTGTTGCGAAACCCATTTTTGGCACTGCTAGGATTTGTAATTTCTAATTGTGTTAACATTGAAATACCTATGCATGTATCAGGAAGTTCTAGAAAATGCGAGGCTTTCGGCGCCCCAAATATAAAGTCACATACATAAATATAACATAGGTTCCTATAAATAATTAATAAAAAAGTGCACGATTGGGTCCTGTTAAGATAACTTTTCAAATATCTATAAAAGATTTTCGGCAAACCTATTGGGGAAAAAAAAATAATAAGAAAGCAGTAAGACCATTCCTACTAGGGTTACCAACAGGAATATTTTGGCACGGTGACTTTGAGAATTTGCTCTAATATTCGGGCTGCGGGCCTAGCTGAAATTTTGCCGGGCCGCCAGGTTTGAAAAGATTATAATTTGTTTAAACCAAAAAAAAAAAATCGTTTACAGTGATAAATAGGTTAGGAATTCTTAGCCTATATGTTCGAACACAATTTTGTTTATTAGGTTTTATTTTTCGATGCCTGAGGCTGACTAGAACGTCAAACAAATCCCAGATAGTGTTCGAAAAATGTCAAAAAAATTTCTTTTCAATCCATGATAAATCGGCTAGGTAGCCATAGAACATACACGGAATATGTGAATTTCTGGTAGTAATCAGTGATCTGTTTATATTGCTGTGCCCGCTGTGCTGTTCTTAATCAATTTCATACTTAAAATTCTGTCTCCAAGACAAAATTATTTTATGGAGATGTTGACCGGTCTATTCAGACAGACCAAAAACGTCAGAGTCCATCCAAGCCGTATTTTTTCATAGCCTTAAAGGGGTCGAAGCGGTAAATAAATATTTGTGGCTTTGCCATATAGGTTTTTCATAAAAGTCTTTTAATATTGACCATGTTCTCGGAGATTAAGGAGATTAAGGAGATTAAGTGGATTCTATTAGGTATATACATTCTACCACACTTTATTTGTAGGCTGAGTTAGTATCGGGTTTTTCAATAAGAGCGGTTTTGGATATCAATGAAATTCTTTATTCCTGTGAAAGTACGTTCGATGCCATTAAGTATGGAACTCGATTTATTTTGCATGGCCACCACGGGCACGTTTGCAGAAGTCCAGACGCTGAACCCTGATCGGCCGATACTGCTGCAATTTCACGTTCGATATTCGTACGAAGTTCATCAATCGTCGCTGGCTTGTTGGCATAGACCATAGACTTGACGTAGCCCCGCAGGAAATAGTCTAACGGCGTCAAATCGCACGACCGAGGCGGCCAGGCGACTGGACCATTTCGTGAGATAACACGTTCTCCAAACTTGGTTTCCAATAAATTGATTGTGACATTCGCTGTATGGCTTGTGGCGCCGTCCTGTTGGAACCACATGTCCTCCAAGTCCATATCATTCAATTGGGGTCAAAAATATTCGGTTATCATGGAATGGAAGCGATTCCTATTCACAGTAACGTGCCGGTCTTGATCATCACGGAAGAAGTACGGCCAATGACGCCGCCGGCCCATAAACCGCACCAAACCGTAATTTTTTTTCGTGTGGATTGCTGCCTGACCAATACCGCATATTTTGTTTATTGACGAAGCCAGAAATAAGCCTCATCGCTGAAGATGATTTTTCGATGATCCGAATAATTTTCAAGTTGTTGCTCAGCCCAATTCACGAACATACGACAAGCGGTCAAGCGGCTTCAGTTCTTGCCTCAATTTAATCTTGTAAGGATGTAGGCCAAGAACTTTTCGCAAAATTCGTCACAACGACGTGACAGAGATGCCCAACGCTTGAGAACGACGTGTGATAGAGACATTTGCGCTTCCTTTAACTGAAGCCTCAGAGGCAGCAATATTCTCGACACTACGGGCACGGGAACATATTGTACTGTGCCTGTGGATTCAAATTTTTCCACTAGACGCTCAATTGTTGATCTGCTAGGACGATTATGACGACCATAAATTGGACGTAGCACTCTTAACGTTGAAGCCACTGACTCCGAATTTCGGTAGTAAATTTTAATAATTTCGACTCGTTGTTGGCTCGTATATCTTTCCATCATGAAATGGCAAACCTTACTGAAGAGAAATGTCAAAAGAGCGGCATGTCCTACATGGTCTTTTCGAAATTCCTACAATTTTGTCATAAGCATAATAGGTAAATATGATTAGGAAAAATGTGAATTGTCAAGCAAATAAGAACAAAGTTATGTTCTTAAAATTGTTATATCTTGTAAATCGTAGTTAACGACTTATGGTCTTCTTTAACTGTAAGTAACAGGAAGGTAGACACAACGGACTTTGAGCACTTATGTTTAGTTTCCATGAAGCAAGTTGGTTTTTTTGAAAATCGGTGTCCTCTGTAGAAATTTAAAGCTTGAGCTCATATTAAAATATCAGAATTTATATTCTGGCATAAGATGCGGATCTACACAATTTACGGTTCCATGGTTCCGCGTTGAGTCGCATATTTAGCACCAGCTTTATCTCTTCGCAAAATTAACAACTACAAGGCATTGCAATGGGATAGTGAATAAGCACGATTTTTTACTTTTTCTACAAAATTGAGTCCAATCATGAATAATCTGTGGATTAATCTGTTTAAAGCTCTGCTTTTTTGCTCTTTGGCACAATTGAAAAAAGGACTTCACCATGCTAAACATTAGGTTGTGGGGACCATCCTGAACTACTTTTTACTTCATAATGTTTTGCGAACTTCTGATAAACATAAAAACTGTCTTAAAAAGGTTCTCAAAAAAATTATTTGCCGTTCGGAATCGCCATTAAACTGTAGATCCCTTCCATTCGTGTCAAAAAAAAAAAAAATCTTCGCACACACAGTGGTTGGAGAAGCTGAGCTTTGGGTCCTATATGGACCGTGTATACCTTATATTAAATAACCGAGAAAACAATTTATAGTACAGTGGAAGTCGCTTGTAATGCCCGGTCGGCTAAAGCAACCGCATTTCCATCAAACGATAAATTTCTTTTTATAAGAACCGGCAAGAAGAATCGACGGATATAACGATTACCAGCTATAACAACCGCATTTGCTCAGTTTCTTAAAATAACGTCGACTGCATTGGAAAACTATTTGTTTCCCTTATTCCTAAAATACAACTTTTCGCCACTGAGATTCCCAAAAAAAGTTAAATTTCCCACGACTTCTTACCACTGGTTGTCGGTTTTTTACCTAAGGTATGGTACATATCTTCTTAACATACCTTCGCGACCCGCGAAGAGTCTGCACCTAAGGAACATTAGGATTGAGGTTCAGTGTTCCCCGTCGTCGCGGCCGGAATTTTAAGATATTTTGGCTGTGACATAGGGTTCCAGATGGTACATTCATCTGCATTAGCATATCTCTTCTGAAAGCCGAATATAAACGCTTTTTTTCTGCTTGTCGTCCGGTAATCGGTTTTTCAAATTTATATAACACAGTTTTTCGGGACCCCAAAATCAAACATGGATTTTTAGAGCTCCAAAGGTCCACGAACTCAACGTGAATGTCGTATTGGTATTTTCCAAAAATGTAGGTAGGCACCTTATGCTGAACAATCACCATAGTTTAATACAATCTACATACTTACCACGTCTTTATGTGTTTCGGCTATTTTGCAAGGTTCCGTATTGACGGATACACTGAGCCATTTACACCGCTAGATTTTTTTAGTCTGTTCAATTTGATTAATAACTATGTAGAGGTCGTGTTTCTGAGGCCTTTATATTTTTAATACATATTTGGCGAGGCAGATAGATATGAACCCCATGTGCTTCGGCGGGTTGATGTAAAGAAGGATTATTATCCCGCCAGTAGGTGATTATTGTTGGTACTAAAATGCGCATTTTTCAGGTATCACCAATCTCTTAATCTCGAAAACGACTGCATACAAGCATTTTTTACCATTTGACTTCAATGGATGTAGGCATTTGCCCCTTGCGTCAATGGTATCAAAATACGATTTGAACCTTCTACCTATTAAATTGTGAAAAACACGTGAACGTACAAAATAATAATAATAGAAAAAAAAACTCCAAAGCAGCTTTCTTTGCTTTTAATTGTTTACATAAAAAAATCAAAACAAAATACATTCATTTATAGAAAAAAAAAAAAATTCCAAGGGCCCAGACAGTTTTCCCGTCTCCAATCTCTCTCTCTCTCTCCTCCTCCTGTCTACTTGAAAAAATTTCTACACATACAAAATTCAATCACCACAATGTAGTATTACACATTACTTGCAGTGCAGCGGCTAACACCACGAGACGCCATCCCATTGCCTCTCTTTCGGTGTGACATCACACGCAAGAAGGCGAAAATAAAAAAAAAATCCCCCCGTCTTACGGTACACACACCCCATTTCGTACGATTCGAATTCCGACGCCACAAGCTGATCGAATTTCTCATCTTCATAACATGAGTTAAGGCGGGAAAATCGTTCTTTCTCTTTGCTTATTCTATTCAGTCTTTTCTTTAGTCTTGCTCTAAAAAAAAAAAAAAACTCCAAAGTTATTGTGCGCCTGTGCTTGTGAATTTTTCAATTTTTCTTAGTTCTACTTACTATAAGAAAATCGGAAATAAGCGAAAGTCTTTCTTTCTTCTGCATTGAACATTGCCGACGATGTATAGTTGTCGTTGTCAGCGGGTCCATGGTGGTGGATTTGTTCTAAAAATAGATCTTTTGGCAAAGATATAACACTTGTTAAAAAAAAAAAATTCTTTGTGAAAAAAAACCCCAAAAATAAAATAAAAATATATAAATATTTTTTTTTTCTCAATTCTTTGAAGGGAAGGCTTAATACGTTTATAAATAAAAAAAAATTGTTTTGATAAATACCTAAGGAATAGTATAAGCAAGATTTTGTCCTTGCATTTGAATTTTCCACATAAAATTTGTTTACATACATATTTGCTTGTAGGCGAGCGTAAATCAATGAAAAGCTGTAGACGCTGAGCCATGAAGTAGATACAGTGACGGATTTTACAGACCATCAATTTATTTATTTGCAGCAACGGCTAATTGCTTTGCATTCTTCTTTTCTATTAAATGGAATTTCGAGATAAAAAAGCAATTTGCACTAGTTTTCAAATTATTGGACTTTGGACTAAAGCATTGAGATCCGTTTTACTCTACATAAAGAACTAAGTTCTTCTTACTGAAATTAAAAAAAATTATTCCAAAAACTTAGTCGAACTTTTTTTTAAGCAAGAAGTGGCCCTAGTTCCACTTGTTGATATGTTTTGTTTTGTAATGACTTTGTTTTCAAATGACGTCAACGTATGTTAAGCTCATTTAATTCCGACCTTGGCAGCATTCCTATGTGGGGTAAAACCAATAGAGTAGAATTTAATGCTTCCAAAACACACTGCTGTCTTCTGTCATTTAAGCGAAACCCCAATACTCTTCCATTATCTATGGATGGCACTTGTATCGCCGAAACCGAAAGACTTTCCATTCTCGGTATGTGCGTTTACGACAAACTTCGTTGAAATGACCACATATTCGACGTCGCCAAGAACGCTGCGAAATGTCTAGGCTTTCTCAAGCGATGCAAGAAATATTTCGCCCCATCTGATCTGGCTAGAATTTATAAGGCGTAATTCGCTTAAAACTGGAGAACATTTTGGTCAGGTGCACCAAATAACATATTAAAAACCCGCGATAAAACTTATTGGCAATCGAGATATTACCAAGTCGCTTCACTCTCTTAGTCACCGTCGCAATGTCTCCTGCTTTTCGTTGTTTTATCGCTACTTCCACAATATGTGCTATAACGAAATAGCCAGTTGTATTCCACCCCTAGAGCAGTTCAACCGCAATACTCGCCATGCTAGGAATGCACATCAGTTTACCCTTAAGCCTGTATTCGGACGTACAATGAACTATAAGGATTCGTTTCTTAATTTAAGTTGAACTTAGTTATGAGACAGAAGGGGGCAGCCCTGCAAAAGTTGAAAATTATTTAAATATTTTTTAACGAAGCATTGTCGAAGCACCAAATTTGCGTTCAATGGTCGTGTTCATGGTCGCTAAGGTATTTGCTTCTTCAGATATAAAGATCTTCACTTAATTTTTATGGTGCGGAAGAAACTTTAATAATCTAAACTGTATTGCTCGTTGAGCTCAACAGCGGAATATTGGTTCGCCTTTTTAAGAGAGCAGAAGTAATATTTTCATACTTTGTGATTCTATAATAAGATTTCCGTCTGTGTGAATCTCTACAGGTCTCTGCATTCAAATCTTGTTACTTTGAGTCTTATAATTGGTAAATCTTGCTAAAAACTTCCTAATTTCGTTCTTCAGATAGCGAATACTTACTTCGCCAATCACGCGGTAAGAATTCATCCCTTAACTTTTGTTCATAAAGCTTACGTATCATACTTGCCTACTGCATATAAACGCACTAACTATTATCCAAAAACTGTCTTTTGAGGTTAATAATTGCTTTCTGGACAGACAGGATTACCAGAATTCCCAAAAAGTTGAAGAATACACGATACACAAAAGGTCCTTACATTTTCCAATTTCCTCACAGATATACTTCGTTGCTTGAGCTTCGAGTAGCCATAACCTCGATACTCCTTCAAAATGCCAGATATTTTTCGTTGCAATATCTCAAGTGGTTGAAAAGTTATAGCTGAACACGCCATAAGCTACCACACAAATTTAAAACTTAAAATGTTGTTCCTGAAAAATTAAACAAAATGACTTGTGCTGTTATGGCCCACCGCCACATGTTTCTGGTATAATGTCGTTCGTCAATGACTAATTATCATGATTAACTTGGCTCACTCGTCGATGTCACCGTGTCCAACTTAGTTGACGGCTGTGGTTTACCGCCGGCTAAGGAAACCTTTTCCCGAATCCGAAAAAATATCAAACCTGCTGCTTGTAACAAATCCGAACACAAATATTTTGATGCTGTTTCTGTTCTATGTAAGCAGTAGGCAGGCTTCGCTAAGTGTTAATATATAAAAGCGGCCTAATCAAAATTTAAAATTACCACGTGGAGATCTTTTCTAACCCAACGGTTGTTTTGACCCTAACCAAACGTTTTGATTTTAACACGCTCCGCGTATATAAGTCCCATTGAGGGTTCATTTAAATGCCTCTCTAAGCTAATAAAGGAAGTGTGACTGTAAACGCTATAATTGCGCCGTATGTCCATCTTCATAACCGCTCATCTAAAGCTTAGCGTTGCTATTTCAGTGTACGGCTTGTGTTTCAAATTGTTAGTCTCTTTTAAATAATAAAATGTAAATTGCTCTTTTCAGTCGAATTTAACAAAAACAAAAATTTTGATTGTGCATCAATGACACGCGGTTGCCGATCCTTTCGCCATTAGTTTATCGACACTTTTGGCGAGCGATGTTGATACTTTGGCTCTGAGGTCAATAAATAAGTAATTCAAGGCACCGTAACATCGCAGCAAGTTCTCACAATATTGTTAAGTATCTGATTGAATGCACTTTCGATTATCTTCATCAGCATTACTTTGCAAAAATGCACGCAACGATCGCACCAATCACACACACACTTACACACTCCATCTTTCTCTCTCTCGCGATATTTTGTCTGTCCAAAGGAAAGGATTTCAATATAATTTGAAGACGTCAATCTTATCTCACTATTTTGCCATAGTTAATGGCAGAACAGAAAGCCTCAACATAAAGCGTACGAGAGGAAAATCCGTTTTGTGTGTGCACTGGCACTCGCACCATTACGACTGCTTTTCCGTTAGAACTACAGTTTACACAGTATTAATGAGTCTATGAGAATGTATGTGCGATGTTCATAGAAGAAAATTCGAATTTTCACGATGAATTTTTTGAATTTTCTTTAGTTGAGAGAAAATCGTCGCTTAGTTAACGTCAAATCAAATAACCATACAACTGATCACACATTATTTAGTTTGTTTAATTTATTATTTTCTTTTCATTCGAACACCACTTTTTAAATTAAAACTAAGGAAAGTGTATTTCTAATAAGTTCCAAAACAAAACAATGACCGCATAATATTTAAGTGAATTTATTTATATAGTGTTTTAGTGTAAAAAGTGTTGAATAATTAATTTATAATAGATTTTTTATTTTTTTTTTAACTTTACAGAAACGAAACGAATTGATTACGTTTAAATTTTAAATTGTGAAATTATTTAAGGAAGAAAAAAAAAATTTCAAAAACTTAATATCAAGTGAAACGAAAAAAAAAAAAAATTATACATATATCGAATTTTGAAAAGTAATTTTCTAAAACAGCACACAATTTTAGCAGCCGCTGCAGGATTTAAAAAAAAACCGAAAAAAAAAATCGAAAACTTTTCAAGGTGAGTTTATTTTTAGCATCTCAAGATAGCTGATGAGTTTTTCACTTGCTTGTAAATGGGTGACAAATCGTTTGCATCTCTGTCGTTCCTACTCGTCGTTCTGGCCCGATTTTCGCAAATCTAGCTACGAGTCGAGTAGATACAATTTATTTTTTCTTCTCTAGAAACGGTTGGATTGTAAAATTCATTGGCATACATCAAGAATTATCTAGATATGTAGGATTGTAGGTATCTCGAATTGTATCGAAGAAAAAAAAAAAACGAAATAAATAAAAATACTTTTGCGGTTAGAGGGCAGAATTTCGAAACTCATTCATGAGCTATGCTAATAGTAGAGAATAGTTTGAAGGTCGCGCTCATAAATCACTTTTCACTTATGAATTCAGAATTTCCTTCGATGGGGGAATGGGGGAACGACGAAATCATTTTTGATTGTCGTCCCTCTTTTTAAGTGGCATGAAAGAGTTGTTCTGCGATACACAAAATCTATCTAGTATATGTATCAGTTATGTTATGCTTGATCTATTTTCGGCTAAATAGAGACATAAAAGAAGCAACAAAAATTTAGAATGAACAAGAACAAACAAAATGTTTCTGTGGTCGTCTGCTACTGCTCTCATCTCATCGCAAATCGTACATGTCTTCTTTTCTATACAATGATGTAATTTAAATGAAATCAAGATTCGAAGCCAAAGCGACGAAGAACTGAACTGAATTTCGTCGGTTCAGAGAAATACGTATATTCTACAGATCGACCAATATAAATGTGTGTGAAACCTGAGGATTTTAATGTTTTATTTCATTTTCGAAAAAAAAAAATATGCGCGCTTCTTATTCTCTAGAGAGTCTGTCTGTACGTTATGTATCTGTGTGCCACCCCGCCACAAAACGAAAACGAAATTCACTAACTATTCATAAATCGATAAATAGCTACTGAAAAATATAGAAAATTGTTGCAAGCATTTGGAACATTTTTTTGCAACAATATTTTCTGGTAGGTTAATGACGCATTTTGAGATACTGTCTGACGTCATTTTCTAATATTTGCGTCAAAATTAGATAACAATTTAGTCGATAGATATTGGCATTTATAGAAGGTTAAAATGCGGGGGTCTGTTTATACAGCACATATTGAGTGGCGCTCACGCAATTGGGTTAACAATTTCTCGGTGAATATTTTTAAGATAAAAATACATGTTTATTGTGACAAGTATTTCCGGAAATCTTTTAAGTGGCAGATACTGTAGGGGCTAACGGGAATATTTTGTGTGTTTAATACACTTTGTTGCATGTTGTTTACAACTTCAAAATGTAGTGTGTATAAATTGCAAGTTATTTTATCAGATATAGGCCGTCAAGGTTTTCATTTTGCGATTACCTATCTTTTGTGATGATGTCGAAAAGGAACAGACTTTCATCACCCTAAAGCAGAGGTGTAACTTTGACGTACGGCCAGTGGTCAGCATTAAAATAAGTTGACAAATCAGCAAAACCAATTAGTCAGAAATGTTCCCTTAGCTCAGCTTCTCGATGGGGCTGAAGTGTAATAGCATAAAACACTCAGGGAGAAATGCCGGATTTAAAGGTTTTTTTCTATCATAATCTGCATATTTAAGCCAAAAACTCACCCAAAAAGTAAGAGTGACAAATATTTTTTTTTTTTGGGCCTTACACCTTTCATTTGATTTTTGCAAGCTCACACTTCTTTAGAAAAAAAACTTATAAAAATATTAGGAGGCCTGCCAAAACTTTGTGTGGTCGAACCGACGAATCCAACAGGCTGTTCGGGTAGAAATGCGGTAGAAGTGGGAAAGTTATGATGCTGAAGATTCCACATTTCTGATCCTAGTAGGATCCGGACTTTGATATCCGTATTTTTCTATGAAAAAAGTGGTGGTTTCGCTAGAAATTGACATTCACTAGAAATGTTTGATTAATGAACAAGAAGCTAACATTTTTTAGACGTCTATGTATTGGACACTGAAAACTTTTTCATTAAAAAATCGATATTCAAATTTATTTTACCTATTCTCCAAAAATACTGACACGATTGAGACTACGAAGAAAATGTTCAGTTCTCTTGAATTCGCTGTACCTATTCTACAGATGGATTTCAAATCCAACCGAAAGAAATAGGGCACCAGCTATATTATTTGATTATTTGAACTATCCAAACCGTTTCGATTAAAACACGAGAATCCCAGAGATTTCCTTCTACAGAACATTTTCTTTTATAAACATTTCTTTCATTCCTTTATCTTGTGGTGGATGCGCTTGTCGCTGTCGGCTTCGCACACGCTGCTGCAGAACCATCAATTAAACTTCTTATTTATACTATGTACTCCCTCCAGTCCAGATAGCTGCATGCAACACATTATGCATATTAATTACCCATGACCGATTAACATAATACTAATAAAAAATAAAAACATATTCTGCGATATTCCTTGTCTGTGCACTTGTGCAGTGTTCATGCACAATCCAATGATTTTTATTTTGTGCGGTTCTTGAGAATCTCATCATCGAGAATCGTTTGACTGACATTCGTCTAAAGAGTTTGCTTTTGCTCTGGAACGCGTTTCTATATTTGCCTTTTAATTTTTCATAACTCGCACAATGGTCTACCCCTCATTGTTGGCTTTAATGCAAACGTGGTCAAATGGATGGATACATGTATGAATAAAAAAAAAGCAGAAAGAAAATAGTTTGGCGCCAATAATAAAAATAGTTTGCTATCTGGAGAGGTGCTGATTGCATGCATAAAATAAGCATGTATAACTTCGGTTGTCGTAAAAAAAATGAATTCATTATAATGTAATAGCGATGAAGATGTGCAGTGAAACAAAGTTTAAAGATAGAATACTGTTTACTGAACTTTTGTACTCGATGACTAATGTTTGGAAAAATTACTGGGGCGTGGTAGGAAATTAAATAAATATTTCAATGTTTCATAATTTTGCAGTTTTCTAAAAAAAACTACACATACCTAGTAAATATTTGTGCTAAAATATTTAGTTCTTCAATATATGCCTTATGATGGCGAGATAAACAGTTTGTTAAACATATATCCTATATATGGCGATAATGAAACAGAACTATCCTATAAAAGACAGTTTATGTCTTTGGATTTGTGGTCTCTGCAGCCATGCATTAAGATTCTTAAACCGGTTTCGATAGAATTCCCAGACAAAATATATTTTGAGAGAAACTCTCCCATCTCTCCGATTATGTCAGAGCAACGATTGTCTGCTTAGAAACAGACTTATCATCGATATACTATTTTGCCTGATCGCACAGCTTTTTGCACACCAACGAAGCTAAGCAGTCTGTTGGTTCATAGAGTTTTAGAAAAAAATTTAAAACATCTTTAGGTATAGGGAATCAGCTGCGATCGCTGCTAATTTGCTGTGATTTTTTCCGATGCAACATGTAGAAACAGCGAGTTTCCTCACTTAGAAAAAACACCATACTAAATAAGCAGTCGGTCGATAGTTAAAAGTAATGACGGGAGTCGTGATGAAACTCTTTTATTGGAATATTTCTAATAATTGGGTATGTCAATATGTTCAACTTGAGAACTTTAAAATTTTAGACCACTTTATACTTATATGACTATGGGAAATTAAATTTTTGCGGTCATTAGATGCTTTAGCTCTACCGTTCGTTAACAGACGTCCCGATTATCTTGAATTTTAGACCTAAACTCGATCATTCGAACCCCCTCTTTCCGGAGCTAGACAATGAGTTCACTCTTACTGTTTTTCCAAGTGCTAGCTGTTAAAACACGGATGTGACTGGTGGATCTTCCACTGTTAGCCTGTTGTCCATGCAAAATAATGGTGACATCTTTTGTCGCCTAATCTGCCAATATAACAAGTATACGAAGAAATGCGTTAGTAAGTCAATTTTAAGATATGTATTTTCTCGATGCGAGTAAATTAAGTCGGACAGTGAAGCTGCAATCAAGTCTTTGGGATTAGTCTCTGTAAACTGTAAAATAGCCCTAAACTAACTATCGCCACTTCAGGAGACCGCAGAACAGTTCAAAAATTTCTTTTGCTGGGTGCCGGGGTACAGGGACATTCCTGGAACCTGTACGACTGAATGAACTCGCTATATTGGAAACCAGCATACCTCTCTCACCTGAAAAATGAGAGTTACGTATACCATTCACTACTTGTAAGCTGTCGCTAAGGGTGGCTTCTGTAAAGAAAACAAAACTTATAGTGACGAAGCAGATCTGGCCTAAGCTGGATTTAAAGCACTCTTAAGATTTGATCTCTCTAAGCAGATGACACATTAGCACTACTTTAGGCCTTATCACTGGCCACTGTCTTATACGCAAATAAGAAACAAAACTTGGTGCATTCTAAAACGACCTTTTGCAGAAGGTGTATGGAAACGATGCTTTGGACGTGTCCTGCTCATATTGGATACAAGTGATCAAACGTCCACTTTGCTTCATCAGAAGCTCCAGTTGGTTCAACGAGTAGGGAGGAGCTTTATCCTGGATCCCGGCGGTATCACAACGGACCATCACTGGTCTAAGGCTGCATGCACAGTAAATCGAGAAAGCGATGCGATGCGAAAGCATTAAAATGCGATAAAACTGTTTTTGATGGTCGTTTTCTCGCTTTACTGTGCGCGTTTGACATTTTTTATAGAATTTTTCTTGCTAAATACTCTGCAATATTTAGAAGAACTCTTCTGTATAAATGTTGCGGTTTTATTTTCACTTAAGCGAAGAGGGATGGCCAAACTTGGTTCTACCCAAACTTTGTACATTATATATCGAGTTATTCCAATGTTCAAATATTATTTCTAAGAAAATATAGTTTGAAGTAATTTAATCACCGAAAACCAACAGACAACTTCAACTAGATTAAACCAGCTTATAGCGCATTCGAATTCTAAAAATATTTTCATATTCCATGACATCTCCGAAAGTAATAAAACCTTAAACAACAAATAGATTAAAAAGTGTTTTAAATCTTTTTTTGCAAACGATGTGCACATATTCACGGTTAATGCTTATCACGCAACCCCAAATAGATCAGGAAGATCAAAACTCTGTAGTCTGCAAGGCAATTTATTTTCTTCGAGTTAACTGCTGTCGTGCAGAAATATTAACTTCACACATTCGAATCCAGCTTTATATAGGAAAAAGCATCTTGATCTTAACACTTACCTCCTCAACCGACTAATTTTATTTGAAGTAAAAATATTTTCACTCTCGCTGAGTGTAAGTGTTATGTATTAATTGATAAGCCGGTATAAGCTTCTGACTCATGTCCATGTGTTATCATTCATTGTTTACTTATTTCTATCTAAAATATTGCTAAAAAAAACTGTAAACCGCTAGACTGCGTCGTTTTGGCCGCTTTAAATAAACAAATACATTCGTCAATGCTTACATCATTTTTAATTTGCACGAAACTTAACAATCAATTTTCGCGTTTCGCTTATTTCTTATCTGACAAATACGAAAAGAAACAAGCTGCAATATATATGTATGTATATTTGAGTATACATTAGTATGACACTGCATTGATATTTGGTTGTGTTATCTAACTAAACATTTACTTTGCCTAGTTCTTAACTTGGGGTGAAACCGATTTCACTGTTTTTGTTTTCTTATCCAGAATAATTGAAATTGCGTTGAAAAATAATAAAAAATATATATAAATTAACTTTGCAGTGGGTGAATAAATATTTGTTGTGACGCTTAAAGAACATACATGAGTTTTTCCCATTGTTTCCGTTCTGGAAATGAAAGTGTGACATTCTCTTGAAATGTATACTTAATCTAAAGTGGCGATTGTTCTTTATTTAATTCGCCTTCCCCTGCGCCTGTGTGTGTGTGTTGAGAAGTGACGAAGAAAAATGAGAGACAACTGAATCAGATGCTTTGAAAGCATTTTTACTGAATCCATTAACCGAAAATCGGAATCAAATGCGAATATCCATCATGTTGGCTTTTAAAAATACTACTATTTCCACTACTACAGAACATCTGCGGTAGCATCTGTTGCCATAAAAATCAAAATTATTGGGAAATAAGTGTCTTTCGACAAAGCTTCTTTCAAAATCCACATAGGTATTGTGCAAACGTCATGTTCCCGCACAACCAACTTCAAACTCTTTTGTTGAGTTCTTACTTTATTCTGCTGACCTGACCACTTAAGCAGATAACAGAGTTCTCATATTGCATCCTACAATAGATATTTGTACACGGTTTTTCCAACACACAAAACGGATCTAATTCTATTTCCATCTATCACCAACCATACACCAAGAAATATATAGGTAGCTTCCCATTCAATTGTCACACGATTATTCATTACGTTTGAGTTGGGCAAGGGGAAACCAAACTTATCATAAAATATATGCATCCTTAGCGGTATTATAGTGCAGCATATTCATACAAGTGACTATCGACCGACGAGTGATTTAATGCAATTTAATAGCACATTTATAACTTTAGACACATTTCAATTTGTTTTCATGTCAAAAATACTTGTTAAGAGTTTTTTCCTTTTTTGTTTTTTCTGTTTCTTTAACCTCACTCTACTCGTTTGCCACAAAAAAAAAAAAGAAAAATTTTTTATTCAAAGAACTGGGTATACGAAAGAGAAGAAGAAGGAAAGCAGAACAACACAAAAAATAAACGACCAGCGAGTTCTATATTTAGGCCCTTTAACGATAGCTGCGCCTTCCAGTCCAGCAAACATTGACTTCACAGCATAGCCCACAAGCCGCAATGGATAAGAGTAAAAGAATTTATTTGTTGGTCCTTTGTACCGATTTTTCGTTTTGTTCGCAAAAATAAATTTGATCACAGATCAGAATTGACACGGGTTATTATTACCATTTTCTGCGTCTATATGCGCAAAACATTTTTAAGATTTATTTTTAACAGTGCCACATCACACACATAAGATAGGATTTCTTTCTAAAAATCAGGGTTAATTGATGTTGCCTTCGGGTTGCAAATTGACGCGAAAATAATTTGTTTGACTTATTAATCTGGCTAGAATTTTTTTTTTCATTTTATTTTTCAAGGGTTTGATTTTTTTTTTGATTGCGGAGGAGGAGGGCCACCAATTATGACAGCATGAATAAATAATAGACTAGGTTAACATTTGTTCGAATTAAATTTGGTTGAAAGTAAATTCAATATTTTATACCTTTCTTCAATTTTGGAAAGTAAAATCTGACTACGTATGCATTCAAAAATAGTAGCTATGCTAGTTTTTTAAACTAATAATTGTATTTATAAAAATTCACAATATAAATAACTCAAGCATTTTTGCTAGTGAACTATATATCTGAGAGGAAAAAAAAATTGTTGGCTGGCATTGAGATATATTTACGCGTTGCGTAATTAAATTTATCACTAGAACATTGAAACTCTTCTCAGTTGGAAGAACTAGTGAATCGAATCGATCGGTCGGTCGGTCGGTTGGTCGATGCGGCCGATGTTGGGGAAAAAATTAAATAAAGAAAAAAAAAAATAACAAATACTAAGCGATTCGAGAATTCTTCAATATGAAACGAGGCCACTTGCACTAATAGGATGTGTATATCAACGTCACTATAGCTAGGATAGATATTGTTCTGGCTGCTGATGTAGGCGCATGCATTTGTGATGTATTCCATTTTACGCTCATGGCATTAGATTCATCACAGTAGCTCTGTGTTTGTAAATACTCGAATGTAAACTTTGAAAATGTGGCCGCTATTGTATGTATATATGTATGTTATCACCATATTGCTATTAACTTCGTAATCACACTTTTTTTTTTATTATACTGCTCGGTAAAATGGTTTTTGAAAATGTTAATTTTAAGTATAGTTAGTTCAAAACTAAAGAAAATTATTTAAATTTGGCACAGTTTCTTCTAAGTGAAAGAATCAAGGGATTTGTTTGAAAACTTTATAATCACAGAGATAGAAAAATAAAATTAAAAAAAAAAAAAAAACGAAAGAGAGCAAATTTAGTCAAGATGTGTAAAGAATTATTTTCTAAAGTTATATCTACATAAGGCGATATTACAATCATGGCTATTAAAGAATAGAAATAGTTTCATTCTGACAAAATTCTCAAAATTAAAATGCAAGCGCTTATATTTCGGAACCCCCATGAAGTTGGGACAAACCAGGGACCTTCCTCCTTCTAGTAAAGAGAACAACCGTGGTTTAGGACGATTAAAGATCATTTCTAGTGCACCAAGCATCGATCAAATCTAGGGATTTCTGCGCCTGAGAGCAGACAGTCCCTAGGTTTGAAGCGACAGAAAGAACGGCGACATCATACGCATAAGCTTGAGTGTAGTTTCCAGGAAGATTGAGAGCCGTAATCAGAGAGTGTACCACCATACACCATATTTACCCCTGTTATAACGCTCTTGCCACAATCTGGTTATCAGCGTCCTTTACATTATAATTGCTTAAATCCACATCACCAAACTTTCATCTACACCATATTGTCTGGCAGAGTTACAAATGCTGTCAAGTGCACTTTCAATCCTACCAACAGGGATTTAAAGCGGCAATATCGCAGGATTTTCTAGGCACGTTGCATCCCAGAGAGAGGAAGTGATCGAAGAGCAAATGCGCGCTCAGATCACCAAAACAGAGTTATGGGTTGAAAGTATATAGGCCAAGGCCAAGTTTGCGTTGGAAATTCTTTTTAGCGTTGGCAAAAGCTGACTTAAAAAATTAAACTGATTAATTATTAAACTGACATACATCCAAGCATCAGACAGTCATTGCGAGGATTCTTAAAAATAAACTGCCGTTCGGAATTAGCTGACGACAAATGTTTTGTGGCCTTATTTGATTGATACTTACGCGACGGTGCAGGCCGGAGTGGACATGGAACTCAACCTTTAAGCCTCTTTAATTAGCGCCGTTTTTGGCTAACTGATTCCAAGCTGGTTGAGGTCCCCTTCCACTTGTGCGCGCCACTAATTTGTCCCTCCGGATAAGATTCCAAGATTTTGCGGGCTGGAGCGTTGGCTCCACACGTTACAGCTCGTAGAGTTCATCGTGGAATCATTTCTCCACAAAAGCACATGTTACGAATTCTATCGAACGAAGAATTTTTCTTTTAAAACGACCAAGGATTTCTTTATACTATTTAGAAATAGTCCATGCTTCGGAACCATAGAGCAGGACTTGGTTTATATGGGTAGTCAATAAAGTTTCATTAGTTGTTCTGGGGAGGGCTGCCGATTGGCAAGCGTTATTCTTAGTTTCTTTTCTGGTCTTTTTTCTCGTAGAGTACCAGTCATTTACGCTCAAAAATTTTACAATATCTTTTCGCCATGTCGCTTTCAAGGAAGTTTTGGAAATTGATCGAGGAAAAAGCGATGCAACTTTATTTAGAAATTTGACGGCTTCAAGAAGATAATTAACGTGAGCCCGATTTTTAGATTATTTTTCTTCCGAATTCTTCTAAAAAGATTTTTATACATTCAACTAAAAAAAAGCACTCGCTGCCAGCTCCCCAAACCAGTCCCATTCTCCAACCGTAGAAGAATAATTCATAAAAAAAAGTTCCATCCAGTTATCTAATTCTACAACTCAATTATGTACATTTACATGCTCCACTAACATAGAAAATATGTACCTGCGTCGTTCCCTTTTATCTTGCTTTGTGAATGTCAAAATATCATAAAACCGCTACGGTGTGCGGTGTGGCACCAATCCTTTACAACCTACTTATTCTTTCTAAACTTGTTTCTCATATACAAAAATAAAGTGCAATTACACTTGACGCAGATTTTAATTACCAACGCGACGGGGCATAAAAATGTTTTTATTACCTTCATGGGAATCCGTCCATTATTCGAAATATACTTACTTGCTTCGTTTACATTACAAAAATTCAACAAAAATACAAAAAAAAAATCGATAAACCTGCCCAAAATTTAAGTAGAACAAGACTTAAAAACAAAAATCATTTTTATAACATGTGTAACATCTGCGCGAATCAGCAACGAGATTACGTGACTGACTCCCCAATAACACCTTCGGATTGCCGAATTGCTCAGCAAATAAAAGAGTACAACTGACACAGTAGTTAAGCCCAAACAAGATTACGTCTTAAAAGAAATCGAAAGTAGACCTCTTCGAAAACCGAAAACATACATTAGAAATGTGTCATCTACCTGTTGGCGGATTATTTACTTTTAGTTTCTTTAGCGAAAGGCTGGCTTTACAAGCTATACATATTTTCTAAGAGTCCACACACACACACACACGCACGCACAAAATTGTCGATATGTAAATAAAATCTCAACAATGTTGCTTAAATTGTTTGCAATTTGCTTCACCTTTTTTTTTGTTTGTTTTATTTAATTGTTTATAGTAAATTTTATTGATTCCGTTTTAATTTTAATTGAATTGAGTTTGTACGAGATCGCCATCTCAAATTTTGTTGGGTTTACTCTAAAGTCATAGGTACATCTGTTTATCGCCTGCTAGAGCAAAGCAATTTGCTTTGAAATGACGAAAGAAAGACGTGACATGATTAATTGGGGAGTACCTACCTAACATGCAAGTAAAACAAAACAAGTAAAAAAAAAAAACTTTGCTCTTGGCCAAACTTTTTGTTGAGATGAGATGCCGGTTTCTTTTTGTTTGACGAGAGCTGAAAGGAGAAATTTTCGAAGGAACTGGCGAACGAATTTGCATACAATTTTAAGTTGAACTTTTATTTAGGTATTCAAGTTGGAATTTTCAATTGGACTTGTGTGTTTTGAGCAAGATCAAAGCAGTAGGAGGATGTTTTGCATGATAATGTGGGAGTTAAATAATTTTTTTTTTTGGTGCGATGTACATGTGTACTGATTGACATTCCTAAGATTTTTTATTATTTTAAAATAAATGTATTTTGGTTTCCTTTAAGCGCATTGCAAATTATTTATTTCTACCAAATAGATACGATTTCATACTATTAGCATATGCATAGTTTAGATACTCTTTAAGAGGTGAAATAGTGAAACTTTTGAGGTTTTTGCAACCCACTTTCGTACTCCACTTGTGCGGTAACAAAATATAATTATTGTTGGCTAATTGTTGACTTGCATAACTCGTCGTCATATATGCGAAATGAGACTAGATGGTGTTCGTAATTTAACTCATTATTTTGAGAATCTGTCAAGTTGCATGAACTAAAATTTTGCCAAGATTCTTGGGTATTTTTCCTACATCTGTTCGTATCACCTATGCTATGATAGTGCTGAATATTTTATAGTTGACGATTAAAAAATAAGCGTAAGAGTTATAAGTCAGATAAGGTGAAGCGATATTTAAAGGGCGCTCGAAAAGAGGCTAAAGTACTTGTAAATAGAAGATGAGGGTAAAGAAAATTACTTGTATTGGATAGTCCAGGGCTAGTGTGACTTACTTCCTCGGATTGCATTGCACCTTCACTTTAGAACTACACCATGGCTATTACCTAACAATACTCTGTTTTACGGCGCTCTAGAAAATTCAAACATATAGAACTTTTTTGCTTAACTTTTCCGTTGATGGTGTTAAATTTTAATTTAAAATTTGTATAAATTCACTAAATCCCACAGTAGTTTCATATGCAAATGGATAAAGTGCAGAACCTTATAAAATGTTCTTTAGAAATCAAAGGTTGTAACGAGGTTGTGGCAAATTTTGAATGCGATGGATAGTCTGAGGTTATTAATCCTGCCTTTTCTCTAAAATGTTCAAAACAACATTGTTACCACTGAAAATTCCCAAAGGTGGCTCTGATTTCTCTGAATTTTTTTGCATTTTCAATAATTTTGTTAAATTTTAATACTTAGGAGGTTCTGCAATAAAAGTAATTTTCGAAATGTAAGATGATAAAATTGTCTCAACACTCTAACAACCTTAATGCTACCCCACATGTGTGTTTGGCTGTTCGGTGGGTTGACAAGGCTGAAAGTCACCTGTTGACACTTTGTCGACGCAAAACAGGCGAAACAGAGGGATGCAGTCTACCAGATCATAGCGTTGTAAGCAATTGGAAAGTAGAAGATAAAGCTCACCACCATCGCCATCCACTGTCATTAAACTAACATGTGATAATTCAATGAGGTCCCCTCATTCTATTCTATCTAAAAGGTCTTAAAGATAACCGAACATTTAGCAAAAATGTTATTCTTTGACATTGCAAAGGCTTTCAATAACGTCGGGTGTGCTAGGTAGAGTTCATAAATCAAGCAACAAAATAAAATCTGCGCTAAGAGTTAATCATGTCACACAAGAAGTATCCCTCGATGAGAGAAGCTATGATTGATAGGTAAAAGCGAATTTTTTTATGACGAAGATTGTCATGTGCGGAATGTATGCATGTACATGCAATGCAATTTACTTTTTCGATTGCTGAAAATTCTTTTCAAATATAATAAAATTGATTTCCGGGGTAGGTTCAGCTCAAAATCGTCGACTTTCAATAGAGGAAATATTCAATGTAGAACATTGCACATTCCCCGTTTTACGCGCCAAATAAAAATATCTTCGTTTGAGAATGTGAAAATATTCGGTTCTTTTTCCACAAAGCTCAGCTGTGCTGTTGACTAAATAGCCAGTAAAATTCTGATATGGAATAACTTTGCAAAAAAAAATAAGAATTTGCAATCAAAGCTAAAAGCGAGCCATTGATTCACGAGACATAAATACAAAATGTGGAGTTCTCTCTATTGTAGTTTTTTTTTTTATTTCCACAGGTGGTCATGGCACCTACAAGCGATTCAATTTAAACTGCTGACATTTACATTTATGTATTTCCGAAATATTTTAGCGCTACGCACATAACTCCCTTTATAACAATATAACTCACTACTACACTATCTACGTACATTTTCAAAAAAAAAATAATATAATAATAACAATAAAATGAAACAGAAAAACCGCTTAAGTAAGCGATTTACCCAAACACACACACTCACACACACACATGTGCTATTTATTGCAAACACTGTAAATAAAGTACCCTTTATTGCGAATATTTTGTCACCGTCTGTTGTTGAATGCTATTTGGGCAACCAAAAACTACGTGCTAACCCAATGGACCTACAAAAAGAGGAAATATGATGTCGAATGCAAAAATTCTTCGTTGCGATATTTTTTTTATTTTTATAATGTATAAGCTTTTGGCAAAAACAAAACAAAACAAATATTTACCTAAAATTTTCACAACACGAATAATGTGTTAAAATATTGCACAAAGTTAAACATTTTCTTGTATAGTAAAGTGCAGTTGTCTATGTCATGTGTACGTGTAGACACTCAGTCGAAGGATGGGTATTTTAATTTGATTTTCGGCGACGAAGCTAAAATAAATTGAATTAATAATCTTGTTGGGTGGATAAGTAGGTAAAATGTTTACGAGTTCTCAATTAAAGTGTCACATTTAATTAGCTATTTAGTCTAAATGCATTTAAAACGTTTGGAAAAATGTTTAAATATTACATTTAAAGAAGTAAGAAAAATTGCATACAGTATCCAACCATTAAAATAAGATTTTTATTATTGAAAATACATGGTCCGGTGAGTTTGTTATAAAAATGCACAGCAATAAACAAAATATTCTGATCTTGGATTTATTTATGGAAAACATTTTAGGAGGAATTTTTTTTTTAAATGACAAATGTTCGTAACTGTCAGCAGGAATTTGTAGTCAAATCCGCCCCTTGGACAACGATTTCGGTTGATTGGTTTTTAATCGTGGGCAATATTTAAAATGGAAATGAATAAGGTAGTGAAAAATATTCTTAAAAATACATCTTTTGGTTATGTAATTATATATTTTTCAATGGCGTAGTTCCGCTGTTTTTTTTTTGTTCTAAATCTGTTTGCGTGGGTTTTCAATCCTCAAGAAATAATTTTGTTTTCGTTTTCTTTTCGAACAAAAAAAAAAAAAGTCAAAATATTCGAACATGTATTTATTTATTTATCTATTTTCCTTCGTCTATTTTTGTGCATGAAATATATGGGAACTGATATATCCAGAGGTATTATACAATGTAAACAAAATAATTTCATAGATACGTATTCATGTTGGCCGTATCTTATGAACGAGATTCGGTTAGATAAGATAATGTCTAGAAATTTAGAAAGCTTAATTAGTAAACCTGCTTGAAGCAATTTGTCTAACTTAGGTGAACGTACGAAAAGATTACATTTACAAAATGATTTCAATTCTAATAATATACAGTATACGAGTATGTTCTGTTGAAATTATAAACATTTTCCTGGTTGGGGTTTTTTTTTTGGTTTGGGGGAAGGTTGCAGCTATCGTACACCAACTCAGTGGAAGTCAAGTTTATGGCTATTAAATAAATTGCATTTGAAACACAGTGAAGTGCTAATTAATTGTTTTATTGCATTTGGGAATTGATTATAACATAACTAACGTCAGATTGGTGATAATTTTTGTCTCTGTGCAGTCGTTTTTGGCTCGCGTATTAAAGAAATGAAAAATGTTTTACAGCATAAGCACGACTGTTATTCGTTTGGCCATTAAGCAAATTTAAAAATAAAACATAAAACTAAATAAAAGCAATTAGAGAACTTAAGGATTATGTTCTATTTCTGTATTCGTGGGTGTTAATGATTTGTGCTGCAACTGCAACTTTAATAACTTATTCCATAATTCATGTGCCTCGAGAACAGCTAATGTCTTTTAGAACATGTTTATAGGTAGTTCACCTGCTGTCACATTAGACGAATTTTGAAGAGATGTGTTGTATAATAAAATAATTATTCATTACTCAGTTCATTATTATACCGCCATTGCGTTTTTATAGGAATTCTTGAGGTGCGGTGTAATGAAGTATGAAGTAGTATTTTAAGAACTGAACTGTCGAAGGTTGTTTTTGTTCAAAGCCAACAGTGAATTTCCTTGCGACAGTTATCTCCTGTGAGTATTGCAAGATCTGTAGTCAGTGCGTATACCATGGGCGTTTTTTTGTCGAAAGTTTGATGCCTTCATCTGCGAACGCACTCTGACTAAAGGAATCCATAATAACTACTTACGAACAGATTACTGAAGTAATTTTCCCGAGTTTATAAGAACGTCGCTTAAGTGAGGAGCTCAATTCAGTTAAAGTTCACTACATTACTACCCTGGGTTTGGGGCTTTTCACAAGCAGCGGCAAGACCAAGTCTAGTACATTTGGGTGCTTTGCTCTGCAGTATTAAAGATATGGTTAAGATATTTAGACAGCTTTAATTACAGCTTGATTGTCTCTACATAGCCTAGATTATAAGCATGGTCTTAGAATTGTTATGTAGGTTAAATATCCAGTAGAGCAGTCGCGCTCCTCTATTTTTTCCACTTGAAAAATTTTTTTTGGATATTTGTTCAAATTCGATTTGCTTCAGCACACGCGCACCGGTAAAAGTGCTGATATTGCAAATAAATGCATTTCCCAGGCAAATAACCAGTACAGGTGAGCTTGCAATAAAAGTAGAATTAAGTTGGATATAAGTGTATGGGATTCTTCCATTTAAGTTAGTCCGTAAGCAGCTCGTAAGAATTTAAGTAACAAAGATCTGTTTCTCGCCAAAAATTAAAAGTTTTTTTTTTTTCAATCCAATCGGGGATTGGATTTAATTTATTTTCTATTTTCTATGGCAGACATAGTTTTTATTGCTGCTTAACTGTCAACTAAAAAAGGTGATATCAGCTCGTGGTATTAAAAAAGGCAAACTTTGTAGCTACTTGTTTCCAGGACCTTGGCTTGTAAAACGCTACTGTAGTCTGGTAGTCTGATTGAAGTTGTTGGTCCGAAGATTTCGGAATAAAATTCTGCATTTTGGACCCATTCGCGATGTCGTTGTTTAAGTGTATTTTATTTAGTTTTCGTTCAATTCATCCTTAGACAAAGTGGTAACGAATAATTAAGTGAAGTTCAAACATCCAATTTTGCAGTCTGCGCATGTATTGTCGTCCGTATATTTTTCTGAGATCCGTGCGTGTCCTGTCAAACATTGTTTTTTTCTGTATAAAAAGGGCTTCTAAACAGGCTACTGGAGCGGTTCGAAGTGGCGATGCAAGCCTTTTTTTGAATTTTATACTAAACCGAAAGATACTATCAAAAGTATCAGCCTTAATTATCATTGCCACCAAAAGTCTCCTACGCTAAATTGGAATTTCAAACAAATTTAACCGCCCCACATTTTTCCCACTAAACCATTTTAAAAGTATCAAACTAACCAAATTTTAAAAGTTTAAATACTAGCAATTACGCATTCCCACAAGTTTTGGATACAGTTTCCCACAAACCCGATTCGATTCAAAAATCATAAACAAAAAAAAAAAATAATTCTCATAACTCATACCTATTTGTGAACAAAATATCTCCCAAATTACTCATATCCATTTGCTATTAAATTGTTTAATCATCAGAAATTCTTTATACAACATCCTCTTTTATTACACGGAAAATCAATAAATCATTTTTCAAAGGCTGATATAAAAAATGTACACATTTCGTTCTAATGCTTCGCGTCAAATCGTTATCATTCCCTAGAAATTCAACTAAGTGCCAACGCTCCTATTTCGATTAGAATTATCGCTCCCATAAGGGCGAACTTTCCCGAACATGAACATAAAGTCTTATCTGTAGGTATCAATCGACTTACTGCTGCTATGTTCGTAGATACAAAGTTCGATAACATAGAACAAAATTCAGTAACCAATCATTTCTGTTTATAGAGAAATGAAAGACGGTTAAGGCATGACTCCTGTTGGCACAACAATGATATGTCTTTTCATTAACCACACAAGAAGCTTGACTTGTAAATATTTTAATAAGATAGAGTATTCCTTCAGATATAAAAAATATACATACATAGATGCAACATTATGAAATAAAAAATGGTTCATAAGACCTTGAGTTGCCAAGAAAAGATTTAAATCGCGCCGTCTTTACCTATTACAGGTACGACTAATGATGCTTATTGTTATTAGGATTATTCCCATATTTGGGCTAGCGAATTATGAACGCTTGTTACTTTGCAGTCTTCAATAAGGTTATGAATACAATGATTAAGCGGCCGTGGAAAATTGTATCTTCACAGGAAATAAATAGGGAAGCTTTACCAATAATGTCAAAATGGAATAGTACATACAGCGTACAGACAAAGCCAGTCTCATATTTCCTTTGCGCCATATTGATGAGATGAGTCAGCTAAGATCATCAATCATACGAAAACGTTAACTGCGTCGCTACATTTCTGCACAACAAAGGAGTCGTTACAGGCAACATTATCGAAATACCAATTAATGACTTTTCGCCAACTGATATGACAGCAACAGCAAACCAACAAAGATTCGCAATGCATAAAGCGGCGGCTTCATTGCTAAACACATGGAATTACACATCTCATTTCAAAAGGTGATTACAACGACATACGTGGTTTGAATTGTGCAGCACAAAGGAGATGAAAGGCACTAAAGCGCCCTGTGACATAACACGCACAAACAATCAATCTGCAAAATGTATAATGTATCTATATGCAAGTGAAAAAAATAAAACATTTATTTTGATTGATGTCCCGCGAATAAAATGCCTTAATGGTTAATTTGGGTATCGATTTCGCTGTATTCTGCGAAATGCTTTTTTGTTCTTACTATACTGCCTCAATTAATTGCCGATTTATCGCTTACTCCAATCGGTTGTGTAAAATCGTATGGGTGCAGTCCGTTTTATGGATTCTCTGGATCATCGACAAAAATAACTCTGTTCTTGTCTGGTCACTTGGTCACTCACGGAATCGCATTAAGTAACATTGAGAGCGATTTAAAAAAAAAAGGAAATAAAAGAAAAAGCAGGAAAAATTGGTTATCATTTTGAAAGAGAGCAACACTCTAAATGACTGACTGACTGAATCACTCACTCATCAATCATTGATCATTGTTTTGTGAAGTGCTTCAACCCTCCGAGAACTCCTTAGGAAGAGGTTTTTTTTTCAGAGAAACACGATGACATACATTATGGCCAGAGAGGAAATAAACAAATTTCAAACGCTCTGAGTAGGAACACCATTTACTATGACATGTTCCAAGATCTGACGTCCTCTAATACGGCTTCCTCCAAAGCTGTGCGAGAATAGGAAAAGGAAAACGTACCAGACATGCGCACTAATCCACATGAACATCTCTAAGATGGCTTTCATCAAAATTTCATTAAGAAAAGGATTTAATTCTAAGAGCAAGCTCCTTTCAAGAAGTTTAAGAAGAGCTCACCTTCTGCCGAAAAGACAATTAACATTGTTACAAATGGGGCATCCGTTCCAGAAGGTTGAATTTAAAAACCCCCAAAGTGATAGAAAAATCTCGCTGATCGCTGTGTCTCAACAACGTCTGTGCTAAGGCAACTTATATTTCGCGTGTATGTAAAGAGACTGCCGAGACACCGCCAAATTGTATTCCCTTTTTTCATAGCGAAATAACGTCCATTTCTGGAGACTGGTAGTGTAAGAAAATACCATGAGATAAACAAATTGAGTCTATACACTCAGTTCGAAGCAACCCAAGAAGAACCTGAAACGCTTAAAAGCGAACGTATTAATGTCGCCAATACTTAAGCAAACGACTGTGTCAGATCAAAATTTGCCTGCAAACTTCTAATGGCTGAATCTTTTAGTAGCAAAGCAGCAAGCTGTCGCTATTGATGTGTCCGCAAAACAGAATGTCACCTTTTGCATTCATTCCAATGCCAAGATCATGTACCTTTGCTTTCTTCTTCAAAGAACTTTACGTTTTGACAACTTTATGTCAAAAGCAATTTGTCTAAAACGTATTTTGGTATAAACAATCTGTCTAGACAGCAATGGTAGTTCCTCAAGCAAATGTCAGAACGACAATATTTCTCTTCGTTTATCTACCTGTTATTTTGTAGATTTATTTTCCATACGCAAAAAAAATAATAAATAAATAGAAAGATTATCTTTTGTTTTTCTACACAAAAAACCAAACAAACAAACAAAAAAAACACCTTGGCAGTACTCCAAGCATAATATAGAAAAAAAATATGATACCCAAAATATATAAAACAAACTAGAGCAGCACACATTTCTTTCGCAATGAAAGCGCAAATATTTCAATTACCTCACTGTCCGCCAATTTTGAAAGAAACATTATATATAAATTATTATCTATGCCTATTCTTCAAAGCAGCGTTAAAAAGCATTATTAATAATGATTAATAGACAATTTGTATCTATTGAAAGGACACGCAACAAGATGAGTCTTGAGTACCTACACTACACATACCACGTTGACCCATTTAGTGAATTTATCTGATAGAATAACGAAACAGCTGCACCAATTTGTCTCTAGTCTCTATCGATCGCTCTTGCTGCTTAAATTTTCAATCAAAAAAAAAATCATAGTTCCATTTGCAGAAATCAGATCAGAAAATTAATTGAATCATTTTGTAATGCCACATCGATTAAGTAACAATCTATAAATGCGAATTGAAATATGTTTCACAAATTTAATTTTACCCTCATGAGGATGGCCAATGGGCTTTGCCATTTATAAATCATAAATATTCGCAAATACATTTATTATTAGTGGCTGCGAATATTCATACATATGAATATTGGTTGTAGTTGGTTTTAATTAAATTTTAGAATTTATTTGAGATGTGAGTGAGAGATAATTAATTATCGCAACTGTCACCATTGTTGTTAAAGTGTTGTCTTTGCGAGATGTAGCTACATTAGAAAACTTTTTACATTTCTTTTTTTTCGAGTAAAATTTTAGATTTACTGAAATAAATCTGATTTATGTTGCAGAAATACTTGAAATAGACCATGGTAATGGAGAGGGGTTTCGACATTCTTTATTTTTGTGTTCATGTCGTGTTTTTTCACGAATAACTCTCAGATATATGCCAAATGTTTGGAAGTCTGCGTTTTGAATTTTTATGATGGTCGGCTGATGATCAGGAATGAGGGGACATACGCTTGCCACTTGGTCCGCCTTTAGCAGGCAGTTTCGGGTAAATTTCTGTGGGTAACAAGAAATTTGGTGTTGTTACATTTGATTCTGGATTTTTTATTCAATCTTTTAGTCTACACATGCTCCTGTTACTGTTCGATCTTCCCTTAATGATGCTATTGATCTCCAGTCATGTCATACTTGCTGTGTAGCATTGAGAAAATTGCCAGAGATATGAATGTGCACAAATTAAAATGTTGGCAAATCACGTTTGAATGTCAATTCCTCATAGAATTCGTTTCTAGATTTTGGGATAACATAGAAATACCAAAGGTTAATCAAACCCAATAATAAACTCGAAATTAGAATATTTCATTTTTCTTGTTTATGCTTCTGGCATGAACGGGCCTGTATCTACCCTCAAGGCTAAGGTTACAATGTATGCGTATTCTGACGAACTACTGGTCTGACTAACAACAGTTCCATAAGAACCTACAGTTTTATTTGTTCTGGAGTGTACGTCAGAGCAACAAAGAACAAAGCAGAACAAATAAAACTGTAGGTTATTATGGAACTGTTGTTCGTCAGAATACGCATCCACTGTCACCGTAGCCTTAGTCGGCCTTCGTGACATGAACTCCTGCTGCATTCCTAGAAATGTCCCTCTTTGACATCAAAATATAGCCTCAGCAAATTTATAGAAGGCGGTTTACTTTCTTCCATATTCATAATTTCCTCCGCTGTTCCCCAATTTTTATTGGGTAAACGCCTATACAGAATGAATGAGCTTGCAATGAGTTAGAAGGTCTGGACTTTGTGGTCTATATTTTAGAGGTAGTTTCTCCGTGTGTTTTAAAAATATGATCATGATCTAATTTAGAATAGTAAACTCTATAAAGAGAAGACCGAGGGTAATCTATTAAAAATGATTTGGCGGAACTTCTTATTAAGGAACTAAAGGTGTATGCATAATTCGGCCCTAATTTGATAGTTGCTTAGCACCTACAGATGTAGATGGCATTTCAGCTTACCAATTTTGACCTAAAGTGTTTTCTTAGTCTTGGTGGAAGCCCTGATCCAATCAGGCCTACCTTTTCATACATGGCCCCATATTCCAACAAGTATCTCTATCCTTTGTTTTTTTATTTATTAAAAAGAAACAATGTGATGAGACCGCTTTGGAAGTGCTTAAAAGTCTTGAAGGACCTTCTCTCGAATACAAAACTATAAAAAAATGTATCCATATTTTTTTTACTGCGTTATGTATCGCTCTAAATTTTATATAAATATTATTAGCCATTTCACAGGTTCGTCAGAAAAGGTGCTGAAAGTAGGTGTGGCTGAAGGTAGGGAATTTCTGGCAAGATCAGTGGCGATTTTTTTTTGTTATATATTTATTTCCTTTAAACATAATTTCGGCAACAAAAAGGTGGGTGGGTTAGATTGTAATTTTGAAAATTTATTTATTATGGTATATTCTTCACGAGCTTCCAACAGCAATCTATCCCAACACCTCAACGTCAGTTACAGATGCATCATCAGGCAGGCATACATTTAAAAAAAAAACGGTTTTACTCGGGATAAAAGCTACTTAAAATAAAATACCAAACTCTATATTCTCTACACTACCAATTCAATTTATAAACAGAATTAGAAATGCTGTTATTTGTACTGTTCCTATTCCAATTTCAACATCCCCGCAGGCGACCAATTGAGATTTGGAGGTTAAAATCCGATTAAGGTGTTTTCGAGCACAAAGAGAAAAAGAAATACAACAACAAAAAAAAAAAAAACACGTTCCGCAAATTTCTCTACACACAATCTTGTTGATATTGATAGAGAACAATCAAGGCAAATGAAAGTACCTACATACCTTCAAAATGTGGTGTGCTTAATCAATTTCATTCCGCGAAAACCACTCAAAAACAATAACTTGGCAAAAAAGAAAACCTAATTTTTTTTTTTGCTACGACGATGTTACGTTGCTTGTTCAGGGCATTTAATCATCGATTCCACTCCAATGCTGATGTCATCGTAACGCGCATCGCGCGTGATGTTTCAGCAGAGTCTTGTGTCTTCCTTTTATTTCATTTCATTTTTTGATCCCCCGTGTCGACAGTCATCATTTCGGGCAGAGAGATACCTCCCCTATACTGCACCTCAGGAAAAACGAAATGGTATCAAAAAAATGTGTCCATTTCGGTGCGGTTTTTGGTTGCATGACTAACAACACCATGCAAATAGTAGGTAGGTACTTGGTCGAGAGTCGTCTTGCTGTTTACTTGCATATTTTAAATGCCAACTGCAGAATGAGTTTTTGCGTCTTTAAGCTACTTATGCCGAATAGTTGTTGGACTCGGTCTGGACACTTGCGGTCGGAGTTTACAGCTCACCAACTGGAATGGAATGGAAATTGTAACTATTTTCTTTCTTCTTTTACAATGTATGGTGTTCTCTGCGAGCCGACCTTCCCCTACTTGGCACCCCTGGTTAAGCATTTCCCAACGGCAATCCCCAGGGTCGAACGCGGTAATGAACTTAAAACACTGTCGGTTGTTTTATTAATAAGCCGGTTGTGTTTGTGTTTTTTTTTTCTTTTTATTATTATTTTTTACGCCGAAGGTGTTCTTAAGGTGAGACCTTTAGGAATTGTCTCTGTTGAGACGAAAAGCCTCTTTTGTCTGCTCTTGGGCATATTATCGATTCCAGGAAATGCAGCTCAGTGAGTGAGTGGGCGTGATATGCTGAAATGCGGGTTACATTTGTGTATTGCATTGTGACAGGGACAGCTCGCACACACAAACGCGCACGCATTGCCAGTGGTGCTTTATTTCCGTTTTGTAATAAATCAGATTTATATAACCAGTTTGTGAATGTGGCTCTGGTCTGGTCGTAGGAACTACGTACATATATCTCATTGGGTGTGCGAATATAATTTACACGGAATTGTAATTACCTGCATGTTTACCCAGCGGAATGTTTTCATTTTGTAATTGACAGAAAGATAGTAAACAAGGCGATTTGTTGCCAGACATAGGTAGAAAATTAAAACGGTGCTATTCCGTCTTCAGAATATTTATGTGAAAGCGTCACCCAAAGCAGTTTGTTGTGGTCAGTGACCTAGCCATACATACATTTGTATGTACATGAACTACAAACAGACATTCGTGTTTGGATAAGTACTCGCTAAAGAGATTTTGCAACTTAAAAAAATTAACAAACACAAGAGGTCCTTAGGCTGATAACCCAGTAGAATGAAAAAAGTGGAGTCTTTGTTGTTTAAACACACTTGTAATACTCCCTGGGGCTATTGTGGCGAATTTGTTGACTTTATGTTATTATTTTTCAGTAGATAGATACAAGTTAATTGAAACTGTCATCTTGCACTTTGAACATCTGGGTTACATCTTCTTATACCAGATAGGGTAGTTTCATAGGTTTAAACATTTTTCGTTATGAGAAGCTCAAGAGTTCATGAATTCCTTTGATAGTAAGACCCTTAACGGAGATAGACATAGGAGTATATTTACTTGCCAACAGCATTGAAAGTAATGTTTGCCAGTTCGTCTGTCGGTAATGTTTAGATAAGATTTATCCAGTTTGTCCGCTTTAAGTTGGAGTATTAATTTTCGGTAGGACAAATTATTTCCATTTAATACTAGCATTATTTTTTGTTTAATCTTCCAGCCTGCGCTTGAAGAAGATTTTATGTCCTGCTCGTAGGAAAATAAAGCTTATGACTTCTTATCAAGTTTTACAGATGAATTTTTGATATATCTAAGCACTGCTAGCCCTTGCTAGAGCCTTTTTTCCGTTTCTGTAGAGCTCTTGCCAATTTTTTTTAAGGGTGGTACATAATTGAGAGAGCAGTGTCGAGTGAGAAAGTCAGTTAGAATCTCAATGTCACGTCATTTGAAGTGATCTAATTTCGTTGCCGAGTTCAATTGACTGTTGATCTTGACGCACCTCCTGGATGGAGCTTCTGTTTAGGGCTTCATATGACTTGATGCTAATAATTGGTAAACCGCAGAATGGTTCCGGATTTATCCAAGGAGTAGTGGAGCCTTCGCGTGCTTAGTTGTAAGTAGTGTTGTAATTGTTGTAAGTAGCTTCTTTGTTGATATACACTATTCAGAAAAATCCGTACATGTTTGAAGGCATATTTAAAGAATTCAAGAGCTTTCAGTGCGGCTTGGCTGGCTGAGAATATATTTGGGACTTTGTCTTTAATGTTTCCTACAAAGGAGGTCCCTAATGGACCGGCTCGGAATGGTTGTTTTGTATTATCCATAGAAGGTAAATTGACCGTAGAAGGCATGTAATCAGTAACAGCAATCGGTTTCATAGAGTTGAGTATGTTTAGGTGTCCTTTTAATTCGCTCTCTTTGAATTGATGAACGCAACGAAGCTTCAAAGCTTCAAAAATTGCGGCAGTCTTCTTAAGTCGAATATGAAGCGGTGGTAAGTTAGAACGTTTTTCCTAATGAACTCTTGGCTCGTGTTATACCAATACAATTCAGTCTTTGTATTGTCTAAAGTGGTGTTTGGCTTGAGGTTTAATTAGCATCTTCCCAAATATTCTCCATAGGCCAGAAGTTGCCTATTTTAGAGTCATATCTTATTTTTAGCTTAGGACAAAATCTCAATCGTCCTGGAGTCATCCTTTTGAGAGTTCGTATTTTCTCCTCTCGAATAATAGCACAGTTTTCGTTTTACCTGTTTAACTTGCATATTTATGAAACACGTTTGAATATAAAAATATATATATATAGGCCCAATTCAGATTATGTATCAGACAACAAAATTCATTGCTTCCTCGCGAAAATCGGCATGTGTGTCCTTGCAAACGATACTTACATTTTACCAAGCACATTCTCGATATCGCAACAGGGTCAGGGTTACAACCATAAAACGAGCAACATCGACCTCCGGCTAAATGAAAGCCTTTAAAAACAAGTCGTCTCTGACCTACTCCAACAGAAAACCAACATGTCATAAATTTAAATTGATGGGAGTCTCTCGCATTTTTTCATAACGTGCTTACTTTCGAAAACCCTTAAGCAGTCCCATCGTAAAAATACCCATTAAAATTCTCATTCCCACTTTGAAATGCTTCTTTGGCTGCTCTGTGCCACAGTATTCCGTATGAACCGGTGGAAAATGCGCAAAAATAGTTTACATTTCCATGGAACTCTAAAGCAAAAAAAAAAAAAAATGTGAGAACCCTTACAAGAATTTTCCATCTGTCACTTAAAAAACCCCACAAACATCGCTTCAAAATCACCATATATGATGATGATGAGATGAGTATGATGACGATGACGATGACGATGCCAAAGTCGAAAGATATTACTGGAAGTGCAGTTAAGTTTATCACCGTGTCGTCATTAACAAACAACCAAAACCAACCACCTCCAGCATCACCGCCATTAACATTTACTTTTTTGTCATTTGGGTTTCTGTCTCATATTCGAATTGACATAAGTAGTCACCTAAAAGACGTACTTGATCCTCGAAATGAGTTCTTCTTCCTCTTCAAACAAAAAAAAAAAAAAAAAAATTACATAAGGAATAGCTATGCGATGGCGATAGATTTACGCCTCCTGGTGCTCATTAGCAGTTTAGCACCTCGTATAATGACTGTGGATGGCGTTTATGTTGGAGCTGGAGCTGGTGTTGTCATGTTATTAAGATTTTCCTTGTGTAGGTATGTATGGGGTGTATTTGGCGTTAAGTGGTCGAGTTTGCAACGGCAGTCATTTGAATAAAGGCATAACTGCAACTGCAATTCACTAATACGAGAGATATAAATAAATTTTGTAAAAGGCGAACACAAATGCGCAGTTTTTCTGCGTTTGTGACGTGTGTTTTTTTTTTTATTTTATATTTCTGTTTCCCTCTTGATGTGTTTCGTTTATAGTCATTTGATTTTTATTTGCATTCAATTAATTTGAGTCATCTTTTGTGGGTATGAATCATTTTATTCGCTTGTATTTGGTTGGTACGTGATGGTGAAGGGGAAATGCAATCGGATGTTGATGTTAAAAAATGTTGTTACAAATTAAATGAGGAGGTTAAATTATAAATGAGGTCGGGGAGAATATGACTCAAAGTGATCAGTTGGTTGGCAATGATGCATTAATTGAAAGAATATGGATTAAGACATATAGGTCAATCGCTTTCTTCTCGCCATTTAACGACGAGATTATGATCAGTATTACAGGGATCATAACCCTCCCACTTCACTGCATTCCTACTGGCCCGCCTGTGGGGTTCGCTGCAGGCTTCCCGATCCCTCCTTTGAACATGAGAATACCAACTGAGTCGGTTTAGCTTCAATTTTTTCGAGATGGGTTCTTTGACGTGAAGTCTTCCTTGGATTCTGGAACTTCTAATTTGATCATGCTTTGTTACTCCATCTCCAGCATTGTGAACCGTATGTGAGCGCCGGACGCACAACTGCGGTGTAGAGCCTTCCTTTCAGCTTAGGGGACATTTTTCGGTCACAGAATATGGCAGAGTTTTCCTGCCACTTCATCCAACCTACGCTTACACGATGATTGATATCGTCATCAACTGTTACTTCGCTGTTGATCATTGATAACAGATATTTGAACTTTTCACACTTGGGAACCACCCCACCCCATTCAAATAAATGTCCGGAATGGGTTGACTTGGGTCAGAGAATGGGCAGTACAGATACTATGTCTTTTTTTTGCTAATACGATACCCATTCCCTTCTATAACATCTACCCAAACATTAAGTGCTCGTTGCAGGGAAGTCTGATCATTGCTTATGAGGGTTCCATCGTCAGCAAAGAATAAGAATAACTGATGCACTTTAGGTCCATCGCTTTATGCCTACAAAAAATAATAATGAAATTAAAAACAAAGGGAACAATAATTTTTTTATTATCAACTGTCAACTAAAATTGTCTGGATATTACAAAGTCTGAAGGAAATTGAATGTCAAAATATTTAATTTTTAACAACTTTTTGTCAATAGTTGATATTTTTCGAATAAACGAAATGTTTGCCTGGCTTTATTTCGGGTGACTGTGTTTCTTCTAGGAGCTGTCTTTGGGGTCTCTGGGCTATATTCATAGTCTGTCGACTTCTCTGTTGACTACGCTAACGTGGTAGCGCTCAATAAAAAAAGTGTTGAAAAGTCCAGGCTAACAAAAAAAGCCAAAACACCCACCCCTGATCTTTGAACTATTTATGTATTATTTCTTCATTCATAAATTTAATTTTCACATAACATCCGAAAAATGACGAAGGACCGGGTATAGGTAGGTAGGTAGGTAAAGCGGCTGATTTCCATGACTACTTAGAGAAAGTACGCAAGTAGCGATGTAGCGCCGTTTTGATGCCACCACTCATGATGACCTTAGGGTAAGAAGTAATGGGTGTATGTGTACTCAGATCCACCCGGTGGAGTTGTGAAAGGTTATGATATCATTGAGACGCCTAGCCTTGGCCAAAGCCAGGCAGCTACATAGTAGGTGAAAAACTGTTTTGCTCTTATTGGCGTCATTGCAGCTACGGTAATATATATTTTAAGGTATGCCGAGGCTGCGAGCCTGTGTGGCTACCGCCCAGTGCAGTGGCCCGTACTTACAGCCAGCAGTCTAGCGACATTCACCCGCGTTTTGTTTATGAGGTTTTGATGAGGTTCTAAATTTGTTATATTTGGACTAAGTCTTCCTGGAAGTGACGCAGTTCGTCAGATTCCTCCACCTGGTTTCTGCCCCCGCCTTGAAGTGTAAGGAGATTTCTTCCTACACGAACCCCTACGGGAGGAAAACTCCCACCGCTCAGAATTTCGGAAGGGGGGAGTTCTGGCCAGCTCCTTAATCGCAAGAACCTCCACCTGCAAGACGCTAGACGACTTCGGGAGCCGGAAGGATAAGGACGTGTGTAATTCGTCTGAAAAGACACCCGCTCCCACTCCACAGTCCATTTTGGACCCGTCAGTGAAGATTCGTCAATGACAGTGCCTGCCTCCTATTCTGATTTGGACGGGAAAGCAGTAATGAAGGTTTTCTGAAAGTTGAGTTTGGGTGTAGTACAGCCAGTAGATAGTGCATCTACGCTCCTCGGTAGTAAGGTTGAGGATATTGTAGTGCCCGTATTGTTATTCAGTGCCCCTGGTGAGCATTAAGCAGGACTGCGAAGGTATCAGAAGTGCCATAAAGCTTCCAATTCATATAATATTGGTTAGGGCACTACTCTTATCTCTTTGCATTTGGTCTCTTATGGTGGTATAAACGTTGTTTCTTCACTTTGAGCACAACTGAGTTAGCAATTTGAATGTTTGGGCATCATGTATTTTTCTTATAATTCAATCAAAAATGTATGTCAAATTGCTATAAGTTTACTCCGTTTTGGCGCTGACTGTATTTAGCACATTTATTAAACTCAAAAAACATTTGAGCGAAATTTTGAAAATTCTTTTGTTCTTAGTTGTTTGAAAGTTTATGGCGCATTATGTCCTTCACCAAATGTGATACTTTTAAAATAAGTAATTGTGTGGAATTACAGCTCGATAGATAACAATGAATTTTTTTTCAAGTGATTTTAAATCAGTTAATTGAAAAGTGCAGCACATGGGGCTTAAACAGACTTACCGAGAGTTGCCTCTATTTCTCAGTGAAGTCAAATCTTACACGAAATGCAAAAACAAAGATTAACTTCTGTTTCTACCCATTTTTCTATTTAAAATAACGTTTAACTAAGTGACCTCGATTTAACTGCTATCTAATCGATTTGGTGACAAAAAATTCTCACACATCTAAAACAAGCCCATCATCGTCCTCCTCCTTCACAATTTAATTAGTCGCACTATTTGTACTTAATTTTCTTAAAATGGTATCATTAAATTCCAACCGCATACCCACATACTTATTTGCCTCTCAAAGGGTTATACATAATATAGAAAATCTGTTCATGCCACTCAGCGCAGATTTTAAATCTAAACATTCGCAGAAGTCTGCTGTCATTTAAAACGCAATCTAAGTTTGGTTGGTAGTTTCCGTTAAAACTGAACAACTAAATGAAGTCATTAGTGCGAAACTTCTCCCAGCCCCCAGATACGAACGAGTACACATACACATGCAATGCATGAAATGCTCATTTATTCTTCTTCGCCATATATGGGCGATACGCGTTAAAATGTGCATAATTGAGCTGCCACTCCAAGCCCTGATCTGGATAAATACATACATGAGTATATATCTCTCCTCGGAAGAAACTTGAGAACATTTTCTAATTATACTCAGCGGCAGCAGCAGCAGCTTAATTGCCTGCCAGAACAATGCTTCTTCATCGAGTAGCAGTAGAAGGTAGGTACATACCTCCAGTGTATAGGCAAAACAAAAATAAACTCGAATAACCTTCAAAATGATTTCATCGTGAATGCCAAATCGTGTCACTTATGCTAATGTGTTTATATCCTTGCCATATGCTACTAACACGGCTACCTCCTTAAGGCATATCTTCTCCTAGTCAGCACTCCAGTGCCACGACCACGACCACGACTACGACTCTATTCTAGCACACATCCAATTAACCTCATTTGTAATGCGATCGGTTCCAATGTTGGAATCTCTTAACATTATCTTCCCTATGGGAAGGACAACAAGACTTAAATTGACTATTTTACAGTTTTTTACTTTTATTTTTATTTTATTTTGCAGATAAATTAAAGCCATGGCCCAACTAATGCAAATTCGACTCCAAAGACTCGACGCCCAACCGTGGGGATTCCGTCTTCAAGGTGGAAAGGATTTTGCTGCACCACTTGTCGTACAGAAGGTATGTTTATAGTTATAATATACTCCATCGTATGTGTAGACATGAACGTGTTTCTGACGTTTTAATTATAGAACATCGTGGTTAAGAAAGTGATTAAAAAAAAAAAAAATAAAATAAAAAATCTGGGTCCGTGGGTCATGCAATTTGTGCTCTTGTGCTTTCTGAACAAACTAAGGATTATAAATGAGTCCCTTGGTGATGATATGATGATGTTTTCTCGTGGAGCATCGCTGTGGGGGGGGGGGGGTAAATTGTTGCAAAAGTGAAACTATAATATCTACCTATATATTTGTTATGTATGGTCTGGTCATGGTGGGTGTTAGATTACATTTTTTGACATGACTGGTTGTGGCAATTCTGCAGAAAAATGATAAGAACATTTTTTAAATAAACTAAGCTACATACAAGCTAAGTTTGACCAAGCACAGTGCCAGTGGTCGCACACTTGCTGATGGTGTAATTCATTTTATGAGGTTTTTCCTGTGTTTTTTTTTTTTTTTCTTTATTTCACTGGAATGTTTGTGTAGTATATGTAATAGTTTATTTTAATTTAATTATGAAAAATGTGGTTATCGTCCGCAAACAGTGCTGTATACAGTAGCGTACAAGATAATTGCAACAAGGCGGTTTTAGAATGAAATATACATCTAAAGATTTATTGCAAGAAGTAAGCTTATGTAAAACTGAAGTTTGGTCTAATTTCACCACAAGTTTTTTGTCATTTTAGTAAATATCTCTGATTTAGTGGTATCACTACTTCAAATTCTACAAAAGCTACTATAACAAGTTTGTATTTTCTGCGAACTCAGAGTTCCCAAAACCTTTTCTCCTAATATTCATATTTTATTCCCTACTAAACAATGTTAAACAAATGAAAGTTTTACAAAATCGGTACATTATTATTTTCTTTTATTAAAAAAAAAGAGATAACGTCGTTTAAAAAACAATAATTTTCTGGTATCTTTCTTTATAAAATACCTACTAGCCGATCAGCCCGGCTTCGATCGAGTGCTCAGGAAATATGAAATATACAGTAAACTATGATTTATGCACACATCATCAGGTTGCCTATCGTAAATAGTTCGCTTATTATTTTCTTTTCTTATTTTAAGCCATCGCCAAAGAACATTATTTAAGAAGTATAAGTATCACACATAACATATTTACTGAAACAAAAACTGATCCCAATCGTCTGTTACCTACCAGAAAACACGAATGAGTCGAAAATGGAAAAAGAACAAATGAAAAATCCAAAATTGGGCCATTAAACCAACAAATAAATTAAATTATAGACCCAGCTGTTTCTAAAATTACTCAGCTCTCAGAAAGCGTAGGCATATGATTTGGGATAGTTTAAAGTCGATTTCAAACTGCAAGTTTATTTTTGAGAATCTTCATGAAATTTCTTACTCTTGGATGTTTGTCATTCGTTCGATAGAGATGGGGCAGCGAATACAAAATTTAAGGTGGTACGGGCCGGATTTGAATCAGCGACCCCCCGCTGAGTGTTCCAACACACTTACCTTTGTTTACCTATTTAACCTAAATATTAACGATATGGAACTCCGGTTCTGCTGTAAAATTTGCAATTTTACATTTGGTTAAATGATCTAAAAAAACTATAAGTGATCAACTTACGAATATTCAAAGGACCTGTTAACATTAAATATCTGAGTCTGAATGATTGTATATATAGGCATAGCTTTTTCTTTATGTATAAGCATTTTAGAGAAAATTATTTCTCCTTTGTTGAAGCTTGTAGTAACGACTAATTTGTTTGAATTTATAAAATTAAAGTTCTCATCGCTGTTAAGTAAAGAAAGATTGGCAAGCTATAGTTTCTTTTTTGTCGGTTACTGGTCATAATTGAAGGGGATTGCCAACTTGTCACAGCCACATGGTCAACATGTTCTTTATATCAATTTTGTCACTAAATACTCCTTTAAAGGTGTCATTAAGCAGCTCAACAAAAATATATCTCTACTCTTGATGTAGATACTTAAGTCAAATCTCCCCTCTTCTTATCCCCAGTGCAGTTCGTCACGAAATATTACTTATTTCTTACAAATGAAAATCCAACTATAAATCTAGAAGGGAAGATCCAAGCCTATCCGTTTTTTGCGGCGTATGTAAATACTGAAATAAAAAAATTTACTCTAGACCTACTAAAATTTGTATAATAACAACGCATACATTATTTCCAACAACAAAAAAATATTGCAGCATTTTTCCATAAACACATTTCCTTGAGTTTCCTATTTTTTTTACCGCAAAATGAAGTCATCAGCAATTTTATTTTATAAAATCTCAATTAAATATGCCATTGTAATTGAAAGGCTAAAAATAAAATAAATCCCTGTGCATTCTCATTACTATTCAGAGTCAGTAGATACCTAAGTTGAAAATTCATTGCATAATAAGTCTATTAAATTGTTGTCAGACAATCACATAAAGACCGCAAAAAGATGTCTACATTTTGTGTAGCCAGTGCAACCGAAGTAATTTGAAACTTGGGAGAGAAGACCTCTGGCCAACTGAACATCATTTTGTGGTCAGATGAATCTCATTCTCAATTAATTTAAGTCGACATATTTCAATATTCATAAAAACAATATTGTAAGACCGCAAATTAAATCAGAGTTCCTATTTCATTTAAATACTTTGTAATGCGTTTTATGCGTTCTTCCATAAAATTGGAAAAAAAAAATATTTTTTCACGCATGTCGTCGGTATGACCAGTAAATAAAAATGTCTGAAAGTTATTGACGCATATTTTTGTTTGAAGAATCTCTAATGAATTCGTATACGTGTTTTGATGTGACTCATAGTTATCAATTAATTGTGATACGCCAATAGTCATAGATTCTTGTTGTTTTTTTTTTTGTTTAAGAGACTTCATAACATGTTTAGCTAATTAGCATATAGCTAATATTTTCACAGAAAGGTATTGATTTCTCATCAGCTGTGGTCAGGTTATTGGCCACTTTAAGAAGATTTATTGCGTTTTTTTTTTTGTTTATCGAAATCTTCTCCTAAAATATGTGGCTTTCGAAGAAATTTCATTTAATGTTGAGTTTGAGAGTTGTTGAATTTCAATACGAAATCATTAAGTTTTTAAATTGTAATTGTAATATGTTCATCGTTTGAGTACCTACGACACGATTGATGTTTATATGTTTTATGTTCTGATCATCTACCGGAACGGCGGCGTTCTTTTCAAATTCAATTCAAATAACTCACATATTGTGTCTCAACCAATCGGGACAACCTATTTTTAACCTTCCTCGAAACCAAACGAACATTTGAACAGTTTGGCGCTCTGATGACGTAACACACAAACCGGCCATAAATTTTGCATATAAGATTGATAATATTCAACAAAACTAATTTCCATCAAAATAAAAAATGCCTATCTGTTCTCTCCGATGTTTCGCTGGCGCGGCAAGCCTTACGAAAGCAAACCAATGTCCACCAGTCTTATCAAAATAATGGCGTTTTCCAATGATATTATTTAGCCAACTACCGGCACACACCATTCTCATTACGCGCACGATAATTGGCTTACAAATACAGAATGCAGTAGATATTCAAAACCCCGGACACCAAAGTAATGCCTTGCAATTTTCATCAGCATATCCAGTTGTAGGGTTGTAGGGTTGAAGCACGATGAAAACAGTATGTGTGCTCGCCGAGATTCTATAAACTTCTCATCCGTATAAAGTCGGATTAATTTATGATTCAGATTCATTTCGGTGTCCTCGCCTCGTACATAACGAGAGCATTGTTTTGTTACCCAGGCGACTGGCGCGGCGGCGGCAAAGCAAATGCGTGTGCGGATAATTGAATTTAAGGGCGCAGAAAATAGAGAGAACGAGTTGGAGCTTAAAATGTTAAAATAGCACCAGCAACGCCAACACAGAAGCAAACCACCGAAATGCTAAGCAAACCCTCCTGTTGTTTTAAATCCACAACCCCATTCAAGTAATTTGTTTTTTCGCGTACACAATGAATTAAGCACCATTAATTATGCCATAAAAAGGGTGTGACAGGAAGTTGAAAACCCCATTTGCAGTTGTATTTATGTTTTAAATATGAATTAATATTCCCGATTCGCCGGTATAGCTGCGAATGGAACATCCTATCTGTGTGCGTTTCTGTTTCGTCGGTATACCGAATAAGCGAAAGTAGTTGAATCGGAATTCTTTTTAACTACACAATTTCAGAGAATCACTTCTATTTTGGTTTGTCTTAACAAAAATACATAAATATAATATAATAATACTGACAAAAAAAGAAAAATATTAAGGACTTATTGTCGGCGCGGCGATGAGTGGGTCGTTTGCTTGGGAAATTAAATCAAAATTTTCGCTCTTCTGTGCCGCCATCCGTAGCCTGGACTTCATTATGCTGGCGTTTGTTTTTTAGCAGCAGGAGGAGTAGGGTAATTTCATTAAATCTTCTTTTTTTTGTATGACTGCAAATAAAGGAAAACTCTACCCTCCCGCAATGGAATAAATGATGAGTAAACGACGCGTTTCTGACATTTCCGATGATTACAATGTTTTCAGCGACAGTTCTTCGTTTTTTTTTGTTTAAGCCTTTTTATAAATTATCCAAAAATGCAGGTAATTGATGAAATTACCCTTGGGTAAGTTCATTATTTTGCCAGTGTCAGTGCAAGTATGAAGAGTTAAAAAGTTTTCGGTTGTCTGAATTTTTGACATGAGCATTATTTTTTTTTTTCGTTTCGTTTTTGTTTTAATTAATTATGCAGGTAGGCATTCTGCATCTGCACGCGAAATGTACATATGTACGTCTGACTGCAGACTTATGTACACGATATGATTTCTGATGAATTTATTGATGCAGCTTAATTCTTTTCAAAAACTTAATAAGTTGTTGGTCAGATGATTGAAGGCTTCTGGCTGCGTTATTAAATTGATGAGTCAACAAGATGAACATATTTTCCGTCAAATTGCAGACATTTTGTTGACTGGAGTGTAATATTATTTTAAATGATAAGTGGTGACTTTTCCCGCCAGCCGGAAAGGGACAGTTTAATTCGAATGTGTAAATTTTTGTCTAAAGAGTTTCTTGCTAAACATTCGCCTGGATTATTACATAACTGGTGATATTTTAAGCGTAGTTTTTTTTTTAAAAAGCGAATAAAGCACTCAAAATTGCATCAAATGATTAGAAATGTTGTCCGCGGCTCCGTTTCAAATGGTCCATTCAGAAGGTCCAATTTTGGGTCACTTTTTCGAGCATTTCTGTATTCCACGAATTACGCGTATTCCACGGCTTAAATCGTGTTCAACTTGTCTACATAGACCAACGACTTTACATAACCCCACAGGAAATATTCAAGTGGCGTTAAATCGCATGATCTTGGCGGCCGACTCACATGTCCATTTCGAGAGATAAACTGCTCACCAAATTCGTCCTTCAACATTTCCATTGTTTCACGAGCTGTGTGGCATGTGGCACCGTCTTGATGAAGCCACATGTCAAGCAAGTTCAACTCAGCCAACTGGGGCAAAAAAAGTCGCGTATCATGGCTCGATATCGTTTGCCGTTGACGGTAACGTTTCTTCCACGGTCGTCTATGAAGACAAATGGACGGATGATGCCACCAGCCTATTAACCACACCAACCTGTCGTTTTTTCGGGATGCATTCTTGTATGGCATGTGTCTGTTCATCACTCCAGATGCGACAGTTTTGCTTATTTACGTATCCGTTGAGCCAGAAATGATCCTTATCGCTTAACACAATTTTTCGATAAAACAGCGGATTTTCACAATTTTCACAGAGCACAAATTTTGGTAATAAATTTCAATAATTTGCAACGATTGCTCGTTTGTCAGTCTTTCCATGATTAAATGGCAGAGTTTACTGAAATCTTTTCACTTTGACAGATGACGTTTGGACTCCATTACTAACCAGTGCTGCAAACCTGAAAAACCTAATTCTCATTATTCACCCTTTTTATGAGGACTTTTTCTTTGGTTCTATGGCTACACGGTTTTCATTATCGTCTTTGAAGTTATCAGCATTGAATGAATGGTTTTATTTGACAGAAGTCACTGAAAGCACACGCACTAATTTTGATATTTTTTTTTTATAGTGACATAACAATTTTGTATTTGAACACAAAGGTACCTTGTCAGTTTGTCAAGGCTAACATTTACATATATCATAAAGTTTACCAAGGAGCAAAGTTTGAAAATTACTACCGAAATTCTGAGTCGGTGGTCGCAACTTTAAGGGTGCTTACTCCACTCAGTCCATCGGTCCACATATGCCCAAAGATCTTGGCCTACACCCTTACAAGGTCGAGTATATTTGACAACGGAAGAATCTTTATCATTTGAAGCTACGAAACTTCTTCCATTGGTCTCTGCAGAAGTTTTGAAGAAAATCCTGAACTTTTTTGACAACTCGGTTATTCAAAACATATGTTTAAATATAGAGATGGCTATTTCGAAAATATATCGATATTTATCGATTCAATATATTTTGAATGTGAATATCGAAAACCAGAACCTAACATTTGTCGCATGTCTGGTCAAAGCGTCGTCACATTTTATTTATTCTTTTCCGAAATCGGATATCTAGAATAAAATTAGGGTCTTCGAAAGAGTATGCTTTGCGGGTCGTATTTTTGGCCAGAATTGGATGGATTCGGCATCAGTGATATTTGGCTCTAACAAAAAAATGTGTCACATGCCAAACTACCGTTTAAACAATTGATCTATTTAAGGGGAAGTTCGATAATTGCGTAATCTCGAGAAATGGTTCGGTCTTATGGCTAACTGACTCATGCGATCTCTGGAACTAAGTCGTTGGCTTATACCTAAATGCCAACAACGCCAGAGCAGTTCAGGAGTAATATCAAAAAAGTGGAAGAGTGGCGGGAAATTGGCGGGAAATTGGCTCAATGTTAGTGACTTTGCAGCAAAATGTATGAAAAATAGTTTAGTATCTTTAAATTATTTTTTGTTTTGTTTAAACTTGAAGTCAATAGAATTTTAACTGAATCTGAAAAATTTGAACTGAAATATCAACACAATTTAGTTCACTTGATATCATTCCCATCTTTTAAATTTTACTACAAAATAGTATAGGTCTTGTTTTGCTTGAGTCATTTCTGATCATGTGATTCAAAATTCCATCTTAATTCAAAGTGGATGCTCGTCGATACATTTCCAAATTCCTCAACTATATTTGACAGTGATGTTTATTTCTTTGGAAACAATCGCAGTCTCCCCGATTTGTAATGTCTTTAAATAGCAGTTCATCTATTAAGATTGACAGCCATGTTCTGGAATTGCTTTATGACAGATTCTCGCATTTTTCTTTGCAAATGTCATTGCCATTTATAGGTAGTAAACTATCCTATTTAGTAAATACAGACCTTGTCCATCAATTATTGTGCCACCAATCAGCATAAACTAAAGCATGATTCTTCCTAGTCAATGTATCTCGTATTGTCTCCAACGCTTCCAGCACAAATCGAATGCATAATAACTAATATCATAAATTGGTATCTTCTGTCCGCTCGTCTGTATGTGGCTGTCTGTCTGTCGCTCTTGGGGTGGTGTGGACCAATTAGCATAAATGACGACAAACAACACTGACAACAGAATGGACACGTGATGGACAGATTGAATGATAAACAGAAACACATTCGGACCTCCATTTGTTGGCCAAAACTCCCAATTGCTATCATCATACTGTATAGGCACACAAACACGGCTCCAGAGATATGTTGAGCATTCAAAGAGCTGTATACGGCATGGGTAGGTATCTCCATTCAGCATCTTTTAAGTATAGACAACACGGAATAGATGCGCATGCACACTTTAATTTGACAGATAGACGGGTCAAAGAAAGAAGATAGATTGCCATCGATCACGAGAAATGCGGGAGATTATTAAATATTTGTTATTTACTCAGGTGATGGTCTTAAAACAGCAGAAATTAAGTGAAAGCCTCGAAGAATGCTAACTCTTTGTCTCGCATGTTAATGTGTGAATAAATTTTAGGGTCTTTTGATGAACCCAAAAAAAAAAATGCAAACCTATTTCTGTCATCGGTGGCTGGTGTTGTTGCTCACGCACGCTATTTGTATTATTAGACAGTTTTATTTAATATATCAGCAATATGAATAGCAAGTGTGTGAATGGTGTGGGTGTTAAGCTATTTTCCGAAAATTCCATTATATTGGGAAAAGTCCAAGCGGTAATTATCTGCTGATGTGCTAAAACTCTTCGAAATTGAGAGTAATAGAAGCATGGAACGTGTGCAAAATTTATAAATTGTTTTTTTCAGTCATTTAAAAACAACAAAAAAATACAAAACATATTTTTAAATATTCTATTTTTGGATGAATAAATTCGCTCGCATAGAGAGAGGGTCAAGTTCGATTTTTCGCCAACAAAATAGTTTATCTAAAATTTTTGGGTGTGGAACAAAGATTAACTCAAACGTGGTGCAGTTCCTCTTAAAAGAGGCTGACTGCTCCATGGAATAATACATCCTCTCGACAAAAGAAAAGAACTCATACAATGTCCTTTCAAAAATGCTAGCACCATGACAACATGGTGGTTAATTCTATCCGAAAGTGCAGCACATACGTGAGTGTTGGCGACAGAGCTGAAATTTACCCAACTCACGAAAATCGGCGACACAATGTACTTGTACAATGCACATATAGGAAGTACGTTCCCGTCAGGAAAAGGGACTTTGTGTATTTTTGAAATGAGACACACAAAACGGAAAAATAAAATGGTGTTTTCGGGTAGAAAGTTTGTTTCTTTCTCTGAAATGCTGTCCTGTTTGCTGGGGTTTTCACTTTTTGTCATCGCACAAAGAAAAAGTTTTGGCTTGATGGCGGAATTGCTCACAGCCATGTCACAATCACAGTGGGAGGTTTTTTTTTCATTTTTTTATTGAAGGTGCTTTGGTTTGTTAGCAAACACACAACTCGAAAACATTGCTTGTGTTTGCAGCTAGAAAAGTTTTGTGCCTCCAATTGTACTAAATCAATTAAATGTCTTTACACTTTTTTCCCACAAATTGAATGGCTGGAACCCAGACTATTGGGCTATGTTATGTTAGTGATCGAGCGATTGATCAGAGGGTCAATAACGTAGTACGCCCTCTAAAATGTATTCTTAACGCTGAGAGGACCTTTCTAGAAAACGCTGATTAATTGATCGAATAATTACGTAACTGTCATTTGAAAAATTCAAGGACTAGAAGGGGACTCGTAGGATATTGCAACTTGAAAAGCCCCCATTTTTATCTGCGTTTGCGCATTCTATAAAGTATGTATTTGATTTTATATAAAAACTTTTATAAACCTTAAGTAAGGTTGAAATGCTGAGCGCGAAGTCCCAGGTTAAAGTCTTCCACCGTATCACTTAAAGGCTTTCGGTAGCTCATCTATTTCAAAAGTATAAAGGTACGATCAGACGGTCATCCAAACTTGTCATCCGGATGACAAACTTGTTTATTTCAGACGGGATGACCACTTTAGAATAAATTCTACGTCATAGTGACGTCAGGGTGTCATCCGGATGACAAGTTTGGATCTGAATCTGTTCAGTTTTATGTTTGTACGAAATCGAGAGGGGAATTGTATGCTCTTTGCAGCCTGAAGAAAGGAGTTATCAATGGACGCCTTTATTAGGGACGACCCTGCTTTGCCAAAGACACTCCTGTACTACCACAAGGTCGATAAAGGCTAATATGTCGACATGGTTAGTCCAAAGGAGCTATTAAAGATTACGCCAAGATATTTAGCTTCCCTTGACAATTGTAAAATTTGTTAGTAATAATTGAGGAGAACCCGTCGATTTCCTCCGTTTCGGAAAGAAAACAACCTCGATCATCTAACAAAAAGAAATATTGAAGTTAATTAATTTATCAAACAAATTTACATCTAAAAAGGAACGAAATAGTTGTAAGAGAAGCGTTTCTCGTCGTCAGACTTTCGTGAGTAAATTAAAAGATAAGAAAGTATCTGACGTACTTGTATTGCTGTTTAAAGCATTGAAGCCTTGGTAGCTTGGTTAACGAAACTAGAGTAGTTCACGAACTACGGAGCTTAAATAAAGCGACCTGTTGAGCAATCATAGTGCTTGATATCGATCTTACCCGATTTCCACTGCTTGAACACAAGTATGGTCATTATTGTTGACAACTTCCTAATGCAGGCTCTATAAAAGTATTTGTATAGAAAAATTAAATATATTTAGCTAACAAATCAAGATTGCGGTTGCTTACTTCATGTTAGCGGCATCCAACTATTGAAAATGTTTCCTTGCATCGCAATTTAAGCTGTTATTTCTCGTTGCATTACAAGATTGGACAAAAGGCTGACAAGTGTCTCGTGAAAAACTTTTTTATACCCTATCCTAAGGGTATATTAATTTTGACAAATAGTTTGTAACACCCATTAATATTCGTCGGAGACCCATAAAAGTATATATATTTATGATCAGTACCAAATCCTACGACTATTTAGCAATTTCCGTCCGTCCGTCCATCTGTACGCAATTAGGAAGCTGAAATTTGGACCACATACTCCCTAGGGCTCCGAAATGGTTAAGTGTACAATTTTTTGAATTGCCACGTCCACAATTTAGAAAAAAAACGTTTAAAGCTGAAGTTAAACAGATAAAAGATTACAACCTTCACAAGATATGTAGGCACTGCCCTCCTTTATAAGTTCCTCGTATAAAGTTTTTGCCACGCCTACTTTTTGTGGGTGTTTTTCACTAAAATGCTGTTTTCTTCGAAAGTTTTTATAGAAAGCGAAAAAAAAATTTTAACAAGATATTTAGCCAATATTTTTTCCAACATATCGCCCATACAAAGTTTTTGGCCATGCCCACTTTTTGAGTGGGTTTTCAAAAAATATTTTTTTTTTAAATTTAATAGAATGAAATATAATGCTATCCATTATCTTCTTAACGCTTTTTTCTTTGGGCATGTAGGGATATGGATAGGGTATCATACTGTTCGCCCCAAGCGGACTGTAGCCTTTCCTTATGTTTATTAAAAAATATTGTTCGAATTTTGGTAAGGCTTAGAAAGAGGTTTCAAACGAATTTTCTTCAGGCACGTTTTTCGACGTAATCAAAATCAGAATAAAGCTCCCCTCTTCAATTCCATTTGCTTCCCCATTCCCGGCCATGCAAAACCTATTTCCAACTTCACAGAAATCAGAATCATAATGCGTAGGTACCTACGCTGCTCGAATAAACACTGCAGCGGACCTTAGGGGCATCCAATCACAATTTAGCTCTGCGAATGTTTCAATTACTACAGTTAGAGGACACATATCCTTGTCGTACCAAAATCGCATCGCTAATTGTAACCATAATACTACATCGTTAGCAGCATTTTCGGTTACAACATTCGAACCAAAATATGTAAGTTAGTTAGGTTAGTACACTGCAATGCAGACAGCATTCATTATGCAATTTTATTTATTAAACAATATGAACATTGAGCACAGATACACACACACACACACATATATATATTTCGTCCATTGACAACGTAACGAACCGAACACTAAATTGATTTGAATGCATTGTCACATTGTATCAGCGCCAAAAAGAGTGGACACTCTTATGTTTTGTATGTTTTTCTGTGTGTATGGCGCGGCGCATTGTATGTTGCAATTAGTGTGCCAGAAGGACGGAGGGAAAAAAAGAAACAAAACACCCCCGAAAGCAAACTACTGTATCGCCAACTTTCTGTTGAAATTAGAAACTCTTGTTTTTTGTTTCAATTTTTGGGGCTTTTGTTCTGTTTTGTTTTACTCTGCAATAAGTGACCTACATATTCTTGCAACAATATCGCTTAAAACAGCAAACGAATGTGCGATAACAAATTAGCGGATTCACTTCCTGGGCTGGGTGTGCGTACACAAGAGCGCTTTATATATAGCAATGCTGCAGTCAGCCCAATTCCATTGTTTTTCGGGTATGCGGCCATTCATGCAGCATGCAACTTCCAATTTGAAAGCGAATACGAAAACAAAACATTTTGGTCTTTGGATGCAAATTGAAAGAAAAATACATTCAACATAGATATATTTATGTTTAATAATAATACACAAACGATGAGGAAGCCGAAGTAGATTGTGTAACTAATTCCCGTCTGGCCACTGTCCCATGTACTCGTTCGTACCTATTACCTAGAACAGAAAAATGCAATTATAATCTATGTGTGTATGGCTGTATCTTTAAAAGTGCCACCTTCAATTAGCGTTAAAGTGTCGGACAATCCAAGCGGTGTCGGTAGTGTGGTGGCACTTTATAATTCCTCCTTAACTGTGAGTGGTGTTGGCCGTTTAATATTATTTTTTTTTTATCTTCGCTACAGAAAGTGAAAGAAGTGGGCTCATTTTCCCTCATTTAAAACTGTGTGTGTGTGTGTTTAGTTATTGACAGTATCATCGCGCGTTGTTCATTGAAAGGAAGGTGAGGAAGAAAAAAAAAAGTTATAGTGTCGTCACTATCAATGAAGCAGCACTCTAGAGTGAGTGAATTTGGTTAACGCTTATGAAAATTGCTTTGAGCGACACGTTTTGTTTGCTTTTTATTCGCTGGGGAAATAGATTGTATGTCAGAGAAGCCGAGTAGGATAAACATTAAAGAAGGAAAATGTGCTTTTGCCTTACACATAAACTTCAAAGCCTCATTTTTTATGGAAAGTCAAAAGTCACCGAGATTCATGGTGTGTATTCAAACGGCATCCTTGCATATGTTTTTTTTTAATGATTTTTCCCAGTGTTAGGCCCCCTCCAACTTTACTTTACTTTTGTTGGCGCTTACAGTCCGTGGAACAATGGTGGACCACGGCCTTAACCAACAAGCCCCTCCAGCCAGCTTGGTCTCTAGCTAGCGACTTCCAGTTACGCAAATAAGTTGTTCCACATAAAGTGGGTTGTTACTCTTCTACATTGTCAATCAGGAGTAGACCTCCTGTGTTGCTGTCCATGTAGTTGCAGCGGTTGTATCTTCAGCTTATTGATATTCACCAAACTAGAGTCGCTGTATAGCCCGTAAAGTTCATCGTTAGCTCCTTCTAATTCACACTCCATCGATACAAACAGGACCGAATATCACCTGAAGATTTTTACAGAGTCTATGCTTCTGAGCTTTACAGTAAGCCGGGTTCTATGAGAGAGGGCTTCTCTTCTTAGATGCCTTCTAAGTCCGTAAAAACTGCGGGTGCCAAGGGTGATTCTTCGCTTGATCTCTTCGCTGAAGTCATTTTGCAAAGTGATAGTAGGTCAGTGATAGTAGACATAGAAGTTATATCTATTCATCGTGTCGTTTACTGCGCGTCATCGATGCAAATAGTCCGTTTCCGTTGACAGCATATACTTTGTTTTGTCCTACACTGCTGATTTTAACCTCGTCGGAAATTGGGAAACCTAAGAGTTTATGTAAAGCGGTCAAAACTTATCCTGGCTTATTTACAGCCTTCGTATCAATAAAAATATATGGCTTTATTGATAGTCGGTTTTTTTGCGGTTCTACAGCCCATGCAATGCATACAACTAGTTTCCGCAACTAATCGCGTGTGAGCAAAGCTATTTGTTTGACACAGGACGACATAGAGAAGAGACTTTGTCTCTTGGTTGTTCGTGAGATCATTTAGCTTTAGCATAAATACTTAACTCTAAAATGGTCCACGTCTAACCTAGCCAACCTGCTTCTACTGGTAATAACCTTTTACCCCACATTCGATAATGAAATTGACCCAATAACATAGCTCCACACGATAATTAACAACATGATTCCCTTCCATTGTGATGCAAGCAATGTCTCTCAATACAGACAAAATAATTTGCCAAGGATTACACCTAAAGCACTCTGATCGTCAGTTTAATCTAACAACCGTGCATATTTCAAATCCCTTTTGGTAATTGATTCACATAATCTCACATCATGACAGCATACCATCAAAACAACATCACACCATTAACTCGCAAGTACTTCACATACATAAATCCCATCGGGAAGGAACAATAAAAGCATCTGCAAAATTTCCCACACCCGTTTACGGCTCATTTCGCCAGCCACTGTTACAGGATACAAATTACTATTAATAAAATTTGTCACCGAATGCTCTGGCCATAGCTGCTGCTGCTGGGAATGAGACAATCGGAAACAGTTGGTTTATGATATCCCGAAAAAAAAACACATACGGTATAACGGTATATGTAGCAACAATCAGCAATAATCATTCGCACTCCAATACAAATGACATTATCCGTACAAATCATTCGAGGAGCAAAGAGCAAAAACAAAGGCTTGCCTTTGTCTTCGCCTTGGTCTTGTGCCGAAAGCGAGTTCCTTAAGGCAACTTGCGAAAGTTTATGCTTACACAGAAAATTATATTTTGTTTTTTTTTCGCATAAGAACCCGAAAAGGACTAAAACACACATAACAATCGACACAAACGCACAGTCATCCATAAAGATATTTTGGAGAAAATTACCAAATAAATATCCGCAATTGAAACGATTCAGCACGTTCGACAGAGCTTAGCTGCGGTCGTCGTCGTCAGCCTGAGGGCGAGGGCGGGGAAAGGGCTGCTCTGTTCGTAAGCACTTTATTTTATGGTCATGTGCGTTAAATGTGTGTATTTTGGGTGCGAGCTTGTGATGGAAGTTCAGCGATATCCCTTTTATACGTGTGCGAGTGCGAACCCTTTTTTGGGGTTATAATTTTGAATCCTGTATGCGATAAAGTTTGATGGACTTAAGCTGCTAATCACAACGATGGATGCTAACGCAGAGTAAAACGTTTTACGTTTTTATTTTCCTGCCTCCGTAGGTTGTATCCTTCTGATAAAAGATGAATGTTTATTTATCGAATATCTATATGCATATGGAATAGGTTAGAGCTGCATCATTAATTCTATTGCGGAGATCTTTGATCATCTTTGAAATACATCTTAGGTAGTTGTTTTCTATGAAATGGGAATCAAATAACACAGCAAAAGGATAATGAACTCTGATGGTGTAGACCACCGGATAAAAATGAATCATCACGGCAGAATTTATGATCACGAATTGAAGAGAAACATTTTTCTTCGTTATAATATCTCCTTAAAAGGCAACATGGAATGTGTCTTCTTTATAAGTGGTGTGGTGTGGTGTGGTATGGTGCGGACCTCCGCAGGTAGTCAGCGTCACGCCTTACCATATATAGGCGAGATCCTCAAAGTGATGCTCTTCGTGTTCTTAGTCATTTCTAATTTTAGAGATGAGAAGTATCATGAAAATTCTTCGCATATCTGAGGATAACCCCAGAGAATGACTCATGCTGCATTTCGGGATCGTTGTCGACATTATGCTTTGTGCATACGATCTAAAATGTTCCTTCGTACGGCCACGTAATTAATGGCGACATTCGTCAATCCCATCAACATTAATAGGAAGTGAAAGAGACGTGTACCTGTTAACCTCCTGTTAATGGTACATGACCCTTTGCCTTTTCGGTCTAGTGTTTGCCGTCTCAGATTCCTTTTTAATAGAAGAAGCCATTAGTTTAATTGGGTCTTTTCGTGCAAGAGAAGGGTTGTTGCTTTGGGTTGGGTACAATGTTTGTTTATAGATCGCAGATTAAGAAGAGTAAATCCAATTTAATTTTCGGGAATGCTATTGAAAATTATTTAAAGGTTGCTTAAGTGAGTGGAGGAGGGAAAGAATGCGAATGTGAAGGTTGGCTACGATTTTTTGTTGACTTGAATCTTAGACGACAAGGTTAAGTGCATCCAAACGACTGTAGACATATGAGTTTCGGGGTATTTCCCAACGGTCGTGTTGAAGGCAGTAAAGCAATAAAGCGTTTTATTGTCAAATTAAAAAAAATAAAATAAATAAGGACTTAGTATATGCGCTAAAGTTTAATCAGAGCAAAACGGTGCGACATGCCACAAACAAGTTTCCACAAAACAAATAAATGAACATCAATTGGCCGGCGGCTTAAACCTGCAATTAAAGTCAATAGTCTTTGCTAATTTGCACACAATTTCGGAGCTATAGAACGCTATTTTCTGTATCATTGATTAAATAAAGCCCGGGTTACGCTTAAGGGCTGAATAAGTTAAGGGAATGAGGCTAAGAAGGAAAAGAAATTTAAATAAAACAACAAAGTTGTGTGATCTAAACAGATTCTGGCTTTATTTTGAAGCAACATTCATGTCCGCCTCGGCTTTTCGCTGGTGGTCGTTCCAATATTTAATGACTTTGTGCAATATTTACGGCGTTATTCCGGCGATAGCGTCAAAAGAGGTTGACTTGTTAGCGTAACCTAATAACTTGACGTAGCCCCGCAGAAAACAATCGAGTGGTATCAAGTCGCATGATCACAACGACCAAATGATGAACGCTCGCCGTCAGATGACCCAGTCGCCAAATTTCTCATTGACTACTTCGAGCGTCGTGTCGTTCGTATGGAATGTAGCGCCGTCATGTTGGAAACACAGCTCAGATATATCGATGATGTCGAGCTCTGGCCAGAGAAAGTCGGTTAACATCGCCCTGAATTCTTTGACGGGAACGTTTTCTCCTTCCTCTTTTCGAAAGAAATAAGGGCGGGTGATGCCACCATGCCATTAACCGTACCAAACATTCAATCTTTGTGGATGCATTGATGATGATCCAATAATGACTGTTTTGCTTTTTGACATAGCTGCTTAGCCAAACAAGGGCCTCATTCGTGTGAAAAGTTGATTTTTTGGCCGTTATTCGGATCTCCGGCCAACATTTCCACCGCCTAATTGGTCTTTAAGCTTTAATTTTTGCGCAAGATTTAATTTCGGGCGCTGCCCAATCAGCTGGTCGGGCCGAATCGAAATGGATGGGTCTTTTTCAATACTGGCCGCTAAGCACCAATCTCGGTCTGGTCGGTGACTTAAGATCCAAAGGCGTGTTAACAAGTTCAGACTTTTCCACGGTGCGACGAATTACCTCCGCACGGAAGCCGTAATCAATTTCGATAATATTTTTTAATAATTTCCGCGCGTTCGGCAAGCGTGAAACGATGCACGCTGATATGGCAAACCTTAACAGGTAAATGTCATTGGTAACTTTGGCAGCTGTCTATTGCTGGTCTATTGGTAATCTGGTCACCCTATCTAAATAATTAAATATAAAATGACTTCGATCAATAGAAAAAACACCGACATTTGTTGAAACAAAAATGTCCTTCAATGTTGCCAACATTTAATTTCAAATTTAAATTGACAATTGTAAGTGAAATTATTAGCAAAGTTCTACAACAGATGTCTCATGTTCGTCATTCTGGCGACTATGTATGTGACATAATAAAGCTTAAAGGATATGGACATACATTAACTATGACTCAAAAAGAAAAGTCATAATCACTCCAAATGTAATAACAAATTCTAGCATTCAAATGTCATCGTATCCCGATTAGTTTTTTTCCATTGTCATCTATTCTTAAGTAAAAAATGCATTTCAATTTTTTCCAGTTTAAATATCCGTTATCAAGAGCAAATCGGATTATCCTTATCCTCTTCCACTTCAGTATAATAATACACCACACCATCAATAATTCCGTTTTCTCATGTGTTTATTTGTTCAAATTGAACACTGGCAATTCTATTGCCACTATGCACTACCATAGGTAAAGTATACCTACACTCTGTTCTTGTTCGATGGTATTAGTATAGTTCATTTTGTTCACTTAACTCGGGATACTTGAGTGTCGAAAAATAAATAAGAACATCGAATAAACTTCCGTCCACAAGCTTGAATCTCTCTCCTGTGAACCTTTATTGTTCCCGTTCTCTTTTTTTTCTGTTGTATTTTTTTTTACTGGCACTTCATTTATGTGAGCGCAAAGGATAACAAGGAGAGGTAAAAGCAAACTATATATACGATAGTACATTTCTAGTGCTTACCAACGGATGCAGAAATATCGGAAACATGGGATAGTCAATTTTTCAGGATAAATCGATTCACTGTTGAAAACATAGGAAACGAGCATACATCCGATTGCATATGTATTTTAACTGTGGTTCTCTCTATTTTTTTTGTTATCCTATCGGTGATTTTTCCAATATCCTTTTATGTAGGATTTTTGCTTCCACCAAACTAAATTCTATACATTTTTTGTTCTTTTTTTTCCAAAGAGATCAAAGATAGAAAAAAAGAAACATCACAATGGAAGATGGACCAAAAAAAAATGTATATAAGTTTAGTTGTGGAACCTTTTAATGTCCTTTTGAACCAATCCCTTGGGTGGTAATCTTTGAATTGGACAAAAAGAAACGACTTCAATTTTAGTACATCAATCTCTAATTTTTGGGCGATTTTACTGAAAGAACATCACCGAAGTTTTGTCGTTTTATTCATTTAGTGATGATTTTATGTAAAATTTATAAGAAGAACTTTTTTTATAAACTAGAAGGGCTCAACGTCTACAGTATGTCGATTTTTAAGTGAGTTTAGAAGCTTGATATAGCTTTTCTTACGCAGAATGATATTGATAGTACCAATGGATCTGACAAACCCTAGCCTACAGACTTGATCTATATTACCCTCAGTTCTTTTCCTCTCGATTCAACTGTTGCCTAAACCTTGCCTAAAATGTATTTCTTCAACATTTTTGTGAATGAATTGATATAGCTTGGCACAAATTAATCGACCTCTTGCAAGCGTCTGACAAACATCCAAGAGTAAGAACTGTCATGACAAGCTTCTCAAAAATTAATTGCCGTTCAGAATCCGGATTAAACTGTAGGTCCCTTTTATTCGTGCCAAAAATTATATCTTCGCACACACAGTGGTTGTTTTGGTTCTATATGGGCCGTTTGCGCCCAATATTTATTTATTTTACTGGGTAGTCCAAACAGTCTAACCGGCAGTAGGAACCGAGAAACAGCGTTGCAATTCCAGACCCCACTTCAGAGCAAGTTGTTCCATTCAATTTTGAACATCAAGTGTTTTAATAATTTAAGTAGAACTTGGTCTGTAATATGTGGTAAGTTCCTGGTGTATAAAGGTCCTAAAATAACCAACATTCTTAATCATTTCGTCACAAGAAACAAGTATCTAATGCAGTGGGCCCTAGTTCTTTACTTCTGTAAAAAGAAATTCGCATCTAGCTTTGCTTTGCTATCGTTATTGCATAATTTGATCCCACAGAAAATAGAAAGTATCTTAAACAAATTACTATCGCTTAGTAATTCACTTGAGCTCCCTACTTACAGAAAAAGCCGCAACAATCGAACAATCGAATGTCCCATGTTCGATTTTCCATAGTTCGGTGTATAAAGGATTACCTTAATTCCTTCGATTTCGATTTGGGTTCTTTTTCCATTTGAAATTCCACACAAAAACTTGGCTGCATGTTAGCCAAGAACGAGAGGAAAAGAGAGAACCTAAGACAAGGTTTATCCACCAAAAAGAATTGTACTCACATGAACCAAAAGCGATATCAGATTTAACGCTGACCACTTTTCCCCCAGCTTCCATCATTTGCCATCCCTGCAGGCTCATAGCATTGCCCAAATTGATGTGGCACTTTGTCAAATCCTTAGTGAGAGCACCGAAAAAGGAGCTGCTATCCTGCGCTGTGTATAACTTTTTTTTTTATTTTTGTACTACTTCTCAATGTTTGGTGGCTTATCTCAGTGTTTTATGGTACGCTTAGTTCCATTATATGCCATAAGCCACCCATGGAGGAAGTGGAATTCTATTTCATATAAAACTAGAACTTGGATCTGGAACAAACGTGCATTTTTTTTTTGTGCTTTCTCCTGAAGGATATTATTTTTTGTTCTGCTGTTTGCACTGTATGTGTCGGTACGTAGTATCTTAGGTATATGTTTCAAAGTTGAAAATCGATGGCATGAAACAAACTTCAACTAGGATAAATGTAATTCAAACTTTGAACAAAGAGCATGTTGTTTCGCTTTTAGGAATAAAAATTGTTATGTCAGGTCCTTGAAGAGACTTCAAAAACTCTTCTTAAAGTAAAAAGTCGACAGAAAAGAAAACCTAAATAATAGTTAAAATTAATGACTGGACTTCCGCTATCCTTGTATAGATGAGAGAATTCCTATTTTCCTTACTTGCCTTTACGGTTTGTTAAGCCGGGTGTATCCTTCAACTGAAACACATACATATACACTCGTACACTTTGCCATTGATAGAGAAACAGAGAAGTTCACCTCACTACAACACTGGCTGGCAGCAAGAATGGTAAGAGACTAATAGTTGAAAGCACTTTAAACTGACAAAAAAGACTTGACTGGAAAATCCTTAGCACTAAGTTGAGAGGGTAAAATAATTGTGATACCCATTTAAACAGTACATGACCGTTAAAGGGTAAGAGACTTTTGTATCCGCTCACTGTGTTGTTGTAGGACAACTCGTATTCCAACAGAGAATACATCGTTCGTTGTTGAAGTGTGATGATGACCTAAATTTTGTACAGGTCCGTTTTCAGTGTGTTTTGGATTTTCGAAAATTCCTTTTAGCAAATTTGTAAATTAATGAGAGACCAGGATTAGGGATAAAATTTGTGTTACTGTGTTACTTGTGCTGAGCATGACACGAAATGGAGATTTAAGGATTACAATTTGGCCAACGATATATGAGGAAGGGTTTTACATGCATTCATTTAAGGATCATTCTAAATACACTTTCATTAGATAAGATACTTGTCTAACATAGATATGAAAGTAATGCTGTTTGGAAGGTAAAGGGAGATGCTATGCTATGGTGTCAGTAGGACACAGTTTTTTTGTTTTGAACATTCCAAACAATTATTTCACCATCATTTCATAAGCTACCCTTCGTCGTCGTACTTCTACCTACTCCTACCCTATAGTCAACGACAACGACTTTTAAATAGCCTACTTCTCATCGAATATAATCGTTCAGGAACCGTATGTAATTCCATCCAATTTCACAAAGCCCCAGAAAATGAAACAAAAAAAAATAACAAAACACGAAGGATACGTAAGCCGCCCATTAACACATACTACCTCACCTTTTATCCTCCCTGTGCGTTGTCGGTGGTTGAAAAATAGCATCTGTAGCGTTAACAAAAAAAAGAAAAAGAAATCAAATCGAATTTCGACTAATTTCTTTCGGCAAGACTTTGTTACGTATCACTTCATGAACCCTCATCATTTCTTACCTTACCTAAGCAGAGGGAGTCTTTTACCCAAGCCTCCGAATAAGTAGAACAAAGCCGATTTTTATCACTTTAATCCAAATTGGATGCGCTCAGCTGTGCGTGCGGTGGAGCAGTCTATTGTTGTTGGCCAATCCTCACCGCAAACGTTCGATATAAAAGATGAGCAATGAAGAGAAAATTTCCTAAAAATCTTCCTGTTTATTTAGGGTTTTTTTTTTTTTGTTTTTTGGTCAATTGAGGCGTACAAAAATGGATAATTCGCAATCCACCTACTATTGGGAGGTAACTCATAAACCAAAATAAACCCTGGCATAGGAATGAATTTGGATAGCAACTCCTCAGGGTTCGATTGAGTACATTAAACCAAGCAAATGCTCAACAAAAATTAAAATACATTTTGAAAACTTCTTTAAAATACTCAATTTAAACCCTTTTTATGGCTTAGAGGTTATTTTTTTTTTTTGAAAGTAAATTTGTGCATTTAGCGGCCCCTGTCATAGGAAGCAGATTTCTGAAACTGATTGAAGCTTATTTTTCACCTTTCTATTGTGAATACCTAGTTCATGGTCTTTCCCGGTTTTTCTTTTTTTTTGTATTCTTTTCACCATAATCCCATAAAATTGAGTTTGAACACGCATATCGTGATGCAAAACCCAATTCCTTTGCATAACGATCCAGAGTTGGATTACAAAGCCAGAATACAAATAAAAAAAAAACCCTCACAGTTTTATTCAGTCAGTCTCTGTGATAAGATTTAGCAGCAAAAGGATGGAGTGGGATGTGCTGCACCTGCATTCAGATTGCATGTGAAATGATCATTAAAATTGACAAAAAAGAAAATCATTCCATCTGCATTGAAGAGGAAGGCTATAGAAAGATTCTCAAATTTCCTTACCCATTTTTTTCTCTCTCTCTTTCAAATTCGCGTGAAATGAATTTATGGAGAACGTTGTTCTTTTTGATGAATAAGCAGTAGCAGAAGTAAGGAAACTTTTTAAAGAAAATTGAATTGCTGCTTATGGTAAGATTTACGAAATAAAGTAGAAACCAATACGTCAAAATTGTTAACTAACAACTTTAAGGAGACTCATATTTTTGGGAATTTCGATTTTGAGTTAGTGGTGGTTTGATTTCAGAAGATGAACGTCGCTCTGGAACTTTCGACTACTCCCTCGATAGTCTCGGAAGGAACGAGTTTCTTTAGTATAGTTTAGTTTCTTTAGTATAGCTTTAGTATAAATACTTGCATTCGTCAGATCGTCTTTTCGTCAGCCAAGCTTCGTTAAAATGTTTGCTTTAATTACACAAAAATACGCGAAAGACGCTGTCGTTCAGGTGGTAAACAATTTCGAAATGTGTATAACTCCTTAATGCTCGTTTTGAAACTCAACTAGAACTTTAGAGCTAGAAGCTCGGGCCTGTTTAATCGCTGCCTGAAACTGAAACACACAAAATATAACTTTATCTGTGGATGTGTTCGGCAAGAACCAGGACGACCGTTGAGGAAAACGTCTGCTCCCGAGCTTTTTGTCATCACCATTTTCATATTCTGTTTCATGTAGTTATTCATAATCGCTAGCAATTGGCTGCCAAAAACCGCAACCAGAGCATCATCCTGTTTCAGATTTTTTTTAAGAGGCCAAATGTTCTGAGTAATTTTAGAGTGTTCATCTGTGCAGGATACAAACGGCAACCATACTCGTTTATTAAATAATTATTTTATCGAGACTTATCTGCAGCTTATTGATACTTTGACTTGGTGGTTAGTGCCTCGAACTGCAAACAAGGGGCCCACGTACTATTTTACTATACCACCTCGTGCGAAAGTCTGACAAATATCCAAGACTCTTTTAAATTTGGCGTTTGGCGTTTGGAACCGGAATCAACGTGTGGATCCCTTCAATTCGTGCCAAATTTATATCTTCGAGCTGAAACAGCTACGGGCTAGGCCCTCTATGGGCTGTTAAGACCAAATAAAATTAAAAAAAAATTATATGTTCGTAAATTCCAGGAAACCAAATCTGACAAATTTTGGATATATTTTGCATGAGATTTTAACTTAAAAATCAAACCTCAGCAAATTCCAGAAATAGCCCGTATTCACTTACCGAACCATGAGTCGACTTCTAACTTCTAACGTTATTGGTTTTATGAGAATCTATAGGACGGGACATTTATTAGCCCTGATATTTGAGATTTCGGGATCCGAACGAGGTTCTCTAACTTCTAAGGCGACCTTAGTTAATGGATCGTTTAGTTTATTTCGAAAGGTTTCTTGATTAGACTAATCTAAGAACTTATTCGTTTAATTTACATCTAGAGAAACGCAAATGCATATCATCTAAATGTTGTCGCACATTTTCGAACTTGTATCAGGGCCCACCGCGCCCAAACTTACCATTCGAGTTTCTAAAATCATCGACTTTCCCCAAAATGTATGTCCACTTAATGTTCAATCAATCTCTGCGAATGTAATGTACCAAAGAAAGTTACCTGCATTACACACTTGTACCTTTCCACTTTCGCGGGCCAAAAACAGGAAAGTCCCTTTAAAGCGATACTTCATCGCACTTATTCCAACATTTCGTAATTAGGCCATCTAGAATTGGACTTTTTTTTTATCAAAAGGTCCCTGCATTCACTACACTCGTGGTTGAAAATCCTCATTCAAGATCTCCACTCTTGTATGCACTCTTAGCCGTTTACGCCAACTGGTTGTAAGCGTACATAAGGGAACATACACAACACACCATTCTCGCCATCGCCGCTGCATCAGGTTCAAGGAGAACGACAATGAAGTGCAACCAAAAGAACAAAAACAAAAAACAAAAAAAAAAAAACGAAAAAGCCCCAAACCAAACCCCAAAGCCAGAAACAACATAATGGAGAACAAGTACAACAATAAAAGAATTGCAAACATTTTTCTCCCGATTTTATGCCCACCGCTACTTCTTCGCCGTTCACTTTCTTTTTCGTTTTTAGTTTTATTTCATTTTGGTTGTTTTTTTTCGGTCGTTTTTCATTATAACATTTTCGGATGCTAATGCGATTTTATTTATGATGCACTTAAAAATTTCCTTGTAAGAATCCTTTACTACCAGCAGGCTGTGGCGAGATGTGTTTTCGTTTTTGTTGTAGTCATTTTTTTTTTTTGTAAAGTAGAAGAAGTTGGCATCGGGCTTGTTGTCGCTGTTCTCCCTTCTTGATCCTAGCTTGGCGCGCAATTGTGATGCAGCATTTTTCTCGTACTTTGTTGCCGAAGAAGAAGACGCGGCGAAGAGGACATTGAGAAGGGGTTATAAAACCATTCGCGTGTCTCTTTGCTATTCCGTCCGTTTTATTTTCGTGGTTTCTTTATTTTGTTTTTGTTTTTTTTTTTGAAGCAATTCTCTTGCAGAATTGCATGTTGTTTGTTTGGCGGTTGAAGGATGGTTGTGCCTTTGGAATGCATTGTAAATGTGCTGTGGTTGAGCGGAGGTGTGCTTGTGCAGAACGAAGTGAGGAGGTAGATAGGAGTCGAACCAGAACGTTCTGCTGATCGTTGGGGAATACCTTTTTGGTTTGAATTTGTTATGTGTGGCTAAGGGGATCGAGAAGGGGTGTTACAAATACTACCTCCTCCAGATTGTATCTTCAAGTTGATGGTTTTTTTTTCTCAACCACTTGCAGTGGCGTTGGATTCTTTTTTTGCTATTTTGATTCAATATCTTGGAAGTAAGGCGTGCCTTTTAAAAAATTCACAAAAATATACAAAATACGTTAATATTGTTCCTTATTATTAATAACGGTTTTTTTTTCATTTGCAGGTAATTGTTTTGCTTAAGGAAATATGCGCACTAAGCAGTGAGTAATACTGTATAGAAATTTTTGTATTTAGCTCGAGTCAATGTAAAAAGAAGAAGAAATCTACGTAGGTTGGTCTTGCTCTTTATTGTGTCCATTTTGGAACGCTTAAATGAATCACTCTCAAGTTTGCAACTTAATACTAGCCAGCCACTCGTTTTGGAAGTCAAAACATTCCTACATCTGCAATTTTTTTTGCATGGAAGGCATAGAGCGGGCCATACTATTAACGTTCTTCTGGAGTCTGCTATAATCATTTTCCTCCTCCATGATAAAATCAGTTTAATCTACACTTAGCAGTATTTTAGTGGTTAAGTGCGTTAGACTACTACGCGAAGCGTCCTGGTTCATGTCGGACCCATTCCACCTAAAAGTTTTTATTGACTCTTGCAAAAGTCTGACAAACATCCAAGAGGAAGAAGCTTCTTTAAACTGTATGTTCCTTCCATTCGTGTCAAAAAATACATCTGCGTACAATCAAAGGTTGGAGAAGCTGGTCAAAAACTCCTGTATGGTAATATTTATTTATTTTAAACTGAACTTACATTTTTTGTAGTGTGTTTTTATTTGGCAAAAGGGCATATAAAGAGCTTAGCACTATATTGAACAGTTTTATTATTTTGCACAGCAGGATTTTTCAAACATTAAATGACCTGTTAATCGCATTTTTAATGTATGAATTCGGCCGAAATATCTCTCCAGAAATAACTTGCCCAATAAAAATTTAAGTAACTTTCCAAGTTAGAGATTAATTAATTTCAATATTACTACCAAAACCCGAAACCGAATATGGAATCAGTGCTTAAAATAATTGGCACAATTCAAGTGATAATTAGTTATATACTAATAAATTTGTGATTAAACGATTAAAGCTCCCAACTATACGAGTTAAAAAACATGTACGTATAAAATAAACCTCAACCGCCACCTAATTGTAAATGTAGTTTTGAACCTGGTAATTCCTTAAATTGCGTGGCAAAATCAGTCAAGCATTTAGGCCGATTCCTAACATTTCCCGTATCGACCAGGTACAGTTACCTTATTTTTGGTGAATCACCTTATAAACGAAGGTAAAAGGAATACATTTTACGAACGTATGAACATAAATTATAATCAGTACTAGTTTCAGTTAAATTATTTCTTAAGCATTTCATATAATTAGAATTTATGTACCTTAATAGGTACTAGGGCAATTTTACACAGTGGATAATTTGGTTTCAAGTAGTTTGCATTGGGACATAACGCTAGCTTGTCTGCAAATTTAACCCATTCCTAAGGCAACATTTTTCCAGAGATTTTTTATTTATTACAAAGTAATTTCCTGAAACGGATAAGGCATTTTTCGTCTACAGCACACCGAGGGCAGGCTTTCGAAACTGTTAGTTGACGATCCCAAACTGAGCAGATCAAAATATCTGTTTGTACTGAGAAGATGTAACTTGAAAACCTTAATTAGCCTTGTCACTGGTTTCAGTCCTCTCAACGAGCATCTAAAAGGATAAGAGTTATAAGCTCGGGTTATCTGGAAGATGAAGAAACGACGTCTCACTTCATCTGTGACTGCCCCGCTTTTGCCAGAACCAGACTGGCTACTCTCGGCAAAAACTTCCTGCACAAAGACGATAAAATCGAACTATCTGGCCGCATTCGCTTCGCCAAAACCAGTGCGTGGTTAAATACCTCGAATTCCGATGTGCACTAGTTGTTCTGTTGTCATTTTGGGCAGCCTTGCTGGAGTACAATGGATCGTTAGGTCTAAGTGCTTGTGATCCTTGGATGACCGCACTCCAAATACAATACCATACAAGGTAATTTTACGCAGTATTTTTCTATGGTGTACTTACGAACATTTGTCTCCACATAACAAATTTAATTTGATCGCAAGTAGCCGAAATTTTCAGTTAAAAATACGAGCAAATCGCAGTGTAATTCTAACTCTAACCTCAATATGAAAATGATATGATTTGCTGGAAAGACATCCGAAATATCGATCTTTACTGTCCGTACTAGTTGCATTCTCTATTAATTACCTAATTAACCTAATTATCCTTAACCGTATCTTTATTTGAATAGTTGTGGTAAAACAACTAATGTTTGGATCACATGTTTCGATACTCCCTATACGCTATCGCTAACCTTTATCTGTCACCTGTGATCTGTCATCTGACGTCTGTCAATTATTGTAGTAGATGCAGTTAAACCTTGGGTGTTTACAAACCCAAATTGAACGCCATGGTGTCACAGAATAAGCCTCCTTTTTTTATACAAAATATCAATATGAGCGGAATAAATCAGTACTAGAATAGGAACACAATTACTACTTTGAGGCTTAGTTCGGTTTGGATCGAATCTGTTTGGAAAATATTTGCTCTTGATTCGGCCTTAATTGGATGACATATATAACGCCATCATAGCTTCTCCGTGGAAAAGACCTCTTTTCAAATAAACAATGCAGTGTTGCCTAAAATCTGAACCAGCTGTTCCTACTCCTTTGTTTGACATTTATAAACATATGGAGTAAAAAAAAACAAATCTGCCGATGCAATGCCGACATTAAGACATTTAAATAAATGTTTCATCTAAATTCTTTAAAACGGAAATAAATTCTAAAACTCATATTAGCTAATGAAAGCTGGCCAACAAGTCACATTGATCATAATGCGCAAGTGACTTGCAAAGGCTAAATAAAATGGTGGATGATGCCATGCTTATAATTTTGTTGTTTTCATAGTAATCCACACCACATGCAAGTCCTTTTAAAATACAAACTTTGTACCCTTATCGTCATTTGTACCCACTACCACCTAAAATTCATTCGCAGCTTATAATATTCTAACGAAATGCAATACCTATACAAAGGTAAAGTTCAACGGAACTTACATGATAAGAACCACTAAAAATTATTATTACACCGCATAAACACGCGATGCACGATGACAGTCATGTCATGACTCTCTGCACACATACAAAGTCTTGATAAGCTATGGAAATATAAACGTTATAAAAGAAGACATTCCTCCAACCTTATTAATAATGGAGTAATAATACCGTTGACTTATGAGCGAGTATGAAAAAGTCATAATTGCCACCACCTCCCATATATCTATCTCTACAGTAGATGTTTATAAGGACACCGAACTCCTAAGCGTAAAATTTCCCTAAAATATCCAAGCCATCAGCACCAAAAGATACATTTCAATACCTTTCCACGTCAATTAAAATTAATGATAGGTACTGGTTAGGAACATTTGAATACATCAGGTTTCATCATTATTCTGACGTCTTCGAGTGGCAGCCTGTCAGTACATTCCTATTCATTCCAGAGCCTTCCGACCCTTCTAGCGTGCGTCGCATCGTCGTCGTGTCGTCGCGTCGGTCGTGGTTACCGAGAAAATTGAATTACGTATACCTTTAATTATTTCCATTGGCATTCTGTTGGTGAAGTTTCTGTCGGTACGACTAGGGGTATGTGCATAGTATTTTGTAACATTACGAAAACCTCGCATACATACATACAGTTTTGTTTGTTTTCTCCTGTGCCAGGGATTTTTCGGGAGTAAAGGAGGAAAGCAAAAAATAAAATAGGTTCACGCGGAATTCCCTTGTTGTTCAAGTATCGTCTCCATTCTACATTGTTCCCATTTGGCGCGGAAGGTAAGTTTTTGTTGGCAACGAACGAACAAATTCCCAAAACCATAACTTGAAAAGTGTTCCATAAATTTCGGGTCGTAAATTTTATTGTTTACAACCGTAGTACGACTACGATCTAGCGAAAGTCGTCGAGTTATATGTATGTACGTGTAAAAAGTTTACATTTTCACACTATTCCTTTTCGGATGTTTTGTCTGCTGTGTATTGTTTTTTTGTTGGGGTAGGTTTTACGTTTGGTTGTTTGTTATTGGATCATATCTCTCTAGTGTGTATTGTGTTGGTCCACCAATGAGGGTTGTGGTATGGTGGTTTGGCAATTGCAGGAATTGCATTTGCTAATTTCAATTGGATATGATATTCTCTCCTGAAATAGAGGTAGTATTTATTGTTAGGAAATGGCATACAAATTCTCGGAATACATGAGTCGGAATGAGAGGTTTAGGGTCAATACTTGAAGTCATTGTTCGAACTAGGAAAGTCCCATTTAAAAACCTCGATATTTTTTGATAATTTGGTCTCTACAAAATTTATACCCAGCATGAGCCATCGTTAAGGGATGTTTTCTGATAGTCTGTTATCGTTTGTTGCAAAGCGTGCTTTCAAGCGTTGTACGGGTGCGTTTTATGTTCCAGGTCGATATTATTTTTCAATACCTTGGTAAGCCTCAAAACAAAATTGATCATTTAATTCTAGAGTAGACTCAGCAAATTTGTTTGGTAAGTAGGCTAAGAACATGTAAAGTGCGATTTTTTAAGCGTAGTTTTTTTAAAAATCCAATAAAACACTCAAATTTGCATCAAATATTCAAAAATTTTATTGTACTCGATAAATAGGCCTTTGACATTTACGTTTTAAAGACAACTTCATGTAAATTTTGTCCGCGGCTTCATTTTAAATGGATCATTCGGAAGGTCCAATTTTCCGTCACTTTTTCGAGCATGTCGGCCTGTATTCCACGAATAACGCGTGTTATGTTATCCTGTAAGGCTTCAATCGTGTTCGACTTGTCCACATAGACCAACGACTTTACATAACCCAACAAGAAATAATCAAGAGTATGATGTGGGCGCCCAACTCACAGGGCCATTTCTGCTCACCAAATTGATCCTTCAACATTTCCATTGTTTCACGAGCTGTGTGGCATGTGGCACCGTCTTGATGAAACCACATTCCAACTCAACACACCACATTCCAAGTTCAACTCAGCCAACTGGGGCAAAAAAAGTCGCGTATCATGGCTCGATATCGTTTGCCGTTGACGGTAACGTTTCTTCCACGGTCGTCTATGAAGACAAATGGACCGATGATGCCACACAAACCTGTCGTTTTTTCGGGATGCATTCTTATATGGCATGTGTCTGTTCATCACTCCAGATGCGAAAGTTTTGCTTATTTACGTATCCGTTGAGCCAGAAATGGTCCTTATCGCTGAACAAAATTTTCCAATAAAACAGCGGATTTTCACATTTTTCACAGAGCACGAATTTTGGTAATAAATTTCAATAATTTGCAACGATTGCTCGCTTGTAAGTGTTTCCATGATTAAATGGCAGAATATACTGAGAACTTTTCACTTTGACAGATGACGTTTGGACTCCATTACTAACCAGTGCTGCAAACCTGAAAAACTGAAATCTTAAAAAGTCACCCTTTATTTGTGAATAACTCAAGTTTAGTCCTTAATCTCGGACAATCTCACACTAAAAATCTGGTACTGAGAGAGCAATAAAGAGTAAGAATTTTTTTTCCAACTCGTGTCAACTATTCTCAAAACGAATTGACGTAAATAGGGCCATATAGCTTTCTTTTCACAACTGTTTCATTCACGCATTCCATCATCCACATAGTCTCTTAAATTCCATATGACCACTGACTGAGTTTCCACGAGTTCCTTTTCATGCCAAATGCTCCTCATATCCTTCCATTTGTAGCACGCAACTTATTTCCATTTCATTTGGTAGGTCTTCGTTCATCCTGCAGAAAGGAAAGTGCAACTGACATGATGAATGGAAGGAACAAGCAAAATATATTTTGTTTTTATTATGATTAAGGATTTTAAAATCTGTTTATGACAATGGCAGAGTGAAATATGCACACGCACATTGCACTGGCTGGCTGGCAACTTTGCGCGCCGTCACCTGCAACAAAATCGTGGAAGATTAATCAAAAGTCATTTAATATTGCATATTTTCCGGCGTTGTGAATAAATTGGCTGTTTCAACAGTGGGGTGGGTGACAGTTTTTAAAAGCATTCTCCACATGGATAAATATTGTTATGGAACATAAAAAATTGCTCTGAAGTGGATTAATTGCACGAAATTAGCATTTAAAATAAATGTTTGGGCTTAATATGTATTGGTTTTTTTTAAGGAAATTGTGGCACTGACGGCGGAAAGTCTGTTTAATTTTCAGTAATCCTGGGTTGCATTGCTGTATAACTTTAACCCGGTCCAATCTAGACTTCAATTTTTACCTACAAACAAAAGCTGTTTCTTTGACATGTTTCGAAGCTTTGAAAATGGAGCTGAAACTCATCTATTTTGCTCTGACGAGTATGTCATAAGTGGAAGAGGTTTTCAACTCCGCTGATGAACGTATTTCTTTCTTCCGAAATGAAATGGTTCTATAGTTCCGGTCCAAAAAAAACCCGAATTCTGCACCAACTATTGCCAAACCATCCGCAGATTTGTTGCTTGCTCTAGTGGCCGCTGACCCATCCCAGTTTAACTTCGTTGAGTCTGGCCAGACTACTTTCGTAGCAGTGTTAGAGGACAGCGCTTGAAGAGCCGCTTGACTATTTAAGAAGATAAATATGTTGGCTCTTTTGATACGTCTTTGAAGATTTAATCTAGCGCAGTAGAGCTCTGCGCTGGCATGGGTTTCAGCTTGCAACACAGTGGAACACATTTCCGGTATGGAAACCTTGGTTATTGATCCGTCGGTGTACCAATCTATACCTCTGAGGTCCACTGAAACCATTGAACCAGTTTCCACGGTCTAATTAATTGAACAGTCTTAAATTCCCTAACTAAAGTGTTTGGAAAAGAATTGAGTATTTTTACATATCTCGCATGGTTGTCTGGTCTTCCAAACTGATTTCCAGTTGCAGCATTAGTGCTCATCTAGCAGCAGTCTTTCTAATAAAGACATGTAGCGATGAAAGCCCAACAACAGCTTCTAGTGCTGCAGTTGGGCAGATGGGCATCTCAACCTTTAATACCTAGACAGTTTTAGTAGCTTCGTTGTCCGTTCAAAACTTTCGCACGTGATAATGGGTTTACCATTAATGACAATTGCCAGGTTATCAGCGTAGCCAATGACAATATAGCCTAATCTGTTGAATAAAGGACTGTCGATTACGTGCGACCACAAAAGGGGATGCTCTGACATTATTCGACGCCTTAACTTGCATCACCAGCATGTATCCCAACATCCAGATGTTATAATGTTCTTCCTTTGCTAAGGTATGCTTTCGTTAAGTTTTAACAAAGCGCGATGCAACTATGCAAAACATAACACCACAACAATTCTAAATGGTGGTCCGCTCCGCACTTTAGGACATCGTAATCATGTCTCAAATGTCAATATTTCAATTGCTTATTTTAACAAAATCGTTATCTTGTCACTCGATTGGAAAAGACTCGATTAACAGCGACCACAATAAAGGTACCTATACTCTTGACAATATCAAAAACACTTATTGGCAATCAATAATAATTCGGTGTGTGTGATAATTTACAATGGCATTTAGTCAAGACAAGGATCTTGGACAACAACATGTATCGCAGGCAAAATAACTGACCCTACACAAACGTTATGGGGACAGGTTCTCTCCTCCCCATTGTGTCTGCCTGCAATGTGGCTGCTGCCCCCAGGTGGGCCATAAACAAAACGTATAAATGAATTTTTGGTCCCAATCCCAATCCCAATCCCAGTCCCAGTCCCAATATCCTTCCACAACGCAATAATTCATAGAGTGGTTGAGAGAGAAAAATGATTTACTGCTCTGGAATTGGAAGAAGTAGTTGTAGTAGCAACAGCGGCAACATCTGGACAAGCAGAACGATCACCAAGCGGTGTGTAACGTAGAATTGCCCACCTGGGCCATGCGCCAGAAACTTTATGATTTCAATCTGAAAATTTATGCGAATTTTATTCTCATTGGCTCGATGTTGGCTGTTCATATTGGTGGCACTGGACGGCCGCCTGGGGAATACAAAATTTGAATTCGAAACATACTCGTACGTATAAGTACCTAAGTGAGTTTTGACCTATATATTGATACAGTAAATCTAGTAGAAGTTGTTTGCCTGGCGGCTGATTCACATTTGTTGTTTTTTTTTTTTTTTTTGTGAGCACATACGCGCGCGTAGCGTATCCGCTTATGGTGGTGCGCGCTTGTAGGGGTCGCTTTTAAGGAAGTACAAAGTATAAGCCGACACGTAGCGTAGCGTCGCGTCAGTGCACTGTGTGTGCATGTTGATTAATCGTAGTAATAATTGAGTTGTAATAAGAACAAATTACGATTTCATAAATCACAGCCAATTAATATTGTTGTCAGTAGACACGCCATGGGAGGCAGAAAATATCGACCACACAAGAGCGAGCTAGATTGAGGGTGAGTATATGCGTATGGCAAGTGGATGGGTGGGAGTTTGTTCTTTTTGAATTACTGTAGTCATTTAGTACCTAATGGATAAATAATAGGCAGCTGCATTCAATTTTCTCTTCACATTTGTTAGGGTTATTGTCCTAACTGTAGATGGCTTTTGAATTTGGTAATGTTTTGCCATCTTCTCAGATACTATGTAGGCCTTAGTCAAATTGAGTGTGAAAATCAATAAAGTTAAACTAATTTGTTTGGAATGAAATGGAGAGAACAGTATCATTTTGAGTTTGAAGGAGGAATGCATGTACTGAATCCTGTCGGTCTTCAGGTACTTTACTGCTTTGGGAAGTAGTATTATTCTTGCTATTATATATCCCAATCCATTATCTTTGCCTTATGGGGATCAGCATAATGCTGAGATCTTCCACTTTTATCCCAAGGCATTGCCTCTTTGCCATCCTCTTGGTGAACTTTATACATAAATTCCTTAAACAGGTTTATCACTTCCACTGTACCACTACCTCATCAGCCAAAATCTTGCAACAATACAGTAGAATTGTATGCGTTGCGTATTCTGCCAGAAAGAGTTTCAGACCCTTTTTATTTGCCATCAGTCTATTTAGCTTCTAAATATAAATTTTCCTTGTCAAACCTTGAACTTAGTGATCAGCTTAAGTGAATGACTAGGCCAATAGTGGGGTTACCCGCAAGCTGACCATTAGTTATACAGAGAAGCCGCCATTTTAGATTTTTCTCAACGTCATTATTGCAAAGTGTCTAAGGGCAAACCGGCAACACAAGACTTTAAGTCAAAATTACTATTTCTGTCTTCGATCTTTAATCGCAGATACCTATCTGAACGTTGACTTCAAAGTGAATCCAACCGCTTTTCGGCGTCTTACTTAAGGTTGAAGATCCCCACCGCTTTCACTAGTGCTTTTATTATTTGCTAGTTCGTAGCTCTACGCTAAAAGTAAGCATGCAGGGTCTGCACTGATCCATAATCTTTTCTTGTAGAAAAAAAAACTTCCTTAAAAGCAGCTTTTCATGTAAGGAGTAGTCAAGTTCTACAGCCTCCCTGTTTTTGTCAGTTCTTTCAAGGGATCCTCAAATTTATTTTATTGCTCTGCTTTTTTCTGCACTAAATGTCGGTGTTTATTATTTTTTTAAATGGTCTCTACTTACTTTACTTATTTACTTAACGGGCTCCCGACCCGTGAAGAGTCCCTGCCTGAGATACGGCAGCCTTCCACCCTTTGCGATCCCTAGCACGCTGCTTCCAGTTGTCCAGACCAAGCGCTCTGGCATCCGCGATGGCTTGGCCTTTAAAACGGAGGTTCGGTCTTCCCTGTCGTCTCGAACCTGGACCTGGGATTCGAAGATCCTCTTGGCTGGAGCGTTGTTGTCCATTCGCTCGATGTGGCCGAGCCAATGTAGTCGACGAGTTTTGGCTTTTCGGACTACATCCACATCTTGGTACAGCTTATAGAGTTCGCGGTTGTATCTTCTACTCCATTCGCCCTCCTCGCACACAGGACCAAATATCCGTCGAAGGATTTTTCTTTCAAAGGATCCCAGTATTAACTCCTGCCTGCTTATCGTCCAGCACTCGGCGCCGTATAGCTGAACAGGCAGGATAAGGATTCTGTAGAGCATTCACTGTGTTTTTCGAGTTAGGAGTTTTGCCAAACCGAAGTAGCAGCGGTTTCCTAGGGTAATTCTTCGACGGATCTCCACTAAGATGTCATTTGTGGAGTTGCTGTTTACCCCGAGGTAGATGAACTCCTTAACTACCTCAAAGTTGCTGCTATCAACAGTTACATTTTATCCTAGTCGGTGGACAGATGATTGTTTGTTTGTTGATAGCATATATTTAGTCTTGTCCTCTTTCACTTCAAGGCCAACCAGTTTCGCCTGTTCTTCAATAGCCGTGAAAGCCTCTATTACGGCACGCTGGGATCGACCGATGATATCTATATAGTCCGCATACCCCAGCATTTGGACTATCTGCTCAAGAACAAGATTGAAGAAATCACACGACAGCGCATCTCCTTGCCGAAATCCGGTGCATGTTTCAAAGAGTTCAGATGAGCTGCTGCCAAACTGCACATTGCATCGCGTATTATCTAGTGTCATGCGATACATCTGGATCAGTTTTGACGGGATCCCGAATTCGGCCATCGCCACAAAAAGCTCCTGACGATGAATGCTGTCATATGCGGCTTTAAAGTCGATGAAGAAATGGTGTGTCTCGACTGGAAACTCGTTGGTCTTTTCTAGGATTTGCCTTAGTGTGAAAATTTGGTCTACAGTTGATCTGCCGGGCCGGAAGCCACACTGGTACGTGCCGATTAGTGTGTTGCAGAAAGGTTTGAGACGTTCACACAGTACATTGGATACTACGTTGGAACGTATTTGCAAGACATGGGATCGCCTTTCTTGTAGATGGGACATATGGAGTTGATGGTCCAGTCATCGGGCATGCTTTCCTCCACCCAAACTTGGTTGATGATTTGGTGCATGCGCCCTACCATTACATCACCTCCGTATTTGAAAAGCTCTGCAGGTAGACGGCGGCCTTGTTGTTCTTTAGCTTTTTTATAGCTAAGCCAACCTCTACTTAACTAGATAATAAAACCTCAGTAGTTATGTCCTACCACAAAATATCCACCAAATTCTCAAAGGAAAAAAGTCACAAGTGGAATGGCCTCCTCCTGCCAATTTGTCAACATAGTTTTAATTCATTAAAAATTGAGAAACAACCATCAGCTCATCTAAATAACGAACTCCACTACTCACTAACTGATATTTATATTTACAAGTCTTATTCAGACTTTACATTGCAAATTAAATGCAAATACCTAGGAACCTACCTACCTGCCAAGTGAAACAAAAAAAAAAAAAAACAATTCACTCGGTAGCACAATACAAATGCGAAAAAGCCAAAAAAAACATATCTGGGCAATAAAAATGAACAACACAGACAGATAAAGGACTAACATCCTTCCTATCCAGACATGGCCAACCAAAACGTAAAAAACATAATCTGCACGAAGGTAGAAATTCTAAAATTTCCTACAGACAAAAATTCACAAAAGGCATAACAAAAAATAGATTTATTCACAACAGTGGAAAAATTGCATAAACAAAACAGCAAATAGGTTTAGCTAAAACAATATCCAAGGATTACACAAAAGGTGCTGTGTCCTGTGCAAAAAAAAAACCAAAAAAAAAAGACAAACTCCCGTAACCCCGTTTGGTCTATCGTTGTGGAGACATATCCTTTACATTTTGTTTCCTTCTCTTTTTTTTCGTACGGAAATATTTATGTGTTGTGTATCCACAGCGTCTGATAGAAACGTTTATTTCTCACTGCGTTTGACGAACAGGGAAATAAAGCTGTTCACGCCATCAGCCTGATGGAGCGTTTCAGAGTCGGTAGTCATTATAATTCGTTCTCGACACAGATGAATAATTTACAAAAGTTTGTTTTGTATATTTTTTTTTTCTATTTTTAATACGAAAATAAAAAAATCTACACAAAAACAAATGAAAATCAGAATAGAATAGACTGGGATCAATTTTTATAACAAGTTCACAATTCGATTTGAGAGGATAATGGGATAACGAAATTTAAATTGATTGGAATAAATGAGTGCCAGATACAAATTGGAACACTTAAAACAAAAACCAATTCCGCTTTGGTTTAAAATATGTGGCTAAAAAACTAGTTTAGTTCTGATTGATTTTTGTTTATTTTTGCTTCTCTTTTTGCACTCCAATATGCATTTGACACGCTTGAATTAGGTCCCGATATAAATGTTTAATTAATTGCTTTCGACGCTTAGAGAGTCTTGCCTGATTTACTGCAGCCTTCTATGCTTTTCGATGGTAGATTTTGCCTTTCTAGTCGCCTTGAACCTGGGGACTGAAGGAATAGTATTTTCTTGGCTGAAACAAAACTGTCCACTTTGTAATCCAATACAAATTTCATAGATATCCCGTCTTTATCTTCTCCTTCATATGCCCTTCCCGCACAAACTACAATAAAATAAGGATTTATATTCTTTGCAATACTGCAAAACTGTCAAAATCAGTGTCTTCAAGAAGTTACAAACTTCTGTTACAAACTTCCACTGTTACAAACTTCCACTGTTACAAACCTTAAGAGTAGCAACAGCTTCTTGGTTATCGTAGAATCAAAACTTATGTATCATTTTCGAGTTAATGCTTTCCTCTAACGCTGTAATAAGTGTTGCTCTTAATGTTTTTTGTTTGTTGATGCCTGATTCTGTCTTATTTAATACCAAGACCAACTCACTATCCATATTTGTCAATTAGCATTAGAGTTTCTATCACGACATATTGAAAAGAACAAATCAGGAACTTTGACCTGAGGTCCTTAAACCAAAAAAGATTTTTACATTTAATCATATTCGTTAGTTTATATGGTAGCCTGTTCAGGCATATGAAAGTTTAAGGTGTAAATTTGTCCTTCATCTTCACCAGTTTCTAATGTTATCACGTATTTTGGCGTAAATTCAAGTAAATTCAGGTATCGCAGAATGACTCTAACCTTAGCCAGGATGACAATATCATCGGCATAAAGCAGTAGCCTAATTTTGAATTTTAGCGATCCACCCAAATGCAATCCACCCCCTAGATCCTTATGCACATCATTTGAATACAACGCAAAAAGTAATGGTGATAGCAGGCAGCCTTGCTTCACGCCTGTATATTTTTCAAATGATAATCTGAGAGTTCACAACCAGTCCACACTACCAAATTTGTGTCTTAATACACACTTCGTTAAAAGTTTTCTAATTTTGATGAGGCTTATTACCAATAGCTTATACATTTTTTTCTTGGCACTCTGTGACCAACCGCAATCATGGTAGCTAAATAAAAAATATATGTCGGTGCGGTTTCTGCATTCGGTATTTTAGGTTAACCCAAAGTATACAAATGCAGTCCTCATCTACTTACCAGTGCTGTCGTTTTTTAATTTCAAAGAGGAGCCCATTTGAAGATTTTGGGGTGCCATTTTAATGAAAGAGGAGCAGAAATATTTCATGCATGGAGGCATAATTAACTCGCAAGATAACTCTCTACGAATAAATAAAAATTGTTCAGCAACTTACTTATAAATTTTAATTAATATTTTCTCGAAGTTAGTCACAAAAAATGGACATCTTGGGAAAACTGCAATAAATTTTTCCATTCGTAATTTAAACTTCATAAACGACGTTTGACATTGACAATGGATTAGGGAAGTGCATTCTATACTCGAAATAGAGATGTGCAAATTATGTATGTAACGAGTATTCGGTATCATGTTATTCGTTATAAAATCTAACATTTTAAAAAATCGGCCTCCCTAATTTTTCAACGATAAATGAGGGAGCTTCCTAAATGTTTTTATTCCTTACCATCTTAATCCCGTCTACTTTATTCTCTCTCAGTGACTCTTCTCATGGCCTTCCAAAGACATTGTGCTTTTTCTATGTACCTACTACATCCACCTAATTTAAAAATTCTCATCACACACAACTACAGTTAACACTGTTCATCATAAATTATCCCTGCAAACTCATTAATTCCAACAAAATATATCATTTCTTCATCCTTCAACCTAATCAGCTGCTGTCCATCTACCGAAAGCAAAAACTTTACTACTCAATCATTGTTTTACTGGAGATCCATTTAAAAAATTTATATTTATTATCCAACACCGCACAGCCTCGTTGACTAACCCGCTTAATCTAATATTTATTACAAATTTTTGGGTCACAAAAACCTTATCAGCATGCCCATGCTCCATTCCATCAGTATTCCTAATCACATATTCAACCCCATAAAATGATACCAGATGTGACATTCTCCCTTATTAATTGTCCCTTCTTCACAGGAACTATTAGATGGGGACATATTCATTATGCTTCCTCTTTGCCCAGCTTATCATTTTTTAGACAATCCGACACACTTGCGTCAAGGATATACGAGATGTCGACTTCTTGCACATATGCTCGTTCTCTCCCTTGGAAAACCTAAATTCTATTCATTAGGCGTGTAAACAATGGCTTCCAAGCCCGACCCCCTTCGTCGTCTAACAGCAGACGATGCCATACAGGCTTGCCTCAAATAATATCACTCCGTCCCGCAGCACAGTCATAAATGAATCCTTCCTCAATTAAATGGTCTATTATTCAGGCAATGGTATGGTAATAATATTTAAATGAGATAAAGTTACCCCATTAACTCTGAACGTATACAAATGTTAGACAAAATTATTTTAAGGATGAACGAGTGATGTCGTATGTATACGACAAGCTAAAAATTCTTTAAAACTTGAATGTCTTACCCGTAAATAGAGAGAGCGTACAGCGTACTAACCTACATACGCAAAATGTGAATACTATGCCATGAGGTAGAGTACAGGTAATTGGATCCAATTTTCAAAGTGAATGGAGGCAGTCTTAACAACTTTTAATGAACAGCCCTTATTATCATCGGGGTATCATCCCTATAGTAAACACTATCGACGTGACATAGCAGCAATTTTAGAAAATACCCTGGCATTCTTAATTGGAGTTTTAATTGCAGCAACTCTGTCCTTATTATGACGGAAAATATTGTTTTGTACTTTCTCTTAAAGAGAAAGAAAAAGAAAAGGAAAAAAAATAATAATTACTCACAGCAGCAACTGTAGGAGAGCAAAAGAAAGATGAATAACAAATTAATGTCCTCTTCCTTTGTTTCAGATAAATGGTGGTAGCTTAGCTGAACAAGCTGGTCTATTGCCAGGCGATGCTGTCATTAAAATTAACGACATCGATGTCTTTAATCTGAGACACAAAGATGCACAGGATTTGGTAGTAAGGTCTGGCAACAATTTCATCGTCACAGTCCAGAGGTATGTTAAAAAAAAAAACGAAAAAAAAACCATGCAATTTATAACATTGCATACATTTTATAGGGGAGGTCTTACATGGCGTCCAGCCGTTACCCCAACTGGTCAATTGCCATCCCCCAATCAACATTCACATCAAATTCCAACAGTGACGAAAACTTCTCTAGCTCACCAACAACAAGAGGTTCAGCATATTGGCAGTGGATACAATAACTCTGCTCGCCCCTTCAACTCGGTAAGAAAGAGATGGGGTATTTGGTTGTGTTTTTTTTTTTCTTGTTTTACAAATGGACCGCAATCATCGAGATTGAAAGAAGATATTATGAAGTTTTTCCTGATTGTATACGATGATGACGTTGAGCTACCGGCATCATCATCATCATTACCGTTATTATTCTTTCACTATCGTATACACTCTGGCGGATCCTTTGGAAAAATCTAAAGAAGAAAAATGAACTTTACTCCTTGAAGAAGAATAACGCACAAGGTTTAATACTTTTTTTTTTTTGTTTTTATTTTTTTCTTTTGCTATGGTTCGCTGCTTGATGCATTTAGGTTAATGGAAACGATGGTCAAGTGAAGAGCATTGTCAATAAGCAGTACAATACCCCAGTTGGCATTTACAGTGATGAAACTATTGCGGAAACCCTTTCGGCTCAAGCTGAGGTTCTTGCCGGCGGTGTTCTTGGGTATGTATTTAATGTTAAGATATATTTACTCATAGGTAGAACGAAAGATTGATGCTCGCTCAGGATCCTATCGTGTCGAGATTATGTGGAGGAAATTAGTTTTATATGATGTAATATCATTTCCACTAGGATATTCAAAAAGGAAACGAACAGGGATCGAACGGTGCGAGGTTTATGTTGTAGGAGTTGTGAACGGAAGTTGATGATTGTATTTTTTTTCTCTGCCGTTGTAGGAGATAAAATGTTGCGTATACGCACTGGTTACCCGAAGTCTTACGAAGAATGTTGAGTGTTTACGATTTTGGGGAATAGTTTCTTTGGCTAGGTATTGCGTTTGGGTTTGATTATAGACTCACATGGCTGTTGTTCTAGCATTACTTGCAATTGATATGGGAAAGGCTATTATCCCATTTTTAACATTAAGTAAGTAAACAGAAACGATATTCAGATTTATCACACTCAAGAGACATATTATTTAAAAAAAAAAAAAAATTGCCATTCCGCTCCTTAAAACTAAGAAAGTTGATTGAAAGTTTCATCCTTCTGGTAATTTTTTCATTTGAAAAAAAAAGAGATAAATTCCTGGACTTAAAAGCTTTCTAATAATTTAAGAAAATAAACCTTCCAACCCACCCATCTAAGCTTCAATTAAGATATTATCATGAAATTCTCTTCTTGACATTTTTCTTCTGTAGAATTTCAGTTTTCTAACGAAAAGTTTAATCCTACTCTTTAGTTTTTTTTCTTTATATTTTTTTATACTTTTACTTGCGTCTGCCAAGAAAGTAATTTTTTTTTAAATTATTACACATACACGTTTCGTTTATTATGGTAATGAGTTGTTAAGTAATAACTTGGAAGTGAAATGACAAAGCCTTATGTTAGTGGAGTTTATTATCAATTTGTTCTGCAATGAATATAATTTTGTCACGAGTGTACATTTTAATGACCACTTGGTGTGAAAAATAAATCTAAATAAAAAAAATAATAATATTCTTTTAAGATGACACTAATGCGGGAATCAGGCGTAGACATTCACTTGTGAATTGCTTCTTCTTAGGAAACTATTTTTTAGACAAGACTCTCATCCATCCAGACGTAGGAGCTTAAGTGATTGAATATCCAAAATGCTATTGCTCTGCATTTCTTTTCTAAACAGATCACGGAGACCCTCCTACAATAGTAGTCTGCCGCCCTTTTTTAAGACAGCATTAATCCGTTCGTCGCGATCCATTTGTTTTACATGAAGCACATTATCTGAAGTCACTTGTTGTTGTTGTGGTCAAGCTCATATCTGTCTGTATACTACAACAAGTTCTTTAAATATTTTGAAAGTAAATTCTAGTCTTTGGATATTATTTTGTTTACGTTTTCCTTAATTTTTAAAATAAATAAGTGAAAGGTTTTTCGAAAAGCACATTTGAAACGATCCATTCTTTGAAGCCAATTTTGAAACATTCCAATGAACTCTCTTGAAGCACTGACAAAATGGGCCTGGCATTAATGGACCCTAGAGAGTATATGTTTCAAATTTAAGCTTAATAGCTAAGCTAAGCGTTGGGTTCTGTATGGGCCGTTTACGCCTAGCATTTATATTATTTATAAATTTATAAGCTTTAAGTGCTCTGTTAAGGGGTGTTACAAAATATTCGTCACAATTAGTATATCTTTAGGATGGGGTGTAAACACGATAAATGCAATGGATTCAGCCTCAAAACTTTTTTTCCCTACGAGGCTACTTTTTTAATGGTGCGATTAGGGAGGATGATAGTCACATACAGTAAAATCCCGAAAAAGTTGACCAAAATCCCCCAGTATTTACAATTTCTGCAAAATGACTTGACAGCTTAACAAACTGAACTCTGGCCCAAGCCAATCGTACAACGTATTGCTCTCTACCATTGGATATATACACAATCCAAAGAACACAAAATGTTGTAAGACACCAGGACATGATATTCATTCTCGGTATGTGTGTTAATGACAATTTTCGTTAGAATGACCACATATTCGACGTCGACAAGAACGCTGCGAAGTGTCCAGGCTTCCTAAAGCGATGCAAGAAATATTTTACCCCTTCTGATCTGGCTAGAATCTACAAGGCGTTTATTTGCCCAAAACTTGAGTACAACGCTCATATCTGGTCCGGTGCACCAATTACATATTTGGAGCTACTTAACAAAATTCAAAAACGTGCGATAAAACTTATTGGCGACCGAGATATTGCAAATTCGCTTGACCCTCTTAGTCATCGTCGTAATGTCTCCTGCCTATCGTTGTTCTATCGATACTACCATCACAAGTGCTCAAACGAAATAGCCAATTGGATTCCTCCCCTTCAACACTTTAACCGTAATACTCGCCATGCCAGGAATGCTCATCAGTTCTCCCTAAAGCCTATATTCTTTCGAACTGTTAAATTTAAGGATTCGTTCCTCTGCCGTACAACACGAATGTGGAATGCTCTGCCTCACTCTGTTTTTCCTGACCATTACAATTTACAAACATTTAAAATCAATGTGCATCGGTTTATCATCATTTCTTCTAATCCCTCATTTCCTTAGAGCCCGTGCTGTGTGCCTATAACATTATAAGGGTGCTAACAATTTCTTTTCCACGTGCAAATTACAAAAAAAAAAAAACAATGGGATTATGATTTGTGATCAGAATTATAGGGATCACAACGCTCCGACTTCACTGCATTCCTACATGTCTACATATCTGAAGGCCTCCCAATTTTGAATCACTTCATCATTTAGGCCAATCAAATGCCTCTTTTAAGCTCCTTATTAGGGAATGCGATTGTAAGGAAAGTATGATCCCTCCGCTGAACACAGCAATACCAACTGAGCCGGTCCAAATTTTTCGAGATGAGTTTTTTGACGTAAATGCTTCCTCGAATTTTGGAACTTCTTATTCGCTCAAGCTTAATTACCAGGACATGATATATTATAATCAAATCATTTGAATTATAAATTCTATTCCTGACATAGTTCGTCGTATGATAAGGGCTAAGTAATATATTCCTTCGGAAGTTAAATGTAATAGAAGAAAGTCATATTACTATTGATTCTACGTTGACAGAGGGGTATAGTTTAAAGAAGTTTGATACGTTGACCTTAAGGAGAATCTTTGCATTGTCGGTTTAAAATTTGTATACGATCAAAAATGCATAACGGTCCAACACAAAATGGAATTTATTTCACGTCACCCTATACTAACATACTTAACTAAATATAGTGAAGTCATCCGAAATTGAATATTATATGCATGTGCAGTAAATGCGAATCCTACTTCTAACAGAAGTTTTAACTTCTTACAGACCGTTCTGGGCGAAATAAAATATTTTTAATTGGCTCTATGTTTTAACATAAATCTTTTATTGAATGGTTGAATGAAACTACGTCTAAGTTTTAAGATTGCTGTCACGTCAAATACATAATGTCTTAAGGTTCCGAAAACGACTCTTTCGTACATATTTTCTGATAATGCTAAATGATCATCCGTATTAAGCAGACAGTATTTTCGCCAGAAGAGTCAAATAACTCTCCTACTATGTGCTATATTGCATTAGGGGATATATAATTTATATAGAACAGTTTTAGGTTTTTAAAGAAAATATTGAATTTTTGTTTATTTCTTTTGGGTTCAATAATTTCCCCGCGTGCACCTTTCTTAGTTCTATCATTACCTGAAATGTTAAAATTTCAAGCTTTCTAAGTTTGTCCGTCTATAAATTATAATTAAACTTATTTCCTCTGCTTACAGAATTAACTTCAAGAAGAACGAAAAACAATATTCAGGTGACAAGTCTGAAGTATTGAAATTCTTGCACGAAGAAGAGTCCGGAGATCACCAGGAGCCAGGTAATAGAAATAATATACCTGAACCTTACTGTGAATTGGCACAGATTTTATATATGTTAAACGGAAATTGCAATCCTTTTTTTGTGGACCAATTGTTGGATTGAAAAAAAAAACGAAAAAAAACCAACCATTTTTGTTAAGTGATTACTAAATTCTGTGCATGCAGTTTACTTTTCCAAAGAGTTTGTGCAAATATTTTGTATTTTTAAAAAAAACCTTGGCAAGACCTTGAAACAATTTCCGGAAACTCAAACAATATATAATAGCTGGAATATGCATTAAACAATTTTTTTACAAATATTAAAACACAAACTATCTGTAACTTGCCAACTCAGATCAAAGAGCGGTTTTGCACAGTATCACTATTTTTGTTAAATGTTTTCAAAAACTTTCTTCAAGACATTTTGATAAAACGTATTTGGTTGAAGTTTCTCAAGATATCATCAAATGAGATATTTCACTAGTAATTGCCCAACCAAATTACAAATTTAATACAATTTTTGTCACTCTCGACTTGTATCTAATTTCGTTTCTTTTCGTGTGTGTTATTTTTTATTTATTTTTTTACATAACTTAATGGTAACACAAACAGCTCAACACCATCACAACCCACCACAAATAATCAACAACCACATCCCAACTCAGACTCAGACTCAGATTCAGAACCAGTCAAACATCACTAGACATGTGAGTGCCCCAATCGATCGTCCAAAGCCCCCAAGCACTGGCGGACTACCAACTGGTCAAAACATTTGCACAGAATGTGAGCGTCTCATTGTGTAAGTTCTACCAAATAAACACACCCCCTGCACAGTGTGTAGTTTAATATCCTTAAAAAAGTTTTCCACCCACCACCACCACCACAAAAATAACACCAAAATGCACCACATCCACACCACCTCATTTTTGTACTAAAATTGAAACAGTTTTTGTATGCGTGTCTGTTACTCTGTGAGATTGTTCTTTAATCCAGTTAAAATTAATTGAGAAATACATACAAATAAAAGTTAATAAAAAACCGAAAAATTTAAAGAACCCCGAAGTCCAGCTAACTTTTACTGGACTCACAGCCATGCTATTGGAGGACAGCGATCATCGCGACCTGTAACACCATCATCGAAACCACAGGACGAACGTATCGGAACTCCATTGCAACAGAACACACTTGCACCGGGTGCTTCTCACCGACCCAGCCTGCCGGCACATCATCCCGAGTCTAGAGGTGATGCCGACGAGAATCCAGCACCGACTACCACGCCAACAGTAGATCCTAGGTTGATTATAATGCCAGTTTGTCCGGCACTGCAATCGCCCGAATACAAAGAGGAGTTGAGTGCAGCGGCTGCTGCTGCATCGGTAGCGCCTAGTGAACGGCCAAAGTCAACCACATTACCGCAATGTGCCATTTGCGGCGTAGGAATTGTGTAAGAATTATAACTTAATGAATACGTTGCGTTGTTTTTATAGATATATATATAAATATTTATGTGTAATTTTAATGCTGCAGCTTAAGTGATTATTATTACGATTTTATTTTTTAATTGTATGAATGCGAAATGAAAGAATATGCGTGGAAAATGTCCTTCATCCTTATCGTGTTTCATTCCTGGTTTTTTATACGTATTTTGTTTTTTCTACAAATCTATAATACTAATTGAAATGTTTGCACAACAGTGGTGTTTTCGTCCGCATCAAGGATAAGAATCTTCATGTTGAATGCTTCAAGTGTGCCACTTGTGGCTCTTCGTTGAAAAATCAAGGATACTACAATTTCAACAACAAGCTGTATTGTGATATCCATGCAAGGTTGGCTGCTATGCAGAATCCACCAACTGGAACTGATGGATATGTTCCGGTACCAATTAAACCGTAAGTATAGAACTTTTTTCTGTTGTTTTTTATTTCAATTTTCCATTAAGTGTTTGAGCAAAAGCTGAAATAAAATCTGAAATGCGATGTAGGAGGTACATGTATGCTTGAAAGTTGGTCCTTTACTTTCGACTTGGTTGTTAACTTTGTTCAGTTCGCCGCACATATTTTAGTGCGTTGATTTTTCAGTTTGTTTTGGTTTTTCTTATGTCTTACCAGTTGGGGTACATATAAGAAGAGGACACTAATCTCTCTCTTGCAAAAAGTTTAAAGATCCTTTAAAGAGCCATCGATTGGTGTTTCTATTTGATAACTTTGTATAAGCCAACTATTTTTATGTCAACAAAATAAGGTCAGACTGTTTAAATCTGATTGCAGTAGAATGAGCACAAGTTTTTGAAGATTTCAAGGCGTCCTACGTGTCTTAGGTAATAATGTCCAATTAAAGTTCACATCGTACAAACTCAAAAGTGCAGCTATGTTAGGTGAGGTTAGGTCAGGAGGGCTGAACCAAGTGCAAATTTCACACAGAAGCTATGAAGGCTCATTGTGTATACCCTAGTTGTACATGTATGGACACCTTATTAACAAACCCACTTCGATCTGTTAATAAATCGTTTTGTGACCGAAAGAGGTACCCCAGCCATGTCATCCAAGCTATCAACGAATCGTGCTCCCATGGGCATGTTCATACAGATTCTATAGTCTCTTCATCTCTGCAGCTTCCTAGCCTGTTAGCTTTAAACCCTGACGAGCACCTGGATTTGCCTTCTTTTAAGACACTAGGGACTTTGATCTTTTGGTGTCAATATTGGGCCACAGACATTGGGTTTGGGCACAACCGCTAGTTTTACTCTATTCATCCGGATGACATCCGACGTCAAAATTTGTACTGGATGACAACTTTATTACAATTTCTACGTCATAGTGTCATTGCGGCGTTGAAAGGCGATAGCATTGTCCGTCTGCTGGTAGTGGGTTCAAATTAGTGTCGTATTTGCCCAGTGTCTGGGAACCCAAGAGAGTAGAAATGAGTGATGAACTACAGCCCAGAGTGCCGAAAGGTAGTTTGAATCGCATTTTGCATTTGCAAAGTTGGAACTAATTGATTTAAGTGCTGCTTGACTGTCGACATAGATGTTTATTTCCATTTCAGGCAGCTTCATCCATAGGATAAAGTGCCTCTGAGAAGACGCCAGTTACTGCACCTCTCTCTGTCTTTTAACCATCCGTAAGATGGTTATACCTTTGATGATAGTGCTAGGTGAGTCCCAGTCCTGTTTTCCGGCTAAACTAACTCTGAATTTTTTTCGCAGAATTCTAATGTGGAAGTTCCGTTCGCTATGCCTTTGATCCATCCATTCATTGACACTTGTAATCAACCTTGCTGTCCAACTGTCCCGGGTCTCCAACCTCCATCGCTCTTCCCAAAGTTGCATGATAAGCACCTTGAATTGCACAGGCCGTTGCTACTCGGTACAGCAATTCTACCTCTCTTGTGACTATTCACTTTCTTTCAATAGCTAGAAGGTACGCTTACACCTTGCTTCTCTAATTGTGACCTCTTCACTGTGTCGAAGCGAGTTTCTCTCTGTATTTCTCTTGTGTGAGGGCATCGGCTCAATTCTTACATCCATAGAGAAGGATCGAGTTTGTGATTAACTTGAGTTGTTATATCTTGCTTGTTCGTCCGCCGTAGAAAGCTATAAGCTTACTTAATAAGCTTCTTGGCATTTGTTGTCTTTTTATTTGTTTCCAGTTTCAAGGCAACGACCTGCAATTGGAATCCTCCTTGAAAATAGGACTATATATTTGCCATCTCCATTCTTAGGATTCCATCAAATGCTTTGCCTTATAGGTTCGAGGTTCTGAGACCCTCACACTGCACACTTCCGTGTCCCTTCTTGTATAAATCTAGGACTTATTTCAAATATGAGACAAGATTCAACATCCTCAATTTTCTGTATTTACTAACTAGCGGCGATAGAATGTGTGAAAATGACTAATCGTTTTCCATTGGCATATTTGGAATGAAGTGTGCTTTTTGAGTTGTTTACTTTGTGGCAGATTTTTAAAGGAAAAGACAGTCGTCGGGGATTCGTCTCGAAACGTTCTGTATCACCCAACACCGCCTTTCGAACAGCCAATAGTACTGCGCGGAGAAGGTTTATATAATACAGCCAATTTTTAAATCTAAGGAAAAAAAAAGCAGACTGCGACCTCATAACTCTAAAGACAATTTAACCAACAATGTTGTGCACGACTTCTAAAAACTAGCTTCCCAATACAAATGCAGATACTCCCCCTTCTGCACCTTTCCCCGATGACCTATTACATTCATGTATTGTATGTATCTATTTTTGTTGCTACCAAATACCTGGCCTCCTTCTGTGTAGGCCTTTAATCGTGTTTTGTATAGTAAATCAATTTCGACAGCACCTAATTTGATTTTGATCTATTTTCTTTTTTAGAAATACCAAACTGAGTGCTTCAACCATTTCCGCTGCTTTAGGTAACATCGGATACAATGGTGCTCCAACTAATGGAAACACCACCCCATCGTACGGTGCACCACCCAGCAATGTAAGTACAACTGTAAAATCTCTATACACTTTAAAACCAGAGTGCATTCTAACAAAGTTGATTAAGTTAATGTATACGTACTATTTATTTATATGTGTGTGCTACAAATTTAAAAAAAAAAAACCACGTGCACTTGTTTGAATGCAAAAAAAAAAAATTCAGGTGTGACGAATGTAGGACAAATCGTTTAAGTGATGTGTATGTATGTATAAGCTTGCTATTTTTATTTAATTATTGTTGCAAAAAAAAAAATCTTAAGTCACACAAACACCGACAAAAAGTCCCCCTATTCGAAGGACTGTCAAGACCGATAATCACTTAACCGTCCATAATCTGTAACATCAAAAGTCAATTGAATTGAAGATGTGATTCCTCAAAAATAGATATAGGTAGAGAAAAATAAGGATTAAAATAAACTCAAAACATGTAAAAAAAGATTAAAAGAAATTCAAATTCTGCTGGCATGAAACTTAAATTTAAATTTAGCACATCCCTATTTACCGTGCAATACTTGTAAAATGAGTCTCATTGCTCTGCAGATGCATCCAACTTAACTTCCTAGTGCGCAAAGTAAAGGTGTGCATCTGTGCACAAAAATGCACCAACACCTTTTCACAATCAATTTAGATGCACAATCAACTGCAAAAAATGGTCTTTAAATGAAAAAATACCAGCGGTTTTTTAGTTCGACATTTCAACGCGTACGGATGGTGTCCGTCTAATCGGACACTAAAATTAATTCTTTTTTTTCTATTTTATATCATATAACGAATTTTTTTCAAGTGCTGCTTGTAGTAACGAACGTAAAAAAAAATTACAAATAGATTTATATTAAATACAAAGTCAGTTACATAATCATTTCGATGAATCACTAAGTGTCCAAAAGGAATTTTCAAAGTTTATTGTTGCAGCGCAGCGCAGTTGATTGATTTCATTTCGAGGATTTAATTACATATTGTTCGTTATTTTATTTATGTGATTCGAATTGGATGAATGTCGTCAGTGACCTTGACCTAATAGGAACTTGGCTTAAAAAAAATAATTGGTATAAAAAAAATTGCAGAATTCTAACATAGGAGAGACGGAAAAATTTCAAAGAAATGTATTGCATCAAAGCACTTCATCAGTTTTCAGTTGAAATAAAACGCGACACCATTTTCACACACTCCAGATGACCGCAAAAATCTATTCACTTTTCTATTCTATTAAATTTTAATTTTTTTTTAATTTTATTAAATTTCTCTTAACTTTCTTCGTTCATCATTGAAAGCGTAATCTACTTAAAACTAAAACGAGGATGTGTTCAGACCATCTGTCATTGTTGGCAGTTGCGCTCATTTAGCAACTTAGAGTGTTACCCGTTTAACTAAATTTTTTTGATATTTTTTTAGAAAGGTCAAATGACGATGCATCGTTTGATATAAAGATTAAAATTCAATTCGAAGTAAAAGTAGCCCAAACTATCAAACTGAACTGCCAACCCTATTAAAACTAGGAAGAGCATATACAAAAACTTTATGTAAAAAGTTTGAAAAATAATAAATTTGTTTTATTTTTTTAGAAAGAAATAATATATGACAACACATAAATCATATTTTGGATTTAATAACAGAGAGAGAAAAATTACTTTTGTGTAGACTTTTTCTTTTCCATTTCTTTGTCATTTATGGAGTAAGCAGGCTTACGGTTGAACGAGTAAGTCATTGGTCGAGTTAGTCAAATCAATGATTGGAATCATGCACATTTTCTGATTAAATTTATTTATAAAATAAAGACATTAAAATTTGTTAGCATTCTTTGAAGTCCATTAATTCTTTCAAAGTTTTTTATAACTGTATACCCTTAAATATGCATAATAAGTTGACCTTTAAAGGAACAGAAAAGACAAAAGTGACTTCGAATCATTTAATCATTTAACTTTTTCGAATTCAGAGACTTAAAAATCTTGCGGCTTTCTTATTTTCATAATGTATTGTGTACATTCCGCTTAATTTAAGTCCATTGGAGCTGGGCTTGAAATTCCAATTTTTGTCAAATTGTGTCAAATAACAATTTTGGGAAATTGAATGATTTGACACAATTTTATTGTGTAAATTTGTTTTTTTTATCTATTAAGTAAAAAAAAGCTATCCTCAAAATGAGTCTATGTGCCTCCAATCTTGCGAGACTATGAGTGGAATTGGATGCTGTTTTTACTATTAAGATTTACATTTCCCATGAATGGTTGAATTTGAGCATTAGCATTTGGTCGTAAAAAGGGATCACCCCAAGTAAAAGTCTTACCAGGTCTTTGCTTATTGAATTACAAAAAAAGGTAGATGTCAATTCTTGAATTCAGTAGCATTCTTCTTAGACATCATTTTTAGCCTCGGGCAAAGTCAGTGATTCACCAGCATGATAGTAAGAAACCATTTCAATTAACATAAACAAAATAAAAATGTAGAGTTAATATTTCTATGAACGCAAAGCGATTTAAACCTAGAAAATAGAGTACACTTTTTTAAACTATTATTAATGATGTTAAAAACATTTTATATCAAGTCTAATATTTTGTTGTCCCAATTCGACAACAATTTTTGAATAAGAAGCTACCCCATTTCGGACTTTCGCCATTAGTTAAAATGCATTCTTATAACAGCGTAAAGAAACGATTTTAAAGCGATCATGGCAGCTTGTAAATAAGAATAAGGGATCTTAACAAACATTCAGTTCCAAAATAGGGATGATTTCGGTTTAAGGAAATAACTCTGAAAGATATTGATGTCCATTTTTTTGTCAACACCTTAGCAAGCGCCAACTGAGGAAACCATTTTTTCAATCAACGTCAGTATGGTTTTAAGGCAACAAAGGTTCACAGGTTAGAAGGTTTACCTTAAATGAAAAATGGAACCAATGCTTTCCTTTTATGCTTAATAGCTGGATAGAAAAAAGTGATAAATACCACCAGCTAACATCGAAAGAATTCTAAATGTCTAGTACTCCTTTGCCGTAACTTGTGCCATTATTACCCCAAAGCTTAAGAGTAGGTGTCTATAATCACGCTGTTCAACTGCAGTGGAGAATTGTTCCCATTTTTCCATTTTTATGTCTGCATTCGAACGTAAATATGTATTTTTCTTGGATTTATCATAAACTTAAATGGACTTCGTAAAAATGTTAGAATCTACGCCTTTACCATTTTCCAATCCCTCCATAGACACAAACATACATATCACATAAACAATTACATATTTATAATGCTCATTGAAAATCTGCAATATAACTAACACTGATTTTTTTTTAATTTGTTTTTATTTTTTATTAATCCTGTGTGCCGCATTTGCTTATTTACAAAAATAACAATTTAAAAATAAAAGCAACAAACTGAAATCACAAGCATTTCCGATCTACCACTGCCACCACCTCCCTCACCGACACAACTTCAACAATTCCAAATTCAAGACACTTTTTACAATGGAAATCAAAACAACAACAACAACAACAACACTGCTATTAACAATCACTCGCGCACAAATAGTAGCCTTTCGACTGCGTCATCGTCATCCTTGTCACTGTCCCCATATTCGTCCACAAATGGAATCAACAACAGTAGTTGCAGTCCGATTAATACTGCCATCAATAGCATTGAAATTTCCTTAAACCATCACAATGGATACAATAATAACAATAACAACAACAATTCATCATCCACTATGTCACTAGACCGATTTGCATCATCGTCTGCATCGTCACCAGGACATTCAAGACAACAGTCAACATCATCGTCGATTGGAAGTGGTAACGTTACAGACTTTCAGTTGCCGCCACCTCCACCACCTCCATTACCACAGCAAAATCACAGTTCAGTACAACAGCAACAACAACAACAACAAAACTCAATGACAATTAATCAAAGTGGCAAACAGAACGAAAACGATATGAACTCGAACAATCGATATGCCCCACCGTCCGGCAACAGCAACAACACAAGCAATGGGAGCAACGCGCAAACAAATGTATATAATAAATTTTTAAAAGAGTATTCAAATAAAATATTAAATAACCATTCAAATACCACAAACAACAACAACAACAACACTGAACACTGTACAACAACAACATCCTCTGATGGGATTAATATGTTATACCTCCCTCAGGGTGTTGGCAGTGTTGCGGGACAAGGATCAGACAATATCAACATTGCGAACGCAAGACCAGATGAAGCACTGTGTGTCGGCGGCAATGGCAGTATTAATCCGATAGACTCACGCACCGACCCGGGCAATGAGCAGTTCAAATACGTAACATTACACGGTAACGTCATAAGAAGTGTCATTCCACCCGGTAAGGGGGTTTCGGTTAATTACAAGGTAAGTGCACGAAATTACCTGCAAATTAATTACAGTGTTTACTCTGTTTAATGTTGTGTTTTGCACATAATATGACTACTTACACCACACGCACACACACACACTTGGCTTTTAAATTTTCGAATTTAATTAAAGTGCATTTGATTCCAATATTCAACAGGTGAACCAAGGCATTGCTCGTCCATACGGTGCTCCAGCTCCAGTTCAGGTGTCGGCTCCAAAGTCACCAACTTCATATCCACCACCTACTCAGGCAGGCGGTAACTGGGGACAGCCTAGACCAGTTCAGCAACAGCAACAACAGCAGCAACAACATCAGCACCAATATCAGCAGCCAGCTAACAATCCTTATGCTACTTTGCCAAGAAGCAACGCTGGTCCCCAAGGAGGTATGTATCGTCCAGTAGTGACAATAATGAATTCGAATTGGATTAAATAGGTTTCGTGTTAAATTGGGAACAAAATTTATGGAAAGTGAATGAAATGTTGTTGTCCCTTTTGGGCAGAGTTATAGAGTCAGAGAGACGATTGCATTTTTCAAATTAAATTGTTTCGATGTAGTTTGCAATTTGAATAGTCTATCTTCGTAGAGAAGACCACCGGTCAAAGCAGGATATTCCTTTGGATTTAGTTTTATGGGTTAAATTGTTGTCTTTTGTATTCCAAGTATTCGTACCGTATGTGGTGTGGTGTCACAAAAAACGATTTTCCTATGTCCTCAGGCAATATTTATAGCTTGTCTTCATTCTTGGCACACTCCACTGTCGAGGACTACATGTCAAAAAGTAGTTCATCCGTTCTCATTAAAACCATAGAAATATCTCCAAGTAAGGAACGATCATGGGGCAAAAGGCCAATCTGTGGAGTGAGGACTTCGTAAATTGAACTGGATCCAGAAGAAAGTTCACTTTCTCTACATAAAATCGTGCTTTTTAGAGCATTCGATTTTGTACAAAGAGGGTAGAAGCCTAGTTGTTGCATTCAACTTAGAATTGAACTGAGACGTTCGCCGCCCGTAAAAATACATTTGGGAAGATGTTGGGACATGTAGCAAAGTATAGCGTACCTAGCCCGGGGTGCACCTTAACCAATAACACCTCTCCTTTCTATATGTCCCAACCGGCTATATGAATTTTGGCCCCAATGAACAATGTCCCCAATGTTGGGGTGTCAATTCAAAATATGACTTTAACATCAATTTCGAAGTAATCATACTTGATATATACGATTAGAAAGCTCTCCAGCTGTGTTATCATACTTAAGTACATCTTTACATGTAGCTCCAAAGGTAGTGAGGGCAGAAGTGTAAATGATCTCAAAGCTCTAAGTATCAACCAGCCCTAAACAGACAGGCTGCGTTGCGGTCTCTTCAAAACTCATATCTAAATTTAAGTACTTTTCTTTCAATTATGAACGGTCGGCTACCGTGCTTAAAACAATTATGTGTGTTCGTAGTCGGAAAGGCCCCGACCCATAAAATACTTCGCCTGCGTTTCGAAGTCGTTTTTTACTGAGTCAACGGTCAAAGTAGGCCAACCTTTTACATTAAAAGTTCACACATTTCAGAATTGATTAATCACATTCACTGGTAAAACAGTTCAGAGCAGTGTCACCGCAAATGACAGCTTTGAAGTAAAAGCGATTTGATTGTGTGAAAAATTTCCGTATCACGCTTTTACATTTCTAAATGAGAAATTAGTACTATCGTCATTGAAGGTGTATTTCGAAATGTAGCCTTATAGAGATTCTTAAGAAAGTAACTGAAACTTGACACTTTTTACGCAAACTCAATCGACTGATTCTTTGAGTCCTGACCTTAAATTCGAAATATTAAGACAGTGCCTATCGATAACTAAAGCGATAAAGGCATCACAAAGAAGTCAAACACGTAAAAGACCAAGGCAACGAGATGACAGATGAGACATATATCGATAAGTACAGCCAGGCTTCAACATAAATGAAGGATCAGTGGGACGAAGCATATATACCGACGCCCGTATATTTGAGACCCACTTTGTCATTACAAATATATCCAAGGCGCTACTTGCAGGGATGAAAAGGAAATATTGACTATTCTCCTTAGTCATACTTCTTAATTTTTTCGAAATGTCACTCCTGGAGCTATAAACTCAGGAAAATGGGTTTTCGACAAGGTTTTGCACAACTTATTGGCTACTATTGGTCGAGGTTTGATCATATCACTCCTTTTAAAAGCATTTTGGGAAATCTCGTAGCTTCGTTTTGGCTTAAAAATATCAACCATTTTAACATCCTGTCCAAGGTCTGAAAAGCCTAGCTTCTCGAACAATTTTGTGTGCAAAGTTATATTTTTGTCACAAACGGATTGAACCAACAATTGCCTAAAGTCAAATTTGAAATGATTTTCATGGATGTTTGTCAGATACTAATAGGTGAGGTAGCGAAAAAATGTGGGATGGTTTGAATCGAGGACCCCTCTTTAAGTAGTCCAAAATTCCAATCGCTATGCCGGGCCTTAATTTAATTGATTTTGACCCGGACGTGCTCTTGCAAATCATTGCTAACATTTGTCTCACTGGCTAAGTTATGACACATTTGTTTTAGCCTGGCAGCGGTAGGCTCCTTATACCTAGGTTGAGGAGGAATACAAAAGTCTTACCCCAAATTACTATTCCAACTATACAAATGCAAATGAAATAACAACTACATTCAACAACATTTGATTCACTTTCTTGGTAAAAATAAAATCTATATATATTTGGCAAACAAAAAACTTATCGCATCTCACAATAAAATACAAACACATGTCCTCCATAACAAGGACACAGTACAGCTAACATTAAAATAAATATATATATATACAATACAAAAAAATAACAATTCCAAACTGTAATATATGTTGTACATAGGGCGTCCTCACTCTTTTTATGCAACACAAAACAGAAAGCCCACCGGACCCCAAAATAACTTCTACCGAGGTATGATATATGATAAAATACCACCAACAAAAAAAAAAGATTCACACCCTCCCTTGTTCCCTTAAAAACTAAAAACCAAGCTTTGATTAATTGCTTGCTTTCGGGCAATATCACACATATTCCCACAACTTATCTTCGATGATTTTATAGTAAACTCGAAAATAAACATAGCACTGATTCGATTTTGCTGCTTCGCCCAGTAGTATACTACCACAACTGCGAATGTAATCAATTTGTAAATCTGCACCAATCACATAAACTCGATATAAAAAAAAATAAATATATTTACCATTTTCCCTTGGTATATTGCAACAGTATAGTGACAGTAGTATAAATTATCACACCTCCAGTAATTGCTTTAGATCGTTCATTAAATCATGTAATGTATCGTATCAGGACGCAACCAGAATAATAATTTTGTTATCGAAAAAAAAAAGAAATATTACAAAATCAATGATTAAACAGAGAAGAAGCGGACAATTTTCAATTATCAACACATCCACCATTTCTCCTGCTCCCCCCAAAATAATTATTCTTTATGGCGATCGAGTGCACGAGTACATCCATCAATATTGTTGATTTATTGAATTTGTGAACAAATTATCGTTTTTCCATTCGTGCATCGCGAAGAGATGATGAGGCTCTTCATTTCCAATTTCGTGTTTAAAAATTTCCCTTTTATTTTTTTGTATTTGCTTCATGTTGCAGTTTATTGGCTTTACAATTAACAGAATTAATATGGATAAAAGTTATATTTATGTACATTTTCTGAGCGCAAATTGATAAAACCAACAAAAATTGTGTATGAGTTATATTTTGGGTGGGAGGACCTTTCCCACATTGTTATTAAACTTTCAGTGGCTATTGATGCGACAAATGAGAAACCCAAGCATTGTTGATGTTTTTTTTTTTTTTTTGTTTAATTCAATTTGTATATAGATATAAATTTTTTTTTTTAAATAATAAGCACCATCTGCTGTTTCACTTTAAAGTATCTATATTTTTATACAACTACTACAATGAAGTGGATAGGATGTCATATTTAATGGAAATAATTAGTTGATTAATACGGTCAACGGTGCCATTGTTCTCGAGATAGTAGATACTCAGCGAATACACAACATTCATGGATTTGTTTTAATGCATTTAGCGTGGATGCCAACTCGCATTATTGTTAATATTGAAATGATCTGGCAAGGATGCTATAAACACGTAATTATCTCGCAATAAGAGGATTAATTAGGATTCTCGTATATGACTGTGTGTGGATGAGGAGGGATCGACATCTTCATTATTATGCAGCTGTGATTGCGTGGACCTATCTACCTACTCATTATAATGATAAGTGCTCTGGCATTATCGGGTGTTGATGGTAAAAGGATTATGTGTCGAAGGGACACGTTTTTGTGGTTCAAAATGTTCCTATAAATGGAATTTCCATGGAAATGTGATCGAAACATAACTTCATTTCGACCATCTCAATTTTTTCGTTGACAGTTTGTAATGATGCTCGTTTTCGCGTTACATTTAATCGAAGTAAGCCATTCAAGCTTTCATTAGCTACAAAACTGTTAGCTTACATCGGAACTCAAATTGCTGAACCGGCCAGTGCCAGTCTCTCTGATTTTGGAAAATGCCGGATTCACAGATAAATTGTGATGTCGTTTCGTAATCTTCCAAAAAGTATTGACAAAGGCCCGACATTTATACCCTAATTGCTTTGTGAAGCTCGTGAGAGGACCTTAACCCGTGACAATTCCAGTTAAGGAGCTTAGATCTCCTAAATTTTGAACGGTCTATCAAGAGCTTTGAATGTCTGCATGACGTAAGATCATCCCAGTATTCGATACGTTATAGACATAAAAGCTCAGTCACTTTACTTTTCTGGACCGATGAGTAGGCTAACAAAGGCTAATTATTAGCCCGGGGACCTAGGTTAGAGTTACAGAGTTAGATCTGCACATATTTTTAGATTGCTTATAGCAAATATTCGTGACTTACTGCTCCTTCCCTATGGTCAGACAAAGGCATGTCATCAAGATGAGCACTGAACCTAGCACCTCTGGTCCAAGCTGTCCAAGTATCACACACATGCGAATAAGAACTTTTCCGGCTTCACTAAGAATAAAAAATTCTTTGATTTGATTCACCGACACAAATCCAAGACTTCAAATTCTTCTCCTGGAAAACGATAAAAGAGTGGCTTATATTGTTAGACCCGTCAAACGAATAAATATAGAATGTCATCCAAAAAATAAGGAACACACAGAATACTTATGTATGGCAATTGGCTTACACGGCGATTTTCAAAGTCTATTTCCAGAACAAAGTTGTGTAAGCCTAAGAGACAAGTTATTTCTTTGGTGAAAGCCACCAACGGAACTCTTTTTGAAAGATCTGTCATCTTAACACAGAGGATGTGTTCGGAGGTTTAATTATTCTCTAGACAGAATTTACATTCAGTCTCTGGGCACAAATTCATTGCATCAGACCGAAGAGTCCTGTAAGGAAGCCACCAGCTTCCTAATGTTTTCCTAATCTTGTGAATTGTCTTAAACGTGGAACTCTTTCCCAGTGGTTTAGACAAAGTTTTAGTTCCCAATCGTTTATTAGCCTTAAAGCAGCAGCCCAGCTGACTCTGCAATAACGTTCTGGTACTACTAATGCAGATACTGATGCATCTCGTCTGCAGATGCGATGCCTGAAATACAAAAGTGGACAGGCACCCATCTAAATTTGAGCTTGTTACGCTTGGCCCGGTTTCACAAGGCAACGTAACAGCTCTTACTGTCATCGAATTCACTGTATTAGATGGAGCACTGCCAGTGCTGCTTGACTATCTGAAGAGATATGTATGACCAACATTTTCTACTATTGGCCAAATAACGGAGCATCAGCAGTAAGCGATGTTATACGAGAATACTCAATCACGTGTTCGTGCCTGCTTTTTCAATTAACTGCTTGATCAAACCAAGTAACTGATCCAAATTATAGAGGGCCAAATGATCGAAACCTCAGATTTACTTGCAATCGTTCTCCCCATAAAAGGCATTCGTCCTTGTCGTCATAGCATTTCTACGGCAAAACTAGCATTTAGCAACAAATCTGTGAAAAGCCTAATTGGCCGCGAATCTGTAGATGAGTGAACATTTATGAACTGTGAATTATGTTAACAATCGTATGAATCCTGAGCGCAAATGAGTATCGTCTATGAAATGTGTTTGCGAGCACTTATAAAATTTGTGGCACATTGGCGAGTTTTTCGCGACTATGGCATAACGTCTACGCATAGCATACGTCTAGGTATGTTCTGGTTGATTTAAATTTCTTCACATCACGCTTAACAGTAAAATGGTCAAGAAGATATTTAGATGTTCAAACATACTTTTCATGGCTCTGGTGTCGAAATTGATACCATTGTCAATTGGAAAAAAAAAAAATTACACAACCACCTTCAACCTCTATTTAGGGTGACATTTACTCACATCTCGAGGAATCAAAATTCAATGATATCAAAATTTCAATAAAATAAATTGCCAGTATTATACTCGTATAATGCACACCACAGGAGGACAACCTAAAAATTTATAAGATTGAAATATACACCACCATTCGAAAATGTAAAGTGAGTCCTAAAAAATTAAATTTCGTTCCCTTAACTCATCATTACTATGGTCACGTCGTAAATGTGCCACACAGTATTTGATAGCGGCGAACGGACATGACTCTGGCAAAACATATACCTTTACCCATTCCCTGGACTTTTATTTTATGGATCACATCTCTCGACCCAATTTTTTTCTTTTTTTTATTATATATTTTGATATGCGGACATTTTTGTGTATTACCTAGTTTCCTGAATTGTATGTCATACTCGTGGTTTCTTTTTTCAATTTTAATAAATTAAATTGAAAACAAAATAGGACAGCTTTGGGACATATTTATGCGCCATTCAATATCAGAAGAAAAAAACACGTAAAAGACTTTCACATAAATTGGGTCAATTGAATGATGAGCTTCGAAATTGGTCAGAGATAATATTTCTTAAATGGTAATATGACGAAATGGAATTTTATCCCTTTTCCAAGAACTATCTGGCGTTGCTTGTACGAGTATACTCTTCTTCCTCCCTGGACGTAATCAAAATGAATGGCGTATGATGAAGCTAATTTATAGTGAATGGGAACGTTATTATTCTTTTCTCATTACGTAACCCATTCAAGGAAGATGACATCGAGCAGATATGATCGTATGAAATACGTTTGGGATAGTAGTTGGAAAAACAGATTCAGGTTTTCCTTTTTTTTTTTTGAAACTTTGTAGTACCTTATCAACTCGGTTGTTTATCTCGAATTGAAGATTCTTCCTTTTTAAAATATATAAGTAAATAAATTAAGTCTAAAGGGTTAAGGTCAATAATTGCGTTTAAAGTTCCGAAAACAAAATTTAATTCAGTTTTTCACATTCCGTAATTCCGACATTATTTTTTGTGTAAAACTTTCTGCATTCAATTTAAAGTCTTAAGACTTACATTGGTCTATTTGAGGGAGTCTAATAAAACTTCGACATAAGTGGAAGGGTCTCAATCAGCAATGTCGGGAAGGCGCATCAGGAGAGAAAAAGATTAACCGTCGCCGTTTCGACAAAATGCTTAGGACTCCGATAATCTCTTTGGGTTTCAAAAATACGAAAACGTGAAAACTTTAATGTCTAGGGCGCAAAACATCGAGTGTAGTTTCGGCTGTGTGGCACGTAGCGCCGTCCTGTTGAAACCAAATATTGCCAATATACTCCTTTTTAATTTTTGTGAACAAAAATTCGTTCAACATGACCCGATAACGATCGCCATTGACTGTAACGGCCACTCCTGGCTCATTTAAGAAATAAAAAATGAAAAATGGCCCAATTATGCCGCAATATTTCCCAGCGTTGTTCAAGCGTATACACAACCATATTCGTTCAGCGGAAGGATAAAACTAATTATCTGTCAAATCAGACATGAGCTAAGTGTTACCATTAAGTTTAACATTGTGATACGTGGATCTCGAAATTTTGCCTAAATTGAACTGATTATGAAGCGTTAGAGACATTTTTGGTCTTTCAGATGAAGAATTCTTTTGTAAGAGAAAGCAGGAAGAGTAGTCTCTTCATCTTCCGTATCCATGCAGCTCCTATAAAAGTTATTGGAATAAGTACCAAGCCTGCGTACCTATCAGACAGTTTCCCGTAATGAAACCAATTGCAGCAAAAGTTTTCGATCTTAGCTTAGCTTAAGCTTATGTTAAATTTGTGCCAAATGTCCATCTGAGGTTAGTTTTTTCTATTGTGTGCTTGTAGAAATAGCTAAGGTGCGCATTTCAAGTTGGTTTTAGGTCCACGTGTTCACAATGTTGTGCCTGTGGGTTAGTGTTTATGATGAGGTCGCTGTCGCTACACAGCTCGTAAAGATAATTGTTAATCGTTTTCTCTAGAACTCATCAAGATTCCAAGAATTTTTTTTCCCGAAACGAACAATCCGCTTAAAAAGCAGTCCATTATTTATATCCACAGAGAAGAACTGGCATTATCGATTTTTGTAAGAAGTTTCCTAAGTATCCACTTACTTGCCTTCTCGCATCAAAGAAACAGCAATTTGATTTCACTTTATTGCCACTCTGAGTTAGGAGATAGCTTTCGACTGTTACTTTCTGGATGAACTCAAATTTAGGTGACTCGGCCACATATTTCGACGAAAACTTGAACTATCGGTCGTTCAATATTGGATCTAAGCTCCTCTAACTACGCCGACTTGTTGGCATAGACCAAGCCAAAACAAAAAAAAACCTAGATATGTTAAATCTCACGATCTAGGCGGAAAATTTACAGGACCATTTCTCGATACAACACGTTCGTCAAATAGAGTTTTCTATAAGTTGTTTGTTACATCCGGTGTGTGGCTTGTGCCACCGTCTTGTTGGTTGAAATCGCATATCATTAAAGTCTGGTCAATGCATATTTTAGACTCAAATTTGTTGACTAGACTATGAATTGCTTGTCGTCTACCAGCACGAGAATTACGACCAAAAATTGTACTTAAGGCTCTCTGTTTCGGAATTTTGGTAATACACTTTAGTTATTCGAAAAAGTTCGTCAACTTCACCATGATGAAAATGGTGTTTTGAATGAATATTTAGGGTGCGTTCAAAGTTGTCAAGTCCCAGTTGGGAAACCCTTTATAACACATACAATAACCTAAACGTACCTACAATCTGACGTTGAATTCTGCAACAAATTTTATTAGTACACAAACATACAGTTGTTACGAATAGTAACCAACACCGCAAATAGAAGAATAGAAAGAATACAATTTTTTTTTAGTTTATTAGCATTATGTACATATATTTGAAAGACTTTTTTATAATTTAAATCCTATTGTCGGACAACTTCGTGACACATACTAATTTCATTCCTTTTCAAATTGACCAGCAGGATACCAATATTACTAAAAAAGAGTGGAAAATACATATATTTTGAACAAAACGTTCACTAAAGGATAAGTTCAAGCTCAACACTACAATCATAGAACCTCACATTTAAACATGTATTTATTTTGTCTACTTATGTAAGAAAAAATTATGTTTTTTTCATTCGTAACTCACAAAAAAAAAACCAAATGTAATATGTTACTTGTTCCTATTGATCCTTAAATAAAAACAAAAATGAATAAATAAATACTGATTTATGTATCAACCTGTTTTAAACAATCAAAATTCTTTTAAAATAATTATCCCACATACTCAGGTACGTTATCGTTTAAATATCTTAAATTCTAATCCGACTAATTTGGCTTTATTTTTTGTATCTATTACTAAATACACTATAGTGGTAGATATACGTTTAACACGTAACTGAATGATTGTTTTAATACATAATCGGAGTGCTTTCTATGTTGTGAACATATCTTTTGTATTAATATCCGTAATATCCATTTTTTTGTTCAACTTCATTTCTTTCTCTAATGAAGTGGATATAATCTTTCTTCTATGCTACGCGCGCGTTCCTCTCCATGAGCGTAAGCGTTGTAAAATTGTTTATCTTTATTAACAATTTTTTTTGTAATAAATGGATAAAAGCAATTACACTAGCTCTTTTCTATATAACAAATTTCAAAACTCATATAATATTCAAAACAATTTTACGGTCTACCTCGCATTGACGACTGTAAACAAACTACTTACCTCTCTGATAAATAAATGAAAATTCGTTGATAGGAACTCTTTCATCATGCTCAAACCCAATTCGACGACAGAGCGATGAAAACGAAGACACAACACATCCTTAACACAACAGAAGATAAGAAGAAGAAGAAGAAGAAGAAGAAAAATACTGCTTTTCAGTTTACTAAGCTGTTCAGCGAAGCATCCACGCGAAACGGCAAAAAAAATATATAATTTCCTTCCTCCTAAAAGCAAGCAACTGCTCTCTATCTCATATGCAAGAGAATTGGGTAATATTGTGTATATGTCTCCATATACCTATTGCATGGGTTCAATTGCTTATATCCTTGGGAAGTTCGAAGATGGGGTTATGCATAAGTTGATTTAGTTCTTCGCTCCTCTCGCTGTTGGAAAACTGTTTAGACTTTAAACAAAAGGATTCTACACAGAAACACGCGCATAAGTTTGTGTGTCGAAAAGCCAGAAATGAAAAATGAAAGAGGATGTAGCTTTTGACGACGACGTTAGGAAACGGGATATTGAAACGATTCGCGAAATAGGTTTTCCATCCTTTTCAACAACTTATGACACTACATTTGACAATAAAGTAGAATTATTGTGGTATGAGTGATTGACTTGAGTATGTTATGTTCTACTTCGAAAATAAATGAGGTACAAATTTGTTAAACGATCAACGACAACGACATAAAGACGTTTTGTTATGGAAAGTCAGTTTATCTCCTTAAAAAATAAAACTAAATGTCAGGTACAATCTATCTGCCTATTCTATACTGCCCGTTAACTATACTGCCCGTTAACTATACTGCTGTAATATCCTCGGTTGAAAAAATTAAAAAAAAAAACCAAGTTAGGTGTGATTGACTTAAAATTTTAACCGATTGTTTGACTTTTGAATGATCTAATAATATTCTAAAAGAAAAAGGGTCCGCTGGTATCAAAAACATATACACACCAACAAATCATCATATTCCATATCTGTCTCACGCTTAAACAGCTGCTGCCCCCTAGTGTGCGCATTTCACTTCTATGTGTGTTAACAAGTCTTTTTTGCTTAGCTTAGCCTTTGAGCGCCTTTGTAAATATCGCTTCATTAACTTTATAAATTTATTTTTCTCTTTTATTTTGATTTTTGAAATTTAAAAAAAAAAAAAAAAAAAATGCAAAAAAAAACATAATTTCGTCCATATGCAAAAAATTTCTCATATTACTGTCTGAAAACATATACTCATCCTACCATTCACGAAACATTCTCATACAAACACAAACATACCCGTCCCCTCTCATCGACGAAACTGTTGTTGTCTGTGTTACGTTTTGTGGTCCCTCAAATTTGAATACTTTCCCGCCGGAGTAGAGTGTGAACAGCATCATTACTACGAGTACGAAAGTCAACGCACGGAGCAACATCGTGCCGCGTCCTACTTCGAGGAGGATCATGAGTCGTGTGAGAATCGTGACTCTCGTGCCTCATTCAACTGGCCCCCACCACATGATGACACACACGATAAGCCGACAGCTGCCCCTCTGTACATTGCTCCTCCCGAGACACAACATGTAGTTGCGAAACCAATTCAGCAAAAGCATGTTTGCCATGAGGAGGAGCAGGAAGAAATGCGTTTGCAAGAAGAACAGCAACAGATGCAGTGGCAGAGTAGGTCCGCACCACAGTTGTCCGGTTTGACGGGCATACATGCACCCGAAATTGAGTCCAGTTCGGATAGCTACACTTCGACTTGTACTACTACAACGACAACTTCGGAGGAATATCAACGAATGTATGCGGCTCAGGTGCAGGCATATCAAACGCAAGCCTATGATCAATCCGGCTCGGAGCTGGACTACCACATGGACATGGAAGTTGCCGCTGTGCAGCAACAAGGCGATCAATGTTATCTTAGCTCGTCTGAGTATTTATCGGGGCGACGTAGTGCACAGGAGTGTGTCGAATCTTTGTCTGGAACTTTGAGTACCTACCGTTTGGTTGATATGGTTAGAGAGGTAACTCCTAGTCCAGTACCGCAACCAGGTCCACCATCAAAGGGTCCGCGACATGTGGAATTCGTGGATGAACCTCAGGTGGAACATATCCCCAGGAAAGAAGATCCGCCTAAGAAGGAAGCACCTCCTCAGGAGGAAGAAATCCCAAAAAGAGAATCGGCGGCACCAGCTCCAACAGAACAACAAGAATCAGTTGAAGAGCCTCTAATCGTTAAAGAATCCTTTAAAGTCTGTGGAGAGTCCAAAAATGCTGAATTAGTTGTTGAAGATCGTACCGAGATTCTTGAATCTCAACGAATATTTCAGCCGACTCCAGAAATAAAAATTGAGATTCCACCCGTAAAACCGATTCCACCCACTAATATCCCCAATCCTGTTCCGAAAGAATGGATAAGCCCGATGGTTCGTGCCCTGACCACGGCTCCGGATACTCCAGTGCACATGGTGGAATGTCCATGCCCTAAGCCATGTGATTTTGCTTGTCAGTGCGATCCAGAGTCTTGCAAAAGAGATGAAGAAGCTCAAAAGAAAGCAGAAATAAGGTCTGAACCGGCACCAGCACCAGTCGCTGAGCCTGAACCTAAGCCTGAACCTAAGCCTGAGCCAAAAGTGCTACGTGAGTCGCCTCCAAAGGGAACATTCATAACATCTGCTATGACCACGGCACCGGACTACACCTTACAATTCACTCCGAACCCAAACGATCCGATTACTTTGCCCGAAGAAACTGAGCCCTACTTGCCTCCTCCGATCGACATGAAGCCCTACGAGCGAGAAGACTGCCGACCCAAATCGCCCTTCCTGAAGGCTCTCATAACAGCTCCCGACACGCCATATAATCCTTTTGGTCATGATGTCTGTTCACAGCTACTTGACCTACCGACTCCTACGGAGAAATTAACAATGGTAGATGCTCTGATTACGGCTCCTGAGCGTCCCTATACCCCCTTAAATCCTGAAAAAGCTACCCAACTGATGGAAGAACAAAAGAAAGCCGAACAAAAGAAACCTTATCAGTTCCAAGTCCTGCAGGATGACGAATTTTGTGGTGTTTCTACGGAAGCCAGTTCATCAGTTACAGAGTCTCGAGTAGAACAACGGCAAACTTCGGAAAGAAAATCGTCCGCTTTCGCCAATATGACCCATTTAACCTCTGTTCAACCATTCCAACCGTCAAGAAGTCCCCTTCCCCCTGGTACTCCCCGTAATTCGGTTGTGTCCCTACGACCTGACTTGGCCGCTGATGCGGAATACGAATCCATTCGTAAAGCATCGCAGAGAAACATCACATCCAATGTCTCTCAAGTATCATCAAAATCCTATCAGCAATACCAACAACAGCAACAGACCCTGACAACCTGTGCTTCCCATACTGCGACCGAATGCCACTTGGACGCTCATGATATTGATGAGATGTTCGAGGAGCATAAGGTCGTATTCCCCCCTCCATCCCCATTGAGCCATTTGAAACAACGTCCCGCCCAATCTGGCTTACACAGACCCGACACAATACCACAGTATCAGAGAAATTGGACTGTTTTGCCAACACAGCGACCTGTTCGTACCCCGGAACCGACCGAGCTTAGAGAGAATGTACCGCTTGCTTTCGTAGATACGCCACCTTCGCCGCAGCCCAACACCGCTGCTGCTACAAGTGTGACTTGCTCAAATGCTCATCAACAGCAAAGGCAACATCAACAGCAACAGCAACAGCAGACCATAAACACTCAGCACACGAGCACAACCTCAGTTAGGTCCTCACTAGCAACATCTTCTACTGCTAGTTCGAGCGTAACTGCCTCCAGGACTATGACGAGAGGCAGCGAGCAAAAACAGCAGCAACATCAGCAACTACAAGTTAAACCTATTCCTACAGTTCCCATTATTGTTGAGGATCGCTCTGGCCCAGTAACTATGGCTTTCCAATCGCTGGATGAACACCAACAGCAGGATGAATCGTATCCTCCATCAAGGCCATATACCCCATCGTCTATCAACAAACCGGCCCCGATTATCCCTTTCTATCAAACTCCGGAGAAGCTTTGTTTCGAGGAATGTCCTGCTACTACTGGACATGTTTTTGATCGCCGATCGGTGTCGCCTTGCCCAGATCGTGCCAAGTCTCCAGCGCCCGGGCCACCACCAAATCCATTGAGTGCAATTCGTGCACCAAGGCTGAGAGACAGCGACCTACCGCCAGCTTCTCCACGAACACTTCAAGTCGGTTCCATCACTACTGGGCAATCATATTTAGGTGCCCAACAATTGCAACAGCAGCAACAGCAACAACAACAACACCAAGAACAGCAAGGGCAATTGCTCTCCCACTATCAAACTGTAAGTCAATCAGGCTCACAAAGTTTCATCGATAAGCCCGAAGTTGTGCAGCAACGCCAAATTGGCGACCTCACAATTCAAAAACGCGAAAAAGAGTCCCGCCTTGCCGAGGAAAAAAAATCCCAAGTGGAAAGCAAAACCACATCGCAGGTAGGCAATACTCAAATCGAACGCCGACGCAAGGTTGTCGAAGAATACGAACATACCCAAAAGGCCAAGACCATCGAAATACGTACCGGTAGCTCCAGTTGTACTACCAGCGCTACCAGCGCGAGTGCTAGCACAAGTGCCGATGTACGCAGCTCCTATGGCAAGACTGGCTTCGTTGCCAATCAAGCTCGACGGCTATCCGGCCTCGAACAGGAAATCACTAATCTCACCAGTCAGTCGCAGGCCATCAGTGCTCGCGCCGCCACACTCACTGATACTACATTTCCACAGCTACATTCACCAACCGAAACCGTCTCTAAGTTCCCCACTAAGATTGTTCTTCCTTCATGCGATGAACCTCAGCGGCCGAAATACATCGTTTCTTCGTCCTCTGGTAACCAGATGGTTGGTCCGCCGCCAGGCTTCCAACAGCAACAATCTTCTACTTCTGCACTATCATTGGTTTCCCAAAAACAACAGCAACAACAATCATATAGCGCGCAATCATCTTCGTCATTAACTGCAGCAGCAGCCAGCTCAAGCTGCTCCTTAACAAATGCTTCCGCTACTAGTTCTTTAACTAACCAACAACAACAACAGCAACAACAAAATCGTGCCAGTGCCATCCCAGTCCCGGCCTACAAGCCACCACCAGTGCCAACATCCTCCGCTCATTCCAGCGGCGGCGGACGTTGTCCAGTGTCTGGTCAGGTATGCGCCGGAGCTGGCGGTGCTGCTGGCAGCAATGTGTGTCGTGCACCATGTTCTCAAATGCAATCGCAGCCAAGTAGCAATAATAACACATATAAGCCGACCGCTTCCACAGGTCCGGCTGGTTTCAAGCCACCGCAAGCACAAGCTCAGCCGCAAATTCCCCAGCAACAACAACAATCGCAGCAGCAGCAACAGCACTTGAGTGCTACTAATATTTCCTCTTCGATAACAAATGTTAGTGATTCACAAAGTTCAACTTCTGCTTCCATTTCGGCCGGTCCAGGTGGTCCCGGCAATGTAGGCAAGGGTGGAGCTTTCGGAGCAACATCCGCACCAAAACGCGGTCGCGGTATCATTAATAAGGCAGTTGGACCCGGTGTACGTGTACCATTGTGCAGCAGTTGCAACATGCAGATCAGGTGATGGAATTGTGTCTTGTGTTGCAAAGCGTGTTTTTTTTTTGTTTCGTTTGTTTTGCTATCTTTTGTTTGTTTGTTGTGCCTTATTTCTATTTTTTGCTATAGCAATAGATGTAATTGTTAGATATTCAAAAACGAAACAGTTAGGTCAAGAGGACTTCGACTGTGAACTTAAGACTACACAAGAAATAAATCGCCATTCCTTTCAGTCATTATTGGAGGAACAATCAATGCAATATTTTTGATTGACAGTGTTCATTGAAATCGCTACCATTCACTGAATGTATTTAGTCGCTTGAAGTCACTTGAAGTCACTTAATGCGTTTTGCAGTCATGATTTAAGCAATCAATTTTAGAGAATATCTTCAGTGAAGTCACTTCGAAGTCACTAGCAATCACTGAATGTATTTGGTCGCTTGAAGTCATTTGAAGTCGCTTACTACACGATGGAGTCATGACTAAAGCACTCATTTCTAGGAGTTATAAACTGGAATAAAAAAAAGACACAATATGTTTGATTACTCTGCATTCACTTAAGTCACAGTGAATATTTAATTCGAAATATGTGACTTTGACTTTGACTTAAACTGACGTCAAAGAATGGCAAGCATTGAATGACTCAGAAAGAATTGAATTTATTCCAGTGACGTTTTCTCCAGGAAATTCATTCAACTGCTAATATTTCGTAGCTTAAATGATATGTTCTTATCTCAAACTTATCCTAATCAGTTAGCGCTCTAGGCCGAGTGCGGCTCTCTTTTCCATATGATATGATTGCTTATTGTTTTGCGCTTTAAATAAAAACCATTTTGATGTTTGCATGAATTTTGTTTTCTTATTTTGTGTGCGCTTTTTTCAGATCCCACTAATCCTAACAACAACAACAACGCCAGCAATAAGCTCAATATCCAATTGACATCATCGACCTTGCCCCGTATGAAACCCTCTGTTCCCAAGCCTAATCCAAATGCAAGCCAAACTTCCGATGCCACACACATGCTGACCGATTCAATCGGTAAAATTAACATAAATAATAAGAACAATTTCATGGCGGAAGCTGGTAAAATTATCTCGAACATGCTGGAAGCCAGATTGGCTAGCAACTCGAACAACAACAGCAACAGTGATCTTACAACTATCAGTAGTCAGAACAACACTCTGACCAGAAGTCCAATGGTCGTTAGGAAACGATTTGAATTGGATGATTTCAAAAATGTTGACCCTACAGCTCCAGCGGATCTCAAGCCCACTCAGATAGTGGTGCCAGCTGAGTTGAAAGTCCAACAACCATCACAGCTGAAGACAGTTATGCCAGTAGTTAACGGCGAAGTCTTGCCACAGCAAAACCATCATATGAGGAACTTAATTGAAATCTGTGATGCCAAACGTGTACTTAGTCCTGCTGCGAATGGTAGCAAGCCGGCTTCGAGTCCGAGTGGAAAAATTCCAATAGTAGCTGCAGTAGTAGCTGCACCTCTTCCACCGGTACTGCCGCCACAGCAGCAAAAGACTCAGCCACAGACATCCGTAGCGCAGGCGCAAGCTCAGGTGCATGTATCGCCCACAGAGCTGGCACCTCTTGAGACTGTGATCTTCCGCAATAAGAACAGAAGTGCAAATAAGAATGGAGAGCTCTCCACGCATGCAAACGATCGCCGGTCATATATCGAGAGAGATGAGCAATTGCCGATGGAGAGTGCTCCCGTTTTCGAGATCTCGGTGAAGCCCATGGGCGCAAGTACTCCAGAAGGCGAGGCAGGAATCGATGAAACCAAAGCTGTAGTAAGTCAGCTTCTTAAGGATGGCAAACGTCCTATTTGCTGTCAGTGTGATAAGGAGATAAGCAGGTAGGTCCCAGCCCAGTTTTGCTTAAATGTCGGTTTCCGCATGACGAATCTATGTGTTTACTGCAACTCTTGTTCTAGGACATAAATAACAATTGTTCTATTCCTTTCCACAGGGGACCATTCATCACCGCCTTGGGACGTATCTGGTGCCCAGATCATTTCATGTGCGTAAATGCCAATTGCCGTCGTCCATTGCAGGACATTGGATTCGTTGAGGAGAAGGGTGACTTGTACTGCGAATATTGTTTCGAAAAGTACTTGGCTCCAACTTGCAGCAAATGCAGTGGCAAAATCAAGGTAAATCCTCTCTTTCATAAATCTGTTTCCCCTTGGCTTAAGTGCAATTTCTTTTTAGGGAGATTGCTTGAACGCTATCGGAAGGCACTTCCATCCAGAGTGCTTCACTTGCGCGCACTGTGGCAAACTCTTTGGCAACACTCCATTCTTCCTAGAAGAGGGACTGGCATATTGCGAAGCCGATTGGAATGAGCTCTTCACAACGAAATGTTTTGCTTGCGGATTCCCCGTCGAAGCTGGCGACAGATGGGTAGAAGCTCTGAACCATAACTACCACAGTCAATGCTTCAATTGCACTGTAAGTTTCTATTAAAAATACAATCTTTATAATATTTATTGTTAAACCTCTCCTTTCAGTTCTGCAAAAAGAATCTTGAAGGACAAAGCTTCTACAACAAGGGTGGTCGTCCATTCTGCAAGAACCACGCGCGTTAAAAGCAATCGCACTCTTACTATGTGTGTGTATACCACTTCAGGGAATGTGCATATTTAAAAAAAAAAAGAAAATACATAAAATCAAAATAAAATTATAATACTTTTACCTAATGCTTAGCTTATTACTTTATTCGTTCTTATTTAAACAATTTAATGTTTTTTATCGTAAAAAAAAAGAATAATGTCGTTTTAGTCGATGGAGAGAGAAAGGGAGGATAATGTAATTATATATTTTTGTAAAAAAAATTAACAAAAAGAACATAGGAATTTTGAGTAGCATATTATCTATTTTTAAAATTTGAACGTTTTATTTTGCTGGTTAGTGTAAATAGAAGCAAATCTCTGAACACGATATTGAAGCGGCCTGGTGCTATGCAATGAATTTTATTTCATTTCTGAGTACGTGATCTGAAAAAAGCCCCTTAAACTATGCAATTGTACTCACTTGCCCTGCTTCTACGCTACTCAAATATATTAGTTTTTTTTTGTTTTACTTTTATTATTATTATTTTGAAAATCGAAAAAAAAAAAATTATTTTGTTTTTATTTTGCTTACATTTAAAATAAAATACTTTCTGTTAATTTAAATAAAATATTGAAACACGAATATGCTTACGAGTTTGTAAAACTAAAAAGAAAAAAAAAACAGGAAATAAATATCAGGGCTGTCGGATGTGCAGTATTTAGTATGTGTGTAACATTTTGTTAACATTAAAGCTAATAATTGTAAAAAAAAAACACTCTGAAGGATATAAATGAATTTTATTTGCTTGATTTGTAATAAATAAACTAAGAACAAAAGGATATTTGTTTGATTTTACAATAAAACAATTTAAATGTTGCTAACTTTGTATTCTTGAATTTTAGTACGTATTTAGGCTGCAGTGGTGTTGGGTAGTAGTACGTTCAATACAAGGCGACAGCATTTTATATATTGAGGAAAGTTGACGAACTGACTTGTTGGTAACCGCAAAATTTTGTTCAGTGACGAGGCTCATTTTGGGTTGAATGGCTACGTCAACAAGGAAAATTGCCGCATTTGGAGTGAAGAGAATCCACATGAGACCCTTGAAACGCCATTACATCCACAAAAACTGACTGTTTTTGGGCGCTCTATGGGCTGGTGGAGTCATTGGGCCATACTTCTTCCGAAATGATGCTGGAGAGTCAGTTACCATTAATGGAGACTGGTATTAAGCCATGATAACCGACTATTTTATTCCCGAATTGGATGGAATGAATTTGGATGAGATGTGGTTCCAACAAGACGGCGCACGTCACAATCGATTTATTGAAGCAAACATTCGATTAGCGCATAATTTCGCGGAATGAACCTGTCAATTGGCCACCAAGATCGTGTGATTTGACACTATTGGATTATTTTCTTTGAGGATATGTGAAGTCGCTTGCCTACGCCAACAAACCAGAAACTTGGGACTTGGAAGCCAACATTCGTGGCGACATACAGCCCCAAATGCTTGAAAAAGTGGTTGAAAATTGGAAATCTACACTTGTCTTTATTCGAACCAGCCGCGGCGGCCACATGCCCCAAAACAATTTGCTAGAGATATTCTGTCATAGTGGAGAAGTTTGTTGTTCAGGCTTTTTATATACTTTAAGCACATCCTCTTTGATGGAATTCAGGTGATTCAGGTGATCAATGTCGTCTGCCCTGTTTTCCGCATTCATTCGGATCTTGCATTTGTCTCGTTCCTAAGTGCTTGGTCAATTGCAGACCCTCATTGCCCGACAAATATCTGTGCCCAGGAATCCAGCAGACATTCGTTAGCCAGGAGACTTGAATTATGCAACTATGCAACAACTGCGAACATTTATTTCAATAGCAGATACTGCCTTTACTGGAGCATGTCAGTCAGTAAATATGAGTGATCAAGAAGCCTGCTAGCGATAGACCTGTGAATGTTTAGTTCTTCTGAAAAGCTTCCAGCACGTGTTTCAGAGTCCTTCTGAGATATATGCATTAACTTTTCATGGGTTCATTGAAAGCACCTTCTTTCCTGCTAAGAAACGAGCACGATAATGGTCTTTCAAAGTCTAAGTAGAGAGACATGTAGTCAGAATATTATGTTCTGCCTAACCTATGCCCCAGGTGACTTGTGATCCAGGCACTTTTGGCATCCGATTCTTGCATATACAGATTCAAGGAAGATTAGTAAATTGGGAATCGCTTCCAACCCAGCTGTTGAGGTCGTTCTTATTGCACAAGTTGTCTCTTGTCTTGGTATCTCTGTCATTGTCTTGAGAATTGTTACCCGGTCCGTGGCTTGTCACCAGAAAATGCTGTCATATTTTAGTTTTGGCCAATAAATTGTTTTGTTCAAGATTGTTCTTAGCCATTACGCCCTCTCTGCCACCTACACGAGTATCCCTTTATTAGTTTATCATAACGGACGGTGCGAACGCGATCATATTCTGAAAAAAACCCCAAACTCAATATTGCCTTATGACTTACGAACTGCTGTAATATAATTTCAGGTGGAAACTGTCGGAATCCCGGAAGCAACTTTTTGACTCTTTATAAGACCGAACTATCGTGATGTACATAGACAGTCTCACAGCCTTTAAAGATCTGGAATCTCTACCGCTAAAGTCACTACTGATGATGGAAATTTTTCAATCAGATTAAGCAGGCGACTGTCTAGCACAAATGGATTAACCGCCATTTCCGCATGCTAACGATCAAATTCGACCTCAGTCATCCCATTGTGCTGCTCTTTCTGGTCTTAAAATTTAAAATTCTGATCAGAGAGGGTTGATATCTCTCTTCCAGAAGAAGTTTGGTGTTTGATTCTCACCGTCACCACAACAGTCCTCACCTCTCTCTCCTTTCTCTTCAAATTCTTCGGGTGCGTAAAAGGTGCTATTGCAACTTTACCCTTATTCAATTCCCAGCGTAGGGGACAACACACAGGTCTTCCTATTTCTAGTCCGTCGATTGCAATGCTCTGAAAACACCATTTGAGTTAAAAACGATTATCCTGTGAAGAATCTAGCCTTATTTTTCACCCTTTTGTGCCAGTGGTCAAGACATTTTATCAGAAGATGCCTCGCGTGCGACCAACTCGTTATATACATATGTAGGTAGCTTCACGAACGTAAGTATTTTAAGCAAATAAATCGATCGAAGTTCGCCATAGCCCATTTGCCAAATTTACAACTTTCCAAGGCTCATTTAGAAGCCCTTTACCATCCCCCGTCGTAAATGTTAAATACTTTCCACTCAATTTACTTTGAATCGGATAAGAATCAGTGACCCGTTCGAAAGACTATTGTTTTATCAGGAGAGAACTCCAATTTTTGTGTTTAATTTTATTGGTTCAAATCAGTTTGGGTACATCGATTTTTATGCGAACCCTTCTGAGTGTCCATTTGTTTGGCCTCACTTTAGCAATTGACTTGATAGTCTTTTGCACGCACTTACGAATCATTCTTTTTAGCCAACTCAACCTATTTATTTAAAAAAAAAAAAAAAAAACTATCCCTGAAGTATAAAGGTCACTGGTAGGTACCTAGACCAACCCACAGCTTTTCCACATACTCCACAATAATAATAAAAATTTATCGAAAGTCGTTCCACCTAAATTCCAAAACAAGAATCTCTGACGCTAAAACAATCAGACTTTAAGCGACCTTCGAGTGGGTCAAGTGTTCATATTGTACACCAACGCAACGCACGCCTCTCACAGTAACAATGGACTTTAAAATTAATTAACATGGCTACATGTACAAATAGTAATTTCTTTACAGTACATGGGCGCAACTCAAACGTCTTGCTTAGGGCAGACAGGCAATTTATGCAGAATGTCAGTCACAGATTATTATGGTTGGCAGCAGTTTATATACGATTATGCTGTTGTGCCTGCGTTATTGGCCTTATTGCGTTACGCAATTGAACAATTGAATTGGACAGTCGATTAACATATCAGCAGCAGAAAATACGCACATATTGTCGTATTGATATGTTGCGCTGGCATCGAGTATTCAATTAATTTCGATTTAGCTTGTAAAATGTTTAACAAAGAGATAGTGGGGCATTCTGAGTGCGGCTGCATGTTGCTGCGACGCACTAACTTTAGAATCACACCTGCTGTTAGTCAATGCAGGAGAGAAGTTCTTTTAAGATTTTAGAGCAGAAGAGCTTCGTTCAAATGATTTTTAAATTTAATTTAAGTCTTATGATTTTATACATTGACTTCAACTGATCTTTTCAGCTTAAAGGAATGCATTTCGAGGTCATTTTGTAAAGGGTGATATTTTTAGAGGTATAGAACTTTAAGTTGGCAACACCATTTTGTCAGCTGTCAAGTGACATTTCAGCATTAACTTTACTGACGCCTAAACAACGTTTCTAAATTGTGCAAATTTATTTTGAAAATCAAAGTTCTGTTCGAATTATGTATCGCGCGAATTTTTTTTAACGATGAAGCGCAGTTTTGGTTGAATGGATACGTCAATAAACAAAACTGCCGTATTTGGGGTAATGATAATCCTCAAGTGTATCTTGAGACACCGTTACATTTAAAAAAACTGAGATGGTCTGCTTTATGGGTTGGTGGAATAATTGATCCGTACTTTTTTTAAAAACGATGCTGACCAGAACGTTACAGTCAATGTTGACCGCTATAGAGCCATGAGTACTGACTTTTTCGTACATCAATTGAACAACCATTGTGCAGGAGCTGTGGTTTCAACAAGACGGAGCAACATATCACGCAGATCGTGCCACGATTGATTCTACGTTTGGAAACCGCATAGTTTCACGTTACGGACCCGTGAATTGGCCTCCAAGATCGTGCGATTTAACGACGCTTGACTATTTTCTGTGAAGTCGCTGGTCTACGCCGATAAGCCCGATTGCTGATATGCGGCCACAAATGTAGTCATCGAAAATTGGACCTCCAGATTAGATCACATCCGAGCCAACCGTGGCGGTCATATCCCAGAAATCATATTTAAATTATAATGTCAGGCGATTATCTTTCGAAAAAAGTAAATTTCATGTCAATTTAAAAAAATCATCTTTGTTTTATTCCATTTCAAAGTCCTTTACCTCTAAAAAAAGACACCCTATATAATTCAAAAGTTTGCAGTCATGTACATTCTCATCTTTTCCGATTTCATTTAACTCCCTAAGGCTATTTGATGTCATAAAAATTTATTTAAATTTGCAAATTTCAACACATTTAACCATAAAACCGTTAAACTAATTTAAATTTATTACCTAAACACTTGACGAATCAGCGGTTTTCAGGTGAATGTCTGGGGTGAATTGAAATCGAACAAGCTGCATTTAGATGACCGTCAACTTTTAACCGTTTGCGCATTACATAAATGTACATTCATTACCTTTAAATAATTGGCTATTGATCTTTTTTTTTCAAAAAGACTTAGCAAATTAAATGATCAACTGACCTTCTACAACCTTTACTCGTACCGAAATCCATCAAGCGTGGTCAAATTTAGCGGAAAGCTGGTGTGGTGATTGTAGCAAATATGACAAACAAATAAAATACGTAAGGGATAACCTCAACTATGGACAACTGGAACTGACCCAAACTGTGCCATGCAATTTTTGCAATAGCAAAGACAACTAAACGCGCCACTTTAATCTGTTTTACCATTCCCGTAATAATCATTTATAATCATTTTACGGTGGGTATTGATGTTGCAGGGAAAGGTGCTGGCGGCCCGACGAACTAACTGGTTTGAGGAATCAAGACCCAACTTCAGAATAAACTAAATTCCAAAATTTCGGACTTCGCCTTTACGGACTTATTGCGCTTTTAATTGAAAAAATTGGCTATGTGTGTTCCTATTTATAAAAGGCTTCACTTACGCCTCACAGATTTGTGGAATTTTTCAAACAGAATAACGGTATCTGGGTGGCATGCTTCGCGGGAAAAAGCGATTTCCACTCTAGCCTATCTCATTGACCGCCTTCGGCTTGATATGCAGGTGTTCACTAGCCTCTAATGTGCTCTCATTTTCAAATTGGGATTGAGTTCACTGGGACGTACTTTATAATAAACTGTGTCCGAACTGACTTGTCTCCCAACATAAATTACACTGCCAAATTTGGTGGAATTTAGTATATTTAAAACAGAGAATAAAATCCTAAAAAAGTCAAGACGCACCATCTTTTCATTGACTTTAAAGTTTCATATGATAACATTCATCGTAAGGAGCTAGTCATGGCGATGGTCGAATTCGGGATCCGGTAAAAAACTGATCCCGCTGTTTTGTATGACCATAGAATATACGAGATGCAATGTGCAGTTCGGAAGCAGCTTACCTGAACTCACCACTTGATTTTGTCAAGGCGATGCGATGTCGTGTGAATTCTTCAATCTTCGGGATATATAATAATACGGAGGGTGCTATCTTCAACGTATCATTCAAGCTACTAAGTTATGCGGACGATTCAAACATCAGCGTGCTTTAATAGGGACAAGCTTGGTAACCTTTAAGTAAATTAGAACAAAACAAACAACAAACGGAACTGTTGAAAGCAACAACTTTGAGGTATTTGAGGATTTTATCTACCTCGAGGCAACTCTCCGAATTACATCTTAGTGGAGATCCGAAGAAGTATAACTTCGGTTTGGAAAGAACATAGTTGGTTCCTTTATTTACAGGAATCAACTAGGACCATGTTCGCATCCTATAACTTTAGTACCTACCTACAGCAAATAGGGAAACATCGAGTTCAGATTTTTTTGGAAAACAGACTAACACGCTTCTAAAAAATTTAAATTAAATAACATGACCAGTTTCTGAGTTATAGGGGCCTAATTTCTCACTACTTACTCACTAACAGATCATCAAAGCTATGTAGCACATCCAATCATAGCAGACTCTTGAAATTTGGCAAAATCTTTATCTCTTTATCTTTTCCTGCAAAGTTCTGCTATACGACGACGAGTGCTGGATAATAAGGAAACAGGATTTAATATTGCGCTCAACTGCGAACTTTATGAGTCCACACCCAGATGTAAGCAGGCCAAAAAACCGAAACATGTTGACTTCGACTCATTGGGCCGTCCATCGTACGAATGGTCAATCTTCGAGTCCCAGCCCCAGGTTCGAGACGTCAAGGAAGACCGAACCGTTGTTTCAAAGACCAAGCTATCCCAGATGACAGAGTCCTTGATTGAAAACTGAAAACAGCATGCCCGGGATCGCAGAGCTGCCATGTATCCAGGAGATATTATTTAGGGGTCATATGGTTTGCATAATAAATGAGTTTCTTTGCTCCTACAAATCCAAATACACATAATCAACTCCTGTAAATGTCAATATTGCAATAATGTGTTATTCAGATTTACATAAAAATTTACATTTTTCCAACCTCAATATCCTTACATCCTCAACTGACTGACATTCACTACCAAATAAGAACAACCTTTTTATTTTTATTTTTTAAACAAATTTTATTCGTTTTTCCTATTGGGGAAAGAACAGTTTTTTTTTTCTTTAATTTATAACATTCATGCTCACTATAAAGGACGACAAAAAAAAGGATATTAAGTCCTTCATCTGTGTTTTTGCCCTAAATTTGATTCCGAAAACATCATCATCATTACGTTATATATATATATTCTTTAGTTTTATACAGAAAAATTCATTATTTTTTTTTTGGCAAAAATAACAAATCAACTTAGTAACTAGTCGTTAATCAAAAAAAATATATAATTTTATTTGTTGATATTAATATTTTTTTTTTCTGTTTTTTATTTATATTTTTCTTTTTGTTTTGTTTTACAATCTACACATGTGAATACACACATTTCACTCACAGAATAATAATAATTCCGTAAGTAGATATATAATATGATTGTTTATTATTTTAACTTAAATTTATTTATTTATTTTTTTTACAATTTTTAATTTTATTCGGCATGATATACAATTTGCGTTAATAATATATTATACAAAAAAAAAAATACAAATACAAATACAAATTGAACATAAATTATTAAAATATATAAATACCTTTGGGTGACCAAGTAGTGAGTGTGATATGTGCGGGCTGGGGGCAGTGGTAAACCAATGGTAAGCCACATTTGGGGGCAGCAAACACAAGAGATACACACACTACATTTGAATATAACATAAATGCATAAAGTTTACAAAATAAAAAAAAAAATCATATTTCCAGCGGATGATGAAAACTAAAATATTATAAAGAACAGATTAAAATTACAATATGTGCATCCAGCATGGACCAGCATCCTTGCGATGGACTAAAACGTAAACTTCAACATTTGCTACAAATGTGCTAAGATTTCCATTTCGTTCTGTGAACTTGGCGGGTCAGGCTGCATATGCAGCTGATTTGTATTGTTGTGTGCTGAGATGGTGACAATTGTGACAAGATCTTTAGTCTTGCCAGTTGTCATTGAGTCTGGCGTCGGCAATGACGACGACGTTGATGTTGACGTCGTCGACGATGAGTGAATGTTGAGGAATCCAATAGTTCGGTTGATGGCAACACCACTTCCAACTCCACCTCCAGCACCGCTGGTTGCTAAAACTCTGGGATTCAGTTTTTCACTTAAATGCAGCAGCTGCTCCCGTGGGTGGGTGCTGTCGCTACTGCTATTGTGGAACGATAATGAAGTGGTGTCCCTAGTTGAAGGATATTCTTTGGAGGTTGATGATGAATGATGGCCATCGCCAAGCGTTGATGATGTAATTTGTTTTTGAGGACCCATCTTGCTGTTGTCCTTCTGATGATGGTGCTGGGAGCGATTGTCATTGTCTGCTGCAGAATTCTGCTGGGAATTCCTTGATGAGAAATTTTGCTGTTGCTGCTGCTGTGGTTGTTGATGCAAATCCTCGCTGATAATTGCATTGTATGCTGGCAGTGAGGAGTCGAGGTTTGACGATATTGTACACATTGATGAGTCAGGAATATCCTCGTTAGCTAAGAGACGACCAGATGGTGTCGTTTCGATGCTCCTCTCGCTGGATATTATTGCTGGGGTGGTATTTCTGGAACGGTAGCTGGGTGGCAGACTGTACTCGGAGCCGGGACCACCTATGCTGCTGGGACCACCACCACCACCAACGCCGCGAACTGTTGTGGTAAGAGGTGCTCTGAAATGACACAAAAGGACGTTTGTCAGTAAAGAAAAAGTGCATATATTGCAGTAAAACGTATATGTATTAGATTTATCCTACATTTGCAGTAAAAATGGTGGTTAGTATAGGAAGAAGAGTTCGAGAGGAATTGCGACAATCAGATGTGGGGCGAAGTGTAGAAATGTAGGTCTTAATTATACGACTCAAACGCTGTCATATATTTTCACAGACTTAACGCTCTTTCCTGTTTGACATCTTTTGTGATGGATTATGTTTCTGTGTCAGCATATAAAATGTACCATGTATGAACATGACTTTCATCCATTGAACTTAAATGTGTTTGGTGAAACTTAGACTAATAGATGCCAGTGCATAGCGAATTGTGCGAATTAGAAAACTGAGAAAACGTTGCACCATCATCAAAACGTAAGAATGAACACTAAGACTTGAAAAGGTAGGGCCTCGGGGTAAAACCAAATATGGGGCCCAATTCCCAATTGTTTCCTAAACATGGAAACGCTAAGGTCCGCATGGGGCAAACTATCCTTATTACTCTATGCCTCTAATAAAAAAGTTCAATTTTATATTAAACTTATAAGACAATATTCAAAATTTAAAAAAAAAACCCACAAAAAGTAGGCGTGGCAAAAATGGCTTATATGGCAATGAAGGAGGACAGTGACTACATATCATGTTGAGGTTGAAAAACACTGACTTCTTAACTTTAGATTTAAAAAGTTTTTTCTAAGTTCTACGCGTGGCAGTCGGCGTATCGAAAAAATGTTTATTCTTCACCATTTCGGAACCCTGGGGTATTTGTGGTCCAAATTTCTTCTTCCTAATTCTAAGGCCTAAAAATTGCGTGCGGACGGACGGACGGACATTGCTAAATAATCTTGGGTTTCATAGGTCCTGATCATAAATATATATAAAGGTACATATTTTGGGGTCTACGATGAATAATGAGGGGTATTACAAAATATCAGTCAAAACCAATATACCCTTCGGATAGGGTGTAACAAAATTGATACTTGGCCCGAACATTTTTCAAAAAACTTATAAGCTTTTTCTTCCAAGACACGTCAAACGTGTTGGTTAAAAATGAGGGTTGCAAAACTTAAAAAGTAGTTTTAAACGTTTTTCATTCCGAAGTGATGATATAGTGCCAATCTTGGGTTGGAAAATAAGTACGCGGAAACGCTGTTGAAGATCATTAAATCTCCCGTCTTGATACAGTTCATCAAAGTGAATCCTGATCTTATGCGATCTTTTGCTAACAAACTTTTTTCTATACTCCATTTTTCACAAATCCTTAATCTCAACTTCTTGAAGATGATAATTCAAAATGTAAATTCATGATTTGCAAGATTTTCGACTTGAAGAACAAAAAGGATCACAAAATCAAAACTCGCTTCTAGAAGCGAGAAAGCAATGCTATGCGAGAAGCGTTTACATTATAGATAAAACTGTTTGCATGTTTTCTTACAGATGTCGCTTTCTCGCTTAACTGTGCGCGCAACCTAAGGCGGCGCTTCTTTGTTTTAAGTATAATTTGGCTTAAGCTTTTGAAAATATCACAAAACCTTAATTTTAATTGCAGTTGATTTGGATTGACTCTGAAAGTGGTATTGAGCTAAGCGAAGACAATCTTACAAAGATAACACTAGTTGGAACGATACGTACGTAGATTTTTGTTGGCCGCCAAGGCCCAGCTAAGAACACAAAATAAAAGTCGGTGTAGCTGTGTCTGAGTGGTCCATTACTTGTTTTTGAATTCTAATCGAGGAACCCTAATCGAGGATTGATGTTGTCCTCTCAATTACATCGCTTTGTAATGCTTAACATTTTTAGCAAATATTGTAACTTATAATAGCCCTAAAAAGCGACTACAACGAAATATGACATCTAGGCATTTGCACTATCCCTAGACAAGAAGGCTTTAAAAACGAAATCTTAAAGCGAAATCTCAATACTCCGCCATTATCCATGAATGACACTTGCATCGCTGAAACCGAACTACTTTTCATTCTCGGTATGTGTGTTAATGACAACCTTCGTTGGAATGACCACATATTCGATGTCGCCAAGAACGCTGCGAAATGTCTTGACTTCCTTAAGCGTTGCAAGAAATATTTCACCCCCACTGATCTGGATAGAATTTATAAGGCGTTTATTCGCCCCAAACTCGAGTACAACGCTCATATCTGGTCTGGTGCACCAATTACATATTTGAAGCTACTTGACCGGATTGAAAAACGTGCAGTAAAACTTATTGGCGATTGAGACATCGCGAAATCACTTGACACTCTTAGTCATCGTCGTAATGTCTCTTGCCTGTCGTTGTTTTACCGTTATTTCCACCATAAGTGCTCGAACGAAATAGCCAGTTGCATTCCACCCCTACAACATTTCAACCGCAATACCCGTCTTGCCAGGAATGCCCATCAGTTTACCATAAAGCCTGTATTCGGACGTACTATGAAATATAAGGATTCTTTTCTTTGCCGCAAAACCCGAATGTGGAATGCTCTGCCGCACTCTGTTTTTCCTAACCATTACAATTTACAAACATTTAAAGTCAATGTGCATCGGTTTCTCATCCTTTCATCTAATTCCCCATTTCCATAATGCCCGTGCTGTGTTACTAACATTATAGGGGTGCTAACAATCCCTTTTGCACGCGCAAATTATATAAAAAAAAAAAAAAACTTCTCCTGGATTTAATTTTATTTTGCATTCTGTTGAATTTATCAAAAACAATAATGGAATTTCGGTCGAAAAAGCGAGAATACAAAAAAGCGTCGAAAAAGCGAGAAGAAAAGAAATACAACATTTGAGAGTTATGCCAAAAAATTTGTATGGAAAAAAGTTTTAAACTGATACTTCTTAAATTGTGAGCATTTCTGGCTCCTAGGGTCTTGGAAGTATAGATTCCAAATTGAATGCCTCTAAGCTAGTGTTGGACGGACGGAAATTTCTGAATATGGATAATGTATCGAAGAACCCAACTTAAATTAACTATAGATTTAAGTGCATCGACGAATGGACATTGCCATCGCAACTCAAGGAGTAAGTTTTAAATGTCCATTAAATAATTTTTAACAATTTATGTTCTCTGTCGAGCTTCGTTAGTGACAAAGGGAATATCTGAATTTAGTTTTAGTCAAATGCTACAACAACCATTTCCATGATCGGCTTAAATATGTCGAAGAAAGAAGTTCGTTGAATCGAATAAAAGGAATAACTAAACTGCCACAGCCTTTGTTTCGCTTGCTGTACTTCATTTGAGGTACATTTGTTTCTTTGGTTTGAAATACCTCGAATTGGGGGCAAATGTTACTGTCGTATTCTATCAGAAAACAACTCCGTGAAATACATAAAATTGAAAAACAAAAGTGCATATCACAATATGTTGTCACAGCAACATCACTGGTTTTGGTTATAAAAGGAAAAATACACATGCAAAACTTAACACACACGTTTCATCCTTTCGCCCGAGACAAGTTGAATGGAACATTTTGATTTATGTGCGCACATAAGCTCAAACTCATACACAAACGAATTAATATTTCCATACAATATGTTGTGTATCGTTGACATTCCTCCCCGTCCTCATCATGCTCATGGTATTTGTTTCAGTAAAATGAATGAACGCACATGACCGGATGTAAAACATGAATAGCATGAATAGAAAGAAAGATCCTGGGCATTTGTTTTGGCAGAAACCCCATTCGAAGTGGTGGAGTGGTGGGGGTTTAACGATATGGCATCCTGAAAACGTGGAACACCAACACCTTCAAAATATGACGTGGCAATGAAGACGAATTTCCATTGTGGAACGACACAACAATATTCATCTACCATATGACAGATTCTCGACATCGTTGTCTTCATTCGGCAACAAAGCTGTATAAACATCATCATCGCTGTAGCTTCCCGCATTGTGTCCCGGCTGCATCCCTTCGAATTATTATTATTAATTTCATTAGGCGAACCACCGGTAATACCTTAACCCGGAAGGACCAGAGAACATGAACACAGAATTGAACTGTTTGTTCTAAGCTCGGACAGGAAGTCATAATCCCACTTTACCCCCAACGTCGGTCGTCGGTGGCATAAGCAGAGCAACACTAAATGAATGGTATAGGTGTAAGTCATTGGTGCTCTACGGGTAGTAGGAGGCAGTATCGAATACTGGATGGATGTTTGTTTGTCCTATGCACGTACATCGATAGGATTAGAAGAGAATGATAGCGAGAGGGAGAGAGAGAGAGAGCGAGCAAAGCGTTTCGGGTGAGGATAGATGGAGAGCAAGTTTTGTAAATATTTGCCTTATGGCTGAAATGTTGAATGTAACCAACAGGTACACATCCCGCAGGAGTATAGTTGATGTTTGCTTTATTTTTCAAAGGGTAGCTTCTTGTACTAGCATGCACCACCACTACCACCACCACCCTAGGACGAAGAATAAGGCTTCCCTTTGGATTTTAGATTATGGAATTCGCCAAACATCGTTTTCATGTTCGTTGGCATTTCATAGTGGAATGAGGTTAATTTAAAGATTTATGAAGTGCTTATGAAGGCACTGGGCGGTGCGCGCCAGAGGAGGGTGGTGGCAATGGCAGGCGAATAAATTTGCATTTTGATTGATTATTTATTCAAGGGGTGATTATTCTTCGCATCACTGCCGTGATTGTGACACCAGCACATCGTCTCTTGTTAGCTTCGTTTTTGTCTTTATTTTTTGGCTTTTGTTGGCCCGCTAACGGTTACGGTTACGGTGACGGTGACGGTGACGAGGGCGCAGCACGGACTGAAGCACTGCCAAAATAAATTGGTAAAAACACGGTGGCGAATGCGAAATCCTAGAATGTCTTACATTTTGATTTATGTGCGGGATGGCTGTGTTTTTTGAAGGAAATTGAATAAAAGCATTTTGTTTGTGTATTGTCATCGTTGTCGCACAGTGGGTAGTGGATGTGTGGGTGGTTGGGTTGTTTGCGGCGCTTATGCTGAAAATGTGAAAATTTATGTTCGTGACATTTGTTTGATTTAGGCAAAGACTTTAATTAAAAAGTCGTGTTTCTTTGGATTTTCTAAAAGGTTTTCCATTTTTTACATACCGAACAGGGCTTCTGGGAGTTCGCAATCTTTTGTAGTTCGATTTTTGTCACTGGTGATAACATGATTTATGCTTTCCTCTTAGAGCAAGGGATTTGTTTTTTCTTTTTTTCTATTTCAAAGAAATTATTTACTGGAAAATATGAATGAAGGAGCTCTTTCAATATTTAAAGAAGGATCAAATGGGAAATGTTTTTGATTTTAAAAATAATGAAAAATCGTTTTTGTGCTGATTTTTTTTATTTAGATTTTAAAATACTGAAATTATGTAAAAATTTGATCATGACGACGTATCTGGTTCAACATATCGAAGTTCAGTAAATGTTTTGGTGTTCGATGCAGATAATGGAAAAAATAATCCATTGATCAAATCACATCCTAAAACAAGATTTTTGACCAGTGGCATAAAATGTTAAGGAGTTTGATGTCTAAATTGTATTAATTTTTCGAAACAACAAAATATACTTAAAAAAAGGTCCACAGAACGAAGGCGTGGCAAACCTGTTAACGGGCTGAGTCTCTACATATTGTCCAAAGAAAATTCCCCTTATTTCCGTCAACTGTTGCTTTCAAACGGTATTTTTTAAATTGTGAGCGAGGCATTGAGCGTATTTGAGTAATCTTTGCAATAATACATTTCGGGCCTTTATGGATTGTATATTACAAATTTCTTAACTTGAAAGCTTCTTAGCTCAAAAATAAATGCATTTTTCCGTCACTAGGCGAAAGGAAGTCTGTTGATCACAAACTTTTAGGGGTCAACGATGAATATTTAGGGCTTAGGGATGCTATCGTAAGATGCTATAGCTTTTGCAAATGACGGAAAATGTCAATTCTACTATGACATAGATACAAAAAAAACGTCAACATGTCATTTATAGCTATACTCCTAAAGAATGGAAGGGAGACAAAATTTCATTAAACGTTTAAAATTTCAGAATATTTTTTGTGGGGATTTTTTCAAGGCACGAGTCTATGTTAATAACCCTCAGACCCTTGAAGAGAATACATATATGTACGTCAATAATTCGAGGACCTATCGAATGAAGTTCTGGCAGCAGTGAGCGAAAATGCCATAATTCAGGTCCAAGAGGTCATTAATCAATGAATGGTGGGGGCCACTGAGCCTATATCATTTCTCGACTCAATACATACAAAATTCAAATAAACTTGGTAATCCAAAAACAGAACCAAGGTTTTTAATTCATAAAAAAAAATTAGAACATTGTGGGACATGCGACAACTGAAGCATTTCGAAATGAGCCTTAGGAACATCCATCTACTAGAGTATTGATTTTCACTTGAACGCCCTCACGTTAGCCACTGCTGCTACTTTTTTAAATACAATAAGCCATTATCTACATCGGACAGAGAAAACTTTTTAGAAATCTGTGATTTTCTTTTGGCTTGTCAATTTCCATCGAGCTATGTCCAACGAAAGTGACATCGAAGGATTTGAACTAAGTAGTCAAGTAGGTACATAGTTCGTTTTAGATTGAGCATCTCAATGTTATTTTTTTGTTCGTATGGAGTCCGTTTTAAGCCCGTTTTAATTTCCTCACTTCCTCCTTAAAATATGCTTCCTTTGCTGTATAAATGCTAAAATTTTGGTTATTTGAATTAGCCCAAAAAGTGATAGATATTACCCCTAGAAAAGATAATTACGACTATTGGTAGATATCCCACATGTGGAAATTCTAACCACTTATAGCCGTTGTCCCTACAACTAGTATATCATTGTAACCAACATTCTACGTTCGAATTGTCACTTGCCACAAAAAAACGCTTGACAAGTTTTGTTTGGGGTTAAAACCATAAGAATAGCTAAGGTGTAGTACCATCACAGAACACTAGGCACCAAAACGGGTCCATCGCAATACCTGGGGAACCAGTTGAATTTACATTTAACTGATAAAAAACCCAAAATAATTTCCCTGGTGAAGCAACAACCAATTTCCTTTGAAAAGCCCAGTAAGCTTTTGAAGTTTTTGCCATATTTTTCCCCTTTAGTTTTAAAAAAGTATTTCCTTCGACTTCGCGTGATATATGTATGTCATCGTTATGTCCTCAAGGTTTGATGTCTGCAACCTCACTATTAACGAGCAGCCCTCTTATTTTTTGCAAGCTCAACGGCCTCTTCATTTCCAAGCGGCAGTTTCACTAGGTTCCAAACTTTAAGTGCGACAGCTCCTGACTGTACCAGAATTGATATTGGTTGATGTCTTTGCCTTAAGTGCGACCTGGCTATCGATGTAGATGGCGATATCTCTTCCGGAAACCGATTTCATCTGTATTAGCTCAGCCGCGATGAGTACTGCCATAACCTCTGAATGAAAGACACTACTTGTGTCCGGTAGTTCTTATAGACACTCTCAGTTCTGGATCTTCTGATAAGATACCAGTTCCCACCACTGTTTTCGAACCATCTGCGAAAATGACAATTTCGTTCGATTTGATTATTGGCAATACTCCCTTTTCGGATATGTTTCATATATCACACTCAATGTCGAAGTCAACCAAGAAAGGGATTTTATATGTATAATTGGATTGCGTGGCATTAACTCCGCTAGGACCGTGCCCAGTACGAAACTACCGCTCTTGAAGTGACCCAAATTAGTGAATCGTATCGCACTGTTGCCAGCAAGTTTTTTGATCTGAAAATCAAGCATTTGTTAGGGGCAGAGAGGTGTCTAGGTGTCAAGGAGCTGCCTAAGGGATGATTCGGAGCACCCGTAATTTGATAACTATAAAAATCTTGAAAACTAGAGACAATTTTTTGCGTCTAGTGTCAGCAGACAAAAATTAATTTCCAACGACTATCAAAGTTTACCCCCTAAAATCAGAGTTCCCAAGTGTACTTAAATTCTTCGTTGCATTACTGACCGCCTTTGAAAGTAAAAAGAAATAAATATCCAAGGATAATGGGTTCTAAGTTCGTATTCGGGAATGTACCTTTATACCAAAAACAAGTGAAATATTAAGCATTTGACAAATTTCATAGGAAACGTCAATCAAGCTCATTATATATTTGTCCAATTAGACTCAACCTATAAGATTATTTTGAAGGCATACCCTCAAGTGTCTTGCACATTCAATTTAATCATCCTTAATATAAATGTAATAAATACGAAAACGCATAAAATTGTACATCAAATTAAGGAACAATATGCTCTGCGGAATCTGATTCAATTCCATCTCATCTTTAACTTAAAATGCCTTAAAACAGTCCCGTCGTTAAAAATTAAGAGCCAAAATAGAACTTAAGTAGGTTATAAACCCAAAATCAAAACTCAAAGCACCATTCTCTCGGCTCTTCAACTTTCTACGCAGACTGACTGAACAGCAGTCGTTGCAAAAATAAATGGTCTCCTTCGAAATAGCTCCTGCTACTACATACCTCAATTCAAAGTCTATAGCTACCTACTGCTGTCCTCAAACGAAAAGCAAAAAAAAAATAAACTTCGTCTAATTAGAAGCCATTACGATCAAAGCGGCAATTTAAAGCAAATAAAAATAGGTATATCTAGGAGACAGAATTTCCTTCAAGAGATACATACATACATACTATACAAAGAACCCGATTGCCTTACAGGGAAATAATTTTAAATGGTCAATTATAATGGGGGGGTTTCAGTTCAGCCATCTCTATGTTTACTCTTCGGGGCTGACAGTCAGTTGTTGTCGTGTTGATGGAGTTTCGCAACTTCCCGTAACTTTGTTATTCGTTGGTGAGTTTATTAGAAGTCACTTTGAAGTACCTAGAGCTACCCACCCAAGTCTGGGGCGAAAAACAAAAAAACAAAAAATACATTTTCACTTGAGTGAGTTTGTTTACAGCACACTAAAAAACAATTCCTCAGGGGATGATTCGCTGTCGCCCTTAAGGAAAAAAAAAACGAAAAATAACAAATATCCAGGAATCCAATAAAAAATGTGACACAGCCATCACTCAACAGTTAACCAAAAAACGAGAAAAAAAAAATGGGAAAAAGAAGAAAACAACCTTTACCAACACATACGACGTTATGATTGGAGCACCGGCACACCATTTTACCGGAAAAGCTATCCACACCAATATTCACCACAGGTGGTGCGGTGATGCTTGAAACGGTGCTAGGTACCTTACTTCACTGTATTCACGCTGTTGTAAGGATAGTGGTTATTGGTCACATTCTCCCGGAAGGGGGAAGGAATTAAATGATCTGCAACCGAACCCAAGGCTTTATGTTATTACTTGGGAATGCTTTCACTCCCCAGTGAGTCGCAGGCAACACTTTTCGACGGAATAATTCATTATGCCCGTGCAAGAAACTTTAGCTGTGGAATTTATGGTGACACATTCAAACACACAAAAACATACCCTCACGGAGCGGGGGTGTTGGAATTTGTAAACTTTTCTAGTCGGGCGGAAGCATCGACCGAAGGGTAAGAGGGTAGCATAGGTTACGACTCTGGCGAGGCGATCCGGTCCTCCCCCGGGACACTAAAGTTTGTCGACTAATAATGTTTTTCTGTAAGGATTTGAAAAGGAAAACCGGGAAGGGAATGGTTTGTCATTAAAAAGGGTACAGTGAAACGATGATTTGTGGGTTGAAGTAGTAATTCAATTTCGTTTTACTGCTTTTTCCTTATTGATTTACTATTAGTTACCTGAGCAGACTGCCAGCATGAGATCGATATGTCGGTGGCGGTGAACTTCCTCGTACAACACCATTCTGTCGGTCACGGTCCAGGAGTAAAAGTCTGCAATTGAAAAAGGCAAGTTGACTAATGACGCAGAAAGAAATATTCGAGACAATTTATAGTTTTAAATTCACCCAGTACCTGCTTCGCTTCCTTTATATGTATATAATTCACAAGGTGGACACTGATATTTTCGTTTTGGCGACCACAACAAACCATTAGCTAAATCACACACACATCCTCTACTTCTTTTAATAAACATTATATAAACACGCTATGTGTGTGTTAATGTGAATATCCTCGTCCTTTGTTGTGGCCAGTGCCCAACTATTGACTAATTACCACAAACTCGCTCACCTGAGTCGATACTCCTGCATACTGGCCTGATATGAGGGTGGCGGTGGTCGATGTTGAAATTCAGGATACAAAAGTCCATGTGGTGCACCACCACCGCGACTGCATGGCCGTCGACCGCAACGTCCCAGGTCAACACTAGAACCCAAGCCCAAACAGGGTGGACCACCTGGTGCTGTCATACGCCATGCGGCACCACTAACTGTTACAAGGACTACACCAACACCTGCAAATTAAAAATGTTAAAATTAAAATTTCAGGCTAATTATTGTATTGGGGCATATGTATGTATATAAAATGCTTTCGGACTCGTGTGTTTTATATTCGGATTGGGAGAGAGTTGTAAACGGAAATGATAGTTTTCAAGGAAACTAGTCATGCGTTACGTAATAAACTTGGCTTGTTTACTGTTGCAGGAGGCATAGCTGACCGATGCACAACAGAATCGTGTGCCTTTTCTACCACCTTCATTTCACTGGTAGTGATTACCTGCAAGCTGTGGAATTAAGAGGTAATTGACTGTAATTATGCATTCAATTCGTGTACATATATTAAATATACATATAAAAGGGGATTGTTTTTCCATTTCTCGTACCTACGGTTATTTTTACTATTTCAATATATGAACCGAAAAAGTTGTGTGCTGTTCTATGAACTGGTACTGTAATAAATGTACTTCGAGGTCACATACAGGGTGCTTTTGTAGAGGTATAGAACTTCGAATTGAAATAAAACACAAGAAAATCGTTTTAATGTCCATCAAATTGGCTTTATTGCAAGGATAATTTTATGCCATTAATGTTTTCAGGCATGTGGCCTCCGAGGCTGGTTCGAATGAAGACAAGTCTAGAGGTCCAATTTTCAACCACTTTTTCAAGCATTTGGAGCTGTATGTCGCCACGAATGTTGGCTTCCAAGTCCCCTAACGTTTCTGGTTTGCTGGCGTAGGGGAGCGACTTCACATATCCCCAAAGAAAAAATCCAATGGTGTCAAATCACACGATCTTGGTGGCCAATTGACAGGTCCATTCCGTGAAATTATGCGCTCATCGAATGTTTCCTTCAATAAATCGATTGTGACGTGCGCTGTGTGGCATGTAGCGCCGCAATCTAAAGGTCCGCCATCTAACGTTTTTTCAACTAGTGCTTATTTCGCGAATGGTAACACTAAGCTCATGTCTGATTTGACAGATAATTAGTTTTATCCTTCCGCTGAACGAATATAGTTGTGTATACGCTTGAACACCCGTTACAGTCAACGGCGATCGTTATCGGGCCATGTTGAACGAATTTTTGTTCACAAAAATTGAAGAGGAAGATATTGACAACATTTGGTTTCAAAAGGACGGCGCTACGTGCCACACAGCCGAAGTTACACTCGATGTTTTGCGCCCTGTTTCAAAAAAAAATGTTATTTGGCGGACCCTATAATAAACTCAGTTGAAAATAGAGCAAATAGAAAAAATAGTCTTTATTCGAAAGGACCTTAACCGCCATGGATTGTGAAACTGAAGGCAGTTAAATGAAGACCACAGGAAAAAGGTCCACTCCTGACTCCCGACAATGGCATGCGTATCCTTAAATGCAACGAAAAACCTTTCAATACTCTCTTATAATATAGAATTTGTCCTATAAAATGTCCTTTCCGGCTAATGAACAAATACAAATACGATAATTTCGCAGTCCAATTCTTAACAACTGCCTATCATCATGGCATTTTGTTTTAAAATCTTATTTTGTTGCAAATATATAGATAAAATCGCAAATACGTGCTCAGACTTTTTAATATAATAGAAAATTGAAAATGAAAATTAATTTCCCTAAAGCTTACCGCAATGAAAATGGTTTGGCAGAATATTTTGAGAGCACCAACATTTATGTACATAAAAAACAAAACAAAACCAAACTAAAACTACCTCCACAGACGTTTTCAAAACTCTAAACTAATTTGTGAATGCTTCGATAAGCACATAACTCCCTTTCAAATTCTCTCGTCCAATTTGCATCTGCATTGGCAAAGTATCCTATAATTTGGATGCACCACGATGCAGAAATAGGCAACGTTCTTCCTGTTTCCTGTTCTGCACCAAACGAGGACGAAATTTTATTTTTCTATTCGAGCGAGCTTCTTCTCTCTCTACCTCTCTCTCTCTCTCACTGTGCAATTCAACTATGAAAAGTACAGTTTTTGTATTTTATTTTATCGTTAATAAGGACTAGTATCATTGAATAAAAGACGATGCAAGCAGGAAGCAAATGAAATCCAATGAACTAAAAAAGAAAACAGTCTAACAAATGGGTCCGCAGAGGAAAGGCGAAACGAAGCGAACCTCCCTGGCATTTGAGCACTCAAACTCGGGAATCAGAGTTATATTGCTATTGTTGCACTCAAACATTAAGTTGAAATGGGCAAAGTTTTTGCGGTCGACTAGAAAATTATCATGATAATCACGTTCATGTTTTGTGACGTATACAGGGCATGAATGCGACAACGAAAAAGAGAGATAGATGGAGTTGGGGCATAGAGCATGGAAACATGGAGGGCCCAAACAAACCTCTTAACATTTAATCTAATTGGCAGAAGGAAATTAATTTTCCGTTGTCTACAGCAGCAATAACTTTCACTTTTGTTGTTCGGATTGGATGCTTTCTTATAGAGTTTTGCTTAATTATTGCAATTGAGCAAGAGATTTAAGGCGAAACTTTTATCGAATTAGTATAGGGAAAGGTACCTATTACGATAAAGTTCATTCAATTGAATTTGCAGCAAAAAAAAGGTTCACATCCCGTCGTCTTCTTTTGGGTGGGAAGTTTTTTTTATAAACTTATGACGAATCAGGTATTTACGTTGAATGGAAGGTTATCGTAGGCGATTAATAAATTTTCAGCTGTTTATGCAACAATTACGTTGAATGGAATTGCCATCTTTTGTTGATTGCAGTTTTGATAGCCTTTAACGAGTGTTATATGTATATTTAACTAAAACATTTAAATATTTTAAAGCAATACTTGCGAATAAGCAGCGAATCATTGCTGTTTTCGACCTATGGCCTTATGAACTGCGCTACAGATAGGCTTTGGCCTTAAAAAATAAGCGTCTTCAATTTGCGCGTTCTTTGGTTTTGTACCACTAAAATTGTCTGGCTATTTATAGCATAGAAGGAATGTCGCACAGACTTTTTGCAGATACCCGGGGGCAGTCGTTTGGTCTGTCTGCACCCATCGCAGTCCCGCCACCGAAATTTGTGCTCACGAGAAATCCCAGTATCAATGCAAGACATGACTACAGATGCAGGCAGAACCAACGCAGGATTGGCTTCTGCTTTTGAACCTTGCCGAGAAAGCTTGTTGGACATCTCATTTATTTGGATGTGTGACCTGGGATGTGTTCAGCGAAAGCTTGACTTTGAGCACTATCTGGGACGGGTAAGAGCCGCGCTTTGAATGCAGCTTGGCTATCACTGCAAACCCAAATATTTCTTGCCTTCCACCTGTTGTTCACAATATAACAAATAGCCATTAAAATAGCGAGTACCTCCGCTAGGAAACTACTTGGATGGCTCTTGTGTAGCCCAGACAGCAGTTCTTTGGAGTTCGGCAAAAGAGGCAGCAACACATCTTCGGGAAAGCCTGTTTCACCACCTTAAAGATTCAAGAGATCATCTTCGTAGATAAGTTTTATGTATTCCCAAAAGTGCTTATATAATGCCAGCAAGTTAACAGCTGCTTTAACGGCTGTAGAAGTCCGATAATTACTTTCAGATATTTTACTTCATCGGACGGAAGTCTTTGTCTCTATATCGAATTCATGATAAGAAAGGGTTTAAATCTTCTTGATCCCCGTTTAGTTGTCTCAAACCTTTGTGCAACTGAAGATGTGCAACATGCAGACCGACTGAAGACCAAACACTGAGAAAAATTCTGGAATAGACTAATACATATCAAGTCGAAAACACAATATTTTTAAAGATCTTAAGGCCGCATTAAGCAAGCCTGTGGATTTCGGGATCCTGAAAAATATGATCTAGCCGCGATGTTAATAAACTCGCGATTTGCAGTTGGGCACAGTTTATTTGAACTCATCTCCTGATACACGGGATTTCGGCAAGGAGATGTGCTATTATGTGACTTCTTCAAACCTATTTTGGTCTTTAGTGCCTGTGGTAGGTGCCAACACAGTAGATACTGTCTTTTACATTGGTCTATCTGCCAGACGAATTAAGATGGTCTAGAAGTAGATAACTAAATACTAAATGTATGCTTCCAACAAACAAGTAAAACACTTGTTCATTACCTAGAATAAAATGTCACTATTTTATAGCAGATCATTTACAAAAATTCGTGGTGAATACAAAAAACCTAAACCAGTCAATCCTGCTTTACTCCCGGGGTCCATGCCGGTTTGTTTGTTAAACTTTCGCAAAAGGTGCAGCAGCAAAAGTCATGTGATGGTACGGGGGATAATTTAAAGGTGTAGAAGTCCAACGCGTAAACAGATATGTGGTACTGAGTGCAATGAGGTCAAATTAAGGATACGATAAAGATGAAATAGGAAGCTCTATCAACTGTAATGCTGATTTTGTTTTAAAAGCCAAAGTAAGTACCTAATTGGGAAATGGTACCCCACACAAATGGACCTTTATACTCAAGCGCCCCGCTAGTAAGGATACCAAACTTAGGTTTTTAACACCAAGTCACCGACAGAGCCCTTAATTTGAAGTCGCAGCCAGAGGCTCTTCGCGCTTATCGTCGGAGAACGAATTGATTTTTAAATTTAAAAATAATATACGACAAGTAAGAATGTTATAGTATAACTTCTTCACATTTTGTGCCTACTTGTTCTAGTTACTTTTCTTCGTGGTTTAGATAAAAAACACTTTCTATGGGCAAAAATAGTGAACAAAGGCAATTTCCAATTAAATATTGACTCGTATGAAATAACACAACGGTGAATGCATGCATTTGTGAAGTAAATAAAACCATCCGTAGTCCACAATATTTAATCTAAAAATCAGTGATGCACTTGTGTTCTGCAACTAACAACCATTATTAACGGTCTTCACATTCGAATGCATTCAAACGTGCCCATAATGAACTTGAAAATCAGAACCAACAATTCCCAATCCACTAAAATTCTAGTTCATTCAATTTCGCAAATAAATACAAACAAACGCTCCAGAACTGAGCACTAATTTTCAACTGAATCCCAGCCAAACAAATACCGAATTTCGAAAGGAAAAATTATAAAAAAATACACAAAATCCAACCACACATTTATTCGGATTCGCAGGCTGAATTCGCTTCCCTCCATTTGAATACAGAATCGGGATTAGTCGCTGACCATTTACCCACGTTATAGCAGCAGCAACAACAACAAACATATTCTAAATCATTCACCTTTCCTGTCGACGACTGCCATTGACCGATTTCAATTAAAACCTCAGCATAAATACCAAAAAAAAAAAAAAAACTTAAGGTACACTGCTAAACGATTATGTATTTTCACTCTACCGGAAGAAGGCTCAAAGTTAATTGAGACGTGGTGGATAGCCGCAACCGAGTGGTATGGTATATATATTTTTTTTCGCGTTCAGGATATAAATATTTATTCCCCCTAACACCCCGCAGCCCTTTCCCACATCGACCACCGACTATTAGCGCGTGAAAAACTGTTCAATTTAAACTTTCAAAATGAAATTGCCAATCAGGGTCAATGAGACAGTCAGGCGGTGCTCTCACCACCCCCCCCCCCCCCCCACCTCCCGACAATCAATGAAGCAGCGAATTTAAATAATAAAAGCAAATATTTTCTCCCCATGTCGGTCCCGTGAAATCATAATAATTGATAGACACCGTCACTAGCAGTCATTCAACTGTGAATCAAAAATCAAAACGCAAATAGATGGAAAACTATTGCCGCCGAGCCTGGGCATACATATGTAGCGGTGTTTTCTCTGATGGCTGATCTGACGTTGATGCATTGCGAATCGACAAACTGTCATCCGTTTCAATTTATACATTTCCCTCTCAAATCAGCGCGCAAAGTGACGCGGAACGGCACGGTACCGGCAACTCACGAAAATTATACCCTACCAAGGGAATAAAAGATGTGAAGTGCATCAGCAAAGCACAGCACACTTCACCATCGTCAACGTCATCGTAGCAAATTGCTGTGCAACAATAAAAGCTTACATAGCACTCTCCGAAGAGGGTGTGGCTGGGGGCGGCAAAAGCTGATTGTTTTCTTGTTATTACTATACACAACGCGAACGAACACCGTGCTGCATGAGTGTTCGTATGACTTTTGTAGTGCAAATTACAAAGAGAAACTCTACACATTTACCTACGTCGAGTACATGTCAAAAAAAAAAAAGAAAAAAAAAATGAATATTGACTTTTGTGATTTTCCTTTGTGTATAGAGTTCGCTTGTACCTTGGTAATCTATAGTGCACCCACTGAAGCTCTATACACAAACGTAAATGTTGTATTGGAGTGAACAGCTCAATGGGTGTTAATGGCGCTAATTACTGTTGCACAATATTTGCTGTCAATGGTGGCCGCGAGCGGAAGAGAATGGACACGATGATAATAATGAGGGAAAATTTGTTAAAAAACCAAGTTAAGTGTCAGTTTAATAGATTTTTGTAACAGTCATTGTCACACCTCGAAACACGATAGTAGAGGGGAGTAATCTACATAATTAAGTAATCTCTAAAATGAAGTTATATATGATTTTTATATTTTTTCACGGCTTTCTGATAAGTTGGCTAAACACAGGATATGGGTGATCGGGGATGGTCAATTTATAAAATGTGGGTGCAGTGGCCTAGTGCATAAGTGCGAGAGGTTCCAGACCGTACCACCTAAAAAGTTTTATTCGCAGAGTAAGAATTGTCCAAGAGTGGGAATTGTCATGTTGGACCTACATTTCATTTGTTTCTCTGGATCTAATGAATGCCACCGATTGGCAGTTATATTTGACCACTTTCTCTAGCATTTGAGGCCGTAAGTATCCACTCAATAACTGATTGTTGTTGATTTGTGGAAATTTGCGTACTAGCAAAGTAAAATAAACAAAGAGGCCTCAAATCACATGATCTTGGATGCGAATGTTTCCTTTCCTCTTCTTCTTAAGCGATTCCCGACCCGTTAAGTGACCCTGCCTGAGACACGGCAGCCTGCCATCGTCTGCGATCCCGGGCCTGCTGCTTCCAGTTCTCCAGACCAAGCGCTTTGGCATCCGCGATGGCTTGGTCTTTAAAACGGAGGTTCGTCGTCTCGGACCTGGGGGCTGGGATTCGAAGATCCTCTTGGCTGGAGCGTTGTTGTCCATTCGCTCGATGTGGCTGAGCCAATGTAGTCGACGTTTCTAGGCTTTTTGGACTACATCCCCATCTTGGTACAGCTCATAGAGTTCACGGTTGTATCTTCTCCTCCATTCGCCCTCCTCGCACACAGGACCAAATATCCGTCGAAGGATTTTTCTTTTTAAGGATCCCAGTATTAACTCTCCTTTCCTGCTTGTAGTCCACCACTCGGCACCGTATAGCAGAACTGTCAGGATAAGGGTTCTGTAGAGCATGCTCTTTGTCCTTTGAGTCAGGAGTTTTGAACCCTTGTTTTGCCAAACCGAAGTAGCAGCGGTTTCCTAGGGTAATTCTTCGACGGATCTCCACTGTCATTTGTGGAGTTGTTGTTTACCCCGAGGAAGATGAACTCCTTAACTATCTCGAAGTTGCTGCTAGAACGGTTCCTTTAGCAAGCCGATTGTTTTTTTTTTTGCTGTACACCGCCAACCTGATGGAACCACATCTCATCTACACCCTTGCCATTTAATCAGGGAACGCCAAAGTCATTATCTAATCATATTTCTTTAGCCTTATATGTCGTTGGGATTACGTTGCAGATTATCTCTTGGTATGAACATATCTCATTTCGATGAAGTCATCATAAAAGCGCGAGGCTGTTGTAATTGTTACGCGCAGCATGGGGCATCTAGGCATATTTAGGGAGAAATTTAATTAACATAAATGCTACATCGAGATCCATGAGCATCATTCTGCAGAAGAATTGGGTAGTTCCGGCCCTGTAGAGTTCCTGGAACTATGTCCTATGTCGGAAACATTTCCTATAGTACTGAGATAAATCAACGTGAACGATACAGAAATAAATTAGCACGTATGCATAATCGTACATGTATCTACATTACAAATACATGGCGATATTCGGGCGTCAATGGACAAGAACCATGAGTGCCTATACCTTCGGAATTGGAACTACTTATATGCGTTAACAAATTTGAAAAAGAAAATAAATTCATGTCCACGTACTACTTACATGGCTATGATATGTTAACAGTTCTCTCGTTTTTTATAGTTCGTTTCATCCTTACTTGCCATTTTCTTGGAAGGCACTCAATCATTCCAGTTTTATATTCGAAAAGTCTGAAAAATCGAGTGAAAATATGGGATATAGGTCGGCTGACTGATGATCACTGGTCACACTACATTTCCTATCGTTCAACTCGGTCAACTCGTATTGGTGCAATGAGAGTTGTTTTCGAAGCTTGTACTGCCTGTTTTTGTCTGTTTATTTCTCTAGTGACAGCATTTCCAGCAGCCTTCAAATAGTTTAAGAGCTTTAAAATTGACAAGGCTAGTTGAAATGAACTATAGCTCTATTTTATATTACTATTTTACGTGAGTCGTTCCTGTCGAATAATCAATCGGAGTGATACTAATCAGATGTAGTTCTTGTAGACTTGTTTCCGGGAACTAAGATTTTTAAAAAAAAAATAATCGTTCCATGTTCGTTCCATTATGGACTAGATTCATATATTTTCGAAGCTTTAGTGTTGCATGCCATCAAGTCGTAGATTTTGTTCTGATGTGCCAATCCTCATGATATTGCAAAATTAATATTTTTTAAAAGACCTCATGTGTGTGTGTCTTCTTCTATAAAGTTTGGCAAGTTGCCGAACCGATGAAAAATGTGTGAAGGAATTTTTATTCGCATTAAATGCTACGGTGAATGCTTGTAGAAACAAAGCACTAATACAGGGTGTTTTTTTTAGAGGTATAGAACTTCGAATTGAAATAAAACACAAGAAAATCGTTTTAATGTCCATCAAATTGGCTTTATTGCAAGGATAATCTTATGCCATTAATGTTTTCGGGCATGTGGCCTCCGCGATTGGTTCGAATAAAGACAAGTCTAGAGGTCCAATTTTTAACAACTTTTTCAAGCATTTGGGGTTGTATGTCAGCAAAAACGCCACGAATGTTGGCTTCCAAGTCCTCTATCGTTTCTGGTTTGTTGGCGTAGGCGAGCGACTTCACATATCTCCAAAGGAAATAATCCAATGGTGCCAAATCACACAATCTTGGTGGCCAATTGATGGGTCCATTACGCAAAATTATGCGCTCATCGAATGTTTCCTTTAATAAATCGATTGTGACGTGCGCTGTGTGGCATGTAGCACCGTCTTGTTGGAACCATATCTCATCCACATTCATGCCATCCAGTTCGGGAACAACATAGTCGGTTATCATGGCTCTATACCGGTCTCCATTAACGGTTACTGACTCTCCATCATCATTTCGGAAGAAGTATGGTCCAATGACTCGACCAGCCCATAGAGCACACCAAACAGTCAGTTTTTGTGGATGTAATGGCGTTTCAAGGCTTTCATGTGGATTCTCTTCACTCCAAATGCGGTAATTTTGCTTGTTGACGTAGCCATTCAACCTAAAATGAGCCTCATCACTGAACAAAATTTTGCGGTAAACTTCGCGAACTGAACCATTATTTTCGAAATAAATTTTTACGATTTGCAAGCGTTGTTCATTTGTCAACGTGTTCATGATGAAATGGCAAACTAAACTGAACATAAATGACATTAGAGTTGCCAGATTTGACCACAAAATGTCAGTTTTATCTCTTTTCGAAAAACCAACCTCTAAAAAAACACCCTTTATATCACAAATCGTTTATAGCTTTATTTTAAGGATTATACGTTATAACTCACAAACAGCTTAGCAATTACACTAAGGGATATTAAATAACTTTTACCTAAATAATTTTTAAGACATCTTAAGTCCGGAACACCTTTCCAAAAGAAGCCATTTATAGACGATTAAATTTTGAAATTTACTACAAATACGAAAACAATGCAAAACCCTGAAGGCAGCTATAACAAAGTGCCAATAGGCACACCAACATCACCTATTTAACATTCTGTGAGTCAGTCACACAAAAACTTACCGATCATTAACAACGCTGCTGTCAAGTGTGATGATGGCGGACCCGCTAATCCTGTCGCCCCCAATGCGGCACCACCTAGAGCACATGCTACACCGCCCAGTGCTACAACAGCAATTAAAGCACGTAACGGTGGCCCGGCAAACCATTGGCCACAGCATCCTTTCCCCGATCGTTCCGAAGGTGATCTGCAAAGAAAAATACAAAAATAAATAAAAACTTAAGCAACAAATTAAGTTACATAGTGACAGAGAGCCCATTCTAATGTGATCCAGTTTTTTTTTAACTATTTGTTTATTTTCTTCAAGCGACATGGCGCGACTTTGAACTACTTTCGCGGCACCTTAGAGTGCGGCGACTCGTACAACAGATTGCGTTATTCGCATACAAATTATTTTTTTTTTATTTTATTTTTTAACGTTTGCAGTTATTAGTAGCGTGAGCTCGCATAATATTATGCATGACATGCGACTTAGTGACATGATCAATCATTAAGTAGTGCCAAGAAGGGGAAAGTTCTGTTTTAGACATTTGCGAACACTAGACAGTTCTTAAGTATGACACGTTTCTATTTTTGGACACCGTCTGGCAATGTTATTTGCAAATACATAACTTTCGCGTATTTACTACTTCCATGGTCAATGTGTTACTTTCTACACTCATTTGTGGCACACGGGTGAAGCATAAAACATGTCAACTAGCGTGCGAAAAATAAATAGGTGAAACCTGATTGATGACAGGATTGACAGCTGTTGACTGGAGACAATGCGCCATACATTTTGCAAAAAAAACTATTCAAATTAAGTAGCTCATGAAAATGTTAAGGCGATTCCAAAACTGTTCTATATTGACTAAAATATCCAGAATGTTCCAGAAGAGGAGTGTGATTTGTTTTTAGAATCTTCAACCAAACCCTGTTCACTTAAGACAACCAACCTAATCAGTTTAAACCTAATTTATTTTTGATATGTCATGTTACCGTGTGAAGTGGAAGAATTGGAATTATATGAACACGCAAGAAGCTAAAAAGTTATTAGATAACTGACATAATACACTCGGCTGGCAGTAGCTAACATCATGAAGTACATATGAACAATTAACGTGTCATTTTGTGTTATTTAGTAACTTAAGAAGTTTTATGATGACAAAATACATCGGTACGTAGTAAGGAAGGAATACGCAAGACACGAAAAAAAAAACCACAAAACAATTATTAAGCGACAAGCTGTCGCTATTATGTCACAGTGAATATGTCAGCTTGTTTCATTTGTATTTTATTACACTTAATGGGAAATAACTTTCCTGCCGAAAGAACCATAAAATGGTGAAACATTAATGCTTATGACAGGAGAGAACAGAGACCATGCGAGGAGTTCTGTACCGCTGTGTGTGATGGATGTATGGCACCGTGGGAGATACAACAAATTACCTACTTGTTAAGAGGGTTGGATAACTTTTTATTGTCGCACATTGATAGGAGGATATCGTTTTATAGTTAGCTTGTGAATAGCATTTAATAGGTTTCGAGAACTATTTTCTCCAGATAACATTTTATGTTAAGACGATACTTGATTTTGGGTCTATTTATAAGACTTGACTTTGAGAGGCAAGTTTTTGTAAGAGCATTTAAATTTCCGGGTGTTTTAGGAGATTTATTTAGTAAAACCAGAAAATCGTCCAAATGTGAAACTTTTGAAAAGTTCATATTCTGTCGAATTTCGGGTTAAACTATTTTTAATGACGGATTTGGGAATTAAAAAATATTTAATTACTGGTTATAGGAAATGTAATTAAATAATTGGTAAATTGTATTCCATTAAAACCGATGTAATTGTTAGGTAATTAGATGCATAACATCTTAGTAATTGGAAATGTAATTGAATTTAATTTTTATAATAAATTTAAATATGATAAAATTGGTGTAACCGATCTTGCTGACCGACAGTAAAGTAGCACAACTAAAATTGAATTTAAATAATCTTTTGAGTAGCAATAAGTTTTTTATAATTTTACTGTAACGGATAACATGAGGAATGTCGGGTTGTAATTTGAGTTTTAGTTTTAAAGTTAGCTAAATGAGCTATGAACTTGTCTTAACTTCTTCTTCTTCTCTCCATTTAACGGCGAGATTATGATCAGGATTACAGGGATCATAACCCCCCCACTTCAATGCATTCCTACTGGTCCGACTGTGGGGTTCGCCGGTTCGACTTCAAAAGATATCTGCAAGAATCCCGATTTTGGATCACTTCATCATTGAGGCCAATCAAATGCTGGTGTTTCTTCATTTGTGTGATCCAGGAGTTTTAAGGCTTCTGCCTCTCTTATGCGATTGTAAGGGAACGTTGATTGCCATTGCCTTTTTTACGGGATTCGTAGGATCCCTCCTTTGAACATGACAATACCAACTGAACTTGTCTTAACTTACTTCGACTAATACGAAATGAAGAAGAGCTTTATTTAAGGAAGTCTTGTTCGCAAGCAGAAATCGTAATGTTCTTCCAAAAGGGAGGTAAGCTTTGATTTAAGAATGCCTTTTGGGTTCAAATCAATTTAAGAGTGACCACAATTTTTTTAGTCCGCAAAGTCTAAGGTGTCGTTCGCATGATGCCTATTCGATGTTGTTACGAAGGGTCAGAATCTTCCATCTTGACTCTACAAGACCAGCGCACTACTAAAGTACCGACCACTTATCGAATTCGTTAATGAATTTTAACGTATTCGATAAAATAAGAGCGTTCTGTATACGGGAAAATACATTTCACGGATGCGGGATTTAACCTCATGGCTCCCGTGAGAACACAATACTCCCTGCAACTGTTATATTTGTAAAATCCTGCATAAAGATGGTGATAACAGAAGAGGCACATATCGGACTGTAGAATCGCGCAATATAGAGGATGAGGAAATCAATAGTTTGTGGAAAATACTGCACAATATTACTATTCAACTATGACAGCAACACATTTCACATTTTCATCCTTCGAACTCTATCCTACCTGAGTTAGCAAACGAATACTGTGCCAATTTAAATGCAAGAATTTCTTAGATTTTCACAAGATACTTAAAATGGAAATATTAACAAACGCACTCACTTCGCCAATTCGATTTAAAATCTTCTGTATTCTTTAATTATTCAAACAATGAAGGGCATTAAGAAGTTAAGTACGTAGTAAACGTATACTTCCATCATTGAATTGACCCACGTGCTATAATTTATTTCAAGAGAACAATGCAAAAAAAAACCAACAAAACAACAAAACACAATAACATAAGGGGAAGTTAACTCCTGCTCAAGTGTTGTTAGCTTGACAAATTTTCAACTTGACTTCAATAACGTATAACAAATTAATTAAACAAAACATACAGACAAGCTTACCGACAATTACGAACCGAACACGATGCCATTGGCATTGAAGCTGAGATAGCATTTGTATTTACCTCTATATATTTTTTCTTGACGCTACTTATGGTTGCAACTAGTTCAAGGTCCTTTAGCGAATTTTAACATTTTCACCACATTTATTAGCGCGCAACGAGATACGGCTAAATTAAGCGTGATTAACAAACTCTGCTATTTTAAGCTCTACCTTGTTTAAGTTCATAAATTATCATAGGGTAATTAAACTAACACAACGCGGTAATTAAAGACATCGCGCATTTGCAGGTGAAATAATATATCCTTGAGCTAATCAGTGTACAATCCGGAATATTTTATAGTGTTAGTTAGTATGTTGTTCTAGTGTAATTCCAACGGAAATCGGGGTACCGCGTCAATTACACTATGCCCATGCCCACATTGGTACGCTGCGCATCTCAAATGGCAAGCAGACAGGGTGAACCACTGCGTAGATGGTGTGAACTGTATAGTTGGTGGATGGACAAACCATGGCATTGGAATTGGAATTGGACGCACTATCTTAATTGAGATGGACGGTTGGAATGTGTAAAGAGTTGAATTGAGAGGATGTTGTTCATTTTCTTTTGGACACTAAATTCCAGTTAAAGTGCGCGTTGATAATGAATGCGGGTGTAGATTCGAAAGATTGCTCTTTATAAATAATTTAAAATAGGTAGCTGCGTTTCAGCTGTGCTAATGAATTTTTATGGGGGCTAGGTGAATAAATTTGAGCCAATGTTTTGCGTAGCAGGGTCTTTCATTCTGATTATTTAACAATTTGTATGGGCGGCGCAACTTAATGTAAGGAGCGAATGAATATGATCTAAGTGCGTTATAAAGGCAGGGGCGGGCAGTGAACAACCTGAAAGTGTTATAGATGGGAGTCGCGATTCACGCGTGAAACCTATGAAACATATCGGCCCAAAACCGCACTGATGTGCCCTAATCAGATAGTTGAAAAATGGTTTCAGGCATTTTTTACGATAGGATATCTGAAGTAACATTAATTAGGCTTAGGTACTTTTTGGGGGACCAAATGATCCACTTGATTTTTCCCTATCATTCAGAAGTAGTGTTCTTCAACCCTATTCTATGATATATCTCTTCAATAGGTGATTTTCTGTCACATTAAACCGAAAAGAGGAACCAATATTTTCAATATGGCGTAGGAAGTCAGATCGTTGCGCCTTATATCTGAAAGTCTTTTTACAAAATCAAGTGGATTAGATTTGATTAGAGATGGATTAGAGAATAGACGGCTTCGGAAACTCAGCAAATAAATGCTGAGAAAACCCGGATTATAATCTCTTATACATCAATTCGTTTTCTGGTGATAGTACCCTCAGCTTCTTGTATTCTTTTGAGAACATACCTAAGTGGGGTTCACCCAACAAAGTGGATTTTAATGTTTCCGAAATGCAATTCTACTCATTGGAACGAAACCCAAGAACTCTGCCATTATCCATAAATGACCTTTGCTTGGCTAAGACCGAAAGACTTTCCACTCTTGTATGTGCGTTAAGGACAACTTTCGTATAAATGTAAACATATTCAAAGTCGCCAAGATCGCACCGAAATGTCTATGCTTCCAAGTGATTCAATATATACTTTACCACTTCCGATCGTGCTCGATTTATGAAGCAGAAATTCAACCCAAATGTTGAGTACACATTTCACATATTTCGACCACTTGATTGAATTCAAATACGCATGTGACATATCTCCTGCATGTCCGTCTTGGCTTTATCGATATTTAAACCATAGAGCATACGTTTGCCATAAAATTGCTATTTGCAATCATTTTCGAGATTGCCTTTAATCCTATAGAGTTTCCTTACTAAGACGTACAACACGAATGTGAAATATACATCACATTATATCAGTTTTTCTTACGATCCGGCTTAGCACTTTTGACTTTATTTTCCTACGTCTTGTTGCTGTACAAATCCACAGAAATTCATAGAAATCGTCAGAAACTAGTCAGAGAGTCGTCTATCAACTCATAATGGCTGCTAATAACCTTTCCATTTGCATCCACCCGTCTGAGTCTATTTTTCTGTCTAGTTGAACTTTGCTATTTTATGAATTTTTTCATATTTTTGCATGTCACCCTATGTTCTTAATTTATGCTTGCTACCTATAAAACACTTGTGATGTATAGCTATAAATGTTTAAAGTGTTTTATCTTTCATATTTTCAAAGTTTTCTACTTATTTCGCACTAATGATCCCAATACGACCAAAAACTATTTCATTGGCCAACCTCTTGCAAAAGTTTGACAAAAATCAAATTGTCAAAGTAGGAAACTGTGTTAAGAAGCTTTTCAGTCTTTTGGAACCAAATAGTGACAAAAACACATATCTTGTAACACTAAAGCTGAGCTCAAAGTTCCGTTCGCATTCCGTAATGCCATCAGAATCAGAAGTCTTTTGAAGCGTATTTTTGATGGGCCAAAAATCCGACAACTCATAAAGAACAATCAAACTTTGAATGAATTTCATTGCATAAATTCGAATCTAAAGATTGAAAATCGATTGCTTTGGTGATAAAACATTTCTGGCTGAATGTATTTCCTTCATATTAGAAAGATATATATCAAGATAGATCATATGTTTGCAGGAAAATCGATCAATGGAAGGGAATTAAAAAAGGAAAGCGGGTTGTCCATATGCTGGCCGATGAAGGAGTTTAGAAACAAATCAACCTGAAGCCGGACATTCCCCAAAGGAACTCGTTGCATAAACATAACAACTCGACATTATTTTCGCCAAAGCTGTATTAGATTTAGATTTACTTAATATTTTAAGAAAAAAAGACAGTTGAGGTAAAATCCTGACTCAAGCAAGCCGTTGCATAATATTAGGTTTCTACCATTCTCAAACCCAATTGTCACTTGCTTACTAAAATACTAAACACGTTCTTCTCTTTGCAAATAAACATTCGAAATGCGTAGTCAGCAATAGCCTAATTGCTTCATCACGTCTTTAAGTCATGGATGGACAATTTGGGACGAAATTTCGCAATCAAATTCGCTAGCTGTTGAAGCGAAAAAAATAAAATAAAAATGTAATTCAACAGCCGTTATTTCACACATTTTCATTGAATTTTTTTTTTCCCATTTCTCCGATTGATTTGCAATTTTCTCTTTTCAAAAACGAATTCACAAACAATGGAAAAAGAACGCTGCTGCTGCTACTACTGCTGCTCCATTAGAAGACCACGCCGCCATCCAAACAACAAACAAACCAACAATAGCGCCAAAGAATTGTGTTTGTTATCTGCTTTTTATTGATTCCATTTCTTATTTTCTCTATTTCTTCAATTTTCTCCATTCTTCGCAATTCATATTGTCAGCAGTTGAAATATGAATTGCAATCGAGAAGCACCTTGAAAAAGGGGGGGGGGGGGGGGAACTTTAAGACCATTTTTACGTTTCAAATTGAAATTTATTTCCACTTAATAGTTTATAGAAGAACGTATAAATAAAATTTAGTGTTCGACTTGCCTAGCATGTTTCCTGGTTGCGGAGAGCAATAAATATCGACAGCACATTCCACATTTATTGCGACTTATATGAAGGTAGTAGGTCACAGTCATAAAAGAAGCTCGAAAGTTCTCTTAAAAATAAAAACAAACCAAAAACTCATAAAACAAAGCGAACGAACAATGATTGCCAGACTATTGTTTTAGTCATTAAATAAGCCACTAAAGTGGACCCTTACACTTACTTCGCCTACAATACTGTGCTAATGGAAAATGCGTGTTTTTCATTTAAGGGACTACATTGCGGTTTTTAGGCGAAAATTTGTGGCACTCTGCCCATTATTAAACATTTTATAATTCACAAATATTTTGGTGTGCCATGTTCCGTCATGGCTCTAAGTTTTTGTCAGGAAAAAAGATCCCATAGCATGACACTTTCGGCCCGCGCCTACACAATTTTGGGTAATTTATTATCCTCGTTATGTGTATACGACGCAAACCCGAAAAGTACCATTAACATTTTCACTTGGTTGCCATCTTGCTCTCCTATAGCCACCATTCATTCAGCCATGTGGAATTCCCTAAACAATTCCGTGTATATTTCCTTGAACCATGAATGATGCTTGCCACCTATTTAGCATCCTTGCCGGGGCTGCACAAAGCGGCTGATGCTTGTGCTCGGTTTGTGTTTAGTCATTTTTCATACTGTGTGTGGCGCGGCGCGTTCTGTTCCACATCGTTGTTCTGGGATGTTGTGTGTGATTTATGAAACGCAGACAATGAAAGGACCGCCCGCTGAAATGCCACAACACAACACCATCGCATTAGGGACGATGTTAGAAAGCGGATGCAAAAGAGCCATTAGTCTCTTTAAAAGTTGGCCTGTATCTTTCAATATTTTAAATAGATATAATTTAGGAGTGTATCTAAAGATGGAATATACACCTGGAAGGGAATCTCTCTTGTTCATTCAAAAAAATATTTGAAAATAGAATCTACCTGTGCCTAGCAGGTGTGGGCGAAATGTCTCCTCTATTATTTTGACTCAGCCTCGCGCCAAAACTAAAAAATATACACATCTGCCTCATGTGTTTGATGCTATTAATTGAATAGATTTCACTGTGGGATCGGGATGTGGGTCAGCTGCAGAGAAGTTGAAATTGCAGATGCTAGCACTATTTATCTGTCTGTAGATCTGCTGTCGTAGATTTCCGACAAGGAGGTGGAATTTCATAAAGCCAGGTACCTAGCTGTGTAAAATAGCAACAATATCGAATTGGAAATAGATAGGTGTATGTTTGACTATTCCGAAGTCAGCTGTTTTCCTTTCTATCTTAGTCCTCAGTATTTCAGGAAGAAACATATGTATTTGTTGCATCCGCATTCGTAATGGAATGTGAATTCCAGGTATTTTCAATAAAAATGTATTCTGAAAAGGAAGGTAATGCACAATTTCAAAAATGCCAAATGGCGGCAACCACATTTGTAAAGAATCATTTGTTACAATTGAAATATTTTACACACGATAGCGTAACTCGGCAAACAAAATTTCTTTCTTTTTCCAATCATTTCCAACCATTATCGAGACTTCATTTCAAAAATAAAAAGTGCACGACTGCGTCATACGAAACTTTCTCGGTACATGAGATGCGTTTTTGAGTAGCAAAATGAATCGAAAATTAATGGTGAGAAATTTATTTAAACCACTTTTTAGGTTTTAAAAAATTTGATTTTCTCAAAAACGGCACATACGATTTTGATGTAATTTCGCACATTGGACACTTTTAACATAATTGTTCGAATTTCAAAAAATTATCAAAATCGTTAGAGCCGTTTTTGAGAAAACGAATTTAATTGAAATTTAAGAAAATCGTTATATGAAAAAAAAAATTATAGTAAAAAAAAAACTGTAAATTTTTTTGAAATTCCCTTTATTAGTTTTCGAGATATTGCCCGTTTTATAAATTACCGTTAGTCGATTTTTTTTTTCAAAAACTGAGTATGCAGAATATTTGACCTCATCCTAAACATCCTTAGAACAAAAAGGGACCTAAAGCCTTGGAACCACTTTCGAGAAAAATAGTGATAAGTGATTTTCACAAAAAAAATTGTATGACAGGTACCGTTATTTCAAAAAAAATAGAAAGATGCCCCGAGATGTAACCCCAAGAACCTTGTATACGAACTTTGAAGCAAATCCATCGAACCGTTTCGCCGACACACAGCCCGACGGACGGCATTGGCGGACCCACTTTTTTGGACTTCTCTATAGTAGTTATATCATCCCTCATACTCAGGTTGAGTTCGAAATTTCCGCACGATCGCAATAACTTTCTCTTTAGTAGTATACGAGAAAGTTAATAGTATCTAGGCCAAATTTATTGGTTGTACAACAAACCTTTGAAATCGTTTTAATAAATCAATTTTTCTGTAGCCTATCCCTGCAGCGACATTTCCAATAATAAACGCTCGAAAAGGCGAGTATAGGGGAGATATTACGGCTACACAGTATTTACATCCGGTTGAGCTAAGTTAAGCACATTCTAACATGAGTCCGAGGGTTTGACTTGACTGAGAATCACGAGTGTCGTAAAAGGAATATCAAACTAAAACTACTGGGGGATGTACGTGTTGAATGTTTTAGATCTAAGAATCTTTGTATCATAGAAATATAGCAACATCAGTGATTCTGCCGATTTCGGAAGGCCTGTTTGTCCCCAAGGCGGACCAACGTGGAAAGCCATAATCGCTCATTCCCTATCAGAAGATCGTCGGAAAGAAAAAAGATATTCAAAGGGAACTCCTACAAATAAAAATATTTTATTTCGAGTGCGAGAATTCCCGAAATTTATTTATTTGACTATAACTCTAAAAACATCTTCAAGTCCTTAATCATTTTTCTGCATATCCTAAGCGCTGCACAACTTTAGAAATAGTTTTGCTTGATTGACAATTTATGTGATTTTTGGCAATAATACTGCTCTGCTGTGTTTACTGTTTTAGTTCCGCTTTATTCCTTCCATTCGTATTGTATGGAATCAGTTGGTGGTTGAGTGAATGTGTTACAGTCAAAATGTATGTGAGATATATGTGGCGAGGGTATTGGATTATGTCGGTGACGCGAAAACATATGATTAGGAGAAGAGTAGCGATGCGCAGTTAATTTTCCATTCAATCGACAATGAATGTTTATTTAGTATAGCGATGGATGCAAATTAAATTTTGTTTTGCGATATTTATTGAAGCCGTGATGGTCGGCTACTATAGTGATACATATCTAAGCTATTTGTGGCTTACTTTGAAAACACTCCAAGCGGCATTTATTTTCAAAATTTCATACTGGAAAATTTCGCATTAACAAGTTGCAATGCTTTCTAATTCTGCAGCTGATTGATTATTCGTTCGGTCCATAAATAAGATTACTCCTGTCTATCATTGGCATCATTATTGAATGTTGCAACATTTCATCTAAGTAGATACCTACCTACCCACCTTTTCTAGATTGAATTTTCTTTCTTTCTTTTGAAAATCTGCGATAATACATCAGTTAATTTCTTCCCTTTTCCGCAGGCAATAGATTATCGTATATTCGTTATGTAACTGATTACCTTCGGCAAAGTACACCCAGAAACAAAAAAAAAAAAAAAACTCCAACCTCAAAGGGCTAATTATTTTTAATGATACTAATTTAACGGTTAATTGGTGTTGCGAAATCCGAAATTTTAGAAACTAAGTTATTCAGATGTGCCATTGGCAAAAAAAACTGGTTCCGTTTTTTTTACTACCAGAATCTGGCGTCAATAAGACGCCAGCCAGCATCAGCAACTGATTGGCATCTCTACTAATTGCATACGAGACCAAGAGCAAATTGATTAGTCAAAAACCAAAACAAAACTAAAAAAAAAAACACGAACCGAAACACCAAATGAAAAAGAAACTTATGAATAAGAAAATAAAAAAAAACCAACGACAACTTTTACTTTTCACCACTGGCCGAGTCGAGAGTCAATATATATTGGACTTTTATGCTTGGCTGCAAGAGTAGGTACGACTGCGCACAGCCTCTGAATGTGTCACGGCTGCCATATTGCAGAGATCAACGAAAGCGAAATTAAATTTCCATAAAGTCGTCGTAGCCAAGCCACTGCTACAGCTATTATTTTTATTTTTTTTTTAGACTTTGTTTAACATTATATCTGTATCTTTTTTTATGTAACTGAGTACTAATCGAACCGGTTACCGGCTTCGAGAGAACACTCATATATGTATGTATACCTATTTGGAAGTGAAAAGGAAACACTCTATACAGACGAAACGTTGGAACAATGTCGTCTTATTCTGGTTGCTAATTTTGGAAAAAGTTTAAACACATTTTATGGACCGTAAATAAACGAGTCTTGATGCAGTTTTGACATTTTGGGCTATTGTTACTTGTTTCGTTGGCTCACCTTTGGTAACCACTTGGCTGTTGGCTGTGGGGAATTGCTGGGGTTGAATTTTAGGTGGAGCCAAGTGAGTTATATCAGTGCAAGATGCTTTAAAGATACAGGAAGTACTTTTTTTTGTATATGGTTAGATCCGCAATGAATTTGATGTTGATGAAGTTTAATTGGTTGTCGCCTTTCACTAGTAGTAAAAGTGTTCAAAAGTGTGATATTACGTAGTGGGAGATTTAGTTAAACGAATTTATGATGTTGAGTACAAATAGAGAAATTTGAGAATTTGACCCAGCCATGCCGGTAGAATTGTAAACCTAACTTTTGCTTAATTACATCGATTAACGACAATTTGTCTAGCTAAATACTTAATACTTGCTCTTCGCTACGGAGATCTTTAAGAGGTTGTTGTGGATAGCGTTTGAGGTTGACAGACAATTGTGTCTTCGCACTTGGTGTGCACTTTTTTATCTGATTCTTGAAAATGCCAAAACTTAACAAATCAGATACCCAGGCTGAGATTAAGTTAGCAACAACCTCCAAGAGTGCCGATCCCTTCGAGAATGGTGCAACTGGATTGCCAATGAACTTGATATAGAAAACTAAGCTATATCGCGGTGAGAAGAAATCACGCAGAAACACGCTCAAGTTGAGTCAGAAACAAATCAATGTTGTCAAACGTGTCACCCTTTTAAGAACTTTCTTTTCTTCATCAATAGTCCCGATATATGCAGGAATCTTCACAATTCTTACATCATCTTTGGTGAGGGCAAGATCGAGGAGCTGTCGCAAAAAGGTTGAGTGGCAAGTGAGAAGTTTAAAGCACAAGTACATCTGACACTGTTGGTAGAACCACCTCAGTGACCCCAATCGAGGAGGACGAAAAGGAAGACATTAAGCTGGTCTCAATTTGAGACCCCAAGAACAATAACGAGAATGACCTGTTTATGGCGACTATGGAGCTGACGGTGTTACAAGAGGAACGGAGAACGATTCACTTGGTTTCACTACAATTTGCATCTGACCCGCTTTTGATAATGATAAGAAGTCGTTCAACTTTCTATTCCTTAATTTTAACTGCTTTGAAGTCTTTTTACGGAACAAGGTCTTTTGACTAGTTGAAGTCTTAGGTCTTCCAATTGTATGTTTAAATAAATGCAGGAACTTCTTAAGCCTAAGACCTAAACGCGGTCCTCAACTCACAGCAGAAAAGAAAACTTTCGAGCAATCAAATGAAGAAAATAAAATCGAAATCAATCAATCTCTCTATACTTTGAGCCTCTTGCGTTTTTAAGAAACAAAAGACTACTAGTTTTACCTCACTGTTATTTGAGGTTTGAGCTTAATAGATCTTAAAAGAGAACGAAAATTTAAAATAAAAAAAATTTGCATGGCTACTGCAACTTTTTTAGCTCCGATTTCCTAAGTTAGTCAATCTGAACACAATATTCCTCTAAAACTCTGGATGTAAGCAAAGATATGCTTAAAAATCTTCACGTTCTTCTACAAATCTTATTCCGAAAAAAGCTCACAAAGTCTCTACAAACACCTTATCCTTCATTTGAAAACTTAACAAAATAAATCCATCACCAAACCATAAAAAGATGACCTCATTTACTTAAGATAAATTGGGTAATCGCGTATGTATATACAACACAATCAAAGCAGGAAACTCTTTGATCTTGTCGCCCTTTATTAGCATTCATTCCCCTTCACTTGGATACAAATGTATCCAAACTTCAATTGCACTCATATTTGTTGTCTGACAGATCATTAGTAGACTCCCTTTAATGTTTACCCAATTTTCTTCAATTGCCTTCAAAGTGCGATCAAAAAAATCACAATAATTAGACACAATTCACAGAAATCAAATACCAATGCGCACTATAACCATCATCAGTAAACTTCCATTAGACGAAGCCCCACTTCATCGTTTGCCACATGCTAAGCCATAAACATCCGACCCAACAAGAAACTCTCTCGATTGATTGCAACATATATACGTACATATGTATATATCTACGCTACAGCCACACAGCTAATCATAATGCAGCGAGACCACGACCCACATTATTGCTCCCCGCGCTTGAACCGCTTTAAGATCTTCCCGGATGCATACAGCATTGCGTTGTAAAGAAGTAAAGAAGATTTGTACATAGAAGATGCCCCCTTGCTCCAACCGCCTCATGCATCGATGCAATTGCCTCGGCCCATTTCTAAGAGTCCGGGATACTTTCAGCGTGCCGCACACATAACCAGCAACACAAGTCCAAGCAGAGAGACATAAAAATAAAAACACTAGTGCAATAGAAAGACAGACAAAAATTCCTAATTGCAGAAAAGAAAAAAAAAGTATCTTATGCCGTCGCCGTCGTCGACTTTAGTGTGCAGGGAAAATGAAAAATCTAAATCAATAGTTCTCTGTAAAAGTGTACATATCACAGATGGGAAAAAGAAGACAGACAGCAGCAGCCAGCTCAAGACATGACTCTGACTCGGTTGGTGGCTTTTTCTAGGTCATCAAAACTAGGTACTGACTACGCGAGTAGATGCGAAGTCACCAAGTAGGTACTTTCAAAAAAATAGAAAAATAGAAAAATAAACACGAATAGCTACGTGCGTCTGGCCGTCTCGCGAACTAACAATAAAAGTGGTAGTGAAGTTTGTTGTCTAGTGGATTTTTTTTTATACCTGAGCTAATTTAAAGCTGGGCGACATGGGAAAATCTAGTTTGTAGGTTAGGCAACTATGTTGAAGCCAGCACTAATGAGGCGATGGTTAGATGGATTTTATTTAATTCTTTTGCCAAGTATATGTAATTGTGGGAAACTGAATGAAATTGAAATTATATTATTATGAAGAGCACGATATATTTAGCACGACACATTGCAGGTTAGAAGAACAGGAAGACTGCAATTAAAATATCGAGTACTAAAGGAAATGTTCCAGGCCCAAAACGAAGATTCTCTAAAACCTTTATTATTTGCCAGATTAAGGTGAAAGCTAAATTGCTTGTGTTAGGCGTAAACGACACATACAGAACCTAACGATTAGCTCCTCCAACCACCGTATGTGCGAAGCTATATTTTTTTTGATATGAATGGAATATATGGATACAGTTGAAGGACAATTCCGGATATTTTTTGAGAAGCTTCTCATGACAGTTATTGCTCTTAGATATTTGTCAGACTTTCGCAAGATGTGGGGGAGCAAATAAAAACTGTTAGGTGATAGCGCACTTACCCTACAATTACCAAATATACAATAAATGAAATTTTCACCTTCGGAAATCTACCTTAAAGCCTTCGAGTGGATGTGTTTGATCTTCTTAATATATTCAAGGAAGTGACTGCTTCGAATACAGTCGCGTTTACGTTTACGAATCTCAGAAGATGGTTTGCAGCTTTGCCAGGGAGTTTTACTTCTTTCTTTAAAATGTGTCTTACAAATTCTTACTACCACATCATGAGCACAGATCGTCTGTAGAGAAGAAAATTACCCTTTATTAATGAGCATGGCTTCGGCCAGATTTTGAACCATGGATTGAATGTCATCGTATTTTCACGGATGGCTCCAAAACCGGAGCGATGACATACGACTTTACTACCCCTTGGCTAAACATGCGTCTGTTTTCCAAGCGGAGATTTTTGCCATCCTAATGGCTATGCGCAATATTGTGAACAACAGGTGGAGGGCTAGAGGCATTTGCATCTGCAGTAAGCGCCAAGCTGCATTAAAAGCGCTGCTAAGCCCTCTTACCTCGTCCAAGTTACTGCTAGAACTCAAGCTTTCTCTGAATTTGGTGGGAAGACCGAACACAGTGATCCAGGGAAATGAGATTTCGGATAAGCAAGGTTCAGCAGAAGTTCTCTCAAGACCCAAATCTGTGTTGGGTCTGCCTACATCTTTAGTCATGTCTTCCATGCTTGGGTTTCTCGTGAACACAAGTTTCGGTGGCGCGACTGGGTTGGATGCAGACAGACGAAACTATTGCGCCTGAACATTTGCAAAAGGTCTGCGAATCGACTTCAGGCTGCTTGTAGGCGTTCTTTCGGGCCACCAAGCTTATGCTAAACACTTAAATGTGTTGGTCTTAAGCGACACCACTACCTGTCTTGTGCAAATGTCCGACTTTTGTTCGCATCAGGTGGCGGATTTTCGGGGCTAACGTGGTGAGTGCCGAACATCTGAGCTCTTCATCACTGAAGCTCCTTGTCATCTTTCTTCAAAAGTCGGGAAAACTAAGTTTTGTCTGTGCGCTCCATCGGATAGTAGCAACGGTTTGCCACCGAGAGTCTAAATTTTCCCAATTTAACGTAGGAGTTCGTCTTATATTTGAGAGGGGATCTTTACTGCCACAATTAGATATAATAACTTTTTTGGCCAGATCTTCAAAACTTTTGGTCCCCGGTAGACCTCTATCTGTGGCCAAGAAACCATAACCATTCACGACAGAGACTTACGAGCTCTGATTTTATTTAGACCGCTTTTACTGCCACTGGGCTCCAATGGAAAGTGTAACACGTGTGGGATTTTTATGAGTTCGAAGTGTTTACCATTGAAAGCGCTTAATTTTCAAAGACTCTGCTATGCAAAAGGTCCAATTTAGCTTAAAAATCGTAGTTTTTTTAGATAAAACATATCATATGTATCTCTCCGTTCATCGGTGCCGATGATTTGAAATTATTATTTATACGTAGTAGGAAAAGCGCCTCCATCAAGACTGGGTAACAAATTCCAGTCTGGCTTAGACGAAGAGTAAAGTTAACAATAGATTTGTCTATAAAAATTCACAGAAATTGGAGATTGAGTATGTCTTTCAACCCTGTAGAAGTTCGTATTGCCTCTGTAGATTCGGATTCGGGGCAAGCCATACTTTGAACCTTAAAAGCTTAATCAGAGCAAATTCTCTTGTAATTATACAAGATAGACAACGAATATATATGAAATATAAGCGAAGAGCCAAAAATATGAGTACGGTCCAAAAGTCGACTATCTACATGGCTCATTTAAATCAAGTGCAATTTTTTAACTTTTTCGTATACATTAGTAGTAGATATACTAAAGAGAAAGTTATTGTGATCGTGCGGAAATTCCGCACTCAAACTGAGTATGAGGGATGATATTACTACTATAGAGAAGTCCAAAAAAGTGGGTCCGCCAATGCCGTCCGTCGGTCTGTCTGTCTTTCTGTCTGTCTGTCAGGGCGACGTATGGCGAACTGTCGTACATAAAGTTCTTGGGGTTACATCTCGGGCCATCTTTTTATACCCTATCCTAAGGGTATATTAATTTTGACACATAGTTTGTAACACCCCTTAATATTCGTCGTAGACCCATAAAAGTATATATATTTATGATCAGGACCAAATCCTAAGACTATTTAGCAATGTCCGTCCGTCCGTCCGTCCGTCCGTATCAACTTTTGAGGCCTTTAAAGTTATGCTAGGAGGCTGAAATTTGGAGCATATACTCCCTAGGGTCCCGAAATGGTAAAGTGTTAAAATTTTTTAAATCCGCCCACTGCCACGCCCACAATTTAGAAAAAACCGTTTTAAGGCTTAAGTTAGAGAGATAAAGTTGTAAAACCTTCACAAGATATGTAGGTACTGCCTACCTTTATAAATTTTTCATATAAAGTTTTTTGCCACGCCTACTTTTTGTGGGCGTTTTCCACTAAAATGCTGTTTTCTTTGAAAATTTTCATAGAAATCGAAAAAAAATGTTTAACAATATATTTAGCCAATATTTTTTCCAATATATTGCCCATACAAAGTTTTTGGCCACGCCCACTTTTTGGGGGCGTTTTTTGAAAAAAAAAATGTTTTTTCTTTAAATTTCATAGAATAAAATAAAATTCTATCCATCATCTTCCTAATGCTTTTTTTCTTTCGGGTACATAGGGATAAGGATAGGGTATCATACTGTTCGCCCCAAGCGGACTGTAGCCTTTCCTTATGTTTTTTTTTTTTTTTTGAATTTGATATTTGTAGATGATCTAGACGCTGATGACTGTCAAAACTGTGGTGCTTTTTTGCATTTCATGTGAATACAAAGCAAGCCGTGGCACCATTCGCAACGTTCGTGCTTTCAGTTCTGCGTTTTCCATCTTTGGTCACTTTTGTGAATTCTCTTAGTTCTTTCCTGTTTCGCGTTGAACTACAAACAAAAGATTCGGCCCATTTATTCAAACATGTTTCATACCATGTCAGGATTAACATAAAGCTTGTTTTCTTTAAATTTTTTTTTATGCAATGATTTTCTTAAATTTAAATTAAATTCGTTTTCTCAAAAACGGCTAAAACGATTTTGATAATTTTTTCGAACAATTATGTTAAAAGTGTCGTTTTTGAGAAAATCAAATTTTTTAAAACCTAAAAAGTGGTTTAAATAAATTTCTCACCATTAATTTTCGATTCATTTTGAGACTCAAAAACGCATCTCATGTACCGAGAAAGTTTCGTATGACGCAGTCGTGCACTTTATTATGTTTAGTTTCAGAGGAAAGAATGCACTTTTGATGCACTTTCATATTCAATGCTCACTCAACACCAAAATGAAAGCCGAAAATATCATCATCATCATTAGTCAAAACCTCCATAACTATACTCATATCTTCTTCAACAGAAGGAGTTTCAACGAAATAAAATATGCAACTTACAACTCGTCGGAAAAAAAGCCTTCGTTTTCACTTTCAAAACTCATAAACAATGCTATCATCACGTTTCATGATGACATATCTCATTTTACACAAAGCGAACCAAATACTACAATTCAGGCCAAGCAATTTTCAGTGTGGAATGGAATAATATGGCTCCACACATACTCGCGTAGCATATCAACGTTATGGCGCATCATTAATCGCCTTAAAAAAAAGAGTCCATCCAGTCAAATTAAAATGATATCTGGAACACTTTTGGGCAAAATCCCAAAATATATTCCATTTTTTTTTATTTAGAGGAAAAAGAAGTATGTTTAATCCAAAATCTGTGTCGTCGCCATTTGGTCGCGTGATGCATCAAAGCATAGCTGGCGGGTAGTACACAATATATGATGTGGAGGTTGAATTTTTTTGTTTTTTTTCTCAAATAAAACTCTGCGCGATGAATTATTTTGATTAGCCAACAAAGTCTCAGAGAGAGAGAGAAATGGGAGGGGGACGGTTCGCATACACATTATTATTGGACGTAGACGACGATGCACAATGTTTATGATTTGGTTTGTGAGTTATGAGAGTGTCATAATGAATAGCGATATTTTTATCTTAAAGTTACGCACATGTTGCGCGGCTGGTGGATGGTTTTTTTTTTTTTGGGAAATCTCTGTTCTATATATACGAGATACAAGTATCTGCAATGAAGAAAGACTGAGTTAGTATGCGTATCGGTTCATGGTGGGCATGGGGTAAATAATATTCCAAGCAGACTCTTAATCCTAATTAAATTCCCCGAAATGATTAAGAGGGAGTTTTCTCGTAAGTTTATCAACGAATTTGTGGCGCATTAACTGCCAAGCATATGAAATTGATTACAATTTGTGGGTAGAGATGAAATCCGCCCGATATCTGACGATGAAATATGTATGACCTCCTTAGTGGTGGTGGGCTTATCGCCATTAATCCTGCATTTAAGTCATTTTCATTGAAATGGAAATGCTGCTGCTGATGAAATATTTATGAAATAAAAATGCGTCTTAGTAACTTATGCAACATCATTTTCAAATTGAAAGCAATGAAATATTTATATACAGTGGATCCTTTTTTGCATTTATAAATAAGTTGGGCGCGCATTTGCGTGTTAAAAAAAAAACAATTCCCACATTAGACGTGTTACGTAATACGTACCTAGGCCAACATTGCACTAACGTAATTCGTAATTCGCGTTATGGTTTTTCATCTGATTAAAACTCAATCACTAGCGCTGTTTATCCACTTATGCATGGCTTTGGCTTTCGCACAATTGTAGTCATGCGGAAATTATATCGTGGCGGCTCTTGTTAAATGGAAAAGATTTAATATAAATTTATCATATCAACTTCCGTTAACGCTGATTTCAATGAAAATGTGTTTATGTTTTACAGTATGAACAGGCGTACATAATTTTCCCACAAAATATAAAAGTTTAATGTTTCTGGGGTAGAGAGATATTTTTCCGTTTTAATATAAATTAAAATTATTTTTTAACGTTATTTGTTTTTTATTTATGATGGTAAATGAAAATATTTGTTAAACCAACGCAATGGGCACTATCGGATGAAGATATGAAATGACTCCAGCGATATATGTACCTACATATGTATGAAGGGTAAAGTAGATTTTGTAAAAAATATTCTTAAAGCGAGTTTTCCAACAAACTGAATTTCGAAATGTGGGTGGAATGGAGTTCATGTGGAATGCTTGCAAGTATTGGACGCAGAGCCATACATATATACATGCCCATAATTGGGCAGTTAAGTGAAAAATTTAAAGCATAGTTTTTCATATAGATATTTATTCTTGAACATTTCGGGCCATCATATTTTTTTGCTCCCAATTTCTTCACATCACATAGCTAAAGGCCCAAAGCTACGTTCCTATCAAAATAAATATAACCTGATGCAAATCTACTAAAGGGCTGATTCGTCTATATGAACTTATCGCGTATTATAAATGACAGCTCATCTTATAAAAAGGGCTACGAGAGAAAAAAATTCTTCCACGAATATATGGCCCTGTGAGCGAGTGGAGGAGCAGATACAACCCCCCAGACTTAATGAGCTTTATGAAGATGTGAGTGCAGTCAAAAAAGCCAACCAGCACGTCGACTCATTGGCTCGGCCACTACAAGCGAAGACGCTTGGTTTTAACAACTAAAAGCAACTTGTCCGCAACAGTAGAGGGCTGCTCTTTCACACATGTTTCCACGTGTCGGGAGCCCTTTAGTAGAAATGCCAAAGCACAAACGGTCGGAGTAAGTACCACAAAGTTTTTAAAAGAATCAGCATTAGGTATATAAAATGGTAAAGTCGACTTAAGCGCCGTAGATAAGAAAAATAAGCAGTTAAAGACTTAAGACCACCCGCGACCAAAGAAACTAACTAACCAGCGTGTGATTGCACAGTGACCTGTGCTAACGGTCACGCGACGGCCTATCAACGCATTTTCGGTTCTGGATTTGTTGAATTTGGGCCAAGTCATTCTTACGATGACGCAATTAGTCAGACTTCTCCAGCTACACTATGCTTTCGCCGTAAAGTATGAGGAGATTCTCCTCTAGACAATATCTAATGGGGGTAGGTAAACTTCGCACAACATCGGGAAGGAAGGAGCCGAGTCTAGCCAGCTGGCTTTCTCATTCTTGTTATAATCCTATCCCCGGGAACCCAGATCTAAGCCGGCGGCCTCGCCCCGGCCAAAATTTCCCTACACTCCTCGACGAGCTTGGAAGTTGTCCTGGCCTTGGCCGTTGCCTGGAAAACGCTGGATGAGTTCGCGAGCCGAATGGATAAGGACGTGTGCAGTTCATCTGAAGAAATGCCCGCTTCCATCACTGATAATCTGCAGATAAGGCACAGTTTTGTTTTACCAAGTTGATGTTTCCGTGCCAATCGCAAGTTCGTCCTTTCGTGGTCTCTTCTAACTTCTTATGAAGCAAATTTCTCTTGAAACGCCAACTTTCCGCTTTTGAAAGAGTCCATACGGCAGATTTGGGGTTATAAAGTCTCATAAAGAGTTTCCCTACAACATTTCTGGTTTAAGATGCGAATATAGCCTTGCGGGCTTCATTAATTTTTTTTAAATCATGCTGGCTATATTGGCATAACCGCAGATTTGTCCCAAAACGAATTCCTTGCGTATTTTGTTGGCACAATGCCTTGATAAAAAAGGGAATGGAAGTTATAAAGAAAGAACAGTATAAATTGCTTGGTCTTTAAACATACGCAGAGGCCAGCACTTGACAAGTCCATTCGAACTCAAATCCCTCTTTTCCTTTCTTAGTGATTTTAAAGAATTCTCTGGTGCAGGGATGGGTCAGATAAGAATATTTCTGCAGCGCCACCTTTAAGAAATAGCGCTGGTCGTAAGGGAAGATATAGGAAAAATCTTGGCAACATCCAGGTTAGCCTTCGTGTATGTCGGTTGACACAACATTAACGAAATGCTTCTTACACTATTTTTTTTAAATTTAAAGAACTATTGCTTTGAAACGTGTAAAATCTACCGCAACCGGTGATATTACAAAATTCTAACCAACACAAAAAACTAATTGTATTTAAAGTGCAAACTAATTAAATCTCACTTTTATCTACTCCTCAGAATACAAAGAGAGCAGAAAAAACAATTATCTTGCAGTTATTAAAACAAGACCTTTCTTCAGTCTGTTGTAAGATGGTAATAAGCGTCTGGGGGCGAACTATGCAAAAACACTAAAAGAAAAGCTCAAAAGAGAAAAAAAAAAATAATAAATCCTTCAAATGTGGGTGGGGATTTTCATTTCCTTCAATTCAAAGCAAACTTATTAGTGCTTCTCTCGAATCGCAAAAAAAAAAAAAAAAAAAGGAAGAAAGAAAGGACCATTAAGTCTGTGGGTGGCAGGCAACATGATGGAACATCATGTCGGTGTATTGCAATTGCTGCTACTACTACTAGTCCAGCTGCAGATCTAAGCAAAGCAATATCATAGGTAATTTTCAATAAATTGATGGATGCATAACCCAGGAAGAGAGAAAGAAGGAAAACCGTTTTCCGTCCGTCTTGATGGATTTTTTTTTTCCTATTCGTATTCACTTGAGTGTGTTCTGTTCTGTTATGTTCTGTTTTGTGTTTCCCCTAGACAACGTTGTTTCGTTGCCTTGGACACGCAAATTTTTAAAGACTCACTTGACATTCAATTGCACTCATCGAAATTGAGGTACTAAAAAACGACGCCGACAAGCGAAAATCCGGAGGAAAACGAAATAATTGAAAATTGGAAATTTTTTTTTCTTCTTGTCTATGGGGTGGTTTGTTAGAAACAAAGTGTTTCTGGTTTTGTGCTGATTTGAAGTTGGCGCGTATCGATGGCTTTCTTCGATATATATAAAACAAAGGGAACAAAGTTTTCTGTTTTCATATTACTTTGTTTTTCTTGTTTAATATTTAAATGTTATAGCTTTGTGAGAGTTACAAAGAATCGGAAATGAAAAATGTGCCTTGGTTGAGACTGGGAGTCATTGTGGAAAATTGGCGATGAAAATTTCTTGCACATGTCACAGAAGAAAGAAAATTATAATATTGTTATTGTTTTTTTGTCATTTTATTTGTTTCTCGTTTGTAATGAAATTGGAGGTGAATTTTTATTTGCCATTGTCTACTTCAACTGTGTTTTGTTGTGGGCATGGAGATATGAACTCAAGATAACAATGGGATTTTTACTTTGTTATGTTGGGGGGCTTTCTTCTGTTTTGTTTATTAAAAATGTAAATTACGGAAACAATTTTTGGAAAACAAAGCGGAATTTCCGATGAGATACATCTTGGGAGCCTACATTTCGAAAGTGAAAACAATTTTTTTTTGTAAAGGTTAGTGCTGCGTAGGTATTGTAGGTGTCTAGCTTCACACAATTGTTGTAAATATTTGACTTAATTATAGATTTACATAATTTTATTTATTTAGGCAATTATTCCCAACCGTTATTATGAGATGACTTATTTGTAGGTCTAGTTAGTGTCAATTAATTTTGACAGGAATTGCGCTAATAACGAGGGAAAGGAAATATGGGTGAACACAGTAGCTAAGTGGTTATATCATGGGACTAATTCATAACACAGATCTGATATACATGACTAATTGTAAATTCGAATTGTAAGAGTAGTGAAATACGAATTACTGGCGTCACTAATATTGAACTAATACCTTTAATTCTGTGCTCTTACCAAACAGAATCGGGCGTAAAGTAGAATTTAGGCTTTTCAAACTTTGTCAGAAAATGGTTACTTGCGGTCTGTTCAAGAAGTACATGGTAGGTTCCGGGCGGCGCCTGAGCCATGTTTACACTCTGAGCCGGTCCATTGAAAGTAGATTCATTCTTTTTTCCTGCAATGCAATGCAATTTTGATTTAAGGGTGCTTATGCTTATGTCTCGTTTTGCCAACATTTTCTTAATAGGTACTAGTTGTACGGGGATATTTTTTTTGATTGCTTTAAACAACGTTTAATAATTTTAAGAACACATTACAAAAATGCCGAAAGTCTAACGAAAAAAAATCTCCAACTACGTCACCTTTTCGCCAATCGACAGCGAGGCGTTTACTTACAAAATGTGAGACCAAATTTACGATGATAGATCAGAAGACCATTTTTCGTCGTCGTCCTTGTTGGTCGATATGGAGGATATGTTTTTCCAACAAGACGTGACGGTGCGAAGTGCCACGCAGCACGTGAAACAATGGTGTCACTGCAGACAAAGTTTTCGGGCTGTGTCATTTGGCGAACAACATTGGCCACCAAGATCGTGCGATCTAACGTCGATGGAATTTTTTCGTTGGGACTATGTGAAGGAAAAGGTGTATGCGAATAAGCCTGAAACAGTTGAACATCTTAAAGAGGAAATATGGCGCGATATTTGTAGAATACAGCCACATTTATGCGAAAATGTTTATTGCCCAACGTTTTATCGGAACTATTTTTTTTTATGTTAAAAAAAATGTTTGCTTACATTCAAAAAAGGACTCTTGTAGGGACACCCTTTAGAAAAGTGTACTGTACTGTACAGGCTGTAAGGCTGTAGCGTTTTTTCTTCATCTTCTCTCCATTTAGCGACGAGATTATGATCAGGATTATAGAGATCTTAACCCTCTCACTTCACTGCATTCCTACGGTTCGCCGGTTCGACCTCAAAAAATATCTGCAGGCCTCCCGATTTTGAATCACTTCATCATTGAGGCCAATCAAATGCTGGTGTTTCTGCATTTGTGTGCCTCTCTTACGCGATTGTAAGGGAACGTTGATTGCCATTGCCTTTTTGACGGGGTTCGTAGGATCCCTCCTTTGAACATGACAACACCAACTGAGTCGGTAGTGCTCCAATTTTTTCGAGATGGGTTCTTTGACGTGAAGACTTCCTCGGAGTCTGGAACTTCTGATTCGATCAAGCCTTGTTACTCCTGCTGTCATGCGAAGCATCTTCATTTCATGTGCTGTAGCGGTTTTTAATGAATAAATTATACACGTTGAATAGCTTTAAGGCTCCAAGGCATCGCTAAGGCTTCAAAGAAAGTAGGCAGCAGCACTTAAAACAACTAAAACATTATTATTTATTTTGGAATGTATTCTTTAATAAATAAGACTGATAAACTGTGCTGCGTTAAACCGAACTTTATAATTTTTATAGCAGAAAGTTAGAATTAATTACAATTTTCTTGACTTGACAAAAATTTGTTATCATTCTTTTTTTGTTTATTCAACAAAACTGATTATGTTAAAAATCAGCATTATGTACGTTTTTTAATTGAGTTTTTTTAGTTAGTGTGACAGCCCAGGACGAATCTTCTTAACTAAAACTACTTTTGCCTTCTTCCCTGCTTTACACGGTACCGCCAGTAAGCATTTTCAATTTGTTTGTCAATTTGGGATCTAAGGGTGTTCAGGATGCACAGATGAATTTTTTGTCTATATATGGCACTTGTGTCTCTGCCAAAGATTGTGTTTCGCTGACGAGTTTAATTGCTGTATCCCAGCCTTTTGGGGGTGACCCAACATTCTCTTTGTAGCCGTTTCAAACTTCCGGCATTCCATCAAGGCATGTTTTGAGTTCTGGACTTTCACATCGCTACGTGGGCATAATTGGTTATCCACGTAGTATCCACGTGGCGCAACGTAGTCTATCTGCAGCAGATTTGCAATTAGCTTCCTGTGTCCTGCAACTTTTGGTATATGTCTCGAAAGTGCAGCTTTGTATGCATATTTCAGACGATCTTAAAGGTTGAGGCTATTATCTAACACATTATCAACGGCTTGTATAGTTAGTCACTCTACCTTTTTGCCTACTAAATATTTCATTTTGATTTTATTAGAATTGCTTAAAGAGTTACAAAGTTGTTTGAATTGTTATTGATTTCCAAGAGGCCGGTATTTGTAGGAGCAAATACCCAATATGTAGGTTAAAGTCAAAAGCTAATACAAGTCGAACGCATAAGTCAAATCAGGCTATGTAACTTCGACGTTTGATAAGAGGAAGCATCTATTTTGAAGACTTGGTAAAGCAATAAAGCGACATCGACTTTCACCAATCCAGGGGCATCACAATGGGACCATAAGGACCTAAGTGTGGCGTAGTAGAGTTTGCTCTGTTTCGCCAGCCCTCTAATCCAACACAAAGCAAAAAGGCAATTGCTAGATAAATGTACAAACTGAGCGAATAAGAAAAAGAAAGTCGGCTCTGTCCCAGGCGCAGACTATTTAAGGCTTAAAAGCCTCTAAAACAAGGAAGTAACTTGTTTAAAAATAAACACTCATCGCAACCATATCCCAGTTAATCTCAGTAATCAAATCACCTAAAGAAATTTACATGGATTTACAGCAGCGATAACAAACACTTTCTTCAAGCCCACGATTTGAGTTTAGAAAAAAAAGCAATCCATCTAATCTCCGATAACATTAGACAAACTGCTGATGTCGAAATTACATAACAACAACCAACATCCGCCACAACAAGAAACAAGAAACAGTGCCATCATTTTTATAACTACATTTCAACACCGTCAAACAATCCGAAAAGTATAAATTTCGACGAACCAAAAATTGGGCACACTCGCCCATGCAGACAAATACTTTTACTTTTCGCATGACACAGACAAAAAATACACATAAAACAAATATAAATAACCGACATAGCAATCGCATTGCAAATGTTTGCAAATCAGTGAACGTGAAAACGTGAATTTCTTATACCACTTCATTTATTATACCTACACACCCATACCAAACCAAAAGACGAACGAAAACAAAAAAACAAAACCTTCCTCATGAAAATATGAATGCAAATTTTCAACGACATGAATGACAAAACAAATGAAACCAAAAAATAGATAATCATTTACTTAGAGAAAAATCGAATTAATTAGACAAAATAAGCATGAAAAAGATTCGCGATACATGCAAAATGAACCAACCAAGCAACTAAGAGTGGGGGTTAAATTTTTCATTTTTTGTTTCTCGTTAGTGGGAAAACTTTCAATTTCATTTCTGCTCTTTAGGACCTAGTTAATACAGTTATAGTAACGAATGGAAAATATTTTGATTGATAAAATAGATTGGAATTGAGGCCAGGAAGAGTGAAAATTAAATTCATATTTTTTTTCTACTTTTAGCATTGGCAAATGCACTTCATGACTGAACTATCACGAACCTGATGTGAAGTGTCATTCGTGGCTAAAAGTAAAAGTGCATTAGCATTAATGTATTCATTTGGCTTGCATTAAAAGGGTTTATAAAAACCCATTAAATATTTAGGGCAATGACAGATGACTGGCACAGTTTTTAAATATGATGAGATTACTTTCCGGCGTTGAATGGATTAAGTGGAACAACCTATGACGCTATGAGTTTTAATACATATTTTCCAGAAGTTGCAATTTTAAAATAGTCAATCAAGCACGAATTAAGTCAGGAATATTCAAAGACCGTAGGTGCCAATTAAACAGCGCAAGTTTTTAACTGAACACGAAAGAGCTGTCCAGAGAACTAGCACATGTTTCATAATTTGCAGGTGAATCCCCAATTTATTTATAGCCTACACCCTTATGCTCTTAAGAACGAAAATTGCGCTCGAGTTGCTATAATTAACTACTCATATATTGTTAAATAGCTACTCAATTTCATGCGGAGTTCAGAAGTGAAGTATCCACTGAACAATTTTTAAAGAAGGCCATCTTCTTCCTTTGAAGATGATGGGGTAAGCGAACGTTTAATGGCAAGGTAATTGCTTATAACCTATTTGCTGTTGCCCAATGTTATCCCTTTTCCATCAGAAGCACACAAGTCGCACAAAATTTCATTCGAAGAGTTGCGTGTTGTGAGTAACTTTATAGCGCACATTGTACGACTTACGACTAACAAGCGAAGTGATGGGGTCTAGAGGGCGTGCGAGCTTAGAGGCCGAACTATGATAAGTACTAACCTTTGAAAGAAAATGATTGCCAGCTCTTAGATTTGAGAAGAAAAGCACTTTTACATTTCTTTTAGTCTCTCATTCAAGTTCGTAACCTGGTTGCTACGATAAGTTAAGCCTTTTGAAACTTTCTATAATATTTCGAACAAGACTTTTTACTTCTGCTGTCACGCGAAACATGCAGAATGTATTTTGTTTGATCCTTACAGAAACGACCTGAATACCCTTCCCTGAAAAAAGGCTTTATACTCACATCTGGAGAAGTTTTGGAATATCGCAGTGAATCAATAAGCACGTGTGAGGCGGGCCCAGTCTTAAATCATTCCCAACACCACCTTTAATTCTTCCCTGCCGTATATTTCGCCAAAGAAAATTGTGCCAACAATTTAGCTAAGCACGTCGGAGGTTGCTACTATCCGATGGAGCGCTCAGACACAACTACTGGTACATTGTATTACCATTCCGACACTCACCAAGTAAGCCTCGAAAATCCGACACCTGATGCGAGCAAAGGCCGGACAACTGCAAGCTTAGCACACACAATAGTTAGAGGAATTACGGCAAGAGCTGTTAATGCCCAACCTCTTCTATTTTTTTAGTATTTTCTTTTTGCAAGAACAATCTAGCAATCCTTTAACCGTACAGAATGAGATCTTAACCGGACATATTTGCTAGACTGGGTTATGGCAATGCTAAAAAGCAGAGTGATTTTGAGAAGTTCTAGGTATGGCTTGATTGAGACAAACGTAAATCATGGAACGACGCAGGTAGGAGTTCTTTTCTCGACCCAGCCAATTCTTAAATCCCTCTAAAGTCACCTACAGGAACGATGTACTGATAACAAGAAAATATCTTCCTGCCATCAGTGAAATTAAAAAAATAAGCATCAAAAATTTTCAAAGTTGGAAACCGAATTCGGAAAAAGAATGAAGAAAGGGATAAAGCTCTTAAATTCCTTACGACGGACGTGTCAGTGACAGGTGCTCTCAGACTGACGTACTATGTATAATTAGAAGACAAAAGTTCCGCTTACGGATCATGAGAAATCAAATGACTTTGACAAAATCTTACCTGACAGACAGGACCAGAATTCTCTTAGCACTGTCATCAAAGGAGGTTAACCGATATTCACTGATCGATTTAAGACTAAAATTGAAACAGGAGAAGGAGGCTTTTCAGAATCCCGAGCATAACATAGTCCTACCAACTGCAGATTGCTGCTCGGACAGTCCTGCGATGGAAATAACGATTTGTGTAGACAGTACCTACTCAAAGCGATCAACTTTAAAAATTAAAAACGCGAAATGCAAAAGGGTATGGCTTCTGACACTCAATTTTACTCCACAAGGTTTCCAGAAACATTGGGGTGAAGGAGAACAGACAGCAGATAGCCAGATCCGGCCTAGATTTGAACTTGCAGTTGGCTGACAGGCACGTAATACCTGTTTTCAACACAGCGAAGAGCTTTATTTGCCGCACTAGCTGTTGTGCCATAATACGTAGCCTGTAGCTTCCTTTATCAGGAATCATATCCGCATCTACATGATTGAAGACATGGCTGAAAGGTAGGAGTTTTTAATCTGCATAAGCTGAAAGGTGAAGTAAAATTAAATCAGTTGAAATGTTATATGCTCTCCATGGAAGCCACTTTTCCTGTTTGGCAGTCTTCTATAGCTTTACCGACTTGGAAGAAACCTCTAAAGATACTTTAACAGATCGAAATAGTTCTGTGAGACAATGGGGGTTTATTGGCTGATATTTCATACACGACATAACAAACCTACCTTACCCAACCTACTCTATTGGTAAATTTGTTTTAGTGTTTATTAAAGTTAACACCAGAGTTATGTGTGACTTTCTACTCATCTTCCATTTTCTTTGGTAAAAGTGACGAAAACAGACAAATTTCCATAAAATGGTCATTCAAATATTGTTGACAAATTTTTGTGATACAAGCAATGTGGAAGGAGAGCGGCTACAACACCCACAAACAAAATTAATTTGAGCATCCAAAATTTAACCGACCTTCATAGATACTTGGTTTTTTTATTTCCTTTCACTAGTGAAAAGTAAACGTTATTACGAACAACAAAAATTGTTACTAAATTGGGAATGACAATGTGAATTTAAGTGTCTTGTCAATCAAGAAAATGTAATTGGTACATCTGCGCATTGCTTATTCGTAGTTGATCTCTTTTCTGATTTTTTTTTATTCAATCAAAATATATCTGCTACGATCAAGGACAGGTGGGTGGGTTTTGCTACTTTAAATGAAAACAAAATACTTACAAATCATTTCCGCGACTGTGCGCAGTCATTAAAAAAATGTTGTTGTTGATTTACTAGAAACGCTCTCTTGATTGCGATTATAGATAAAATTGTCATCCAAATTTTGTTATGAAAAAACTAAATGCCAAATTTTTTTTCAAATCATGTCAAATAAACAAAATCGGCTAAGAAAATGAAATTCTTTATACCTAAGTACGATCTAAGAAGAACCCACATGTGTACAATAAATTATGCGGATGGCAAAGAAAACAATAATTCAGTGACGAGGAAGATTATTTTATGTTTGGCAAAACTTAAAGCACTTAACCTACGATTGGGGCTTGAAAGTCTTTTATCGGTAGATTCGGTTGTTAGCCAAATATTTTCGTAAGAATCTGAATGCTACTTTGCATTAAGTGGTATTTGCTTTGTAGCACTTACGGAAATCGGTGAACTATGTTCTTTAATCCTTTTGTAGTGTTCTTGAGAAGTACTCTGTCTTATGATCTGTAGAAGATTATCATGATTTTGTATATTTACATTGCAATTAAATACTCAAGCTGAGTACAGAATTATAAGCTTTGCTTTTTTTGGCAATCTTACTTTAAGAGGTTTTCATTAAATCGACATCTGTAATCGAAAGCTTAGACTGTTTATTTTTTGTACGAATTTACTTTTAGATTACATTTTTGTCTTTCTTCTTCTTATTACATAAGCGTACATCAGCGTACGAATCCAGTTGTCAGATCAGAACTAGATCAATCAACAGAGACGTTCCCTGATAGAATAGTGAACTAGGTAAACTAAGGAAAAATGATAGGAACCTTTTCAACTCCGCAAAATGTGCAGGTACTTGGACATGGCTCCAACAAGCTACAACTCGGATCTTAGGAAATAAAAAAGGAAAACCAGGATGTCATTCTGCGAGAACATAGACTATCGACCATAATAATTGGATTAAATTGTCAAATAAAGAGGATTGATCAAAGAGAAACTATCTAGAGGTCGATCCCTTAATCCACCCGGAAACCTTGACAATTCACCACCTTCCCAAAAATATCTTAAAGTCTTTCGTGACAAATTTTCACTTCTTACTCCAATACTGGTAGCAATGTTCAGATCCAGCTTCGAATTTAGTTGCATTCCTCGCCCTTGGCGCAAGGTCAATATAGTATTCTTTCCGAAGGCATGCAGTCTTTCAAACCAATGACATCCTTTTTAAAAGTTATGGAAAAATAGTACACTATCGTATATGATATTCCTTCCCCATAACAAAAATCAATTTGCTTATCAATCTGGTAAATCTACAACTATAAGCCCTCTATTTATGAAAATTTAAGGATCACTAGTTACCAAAAAAATTGCTCTCTGTTCCTATCTAGACATCGCTGGGGCCTCTGATAATGGAATAGAAAACCTCAAAATCTATGCTGAGCAGTCGATCCATGTTTGCCGAGCTTGGACCAATATGGTCCAGAAGGGGTGTTCTATCTCCCCTCCTCCGGCCCATCAACTTGCTTTACCGACAACCAAGTGATCAGATCATAATAAGAGGAAACTTACCCTATCAGGTCTCATGCAGAACGCCCTAATAAAAGTATAAAAAGATAAAGGTCGAAGTGTAAGCCGCTCAAAACTACAATTGTTCCCTTGACCCGGAAAAGCAATTCCATACTTCCCAGGAACTTTATTTGCTGTCCCACCTCTTATGAAAGTATGACAAACATCTAAAGGAGGGCAAACTATCTTGAGAATGTAAGTCTCTTCACGTCTCAAAAATATATCTTCGCTCACACAATGCTGGGATAAGCTAAAGTAACTTTAAACTATCAAGATCCTATATCAAGGTCTCAACCATAATTTTACTAGATTTCCTTCTACCCTTAGCATCACAGTTACCACCAACAATTTTGCAACCACAACTAAGGTAATGAATGTTTTTGTTAGTAGCCAAAATATTAGAAGAGTGCAATCCACAGCTGACACCTTGCAACGACCACAAATTTTTCCTTAATTGTTGGCACTGTGGACGTATTCGACTCTTTAAGGCCATTTAGTAGCATAGATCCATTATCCCTTAGTGTTTCTTTAAGCTGATTGATATCTTTTTCAATTTCGATCATAAAAAAACATGAAATTTCATTTACAAAAAGTGAAAAAGGAATAGGTCCCAGAATTGTTCCCTGTGGAGCCTCTCCATGATTACAAATAAAGTCAGATAAATCAAGCAATAAAACTAAAACTTATCCAAAAAGTACTACAAATGCTTCAAATGTCATGGGTCAAATATTAACCTACCCATTTAAGTAGCAATCTACCATCGACAACTGTACCTTAAGGTTAACAGATTTAATTAGATTTTAAATTCTCAATATAATGCTAAAGAAAAATCGCTCACCCTCCAACCACATTCACCACACTTCGTTCTAACCGCATTAAGTGAATACGACTCCATTAGACAATCTGCTGGTTTGAACTCACCTTTAATTAAACAAGCTTCATAACGAATTGAAATAAATTGAAGCACAGCACCCATGGGAGCCGAGCACAAGCACAGCAACCATAAACACTTTCAAAATCTATAAAATTAATATTAAGTATCTGGAAAAGTAATAAATAACAATTCACTTCAAAGTACAAACTGCCATGAAGGTGTGGCTTCTGCAAATTGCTATCCCATCGTGACTTTTTTTTTTGTTTTGTTTTTCGCCCTCAAGGGCCAAAGCAACCTAAAATGACTCGGACGATTAAAAGCAAATGCGCGACATTAATTACATTTGAGTGACCCCGTATTCCTTCGCTCATTTTATCTGCGATGTCCTTCCATAACTTAATTCTAATGGCTCAAAGGACGATGAACGGACGAAAAAAAAAAACAGCAAAAACAACAACAAATACCCTCGACTGGATAATGCTTCCTTTAATCGTGGCGGTCGGTTCGGTATTCAGCGGAAGCGTTTCAACTCATTTACATACTAATTGTTTTCATTTTGATTTCTTGTATAGTTATTGTATTCGCTTGGCTTTGGCTTCCACAAAATTAAATACAAATTAATCGGCCCGAGGTTGCTTGATATTGTATCTAAACTGGATACAGATACTCCAACAGCCGCGGGTGTACTCCAACAAAAAGCAACGCGGGAGGCACACAGAAGTGCGGGTCATCGTATACGATACCTCTTCAAAGAAAGTAATTAATAAAGTCAAAACAAAACAAAACAAAAACGAAATGAGGGGAAAAAATACAGAAAAACAAAAAAAAAAAAAACGCGCCACCACCTCCCCCTCCCAACAAAGAGGAATGGGATGCGAGATGAAAATAAAAACGAATTATCAACATAGTCGAAGAAGTAAGAAGATAAAAACAACCCAAAGCCATGGTTGGATCCACCGAGGGGACTTACTACAATCTGCTGGCGGAGGTCATCTGAAAGAAAGTACTTTCTCTGTTTTCCGATGGATTAAGCATAAAGCTCTTATATTACCCTTGAATGGAAATGGAGAGATTTCACTTTGCTTTGTTTAGTTTCTCTCCAGGTCTTTGTTTATGTTTTTGTTGGGTAACTTTTCTGCTTATCCTTTGGATTGCAATGGATAATATGAGTGAGATGGCTAGGGAATTGTAAAGGGTTAGTAATTGTGTAGCTACCTACCTATCCACTATGTTGATTGAAATTAACTGAACTTTAAGTACTAAAAAGGTAGGAAACAAAAAATGCAAGCTGCTCCTAATGAGACGACAAGTTTGAATTCGGATTGAAGATAGTTCTCTTTTATTTTTGCATTGCCACATGATGCAGTTCGTTATTTTCATAACCGAGACACTCGGCAACGACGACAGCCAAATCGTGCAACCAAAAACAAAAACAAAACAAAAACAAGACCACCAAGCTGACCAGTTTCAGTGTTGCGAATGTTTGCAAAAAAGTTTATATCTTTCATCGCGAAATATGTACTGATTTATGCGAATGTGCATTATGATTGAGTATACATTTGAATGAACAAAGATATATAATTTATAAGACTCAATAGGAGCAGAAGAACATGGAAAACAATTGGATGAACAAACACCAATTGCTTATGCAAGATTATGCAATTCACGTAACGTGGTGGTGAGTCATGTAATTTTTTTTTCCATTTTTAATAAATTGTTTATATGTACGTATTACGGTTGAGAAATAATGGTGGTTATAGTGCTGGTGAACGTTCTTGCGGAAAATCGAGTTGTAGATACAATTCAATCGGTGCAGATATGGGAGTTACTATGAGCGTGACTATGACTTTGTCATTGGTTAACTTTGGTTTCGACTGATTTGACAGGTTTGCGAAAAGCTTCAGCATTTTGTATTCGATACATGATGACACCTGTTAAACGAATGGCTATGGGGGGCGCGGGGTTCTTTAGGTCCGCGATCACTTGAAATTGAGTGGGTAAATCGTTTTCATTAAAAAAAAAATAGGTTAAATAAAATTTATCATTTCAAAGTTGTCTTAAGATTTTGGGAGATTGCTGGTTCTAAAGATTGTTTCTTATGACCGCGGATGAACTCAAACTGAGTATGAGGGATGATATTACGACTATAGAGAAGTCCAAAAAAGTGGGTCCGCTAATGCTGTCCGTCGGTCTGTCTGTCCGGGCACCGTATAGCGAAACCGTTCGACGGATTTGATTCAAAGTTCGTATATAAGGTCCTTGGGGTTATATCTCGGGGGATCTTCTAAGTTTTTGCTTTATCTTTTGAAATAACGGTACCTGCCATATACATTTTTTTGTGAAAATCACTTATCACTATTTTTCTCGAAAGTGTTTTCAAGGATTTCCGTCATTTTTTATAGTAACGATATTTGGGATCGCAAAATTCTGCATACTCAGTTTTTGGAAAAAAAAAATCGATAAACAGTAATTTTTAAAACCGACAATATCTCGAAAACTAACAAAGGGAATTTCAAAAAATTTTACTGATTTTCTTACACAATACTTTGATTTTTGAAATAATTTTTTTCTAACGATTTTGATAATTTTTTGTATTCCGAACAGTTATGTTAAAAGTATGCAATGTGCGAAATTACATCATAATCGTAGGTGCCGTTTTTGAGAAAATCTTCCTTGAAGATTTTTTAAGCAACTGAAAGGAAACTAAAAATTATTTATGGCCGCGATAGTGAAATGAATAAAAAGATCGAAAAATCGCGGCATAAATTCACGCGGCCCTATTTCACGGAGCCCTCAAGATTTAGTAAATTTCGATTCGACGTCAGAATAGTTTTTACAGAAAAGAAAACACCCACACATTCAGTCTCTCTATTAGTTTACTTTTTAACTATTGAAGGTACAGGTGACTGTATAGTTAGGGATATAAACTTACTCTTGGATGTCTGTCAGAATTTTGCAAGAGATTTTTGAGGCGGTTTTTGGAGTATAGGAACTTGAAATCCCTCGTTGAGTAAGCTCTTAACCACCAAGCCTCCTAATACCCAATTAGAGATGCAACAAGCCGAAAAAACTTCTACCTGCCGTTTAGGTACATAAACAGACTTTAAAATTCTTACTTTAAAGATTATTATTTTTTTACTATACGAAAAGATTTACAATGATCAGAAAAAGATGGTTAAAAACGGGCATTAGCGGAAGTTTCAATCGGCCTTCTAGAGAGACCTAAGTTTGCTTACTAACTGTTGATTGGGATAACACTAGATTGAGGTGACAGTAAAATAGGAATCTCAAGACCTCCCGAAATGTGAGAAGAGCGAGTTGACTGAAACACTCAAAAATAGAACGATTGTCGAAACTTGGGAGGGGATAAAGCTGATGCAATCAGATCTCAATCTTTTTGTCTTGGACTGACGTGACTTGTGCAATCAATCTCAGCCTACTTCTTAATATGAATGACCAACCAGAATAGGCAGCTGTGCGAGGTGACTGATGTTATCAGCTAAAATTACTGTTCTATTAGTCTTGACGGACCATCTGATTAATTTGCGGATACAGAAAAACCTCAGATCACTCAGAAAATCGAAAAAGGAGTGCGGGTCAATAGGCACCTTACAACGAAAAGTTTGTATTATTATTTCTGGTTGATTGCACAAGTCACCTGTTGAGTCTCTTTAAATAAATTCTGAAACACATTTGATGAACTGGCCCTTAAAACTCCTTAGTGGTAGATATTGGAGTTATGCAAAAATACGTAAATATTTCATAATATGCAATAGTGGAGCATATTTTCCCCACCTGAGAGTTTTTATTCGCTGCCCCACCACTTGCGAACGTCTGACAAATATGCAAGAGTAAGAACTGTTGTGAGCAGCTCCTAAAAAATATTGCTATTCGAAATCAGCATTAAACTGTCCCTCTCATTCGTGTCAAAAATATATTTTCGCACCCACAATTTCTGTTAAAGCTTGGCATTAGGTTCCGTGTGAGTCGTTTAAGCCTAAAATATGTATACATTTTAGTATATTTTCCCCAGTGCATTTGTCCTCTCGAAGTCTTGTTCAACGGATAATTTCAACAATATCCTGATATACGTATCCAATTAGTTTGTTTAGATCATCACCATGTGAAATATAAGGTAATGATTTTCATGGGTTTAGAACTTATTTATGTAAAGGAGCTATGGTGCGCAATGAACAAATTTCTTAAAAAAATATGAAAATTGTGATAATATGGTCAACATATAACAGCATCATTAATTGGAGTTCATTATAAAGGTTTGTTACAAGTTTTCGTTTGTATCAAATCCAAGATTAGAGACAGTGCCAAAAACAGCAAATCTATTAACCTATATTTTACCAGAGGTAGAGTGTTAAAAGGGCTAAATTTTGCCGGATGTTAAATAACCTGCCAATTTTCCAGATCAAGATTTGTTTATGACCGACCAATGATCAAAAGCTCAGCATAGAGGTAGACAATGAAAGGTCTGGATGAATGACGAAAAAGAACAGAATTGGACCGAAGATTGACCCTGATTTACTGGCAAAGTTGCTAAGGGACAGCCGCCACTTACCAAACTCTGAAATTCATCCGGCAAAAATTCTCCTATAGGATTTACTGCTCGACATTTTTAAGTAAAAAAATGTGACAATTTTTTTTTTTTTTTTTTTTAATTTGCGCGTTCAAAAGAGATTGTTAGCACCCTTATAATGTTAGTAACACAGCACGGACATTATGGAAATAGTGAATTAGATGAAAGGATGAGAAACCGATGCACATTGATTTTAAATGTTTGTAAATTGTAATGGTTAGGAAAAACAGAGTGCGGCAGAGCATTCCACATTCGGGTTGTGCGGCAAAGAAATGAATCCTTATATTTCATAGTACGTCCGAATACAGGTTTTATGGTAAACTGATGGGCATTCCTGGCAAGACGGGTATTGCGGTTGAAATGTTGTAGGGGTGGAATGCAACTGGCTATTTCGTTCGAGCACTTATGGTGGAAATAACGGTAAAACAACGACAGGCAAGAGACATTACGACAATGACTAAGAGAGCACCAGACCAGATATGAGCGTTGTAATCGAGTTTGGGGCGAATAAACGCCTTATAAATTCTAGCCAGATCAGTAGGGGTAAAATATTTCTTGCAACGCTTAAGGAAGCCTAGACATTTCGCAGCGTTCTTGGCGACATCGAATATGTGGTCATTCCAACGAAGGTTGTCATTAACACACATACCGAGGATGGAAAGTCGTTCGGTTTCAGCAATGCAAGTGCAAGTTAATGACAGAAGACAGCATTGCGTTTTGGAAGCATTAAATTCTCTATTGGTTTTACCCCACTCAAGAATGCTGTCAAGATCGGAATTTAATGAGCTTAACATACGTTGCCGTTCCAGTTCAACGCCCGAAGATGAGGGGCGTTGCCCAGGAAACGAATATGTAAAGCTGAGGGTGCTGTCATCGGCGAAGTAAGTGCTCTAAAAAAGAAGGAAAGAAAGAAACATCAATTGCTTCCTCAAAATTGCAATTGAAACTCACCTTCAGTTCTTTAAAAACATTATCCACAGCTAAATATAAAAACTGTAAGGATAAGGGAAACTGCACCCCATTCCGCCCAAATAAATTGTACATCAATACACTACACATTCAACATGCCCCCGCACAAGTCTGCCAGCAAGACGTTCTAATAACATTAAAACCTTTAACAATATTACCCATAGCAAAACATGTGCTGTTTCTCGTTTGATATCGCCCCATAAATAAACCAACAAACGCCCATGCGATTCACTCCTCGTCTATCAAGACATCCAGGTCTACCAGGTGAACAGCCATGCACATAATTTGCTGAAATGTGATCTTCTCATAAACATTATGTGCATTAGGAAATTGCATCATTATCAATTCGATTGCAAAGGGGAATTCAGTTACACGGTATGAGTTTGTGTATACCGAAATCAGGTCTAATATGCGGTATGCCTGCAAACTTACCCATACTAATTGTTATACTTGTTACCGGGGGTTCTGAGTGGATGCGGCTCTGAAATTTCTCAACTCTATGCTAACTACGACAACCATATACATAATAGGTAGACTTCTTGTATACGGTGGTGCACTCATTTGTGGATTGTTCTAGAGTTGTCAATATTGAGAGTGTACTGTATGTACTCCACTGTAGTAGGTAGGTAGGTAGGTATGCTCTGTAATTTCATCTCGTATGCATGAACAGAAGTGTACTCAGATGTAACCATACCATGCTGCTACTGACTGAGAGTTAAGGTAACTCAAGCTCAAACAGTGCTTCAAGCTCAAGGTTAAATTTGCAAAGAACTCGGTTACGGCTGCTGTTGTAATCGTCGCCCGACGTAGTCGCTTGTTGAGGGAATATTGGTCAAGCACCTTGTTGACATCTACGATGACGACGACGATGACGACAATGACAACAAAGGCAAAGCGGCGGCATACACAGCTTTGTTGTGTGGGTTGATTTTATTTGAGGATTTTTCTATGGACAGATTCTTGCTCTGTGACGTTAAACACAAGCCTTTCATGGATGGAAAATTTGAAAGCGGTTTGAAGTTGTCAACAAGAAAAGAAAATATTTTTTTTGCATTTGACTAGTAATAAAATCTCCTTAATGAAATATTGTGGAATTTCTTTTTGAAAGGACAGAAGCCCTTTTCATTCTGATGAGTTGTTATTGAATGAGCTTCTTCGATATCAACAAGGGATAGCCAAAGGACTTCGAAGGGGAAATAGGCTTTGCTACTATGGTTTGCTACTATGTTTCCAAGTGACGAAACTGTCACGTCTCTAAGTCATGAGTCATGAGTAACTTCTCAAATTTTGGCAATCCGATTGCTTGAAATCGGCATAAAAATGTAGGTGTTTCCTTTGGTACCAAAAGTATATCTTGGAATACACAGTGAATGAGAAGTGTTTAAAATATAAATATTAGGCTGCACTGCACACACCCACCATTAATATTCACAAAGTCTTGACATGAAATCTAGAAAGTAAACGAAGACTAAGAGTCCTCCAGAGATCAAGACTCGGTCTGATGTTTATAAAATGTACACATCTAATAAAGGGCGAAGCAAGCCTTTCTTGTATGCAGGAAGCTGAGAGGTACCCAAAGATGTGACCCCAAATATTACCATTAAACTGTGTTTAAAAATTATTGTAGGGTACATAGCGCCTTCTGGAATATGTAGTTAGATGTAAAGACTAAGAGGAATGTGACAAATAAACATACATTTTTTACTACCATTCTAGACAGATAGCAAACTAAAAGTATGTTTAGACGAAAACAACAACAACAATGAAATATCCACTTTAATGTAAACCTATCTGCATATAATTTTCCCATCCATCATTTACCATTACGTACTTTTTAATTACATACATATCTACAAGCTAGAGATTCTCGGAATAAAATATAAAAAAAAGTCCGTCTGATCACAAAATGTGATGTATTCTTGGTTCTTTTGACTTCACGACTTTGATGAGAATCAAAAAAAAATGTTTGTTGTTAAATAAAGTAAAGCACTGGAAATTTTCTAATTTGTTTGTATACCCAGGTCTCATGTTGGTGTGTCTCCCTTTCTTGGACTTTTAAAGTAGGTAATTGACCTGGACAAAAGCTTTAATATATATATATTTTTTTTTCTTATTTAACGATAATTCTTTGTGGTTATGATATTTTTTTTTTCTTACAAAAAAAAAATAAAGAAGACAGAACGAAAATTAATTGGTTTCCCAAATTGTTAGCTGGCATGCTAAGTGGTAATAATTTTTTTTGTTTAATTTATTTCTTTCTTATTTCTTATTTTCGTGCTGTTTTATGATGAGAGCTTTATACGTGGTAAATTATAAAAATTGCGATTTTATTTATTTGACGGTCAAGAGGTACGACTATTTTTTGTTATCATGTTTGCATACAGACGAGCTATTAGATACATTTAAGGGGATGAGATACCATTGGAAGGTCTAGGTGAATGGTTTATGGCGTAAATAGAAAATGTTGTGCGGAATCATTTAGAAAATGCTCACGTGTATTCGTAGGTACATACCTGTAAAGAGAAGAGAAAAAATGTTACAATTAGATCGAGAAAGAGCTTAAAAGTTTTTTAAAAACTAAATTTGGGATGTCATTTTGATAAAAAGTTTTAAATATTTATTTGACGAAAGGACTTGTGACTATTTTTTTAAGAATGCTGTTAGTTAGTTATGAGAATTTAATCGAATTTTTCAAATTCAAAATCACATTTTCAAAGGAAGATACCAAAGCATTTTGGTTTTGTAAGTCTCTAAAATAAAATGTGAAGGAAAAACAGAGCGTGGTAGAAGTTCGCTATGCACATTTATATTTTCTCTCACGTACACGAGCGTGCGGTTTTATAAAAACTTCCTCCATGAGCGCAAATCAGTGAGTTTTCCTCACTCATTATCGTAAGTGAGACATAATTCGGACGATTTTCGAACTCGTCTAGTGAGCAGTGACTCGATACGACTTTACCAAAAGGAAACTAAAATTGATAAGGGTGAAATATCAATTGACTCACACACGCGCACATGGATTTTAGAAACTGAGAGCGCTCGTGAGTAAAAAATGTGCCGTGAGTTGTGTTTCCGAACCCCCATCAGTTGTGATGATGATTTTAATAGATATACATCTTAATGAATGCAGACGTCATCTACTGTTTTAGTTATAATAGATGTCATTACTGGGCGGGACACTATTTTCTAGGTAAGCAGATGCAGGAGGAGAAAAAGGAGAAACCCAATTTGAAGTTTGAAGTCAAATATTGACGTTAGAAATCTCTTTCGCTACATAAATAGCTCCAAGTTTTCCAAAAAGTAGAGGAAGGTGGAAGTTTTCCTACGTCCACGTAGTATCACAAAGAACTTGAAGTGAGTCAACCTTGCCGACTGCCACTTCAACCTAATCTAGCCTAATGAACAGAGCCGAAGATTAGAGCTAACATGTCTTTGAAGGAAAGAGAAAGAGTTGAATAGCGATACATCCTATATAACAACTGCAGATACAACTCAGCAATAGATAAAAACATTAACTCAAAAAAATAAAGGAATATCACCAGCAGATACGCAGAAGGTACAGAAGGTAGGTAGATAGGTTGGTGGATGCCCTTGTGATGGTAATCACGGCTCACTTAGACCAGCAAGTTGGGTCCATTGTGTCCTTTTTGGGTGCCTTCCTCGAACCAAAAACACCTGAATGTATACAAGAAGAAACCGCTGTTAGAAGCTCAAAACGAAGCTATCTTAGAACCATTCTGCTTTGTATTAAAATCTGAGAAGGTCTGTCAGCTCGACTTTGCTTATATCCTCCAGCTTAACATAGAAGTAACTGCCGAGGGTCATAGACCTTATGTTATTTAGGCCCAGACATTCGCATAACAGGTGACAAACAGATTCAATTTTTTTAACCTCCCTGCAGCTTCTGCAAGAGTCGTTGTGCATTGCGCCATTCGGGTGCCAGAGATGACTTTATATACGACCCCGATATCGCAAGCTTGTCCGCTTCTTCATTTCCCGGGATATCAGTGTGCCCAGATACACAGGACAGGGTCACTGAGTTCTTATCTCGTCTAACGACTTCCTACATTGATTCACAGGCCTTGTCAGAGTAGATGGTGTGCGGGGCAGTGCCGATACGCAGTCAGTGCTAAGAATTACAAAATACTGTTTAATCGTAAATAAGATCTGCATTTCACTGTGCGACAAAATGAGCCAATATTTAACTCAAACACAAAAGTCTTACGAAATTTGTAAAGTGGGAGGAGATAAACTAGTCCTTTAGATAAAGTTAGATGAAGCAGTTACTGGTGCTGAAGGAAGAAAATGCGTTAACCTGCACCAACTTCAGAGGCAAAAGTATCGACTTTATAGAAAAAAAATAATCTATTGATAGCTCCTTAAAAAATACATTTTAGGCCCGGGAAGTCCAAGAGATTCATATTGCAAAAACCCCTTTGAACTTAATACAACGAATTTTGGTTTAAACTGATGAACTTTGTTGAAACAAATCCGAAACATTATTCGAATATTTCTACATATATGTTAAGTAGATGCTGCCTTAAATGCTTTTAAGGCTCTTTGACTACGGAACCTTCATTGTTACTAGAAGTCGAATGAAGGAAATTCGCTTTCCTTTCCTTCCACAGCGACACGATGGACTTAGTCATAACTCGAATTTTTATGATTTCTATTGAATTTCGCAAACAAATAATACGGTGTTGTCAGATGCTTGTCAGCCATTCTGTTGGTCGTCACTTTCATTTCACAAGTGTGCTCTACGTAGGTGGAAAAAGCAAATGTATTAGATTAAATGTAACATAAGACCCTCTGTCCTGCTTAAGAAGATGACAAAATCTGTTTCTACACTATGTACAGGCAGTACAAAAAAAAAACTATCTGAGTAGCTACTTAAGCGTAGTTGCGCAAGCACATGAATTGCTTGTAAAATTTGTAATTCCTCGCATGCATCTTCAAAAAGAGAATTAAAAAAACAAACAAACAATCAAAATCGCATATCTTTCCACAAAATTACAAACAGAAGGCCAATTTACCTGTCCATAAAATATATCTTTCAATAATAAATGTCAAAAGTCGTTGAGCCTTTCCAATTGCACATAATATTTTTGGCCATCAATCAACTACCAAAACAGTGTTCAACGAAATTCCACTTTACATTCAAATGTGAGCCAATGAATCATCATAAACATCAACAATATACACGATATTTCGACTCCTACTCCTACTGCTACTCCTACTCCCCTAAATGTGGCCCATCATCGTCTGCCTTGCTTGAATGTTGCTCAAGGGAAAGTTGCTGCCACTGCTACTTTCGTCAAATGAGAGTATCTTCTATATGAACATAAAACGAAATTATGTACACGCACTCGTAAAATATTATATTTCTATACAAGTTCATCTCGTATCTAAAGATCTGTCTGTGTGGACGATTTATATATATCTATATATGTTACCTTCAAAGCAACACGAATAATAAAGAGAAACGACCACATAAGTGGGCGACACCTATAAAAACGTTTTGAGTTATGTTTGATCCAATTTGTAGAATCGAAATCGACTGCCAGAGGTGGAGCTTTGCCAATTATTAACCCAGTTTCGACGGGAGAAATATTAAATTAGTAAGGAATGATCTTCCCCATGCGGGCTCTTTCGTCCGCTTCAATCGAATCAACATTAAAAAAAAAACAAAAAACAAAAAACGAAAATAGTATCCTATCCCTTTAGGGTGAATTCATAAATTCTGTACCACATCAGAAGACTTGTGCCAATTTCCACCCATTTTAATACAACCATCGTCCAAAACATTAGCCAGCCCTTTACATTTAGACTTTTGCATTCTATTTTTATTTTTGTTCTTTTTTTTGTTTAACTCTTTGAGCTGTTTTCATTTTGCCTTTGCCAAGATGATATCTTCTCAATATTGGATGTGGGTATCTAGAAGGGGGGCTTTGTTTGCCGGTTGTCTGCCATTGTTTTCGGACACTGCATTTATGGTCATATCGCCGAGAGCTAAATGTAAGAAAGAAATCAAACAGACAAGATTTTGGCCACAATAAAGACCCAGAGTGAGGTACGAAAGCAAGTGAATCGAAATCATTTCTACAAGGAGTCGGGAATGTATCTTACTCATAGGATTGGCTGTGCTTATTGTGCATTTAAATCGATATATGTGAAATATCTTGGCAATGAGTTCCAATTAGTGGCGTAACCGGGGGTGGCGTATCTATACGATGCAGTTACAAATTAAAACAAAATTGAATGGTTTATACTTTGTCTTCATTCCAATAATTGACGCAGATCTGTCTGATGTGCGGGGTTTAAAAAGGCCTCAAGCACAGCAGCGCATAAATAAAAGTTATTTATATTTTTGTTAATGGGATCGTTTTGCCGTGCGTGTCGGGAGAATATAATAGAACTGAGCACAGAGTGTGTAATTTACTAGCTATGAGCATTTACACGCAATGATCTAATATAACGTAGAAAACATTATTCGGCAGAATATTAAATGGTCATTGTGTACGTAAGCTGTGTATAGGGTTCTGAAAGTTAAACTAGAAGCAATACAATCTTGATAAAGTGAAGTAATAAAGACATGGACTGATCACATTTTAGATTAGACTAGGGAGTAAGGACTTTATTTATTTAAGAAAGGAAACCTTAAAAGTAAAAAAAATAAGCAGGATGCTATCCCGAAACCAAATCAAATCCATTGCAACAGTAGTCTTCTGGACAGGCATTCAGAGGGACAGATTGGCTGACAGACATAATTTGATGAAAGTTTCAGACCCTTTAGTTTCAATCTGTTCACAAACGAAAAGAATTTAAAGAATTCCTTAACATTTCTACGCTTAAAATCTTTTAGATTGTTCAAAATTCTAAGACTCTTCGAGTACACCTTCTACCTAAAGGTTTGCAAAGATCAGATGCAAGTTTGACAATAATTTAGAAAATACCGGCTCAAGCAAAATTTATCGAATTAAAGGAAAGGATGGACCTACAAACCCCCCCAAAAGGAGAATTGCAATCAACGCCTTAAAACTGCCAGATCATAGAAATGCAACAACTTCAGAATTTGATTAGCCTCAGTGATGAAGCGGTACAAGACCTGGAAGCCTACACATATTTTTTTAGGTCAAATTTGGGGAAACTCTCAGGTCCATGTAGAGATGCAGTGAATCCAGTTATAGTTCTGATCAATATCAAGTCGATAAAATGAAAGAAAAAAAATGCAAAATTAATCGTGCTAGAAGTTCCAAACGATAGACGTACTTCGACCATGTCCTTTTTGACAATTTGGTAAACACGTTTTGGCTCATTTTGGTTAAGATGTGAGATCCAGATCCAGAATAAGCTACTCCAATTGGTTTGGCTAACTGCCTCCAATTGCCCACCTCAAGTTGGTTAAATTGGAGGTCGTCCTCTATACTGCGTTGTTGCTCCGGATTAAAGTCGAAGATTCTGCGGGTTTGAGTGTTGCTGTTGCCCAATGCACAGTTTTTTTTAAAGATCGATGTCGCTATACAGATTGTAAAGTTCGTCGTTGAATCATCTCCTCTTGAATCTGTCAACGCAAATTGGACCAAATACCTTAAGAAGAATTTCCTCACGAAACGACCATGCATATGGTCGCTTTACCGCTTTAGAAAGAGTATATGCTTCACACAGTTGTCTTCTAAGCTCAAAGAAGCAGCGAATGGCAAGCCTTATTGTTGATTTCATTTCTGAAGAGATGTTATTCTTAGATGTTATAGCAGAGCGACGGTAGACAGGGTCTGTGGATTCGGCCTTAAAATCTATACAAAGGTTGTGAGTATCGATCTGAACTTGACGAATTTTCTCAAGGATCTGCCGTAGTATGAATATTTTGTCACTTGCGGACTTACCGGGCCAGAAACTGCATTGATAGAATCTTATCAGATCTTAAGAAAAAGGGTTTCAGGCGCTCGCACAATACGAGGACAGGAGACTGCTGTCTATATAGTTCTCATTTTTTGTGAATAGGACAAACGATGCTGATGTTCCATTCATGAGACATAATTTCTCCAGACAAAATCTTGGAGCTGAGTTAGTGTATGCTCGCTACCAAGTCATCGTTAATATTTTGGTATCAATAGGTCGCCGGTTAGCCGACCCATGTCAGCGAATTTTGTGTTCTCTGAAGAGCATGGCCAAACTTATGCTAGGCCACAGAAGTGGTCTATAATGAATCTTCAGATTTGTTGCAAATCAAATCCTCACGAAAGATTGTCTATAACCACATAAAAGTCTCTATGTGCTAAAGACTGTTAACAAAGTTACAAAAGCTGCATACATAAGTAAGTAAAAAGGTCTGCTTACCATTACCCCTCATGCTTACGCCGAAGGAGTTAGCTTAACTTATCCCCCTCGAATCTCAGCGTAATGTACCAAACGATATAATGACTTTCATCAGTAGTTTGAGTAACCATATCCATTTGCATCTATAAACAAACCCACAACAGCCAGTAGCTGAGGCAAAAAAAAAAAAAACAAAACAAATTTCGCTTCCAATCACATCCCTAAAGCAAATATCACCACACAAAAAGCAGCAAACAAATACATATATCGAAAGCAGCAAACGTATCCCCAATTAATTAAGAACATAATTAAATCGGAAATGTGTGTTTGCTGTGCAAAAAAAATGCCGTGAAAGTGTCCGTAGGCGGGCTAGGCTATCTTATCTCGTTCGCGAAAGGCTTGCGCAATAGGTCTTGCGATTACACGGCACTAAATTCAAAGGGAAGTCACGTGCAGCAAACATTACCACCCATTCTTCCAATTCCATTGATCGGACCATTTCTTTCATCACTATCACTTCCTCGCTACCCAGGACTATCCAATTACATTATATTCGCAACAGTTCATCCCTTAATTACATTCAAAGTCCCTTGTGGGAGTTGCATTGGGTGGAGTGGCCGAGCACCGTACCTACGAGAGAATAATATACTTTTCGATAAGGGTCCAACAATGTGTTTACATCTAAGACAGGTTGAATATGGCGTAATTGCTGGGACTCGTCACGCACCCTAAATGACATCTTCTTATGGATGGAAATGGAATACGATGAGAACGAAGGGTGTGTAAGCATCCATCCCTTTTTCTTCTACTCTCAAACTGTAGATAAGAAATTATGCGGCATTGTAATCGCTTTATTCATGCGGTATGTATGCACATCCTGCCCGATAGCGCTTCAGCTGCAATTCATAATATATCTCAGAAAAACATAAAATAATTACAATTTTATCTGGGGATATTCCCCTGAGACTCATTGCAAGTACGGAGCGTGCATCCTTTGTCCACCCTAAGCTTAGTGCCATGAATATACGGTAAGTACGGTTCCTTAGAAAAGTGCGTACGGTTCTGAGGCATAACTGTGTGAGAAAAGAAAGGTCGTTTACCCCCAACAGCTTCGGCACCCCTCTATATTACTATTACTTCATCGCATAAGAGCACAATAGAAGGTAAAGGTGCTGCTCGCGTACAAGTATCTCTTAGGTAATTCCCAAGCAACAAACAGTATTGTTCTCATCTAAACCGTACATATACCTACCGTTTGTTGCTTTCGCCGTAGTGCTACTCCGTCTCCGTGGTAGCTAAGTGGTGAAAGACCAGAGGGAAACATTTTTCTTTTTTTTTCGAAAAGAAAAGAAAACAGATATAATACGAACGAACAGAAATCGGGGGGATAGAAAATTGAGATACAAATTTATGCTCTGTCACTCATTTTGCTTGCAAGCATATCCGTTTGTATTATCGGATTTACGTTTCAACCTCAGGTGGTTTCACGGGTGAGATTTCACATATGCTCGAACGTTATACACTACACACGCGGTGCATGCATTAGCACACTTTCGTATATAGATAGGGAGCGCGCAAAATCAACACACACACTCGTCCGGGGTGTTCTATTGCTGCACTTCGGAAAATTTGATGATAGATACGAATGAGTGCATCGCTCTAGCATATGCCGCTTCGCCTTACCTAGGTGCAACCCAACCAGCAGTATGGCTGGGAAAAAAAAAAGATACTCGCACTGCTATGCCATGTATCATATGGCGTTGATGGGGAAATATCCCACGGCGATGCACACGGTGAATTCTGTATGGCAATAGTTTTCCATTTTCACTTATTCACTTATTTCACTTATTCATTTTTCTTGTTGTTGTTGTTGTTGTACACACTTTTAGAGAAATGATTTATGATTCTTGTCATGTGTGTTACATCAAGGGGAAAAAAAAACTATCATCTAGCTATGGCGAACTTTTTAAACAAAAGTGGTTGACTTCTATTAAACTGACATTCATTGAGATGACAGGGGAATGGCAATTTATGAGCTAGAGCTTAATCAATGAAATGAGTCGGGCCAGTTAGGCGATGCGTGAGAATTGAATAATTACATCTGCCCTGATAAATCTTCCAACGACCATATGCGAACATCCCATTGCAGGTCCTCTAGTTCTCTTCTTAGCGTACCGTTCCTATCTGTATTACACTTAAGAAAGAAAGACAAAATCCAAAATAGACTCATCGAAATCCACGAATCCAACCCACTCAGGACAAGACGAAAAGACTAGGACCATTTAGTTTCGGCAAAAGCAGTCCTTACCGTATCTTGTTCTGGCGATATCGGCAACCAAAGGGGGATTTGCGGAAATACCTTTCCCGGAAGATAATTCAGATTCAGGCTGCAAAGAGCGGCGATACCTATCTAGACAATAAGCCTAAACTTTTATTCGCCTGCAGAAAGTTTCGAATCAATTTCCTCTACCAAAGCCTAAAGTGTGAACGTAGTGATGTTTTCTTTAAGGCCTGCCTTCTACTTAAGTGCCCCAAAAATTAATGTTGACAACCGCATTGGAGCACGCCGAAAGCAGTCAGCCGAATATCCTAGATGCTAATTGGACTTTTATGTTAACTTTAAAACCTGGCCACTCGTCCTTTTTACGTTATCATTTTTCACGTTTTGAAGTGGCCATAGTCGTAGGACATTAAGGTTAAGGTACGTAGGTTCAAAAAATACGCCTAAAATATTCATTCATCCTATCGACGTAAAAATGTATATCGTAAATATTTATTACTTTATATTCGCGTACCTTTCACTCTCGCTTTCTTTGGTAGTGACCTTAATATATTGCTTACATTTCTTTTCAGCCTTTCAAGGAATTCTTAAGCTAAATGAGGCTCTAAAATGAACATAACTAGAGCCTTGTCTAGTTTAAATATTCCTTGGGACATCGCGTTGACCTATTTGATACCCAGATTAGAGACTATAAACACTTGGAAGTCCTTCAACCTCTCGGAATCAGCATTAAGAACTGAAGATCAGTGACGGCACTACTGGATGGCTGGATTTTACCCGAACACCACCATGAAACCCCTGGTTTGAGTGTCAGCAAGCACACGAATAAAAAAACAGCGTACAAGGACTATAGCGGCTCGTGAGCTTCACGATTAAAAAAGAAGGAAAAAACATCAGCTTAATTGGAGGAAAAAGAAGCATACAAAGCGCTCGATCGAGGAAATATAGAGATTCCACTTTAGGAATAATGTTTGGAAGTTTTATAAAAACGTGTGACTTATAAATCGAACGTCAGCATTGTTTACGAGAAATATAGAGCCAGAAGTCTCCTGAACACCGCGTATAAGATCACATCTGGCGATTTGTGCGAGTGTCTGAAACAGTGACCCTATCATTTCAGTCCACAATTGAACTGCGAATGAACCCAGGAAGTTTAGAGCGATACATACCACATTTTTGTCAATTTTAAAAGCGAAATCCATGTCTAGTTTTGGCATCACTGTCAAACTTTTCCGTTTGCGCAGGATGACTATGCTAGCTGATGCACCAAGATTGGTTAGGACATAATCGAGGCTAAGAATTTAAGACTGCTTTCAAGCAGCATTATTTGTAAAAATAGGTGTCAACAATAAGGGACACCCACCATCGACGATTCTGCCCAAATGTCAGTCGATACCTAAAAGTTTACTTCATCTGCCTTCCGAAAACGACATCTGTTCAGAAATCAAACGAGGAATAACGCTGAGCATTGGCCGCTTGAATGACCAAAATTTAGATGTATTTCTTGTGTCTTAGCGATACCACTTCGAACATAAAATACCCCTGCCCACTTTCTTGATACACTATTCCCCAAATGCAATGCACATACCTTCCAGCAATTATAGACTTCATTCACTGCAGCTGAATCATATCATGGGATCGCCTCTCATCCCGCCACACTGTTTAGGCACAACCAGAATTTATGCAAATTCCCCACCCATTTTCAATTTACAAGTCGAACCGACACGAATCCCCAGCCCACACTTCGTAGCTGGATTTAACTCGAAAAGAGTCGTGTCCAAATGTTACCTCTTAAGACCAAAAAAATAACCATTCATTCAGTCAGGAGAATGAAAAAGTGAAAGTATTGCAAATTATGATCACGATAAATGTTGGCTGGCGCTGTTTCTTCGAATTGGTTACAAACAACCAAATGAAGGTGTTCAGCATGCTGGTTCTTCTTTGATGGCAAGACCAAGAGAATTGCGTAAAATTTTTTTTTAAAAAGAAGAATAAATCGTCCTCTGGCACTACCCATAGACAGTTACCTCGTTTAACCTAAAGCTAAGCACGACCATCAGTCATTCAACTCTGAACTAAACCTTTCTCTGTCAGTCATCGTCAGAGAGTAGGTACATATGTGTGGGGCTGGGGATCTCTCCGGTTTTCACAATTGGTGGGAAGTAGTATGCGTTAAGTATGCCTGCCATTGCCAGGCTGATGCTGAGCCCGTAGTCAGTCCATATCCGCAGCGCACATAGACTTTGACGTGAAGATGGAGTACTAGGTTGAAAAAACGGTATATCTGCTGCCAAAACAAGTATCCTCCATGCATTCGAGTTGGGTTCTTCATTTTTTTTTCGTTACCAAGGGTAACACAACAAAACAACCAGTTTATACTGTGATGGTGACGTTCGTTTGATGCTGGCTAATGCACTGCTGAAACACGTTCCGTTGATTTTGCTGTTGCGCTAGCGACAATGTTGAACGTCAGCAGCAAGGCGCATTCATTGAGACAGAGTTTCAGTTTGAGACTCATTTGAGTGCGCTCGGGCTTCTGTGATTTTTCGTGATTCTTCAACCACTAGCCACGGGAGGTCCGCACAGGATCACTTCCACCTATATGGCGTGCGCGCGCGGCTGTGAAACATAAGATTGTGCCGCGCAGCAGTGTTTTCATTTCGACATCCTAACAACTTCTGTTTGCATCTCGAACTAGACACTTATACATGCGTGTCCATCATTTGGTTTAAGTTGCACCGGCAAGGGATGTCAAAGATGGACGATGGACGGACGTGGGATTCAAAGTCAACGACGACATCGTGACGGGTGATTGATACCATGGCAGTTCCTGACTGCCAACTCATTAGAAGTAAATAACATATTGCAAACGTGATATCCGGAACACTTGCATCATCGCTTGGGGTGCACGTGGCCCCTAAATGAACAAATCTCAACAAAAACCCATCCCCGGAGTTGTAGTACTCTCTAAGTAATATGAGACTTGTTTACGTCCTGAAGATGTTTTCATTCTTCCTCATATTTCTTCCCCTCATTTTTAATCTGCCTCTTATTAGTGGGAGATGGGGGCGTTTCGTTGTGGGCTCTGGAAGATTAATAAGTATTCCCGTTTCAGCTTCATTAGAGCCGTTGCCAAGGTGAGTTGTTATTCGACGGCAAAGGGAGCGTAACTATGACGATGTCGGATGAAACGGCGGAGCCTTATGGCGCACAACACAGCACAATGAGTTGAATAAAAATTGTGAGAAAAGTTCAATCGTTACGACGGCTAATGGAGTGTATATCCTGGGAAGGGATGATTGTTTTTTGTTTTCCTTGTGCAAAGTTAAAAGCTGTTGCATTAGGGAGAAGTAATTTTGTGTGCCTTTGTTATTCCATTGAAATTTCAACTTAGTTAAGCATAGCACAGACTAGGAGTGGCAGGCAAGGTGATGTTGTTGCTAAGATCCAAAGTGAAGTATATTTCAGGTGAATGAGATTTAGATGAAATGAGATTATTATTCGAAGATGCAAATAGTTTGTTGCCATGCTGATGAATTGTAGATGATAGGGTGTAAATTACAAACAATGAAATTTACTTGCTTATAGGTTTCATATTTCGCTGGAGGTAACTGCAGATGATAGTTAATGAAATTTCTATTAAAAGTGAGTGAGTGAGCTCTTGAAGTTATTCGCCCTGTGCATGTAACAATGTAGTAACAATGCTAATTTGGATTGTTCTGTGCCTGAAGTAGGTAGGTACATACCTGTCTAAAGTTATTTACGTCACTGGTAATAGAGGGGTTCTTGCATAGTTCTCATGTAGGGAAGATATTAAATTTATGCAAACATTTTCTTAAACAATACGCCAAACTGAAGGGTGATCCAATGGGGGCTGTACCATAAAATGGATAAGAACGTCTCTGGATCTGGAACCCTCGGCAGCAAAAAAATAATTTCGCGCGATGCAACGTTTCGATTCTTTTGGCATGATTTTCACAAAACTTCACATCGAAACCATAAATATTTTGTAAATTAGAAAAATTTATAGAAAATGTATATAAGATAGAATTTTAAGTAAGAAAATCATTTGTAGGATGTAAAGGTCTTATGTTAAGAAACATAATTTTGCTTAGAGCAATATAACTTTTTGTTGGGTTGGTATTGCTAAAATCTTTTACAGAATTAAACAGGGTCTGCAAATTGTATTAAGTAGTTTTTGTAGCTTTTTCTAATAGCTCTGAAGTTATTGCATTTTCAAAATCAGAGTTGAGGTGATGTTACCTTGTCGCGGAATAATTTACCAGGGCAATGAAAACCCTTTGAGTCCCTTTTATCCCTTCCATATCCCCCTTTTATTGATTCGCACGCTCAAGTCCTTAAGACGTGGAAGAGCAGCCGTGGGTCAGTCATCAGCCAATGGCTCACTGCAGCAGAACCTTGGGGAAGTAACCACTACAGGTTAACTCGGGTGTGAGCAAGAAGGCTTTATATAGACGGACGGTCTACAGCAATGGGAAGGCCAGGAGACTCCCAATGGACCAGCGGGTCCAATTGGACGGACTGTCCGCAACGATCGAGTACTATCCAAGGCACAGCGAAAAGAAAGACGGACGGTCTGAAGCAGCAGAGTACAGAACAGAAGCACTCCAACATAATATTTCAGGGTGTCGGCGGACGTATCATTGAAACACCATAACTTATTTGTTAATGCCCCAGAGGCAGACATCAGCAATTGTGGAGCGCCGGCGGGCCAGCGAACTAAAACTTCAAGGAAATACTGGTCCACTTCTTTTACTTCTGAGCTTAAGGAATATCTCCATATATAGGATCCGCCAAATAACTTTTTCTTTTTGAAAATGCTATAAAAAAAAACTACTGAATATTTTCTCAAATTTCTTTTCTTATTTGAAAGTGCAATCCTTCCGGTTAATAATGGAAAATAATTTCATTCAAATGGCTGCCTCGGCTGGCCATGCAGTAGCCTACACGATCGGTCCAAATTTTTAAGCACATTATCGATTGTGTGCAGCTGTATTTCACCAATGGCTTCACGAATATTGTCCTTTAAAGCGTCAATTGTCTCTGGCATTTCGGCGGAACACTTATCTTTTACGGCACTCCACAAATATTAGTCCCACGGTGTCAAATCGCAGCTCCGCGGTGGCCAAACGACATCAGCTCTGCGGCTGATAATGCGATCTTCAAAAACAGGGCGCAAAACATCGCCATTGACTGTAACGGCCACTCCTTGCTCATTGTCGAAGAAAAATGGCACAATTATGCCTCTGGACCAAAATCCGCACCAAACAGTGACTCGTTTTGGCTATATCGGCTTTGCAATGTATGCGTGCGGGTTTTCAATGCCCCAAATGCGACAATTTTGCTTGTTTACATACCCGCCAAGATCAAAATGAGCTTCATCTGAAAAGATGATTTTTTTGGCAAAATCGGCATCTTCTGTAAGTCGATCGCCCATTTGATTTCCCAGCGTTGTTCAAGCGTATACACAACCATATTCGTTCAGCGGAAGGATAAAACTAATTATCTGTCAAATCAGACGTGAGCTAAGTGTTACCATTCGCGAAATAAGCACTAGTTGAAAAAAAAAACGTTAAATGGCGGACTCTATATTTGTGGTATTTGTGGTTATATGTGGTAGAGTGACGCAGCTTCCCTTCCTTCTTGTCTACCCAATTTCCGACGAAGTTACGATCAGGATTTTACCTCAAAAAGTTTCGGCAGGCCTCCCAGTTTCAGAAAATTCATCACTGAGGACGATACAATTCTGGTGTTGCTGCATTTCTTTGATTTAGGGGTTCTTGAGGCAGCCATTCTTTTGCGATGTTTATTCATCACATACACGCTGCTCCTATTTATTTTGTTTGTTTAGTCTGCCTTCTCCGACACCGATGACACCTTATCAACTTGTCCTGTTTAACATTCTAAAGAGAGCTGTTTTCTTCGGTTTCTTCAAAAAAACTGCAGCCCTGTGATGTATAACATAAAACATACCCGAGAATTAGCAACAAATCAATCCTAGAAAAAGGTCGCAGTGGAGTCTGATAATGTGAGGACTTCAAGTAATATTAGAACGACCGTAAATTGACTGTCTATGCCTTGTATTTGAAGTAAAGGTGATTTCAGATTTGAAGTCAAAGTACCAAAGTCAAGTCAACGAATTAAAATTTCATTTCTCAGCAGGTCTAACTCGAAGAAATTTAACATAAGATAAAGTCAGTACGAAAGAAATTAAGCAAATGTTTCGTTTCAGCCTGGCAACACCTTCGAATAAAACATACGAAACGAACTCAAGCCTCAACCCGCATCATCGATTTTTGAAAAACATAATTCCCCTTTCAGTAGCCAATAATCACTTGGTTTTCTGAGCAAATAGCCACTTTAGCAGTTCCCCCAAAATCCGAGCAACAAACAGCCAGCAGGCATCCGCCTGCGCCGGACAAAGTGATCTTTACCACAACATTCGACCATGCATGAAACAGTTTACTCCGCATCCTCTTGTAAACGCCAGAAACGCTCGCTAAGAGATAGAAAGGTAAACCTTCCCGCCAATTTATTTCCAAGCGAATGAGTTTCCTGCTTCTCCTCTTTTTTTTTTGAGTGTTTCAGCTCAGTGTCTGACGACGATGACGATGACGATGACTACGACGACGAAGAAGATCATAATGACGGTGATCATGATAATGATAGCCTCGCGATGACCCATTGTCTTTGGTTCTGTGTGTGATTTACCTGACCATTGTGTGCTTGCCTCTCGAGTCTCGATGGCTTGTTAGTTGAACTATTTCATGGTTAATTTGCAGCAAAGCCCCGGAAGGGATGAAGCAATACGTTATGGCCAATACACATGATTTGAAAAAAAAAAAAAACAACAACAAAGAACACTCTTTTGTGATATCGATCTTTATGGCTTAGATAGTCCTAAGACGGTGGTTCTGTTGCTGAAGGTCTAAAAAAAACCTGCAGTTGACCTTACTACTTTTCCTCTGTTACGTGCTTCGAACAATTGATTAACTTTTAATCAGATTACTGTGAATCAAGAAGAATCACATTTGCTTTTGACAAACGAATAAATTCGGTGGTGGCCTCAAGATGATGGCCTTCCTCTTCGTATATGGAGATGTGGTGCTGCGGACGAATGGATATGAGTGGAATACTGATTAGAATTCGGGAACAACAATGAAAATTGTGTCAAGTACAGTGCACTCGAAGCAGTTAATCAACGTGGAATGAAATTTCGAGCGAAAGGATGAGGTTCGTTTTTTATGGATTCTTTTCCTATCCAAGGTTGAGCGATAAATTCAGAGAAAGTCTATAAAATTTGAGTGTAGGTGTTGGTGAAGTGTTGTAAAAATAAATTATCTACATGATTAGGAAAGCTTACCATTTTACGATTCATAAAGAGGAATTGCCATAGAGTCGTAGGAGGTAGCGAAGTTTTTTGGGAAAGTCCATTTCCTGAACGTGAAATTGTAAAACTCGAACGAAATGAGTAAACATTTTACTACCAATTGCAATTTGTATTGTGCTGGGTTTACTGGCTTTCTTGTGACAACCGCTTTATACGCTTAAAAAAATTCCACTGGTGCTGGAGTCTTTGTGGTATTCCAAAATATTAGATTTATCTACTCCTTAGGTAAACATGTGCCTGTTTTGCAAACGGAGCTACTGACTGTCCTTATAGCCATGCTTCACAATGCGCCCAACAGGTGGGAGCAAGAAGTATTTGTTTTTGCATTGATAGCCAAGCTGCAGGAAACTGCGCTGCTCAACCCTCATACTTTGACTCGAACTCAAGTTTTCTCTGAACTGAGGTTGAAAGGCTTAATACATTGAATCTGGTCAGGGACCACACTGGCACCCAGGGAAATGAAATTTTTGATAATCTTGCTGGGCAAGGTTTAGAAGAAGTTTATCAGGACCCGAACCTCCGTTGGGTCTACCTCCATCTGTAGTCATGTCTTCCATTGATACTTGAGTTTCTTGTGAATACAAGATTCTGTGCCGCAACTGCGATGGGTGCAGACAGAGCAATCAAATGCGCCTGGACATCTGAAAAAAAGTCCAGTCTTTCATCTCTCAGGAGAATCAACTGCAAGCTACTAGTAGGCGCCCTTTCAGGCCATCAACCTTTTGCTTAGCACTTTATGTGTTAGGCTTGAGCGACCCCACCACTTGAACTGCTTGTGGTTCAATGTTCATCACTTCCTCTGTAGTTATCCTGCCTTTGCTCGCATCAGGTTGCGAACACCTAAGCTTCGTATCGACAGACTGCAAAACTAAGTACATTAATGTAAGATGTCTGTACTACCATCCAAAGGATCAGTTATTGTGTGTGAGCGCTCCATGGGACTAATTCTCTTGAGCGTCTCCAAAACAGATTCCGAAAGTGTGTTGTCAAGGTAGACTTGAGCCTATCATAACTGAAGTTGTAAATCGCTCCCTAATTAGCATTACCAGCCCCTAAGTCCCCTTTAGCATTATAACCTTCCATGCCATGGAAGGGATTTATAATTAGAAGATCCAAATCTGAGGAACCCTTCATGTCAAAAATTAACATTTGCACGAACAATGCCCATCTCGAAAAAATTGGAGCACGACCGACTCAGTTGGTATTGTCATGTTCAAAGGCCGACATGAACCCCGTCAAAAAGGCGATGGCAATCAACGTTCCCTTAGAATCCTGAATCCTCCTCGATCACAGAAATGCAGAAACACCAGCATTTGGTTTGCCTCAATGATGAAGTGATTCAAAATCGGGAGGTCTGCAGATATTTTTTGAGGTCGAAACGGCGAACCTCATAGGCGGACCAGTAGGAATGCTGTGAAGTGGGAGGGTTATGACCCTATAATCTTGATCACAACCTCGTGGTTAAATGGAGAGGAAGAAGATGGAAAAAACTTATGGCGATTCCAAAGGGCAGATTTGAACTCACATCCATGAACACAGCAATAGCAGAACATAGTCTTGCAATCAAACACCTTACTCTTAAGCTCCCTCAGACTTGCTTGTTGATACTTACTTACTTAACAGGCTCCCGACCCGTGAAGAGTCCCTACCTGAGATACGACAACCTCTGCGATCCTGAGCACGATGTTTACAGTTATCCAGACCAAGCGCTCTGGCATCCGCGATGGCTTAGACTTTAAAATGGAGGTTCGGTCTTCCTTGTCGTCTCGAACCTGGGGGCTGGGATTCGAAGATCCTCTTGGCTGGAGCGTTGTTGTCCGAGCCAATATAGTCGACGAGTTTAAGCTCTTCGGACTACATTCACATCTTCGTACAGCTCATAGAGTTTGTATCTTCTCCTCCATTCGCCCTCCTCGCACACAGGACCAAGGATTTTTCTTTCAAAGGATCCCAGTAAAAACTCTCTATTCCTGCTTATCGTCCAGCACCCACTTGTTTTGCCAAACCGAAGTAGCAGCGGTTTCCTAGGGTAATTCTTCGACGGATCTTCACTAAGATGTCATTTGTGGAGTTGATGTTTACCCCGTGGTAGATGAACTCCTTAACTACCTCAAAGTTGCTGCTATCAACAGTGACATTTTGTCCTAGTCGGTGGACAGATGATTGTTTGTTTGTTGATAGCAATATTTAGTCTTGTCCTCATTTACTTCAAGGGCAACTAGTTCCGCCTGTTCTTCAATAGCCGTGAATAGCACTATCTGCTCAAGAACAAGATTGAAAAAATCACACGAGAGCGCATCTCCTTGCCGAAATCCGGTGCATGTCTGAAAGAGTTCAGATGAGCTGCTGCCAAACTGCACATTGCATCGCGTGTTATCTACTGTCATGCGACACATCTGGATCAGTTTTGACGGGATCCCGAATTCGGTCATCGCCACAAAAAGCTCCTGACGATGAATGCTGTCATATGCGGCTTTAAAGTCGATGAAGAGATGGTGTGTCTCGACTTGAAATTCGTTGGTCTTTTCCAGGATTTGCCTCAGTGTGAAGATGGTCTACAGTTGATCTGCCGGGCCGGAAGCCACACTGGTACGTGCCGATTAGTGTGTTGCAGCAAGGTTTGAGACGTTCACACAGTACGTTGGATAGGATCTTATATGCGACATCGATAGTTCTTGCAAGACATAGCATCGCCTTTCTTGTAGATGGGACATATGGAGCTGATGGTCCAGTTATCGGGCATGCTTTCCTCCACCCAAACTTGGTCGATGATTTGGTGCATGCGCCCTACCATAACATCACCTCCGTATTTGAAAAGCTCTGCAGGTAGACCATCAGAGCCGGCGGCCTTGTTGTTCTTTAGCTTTTTAATAGCTAAGCCAACCTCTTGTATACTGGGCGGAGGGACTGGTTCTTCATTGACTGGACGTGGGTTCTTTTCTTGCCCCATCACTCTCTCTCTACATTTTGTCCGTTTAGCAGCTGCTAGAAGAGCTGCTTAAATACAAATACTATTCCCTTGCTTGTTGCTTGCTACACGTGAAATAATTTGGCAAGGCCTTTTAACAGAAATGTTTATTGTCCACCATGAGGGTGTTAATAGAAAACGTGTTCGTTGTTGCACAGTCATTCTTTTGCAATAATTGTTAATAGAGTCCTATAGAGTAAACTCTTTTGTATTAATATGCTGGCAGGTTTTCCCATTAAAGAAGATCATTGTTATTGAAGAAAAAATAAACACGGAATTACCATGAGACCAGTATTTCTCGTTTAACCTGCCTAAACTAAGCCCACTAAATATAGCCGGACCCAAGTTAAGTTTTCTCCACATGTTGTACGCGTACAGAGCCAAACATTCATTTCTACACTTTTCGTCTTTTTTTTTTTTTTTTGTTAAGCCGCTTAGTTAACTTTAATGTTTTCTGTCGTAAATAAGTGATATTATTAGCACACAAACAAGTGCATTATGCAATTAATAAATTGCAATCGCATGTTAATTCCAAATGGAGCAAGCCAGCCGCATTCAATTTTATATAACTACTAAACCTCATTAATAAGCCACGAGAAGCGTTAAGCGTTCAGCGTTCAGCGTACGCTGTGTCATGCAATAAATTTGTAATAATCTAATAGTGAGAGACGCATGATAGTCATCCGCATCTCAGTTCAGATTCGTCGATATCGGCGAACAATTCAAGTTAACACAAATCGTTCGCTTATCCCAGCCATGTGTCACTTATATGGGGGCCAAGTGTAAATGGACCCCCATCTGTATCTACACCTCCATTCAGCTTCCTTAGATAGTTCGTTTTCTGTCGTTCATCGTTGACTCGGAGACGTTCATGTGGGTGGGATATTCCGAAAATCGGATTTTCACTTTTTTTTTCATTCTTCTTCTTTTGTCTGTTTTGTTTGGGAGGAAAGAGAAAATTTTGCCATAAAATGTGCGCACCTTTAATTGGGTTGTCTTTTTGCCTTCCTTTATTGGTTTGTTCTACTTCTCAATTTTTGTGTTTTTTTTTTTCTTTCTTCTACACCCGCATCAAGTGATACTGATTTGTATCAATTTATTCACCTTTTATCTGCCATTTGGTGTGGTAGTTTTATTGATACTATGTATGTATGTATGTATTTCGATTCGATGTCGAATAATGGTGTGGCAGGGAAGGCAGCAGCGACTAGGGAAACGATTTTCCCACGCAGACCACGTCTCGTTCAATGTAAAGTATATTAAGTTTGTGTGTTACGATTTTTCTTGTGTGGTAATGGTGACTGGGGTTTTCTGACATTTTACTGATTTTCACTTGGGAAATTTGTAATTTGAATCGATATAGTGTTTTGTGGTTTTTTTTTTTTTTGTTGTTATTCTTTTCTCTGACACCCTTATTTCTAATGTGTGCGGTTCTTATCAATCTGTGTGGAATTTCTATGTCGTCGCATGGGAATCACAAATGCATGCGGAACTTGAGTTGATTTTGATAAGAATTTGCTTTGAATTGACAACAAATTGTTGTAGGTGTAGATAAGAGTGTGGGGAATACTTTTATAGTGGGTGGTTTTTCCATATCCACCCGGAAAATAAAACTGATTGTCGGGAACTTTACCAGTAGAAATGTTTTTTTTTTTTTGTTGGTACACGTTTTTCCTTACCAGCGACGATAGTCCCGTGAGCGGCAGTTGCTTAGGAAAGAATTTCGACAGTGTGATTTACTTCATATGCTGGTAAGAATATATATTTGGGACGCAGGAATCATGAAATAGGTGCGAATAAAGACCGTCTCTATTGGAAAAGCCACAATGGCTGTGACTGGCTTAAAGAGCGACATATGTGGGTTAAAGCGCACGCGCACCGCAACCAAGAAAATAATTTACGGACTGCAAGTTCGATGTTTCCAACTTTAGTTTTATGAGTTCGGCTAGGAACCGGCCAGTCCAACGAAAAAGGTTGGCTAGTTCTCTAAAATTGAGATCATCTTTATGGAGAAAATGTTTCCCATCAGCATAGTCTGGCTGGCTCTTGCAAAAGCCCATTTGCAGATAAAGTACGATTCATTTTCGTCATTTTGCAGATTGAGATCTCTCACAAAGCCCTAACTAACTCTAACTTTTTCTTACTATGATAGTTTTAAGATGATCCTTAAGAGGACTAAACCCAGGTACAATACCGGTTAAGGATCGGTCTGAGGATTTTACGTATTTTAGGATCGTAAGTTAGTCCTTGTAGATATTTAATTCAGCTGAATTTTTGTCTTTCGATCAACATCTTTGCATGTCTACCTCACGCAAGATCATACCAGTATTCGGTATGTTGTAGAGCTAAGTAAAAGCTTAGTCATTTCACTTTTGTTTGGGCCGATGAGCAAGCACCTTATGAATTGTTGTGGGCCAAACAGGATACTAGCATGACCGGGGAACCAGGTTTCATCTGCTTAACCTGTTCAGATTACTTACGACTTCTCTCACATTTTTTGAGGTAGTCGTAGACTTTAATAGCAGCTTGGCTATCTGAGGCACTGATGAAAAAGTACAAGACAGCGCCTTTAACCTATTTTCCTCAAAAGGATATTCACAGCAATTTGGGTCACGAATATATCTGTATCAACGCAATTTAGCTTGCAGGACTGATCAGATGCGGATTTCTCAGAAGAGTGCCAAGCATCAGTAGCCTGACTTTCTTCAATATACAGATTTTAAAGCTTTTTCCTGAGCTACAATTGCTTTCTAGGAGCCATAAAGTCTTCGCTCTAGCAGTGCCTCTATCTTCGTTTTGCTCCCAGTGTTTTAAAATTTAGTGGAAGATTTTCTTTGGGAGAGTCACTTTTTCGAGTCACTTAAAATTACCCCTGTAACTTGACTTAGAAGTATAAATACATGGAAAGTCCTGTTTTCTGTTTTATCCACTCTGTGTATTCCTATCTCCTAAGAAGGTGTGACATTGTTTCTATGCCCAAATTGTATAACCTTTCTTCAGCTGTCTAACAAAATAACCCAAATGATGAATATTTGAAACAAATAAACCTCAAGAAATAAGGACATATTCTCTACAAAGATATTTAGGTCAGGGCCTCTTTTATTTCCAAAAAAAAGTATTCCAGAAACCACAACTCGCTGAAAAACACTTCTAAAAAATGGTCGCGCAAACAACTTCTTATTTTTGGTCTATTGTTAAAAGGAAGCATAAATCTAGTTAGAACTCTGGTTTTTTTCTTTACATCCTCTCTTTGCAGAGGTCTTCTTATGGCCAAACTTGCATCCAAAGAATAGAATCATTCGTTTCACCCTTTATGCCCTTGGCAAGTTCGATTTGTAAATTTTAACAACAATTTACCAACCTGCTCTTGATTTAAATTTGTTATTGAAGTTTGAAGTGAAGCAGGTTCCTAACTCTTCCTAACTGCTTTGAAGACTTCTTCGAGGGATTCGAAGAGAAGTAAATCGTCTGTGCTTATAGTCACTCCGACAAAGTACATATTTCGGGCTTAAATAGGGAAATTTCTCTAAGACATAGTTTAGCCCCATTACGGTCGATGTCAAATGTCCAAATTAATAATATAACCAATACGTTGAGAAAAATTCCAGCAGACAAGAAAACACTGAAAAATAATAAGCAGCATCTGTATGCGCTAAAAGAGCTCAAGAAACCTTGGAAACCAAATTTATTGCTCTATTCGATTCTTCAATTGTCCAGATCCAGCCCTTAAAATGAACACTTGGAAGAGTCTGACCAGTTACTTTTTAATTAAATTAAAATTCTTAACAATGTAGACCTTAAAAAGACTCTGGAGAAATGGATATTCTCTAGGGATATATTCAGAAACGGGATTCTGTTTAATAAGATTCTAATACACGATTCCCCAGGTATTTTAAATTTACACAATGGATCCAAATTAATAGCCTTAGCGAGCAGTGAAATCCATCAAAAGACCACGCTTCTACCTTCCTTCCTTCCTTCACATATTTAATAAAAACAACACAACAAAAAAAAAAACTTTGTCGCTTAACTTCGAATACACCGATTGCTTAAAGTCGTGAAGATGAACAACAAACAAAGTATTGTAAACTGACCATTATATGCTTAATGATCTCAAATATCTCCCCTTACGACAAAAAGTCCATACAGAAGTCAACACTCCTTCTTATCAGGCTTAAGAAATCTGTATTAAATTAGCTTCTTCCTGTTTTCACAGGGTGTAAAGTGACTTTGCGTGATGCTGAAACTCACAACAATATTATGGGTGTGTGTGTCTCCTTTGCAGCTATAGCTACAGCCCATGTGGTTACTGCGGGTTATGGATAGCAAGTATACTTTTTATACTTTTTAAGGGGATTCTCGGAAAGCAGAAAATAAACCATTTAATCCGAGCACAAGAAAAATAAAGTTTCAACTCGCTGGTGCTGGGCAATAATGAAGATAATAGTTCTAGGAAAGTTGCGCCTTATACGTTAGAGTTTTTTTTTTTGGGTACTTTTATTACATGATACACAAAACATACATGAGGAAGGTTTAAAATGGTTAATGCGCAGCTTTTTCCCTAAAATTTGTGCCTCCATTTGAAAGGTTGGACAAAAATAACATTAACCCAAAACTGACTTCTCATCTCACATATACTACGACTCTTTCATGGGTCCGCTGGTAGGAACCTGAGACTCGAAAACTATAATCAATGCTCAGTCATGAGTGAAAAAATCAGTAAACAGACTGACTGCACTGCAACTAACCTAAACTCTTTTACAGTGTCTCGGTAGAAACAACAACAACAGCAGAAGACGAAGAAGAAGAAAAAACCCCAAACCTGTCCAGACAACTTTCCAGATTTGGCTTTCAAAGAAAAATGTTTTTCTTTCGTTTTTTTTTTTCGTATTCGGTTTCTTTGGTTGTTTTGTTTGTTTTGTTTGACTTTTTGTGTAAAGCGTGAGGCGTGAGGGTAAAGCTCCCCCACTTCGCTCGTGGTCCGGACCAATCGACCAGCTCGCAATATCTCATGACTAGCGAGCGTTGAGCTCTTCTGGTCGTCGTCATCGTCATCGTCAACGTTGTCGTTGTCGTTGTCGTTGGTCGTATCCTATTGCCATATTCCTCCATCCAACAACCAGCCTACCTACCTACCTATCTCCATTGACTGCATTCAATTTGTGAAGAAAAGTTTTTTAGCAGCGCGCCTTTGCACAGGCACAGGCACGGGCACTACACCACTACCACACCACCGTACCAAACAAGAACATAATTTTTGTTGATTGCAGAGTAAATAAAGAAAGGCAATCACGCGTTCGGCACTCCTCTCCGCCTTCGCGCCGTTGCTGGTGCAAGACCTAAGCTGAGACCATCATCACAGCTTGTTTGATGACAATAGCTAACGTTGAATCGTTGGTTCGGTAGAAGTGGCTGATGAACAAGAAGCAAGTAGCAGAAGTAGAGAGAGAGTACAAGCTGCGGTTTGCTTTGGTATACATATAGTGGAATGGAAGTCACCTTCTCCTCATAAAGTGTGTCAAGCGACCGCAATACTCCGGTGAAATCAGGTTTCTCTCTGGTGTGTCTCTTGGTTTTGGTTTGGTTCTGGCCAAGTGTCGGTCCAAATTCAACACGACCGCCCGTCAAAGTTGGTCTTTACTCGCAAAATCATTTCTGGAAAAAAAAACCGTCAACTCCAACTCCATGAGTAGCCAGCCGGTTCTCGAGAAGAAGGTTTTTCTTGTTTTTTTTTTTTGTTTTATTATGATCTTCTCTGTGCAAGGAGAAGACGAATGCTGCTGGTGTTTTGGGGTATCGTCTTCTTCACGTTCTTGCATCTTAAATTCCATTTCAGTCCGATTCGTTCAGAAAAAAAAAAAATAAAAAAACAAAACACTTTTCATTGCCAGCACCTTGTGCTTGTTCACTCGAAATGGTAAGAAGATGCGCGATGATGCGAGATCAACTCACTAAAGAGATGTGGTATGGTGACTCACTGAGCTCAGTGAGGTTGAAGTTGCTCTTGTTCTTTGTAAGTTTTTTTTTTGACAATTAATTAGCAAGAAATTCATGATGACAAGTTCTTCAAAGTGTTAACACAAGATGCCTAATAAAGAAGATAAGGGGACCCGTTCGCTGTACCTAGAGTGTACAAAAAAAAAAAACAAACTTGTTGTTGCGTTTAGGTATTTTGCGTGAAGAGAGCTCAAATTTGAGTGCGAAGGGAGATAATTGGAGACATCTCGCTTTGGCTTTGGTGATTGACGAATGTTGTTGACTTCATAAGATGCCATGGTGATAAGTGTGCAAATTGTATTGAAGACGATTTTTGAAACTAAATAGAATTATTTTTAGGTTTTAATAATGGGTGAAGTTATTGAACTTTCGATGAGAGGTGATTTATGAACTTTTCCACTTGAAGTAGGTACCTACCTAGGTATATGAGTGGGTGGTTAAATTGGGTAAAAAATAGATAATTATTATGGAATCTGAGGTGGTGCTTTGAGTATCAAATTATATCTGCAAATTGAATGTAATTGTTTGCCTAGCCTTTTTGGCTTTAAATACTCAAGTTGGTCACTTTAAGTTTATTTTTTATATGAACGCGCCTTGAAAATATAGAAACATGTACATATTTTAGTACACATCGAGGAATTCGATTAAATTTTTTTAAGATGCATTGTGGGCCAACTGTTGGATCGATTTTGACCCAACTTCGTAGCAATATTCTCGGGCCAGTACAAAAAATTGCTCAATCGATTTGGCAGTTTCAGAGTCCAAAACAAACTCCACAAAAGCGCCACCTATTGGTTCAAGATTTTATGATCTTCTTTTTGCCAATTAGCCATTTTAGTTATTTTGAATTGGAGTGATTTTGGTCACTAAAGAGGTAATTTGTGAATAACTTGACTACAGCGCTACCTATCGGATCGTATGAACATAGATTGAATAAAGCATCAATCGGGCAAGTCCCTTAGAAGTTACACCATAACACACAAACGCACCAAGGATATTGCGTCATATTTTAGTACAATCAACAAAGAATGCATTTTTGTGGGCAAACTACTAAACCGATATTGATCTAACATTTCGTGGTATTTTCTGCTCTGTTTTTTTTTTTTTTTGCTGGCTAAATGAATAGGAATGTCTTTGCGTAGAATGTACCAAGTTTGGAACCCGTTAAAAGTTACCATCATTAAGAAAATGTTGAACTAAATCGTGATTGTAGGCTGGATGTGCACAAATATAAGGCGGTCTTTTAGGTCGACTTTGCTTACATCCTCCAGCTTATCGTAGAAGTATCTGTCGAGGGTCCTAAGCCTTAGGCTATTAGGCTCGGGCATTCGCAGATTCGAACACATTCAATTTCTTTAACGTCCCTGCAGTTCTGCAGTAGTCGTTCCACAGCATAGTGCCCCATGGGGACTCCTGTTAGTACTCGGGTAACCTTGCGGTTTAGCCTGACCATGAGTTTTGATCTCCTTTTGCTAATCGTCGGCCTTTTGGCTCTTTTGTATGCCTGCACGTGCCGACTTGTGTCCAGCGTAGGTTAGTTATACTCGATTTTCGTGCAATAGAACTAAGCGGTGTTCTTATGGATTCAAGTGCAAGTGATGAGCAACGGTGCCTACACCTTCGTTGCTGTGCTCATTGATATATCACTCGCGTAACAAACTGACCTTACTTGCTTACTTAGACGGCCCCACGGTCCGAGGTGGATCTGGGCCGCTCCAATATGCGCGATCTTTTGCTTAGAGGTCCCTTGGTTGAGGTCCCTTCCACTTGTGCGCGCCCCCTAATGCGAGTGTTTCCCCTATTATGTTGTCCTGCGGACTAGAGTCTAAGATTCTCTTCTATGTTGGTGTTCGTAGAGTTCATCGCTGAATAGCCTCCTGGATAAACAATTGGGGACTAACCGGGTCTAAAACCGCTGTGATAGGGTCGGGTCAGGTGAATCAGGTCTTTGAAAAATGATTTCAATCGCTCATATAATACGCGATGTTTAGGAAACACTCTAAAGCTGGCGCAGTTTTGAGGGGTTCCATTCATCACGTCTACGTTCTTTCAACCAAATCCTTTGAAATTAGTTGGTGTATGCTCTTTTCGAGTCATCTGGTGTTGCCTTAAATAGTTCGGCGGATCCGAGTTATAGACCGTCCGGCCCAGCAGCCTTGATGGACTTTCGTTAAGATATTGCTATCCTCATTTCATTTTGGTCGGATCAACAGAACGTCTTCACCAAAGGACCCCTCTATGCAACGTATCCTGACTATCGTATATGTTTTAAAAGATAACCTTAATTATTTGTCAAAATTAGGCGTTACAGGAAGAATACCATAATTCGTTATTTGAGGGCCGTTTCCAGGTGGCCCAGGGCCAAGGGCCAAAACACAAAACAGAGAGGCAAATGCAACGATGGTGATGAGTTCTCATCTGAACCCGATCTTCCAAGATATCAGTGTGTCCTGGCTTCAAACGAATTAATTTCGCAAACTACTTAAACGGTTTGAATTCTCTGCAGTTGATTTGACAATTTCACATGTTTCAGCTTGACACAAAGTTACCTTTGAAACACGCACTTTATGGAGTAGTACGCAACTAAAATGTGTGTCACTTGGTACTTAATTTCCTCTTCTTCAGAGACCTTCCATTGGATCAATCCGATCGTATTTATGAGACACGCTTATACAGGAAAGCCTTGTGCTAATTAAGCGAATATATTTTACTGCCACAAGTGAGAAGAATGACTTTTAATCATCCAAAATAATAAAACTGAGAGAAGAAAGAACCAAGAAAAATATTGTTAAAATATTTAAGTACACCAGGCACAGACACTCATTATTTTGATTGAAACGACAAGAGGTTCATAATTCATTATTGTTGTTGTTACATGGAAAAGTGAGAACATATCGCAACTATTATTGTTTGTCGTTAGTTAAGTGTTGCTTGTGTCAGTTTTGTTTGTTTGTTCCTAATCGGAAATCTCCAATGTGAAGTAAAACAAGAGTGTTACTACTGTTTCGGGGGAACGGTCATATAATTGTCTTGATTATCGAAATGCTCTATTTCCCTATTTAATATAATTTGCAAAAGCAATGTCCAACGATAACTCTTGTCTTCTTGCAGGTAATCCGTAAAAGGCCTCAAATAAAATGTACCTCAAACAAAACCATGATTACATGATCTGTGGGAATGGCCATGGCCAATAGTGACATGCCTATGACGAGTGTTTAATTCTGTACACAGTTCATCTAACCATTTTCCACAATCACTGTCAGAATCAACGAAAAGTCTTTATAATATTATGAAGATAATTGCTGCTAACTTAATTACAAAGGAAAACAACAACAGTAACGGTAATAACGAGCCATTGAGGATCGTTGTACTTTAGACGCAGTGAAGTGTTAATCCCGTCACATTTGAATCGAAAACACTCACACTGGCAATACATACTGCTCTCAACGTCAATTGAAGATGGCAGCATTGACATTAAGGGTTATGTTGTTTGAATTCAGTTTAAATAAAAGGTAACAGCATTTTGATGAAATTTGTAGGCAAACCTTGACCTTGCAAGTTATTCTGTCGATAGAAATCATAGAGACCCCGAACAAATGTTTGTCACAATTATTGTCCGTTGAAAATAAGGAATTATGTTAACGTGTGTCTTTTAAATAGATCGCAGCAGATGGCTGTCTCAGTTTTTAACTGGACTTAACTGTGGTCTTAACTCTGGGCTTAGTTTTTTAAATTTGAAATTTCTTCAAAAAAGCTTTTTCTTTCATTCCATATCTTTGGGTTGGAGATAAGCTGGGCTCTCCATTGTACTAGCTTAAGCTATGATTTTCAAGGTAATTTTTATTTTGATAGATTTGCAATCGCCTTGTTTTCGCCAAGACTTTTCGACTAAGTTCTTTGGATGTTCCCAAAATACCTATTTTTCTATCATCGTTTCTCACATCATTTGTCAATTTTAAAGCAAATACTTTAAGTCCAAATCGTAGCACTTGTAAAATCTTTTGCGATTGCCACAATACCTTTCTGGAGTAGATGCGATGTGCCAAAATTTGCTTCTACTCTGAAAGCCTTAGTAGCTCGTTTACTGGTAACACACTCATGTTTATTATGATTGCAAAACATCAGACCAATTTTCCAAAGGATTTCAAAAAATTGCTATATTGACAACAATTCTATTTGTGCTTCTCTTCTATCTATACTTTTTGATTATCCTTCTTCTTCCTCCGGCACGTAATCGGTTTCTTTTCCCGACGCATTTTTCTCTTAAATCTAAAGATAGTTCTTAAGGCCCAGGCATTCCGTCATCGTCTTCCACTTAGTGAAGTATTAAATATATGATCGCTTACGGAAGACTAACTGAAAATTCTCACTTCGCTACGGAGCTGCTAATTTGTTTTTTTTTCTGTAAACGTTTTTCGATGTCTTAATGAGGAAAAGGTCCTTCAAATTCCCACCCTTCCACTTGGGAGTCCGACAAAAAATATCATTTCATATCGTGGCCTTTTGAAAACGAACATTTGCGACCAAATCAGAATAAACTGAAACAAGTACCCAATCGTTTTTTATTCTCCACAACATTTTAAAATTTCAGATTACTATAGTGATCGGTTTTAGAGCTAAGGCTTCTTAAGAAATACCCCAACTCGAAAGGGTAAGACTGCCCATAAATATAAAGTACACGACTACGTCATACAAGACTTTCTCGCTACATGATGTGAATTTTTAAATCGCCTCAAAAAGAATGGTTACATTTGATCACATACCAAATTTATTTAAATCACTTTTCAGATTTTGAAAAATTTGAATTTCTCCAAAACGGCTCTTACGATTTTGAAAGTCATTTTGCATATTGGACACTTTTTATATAATTGTTCAAAATACAAATATTGATTAAAATCGTTAGAGTGGAGCCGTTTCTGAGAAATCGAATTTAATTTAAATTTAAGAAAATCTTTATATGAAAAAATTATTTTAAAAATCGAAACCGTACGCAGACTGGTTCAACTGAACATCATAAAAAAATATTTCAAAATTTTTCATAATTCCCTTTATTTGTTTTTTGGGATTACCTATGGCGGTTTTATTAATTACCGGTATTCGAGTTTTTTGCCACTAACTGAGTATGCAGTATTTTGGCCCAATCACAAGTATCCTTTGTACAAACAAATACCAAAATCCTTGGAAGCATTTTCTAGAAAAATAGGGAGAAGTGATTTTAACCAAAAAAATTGTATGGCAGGACCGTAATTTCAAACGACAAAGCAAAAAATTAAAACAAAAAACCCGCGAAATTTAACCCCAAAAACCTCATATAAGAACTTTAAAGCAAATTCCTCGAACCGTTTCGCCACATGGCGCTCGGACAGACAGACCGATGGACGGCATTTGCGGACCCACTTTTTTGGACTTCTCTTAGTCGTCATATCATCACTCATACTAAGGTTGGGTTCGGAATTGCCGCCCGACCGCAATGACTTTCTCTTTAGTATACCTACTAATGTTTACTAGAAAGTTAAAAACTTACTTAAAACTTCTCATACTAAATTAATTGTTCTTTTTTATCGATTTATATTTGTATCAACATTTCAGATCGATATGAATTACATATTCTGAGTCATAGCGCTTTTCAAAACTACGCAGGACGCCCTTCCAAAAGAAGAGAGGGTCTTATTCAAAAACGGCTTCTTAGTGCGCGTTAGCGAAATATGCCCTCCAAGTTGCATAGCCCTACTATTTGCTATTTGGGCTCTTTGTATAATTTTTGAAACCAAGCTTTACAAATTTACACTGTGAAATCCCCAAGTTGGTATGACACCACATTTTTTCCTCTGTTGCATTTTGTATTTCTCAACCTCAACGGCTGATATTTTTTGCATTTTTTATGGAAAACATAAGGAAAGGCAACAGTCCGCTTGGGGCGAACAGTATGATACCCTATCCATATCCCTATATGCCTCAAATTTTATATTGAATATTAATTTTATATTTAATAGAATGAAACTATATAATTTGAAAAATAATAAATAATTTTTTTTTTTAAAAAAATGCCCCCAAAAAGTGAGCGTGGCCAAAAACTTTGTATGGCGATATGTTGGAAAAAATATTGGCTAAATATCTTGTTAAACATTTTTTTCGCTTTCTATGAAAATTTTCGAAGAAAACAGCATTTTAGTGAAAAACTTTATATTTCAAACTTGTAAAGGAGGGCAGTGCCTACATATCTAACACTCTATCTCTCTAACTATAGCTTTAAAACAGTTTTTTCTAAATTGTAGGCGTATTAAAAAAATGTTTACACTTAACCATTTCGGAGCCCTAGGGAGTATATGTACCAAATTTCAGCTTCCTAACTTAATTTTAAAGGCCTACAAATTGCGTACAGACGGACGGACGGACGGACGGACAGACATTGCTAAATAGTCTTAGGATTTGGTACTGATCATAAATATATATACATTTATGGGTCTACGACAAATATTAAGGGGTGTTACAAACTTCCTGGAACGGCAGCCACATTGAACATCAATCTTCCGTTCTCTTTCCTTCATTAAGTGCAACCCAAACTGAGCATTTTTAATTTCAGTTCTTTTCTTTCTGGGAATACCCTTTTGAACTTGTATTCCGTCTGCTAGGTTTTATAAGGTTTTAGCTTGGATCATAAGAAAAACAACCGCCTAACTTTGAACTCCTAATGAACCGAATGTGTGGTTTGCTAATTTGAACTCAAAAATAACACCTAGGGAGTAGTGCTCTTGCATTTGTACGATAAATACGTTTTGATTATTTTCTCTGATTATTCTCCCTTTGCCCCAAAACCCCCTCATGTTGTATTTCTAACAATCCAAAAATATTTTTATTTATTCAAAATCTAGCTTTTTACCAAACCATCAAAGTTTGTCTTTCGTTTTTTTTCCACGAAGGGGTACCTACCTACCTACCTACCTATTACTGCCAAAGTCGAACCTAAATTATTTCTTTTTTAAATCGATAACAAGCGAGGTAAGACCAGGGAAAGGGGGAGCTTAATGTTTTTAAATATATCTAAAAAAAAGTATTTCACTGACCTTCTAATTATGGGCAGTGGTATGGAGAACCTTCCATCACCAACCATCGTTGCGGTGGCTGCAATAGGAACCGTGGATATGACCGGTGTGATCAGAGACGTTGCATGCGGCGGCGGTGGTGGGGGCGGTGCACCCTGTGACAGAGGTAACGCACTATAGGGTGGCGGAAAATGACTATGCAGGATGTCGGGCAGCATTGGGCGCAGCATTGCTGCTGCCGCCGCCGACATTGTATGGTGCGCGGGGTGATGTAGTAATGGAGGTTGTGGGGGTGAGTGAGGATGCGAATGATGCCGAGTCAAACGCTGATGTTGCAAAAGTTGCTGCTGTTGTTGTTGCTGCTGTTGCTGTTGCTGGTGACGACGTTCACGACGCTCGCGACGTCTCTGTTCGCGCGATAACAATGCATCCGGATGCAAATGGGTACGCGCAATTGCACTACTTCCACTGCCACCACCACCGCTGTCTGCATGTTCGGTTGAAGGGCTATCCACTGCTGGACAATCGTCTCTAATCACAATCGGTATGTCATCCGTCTGACATTCGGTCGAAGTGAATGTTCTCGTTGGCGATGAGGGTTGTTGTAATCCATTTGCTGCTGTTGTTGCTGCCACGATGGTCGATACCGAATGAGGGGCGGTCGTAGAGCTTGGGATATCCGTTTGATTATTATTATTATTTACAACAAAAAATTTATCATTTTTAGGCACTGAACTACTGCTACTATTGACACTACCACTTGCACTGTTACCACCACCGCTATTTACGTATGTGCAATTGACGACACTTATTCCGTTATTAGCGATCGACTGATTTACAACGAAATCACCGTGATTCGTGGTGTGACCACCTCGATGGCTGTTGTTGTTGTTGCCAATGTTGCTACAACTATCATTAACTTGAATAGTTAAACTTGGCGCACTACTGCTCGACAAAATTGCAACACTACTGTTATGGTTGTTGTTCTTACTATTCGTGTTGCTTCTAGGATTTGAAGTTACAATCGAATTCGTAAGGAAAACACTACTCGATGTCACGAATACATTTTTGCCCGAATTGACAATATTCGCCGATGTATTCGCTCCATCTATCACCGTTGCGGGAATATTAAGACGCATCGCTACCGCCACGCACTCTTCACACTCGCAATCACAATCACGAACACGAACACGATACCGACCACGATTACAATTAATTATTTCATTATCCTCCCGAGGACCATTTACAGCTAATTGCGCATCGCGTTGATGGATGATTGCGTTTGAAAACGACTTTGCTGCTTCAGTGGTTGCTGTTAATGCGGATGAAACAGACCGACAGGCGACACTCGACGATATGCTGCTGTTCACGACGAGAGCACTCAATGAACTGACTTCACTCGGTTCACCCGGCCACGATCTTTCTTCGATTCCTCCATTGCCTATTGTTCGTCGTTGCAGTGTTGTTGAGTTAACTTGCTGTTGGTTTTGTTGTCGTTTGCTGGTGGCAAGCGGCGCACCATGGTGGATTGGTGAACTTGCAGCGGCAGTAAGTTGATTGACCTCGGTTTGTTTTTGTTCAGCGTTTGCTTTGTGCTGTTTGTTGTCGTCATCTCTGGGCGTGACGTCACTGATCGTTATTGCAAAATTATTAGCAGCATCATACGAATTGTGTTTGGTTGTGGGCAGTGATTGTTGTTGTTGAGTTTGTTGCACGTTCGTTGTGGACGACGATGCCGATGCCGATGCTGATGGTGACGAATTACACTGAAAGAAAGTTAAACACAAGAAAATTGATTGTAATAATTATCCGTTATAAGAAGGTAAATAAAACATCCGCGAGATGATTAGCGATTGCATAAGAACCTAAACAGTGCAGCGTGTGAATAAATACCCGAAGCTACCTATGTAACTTCGAATAAGATCACCAAGCGTGAAGAGATAATCATATTTAATTTTAATTTTTTTTTTTTTGCTTGAATTTTACGTGTGCTATCGAAAATGTGTAGGTAGAGAGCGTACACTATGAGTAGAGTAGTAGAGTACGGGAGTGGTGGTTGTTTGGCGTGATTAACCCAAATTTATGTACAGAAAAGAAGTCGACGCATTAAGTAAATTTTCCTGGGAAATAGGTATGAATTTCGCGATTATGCAGTCACAAATTGATGGCATAACAGTATTTAGTTAGTATTATTATGTTGTTACGCAGCTGCATTGTTATTAATGATTTCAATGGCGATAACTCCTATTTTTTTTCTGCAAACCTCTTAGAGACAATGTGAACTTGGAACTATGGGCCATTAGTGCCACTTAGAGAAACTTGGCTTAAATTTTCTTTCATTACCACCTTCATTGGGTAGAGAGAGAAACACATTAAGGCATGTCTTAGGAATGGTGAATGCGCAAATTTCTCAATTTACAGTACTACTGCCTTAGGAGTGACATTAGAATGTACTTTTTGGTTGCAGCTACTTATAGAGGAATCGCGAGCTTATGCCTAGCTACTGATGATGCGTTAGTTCCAAATTAAAAAAAAAACTAGTTGGATGCCATTGTTGCAAAAAAAGAGTCCCGGATAAGAAAAGGAGTACGATAAGAACTTAAATAAAAACACCAATATTTGTTAACGCTAAATCTGTATATCAAATTCAAGTAGGACAACAAACCTAACGTCTATTTAAGACAAAATAAAAATATAAGGAAACTATTTTATAACGGGTGATCCAAGTAGAGATACTCTTTTCAATAGCCTTTTTTGACAGATCACGTGTGAGTCGTGTCATGCTGTTATATTATTTTTGTTTAGTATTGTTTGGCATTTCATAATGGAAAGACTTACGCGTGAACAACGTTTACAAATTGTTCAACTTTATTATGAAATTTCACGTTCTGTGAGGAATGTATTTCGTGCACTTCGCTCAACTTATGGTCAACATAATCGGCCTACTGAGCGTACTATTCACAACACCATCACCCATTTTGAGACCCAGCATTCATTATTGGATAATTTTCGACCGAATAGACCTTCCCAAGCGACATCGCTTCGCTCTATGGGCTCTTGAAAAGTTCCAAGAAGATCCGATGTTTTCGAGGCAAATTTTGTTTAGCGATGAGGCCCATTTCAGACTCAATGGGTTGTAAACAAACAAAATTGCCGCATTTGGGACGAAGAGCAACCTGAAGAGATTGAAGAACTGCCACTTCATCCAGAAAAAACAACGGTTTGGTGTGGTTTGTGGGCCGGTGGAATCATCGGTCCATATTTCTTTAAAAATTATGCCGGTGCGAACGTAACCGTCAATGGCGACCGTTATCGTGCCATGATAACCGACTATTTGATGCCTGAAATTGAAGCTCGTGATCTCGGCGACATTTGGTTTCAACAAGACGGCGTCACTTCCCACACATCGCATCAATCAATGGACTTATTGAGAGAACATTTCGGTGAGCACATAATTTCACGTTTTGGGCCGGTCGATTGGCCACCAAATTCGTGTAATATCACACCGTTAGACTTTTTCCTGTGGGGATATGTAAAGTCAAAAGCTTATGCCGACAAAACCGCTTCGATTCAGGCCTTGGAGGAAAACATCACACGTGTCATCCGCCAGTTACCAGTCGAAATGCTCGAACGAGTGATCGAAAATTGGACTCAACGGATGGACCATCTGCGACGTAGCAACGGCCAACATTTGATAGACATAATCTTCAAAAAATAAATGCCAAAGAATGTTCTTTCAAAAGATAATAAACATTCTCCATTAAATTTGAATTTTCTGTGTTTTTTTCTTTAAAAAAGTAGGGAACCTCGAAATGGATCACGCTTTACATACTTAACAAAAATAAGTTAATTTTATTAAAAAACTAAGTAACAAAATAAAGATGCTACCGAGTTATTAGTACTGCTTATTTAAAGTCGTGTGAGGAAGCCAGTCTTGTAAAGGATCCGCCAAATAACTTTTTTTTTTGAAAATGCTATAAAAAAAAACTACTGAATATTTTCTCGAATTTCTTTTTTTATTTGAAAGGACAATCCTTCCGGTTAATAATGGAAAATAATTTCATTTAAATGGCTGCCTCGGCTGGCCATGCAGTAGCCTACACGATCGGTCCAATTTTTAGGCACATTATCGATTGTGTGCAGCTGTATTTCACAAATGGCTGCACGAATATTGTCCTTTAAAGCGTCAATTGTCTCTGGCATGTCGGCGTAACACTTATCTTTTACGGCACCCCACAAATAAATATTAGTCCAACGGTGTCAAATCGCAACTCCGCGGTGGCCAAACGACATCAGCTCTGCGGCTGATAATGCGATCTTCAAAAATAGGGCGCAAAACATCGAGTGTAGCTTCGGCTGTGTGGCACGTAGCGCCGTCCTGTTAAAACCAAATGTTGCCAATATCCTCCTCTTCAATTTTTGTGAACAAAAATTCGTTCAACATGGCCCGATAACGATCGCCATTGATTGTAACGGCCACTCCTTGCTCATTTTCGAAGAAAAATGGCCCAATTATGCCTCTGGACCAAAATCCGCACCAAGGATAAAACTAATTATCTGTCAAATCAAACGTTCGCAACATTCGCAAAATAAGCACTAGTTGAAAAAAAACGTTAGATGGCGGACCCTTTAGTTGCTTATCATTAAGTAAATTTAGTGCAACAAGATTCTATCTTAAGTCGGTTGGTTAGTTTATTTTTAGTCAAAGCTAATTTCTTTACACGCAAGGTATAAGGTTTAATTTTTAAAGGGAGAACAAAATTAGCTACAATTTGGTGTTATCAGCTTGAATCAAGCCTACAGCATGGCTGTCGATTTTCAAATCTTACGGATAATTTTTCCACATTTAAAATTATTGGACATTATAGTCTTATGAAAACGTAAGCCGTTGTTCCATATTAAAATGTTATGCCAAGAAAATGTATGTCGACATTAGCTACTATTACAAAACAAAATAATTTTTGAAACTAAGAACGGCTCTCCTGATAAATGTAGAAAATCGACTTAAACCACTTAACCTAATTGGTAAAGATTTATAAAAACATTCCCTCAGCGCATGTGCTACAATGACGAAATTGTATAAATATTGGAACTAATACTCTTTCAAATGGTTTTTGAAATTTCCCACCTCGAACGACAATATTTCAATGTCTTTAATTTCAAAATAACTTTTAAAATTAAAATCTAGAGCTTGCGCTTTCATTGCTAGTAATTTGTATCGATAAATTTCCCGTTAAAATCTGTTGCCATTTTAATTTAATTTGGATCTAAACACTTAGGCAGTAAAATTTTATTATCCTTGACATTAATGCGCGATATTATTTGCTCACAGATTGTTTTGAAAACATCACCAATCCGCCTTACCGAAAACAATTCAACGCACAGGGCACATCGACAAAACATGCCACAGAGAAATATGCATTTTTCAGTATAAACCCACTAAAATTTAAATTTGTCTGGTCGAATTATAGAGAAAAGCGTCTCATATTTCAAAAAGGAGTTCAATTTCGTTTATTTTCAGAAAGATGAGTCGCGGAGGCGTTCTAAAAGAGTCAAAATGACTCTTAAGAGTCCACGAAGGTAACGCTGGTTGGATCTAGTGGGCTCTCTCGCGGTAAGGTTATCACAGACGGAAGTATTTATCCGCATTAAAAACAACAATAAGACGAAAGATGGTGACAGAGAAATGTCGCCCTACAATAAGCAACAAGCAGTGAGTTCAAATCGTGATCATACACTCGTTTCTTTTAAAAAAGTTATAATTCCAAACAAAATTTTTTAATATAAAAAATAAAATATTTTATTCAAACTGTTTTCTGTCTTAAAGATATATATTTAAAAAAAAAATTCTGAAATTTTCATAGGAAAATATTTAAAACTCCGTCATTGTGACGTCATTCCCGGTGATCCCTCGGAAAAAAACAGTGCGCCCGCGTTCACAGTAGAACTCGTGACAGGATCATCAGAAGTGAAAAAAAATAATCGTATTTTACTTAAGACCATAAACTAAAATTTGGACAAAGGAGAATAAAAAAGAAGTGAAAATGGGATTTTGCCAGACCTTCTTAAAAACAAGGCTAAGTTTGGTAAAATTTACTCAACATTGTTTTTTTTAAATCGTTGTGAATGAAAAAAAAAAATTCTTCGAATTGTATCTCGAAAACCTGTGTAAAATTTTATCAAGATCGGTTGAGTGGTTTTCGAGAACTTTTGACAACCGACTTTGAAAACACATTTCCGAGAAAAACACGTTTAAAATTTGGTTACCCTCAAATAAACCTCGTGATTCATTTGAGTGCGCACCTTCCCAAACTTTTATTCGGAATGACTTGAAAATTTAGGATAATATTATCGAGATGTTGTAGAAATTAATAAGACAATAGTTCAAAAAATTATAGCGCTATTTACGAATTTTTAAAGGAGATTTTTGTTCCTATTATATAGGTTGGGGGATTGTGTTGGCCCCTCCATGACGTCAATACCTCTAACCCGAAAACACACTTTTGCCTTTTTGCTTGTGTGCTTTGGGTCGTAATCCTGCTGAAACACCCATTTTAGTGGCATTTGGTACTCGGCGTAGGGGAGCATAAACCACTTCAAGGAATTTTACATAAACATGTTGATCCATGATACCATTTAACAAATGTATCGAACCCCACCGTTAAACCAATAATATGCCCCAATGATGACCTTCGCACCACCATACCGTATACAGGGGTAAACATTCTGCTGGACGTATTGTCGGGAATCAGTTCCTCGAAGTAGTACAATTTTGCTTTCATCCGCCATGGCAAACTAGATCCGAGCTTGCAGATGCTTATTTATCAAGAGTGGGACCCTGTGTGGGCTTCGGGCGAAAAGTTTATTTTCTAACAGCCTTCTGCGAATCGTTACATCACTAATAGGGAGCTGAATCTTGTCTGCTATGACCTAAGAAGAAGCCGCTGTGTTGTTTTTTTATAGGCATACTATTAACCTGTCATCAGTTTTGGACGTTTTGCGTTTTCTTCCCCGAGTTTCTGGCTTTTCGACATAGCGTAAAGCCCAGACACCACACCTCAGTGTTTCCTGAATCTCCTTATATGATTTTCCCATTTGACGCAACCTGCAGATCAGCTCTCGCTTTTCCGAATTTGCGGGATTTCCGCGCCCCTTTATGACCAATTTTTAAGCAACAGTACCTTTCCAGCTACTGAACGCAATAGCAAAGATAATTCCAATAAAACAATGGGTCTTTACCTGTGTGGGGAGAGGGGATTTTATGCCAGGTTAAGAGAGTTCAGCTCTATTTCGGCTGGCTGTAAGTAACACTAGGGCGCTCAGTAAGGCACGCGCCTCCAACAAATTTAGGTCCCCACACCTCCTCCAGACGTAAACTTTCGGTTGATGAATATTAGCATTTTCTGAATTACAGGACCCTTATATGTATTAACAAAAATCATTAACGGACTCGCTCACTCTCTGGAAGACATATCATGACGAATAAAACACTTTCAATAGTCGCAGAATTTTAAAACTTACATAACAAGATTTGTGAAAGCCTAGAAAGCCTTCACTTCAAAGAACCTACATATTTCTTAACAATTGAAGCCCGATTGACATGTTTAAAGAAGGGACCCTAAGAACCCCGCCAAAATGTCAATCAACGTTCCTATACAAGGGTAAACAAAAACACGTAACCACTTTGTGACTCTAGTAAAGGGTATTTTTTTTAGAGGTATAGAACTTCGAATTGAAATAAAACACAAGAAAAATCTTTTAAATATCCATCAATTTGGCTTTATTGGAAGGATTGGAAGGATTTTATGCCATTAATGTTTAAATATGATTTCGGGCATGTGGCCGTCGCGGCTGGTTTGAATAAAGACAAGTCTAGAGGTACAATTTTCAACCACTTTTTCAAGCATTTGGGGCTGTATGGCATCTCGCCACGAATGTTGGCTTCCAAGTCCCCTAACGTTTCTGGTTTATTGGCGTAGGCGACCGACTTCACATATCGCCAAAGAAAATAATCCAATGGTGTCAGATCACACGATCTTGGTGGCCAATTGACAGGTCCATTCCGCGAAATTATGCGCTCATCGAATGTTTCCTTTAATAAGTCGATTGTGACGTGCGCTGTGTGGCATGTAGCGCCGTCTTGTTGGTAAAATAGCACCGACACAGCAGAGAGAGACACTTTTCTGAATATTTAGCTATGTTAACGGCGTCTTTTGAACGCACATTAAGTACAAACATAACATAAGCCTGAAGATTAAGAGTAATTCAGTACATGTACCTACACAATTGCAATAAAATTTTGTCAAAAATACTTTAATGTTAAAATTTCCTTACATAATAATATTCCCTGAAGGTTGACTGGCCTTTGTAGGCACTACAGAAAGTTATTCTTCATAAAATGTTCTCATGGACAACATTACTATACTTCAATCTCAAAGAAACAACAGTTACATACATAAATAATACAGTCATCTCGCTGATGGCACGCTCTGCATCTGGAGATGATGACATGACAATGAACGTGCATCGTAGCCAAAAATATGACAGAGCAAACAAAGCAAATGGAACAAATTAATGTGTAAGTAATCAACTCATTTTAATTTCCATAGCGGTACAGAGTCTAGTTTTTAAAAGCCCATATATCCATATATCCGCGCAGCCGCCAAGAACAACAAAGGAATTACAGTAGAATAATGCATGCTTCGATAAAGAATCTGCTCCCAACAAAGAATGCACTTCCACTCGAGATACGAATAAAAGCCCTTCCATCAAGAGAATTCCCCGTACACATGTGTCGAAAACAATTACAACTCTTGTCTTTTGACTACAAAACAAATAAGCGAGCTGAATGACTAATTAACATTATAGGTAGGTAGGTAGGTATCCCGTTCTTTTTTACCTTTTTTTTTTTTGTTTTGTCAAATGCATGAGTGATGGGCTTAGCTCTGTTCTAAACCCTCATTAAAATCGAAGCAGAACGCGCATTACTCATGAGCGTGACCTCGTGACCATTGTTGTATTTTGTAGTTGTATCGCCCTGGGTTGTATCCACGTGTTTTATGTTTGCGATTAACAACACAAAGTGGTGACGTAATTTATACAGGTAGTAGTAGAAGGGAAATAATTATAGCTGAGGGCGCACATGCAGTTTTGACAACATGGGTTCCGAACAGAGGGTAGTGTTTGGCCTAATTGACGCGCGTTGCCATGGCATTCCGAGCCCAAAGCGTTCACGCTTCAGGAAGCGTTTAACAAAAAACTTCTACCAGACACGTGCTCCAAATTCGTGTGTTGTAAAATAATGGCAATTTAATAATTCCGGTCATTGCACTTGACTTGACTAGGCGTATGCAAAAGACAGGAACATACATAACACTCTCGTGGTATACCTAACCATTTTTTTTGTCCATGGCATATGGGACTCAGTACATCCGAACTACGAACACATCGTCTAAGTTAAGTTAATTGCTAGGGTTCAACAAATTCTAGGCCCGAGGGCAGATGGAAGCGATTCATGTCATAATAATAATTGCTGTCAGTATCTATAGTGTTTGTGAGATACTTTTTATTTATTTCAAAATTTTTGTCGGTTAATTGGACTTGGGCTGTGTGATCGTGGGTGAGTGTTCGATTCTGCCTGTTTTTAAATGCGTACGAAGCATTTTATACGCTTGCTTGTTAGATGAGTGTATTACGTACATAGATGTGAATAAACTTTGCTTATAAATGGGAATCACAATATACTTATCCGAAATGGTGGTCGTACTTTTTTCGTTGAATTTGTGGAACGAATGAGATCATCTATGGTACTGGGGAACGAGATAACGAATTTCTTTCTTTTTATTTTTTTAAATCTGAGCAGACGACGCGCCGCGCCGACTGCAAAGGTTCATTTGTGTAACGAATGTTCTTAAACAATGACTTTTAAAAATTTAGTAATAAAATTTGATATGCGCTTTTCTGAAATGAACGAACGTGAGCAAGGGCAAACATTTTAGTTTGCATTGTTTTGGTAAAAAGGGTAATTGAGCTGTTATCTCTCTGACTTTTTATATTTTTTCTTTTATTTTTTTAAAAATGAGTTGAAATAAAATTGGACACAGGGAGAGGTGAATTCAATGACTTCTTCTCTCCATTTAACGACGAGATTATGATCAGGCTTATAGGGATCATAACCCTCCCACTTCACTGCATTCCTACTGGTCCGCCTGTGGGGTTCGACGGTTCGGCCTCAAAAAACAACTGCAGGCCTCCCGATTTTGGATCACTTCATCATTGAGGCCAATCAAATGCTGATGTTTCTGCATTTGTGTGATCCAGGGTTTTTTTAGGCCGACTTCTCTTACGCGATTGTAAATTAACGTTGATTGCCATTGACTTTTTGACGGTGTTCGTAGGACCCCTCCTTTGAACCTGACAATACCAACTGAGTGGGTCGTGCTCCAGTTTTTTCGAGATGAGTTCTTTGACGAGAAGGCTTCCTCGGATTCTGAAACTTATAATCACAGAAGATGGCAGAGTTATCCCGCTACTTCATCCACCCTACGCTTACACGATGATTGATATCGTCTTCAACTGTTGCTTCGTTGTTGATCATTGATGAATGGGTTGACTTGGGTCAGAGAATGGGCAGTACAGACACTCTGTCTTTTTTTGGCTAATACGATACCTATTCCCTTCTAAAGCATCTACCCAAACATCAAGTGCTCGTTGCAGGGAAGTCTGACCATCACTTATGATGGTTAATAACTGATGCACTTTGGACTAGTCAATGACTTGAATCTTCCAAAAGCCTGACTATAATTTTTTATCACATTAGGAACTAAATGTGTATATGTATAAAATATTTGGTTGGCTGGGGTTGTTGGGTCCTAAGTCTTGAAGCCCACAAACACTTATTCGTCTCTTAAAATTTTCAAAAACACTTACACCAATACTTAGTCCCTTGATCTATGAAAAAGTTTATCAATACTTCTTAAGCCAATGTTTGCAAGATCACTTCGATCATTATAAAACGAGGCTCCAAGAAAGAGCTTATTTTTTCTGGATAGGGTAAGGCATGTACTAAGTATGTGAAGGAAAGCAACCTATGTCTATGCAACTTTTACAAAAGTCACTACATAGCGGGATCAGTTGAGGTCAGACATTTTTCTCTCAGCAGCAGACAACTTTAGGAATGGCTTACACGTAACCACATTTTTTGTAGTTGACAGAGAATAGTCTTAATCGTTCTTAATTTGGCGAGTTCATTTAGCATTTAAGAATCTTTTTTAAACTACTTTACCACCTGAAAAAATGGGACTTACATATGGTGCGATTAGACGGTCATCCGGGTGACATTCTGACGGGACTATGACGTAGAATTTGTACTTAATCTGTCATCCAGTGTGATCGCCAGTCATCCGACATGTCATTGAATGTGTCATCCGAATGACAAGGTCCCGCGGATGATACGTTTGCATCGTTGAAAGTTCATGTGAAACACTAACACTCGGAAGACCATACGGATGTCACTGTGTATTCGGGTTTTATCTAGCAGATGACACGCTCATCCAACCAAATTAGACAAGTTCTCTGACGTCAGTATGTCATCTGGGTGACACGTTCGGATGACCGTCTGATCGCACCTTTATAAGACCACGGCTGTCGCTTATGAAGTTGTTTCTGCTTTCATTCTTTATTTTTCATATAAGACTATGCCCGGGGCTTCGCTCGCGTATAATAATATCTTTCAGATAACTCTAATAATCCGGCAAAAATCGGTCGAGTCGATCCAGAGAGCCTTTACTTCTCCCACTTTTATAGCTCTATAGTTTAGTAGGATGTACGTTGGTACTGGCTTTACTTATTTAGGAAAGCTGATGAGCGTTGAAACTCGCTTTGAATGTCGCCTGCTTGAGAATGTTTGAACACTTATAGATGACCTAGGAATTAAATTTTTAATCTTTAAGTGTCTAAAACTTAGAGTCCAAAGTGTCACCTACTTAACAAAGCACTTTTTATAAAAAAAAACAGGGGCACCATGAAAGGGACTTACACATAAAACATCGCGCTCCATATAGCACCCTCAGAAGAGAAATTAATGGCAAAGAGACGAAAGCGTATAATGAAAAAGCCCAAATATTTTCCGAGCACTTAGAAAAATCCCTTTGCCGGTCAAGATTTAATTGAAGATACTGCTTCAACCGGGAAGCCTGATAATTTCAAATTTTTCGCTGGATGAATTGCACGAAGAAGTACATAAACAAAAACTAAACATACATAGCTGCTGGATATGGATTAGCAAGGAACTGGAACAAGGAGCAAGGAACATTTAGGCTATTGTAAGATCCACGACAGTAGAAAGTCATAATGGTTCCAAAACCGGGGCAACCACCAAAGAAAAAAAAGATCTTATCAGATTTAAAATAAAGCACTCAGAAAAAAAGAACATAGAGGACGTTCCCAAGACCTTTAAAAATATAATGCCATGGGGATTACAGTTTAAGCTAAAATGAGCCAGTCCACAGCAATTCTAGGAGTTCCACAAGGAACTTGGTCCGATTCCTGGTTTAATCAGCAAGAAGAAGAGCCACATCTTTAGATATGTTTGCGGATGATAAACCTTCATTAGCATCGAGTAATATGTTGAATCAGCAACAAACAAGCTCCAACAAGCAATGGAAATTGCTCACTAAGAAAAATGACGAAGAGTTCGCTTAGTGGTTAAGTGCGTTGGACCACTAAGCGAAACATCGCTGGTTAAAATCCCGACCTGTACCACCTGAAAGTTTGTATTCGCTGCCCCACCTCCTGCGAACGTCTGAACTGATCATCCTGTCAGAACTGTCATGAGAAGCTTCTCAAAAATTAATTGCCGTTTGTAATCGGCATTAAACTGTAGGTCTCTTCCATTTGTGTGAAAAGCATCTTATTTCACATCTGTATTCAATGGAATTTTAAGTTTACATTTTATATCTCGTTCTATTCTATGCAGCGAATTATATCTATAAACATCGCAACACCTTTCCATCTTTGGTACCTGTTTAGTAAAAGACTTTCTTGATCGCTTAGTAAGAAATTGACAAACCCCCTAATGACGAGCGCCATTAAATTTAACTAACCAAAACAATGCTCAGCAATGAAACAAAAATTACCTCTATCGCAAAGTTATCCGTAAACGAGTGCACCATCCGGCCAAAGCTTCCCGTCGTCGACCCAAACATATTGTCGGTGGTGTATTCCACCGGCCGCAATACACCACTCGCTGGCGTAGCTGACACCGTCACTAAATTGCTCAATACTCTTGTGGCGTCCCTCGATCTCGAATACAGCGAATCATAAGATGGTGGCTCCACGCTCAGGCATTTCTTTAGACTAGGAATCGGTCCGTAGTAAGGATAGCTAAATCGAAAGTTGTCGCACCGGTCCGTCTTTCGAAAGTAATCTCCATTAATGCTGCTGCTGCTATTATTGTTGTTGTTGTTGTTGTTATAATTAATACTGTTACTACTACCACTATAGCTAAGAATACTATTATTATTATTATTATTATTTCTAACACCGTCATCATCATTTTGATTAGGTAAAGGCACGAATGGTGTGATGGGATCGTTCGATCCAAAGTACGGCATTATTGCCGCTGGCGGTGCAAGTGTTAGCCCGCCATACTGATAGTACTCATAACTGCTCTGTGATTTCCTCAATTTCCTATTTAGCCGCTCATCGTCATCGTCGGAGGAGCTATCTGTTGGTGTGCGCTCATATGGAGTCCATAGCATCGATGAGAGTGCCTCTTCAACGTCAGGTGGACGCCGATGGTGGCTGCGTTGCTGTATCTGCTGCTGGTTTTCTGTCTCCCGCTGTTGAGGTTGATCCATCATTATCAATTGTCAGGTGGTTACGCATTTCACACAGATGGGGGGCTGGTCACAAGCGTACTTGAAATCTGCTGCACTTGTTTAGTAGGTGTGGCTACTGCCCACTGGCATTTGTCACCAGGATTCGTTGGGTTTCCTAACTGATTCGAATCAATTGCTCTGTCGTGACGGCAAGTCATTGTCGCGACTAAATGATGTATCGCCAACTTAATAATCATCATCGTTCTATCATCTCTCCGCAGGAGATCGAATCAGTTCATTGGTATCTGCACAGCGACGATACATAGATAGTGTATATCCAAATCCAAAGTGAAATGTAGCTATTAATGACACAAAGTCGAAGATATGTGTCGCCACAAAGCAAAGCAAGGCAATCCGCAGCAAATGAGTGTGTGCGTTTGCTATATTCGTAAATAGACTTTCACCCCGATGCGAAAAATTTAATTACAGTTGCTCGTTTGATTGCATTATCCCACATGGCTCCACATGGGGAGGCTGCTCATAGTGATATGAAAATTATTATCTTCGCATGACGATTTATTTCCGTTTCGATGAAAGGCTGCTTAAAGTGCGGACGAAAGAAAGAAAAGCGCCAACGTCCATGCGGAGGAAAATTTGCTAGAAATTTTTTTTATTGTTGTTGTTGTTGTTGTTGTTGTTTGTTTGTTTGCTTGTGTTTTGCCTGGAAGTAAACAAATGGAGAAAACGTTAATAATGGGATTATGAAGTACTTTTCAGTAACGCAGAGTTCGCATGGGAAAGTTGAGTTAAGTATAAAAATTTAATGAATTTGCGTGGACTTTGGCTTTATTGACTATACGTATGTACCTACTTTGGCAAAGACACAATGAACTTTTGTACATAGCTACATAGTTAGCGAGCAGAGTTTTTAATGAGTGTTGATTAAAAATAAATTAGGAGCGTGTGGGGTTGTTACCATTTGATAGTATTCCATGAAGGGACATGTGAGCGGAAACTGACCATCATACAGTCATATATGGGAAAAGGATACTCGAATGTGGGAAAATAATTGAGAACGCTGATGGAAAAGTTGCATGCTTAATTCCGAAAGTCATAGAATGGAATTTAAAAAAAATTATATAAAATGACATAGTGATGATTTTGAACGGCGTCATGGTTCATGCTCCAAAGTATTAGCCAAGTACGAGGGTGAGGAGAACATGTCGTCAAGCATTTTTTCAGTAAACATTTTTGTAAAAGGCCAACAAAATTGCAAGGCGATGCTCACAGTCGATACTTACCGAATTAACAGTTGCATAGACATATGTATGTAATAGCATTCGCAGCCAAGAACTTAATGTGGCTACGGGCAAGGTTGAGATTGCTGGGTGGAAGAAAACGTGCCCGATCACTGAACAATCAGCCCCACATGCCCCACCCTTGTCTTGCAGGAACATTCGAAGCTTATTCCAGCAAAATGTCGCATAACCTATTCAATCTATTGTTTGAACGTCCTTCTTCAAAAGCAGTAATCAGCACGTACCTGTGTGGTCCGGTGGATCGACCATAGACCAACTTTCCACACTAACGCATATCCTAGAAAAGACCCTTGCATGTCAAGTCGAGAAACAGCATCTATTGGTCGCCTTAAAGCCGCATATTATAGTATTCATTATTCAAGGAGCTCTACACGGCAAGACGGCCGTAGAGCGCATCCAACTGTTTCGCGTGAAGCTAGGGAACAAGTGGTTCAATGTGCAGTTCGGCAGCAGCTCAGCTCTGTCAATTGTCCAGGGATACAGCGATAGACAGGACATAACCGGCCAAGTTAATTGGTCTTGAAGTAAATAACTAAAGACTAAATATATGCCATCAACAAACAAACAATTATCTGTCCATAGAATAGGACAAAATGTCACTATTAAACTAACTGCTACGAAGTTTGGTAGTTTGGCGAAGCAAATGAGCTAAAATGATAGAGTGCAAAGAACCCTTATTTTGCCAGTTCTGCTATACGGCGCCGAGTGCTGTATGATAAACAGGAAGCCAAATTCCATTCTGGGCTTCCTCGAGAGAAAAATTCTTCTACCGATATTTTTCCTGTTGACGAGGAGGGCGATTAAAGGACAGGATGCAAGCGCAGTCTCTATGGGCTGTACAAAGGCTAAATAGCAAAAAAAAACATAGACGTCATTGGCACGACCACATCGGGGTAATGCGAATCTTAGCTCCTAAGTTCGACGTGAAAATGAAGACGAAAGACCAAGCCATCGCAGATGCCAGAGCAATTGGTCAGTTTAACTGGGAGGATGGAAAGCTGCCGTGTATCACGCAGGAACTTTTTACGGGTCCGGAGCCCAAGTAGTAACTATATGCATTTGTCTCAAATTAAAGAGCCTCCTCCATCTGAATCGGCAAAAATGTTGATTCTGAGCATAAATCTTTGACTGTGAACAATATTAAGAAGTGTTAGGGACTAGATACGAGTCAAAATGTATACTGATGTGCAGTTTTTACAACTTTTTCATGTGCACAAAAGATCAAGCCTCTCGTAAGAGATTTAACCACTAATCCTTGACCCACTTTGCAAGTTTCTCGTTTCAATAAAAAATATATAAAATGAAAATCAGTTTCAATCACAGAACCGTCTACAGAGGCATTCAATTGTTCAAGCCTTGCAAAAATAAAAATCCTTTAAGTAGGCAAAAAAAACTTTTCATGAAATAAATTAAATCCTTCCACATCGCATTTACAATCTATGCCATGCCATGACCCATGAAATTTTGTCCGCATTACGAAATTAAAAATACATACATCAATTCAACTCCTTTGCCATTTGTAATATCCTTAATTTTTGTTTTTGTAAGCGCACCACATAATCCAACCCAAATCCAATGCCCTATTTATGCAGCCAAAAAATCATCATTGCCTGGGTTACACTACGAGGGCCACGATACCCTTCAACTTCCAACAACAACATCGCTGAAACAGCCACAGAGACAAAAATAAAATAAAATTTCAGGAAGGACTGGATAGAAAGATAAACCATTTCAGTTCAGCAATCCTACCACATCCGCAACGGACGGACATTCCCCCATCACAATCAATGGCCAACCGTTTCAGACCAGAACAAAAAAAAAAGATACAATGATGTACCATGAAGCATCAGCTGCTGGGACGTGGACATAAATCAAAACCGAAATCACATTCTGTCAAATAAGTCCCAATTGTTTTGACCTACATACCGGTCTACACGGTGCACCACTGAGCTAAGTTTTCCTATCTGGTGTTGACCCAGTCGTCTTCGTCGGTGGCTTATTCATCTTGCTAATGACTTTAACATCAGCAATTGCAGGGCAGGGCAGCATGCTCTTTTGTGCTTTAATTACAAAGAAACGGATGTGTCATTATTAACAATTACACTATTTAATCCCGGTTAATGTTATTAGCTCCCATTCCTCTGTGGTGCGAGCATAACCGCAGGATAGATCCCTGCGAGTTCTGTTAAGAGTAAATGCTTACTTGCGTCCGAATGAAAGGAAAAGTTTCCTTGATTTCCCTCGAGGAAATCTTCTCTTTCCGATTCGTTTCCAAAGAAGAAATTACAAAAATTTTTGTTAAGGGCGGTTTGGCTCTGTCATCACCATCGCCCCCTAATAATGGTTATTTTAGACGAAAAAGGACTCGTGTGCCCAAATTAAACACAAATATTTGTATGCATACTCATCTCATGCGAAGACGACGTTCATTGTTTCCTTCACGCAAAAAAGATGACAAGGAATTTAATTTTCATCATGCTCCAATGCTTAACCTGAACTTGAACCTGCGAAGCTAGATGCGAGAGCCTACTTAATAAATTTGAAAAAATGCAAATACATATTTCCCGAATACGAAGTATTAAGGAAAATGAAAATTTGTTTGTTTTTCACGGAAGCCAGCACTCATACACTCATACGAATAAGCAAAGGCAGCAAACCCCCAAAGGAGGGAGAAGAACAGTCGAGTTTTTGACGTGTTGTTTTACTCTTTCGAATATAAAAGATAAAAGCATAAATGTATTCTCTTTGCTGGCAAGTTCGTTCACTTTTCATTAATTCAATTGAATTAGTTTGAATGACTGTCTGCTTGTCTGCCGGATGAAATGAAGGAGCTCCCAGCTTCCATATTCCCATACCAGAAGCAGACTCCTCTGTGTGAGTGAATGAGTGAGTGAGTGAAGTGGAACGAGAACCAGAGTTGAGAGTTGAGAAGTAGTCGGAACAAAATTCTGCAAACGAGATGTGCTTCGGAATTAGGGACTGAAGTAGGTACTTTTCCACTCCATTTGAGTGAATGAATATTTATTTAATTTAAGGTATTTGCTAAGAGGGTAAATTCTCAAAGTTTCTTTTCGCAAAAAAAAAAAAAAAATATATACTTTTAGAATTGGGTCTTCGGTGAGTTTTTTTTTTTATTTTCTTTCTATTTTATTTTCGTAAGAATTCAAATACATAACTATGAAATGAATGCTGAAGGATGTATCCGCCAGATGAAAGTAAAATAATTCAACTACGGTTAATTCGGAAGGTGAATAGGAATAAATTAGAGATTTCCCATTTGCGGTGTGTGAGGAGAGGACCTTTGGGTCTTGTAAATTGGGATGAGGCTTACATTCTATTTTTAAAATATGTATACGTTCATTGAATTCATACGGTTTCTTGGGAACAAATTATCATTACTATCTATACCGAAACTGTACAGACATACATCAACGATAAGAATAATCGTTCGTCAAAATGGCGGGCGAGGTTAAATGTCAGGGAGTACGGGAAAACATGAAGAGGAAGTTCAGACCTCAATTGAATGTGAAGACGTTATAAGCTGATATGAAATAATGCTAGGAGTACATTTATTCTGCTTTTTTATTCCTTGGGTTGCGTTTGATGTAGGTTTTGTTTCGGTAGCATGAACTTGGTATTTTTAAGGCCGGGATAAAGCTGCTATTCATGAGAGCGAAGTTTCGATACGTAATGAGTGAATAATTTGATTACTTGTGTGACGTGATCTCCAGTTAGAGATTGGTTGATATCTGTCAACATTTTGTAGAGGTCATGGTGGTTATTTTGTTATACAAAAGTTGAAGAGGGCGGTTAAATCTCCCTATTTAGGGTGAAAATAAATAATATAACCTCCGATGGTTTGTTCGCAATTGACTGCAAATTAACTCCAACATTTTGGCAGTAAATGCTTCGCACACAAGCAGCTAACGCTAAATGATGGTCAACGATTAAAACCATTGATCGATATGTGTTTCGAGATACATCAAACTAAAGGCAGCACTATTTTGAACTATGTTACCCAATTTGAAACTTCATTTTAATGAATATAACTTTTTGGGTAAGGTATTCGGTTGATTCTAATAATCAGGATGTTGTAGGAACTATAAAGTTGGAGAATTCGGTAGAGGCGCAACAAGAAATACAGTTTGCTCCCTTTTCTTGCCAGCTCATTACTTTTTAAGTTACAGCTCCTGGTCGCCCAGCACAATCTAACACGGTTTCTGTTCGTATGATGAATTAATTAATGCGTGGACTTGTCCCTCGAATGGACATCATAATTATATGAGCTACTGCACCTAAATATGTATTCAAGTTTGGCATACAATACAAAACGTCGCATCAAAGGCTCCTTAAAATACGCCCAAAAAGTGGTTTTAAAGAAGAATAAGGAGAATTGCGGTTTAATGTTTTTGGAAAAAACGCAAAAAATTGAAAAGAAAAATTCGACAGAACGCCAGAATATTACGACAAATTTTAGAAAAAAATAAGCCAAAAAGTAAAATGCAAATTGCGCCAGAAAAATCTATTTTTGTCGCATAATTTTCAAATTTGGTTTGAAAATTAAGCTCCAAACTCGTTAAAGGCGCCTAGGTCAACAGTAACTGGGGTATTCCTGCGCGGGAATAAAATATTTCAACTCTCTTTCCGCTAGGGGTAGGTACCGCTCACGTAACTTCGTTGCTCCGGTCGGATTTGGGGCATTTCGTCAGGCAGACGCCTATGGCCACATCTTTTTTATCTTAGAAAGATCATTGAATAAATGCTGTCCTAGGTGCCTGCCGAAAAGCAACAACTCCGATCAGAGCAACGAAGAGCAACGAAGTTGCTTGAATCGCAAAATAATGGTCTTGAAATAAGTCTAGTAAAGTTATGTTATTTTGCAAAAAACAAACAAAATACAAACAATGAGTCGTAGAACCCAACTTACTGCTTTCTTTTCTATGAAAAGACCAAAAATTTGTTTGGCGTTTTTCAATATGGAAAAGAAACCAAAAACGTTTTAAGTGTTCTTTTTTCAAAAACAGTTTTTTTTTTGTCGCGTTTTCTCAGTTATATGAAATGGAAACAAGAATTTTGGAGAAATTGTCAAAATTTGTGACATTTGTGCCAGAATATTTGGGCAAAAAGAATTGCATACCTTTATATGGAGGTTTTTGGGCTTTATTTCTTTTTAATTTTTTGGCTTAATTTCAGGGAGCCGCCTTCTTTCGTACATCTATTACTTTTTCCTAAAAGCGCCTGAAGCTTCCTCCTAAGTCCTGAAAGATCAGCCGACAACCAGCCACTTAAGCCAAACAAACGATCCAAGCAAAGTTCTGTCCGATTCGACATCGAAGTCATAATTGAACCTCAATTTTTGTTAATGAACCGGGAGAGTTTTTTTTTAACAAGTTTGTCCTTAGTAAGTACGTCCGTTAGCAGAAGAAAAAATTCCAAACAAAACATCCAATTGATATCCAATTGTAAAGTACTCAAAAAAGGCTTTACAATATATTCTATTGTGGGCCAAGTTCTAGTGATAATTGCAAAAGTGGTTATAATGTTTCAAGCCGCACACATGGTCAATTGCCATTAGAGTAACCCTCAACATTTTTCTTTCTTCCATTCTCTATAATTTCCACATAAATATTGAAACAGGCAACATTATCTACTGGCAATGGCCGTCCCCCAAACAATTAGAAAACAATTTCTCTTATTCACATTAATGTTCCGACTGCTCGCACAATTATTTATTTTTTTTTTCCACATCAACTTCTTGCATCTAAGCTGGACTCATGGCCCCTGTCGACATTGTTTATTGGCCCCTAAGCAACATTTAATTGACAAAATGCAACGCAAATAGCGACTCACTCGACCATCTGTACTAAAAACGGGAAGTTGGTAATTTAATTGTGTCTTTTGCGTTTTTGTGTTTTTTGCTTAGCGATTTCACTTTCTGCACAGCTAGTAGACCAACATAGTTCATTGAATACTTCTTCTGCTAGATGCTTACCATACCATGCCATAGCAGCAGCAAGTAAGGTAATACAGGGGTATTTAGTGTTGCATTTGGTTTGAGGTTTATGTCTTCCGTTGAATATGTCTTGTGAAGAGAGAAAAAAGAATGATTTTATTTTTGCGACCACTGCTGGTTTTGGGATCATGAAACTATCAATCATGTAATTTGCATGGAATTGTCAGTTTTGTCTTTTGGTTTGGATTCTGTCTGTTTCCTGGAATCCATTCACAGTTCATGTGGTAAAAATAATTGATGATGGTTCCTGGTTGTAGTACGAGTTATATTTCATTTGGTAAATGATAGGACCGTATTACAAGGAAATTTAAATTACTGATTTCCTTGTGTGATGTAAAATTTTCAAATCACCCGAAGAGGATTGCTGAACTTAGTCAGTGGTGAAATATTGAAACTATGTTTTCCGTGCTATATTTAGTTTGGAAAAGGCACAAAGGAGTTCATATTATTTCACCATAAAAGAGCTTACAAAATTTGGATACTGACAATATGAGGAATATATAAAATATCTTTATGTGATTATTGTCGAAGTTAATACCGATTAAAGGTACTCTCAAGAGCTATAAGCGAATTTACGTAGTGTTGTGCAAGAATATTTAGTGAAGCTTACACTCGCTACATCTGCCAAGTTGCTAAGAACAAAAAATGTACATAAGTTCCTTGCTTTATCGGTACAATACCTACACTCGTTTGTGTCTGACAGTCCCGGTCTTCAGCATGCTTCTTAAGAAGACAGTGTCCAGACTGTTGATATCCAGTGTATCACATTCAAATGCCTTTTTCACTTCTTTCAGTATCCAGTATGGGCCAAAGAACCTTAGATATTTAGCCATTTTTTTGCGTCGGGAGCTTAGTACTTAATCGGCTGCTGAGATACTCAGACTCAGAAAAAAGTCCAGTGAGAAAGGGCTTAGATAACTAGCACTCACCAGGTCAACCCCTCGAGTGGTATCTTCGTGTCTTCGCCTTTTTCACATGCATCGAAGATAGTTCTATAACATCAGCCAAGCACATCTAGAAGTTTTGCAAAAGCGTAGGTTCCCGCTGTCTTATCTCGATAGTTATAGCGAAAATGGCTCAGACTTCCCACAGACATTCGGTCGAACTAGTTTGGCCTGACTGCAGCCCAAAAAATCGTGCCATCATTGCAGCCACATTCGTAGTTTTGTGTCTGCATTTTGCTCCCGTAATGACTTAACCATTGGACGCCAGCTCGGGTCTGGTGGCACATGATTCCAGCGCCTTTAGGGCGGCCTACTCTTGCTTTTGTTCGTAGACTTTGCAATGCTTTTTCATCTTTCGGGAAATTAGGCTACAACAAAATACCTCAGCCCGTATACCATCACCTATAAGACACACTGCCGTATCTACATCAAACACTAGACAAGTCAATTTCCGATAATCTGTCGAACGTCTCAGGCCTCATTTAACTCGTCATTCCTTTGTTGTGGTTATGGGGTCAAAACGACGCTCAAGCATCAATTGTAGTCTCATGACTGTCTTCTAAATTAAATTGCATACACACAGAAAGTCATATACTGACAACCACGATATTTTGAAACTAAAACATTCTTCATTTGTTTTTTTTAACTCGTGAAATCGGACTTAAAATGCCTACTCCAACTACGATATTATATGATTTGATGGCTTTAGAGTAGTACCGCAATTTCTCGCATGAAAAACTAAGCTTGGAGTGTAAGGCCGCTTGGTTTAAGCTTAACCCAGAAGATACCGATGCATTCTCATCTGACCGGCATATTTTATTTTTGAAACGATTTGGGCACGAAAAATATCCCTCTTAGACGTCAATTTGTTTCTACTGCACGCGGTGAATACTGATCCAAAACCTAATTACTTGCCTCTGCTGCAAAGTATGAGACTTACATCTCAAATTTGTCCAAGACGTTTAACCTGTTGGCAAATCCTTTCCAGACGACTTCTAACAAAAAATCGAATTCTTACAAATTAACATAAATAACATAAGGACTTTGCAACAAGTTAAACTTCCCGCTATTTGTAATCAGGAAACTTATCAAGTGGTTTCATCAATACAAATGCTTGTTGGAACGCAATTTAGCAGGCAGTACGTGCTGCTAGATCGCATATTTATATTTCCCTGAAATACACTTATAATTGCATGTCACTACTGACGTTAGGGATTTTTTATGACAACCGCAGGCGAATTCATTCAATGAAAACTTTGCTCCCGCTAGGCACATATACCTCCTCCAATACATATCTATCCATGTCTATCTAATTAAATAAGTAGATGCCTCGATAAATATTATTATATTTTGCCAATCATATGCACCTATTCCGCACATTTCAACATTCACGTCTTGAGTTCACTTTCCCCTCAATCAGGGAAGAAAATAAATTATGTAAAATGAAAGCCCAGATCCCGTTTAACAGAACACACAGAACGTTGAATGTATATTTCTTCTTAGAAAACCGAATAAATACTGTCTTCCGTATCACTTGGCAAATCCATTGGAATTTCCTTTTGAATTGTAAACACAATAACATAACTCATTCTACTAAAGCAATCGATCCAACAAGTCCTGGCCATAAATCAAACTATGCTGATATCGCTTTCAAAGTGTCAGATACAAAACGTTTCGGTTATTTGAATACCATTTACGGCAAGGCGCAAACCAATTCATCAAAATTTAATTCAACAAATACAAATACAAACTTTTAAATTTAAATCGGTATTTCCCTCATATTTTTCGTTCTTTGTTCATTCACTTTTCAGTTGCCGCAAATATGCACAGTCAAAAAAGCAAAACGAAAAATTTGCTTTTAGAACCTACAGTCCTACATTTTTAAAAGTTCACCAACCTATTGCCGAACAAATTTGCAAACCATTAAAAGGTCAAAGTGTACTCAACTATCCTTGCCAATGACCGATTCTGGTCGTCGGAGCAAAAATTTCGCCGTCTTATCCCAGCCTCGAAAATCTATGGACCAAGAAAAAGAAATAACTTAATATTCGAGGAAGAAAAAAAAAAAAAAAAACACAAGGTTCGTTCCTTCATCCGTGTCCTAAGGCAAGGCAAACTTACTCCAGTTTTCCCAAAGGAAGTGAAAAGTCTTCCCGCAATGTATAGTGCGACGTTACACAAAACGACAAGAAGGACGAAAGACGGGCAAAATTCAAAGTACCAATTTGTGCTATCAACCCAAAAAGCCAAGGGAGCAGCATTCCCTTCTTTTTTTTTTTCAACTGAAGCTCTAGGCAAAGTTCTTGTATATTGAAGAGATTCCGAATTAGTGTCAGAAAATAACAGAAAATCGATACAAGGAAACATTCAGTACACGTGTCCTCTTCACTTTAAAAGTAGAATAAAAAAAAAACAAAAACAGAAAACAATTAAAGTGAGCTAGCAAGGAGGAGCAAAATCAATTTTGCACTTGAAGCCACTTGCAGTGGTTTCGTTTCGTATCCTTGTAGAGTCATAAATATTATCCTGTCAATTTCTAAGCACGACACATAAACATAAATACTCATGCACACATTCATCCTTCGTGGCATTTGCTTACAGCGAGTGTGCGGCTGCTTTCCTCATCATTTCCAGCTCACTCACATATAATTCAAGGATAAGCGAAAAGACACACACGTTGTATCCTTGTAATACAGAATGCTCCACTTCGTGTTCCACTCGCTTCAATTCAAAATCGTATGTTGTTGATGATGATTTACCATGCACAAGGCAAATACTATGCAATGTGGGAGAGAACACGGAGCAAATAAAAAGAAAGAAAATTGTACACAAGGAAATACAGCCAGCAGCAAGGACGACTTTGTTTCAATGTACCCCCCCCCCCCCTCCTTACTCTTTAGAGATGATTTGTATGTCGAGGATATGACATTTATCCGTATACACATACCTTGTGATCACACGGTGACCTTCCACCAAGACTGGGTTGAGTGTTGCACACCTCAATCGGGTGCGTTTATGTAGACGTATCCTTTTCACAATAGTACTAAACAAATCGACACTTCATTAAGCACAGAACTCAGGTAAGCACTTAGAGCGCACACCTTGTCGGCAAAATCGGATTCAATTGCCCTAACTTTTATTTATATCTGAACTTTTTCTTCGGTTTTATAACACTGTCACACTGTTTTGCTATTCTCTAATGTGTAGGTTGTGGGTATTCTATTTTTGGGGACAAAAATCTATTTTACCGCGCGAACAAAATTTCAGCGAACGTCACGTATCCTTTACTCGAGCGAAACTAAACTCTTGTGATATCAGAAGGAGATTCCTTGATATAAACTGAAGTCACTGCTCTGCTTGAAAAGGATGTTGAATGCTCCGAGGGGTGGTGAGTCGGCGTGTTTCATATGGAATCCAATGTGGAAGCTATTTCCAGGGAGGTTAGATCAGATGATACCAAATCTACCTTCAGCTTCAGTTCAATGGTAACCATCAATGGGAAGGGTAGCGAAGTGCGTATGTACCGAATAGAAATATTTCTTTTTTAAGATGATGGGAGGCCGATGCCCGATTAGACTTTCTTCGAATAGTTTGAAGTCTTTTATTTTGTTATTGTGATCCCAAAGGATACCACCACCCGGTAGACGACTACTCAATGAGTGTCTAAAATGGTTAGAGTGTGGAATTTTATAATAGATACTGTATTCATGTATCTGTGAAGGGTCATTGTTTGCGTGAAAGGATACTTTTTTGTGGCGATTTCTTACTAGCACACACATAAACACTTGAGTGGGAGGGAGTCATTAGTTTCGATTATTGTTGAAGCTGAAAATAACATGCCGAAAGTTCGTGTGTTGTGTATATCATCGTTCTCTGTGAGAGGGGGGGATGTCAGTGGGTTTTAGAAATTTAAGTGTTACAAGTTTTCCGATGTGATTTTGGAGAAGCGAATAAATTGGGTTGCTGTGTTAAATGATACTTTAGCGGATCCTTGTATTAAGTTTGAATTTATTAATTTTACTAGGCCTATTTGAAGGTTTGGTTGGTAGTAGTACCTACTGTATTATGTATAGAAGAGTGTGCAGGGGAAAAGACTAGTTGACTAGAAAGTTGTCAAACAATATAATGGTTAATGGTTGTCATAGATGTGTAGAATTGACGTGGAATTGATCAGGATGTTAGTAGCCCTTTTATTTTGGTTGCAGTGGTTTAGTGGTTAAGTGCGTCGGACTACTAAGCGATGGGTCTCAGGTTAAAAACTGACACCTGAAGGCTTTTATTCGCTGCCCCACTTCTTGCGAAAGTTTGACAAATATCCAAGATTAATAAATGTCATAACGAACTTCTCAAAAATAATTTGCCGTTCGGAATCGGCATTAATCTGTAGATGCCTTCCATAGCTGCAGGAAATAACCCTGTCTAGAGATGAAATAACTTCCCAGAATTTTTATGGAGATAGGGATTTATTTCATGGGTTTTGGGGACTTATTTCATACTTCAAATGGGGGGGTTATTTCATAGTGAAATAAGTCTCCAAATTGAACTATGATGCTTTGAAAGAAAAATCCTTCGACGGATATTTGGTCCTGTGTGCGAGGAGGGCGAATGGAGGAGAAGATACAACCGCGAACTCTATGAGCTGTACGAAGATGTGGATGTAGTCCGAAAAGCTGAAACTCGTCGACTACATTGCATTGGCCCGGCCACATCGAGCGAATGGACAACAACGCTCCAGCCAAGAGGATCTTCAAATACCAGCCCCCAGATTCGAGACGACAAGGAAGACCGAACCTCCGTTTTAAAGACCAAGCCATCGCGGATGCCAGAGCACTTGGTCTGGACAACTCGAAGCAGAGTGCTCGGGATCGCAGAGGGTGGAAGGCAGCCATATCTCAGGCAGGGACTCTTCACGGGTCGGAAGCCCGTTAAGTAAAGTAAGTATTGATGCAGATGACAGATCATCAGCGTTTTGCATTTTTGCTCTGATCGCATGATGAAATTCATAGAATGTTATTTGATGGATGGAACGGACAACTGCACTGTAAATAATATACCCATTCCCCTCAAACACATGAAGTGCACTTTACAGGAAAGTTCGATCCCCACCTATGATGTTCCCAGAGTCAACAAAAAATAACTTGTTCCTCGCGATAATCTAAGATAGCAATAACGCGACAGCTGGTTTTTCGCGGCTAAGTCAACCCGCTCAATGATCTTCATAGCTTGATGATGATGACGGTAATTTTCAAGGATAGAAAGTAACTCTTCCACCAGTGATTGGGCATTGGATAGGCTCTCATAATTCCGGAGATAGGAATCATGAGCTCGTTTTCAATCGTTTTTAATTTTTTTTTTGACTTTGAGCGGAGTTTGCATCCGCTTTTCTAACGTCTTCGAATCGGTTAAGTCTTCGTAGTTACAAGTGTTTCTTTGGAAAGTATAGCCATAGCCAACTATTTGAAAATTTTATGCCATTAGTTTCGGGCATGTGCGGCGGCCACATTCTGGCTGGTTCGAATAAAGACAAGTCTAGAGGTCCAATTTTCAACCACTTTTTCAAGCATTTGGGGCTGTATGTCGGCAACGACAACAAACCCCTAACGTTTCTGGTTTGTTGGCGTAGGCGAGCGACTTCACAAATCCCAAAAGAAAATAATCCAATGGTGCCAAATCACACGATCTTGGTGGCAAAATGACAGGTCCATTGCGCAAATTATGCGCTCATCGAATGTTTCCTTCAATAAATCGATTGTGACGTGTGCTGTGTGGCATGTAACGCTGTCTTGTTGGAATCACATCTCATCCACATGCCATCCGATTCGGGAACAAAATAGTCGGTTATCATGGCTCTATACCAGTCTCCATTAATGGTAACTGACTCTCCAGCATCATTTCGGAGGAAGTATGGCCCAATGACTTCACCAGCCCATAAAGCATACCAAACAGTCAGTTTTTAGGGATGTAATGGCGTGGCCCTTTATAAAAGAAATTAGAACTTAGTAATGCCCACATCTGTGTAGGATTTGCTCGTCACCGACAGGACATAGTTCATTATTTCGGCGAACGAATTTTCTGAGCATTTCTCTTATTCTGTTTGGCTATTTTGATGATGGTTATTCCCCTATTCGAGTTGTTTTGCCTCAGCTCTGCATCATAGCGTAGCCTTGGTGATATTAGCAGACAAAGAATATATTTCTTCCAGTTCACGACTCTCGGTACATTTTGCACTTTTTCTAAGCGAAACTTTTCGCAACAAGGACATTTTTATATCTTTGTACTTATCAGGCAGCCTGTGCTTGCTCTGTCGACCATCATGTTTCTTTGCCCTGTTAGTAATGGCCTTTTGAAGCTCCGAACAGTGATTTAGATCTGACTCAAGGTGGCTGAATGGAACTCTACATATCGAAGGTTAAAGCGCAGAACCTCTTAATTCGTTTTGCATGTTTGCAGGAGTATAGAGAAGTCCAAAACAGTCTGTCTGTCTGTCCGAGAGCCATATGGCGAATTCCGTATTAGGAAGCAAAACAACAACCGATTAGTATTTTTTTTTACTAGCTGCAACCTAATTGTTGAAGCCGACTTTCAGAATCTGAATTCTTCCAAACATTTTTTATTTTTATTTATGGAGTCTAAATTATAGAACTTATTACATATTTGGTACAAAGGACAGCTACCTGAAGGCTTTTTTCCTTTGGGTAATCATTGAGCGAGCACCAATTAGATATTTCACTACCATGAAATATTTTAAGAAGGCTTTAAAATTTATGGAAAATATCCATTCGAACTTTATGAATACAGTAGAGGCGACAAAGAAGGAGTCCGGACAGGGATATGGAACATTTCTGATAGTCCTAGTTTGAATAGTACTCATCCCTTTTCAATGTTTGAATCTCCACATAAAATAAACACATTCCACCATGATAAGCAAAGTTACAATTTTCGTTTTCTGTAAAAAAAAAATCGATCGGCCTTATAAGTATATACTCAAGGCCTTTCCCTAGCTAACGCCCTCGTTGCAGCCTCACAAGAACCCTTGACATCGACTAAATGAACCAACAATTACCTTTATGTCACACTTTTCGATTCAAGAACATGACCCCCAAGTAACTTGACAAAGCCATTGTCTGTGAAACAAAAGTCCCATTCATTGCAGAGATAAACACGACTTACCTTATACTATCGAAACGTGCTCCCCAAACAATAGGTAGGTACTTCGCATATTGCATAGTCGCAACCCAACCCAACTGCTTTTGTGCGGCGCACACCTTCAACCCCGAAAGACAATTATCACCATTTAATTACAGGATTCCGAACGCGAACGCAATTTACTTCCATCTTTAAACTCATTACTCGCCATCAACATCAACTGGAACTTTTTTTGTGGGTCGCGTCGCTCGACCAATGTCATGGGCGGCTTGCTGCACGCTAGGACCAAGCATACAACTGAGCTGCGCTACAATGCAGATACAAGGTCGCACCTGTCAGTGGACACTCAACGGTAATGCAATTCGTTAATTACGCTAAAATTGTTGACGCGTACTTCGAATGGGCACGCGGTACATGACAAACAATGTGATATATTCCGAATGTCGGCTTGTATTGCGAACCAGCATAATATCGAACACTGATGAAGTGCACATTCATGTCCCAAACAAAACAGTAACTGCAAAGCAGCAACTGACACAAGATAATCAGCATTCTGTTTGCAAACCATTGCACCCTGAATGTGTGTTGTAAATCACTCGACAGCTAAAGTAGTAGAGCTACATAGTTAGTGTTCGACGGCCGGGGCGGGGTGGGAATGAATTCACATAAAGGCTTAGGGCGACTGATTGTTAGCAGATAATTCGAAGGTAGACGCATGTCTCTGACCGACATACATATAAAAAGTGATGATTTGTGTAAGACAAGCGTTAATTTATGCAGATCAGCTTTTGAAGGTAGTCTTGGCAACACCGCATTTGGCAGCTATTATACATGGCCTAATGAGGTAAATTATATGTATAAAGCTTTGACCTAATGAGCAAGTTCCAAGTTAAGCTGCAAATACAAATTAAATAAAACTAACGAGGCTTCCTATTTGTTTGATTAAGAACGATAATTAGCGCCGCCATATTAACAGATGACAATACATAGCAATGTCATTGAAGAACACTGCAGAATTATCCCCAGCGCCATTGTCTGAAATATCTCGACCCAACACCTACCGATAATCTGGGGAAACACTAAGTGGTCCCAGCTCTTGATTAACCAAACCAGGTCCCGCCGCAATTGCCAAATGGTCATTTCCTGTAAGTACCTACCTCACCAACTACATCACACCGGTTACACGTAGCCCATAGCCGGTGTCGACGAACTGACAAAGAGCAGAGACTGCAATTGAAAATTTCGATGGCGGCGATTTAATTTGTGCAGTGTGCGTTGCGTTTAACCGCATTTGATTGGGTTTGCCGCACCCCATGGTGGGATTCGACGAAATTCATTGCATCATTGTCGAAGAAAGTTTATAACATGATTAAGTGTATGGGTACCACTTAAGTCGACGAATTGGCCAAGTCACTGTTGTTATTGTTGCAAGTCAATTGTGTAGAAAATCGCGGTGTGAAAAGCGCTTAAGAGTTGTGGGAGTATGTTGGGCGGATAACAAGGTATGATTTGTTTTGACTTCGTTATTCAGTTTGTTGTGGTAATATGTTCGTGATCGGTAATTGAATGATGTGTTTATGTTTATGCGTCTTTGTGTTGGTACCTACAGTACTTGGTAACCTTTTATGCTTATTTAATAAAACAAAATGTGTTGTTATGTTTTTTTCCCAAATATGCTCATGGTCTTGAAAAATACTTACCCGGTTTATTTAATTTTTTTGGGTGTACCAGACCTGTGATTCAAGGTTAGGTTAGGTTAAGCATTGGACCCTCATGCAGAGCAAGACGAAATAAGGGAGCTATTGCGATTCCAGGAGAATCACATATTGTGGATTGCGTCAGAATTAGCAGGTATCCTTGTGAGGCTCGGTCATGTTTCCGCAGAAGACACAATCCATCGCAAGATACAACTCTGTTGCTGGCTGATTCATTTCAAAAAATCCTACATCTTTTGTGATCAAAAATTAGAAACTTTGTCTTCAAATAGTTAATTAATGCCTACAGACCCTAAAAAGGTGTCTTAGTCAACATGGCCACAGTGTAGGTGGTAGTAATATTGATAAAAACATTGAAACTGTCTTATCAGTAGGTCTAAAAGCAAAGTCTAACCTTAAATCACTGCACTCTGTGCCTAAGCCAATTTTCTGCAAAAGACAGACTTTTGCAAACCATTCATCGGAGTGGAAATGTTCGATTTGGATGTACATATGACTATGAAAAAAGAGACCGTGATAAAGATTGAATTGAGAACACTCCAAACTTGTTTCACTGCTCCAGTAATCTTTAAAACTAACTTACTTAATTTAAGGGCTATCCAACCGCAGAGAGTTCCTGTTTGAGATACGGCCAACGTTGCCACGAAGAAATAAATATTGTAAGCCTTTTTGAGGGTCATTTGCCAAAAGGAAGGGCTACTTTTTGTTCATAATTCTGTCGTTTTGTCTGAAATTTGCATAAATAAAAACAATAATTTATTTTGCGACCAATTCCTTACGGAAAACCGGAAAATCGAAATGTAATGTGCCTCCGACAATGTTGCATAACAAATACATATATTACTCTCTTAACAAACCGAGCTTACATACTTAGGCGGTGCTACGGTCCGGGCCTCTTCATTTGCGCGGTCTTTGGCTATTACCGTCTTGTGTTGCGTACTCCAAGGTGGTTGAGGTCCCTTCCACTTGGTCCCGCCATCTTAGGCGAGGCTTTTCCCTACGCCCTAAATTGCAGTTTTTTGACCAGGTCAATGTCAGTGTACAGCTCTTAGAGTCCATCGTTGAAGAATGGACCAAGAATATCTTCATCCGCAGGCAAGTTCCCTGGAGATAACATAGTTGCCTTCTCAGCTCAACAGCTTTAGGCAGACGTTATTCTTCGTTTGATTCCTGAAGACATGTCGTTTTCAGATGTGATAGCAGAGCCGAGGTAGATAAAGACCCCTACATTGCTGTCATATGCGGCTTTAAAATCAATGAAAAGGTGGTGGGTATGGATCTGGACTTCTTGGGTTATCTCAAAAATTTGCCGTAGTGTGAGTATTTGGTCAATCGCGGACTTACCGGGGTTAAAACCACACTGATAGGGTCCAATCAGATCTTTGACAAGCGCTTGCAGGCGCTCGCACAATACGGCAGATAAGATTAGATCTTATAAGATATGTTTAGGAGACTGATAACTCTATAGTTTCGCAGTTTAGAGGGCCTCCTTTCTTGGGAACAGGTAAACGATGCTGAGGTTCCTTTCATCAGGCACACATTCATCCGACCAATCATCCAAGTTATCTCCTGCTGCCTGAAATAGTTCGCCGGGTAGACCGTTCTGCGCAGCCACCTTGTTGGACTTTAGTTATGATATTGATATCCCCACTTCATTTTGGTCGGGTGGACGGATTTCAACAAACTAAAATCCTTAAAAAACAAAAATATGTCTATGCAACAGGTGACGTGAAATAACGCCAAACGAAATAAAGCCAAATTTTAAATAAGGCACCTTTGGCAACAGTATCTTGCTGACCCGCTACGAGAAATTAAGGAATTTCAACCCTCTTTCTGCAGGCGGCAGGTACTGCTCACGCAACTCCGTTGCTCTGCTCGGGGTATGTGCTTTTCGTCAGTCAAAAACTAACCGTCTGCGGAAAGAAGGTAGAAATCCCTTAATCCCGCGTATCGGGCCACTCAGGTACTGTTGCCATAGGCGCCTGCCTGACGAACAGCACATAATTTGGCATTATTTCGGTTGGCAATATTTTACGTCACCGTACCATTGTATACGTTTTACAAGAAAACCTTATTAGAATTTTGTTATAAATACTTAAGATTGAGATTTGGCAACGCTGGATACGGAATGTAGGTTCGCTTTACTTTATCGATCTGAACCTGGGAAAGGGATAAATAGATCATCTTGGCTGGACCTCTATTGTCCATTCGATCGATGTTGATGAGGCAATGTAATCGAAGTATTTTGGCTTTTTGGATCTTCTCCATTCGTCATCTTTGCACATAAGGACAAATATCCGTCGAAGAGCTAAACCTTAACTCCTTATCGGCAGCACTCGTCCAGTTATCGTACATTTTTTTGTAGAATGATTTTCCAAACCGAAGTATCAGCAGTTGTCTGGGGCAATTCTTCGCCGGATCTTCAGCCTTCTATGTTCTTCACTACGAGTTAACCACTCAATTACGGAACGATGGGAGCCACTAAAAATGCCAATTCATTGTCTGAATTTCCTAGCAGTTGGACGGATCTACTGAAGATAGTGGTTTTTGTATTGGAACCTGTGCTGTTTACAGTCTGCTCAATAGCATGTCTCATGATACCGCTGAAATTCGATGCAAATTTGGAAAAGTTCAGATGAGCTGATGTCGAACTGCACAACCCATTCGTTATTTTTAAGCACCATGCCACAGAGCTGGAGAGTTTTGACGGGATCCCCAATTTGGTATAGCTCGTTAGTCTTTGTTGCATGAAAATTTGGTTTACAGTCGATCTGCCGGGCCGGAATTAGTTGTTGGTTCGTACGTTCACGCAGTACGTTGGATAGGATCTGTTCTGAACTCTATCACAACAGAATCAGAGGACCACACTTCTCTAGGGGTAAACATAATTTCCACGATATATTTAAAATGGCTTTCTTTGGTTACTTTCCAAATCCATAGTTTGTCATAATTGTATAGTTGGGAGCCATTAAATCCTCAAATTATCAAGGGTAAATGGCGCAAACTTGCTTTGTCTTGTCAGCATCTTAACCTAACATTATCCCCAAATGCTCAATTTAAACATCCGGTATAATTACCTATTTTCAGCTCCTCCATCTCCCTAGCAACATAATTCGAATTGCAAATAAAAATGTGAGCCAAATCAAAATCCATGTGGTAACTAAAATCCGAACGACATTTTCCCCAAATTCCTGGGCAACCATGTGCACATTTCGCTGCCCTGTGAATTTTTTTTTCGTTTGCAATTTTCCAGACGAACTCAGCAAATTAGCAAATATCCCATGATCAACAAATAAATTATCTTCAGATGTTCTGCTGAAATCCGTTGCTTCCACATTCACGCTTCCATTGCCGACTACCGCCAGATACGATTTGTAATAAAAAAAAAAAAGTAACCCAACTCAACAACTTCAGAGAGAAAATTTTCTATCTAACTAATATATCCACGCACATACGGGTGATTAACACACCAAAGTGTGTGCGGTTCTCATCACGATTCACGACGTGAAGTGAAGTACCCATATCCACTGCGAAAAGGGGGAGAACGCTGACGAATACTCAACTTGGCGTTAAATTAGCATCTGCAGTTACTGCAGTTCCACTCGAGAAATCATCATCAAGCAACCTCATTATCATCGGCTTCAAGCATCCTTGAGATGACATAGTAGTCTGCGATAGCGATTGCGACTGCGACACATACACTGATATTAACGAGTATCTGCGTTGCGGATAAATGCGTTGTGTGCTACCGCAAACGGAGCTGTAACTAACTAATCACTTGCGGAGCACTGGAACTTTATTTGGAGGGAGACCTTGAAATCACATCTGAGGTAAGGGTAATGCACCACATAGAACGATAGAACTCTGAAAACTCTTTGAAGATTTTTTATATTTTTTTTTTATTTTCTTTGCCAATGTTTGGCTACACGAATGAGTTTAAATGAAGTTTCGCTTGATGAGTTCTTTAGAAGAATATATTTTTTTTTTCTATGCTCATGGGTATCGAATTAGAACCACGAAGCTTGCAAACGGAGAAACGTTTAAATTTATTTTGTTTTGGTTGACTGTGAGTAATGTTTCGGGAGCTTTGCTTAACGGCTCGGAAAACTATCCAAAAATCAGAGTAAGCATGGTGTCATGTTGTGAAGTCAAGGTTGAACATTAAAATTATTTACCTTATTTCGAGGATGACTCTTTTTTGAAGGTTAATGTTCAGCTAACTCTTTGTTTATTAAGCTTTATTAAGTTAACAAGGGCAAGCTAGTTTTATTTATTTTTTACCATAATAACCTCTATAACCTGCATAATATGGTCGTCGAACACCATATCCTCCGTAAAGCGGACGTGGAAGTCCGTAAGCTGTTCCCTATCCGTATCCGTAGCCTCGTGGCCATCCATAGCCATATTGTAGTAAGCAGTTGACGTACACGGCGAAAAGGATTAAAATCACCAAAAGAGCAAATAATTTTTTTTTATTATATTAAAAATTAGTTAATGGTCACCTCTTGGACTTACAGTTTGTGGCTTCATATTTGAATAGGGAATGATAGTATTAATAGTGGAACTGCACTCGCCTGGATCTGGAGATCAACTGAAAGATAGAATTAATTATACACCAGAATAGAACTAAGTTTAAAGATGATAATTAAACAATTGGCACGATTTGATATTCGGGAGATAAACTAAACATGTACCTAACCCTTCCAACTTATAGATTCAAATAATCACCAATCGAAGACAAGAGTAGGGTTACCATCAGAATTATCCCAATGGCCAGAGTATGTAGCAAATTAAAGTTCAAAACTTGATTTACAAAAGTAAGACTAATAAATTTTCACTGAAAATAAATAAATACGTTTCAAACAAGGTTTCACTTTGAATATGATGCCTTTTATGGAAACTCTTATGATCAAAAATGAAATGAAATGAAGTCATTAACAAAGCATAAAATTATTCATCGTTACAGTTTTTTTTAAACTAAAATAAAATAAAATAAAATGTCTGCGTAAACAGCCCATTCAGGACTTCAAGATGCGAAGATATATTTTTAGACACAAATGGAAGGGACGATTATTACGAACGGAAATTTAAATTTTTGACCAGCTTCTTTTGACATTGTGAATGTTTGTCAGACTTCCGCAAAAGGTTGGGCGGGATGTGAACCACCTTAGTGGTACAAAATAATTAACCACTAAACCCCTGCACCCTAATTCTTCTGCTGCAATGAGGCACAAATACGCAGTATTGTCGAACTTGGGGGTTCCGCATATGATCGAGAAGCCTTGTGGACCTTATTTCTTCGAAAATGAGGCAAACAGGTCCCTCTCCCTTATAAATCGAATATTTCACATCTTAGTTCACTGCTTAGGGTTACCGTCAGTACCTTTTGTTGTCGAATAATTTAAAAATTAAACTTTGAATTAAATCAAATCTTAGCCGCAGTTATCTCTAATTATCTAATTTTTTATCAAAAATTGGAAAAGCTATAGATAGAAGTCAACAAAATGAAAAAAACTGACGCTTCTTTCGAAATCCTGACAAACGGTAACACTAGATAAAAGAGAATCTAAAACTTTGTTTAGCTACTCGTAATGCGTTCTATTTCATCAGGTAAGAGTGCTTGTAGTATTGCATTGTATTTGTTTATTTAAATATTAATAGCAGTATTAATTGTTTTTATGTTTGTTCTAGAAGCGCCGTGACATCGCTAGTTATGCAGATGCATTGAAAACACCAGCTCAAAGTTAAATCGTAGTAGGTTCAACATAACTTTTTACGTAGAACGGAATGATATCCACAGAAGTAAATTCAGACTGGGGCCTGCGCATAAGTAAAGTTAGCTTAGTAGAGGTTAATTTACCCTATGAAGTGATAAACATGTTCTTTGGGTAAGTTAGATAAGCATAAGCACTGCACGCCTAATGATGATAATGGTTACCGATGGTTGCAATACCTTTGAATCACTTGACTGATATAAATGATTAATGTTAGCATCGAAACTATATCAAGCTTTATATCTAACCTTGATGACAATCATATATCAGGACAAGATGGTGTTAAAAAAATGTGTTGATAACTTGTCGTTTCCAATAACTATTTTGTTTAGCCATTCTCTGTCTACATGTAAATTTCCTGAGGCTTGAAAGATGTCTTATATTATTCCACTTTTTAAGAAAGGTTAAAAAGAAGATATAGAAAATTACCGTCCAATCGCAAGGCTTTCGACAATTCCAAAATTATTTTAAGCTATCATATGTCAATCATTGAATTTTTACATAAAATCAATTGTCGCTCAAATCAACATGAATTTTTCAAGGATCGTTCTACGGCTACCCTATTGCTTGAACTTACACAATCATGTATTGACTCATTCAAGACAAAAAAAAACAAACAGATTGTGTTCTAAAAGACTTTAGCAAAGCGTTTGACAAACTTTCCCATCGCGTCTTACTTTTAAAGTTGAAAAGAATGGGTTTTAAATTAAGTTTCGTTTATTGGCTTGAGTCATATTTATTAAACAGATCTTATGCAATCATATTTAATGGTTGTTCATGTTTTATGTTCAATGCTTTATTTTACAGCCAATTCTGGAGTTCCACAAGGCAGTCATTTGGTTTATTTAATGTATGCCGACGACGTTACTATGTTAAAGACTGTTGCCAACTATGATGATTGTTACAATTTCCAGTGTGATCTTGATATGTTCTATTTGTGGTGTGCCAAAAATTATTTGTACTTAAACATAAGGAAGTGTAAAATTATAACTTTTACTCGAAATAGTTCAATAGTGTCCTATGGTTACAACTTAAATAGGGAGTTGCTCCCTACCGTTGACAATGTATCCATCCTGGGTATTTTATTAGATCGTAAGCTCGAGTTTAAAATGCATATAAACTCAATTTGCAATAAAGCTGATTCCATTCTTGGTTGGATTAAAAGAGAATCCAAGCAATTTAACGACCCTTATGTTGTAAAGCAATTATTTACTACCTTTGTAAGGCCAATAATTGAATATGCATGCCAAGTATGGTCACCGCACTACAAATGCAACATTGATCGCATCGAACAAGTTCAAAAGAGATTTTTAAGATTTGCGTTGAGAGGATTAGGTTGGCGAGACTCCTACAACCTTCCACCTTACATAAATCGACTTCAGCTTATTGATTTACCTAGCCTTTAAATTAATTGAAGGCCAAATTGAATCGATGTATCTTTTGTCTTGTCTATTTTTTAATGTTCCTCAAAGATCGTTCAGATATATGTTAACTACTTTTTATATATCTCTCTGTCGTACGGTTTTCTCCGTTTAATAATTTGTTGATTATATTTAATAAATGCTCCAATCTTTTAAATAATAATAGTACAAATATTTTTAGTAAACCTTTTAAGTTTTACAGTTTTATAGTTATGTAACCAATAATGTAAACACTAGTTAATTAGCTTGTAAATAAATAAGTCTTTTGTGAAAAGCATTTTAAGCGCAGACTGAGCAAAAAGAAACCGAACCGCCATTTTTGAGACCAAACCACTGGCGATGCTTGGTCCGGAAAGTTGATATCAGCATGACCAAAGATTATAGGGTGGCATACCGCAGGTAGAGATTCTTCACGAATCGGGAGACCATTTTTAAATAAATTGGTAATTCGTATCAAACGGTCTATCGCAGCGATCCATTTTATTTATATTTCCAATCAAACAAGTGATGCAGCTGCAGTTGCCAAATAATTTCACTTAATTAGGCATCACCCAATTAAACCAACACAGGTAGGTACCAACCTACTGTCCTTAATTTGCCAGAGAAAAAAAAAGAATTAAAAATAAAATAATAACTTGGCATAATATATTATTTTAAATTTACAAAGAACTCAACTCTTGCCTTTTCTATGCCCTTGCTCTACATAGTTCACCACTAGCAGCTTTACACTTCATTATTATAAATATATGCCTGCGCCTGTGAGGATCAAAAGGCGCAAAATTAATTACATTCGCGTCGAGGGAATGAAATAATATTATTTATGAAATATAATTTCACTTTTTGCATTTCGCACACATAATGACGAAAAAAAAAAAAACCCGTTTTTTTTTCCAGAGGATGCACAAAGAAAATTCAGAATAAACAGTATTACAGTAGAAAAAGTCGTCCTTGCTCTAGTTATTCATTCCCCGCGGAGAACAAGTAAAGTCCCTCGTTTGTGCTCACCACACACACTTTCAGATGAGCTTATAACCTGCACTTACCGTTCTGCTACATGCAAGCAATAACTATATATGAATATTTCTAAATAGAATTGTTCTTTGTTTATGAACATACACATGTAAGAATCTGTATACCTACCTGTAATAATATTTTAATTTATTGTGGTTACTGCGGGTCCCGTGCCCGGCCCTTTTTCGCGGAAAGCGCGCGGCCATGGAAATGCAACTCCGAGGTTTTAGGGTTGGTATAGTGTAATAGAAAATGGAAGGTGTGTTGCTGATAAAATGTAAAAAAAAACAATGGTCCTTTTGTGTGTGCTTTATAGTGGTGATTCGTCCTGGGTGGGTGAGAACTGGGAACTGGGAACTGGGAAGGAAAGAAAAGTTACGACTTTAATGAAATTTCAGAATATGAATTGTAATGTGTGCAGCTGAAAGTTGGGTGTGATCACAGATAGAGCGCTACTTTCTCATATGGCAGCGAGAGCCCACACCATGTTAATGGAGTTTTGGTATTAGCTTAAGTCCGACGAAATGGATTAAAATCAGCAGATTTACTTTTCTGTTACATGTATATTCGTATAGATTGGGATACTGTGTTCAGCTTTAAGCTCCTAAAGTATTTTATTTTGATAGTCCCCATCTATGTATGTCTGTCGTATTCACTCTGCTTTAAAGCGAATCATTTTATTAACATTTGTTGCTGATTTTTCATTTGCCATTTAAAAGAACGAATGAAATTATTAAAACCTTTCGCTGCTTTACAAACGATTCATTGAGCCAATAAACGAGTTCATAAAATTATAAGAAGCATTCGATACTCTAAGACACTTACTATTTAATACGATCACTACGTTCTCTAAGTGTTGCTCTCAGTATCGCTTTAGGTTGGGAGGTCAGTTAGAAGTTAGAATTAGAAGTTCCAGAATCCGAGAAAGCCTTCACGTCTAAGAGCCAGAACGCCTCTCGAAAAAATTGGAGCACGACCGACTCTGTTGGTATGCTCATGTTTAAAGGAGGGATCCTACGAACCCCGTCAAAAAGGCGATGGCAATCAACGTTCCCTTACAATCGCGTAAGAGTGGCACGCCTAAAAACTCCTGGATCACACAAATGCAGAAGCATCAGCATTTGATTGGCCTCAATGATGAAGTGATCCAAAATCGGGATGCCTGCATATATTTTTTGAGGTGGAACCGGCAAACCCCACAGGCGGACCAGTAGGAATGCAGTGAAGTGGGAGGGTTATGATCCATGCAATCCTGATCATAATCTCGTAGTTAAATGGAGAGTAGAAAGTTGGGAGGGCAGTCTACCACCAGACGCAAATTTCACCCAGAGGCCGTGAGGGCCCATCGTGAGTACCCTGTTTGTAATTGTAAGGCCATGTGCCTAACAAAACCACTTCGATCTGTTGAGGAATAGTTTTATGACTGATAGAGGAACCCCAACCAAGTCGTCCAGACTTTCGAAGAACCGTATCGACGACAAAATTTATTGCAAGTGCTTATGCACCTCGTAATTGGCTCATTATTATCATCTATCTGTGTCTATCTGTATAAAATAAGCTTCTAACCCAAAGTGACCTTTATGGATCATACTATAAATTTAAAAGAAAAATCAATTAAGAATATCGCGAATGAACATGACGTAAGTTTCATGGCATCTGAAACTTCAGGTTTGCAGACCAACTAATTTCGACCTTCTGCCATTATATCATTTATCAGCTCATCAAATCATATTTAAGCGACGAACCGCGTACTTCGTGTCGTGTACTTTTCGAATGTGTAATGGCAAATCCTATATTACAGATGAATACTCGGAATCTGGTCTAACTAACGAACAAAAAGTAATTTTATTAATGTCTCGAAAGTCTTTACTATAACGTTTAAGGAATTTAGACTTGGCAATGACATATTCATAATTTAAAAGGAAACTTAACATATTGTCAAATATTACACCAAGATCTTTCACTTGATCCAAACGTTGAAAAATAAATAAAATAATTATGCAAAATTGAAGTACTAATCTGATAAGCTGAAAAATTTTACATTTAGAGATGTAAAATTCCAAAGCATTACGATTGTTCCACTCCGACAATATTTTAATATCTGATTGAAAACGCAATCAGTAACATTATTTATCATAAACATCGTTTATAAGCAATATAAATAGCAACGGCCCTAGATGACTGCCCTGTGGAACACCCAAACTAACTTCTATAATGCGAGAAGTCAAACCATCGACTTTAAGCATTTACCGTCTATTAGTCAGGTAATCAAAAAAAATCTTTTATTTAGTATTGAAGAATTAAAATCCAACCACTTAAGCTTAGCCAAAAGTAGGGTATGGTGCGCTCTGTCAAACGCTTATGTGAAGTCAGTGTAACGTGCATCAACTAGTAATCGTTCATCATAACTTTTAAATATATAATTACTCAACAAAGCTAAATGTTAAATTTTGTTTGGATACCAGGGACATTTTTTTTAGGGCTTCGGGAGGCCTGGGGCGATTCCGAAACCTCCCTTGAATCCCTTCGAATATCCTTGGGCGTCATTTGGCAACATTTTTGGACCCTTTTGACACATGAAAATGTTTGGGACCCAAATCGAACTTTAGGTGGGATGATAGAAAATTGTTTGGAATGGCAAAAGGGAAGGGAAATGTACTTGGAAGGTTTTCTGTTTATCTATTTAAAGTCTCTTAGAAAGTCGGCGTGGTAAAAAAGTACTGAAGCCTTGTTGAACGGTTTAAAAGCAAACAAAAATAATCATTGTTGCAAAATTTCCCACAATACGTTGGCGTGGCAAACACCTTAAACCTAATTGAAAAATCGCCTAAGCCGTATAAGCCAGTGACGGATGGACGGATATTGCTAAAATGTCATAACTTTAAATTCTGTTCGCAAATATAATAATCGTTTAGAGAGCCAGGTCATACTACAAGTGTTGCTACGAACTATGTATGTATGTGTCAAAATAAATATACCTACCCTAAAGAAAGGGTATTAACAAAATTTGTATGATTCAATCAAGTGCCAAGTGGTCCTGAAATTTGATTTTTGTTTAAGAATATTTCACAGATATCATGCATCCTTTTATAAAATATTCAAGTACTGCATGACTTGACGTTTGTGGACTAAAACTGAGTAAGTAAATATGTACAGGCAATTTTTTTTTAGCCGCCAGACATACAATCAGAAGAGTGCGTGCCTTTAATTGGATGAAGGCGGCTCTCCGCCGTCGTGCTCATATAATCCAATTGTTGAACATACAAATGACATTCAACAACAAGGACTCTGTAATCAAATTTGTGTCCCTTCACTAGCAAGGCGCCGCTGTTGCTGCTGCTGCTGTGATATTAAATTAGAATCAAACAAGGACAACCGTCGAGACAGCTCACTTAGTAAGGATGATGACAAGGGACAGCAATTGTACTGGAGTAAATAATTCATGCTTATCCCCCGAAATCGGTACGAGTCTCCACTCAGACACAAATCCATTATTAGTTCAGCCAGTGCCGCCACAAAGAGTGGCACCATCGTCTGTTCGCATATTGGGGGAGGATGTGATTCGATAGATCAAAGTCATGAATAAATTTTCGAGGCGCGTCTGTCCTCAATTTTCTGCCGTGCAAAAGTCCGCGCTAAAAAGAAATTGAAGGATAAATTGCTCAAATACTCCTCGTACAGTATCGATGATGGATGCAATCGCATTTGGTCCTTTTAAGAGAATCATTGTGTCATATAATCCCCTCCAGATTGCTTATGCGGGTAGGTCGGCAAGGAGGTCGGAGGCAGCATCAGACAGACATCCAAAGGTTTATGTAAGTTTTTTGCTCTTCTGCTCTGATCTATGTGGTGAGGAGGAGAACAGAACAGAATAATGGCTGGGGACAATTTGTTCTTGTGGTGGTGCATTTGTCTGATGGTGTGCTGCTGGTATTGGGGCCAACCGATGCTGGAGCTAGATTTGTCATGTTGAATTAATACTTTACATCAAGCGAACACATATTTTAACATTGTTGTCGTTTTCTTCTTGGAAATTTTGTCGTGCGAGGGTATACTTGTTTGTTTTTTTGCGAACAATGTCTGATGACATATCCTTTGTTCTATGGGTTTCCATTTGGCTCACAGTTGAGAAGTCTTACATGGGAGGATTGCTTTGACGGAGAAAAAAATATATAGCGGTAATCAATTTTGTTTACATATATCTTTTGTTGACAATCTGCGAAACTGGGGCACTTATGGGACTTATTCTTGTTTGCTTGAGATTTGAGCAGGCAAAAAACGAGTTCATCTTCTTAAACTTATCTTTGAATGAAGGTTTTTGGGTTAAAGGTCGGCAGTTTTTTCGATGTTTTGCAGTCTTTCGTGTTTAGATTTGTACCTAGGTACGTAGCTACTATCAATCTATCAATGCAGATATCAGTTGAGTTCTTGGAAAGTGCTCATCCTTAAGATGATTTGATGAAAAAGTATTTGGAACTTTTTGGAGCTTTTACTCAAAACTTGGAATGAATAATCGTCCAAATATTAGGATTCGCTGTCAATACAGAAATGACCGATGCCCAAATTCATATTATAAGGATCTCAATTTGCTTTCCGCAAGCGGCACATAAATTTGGCATACACCTATAGTAATAGTACCTACGGCTAACGCAACTCCGCTCGGGGTAGGTATGTGCTTTTCGAAATTCTGGCTGAACACAATACCTGTGGAGGAGCTTATCTGGCATGGGAAATGGATTTTAGTAGCCCAATTTTTAAAAATGGTCTTCGAAGTTTGTTGAAATATTATAGGCCGATTTTAAAACTTTCAAACTTTTATTAGTAAGAGATAACTTTCTAACCTTGGTGTAAGTGAATCCCAGCATAATTTTGTAGCTGGAAGATTTAATACCACAAATATGACTTTGTTCTAGTATATTATTTGGAGTCTTGACTCCGGCAAACAGCATTTGACAGGTTAAGCCACAGTATACCTTGGGAATTCATTCAAAACTAAATCAAGAATTATCCTTATATCTAGAGGAAATCAGCACCTTTGACTATCAATTTGGATGTCATTGAAGTGTGTCTCAGGGAAAGCACTTAGGACCTTTATTCTTTGATTTATTTAAAACTTCAAGTGATAACTGAACATCTTTCACTAAACCTGTGTCTGAACCTATGACACTACTGAACATGTGACACTAACTCTATAAATTTAAATGTGGGTAAGAATAAACTTTTTACAGCTTCTACGCTAGTCGGCGATATCACGTTTAGTTATTCTGGCAAATCGAATCATACATAGGCTATTACCTGGTGAGAAGATTTACATCTATTTCCCATTTCAAATATATTATATCACGGGCATAGTCTTTACTCTCTAGTAAGGCCCATTTACGAATATGCCTCTGCAGTCGGGTCTCCGTAACTTCAAGTTCATGTATAGACAGAATTGTCTATTATACCAGAATGCAATCAGTAAATTAAATTGGTCTAATGTCTTCTCTTAGGGCTGCAGACACTTTTTGTGCTCGTATAAATTCATTAGAACTGTTATATATGCACCAAGCACACAGATACACGAAATAGGAACCTCTTATTTGAAAATATGGATAGAATTGCAAAACGAACCTATCTTTATGAATGTATTAAATTTCATGGGTAATATAGGGGTTGAAGAGGTAACTGATGAGGACCACTTACTTAGATCAGAAAGAGGTCTGTTGTGGTACCACATGGATCTACGCTTTTACTACTTTACTCGTTAAACCACTTGGATCATTGAATGTAGTGAAGGAGACCTTTAATTTCAATAGGAGCCTTCTTCATGATCTCCATTGAAGAAGGCTCCTAAGGGAGCCTCCTCCATGCAACTCCTGCAAAATTCAAATGAATACATACCAAGCATTGTTGCATGCTTGTCTATAGGACAGTGCCTAGTGTTGGCGACTATTGTAGAACCGATGAGCAGTCTTTTTAAAGACACCAAACACTTAAAGCGTTTCAGATCCAGCTGAGCTCAAATCCTATAATTCTCCGCTTGTCCATCTCAAGTTGGTTTTCTCAATAGCTTCCAATTTAAGCATTCATTTGCTTTTAGCGATTGGAATGCCTAAGGAAACTTTATCGGGTGCAATATCAGGCAGTGTAGTTGGGTGTAGTTTAGACGTTTAACAACTTTCTCTAAAACTTTTTACTAAAAATAAGATTTTCCTTTCGTTCATCATCACAATGTCCTTAGTAGAGCTCGATTTCATAACTTAACACAATTGGCTTAGTGATTAAGTGTATTGGACTACTAAGCGAGGATGGCCTCGGTTCAAATCCAACCCGTCACTACCAATATTTATTCATCTATTTTATTTGAAGACGCCCCAGCTTGTTTACTGATCATATTCTACAGTCTTACAGTGTCAATAAAATTTGTCATTTATTTTTGACACCTTAAATGAAGTGCCAAATAAATACATGCGAGTTTTGTTTTATGCCCTTAAGTACTATATTCTTATGAGAGTGAATTGCGAACTTGCGAAGAAGAGAATATTCGTAAATTCTGACATTTCATTCACATGACAATTTTTGTTGGTCGCAGAATCCCGCGAATCTGAGTTGTAAATGGTAACAGCAACATGTGTCAATTTTAAGGATATGTTCGACCGATTTTTTCACTCGTTGATTTGTGGATCGCGACTGTGGATTGTGAATAAAGTTTGACAGTTCGCGGCAATAATAATTAATTTCTAATAGTTTTTTTTTTAGATAATATGTTAGATTAATTAAATATAATGCTTTTGTGGTTGAAGCAATATAAATTTTCAATTCATAAATACAGTTAAATTATTATGTTCGCAATTCGCTCTCATGTGAATAGTAATTTACTTTGTTTCCTTGTTTCAATTGTTTCACTTACTCGCAAAGTGCTTTCGAAAAGGTAACTTACCTATTTATGTTTTCTTTATTGATCTGGCATCATTGCATCGACTAGTCCAACACACGTGCATAATTAGGAAATATTTATCTCTGGTATGTTCTCACACACATTCGTCGAGATCTACTTTTGGGATATTAAAACTACTTCAATATCTTTGCATACCTTTAGGCCTTTCGAACGGAAATAGTACTATGTATCAAGTATGTATGTTCCACACTTCACTATTAAGACGCCCATGTACACATCCCCTACTCGTGTCCTAATTTACATGTCAATTTATGCTAAGTCACTTGTGGTGATTAGAATGGATTCATTTGAATTTTCAACGCCACATGTTACACACACACACACGCACCCACACACTGACGCAGCCAGGAACAAAATGTCATTCGATGGTGGTTCGCCTCTCCGCAACCGCAACCCCAGACGATATATCGATGATGAGTTCCAAGCACGCGATTCATCTGTCACATTAATAATTGCCCACCCGATCTAGACGAAGACTATGATGACGACGACGACGATTCCCAATGGTAGAAACTCCGACTGGGAAAATGAAGGCAAACAATCTAATACCATTCCACATGCATGGGCAATTATCATTAAGAACACGGGGAGGTTGTCTTGAATAGCTCAATAATTTATACGGTTGAGTGGAAGTTATCCACCGTCTTCCCGATGTGCATTTGATTGGATTGAGTGTGTGTCCCAGATACATTCATGTGTATACCTAGCTAAAGTGGGTGGATCACTTAATTGGGAGGGACGTGAAGTAGATTATGTGGATTTTGAATTGTTTATGAGGATATGGTGAAACTAATAAATTGGATGTCAAACATACTTATACGCTTGATGGGGCTTAAAAATGAATCCACTTGTATAAAGTAGGAGTGAGTGCTGGCTGGCTGGCTGGCTAATGGAATTCAGTTTTTTATTTTCGCTAAATCGAAACACTGATGAACAAAATGTTGGGAGGAAGGACATTTTCTCAATTATATTCTCCTTTGCACTAAATATAGCCAAACGTTGCCAGAATGTGCAACAAAATTTTCAATTTCCGCAAAAAAGCTAAAAATAGAGCACTCTGGCATGGAGATCCCTGAACCCATCAACTATAGTCGGACATGTGATAAACACATTCAACAGTTTCCCTTCGGAGCTGTCACTAGTATAGGTACATTGGTGTCCACATACAGGGTGGGAGGGGGCATCGTTGGAGTGTCTGTATAATTTGCAATATGTTCACCGCCCCGGAAATAGGATCCCATCAAAATGGGTGTGCCTCAATTTCCTAGTCAGAATTGCTATAAAACATTCCCGGGTCCGCTTCCTCTACAGACAGACTCAATTTTCATCCTTTCAAAATGGGTAAGGCCAGGAATATATTGTACATAAAGAAGGCGCAAAAAAGTAAACTATACTACTCTACACTTGTGTCCTTTTCATCACAAGATGTGGGATAGGAAATAAAAATACCAACAAATTGACAATCAGGATATTTACTCTCTTACTCCAAGCAATCCTTAGCACACTCTCATAGGTCCCCTCTGGTATTTGGTGTACATCTAAGAATACAGCTTATTAGGATGTATTTTTCCCTTCGTTTTTTTTTTCTTTCTGTTGTCCTTTGCCTACTTCACTCGAAATATGGTATTTTTCAATTTTTATTCAATTCACTTTCATCAACGTTCAAGCATTATCCTTCCTCGTTTCATCCTTCTTCGTCGTTGTCGAGGAAATGAATTCACAACACTCCAAGTATGAAAAAAACAAGTTCATAAGTGGCAGGACAGATGGGATTGGAAACGGGAGAAGGGTGGTTCCTCAGCAGAGAAGCCACTTATGAAGATTGAGCATTCACCCACTCTTGTTGAGCTTAACCCCATTTTCGACCCCTGTGTGTGTGTGTTCGCATGTTTCTCCATCTAACAACGTTTGTTTACACTCAGACTATACTTCCCTCTGTGTAGCGATACACATTTTTTTTCTCGTCTTCGCAAAATTGGAAAGTACATAGACAAACACTTGATTGTAGGAAAATTCGACACTCGAAGTGATGAGCAAACATACAAGGAGTGAAAGTGGAGCGAGCTTGCTCTTAGCCATATCCACACGCAAATATTAGGTCACAGAGGGGATGACTTGTCTTCGTCACTCGTACCCATCAAAGACAAGTTCAAAAATGCATCAGCCAGAAACTGGAACAATATTTCCACACTATCTATGTCTGAAACACTGTTATGCAATTCTTAAGAAATTCCATTGAATCAATGTCACACACAGCTTTAAGTGGAATATCTATATTCATCATCGGGATCGGCAGTTGGAAGAGTCGACTTACAAAGTGGCCTCCTCTTGTCATCATCATTTATTCATCATTATCGCAAGAGATGCAAATGTTGACTGGAGGATGTGTGTGCGCGATAGAAAAAGTATCAAAGCATCAAAGTTGATCAGTCAATATTTGACACAGATGCACATCTTCTTTTCCATTTGATGACGAATCAATAGGGTTTTGCTTTTATAGATGTGTGTGTAGTTTTTTTTTTTTTTGTAGACTTGTGGGGGAAAAGTTAATTGAATAGAGAATGAGAAAAAATCTTTACGACGACATCAGGGATATAAAAAGCTGAATGTTTGACCCAGATGTTTCTTTTATGAGTACCAGACGCACACGTACTTATACCCACCTATAGCTGTGTGACGTTGCAAGCGTACACATTGTAAAATAAAGGTCGAATGATGAAAATGGGTCCTGTCGGCAATGGAAAAGAGTGTATTTCGAAACTATGACTTTGGATGAACTATGCAATCACATGGATTTTCTTATGAGCAACTTAAAGTGGCGACATTAAATATAAAGTGTTTGTTTTAGGATTTACGGAAAATATATATAAATATCGAACACCTTGTGCCTTAAACAGTAGCTGCAGAAAGGCTATACAAAAACTTGCCAATTTGCCAACTTGCCAAAATTTTATACATATTGACGCATGCCGCATGTCATAACTTTCTATACAAATCAACGGTCGTTTTTGGGTAGATATTTGAACCCGTGCTCCTGAATCCCAGCCCCCTGGTTAGAGAGGTGAAGGAAGTCCGCATCTCCGTTCTAAGGAACAAGTCATCTCGGAAGCCAAGGCGCTTCGTCTAATAATCTTAAAAAGGCTTTCTCAGGACGGCAGAGTGTAAAGGCCCATTATGTAAGTAAGCAAAGGCTTAAATTGTTTTGGTTTTGACATGTGTGCGAAGTTTTAAATAGATATAATCCAATATCATGAAAATGTCGATTAAATGAGGAAGGAGTCCTTGAATTTGGTTCGAATTTGGGGAAATGCAAGATATATGCATGTGTCCAGTCTATATTCCACGTTTCAAGTAAATCGGACTAAAGAATATTTTTTTCTGAGCATCCTCTTAAGGATTGCCCTTACTAAACCTGGCAATTACTAATAAATCAATGCTATTGAAGATGATATTTATTACTCACTATCAGCATGAATTTTTTCAGATTTTTAGTCTTAGCGGTTGCAAAGTTAAAGGCCTTTTTAAAGCTATACATATTTCTTTTATGTATAGCCCCTCCTTAATGGGCAGTATATCCCTATTAAATAATTTGTTCGTCTTTATCATAGCGCAAAATTTCAAATAAATTTGACTTCCTCTTCCCATTGAAATAGGAAAATTAGCATGTCCAAAAATCCCTTTTTAAGGAGTCTATGGCTGCTGATTCAGTCAGTAAGTCCGGACAAACTATTTTCTACAGCAGATGAAGATTATCACTACATAATTAAAGAGAAGGAAGCCTCAGCTTAGCTCTGAACCATCGGTAATGATGTACAGATGGCTCTAAGGTCAATGAAGGCACGGGATCCGGAAACTATTCTGCTGGGCCGGGTCTCAATGTTTTCATACTAAAAGCAGCAATGTCTTTCAAGCGGTGGTTCTGTCTGTATTCCGCAGCCTGCTGCTATTGAAGATGATATCCGACAGTGATGTCGCCATCTACATTGACAGTCAGGCCGCTCTCAAGGCTCTGGAATCAGATGTAATCAGATTAAATCAATCTAGATTGGAACTGTCAGTCAATTGTAAAGTCATTATGCGCGCAGAATCACATAAAACTGTGTTGGGTTCCCGACACTGCACCAAGAGGGTAATACGGTAGCTGATGAGATGTTAAGAAAGGGGAGGAGTTATAACAACTAAACTTGGATATATACATAAAACCACTGCTCAGTGTCGTGAAGGGAAAGTTACTAGAAACCTTTATAAGAATGACTGGCCAAGGTATCCAAAGCTATATGGCCCAGATTGGATAAAAATAGACTTAAGGAAATTTTGAAAGAAATTAGACCACGACTAAGAATGGTAGGAATTATTGCCGGACACTGTCCGCTCGGTTACTGACGATGTGTAATAGAGTGTGAATGTGAGATAATTGCTTGCTGCCGACTCAAAAACCTGGGAAAAAACTTCTTCAGAGGACGTAGCTGTTGAAGGCGATAGTAACTGTTGATTTTTTGTAGTAATTTAAATTGCTTCGTTGAAGTGGTGTAGGATATTTACCTTGATATTGGTTTCTTTTTCTTTGACGGCTTTTGAAGTTCATTCTCACGGGGATCGCGCGATGGGCCGAGCGATGTGGCAGCATGGCTATCATTACCCTGCTTAAACTTACCTGACCTTAACCGTGGTCTCTGTGAAATATATGATCAAGATCCTGCAGGGCGAATATCGCCGGATATTACACCTTAAATGTTTGCTCTCTACCTCTAGTTCGAGTACGAAGCCCTAAAACAAACCAATTAACTTAGAAGAGAATAGAAAATCGTCCCAAAGGCAACACATTCGCCGCGCGTTCTTTCTGAATATAGATTCCAAATTAAAAGAAGTCTTCCTGCTTTAGTTATCTTTTAGTTGATTAATATTCAGTTCAAATCTAACCGGCATATGTCTCTCATTTCCTAAGTTACATTCAGCTCTATGGACAAAGTGTGAGCTGTATGAATCTGAATTGCATGGTTTGATTTTATGTTTAGCAGCCAACCACTCCCTGACACTGCTAAGACGGCATAAATAATGACAAATGCAAAATCCATCGCGCACACATCAATCAATTTGTTAGCTAAAGTCAACGCCCGATACGTACATACCTACGTAAGCATGTTCCTTGTTCGCATTTCCTAAAAGTCACTTGTCAAATGAATTGTACATTTCTCGTAGGTATGTGTTAAATTATGCAAACTCATCTAACCGCAAAAGTTGACAGTCATGAATTCAATTCAAAAAATTGTACATAGCCATTAACAAAATTGAACTTCCACACGAAACTAAACTCAGTTCTAGAACTGCTAACCTCATTAATAATTTAACTTGTACAATCCATCAATGTTTATTTTGCTCACTACCCTGGACTTACCACATCACTATGTGTTTTCTATTTCTCCACACTATTTCTCCACCGCCGGGCGCCATTCACGTTCCACCATCAAATCAACAAAATGGTTTTCTGAAAAAAGTTTTCCTTTTTATTATTCCTCCAAACCAACACAACCCAACCACCACCTTCCTTTCCGTCATAACAAATTTATAAAATTGCAATTTACGACCACCGCACGGCAGGCCGGGGAACAGGAAAAGGGGGCTTACATGCAGTACCGCACTCGCAGCAGCAGCAGCAGCAGCAACAGCAGCAAACGCTTAACCACCTCCACCACAAGTTGCAAAAGCAATGCATCCTTGCAAAATAGTAAAACACACTTCGCAAATAGGAGGGAAAGCAAAATGGGCCAGCACCAAATATTCACACTTTTCTGTACATAAGCCGGGGGGAGGAGGAGAGTCCTTGGAATGGGGAAAAGAAAAAATAACTTCAATTCATTGACATTGAGTCCGTTGAATCCTCGGGGAGTATGTCAAAACCAATTTGACACAATTTACTCGCCAGAATGTATGGTTCGATGGGTTTCGTTCCACTATAGTCGTACTTTCAGGTCGATATCCTGGGTTTTCTTGTACTTTCTGTGTTTGTCCCACTCACCCCCTTATGTTTGGCGGTAGCACATTCGGGAAATGATTTTATATTGTGTGATGCGAATGGGAATGTGTGCCGGCCGCCGCCATGTTACAAGGGATCTTATATTTATTCTCAGGTTTCAATGTGAAATTCGAAAAATATTGTTTATTACGGGGGAGGGGTAAGGAAGCAAGAAAACAGAAAAAAAATCACTCGGTATACAACATCATTGTACCCTGTTCATAAAAGCCGCATTTCAGTGTAAAACTAAACGACTTGGGGGTAACTTACATTCACATGAGGGTGAATATGTAAAATCAACACAATTGGAAATGGATTGGGGTTTTATTATTTAAACAGAACCCTTTGGGGCGATGGAATGTTTTCGACACTCAAGAGGACCGGACAAAAGGAATAGCCTTCAGTCTGTTTTGAATGGAGGAGTGTTGACAAGGACACGGGATAATTGTTTCTTCGAAATCATTTCTTTGTGGAAATAATAAAATGGCAGCTTTTCAATTATTTCCAATCAAAACCGTATTTTCGTTAGACGTATCAAACTTTATATTTAAGAAGCCAATATTAATTTAACCAAACAAAAACCCGTGTAATACGTACGAATACGATTTGGAATTGCAGCAGCCGTTTTCATTTCATTTGTATGATGTCTTGTCACAGCATTTTTACATTTCATAAAGGGTCCTAACGTTTTTTTTTTCAACTAGTGCTTATTTCGCGAATGGTAATACTTAGCTCATGTCTGATTTGACAGATAATTAGTTTTATCCTTCCGCTGAACGAATATGGTTGTGTATACGCTTGAACAACGCTGGGAAATATTGCGACATTACTTTGAAAATAATGGTAATGTTGCAGAATGTGTGCGAAAATTGCGTACGGATTTTGGAAGAAGGTCCGTATGTTCGTTATCTTGTGAAAAAAGTGAAAGAAACTGGCATCCTCATCGATAAACCAAAGCGTGAAAAGCCAAAAACAGTGCGTACACCCGAGAAAATTGAGAATTCACCGTGGTTCTCAACAATTGAACATTTCGGAGACATCATTAAGACGAATTTTGCATAAAGACCTTGGTATGGCGCCATACAAAGTCCAATTGGTTCAGGAGTTGAAGCCAACTGACCATCGAATGCGTTTTCGCTTCGCTAAGTGGGCCTGCGATCGACTTAGAGAATATACCGATTTTGCCAAAAAAATCATCTTTTCAGGTGAAGCTCACTTTGATTTTGGCGGGTATGTAAACAAGCAAAATTGTCGCATTTGGGGCACAGAAAACCCGCACGCATACATTGCAAAGCCGATATAGCCAAAATGAGTCACTGTTTGGTGCGGATTTTGGTCCAGAGGCATAATTGGGCCATTTTTCTTCGAAAATGAGCAAGGAGTGGCCGTTGCAGTCAATAACGATCGTTGTTATTGAATTTTTGTTCACAAAAATTGAAGAGGAGGATATTGGCAACATTTGGTTTCAACAGGACGGCGCTACGTGCCACACAGCCGAAGCTACACTCGATGTTTTGCGCCCTGTTTTTGAAGATCGCATTATCAGCCGCAGAGCTGATGTCGTTTGGCCACTGCGGAGCTGCGATTTAACACCGTTGGACTATTATTTGTGGGGTGCCGTAAAAGATAAGTGTTACGCCGACATGCCAGAGGCAATTGACGCTTTAAAGGACAATATTCGTGAAGCCATTGGTGAAATACAGCTGCACACAATCGATAATGTGCTTAAAAATTGGACGGATCGTGTAGGCTACTGCATGGCCAGCCGAGGCAGCCATTTAAATGAAATTATTTTCCATTATTAACCGGAAGGATTGTCCTTTCAAATAAAAAAAGAAATTCGAGAAAATATTCAGTAGTTTTTTTTTATAGCATTTTCAAAAAAAAAAAAAAGTTATTTGGCGGATCCTTTATAATGGAACGCCAATTTAATAGTTCAAGCAAGACTGGGATAAAGCAGTCCACAAATAGCATACATACACATAGTATATGTAAAGTGTAGTCACAAAGATTTGCTTTTACAGAAATTATAGAGATATAGGAACTTTCGGGTAAGGAAGGGAAATAAATGTAAGAACCTTGCAGCGACCCCAAAGAAATTTTGCCACAATAAAATATTATTTGAAGAGGCATCCCGATTTTGAATCACTTCATCGTTGATGCCAATCAAATGCTGGTAATTCTGCATTTGTGTGATCTAGGAGTTTTTAGGCCTACCTCTCTTACGCTATTGAAAGGGAACGTTGATTGTCATTGCCATTGCCTTTTTGACGGTGTTCGTAGGATCCCTCCTTTGAACATGACAATACCAACTGAGTCGGTCGTGCTCCTGTTTTTTCGAGATGAGTTTTTTGACGTAAAGGCTTCCTCGGATTCTGGGATTTCTAATTCGATCAAGCTTTGCTACTACTGCTGTCATGCGAAGCGGGTTCATCTCAGCTGCTGTCAATTTCCCCTATACTTTTTGTATATTGTCCAGCATTGTGAACCGTATGTGAGCGCCGGACGCACAACTGCGGTATAGAGCCTTCCTTTCAGTTTAGGGGACATTTTTCGTTCACAGAAGATGACAGAGTTTTCCTGCCACCCTACGCTTACGCGATGATTGATGTCGTCATCAACTGTTGCTTCGCAGTTGATCACTGATCGCAGATATTTGAACTTTTACACTTGGGAACCACCACCCCATGCAAATGAATGTCTGGAATGGGTTGGATTGAGTCAGAGAATGGGCTGTACAGATACTTTGTCTTTTTTTTGCTAATACGATACCCATATCTTCTAAAGCATCTCCCCAAACATCAAGTACTCGTTGCAGGGAAGTCTGATCATCACTTATGATGGCTCCATCGTCAGCAAAGAATAACTGATCCACTTTAGGGTCCGTCACTTTTCCTTCAAGCAGATAATCTAGGACCGTAATAAAGGGCAAAGGACTTAAGACACTTCCCTGGTGAACACAGACTTTTATTGGAAACTCATCGGTGCCTCCTGCGGGACATCTGACTTCTGTCTTCGCTCCATCGTACATGTCCATTTTCACCTGTACGTAGGTTTCAGAAACTCCTCGTGGTCTTAGCGCTACCCATATCAGATCTCTCGGTTGTCTATTGAATGCTTTTTTAAAATCAACCAGAATCATATGCAGATCCTTTAAGGAATCACGATGCTTTTCCATTATGATCCTTATTCTTTGGATTGCATCTGTGGTTGATTTACCAGCGACAAACCCGCACTGGTCACCAGATTGCCATATTATTTGCTTAAGGCGGCCATCTAATACCCGCTCAACGATCTTCATGGTGTGTGACATCAACTTAATTAAACGGTAATTGTCACAGTTTCGCGTATCTCCCTTTCCATTGTGCAAAGGAAGAAGATAACTTTCCCTCCACTGGTTGGGCATTTAGAATCATGAGCCATCTGAGCCCAATGTCTCCCATCGTTTTCCAGAACTCACTGGGTATCTCATCCGGCCCAACCGCTTTTCTCTTCTTGGAGTTCTTGACCGCTTTCCCAACTTCTTCGACTGTTATGTCGGTCACTTCTTCATTGTTGGGGGTGGCTCCTGGAAAACATAGCCGGGGAAACTGAAACGACAGTACGTCGTTCGATGCAATTTTAATAGCAATTGCATCGAACGTCGTACTGTGTCCATCAATCCTTTCATGAATTAAAGGAAAATTAGGCCTCATTAGATATACTACTAACGCGGGTGTTTTAAGCAAAGCCATCATCAAAATTGTACTCCGTGGAAATTGAACTATTGCACCCAGCTATTTGAATCGGCGTTATTTTACTATCTATGGACTTACGCAGACCTCAACTCAACAACAATTTTATCTTGTTTTCTCGTTGACCAATAGCTACTTGCGGTATCCAGATAACAAGCCAATATCATAAGGAAGGTCTGAGGACATGTCAGCGTTTTAGTGAAGGGCAGAACTATTTATGCAATCAAAGTAATAGTATGTCCATCTAATTCCAGACAAAAATTCGTCGACAAATATACATATGTAGCTGAGCAAAGCATAATTTCAGAAGCAAGTCAATCCAAACAGGATTAAAAAGTAAGAAGGGAAGATGAGATCTCGGATGAGCTTGCTAGGCAATGTTCAGAAGAAGTTTTCTCAGGACCCGAACCTGTGTTGGGTCTGCCTGCATCTTAAGTCATGTCTTCTATCGATTCTTGGGTTTCTCGTGAACACAAGTTTCGGTGGCGCGATTGCGGTGGATGTAGACAAATCAAACTACTGCGCCCGGACATTTGCAAAAGGTCAGCATCTTTTCTTCTATCTGCTAGGCTGCTAAACACTTAAATGTGTTGGACTTAAGCGACACCACTACCTCTCCTGCTTGCGGTGAGGAGGATGACACAGCAAAACACTTTCATTGCAGTTGTCCGGCCTATGCTCGCATCAGGTGGCGGATCTTCGGGGCTGACGTGGTGAGTGCCGAACATCTGAGCTCTTTATCACTGAAGCTCCTTCTCGTTTTTCTTCGAAAGACGGGGAAACTATTGTAGTTGTGTCTGAGCGCTTCTTGGGATAGTAGCAACCTCCGACAAAAAAAAAAAGAAGGGAAGAAGAGAGTAAACTTCATAGAGGCAGACTTTCTGCAACATTATCATATAGAGGATAACGACAACTAATTGTAAGCCACAACATCTGTACAGGTACCAGTACATGTGTCGGAAAGCTACAGGCTACAGCTACATCACAAAGCACACGTGATAAGAGTCGGTGATCGCTGGAGTGTACAAATATCCTCATATCGCAGGCGGACTGAAATAGTACCTTATCCACCTGTCCATAAGATACGCAAATACGCGACTCTTAACCAAACGGTCAAACCCGAGAACTATGTTTTTTATTTTGTGCACAAACAAATGCTTTAACCCCTTTTTAACATGAAAAAAACAAACTTCGCAAACACCAATGAAACCAACATCACCGACAGCAATATCCTTTCTTTTGATTGAACAAACCTTGAAAAGGAAACAACACTGGTATGCTATTAAGTATGCACAACATCCCCGACAATACAACACGAGCTTAACTGGAAGTGGGCCAGAAGGGCGGGAGTACGCCTTTAGAAACACAAAGAATCCAATTTATATAAAATTCGAAATTTTCTTTTTTCTACAAGCAGAATTGAAAATAAAAATAAAACCAAAACTTCTATCAGAAGAGAATGAAACCCATTCAGGAATTTCTTGTCCTTTCTTTCGCTTTATTTTTTTTTCTACTTTTTACATCTATAGGTAGTATATAGGACTGTGTTCTGTAATACACAGCCAACATCGACAACAACAACAAATCGTTCAGAGCGTGCCCCGTTTTGGGCAAATAAATAACATTTTCCCATTTTCCCATTTTCTGCCTTTTTGTGTCATGGAAAGAAACCAATTTTCCAAAGACGTCAATGAAATGTTTAAAGGACAATTTTTCCTGCATGCCAAGCAGGACGAAGAAATTGCTAAACGAAGTGAAATGAATTTCTAATCAATTTACACATGAATAATATTCCCCATTAGTAATTTTTAAGGGAATAAATTCAATTAAGGGATCCCGCCTTAAATCAGCAGCCATTTGTGGTGCACAAAATTAGGCGATCTCTCATTCACATTTTTGGGAAGAAAGACAGGCATATGCAAAATGTTGCTCAGATGCCACATCAATAAGTGACACACTTATCCTTAGGAGAAAATCTCCACATATGCTCCATATTCTCATAAATTATGCACAAAAGTAGACTGTATGTGGATGTGGGTCGTGTGTGTTCCAAGGAAGATATTCTACTCCCGAGCCGCGTCACAACACTACTTTATGCATGCAACCAGCCCAAAGAAGTAATTTCGCTTGCGGGAGAATAATTTGTTTATCCCAAGAGCTCAGTTCGTGTTCGTCGTGTGCATTTTTGGGAGGGGTGGCTTGAGTTCGATGTATGTATGCTGTGCAATAACTCATCGTCATCACTTTTAAACTTTCGCCCTCTCTTAAGCCAGGCAGAGCAGTCTGGGCAACAGGGCAGAGGTTGCAAATGTTTATTTCGCATCTGAGCTGAGCTGTTCCTGCTTTTCTATCTGAAAGGAGCAAAGGATGCAGCAATTCTATGCACCGTATGTAAAGAGGGAGTGGCTTGCTTTGAGGGAATTTTGAAAATCTGGTTAATGGAGGAAAATATTTGTGCATCACGCACACAATAGTCTTGTGGCAGCAGATATATCAGGAATGATGAGAGAAATTTTCCGAATTGGAAAAGTTAGCGTGAAGTGTTTTGAGGAGTTTATAATAGGGTTCCGAGATATGTAAGTCAATGTTTGGCCTAGAATGTATAACTTTAGTTTGAATCCTTTGGGAAATTTCTCTCAGAAAATTTAGTTCAGTAGAACATTCGGCGGTAAAGAGGCAGGGTTGCATTGCAATTTTCAGGTGATTTGCAAAAAGTCCTGCCACTTGTGAACAAGTTTTGACGACATCCAAAATATGGGAAAAGTTAATTTACGTCAATGGAAAAATAAAGAAACAAAAAAATTATGATGCAACAAACTTTTGAAGGCAAAACTTATCCACTTGAAAAAGTAATGAAAATTATATTAAATTAAAGAGAAAGCGAGACGGAGAGCCAGAGGAAGAGCAAAAGCTGAATACTGTTTCTCTTTCCAAGGACACTCGACCTTTATCAACCATCTGAATTTGTTCTTAATTTATGTTCCCTCTTAATTATGTTAGATATACATGTGTATGTAGACGAGGAGTGTATATGTAAGAAAAGCAAACCCTTGATGTAAACAACTTTTATTAATAAGCAACAAACTGAAGGGTCTCTTAAAAGTAACACAAACACAATTTTCTTACAGAGAAAGTTTATTTTAAGATATAAGGACGGGAGTAGCTACGATGGATGACTGAAAGGCTAATTATAAAAGAAAACGTTGTCAATAGCAGAAAAGTGTGAGATGGGCTAGCGAAAGTATGTATGTGGATATTTTTTTAGCAATTAGATGGTACTATCTTTCGTTGCGTGTGTTAGTAGAACCAAGAGAGGGCTTTTAAGTGAATTTTAGCGTGTTTTTGAAGAAAACTTTTCAACATTTCATGGCTTTTCTTGTTGTCTGACATACAAAATTTGCAACTGAGTAAGAGTTTGCATATTATTTTTAATATCATCCTTGAAGCAGTTATTCAAAGGTGCAATTTTTCAAAAGTCTGTTAAACTGCTTGCAAATGCTGAAAATATTTACATTGTCGCTAAATCGCAGTAAGTTGTCAGTGCTGTCACTGTCATCATCGACGCCTCGAAAAAAATGTCACGATGGAAAGATACAACTTCAAAGTAGTTAAGGACTTTGTCTACTTGGACTTTAGTTCCACTTCGCTGAATGACATCAACGCAGAGATCAAGCGAAAAATCACTCGTGCCAATCGCTGTTTCTACGGGATAAGAAGGAATCTGAGAAGAAAAGCCCTATTTCGTACAGAAAAGGAGATATTATACAAGACCTCCTGTATGATACTGACGCATGAACTCCGTCAAAATCGAATGAAACCCTCCTTTATGTTTTGTAAGAATGATTTTTCGGGCGATTTTCGGTTTCCAGTTTGTATCGATCGAGTGTGGAGGAAAAGACCAAACGACGAATTTTACGCAATTGACCTGGTCAACAAGCTACGGATGCATCGGCTGAAATGGCTGGGGCAACGTATACGCAAAGTACCAGCCGGAAGGGTCTTTCAGTCCATCTCTGAGAGACAACATAGCAGAGGACGATCCCACCTTAGGTGGCGCGTACAATTGGAGGGCTTTCTCAACCAACTTGGTGGGCGTAACTGGAGGCAGCTAGCTAGTGACGGAACTGTCTGGAGGGGTTTGTGGTTTTAGGCCATGGTCCACCCCGGACTACTAGTGGAATGAACTGTTTTTGGCTGATGCAACATCAATAATGAAAAACATTAACATTCCACTAACTTCGACCCAATATTAAAAAGATCAAAAAATATCTGCAGGCCTCCCGATTTTGGACTTCGTCATTGAGGCCAATCAAATGCTGATGTTTCTGCACTCGTGTGATCCAGGAGTTTTTAGGCCTGCCTCTAAACGCGATTGTAAGGAACGTTGATTGCCATTGCCTTTTTGACGGGGTTCGTAAGATCCCTCCTTTGAACATGACAATACCAACTGTGTGGGTCGTGCTCCAGTTTTTTCGAGATGAGTTCTTTGACGAGAAGGCTTCCTCTGGAAACTTCTAATTCGATTAAGCTGCTGTCAACTTGCCCTCATACTTTTTGTATATTGTCCAGCGTTGTGAACTGTATGTGAGCGCAGGACGCACAACTGTGGTGTAGTGCATTTCTTTCAGCTTAGGGGACATTTTTCTGTCACAGAAGATGACAGAGTTTTCCTGTCACCCTACGCTTACACGATAATTTATGTCGTCGTCAACGGTTGCTTCGCTGCTGATCATCTCCCTCAAGGAGATAATCTAGGACTGTAATCATTTTCCTACTACCCATTGAAAGTAGCAAATAATAAATGAAATCTATCCTAAAATTCAGATTGGACTATATGCCGTTTTGTCATTTGTAAGACCAACAATTAACAACAGCGTTATCCTTGACTATGATAACATATACATTTGTATATATTGCAAGAGTATATTACACTGAATGACTCGCGTTTCCAAAATGTCCCTGGGAGTTATATTATGTGAAGCTGTCAAATTCGTTCGTGATCAGACTGTCTGCCTGAAAATGAAATTTTGATACGAAACAATGTATTGAATGCTGCTTCTGCGGTTTTAGCTCTTTGCCGGAGCAAAGACGGACAATTTTCAACTTTGCTGATCAGACTGTGTGCCGGCATATGTGCGAAATTCGCGTGGTTTTCTGTCATATATGACTAATAATGTGACCGGTAAAAGTACAGTATAAACTTGGCATAATAAGTGCAATTTCGTAGGTTTAATTGTGTATCCTATGGGTAGGACTTTCTTCAAAATATTTTATTACAGTTAATATAACTTCACGATTTTAAAGTCTATGTTCAGCATAATTTGAATGATTCGGAAATCTTCTCTTGGTTTCGATCTATTAATAGTGGCTTGCCAGACAAGTCCTGAACAAATTGCCAAATTTAGTAGCACAGTTCGAATGATGACCTATCAATCTGGAAAATACCATTTATAGATCGCATTATAATCGGAGATGTCCTCGATGAAATCGAATTCCTAATAATCTCCACATTAATATTTGATACTACACTACATCCAAAGAAACCATACAAAATAAATTCCAGAATATCTCATAACATATTTATATCGAGCTTATCTTCCTTAAATAACCAATTACACAGACAATAGGTTTGAGTATCCTTATCGAAAATTATGTATTAAAAACATTAAATCTTTTTTTTCTTAGAATCCTCTTGAAGGAATAAGAAATTCGTTCGTTAGCAGCTCATGTAATAGCACTTTATGATTTTTCAAGCGTAAAGTAACCTTCTGTCGTCGTCGTCGTCGTCAGTCGCCTTGATTCATGAAGACGACAAACATTTACGCGAAGTCCGTCGCGCCACTTGAGACACCCTCGAGCTTTGGTTTTTCTTTTGAAGGTTTTTAATTACTGCAAGCTTCCCTTGTAGATCTTTGGATTATATATATAAGAAGATATTTGTCTTTCGTCTAAGTATAAACATTTCCCAAATTCAAGGGACAACAAAAAAATGTCGGTATCAACCTCGCCTATAACTTTAGCAGCAGATGAAGATGAAGATTCTCTTAAAAGTCTGGTTGGAACCTTTTTTTTTTGTATTTTTTTTGTTCCACAAAGTTGGTGGGACAATTTAAAGATACCTACATCCTTTTTTTCTGCTTTTTAGTTAAACTTGTTCTATGATGAACCCTCCCTCTTCGAGTGGTGGAGCCGGGCGCGTCGTAGTGACAGAAGAAAAACTTTGTTCATCATTCTCTGCCGTTGCTGCTGTCGCAGCGTTAGAGGTAGATGTGGATGTGGCGGTGCCGCGCCGGAGTGGTGCGACGTTATCACGATATCAATTATTCAGTAACCACTTTGGAAATTACAAGAAAAATCAATTAGTTGACAACTTGCTTCCACTGAATATTAATCAATTTAAAAGAATTTCCTTTTCTGCAAAAAGGAATATCTTGGCTTTGTGAAAACTGGGCTAAAAGCGATGCCGTTTAAGTGAGTAAAAATGTTCGTTAGTGCCTGCCCTTGTGCATAGTTTAGGATAGTAGGTAAAGCTTATATTCAAAGTGCAAGCGACGAGTGCATTAACATGGGGATGGTTTTGTCGTCCTTCGGTGGTACATTACAGCTAGATGCAGAAGGCTTTAGTATAACATCTTCGACGTTTAAAGGGAAAGTTTCGTTTTACATGCACCTGCGCTAGTCTATAATTAAGTTCAAGTTTTTGGTGCAAGAATTGGGCGTGCTATAGAAAAACTTTTCTATACCCAAACAATGGAAAAGTTTTTAAACTCTTTCCTGCACTTGGGATACTTTTTCCTTTTTCCGGTTTAAGGTGCTTTACTGTTTGGTTCTATGGCTGATATCCTTTTAACTTTAAAGTTCTTTAGCCTTTGAAGGGACTTTCTTTACGAAAACGTTTTGCTGGTATGTGTGTTTGGTTGCTATTCAATGGTATCGTTGTGTTGCAGTGGGTTTGGTTTTTTTTGCTGTGGTAAGTTTGAAAAATGTTTACACCTGGGTTATCATAAAGGTTTGTTTAATATTTATCCAGAAAGAGTCGACAGACATTCCGCACACTTACAATGCAAAGGTGTGATGGCGATGAAGGGTATTTAGGAGAGGAAAGTTGCTGGATGTTCGTCGCTGTGGTGGGTGGAATTACGTTGTGCGGTGATTTTCGTAAATGAGGATTTAAGGAAAGCTGCTGAATTTTGACGGAGTTTTCATACGGTTATTTGAGTCGTTAAGGATTATGTTTTGTTTTTGGAAACTTTGTCATTGGTATTAGCCTTTTTTCCGGCACTAAGCTATGTTGACATCTTAAACATCATGTGAGCAGTTCAGCAGAGCCACCGGGTTGTCCTTCCTTAGGGTTTCGATGATTTAGGCTAGGATCGAAACTTTGGGTTGATAACTGGTCCAGCGGTTGTTTTCTGTGAATATTTCCTTGTTTTTTTGTTTTGTTTTGTATTACCTTGGCATTGTCTTGGTTATAATTGGAATGCAAGTACTTCTTTTAAATGGTTAATTAGCACCATAGGTGAGAGGTCTTCGCTTTGAAATGAAATGAAAACTCTACAAACTATATGCCCCGGGCGGCGAGTTCAGACGGCGGCCAAATTCATACTTTACAGACAAATGGACAACTTATCATTTACTTAACTTTAACCACGGACTAAATAATAGTACGAGTACAGAAATTTCGCGAACATTTACATGCGTAGGCATATAACGCGCCCGCTCGCCTTCAGGAATCGCGGCAGCACGCGTCTTGTTGCAGTGCGTGGGCGAAACATGTTGCTGTGAATGCCCTTGTTATGAATGTTATTTGCCAGAAATAACAGAAGCTTTAGAAGAAGTTAAGCAAACTTTTCATGCTTAAGTACGAGGCAGGTCATCTCTTTACTGCTATAATGGATTTTAAATTTATTCTTAATTTAACTATTTCGGCGAATATTCTCCGCGAAATAAATCGAGTGAATATAGAAATTCAGAAAGAAGATAGTGCGTTCCGTCGCACTAATGGATGGTATATGCAGGAAATGGTAAAGTCAAGTACTTCACCATCTACGTGCGAAATTTCAAATTAATTTAACTGATCTTAAGTTATCGTATGTTTTAAAATTATGCAAAAGGCCCTAGGCGGCCTCGGTTCTCTTTGCGCTGCTCAGTCAGTCAGTCATGATAAGCTTTATGAAAGCTTTAAGCAATTTTTTTTCTGGCGGTATCTGCTTTATTTGCTTCTGGGTTAATAAGTTCCTGGAAAATATAGTAAAGATCACTCTTAACGGCATAAAAATATTTATTTTTCAACATAGCCTTATACTTATACGTCATCTAATGGTTCTAATTTTTGGTGATCTCAAAATAATACGATTTCTCCAGCCCCTCAAAATAAGCGTTTGTTTCAACGATGACCTTTTCATTCGGCTCATATATCTTACCTCCGATCGGTGTCCTTCTTCATTTTTAGAAGCAAAATGCTGGATGAGGGACGAGTTCGTAGCTCATGCAATTTTGGAATTGCGTCTGCGGTCTTGTGCATTGTACTGGTGAAAAAGAACTTTCACTTCGCTGAATGCAAATCGGCTTGGAATCGTTCAGACTCAAGGAAGCGACAAGGAAAACCGAACCTCCCTTTCAAAGACCAAGACATCGCGGATTCCAGAGTGCTTGGTCTGGACAACTAGAAACAGAGTGCCCGAGATCGCAGAGGATATAAGACTGCCGTGTCTAAGGCAGGGACTCTTGCGGGTCGGGAGCCCGTTAAGTAAGTAAGATCCAACAAACTATTTTAAATCTGCAAAAAATGTGGGTGCGTTCTGTTGAAGGATGTAAACAAACAAAATGATGGATTTGAGAAGGCGACGAATATTTTTTTCATTTTCAGGGACTTATTGACACACCCTTATTTTAAGTCCATGCTTTGGCTAGGGCATCGCTTGAAGTTTTATTAATAGTAGAGTTGATTTTACGTTTAAATCTGCTCGTTGAAAGAATTTGGACTCATAAGCTCATGTAAGTTCTCTTTTTGCCTGTCGATGTTGGTGGTATTACTATTTTGTGACCACTTCGGGTGATCTGCGACGATGATGGTTTTACTCACAAACTATAATGCTTATTAGTAAATATGCCTGGTAAATGGAGTTTCTGGTACATCAGGCATATCCAATCATTTTGCATCCTTCATTCCACCTACTTTGGTTACGCTCTTTCGAACCATTATTCTTTGTGCATGATACTAGCAGCTGCCGAAAATGCCATATTCTACACTCCGTGCATTTAGGTTTTCTTTACCAAATGCTGGTTAGCTCCAATTGTCAAGTAACAACGAGCGGGTAGCTTAACTCCCCGTATTCGAGGTATAAGAAACGGATAAATTTTTGAAATTGGGAAATGATTCAGGTGAATGCAAGTTGGTAACTTAGCGAACGGATGGAACTAAAGAGTCCGATGATGTTTTGCGCCCTGTTTGAAAAAAAATAAGTTATTTGGCGGACCCTAAATATGATCTTTTCTAAGTTTCAGTAATCGAATCATTTTGATCAGCTGGAAGTAGTTGAATCAATGTGAAAAACGCGAATCAGTCTGCCATGATAAGGCCGAAGTGACCAGAGTGTTGAAATTTAACACCGTAGCACATTTCCTGTTTCCTTCCTTGAAGAACTTAATAATTTTTTTGTTTCCTTAACAACCCAATTGACTATAGGTATCGATTGCAGATTCACCCATTCCTGATTTAGTTAATTTCCAATCCAAAAAAAACCCTATGAGTCCTTCATACCATCAACCAATCTATAACAATTTTTCAACCTCAAAATGACACCAGCATTACTTCTTCAAATCTGTGGTTTAAGAAGGAAAATCAATAACTCATCCGCAATACAGGAAAAAGAATTCCATCACGTTCCTCGTATAACACTTCTTAATGTCAATGGCAAAATTAATGACTCGTATATCTCACATCGAACGACTCTCGACAGGCACCCATTCTTCGCAAACAGAAAACAAAAGAAATGTAAAAACAAACTTTTAATTTCCCATCCTTGATCTTTGGCCTGGTTCCGTTGTGCTCAGGCTCACGCAAAGCAAAAGTGAAACAAAACAATCTTCCAGTCAATTCGGTTATTAATGCTTTCCTAACTGTCAAACCGCCACAGAATGGCATCCCGAATCAATCATTAATGTAATCCTTGTCGAGAACAAGCACGAAACAAAAAAATTAGGAAGGAAGACGAGGTTTTCGGTTTCGCGTGACCAAGGATTCAAGGATCCGAATAGATGTCAACCGAAAAGATTAATGGAGTCATGTTCAACATATAAATGCATGAGCTGGAGTTGTGCTCCACTATCCGAATTCCGAAACGGATGTTAGACAAAATTTGGAACAAAAGGGTGGTGGCGTGAAATGAGGATCCGCCCTGCTGTGTGCTCATTAATCAAACTCCTAAGGGAGAACCTTCGCGTAACCCCACATTTCAACAAAGATTTCCTTCGACCAGAGTCGCTCAAACTTTCCTTTTGGTGTATGAAGTATGAAGAACGAAATTCTTATATGGTGGAAGTAAATTCTGTTCTTCGCTCCTGACCAAAAGCGTAAAATATTTTGCTGACATTGAGCAATTGAGGAGGAGATTCCAGGATCAAGGACCCAAGAATTTATCTTTTCTATATTTATTTAACTGTATCTCGTCCTCTGCCAACAGCGCAATCCCATCGTTTGACATGATGTTTGCCTGAAGCTCTAAAGGATATGGGAGGATTAAATATATTTGTCTTCGTGTGTTGTTTTTTTTTTTTCTTACCCATTCTCCTTCCCTTCGTCCTGATAAATGTCACTATGTTAACACATATGTTATTTTGCAGGAAACAGATTAGCCGTTTTTTTTTTCTAGCCCCCTTCTTTGCGGAATTCAACTCCACCCTTGTCAAACACAGCATAGCACATGGAGAGACAAACCTATTACTTCCGTCTCGTTGTCATTTCGAAATGGAGCCAATATCATTGTTTTACGAAAACGACTATGACGATGACGATGCGATGACGGGAATCTGGGACAATGCAAATGAAAACTTTTCAAATAAATCCTTCAATTGTTTGTTGGATTTAAATTTGCAAAAATTTTCTCGATGCAACGAAAAAAGTTACATTATTTCAATTCCGTGCTCGTTGCATTGTTAGAGGTAGAAAACTTCAAAACAATTGTTTGCAACTTTGACGAATGGAATTGGTAATCTGTTCAGGTTCGTCGTTCTGGCGGTAGTGGTAATGGTAATAGTGCTGCTGCTGGTGGTGGTGGTGGTTTCTCTTGTCAAAAATTTTAGTGAGCAACGTTGGCTCCGCTACCACCGCTGGCGAAACTATTTTTACCATTTTGTGGGTCAGAAAATAACAAATTTGTGCTTTAATTGAACCCGAAAACAGGAAAAAATAGAGAGAGAGAGAGAGAGAGAAAAAGGAATCATCCGGTAAAAGTTTTTCAATTAAGGTTCTAGAAACTATTAGGCACAGTTAAATGCAGTTTTTGTTGTTTTTTTTTTTTTTTTTTTTTTTGAAAGGAAATCGTGTGCAGAGGGATTTTTTGTGACTGCAGGGTCGAAAGTTTTGTCTATTCTGTATACAATTACTAAGCTATGTATACGACTGAGTAGGAGGTATGTATACGTAGTTGGAAAATACAAAACCGAGTTCACTTAACCCATTTAACCCGGAATGGTTTTCAAAAGTTTTCCAACAAATGGTTAGTTGGCTTTACATGTTATTTCTGTGCAAAATTTTCGAATGACCAACAACTGTTGTACGTTTTGCATTTATACTTAAACTTAGTTTTCTGTTTTGTTATGAACAGTTTTTCAGTAGTGTGCGGGACGTCGATGATGAATAAATAAACAAGTTAAGCTTGTGCAAGATCTAAAGACAACAAACTTGTATTGCGAATGATTTTGGGTTTATTCGGCAGGTCCTACAAGCTACGAAAGAACCGTGTTCTCATGTTGATGACAAGCCATTCTGGAGGGCCTTCCCTTATTTTATTTGTAAGAAATTAAAAGGCGCAAATCAGAACTGGGCATACATTCTTCTAATTAATCTGTTCCATCGCATTAAATCGTTCAGCGGGTATGTTTTCCGGCTCAGCAGTTCTGCTATCTGTACTTTTGATCGTGTGGCTTTTACAGTCGTGTTTGAGTGGTTATTTTTCCATATTCTCATCACCAATTTATACTTTTTACCTAAACTTTAAGTTAAAAAAAAAATAAAGTGCACGACTGCGTCACACGAAACTTTCTAGATACATAAGATGCGTTTTTGAGTCGCAACATGAACCTAAAATTAATGGTGAGAAATTTATTTTAATCACTTTTAAGGTTTTAAAGAATTTGACTTTCTCAAAAACGGCAAATACGATTTTGATGTAATTTCGCACGTTGGACACTTTTAACACCGTTAATCGATTTTTTTCCTAAAACTGAGTATGCCGAACGTTTAACCCCATCATAATCATCCTTAGTACAAAAAATAGACCGAAATCCTTGGAACCACTTTCGAGAAAAACAGTGATAAGTGGTTTTCACAAAAAAATTTGTATGGTACCGTTATTTCAAATGATAATGCAAAAAATAAAAATATGCCCCGAGATGTAACCCCAAGAACCTTATAAACAAACTTTGAAGCAAATCCGTCGAACCGTTTCACCATTCCACGGCCGGACAGACAGACAGACAGACCGACGTATACTTATCTTTAGTATACTAAGTAGTATACGAGAAAGTTAAAAAATAATTAGAATTGGAGTAGGAATAGCAACTCTGACCCAATTACTACTATTTGTTTTTTATTCTATAGTAAAATTTATTATCACAACATCCTTCAAGTTCTAAATTTATATGGCTGGTAGAGTTAATGATGATTTATAGGGCTTTATAGGGCCAACCGCGGAGCCGTAGGAAGTGGGAGAGTTATGACCATCGACAATGGAACAAAGAATAGGAAGTGCCTATAAGGTAAAATTCGAGACTTTATTAGTCTACCTTTTCCCTTCACTACGTCTGGAACTGTCTTCTTCTTCTTCTTCCTCCTTTTTGGAAGCTACTGATGGCAAGAACTTCTTAACGCCTCCTGGAGCATCGGACATTTTTCCATCTGTCTCTTTATGCAGTCACAACAGTTAAACTAAACGTTGTTCGTGGCCTACCAATTCGCCTTAGACGTTTAGTGTTCCATTGGAAGCACTACTTCGCTCTGTTGCCATGTGGTTTCCACAGTGTGTGGCCAATCCAGCTCTATTTTCTCTGTTTCATTTTATTTTTCCAGTTCTAAGCCACAATTTGTTTGTGATTTAGATGCGACGCAGACAACAATAAACAAAAGCTTGTAACCTGATCGAGATGTTGGACCTTAATTGAAAGACCTTGCGCTGTTGTACGACTTATGAAAAAGTACAATTTGTTCAGGGATGCTTCTAAACCCAGCGATCTTCAGATGCAATCATGATTAACGCGTTCGAAGGCATTTTCACTGTCGATGAACATGACGACGAGTTGTGATTGGTATTCCGATGATTGTTCAAGGACTATTCGCAAGGTTATAATGATCGACGCACGATCGACGACTGCGAAATTCCGCTTGGTGCCTCTTGAGCATCAACTTAATACTGGACTTAATGCTCTCGAGAATGGTAGTAGTAGTTGGGAATACGGACAAAACGGCGATACCACGCCAGTTATTGAATTTCTTAGGATCGCTTTTCTTCGGTATCTTGATAATAACTGCGTTCTTCCATACCCTTGGAAAATTTGTATTCTCCCAAAGTGACTTTTAAGGACTTCAATGCATCTTGGCGTAAGTGATGGATTCATTCCAACAATAGTTGGTCGCGTGCCGAAGAATATAGAAAAATCCATGAATTCCATGTCTAACGGAGACACTGGCATGGCGTAGCCGCTCGCGTCTGGGTTCCTGACCATTAAAAGTTAGAAGAAGTTGACGAGTAGTCCAGACGCGTTTTAAATTGAATGCTGAGTCTAGGTGGTCAAATCTAACGAGCTGCGTCATATCCAGGAGATGTGTCTCGCTTACAATAAATCTAGGACACAACAGCTCTTATAAATATAGAACGCGCGTAGATGTCGCTAGGCCACCGGCTATAAATGCGGGTCAATGGCTGATATCAATGCACGCGGGAAAGCTTGGTATCCCCCACAGTACCAAAAGCCGCAGTATTTAATATTTTTTGTAGGTGTCCCGCTAAAGCTAGATATCGCCTACCAGTAACATCTGTAAGGACCTCTTGAAAGTATCCGGCATAAAATTCAACACCATCAGGATGTATTTGAGCTATACTTCCATATATACTCCTTTTCTCACAGGTCCAACACTGTACCCACCTTCTAGGGATAAACAATCAGTTGATATTGTCATGTTAAAGAATATGAGTCCTACAAGCCTCAAATACACACCAGTAGGGCTGAAGTTATGGGATCCCTACAATCCAGACTGCCAATACTTCAACATGCCTAGTGTCCAAGGCGTAGAATATAACAAAAACCTGACTTCAATGCACACTTGCTTATCTAAATTTCGATAAGCTTCTGTGCAAATTTAATTTTCGAATTTCCATATTTCTGGCTTACCATTGCCTCCCTTTTTACATGGTTAAATAGATAACACAGCAAACCCACAAAATCGACCATACAATTTAATATCTTAGGCCCAACTGCAAAATGATATTAGTTCGCCTTGCAGAGCACTTTTTCATGCATAAATAAAAACATGTATATCTCCTCGCATATATTATTCTTATCCGTCCCGTTCCTCAAAAGGGAATCTCTTCTGGCATTAAGCCCACTACGGTAATTTGACCCTTCTTCTCATCGTCCTTTCATTTCCTTTGAAAGGAAGTATAAAGATAAATTTGCCCCATGCATTTCGAACGTATATTGACTAGTATCTCATAAAAATGAACGAACACAGTTCAGATGAAAAAAAAATAAATAAATAAAAAGTTATGACAGAGAAAGGGATTAGGCAAGTTGTAACCCACCCAAAAAATTGAACTTTTAATGGACACTCTGCGAAGAGTCTGAGTATGACAAACCAAGTTATCGTAATAAAATTATGTGAAGAACGCGTGGCTAAGTGCCATTCACAGCTAAGAAAAAAAAACACCCTCTTCCATTCAAGCAGACTCTATTTCCGACGCATGATTGTAAATGGTAAATGTATGAATATTGCCCATAGTCCTGCCATATGCATAGTACCTACTCTGCCTACTCTGGATTTACAGATTCTCTTCATCGTGCAGCATTAGTCCATTCGAATCGGAATAAATCTAATCACAGAACTACTCAGCCTAATTGAACGCATTTAACGCGTTCTATGAGGGTGTACTTGGGCGCACACAAAACATCCCCTAGAGCTGGTCTTGGGGTGCTAAAATGAAAATTATTCATCCTTTTCTTAAAAGCGTCGGGATGAGTAGCAGCGGCTTTTTGGGGTTGCTTGTTACTTGGACTCCACATACACACAACAATGAACAACCACTCCCTAACGAGAACGAGCAGCCTAACGCCAAAAGAGATTTGTGGACTTACCCCCACCTCGCATATGGTCAATAATTAGTACGATAAATGGGGTAGCCGATGGCTGCAACAGGAACTCGTATACCGTATACCGTATGGCCCGTGCTCATTTGCCGTCACCCTGTTTGTCCACCGCTAGATTATTATTGTTCTAAGGTGAGATTTAATTAAGCAGAATGAATGCTTGGATTGAAACGGAACTGGCAGCGGTTCAGCGCCTTCCGCGTCGCGTAAAATTAATGCTCACTTGAGCACACCGCACGGTTAGCGAGCTGGGTGCTAATTGGTGAACATTTTCCAGAATTGTGCTTTTTTGCGGTGTTTTATCAGTCATTCGCCCGCAACCCACACTCCCCGCGCCCAAAATGGACTTCCGGTCTTGTATGCGCGAGGAGAGCAAACACCATCCACTTTTTGAGCAAATTTATGGATTCAATTAAAACTTTTGCCATTGCTGGGTGGTAATAGTGTGGCAAACTGGTAATGGCGTTGATTTTTGGATATGGCAATAGCGAAATGAGATTGAAGGGGTGCGCTGCGGATTTCCTACTTGAAATGAAATTTTATGAAGTTGTTTTCGTTGCGGCAAAAGCAATGAGTTCGAATTGGATTGGGATCCGGAAGTGGGGTTGTGTTTATCAACTGTGCAATTGTGCAGAATATTTAAGATGGTTCACACTTCAAACAACAGATGGAAGTTCAGGAGATGAAAAAGGGGTCCTTGGGTTGCTCTGAGGATGTCGATTGAAAATTATGGTATTGTTCGTATAACTCAATTTAGGCACTTTATTTGGCAGTTGATTGCCTAATTGATGGGATCGATTGGGGTGCATGTTGATTAGTGTAGTCATTATTAGACTAAGGACTGTCTCTTATTTATGAGCGTGAAGGTTTCGTTTCGTTCCGTAGATAGGTTTCAGAAGTCCGTTTTATTTATGTTGAAATTTTTAGACTCCCAGGTGAGATTTCAATAATTCAATAAATTCTCTATCTTTCAGAGGTCGGCATGGAGAATTTTTCGCAACATTTCGAAAGGTTCCGTTGTTTGATAAGAAGACAGTTTGACAGCAGTCTACTTGCTTCCAAGGGCTACACCTTTTATATCCCCTGAAGTAACACCAAACGATTTCCGCTGCCCCACCGCTTGACGAAAGAGTGTCATCTGTCCAAGGGTATAACTTCTCATGGAATCAGAAACGTAGTTCCCTTTTATTCGTGACAAAAATATAACTTCGCACATACAACTTTTGAAAAAGCTAGACTTAGAGCCCTGTATGTACTGTTAATGCTCATTTATTTACTATTCAGTCTCTACTCAAGTGTCAGTGTCTGAGGACTTGTTCTGTTGCTTCGGATACTTACATTTTTAAAATTGGGGTCTATGCTATCTATATCTGTTCCATAATGCGTCAAGTCTTTTCAGCAAACACTCTTCTAGTTTAAGGCTTAACTAGGATTAAGCAACCTGAAATTTAAAGCTGATTAATGTATTACGGACTTGGACAGCTATTTAAGGATAAGCAGCTTACGAAGTCTTCCAATTTCACGATGGAGCAACGCTGTCCAAGTCGCAGGTGCTTGAACTGGCCATAATTTCCCAAGAAACCACATGACGAAATTAAATCTCAAGGATGACGACATTTGTAGAAGACACACCTCATTATCTCAGCTCAGTCACTTGAGGAATAGAAAACTTGAAAGCTTCTTCTTCCAAGACATTGAAGAAATGTCAGATGTATCACTTTCTGGTATTTACAGATTTCTGGAGGCATCGGGATGGCTCGACGGAATTGAGTAGCCGAAAGCGGAAGAAAGGAACGACAAGAGAGACCACTATACTGGCTTCTCCTCCACTGAATAAATAAATTAAATAAATATTAGGCGTAAACAATTCATACAGGACCCAAAGACCCAAAAATCGTGTGTGCGAAGATATATTTTTTGACAAGAGTAGAAGGGACCTACAGTTTAATGCCGATCTCGAATAAAAATTTATTTTTGAGTAACTTCTCATGTTCGCAAGAGCAGCGAATAAAAACTATTAGGTCGTACGGGACCGGATTTGAACCAACGACCCCTGGTTTAGTGACCCAACGCACTCAATCACTAAGCCACTGCACCCACTTATCGGGATTTGCAGTGGGTTCACAAAGACTCAAGTGTGGCAAGGAGAAGATTGATCTAATAGTCAAAACCTCATTTAACCTTAGTCTTAATATTTTAAATATTTATTTCCAGCAATCCGAATGGTATTAAGATGTTATTAAGCGTTCCTGAGCTTACCTGGATGTTAAAAATTGCCAAGATGTGATTTCTCCCTTTTGGTCGCCTTCTACGCTTTTGAGGGAAAACCCTGCATAGATCCCGTTCCTTCACGGGACACGGGCAATAAGAATACTACCTAAATCTTTCATCAAAAGCTTAATATGTATTTGAAAAATTTGAATATCTTTACCATCTGCAAATAAATTAACTGATTATCACAGCTTCAAAATGCTTCAATTCCTCCGATCCTTAGACACATCATCTTACTCCAATGCCTGTCAATCACTTTGAATTGATTAACTTCTTTGATTTGTAAATGTGCACACACATCAGAAACGATTACCACCTATTCAAGCGATGGGTATTAGAGAAAATCTCCACAAAAAGAACAAGATCTCATCTCTCTCAACTTGCATCCATCTACATATACTCGTAGTCGTATCTCCTTAATTCGAATCCAATTCAATCCAATATCTTCTTCGATGCAACCACTTCAGACAGAATGCACACACAGCCCCAATCCAAGTGAAGACCGACCCGTCTTTCCGCATCAGGGAACGAAAAATTTATTCAACTGCAAAAAGTCGGTTTAGTCGCATCGCATCCTTCCTTTTCCTATATCCTTGGGGATTCTTTCAACACACAAACAAAATAGAAAATAAAAATAAATAAAATAAAAAAACATGAACCTACCTACGTGCAGCTATCATCCTTGAATAGTCGTCGATGTTGTCGTTGTCGTATTTTCTATGCACGTTTATTGTACACCTCTGTTTTTTTGGTTGTTTTTCTTTTGGCAAACACGTATTTAGTCACATAACTTGGGACAAAGGAGTAAAAATGGGATTAAATCCTCAACAGATTCATTCGGCTGCTACTAAAAGGGTAAACAAAGTGTTCCAATGTATGCACATGCACAGATAGCTAGAGCTACGACTTGGTTCTTACCACTGCACCTACTCGTCGTTATCGTCGTCGTCGTCGTCATACCTATGCCGATGTTCCATAGGACCAATTTGTACAAATGAAGATATCAACTTTCTGCAGACAAATTCCACCAAATTTGGTGGAGCCTTTTTTTTTGTGTGTGCACACACTTGCCGCTGCAATGGCACAAGACACAGGAAAGCAGGCACAGCACGTTGTGGTTCTCATGTGCCAATAACCGCACCCTAGCCCACTTTTTTGGTCGTTATGCCACAAATCCTTTTTAGCTTTTGGTCAGCAATTTGGAGTGCAAAGTCGTATGCAAATTGTAGAATGGTGTTTCGGTGCATAAGAGAGAGAGAGAAAGATGTGGAGATATTTTTTTTCTGACGTCCAGTAGCGTGCAATGAAGTAAGCTTTTAACTAATTAGTTTTTATGTCCACAGAGGGCGGTCGATTTAGCAGACGGGGTAAAGAAAAAGTGGTCCCCAGATGAAGACACTAGATATGGATAGGGAAACCTACTCTAGTTAAAAGCGAAAGTGAAATTCAGCTCATAAATATTTATTTTGCCAAGGACGTAAAATAACATTTGCTAAAGGAGATGTAATAGTCATGTGTTTGTAGTATGTCTGCGGTTATCTTGTCGCATGGAGGATACCAATTTGGTGTTCATATGCAGCAGGAAAGGAAGTGACTCATCTGTTTTGCCGTTGGATGACATGATTTTTTTTTTCGATCCTTTTAAATGGAGTTAGGTATCATGCAGATGTCCTTAATTTTAAGCTGTAAGGATTAAGTACAATTAAATATGTACACAACATTTTATTAACCATACCTGTAACGGCTTCTGAAGCTGTCTTGATAGCGGATATATATGAATACTTAGCCTAGGAAGCATAGTGCGTCTTATCGCCGTATTGCAGGCTGCTGCATATGTTGTGATTTCGTGGAGGCTGTCAACTTAACCACCAAAGATGTTTTCTTTTCCGTCTTTAGTATTAAAATCTTAGAGCACAATTTTGACTTCGCACTCCGCTCAGGTTGCTTATGAGCATTTTCCGGGTCAGTTTACCATTTGAGGGAGTCTACAACAGAAGGCTAATCTTATCGATCTTAAAATTATAGATTTCTTCTACTAGGTAATGAAGTTACTTCAACGGCATAATCTAGAAAGTGGCAGGCCGGCAATTCCAGGCCAGTTATCCACTTCGGGGATTTTAAAGTTGTCGTTGAGCCTTAAAAGGCTCATCCGTCACATTTTTTTTGCACAGCCCTAACTAGTCTTGGGAAATTCTTACTGGCCTCAGCTGAAACTATTCCGAAGTAGTTTAGGTAAGGTATTGCCATCCAAAAAAATAAAAATTGTTTCTAAAATTGCTTCTGAAGATTAAGGGGAATATACCCCTCAAGCTTCATAACTCCATCATTAAGTTAGTCAGGACGAACTGAATATTCGAACCTGTCCCACGGTAGCTATAGAAGCATTAATAGGGCTTACACCCGTCCACATTTTTATTTAAAAAAATTGCAATACGCAGTAGAGCAAGTATGAATAAAACGAAAGAGCAAACTATTAGAAAACACGCTGAGCTAATGCAACTGCTTTCGGAACTTCCCGAACTTGACATGATCTTCAAGATATTACAAGCACTTCTGTGCTTACCTCTGTATGGGTTACCGATAATGAACCAAACTGCCTCAACGGCCTTGGGTATCCATGGACCAAACAATAATGTCTCAATATCTTTGGGGAAAAGTCCTAGTGTATTCCATGCTAAAAAATAATGCGCAAACCTCCTTTATGGCTCAGGTATCAATGGCTCTATTATCCATATAATCACGGACAGTCAAGCAGCTATATAAAAGTCCTTAGCTCACCCATCATTGACTTTAAATCAAGGCCATGATCACTTAAGTCGATAATCATCTGACGATATCGTTTTGGCAATATCTTTCCGCATTGATATGATAAAGACAGCTTAAAATAATAAATAAAGGATCCGCCATTTAACGTTTTTTTTTTCAACTAGTGCTTATTTCGCGATTGGTAACACTTAGTTCATGTCTAATTTGACATATAATTAGTTTCATGCTTCCGCTGAACGAATATGGTTGTGTATACGCTTGAACGACGAACAACAACAACAACAACAAGGAGTGGCCGTTAAAGTCAATGGCGATCGTTATTGGGCCATGTTGAATGAATTTTTGTTCAGAAAAATTGAAGAGGAGGATATTGGCAACATTTGGTTTCAACAGGACGGCGCTACGTGCCACACAGCCGAAGCTACACTAGATGTTTTGCGCCCTGTTTCAAAAAAAAAGAAGTTAATTGGGGGACCCTATATTAGGGGTAAACTGACCATATAGAACTGCAGTTAAATGCCGATTCCGAGGCGAACATTTTATTTTTGAGTCGCTCCTCATGACATTTCTTACTTCTGGATGTTCGTCAGAAGTTCACAAGTTACGGGCCGGGATTTGAACCAGCGACCCCTCGCTTAGGGTTCCAACGCACTTAACCACTAAGCCACTGCACCCACAAATACAGCTATAGATAAAACGACATCGTTAGACGATTAGCGACTTACGTGGTCTGGGCCCAGTACTGCACTAAACTATTTTGACACCTTTCAAAAGATTAGGTCGAAAAAAGAACAAAAATATGCTAGGTTCCCGCACACGACAAAAGATGGAATATAAACCCGAAGATCTTGTCAGGAAAGGTCACGAACTTTTCTGTGCAATAAACAAGTCAGCGGTAAATTCGGTTTTACAAAATTATGAACACAACCAGTGTATCTCACATTGGAACATATCCCAGGTCTGACTGGGTAGACTAAAAAGGCCAATCAACCTTTCACAAACGACGACAAACAATTACTTAATCAACCAAGGCATGATATCAAAAATCTAATTGGATACCTAACAGGTCATCAGGTCCATAAAATACACCTGAAGTTGGCTCATCGGAATGCCGACTATGCCTTGAAGAAGACGAAATTGCTGACCACATAATATGTGAATGCTCGGCCCTGTATCAGAAGGAAATCTTCATCTGCTGATAGTAGAATCAGCTAAATTAGGAAAGTAGAGACTATACTGACCAAAGCACAAAATATCTTTTAGGTCGAAAGCACAAATTGTTTAGTCCAATCATCATTATACCAAAAGATCATCAAAAGCAATAAACTTGAATAAATACTATCTACATTTGCATGCACCAATAGTTCGTTTTTCGAACTCAATTGATAATGAAAAAAAGAACATCTCGGCATCCCGAGAAATTGTCTCAATTTGTTTGTCCTCTTAACGTACAATTCCCGAAGAATCATTGTCGTTTCCCTTTTAAACTTTCATTAAGTTTTTATCATTGAAACTTGGCGACTTATTCTATTTTCTTCTTACTCCATAGTCCGCGCCCATAAATTATGCACCATTCAAGTAACAGCGAAGGACTCTAATGAAAAAAGCGGAAAACTGCCAAGGACACATTAAATGCAACAAAAAAACACACAGCATGAATATACATCAACATTCGCAGGAATGCTAGTATTTTATTTATACGAAAAACTTTCCCGCTCCGGCTAACTATGAAAAAGTTTCATTCAGAAACATCAAACCGGAATGGTATCTAGGTACGTACCTACGGGGAAAATCTTTTCCAAGAAACGACGACAAAATAACAAAATAAAAGAACTACTTTCAGTTATCATTGAAGTGGAGAGGTTTACAAAAGTTCCGTCTTATCCACAGAAGACATAATGTCCTGCCAAATACCACCCGCTCGGCCCGTAAGGAAGCAAATCAACTAAATTATCCAAATATTTACTTAATTTATGACCAAGGAAGTGTAATAACTTTTTTTTTTCCTCTTCTCTTCTGGTAGGTAAGTATCTACGAATAGCTGCTCTGTGAACCAAAAAGGATCTAAATGTATTGCGTTTGACGACAAATTCAAAGTGTTCATGTCCAAGAAGTGTCCTTGGTTGGATGCTTTTGGATTATTCTTCGAAAATATATCTATAAGAAAGTTTTATATGCCAGCAGCTTATGATGATGTTATGAAGGTAATTTAGTGACAGGATATTACTGGGAGGAGTTTCCAAAGTGCCTTAAGGGATTCGGCTCTTGATGATGGTCATTGGGCCGAGGCGAGTGTGCATTAAATTAAATTGTAAACAAGTGAGAGAATACAAGGGACCCGAAGGGGGGCAACTCCAACTCAGGCACGTCTTGGATGTTTGGATGTTTATTTGGCAAATAAACTGACACAATGTGGTGATAAATTCCATTAATGCGATTGGATTTAGCACAGTATAAACATAAATGAGGTCATTCTCTGTGTTGGGCATTTATATTAAGTTAATTTTATTATAAGCAGTTTTGGTTTTTATCATTAAATGTTTGCAGATTACTCAGGCAAATGTTGCGCGGCTGTACTTTACTTAATTAAGTTTGACAACAGAGCACATTGCCTAGAAGCAGAACAAGACTAAGGGAACTTGTTTCCATCTGATCTCGAATTCGATGAACTCTTTGCCTATTTTAGGTCATCATCAGTATTCACATCAGTCTTCTTTAACCTTGTCGTGACCTTGATGCTTGTCAAGATCTCTATGAGTAGCAGTTATAAGAAATATCATGATTCATGGTCGTGGAAGGACGTTTTCAACAAGTAAAGGCAAGTGGTCAACGTAAACGTAATGTACCCGTATACAGGTATAAAATGTTAATCAGCCTCCAAAAGGATTTTTCTGCGCTTTAGAATGTCTGTTCATAGAATGAAAAAAAAACCTCAGCATATATCGTGAACGGCTTTTCACCGGTTGAACTAAATATGAATATGAAAATAACGTCTTACCAACAGATAAGGTCAGCTAGCTTAAAATTCACAAATTCATTCGACATCTAAGATGTCAAAAATCGCAGTGATTCCTCGAAAAACAGGAGAATACGCGGAGTAACAAAATCAGAAATTAACATTCCGACAGATAAGGCGTTAGCTTGATGCGGAGCCAGATCTAATCGATTTTTTAGAAAACAAATCAACACGTCTGGGTGAAACGACTTACTTTAAGTGTCAATTTCGATTGGCTTCGTAGTCCAACGCCCTGAACCACAAACTCGGCAAGTAGCTAGAAAGAAAAGCGCCTATGGACCAGATGTGATTTGTGGCAATCCACTGACGGTGCTAAACATCTGGATGGAATGCCAGATACAGGTCACGAAGTCATTTAATTAAACCACGGGCTATAGAAATAAGGTTGTGCTGTCATTTTTGACAAGATACATTTCCTAAGAAGAAGTCAGAAGACTTATATGATCAGAAGGCGTCTTTATGTGAGAGAATGGACCAGCAAGTAATAGTAAAAGCCAGAGTAGACAACCTGCAAAAGGACTACACTTTATCCAAGGATGATATCTTAAAATAATGGTTAGTTTTAAAACGGTCATAGCAATACTAAAGACAAAATGTAGCCATATAAATTCAGCTTTCGCAAATAACGGCTGGTAACTCAACAGTTTTAAGCTGTTATTGTAACTCGAAGCCGGTGCTGTCTAGACTTTGAAATCCGTGTGCCAACACCAATTTTTGAATAATTATTCAGGATATCGTTGATTATCTTAGAAAAGTAGTTTCCAAAATTTGATCTCGAAGTTCAGAAAAACTATTCAAACCTGTATCTCCAGCATACATTCAATAATATTCCTGTGAACAAAGACAAAGATGGAATAGACCGAAATGGATACTTTAAGAACTCATGATGACAGTATCTCACTTTTTAGTATATATCTGAGGTTTTCGCAAGAATAAGGAGTACAAAAGTTATGTGTGGTTCTTTAGGGTTATTCGAACTTAACTACGAAGCAACAGGCCACTAATTTCCTCCCTGCTCTTTGATATCACTTTCTAACTACTTGCAGGACAGTCATTTCAACACCCACTGTACCATCAACATCATAATGAAGGTAGGCATGCCGCTAATCTCCGGACGAAGTGGGCTCTCTCAAGGCTGCAAACCTGAGGCGAACCGTTGATAAAAATTTGAATATCGCAGACTGGATCCAGAAGTCGACACCTGATACTCTCAGAACTATATTATGTTTCCTCCACATATATATATATATACAGAGACGAGTTTTACTAACTTGTTGAAATGTTCAACCTGGTATACCAGACCTACGTCTAATTTGGAAAATAAAACTCTTCACAGTCGTATTCCAATTTATACAGACAGACGATGTTTATAATTAAAACATCCACGAATGTATATAAAAACGTCTGTAGCTTCCATCCATGTGCATGGAACGCACTGAATCAGAAATCTCCCCATCACCACATAGACGCTGTCGCGGCATTAATGGGCTTCCCTTGAAAGGGCATCTAAAAATACCACAACAGAGTAATCAAAGTTCCCCCAATTCACAATTCCCAATTTCCACCACCACCGCCGGCCGCCAGCATCTATTGCATCCCTAAATGTAGCCCTTTCCCTAATGCAAGCCAAGGCCTATCGTTGTGTACGTATAATATTGCTCTTCTTTCCAAATCCAAGCGGAAACACTGATGTTGAGTGCAGTGTTCAGGAAACGCGCCCAATTACAACGCCAACCCAGCAATTGTGTCTATGTATCTGCCCGTATGTGCTGGCTGAGATTTACTTTTGGTGGTTGGCGCACGACCGCGTTCATCTATTTTTGGATGCGCGAAGTGTGACTCCCAAACCCAATCTCGGGAGCTAAATATAGACAGTACTTAGTGTGTCATATGGGACGAAATGGGATGGGGATTTCGAAAGCGCGACGACAGTCTGGATCTTGGTGTCATTCGGTGCAGTTCGAAAGTTCAGTGACGAGTATGCTGCCACCAAGGTATACATTTGCTCATAGCGAAATACGATAGTAGATAATTGTACAACAGATTGTCCTCCGTTGCAGCATGCAGGAGAATTCTTGGTGTAGGGCTACCGGTCAACCTTTTAAGGATCCCATTTTGGTAATAATAACCTTCGCCGCTATTATTGGATCGTTTTCGCTGCTCTGTGGATTCGTTTTGCTGTGTGTAGTTTCCAAGACCCTTAATAATGAAGCATCCGAAGCGGTCCTTCTCTTTGGTAAGTACTCATACTAGTAACTGTATTTTTGTCTAAATTATAATCATTCACCATTAGGCATGGGCTTCTTCATAACGTCGGTGTCCTATGTGACGTGGAAAATCACCAACAAACGACGAATCGAGCAGATGATTCTGGCAATGAAAGAGGATATAGTGTAGTACATTTAGTTATTAAAATATTCAATAAAGACTGATTTTTTTTAGGGAACATTTATGTATTTGTTTATCAAGTTAATTGACCTCTCCTAAGAGAAGTCCTTTCAAGTAAATACCAGTGCATTACTTTAACAAAAGGACTGACTATCCATCCGCTTGTTCGTACAACGCAATAATAATACTCTTCAAGTCACCAAGTGGCCAGAGCTTATAACGCTTGCGACGAAATAAATTCAAAGGACACCCCACAGCGAGTTTTGGATTCTATCCAAAAAATTCTAAGAGATATTACCCGGAACACAGCCACACTCAACTCTGTCAAATATCCTTGAGGAGAAACTGAATTTTAGTCTAAGAATCAACGAACCGTCAAGCAGCGTCGCCATGCTTCAGCTTATGGAAATTGAGTACACATAAACATATATATGTATTTATTTCTTTTTATTAGCTTGCTATGTTCGGCATAAAACTTTGTTCCTGAGCTGTCATGTGGCGCGCAACAACAAACAAGGTAAAGACTATATTAAGGCGGTAGGAAGATGAAAGAACACGACAAGAAAGAAAGGGATTTTACTCTCAAGTATCAGGAAATTCCTTTTCCATGTCATATCCTCTGAAATTGATTTTTAGTTTGCATGTCCTTACGGGAGATTGGTACTCATATTTCTTTTATTTACCTACCTAGTAGCGAAGTATGGCAGAAATGCAGATAACTTAAGCTTATGTATCAGGTGAAAGGATGTTTTAAAAAAAAAGAACTACATACACACAAAACTCTAGCCATTCATGTTTCTGATGAAATATAATATTAAAAATATTTCCAAAGGACATGTAGTGTAGGGAGTATAGTTGAATAACTTATGCTTTAGAAAAGGGACAAGTCAATATTGCGGAATATGAAATTTAATTTAAATAAAGATTTCTGAACTTTGAGAGAGTTTTAGTTGACATTTCGGACTTCGCAGACGACCTTACTTCACTAAAAAGTAAAGAAGGAATGATGAGAAAAGATAAGAACGGCAGAAAAATAAATTCATCTGTGTAAGATATAAAATTGATTATTTTGAAGCTATTATGTATGGAATAGCAAATCAGTTATAACGGCTGCTTTGGCTTTGCCTAATGCGGGGCGGTCCAATTTGTATAATAACTCGATCCAAAATGTGCGGCGTTATTCCGGCAAAAGCGTCTCGAAGCGTAGACTAAGAACTTGCGTTAGTCCCATAGAGAAGATAATCAAGTCAAGTCACATTATCGCGGCGGCCAATTAATGAAGGCTCGCCGTGAGGTGACCCAGTCACCAAATTTATTATTTACAACTTCGAGCGTTGCATCGCCTGGATGACTTGAAGCGCCTTCTTGTTGGAACCACAGCTCGTTTTAATTGATGTTGGCGGGTTCTGATTACAGAAAGTTGGTTAACATCGCTCTATAGCTGAGTCCAATGATGATGGAGCACCTGCAAACACCGGAAACCAAGCAACATATTCCGATGGCAGTAAACAATTTGTCCTTTTGTGATCTAAGCCGACTTCTCGATCAGAAGTTTAAAAAACACCTCCAGCAATTGGCGTTGAACTATGAGCAATTGGCACTAGAAATAAGGTCGCTGTTGCAAATGGAACACCTCATGCAAAGGTTCACTTGCCAACCAAAAAAAACAATCCTTTAATTCATGCGAAGGAGCTCCGCCTGAGCTTTACAAAAGTGGCAGTGAAAACACGGTTGACTGAGTTCGGTTATGTTATATGCATCACATGCATGGGGATGCCTCCAAAATGAATTCGTGGAAAAACTGATCAAATTTTGTTTCTTAAGCGATAACTTAGTAACTTAGACAACTCCTACGTCTATGTAACATATTGAAGCGGGACTCTCACAAATGTTCACCACAACGCTGAAGCTACATTTTGATTATGTCCTCAAAGTTTTAAACACGTCTACCTAAAATTGTAGCCTTACAGGCTGTGGATATAAAATGGTCATGCTTTGAAAAGTGATCGATCGATGAGAAGTTGCAATTCATCGATGATGCAAAACCGTCAATTTATAGAGCATACTACTCCAAACGACCGAAGACGTCGTTACCAAGATAAAACTTGGTAATGAAGATTCGCTATATTGCGGGATAGGGGAACACACCATACGCGAAGAATTCAGGAAATCGAAATAGGAGAAAAAGGCTGGAACCCTTCGGGATCCCCAAGGTCTGAGACAAGCCAAAATATTCTTAAGAGATTATAGCCTCAAAAGATTTAAAGCATGTATCAAAGCAAATGTAACCTACGCACTCTGACTACGCATCCTAAAGGGGCATTGTAAACTCAGGGAACACCTAAGGGATATCAGATGAAGGTCTCTGCAGATTTTGCAATGAGCCCACAGAAACTGCAGAACACATACTGAAATCCTGTGGGGCACTGACCCAAAAAAGGTTTAAATATTTGAGAAAACACCAAGTACAAGAAAATTATTTACCAACCACGGTTCCACTGCTCATTCTCAGATTTATAAAAGAAACTGGACTGGATGATGTGCTCTGAGTAGGTTTTCCTTGCCAAGGCGAAAGGTAGAGCATAAACGCTGTAAGGGGGCTCTGGAAGAGGGAGCAAACCTCTCCAAGGTATAAGTGAGCACAATGGAACACAAGGTCGCAGTATACTACACCCTGTATATTATTATTATTATTATTATTACCAAGATAAAAGCTATTTCTAAAATAACAGGGATGCAACAAAGAAATTCAACGATATCTAAATCAAGAGAAGAGTTGCTGCCATTAAATTACATACCTAACCGTTCAGATCTACCAACCCAATTCTGTCTGCGGAAATTGAACACTCGAGAAGATATAATGCATTATGTAGGAAAATGCCCCATATTACCCGAGCTTAGAAAATTGCACTATATTTAAATTAGCTGCTTTATTTACTGAATGGAAGTGACGGGACAGCTCCTTATAGTTTTGTGAAAGCTGCACTAGTTTATTGAAAACGAATTCCAAGAGAAGCGTTTAAATATAAAAGGTGTTTTTTTTAGAAGTTGGTTTTTCAAATAGTTTTTCATTCAGTTTGGTTTGCCATTTCATCATGAACAGGTTGACAGATGAACAACAATGGTGCATGGGCCGAAAGAAAATGACATTGATATCGATGCTGATTTTCATCGCAAAATTTTGTTCAGTGATGAGGCTCATTTTGGGTTGAATGGCTACGTTAACAAGCAAAATTTCCGCATTTGGAGTGAAGAGAATCCACATGAGACCCTTTAAACGCCATTACATCCGCTGGTGGAGTCATTGGGCCATACTTCTTTCGAAATGATGCTGGAGAGTCAGTTACCGTTAATGGAGACTGGTATAGAGCCATGATAATCTATTACTTTGTTCCCGAATTAGATGGCATGTGGATGAATGTAGTTCCAACAAGACGGCGCTACATGCCACACAGCGCACGTTACAACCGATTTATTGAAGCAAACATTGGATTAGCGCAGAATTTCGCGGAATGGACATGTCAATTGGCCACCAAGATCGTGTGATTTGACACCATTGGAATATTTTCTTTGGGGATATGTGAAGTCGCTCGCCTACGCCACACAAACCAGAAACGATAGGGAACTTGGGAGCCAACATTCGTGGCGTTATTGCCGACATACAGCCCCAAATGCGGCGGCCACATGCCCGAAATCATATTTAAACATTAATGGCATAAAATTGTCCTTTCAATTTAAATAAAATTTATGGACATAAAAACGATTTTCTTGTGTTTTATTTCAATTCGAAGTTCTCTACCTCTAAAAAAACAAAATACAAAAAGTTAGAAAGAAAAATACAAAATGTTATGCACCTGTTTATTTCTCTGTTTAAATACCATAAACTTGTCAATCTTTAATAATATCCTAAATCTAAGTTCTTATCATCTTGTTGTTGTCAACATTAAAAAATCATCTTATATTCGGTTTCCGACCAACAGTTCCAGCGCCCAACAAGCGAACTCACAGCGTTGTCAATGGTATTCCAGCTATAATTCTTGCATCAGCACAATCTTATATGCTAAGGTAGTCCCGAATCCAGTCACAAAATAAGCCTGGTTGACTCTCTGGCAATGCGATGGCCAATTGAACTGCACCGAATCCAAAAATTCTATACTGTCCGCTACGGTGGCTATGTTTTCTTCATATCATACCAATCTCTCTCTGGTTGGTGGCTTAAGGTCTAAATGAGTTTACTCACGCTCAAACTTTTCCACGATGCGACGAATTGCCAGTTCGGAGCCCATGAAGCCATGATGACGAAGTTGCGTATTTATAACTGAGCCGGAATTTCGTAAATATTTTTGAACAATTTTAGTGCGTTCGGCAAGCGCAACAATTGCATGATGAAATGGTAAACCTTGCTGAATATTTTGACAGTTGAATGTAACTTCAACAGCTGCTGAAACCTAACAAATTGAAAAGCTATCATTGCTATCTGGTTAGCCTTTATTTAAAATATTCTGTTTCTATGTGGCAAGGATTAAACTGGACCTGGTTTTATACGTCGAAGTTGAAAAGAATTTCTGGGCTTAATTTTGCAACTTTGAGCTAGCTACATCGTAGATTATTCACCGATTGTCATTGTTGCACTTTTTTTTTAGCTGAAAATTAGTTTCCATTTTAAATTAACAGAACGGACAGCTGTTTCCTCTTAGGAAGCCATTAAGCGACAGATTACCTGTAAGCCAGTTTTCAAAAGAACATCTTCCACAACATTGGCAGCAATTTCAGCATAAAGCGCTTTAAGACAACAAAGTGTTTTTCAATTTGTTACATTTTCATTTGCTTGCAGCATCTTCAACAAACTCCACCAACAATTAAGTAAAATGACAACTTACTCCACCGCAAAATAAATATATATAAAAAAAAACATGCAAACAGTAAATGCTCGCTTTATTGCATCCCTCGGGCTGCACACTGGTATATGCGTTTTTTTTTTTTGTTTAAAGTCTGTACGTGCTGTGCTCACTTTGTGGCAGCAACCGCATCCCCTTGGCAAATCTGCCAACAAAAAAATAAACCGCGAACAACAATCGCAGTTTGTTGAACATTCCCTGTTTTTTTGTGTATTTTCATTAAATCGTCCTCGGGGATGAGTTTTACGATAGACAGAGAGAAGACGCGACACGGAACCGGATATTATGCTCTCGATGATGTAACAGAGTTGAGTAAACCAAAGAAATAGGTATTCCGTCTCCATCTACACGCAGGAAGGATCTTTTGCCAGCTGAATAACAGCTATGTTCAACGATTTCGATAATCTTTTTCCACGTAATGCTTAAAGAATGAAATGAGTCGGAAGAGTTATTCACGGGCATCCCTAAATGATTTGCCTATCTATTCGCAGCCTTCGAACGCCGCATTAAATGTAACGAGTGCAAGAGTTTCGTCATAAAAACTTTATTCGAACAACGTCGCTTCGGATGGCGTCATAAAGCAACTTGGGCATACCTATCTGCTGCAAACATTCACATTGCTGCGTAACGTAACAGAACAGAGTTTCCTTGGTCTCCTTTTCGTTGGATTTTATGAAGTTGTAAAATATTCTGCGACGATAAATCCAGTTTATTTGTGGTGGGACGTGAGACTTTACCACCATCATGCGAGTGCTACATGCTCCCACGACGCAGATCCTAGATATTCAGTTTAAGATTTTTTGTAAAGCTTAGCCGACGACGCGGCGATAGCTGGTCTCCTTGATATTATAACTTTTTTTCTTTTCACAGCCACGTCACCGTCATACAGTTTACGATGTTTGAACTGAAGGATATCAAAACTGGTGTGCGTATGGTGGGGGGACTGGCGTAGGGCCAGGGCGAATGCCTTAATTATCCAATTTTGCGCTGATGGAGTCACGAATTACGATGTTCTAGAAGAATTACTCTTTTCATGTAAGCGTTTTGTTTTGGCAATTAATTTTTATGGCAAAGGGTTCGTTCAATTTATTGGATTCAACTTGTTAGCTAGCTGAGCCTGTTATTGGATAAAACCAAATCACATCATGGAATTGAGTTAGGAAATTTGCATTGCGTAAACAATCTCATTCCCTGCTCGGCTCGTTCCCCCACTTCTTCGAAATGCGCTAAAATGATTTATTCATCAATCTCATTTGAATTTGATGCCATAAATATTAATGTCCTCTACCGATACGTCTCGTATGAATGAAAGTTATCCTAACTCGTCGCAGATGAAACTCATGCTGTCTCATAAGGATATTTGGGAAATGTTTCCTTATCGCAGTACTAGTCAGGTGGTTATGCTTGGCATTGACACAACGCTATCGTATCGTATCGTATCGTGTATCCCTACTCACTTTTGAAGACATTGATAGAGATATCATGAGATTTCCCCTGTCGTCGTGCGTGCGTCGTCGGTCGTCAAGTGAGGGCAACTCAGCCTCTCACACTTACGCCTGCCGAAAACTTTATGGCTGCAAACAAATTTAATTTGCATAACAAACATGATTCACACACACACACATAGGGATGGCTGGCTATATGAAATCCTTTGGAACGAGGACTCATGTTTCGGCCTACTACATCCAAGTTTTTCATCTCTGTCGACTCGGCTTTTCAGTATCAGTACTCCACTGGGAGTAATGACTGTCATTGGTTTTGGCGGTGGCGGCTTACACTGGGGATGATGATGTGTGGTGCAGAGAGTTGGTTTACAAAGCGAAAAAGCCATAAAACCTCCGGAGGGATGTGGCTAATTTTGCATATTGAAATTAAGTGCTTCATTCGGGTCTGCGTGAGCAAAGAGTTTCTAATTGAATGCAAAGCCTGAGAATGATAATGCTTAGAACTGGTCTCATATTGTGTGGTGTGTAAATTTGAATTAAAATATGAGTTTACGGGGAGGGAGATTCGTTGTGCTTGACCAGACGTAGATACAGGAGTCTTTAGCTGTACTAAATGTAGATAGATATACCTATATTTATGTATGTCGGCATGGTGAACTCTTTGATACCCTATCCGATTGAGGTACTATCCTCGAAAAGTGGGCGTAGCATGGTCATTTTTCCCCCTAAGCCCCTTGTTGACGAAAAATGTGTTAACTTAATTTTTTAGTGGACGATAATTTATTCTTTGAAAATTGAATTGGTCCAAACAGTAGTTTTTTGAGTGTAAGCAACACATTTAGGTTGGGAAGTGAGGTGCCTGTTTATTTCTCTAATAGAAAAATCAACTACAATCATTTGGTGAAGCTAATCCTATCACATGCAAAACTCCAAAGATTCCATTGGGGATATTTACACGACTGGCGCTGCTCTGATGAACCTTCCGCTGGAGTTTAGATGACGGGAACTATCAACTTTCCCAAAGTTCAAGAATGGTTTCGGCCACGATCTGTGCCTGGGGAGAGATGTAATCGCATTTTTACGGATGGTTCCAAAATTTCCCAGGGTTCAGTTGCTTTCGTGGAAAATGACAACATAAGGCTTTTCTCGTTCGGATCGGGCTCCCGAGTAGAGATCTATGCTTTGTTAATGGCTATGCATGATATTGTGAAGAACGGATGGAGGGTTCAAAGTATTTTCGTCTGTAATGACAAGTCAAGCTGAACTTAGGGCCTTGCTCAATCCTTTAACCACGTCGAAGTTGGTGATCCAACTCTGAGTCTTGTTTGGGTTCCGGGTCATACTGAAATCACCGAAAATGAGATCTCCGACCAACTTGCTCGTCCAGGTTTGAAGGTAGTTTTCCTTCGCTGATCATGTGTCGAGTTTGCCGGCATCCCTATTAAGGGCTTTCACAAAATTCCGTTACAGTTAGGAGCTGTCGCAAAATGCTTTAAGCATTATGCAGTCAGAACCGAGGGAGACTGTGCTGGGTGCCCGGACACTGCGGTATTGAGGGGAATGAGCAAGCGAATGAACTTGTAAGAATAGGATAGTGGTAGTGAGGCTGCTGACATCAAACCTCCCCTCTGCATAATAAAGGGCGTGATTGAGGAAAAAACCATCAGATCCACAAATCTAAGGTGGAAATGTCTTGAGAGACACAGGGCATCTAAGGCTCTATGGCCAATTTTCGATAGTAAAAGATCTATAGAGTTAATAAAACTGAGCAGGGTTAAGCTTAGAACATTATCAGGAATTCTGACAGGGCACTGTCTCCTGCGGAAACATGCAAAGAGGTGGATACACCCACTGCGGAGATCTGCATGCTGCCGAGGACATAACACATATACTTTGTGAATGTGAGGCAATAACGCGCAGTCGAAAAACATTTCTGGGGAAATACTTCTTTGAAAACTTAGAGGATGGCTAGGACTTCAAGGGCCTTTTAGGTCTCTGCGGGAAAATTATTTAGGTTTTTCTGCTTTTTGAATTTTGAATTCAATGTGATGGTTCTCACAGGGATCGCGATGGGCCCGTTATGGTGCCTAGTGTTGTGTGGCCGATCTCGTTTTCACCACACCTCTGTTTAACCTAATCTAACCTTAATATTTAATGGCAAGATATACAGAGAGAGTTTAAAACAATTTGTTTGGCCATACCTGAAAGCAAAACAACAGAAAGAAAAATTCAACTTGAAGTATTCTAAATCAATTTGACGCAGGGACAAAGTTACGGAATTCTACAAGTCCCGGTTTCGGCTGGCCTTTTGCATAGTCATTCATACAGACAGGACCAACTCTCTTTTCAGGTAAAGATATGCTAATGAATGTTCCTAACACAATTTTTGCAGCCTCGTGTCTTTGAACCCCTTTAAGTTGTTCTTTCCCTTTTCCACATAACATTCCCTGAGCTACATAAATAAGAGAATTCGCTTAGCTACAGAATCTATTTATGCATTCTATAGCAAAACAATGAACAATATGCTAAAAGCAAGCAATGACTTTCTAACTTTGCTGTCAGTAGAGAAATGTTGTTTCGCCCCTAAAGTAATTAGCATGATTGCAATTGCGCATGAAGAGAGACCCACACATATTTTCCCATCGTTTTCCCTTTCCTTCATCCACTTACATTGGAATCTACAACTTTATCGAACTTTTTAAATGCCTGTGGTTGACGATTCTAATTTAAATTTATTATTTTAGTCATTTAACTCTTGAAATTGAGTTGAGTTGAGTTGCGTTGAAAGTTGGCCAAGTTATTGTCCTCAAACATACGATTGCATCCATCGTCGTTAAAATGATTTCAACACCAAAGGCTAGCAAAAAGTTTGCTTCCTGTGTGACCCCTAGTCAAAGTTTTCCCATTATACGAGAGTACGTTCTTATTACTTGGAAAATAATGCATTATCACATCTCGACTGCATCGACAGGTCAATGCCATGCAATGGTGCAGTTCCAAACTCAATGAAGCCTATTGCGGTATGCGCTTTCAAACAAAATGTAGATATCTCTATACAAATAGTACTCCTCTCGTTGGAAAAAGTTTTGCCTTGGTGGTTGGTTACCTACAGTCATACATTTCACAATAATAATCCAAAAGTTCGATGAAAGGTAAATATATATGTATAGATGGGCAAAATCGAATGCGGCAAGAAGTTATTTCCTTTCATATTCGAATCCTTCCTTTAATACTCGAATATGGCATCTGGAGAGCGCAAGACCGAGATGGATGATGGCTGGGACACCGCTACAGTGATTTAAGTTCGTACCTATATACGTATTCTTTCGTTTTGGGTAAGAAAAATCCAGTGATCCGCTGAAGTACACTCAAGGATAAAAGTTTTTGTTTCTCGGGTCTTTAGGTTTTTACATAAATTGTTAAGAAAAACACACATTAACAACCAACACATGGACTAAACAAACACGGAGGACCAAACCGAACTCCATCTTTGTGTATCTGAGCCGAGTTCATAAGCTTATTCTCGCACTGTTGCACTTCAAACGTCTCTAACTTCGGTCGCAATTCTGAAAATCTGAAATTCTTCAAACCTTTAATTTCAAAGAGGACGTATTTTACTGAAAAGCCAAGTCATTCGAAAAGAAACTAGCTTGAGTGCGTTTGAGGTAAAAGGCGCCTAAATTAAGTACTAATACATAAGTCACCCCCAGAGGCTTTTATGGGTATTTAAGTAATGAAGACAAGGCGAAATATTATATATAGGAGTAATTTCTAGATGGTTTAGGAGTTCATCTACCTCCCTTATCGTGCCAGTTCTCCTATACGCCGCAGAGTGCTGGACGATAGACAAAAGGGATTTAATACTGGGTTCTTTCGAAAGGAAAGTCGTTCGATGTATGGTTGGAACTATGTGCGAGGATGGCGAATGGAGGAGGAGATACAACCGTGACTTTATAAGCTGTACAATGATATGGATCTTGTCCAAAAAGCCAAAATACATAAACAACACTTCCTGCCAATCTTCTTTTCTTAGCCTCTAGGTTCTGTAGACCGAACCCACGTTGGCATTGAGCTATGGCTCTTTGTTTGATTTTTTTCCACTTTTGACACAAAATCGGACTTAGCCATTCTATTGGGCAACAACTGACTTTTTTTGAAAATGTTTGTTACTTTTATCGGAAGTCTAATAAATGAAGAACTGACGCCGATACTTCATCAATCATAAAAGTACAGAAATAATGAATTTTGAGTTTTATTATTCTTCACTACTAAATATTATTTTACAAGCGGGGACGCTAAAAAGTATTGATATTGCCTCAGATACTTTAAGATGTTAGAAGCTGCGGATGAGTGGATCAATGGGCTAGTGTGTTGGGTTGCTATGGGTTCTAAGTCAACCTTACATTTTTCGTTGCCAAATGTCTCTATTCGGAGTGCCATTGAATTGTAAGTCCCTTGCAAAAATTTGACATCAAACACACATTTGTTGAAGAAGCTAGGTTTCGGGCTCTATTTTGGCTGGTGATGCCTAATACTTTATTTTATGTTGTATTGCGTGATATTTAGAAAGTGGTCATCCGTAGACAACTAGCCTTTATACCAAGTGCTCTTTTGCACTCATCAGAGCTGCCAAATTAGTCACCCACAGAACTATTCGTGCAGCTCTATCGAATATAGTCAAATCGCAGATAAAGCGTAAGACAGCTTACGCTGTCTTCCAGAGCTTCCAGACAGGAATCACATAAGCCCGACATTCTAGACCAATTAAGAATCTTAGGTCACACCTCTTCAGTCAGATCGATTTGTATCTGCTGATTTTTTGACCGCCAACCGTCTGCTTCATGCAAGATCATACTAGTACTTTGTTGGACAGATAAGCAGCACCCTTTGAAAAATAAGACTTGCCTGGCAAGAGCGTCCGTATATCCACGGACTCAGGTTAGAATTACAGAGTTATGGCCTTCTACACAATTTTGAAACAGGGCCGATTAGATATCTGAGTTAATGCATAGGCCAGCGCCTTTATTCGGAAGATTTGATCAAATAATCTCTAAAGAATACTCCGGATCCAGATAAACCGATCATGAGAAAAACAAATGTATAGAAGATGTATCACTCAGCATTAAGCCGTTCCAACGAGCGCTATTCTCTCCCAGGCGGTCAGAAATGAGGGCTCATGATGTCGAGTGCACCTCTTAAATAGTCAGCCATCAACAGCATTCAGAAGCGCTCTGAACGTAACTGAAGCTCTTAAATAGTGTAAAACAACTAATAACTTTGGTAGGATATTGAAAAAGATATTGGCTAAATATCTTGTTAAACTTTTTTTTCGGTTTCTATGAACATTTTCGAAGAAAATAGCATTTTAGTGAAAAACGCCCACAAAAAATAGGCGTGGCTAAAAACGTTATATGACAAACTTATCAAGGAGGGTAGTGCCTACATATCTTCTGAACGTTGTAAAACTCTATCTCTCTAACATTAGGTTTTACACCGTTTTTTTCTGAATTGTGGGCGTGGCAGTGGGCGTATTCAAAAATTTGGTACACTTAACCATTTCGAAGCCAGCTATCTTAATTTTAAAGGCCTCAAAATTGCGTACGGACTGACGGACGGACCGACAGACAATGCCAAATAGTCCTAGGATTTGGTCCTGATCATAAATATATATACTTTTATGGGTCTACTACGAATATTAACTATGTGTCAAAATTAATATACCCTTAGGTATACAAAAACATAGTCCAGGCTTAGACTAAAACTTATGAGTACGGAAATATTAAGCACTACTGTTTTGGCCCAAATATGATAACAAATTCATGGTCAGTCATGTGCTTGAAGATTTTATCACAAAAATTAGTTATGTGCTACACACATATGCGAAACTCTTTTAGAAGTTGCAAAAATACCATGGCCCGTCCGGTCACATGTGCATCCTTTCCTCGGCTTCTACTTCCAATGAAAGGATGTGTGGCCGAACAAACGAGAAAATCTTACCAAAGCAATGCTTCTTATACTTCTATTGCAGAGTAGTGATTCAAATCATCAACAGAGCCTCAAAGGACTCATACCCTCCATCTACTCGTACCATGGCAATGACTTTAAATTCACACAAAGCGAATTACTCCATTGGAAAGGTTTAGGAATATTGTAGATAGATACAGGGCGACCGCAATCGTCTTTTGCATAAGATAGAGATGCAAAATTGCATTCCATCCTCCCAAAACGAATAGCAATTTGCAAAGTTTATCCAATGACTGGTGCCCATAGAATGTTACTAATCCTTTTTTGTACCTATTTATGCATGCGTTCGATTGAGTAATCACACTTGGATTCGCTCGATCACTAAAAGCAGCTCTTTCTCTCTCCCTCTCACCCCAGACTCTTGAGTGTATTCAATTATACAGCACTTTGTATGCAGGCAATTCGTCGTCGTTTGATGATAAATTCAATTAAATAATCGCAGTTCAATGATTTTAATTATAAACCCTCTACACTAAGTCGAGTGTGCCATTGATTTGGCCCAATGGATATGGCAGAATGAATGCTTTAATCCAGTCGTCTCTCGTCTCCATTATTTTCGGAACCACATTGGGGACTTGCGGGAAGGATTACCTACTAAATTTTGTGTGACCCTATTTGTGCGCTGCCGATTCAAAATGAAATGGCAATTAATGAAATTACAATGAGCTTAGGCTGGTGTTTAATTAATGGAGGGGCTGTCGCAGTAGAGCAGTTTTGTTCGCTTGGTTCACATTGAGCGGGAAGTGGAATTTAGTGGTTTTTTGTTCGATTAAATTGAAGAGAGAGAGAGAGAGAGAGCGCAAACACTTCAAAGGATTTTACATAAATAATGGGCATCAGTATGCTTCTGGTGGGTGGAAATATTTAATGCATGTTCTAAGGAGGCAGTCAATTAGGCAATCGCGGTTGCGCTTTATTGGGTAATTTAATGAGCACAATTTTGTTTTATTTGGTGGCTTGGGCTTGGCGTCAATATTATTTATTGGATTTTTGTTCCTGCAGAGAGGAAGCAATTGCAGATGTTTTACTATAGGTTCGCCCCTGCGAACTATAGGTTTGTGAATTTTAAGACCCTCACAACTATTGAATTTTAATGCATTTGGTCATCTTAGGGACTATAAATTTAATGACTACAGAACAGTGCATTCCTTAACAAATGTTTAAGTACTCCGAGCCCAGACTTGGCATTGTTGTAAAAATGTTCTTGAAAATTTTTTTCTAGCTTAGCGGTTTTCGGATCGGATATTGATTTGATATTTGAATCTTATTGCTGTAGTTAAATCCTTATACTTATGGTTCCCTTTTTATTGCAGGAGGTCAAACTCTTATATTCTGCTTTGAATGAAACGACATACCATTCTATGGACAAAAAACTCCTTTGGTATGACTATCTCCATCTAAAGGGTTAACTAAGTAAGTCTGTGGTCATATTTTCCAAACATATTTTAGCTTTGCGGACCTTAGGTAGAAATACGTGTTAATCAATGTTCTTCGTGCGAAATTAAGAAGAGAAAGTGATCGAAAGTAGAAACTGGAAACTATAAGACTGCAGTAAAAGCAACCGAAAATATTGTTATCCTTCTTTGGGGGTATTGAACCCAATCTTTGTCGAACTAATTCATCAAAAAAGTTCACAATCTATCATTAAATAATTATGTCCACTTCTTAAGCTTCCAGTATCACAGTAACGGTCAATATCTTGGCATGGGTACTAAGCCAAAGCCAGTCTAGTACCAGCACCAACTAGTCCAGGTACTGGCTCCGGTACGCGGGACATGAGAAAAGTTATAACCCACGCATATCTTCGTAGTACAAGAACAGCAGCTTTTGAAGGAATGCATTTTAGTTTCAAAATCTGTAACTGGTTCTGGGAAAGTTGGTATTTACTGAAGAAACCAATCACTTTCAACAAAGGGTTAAAGAGTTATGATTTTGCAATCCTTATCAAAGCCTCATCGATAAAGTAAAGAAAATAATGCAACTTTACTCCTATTTAAGGTTAGGTTAAGCGGGATTTTGCCACTTGGCGCATTAAAGGGTCCATCGCGATCGTTAAAAATGTTCTACAACACTTCCTTAAATCATCTTACTTTTCTATAAAAAGTTAAGAGCTACCTGCCACCTATTAAAGCTGCTTTAGGTTCATCATAACTTTATTCTGCTATGCATTTATCATCACAAGATCTACATCCGTCTGTTTCCGAGAGCCCTAGCCTTCTACCATACTTCTAGAGGTGACAGTGTCTAGAAATGATACATATTATCATCCAAAATTGAGGCATATTTGGATTTAAAATCTCCTTAGATCTCTTTTTGTTTGAGCTAGCCTGGTCTTGGGATAACCTCTGACCTCTGACATCTGACCAAACATATATTTATTTATCTCCTATAGGCTTACCTACGCATAGGGGTGGTTTTTTTACTCTTGAGTTTTGTGGTTGCTTTTCTTTATTTTCTATCTGCAGTACACTGCCAAGGGACCCAACAAAGTCTTTCGTAGTTCCACGTGTAAAACATTAAGCTACAGTTTTAGACTAGCTCGGATCTGATGCCAAATGGCACCCAGCGCTCTGACTGTCAATATCAGTTAAAATGATACTCCTGTTATCTGGAAGTCGTACAATGGTTCAATGGTTTTCGAATCTATTATTACCATTCTTCCCTATTTGGCACCGTTTAGTATTTAGTATTTATTTGATGAAGTATTTCTTACACATTTAGAATAAATCTTATAAAATTCTTATAATTTATGTGATCATTCCAACTAAGACTTCGGTTAAACATTAGGCGACAAAGTCAATACTTGAGCTATTTAAAGTAATAGAAGGAAAGTCTTAATTATTTCTGGACATAACGAGACATTTACATTTACTGGGATTAAGAGTAAGATTATTTCCCAAGGACCAATTGGAGATGTTTTTAAGGCCCCGATTAATACTTTCCACACAGTTCTCAATAAGCGCAATAGGACAGCTTTGGTAAGCCTGGACATCATCAACATGAATATCCAACATCGTACTTGAGCTCATTTATATAGATCGAAAAAAGAAGTGGACCAAGAATTGAGCCTTGCGCCACACCGTCACGAACAGGCAGAAAACTAGACAAGACGTTGTTAACACATACTGCCTGCCTTCCACCACACAGATAACTATTAATTAATTTTGTTGACAACGGAGAAGTGTGGTGTTTAGAAATCTCAGCTGAATTCGTTTGATTAGTGGCACCATGTGTTACTTAGTATATGGATCTGGCATTATTTCCGGCCATAGAGTCCACTTCTTCCCTATTGCTATACTATACGCCAAGATAACGTTATTGGCCTTTCCGGAGTATTCTATCCACAAAATAAAAAGGAATTTTGCAATGCAGTGTAGAGCCAGCTAGAAGCCGTCTTACTGTGGTATTTGAAAGGTGACAAAATACTCACCTTTCTAATAAATATATCTAGTTCCGTTTTTGCTGCGTTGAAGTTAAGTCCGCAGTCCTTAACACATTTGCTAAGTAGCCCCCATAATTTTACTCATTGTGTTGAGGGATTTATCCTTGATGTCTCGTCTCTGCCTCCTGCTCTTAGGTTGCGTAGAATTTCATTGATGCCATTAGCTCTTATTTACTGATTTTCTTATTGAGCTGTTCCCTATTACTGAACAGATGCTCCTTGTACCATGGCATACTCTATGTCAAGAAGAACTGGAACAGCGAATCCTCCACGACGAAGGCTCGCCACAATTTTCCCAACCACCATGTAGGGCAGTTTCCCTAGACCAACCGTTGGCGTGTTGTATCGTACATACTCCTATTTGCTTTATGTCAATCACTTTGACAGTAATTTCAGTGTTAACTGTCAAGAAATAGTATTTCGCGCCATTTCAAATATGCAACTCGACCTATTTCCATATGCTATGAACTTAGCTCACAATGTCACACAAAATATCTACTTTTCAATTATCTGATCATTAAATGCTACTTAAATTTTACCTAATCACGGTTGCCATTGCCACCTACTCGTTTATCCGGGGCGCAAACTATTCTAAAAAAAAAATCAAAACCAATTAAATGAATGCCACAAATTGTCCCTCTAATTCTCAACCACATATACCGCAAATGCCTAACCATTGCAAATTCTAGAAAACATACCACAACCAAACCAATGCGAATTATGACTACCAGGTGTACCTGTTCAGGCTTCAGCAATTCCGAATCGCCAAATTCCCTATCAAAATCGATTAATTCCAGTCGATCCACACTGGATAATGTGCAATTTTGGTTTATAATTAAATTCAATTGCGAATTCGTTCGGTCATTTGCACAAATTCAATATTCGTGCAAATGCTACTATCGCCCGCCCACCCAAAACCTACCGCTGTACCATTTGGCATTTGCCGATGCCGTCAATGTCATATTGCATAAATTTTACACCGGAAATTGTTACAACGAATGCTGTGGCACGTGCAAAAAAAAAACATACTAAATTCGTATCCCAAACCGGCTGCAGGCCACACGAAATGGCATATCCTTTTCGAATGAAACGGACATGCGTTCGCTACATTGCATTGCAAACAAATTTTAATCTAAATTGCTGCTCCTCGTAGCCATGTTGCGTGAGCCTTTCATAATTCAAATTTATTAGTATTGCCAATTATGGCCACAACAATCTCCATGCAGCTAGTTACACTCCATGGCAGCCAAGGGGACGAAATAGTTTAATGATTTATACATTTGAATGGATCTTCCGGTTCAAACCGAACGTCCAGCGGAACTTAATGCGGTTGGCTTGGGCGGCTTAGGTGAGTGCCGGGAATCGCGAACGCCCTTTTGTGGGTCAAAAACAAGTGAGCCGGGCATAAATTGCTGCAAATTAATTTAAAATGCATGCAATCAGAATAAAATTGATAAATATTTCAGTTTAAACTTTTCCCATTCAAACCGCATAAACACCGATTCTAAACTGTGTATACATCGAAAATTCGAAAAACCCAATGACAAACTTTTCCAATCGAAGTTTTTAGTTTAATTGCCAAAAAGTTAACCTCGTTAACTCCATCAAGTTTGGTTATAATAGGTTGCCACCAACTATACTATCTCTCACTTTATTCTGAATTTATGTTGTACTTATGTCGCGTCATAAATTTCCCACAAAAAGTTCCATCCATTGTCTTCTTAAAACGTCCATCGTTCCATTCGCTGTCAGTTCATTGCTTTCCTTCGCCATCACTCCCTCCCTCTGACGTTGTTTTCTCGAACTTCCGCTCAAAAACATTCAAAAATGCAAAAAGAAGGGAGGAGTGGACGTGGACGTTCGGAGTTATAGTAGCATGGAGAGCTGACAGAAAACAATTAGTTTCTGCCCATCAATTGCAGGCAACAAGCAACCTCGTTGAATAGCCACTTGAAAAGTTTTGAAGGACATTTTAGTCGTCGACATTTTGCAGCTTTAACGTTTGCATTCGCCGCGCCGCACTCGACACTTTGCCTTGTGGTTAGGGACAACCTAAGGTGTATTTATCCCGCCGTCCCATGGAGAGCGCTCCTTTAGTTAATCAAGCAAACTTCGTTTAGCCCTTACCATGCCACCACACTTCACTTTCATTCATCGCGCCACCGAGAGAAGTGTGAATTCCAACAAGTTACAAGTGTTGCACTTAATGTGGGTTTTCCTCGCGCTAGGGTGGGTCCAACATACGAAGCGCCTTAATATTTATTTCAACTTCATATCTCAGCTTTGAGCTGCTGCAAGGCATACTTCTTGTGTGGTCCTTACAAAGAGTGGAAATGCTGCTGCTTATTGCAGCGAAAAGCACACTTCATGAAAATAAAATTCACCATAGCTCATTTCAGGAGGAGTTCCTCCCCCTCTCGGCAAGTAAAAGCAAATAAGTGCTTGTGTATTCTCTGGGACACACGTTATGACAATGTAACGGATGTTGCAAAGTGGGCACGTATTGCCCAATAAACAAGCCTGTATACATTGAGGATTGAGCGTCATGTTAGTAATGTGTGGAGGCTTTGCTTCAAGTGGAATTATGTGCTAATCGATTTTATGTGGGGCCGAAATAGGTACTTACTGTAGACCGGGATTAGCTTTTGGATTTGTTGGTGTTTGAAGGAACTAGTTAAAAGGATGTCGGACATTTGCTACGATTTCTGACAAAAAATAAAATCCAATTTAATCATTTTGCCAATTAGCAACGTTTCAAGTAGAAATCTTAATTCTGAGTCCAAATTTTGAAAGGAAGACAAATTTTAACTCTTTAAAGTTCTTCAGTTATCCTTTTTGCGCGTTTGCACATTCTGCTTTTTCCTCGCCTTAAGAGGAAAAATAACAAAAAAAAAAAAAATTCTTCAAAATATCATGCCCCGTGGAGAACGTATAACTTCACCAAAGGACCTAGGACTATCATACACCAGCAAAGAGACTATGGAGGATTCAAAATGAATGCAGAGAAAGCCCCTAATTTAATTCAAAGTTTTTTTTTTTCTTTATTTTATCAGCGGTTATAGCTACATACATAGTGTATATTTTCTAACATTTTTTTTTGTTTCCTCGCTACATACCTATACTGACACGCGTTGGTGGGCATTATCAAAGGAGACGAGAACGACCGAAAGGGTTGAAAGTGTTTCACTTTTCTTCTTAGTGTTTTTCGCTTATCTGTCATTCAGTTAAAAAGATTATATTCGTTAGATGTGTTTGCTTTATTTGAGTATTCGTTCATTCCCCAGCGTTCTTCAGAAAAAAAAATTAAATTGTTGCCGAAACTTCAGCAAAGCCGTTTCTTTAAATTAATTTACAGTTTTCTTAAAACTTGTAACTGACAGCAAATCACTCAAACAAATCGAAGGCAAACCGTCTGTTGATTTAATCAGGCTCATACCTGCAGCGAAATTATTAGTTTTTTTATAAGCGAATAGTTCAGAGCAATAAATATATTGAAAATATTTTTGAATTCGCAGTTGTGATTTTTCTTTTTAAATCTTAGCTTATTTTAGTGTTATGAATATCTTTTTCGGGATTCAGAACGTCTTGCCACACACTTATTGGCACGTACCAAAAGACCTTCAGAGTGTCTCCGTTTTGAAAAAGCTTTACACTTTTTATTGGTAGTTAATTTGACAGCTGACAGCGAGGCTCTGCATATTTTGCTATATGGCTTAGTGGTGCCGACTCTGGTTAGATCAATATCTATATTTTAACAACTATATAACTATAATTTTACAAAGAGACTGTTTTACTGCAGCCAACTCGCAAGGGTGAAGGTAATCTGCTACATGGCCCTCATTCGGCCCATGCTAGCATATGGATGTCCCGTGTGGTTCAACATAGGGGCAAGTAGGATGGAAAAGATTAGGGTGTTTGAGAGGGCTTGCCTCCGGGCTTGCCTTCACGTATATAGAACACCAGAGTCTCAGTACATACAATTCTATTCCAATGAGGTCCTATACAGCGGGGCTAATCTGATTAGAGTGGACACTTTCCTGATCAAGATGACTCGAAGGCACATTGCGAGGGCAATGACCTCGATGAATAATCTGATCCTCGGGGCTTATTACCTCAATTATATGTACCATGAGAGGGTGCGTCATAGCGCCTTTGTCCCCCTAGAAGCATTCCTCTACTTTGATCAGGCAGGTCTGATCCAGGATAGATCGGCGGTACCGTTAATCTTCCACGTTGCTCGGACAACTGTGGACAACTTCAACCGAGATGTCACACAGAGCGCTGAGGAGCGTCTCCGGTTTAGTCGGGTCGGTATCGGGGCGCGATAAGAAAGATGTAGAAAAACAGCACCAGCAATTCTGGTGGCTTTCAGAGAGAGGGCTCCCTCGTCGATCCCTTTTGATCCGGGGTAGATCCGACAAAGTCGGCTTGTCATATATATTATAAGCCTTGGCCGGTTTACATAGTTTAAGTAGGTGGTAGGTGTAAGCTTTAGATGTAAGATAGGAAGGCACAGGCCCCAGTGATTAAGTGCGTTGAATCACTAAGAGAAGGGTCGCAGTTTGAAATCCTGGCCCGTACCGCCTTAAAGTTTTTTTTCGTTGGCCCACCACTAACGCAAGTAAAAAGTGCAAACATCCAAGGTAAGAAATGTCATGAGAAGCTTCTCAAAAATAAAATAAAATTTTGAAATAGGCAGGTTGTGTAGGTAGGTTGTGTAAAAAAACAAAATATCTTCACACACACAATGGTTGGAGAAGCTAGGCTCTTTATTTACCTTAGATCTAGGACAATTTCGATAAGATGATTTGTAAGCAGTTTGCATTGGAACATGACACTATGTTGAATGCAAATTTAACCCATGCCTAAGGCAAAAATTTCATATAAGAAGAAAGGAGAACCTCTAAACTGCGCCAACTATAGAGGTATCATTCTCCTAAACAGTGCATATAAGATCTTGTCTGCCGTATTGAGTGAGCGCTTGAAACCATTTGTTAACGATCTGATTGGATCACGTCAGTGCGGTTTTAGGCCCGGTAAGTACACAATTGACCAAATATTCACACTATGGCAGATCCTTGCGAAAACGGAAGTAAACCTCCTTTTTATCGATCTGACAGTATCTATAGAGACATAGTTTTGTGCAGGCTGACGATGCAGAAGGCTCGCTGCTACACAGGACGTGGCTCTTAGGGTTTTATATAAGGAAAGAAAAAAAAAACGCACAGCACGCGGATATAAAAAAAAGACATATATAATTATGCAACGTAGTTAAGTTCCAGTAAGTTAACATCTATTATTATTATTAGGTTAGCATATAGGTTTTAATTATAAGACACCAAAAAACCCAAAACAAATCGAAAGACAGGTCATATTAATTAAGTTTAGCTTAGAGCACCCCCATAGGGACAGTACGTTAAAATTTAAATAACATAGTTAAGTTAGTTAAGCTAGTTTTAAGCATTTTTGTCTAGCATGTAAGAATAAATGAATTATACCAATAAAATGCATCGAAAACTAAAACTAAGTTCGTTGAACCTCTAAGCGAGAGGTCGCTGGTTCAAATCCCGACATGTACCACTTGAAAGTTTTTGTTCGCTGCCCCACCTCTTGCGAACGTTTGACAAACATCCAAGAGTAACAACTGTCATGAGAAGGTCCCGCCATTCGTGTCAAAAATATAACTTCGCACACACAATGATTGGAGAAGCTCGGCTTTAGGTCCTGTATGTGCCGTTTACGCCTAATATTATATTTTTTTATTATTTTGCTATATAAACAAATATAGACTTTCGGCAGAACCAGAACCGCTTCGAAAATCACATCTTACTAAAAGAGAGTTTTTCAAAAAGTTGTTTTTTAAATTAGCAGCACTGATTATAGTGCATGCATGAGTACGCCAAGAGATCTCAAGATCTTTCCTGCAAAATTATAAAAAATGTTGATTGTGATTGTGGCTATACAAAGAGCTTAACCCTTTTATCCTAACAAGCGGATAAGGATATTTCATACTGAAAACGACTGTAAATCCTACTCTTAGGGAACCATGTATAATACGTTAGTAAGTTACAGGGTTAGGCTTAGTAAGGGTATCAATCAGTTTAAGGCCGACACCGTACATCCGTTTGGTTCATTGCGATACCACACAGATCTAGGAAGGCTAGCAAAAAAGACTTCTTATATCAATTTTTGATAGATCTGAGAACATCATAGAAGAAATATCTCAAATGGAGATTGCGTTTATGAAAGATAGCGGCGCAAGTGCAGTAACAATGGGTGATAGTCTGCCCATCTTCCTCATCTGCGTATACTTGTACCAATCCTAGATGAATGCTCGGGTGAAATGAAAAGTGTTTTGTCAAGTTTGTTGAGGTTAACTGTACTGAATACCTCCATAGGATATGATCGGCAGTGTACGGCTTCTGTTGAGTTTATGCTACGGCTTTACTGTTGGAGAAGATACGAGTTTAGGGTTGTTATTACGTTTTTCTTATTCAGACTATTTTATAGCCATCATTTCCGCCTAAAATACACTATGGGTGCAGTGCTCCAGTGGTTAAGTGCGTTGAATCACTAAGAGAAGGGTCGCAGTTTGAAATCCTGGCCCGTACCACCTTAAAGTTTTTTTTTCGTTGGCCCACCACTAACGCAAGTAAAAAGTGCAAGCATCCAAAAGTAAGAAATGTCATGAGAACTCTTCTCAAACATAAAATACAAATTCGGAATCGGCATTAAACTGTAGGTTGTGTCAAAAAAAAATATATCTTCACACACACAATGGCTGGCGAAGCTAGGCTTTTTATTTACCTTACAATTAGATCTAGGACAATTTGGATAAAATGATTTGTAAGCAGTTTGCATTGGAACATCACACTAATCATCACAAAATTGCCTTATTTAAAGAGGCAGAAATTACCTATAAGAAGAAAGGAGAACATCTAAACCGCGCCAAATATAAAGGTATCAGTCTCCTAAACAGTGCATATAAGATCTTGTCTGCCGTTTTGAGTGAGCGCCTGAAACCATTTGTCAATGATCTGATTGGATCCCATCAGTGCGGTCGGTGTAGGCCCGGTAAGTACACAATTGACCAAATATTCACACTATGGCAGATCCTTGCGATAACCTATGTAAACCTCCTTTTTATCGATTTTAAAGCCATGCTTGACAGTATCTATAGAGACATAGTTTTGTGCAGGAGAAAGCTCGCTGCTACATCAAGGTCGGTACAGACCTAACCGAGACCTTGTCAAATAACTTCTTCTTCTTCAACATCATACTTGAAAGAATTGTGCAGAACTCACAAGCCAACACAAGAGGTATGATCTCTCAAAAGTCTGTTCAATTACGTGCATATGCCGCGTATTAATATCATTGGTAGAACAGAGCAAGCTGTCACTGGTGCATTTGCGAGTGAGCGCTTGAAACACAGTTCTGCTCTATGGTTGCGAAGCATGGAGCATTTCTAAAGCGAAGACATTCTTGGTCATTTCGAGAGAAAAATTCTTCGTAAGAAATTTGGTCCCGTATGTTTTGACAGGCTACGGAGGAGACGATTCAACGATGAACTCTACGAGCTGTACAGCGACATCGACCTGGTCAAAAAACTGCGCATTCGGTGCTTTACATGGCTGGGACATGTAGAGCGAATGAACACTCACGCTCCAGCCCGCAGAATCATCGACTTCAATCCGGAGGGACAACGCAGTAGAGGAAGGCCTCGCCTTAGGTGGCACAAGTGGAAGGGGATCTTAACCAACTTGGAGTGCGCAACTGGAGGCAGTTAGCCAAAGATCGCGCTAATTGGAGATGCTTATTTATTGAGGCCCAGGTTCACCCTGGACTGTAGCGCTGCCTAAGTAAGTAAGTAAGTAAGACATTACCTAGATCTAAGGTAATTTTACAATATGTTTGCAGTATCAGCTTAGTTCTAAGCCAAAGAAGGCAAGCCATAGGCAAAGCGACCAATCTTAAGCCAATTACAAAAATACAAAGACTAGCAAGTATTGGGAGGCAATTCTTAATTTAACACCTCTGGACCTATATATGGAGGAATCTGCAACCGAAAGTGCTTCAAGGATATGCCAAACTAACACTTGGAACCCTGGCAATTTTGAACAGCCACAGATTCTAAGCAAATACGTTGGAAACATTGTCAATTCTGACTAAATGTCTCCCCAACTGGCCTTTAAGAGGCAATTCTCCTGCTCCTTCCCGAGTAGAGAGGAATGGGACAAAAATGAACCCCTATCCATCTACAGAGACGGATCTAAGATGGACTGTGGAACCGGTACCAAAATATTCTGGGTAGAACTAAAGCTAAACTGTTCAATCAAGCTTCCTGACAACAGCAGTGTATTCCAAGCAGAGGTTACAACAATCGCGGAAGCGGCACAATAGGTGTCATTGTTGGAAATACCACGAACTGATACGACAAGCAGCTATAAAAGCAGTTTCTGCTATTAAAATAAAATCCAGTCTAGTTCACCGCTGCCGTGAAGAGCTTGAGGCTGTCTGCTCGCAGCACGCCATAAATCTCTGTTGGGTTCCTGGACATAGTGACCAGGCCGGCAATGAGAGGGCTGACGAATTAACAAGGTATGGGTCTGCAGTGGACCATGGTCGAGCACTTCAGTCGATCTTAGGAAACGAGTGGAGAACAATATTCGTATGAAATCTAACAACAGGTGAAAATAACTTACTACCTGTGAAGTATCAAGGAAGCTATGGCCGGAATACAACAGTGATTGAACCATTAAACTGCTTCTGTTTGACCTGTCATCACTGTCCAAGCTGGTAGGTGCCCTAATAGGACATAACTTCCTAAGAAATCATGCAATGAAATTAAACCTCAAAGATGACGATATGTGTGGAGGATGTGGTGATGAAGAGGTCCATGAGAACACACCTCACTTCCTCTGTTACTGTCCGAGTCACAGGAAAGAATCTCATTTGAGGAATAGAACACTTGGATGTTACTACTGCCATGACTTACTTCAACTTTCTGATATCTTTATAGGTTTCTAAGGATATCAGGATGGCTGGACGGCGTCGGGTAAATGGACACGTAGCCTAACCATCTCTGATACAAATGGCTAACCCCCCACAAAAAGGGCATAGTGGGACAGACCTGCTCTGCCTAGCATAAAATATAATATTTACTTGCTTAATTCTTCTTAAGAGATTTGAGATTTAAGAGAAACTTCAAGAAAAACTAAATATACAATAACATTCTACAATAATAAAAAGATATTTTCATAATCGATGTTAATATTTAATCAATAAATAAAAATGTAATATTCTCAAGCATATATCCCTGCATTACAAAAATGTTCACTTCCCCAATAGCAGCATTAAAAAACAAAAAAAAAAACATCCAATTTGAAAATTCTCTTTGGTCATTAAAATCACCTTCCGTATGAATAGCTTCAAGTTCCATGGCTCATCGCGCTAATAGTGTTACAAATCCTTATTGCTCAGCATTACGTACCAGCAAGGTTCTCTCATGTGCAGGAGCTATATTAATTTGATACCATTAGCAGCTCCAATTCATTTCATTAAGCTATCTCAGCAGAACGATATACACATAGATACATACATTCGTAGGTAGGTAGCAGGTTACGTACTATGTTCATGCTTTTATATCTAAAAGCGCAGTAAATTCTGCTTAAGCTATTGCTTTCAATTTAATTGTAACAAGGTTTTTGTGTAGAATATCCGATATCCTTTGATTATTGGCAGCGAGAAAACTCCTCTCTGACCCAGCATATGCCACACAGCCGCACTTAAAGCGGAGGCGTCAATTCTGTGGGAATAATTTCCACGAGCTTGTGGCTGTGTGCCTTCCTTGATTAACGCCACAGTTCGCGAAAGCGACCCTTGGATGGTATTAATTTCTCTACCGTAACCAATTCCTTTACGGTCCGAAAAGAACCATCAGAGGGACGGAAAGTGTGCTTTGAATGCCGTCTACAACCCGAAGAAGTGTATTATCGAGGAAGGGCGGGCAATTGTGGTCGTTATTCGAACAGGAGATGGGAGGCAAAACGTGTTGGAGGTCATGCTTTTCCGCCGCGGTGTAAATACTTGATGTGCGGTTTTCTTTTTAATTGGATTTAGTTTCAAGCTCTGAGCATTTAATTTGGATACACGGTCTGCGAAGTGAAATGAAGCGGAAGCAAGGTCCCCCCTAACATTAAATGCTGTCAGGTAAAGTTAAGTTTTGTGAAAAACTTTCCCCAATTATTATGGAGATTTTTATACAAGTCTATGCGCCCTCATCCTTTGCATATCATCAGTTCATCACTAAAACCACATTATCCACATTTATCTGCTTGAAATCAATTTGTGTTGATATAGCTAGTGTACTTTACCGAAGGCTTAGGATGCGCCTGCATTCAACATGAGCTCTGGCATGAAGGTATGTAGGTTAGGCTTTCCGACGACGAGTTATCGAATCAGCATCCTCTTTAGTCTATGCAAATATTCATCTATTCAGAGCTGGTTTAATTTTTTTTTTTTTTTTTGTTGGTCTCTTGGAACAGTCGCTCACTAACTGCTCCATCATTGCACTGCATTGTACCTATTTCTCCAGGCACTGAGCAGAGCATTGAATGCAGAATGAATCTATTCCTGGTATAGCCACATCCGCAACTGCGCTTACTATTTTACATGTTCTGTGTCGAGCTTTTCAAAAATGCAATTTTCCCAAGAACCGTCGTCGCAGTCGACGACAACGAGAGGTTTAACTGTGCCAATGGCAGCTGGAAGGGTTTATTTTTTTTATTTTTATTTTCCTCTGCATGCCGCTACAGCTCCCGAATGCCGCAGGTTAGGTATTCCCTCACGTACATTTCGGGAAACAACAATTGTAATGATAACTGACACAGTTGGTGATGGAAATGATTTAAAAAGGATGTGCTGCACGTGATGTTGAACCATCTTGCGAATATTGATCAATTTCGTTGGATATAAAAAAAAAAAAAAAACAAAAAAAATCCGAGATAGTAGTACACTCGTTCCGTGGTCTGGTTGCCTGGTGGACTGGAGCTGACTTGCTGGATGTGCGGTTCAAAGATGAATAATGGGGTGCAAATGTTATCGTTTCGTTTGAATTTCAATGATTTGTTAAGTGAATTTTAAATTTGCGAGTTTAAGGAAAAGAACATCACACCGATTCGGTGGAACAGATGTGTTGATGATGAACATTATACGAGAACAAGCAGGGAAGAGAATGAAATCAAATCCGCATGATGGAGGGCGAGAATGTTCCGTTTGGAGTTAAGGACTTAAGGACGGTTGAGAGATTGTTGGGGTAAGACATTTGGCAGTGAAAATATCGTGAATAATAATTGAAAACACTTTCATGGAACTAAAACACAAAACATAAATTAAGTCCTTAAATTTAAAAGAAAACAAAAAAAATGTACCTACCATCCTACACAGAACTCGTTCAACTATTCATCTAAGCACATCCATGTTCGCCATCCATCACGATGAAAATTATTCAACTTCGCACTCAACTAACTTGCCACACAAAAACTTTGTGTGTCACATCATCTGACTGTGTAGACTATCTCAGCTCAGCAGACAGTATTTTAGATGATATGTCGGCCCACAACGACGATCCATCATTGCCCCATGTGTGAGAGTGAGAATGAGAACGAAGCTTGTTGTGTTCTATCAGAAGGATTTCCAACTGCTGGACCTGGACTACACGTACAATTTTAATTAAATAAATTAATTCGAGATGAACAAGTCCAGTGCGGGATAGACGAGGTGGTTAAATCAGGTACTTGGACATCCCCTCCGGGACATCAACATGCTCAATTTGATGAATCTCTGCAGCGTTCATGATAAAGGGTACAACCATGAAAGGTAGCCATAGTCATAGCTATTTATATACCTACATAGCTAGAGAAACAGCTTGATGTATTTCATGAATGCAGATTCCCATACGTCGCGTCGTCGCCGACCACCAACGCCACAAATTCAGCTTAAAGAGATTTTATAGCTCGTCATAACGTTTTGTGGCATAAATTACGTTATAAACTCGTGGAATATTTTATGCTGAATTTTGCATAACTGGCGACAATATTGTGAAATTATCCTGCTATGGCTACAAATAAGTTTAATGTCCCTTTTCTATTTCATATTTAAAGATCCATAAAATAAACGTTTAACTGTGTGTGTCGTCAAATTCAAGGAAACTAGGCGACATATGAAGGTAGGTTGTATTATTGTTTTCGATTTTAGGTATCATTTGGACCTCGAGCGCCAGTGCAGTAAAAAGTACATAAATGTGTGCCAACCACATTTATAATTGATTAGGTCTTTGTTAATTTTGACAAAAGATAGCAGATTTCAAAGCTAAACATTGAAAGAATACAGGGGAAAGAAAGAATTGGAAGGTCGAATGTGAAGGGAAACATTTTATGTTAGAACGAAAACTACGATGATCGAAAATAGAATGGAAAAATTCAAGAGAATGACAAGCTGTTAACCATTAAAAGATTAAAGCTTAAATTAGCGTGCTACTCAGTGTTGAGGCCTTGGTAATGCCCATTTAGCTCAAAGAAAAGGCTCTACAGCAGTTGATTGTCCAGCGCTGATATACCATTCGCAATAGAAGCAATAGGAAGATCAAAGATCCGGGGAAGTCTTCTTCCCAAAGAACCCATCAAGAGAAAAATTAAAACAGGACAGGCTAGTGTTGTCATATGCAAACCCATGAACCTACGAATTCCGTCAATGACCTAAAGCCTAGCTTGGCCAACCAGTTTGTGAAAAGCCATTCAGGGTATGAAGATATATTTTTTGACACGAATAGAAAAGACAAACAGTTTAATTCCGATTTCGAATAGGAAATGGGCTCAAAATATCTAATTTGACGGCTTATTACTTTAACTTAGGCCAATGAGCCGAAACGAGTTCTGATTCACACCTCTCACCCTGAAAAGTACACCATAAATGTATTATCGACTCTATGTTCGTCAGACAATTTTGTCCTATCGACGAATTTCTCAAATTTCTCCCACTTTCGGTGAGCTTTCGGTTTTAGAGGAGAATTCAACTGAGGAAAACCAAAAAAAAAAAAAAAACGATGGCATTCGACCTTTCAGTTCTTCTAATAAAGCCAATATGTGCTTAGTTACCCCAGATTGGGCTTTAGCACGTAAAATACTCTATGGGACCAATCTTTTGCGCACTTGTACAGTGGCAACAGTTTTCCAAGATCTCAACTTACACGAATCCGCTGGTCCAGCCTACCTCTTCACTTGTTTCCACATTCAGTAGGTACGTTCGCCCTGAAAAAGGGATCTGAACTTGCAACCAGAATTTCAGAAACAAATGTCGCGCGACTTTTCTATCTTTTATATTCTTGAGGGCTCTTTCCGAAAAGATGAAAAACTGCATATGTCCAGATCGTTCCTATCTCCCACCTCCTATTGACAAATTTCACTAACCTCTTTCCCTTCCAAGGTAATGGAAATGCTGTTGATCTTCAATCCCGAAAACGTCTTTATGACCGCCAGTACGGTTTTCACGGCACCAGATCAACTCTGGTGATTTGTTGATATACATATATAACCGAAAAGTGGAACCCATCAACTCACCCAGGTGACGAAAGTAAGCGCTTGAAATTTCAAAACCATTGGACAGAGTTTCGCATTAAGCTCTTTTGTCGAAAATGCGTGAATTTGGAATCGATGATACATTTTTTGCAGACCTTTCGAACGGCTCCATTCAATTTGTTTCGAACGGCTTCCAGTCTGTAACTCACCAAATAAATGCTGGTGTGCCCCAAGGTTCTATTATTAATTATCTCCTGTTTGTCACTTCTAATTAAATCCATTCCTTCGCTGATGACAGTACCCTTAGCTAATTATTATAAAATTCGCTTTCGGATTAACGTCCCGCACGGATATAACGGCTACGTATATATGGTTCATTAAATACAGACATTGATAGCATACTTGAGTGGGGTACATCGAATAGAGTAGAATTCAATGCTTGAATCGAAACCGCAATACTCTGCCACTATCCATGAATGGTACTTGAATTGCTGAAACCGAAATTCTCGACTTTGTGCGTTAAAGACCACATATTCGATGTCGCCAAGAACGCTGCGAAATGTCTGTGCTTTCTAAGGCGATGCAAGAAATTGTTCACACCCCTTCTGATTAAGCGACAATTTTTGAGAAAGCGTTTATTCGTCCCAAGCTTGAATTAGACGCTCATATCTGTCCCGATGCACGAATAACATAATTGAAGCTACTAGACTGGATTCAAAAACTTATTGGCGATCGAAACCCTTGAACCTCTTAGTCATCGTCACGATGTCACCTATCTGTCGTTGTTTTATCGTTCCTTTCATCGTAAGTGCTCGAACGAAATAGACAGTTGCATTGCATCCCTTCAACATTTCAACCGCAATACTTGTCATTTTATGAATGCTCATCAGTTCACCCTAAAGCCTGTGTTCCGACATACTGTGAATACAGGCTTCGTTCCCCTCCCGCACAACATGAATTTGGAATGATCTACCTCACTCTATTTGGCCTAACCACTACAATTTGCAAACATTTAAAATAACTATACATCGGTCTCTCGTCCTTTCTTCTAATTCCTCTTTATGCACGTGCTGTGTTATTATCAACATTATAAGGGTGCTAACAATCCCTTTTTTATGTGCAAATTATAATGCTAAACACTTCTCGTTTCATTCATTGAAAGTAAAGTAAATCGAGGAACATTTTTGGGCGCCATTGTGTGAGTATATTTTCAGATGACCCCCCTTTTGTGAAGTTTCGCGACCCATACCCATCAATTGTCACAACTGCTCTTGGATAAAATCGCAGTCTTAAAATAGTGTTATTCATTTCTCATCTCCCAACAATCTCATTTAGATACTTTCTTAGCGAATTACAATTTACAATTTCCATTCCCTGCTCTATAAGAATCGTTCTCAGTTTTTGCTGCTACTTGTGGTACTTTATATTCAAAACATTCTCATTTAAAATGAAACCTTCGAAAATCATTTTGTTACAGTGACATTCTTGGAGAAACTCTTTCGCGAAGTGCACAAAAAAATCTACTCAGCTTCGGGGGGACATTTCGCCGCAGGACATAAAGTTCAACAAAAAAAAACATTGAAAAGTAATTTCTTAAACAGGAAACAATGGAGGATGAAAGATGACGAGAAGAGAGCAGCCAAAAGGAAAGAAAAAAACATAAGCGAACATCACTTTGGGAGTTAACACGGCTAAAGGATTAATCTTCGCCTTCACTTGAGTGATTCTTTTTTTTTCCCACTGCGATTCTCTTCACGAACAAAACTTTCTACTTTTCTTGTTTACCGAGGCCAATGGGGTTTTCTGGCTGGATTTAACATTTTCTAGATCCTGGCGCTCCATTCTTGCTGTTGCTTTAACTTCTCGGTTGATGTTACCAAAACTTATGGAAGGGACGACTTTTACAAAATGGAAAAAAAATGATGTAACACAATCCATTGAATTGGGGATATAATTTTCTTATTCTACTCAACCCCATACCAGGAAAAGGACTCAATGACATCCTTTTTTCTTTAAGCGCTTGCTCTTGCCGTGCAATAAATGTTCTCTTATGCTTTCGGCTTTCACAAGTTCGTGTTCGGCACTTCATTTGTTGCTCTGGGGAAATGAAAAGAAAAATGGAATTTCCATGTCACAATGAGAGTAGCTGAGAGGGGTGGATGGTTGTTGTTCATGCAAATATTTTGAGAGATAATTGCATAAGGTTGGGTGTCAATTGGATTAAATCGAAAAGCGTGTTTCCCTCCTTTCGTACCAACTTCTTTAAACCATTTTTGACCAAAGTGAAGCATTTAATTTTGCGACAGAGCTGTTGTATCGTCCCCCAAATGAATTGGAAAGCAGTGTGTCCACATTAATGCAAACAGCAACGTGCCATCCTTGCTAAAATATGCACACAGGCAAGCTGTCAAAATGGAACGCGCGTGCCAGTAACACGACGTGGATGATTTCACATGGCCGCAACGCGACGTAAAAACAATTTTCCAAAGCAAATGCCCAGTTAATGGGTTCGCATACACACTCCACACGTTGGCACATCATGCGCTAAGGCTCATGTAAATCCTATGCGAACCAATTTTCCCAGCCAATTTATCGCTAAACCCACCTAAAACTCAAATCCATTTGATCCCAGATCCAGTCCACATTGAGTTTTCTATTTTCTGCTCGCATAACCATACCCCCCAGCCATACAAGCACATGTTATATACATACAGACGTATACACACTTACGTACTTGCTATAGTGAAGTTCGATTCAAATTTGATTTTCCACTGCACTAATCCCAAAAGGGGTAAACAACTCTTTAGCAAAGTAGGGACTTCTATGGCAAGAGGTTCAAATGGAGAGTGTGAGTTACATGCATTCCTGTATAGCCAGGATGCATGCAAAAGTGCTCCAATGCTCCGATGCCTTCTCATTCCTATGCTTTACGTACGAGAGGAATAAATCAAATTCTTTGCTGAATCTGCCAAAATTCAATTCAGTTGCAGATAGTAGTTAGGTGCTTTTCAATGTTTGCGTATCAATTAGGAACAAAGCAAAGGATAAGAAGCAACGGCAAAATCTATGGACTTGATGTCGAGTCGGATAATAAACGTTGCATGTGTTCAATAGAACGGAAATTAAAGTGGTTCGAGCTGGGGTAAAAAACATTTTGAAAAAGCTGAGAATTGAAAAATAAATAAAAATTTTGGGAAATTTGCAAAGAATTTATTTTTAAAGGTGCGCACAGAATGTTTAGTACCGTAAAATAGTTCTTGCCGAAACGATATCTCCAGACAAAGCAAATACAGACAGCAATTGCCAATTTGGTACAACGAAAGTGGTCTGACATAACCGAACACACATATCGGACTCCTGAAGAACCCTGAGAGTCCTGATGGTCTTTTATGATTATTATGGAATTGTCTATTTATTCAATGTGGTAGATGAATTCCATAATTCTGAAGTTGTGGTAATAGTCTTTTACGTTCGTTCCAACTTTACATATTCTTCGGTCTCACTCCATAACGTTGGTAGAGTTTAGACTTGATTAGCTAAGCAGATAAGGACTGTGCCTTCCATGTTGACTCCTCTGAAACAAGTTTAAAGTAATTATAATGTAGTGCATCTCACTGTCGAAATGCAGCTTCTTGAGATGCTGACTCTGTCCAAGACCCATCTTGAGAGGCAGCGGACCAATATAACGATGATGGTACATACTACCCTCATTCCTAAACCATGGAATGGTACTTTAGAGTAGTCCTAGAGTCTCGATCGTCTTTTCAGGAGATGGCGGAGCAGTTTTACATTCACCTCTGCTGGGTGCCGAGGCACTGGGACCTGGGATCTGGGAACTGTAGCCATATTTCTCCCACCTAAAGAAGGAGAGTTTAATCACTATATTTGTATAAGCCCTCGCTAAGGCTGAATGCTATATAGAAAACAAACATTAAATCACATGTCTAGTGACGAAGCAGATTTGGCCTAAGCTGGGTTTGACGCTTAAAACGCTCTAAAGATGTCAGGTAATAGCAACCTTTATAGGTGTCATCACTGGACATGCAAACATGCAACAAGACTTGGTGCAAACTTAAACGATTTTTGCGGAAGTTGTATGGACGAAGAGAAAGAGGAAACGATCCCATAACTCCCTTTCACATGCCCTGCGCTCTCCAGAAAAACCAAGCTCCATCTCGGAGCATGTCCATGCGTTACTAATTAATATACCTTTTTGTTTGAATAAATGGATTGGAAAATCTATTCTCTAGTGGTGCAAATTGTTGAAGTGTAAAAATATTAAAAAATTTGTAGACATTCTCTTTTACGAAAATTTGTTTGCACGCTTTTCGAAGTCCTTTCCCTACAATAAATGAATGAAAGACGGACCTAATATGTCATCTGTCAACTGATGATTGTCATTTTGTCACCTGTCACATCTAATATATCATCTGTCGTCTGTCAGCTGTCATTGGTCGTTATTCTAAATTAACGGGTAGCTCAAATTTTTCAAAGACTATATTGCATACATAAATTTTCAACAATTATTTTCTTCAAAGCTTTAAGTTTCTATTTGTTAACTTGATGCTGTCAAATGATATTTCATATCGATGCTATTAACTTTGAAATATTTAAAATAAATTTAAAAAAAAATAATAAAGTAGTAAACTTAAACCCACAATTTTTGGGGCATAATTATTCAATATTGAATGTTTCGTTAATTTTCTTAGAACACTCAAAAATGTGTCACAATATTATCTATCTATTTTGTAACCGAGCAATGTTAATGAGCGAAACATGGACAACGAACCTGACCTCCAAGGCAGGGTTTTCGCCTAACATAACTTCAGTGTTCCGTAGTCTAGGATGTTAACCGGTATCTAGATTTCGAGACTTCAAAGATTTCAAAAAGATTGGCGCTACGACAGTCGCAGTCGTTCTTTAGACTCATACAACAGTTCATGCAACAACTGTCATTCATAAAATTAACTGGGTGAAAATTATAACTTGTCACGCCCTGTGACTTGGGAACTATGGAAGTTCCTAAGTATTTCAAACCCTTTTCTATCAAGTCGGGTTCAATATATGTATGTGAACTTTTGAGAGTATATTCATATTATATTCATGCTGTGATGTTAAATGACCACAGGGTGGCCTGGTTTGATTAACCAGATCTGTTTCTCTGATTTATTAGTCGATGTTAAGAAAATCATTGTATGAGGAGGCGGGGTTATCTTCGGGAGTAGGGTAGGCAGGTTTTTGGTTTTATTCAGTCCAATATAAAATATATAATAATAATATCTCATTATCCTTACATTTTAATCGTAAATCTCACCATTTAAAAAATAGTGAAGATTGATGTTTGATTATTTGATGACAAATTAGTTTTGATCTTAAGAATTTTTTAACTCGTCAACAAAAAAGGATTATGAAATGAGCACTGCATTTTTTTTTTAAGATAAATGCTCTACAAAAATAGTCTCTTATGATTGAGAAAATTTAGACGCTAATAAATTTAAGAATTTTGAAATTAAGAGGTTGGTGAGAATTTTCTAAACCATTTTTTTTAGTGTCGCTAGTAAACAAAGAATAGTTTTGTTTTTTTACGCACCCTATTCAAGAGTTTATCTTCTATTTTCATAGAGTGCGATGGGTGCATAGTTTTGAGAATGGATTTACTATATACCTCACTTCATACTCCTTTTTATCTTAACCGCAAAAACTCTATCTGGTCGAACACGCAATAAAATTTGTTTGGTTCCAATGAATTAATTTTAAATAATTGTTCGTGCCATATTTTTCTGAAGGAACATTTTTAAGCATCCTGTAATTCAGTGGGTGTTGAAGAAAGAACCCCATTCCTTAACAATTTGTTTAATAAATCGAATCCCAAACCGAAACACCCTGTATTATATATAAACATAGCAGTCAAGCATTTACTGCGTAAATCCTTTTTACTTCAAACAGAATGTCACGTTCACTATCAGAATATTCTAAAAATGTGGCAACAAACTCCTCCACATAATGTAAACCTTTTATCTTTGCATGTAACTACCTAAGGATCATGTTTTTCAAAATACCTCAATTCTAGTTTAACTCTCAAAATATACATTCGCATACATTCTCACAGTATATGCGATGACCTTGCCTATATGTTCACAAACAGATGACACCTACACAATATTTAGAAATGCCAACGCTACTTCTAAGCCGAACGTACATATGTTCGTTCGTTCAAGTAAATAATGCATTCTGAAGGATGCAGACAATAACAAAAACCAAGGATTAGTCCCGCTTAAATTTTACGTTTACCTGATGTGCCTCAGCGCGAAAATTGCAATCAGTCGGTTGCCATCGCATCACAAGTGCATTTCTTATACACGTGCCCCTCGAACAGTATTACTTTACGAGAATATTATAATTTAAGTTAAAATATTAATTTTATTTTTCTTAAAATGATACCGCCAAAAATGATGTTCGAAGGCCAGGAACCCAGCACACCGGGTGAACCAGAACCAAACTACGTTGCATTATGTATGTTTTTGTTCGTCCTTTACCCGCTTCACACATTCAACCTAATCGAACACGATATTTTTGAATTTACTGTTGATTTTGTTTACACGACAACTTTTAGAGACTTTTGCAAGTATGTATGAATTCTATTTTGTTTAAATATTTTTTCTAAAAATTAATTTCTTTTTTCTATTAACAGATACTTTCGAAGCAAAATGTACAATCCGTTGATGAGCTGGTAGAAATGTGTGTGTTAGTGATTTGTTAATAAAACTGGATGATGCGATTTGACTGTTGTTCTTTATTTAAAAAAAAAACGAGTTGGTTTTCAAAAAGGGTTTCTTTTAAGAATACGAAGAACGAATTGTTAAGAAAAAATGTGTTTCTTTTTTTTTTGACATTCATTTCTCGGAAACAACAGCTAAATCGTAGTTTACATAACTTATGAACAATGCAAACAGATGTCTAAGTGATGAATTCGAGTCAAGCATTAACGTTTATATTAACATAACGACTGAGCTGTTTTTAACTCTCAAATAAAATATTAATAATAGAAACAGCACAAACACAAGAAGAGGAAACAATTTACAATTTTTTTGTACAATTTCGCTACCGGAAAATGGTTACGAGATTTGTATTGAAATAAAGATAACAAAATACAATTCTATGTGAGAATATGAGCTATGTCTAAGCTGGGTGATTACTTTAGATACCCTCACCGAGTGCTACGAATTTCGTTCAGATACTCTAAAAATGTAATTGCTTCCTCCACAGACATTCGCCTATTCGTCATTTGGCTGAAGATGGAATTATGTTTGATCAAATTGTATAGTTAATTAATGAATAAAGTTGAATAGGCCCCAATTACCCAACCCATTGGGCGCGAGGCAATGGTAAGACAATTTTGCTTGCTGGTTAGATTTTATTTTGCATAAGTGCGTAAGGGACAGCAAAACTAAGCCTTCCCAATACCAAAATTGTTATTGGAATCGGAAAATATATTTTTCGTTATATGAAACGAAATATGTACCTCGAAACATTCCTGATTCAGTAACCAACACGTGGTAAATTACATCGCTTAGAAATGATAACAGGGTTACGTTAGATATTTTTTTGCTTATGGAAGTGTACAAGTAAACTCGCGGAAGTCTTGCAGAAGTTTCTTGCAGTAGCGTTTACATTAACATATGAATTCTTGCAATTTCTTCTGCAAATAATATTTTGCAATAAGCTCGCTCATCATATTGTAGCAATTTATTGCGGAGGTATTTACACAGGAGAGTCATTAATGTCGCGAGAAATTTTGTTGTTTCCTTACAAATCTACTAATCTTAAGCAATCAACCTGTCTTAAAACAGTTTTTTCTTAATTGTTGAGGCATTAGAAAGAATGTTACACTATACCATTTCGGGACCCTAGGAAGTATATTCCAAATTTCAGCATCCTAGCTTTAATTTATAGTCCTAAAAATTGGTGGCAGATGGAAGGGTGGACGGACGGACGGACAAATATTGCTAAATAGTCTTAGATTCTGATGCTCATCATAAATATATACGCTTTTGGTGGTCTACGACGAATATTAAGGGGTGTTCACAACTATGTGTCAAAATTAATATACCTTTAGGATAGGGTATAAGCAAAAAAGTCAACCAGCCGCTAGAGCAATATAGATGAGCAGCAAGAACTGTCGCGAAGCAATTCAAAACTGTTTAAACCTGCAATTGATTGCACTCGCAAGTCACTGTCGGGCAGACTGTCAGACATTTCTTGCAGAAGTTTTCTTGCAAATGGAAACGCGGCCTTATGACCTGTATAACAGTATCATGGGAAGTCATGCGAAGCATGTTCTGCCACGCCCACCATTCCTAACCTTTGTTTTCCTACTAGTATGCGAAGCTGACTAACGCAAAATGTACCTCAAGCAATAACATTTTACGAATATGTCAACTCAACACAAATATAGTTTTTTCAAAAAATTCATAGAGAATTTATCACAGAAGTAACTCCTAAAACGAATTACATTTTGATGGAGCAAATTTTTTGAGAAAAATGCATTTGAAATGAAAAGCGGAAAAACTTGGTGTTTTAATTTTTGCTGGGCTTATAAAATCACACGATGCTACTTACATTTTTTGCGCAGCTAAATTAGGTCTATAAAATTTTAAAAGTGTTCTATTTTAGCTATATCTATCATTTCTGAAGTTATATGATTTAGAGTAGTTATACCTCAAAATAGTAGCTATTTCATTCATAATTGTATTAATTTCAAGTAGTAACTATCAAGGGGCACGGTAGTGCGCAGCCAAGTTCTTTAGCAACTTTGGCACTACACACTTATTTAAATGAACCAACTCAGGCTAGAGACATCATTTTTCAGGATTTATTAGGATGCACTGCAGCAGGCTCCATACCAAATTTCAACTGTTTAACATGAGGGGTTCCTAAGTTATAAGATCCCCAAATTTGCAAAAACCGTAACCACTGACTCACTGACTCACTGACAGATCATCAAAACTATGGAGCACTTCCAATCATCGTAGAACCTTGCAATTTTCCACGGAAAAAATCTAACATATGCGATTTTTCATCCAGAGGGCGTGGCAGCCGCCCACTTCTATTAACGCAGCCCCCAAAAAATCTTACATTATGAATTTTTACATGAGGCTTGGAAGAACAGACAACAAATTTGTGTATTTTCCAAAAAAGTGGCGTGGCACCGCCCATATATCGAACTCATTCTATAGTTATGAAATCTAAGATGTCGGTAATTCTTTTAAGGGCAAACAAGGAAAGTTATAAAACAAACTGTATTTTGCTCGAAAGAGGGCTCTTACATTCGGTGGAAATCCCTAAAATTTTAAAATTTTGCAAACTTTCAATGTATAAGAAAATCTTTGCAAAAAGTATTGAAATCACACCAAAAACATAAATTTTAAAAAATAGCCAAGTTCCTTTATCCAAAAAAATTTTGCTTTACAAGTCAGCCACAAAAAGTACTGAGATCTAAAAAAGAACGCCAAGTTTGTATTGTAAATTTTTAAAATTTCACAAATAGAATTTATGATCATTTTTATCCTCTTGTGGCTGACTTGTAAAACAAAGGCGTTTTTTGTATAAAAGAACTTGGCTATTTTTTTAACATTTATGTTTTTGGTGTGATTAATTTTAACTTGATATAACTTGACTTGGGGTGATGATAGAACCATCTATTGTACTTATGAGTATTTTTTTTATAATTCAATCAAAAATATTTGTCAAATTGATATAAGCTTACTTAAATAGATAAAACAACACAAATAGATAAAAGCAAAACGTTTACTTACTTTTGACGCTGGCTGTACATACATCATAACACACATTCGGCCACAGCGAGGCATCCGTCAAAACGTTTAAAAATGAAGAAAGGGAAATTTTTTGATTCAATACGATTTTAAAGATTTTTTCTTCGAGGTATTTTTCGGAAAATTACTATGGTCCAGTGCGATCGAGTGTATTTTAAGTGTCATTTGTGACAGCTTCATACAATTTTTTCCGAAATCCTCCATCAACAATTATAGTATTAAAAAAAGTGTAAACAATTGTATTGCATAGTAATTTTGTGTATTTATGGCTTAACTTCGTTTCCACTGAAAACTTTCCAGACCCAGACTGAACCAAAAAAAACAGGCAAACCTAACAACACGAGCTTATTAGGGTGAACTTTATGCAAAAAAAATCCAGCGAGTCAAATTATCGCTTTTTAATTATTCTTTTCCGAAATAGGACACCTCGAATGTATAGTGTGAGTTTCTGACAGATTAGCTATGTGTTGCTGACATTTTCCGTTCCGACAGAATCACTGTTTTGTTGGTTCCACTAGCTGGTTAGCGACAGTGAAATATTCAAATTCACACGAGACATATGTGTTACTTTGATTCGCCAAAAAACTGGTCTGATGGATGGACACATACATATGTACCTAATAATTAGATGAGAATCGAATCGCGTCATATCATTAAAATATCCTATCCAAACAAATTTATTATTCAGCTTGAATTTGACTAGATATGCGAGAATTTTTATTCAATGCGACCAACCTTACAAATCTGCATTAAAACCTCAATTCTTAAGAAAAGTGAATATGACGAATTTTCGTTCTTACGTAGTTCCATTTTTTTTTTTATTTTACCCAATTTTGCCTTTTAATTCATTTGAAAATTTTAGTAACAAAATTGAATTTCGCATTGTTGGTGCATTGTTTTTCACAGATGTGTGTAATTGTTTTTGCAACAATATCATGGCATACTCTTGGGTGTTTATATGTTGACTTTTCCTTTCCAGATAAACATTGCATACTTTCGGACGAAATCTGATTTAAATCTGATGATATAAGTCGCTGTATAGTTATAGACCTAAGACCCGCAGTAAATTTTGGACGTTAATAGCAGTCGAGTGAAACCAATTATGCATGCATGTGCCATCTGCCTCTCCGTCTGACATTAAGTGTCAGCAAAAGGATGCAATTGCATGTTAAAGATGACAGATTATGCAAAACCATAGAATAAACATTATATAAAAATCTAAGACATTTCGGTTGTTGCTAATGCCTTGCCACTGGCAGACGCAGTCTGCAGGTTTTGAATAATTGGTGCAACTCCCTTAGTTTTTCTAAAATTTAAAGGTATGCTCCCTATTTGAAAGTACTTAAGTACAAGACCTTTTAGCTATCGCCAAGGATCATGGTCATGGGTGAATGGAGTCGATACCACTAAGCCTATGAAACAACCGCCAAACCAACAATAACGAAGAAAGACACCAATACTTGGATAGAGATCGAAAAATCAAAGTTCCTTTGGAAAAATTTAAAGTGAATTAAACATTAAGAGTTACAAGACGGTTTGGTTTTTTTACATCAAGTGTCCATTGTTACTTGCATTGTAACTGCACTCGAGTTTGCAAGTTATCTGCTTAGGCACAATATAGAACATTTTAAAGTTGCTATAGCCTTACCTTAAGCAAAGTAAATGGTTTGATTAAGGCAATGTTAGAGAAGATTAGTTAAAGCAGAATGGCCAATTAAATTGTTAATAACAATATCTACAGTTCATAAAAAGACTTCCCGAATAAATTGTTATTTGGGGCAGAACAGGGAGGAACAGTTATTGTGTTACATGGCAAACTACCCGCGCAGGAGTACACGATAATATCATTGAAGCGATAACTCCGACCTTAGGCACTCCAATAGAAACGGCAGCATTAGAGGTGTTTTTTAATTCTTTCAAAACTATAAATTCTTAGGTAAATAATCATGGTTGACGGTCAAATTCGCGACACAATTATTAAAGACAGTTAGATGTCATACCCTTTTCGCTTGAGTAATGAAAAAATGGTAAAAGGATTCAAATTTTAAAATAAGTAAATGATAACTTATACTCCTCCTTCTCCTCCTACTCCTACTTATAAGATTTAATAAAAAGCTTGCCTGAGCACTTGCTATTTAGAACACAATTCTCGTTAATATTCAAAGAGATCATCTTCTCTAACAGAGTATGTGTAATCCTAATCACTCGCCCTACAATAATTTTGCAACAACTAAAAATTCTAAATACAAAGGAATTGGCGCGGCGTTTCAGTATTAAAAATGTTTTATACTCACTTCCTGCCATCCGCAATCGCTTTGCGAGCACATGACCCTATTCCCTGGATTCGGATCAGCAAGAATGTTGTTTCGCCTATCTATCTATTCTAACTTACTAACCTATTTTATATCCTTCGTTCAACCCTAATATAGAGAGAAACAAAAGCTTGTACGTAGTAGTAGCTGCTCCCACCTAACAATGAATGGATAAAGTTTAATTCTAAAATGCAGCCCTTAGCCATTAAGTCATATATGTATGTAGCTTTGCTCCGGTTGCTTAGTAGCGAATACACATATTCATACATTTTCTACAGAGCGAGCAAATGACCTAGATACAGATACAGATATGTGCATGCACGAAGCGAGCGCTATGCAGGCAAAGTTTAAAATTCCAAGTAACCTTATATTGCAATAGAATATGCTGTCCTCAAGGCATAACCTTAAGATTGTTCTCTGGGAAATATCTAACAACAAAGAGACGGTAACGACAATGACGACGTCGACGGCGGAAGATGACGATGCGATGACGATGCGATGACGAAACTCATTACACACACTCTCAGCGAGGAAGTGGAATTAATAAAAAGAAAAGCGTACATATATGTTCCTAATGGAAGCTGCGCTGCAAGGACGACCTTCATTCATGCTTCCGCATACGCTGCATTATTATAATAGTAGGTACCTTGTGCAAAGCTAAACATTGTTAACTTTGAAAGAATGAAGACAAAAAATGCAAATGCTGATGCTTGCATAATGAGGCCGTACTCTATTCTAACAGTGAGATGGAGATGGAGAAGTTTCGCTAAGACTTTAACATAAAACGTAGCTTTAGTCGCTCCTTCAACACAAATAAAGGGCTAATTTAATACGATGAGACTAATTACACACAGCGGTACAGTAAAGTGGTGATAAAAATGCTAATGACTGCCACACGATGTTATGTGTATGTAAACACATTAATCTCTCCCATCACGTGCGGCTCTGCTGCTGCCAAAAGGACGAACTACGAACGAACGAAGCAAAGTCGAAAAGGATTTGCGTTCAATCGGCTAAACTATATAAAGGTCAAAGAGGAAAAAGTGATAAAACCGTAAAAGTGTCCTCCGGGAGGGAGATGCGGTGGGGTAATCGATGTGCGGCGAATGGAATTTATAAAAAAAAAAATTAGACTCAACACGACGTACTATAAGATTGAAAATTGATTTCTAGGCAAATGTGATCAAAGTAAGGGTAAATTTCACAGGAAATATCGCAAGCTGACGGCTATTATCACACCCGCAGCAGCAATCATCTGCTGGGAAAACTTGAGCATCTTCACAAGGATACCTACCTACCAATACCCACCCAACCAAATGGAAGGACTCAATGTAGTGAAAACGGATTTTTAATGCCAGATTGTTTCTTCCAGCACCACACCACACCGCACAACATAAAAATGTATTCGGAGGGGGGGAGGGGTGGTGTGAGATTGATAACAACTGTTTATGGGTTTGATCGAAGGATGACTGCCTTCGATTGATGATGGGAGATGGGAGAATGTGGGCAGTTCAATGAAATTGTTTTTCGCCTTGATTAAGGTGAGGGTGATTGGCCGATAATGATGTTATTATAAGGGTATTTGTCTTCAGTGTGAGCTGTGGACGTGAAATAGTTGCGTACATACATACCTATGAAACCGAGAGAAAAATTAAGTAATCCTTGATTTGGGAGATAACAAAATATTTGTGTGTGGAAAAAATGCTTTAGGCGTTCTGGTCAGGTGTAGAACGTGTGCAGATTTAAGAAATAATCCTCCAAATGCCACTTTCGTGTTAAAGACTGTAGTTAAAAATGATGATAGGGCAGGTGTACCAGTATTTTGTTAATAATAACAAAACAAAATATTTTTCCAGAGGAAATAAATCGTGGCTTTTACTTCAGGCCAATTGAAAGCGTTGGTAAAATTTGGATGCTTTAAGCATTTAAAAATTCACAATCTGCGAACCTCAGTAAAATATTATATTTTAGAGTTTGCAAAAATTAGTGGATAGACTAAACTTAAATGTTAAGTTTTAGCGTTATTTTTTGTGGAATTCTGTTATTAATCCTAAAATGTGAAGGATTGAATTTTCAATCAAATTGAAAATTCAATATTTGAATTTTTACAATTTAATTTTCAGTACCCGGCCACAAAAGATATTTGGTTAAAATCCAATCGATTAAAACAACTCAAAAAACATAAGGAAAGGCTACAGTCCGCTTGAGGCGAACAGTATGATACCCTATCCATATCCCTATATGCCCCAAAGAAAAAAGCATTAAGAAGATGGTGGATAGCATTTTATTTAGTTCTATTAATTAAAAAAAAAAAGTTTTTTTGAAAAAACGGCCCCAAAAAGTGGGCGTGGCCAAAAACTTTGTATGGACGATAAGTTGGAAAAAATATTGGGTAAATATTTTGTTAAACAGTTTTTTTTCGCTTTCTGTGAAAATTTTCGCAGAAAACAGCATTTTAGTCAAAAACGCCCACAAAAAGTAGGCGTGGCAAACAACTTTATAAGACAAACTAATAAAGGAGAGCAGTGCCTACATATCTTGTGAAGGTTGTAACACTCTATCTCTCTAACTTTAGCTGTAAAACGGTTTTTTCTAAATTGTGGGCGTAGCAGCGGGCGCATTCAAAAAAATTTTACACTTAACCATTTCGGAGCCCTAGGGAGTATGTGGTCCAAATTTCAGCTTTCTAGCTTGAATTTAAAGGTCTAAAAATTGCGTACGGACGGACGGACGGACGGACATTGCTAAATAGTCTTAGGATTTGGTCCTGATCATAAATATATATACTTTTATGGGTCTACGACGAATATTAAGGGGTGTTACAAACTGTGTGTCAAAATTAATATACCCTTAGGATAGGGTATAAAAAGCTTACAGTAATTATAGCTATCTAATAAAATTTAACTTTCTTTAGAAGATTTTTTCCAGTATTAGTTAATCCACTAAAAAGCTCAAATACCTAGTAAAACAATTTTGTAGAACAAATACTAATCATTACATAAAAGCTTCAAGAGGTTATTTATTTAAATTTTTATGTTGTTTTTAAATTGGTTTAGAATTATAATATCATTTTTATGTTTTTAAGCAGCCATTAAAAATAAACCATTGTTACCTAATATATTAGGTTAACCACAATATTAATTTTTTAAGAGTTTAGTCGAAAACTTAGCGTCCGTATTTAATTTCAATGTTTTAAATGTGGAGTAGCCGGATTACTGGTTCAAAGCTGGCCGGTTACTGAATTTGGGTGGCCGGGTGCTGGGGCAAATAGATATTTTTCAATAAATGAATAATAACTGGGACAGTATAAAGACAATCTTGCAAACCTTTTTTTCGTTTGAACTTAAAATGCCAAAGTTTTAAGAATAAAAAGACAGATCTGATAAACGTTTCAGACGTGATAAAGTTTTCTGGCGCCAGCATGTCATCCGTATGACAAGGTTGGATGACCGTCCGATCGCACCTTAAGTAACATTTTCCAAAGTACAATTTTTATGCAAAAGTCATCTCTCGGAAGCAGAGACGGGCTTAGCAAAAAACTTTGTAGAGGGGAATTTGCATTTTCTTAAGAATTTATATTAAAAATAATTTTTAGCTGGTCTCGGATGGATTTATTTTTCTAAAGCTAAGAAACGCCTTGAGTGCGTTCCTGGTTATTGAGGGGGATTTTCACAACATCAAACCCGATGAAACTACAGTGGCCTTTATGACGGGATTGGATTCATTGAAGGATCATGACGGGAACTTGAGCACGAACATGAGAACATGAACTTTAGCAGGAGAACCTTAAAACCTGGTGTCCTATAACCGCTCGTTGAAACGATGGAAAAACTGGAACAGGAGGACTTCATTGCGTGTGATAACGCTGATGTCGTGATAGTTCAGTTTCAGAAAAATTCATCGTAATCCTCAGCGATCGACTCGGTTGTGCCCTCCTTCTAGTCCAGGCCTTGTATAGGGTCCGCCAAATAACTTTTTTTTTTGAAAAAGCTATAAAAAAAAAAATACTGAATATTTTCTCAAATTTCTTTTTTTATTTGAAAGTACAATCCTTCCGGTTAATAATGGAAAATAATTTCATTCAAATGGCTGCCTCGGCTGGCCATGCAGTAGCCTACACGATCGGTCCAAATTTTTAAGCACATTATCGATTGTGTGCAGCTGTATTTCACCAATGGCTTCACGAATATTGTCCTTTAAAGCGTCAATTGTCTCTAGCATGTCGGCGTAACACTTATCTTTTACGGCACCCCACAAATAATAGTCCAACGGTGTCAAATCGCAGCTCCGCGGTGGCCAAACGACATCAGCTCTGCGGCTGATAATGCGATCTTCAAAAACAGGGCGCAAAACATTGAGTGTAGCTTCGGCTGTGGACGTAGCGCCGTCCTGTTGAAACCAAATGTTGCCAATATCCTCCTCTTAAGTTTTTGTGAACAAAAATTCGTTCAACATGGCCCGATAACGATCGCCATTGACTGTAACGACCACTCCTAGCTCATTCTCGAAGAAAAATGGCCCAATTATTCCTCTGGACCAAAATCCGCACCAAACAGTGACTCGTTTTGGCTATATCGGCTTTGCAATGTTTTTAACCCCATCCCAAATATCCTTAGTACAAAAACAGACCGAAAACCTTCGAACCACTTTCGAAAAAATAGTGATAAGTGATTTTCACAAAAAAATTTTATGGCAGGTACCGTTATTTCAAAAGATAAAGCGAAAAATAAAAAGATACCCCGAGATGTAACCCCGTGAACCTTATATACGAATTTTGAAGCAATCCGTTGAACCGTTTCGCCATCAGACGCCCGGAGCAACAGACAGACCGACGGACGGCATTAGCGGACCCACTTTTTTAGACTTCTCTATAGTCGTAATAACATCCCTCATTCGAAATTTCCGCACGATCGCAATAACTTTCTCTTTAGTATGCTAATGTATACGAAAAAGTTAATTACGAAAATTGGTTAAATAGTTTCCGACTTATGAAGGATTTCGGTCAGGCTCCAATGCAACATACAGGCGTTGTATGTATGTATGATTCAATGTAGTTTCTGAAATCGCCACAAGGGTTCCAATTTACCTCACCAAACCCAGCTAAAATATTTTTAATTAAAAAATTTAATGACAGGTTAACATATACATTAGAGGCCAGCCCCAGGGCTTACATTCTCTAGCTATTTGCGTGTGCACTTTTATTTTTCCTGCGCTAAAGGAAATTGACTTTCATTTTTACTAATGCCAAAATTCGGAATTATCACTTTATATGTAATATTTATGGATATTTATATAAGATGTAGCTACCATGTCCTGAATTATGTCATTGGGATCCGGGGAAGAACTTTGGAATTTAAAAATATTACCTACAAAGAACCCGTCAGTAAGGATTCGAATGAATTTAACTTACATAGGTTACTGATACCTGTAGCGCCCCCTTGTATGATATATTTTTCTAGCTATAAATTAACTACCCCTGAGTCATATTTAAATCATTAGAGCGCTAATGCTGCCTAGTAAAATTTGGAGAACGCAATCAACGCACTCCCTCTAACAGCGTAATGGCAATTTACCATTGTTCCCAAGAAGAACAGAGAAAGAGAGAGAGGCGAAAAAAAAAACAATGGTCATTCTTAACTTTTTCTAGGTCATATAATAGAATCCGCAGGGAATAACTTCATTGCTTAGCCAAAACCAACACAAACACAGCATCCAGCGCGAGGCGGAAAGCATAAAATCAAACACAAAAGCGATATAGTGGCTTACAGCAACAACAAGCACATCAGTAAACTTTGTGTGGGTGGTACCTAGTACCAGCAATGTTAGTACAAGGGTACATAACGGTTTCACCTCCTCCAAAATACAAAAATACAGGAGAAAAGTATAAACCACAGCAGTGTTAGAATTTATTGTTATTGATCCCCAGAGTTTTCCAGCGATAGTAGTTCTTCTCGTAAACACATCACCCAGAGGAGGGCAGTTAACTGCCGCCCATTTTTTCTTCATTTTTGTTTCCCCTGTTCCTGTTCTCTCGCTTTACTCCCAAAAAGTCAAAGTTGGCTTATTTATTGAGATTGAAGGCTATACATCTTCTTTTCACAGTTGAAAAATGGCCACGAATCCAAGGAGGCAAACAGAAATTCCCTAACGTACCCATTCTGACATGGGTTGTATATTTTCTGTCCTTTTTTTTTTGTTTGCTTCCTTTCGTAACAGTTAGTCGGTCCAGCGCTAGATGATGGGAAAAGTTGTTCCTATTTTACTTTTTTTGCTGTGTGATGTCTCTATTATTCTGATGATAATTGACACTCCGAGATAAGTACATTTGTGGGGATATTTTCAATAATTCCATGAATGGACAGCAGAACTTTTGCCTTTTTTTCGTCCTAATGTTGTGCAAGATTGACATGTTTTCTGCAAAACTTTCACAATATCACTTAAATCTAGTCGAGGATGTTTGCTTGAAGATTATCAAAAAATAAACATTCACACGCGACTTAGACAGGCTGACACTTTTGTCGGCGTACTCGTATAATACCGCAGAGCGTTCAGATTTGGTATGCATACAGCAAACTCGGTGGCAGTGCACATAAAGTTTGGAAACACAAATAATTTTCGTACTTAAATTAAATGAGTAGAAATTAAATGAAGAGCATAAATAATTTAGTTATTCGGGTCACGAATTCGGAATGGAATTGTTCTTTTGATTGTAGTATTGCTCGGATAGGCAATTGTCACGGACTTAATTTATTAAATTTTTTTTTCTTCTTTTTTAAGTTATCTAACATGTTGTAAATGTTTGCGGCGACACGCAATTTAGTTCAAACATTTTTGTTTTGGAATCGATGGTCATTTGAATAATTTAAAAAGTTAGAATCGTCTTTTAGAATTTTGTCCTCAAATTTAACCAAAGTTTGCTTGTACATCGTAATTAAATTAATAAATACATTTTTTGTTTATTTAGAACTAAATATTTTATTGCACATGTTATTGGAGGAAGTGACCCGTAAACCACGAGAGAAAAAGAGCCCGTGGTATGATGACGAGTGCAGCCATCGGAAAATGGTGACAGAACGTGCACATATACAGGCGCTGCAGCGCCGAATAAGAGCAGCGAGCCAGCAGAAGGGAGGAGAAGAAAACCCTGCTAAGAAAGAAAAGGGCATACGCAGTCTCCCAGCTATGGGAGTCCAGACAATGTAGAAGAAGTTGCTATGGCTATCAAAAGTCTGAAAATCTGGCCTGCCAGCGGAACTCTCCAAACATGGCCATCAAACATCAACCAAGTATGGGTGGAAGAAGCTAAACATGGAAGGCACTATCTTTAACAGATCTGTACAGCTACTGGGGTATGCGGACGATATCAACACCATCGGCCGCTCCCAACGTGCCGTGATAGAGGCTTTTACCGCAATTGAAGAACAGACGCGCTTATAGTTGGCCTTGAAGTTAACGAGGACAAAACCAAATACATGCTTTCAACAAACAAGGACACATCTGTCCACCGGCTAGGGCAAAACGTAACTGTTGAAAGCAGAAACTTCGAGGTGGCTAGGTAGTTGACCTATCTCGGAGTTAAAATTAACTCCGCAAATGAAACCTTAGTGGAGATTCAACGAAGAATTACCCTAGGAAACCGTTGCTGCTTTGGTGTGGCAAAACAAGTTTAAAACTCTTAACTTTAAGGACGTTGTGCTCTATGGTGCTGAGTACTCGACGAAAAGCAGGAAAGGAGAGCAGATACTTAAATCTTTTTAAGGGAACATTTTTTTTGAAGACTTTATGGCCCTGTATGCGAGAAGGGCGAATGGAGGAGAAGATACAACCCCGAACTCTATGAGCTATACCAAGATGTGGATGTAGTCTAGAAAGCCAAAACACGCCGACTACATTGGCTCGGCCACATCGAGCGAATGGACAATAATTCTCCAGCCAAGAGGATCTTCGAATCCCAGCCCTCAGGTTCGAGACGACAAGAAAACCCGAAACTCCGTTTCGAAGACCAAGCCATCGCGGATGCCAGAGCGCTTGGTCTGGACAACTGGAAGCAGCATGCCCGGGATCGCAGAGGATGGAAGGCTGGTCTGTCTCAGGCAGAGACTCTTCACGGGTCGGGAGTCCGTTAAGTGGAAGTAAGTAGTGACCCGTAAATAAGAAATGTGGATGGGTAAGCAAGTGGACTGCAATTACGAAGGACGTTGTGTCTTCTAAAAAATTAAGTTTCTGATGACACTATTAACGGAGTAATTGGCAACAATGCGGATCTGGTAAGGCTTTCCTTAAATCCTCGGTAACTAGGCTGACAGATAGATGCTTACTTTAGAAAAACGTTTTTTTTTTTACAATATGTCCACAAATCAAATCCCAAGGTATTAAACATTACCACGGCGACTTTCCACAGGTAACGGATTGGCTTCGGTCAGACTCTGAACCATGGATGGAATGTCATCGTATTTTTACGGGTGGCTCCAAAACCGGACAGGGGTCTGGTGCTGTAGTCTTTGTAGAACGCGATGCCATAACCCTTTACTACCCCTCGGGTAAACATGCGTCTGTTTTCCAAACGGAGGTTTTTACCATTAAAAGCGCAGCTAAACCCTCTTACCTCATACAAGTTTGTGGTAGAACTCAAGCTTTCTCTGAATTTGGTCGGGAGGCTGAACGCAGTGAATCTTGTCTGGGTCCCAGGCCACACTGGCATCCAGGGAAATGAAATCTCGGATAAGCTTGCTAGGTAAGGTTCAGAAGAAGTTTTCTCAGGACCCGAACTTGTGTTGGGTTTGCCTACATCTTTAGTCATGACACAAGATTCGGTGGCGTGATTGCGGTGGATGTAGACAGACCTCCTCGTCCTCCTATTGCGCCCAGACACATGCAAAAAGTCTGCAGCTTTTCTTCTATCTCTTAGGAGAATCGACTGTAGGCTACTTGTAAATGTGTTGGCCTTAAGCGACGTCACTACCTGTCCTGCATGCCGTGAGGAGGATGACACAGCAGTACACTTTCCGGCCTATATTCGCATCAGGTGGCGGATTTTCGGGGCTGACGTGCTGAGTGCCGAACATCTAAGCTCTTCATCACTGAAGCTCCTTCTCATTTTTCTTCGAAAGACGGTAGAACTAAGTACATTAATATAAGGTGTCTAAATGGTAGTACAATGGACCTGTAGTTGTGCCTAAGCGCTCCATCGGATAGTAGCAACCTCCGACAAACAAAAAAAAGGTATTAAACATTTATTCTATAACACCCTCTGTAGTAGTACGATTTGAAAATGGTTATTATTACTGTTGCCTTTAATTAACTTTTTGTTCACTGGCACCATCATCATAATACTAATTACAACTCGATCCGAGGTCATATTAGGTATTAATGGTGGTATTCCACCGACCAAAAATTCCAAAAAACCGTCCATCAGAATCAGAGTCTTATTTAACATTTCGCCTATACATTTTCCGAATACACACTCTCTGTTGGGTACCCTCTTCAGAAGGAGCGCTTTGTTATTGTGCATTCGACAAAGAGCCTTGTAAAATTTCTTACCACCAACAACTTTATTCAGATTCTTTTCATGTCCTTTGTATGTGAAAATTTCTGTGCGGACATGGAGGAAATATATGAATGTTCATGAACGGACTCTTTCATCTTTATGCTCGTCAGTGTGTAAATAAAAAGTGGAATAAAATACAAAGTGACTTATTTCGCAGATTACAGATGGAAATGTCCCTCAAATTGGAACATTATGGAGTTTTAAATGATTTCATCATAAAATATACGACATTGCGAATTTCTGTGGGATTTAGTTCTATCCTACTAAAGGACTAAAGACTAAATTATGATTTCGTTTGAAACTTTGCACACGCAATAGTTTGAGGCTAAGCCTATTATCTAGTCCTTTAGTAGGATAGAACTAAATCCCACAGAAATTCGGTGCACCGTGCAAAGGAAATGGAGAGAATACTCTCTAAGCCATCGTCGCAACCTTTCGTTATTTTATCATTACTTCCACCATAAGTGGGTGAACGACATAGCCAGTTGCAATCCACCCCAACAACAATTCAATCGCAATACTCGACATGCTTGGAATATACATCAGATCACCCCGAAGCCTATATTTGGAAGGACAAGGATTCGTTTCTTAACCGTTCAATGGTCTACCACGCTCTGTTTTTCCTTCGCATTTAGTTTACAAACATTTAAAACCAACGTGAATCCGTATCTCCCTTTATCTTATCCCCCACTTCCTTATGCCCGCACTGTGTCACTTCATTAGAAGGGAATCCAAAATCCTTTTAGAGCGCTAAGGACATTCGTTTTTGCCTTCGTAGTGTAGTTATACAATGCAATGCACCCTTAATATCCATTTAAAGTAGAAAACGTACTACATCTCGCACTGTTGTTACACAGCAGCTCTGTACTGGATGCGGAGTAAAGTTTAGTGCTATTCAGTGCAGGCTTTTTTTGTCGGTGGACTTTTATCTCGCCGATCATATTTCAGTCTTCATATTTTTCATATCTTTGCAAAATTTAAATCTCAAGACCTCAATAACCGTCCAAGATTGAATGCGCATTCTGCTACGAAACGTTTCCAATGTTGATATATGTTTGGCATTTCATAATGGAAAGACTTACGCGTGAACAACGTTTACAAATTGTTCAACTTTATTATGAAAATTCACGTTCTGTGAGGAATGTGTTTCGTGCACTTCGCTCAACTTATGGTCAACATAATCGGCCTACTGAGCGTACTATTCGCAACACCATCACCCATTTTGAGGCCCAGCATTCATTATTGGATAATATTCGACCGAATAGACCACGTGCAGCACGCTGTGAAGAAAATATAGCGGCCGTAGCTGAAAGTGTACACGAAGACCGTAGAGAGTCGATTCGGCGCCGTTCGCAGCAACTCGGACTGACGTATGGAACGATTTGGCGCATTTTACGTCAAGATCTTAAATTGAAAGCGTACAAAATACAGCTTGTGCAACAACTGAAGCCGCTCGACCTTCCCAAGCGACATGGCTTCGCTCTATGGGCTCTTGAAAAGTTCCAACAAGATCCGACGTTTTCGAGGCAAATTTTGTTTAGCGATGAGGCCCATTTCAGGCTCAATGGGTATGTAAACAAACAAAATTGCCGCATTTGGGACGAAGAGCAACCTGAAGAGATTGAGGAACTGCCACTTCATCCAGAAAAAACAACGGTTTGGTGTGGTTTGTGGGCCGGTGGAATCATCGGTCCATATTTCATTAAAAATTATGCCGGTGCGAACGTAACCTTCAATTGCGACCGTTATCGTGCCATGATAACCGACTATTTGATGCCTGAAATTGAAGCTCGTGATCTCGGCGACATTTGGTTTCAGCAAGACGGCGCCACTTCCCACACATCGCATCAATCAATGGACTTATTGAGAGAACATTTCGGTGAGCACATAATTTCACGTTTTGGGCCGGTCAATTGGCCACCAAATTCGTGTAATATCACAGCGTTAGACTTTTTCCTGTGGGGATATGTAAAGTCAAAAGCTTATGCCGACAAACCCGCTTCGATTCAGGCCTTGGAGGAAAACATCACACGTGTCATCCGCCAGTTACCAGTCGAAATGCTCGAACGAGTGATCGAAAATTGGACTCAACGGATGGACCATCTGCGACGTAGCAACGGCCAACATTTGATAGACATAATCTTCAAAAAATAAATGCCAAAGAATGTTCTTTCAAATGATAATAAACATTCTCCATTAAATTTGAATTTTCTGTGTTTTTTTCATTAAAAAAGTAGGGAACCTCGAAATGGATCACTCTTTAGTTAGATCTCCTCTCCTTGAAATGAAATAGTTGAACACAAGCTTTGGTAGCCTTTCTCGTTCTATTTTGTTTCTTGTAGGCTTCCAATTACAGCCGTAGATCATCCAGGAAAAAAGAGGTTACCCAGTCTCCATATACAATATTTAATTAGGCGTGTTGTTTGGTAGGTGAAAAATTCCTTTTAAAAAGTATCGAAAAGCGAAAAAACACACATTTGGCCTCCATATAAAAGAATCGATTTGCACAAAATAATTTGTGTTTAGCAGTTGGCCTTGAAGTGAATGAGGACAAGACAAAATGTATACTATCAACAAACAAAGAATCATCTGTCCAGCGACTAGGACAAAATGTCACTATTTATGGCAGTAACTTCGAGGTAGTTAAGGAGTTCATCTACCTCGGTGTAAACATCAACTCCATCAACGAATGACATTGTGGAGGAGACCCGGGGAAGAATTACCCTAGGAAACCGCTACTACTTCGGCTTGGTGAAACAAATGGGTTCAAAACTCTTTGAATTCCAGCCCTCAGATTGGAGACGACAAGGAAGACCGAACCCCCGTTTTAAAGACCAAGCGACAGTGGATGCCTGAGCGCTTGGAAGCAGCGTGCCCGGGATCGCAGATGATGGGTGCAGCCGTGTCCCACCCAGGGAGCTTTCACGGGTCGGAAGCCGGATATGTAAGTAAGTAAGTTTAGCATTAAGATGTTTTTTTCATTACTGAGCATTACTAGCTTCTTGTATTCTTTTACAATTTCAATATGTTCACCTTGAGAGTACTTCTCATTGCTCTTACCTCTGAATCTCATTATCTTCGACGGCTTCTCAAAATTAACTCTCTACTTCAATAGCTTGTAGTACTCAACTAGTCTGTTTACCATTTATTGCATCCCGTTGATTGTATCAAAGAGAAAAACGAGAAACGAGCGCAAGGATCTTTAAACTTTTCCTCCCCTTACAAAAGCGGTTCTGTCACTGATGATTGGGATAAATAGAAGCGCGCTCAGTATTGTGGTCCAGCCAAATTTTAGAAATTCTTAGAAAATTGTATAAATTATTTATTTGGTGCCGTCATTTAAAGCCTAAAAATATCACATCAAATATTGAGATAGAAAAAAATTAACCCGTTTAGTCAAAAAGCCTAGAGACATATTTCACTAATATCTTTTGCTACTTCGCATGTATTTTCAGAGAAAACTCCTTTTGTGTTTGAAAAAGTTGTATAGCAGCAGTTTTGCTCTGTTTGTCAGACTTCCTTGGGAACTTCTCAAGTTAACAAGAAAAATAATATCTCTGTCTCGAATTCAATAACAGGTGATTTACCAAACTTCACTTGTTGTTCCCTGTTTTTGGTACTTTTCGTTTCGTCTGAACATAATTACACACAGCAGTGTTGAACTTTCTATCCTCTTTTCAAAAATCCACACTAAGAAAATTAAACAAAATTAATATGCAAAAAAAAAAAAAACATAATGCGCGCCTTCATCACCATACCAACTCTCAATCAGAAAAGCTTGCAAAAAATAAACGTAAAAAACACATCTCATCCAACTTTACAGAAATGTTTATTTAAGCTAATTACAATTTTGCTCTCCATCAAATGAATTCAAAGTCACTTAGTCCGCTGGACCGCATTTTCCACCGCAATGAGATAGTTTCACTTGAAAAAACAAAAAAGGAAAAAAAAATTTGTTAACTGACCAGAATCGTAACATTTTGTAAAAAAAAATACGATTTTTATGCAAATTAAAAAGTGTGTAAATATTTATCTGCAGTGATAGTGGAATAAAAAAGAAAAAAATTGGTAGATATTCACTAAATTAAAATGCATATGCGTTGTAGTCGTTGATAGATATTATTTCAGCAATACATGCAGTACATCCTTCACAATCACAATAGATATGCTAATTTTGTTCAATATAAAAACTTACACAACCCCTGTGCGGCACCTTCAGCAGGAAGGCGTCAAAGCTTTGCAATCGACAGAGAGCCCGGTAAAAGTTTTTCCCCGCCGAAGTATCCTCTGGTGGCCTGGGTGTTGGTGGGCTTTTTGAGAAAAATCTCCGACTCAAAACATTGAACAGGTATGAATCTCCATACGGGTGTGCTTCCGTGAGTTCGAACCCAAGGTTCGTTACTGCGTAAATAAACAATAGAACTAAATACAACATGTTGACATCTAGCTTGCGTCTTTAATTGATACTAAAGTCAAACGCGGAAATTCCAATCCAAATATATAGCTCTCAGATAATAAAAGCAATTTTATGTTAAGTTAGGCATTGTTTTTCGACTCCAGGTGATTTTTTTTGATACCCATTTATTGGCAATTACTCACGGTAAAGAGGATAGAAAACTGACTAAGTTTAATTATTGTTTTATGTATCTAAGTTTGTGTGTTGAATGAGAATTCGTATCACAATATGTGGTGTCTTAGGTGTTTCTACAGGCTGCTAAACTTTACCACAGAGTTCAAAATTGTATTTGCTACTCGAGTATTTAGGGATTCGTGCCGCTAAATTGCTTTTTAAGTCTTCTCCCTCCCCTGGGCTCGCTGGTTATACAAGAAAAGATAAATCTCTATTAAATCTTATCATCCAGTGAAAAATCTGCCCACCTACTATGCTATACATCTTGGTGTTCAAATATTGAAATTTGTGAAAATTCAATTCAAGCGCACATCTACAAATACTCGCAAGTCTTTATTCCTCATGCTCAGCAACAGCACTGAAGGCAAATAGTGCTTAAGAACAAAAATATTGCCTTGAAGAGAACTAGAGATTGGATGGGCTGGGCGGTGCGGTGCGGTGCGGTGGGCTAAGCAAGATAACAGAAAGATGAGTAATTCATTGTGAAGACAAAGAAACGTGTTGATAAATTCAATTATGCTCGCCTTCCCCGGCCGTCTTATCATGCCTTCGGGATATGATGATAACGAACGAACGAAGCGGGAAAATAAAGAACATGAACACGAAGAAAAGATTTCATTCCGCTTCTGAGACAATATAATTCCATTTCCAACACGGCATTAATGTCTGCGAAATTCAAAAGTTAACACAAGAAGAAGAGTAGCAATAGCAACGCGAAACCCACAAAACCTGATGGCAGATAAGAAGGCGAATGCCAACGCGAACAGGAAGAACATTTTTCCCATCCAGAAGCAAAATTCCATAACGACGACGATGACGACGACGCACGGACAATGGGAATGAGGTTTATTTAAATAATCAAACCCCCGCCGCAGCCCATTTGACGAGCAACCTTTAAGATAAAGGGGTATTCGTGCGGAAGAAAATGGTGATTTGATGTTTGGGTTTGGGTTTCGTGTGGAGGGGGTTGCAGGAAACCGTCACGGAGTTGAGGATTTTAATTTGTTTTCCTTGAAAATTGGTTTGCCTAAGACACGTTTGTCGGGATGGAAGATTGGAGACTGCTGCTGTGCTGTAACTGACTCCCAAGAATCGGGTGTTTTGTTTTTGACAGTAACAGTAACAGTAACAAAAACACACTCTGACTCTACCCCCATATCCTTTATGAAATACACGATCTAAGATAGCTAGATAGTAGATATCTCCCCGTGTTTGAGTTAACGGCCGCAATTTAACAACAACTGACTTGAGTCAGATAAAGGTCTGGGTTAATTGACCCTTAAGGTGATAGGGTTTGGGTTTGTTTATGTAGAAGTATGTCAATGCAAGGTATGATGAGATGACACAAATAAACATAAGTTTATACAGTTAAGGACACACGCATCACCTTAAGCCCAATATAGTATATATAGGTTCTACCGATTCATTAGACATAATGCAATCCACTGAAATAGATGTTTGTAGGTGTTCCCTTTGCTCGGACACTTCAGAGATGTGATAGTAATTGGTATGCGTATTTTCCCCGTAGGGTTGCATTTGAATTCCTTACATCAGTACGGCTTACACTTTCTATTCGATTTAACATACTACCAACAATTTATGTGAAATCTAGTAAATTAAATTTATTGATTTTTATAGGTACATATTTCTATGACACTTATAGGGTAGCCACACCTCGATATCGAATGGAAGATTCCCCGTGATGTACACATCAATTGTGCTTATTTTACCTTCCCGCGGTAACTACCGGATACTGGTCTTTTACCGGATGTAATTCGCTCATTAGCGCGAGTCTTTAGCAGTAAAAAAATCAACACTGTTAATGCTCTGTCGAACATGTCTTGCTGATCAAGTCTTAGAAGTCTATACGAGAACCTCAAAAAGAACACGAGGTCTAGCCGGGGTTCTTGAAAAGAGACGTTGACAGATGAGCCCTTCATGGGCTATTGGCACCGGAGTTACCGGCCTGTTAACCTAAGGTCACAGCCAGGTCCTGGCCTTTTAGGTTGGAGGTTGTACCATCAGGGTAACTTTCAGACCACGTCAAAAGGCTTTAGTTTTGAGAGGGAATTTGTTTCGAATACAAATTTCCCTCCAATCATCCAAATGAGAGTATGGACCTGGAGTGTGAGGAGTCCTCACGCGGCTTAAGGCAGACATTACTGCGATTCCGGAGATACGATGGATAGGATCAGATATGATAAAAAAACCAAATTGCGCAATATATTTCAGCAGCCACAAAAGATTGCACTTATCGGATTAGGGCCGATCAAGTTATTGACTTCAAGCTGTTTAATAATAGCGTGATTCGCTACATTCCAAAACATTAGAATAATATGTGCGCTCGCCCCTACCGACGAACGATGCTGAAAACCCTATAAAGGAGGAGTACCATGACCGCTGGGTCCGTACGAAGACTGTTCGAAGTACAATGTCAAAGTCATACTCGGGGATATCAGTACTAAAGTTGGAAAGAAAAACATCTCTGGCGGGTAAGTTGGTAAGCCCAGCCTCCATGAAGCAACATCGTCAAGAGCTCTTTATTGCGATGTTCGCATTCAGAACCGTTATTTAAAATGCTAAAGCAAAACAGAAAAACAAGACGCGAGACGTTCCCCCAACAACTCTATATAAGAACTTTGAAGCAAATCCGTCGAACAGTTTCGCCACACGGCTCCCGGACAGACAGGTAGGACTTTTGGACTTCCCTCTATTCGCAATATCATCCCTCATACTCACTTTGAGGTCAAAATGTCCGCAGGGTTGCAAAAACTTCCTCTGTAGTATACTTATCTATAGGAGGGAGTTGAAACTGCACGAGAACTATCCAACCACCTCTGTCGAATGGATATGGCTTTGGCATCTGATAAAATAATATAGGAATTTCGGCTGCCCAAGTTAAGGATGATTCGTGTCAGGATCTGAGCCAGGGGAGGGTTATAATCGTATTTACCCCGTCAGAATTCAGGTGCTGGTGCTTTTGGGGGAATGTGACTTTTCTCCTCGTTAGGCATTATTGCATCCTAACGGCCGAGATAGGGGCCGAGGTATACGTGTCTGTAGTGATAGCCAATCAGTACTTATGGCCTTCTTCAATCCTTTACCACGTAAGTGCTCCAACTTAAGAAATTTTTGAATTTGGACGGAGTATGGTTTAGGTTTCTGGTCATAGTGGAATCACGGAAAATTAGATCTCCGACGAGCTTGTAAGGTTTGCAAGAAGTTTTTTCAGGATCTGAGCCTTTGTTGGGCTTGCTAGCATCCTTAATACGAGCTTCAAATACAACTCAAGGGACGCTTGTGGAGAATGTCAAGGCACCGCCGAAAATTTCCAATTCCTCATCGAACCAGGCTCTAGGTACTGCTCTCGAGGTGATTGCTAAACATCACTGAAGGTGTTTTCTCGTAACAATTGCAGAATTCATCTCTGACTTCGTTCATTAAGCCGTCAATGTCAACAAGAGTTGCAAGTGCTGGCCAAACAATATTCTGCAATATTTCGTTGTCTTATTCAGCCTAACCTTTAAAAATAAAACATCAAATTTCTGCCAACCAATTTACGCGTTTCACAGCTTCCGGAATACAAAAGTAAACCGCAAAACAGAGAACTTACATGGAAACCAATTATCCAATTTAAAGCTTTAAGGCAGTTTCTACTTTAAACACAAAACCTACCACTTCAAGAGACAGCTCTAAAATTCCATAAATTCTTTCACTCACTGTAAATGTTTACTCTATAAATGTAATCCAGAAATGGGCTCCTTAAATATCAAACTTTATTTTCAATCAAATTGCAGATAAAAATGATTATGTTGGTGATGACTTTTTGATCCGACTTGGCGACAATCCTCCCCTGGCTCCAAAAAGTCATTGTTTGTTAAGCTTTAGAACAAATTTTCAATTTAAATCTCCTGGCGAATTCCATTCGGTCGAGATTCCTTACTGAAACAAAAGCAACGCATGTCAATTAAAATGTTAAAAATTCAACTCACGTTCGATATTTCACATTGAATTGTGTGTGGAATATGGCTTCAGGGTATTTTGGGCTCATGTACTCGTACTCCGTTACATTGGTTCTATTGTTTAAAATTCACCCAGCTTTTGAATGGTGTGCAGCCATTATGACCAACCTGATAAAAAGAGGAAATTTCAACTACTGTCAACACCGACAGGAGCTGTTCTATATTTCTCTGAAGTTGTTTTCCTCCTCTTTGTTACCCCTGAATGTCATCATGGACATAGGGTATGTTAATATTTCACAGCACTGTTATCAAGAAGAGATATTTTATTAAATGTGGGATGAGAGGTCATAAATAATTATTCTCCTTATTTTAATTCTAGACAACTGCTTTGCATAAATAAGACACCCGCTTCAAGCTAGACACTAAATTTATTAATGATAACGCCCAATGTATTTTAAGATCATATAGAGGCTGGCTACGCCAGCATTATAAGCGGAACTTCCCGAAAAGCCAAGCAAAGGTTTGTTTTGATTGCTTGGCTGACAGTAAGGGAACTTCTCTACAACTGCTGACTTAATGCTTAGGATAAATAGGATTACCCTCTCCCATTTATCCTCAGTTCAACAAAGCCTTTGCTTGGCTTTTCGGGAAGTCCCGCTTATAATGCTGCCGTAGCCAGCCACTTGTGGAATTCAATAACTGAAAATGTGAAGCTTCAATTGCAATAGAGTGTCCGCACATTCTACAAACAAACAATCATCTGTCCACCGACGAGGACAAAATGTCACTGTTGATAGCAGGAACTCAAGGAGTTCATCTACCTCGGGGTAAACATCAACTCCACAAATCACATCTTAGTGGAGATCCGTCTAAGAATTACCCTAGGAAACCGCTGCTACTTCGGTGTGGCAAAACTAATGGGTTCAAAACTCCTGACTCAAAGGACAAAGCCCCACAGAATTCTTATCCTGCCAGTTCTGCTATACGGCGCCGAGTGCTGGACGATAAGCAGGAAAGGAGAGTTAATACTGGGATCCTTTGACAGAAAAATCCTACGACGGATATTTGGTCCTGTGTGCGAGAAGGGCGAATGGAGGAGAAGATACAACCGCGAACTCTATGAGCTGTACCAAGATGTGGATGTAGTCCGAAAAGCTAAAACTCGTCGACTACATTGGTTCGGCCACATCGAGCGAATGGACAGCAATGCTCCAGCCAAGAGGATCTTCGAATCCCAGCCCCCAGGTTCGAGACAACAAGGGAGACCGAACCTCCGTTTTAAAGACCAAGCCATCGCGGATGCCAGAGCGCTTGGTCTGGACAACTGGAATTAGCGTGCTCGGGATTGCAGATGGTGGAAGTCTGCCGTATCTTAGGCAGGAACTCTTCACGGGTCGGGAGCCCGTTAAGTAAGTAAGTAAGAGGCAAAGTATGTTCAATGAGGCCTTAAAATAACTCTATCGCTAAATCCAAAAATCACAATGCGTTCGAAAATATGCAAATTTTACAGAGAGCTCTATTTCAAAAGTTCCGTGGACCCTGTTTTAAATTTAACAGATATAGGGTATAATAGAATCTGTTATGTACTTGTGCTATGATCATAATTTTATTTTTTGTATTGCCTTTAAGCAATGTGCTGCAGCTCTTATTGTGAATGAGGTGGAAAGCCCTGAAATCGAATATACTCTACAAATTCAGTTTTCTACCCAGAGAGTCAAGAGAAGGATAGATGAACGAAGAAGTAGGAGCATGTATTCCTGAAACATGATATCGATCGACTTTTGTCCTGAAAACAAATTGACTTCCATGTCATAATGCGCATACCATGGCAGTTAAACTTCTGCCGATACATATGTCGACCTTCTCTATACGACAGTGAGTGGAGTAGAGTAAGTATACTCGTATATGGTGTTCATTAAACCTTTATCCGACGATGCCAATTTCTTTTGGATACCGTTACAATTACACGTGTATACTCCTGTGATGTGTGTACGCCAATAAATTACTTACAAGAGGATTTTCATATTTCCATTCGATGGTTAAGTACGCCCAGAGTCTATTGATTTTAATAACAATTTATTATATCGCTTTAATGAGAGTCACGACATGTCATGATATACAGAAGTATATTATGTTTCTTGTTGATTGATACGAAAAATTAGCTCGTTTTTTTTCGAATATATAAGACATAAAATGTCGTGGAAGGACAGCTTTACGAAAAGATCTAATTAAATTTAAATCTATTATCTAAAAATTAAAAATGTAAAGCTCTTTAGAGTTCTTGTGAAGTCGTCAACAGTCTATATAAAGAGGGTTTTTTTAGAGGTATAGAACTGCGAATTAAAATAAAACACAAGAAAATCATTTTAATGTCCATCAATTTGGCTTTATTGGAAGGATAATTCTATGCCATTAATGCCTAAATATGATTTCGGGCATGTGGCCTCCGAGGCTGGTTCGAATAACGACAAGTCTAGAGGTACAATTTTCAACCACTTTTTCAAGCGTTTGGGGCTGTATGTCGGCAATAACGCCGCGAATGTTGGCTTCCAAGCCCCCTAATTTTTCTGGTTTGTTGGCGTAGGCGAGCGACTTCTTCTTATCCCCAAAGAAAATAATCCAATGCTGTCAAATCACACGATCTTAGTGGCCAAATGACAGGTCCATTCCGCGAAATTCTGCGCTAATCGAATGTTTCCTTCAATAAATCGATTGTGACGTGCGCTGTGTGGCATGTAACGCCGTCTTGTTGGTACCACATCTCATCCACATTCATGCCATCCAATTCGGGAACAAAATAGTCGGTTATCATGGCTCTATATCGGTCTCCATTAACGGTAACTGACTCTCCAGCATCATTTCGGAAGAAGTATGGCCCAATGACTCCACCAGCCCATAGAGCACCAAAAAGTCAGTTTTTTTGGATGTAATAGCGTTTCAAGGGTCTCATGTGGATTCTCTTCACTCCAGATGCTGCAGTTTTGCTTGTTGACGTAGCTATTCAACCCAAAATGAGCCTCATCACTGAACAAAATTTTGCGATGAAAATCAGCATCGATATCAATGTCATTTTCTTTCGGCCCATACACCAAAATCACGACGTATTGCATGGTCTCGCGGCTTTAATTCTTGCATAAGCTGGATCTTGTAAGGTCATAAGAAAAGATCTTTGCGCAAAATCTTCCGTAAAGTTGATGGACAAAGCTCCAATGGTTGTGCACGGTGGCGAATCGATTCATTCGGGTCCTCTTCAACACTTTGCTCTACAGCGACAATTGTTTCTTCGATGCGCATTGTTCGACGTCTCTGCGGATGCGTATTATCACATAGAGTAAACGTAGTGCGAAAACGATCCATGGTTAACCGAATTAATTAACCGACGATTATGTCGACCATAAAATTAACGGAGCTTGCGGTAAATTTCGCGAGCTGAACCATTATTTTCGAAATAAATTTACACGATTTGCTAGCGCTGTTCATTCGTCAACCTGTTCATGATGAAATGGCGAACCAAACTGAACATAAATGATATTAGAGTTGCCAGAATTGACCATAAAATGTCAATTTTATCTTTATTCGAAAAACCAACCTCTAAAAAGTACGCCCTTTACATTGTGGTGCAATCTACAATTCGTTTGACTCTTAACGTTGAATTTGAAAAGATTCCTAATTACTAATACACTGTTGGATCAATGGTCGATTTGCTGAAAGTAATGAAGGCTTGCGATCACTAGATCGTCTTATTGCCGCTTTGATTAGATATATGGTGGCACAAAATTCATCCGATGTTCTTTATTCTATTTATTTTGCATCACTCGTGCCAAAACCGGCGACAGGTTCTCGTGTGCTTGATGACTATTTTCTTTGAGGACTTAAGGAGTCTGAGGCTTGTTGACATAGACTAGTGACTTCAAAACACCCCATAGAAAGAATTCTAGAATAGTCGAATTAGACGATCTTGCTGGCCTGTGAGAAGCAGCAAATGAGAAAGCATTGATACCAAAACTTACATTTATAATTGTTATTCACATTTTTTGATGGAATAAGCAGCGTGGTTGCGGTATAAAATGAACGAGATTAACCCAAGAATTAACCAATAGAAATCAGAATAGAGTCAAAGATTTTGCGAATCAGTCATTCTCTAACCATCTGAATTGTTCTGAAGACCTGAAAATGTTAACAGATTTCGGATAGTTCAATCAGGTCGTGGAATAACTTATTTTTTTAAAATTACTTGTTTTTTGGCTTCGACTTGTTACCCTGTAGGTATACATAGTATGCGCATTGACCCAGCAGAGCTTTATATAATGCTGAAATCCAAGAACCTCTAGCGACGCCCTTTCGACAACGTAGGTTAACATATCATCGGTGTATTTTGCTGCCGTTTGGCTGCAACATTATCTGCGTGGAAGATAAATACTATGAATGAAGAGCCGAGATCTGCTATTAAGCTTTCGGGTGGGTACCTAGCCAGAAAGGTATTACAGGCTACGAATCTGCAGACGAAATGGCAGAGCAACTGGGCTGCTGCTTTGAAAGATGGGGAACAACGACTTCGTCTAAGTCACTAAGAAAATTTTCTGGGCTTACTCCTAAGCTAAGAATGAATCGTGTTGCTATGATGAATGTGTTTCCGGAGACTGAATGTAGGATCTGTCTAGAGTCTAATGAAACCTCTTAAAATATTCATTGTGAATGTCCAGCTCTTCACTGGTTAAGACCATAATTATCAAAATGGGACCTTTTTCAGTGTCAAATTTTATTTAAAAAAAATTAAAAAAGTACGAAAGACCAATAAATATCTCCAAAAAATAAAATGTACTAAGCGCTGCCGTTTTATTTTGGAATTGATATACGCAACCGCGTTGCAATTGAAAATCTTGGTCAATTAACGTTTTAATAAAAAATGAGTTTTGCAAAGATGTTACCAAAATTGCTAACCTTTGAGAGCACGTAGAGTTATAATGTTGGACATGAAATATGCGTATTTCAAAGCTCTAAGAGCTGAAATTAATTTTATAAAATAAGGCGAAGGAGAAGCCATTTTTTGGATTTGATTATTTCAAAACTTGAGTCTTTCAAACTCAAAATCAAATATTTTTAAATTGACGAACCTGCTTCTTGCGAATATCTAAAATAACTAAAATCCGTTCAGCCGTTCGCTCGGGCCCCTTTATAAGTTCTTTTTTGAAATTTTTCAGCGTCAACACTGTGTTTCTCGGTTGTTTTGCCGAATGAAGACTGCGCAAAAGAAAAGTAGCTCAATCTCAGAAATTGGCAAAAGAATCGGCTTCGATGTATTGTCATTTTCTGGGAAGCGACATCAACAAACGAAAGCGAAATAGAAAACGTCAATGAAATTCGGATGCAACAATGGTGATCTTAGCCGTTGAAATGCTGTCCCTGTCATATTTCCCGTGACCGAGGCCCGTCGATGGTTATTTGAGAAACCCGCATGTAACTATATTCTATTGCTTGTACGAAAATGCACATATTTACCAAATGAAATCTTTACATAGCCAAAGACTTTAATTATAAATTTAACTTAATTTGTTTTATTATAGTGAATTTATTTAAGTTCTAAAACAGTTTGCTTATTCTTAAAAAATAATCTTTTATTTACAAATATGTGAGAGTATGTATATAAAAATAAACTTAACTTGTTTTTTTTTTCATTAAAAAAAATTATTATGGCGGAACATGGTAAATATATTTACAAATTTTGTTCAAACATTTTTTTTTTGAGTTAACTTAAATTAAAAAAAAAAAAGTTAAAGCTTATAAAAGACAATTTCCTCTAATAGAATTGAATATATAAATATATGTATCAAATTTGTATGCAAATATTTGGATATCAGTCATGTACACAAGTGAGTCAAATGTAAGCCTCTCTCCTTCCTCTAGCTACCTACTACTAGATTTTTTTTCCATCAGTCTAGTTCGAGGTAATTAATTTCCTTCGGCATGGGGTTTTCAAAAACATTCATCGTAGCCGAAGTAATCCCCGTATCTGTTTGTGGCTGGACATTTCCAGCGTTAACTGGAACCGTCTGGCCATTAACTGGCATGAAAACACTGAAAGAAGACATCACATGGTTAATTGATTGCTTTATCGAAATATTTGAAATCTATTCTTACCTTAATGAATTTGTAGATCGGTACAGTGGTGGTGGAGTATTGATTCTGAATTGGGGATGTTGAGTTAATGCAGCTGGTTGGAATAGTAATCTGTGAAAAAAGGAAAAACATACATAGTAGTTTAAGAGATCATTAGTCTCTAGTTAATTCCAAGTGACTTACCCAACAGCGCACTCGTTTAGACTGGTCAAATACGATGGTGGTGGAGGCCGATGCTGGAACTCTGGATACAAGTGATAGCTTCCAGGTAAAGCCCGATTGTTGCAAAAGGGACTGTTGCAGTTGCGGCAGGTTTCCATGTGCCTAAAGCAAGGACATTCATCGACTTCATCCGGTATGCTGAGCCTCCAAATTGCGCCCGATATCACCAAAAGTGATACACCGATTCCAATCATAAGTAGCGCAGCGCTCAGGTATTGAGTCGAATGTTCAATAAGGCCAGTGGAGCCCAGTACAATCCCTCCCAGAGTGCAGGCAACGCCACCCAACGCTAAAACTCCAATAACAAAAGGAAGCGATGGACGGGAAAACCATTTGCGAAAGCATCCACGCTGTGCCGCCACAACATCGGGCGTTGATCTGTTGATGAAAAGAAAAGAAAATAATCGTTTTAGAATCTTTTGTTCAGTAAACCAGTAAATTCTAGTTCAATGTGCAACATATGCTGTCAGCAAACAAAAAAAAAGATTTAAATCGATGATAAGAAAGAAAAGAACATTACGAATGTGTGCGAGAGCAGGTGTTACGGTTATTCTTTCTGATGCACTTTTCTATTTTTGGGTAGGCATCCCACCTATTATATTCTTGCCCCGATTATCCTATAGGAAACCGAACAAGAGTGTTTTCTTTTTCTTGTTCGTACGAGTATGTGTGACTGGTGTCCCTTTTTCCTTGAATTATCTGCGGGTGTCTAAACCAACATGAAATGCTTTCATAGAAAACTGGGACATTTTAAGGATCCCATTAATTTCATCGTGTTCTGCTCTATTAGACATACGCGCAGCGTGAGGGATCCTATTTCTTTTTCTTACTTTTTTCTTTTTAGAAATTTTATATCTGTAGTTGGTTTCCTGCACCTTTTGTTGGGGTTTGCTTGCTTGCATCACCTATTGTTATGTTACAACAGGTGGGAATATATTTCAGCTCTTGCAAATGTCATGGGATTGTGTTGATTTGAAATGCATGTCTAAGAAGCCTGGTCATGTCTGTGTTGATATCGAGGATTAAAAGATAGTAATCTGAGCGAAAACCCTAACTAAACTATGTATGGGTTTAATGAACTCGAGAGCATCAAATTAAAATTTCGGATTACATATTTTGGCAAGGTTTGTAATTTGTAATACTTCGACGTATGCTATGCCAAGTGAACAGAAATGGATCAGACAGCTGGTATAAGAATTATGTGAGACAAATGCAACATACCTTTGGGTAACGACAGTTGAACAAATTTATTGGAGACGGAAGATAGAAAGTATAGCTTAAGTGATGCAAGTACCAGAGAACCTGTATGATTGAAGCATCGCCAAGTTGTTTAAGATGGACAATATAGACTTGAATGTTTTAAATGTAATAAAATTTCAAACTATAGCATGCGTGACTAAGGACGATGCATTCTATGCACCATCAAGGCCGGTACCACCTTGGTGTGTTGCACTCTAACCTAATAAACTCTCCATTACTTGAGCTTTCGAAACATTCGTGGTGGCTGAATCTTTTATCTCTATTAGGGCAGTGTCCTATTTGTTTTGTTTTTTTTTTGTCTAAGGAGTATGAATTTCGTTCAATCGTTTATTTCCTGTAGACTTCACTTCACTTGCCTGCATTTTATTTAATGCTGGTCGTCCACTACGCAATGGTGCCTAGTGAGGTCCTTGGCTTGTACTATTGCTACTTATTTTCCCAGTTCCACGTTATATGTCTTTATACTCTTCTCCGTTAATGGGATAATTATTGGAACTGGAGGAGCTACTGGCTCCGAGGCTCCCACTTCCAGGGTACTCCTTCTTTGTTTTAAAGTCAGTTTCATACTGAAGAATCGACTTTGTGATTGACATGAGAAGTTCTCCTCTTGCTTTCTTGAACGCTGCCGAAATATGAGCTTTAGGTCTAGTATCCAACCCAAATATTTTACTGTCTGTTTTTTTTGTTTTGTCTCGATTCCAAACTGGAGATCTATGTTCCTAGAAATCTTTCTTCTTGACCAAATAACTATTTCCAGCCTTAATCCATGTTCTTCAATTCTGTAAAGGACATGGCGCTTTCTCTGAGCAACTTCAGTGCTTCTTACATGAACAATGATCTCCTTCATGTAGGATTCCCGTGAGATCTTACTTCTAAAAAATGCATCAAATGCTATGTTCTATAGGTGAGGGCCTTTCATTGTATGGCAGGTCGCTATCTTTGAGGTAATCTTCTAACATCCGAGAAAGTTACATATATCACACCAACTAACAGAGTTGAAAGCGCTTCTCACGTCTAAAGTTGACAATAGAACGATATTTTCATAAGGCGGGGCTTTCTCTGCTAGGCCACCTTCATTCAGTCTGGACGGCAGCTGGAATTCACCGTTTCAGCATTTTTAGTGTTCTTGCTATCTGAACAAGGTTCAGTCCGCCGACCGGCTATATATGGACTTCAATGTCGAGCTTAAATAGGTGGAACATTATCTGTGGATTTTATTTGACATAATTTGAGTTTAAGGGACGACAAATTCACCCCATTCATTTAATTTATTATAGATACATGCCAGAGACTTCAATTGATACAGACTTCAATGCGTTTCAGTAGAATTCTGCCAAAGGCGGGAGCAAACCATTTCACCGAATTTTTAAATTATATTTGAGGAAAATATTTATTCCCCGAAATTCCCTTAGTGTAAGTTTAGAAACGTATGGACAGTAATCCCATGAGGATTGCCCGATCCGATACATTGAATCACAGCGATATCAAAACCCAGATACTGTTTGATTTAAAAAATATTATTTACGACCCTCAAGGGTATCCCGCTGCCACCGCCGCCGCAATCTCAGTTGAATACTTTATATCTCTTTCATATGAAGGTGTGAGGAAACAATTCCCTAGTGATTTTATTAAAACTTCCGGCTTTCATATTTCCTCATTCTTCTTTCGAAATAACCCTTCGTTGGCCGTGTGATAGATAACAATTTATGTTTCCTACGCCTATTGCATAAGGGTTCATTATTCCAATCCCCCAAGAAGGCCATAGCGTCCGGCATCATAATTTCATCTCATCATCTGCATCGGTGACCACCACAGCACAGCCACGCCCTGTTTTTCAGGAAATCATTAAAATAAAATGCAGTAGACCAACCATCAGTTTAAAATAAGAGTGATGCATGTAGGTACATAAAATATATGTACAGATGGTATATCATCTAGCGATGGACCGAGTGTGTTTATCTTTCACACCGTGCGTGCATGCGTGTATGTTTGCCACCATGTCATGTGTGATAATCGGATTTAAAGTGGACTAAATGCCCTCCAGAGGAAGGCTACTCTACAACGTACGCCGAGAATCGTTTTAATTTTCCCTATTTTAAGGCAGCCAAAGCCAAAAGCAAGACCAAAGAAGGAATTCCTCGAAGAAAAAAGCTATTTTATCCGTTGTTCTGGGGATATTAAACGCACACTCAATGGGAGTGTTTACAACCTCGGGGATCGTAAAAAATAAAACAAAGACATGACAACCAATCTGAATCTGGGCTCTTTATTTCTCCCAATTTGACTGTCTCCATCAGCACCCCCAATATGGTGTGTCGTCGACGCGGCCCCTACATAAATGCAGAAACCGAGAAACAGAAGAAAAATCATTTCAAATCCAAAAACAGACATCTCTCGTCTCCCGTCTTAGGATGAAGAAAATTTCAATTAAGTTTCCAACTGACAATCATCGATTGCACCCTGGGGTGTTGATATGAAGTGCGACCTTTCCGATGGCCTGCATTTGTGTAGATTGTTTTTTTTTGTCTGCTGCGTGTTTCGTGTTGTCGAGAAGGGGAGGGCACAGCAACTAAATTCAAATGCCAGTGGACTAGTCTGATTTTTTCTCTTTGATGCCCGGGGCTAATGACTTGGAGCAACAATTCATTTTCCGACTTTTGTCCCGGAGAAAATTTATTAGCTTTTGGCCGAGTTGGAAGAATACTTAATCATCACTTAGGAATAGAATGGATCTTGGGTTACAAAAGGCGAATATATATAGTATTTTTACAAAAAAATAAAAGCTGTGCAGCAATGACATGTTCCGTGTATGGTTTGACTTAGTTCGTTCTTCTTTTTAGTTTTCCTATAATAAATGTGCGCAGCTGCTTTTGATGTTTTGAAATATTGGATTAGAGGAAATTATTGCGTGCCGAGCGAGAGCAGTGTGCGTCTCTTTTGGAGAAGAATAAAAAATATCTGTAAAAATATGATTTATCACATGCGGCGTAAAATAATATTCATTAGCCGGATCGAGATGTGAGCTTAAGTTTTTTGTTTTTCCACCTGACTTTTCAATCATGTGAAACATTTTCTTTTACAGGAATTTTCTCTAGTTAATTAATGTCTTGGAATGATATTTCAGTCTTTGGGATCCAATGTTGTTCTTGACATGGAAACCTATGAGGTGGATTTCGTGTTGTTGCACAACGTTTGACCACTTTTGAGCTTAACCTACCTGGAAGAGTGTATGGATTAGGCTTAGGATAAATCGCTATCTTAGAGCCGAGAGATTTTGTGATTCAGAAAGTTTATTAAGAGACAAATTTGTTGTTGAAACCACACTCTTCGTTGAAATATTGAGACAGTATAACAGGATAAATCGTCGCATATACCTAAGAAAGACTAAGTTTATCAATTGTAGGAATTTTCAATTAAGTCGTCCAACCAATTTCAAGGCCTAATCATCTTTTCTGTGTGATAATCAGATCGTGCTTTACATTTCGAGGCTCTGGATAGAATTCTGATGGTGAACATATCTAATACAGGTCACACTTCCATACATGTATTCCCAGGCAACCTTGATTGCCAATATCGACAGCTAAATATGTATACTCCTCCATGTTGTAAAAAAAGCAAGCCCTAAAATAAGAGCTTGTCCAATGCCGCATCGCTATAGAGTACCTGTTTTTGCTGAAGTTGAATTATAGAAGATCCAATCAACTTCTAAGAGAAGACATTTCTTTTTTATAATTGTCCGCTGTGCGATAAAAAGGGAGGCTTCATACATTAGACTCAGCTTAACAATGACTTCTACAAAATCAGCACGAAGATAAGGTAGACGAAGAGCTCCTTAAAGTCCTAACAATTGAGGCTAGATCCTCTTGGGGTTTCAAGTCAATATACACCATTAAAATGCTACAGACATTTTCGTCATTACTTTAAGGGAACATCTAGGACCCTTGGTTTAAAATTGAAATCTTGAATAAAAGGTGAGCAGGTTGAAATGAGCACTGCAGTAACCTGCGGCGAGTTATTTTATTTAACTTGAATATCTGCCATCAAATATAAAACCGACATCACGTTAGAAATCTCCAAAGAACTGCTTCCTTGGGCTAAGAACTCAACTTTTTAAGGAAATACCTTCTTCCGCATGACTAATGAAAGTTCTTCTCCTTTGTATATATTCGCTGCAGATCGATTACGAGGTAACCCAGAAAAGTGAACATTTTAGGCAATGATGCAATTATATTGTGAAAAAATTTCCAGATCTAAGGAAAAATACCTGTAACCTAAAGTAACGATAATTTCAATGCTACGAGCATAATCACCTGATCAATCCAAGTTTTCTCTTACCCGGTAATACTCCTACCAAGTTTTCTGTTTCTTCGTAAAAAAATGTATCGACTATTTTCTTTGCCATTTCGCTAGTAAAATTCTTCGAAAAACCTCGGTCCCGTTGACATGAACACGTCATTAGTGAGACGATTGAATGATAAACAGGTAAGCTTTTGAAATAGCTGTGACAGGTAGAGTTTCAGCCTATGAAATTTCCGACATGGTAGAGGAAACCATTGCCTTACTTGTAGAGCACAAGTGTGTAACCATTTAGAGGCAGTACACCAAGGATCGAGCTATCTGGAGACGATAGCGCCACCTAAATAAGTTGTAGTTCCGAAAAAAACCAAAATGCTAAATTACTTCGTTACATTTCTTTGCGGTTATTTGGAGTGCGTGAATGGAGAGCCATTTGCCAATATTGGTTGAATATTTTCGGAGCTTCATCTGAGACCAAAACCTTTCAAAGACACCTGTGTGTTTGAATTGATTTCTCACTCGATACCTAGGTAGATGATTTTATCTTTTTCACATTCAAGCTAAACCGAGGCACTAAATTTAATAAAAGTTCTGCCTATTTTGAAAGGTGAAATTTATTTTTTATCTTGCCTCATGCAGTTGGAATCTGCTTTTTATACAGAATCAACTCTTTTACAACATAACAAAGTGGACGCTGATGCTACTTATCGCCCCGATTACCTATTGAATATTTTCAGCTTGACTTCATTTAAATCAGTTAACGCCCCGAAAGTGGTTCGATTTAAATGGAACACATCCATGCTGATAACAAAATACAATATACCACTGGGGGGTATTATGTATTTTCGTGACCAGACAAAGTAAACCATTATTTGAAAATTATGTAAAACAAAGATTAGATATGAAATATGCACGTGGGACTCCAAAGTGATCCATATTGACCTAAAAAAAAAAACACACCACAGTCAATTAGGTTGGGTCACTGTTATGACCATATTTATTGAGCCACAAACACAAAGCCTTAAGTGGATAGCCATATGCTATCATTTGACTCTCAAGACTTTTGATAAATCTCCTCAAGACTTGCTATAAATTCGAAGTATAAAAAAAAAACAGTTTTCATTTCCTATCTCATAGGTTTCCCACACAGCAAACACAGAAACCTTGTCTACAACCGTTAATTAGAATATTTCTTTTTTTTTTCAAGCAAATAAATCCAAGTCAATAAATATTGATGCCACCTGAATTTTTCTTGTTACGTATGATTTTCACGTATGCCGCGTCGCTACCGCACCAAAAACTTGAAGCTCTGCTATAGTGTCCATAATAAGGTATACAAACTACACTCAAAACGGTCAAGGGGTTTCCATCATATATGTATGTACGTAGTGCACATGAACAAATAAAAATGGTTTTATATTTACATTCGTGCTCCAAAGGCATAAACATAGGAGGTCTCCAGCACAGTTCGTGCACTTAACCACACGTGAAGTGCTCAGATACATTTCCATTTCAAGATGGAAATGGGCTCATTAAACTTCAATTCCCTCTTGAAAGACATAGAAAGGCACAACACAAAAACTAGGTACTTGGGAATGTGGACACATTCTCGGAACAAACAAAAACCGTCATCCCATTGTGCGCTGGGCAGGAAGTACGTTTTGTTAATTACCCTAATGTCCAGCACGCAAATGGTTACAAAGTAGAGAGCCCGACAAAGAAGTCGAGGGCGAGATACTAATGCGTGATGGAATAATTAGTTAAATTTGTGCGAAGAAACTAATAAAGACTATACGTAGATTCTTTTGTCACATTGGGATGGGGAGGGATACATCCTAAATTTACGATATTAATTGCAGTTCAGTGCGCCGCAACACTACACTCGTACGTATTGTATTGTGTTTCGAAATCTGCTGCTAAGCAGCTTAACCGACCAATTATATTCGAGCCTCACAGGATATTATTCTATCGTTAGACGGCTTAAAATTAATCTCTCTCTCTCTCTCTGTAGAATACCACCACATGACGGTGCATTATGTGTGCATTCATATCACACCTAACGAGACCGACATATCAGTCCGCGGCTGAGTTGGTTTGTCGTTTGGATATGCATATCGAGATCAATGAAATTGTATTTCTTTTTTACGAGAATACTTGACACATTGGGTATTATTATTATTATAACCAAGGTGTTGATGTTTTTGTAGATGACTGACATTTTTGTTTGCATCGAAAGGCGTTTTAAACGCCTTTCTATGGGAGAACATGATTTGGTGCTGACAACATCAGTCAGACTTTCTCATTTGTTTTGTCTACTTGGGACCGTTTCTTCTTTCAATTGAAGTAGGTCAATTAGAGCATGTTCATGTACTTGTACTAGATACTGTAAATGTTTAGAAAAACCCTAGCATGCGGGAAACTGTCGAGAGAATAAAAATGGGGGTTTCATGGGAACAAAAATATAATAGAAACTACTTTGCATGACAGCTCAAAAGGGTCTATACAATTGATATATCAGTCTTTTTTATATCTTGATTTCGTGGGTCTCTCTCTTTAGAGTGTTACTTTATCACTGGAAAGTGTTTATAGTAATTCGGGAGGAAGTAAAAGTAGTAATAAAAAAACGCTGCTTTAATCAGCACTTAAATTTAGATTTGTGGTGAATCATTGCACGGTTGAATTTGGAGCTTTTGTTTTCTAGTTGACAGAGACCAGCAGGAGCTTGTCCCACATTATCTTTGGTTGTGGGAGAATGTGGGTGCAGTGGCTTGGTGGTTAAGTGCTTTCAAATCCCGGCCTGTACCACCTGAAAGTTTTTATTCGCTGCCCCACCTCTTGCGAACGTCAGACAAACATTCTGTCAGAACTGTCATGAGAATAAGGGAGAATAAGGTTTGTTGAAACAGCATAAATCTAAGAGATTATTTCATAAATCTCCAATAAAATATTTAAATCTGAAGCCGATTTCAATGTCCACTTTTTCACGTTGTATTAGTAAGGCACTGGTTTTCGGTTTATAGTTTTTTTTGGATATTTAGTATATTTCTAAGGTGCTTCGAATTCTGTTATTTGAGCTCCGTGCATTCTCAACACCATGAATAAGAAACCAAGAAACCAATCGGCCACCATCCTTCACATTGAAAACGCTGACATTTATTGAATAACTTAGTAAGTACTTTAAGTCAATGCATAATGTTGGACAGACAGATAAGTAATTATACACATAGTCAACTAAGACGATTTTTATCTCTCTCGCTTTCCCTTTTTTATTTGCTTCAAAAAGGCATAGAACTGTGTCTGTATAACTTTTTGCATGCAAATTAAATTGAGCCAAGAAATCCATTTTGGAAAAAATCATTAATGTCAAACTGTGCTTTAAACACCATATTTTTGACAATCAACAGCACCCTCTGTGGTTCACACGTATTCACACATAGGAAATTTAAGAGCAAAGAATGCGGCAATTTTTTAAAAAAGTTTGCGGTTCAAGGAGACTGGAGTATGCTGAGTTTACTATCTGCTTAATTACTCATCTGTGATGTTGGACAACTAAGCGCGGGGTACCACGTTCAAATCTGACCCGGAACCACCTTATTAGCTGTCACACCTCTTGCAAAGTTTGAAATATTTTTAAAAAATTAAATCGTCATACACACAATAGTTGAAGAGGATAATTTTTAGGTATTTAGGTATGGGCCGTATACGCCCAGTTTTGTTTTTTATAATTTTTGAGTCATTAACCCTTAAAAGTAACTGCAGCTTCAAATCGGACAGGGCACTTTTTTTAATTTTGGACCTATTTTACTGTAACTATTTTAATGTAAAATGAAGCACTTTTAGGCCCGATAGAGAAAATATATAACTAGGCACCATCGGTGCTACTTTAGAACTAGTTTTTAGTAGTATATTCACTAAAAAAAATGTTTTCAAACAAAACCAAGGTAAATAACAAAAAATTAATAAAACCGAGTATTGTAACAGAAAAATGCATTAATGTTAATTAAAAACGTATAGGTACACATGATTCATCCCAAATATTGCAAGAGTCATTCAACTCAGTCATTGTGAAATGTGAATAGGTTCGTTTATGGATAGTGACTGCGTTCAGATAAAAAATTTAACTTTTTCGAAAACTTTTGTTGTTATGTTTTCTGCTAAAAGGATTCAAGTATACTACAATAGAAGATATAAATTTTTGGCAGTAGATTTAAATTTCGAATAAAAATGCAGTAGATCTCCTGCAATTACAGTAAAGTGGCAACACTGCTAGGCACGGCACTGAGACTGAAAAGAGTGGAACGTTGCGAAAAGAATGAATTCAGTTGGAGAAGGGGAGCAATAAGCAATAAAAGGTAAAAATTCGCGTTCACTATATTCCATGCTAAATTATAGGTATGTCTTCAATTACATATTTGGAGCTAGTTAACAGAATTCAAAAACGTGCGATACAACTTATTGGCGACCGAGATATTGCGAATTCGCTTGACCCTCTTAGTCATCGTCGTAATGTCTCCTGCCTATAGTTGTTCTATCGATACTACCATCACAAGTGCTCAAACGAAAAAGGCAGTTGCATTCCTCCCCTTCAACACTTCAACCGTAACAGCCGCCATGCCAGGAATGCTCATCAGTTCACCCTAAACCCTATATTCGGTCGAACTGTGAAATTTAAGGATTCGTTCCTCTGCCGTACAATACGAATGTGGAATGCTCGACCTCACTCTGTTTTTCCTGACCATTACAATTTACAAACATTAAAAATCAATGTGCATCGGTTTCTCATCATTTCTTCTAATCCCTCATTTCCTTAACGCCCGTGCTGTGTTACTATAACATTATAAGGTTGCTAACAATCCCTTTTGCACGCGCAAATTATAAAAAAAAATGTCTATGTTCACCTATACATCTCGCTATTCTAGTAAACAAATTTACTCTAGAACGTCGATATTCTTGAAGCTCTGACGAATAACACATTGATAAAATAGTGAGGTCTATTACCACCCAGAAAGGCTCAACTTTCTAAATTTTACAGCTTCAAAAACAAGATTTGCAGATTTGGAATAGCGAAAAGAAAAATTCATTAAAGCAAAAGATGTTGAATATCTCATGTATTTGTATTCGTCCACAAAAAGCTAAGCCGGCCTAAACTCAGAAATAAAAATAATTTTCTTTTATAATTAAATAATATGTAGATTAATCTTGCCATGTTCAAAAATCGAGGCAGGCGCTTTTTCGGAAGTGGGGGTATAATTCTGCAAATAATCGTCTAAAATCGTTGTAGAGCTTTGCCACGCAATAGCAAATTTCATATCCTGCCCCTCATGCCAGAAGCATGAATGTGCAATTTTTCCAATTTTGAATTAATTTATTTGGTTGGACTAACCTTTGGGTGTTCCATGTTATACCATAATCTAGAAGGTCATGTGCGCAAGGAAACCATAATATTTTTAAAAAAATTTCTGAAACCAAACCTTGTAATTTTACAAAAGCAATCAACATTCAAACATGATTTCCCATCAATTCATTAGTCTATATTCATATTTCTGGCCTATGGAGGGCCGAGCGTGAAAATTTAACTGGAAATGGCACGAACTAGGTGTTACCTCACTTGTGCAATTGAATTAGTAATATCAAATGCAACATTGTTCACTCCAAGCACATGTTGACAATGATGTTGACACGTCAAAAATTACCAAAACACACAAAAGCACATCTTGAAACTAGGGAAGTCGAAATCTTAAGGTTGACTGTCAAGGAACTCGCTATTGGCTTGAATGTTTAAAAATGCACTTGAAAAATTTCCAACATAAACACCACGCTAAAACGCCGAGTATAGATGAAGGGTCATTAGACCATAATCATCGTTGCCACATGATATGGACATCAACATGTCTCTAATATTTTATACGATTTCCAATTTTATAGCACTTAAGACCACCCAATGACTGACACCCTATTTTGTATAAATCTGGAAATAAGTTACCAAGACTCGATTCCAACCTAAGTCTTGTGCTAAATCTTGCGAGTTAAAATTAAATGAAAATCTTCTTAAATATTCCATTTCGAAAGGGCCTAATATTTCGACTTCGAACACGCGGGGTCGAAAAAGCAATGTCAAATAATAACACCTTACTTTTTAGTCAACAAATGCATTTTTCTCTCTCCTATACAAGCAGTCTTTCATCATCATTTTCGTGCAACATGCCTGTGAACACAAGAACCTGTCAACGTTACGCATAAGACCATGATCTGAACAAGATACCGATGAAGGAAACCACCGACCGCCAGCCAACCTGGTTATATCGAAAACAATCTTTAAAAATAATTAAAAATTCAAACATTTCCCCCAAATGCTGGCCACTCCATTACCTTAAGCACACTATTCTGAGGTACCTAACACCTCACAATAAAAAAAAAAAAAAACGACATACCATGAACACCAAAATGAACTTAAAAATCAATTAGCTAAAAACCGTAAATCAGTGCTACACACTGAAGACACACCATCGAGGAGAAGACCTCTCCCTTCTCTCTCATTGAAAATCCTTTCTTTTTTTCGTTTTTACTTTTTTCACTCATTACAAGTTATTAATGCGTTTTCACACCCAAAAGCCATTAAGAAACCGCTGCTTGCTGACTGAAAGAACTTAGAATGGGAAAAATAAATAAATTAATAATAATTATATTCACTTCCCTTTACGACAGATTCATGGAGCGATTTATTATCCCTACGATGATGGTGTTGTTTTCATTGGTGTTCGCAGACGGTAATTAAAATAATAAAAGTTATATATGGTGGCTAAGAAGGCTAGCCTACCAACGGGTCTATAGTCAGAGAAAACAGTCAACAGTCAACAGTCATACCAGACATCGATGTCGAATAAAAAATGTTCTAATAAAACAGAAACCAAAAAAAGAATCCTTATTACTGCAAATGGAAATGATCGTCGTCGTAAAAGTGCCGAATGAAAAACACTTGATTTCTTCTCTCCTGATACCGTAATATGTTTGGTATCGGTATATCCGCGGCCAAATGGATGGAAGCAGAGGATCGTAAAAATTGACGCGAGGTGGAACCGCCTTAACGGCAATTGAAAAGGTAGTAGTGTCGTAAAAGAAAACGTAAATCGCATTAGCCAGAGCCAGACACGCATTTGGTTTGATATCCTGCTGCTACCTATTTTGGTATGTTATGGAATATTGCATATTCTGCTGGTTTTTTTTCTAGTAAATTGAAATTTTCAATTCGACAAATTTATCACTTTGAATACGAAACACGAAAGACGAATTTCAATTGGGTAATGTCCTCGCACTCAATGGTATGCAAATAAAGGTACCTACCTGTACCTAGGCACCGACTGTATGGAAGTGTACCATTAAGTTGAAAGGGTGGGCAATCAGGAAATGTTGCGGAAGTGTTAAGTGCATTGACTCAATATGGCAAATAAGGGTATGCAATATTTAAAATTTAATATTCAAACATGAATGAGATGAATTTGAGGTACATTAAGCTGATTCCATAGTCAAATGGAAATTTTCTCATTACTAACTATGGATATCGACTGAAACTAGCTGCAACGCCCAAATCTATTACTTTCTAATAACGAAGATGGATAATGGCAGTAGGTGTTCTTCGTTTATATTATTAGGTATGCAAAAAACAGCATTGCTGGTGTTGTGAGTTGTCGATAGGTAATATTTTTTGAATTTAACTCAGATTTTAAGCTTAAACTTACTTATTCTGTTGAGTTTTGTCACATGAATCTTTCAAGAATAAATCTATGCTATGTTCTTCGAACGGTGCAGCGAAATAACTTCACGGACATCTGCTTTATTTACATCACAAGAATTGTAGTGAAATTATTTCCCACCTATCAGTCAACAGTTGAAGGGAAATTTCATACCTAAAAATTGTGGGTGCAGTGGCTTAGTGGTTAAGTGCGTTAGACCACTAAGTGAGAGGTCGCTGGTTCAAATCCCGACCTGTACCACCTGAAAGTTTTTATTCGCTGCCCCACCTCTTGCGAACGTCTGACAAACATCCAAGAGTAAGAAATGTCATGAGAAGCTTCTCAAAAATAAATTGCCGTTCGGAATCGGCATTAAACTGTAGGTCGTTTCAAAAAATATAACTTCGCACACACAATGGTTGGAGAAGCTTTTTTAGAAATTGTTCATTAACATTGTGAGCTCTCTGAGCAAATGAAATACTTCCTTCTCCCAATCAGTTCTAGGCTGCGGAAAGTAGGAGAAAGACTCTTAAGCCTGCGAGACGGGTCGAGGCTAGAAAATTTTATAAGTTTTAGTGAACATTTTTTTTATAGGTTAAGTTACTTCCCACTAAAAAGTTAAATTGTTACCCACTTGAAGCGAGAAATAACTTCACATTATAAAAGTACGAAATATTTGCATATCTTAAGCACTAGTCCCTCGAAGTCAGATCTATAAAAATCAAAACTTATTTATAAAACTTTAGATTCACTCATTGAATATAAGAAATCTAGAACATTGATTTGACAACTTGTGTCTTTAGATTAAGTTTTAGAAAGAATTTAAGCGGCTGTATGTCACAAAAATTCTATAATGCCTTCTTGTCGTTTTGATAATCGAGCATTTTTTTCATTTTGATACTAACGCACCCTTAAATTTGTTTTATGATCTGTCAATGTCAAAAAGTGGTGAAGTTCATGTCCGAGCAAAGCTTGAAAATCAAACAAAATAGAGGTCATTGAAGATAATTTTTCGCTTAATGGCACAAAATATACATTATTGGATAGCAACAACCCTGATATCCTCCAAGACACTCCTTAACATTCACAAAAAGTGACCGTGGGCTCTGGATATAGCCTGATATGCGAGGAAGAGTGGTGAAAATGAACTCCAAAGAATCGATTCGATATAAATGTGCTCGCGATGTGGTCATATGAACGAGATCGAAAAAAGGCTGCGGGCGCATAGTAGGTATTCTGACGGGCCATATTGCTTTTACCAAACCCTATACTTGATAGGTACAAGGCCATATATGGCTTTTAATTTTTGATTTACGAAATAAGAAATAAACAGCTCTAAGAACCAACAGTTTTCAGTTGCATTCGAAGCTAAGCTTAGTTGAAGCTTTATTTGAAAACCGGCCTATGTTCTAGAAATTTTGTTTCACAAATAGCTTTATTAAACTACATAAAAAGTAAGTCAGAGAAATTTAATTTTTTTCCATGTGGGTTATAATTTATGCAGTAGAGGGTTAACATATTACTTTATAGGGAAGAGCGGGACTGGATAAGATAGTAACAGATAAAAAAACAGAGTTCCTCTTAGAATTAAGAATCGCATGAAGGAGAAAAAAAATGTCGTCTTCTCGATAGCTATTTTTTTCCGTGAAATTTTCAATTTGAGCTTTTTTGGTAAAATATGTTATTTTATGTAAATCAAACCATTGACATACATTTTCTACGTTTCGCTGGTATTCCTCAGTATGTCTGAAATGCTTGTTAAATAATTATTTTTAGAGTAAGAATTTATTGATCCAGGTTTTTTGATTTTAGTTAAAAGTGTTACTTTTAGCCCCACTCTCCCCTACGTCACTCGGAATAAATTTACACCCGATATCTTAATTATTCTGTGTTATATTTAAATAAAAAAATTGTTATGTCCTTATAACAAAACCCAGTCACTTAAAATTTCTGAGTTGTCATATCTTTAAAAGGAAAGGAGATATTCAATGCCGTATTTATGTTTTATGTTTTGAGTGGTAAGATAAACTTCAGATACTTTCTTGAATAATTAAACATTAATACCAGACCGAGAATAACAAGAAAGCAAGCATTTTTATTTAAAAGTATTTATGTCTAGATGCGACTTTGTATAGGAGAAATAGATCTATCAACATGCGCATTTCAGCAAATATAATCAAACAACAAAGCAACAAGTTTAGTTAGACAGCCAAATTTTAACAATTAACCAACATTTCAGTATCTACAACAAAAACATAAGTAAGCAATTGTTACCAAAAAGACAAACTCTAACATTTGGGAAGTTTGATGAATTCCCGGTTTTTGTAACACAAAACGACAATTGTCAAAATTGATTGTTAAATTGTTGCAAAACTCTATAAGAGATTGTCACCTGTTGTTTTTATTTTCTGTTAAATTTGATTTATAATTATAAATAATTTAATGTTTGTGAAATATTGGCGCAATGGGGTGCTTTATGTGTTGGTGATCTCCAATACAATATCCCAATGTCAAAGATCAAGTAGTTGATTAGGCGACTTGCAATTATTTTCTTGTGATTACTTAAACTCTCCTATCGCATGTGACAGGTCCCGCTCGCAAAACTTTGTTGATTCCCTTAGTGTAGTTGCTTTTCCTCAGGCAGGCGTAGTTAACTATAGTTTTCTTAGAGATTTCCAGGAGATTTTGGATATTTCAGAGACTTCGGTTTGATGGCAATTTGTTTTTGGGAAGATTTCGTACGACTGCCGTATAATAAAGATTCGACTCAGATATAAGATTATATATTTTTTCCTAATTGAATGACTTTTAACAGATCAAATGGTTGGTTTTTCGAATAGAGATAAAACTGACATTTTTTGGTCAAATCTAAATCTAAATCTAATGTCATTTATGTTCAGTTTGGTTTGCCATTTCATCATGAATAGGTTGACAAATGAACAACGCTTGCAAATCGTCAGTTCGCAAAGTTTACCGCAAAATTTTGTTCAGTGATGAGGCTCACTTTGGGTTGAATGGCTACGTCAACAAGCAAAATTGCCGCATTTGGAGTGAAGAGAATCCACATGAGACCCTTGAAATGCCATTACATCCACAAAAACTGACTGTTAGGTGTGCTCTATGGGCTGGTGGAGTCATTGGGCCATGCTTATTCCGAAATGATGCTGGAGAGTCAGTTACCATTAATGGAGATCGATAGAGAGCCATGATAAAAGACTATTTTGTTCCCGAATCGGATGGTATGAATGTGGATGAGATGTGGTTCCAACAAGACAGCGTTACATGCCACACAGCGCACGTCACAATCGATTTATTGAAGGAAACATTCCATGAGCGCATAATTTCCTGGAATGGACCTGTCAATTGGCCACCAAGATCGTGTGATTTGACACCATTGGATTATTTTCTTTGGGGATATGTGAAGTCGCTCGCCTACGCCAACAAACCAGAAACGACATACAGCCCCAAATGCTAGAAAAAGTGGCTAAAAATTGGACCTCTAGACTTGTCTTTATTCGAACCAGCCGATGGACATTAAAATGATTTTCTTGTGTTTTATTTCAATTCGAAGTTCTATACCTCTAAAAAAAACACCCTGTATTATTTTCTGATAAATCGGAAAAAGAAGAAAACGTATTCTGTGCTGCACCCTGCAATAGGCACCTGTCTTAAATAATCATTGTAATGTCTCATTTGATTCGGAAACAAGCTGGTATGACACACCAATCTAAATGTCTTCCGCTTTGAGGAAAGTGTCAGTCAAAGTCCAACGGCGCGCGCCCAGTTGGAGTGCAGTCCTTTGCAGCGACTTCTCAAATTTATATCTACATATCAGTAATCAGAACAGTTTCCACACAAATGTGCATTTTTATACGAATTGACATTATGTTTATGCATACTAACCGGGTCCCAACATTGTCTCTCTTTCTTAAGCGCCTCAATGTTCGTAGAACAACTTCATTTGAATAACATGACTACCCAGTTGAACGTATTGCTTTACAGTCATATCAGTTACAGTTGTTTTTTTTTTTGGTTTTTGATTTTCAAATCCATTCTACATCTTCTTCTCCATAATAATTATTCTATAGAATAATGATTACTACTATCATTTGCCATGCACGTGCGTTTAGTGGTTTGTGTTTTGCTTGTAAAAAGAAAAAAACCCTATTCACCGCCTGAAATTTGATCCTTTTTTTTTCTTCGAAATGAGGAACAAACAATATTCATTCATTTATCTTCCACTTCATAAGTGATCCATGTGAATTAATTAAAATCGACCATCACGTGTAGAACATTGAACTTGCAGGTCTGTTTTTTTTTTTTTTTTTAGGACAACAATTTTGTGGAGTGGACTTCCTCTTGGGTTTCAAATGACACTGCTCAAAAGACAAACAACAACTTAGTTTTTTATTTGTCATGTTTGTCTTTTTCCCGATTGTGTTTGTGTACTTTGGAAGCCGCCAGTGACCAGTTTATTTGACTTTTCTAAAAAGGATGGACATGAACTACACATCCACACATGTGAACGGAATATGTATGTATGGACAACATGTGTGATGTATGTGGTGCCATTATTTTGTTTGCGTTCTCTTTTTGTTTGAACTGCAACTACAACCCAGGGCGATGTTTTTTTTTTTTTATTGGTTCATTAAAATAAAACTTTGTTTAAATCTATTTGATGCCGAAAAAGGAAAACGATCTATAGGTATTCGAAAGTAGAAAACGTTTTAAAAATATACATTTTATTATATTAAACATTTTTAGGGAATAACAGAAGTTTGTTTACATTTGAGGGATATTTAAATATTTACAAGAAAATACGTTTTTAGGGTTCCCTTTTTTTTTAAAAAAAATTATCGTCTCAATTTTATTGAAGATGCCACTGAAATTAAATTGTATTCGAGAACAACTAATACGAGAGATTGCATATCCTGTTGATGACAGATTGGTGTATGTAGTGGCCCCGTTTGTTGGACCTCTGAATAGGGGCTTGAATTTGGACTCAAATTGTAATCAGGTTCTTAATATATAAATTAGATTAATATATATAATAGGATCTTATCTGGATCAGACAAATGTAGGTACATTAGCATTTGATTGACCTCAGTGATTTAACTGGGAAACTGGGAGGCATCCGGAAACTTATTTGAGGCTGAAGCGGTGAGACCCACAGGTAGACCAGTAGGGATAAAGCTTAGCCCTGATCACAAACTTCCGAAAAAAGGAAAGATGAAGAGTGCGAATCCAAGGCAATACCCCACTTGATGTATGGTAACGAAATGGATAAATTTACGCTTGAACATCATTGGGAAATATTGCAGTTCCGTTTACAAAACAGCAGTGCGAATTTTAAAAAGAAACTCTGGCCGAAATAATGCACCAACTGCAGCTGGTGTAAGCAATTTTCTGCAGAAAGCTCGTGAAGTGAGGCTAGTTGGCTGATTAATTCCAGGGTTCAAACTGTGCGCTCAATGAAGATTGGCAAAAGTGTGCGCCTAAGCGCTTCGTATCCTTAATGTCTGTTGATTTGTTGGTGCATTTTTTTTACAAGACGATAATGGACGAAACGTTACAATCAATACAGAACGTTTCTGAAGTTTGAGTATTTGGCGAGCTATGGTTCCAGCAAGATGGAGCAGTTTGCTACAGAAGCCATGCAGAGTCCAATAAATCGATTAAGTCCACACTAAGTTCAATGAGCTTGCAAAAAGTCGTTTTGGTGATCATGCTTTGCCGCCACAGAGCTGCGACTGGACGACGAGGGGTGCCATTAAAGATCGATGCCATGCGGACAAACCAGAGAAGATATAGGCACTCCAGAACGATATTGGTCAAGATATTAGTCGAACCATCAAAAATATATTGATCAAGCCAACCGTTTACTCTTTTCATTAAAGCAACAATCTTTGAAAAATAATTCTTACACATTTTAGAGTTGTTTAGCCTATATGGTGGCTTATGGCGTGCTATACTACTCACTCGGCTATAACTTTTGATCCAATTGAGATATCGCAATGGAAAATATATGGAATTTGAAAAGAATACAGGAGAATCGAGTGGTGTTATTAACTCAATTTCAAAGTCGACTTAAGCACTATGCCTTAAAAGAACTAGCCCTTAAGCCCTAAAAAACTAAAACAACAGATGTGCATACGTCTTGAATACAAAGTATCACAAGCTCAAAGTAACCATTGCCGGACAGCATTGAGCGACACCCACTTATGGTGGATTGAAAAGGTAACATTTCAGGGAAAATAATTCATATTAAAATGTTTATTGTGAATTTAATACACACCAGCATTTTAAAATTCTTTTTTTCAGAAGATTTAGGTTCGATTTTATGTCATTTGATACTAGGCCCACGACGATAAAAGAAAATCCCTTTACCATGTGACAGGTTTTCATGATTTTTAACTATCTACGAGTACCTATACGAAAGATAATGTTAATTCAACCTCAGTTTAGATGGACGAAGTATGGATATCAACACGTCGTCGTCTCTACGAGTGTCGTTTAAAATACGAGTTGGTCAAATTTCAGTGGTTTCCTATAACCGTTTTTGACGATTTGTGTTGACAGTTTAAATATAAAAATTAAGTTACGGCAATAACAGCAATCTCAAACTTTTTTAACACCTCAAACACCTATAGTTTTTCATTTTCGATTGGGTAGGTGCTGGACTGTTGCGTATAATGCGATGATTGTTTTTTTATCAAAACTTAAGACAAAGTACGTTTTTCAGAAACGGGGTGGAAACCTGTAGTAATATTTAGTAGGTGGGTATGGGGTGGAGAGGTGCAAGGTCAATCATGGAGTACTTATTTTGTTAAGACAAGGTAAACGACCACAGGACGACATTTGGCTTGAATAACAATGGACCAATACTCTAGGATTTGGATTTCCTTTCAGTTGAAGCCAGTTAAGTCGTACAAGCTTTGGAATGCCAATTAGATTGAGCATAAATAAGACTTAACTACCTAATCTTGAGCTAAAACCTATTCTTGGATATGTAGAGCTCCAACTAAGTCAATGTAATGCTTCACCTAGCATAACCTTCGTGAATAAAACATTCATATCGCATGCTCCGCCAAATAAAGGGTGTTTGTTTTTAGAGGTATACAATTTCGAATTGAAATAAAACACAAGAAAATCGTTTTAATGTCCTTCAATTTGGCTTTATTGGAAGGATAATTTTATGCCATTAATGTTTAAATATGATTTCGGGCATGTAGCAGCCGCGGCTGGTTCGAATAAAGACAAGTCTAGAGGTCAAATTTTCAACCACTTTTTTAAGCATTTAGGGCTGTATGTCGGCAACGACAACAAACCCCTAAAGTTTCTGGTTTGTTGGCGTAGGCGAGCGACTTCACATATTACCAAAGAAAATAATCCAATAGTGTCAAATCACACGATCTTGGTGGTCAATTGACAAGTCCATTCCGCGAAATTATGCGCTCATCGAATGATTCCTTCAATAAATCGATTGTGACTTGCGCTGTGTGGCATGTAACGCTGTCTTGTTGGAATCACATCTCATCCACATTCATGCCATCCGATTCGGGAACAAAATAGTCGGTTATCATGGCTCTATACCGGTGTCCATTGAGTAGTGCCCATAGGGCACACCAAACAGTCAGATTTTGTGGATGTAACGGTGTCTCAACATACACTTGAGGATTATCATCACTCCAAATACGGCAGTTTGGTTTATTGATGTAACCATTCAACCAAAAGTGAGCTTTATCGCTAATAAAAATTCGCTTATTACAAAATTCGAACAGAGCCATTATTTTCAAAATAAATTTGCCCGATTTGCAAGCGTTGTTCACTTGTCAACCTGTTCATGATGAAAATGGCAAATCAAACTGAACATAAATGACATTAGAGTTGCCAGATTTGACCACAAAATGTAAGTTTTATCTCTATTCGAAAAACCAACCTCTAAAAAAAACACCTTTTATAATAAAAGGCTGAGTGAAATACTGGTGTTGGAATGTGCATTATAATTTTTAAACAAACAAGCATTATGCAATAGAATAAAAATATTATTACAAATTCGCAAATAAAGTTCAGTCATTCTAACATGCGATCACCAGTTTGGATCTTTTTTTGTTTAGAACTGCCCAAATTCTTGAATCGAATTCGTTTCAGTGTGATTGATTTTATTCGCAGAAAGAAGTAAAGCAGAAGAAGGTATATAAAAAACTTGCAATATAGAAGAGAAACGGAATTGTTTCACTTATCGGAATATGCCCAGTACTCAAGGTTGCCAATTTCTATCTCATCCCACCAATCAAGATACAGTTAACGCAGTTTCCTACAGGTATTGTATAGTTAAAAAAATGTTAACTATTGCAAGCCCCGCCAAACTGCAATTGCAGTTCTTCAAGTATGTGTAAAAAATGTATCTAAATCAAAGAAGTCCCCACAATCTCCCCCCTAATCGATCTAAAGTTAAATTGAAAATGTTCATCAATCGATGGCTTCAACATTCAAACTTCTCAAAAAACATGTTGTAAACATTTTCAATTTAATGGAATGTCAAGTTGTCCAAATGAGCAGTCTAATTCTCAATATTCATAGTGCTGCATTTAAATTTAATTTATTTCCAAGTTTCATTCATTTTTCATGTCAATATTGGCATCTACTTTACACCATTCCAGTGTCCCCCCCAAAAAGCAAAGCCATGCCAAGACAAAGAATCCCAATTAGTAAATTCCATGTCTTAAATATGTAACCGAAATGGATCCCGTCATCATTGAATAAAAGCCCCAACAAAAAGAAACCATCTAACAACGGTCTCCCTTCTATCCAACCAACAACCAGATTCCTTGTAATTTATAATTTCCCTTTGCCTCCAGACCGCCCTTCGCATAAAGACGAATAATAATGAATAAAGGAAAGAAACCATAAAACGAGAATGCTCCACATTCTATTGCCCGATTTATGGTACCTACAAGAAAAGGAGGAATCATTTGCTTTTGAAGATTCGGAAAAAGGAATTCCAACGAGTATATGAGAAGGTACGGATACCTAACCTAGACCGATTATGATTATTGGCATCATTACCTGTGACCGCCGCTAACAGGAACAGCCGACATTATTTGATGATGATGACGATCGACAAATGGGCTGGCTGCCGCCGCCGCTGCTGCGATTTGTTCCATCGGAGTGCTGGATAGTAGTCCTGTGGTATTAGCACTTGGGTCGATGAAGATGGCTGTATACTGTGGGGGAAAGGTGTTTGCAAAAGCTTCGGCTGTTCTTCTTTGTAGAGAATTGCATTTCTTTGACTTTCGACGGGACTTTTTGCTTTGACGAGAATCCCGACTAGTGTTGAGGACATCCGCCTGCGATTGATGCTGCTGCTGCTGTTGCTGTTGTGGCGGCAATTGGAGCTCACTATATATGCTACTATCCAACATGTTACTATCACTACCCGAACGATTTAGAACGAAATCAATATTCGCATCCTCGTCGTCATCTAGCAGAGCTGTGCTTTCGTCGAGCACTTCAATTGACGAGCCATTTGCGAGGAGGATATCACAGTTGTCATCGCTGGACGATGTAATCACAATTTCAGGCAACGATACGCATGACGGCGGCGATAAAGACGACACACTATGGCATGGTTCCACTAAGGGGGTAGCACTTTGGATAGCACCCTCAAGGGTGCCATTTTCAAACACCGTAACGGAATCACGCTTTGCACTACTATCGCCACCACCACCACCACTACATGTTGTTGTATCCTTTGAATGGCGTTTCGTATTCATTGCACCGAATTTCTTCTTTGGTGTTGTTAACATTTTGTCGCACTTAAACAAACTTTTTTTTTTGTAAATCAAAACACAATTCTTGAAAGAGTATCCAGAAAGCAAGAATTTCACAATAATAAACTTGAGCGATAAAACCAAAAAATTAAAATATATAAAACCCCAAGATGTCTATCACAGAGTACGAAGACGAACGACGACGACGCACGCAAGCACGCACTTTCTTTTCAACATGAAGGACCGCCAAAAACTGAATTCAAATCTGAAAATTGTGTTTGAAACCTTTGGACGTTGTGTATAGATGCAATCGATCGCTTCTCTCTGTCTTTCGTGGTAGTTGCTTCTTCTTTTCTGTTTTCACCCTCAGTTTTGGTTTTCTATGGCTTCGGATTCTGTTTTATTATTTTTTTTTTTCTGTGTGTTAAATTTTTCTATTTTATTATCCACGATGTTCTGTGTTGGGTCAAAATGTGCGTTGTTCTTATTGTTTTCCGCTCTCTGGCATTTGGGAGTATGAGTGCTTAAAGATACGAAAACGAATACATGCGGAGATGCAATTGGGAATTGGGATTAAATCAATGGCAAACGCATCTATTTTTTTTTGTTTGTTATAAAATTTGGAAGATGCCTTTTGTGATGTTATGGGTGATGGTGTTTCTCTTTGTTGTTGTTGTAGGTAATCCTGTGCCGGAATAGTGTTGTGCTTATATTATTTTGGGAATAGTATTGCCAGAAGGTTTTGATGAATTGAATTATAAATGCTTACGTAGATAGGTAAAGCCACCAATCTTTTGGTACCTAGATATGAAAGAGTTGAAGTGCAAACTTGAGTGAAAGTTTTAAAAAAATTTAATTTCATTAGCTAATTGGCTAAGGCACATCGCAATCTTATTATATTCTGCTAACAAGACTAATATTGAAAAGATTCGCACAGTTTATGCTCTCGGACTTTTGTTAGACTTTATAAAAAGATGTTGCTTGACGTGGTATTGAAGATGCGGGACCTGAGATCCCGGTTAATCAATTTTCACAGCACTAATTTCTAAGCCCTGCTCCTTCGTATTTCAGATAAAAACACCGAAAATTTGTCGTAATTCGAAAATTCACATTGAACTGAAGACTACTTGTCTAGTCTCTGGTGTATGCTTCATGTACGTTCCTATACGGTCTTAAATTTAAGCCAAAAATTCAAATCGCCATTCAAATCGGGCCGCATCTACGATTAAATCTCTCATCAGTTGAACCTTAAATTTTTCAACCCGCAGACTGTTTGCCTCTAATCCAGTCGACAGACTTGCGCATAAGTGGTAGTGGATGGGAACTCAACCAACTTGAAGTGGGCAACTCGAAGCAGTTGGCGAAATACCGCTCTAATTGGAGAGAATTATTGGTTAATTATCCGAACTGTAGCGCAGCCTATGTATGTTACGTTCTGAAAGATTATAAAACGAAAGCATAGAAGAATCGCATACAACAGACAAGTTTTGAGCGTAATTTTTTGAGCACCTGAATGTAAAAGTTATATGAAGTATTCAGCAGCCGTCAGAGGGTAATAGATGGAATCAGAGCATGCAAAACATGCATCAAGGGAAAACTACCGTAGATAGAGTTTTAAATGTTGAGATCCACTGGAGTAGTATATGAGTTGACAAAGTCTCCCTAGTTTTCACCTTTTAAGTTGTAGGTAGGAAAAATAAAGTGGTTGGGTTTGTTTCAAAGCTTTTATATTAAAAGACGCTTATCTGTTTATCCCGAACATCCTGTTTAGTTCGACCAAACTCCGTCCATTCGCTTTCTTTGTACGCATAAAGCTTAGTTCCTGCCCTTCTTTTCTACCTGTCATACGTCATTCAGTATCACACTGCATAGCTTGCACTTTGTCTTTCAAGGCAGCGGAAGAAGCAGTGGTTTCTTGGTGTAACACTTCACCGGATCACGGCTAGGTTGTCCTATGTGGAGTTGATGCTTACTTCAATTTAGGTGATCTCCTTAAATAGCGGTTAGTTTCCTTTACCACCAGTAACCTCATCTCCTAGGTGTTGGACAGAAGTTTGTCGGTTGAAAGCATATACTTGGTTTGTCTTCGTTCACTTAAAGACCAACTAAATTTGCTTGTTCTTCAATCGCCGTGAATGCCTTTATAGTAGCACTTTGAGGGCGGCTGATGTCCATGCGGGTTAACTACTCCATCACAAGTGCCATTATAGCGCTCCTGGAAATGTAAAATTTAAGCTAATCAACAGATACATCAGATACATATTGTGAAATCAGAGGAATTCACAGATTTTGGAACTTTAAGCAAATGAGTTCAATTATATTAGAATCATGTATTGATGTGCGGGATTGTTCCAGGAAATGTGCCAAACTGTCAGTGTATAACAATAGAGAAAACATTGGATAGAAGGCAAGGAGTGAACCCGCCGGAACCAACTATATGTTGATGGTAAAAAGTCGTACGCTATTTTTCCGTATTCCTATGGAATGTAAAATTGCTTCGAATAGTAATAATAAGAGAACTAAGGTAGGTGGTCCAAACCTAATAAGGCCCTAACCTAATAATGCCTAGGGTGCAAAAAGTGGCATAACCGACAAGTCACAGGAATTATATTTTAAATGTGCTTGTAGCCATCTATAGCTACACTAAAATCGATGGACGCAATCGTGTTTTTTTTCTTACAGTCGATACAAGTTGGTAAATGTGCACGCATGCGCTTTTTTATAAGAAAGGGGTTAATGTAATTGCTTTTATTGCAAACAATAATTCGAGTATGTCTAGTTTTTAGACCAAATATGTTACATATAAAACTAGGGTTTAGTATGGTTTAAGTATTATTTTAATCCCTTGAGTAGATTTTCGTTAAAATTTTTGTAAAGAAACTTATTAGGAATACAAATTAAATTGGTCTTTTTGGATTGTTTTTAGACAAGAAATGTCAAAGGCGAGCAAAATAGGAGACAGAACGCGGGTAGTATGGTCGCCAGATGATATGGAAGATGGCCTGGAAGTCTATCCAAAGTGGTTTTTTATCCCAACATCAGGCGTCAAGGCGCTACAAAATTCCAACAAGAACTTTGAGAAACCATATCAAGAGTTTCTCAGTTATACGGAAACTAGGCAAAGTTCATACCCGAATATGAAAATGATCTTTCGAGCGGTCGTAAAAGTTAGATCGAATTCTGAATAAGCTGCAATACTACAAGCAGTAGAAAAGAAAACCGAAAAATATCCATTTCAATTTAATTCTTAATAAAAGGTGTTAATTTTTTGTATTGTAAATTAATTTATTGAAATCAAATTTACGCATTTTTTTTAATTTTTCTTTCTGTTCATGGAGGCTGAGTTTTGTTTTATTTGTTTCATGACAAAATACTTCTTATTTTAGTAGGATAACCAAGGAAATTGAACAAAATAATGTATGGGCCTTATTCGGAACAGGTGTTCGTAATAAGGCCCAAGGTAAAGTTTTTGAAATTGGGTTGTAACAAATAAATGTTGTGTTTTTATATAGATAACTGAACTAAGGCTTATACTAATGTAAATTTAGTAATTTTCTTTCAGGCGATTGCCTTATTTGGGTCACCTACCTTATACTAAATTTTTTACCGATACTCACGTGGGTTTCTTCTGAATTTAATAAGTCGTCAATTCACTTTTATGTACTGGAGATGGCTCCGACCTTAGGCATTGAAATAACATTGGCCTTTTACAGAAATAGGAAGGGCTTATGTAGTGTGAAGTTGTGGGGTAAGCTAGCTTAACAATTCCAAAAGTTAACAAAGTAGCATATCAATATATGATTTATGCGACTTTTAGCTTCAAAGGCGTTTCACCCAGATATGGTGGCTAGGGATCATCAGTGCATTGCCACATAAACATCTAATCCATATGCACTTTTCTCCTCAGTTCCTTGCCGAGATGCAACTGTGAATTATGGCGTCCACAAAATCTTCACTTCGAAGAGGGTGGTTTGGGATCATCACCAAACCACCACAACTGGGTGAAAAGCCTTTGAAACTATAGGTCAAATAATACATTACGTATCAACTATAAATAGTTCATGACGAGTATTAACAACATTTTTGAAAGTAGCATAGCGTTGGCTTAGAGTGTAAGCCTGGAAACTCCATAGGTATCAACTTGACAGACGACGTTAAAAATTACAAAAAAATGCCTTTTGTGTCTTTATAAAAAAACATTCCAGGTATGATTTGTGTGTTGCCATACATCTTCTTTCTAAACAATAAAACGAATTAAATATTCTTTAACCTTTTTGCACAAAGACAACCCCCTCAGTCAGTTCAGTTTGGAAGTTAAGGACTCAACTGTCGTACTCAAAATACGGTTTGGACCAACTTTTACCTTGAATTAAATGTTAGTCCTTAAAGCAGAAAATGCATCTTCTTTCGACCTTTACAATGGCATATAAATCTGAAATGCGATTAAAATGAAGTAAAACGAATTACACTCTAAGCCGACGATATAGGATGCAATTATTGTCTTTATTTAAATTGTTTAGACCTACACCCAGTACACCTACTATTAGCGGCTCTTTCCTGCATTCTGCGATTGATAAATATTTAAGAATGCAATAGAAATGAATGAACCATTTGCCACCATTCATTATTCAATAATTTTTTTTTTAATTTTCCATCTGGCAACGACTTCCGAATTTTGCTACACTTTCTATATTGTATCTCCCTCGCTACATCAGCAAATAGATTTGCTTTTGATGTGTTTCTTAATATTCCATTCCTTTTGATTGCATCTTCTGGTCTTTCCCTCTGCTGGATTTTGGATAATGTGCCCTCCTTTTTTGTGTTCTTGTGTTCCTATCAATTCGTACCACATTCATCGAATGGGATAATCACCGACATCATCCTCATTATTATAATCGCAGTCATGATATACATATGTACATACACCGCACAATGGACCTTGGAATGATTGGCCGCGTAGCAAGCAGACACAGACGGAAATCTTCTCTTTGAAAATTTTCTATGATTTTCATCTCCAAAATTGCGGTCGGTCTTCTCATGCCCAACCTCGACAATAACGTGCAATCATGAACATGCAACGAAATCCAATAAAATATGGTCAAAATGCGGATAATAAGTTCGACCTCTGCCAAACGGGCATCATTGCCACCCCGAATCTTCGATGATGTCGATGATGGATCAAAAAAAAAAAAACAAAAAAACAATAGCCCCCCGAAGGTGCTTGAAAAGGTGTAGGTATTATAGGCAGTTCCTGCGAGTATTACGATGAATGGTGAAGGAAGGTGGAAACCTTGTGGTGTAATTTGGTGGTTAAGTTGATGACCGATGGTCTTCATCTGGCGTTGGATGTAGTCGGATTTAAGTACGTGTGTCGGTTAACCTCACTTTAATAATTCGTCTGCGCGGTGTAGTATTAGTTTTTTTTTTTTTTGGTTTTTTTAATTTCTCGATGACCTAAATCTACCGGGCAATCGATAATTAAAATCGCCTGCTGCGATTAAAGCTATTCAAACACATGTTACCTACCGACCGGCAGTATGTTGTAACACATTCTTGTTTGTCGGTTGAAGATTGATTTGTGACATGTTAGTAGTCAATCAAAACCAGACGGTTAATGACGTTACACACATTTGAGAAAGTAAAATAAAAAAACGTGCTTCTTTCCATGTCCGCCCCTCAAGCAGGTTATACCTCTAACTGTTGCCATGTCTCGCCAAATTAACTAAACTTTACGTAAAACAGAAGTGATTGAATCCCTTCACAGGATACACCTAATTAAAATGCTCTGCCCTTTGTTTTTTTTGAAACGTTGCCGCCGTTAAATTGCAATTAGACAGTCTCGTCTCACCGTGAAGAGAACCAATTTCGTTTGTTCAATGCTTTGCTAATTCTTTCGTCGGTCGTCGGCAAATTTAATTTTGAAGTCCTTTCAACAAACAAGGAACATGACCATGACGAATTATGCTCAGTGGTAGGGGGAATGTGACGATATGATGCTAGTAGCCATGTATTACAATATAATGCAAAAGGTTACGCATTCAGATAGAATGAATGAAATGAAATTGAAAGAGATCGCGTCATCTGGAAAATGATGTCGGGGTGACTTTCAAAGGAGAGCAGTTGTTGTTAAGAAGATGCTTCATGCCGAATGTTGTTATCTGAATAAACAGTAGCGCAGGTGAGAAGCAGTTTTATTTTTTATGACCCAAACCGAATGAAGGTGGTAGGTTCCAGCCGAACGTATGTAGCTGAAAGGAATGCGTTGAAAGGGATTTTTTTTTTAGATCGTGCCGAGGCGATGTAATGGGAAGTTGCACCTTGAAAATCGTTGGAGATTTCATAATCAGAAAAAGTCTGGCAGGAGGAACCGACTTCCGTATCTCTTTGTTGGCTAATTAACGCGAGTATTTGAATTTGTATCTAAACCAAGTCTATTCAGTTTTGCCTTAAAATTATGAGTAATAGACGTAAAAAATTCCCATCCCATTATAGGTACATTTCCATGCAATTATGTTCTTCAGAAAATAATTTAAGTGAAAGTGGTCAACTTAAAGAAGCGAAGTAGGTCTATCTCTTTTTCTATGTCTTATAACACATGTAACAAACTATCTAACCGCACATAGCTCCATGAGTTGTCACAACTTGCAGATACCAACTGCTTATGGGGGCATTGCATTTTTATTATTTTGCGTAGAAGCTTGAATTATTTTGTTCAAATTGCCACCACATTGTTGGAGGACTAATACGACTTAAATAACTAATTGGACGCGTACCTACCTTTGCATGCTCGGCATGTTCACGAGATTTACTAAGGCAGTAAAATACGGATAAGATACCTCTGCTTCTATGCTGATCACGTACTTACTTTGTGTACTTGAAATGTAATTTAATAGTGAAAGAGAGCTGTAAATGAGCTGCAGCTGCAAATGACGATGCCTTTTAATTCAATGAACTATTCTAGCTTCAAATGAGTATTTACATAGAACACACCTTATTTAAACTTCCTACATATATGGTTAATGGTTTGGCTAAGTATTATTTAGATTTTTGTAAAATTATTTCGCGTACCTACCTATCTTGATTTATACTGAAAGTTAGCAAGGCAAAATTAAAAATATGATTGAAGCAGGCTAAAAACGAAGAACCTAATATAGAGAGAAGTCCAGTCACTTCCTTCCTTTGGGGCTGAAACCGAAGTCGCTGCGATGGCTTGGTCTTTGAAATTTAGGTCAGGTCTTTCTTGTCGTCTCGAACTTTGGGCTGGCATTCTAAGATCCTCTTGGCTGAAGTTCTATTGTCACGTAGATGATGTGGCCGAGCCAATGAACATAATCGACTTATCTTGGCTTTTCGGACTGCATCCACATCTATGTACAGCTCACAGAATTCGCGGTTATATGTTCTCCTCCATTCGACTCTCTTCCTTTTGAAAGCGCCTTTCCTCCTTTTCTGCACTCGGTGCCGTGTAAAAGAATCTCGCAGGAGGAGGTTGTCTTTCGAGTCAGGAGCTAAGAACCCATTTGCTTTGCCAAACCGTAGTAACAACGGTTTCCTAGGTTGACCACTAAGATGTCATTTGAAGACTTAATGTTTACTCTTAGGTAGATGAACTCTTTATCAACAGTTGCATTTATTTTTTTGTTTGTAGCATATAACCTTTTCCTCATTTACTTCAAAGCTAATTTTGCCCGTTCTTCAATAGCCGTGAAAGCCTCTATCACGCATATCAATAGTCTCCATATTACAGTAGCTGGACTGATTTGTGAAGCTACTACCTGTTCAAAAATAAGATTAAAGAAATCACATTATAGCGCATCACCTTGCCGAAATTCGGTGCATGCTTAAAAGAGTTCAGATTATCTACTTATCCTCGATAGTTCCTTCCAGACATAGGATCGCCATTCGTGTAGAGCTAATAGTCCAATCATCGGGATTGCTTTTTTTCACCCAACCTTGGTTGATAGGTGCATGCGCCCGTCAATAACATCACCTCCTTTGAAGAGCTGCACAGAAGACTATAAGAGCCGTTCAACTTATTGTTCTTAAGCTCTTTTACTGGATGGCAAGACAAGACTCAGCTTAAAACTGCGTACTCTGCCTTCTTATTACCCAGCATCTAAGCGTTGAGCGTTGTACGAACAAGCACCTAATAAATTGTAGTCAGATCAAAAAAGGAAAAGTATTTCTTGGGGAAGCCTAGAGATTTCGCTGCGTTCTTGGCGACATCGAATATGTGGTCTTTCCAACGAAAGGTGTCACTAAACCACATACGCAGAATTGAAAGTCTTTCAATTTTTTCAAGTTAAGTGTCATTATTGATAGTGGCAAAGTCCTTGAGTTTCACTTCAGTGACGGAAGCGACACCATTGGTTTGTCCCGACTAAAATATTGAGTCCAGGTCGGAATTTAATGCGCCTAGCATTTATATATTGCCATTCCAGTTACACGCCTTAGGATGAGAATGAGGGATGTAAGCCAGAAAACCAATATGAGAAGCTGAATATCTACTGTCATCAGAGAACGAATAGATATGATAAGAAGACAGACACTAAACATAAGGAAAAGCTATAGTTCGCTTGGGGCGAACAGTATGATACCCCATCTATATCCCTATATCCCTCCAAAACAAAAAGGCATTAAGAACATGGTGGAAAGTCATTTTATTTCATTTTGCATGAAATTTATGATTTTTTTAAAAAAAAAACGCCCCAAAAAGTGGGCATGGCCAAAACTATGTATGGGTTATATACTGAAAAAAATATTTGCTAAATATTTTGTTAAACATTTTTTTTGGTTTCTATGAAAAATTACTTATAAAGGAGGGCACTGCCTACATATCTTGTGAAGGTTCTAACACTCTACCTCTCTAGCCTTAGCTTTAAAACGGTTTCTTATATTGTGGGCGTGGCAGTGGGGGGATTCAAAAATATTTAACGATTTACCATTTTGGCAACCTAGGGAGTATATACTCCAAATTTCAGCTTTCTAGCATGAATTTAAAGGCTTCAAAAGTTGATACAAACGGATGGGCATTGCTAAATAGTCTTAGGTTTTGGTCCTGATCATAAATATACGCACTTTTAGGGGTCTACGACGAATATTAAGAGGTGTTACGAATGAAAGTTGGAGGTGAATGGCAAAGCCTTGGGGAACACCAGCATTTATTATCAAAATATTATCCGAATACCATACTATACGCATTTTATCCTTTAATGTTGAGTATTTCTTTCCTCGATTGTTCCTTAGAGCTTCGCGCACAGGTCAGTCAGTTTTGCCACTGAAATCTTGATAAATTTTGATATTCGTCAGATTTTTCCAGGATTTTAAATGTCTAGCTTATTGTGTTGAAGAAAGGGCATGTTTGTACTATTTAGTCCTAAGGTATACTAGTAATTCGACAGCTCTTGCATGTGAAAAGAGTATCCAAGAAAAAATATTTTTTGTTCGACTTCCAATATTGTAGGACTCCACGTGTGCGCTGTTTCGTTCATTTAACTCGCAGTTGACTTTCACAAACAAAATGTAGATACTTACATAAAGCAATATGTAATACGTTTCCAATTACAGACAATTCACGCACCATTTCATGCATTCATCGCTGATTTCTATAATTTACAACAACAAGTATGTATTTGGTGTGAAAATGCGTTCTTGTTAGTGCCGCAGGTAAACATTATGTAATGAAACTGCATCAATAAACACTTTCAGACTGTGTACCTACCTTAAGCTTTTAAACAGCGCCATTTTTTTTTTTAATTAACTGAAACTTAATTACATCTGTTAATCTCCTCTTTTTTTGTTTGCGCTTGTTGAGTAGGTAGGTGCCTACAAAAAAAAAAAATCAACAAATAAAATGCAATTACCTTATAGTGGATTTCAATTTTTATTAACTTTCAACTCGTTGTCGGCGCTGTAAATTAAATTATATCAAATTGAATCAACGAGAAGTTGGCAGTGTATTGAAAATCCGAAAATATGCCTTTATCCATTTAATTGATTTCCCTTTTCCTTCAAAGAGACTTGAAGCCTTCTCGTCTAAATTAAATGTTCGCAAATGCAATATCCGAATTCCTAATCACAAAGCAAAGGGCACACCTTGCTCTTCAAAAATAAACTCCGTCATTCCGTACGACGTACTGCAGGAACAAAAAAAAAAGGATCCGAATGACTTGCTTAAACAAAAAATCAACCCTAAATCATTCATGTGAATTGCAGCCACTTTTGGTGAAAACTCGTCTCGTCCTCTTAATTACAAACGACCTCATGTATTTAACTGCGACTGACAGTCGAAAATCAAATTTCTGTAAGGGGGATTAGAAAGCGGGCGAGGGTTCCATCTAAAATGGTAAATATAACCACCCAACCCTCTAGCTGCTGGGATTATGAGTGTTTTCCGGTTATTATTTGAGGATGACCAATCCACTTTTTTTTTTGAATCGTATGTACATTTTTGCCAATCTAAGTGCACCCTGCTGTGAATAGAATAGAATTCCCCCCGTTCTATTCAAAGACAAACGTGCTGCATCAACTCATCCTCATCCTCATCCCATATGAAGCGACAAATCAAATAGAGAGAAAAAAAACCTAACGGACAGCAAATAAAATTCTTCATTTGTTCATCAGGGTCGGCGACGGCAATTTGATGGGGCATCTATAATATCTTTTGTCTTTTTTTCGTTTTACTGGCACATCCAATTGATTGAAAAAGGAGACATTCTTCTTTGCACAAAAGTAGGTATTGGCATTGCATCACGACAGAGTGTGGTAGGTACTCACTCGTACATGTGTTTTTTTTTTTTTTTGCACTGCCTGGTGCAGTGTCTCATCCATCTGTTACCATTGAGGGTGACCGAAGAGAACCACAAAGCCAGTGTCATATGGTTGACAGTAATACTTTTTGTTCTTTGTCTCTCCTCTTCTATTGATCAAGGATTTAAACAAAATTACTTACATTGATTCGTTCACGCCGAGTATAGAGTCTTATATTTGCTTAGCCTTTCCTACTCCTTTATCCGGTGTCACATTGCATTTTGTTTGCACAAAACGTAGGTGCTAAATCAGAAAAAAAAGAAATCCTTGAGCTATGACAGTAGGTATTATTCAGGATGCACATTTTTTTGTTTTCCTGCCGGTTTTTTTCTCGCTGGAGTTGATGAATTACTAACCAAGGATCTCCTCCTGCGGTGGTCTGGTCATAGTTTTTATTATGAGAAATATGAGTAGCTGACGACATATGGTTGCTATGCAGGACCCGCATGAATATTTGCTTTTACTAACTAATGTTTGGTAAGCAAAGTAAAAAAAATGAAAGCACACTTCCTTTAAAAGTCAAAAAAACTAGGGTGCGTTTGAAAAAAAAAAATCACTTGATTAAATTATTTGCGCTGCAAAGGGCAATGAATTTATGTAAGTTGATATCCATCGATGAGAGAATGCTGTCTAAACATGAAAACCGGATTAACAGCTGAGACGTGGGTGATTTAATTTTGTAGTTTGTAAATACAGATTTTTATTGCAGATGCGGAAGAGGAAATTGAAAATGATTTGGGGTTGAGTGAGACATTGAGAGTCCCGTTGAGGTATCCGGTATGGCCTACCGTTTGGCTTGAAAGGGCATGTGCCAATAGGACAGATGCTTATACATAGGGATGTTGGTATTCTTTCTGTAGTGGAAAACAGCTGGAACTTATTTCAATAAATGCTATCAATGGTATTCAAAGTGCGTATGCAATTGGGAATAGGAGTACGGCCGGCGTGTGCCAATTTAACCCATCGAAACGAATCTGTTTCTCGCTGTTGTTAGTTGAGATTTTGAATTTGATATATCTCAATTCGACCTCAATACATATCTGCAGACCTGAATCACTTTGTCACTGAGGCCAATACAAATAAGCTTATGTTCAGACCTGCTTCTCTTCTGCACTTGTATTATATTTATGATTGAAATCGACTCTATAAAGGGGTTCAAAGAGGCCCTCCAGTGAACATGACAATACCAACTGACCTGGTCTCAATTCAATTTCTCAGAGATGGGTTGTTTGCCTCGGATCATTGAACTTTTGATTTGATATTTTCCAATATTGCGAACCGTATGTGAGTTTAATACTGACTAAAGCCGCGCTATATTCCAGGCTGGAACGGGGTAACTTCAGTTGCTCATTCTTAGTTAATTAATGTTTCATTCAACTTGAACGCGGCACCTAAGGCGACAGCTTCATATAATTTCTTGTCTCCGCCAATAAGAGTCGAAGGTTCTGCGGTTCTACATTTTCCGGCCATCTCAAACGCCGAAACGGTTGATGTCACTGTAGAGCTCGTAAAATATCATCGTTGAGTATTCTTCTCCAGAACCCATCAACGCGTGCGGTACCAAAACTAATAAAAATATCTTTATCCGCTTAGGACTGGGATTATTAAGGTCTTTTTTCTTTTTTGCTACCACATAGTTGTCTTCTCGTTGTCGGGATGTCGTTTTCAAACGTGAAAGCTGACCCGATGTAGACAAAGTCGTTTGTTATTAGATGTACCTTTACTTTGTTTTGGCCTCGTTTACCGATACACTCATACCGTCGGCGTAAGTAAAAAAAATTAACACAAGTTTTGTACATTCTCTTCAAGTACGATGCTAAAAAAGGCTTTTGACATCGAAGGTCTCGGTTAGATCGTTACTGACGTTGATGCAGCAGTGAGCTTTTCTAATCCTGCGCAAATGGACAAGTCTCCCAGGGATGCCAAAACTAGGCGTGGTCTGCCTTGTCTCTATAGATGCGGTTCTAAAATCGATAAATAGGTGGTCAGCATCAATTAAAACTTCTTGAGTTTTCTCCAGGATCAGCCGTAGTGCGAATATTTATCAAGTGTGGACTTACGGGCTTAGAACCGCACTGACAGGGATCAAACAGATTGTTGACAAATTATTTTAGGCGATAGCGCAATATAGCAGAAAAGATCTTATAAGCTACGTTTGTTTAGGAAAAATTTACAGTGATACCTCTATAGTTTGGTGCAGTTTAGAGGGTCAGGCGATGCCAAAATCCCTCAAACGAGGCCAAGTATCTCCTGCTATCTTAAATAATTTAAAAAGAAGAACATCCGGGACAGTGAGGCCTATTAGACTTTAGGTTAGATATTGCTAAACTCAATTCATTTGGTCGGTACCGCAAATTCCAACATATTAATCCAACATATAGTGCTCGTTGCAAGGAAGTTTGATCGTTGACTAACGATTTTTCCATGGAACACGCCCACTTTAATTGGGATCTCTTCGAAGTGTTATGTCTATTTTTCAGCCGCGTGTTCGCAGCGTCAACTACATTAAATTTCTCGGCTGTGCATAGAATACTTTTTCATAATCATGAAAATCCTTAAAGGAGTCACTCTGTTTACAATAACTATTCCTTTCCCTTGTATTCCATTTATGGTAGGTTTTTCTGCACAAACTAGCCCTGATATTCACATGAAATTTTACTTACTTAAAAGATTTTTTTGACCGCATTACAAATATCTTCACAATCTATCCGCTAAGCCTTTTAATGAAATTCTCCTCCCCTCTTCCAGTTCTTCTCTCTATCTAGCTCTAGATATTGCCCTTTTCGTATAGAATTACTTCATAATCACCCATTATTACATTTCAGTGTGAAATATTTAAGCCTCTTATCACTAAAAGTCACAAACATTAAACCTCTCCTAAAACACAATCATTATGGGTTTATAAATCCTAATTGATGCGACTAAACTGCCACCATCAAAATTCATTATCTTATAGCAGCCATTCAGTTTGTAGGCAAATAAACTAAAAGCGTATCTGCACATTTTGCATGGACTTCGCTCTCATCCAACTTAAATAATGGTTTATCTCAATCAACCAACATCACCCCTAATCATTAGCCTAATTCAAAAACCGCAAAGCACTGAGATATATGTACATATATGTAAGTATCTAGCAGCTCATTCAATGTTCGTCCAAAGAATTGCAAAATTATTTTTCAATAATGAACACATTCCTCTAGTCGGGCTTACTTAATGCGACTCCATTCATCTAGCGGTCGAGCCCCACCCATCCACAGAAACGGATCTCATTATAACATGGTCGGATGTCGGATCCACAGCCACCACCCGCGGGGAAAAGTTCAATGTTTCAGGTTTCACGTCACGGGAAACAAAGCTTTGCTCCACGACAACATATTAATTTCAGTAGCATCATACCGGAAGCTACAGCTACCATGTTGCTGCTGTTTTCCGTCGACAGGCCCTACCTTACCCTCCTTCCTGGAAACTGGGGCTAGGGTAAATAAACACACAGGCAACGAAGCTTTGTTTATTGTACGACGTGGTCACGCATAATTGCCAATATCATACTAATTTGTACAACCCTTTAAAGCGCCCCAAAACAAATCCGCAGTTGGCATGGAAAAGGGCGAATAGAGGGGGAAAGTGTGCTCTGCTCTGGCCTGAAAGCCGGCTCATGGTCGGCACTGTTGCTGGGAAGAGTGCATTGTGTGCCATCTGCCGACAAACAAAAGGGCTGTTAAAAAGATGAAAAAAAAACGACGACGACTACCATCACCATCAATTGGTGAATTATGTTTCTGTTTCACCGTGAATGCTAAAGGCTTTTATTTCTGTTGGTTGCCAGCCATGGCTCCAAGGTCGATAGCATCGATACACTCCGTCAGGTTCTATTGTGGGAGTTTGATGATGCTTTCCGGTGGATTTGTAGAGTGATCAAGTGGAGAGGACACATTAAGCATTACATACTATACAATTCGCGCGATTGTGGCTTACTGCAACATTTTCGTAATTACACAAGGATGCCAATGCCGTTCCATATTAATGTGAGCAGATTGGAAGCTACCAAACGCAAAAGATATTATGTATGTATGTAGCTTCGCTATTGAGACTGAAAAAGGGATAAGCTGTACACATGTAGGTTTGACTGACGTTGCGTTTGGTTGGAATGATGAAGGACTGCGGCTTGTGGTGATTTAGGACTTAAATAATGGATTCAAAGAGCTCCCTTGGGGAAGCACCATTTGGATTCATTCAATGAAATGCAATGAATATATAAGTAGTATTCCAGGACTCGCTTTGGCTGAATTCAAGCTCATTTGGGGGATATGCATATATTCTCGTGGCTATATGTAGTTCGATTGTGGTTAAGCTGGTCTATTGAAGTTGACATGTAATCAGGACACGTTCACTTGTTCAAATACGCACACAAATATTTGTGTAAACGCTTCGTACTTAAATAAATAGCGGTGTTGGAGTAAGACAAACACTTTTGACACGCTTGAGCTAGGAATGTTTTTATCTGTTTGTTACCTTGAAAAAAACCAAATCATTTTTTTAAAAGATCATGAGCCAAAAACGTGATCCTTTAATTTTTTTTATAAAATTCAATCGAGTATAACAAAAAACCAGCTGGTTGCATTAAATTAAATTTTCGGGGGGTTTTTGTGGCTACATTGAACTGTAAAATCAAGACTCAACATTAGTGATTTCCTAGCGATACTTTTAATTCAGCTCATGATTTTCCAAAAAAAAACACGAAAAGCCCTTTTTTGGTTGCTTTTTCAAATCCGTGTAGAGAATGAAAAAATTAAATTTTTTCGAAAACCAATCCTTGTAGCGAATTTATTCAAGTTTCCGAAACCCACCTTTAACTTTTTGTGCGATTATCGAGATGTCCATAATCAAACACAAAATTATCCTTTTCCATTCAAAGACTGATATCTTGGCGAGAAATGGTCGTATCTAGGTTTTTTTTAAATGATATTGAAGCCGATTGACCAGTTATCTGTGGTTAAGTCAAGACAAAAAACTCAAAGTCCATAATTAAAGAAAGATATACAAAAAAAAAATTCGAAAATTTTGTTTCCGGTGGTTTTCTCAAAATGATTCAAAAACTGCTTGCACTTAAACATTTTGAAGTTCATTCAAGACTGATGAAAATCATCTAAAAATTTGGAATTTTTTGTATCCTTTAATTCTTTCCCCTAGTGTATTACCATCTCAGGACTTACATTTGAACAACTAGATTAAAATTAAACCCACTTTAGGTCTACATGACAAAAGTGATGTTGGATCCCAAAAATTGGGAGCGCGGAAGCAATTTGGACATTTTGTGCATAAATTTGAAAACTAGTGAGCAGCTTCTTTCGAAAGCAAGAAAGGAGAGTAAGGTTTCGCGAGAGAAAGCAATTACATGCCCGAAGATTTACGGAAAACGACTTAGGACTTTTCATAGACTTTATTTTGTCTCTATGGGAATTCGAAAACTGCACTAACTTCCCTTTACAAAACCCACAAAATAATTATTTAAAATAAAAGCAACGAAAGAAAGAAAAAGGGACTGACCTTAAGATACCTCAGCGATGGAGCTAGCATAAACTTCCCTGCGACGAGTACTTTATGATTGAATTGATGTTTTGGATTGAAATCGGAATCGTACTAAATCAAAACAGACAATTTTTGTAGACATTTATTCACTTTTTCAGACATTTATTTGAATGAAAAATTGATTTGCGTCGTTTTCAAGTTTCAAGAGTTCAAATGTCTGGGATATATCGACAGCAAAAGTGTGCGGCGAATGAAATGACAGAAAAACCTTGCAATCTAATGTAACCGAAATATGTCCCCAAAATTGAAGGGAAAGGCTCTACACCGCAGTTGTCCATTCGGAGCTCATTTACAATTCGCAGTGTGCTGCACAAAGTATCACGGCTAACAGCTGAGATAAATACATTTCACATCACAGCTCGACTACGACCGGCTCATTGATCATGTTCCAAGAACATACGAACGCAGTAAAATAAAGGCGAAACGGTGAAACGAACCCAGTAGGACTGGAGATAATTTTTGTAACATCAAACCGGTTAACTCCCCAGGCAGTTCCCTAGAATCAAAACTCTAACCACGTTGCAGGGTTTGCTTTGCGAGAATCTTGCAAAAGGGTTTGCAAGAAGTTAGAATTTGTCTCACGAACTCGCTCTGCTTTCATAATCCACCATGCACGTGGCCCAATACGACTCATTCTGAGTTTTTTTCTTAAATGCTTTTGATACAAATTATGTTCGTACACACTGCAAAACATGTTTACAGATCCGGTGCCAGTTGCAATTAAAAATAAATAAATATTAGGCGTAAACGTCAAATACAGGAGCTAAAGCCTAGCTTCTCCCACCATTGTGTGTGCGATATATTTTTTTACACGAATTGAAGGGACCTACCATTTAAATGCCGATTCCGAACGGCAATTTTGAGAAGCTTTCCATGATAGTTTTACGTACTCTTGGATGTTTGTCAGACGTTCGCAAGAGGTGGGGCAGCGAATAAAAACTTTCAAGTGGTACTGGTAGGAATTAGAACTGGCTACCTATCGCGTAGTGGTCCAACGCACTTACCCGCTAAGCCACTGTGCTCAATGCCAGTTACAATTAGAACCTGAATATCGTATATATATACATAACGTCGTTTTCTCGCAACTAAATTCATATTGTTTAGTTCACTCCAAAACTGAGGTGACCAAATTTTTCACTTTCTTCTTTTGTGTGGATAAATATGAGAATAGAATTCCGCCCAATCAGTGAGCTATTAATTTCTATTGATAAAAAACCAGTAGACACTGTTTTGATAAATCGGTGCAGTTACGTCCCATACAAACATAATGATTATAATTCGCATTTTGAAGACGCATTTTCCCAAACTCCCACGGCAAGAATCAAGGATCTGCAAATGCAAATACGTAGTCAAAATGCATACACCGAATAGTGACATGATGAATGCACCCACTGTACCCTCTGTTCGCATTCAATTACAAACAGGACCTATGAATACCGGTGTCTTTCTTCACGAGCATATATCCACAGAGTAAAGAGCTTTAAAAGTTCAATACCCAGCTTGGGAGGGCATTCAAGGTTTCACACAAGTGTGTAGTAGGCTGGCGTTGCAAAAATGCATGCGTTCAACACGTCGCCAAATGAATGGCGTACGTTTACTATACATACACGTGCACTGAATACCAACTGGTGCATGCAAAATCAAAGTGTTGGATGGATGGATGGATGAAAAGCATGTATGGAAATTGTGTTCATTTATGAAAACGTAATTGGAGCGAAATTTTACACTGCAGTTGCAGCGGAGGCAAGTGTCGACTCTTAATGGCCTTTAATTGAAAGGAAATTAAAAAAAAAAGGCTTGCACCTCTATGTACCCTATTTATTATTATTGATAGTGTGACGAATAAAAGCCATCGAAAAGATGGATAAGAAAGCTTGTCGTTGATTTTCAATAAAATATTTATCTCCAACATTTTTTATGCCGACAAAAAGTAACGTAAGTTAAGCATATTCAGTGAAATATAATGCCTCGGAACTTAAAGTGTTTGGCCAAATACAACTCCGGAAAAATATGCTACGCCTGGTAGATCCAACTATAGAAATCATAAACATAGGTCATACTTCTTGATATCCAAACTTGATGCCAGTGTTGGTAAAAAAAAAGTGTAGTAGCAAAGAAGACGCTTAAGGCCGTTCGAAAAGAAAGCGACAAAAAATAATCTATCTCTATATATAAAAATGAGTTTAAGTTTTGTGTGGACCTTATATCCAAGATTCGGCTGGGTTCATTTTTATAATTTTTGTTTTTTTATTAAATTTAGATGGTTTAGAAAAAAAAATATTTGAAATGCGTTCGAAAAAAACAAATTTGGAATCCGTCCACCCGAAGTTTTTGTAGCTCATTTTAAGAGCTGAATAATGAAGCATTGACGAAATCGGAAGATTTCGAATGAACAACTTTTTTTATTGGAAATGTCGGTGCCGCGAAATAAAGCCAAGTTATATAAGACAAACTTCCAAAAAGTTGACTTATTTGAAAAGTGTCTCGAGAAAAATCATACAACATAGTTTTTCCAAAGTAATAAACTTTTTTAATTTCACTGATTTTGGCCAAAATACGAATTTTGTGTTTTCGATATCGCATCATCAGGGCTCTCTTCGGGTAAGACAAAAATGATTGAACGACTTCAATTTGTCGATGCTTCTTCTACGTAAAACTACCAACTTACAATTAACGTCTTGGCGATTCAAGAGATCATCGATTTTTGTTGCTTCAACTGTCAATTTTTTTGTAAAAAGTTAGGTTTGTAGGTAGAAACTAAAGTACAATTTTATTTAAAAAAATATTAAGAAGACTTTAATACGCCACTTATCGTAGTTAAAATAAATTTCAATGAAATTATTTAAATAAAAATAGTTATTTAAGGCGGGTAAAACAACGTTTTCCGGTTCAGCTGATCTATTTTTATAAAAGAGACTCCCAGCAAGTGAAAACTGGGAGGGGGAACCTTGGCTAAGGTTCGTTTGAAATCTGATATTCTGGGATAGCGACTACGTCGGTGAAAGGCGGTCGAACAGCTCATTCTGCACTGAAATTGCCATTGAATCTGCAAGTTGACGAGGAAAGTATGTACATGCAACATTTCAAAGAACTCTGCGATGGCAAGAATTTTTGAATTCTTCGCATGTTGTGTTCAGTTATAATTCTGTTGTTGAACCTCATTGCACCGAAACTTTGTTACGGAACGCGTTTTATTGTGAAGAATCTCAAAACAAATGTTGCTTTCAGAACCTTACTAAAAACTTAAATTTTAAGATTGAAAAAAAATTTGGAAAATATCTTGAGGGCGAGTTTTAGAGTGTCCATTGTGATGGACGAAGGGATGCAAGGGTTGTAGTTTTCTTAAAAAAAATACAAAATTACAAAAACTGTGTTTATCCCAATGGACAAGACGTTTAAAATGGTTAGCGAAAGTTTACCTAATTACATGAAGCGGCTAAGAATTTTTTTTTTCAGTACATTACAGATTTTGGGCGAAACGATGTTTGACGGGTCAGCTAGTTTAAAATAAAACCAAACTACATTACCTTTATGAGTTTATTAAAACTCTATCAATTTCGGAAGAGACTGAGCCATCCTACTATTCCGTTAAAAATATATAATCGAACCGACAAAATTTCTGTTAAAATAGGCAGTCTGCAATAAATTGATAGAAATCATCAACAAACCTACTGTTACAGAACTCACATAATTGTGACAGATCATCCCGGAGTGTTAAAAAGTCAGTTTTAAAAATTTTGACTCAGGCTCTGAAAATAGTACTTATAACTTCGGAAGCAAAAATTCACTACTAATATAGTTGGCATAATGTTAAAGATGGTGATTTAAGTGTCTGTAGAGAGTTCTGGATGCATGTATATAGATAAAGATCTCCCGCGTAACGTGCGTTTAAAGATTGAAAGTTTTTTAGAAGTTAGTGCAATTAGACAGTTCATTCGGAAACTATCTGGGCAACGAAAACACATAGAGAAAAAGTAAATACACAATCGTAAAGAGTATCAAAGTCTTTAGACAATTTTACCTTTTCACGGGAGTGTTGTTCTAGATATTTGCTTTGATCAACTTTTGTGACTACATAAGGCATCGTATTTTGCCCTTCATTGGCACTTTGACAACAAAAACATAGAATAATGACTAAGCCGATTCCATTATTAGGTTTTAAGATACCTTCACACAAACCGAACCGTGCAAGCTTAAAAAAGAATCTATGCATCTAAACATCTTTTAACCAAAAATGTATATTACCCATGCCTAAACTCAATCTCAAAACTAATTCGATGATAAACATGGATGACAATTACCTTTATTTGTATCGTAAATCATCCCACATAAGTACCTACCTACCTACCACAACCACAAATCTTGTTTAATTTATTTTCATTCCGCACTTGCCCTTTCATTGTAAAGGTATAAGACTCTATAATTTAAAATAAAAACCCTTTTTTCAACGAAAACAGATTATTAACTTTCAAATCACCGAAAAAATATAATAAGGACCACCCATGTATTCTTTGTAACTCGTACAAAATAAGCTCTCTGAGTCTAATGGTAGCTTCCAGACAGCATTACTTTAATAGCGCCGCTGCTGACCTAAAACAAAAACAAACACAAAAAAAAATCGTAAATCATTTTTACGAGTTAGTTCGGCTCAAAGCCTAGGAAAAGGAAATTACAAATTTAACTTCTTGATGAGACCTTGAGATTGGTAGGTAGGTAGAGTAAGGTAAGTACTTGGAAACAAAAGTATTGTTTGTAATTTTACGACACGGACGAGATGATGTTTTCAATTTCGCTCTTCCGCTTTAGTGAGTCACGGGAATAAAGTATTTTTCGTAGAAATCGTCTTCTTTTTGATTTTATGACACCTAGAAAATAATAAATGCTAGGGCGCCACCAGTCGCTAGTCACTCACCTGATTTCGCGAAGACCTAGGTTAGGTATATAAGCGCATTTCTTTCAGAATTAAAAGGAAACGAAGTGCAAACTAAAGTAAGTGCATGCATCAACTTTATGTTATCCTTGGAAAAATTTCTGGATCACTGGTTATTTGGGATAATGGATGTTGGTTGTGTCCGTTTCACATATTTTAGAATCTAAGATGTGGAAGGGAATACAACAAAAAAAGAAAAAAAAAACTTATATGGAATTGCATAAGGATAAAGGTACTCAACGAAAGTGAATTTTAATGCATGACAGAGAAAACTGGAAGGAATGTGAGTGGATCTCTTAGTAGAAGTAGTTTCACTACCTGTTTCGGTTTTTTTTTATTATTTTGTGGCTATGCATCAACATTGTTGAGTGCATGGTTTTTATTATATTTTTTTGTGTTGACCTATATATCTTTTTTTCTTGGATTAACTTACCTTGGAGCTGAATCAGTTGCCAGTTGTTTTTTGTTTTGTGCAATTTGTGTACTTCTTTATTGTTAAATATTGTATTGTCTATTTAAATCCTTAAAGAAGGACTACATACATTAATTTTACTTACGACAGTTTGGACAAAGCAACTGAATTTTGTTCCCTTGAATATTTTTTTATCAATCATTGTCTTGGACGAAAATGGGATTCATATAAATCCATCGCAAGAAAAGAAAAAAATGTACTCTTCGGAAAAGTGATAACTTCTTACTTAACGGACTCCCGCCCCGTGAAAGGCCTCTGAATGAGAAAAGACAGCTCTTCATCTTCTGCAATCCTCGGCACACTGTTTCCAATTTTCCATTTTCCAACATTCCAATCGCGATGGCTTGGTCTTTGAAACGGAGTAGGGATGGAATTTGGATACCCTCTTGGCTGGACTATTATGTGCATAGTGTCACCGAGCGAATGTATTGAAGATGTTTTGGCTTTTGGACTACATCTACATCTTAATACAGCTCATATAGTTAGTGTTTGCAACTCTCCCCTAATCGCCCTCCTCACACACGGGACAAAATATCCGTAGAAGAATTTTTCTTTCGAAAGAGCTTAATATATACTTCTCTTTTCTGCTCATCATTAGGCTGCTGGAAACATACTCGAGGATAGTGGCCATGGAAAAGACGAGAAGAGCGATCAATCTTAGGCCTAAGGTTCATGTAGAGGCCATCGAGTCTTCTTTTTGTTTTGCCAAACCGAAGAAGCAACGGTTTCTTAGGGTAATTCTTTGTCAGAATTCCAAAAAGAAGTCAATCGTAGAGTTAATATTAACTCGGTGTAGTTGAACCTCAAAGTTGCTGCTTTCATCAGTTAGTTTGTTTGTCCTCATTCATTTCAAAAGCTCTAAAAGCTGAAGAGCGACCAATTTTGTCAATATCGTCTGCATACGCTACTAGATCGACTGATCTGTTGATGATGGTGTCTTCCGTGCCTAAGAACAAGATTGAAGAAATCATTGCGTGTTTTCTAGAATTCCGGGACACAGCTGAGTTTTGAAAAGAGCAGTGGGAAAAATGTGTTCCCAAGTTCAAATATCTGGGATCTATGATCATTTACATCGATCATTTGCAACGACGTCAATAATCATGTAAGCGTGGGCTGGATGAACTGGCAGGAACTCTGCTATTTTTACTCTGCTCACATACGTTTTGCCAATTTCCAAAAGAGCACAAATTGACAGCAACTTAGTTGAAGCTCACATTACAGCAGGAGTAACGAAGCTTGTTGGCATAGACCATAGACTTGACGAAGCCCCACAGGAAATAGTCTAACGGCGTCAAATCGCACGACCGAGGTGGCCAAGCGACTGTACCATTTCGTGAGATATCACGTTCCCCAAACTTGGTTTCCAATAAATTGATTGTGACATTCGCTGTGTGGCTTGTGGCACCGTCCTGTTGGAACCACATGTCTACCAAGTCCATATCATCCAATTGGGGCCAAAAATATTCGGTTATCATTGAACGGTAGGGATTCCCATTCACAGTAACGTGCCGGTCTTGATCATCACGGAAGAAGTACGGCCCAATGACACCGCCGGCCCATAAACCACACCCAACCATATTTTTTTAGGGATGCAATGATGACTCATGGAGTACGTGTAGATGGCTGCCTGACCAATACCGCATATTTTGTTTATTGACGAAGCCATTCAGCCAGAAATGAGCCTCATCGCTGAAGATGTTTTTTAGATGAAAATCCGAATCATTTTCAAGTTATTTCTCAGCCCAATTCACGAACATACGACGCTTGTGGTGGTCAAGCGGCTTCAGTTCTTGCGTCAATTTAATCTTGGAAGGATGTAGGCCAAGATCTTTTCTTAAATTTCGCCACAACGACGTCACAGAGATGCCCAACGCTTGAGAACGACGTGTGAGAGACACATTTGGACTTTCTTCAACTGAAGCCTCAGCGGCAGCAATATTCTCGACACTACGGGCACTTTTTTGTCTCACTGGCACGGGAACATCTTGTACTGTGCCTGTGGATTCAAATTTTTCCACTAGACGCTCAATTGGTGATCTGCTAGGACGATTATGACGATCATAAATTGGACGTAGCGCTCTTACCGTTGAGGCCACTGACTCCGAATTTCGGTAGTAAATTTTAATAATTTCGACTCGTTGGCTGTAGCTGTGATCCGTACAATCCTTATCATTTTACCTTGTCGATTTAAAGGCGAAAAGACATTTTGTTTTCTGTTATTCCCTTCACGTGATCATTTGTCTGCTGCTCTTTGAATTACTTACTCGGCGGGCGTTTGTCACACATTCGCAAGAGGTAGGAGAGGGAAAAAACTAAGACATTACCACTCACTAAACTAAAAAAAATGTAATAATTTCAAATAGCATCACTTAAGCTACTCAATGATCCAAATCCACATCATTATTGAGTTCAAGGCAGCTTAAGCAATAAAAACCTTAATAGACATAGAAAGATACACAAAAATAAATACGCCCAAATGCATAACTCTCAAATCAATTGCAGATGTTGCCCCGGCATGGCATCGTAATTCCCAAAAATAACACTCAAAGGACTCTTTATTATTAGAGGTCCTGTGCCACGCCACGCTAACGACATGTGCATACAACACAACAATAGTGTGTAAATTAGTATAGAGATGAACCGACACAACCCCTAGTCCCATATGCAGAGTTTTCAGCAAGGACGATGGCACAATTCATAAGAGGCAACCGCTACACTTACGAGAGATATGAACGCAGGGTAGATATCCTAGTGGGCTTTTGTATACCACTCTTTATTTTGGTATCATTGAAGGATGCACGAGCGAGCATGTACAGAAGAAGGACATATCACATGTGATGGACGTTTTAAGAGGTTATTCTGGATACTTTTTCTTTGAAAAAAAAAAGGATCGAAATTGTTGAGAAATTGAATTTCTCCCTTTGGGAGCCATCGTGTGTGGCCAAAGACGTGAAAACAAAATACATGCTTACGTCATGCTTTTATCGTAATGAGAAAAGTCTTAAATCATCATATTGGGAGCAACCAGAACCGTATGGGCACCGTACTTTTTGTGGAATGCCTTCAATGCCGAAAAGGACATCATTAATCTAATGTTGCTCCTAATGAGAAGACATTTTAAGGCAAATTAATTATTTTTATCTGTGCCTTCGAATGCAGCTAGTTACGTGATTAGGTTTGGAAGGAGTGCAATACCCAGGCGGAGTAGGAATTTTTCTCCCCCAAAAGATTGGTTCAAGCTAATCAATTTTTTATTTTAGCTTCTGACTCGCCGATGCTTTCAGCTTCAGCTTTGAATGCTTTTTATTTAGTAATTCATTGATTCTTATATGCTAGACAAAAATGCTTAAAACTAGCTTAACTAACTTAACTATGTTGCTTAAATTTTAACTTACTGGCCCTATACGGGCGCTCTAAGTTAAACAAAAATTATTAATATTGTCTTTCGACTTAACCTAACTTACATTTTAGATATTTAAAAATAAATACAAATAACACTTATAACTAAACTAAGAAAATTTTATTAAAAAACTTAGTAACCGACTCGTCGATGCACTTCGACCCAAATGATTTTTCATGCTAAAAGTCAGAATTATTGCTTAGGGAAGTAGCGCCTCTACTTTTCTAATGTAGCTGATGATCTATCAGTGCTAATTACTTCTCTAAGAAAAGCTGTCCTTCTTATTTCGTATAGGGCCGGGCCGGGCACTCACATATGATGTGCTCTGCGGTTTTGTCTTTTTCGAGACACGGTCGGCACTCCGATAAGTCGACTATTTTTAGTTTGTGAAGGTGATATCTTAATCTTTGGTGGCCGGTTAAGTAACCAATAAGATTTTTTATTTCATGCCTAGATAGATAAGTATCTTCTTGGCATCGTATCTGAAGGGCTGTATAACCATTTTGGTCTATCTAAGACCTGGGATTCCCAATAGGAGATGCACATGTTGTGTTCCCAGCTTTTTAATTTTAGATTTATTGCTAATTTTTTTATTGAACAAAGGGGGTCTCCGAGCCCTTTCTAGCCAATTCGTCAGCTTTTTCATTTCCCTCAATTCCCTGGTGACGAGGAACCCACCAGATTTTGGTCTTGTTCCTGATACTGATTTGGAGTCAATAATTGGCGAGCTAAGGGCATTCATAGCAGCTTGACTGTCCGTGAATATATGGATGTTGGCGACTTTCGTACCTGAGGTGTGAATTAGGTTTGTGCATTCTTGCATGCATGGAGCTAAGACATTTTTATTTGGACCGTAGATGCCAGCTCAGAGTCCATTTTTGAACCATACGTATACCACATTAGGCCATTTTGGCAATTAGGTGGGTTGCTGCCAACTCATGCTTCTCTGTTTGTGATTTCAGTAGAGAAACCTTTATTGAAGCATAGTTTTTTGTTGATCGATCTGTTACCGCGCAGATCATGTGTAGTTCGGGGATTTCCGACAGCAGTTGCATTAGTTCTATGCATTTGCCAATGGTTTGCTCCTTAGTTTGTTTCAAACTTGCAGCGCTGCATATTGTCACTTTTTTTTATAAAAATGCGTAGGGGTTTTAGTTCTATTATAGCTACAGCCGCCGTGGGGCAGGTTCTAATGGCACCGGAAATACCAATGCATGCGAGCCGTTATACCTTATTGAGTTTGTTTATCGCGTACTTTAGGGTGGTTTTCTTCCACCATAAAATAGAAGCGTATGTTATCATTGCTGTATAGATCCAGTTGGTGTCTTTAGGAACTATGACAGCCTTATTCGGATTGATAGAGAGTCCCTCTTTGTAACACCAATCCAAGGCTATCTTAAGAGCAAGACATCGCTTGCTTCAATGCCCCTAATAAAGATGACCAGGTCTTCGGCGTATCCAATTTCGTGAAAGCCTAAATTACTAAGGTCAAGTAGATTGTCAATAATCAGTGACCATTGTGAACTCCTCCCTGAGGGCAGCCCTTAGCAGCTATTACTGATACTGAGGTCGGTGCTGATGTTGCAAGTTAATCCATTATCTTTGACAAAGCTCGATAAGTTTCCGTCTTTGTAAAATTTTGGCACGCATGTGTTTCACTGTCTCACTGCAAATTTCACGATACGGGCAAAGATTTAGAAATAGACAAAAAAAATAAATCTTTTCCAATCAGCAAAGGCTCATACCCTCTGTCTGGAAACTTTCTAAATTACCAACGTCCTTAAAATAGGTACACACAACACAATGTCAATAGCTGGTGAAATTATGTGTCTCTGTTATTTAATGTCATTGCCCCTATGCCTGGTAGAAAGTTACACCTATCCGTTCTAATGTACCTCAACCCACACACATGGTGAAGAGGGTTAGTGTGACTAACATTCAAATTTACCTACTCCACATGTTAACGAACACAAATTCTGCCTTTAAAACAACGTTGTGTCCCTGTGGAATTGAATTCTGCTGAGGACACACATTCATACATTATTTTATCCTTGAATTTCAATCCCCCCTCCCCTTTTCACATTTTCAAGGTGCGTTCCAGGACATGTATTACGTGCCTAGCACTCCCGAATGGCTGGCTGAACGTTGCGACAACATTTCAGTAACAAAATATTGAGGTAAGCACATTCGAAACTGTTGCAAATGTAGACTGTTACACATAGTACGTAGTCCTACTTCCACTTATCCTCCACTGTCGTATAGGTAAGTAGGTACGAGTTTAAAGCACAACAGACCACTTAAAGGTGGGCGCGTTGTTTAAGAGCACCCAATTTTAACTCAGCCCACTTTTAATTTCACCTCATTACACCCTTTATTTCGATATCCACCTTTGGCCCCCGTTCTGGCGTAGATGGTTTTCAGTTTTTATCCCCTTACAAATGGCGGGGTTGTGAGCGCAGTGTACACACACTCGCTTGGCAGTCCTGTGGGTTTAATTAAATCCTGTGATTGTTTACCAGATTCGGTCTTTGTGTTAGGAGATTTGCGCTGCCTTAAAATACATCTCTTCAGCGAGCGTTTCTGTTTTTCTATGAGCACCTGCATCATCTACTTCATATAAGTGTTCTTGGATATAAAGTACACAACAACCCCCATCCACGAGAAACGTGTTCTTTACGATTATATTGTAGAGAAGGACTACTAGTACTACTACTACTGTAGCCCACATCGAATGGGGGCGGATTTTGACTTTTAATTCCGCTCCAGCAGCGAACAAGGTTAATTCCCTATGATTTAACGTGTTCCACATTTCCGGAGATTAAGCTATCATCCGGCTGGTAACTGGTAACTGGATTTATCATAGCTCCCCGGCATGGCTGGTTGGGTGGCTGGCTTGCTGACATTTTGGGGGGGTTAGCTGGAGAGAAATACTTTCGGGTTCATTAGAGTATGCTTTCAAGTGATTGTTTTGTTAAGTGCTTGGGGTGCTGCAAAGAGAAAGGCAACGCAGAAGGGTGGAGAAATGTGTAAAAATTTGTATATGAAAATTGTTAAGTAATTTGTGACAGGGGTTTTTTTTTGGGGCCTTTTTTAAAGGAATATGAATGCGGGTGAATTAGGAAAGAGCGGAATAGGATTTGGAGGAAATTACATTTGAGATTATTTTCAAAGAAAATCCAAAGTGGTTAAATTGTTCTAGAACAGGGACAGTATTAGAAAAGAGGCTATCAATTGAGTTTTTTGTGAAATTAATACTTAAGGTTAGGGCAAAGATGGGCTGGTACATGGCAAATAAATCTCGCACATGAACAAAAGTTCACAGAATGGAACAAAAGTTGATGAAAAATCGATGAAGTTATGTCGAGGCGTTAACAAATTTAGCAAACTCTTACACTGGTATTCTTCTTTCAATCACCTGGGTGAAGGTATTAGAAATAATGGCTTTCTTGCTTATTTGTCTCTCTAGGCATACCTTTGTGCTGCGGATCTGTGCGTCAGACAGTGTTTCAGGCGGCTACATGAATTTTGGCCCCAATGAACAATGGCCCAAACCAAAAATGAAAATTCCTTTTTAAAATGAAAAATGGCCCCAATTTCAAAACTAAAAAATAGCCCCAAAAATGTATATGGCAAACAACAACACAAAATTTTATGTGATTTGGGGTCATTTTTAATATTTTTATGGCCATTTTTCATTTTTTAGTTTCGGGCCAAAATTCATTATGAAAAATTACCCCAAATTTTGGGAAAAAATACCACTTTTCCCATTGAAAGGTATTTCAATTATAAAGAATAGTCGAATGGAAAATAAACAAAGTTTGCATATACCCAACCTCGCGTCTACTCCAAATCTAACAGTGAAACCAAGCAGCAATTACCATCACGAAATCAATAAGAATTAAAAATAAAATAATAAAGCTGGGCGACCTTTCTTTTGCAGTAGTTAGTCAAATAAGATTTTCATTGGGGCTATTTTTCATTGGAACTAGACACATTTTTGGGGCCATTTTTCATACTTTTGGGGCCATTTTTTATTTTGAAAAAGAATTTTAATTTTTGGGGCCATTGTTCATTATTGGTTTGGGGCCAAAATTCATGTAGCCGTTTCAGGCCCCCAGTTTAGATTTTAGAAATAATATAGCCACCAGCCTAACGGTAGAAATGTGTCCCTCTTTTGTGTCTAAGTAGGCCATTATTTAAATCCAAGTTGTAGTCGTAAGTCCAGTATAGTCAGTTTTGATTAAGTCACTTGTTGCTGTCCAATTTGTTTTTTTTTTTCTCACATATCTGATGATATTTTAGAAAACCGCGTCTTCACCCTATTTGCATGCTGGTCCTAAGTGAGTTTATTCAGAGTGATAATCTGTCATTTAAATGTTGTGAAACTTAAGTTATGTTAGGCTCTTGGGATTAACATATTTGCCGCTGTGACTAGGCTTCAAAAGCCAATTTTAAGTCACTTCTCTTTTGTGATGACTGAAGTGCTCATGTCTTAGTTCCTGCTTCCATATTTATATAATCCCAATTGATATTCTTCTTTCAGGCGACTTATGGCATCTGGCCTTAGGAATATCAATATATTCTACTGATCTGGGTCAAATGTATTCGAGTTATTTATAGCCAACTACGCTTCTATCAGTTTATGATATCAAATTCATAGAGAGTCAAGAGGAATCCCGATAATCTTACTCACGAAAACCCAAATCTCGGAATAATTGTGCTTATCGTCAAAGGCACATTTTGCATTCAGGTAATTTTAACATCAAGGTCCTGAAAGTAGGAGGCCTGTCAAGACTTTTTTGAGATCGAACTGGTGAAAATAAAAATATATATATATTAGGCGTAAACGGCCCATACAGGACCTAAAAGCCTAGCTTCTCCAACCATTATTTGTGCGAAGTTATATTTTTGACACGAATGGAGGGATCTACAGTTTAATGCCGATTTCGAACGGCAATTTGTTTTTGAGAAGCTTCTCATTAAATTTCTTACTATTGAATGTTTGTCAGAAGTTCGCAAGAGGTGGGGCAGCGGATAAAAACTTTCAGGTGTTAGATGTCGGGATTTGAACCAGCGAATTCTTGTTTAGTGGTCCAACGCACTTAACCACTAAGCCACTGCACCCACAGAATCCCATAGAGGTGGAAAACTAGGAATGCAATAAAATGGGTTCTTATAAGCTCCCTGCTGCATCAAGGTCGGTCAAAAAAGGTGCCGCAATCTCCAGTCCTGCTCTATGGATCTGAAGCATGAACTTGTTTCAAAGAGGGCGAGGATATTCTCTATCATTTTGAGAAAAAAGTTCTTTGTAAGAGTCCCGTCTATATTGACGACATCAGCAAGAGGCGATTTAACGAAAAATTCTTTACAGCACAGCGACGTCGATCTGGTCAAAATATAAAGGCCGGTGATGAGCTATCTCTCGAACTACTCGCCAAATTTGATAAATTTTTTTAACGTTGAACTCTCTGGATTAAGATTGCTGACTTAAGAGGGGTTGGGGAAGGGTTAAATAGGGAAGAGAAGGCTATCTCTGGAACAAGTAGGGCAATTTTTAAAATGCTTTCAAGGATGATGGCGGCTAAAGCGCTGAAATTATCTCTGGATCTACTCGGTCGATTAGAAAAATTCGGCATGATAAGTAATGCTGGCCTGGCTGGCATAATCTAATATTATATAAAATTTAAATTTTGGACAAATATTTAATTTTATCTATAAGATTTTTCAAGATTCTGTGTGGATGGATTTTTTATATTCCGGACTTTGAATTTTCAGGATTTTGGGTTTGATGTGAGTATCTACTACCCCTTTGTAAGTAATCGGAATTTGCATCATATCCTATCTTCAGGGATTTATTGCAGCTCACATATCTAAAAACATAAAAAAACACAAAATCAACTAAATGGCTCTTGAGTTATGGAGGGACAGACAGGCAGACAGCCAGACGGACGTTGAATAGTTTGTAGTCGTTATCCACTGTCTGCTTAGTGAAAGCCATTGTGGAAAGTCATCCTTTTATCTAACTGGATGACTAAAGCTGAAAACATACTGGATATGTGACAGCTAGCTTATTGCCCTAGGAAAGCGTGTATCTAATATAACCATCGCAGCTCCAGTATGTTTTTAGCCTAAGATAAATTTAAAATGAATACGTTCAAGGCTATCAACGTACACTTTTTAGAATGTATTTTAATTAATACGTTGAAAAGTTATTATAGTAACATTAAGTGGCTAGTGACTTCCTATGTTAGATAAGGAGTTGATTCAGCTCCGAAGGCGGCTCTTTCGTTGCAATGTAAGGCAATGTAATCACGGACCCCACTCATAGTTCGATATTCTGCAAATGGTGGTGAAATCTGTTTGATCTATTCATCTTTTCGCCCCTTTTAACCCTCAGTAGAATATAAATTTATACATATATCCAATTACAATGAACCTGCATTTGAAACTTTTTAGATACACTCGCACTGAGTTATCCCTCTTTCGTAATCTTTTTAAAGATGTTTACCTTACTCACTCCAGGAAAAAAAAATACTAAAGGGTAACCCTCTCCTTTAATCGTGTTCATTGACCTTGTTTCCCATTTTCATTTCATTAGCCCTTGAAGCCTTCTACGTTTTCGATAAAAAAAAAAAAGATAATCTCTTAGTTTACCCAAAACCACTCGACATTGCTATTTTGTCGTACTCGTACAATGAAATCCATTTGGATAGATACAGATACACAATTTTTTATTACCGCTTAAATAAAATTAATCAATTAAATTCGTCGAAGCGAATCACAGAGAGAAAAGGGAGAACATCGAATGCCAAGCCGGCATACAGCATAGTCAAAAGTTCACTCGACTGAGTATGTAATCCTTATTAAAGCAATCAATTTATCTACTCTTCCGAAAGTCTGTGAGTTCTCATAGAGAGAGAGGGTGGCAATAAAATGGTTACCAAAATGACCATTATTTGGAATTTGCCTCTACAGACAGGGATATCCTTTTCTCCGGCTTGCATTTCCAGTTGATAATTCATGTAGTTTATACAGCTGAGCATTAGGAAGGAGATTAAAGTTGCAAATCTCAGACGGGATCTGGTGCATGCTTAGCACATCCCTACTTCTACATTAGCAGATCATTAGAACTGCATGTTTGCGATCCGTAAAATGTGTTTGCAATCTGCTCATCCTTGATCTAATATGAAACACATCACAGTAACCGACAGAAAACCGTGTCAATATTGACCGAAATAATGCATTTGTTAATTGGCTCCTTTCCCAGGATCTATAGAAATGAAAGAAATCTTGCAAATAAGAAATAGGATCCTTTCAAAGATACCAAATGATACATTTTCAGGTTATTCCTATAAATCACAAAGAGGCTTTTGTCCTTCCTTACCCGCATTCTTATATGTAGATGCCGATAAGAAGGATCTCTCCTCCTATCCATTAAATTATTTGTCTGAAAAATAAAAATTCCTCACACCAAATATGTTTCTTTGTCCTCGGTTTAGAAACAGCACCTGGCGTAGCAGCAAACAGGATAATGCATGTGGTGATCAATTTATCAGACAAACATATGTTTACCTGGACATTAAAAGTGACTTATCATCGACAGAAAATGTCGGATTGCAAATCTGCTTTGTGTTCAATGAGGATGGATGAAACGCATTACAATTGTTATCTGCAGTAGGTGTGACAAAAGGACATTCATGCTGTTCCTGGGTGTAAATGCAATTTTTACCAGAAAGAAAACAATATTAATTGTTCCACGACGACATAGCATGTGAAATTATATTTGCTAAAAAAAAAGGATATTTTACTTAGTCATAGCTAAAAAGAGAACTTGTATCCTTTTAGGCCAAAAAATGTTCACTCATTCTTTTTGTGAAAAACTAACAAACTCTGTTATTTTCATGTCCACAAGTAAAGCATTACATATTGTTGTCAAAGGATCGATAAAATCAAAAAAAATCATGCAACATAAAGTCCTTTTTGTTAATAAAAAAAAAGCAACATAAAGAGGAGGATCATACATGTGCTGTGGGAAATGTCGCGGACAGATATTCGCGCAGAACATCCAGCAATATTTTCTACAACGAAGGACACCCAAACCCAAAGCCATGGTCATAATTTATATTGAGCAGCAGCACAGGATATTGTCGGTATTTTATTTTTTACGAGATTCTTTGATGCCATTAAATTTTCAAATTAAATCTTTTGTTGCAAAGCGTATCGAATTGAATTGAATCGTTGAAATCAACTTTTCTGTATTAGACGGGATGGAAAGTGCAATTTTCCGAAATTTCAATTATTTATACACAACAAAAGGACTCTTTGAATTTGGCTGAGGGTGGATTTGCTTTAAGGCAATTTATGGATGGAATGTTTAATTTATTAGGACCCCATGTACGATTTATAGGCTATAATTATGGTCGCTTCTTCATGAGGATGAGGATATTAATGGAAACTACATCTTCCAAAAAAAAAGGTAATCAAATGTTGGACGCAGATATCCATTATCCCACGATAATTCGATTGTATTCATATTTATCCAAAATACTGCAAAATGAACAAAACTTTCCACAACCTAACTGATATTCGAATAGATGTTGGTTATTTTTTGTTCCCTTTTCAATTAGTCATGGTTAGCCCAAGATGACAATGACTGTTATCGTACGTTTTGATAATTTTTAGGGACAAAACGATTTTAAACACGAGTAGGTAGTTCAGATGTACTTTGGTTAGTCACTTATTCTTAAGTCTATGTTATCTTAATTGAAAGTATGAGGAAATCTGGGAACTGTTTTTTTTTCCCGAAAAGCTGTTGTGTAAGCAAATTGGCAAAAGATATCTCCGATCCGATATTAAACAACAGAAGCAGAATCTCCTTAAGATGTGAACATATAACAGATACTATTTTCACATTTGCCTTAAGGTATCTATATCTGTTTAACTCTTTGTGGGGTATAAAACAGATTTATTTAAAGGCTCTTAACTTCCGAACTTGAGCATAGGTAGGTAAAGTGTTTGCTCCCTATTTTTTTGTTTATACTTTACGCGCACTAAAGGGACTTTGTATACCCTTATAATGGAGTAACACAGTGCCGGCATTAGGGAATTGAAGGATTAGGAAAACGGAGATACCGATGCACGTTGGTTTTAAATGTCTGTAAACTGTAATGTGAGGGAAAAACAGAGCATGGTAGAGCATTCCAGGAATCTAAGAGAAATCTTTATATTTCATAGTACGTCCGAATATAGGCTCATATGCATTCCTAGCATGACGAGTTGTTGGAGGAGTGGAATGCAACTGGCCCTAATGTCCAGTTTTGTTGCCACCACTAACGTTACCTGTGAGTAAGGTATCTTTATTGGAGGCATAACTCAAAACAAACCTGTGGTATTAAGGAAAGAAATTATGTTGTTAAAGTTCATATTCAAGATGTCCACGAGGTCATCAAAGAAATGTTTGCCCAGTGTACGATATCTGGTTTTCGCTTAATCCGGACATTTACAAAGAAGATGATTCCAAGTTTGGCCACGTGCATACCTACCGGTCAGTGACCTGTACATATGGACACCTGCCTAGCGACGTCCGCACGCGTTCTAGGTGTAAGGTTGTGTGTTCTTAATTTGTTGTAAGTGGGCCACATCTTCCTTGATATGACACAGTTTGTCAAGCTCGACCACCTACTCAGCTAGTGAGGAAAAGTGCAGGTAATAGAGCCACGTCTACCCAGGTGATGGCGGCTAGCTCGGGCCAGTGTTTCCCCACAGTCCTTAATAAGCTTGGATGTAGTCACGATTGAATCCAGAGCCTTAATCGCAGCCTGATAATCGATGAAGATAGCCGCTGTTTTCGTTTAGTTGTTAATGTATTTAAAAGTGCCTTTCTCGCCTCCCTAACAGCAAGGACTTCTGCCTGGAGATGCTAGAACCATGGGGCAGGGGGAAAGATTTGTATATTTCTAGTTGAGTTGAGTAAACGCCGTCACCAACGCCACAGTCCATTTTATAACCGTCTTTGAAGATAGATACTTCGAATTATTTTGTTACGACGTCCGCCTCTTTTTTGGAAGTTTAGTGTTGGTTTTATATACTCAGTGGGCCTCGGGTCACCACTAGATAGTAACAGTAGAATTTTGCTGTGTCCTTAGGGTGCTGTGACCTCTGAGCATAATAATCGGGGAAAATATATTGATTTCGCCCCAATTATATTTTAAGAGAAGCAACCTTTATGGGAAGCGTGAACAGACATATATTTTTTTTTGGTACTTTAAATAATAGTTCGGCCACAATAGCGTCTTACTCATGCAGCCGCAATTGCAAGAACTATATTGGTATATGGGCGATATGAGAATAAGGCATGAGAAGTTCCGCCCTTAACAGTTTTTCAATAATCTCCAACGAAAAGCGCTCTAAAAATCCTCCATCTAAGCTGTAGGAAAGTGAATTCATCAGGACATGCGTTGATTCTAAACAATAATTTGGGCTGAGCGGTGTCCTCTGACTACCTATTGCCGCATCTCGATTTCCACAGACCAAATCTTCTACATATTTTCCAGAAGAGAGGTGTTAGTTATAAAGGAATTAACTCGCATCTGAATCGTTACCCATCTGCACACAATGCTCTAAAGAGGATGATGGCATTAGAGGTGGAGTATTCTCCGAAAGACTACAGCTAAATAGCATATTGATTGATATTCATATATAGCCAGACTTTTTTTTCAACTCTGCTGAGTCCCTTACATACTTTTCAGAATATCTGTCCAGAGCCATAACCCAAAAACTGGTTTAAAAAAACAGAAATCTACGATGGTGAAAACGACTTTCCTAATAACCAAGTAAATCTACAACACATTTCACTGAGACGACCTATGTATGTAGAGGATGAAGAAATGCTTGAGGATGCCACTACCATAGCTAAATAATTAAGAAAAAATAAATTTAGGTTTTTATGAAAATCGATTGTAATAATTTGTAAGTTATTTAAATTTACCCAACGCTATTAGCAGTGATATCAGGTGGGAATCTCAAACACACCCATGTGTGTCTGCGGTTACACGGAAAATACAAGGGGCGCAGCCATTGAGGTTACTCCAAAGTTAGGTGCACTTTAAAATTGTTGTGGTTGGTTTGTGAATTACAAGTATTCATCAAAGAGGAAATCAAGGGTTAAAGAAATTTGTGGACTTGATAGAACATGGGTCCTGGAGATTGCCTATCTCATTGTATATTATCTACGTATATGCCATGTGGACCATGTAAATAAGAAGAAGAAAAAGAAGGATTGTGCCTTCAATTGAAACACTCAAACCGAAAAAAACATTCTAATCCTTTGTTTTTTTGCGAAAATATGATGTAAATTTGATTCAAAGAAATCTGCCTCTGAATACTAATGTCTAATCAGACCTGAGTCATAGAATGCTTTCCTTTTTAACCAACGAGGCTATGATCAGGATCCTGTGGTATTTGTCAGTTTGACCTCAAAAAGTACATATATTCATGCCGGCCAATGTATCACTTCGTCACTGAGGTTTTCTCGTATCTTTGAACTTTTATTGATTCGATAAAGCTTCGTTACTTCCTCTGTCATGCCAGGCTTCTCCATGTGGCTGCCACTGTGCTACTCAACTTCCCTTATTCTTTTTGAAAAATGGCACTGAAGTCCTGAAATAGCTTAACTAGTTTAATCTGTCTGTAGCCCGAAGTCAGCACTTCGAATATAATATTTATACTCCATAACTCCTTTGACAATGATTTGAGATATCTGGGATATGACAAATTTCCCCTTCATACAGTTGAGCTTGGATTTTAAAGTTATGACGTAGCAGAATTTGCGGTTCTGCCATCATAATCTAACTTTAAACGGCTCGGAAATAGAAGCGATAAATATAAATGTCTGTTTGCTTTTTAAAGGGCAAATAAAGCGGTTTTTATTTCTGTAAATTAAGCCAAATGTGTCTACATTTCGCTTGACCGACTCATTCTTTCCCGACATAATGTTATATCAAAAGACCAATCACTCATTTTAAGATCAATGTCATCGATTCCATTCCTTGAAAGAACATGCATTTATTATAAGTCCCTAATAATACAGACAAAAAAACAAGTCTTTCTGTTTGAAATTGACCATAAAGTAAGCATTGCCATAACATCTGCATTCAAAAATTGTTTGATTTTTGTTCAGACTACAAAACTGTTAGGTACCCATCCACATCACATAACAATGACCACATCCTTTTGTTGTTGCATATATTTCACAATATTTAAAGATTGGTATCTTATTTCCGGGATTGCACACAAATTTCCTAAGAATACCAAATATAGTCCTTCCCTTCTGAAAACTATGATTGTTATACCCAAAAGCACTTAGTCGAGTAAACACAACGGTTCAGTGATTGAAGATGCCAACAAATAAACATCAGGTAGCAATATCCTTCCCTAGAAATTCGTTTGTGATTGGATTTACAATTATTCAATCTTGGGGTTTTCAATAAGGTTGCACCTTATTTTTCTACCCAAGGATTATGATTATTCAAAATAATAAATGTTATTGTTACGGTTTTCTTACCTGAGGTATGGCATACCATAGTTTTAGGAGTGTATGAAACCAAGTACTAAAAGGATAATGAATCTTGACAATGATTTGAATGCAATACCTACCTCATTCTCTCTTTCAAGAGCCATGCGATGATGATACATGAAATACAATCTTGAAGATAATCTCTAAAACTTCCTCTGGGCATTTGGTTCGATGAAGATAATCCTTCCATCCAAAGGAACAATAGTTGGGGGACTTAGTGTATGTACTTAGTTCTTTCTTTTTTTTCAAAGATTTTATCTATGAAAAAGAAATTTGTTTTAAGAATAGTATTTCCGCACCACAGCAGTTACTTTGGCTTACTTTTGGTTCAGATTTTTTTTTTATTAATTTATATATATTGGGAACAGGCAGCCTATAGAAGTATTACTTTAGAAACAATTTTAGTGTGTAGAGCTACATTTTGGATATGAATGGAAGGAACCTCTAACTCAACGACAATTCTGATACGTTAATTTTTTTAGAAACCTATTGTGAAATTTTGCTTATTGATATTTCTTAGACTTTAACTAAAGGATGAAATAGCAAGAAACCTAATATTGATGGTTTATAGAACCACACAGTCAGTAGTCCAAGGCACTTATCTAAATGACAGAGTTTGGTATAAAGCTCTTTTGTCGAAAATGCGAGCATTTGGAATCGATGATACCTTGGATTAGAAATTGCCTTTCGGAACATTCAATACAAGTTGTTTTGGACTGATTCAAGTATGCAACTCACCAAAAAGATGCTGGCGTCCCCCAAGGCACCGTTTTTTCTCCGACTCTCTTTCTCATTTTTACCAATGATTTCCTCTCTGTCACTTCTAATCCAATCCATTTCCTTCGCTGATGAAGGTACCCTTAGCTTCGCATCTTCGGGCGTGGATATGGAACGGCAACGTATGTTAAGCTCATTAAATTCTGACCCTGACAGCATTCTAAAGTAAGCTAAAACCAATAGAGTAGAATTTAATGCTGTCTACTGTCAGTAAAGCGAAACCGCAATACTCTGCCATTAACCATGAATGGCACTTGCATCGCTGAAACGAAAGGCTTCCCATTCTCGGTATATGCGTTAATGTCAACCTTCGTTGGAATGACCACATATTCGACGTTGCCAAGAGCGCTGCGAAATGTCTATACTTTCTCAAGCTCCTTCCATTTTAAGTGCTCAAAACAAATAACCCCTTCAACACTTCAACCGTAATAGCCGCCATGCTCATCAGTTCAACCTAAAGCCTGTTATCGGACGTACTGTGAAATATAAGACTTCATTCCTCTGCCCCACAATACGAATGTGGAATGCTCTGCCTCACTCCATTTTTCCTGACCACTACAATTTACAAACATTTAAAAACGATGTGCATCGGTTTCTCACCCTGTCGTCTAATGCCTTATTTCCTTAATGCTATTTTGCACGTGCAAATTATAAAAAAAAACTACTTTTTTAAATCTGCAAAACTTCTACCCTCTGGTGCCCGAGATATATTATTTTCATTAACAATAAAACATGTTCGAGTTGTTCAGAAGCTTCTCAAGGCGGCCATTTGGGTCTCCTGATTTGTTATAGCGATTAATGACGTTGGCCATGTCAATAAACTGTCAATGCAGATAGACAGATATTTTGGCATATATCAATCCCGCAGACTAACATCCTCTTCCAGACTATCTGACTAATTTTTCAAAATATGGCGCCATAATAACCTGTTCGAGCTCAATATTGATAAATGTCAAGCGATCACATTTTGTCGTAGGTAAAACTTTAGTCAAACTACTCCAACTCCTATGTCGCCAAATCCCTTTATTTCACGTTCGCAAAGCCAATCTTCGCACATGCTTCCCAAGTCTGACATTACCGTCGTATTGCGGCTGTTCACCGAAGGTACCTCCGCCTCGGCCTACTTGGGTTTTCATGGACAGATCAATTTAACCTACCCCGAGTGTGAAAATCCTCTAAAGCTAATAATGCTGTAAACACTTAAAAAGCACCATGAGATAGCTGAATCTGTCTTTAATCTTAGGTATATGAGTTGTAAACATAGATCAAAGGTCTATCTCCAATTTTAAGCCCAGTTACCTACTTTGGAGTACCCCGATCCACATCACAGAGTTACTAATAAAATAAATCCGAAAACCCACCAAATCCAGTCAATTAAGTATCTACCTAATTACTAAGCAACTAAACTCCCATATCCTGTCACGACTAAGATAAGAAAAAACCTACCTAATAAGACCATCGCCTAGGATAGGCCACCAGCTTAGCTTGGATGAAATTTTAATAAAAACAAAAAACATCTGCTGCCAATTATGAGATTTCGAATTCACAATGGCTCTTCCTTATCCCAAAGATAATAAAATAAAACTGAAAACGAAAATAGGATCCTCTATCCAAGATCAAACGGTGTTCGGCTGTGTTGTGTTCGCCCCGACTTATAATCACAGTTCGGGCGTCACCCTCGTCCACTTAGAAAACCTTCTTTCTTGCATTTAATTTCTTTCCCCAGACACTGCGAGGACACACAAAGATCATGATGATGGTTTAATGGCGGCGAGCGGCCCTAACCCAAAGTAGGTATACCTACGCGGATAACCGTAGAGAAAATGTTTCAGATTTCATGATTAACGCTTGACTGTTATGTTCCTCTTTTATAGTCTCAATGCAATTGAGGATGAGGGTGTGTGCAAGGATTGTTTTAGAACCTTTTTTGTATTCCTTTCATTCCATATCAGTGTCGTGGCTATGGCTCGGTGCAGTAAATGTTTTGATAAGTGCTGCCGATACGTAGTCGAATAGTGCATCCTAAGTGTGTTAATGGCGTCCATCTGGTATTTGAATTCCACTATCGTATTCCCTACCTCCACTCCATCAACATGTGCGTACATCGCACATCGCACATGGAGTGTTTAGTGCTAAAGGGAGTATTCGGATACATTTCGTTTACGATATCAAGTGGAACGAATATAATACTTAGACATCTAGCATTTCCCTCTCGCTTAGTAGAGGGACAATTTTTGTTGTGAGAAAAAGGATTTCTTTTTTTCTTTAATCACTTAAATGATTTGAATATTGATGTGCGCCTAATCGCAAACCACTTTGAACTTAATGAAGAATTTCCATTCGTGGGAGGGAGGTTTCAAGTTGAATTTTTGATAGTCTCCCTTTTTTGGTTTAGTGTGTGTTCTTTTATTGTTTGAAGCTAATCCGAAATATTTGTGCTTTGTCACGTTCATGTAATTTGGAAAAACAAGGAGAAACTCTATCGTGAAGGGAAGTGTGATTGAACCAAGCCAAGGAGCTCTTGTCACAAAGACTTTAATTTTAGAAAAGGAAAAAAAAAATACTTATAATTTTACGGACAATTAACAAAGCATAGGGTAAAGGGGAAATTGAGAGTTTAACACTGAAATTGCTTATTTATTGATGCAGTTGCTTCTTTGGGGTCACGAGGTCACGCAGCTTAATTCTTAAAGAAGAACATTGGAATTGAGTTAGGTTTCTAATACCTAGATGACTTCCTATGTATATTAATGCCAAAATGGTGGAACATTATATTTATGCAGATCCTGCCTATAGTACGATTCATAGTGACCTTTTTTACACTCAACTTTTGCATTGATAATTTCGATCAGCAAGTAATATTTTCGTAGGTATTAAAAGTTCAAAATTATATGACCACTTATAAATCAGGGTGTTGCAGGAGGTTGAAACTCCTAAGGTTCCAATGAAAATGATATACATATACAGTTTTAGAGGTGAAGGTATTTTGAGTAAAAGGTCTTAAAATAGTTTTTAATTTTTAGTTTAGTTTGGTGAAAGAGTGCTGCAGAATAGGGCATTCACTGACACGTCCGGTCAATGAAGAAGCAGTCTTGCACCCTGTATAGAAGAGATTGGCTAAACAAAAGCTGAAAAACAACAGGGCCGCCCATGCGTCCATGCGCCCTACAAAAACATCACCGCCGTAGGGGCGCATGCGCCAAGTCAACAATCAAGTACGGATGGAGAAAAGCATGCCCGATGACTGGAGCTCCATATGATCCACCTTCAAGAATGGATCCTATGCCTTTGAAGAGCTATCAAGGCATATCCCTGCTAAATATCACGTATAAAATTCTATCCAATTAACTGTGTGAGCGTCCTAAACCTGCGACCGTAGTCCGATCCGTTTGCAAACTATGAAATTTTTTATCGACTTCAAAGCTGAATATGGTAGCATTTATCGACATGAAACTCTTCATTGCAAGGATTCGGGATCTCGTCAAAACTGATTCATCTGTGTCGCAAGAAATTGACTAACTGAAATAGCACACTACTGTCAATTTACTCATGAGAAATATTGTTTCCTTGAAGATGCCCTAGAAATTTTCTCAAAAACGGTTTGGTATTTTATTTTGTATTTTGGACACGTTGTTAAGTCCAACAAATTTTGTTCCAAAATAGAGAAATGTAAAACAAATTTATCAAAAAAATATTCAATCGAGAAGTACGTATTCTACACAAAATAAATTACAGTAGTGGACAAATAAAATTTACCACCAGAAAATTTAAACTAAACTTCGCTGCGAGACTCTCTGGATTCGAATAGTTATTAAATTAACCAGAATTTTGCCGTTCTAAATTCAATCTAAGACAAAAAAAACAATCGTAGTTCACCTCATGGACAAATCAGAGCTGGAAATTTTAGTTTTTTCTGAAATAGTGTGGTGGTAACTTTTATTTGTCCACTACTGTATGTAATTTTACGTACAAAAAATATGTTTTCCTTTTTATGATTAGATTTTGAAAACTGTTTCACTTTTTACGTATAGCTATAACTTGGGCCTAACAGATATTCGATTCCATTCGGTACGGCGGTATTCGGATTGTTTTCGGTTGCTGCCGAAAAGTGTGGATAGATCAGAACGATAACTACGAACTAAGAACACTGCGCCTTCTGAGAAGACATGCAGATCGACGGAAGAAATGCGTTATCCACGTTTTTAGTTGGTTTCTTTTTTTTACAAATGCCGAATACAAACTTGATATGGACCGGGTGTGTGTAAAGAAGTTTAAAGCAATAGATTATCGACTTTAAGCTTAGGTTTAGTTTCAAAACCTCGACCGTTTACTGAGCACTGAGTGCACGAAGGAATTTCAAATCGAATTTTAGCATGCATATTGGTCGATGATATGCGTGAAAGAAATAAATTCTTAGCGCAGAGAATACCTAAGTATACGATCATTTATTTTACTTTTTTTTTATGGAAGGAAAACTTTTTTTTTCTCCTTAATCTCATATAGAAAATGTAGTTTTCTTCCATACCTACTTACTTTTAAGGGCACTGAGTGTCCAAGTACACGATAATGTTACAGTACACGAGTTTAAAGTTAACACATATGTACCTAAGAGAAAGAATTATGGAGTCAAATTTAGAGGTTCATTGTCTGAATAATGCACTGCTCAGTCTGGAGTTCTTTAGGGAACTCACTTAGTCCCTATTTTGTTCATTATTTCTATTAATGATGCACGAGCATGTGTATAAACCAGCAATATTTTTATAATCGCTTTATGTTATCAGGAATATGTAAAACTCGGTGAACAGAAATCTTCTCCAGGCCGACAACAATAGTTACCCCATTTGGTGTGCTGAACCCATCTAAATGCCAACAGTTGACATCCTGAAGAAGGCTTATACCATCAATATTCCTGAAATTAACATATGCTTTTTCAAGTTGAAAGTTTTAAAGATCTTGGAGTTTAGTTTGACCCAAAACATAACTTCATGGGGAATATCAATTACAATGTGAATAAATCGAGTTATTTGACGACCTCAAGTTACTTAGTTTTTGTACAATTGCTTTCTCCGTCCACATCTGGAGTATGTTTGAGTATTGAAAAAAGAAGTAACACGCCCAGGTTGATGGAGTCCAAAAAAAAACTGTCTTTATAAACTAAATAACTAAAATTTAAAAAAATCAAAGTACCTGCGCAGGTTAGTTATACGGTTATACCTACCAGGCAGATACTATCCTGAAAAATCTACATACGAACTTTGAAGCAAATTCGTCCAACCGATACAAAGAGAGATGTCACTTCTGGAGAGATGGAAAGCTAGAAGGGATCCAATAGTTCAGATTTTCCAATACGTACTCGTTATAGCATTCACAGTTTGTGTTCGAATTTCAACACGATTGGAATAACATTTTCTCTTAAGATACGAAAAAGTTAAATACGTAAGACTTTCAGTCAAAGTAGAGTATGTTGACTTGAGAAAGGTAAAGCAATTCAATGTAAAACTTTAATCAATATCTACCTACTAACAAACAATATCTGCCAACATTTTAAGCAATATTTTATTTACCCGCTTATAATTTTCTCTACAGGCAGTAAATATTTCGATTAAGTTGCAAGGAATTTTTTGAAGAGTATGAAATGTTCTATAACAATTTAGTCTTCATAAGGTTGGTGGATATGATACCAGTTTGTTTTCTAAGCTAAATGTCGTGGCCACCTATACGTCCATATTGCAAATTGACGTTTTAGCTGTTGCCACCGATAAATTAGTTTTTATTTGCACCATGGAGTTTGAGACTAGTATTGACATGAACCAGAGGTTCTACTATCCACCGCTAGAGATATGATGAAAATTTGAAAGTGGGATGTACGTTTTAAACAAAAGAACGAGCTATAAATTATTGACCATAACAAAAACAGTAAAGCAAATCTTACCAAATTATGTAGCACGTTCGCACCAATTCTTATGAATGCATTTTCAGCATATTGCACAAGAAAACAAGAACCATCCAGAACTTATTAAAGGGCGTAGCAACACGCTAAGGTAATGGGTTAGAAAAAAATTGCTCCAAGAAAAAAATGTATGTACCTTTTGCAAGTTTTAGTATGGCGTCGTTTTGTTGAGGAACGTCAATTAAGCGGAACGTGGATATCCGTTTCGTTCGATTGGTATTCCGTAAGACTTCTGGAGTCTTCTGAAAGTGTTCGTTTGGTAGTGAAATGATAATCCTGGAAAGAAGAGAAATTCGCTTCTGACTTTGAATTCAGGGGTGGAACCGGCTAAGGTAATTGTCGATAGTTGACAATCAAAATCATCACTCTTACTATCGCTTTCATATATTTGTGTCGTTTTCATAAGTAGGCTTCAACTCTAAATAATATAAATTCTTTAGTGAAAAAAATATATATTAAATAAATTAAACCAAAACCTTAAGTCAAATTTCAAAATTCGTGAAAAGCACTGTTGACTTCTTTGGAACTTTTCTCGGGCTCAAACAGAGAGGAAAATGAAGAAAATAATTTTAAAAACTTCCAACTAACGGGTGATCCAAGTAGAGATACTTTTTTCAATAGCCTTTTTTGACAGATCACGTGTGAGTCGTGTCATGCTGTCGTGTTATTTTTGTTTAGTATTGTTTGGCATTTCATAATGGAAAGACTTACGCGTGAACAACGTTTACAAATTGTTCAACATTATTATGAAAATTCACGTTCTGTGAGGAATGTGTTAACACCATCACCCATTTTGAGACCCAGCATTCATTATTGGATAATATTCGACCGAATAGACCACGTCCAGCACGCTGTGAAGAAAATATAGCGGCCGTAGCTGAGAGTGTACACGAAGACCGTATAGAGTCGATTCGGCGCCGTTCGCAGCAACTCGGACTGACGTATGGAACGACTTGGCGCATTTTACGTCAAGATCTTAAATTGAAAGCGTACAAAATACAGCTTGTGCAACAACTGAAGCCGCTAGACCTTCCCAAGCGACATCGCTTCGCTCTATGGGCTCTTGAAAAGTTCCAAGAAGATCCGACGTTTTCGAGGCAAATTTTGTTTAGCGATGAGGCCCATTTCTGGCTCAATGGGTATGTAAACAAACAAAATTGCCGCATTTGGGACGAAGAGCAACCTGAAGAGATTGAAGAACTGCCACTTCATCCAGAAAAAACAACGGTTTGGTGTGGTTTGTGGGCCGGTGGAATCATCGGTTCATATTTCTTTAAAATTATGCCGGTGCGAACGTAACCGTCAATGGCGACCGTTATCGTGCCATGATAACCGACTATTTGATGCCTGAAATTGAAGCTCGTGATCTCGGCGACATTTGGTTTCAGCAAGACGGCGCCACTTCCCACACATCGCATCAATCAATGGACTTATTGAGAGAACATTTCGGTGAGCACATAATTTTACGTTTTGGGCCGGTCGATTGGCCACCAAGATCGTGTGATATCACACCGTTAGACTGTTTCCTGTGGGGATATGACAAACCCGCTTCGATTCAGGCCTTGGAGGAAAACATTACGCGTGTCATTCGCCAGTTACCAGTCGAAATGCTCGAACGAGTGATCGAAAATTGGACTAAACGGATGGACCATCTGCGTCGTAGCAACGGCCAGCATTTGATAGACATAATCTTCAAAAAATAAATGCCAAAGAATGTTCCTTCAAATAATAATAAACATTCTCCATTAAATTTGAATTTTCTGTGTTTTTTACTTTAAAAAAGTAGGGAACCTCGAAATGGATCACCCTTTACTAAGAAGAAATATTCTTTCTTTTTTCCTGTAGCATTAATTATTGTGTTTGGATTTTAATTGTTTTAGCTGCACGGAATGACAGCGTCGGCAAGGAAGTAGCGTTTAAAACTCTGAGTGCTGCCAATAATCAATCATTTTTAGTGTTCGCTTTACGCAGAGCAAAGGATAGTTGATAATCAAACACGACAATCAACTATCACCTTAGCCGATTCCCGCCCGGAATCAAAACCAGAAGCACTAATCCAACAAAACACCACAAACGTCAGAATCGATATATGTAAGTCAAGTTTCACATATACGATTTTCGTTGTACGTGTCGTGAGTTTGCTGACAAAAGGGATGAAAAGAGTGGGGGGATAGTCAAACACGGATAAGCCGCAATTCCCATTCGATTCTTGTATTTTCTTTCGTTAATTTTTGTGGTTTGCTTCATTCCCGTGTTCTACTCGATCGTGTTTGCTTCGCGTTAGACAGAAACCAACCAATCAGTAATGAAGAATAAATAAATGTTGCAGAACGAATGAAGAAAACAAAAGAAAAAAGGCACGAAACGTGAAAAATCTGAACGTACGACAAAAATCGCACGGTGCGTGCTCAAAAGAGAATTAAGGAGTGTCGTACGAAATATCGTGTATCGTGTGAAACATTTCTAATTTTTCAACAGCTAATTTTGTTTTTCTTTCATCCTCTTCGTCGTACTTAGATTGGCGGTGAGGCGGTTGGAAATACATATACACGAATACACTTCAAATTAAAATTAAATGTGTTTGCTTGTTCGATTGGCATCCCGGATCAGTGAGCTCTTCCGGATTACCAAACGAAAACGACATAAGCAAATTATAAAGTCTTCGCCGATAAATGGTAATAAGGAAATCATAAATATACCGACGCAGCCACGGAATTCAGCTAAGAGGATCCTTGGTCATAACAAGCAAAACCGAAGGCACTGTATTATGGAATAATCTTCTTCGTCCTTGGTCTTCTACAGCTATAGAATCAGAATTAATTAAATTTTATAATAAAATTGCCCAAAAAATAGTGTTAATGAAATGGATAATTTACTTTCATAAATTTTAATAACATAATAAGTACAATTTTTCATTTTTTACACATAGAACGTTTTAAACGTAAAACCTTTCCAGTGTGTAGTAGTGTTAGTGATTTGCCAAACTCTACACAACACTATTTATACTTGACAATATTCGTTGTTTGTTTTCTTGTTCTTCTTCTTTCTTTTTTTCGTTCACATCCTCATATAAATAATTATCCACTTTGCACACGGTGGACAGTCCTTATAAGCTAGTTTTATATAATTTAATGGAATAAAATATAAAAACAATTTTTTTTTTTTTTTTTTTTGCAAAGAAAAGCAATAAATAAAAACAGAGATTTGGTGCATAAATGTGTTGTTCCTTTAAGAGTAGGTACAATGTTATGCATTCGGCGGAGGAGTAAGTGTGGTTTGCGGGTAACAATGGGAAAAAATAGATTACAATCCTTGTATGTAACGTCTCAATTCCTCTTCTGTGTCATAGATCATAACAGGGAATGGTGAGCCGGGAACGAATTCTCCAGCCCATTTCACTTCGACTCGATAGTCACCAGGTTCCGTTGGATCATACTGTAGGAAAGAGTACATTAAAAAAAAACCGACTATAAACTTACGTATTAAAGGATATTACCTTGCATAGAATCGTCCTGTCTTTCTGGCTCTCGCGTTGCATTTCAACGCGGAAGGCACCTTTGGGACCACGCACCCTAACCGTAAGTTGGCCAGCTCCAGCTCCCCTTGTGTCACAAATAAAACGCGATTGGAAAGTGGCAAGTACTCCGTGCTCAATGCCGGGACCGTAAACACGAACCTATAAGATGAATGTATTCGAATAAGTTCGATATTACGAGATAAGTTTTAGGATTATTTAGGTATTTACCTTGCTAGCATCTGGAGCTCCGGCGACCTTCAAGCCAAATGGTGAACCAGGAACATGTTGTCCACCGTATTTGATAGTGAGCAAATGCCTTCCAGGTTCCTGTGGCTTGATATTCAATGTAAACGTCGCATCACCATGATCGTAAAGTTCACAGTAGGCCACTTTTCGTGGACCTGCACAATGCGCGGTGAGTTCACCTGGTCCTGCACGTCGCGTATCGATCCACGACTTGATTTCTTTCCCAACTACACCGTGGCGGAGGCCCTCGCCGGAGCAAATAACCTTTGAAGCGTCCATTGATGATCCAACCGCTACTGTTAGTGGACATCCCTTCACCAGCCTTCCATTCCACTTCACTGATAAAGTCAATGATCCGGAGGACGATTTTTGAGGAGTGTATGAAGCTAGCCATATATTTTCATTTGGTCTCGGTTGAGCTAAGCTTACTGGCACGGAGGTATTATCCTGATGGATGAGGATCACCTCCGGCCTTCCCAGTGGTGCGTTAGTTGCATCGATCGTAAAATGAGCCGCCTCACCAGCTTGGGATGCAGCGAGACCCCGACCGGTTAGAACAACTTTATCAGCTGCCTGTTGAGCGGTAACATAGGCGCTTCTCGGGCATTGAACAATAGACATGCCGCTCCACGTTAGATCCAAGTCATGTTCGCCCGGAGCTAGATTATCTGCCGAAACGAAAAGTCTTGCCTTTCCATCGCTCAGCTTGTCGACAGGAATTTCAATTCCATCAATGGTGCAGACCAGTTCTCCAGGACCGGCTTGTTCAATATCGAAGACCAGACGAGCTGGCAGAATAAGTCGGCCTTCGTGGTCAAGCAACGTTCCCCATCCACCAACTGGCGTAACTTTAGATGCCTCCACACATGAAACATTCCACGGGGAGCCAGGCAGTGAACCCCTGTTAGGGCAGCTTGCTCGGATCTCGTATCGTCCTACAGAGAGAATGGTATACGAGATGCGCCATTCGTTGTTGCCAAGGGCCTGAAATTAAGAATTAAGAAAAAAAAATTTTTTAAGAGACGAAGTTCGCTCCCCTACCTTAATTTTAGGTTCAATCCTTTCGCCAAACTCATCTATGCGCTCAATTTGAACATTCGGAGCGACGGGACAGTAAACAACGAAGGACGCTTCCTTATTTCGATGGCAAACCTCAAGCCCTGTGCCAGCGGCCCGTGAATCACCCTTGTTACCCGTGGAAGACACCGTGAAGGTAAATGGCGATCCTTGGATTGTCTCACCACCGTACAAGACCGTCAGTCTGTGGTTTCCAGGCATCGATGGAACGAAATCGATCGAGTACACGCCTTCTGACTGTTCCGTTACCCGAACTGGAAGATTCTGATTGCTCGGCGAAACTGCATATGCCTCTACTTCCGCAACTCCAGCTTGTTCGGTTCTTACTGCAAATTATAAAAGGAGTAGTAAAACTTAATTTGAATAAGACTTCGACTTACGTTGAAGAGATATTGGGCTGTGTAGCGACTGTTGCCCTTTCGGAGCACCTTGAATGGCCACTTTGGTTGAGTCGAAGGACTCACAAGTGAATGGACTTCCTGGAAGCGCCTTGGACTGATGTAGCACCTCTGTTCGAAACAAAAAAGATATGTAAGAAGATACATATAAAATAAGAGTCCTCCTCTTACCAAGAACACACTGTCCGACTTTGTTTGTGGTGAACTCGGCTTGCAACTGCCCACCTTTAGTTTGATAGCAGCGAACTGGTAATGCCTGACCCCCTGGACCGGATACAACAACATCGAACTCTCTGGCTGGCCTTCCGATTGTGTCTATTGCAAACGACGTGGTCTTTCCAGCGCGTGCCTGATACAGTCCTAACCCACTGACACTGATTTCCTTGCCAGCTCCAGCAGGCAAAACACTGATTTCGAGAGGTTTCAGAGAAACTGGGACTCCGTTGTACAGAATTGTAATCTTGTGGGGAGCAACCTTAGTCGGGTGATAGACGATCTCCCATATACCGCTCTTTGAAGGTCCTCTTATAGAGTGTGGAACCTCAGCTGCACCACACCTCACCATGGCGGTGAGTGTTCCGTGGCCAGCGTCGTTCAAGGATACCGAAATGCTTGCAGGTCTATGGCAGAGGGCCTCGCCAACCTCGGTTATCTTAACCAGGGATGGATCAAAGACTGTCAAAGTGCGAGTGGCAATATGATGACGCGTGTCGCGGTCAATAAATCGGATCATGTAGTTGCCGATCATATTCGTTCGGAATTCGGCAGTATGCCTTGTGATGGTGTACGCCACAGGCTTGTGATCGGGCCCAACAATCTCGGCAATCTGGTCGTCCGTGGGGAAATCTACCGTAGCCAGGCTTCCAATTTGAATTTGCTGTGTCGTCTGCTGAATATCGACGCGGAATGGGCTGCCATCTACTGGGACATCGTTGAAGGTTATATTCACGTAGTGAGGCTCACAACTTTGTGGAACAAATGTGACGTCATAAAGACCCCTTGCGCAAGCAACAACTTCTGCCTTGACAGTGCTGGTGTCTGTGGAAACAACCAGCTCCAAGGTACCTTCACCAGCTCCGGCCGCATCTACGCTGAAAGTTACAGGGACTCCCAGGGGACAAGGTCCCTCGTGTTGTTCCAGTCCGCTAATGGTAACGCGTGAGACATCAAAGACGTTGCAAGAAAATGGGGAGCCACTAATATGCTGGTCATTAGCCGTTACGCTGATCAAATGACGACCCACGGCCGATGGACGGAATGATGCTTTGTAAGTATCCCCGCGATGATTAATCTGGCACGGAACGTTATCTCCCGATGGTGATGTGACAAAAATCTGTGGCTCCACACCGTCAAATCCGTCGAGCTCGAAAACATTTTCCATTTTGACAGCTGCTTGTTTTAGTCCCTCGCCAGAGGCCATAGCTCTGGGAAGTGACACCGGGGCTGCCGCAATATGGCAAGTAAACGGTGAACCCGGAACTGGGTGTCCATTAAACCTAACAGAAAGCGAGTGCGCTGCAGCTTCTGTGGGTTTGAAGTTCACTTTGAAACGAGCATTTCCTTCGGATTGAACAAAGTTCGGAACGTTCTTTCCATTAACGGCGACTATGATTTCCAAGTTACCAGCTCCAGCCTGACTCGCATTGATACCAAAACTCACACTCTTACCAACAACTCCCGGACGTATATCGGTGACAACAACCTTCTCAGCGGAGTAGGCCTTCAGCAGGAAGGGACTACCTTCGACGTGTCCCCCTCCAGGAAGTCGAACCTCAACCGAATGATCCCCAACGTCTACGGGCTCAAACTTAACACTGTAGCCAACGTCGGCGCGCTCGATTTTTGTTGAAACACTGCGACGGGCTGGACCCAAGACCTCAACCAGTGGCATTGTGTCTGACTCGACTGCAAAGTCGAACATTCTACCGACGCTCACTTTGTCCATGGCCTCGGGCGAGACTATCCGAGCAGCAGCTGAGACGCGGCATGTAAATGGACTTCCGGGAACATCCTGTCCATTGAATCGAAGTTCCACAGTGTGATTCTGTGCATCTCGAGGCGTGAAAGAGATGGCATACGTATGCTGGCCTTGGCCCTGTGCAGATGTGGGAACTCGACCTCCATTCACGGTAACTTCTAGATTACCTGGCCCGGCTTGAGAGGTTTCCACGAGAAAAGTGACTGCCTTCCCAACCGTTCCGGTGCTTACGTTCTTCACCTTGATTGCGTTGACATCATACACCTAGGACGGGATCATCAACAGTAATTCAGCAAATTTTAACTTTAGCAGCTACCAGGCCTTACCTTAGCTGCATATGGACTCCCTGCAGTTGCTAACCCATTGACGGTGACATTCACACGGTGTTCGCCCACAGATCGTGGAACGAAATCGGCTTTGAAAACACCCTCGGCGGTCTGGTGAACTTGTGCTGGCACTGATTGCCCAGCTGGTCCTGATTTCGGGACAATTGATCGAAGGAAGCGCATTTTTGTTTGCATATTTTGTTTTTTTTTTGTTTTTTTTTTAGATTTGTTTAAAATAATTTTTGTTTGTTTTTTGTTTTTTTTTTTTGGTTGGTAGTAGTAGTTTGGTGGTAGCAATACAGAAGAAGATAATGGAGTCAAAACAATTGTTTAAGTCAGCAAATACAAATATGGTTTGGATGTAGGGTTTGTTTTTTTTTTATGAAAGGAAAGGGGTTTTTTTTACAAAAGCCATGACAGGGGTATTATGATTTTGTGACTTCAAGACAGGATTGGTGCACAAAAGCCATTGACAAGAATGAAACCGTGCATACAAGTTATAGGTAGATAAGTAGAAAGTTAAGGAACGTGCTTATAGAGTTAGAAAAAACATTTAAGGATTTGGTGTCGAACCCTTCACCACACAAAAAACTAAAACAAATTAGAAGAAAAAACAACAAAATCAATTTTTTATTAGAACTTTTACATAGTTTGTTTTTTTTTTACAAGACAAGTCCATTAGTAAACCATTAAACAATTTCTCTTTAGGAATCTACTCATCCTCTACAGCTATCGTGGCTACACAATACGAATTAGTAGGTTTTGGTTTTTTGTTTACGCTTTTGTTAAGTATGTGTATGTGTGTGTGTGTGTGTGGTAAATACAACATTTCATCAATGTGTGTGTCTCAGTTTTAGGTTTTGGGGGGGGGGTTATTGAAAGTAATTAATATTTTATAATCAAAGTTAAATAATATTTATAAAAGTCTAGTACAATAGTCTTCGTCGTCCTGAAATAATATACAGATATAAAAGTGAGAAATAAAAATAAAAACAGAAAAAAAAATTAATTAAAAAAATTCGTATAAACAATTAAATAACGGAAAACATTTTCGAAATAGGTAAACTTTTTTTCTTTGTTTTGTACAAGATAAACATTTAACAACGAATAGTAAGATAGATATAGAGAGAGAGAGAGAGAGAGGGATAGATGGAAGTGCAGAGGAGTATGACGCTGATGCAGTTGGCAACAATTAGGTGTTTATTTTTAACGGGCGCGATGACAGATCTACTTCTTCTTCTTCAAATGATTGGATATGTAAATGTGGTGCAATTATGTTTAGGCAAAAACATAGCTTCTACGCTCAAAGCATTCTAGGTTAAGTTAATGGCAGGGCTTTCGAAAATCAGCGTTTTGAATCTCCATTTCTGTGAAATTCCAAAAGGATGGAAAGTAGACCACGAATTTTTTTCATTTAAACTCCTCCCACTCTATCATTTAAACATGTGACTTGGTCGAAAGCTAATAACATTAAAAAGCCGTCCAAAAGTACATGTTTAGTTTCGAATATAAAAATCCAAACCAAAATTGTTAAAATTTGTATGATTTTTTAAGTAATTGAACTAGTTCAATTGCTGTCCTATAACTTAAACTTCTTCTACCAACATTTAGATTCTAACCATTGCGTGATGATGATGTGATGAGTGCACTCAGAGAAAAAAGACAAAATACATAGATATGAACAAGATGCAAATACGTGCAAGTAATTAGAAAGAACGAGGTAACAAAGCTCATAAGATATACGAGTGGCTAGATGTGAAATATGTAAAGGCATGAGAAATGAGAGCTGCAAGCATTCTACGTGCATTGAGTGCAAACATAGTTACGGAGAGAGTGTTGCGCCACGAGTAAGACCCAAACAGAGGTGAACAAGGGGTTTTTTTTTGTAGAAGAGTCGTAGCTGCTGTTTTAGACATGCAAGAACTAAAGACCGCTGAATGGGGAAATAAAAATTCAAACCCTGCTACCGAGAACAAATAATTCCAGATAAGAATTCCGTTCACCAGTCCAAATGAAGTGAGGATTGCAATATCTAAACATAAATTCAACAAGGCTGCCGGATCAGATGTCCAACTTGTGAGTGAGTGATGATTTGGTAGAGAGCTCGATCCGCAAGAAAGAAGACTCTAATAAGCTTAGATGCAGCAGCAATCACATCCTTCTTTTCAAGTTTGAGTCGAAAATGTCCTTCCTCAACGCTAAAGTCCATTTTCGCTCATAAATTAAGTTCCTCCGAACGTTTGATGTCGACAAATCGATTTATGTTCGGAGTCTGGCTGATTTACATTTCCACTACCTCAAGAAGCCTTATCGAAGCTTGCCAGTCTTTGGCTATCTTTCTCCAAGTTTAAGAACTAAGTTTTGTCCAAGCATGTTCAGAAAGTTCGAAAAGATCTTTATTATCAATGCCAAAATAATAAATAATTTTCTTATAAAATGCTTGAGAAATTTGCAGCTAGCTGTCAAATAAATAGTTTAAAAGTAGATATTGCATGGAAGGTTTTTTTTGTAAATTCATTTTTTGCTTCTGATGAGAGAACACACCCAGCCATAGATGGCTTTTCACCTTATAATTCTAGAGAGAAATAATAGGACTGTTCGTGTATTTTAAGCACACAACTTTTGCATCCATCAAAGTTGGGAACCCTAGCCAGCAGTCATCTTATGAACGACTGAAATCTTTTGTCAAAAATATTATTGGCATATATCTTATTCAGTTTACTATCTAACCAAATATTAACATGTTTTTAAAGCTTGGAGAAAAGACAGAAAGAAATCGAAATTGCGTTTTAAATAAAGAATCTTACCAATAGCATCGAGTTGAATCGAGTTTAAATTTGTTGTCCCATTCTGGCAAATTTCATTTTGCAGTCTAATGTTAAATACGAGCAAATGACGGTAGAGTCTAAATTTGCGATCAGACGGTCATCCGGATGACATCCTGACGTCACTATGACGTAGAATTTAACCTAAAATCGTAATCCCGTCTGAAATAAACAAGTTTTCTGACGTCAGCATGTCATCCGGATGACAAGGTTGGATGACCGTCTGAACGCACCTTAAGTCAATCTCACTATTCTCATATTGTCAGAATTTCTTTCTTTGAAACATCGGGCAAAAAGCGGAATTCGAAACAATGAAAGAATTTTGTTCAATGCCCTAACAGCTACTTTTATGTGATGATAGTAGGTATCCGCTTCCGGAATGTGTGAACTAAAATTCATCACGTAATTGGTGTTGTTGTAAGCTAAATATGACATATCAAGAAAATGGCAAGAGTTAAAAGTTTTTAGCTTAACTTCTTAGCAAAACGAAAATAAAACATTGCAGAGCCTTAACCCAAATGTGCACCAATTTTTCTATTAAAACTGGCCTAAAAGCTAAAGTGCTTCGAATAAAAACTACTTGCCAAACCGTCTTAATCAAGGAAAAAAACAATTTAAGGATTGCTGTTGGACTCATCGTGGTAAGTGTGATTGCATTAAATATTAAGTCTTGTATTGTAGTTGGTCATTGGGGCCATCCTCGGCAAGCACCTAGACCTGACGGTCCATTGTACACCAGCAAGGCTCCCAAAATGACAAAATGATATGATGAAGGAGCTAGGCTAGTTCGCTTTTACTTAAAGCATCTTTGCACAGGAAGTGTTTGCCGAGAGTAGCCAGTCTGGTTCTGGCAAACGCGGGACAGACACAGATGAAGTCAAATGTAGTTCCATTATCTTCCAGATAGCACTCGCCTACGCCCGAGCATCTAACTCTGATATTTTTTAGATGCTTATTGAGAGGACGGACTGAAACCAGTGACAAGGCCAATTAGGGCTTTCAAGTCACATCTTCTCAGTCCAAGCAGATATTTGATGTAATTAAGTCTTAGTCAACTGAAATATTTCAGTTTGACTTCAAATATACATATCTTCTTTTTCAATCGACAATTGCACATTCATATTAGGGCAAAATGCAACAATCTTTTTTTTACCGAGTCACAACATGCATACATAAAGGGAAAATCTGTTGAAACCGCCCTACACAAGGTGGTGGGAAAAATAGAAAACAGTTTACACCTCGGTGAGTTTGCTATGGCGGCCTTTCTTGACATAGAAGGAGCCTTCAAGAATGCGGAGTGCAGCGCCATTAGAAGCGCTGTAGCGGACGCAAATGCATAATAAGACATCTGCAGATTCTGTGGCGATCTTCAGGCTGTTCAAGATATATCGCACATATTGTCTGAATGTGAGACAATCTCACGTTGTCGTAGGAAATTCTTAGAGAAATACTTCTTCGAAGCTTTGGAGGAAATAGACGGCACAAACTTCAAAGGCCTTTCTGGCTTTTGTAAGGAAATTGGTGTGCTTTAGGGAAAATGTTTAGGTTTTTTTGTGTACCGTTTCGATTTTTAAGCCGGTTCCCAACCTCGGTGCCTAGTGTTGTGTGATGATTTTTACATCACACCCCTGTTTTAACCTAACCTAACCTAATCGACAAGATGATCAGGATTATAAGGAAACCTCCCGTAATCTCACCAAATATATTCGAGATAATTAAAAGGGAAACTCAAATGTTGTCATTATTTGATCAGGGTGGGCTTCTTCTGAAGTATGTCCCATCTACAAGAAAGGCGATCCTATGTCTTGCAAGAACTATCGAGGCATATCCCTGCTTAGTGTCGCATATAAGATCCTATCCAACGTACTGTGTGAACGTCTCAAACCTTTCTGCAGCAGTGTGGCTTCTGGCCCGGCGGATCAACTGTAGACCAAATCTTCACACTAAGGCAAATCCTGGAAAAGACCAACGAGTTTCAAGTCGAGACACACCACCAAGACTAAATATATGCTATCAACAAACAAACAACCATCTGTCCACCGACTACGACAAAATGTCACTGTTGATAGCAGCAACTTCGAGGTAGTTAAGGAGTTCATCTACCTCAGGGTAAACATCAAATCCACAAATGACATCTTAGTGGAGATCGGTCGAAGAATTACCCTAGGAACCGCTGCTACTTCGGTTTGGCAAAACAAATGGGTTCAAAACTCCTAACTCGAAGGACAAAGTGCATGCTCTACAGAACCCTTATCCTGCCAGTTCTGCTCTATGCTGCTGAGTGCTGGACGATTATCAGGAAAGGAGAGTTAATCTGGGATCCTTCGAAAGAAAAATCCTTCGACGGATATTTGGTCCTGTGTGCGAGGAGGGCGAATGGAGGAGAAGATACAACCGCGAACTCTATGAGCTGTACCAAGATGTGGATGTAGTCCGGCCATACCGAGCGAATGGACAGCAGCGCTCCAGCCAAGAGCATCTTCGAATCCCAGCCCCCAGGTTCGAGACGACAACGAAGACCGAACCTCCGTTTTAAAAAGCCAGAGCCCTTGGTCTGGACAACTGGAAGCAGCGTGCTCGCAGAGGGTGGAAGGCTGCCGTATCTAAGGCAGGGACTCTTCGCGGTTCGCGAGCCCGTTAATAAATGAATGGGCTTCTTCTGAAGCTGAACCTGAACCTGCACCTTGTTAATATATGAAAAAAGACTACAGTCCACTTTGAGAGAATTGTTTGATACTCCATCCATGCTGTTGCCCAAATGAATGTAGGATCGTAATAAAAGTAGACCTAAGCCTTTATGACATTAAATATTTTCCAATAAATACCTAATCAGTACCGTCAAAACCCCCTAGTGTTACCAACTTTTTTTTTGCGCATGACTCTTACTCTTAGTAACGTGCAAAATTGTTTGTTACATGTGAAATTCGAAAAGAATTTTATTACAACACATTCTTCGTTAAGAATTATAGTGCGCATAGAAAGGAATTTTAAACAACAAAAAACAATTAAGGAATCTTGGGACACGATGAAAGGGTGTTGGGATAAAATGACAAAAATATAATACAAATGCACACAATTCCAAAACACGTAAAACTATATAGAACTAAATTTTGAATTTTTTTTGTTTTTGTTTGTTAATTTTATACAAAACACATGCATCAATGCATTATGTGTGCGAATGCATATATGCAACCGAACCCTGAAGTACGAATATATATGTAAGTATTAACACAAATCATTTCAAGAAATTCATGTCCACACCACTTTGATGATCCGAATAATGGAGATCAACTTCCAAACTCACCTTCGACATTCACCTCAATATCTTCTAAACGACCGCCAGTGTGATTGATAACAAATGAATTTGGCTGATGTACTGGCCCGGGCCCACCTAACGATACCTGCGGCCCAGACATCCCACCGCTGATATTCACGGTTATGGGACATCCGGGGACGGGCATTTTATTAAACGATACGTTGATTGTGTGCTCACATGCTTCAGCTGGGACAAACGATACGGAGAATCTAAAAAGAAATGATCACGGTTAGTGTGTGCGTGTGTGTGTGTATAGATTTATTTAACGTACCTTGCATTACCCTGCGGATGGACCTGTGTGGGTATATTTAGGCCTTTAGCAGAAATTGTTATCTCTAGATTTCCTTCGCCCGCATCTCCAGCATCGACTGTGAACTGGACGGAGCGACCCACTGTTCCCCTGGACACACTTCCCACCACAACTTTGGTGGCATCGTATGCCTTTGCGAGGAACGGTGTTCCCTGTACTGGGAAGCCATTATACTCCACATTAATTGAGTGTCCACCTACAGTGCTCGGAGTGAATTCCGCCGTGAAGCCAGCATGAATATCGCCAGTCACGCGGACTGGAAGTTCACCATGTGGTCCACGAACACTGACCGCCAGTTCGGCAGCGCCTCCACCACTAACTGTGATGTGGAATGAGGCCGGTCGATTGACGGGAATCAATTCCAGATTTGTGAGATTCAACATAACGCGGCTTGTGTCGGCCACCGAACACACAAACGGACAGCCGCGGACAGTTTCGCCATTGAACTTGATGTCGATTAGATGAGGTTTAGCCTGTTCGGGGGTAAACGACACAAGACAGCGTCCGCCGCCAACAACCTGCACATGGTTCGGTACTTCTCCTTCGTTTATAGATATTTCCAGTTGACCTTCTCCAGCAGCGCTGGCGTCTACACGAAACTGGCATGGCTGGCCGACAACTCCTCCGTTGACGTCTGTTACTTGTATTAGGCTGGCATCGTAGACCTTTGCAACCAGAGGCCCGCCAGCTATTTTTGTTCCGCTAATGGCAGCTTCGATAATGTGCGTGCCAACTTCGGTGGGGACAAACTCGATGCGCACTGCACCGTTTGCCGCCTCATGGGTAACACGGGCGTTCAGTTTCGATTTGTTTGGCGTTAAAACTGTTGCCACGCATTCGCCTTTGGAAAGGCTCGCTCCAGGAGGCGGCAGAATCTCAAAAACCGCCGACGTATTTGCTGGTACAAGGCGTGTGGACTCGCCTAGAGCTGTTAATCCGGGAGAAGACATGATTTCAACGTGCCACGGTGATCCTGTAATGAGAAAAAGAGAGACAGAGAGAGACGGTTAATATGGAATGCAATCACGTAACAGTAACAAAGTATCAATAAATATCTTTTACGGTCTAACAATCCGAAGCCGAAGCCGAAGCCAGCCAACCAAACCCGCCGTGCGCGATGCGAATATCAAATATCAACTAGGCATAGATACTCGCTCACATTGATAGCCCAGAAGCGGGACAAGTCGAAAAAATGCAGAAACTCATAAATTGCCCAAGACATGGCACAAAAAGTTAAAAGAAAAAATCGTATCTTCGTCATGGGTTGGCGGATATATTTTCTTTTTCTCTTTTTGTTTAGCTAGGTTCGGGGATCATTTTGCACGTTTCCATTGAGTGCGCTGCGTTTCAGCTAAAATATGATACAAGGTTTAAAGAGATTTTCTTCTTCTACACTTTTTGTATCTAAATTCGCTACGTGAATAAGGCAAATAGTCAGATAGCAATTCATGGGATAGGCATGCAAAGTATCCGTAACTTGTGCTGAATACAAATGTATCTGAAATCAGTTTCTACGACGACAGTTCTACTTGACAGTCTCGTCTAAGCTTTAGTAATTCTTAAACGTTCTTTATGCAGTTGCCATAGAGAGAAATAAGATTAAGGAATTTAAATTGCTGGCTGCAACTTCCACAACTAGTCGCAGGTCATATAAGCAATTTGCCATTCAGCCTTATTAGCGCATCAATCTCAATCACCGACTCGATGACAGCAAGCACAGCACCAACGACCAAATACGATTCTCCTGACAAAATTGAATGCGTTTTTGTTTCCAATGTCGATGCGAACACGTTTGAAAGTAGATACAAGATCGACGGTGGAGATAAATTTTCTCACGGAAATATATTCACAAACTCCGGTCTCGAGAGAAAGAGAAAGTTTAGAGTTGAATTTAATTTTATAAATTATCTGAGGATGACTGACCTTGCTGATGATATTCGAGACGAACATCAAAACAGACGAAGCCATTATTATCTATGAAAGAGGCGAATGCAACAAATTAAAACTCAAGGCCTTTTTACACTCGCTTACCTATGGTTTAGTGAATATGAAAATAATTTTGCATTTTCAAATCACAAAGCAGACTGATACAGGTTAATGGCTAAGTGTGCGATCTACTCCTATGTGATGGAAAATTTCCAAAAATAAATAAACACAATTACTTGCTTCAAGAGTGTGATTAAATGCACAATATGCATAATAGCTTGATGTAGATAGAAATTCAAGGTCGTCTTCTATTTGCTAAGCTCTTTATTTTCACGAATACAACGACTTCAATTGTTCGTTGAGTACTCAAACAAATTATCGCTGGTAATAACCAAAATTTGCTGACACAATCACAAGTTGACAAATGGTTACTTAAGCTGGCGCTAAGGTGCGCAGTGTGTGGGGTAAAACAATTTGGGAACAAACGTTAATACTTCGTGAGAATTTGCTTGGTGTTTGACTTCTCATAGGTTAGTTTCTCTTCGTACATAACTTAGTTATGAATGAGAAGAGAAATAGATGTTCTGTCGTTTTCTTGACGTCTCTCAGGCTTTTGATAGAAACTTTAATTTTACTTACGACAACGTATACGCAAATTAAACTAAATATTTGGAAGCCCAAAGTGGAGTACGTCAGGGGTGCATAATGTCACAACTATTGTTCTTCGTCTATAGAATTCGTTGAACTATGATATCTGATCTTAAACACCTCGACTACGCAGAAGAAGTTTGCCCACTTTCACATCGCAAAATGGGTCTTCATCTGGTGGCCCACAATCTAGAAGCTTAGGTAATCAAAGTGGGGCTCAAAATAAATAGCAATAGCAAAAACAAAAGGTCTTAGCACTTCTAACACCCGCGCTCAAATCAAAATTTTCTGGACAGGAAGTCGAGAGAGTTGTGACTTTCTAAAAATAGGAAGTGTGATCTCTGTCAATCGCGGTGGCACTGAACTGCAGCTGAATCGGGAAGACTAAAGCTGCGTTCAGAATGCTACCGAAATTTGGAGAAGCAATGTTATCAGCTTAAGAACCAAGCTGTGTCTGTTTACCTTCCACGTAGAATTGGCACTGCTTTACAGGTGCAGTACTTAGAATGTGGACACCATTTACACACGTAAGCCGCAAACCTTCATAAATAAATGTCTAAGAATGATCTTGAGGGTTTTTTGGATAAACCCAAAACGGGCCAACAACCTATAGACATTACTATACGAAGGACTGAATGATCGAGGATGATTCAAGCTCATTAGGAGTGCGCTGGAGGCATCTCAAACGCGTTGCAGAATTCCGAACAAGATATGTCCCCCGAGGAACTAAAGGATATATGCATGACATCAGATGCGAAACTAAAATGCATGTAAAGAAGAAACGTTAACAGCTAGTTATTAGATATATTGATAATTCAGCTTGCAGAACCAAAGGTCTCTGGTCTCTGGTTGGACTGAAATAGGTAACATTTACATTTTGACAAACTACAAACAGTAACATCCACAGAGACTTAGACGTGACTTCCGTCGAAGTTGAGATAGAATCGTTTGGCTGTAAGTAAATGACTCGTCTAAACATTAAGTGCGACAAACACAAAGTGGATACGACAATTTGTTGGGAGGCATAAGTAAAGCAAAACTACTAAATACATAAATTGGAAATAACATAGGGAGGTGTTCTAAGTGAATAAGAATATCACACTATTATGAGCAAGTGCGGTCGATCCGCAGACTTTCCCATGAACGATTTTCCATCTTACCTTGGAAAAAAACATTACTATGAACGTATCGATTGCATTTTCGGATATGGACTTCTATTTATGTAGGACTTTGAAAAGGATTTCTATACTCATTCCGAAATGGGGTCATACGATGTAATAACCGAGCAACTCCTCAATAACTGTTTTCCTGTTTGTCGTACCTAATTAGAGAATTATAAAAAACTGCATAGGACGGGACATTATCTTTTTGAGCAGTTTTAAATATATATATACCTACTTTTATACGTAGCGGAATTATGGCCTCATGAGTGGACAAAAGTTTCTGTAATAATGTACCTGTTGCACAATCAACAGACAATGTAAGACCAAAGAACAATATAATGCTTTTAATGGATCTTTGAATTCCAACGATGCAATCTTCCTTAAAACTTGTGTGTAAAACTAAGTCTTCGTTATGGATACTGGACTTGCATTATTATTGCATTATACATACTCAGACTGCGTTTACGCGAAGTTCAGACTGATAAAGAAGACAGTAATATTTCTACCACGCTCTGTTCTTCCCCCACGTTATAGTTTACAGACATTTAAAACCAACGTGCATCAGTATCTCCCTTTTCGTAATGCCCGCACTGTGTTACTTCATTATAAGGGTATCCAAAATCCCTTTAGTGCGCGTATAATATTAAAAAATAAAAGAGAGAAGATTCTGTAGCAGTAAAGAGCAAACTGGTTTGAGTGTCGTACATTTAAAATCAACTTTGCCGCATTGGTACTTTTTTACCTTATATTGTAATTCATTTCACAGATATGACAAAACTGAACTTTTCGAATAAGGTTTCATGTGATTACGCAAAAAAGCTGTTTTCCTGGCGGCGTATTTAGAAGATATTGTTGACAAGATTTAAATAAAAGAAGCTCTTCCCCTCAGCGTTTTGAATAATTGTGGATAAATTCGCGTGTTTAAAGATATAATCATCTATTTTCTTAATATAAATTTTAAGACTCTTAAAATCCACACAAACAGTAAGTATTTCTTATCTAGAAAACTAGGCGAAAAGTTAACAAAACTATAAATCAACTTTTGTTTTGATACTTATTTACTCCATTTGGTACCTTTTTTTCCAATTAAGGTGGCAAATTTTGTTTTCAAGTGGGAACCATGTTTAAAATAGACAAAAAAAACAGTTAGTGTTTAGACAGTCTGGTCACGTCCGCTCATGTTTGTGGTATTTGCGTAAGTTGACCAACTTTTTTTTTACGCTTGTCGTGTTTGATAGCACTTTATTTTTATTACGTTAGGTACATATGCTAATAACTTTTTTTATTACATTGCCAATATTTTAAATAGAACTTAAGTTAAGCTTTTATTGATTGAACAAAACTATCGGGTACATCTGCACATAATATAGGCCCGCCATATCCTTCTAAACGGGCTGCGAAACTTCTTTCCTTTACTAAATCTAAGTACCATTGCACATTTTAGATTGATGGGTTTAGGTCCGAGAATAAAAGGTATTAACACGTGCTTAGTAATCGAACGAACTAAGTATTCTGGTATCTATTATTTTAAGGAAATGCCATACCATAAAGATAAACCCATGCAGTTTTGAATTACAGGTAAAGAAAGTAAGAAGCAAGATGAAAATCCACAGCCAAACAAAAATCACTTAACTCTAGGATGGGCAATGGGCAACTGTTTTGGTACTTACTGCCATCAATAATTATTGTTAGTAAAATAATTTGAGGTGTGCCACATATAAACTTGCCAGCTTTACTATTATGCTTCGAAATTACATTCACGCTACATTCGAAATATATTATCCACTTTGACCTTAAATAGAATTAGAAAACTAAGTTTATACATGTCGAGAAGTATCAGGTGTTTATATTGACAACACAAAAATGTTATCGTACGATAAAGACAAAATTGCCCATCCCAGGGTTGGGTTAAGGGGCCAGTTATAGCTATCATTGAAATCCATCATTGAACATTTTGTTTTCGTAATTTAAGACGACTAAACAAACCAAATTGGCTTTAAACTTATATCACTTATAGGATTTTTCTGCAAACAAAATTACTTAATTCTGTCTTAACCTTTTTTTTAATCGATTTTTATTATTTAACTGATTGAAATCCATTTCAATGAACAGCTGATATTCGTTTCTACAATTTGGATCACAATCGTTCCACTGATGTGTTCGATTCTCAGCTGTCAGTTTCGCTTTCAATGATCAACTCTAACCTTAAAATCGATGCCAGTGGCCTTCCACTGACAGCAATTTTTCAATGATTGCTATAACCGACTTGTCAAAAAAATGAAACAACTATTCCACTGATTTGTTCCAATGATGCATTTCAATGATAGCTGTAACTGGACCTTAAGTAACGAATTTTCTTTGGCAGAACAAATTTTTGAATAAAACTATTTTATTATTTCATGTTTCCTACACAAGCGCGGAAAGTAACACTATTTGATCGGCGTCTCGGTTCTGAAGTGATACGAATCGTACAAACAGACAAATAAATACAGTTGCAGTCAGGAGAGAGGGTTATGATCCCTTTAATTCTGATCATAAAAGAGAAAAGAAGATTAGTTCAAGTTTCCAGTAAATATTTGACATTTCTCATTTGAAACGAGTGTCATTACGATTTCCATTCTTAGGCAGGCATCTTCTTGCTTGTTTGCACAGGTCTAAGATAAAAATTACCCAAACGCAAACAGGAATCGCTCAAGAATATTGGGTAGTTATTTACAATGAAGGGTCGTCAAAAAAAAAAAATGAATAATCGCCCAAAACTTTAGGAACATTAACTAAAAAGATGAAATGAACAATCGAGTCTTGTCAAGACTTTTGTCAATGAAGAATCGCACAAAATCCATACATGAACGATTGTTCCAAACCATATTTTGGAGTTAAACTACCCGACATTGAACGGCGAGAGTAAATAAAAAACGAAAATCTGTAGCACGTGGAAAATAACTTCACACTAAATGTAAAATTAAATCAATCTCTCATAATCATCCCTTTTGTGGGAAATAATTTCCTATTATTTGTCTTCGTTTTCTACTTATTTCATCAGACGATGACGCTCACGCAAAATAACATGGGAAATAACTTCACTTCCTGTGAAGTAAATTCCCATGTGAAGCAAATTCTCACGGCATTATTTCCCCGCGCCTTATTTTGAAGTACAAAAATATAGCAGAATAGTCTTTAAACAATATATATACTCCAAAGCAAAGTAAATAATTGTATCTGATAACCGCAGTCCAACGGCAATTAATACAAGAATGCCATACGATGCTTTGCTATGTTTCGTGTATCTTTATTATTTGCAAGCTATATTATTATAACTCCGTAGTAACCTATGTCTACGTGCAAATCATATATGCACTTCGGTCAAAAATGTTAGAAACCTTAAAACTTCGCCATAACTTGCAAATACATACTTTCTACATTCCGTTTGTACCTCCATAGAAAATTGTCACTATTACTTTATTTGGAAGTCACCAGAAGAAGAAAAAAAATGCTCAGATTACATTGTTTTATCATTACGTAAAAGGTAATAAAATAAACTTTCATAAGCGCGCGCGCATTGAAAAGAGAAATTATACAACAAATAAATTTAAGTGTCGTCTTTTATATCGCTAAATGTTCATTTGTGTAACCTAACGACTTGAGCTTTGGGACGAATAAAATAGACTCAGACAACAAAACGCAATTATTTCGAGCAACGTGCACCGTAAATTGACTTCTTTTTAAAAAAAAAAAAAAATATATATGCTGCAATAAGTCAAGTAAAAGTATATCCATCTGAGAACATGACATAATTTAAATGCCTCAACGCTGGCGCATTGCGAATAACTTTCATCGTCAGCTAGCTATAGTTAATTATATTCAACATTTCGTAATTTTTTTTTTATTTTTTGAATTGATTTGAGTTAATAAAATGCAGAAACCCATTCGATTAAACCGCGAAAGTGTTTTTTTTTGTTCGCTGATTTTTTCGAGTTAATTTATCATGCAATGCAAATTTTATTTTATGCTTGTGGTTTTCGATGAAAAAAAATAAAAATAAACAACAACAGAAAAACAACGGACGCCAGCAGAAGAAAGTGAAGCTATAATCATTAATTTAATTATTAAATTGGAGCACTTTTAATATAATACTGCTGAACAGAAATTAATACTAAAATAAATGTGCAATCTCCCGCACACGGTTTTATAATTAATTCATCAGCTAAATGCATTTAAACAGTAGGTACTAGGTACATTGTAAATTTATGACTGAGTCAGCTGAAAATTCCGACTCGCCCCACGCAAAGTTTAAAATTTAAATTTTGCTGTTCAAGTAAAGTTTTAAGTGCAAGTAATTTACTGACAAATTGGCTTCTGCCTCCATGACTTGGATTCAAATTCAAACTAAGTAGATACGAGTGGTCGCTTAGAATAACCACAGCACGAGCGTGTTGTCGAAGTGTTTCTTTTTTTAACAAGTGAATTCCAAGCTGTAGGTGGTAAAGATACAAATAAATAAAGTATATTATATCATTTATCTACAATTTGGAATAACGAAACTTAAAAAAATTTTCCATCTTCGGCAAATCCATTTTGTCCAAGTTTTGATAAACACAAATTACGGGAGTGTTTAGCGCGAAGACAATAGGAAATTTTTAGATGTGTCTACCTACGTTCGTGTATCTTAAGCAGATATACTATAAGCTTTGCGTTCAACTTAATCTTAATGTTCAATACTTTGGAATATGATTGGTGTTTTTTCTAGAGGTTGGTTTTTTTGAATAGAGATAAAACTGACATTTTGTGGTCAAATCTGGCAACTCTAATGTCATTTATGTTCAGTTTGGTTTGCCATTTCATCATGAACAGGTTGACAAATGAACAACGCTTGCAAATCGGGCAAATTTATTTCGAAAATAATGGTTCAGTTCGCGAAGTTTACCGCAGAATTTTGTTCAGTGATGAGGCTGATTTTGGTTTTGAACAAGCAAAATTGCCGCTTTTGGAGTTAAGAGATTTCACATGAGACCATTGAAACGCCATTACATCCACAAAAACTGACAGTTTGGTGTGTTCTATGGGCTGGTGGAGTCATTGGGCCTTACTTCTGCCGAAATGATGCTGGAGTGTCAGTTAACGTTAATGGAGACCGGTATAGAGCCAGGATAACCGACTATTTTGTTCCCGAACTGGATGGCATGAATGTGGACGAGATGTGGTTCCAACAAGATGGCGCTACATGCCACACAGCGCACGTCACGATCGATTTATTGAAGGAAATATTCGATGGGCGCATAATTTCGCGGAATGGACCTGTCAATTGGCCACCAAGATCGTGTGATTTGACACCATTGGATTATTTTCTTTGGCGATATGTGAAGTCGGTCGCCTACGCCAATAAACCAGAAACGTTAGGGGACTTGGAAGCCAACATTCGTGGCGTTATTGCCGACATACAGCCCCAGTTGCTTGAAAAAGTGGTTGAAAATTGGACCTCTAGACTTGTCTTTATTCGAAACATCCGCGGCGGCCACATACCCGAAATCACATTTAAACACTAATGGGATAATTATCTTTCCAATAAAGCCAAATCGATAGACATTAAAACGATTTTCTTGTGTTTTATTTCAATTCGAAGTTCTATACCTCTAACACCCTTTGGTTGGTCCTGTTTGCGTTGATGGATTCTGGAGCAGACAGTTCAACGACGAACTTTACGAGCTATAGAGCGACATCGACATGGGCAAACAAAAGTGCGAATTTGAGTTTTGAGATAGCTGAGACATGTATGCATAACGAAAAAGCACATCAACGTCTCAGTCAGCAGTCGGCTCTTATCCGGAAACACAACGCAGTACACCAGCTTATAGTGCGCCTCTGGAGGCAGCTAGCCAAAGGCCGCGCTAATTGGAGAGGTTTATGGGTTGCGATCCAGGTCCTGCAGCACCGCCTAGGTATGCAAGTAATTTTGCGTTGGCATATAGTTACAACCAAACAGCATAACTCAATCCCTTAGCCAGTTCGAAGACATACTTCGAACATACTATAAATTTCAAGGTTTTTCAAAGTTTTTCAGAACTATAACTCGTCATTTTCAGTCGCTCTATGGACACAGATTTCAATTGCATGATTTGTGTTTTAAAGTCGTGGGGAAATATAAAATATGATCAAAGTGCTCGCTCGCTTTTTTAACCAAAAGATTCAGTAGGTGCTACTCTTTCCTGTTAACCGTTCAGCAATCAGTACCATACAGAACTTTGTTTTTCGGGCTAGGAATTTTGAACCCCTTTTAGATGTTTGTTGAGAGTTTGTAGAAGCAAAAATTTTCAATGTAGCAGATGACTTAATTTTGCCGAACTCTAAATATAGCTATAGAATGCTTGGCTACCAACATCTCCTATTATTGTCTGACGTATAGCAAGTTTGTCGAGAATAATGAACAAAAAAAACAGACAAATAGGAAACTGATCATCGCAAGTCGTAAAACAGCTCTGTTATTTCCGTCCTCACTTCACGTACTAGAAATAACTGAATCATTGTTTGATTCCATTATTTGTTAACACATTTTGTTTGTCTGAAGCTAAACATTGGGGTGGTCATGTAGGGAATGGGTGAACCATTTTTATTGGGAATCACTGTTTGTACTTCTCTTTCGTTTAATTTTTTTGTTCTGTTTTTAGGAAAATGCACACAAACCGTAAAGAAGAGTCATGACAGGAACTGACTAGAAAACCATCTTATTTTTCAATTAAGCTCAAAGTTGATGGAAGGCATGGGTAGATGGACAAATCTGTCAAAGTGTCAATGCTGATCACAAATATGTGTTTATTTTTCTTGTTATAAAATCTGCGATCAATTTTATTTGCACAATAACAAACGCAATTATTGCGATGTGCGAAGAAGGTATATATTGATTATTGGCATTGCTACATGCAAACTTATGCTAAAATTGGAAGAACGACAAATCGACAATGGGCCCAAGCTGATTGATCTTTCTAAAATAAAAAACTGGACACAGTCTTTTAGCCGAGCATACGACAAAACTTGGCGTACACTGAAATGTTTACTGCAGAAACTGCATGGACGAGAAAGAGGGGGGAGACCATCCTGTACCTTATTTGCACATGCCCTGCTCTCTCCAAAAAAGGAAAGTGTACCTAAACGCCATCTTGCACGTTTATATTGAAGATCTGACAACTGTCACTACATCTAAGTGGTATTACAATGGACCTTATTTTGGTCAAATTAAGTCGGCTATATCGACTGCCACTTCAACCCAACCCAACCGAACCTATTGACAATAAATTAGTAGTATTGATGTACTGCTAGTGTACACAGCGACCGCGACTTTCTCTGAACAACCAACAAGACTACCCACTAGGTCTTGCCTGTGCAGTACTTAAATCGTGGAAAATAATATCTCTAAATATATCTTTATATCTATTGATGTAGGTCAGGTCTCGGTGGAAGCTTTTCGCGACCTAAACCTTTGATTGCAGTGTCTTCCATTGATGGTGATGGATGGATCTTTAATAGAAGACTCAGAATCAGAGTTATTCTCATGGGAAATAACTCTCTCTTTTTCGTCTCAGTAAAAAAATTCGCTCTAACTGGTAAAGTGTAAAGAAGTGATGTTTTTTTTAACAACTCGAGGTAGGTGGCAACTGCAAGAACCAAATATTTGTTCAATAAAATAAATAAATTTAAGGATTTGTCGTAAAGACGAACTGAATGAACTCTTTTCATGAAATAATCGATTTTTCGGTAAAATAAATGAATCGTGCTCCAAATGCCTTTCAAAGCAACTGCGTAGTATTCTCTTGGTTATCGAAATCAAATATCAGGTAGCTATGTGTTCGATTTCAACACTACTTTGAAGTAAGATTGCATTATAATTGCCTTCAGTTTGCTATCAAAAAAATGTAATCTACTAGAATTAATATAGATTTCCATTGTTGCTGAATTTTTTAAATGATTCGCACTTAGATATCAAGAAATTATAACGAAGCGACTGCAGTTTTGTGTAGAAATGATCACATTGCCCCTGCTAGTGTTGAAGACAAAATTAATTATTATATTAATTTTCCATCAAATCAACCACAGTTGCATCTTAGGCATATACAACACGAAAGTTATTTCATTTCGGAGCTTTCTTCGGCTTCCTTTTACTCTTCAATTGACTATTAATAAAAATTCTTTTCACAGCTTTCGTTTGCAGAAGTATCTATCAATCTACTAAAAAAAAAACAAGTGAAGATAATCATGAGGAAAAGTAACTATCGCCGATTGATAAATCACGTTTTTCCGCACTGCAAATATCTTTACTTGCGCTAAGGTTACCTTCTCTCGAGAGCCAGACACTAGTCAATTGTTTTAATTAATTCGTCAAATTGAAGTATTCTGCAAGATTGTCGTAAGTTTTTTCTCTTTTCAATTGATTTTTCATCGCAATTGGCATTGCGCGGTCAACAATAATTTCCTTTCTCAACACATTCTCACGATGCGATTACTGGCAGTGCAGGAGACTTTCATTTTGAATCACCTTGACTTTGACTTTCACATTGTGGTCAAATTGCTGATTCGTGCTAATGTAATGGTCGTCGTTAGTCGATGAGATTGTATTCGTATCCATCTTTGGACAAAACAACAATTTGCTTAATGTTGCAGGTTTTTCTTCTAGCTAACGGCTTTGCAAAACGAGTAGAACCATAGAAAGGGTAAATGTTAGTTATTGGCAAACAATTGATATATTAACGATTAACCTAGTTTGAACAAAAATTGTTAAATGGAGAGTCACTTCACCTAACTGAGTGAGAGATAGTTAATTTGTTAAGTAGATCATTAGGGCCAGTTAATCGTACTCTGTTAAGTGAGACTTGTTGCACTTTAGCTTTGTTAACACTAAAATTGGCAGAGAATGGCTGAATAATTGAATATGTATATTTCCTTGGAAAAAGAAATACAAACACACATCAAAGTACTAACACAATCAACACGAACGAACAACCTTGAGTCGTCTCAACTTTTAAGTTTCGATTATGATATTGAAGTGGTTTATGACGAATTTTTATTTCGGGTTAAACAAGACGACCTTCTTGTAGCATTTAAGATTTGTTAAGAGTATGATTTAACAAGTTCAATGCAAATGGAGGTGCATACTAGATGGAATACCCGTTCTTTGCTAAGGAAATATTGTTTCCAGTGAAACAGTGAAAACTGTCATAATGGTCTTGGAGAGGTTTTTAGTAGCAAAATATCATATCTCTGGGTGCACTTGAATTTCCTTTCCCTTTCCCATATAACTCCTAGAGTTAAGAATAAACACTTTGATACATAGCCTGCAGTTGTCACTGATTTTCAGACCAATAACATATGAACTAGAATGGTGAAATTTCAAGCAGAGGTCGAAACTGATTAAGGGCAAATATTTTTCAAATCCTCTGCTCCCATGGACCTTTTTAAAGAAATCATAGTTTATTCCTAGGGTTAACTGCAATAAAATTTCACAAAGTCATTATCCTCATCCTTCCCCCAAAATTCCAAATTCAATTAAAACACCCACTTTTTAGGTGGGTTTTTCATCCAAATATTAAGTTTTTGCTGCATTTTATGAGATAACGAAAATAGAAGCTACGAAATGTCAAAGACAACTTGTCATGTATAAGGATATTTCAAAGATATAGTAAAAGATGCCTTGACAAACAGTCCCCCCAAGAGAGCTCTAGCTTTGCCATAATTTTTCTACAAGGTTTTTACCTTCCTCGCTATTCATCCCTTTTATTTTCCTGGGGTTATTGCACAAAAAGCTTTAAATATGCGTCCAACTGTTAAGTGTTTAAAAAAAAGCCTTCCAATTTAATGCATGACGTTTATTTTCGCTCATCAATGTCGGGCGTGAATTTCGTCGTGAATTCGTTCATTCGTCGCATCATGGAAAAGATTCGGCGTGAGTACACTCTTTTCAGCCTTAAGCCACAAACCAGACAGAGATTGGTGGGAAATGAAGAAAACATAGCCACCGCCCGTAGCGGGCAGTATCGAAGAAGACCTTAGAATGTCGATTCGGTACGGATCAGATGGATTGAGCATCTCCTGTGGATTTTGCGGTTGGATCTGATCCTACATCCGTACAAATTTGTGCTAATACAAGAAAATGAGGAAAAAACACTGTTAACGCCAATAGTCTCAGGTATAAAGCGATGTTATTAACCCACTTTCTGTGGCTAGAGCTAGACAACATCGATATATCCGAGCTGTAGTTCAAAAAAGACTTAGCTACATACTATATAAGCGACAAATTTGTTAGTAAAACAGCACATAGTTTTGACACGAATAGAGGTAACTAAGCTACGATTACTGTCGATTCTAAACTGAAAATTTGAAAAGCTTCCTTTCCTTTCTTAATTTCTAATTCATCTGGTGTATGCAGGCCCTTTGAATAACACTTAGTTAGAATGTATAATAAGTGATGAAGGTGTGATTTCCGCATTCATTTGACTGCCCAAGCAATCATGTTTAGCTTGCTCCATGGCTTCCGAGTCTTTTTAAATATTTTGTATATGCATCAAAAGTTCGCAACAATGTCTAGTGACAAAGCCAAAGATGTCTTTATTTTTGAGCGCTGTATAAGTTGACCAGAAACATGCGCGATTGGTTTGTTACCATTATCTGAACTATTAACAATAATTTAGAACCTTCAGCAGAATAGAGCTCCAATATGTATATATTTATATGAATTGTTTCATTACTGTAGCTTTCGACATGGAAACACAGAAAAGAACTATAATAGTATTTACTAACCAAAAGTTCGATCATTAGAAACCTCTCTTTGCTATAGGTACGCTAACCGACGACCTATATCATCTTTTATCCGTCACCTGTTAGCTACCATCTCTCAACTGACATCTGTCACTTGTCAACTGTCAACAGTTATCCCTAACCTAAAATTTTGTCAGCTGTCATATATTTTCTGACAGCTTTTATTGTTGATCTGTCATGTAGTTGTTGTTGTTACACTGGTCAAACATGCAATCAATAAACCCCTATTTCCCGAAATACCTAGGACCCAATGAGACTGAGAGTGAATTTACCTATTGTTAGGGACTTTGTATAGGACCTACATACAATTTTTTATATTTTACCTCTCAAAAGAATGGAGCATTACTAGTGCGAGCAGTTTCGAAATACATCTTAACTCCTTTCTAATAATAAGAGTTTTTCAAAATGATCTAGGTATTTATGCCAATTTCACATGCGCAAACAAATACCTATTGAAATCGAAAAAAAAAAAATTCTTAAGAGTAAAAGGAGTGTTTGGGCAAATCGTGTGAGCATTTTTTTGTTTGTACAACATTCTTGGCCTAAAGAAACCGGACTTGGGAATTTATTATGTCATCATTCAAAACGTAAGAATATCGTTGTTAATTTTTTGATTTCTGCCCCATGTACCTATCTGTATTTATATAGAAATTCGAGATACTAAATAAATCGTGTTCTCATATCGCAATCGAAATTGGAACAACATTTCATGATAAGTAGCTATTTATGACAATATGCAATCTCTAATTACTCGTGAACTTGTTGCTGAAGCAATTCACTATTACGTAAACTGCTCGGCATATGAGAATACGAATTCCAAAAGTGTGCAATATCTCAATACACATTCAATGAATATCAAAGCAAATGGCTCGAAAGCAATAACCTTAATTTTAATTGCATTAGCAACTCGTAATAAGACCGGTCATCGATCTGCACGATCGACAAGTTAGACAACGACAACGGAACGCTGAAAGTAGAAATTAATATATGTATGTATGGATATGAACTGTACGTAGACGACTGGTATGATGACAAACTGCGGCCATTAATTATTACAGTCTGAAACTTCCTCACGTACCCGTTATTCAAGAAAACAAAAACGGTACCACAAATACCTTAAACAAAAAAAAAACAATTTCAAGAAGCAAATTATATAATGGTACGCCGTCAAGTGTACGAATATTAAACAGGTGTCGTACTTATAGGTATAGATACGTGAAATAGGATTTTCCACATTGTTAGTTGCATTTTCTCTCTCTTATCTTAGAGAGACCTATTCAAATACTATTCTCTTTATTTCAATGAATGTTCTCTTTTAGAAAATAATTGTTTCGTTTACCTGCAAATTGAAAGGCACGCAGCGCGTTCTTGTATCCCCTAGAATAAGGTAGGAATATTTTAGGTACAAGAAAATTCCGGATTGACGACAGCTATTCCAAATGCAAGCAGGTGAGTTCGAAGATGCTGGATAAGCAATAAATGGTGAACTCTGTGGTTTCACCTTCGAAGACAGTAGATTTGCAAAATAAAAAAATAAAAAAACCGAAGAAACTTGATATCAATCACACACTGTTGCGGCAACGTAGAGAAGATACAAAAAAAAAAACAAAATTAAATAAAAATTAATAAAATATTCTAAAATATTTGTTGTCACTTTTCACTCTTTATTTTGAAATATTTGGGTATTCAACTGATTTTTTTTTTCTTTTCTTTTCTTTTCCGCTTTTGCACAAGAATTATTGTTGAGATCAGAAAAAAAAAAACAACAAACACACGCACACACCGAAGATAACTTGTTTTGATCTCCCACTCTCGCTCCCTCTTTCGTGAAACACTCCCAGAAATTTTAATTTCACTGATCAGTGATCACCGATCAGACTTTTAAATCGAGAAAATGTATCTAGCTAGCTATTGTTGTCACCCCGATTAGTGTGAGACAAAACAACAAATCGCTACTAAAAAGAAAAGAAATTCGATACTATAATCTCGCGCGTTAGAAAAGAAGAAAAAAATCGTCACGTCATCTCGCAGAAATGTGTTGGAATGTGGACTTGAACCTACAATACTGGTGTGAGTAAGTTAATTTTTTTCGCACGATTTGCTATGTACTCTTGCGGTTAACAATATTTCATTAAGTTAGTTTTGTTGCAACAAATTTCACCAAGAGCACACGGACACGAGACGATAAGATCACTTTGAATGCAATCGAACTGCAAAATAGTTACACCCCGATGTGTTAAAACAAAATGGCGACGCGACGTTGCAGGAACAAAGTACACTTTTTAGTATTGAGCCCCAAAGAAAACTTTTACTTTGGGCCCTTCGTTTCGTTGCAGCAGTTATCAGAATTACTTGAGTTTATTTCAGTCGAAAACGTGTTTCAAATATTTATATTTAGACTGGTAAACAATGTTTATGATAATTAGTTTATATTTCATCTAAAATCAGTCTTGGTAACGATGGCCAAATCAGGTATCTGAGGTTTCATTCAACTGCAATATTATTTTTTTCTACTTTATGTTAATCGCGACTACGCGCCGCGTTCACGCCAAACTTAAACGAACCGAGAAAAGAGACTGAGATAAAATAGCTTGCAGAAATTTTAGTAAGTCGTCGTCTTTCAACGCTATAAAATTATCGTTTGGGTATATCTATGAGATAGATACACAGGTGAGCTGGTTTCTTGGGCAGTTCTCTTAAGTCGTTGATTCGACTCGAAAGGTAGGTGCAAAGCCACTCTTTACAGGTAACAGCTATGAGTGGGATCGATGGAAATGAATTGTCTTTCTTGAGTTTGTTTCATTGATTTCTTCAGCGAGCGAACACTATATTGGTTAACACCTACACAGTGATACAATTTGAGTGAATGGAAAAATATGCATACAGATATAATATGCATGCGTGCAGTGGATACAGTGAGTAAAACACTATTTCGGAGATAATTAAATGTTAATAAGGAGTGTCTGTTCGAAAATCGACATTTTATTTTAAACATATTTATTTCGTTACGAAACTGACAGATACAAATTGGAATTATTTAGTATAAAAAACCAAATTGCATTTTAGGTCTGTTCCTCTACTTTTTCAAGTAACTTCGTAAATTTCGAGGAGTCCGGATAAATTCTCTGAAATTCTCTCCGAAATTGCTCAAGTTAAAAAAAAGTTAAAGAACTACTTTTGTAGTAAGACAGAAAATTGACAGAAATAATAATAAACAAGGGATTAACAGGAGAAAAAAGCATTTCCGCATTTTTACGAATTGGCATGGACATTAGGGATTTTACAAATAGCTTTGATCTTTCCCTTGGTGTGTTGTAAAGGGTGTTTTTTTAGAGGTATAGAACTTCGAATTAAAATAAAACACAAGAAAATAATTTTAATGTCCATCGATTTGGCTTTATTGGAAAGATAATTATGCCATTAATGTTTAAATGTGATTTCGGGCATGTGGCTGCCGCGGCTGTTTCAAATAAATTTGCAACCACTTTTCAAGCATTTGGGGCTGTATGTCGGCAATAATGCCACGAATGTTGGTTCCAAGAATGTTGGTTTCTGGTTTGAGATAATAGTCCAATCGTGTCAAATCACACAATCTTGGTGGCCAATTGACAGGTCCATTAATTATGCAAAATTATGCGCCCATCGAATATTTCCTTCAATAAATCGATTGTGACGTGCGCTGTGTGGCATGTAGCGCCGTCTTGTTGGAACCATATCTAATCCACATTCATGCCATTAAATTCGGGAACAAAATAGTCAGTTATCATGGCTCTATACCGATCTCCATTAATGGTAACTGACTCTCCAGCATCATTTCGGAAGAAGTATTGCCCAATGACTGCACCAGCCCATAGAGCACACCAAACAATCAGTTTTTGTGGATCAAATGCGGCAATTTTGCTTGTTGACGTAGCCATTCAACCCAAAATGAGACTCATCACTGAACAAAATTTTGCGGTAAACTTCGCGAACTGTCAACCTGTTCATGACGAAATGGCAAACCAAACTGAACATAAATGACATTGGAGTTGCCAGATTTGACCACAAAATGACAGTTTTATCTCTATTCGAAAAATCAACCTCTAAAAAAACACCCTTAATAAAAAACAGGGTTTCCAAATTCATTAGCAGTTTATACAGCAATGTTATGAAACAATCCATGCAATAATGATCAGAAGCAGACAAAAAGTGGGCGTGGGCAAAAACTTTGTATGGGCGATATGTTGGAAAAAATATTGGGTAAATATTTTGTTAAACAGTTTTTTTTACTTTCTGTGCAAATTTTCGAAGAAAACAGCATTTTAGTCAAAAACGTCCACAAAAAGTAGGCGTGGCAAAAAACTTCATATGACAAACTTATAAGGGAGGGCAGTGCCTACATATCTTGTGAAGGTTGTAACACTCTATCGCTCTAACTTTAGCTTTAAAACGGTTTTTTCTAAATTGTGGGCGTGGCAGTGGGCGTATTCAAAAAAATTTTACACTTAACCATTTCGGAGCCCTAGGGAATATGTGGTCCAAATTTCAGCTTCCTAGCTTAATTTTAAAGGCCTAAAAATTGCGTACGGACGGACGGACATTGCTAGATAGTCTTAGGATTTGGTCCTGATCATAAATATATATACTTTTATGGGTCTACGGCGAATATTAAGGGGTGTTACAAACTATGTGTCAAAATTAATATACCCTTAGGATAGGGTATAAAAATATTAATTGATTTCGGAAGCTTTCATTGTTATAGAGGTTTGAATTCATTTTTCAACCCTATCCACTGACATGACAACTTCTTAAGAATTATTATTTTATCGACAAAGTTCATAAGACATAAAGATGTTAAAGATGTTTTTGTAATTCTATGAGCAATTTTTTTTTTGCTATAAATTTCTGAGAAAAGGAAAGATAAACCAATATATAGGAAATACTAATACCAAAATTGAAAATGCCTATCCTTACAATTGTCCTATTAATTTCCATATTTTTTTTTTTGTTGAAGTGGCTTAGTGGTTACGAACAATACGACTACTAAGCGAAGTACTAATCACCCAGTACCACCTAAAACCTTTTATTCGCTGCCCCATTTCTTGAGTAAGAAAAATAAGAATTGTCAAGAGAAACTTCGTAAACATTGCCATTGAGAATCGGCATTAAACTGTATATCCCTCTCTTTCGTGTTAGAAAATATAATAAATAAAATAATATCGTGGGTGCAGTGGCTTAGTGGTTAAGTACGTTGGACCGCTAAGCGAGAGGTCGTTGGTTTAAATCCCGGCCCGTACCTTGCGAACGTCTGACAAACATCCAAGTGTAAGAAATGTCTGAGAAGCTTCTCAAAAATTAAATGACGTTCAGAATCGGCATTAAACTGTCCATTCGTGTCAAAAAATATATCACCCGCAGTGATTGAAGAAGCTAGGCTTTGGGTCCTGTATTAGGTTCACGCCTAATATTTTATTTTATAAACAAACAAAATAATTTACTATAATATAAATATATAATTATAATATAATTGTAAAAACGAATAAGATTTAAAGAGGTATGGATCAGAGGGATTTCAATAGTTACTTGTTTTCTGTGAATAGAGAATTTCGAAACGATTTTTTTTCTAAATATGAGCCTAACAAAGACTTGGTGACGAGTAAAACATCTGGAATCAGAATTTCTAAAATAAATTATATTGTCGCACCCAAAATTGTAAATATTTTTACTTCATTTGGCAAGCACTTAGAGAGATGCCGAAACGTCTTGGACCTTTATATTTGTATTGAAGCTGTTATATCCTAGGTTTCCGTAAAAATTGGTGCAGTTGCAATAATTATTCCAAGAAGAATAATCTCATGATTAATCTTGAGCAGCAAAGTTATGACTCACAAAAAAGTAATATTATTTCCCACTTTTTATATTAAGTAACTTAGTACAAATGTATTTTTCCCACCTGGTGTCAAGTTATTGACCATGTGGAGTAGATTCCCGTGGATTTATTTCTCCGCAGGAAGTGGTTGCAACAACCATTCTACCCTAGTTTAAAATCATCAAATCATGGGCATTATAGTAACATAATATTAACATTAAGGTTGCTTGTGACGTCCATTCACTGCAGGCTATGAGGCTGCAATTATTTCTTTCAAGTCATTCTTCCCTCTAAAATACACAATAATACGAGCTTTATACTAGGGACGTCCTACTGATCCTTTCTCCCCTCCATCTCTATATTCGGAGAGAAGCAATGTTAAACGCCTAGATGCTGATCCCAACGAATTAAGACAAGGCAGAAATCCACATAGACCTTGCACATGTTCTCGGTAGAAATGATCTTCTGATAGACAAATATATATAAGTCCATATACAACTTCCCAGAACTAGGAATACAAAAAACCCTCATGTGTTAAAAATTCACAAATCTGGTATACAAACGCACGGTTCCAAAAACAGATGAAGGAGTTGGAGCTACAACCAACAAATCCTTCCTTTCTACTAGCAGGGAAGGGAGCAACTCCGTATTTCAAACCGAAATACATGCAATAGGGCTCTGCATCAAAGAGAATCTAAACAGGAACGTCATTGACAAACACATTTACATTCTATCTAACAGCCTTTGAAATTACATCAAAGTTAGTTCCGGACTGCCTCAAACTTCTCAAAATAATAGAGTACAAAAACTCTGGATACCAGGACGCAGTGGTTTCGATCGTAAGGAAAAAGATAATGAACCGGGCATTAAAGGATCTGCAGAAACCACTCTTTATGCAATGACCATTTTGCGGTGTGCCCATTAGCTCCATTAAAAACTGATTAGAAAATAAATCTTTTCATTACTGGAGGGAAATCGAGGGTAGTAGCCAATATAAACAATTTCTACCTTCTCCTTCTTCAAAAAGAACTATTCAACTCCTTCAACTATCCAGACCATATCCGGTGACGTGAAATAACGAATTCAGAAAGAAAATAAGACCAATTTGGCTTTATTTAAATATGCAAAACGAAATAATGTCAAAAAATTAATGGAAATAAAGCCAACAAAAAAAAACGAATGCTGCCCCCTGCAACCCCCCTGATTAGTTTCACTGTTAGATTTGGAGCAGGGGGATTGCAGTGGGGCATATTTTATAACTATCATGAAATCATAAAGAATTAGAATTTTAAAAACGAAATAATGCCAAATCAGACTTATTTCGGTTTTTGAAACGAAATAAAGCCAAACTAGGAATTTGGTCTTATTTCGATTTTGTAATGGAAATAATGCCAATTTTTTTGAATTTGGTTTTATTTCGTTTGGCGTTATTTCGCGTCACCCCAGAAGGCAATTAATTACACACAGTTATCGGATTCTTGACGAGACCCTACAGAGTTTAAAAAAAAAAACACCTCATGGCTATGCGAATTCGAAGACAACTCTTGTCGAATGTGCCACGATACCGTAGTGGCACCCACTGTACCACTGTGACTGCTTATCAACAAATCAACTGCCTCTTCGCCCAAAGATTTAGACGAATTTATTCACAAATCCGGCATCAAGGGTGAATTATAAACGAGGACATCACAATACGCCCATTGTGGTTGCGGGGATATGTCTCATCTCCTTTTCAATATAATCTAATCTTTACTAGGCTAGGATGTTCCAGTGATTCCATATTTACTTTGGTTTTTTTTTTCGTTTCTGAAGAAGTAAGGTTAGAGGCGGTAACGTGAGTCAAAAATATGGGTTGGGTCGTGAAGATATAGAAATTCCATAGCTGACTGGTAAACTTAAAGCCTTAGACGTTATATTGTTTTTCCCTAATCAGCTTGTCTTTCATCAACTTCCTAACAGACAGTAGATGTCGTCACGAGGAGCCCTTGATGGGTTATTTAATTAATATCTGTGAAACTCCAATCTTTTACAAAACCATTTTTCTTCACCAATATGAATCTAGTTTCGACTAAAAACAATAACACAGGGTGGCAAACGTAGCAGCACTCTAATAGAAGCAGGTAAAGGAAATGGCAGAATAGTGGCAGAAAGGTGGATATTTTTAGCCCGAGTGATACTATAGCGTCCAGGGAGGTTTTCAGAAGGAACGGTCTCTAAGTTAGGGGTTTTCGAATCAGACTATATGGGTATTTATCCTCAAATAAGTTCCTGGATCCAGAGTATAATTCAAGAGCTGACGGGCTTGCTAGACAATAGAAGGAACTAAAAAATGTTTGGTCTATTGACAGGTTGCAGTTCTCTCAAAAGACATCTCAAACTATCAAGGCCATAAGCTGTGAGCTAAAAGCAAATTGAACTGTTAGAAATCAATCTGATATTCTAAGTGCGCTGGTAGTTTCTTCCGAAATCTAGCTCGCCTAGTACTGAAACAAGAAGGGGGAGCTGAGCTGAAATGCAACAAACTTAAGTCTAAGTGTTTCTTGATCACAAGCCACGATGATTGTTCTGCTACTGAACAACCATACCTTGTGCATTTTAGTCAAATCCTTAGTCAGTTGAATCAACATCACAGCACCAAAAATGCATACATCTATCTAACGTTCAATGGTATTTAGCATGACCTCTCGTCTAAAGGTCTTATAAAAATTAAATAAAAAAAAAAACAAATTTCGTGCGTCATGCATGCCAGATACATTCGTCTACATTTTTTAACCATTAAACATTATGGCAACATCAAAAGATAGTCGCATGTTGTGTCATCATTATGATAATCGGTTTGGATATCTGGTTTTCAATTTAACTTAGTTATTCAATGCTAATTAGGGTTGTTAAATCGTGATGCAATGCAACTAACCTGGCACAGTCTCCCCATTGAAAGTGATTTGCACGGTGTGTGTTCCTGGTTCGTGCGGAGTAAAACTTGCTACAAATCTCTGACCACCCAGAGATCTCACCGATGACGTTACTCTTCCTCCGTTTACAAGAATTTCCAGATTTCCCGAACCCGCTTTTGACCCATCAATTTCAAATTCAACTGGTCTTCCAATAGCCCCATTGGGGATGTCTTGTACCCGAATAGCATGGGCTCCTGTAGCATTGCTGTCTATCGGACGAAATCGAGACAACGATGAGTAGCCATAGCCGCCGGTATCACTGCTTCTCTCGGTTACATGACGCTCGGAAGTTTCCTTGATTGTAGTCGTATAGCCGCCGGTCTTGGAGTTGTATAGATTGTCACTCTGTTTGACGGTGATGGCACTTGGTCTGGAATTTGATAATTTCTAAAATTTAGCATTTCACAAGAGCTATAAACTGTTGTCGGTCCAACCTGTATTGATCGGAATCGTCTGATCCACGTCGCTCAGCATGGTGCTTTTGCTCCGCTAGAGCAAACTTGTTGTACTGGGTATTCCGATGGGTCTCGTGGTCTATGTCTGGTCGATGATAGGACAAGTCTGTGTTTAGCTGCTTTTCTGTCATATTAGCCAGGGATTCTAAGGAATTGTGCGACAACATGTGTTTTGTTTTGTTGATCACATCCCAGCTATCGCGACGAGCTGCTGCTGGCTTTATTGACGAAACTCGAACATTTGATGAGTGATCAATGGCTGGTTCCGGAGAAGCAGTCCTACGCGTCAGACCAGTGGTAAAGAGCGGACTAGCGCGTATATTAGAGTCGGTGACGTAATTCGAGGATGTCTTGTAGGTTGAGGACTTTTCAACGTGTCGGACACTCTCATAGCCGGGACCCTGAGGATAAAGCAAATACTTAAAAAAAATTGTTCTAGAAATAAGTTTTAGGCCACCAAACCTTGCTATTGGTCACAGGACTACCAATCCTATGCGAAGCCGTTGTCACATAGTTACTTGGAGAACTGCTGTAATGCCTTGGTGGTATCGGCGAAGCCGATAAGGTTCTCGGACTCGATGTCAGGTTCCTTGTGGTGTGCTCGTAGTGGTTGGAGGTCTTAATCGTCAACGGACTGTTACGGGTTACTTCACTCGTTCGGACCTAAGACAAAGATGCAAACTCATGATTAGATTTTGAGCATTTTGCGGTAATTAAAAGTCAAAGAAATGTGTAAAAGTGTAATTTACGTGTATGGGAGACGAAATTGGACTGTCAGAGATATTTGCCTTGGTTACGTAGCGATCTTCGCGTGGCGGACTAAGAGTTATGTTACGGTCTCGATCTTTCTTTGTCGCATACAACTCATTCTCCTTGTCATAGTAATAGTCGGTCTTTGAGGAGGATGAGTTGGTTAGCTTGGAATCTCTGCGACTTGTCGAGTATAAGTGCTCATTGTTTGTGGTGCTGACGTTGTGTTTGTGGACTAGGGATGCATCGACAGTGTCACGGGATGGTGAAGCCAATTTTGGTGAGGAACCCTGTGTGTTAGTAAAATTTTGTTTGAAGGTGTTTTTGTACATAGGTGTTTCTTCTTTAAGGTTTAGTCACAACAAAACGTGCCAGTTTATGACGTACTTTACTTACTTCACTCTCTCGCTTGTAATAGCTGCTGGACCTGTAGTCGGTTTCATTCTTTGGTGAATATTGTGGCGAATAAGATCGCTGGCGTTCCTGGCTCAATAAATCATTCTTTGCAGTCCGGTAGTCCTTATGTCTTGCAGTCGTCGATGTCGTGTAGTGTAGAGAGGGACTCTCTGATCGGTTTTGCTGTGGACTGTTGCGTGTTTTGCCAGAGCGACCCTTAGTTCCAACTCGCATTATGAATGGCGAACCCTTGACATCGTATCCGTTGAAGTAAATGTAAACCCTATATTTGCCATTCTGTCGTGGCATAAACGTGACTCGGTACTTGTTGTCAACGATTTTCTCTACCGAACAGACCAGCGATCGTTTATCATGGACAATGTCCACGTGCAGTTCACCGGAGACACCAACCCCGCGAGCATCCACTTCGAATGAGTGCGCACGAAGGGGCATTGCTCCGTCGAGTCCATGGACTGATACTCCTGTCGAGTCAAATACGGCACATGTAAATGGACCGCCTTGAATGTGTCGTCCTTGATAGGTGATGGCGATTTCCCAGATGCCAGCTTCGTCCGGCTTGAATATGGCACTATGACCTTCTTCGACCTTTTTCAAGGGGCAATTGTGTGAAATTCCCGTGGGACTTACAGCTGTCACGAGGATATCCTCAGTTTTTGGGGCGCCAGTGGCATTGACCAAAACTTCAACCAGACTTCCGAGGGCACAAGGAGCCATTCCCGGTGGAGCAACTTGAATAAATCTCGGCAAGACACGGAAGAAGTGGCCGCCTATGCTGTCGTCACCAACCTCGACTACAATCTCATGCATTCCGTACTTTTCAGGCACGAATGAACCTTCTCCATGTGAGTTAAGACGCACGGAATGGGGAGTTCCCGTCGGTGGGACTATGACAGCTCGAACGGAACTAACGTCGATTTCCCGCGACATGACATCTACTCGGAAGTGAGTCTAAAAATGAGGGAAAACATAGGCAAATAGTTTGATGAATCGAAAAGTGCATTCATACCTGTTCGCCCACTCTTCCAGATGTACTCTCCAAATAAACATTTATCATGTCGGACAAGGGCGGTCTTGGTGTAACCCACTGCAAATTGGCCGCGTACGCCATGATCCCCAAATGTTCGACATCAGGACTGGCCATGTCCTTGGGCGATAGAAAAGGTTGTACACCTAGCTTACTTCCAGCTTCCACAGCTTTTCGAATATTGTTCTCGTAATGGAATGGATCAGTACTCAATTTCTCAGGCGCCGGCGCTGGACCGCCCAGGTTTTTGATGATCTCACAAAATACTCGGCCATCGTTCCATTCGCTCTAAGAAGACACAAAAATTTAGAGATGCTTTATAAAATAAAATCTGCCATAACTTACCGTGAAGTTGGTGACTTTTTCCTTGGTCTGGGTATTTACCCATCTCATTGTTGCGTTGTAACCCGGCGCACCAGGTTTCATGAAGTACGAAAGGTATGTCATGCCTGACAACTCATCCAACCATGGCGAAGCCAAGTATTCCGGCTCGAGAACCTTCGGAATTCCAAATTCCCTCTGCGCAATATTCATGGCTGTCGTACAGTTGCGCACACTCTGACTAGAATCGATGTTTCGCCAATGTGGGAAGAGTCCTGGTTCGCAGTAGTCCAGCAAGGCGGACAAATTTACACCGCTGTTCCAGTCGGTGGTCAAATTTGAAATCTTGCACTCTGGTAGGGCGGCTTGAAGCCAAGCCAACATTAGCTTTCTCGGCGGGAACTTACTCCTTCCGATCTGGTATCTTACAATCAGGGACCAAATGAGTCCGAGAATAAGTTTGACATTTCCATTGACAATGTCCACATTGCCAATGTTCACCAACTTTATATGGTCAGCTTCGACCGCATTAAGGGCTGTCGATGCATTTTCAAGATAATGATGTTGATTTGCCGGCCTTCGATTCCAGGAGGGCTTCAGCGGTCGGGTCTGTAAATTTTCAACCAGGGCACATAGATGCGTTCCATCACAGAAATCTGTCGCCCAGTCATGTACCTACAAATAGAGGAGGAAATCTGATGAATACCAAACAGAATATTGTGGGAACTATGTCTAAAAAAAATTATCATGAGTGCGCTGCGCGTGGAGAGAAATTCAATTGTTCACATCCGGCATTTTTGCAAAATTATTATTTTGCGCATATAACGCGCAAATGATGAAAGCTTTCGCCAGTTATTCAACTATTTTAAGAGATTTCCCTGTGTCATTTGGAATGAATCGTTGGGTGGGTGTATGTTATTTTAATTGAACTTGGTTGACTTTCCTAGTATGTGCGAGTGGAGATGTGGGTGAGTTCAATGAGCTTCCTTAGATAAAGATGTTTTATTCATCAAAAAAAAAAAAACACAATTGCTGGGTGGGTTTGTATTTGTTATAAAATTCGAAGGCGCAACCGGAACCAATAGATTCAGCCTATTGATTGATTTCTAGAAAGTGGATTTTGGAAAATAATTTCGCTGTTTTGTGAAGAAAATGAAAGAACCAAGATCGGAACTTCAGATCTGCAAGATCATTGGTGATTAAGATTGAAATGGAATAGTTAGAGTTTATACTTCTTCAACGCTTACATTAAAAATTGCCTTCAATTAAGAAGCCAATGAGGTCATCATTACAATGACGCACAGATTTGGAAAATGGCCTACGAATATTAAGTTATTATTTTTCTACTGTCTTCGAAAAAATGTCAAAGTTGATTTTCCCCAGGTTTCAGAATTCGGAAAGGCCAGGATACGAGGGGAAGTATGTAATCGCATTGTCCAAAACATGATACGGTTCAGGTGCTGCTGCTTTGGTGGAATGTGAAAACCTCATCCTTTTCTTCTCGCTAGGCGGGGTGTTCTTCCGGTGATCTTTGCTATTCTATTGGCTATGCATTATATTGTGAAATACAGATGGAGGAGTGAAAGTATTTGCGTCTGGTGTAAAAGCCAAACTGCATTTAAGGCCGTGTAAGTTAGAGCTCCAACTCAAGAACTCTTTGAATTCGTTCTGAAGAATGAACTCTCTGAGTCTTGTTAAGATCTCTGACGAACTTGTTCTTCGGGGTTCGAAAAAAGTTTCCTTAGAACTTGAACCTGTGCTAGGTCTGATGACACTCCATTGATGACTGGGTCTCCAAACATACCAAACTAGTTGGACATAATGTGTATGGAAAGTCTGCCGCATTTTTGCTATCACTAGCGAGAAAAAACTGACGGCGCCTAGTAGGCATTCCGACGTACAGCACACCTAAACGCACTAGCCTTAAGTGATATAACAGTCTTCGAAGCTTGAGGAGAAGGTGAAGAAATCGCAGAGTATTTCCTCTGTGAAGGCCCAGCCTTTGTTCGAACCAGACTCTTGGGTGATGTGGTGAGTGCTGAACATCTATTCTCCTTATTACAGAAGTGCCTTCTCGAAATTCTGAAAAGTCGGGTAAATTACTAAAGTTAAAGGAAGTATCTGCCTGAGAGTACAATGGACCAGTCACTGGTTTGAGTGACCATTGTGAGTTGAAGTCTTGGAAACAGTTACCTACTTCGGAAGAACCTAAGACCTGGGTCTCAACCAATAAGGTTCCCCACTTGTATTTAAATAAGAATAAAAACAATTGTTGCGACTTAAGGTGCGATCAGACGGTTATCCAAACTTGTCATCCGGATGACATCCTGACGTCACTATGACGAGGAATTTATACTAAAGCGGTCATCCCGTTTGAAATAAACAAGTTTTCTGACATTAGCATGTCATCCAGATGACAAATTTGGATGACCGTCTGATCGCACCTTTATGGAACATTGATACATAGTTTCTTTTAACACCACACAAACCATCGCATTTTAAACCATCGTCGTTATCGTTTATTTCAAACATGCATATGGCGTAGCGCACACAACGAGGCAAAAGATGAAAATGTGATCAGTTGTCCAAAGTTTGACCTTGGTTTTCCCGAAACAAAATTTCAACACACACCAAACTAAACACAAAAGAGTAATGAATTTCTGGTGACATTGAGTCACTGTTGGCGTGTTTGAAAAAACAACGATTTTTGAAACAAAAAATATTCCGACTGATTCAGGCCATACAGTTGTGAATTCACTGATTTCTACATAATCACTTGTCAGTTTTGTACAATTCTTTCAAAAATGTGTAAAAAAAAGTGACATGAATTCGGGTCGTCTAGTCTACAACATATTTTGACCTTTAAGTGCTCAGTTAGATCTTTGCCGAACATGATCCAGCAGCTTACTCTCTCCGTCATGAATCCAAAGATGATTTGGAAAGTATTACTCTTGAAAACTGGTTCCACTTTGGTGTTTAGTTGGAGAAACAAATCGTTACAATTCAAAACGGGAAGATAAAATGCAAATTCCATATAATACTTAAACAATGGAGACCGAACATCCCTGTCAATAGTCCAGCAATCCCGAGTGCTACAGTAAATGGTCTGATTAACTTAAAGACCTGTGAGATAAGGTACCTCCGCATTTGAATTCATTAGACTTTGCTGCAATATTGAATTCCTTTTCTAATCAGTTCTTTTTTTGACTCATCATGTTTTTTGACTGTTTAGAGTCTTTTTACGAAATTGAAGTCACTTCCTTTTTTCTGGTCTTTTGTTAGCTATGGAATCTTGTATATTCAACGACGAATCCATTTCCCGGCGGCAATACTTTATAGAATAATTGAAAACTAAACATAAGGAAAGGCTACAGTCCGCTGGGGGCGAACAGTATGATACCCTATCCATATCCCTATATGCCCCAAAGAAAAAAGCATTAAGAAGATGATGGCTAGCATTTTATTTGATTCTATTAATTAAAAAAAAAAAAAAATTCTTGAAAAAAACGCCCCAAAAAAGTGGGCGTGGCCAAAAACTTTGTATGGGCGATATGTTGGAAAAAATATTGGGTAAATATCTTGTTAAACATTTTTTTTCGCTTTCTATGAAAATTTTCGAAGAAAACAGCATTTTAGTAAAAAACGCCCTCAAAAAGTAGGCGTGCCAAAAAACTTTATATGACAAACTTATAAAGGAGGGCAGTGCCTACATATCTTGTGAAGGTTGTAACACTCTATCTCTCTAACTTTTGTAAATTGTGAGCGTGGCAGTGGGCGTATTAAAAAAATTTTACACTTAACCATTTCGGAGCCCTAGGGAATATGTGGTCCAAATTTCAGCTTCCTAGCTTAATTTTAAAGGCCTACAAATTGCGTACGGTCGGACATTGCTAGATAGTCTTAGGATTTGGTCCTGATCATAAATATATATACTTTTATGGGTCTACGACGAATATTAAGGGTTGTTACAAACTATGTGTCAAAATTAATATACCCTTAGGATAGGGTATAAAAAAGACTTCAACCAGTCATAAGACTACAATAAATCGAATGCATTCAATAGACTATGAATGTTAAAGGTTTCAAAAAGAATTCGAAGATTGCAAGCAATAGGAAAGTAGTGAATTCTCTTTACTTAAAGTCATTCAACCGCTTCCAGTAATTTTTTTTTTAAAAAGACTTCAAAATATTCCATGTATTCCATGCATGATTAGGTATTGCACGTTTTTTCAAATCTGCTCCCCACGTTATAGAATTTTCATTAAAACCAAACATTGCAAGTGATACAAAAATATTGTAAAGTATACCTAACCAAAATTTTAATTTTTGAAAATAATTTGCTTCATTTGACACTCTACCTACAGCTACAAATGTTAAATTTCAGCTCTATGTAGATTTAGTAGAAAAATCTCATACCGATAATTTGCAATATCTAAACTTATGGCCAGATGAATGAATTAAAAGAGACAGAAAAATAGATACACATGATACATTAAATTTATTCACTCCCAGTATTGTAGTCAGCAGCTAAATATGTATAACACGCACAGTTAAATATTCAGTTCGCTGAGCTATGATGCTATTGCTGTTAAGTTAAAACCAGTACCCCAACACATTCTGTACGCAATGAAGCTGGTCCGATGATTCGAATCTTCATATTAGCTACACATGCGTAGGCAGTCTCTAACTCCGTATATGTACATGTAGGTTCATCTTGCTTTCTCGTATCTGGTCTAGAGTGAATGGGAATACTAAAATAGAAATTACACACAACTCACACTTTTTCACATGGTACCGTAAAATTTGTTTTAAAGCGGATTACTGCCTTAGATTGGAGTTGCGGTATTAGGAAAGTTTAATTCTCATCCGTATGTGCTTAGCCCAAATAGCTGGGTCAATTAATTCCCAGCCTCATATGACTTATCTGCAGATATTGAAATGATATCCAAACATTTGTCTAGTTGGAAGTCACTCAAAGCAAATAAATGGAACTTTTACATGATAATCATTTGATATAAGTTGTCTATCTATCTAGTCGTATCTTATTGCCGTATTTAACTTAGTACTAGGTCGTAGAAATCATTATAAGGTTATGACGGTATAATTGTATATAATCAATTGGTTATTACCTAGGTGCAAATTGACTGACACCAATTATAGGTGCCTCTGCTAAGCTATGAGGTCATAATGTGTGTAACTTAAGGCTATGAAGAACTTGGCGTTATAAATTTATAAATCTTTTAATATTATATAAGCATTGTATGTGCTGTTGTTTTAGAGGCAAAGAATCGAATAAGTCAAGTTTTTAAATTGACATGAAATTTACTTTATTTGAAAGATAATCTTCAGTCATTCTAATTTAAATATGATTTCTGCCATATGGCCGCCACAGCTGGCTCGGACGTAGTCTAATCTGGAGGTCCAATTTTCGATGACTTTTTCCAACATTTGTGGCCGTATATTCCAGTGGTCAATCGTTTCGGGCTTATCGGGGTAGTCTAGCGACTTCACATGTCCCCAAAGAAAGTAGTCCAGCGGCGTTAAATCGCACGATCTTGGAGGCCAATTCAGGGGTCCGTAACGTGGAACTATGCGGTTATCAAACGTTTCCTTCAATAATTAACAGCTCCTGCACATCATGATTGTTCAAAAGGTGAAAGAAAAAATCAGTAATCATGGCTGTATAGCGTTCACCATTGACTGTAACGTTCTGGACAGCGCTATTTTTAAAGAAGTACGGACCAAATATTCCACCAACACATAAAGCACACCAAACAGTCAGTTTTTTTGTGGATTTAACAATGTCTCAACATACATTTGAGGATTACTCCAAATACGGCAGTTTTGTTTATTGACGTATCCTTCACCCAAAAGTGAGCTTTACCGCTAAACAAAATTCGCAAATGCGTATTTCAAACAGAACCATGATTTTCAAAATAAATTCGCACAATTGGGAAGCGTTGTTCAGGCGTCGTCAGTCTATTCAACCTATTATTCTATTAAACCAAACTAAAAATAAATCAATTGACAGCTTACAAAATGGCCGCCAGTTAAAAGTTATATAACTGAGAAAAAAACACCCTTTACTTCGCAAACTGTTGGCGCGTTTGTTTATGTTTAATGTCCTGATATATAGCTTGAGGAAGAGTAACATGTTCGGCTAGGAAAGATACTATTTTTAGGTAACTATTTATCCATACATATTATATAATCGTCTGCCTGTGTGCTGACACTTTTTCGGAAAAGGTCTTTTACCTAATATAGGGTACGCCAAATATTTTTTTTTTTAAACATGGCGCAAAACATCGAATGTAGCTTCGGCTGTGTGGCACGTAAACCAAATGGAATTGTTAAAACCAAATGTTGCCAATATCCTCCTCTTCAATTTTTGTGAGCAAAAATTCGTTCAATATGGCCCGATAACGATCGCCATTGACTGTAACGGCCACTCCTTGTTGTTGTTCGTTGTTCAAGCGTATACACAACCATATTCGTTCAGCGGAAGGATAAAACTAATTATCTGTCAAATCAGACAAGAGCTAAGTGTTACTATTCGCGAAATAAGCACTAGTTGAAAAAAAAACGTTAGATGTCGGACCCTATACAAGCTGCTCTATCGCTCATAGAACCAGAGCAAAACAGGGTTAAGAGTCATAAAGGAGATCTATTTGAAGAATATTATTTCATAGCTTTAACCTCACTGTGGCTTATTGTATTTAAAAGTATAGCAGCTGGGGCTAACATTAAAGTAATGTTTTTGAATGTAATTCTTCTTCTTTGTTACTTTATGTTCACTCGAACGAAGCTGAGATAGTATATATGTAGCTAGTACAAAATAAATTCTAGTCAAATCAAAGACAAAGTCTAACCGACTGAAATCCCGACTTCTAAACTTCGAATAAAGTCTTAAAATTCTAATTTCTAAAAATCCCGGTAATATTTACTTTTTCCTAAAGGTACCAGTCCTTGGAATTGGTGTTAGACATCCACGATCTAGCTATGTCCATTAGTTAAAATGCATCATGCCCTTGCATTACATATTCTTACAATAAGACATTTGACCTAATTTGGTATTAAGCTCTTTCATAAAAAATGTTTGTATTTGAGCTCGAGTAATGGATTAAAAGTATTATTATTACTATAAGTTTATTAGTGTGCAATAAATTATAATATTAATTAAGTAGATTGCGCTAGCTGCTAGGGATTATAAATAACTTTAATTCCACTTGTTTTACACGGTTTCAAGTCAGCAGCTCTGATGCTACCCAAGGCTCCGTTTTGACTCTGACTCTATTTCTAGTTTTTATTAATGGTCTCTTGTCTGTTACTTCTGCTGATGTGAAATACCCTTAGCTTCTCTTAATCGTTTTCGGGCTTACGTGCAACGTAATATTCTTTCCAGACTTAAGAAGCTAGAAAATGGGAACTAAATGGTCTGAGAAGTGTAAGCGCAGGAAGATGGGGGCAAGATCCAAGAAATAGGATTGAATTCATCATGATTTAAATGGGGTAAAACCAATAGAGTGGAGTATAATACTTCCAAACCAGAATGCTGTCTTCTGTCATTAAAGCGAAATCCCAATGCTCTGCCATTATCCACAAATGACACTTGCAATACTGAAACCAAAAGACGCTTTTCAGTTGTGGTATGTGCGTTAATGACAACTTTCGTTTGAATGATCTTAAATTAGATGTCACCAAGAAAGCTGCGTCTACTGTAAGGAACTTCCCCAAAGGATAAAAGAATTGTTATTAGAATTGGTAATAGTAACCAAATGCAAAAGCTATTTGACAGAACACAAAAACGCCAAAACTGCTTGACTCTCTAAATCGAAATATCTCCTTCGTTTCACTGGTTTATAGTTGCTTCCACAATAAATGCTTAACCGAAATAGCCAGTTGCAATTCATTCTCGCAACAAATTCAAGGCTATTTTCGAACGTATAGTGAAATGCAAATATTATTACTTTGCCATTTTACACGAAAGAGGCTGTTTTTTTTGGTTTGAAAGAACAAAAAAAATCACCGTCTAGGGCAAAGGGTCACAATTGAAAGCAGTCACTTGGAGGTTAGGAGGATAGACTACATTCAAGTCAACGAATAACCCTAAATAACTGCCACTATTTCTGTTTGCAAAACAAAACAGCAAAAAACTCCAGACTTGAAAGTCAGATTATAGGCTCTAGGGAACCCTCATTTAGACAGGCAGAGTACTTCACAATAAGCGGAAATGTATACTTAATATTGGCGGATATCTGTTCCCGGTTAGATAAGGGCGATGGTAGTGAAAAATACAATCGCGAACTCAATAAGCTGTACCAAGATGTGTATGCAGTCCAAAAATCCTAAAATTCATTGACTTTATTGGCCTTTCGAGCGAATGGACAAAAGTGCTTTAGATAAGAGAATATTTGAATCGGAGCCCACAAGAAGACTTTTTAGAAACTAACCATCGCTAATGCCAGAGCACTTGCAGCAGATGGAACGCAGTGACTCTTCACGAGTCGAGAGCCCGTTTAGTAAGTAATGACAATCGGCATATCATCCTTAGTCACGTGCCAAACAACAGCTGTAACAAAATCACATTTACTTTCGATGACGCCTTCAATAACCCAGCACTGATCGGTCAATGGAAAAATTCTAGAAAAATACTTTCACCTGCTAAACACTGATCCAATATCCATTTCTATTAAAATTCAATGCAAATTCGACTATCAATGATACCTACCAGCGATGACCGCATATGCAAACTAAACTCTCAAGGTCAAATAAGTTTTCGTACCACGTATAAATGGTCTGTCCACCCTTTAAATGTTTCACGTTTCGATATTAACTTCCAAAAATGGAACAAACTTCCGTAGCACCGTTTCAAGAGCATTCGTACAATGACGCTACATAAATATCATTGTGGCTTTTATTGGACCCTGAATCGAGACAGCCCACATTTCTGATTTGCGTATATTCAAAGAAATTACGTCATTTGCCACCAGATGCAATGTAGTAGAAAACACGAGGCAAATTGCTACCAAACTCCCACGCTACTTCGTCGATAACTGAATTAAAACTGCGGCTTATTAAAGTTTGCATTGTATTACAATTATGCAGTTTACAATGATCTCGATTCTCATGGTTTGATGCGTAATGCATCAGGTAGGAAGTAAAAAGCTGCGTAATAGCAGCAGTTTTATATAGGAAAAGTTTAACCAAACACGTCCTGTCCTTCCCGGGAAAACAACTCGCCTCGATGTTTTTATCAGTCAACTATTTATTGCCAACTTTGCGCGCGCAATTAAACGTTCATTGTCATTTGAACATGACATGATGCCATATATGGATGGTTAACCAGACCAATGAAGGTGAACCCTGCATTGTACATTTAAATGAACTTGTCGATCACTTGGGGGAAAAATACCTAAAAAAAAAAAATAAACGCAAAGCACAATGTAGCTTTTGCTATCCTTACCAGTGAAACTGTGCGCGTTTATGTGGGCGATGACGTAAGTGTTGTTTAAAAATTCGTTACTTCCTCTCAGTCTATGTACAATGTACATAAACATAATTCCCCGTAAGATAAGTGACAAATCAAATGACACTTGTGCGGCGGTTCATACGGGGATGTGCGATTTTTGTAACGCGTTGCGGCACGCATCTGAATAGGCGTGTGCTAGCTGCTCCTAACTTTTATGCAAAGAAAACCCTCGCGGAATTGTTTTTTGTGTTTTTTTTTTTGCATTCACAAACGAGAGTGAAATGAATTTTAATTGAGGCCGTCGAACGCACAAGCCAACAGTGGGGAGAAGAGACAGTAAGCACTCAAGCAAATTTTATTTGAATTGCAGTTCGTTACATTCGAACGTTCGAGTGTAGGTACCTACTCCCTGGGCAGTGCAGGGTACTCCTCGTATTCCTCTTGGTGTCGCATGTACCAACCACGATTGCGTGTAGGATGTGTGATAAATTTTAAAATATTTATTTTTTTGCAAAATTCAAATTGAGTGGTAGTAAAGCGGAAATAATTCCTTACCGGAGCCATTATGGCTCTGATTTGTGCGTGGAGCGTTAACATGATAGATTTGACAGTTCGTATCCAGATGCTGTATATTTGACTTGCGTCCGGCCTGACGCTTCTAAAATTCGATTCAAATGAAAAACCAAATAAATGTGTGACACCGACACTCGGCTCACATTTTTTATGGATATGATTTGGCTCATCAAAATTTAATGGAAATTCAAGTTTTCGTGATCATTGCTAAAAATATTTGTTATGGTTTAACGTTGGCAATATTTTGTGGGAGTTGTTAATTATTTGGAATTAAATATGAGTTCACCCTTTGGTGATTTACGTCGTCGTCGTTTTACACACGATTTAGTATTTGAAATTTGTAAACCTGATTGTTTTTTGAAGGTGTACATTTGAGTACACCTGCTGGGACCAGCTATACCATAAGTCAACAAACTTTGTAAGACTTGTTTGGGGGAAGAAGAATGCTTGCATTTGATTAGCATTTTTTGATTTTATTTTTTTGGAGTTACATCTCTCTGAAACCCACAACGAAACGGATCGGGGGTGTAGTGAAGCAGGTAAAGACGGAATACCATTGAGATCAAACTAACCTTGGAAGTACCTACTACTTTGTTAGTACCTACTGATTTGTTTCAAATCAGAAACCAATTTGTGTACCAGGATCTTGAAGAAAATTTATTTGAAAAATTTTAGAGAGTCACTTAAGATTTAAGGAATTTGCCTCTATTCCTAGCACGTTGCTGAGGCTATCGACAAGACGTCGTATACCTCCATTATCAAGGCCACCTCTAATACTGAAACACATTAATGGAAGCTAGGAACCTAGTTTAACCCCTATCTGGCAACCTTAGACTAACATTCTGATTCTGATCTGCCCTGTATCTGATCTGATAACATCTGTGAATTCAGCACTCAATTGTTTGCCTGACTTCAGCCCAAACTGACGATCGTCAAAAACTCCAACTGCTCTTTAACCTTGCGCCAGAAAAAAAAATCCTACTCTACCTTCAATGACTTAAAATAACGTAAAAATGTCGATACACTAAGTATATAAATTTCAATCTTACATGGAACTACCAAAACGAAAGCATGTCAACTTCTGTCATATAGACTGATTTTAGGTTATAGAGGTGTTTTATTTTTTTTTTCCTAAATTTTAACCTTTTTTTGTTTCAGGTTCTTATGAGCTACAGCTCTGTAAGAGCTTCCCAACCTTCCACTCCTGCACATACAAATTAAATGAACTGCTACAGCCTGTAACATGAACCTCGTTCAGATATTCAGAGCAAAACACATGAATGCAAACTAGAACACTAGAATGCAAAAGCTCTATAACTACTTTCACACGTCCAGTAATCTTTTGTATCTAATACACACTAGCAAACGCCACTACCTCCTTGACTGAATTCCGAAACGTCAAGCTTAATAAGGTATTCATTATCTCTGCCACTACCCGGGTCTCCATCACTAGCGGAACAGAACCTTGGGAAGCTTCTTATGAAGAATTGGCAGATATTTCACTCTTTATTCTTTACATGTTTCTTGAGATATCGAGCTGGCTTGACATGATGCAATGTAGGGTATCAGAATGTGTCCACAGAGACCTAAGTGTGGCAAGGAGTAAAAATATCTTTCTCTCTGACCCAATAACCCAATAACCCAATAAAGTAATTCCTTAAAAAACAGGAGTCACAGCCTATTTACATAAATCCGAAAATATATTCCAAAGGAAGTTCGAATATGCCTTCATGCAACCCGAGCTTAATTTTCTCCAAAATTAAACGGAGCAAAATATTTATAATCCAGGCATTTTAAAGGTACGAAATTCTAGCTGGAAAAGTTAATCTTTCTTTTCAGACGTCCGACTCAGCACAACTTCTGCATTTAAAATTTGACAGATCGTATTTAGCTGTGCTTGTTTTGAATGTTTGTGGGAAATATTTGCAAGAATCTAATATGTTCAAAACATGGACGAATTTTTCGAAAATACAACTCGCTCTATGTCAAAATTAAAGTAAAATTTAAGATACTCTTAAACTTATATACTTCATGTGCAAAAATAAAGAGAAAGAAAGTTTATTTTAAATCCCAAAAAATTATTGGTTGGTTAAGTCAGTAACAATACTTTTTACCGGTAAAAACACTCAAACTGCAAGTCAGCACAGAATATAAAGTACTCATGTAAGTGTAGATGCAATTTAGAAACTCCTTCCATATATGCAAATTTGCCAATTTCACTTTCATTTTAATCAAAGTTTAATCTTTCCATAACATAAACATTTTTTTCTAAAATTCATTGCAACGTTAAGTCTATATTGCTTTTTAATAGCAAAAAATGTTAATTTTCATAATCGGCCTATCAAAAATTCAATTCCCATAAAAAATGTTATTAGTGTTAAATTATGCCTGAATGGCTTCCCGTTTTAAAAAGACATTAACACTTGCCTTCTTCTCTTTGGTATTTTTCATTGATCATCGCTAAATCCTATCATCGGAATGGCTAATACGTTAAAAAGTAATTCTCTGTGCACTGACTAACGTTATGAATATTTAATATTTAAGGCAGAAACTTTCGATTACTGTTGTACTATATTAGCTGGATAGTAGATTTGTTTGGGCCATGTCAGACTGAGTTTAGTTTGAATTGTTAATGGCTCAGCACGTGTATGTGCACTAGTGCATTGAACTAACTGGCTGAGGGTTAAAATATTCCCCAGAAACACCATTCCTTTTTTTTTGTTATAAATCAAACATTCAGTCTGATCCAAGAACATAAACTGGTATGGTAAGCTTAAATATTGCTTAGTTGTTTTTTAAGACGTTTAGAAAATGCTAAGACAATAATAGATCTTCTGTGCTCCCTATAAGATTTGTAAGTAGTTTGGTCTGGCGACAATCCTAGGTCTTTGATGAACCTTACGATTGTTGAGGCCGATGATTTAGCAATATCCTTAGGTTCGGTGAGTCCTTTATTGAAACAATTAAGCCTCCTTTGGATGACTGCAGGACATTCGCATGGGATGCGTTCTGCCGTTTCTTGTATTTCTAGGCAGAGTCTACACAGATCTGTAGAGCTTTTACCCATTTTCATGAGATGATGGTTCAGGGCTCGAATTAATTTAAGTGCAAAACTCAAGTAGCTATCTGTTATTTTAGCAAGTAAAAGATATTTACCCTCCAGCGTCTTCTTCGTTAGTTTACGGCTTTAGTAATGCCTGGAGATTTTTAAAGTTACTGTATTTAGAGACTACCAGTCTTCGACTATCAAGGTCTATTGTTCCAAGTCTTTTGTTGCACATTTCCTTAACTCTATCTATGAATAAACTCTTGATGAAAGATCCATCATCTTAGCCAATAAAGATCTGGACAATCACAGATAATGTTGTAAAAGTAAGGCCGGAACTCTTTCCTAGTGGTTAAGACGAAGTTGGTGTTCCCAATCTTTAAAAAGTCTCAAAGCAGCAGCCCAAATGACTCTGCAATACGTTTTTGTCCTAAGAACGCAGATTCTGATCCAACTTTAGCCAGCTCGTCTGCATATTCGTTGCCTGCAATACCTTGGAGGCCAGGTACCCTCTCTAGTTAGACCTTTACTCTCATAGAATTCAATGTATTAGATGGAAATGATTGTACAGCTGCTTGAAAAGATACATTATGAATTCTGCCACACCATTATTCCCCTTTTCTAAGAATTCTATTTGCGCAGATTTTAATGGCATGAAATACCGTGGGGCACATTTCCATAGGTATCAATACTTTGGAGTTGGGTCCAAAGACACCAGCTCAAACTCAAGGTTCCATTTTCGATCATTCGGTATACCAAATCAGACTTCTTGGATTCAGTGCCGGAACACCGATTTAGAAGTCCAATCTTTTTTTATCTTCGTATAATTTTCCAAAACTATATTGCCTAACCATAGTGTCGGGGATGCAGTAAAACAAGTCCATGCGTAGGATTGAGTCAGGTAACGAGCGGTAATGAATGAGTTACAACTTAATAGAGGAGTCGTCTTCCTAGTGACGATCTGATCCTAGTGATGTGGGAGCCCAGAAATGGTCTCTAGTTCTATCGTTGGGCAGGCCTGTAATGACGAGACGCACCTTCTGTATCTTAATTAGGGTGTACCGTTCGAGATTATGGGTCTAATCATCTGTATTATTCTCTGAACTAAGACCCCAAGTTAAGTCATACAGGTATCTACTAAAAGAGCTCCAGTGAAGATAACTATGCCTTAATTGCTTCAAGTATGATCGAAAGCACCTCCAACGCCTAAGAACAAATGTAAAACCTCTCAATGGTTTTAAGAACAACAAATGGTTAACTACGTATTGAAGAATAGGAAAACGTTAGGCGGATTCGCTTCCGAGAAATGTCTGTCTGAAAGAATTAAATTTGCAATAATTCACGAACAGAATTTTAATTCATCTCGAGACGATGTTAAGGTTTCCCTTTCTGAGAAACACGTCCTAATTTATTCTTATGAAATGAATTTGAATCTAAAAATAAAACCGAAACTCACCTGCATTCCAGTTCCTCGCAAATGCTCGTTAACCCAATTCCTAAATGTATTCGCTTGGATCTCAACCCAAAGATCCTCATTGCCGCGTATATTCATGCCCTTGGCGGCTGTGCCCTCTGGACTGCGAGCCACCAATCCGGCATGAGTGATCTTTTGTGTGTCAGTTGTTCCATCGTTGTTGTGCTTTAGCAAGCCAGCATGCGTTACTTTTGCTCCTTTTATATCCTTTAAATCCATTTTGAATGATATTCGTTTTGTACACTTTCAATTTTCGTATTCACAATTTATTTTGTCGATTTTTTCTTATTTTATTTACACTCACTTTCGTTTCGCATTTAGATTGAGATTCAGATTCAGTTAATTTATTCACTCGCACTATCTCTGTCTTCAGAACAGAATTTTCTTTTTCGATTTTTTACATTTCATTTTTATTTAATTAATTCTTTTCAATTCGAATTCGAATTTTCGAAACACTAAGAAAATATTTAAAATTATTATAATTTTTTTTTTTTTTTAATTTTTCAAATATTATTTTGGTTTTCTTCTTCTATCTAACCTCATGCAACAGCTTTAAACGTTAAAATCAAACTGAGATTCGTCGATTGAAAATCGTTCATTCAAGTGTATCTCTCTACCTGTCTGTAGGTATTTGTAGCCGCGCAAAGTGCCTACCATCGATGACGTCAGACTTTAAAGTTAAAATTAAAAAAAAAAAACAAAAAAAACAACATGCTATTGGAATGGAATTTGAGCAGGTTTTGTACTTTTTCAAGCTTTGTACGAGACATTGTATATCGCCATCGTATACGAGCAGTCGCCAGTCGCCACCTGTGTGTGGGGAAAGATGATACAATGATACATACCGACTTACATGTTGGAATACCTGAACAAACTAATACTGGAAGTAACAATACACTACTACCAATTACTATACACAGTCATCATGTGGTCGGCGGAGGTCTGAGTGAGGACCGGTTTTTTGTAATTTTTTTATTTTTTTTTTATTCATTTTGGGCTTGAATTGAAGTTTCTCATCACCTTCCAGGAATTCAATTCACAACATCGTCGCTTTTCAACTATACTGCTTGCTTGCTATATGGATTGGTGAGAGTCGTCGGTATACAAAGATCATAGATAGAGAGCTTGTTTTAGTAGAAATGGGAAAACTTTTAGTCAACACCGAGGTGTTTTGTAAACAGATTTAACTTTGTGCCCCAGCGTTGGACCTAGAGAAGAGAGAATATACCAAGTTGAGGGCTAATTCCACTTTGAGTGCTATGACAAATTTCTGAATTCCATAAAAACTACAAAAACACTCGGAATGAGTTTTGAATATTAACGACCTCGGATTTGATATTCACTGTTGACGGTTGTGTGATTATGGCCACACAAGGTACACACTACACAGAGAATAATTCCATAAATTAAGGTTTTTATAAATTCAGAGGCGTTTATGTTGTAAACATGTTGGCTGGGGGAGTCTTGTGATAAATATTGAACTGTGCTGACGATAGAGGAACAGAAAATAGAATCTTACTCAAGGGGCTCGGTCACAATGAGACGTTGATCAGTTTTATGTGTCAATTTGTAATAACCGGATTAAGTGATTTGTTTCCGTTAATGCAAAGTCTATTTTGGATTGGAGGAGCTGTTTTTACAGCCCAATAGGGAAGCAACTTCATTGTCCAAGTTTAATGATTCGAAATAATCTTGGAAAAAGAATATATTTTGAGTGGGAAAAAATTAAAAGTAGAAAACCTAAATGCACTATATCAGTGGATTAGGCCTTTAAATGAAATAAGTCGCCAGAAAGCTCCCCTATATTGTGTGGCAGAACAAATTCCCTAAATTTCACCATCACTCCGCCTGGCGCTCAGATAATGCTCCAAATATTAGCTAATTACCATCAACAAGCCAAAAATTAAATCGCAATGGGCTCAGAATGACTATAGACTGACGTTCGACGTATCTGACGTGTCGAAGCTATTCTGAGTATCTATGTATATATTTTCCAATTTCCTATAAAGACCCGATTCCATTCTGTTACTGGAACAAGGCTAGGAAGAAGTCTACACCAAAATGAAGCGAAATATTGTCTTCTTGAATTTTGCTCGTACCAAACTTAAGGCACAAAGTGCGATCTAAATCAAGAATGGTTGGATTTACACATCTGTGGTATACTACTTGAGTAGAGCTAACAACATTACAAAACTGAGAAGAGTTTAGAGATCAGCTAAGACCTACAGAGAGGCCATTTCAACAATAACAACGTCCAGACTACAACGAGTGTAGGAAGATATTGGACTACATAAGCCACCGAGGCAGAAGGCTCTCATTTCTAGGTCTTTGATAAGCCTTACGATTGTTGAGGCCCATGATTTAATGTGTCCTGAGGTTCGGTAAGTCCTTTGTTGAAGCATTGACGCCTCGTTTTTGGCTGTTCATAATAACAATTTTAACATGAATTCAAAAATTCTTGCCGCGAACTGTCACAATTTTTTCACAATCCACATAAAGCAGTTGCGATCCACAAATCCACGAATAAAAAACTCGTTCGAACATAACCTTAAAATTGACACATCTTGCAGCTAACATTTACTAATCAAATTTGCGGGTACCTATGACCAAAAAAAGTTATACGGTTTCATATGAATGACCCTTTACGGTCTTTGCGTCACGTTTGCTCAGAGAGAGGATCTGAAGAGCGCGTTTTTTGTTGGGAAGGCCAATGATTTTTTTTTTATCATGACTTAATCCTTTGGGTAGAGTTCTACTCCGATATATGCATTTGGTGTTCCTATGCATTGAGTTCTAATTTATTATTACTGGTGCGTAGTCCGCAGAAGGATTCTAGGCCAATAAAATGAGATGCAGAGCTTATCCGGCCATAGGAGCATAAATCGGAATGATGACGAACTAGCTCCTGTTTCTATACGAAAAATCTCCCCACAGTTCATGAGAAGACAGAGTCCAGGTGGGCATATATGCTGAACCCTTAAACTTATTAACAGAACGCATACGGACGTTGCTTAGCGACGTAAGCCGTGGCCGTAAGCACGCTGCCAACCTATCCTTTTAACTCCCACTGATGCAACTGCAAAAACGCTAATAAAAGTCGCAGACTTTTTCTAATATTATAAAGCTAAAAACTCTTGGAACACAAAAACCGAACATCGTTCAATCGTTCAATCGTTCCTTTTCTACATTTCAGAGTGCTCAAGTGGATGCTCTAGTTAAGCTTTATTTTCACCAAACGCAAGCAAATGTTGCTTTACCCGCTCCCTTTCTTGTATCCCTTGAAATCCAACTAAAGTACTTCATCTTTAATAGAACTACCTTCTGCATAACATAAGTTCTGAAGAAAATCACTTTAATAGCTGGATGGATAAATAGTGAACCTTTATGTGAAGATTTTAGCTTTAAGCGTAGATTTATGTAAAAAGTTGAACGAAAGTTGAAGTAAATTTATCTTAAATCCGACGAGCTATTTAATTGGGCTATTAAGCCAGAGGTTCCAGGGTCAGGGTCAATGATGATTTAAACTCAATTGCAAAATACCTTTAAAAAAAGGAAAGCTGAGAGTAAATGATCTGAGAAATCCCGTAAAATGCTCAAAACTTAAGACCATTGCCTTACATATTATATAAACGCATAAATATGCTCTACCGCGCTCTGTTTTTCCTTCACATTATAATTTACAAAGTTTCTCCCTTTCTCTAATCCTTCATTTCCCTAATGCCCGCACTGTGTCACTTCATTATATGGGTATCAAAAGTGTCTTTAGTGCGCGTACATTATAAAAAAGAAAGAAAGAAAGAAAATTGGGGAGTTGGCCCTGTCGCAAATACCAACAATTTAAGCGTGATCGATGTGCGCTCCTACCTATGACCAACTCCAGTACAGACACTAAGCAAGACGATTAATTTCATGACTTCACGAATTTACGAAATTCGAGCTAGAACATTACAAAATAAATTTTCAATTCTAAATAACTCCATTATTGTTAAAAAAAAAAATGCCAACTAATTATAAATCTCGCAATCGCATTCCATCAACACATTAGCAGTGCAATCTATTGAAGTTTCCCTCATTTCGAATCAGACTAAATCGAACACGTAAAATGTGGTGCGTGACCAACTACAATCTTCCTCATATATGAGAATTAGCAAGGCTATACATCAAATCAAAATTCCTACACATCATCGGGAGCTGTTGATTTCCTTTCCATTTTGGAAAAATCATAGCAAACATCAACTGATAAATATTTATATGCCACCGCCGCCGCCTCCGTCACCGTTGAAGCAAACAGTTCACATCTCCAAATCGAGACGCATAACTGGTCCGTGATGGCAACCTTGTGGAATATCTAAGCTCATCACGCGATTTTTTCTATTTTTTTTTTTTTGCATTTTCTCCCGCCGCACCGTCTGAGTTGTTCATTAATTAAATACCAAAAAAAAAACTTAATGAACTTTCTATTTGCTTCAAGAAAGGGAACCACATGCTGCAGAGTTGTATGGCCATCTACATCACCACCACGCCTATTTGAAGAAAGTCACTGCATCGTCGTGTCATCGTGAGTACAGAAAATCAAAAACTGATTCGATTTATTTGCTTTCTTATTATCATTTTGCATTGCACCACACAGCGATTAATGTGCCCCAGTCTGTCGTTTACCACTTGACTCTCGAGAGAGGCGCAAACACTTCCGAAAATAACAAGCAATACAAATAAAAATGCGAATGAAATCATCGCCCTCGTCTGGTCGGTCGCGTTGTCGCTGTCGTTGTAATCCAGCATCAATGCCGCCGATGCTTGAGTTGAGCACTCTGAAACAGCAAAACAGCGAAACAGCGAAACCGGGTAAACATCAGTATGATTTCATTACGACAAGTATGTCGGCGCTTCCGAAATCACCTTCACCTGTGGAGTCCATCCGCATGCTAAGGTACACGGCGCGTTTTGTTGATGTACTCGCTCGACTGAATGCCACACAAAATCAGGGAGTGCTGGGCCTGATATTGAAGCATCTTTCGAGTCCATTACATTCCCAATAACAATGCTTTTGAAATTCCCCACTGGGAGGCAGATGACAATTATTTGTAAACACAGAGGCGGGGTGGAGGCTCTCAGTGCCGCCAGTCATTACAGCAGACATTGCTGCGAGCGTATTATGTACTTGGAGCGCTCATTAAACTGTGCCTTGTTGTGCTTTTAATTATCGCAACGACCAGTCTTAATAGCATTTTACTCTTGAAAGTTAATCATCTTTATATTCATTGTCATTTCGTTTAACGACCCACTGCGCTGTACAAAAGGAATGGTGGTAGTTGAGATACATACATACATAGGTAGTAGCTCTGCGCTTGCTGAAATTACAATTTTGCTATTTTATCTGTGAGACGTTGAGTTTTCTATTTTGATTCACTAAGAACAAATTTCACTTTGTGGATTTGTTTTTTGAATTCATTTTGGCTTTTGTCATTCATTTTAATAGCAAAATAAGTGAAAGACATTCTTATGGCGCTGATTGAAGAAGAAGATGTACATTTTCGTTGAAATTGATACTATGTGCTGTTATCTTTGATATTGCTGACAAGATTCGGAGAGAAGTTTACTAATTATCAGTTGATATCGGAGTGGATCAGATACTAAAATTACTTACTTCTGTCCAGTCGGGCTTTCAATCATAGTTGTTCTACGGCTATAGTTAAAATCCTTGATGACATAAGGATCAGCTACGACTTGGACTTATTCACAGTACTCTGCCTCCTTGGAAAGTTCGGTTCGCCGAATCAGTAATTACTTAAGTAATCGTACTCAAAGGGTTATGGTTGGTGAAAAATTATCTCTCGTGAAAAATATATTTGCAGGTGTGCCTCAGGGCTCTATACTGGGTCCTATTCTGTTTTGTATATTCATTAATGACCTTCCCAAAGTGTGCTTATGCTCAAACCTTCATTTTTATGCGGATGATGCTCAAATATATTTATCGAGACCCATAGGCCTAGTTGAGGACTTCGCTTGCAGGCTGAATGAGGATCTACCAATGGTCACTTGCCTGAATCTCAATCCAGCTAAATCCCAGCTGATTTTAATATCTAAGAAACCTCACAATACCGAAGTAATGCCGCCCATTTACCTCAATGTTATACAATTGCAGTTCGCGGATACGGTTACCAATCGAGGTTTTAAGATTAACCGCTCTCTGTCCCCAATAAGTTACATTAACTATACTGTGGGCCGAATTTATGGTGGTCTTCGCAAACTTTAGTTATTCGCAAGTTTAACTCCTGTAAATACGAAACTGATGCTTGCTCAAGACTTATTAGTTCCCTACATTGATAATGCATCAGCAGTGTATTGCAAACTTGACTCCCTGTCTCAGCACAAATTGACTGTTGCATTCAATGACATGGTAAGGTATGTTTACGGGCTTCGTCGTTACGACCATATATCCCGCTACCACAATCACGTCCTTGGTTATTCGCTTCAACAGTTCTTGCAGGTCAGGTGTTGTGTTTTCTTGCACAAAATCATTCAAACCAGAACACCAGCATTCCTGTATGAAAAACTCTCATTCGCTCGTTCGTCTAGAACCTTTAGTCTCATTACACCTACCTCGAACTATCTGAACTCCTCTCGTCATTTCTTCGTCTATGCCACTAGACTCTGGAATTCTCTGCCTACTAGGGTAAAACAAATAATAGCATTGTCAAACGCTAACGTCGAGAGGCTGCCCACATTTACCACAGAATTCGAAATTAGATTACTGAACCTGCGAGTGCACTTGGCAAAGCTAGATCAATATATTTGAAATCGTCTTTTGATTGCAAAGGATAGTCAGCCTGGCACCTGCACACGAGTTCCTAATCCTGATCTCTCGTTGAGAGAACAAAAACCGGTGACACGGCAATTTAAGGTCCTAAGTAATTTCTTTCTAGTTCTAGCTGATATTCAAAACTGTTATGTCTTAGACCGCCGATCAACAGCTTTGAGTGTCTGCATGATGTGAGATCATGTCAGTATTCGGTATATTGACAACGTTAACGCTCAATCATTTACCTCCTGCAGACTGATGAACAGAACCCTATGGATGTAAAAGTGTTGCATCTACCCAACCTATCCTCTGTCCGGCCCTTCATTGGTGAAGACGACGGATCTTCATCAAAGACTTCCGTACATTAGCAGAATTCAGAAACTCTGCAACTAAGGACGTTGTGACTAAAGAAGTCACTCATCTCTTAGGCTGACATCCCCTTTCTGATAAAATATACCTTTGAGGTCGCAGTGTCAACAATGTGAGCAGGGAAGAATAAAATTATAAAAAACAGATCCCTCCAGCTAATGGGATATTGACATCATTGGCTGCTCCCAGCTCGCCATGATAAAAACATTAACGAGTACCTCGTTGAAGAAGTACAGGCGAGCGTAGTTCGTCATGAATAAACAAACAAGCATCCTCCCACGGCCTAAGACAAAAATTCATATTAATTGGAAGATTTAGTACAAATTCGACTGTAGTTATCTGTGGGGAAACATGGAACTCTACGAGTGGAGAGCTGGGGAATTCTTTGGCCTAGCAAACCCTTTTGTAAAAACGAATGAGACAAGTACTGGACGATAAGCAGAGAAGAAGGGTTAATATGGGAATCTTTCGCAAGAAATATTCTTCGACGCGAACTCTATGAGCGGTACCAAGATGTGGATGTAGTCCGAAAAGCCAAAACACGTTAGCGACATATCTAGAGCCCCTAATATATTCAGCCCTAACCTTGAGGCGAAAAGGAAGATGACTCTGTTTGGAGACATTTTAACTGGAAGCAGGGATGGCAGGCTGCCACTTCTCCGGCAGGATCTTTTAAGAATTGAGAGAATTCAACAGTATTTGTAATTGCATTCCATAAACCGTACTTATAATATCTCTGGGATAACAGCAAAACCCAATACAATTAAGTTTTAAATGTAAATTCACAGTCAATTCACCTTTTAACCTTGCTAAGCATGAGCTACCTACCAATTGGCCTCAAGTTCATTGCATTCAATAAAACAGTCTATACATCGTTTTTATCAATTACATGGCTACATCTGTTACATTAATAGGGAGGCAAACAAATAAAATAAAACAAACCACTTAATTGACGGATAAATCGATTGTCATGGCAATAAAAAATCAATAATCAATGTACGACTATCTATGCATGAAAATGTGGTATCTGGTAGCGTATGTCGCAAAACAAAACAACAATTCATTGTAGTTAAAATTTCATTAGAATGTTCCATAAAAGTCATTGCAATGAAACCAATCGTCTATCAAATTGCATTGCTATTTCTACTCATGTGGAAATTTCAATTTTTTTTTTATTCTTCAAACACACACCTAGCTTACAGAGTTACTTTTTGATTAGCACTGCATCCGGAGTGTAAGTGTGTAGAGTTTAATCTCAATTTCATTTCATCGGCTACTATTTTCAGTATATACGTTCGTTTACCTATGGGCTTTGAAAATTGAATGCTACATCAAGCGAGTAAATACCACAATGCAATGTCTAAAAAAAAATAAATAATTTGTTTCGCCGGAGGAAGTATCTTTTTTTGTTTTTTTTGTGATTCTTATATCTTACAAGTGAGTTTAAAACGCAAACAAAAGTTAACAGAAAACAAGAAAACAAAACATCTCTTTGTATTGTGAATACGGGTCGTATGTCCGAAGACCGAAGTCCAAGACTGATGTCGCCATGCATGCAAATAACCTTCGTCAGTATCTTTTATGCAGGTTGTTTTGGAACAATACGTAAATGTATCTTTTCTGTTGCTGGTGGTTTGTTGTGGGTAGTTGTAAGGAAAAACAGTGGTACCCATTAAAATATCGATTTCTATTGATCGGGATGGTAGTCATTGGGTCAAAGTTCATAAAGAATATAAGTGCACAACTGCTCAAGTGTTAGTTACATTTGAAATAAAGGTCTTTAAAGGCACCCTTGAGCCCATGACCAAACTCTCAATGTCCAGCCATTCAGTTAGAACAACATTTTCCTTACAAACGAAAAGCGTTTCAAAATAAAATAAAATTTATTACCTAAATTCTGAGTCGGGGACGTCAACTTTAAGACCTCTTAATTCATAGTCTAGCCAACAAATTTGAGTCTAATTTTTCGCTGCTGAGGCTCACGTGACAGAGAGACACAAAGGGTTGGTCGAATCGCTAAGAATATTTCTCTTCTCGATTGTTTTCAAAAATTGGGCATCGCTAGCACCGCGCTATGACGAAGGGTGCCATATGCATAAGGCCTGCACCCTTATAAGATTAACTTTTGTTTATAATATACGCGCACTGAAGATGAAAAAGGAATAGGATAGAAAAAGGGAGATACCGATTCACGTTGGTCTTAAGCTTCTTAACTCTAAAACTGAAAGCACTCGATCATACGAAGCGACATACATTCTCGGAATCTGCACTTCATCGCAAGATCGAAGCGAATTTTTGACTAAATGTCTTCGTAGAAACATGGAACATGCGTTATTGGTAAAAACCCACAATGGGGACAATGGACACCTTTTTTTTTATGAAAATGACTTTCCTGTTACAGTCAATGAAGATCGCTATGAAGAAATGTTGCACCGTTATTTCGTAGATCAATTGCATGGCCTAAACACTAATGAAATGTGATTTCAACAAGACGGTGCCACACAGCGGGTGTAACAATTGACTTATTGAAAAATCAGTGAAAGTGTCATATCGAGAAATGGTCATATCGACTCACCGTCTAGGTCGTGTCCTATAGACTTTTCTTCTTGGGGCTACGTTAAATCATTGATTTATGCCAACAGGCCAGTGTCTTAAGAGGAGCTCAGAGCGAATATTGAAGGAGAGATAGAGGCCGTTTTCATCAAAATGGAGTCATTTAAAATTAGGCTCAATGAATCGACCGCAGACGTATTCGTGGTGTGAATTCTATAGATAAATTGATTTTGATTGAACTTCAAACCAATAATAAATAATGGTTTGCGTTTCAAATTTTAAAAAAAGTTTTCAAGTTCTTATTGAAAAATCCGATAGCTTTTCTAGTAAAGAGTTTCTGAATACTTTCGATTCTAAACGAATGAACGACATTAATTGGGGTCCATCCGACACAGAAGTTTAATCTTGTAGAGAAGAAATAAAGTGATCTAAAGGTAAAGGTGTCAATGAAGTCCTTAATATTTCTTTGAATCAATATGACTGGAGAAGGTAAGCTTTGTATTATTATAAGTTTTTTATTGTTATAATCAGAGAAGCAATATGGCAAAACTGTTATGCTTTGACATTTCAAAATGTTTTAGATGAGGTCCAGCAAAAGTTTGAGAAAGATAAATTTGTCTGTAGATTAATACAATATTAAGGTCGTCAGAATACATTAGACAAATGCCAGACATTGCTTTGAATTTTTTTGAATTTTTAAAAGGCGTAGTAAATGTAACAACAACAGGGTTCGAAGGAACGTTATTAAATTGAACTGACTCAATTCTGTCCACAAGAAACGAGCGTAAGTATTTCAGTTCTAAGGAACATAGAATTGGAACGAAAATGTATGTTCCTTAACTTGGCGAGCAAAATTACTTTATCAAACGTCTTCAAAAAAATCAGTATTGCATCACACTGGAACCTCTTCTTCTAGGTTATTTACCACGTAGTTACTTAAAATTCTAAAGCTGTACTGCAATGGAAAAATAACTTCTATAAACAACTACTTTTTTCAAGTTTCGAAAGTGCAGATATTTTGCAAAAAAGATTATAGTTACGTCGCTTCTAGATCCACATTTAGGATTAAAATAGCATGCTTTTCTTCTTCCAAAACGCCTTCAAGAATGGAACGTTAAAAACTATTAATTTTAGCGCATTATAAGGGTTTGACGGGAACCATAAGTTGTTAATGACTCAATTGAAACATATGTCCAGCAAAGGGTTAACGAAAGGTGCATCTGATACATAAATTGAAGGCATGTTTGATAAATGCAATCTTGACATCCCAGTTATCAAGGTGTGTCCACACTGAGAGCTCTGGTTCTTCCAGTTGTAGGAAGATCATCATATGATTGTGATATGAAATAAAATGACATCCACCTGTCAAAATATTCATTTCATCATGCATCGTTTCACACTTGCCGAGAACGTGAGGCTCAGTTGAAAACACGCTTCAGTGGGCAGGCAATTCGGGGAAAAGTTTGAGCGTGCGCATACTCTTTCGGACCTCAAGCCACAAATTAGACAGAGATTGCTACGAAATGAAGAAAATATAGCCGCCTGCCATAGCGGTCAGTATCAAAGAAGACCCAAAAATGTCAATTCGGGGGCTATCGGATGAATTGGGTATTGCCTTATTTTGCGATTGGGACTTGGGCCTACATTCGTATAAGATTGTGCTGACGTAATTGAAGCCGGACGACCGTAGACAACGCCCTGAGTTCGCCAATGGGGCCCTGGAAATAGTGGCTTGGTGCGGCATCAGCGGACCGTCCGAGTTTCTGTGGCCAGAGCTCTATAACATCGATACGACGAGCGATGGAATAACGAGATACATCAACCGACGCAATTCTCGAAGTTGTGAAGAAAAAATGATGCGACTGGGTCATCTCACGGTAAGCGTTCATCAATTGACCGCTGCGACTTGACACCACTCAATTATTTTCTCTGGGGCTTCTTCAAGTCCTTAGTCTTCGCTAACAAGCCAAAGTGGTTGGGCAGCTTACCCAGACCAACATTCCAGAAGCTGTTGCCGGAATAACGACAGCCTGCTTACTGTGCTATTCCATACATAATGGCATGAATGCAACTTCTAATTTTCTTTTCCTATCGGTCTATCGGTCTATCGTTCTTGGGTGACCATTAAGCAGTAAATGATTTCATTTACTGTGAACTGTATTGACGCGAATTAAATACTCGCGAATTCAGGTGTAATTGATTCTTCTTTGTGCCAAGAGTGACCCTTATCATTAAGTTCCTACTCTTATGCATAAAAGTTAAATGATGAATGACGGATGAAACCATTCGAAATAAAAATGTAAATGAGTACTCTAAGGCCCTTACCGTGGGCTTGAGCTATTCAAAAAGGTCGAAGTACAAAATAGCTAAGGAAAGTTCAGCAGTATTTCAGCCTTAGTCATATTTGATGCCACACTGAAGGTAAGTGATGGTATCGTGTGCAGTTGGAAGCGGCCCTCAATCATACTCGGGGTGTGAAACTATAGGAAACTATCAATGGATTGAGTCGGTTGTAGAGATATTTCGGTATGTTTTATCAAAGGTGAAGCATACCAGTAAGCTAAAACCTTTAGTCCAACCAAATCCAATGTATTATATAAAAGAACCGATTGGATTCAACTGATAAACTCGATCGATTAAATTAATAAGGCACTTGATTTAGTCTACAAATGAAACTTGTTCACATTTGAATCTGATTTGCCTTAAATCTTTTCTATAAACTGTTGCACAGCTGTTGCTGCTTCTTTTTTTACTGTTACTAACTAAGAGAGAAATATTTTGTGCCTTTCATCAACTTGTATTTATATATAAAACACATGTACACCTATAATTGCCAGCAATTATTTCGGCTTAATTACATTTTTGCTAGTTTTTTTTACAAAACCATTCGCAACAAACGACGAATAAAACAGAATAGGTAGTAATAACTAAGCATTTAATAGGACATATAACAGTTTAAAATTCCATTTACTTTTCCAAACCTATCTATTATAATTTGGCTTTACTTCTTAATTACTGTTGTGAAACCACTTGGAATTTAAACAGATAAATATCGCAGCACCAAAAAAATAAAAGCCATTTCGAATGTGTACCCACCCACTAATGACGCAATCCCAGTATAATATGGTTAAAACAAAACCTATAAAACAACTTCGGTCAATACAACATATTTCTCCTCGGAGATTTGCTTTAATCCGTTTTGGTGAGAAGAAAAGTTGCCAAAAAAAAAAAAAAATGTACAAAACGCGCAGTGTGGGTGTTCCTCCTCGAGTACCTACATACTTACTCGCCCATTACATTTCGTATTTTGTTTTACTTATCTCTTTCAGTCTTCTCTTTGAACCGAAATCCCGCGCAAAAATATTAAGAAGTGCAAAAATCAATTGGCAGAGGTGGGGAAACAACAATTTCTTATACCAGTTCGGAGAACAACTCTTTCGTTTTCCAGCAAATCTTGTTTTCAAAAAATACATTTTTTTTGTTTTTCGCTTTAAGTAGATATCGCGGCACTTTGCGTGGTTGAGTGTCAATTTGAAATAAACCCAAACACATGATGAGGACTGTCTGTTTTTTTTAAGGCTGTTGTTGTCTAAACCGGTATTTCTTTGTCCGGACATTCAATACTTGTTGTCGCGACTACTAAAGTATTACGTAACATTCCAGCTATCATATTCGCAGCAGATACTTCTATTTGGTATGCGATGTGGGAGAGGACTATAGATAGAGGAGGACTGACTGTTTTGATACGGTTTACAATTTTGCACCAACAACATAATGATTATGATCCATAATCGCGGCGAATGCATACCGAACGCGCACAGAATATGGAACAGAAAACAATCGTGGAAATAAGGTTGCACCTTTGACATCGACAGTTAGCTGTGGCACTGACACACAGCCATAGAATGTGTTGCCATGAGAATAGAAAATAGAAGAAGAAATAAAAAAAACAGTCCGTTGTAGCAATCAGCTGCTGAGATTATTATGCTCCTTTAGATACTCGTACACACACACACACACCAACACAGATTTAACAACATTTAATAAACATAAGCCCGAGAGAACACATAAAATAAAACTATGGCAAACTGGGGTTTTAATTTTATAATTCACTAAAGCGTAACCAATGTTGACGTAATAATGGACTGAGAGTAATTGCTGTAAGTTAATTGCTATAATTCCTTGTGTATGATTTACAGCAAGAGAAGATAGATGCGAAATTACATTTTGAAAAAGAATTAAACCACTGTTATCGATGTGTACTCGTTATTATGAATTTTCTTTTACACCACCTTTGCTTTGTTATAAAAATATGTTTTTATTTTTGTAATTTTTCAATTTTTCGTATCGTGGCGTTTCTGTAGAACGCGACTGAATCGTAACACTAGCGAAAGGCAACTGCCGCTGGGGAGGCTCTTTGAATGAAGCTTCGAGAGTTGGGGCTATAAACAAAAGCTTCCACTGGAATTGAAGAATAATGACGTAATGATCGTGCCTACAGCAATGTGCAAATAAGTGGGTTAGTAATTTTATGTGTTTGTGGGTATTTTTCACCACACACATACACCGTTTTGGTGAGTTTAGAGTTGGGATTAATTCAAAGGTTAAATGCCTTACCGGTGCGATCAGTATTTCCGGTAGGCACTGACTTTGTTTTGACGGTTTATGTCGATGTGCAAGATAAAATATTCTTACCAGGTGATGGATTCAACATGTACTTTATGTGATGTAGTTTGATTGATGTTCAAAATGAATGATTAATAGTTTTCCGAAATAGTGGTATTCATAATTTTTTTTTTTCAAAGAATGTCTTAATTACTGGAAACAGTTTTTCCTAAAAATAAAGTACCTACCTTAAATGGGTCATAATCTGATAAAGATATTTAATTGTGGACTAATTGTGTAGACAAAATGAAGAAGGATAAATTAGCTGTACATTAAAGTGGCATAGTTACAAAATTCTAAGAATATTAATCTCAGAAACCTTCATAAAGATTTTTAAAAATTGTGAAGAGGCGGTTCCGTAGGAATCGGCTTCTCTGAATAGGACCCGATAACTTCAGTCTTTTCAACATTTAGAGGTCAGAAGGAATCATGTTCGACTCAATTACTTTTTTCTTTTGGACTATATGATCCCTCACCATATCGCCGACATATTGAAAATGTTCCGTCAGCTGTTATGCAAATGCCCGGCCTTAATAAGGTTTATGACCTTTGGCAAATACTTCTGCCTATGATGTAAGCAAAGTCGAGCTAAAAGACCTTCGTAGATTTGTATACAAATCAGGATGGATCTAACAGAGAAACACTTTGAGCCTCTAACAGCGGCTTCTTTTTGTATAGTTTCAGGTGTTTTTGTTCAAGGGACGTATCCAAATGGACGCCATGGACCTAATTTGCTGTCACCTACCTACCGAGGAAGAAGTAAAATATACAAGTTATTAAGAGTTCATTCTAGTAATTTACGCTGGATAGTTACGTTCCCCACGACTTGAAAAGGAAACCAACACGAAACGACTTAAAAATCATCGCCAGATGTGATACCGATTTTAAAAACCCCATCGGTGTTGAATACTTACTCCAGATCGAATAAGGGTTGATTCTCTACTCGCGTAGATGTGACCTAACTCTAGGTTGGGTTAGGTTAGGTTGAAGTGGCAGTCGGTGAGGTCGGCTCAATTAGATTAAAAAGAGATGCAGCTTAGCTGCAGTGTCCAGTGATGACATCCATTGTAGAGCTGACGTGCAGTCTTTTTAGAGAGATTAAACACTTAGAGTGTTTCAGATCCAGCTTAGGTCAAATCCGCTTTGTTGTGCCACTTATCCACCTAAGTTTAATTTTCTCAATAGTTTCTAATTTTATCATTAGTTTGCATTCGGAATCGGCAACCGGAATGCCTAAAGAACCTTAATCAGTTGAAATATCAGATTAAGTAGACGGAACGAGAGACTAAGATTTATTCTGCGAGAGAGAAAACGCCACCACTAACACCTTCAAACGTCCATTATCACCTTGCCTCACTCGGAGCGGAGAAAAATGTGAGTTCTGTGCTAATTTAAGTGCACGCAATTCAGCCTTTTTTCACTCTAATAATAAACCTGCAAAAAACTAGCTGGTTAAGCATATACAAAACATAACATACTTACTTACTTAACGTGAAGAGTCCCTGCCTGGGACATGGCAGCCTTCTATCCTTTGCGATCCCGGTCACGCTGCTTCCAGTTGTACCAATTTTACAAAGTGTGCTTTGAAGTAATCAATTATTACTCTTTTGATAGTAATAAACAAATTATTTCTTGGAATTACGTTTCGATGTGTTTATGGTGCCGGACGTCAGGCAAATGCACCTCTATGAAACTATGTTTTTCGTGGGTTTTCCTTTGAATAAATCTCTTGCTTTTCTTGATGACGCCGAAGAGTTGTGCACGAAATGGATGACGATTCCGGTGGCGAGGAATTGCTTTTCTTCAGAAACTTGCCAGGTTCTCAGTTACGAGCTCCTTTAGAAATAACCTGCAACCGAGCAATGCATTATGAATATTCTTCGGATGATGACATTCCACTATCAGATTTATCAAAGCCGGCCCCGGGTATATCAACACATCCAGTGGTACTGTTCGCTTATATAGGGTCCGCCAAATAACTTTTTTTTTTAAAATGCTGAATATTTTCTCATTCATTACCTTCCGGTTAATAATGGAAAATAATTTTATTCAAATGGCTGCCTCGGCTGGCCATGCAGTAGCCTACACGATCGATCCAATTTTTAAGCACATTATCGATTGTGTGCAGCTGTATTTCACCAATGGCTTCACGAATATTGTCCTTTAAAGCGTCAATTGTCTCTGGCATGTCGGCGTAACACTTATATTTTACGGCACCCCATAAATAATAGTTCAACGGTGTCAAATCGCAGCTCCGCGGTGGCCAAACGACATCTGCTCTGCGGCTGATAATGCGATCTTCAAAAACAGGGCGCAAAACATCGCAAAACATGTGTGGCACGTAGCGCCGTCCTGTTGAAACCAAATTTTGCCAATATCCTCCTCTTCAATTTTTGTGAACAAAAATTCGTTCAACATGGCCGATAACGATCGCCATTGACTGTAACGGCCACTCCTGCTCATTTTCGAAGAAAAATGGCCCAATTATGCCTCTGGACCAAAATCCGCACCAAACAGTGAATATGAAGTTTTGGGTATATCGGCTTTACAATGTATGCGTGCGGGTTTTCTGTGCCCCAAATGCGACAATTTTGCTTGTTTACATACCCGCCAAGATCAAAATGAGCTTTATCTGGCAAAATCGGCATCTTCTCTAAGTCGATCGCAGGCCAGCGTTTCCCAGCGTTGTTCAAGCGTATACACAACCATATTCGTTCAGCAGAAGGATAAAACTAATTATCTGTCAAATCAGACATGAGCTAAGTATTACCATTCGCGAAATAAGCACTTATTGAAAAAAAACGTTAGATGGCGGACCCTTTAGCTCATACATCTATCGTGGTACCATATAACTCGTTTTAACTGGCTTTGCCCAAATTAGACGTACGTCTAACTTCCAAGTAGCACACTTTGTGAAAGTTAATACATTTACACCAAAAAGATTTCACTAGTTACTGATCTTACAGTTAGATGACTCTGATGCAAATGTTTCTTTCTTTCGTTGGCAAATGCTTCCTGTTTTAGTTGATGCTTTCTTAGAGCTTTTAAAAGTCAAAATAGATTCCTAGCCCAGTTTCTGAACACGAGGGGGCAGCAGCGTGTGTATGTGAGCTTTAAAAAAGTCACTTTTTGCCGAACGTAGTTAGGCCTTTACGAATTAAGTCAAATGATAGCAAATGAAGTGCGATTGGCTAATCAGTGCCCATCAGCAGTGATAGTACATGTAAGGAAAAATACCTACACGTAGGGTTTTTCGATTTGAAAATAATTTCAATTGATTTTTTAAAAAAATCAAACTACACAGCCTCAATGCAATAATGTGATTTGATCCGAATGTTTCTCAAACTAAAATTCGCTGTCAATAAGTCTTTCCCTTTTTTGCCTGCGCTTAGGTATATGTACACAAATCTCGGGAAAATACACTATTTAATATGTCAGCGCCCAAAAGGTTCTTTTGATATTTCATTTCGCAAAAAAAAAAATATTAAAAATATCATTTAATCAGTCAAAAAATGTTTATTATATTTGTTTACCCACAGACGACATGACATAATTTTCCAAGTCAAAAGAAAAGAAAATCCTTTTGTGGCTGAGATTGTGTATTTATTTTTTATTGTGCGAATGAAATAAAGGGTGATTTTTTAGCTGGTTTGGTTTTGGCAACACTGGTTTTGACAGCTGACGTGTGTTTAGTACCTTGTGTCACTGTCAAACAGCTTCAGTTTGGTTTGCAATTTAACCATGGATCGTCTTACAAATGAACAACGCTTGCAAATTACTGAAATTTAATATCAAAATTCGTGCTCGGTTCGAAATGTTCATCGCGCGCTGCTTCCATTTTATGATCGGCATTCTCGACCTTCTGAGCAGTCTATTCGGAAGATTGTGACCAAATTTCGCACCAAATTTACTTTGTTGGACATTAAACCACCAACACGTTTACGTACTGTGCGTATTGAAGAAAATATTGCGGCCGTATCAGCTAGTGTGACAGAAGACCGCGAAATGTCGATTCGGCGCCGTTCCCAGCAGTTAGGCCTTTGTTACAGCACTACGTGGAAAATTTTGCGGAAGGATTTGGGCGTAAAGCCTTTTAAGATACAGCTGGTGCAAGAACTAAAGCCAGCCGACCTACCACAACGCCGAATTTTTGGTGAATGGGCTCTTGGAAAGCTGGCCGAGGATCCGCTTTTTTATCGAAAAATTGTGTTCAGCGATGAGGCTCATTTTTGGTTGAATGGGTACGTAAATAAGCAAAATTGCCGCATTTGGAGTGAAGATCAGCCAGAAGCATTGCAACAGCTACCAATGCATCCCGAAAAAGCCACTGTTTGGTGCGGTTTATGGGCCGGCGGCATTATTGGGCCATATTTCTTCAAAGATGATGCGAATCGCAGCGTTACTGTCAATGGTGAACGCTACCGAGCGATGATAACAAACTTTTTTTTGCCCGAAATGGAAGTTCTTGACTTGCATGATATGTGGTTTCAACAAGACGGTGCCACATGCCACACAGCACGCGAAACAATGGCGCAATTGCGAGGCGAGTTTGGTGAACAGTTAATTTCACGTTTCGGGCCGGTCAATTGGCCGCCTAGATCGTGCGATTTGACACCATTAGATTATTTTTTGTGGGGGTATGCCAAGGCTAATGTGTATAGGGACAAGCCCGCTTCGATTGACGCACTGGAAGCCAACATCCATGCATTCATTCGTGAGATACCGGCCGATATGTGTGAAAGAGTATGCCAAAATTGGACTCAGCGGATGGGCTACCTGAGACGCAGCCGCGGTCAACATTTGCATGAAATTATCTTTAAACATTAAATTGCAAGGTTCAAACTATCGATTCAAATAAATATTTCATTCATTTTTTCGAATTTTTTGTGTTTTTTTTTTAAAAAAAGTTCTAAACCTCTTAAAAAATCACCCTTTAGTTATGTAGAGAGATTATAGGGAAACTATCACGGTGTAGGGAAAAAGTAGGTTGTTTTAAGTACAATCACTGCCAATCAGTCTATCGACCGCTGAACATGTCATATGCTCTGTAACAGCCTGGTTCAATACATTTACTCGACTGTAGAGTTATTTCGAATTTAAAACTGGAAGGATTGAGTGCCTTCCAAGAAAAATGCAAGGAAGGACGAAACGAACCATACATACATATCGGGTTTTTCAATAAAAGCGCTACAACAGTTTTTTAAATAAAACAAAAACGGTTTTGGATACCAATGAAATTCTGAAATTATTCCTGTGAAAGTACGTTCGATGCCATTATGAACTCGATATCTTTTGCATGGCCACCACGGGCACGCTTGCAGAAGTCCAGACGCTGAACCCAATTTTCGACGGTTTTCAAGCATAAATCGGCCGATACTGCTGCAATTTCACGTTCGATATTCGTACGAAGTTCATCAATCGTCGCTGGCTTGTTGGCATAGACCATAGACTTGACGTAGCCCCACAGGAAATAGTCTAACGGCGTCAAATCGCACGACCGAGGCGGCCAAGCGACTGGACCATTTCGTGAGATATCACGTTCCCCAAACTTGGTTTCCAATAAATTGATTGTGTCATTCGCTGTGTGGCTTGTGGCGCCGTCCTGTTGGAACCACATGTCCTCCCAGTCCATATCATCCAATTGGGGCCAAAAATATTCGGTTATCATTGAACGGTAGCGATTCCCATTCACAGTAACGTGCCGGTCTTGATCATCACGGAAGAAGTACGGCCCAATGACGCCGCCGGCCCATACACCACACCAAACCGTAATTTCTTCGGGATGCAATGATGTCTCATGGAGTACGTGTGGATTGCTGCCTGACCGATACCGCATATTTTGTTTATTGACGAAGCCATTCCGGCAGAAATGAGCCTCATCGCTGGAGATGATTTTTCGATGAAAATCCGAATCATTTTCAAGTTGTTGCTCAGCCCAATTCACGAACATACGACGCTTCTGATGGTCAAGCGGATTCAGTTCTTGCGTCAATTTAATCATGTAAGGATGTAGGCCAAGATCTTTTCGCAAAATTCGTGTGAGAGACACATTTGGGCTTTCTTCAACTGAAGCCTCAGCGGCAGCAATATTCTCGACACTACGTGCACTTCTTTGTCTCACTGTGGATTCAAATTTTTCCACTAGACGCTCAATTGTTGATCTGCTAGGACGATTATGACGACCATAAATTGGACGTAGCGCTCATTTTTGAGGCCACTGACTCCGAATTTCGGTAGTAAATTTTAAAAATTTCGACTCGTTGTTGGCTCGTATATCTTTCCATCATGAAATAGTCTCTGTTGAAAAACTCTGTATATGCCTAACGTTCTATTGTTCCAATTTTGAAAATTTATTTAAACTGTTTTCAAAATACTACAACGAATATAAGAAAAAAAAAATATTATTTTATATTTCAGAATAGTTTAGGCATATCTGGGTTAAAAGGCAACTTCAGAGCTTTGAAAAACATACACCTTATTCGTTGTAAAAGGAAAATAAATAAAACGCTAGTATTAAACATTTCTATTTTCATTTTCATTTTATTTCATAGAAATTACAATGAATTCTCTGTTCTTTTTTTTCGTGGTTCTTGAAAATTAAATATTTATTTTTCTTTCTTTTATATATATTGGGAGATTTTCTTAATTTTTTTTTTTGGTTTCTTTGGTTTTTAAATTTTATTATGTAATAAATATATAACTAATTTGTAATAATAAAACATTACAGCTCCTTCTCACGTCTTATATAATTTTCATTTAAATAATTTCAAACTATTTCTCATCCTAAGACATGCACAGGAAAAGTTTAAACAAAAAAAATACATTTTTTCTTTTGTTCTTCCAACTGGCATGTAATATTTTTCTTTGTTTATTTTTTACACAAATGTAAATATCCATATATATATATATAATATATTTTTTTTCATGCATTATATCTTTTTCTTTTATATACTTTTTTTTTTTACTTGCATTTATACAACAACACAACCAAATCGATGTTCACATTAAAAAAAAAATATTCAAACTATTTAAAAAAAGCAATACTAATAATAATAAACAAGAATTAGATATTTTAACAATTTTGCAACTAATGTTTATAGTTTAACAAATTTTGTTTAAAGCATTATTTTTCCATTTGTTTCTTATTTTACGCTGAATACATAAGTAATGTATGTAGTTTTGTTAGCACGAATTTTTTTTTTATTTTATGTTAAATAAATGTTGAAATTCATGGAGATTCAGAGATGAAGATACAAGTTCATATAATAAGTTTATGTCGAGTTTTTTTTTTTTTTTTAATGAGAGATTTTTTATTTACAAAATGCGTCCTAATGGTTATTTGTCTCTTTTTTTTTTCTTGTGAATTTGTATATTTATTTTTTTTTAATATATTCGTTCTTGTTGTAATTCTGTATTGAAACCCCATGAATATGCGTTACACGTTTTGCATAATATTTAAAGCATTTATACATTTTTTTTATTATTAATTCTATAATAAATTATAAAAGGGTGTTGGAATATTTATGAGATTTATGACGTTTTGTAGTCGAATCTGACTGGAATTTTTTGAATGAATCTTACTTGCGTGCATTAAAAAACGAATTGTGTCGAGAAAATATTAGGAGAAAGAAGCTATGTCATGTATTCAATGTCGAGTTTTATTGTATTCTCTGGAGTCTTATATTTAATACTTTTAATTTTCTTTCTTTAAGTCAAAATATATTTGGGCTCCTTAAACATGAACCCTAATCTTCATTTTAAATTGAAGTTTATGACATGCAGAACGGATTTTTTTATTTAGTCTACACAAACAATTTAGATATTTTTACGTTTTATTTCTCAGTCATTTAACGGAGAGGAAATAAATCATTTCTATTATTTGTTGGTTCTTCTGGTTCCCCTTCTTAAATAGAGCTTTAACTGGGACCTTTGCTGTTTTATTTTTGAGAAATTTAAAGCTGCTTAACATAACGTCTTAAGTCAAGCTGTGGTGGAGGCCATTGGCAATCTGAACAGGTTGGGTAGATGCAACTCTGATACTCTTAGCTGGGCATCCAGGGTAATGAAAGAGCTAACGTCAGTTATCAAGGATCATTGGCAGCCTTTGTTGGCCCACAACCGTCCATAGGATGCTGCTCATCTGTCCTAATATGACTGTGCATTTACTTCTAAAACATACCAAATTCTGACATGATGTCACATCGTGCAGATGATCTAAAAATCTAATACGACTAAAATAAGTGACTTAAGATCCTTAACTGGCCTAACAAAACGGAAACTCGGGCATTTGTGAGTGTTGTCTGAAAAATAACGAAACGGCTTTAAACTTTGTCAGAGCAAGACTCACTTCCTCCGTGAAGATGATCTCAGTCAGATTGAACTAGCCAACCTCCTTCGGCAAATGCCCTGGCAGATTCAATAATTCTATTTCCGTTTTGAACTAACAGTTCTGTAGTAAATTGAATATACAATCTTAAACTACTTAAAAATTAGTAGTTTAAGCATTCACAGAGCATTAATTTCCTTGTAGATCTACTGTCGCTGGACACAGATTACATTTCGTATGATTTTACTGGTTAAAGTTCTATTTGGTTTCCAAATCTATTTATCTAAACAAAATTTTGGCATATTCTTAAACAGCTTAGCTGCGATTAAGGCTCTTGTTTCAACGTCGTCGATTCCATATCACTCTCCTCTGTGTTCCCGGCCACAGGAAGAAATATCTTTCTGTACTTTAACTCGAAGGCGGAGAAAAGGTGGTCAATGGTAACGAACTGCATTATTTCCAGGATGATGTGACCCACATACGACAAATACAAAACACTAAGTGACATTCGCCATTAGCATGCCATTAACACCCACTGCCGAAGCTGTGAGGACAATGGGGAAAGATAAACTGTGTTTCACCTACTGTGCGGATACCCAGCTTTAGATTCAAGTCGACAACGAATTCTAGGCAAGCCATTCTTTAACGACCTTTCAGAGATCTCGGGTTTCGGAAACACCATTGATTTCCTCAACAAACCAGAGTGGTTTGGAGCTATTCCGTTAACATATTTTTCTTTCCTTTAAGTTGCGGTTTCAACATGGCTTCCGGCTATCACGATGCTACCCTAAGCCCTATCAACCTAAAAATATTTCTATTAGTTACGAGACCCTAACTTAGAGTCGAAAGACGCCTTGACCAATTCAAAACTTTTAAGTTCGATAGACTCAATAGAAATAGAAAGGTTTTACAAGGATCAATGGGGGGTCCGGTCCTTGCTGAACCTTTGGTATTATTTAGCTGGGCCCCCAGCCGCGGAAGAACGTGACAATTTATCTTGTAGTGCAGAATACTATGTTCGCTTGTAAGAAGAACGGTGATTTGTAGCAACCAAATTTAATAATTCTCACAAATATTCACACCCTCGCTAATAATTAAAAAAAAAAACATTCGTAAGAATTATTTCTATATATAAAAAAGAAAGAAAAAACGAAAAACTATTTCACACCTTCCTCCTACGCATTGCACTTAACAAATTCTAAATATTTTAAAACTTTAACAAAACAGTTTATTCAGTTGAACTAAAAAACTTGTGTGTATATTAAATATATGTAATTAAATTTGATGTTTAAAAAATTTCTTTTACAATTTTAATTTTGTTTAAACATTATCTTTCTTTTCCTTTTTTATTTTTATATTCAAAAATTGTTCTAAGTAAATTTTAAAAATTTAAATAGTTTTGTTCGTCTTTCTTCATTTCAATGCAGTGCATATTTTCACTATTTTTTTCTTTAAATTTAAATATCTAATTTAATTATTAATATTAAATAATATAATTATTGATCCATGAAATGCCTACTTAATATTGGGATTATACTTAATCATGTAGAAATGGTAGTTGTAACCACACTTTTTTTCCATTTATTCGTTCTAATTACAAAATTTTAATTATTTTACACATTTTTATTTATTTATTTTATTTCAATGGATAATAGTTTTTGTTTTTTTTTTGCACAAATATGCCAATTTACTATAGTTTTAAAAGAAATTAGCATATTTAGTAACAAAATACCTAATTTATTAAATATTAATTTCTATTATTTTTTGTTTGTTTGGCAGTTTAAGTGAATTGTTTCATAAATATTTTTGTTTTCTTTGAATTATTTGTTTTTACATTTTATAATGATAAAATTTATTAAAATTTTACTCGCAGTTTTTGTTGTTGTTGTTGTTTGTTTTAACACTCAAAGAAACAGTATACATATATATTTACAACGTTGTCTAATTAAAATTTTCATTAGCTAATTTGTTTGTTTTTTATTTTATTTTTTGTTAATGAAAATAAAAATATCGATTTAAATAATTTAAAATCTAACATTATATAGTTGGTAAATTTCTTTTAATGAAATTCTATTAATATCTAAATTGATTTTGTTTCTCAAAACAAAAATTAATATATACAATGGTCCCATTGAACCTATCGATCATATTTTAGTCGTTCGATTTGGTGAATTCATAAATAGAATTGTTATCCGACTTTTTTTTTCTTTTTTTTTTGTTATGGATTATGATTGAATGTATGAATGATGGATTTATTTATTTCTTTTTTTTAATATAAAATAGATTAAATATTTCAAATGGATTACATGGCAGCAAGTAAGTGAGTGAAGAATTTTAAGAATTTGTGATTTGAAGGTAGTATAGGTAACATAGGAATATTGCTTTGGAAATTGGGTTCGTTTGTTGTGTTGAATTACGATACTGCACGACAATGAAGTCAAAGAACTCGATGTATGAATGTCTTTAATGGTAATAGTGGGTTAAAGGGAAAGAAAACATTGTAATAGGAGGGGAATGGGTTTAAAATGACTTCTTATGGAATAAGAACAGCGAAAGTAAAAATTAGTACAAGTACCTACTTAGCTATGAAACCTTAAATAGCAAGAAATGCAATAAAGACTGGAGACACTTTTAACAGACGCTAGCATTTTTTTTGATATTTAAAGAGATTGATAGAACCTGCGTTGAAAGCTGGAGATTTAACATATAACAAGTTCAATAGGAAGAGTCGATGATTCGGTAGCACGAGAAAGTTACAGTCCTAAATATGAAACCACGGAGGTTTCTTTAAAGGCTTCTTATTAACCTCCAAATGCATCAAGAAGTACAGAGGAGAAATAAACTTTAAAAACAAGGCCAAAAGAAACAGCAAGGAAATGAGTGCCCATACAAGCCGTAGGAAGAAGGTATATTAAGTGAGGTCCCACTGCCATTATATTAGAGGACGTTGAATCAACGACGGTCAAGAGCTAATTGAAGACATGGTCGTAGCCAGAATACCAGACAATTTTAAAATCAAAAATGTATTGCTGGCTGAACTGCGTTATGAAAAATTTAAGTTAAACAAGGCTCCTGGATTCGATTTGATTACTTAAAGGGCTACCTAGAAAAGCTCTAATCATGCTCGTTTATGTAATAAAAGCTTCATTTAGCCTATTGTACGTTCCACGACAATGGAAGCTGGCTAAAGTCATTGTGGTTCCAAGTCCCGGAAAGCCTCCATATGACAAAAAATCGAATAAACTTATTTCCCTTTTACCAATAATATCAAAGGTATTTGAAACAATTTTATTGAAGCGATTACATTCGATTATCGAAACGCATCGATTAAACCTGACCACCAATTTGGCTTCAGAATCAGGCACTCCGAAATCGACCAGGGCCTTATACGTGGTACAATAATTACTTGTTAAATAAGCGAAAGTGCTGAACCTCAGCATTCTATTTTTATTCTATACTCGAGATATTCCACAGGAAGGCAAAACTCTAGCTACGTTTCCGGCTGACGAACTCGCCAAACTAGGAACAACTCTCTCAATCTTTACACTCTGTTTTTACATTCAAGCTCAAGTTAAGGCTGGATGCAATAGATGGACATGTAGCACCGGTACCGTTACGAATCGCCCAAAATGGCAAAAGTTGGGAAAATGTCAAATCACCCAAACATTCTTTGAATATAAACAAAGTTTTGAACCTCGCGCATACTCCAAATTTAACAGTGACCCAGGCGATTTAAAAATTTTGTAGGACCGCACTTACCTGGCAACGAAGCAGATTTGGCCTACGCTGAATTTCAAACGCTGTAAGAGTTAAATCGCCCGCAATTGATCGCACCGATAGGCAGGAGATGCAACCAGGCATGGCGCATATTCAAATTACTTTTGTAGGAGCTGCATGGAAGATGAAGAGGAAGGGACAAATCACCACGCATACCCTCTCTCTCAGAAACGAAAACAACTCAGAAACGAAATCAAATCTAGGGGCTTACTTTTGCAATTATCTCAATGATCTAAACATGACCTAACTAAAATGTCTCTCACGCTTCATAAGCATTTCAAAATGGTTCAACGCGTAGACAGAAATTCCAAATCCTTGTAGTTTTACAATGGATCTTACATCGGTCTGACCTCTATCCGACTGCCACTTCAACTTAACCTAAGAAAAATATAGTATAACATATTTTGTGAAGTTACAATTGTTTTCTTTTTTATTTTTGGGAAAAACTAATAAATAAAATTATTTCAATACTGTTATATTATGCATTACTTGTCATTAAAAAAAAAACAAATAAAACATAGGATACATGTCCAATCCAAACAGAACTTTTGCTCCCACACATTCCAATCCGTCGACGGGCGCACGCTTTGACGCGACACTTAATTTTATAAATTTGATCTTTGCACGCCTTGGTACAAACCATCGTCACTGTAACCAACGTCACTGTAAGGCGTACTAGAGGTTGTTATTGGGCGTTTTGATCTTTCAAAGGAAAGAAACACAAAAGGTTTATCTGGCAGACTTGTAAAAAATAATGTAATAAATCTACATCTTCTCTATATGTCTAGAATCCGGCTGGGTGAATTTTTATTATTTTTTTTTTAAATGAAAGGAGACCATTTGTAGATTTCAGAAAAAAAAAAATTAAATAAAAAGTCTAGCCGAAGTTTTGTAGCCCAGTTTTTTAGAGCTGAATAATGAAACATTGACGAAATTGAAAGATATCTGTATGCTGATTTCGAATGAGCAACTTTTATAATTACGAAGAGCAACTTTCAAAAATTTGGGCTTATTTCGCGTTTGGAAAGGTTACCTCTGTCAAGAATAATCATACATAATTTCCCAATGGAATAAACTTTTTAATTTCACTGATTTTGACCAAAATACGATCGCAGGCAAGTATTGCTTCGATATCGCATCATCAGTGCCCTCATCGCGTAAGACAAAATCGATCGAACGACGTCGTCTTGGCTATACTTCTTCTTCGTGTAACCACCAATTTACAGTGATCGTCTTGGCGATTCGAGAAATCGAGTAATCGTTTTTAGTTGCTTCACATAGTTTGGATTCAATTTTGTGTGAGAAACATATATTTTTAAAATAAAGCTGCTGATCATAATGAAGTCTTTAAACATGACGTACTTTTCGAACTATTTTGAATGTCTGGTTCCTCCTTGACCTTAACCCTGCTATGGATATAATTGGAGAAATTTTACACCTATCAACTCGATTGTAGAACACGATCCGGCAGTACCAAGTCTACCTTATGAAAAACGAATAGCGTTCTACTTGTTTAAAGTCATTAAAAGGTCAACTAAGTAACAAGGCAGAACCTTTTGTTTTTGAGATGTCACATTTTACAGGAAGTTACTTTCAAACTGTTAAAACTTGGAAAATTTCCAATGATTCCGACAGTTGCTCGCATACAATTTTAACGGTTCAACGATTAAACTTTCCAAATCGTTTAGTGTTTGCCATCTCGATCAAAAAGTCGTAAGACCAAACGATGATATATTCAGGCTTGTAATTGGAAAATCCATGTTTTTCGCATGGCCAATTGTATGTGGCCCGCTCACATGTCGGTCCCAAACTAAATTTTTATATATAAAAAATATAAAATGAAATAGACAATATTTTTTATTTGGCGAAACGTTTACCGGTTCAGCTAGTGTCTGTAAATTACTTTGACGAAGTTTCAAAGATTCACTATTTAATCTAATGATTTTGCAAAAAAGCAAGTAGGTCTTAGCGTCCACATGCCCTTAATGTCGATGGAATGGAACTTACACAAGTTGTTGCTTTGAAGACGGTTTTAAAGTTTTTTAATGACATTCTCTTTGTCGCACACCAGTGATTCCAAAACTCATCCACCTCCCTTAAAGAAGCACCCTTTTCGACCGCAGAAAGTAGGGAAGAATAAGTCAGTTTGTCTTCTATTAGCCTAAGCAGTATAATATATTCCTTGGTGGAAATAAAACTTTCACATCTAATAAACCTTACGTCATTCGCCCTCATAAACTAGTCAGTCAGCACTCCATTTATATGTATCGCTGTATGTGCAACAGCGCTATTTATACATCATCATCCTCCAAAAGACAAATTAATAAAAAATTCAATTAGAAAAACACCCAGCCAAACGCCGACCTATATCTTTGGGTACTAACCATACCCTCGCGCATAGTCCTTAGCGTCCTTAACAAAAAAAAAATATATATTCATTCGAATTAATTACTGTACCAGAAAAAAAGAAACAACCCTAGAGAGCGACTATAATAAATGTTTAATTAGTTAGCGGAATCATTTTGCACCTTTTGCTACACTTAATTTTTTTTCTTGAAGGTACCTCCCGTAAGAGGGCTTCAAGATGGTTACAAAAATACGTACACAGTGTAATGAAAAATAAAAAATTATAGTGCTGTTGCTGAGTCACGAATTTCGTTACTTAGTTCAAAAATTTATTTTTTGTTTGTGCTGAGTAAATAATTTAATTCGAAATTGGCCAAGTGGGTAGGCGGTGAGGTGGCAAGATGGTGAGGGCGGTGACGGGTGGCAAGCGTCACATCAGCATGAAAATGTGATCCCTTAACAGACCATTCAGCTGGAAGGACAACACTATTTGTGTCTTAAATGAATTCCTTGCCAGAGATAATACGCTTTACCGAATGCATTTAATTAAAGTGAGATAACAGGAATGAGCTGGAACAGAGTACGTAAGAGTACGCCCTGTTAACTTTGTTTGCCTTAATAATAATTTGTTCACTTTCTTAAGATTGTACCTTTGTGGGTTGGAAGAATATTTTAAGTGTGTGTGGTGTGCCTCTGGTGTGCTAAGAATCGGAAATGTTTTACCAGACAAATACAAAATTATGCAGATCAGATTTCTTCAGGGACTTCTTGTTCTTCATTCATGCTCTGTTGTACGTACGAACTTACATATTGTAAAAGTACTTTGCAATTTTTTTCTTGTAGCCTGCATATCCTTATGCTCGATTGGATAGATACTAGTCATTTATGGGATATATTACTGTACGATGATAGTTATAAGAATAGGAGTTAGTTGCAAAATAATTGGCATCATGCCTTACTCGAATTTTGAACTTTAATTGTGCAAACTTTATTGCTTAGGGAGCACATTGCTTCTACAACTTAATAATGACTAGATTGTAATAATAGGATTTGGCAGATAGACATTCTTTTCTAATTAACTTTAAAATCACCAAACCTCAACTGGGTCGTGTACGTACTCTTCATTGATGTTGTTCCTGTTTATCGTAATTTAACTCAACTTAAACTTAAAAAAATCTCATTTATAATATTAATTATTTTCTCAATTGTTCCCTTATAGTTTTGACAGTTTTTTCTTAAATTTTTTCAAAACCTAACATATGTTCCAATGTAAAAGCTGATTTTTTAAGAGTTATGTTTTTCAGGTTGGCAGTACTGGTTAGTAATGGCGTCCAAACGCCATCTGTCAAAGTGAAAAGTTTTCAGTATACTCTGCCATTTAATCATAGAAAGACTTACAAACCAGCAACGATTGGAAATAAAATTTAAAAACCCGCCGTTTTATCGAAAAATTGTGCTTAGCGATGAGGCGCATTTCTGGCTCAACGGATACGTAAATAAGCGAAATTGTCGGATCTGGAGTGATCAATAGCCACATGCCATACAAGAATTACCGATGCATGCTGAATAAAATGACAGTTTGGTGTGGTTTATGGGCTGATCGGTCCATTTTCCTCCAAAGAAGACCTTCGAAGAGACGTTACCGTCAACGGCGAACGATATCGAGCCATGATGCGCGACTTGTTCTGCCCCAGTTGGCTGAGTTGAACTTGGTTGGCATGTGGTATCATCAAGACGTTGCCACATGCCACACAGCTCGTGAAACAATGGAAATATTGAAGGATGAATTTGGTGAGCAGCTTACCTCCAGAAATGGAAAGTCGTTAGTGTTCGTTAGGACAAGCCGAACACGATTGAAGCCTTTCAGGATAACATAACACGCGCAATTCGTGGAAAACAGGCCGAAATGCTCGAAAAAGTGACGCAAAATTAGACCTTCCGAATGTTTTTATTTATTTGAAAAACAAAGACTGGTGAAGCAGATCGAGTTTAAGGCGGGAAGTGCTGGTAACCCCAATAGGGGTATTTTGGCCCGGAGACTCCGTGAATTTGCTATAATCTCCGGGCTGCGGGCCCAGCCGAAATTTCTGCGGGCCGCCAGGTTTTTATTTTTAATGTTTATAATTTCTTTAAACCTAAAAAAGCACTTTACAGCGATTTAAAATTTGTTAGCATTCGTTTACATTTTTAAATAGCTTAGCAGCAGTAAATGTACAAAGAACAAAATTGCAAAGGGCGCATTAAGTCTTACCTAACAATAACTTTTTCACACCGCATTAAAATCTGAGGTTTCGCAAGAACTCCTGAAACCTCCATCGAAATCAGGAGGTTTCCTACTACTTTTTTCAGATTTCAAAACTTCGTTATTGTATGAGGCTTCGATGAAACCTCCTCAGAATCTGGTTGCAGTGGTGAGGTTGTCGAAGCAAACGCACCTTTAAACACATTGTACAAGATCCACAAATTAGTTGACAGATTTTCAACTGTGTTACAAGTCAAATGCAAGTCACCCAAGAGTCAGCTAACCAATTTCTCCAATTTGTAGTTGAGCGCATTCTGAAATACTTTTGAAATTAGGGAGTTTTTTGCTGCTATCTAAGGTTTCGCGAAAACTCCTGAAATCGCCCTCAAAATCAGGAGGTTTCCCACACATTTTTTAAATTTCAAAATCTAAATATGTGTGAGAATCTGGTTTTTAACACATTCTACAAATTCCACGAAGCAGTTAACATTTTGTACAATTAATACCTTTTTGTAAAAAGGGACTCTTTTACTTATATTTAGTATACGTTGACACAAACACTTTTCTTGGCAAAAAAAAAATCTCCGGGCCGTGCCTTTGATAGAGTTGGTAACCATGGAAGTGAACCTGGATGCGGTGAGGTTAAAGAGAAGAGGATATCATAAATAAAAGGTTGCAGTCTAGGCAATAAAGGAGACGTTTAGGGAGGTTTTGATTGGGATTATACAAATTGACTTCGAAATCTTTTTGACCACCGACACTTTAACCCGCTGAAAATATAACCTCACTTGACTACCGAACTAAGGGTTGGATCATTCTTTGGATATCCATTGATGAGCTGGTTTTAAGAATTATTCTATCAATATACGCAAGATACTTACTCGCAAAGAGACTTACGGTCGAATTTATAAATTGACATTTTGCAAACTTAAGTCGTAAGCAAGTAAAGAGACTGTCAATGGAACGATGAAACGCTTCGTATCATCAAAACTGATATGACAATGTTTAGCAGTGCAAAGAGACGTTCTCTAAAAGTCCGTTGTAATCCAGAAAGCAGGATCTATAACTTTTGCTAAGAATAAGCTTTAAATTTAATAATTTTTGACATTCAGCATTTGGTATTGCTTGAAGGGACTAAAGAGGATAAACAAAACTTCATCATAGATAAAATAAAAACAAAATATTTGATGCAACCAAAAAACGAAAAAAAATAAAAAATCAACCAACCTCCAAAAGCAACAGGTGCCAAAATATTTTACGTAAGCGTTTTCACAACATATGGAGTCTTTCCTCCAAAACCTAGAGTTATCAGTCGCACTCAAAATTCTTTATTTACAACATCCATTATTTTGCAGCTAAAAAAAAATAAGAAACACGACTTTTGAAAAAAATTTAGTTCTCCGAAAAAGATACAGCTCTATCAGCTCGACGTTAGACTAAATAAATTTGTAATCAAATTCTAGATGCATGAACGAGAAATGGAAAGAGGAAAAGAGGAGTAAAATTTTTGAACAGCTGCCCGATTTCGATGCCGATTAGGATGGCCTGCACTGGATGACCTTTTGATTGGCAATTATGTCATGATATGCACGATATGTACATCACACCAATCGGCTGGGGCAGCTCGCTCCCGTGTTATATGATAGATTCGCGATTTCTCTCCAATTCCTCGGTTTCATTTTCAGGATCTAAGCTCGATGTTGACGATGCACCACAAATTTGCATTTCAATTTCGGCTAAACGATTCTCCAAGTCCCATTGCTGTTGGGAGAGCTTTGTATTCAAAGCCTGATTCTCCGACTCGACCGTATGCAGACGTTCCCTTAAACGTTTGATCTCATCCTCTAAGGCCTCATGAGAACCCAGTAGGGGTGTTGCACCACCACCACCGGCTCCACCGTAGCACTCAATGTGTGATATTGAGCCGCAAATGTGACCTGCAAGAAAACAGATGCACATTTCAATTTAAGGACACCATTCTAAGTCGTATTATGTGATTTGTGTTATGTTACCGGTCCTACAAGGTTGCGATTGGGGACGTGTGGATTGATGGGATGTTGCTCGACTACGTGGCCGATCATCTGAACTATGTACACTTGGACTCATAGAGCCTGGTGAATCAGACGTCCTTACAAGACGTTCGGTAATTGTTTGTGTTGATCTAGGACTAGGGGCACGGCTAAAAAGAAACAATTCATTGTGTTTACCTTTGACATACATAAAAATATATCAACACCATCGATGTGTTACCTAAAAGCTAATGGTAGATTATGCGCTATAGATGGTCCAGGGGGTAACCACATATCTTCTAATGTCGTTCGTCCTTCGCTCTCGACAAGGCCGGGCGTCGATTGGCATCGTCCCATTGCAACTGAATTAAAATATTTTACTGTATCTTAATTAGATAATGGCGAGTTTTTTTATTTAGATAGAAAGTTACTTAATAGGTACATATGTATGTATGTATGTATTTCAGTTGTTAAGTGAAACAAAATTTAAATGGAAATCAACAACTGAGCGTAGTAAAGACACAAGATATTAGTACATTTATTAAAAGGGCTCATTAGACAGTACCACACAGGGTTTTTCACACAGAGGCATGCCACACATTAGGTGTATCCATACACTAAATACCTTTTTCCAATGGAGCTTTTTTATATTTCTCCAAACGTTTTACTGCAATCGATTCGAGACGTACCCTCGCCGCTGGATATTCTTTTAACACATCCCACATGTCCTTTTTGCTAAGAACAAATAAATCGCTGTATCCTACGGAACGTACACTTGCTGTTCGTCGATTACCTGAATGAATGAATATTAAAAAAAAAAAAACCAAAAAAAATCTATGTGAAAATTTATTCGTTTTTTTTTTAAAAATAATTTAGGTACTAATTATTCTCAGAAAATAAAACCAAACTTGTAAGTTGTGTGTGTTGGAACTTTTCATATTTGATTGTAAGTTACTGAGGGTGTAAATTGAGTGTGAATTCAAGGTAAAGCACATTTGCTAAGATTGCACAAATAGAGATTTGAGTGGCCTAAATTAGGATGTCAGAAATTACGGCATGATAAATCGAGGACTTGGATACGGAATAAAACAAATGACAAAAAGGGGACAATAACGATCGGATTTGTTTGGCATTTAGCAGAGATGTAAAGAATGCAGTTAATTCAGTACTGCAGTTAGTTGAATTTAAAGACTTATTGTGTAACTAAAAGACTTTAACTTACAGACTACATTCACCAGTCATTTTTAACATTGACTGCAAGTTAAAAGCCTGCAGTACTTTGTGACTGCTTGCATTCTTCCAGTCAGCTGTAAGTCTCCTATATTTTGTTATTCTTTTTTGCAGTCAGTAAGTCTTTTGATATCCTTATAATTGAATGACACAGTGCGGGCATTAGGAAAGTGAAGTATTAGAAAAAAGGAGATACCGATGCACGTTGGTCTTAAATGTCTGTAAACTATAATGTGCAGGAAAAACAGAGCTTGGTAGAGCATTCCACATTCGTATTGTACAGTTGAGAAAGGAATCTTTATATTTCACAGTACGTCCGAAAACAGGCTTAAGGGTAAACTGATATGCATTCCTAGCATGGCGAGTATTGCGGTTGAATTGTTGTAGGGGTGGAATGCAACTGACAATTTCATTTGAACACTTGTGGTGGAAATACCGATAAAACAAAGAGAGGCAAGAGACATTACGACGATGACTAAGAGAGTCAAGTGATTTCGTGATGTCTCGATCGCCAATAAGTTTTACCGCACGTTTTTGGATCCTGTCAAGTAGCTCCAAATATGTTATTGGTGCACCAGACCAGATATGAGCGTTGTACTCAAGTTTTGGGCGAATAAACGCCTTGTAGATTCTAGCCAGATCAGAAGGGGTGAAAAATTTCTTGCATTGCTTAAAGAAGCCTATACATTTCGCAGCGTTCTTGGCGACATCGAATATGTGGTCATTTCAATGACGGTTATCATTAACACACATACCGAGGATGGAAAGTCTTTCGGATTCAGCGATGCATGTGCCATTCATGGATAATGGCAGAGTATTGAGGTTTCGCTTTAGTAACAGAAGACAGCATTGTATTTTGGAAGCATTAAATTCTACTCTATTGGTTTTGTCCCACTTAAGAATGCGGTCAAGGTCAGAATTTAATGAGCTTAACATACGTTGCCGTTCTAGCTCCACGCCCGAAGATGAGGGACGTGAATTATAAAACGAATATGTGAAGCTAAGAGCACTATCAACAGCGAAGGAATGGATTGGATTGGATTAGAGGAAACAGACAGGAGATCATTGATAAAAATGAGAAAGAAAGTCGGAGACAGAAAGGAGCCTTGGGGGACACCAGCATTTATTTGCTGAGTTGCAGACTTGAAACCGTCCAAAACTAAATTTTCTTTAATAATGTTTAATCGGGGAGGTATTTGTACCGTCTACAGTATTACAGACGAATTTAACTACTGGTCGCAGAAATAAAATGTTTCTTTTTTCAGTTAAAGCGTCACCTTATTACACACACTGCGGGGGGTAACACAATGGGTCCATAAGGATCTAAGTCAAGTTTTCTTCTTCTAGCACGTTAAGATAGCTAGCATGTTAGGATAGCGTAACCAATCTGGTGTAGGAACAAAAAGTCGAAACGCATAGTCAGGGAGTGGGTAGCGGATTGCTGGGTGGGTTCTACCTGTCATACCCCATTAGAGTTCGATTTAATTAAGACTGCTCGCTAAACCATGCAGCGTTGATGCAGTGAAGGACGAACATAAAAAACAAAAAGTCCAATTGGGAAGTAAAGAGGACGTAATCGAGAAATCATATTTAGAAGTCCTAGGTAAATGAAAGAACCAGCTCAATCAGAGGTTGTTACTATGGATCGCTCGGATACATCTACTGCTCCATTGTACTACCACGCATACATCTACATTCATGTTCTTCATTTACAAGAAAAGATGAGAAGGAGTTTCAGTTAGATGTTCTACGTGGTGAGTCAGTCAAAGACAGGACAACTGCAGAGAATGTGTTACGCTGTGACGACCTCCTCACCACAAGCAGGACAGCTAACACGTACTCCTACAAGCAGCCTACAGTAGTTTCTCCTAAGAGATGGAAGGAAAGGCGCAGACTTTTTTCAGATGCACACAGTCGCTCCACCAAAACTTGTGTTCAGGAGAAACCCAGGGATCAATGAAAGACATTACTACAGCTGCAGGCAGATCCAACGTAGGTTTGGGTCCTGAGAAAACTACTTATGAATTTTGTCAGTGTGGCCTGGGACCCAGACAAGATTTACTGTGTTCAGCATTTCGATCGAGTTCAGAGAAAGCCATAATTCCAGCACTATCTTGAAAGAGGTAAGAGTGTTGAGCTGCGCTTGGCTATCACTGCAAACACAAATGCTTCACGCCCGCCACTAGGGGGTATGATATTCTCTGCATCACATGCAAACACAAAAACTGTTTTGAAATTAACCACACAGGGCTTTTGAAATTAAGTTGTATACAGATGAAGTTTTATGTTTGGCGCCAATGGAAATGCAGAAATGGGATAGTAAAAAACTTAATGCGGTACAATTGGGGAAGATTTTAACCTGACATTCCTTTAGTCTTATACCAACATACCCTGAAAACGTTGGTTCAGCTTTTGGATTAGGTTTATTTGGTGTCATTTTTTTTATTAGGCCAAGAGTCGAGAGCCGAGAGGCCGCAAGAATAAGTGACCGATTTATCGCATTTTTCATAACTCTTGCCAGAACTTCCGGCTATTGGTCCTTGCATTCTTTGCGGATATTCTCTTTGTCTCAAGTCTGAAGCTTGTTGACATAGAGTCTATGACTTAAAAAAAAACCAACAAAAAGAATTCTGGAACGGTTAAATCAGATCATCTTGCCGCGCAATGCAAGTCGTCAAAACGAGATATTAGACGATTCCTTAATGTAGCCCTCAGAATGTCTGTTGTGGCTCAAGTGCAAGTATGCGCCATTCATGGATAATGGCAGAGTTTTTGCTTTAGTAACAGAAGACAGCATTGTGCTTTGGAAGCATTAAATTCTACTCTATTGTTTTTGTCCCACTTAAGAATGCGGTTAAGAATGCGCCGTTGCTCCATCCTATTGGAACCACATGTTCTCCAGTCACAATACATCACAATATTGAGATAGAAGAAAGTCTTTGGTAATGGCTCGCCTCCAGCATAAACAGCACACCATGCAGTAACTTTGAGCGGGTGTGATGGCTTTTCGTGGGTTATATGCGGATTGGCGGTTCCCCAGAAGCGATGGACAGAATTGATGAATTGACGAAATTTGCTAAAATTATAACATTTTCCGATGGGATGATGACTTTCGCGCCAACTTGTGTCAGCGCATAAGCTTACCGAACCCAGTAAGCTTGACCGTGACTAGATGGTCCATATATTTATGCAACGAAAGTCAAAAACTGCGTCCAAAATAGAGACATCAGTCAACTAAAAATCACACTCAATAACCAGTATGCCAATCTGTATCTGCATTAGACAGTAGGTAGGAACAACGGAGCAATAACTTCCTAATTAAAAGATGAAGATTCGTTACATTGATTCTGGTTTACAGAGCTTTGAGAAGAATTTATGAGACTGCTAAACCACCACCCACCTCCGACACTTCACCAACACTATTCCTGAAACTTACAATCAAATATTTATTCAACATCTTTCTATAAAAAAAATAAATCTCTACATTTTTATAGAACAAATAATTTGAAATATAATTTTGTGCATTTAAAAAATTTGGAAAATATTTCTATTTTTTTAGGGCTATTTAAATTCACTAAAGAAAAACAAAATAAAGCTACAAGCATGCATCTAATTCAGTAGGATCAATCCAGATTATTAAATTACAACACTGAAAAAAAAAATATATAAAATTTTTTTTTTTAACAATTCCAGTTTCAATTCAAAATTTAAATCAAAAATAAAAACTATTTTACACACACTTAACTGTTACATTCCGCCAGGCAAAGCAATATATATAATATTCCTTTTCAATATTACTTTGTGTTATACAAAATTACCGTGTCTAAGAACAAAGGAATAGTGATCTGTCAAAACTCGTAAGGGGGGGAAGGGGGGAATAGTTATTATTAATTTTTCACTTAAAAAAATAAACACAAAAAAAAAAAACAAAAATATAATTAAAATTTACATACACACATTCCAGCAAAAATTATTTTATTTTTAATTATATATTTAAGGTATGAATAAAATAAAATTATGAGAAGATGCAATAGGTATCCTATAGAATTATGAAGGGTGAACATAAAAAATTGAAAAACATAAATTAAGTCTTCAACTTTACAACAGTATCTTTCTCTCTCTCTGTTATAGTAGTAACGACAAATTAAACTTTAATGCCGTTCAACCAAAAGAACGAACAAAAAACAAAAAAACGCTGTCTACTCAGCTTTTTAGCTTAATCCCATAGCACGAAATTCGCACGTCATTCCACTCGGAGGGTGTAGATAGATGTAATGCTATTACACCTGGAATCGCCAGAAACTCAATTAGTTGTCTAACTGCTTTGCCGTGCTAGGCTAGGGCGAATGTTTATGCGGACGAAAACGATCCTTTGTCGTTGTAATAAAACTCTGTGCAACTCGACGACGACTACGACGACGACGATGAATGTAAGGTTATATTTGGCAACAAAGTCTTATTTATATCCTTTATTATCCGTAGAGCGGGTGAAAATAACAGATGGCATTCGAAGTGGGCGCACGCTAAATTTAAGTTTGTTAAAAAGTTGCTGTCACTCAAGATGAATGGAAGCACGGAAGTAAAAATACTAAAATAAGCTGTGATGATTTTTCTTCGTACAACTTTGAATTGAGTGTAGTAAACTAAGAGGCAAGTTTTATTAACTTTGTGGTAGGTAGGTAGATAGTTGAATTTTAAACTTGTTTTATAAAGGCACATTAGGCAGGGAAAGATTCCTAGAATGGGTGGCATTTGCATTTAAATTTCTCACTTTTAACAATCTGACTGCGAGAAATGATTTCAATGATGCATGTAATTGAAATAATATTTTGGCAGAACCTAGGTAGTTGAAATATTTAAATTTAACTCGGGTTAGTTTTCTTTTGCTGAAGTAACAGGAATATTGCTTTATTGGAATACAACTAAAATTCAAGGAATACGGAAGGTAACCTGCTATATCATTTGCACCTTATTTTAATGTTTCTGTCGCCCGAGTTCTGTAGGTACTCTGTACTATTTACGTGCTAAGTATATTTAACGCATGTACAGGCTGTCTTTTTTTAGAGGTATAGAACTTTGAATTGAAATAAAACACAAGAAAATCGTTTAAATGTCCATCAATTTGGCTTTATTGGAAGGATAATTTTATGTTTAAATATGATTTTGGGCATGTGGCCGCCGCGGCTGGTTCGAATAAAGACAAGTCTAGAGGTCCAATTTTGAACCACTTTTTCAAGCATTTGGGGCTGTATGTCGGCAATAACGCCACGAATGTTGGCTTCCAAGTCCCCTAACGTTTCTGGTTTGAGATAATAATCCAATGGTGTCAAATCACACGATATTGGTGGCCAATTGACAGGTCCATTTTGCGATATTATGCGCTCATCCAGTGTTTCCTTCAATACATCGATTGTGTCCCGCGCTGTGTGGCATGTAGCGCCGATGTTGGAACCACATCTAATCTACATTCATGCCATCCAATTCGGGAGCAAAATAGTCGGTTATCATGGCTCTATACCGGTCTCCATTAACGGTAACTGACTCACCAGCATCATTTCGGAAGAAGTATGGCCCAATGACTCCACCAGCCCATAGAGCACACCAAACAGTCAGTTTTTGTGGATGTAATGGCGTTTTAAGGGTCTCATGTGGATTCCCTTCACTCCAAATGTGGCAATTTTGCTTGTTGACGTAGCCATTCAACCCAAAATGACCCTCATCACTGAACAAAATTTTGCGATGAAAATCAGCATCGATATCTATCTCATTTTCGACCTATACACCAAAATCACGACGCATTGCATGGTCTCGCGGCTTTAACTCTTGCATAAGCTGGATCTTGTAAGGTCGTATGAGGAGATCTTTGCGCAAAATCTTCCATAAAGTTGATGGACAAAGCTCCAATTGCTGTACACGGTGGCGAATCGATTCATTCGGGTCCTCTTCAACACTTTGCTCTACAGCGGCAATTGTTTCTTCGGTGCGCACTATACGACGTCTCTGCGGATGCGTATTATCACATAGAGTAAATGTAGTGCGAAAACGATCCGTGGTTAACCGAATTAATTGCTCTGATGGACGATTATGTCGACCATAAATTGAACGGAGCTTGCGGTAAACTTCGCGAACTGAACCATTTCGAAATAAATTTGCACGATTTGCAAGCGTTGTTGATTTATCAACCTGTTCATGATGAAATGGCAAACCAAACTGAACCTTTAGTGTTAGTTGTGAAGTGTGCGAAGTAGAGAAGAGACTTCCGGGTCACTACTGTATATTAAGAGAATATTCTTTAGCTGCTGAAGACTCCATCTATATCACCTCAACCCCTCGAGTAGTGCTTTGAAGTTAGCTTCAAGTGCTAAAAGACAAGTGAAAAACATGCCGAGACGCCATTAGAAGCACCGCAAACCTCAGGTTTGATGAAGAGTGCCACCAAGCACACGCAATAAAAAGTGATGATAGCAATGTCCTAAAGGCTGAGCAAGACTTCCTAAGATTTTGCCGAAAAACAGAATGCCTGATGGATGGAACTTCAGCATCGTTTAGACTGTCTCTTTTTTAGAGTCATCAGTCTCCTAAATATCATGTTTATCAACGATCTGATGGGACCCTATCAGTGCAGTTCTAGGCTAGGTAAGTCCCCAATTGAGAAAACACAGGAAGTTCAGATCGGTACTCACCACCTTTTTATCGATTTTAAAACCGCATATGAATGCACTGTACGGAGTCATGTCTGTTTCGCATCCCTGCCAAACTTGTCTATTTACGTAACATAACCAAACACGCTGCTGCATCAGCATTGGTAATGACTAAGCCGAGAAAGAGTGACAAGCCAACACTCGAGATACAATCTTTCAAAAGTGTGTTCAATTACTTCCATATGCCGAGGATATCGCTACTGGTAGAACATAGTTGACCAACAAATTATAGAGTATTATTTGTTGGTACCAAGATGCACCCAACAATGAAGAATCGACAAGAAAGTCACAAACGTAAGCTTTAGCTTTAACCTAGTAAGGGACGTTTTCTGCCTCGGTTTTCTATTACATCTGAAAGAATAACGCTTACCTATCGCTGTTCCTTTCGGCTGTCCTCAGGGCGGCTGACTTGATGCAGATGATATCGGTATCGATAATAAGGCCGCACTCAAGGCAATGGAATCAACAGACATCAAAACTCCCATCTGCATAATAAAGGGCACTATTGAGGAAAAAACCATAAGGTCTGCCAATCTAAGACAGTTAAGTCTTGAAGGATGCAGTGTATCTAAGGCTATAGGTTCTATAAATAAGCTTAGATAAGTCCTGGCAGGGCACTGTCTCCTTCGGAAACACACAAAAGAAGCTCGAATTATCGGATACAGGTATCTTCAGATTCTGCTGAGATTTACAGGTACATACATAAGTCTACATGCCAATATATGGCCCAAACTTTAAAGGCCTTCTAGGCTTTTGCAAAGAAATCGGTTGCGCTACCAGGGAAATTGTTTAGATGTTTTTCTTTTTAATTTAAATTCAACTGAATCCCCAGCGATTGCGAGACCCAGCCCCGTTTTGGTGCCCAATGTTGTGTGATGACTTTGCTTCTTTTGTGCTAAGAAGGTAACTATATAGTAAGGACCTCTTCTGAACAACTGAGGAAACTCTAAGAGCATGGACTATTTCTTTAGTTGATGAGGAGAGAAAAATTATTTGTCAGAAATTTTGTCCCGTTTGCGTTGACTGGAAGAGACGAGGTTTCGTTAGCCTTAGCCCGCGCTAATTGGAGAGGCTTATTGTTTGACGACTGCAGTGCCACACAAATAAAAAAAAATATCGCCTTACACTCGAGTTATTATCATCAAATACAAATAGCTAATAAAATAGTCATTAACATCTAAATATGTCAACTTAAAACAAAATAGTATACATCTGCCCGAAAATCAATTACAGAAAATTTATTAGATTAGCCACTATAACTTGCTGCGGTCACTTGATCTGGTAATGACCAAACAATTGATGATGCTCCACACACACAATCATGTCCCGTCGTTCTAACGATGCAAACGATAATCGTCATCAATTTCTAAAGCAAAAAGCCCTTCGCTTCGATACCTACCAGAATGCAGCGCCCTTGCCTAATGCATTTATGCAGATTGCCTTGCCAGGTATGCTAATGAATTTGATTGGGAATATGCATGCAAACCATTGTTAGGCAGGCGGCCACCGATACATAACTTGTCACTAATTTGCAGCAATATTATAGTTACAGCGGTAATGGGACGCAAATTGAATTTTCGACAAAGACATAATTTTCAATTACAATCAATTACTGGTTACCTCTCGTTGAGAAGGTATTTTCTCGTTTTGCATTTGTATCATTAAAATTAATTTCAAATCTTTACTGGAATGGAATGGAAAATGGTCACTGAAAACTGTGTGAATACTTTTTGAACTTAATTTGACCGCTTTCATAAAGTTCGGGAAATCCATATAAATCTGTCTTCACAATAATGCGCACTGTAATGGAAATCAAACTGAAAACTAAAGGCCATCCCTGTCATATAAAGCTAGTAAGGGGACATTTATTTAATCCCATATATGAACCTTATCGGTGCAACACTGTGCGGGTTCGTCAGGAGGTGATTGTTTAATGCAATTAAACTTCAATGACCCGGGAAATGCATTCAATTAAAAATTGAGCGAGTAAACCCAAATGCGTAATGCAGATTAAGACTGTGAAAATTTAAGCAATTAATACAATAAAATGTACGCACATATGTATGTACGTAACGTGCAGGTTGGCAGCTACACAGTGGCAATGTGGCGATGTGACGTTGAAGAATATATGTATGCTATTTTTGTTAATCAGCAAATCCAGATATACATTTTGAGCGTGCAATATTAAAACCAAAATAATGAAAAGGAAATCGCTGCGGTTTAAGGATTTAAGCAACCAAAGCCCAGCTAATGGAATGTCAATGAATGAAATCCTTAAAAATACTTGCAAAAAGTGCAGGTTTTTTTTTTTGTATTTTTTTATGGAAAATATTTTTTTCCATAATCAAATAAATAGAATAGGCTAGGTCTGGTTAGGAGAGCTGTTTCGCAACAAGTGCAAATTTCACCCAGAAGGACATGCGACTAACAAAACCACTTCGGTCTAATAATAAATCGTTTTATGTCTGAAAGAGATACCGCAGTCAAGTCGTTCAAGCTATCGAGGAACTGTGCTCACATGCGACATTCTTGTCTTGCTGTCCCATGGAATAGGTGATTTTCCACAGAATCTATTTCATCATTATCTCTGCAGCTTCGGCAGATATCATTTGCAAATGTTAATATCGAGTGCCTCGGAGAAGACGCCGATTCCTGTATTTTTCTCTTTTGAACCCTCCGATTATATGGGTAAATCTTTGATAATAGTGCTGGGTGAGTCCCAGTTCTGCCTTCCGTTTATCATTTTTTTCAAAGAAACTTTGGTTTCTTGTAATCAGTAAGTGACAGAGTCCCTTCCGATCAAAGAATTCAACTATGCTTGAGTGTCCGAAATAGGTAGACCTCCAAATTTTGTTTTCTCTCTTAGACAGAGACCGGCGGTGACCGACCGGTGACATCCACGTTCTTTGGGAAGAGCTCAATGGGTTGCACTTTCAATAGCGTTTCCAGACCTAGTTGCAGTGTGCATTTTATTGAACTTGTTAGACTCAGACAAGCAAATCTAGCAAGCCTCCCACCAAATAACTGAACCGTAGGTTAGAATGAGTCTCAATACCGCGGTGTACAATATTCGGTAATGAACCCCATTTTTCCCCAAAGGGAATGGGAAGGTTAATGTTAAACCTAAAACGCCTCATACAGGACCTACAGTCGAAGTGAGTGTTCGAAGCTGTAGTTGTACCTCGAATGAAAGGGACTAACAATTTTAAGCCATGTAATTTATTAAAGCCCAATGAAGCCTGTTTTTCAAAATCTATACGTCAACTTTTTTTTATATTGGACCCGATGGCAAAAATGATGAAAAATGATTTTAGGCAGCCACGTTTTAGGAACTGCATCCTGGGATTTCAATTTCAAACCTTTTTTCGAGCAGTTAAGGCTGATATCCCAAATGATGCCTTCAATGTTGGCATCTCCAAATACCAATACAGAAAATTTTCCAACGTTGTCAACTCACACGATCTTGGAGGCTAGGCTGATCGCAGTTCTATTAATGACGATAATGTTTTCATTGAACACTCAATGGTTGTGGCACTATCCATCTAAGACCAAATGTCATATAGACCATGTTCACGCACTTCGGGTAACAAAATATCATAGTATTAGAGTTGATCATAGCATTTCGACTTTCTTCATTGTTGAAGAAGTAAGGCCAGGTCATGACACTGATGGAATAAATTTTGATATCCTCGACAGAAATTTAACAATTTTATTTTTCATAAAAGCACCCAATCAGCGAAAGTGCTCGGAAGTGAGCATTTTCTTGACTTACTACACAATAAAGCTGTAAAATTAACTGAACGCAAACAGCCCATATAGGACCGGCTAAAGACTAACCACTTTTCAAGAATTTGGGGCTGTATGTCGGCAATAACGCCACGAATGTTAGCTTCCTAGTCCCCTAACATTTCTGGTTTGTTGGCGTAGGCGAGCGACTTCACATATCCCCAAAGAAAATAATCCAATGGTGTCAAATCACACGATCTTGGTGGCCAATTGACAGGTCCATTCCGCGAAATTATGCGCTCATTGAATGTTTCCTTCAATAAATCGATTGTGACGTGCGCTGTGTGGCATGTAGCGCCGTCTTGTTGGAACCACATCTCATCCAGTCAGTTATCATGGCTCTATACCGGTCTCCATTAATGGTAACTGACTCTGCAGCATCATTTCTGAAGAAGTATGGCCCAATGACGGCGTCAGCACATAGAGCACACCAAACAGTCAGTTTTTGTGGATGTAATGGCGTTTCAAGGGTCTCATGTGGATTTTCTTCACTCCAAATGCAGCAATTTTGCTTGTTGCCATTCAACCTATAATGAGCCTCATCCCTGAACAAAATTTTGCGGTAAACTTCGCAAACTGAGCCATTATTTTCGAAATAAATTTGCAAGATTTGCAAGCGTTGTTCATTTCTCAACCTGTTCGTGATGAAATGGCAAACCAAACTGAACATAAATGACATTCGAGTTGCCAGATTTGACCACAAAATGTCAGCTTTATCTCTATTCGAAAAACCGACCTCTAAAAAAAAACACCCTTTATATATAACAGAAAAATGCCTTAAGTCTAATTAAACAAATTTACTTTTAAGATTTGTGTCTGAAAAGTCTCTTTGAATCCTGTGTAATTATGAAAGTAAATTCAAATCTAATTTTAATATATTTTTAAAAAAATATTCGCTCCAATAAAATGGCCTGATTTTTTGTATTATTTCTAAGGTTTTATTTAAATTTTATTTATTTCACTTTGTTTTATTTAAGGGACAACTATTAAAAAAATACTAAAGTGCCTCAAGGTATTAGGTAAACGTGTTGATTAATTAAAAAGGATAAAATAAATATTTGAAATGGTTCCACATTAAAAGAAAAAAAAAAAGAAAAACAAAGTTTTACTATTTAGAATGCAATGAATCAGTCAAAAGTAAAATAAATAAAAAATACTTCACAACACAAATAAAGTTACATCCATTCATTCATCTCCCTCTCTCACAAGCACTCTCTTCAACATTTATTCAGTAAACAATGGATTTTTTTTTTACTCAGATCTTAGATCTTTAGCAGTTTCGCTCGCTTAGGCACTGATTTTTTATAAAGGCATATTGTTCCACCTGGCGTCAGATTCGATATTTACCAAGTTCTTTACCTGCTGTCCCCATGTTCAGTATACTAATTTCGCCAAAGTAGGAACCTGCCTTTAATGAAGCCATCACAGTTTTACCATTATCGGCGACCACCTGTAGCCGGCCCCTGTTTACGATGTACATCTCCTTGCCAACCTCACCTAATTAATAATGTAAATGTGTTTTTTTTTTTAAGAAAGATTTAAAACAAAATGCTGTAACTTACCTTTGCGACAAATATAATCACCAGGTGAAAATAGCACCGGTCGCAATCGTAGCACCAGTTCACACAGGAATCCAGCTTCGGTGTTTTGAAATATTTCGACTCGCTTAAGTGTATCTAAATGGACGTTAATTGCTATTTCAGCCTATGCCCAGAGTTTAAAAAAAAGGTAAAAGTTTGAAAATATGATAAATGACGACTGGGGTGTGTTGTGACAAACCTTAAGTTTATCAGGAAGACAGGATACTGCTCGTTCTTCGTCGGAACACTTTTGGGTGAGCCACAGATAGTCGAACCATTTGATTACCTTCACCTGCAAATGATTTGGTACTCGACGCATACGCATGTACGTCTTGACGCCATCCAATTTCGCTGTAATAGAGAAAATAAAACAAATTAAATTCGTCGGTTCAAGGATTAAGTGATTTAAGATAGGTCTGATAATTGCATGTCCTGTCCCAAGCACATAAATCCATCACTTAAAATCTCTGGACATGCCTACACTCAGTTCCTTTATTTGTACCTAAAGTATATCTTGGTTGTTCTCCTACGGGACGATCCCCATGGCTACCAAATGCATTGAATACGATAGTAGGTGAGATGCCTTTGTGTGTGGCACAGTGACAGTTCCAGCCAAAGGAAGTCCTGCCGCCTGATTACAGCAAATAGTTGGTGTCACAAGTAAGCTTTTCCTTTATACTATGTACGTGACAACATAAAGTGCTTTCCGTTACGGGGTAATAAATCTTTTTCAAACCTTCTTCACCCGCACACGCCCAAGCTCCCCCTTCGTCGACCACCGCCAACAACACTGCATCAGTTCGGTCGAAGAGTGAAGGCTATAAGTTACCTGACGCGCACTATGTGCAGATATAAAGGGATCACGCTTCATTGCACTAAGATGACACGTAAAGCAGTTTAAACGATGTTTGTGCAAGTATGTGTAGATAGTTTTTTTTTTTAGCCGCATTCTTTGTAACACGAAGCCAGATGAAAGAGAGTTTTTAGGACGGTTCATACTTTATAGAGTTTGCACTTTGTTAATTGCAGTCACTTCTAATAACACGGAATACAAAAGATTAATGGGACTTTCGATATAAGATGACAATACGGTTTTGGTGGACAATGTCATGTTCGAAAAGAGGAGAGCTTTTTTTTAAGTTATGATCGAATTAATACTAAGGGCTTTCGAAATAGGTTACTTTAGAAGACAATGACGGGAAAAAGCCATTCGTTGCTGATTGCACTTTGTTTTGTAGTCAACAGAAGACAGAATGTAACTAGAGCACCTTTTGAGATTGTCTTTACTTTGACATCTCATTTGTAAAGAAAGCTTGTGCAACTCGCAAAACAATACAAAAAGAAAGTGTACCTATTCGAAAATGTGAAAGGAATTACGACGCGAGTTCAGGATTACCGGAATCAATAACTTCAGTGGAGGTGCACACTTGTACTTTTGCGGCATTCGACGGTTTGGTATTTTTTTGACGTGAAGGCTTTCGCGGATCATTTAATTAAAAAAACGACTTAAGTATAGTCTGGTGGCAAGACGCAGATAAATCAACCAATCTTGAGATATTGAAGGAGGAACACCTACCGCTGGTTTGAAAGTGATTCTGAATTGTCTTTGTCTACTCTTGGATCTGTACCTGTACGAATCAGCTGCCAAGAGCGCCTTGAGGATCAGCCAGACAGTCAGCATTGATTCCACCAATGTATGAAGGAGACCACGTTAGCTCAGACTAAATGCCCTTCTCGAATATAGAATAAAGGTCTATTCTCAGAGGAATTAAATATACGCAGATGTAGCAGGCTCCCTGCTCTAAGTAGAGTTTTTTTTTGTGTTATTGTTTGCAATACCACGAAATGAAATTACCATGTTCATTGGCAGTCAGGTGGTTAATCGTACTCGCAAAGAGCTCTCGGATCACAGCACAAGGGTTTCTAGTGCCAGCTAACAAGAAAAGGATCCGAAATGGATCGTGATGGGCGCTTCAGTCGATCAACCACTCTGCAATCTCAGAGAGAGAACGAGTGTAATACAAGATCAGAATTTAAGTCAGTAACAGTTGAAAATCCAACCATCATGGAAACTATGGCCAAAATATGGTAAAACCGAACTAATAAGATTTTACAGTAATACAGAGCATTGCTGTCTAAGCTTGTAGGTGCTTTAACTGGCCAAAACTTTCAAAGAAACCACATGATGAAATTAAATCTCAAGGATGATGACAATAATTGTAGAGGCTCTTTATCTCTGCCACAGTCCGGTTCTTCTTCTTCCAAGACATTGAAGAAGTGCTATACTTTTCACTCTATAATCATTACAGGTTTCTGGAGACATCGGGATGGCTTGACAGGATTGAGTCTTGCTCACTGACCCAATAAACCCAACATAAACTAGAAGATGCTCCCGAAAAAAGATACGCGGGTCTATTATATTTTTAAAAGAAATTGCCTTGACTAATTGCCTAATCCGGCTTTCGCAAGGCCTTATTGGTTTATTGAGTCTATTTGACGAACTCTGAAGACCTACAGAAAATTAATTTTTGAGCATTTTTGACACATTTTCGAAAATTATTTTAGAAATTTTGAGACTTACATCAACACAAAGGTCATTCATGAGACGGTAAAACGTTTTCAACTTAAAGGTAAACTTATGAAGCAAATGAATACTTAGGATAAGATTATTTTTAGGTGCCCAATTATTTTTATCCTGGGTCTCAACCAATAAGCCTCTCCAGTTAACTACAAAGTCGCTTGTGCGCGCCACCTAATGCGAGTTCTTAATCTACTGCTTTGTAACTCCGGGTTAATGTCGATTTGCCTGTATAGCTCCTAAGGTTCATTGTTGCATCGTCGCCTTTAGAACCCGTCATCGTCAGAATGAACAATTTTTCTCTAGAAACGATTAAAGATTAATTCATGCGCCTTGCAAATAGTTTATGCTTCAGATCCATAGAGCTACATACATTATAAAAAGTTTCCTTAGTTGTTCGCCAGAGGACCTAACGACATAGCTACCTTTTCAAGCCCATAGAAACAGCCATTGACAAGCTTTATTCTTCGTTTGATGTCTGAAAAGCGTTAGTTTTCAGATGCGATAAAAGATCCATGGTGATCAAAGTGCGCAACTACCTTTAAGTGGCATTCTGGCACATTCTTTTTGACAACAATACAAATATTTTCCGTTCTACAAATAATATTAACATCATCGGCATAGGCAAGAAGTTCAACAGACTTTTTAATAATCGTGCACCGTGAGTTGGCTTGTGAATTTTTAGAAAATTCTTTCTATTGCAGGGCGTCCCCTTGCCTAAATTCTTCTTTGACATGAAAGGTCTCGGTTTACCGACAGACATGGCTCTGTATAGCTTTAAGATCGATGATAAAAGAAGGTGGTCAATCTGAACTTCTTCGCTTTTCTTCAGGATCTGCGGTAGTGTCATTAATTTGACACTGATCGGGTCCAATAAGATCGTTAATAAATGTTGTCAAGCGCTCGCACACTACAAGGTATTTAGGAGACTTATGCCTCTATAGATGTCGCAACTTGGAGGGTCTCTATTCTTGTGAGCCTTCCAATCAAGGTTTCATTCATTAAGCACACTTTCTTCCGATCAAAACCTTGAAATCAGTTGGTGTACCAAGCAATAGTTCGGCGGGACGTCCGTCTGGCCTCTTTGGACTTCAATTTAGATTTTGCTATCCTCACTTCATTTTCGTCGGGTGGACGGAGTATTGACCGTTTTGCTGTTTGCAGGAATAATTTTTTCCACATATTCAGCATCCTTCCTTCCTTGTTCATCTCTACAGGTTTAGAGTTGAGTTAGTTAAAGTTTGATTTCAATCAGTTGAGAGTTTTACGCTTTATAATAAATTTAATTAATTTGCTCCCCCTCTTCTTATTGATTTATTTATCTTTATTTACATATTATATCTTTTGATTGAATTACCTGCAGGTTTGTTTTTTGTTCATTTGTGGATCATTAAATTCAAATCTATGCGTTGGAAAAATCAGTTAGAAAATATAATCTAAAATCTGTGCATTTGAAAACGTACATTTTGTTTGGTTTTTTTTTTTTGTTTACAAAATACATAATTAAATTTGTTTTAAACTAATTTCAGTTGAACACACAAAATAATTGGACGCAAAACACAGGTACATATAGCTTTAAAATTTACCCAATTCAATGTTTCAATTCGTTGCGCTTAATAAATAAATTATCATCAGCACCACATGCAAATACTCTGGTCGAATGTGAAGCATTCGCAACAACAAAAAGTATTTGCCTCCCGTGATGATGTATCTGCCCATAAATAAAAGCACAAGCCTCAATGACAAAAAAAAAAACAAAAAAAAAAACTCCAACTTGAAACAACTTTATTTAACAAAATAATTGACCGCCCTTTTAAATAAAATTATCAAACTGAAAATGATGTTTTGTTTCCTCCCCTAGTCTGTAAAAGCATTTTCCCAGTTCCCCCTTGGTCAGCTCTCTGCATGATTGAAGAATGACACTGAAAAATTAAAATCCTGGTGGAACGCAGCTAACCAGATTGGATGTCAGGGTTCCGATTGAGTTGCCTTTGACACGTTTTGCTCTGAAGGACTTACTTGGTTTTTTTTTATCGTTTTTTTGCAAAACGGACAATAGCTACATGGTTGGGTTGTACACGTAACTTAGTCAGAAAGTTTTACAAAAATGCAATTACTAGTTCAATGGATTAATTGATGGACTTGTTCGCTTTAAAATTTCTGCTATTAATTTGAGTTGCTGTCAAGTATTGATTTGGGTTTATTTTCAGTTGATATGTCAAAAGTTGGAAGTTCCCACCACATTTATTTTAATAAGAAATCATTGTAAGCCTGTGTAACTCTGCCAGTCAGCATGTGGTGTAGATGAAACTTTGCTGTTGTGGATTAAAGCGATGCTAATGTACAGGACGTTGGTAGCCGATTGGAGGTTGTTGCATAACAGGAGTAAATAGGGGTGTTCTGTCACCCCTCTTATGGTGTACGGTGGTAGACTCTTTGCTTACGGCTCTCAATTCTCCTGGAAACTACCCTCAAGCTTATCGGGATGATGTCGCCGTTCTTTCTGTCTGTTCAAATCTAGGGGCTGTCTGCTGTCAAGCGCAGAGATCCCTCGATTTGATCGATGTTTGGTGCACTAGTAATGGGCTTTCAGTGTATCCTGGTCTGTCCCATCTCACGCTTAAAGGTTTCACCATCCCTATATCCTATGAAGTCAAATATCTGGATGTAATCCTCGATAAAAAACTTCTATGGTCCAAACATGTCGAATCGAAAACCGATGAAGCTTTTGGCAAGACATGGGACTCGTCTTAGAAAAGGGTCCTTTGGATCTATACGGCCATGATTAGACCGCTACTCTCATACGCATGGGTTGTTTGGCGGAACAGGCTTTCGAGGAAACGTGTTACTGCTTCTTTTGCCAAACTCCAAAGAACGGCATGTCTGGAAGGCTGCACAGGGGCCTTCCCTAGCACCTCGAGCTCTGCTCTAGGTGCTTTGATGAATCTTCCCCACTCGATTTATATATCATGGGGTGCACGCTAAAAACCATTTTTCGCATAAAAAGAGGTGGATTTTGGTACCATGCGCACTGGACTTTTGAATAACTTGCTCGAGAATTATCCTTTGACCCCTGTCTTATGGATATGCCGTCTGATGCAATGACACCAGAAATCCTTCTGCGAAAAAACTACCACGTCAACTTTCCACAGGTAACGGAATGGCTTCGATCAGACTCTGAACCATGGATGGAATGCCATTGTATTTTTACGGATGACTCCAAAACCGGACAGGGGTCTGGTGCTGGAGTCTTTGTGGAACGCGATGACAAACGACTTTACTACCCCTTGGTAGTTTTCCTGTTTTCCTAGCGGAGATTTTCGCCATCCTAATGGCTATACGCCTTGTTGTGAACAACAGGTGGAGGGCTAGAGGCTTTTGAATTTGCAGTGATAGCCGAGCTGCATTATAAGCGCAGCTAAACCCTCTTACCTCATCCAAGTTAGTGGTAGAACTCATGCTTTCTCTGAATTTGGTCGGAAGGCTGAACACAGTGAATCTTGTCTTGTCTGGGTCCTAGGCCACACTGGCATCCAGGGAAATGAGATCTCGCATGAGTTTACTAGGCAAGGGTCAGAAGAAGTTTTCTCAGAACCCGAACCTGTGTTGGTGCTGCCAGCATCTTTAGTTTTGCCTTCCATTGATTCTTGGGTTTCTCATGAACACAAGATTCGGTGGCGGTGGATGAAGACAGACCAAACTAATGCGACCGGACATTTGCAAAAGGTCAGCATCTTTGGTTCTATCTCTGAGGAGAATCGACTGTAGGCTGCTTGTAGCAATAGCTTGGTGGCCCGAAAGGACGAAAGGGCTTAAGCGACACCACTTCCTGTCCTGTTTGTGGTGAGGAGAAAGACACAGCAGAACACTTTCTCTGCAGTTGTCCGGCCTATGCTCGCATTAGGTGGCGGGTGAGTGCCAAACATCTAAGCTCTTCATCACTGAAGCTCCTTTTAATTTTTCTTCGAAAGGTGGGAAAACTAAGTATATTAATGTAAGGTGTCTGAATGGTAGTACAATGAGCCTGTATGTCCGAAAAAAAAGAAGAAAAAAAAGGCCCATAAACTACATCTACATCCACCATAGCCTGACAAAGTCCTCGTAAAACTACAAATCACTTTGGCAAACAATCAATTGCCTTGTTCCTTAAGCAGCTTTCAATGTTTACCACACCTATTGTATCTGTCTTATCCAAGCTAATCCCAAGATGATGTATTATCGAAATGGAAAAACAACTTCCATTTGTTTGTTTGCACTTCCACTTCCACTCTCAGGGCAAGAGAGGGCATTTCGTCTGCAATCAATATGTACCAAATAAATTATTAGTCACTCCCTTCCTCACGATACGGAAGTTCTCCGCAATCGGAATTTCAGATATCACCACGGGGCTGTAATTGCATTCCAAGTGAAAGGGAATATTAAATTTGGCACCGTCTTGTTATGTATGTTCAGGCAAACATGCAAGGGAATGTTTAGACCACCGCACTTTGAAGTAGGCCAGATTCCGAATTAGACCCATAAAAACGAAATTACATGATTTAAGAGACTTAAGTATTCTGGTTCGATTTGGAAATTCCGGTTTCGCTGTAAAATATAGCTACACATATAAAACAAATAAAACCCTCCCCCTAATGTAATTTGGGGACAAAATTAAAAGAGTATCCTTAAAAAGTTTTGAGTTGCAAGTGCATGGAAAATGCGAAATCGATTTCATCAGATAAACTTTTCCAGTGGTCCCCGAAATGAAGTCACTTTTCAAAATAAAAAGCAGCAGTAAAAACGGACAGCGGGACACCGACCTTTTGCCGTCCCATTTTAAGGACATTTTGAAACAACAGGAAGACATATCTCCCAACGAGAAATTGCCTTAATAAATTTTGTCAATAAAAGTTTAATTTACATTTTTGGTATCCTTGCATATTGGGTGTATGCAGTTGTATTACCTACATACCTACCATCAGCAGCACATGAAATCAAAATCTCCTAGTCAGGGTCCAATTCGCATAATCCAATTTTTTGGGCCAACCACACACCGACTATGGCAATTGCTAGACAACACACAGCACATCCGCCCCAAACTCATTTATAATAATAAAAAGTCCTTTTGTTATGTGAAAATTATACAGCAAGTCCATTTTTATAAAGTGTCGGACGGGTGGAATGGGTGGTGGTCCGCTCTGGCAATGGGTGGTAATTTTGAAAATTTATTTGTCTATCGACATGTGTTACGAAATTGATATTTCTTGTGCGTGGAATGTGTTATCCGGTTTTGCTGTAGGAAAACAAAACCGCATGTCCTTGCAACAAAAACCCATTAATGTCGCACAGGGTGGCAATACGTATTTATTGTCGTAATAACTCGTTTTTGTGGGTTATTGCGGGTAGTATACGCTATTACTTGACAAGAATGAGAAATCTAGAATTTTGACTAGCGTCCTCGTATGATGTTGCTTCAGGGGGAAGTGGCAAAATATGTTTTTGCGAATAAAAGAATATGGCTTTAGGAATGGATGCTGAATGTTACTCTGTACTCACATTGATGAGCGATTTAGGTCATTGCTCATAAGCAGTGCTTCTGCATTTTCTAACGCTTAATTTTTTAAGTAAAAGAAAAAAAATATATACAGGACCTAAAGCCTAGCTTCTCAAACCATTGTGACTGCGAAAATATATTTTTTGACACGAATGGAGGGAACAGCAGTTTAATGCCGATTCCAAATGGCAATTTTTAGTTTTGAGAAGCTTCTCAAGACATATCTTACTCTTGGATGTTTGTTAGACTTTCGCAAGAGGTGGGGTAGCGAATTAAACTTTTATGGTGGTACGGTGCAGGATTTAAACCAGCCACCCCTCGCTTAGGAGTCCAAGGCACAGCACCCGAAAGAAAAAATTAAAAAATTAAGACAAGTAACCCTTTTTTAAGGGCATAGACATCATTTGTATCCGCGTGAATGTGCTCCCTTCTAATATGGAAATTATCGAAATTAAACTTCACTGACCTATCTAAAATCAAAATTCCCAACTCCCTGTTATCTCTTCCCACAGAAAAACAATCTATTGCTTGCAAGAACTATTGAGGCATCTTCTCTCCTTTTTTACCGACGAGGTTATGATCAGAACTATAGGAGTCACAACCAGTGTTGTCACTTCTACCACAATGCGGTAGATCTACCACTAAATCCAAATATTTATCGGATCTACCACTTCTACCACTATTTATCAAGTTTCTCAGCCTACGTAAAGCAGCTTTTTGTTCACAAATTGTTAAAATTGATTCAAAATATTAAATTTTCAGAACCAGTTAATAATTCAATTCCCGCAAATATATTGTTTCTGAGCAATCGTTGATTTGGCCATGTAACAAACTTTTACAAGATTTCTCTTAATATTATTTCCCAAATTTAAATTTTGTACGTGGAGACCTTTCCATATTTTAAACCGAATGGAATAGAATTTCGTAGTTTTACATCGTTTGATTTTATTGTTTATACAGTTTAAATAGCTTATGCAATAAAATTTGAAATCTACCACTCTTTTTTCTGTTAATCTACCACATTTTTAAGTTCTGAAGTGACAACACTGGTCATAACCCTTCCACTTCAATGCATTCTTACTGAATCGCCTACGGAGTTAGCCGAATCGACCTCAAAAACCATCTACAGGCCTCCCGGGTAAGTGTATCTTCGTTACTGAGGCCAACATTGATGATATTGCATTTGCAAAGAAATCAGGAGTTTTTAGTATTGAGAACTTCCATTTTGGCTGCTTTTTTGAACTATGTCTAACATTGCGAACCGTATGTGATGAGCGCCAGGTAAACAACTGCGGTTTTGAGCCTTCTTTTCAACTAAGGAGGCATTTTTCGGACACAAAAAATAGCTGAGCTATACTACAACAACCATGATGGTTGATGTCGTCACCCACGGTTGCTTCGCTATTGAGCATAGATCTCAGATAATTGAACATTTCGCACTCAAGAATCTCTTCTCCATTCAAATAAATGTCTCGAATAGGTCTATGTGGGTCAGATTATGGTCAGAACTATGAAGGGATATTCTTGTTTAATGGCGCAGTATACAAGATGCTGTCCAACGCATACGTACGAACGACTCGTTAAGAAAACCCTTTTGTTCTTGAAGTGAATAAAAGGGGCAAGAATTTATAATATGCTATCAAAAAACAAACCATTGTCACTTTTAAATTCAACCTCGGAGTCAACTATAACTCTAACATAGTAAAAATCCGGCGTAGAATTACCGTTGCCAATTCTGTTTGGAAAAACAAGTTCATTGAAAATTCCTAACCTGAAATCCGAAGTGCAAGCTTTATTAAACAATGACTCTGCAAGTGCTGCCGTGAATTTGCTGAACACTCGACGGTCGACGATACACAGAAAAAGATAGCATACTGAACATTGCTGGAACAACTGGAAAGGAAAGATACAACCGCGAACTCTATGAATTGTACCAAGATGTGGATACTAATAGCCTACATTGGCTTGGTCGCATTGAGCGAAAAGAAGATATTGTTGCAGGCAAATGGATCTTCACATCCTAGCTCCTAGGTTGGAGATGACAAAGAAGACAGGAGCACTTTTAAAAACACTAAGAAATCGTGAATGCCAAAGAGCTTGGATAACTAGAACCAAGTGGGACTAGATGGATTGCTGCCTTACCTCCTACCGAAACTCTTCACAAGTCAGGAGACAAACTTGAATTAAATTTATTTCTTTTTATGAGAAAAATACATATTTGATCCAAAAACATACTGCTAAAGAACTGTAAAATTAAAAAATTAAAAAAGCACCCGGATTCAATTTAATTACGGGAGATATTCTAAATCAATTCCAAATAAAAGGGTTAAAAAAACTAGCACCGATTAAGGTATGTTCCATATATGAAAAGTTGCTGAAGTAATAATTATTCCGAAGCCTGGGAAACCACCTCAAACCGCCCAATTTCGATACTTTCAATCTTGTCCAAATTATTCGAAAAGATGCTGGCGAAAAGGCTGCAAAAAATAATTGAAGAAAAATCGCATCAATTTGGGTTTAAAAATAAGCACTCGACGCTTATCGATAAGGTGCATAGAATCACAGACAAGATAGAAAAGGCATTTAAAGAGAAACAGATTTGCTCTACTATATTTCTTGATAGAGCACAAGCTTTCGATAAAGTCTGCCATAAAGGACTAATTCACAAATGAAAAGCAATAGCCGATGCAGTACTCAAATATCTCAAAAAAAACAGATGCATTCAAGTTAAAAGAAATTAAAGCTGGTATACCACAACGAAGTGTACTGGGTCCAGTACTATACCTGTTATTTACCAGCGATCTCCCAGAAAGTGAAGAAACAACTATAGCAACTTTTGCAGATGCTGGCGAAAAGGCCTTAAGATTGTTCACATTAATTTCACTTACAAGAATGTACCACACATACAAGTATACATAAATAACACTGTAGTTAAATATTCAAATAGAGCTAAATATCTCGGTATGACTCCAGAGGCTAAACTACGCTGGAAAGCACATGTAAGGAAAAAAGAGACCAATTAAATATGAGATACAGTAAAATGTATTGGTTAATTCGGGAGATACTCTTGTTTGTCCAATTATAATAAATTATTTTTATGTGGTTGGAAGTGGTTGAAAATGAGATTAAAAAAGTCGCCCAAAGACACAGAGCTAGGCTCCTCAATCACGCCTTCGACCTAAAATAGTTGGCTAGTATTTAACATATTAAGAAGTTGAGAAATAATTTCAACCAAAACATTTAAAAAATCCGACCTTTGTCGTTTTTTATATTAACTTTCAATATAATTACCAGAGTTCTAAAAGATTGCATTCATTTTGACATTTTATTCTTTTGAATTATCTTGAAAATTAATCTGAGTCAATGAATTAGACTTTAAAGAAAGTCTTCAGAAAGAAAGACTTCATTCTTCTAAGATTTCACTCTACTTTTTAACTCAGTTGAAGTCTTTTGCATTCTTTGAAGACTTTGAAGTCTTTGAAACCTTTTGAAGTCTTTGAAGTCTTTTGAAGTCTTTCAAGCAATTAAAGACTTTTAAAGTCTTTGGAGCATTTGAAGTCTTTGAATTCATTTGAAGTAATTTATGATGAAATACCCTACCTGTAGGTATGTACACATTTTTCAATCTGAAGTCTTTCTTTGAATTCAATGAATTAAATCATATATTTGAATTTGAATTTGAATTAATTTAATGAGATTTCAAAGAATGCAATACCAAATGATTGCATTCTTTTACAACCCTGATAATTCCAAATACTCTAAATGGAAATTGCTGATTAGTCTAACGACTAAGTGCAATACCTTTAGACAATCTTAAGGACGTTTTTTTTTTTAGATCGAATTAAAGTCCCTCACTGCTGCAGTATCTGTCGGTGACTTTTCCACGAAAACGAAAAAAAATAAGAAAACAAAATGAAAATTCAAATAATTTTGTTTTTCCTCTCGAACTCAAATTTCTGCAGAAAATCCAATTTACGCGCGAAAAGCATAATTTTGTCCTAACACGTCTATGTTCCTATAACGATTGTGATTTAAAACGGAGCCACGCCACAAAAAACCTACATAAGTAATAATATTTAGAAAACACTTTCAAAAACAAAGGAAGTTGTTTATATTGAAAATCAGCATGCAACTTTCATATAATTTTTACTAGATTCCGATGTTGCCGCTAGAACACTTTGCCACCCAATGAAACCCAATATTTTATGCGCAACAAATTTCACGCTTATCTGCCATTTAAAGTATTTTTCGCATTAGAAACTTAATTGTGAAACTGAAAACCATTTCAGTTATTTAATAACAATTTTAACTGATTACCATAAATATGTTTTCGCCACAAAACAAAACTGCTGAAAGGATGGCGTTTGTGGAGGAGCAATGATTTCCCTGTTGCTCGTATCTAGTTTCGGTAATCTCATCCTTCACCCTCTACGTGCGACGGCAAAACTTTCGACTGCATAAAATCATCCCTCCGTCTGGTTATTACGTTTCCTCACAAAGGATCTATCCACCTTCCTCTCTCTCTCTCTCTTTAGCTTCGGATAGCTGAAAGGTGATAATTAACGTGCGACGTTAACAAACTAATGCCTTGCAATTATAGTACCAAATTACCATCCAGTTCTGTCCAATTAGCTACCATTTATAATCAGCGCTCTAGGATTTGGTCAGAGCTCGTAGGCTCTTATCGAGTCAATTACTTTTCATTACATTAAGAAACAATTAATAGATTATTTTCGTTGAGAGCATAATTTTGAAGTTCTTTTAAAATGTTTTGCAATACCTAAAATGCGTTAAAATTCGTTCCAGCGCAGATGTTGTTAGCCCTCCGCTGGCACTGCAAAATCAAAGGTAGTTAATCGAAAATGTCGCTTTTTAGATGAATCATTTTCAATCTCTGTCCGATTCTGTGATTCTGACCCTATAAAAATGTTGAAAGTCAATTATCTCCGTGCGACTTACATCAGGACATCTGATACGATACGATGCGAAGCTTTTAAAATGTATTTTGCCTATATTGACAGTAGGCTGTGGGACATATTGAAATGGACCGACTGAGACAGTTCATCAATTTGGAATGTCACTTCTTAAGGGGAGACTCACAAAGTATTTGTCCTTATTTATTTGTTTTTTCTTTTTTCTGTTTGCGAATGTCCGAACGCATTTTTTTGGTTGTTGTATTTATTGGAGTACGGATACGACTTTATTCCTATTTGTTTAGAACCATCTGCTTATTGCTAATGTTGATTCTCTTTAGTGAGGTTTTCTTTGTTTTTAGTTTAGTGCAATTCTTTTAATGGAAAGTACGATATAATGGAGCGGAACACTATTCGTTGGATTTCCACGTGCAAGTAAATTAATGTCTTCGCTTAGAATCGTTGTTTTGTTTTTTTTTACTGTTTTATGGGAGTGAGCAGAGTGATCATTAATCAACGTCGAAAGGTAAAAAGGTTTTGTTTTAAACTATTTATAGTGTTTAATCTGACTTATTTTCCTCAAAGGATTTAAGATTGTTTAAAGCACTGTGCAGCAGGGATAGGAGATAGAGATGGAAAGAAATGAAAGTTTCCAGGGAACGCAGTTGATAAGCAGGGCTTAGTCATCGTTATGGGTACAAGGAACTTTCATTAGTATAAAGTAGAATGGATGCAATTATAACCGATTTATAAACGGAAAAATGTGCTTTCAGTTTGTAAGCTAAGTAGGCAACTGTGTTGCTCTTCGGAAAAGACAATGCTGCAATAATTCTTGCAGAGGAAATTGAATATGAGATCCCCAAATGTTGAGGGGATTCAGAACTTAAGTTGCAGTACTAATGCAATGTCTACGTCTAGTATATGAATGAGAATATAGCAACAAGTGACTTCCAACACAACTTCAAGGTTACATTCCCAAAACATATAAACGGGGAACCGAACAAACCAACATTTGCCAAAGATTCTTATGTATGGTATACAGACGGATCTAAAACAAATGCCGGCGCTGGACCAGGAGTATAAGGCCCTGACCCTAACACATACCTTATGGACCTAAGCAGCTCAGTATTTCGGGATAGCAATAGAAATTGGCAATGTTTCAAAAGAAAAAAAATAAAGTGCGTCATACGAAACTTTCTCGGTACATGAAATGCGTTTTTGATCCGCAAAATGAATCGAAAATGTATTTAAATCACTTTTTAGGTTTTGGAAAATTTGATTTTCTCAAGAACGGCACCTACGATTTTGATGTAATTTCGCACATTGAACACTTTTAACATAATTGTTTGAAATAAAATAAATTATGAAAATCGTTAGAGCCGTTTTTGAGAAAACGAATTTAATTTAAATTTAACAAAATCGTTATATGAAAAGAAAAATTTAAAAAAATTGTTTCAAAAATCGACGTATGCAAATTTGTTCATCTTTAAGTAAAAAAAAAAACTGTTATTTTTTTTTTAAATTCCCTTTATTAGTTTTCGAGATATTGCCAGTTTTATAAATTACCGTTAATCGATTTTTTTTCCAAAAACTAAGTATGCAGAATTTTTGACCACATCCTAAACATCCTTAGTACAAAAAAAATACCGAAATCCTTGGAACCACTTTTAAGAATAATAGTGATAAGTGAAAAAAAATTTTATGCTTTAACGGTACCTGCTATTTCAAAAGATAAAGCAAAAAATAAAAAGATGCCTCGAGATTTTACCCCAAGAACTTTTTATACGAACTTTTACGCAAATCCGTCGAACCGTTTCGCTTACGACGCCCGGACAGACAGACAGACCGACGGACGGCATTGGCGGACCCACTGTTTTGATTGATTAAATTGATTTGGGTTCCAGGACACAATTGATATGAAGACAATGAAAAATCAGACAAACTAGCAAAATCAGATTCCGCATCATAATTCATGATGCCAAGACCAAAAGTTGAAGAAAATAAGCTACACATCTGGAGGGAAACCGAAGGAAACAGGCAAGTGCACAAAAAAAACGAAACAACTACTGCAACTAAGTAGGAGTCAGATTGAACTAGTCACAGGCAGGGCTACCACTCCCAAATGAAAATCTACTGCGCGGCAAACCAAATCTACTCCTCTTTTTTTGAAACGAAAAATTTCTTCATAACTTGGCGAGTTCTTTATCCAAAGTTTGCTATGAACACATCCATCCAGGATTTAAAACGCACATCTATACTTTACTTTGAATGCACCCACTGAAATTGTACATTCGCTAGTAGCTATCAGCTGGAAAACATCAAACTGACGCTAGAACTGACACTGTGAAACCGTTTTGATCTAATTGTTTTCTTTTAAATAAATTTGTTGTGCTTAATTTTTTTTAAAATGGACTAATATGTTAGTAGGACTGAAAAGCCAAGGTATTACTAAAGCTTAAATGTATTTTATGATTACTTTCTAATACATAAATGTGTAGCAGCTCCAGCTTCATCCGGAAAAAAAGGATTGGCAAAGAAGTGCAATAAACAGATCGAATGAAATTGCGATTTCTACAGATGGTTCGAAAATAACGGAAGGAATCTTTTTAGAAGATCCAATACTGAGAGTGTCTTTACAAGCACTGAACACAAGTAGTGTCTTCCATGTAGTGCTGTCTCTATTGCGGCTGAGCTGTTGCAGATGAGATGGTATCCCCCATCTACATCGATAGCCAGGCCGCACTTAAGGCAACAGAATCAACCAACATTAATTTTGAACAGTCTAAAGCTGTCAAATCATGCTTAAAGCGCTATGCAGTCAGAACCGATTGAGATTGTGCTGGGTGACAGAATACTGCGGTATTGAGAGAAATGAGCAAGCGGATGAGCTTGCAAGAATAGAAGGGCTGATCATTAATAGCGAGGTTGCAGACATCAAACCTCCCCTCTGCATGACAAGGGGTACTATGGAGGAAAAAAGCCAGTCTGAGTTAGTCAAGTCTTGAGGGACACAGAGTACCTAAGGACACTTTTCGGCAGTAAAATATGTAGGGATATGGAGTTAACACGCAAAGAGGCTTGGATTATCGGATACGGATTCTGCGAAGATCTGCAGGCTTCCGAGGACATATGTACCTAGTTAATGCAAAGAAGTTTTTTAGGAAAACCTTGAAGGAAATAGATGGCATGGACTTCAATGGTCCAGGGTTCTGGGCCAAGCAAAAGATTGTTAGTCATTATTTTCATTATGATCGTAATAATACTATTAGCAAAAGTGATACAAATTCCACGCCACTATATCTTTCTTTCTTAGTTTTAAAAAGCATTCATGAATTTTGTTTTACCCATAGGTATTTTGAGATCTACTGCGCTATCATCTGAAGGGGTGGCAGCACTGGTCACAGATCAAAATCAAAATCCACTTAATGATCATGGGAATAGCACAAGAAAATAACTGCAGATTATGAAACGAAGACGTAGAGACAACAGAACACATACTATACACTATAATTTATTAAATAAATTAAAAAAAAAGTTATATATTAACCCAGGGGTTCGCAATCTGTTTTATACTAAGACTCCCTTTGCAGTCTTCGTTTTTTTTTTTGCGTCTAGCTTTAGCGGTCAAAAATATTACTTTATTTACAACTAATTAGAGAATCTAACTATTATTATTTATTAGAAAATGTAACACATAGCTTCTCAAATCGGGACTTAAGATTTGAAATCCTCACTCTCATTTCTTGTCAAAATTTAGTTGTAATCTGTCTTTCGAATTTATACAGCTGCAGAACTTAGAGTAGGATATTCTTGCGATACGTTGCTCCACAATTGAAATAGTTGGTCCCCGTCGAATCGTAGTTTTAAGTTCGTATTACTAGATAGTTCCAAAAGTTATTCTTCCTCGACTACTGAAAGTGCAGATGTGGGTTGAGTCGTTTGGAAAGTCTTATTGATTAAATGTTTTTTTTGGAAAAACACCTTACAAAAAATAGACAGTGGCAGTGGCAGTGTACATGAAAGGTGAAGCAATAAAACTGGATGAAATTATGTAAACAAGTTTGATTGATCTTTATGATTTAAGTCTACGTACTTCACTTTGGGTGTGCATTAAAAGTAAAACTATGTTAATGCTGCTTAAGGTACGTACCAGCTCACGACGCCCTGAGGATAGCGCAACGAGGCACAGTTAAGAGAAACCCCTATCAGCCACTAACCACTTAAATGCATTGAACAAAAAGCAACGCGCTTGAACTTTGGTTACCGGCGTCAATAAGAATTAGAAATTAATTTCATTAAAAGCTGGTTGAAGCTTGTTAATGATGAACGCTTGTTCACTACGGACGCGCGCATTCATTTAAAGCTTTATTTTCTATCATCCTGAACCGCACTTAGGACATACCCTAAGATGGGTATGTCCCGCTCCCCGGTCGGTAGTCCAATACACCAGTCCTTCTTACCTTCAATCCATAGCCGACAGAAGAACAAGGCAAGTGGGTTATGAAAATTCATTATAAATCAAACTCATTACCTAAATCAAGAAGGTACTTCATCAAAACCTTTGAAACTTTTTAGTCAACTTTGCCCTAATTGTCTTCCATTAAATCTCCCATGCCGCCAAACTTTATATGAATCCCAATCGATTTCTTAAAAACGTCTTCAATCAAACTTTCAAACAATTTCGAAATCGCTGACGTCTTTGATATTCATAGATTGTTCTTCTTCAATACCTACTTCCGGATTTATGAACAGGTGTTACAGATAAAAATTCGAAAAATTAATTCCAAGCGAATTGATAAAGTGCAAATAAATTTTTTAATTAAAAATTATAGAACTTTCCTATGAACTTGGATAAAATGGACACAAACAAGGGCACCTTCTTAAGGAAGCCCATACAAACCATTGGTGGAAAGCGATTTGGAAAACGTATTTATTTCCAACTTTATCCTCGTAAGGAGATAGACTTCACCAAAGTCGGATGAATTTTAGTAAACAACTTGCTATTCCCAAACTTCTTGAAGAGCATCCATTATTTAATAAATCGAAATGACAATATTGCAAAAGGTATACATATTTCCCATTTGCAAGTCAACAAACAAGGATAATTTTCCATTAAAGAAAAAGATGTAAATTAGAAATTCTTTGCACAAGCAAACTGCATCTCGAATTATATTCTAAGCACCACTTTTCCTCCACAAAGGCGGCACTCGATTTCACTCAAAAGACTCAAATTCCTTTGCTTAACATATAGAGATATAAAAAGCGATAACATTTCTAAACAACAAAGGACATATTTACATTGTTTAAAAATTCCAATTACTCCATCTATCTGCCATATTTGTGAAGAGGATACAATATACAAGTGCATGTATCGTTGTTCCCTTTGAAAACTGCATCGCCGTCGCATTCCCCCTTTATCACTGGTACATCATCACCCATCACTATGTGGGTGAAAGGAAAGAAAAAGTAGACATTCTGTTCCATTTAATATCCACCACCCGAGCTTAGCATTTGAGCGATGTCATCATCATAAACTGAGACTAAAATTCCCAATTAAACCCCAGGGAGTTGGAATGGCAAAACAAAAAATTTCCTTTCAATCTTATTCGCTCGGCGGTGCTTTTTTGTTCATTCTTTTAGATGCAACTGCTTGCTCAGGAATGTCTTCCGAAAAAGTAATATTCCGCCAACAGGACCGGCAGCAGTAAAAGCCCATCGAGATTAGCGGCAGTTAATTTTGGGTTTTTCTTTTCACACCCTACTCTAAGGGTTTATTCATGTTTATACGCAGTTTGCAAGACAACTTAAAACATAAGGAAAGGCTATAGTCCGCTTGGGGCGAACAGCATGATACCCTATCCTTATCCCTATATGCCCCAAAGAAAAAAGCATTAAGAAGATGATGGATAGTATTTCATTTCATTCTTTTAAATTTAAAAAAAAATTTATTTTTTGAAAAAACGCCCCCAAAAAGAGGGCAATGCCAAAAACTTTGTATGGGCGATATATTGGAAAAAATATTGGCTAAATATCTTGTTAAACATTTTTTTTCGGTTTCTATAAAAATGTTCGAAGAAAACAGCATTTTAATAAAAAACCGCCACAAAAAGTAGGCGTGGCAAGAAACTTTATACGACAAACTTATAAATAAGTTCAGTACCTACGTATCTTGTGAATGTTTTAATACTCTATTTCGCAGTGGGTGTATTCAAAAAATGTTTACACTTTACCATTTCTGAGCCCAATGTTCCAAATTTCAGCTTCCTCGCTTAATTTTAAAGGCGTAAAAATTGCGTACGGACGGACATTGCTAAATAGTCTTAGGATTTGGTCCTGATCATAAATATATATACGTTTATGGGTCTACGACGAATATTAAGGGGTGTTACAAACTATGTGTCAAAATTAATATACCCTTAGGATAGGGTATAAACATAGGCCGTAGTCATACTGAGAAAGTGATCAACATCAAGTTACCAATTTGAAGGCCTTTTAAGTTTAGCTAAGGAACATTCATACTTTCTGGAGACCAACTTATGAATGTTTTAGATCGCGACATTTGGCCCTTGGCCCTGGGATAACTGGAAATGTCCCTCAAATGTTTTGTATTCCTCCTATAAAGCCTTATTTTGACAAATTATTAAGGTTTTCTTAACACGATAATACAGGCATAGATAGGTTTTTTGGTGAAGGCGTTTTTGAATTTTGTCCACCCGACCAAAATTAAGTGACGAGGGCAATATCTAAATTGAAGTCCAAAAAGGCTGCTGGGCAGGACGGTCTATAACACGGAGCCGCTGAACAGAAGATGACTCGAAAAATAGCCTACACAAACTTATTTCCAAGATTTGGTCAGAAGAATTGTTTGTCCGTTTCAGCAGAAAGGAGATCCTCCAAACTGCGCCAACTACAGAGCTATCAGTCTTCTAAACATCGCGTATACGATTTGTCAAAAAAAAAAAAACAGATTCACCTAACCCGACCGTATCAGTGCGGTTCTAGGCCCGGTAAGTCCACAATTGTTTCTCCAGTACTCTATTCAGCGATGAACTCTACGAGCTGTACAGCGACATTGACCAGGTAAAAAAAAACTGCGCCTGGAGCCTTTGACGTGGTTAGGATATGTAGAGCGAATCAACACCAACGCTCCAGCCTGTAAAATCTTCGACTCTATCCGGAGGAGCAACGTAGTAGCAGAAAGCGTAGGCTTAGATGGCGCGGAAAAGTGGAAGGGACCTCAACCACGTTGGAAGATATTAGAGAAAGACCGCGCTAACTGGAGAGGCGTATTGGTTGAATTTGTTCAATTCCAGACAAAAAACAGGATCAATTAAAACTCTCTGCGAAAAGTGGCCCTTAAAAAGGCCCCTAATATTATTTTCTTCGTGGCAAAGCTTCTAGAGATTCAAAATATTCAAGTGCTCAGATTTTTCAAAACAGCAACTGAATTTTCCATACGAACTTGTTTCTTCGTTATTTCTTAGCAATTCATTTGTGCAAATTCAGCACTTTTTGCGGGCATCTTGAACCCAAATACAAAGCCGTAAGGCATTTATTTAAAAAAAAAAGTTGTAGTTTTGCTGGGTTTTTAATACTTTCCAAGTAGCAACTACAAAGAACCGTAAATAATAAGACTTAAGAAAAAAAAATTGTTTTTTTCCATATTCCTTGTAGCAATAGAGTGCGCGCCGCGTCATCCTACTCTAAGTGTAATGCAAACAAGGAAGGATGTGACATTAGTGTTCATTTTCATTTCCATTGCCATGATGATTGTACAAATTTCGTTTCATCAAGGAGTACAAATGCCGGTAGGCATCATCGTATACAAAGTGCAGACAAGAGAACAAAAAATAGATCTTTTATGTTTTTTTTTTTTTTTGCTGTTTTCAATGCCAATAGGGGCGACACTGGGTATGGAGAGATAGATAGGTACAGAGAGAGAGAGAGACGAAAAATAGGACATAAGTCATGCCGCACATACAAAATAACATAAAATGCAACATTAACATTATGTCTATTTTGATGCCTTAAATGTAAAGCTTTACACACACACACACACACCCATCCACACGAAGAGCCGTATAAATTCAGCGAACGGAAGCGATTTGTGCCTTCGCGACTATATGCCATCAGGGTGACGCAAGTGGCGTAGTAATGCAAGCTAAAAATAGAATCGCAGTCTCTATGACGCGAAACTTGCTAGTGCTGAAGCTAAAAGATGCTTAGAATGCAACATGAATGGATGTATGTGTATATGTATATGTATGCGCAGTTTGAGTTCGTAATTGGAGCGTCAGCACAGTAAATTTTGAACGGGAAGTCAATGGGTGTTGCACACAGAGCCAGAAGACACCAAAAGCAAGGACGCGAAGGACGTTGAAGCAACAGAATAGAAAGTGAAGGATAACTACCGAACGGTATTACGAGCTATAACTGCAAACAAAATCTTTTTATATGTATACCCATCATTATCTGAGGGTTTAGATTGCGCTCACAAAAGAGTTGCCATTGGCGTAGTACAAATATTTACATTATTGAGTAGTAGGACTGTTTCGGTCAAATAAGGATCAAATAAGGTGCCAAGTAAGTCCACTTTACTATTTATCCCCAAATCTTCTTTTCTTAAATATTTTTGTTAGCACGGGTCTAGAAAATCACTTATCTCCCTCAAAAATTACATTGATTTTTTACAGTGTTACTCCACTGCACTTGTGGGCCAGATAGCTCCTCCACTAAAGTTCGAACATTGCGCGTTACGAGGTTTGCTCAGGAGGTAACATATTGAAGTTAAAGACTAAAAGACATTTCAAATCGCAGCTAAACAATTTGACCAGTTTAACTCGAAAAATTGTACTCTCTCCTGTAAGGCTGCGCGCGCAGTGAAGCGAGAAAGGAAGAAAGCGATGCAATGATTCGCCACCGTGTACAGCAATTGGAGCTTTGTCCATCAACTTTATGGAAGATTTTTCGCAAAGATCTCCTCATACGACCTTACAAGATCCAGCTTATGCAAGAATTAAAGCCGCGAGACCATGCAATGCGTCGTGATTTTGGTGTATGGGCCGAAAATGAGATAGATATCGATGCTGATTTTCATCGCAAAATTTTGTTCAGTGATGAGGCTCATTTTGGGTTGAATGGCTACGTCAACAAGCAAAATTGCCGCATTTGGAGTGAAGAGAATCCACATGAGACCCTTGAAACGCCATTACATCCACAAATACTGACTGTTTGGTGTGCTCTATGGGCTGGTGGTGTCATTGGGCCATACTTCTTCCGAAATGATGCTGGAGAGTCAGTCACCGTTAATGGAGACCGGTATAGAGCCATGGTAACCGACTATTTTGTTCCCGAATCGGATGGCATGAATGTGGATGAGATGTGGTTCCAACAAGACGGCGCTACATGCCACACAGCTCACGTCACAATCGAATTATTGAAGGAAACATTCGATGAGCGTATCATTTCGCGGAATGGTCCTGTCAATTGGAAGTCGCTCGCCTACGCCAACAAACCAGAAACGTTAGGGGACTTGGAAGCCAACATTCGTGGCGTTATTGCCGACATACAGCCCCAAATGCTTGAAAAAGTGGTTTAAAATTGGATCTCTAGACTTGTCTTTATTCGAACCAGCCACGGCGGCCACATGCCCGAAATCATATTTAAACATTAATGGCATACAATTATCCTTCCAATAAAGCCAAATCGATGGACATTAAAACGATTTTCTTGTGTTTTATTTCAATTCGAAGTTCTATACCTCTTACCTGTATTTCCCTAAGAATTTCCTACGACTCCGTGAAATTGCCTCGCATTCACTAAATTGCTATAAATTAAGGACTTGCCTCGCTTTATCGCTTAACTGTGCGCGCAACTTAAGAGAGAAGAAAATGTCCTACCGCGTTGAAAAAAAATTTGAAAACTGGAAAGTTGCAGCCTTCCCCTACGTCGTAATTGGTATCGCGCGAACGAACCAACGAGCGGTGGTCGCTGCATCGGACGATCAAAATATTAAACTGCAAACCGTGCTACATAAACGCGGTTGCACGGTCGCATATGTTAGTTTCGATAACGCACAAGCACAATTATACTTAAAGGCGCTAATCACGGAACAACTTTATGCGACTGATGCTATAGTTTGATTTGGTCCCTTTAAAACAAACGAGTTTGCCGTTGAAAATGGAATACGAAGGAAATTCAATTAATGAAGGTTTTTGGACCCTTTTTACGAGACGAACGTACAGAATATTATAAAAACCGATTAAAAACAGATCTAATGTAGAGTTACCAAAGAATTAACAAACGTTTGGATTTGTGTCACTACCACAACGCTTTCCATTTAGGGCACAGCCTTAATGAACTGATTTAGTCGCGCAGTGTTTTATATAAAGCCTGGTCGTGCTTAAACTGGACTTTGAAGAAAAAATAGTTTTTGTAGAAGAGAAGTTCTTGTTGGCTGTTCTTTAAGATATATTTTATTTTGTGGTGACTGTTGTTTTACGTAACAGTTTAGGAGAAATTGTCGGTGACTTAGGACAGTTGAAATCCGACCTGTGTTAAAAAAAAGTATATCTTTGCATGAAATAGTATCCAGCATTCTTGAAAAGTTTGAAAGGTGCTTCAACTTCTTAAAGAAAGTTTAAATTTGGACACTTTAGGTATGTAAGGATGTAGACTATATTCATTGATGGCTTCCTAAAGGCACACTACTAGAGGGAACAATTCTTCGGGCTAAAGACAGACCAAACTTGTTTAACCGAGAAAAGACTGCGAGTGTCAGTAGAACGGAAGTAGTAGACGGGCCACCACACCTTAACGTGCTTGTGTTGAATGATGTTCAACTATCTGCGAAGCTTTTCCTTCTGAATGTCCTGCCTTTACTCGAACCAAGCTCCAGGCTCATTCACTGATGTCGTGAGTAGTGAACATCTTAGCAAGCTCGTTGTCTCTAAAGCTATCAGCTTTCCGAAAGAGTGAGGAAAATTACTAAATTCAAAGCCAGTATCTGTCTGAAAGTACATTGAAAGTACAAAAAAGAAAGGTCTTTCCGATTCGGGAATTCACACTATCGAGGGACCACTGTATTACAATTTAAATTCATCGCCAATTGCCTTACAAAATTCACTCTATTTATGTGACTCAAAATTTAAATAAAACAAAAAGTACCCTACTAACATATTTATTTAACTTAGATCAGCAACACTACCGCCGACACAACGCCATGGCAAAAGAAGTACACAATAATTCACTATGAAGCGAAGGAGCGAGCGTAACCTACTTTCTTTTACACATTTTTTTCTGTGTATCTGTATCCCCAAATGTACTCGGGGAAATATACACACAAAGGGAGTGAGAGAACTAAAAATAGAATTCCACGATGTCGCATGAGGTCGATCAATATTTTGACCGGCTATTCTATTTTTAGCAAAATGCTTGTCCATGAAAAACCTTGAATGCGAGGATATAACCTACATACATAGATACATATACTCTGCTGATGCTGGGGTGTGTTTTTTGTATTCTCTATATAGCAGCAGCAGTAGCAGAGCTTAACGTGCGCAGAAGGCTGCTTGCTGCCTGCTGCACCACCACCAAGTGCACCATGTAACATTCACTCATTCGCTTACATCTTTGTAGGGTGAAGGTACACGGTGTGTGCTTAGTGAATGCCCTCGAAGGGATATTGGAAAATAAATTTCCGCACAGGAATTGAAAACTATATGTATAACCTACGGATACCTAGTTTAGTTTGCAAAGGAGCGCAGGAGAGAAAAAAAAAACAGACCCATTGATGCTGATCTGATATCTTATCATTGGAATAGGATAGGGGACACCAAACGTTACCCGTCGGAAGTATTATAATCATGTTGCGAACTTTGGCTCGAGCATGCAGAACAGTAGCAGTAATAGTAACACTAACAGCAAACAGCAACAAAACTGCTGTTGCTGCTGCTGCTGCAATCTAATCACAGCTTAACGAGAGACATGCACATTCTCAAGTGTTTCACAATCCAAGGGGATTGCATCTGGAATCATGACATTTTCTTGAAGTGCGACATGGATTGCGTTCGCGTTGCAGTTCATAGCCGTTAACCAGTATTAAAGGGGGTAAAGCGATATTGTTGCCAACAGAATACGAAACCCATCTACCGCACGCCGCATGGTCCAAAGTGAAATCATTTCGAATATTTACCCCTAGGGTTAATACAAGGCCATGTCGAGCGGTAAAATAGAGAACTAGTGTCGCATATATTACACGATTGGTGTTTCAATGGTATGTGAGTTTTCTTTATTGCAAACCCATTCACTCTGCTTCCACACACACACACATACGCATACACCTTGAAGGAATATAACGCATTTTTGAACTCATATCTGGAGCATAATAAGGGTGGATGGGATAAATTTTAAACTAGGTTATGGGCGGGGTGTTGAGGCAGGTACATGTGGGTGTGGGTTTGTTATAGGGATGCCAAACTACGGGGGGGGGGGGGGGCGGGGAGGTTCAGAAACAGAAACAAGGACGACAAGAACATGGAGAACATTGTCGAAATAGTTTAGCTTGTTGGATTAGACAGACGAAAGTTATTCTCGGCATTTGTGCAGGGGTTTCTTCTGATAAAACTGCTACCTATCTAAACTGATAGATTAAATCGAAGGAAAGTGTGATGGAAATACTTGAAAGAATGTTATTTGGCAGCAAGTCATAATGAAGAAAATTTAACTATTAATGTGACGTCTTTTAGCACGGATCAAAGGTGGATTTAAGGATTTTCTGTTAAGCGAACGCGGGTATCATTTCAATTTCATCAAAGACAGCCGAAAGGATTAACATGTTGACAAGTGGCTTTGTATTCGAAGTGCGGGTGTCATTTGAAAAATATTAATTAATTATTCAATGAAGGAGATGTTTGTCATATTTGTGCTGATAGTGCTTTTTACGGTCTTTGCATGATTAGCAGTCTTACGCCAAAACCACATTAAAAGGCTGAGAAGATTTCAGGAGTTAGCTGGGCTTTCACCTTGACGTGCATATAAGAACCATCGTAGGAAGACAACGAAGAGTTCCTGGAGGCATAAACATGTATTATGAAACAAAGACAAGCGTAAGATGCTCCTAAGTCACCAAGAAGTTCACTATCGAAGTTGGTGTGCTCAAGTCTTTTACTATTTATAGCATTTCTAGATCTAGAATCTGCTCGAATCGATTCCAGAAATTTATTTGAAGGGAAAAGTGATTCCCAAGTTCTGGGATCTATGTTCTGGGATCAATTGATAGCGAGGCAACGTGGAAACGTGGGGTGGATGAAATATAAAAAACCCTTAAAGGAAAAATGCCATTCAAACTGAAAGACGCGCAGCTGTTGGTCCGCACCCCACATGCGGTTCAAATATGAGATATTTGGGAAAAAGTGTGGGAGACATCTGCTGAGATAAAGATGCTTGGCAAGAGTAAGAAATTCAAATATCCGACCCAGCCTTCATCTTAATGAACCCACCTCAAAAAATGTCAATCAAAGTCCCCTATGCAACAGCGAAAGAAAGGCAGGCCTTAAAACTCCAGGATCAAATGAGTAGAACAACAGCAGCATTTTATTCAGGATTTGCAAGGAGGCCTTGCAGATAACTTTTCATAACCTCATCGAATTAAATCGAAAGAAGTATGTTGAACTTGGCTGTTTGTCCTATGGCCATCGTATCTTAAGTATTTTCACTACGTTTCCAAAGAATTTAGGGCCCAAAGTCAAAAACGTGTCAGGGATCTATTTTTACAAATGAAGAGGTCGTATTTTCAATATACCTTAACCTATTCAAATTCTTTCACCATCCCGACTCATCTGAAGACGTCTAAGTAGATTTTTTGTTAATTAGGGAAGCGTATAATCGAAAGTCGGGTACCAAGTTCTCGGCTTTTAGGCTTCCCCTTTTGTGACTTTTCTTAAGAAGAAATATTTTCTGAATTAAACAAAATACAACATCTTGCTCTCAAGCTAAAGTCAGAGTCAAGCAGTAACTTCAAATAATTTGTACGTCAGGGACACTGAGGGAACCCTAACTCATAATTCAACAAAATAAACACCAAAGTTTTTGTTTGTGGCTGGTTTTGAGCTTGATTTTTATTTTATTATTAATAAGTTGTAATTATTGATGCCAACTAGGAGCGCTTAGTTTTCTGGCTAAGAAAGCGGTACATGATTTAAATCTGATGTCGCAGTTGGTAGTTATAGGATACAAAAATGCAGGCTCAGAATATGTAAAGTTAGCGTTTGTATTTGATTTCAGTAAGTGTTCCCTAAGGTTTTTTATAGCTTATCCTACGGGTATATCCAAGTGACATAAATATAGCTTGAATCACTCCGTTCCGGTGTAGAAGATTGTATAAGTAATTAGATTGTATCTATGAAAAGCGCTAGGATTATCAGGGCGGAATAGGCAACAGTCCCTTTTGGTAATAAATATCGGGGAATGTTTCCAAACGTGATAAGTAAAATCATGGAAGGAGCTTTGGGTAAGATCAGCGCCTGGGCTCAAAGGTGTGGCCTCGGAGTTAGCCCTAGCAAAACTAAATTGATGTGCTTCTCCACTCAAGCCAAAATACCAACCTTCAGACTTCCTCACCTCAATCAATCAACAACTAACCCAATATTTCAGTGGGTATGACGTTAGAACTGGGAGCTAAACATTGAACATCGGGTCAGAAAGGCTAGCATTGCTTTCTACGCTTGCAGAAAACCCTTCCCAAAAAGGGTGGACTTGGACCTAAATTAGTTATCTGTGATACGCCCCATCTTTACTTATGGGTCACTAGTGTGGTGGCCCGCCCTTATCAAAGCCGACAACATCACCAAATTTTGTAGAGTCCAAAAAAGGACTGGAATAGAAAACACGGAGGCTCTTCGATCGGGCTTTTAATGTGATTCCTATGTGATTCTACCCCTGGACCTGCATGTCAAAACAAAAGCACCTGAATGTTGGTCCGATAAAAACTTCCAAAAAAAGTGTTATACCAGATTCCCATCCAAAATGGGAAGTGGACCCCGTTACGAAAGACTTCGAAGTATCCACCTCTAAAATGGACTGTGGAATAGGTGCAGCGGATATAAATATAACTAGCCTTGGTACTAAAAATTAGGGAAGCATGTTCAATATTCTCTTCTCTCTTCTCTCTTCTCGGAGCTCAAGCCCTAATTGTGTGCCTCTGACTCTGGAGTTTGAAACCAGCCACTCTACCTACCCCTTAATATTGGCCGAAGATCCCTTTTGTGTACATAGTATTTCATCGTTTCATCGTTTTCTTAAACTCCAAACCACGAAATCTGAAGTGGTTCCTGCTCGCTTTTATATACCAATTCAACTTCGTAGATTCCACTTTGGACGTCCATGCAGACGACCTAGAGGCGCATTCAAAATTTCCCAGAACATAATGAAAAACTTCATAACTACATTTCAAAAGTTACACCCACAATAATTAACGCATTATCACTTCGCTCACCATCTCTCTATTTGGATTTCATTGCAAACTTTCTCAAACACCTGCAACTGCAAATTGCAAATAAAACCCAAAATTCCGCTCCAATAAATGGAACAGTGCTCTCAAAACCTCCAACTAAAACTTAACGAACAAATTGAATAAGTCGGCTAATTAAACTTTTAAATCATCGAACACCACGCAAACTATTTACCGAATGTCTTAACTATTTAGGTACCCAAAATTTATTTAAATGCATAAAAGGCACTCTTCATTACAAAATAGATAAAACCATCTGACAATGAGTGCGCCGCGCCACCACCAAACAGACGCTATTTGTATTTCTATTTAAAATAATAAAGCAAAACTCAATTTGGATGAGCTCCAAAATCAACACCGAAGACCGAACCATGCAGCAGCGCATGAATGGAAAAGACAAACTTTTTGCTCGGTACCACCCTCTCTCTCCTTCGACAGGAAACAACACACACAAAGCTCCTTCGCCATCGGTTATCATCTAATTTTTGTCTCTGCACATAGATTGTGCTTCGTTCAAAACGGAAACAACTGAATTAATTCGGACTCGAACAAGTTTGGTAAATAGCCTCAGCTATTGTCAAATAATATTCCACTGTATAGTACCTACCATCCGTTGCTGGTGTACTCTGCATCCATACATATAAAAATACTTCTATCGATCTGTTTTATTTTTATAAGTAGAATAAATTTAAGTTTAGAATCGAAAGTGAATGTCCTTCCGAATGTCTGCTTGGGGAAAGAAACAGATAAAAAAAAAAGGTAGAACACACTTAAGTACCTGTCCTTGCGTAACGTGGGTCTTTCTCGTGTGGGATTGACATTCGCATTTTGAATGAGGAAGTAAATTTGTGTTCAGTGCCACCGAATAGATGATTTATGTCAATTCAAGATGATAAATTCATGAACCTATATCAAAATGTAGAACCTACCGACAAAAAAAAAAACGAGAACCCAATAAAAATTAAGCAAACACTGTCAAAAGCCAACGACAAGATATCGTTCACAATTGACAATAACCTCCACTTTATCACTCTTCCACTTGGCCTTCTGTGGTCGCACTGATCATCGTCCACATAAAAATCAAGTGGTGCTGCAATATAAATATTGACACTTTCTGAGGGTAAACTTCTTAAATAAATTTATAAACAACGTTATCTGCGCGGCTCCTTCAGCCAAACTTGTCCACTCCCACGCACATTATCGTCTTATTAAAACAGCTATTCGTATAAAACTGCATCGGGTACCTACCTACTTTGTTTAAATTTCCTTTAAATCCTCCTATTGGATTGAAGGGTGCTTGGTGTTTGGTACGCTTCTCTTGTTTATCCTTGAGAATGGATAAACTCGTAATAGCCATTGTCATTGGCCCGCGAGAACTCCGCGCAAAAAATCGTTTTCGTTTTCCAACTTTTATGCAGTTACGGTCTGATAATAATGTGTGCATTGACATTGGGCGAGAGCAATGACGTTTCGCTAGCGATGCAGTTATATGATATAATCCGTTCTATGATTTATAATATACATATACACAGAGCAGTCGTATAGATACGTGTGGGGTGAATGCATTGTGTTGCATTTGCATGTTTTTCTCTTCATCGTCCCTTTATCAGTTTGTTGTTCTCTCGGATCTCGTCCTCGTGTAGAAAGTTTTGTTAGCATAGCTATCCTAGGTCGGGTAGAGGTTAACCGATTTTTGCATACATCATCTGCTGGAGAATATCTGCAGGATGTTATTTGTGATGAATAGACGTGTCCTGTGTTTTTTGTCTTTTTTTAATTTCTTTCTAAAGAATTTGAATGAAAATACAATTTGGGGGATTCTCAATGGGAAAAAACTTTTTAAAAAATTTGCTACTTCATTTTACTTGTAGTAAATAGTTGTTTTTTGTTTCATTCGAGGGCGAGTGGTGATTGTCCTCGAGAATAGTTTGGATAAAGCAAGCAACACATGATAATGATGTCAGCTTTGACATAGGGTTTGTGGTGAAGAGCATTGCAGCATTCCCTTATTTGATAATTCAGGATCTGCATTTGACCTCATTTTGAAAATAAGTATCCAGTCGTCCAGCACATTAAAATGAAATGGAGTATGTTCGGGTGAGTATCTTAAGTGCGAGCTATGAAGGGAAAATTGCAGAGAAACAAGCTACAGATTGAATTTATTCGGTCAGTGATTTAGGACGATGAGTATGTTGTAAAAAAAAAATAGCCCCGTCGACTCTCTCATAGGAGGTACATAACTTTCTTGTTGATTTTTTTTCCTAATATCTTTCAGCACTTCTTAATTGATTTCAATCCTGGATCCCGAACGACTTTTGAATCGAAACGAAAAATCGTATAATTAATAGACATTTGTACTTATTAGTTCAAATAAAGGATGCGAGAACACAAGGATTCAATATCGTGTGTCTGTCTAAAAAAGGGTTGGCCCTAGCTTTTTTCCGCTGCTCCACGAGACAATTGGTAGAAATATAAATTCCCGGGGCACTCGTACATAAAACAACTTGGTCGATAGTAGTCGTAAACTTATCAGCCCCACTCCGCCTGGCATACATGGCATATATTATTATTTAAATGATGGCTCTCTTGGTCCGGAAATGTAAGTAAATGTAGCCCTTTCTTGTTTCATTGAAATAATTGTTCGTTTTAAACCTTTGCCCTGCATGTCGATGTTGGAATAAGCAAAGTACTGTTCAAAAAGTATATTCAAATCCATAGAAGAAAGCTCCCAAATGGAGATTTCGTTTATTAGAGAGAAGCAGGACATGTGCAAAATAAGTGGGAGACTGTCCCTTCTCTTCCACATCCATGTTAAGGGTGATTTTTACAGGTTGGTTTTTCGAATAGAGATAAAACTGACATTTTGTGGTCAAATCTGGCAACTCTAATGTCATTTATGTTCAGTTTGGTTTGCCATTTCATCTTGAACAGGTTGACAAATGAACAACGCTTGCAAATCGTGCAAATTTATTTCGAAAATATTGGTTCAGTTTGAAATTTTGTTCAGTGATGAGGCTCATTTAATACTTTAATAAACCAGAAACGTTAGGGGACTTGGAAGCCAACATTCGTTGCTTTATTGCCGACATACAGCCCCAAATGCTTAAAAAAGTGGTTGAAAATTGGACCTCTACACTTGTCCTTATCCGAACCAGCCGCGGCGGCCACATGCCCGAAATCATATTTAATCATTAATGGCATAGAATTATCCTTCCAATAAAGCCAAATTAATGGACATTAAAACGATTTTCTTGTGTTTTATTTCAATTCGAAGTTCTATACCTATAAAAAAAAACACACCAAAATGGTGACTTAGAAGTTTAAATCTGAAATGCGGCCATAGCATGGTGTAGCCAATGTTTCTTTGAAAGGTCCTGAAAGTATTAAGCATAGCAAGTGGCTAAAATCCTTCCGGGTTTTCTGTAAGCAATGGCTTCCTTAAGATATCATAACTTGGAAAGTTTGATTTTGTATTCCCCAAGGAGTTTAGTTTTCAAAAATTTCCTTCAACCTATTATGGTGTTCTTGAGACGTCATTAGAAATGCATTATCGTTCGCATAAGCAGTCACAACGCAACCCTCCATGTCGAGGGATATTACCAGCTGGTTCAGTACTAAAGTTTAAAGAAGGGGGCCAGATTTTACATTGCAGAGTTCCTCGACTACAGAAATAAAGCGCCTAAGCGATCATATGTGTTGACGTGATAAAAAAGGTCCTCTATATCCAAGAATGCTACTGTCGGGTCATATTCTTCCATCTGGAGCGTACGCATTATTGTTTTCACAGATTTGTCCTTGCGCATGCTGATCGTTAGACAGGCATCTTTTGTCAAAGGCAAATAGACAAGTTCTTTAGCAACGTTGGCACTACACCCTTATTTACACGAACCAACTCTAGCCATTTTGGCCCCCCCTCTAACTTCGCTTACAACAAAGCTAGAGACATCAAATTTAGGATTTATTGGGACGCACAGTAGCAGGCTCCATACCAAATTTCAACTGTTTAATATCAGTGGTTCCTGAGTTATAAGGCCCAAAAATTAGCAAAAACCGTAACCAGACTTCCTGCACTTCCAATCATCGTAGAACCCTATTTGGCACAGTAATAGGCTTTACGGAGAAACCCCAGGGAAAAATCCAACATATGTGATTTGCCATCCAGGAGTCGTGGCAGTCGCCCACTTTTCTTAACGCAGCCCCCAAAAGTATAAAAATGTACCTAAATACTATTTGTGCAATTTTTAATAATTATAAATTACAACAAACTTGGCGTTCTTGTTTAGATCTCCGTACATTTTGTGACTGACTTTTAAAGCAAAAGCATTTTTTGTATAAAAGAACTAGGCTATTCTTTAACATTTATGTTTTTGGTGTGATTTACCTTTCCACAGTTTATGTAGAAGGAATGATAATAGACTGATAAGTCTGAAATATCTAGGATTTAAATACCAGCATTTACCAACATTGAATACAAAAACAAATTTTACTTCCCTCTACAACAGCGGGTTGTACAGATCAGGGCCCTACTTTGCGCATTGCAATAAAAGAAGGAACTTTCTGCAAAGTAAAAGTGCGAAAGTGTTTCACTAAAACAAGTTTTTTGTTTTCAAAACTAAAAGTATAAGCCTTTCACAAATTTAAAAGAGAACCACATGTGTGTTTTTTTTACAGTATATACCTTCAAAGGGCTGAAGAAATCCCCCAGATTCGGTCATCGAAAATAAATTAGTGTGCAAGTAAATGGAATACAAATTTCTGATATTTTGTTAATCAATAGCTGAAATCGAAACTAACATATTTTTAATTTTTCATAGGGTTACAATTTACAAAAGCTTTGGAAGAAAAGACACACTAATTGGGTATTTTATGCTTTTGTCTTTAAGGAACAAGATATAATCCAAAATACATTTAGAACTCTCGTTCAAGGCGCACACCGGTCAGTTGATGTTTACAGCATAGAAAAACTCGGTCCGGTCCGGTCTATTAAAAAAAGCTCTTTATTTTCCTTCCATGCACTGATGTTAACTTGAAAATATTTCTTAACTGTTTCCGCAAAAATATGCAGGTTCCCAAATGGTGTTCAAAAGAAATTCGCTAACTATTGCGTTCGAATATCAGAATTTAATTGAAAAGCTGTTAAAAATTCATCTTATGTCCAATTTTCATCAAAGCAAATTCAGTGTGAGCTTGACAGAGTTGAAGAATTATTTACAAATTAAAAATTCGTTCGCAATTTAGCCAGCTTTTTGTACACGATTAGTACAGTCTTCATTACGTGCACTTAAACGATCAATCCTTTGCACAATTTCAAATGTAAAATACGAAAAGGGAGAATTCTTTGCTAATTTTTGGAAATTTTTATTTGGTGAAACGAATTTTGCCCTTTTTGGATATTTCCAACTTTTCAGAAGAAGAATTTGCTCTTTGTTTGGTGAAATATTTTGAAAATTTAAAACTGGTTAGTAAAATAGGGACCAGATTTTCACAAATTTTCACAATACATTAACATCTGGTCCTATGGTTTAAAGCATTAATCATTCCCAGAGCCGTTTGTCTCTTTTAATTAGATCATGGGAGTTGGTTTTTTGGGCAATTGATCTATTTAAGTTGATACTGCAAATAACTTGGAAGCTACCAGGGAAATGAAACGCTTCAAAGAGTTATTGTTTGTTGTTTTAGGTTAGGTTTGGTTAGGAGCGCAGTTTTGTACTAGATGCAAATTTCACCCGAAAGCCGTGAATGCCAAGCAGGATAAGCGGCGTTGCTGTATAGCTGGGCAGTGGCATAGAACATTTTCAATGGACCCTATTTCCTCTTCTTCTCTGCAGCTTCTGCAGAAGTCATTTGCAAAGAGTCCTAGCCTTTTAGCCATTTTTTCTATGAAGCAGTGCCCGGTTAATACCCTGACGAGCATCCGGATTTGACTGCTGTTAAGAGAAACTAGGCAATTTGATCTTTTGATGACAACATCAGGCCACAGGCTTCGAGTTATGACTCAACCGCTGGTGTTGCTCTATTGTTCCTAAGCCAGTTGTATGGAGACGCCGTCTATAAAAATATAAGTAGTAGCGTTGAAAGGCGGTAGCACCTCTCCGTCCGCAAGTAGTGGGTTCATATCAGAGCCCTTCCACTCTAAAACATTACTGTATTAGTCGAGAGGATTTTTCTTAGCCTAGATGCTTCGGCAGGTTCTTCTATTTTACCACAAAAGATTCTCCAGAAGACTCCCTTTTCTTCACCAACTAAGCTTAATAAGAAAATAGATGGCTTGAATGTCATAGACAAAGCGACAAACTGTGGGAATGATTGAGGTATTGCTTCCTTATTTCCATTTTCGAAAACTGAATGGGTAGCTATTGAAGATCCGGCAGCAAAATATATCTTTATCGGTAGCACTTTTTCAAAATAGACAGATTGATGTCTTTAGTCTCTTATCGAATAATAAAATGAAAGCCATCGCCGTGCTAAGGCTAGTCTCGAACGCTAGATTCTTCCCTCTCAATTTCGAATACTTTTCGCATGAATTTGCTTAAAAAGTAGTCAAAAAAGTAGTCAAAAAAGTTTGCGTGTGAGAAGCTTGATAATTGTGTCACACGGACTCACATCGTTTAATCACTTCCTTTCGCGCACGTACATAAGAGGAATTGTATTGCCCTCGTACGAGTGAAGGCAGAGATGATATTATTTAAATTTTTTCAAATTGGGTTTACTTTTGCTACACTAACAAGAACACGTGTAAAAGAAGATTGTTTTTTTTTAAGTAAAAATCATCATGAACGACACCAGGTAGGACAGTAAGCACCCATTAGTCATCTTGCAGCACGAACTCCTGTCAATATTTGAGTAGAATAATTAACACTGATGTATATGAAGGCTAACAATGAGCCCTATGAGAGAGAGCTTAGCAGACTTACTAATTAGCATTCTCATTTCGTACTCTGCTCAAAATTGAGTACATCATTTAGGCATTTGATATTGAAAAATTACCATCCCCCCCCCCCCCCCAAAACATCTCTGTCTTAATAAACGACAACAGCTTTAAAAGAAAATAATTATTCTTTACATCAGCGACTTTCTCTCTACGGAAAAGTAATGTCGTGTAAAATAAGGACAAAAAAAAATGGAAAACAAAAAATGCCATCAAAATCTATATTATGCATAAGCCCCCCACAGCCCACACACAAGTGCTTCGTTGGGGAAAGGTTTTTAAATTTTTTTTTCTTTTTTTTTTCGTGGATTAATTTGGGAATAGACTCACATTGAGTGTACTTTGATGTGTCCGGTTTTGGATTAACTTTTGTTTATATTTCTTTTTCGGAATTTTATATTCAAATTATTTTTTATGCAGCTAAGCCTTAAATATTTTTCCATCTATTGTCCCTAGCCTATAGAGGACATTTTAATAGACAGTCACAATTTAGATGGTTTGTATGTATTTTTTTTTTGTTTTAGATATAAATATGCATGTAGATTATGTTGGATAGTTTTGGAAAATGTGTGGCAGCATATTGAGTTGACAACTTTGTGATTTAAAAATGAAAATGATAAAGCATTAAAAAAAATATATATGTTTTATAAAAAAAAATAATCTGCATACAAATTACGCTGCAGGCGATTATCATTAAGCTTTGCGTCCTGCAACACTGCACTCTATTTATACTGGGGATGAACCTTAATTGGATTTTAACATTTTGTAGTAATTATGAGAATCGTGTCACCATGTAATTGCACAGGTGCATAACAAGAGGCGAATGCTCTTATGCTGTGTGTTTAAGGGGGACAAAAAAGGGCACGTATTTTCTGTTAAATGGCGACGAATTAAATTTATAAATTTGTAGTTAATAAATTTTCAAAATATGCAGTGAATCTGTAACTGATATTTATTGCAGAAGTTGATGGTGAAAAATCATCGAAACGCGGATGGACACTTTCAAATGTTTGTCTTTGCAGATGGATAATGGCAGAGGGAACAGAGTCTGGGATCTTCTCAAAAGATCAAGAATTAAGAGAATCTATAAGACAAGCAGCGTCTTTCAATCAGAGGTGCTAGCTGTCCTCAAGGCGACTGAGCAAATGCCGATGAGATCGATATCCGGAAGAGATATTGCTATCTACATCGAGAGCCAGGCCGCACTTAAGGCAATGGAATCAACTAACTTCAATTCTGATATAGTCATGCTCAAGGCATTATGCAATCAGAACCGAGTGAGACTGTGTGCCAGGACACTCCATTTTTGAAGGACATTGAAAGACGGATGAGCTGCTGGCTACTCGATAGTGGTGAGGTTCCTGACATAAAACCTCCCCTCTACATAATAAAGGGTTCCGTTGAGGAAATAACAATAAGGACTACCAACACCTAAGGTGGTCTAGTCTCGAAGGACACACGTTGTTAAAAGCTCTATGGCCACTTCTCGACTGTAAGTGTTTCAGGAGCTAAGAATACTAGTAGGAATCGTGACTGGGCATTGCCTCTTGCGAAAACATACAAAGAGTCTTGGACTGCCAGATCCAGTGTGAATGTGAGATAATCTCACGTAGTCGTAGGAAATTTTAAGGGAGATACTTCTTTGAATCTTTGGAGGAACTAGACGGTGCAAACTTCAAAGGCCTTTTTGGCTTTTGTAGGGTAATATACTAAAGGGACAGTGTTTAGGTTTTTTGTCTACCGTTCCGAATAAATAAATTCAGCTTTTCTTACAGGGATCGCGATGGGCCCACTTCGGTGCCTAGTGTTGTGTCTGTCATTGCCTTATCGCTGTCATTTGAACTAAACTCAAGTGAACTCCGTGAACCTTGGTAAGAATACACAACACCATAAAAGACAAAAAATATAAGCCGTAAACGGCCCACATAGAACCTAAAGCCCAACTTCTCCAACCATTTTGTGACCCGAATGGAAGGGAACGAATGCCTGTTTTATTATAAGCTTCCCATGACAGTTTTTATCTACTCTTGGATGTTTGTCAGACTTTCGCAAGATGTGAGGCAGCGAATAAAAGCTTTAAGATGGTATGGTTCGGATTTGAACCTAGGACCTCTCGCTTAGTAGGCCAACGCACTTAACCACTAAGCCAATGCACTCACCCTCAGGGAGTCAAGTGGTTGAATGAGATTGTGTTGCACATTTATTCAGTAAGAATTCGTGATTGTGATCTTCTCAATTAGAAAGGAAACAAAAATGGGACAATATTCCCAGAAGAATTAATTGATTATGGTGGACCTTTAAGTAGGCAGCTATATCCTAAGAATTTCACAAATAAGCTATTCGAAAAGGAAAGCTGAACAGCCAAAAAATAAAATCTCTGTGGTTATACTTTGATTTCTTTGATTGCGATTACACGACTTATAGAGTCCTTTCGCCCTTGAAAGTTAGTCAACGCGTCCAGGAGATCTGTTAAGATTACATGATATTTGAGTGAAAGTGACTAAGCCAAGGAGTTGTAAGTTATTTTTTTTAAATTCAGGGCCTTTGGGGAGGATTAGAAAACAGAAAGAGATGTACTTGAATTTTTTTGTTGGCTATAACACAAAGGAAAACCTAAGTGTGGCACAGCACTCAACATTTATAAGAAAAAAATCCTTGCATTTGTATTTTACTAAACGAATAAATAAAATATACACTTGAGCGTGGACTTGTGTGCATTCCTAGCATAGTAGGTATTGCGGTTGAGTTATTGCAGACATACAATCCATGGGGCCGTAAACCGGGAAAAGAATAAGGGGCTGAGGATACTGCCATTAAAGAAGGAATGGATTGGATTAGAAGTAATTTATAGGAGAAAATTTGTAAAAATGTAAAGTAGAGTGCTGTTGTGTTTCCATCAGTGCATTTAATTTATGTGAGTTGCAGACTTAAAACCGTCGAATGGGCCGAAATACATTTTACCATTTGTTAAAAAAGGATATCGTCTTACAAAAATGCTTGCATATTCGACAAGATAGCGACGTTTTCCTAATCTTGGCTTGATCTCGCAAAACTCTTAAAAGTGTTCTGGTGTGCTTTAATGAGAACACGTAAGTTGTTCTAGATGGACGATTTTGCCGACTGAAGAGTGGATGTTTAATCGCTTGACATATCCTAGCCAAACTTAAACTACAACTACAAAGTTGCCTCGCAAACGAGACGAAAGAAACGAGACACGATTTTCACCAGCTTATGAAAAACTCCATGTCCGTTTGATCACGTAAGAGGTTTAGCCATCCTCATCCTATACAGACGAATAAATAGGACGGGTAGATATTTGCGATGCTTAGAAGTCTTGATAGATCTATCTATCTTGAAACCTATTTCGTAAGATGGACTGATTTCCAGCCCGTGATATGACGGTGCCATCGCATATTAAAGCACTTTCGTATAAGGCGACTAAAGGGGGGAAGTTGACACGATTGGACAGCACTGGTGTTATAAAAGAGGGATACAAAAAAAAAACTGAATAAGTACCATCAATGGGAGGTCTATGAACCAATAAATCTCACACACATTTGGCCAAAGTGATGATGATGTGGTCGAACCCTCGAACTTTACATGCTAATTAGTTGAAATGCGGTACAAATGGAAATATTAAAGATGGAAATATGAAAGAAACGAAATTAGTATCGATTCGAAAAATGTTTTTTTTACACGTCCTCAGAACTGACTGTTGGACAACATTTCGCTACCTCGTTGATTTAATTTTGCTGGCCTGTTAATGTATACTGAGAGTAAATAAGTCGTATGTGGCTTAAAGAGGTCAAGAGTGAACTTATTTTCCGAGAAACTCATTCCGAATAGAGAAGTGGAATTCCTTTCTATCCCAATGAACTATCGCATAGGAATGAGTAAAAATAACACTCCACTTAAGTAAACAAAAGGCGTATAAAGGATCGCTTCTATTTATTTGTAGACGACTTATTTATATAAATAGACGAGATTAAGGTACGATTCCACGGCCATTTTTACGAGTATTTTAAATGCCACATTAGATAGACATTCAACCTACGATTAGTTATTGGTCATTCTCGAAAAAATGGCGATCACACGAAATGACTATCATTGTCATTTTTGTCCCAAAATCAAAAGACGGACACTACGAGTCATTTAGAATTTTCCGTTGTGGTGCCATTAAATCACGAGCGAAATAATGGCGACCACAGGATAACGACATGTCTTATAAAAATGACCAATGACAGAAATATAGCTACTTCCATTTAGTACGAATTTCTTAATTAAAAGAAAAAAAAATGTCCAAAGAACTTTTGCGATGATGGTGGAAATTGCGGAGACGACGTGTGTGCAGCGTCGTCTAAATGACTCGCAAAAATGGCCGTGTAATCGTTCCTTTGCGGGCACTTAGTTTAGACCCTGCTACGTTGGATGGTTATAACCGAAATTAAATTAGAGAAATTAGAAAGGTCTAACAAAGACGATTTTGAGATGTTGCCAATTGTGAAATTAGTCCTCGTCTTTATTTTCATGTTAAAGGTGGGTGCATTAAAATCTCTCTCATAAAACACAAAGTCAATTTGTCATTTTGAGTGATGCCATCCGAACCCTTGTCAGACACGTGTTGTGCGAAAAAAAACAAAAATACTTCTCCCCACCTACAGCCAAGATATGCATAATGAGCATATCCACTTAATGACGTATCAGAAAACATTATACACACTCGCATTACCCCCATTCATCATTCTGATTCATTTAACAGGTGGTTTAGCATTTTTGTCAGTCACCTTCAATCATAGCATTAACACCCCTGTCACTGTTGTACATAAGTTCTTAGACAGCAAACGTAAATCTTAATCCAATCCTTGTCGCTCCATTAAGCTCGTAATAATATCGATTCATATCTCTCGTTTGAGAAAGTCCTGTCAGATTTATTTTTCCCTTTTATTACACTCTTTATTAGGCTTTTCGACTTTGACTTTAATTTAACTCTATGAATGTTGATGCCATACCTAGAGTACGCGAAGTACGTACGTAGAACGTATGATGAAATGAAATAACGAAATAGAATGCCGAATCATCCATCGTATACGTCGTGGTGATGACGGACGCTGCATGCTTTATTCTAGGTACACATATGTCAAGTCAAAAAGTTCTGCTACCTATCATCTGTGCTACTGGTGCTGCTGATGTTGGGTCGGGATAAACTTTGTTCGTATTCGGTTTTGTTTAGGGAAGCGAATCTGTTATGCTGGATTTTTTTTTCTTGCTTTTGTGTTTAGTGTATCCCTTTAACGGAAAAACTTTGTTTTTTGTTTCCTTATTCATTATAGAGTTTACCTTCTTTGATGGTGTGGCTCAGTGTGGTTGGTCACAGTTGAGCCACGGTGCGAAAAAGGTTTAAATTAATTAAGTACTGAGCGAGGTAAGGGTGCACACAAATAGTCGACGTGAAGTGACGCGTTAAATTGGAAAACTCGCAACTTTTATGTGCTCACCAACAGGTTACAGAATTTTAATTAGAACTTTGTCCAGAAATGTCAGAGGAAAAAAGAAGGTGTGTGGAATATAATGTTAAATGAATTCTTCCAGATTTCGAAAGATTCTGACTCAACACTACGAAGGACTGTGATTTATAACTCGTGATTGTGTTTGGCTCAAGTTGAAGCTCAATCACAATTTCTACGAAGAAAAGCTTATCACATAATGAGTAGGACTTAAAGTAGTTCCGAGGTATTCGTTAAAACACTAAGCCGACAGGATCTGCAAATTCCATGAAAAACTTGTATGCTTTATCAGAATTCAAAATAGATAGTCCTTGCAGATAATCAAAACTAATTTACTAATCAAGATACCAATTCGCGTAGCGATTTTTGTGCCTTCTATAACTTGCAGCCCCAGCCGTGCTGGAATTTTTTATTTCAGTCTTTATTTTCATCTCGAGCTTTGTTGTTGCTCTCGTTCATCTAAAGCAAGCCAAAATTTACGCAAGTCCATATTATGTTACGTTTCGTGTGGCAATGGTATGTTATAGTATTTGCTGAGGTTTAGACCCGAACCACATCTATGAAGAGAGTTCTTCTCTCTAAGTAGACGCTAGCCTATCTTATATCTATCGTATCTACGACTATCTGAAATTTGGACCAAAAAATATGCAATAAATTATGTGTGGCTTTGGTATGCGAAAACTGTGAAAATCCGGAAAAGTATTGTTCTAGGAAACCGTCGATACTGCAAAACAAATAGATTCGAAACTCCTGACCCCAAAAATAAAATGTTCAACCAAACAAAAAAAAACCTGTGGACTTAACATAGGCCCCTGATTGCATAAAAGGAGAGATAATATTACAAGGAATAAATTATCGAGTGCTATGTGGTCCTGCTTATGAAGAGCCCGAATGGAGGAGAAGGTACTATCACGAATACTATAAACTGCACAAAGATGTGGATGGTTCGTAACGATGAGAGAGAGACCGAACTTTCGTTTTAAATACTAAGCCATCGAGCTTGGCCTTGCTTAATAGAACCAGCGAGCTGAGGATAAAAGACTGCCGGGTCTCGGCCATGTACTCTATGAAATCTGTCCTACAGCAGACTATACATGCCAACGCTGTAGCCTACATTACATAGCTTGGGCTGTGTGCCCTTTATCAGCGTTCTTTAAGCAGGACACCTGTCCTTGGATGTTTATTTCTAACGTTTCAACAACAATATAAAATATTGCATTTGAACTTCTTTACTCTTACTTACACTGTCAATCATAGTAATCGTATTAAGGATATAGAACAACTTCAATTCTGTTGGCAATCAAATTTTTAGGAACTTGTGCAGAAAATAGATGCGTATGTATTGCAAAGATCCATAAGACAATGAACGGGCTATATCGCCAAGAAAATTACGTATTGACATTTCGATGAGGCTTCATGCGAATAGGATAGATGTACTGCACAGATATAAGATCAATGCAAAAGCTGTAGAGAATCTGACGAAAAATAATCCAACCATAATCTACTATGCACATTTTTCAGCAACCGCAGGAGTTTTGAGGTATTGATTGTACCTGATTTGGAAAGTTTTGTAAAGTAATATTCCACATTAAAAGGATTCAAAGGAGTTCTAAAGGGTATGATTGCACATTTCAAAAAAAGTTTCAAAGTCTAAGCTCTAAAATTGACGTGGTCTCTGTTGGTGAAACATGGTTTTCTGGGGATTCTATGTGTTGTATAGAAGGGTATAAAGTCTTTTGTTGCGATAGAACTGGTCGGGTTGGTGGAGGTGTTACCATTTTCGCACGGAGTGAATTATATTGCAAAATAATACGCAAATGTCAAGTATGTGATATTGAATATTTATTTATTGAAATAAAGTGCAATGGCAATATAATAGAGTTAGGGTCAATGTATCAACTCATAATGTATCTCAATATTGGATGAGCTATCGTTCGTGTCACCTTTCGTCATTGTTGCCGGTGCTAAACACATTGCGTCCCACCCAGTTTACAAAGGTAAGGTACTACCTAACTTGGTATGTTTTTTGTTAGTCACCTAAATAAGGCACTTCTTTGTGACCAACTACCTGCTTCTGGGTTCTCTAATCATGACTTAATTTACTTTTCTTACAGCTTCAGAGGTTATAAGAAAGTTGACAAACCCCAGTTAGATATTTTTTTGAACTCTATTGAATGGTTTCGAATATACGGTATACGGTATATTCTTCAAACTAATATAAACTCACTGTATGAATCACAAGTGCCCCTAACTACAAAGCTGTTCCGAAACCAGTCTTGGTTTAGCAATAATATTAAGGCCTTAATTAAGGAACGTAACTTAGCATATAAACGCTGGAAAGTATTTCGGCTTGACGAATTGCACAATGTGTATAAAGTTTTATGAAATAGACTTGACCCTTCACTTAAAAAAGATAAACTCTGGAAGTCATTGACCTGGGCAAGCAAATCAATAAAAAAAAACTTTTATTTATTAATTGTGACGAACTCAACAGAAGCTTCATTCCTATGACTTCTACAAAGAGGTGAGTTACAATTAGTTGAAGATCCGTTTAATGACCTACACACTGCTGTTGGGTAGGATACTGTTTTATAAAGCTTTTTTAGGTTGGAAGCAATGGTTAGTAATGGCGTCCAAACGTCATCTGTCAAAGTGAAAAGTTTTCATAATACTCTGCCATTTAATCATGGAAAGACTTACAAACGAGCAACGATTTCAAATTATTGAAAATTATTATCAAAATTCGTGCTCTGTGAAAAATGTAAAAAACAGTTTTATCGAAAAATTGTGTTCAGCGATGAGGCTCATTTCTGGCTCAACGGATACGTAAATAAGCAAAACTTTCGCATCTGGAGTGATGAACAGCCACATACCATACAAGAATTACCGATGCATCCCGGAAGCGACAGTTTGGTGTGGTTTCTGGGCCATATTTCTTCAAAGAAGACCGTGGAAGAAACGTTATCGTCAACGGCGAACGATATCGAGCCATGATACCCAAATTTATTTTTGCCGCAGTTGGCTGAGTTGAACTTGGTTGACATGTGGTTTCATCAAGACGTTGCCACATGCCACACAGCTCGTGAAACAATGAAAATGTTGAAGGATGAATTTTGTGGGCAGCTTATCTCTCGAAATGGGCCTCTTGATTATTTCTTGTGGTGTTATGTAAAGTCGTTAGTCTATGTGGACAAGCCGAATACGATTGAAGCCTTACAGGATACCATAACACGCGTAATTCGTGGAATACAGGCCGAAATGCTCAAAAAAGTGACGCAAAATTGGACCTCGGAGAATGGGCCATTTGAAAGGGAGCCGCGGACAACATTTACAGTAAGTTGTCTTTAAAAGGCAAATGCCAAAAGACTATTTAAAAATAAAAATAAATAAATATTAGGCGTAAACGGCCCATACATGACCTAAAGCCTAGCTTCTCCAACAACTGAGTGTGCGAAGATATATTTTTGACACAAACTGAGGGGACCTACAGTTTAATGCCGATTCCGAACGGCAATTTATTTTTGAGAAACTTCTCATGAAATTTCTTTCTCTTGGATGTTTGTCAGACGTTCGCAAGAGGTGGGGCAGCGAATAGAAACTTTCAGGTGGTACAGGTCTGGATTTGAACCAGCGACCTCTAGCTTTGTGGTCCAACGCACTTAACCACTAAGCCACTGCACCCACGAAAAGCTTATTTATCGAATACAATAAAAATTTTGAATATTTGATGCAAATTTGAGTGTTTTATTCGATTTTTAAAAAACGTTATATAATACATTTATTTAACACAATTTCTATGACCAGTACATTTCCCTCTGCTTGGAAACAAGCTAAGATCATACTTGTACCTAAAAGATCGCCATTCTTCCTTTTCTTTCAAAAGGTTTTGAAAGGCTTGTGAATAATCAAACACGAATGACAACAAAATGATATGTTGCAATCAGTCTGGTTTTCGGTCCAGTCATAGCTGTCTTCTTCTTCTCTCCATTCAAGGATCAGGTTATGATTAGGATTATAGGGATAATAACCCTCCAACTTCCCTGCATTCCTACTGGTCCGCCTGTGGGATTCGCCGGTTCGCCGGTTCGACCTCAGAAAATATCTGCAGGCCTCCCGATTTTGGATCACTTCATCATTGAGGCCAATCGAATGCTGGTGTTTCTGCATTTGTGTGATCCAGGAGTTTTTAGGCCTGCCGCACTTACGCAATTGTAAGGAAACGTTGATTGCCATTGAATTTTTGAGGGGGTTCGTTGGATCCCGCCTTTGAACATGACAATACCAACTGAGATGTTTTCTTTGACGTGTAGGTTTCCTCGGATTCAGGATCTTCTAATTCGATCAAACTTTGTTACTCCTGCTGTCATGCGCAGCATCTTTATCTCAGCTGCTGTCAACTTGCCCTCATACTTTTTGCACATTGTCCAGCATTGTGAACCGTATGTGAGCGCCGGACGCACAACTGCGGCGTAGAGCCTTCCTTTCAGCTTAGGGAACATTTTTCGGTCACAGAAGATGGCAGAGTTTTCCTTCCACTTCATCTAACGGTCATCCAGTCCGTACTACAGCTTTAATTGTAGACTGCAGCAATTTTTATTTCCATTCACTTTTCCGATAAAAAAAGACAACTTCAATATTTGTCTTTCATAAACTAACACAGCCGAGTGGGACACATGTTCAATTCAAGCCACAATATTTGGCTAAAATGATGATTTGCTGTAAACGTATCAAGAAAGAAAATCCCAAACTCCGTTTATTATTTCATCAAATAGTAGGCATCAGTCTGTCAATGGCACAAGACAAACAGTCTTTGCAGTCAGAGTTGAAACAATCTCCCAATTATTGTAGCCAACACTCAGCGCCTCATTTAACCCCACAAAGTAACAATCGTTCGAAATCGATCAAAGAAGTCGTGTATGTTGAATGTTGAATGTTATGTTAGCAAACAAACATACCTACACTTCCAATTATTCCACATGTCCTTACAATTTACCTAATTACACAAAATTAATTTCTCTCTCTTCATTCACATGGAAAAGTGTAAATCATTTTGTATCCAATATCTGTGTGCGCTTTTATCACATGGATTCACATTAAATCAATAAGGATAACGTCAATGCCGATGAGGTGATGATGATAAGTGGGAGTTGACGCCGAGAGGGCATTCGACAAACGAACAAGTTCTCGTCGTTGTAGATGCGCATTCATTGAACTCCTAATGGGATGAAAACGTCTGAGTGCTCAAAGTTGTTGACATGTGAACAGCAGAAAAAAAGCAAAAAAAAAAAACCGTTTCTTATCATTAATTCGAATGAATTTTATTCCATTCGACACGATTGACAGATGATTCGTGCTATGGATTTCCACATAAAACTTGTCTCTTGATTTAAAAGAATAAAGTTTTTACCTATTCTTCGAAAGTAGTGACTTCCAAGTTGTGGAGAAAAAATAGAACAATTTATTCATTCTGTGTTTTTTTTTTGTTTAACTCATGACAAAAAAAATACATAACAAAAACCAGCGAAGATTTTCTTTTCATTTTGAAAGTTTCTTTTTTTAACCAAGCATCTTTGTCTAGAAATTGAAGTTTATCTAGCGCCACTGGTGCTCGGAAGTGTAAAAATTAAAGTTTGAACTTCTTACGTGCACACACACAATTAAAAGCGAAGCTCGAGAATAAAAGTTTTATTTTCGATTGCGTGAGAGTTACAAGAGTTAAAAGAAAAAAGTACAATTGAAAGACAAATAGTATGTTGAAACTGGTGTTGAAATCTTCATTTATTTAAAAGTTTATCTCTTCCATCAAGGTTTATTCTATTTATGTATAAAATGCACTTTGTTTTTGTGACAAATTGTCACACGAGGTTAGATGTATATGCCCAAATGTTCCAAAAGATTTTCACAGCCACATCAAGATCAAGCCAAAGAAAGAGCTTTTGTCTGTTGACGAACATCGAGCTTAGACTATGAAGACCGTCGCCATGAAGGATAGGAATTCTTCTGGAAAAGATAGCCTGTTTATGCAACACAAACACAAACTGGCTGCGGACATCATTTCGGTACAATCTGGAGAAAAAGAAAGGCGAACCATAAAAGCAGTGAAGCCGCTGAGTATGCGGGATTCCGTACAGTGACCTTGTTTAGGCAGAGCTAAGCCAAAAGGACACCACCAACACGTCAAGGAATCATTGTGATAGACAGATAGAAAGTTAAGATAGTGATTAGAGTAAACAGAAAGCCTAATTAAAAGCTTCGTCAAAGTGGTAAACAACCATTCTAAGACTCTTGCCAAATTCTCCAAAGTCCATGGAAAGCTTGTATCCTGAGCTGGGAAAAATGTCTTTGATCGCCTGTTGATACAAACAGAGCTAACCATGAGCTTTGACAAAACAACTCGAACAAGGGCACGACACTCTTCAAGATATCCGTACAGAGAAGAAAAACATGCTTTCATCCGCCGAAGTTGACCAAGTTGATGTGTGAGATAATTTTAAACGAACAATTTTTCCGGCGACACTTTCCAGCAGCCATTCCAAAAAGCGAAAAACGGTTAGGCCGAACAGGATAACATCGGATTTTTGATAGAAGACGGGTGACATCGGGACCTGGTGGATCAGGATTATAATCTTTAAACTCACGAGAGGCGATCCCATGCGGAAGGAAACAGGGAAAGGACCCCCTGTTAATTGAACCATCATAAGAGCGTATGAAACGTACATGCACCGAGCACTAGATGCTTGAGGGGGGAACGGGTATCACAATGAGTAAAAAATGCCCATTCTGTTTCCCACTTGAGACTAAAAGTTCAAATATTTGGGATGTTTTTTTATGTAGTTGCTTTTTCGAAAAGAGATAAAACTGACATTTTGTTGTCAAATCTGGCAACTCTAATATTCAGTTTGATATGCCATTTTGTCATGAACAGGCTGACAAATGTACAACGCTTGCAAATCGTGCAAATTTATTTCGAAAATAATGGTTCAGTTCGCGAAGTTTACCGCAAAATTTTGTTTAGTGAGCTCATTTTGGGTTGAATGGCTACGTCAACAAGCAAAATTGCCGCATTTGGAGTGAATAGAATCCATATGAGACCCTTGGAATGCCATTACATCCAAAAAAACGGGTGTGCTCTATGGGCTGGTGGAGTCATACTTCTTCCTGGAGAGTCAGTTACAGTTAATGGAGACCGGTATAGAGCCATGATAACCGACTATTTTGTTCCCGAATTTGATGGCATGAATGTGGATGAGATGCGGTTCCAACAAGACGGAGCTACGTGCCACACAGCGTACGTCACAATCGATTAATTGAAGGAAACATTCGACGAGCGCATAATTTCGCGGAATGGACCTATCAATTGGCCATCAAGGTCGTGCGATTTGACACCATTGGATTATTTTCAAAACAAAGCCAACAAACCAGAAACGTTAGGGGACTTGGAAGCCAACATTCGTGACGTGACATTATCCTTCCAATAAAGCCAAATTGATGGACATTAAAATGATTTTCTTGTGTTTTATTTCAATTCGAAGTTCAATACCTCTAAAAAAAAACCCTTTATAATCAAAAGCAACCATGGAATCATCATGTCAGCGTGGTATAGAAGATTAGACAAGAAAACTCTGTTATCATTCTGTGACCGAAAATAATCCTCCAAACTAAAAGGAAGGCTCTATACCGTCCGTAAAGTATGACACAGCAGCTACTAAGACAAGGAATAAGAGGTTGCCAAAAAATCTGAAGAAAGCTTCGAGTCAGAGAACCAATCTGCAAAAATTGTCATGTCCTAAGGAGAGAACCCCGAGGAACCGCGTCAAAAAGCAATGCAAACAAACAAAAGCGAGATCACAACAAAAAATCATTTGTTTGGCTTCTGTGACGAAGCAATATGAAACCGGGAGAGCTGTAAATATTTCCTTGAAGACAAACTGACAGTAAATTAGGAAATTGTGATCACTATTAGAAGAGAAGGCTTATTCTCATGATTTCAAACGATTCCCAAAAATTAAGAAAATGATTTCCACAAAATTATCGGCCAATAAGGTTGAATGAAAGGGTTGGATGTAAATTCTGTGCGGCAGTTTTTAGCAGCTACTTATGGGTTTAGGAAAGCTGTTTATATAGTACGCAATATCTCTCAGAAGTTTTGTGAAACATAAATCCTATCTATCTGTTGATGAATCATTTGAGGTCGATTGAGGGACCCTCCCGAGTCGCACATGCTCTCCAAGAACTGTGATCCCAGCAGCTTCTGCAGAAGTCATATTAAAAAACTCCTTACCATGTTTTCAATGATGCCCGGTTTTGCAGGGTCTTCGATCTCTTACTATCAATAGCAGGCCGCAGGCTACATCTTCAATGAAGCTCCTAGCTATGTTGAAGGCTAGTGGTATTTGCCCGTTAGCCAATTGTAAGTCCTAAATAGAATTAGGCGATTTAAGGCAAAGCAAACGCAATTGCCAATGTGGAGGAATGTCTATGAGATGGACAAGACAACTTGACCAGACAAGACTGGACTTGACTTTTTATTTTGTTCTGCAAATTTAACTCTAAAAAATCGAGCGTTGCTATTTTGACATAAAAATCGCCTAATTTACATTCTGCATAACTTACTCGTAATCTTTGAACCTATCACAGCTGAGCAACCTTGTTTTATATTTTTATTTCGTTTTGCTAGATGCCTGAATTAGATTCATTTAATTAAATATTTAGTTCAAAGTTCACTGCTTCACTAATTTACACAGATAGGGATTGGCTAAGACTTATTACTCCTTAAGACACAATGCACCTTTTTATTTTCCGCCGGTGACACAACTTATTCGAGCGTTCCTACCCAGAGTTAAAATATGAAGTTGATTTAGGCATACGTGAAATTAGGTAAACTTTAAAGAGTAATCAGGTATTTTACCAGACCCCGATCCATTTCCTTTATAAAGCACTATTTTAGGTCAAGGATTGAATATTGCTTGCACAAATGGAAATCGACCTCCAAGCGTTATTCTAACCTATACTCGTCTTTATTCAAAAACCAGCAGTTTTTCTAGTTTATGATTCTCAACTTATATTGAATTTTCAACTTGACTACTCAATCGAGAAATGGTAATGTTGTAAAGAATTAAACGGAATTATTCCTAGAAATGAACTATGATGATGAGGGTCAATTTTTTTTATTTTTTTTATTTTTTTTCTAAATAATAAATCGATTAATTTTTTCTGGGAACTATAAGCTTATGGAAGGCTTTACTAAATTAAATTCATTATTTTTTTTATATCTATTGTTCATTCTTCTGCGAGTAGAAGAGATGTATCCTACCCACCCACTACTTCGATTTTATTCTAAACGTCCACAAGAACACGGAGGAACACTCAACGAAAAGGGACGGACGTTGCATATAACGTAAAGTATGGATAGACAATCAGCCATACATAATGGTTTGCAGCTTTAACAATTTTAAAATGTTTTTTTCAAAAAATATTAGTTAAGTACTTGTACTTGCAAAATTTGTTAGTTTGATGCGAAAGTTTTTCATTAGTTCAAGTAAATTTTATTATTTTTCTATTTAAATTTACCTTAGGATGGTAATCCCTACCATGTGGTTGCATTATTATTATAAATTAGCTGACTCGGTGAACTACGATCCAAAATTGTTAACTTAATAAAAAAAAAATAATTCCGAGTGTTTCAATCAAACCGTAATGGTTGACGTGTTCACTGACCTGCCGCTTTATAGTGTACAACATTTTTCGTTCCATTTTCTGGCGCTTATAAATACGTACAAAGCGTATAAGACACGTAAGTACGACACGTACAATTGACCATGTGTGGGAAACAGGGGAATTCAAAATTGATGCGACAAATATCCATCCAGTCATAGCGAAAGCGAGATGCGCAGAAAACTTCAATGTGAATGGCAAATCGTTCGGAATAAGCGGTCTCCGCAGAATGAGAACATCTTCGACTTTGAATTTTCCCCTCAAAATTGTCGCTTGAATGACAATTTTATTTTAGATTCTAAACGATCAAACGCGTTCAATCGTTACAAAGTTTCGCTGTATTGAGGTTGCGACGACATTCTTAGTTTTTGCAGCCAAAATCGCTCGTGCACTCAGGCGTCAATCATGGTCAACATAATCATGAGCGATATAGGGAAACAGCGATGTTGAAAAGTGAATTTCCACAGAATTTTTGTCAATCAGATCGGTGGATAAGTCCACTGGAATCACAGCATTGCGCATCGCCAAAAAATTGCTTAAGGTGCGATCAGACGGTCATCCAAACTTGTCATTCCGGATGACAACCTGACGTCATTATGACGTAGAATTTATCCTAAAGTGGTTATCCCGTCTGAAAAAAAAAAAAGTTTTCTGACGTCAGCATGTCATCCGGATGACAAGTTTGGATGACCGTCTGATCGCACCTTTAGAGAACTCTGAAGCGGACTGGTCATTTCTTAAAGCAACTCGCATGTTCGTTTACAATTGCAATTTGTTCACGTATCGCGAAAAAGCTGATATTGAACAGGCAGCGTTCAATTCATCTGGAGTTGACCTTGGAATGACAGGCTTGGTCTTGGAGACGTGGCGTCGTTTAACATTTTGTAAAACTTTCAATGCGCGATTCTACGCCATTCTCGACATGTCTCAGATAATAATCTAGCAATACTTTTGCTATTGCAGAGTTCTTTGAAATGCGGTTCATTCATTTGCAGATTCAGTGGCAATTTTAATGCAGAACGTAACGAGTCAGATCTCGAACGAATCGTAGGTAGCCAAAGTCAGTGAAAATGTTTTCGAACAAATTTACTAAATACTAGATCTTCCCGTATTTGAAATTTTTCTTTAAATTTTCCTAAATATTGTCCTTCCTGGGGCTAATACGAATCCATCAGGCCCTAAATCGAACTAGCCGTTCACGAGTTATGAGTGAATACTCGGACGACAGTGTCTTAGGTTTGATATTTCATTTGAGTCTCTCAGATTGAACAAAGTGCTAATTATATAAAGTGTGTTTTTTTAAGAGGTACACTATTTTAACTGGCGCCCATTTTGTCAGCTGTCAAAAGATTTTTTTTGGCTTGGTTTGGCATTGAATAGACTGACGCCTGAACAACGCTTCCAAATTGTGCGAATTTATTTTAAAAATCATGGTTCTTGGACTTTTGGTTGAAGGATACGCCAATAAACAAAACTGCGGTATTTGGAGTGATGTTAATCCTCAAGTGTATGTTGAGAGATTGGTAAATCCACAAACACTGACTGTTTGGTGTGCTTTATGGGTTGTTGGAATAATTGGTCCGTACTTCTGTAGAAACGATCCTGCCCAGAGAGTTACAGTCAATGGTGACCGCTATAGAGCCATGATTACTGACTTTTTCGTTCATCAATTGAACAACCATGATGTGCAGGAGCTGTGGTTTCAACAAGACAGCGCATCATGTCACACAGCTCGTGTTACAATTGACTGATTAGTAACCGCATGGTTTCATGTAATGGAGCCGTGAATTGGCATCCAAGGTCGTGCGATTTAACGCCCCTTAACTATTCTCTGTGCGGCTATGTGAAGTCGCTAGTCTACGCCGATAAGCCCGAAACGATTGACCACTTGGAGGGCAACATTCGCCGCGTTATTGCCGATATACGGCCACAAATGTTGAAAAAACTCATCGAAAATTGGACCTCCAGATTAGACTATGTCCGAGCCAGCCGTGGCTCGAAACTAGTGCTTATTTCGCGAATGGTAACACTTAGCTCATGTCTGATTTGACAGATTATTAGTTTTATCCTTCCGCTGAACGAATATGGTTGTGTATATGCTTGAACAACGAACAACAACAACTTGAACAACAACAAGGAGTGGCCGTTACAGTGAATGGCGATCGTTATCGGGTCATGTTGAACGAATTTTTGTTCACAAAAATTGAAGAGGAGGATATTGGCAACATTTGGTTTCAACAGGACGGTGCTACGTGCCACACAGCCGAAGCTACACTCGATGTTTTGCGCCCTGTTTCAAAAAAAAAGTTATTTGGCGGACCCTATATTATCTGATTTTCTGAAAACACAGGCATTTTGTAAGGCACAACAAGTTAAGAATAGGAAACAGTTTTTTTGGATGGGAAGACATACATAATAATTCATAATAGTTTGTAGAATTTCACCGATTCGGTAGCATAGCATTTCTCTGCTCAATTCCATGCAGAATGAAACAGTAATCGATGAATTTTAAAAAAGGGTTAAAACAAATCGAAACAATTTTATTTCGCAATCAGATTGTTTTACGCTTACAGCAGTCAAAGGAATTCAATTGTTTTTTGTTAAATTGAGTGGCATACTTTATTAAAACTTACAAACTGGATTTTAATATTTCCATTGGTGTTTTCGCTCAAAAGGAACTAGCTACCAGAAAGAACACGGCGATGACGTACGAATTTAAATTCTTTTCAATAATACCGGGGAAAATGTTTTCAAGTACAAAGCAATCCTCTAGATTTTTAAAAAGGATAGTTTAATAAGGTTTAGTTGTTTATTTCTATTGTTAAAGTTAATTTTAGGTTAGTCCAACTCTGCAGTTTTCAAACGTTCTACGTAGGAATTTGAACCAGTTTTAACTCCTGGAATGGGTTCTTTTAAATTTCAGTAGTTTTCTTTTGCCGTAGGGGGATGTAAGCGTTGCGTTCTAAACGACATGGGTCCTTGCCAGATTATTGGCCTATATGAACAAATTTATATGCACTAATAACAGTATTCTATAAAGAGGTAACGTCTATTTGAGCACTCAGACAAAATACACGGGGTAAAATTGCCGTATCCAACTTAGGTAAACAATGTTGTATGGAAACTATCAAACATGCAAATCGCAGCCTTAAAATAAGCTCATTCTGGGAATGGGAAATATGTTAAGTTTACTTCAAATATTTAGGAGAATGAACCAAGAAAATATGTTAATGTATGCTAAAAATAAATTCTACTCTGCCTTAGAACCAAGCTGATATTGGAAACCAATTGCTAATTATGCTAGATCAAGGACTCTGACTTAGTTATGCAACAATTTTCCCGGGTGTAATTTTGGTTTATAAATGGGTTCAATTTGCATAGAAAGGGCCTTGTGAAATAAATATAAAGAATTTAATGAGAAAGAAAAAAATCCTGGGGACCACTCAAGACTTGACGCACGGGTATTAGGAAATTGGGAGATGAGAAAATGGGAGATACCGATGCACGTAGGTTTTAAAATGCCTGTAAACTTTAATGTGAAGGAAAGACAGAGCGTGGTAGAGCGTTCAACATTCGCGTAGTACGGTTAAGAAACGAATTTCACTGCACGTCCGAATACAGGCTTAAGGGTGAACTGATGTGCATTCCTAGCATGGCGAGTATTACGGTTGAATTGCTGTAGGGGTGGAATGCAACTATTTCGTTTGAGCACTTGTGGTGGAAACATCCGGTAGTTCTATAAGAAAACAAAGCAACTGGCTGCTGGCTTCAAGACCGGAACACAGGGTCTTCGTAACAGCGATGGAAACCTAGTCACCGACGCGCAGGGAATATTAGATGTATTTAAGCAGCATTTCCAGCAGCTGCTTAATGGACAAAATGTAGAGAGAGTGATGGGGCAAGAAGAGAACCCGCGTCCAGTCAATGAAGAACCAGTCCCTCTGCCCAGTATAGAAGAGGTTGGCTTAGCTATAAAAAAGCTAAAGAACAACAAGGCCGCCGGCTCTGATGGTCTACCGGCAGAGCTTTTCAAATACGGAGGTGATGTTATATAAGGGCGCATGCACCAAATCATCAACCAAGTTTGGGTGGATGAAAGCATGCCCGATGACTCGACCATCAGCTCCATATGTCCCATCTACAAGAAAGGCGATCCTATGTCTTGCAAGACCTATCGAGGCATATCCCTGCATAATGTCGCATATAAGATCCTATCCAACGTACTGTGTGAACGTCACAAACCTTTCTGCAACACACTAATCCGCAACGAGTTTCAAGTCGAGACACACCAGGGCAGGTGTCAACACGGAAGGCACTACCTTCACCAGATCAGTCCAAATGCTGGGGTACGCGGACGATATAGATATCATCCGTTGATAGAGGCTTTCACGGCTATTGAAGAATAGGCGAAACTAGTTGACCTTGAAGTGAATGAGGACAAGACTAAATATATGCTATCAACAAACAAACAACCATCTGCCCACCGACTAGGACAAAATGTCACTGTTGATAGCAGCAACTTCGAGGTAGTTAAGGAGTTCATCTACCTCGGGGTAAACATCAACTCCACAAATGACATCTTAGTGGAGATCCGTCGAAGAATTACCCTAGGAACCGCTGCTACTTCGGTTTGGCAAAACAAATGGGTTCGATGGGTTTTAAAGACCAAGCCATCGCGGATGCCAAAGCCCTTGGGCTGGACAACTGGAAGCAGCGTGCTCGGGATCGCAGAGGGTGGAAGGCAGCCGTATCTCAGGCAGGGAGCCCGTTAAGTAATGTATGTACTTGTGGTGGAGATACCGATAAAAAAATGACAGGCAAGAGACATTACGACGATGACCCAACTAAATTCGGTTATAGCCACCGATATTTCAAAAAGAAAGAACTGCAGTACCATGTATGATTTGGCAGAAAAGGTAGAAGATTGTTACAAGTTTGAAGTTGACAATGAGTGGCAAGAATTAGTTGCATCAATTTCAAGTGATGAAAAATTGTTGTTGAAAACCTAAAAAGTAGAAGGTTTTTGGAGGAAGATTTCAAAAATTAAAAAACATGATGGTTCTAAATGTTTTTCAAATTTAATGAAAGTTTTCAAATATTCCTTATCGTTAACTCATTCCAACGCAGAATCCTAACAATGTTTCTATAGTAAGATGTGAAAACTAAAAAAAGAAATAAAATAGACGCGAATCCTTAAATGCAACCTTTTTGTTCACTCCCTACAAAATATATGAGCCTATATAATGTCTACTGTTCTTTAATTTGCTTGTTCTGTTTTTTTTAGTTATTTAGTCTTACATTGTAGTACCTTTTATTTGACCGCTGTGATCTCGTATTACTGAATTATAAAATATTTGTTTTATATTTGTTTGTTTGCTGTTTTTTCCGTTTCAATAAAACGTTTTTTAAAAATTCTGTCATTGTTTTTGAAGTGAAGATTTTGTGAAGCAGTCATAATTCACACTTGAAAACAAGCATATACTCGGCAAGAAATCGAGAAGAAAAGTGCGTATGGATTAGATGTGTATATGGCAATCCACTGATGATCCCAAAAAACCGCATCTGGGTGAAACGCCTTTAAAACTATAGGTCGCAAAAATTTATATAAAGCAACTATTGTTTGAAATAATACATAATGTATCAACTAGTAATAGTTGATGACGGTTTTAATTTACAATTTTTTAAAAATGTCATTATGGGAAAATTATGGGAATTTCGGTCGAACGGAGAGCGAAAAAAGGGAAAAAAAATGTTTCATGGGAAAAACCAGTCCAAAGACATATCAACACTGGTCGCGATCGCCAATAAGTTTTACCGCTCGATATGCGCCACTGTCCCACTATGGGTCTAAGTTTATCAAGTCGAAAAGACTCTTTATTTTAAATATTAAAACTCAACGCATGTGCTTGCCTGTTTTTAACAAGAACTAAGCTGATTTTACCAAGCCAGATTTACTTTAGAAATTACCAAGTTCAAAATTTCGGTAGGCCTCATGTGGCTTATACCGCTACTTAGTCCAATTTTGGGCAGGTTTTTCTCTGAATGGGTAAGTTCTGAAACAAGTTCTTTCACTTTTATAAACCTACGGTATAGAGTATTGGGTTAAGTTGCAACGGAAGCTATCTCCGGAACTCCTGGCAAATTTTAAAATTCCTGTTATTTTAAAAAATGGTTTCACTTTCCGGTTAAGTGAAGGGTACTAAGGGTTTGTTCATTACCCAATATAAACCCAATTTCAATTCCGACTATTCAACGGCACCTTCCTCAATTAAAAAGAAAACTTCCTTGTGCCTTGGGACATACAAATTTCATCATTAAATCAAACAAAAACAAAACTTACCTTGAAATTCCTTGCGCGCCGCACTAACCGATGTCACTATATTCGCCACATGACCCAAAACTGTAGCAAACAACATCAAACCGAAGAGCAGCTGCAATATCACAAACACATATTCACCCTTCGATCGGGGCTTCGGCAAATCACCGATCGTCGTTAAAGCTAACGTACACCAATAATAACTCTGTAAATATTGTTTAACTACATCGGCCGATTCCGAGTCATGGTACACCCAGTTCCGTGAGCCGAAACCATTGTTCTTATGTATAATATGATATAAACATCCATTCCAATGGAATATCACAAGTAGATAATGTATGAGCGCCGTCGATCGGAATAAATTCGGATAGTTTGTATGGCGTTCGGTACGATCCATGAACGCCCAAAATCTATAGATTTTCACTAGCCGAAAGGAGCGCAGTATCGAATTGAATCCGATCGATAAGTATAAAAAATCTAATGGCAGTAGACACAGGCAATCAATGTAGAATGTCGTTGAGTTCATGTAGTGTTGGCGTAGTTTTGAAGAGTCGGTCTGCAAAACACCATCCTCTAGGTAGCCCGTTCGAAAGTGGAAAAGTATATCTACAAGATATAGAAAATCTGAGAGGTAGTCCAGGCAAAACCACACGATAATAGTTTTGCCGTTGATCTCTTGAAAGGCGAATCGGTAGATTATCACCCAGAAATTGTACAAAAACGCTAAACTAACAACCATTGACCAGTAGTAGCAGAGTCGACCCGCCGGATCGAATACAAATGTAAATTTGGCCGCAGATCCAGCGGTTACCGCTGAGCTTGTACTGTTGCGAAATCGTAGATTTGAAGTGTTGCCACTATTTGGATTACCACCGCCAGCCGTTGTCGGACAACCAGAACGTCGGTTTAGTCTGAAAGTAAATAAGTAAACAAGATGATTATTTTGAAGTAGAGTTTGAAAATATTTGCAAGCAAATGAATTGAGTTACATTTTTTTTGTCAATTGCTTTTCAATGTCAAAGGTGCCGCATTATACCCAAAAGATAAGTCAAGTTCAAATGATCAAGTGTCGAGTATTACAATGCCATCCACACAAAGTTTCCAACATAACAAATGTTCTTCGGCAAATTAGCACATTTGTAAAGGGTGTTTTCTTTAAGAGGTTCGTTTTTCGAATGGAGATAAAACTGACATTTTGTGGTCAAATCTGGCAACTCTAATGTCATTTATGTTCAGTTTGGTTTGCCATTTCATCATGAACAGTTTGACAAGTGAACAACGCTTGCAAATCGTGCAAATTTATTTCCAAAATAATGGTTCAGTTCGCGAAGTTTACCGCAACATTTTGTTCAGTGATGAGGGTCATTTTGGGTTGAATGGCTACGGCAACAAGCAAAATTGCCGCATTTGGAGTGAAGAGAATCCACATGAGACCCTTGAAACGCCATTACATCCAGAAAAACTGACTGTTCGGTGTGCTCTATGGGCTTGGTGGAGTCATTGGGACATACTTCTTCCGAAATGATGCTGGAGAGTTAGTTACAGTTAACGGAGACCGATATAGAGCCATGATAACCGACTATTTTGTTCCCGAATTGGATGGCATGAATGTGGATGAGATGTGTTTCCAACAAAACGGCGCTACATGCCACACAGCGCGAGACAAAATCGATTTATTGAAGGAAACATTCGATGAGCGCATAATTTCGCAAAATGGACCTGTCAATTGGCCATCAAGATCGTGTGATCTGACACCATTGGATTATTTTCTTTGGGAACATGTGTAGTCGCTCGCGTACACCAACAAACCAGGAATGTTAGGGGACTTGGAAGCCAACATTCGTGGCGTTATTGCCAACATACAGCCCCAAATGAAAATTGGACCTCTAGACTTGTCTTTATTCGAACCAGCCGCGGCGGCCACATGCCCGAAATCATATTTAAACATTGATGGCATAGAATTATCCTTCCAAAAAAGCCAAATCGATGGACATTAAAACGATTTTCTTGTGTTTTATTTCAATTCGAAGTTCCATACCTCTAAAAACACCCTGTATCTTCATGGCGACGTCAACAAATCAAGCGTTCACTTTATGAAAGGAATACTTAATATGAAAATATATAAAATGTAGCCAAAAATTCCAGTGAACCACTTGACATTTTTAATTTTTGAGCCACTTATAGTTACCATTAAGCATATTGGACAGTTAAGAGCGAGATGATTTTAGAGAGAAAGCTTGACAAAAGATTGTTAACTTTGTTTCTACTAAGCGCCTTTGATACCTAAGCCTTGACAACAGACAGAAGTGAGCGCGCACTTCCTGCAATTCGAAAACGAGCAATTAAACGGACCCCAATGCAGCGGGAAAAATAGCAGGCCCTTCCAAATACGCTGCAAGTGTTCGATAACGCTTTTGTAGGCACTTAGTACTTACATAAGAAAGGCCGAAAAAAGAGAGGTACGGCCTAAACAAGCCTGTCACAGATCTTGAGATCCTAACCTGTTCCCAAGAATAGTCCAAGGTAAACATTTTTTTGGAAGAAAGCCTATTCAAAGCTATATACATCCATAGCACCAGCCAACCCTGGCCTTTCTATCGTTACGGTTCGGTGCAGATGTCGAGTGATTAGCATGGTCATGGAGTTTCTGGGCCTTTTGAGGGAAATTATTTTTTTCCGAGGCTATCGCAATAACCAGAACTTTTGACTTGGTCGCGACAGCAGCCCATCAATGTCGATATAAGTAGAAATCTGACGAAGAAGTACCATAGGAAACTCTTTGAGCTCTACCAAGATGTGGATGTAGTCCAAAAAGTCAAGATACGTCGACTAAATTGGCTCAACCACATCAAAAGGATCTTCGAGTCACAGCTCCCAAGTTCGTGACGACTAGGAAGACCGAACCTCCGTTTCAGAGCAAAAGACATTGCCACAGTTTTTGCTCTGTATAACTGCAAGCAGTGTACCTAGAGTCAGAGTGTTTTTAAGCTTTTATGTGATCAAAGCGAACAAAATCGGGGTGATGGGCGTAGATCGAAATCACATACACAAAAGTTTTGTGTGCAGCAGAAAGAAAATAAAGGAACCAAATTGAAATAATATGTAAGTTTAACAAAAGTATAAACGTGGTTAGCAGACAGATTGTTTAGAGATGTACTGAATGTGTTTGCTTTGCTCTGGAATGCCAAGGTATCGTGTATCGTTATAGTGAATAGATTTGTGATGTTGATTTACACTCACAAATCAAGTTACTGAATTTGAAAGGTAATTTTTCATACTCTCGCAAGATGCAGGAAAAGGTTTTTTTTTTGGTCCTAAAATGAAGTCCCAATATGTTTTAAGTGAAGTTAAAAATAAGATCGATTCCAAAATGAGGGTCAAAAAACTCTGTTGAAATGAGGTTCAAATTTTCCAAAGCTGTTGGAACCTAAACCTAATGTTCAAACTTCAGAGATAGGTACATATTCTGATTTTGCAAAGAAAGCGCTACTGTGAACCTCTTGTGCGGATCCTGAAATAAGGGGCCAGTTATAGCTATCATTGAAATGCATCATTGGAACAAATCAGTGGAATAGTTGTTTCATTTGTTTGACAAGTCGGTTATAGCAATCATTGAAAAATTTCTGTCAGTGGAAGGCCACTGGTACCTACAGGCTTTAAGGTTAGAGTTGATCATTGAAAGCAAAATTGACAGCTGAGAATCGAACACATCAGTGGAACGATTGTGTTCCAAATTGTAGAAATGAATATCAGCTGTTCATTGAAATAGATTTAAAGAAAAGTTTAAATCATAAAAAGGTTATTTTGTTTGTAGAAAAATTCTACAAGTGATTAGCTCCAGTTTGATACCGCTTAGAGCCAGTATGGTTTGTTTAGTCGTCTTAAATTACGAAAACAATATGTTCAATGATGGATTTCAATGATAGCTATAACTGGCCCTAAAGGATACTTTTTAAACAATGATTTATCCCTGTTCCATTTACATCTAACCTACATACAGATATCAGTGGGCAAAAACCCTATGCAAGATTGCCAATAGCTCACTTATTTCAAATGTTTCATCACTGCCTTCAAAAATCAAAGACGTCAACAATCGTGCTTAAGTTGCAAACATTTTTTTTTTTCGAAAAACAAATCAAGTCTTCACGTAGACACTCAGTGCACTTGATGCATGAGTAGACTATAGCAGGCCTACGGGCAATCGCCTTAAATTACTAACAATCTTGCGTTGATAAATAGGCCAAAACATAATTTCATTTCTGCTCGTCTCGTCAAAGAGTTGCAGCTCCTCGCCATGTGCAATTAAAATCCAATTCGCCTGACTCAAAGGACTCGTCATAGAAAAAAATAACAAGTCTCGCACTAGGGGACAACTGCGACTACTGCTGACTATAGATACATAAATATAATCTCTAGACGTTTGGGTGTGTTTGTGATTTTAAAATTCATTATTTAAAATTATTTTCATTTCATTACAGTTTTTTTTTTGTTGTGTTTTCTTTTTTTCTATTTCCCCAAAGGAAAATTAAAATCTTTATGCCGAATCATTTCTGTGTATTTCTCAAAGGACATCCGCTCTGAATTAATTTTGCTCCATCAAAGTCACTTATATCGAGTTTTTTTTTTTCTTCCATCCTAAGGTATGGCTATTATGTGTTTTTTCTTTCTTATGCATGTACGGAGATGAGAGGAAAATAAGTTGAAGTGTAGACCTTGTCACAATTTTTTTTTTTTTTATTTTGAATACATAAATAGCTTCACGAAGATTTTGTAATTTTTGTATTTCTAGAATTCGGCTTCCGTTGGTGGCCGTGCTTGAAGTTGCTGTTTGGTAAGCTGTTAATTAAATATAAAATCAATATATCAAGACTGGAAAATACTGATTGAAGCAGTAACATTTGCGGAATGGGAAGCTTTAAATTTAGCACAAGTCAGCAGAAAACTTTGATCAGAACAAATTATTTTCGTTAAGCCTGATTGTGAATGAGAATGACGAACATAAATAGAAGAATAAAGAAGCTTGATGAATTTTGAGTTTGAAAACAACAAAATTAATTCAGTAAAGAATGGCAAAGGAAATAAGAGGCAATTGTACATGGAATTCATGGATACAGGGATTAAAGGAAATATAGGGATAGTCTGCTTTGGGGCGAATTGTTTGATACCCTAACATTTATTCTATAAGCTTCCAACCTTTAAACGGTTGGAAACAACGTTTTAAGAAAACTGTATTTGAAATAGGGAAATGAAAGTTTTATTGAGTCGTCTAAACTTTCTTCTGGGTCTATAAAATCCCACAACACTGTTAGATCTACAAAATGTATTAAATAAAGATATTTCTGAAGTTATATTATTTAGAGTAATTACACTTTGCCCTGATATAACTTAAGTTGGGGTGATGAAAGACCCCTCTACTGTACAGCATTTTTGGCGTCTGATCTTCAGAAATATATATCTAAATTAGGTATTTTTTTAACTGTCTCGTATACATTAGTATACTAAAGAAAAAGTTATTGCGATCGTGCGAAAATTTCGAACTCAAACTGAGTATAAGGGACGATATTACGACTATAGAGAAGTCCAAACAAGTGGGTCCGCCAATGCCGTCCGTCGATCTGACTGTCTATCTGTCTGTCCGGGTGCCGTATGGCGAAACGGTTCGACGGATTTACTTCAAAGTTAGTATATAAGGTTTTTGGGGTCACATCTCGGGGCATCTTCTTTTTTTTTGGTTTATCTTTTGAAATGACGGTACCTGCCGTACCTAGCACTTATCATTATTTTTCTAGAAGACGGTTCCTCGGATTTCCGTATTTATGGAAAACGGTGAAAAATTCTGCATACTCAGTTTTTGGAAAAAAAATCGATTAACGGTCATTTTTAAAAACCGGCAATATCTCAAAAACTAACAAAGGGAATTTAAAAAAATTTTACTAATTTTTGTATACTATAAATTCGAACAAATTTGCATACTTTGATTTGTGGAAAAAAAAATTGTATTTTTTTTTCATTTAACGATTTTCTTAAATTTAAATTAAATTCGTTTTCTCAAAAACGGCTCTAACGATTTTGATAATTTTTTGTATTTCGAACATTTATATTAAAAGTGTCAATATCCGAAATTACATCAAAATCGTAGGTGAAAATCAAATTTTTTAAAACCTAAAAAGTGATTTAAATAAATTTGTCACCATTAATTTTCTATTCATTTTGCGATTCAAAAATGCATCTCGTGTATCAAGAAGGTCTCGAATGATGCAGTCGTGCACTTAATTTTAAATAAATCAACCAAAAACATAGATAAATCAATTTTCCTCTTCACTGTATATGTGCAAACTAAATTACTAAATTTATTCAGAAGCAAGAAACTTTAAATTTGTCAGGGGGGTCACTGTCTACATATTGTGTAGACCCTGTTCACCCTAAATTCCTTCAAAACAGATTTTAGCTGTCGGCGTATTTGAAAAATCTTTGAAATTGAACCGGATTATTATTGTCAGATCTGTACAGACGAAAACACGCGATTTTTATGGTAAGGCCATAATTAAGTATGGTCGGCTCATTCCTTTCACAATCACGATTCTCTGTTAACAGGCATAGTTCAATTGGACGATGCGTTTTCCAAAATCACCGGCGAAAACCGGCGTCAGTGTGTTAGGGATGGGTCGGAGCGCGGATGCTATTCAAAATCCCCTGTGAGTTTGCACCTATACAAGCGGCATGGGCTCAGCAACGCACAAGTCAGTCCAACAGAACACAACTCCTTATAGGAAGAAATATGGCGAACAGTTTGGAAATCGATTCACGTAACCATGTTTCGGCCAATGAAAGCCTCAATGTATAAGTATCTAATATTCATGGACTTTAATAAAGCTTTATATTCCAACTTAATAGTAATGGCATCCTAATTATGGGATTATCTGCTCGACAGGCTCGACAGTGAGAGTCCCACAAGGATCCAAGTTGGGTCCAGTCTGTTTTACTTTTGCATGTTTTCATCAGAGAGCGATGATGCGACATAGAAGAAATTTGACGCTCCTGTGAAATTGTGGCACGACAACGTCTTGGTTATCAAACCTGGCTTCTTTCTATTACCGATGAGGTTATGATTAGGAATGGGGGATCAAAAGTTGGCCACTTCTACTGCACATCCACTGGTGCACCTGTGAGATTCGACTGTTTGAAAAGTGCAGTTACATTTGTGTGACTCCGTGTTTTTTTGACGCACCACTGCACTTTATTCAACACGTGCATGCTCCTGTTATTCTGTCTGATCTTCCTCTACAGTCGCGTCAACACAGAGCATTTCCTGGGCGACATTAAGATTTTTAATGTGTTTCTAGCCTCACCTAAATCTTAAAATTTGCCTAGATGTGATTTTTATTATAATTGGATGTGGCGTGGACGGGATATTCATATCCATATAAAATCCAAGCAACGCACATACCAATGAACCCTAAAAAAATCAATGATTGTAGTACACGGATCTGAGTAATTGCATTACATGAACTGACCTATTTAAAGAACCACGTAACAAAGCAAGTTCGGATTGTTGGATCTAAGCTTCGGTTGATGCGACTCCAAATTGACTTTCTTTATCCCGAATGGGATTGCACCTAGTCGATTGACTAATCGGCAATTTGTTTTTGTTATATGTAATTTGAAAATTGGAAAAGAAAAATCAGTCGTTTGACGAATAACATGGTTGAGAAGCCTACTTCTGCACCTTTGAGCAACTTTTTTCACTTCATCTTCAACCATTTCAATATTTAGATCTCTGTGTAGGTTCAGCGTTGCGTATGTACCGAGGTGCATTGACTATGTTCCTTAGTACGTCATTTTGGAAGACTTGGATTTTTTGTAAATTTGTTTGGCATTTGCATGCCCACAACTGGAGCCCGTAGGTATATACGGTATAGCAATAGTTTGTCAGAGATGAGTATCTCCCGATAAGCCAATACTGTATCGCATGTTCATCTCTCTTATGGTTTACATGCACTTTCCAACGAAGTTTAGTGTCTAGAGTCATGCCTAGATATTTGGCTGTATTTCAGTATCCACTAGATTGTTGTTGATGTGCACTGGAATGTGTGGTACGTTTTTTGTACGTAAAATTGGCATGAAGCGACTTTAGATCATTTAATCCAATCTGCCACTTATTTTAAGTTCATTTCGAGATACCGTTTATTGCTATTTGCAGCTTTTTGTTGCTTCTACAACAAGTACAGCAGTGTCTTCTGCAAAAGTTGTTACAGTGGTTTCGCCGCTTTCAGGCACTGCGCTAAGGAGCTGCCCAAGGTATTAAATAGCAGAAATGGCCTAAATCTTCGACTAGCCCGTCTTTTACAAAACTCTTATAAAAATCCAAGTTCATGCAAAGGCGTCATTGAAGATTATGGAAAAGCTAGTCGTACCTGAGTGGGCTGTTAGCCCTCATTCTGGTATATTCGTACATTATATACTTCTCATGCCTACCGTCTATGGCAGCAAAACCCGCATAACCGACACAACAACTTTAACATAATTTCCAAGTCAAACGATATAAAATAATTTTCAAATGTATCCCTAAGGCTACCGCTATCAAATGTGCAGCAACATGGAGAGCCCAACCCAAACAGAAGGCAATTTGTTTTCGCTTAAACCACATTCGAATGTTCTCACCGATATGGTCAAATTGCTTTATTGCAAGGAATTAACATTGCTGCGGTCCGCAAGAACCACAAGATGGCCCCAACGATGACCAACAAATGACCGACCAACGTTCTACGGTTTGAATTAAATTAAAATCCTAATTAATCACTAATTTTGCCATTAGGGTGTGCGATTATAATCAGCGTACTCACCTATCAGTTCCATTGCAATAATTTCCACTATTTATTTGATTACTGGACGCTAAGGGGCCACCGCCCAATGTATTATCTTGTGAACCCCTCATTCCAGATCGATTCCATGAGCCGAGTAATGGCTGCTCGCCAGCTTTCAGACGTCCTCGGGATTTTCGTCGTTGTGGCTTTCGTGTCAAATCCATTTCGGAGGCAGTGCTGGCTACATGCGGATTTGAGGCACGTGTCACACATGGTGCTGTTAGGCTGTCGTGTGATGAGAAGAAACCTTGCTGTGAAACGCTTTGACCAAATTGTGGTCGCGACATACCAAATTTCGAGCCAAGATCTAAAAAAAGAAAACGGAAAATGGTTTATTATTTGACCTTAAAAGCGGGGATGAATTTCATGTTTTATATCACAAATGTAAAAATAAAAACCTTATTGTGCCAGATGACGGACTTGCAAACTTGCAAACTTGCAACCCTTGCCGATAGTCTTAGTCTTTTATGTGACGGATATTGCTTACCGTTAAAACTCTGGCGATCTATAGAAAAGCGCCTCAAGCTGCCCAAATCAATGTACTGCTCATCACCAGTGACAGATGGTGTGATTGACAGTTCTGTCGTATGCATACCACCGCCGCCGCCGCCGCCGCCGCAACCCATTACTGTGCTTGTGTAGCTGTCTATGAAGGGCTGAATCGAGCGTGAACTCTGTTCCCGAAATAAGGGCCGTGGGGAGGGCACTAAGTGCCTGTGACCTGTGACGGCTCCATTCAACGAAAGTCTCGGTTGAAGCAGTTCCGGATAACTGCTGCGGGGCTTTTGCCCATGTCCCAACATCGGCGGTATAGGACTCTTCGAAGATGATAGATAGCGGTTTGTACTACCACTGCCCCCCGCCGATAGTGATGTTGCCACAATATTGCCACTCGCCCTGTGCGGCGACAAGGTGACATTGGAAGCACTGAATTGTTGTCGAATATTTGGCATTTGTATTAGGTTGCTGTGTGAGGTTGAAAAATCAGCCAATTGTTGATCAAATTCATTGCCACCTGATTGGAAAGAAAAATATTGAAAGAAAAAATATCGCAGAATGTAGATGGATTGGACGGACAATCAAAGCGTGCAATTCGTGCATTGGTACCATTTTTTTTATTTTTGAGGATATTTAAGAGGGTCATGGTGATGGTAGTGGTGGTAGTGGTTTGCTATGAGCTCTACAATTCTTCTCTCGCTTTTATAATTAATATTCACGGATGTCTATCTATTTCAGCGATGAAATTCTTTCTTTTTCTATGAAATTCTCTAAATGTACACATAACACAGGCAGCAAGCAGGCTCATGCAGCACTATACTATCTGGAGGGGTTGGATGGTGTGGTGTGGTTGCTGTGTTGTTTGGTCGATGTTGAGAGGGGGGGGGTTGAAAATATGGAAATACAAAATAAATATACCCGCGGAAGCATAACAAAAATTATGAGGGAATTTTCGCACTACAACTGAACAAAGTAAGTAAGGGCGGGGTTAACAATTGCTTGCACTACATCGAACCATTAAAACGCCACAACAGCATGCGGTACGGCTGGCTACATACTCGACAATGCAATACATATCAACCAACCGAACGGAGCCTTGTGATTTCAATATTCCACCAATGCAGAGTACCTACAAACCTACTCGCTCAATATGCGGCACCATAATGCGGTTGTAAATAAGCTTAATGTGTATTTTACACATTGTAAATTCTGTGGGCAAATTTGTATGTTTTGGATATGGTAATTGCTTATGACGAAGGAGAGGTGCTGCTGTTGGGCATGGGACAACGGAAGGATACTCGAACGACATTTACACGGAATTGGATAAACTACATGAGTTGAAAATGACATTAAATACAACAATGGCTATCCGCAGACAAGGTGTATAGGTAAACTAGTTAAATGCAAGTGTGAGGATCTAAAAGGAATTAGGTACAGAGGAATGTACTTGAGTGACGGATGTTTCTAAGACTACATTTGTTGATTTTTTTAATTGGCATGAATAAATATTATGTTAGCTGTCGGGCAGAGTTTGTTTCAATGCATTAAGGACTCAAGTTGGGGAAATTAAGGGAATACCTTTCTGGTATTTAAGGCTTAATCTACCTAATGGACATCCACGCTTATTTTTATTGAATGGATGTTCACAAAGAGCAGGTTTCCTGCAAACAAAAATTTATGATTTTGGTTTCGAAAAACCAATTATTTAAGCCCAAATAAAGTCTTCTTTGGTTTCATCTACTGACATTCATATCATCAACTTTCGATAATTTACTTGTGCATGTTTCAAGCCCAAAATAACATTTCTACCTTTTCTCATAGCTGAGCAATTCTTGTTGCTTGTTTTGTATAACTCCAGAGTTGTATTGGGTTCATATGTCCTGGTTTTAGAACATGGAAAAATCTTTCCAATCTTATGTCTGACAACAAGCTCCTCGCGTTTCTGTTTAACATGCAATTTCCATTTTAATTTGTATCTAGTGTCATTCGTCATGAAAAAATAAAACCCATACAGGACCTAAAGCCTAGCTTCTCCAACTATTGTGTGTGCGAAGTAATATTTTTGACACGAATGGAGGAATGCCGATTCCGAACGGCAATTTATTTTGGAGAAGCTTCTCATGACATTTCTCACTCTTGGATATTTGTCAGACGTTCGCAAGAGGTGAGGCAGCGAATAAAAACTTTCAGGTGGTACAGGCCGGGATTTGAACCAGCGACCTCTCGCTTAGTGGTCCAACGCACTTAACCACTAAGCCACTGCACACACTAGTGTCCATTCAAAAAAATTGTCAATAGCCCATTTGAGCTTGTAAGTTACTGATTCAACCGTATTACTCATTGCAACATCCGCAATCGTAGCTACAATTATTCCGTCTTCTTGCGGAATATTTCGAGTATATGCAGATTAAAAATAGAATTGGACCCAAAATGCTACCCTGTGGAACTTCTGCCGTGATTTCATTGAATTCAGCGTATTTGTTTCTGTGCTTAACAGGGAAGAGTATGTCCGCTAGATAAGTACTAATTATCTCATATAAATGCCTTGGAAAGGACATTTAAGCTTATTTTTTAATTACGTATGCCATACTTTATCTGAGCCTAGGAGACTTTAAAAAAAAATGTGGAACATATTTTTTTCTCCTTAAGGGCCTTTTCTATTCATTCGCTATTGGCCTGGGGCCTGTAACACAACACAACAAGTACTTGTTGAACAAGAAAAATGAAATGCTGCAATGCCGCACTTTCTCTAGTTTAGCAAGTACTTGCTGTGTAATGTTATAGGCCCCTTGTCGATCATTTTCTTGATTCTGAACCCGAATTGGTGGTCAGGTTTGATATAATTGGTCTATACGATTTTTTGTCATACGTCATACCCGGCTGGCAACTATATAGGAAACTTAAGTTAGGAAAATCGTTTTCCTTACTTTCACTTTTACTTGCTTCAGGATTTTTAGTTCTATGGAAGTGGCTTAGTAGTTAAGTACGCTTGATGTGTTACTAAAAATGTTTAAATGTATTTTAATTCAAAAAATCTACATAACGTTTAATAAAAGTTAATTCATGAACTAAAATTTCTTATAAATAAAAGACCCAATCTATATGCAATAACTCATTGGAGTTGAGTTACAAATTGTACATACTAAAATCTGTTACACTCAGGATAATACAGTAGAACTCAAGTCAAAATTGAGGTTCATGTAAAATAAAATTTTCCATAAAAATTGATGGATGGCTATCCTCTCATATTGGTGTCCCCTTTTTGTAGCATCGGCTTTACTTAGGCCAATAAATAGTCAAGTTGAGTGGCTGGCATACGAAGGAAGTTTTTTTGCAAGTGCGGCTGTTCAGTACGGAGCTCGAGCAGCAACTTTAAACAAAAACCCTCCCTTCTCACGACAAATCAACTCATTTTTTTGTGGGATCGAATTGTTGTCAAGGTTTTCGTCGGTACTTGTAAGTGTCATCCGTGCCTTATTGGCCAAGAAAAAGTAGAAAGTGCCTTACAAATTTAGTATCTCCAGACTCAAATAAGACATTAAAATCGTCGCTGTAAATCGAATACCTCCTAACTCACAAAAGCGCACTTCTTAGGTGACGATGAATTTCCGGATCTAATGAAAAATACCTTTCATTCTAAGAACTATAATTTCAAAGCTACGAAGTTACAAGGTATTCGATCTACGGGGCGTTACGACGTTCTTTCTTAAAATAATATCTGCTGCAGCTATCAACTAAGCAATATACTTGCGAGTCAGGAGCCATCAAAGCTCAACTTTTCGGTAGGATAGAATCGATGAGGAGATGCCTAGGAATTGAGCATCTACATATTTGATGATTACCACTTTTAGTTAAGTACTTTCCTCATTATTACTATTAGTTATGAATAAGCAGAAGCTGTGCTCAAATCAGAGAAGCATGTGCTTCTTACTTGAGAGTTAGTTCAGTTGGGTTGCGCTTTGATAGCAGGGTTGATGCCAAAATTTGATCGAAATATATCGAGCTAAAATCACTTTTTTAAGGGAACACATTCTGAGTTTTAAATTTGTTTGGTGGCTTATGGCGTGTTAGGGTATTCACTCGGCTATAACTTTTGAACCACTTGAGATACCGCAATGGCAAAAACCATTGCATTTGAAATGAATAAAAGAGAATCGAGTGGCATCACATGGCTATGGCCACATGGTTTGTGGCCACATGGTTTGTGGCCACATATTTTATAAAATTAGAGAAGAAAAATTTACAAATAATCCCCCCTCGTTCCGAGAGGAATTTTCTACTCAAAGCAAATACAGTCGGAGCCTTAATTTACATCCACAGTGTCCGTTTCCGAACGTACTTCAACGGATTAATTTGAAATTTGTCAGATTCATTTCTCAAACATATGTTAGATTTTTCAATTAGGTAAACAAAAATAAAATGCTCAAACTGCTTAATACTCGTCTTTTCGTTAGATTTTTGCTTAAATAATTAATTTGTTAAGAAAAAATTAGCACAAACTATTAAATAAATTATTTTATTGCTTAATTTATATGTCGGATACAATCGGAGAGAAATTGACATGCGGTTGTCATAAAATGATGTAAAAAAACGCAGCTCATCCCGATGACATGTATACTGATGGAATGCGTTACGTTTTGTCGGAGAAATGTTCCGAACAGGTGATCGGAACGATTCGTATAAAATCGGAGAATTTTCATGATAGGGCGGAATATGTCGATTTATAAGCAAATCATTTAAGTGTAAAAATTCAGAAAGGACGGGCGATGCCTTAGCGGAAAAAAAATGCGGATTTTGCTTAGCTAAATAGGATATTCCGGTTTTCAATTTGGCGATGCGGAGTACATTGAAGTCCATCAGTCCATGGTATCTAAAAGTATGTTAACCGTAAATACAGATATAATTGTAAGAATCGTGTGGATTGGATCAAATTCAACAAACCCACTGGCCACAGAGATGAATAAATCAATAGAAAAGGGTTTCACATCACTCACGTCCAGGTCATATACAATGTAAGAGAAGAATTTACAAGTGTTGACATTTCTTGGCCAGGATCGACAAGAAACACTCTTGAGGAGAGTGTGAAGAGTGCAACTATATTTATACATTGTCAGCAAAGGTATAAATATATTTGCCTACATATCTTAACAGGTTAACAGTAAATGCAGTAAGGTCAAATCAGGCCCAACTCACCCTGATACCAATCAAACCTGTATTCCACTCCAGACTGGATAGGAGAAATGTAGGAATTTATAGAAAGGGGTTAACATTCAAGGTCTGCAAAAGAGGAGTGCACCTGAATGGTGCGTTACATTCCATCTAATAAATCAATAGTTTTAGTCATTTCTAAGGAAACACGAGTCTATAACCCCTGCTATCATAGATGAATAACTCAAATATTAATAATCCTTATATCAATTATAGTTTATTGAGCATTTGGTGTAGACAGTGTTTTTCAAAAAGAGGTTCCACCGAATAAAATTACTCGTAGAATCGAGGCTTATACCGATTCAGTTTGCGCCCATCCATCCGTCACTAGATTTCACACCTTAATTTCAGGCCTTAAAATAAAAGGTTCAAACAAAGTTTTGAAAAATATTAAACCTCTTTAAAGACCTTTAATCAAACAAAGAAGAAGATTTGCCTAAGCAATGAACCAATATGGACAAATAACCTCCCTTGCACTTTCAGCCTAATTTAATTAATTTTTTGCCGATTAGCGACACTTTTTTATTGTAACGGCACGGATGTCGGATATGGTTGGGTTAGGTTGAAGTGGCTGTCGTCATAAGATACTTAGACCAGTAATTGTCCGTTGCGATAGCACAGAAATCTAAAATTAAGCTCTTTCTCACTTTGAAGGCTCCCGAGATGGTGAATGTGCCAAGTCCTGTTGCATGTTTTCCTATAAGATAGTGTCCACGAATGACACCTTTTGTAGTACTAATGTGCCGTCTATTTAGAGAGATAAAAACTTTAGAGCGTTTCAGATCCAGTGCTCTGTTTATATAGCAACTAGCTTTAGCGAACGTTACAAGTAGCGATTGGTATGACCAAATCTCCCTTTTCAGATTAGAGCAGTAGGTAGCGGTGGTTTCTAAATTAGCGAGTTTAATAGCCTTACAATTCCCAGGAAAGTCCCTGTGCCGCGGCACCCAGCACAGGTAGGTGAATGTAAAATTGTTCTGCCATCTCCTCAAGAGACGTATAGGACTATTATTAGAGTTTACAGGGACTGAATCCAAGGACTTGATTGTAGCTTGATTGTCCGAGAAAATAACGATCACACCAAAAACATAAATGTTAAAGAATAGCCAAGTTCTTTTTTACAAAAATCGCTTTTGCCTTACAAGTCAGCCACAAAAAGTACTGACATCTAAAAAAGAACGCCGAGTTTGTAATGTAATTATTAAAAATTTCACAAATAGTATTTAGGTACATTTTTATACTTTTGGGGATTGTTGGATTTTTCCCTGTGGTTTCTCCTTAAACGCTATTATTGTGCCAAATTTCGAGGTTCTACGACGATTGGAAGTGCTCCCCATAGTTTTGATTATGAAAATGAGTTATGAGAAGTGGGCGGCTGCCCCGCCCCCTGCCCCCTGCCAAACTTCAAGGTTCTACGAGGATTGGAAGTGCTCCATTGTGTCTGTCAGTCTGTCAGTGAGTCAGTAACTCAGGAACCACTGATGTGAAACAGTTGAAATTTGGTATGGAGCCTGTTGCTGTGCGTCCCAATAAATCCTAAATTTGATGTCTCTAGCTTTGTTGTAAGCGAAGTTAGAGGGGGGGCCAAAATGGCTTGAGTTGGTTCGTGTAAATAAAGATGTAGTGCCAAAGTTGGTAAAGAACTTGGCTGGGCACTACCGTGCCCCTTGATATCCTCGGAGGATATTACGTTTCTCTTTAGTCAAGATAAGACTTCTGCAGTGATCAGGGTGACGGAAGGAGAGACTACGAATTAGTCTGTCAGAAACACGTTAAAGCTAGTTCGACAGTGCACGGTTATAGCCATTATGCTCCATTTTTGAACTTATGACCAAAATCCGCTCTGGAACTTTGAAAATTAAGGTCAAATATGATTTCCCATTTCCAGATCCAGAGAACATATCTATTTTATATGAAATTGGACAGCCCCATCCCCCGCAAAACTTTCCTAGTCCCATCCAACTTCAAAGTTTCTTCATTAAGAAGTACACGCAATCCTCAAACAACTGGCTTCGAAATAATTCAAAAATCGTTTCGATTCCAACAAAGTTTAAAGGAACTTAAGTGGACAATTACTTTGATTGATTGACAAATATAACCACTCTACTTACACAAATAGTCAGTTAACGTGTTCTTTAGATTGCAACACTAATATTCTGCCAGACAATGAGAATAAGAACTTGAAAAGTTTCTTACATCTAGCAACGTTCCCCAAAGAATGACACCATAATTTCTCCAATTTTGCCAGGCGAGACTTTGACTCGGACACACTGCATACCAAAAAGAATATTATTTCCTTAGCTATGTCGCCACTTAAGGGCAAACCTCATGACTTTGCTGCTCCCGTTCACATTCCATTTTGATAATAAACGTCGACTATAATAGTATATTCTTCTTCTTCTTCTTCTTCTGCCAGTCCTAATTCGCATATACAAATGAAACTCGTCCCTCCTCACAAAGTAAAACAAAAAAAAAGTTAAAATCAAGTGGAAAACTTTTAACCTCTTTAATGGATGTTAGTGGGAATAGTAAGAGCTGCAGCTGATAGCAGACCCCATCATACCTACTTTTGCTTTTGTTCTACGAGTGGGGGTGTGGCTGATGTCCTTTGATACTGTGCTTCGGTTTTGTTGTTCTTTAAGCTCTCATGGGGTCATTTTTATCTCTTCATCCTGTTTGAGTGTGAAATACGAGCATAAGCAACAGCCTTCCACTTAGCCATAAACAAAGTAGAAAACAAAAATGAAAATGGGAATGGAAAAATCCTTACCAACAATAAGATACATTTTACGGATTCTGTCTGAGTATGAGTGCGTATACGAGCTAGAGGGTAGCATAAATTGTGTGTGTGTGTGTGTGTGTGTGTCCACTCTGGCCGACACTTTTGCTGTCAATTCAAGTGTTGTTTTGTTTCGAAAAGAAGGAGAAAGATTGTAAATTGCACCACTATCCTCCTGTCACATGTGTTGTGTAATTCTGTCCAACTGTTCGACGATAATACATCTTGACAATCTATTAGAATTGCAAAAAGCTTTGACCGCGCCAGATACTCGTACATGTAGCAATGTATCCTTCGTTCGACGGCGGCAAATGCTAAGAGTGCTCTTCTTCTTCTTCTTTATCTTGTGGCAAAATGTCACGAGAAGTTATGGCGAGTCAAGCGAATGAATCATGATAATTAAGGATAAGTTTATAATGGATTGAATTAGATAAGCGGTTTAATTGAGTTTGGACAGATTTCGCATGAACCATCAATCGGACTAAGAGGGTGACGCGACGACTTGCTTAATTGTTTGAAGAAAAATAATCATTTGGTGGAATTAATTATTATGCTTATGATAATCATTTGTTGCTTGTTGCGATACAATTTACTTCTGAGTAGAAACGATACCAAAATCAATACAATAAATATTTAAGAGGATAAATGTCGAATATTTTGCGCTTCCGCTTTTACCTTGAAATGAAGCGGTCTTAGTGTTGACGAGTTGATTGCTTTATGAATAATTGAAATCAATGAAATGGAAATTCGAAATTTAATTTCAACTTGATTTAAATTGAAAGAACTTAAATATGAGGCGCGCGCGTATTTTAATTGAAACAAAAATTCCATTGAATTTGTTTTCGTATTTTGGATTTATTGGTGGTTTTAGTCTTAAATATTAAATGGGGCGCACTTATTGAACGACTAGTTCAAGTGAAATGGAATTAAATGGGTAAGAGTTTTATAGTCTTACCAAGACAAAATCACAATACTACCATTATAACGCATGAAATTCCTTCCTTTGTCGACTTTGACATTCCATATGACATAACATATCCGGAGTGGATGGATTGGCAAAGAAACGCAATAATCAGATCGAACGAAACTGCGATTTTTACTGATGGTTCGAAAACAGCGGAAGGAAGAGCTTCTGGTATCTTCTCAGAAGATCCAGGGCTGAGAGTGTCTATACGACTACCGGAAACAGGCAGTGTCTTCCAATCACAAGTTCTGGCTGTCCTTAGGGCGGCTGAGCTAATGCAGATGAGATCGGTATCCGGAAGGGATATCGCCATATACATCGATAGCCAGGCCGCACTCAAGGCAATGGAATCAACCAACATCTATTCTGACACAGTTAGGAGCTGTCGTACAATGCTTAAGACAGAACCGCGCGAGACTGTGCTGGTTGCCAGGACACTGCGATATTGAGGGGAACGAGCAAGCGGATGAACTTGCAAGAATAGGAGGGCTACTTGTTGATAGTGAGGTTGCTGACATCAAACCTCCCCTCTGCATTTTTGAGGACAAAACCATCAGGTCTGCCAATCTAAGGTGGAAAAGTTTTGAGGGACACAGGGATTTCTAAGGCTCTATAGGCAATTTTCAATAGTAAAAGATCTATAGAGTTAATAAAACTGAGCAGGATGAAGCTTAGAACATTAACAGGAATTCTGACAGGGCACTGTTTTATGCAAAGAGGCTCGGATTAGAGGATACAGACACCTGCAGATACTGCGAAGATCTGCATGCTGCCGAAGACATAACACATATACTGTGTGAATGTGAGGCAATAACGCGCAGTCGAAGAAAATTTTTGGGGAAATATTTCTTTGAAAACTTAGAGGATGCCTTTTAGGTCTCTGCAAGGAAATTGGTTGCTTTACAAGGGAAATTGTTTAGGTTTTTCTGCCTTTTGAATTTTAAATTCAGATGATTCCCCCAGGGATCGCGATGGGCCCCGTAACTTGATGCCTTTTTTTTTTTTAAAAAAAGTCGTTATAAGTGACAAATCACATCAAACAAGTTTTGACCGTTTTTAAAAATTCCAAATAAGGTCAATAGTGCTCCTGGTTAACCCTTGTGGAACTTAATTTTTGTTTTAAGAGCTAAAAATACCTTTTTTTGTTCTTCTATTTGATTCTCAGAGTCATATCAATATTACAAGCGATATTTTTTTTTATTATTTTTTGGGATTGATGAAGAAAATAGGCAAGAAATGAAGCAAGAGCAGACGAAGTTTACGTAACCCAAATTAATTGCATGCAAGAGTGTTGTTGACATGATCAGATTTGCTCTCAGATGGGCTCTTTCTCCATTTTAATTTTATGGCGTTATTTCAGGGAGCAGATCAGACGCAGTATTCAATAAGCATTTCCAGCAGCAGCTAGAGTAGAGAGAGTGATGGAACAAGAAGAAAACCTACGTCAAGTCAATGAAATACCAGTCTCCCCAACTAAAATAGACGAAGTTGGCTTAGCTATAAGAAAAAGCGTGATATTCTGGTATGGCCATGTACGAAATCATCAACCCAATTTGGGTGCACGAAAGCATGCTCGATGGCTGGACCATAAGCTTCATCTGGCTCATCTTCAAAAGAGGCGATCCTATGTCTTGCAAGAACTATCGACATACCGCTGTTTCAAGTCACATAGAAGATCCCATCCAAATCACTGTATGAACTTCTCAAACTCTTCTGCAATACACTAATCGGCAGGTACCAGTGTGGCTTCCAGACCAAATTTTCACAGTTAGGAAAATCCTGGAAAAGACCAACGAATTCCAAGCCGAGACAAACAATTTGTTCATCGACTTCAAAGCCGCATATGATAGCATATGATAGCATCTCAAATCTGAACCTGCATTGAGTACATCTCTCTTTGAGATGTACCAAAATGTGAAACTAGACCGAAAATTTGTTTCAAGGACCGCGGATGCCAGAGCGTTTGATGAAATAGCATTCTCTAGCATAAGAAGAGGACACTTTAAATCCCTCATGAGTCAAACGAAAAAACTGTTTTACTTTGACTTACACCTGTAAGGTAAAACAGTAAACCCTGCAAGCGGACTAGTATAGGAATGTAGTACAACGGGAACATTTTGATTCCTCAATCTTGATCATAGCCTCGTTGGCAAAGAAGAAGAAAAAAATGGAGTAAAACACGAGTTTTTATTAGGTGATTCAAACTCTCCACTTTTTGAGCTTGCTTATTTAAAATTCAGCTGAGCGAACACGCTAGCTTCTTGCATTTCGACGTTAACCGAACAAGAAGTATTTAGGTACACAAAATAAGCAAGTAAGTTTTTCTCAGAATGTAACTCACACCAAATAATAAGCAGACAAGCTATGTATGAAGTTGCTAAGCTTATTTCTTTAAAGACACTGCAATACACTCTATTTGATCATAACATCTTCAAGTTGAACAAACACGCTCCCTTTGCTCGTAATGGAAGACCAATATATGCTACATCACAAAAAAAACAACAACCTCTTGTCACAATTTAGAAAATTCCCAAAAGAAATTAAGACCTTCACTGTTGTGTAACAAACTACTGGCAAGCATGATCTTAATAATACCTAATGCAACACCCTGAAACTACACACACTACAAAGTTCACATTAACTTTTATTTTATTTTTCATGCAACATAAACTTAAAAATCAAGTGGAGCACCACCAAAAGCACAGCCACATGGAGGAAGTCATTTGGCATTTATGGGAAATATCCTTCCGAATGTCATATACCTCTAATACAAGGCACACACAGGCACACACGAACTCATGTCAGGTCCTAAGCTAGCTTATTCATTTTTTTTTTTTTTTGCTCCTTTCAAATGCATTTTCTTGTGCCATCTCGTGCAGTCTTATGCAATTTTTTTTGTGTCATTTTCTCTACTTCACCGGCAGTTTCTCTTTTTTTTTTTGTTCATTCTTTGTATCTGCACCCATCAACCTATAAATAAAAAATAAAAAAATAAAAGGAAAACACTCACCTAAAGTGATATGTTGTGTGCGGATACATTAATGTACTTCACCGGATCTAATTAAGAGAGAGGCCAAGCAGAGGATTAATGTTTACCTGCGGCTGAAAGAGGCAATGAAGATCCACTTCATTAACCATAAGGAGGGTGTTACATCAACCTATGCTGGGTGTGTATGTGCGGACAGGGTGTGAATTGTGAAACCGCCTCGTCAAGTTTCCAATTGTTTTTTGCAGCAACAACGATACAATCACTTTGTCAATGGAAGCTTTTAGCTTTAAGTTTTGCAAAAGATTGTCGCGAAAGGATACATTGGAAATGAGGTCAACAAAATATGCAAACAAATTTTTAAAATATAAATAAGTTATCCACAAAAGATAATCTGGTGATGATTGTCACGAGGCATTTAACGTAAACAATTTTATCCAAATGCACAAGGTTTGAAAACAGAGAATAGGTTCTTAAAAATGCCGAAACCGTTCATGAAATCCATTCAAGTTCAAGTTATTCTAAGTTAGAGAGTTACAATTTCCTTGATTTTTCAATCATTTCAATGGAAACATAAAATCCCTGGAGTCCAGGAATAATCATGTGTAAATAGCCTTAGATGCGCCAAACTGCCACGTCCAATTTAAATTTAGAAAAATAAAAATCTTTAAAAAATTAACTGGATGGTTACATTTTTTTCACTTAGATAATCATTTCCCGGTGTTCCACAAGATAACCACTTAGGTCCCCTGCTCTTTATTCTATTGACGAAAAGGTCATTATTACTTCTTTGCAGACGATACTTAATTGTATAAGTCGTCTCCTCCACCCAATTATCTAAAGATCTTGATAGTCTGAAAAATTAGTTTTGATCTGCAACCTTATCACGTTAGTATAAAGTATACTCTCTCTGTCCTTATCAACCTAAGTCTCACGTCCATAATAATTGTATAAAAGCGAGATAAGATTCTGGATTCTATTGATGATATAACCCGCAGAGCTAACTCAACGCTAGGCTTTGTCAAACGGTGGTCCAAAGATATCTACAAACCTCTACCGACTGTGACCAAATCTCCCTACATAAATATTGTTCGCCACTCCTTGAGTACGCCCGTCACGGATAGTACCCCCGACAACTTCATGTAGATGTTGTCGGCTTTAATCGTATTCGGCTTGTCCACATAGACTATCGACGATACATAACCCCACAAGAAATAATCAAGAGGCGTTAAATCGCATGATCTTGTCGACCAACTCACAGGGCCATTTCGAGAGATAAGCTGCTCACCAAATTCATCTTTCAACATTTCACGAGCTGTGTGGCATGTGGCACCTTCTTGATGAAACCACATGTCAACCAAGTTCAACTCAGCCAACGGGGGCAAAAAAAGTCGCGTATCATTGCTCGATATCGTTCGCCATTGACAGTAACGTTTCTTCCACGGTCTTCTTTGAAGCAAAACCGACCGATGATGACAACAGCCCATAAACCACACCAAACTGTCGTTTTTTCGGGATGCATTGGTATTTCTTGTATGGCACGTGGCTGTTCATCGCTCCAGATGCGACAGTTTTGCTTATTTACGTATCCGTTGAGCCAGAAATGAGCCTCATCGCTGAACACAATTTTTCGATAAAACAGCGAATTTTCACATTTTTCACAGAGCACGAATTTTGATAAGAAATTTCAATAATTTGCAATCGTTGCTCGTTTGTAAGTCTTTTCATGATTAAATGGCAGAGTATTATGAAAACTTTTCACTTTGACAGCTGACGTTTGGACGTCATTACTCACCAGTGCTGCCAACCTAAAAAAGTTAACTCTTACAAAATTACCCTTCTATTATTTTTTTCCACTGGTTCTGTCGATTCTGTCGCATCTCTCGTTAATTATATATCTTTCAACCCTAGCCCTCATTATTTAAGAAGCTCTCGTCTCTTCTATTCACTTTTACCTCCATAAATTAAAGTAAATTTTGGTTTCAAGCTATCTTTGTTTTTATCATATTTTAAGAATTACATTTTGTATAAAAACGTCGAAGGGGCATCGTTCGATTAGGGCTAAGCGACCGGTAATAGGGTAATAGCTATTTAATCAGAGTTTGAACTAGGTACAGTTTAAGCTTCTTTAAATCAACGAACCTTTGTACCACCTTGAGTTTTTCACTATTCCACTGACTTTTACTTGTCATTTAGAAGCTTCTCAGCTCTATTTTAATTTGTTTCATATGTTAAATGAATTCGAAATTAATCTGCTTAAAAGTATGGAAAGTTCAGTCTGTCTCCATCATATTTATTATTTAATATTAAATTCCACATGTTTCCACATATTCTGTTTGTAATATGTGTCAGCTCCTCCAACTACCTTATAATGGCTTTCAATTAATACATAGACGAATCCTTGGCATACCTTGAATACATCCACTCAACTAAGCGTGTATAAGGTTTAATTATTATCACATAATTACTCACTGTGGATGGAATATGCATCCGCATCTAGCTAGACCTGTGTTGCAAATCTTTCAACATCATTCGTCCTTTCTTCATTTTCGAAACGAGTTTTAAGTAATTTATGTTCTGAATAATTTAATTGCAACGGAACTAGCATCTACTTCCCACACAGTGCCGGCTTGTAGTTCCTGTAGCTGTAGCTGCTGCTTCGCAATCAGTACAACATCCAACGCTCTTACCTAGACGTGTTGCTGGTGTAACCATATTTTATGCCACAACGGAGCAATGGTTCTCGTAGATTGTAGAAATCCGTTGTTGCTCATTTTCACGCGGCGCGTACACAGTACAACGACGAAATGTGAAAATCAGAAAAATCACCCAAATGGGGATAATAAACAATCGTATTTACTAATTTAGATCCACAGAGAGAGAGAGAGAATGGAAGCAAACATAGAATGGCTTTGTTGCTGTTGCTCTCTGCTAGCATCTTTATCGGAGGATAAGAGCCAAAATTCGTACAGTTACACTCGGAAATGCTTGCTGGTTCATGATAAATTAAAATGTTCACCAGGTTTTACTGTTTTATTTAATTTTTTTTCCCCACCTATTTTTTCACTCATAAAATGACCGAGAAAATATAAGAAATTGCCACCTTCGAGTAGGAAATTTATTTCCAAGGTGTTTTGTGTTTTTTTTTTGTTTTTTTTTTGTCTGCCTGAGAACGATGTAGTGTGAAATTGCTTCTACGTGCAGAGCTAATTTAATGAGGTATTCGAAGGATTTTTTGAGAAATGGTCTCATGAATTTTGAAATCGTTTAGTGGAAAAAAAATTGAAATATATACATAGGGTATAGAGTCGCATTCTGAAGGCCATATAGGGCTTAAAATTGGGCTGCCTGACCTTTATGTTTGTCCAAAGATGTAATTTTTTTTTTTGGGTAGGAAGCATTATTATGTCCTTATGAAAGATTACCAACATTATGTCAACTGAACACATCTTTGTCTTGTTCTTCAAATTGTTCAAAAGCTGTCCTGAGGTAAAAATTTCAATGTCCCTCTTTCAGAACAGAAATTGATAACATTCTTTAACCACCAAAAAAAGTTATTAGCTAACTGAAATAAATATTTAACTTATTTTTCATATATTTTCGTTTAGGGGCTAAAAAACGAAGTACAACGTATTAAGCTTTTGTGGTCGCAGACTTCGCAACAGGCCCTAATAGCACCAGGAGCTTTCCAAAATATGGAAAGCTAATCTATTGGCAGGCCTTAAAAGACCAAAAACTATAGCAGCTTCAGATATTCGATGAGAACTGACTGCATGGAGGTAAGTTTTAAGGATCTTTCCATGGAAGTCGAATAAAATTAATTACGTTGAGTGGTTCCTATTCGACTTAAATGAATTTTGTGCTACGGACTACCAAACTTTTGAAGCATAGGTACTCTTGATGCATATACAAAGCAATTGTACAAAAACTGAGTAACAGTTTACAGGGGTCGTCAAATTCTTTGGACCACCTCTTCATAAAGCCCCTCACAGAATTTGACATATTCACAATGTTCTTTATATGTCTTGTGAAATTGGGTTTGTGGTAAAAATAAACTCAAAGATATTTAAAAACATGACAAGGCATGTGTCGCCTTTTAAAATGTCGTCTGATTCCATTTAAATTGGTTCAGAATTGGCCCGTTCTTAGAACACAAATATGTTTCAAGCTCAATGGCACCGTCGAACTTTGACATTTTATTAAAACAATTTTAGTTTCTTTTATAATTTTTAAACAAGTCAAAGTTAATTAGTTGTTAAAAAATATTGTTTCCACTTAAATTGACCGTGGCATCAAAAAAGGACTAATTAGTTAGTTTTAAGGACCCTATTACTTCCTATCATCCATCATCATTGTAACAAAGGTGAGCAATCAATGTTAGCAAACAAATCATTTCTGTGTCTTTCAATAAAAAATATATGAAACTTTTTACCTGTGTAATTATTTAAAGACGTCATCTGAAAAACGCGTTCAAGCAACCCTATAGTTATCGGTGATTAAATTTAAAACTAACGGTTTAAGGGGTTAGGAGCAGCCAGTGCCACGAAAAAAAGGAGTTTTTTAATAGTTAATCAGTGCATGACTGAAGCTTTTTTTGTTTTTTTGTTTTTTTTTTTAAATAAACCATTTTGAGACCTCAGACAATTTAGTAAATTGTTTATAAATAAACCAAGTTTTTTAAAAAAAAAAAGCCTTCGATTAGAACTTGAACTTTTCATTCAAATCACCAAGCGGTTTTTCGATGACAGCTGTCAAGCTAAACTATTTCTTATATCGCTCAGCTTTCGCGAAACGGAGAAATATGATTTTCGGGTTAAAAGATGCGCAATTTAAGTATATTTTAAGTTGCTGAACATAGAATTCTAATAGACTTAAAATTAACTAATTTTATTTGCCTGAAACTGCACCTTGTGAATACCTAATCAATCAGTCGTTCCCTGATAAGTTCATGCAATGGAATTTCGCTTACAGCCATTAACAATTTTAGTCATAGACATCTTAGGCTTAACAATTAAAAACTCTGGCAAAACTTGTTCAAAATAAACAAATCATCGTGAGCAAGAATAAAACATCTCAAGAACCACATTACGCCAAATTTTAATAACGAAATTTAAAATGCCCGCCTTCAAAATAATAAATTTAACACAGAAATTTAAGCCTCTAGACCAGCACGTCCAATCGAATGCATGAGTAAACACAACTCGATGACGATTTTTCAAAGAATCGTGTACGTGCTCCATTTTTATCTCAACGGATACGAAAATATGCAAAAATCCCATATAGTCGAAATTGTCGAGAAATCGATGCATCCTCAAAGAGTTGCTGCTTGATGTGGGACTGGCGGAACTACTAAATCGTGCGGTCTTTGAAAATAGTGGCGCTAATGCTGTTACCGCAAATGGTGGACACCACCATCGTACCGTGATAAATAATTTATGATGACCCAAATTAGACGATGGGTGGTATGTGGACGATAGATGTGGTTCATAAAAGCTCATGCGACACAGAGTATTGCAAATGCATGGGATCTTATTTCACAGGAACATGTGATGCGAACAGTGAGGGCTGGAATTGAGGCTGTTTCACGGCTTACCATACTTGACCTGTGTCAACTGTTTCACTCCCTCTTCTCCCTTATCCTATCAGTATAATGAATTGTTGCCAAATAAGTCTAATGAAAAAAAGCAAGAACCCGATTGAAATACAATGTACTTGTGGTCTGTACATTTAAACCGATCAACAACAAAAGAAACACTGGCTTCGATGGCGTTGTGCGAGATCACTGGTCAAAGTTCGGTAGGTTCGTTTCTTAATGGGGAAAAGTGTTGACAGAACCACACAAAGGAACTTGATGATCGGTCGTAGCAAGCCGTAATTCTAGCCTTCATTGTTCGTTGTGGTGATTGCCAACCACCAACCAATATCATCTTACAACCGTCAATCGTTATTGAGGTTTTTTTTTAGTAAAGAAATCAAAATCATTTTTATGCAAAAATTTTGTGTGTACACTACTCTCAGGGTGAACCCTGAGTCTTCCCCCTTTTGATCGTCAGTCAAATATTAAAAGAGTTAAAGGAAAAATTATGTGTTGAGAAGTAAACCAAATTGACTGTCAATCGTTTAGGTGGGAATACTTGACATATTTCTCAGTAAAACACACGGCTGCAAGAATATATATTTTTCTTAGTTTCAAGGCTTAAATAACTTACAGCATACAACGCCATCTAGATATAATAATAGTTGGGACATAAAATCATTTTTGATTATTCAGTACTCCAACCGTAATTACAATAAAAAATCGAAATTTTGGTGAATTCAGTTTCCAAATAGATAAAAGTTTTAAATTACTTGTGAATGAGATGAAAATTACTCAAAAACTATAAAGCTGTACCATTAATTTTCTTATTTTCATGTAAAGAAAAAAAATTAAAGACAAAAACCATTAATCCAAGTTATACATAAAAAATATATTCCCCTTTTTTTTAACTTTCTCGTATGCTATTGTCTGTCTGTCTGTCCGGGCACCGTATGGCGAAACGGTTCGACGGATTTGCTTCAAAGTTCGTATATAAGGTTTTTGGGGTTACATCTCGGGGCATCTTTTTTTGTTTGCTTTATCTTTTGAAATAACGGTACCTGACAATTTTTTTTTTGTAAAAAACCACTTAACACTATTTTTCTCGAAAGCGGTTCCAAGGATTTTTGTCTTTTTTTGTACTAAGGATATTTGGGATGGGGTCAAAAATTCTGCATACTCAGTTTCTGCAAAAAAAAAAATCGATTAATCGATTTATAAAACCGGCAATATCTCGAAAACTAATAAAGGGAACTTCAATCAAATTTACTGTTTTTTTATACTATAAAGTCGAACAAATTTGCATTCCTCGATTTTTTAAATAATTTTTTTTAGTATTTTTTTTCATATAAGGATTTTCTTAAAATTTAATTAAATTCGTTTTCTCAAAAACGGCTCTAACGATTTTGATAATTTTTTTGTATTTCGAACAATTATGTTAAAAGTGTCCAATGTGCGAAATTAGATCAAAATCGTAGGTGCCGTTTTTGAGAAAATCCAAACCTAAAAAGTGATTTAAATAAATTTGTCCCCATTTATTTTCGATTCATTTTGCGATTCAAAAACGCATCTATGTACCGAGAAAGTTTTGTATGACGCAGTCGTGCACTTTATTTATCGAAACAAACAGCGTTCTCTTTAGAAAAAATGTAGAATTCATTATAAAAGTGTTGAATTGAATTGAATTTTTCAATTAATCAAAATTTATTTATTGTTTAACGAGGGAGAAGAATAGATACAAAACTATACAAATTATTCAAGCTAACATAGAGCTAAAATTCATCCATTCAGCCCAAATATTCAACATTTTGAATGTTCTAAAAAATGTAATAGTTGGTGTTACTTTTGTTGGTTTAACTAATTTCAATCAACTCGAACTAGGCCGGGCATTCAGCTAGTAAATTTTATATACAGAAACTCACTGTGCAGGAACGGGGTAGATTACGATATTTCTGCAACTCCATCCTCCAAAAGATGGGACTTGCAAAAGCCGACGAAAGAGTAAATATCACATCTAGGAAATTTTAGAATTACAGAAGTTTTGACGTGTTGAATGTGGCAAGTCTTAAAATCCCGGGATAATACAAACTTTTTAGAGGTCGAACCACGAAAGAATGATATCCAGAAATCCATACACTTTTATTATGTACCTACTGGAGTCACGCGCCACTTAATTCCGTACTATTAAAGCCCCATAAATTTCGAGTACACCTATTAGCACTAAAAACTCGCAGAGGCATACATGTGTACATACGTGGGTGGCGCACTTCTACAAGTCACATAGCTAAGAAATTCCTAAGAAATGTTAACCTATTAAAAGAAGTATCTAAAAAAAAAAAAAATACTTCTACAAGATGAGCCTTCTTCGTTAAAGGGTTGAGTTGTTGTCTCAATTTTCATTGTTAATTACGCACTTTTCTAAGGTGTGTACCTATTTATAAGACAATATTCCTTATTTTGCACTTAAAAATGAGTGCGTGAAATTTAAGCACACTCTTAACATTTAATCGTCTCGGCATTATTAATGTCAGTTGACAGTTCCATTAAATTCGACAAGCTGACTGTTTGCGTCAATTATTTAATTCGAATTCGAATGCCGGATATGACGACAATGGGATGCAAATTATTTTTACAAATAAACAGCAAAATAAATTATAACACAGAACTTAAGCCACAAAAATCACGAAATGTGCAAAGAAACAATATTTACTTTAGCTAAGTGTTACCATTTCGTTGCCACCGTTTGGTAGGCTTTTACTTTGCTTTGATTTGCGCTTTTTGTAGTCTTATTTGCATAAGAGTTTATCTCAGCTTTATGTCCTTCAATGTCGTCGACATCATTGTGTGTGTTTCTGTTTTTTTTGCTTTAAAGTGTCTTGCGGTTGTTACTACGAAAAAAAAAATATATATAATATATATCACGAAACAAGTTGAAGTGATACTTCAGTTGTGCAGGAAATGAAATTAGTCCTGTAGTGGGTCGGGTGCACAAAAGGTCCTTTTTTGCATTTTTTTCCCCTCTCTCTCTCTCTCTCTTTCTCAGTCTCAGTCGACATTCAAAAATTTAAGTGTTGTACATTTGTTCATAAAATATGTGAAAAAGTATGTATAGGTAGCTTGCTTCCTTTTGCAATTGAATTTTTATTACAAAGAAGGAAATTCTATTTTTTGGTCACTGAATGAAATTAGAATTTCTGTATTTTTTTTTTACGTTTTACGATTTGTGGAGAAATTTTTTTATCTTTTTATTTCGCGATGAATGCGCAATATTTGCGAGTAAAAATGGTAGAAGGTACCTACGAGATATATAAAACAACTATTGCTGTGCATATTCTCGGAAAATCGGATTTAAAAGGATACACTGAGAGAGAGCGAGAGAAGAGTGTTAAAAGCGAGATGAGTGTTTGTAAATGATTTTCACGTGGTACTTTGGTGTTCTGAAAATGTCACCTCTGAAATGGTCGTCTGCATGTTGCAAATGAAATTTGGGAGATACTGGGAATTTAGAAATTTTTTAATTCATGAGTAGCTAGGCTGCTGATCCTTTTTCACAAATGAAGTTGAAGTATTTTGATTATTATGATGGAAATGGGATTAGTGTGGAAAACAGCCACTGTTGGACGATTGAAAATACAGGGTGTTTTTTTTAGAGGTATAGAACTTCGAATCGAAATAAAACACAAGAAAATCGTTTGAATGTCCATCAATTTGGCTTTATTGGAAGGATAATTTTATGCCATAAATGTTTAATTATGATTTCGGGCCACATGGCCGCCGCGGATGGTTCGAATAAAGACAAGTCTAGAGGTCCCATTTTCAACCACATTTTCAAGCATTTGTGGCTGTATGTCACGCCACGAATGTTGGCTTCCTATTCCCCTAACATTTCTGCTTTGTTGGCGTAGGCGAGAGACTTCACATATCCCCAAAGAAAATAATCCAATGGTGTCAAATCACACGATATTGGTGGCCAATTGACAGGTCCATTCCGCGAAATTATGCGCTTATCGAATGTTTCCTTGAATAAATCGATTGTGACGTGCGCTGTGTGGCATGTAGCGCCATCTTGTTGGAACCACATCTCATCCACATTCATACATTCATTATACCAGTCCCCATTAACGGTAACTGACTCTTCAGCATCATTTCGGAAGAAGTATGGCCCAATGACTCCACCAGCCCATAGAGCACACCAAACAGTCAGTTTTTGTGGACGTAATGGTGTTTCAAGGGTCTCATGTGGATTCTCTTGACTCCAACTGCGGCAATTTTGCTTGTTGACGTAGCCTGGGTCTACGTCAAGACGTAAGGTCGAAAACATACACGAGCTGTGATAAAAGCGATGAGGCTCGAGTAGAGGAGGGCGACGAAAACAATCACATGTTTTCCTAGGACTTAATCTACGCTAACAAGCCAACCACTTTGGATGAGTTCAAGGCCGACAATCATAAGACCAACTGTTTTATATGCGAAAGCCTTGACAATTAAATTGAGAAGTTCAATGTGAAAACTCGGAAGCAGCCTGATAATATCGCGGGAATTGAAGCTTACAAAGTGGTTTGGGACGACGGCTTATGATAAGTTGCAATATTTATCTGGAAACGACGTGACTGGCAAATTCACCCCAATTATTTTCCTTTAGCAAGCAAACTTTTCTGATATTTATGCCATTCAGACTTGAACGCCTAGTTGTATTCAATTCCAGTCTCCTTTAACACCGCCGACTGAACAATAGGCGCAATTTTACAGCGAGTTATGACATTCGACAGTTTCTGCTGAAATTGATTTTCGGGAAGCGACCACACTTTGAATATAACGAAGATGTGATGTCAGGAAGGCTTACTCTAAGCCGGTAGTATTGTTGAGGACATAAATATATTTGGCTGAATGGGCGATACTTTTGTTGTTGATTACATTGGACCATGTTGAATTTGTTGAGCTTCATCTACACACAATGGTGTAGAGGCTTATGACCCCAAAGATGCAGGTTCAATCCCCAATGGGGAACAACGATGCACGCTACCAATTATTAAAGAGAAACAGACCACTATAGTGACTTAATATGGGATCACCTTGTTGCAGTAATAGAAATATTGTTGAATTTTTAAAAAGAGAGGGGCCAGTCTGTCCTAAAACTTCGCCAATAATCGAAGGATTTCAGAAATTTCTGTAGAATTCAAATACCATCCATTCCACAAGCTTTGTTATCCTTACTCGATCTAAAAGCATGTTTGATTTCAGTTTCTAAAAGTTTCCCTATCGAGAGAGAAGATGTATGTTCCAGATGTTGTGATACATGCGGTGTGGTGACGACAAATGGAAAAATAAAAGTAAAAGAAAGCAGTTTGAGAGTTCCAAAACAGATCCTTAAAGCTTTACAATCGGATGGGCCATCTTTTGGTTCGTTTTTGAATCATAGTTTGCTCAAAAAATTTCAGAAACTGAGTAAAATATATCGGCGGTTCTAAATGGATCGATTAACGCCCGAACAAAGTTACTTCCAAGGTGGATGCTGCGTTCCAGTAAAAGTTTGATTTTTGAAAATAAATTTAGGTCAAAATAATGCACAATTTGCAGCTGATTTACGAAAGTTTGTAAAAGACTGGTTCGCTAATTCTCCATATTCTTGTGCTCAACAAAGAGAGTGTATGGAAGTTTGGAGTAGCAGTATTGTTGGCTCATTTTTTCCATGACGACAGTAGAAGAAAAGTTAGAGACAAAGCAGCCTTGGATACAGATAACTTTGTTAGCTATAAATTTAGGCAACTAAGCAACTGAATGCTGTAGGGGTGGAATGCAACTGGCTCATTTGTTTGAGCACTTATGGTGGAAGTAGCGATAAAACAACGATAGGCAGGAGACTTTGCGAAGATGTCTAAGAGTTTCAAGCGATTTCGTGATGTCTCTATCGAGAATAAGTAATCGCACGCTTTTGAATCCTATCCAGTAGCTGCAAATATTTTATTGGTGCATCAGAACAGATATGAACGTTGTACTCAAGTTTGGGACGAATAAACGCCTTATAAATCCCAGCCAGATGAAAATGAGAGAAATATTTCTTGGCATCGCTTGAGGAAGCCTAGACATTTCGCAGCGTTCTTGGGGACGTCGAATATGTGGTTGTTCGAACGAAGTTTGTCATTAACACGCATACCGGGATGGAAGAGTATTGGCGTTTCGCTTTAAGGTTAGGTTAAGCAGCGGCCTATGCAGGACCTAAAGCCTAGCTTGTACAACCATTGCTGGTTCGAAGCTATACTTTCTGACATTAATGTTGAATGCTGACTTGAAATTTTTATTTTAGAGAAGCTTTTCATGATAGTTTCTAGAGATTAGCCTGCGAACCTGAGACAATTTCAACCTGAGACGCAGGTTACTACTAAGCTACACCCATAGCTATGCTGACATAATAAAAATAGGCATCATAATGTCACTATGCAAGTGCAACAATCTGATGCTGTCAGGTGCCGTACACTGAAAATGTATTAGGCAAATTGTAAATATTAAAATGAGGATACATCTGGAGCAAGAATTGACGACAAACCGCCCACCATCAGCACTAAGGCCTGACTTCATCTGTTTGCTCCCTCGAAATGCCCTAAATTATGTAATAAATTTTAAAAATAATATAATTTATTTCCTAAGGTTAAGTTATTATACAAAAGTCAAAGGAACACCATTTCACGCCTATGATCCGATCCTTTTGAATCTTTTGTTCGACTTCAACTTTAGAAAATTCAGAAATGTGCCAAACCACTGGTGGTTTGGTTTTCAGCTGCTGTAAGGCAACTTTACAAAAACCAACCACGACGATTCCATATAAATAAAATAAAAAACAACAGCAACGCTAAATAAATCGAAAAAGTTTAATTAAAACCTCCGTTTTAGCACCCAATGCCACCCTTTATGCTGTATGCCACACAATAACCCATTGCTATCACCCAACATCCGGATTCAATTGGGGTCTCTTGGAGGGAGATGCAATAATTCCTCTTCTCTGTTTTCACTTTCTTTTCTCTATTTCTAATTCCTCCTAGGTATATCAGTGGAAAGTAGTGTAGTTGTATTCAGCTATTCGATTTATTTCCGTTTTTTTTTTCTGCGGCTGATCCTGTTGGTGTGGTGTTGCTGGCTGCTATCTTACACAGAGCGCGTTTATTGTGGTCTTGCTTGTTTCGATTGGCAAAAATCTATGTGGTGGTTGATGGTGGTAGCTGTACGGGGTGTAAATGAGAAAATTGAAAACAATGCGATACGGGACAAAAGGGCAGTTTGAGCGTACATGGAATCAACAGTAAAACAAAGGGAATTCAGTAGTTGAATATTTCTTTTGTCATGATTTCGTTTTAGTTTTCGTTATCATGTTTTTATTTTATTTTTGTTTGTGTATTTTCAATTTGTTATAGGTAGTTTTTTTTTTTTTTTTTGTTTCTTGTTACCAGGATTTGCATTTGTAGCATCAGCAAGGTGGACTACATTGTGTTTGTGAATGCTAAATGGTCAACGAGTAGATTTCTAATAGCTGGATTGTTCTGTCACTTAATAAAGGTGTCACGTAACGTCAAACACTAAATTATATGTTATTACGGAGACGAATACGGTTTTGGAATAATGCCCCAATTAGGTGGAGACATCTGATGCGCTTTGCGAATTATGTCTTGAAAGAGGGAGAAAAGTGTGCAGTGTCGAACATAGCCAAAAGCTTTTAGAAAATAATGCGAATCTGCATTTGCTCCAATTCCTTGGTTCTTAGTAAAATTAAGTTGATCTTCCAAAAAAAAAGTCTTCGTGTCATGTTCTCCTTTGAGAAAAATTTGTAGAATACTCGAGTAGAATGCTCCCTACTCTTGCTTGTGTTGCTCTGCGTTACATAAGTATAACTAGCTCGAAGGCGGCAAAGGACGATATTAATTTCAAAAATTAGGAAAGACAACCCAAAAGCTTAAGAGTGCTGCTACATCCGTTGGTGTTAAGCACGTCTGCAATTAAGAGAAATATATTTTGAAAGGCATTGATGGGACTTCAGTTGCCACCCACATAGCAAGTTTTGTATGCCTGTTGACTTCGTACATACAAAGGGTGCGTTTGACAACCCTATCTTTAGCCGAATCGACAACCGTGTTAGGGGAATGGCTCTCGAGATGATTAAAGTTACAGCCGCTTTTGGCTGTGTGAGTGCTCTTAAACAAGCACTGGAAACAAGCTCTTCCAATTGATCCAACTAAGACTGAGGTAACGAGAAGGTAAAACATAAAACTAATTGAAAGATGTAAAACCATCGTTAACACAGATGCTGCTCTCATGAGCGGTCCTTCCTTCAGGACACGGATTCTAACGATAGTCAGAACAAAGAACTCCTTATCGATTGACAGTCTACTGAGGAAAGTTGGACACCTCGCCGTTGCTATGCCGCAAAGGCTGGGGAGCCATAAAAAAGCGGACGCTCTTGGCAGGTAATGTTCATAACCAGCCTATATTGTCCACAAACATCCATAATGTACTGCTCGTCTGTTCACAAACGTAAAACGACGGAGTTTCAATTATGCCGATTACTGGCAAATTTCAGAAATACAAATATTCAGGTAATCTACGAATTGGTTTAAAAAATCTGTGTCGGTTTCCTAAGTCGGTCTATGTGAATGCTCTCTTTAGGCAAAAGGTACAGAGCGCGTCTGGATTATTTACATTGGCCACAGGGCAGGAGCACTCGACTCCATGTGCTCATTACATATTTTTGAGCGCTATTTTCTTGTGCTACTTCCCGACCGCCAGGATCCACGGTGATGGGTGGATCCGGATACCGTCGTAAACACAGATGGTTCATTCATGAACGGCCTCTGCGTTGCCGGAGTCTACACCAATGATTATCGGATCAAATTATCTGAGTCTTTAGGTAGACAAACCACTGTCTTTCAGGCTGAGATCTTCGCCGATACAAATATCCTTCTAAGGAGAAGAGTTAAGAGACGGCCTTATACATTTGCTCAGATAGCCAGTACTAATATTAAATTTAATATTAAAGCCTGCTCTGCTGCTACAGTTACCTCCAAAATTGTAGAGGAAACTATATGCAATCAGAACAGGCTGGGCAGATGTAACTCTGTAACCCTAACCCGGGTACCCGGACACACCGGTATCCAGGGCAATGAAAGAGCAGATGCTTTGGCTAGGCAATGCTCGTTATCAGCCTTTGTCGGCCCACAAGCCCACAACCAACCATAGGGTGCTGTTCATCTGTTCTGTTTGCAAAAGTGAAATCACTGAGCGCTTACGTCTTAAGCGCACCGAGTGCTGGCATGATTTGTCATCATGCAGAAATTCGAAACTGTTAATTGACGGTCCCAAACTGAGCAGAAAAAAATATCTGATTGGACTGAGAAGATGTGACTTGAAAGCCCTAATTGGCCTGTCACTGGTTTCAGTCCTCTCAACGAGTTTCTGAAAAGGATCAGAGAAGCTCGGGCCGATGCGAGCGCTGTCTGGAAGCTGATGAAACGACGTCCCGCTTCATCTGTGACTGTCCCGCTTTTGCAAGAACCAGACTGGCTACTCTCGGCAAACACTTCCTGTACGAAGACGATTTCAATAAAAAAGAAGCTGATCTTCTCAGTGGGAGGTTAAGTACCTCGAATTCCGATGTGTACTAGTTGTTCTGTTGTTCAAAATTTTGTTAAAGATTTGTTAGAAAATTCCAAGTCTTTATATTACTAAATTGAGTTAATTGAAAGAGCACATCCAAAATATAGATCATAAGCGAGGGATGGCCGAAAAGCAAATTCAACTAAACTTAGTTTGCATAGTAAACTAAAACAAAAAAAAATATAAACAAACATAAACTTATCTAGTTGTTATTATTAACCTCTTTAACAGTTCGAAATCGACCCACATATGACCGTTGAACCGCATTTGTATTGTTCCCCTGACATATAAACCAATTTTTGTCGATGGCCATGCTATTTTATTATCACTTTGCCGCACTGGCACAATCGACAAATAATGCGAAGCCATTCTGGCCAGATATTTCCATCCCTTCGCAGGCCAACACGGTTCTACCTACAAATGTACGAGCGCACATAAGAAGAAAGACGATACTGATTCTGGTGCTGCTCCATTGGGATCAAATACACGCACAGCGCAGCCCATGTCCTTTGCACACATTCCAACGCACAAGCACGTCTCCTATGCCTTAACAACGGAGATATAAATCGAAATGTGTTTCTCTAACCCTATATAGACCCTCCAACAGGACCCACTGGACGTATGGGTGAGTATTCCCTAAACAACCAACATCGTTCATATGGGACGCATTGTACTGCATTGAAAAGGATTTTATGTAATGAAAACCATTTTTTCATACGATAAGATATATCTTTCCCTCTATCTCTTGCTCGGCAGTCTTCAATTGATGGCAAAAAAAAAATAGCAAGCGTCACGTCGGAGGGTGAGGTGATTTCGCCAATTCATAGCCATCACTCAAAAAAACACAAAGAAAACTTTCGCCATTCTTCTAGTGGAACATAAAAACCAAAACCAAAACCAAAACCAAAACCGACAAAAACAACAAGACTGTCTGTTTAAGGACGAAAATATAACGCAACAGTACCTAACAGTCGCCTCTGAATGACCGTTCTCAGAGCCATTTATACAATACAAAGAACAATCTGAAAACGGAATCTGAAGTGGGTGGAATCCATTAAGTGCGTTTAATGGCACAGAAAATTATTTCTAGACAATGGCGATTGCGATTGCGATGTCCAGAACTGTTGTTTCGAAGATACTGTGGTATAGTGTGTAACCAATTGGAATATTGTTACAATGTCCATGAGAGCATCTCAGTGGTGCAGCAGTTGTCTCTTAATAATTAGGTGGGGTGTACGATACGAATTGCGGGCGAGTATTTTGTGTCTTTTATTATTGAATTGAGCTTAGGGAAGCAGCATTTATAGATTTTAAAATTAAAGCGAATCAAATTAACAGTCTTGTTAAGCAGAAGATGACTTAGGTCCTTGGGGCACTTGCCTCTGTGCAATTGGGGATGAAATGTAATATTTCCTCTTTTGTTTTTTATTTTTTTTTGTCTTTATTTTGGCCTAGGAATGTGGGTGTCTTAATTTACTTGATGAGAAGACAGAAAGCATCCTATATTTGGAGTTTCTTTTGAGTGAATATTCTTCCGGCTCTATGGGTTGATCTATATAATTTGTAATGGAGCTGTGCTTTTGATGTACGAAATGAGTTTTCTTGTTTGGGAATTATGAATGATTGACATCTACATATTTGTCTTTGAGAGAGAAAACAATTTGGATTTTTTTTTCTGAGAAAAGGTTATAGCTTTTAGATATGTTCAATATTTACTCTGAAATGTTTGTAAGTTGAAAGATGTCTCTCTTGACGGTACACACTCTGACCTAATTGTAGGATGGATTTCATAAAACAGCTTGGTCACTTAGCTGCTGTCAAACTCTGATGAATAAAAGGATATTTTTTATTTGGATAAGATGTTCTGTTTTGGTAGTTGCTTGTGCACGACTGCGTCATACGAAACTTTCTCGGTACATGAGATGCGTTTTTGAACCGCAAAATGAATCGAAAATGGATTTAAATCATTTTTTAGGTTTTGAAAAATTAGATTTTCTCAAAAACGACAACTACGATTTTGATGTAATTTTGCACATTGGACACTTTTAACATAATTGTTCGAAATACAAAAAATTATCAAAATCGTTAGAGCCGTTTTTGAGAAAACGAATTTTATTTAAATTTAAGAAAATCGTTATAAGAAAAAAAAATTATTTAATAAATCGAAGTATGCAAATTTGTTCGACTTTATAGTATAAAAAAACGGTAGACTTTTTTGAAGTTCCCTTTATTAGTTTTCGAGATATTGCCGGTTTTATAAATCACCGCTAATCGATTTTTTTCCCAAAAACTGAGTATCCTTAGTACAAGAAAAGACCGAAATCCTTGGAACAACTTTCGACAAAAAACTTTCACAAAAAAATTGTGGCAGGTACCGTTATTTCAAAAGATAAAGCAAAAACTAAAAATATGCCCCGAGATGTAACCCCACAAACCTTATATACGAACTTTGTAGCAAATCCGTCGAACCGTTTCGCCATACGGTGCCCGGACAGACAGACAGACAGACCGACAGACTGCATTGGTAATATCATCCCTCATACTCAGTTTGAATTCGAATTTTTCGCACGATCGCAATAACTTTCACTGTAGTATACTAATGTAGACGAGAAAGTTAAAAATGAATCCTGCCAAGAATTTTGGATATAAGAACTTCAAAAAGAACGGACTCACTTTGAAACTTCAAAATTTGAGGACGTCAAATATGAAAGGATTTTCGAAAATTCATCCCGCCGACTACATTAAGCAAATTTACTAAAATGCAGTCAAATTCAGGTCCAATCCCAGTACCACGGCTGAACCGTCACTTTAAAGACAAGCTACAGCGTATCAAGCATAACTTCACGTATTGCCTAAATATTTTCGTAACTTTTCGAAAACCTCTAGCTCTTTCGCTATGTCCGTAATTAAACAGATTAAATTAGATCATCGGTCGTGCCCGCACACCTCTTACAATGTACAAATAAAAGTCCCAACTGTTAATAGGAAAACAAAAAACGCCCCTACAAATGTAGGAAAAGGAAACCGCAATTGTGTCCTCACGATACCCATCTGTTCGCTGGTGGTTAAAACAATTCATAATGAGGACACGACACAAGTGCGAGAGATATTTGGATATTAGCACACAATGATGCCTGTTGGTCCAGCCACAAATTTCATACCATACCCACGCCACCTACCCCGCAGATGGACATGTTTAAATTCTGCAAATCCAAAGTCCGACATAAGGCTATCCGTAATCTGAGTCGGTGGGCCCGGACGTGAATAGACAGAGATTAGCATTTTAGCCCGGACGTATTTTTGCAAAAAGGGGTTATTACAAACAATGTGTACAGGTAATTCATGTACGATGCAACATGTGCGTGCGTGTGTGTGTGTGTGTGTGGGAGAGAGTTTTGATGCGATTATGGAAAGATTACATCGCAGGTTTAGCGGTTATGTTGCGGAAAAGTGGCTTTACGTGAGTTGTTTTACACAAAGAATTAAAATTACTACCAAAACGGGCTTGTAAGCACGAATGCTTTTGTGTTGCAAAGGAAATTGATAGATATTAAAGCAGAATTAGATGTGGCATATGCATACAGGAAGGCAATGGGAAGTCTACTTAATTGGGGAAGGGAAAGGGGACAACAAAAAAACATTCACTCTACTATTAGAGGCAGACAATTTGTAAGGTTTAGGTAACGTATTCAGAACTGACTGTTGTAGTTTGTCATTGAGCCAAAATATAAAACCTCAATATCTACGAATTTCGTCATGATGCAGCTCTACAACATATTCGTTCACCACTGATCGTCATCATCATCAAAGATTAGAACAAATTCTCTCTATTAGACAGTATCTGAAGAAAAAATAAAGTGCACGACTGCGTCATACGAAACATTCTCGGTTCATGAGGGGATATTTAAAAAAAAATGGTAATATTTGTTGGAAAATTAGATTTAATGCGATTTCGCAGATAAAAAAAATTATCAAAATCGTTATAGCCGTTTCTGAGAAAACGAACTAAGAAATTTAAGAAAAATTATTTCTAAAATCTATGTATTTTTTTTGCACGTGCAAAAGGGATTGTTAGCACCCTTATAATGTTATAGTAACACAGCACGGGCGTTAAGGAAATGAGGGATTAGAAGAAAGGATGAGAAACCGATGCACATTGATTTTAATGTTTGTAAATGAGGTAGAGTGAGGCAGAGCATTCCACATTCGTGTTGTACGACAGAGGAACGAATCCTTAAATTTCACAGTTCAACCGAATATAGGCTTTAGGTGAACTGATTCATTCCTCGCGTGGCGAGTATTACGGTTGAAGTGTAAAAGGGGAGCAATGCAACTGGCTATTTCGTTTGAGCACTTGTGATGGTAGTATCGATAGAACAACGATAGGCAGTAGACATTACGACGATGACTAAGAGGGTCAAGCGAATTTGCAATATCTCGGTCGTCAATAAGTTTTATCGCGCGTTTTTGAATTCTGTTAAGTAGCTCCAAATATGTAATTGGTGCACCGGACCAGATATGAGCGTTGTACTCAAGTTTTGGGCGAATAAACGCCTTGTAGATTCTAGCCAGATCAGAAGGGGTAAAATATTTCCTGCATCGCTTTAGGAAGCCTAGACACTTCGCAGCGTTCTTGGCGACGTCGAATATGTGGTCATTCCAACGAAGGTTGTCATTAACACACATACCGAGAATGGAAAGTCTTTCGGATTCAGCGATGCAAGTGCCATTCATGGATAATGGCAGAGTATTTAGGTTTCGCTTTAGTGACAGAAGACAACATTGTGTTTTGGAAGCATTAAATTCCACTCTATTGGTTTTACCCCACTCAAGAATGCTGTCAAGATCGAAATTTAATGAGCTTAACATACGTTGCCGTTCCAGTTCGACGCCCGAAGATGAGGGGCGTTGCCCAGTGAACGAATATGTAAAGCTGGGGGTACTGTCATCGGCGAAGGAATGAATAGGATTAGAAGTAACAGAGAGTAGATCATTTATAAAGATGAGAAAGAGAGTCGGAGACAAAACGGAGCCTTGGCGAACACCAGCATTTATTTGGTAAGTTGCAGACTTGAAACCGTCCAAAACAACTTGAATTGAACATTCCGAAAGGTAATTTCTAATCCATTGAATAAAGGTATCATCGATTCCAAATGCACGCATTTTCGACAAAAGAGCTTGGTGCCAAACTCTGTCAAATGCCTTCGAAATATCAAGTATGCAGGACTAAAGTCTAGCTTCTCCAACCATTGTGTGTGCGAAGTTGTATTTTTGACATGAATGGAGGGACCTACAGTTTAATGCCGATTCCGAAAGGCAATTTATTTTTGACATTTCTTACTCTTGGATGTTTGTCAGACGTTCGCAAGAGGTGCGGCAGCGAATAAAATCTTTCAGTTGGTACAGGTCGGGATTTGAACCAGCGACCTCTCGCTTAGTGGTCCAACGCACCTAACCACTAAGCCACTGCACCCAAGTCAAGTTAACATCATACGAAAAATAGTAAGATTTCTCGGAATTCCTTTCAATAGTTTTTGAGATATTGGCGGTTTTATAAATTACCGTTATTTGATTTTTTTTTTTTGCAAAAACCTGAGTATGCAGTATTTTTGGCCCCATTTCAAGTACCCATATTACAAAAAAAAATAACCGAAATCCTTGGAGCCATCTTCGTTATTTGAAACCGTAAAGCAAAAAATAAAAAAATGCCCCGAGATGCAGCCCAAAAAACCTTTCTTTTTAGTACATGTATACGAGAAAGTTAAGAAACTTGGGAAAATTACCCAGTAGACCCCAAGCTTTGCGCTTGCCTATTGTAAAGGATCCTGTTGTTTGTTCTCCCGAAGACTCTAACTACCAACTACTCCGATTACAAAGAATTAACTCCGATTGGTGTCCGATTGAAAATTTGTTTGTAATTAAGTTAAGTCCACAGAGCCCGCCATTTAAAAAATCTTCGAAATCGGACACTTTTTAAAAATTTTTGAAATCTAAGTCTTAAATTGACTCGACGATATTAAAATATCGATATCGTATTCAAAACAACCGCTTACGTGAAAAACTCGTAACTAATGAACGTCGCATCGTGTTGACGCAGACTAACTGACCATGACATATGGCAAACAGAGTTACCATTATGACTCCTTAGCGTTTGGACACTTCTTGACGGCACAGATCATTTTTAAAAATGATCTTACTCAGACCTAGTTTTTAAAATCTACTTTTGTACATTCTTTTGATCTTTTAAATTGACAGTTCCTTAATAAGGCTGAGTCCATAACTCCTCCTGAGATTCACATCAAGTCAAGTTCAAATCATGATTCAAGTGGGAACAACACTCAGCTGATTATTTCCCAGGCCATAGTCGATTATGAATAAATTATTTTTCTTCAGCGTCAGCATTCGTCTTTACTTAAGCAGTTTCTATAAATTCGATGGAGTTTTGGGGCTTTTTTTACATCCATTGCTTGTGCACTTTCATTTCAAAACAATGAAAAATATGCGAAATTTTATGCGCTAATTATGACTGACAAGTGAAAAAGTTAATTTCAAACTAATTCTGCCGTCCAGTCGTTAGAAATTTTACACTTTTGACCGCTGGCCGTCGGTAAATAATTTATTTTATATAGGACCCTTTTCGCAGGTCAAGGACTCCATTTTTGGAACTCATTTGAAGTTTTCCAAAGTTTGCGCTGCTTAGCCAATTGCCTTAGCTTAGCCAATTACCTCTGGCAGCGCGCACAGTAAGGCGATAAGATTATCTTTTTGTTGACTTTTGACAAGAGTTTTGACTGTAAGAACTTTCCAATTTGATGGATCCAGTGAAACACAGACTTTGGACGTTGATGATTGCTTTGGATTATTAAGGTTAAGAAGGAAGTCTGAGGATTGACATTTTGGCTGTTTCTTTAGCTTCAGTTCAGCTGAACTTTATTATTAAATATTATTGATAAATATCTAAATTCTAAGCAGTCTTAAACAAAGTCAAATATATATTTTAAGACAGCTTTTTCATTTACAACATTTTGGGTTAAAAACATCTTAACTCATACGAACTAAAAATTTAGTCTAACGCTTTAATATGTCGACCCTCACACATACAATTTAACGTCTGTCTGTTTACTCTCGAAGATCGTACGTCGATAGATAGATACGTTTAAAAAGGGGGAGGAGTAACGGCCTGTATCTGGAACTACTTGTCCGATTTTAAAAGATCTTTCAATGGCATAGCCTTCGGAAAAGTACAGGTGACTTAGTGAGCAAACGGAGAAAGAAAGTGCGGTAAAATGGTTAAATGCCATCTCTAAAATATTTACTTATTTAGTACATCAAAATTTGTAAGAGTGTCACCCACCGGATCAGAAGAGATTACTCAAAGATATTATTTCACCCAATTAGAAGAGGTGCAAATCGATCTGAGCACGACTATAAATTTATTTCAAATACGCACGTACAAAACGTAGACAATTTCACGTCGTCATGCTAAGCGGCCTGTGAGTTTACACTCAATTAAATTCCTCATCAGGCTTTGACATAACTTTGTGACATTTTCTCCGTACCTCTGGCAACAAATTAAGGCTTAATATTGAAAACAGCAACTGCAATGCCCTTCGAATAAAACTTTAAGTTAGTCAAGCATTGCACCCAGCCTTCCTTCCTGTTGGCTGTAAAGTTTCCAGAAATTACTTCAAAATTAATTTTACCATTTATACTTGCCTAAAGGGAGTGTAATTAATTTCAGAAAGTAGGTAAGCAGCAGCCAATAATTATTTCTCAGGCAATTTTCAAGAAATTACAGCTAACCAAAAAAGTTACTGCGCGTCAAGTAAGTGCTTCCTGTTAAACTTTCTTTCAACTTGAAGCAGTATCTATTTCAATTAAAGTTTTAAACATTCCTCGTTTCGTGGAGAATTGAACAGAGTTTGTAGAGTGCCATTATTGACGAATGCAACAAATTTCATATGGAGCGCATTTACGAAAGTCTCAATTTGCCAGCATCATTAATCATTCGGTGTTGCGATTGCAACCGAAAGGATTCGCTGCCCGCCCTACTTTGAAACCAAACAAATATTTTTTCAATTACTTAAGGCAATCAGCTTTGTTGCACATACTCGTATATACTCGCTCGCAATCTGTACATCTGTACATCTTTCTTAGCTTGAAGTTAGATACGATTTGCAAAAGTGCTAGAATAAATAATCATTTCTTCCATCGATCAGGGTAGATTTAAAGCGATTACTGTGTGGAAACTCTATATGGGGGATATCTGCGAAATCCGTTCAACTCTTTATCTGCTGCTTGTGTACAGGAAATACGTATCTAACGAGCAAAAAAGTGATATGGTAAAATCAATTTCTGTTGCGGATGGATATTCGATATGTGGGACCCAGTCGTGGAACCGGACGAGGATACTAACGAATATGGTATGATAGGACTAGAGATACATCATGCGGATGGGGTGGTGGTGGTGAATAGATTGGCAGTGTTCCCCCCAAAAAAAAAAAATTATATAACGCACAAAAAATTCTTTTGAAATATCTTAGTCCTGTATCTATTGTTTAGACTCGAAGTTGGATTTTCATGTCGCTGTCACTCGTTGCTGAAGAGGCAGCGGCAGAGGCGAATCGCAACACACAACTGTTTTTTTCTTCGTTATCCTGTCGCCGTGATGTCCTGCTGGGTGGGTGTCCTGTCCACATTGGTTCGGGTTAGAATCTTGCATTAAAATGTATTTATTGTAACCGTAACATGTGTCTAGAACGGGAATTCCAATCGTATTTTTTGTCGCCCTGTTAGGGCGGGTGTGTGGAAATGTTTTATGCTTTTGTATGAGCTGCTGAACGAGCATTACACAACAATAGATTGTGTGTGCGTGGCGAGATCCCTTTTCGGTCCAGTTTCCTTTATTTGTTTCTTTCTGCCTTGTTTTTTGTTATTGAATTCAATATTTGATTGGGGCTAACACACAACACACACCAACTAACAGCAAGAGTAAGAAGAAAAAAAATTCAACGCCGGAAAACAAATTCCTTTGTTTGCGTACTTTTGGAATGTTTATTGCTGTCTGGGGCTGCTCTCTGCTTGAAGTAAGCATAAGGTCAGGGCGGCATTTGTATTTGTTGGAATTTCTCTGGCATTGTCTGAGGTCGGAATTCAAACCGTTGTACAGAGTACATAGCAGGCCAAAATAAGCAACCAAACAAGCCAACAAACACAACACAACACAACACGAGAGCAGCAAGAAAAAGAATTTTGCCCGCAGTTATTCTGCTGGACAAAAGGATGCAACAATGTTTTGGACAATGTGAGTGTGGTGGCGATTGGTCGTGCAAATTCAGTGAATTTACTTAAATGCTAGCACTTTTAGAAATGTTGGTCAGGTACCTACCATCGTTTCCATAAGGATGGCGGAATTTTCTGGATAGATAGTTATTTCTGGATTTGACAATTTATTTGTTGCGCTAAATTGGTACCATTGCATTGGTCTCTATTGACAGATTTATTGTTTGAACATGGGATTTGGGAAAACACATTAGACTTTGTTTGAAGCTATAAAATGTAGGAGCTTCTACTGCGGGCATGTGTGAAGTTCGTAAAGTTTGTAGAACGGCAAGGGAATTACTAGAAATACAGGAATTCGGTCAAACTTAAATTTGACCAATTTTATATTAGAAAGGGACTTTATCTACATTTTGACCAAAGAATTTTGCAATTAAACTATTTTCTTTAAAAAAAAGCGGTAAGTTTTAGCTAAATCAATATTAAAGGTGTGATAATTCTAAGCCTACCTCTCAGAGGAAGGATACGGATCTTCTCAACTCTCGAAGATGTTCTGATAAGGAATGATGCAACTCTGGTGGAATAAACATAAAGGAATGCACCAGTTAACGGGATATAAGCCCCCACACAAAGAAGTAACTCGAACTTGCCATTTTCCTTAGAAATTTTGGCGCTATTTGAGGGAAAAAGATCAAAACACCGCTTGGGTTGCTGTGGAAAGTCGTGTAAAAGATCGGAAATACTTGCAATGAAAGGGGTTTGTGGATACAAAGCAAATCACAGATTATGCAAAGAGTTGGAGCGATCTCACGATTGATTTTAGGCTAATCATGGTTTGGCTGCATATCCCAAAGAGATTCAGTGCGGGCGCAACATTTACACCGCTAGGAATATTGTTTGGATAGACTGTGGTTGCAACTATTTTCAAAAATAAAAACATATAGGGTGTTTATTTTAGAGATATAGAACTTCGAATTGAAATAAAACACAAGAAAATCATCTTGGCTTTATTAGAAGGATAATTTTATGTTTAAATATGATTTCGGGCATGTGGCCGCCGCGGCTGGTTCGAATAAAGACAAGTCTAGAGGTCCAATTTTCAACCACTTTTTCAAGCATTTGGGGCTGTATGTCGGCAATAACGTCACGAATGTTGGCTTCCGAGCCCTCTTATGTTTCTGGTTTGTTGGCGTAGGCGAGCGACTTCACATATCCCCAAAGAAAATAATCCAATGGTGTCAAATCACACGATCTTGGTGGCCAATTGACAGGTCCATTCCGCGAAATTATGCGCTCATCGAATGTTTCCTTCAATAAATCGATTGAGACGTGCGCTGTGTGCCATGTAGCGCCGTCTTGTTGGAACCACATCTCATCCACATTCATGCCATTCGATTCGGGAACAAAATAGTCGGTTATCATGGCTCTCTACCGGTCTCCATTAACCGTAACTGACTCTCCAGCATCATTTCGGAAGAAGTATGGCCCAATGACTCCACCAGGCCATAGAGCACACCAAACAGTCAGTTTTTGTGGATGTAATGGCGTTCAAGGGTCTCATGTGGATTCTCTTCACCCCAAATGGGGCAATTTTGCTTGTTGACGTGAGCCTCATAACTGAACAAAATTTTGGGGTAAACTCCGCGAACTGACGATTTGCAAGCGTTGTTCATTTATCAACCTATTCATTATGAAATGGCAAACCAAACTGAACATAAATGACATTACAGTTGCCAGATTTGACCAAAAAATGTCAGTTTCATCTCTAATCGAAAAACCAACCTCTGAAAAAAGCACCATTTATAGGCCAACATAAGCACTCTTTTTAAATGAAAAAAATTAGAAAGACCCCTTTCCGAGGATTGAGTGGTGACCCATGTCCAACTAGAGCAACTCTCAGCACAGAACTGACTTGTGGCAAACCAAAGTGCCAAAACTAATGAACAGGCAACATTTTTCTTATTGTTAAAACGGCATTGTTACATATTTGACCAATGGGGACATCTTGCAGTCACTAATAATTGGTAGGCCTTGTCATCATACACAGATGCTTAAAAATCTAGAATAAACCTCGGCCAGACTCAACCCTAAGGTTGCTGTTGACGTCACAGCAATTAGTTTGTTCTATGTGACGAATAAAACCCTTAAAACATTAAAAATTACCACACACCCTACAGCGACAATTTCTGAACCTAAAGTTCACAAGGCGGCGCGGCGTTGTCACGTAAAAAAAAAAAACTTCCATTTTTTATTGCACAGTTAGAATTTTCTATGGACTAACTTTCGAAAACAAAACTTTTGGCATAGGGACATACCACCACCACCACCAATCATATTTTAAAACATTTAAGGACTTCGTTACCATAAAATGGAGGATGAATCAAGTAAATACTTTAGCATCTCTTTTTTATGCAAAATCATAACGACTTTTCACACGATGCTTTCTTAAAGCTTTTATTTCCATAAAAAACACAAATAATGGAGTGCGAAACACTGCCTGAAAGTCGTTGGAAATAATAAAATCTTCAACAAACATGACTTTTAGCGGACACAACATTGCAGCAGAAAATTCATAAATAACTAAGAAACAATTTCCCTGTTCCTTCCGTTTACCTCATGAGCAGGCTAAATCAGATACACAAAATTCTGTAAAAAAAAAACAAAATTAACAAGGAAATTTCTCCCTTCAAACTTTAACCCGAACAAGGCAGTTTCATCAAGTATCCTGAAACAGGAAGGGCCCAATGTACAAACAAACTTCTATTGGTAGAACATACATGTATGTAGGTACTTTGTGCTCTCTGAAATGGTACAGCAAAGCCAATAGAGGACAACAAGAAGAAGAGCGAAAGAAACACACGACTCAAAAACAATCACGGAACTCACATTTATATTTCATTGCAATTTACCATAAGGATGCTCACAGGTCCGCAGTAATATCAAGCACTCCTGCCGCAATCTATAATGTAAGGACACACCACTCGAATTACAAAGTGGGTTGTTTCGGTTGGGGAGCTGCTTTTACGGCTTATTTTTTTTTTTTGGAGAAAAATGACAATTTTACAAAATATCCGGTTTCGATGGCTGAATTCAAAATCGAAGAATAAAAAACTCACAAACATAAATCATGTAGAGATTTCTTGTCTGTGCTGTTGTTCCAAGGTTTGTCGTAGAATGTTAAAAGGTAATGTGTTTTCCTATCCTGTTGGATCTTTTTTCTTCTTTTGGAATCCCCTCTTTTGCCCAATGAAATAGAGATTTTATAAAGGGATCCTTCAACAAACTAGGTTAGGTGTACTGAGAGAATATTTATGAGTTTGAATTTTTGTCTTTTACGTGAGTGTTGTTGTTTTTGCATGTATTGGATTGCATTGCATCGGATGTGAAGATATTAAACAGAAATTGAAAGTAAACATTTGACAAGGGCTTAGCAGCTTGCGATAGTAGCAGCAGCAAGGCAATTATGCAAACACCAAATCGAAATCAGAAGAATAGACATAAATGCACTATGTTCAATATTCCATGTGGCATGTACACTTACTGTTTCATATCAGCTTACAATTTGTACGATAAATAGAAGAGCATGGCAAATTGTGCATGCAAGCGAACAATTTGTGAGCAAATTCACACTTTTGAGCTTGGATTTTGAGCTATACATTGCGAGCACTGGAAATAATTATAATTTTGCGTGCCATATCTTTTGGCACGTTCGGATGTAAATCTTTTGCTATTGTTATAGGATGCAGGGGAGTATGCTTCTTTATTTATAATTCTACACGTATTGCTTTGCAGTTGGATTTAAAAATGATTTTCGTGCATCAAAACTGAGAAGAACTTGCCATAATAATTCAAACCATCCATTTGGGTAGAATCCTATCTTTGTTTAAGTTTTCCACAGGCATATCTATCGTTAAGGATAACACAACAAATAATGTAGTGAACTCAAAACAGTCCATTGTAGAAAAATTGCAAGTCTTAGGTGAAGACTGGAAAAGCAAAGAAATTTAAAAAAAAAATAAAGAATTTAAAAATTCTTGAAAAAAAGACAAAAGGTAGATCGGGAGAAGTGCACGACTGCGTCATACGAAACTTTCTCGGTACATGAGATGCGTTTTTGAATCCTAAAATTAATCGAAAATTAATGGTGAGAAATTTATTTAAATCACTTTTCAGGTTTTAAAAAAATTGATTTTCTCAAAAACGACACATACGATTTTGATGTAATTTCGCATATTATACACTTTTAACATAATTGTTTGAAATAAAATAAATTATGAAAATCGTTAGAGCCGTTTTTGAGAAAACGAATTTAATTTAAATTTAACAAAATCGTTATATGAAAAACAAAATTTAAAAAAATTGTTTCAAAAATCGACGTATGCAAATTTGTTCATCTTTAAGTAAAAAAAAAACTTTTTTTTTAAATTCCCTTTATTAGTTTTCGAGATATTGCCGGTTTTAAAAATTACCGTTAATCGATTTTTTTCCAAAAACTGAGTATGCAGAATTTTTGACCCTATCCCAAATATCCTTAGTACAAGAAAAGACCGAAATCCTTGGAACAACTTTCGAGAAAAATAGTGATAAGTAATTTTCACAAAAAAAATTGTATGGCAGGTACCGTTATTTTAAAAGATAAAGCAAAAAATAAAAAAATGCCCCCAGATGTAACCCCAAAAACCTTATATACGAGCTTTGAAGCAAATTCGGTCAACCGTTTCGCCATACGGCGCCCGGACAGACAGACCGATGGACGGCATTGGCGGACCCATTTTTTTGGACTCCTCTATAGTCGTAATATCATCCCTTATACTAAAATTTCCGCACGATCGCAATAACTTTCTCTTTAGTATACTAATGTACACGAGAAAGTTAAAAATCGAGTTTCATGCAAAAGTTACGAGGTTAGAGGGGACGAAATAGTTTCAAGGATATTGACATCATCGGTCGCTCCCAGGGTGCCATCTTTTATTGCTGTTGAGGGTTGTTGAGGGACAGTTGGCCTCATACATGCTATCAACAAACAAAAAAAAAAACAATTGTCCACCGCCTAGCACAGAATGTAACTGTTGATTTAGCCACTTCGAAGTGTTTAAGGAGGCCATCTACCTCGAACTAGTAGAGATCCACCCAAGAATAACCCCAGGAAACCGTTGCCGTAATCTTAACTCGAAAGACAAAATGGTGAACTTATTCGAAAGAAAAATTCTTCGACGATGAAGAACGCTATGAGAGCTGTACCAAGATGTGAATGAAGTCAAAAAAACCAAGACATGTCGACTGCAAGAGTTCCAGCCAAGAAGATCTTCGAAACACAGCAACAGGTTTCGAGACAACAACCTCCGTTTCAAAGACTAAGACATCAGAGCACTTTTGGAAGCAAGTTGCCGATGATCGCATGCTTGGAAGCAGGTCCGTGTCGTCCATTTTTGCAAAAGGGCCAACAATTGATGTATCATCCCAATCAGTATTACCTAGATAAAATCTTGGGGAAATACTTCTTCGAAAACTTAGAGCAAATAGATGGCAAGGACTTTAAGGGCCTCTTAGGTCGCTGCAGGGAAAGGGAAATTGTTTAGGTATTTTGGCGGATTTCGTTTTCACCACACCCCTGTTTAACCTAAACTGACCTATGTAAAGCTCAATCCCAAATCCTGAGTCATTTCATATATTAACAACCAATATCAGACAGTTTCAGGTCTTGAAGATTTTGTGATTTATCATCTAAAGGGCAATGATATTGATCTCTAAAAATGTCACGGTCGAGGATATGAAGGTGCAGCAGCTACGAACGGTGCCTATTTAGGTTTGCGAAAGAGAATCATCGATGTAGAGAAATCGATTTCATTCATCAAGGATGCGCAATAAGTGTGATTAAAGATCGCGTAATATCAATATTCACTTTAATGAACTGTCAAAGAGATTTGAAGGTCCTCAACAGCGTTTCACTAGAACTGTTTTCTACCCCATGATTGACACTATATCATCACAGCTTGTGAACAGGTTGTTAAATCGAAGCTTTTCCAAGTTATTCGTTTGTATGCTTGCGTGCTTCATTTCGGGAAACAGTATTTCTATTGAAGAGTGAAAACTTTTGAAAGACTTTGCCATATGCAGTAACCCTTGTCTGGTGGCAAGCTGCAGACAAATCAACCAATCTTAAGTTATTGACGAAAATACAGAGCCTAGCATGCATAGGGACAACTGGTGCAATGAGAACGACGCCAACGCTGGTTTAAAGGATTCTTAACTTGCTACCCTTGGATCATACTTACACGAATCAGCTGCCAAGAGCGCCTTGAGGATCAGCTAAACAGTCAGCTGGACCCAGGTCTCGCGGGGCACGCACTGATTTTGAAAGTGTATGTAGGAAACAACGTTAGCCCCGACTACATGATTCCCTACATGGATTTTGACAAACCATACACCTGCTCCCTTCCGAGCAGGGAGGAATAGAAAACGAATGAATCCACGAAACTGAAATCTATATCCATCGACGATGGATTGTGGAACAGGTGCCGGTCTATTCTTAGAGGAACTAAACATACACAACTCCATCAGACTCCCTGATGTAGGTTCTGGCAAACGCGGAAGCGGCCCGTACTGTATCAATGTTAGCAATACCACGTAATGATATTACCATTTTCAATGATAGTCAGGAGGCGGCCATTAAGGCAGTTAATGATATCGAAATTAAATCCAATCTGGTTCACCGCTGTCGCATAGAGCTTAAGACTCTTGGCTCACAGCACAAGGTATGTCTTTGCTGGGTTCCTGGACATAGGACATAACTTGTAATGAGACGGCTGACGAGCTGGCAAGAAAAGGATCCGAAGTTGACCGCGACCTGGCACTTCAGTCGATCAAACCACCACTCTTCAACCTAAGATAACGAGTGAAATACAAGATCAGAATGAAAGCCAACAATAGGTGGAAATCGCTAACCACCTGTGAGATATCACGGAAGCTATGGCTCCTGCAGCACGAAAGGGAGTCGCTGTCCAAGCTGGTTGGTGCTTTAACTGGTCATAATTTTCTGGTCATAATGACTATCTCTGTCATTGCCCGGGCCGGGGCCTCTGTCACTTGAGGAATAGAACACATGGAAGTTTCTTCTTCCAAGACATTGAGGAATTATCAGATGTATTACTCTCTAATCTTTGCAGGTTCCGGAGTCATCGGGATGGCTTGACAAAATGGACTAACCACGAGCGGAGGGAAAGAACCTTAAAGAAGGCCACAATAGCGGCGTATCCCCCCTTTGTACGGGCATCACAATGGGTCCACAAGGAAGGAAACTATTCGTGCGTAGACTTAGGAGTCTCTCCAAGGAACAAAGTTCATAATAAATTCATACACAAATAGAGAAACAGGGATTTATTAAGTAGATCTGCTCGTGTGTAGTAATATCCTAAGTAACCTATACTGATTAAGAGGATGCCCCTAGTAAAAGGCTGGTGGCTCCCCTCCACTCCTCACACTCCTAAATGAACATTTACTGAAGAAAGGATTTTTAAGATATTAAAATCAGCCGATAGTCAAAATCGGGAGATAGCCCGTCTCCAATTTCCTCCCCCTTTTTTTACAAACGAAAGAAACATGGGTTTAATTAACATTTCAAATGTGACATACAACATTATGTCCACGCATTCATTAAAACTAAATTAAATAAAATGAAACAATTTAAACAAACCCCTCAAGCCCCATCCCTAATAGTCCCATTAACTAATTACACAACCTAATACGAGGATAATTTTCCAAACCAAAATTATAAGGTAAAACATGTCATTGCAGAGTGCATAAAGTTTTTCTCTTCCCCCCCCCCAAAAAAAAAAAAAAACAAATAGCAATCGCCATCGTTTATCCTGATTTTAATATCAACGACCAGGTGCATACACCGATTCGTTGGTTTGGCTCTTTCCCATAATAACTGTAATCGTTCTATAAAACCATAATTTACCCAGCAGCTTAGCTTAACTAAATATGCAAAACCTAATATTTCATTTCATTAGAATTCGTTAGTTAGTTAATCAATTAACGAATATTCATCTGTCTGTGTGGTAAAATTGGTAATGGTCGGCGCTTGAAAAAAGTTTAAAAATTAATATCTCTGCGCATACAATTGCTGCAATTTATACGAAAATATTTATGTGCCCATGGCTTGCCAGAATCCGTTTTTGTTTTTTTTTTTTTTTGATAATTTATCGAAAACTAATTTCGTAATTTATGAGCGCAATTTTATTGATTTTTATTAAATAAATACAGATATATATGTGTATGTGTGTAGGTACCTAGCTAATTGTGCGATTTATCATTGTGGCAGACCAATCTATGTGCAGCTTTCTTTTATAATGACTTTATTTGAACAAACTGGAATTAACATATTTAATTGTATTTGCTATCGGAAAGGTGCTTAAAGCCGCTTGATTAAATGATTGTTCAAGAGTTAAGAATTTTTGAAACAAAAAAAAGTTAAAATCGAATAATTAATTTAAATAAATTGAATGGGATTTATCTCAGACTACTGCGAGTATGGAAGGATTAATTTTTCACTATCATGACGTGAGGTAGGCTAAAAAAATGTTTAAATTAATTTTAGTTACACGGCAACCCATTGACGGGTAATTTTTTTAATGTGGAATGTGTTCTTTTGTTTTAAGGATCCTTAACTTCAAATGACTGTGCAAAAATGAGTAATGCTTTATTAGAAGTCTGATAGTACTCACAGCTCTCACAGAGTTAACGTTGATTGCACTAGAAGTCACAATATCGGTATGGTTACCGTCTGCTTATTTAAAAACGAATTAAATATAATATTTTGTATTTTAAATTTGACACGAATAGTTTACCGAAATAAATTGCAATTAGCCTTTAAACGTTTAAATGTATTTTACTGACTGAAACTTAGCAATATAAAGGAAAATTATCCTGCTGGTCCTGGTGGAATACTTGCAATCATTTAGAAAAAAAATATGTCAACATTAAGTCAAACATCTGTGATTTTTTTAGACTTCCACATTTCAGCTTTCAATATCAAATGGAGATTTTCCTTCTCTTTGCAAATCCATAAGAGGCCCAAAGCAACAAATCTGTAACTATCGCCATATTTCCAAACTCTCATGCATGATTCAATAGTCATTCACTGTTTTACCTTCCATGGTTTCTTGAATTTTAGATCAGCAACTACTGATCTATTAGAATTTGTCTCGGGAACTCTTTGCACTCTCGAGGCTTGTTCCGAAGTTGATGTAAATGCAACCGACTCCAGCAAAGCCTTCGACATAATCTCTCAACCTGTGATTTTTTTAGACTCAATGCTCGAGTCTTTCAAGCCACTTTGAATGCATGGGTTCAATCCTACTTAACTGATCGGCAATATTAAGGCAGATTAAGATCTCTGAATTAGATTCTTTCCTAGCTATCTATGGTGTCGCACTGATTTTTAATCTCACAAATGATGACGTTGGCTGCATCGTTTAGGACTCTTTAAATCAGTCTACGCCGATGACAAGCAAATCTATTGGATGTTATATTCCGACCCATACCTTACTTTGATCTTAACAGATTTTCAACATGGTGCCACAAAAAATTTGTTGAACTAAAAGTTAATAAGTGTTTAAATGATTCGCGCTCCTTCATAGAATAAATTCCATCAAGAACGATAAGCTATCTGTGAAATTTCGATCTCACATAGTTGCCGCCATCAAAAAAGGCCAAATCTACTCTCGGCTTTGTTAAAAGTTGCTCTAAAGAATTTTCTGATCCTTTTGTCACCAAATCACTCTATACCACATTTGTCAGGTCTATTCTTGAATATTCTAGCCAAATTAAGTTGCCTTATTACCTCACTCATTCCCGTCGAATATAAGCTTTGAATTCTTCGATTCGTCCTCCGCTGGCTTTCCTAAGTTGATTGCTATGACCTTCTCTTGAACAATGTCGGCAAGTTGCTGATATTCTCAGTATACGAGTTGTAGTTCTTCAAAAAAATGTGCTTTAACACCTTGGGGTTCTTCAATCTTCGAATGATAGCTCTCTTTAAAATCAACTATCATTGTACAAAGTATGAAACCAAAATCTACATTCATCGTCCCTGGCACACTTCCAAGTCCATTTTCTAATCTAATTAGACCTATGTAAGTGTAGATTTTAAGAATTTTCATGTTAGCCTTATTGCCAGTTATGATGTTGGTTTAGTTTTATTAGTTTTTTCTTCTTTGAGAGGGAGCCCTGCAGCCTTTCCCTTGTGACGTTGTCTCAGAAAGCAAAATCCAAATGGTTTACAAAGTTCTTCGTCAAAACCTACAGAAAGGAACGATTTACATAGCGAGGCTACCTCTAGAATTTTTATAGGCCATAAGACCCGTACTTACAGTTTTTTTGCAATGCACATCAAATGAGGCTTTGGAAACCTCAAAGAGTAGAATATTTTGAACTTTAATAGATTGTATTATGGAGTCTATATTCAAAGTGTCAAGTAAATCCGTTAATATATATATGTATATATATATATCTGTGAGTTCACCCTCCTTATTGGCTCATAATACAAATATCCTGAAACACGTGTGCAATTATATTTCCTATCATTATGTAAAATTTCAGATTATTCAGGCCCATAAGTTCCCGTCGGAGAAATCCCCGAATGAAAAATTCGGCTACGAATCCCGAAAAAAACAATCAAAAGATCCGAAGGGATTCGAAAAAAGTTAGTTGCCTGATTGAAAAAAATTAGTTTCCATTTTCGAAGTCAGCTGATTTATATCACAATTATTACTCGAAACAATAGAAAGAAAAATCCCTGAACTTAAATAAAAAATTCCCTTAATTTTCCCAAAACAATTTTTTTCAAACTGGATTTTTGGAACTTGTTCTTCTAGATTTGTAACATTGAATAAATTTTAAATATATATGTAACGAAAAATTTAACTGTCGAATATAATAAAATATGTTTGCCTTCAAGTTAAAAATTCCCAAAAGAGGATTTTTTTACCTGGTCCCTGAGTACTGTCCCATCTGTCGAATTCAAATTCAAAAACTAGTCACGCATATTTTTTTTGTTTTTTAAGTGAAAAAAACAATAATTAATGGAATCAATTGCAATTCAAAAACAGGCGATACACCAACAAAAATGAAAATTCAAAGAAGGTGACTAAGGGACGCATGTAACATTTGGATCATACTCTGTAAGTTTTTCTTGCAATTATTTAAATTTGTTCTTATCATTGATATCTTTCGCAGATTTAGAAGAAATTTCAAACTAAACAAAGACTCCGTCAAATACGTGCTTCAAGAAGCCAGGCGTGTTAGCATCTTCTATTACCCCAAACTGTCGATTGAGTGCTGACACTTACAGCTGAAGGCGGCTACCAGCATAGTGGCACCGGGAACGATTTCGAATAATAAAAATGAATAAAATTATTTTTAAAAGAACGTAGATTTGTTGAAATAACTATTATTGTTAGTCTACGATAGAAAAAACTTTCCGAGAAGGGCAAAATAATTCAGATTTTTTCGGGTACGCTGATACCAAATTCTACGAATTTCGAATTTCGTAGCAGATTTTCCAATACGAAGGGAACTTGTAACAGATTTTGCTATTACGACGTAGCTCGTGGTAGAGGTGATTATGTCGAGTGGTTTTAGAGTTAAGGGCCCCTAGGTTAGGTTAGGAGGGCTGTTTTGCACACAAATGCAATTCCACGCAGAACCCATGAAGGCTCATTGTGACTACCCTAGTTGTACATGTATAAGGTCATTTGGCTAACAAAACCACTTCGATCTGTTAATAACTCAACCCAGCCAAGTTGTCCACGGTTTGGAAGAATCTTGCTTCCATGAATCGTGCTCGTGCAAAGCTGGGCAGTGGCATAGCAGATGTTTCACTGACTCTATTTCCTCTTCATCTCTTCAACTTTTGCAAGAATTTTTTGCAGAGACTCCTTCCCCTTTAAGCCATTTTTTTTTTCCAATAAAAGACTGTCCACTTGATACCCCGACCAGCACCTGGACTAAGTTACTCAATCAGTCACAGCAGGACTTAATTAAGATAAGAAAATATGAAGTGGTAATTTTTGCAAGAGTTTGCCAGAGGAACAATTTTCGGCGAGGATTTCACTCACTGTACCTCATTGGAATACATGTACGTCTTTCGTCAAAAGGTCAAATTACACCAAGTTTTCAGTTTGTAGGCTGCTAACAAAACGAAATAAAAATAAATAAATAAATATTTAAAAGGAAACGCCTTTTTAAAAAGATTAAAAATCTTTCTTTTTGGAAAATTACATTTGTCCCAGGTCCCCATTCTTGCAACAATTAATAGTTTCGCCTACGGCAAAACCTATTCCTTGCACTTCATTTGCTAAATTTCAGTTTGAATAAATCTCTCGAAGACCTTTTCGATTGCAAAAGCAACATTACAAAATGTCCATTGGCAAAATTTTCATGTTCTACGAAAAAGACGGTCAGTCTCGGATAGGTAGGTAGCTAGGAGATTGGGTACTGCTCCGCACTATGTTATCTCTGTTTATAGCATTGCCCACCCGAGTATGTGAAGTAAATTACTTTTGCTTGCAGCGTTCAACTTCAATTACTCTCTGAATAAAGTTTATTTCTTACCGCTTCTGGGCCTAATTCATTTACATTTCCCCAAATAATCCACTTACGATTGCAACATTTTCAATTTCAATTTAGAAGCTCCAGCACATCCTTCATCGTGTTCTTGTACTGCTGTTTTCAAGGAAATGGTTTAATAATTGAATTTAGCACGCAAGTCCATGACCCTGGTCCTACATGCACCCATATTCCGGATAGAGACAAAGCATAACCCGGTGTGTATCACCATGCCACTCAGTGGCATAAAACATCCAATTGAAAGGAGCTGAGCTCAGAATATCTTTAACCGTCCAATTCTAAAGCCCGCATGTACACAAGTAATATATATACGAAACCAAGAGTTCACATCGTTATGACAGAGTGTGGTCTCTTCGCAGAACCAACTCTCGTACAACTAGTAAATTTGCAAAACATCGAAGTTCATGCACCGAAAAAGTATAGGTAAACCAGAAGTACAAATGCATCCAGAACGACGAAAGACGAAAGCACTATAAAAAGCACACAGCAACAATGGCAGAGCACAACAGGAGAACCAATTGTCATAATAATAACCAGCCACGGTCGTTGTTGCCGTCATAAAAACAATGAAAGCAACAGTGTATTTGTATTGGGTATATACATATGTATGGAGATCCTTTTCACTTGCACATGCGATACTTTTCATTAACTTACTATAACTTATAGGTACGTGGGTGGAGACGAAACATACAATAAACCAGGAACAAGGTACGATGAGCAGCTACACAAGTTTTGCACTTTCTCGGTGCGTTTCAGCTGAACAATTGTTTTGTTGCAGAATTGTTTTTGCAAGAAATATGCTGCAAACACAAACATACATATCTATTCGCCGGGAGAGTTAAAAGATATTGCAATCTGTGCTGATGGTGACATTTTATTCGCAGTATACACCCTCTCAAGTTTATTCGTGGAACTGTAAAAAGTTTTTGGGGTCGGATGAGCTGTACATCTACTTACTACTTCAGTATACTGCTGCAGCGGAAGTGACAATGCAACACATTGTATATGGTCTTATGGGTTCGCTGATACCTATATTTTAAGGGTGCCCTTTTCGTCCGTGTCCCCAGAAACATCTTATAATAATAATATTTTCTCTGCGCGATGTGTGGATTATGTTGAGAGCCCTGGAGGATTCCTTGAATTTACCTAGGTTTTATCTGGAAGATTTACGTGATGAGTAAAACAGGATATGCGCGAAGGAACGAACGATATGCAATGTTGAAAGCCTCATTGGTTTTGTTTGTGCTTTAACCTTATGAGGAACGAAACTGCCAAAGAGTGCAAAGTTCAAGTGAGAGATTCTTCCACTAATGCATAACCATAGGGTGAGGTTGCGGATAATAGGGCACTATATATTATCCGCAACCATTGTCGATCTTATACATGGCTGAGTGCAATTCACTTCCGAACATCAAGCATAATTTTGTTTGTTTTTCAATGCATCGTTATTGAACTAGGACATGGTCGGTGAGTCTGCGTTGCCAATTAGTGCATTTTAAATTTATAACGAGGAGTTGAAATAATATACAAAAGATGGGGAAACATTCTAAGGCTTAGGTCATATCTGTTGACACTAATTAGTGACGAAATACTCCAGATTATTGTGCGTTCATCTGCCATTATTCTTATCGCGTCCTTGCTGGCCGGGTTCACCGGTTGGACCGATGTAGCGATAATAACTGCAGGGGATTGGTTAATCGCTATACATTATAAGTAAAGGGTGTTTTTTTAAGAGGTACAGAACTTCGAATCGAAATAAAACACAAGAAAATCGTTTTAATGTCCATCAATTTGGCTTTATTGGAAGGATAATTTTATGCCATAAATGTTTAAATATGATTCGGGAATGTGGCCGCTGCGGCTGGTGCGAATAAAGACAAGTCTAGAGGTCCCACTTTCAACCACTTTTTCAAGCATTTGGGGCTGTATGTCGGCAATAACGCCACGAATGTTGGCTTCCTAGTCCCCTAACATTTCTGGTTTGTTGGCGTAGGCGAGCGACTTCACATATCCCCAAAGAAAATAATCCAATGGTGTCAAATCACACGATCTTGGTGGCCAATTGACAGATCCATTCGGCGAAATTATGCGCTCATCGAATGTTTCTTTGAATAAATCGATTGTGACGTGCGCTGTGAGGCATGTGGCGCCGTCTTGTTGGAACCACAACTCATCCACATTCATGCCATCCGATTCGGGAACAAAATAGTTGGTTATCATGGCTCTATACCGGTCTCCATTAACGGTAACTGACTCTCCAGCATCATTTCGGAAGAAGTATGGCCCAATGACTCCACCAGCCTATAGAGCGCACCAAACAGTCAGTTTTTGTGGAAGTAATGGCGTTTCAATGGTATCATGTGGATTCTCTTCACTGCAAATGCGGCAATTTCGCTTGTTGACGTAGCCATTCACCCCAAAATGAGCCTCAGCACTGAACAAAATTTTGCGATGAAAATCAGCACCGATATCAATCTTATTTTCGGCCCATACACAAAAATCATGACGCATTGAGCTTGGGGTAAACTTCGCGAACTGAACCATTATTTTCGAAATAAATTTGCACGATTTGCAAGCGTTGTTCATTTGTCAACCTGTTCGTGATGAAATGGCAAACCAAACTGAACATAAATAACATTAGAGTTACCAGCTTTGACCACAAAATGTCAGTTTTATCTCTATTCGAAAAACAAACCTCTAAAAACAACGCCCTTTATATGTTCCATCTTCTAACATTTTATCGCAGTAAGTTACCATCAGGCGACAGAGATTAAAGGCAAAGGCAGTCACACTGCCCAACGGCACCAACACGCTTCATACCTTTCCAGCACCAGCGTCAATTCTTAACTGCGTTGTTAAAGGCAAAATTGTGATCGTTTGTGGACTCGATTTGTGGACTCGTAGCAAGCTTATAAACATTCAAAAAGGACCAGCCTTAGATCTCGAGCAGTGGCAAATGGCACCAGGGTCATGTTTTGCAATAAGCAGCCTAGGAAACGTTGTTCCTACTTCTCTGTGCGTAGGTTTCAAGAATTCTAAGTGTAGCAGCTGTCTGTCTGCAAAAAATATCTAGGGGTATTAAATGGAACAGAATGTCCAATGAAGCTGAGGGAGTGGTGCGAAGTGCTCCACTTATGCATATTCAAGCTGATCTTTGGACCTTGCTTAGTTTGTCGCGATTATTCGCTTTCTGTAAAGCAGTCCACCAGACAATCATTCCGGATGTTAGTATCGGTCTTTCAACCGAGATTTATAGCCACTGAGTAATTCGGGATTTTAGTCCCCACTTCTTACAAATAGCTTTTTTGCAAGAAAGAGGGCTACCGTAGCTTTCCGAACTCTTTCTTGTATTTCCTAGTAAAGAGGACAGTCCAGTTTTTTGGGGGTTGACGCCTAGACCACAACTATCAGGCCATATTGTTAGCTTGTTAACAGCATTTTGTAGAAGTTCTTTTAAGGTGCCTAGGTGCTTCCCCAAATTGGCAATAGCAACAGGATAACAAGCAGTTTGTTCAACACTAGATTCCAAAGAAGTCGGGATAGGACTCCTCCATGCTGGGTTCCGCTGCTGACAGATCTTCTGGCACTCGCTGAGTGTGCCATCTACCTTCAGATCCGACAGCGCAGTTGAAATCGCAGATGTGTTGATGTTGTTAAAAGCGCCATCTACATCGCGGAAAGCTACCATTGTGTACTCCTTGTGGTAAGGGGAATAAAGGAATCAAACGTACTAGCGTGTGTTGTCTTTTTCAACAGATCTGCCGCATGTTGGGCCGTAGACAGCAGTCTTTTGTCAATGTTAGTACGTATATGGATATCTATCAATCTTTCTCAGTGCGTAGCTGTATGCTCATTATGTATGTGACTTGCATCTTATACCACATCCATCCTGAATTGACTCAAAAAGACATTTAAAGCGTCATTAAAGACGGTAATGAATATCTTTTTCCTAAATCCACTTGCCTTTATACCTGTCGGCATTCGCTAATAGGTACACATTTCCACCAAATTCATACATAGGTATCTTCTTCTTTTACGAAACTAAGTACGAAAGGTACTCGTACCCTACTCCGAACTATGCTTTTCTAAGCTGCTGCATAGCATACCTAAGAAAGCTACATAAAGGCTTTTATGATGATGTAAGTTTCACCTAAATCGACTGTGCATAATGCCACAAGCCATCATACGCGATTTATTACACCAGGATATACTTAGATACAGTTTCACAAAAGATACTCGTACATACTCGTGAAATACTCGTCGTGTCTTTAAAATATTCTCGGTGAAAACATTAAATGACGTTGCTTCAACCTATTCAACAAAAACAACAACAGCTATGGTTAAAGGGAAAATCACTCCGCACCGATTACACCATTTCACCATTTCACACGAGCATCGGCATTCAAATCCTGTCTTAAGGTTATGTGCAAATTTATCCATGTGTAAATTGGTGATAGCAATGCGGTGTCTATCCAATGGCTTGCACCGAAGTATGATTTGAGCCATATGCCGGAACAGATCTGATTCAAACACTAAAATCCCTCCTTGATACTTTGGTCCGTCAAACCGCCCCCTTTGTTGCAGAGAAGACAAAAGTTATTTAACCGCGCGCACCTGGAAGTTTAAATTTCGACTAGAATTTTAATCCAAAGATAACCATAGAACCATCGCCCACACACACCACTCTGTGTATCTGGTTTGATGCGAACTTTCAAAGACATCACCGCATCGCACCGCACGGAAGAGGACCTAACTCGTCGCAACACTTCATTGCACACGTTGATGAAACATTGTGCGGCTAAGCTGGAATATTCCGGTTGCGATTTGGTAATCGCCATTTTGGATTTGTTTCGTTCCTTACCTATGTACCTCGACTTTCTTTTATGTCATTTTGGGAAACTTTAAATAATGAAATCTTTAATGGCAAGCTTGAAAATTGAAAAAGTTGTGAGGTTTTTATTTTTTGGTTTGGGCTTCTAAATTAAAGTAAGTTTACTGTTTTCCCATTGGAATGTCTTCGTCGTTCGCCTTAAAGGTAATTGCATTTTAAGTCGGTTGCTATATTACTGCTGGTTTGCTGAAGGAGAAGTTATGAATGGGAGAGTTCAACCAACCGTTTAACAGAACTGTGTAAGGGGTTTTATTTCGTAATTTTTTACTCTTTTTTGAAAGAGGTCCGAGGTAATTTAATTTTTATCTGACGAAAGTTTACAACACACCCGAGGTTGTAAACAATTCCCCATGGACAGAAGAAAGGAGTGAAAGCGTTCAGGAAGAGACTAAATACAGGGAAATGTTAACAAGGGATTCTGTTTTCTTCGTCGTGTAGCCCAAAGATTGAGTAAATGGATGTTTGTTAAAGTATTGGCGTTATGGGATCACCCCCTTTTTTTCTTATTTTTTTTTTTTTTTTTCAAAAAGTTCTTCTTTATGACATCTGCAGAAGGTGAAAATCTACTTTTACTAAGAATGGAGGATTTTGTACGGATTGTATAGAAGAAAAACGCTGAACAGTGATTTTGTTTGTTCTTGTGGTATTGGTTTCAACATTAGTTGGGATAGTTATAGAGGGTTGTTTATGATGCATGTGCCTTGAAAACTTTCTACGGGTGTTCTTTCAAATGATTGATGGCGATGTTTTCAATTAGCAGCGATATGTGCTACGAAGACTGCAGATGCAGGTTTGTTTGGGCAAACATTTTGAAGTATTTTAAATTTTTGCTAAGAGTCCTTAAAAAGTGGTCTTGAGATCCGAATTCAATTTTATGAAAATTCTGTCAACTATTTGGGCATCGACGAATTTTTGTCGAATTCATTTTTTTTTAATTCAAAAATATGAAGTACAAAAATTTAAACTAAACAAAGCTCCTGGATACGATTTAATTACAGGACAGGTCCTAAAAGAGTTGGCTAGTAGCTGCGGTCATAATTGCCCCAAAGCCCGGAAAATCCAATTTGTCAAAAGTATTTGAAAAAAATTTACTAAAACGGTTACACCCGATTATCAAAGAGCGCCGATTCATTTCTGGTCAGAATTAAACCCTCTACAATCGACCAGGTTTATCGAATAACCAATGAAATTGAAAAAGCCCTTGAGGAGAAAAAAATATGCTCTAGCGTTTTTCTCGACGTCTCCCAGCCTTTTGATAAAGTATGGCATACAGGATTAAAACATAAGCTAAACTTAGCCTTTCCCAAACAAATATATGAGGTATTAAGTTCTTGTTTAGCGGACAGACTTTTCCGTGTTAAGCACGGAAACGAATATTCCGAATTCAAAGAAATCGCAGCAGGAGTTCCACAAGGAAGCGTCCTGGGTCCGATTTTATTTCTAATCTTTACTCGAGATATTCCGCAGGAAGAAGGCACAACTGTAGCGACGTTTGCAGATGATACCGCTATATTGGTCGTGGGTAATACGGTTGAATCAGCAACAATTAAGCTACAACAGTGTTTTTGAGTGGACTTGGCGTATTGTCCTTAATGAAACAAAATCCATTTTCATAGACTGCGTACAAATTCCGTACGCAAATAAAGCTAAATATTTGGGAATGACACTTGATGCGAAACTAAAATGGAAATCGCACGTAAAAAAGCAACGGGAAGAGCTCGTTGTTAAATATAATCAAATGCATTGGCGGTTTTCCAAACTCAGCATGCAAAAGAAGCTGCTTTTATACAAGCAAGTTCTGAAACCGGTTTGCACGTATGATATACAACGGGTTGTACCAAAGCAAATAACATCAAAACTTTACAAACTTTTCAAAACAAAGTGCTAAGAAGAATTGTAAACGCGCCGTGGTATATCAGAAATAGTGATATCCACAGAGATTTGGATGTGGCAACCGTCGAAGATGATATAAAATCATTTGCCCGTAAGCAACAGACTCGCCTTAGCGGTCATTGCAATAACGAAATGATATATATTTTGAACGATACAAATTTAGTGCGCCGGCTTCAACGGATAAAACCATTTGAATTAGCGCAATAACATTTAACCGCGTGTTTTTGGCGGTACAAGCAGGTGCTTCCGATGGGAAGCTGCCTGGCAAACGAGAATATAAATTATTAAATCCAAACTACTAGATAGGAAATAACCTAGTTTTAGTATAAAGTAATTTGAAGGGAGGTGTTTTTAGTGAGTAAGAATCTCACACTATTATGAGCACGTCCTCAAAGTGTCTTATGGAAGATTTTACACTTACCCTCGGAAAAAAAAAAAAAAATAAAAGTCAAAATTTGCACTTCCTTGATTTTGAGCTCAACAGCATGCGGTCACCAAAATCAACATCAATTCAGAGTTGAAAATCTAGGAAATGGAAAAAGAACACACACTTTTAGAACAAAGTGTAAGCAACATGCTTGATCTGATCTAAAATGATTGCTCGATAGTAGCACAGGAGTTTAACCGCTAAATCATGTATGTAGATGACGATCGAAAGTTTCGAAATATTTTGGAGGACACCAAAACTATTACACCAACTGAGGTACCAGAGTGAAACATAGCTTTTAAAACTGCGTTAGTTGAAAATTTTTCAAAATTTGCATTTCCATGCATTTCTGGTAAAAAAGTCGTCTGATACCTCGTTGCTCTACCATAACCATATTCGTTTGCATCAAACAGTTTTGAAATTACTTAAATCGTCACATTTGTCACCTTTGACTCACGAGGGAGACGCTAATTGTTATTCCCTGCCTAAGATGTAGAATTGTCGTCTAAAGCTTCTCAAAGTTGCATTAAATTGTAGTTGTCTTCCATGTGTATCAATCATCTATCATCGCACATATGATGATTCGAATAGCTAGGCTTTAGGTCTTGTATTGGTCGTTAACTTATATTCAAACTTGTAAAAGAATGCATTCATTTTGACATTTCATTCTTGTGAATTATCTGAAAGGTGATTTTATTCATTGACTTCACTTTAATACTTTAGATGAAGCCAATGAGTTACCATTCTTTTAGGAGCATAGAATGCAGTCATATGAGTGAATTTTTATTTTATACCAATTTTATAGAGGAAAGAAGGAAATGCACACTGGTTTTGAATGTATGTAAACTGTAATGTGCAGGAAAAATTAAGCGTGGGACGACGTCCGGATATTGGCCTTAAAAGTCAACTGATGAGCATTATTGGCATAGAGGGTATTGCGGTTGAATTGTTCAGGGGATGGAATGCATCTGGCTTTTTCGTTTGAACACTTGTTGTGGACATTACGACGATGACTAAGAGCGTCAAGGCATTTCGCTCTCAGAATGGTAATTCATGAATGTCGACTGCATTTTTCAATCTGTGAAGTCAGAAATGAAGTCAATGAATTAAACCATTTAAAAGTTCAATTGACTGAGACTTTTAAAGAATGCAATAAAAAAATAATAGTACTCTTTCACAACTCTTATTTCTCTTCATTTATATTAAAATTTGTGGTATCTGTCCAACTTGGTTTGCCAGTTTGAGGTCAAGCGTCAAGAACGTCGCTTCGGCCGTAAGTATAAAAGGTTTTTGAATTATTTATAGTAGAACTTACTTTTATTACTATTTAGCTTAGCCATATTTGCCTTAGCATCCTACCTTCACAGCCATGGTGCCAAAGTCTGAAATCGTAAGTTTTTCAAAAACATCCATCTAAATTTCAAGGACACTTCAGTTGGGTCTTTAAGAGCTGAATCTAGTACAATCAGTTTGGTTGAAACTCCGTTTCTGTCATCCAGTTAGCTTGTGAGGGGCTCCACTAATATAAGACGCAAAACAGTCTTCCACCTATTTGAAATGAGGAAAATTTCCTAGTCTAGCGTGTCATATAATGCATGGCTATGCATGACATGCCTATAACTAACAATGCATATTACACTCCCCCTTTTAAAAACGTCCTTACAGAAACACTGATCAATGCAACCCTCCATTAAAGACAGTTGAGCAAAGGTACACACTTTTAGGACAATCGTGAGAAGTTGAAAAATAATTATCTTCATTGTAGAATTGTTCTACTATCCCACTATAATTAGGACACGTGCTCAAGGATACGAACACATCAAATTTGACATCTAGCTAAGTGTCTACTAATCACTTTTAAGAAACCCAAACACTAAACGTACCCACTTTCAACCCACAACGATCGCTTCGCCCAAAAAAAAAATGCAAACTTTATTCACCTTCAAAAGTAGCTCTCGCATAGACGACGACACCTTTCACTTATCGATAGTTCACTGAACAGGAAAGGTCAATTAGATGAGCAATTGCTGTAATGAATTACTAAAACATCTGATCAGCTGTCACTAAACCAATCCAAGTACCAAACCCACTCTATTGCTTGTTACCCTCTGTTACAAAGTACAAATAACAAAGACCATTTTAAAGTTAATTAATTCATCCCCACACTACGGTGTGTGGCATGCAAAGCAAAAAGAAAGCACAAAAATTATCCCTTTTTTTTTTTTGTTGCTCCCCAGCCTCTGTGCCTCATCAGTCTGTTATCCTTTAATTGCCATAAATTATCCCATCGAATTTGTGTTTGGGACGAGAAACAAAAGTTGGTATTTTGTCCCATCCGCCCCGTTCTATAAATAAATACTCGGTAGCTCTCTAGTTGGTGAGAGAGATGAAAACTCATCGGTTTGTCATAAAGTTAATTGCTTAACATAGCCAAAAGGACATTGCTTGTAGAAAGTGTTCAATCGTTAGCAAACAGAAAAAAAAAACAACAACTAAGAACAAGTAAGTAGAAGAGGATACTATGATCGGCTGGAATTTAATCACATTTATTCAAAGCTAATAACTTTATCCTTTTCCTATTCACTGCGCATTCTTGTGCCAGCAGGGTTATGGGCAAGTTTTCGCCGCTTCGTTGGCTATCCTTATCCTTACATTCTACATTATGGACAGTATTTTTTTTTTCTTCCTTTTTTTTCGTCATTGTTTTTGTTTTGGGTGGGTGTGGGTGTGGGTGTGGGTGTGTGTATTTATAATTGTATTATCAGTGACAGGAAGCCGAAGCCGAATGACATTAAATTTTTAATCATAAAATAAAAGTAAGCACTTGTCTAAGCTGGGAGATAACCTTTTTTGGATGATATCATAATCATGGCGGTTTTCTGACGAAACGGGGGAGTACGTCAAGAATGTCAAAATATAAGATAATAGTTCCCTTTTTAGCTTCGTTTATTGTTAAAGCTGTAAAACTAAGTAGATGAAAATGTTGATGAATAGGAAGCATCACTAATAATATAAGACAAAGTTGATATCCTTCAGACTGGACCTACACAGCGAACGGCTGAACGGATTTTAATAATTTTTTAATGATTTGGTATCTGCATCAGGAGCAGGTTCGTGCATTAAAAAATTTTTGATTTTTAGTTTGAAAGACGAATTAATTCAAAAATTAGACTTTGAACCAAAAAAATGTGAACTTCAGCTTCGCCTAATGAAATGCACTTAATTTCAGTCTTTAGAGCTTTGAAATACACATATTTCAAGTCGAACGTTATATTTCTACATGCTCTACAAGCTAAGAAATCTTAGAAACATCTTTGCAAAACTCCTTAGTTTTAACTTTCTCGTATACTAGTTAGTATACTAAAGAGAAAGTTACTGTCTGTCTGTCTATCCGGGCGCCGTATGGCGAAATAGTTCGACGGATTTGCTTCAAAGTTCGTATATAAGGTTTTTGGGGTTACGTCTCGGGGCATCATTTTATTTTTTGCTTTATCTTTTGAAATAACGATACCTGCCATACAATTTTCTTTGTGAAAATCCCTTATCACTATTTTTCTCGAAAGTGGTTCCAAGGATTTTTGTCTTTTTTTGTACTAAGGATATTTGGAATGGGGTCAAAAATTCTGCGTACCAAGTTTTTGGAAACAAATCGATTAACGGTAATTTATAAAACCGGCAATATCTCGGAAACTAATAAAGGGAACTTAAAAAAAAATGTACAGTTTTTTTTTAAACTATAAAGTCGAACAAATTTGCATACTCCGATTTTTTAAATAATTTTTTTTTAATTTTTCTTTTTCTTATAAAGATTTTCTTAAATTTAAGTTAAATTCGTTTTCTAAAAAACGGCTCCAACGATTTTGATAATTTTTGTATTTCGAACAATTATATTAAAAGTGTCCAATGTGCGAAATTACATCAAAATCGTATCTGTCGTTTTTGAGAAAATCGAATTTTTCAAAACCCAAAAAGTTATGTAAATAACTTGTCACCATTTATTTTCGATTCATTTTGCGATTCAAAAACGCATCTCATTTACCGAGAAAGTTTCGTATGACGCAGTTGTGCACTTTATTTAATATGTTAATTGACCAATATTCGTGTTTTTTTAAGAGCACATACACATGCTGTACTGGGGCACTGTGGGTCGGTTGTGGTGGCATTGGTTTGGAAATACAAAAGCTAGAGCGAATTCTTTCTCCTCTTTTTTGTTTTATGCATTTTATGCCTGATTGAGTCGAATCTCGAATCGGTTTGTGTGTCTGTTGAAGCGTTAAGTATGGTTATGTGTGTGTCAATTTCGATCTCGCGTTCTGATGTTTTTTTTTCAGATGTATACATACATTATGCACATGTGTATCTGTCTATCCATTCTATCAAAAGTTATAGGCCATACAACCAACCTCTATTGATACAAATGCTCATAAGAACGATTATTTTTAAATGAAAAAGTGTTTCAGCGGTGTAACATAAGTATACTTAAAAGCCCGCTAAATTTCATTCAAAAAGGAGATAGAAACTTTAAAATGGCGACGACAATAGTCACTACGTTGGAATCACAATTTTGTGATATGTTTTTGGGAGTGAAACAAAGCCATTGATCAGAATGCAAGCATTTGTTGCTTCCGCACACATGTTAGTTATTATTATTGCCTGCTTTCGCTATACGAACTGCTTAGGAGGAGACAGCTGAATCCTTGTAAGAACGCTTCTTAACTCAGACCTTACCCGTTCTGCGTTAAACGCGTGATAGTTTTGACGCACAACTACCATCGGAGGGTCCGCGTCGACAAAGTTCTGTCCACTAGTGCTGCACCTTGTATTGGTTACAGTTCCTATAATTGGTGCGCTTCCTCCGCTTGTACTCGTGGGTGTGTGCACAAAGTCCAGTGTCCGTCCGTCAATACTACTTCACCCGGGGGTAGTAGCACCGGCTTAAATTGAAGACATGGCGCGGGCGGATACAAGGTTATATTTCTAAACCAGCTGGAGTCGCTTCTGCTTGCTTTTCGGTTCAGCAAGTTTGCTTCCCTTGGTGAGACTTCCATGGAACTATCCCTTTTCATAGACGCTGTCAAAGATCCGACCGAAGCGCTTGCGCCTTCAGCATGTGTAGCTTCTTTGATCCGCTGATCGCTCAGTTGCTTCCTTTCCCTCTTCCGCTGCCCATTGTAAGGTGCCAGCAACGTCAGGAGATGGAGATATCCTAAGTCATACCTTCAGTAGCTGTGCAGTGGGTATCAAACTTATTCATGCTTAGGTAGCCAAGCGAGTCGGACATATAGCCACAAAAGTCGCTTGTGGGTTCAATCAATAGTAGGGCCTTCAGAATCCGAGTCCCTGCTATATTCGAAAAAACCACGGATGGATTTTGGCAATAGCCAGTGACACCTTGATAATAATATCCTTAAGGTTATCCATGTTTGTCCCGAAGTTTCCCCAAAAACCTCCTCCTTTGCCCGAGATTGGGACCGGCATGCTATTAGCCAAACAAGGCTGTTAGCTTTTAGATTAGGGAAATTGTTCTCCCGTCTACCGCAGTTTATTCGCTAATGATCGCAGATCATTGATATTTGAACTTTACCCACGTGGGAATCTCCTGTCTATTCAAATAAATATCTGAAAAAGGTCGATTGGAGATTTGTAAGTACAGATCTATGCATTTTTTGGGCAAATACGATACATTTTTCCTCCAAAACAACTAAGAAATTTTGGTCGTCGTTTGATGGCTCCAGCGTCAGCAAAAAATAACTGATGCACTTTAAGGTCAATCTAAAACTGATATAAATAGCAAAGGACTTAAGGCGGTTCCTTGGTGATGAAGTTTGCCGGTTTGTTTGTTCAGGTAATAATTAAACATGGAATCCTATTTAAGTATCGCCTAGATTATTTGGACCTTGCACGCATCTTCCTGTATTTACGCTTCAAACAACAGCTTCTTATACCTCTAAGCTCTCATACTCTTGCTTCTTGAGTCCGCATAGAATTGATGAAAAGTAATTTTCTCTTCGCCTTCTCCAGGGTATATCAGATACAGATAGATGGAGACTACCAACGTTTTTAATAGTCTAAAACTGGCGATTGTATCTTATCCTATCCCGTTCCACGGGTTCACTAAAAAAATAAGTCAATATCCGAACAAAGTGTAACTATCACTTCCCAAAGTCGCCCAATAAAAGCTATAAAGTGTCATGCGACCCAATTATGTACTTTATTTAAGATAGTTTACTTTTGTAACTCTTTCGGTCATCGTCTTGGTGGCTGATCGCTGGGATGTGCGAAAATCCGCCGTATAAAGTAATTCCAGCAAGTTGCAGAAGAAAATTATATACGAAAATTACTTTCGACTGCAGTAACCACCATAATTGACTTTGCTGCAGTAAAACGAACTAATTCGAACGCAAAGAATGAACAAAAAAAACACATCACTGGATGCGTTGTTGACTTCGAAGGTTAAATGTAATTAAAACGTTGAAGAAGGGTAAAAATATCGAAACTTGGACCGTTTGGATTGACAGTTTCATAATTAAAAATTCATTTTTGACAGCAAACTTTGGTTTGACTTTCATTATACGAAAAATGAAGTAAATTTGCAAAATTTTTTTCTCTCTCCCCAAGTTGACAAATAAAACTTAATAATTTTCTGCTGAGTTTCAACTAACTTGAAATATTGCCACAAACACAAACAAAAGAGGGTAGCGCTGCCAAAGGAAAAACCCTCCAACTCTTTTCGGTAAATTAAAGTCACATGTGATTAGAATCAACTCTTACATCCGTTCCCCTTTTATGACCTTGCGTTGATTTATATTCATTCTTATCACCGGAAAAGCATAAAGGCAGAAGAGCTGTGATAGTATTATTCATTGTCCCATATTATGATTACGGGTACTATGGTTTTATAAGTGTCTCAACGTTTACCATTCCACCCCATTCATTTACCGTAATCAACTCAAATATAAACCCATTTTAATGTGTACCTACAAATACATACATATATGCATGCGATAATGAGTAAAGGAATTTTCTGTTCTGGTAACGAACGACAAATATTTGGACGATTTGGACGTTTTACGACCAAAGTCGTAAGTTTATTAGACTTGGAAAATGTGGGATCACTAAATCCTGACAGATTGCTTCTTAGAGGACGTTTTCAAGTGATGAATGTTTTTGATGTGCCTTTTTCTGACACTAAGATTGGCATTGGCACTCCATTGTTGTTACAAGTGCTCCATCCATCGGGGAGTCCTCCACGAATCGCTATATCAATGCAAACCCGTCGCCTGAAGTCAGCTTGAAATTTCTATTCGCAATGCTGTCATATAAATTTCTCGAACTAAACCCCCGCCAGTAATAATCCTGCACTCTTTCCAGGTCACAGACGTAGACAACACGACAATGATGTTTCCTTGTCGCTGCACCGATTAACTACCCAATAACGTATATGTTACGTGTTGCTGCAGTCGTCGTCGTCCGTCGTTCAGCCGTTGTCGTTGTGCCACTAAAGGCCACCACATTTATTGTCATACAAATACCAAAGCCAACACTGCCAGGTCAGGATTTAAATTAACGTTCTATACCCGGATAAACTAAATGCTTCAGAGCTTCTGGCTGGGTTTGTGGCTGTACTGGTGAGATACTTCTGCAGCTGTACTTCCGTGGGGGATACCAGCTATTTGTTCATAACAATTACGAGCACTTTGGTTGGAAAATAATTGCAACTGGCAGACCGAATGGAAAACAGAAAATCCGTGGAACGCTCTGCTGCTGCTGTTGTACTGTTGTACCAGTTTAAATGACCCGTAAAAGGCCGCATACACAACACACGCACACACAGAGAGGGAGAGATATTTAGATGGAAAAGATAAACCCCTTACATGGGTGACGTTCTAGGCAGAAGCGGTCAAATTATTTTATCCTCGAAGCTTGTGGCGCCAACTTTCACATCGATGAATTTTCAATTTGGCAAAGTCCTCTCCTTACATATCGTATTAGTTTTGCAGAGCCCGCTGGAACAAGCATATTATATTTTGCCATTGGATTGAATAGATTTGGATGTCATTGTGGATTTAGTCGTCTCCTCAACGAAATTAGGGGTGGGTAGCCAACAGTAACTGGACACGAGCTATGAACACTTACATTAGCTTTGTGATGTATCTACCAATTGTATGAACTGAACGGCCAAGAAATGCAAGACGTTGGGTTTTGGGCAAGGGATTTTGTTGTTTGTCAAAATATGACCCCGCCTTCGAGATACATAAGTACTATGCCTTTGTGAGCAATGGACACAGTTTGCAACTTGATAGTCAAGCAATGTCATGATTGTACTTCTTTGTTTGCTTACTTAATCCTATCTACCAACTCTAAGCACAGTTGTAGGGATAGGGACTTGCAACAGAGCCTTTGATAGCTAATGCTTCTTCATTGCCCTGCATAGGTTTTGGCAGGCATACAAAAGTGGAGAATGTACAATTCTTTTTTTTTAATACCATCACAGAGCAAAACACAAAATACTACGTTCTGTAAGTGCTTTACGCAACGGTTGTTTGTTGCGCGACTTAGCTTCATCTACCGATTTTCATCTTAAAGACTATTTCAAGAAATTACAAATAAAATTAATTTAAAGTGAATGAATAAACGGACTTTTTAAAATCTGCTCGCGTCAAGCAAAAATCAATTTCGTTGCAGAATTCATTAAATGTGCTTGTGCACCTCGTAATAGGCTCATTATTACCATAATTGGTTGTATGCCTATCTGTATAAAATAAGCTTCTAACCCGCAGTGACCTTTGGGGGGCATACATATATATTTAAAAGAAAGATAAATTCTGATTAAGAGTATCGCGAATAAACATGACAGAAGTTGCATCGCGTCTAAAACCTAAGGTTTGTAGACCAACTAAATTGCACCTTCTGCCATAATTAGGAAGCTCATCAGATATATTTAATTTACGAACCGCCTACCTCGTGAAGTTTTTTTGGACTCTTTCGAATCTAAGTGCGTGAACTGCATATGCCGTATCCTAAATTACGGAACAATATTCTAAATAAGGTCTGACTAACAAGCAATAAATAATGTTAAGGCTATTTATATCTCGAAAGTCGTTACCATTACATTTAAGGAAGCCTAACAATGAGTTAGACTTGGCAATGACGAAATCATAATGAAAATGGAAACTTAACTTATTGTCAAATATGACACCAAGATCTTTCACTTCATCAAAACGCTGAAGTCTACGATAATTTATAAAATAATCATGCAAAATTGTAGAACTAATACGATATGCCGAAAAAACTTTACATTTAAAAAAGTTAAGTTCCAAAGCATTACGATCGCACCACCCTGATCTGATTGAAAACGAATGCTTTACAAAATTGAAATATTTCATGAATATCATTTATAAATAATATAAATAGCAACGGGCCCAAATGACTGCCCTGTGGAACACCCGAAGTAACTTCTATAACGCGAGAAGTCAAATCATCGACTTTAACCATTTGCCTTCTATTAGTCAAGTAATTACTTAACCATTTTAGCATTGAAGAATGAAAACCCAAAGACTCTAGCTTAGCCAAAAGAAGTGTGTGATGCACCCTGTCAAACGCTTTTGTAAAGTCAGTGTAAAGTACATAAAACTTGTAATCGTTCGTCAAAACTATTAAATATATGTATAATTAGTCAATAAAGCTAAATTAGTAGCACAAGATCTATCACGAACAAAGCCATGCTGACCATTTGAAATGTTTGTCCTTAATAATACTTCCAAACAATTTTGGTATTGAAAGAAAGCTTTGATATAGGCCGATAGTTTACTACTTTTTACCTTAAACCGCTTTCATAAATAAGTGTTATGAAAGAATATTTCCATTCATTTAAGAAGTTCCCAGTTACAAGTGACTGGTTAAAAATAATTTTAAGTGGATGAAAAATGGAGGATAAAATTGTTAGTTCTTTCGATTTTTTCTAAAAGCTAAGCACCGAACACAAAAATAGTTTGATAAGCTAGATTTTAAGTTCTCCATGAGCTGATGACAGCATTTAATTGATATTTTCAGGAACTAAATCAGAGACCAAAAAGGTGTCATTCATCCTCATGGCCATTTAAAGTGTAAGATCGCATATAGGCTTTTCAAAATCTTAGACCTTAAGTTTCTCACGAAGTTTGCTTTATTGCTGTTCCACATATACCTATAACTTCCTAACAGTCTAACAATAAGAGTAGAGTCCGCAATCAATATTAAGCGAACAGATGAATTCGATACGGTTAATATGTTGTTCTTGGGATCATGAAACAAAACTTTCCCGTCTGGCAGCTCGAAAAAGCAGCTCAAGGATGCAACAACCAACCACCTTATATTTTTCTTAAGACATAGAAATATGCTTTCTGATAATATAAAAGTCCAGGTCGTTTTACTTTAAGTGAAGTCGTGGCACCCAGGTGTTTTTCTATCACACTTTTCCCTCCACCACACCCCCCTTCTTCTTTAAGGTTATCGAATGCCTAGCTACCCCAACAGCGGAGTGTGCGAAGATATATTTTTCGCACGAATCGAAGAAAGTAGCTTGCATTTGTCACATGCATTGCGTACAGTAAATTATTGACGTCGACGTATTTCAAGCAAGGACGCATCCCATTCGATTTTTATTTGCTTTCGACTTTGAATGACACCATTTCTGATTTTCGATACTTTGTTCTTGCGGAACGTAAAAGCATTATTTGTCAATGATTCCACCAATCAAAGTGCTTTAATTTCCTCTCAAATATGGTGACAATGCTCTCAATTTGTCTAGCCACAATTTATACTGTTGGATATTTGCCGCATGTGTTAAGGCAGTGCAAAAACTACAAGGTGGTGCAAAATAGATCACCCTATCGGAAGATATATGATTTTAGAAAATGGCGTCGTACGTCAATCATGTATGACATTTGTGAATTAGACAGCAGCAGTATACCAACAGACAATGCCTGCTTACCAACAGTCGAGTGAAAATTACTGTCAAGGCATCCTCAATCTCAGCAACGAAGAGGAAGATTCGAAATCATCATGAGCGACTAAGCGCATTTCCATAAAGCCAAATCTTCGTTTCTGGGGAACTAAAAATCCGCGAGTGATGCACGTAGAGACATTAGATGCACTCAAAGCAACTGTTTGGTGCGCGGTTACGCGGGAGGAGTAATTGGGCTGCATTTTTTAAGGACGCCATCGGTAATACGTTCTCTGTTACTCGCGAACCCTACGGGGTCATGATAAACGACTTTTTACTGCCGGAATTGGATGAGCGGAGCTTGGTGAACATGTGGTTTCAACAAGACGTTGCAACCACACACAGAGTACGAGCCACAATGGATGATGTAAAGGAAGCGTTAAAAGGACCGCTTTAACCATCCCAGACTTCCTTCTTTGGAGCTTTCTGAAGCAAAAGACAATCGCAGCCCTAAAGGAGACGATTCGACAGGAATGGGAACAGTTATCACCGGAAATCTTGCGGAAAGTCATGGAAAATGCGAAAAAATTATAAAAGTCCAAAATTTCCATAACTCAAAATCATCTTTTTACATTTATTTTTCCAAAATTGGATGATTAATTTTGCGCCAGAATTTGAACCTGAGACCGAGCTTGCTGAGAGTTCTCTCTCTAAACTGTTTTTGGGTGCCGGCCGTAAGAATATGGCAAAATAACTCTCCCAGTGTGAAACAAGCTGCCAGTAAAATTCCAAATTACGATTTCTTTCATTTCGATTTGTGTCACGTAAAAATGATGACAATTACGTTAATTGCAAACACACACATTCTTTCCGGCAAATTTGGGCAACTTTTTATTTTAATGAAAATGTTCAAAATAAAAATGACCTTCTACGACCTGTCCTCGGCAGGACACCGAAAAGACAAATTCCCTAAATGAGTTCCAACGCATTTAATTCACTCAAATGTAAGTTCAACAAAAAAAAGGGAGAAGTGAGAGTTCTGCCACTATCAAGTCACGACAAAAAGAACCGCAGGATTTAAAATGATTTTCTCAAATTTCAGTCACGTATTTCATCAATATGCCGACATAGACGAGAGTCAGAGACTACAACGTCTATACTTGGCGTTCTCGTTGTACAGCATCGTTACGTTTGCCTCGGCTTTCCGACTGATTTTTTTCATCGCTCGCTACTTTTGCCTGTCATTTGTCCCAGCTCCTGCTGCCCCAGTTGGTCTTCTTCTTCGGCTTCTTCTCTGCTCACCACAGTCTAAATCTGCCAGGACGTGTGTATTGTATACTCGTCGCACTTTGAAGTGGGACAAAAAGTTGATGTTCCCTTTGATGCGAAAAACGTGACTCTATTGTGAAACGGTGGGGGCATGGGTTCATTGTTTCCGAGTTATGCGGCGGCATGTCCTTCAATGACGTGTGTGTGTGTTTGTGTGTGTATGCGAGCAGCAACTTCATTTCATTTGTAGTATCACAACTACTGGTGAGACTATAACTATTTCGTCATCTAACTATCTGCCAATATTGAACATGTCCTGATGATCCACAGCCCAGTGGTTGTCCTCTATTCCGGATTAAGTGAGCATGAACAAAAAAAAGGGGTACAGTATCACTATCACTCAGCCCCTTAGAGCAGAAAAAAAAAAACACAAAAAAAACCGACAGAAAAGAACTTTTCAAGTGGCTGTTTGCTTTTGTTATTGATACCCAACAATACTACCAGCATCAGCAACTATAGTTCTACCCGGAGCAGAACTGTTTCATTAAAGTTGAATGTCGTGGACAGATGTTTGGCTGTGACACATGTATATAGGACTTTGACAGAGGATACATTTGTCGAATATAGAAACGCTTTACTTGTAAATATCTCACCTGTTGCAGTATTTGTTTGATGTTGATTTATGGCAAGGACATTCTGGAAAATCGTTTGTAGGCATTATAATTTGAATGAGGATACATAATTGATTCGGATTATATGGGATTATGTGGAGGGGATAAGTCGTCACCAGATGGGCGTTTACTTTGGTGTTTAAAGGACTTTTAAGGTATTTGACTTTAATGTAAAGATGGGGCAGAGAGCCTTAATTGTCGCGCCAGTCCTTTTCATGCGATACCATTATATAAATGCAATTGACCCAACAGATAACGCCCGTCAATTAAGCGAGACAAAGAGAAGCTCAACGCACGACCTTTTTCTGTTATTTTGGGGTGAAGAGATTTTACAGACATTTCTCCTGGCAGGACATTGTGAAGCGATTAAATATTCCAAACACGATGCCTGTCGAAAAAGTTTTTTTTTTTTTTTTTCTTTTATGAAACTGAAACAAGATACGCACACAAATCGTTTTGTTTCTGAAGTTTCATTTAAAAAAAAAAAACCCAACACACACACACACACACCCAGGGTTTATGGCAGTTGCTGCCACGAGGCTGATGCTCGTTGTTTGGCGTCACTTTCCCGTTCTATTTCTCTCAATTTGTAGGCATATCTACTTTTTTTTCTGCTATTTTATTTGTTGAAAATGTCATTTTTACAATTGCTTGCTACCCCATCAGAGGGGGCGAAACGACATGCGAAACGAAAAACAAACGAATTTGGGACAACGACATTGAGAAGGACAAAATCTTTTGACATGTCTTGCCATCCAACAACTTAATCGGCTGAAAGTTTTGAAATAATGACATAACTTGGGTAATTGATCAATTAGAGCAAATGAATGTATGTAGGTTTTCGAGTTGGCCTAAAACGTATGAAAGTTAAAAAAAAAAAAAAACAGTTGGGATTCAGTGAAATTTCATAAAATAAAGTTTTCAGAAGTGACAAACAGTGAAAAAGGTACGAGACTGATAAGCTTAGCATTTTCAATTGTGTGCGAACGAACGCAAGAGAGTCATAATTTTACGCAGATTCCAAATGCTTATGTTAATAGAGCTCTGCTGAAATGCAGGGCGAGGCATGACACTATTCATGCCACGTCAAAACTGGTTTCCGACATTCAATGGAATAAATGCAAGAACCAATGCACGGGTGCTTGTTTGGTTGACTTTGAAAAGGCATCCGTATGGTTAGAGGGGCTTTTCTAAAAGTTGATCAGGAATGCACAAACCCTTGCTATATATAATTTATAACATGCTTATGTAAAAGAAGCTCGTGGTCAAATGTGGCAACGCAACTTCGAGCAGAGCTTATAACATCAAAAACGGTTTACAACAGGATGCGGTGAATTCTCCGATCCTGTTTAATATTTATGCCGACGATTTAGTTGCATACAGATCAGGTCCTAAGATCGAGGTCATCAACATCCTTCTGCAGCGTGACTTCGAGCAAATTAAGAGATATTGCGACGACTGGAAGTTCAAAATCTATTTCCAGAAGACGGAAACAAACCTGTTAAGAACCATATTGGCTCTAATGCCACTAGGGATACCAGAACAGAATGGGCAGGCATTGGCGGTGAAAAACGTGGTCAGGTATCTTGGAATCTGGCTCGACCAGTATCTGTATTTTAATAAACATATAGATGCTTGTCTTGCTGGAGCTAAGAAGGCTTTTTCTCTGACAAGAAGACTGTTTCATAGGGATAGGGTCCTAGGCATGTCTCGGGTCGTTTCGAACGCCTGAATCTGAGTACATAAAATATTATCCCAACACGGCATTATATGATAGGGCTCACTTGAATAGGATTGAAGGCACATTGTGAGGGCGATGGCCAACAATAATAGCCTGATCTTCGGGGCTTACTACCCCAATGAAGCGCACATGGAGGGAACGCTCCGATCTGGCTTTGTTCCGCCAGAGGCTTTTTTTTCATATTGATCAAAAAAGGGCTGGTACAGACGAGGGATGGTATCCCGGTACTATACCACAGCTACCGCAGAGCGACTGATAAGCGACTCACCTACAACGGGGACGTCGCTAATGCTCCCGATCTCCTTCGTTTTAGTACCGCGATAGGGGGGAGGGATCAAATTGATACGGACACGCAATTCACCGAATATTGGTGGCTTGCGGAGTGAATAAGGGAAGAGGTAGACATACCTTTCCAGGTCGGTGCGTTACCTTAAGGTAACTCCTCTTAGTTATAAGTAGATTTAAGTTGTAAGTAGGTTTGCTATGCTGGGCATGTCGGCTGCTGAGAGTCGACCGACGCATTTCGGTGGCAGCCGGCCCTCAGTGGCGCATGTGCGCTATGTTGTAGAAGAGGCGGCGAGTGCGCATCACCTCCGATTATAATTAGTAATAGTTTTTGGTAATTTTAAGAATCATTAGTTTTAAGTTGTTTGTATATATGTATAGCTTTAAGTAGTAGTTTTAAAGTATGTTAAGAGAAAAAAAATTATAAAAAGTTAAAGTTTTCAAAAAAAATTTTTCTTGCAAAAATCAAATCATATTTACAAAATAAAAAAGTATTATTAATTAAGGCCGAAAGGTAATAGTATTAAGTGATATAGTTAAGCTTAGAGCGTCCGCATAAGGACCAGTAACCTAGAATAAGTATCCTGTTAATTTTAAGTTAGATTTAATCATTTTTGTCCAGTTTGTAAGTTTTAATTGAAAAAAAAACAATAAAAATGAATTTAAAATTAATTAATATTTCCAAATGCTTAATTTGTGGAAATTCTGATGAAATATTTTACACTTTTTAATTTGTGTAAGACTTTCGTCAGAAGTGGATGATAAAAAGCCGGCAACGGAACCTTGAACCCTAGGTTAATAGGCCAAGAATCGAAGAAATCTACTCAAAACATAGATTTACGGTTGCTATTTTAGTTATGAAATAAGTGAGCTCAGTCGATTCTGAGTAAAAGCCTGAAAGGGTTTAAATCTGAAGAACGTCAGACAAAACATCAAATGACTTGGGGAATCGCTTTTGACTGAAAATTGCTTATTTCACCCAAGAAAGAGCAAGAACTTGTAAAACATTTCGAATTAACTTGCCAGAGCAAAGGATCAAGAACAAGTACGTTCCGCTGACATGTAACCTCGAACTGTAAGAATACACCTTAAGCAAGATGAACCTTCTGCAAAGCACTCAATTCCAAAGACGATGTGATGCGCAAAATTGGAGTTACAATTATTGAACCCTCGACCTTTATTAATGAGAGAATTTCGTGAGCTTTGATAATCAAAATATCGAATGGATCCACTTCATTCAATCATAAATTAAAATAGACACTAAAAGTTGGTCATGTCAGCTTAAGTCCATAACTTTGACATTTTCGTTAGGTTCAACTGAAGCAGTTCTTCATTGAACTGTCACCCAACCTTAGTCAGTCAAGTCAAGATATAGTTCCTTGCCGCTTTTATACAACTGAAATTCGATGGAAAACCTGGTCCTCAAGGAAGGAATCTGCGGACTAGGTAATAAAACTAGCTAGGCTTATCAGTCATTCCAATAAAGTTCAAAGTCGTTCAGAACTCAAGACTTTTGGTTCGTAACATAGGCATAGCCCACAATGATCGGGCTAACGACCTACAATAGGTGCTTCATCCGATCAAACATCCACTTTATTACCACAGGGAACTAGTGCAAGCAAAAGAAGATCAGGTGCATAATTTTTACCACCTGTGACATTCAAGGAGATTATGGCCAAAGTATTATAAAAGCCGAACCAAACCAAACTCCTACGGTTTGACAGAGCACCTCTGCCTTAAATGACAGGCATCGCTGTCTATAAATTCATGCTGTCATGCTGCTCAATCCCATGAAGGATAATATTTGTAAAGGCAGCGCTGACGAAGAGACTCATGGAGATATACCGCACCTAAGCACTTGAAAGTTAAAACATAACCAGAAAATTATTCCAGAACTTTCCGCAAAGTCTACTTCGCGAACGAATGAGCCCGTCACACTTGAAATAATGCAGATGTTTTGTAGCCTTGGGATTATTACTCCTATACCATAGAACCTTTTCAAAGGTCTCTCGGAACAACGCGAGGCATTAACAAATCTAAACAGGTCACTTTCAGGCCATGTCAGAAAGTTGTTCTGAGTCTTGGAAGAATTGCCTTCCAAAAAGAAAGAACGTGTGGACTATTCTCGTCTGCATCTCATTTTATCCCTATTGTACTTCAGCACGTTATGTCCGGTGAGAATGCTTGCAAACAAGGATAAGGACTTTTTGTTAATTTGTGAAGAGTCGAATGCTTGCCGTCTAATGTTTCAATCTAAAACATAAATAAAATAAATTTTAGGCGTAAACGGCCCATACAGGACCTAAAGCCTAGCTTCTTGTGTGTTCGAAGATATATTTTAAATACGAATGGAGGGACCTACAGTTTAATGCCAATTCCGAACGTAAATTTTATATTCGAGAAGCTTCTCATGACAGTTCTTACCCCTGGAAGTTTGTCAGACATTCCCCAGTGATGGAGGAGCGAACAAAGACAAAAGATGGTAAAAGTCGGGATTTGAACTAGCGACCTCTTGCTTAGTGGCCTAACATTCTACTACAGCTTAAGTCTTAATCGCCTGTCTTATATATGTAAAGGGTCCGCCATCTAACTTTTTTTTTCAACTAGTGCTTATTTCGCGAATGGTAACACTTAGCTCATGTCTGAACGAATATGGTTGTGTATACGCTTGAACAACGCTGGGAAATATTGCGACATTACTTTGAAAATCATGGTAATGTTGAAGAATGTGTGCGAAAATTGCGTACAGAATTTGGAAGAAGAGAAGCACCGTCAGCTCCGTATGTTCGTTATATTGTGAAAAAAGTAAAAGAAATTGGCATCCTCATCGATAAACCAAAGCGTGAAAAGCCAAAAACAGTGCGTACACCCGAGAAAATTGCTGCTATGGCAGAAAGTGTGCGTGAAGCGCCATCAACATCAATTCACCGTCGTTCTCAACAATTGAACATTTCGGAGACATCATTGAGACGAATTTTGCATAAAGACCTTGGTATGACGCCATACAAAGTCCAATTGGTTCAGGAGTTGAAGCCAACTGACCATCCAATGCGTTTTCGCTTCGCTAAGTGGGCCTGCGATCGACTTAGAGAAGATGCCGATTTTGCCAAAAAAAAAATCATCTTTTCATATGAAGCTCATTTTGATCTTGGCGGGTATGTAAACAAGCAAAATTGTCGCATTTGGGGCACAGAAAACCCGCACGCATACATTGAAAAGCCGATGGCCAGCCGAGGCAGCCATTTGAATGCAATTATTTTCCATTATTAACCGGAAGGATTGTACCTTCAAATAAAAAAAGAAATTTGAGAAAATATTCAGTAGTTTTTTTTTATAGCATTTTCAAAAAAAAAATTATTTGGCAGATCCTTTATATTACAAGTTTGATTTTTTTTATGCCATGAGCTTGATTTGCTTCAAGGGATGATTTCAGTTCATCAGCTCCTTCCTTACTTGGCACGGTTTTATTATTGTTACTTGTGAGTATTATGGTATTGCCAACATTTTAACCTATTTCACAGTTTTTTGCCGCTTGAAGTCTGAATTTCAGAATAAAATCCCCAACAAACGCCAGCATCCATCTGAGGGCCGTTCAAATATACTGGTGTCGTTCCGTGTTTCGTAATCGCTCTATTCATGCCGACTAGGAAAAAGAGGTAACGAATGATCAGGTGAAGTTCAAAATGAGGGTTTTGTAGTCCGACTCTACATTTACGTAGGATGTGGCGTCCGATTGGGTTTCCAACTCCCACTTTGACAGATTTCTGTCCAAAAAAGATTATGAAGGTTTTTAATTGAGTATGGCTTCCAACCTGAACCCAAACAAAAGCTAACTCCCATAAAAAAAATTGCTTATCCAGCTCTTGATGCGTTAGTCAATTGTTTCCACTACTGTAGCATTTTAAATATAATTACGTACTGGCATGGAAAAGCCCATCCCAAAAAAAAGACACGTTCATCAACCCAGATACGGAAGCTTGAAATACCAAAGACGTCTGGTATTATTCAAAAAGTCAATAGCAATTCTCCAACTTCTCAAGTCACTTAACTAAGTACTCGTATAAGAAAATGATGAATTATGAAAACCAATAAACCAAACCAAATATTCATTAAACTCTTACAAAATACCATAAACTTCTTACTTCTGATGGACAAATTAAATGTTAAGTAAACCCACCCCACTATAATCAATTTCCTCTTGTTGCCATAAACACGTTTTCAATTTATTTTAGTCCCTCCACAATGCACGGGAATAGAGCCAGCTTCGTACCGTACCATACCGTACCGTTGTGTCCCTCCTGTGTGGCTTTTCGCTCTTGCTTATATGCAAAAACTATAAACGGAAGTATTATAGTAGTGGTAGTTTGGAAAAAGGCAAAATATCGCATTTCACGGGCGATGCGGAAAGATGGTCATATATTTTAAGATGTGTGTGAGAAAATTGCTCCAGTAATCCACAATGTCGGCTATTGGTCGTAAACCAGCTTCTTCAGGGAACTCTTTTGGATTTTGTCATCATCACATTTTATTTATGGTCCTTTTCAATTTCTTCGTGTTACCTAACATTGTTGTTGTTGTTGTTTGTATACGTATCTTTGCAATGGCGATTTAAAGCTTTGTTACTTGCGGAGTGATTGCTGCTCCAAAGCTGAACGAATGTCAATAAATCGATAGATCTACTTTGTCTGCCGAAGAAGGCGTTCCCTTTAAAAATTTAAAACTTTTACCATCAATTACAGCGACCAACAAAAATCCAAAGGGTTTGACATTTAATTTCGTTTTAATGTGAAAATAGTGTTGAATTCTAATGGCGCTCTCTCGTCCAATATGCAAACGGAAGGGAAACAAAATAATGGATAATGGCCATTCGGAGGGAACCCTTTCAGGTAAGAAATCATGTTTTTTATTCCTGTAATGGCTTTACATTTGCATTGAGAAGGACTTTCGAAAATAGCCTTAAAAGTGTACTGATAAGGAATTAATGTTCGTAATTGCCATATGAAATTAAATAGCCAAAATGTTGAGCCCAGACCCGACTTCTACTAAATTGCAGAGGGATTTTCATACAAAGAAGTGAAATAAAAGTGGTTTTTTGAGAACTTTGCATCCGTAGTGTGTTCTACCGCAAGAACTTTGAAGTAGGATTAAATTCTGCCGCCGGAAAACATCAAAGAAATTATTTAATGACTTTGCAAGATATTGAAATTGAATTGCAGGGGTAATTATCGTACGGAAGGTGCGCGCCCTGGAGGCAGCAAATTAATATTTCAACTGAGGTATATGTATGAAGTCCATTCGAAGAGACACAACCAGTTTTTCCTTTGCGGGACACAAAATGTGTTCGATCATAATGGGTTCAGGTCTTTTACGTTGGCCTAAGTAAGTATAATTTGTTTTTGTTCAGACTAAAATGGAATAAAAAGCGCATGCAATATTCTCTCGGCGTAGGTACTTTGAGAAAATCTAAAGAAGACTTTTAAGATATCGATACGATATTTGTACAACCATTCGCGATGTGGATGGGATACTAATATTGCTGCCGAATTTATTAATTAATGTATTCAAAGATCGAGCGAATCTATAAATCCACTGTTTGTAGCATGCACCTTGTAAATATTTTTTTAAATCTTAAGTTTCTTCAAACAAAAGAATTACTTTTACTGATGGCAATGCTTGTATATTATACCATTCTGCAAAAAGCCGCTGTAAATGTCAAAAGAAGTGACTTTCATCACAGATAATCACTACCACTTCCGCCGATACACGGTTATAAGAACCGCATGCTGGTTCTTCTTGTTGTTCTGCTTATACGATCTTATCTGATCATAAAGTTTTTTCTTGGAAAGTGCAAATTCGTGACGTAAAAAAAGAAAGACGCATTTGAGTGGTACAACCTCTTTCAGTAAATAGTTAAAGACTATTAAAATTAAAGTCGGCTCAACATCGGCGAAACTAAATACGAAAGTTGGTTAAGTGAGTTAGAACCCAAACGCATTATAGGCAACCAAGTGCCTTTTTATTAAACAAAAGAACCGGTGCCACCGACACATAACTACAAAAAAATAAAATAAAATAACATAAAAAAAAGGCAAAGTATAACATCCATCCGTGAAATACACGCGAACAAAGGTTAATCTAACCAACAAAATTTGTAAAAAGGCAACCTCGTTTGTTATAAAATTCCGCATAGTAGCATCAACGCAAAAAGAAATTTGACCGTAAAACATCAGATAAGGATGACATTACCACCGCAATAGGCACGTAGCCCGCCAAAAATGAAGCATTGACCGCCGATCAATAACTGGCATTGATTCTCCAGTCTCTCACACTATCGGAATGTGAGAAACCCCTGCCACCTCATCTATAGTGATCCCGCATGCAGCTTTTTTGATTAAATAATGTATAAGTTTATTCGATTATTTTTCTATTAGCAAATAAGTTAAGAAGTAATTTTAGGTTAGCCAAAAGATTGTCCAATTTTGCAACATAAACATTATTTAAACTGACTTTCCTCCCAAACAGTGACATACAGATCCCGATGTGCGCACAACGAGTCTATATTTTTTATATTTTAGGCGTAATACACGACCTAAAGCCTAGCTTCTCCAACCATTGTGTGTGCGAAGTTATATTTTTTGACACCAATGCAGGGACCTACAGTTTAATGCCGATTCCGAACGGCAATTTATTTTTGAGAAGCTTCTCATGACATTTCTTACTCTTGGATGTTTGTCAGACGTTCGCAAGAGGTGGGGCAACGAATAAAAACGTTCAGGTACAGGTCGGGATTTGAACCAGCGACCTCTCGCTTAGTGGTCCAACGCACTTAACCACTAAGCCACTGCACAACGAGTCTGCAGTCCCAAAATGTCGACACTTAATCGGTACATCAAGCAATATCCACGTAAAAGTTAAATCAATAAACTGTAAGTAATCTTTTGGCTATATAGACATTTATGTTTCCATGCCATATTCGATAAGTTTCCTTAATTATTACTTCTTAATTTACTGCTTGGCTTACGATTCCCTAATATCATATGTTATCTATGAATAACTAACTTCATTAATCTACTATATTTACTACCTACCAAATTAATATTATAAAAAAAACATAAGGAAAGGCTACAGTCCGCTTGAGGCGAACAGTATGATACCCTATCCATATCCCTATATGCCCCAAAGAAAAAAGCATTAAGAAGATGATGGATAGAATTTTATTTAGTTCTATTAATTAAAAAAAAAAAGTTTTTTGAAAAAATGGCCCCAAAAAGTGGGCGATATGTTGGAAAAAATATAGGGTAAATATTTTGTTAAACATTTTTTTTCGCTTTATTTAAAAATTTTCGAAGAAAACAGCATTTTAGTTAAAAACGCCCATAAAAAGTAGGCGTGGCAAAAATCTTTATATGACAAACTTATAAAGGAGGGCAGTGCCTACAAATCTTGTGAAGGATATAACACTCTACCTCTCTAACTTTAGCTTTAAAACGGTTTTTTCTAAATTGGGTGCGTGGCAGTGGGCGTATTCAAAAAAATTTTACTTAACCATTTCGGAGCCCTAGGGAATATGTGGTCCAAAAGTAAACTTCCTAGCTTAATTTTAAAGGCCTAAAAATTGCGTACGGACGGACGGACGGACGGACATTGCTAGATAGTCTTAGGATTTGGTCCTGATCATAAATATATATACTTTTATGGGTCTACGATGAATATTAACGGGTGTTACAAACTATGTGTCAAAATTAATATACTCTTAGGATAGGGTATAAAGAGATGATAATTAAAGTGAATTTATCCCTTAAATTTCCTCGTTAGAATTAAAACAAAATGTTAAATAAATTTAAACAATTAAATGCTTGAAATAACCTTCTTTCCATAATGAGTATTTAAGTGTAGTTCTTAATGTAGAACCTGACTAGGGATTATCTATAGAGAATCTAGGCATAAGGTAATCAAGCCTGATGGTAATTTTTTTTTACCATATATGTATGTCATCAACATCGGACATTCTCTTTATTTTATCTTTCTTCTCTTACTTCCTCTCTTAAGCTTTTCAAGTTTCTTCTATTTTCCAATTTCCTTTTCCACATACTGACTTGTCATCACCTTGCGGCGCACAAGATCAATTAACTGGGTACAAAGTAACTCATAGCTAGACAATGTGTTCATGCACAAACTTGGTATCAATCGGATACATACATCGTAATGTGGCACGATATATATTTTGTGGGTAGATTTGTGGCAGAAAGATCCCCCCCCCCCCCATCCGACGAGCTGTTGCCGTGCAACAACAAGCGTGCCACTTCTGCTACCGGGAAAATCAATACCCTAAAACCCCCTCCTACACGTTTCATTGCAATTGGGACTTGCGGAGAAACGATCTTTTAGAAACAACTTTAAAATGTACTTCAGCGTTGAGAAGTGCAAAACATAAGTATAATCACATGAGAGAAGCCTTCTCGTCAAAGAACCCATCTCGAAAAAATTGGAGCACGACCGGCACCGTTGGATTTGCCATCTTCAAAGCAGATACCCTAAGAATCCTATTAAAAGACTAATGTCAATCATCGTTCCTATAAAAGCTCAAAGACAAAAAACTCCTGAATCACAGAAATGCTACAAGAGCCTCAGTGGCGAAGTGATACGAATGCAGGAGGCCTGCAGATATTATTGAAGTCCCATATTATTAGTGGGAAGTTAATGGTTAGTCTGATTATAACCTCATCGCCAAACAGTTAGGCTCACTAGAGCTAAACTTACACCACTTGCCTTGCACTTCGAAATAGAAGTACCTTTAGAAGCAAAAAAGATGTGCAACGAAAAATGAAACAGAAATTGACAAACAAAACAAAAAGTTTGGAAGACTACACAAACTCGATAAGTCCCACTAGCCATAAGAACCAACTTAAGGTCGCATGCACAATAAAGCGAGAAAGCGATGCGATGCGAGAAGTGTTTACATGCGATAAAACTGTTAACATGTTTTCTTATAGACATCGCTTTCTCACTTTACTGAACAATCCGCAATCTTAGCTATATTATTCTGGAGTCATTCAAAGGACTCACGAAAAAACTATAAAGCCTTCACTTCATGTAGGAAAGAATTTACATCTTCATGGGAAATGACTCATGCCTAATAAGAACTATGCCAATGGTTTATAAAATACAAAACTTAAGAAACTGAAATTCAAATAAAGCAAAAATTAGCCCTGAAAAGCTTTAAAATTGGACTGCAAAGCCTGTCATTGAAAACTACAAAATGTTGAGCGAAAAATGTCAAACAAATGGCCAACCAATGAAAGTATTCACTTTGAAAGGTTAAATAAATGTTAAATCAGTCCAAGCTTATGTGCTACGAACTAGGAACTATTTGAAATATATAACCGAAAGCCCATGAAGATAACTTTAGAAGATGTGGCATGTCTGGTGAGACCAATGAGCATATAATATCAGTTTGTTCAACGCTGGTATAAGGTTCCAATAACATATTCTCAGAAGAAGACAGAAGGCCAAAGCCAGTTTTTGAAACAAATAGCATAGGAATATTCATCGATGGACCAATGAGAACACAACAGCCCAGATATCACAATAGTTAACAAGGCAACATAAGAAAGATACATGGTGCGCATAGCAATTCCTCTCAGTAGAGAAAACCTACGTGATCATGTCCAGTTTTGATATACATATAAGATTCAAGTTCTGTGCTAGTTGATCCCTTTTGTCGACTACGTTTACCGCAATTTTATGATCAGGACTAAAGAAAACAATAACCTCCCAGTTTACTTTCTAGATTGGACCGATCACCTGGGAAGCTTCTGGGGTGGGAATCCAAAATCAACAATTATCTTCCCGCAGGTAAGATTGTCAAACATGCCAAGGAATTGTCCTGTTTTTTATCAGACGTGAAATGTTCTCTTTTCCAATTATGCTCGAACGACGTCTATTCTCAAGAAATTTATAAGCCATCTGAAGTTATCATATGTCTGCCAAGTATTGCATTTGCATGACCCAAAGAGTTTTTCTGTCTACCTTCTTTTTGGCAGTTGTAAAGGGATCTTCTCGTACTCGCCCATTTACTTTTTCTTTTGAGTAGGCCAGAGGGAATCACAAAACGACCAGCAAAGAAATTTCTTCAGATATTCCAATGAGTTTAAAAGGTGAAGTAACTCGATATCCATTTGAATGTTATCAACACTGAAATCTGGTTTTGTTTAGACAAAATCTGTAACTGGAAACAGAAATGCATTGTCACCTATTAATAAAGAAAGGCGACCAAGGTCTAGTTTCCCCAACTACTTGCTACGCATTTAAGATTTGGATTTTTGTTTTATAAATTTGTTTAATCCCGAACAGGTTGGAGTTAAAGGAAACGACACAGCAAAAACGCTGGCCAAATGCGTGTACGGTTTTCACTGACCCACAGCTTCATTGCTGAAGGTTTTGAACCTATATGACGAACCAATAAAATATGTGAAACACCTCTTTTGCCACTTTGTCCAGATCTTCAAGAACTAATGCATGGTAGCTTTCTTCGAAATCAAATGCACACATACCTCATCAAATTCGCCGATAAACGTATGAAGCAGAGACTGGTTCCATTCTTTTTAAAGGCTTCAACAAGACTGGTTTATATTTTTATCTAAGCGGCGCCACAGTTCAGGATAGACCTGGGCCTCAACCAATAATCAGCTCCAATAAGCGCGATTTTTAGCTAACTGCAGTAAGTTGGGCTCGTTATAGCTATCATTGAAATGTGATTTTTGTTCGTTTTCGCAATTTGAGACGACTAAGCTTAAAGCGGTATCAAAATAAAGCTTATCACTTATAGAAGTTTTCTACAAACAAACTTTTTTTGAAATCTTTTTTTATTATTTCACTGATTGAAATCGATTTCAATGAACAGCTGATATTTGTTCCACTGATGTGTTCCGATTCTCATCTGTTAGTTTTGCTTTCAATGATCAACTCTAACCTTAAAACCTGTACCAGTCGTTGCTATAACTGACTTGAAATATCATATCTATATGAAATGAAATATCAGTTCCCCTGATTTGTACCAGTGATGCATCTGAATTATAGATATAACTAGCCGGTCCTATACTGCTTTGTCCCTAGGGATAAGAGTCAAAGACTCAACCTGATTCATATATCCATTTAAAATTTAAGACGACGACAAAGATGTTGATATTTATGTGAATATTCATGATTTTCTAATATATTGGCGAGCATTGACCTACTTGAGGAAATGCTAAAAACAAGAAGGCTCCATGATTAACTCCAGATCCCTTCAAAATTTTGTATCAAACTTTTTTTAGTTAAAGAAATGTCCTAAGTTACAAGTATTTGGGAGTTGGTTTTATATTGCGCCCCGTGGGTGCTGTGGCTTAGAGGTTAAGCGTGAGAAGTTTCTTAAAAATAAAATTGACGTTCGAAATTGGCATTAAAATGTAGACCCCTCCATTCGTGTCAGAAAATATATCTTTGCAAAAACAATGGTTGGAGAAGCTAGGCTTAAGGTACTGTATGGGGCGTTTACGCCTAATATTTTTAACTTTCTCGTATACTAGTTAAACTAGTTCAGTAAAGAGAAAGTTATTTGGACCGTGCGTTAATTTCGAACTCAAACTACGTCTGTCTGTCTGTCCGGGCGCCGTATGGAGAAACGGTTCGACGGATTTGCTTCAAAGTTCGTATATAAGGTTTTTGGGGTTACATCTCAGGGCATCTTCTTATTTTTTGCTTTATCTTTTGAAATAGCGGTACCTTCATCACTTATCACAATTTTTCTCGAAAATGGTTCCAAGGATTTGGGTCTTTTTTTGTACTAAAAATTTGGGATGGGGTCAAAAATTCTGCATACTTAGTTTTTGGAAAGAAAATCGATTAACGGTATTTTATAAAACCGGCAATATCCCGAAAACTAATAAATGGAACTTCAAAAAAATTATTACACTATAAACTCGAACCAATCTGTATACTTGGATTTTTTAAATAATTTTTTTTTAATTTTTTTTATATAACGATTAAATTCGTTTTCTCAAAAACGGCTATAAAGATTTTGATAATTTTTTGTATTTCGTTCAACTATGTTAAAAGTGTCCAATGTGCGAAATTACATCAAAATCGTATCTGTCGTTTTTGAGAAAATCGAATTTTTCAAAACCTAAAAAGTTATTTAAATAAATTGGTCGCCATTCATTTTCGATTCATTTTGCGATTCAAAAACGCATCTCATGTAACGAGAAAGTTTCGTGAGACGTAGTCGTGTACTTTATTTTTATTTTACAGCACAAAACCTTTAAGTACCAACGAAATAAGAAAAAGAAATCTTGGCGCCCATAAAATTGTAGCTCCCTGACGACATTAGTTTTACAAAAACATAATGACTGCCGAAGATACGTTTTAGGATCTTTCTTTTTCTTCCTATTTCCTAGTTTTTAGTCAGGAATTGGTGTAAGTCTATGGGGCTCGAACATTTTCGGCAGCCCTCCAATTTTCGAAAAATTATTTACTTCCTTAAAGTATTGTTAATTTGGTCTGAACTATGGTTTCTTAAATGTTTTCGGTTCAACATCCTATACCTCGAACATTTCATATTCCATCGAAGCGATAGAGGTAATGAAGGCCTTGTGATCAATTTGCATTCTCTCGAAATTCCACAAATTCAGTACGAAGAAAAGTTGAATTTATTTCCATTCTACTGCCCTCAATCTATCATTGAGCAGTAATAAACTGACCTGGGATAATAGTTTTGGCCCCAAAACGTCAATACATGCATGCATTAGCTGCTGTTTTGTAATTAAGAAACACAAACGACAGCCAAATTGCATTGTTCTATGCAGCATTTATTAGGACTTCGAGGAATTGACAAGAACATAATTGTAGCACACGTTGCTTGCTATATGAGAAAAGGAATCACTATACAAACGAATATTTGGCTACATACATACATATCTGATCGGTCTTTCTCTTACTGCAGAGTATTTCCGGCAGATCATCAGTAATACGTATTCCAATTTCCTTTTGTCAATTTGTAAAACATGTTCACATTTACCAAGGCATTTGTACTCCATTTGGGACAATCGCAGGCAATCTGCCTGAAGCAATCCAACCGCAACCTTACAGATGTGATATAAATGTTTCATAATGTGAATCCTTATGAAGATATTAATAATAATCTGCTGATGTATGATATGTCCAGGCGAAGAGAGTACTTGGTCTATGGGCCATGGCAAGAGATTCTGCAGGATTACAACTTCCTGCTGCACGAAGTCGTGCAATAACCTTTGTGACTGGGTTAACCAGTTCTTCTTCTTGGCATGGTAGATAGAAGTCTTTCGAAAAAGTAATTTACACTAACAAGGACATGCAACTCATCAGACAGCTGCTGCTGCTTTGAGCGCATCAAGTGCAACTAAGCCAAACAAAAATCAAATTACATTCGTTCAGGACAACAGAGTGTTGCCCAACTTTGAAAGGGCGCCGATCTATTTCCATTTACACTTTTTGATTTCTCTCTATACTCATAAACTTGGTCATATTTGGATTAAAGCCAAACTCTTCCAATCTCTAATCGGGAATGAGGTAAAAAAAAAAACACAACAAATCTAAATCTAAATCATCTTGGTAGCAAATACCCACACAAATGCGTCTAAGAGTTGCACCTTTTTGTGGATAAAGTTTTTCTTAATGAAAGGGTGTGCACTCATTTACCAGCTCAGTACAGATGTAGGGCGCACGGGCCCATCGCTGTTAGTGACAGGTCAACTATAATGCATGCGGTTTGGCCAAGTGCAATTTATTTTAAGAGGAAGTGCGATTTTTTGTAAATCTAACCTGGCACCATGGTTAGAAATGCCAACACATACACCACACCACACCACTTTCAGGATAAACAAACAAACATACTCGTAAATGCATCCGCATCGCATTGAAGAAAAAGCCAAAATGAGACAAGCATGACCATATTTGCAAGCGAAAAACTTACAGAACGGAAAGATGGAATGATAAATTGCCCTTGCATTGCTGCCGGCAGAAGTGGCAATGGAGATTTTCATTTGCCTCCGATGCGATGCTGCGCTGCGAAAGAGATAGTGATCGGACAAATGAAAGGACAGAGATGCACTGCGTTTTTACTTAAGGTAAACAAAGGAACCCGGTTCCATGGTGCTGACAGTGTGCTTCCAGGAATGGAGTTATATGGCAATTTTCAAAGCGTTCCTTTTTTGTTTTTGCAATCCCGCCCATCTTGACAGGGATGTATACTAATCGTTTAGGTGTTTGGTTTTCTAGTTTGCAATTGGGTTCAGGTTTTTTTTTTTTTTTTCTCTTTTTTTTTGACGTTTCGACGACGTCAAAAGGGTATGGCATAGTTGTTTAGTTAGAATGTTGAGGATGTTGGCGCTCGAAAAGCAAACAAAAGTGTGCAGACAAAGATTTTAACAAGTTGGTTTGCGGCAAAATTGAAGTTATCTATGGGAATGTTTTTGACTGGCCTTCGGATATTGTTTAGAAAACAACGCTGGGATAACACCACTACGCCACAAGTTTAGGAAGTAATTTACGTGGTTGGATGTGCTGGCGAAAATCGATGAGGTGTTACAACATTTTCGGTATTTTATTGTTAGCTTGAGTTGGACTATCTGGGATAGTTGTATACCATGCATGCTAACGACGTAAGTATGGATAATGGGGTGCATGTATTGAAATGCGTTTAATGTGTTGTTTAAGTACCATAAACAGAGCCACTAGATCCCATCTGCTAGAAAACATGTGTTTGTTTACCTCAACTCTACCCTATCCGCTATTCACCTAACTTTGTAGACGCAACTGAAGAAGGAATTGATTTACATATCAACCCCTGCAACTTGGGAGATCTTTATCATAAGATTTTCAAGTTTCTCCGCCAACTTATGAAAACATTTTTATTTTTGTTTAGTATAGCAAAAAAAAATATTTATTTTCAATATTTTTTGAGGAAACTGAACTGCAATTCAAAATTTGCACAGGTAAGAAAACCACAAACGGCTTAAAAATTTAATAGTTAAAAACGGAAATGAGATATTGACATAAGTTAAACGCAGTTAAAAAGAACAACATTTAAAGACCTACATGAAGTGGCCATAACGCTCGTGTGATCGCCATTTTTGGGCTGGCTGACATTTTCGGTGTCATTTAAATGACTAGGAAAATGGCGGACCAAATGACATGAATTTTGTGCCATTTAAATGACGGAAACAAATGACCGTGTGATCGCTCTTTAATGACGCCTAGGAAAAATGACTAAACTTTCTGGCTGTTGTGTCATTTAAATGGCAGCCTCTAAGAAATTACAAGACACGAAATTTCAGCTATTCCATTTTCCTACGCAAATGACAAATGACGCAGCATTAAATATGATATCTGTGCTTTCAATTCGATTTTTGTCTCGTGGCGAAAGGACATAATAATTAATAAACTTTTTTCTTATTGTTGTGGTTGTGTTTCTATGTGACGTCATCATCAATTGCAAATGGTGTAATGCTTTTTTTTTTCACACACATAATAAGGGCATTAAATGAAAGGTTTTGAAGAGTAGAATTAAAAAATCGTACTAAATGACAATAGATATATTTTTGTCATTGGTCATTAACGGTGACATATGTCATTTTGATAAGGCATGTCATTACCATGTGATCGCCATTTTTTCGCTCGTCATTTAATGGCAACTCAACGGAAAATTTTAAATGACTAGTAGTGTCCGTCATTTGATTTTGGGAAAAAAATGACAATGTTAGTCATTGCGTGTGATCGCCATTTTTTCTCCAATGACCAATGACGAATCGTAGCTTCAATGTCGCTCTAGTGCGTCATTTTTTCCTTACGTCACAGTGTCATTTAAATGACTCGAAAAAATGGCCGTGTAATCGCACCGTTAGAGATAAATCCTTACTCTAGGACGATTTTTTTCCTTAAAATATATGTATCGAAAAATCATATGGAACATTAAGTCGGTAGCACGCTCTATATAATACGTTTACAGGGTCCTTAACTCCAAATCCGCTAAACATAACAAATTGTACGCGCTGATGTCTAATGAAAAATAATTGGACGCGTGTTTGAGTAAGCCTAAATTATATCCCAGACTGGATATACTTTTTTTGCATTGAAACTTAGAATTCAGACTTCGCAATAGAAATATGAAAACTAAAACCGCTTAATATATTTTTTAGACCGAATTTAGATGCGCAGACCCAACAAAATGTTATAAGACTCTAAACTAATAAAACAAAATCAATTTTTTTCAAAACCTTTACTTTAATTTTAATACTTAAAATTCTATCTTCGACAAATTTTGAAAAATTTTTTGCTTAGCTACAAAATGTAATAAGCAGTTTTTGTAGCTATGTTAAAAGTTCTGAAGTTATGACATTAAGAGTAGATGTACTTCTAAAAAGGAAATATTGACTTTAACTTGATCTGACTTCAATTGGGGTGATGGTAGACCCCACTTCTGCACCACGTTCTTCTCGTCCGAGCTTTAGTAAAATCCATTTATCTCAGTATTTTGTTTCTGTAATACGAAAGCCCAGAAGTACAAGTGGCCATAAATTTCGGGTTACTACGTGCAGATAAATGTCTGTATACATCTACTGTATACCTACAAACAATAAATAAAAGTGGAATTGGTTGGAAACTTTAGACATATGTCGAATGCAAAAATTTATTCGTTTCAGCATTTAAAATTGCTTCAAAAAATTCTCTACAATCGAAGAAGAATGATCAGGTATTTTGTATATCCCTAAATTCAAGCCTTGAGGGGTTTTAACGGCCCCTTCGTCATTAAAGGTTCATTTTCTTGATATTCCAAATATAGTGAGAACAAAAAGTTTAAAAAGACGGGACTCGGAATCTGACAGAAAACAAATGAATACGAACAAAAAGCATAAACAAAATGTACGTACATTTTTTTTACCCTAATTTCAGAGCTTCATTGCATTAAATAATCATTATGCGTCGGGGCACAAGTATGTGAAGCTATACTTAGAGGGGAATGAGGAGCACATAGTTGGGAGAATAGACAACAGTGTCCTTCCAGATAATTATAAATTTTTCTTATGGAAATTTTCGAACCTCGGAAGTTAAGAATCTAGAAATGAACGCTAAATTCTGAGCGCCATAAAGGCTGACACCAAAAACTCGGAAGGAAGTTTTCCGACCACGTGCCACGTGAATAACTTAGCAACCACAGGGCCTTCGCGAACAAGTTAAAATACGATTGGAACTTTTAAGCTTAGCAAACCCATACAAAAATAGTTTCTGTGAAAAAAAACTATCTTCTGAATTTATGACTTTTGATTCGAGACATTAAGTCTCTTTGTGCGTACCAATCTTATCAGTGTAGAATGGATTATTAACAACCAGCCCCGCCTTAACTCCTGGTGAATGTCTGCGAATATTTTAAAAAGCACTAACCCTCCCTTGTTGTGAATCAGTCTAATTGACTCTAAATTCTACAAATTTCTCTCTGCACAAACCGCACTTGCACTCTTGCAGGACCATTCAGTTGAATTTTTTGCAACCACCAGGTGAAGAAGCTGGAACAGCAATATCCCATACATAGAGTCCGATAAAGCTTATCGCTTTTCCATTGTCTTGTTATTGGATATGCATTGATTAAGAACCTATTCATTGCAATGGCAACCGTCATTGTCAGTCGTATTTTCTTCCAAAAACTAAAGAAAATCATTCAATTTATAAAGTTCAAAGAGAATCTAGATATTGGCATATCGTCTGCATCGAGGTGATGAAACTGTCAGCACAGATACCACATTTATTTCTTCTTGGATACGAATCCGTAAAGTTGATAGAACATATCTGATCCCAGAAATGTCCTTCTAATTGACATTAAAACGTCTAATCAACTAAGGAAATATTCATGTCAGTAACTTAGCTCACACTTTACCTTACGGGCGGCTGTCAAAAGGTATATAAATGTCTGTGTGTGTGTGCGTTTGTATGCGTGCGTGCTTGGCAATATTTTAGATTCCATTGCTCTTTCACAATTCCACAACAACAACAACAACAACAACACACCCATTTGCGTGTATGTATGACAAAACCTTTGCGAACTTCAAAACATGACTACAGGTTGTCATGGTGACAAACCCATATCTATCTGAACTCTCCCTCGTCTCTATTCACACATTGTTCCCGTTTGTTTATTCAATATCCCCGAAAATGCAATTTGACAAACACAATTTTCGTTCCATCCTACCCGACTCCGATGGTTATATGAAATAAATGCAGACTCGCTCCTATTTCAGGACGAATCACCCAACTTCACCGCAACGTATGATGAGTATGAGTTGTGTGTGCGTTTAGCTTCCAAGTCCCAAGTCCCAAGTCCCTAGACTCTTGCTCTGTGATGATGGGTTGTTGACGATGACGACAACTACTATGATGGAAGAATCGATTTGATGAAATTAGCATTTGCGGTATGGGTAAGGATATTGGGTTAAGAAAGACGGGAGGTCGTGTGTATTTATCTTTCGTTGTTGCTATTGCTATTGTTTTCGATTGGGAGGCCTCGGCGGTGCAGTCACTGCCTGAACAGATGCAACATTACTACGTTACTTGCGGTTAACATGAATCATTACCATTGATCTGTGGTGGAAATGAATCCCTGAATTGGAAAGCAAAACCATAATGATTGTTTCATAATTTTGTACTCAATATCACCCGGGGGTGAATTATGTTTGTATACCGTGGGTGTCGTCAACAAAACAAGGAGGCATAGTTTGTGTAAACCCGCAAACCTAGAAGCGACCTGAGATCGTATTAAAATAAATGTTTGTTTGTTTGACATGCTTAATGTCGCAGCATATTTAACTGTGAGAGGTCTGACTTGCAACCGGAGAAAGTTTCTATCCCTTTTAGCAATCCTCAGACCTGAATGCTCACTTCGAACAAAAAACAATTCGTAAATCTAAACTCTTCTCTTAGCTTAAATAGCTTTTTATAACTAACTTAATCTTTGCTATTTGAATTTAATAAATTATTCTACCCAAGTTGTTAATCCACCCAAAAATTTAATGCGGATTAGTTCGCTGCATAATTTTTAAAAGCTTTGTTGGACCCTTTTGGGTTTTCTGTTTTAGATTTTACATTGAAATGAGAGAGCTAGGGAAGTGGACAACAGCCACAGTGCATTGAAATTTATTCAATTCTTCGTTGCGAAGTGCAAGCTTGATGTTGAATGTTGCTGATGGAAGTGACTATTATTCAATCTAACGAATCATCCAACGATTGACTGTTTAACAGAAACTCGTCGGTCGATGGGCATATGCAAAGAAGTTGTCCTCCTTTACAATCAAAATGAGTTCTATGTTTGGCATATAAAGGGTGATTTTTTAAGAGTCAAGTTTTTCACGTTGGCAGCACTGGTTAGTAATGGCGTCCAAACGTCATCTGTCAAAATGAAAAGTTTTCAGTATACGCTGCCATTTAATCATGGAAAGACTTACAAGCGAGCAACGATTGCAAATAATTGAAATTTGAAGAAAAATTGGGGCTCAATTCTGGCTCAACGGAGCCACAAGAATTACCGATGCATCCACGACAGTTTGGTGTGGTTTATGGGCTGGTGGCATCATAGGTCCATTTTTCTTCAAAGACAATCGTGGAGAAACGTTACCGTCAACGGCGAACAATATCGAGCCATGATACGCGACTTTTGTTTACCTTAGTTGGCTGAGTTGAACTTGGTTGACATGTGGTTCCTTCAAGACGGTGCCACATGCCACACAGCTCGTGAAACAATGGAAATGTTGAAGGATGAATTTGGTGAGGAGCTTATCTCTCGAAATGGCCCTGTGAGTTGGCCTCCAAGATCATACGATTTAATGCCTCTTGATTATTTGATGGACAAGCCGAACACGATTGAAGCCTTACAGGATAACATAAAACGCGTAATTCGTGGAACACAGGCCGAAATGCTCGAAAAAGTGATGCAAAATTGTACCTTCCGAATGAACTATTTGAAACGGAGCCGAGGACAACATTTACACGAAGTTGTCTTTAAAAGGTAAATGGAAAAAGCCACAGATTACAATAAAAATTTTGAATATTTCATGCAAATTTGAGGGTTTAATTCGACTTTTTAAAAAACTACGCCTAAAAAATCACCCTTTATTTTTTTCGTCGAAAGTTTCTACTATCCGTTGGAGCGCTCAGACTCTGGTCCATTCTACTACTATTCAGACACCTTACATTAATGTACTTAGTTTTCCCGTCTTTCAAAGAAAGATGAGAAGGAGCTTCAGTGATGAAGAGCGGCACTCACCACATCAGCCGCAAAAATCCGCCACCTGGTGCGAGCAAAGGCCGGAAAACTGCTGTGTCATCCTCCTGGTGGTGGTGTCGCTTAAGCCCGACACATTTAAGTGTTTAGCAAAAGCTTGGTGGACCGAAAGAACGCCTGCAAGCAGCCTATAGTCGATTCGCCTAAGAGATAGAAGAAAAGAAGAAGACTTTTTGCAAATGCCCGGGCGCAATAGTTTCGTCTGTCTGCATCCACCGCAGTTTGGGATATTAACCATCCAAAGATAATATGCCAAACATTCAATTCATTTTGATTGCAAGGAAAGGCATTTTCGGAAAACTGTTCCATTCAATGGCCCAATGCAATAACCACAGAGCCAGAAAAATCGCTAACATTCAAACAATACGTGGTGCAATCAGTGTTCCTCTGGTTATTCTATTGTCTCACAACCCCCACTCAAATCAGACAAACATCAGGTCAAACTAAGCTTGACCATTTCACACATACCACCACTGTGCCCCTAAAAAGACAAGAAGCACACATAAGCTTCTTATGATTTATTTTTCTACTTTTTTTTGCTCAATAATCAGCTTATTAGATTCGATTTCGTGTCCGTTTCAACTCGTCGTTGTACGCCGTTATTTCATAGGGGATGTTAACGTGAATGTATTCTTTGGAACGCACAGAAAAAAAACACGACGGTGCCTTACAGGTGGCTCAAATGCTAGAAAGCAATCGAAAGGGCAGACATGCAAAGAGGTAAACTTTATTTGGACAGTTCAGGAAAGTTATTCTCCCAGACGTCAGTTCAATGATCTCCCGAGATTCGGTATTTCCCAGAATTTCAACTTCCAATCTCAAATAAACTCAGTTACTCTTCCACAAACAAACAAACAAAAGAATAATATAGGGTATTAACGAACCATTCAAACTGAACAATATGTTCCTTTTACTTCTTTGCATTTTCACTTTATTTGATTTTGCATGGCAAAGTGCAAATCACACTACACACACACACACACATCACACACACGTATCACCATGAGAATTCCTATGATTTTGTCGTCCTTTTTATGGTAATATAAGGCAATTTTCAGTGAGCGCGTTTTCATCCTTCATTTGGACAAATAATAACCGACACTTGGTATAAGGGGGAGAGCGAAAGAATAGAAAATTCAAATCGGATTTCAGGACTTAACCCTTATCCTTTGGGTGCTACAAAAGCAAATTGATAAGTTCACAATATATGGGGTTTGTGGTATCCTTATTTGAAATAATATAAGAAGAAAAGAAAAAAGACACGTAGATAGTATTAGAAGTCGAAGAAAAGTCGAAATTGGCAATTGGTGTGGGGGATTGATAAGTTCAAATGTTGAGTGGCATTTATTTGACTGCAATTAAATACTCTGATACTATTTTCAATAATTTTGAAGAATATTTTTCAATAAATGGGAATCGAAATGGATTTATTAAACATATAATAAATCTTCAATTAGTGGAAGTAATACAATAGTTTTGTGGGGTTACCACAAGGGACAATCTAGAGACCAACATTGTTTAGCTTTATTTAAAATTAAATAACTTGCTTCTTGATAAGAAGAGTAAAATAATTCTTTATCATTATATATATACATGATCATAGTTTGAGAATGAATACTGAATGCGACTTTTATAGAACTGTCAAATTTTCAATTTCTTGATCGTCGTATTTTGCTTTCTCTTTCAATTTGTCTGTCCAGCAATCAGGTTGAGTTCTCAATACTAATTGAATTTAATTAATTAATACTAAAATAAACTTTCTTTTTTATTGGAAACCATCCTCATCAATTTAATATCTTTAGAATAGTTCAAAAGTGGGGATTTTTCCACCAATTTTATGGCATCATGTCAACATATCTTTAATCATATTCGCAAACACCGCCAAACAGCTCTGATTTCAGAAGAAAGCTAATAGTAGCTTTTTTGCCCTTCTTGCCTATGTTAAGAGATGGTGGGCTTAGAGAAACCACCAGAAAAACCTTATATTCCACATTCTTTAAAAAAATATCTTTTACACAAAAATATTTGTATAAAAAATGCATAACCTATCTAGGATTTGTACTGGATAGATACTGGATTTGTCAAGTATTAGCCTCCAAATATAATAGCCTCCCATCATTCCCTCATTGAATTGACGCTGACAAAGTCTCTCAAAGTCCATCGTATCCTGGCAAAAATGTTCTTCTCATTCTTCCGAAAAGGCAACCATACTATTTCTACATTGGTCCAAGTGAGCATTATGTTACTTGCACTTGAAGGGAGTTTAGATGTTGTGCAACTCATGAATTTAGAGTTATCAAGCTGTGGTGAAGATGAAGCCCTTTGAATTTCTAAGCTCTTCCAATATGTTGTTTAATGTAAGCTTCATTCAAATCCAGTGAATCTTATATTAATGACAAAGTAAATAAATTTTGTACCTATATAGCAGAATGAGTATACATCATCTTGTTTTTTTTACGACAAAATGTGTTAACTGATTAGGAAAACGGCCGCACAGTGGGCCAAAACTCCTTTTTTTCGTTGCGAAAATTATAACTTTTAAACAAATAAGTTAATCAATAGAAATTTTGCTCCGTCTAAAGGGAATTTCCAAGCCTATACAAATGGAAAATTTTAAGAAATTCCTCTCCAGGGGTTTCAGAACTTTTGACTGAAGTAAGATTTGCTTGGAAAATTAATTAAATTTAAAAAAAAAAACAGTGAAAAATATTGGGGATCTTGTAAGATCAAAATTCGTGTTAACAGAACGTTCCAAAAATAAAACTCATCACATGGCTCAAGATAGCGAACCAATTTTTAAAATGTTTTCAGCAAGTATTTTCACAGTTTTTTTTTAACTTTCCCGTATACATTAGTATACTAAGGAATTAGTATTGTGGCGCTCAATAAAGCTCATTTGCCAAAACTAGTTCATGAAGAAAGCCGAATAAAGAAAAAATGGCGGGTATATCAAAAGAATTTGGAGAACAACACGATTAAATTATTAAGCCTTAAGCGAGAATTTGAAATACAAATGATGAAAATACTTTAGGAAGATTTTTCGAAAATTTTTAACTAACATGATCTTATAACCCGAGTAGACAAAAGCGCTATTAAGAAACTGCAAGTGATTTCAAATGCAGTATCCATTTGTGTGCAAAAATTTAACAAGTAAAGGTTCTGCAAACACTTTGGAACTGCTAATGTCAAATACAGTCGGAAGCTACTTACAGCAAATCTCAACAAAATTCTGAACTATATTGGAGAACTTATTAGGTATAAAATTTTTCCAGCAGGAGAAGAAATACTACTAGCGATATTGATACCAAAATACTTGTGAGGTTTCTTAAAAACTATAAAATGCTAATTTGTTTATATTTGCTCCAAATGACTTGTTTCACTTTTTAAGGTGCGTAAGATTTCAAATCTGAACGCAATGGCTCAGGTGTAAGAGTGTTGAACTACAGCGAAGGAACGTATGTTCAAATCCCCCCCAAAAGAAGTCTGACAAACATCGAAGAGTATATGAGAAACTTCTCAAATTTGCCGTTCGGAATTCGCATTCTAATACCATTTATGCCAAGCAATATATTTTGTGTAGATAAAATAGTTAAAGAAGCTAGGCTTTAGGGCCCGTATGAGCTGTTGACCTGTCATATTTATCACATATTTAATGCGTCCCAGCGTCCTTCTTTCTCTCTGTATGTACCTACCTTCATTCGTTTCATCCTTATTACGCGTCCATTTGTGTTCACGTACAATTGAAATATTGACTTAAGTTCAGTATATTGAAGCTACTAACTTTACCTTAAAAATCTGAAAAAGGTATAGATAAATTGTTTTGGAATATGAAAACAGTTGTGAGGATACAACCCATTCCGGTCTATATAAAGAACTTGAAAGTGCTTTGGAAAAAATTCAAAGCTCGTAGATTGCTACAAAAGACTTAAAAATCAAGGTTAAAAGTCTATGATTTTTTTACGAAACGAATTTCGCAGAAGTTGCCGATATGAAGAGAAAATAACAAATAACGGTGTTGGGCATCGTTCTTCGAAATAATAAGTTGCCGGGTAACGTACCCCTATGTCAGATTCAATTTCATTAAAAGAACCGAATTACTTTGCAAGTCGGATGTCCGATCATAAGGTAAATATAAAACACTCACGGTACATAACCTAACTTTACCCAATGTCAATGAGAACATCTCGGGTTCTTCGAAGGTAAATGTGACAATTTAGCAAATTTCCAGAGTGTAAGCATCAAATATAGGTGGCGCGAGTAGTATATGTATGCGACCAAGCAGAACTGTATTTTATTATCCAAAAAGTGCGGATCGCACCAAGCAACATTGTCTTGAAGTTAGTTCTGCTTTGGCAGTATTCGAAATAAAATGTAATAATTATTAAAACAACAGAACAAGATCTCAACCACCTGGGAGACTGCACTGGGAATGCTCAAACTCAGGTCAACCTCTAACCGTAGCTCCAGCTCAACCAAATATCAAATGCCCTCCAAACCAAAAAAAAATACCAAATAGAGATACATTTTGTCGGAATTCATGGTCCCACTGCTGGTTATCAATCACGAAAAACTACAAAATAAATTCCTGGCTTCCAAGGTAGGTACTATTACGGGTATGTGTCTTGAAACAATGACAAGTTTTGCAGTCCTTTTCAAGCCAAAAAAAAAGAAAAAAAAATATTGGCCACCTGTTTTTATTCTCACACACTATACAAATGAATTTTATGTCACTCCGTACAGCGGCACTTCATTCATAATTTATGAAACATGAACGTTTTCACACAATTCTAGACTCTGAATAATAGATTCTGCCAGGTGGATGCCAGCGCCAAGGCATCCGCCCATACACGTATAACACACGTGTGTAGGTATGAATCTTTTAATTTCCAACGGCAATGTCTGTAGTATACCTGTCAGATAAAAGGAATAGAATACGGCAACGGCTAATGAAATTCTATGCGATTACACTGATTCAAGATAATGACCAATTTATTTTATTTTCATTGAATAAGTGAAAAGAGAGAGAGAGACAGAGAGAGGGTAAGTGTAAAGGTCACCACAGCAAAGTTGGTTTAGTCGTGTATCCTCAAAATGAAAATGTTCTACAATTCAGTCCAATGAATCAATATCAAGGTCGCCAATAATCCCCAAACTATTAAAAGGAATGCCACAAACCATCGAAAGGGACTGACTTCTCTCTCAATTCAGCTGATGGATGCGACATCGCAGCAGCACAGAGTCGATCCAAAATAGACCTACTTAAATGAATTCATTGAGAAATTCCATTCTACGATCGCAAAAGAATCCCATCATCGTAATAGATTCGTAACACAAATACACACGCACACAAATTATCCAGCGATACACCACATATTCCAACCTAGATTTGCCCCATTATTCTTACCGCAGCGCGCCTCTAGATACAGACGGAGAGTAGAAAATAGATGGAAAACCAATCAGCCATTCGCAGTATTTTCAATCCAACTGATTACTGAGAACGAAAGCCTCCACTAGCTCCGGCTACGCGCGCTCACTGATTAATGGATTCGATTTGATTAAATGCAAGGATTTCAACAGCGAAACGAATTCGAATGAGATTCCTTCGCATTAGAGTGGCAACCCACCCACCGTGCCGTTATTGCCTACTGATGACACAAGGGCGTTGCTTCGCTGAGCACATAAAGCTGATGGTTGGATTCGAATGGAATAGGGTACACCAACACACTTAACCTACAAAAAAAAAAAAAAAAAACAGCCGCAAAGAAAAGAATTCCCATAATTCAACAAAATAGAAACAATCCACTTGGGACAGGGAGAGACAGTTGTGTTATGAGGAGTCGCACCCGGCGCGGCATGGGCAAAGCATGTTCGGGAGAAGCAGGCCCTAGGCATACACATTGTCTAACCCTGGGCGAAACGTAATTCAGCGTATAATTAAAAACGTTCCATCTTTGCCACGAATGGCTTTTCACCCCGCGTCACCTTTCGTCATCGTCGGCGTCGCTTGTCGTCGTCGTTATGCCCTGTTCTCATTGTTCGAAATTCTAACCTTGTGCGAAACTCTCCGTGTAATTATGCAAGTTCCACGGGGTAAGGAAGTGGTTTTCCTTTTTTGAGACACTGCTACCTTAAGACGCAGAATTACAACCGAGCAAACAGGATTTTTAATAGCTACATCCTGCCACCACCACAGAAATGAGTTGGAAATGAGATATTCCCCAAACAAGCCCTCCGGTTTAGTACCGGAAAAGCCGGCACGCCAGCTAGCGCAAGCATCAACAAAAGGCGGAAAGGAGAAAATCAAGATGGAAGGCCGCCGCGCAGCTGAGACAAGATGTGTTTCGGGTCTAAGGGTTTCTAATTCCTCAGCGAACTGCTGCTGTAAGTAGGCAGGCAAACGCAAGGTCGTATGACAAAAAACAAAAAACAAAACACCAAAAACAAAAAAATACAAATTTTCAGCACAACAAAAGGGAAAGCGTATCAAGGAGCCAAATCTAAAGAAATTTCAAAAGTGATTCATCAGGAAGGGTAATGGTGGGTTACAGAGGGTGTTAGTTAGCTCGAGTGTTTACGTTGATGTCCTTTTCTGTGCTCAAGGCGGGATATATTTTTTTTTTGTTATTTTGTTTAAGAGAAAGAGAGATTTAAATTAGACGAAGGATGGGATGGGATGCGAGAGGAGACATGGTACAATCTGGATTCGATTCCGCTGTAATTCTGCCTCATTACATAATTTATTTGCTGTTGATTGCGGTGTAAATGGCTCCTGAGTGATGGGTAATGCAGGGATGTTACACGTGCTCTCACACTGAAGATGATGCCATTTAGTTACGGTTTGATGATCATTTGTTTGCCGACGTGAATGTGTCATTTGGTACTTAATCAATATTTCTCAAGGTTGATTTATTACAAGGGAAGCCTTTCAGTTCCTCTCCAAAAAAAAAAGGAGAGAAGGATTACAATTTAAATATTCATAGAATAGACACAGCAGCTATAAGGATTTTAAAATTTATGACGAGCTGGATTATTTTCGCAAAGAAATTTCCTAAAATAATCTTTCTTTCACTTTCGTCGGAGGTTGATGCGAAAGATGTTGGAAAATAGAAAATCATAACAAATTCATGCATCAGATGAAGAGTATGGATCAATAAAGTTGTGGAAGGGATGCTTTTGTATTGTAGCAAGACGCGTGAATATTCTAATCAGATGTTTTCGTTGTTTCTTTGTTGTTCATAGAAAATGCCTAGTCATTAGGTTAATTAGGTTGAAACAGGGATATTCTACAAATATCGTGCTTAGATTTAAAAATAGAATTTCCAATTCTTGGTAATGTTGTTATTTGTGGGACGTGCTTTGTTTTACAGATTTCTTTTATCATTTGTCGTATCGTAAGAGACGCTAGTCGTTCACTTAATTTGTTGCTAGTACTAGCAAAATTTGATTTGGTTAACTTGCATAATAATTTCAGCGGAAAGTCTAGACCGCATCAATACAGTGTAATCGACTTCGGCTCCTGAAAGAAGACTTTTCGATTTATTTCGAACTGATGGAGGAGTTCGGAGGAACTTTTCAGCGCCGTTTTCCTGGTTGAGTCTTCCGCATCTGAGAAGGCCGAGTCTTTTAGTCCATCCCAGAGACGGATAAACTGAGCAAATAAATGTATTACCATGTTTCATTGCATACTTTAAGTGTCATCAAAAAAAAAGAATTCAGGTGGTGCCTGCCAATTTATGGATCCTTATGAAGAGCTCTAGGAAATAAGGCCCCAAAATTGGACCCAAAAGTGTACAAAAATTATTTCCGCCATCAAAGAAACAAGCTTTCGGTAGCCAGACTATCAATGAAAATTGTGATGTCTACGCGTACCATTGCCACCATTAAGGCTAATTTAGCTGTGCCTCTCCTACAGCCAATATCGCTGCCAGGAGAATATTTTATGGATGTCATGGTTTGGTCGTAGTTGACCGGAGGTCGCCGAGCCTATGTATCTGCTTTGCATTTTTTTCCTGGTATAACTAACTAAAAAATTCAACAGACTCTATACATCTACAGTGACTTAAAAGACTTCATAGAATTCAAATGGCTGAATGCATTCAGAGATTTTAAGACATCAAATGATTGAACTGAACAGATTACCTTCATTAGTGACTTTAAAGACTGAATGCATTTTAAAAATGGACTTCAAAGTGACTTCAATGATTTCTCTCGGCTTTAACATTCTGACTCCTAAAAAACGTTACAAAATAACGTCAATATATTCAAACCAATAAAACAGACTGCATTCTTTTGAATTTAACATTCTGATTGCTATAAAAGGACCACCATACTACAACAATTTAAAGAGTTGAATGCATTCAGCTGCTTTAAGGCCTTAAGTGATTAAAATGAATTGAATACATTCATCAGTGAATTTAAGTTACCTCAAAAGATGGAATAAATGGACTTCAAAGTGACTTCAATGATTTGAGGAGAAAAAAAGACCGAATTTCGACGTCAATTTCAAGGGACTGTAATGGATTAAATACAAATCAATGTATTTTCAAACCGAACTTCAAAGTGAATTCAATGAATCATTTTCAGATAGTCAAGAGAATGCAATCGTTGTGAATTCATTGAATTCATTGAATTCACAACGATTGCATTCTTTTGACTATCTGAAAATGATTTCTCCAATCAGACTTTAAAGAGGAAATTATGTTTATATATGTCTCACAGAGTACTCAACAAATATTTTTCCCCAAAGTGATTGCCATCTTTTGCAGCTCGAAGGAACAGATATCTATTATAAATGGCTTCAGCAAATTTGTGTAAGCAATTCTACTGTATTCAACGGACAATATTTAAAAAAAAAATCCAATAATTTATATTAGAGAGATTTCAACAACACCAACAAAACCCTTCCCTACATAATTTATACACATACAAGTTGGTAAGATACCAATCCTATTATATAAATCCTTCGCGGAAAATCCCACCAAACGAACTGCGAACATATAGCTTTCTGATAAAACGAACATTTCTCAACTATTCCCTTATCCATATTATATTCCCTTACCTTACCAAATCTACCTACCCACACATTTTACTCTTGGATTTGAAGAAAGAAAAAAAAGGAATGAAAATAGAAAGGAAATTCGTCTAGAAATGTTCCAAAAAAACGACGGAAAAAAAAAATATTCTATGAGATATTCTCATTTGGTGTGCTGCTTCGAATATTTCCCCTTACAGCCAAGTCGGTGACGTAGATGCACAGAGGAAATCTCTTTCAGAATATATCCGCAAAAGTAAGAAAAATACAGAAAGACCAAAAGTGCCTTATGTAATATACCTGGTGTGCTATTATACGAATAAAATATTCGTCATCCTTGCCATAGTCATCATGTTCTTCTTCTTTTTCGCCAACGTTGTTCGTTTATATCCCCTTAAGTGCTCATGCTTAAGCGAATGAATGATGCTTTTAGCTTTTAGCTGTGATTCCTTATTGTGTCCTTCATATACATAGGAATACGTATTATTTTTTTTTTCTATATTTCATTATATTCGCCGCCTTTCACTTAAAACTCAATGATCATGATTTGAAAACTTGATGTTTGCCTATACACATGCGAGTAGCATAGCGAGTCCATTAAGTAAAACACATTACATTCAATCGCACAGTCGAGGAGTGTGCTTGTAATTGGTTGGCTGCAGATATGAAGTGCTACTAAAATTTCAGTTAAATGCACCATTAATCGGATACTTGAATTGGCTGAGAGAAACAAACAAAGCCAACTGCCACATATTATACGCTCACAAATCAAAAGGGTTGCTTGAAATCGGTGAATGCTGTCTGTCTATGATACGAATACCACAGTAAACTATGTGATTGCCAACATTGAGAGTGTACGTGGTATCATCATAACTATCAAATTTCATTCTCAAGAGAATAGGTACCCTAAATATTCCATTCAAATCTTCTGACATTGGCATGTGTATCTCTGAATTTGTCATGTCACACAAGCTCGGTCTTTGACTCTTACCAATTGAACTGGATTTGATTGTGTTTATTTTAATCGAATTAAAACAACTGAGAATTGTGTGTATTTAAATTTGACAGGTAGAACTGTTGCAATATTTATTAAAGTGCACAGATTTTGTGTCCGAATTCATGGATTAAATTTACTAGTAAGCCTTAACTTACGTTTCATAAAATCTAAGGTGAGGTAGGACTATTTTCAAAGCATACGTCTCTTCATATGACCTTGTATGTAGCATATGACTTGTATTGTATGACCACTTAGTCATAGACTGAACTGTGTAGAATGAATATAAGAATTCTTCAGCAAACAATTCAAAGAACCCCGTGATGCAAGCAATTAATGGATGTTTGCCTGCCAGACCGTTATTTTCTTTATTAGTAGGTCCAAAATTACTAGTCAACAAATTTTGCGTTACTCAAATCGCTATCCCACTATATGGTGTAGAAAATCGTGATTTCGTTATATGCGAATAAGAATTGGCAAATCATCTTTCAAAACAGATTGGTCGATTGGTGGTATATTCGTCGATACGAACTCAAAGCTTAATTTATATTTTTGAAGAAAATAGTTGTAAAAACCACAAAGAAGAATTATATATAAAGAGTTTTTTTTTAGAGATTACTTTTTTGAATAGAGATAAAACTGACATTTTGTGTCACCTTACTTCTCCTTACTCTTCATACGACCTTACAAGAATGCAAGAATTAAAGCCGCGAGACCATGCAATGCCTCGTGATTTTGGTGTATGGGCCGAAAATGAGATTGATATCGATGATGATTTTCATCGCAAAATTTTGTTCAGTGATGAGGCTCATTTTGAGTTGAATGGCTACGTCAATCTCATTTGGAGTCAAGAGAATCCACATGAGACCCTTGAACCGCCATTTTATTCACAAAAACTGACCGTTTGGTGTGCTCTATGGGCTGGTGGAGTCATTGGGCCATACTTCTTCCGAAATGATCTGACCAGCATAGAGCCATGATAACCGACTATTTTGTTTCCGAATTGGATGGCATGCATGTGGATGAGATGTGGTTCCAACAAGACGGCGCTACATGCCACACAGCACACGTCACAATCGATTTATTGAAGGAAACATTCGATGAGCGCATAATTTCGCGGAATGGACCTGTCAATTGGCCAGCAAGATCATGTGATTTGACACCATTGGATTGTTATCTCAAACCAGAAGCGTTAGAAACTTGGAAGCCAAAGAGCGATATTTTGTTATTCGTCTCGAGTTTGAGGCTTTTCGAATTTCGACGCCGGTGATAAAATTCAGCTATCTTTAGTCTAACTAAAGAGCTTTGAAACAGGAGTACCAGACATGGATTTGCAAACGTAAAAAAAAAACACATGGAATATATACAAAAGACACTCTACAGATATGACCGCTCTCGTTTACCACACATCCTTTCAAAGCAGATATCAGGAATAGAAAAACCTCGGCGAACGTCATGAAATTTTTTTTCTACTACTAGTATAGTCTTAACCAAAACTGATTTTTTTTCCAAAATCACTGTTTCTGTTTGCGCTGGTTGGACGCACAGAACGAGGACAAAAGAATGTGGATCGACGAAAATTTCGATCACCGTCCACAGACGAAATAATTATAAAACAAAGCCTTTTCAAGGACTTCATAGGAAACTTTTGAACGGGTTTAAAAATGCATCATATAAAAATGTTTGATGTTGTCCCTGTTGTGGCGATCGGTGTGCTAAAGGAATAAGGTGATCGTGTGAAAATTCGCGTAATAAAGGGCAAAGGACTTAAGACACTTCCCTGTTGAACACCGACTTTTATTGGAAATTCATCGGTGACTCCTGCGGGACATCTGACTTTTGTCTTCGCTCCCGCGTACATGTCCATGGTCATCTGTACGTAGGTTTCAGGAACTCCTCGTGGTCTTAGCGCTACCCATATCAGATCTCTTGGTTGTCTATCGAATGATTTTTCAATATCAACCAGAATCATATGCAGATCCTTCAAGGAATCACGATGCTTTTCCTTTATGATCCTTATACTTTGGATTGCATCTGCGGTTGATTTACCCACGACAAACCCTGTACGTCACACAGACGTATTATTTGTCTTAGGCGGCAACGAACGGTTATTGTCACAGTAATTATAGCATTCGCTTTAATAAAGAAAAGGAAGGATGACCGAGGCGAACAAAAGTAGCAAGTGAAAGGTGGCGGCTGTCATAATTTCGAATGAGACAGCCAAGGTAGGGTGGGTTAAGAATGCAACTCGCTGCGTCAATACAACCTAGACGCAAGACTGGCATGATTTTTTTTTGTTAGTGTATGGAGAAGGGTCAAGGTCCCACGCCCACCGACGAGCTTAGAATGGCGACAAGCATGCCAGCACCGACCCGTAGCAAACACACATACACAACAAAAATGGCCATAAAATGAGTGTCATCAAAAATCCGCACCAGGATGTGCCCTTATTACGCGTAATCTGTTTTTACCGACTCTTTCTCAGAAATTCAATCGCTCAAGCCATCAGCGACGAAAATACGCATCCAAGCTATCGCTGACGGTTGTCTCATGCATAATCAGAATTTTGTTTTTTATATTTTATATATCAGCTTGTTGCGTTCACAAATTTGTTGACAGTTTTGCAAGAAATGCCGTCATTATAAAACTATTTATATTTTTTCTAAAGACCCAACTCCGGTTACTTTCGGTTTGGGTTGCTATCCTTTCATTCTCGTGACGTGCTTTCATTTCACTTTTTTTTTATTTTAACATTCACAAAAATGCACAAAGCTTTGAAAGTGTACTCATGCCAACAACAACAACAATAATTGTCCTTTCTTCGGTTCGGCAGAAAATCATTTTCAAGAAGACCACCCACTAAAGTTCGAAACATGAAGAAATAAGTTATTTCAAAGAAAAAATTAGACGACGCGAAGACGTGCTGGCAATAAACCGAAAGGAATACCCGAACAGAATAAGATGCAGTCTGGAGATATACATAGTAAGGACCTAAGCAAAGAAACGAAAAAAAAGGAACTCTAATTTGGATTGCGATTTCATCTGGTGCTCGTGGATTGCGCTCTGTTCTTTCATTTGAAGTCTTTGTTACTCGCAAAACAAGGCAAGAAGCCCATGATTCGGTCTTCTTTCCTTTCGTCCTGCAATGGATGCAAAGTAATGTTTAATCTTTTTTTTCCGCCCCCCATACCACTTCTTCCCTTTTACTGTCAATCCCTTTGAACTTTATCCTTGCGGTTGGGTAATGTTTTTTTTTTTTTTGCCTCTCTCTCATTTCTGTTTCCAATTTCCTTAATTCTAAGTTGGAGCCTTTCTCCACCTTATCGTCATGTTTTCGTTTTCTGCTTTGTAAAAAGGTGCCACCTTGCAAACAGATTGGTCTCACTTCATTTCTCTATCACGATCGAATCCATGAGCCAGCTATATCTATGCTGCTAGATGGTGTTAAGCCGTCCTTTGCACATGATAAATTATATTTGTTTGCACACACATTTCCAAAGTTTAAGGATAATTTAAAGAAGGCTGTGCGCGCTAAAGGCAAAAGGGGTAATGGGACAATTTAAGTATTTTCAATTTCCCTTTTACTTAGCACAAAGCTTGTGGATGGGTAGAAAGATTTACTTGGAAATTAATTGTTTGCTTAAGCCGCACACGAGACGAGGCGACGCGATGCCAGAATCAAACTTGCATCCAAGTAACGATCCGCAATTTATTCTTCACTTTTTCACACAAAGTATGAGGAGAAGGACTTGCTTGTTTTGTTGTTTTTTTTTTGACGCAGTTGAGTGCACTAGGGAATTGCATTTCGCGACAGCAGGTCTTGCGGAGTAGGCAATAGTTGGATGATATTACTTTTGCGAGTAGTGGCGTCATCGTCCTTGGCGTTTCCCTTTTTGTGGCTGTAATTTGTATCCTGAATTCTTGAAGCATGCAGTTAACCGGGTGATTCTGACAACCAAGTGCGCGAATAAAATACATAACGAAAGAAGCTGCGATATGCAAATGTAATGTTCTTCTGTTTAGAACGGTGGTGTATAATAAAATCGTTCCCATCTAGGGAGTAGAGTAAAGGACAGATTTTCATTTTTTAGATGCGGTTTTTTTCCGGTCACAGCATGCACATGCTGTGTTTTGTTTTGTTTTGGGAGAGCGTATAGGGAAATAGACGTAGGTAAATATTGAGCTTGTCACTAACTCTCTCTCTCTCTATTTGGGGACTTGAATTTTATGCAAAGGCGTCAAATCATGAGAAAATTTTAATCATCAAAGTGAAGGAGTAGTTTCGTTGGAAAAAACGGGAAGTTAGAAAACGAAACTATGTCCCTAATTACGTGGACATAGTTAAAAAATTGAGTCATCCGAATAAACGTACAAAGTGGTAGAAGAACAAATTTGGTCGTAAAAAATATTTGGTTTAACTAACCTTTTTTAACTGAACCCAAACATTTAGTGGCAGAAACGAATTGCCTCAGAGACACCAGTATTTTTTTTTTCCAAAAAACATACTTTTACGGACATACTTTGCTGGTGGTAGGTTAAAATGTGGAACTCCTAAACTTCTAGAGAAGTTCGCAGACAATTTTGAGTTCATTAAATCAGACTTAGTTCAGCTCTTCAAAATGTAAGAATGAGTAATCAATTTTTAGAAGTACTAGCTACGTAGCTATAAATTGAAATTCATAATAATTTATTGAGCGCGAGAACTTGAGGATAGACCATCGTAACTAAAACTAAATATGTCGTCGATGTAGAGTTTAGTATGTGGGAGCTTGTGATCCGGGAGGTGCAGGTTTAATACCCAATGAGGAACAACAAAGCCGGTCGCCAATTATCAAAAAGAGACGCACTTACAATAGGCATTTTCTAAAAACTAGGAAAATACCGAAGATTCTTCCAGTGGAGACCGCCTTTAAGCTTTCCTGTGTTGCGTGACATGACTTAACAAGAAAGCGAAAACTATAACCTGCATGCTCATAATCAAGAAGGGTTTCGACATTATCTGAATTAAAAGACTAATCTGCAAGTGAATGGAAATGGAATGGATCTATAATTTCTTAACCAATATAGATCCCGTTTGCTAAGGCACAGAATTGGTCAAAATTTAAAACAGGACAAGTCCCTGATTCAAAAACTGAAACAAACTTTATATATGGAAGCGCAGATTGTAATAACTTTTTCCTGATCCCGCTTTCGATTAGACAGAATACCTTATGGACTCTGTATCGCAATTGGAAGCTTTTGTAGTAGCCACAAAAATCGAAATTACCGAATGCGTAACAGCTATTAAATCCGACTCAAAAGGTGCGGATGGCCTACCAATACGTTTCATAAAGCTGGTTTAACCGTTTTTTGTCTCCCATCTCCCCATGTAATAAAAACTGGTTCATGACAACATCAACTTTACCTCAGTACTGGAAAATTGCAAAATTTACACCAATAGCTCAGAAAACTTAAGCAAAATGTCCACCTGATTTTAGGCAGATTAGCATTCCAAAGGTCTTTGAGAAAATAATCTAAAACAATATGGTTTTACGGCTAATCACAGCTGTTCTACAGAATTAGGATAAAGGTTTTGTTTCAGTTCTTTGCTTGCCTGATTTCTCGAAGGCCTTTGATAAGGTTTGATCACGAAATGTGAAAATTAATTATCTCTAAAGAAACCCAAACAAGGTGTGCCACAAGGCTCACTCTTGGGACCAATACGTTTTTGCATGTTTAAAAATGATCTTCCAAATGTTTGTTATCATTTATATGCAGATGATGTTCAACTTTACTTGACAAAACCATACAACAACCAGCCTTAACGAACTAACTGTTCTTAAAAACGCGGAGTTAAAACAGATTCAAAATTGGTCAGTTACTAATGGCTTACTCTTAAAACCGGCAAAATGCTTAGTTATTCCCATTTCCAAAAAAAAAAATTGATTTGAATCTCTTACCAGATCTACATCTCAATAATAATAGAATTGAAGCTGTAGAGTCAGCCACCAGTCTTGGTTTTACAATCAATCGGAATTTGTTTGGTTATAATCATACTAACATTGTCATTGGCCGTATTTACGGATGCCTCCGCAAATTAAGGATTAGTACTTACTTTACTCCACAGGAAACGCGACGAAAGCTAATAATCTGGCCTCTTAGAACCTTTGCTGTTCCCCTTTTTAACATCCTCCTTTTCTACTTCACACTACTCAACCGTTCATCGCCCGCAACCTTTTACAAACTGTATTTTGTATTTTTTTTTGTGAGGATAATGGCGGATCCTACTAAGAGAACTCTATTCAACTGAAAATATGGAAACTAACCATCAAGGGATGGTTCGCCTTGTAGGAGACACTTGATATTACTTGATATTAAACAAGTGTTATCGACTGCCTGATCAATTTAATGTATTTTCAAGCTGAGATCTTTGCGGTTAAGACGCACTATCCTATCGATGGAACTGCCAGAAATAGAAATAACCGATACGCAAAATGCTATTACTGAATTTTGGCACTCAGGGTTAGAATCAATAAGTAGTAGTCTGCGGGACACACGTTGTGGTTGAAGTGAACGAAAAATCCGATGAACTGACCGAATCCACTACAAGCGGACAGACAAGTGCTACAGCCCTTCAACACCGCTAAGAGTTTCATCGACGCTGTCACTTCACACTTAGCTACGGAACTATGGCGAAACAATAATGTTTGCGCCATAACCAAAAGTGTGCGGCTCAATGCCCTTCGGGGTTGCCACTGCCCAGCTGTACAAGAACGCCGCTTCAGGCATAAAACGGCTTATTAACAGGTCGAAGAGGTTTTGTAGGTCACATGTCCTTACATGTACAACTAATGTATTCACAATGGGCCTTTATGGCGCCTGGGTGAAATTAGCACTTGGTGCAAAACAGCCACCCTAACCTAACCTAACCTGACGCGGTACGAACACAAGTTATGTAATTGATTTCAATCTAGAATTTTTTATCGAATTTCCTAATTTTAAGAATATTTTCAATGCGAATTGAAAAATTCATTGCAGCACTATTTAATTAATGCAGGCAGACAACCTCTCGTTAAGGATACCAAATAAAACCAGCAACAGTCGTCACCAATTCAAAAGCAATGCACAACACCGTTCATTTCATCTCTGCTAAATGTCATTAATGATGCAAAGTCTTCCCTTCACAAACACTAAACATCCCTTATGTTCGTACAATATTACTAACTACTGGAAAACCCTTGATCGTAATTGTTAACGACTCCCCCACTCAGGGTTGTGTCTCTCGACCAAGTTATTCGATTGCAATTTTTCAAAAGATATCCCACATCCTCGATATCCAAAACACTAGCTGCAACAACCATCAATCTTAAATAAGTTACCCTTGCGTTGCCAGCAAGTTTTTCTCTCCATCCACCTGCCAGGACAAACTTTTAACAATATATGTATTCGACACCATGAGTTTCGAACACTATTCGCCATCGTTCGACTGATCAATCTTATTTGCCATCGAATCGGAGAAAATTTCTTCCAGTTGCCAACAGGATGAACGATTGACATTCGACAAATCCCCGATTCCCTGTTTCATCTTTTGTTTTGGGAGAAAACCACCATCATCACCATCACCACCAGCCAGCAGCAGTATAGTATCATGAGGCCAACACCACCATCACCGTCTACTTCAACGAGGAGAATAATCAGGTACCCCCCCCCCCCTCCCATCGCTCTATCGGTACACCAGAGAAACATTTCCTTCTGGCCATTTTCGTTATTCTGCTTTTGGTTCGTGCTTGTGTGTGTGTGTGTGACTCTTCTACGTACATCAGCTTGGAGCGAATTTCATCTTTTTCCGTAGATACGAATACGACGAGTGAAAGGAAAGAAAATAAATTATATGTCAGGAGTTTTCGGTTGTTTTCGTTGGTAACCTCTCGAGAACTTTGACAGGACTCGGGAGAAATGTTGTTTTAATTTGTCCCCCTTCTGTTTTATGTGTGCGCGCCTCTTCTGTCTTTGGTTGGTTTTGTTTTTTTTTTTTTCTTTCTTTCTTTCTCTGGTGAAAATTCGTTTTATTTATGTTACCTGGTTTTGTTCGTCAATTTCAGCAGGTTGGAAAAGTTGTTCACTGCAAATGCATTCAGATACAGAAGCTGGATGAATACTAATGCCAACAGAAACGGAGATAGATTCCTTAGAAGCACAACTTTTCGACTTGCACAAACAATGCAAAGCAAACATAGGAAATATGAAAATTGTAAAATGACAAGATTTTTTCGAAGCCTCAAGAGGAACCTCGGCAATTACTCACCTGTGATAAGGGTGAAATTGTTGTTGTTTTTTTGAACAAAAAACAGTCTACTCATTAAGTATAGTTTAACTACGTCTGTACCCATGTGACAAGAGCAGAGGGTTTAACTACAAATCAATACGTGCTAAGCGTTTCATTTGAAAGCGAAACGAATGCAGGTGCAATTACTCCCGCTTGTATGTGGTAAACTTTGGTAAAGCAGAGAAATGACTTTGACAGCTGAAAAGGTGGCGAATATTGAAATTTTCGGATATGCTTACTGTTACCCACCTGATGAGATTTACAAATTTCCGACAGTTTAAGTTTTGCGAATTCCATTAAAGTTTTGAATAGTTGTCAAGCTTTTGCCGGTCGGTTGAGTGTCATTTTGTTTGACGGTAGTTTGGAATTTGGTTTTGAAGCGATCTTCCAACACTTCGAATCCTACCTTCCTGATTTTCTGTTAACGATTCGATTTTCTGGCAAATATGTTGCTTTGCTATCTAGTTTGTTCTGGTGATTGCATGAAGAAAACATGTTATTTAAAATGGGATCCGGAACTCACTACAACCTTAGCAGAACAATGAGACAAGTGTCAAGCAACTAGCTGCTGCTTTTGTTTGGCAAAACAAATGGAATCAAAACTTTTGACTCAAGGTACAAAATGTACGCTCTAGATTCGAGTCTCCACAAGTGTACTCCGCGGAGTACTTGGTAAAGATCGAAACAAATATACAAATTCCACTGTCCTTCTGGAACCTCGTGGAAACTTGTCATATTGTTAGTTCCTGAGTTGCCCAAGAGAATCGCTGGCTAGTGAAAAGCCAATACATTCACTAAAAATTTAATAAAGCCATCTGAAGGTAATACAAGGCCAAGACAGTAGTTGACACCGTTCCTTTGACAAATAAATCAGCAGAGTAGGCGAAGCTAATTCACTTTCACGAATAAAAGTCACAAAATTTTCTCTGCAAATGCAGGAATCAACGGATGTTGCAGGGTTGGCAATTTTAATAGCCTTTCTGGGCTACCAATGCATTCAGTGCTTCCAAGAAGATCTGCTTTTCTGCAAGCCGTTGCCGACTTCTATAACTGGCGATGCAAATTTTAATCAATGGCAGCCCATGGGTTACCAGAAAGACGGTGCGCCATTGCCGTGACTAGAAAAACGTCTGGTGCGGTCATTTAACAAAACGCCAAAGAAAGCACCAGTCCAGAATGCGTCCTACACCGCCATGCTTGCTTGCACTAAAAAAATATGCCGGTCTCCCTAAATGAGGTCTTGGACGAAAGCGCCCATATTAAATCACGACCTAAGAATTCAAGACTATTCAAGTCCTTACTGCTTTATGAAGAAGTTAGAAGGCTTTCTTGTGGCTAAACGCAGACGCGGCTGATCGAAATGAGGGCTGAAGTCGGAGCCTTCCTACGTAATTGACGCTTTGCTATTTTGATATTTTTAAAAAAGTAATAACTGAAGTCTATTCCTACAGAAAGAGGCAATAACGGATTTTGATGCAAAAGATAAAAAAGTAAAACTAGGTTTTGGTTAAATCAATTAAAAATTGAAACCTATAGAGCTTCCTAATGGTGAACCAATTTAAAGAAGAAATAGATTTGCCTTCTCTTGGCGATATTTTAAACGAGTTTCATTTGTGGATTTCCAGTTAATACTTTGAAAAGCGAACTTCTCTGACATCACAACAGTGTGAGTCCTAACTGGATTTGTTATCAAATTCTGCAACATTAGGCAACATTTTACAAGGAAGAAATCACTATCAAAATTGAAAACGAAATCAAAATTTGGCGTTTGCAACATTTTATAAGTTTGAATCAGGATTCTCCTCTTACTTTGGAGCCAAAACAAAATCAAGTTCCCGTCTTGATACAGAGGCTGATATTCGGTTCCAGTTGTCCCAAATTCATCCGCATTGGAACTATGGAATATTTATTTTACTTTCATATTTCATTATTTTTATAAAATTAAAATAGGAACTAAAAATTGGTTAATGCCTTTTCTGTGGCTAAGAAAAATGACATATGGACAACGAAGCTCTCCACGAGGAATTTTTCGACTTAAAAGTGCTCCGCAATAAGCAACGATTGAGAACCGCTACTGTATATAACCCTTATCCAGCCAGTTAAGGTTTACGTTGTCGACAATCAGCAGTAAGGCACAGTTAATTTTGGGCTCTTTCAAAAGAAAAAATGTTGACCCAAATAGTCGGTTTCGAATGCAGGAAACTTTGAAAGAATTCAAAGACGTTTCACAAGAACTATTCTTTTTTTTTCAATGCAATAGAACTTCCGTCCAGATGGCTGGATGCCGATTGATGGGAATTGCATTTAAAAAATCGGGGCATGTTTCAGAGAATTACTTTGCTTTCACATTTCTCTCGATTGTTCTTATCTCTTTACCTGCCAGATCGTTAAGGACTAGAGTTTTTATCTTTCAAAGAATGCACAGAACTAAAGTTAATCTATCTAAAAAATTTGTCTGTCAATGTGGCCACAATGAGGCCAAAGAGGCCACACAGCAGCAAAGAGCGTTAGAGTCATAAGCACAGATGAGGTACAATGAGATAATTAACCTTGGGCGACTGTTTCAAATTGCCCTCACTTTGAAAAGTACATTTTTACTACATTCCCCCGCACCTTTAAACCCGCAATTTTCCACACTTAATTTCATCTCTTAAATCCTTACCCATGGATACGAGTGAATCACAACCTGAACCTCAAAAATTATTGAAAAATGGCGGCGCCCATTCACTTTACTTTAACCAATGAATTAAGATTTTTTTGTGCGAGCTTCCGGATCAATTGCAATGCAAATTCAATTCGTATGTTTTAAATCTATGCATGTAAAGTCAGTTTTATTTAAATAAAATTTACTAGCCACTAGCTATGTAGTTTTTGCAATCATTCTCATTCTCATGGGCAATGCTATCGAAGTTGCAAATGTGTACAAAATTTAAATACATATTCAGCAACAAGGGAAATGCAAATTTAAAACTTTTATTTTTTTTTGAAAAATTCCAAAACCAATTATTGAGGTGCATATTGTTCTTTTGAAATAAATTTAAAAACTTTTCCAATTTCGGCCAAAAGATAATATATGATGTCCTGGCAAATTTATGTATTTATGGGAAGTAGTATGGGCACTGGTTATTCAAATATCAACAATTTTCCACGTTAGCTATTTTTCATCGTCAAAAGTACGGAAACCGAAAATAGAAATCTGGTCTGTGATGATCGAAATCAATTCTTGTTGAACACACTCAAGATTAGAATTATTGTACATCTCTCTGAACCTTTATTCCTTCCTTGTAGACCAAACCAAGGTAGTAAGTGCTTTAATCAATTTTTAACTTTAGAGGTACTCCAATCCAAATGAAGAATTACAAATCGGTGAGTCCTTTATTTATAAGAGTAGACACATCTATTTAGGTCCTAAGCTCCCAGCCATTACAACATTCCGTGCAAAAAAAAGCGAATTAGTCAGTCTTAATTGGCACCATGTTTCGGGCAATATTTATTTTAGAAGAGAGGTAACGCCTGCTCCATATTTGAAAGATATCACTTAGGGAAGTTAAAACCAGCTGCTTATCTTCTACTTATCTGTTACGGGTGTTAGAGGTATAGAACTTCGAATTGAAATAAAAGACAAGAAAACCGTTTTAATGTCCATTAATTTGGCTTTATTGGAAGGATAATTTTATGCCATTAATGTTTAAATATGATTTCGGGCATGTGGCCGATCAAAGACAAGTCTAGAGGTCCAATTTTCAACCACTTTTTCAAGCATTTGGGGCTGTATGTCGGCAATAACGCCACGAATGTTGGCTTCCCCTAACGTTTCTGGTTTGAGATAATAATCCAATGGTGTCAAATCACACGATCTTGGTGGCCAATTGACAGGTCCATTCCGCGAAATTATGCGCTCATTGAATGTTTCCTTCAATAAATGGATTGAGACGTGCGCTGTGCTTGTTAGAACCACATCACATCCACATTCATGCCATCCAATTCGGGAACAAAATTGTCGGTTATTATGGCTCTATACCGGTCCCGATTAACGGTATGGAGCATGACATGTAGGATTGTTATATATCAATGACAGAGACGTAACCGCCATCTCTTACAAAATAGTGATACTTAGAACCAAGACGATGTGTTCCACTCATTTAGTAAGTAATTGATAATACCTTATCAGTACCTAAACCAACCACAAGATCTGTGACAAAATTTATAACATTTTGATCAACTCCCGTGCAGGGACAGCAGCTTAACCGTGCCGTAAATCGTAAGTCGTAAAATGCGATTTAGTGGAAAATGTCATATTAAGGCACTTTGCACACGTCTGGAGAAACAAACAAAAATAATAAGAGCTAAAATTCGAAAGAGTGGCATGTCTTAGTATCCCGGGTACAAAAAAATGTCACAACACCAGCATTTGATTCGCCTCAGTGATTTATTCGAAATTGGGATGCCTGTCAAAACTTTCTTGAGGTGAGGAAGCGATGCAGTTGAATTGGAAAAGTTAAAATTCCTCATTCCTATTCATAACCTCGTGGGCAATCGTAAAGAAGATGAACAAAAGACAGCATTCATCTACAGTCGCCTCTCGTTAATTCAAACCTGCGTTAATTCGAACTTCTCCATAATTTGAAGTTAATACAAGTTTCCTATCTCTTTATACTGCGAACAAAATCTGTAAATTTTTAAGCACCGCTATATAACAAAACGACGCGTTAATTCGAAGGCATACGCGTCAAACAAGACAAGTTCAAACTTGTAACTTGTATATAGTTTGACACACACTTGACACTTTTGTGTTAGTTATGAGTCCTAAAAAGTATATAAATGCTTGACGACTGCTAAAAATTAGCAGTAAATAAATAATAATTGATTCTTACTCAGCAATTCGAACTTTCATAATTTTTCTCTCGAAAATTTTGAACCATTTGGTATTCCAAACTCTCGATAATTCGTAATATTATAAAATTCCCTCGAGTTCCGAATTAACGAGAGTCGACTGTATAAAAAATATATCAGCCAAATGCTGTCGACGACCTTAGTCGTCTTTTGATGCAAATTTTCAATTTTTAACTTTCTCGTATAAATTAGTATACTAAAGAGAAAGGTTTTGCGATCGTGTGGAAATTTCGAACTCAAACTGAGAATGAGGGATGATATTCCGACTATGGAGAAGTCTAAAAAAGTGGGTCCGCAAATGCCGTCCGTCGGTCTGTCTGTCTGTCCGGGCACCGTATGGGGAAACGGTTCGACGGATTTGTTTCAAAGATTTTTCTTTATCTTTTGAAATAACAGGTACCGTTATATACAATTTTTTTTTGTGAAAATCACTTATCACTATTTTTCTCGAAAGTGGTTTCAAGGATTTCCGTAATTTTTTGTACTAACGATATTTGGGATGGAATAAAAAATTCTGCATACTCAGTTTTTGGAAAAAAAAACGATTAAAGGTAGTTTTTAAAACTGGCAATATCTCAAAAACTAACGAAGGGAATTTCAAAAAATTTAACTGACTTTTTTATACAATAAAGTCGAACAAATTTGCACACTTTGATTTTTGAAATAATTTTTTTTTATTTTTTTTTTTCTATAACGATTTTCTTAAATTTAAATTAAACTCGTTTTCTCAAAAACGGCTCGAACGATTTTGATAATTTTTTGGATTTCGAACAATTATTTTAAAAGTGTCCAATGTGCGAAATTACATCAAAATCGTAGGTGGCGTTTTTGAGAAAATCAAATTTTTTAAAACCTAAAAATTTCTCACCATTTTGCGATTTAAAAACGCGTCTCATGAACCGAAAAAGTTTCGTATGACGCAGTCGTGCACTTTATTATTTTATCGATAACGGCGTGGATGTTGGTTTTGAGTGCTTGAATTGAAAAATTGGACTTTTCTTTTACATGGCCCCAAAAAAATAAGTCCTAAAATCTCGACAAGCAGTTATGGTCAAGTATAAGATGGTTCTAGAAGAATGTGAAACAACGACTCCAGTTCCAACCCGAGGAATTCAAGAAAGTTATTTGTTTCTATATATCTCTCATTGAGACTTCGTCGAGGGAGTAAAAAAGGGGGTTTACTTTCCTAATGCTCCCGAGTTTGAAGGCATGGTCTCCTATATTATTCGATCGATGTCTGTAGTTTCGCGATATCTTTCTGCATATGACGCAATTTGTAAGCCTTCTCCATCTAAAGTGGGCTTTCTTTGGGAATTCTGAGGGGATTTTTGCCTTTATTGCTACCTTTCATAAAAATTTGTAATCGTGGTTCGATAGCGCAATCTATTTCGAGAAAATGCCTGCATTAACGCATTGCATTGCAGATTTAGACATATCTGCTTATGAACAGAGGTTTAAGAATGGAAACGAGAATAGCTAATCGCTGATTGTGTTTTGTAAATTAACAATTTCAGTGAGTTCTTGAAGCATATTCTGCCCATAATTTTTTTATTTCTAAGTAAATTTTTAACCGATGGCAAAATTGCATTGATACAACAATCATTTAAAACAAATGCTGCCCTGACTGCCACTTAGCTTAAGATCACACATGCAGGCAAGTTCAAGCATTTCTACTAGGCCTGGGTCTAAATTTAAAATCCAAATTAACACGTCATTTAATTTTCATTTCCAATTAACATTCAATACCGAAAACGGCATCAGTTGCTTGTGCTGAAAACAAAAAAAAAAACTATCCTCGATTAGCACAACAATCACTTTTAAATTTGTCATCAAATCAAATATCAATGAGCTTTTATCCTGTTAAATACACCACCCAAAGGAATATTAATATGTATTTTCCAACCGAGCCACAATCAAGCTAAAAAACACCGCGCGCCGTCTTAAAAATATATCGAAATCCGTAAATCTTTTTAAATTGAAGTACATAACCGCACACAAACACATAGGCGATCCACGCACGACGACGTTACACTCATGTACAATTGAAAGACCGATCAAAATTCCGTCAGGCACGGCTCATTGGATATTTTTGATGATTCCCCCGGATAAATTGAGATGATTCCTGGGAATTTACTTTGTTATCCCTCCCGGCCGCAATGACATACACTACCCATATACGCTATGTGATGTACGAAATATGTCAAGTGCGTTTCAAGAAGGGCGAGCACCTACCGCAGCATCCATAACATATTTTCTTCCTTACGTTCACAAAGCCCTCAAGGAAAATTGATGATATCCCCAACTTTATAAAAAGAAGAAAAAAAAGCCGCACACATGAGTGTGGTACAAAAAAAAAATATATGATTGCGGCAATTTCTATTCTTCTCTCGGAAAGCGAACTGTGTCGCTGAGAGATACATAGATGTAAGGTGATGGATATAGGATAAGCGCAAGGACACTGCTTCTTTGGAGTTCGTTTTTTTCCGCCCCCTACATTTCGTTTCGATTATTTTTTATTATTTTTATTTAAGTACGGCTACTTTTATATGCATACATATTTGCGGTATTATGCGGCAGTGGTAAGCCACTAACAACATTTTTTGATTGATTTATTCTTCGACAAGTTTAGGGGGTAAGTATAAAAATACCCACTTCTGGACAGTGCTGTTCCTGTGAGTTCCTTTCTTGTACGATTTCCTACATAAATAGAAATGAGTAAACGCAGTGATGGATGGTTATCGAAATGTTGGTTGTTTCTATTTAAAATTTTTAAATGACATGTGACAGACAATATGGTCTCCATCAAATGTCAAACAAATTTGTCAATTTGTATTCTCGTCGCGAATATATTAAATTTAATTTTATAATTAACTCGCGAATGCAAAATTATTCACAACCATTCGTGAAGAATTTAAACTGAATATTAAATTATGCAGTGGAATATCTATGTACTGTACATATATAATATTTCTACCTCTATCTTGGATAGACAAACCGCGCTGATATGCGACAGAAAACCAAAAATTAAGCAGTGAATATTTCATGACACGACTCACAGTTGAGCTGTCAAATCTCATTGTGAAATGTCACTTGTAGCATCACACAATATTCTCCATTTAACATATTTTTCCAGTTTTTCCAGTTTCATATTTCTCAAGGCAGGCGAAAACAGCAGCAGCAACAACAAAAATGTTTATTACTCGCATACGACGAGTACGTTACGTATGTCGAGCATGAGGTGGTGGTATCATGTCCTGGCAGCTGTATACTTTTGAAATGATGGGCATAAACACCCCACGCAAAGACCGACACAAACGTATGTATCCATCATGTCATGTGGTCTGGTTCACTCAGTGTTAAAATATACAAAAAAAAAAATCTACTCTCCTGAAAAACAGTAGGGCAGGAAATATTTTTTAACTTAAAATTTATATATGTATTTTTGTTTGAATGCAGATGGTTTTTAAATAGGCGACTATGTCAAGAGGACTTGTTGTGTCAATTGGTTGGGTTTTAGAATTCATATACTGCAGCAGCACTGTCAAAATGTAGACTGCCAGACACCAACAGCATCTACATACCACATTGAAATACATTTTTACTTTGGAACAAGCTTACGTTTTAAATAACTTTCCATAGAAGTTACCTTGTTTCTTGGTTTCTGCAATCATTGCGCAACGCATTCATTGAAGTCGGAACAAAACAAATATTGTGGTTAATATTCTCAAGAAATGAAATACTTGAAGGGATCATCCGATCTCAGGCAGGAATACAATAGAGCGATTCATCGGCATAAGAAAGAAGATTAAAACGATTCAGAAAAATTCAGAAAAAAAATGAGTGAACTATTCTACCAAATACCAAATATAAAGGGTGATTTTTTAGCTGGTTTGGTTTTGGCAACACTGGTTTGGCAGCTGACGTGTGTTTAGTACCTTGTGTCACTGTCAAACAGCTTCAGTTTGGTTTGCAATTTAACCATGGATCGTCTTACAAATGAACAACGCTTGCAAATTATTGAATTTTACTATCAAAATTCGTGCTCGGTTCGAAATGTTCATCGCGCGCTGCTTCCATTTTATGATCGGCATTCTCGACCTTCTGAGCAGTCTATTCGGAAGATTGTGACCAAATTTCGCACCAAATTTACCTTGTTGGACATTAAACCACCAACACGTTTACGTACTGTGCGTATTGAAGAAAATATTGCGGCCGTATCAGCTAGTGTGACAGAAGACCGCGAAATGTCGATTCGGCGCCGTTCCCAGCAGTTAGGCCTTTGTTACAGCACTACGTGGAAAATTTTGCGGAAGGATTTGGGCGTAAAGCCTTTTAAGATACAGCTGGTGCAAGAACTAAAGCCAGCCGACCTACCACAACGCCGAATTTTTGGTGAATGGGCTCTTGGAAAGCTGGCCGAGGATCCGCTTTTTTATCGAAAAATTGTGTTCAGCGATGAGGCTCATTTTTGGTTGAATGGGTACGTAAATAAGCAAAATTGCCGCATTTGGAGTGAAGATCAGCCAGAAGCATTGCAACAGCTACCAATGCATCCCGAAAAAGCCACTGTTTGGTGCGGTTTATGGGCCGGCGGCATTATTGGGCCATATTTCTTCAAAGATGATGCGAATCGCAGCGTTACTGTCAATGGTGAACGCTACCGAGCGATGATAACAAACTTTTTTTTGCCCGAAATGGAAGTTCTTGACTTGCATGATATGTGGTTTCAACAAGACGGTGCCACATGCCACACAGCACACGAAACAATGGCGCAATTGCGAGGCGAGTTTGGTGAACAGTTAATTTCACGTTTCGGGCCGGTCAATTGGCCGCCTAGATCGTGCGATTTGACACCATTAGATTATTTTTTGTGGGGGTATGCCAAGGCTAATGTGTATAGGGACAAGCCCGCTTCGATTGACGCACTGGAAGCCAACATCTATGCATTCATTCGTGAGATACCGGCCGATATGTGTGAAAGAGTATGCCAAAATTGGACTCAGCGGATGGGCTACCTGAGACGCAGCCGCGGTCAACATTTGCATGAAATTATCTTTAAACATTAAATTGCAAGGTTCAAACTATCGATTCAAATAAATATTTCATTAATTTTTTCGAATTTTTTGTGTTTTTTTTTTAAAAAAAGTTCTAAACCTCTTAAAAAATCACCCTTTATAAGACAAGGCAAATTAAATTTTAAGCCATTTGTGTAGATTTTTGCTTAGCTTTTGACCCCGTAAATGACATGAGTTAGGTTGTAACTAAGCTTTACTGGAATTTAAGGCAATTGCTTCACTTCATTTCATTTACTTGTCAGAGAGATTTTTGTGCTAGGAACCTCTTAGATATGACTGAATTGTTGAAGTTTGTGGGCGGTTTTTAACTATCAATTCGAACCACGACCAGAATCAGAAAGGACGATTTTTTTAAAAACTTTGTAAGTTTGCTTAAGCCCTCAGATTTAGAAACTGATACTTTCAGACAAATACTCCCTTATACTTCCTATACTCTATTCGAAAGCCGAGAAGGTACTTCAATATAATAAGGCATCCTAGCATGATTTGAACAAAGGCAGGATATTGACAGGGAAATTTCTCGGCGGTGTCTTTGCATTTTCAGTTGTATCGCTAAAGCCAATCACAATTATTTGGTTTGCAAAATGTGGTGACCAATCGGAATACCTATGAGTCACTAGTGATAGCAAAAATGCCGCCAGCAGATTCTTTAGACATTCAAATTAAAAAAAAAAACTTGAGAAAACAACCAACAAGGTTGAGGTATGAACCTTCATTGCACATCAGTTGAGGCACTAACTTAGAAGTGGTTAAAGGATGAACACGCTGAGTATCATGGGTCGGAAGATTCATTAAATCGCCTACAGCAGGGAATGCCTTATGAAACCTTAAAATACCGTTTATTGAAGTTTGGTTAATTGAGCATTGGCTTATTTGTTGATATAATTCGCCTTATCATTGTCGTTTAGAACCATAGGAGTCTTTTGCGTGATGTGCCCCCTGTTTTCCGGATAAACCTTTAGACTGAAAGGAAACAGGCAACACATTCGATGTCTTCGTCGCAACATGCTTGGTCCAAATGAACTTGCTTTTGAGAATTACTACAAGATATTTATCTTTCCCTGAGAGCTGGCATGTGACACCTTTTAATAGTAGTGCCCGTTAATTTCCTTCTTCTGGTGAGAAGTAAAACAATCTACGTTTTAAGAAGATTCACTGAGAGCTCATTTCTAGTACACCAATCGACGAAATTCGTTAGGCCTGATCCGACAGAAATATCACCGACAATGGAAAGGACCCAATACAGGTTTTGCCGCTACAAAACTAAGAAACCAATAACCAAACCCCTCTGGAGTCACCGAAGAGTTCCCAATCAAGGTTGGTGTGCACCAAGGAACCGTATTCGGTCCTTTGCTTTTTATTGATGCCATTGATTATCTGCTCTAAGGAAAGTGACGCACTCTAAGACTCTAAAGTATATCAGTACTTCTGTGCTGACTATCGAGCAATTATAAGCGATAGACAAGCTGTAGGCAAATCCTGTATCTGTAGAAGTTCCAAAATCTGAGATAACCTTAACCATGAAAGTACTCATCTTGAATATTTTGGAGCACAAACGGCTAAGTTAACATTACCATGTACAATGGTGGGACCTTACGAACTTCCTTAAAGGGGCAATAGCAATCAACGTTCCTATACGAGCACAAAAAAGAAGCTAGCCTTAAAACTCCTGGATCACCTGAAGATATTTTTTGAGATCAAGCCGCCGAACACCAAAAGCTGACCATTAGGAATGCAGTGAAGTGAAGTGAGAGAAGGCTGATTCATAACCTCGTCGTTAACGAAGAAGTGAATGCTAGTTAAAGCGTCTACAATAAATGATCAGTTTCTCATTCGACGTCAAATGATTGTTGCAATCATGAATTTTATAAAGCCGTTCTATATTAAGTAATGTAATTGTAGCGGTCTGGCAGTCCTCTAATACCCAGACTATGGACAATCAAAAGCTATAAGCATGTCTCAATTGGGTCGCAGTGCTTCAAAAAGACGTCCGACATCTCCTCTTAGTCTTGCTGCCAGAGTTCCCAATAAATAAAAGTTGTTGAAGGCAGAACACCTTGCAAAACGCATGTGAATGATATGTCTCAAAAACCGCTTTACCAAAACCCTGCTTCTGTCCCTGTTTTATTTCTGAGACCCAGATAGAGTTGAAGTAAAAATCTATTTAAAACATAAGGAAAGTCTACAGCGCTGGCGTGGCGGGGGGCGAATTGAAATAAATTTGACACTTTACCCATTCGGGACCCTAGGGACTATATGATCCAAATTTTAGCTTCCTATCATAAATTTAAAGGCCTTAAAAGTTGATATGGACGGACGGACGGAAGATCATAAAATCGTATTAGCTTTTGATCCTGATCATAAATATATACTTTTAGGGGTATATGACGAATATTAAGGAGTGCTACAACCTATGCGTCAAAATTAATATACGCTTTAGGATAGAGTATACAAAATATAGGCATTCATATTCAAAGGCAACAAACAAGCAAATTGTTCTATTGAAAATATTTAAGAAATAAATACGCGAGAATTATTCAGAAGCCAAAACCATGATTTTGAAAATTGTTTTCTTACTGTACGTTTGCAGACGCATCACGCGAAATGCAATCGTATTTGAGGTATTGAACTTCGAATTGAAATAAAACACAAGGCAATCGTTTTAATGTCCATCAATTTGGCTTTATTGGAAGGATAATTCTATGCCATTAATTATTAAATACGATTTCGGCCATGTGGCCGCCGCGGCTGGTTCGAATAAAGACAAGTCTAGAGGTCCAATGTTCAACCACTTTTTCAAGCATTTGGGGCTGTATGTCGGCAATAACGCCACGAATGTTGACTTCCAAGTCCCCTAACGTTTTTGGTTTGTTGGCGTAGGCGACACAATGGTGTCAAATCACACGACCTTGGTGGCCAATTAACAGGTCCATTCCGCGAAATTATGCGCTCATCGAATGTTTCCTTCAATAAATCGATTGTGACGTGCGCTGTGTGGCATGTAGCGCCGTCTTGTTGGAACCACATCTCATCCAATTGCATGCCATCCAATTCGGAAACAAAATAGTCGGTTATCATGGCTCTATACCGGTCTACATTAACGGTAACTGACTCTCCAGCATCATTTCGGAAGAAGTATGGCCCAATGACTCCACCAGCCCATAGAGCACACCAAACAGTCAGTTTTTGTGGATGTAAAGGCGTTTCAATGGTCTCATGTGGATTCTCTTCACTCCAAATACGGCAATTTTGCTTATTGACGTAGCCATTCAACCCAAAATGAGCCTCATCACTGAACAAAATTTTGCGATGAAACTTCGCGAACTGAACCATTATTTTCGAAATAAATTTGCACGATTTGCAAGCGTTGTTCATTTGTCAACCTGTTAATGATGAAATGGCAAACCAAACTGAATATAAATGATATTAGAGTTGCCAGATTGACCACAAAATGTCAGTTTTATCTCTATTCGAAAAACCAACTTCTAAAAAAACACCCTTTATATCGTGTGTGTTTTATAACAGTGTCAATTTATTGAATAGAAAGCATCAATCGCCGTAGGCATAACTTTATTGAAAATATTTATTGGTTTACCTTCTTTTTTAATTTAAGACTTTTCATAGCAATAAATCGCCACGTCGCATATAAAGTTTTATTAAATCTGTACTGCCGCAATCGAATTAGTTCAAGATTTATGACAGATTGCCAAGTGATTAATGAAAAGTTATTTGTGCAAAAGAGACAAAACATTTTTGTCTTTTACAAACAAATATTAAAAAAAAATTTATATAAATAATTAATTTATGCCAGAAAATCCATTTAGATTTTTTTTCTTGCCCACTGTTTAACCAAACAAATCATTTTGTTTCATTTTGTCCGTCAAGCAGTTAAATAATTCATTTTCCATTGTTCAAACAGAATTTAACAAAAAACTTCACACAAGTTATTATTTTTATTATATACCCGGACCCGCTTATACAATATTTTTGTTTCATTGTTTATTCTCGCATGTATATATTTTTGTTGTGCCATTGCAGCTGACAGTTTGCTTTTTTAATGCTGTCATATCACTGTTTTTGTTAAAAAAAAAAACAAAAAACAATACCAAACTAAAAACATAAATGATGACTGAACATCCCACAGATAACCAAACCAGCATTTGGATGTACATATGTTTATGCTACCTGTACAGTGTACCTACACATAATTCCACTGATACCCTTGTTTTGCGGTAGAAATGTCATGTCTGATTTCGTTTTTCCCTTCTTGACGTTCAGACGTATGAAAGGTACGAATAAAAATAAAAAAAAACCAAAATATTGGTAAAAAATAACAAAAATAGAAATAAAAATTAATGTAATCCCCCAAGACCATACCTACCTACCTACCTATAAAAGGACATTATATGTGTAGTATTTTTATTTGAATAGCAATATCAGATGAAGACGTAAATTTTGCGTGTGTCTACGCAGAGACAGATACCCCTTGTAACGGTGCAGGATATACTCGTCGTACCTTAAGGTGTGTCTGCAGAAGGCAACGAGTAACGCACATAACTTTGCTAAAGCTTAATAAGATCGGAAATGTAATGACGGCATTAATATCCTTGATGTTCTCTCTTTCCATGTAGACTCTTAACTTTCCTTTGGAGTGCAATGAAATGTGGAACATAAATTAGCAAACTTCCCTGCTCCATCCCCTCCTACCAATTGTGTGCAAATACAAAATATACATACACGTACACGTACACAACAACACATCATTATTACACAAAGGTATAGAACAGGATTTTTCAAAAAAAAAAAAACAACAGAAAACAGAAAACATAACAAGGGGCTAACAAAACACACATGATGAAGTGAACCCTATAAGGGGGGTGTATTGAAGGAATGAGGAGGAATTAAGGAGACAACCACAACAACACCAAAGTACGGTAGAAAACTATACAATAACTTTGATGTTTCTAACTTTTTCTTTGTTTCTTTTCTTATTTACAGAGCGAACAAAGATAGAAAACACAAAACTGGACCATCAAAACAGCACTCACCTGTTGAGTATCTTGGACCATTACTGCCGCCACCATAAATTAAATGATGACTCGAACCGCCAGTGCCAGAGACAACGGCGATTTCATCCAATTCATGGCCAGGTGATGTACCAGCAGATACAAGGCGTGTGGACGAAGTCGCTGTCCCGGCTGTGCTTTGAGACTCCTTACGACCTCTGAGGGAGAGCACCAGCCGTTTGGCTGTTGACATTACACTGCTAACTGGAAAGAAAGAAACAACAAAATGGAGAAGATTTGTTTTATTCTGCAATGTCAGTTTTTTATTATTTTTTTTAAGTTCATATTGTGTGCTCTGTGGGACCGCTGCTGACGGCCGATAAAATGTTGATAGCAATAAAAATGTTTCCAGATTTAAGAAGCATCATTGGTGCAAGATAAGCTGCAAAGGAGCTGCATAAAAGGCAACGCTATGTTTTTGGAAATGACCCTCGCTTAATTTAAATAAAACTTGGATAAAATATTAGACATTAACGGAGTGTAGGGAGCCTCATAAAACTTAGCTTTCCAGCTATTGGGGCACAAATCGAGGGCACCTACAATTTGAAACCGATCCCAAACGGAAATTTGAGAAGTTCGACAGGGAAATTTAAGATTTTGTGCAATAAGTTTTTAGGTAAGTATTAAGGCGCCGCATGTTTTCAACAATAAGGGAGACCTAACAGTCCATACCAGACCTAAATCATAGCAGCCATTTTGTATGGAAGGAACCAACAGTTTAATGCCGATTCCGAAACACAAATGAGAAGATTTAACGACAATCCCTACTCGTGGATGTTTGACAGTTTTAGGTGGTACTAGATCGGATTTCAACCTGGATAAATACTATTAAGACTTGAGGCGCTTGGACCAGCTTCAATAGACAGATACTACTTTAAGATAGTTAAAGGCTTTGTCAACCTGGGGGGATTGGAGTAAATTACGGGCTACGAACTTAAACAATTGCGTAACAAAGCCCGTTCACTCTCATCATCCCAGTTCTGCTGAACGGCGCAAGAGCATGGACCTTGTCCAGAGCGAACAAAAATTCGGACACCAACGCTTCAGCCCATAGAATGCAGTAGAGGAAGGCCTAACAACTTAAGACATGGACCTATCATGAGGAACTTCTTTAATTTGCCATTCGCAATAGGCAAACATTGTAGGTCCCCCCTTCCATTCGTACCAAAAATATATCTTGCCTAGAAACTTTAGAATTCCAGATAGACTAGGTGAAAGTAATGTCAAATTGTGAATGTGTCACAGTGACATTACTGTGAAATCATTATGTGCAGTAACAATTAAGGATTTGGCGTCTCGTGCACACCGAGTAGATGTAACAAGAAGTGGTCGGAAGAATATTACTGCTGTGAACGAGGACATCCCCATAAATTGGATCCAGCAGGACCGAGCTACAGTTCATTAAGCTCCGGCGACGATTTTGACGTTCGTTAGATTGGCACTTTGCTTCAATTGAAACCCTTTGAAATCTCACGTTTACCAACATTGAAGAAGAAATCCCCGATTTCGAGAAATATTCTCTGCGAGCAACAGTTTCAAATGCCAATTGACCGATATAATTTTTTCAACTTTATGTTATCGGTTTTACACCTTCAAATAAACTTCCCAAAAAATGGCAGCCAATTCACCAATTTTGGTCCATCTAAAAATATTAACAGAATTAAGCTTGATAAGTAAATCCTTAAACTTGAATATTTACTACCAAATGACATCCATAGTCGCCATACAAATGACTGTGTTTCTTTTGAAAGAGAATATATAACTGTAACTGAGACTTGTGTAAATATTTTCGAGAAATATGAAAATGCCGTTATGAGGTAAAAATGAGAAACTCAAACAAACACGAATAAAATTAAATCCATTGACATATGAAAAATTTAATCAATCCACGCATACACAAAGAGATATGAATAAATAAATTTCTGTAAACAATATTCACACAACAGTGTCGATATTTTTTTAAAAATATTTCGGGCAACAAGGAGGTTACTCCGTCGAGCAGGGGAGTATGACATCAAAATGGGGAATCCCTTCTCCAGTTTTATGAAGTCTCTTCTTTGAGAATGTACATTGTAAGCCGCGCAATACTGACACTTTTAAGAATGATAAATTGTCCTGCAGAAAGCATAAAGAAAAGTTTATGCATGAGATTTTTTTTGTTGTTCGTCATTTTACTTTTGTCTTAAAAGTTAAAATGGATTCGAACTTATGAGCTGCTATGATGTGGAATTTGATTTCTTTATATATATTCTATTCGTTAAACTGGAATGTATTCATTGCAAGACAATTTAGTGATAGGCTTATACCATTTACAGGGGTGGTCAATATATCAATATCCATTAATAGAAAACAAAAAATACTTAAGTAGGTAGATATAGGTAGAGTTTACATGAGTACAGTAGTGGGGTCTACCTTCAACCCAAGTCAAGTTATATGTGAATATTTCCTATTCTTAGGTATAACTACTCCAAATGATTTAACTTCAGCGCCAGAACTGTAGGCAATGTCATGTGGTTTTATAAGCCTAGCAAAAAGTTTTGACAACTTAAGTAAAAATTCAAATCAAAATATTTACTCTACACAAATTTTGTTGTTTTGGTGTTATGGTGGATAATTTTTATTGATAGCGAATATTTCGTTAGTCCTTCAAGGCCAATAGTGCCGTCAGACCGGCCAAACTTTTGGTAGCAATATTAATTAAGTTTATGACATGTTTTCTGCCGGAATGAGATTATCGTCATAATATCTTTCAGCGATCTCTACAGATCCGAAGGGAGTCACCATTACAGACTAGACTAGACTTATTAGTTCCAGAAAAAGTATTTACCCTTCCAGCATTTATACCTCTTCCTTTAATGTCTACTTATTCGAACGTGTGACGCCATTATAACGTTGAAAGAATTTTTACAATCAATTTTTTAGTTACATACATATTTGGCCCCCTCCTCCCATTACATGTCATACTTTTCCACATTAAGTAAGCTGTACTGATCTGGAGAGTGTTACCTTCAGAACGTTGAACGAATTTTTTAAATCGGCCGAATTGTTCTAGATATATCTCGTGACCCCTTCCACTTATGTCCTATCGCAAAACTATGAAACCACCTAAATGGAGAAAATATCTATAAATTTAAGTTACCGCGGAAGATATGTTTTGCCTTAAACCTATTTCTACCTTTTGATGTCGACTTAAAGTTGAAGAGTACGAAGCGGAAAACAAAAATTAAATTTGGATTTTAAATAATATTTACATGGGTTTATTCGGGGAAAAGGTTATATTTTTAAAATTTTATTTTTTTTATATATAAAAAATTAAATATTTTATTCAAACTTTTTACTGTCCTTAAAATATACATTTAATAAAGAATTTCTGAAATTTTCAAAGGAAAATATCGAATTTTCGTCATTGTGACGCCATTTCCGGTGATCCCTCGGCAAAAAGGTGCGTCCGCTTTAACAGTAGAACTCGTGACAGGATCATCAGAAGTGAAAAAAAAATCGTGTTTTAGTTAAGACTATAAACTAGAATTTTGACGAAGGAAATTCCATGAAAATTGGATTTTTGGCAGACCTTTTTACAAAAAAATGTTGATTTGGGTAAAATTGTTCAGATTTTTTTTTAAATAGTCACTTCGTCCAAGTCCTCGTGAATTGTATCTCGAAGACCCGTTTAAAATTTCATCAAGATCCACTCAACCGGTTTTCGAGAACTTTTGACAACCGACTTTGAAAACACAGTTTCGAGAAAAACGCGTTTAAAGTTTGGATAACCTCAAATAAACCTCGTGATGCAGTTGAGGTCGCACCTTCCAAAGGCTATATCTCTGAAATTTTTATTCGGAATGTCTTGAAAATTTAGGACAATATTCTCGAGATGTTGTAGAAATCAATAAGACAATAAAAAAAAATCGATTTTTTGAAGCTGTGAAACCCATGTAAGCCCTTAACACACTCACTTCAGATTCACATCGCGTCGGTGCTTGCTGAGTGCCTGGTACCTTGATGGAGTAACCAAACCTAGTGGAAGGTCGTTGGTGGCAGCAGACGCGAGAAAGGTTCTTTCTTCTGTTTCCGGGCGACATCGGACCTAACTGGGCAGTAGACCTATATGGAAACCTATTTGAATCGGGTTTCTCCAAAACTAAACCAAGTGTGTTGGAAATGAGTTGGTGGCAGATGAGCCCTTAATACGGGCCAACGGCAGCACTCATATCACCGAATTTGTCCGTTTCCTTAGGTTTAAGGTGTTTAAAAAAAAAAGCCCTGGTCCTGTAGGTTGGGTGCCGTGCGCTGTTAACAAATAATTGCTACAGAGCGAACAACAGCTCTGAATAAGTATGGACCCTTGTAAAACGAACAGAGGACTACGACATTCGGATCTTCACGTCGACTGCTATGACTTTTAAGAGGCCGTGTTCAGGCCCTGGACTGCTATTAAACAGACATCACCGTCATGGGCCTCGCAATAGAGAGATATAAAAGTGTGACTTCGGAGATTGCTATAGAGAACGAATGTAGCGTCTATTTGGGTGCGTATTTATTGTAAGCGCCAGACTTGGGCAAGAAGTGAAGTCTTTAGCTTTCGAAACGTCAGTGAATGTTGCATAGCACTCCGTATTAAAGGGAACTTCATACTACTGCCCTAACAAAAGAAAAGAACAATGCTTCTGAAACACACCGTATTCCTTTATAACTGCTTTTAAATTACGGCAATTTATTGAAAAGGCAAAATGTGTATATCAAAAAAATTTGAAAAAATATTTCAAATTTAAGACTTTTGAGGCGGCTATGACGCCAATCATGTGCTATGCTACACAAGTTTGGGGGATATTGGAGTACAAAGAGGTTGAGACACTTTTAAGATATTTCTTAAAAAAAAAATGTTCAGATTACCCGAAAATACACCGCCATACATGTTGCACCTGGGAACTGGGATATCGCCTCTCTACATCTTCACATTTTTACATTTTCTGTATATACTTTTAGCAATGGAACTTTCAAGTCATCGCCTTCCTAACATTGTCGCAAAAGATTTGAAAAACCGGAAGCTGCAATTCTTTAACGACGGGTCAAGGCTAAGCAGCGAACACAATATGCAGCTCGCGGACTATAATACCAAATCTTGGCGGCGTACGCTTAACGGGCTGTTATGCAAGGTTGGAGATTCTAGCCGATCGAGTTTAAAATGAAAGCGCAACAAAGTGAGACCAGGAGTGCGTACCCCATACTCAACCAAGATCTAACAACAAACAATTCTGAATTCTTTACAGGCCTAAATGGTGAGGACTGGGGTGTGCTAGCTGGTTACCTCAACTTACTTACTTAACGGGCTCCCGACCAGTGAAGAGTCCCTGCCTGAGATACGGCTGCCTTCCACTCTCTGCGATCCCGAGCACGCTGTCCACACCAAGCGCTCTGGAATCCGCGATGGCTTGGTCTTTAATATCCGAGGCTGCCATAGTCTCTCCCATAACTAAATGTTTTTGACGTGGTCGGGAAGTTACCCCGACGGCACAACACCCAACCTGGAGGGCCAGGCCCTGTTCTTGACCCTAGGACAGTAGGCCGGTAATTCCGGTGCCAGTAACCCACTTCGGGGATGTGAGTGCTGCCGTTGACCCATCAAGGGCTCATTCGCCACCAACTCTTTTCCAACACCCTGGCTTAGTGTTGGATATCCCTATAGACCTGGGCTTCAAATAAGTCGAAGCAGCTCATATAGGGAGATCACTTGTTCCACCTAACTGGAACTGTGGACGCCGCCGTTCATCCGTAGAATTCGTCCGCCGCCGGCCGGAAACAGGAGAAGTGCCTTAGTGAGCTGGCACTCCTCCCCCCCCCCCCCTCTCTCGTCAGCTGCCGCCAAGGCCCATCACCAGTCGAGGTACTAGGCACCCAACAGTCTCCACGGGGAGGTGAGAAGTAGGAGTTGATGGTGTTATGCTAAAGTGAGAACGCTTGTGTCCTCATATAATCGCAATCACCATCCTTTTGACCACCCTAGTTACCTCAAAGCTGCATTGAAATATAGGAAGCAAATAATAAACGAAGCTTTTTAGACAAGAACATGTGTATACAGCTTAAGTTTCTTCGGCTAGCGGCAATAGTCAACGTCTTCTTTTGTAAATTACTGTAATATAAAAAAAACTCTACTCAACATGCATATGTATGTCCTCAAATTCAATTTATTTTCGTAAGAACTGACGCCACACTTTTTATAAAGCAATTCAAAAACGATTCAGAACGACTGTAGTATGACTCAGTTTCGTGCTTCGAAAGAAGCGTAGAGATTGTGTAAGAATATAAAAAAAGCACTCTCCTACTTACTGTCCAATGCGCTAGTTCCTACTAATAAAAAAACCAACAACAAATCGTATCTACAAAAGTGGTTTGTAACTAAAATGGTTCTTATTTGCATAAAGTATCGCACTATCTCCCCGATTTAATTTGTCCATTATTTACGCAATTAGTGTTAACGGAAAGCATAAAAAACTTTAAATGAAACTGCAATTACTTGATTATCACTATCCCACCAGCAAAGTGTACAAAGTGGTAAAAGTTATTGCAACAAGGAACAAAAAAAAAACTTTTTGATTGATGACGGAATTAATTAGATATAAATCATTTTATCTAGTATCTTAAGGAACACGAGACTAAAACAACATCGTTTTCTTTTTACCCCTCTTTTTTCTTCACTTTCCACTTCTTAACAAATATAAATATAAAAGAAGGAAAAATGTATCTATTGAATGTATCTTTGTTTACTGATTTAAGTAATTATGAAGAAGTAGGATCGATTGAAAAGTTTAGTCCTTCTACTGCCTGTTATTAGCTTAACCTCATCGAACCCCTTCCAACAGATAGGAAGGAAAAACTAATTTCAAAACAACTCGTCTAATTTTCTATGCTTGAAAAAGGAATATCTTTAATGGTATCCTGGAAATTAAGTGATTGCAAAAAACTATGATCAAATAAGTAGCATAGTACGAATCACATGCATTACAAACAATAAATATTAGAAAGGCCTGCTACACGTAGGTTATGTGTCTGCCTACGTCCAATACTCTTGTTTGTATTCACAACAAACTTTGGTTTTGCAGAATCCGATGTCATGGATAAAAGAACATTTCTTTGTTTACCTTGAGGCCATCATGGGAAATAGAATTTTTTTCTGCTTGCATAATAAGTTGAAAGTTGGACTTGTCGTCGTCATATGGAATTTCAGAAAAAGAGTGACACAAGTAGACTTTCCCCTTTTCAAAAACGATGTCACAAAGGCTGTTAATCAAAATATGCATACAGAACGGATATATAGGCTTTACCCTGACTTGTCAAGCAGAAGAACCTTTGGTTAAACGTAAATCCCTAATTGCCATGGGTGTTGTCAAACTGTAAATATTTCCAGATGTATTAAATTCCTCAGAGAATGCGGCGTTCTATACTGAAATGTGAAATAAGGGAATATTTTCTCTTTGGGGTTAATAATTTTAAAAAACTTTTTTCTGTAACTGCGACGTTTTATTTGAAGGCATTAAAGTTGCATTGTAGTGCGAGACTAGGAGAATAAGCAGAAGCATGTCCATGTTTTTTTTCCTTGACAAAAAACAATTACGGATTTAATATCTCTACAGATAGATCCTCGGCAAATGGAAGTTCTACGGTTCAAGTGCACGCTTAACTTTAATTGGAAAACAAAAGAGACCTACAGTTTAGTGCCAATTCCAAAGGGCAACTATATTTTTATTTCGTTATATTTTCGCTACACAACATAGCGAATAAAAACGTTTATGGATGGATAGAACCTTTCGCTTATCCATGCTGTCGAATTTAAATTTTAATGTTAAAAATTGCAAGTAAAGAAATTTTAAAATGCAAAAATAGTGTCTGAATGAGTATTTGACCACTTAAGATATAGTTTGCTGCCAATACTCCTTAGTGTATTTAGTTCTGGAACTAATGAAAAATGCCTGAGTACTGACTATTGCCCTAGTATCTCGACTAGCTACTCTGTCAAATTTCAGCTATTAGCATTTAAACATCTTTGCGATGACTTTTGATACGCAAAACCTAGGAGGTTATTTATTTATAAAGGGTGTTAGCGGTATAGAACTTCGAATTGAAGTAAAACACAAGAAAATTGTTTTAATGTCCATCAATTTGGTTTTATTGGAAGGATAATTTTATGCCATTAATGTTTAAATATGATTTCGAATAAAGACAAGTCTAGAGGTCCAATTTTCAACCACTTTTTCAAGCATTTGGGGCTGTATATCGGCAATAACGCCACGAATGTTGGCTTCCAAGTCCGCTAACGTTTCTAGTTTGAGATAATAATCCAATGGTGTCGAATCACACGATCTTGGTGGCCAATTGACAGGTCCATTCTGCGAAATTATGCGCTCATCGAATATTTCCTTCAATAAATCGATTGTGACGTGCGCTGTGTGGCATGTAGCGCCGTCTTGTTGGAACCACATCTCATCCACATTCATGCCATCCCATTCGGAAACAAAATAGTCGGTTATCATGGCTCTATACTGGTCTCCATTAACGGTAACTGACTGACGGTAACAAAAATAACATTAGAGTTGCCAGATTTGACCACAAAACTTCAGTTTTATCTCTATTCCAAAAACCATCCTCTAACCTCCCTTTACACAGAAAATGCTTTGGTCCCATTTAATTACTGACTGACTTAACAGCACCTAGCCTAAGCCGCAAATGATAGTTACGAAACCTTAAAAAGGTGCTTAAGTGCTTTTTATTTAGCGGACAGACTCTTCCGTGTTAAGCACGGAAAAGAATATTGCGAATTCAAGGAAATCGAGTCTGGAGTTCCACTAGGAAGTGTCCTGAGTCCGATTCTAATTTTAGTCTTTACTCGAGATATTCCGCAGCAAGGAGGCACAGCTGTAGCTACGTTTGCGGATGATATCGCTATATAGGCCGTGAATCAGCAACGAGTAAACTTCAACGGGGTATCCATCGCGCTTTTGAGTGGACAAAGACTTGGCGTATTGTCCTTAATAAAAAAAAAATCTACGCACGTTAATTTTACTTACAGAAATGTAAATATGGGTAGCGTTCATAGACTCCGTACACTGAAATTTTTAAAAGATATATTCACCCATTTGGGTAGTGAAACGGAATGTCCCAGATTACAATTTTTTTAATAAAATATCAGAGCTGTTATTTGCAAAATATATTCACCCATTTGTCAAATTTTTATCAAAATAATAGTAATTTCTAGGCAGAGCCCAGACGGACATTTGGCAGATATTGTATTACATCTTAACCTCGGACTTTGTAAAGGGTGGTGCAATCATAATGCACTATGTTAGTTGCGAGTCACACCTTAACGTCTAGTTTTTTGCCTAACTAAATCTGACAATTCTTTGTTTCAGTTTTTGACTAATTCAACCATTGAGAGGTACACAATTGAGCAGCGCGTTAAGATTGTTGAAGCCTTTTACGAAAATGGGCGTCAAAATCAAAATGCATTTCGATTATGGTCAGCATAATCGACCAAGTGTGTCCACAATCGGTAGAATTGTGCACAAATTTCAGCAAACTCGGTCTGTAGGAAATGTGCATCCACAAAGAGTGACTGTTGGGCTGGTGTGATTTATGGGCTGGTGGCGTCATCGGATCGGACTTCTTCGAAAATGAGGTCGGCCAAGCTGACGATGTGTGCTTCGATGGTGCCACTTGCCACACAGCCAACGAAACAATGGCTCTTTCGCGCGAGAAATTCAATTGCGATGTTAATTGGCCGCCCCGATCGTGTGATTTGACACCGTTGGACTTCTTTCTTTGGGTATATTTAAAATAAAAAGTGTACGTCAATAAGCCAAGACCAATTCCAAGAGCTAAAGGATTAGATAGTTCGGCACATTCACGATATTGATCCTCAATCAATGAGTCGAGAGTCATCACCATTGAATAGAGCTATGTCACCGAAGACGTGGCAAGCATTTGTCCGATTCTCTGACAACTTTTTGTTTTAATATTCAAATTACAAATAATAAAGTGCACGACTGCGTCATACGAAACTTTCTTGGTACGCATGCATGTTTTTGACCGAGGTTTAGGTTTTAAAAAATTTGATTTTGTCAAAAACGACACCTACGATTTTAATGTAATTTCGCACATTGGACACTTTTAACATAATTGTTCGAAATAAAAAGAAAACGAATTTAATTCAAATTGAAAAAAATCGTTATATGACAAAAAAAAATTGAAAAAAAAATTTTAAAAATCTAAGTATGCAGATTTGTTAGAGTATAAAAAAACTGTAATTTTTTTTTTAAAGTTTCCTATATTAGTTTTCGAGATATTGCCAGTTTTATAAATTACCGTTAATGGATTTTTTTCCCAAAAACTGAGTATGCAGAATTTTTGAGCCCATCCTTAACATCCTTAGTACAAAAAAAGACCGAAATCCTTGGAACCACTTTTGAGAAAAATAGTGATAACTGATTTTCACACAAAAATTTGTATGGCAGGTACCGTTATTTTAAAAGATAAAGCAAAAAATAAAAAGATGCCCCGAGATGTAATCCCAAGGACCTTATATACGAACTTTGAAGCAAATCCGTCGAACCGTTTCGCCATACGGCGCCCGGACAGACAGACCGACGGACGGCATAAGTCGTAATATCATTCCGCATGATCGCAATAACTTTCTCTTTACTATACTAATGTATACGAGAAAGTTAAAAACACACATCACCACTCTCTCGTGACTTCAAATAGGCGAGGATAAATAAGAAATGATTGAAAAATTCTTCTTACAACAAAGAACGCTTTATATATAGTATTCACATATTTTCTTCAAAGTAAAACACATTGAATATTAAACCGATTCCCTCCGAAATATGGTACATTTGTATAGGTATGTACGTTGTTGACTCCTCACCTATGACGTGCACTAAAATACAGACTGAATCCATATCGACTGTTTCAACTTAGCTGAATTGCAATCCTGTCAAACAGAATGCCATATCTCGGTGTCCTAATCAAAATAAACTTTGATAGAAGGAAACAATTCAACCCAAATATTATTATTTAAAATATTCAAGGCAACACTCTATGCTCGAGTGGAAACCTTATTTCTCCCATTTCTATTCCGTAACGTACAACCATCTATGTGTGTATATGTAAATAACTACATTTTCTACTTCATTTACTTGCCAAACAGTATATCTGTTCGGGATTTTCTCTTCAACTGAAATATGGTCGATTTCTTTTAAGGATACGACATGATATACGTGACTAAGGTGCTCTCGACTTTGTGTCGAGATAAAATTGAGAAAGCCAAAAATAAAAATAAAACTTCTTTCGATTTTCGGTATGGGTGTGTTTTTCTCCTTTTTTGTCGAAAAGTGCCGATAAGCGAAAGCATTTACTTTTAGGATGGATGCATCCCCTTATCATGGGTGATATTCCTTTTTTTTTTGTTTAAAGTTAAAAAACGAAATGGCAAAAGAAAATGAAACCAAATTGTTATCTACTAAATAGATAGATAGATTTATGGATGCATACACGCGTCTAAGCTTAACACATGCGTGAATATTTATGTCTAAAATGTAGGTAGGTAGGTAGGTACCTAATGTAGTGGATATTTTGTAAATACACTTAATTCAATATCTTTCGAGAAAGTTTGCAAGTTTTCGCTTACTATCAGGAGATGGATTGCATCCAATTCAAATTCAACGAACAATATTAATTTCTAGTTTATGTTAAACCCATTAGCAAAAGGGTGTAGTAGTTCAGTGACCTTTTGTTTATGTTAAAAAAAATTCGATAGCTTCCATTTATCCGCAATGCTTTGATAACAATTAATCTGACATCCACCACCCATACATATCGTAGCACACTCGTGTTGGTGTCTTCAAAAGCGAATGTGTGCGGCACATACATATTCCAGTCGCGTAAATGTTTATTTTTGGTTTGTTTTGCTAAGGTCTAATTACAACTGCTCGTACACACGCGTAATTGGCGATATCCTTTGAATTTTAACATGCTCTCATAAATATTGTATGCCTGGTGGATGGATACAGGCCGTAGGCTTTAGTGTGTTAAACGTAAATGGTACTTGAAATGTTTGGGGTTACTCAGTTATGCTGATGTCAGTGCGAATGAACTATTGAGTGGGAGTTTCAAATGTCACAGAATGTTACAGAAAAATAAAAAGTAATGGAAAAATGCGTGAATGTCAACGAACTTCCTGGAGTATAATTTTGTACGTAAGCACCACACCAACAGATAGGGGATTTGGAACAGCATACATAGCAAACATTATACATTGTTGTGTAATGCCATACGCAAAATTGCCCAAGAATTTCGACGACAGACGCTGAACGAACTTTAAAAAGACAAATAGGGTAATGTAAATTTTTCAAAATATGTTCCATCTATTCGAATAACTGAGTTTAAGGCCTATAGCAGCACGTTTTTAATTTTCTCGAAAACATTAATATACTGACGAATGTTAAGCAACAAAGTTGTGAGTAATTTCGAGTGATCTGATGGCATCTCTGCTAGAGTTACACCGACTTTAGTAAATCATCGAGTAAACTTGACTATAAAATTTTCAAACTATGGCAAATCCTTAGGTTTGACGACCGCTCCTCTCTGTCATAAGCATCGGTTGTTTGGCGGCACAGGCTTTTGCGGAAATGTATTACCGCTTCGTTTGCCAAACTCCAAAGAATGGCTTGTATCGCATGCACAGGGGACTTCCCTAGCACGTCGGGCTCTGCTCTAGATGCTTTGATGAATATTCCGCTCTCGATTTATATATCATGGGGTGGACGCTAAAAACCATCTTTCGCTTAAAGAGAGGTGGCTTTTGGTACCATGCGCACTGGGATTTTGAAGAACTTGCTCGAGAATTATCCTTTGACCCCTGTCTTATGGTTATGCCGTCTAATGCAATGCCACCAGAAGTCCCTCCTACTGGAGGGCCAGAGGCATTTCCATTTGCAGTGACAGCCAAGCTGCATTAAAAGCGCTGCCAAGCCCTCTTACATCATTCAAGTTAGTGCTAGAACTCAAGCTTTCTCTGAATGTGGTCGAAAGGCTGAAGGCAGTGAATCTTGTCTGGGTGCCAGGTCGCACTGGCATCCACGGAAATGACATATCGGATGAGCTTGCCGGGCAAGGTTCAGAAGTTTTCTCTGGGCCCGAACCTGTGTTGGGTCTGCCTACATCTTTAGTCATGTCTTCCATTGAGACTTGAGTTTTTCGTGAACACAAGATTGATGACAAGTGGTGATGAAAGATGGGAAAACTAAGTTCATTAATGTAAGGTGTCTTAATGGTAGTACAATGGACCTGTAGTTGTGTCTCAGCGCTCCATCGAATAGTAGCAACCTCCAAAAAAAAAAAAAGGAAAATTCTCGAAAAGACCAACGAATTTCAAGTCGAGACACACCATCTCTTCATCGACTTTAAAGCCGCATATAACAGCATGCATCGTAAAGAGCTCTTCATGGCGATGGCCGAGTTTGAGATCCTGTCAAAGCTGATCCAGCTGTGCCGCGTGACCCTAGAAAACATGCGGTGCAATATGCAATTTGGCAGCAGGTTATCTTAACTCTTTCAAACATGAAACGGCTTTAGGCAAGGAGATGCGATGTCGTGTGATTTGAGATGAATGGAAGAGAGATATAACCGCGACCAATATATATAACCAAGAAAAAACAAAAAACATCGAGTGAACAACGCTCCGGCGAAAAGCATCTTCGAATCCCAGCCCCCAGGTTCGAGGCGACAAGGAAGACCAAACCTCCGCTTTAAAGACCAAGCCATCGCGGGTGCAAGTGGTCTGGACAACTGGAAGCAGCGTGTTCGAGATCGCAGAGGATGAAAGGCAGCCGTGTCTTACCCGTTCATGGGTCGGGAGCCGGATAAGTAAGTAACTTGACTATATTCAACTCTTTTGTATTTCAGCTACTGGGTTAAGATAATTCGCACAATTTTGTACACATAGCTAACATAGGCAGCAGAGAAAGCTTGTTTGGCTAACAGAACTAATAGGGCTCAACCAAAGTGGTGGAATAGCGAAATAGGTTTAAAGAAGAAAGAGTTTGGTAAACTCTGCAATAGGGCGAAGTTTTTTAGTAGTGACAGTACATGGCATGAGTCAAAAGCAGCTTCATTGCAAAAGAACTGCGAATCTATCGCGGAAACTTCAAGACCTCAAGCTAGCTCAATAAAAATGATGGCACCTAGGTTAAAAAGCAGCCAAGAAGTTCTGTTAACATTGGTACCGCCTCGACACTCTTGTAGGTGCTGGTCATCAATAACATCCTTAAAAAGCCTAAGACAATGTGTTAAGTGTCACGGAATATGCAGATGACGTGGTCATAATGGTGCTGGGAAAATACTTGAACATTTATTATGGAGTTCGCACTATGGCAAAAAGTTGTGATCTCCTCAATACCAACCATTCCAAAACGGAACTGGTTCTTTCTAGCAGAAATACAATATACCGCAATTCAAATTTAACGGAGTGAAATTTTTCCTTTCGAAAATTGCGGGGTATCCGAATTTATAACGAACGGTGGGAAAACTTGGGGCATAAAACCTGTTTTGGTTCACTGGCTATATATGGTGGTAGTTTGTGGAAAAGAATAAAAAAGAAAATGGTCTGTGGAAAATGAGTGGCCGATAGGCTTTACGGGTGCGCTTCTTACCACCCTTTCTGCTTGATACAGAGATCAAACAATTTAAGTCACTTTAAGAGCAGTACTTTCGAACAGAGCTCAGAGCTCCTGTCAGTGACCCCAATTCTCCTTTAGTCGAAATGTTGAACTGTATGATATATCCGGAAAGGGAGAATTGGAAAAGAAATCAGGTCTAACGAAAATGCGATTTTCTCAGTTTGTTCGAAAACAGAGGAAGGAATAGGTACCAATGGCGACTGCGTTAATGTAGGACCAGGCTGCACTTGAGGCAATGGAATCTGGCCAACATCTATTGTGATATATTCAGGGACTGTCACACAATGATCAGAGCATTATGCAGTCAAACTGTGCTGGACACTGCGATATAAAGGGAAATGAACAAGCTTGCAAAATTAGGAGGGCTACTCGAAAATAGTGAGGTTGCTGACATCAAACATGACCTCTCCATATCAAGGAAAAAACCGTAAGGATTGCCAACCTAAGGTGGTCAAGTCTTGAAGGAGGAAGGAGTAAGGCTTTGTCGCCACTTTTCGATAATAAAAAATCTAGTTAATGCAGTTAATAAAATTAAAAAGGGATAGTAATAGGAATCCTGGATCCAGGACACTGTATCCTGCGAAAGCAAAAAGACTCAGATTGTCTGATATTTGCAGATTCTGCGACGATCTGAAGGCTATTGAGAACATGATGCACATGCTGTGTGAATGTGAGGCAATATCGCGTATTTGTAGGAATATACTTTTTCGAAACTCTAGGCGCGAGCTTCAAAGCTCTATTTGGTTTTTGCAAGGAAATTGGATGTTGCTTAGGTTTTTTTTTTTTAATACCCCGATGGCCCATTTGTTGACTAGTGTTGTGTGATGGCTTTCCATCACACTCCAGTTTTAACCTAACCTAACGTATACCCTATTCACTTTGCACTGGAATATGACGTCAAAAGTTCAAGTAAACGATAAGCTGACTCTTAGGTGACTTGCAGTTGACTTATAAAGGTAGTCAGTCATTAAAAATGACGCTCGTGTGATCGCCATTTTTGGGCTGACATTCTCGGTGTCATTTAAATGACTAGGAAAATGGCGGACCAAATGACATGAATTTTGTGTCATTGAAATGACAAAAACATATGGCCGTATGATCGCCTAGGACAAATGACTGAACTTTCTGGCTGTTGTGTCATTTAAATGGCAGCCTCTAAAAAATTACAAGGCATGAAATTTCAGCTATGCCATTTTCCTACGCAAATGACAAAGGACGGAGCATTATGTGATGATTTGGATTTTTGGCTCGTGGCGAAAGTACATAATAATTAATAAACTGTTTTCTTATTGTTGTGGTTGTGTTGTTATTGTTATTGTGACGTCATCATCAATTCAAATGGTGGAATGGGCCTTAAATGAAAGGTTTTGAAAAGTAAAACAAGAAAATATTGATTTTTTTTAATTACAAAATTCGTACTAAATGTCAAAAGCTATATTTTCGTCATTGGTCATTAACGGTGACATATGTCATTTTGATAAGGCATGTCATTACCATGTGATCGCCATTTTTTCGCTCGTCATTTAAGTGCACCTCAACGGAAAATTGTAAATGACTCGTAGTGTCCGTCATTTGATTTTGGGACAAAAATGACAATGTTAGTCATTGCGTGTGATCGCCATTTTTTCTCCAATGACCAATGACGAATCATAGCGTCAATGTCGCTCTAGTGCGCCATTTTTTCCTGACGTCACAGTGTCACTTAAATGAGTCGCAAAATTGGCCGTGTAATCGCACCTTAACACAGTTAAAAATCGTTCTACTGCTTGTCAACTACTTTGTGTAGAATGTGTTAAAAAGTGGGTTGGCTTCGGCAACCTCACCATTGCAGAAAGATTCTGAGGAGGTTTCACCGAAACCTCACACAACAACGAGGTTTTGAAATCTGAAAAGTGTATTAGAAACGCAAACTCAACTTAAAACATAACATACGAGAGCGAAAGTTATTGAAAGGGCACTTAAAAAAGGATGAAGCCCAACAAAGGAAAATGTACTTTTAAATAGAGCTACCGGTTTTTTCTATCTGTGAACGTTCAGATGTTCACTTCTTTCATATATTCTAAAGTCACAAAGGTATTTGAAGCAATGAATGAAGCTTCTCGTGAAACTCGTTAGAACTTACCACAGAGAAAGACTACAGAAAACTGCATTTCAAGATGGTTGAAAAATCGTAGTTAGCCCCAAAAAACTACCAGAAAACAATCCATCAATTTCCGTAAACACGATTCGAAGACCTTAAGCAGAAGCAAGTGTTGAAGCAGAATTGTTTAATGCAAGAAGCCTAACCAGAAATGAAGGTTTATCCTGGGGAATTATTTATTAGTTTCGTGCCAAACAATCGAATGGAGGCATCCTAACGAAGGAAATATGTCAATACTAATAACTTGTTTGAAGCACAAGAATGCCTGTGCGGTTTCGGTTTGGCGTCTTAGTCGGTTGACTTAGTGTATTTTTACACTGTTCGTTGGGGTTTTTAATGGAACAGGGTCTTCTTAATACGTCATCCTCTCTTGGATCACAATGACCATTAAAGGACCATTTAGAACTTGAAATTGAAGACAAACTATGAGATATGGAAAGAGATTGCGATGTCTTGCAAATCGCGAATAAAAATTCAGCCAATTAGCCCGTTGCTAAGTGATAAACAAAATAAAGCAATGCAATGCACTTCCCGAATTCTTAAAATAAAAATTGGTTCCACATTCTAATAATAATCGAGTCACTCTGACGTATGAGTGATATATTCCACATTCCTAGCTATTTACAATCGAATCCAATTAAATTAAACCAAAAGCGCCCTCGACTTTTCACTTCACTCTCGAGTCAAAACATCCAATTGCTACAGCATCGATGAAGATATTTGCATATCATTGAACAAAATAATACTAAAAATCTGTCAACATTTTATCGGAGAATAAACAACAAGTCCCGTGTGAGTGCTCTGCAAAATCTGACACAAATACTTGAGAGAAGACGAAGAAGAGAAAACACAAATACATTTCAAATACTCGTACGTTAGAGTAGTTTGGAGAAAAATTCCATACATAAATCCGTTGAAAAATGTAAAATGACACTGCGCAACAAAATCCTGAAATTGCATCCTTGTCAATTTTTCTTTTCGCTTCCCAGCGCAATTGTGCACAATATAGTCAAACATCGCACAAATAAGAAAACAAAAAAAACAAAATAAAACCAAACAATATTGCAACTTTACTGCGGCTGCTGATCGATGTGACGGCAGAAAGAGAGAGAGAGAGGAGGGAGTAGGAAAAAGTAATAGATACTCGTATTCTTTCAAGGAAGCACAAATATCAGTTCTTCCGGAACGAAGAAAGAATGTAGAACACAATTCGTTCACTTGCAATTTTGTTTTTTATTTGTTTCTTAGATTTTGCGTTGATCCTAACCGTAAATGTTGACATTGTTACTCTCAGCGATAGCGACAGCTACAGCTTCAGCTTCAACTTCAGCATCATCCCATCATCTGTGCCGGTACTCGTTCTCGTTCTTGTGTTCCTGTAATTCGTTTTAATAAGATTGAGTAAAGTGATAGTGTTCGTCTTCACTTAGGTCGTCGATATCCGCACCACAACCGCTGGGATACATCAGCAGCACCTAAACCTCTTCGCTTCGGTGGCGACGACAGCAATCTACGTACATACATATGTGGCGGGGGCAAATCGTCTTCGTCACGCTATATCCTTGAGAAAAATGAATTCTCGCCGTCCTGTTTGAGGTAGTGATTGAGTGTAGTTTACTTCAGATTTGCGACGAGTTACAAATGGTTACTTGGCGAAAGCGACAACGACAACGACAACGACAACGACAACGACGATGACGACGTGTTATGTGTACGTTTCGTTAGCTTGTTGATGTATCGCTTCGATTGATTGAATACTTTCTTAAATTATTTATTTACCCCAAATTGTGGGTGAAAGTGGCTGGCAGAAATTCCGCACTGCACTGCACTACTACTGCTGCTGCTATATTGCGGCAACAGAATTATGCGGTAATTCGCATGAAAGACCACTTAATGCTAAAATAATTGCAAACCGATCGGGATGACACCGGGTCTAAAGTGTTATTATGCAATTTGCATATTCTGAGGATGAGGGTGTAAGCCATTGGGACTTTTGGGGTTACAGGTGAAATTCGATGGTAATATGTTGTGACTATGTGGTTGTGGGTGGACGCTAAGGGGATGGGATTATTTTTCAGGCAGATGCTAACGTAATTGTGGGAATTAAATCGATTTGATTCTGGGGCTATTGATAGTCTAGCTCCGGGTGATTGTTTCTGAAGAGCGTCCCCGATTTAGTATGCAAATTCTCAGTTTACATTGGAGTCTTTGAGAGTTTGTGCTATTTGAGATTCGTTAGCACATCAGCTGCATCCTTTATAGACGTAGAGTGCATCATGCATTAGATATGAACACATTCTTACTTCCAATTGTGGCTGTAATTGTTGGTTTGTGGTTGGTTCGTGGCATTGCTAAGTAAGGAAATTAAAGAATTCAAACTTTCATTCCTTTCAAAGTGAAAAAAAAAATATTCTACTTTAAAAATATGTATATTCTCGGTCGCAATTACCCTCTTTGAATAACATCCCTTTCCATTTATTCCCCTTAGCAATCAACATCATAAATTATGCATTTTTTGTGCAACCCTCACCCCTAATGATTAATTGTGGAGCAATTTTCTGTTCCACTTCACTGCTCAATTAAAATTCATTGCACATAAAATTCACAGGAAACCTCGGAAACATGCACGTCTTTGAATTCTTCCTGTTTCACCTCTGCGGTAGGTAGGTAGGTAGGTAGGTGGGTGTATGTAGACCTACCTACATACCCACCCATCAACTGCTGTTAGTATCTCTACTCATCTCTTTCAAGTGCACTTTTATAAGGGAAATTTCGAAAATCATACTATACAATTAAAATTCATTAGTGCAAAGACTAAAATCTGTACAGCCACCTCCGCCAATATTCCCGGTCTACCGACGAACAAAGGCGTCACTAACGTGAGACACCAATTAACGTTTATTCATTCAGCGCGCACAGTCACACGTCGTTTGTTGCCGTTGACGTTAACGCTCGTTCGTTCGCACCATCTGGATCTTTGTACAAGTTGTCGGTTATGTTTCCTTTTTGCCTTGCCATAGTGGGTGACTGGCTGCTTTGCTTACACGAGATGCCTGTGTGTTCTCTTGGCTTCATTTCAATTCAATCAAATAGACGGGAAATCATATCTATTAATTAAATCTTCTCATTTTCATGTTAACAAGGCATGGAGCAGACAAGCGATTCCATTTTATGCCGCGCGAATACGAATGTGTACTAATTTTGCAACGAAACTTCTATTTTGAGCGAACAAAGTCGTTTATTTTGGTTTGCTGAAAGAGATTTTAGAATTTCGTTTTTTTTGCTATAAAATTCAACTTGAGCTTGAATTTGGAGAATTTTATAGGTTTCGGGGGTAGGCATGTTCAAATAAAATATTATAATCCTTTTGAAAGGATAAAATTTATGTCAAGCGTTTTTTGTGTGGTCGATTGATTAGACAGTCTTAAAGAGGATGGATCGCAAGTTAAAAAGGAACATCTTTTCGAATCAACTTTGCCATCTGTCACATCGGAATCAGGGAATGTCCTTTGCATATGCGTAACGCAAATGGCAAGAGTAGCCAGTCCTTGAAAGGTGTAAAGGCATGACTTACTAATTATATTCCAATGGTTCAACAAATTGACATCCAGAAAGATCTTCCAATTGAGTTTGGGTAGACTTTTTGGCAGCCTGCTATCCTTGGCGCAGCGTCCGGGTTTCTAGGACAAGAGCCCATGCATTCACTTTGTATTTGGAAAGCAGGTTCGGTCTTCCTTGTCTTCTCGAAAAACATGTCTTCTCCACTGATATGTCATGCATTGAGTTAATTTTTACCCTTAGGTAGATAACCTCCAAAACTTAATCAGAGTTGCTGCCATCAAACGACAATTCCTTGTTAAAAACCTATAATTTTACTTGTCCAGATTCAGTTTAACACCAACAAGTTTCACGAAGCTATTGAAGCCACTAATACAACACGCTGGAAGCGGCCGATGACGTCAACACTATCCGCCTACCCCAGTAACTGGTCTGTTCTGTTGAAGATAGTGTCATCGGTGTTGGCACGAGTCCTGTACATTATCTGCCCTTAGCAAAACTATCGCGGAGATGATAACCGGCTTTGCCGGTAGGCCATTAGAGCTAGAGGGCTTGTTGCTTAAAACTTTTTTATATCTCAATCAATCCCTTCTATAGTATGTGGCGAGACTCGTTCTTCATTGCCTGGATGTGGGTTGTTCTAAAATGAACAGGCATCAGCAGCTGCTGAGAATGGTGCGGCGGTGACTAAGTTTTCTTTGGTTCTTCGAAAAGTCAGTTTCTTTGTTTTTTATTTCTTGAGCTGGTAGACTGCGAAAAACGCGGAAAAAGTCAAAATTTTCGTCCACCCGACCAAAATGAAGTAAAGATAGCAATATCTAAATATTAAGTCCAACAAGGCTGCTGGACCGGACGGCCTTCCAGCCAAGCTATTTAAAACAGCGGAAGATGGCATGGTGGAGAGCATACACCAACTCATCTCCAAAATTTGGTCGGAAGAAAGTTTGTCCTGTACACAGGAAAGGAGACCCTCTAAACTGCGCCTGCTACAGAGGAATCAGTCTGCTTAACATCGCATACAAGATACTGTCTGCCGTTCTGTGTGAACGCCTGAAACCATATGTCAACGAACTGATTACACCCGATCAGTGCGGTTTTAGGCCAGGAAAGTCCACAACCGATCAAATATTCACACTACGGCAGATCCTGGAGAAAACCCAAGACTATGGCGACTATAGATCGATACCCACCATCTGTTTATCGATTTTAAGGCCGCATTTGACATGCAGAATGACTATGGAGAACTCTCGCGGAGACGATCTCACCGAGAACTTTGATGATGTCAGTAAAAGATTTAGACAAGGTGGTGCACTGTCATGTAACTTCTTTGTGCGAAACTCACAAGCCAACACCAGAGGCACAATCTTCCGCCAGTCTGTTCAATTACTTGGATACGCAGATGACATTGACATAATTGGTAGAACACAGCGGGATGTCACTGGTGCGTTTGCTTGTATAGAAAAAGTAGCGGCTAAAATGGGTTTAGCGGTTAACGTGAGCAAAACCAAATATATGCTGTCGACCAGAAGGGACATACAACATTGACGAATTGGACAGAACGTCACAATCGACAGGTATAACTTCGAGGTAGTAAAGGACTTTATCTAGCTTGGTTCCGCTATAAACTATGTAAATAACATCACGGCAGAGGTCAAGCGAAGAAACACCAAGGAGACTCTGTATTAGACCCTAATCATCCCAGTCCTGCTATATGGTGCAGAAGCATGGACATAAGTGAAGACGGATGAAGATATCCCTGGAAGTTTTGAATGCAAAATCTTTCGTGTGATTTTCGGTCCCATTTGCGTTGATGGGATCTGGAGAAGAATATATAACAGAGAACTCTAAGAGCTGTACAATGACATTGACATGGTCAGAGAAGATAAGCCGTCTGAGATGGCTAGGACATGTAGAGCGAATGGACAACAGTGCTTCGTCCCAAAGAGTCTAAAAACCGAGCCAATTGGAGAGACTTTCTGGGGTACAAAGGTCCACCCCGGACTGTAGCACCATCTAAGTAAGTAAGGGAGACTGTGTACTAATCAAAATTGTTCATCTTTTGTCGCCTTTTTGTGGTTTCATGTTCGATGCTAATCTTGTCTTTCTCATAACTAAATAACTATCATTCCATTGACTTTTGATTTATGACAAATAAACGGAAGCAGACATCTTTAAAATAGTTTCCATGCTGACTAACTTAGTAAAACATGCCCACAACCTGCTTATCGTAGAGTATCGTTGTTTAGAGTCTTAGAGTTCGTAGAAGAGCGCTCCCGATCAGTATCTGCTTGAGACACTGCATTCTTCACATGGTACAATCACGGGAAAGGAGCTTTAAGATATTAAGATGAAGCACTTCTCTTTAGAACAGGTCAGAAGTGCCACTTACAACAAGTATCAAACAACTGAAACATAATTCCCATTTTCCAGAAATCGGCCTCGAACAGTAAAACTTCTGACAAAATAGGTATGCTATTAAACGCGACTCTGGGGACCGAAACCCAAAGTGATTCTGTGGATGTACACGGCAATCGTACGACGGATACTCACATATGGCAGTATAGTCTGGTGGCAAGCCGCAGACAAATCAATCAATCTTAAGTTATTGACGAAAATATAGAGACTAGCATGCACAGGGACAACTGGTGCAATGAGAACGACAACAATTTAAATTTGCTACCCTTGGATCTATACTTGCACGAATCAGCTGCCAAGAGCGCCTTGAGGATCAGCCAAATAGTCAGCTGGAACACAGGTCTCTGAAACTGTATGTAGGAAACAACGTTAGCTCCGACTACATGATTCTCTACATGGATTTTGACAAACCATACGCCTACTCCTTTCCGAGCAAGGAGGAATGGCAAACGAATGAACCCACGAAAATTAAATCTATATTCATCGAAGATGGATTGTGGAACAGGTGCCGGTCTATTCTCAGAGGAACTGAACATACACAACTCCATCAGACTCCCTGATGAGAGTAGTGTTTTCCAGGTTGAGGTTCTGGCAAACACGGAAGCGGCCCTGTATCAATGTTGGCAATACCACGTAATGATATTACCATTTTCATTGGTAGTCAGGCGGCCATTAAGTAACTGCCTTAATGCTATCGAAATTAAATCCAAGCTGGTTCAACGATGTCACATAGAGCTTAAGGCTCTTGGCTCACAGCACAAGGTATGTCTTTGCTGGGTTCCTGGACACAGGGACATAACCGGTAATGAAACCGCTGACGAGCTAGCAAGAAAAGAATCCGAAGTTAATCGCGACCTGGCACTTCAGTCGATCAAACCACCACTCTTCAACCTAAGATAACGAGTGAAAGAAAAGATCAGAATGAAAGCCAACAATAGGTGAAAATTTCTAACCACCTGTGAGATATCGCGGAAGCTATGGCAGGCTACAATAAGAACCGAACAAAAAAACTAATGCAGTGCTGGTCATAATTTTCTGAGAGGCCACATGATGAAACTAAATCTCAAGAATGACGACATTTGTAGAGGCTGTGGCGATGAAGAGCTCCATGAGGACACCCCTCACTATCTCCGGGCCGGGGCCTCTGTCACTTAAGGAATAGAAAACGTGGAAGTTTCTTCTTCTAAGACTTTGAGGAATTATCAGATGTCTCACTCTCTAACCTTTGCAGGTTTCTGGAGACATCGGGATGGCTTGACAAAATTGACTAACCACGAGCGGAGGGAAAGAACCTTAAAGAAGGCCACAATACTGGCGTATCCCTTCTTTTTAAAGATATCACAATGGGTCCATAAGGACCTAAGTGTGGCATGAAGGAATAGTTCCTTCCCATATAACCTAACCTAACCTAAACGCGGCTCTGAAGTCTTTAAAATAAACAATTGTGCATGTATGCCGAACGGTTTGAGGCGTTCGAAAGGTAAAAGAAATATAAACATCCATTGTCCTACGCAGGATCCATTCTCGTGGCTTCAGTTTGCTTATGGAAATTTTGCATACATATTTTAAATAGGATTGTGTGTCAATGTTTAAAACTATTCTTTTTGAGGCCACCTTTTTCAATCTAGTGTTTGAAGTTTCCAAAACTACACCCAGTTCTTCTGAAACCACAGCTTAATTTAAGCTACAAAAAAAAACTCCTTTTCATCCCACACCAAATTTTACTGTCAATGTTTCAACGGGAATAAATTCAAGAGATTATTTATATCCCCCGCATCCGAATAAAACGAAATCCGATTGAGTTCATTCCTACACTGGATTTGTTTCAAAAAAAAAAATAATACCTTATCCTATTAACAACAATCACAATTTATCCATATTAAGGCTGTCAAATTTTCAGAATTCAGCTGACAACAAAGCACGAATCTATACATCAAGGATTTAGGTGCTGCTCCCAACTTGTAGGTATCAACAGCAGTTTGTGTCTCGCTCAATGTACGAGTAGCTGCAGGCACTAAACGTATTAGAACATACTAGATAAGATTTCTGGGGAAAATTAATTTCACTCACATTTCCATTAAAATAAGCCTTCCGAAAGCATCCTAAAAGCATCGTTTATCTATTTAATTAGAACAGAATTCCAACACCAGCACCAATACGAACGTAAGAAAGTCCTTTACTCACTGTGCGTTTAATCAAATTACAAGCGCATCCTTGAGTATCTTCTGATACCAATTATTTCGCATTATTTTTCCATCCCCATTTCATTGTAGACTTCCACTCAAGGACCCTTTTGAGACACACCAAGCGAATATCTACTACTGCGAGAGATAGAGAGCGGCAAAAAAATGAAATGAAATAAAATGCCTAAGACCAGGCGAACACCAGAAGAAGTTATGGCAGGAAAGGCTACAAAAACAACAACCAACAACAAAATATAAGGCGAAATTAATGGCAACAGCCAAAAAAGGATAGTTACCGTAATAATAATAATCATAATAATTTTTAGCATACTCCTCCATTATTTCATTTTCCCATACCCATATCGTGATGTTCGCTTCTATTATATTTTCGTCCTCTGTGGACTTTTAACTTAAAATGAATGAAATTTAACAAAACCCGCCAGAGGGAAATTTAAATGGACAGGATGCTATCCATAAGTTCTGTGCGTTGTCGTCTTTATGAGGTAAGGTCGACGAAGCAAAAAAAAAAATTATTATTAATCATTTTTGCACAGAAGAGGGCTGAAAAATAAAATAAAACGGAAATGTTTCCATGCTCAGACATAACTCAATGGTCAGCACTTGTATGTGTGTGTGTGTGTTTTTTTTTTAATACTCGAATCTGCACCTAAACTGGAACTGTTTTGAGAACTGAACTTTTAAAAGGAGTCAACATTTTTGAAATCATTTCTTAGCCATCGTCGTCAAGTGTCCCAGTGGGGAAGAGAGAGTTTTTTTTTTATCTGCACCTGAGTGGAAATGGAGTTTTCTTCTTTGTCAAAGCAATTCCATGGCCGATAGGTTGGGTTTATTTTTATTGGAAATTCCCTTTAGAAAGGTGCGCTATGTACGATAAACGTAAATCGAATAGAAAAGACATGTCCATAATAAGATGACAGTCTGAGTCAATGAGAGTGAGAGAGTGACATATAGAAATACATTTCTGTCAATTTCTAAGAGCTGGTGGGACAGAGAATGACACTTCTTTCTTATTTTTTTTTTTCAGTTATTTTTCCCAAGGGCATAGGCGGCCTAAGAACATTTCAAGACCAACGAGAACTAGTTTAAAGTTTTGGATGATTGCCTTTTAGGAGACTGGTGGTGCGCGGGTGGGGGAAACGGAACGACTATCATCCTCCCTTTGGGAGGAAGAGTCCCAGAAGTGTGATATTCTTCGAATGTTTACAATTGCCATTGTGACTGCTAAAAGCCACCCAACACGACAGGATGTTTTCAGTTTTATTTTAGAATGTTTTCTTTCAACCTTTTCTTGTGTTGACTGACAGTTTTAGGGGCTCCTTTGTGTGAGGAGTTTATATCTGGAGTGAACGACGTAGGTTTTGGGACCTTTTAAGAGCAATAATTTGCTTTGGAATAATTTTCTTATAGCGAAATTCTCCATGGGAATTGGGTTAGTGTTTTAAGTATGATTTGTTTGGAAAGTTTTAAAATATCTACAACACGTTGGAGGTAGATTCAACGAAATATAACTTTTACATTAGGAATTGTTTGTGTTGATTAGGAGAATAAAAGTAAAAAAAAAATAAATAAATTTGTCTTGATCGTTCTTAAGACAAGTTTGCTGTGTGAGCTTTGCTAACAAATATGAGACTTGTTATGAGATTTTTAAAGGTCGTTCTATTGCACTATTATCGACATCTGTCGTGAATGTTAAAAAATCGTGAATCGGAAAAAATAAAAAACTAAGAAGGATCTATCCCCTAATAAAATCAAATAATTGATAAACCAGTCCCACGTTTTGCATCTGAAGAGCATATACGTATTCCAAAGGAGATGACGATAATCTAGTTCGTTTCAAGTTCTATAGGAGACAATTGAACGACGAGCTATTTTTCACAATCATTTCACAGTTCTCAACAGTAATTGAAACTATGGATATAGTAAAATATAACTGTTGAGAGAAAGCTGTTCGCTGAATTCACTCGGTTTCATTTGTCCACTACAGAGCACCACTTTTGAGTTCTCCTTCACGATTGCCTGCAATGGAGCATCGTTGGGTTGACATTGTAAATAAAGATGGTTCCGGTAAATAGAGATGAACGGTCTTCCTGGATCTAAATATCTGCTAGATATCACTAAAAAAAAGTGAAAAGAAGCCTTGTCACCGGTTTCAGACCTCTCAACGAGCATCTTAAAACTATCACAGTTAGAAACTCGGCTCTTTGTGAGTGCTGTCTGGGAAATGACGAAATAGCATCACATTTAATCTGTGAATGTCCGGCTTTTGGAATAACCAGATTGACTATCCTTGGCTCTTTCAGAATGGTCATAACAGGCTTGCAAGCTGAACCAGATCTTTGCGGGCCAGAGGATAACCCTTACAAAACCGAACTTGTCCTTTTCACTAGGAAGTACAAAATTCCTGGAAACCTAATATACGAGAAGGAGTTGCTCTTTTTTCTTGCAAGAAGGCAAATGGTAATAGATGGGGTCTTCAACCCCCCATTACACTGCGATCAGCTTGTCGATGCATGAATGGTGCAATTCGTACTACTCCCCCGGATAGATGCACTCGACATCTTGTTTCATTTAAAACCACTCGACATCTTAAGCAGACAATTGGCTGATAAATCGGTCATTCGCCTCAAAGCAGCATCCCAATGGACCAAGAAATAATTTGGCCACTCTAATATTCTAAATCTATTTAAGACCCTTCCTAGAAACATAGATTATACCACTTCAGTTTGACAAACATTTTCTAGTAACAATTCCATCCAGATCATTCTATGATGAAAGTGATTTGGCGGAAGATGAATCGATTCACTTCTACACCGATGGATCAAAACCTGATGAAAGTGTGGTGGTGGAATTTTTTCTCACAGACTAAATCTTCATGGCGATTAAAGAAGCCTTATCTTAGCGGCCTTAAAATCGCTCGACTTAGTTTCTCTAAACCTAGAATTCCGATCCTCTCTCGAAGTGTCTAAGCAATTCAACATTAACCTCCGCTGCGTGCCGGGGCATAGAGACATTCTAGGGAACTGCAAGGCCCTCCAACTCGCAAAGCACGGAACCAAACTGCCTGATATCTCACCTGAAAAAGGTTCCTCAGGCATTACAATTTCCACATGCAAACTAATGATAAAATTAAAAGCTATTGAGAAAACTAACCTTAGTGGCAGAAATTGTTTAGCGACAAAGCGGATTTGACCTAGTCTGGATCTGAAACGCTCTAAGTGTTTGATCTCTCTAAGAAAACTGCATGTCACTGGACACTGTCTTATAGGCAGACACGCAACTAGGATTGGCACGTACTCAAATGACTTTTGCAGAACTTGTGACTCTTTGCACTTGTCCTGAACGTAAAGGTGCCTTATTCCATGACAATCTTGAAGATCTGTCAGCTTTTGATGTTAAAGATCTCTTTCGCTATATCCAGAGCTTTAAATGGTTTAACGAGTGGAGTAGTGAAAGTTCAGATCCACGTGGTATTACAACGGACCTCTTTATGGGGTAAGTGAGTCGGCCTCACCAACCGCCACTTCAACGTAATCTAGCCTAACCTAACATATCCTTGGCAAACACTTCCTGTGTGAATCAGATTGACAGAACTGGCCAATTTTCTTCACTTTGCCAAATACACTGGCAGGTTCAATTCCATTTCAGTTGTTAAGTTCTATGGTAAATTTCGGCAGCCTTTGCTCGAGTACAACGGACCACTAGGTATAAGTGCTTGTTATCTGCAGACAACTCGCACCTCAATACAATACAAACGACCTGAAGTAAGTCTTGCACAGGTCCGCAATAAATTACCCACAAATAAATCCAAGTAAGTCTAAATGTTTAGTAGTCTAAGAAACCAAGCTTGAGAGTAGATATTTTTCGACTTTATATGGATGACACTGTTCTGGGTTTTGAATTGACAACAACATCTAAGCCGTATCACTTCTGCTTAGTTTTTCTAACTTCAGACAGTTTTATCTGTCGTACCAATTGTCAGATTAATTTGATTGAATAGCTTTACCAAATTTTAGAAATTATGGTTCGGTGCGCCAAACTTATACAGCAATTTTATAGAAAAATGTTGTTTAGCGTAAAAGCTCATTTTTGGCTCAATGGGAAAAAGCGCAGCTTGGTGCCGATTGAGTGGCATGAATGTGTAAGAGGTGTGGTTTCAGCAGGATAGCGCCACGTGACATACAGCAAACGAAACAATCATCTTATTGAAGGAAATATTCGATGAACGAATTAAGGCACGGTGGACGCTGGTGGGTGTTGTTGTATTTTAAAACTAATTGCATAATATTTTCTCTCGATTGAACATAAATAAATGACTATTTAATGAAATTTTATGTGTTATCTTCGGGATCGGATCGACAGTCGACAGACAAAATCTGGAAAAAAGAGAGTTTTTACAAGAATAAAACGCAGGGAAATATCACAAAATTTTAAATGCTTTACAAGCGGGCCACCCAGGTACCATCATCAATGCCGCGTAGCGTAGCGACTCCCTCAATATTTCTAGATTTTGGTACCTAATTCTAGATTTTACGAGATTTTTGTTTATTTTGTTATGTCGACATTTTTCTTTTTTTATAAATGTCCTGGTATTTTACAATTCAAAGTTAACACTGGGTTTGAAAACCACGTTGCATTTCCAAATTTAAATCTTTCGCGGATATATCTTTTTGTGAAATTTGTGGAATTTTTTGGGATTCTCGGATGAAAGAAGTACACCATAACGATATAAAGGGTATTTTTTTAGAGGTATAGAACTTCGAATTGAAATAAAACACTAGAAAATCATTTTAATGTCCATCAATTTGGTTTTATTGGAAGGATAATTTTATGCCATTAATGATTAAATATGATTTCGGGCATGTGGCATTTGGGGCTATATGTCGGCAATAACGCCACGAATGTTGGCTTCCAAGTCTGGTTTGAGATAATAATCCAATGGTGTCAAATCACACGATCTTGGTGGCCAATTGACAGGTTCATTCCGCGAAATTATGCGCTCATCGAATGTTTCCTTCAATAAATAAATTGTGACGCGCGCTGTGTGGCATGTAGCGCCGTCTTGTTGGAACCACATCTCATCCACATTCAGGCTCTATACCGGTCACCATTAACGGTAACTGACTCTCCAGCATCATTTCGGAAGAAGTATGGCCCAATGACTCCACCAGCCCATAGAGCACACCACATAGTCAGTTTTTGTGGATGTAATGTAGTTTCAAGGGTTTCACGTGGATTCTCTTCACTCCAAATGCGGCAATTTTGCCTGTTGACGTAGCCATTCAACCCAAAATGAGCCTCATCACTGAACAAAATTTTGCGATGAAAATCAGCATCGATAAGATTGATCATTTTCGGATCTTGTAAGGTCGTAAGAAGAGATCTTTGCTCAAAATCTTCCATAAAATTGATGGACAAAGCTCAAATTGCGGTGCACGGTGGCGAATCGATTCATTCGGGTCCTCTTCAACACTTTACTCCACAGCGGCAATTGTTTCTTCGGTGCGTACTGTTCGACGTCTCTGCCGATGCGTATTATCAGATAGAGTAAACGTAGTGCGAAAACGATCCATGGTTAACCGAATTAATTGCTCGGATGGACGATTATGTCGGAGCTTGCAGTAAACTTCGCGAACTGAACCATTATTTTCGAGATAAATTTGCACGATTTGCAAGCGTTGTTCATTTGTCAACCTGTTCGTGATGAAATGGCAAACCAAACTGAACATAAATGACATTAGAGTTGCAAGATTTGACCACAAAATGTCAGTTTTATCTCTATTCGAAAAACCAAACTAAAAAAAACACCCTTGACAAATAAGACTTAATGTTTTCTACCACTTCATTACATCAAACTGAAAATACAGCGCTGAAATCCAGTTGGAAAAATGATCATTTATTGATTATTTAAACAGCTGCATCAGCTTTCGAATATTTATTTCTTTGCCCATGTCCGTTGCCTTTCATTTTCAAAAAAAATAAATAATAATAATAACATTTCCCAGGCTTATTCTCGCGTTTTCGGGCCCATATTCAGTTGTTCCTGCAAATATGAGAACAAAAGACCATTTATCGAAACAAAGCAAACATTTAGTGGATACACAAACATTATCCAGATACACGGCCATCGTATCGCTGATGGATTTAATTTCCACAATTTTTTTTTTTATGTAATGTATATCATGTCCCAATTCAATTTGCTGACTGCAACCGATTTGCTACTACTGCAGTTTCATGAATAAACTGCATTTATCTCGTTTGTACACCCGTTGATGTATCTGTATCTGTGTATAGTAATCGACCCAATAACAGAACAGCAGCCAGCATCCAGCAACGAACACGAACGATGACGTCAAGAGTCAGCAGAGGAACCAAAAACAGCAGCGATAATACGAAAAAAGTGAGTAAATGTGTGAAATAAAAATAAGACTTTATCCTTGACACTCGAGAGATAGCGCAAGAAAAGAATGTAAGAATTTCGTACATTTTTACGCTATCACTGTTGCGTCGTCGTCTGCCAAAGCCTGCCACTACCACTGGCAAACCCCACACTACACAAACAGCAAACAATAGAACGAACGTCTGCAGGCAGTGTGCATGTACAACATGTACCCGTACCGCACAGAGCTTCAGTTCGGATAGAGATTGCTGTTAGTCCGACTCCTAAATATAGCATTTCCACATGAATACCCCGTTGCTATTGGAGCCCCGAGGAGAACCAACATTCAATGCTAGGCTACCACCGACTGTATTTTTCGTCGTGTTTATTTGAAGTTTATATTTGCCCGCATGCACATACATTTGTTCGTTATTGTACGTGATACGTCATGTCCTGCACGATGGTAATCACTCTCACGAACAGCTGTACCATGTCGAAGGAGTAGTAGTCGGTAGTTGCAAGCGCGCGAAAAGTTCTACTCAATGATTACATTTTATTGAATAACATAAAACCTAGAGAATAGATAATTACCTAATTGCCAGCGGCAGAAGGACCATCATGGAGTACACGAAATGAGAGAAAAAAATGGTTTCTATTTCTCAACGCGCATACATGTCTGTGACGGATTGTATTGTTTGCTCCCATTTTGAGTAGCGAAGTAGATGAGATGATTGACTACAATATAAACACAAATAAATGAGTGTTCACATTCGCATCGAATTTATTCCATTTCAGCTGGCAGACTACAGTTGTTCGGCTCATTCGGACTCATCAATCTCTTTGGGCGTTCGCAATAAATCATCTCCACCACGAGTCCTCCCTCACTCCCACATCAAAATGTGGGTCAATTTATGAGCGATTATTGTGAAAAGGGGGACGCAGCGTAGGCGCGCAGCGTGTCGATTGGGATTTGTTTTTTTTTGCATTGAATTAGTGCTAGTAGCGCGCAGCCCTTTCCTATTGCTTTGATTTAGGGTGGCATTTTTTTTTTTCAATAAATTACATTCGTGTATCCAGATTGCATTTTTGCCTTCAAGGTGCAATGCGAAAAATGGTTAAATTATTGGTTTTTGGTCGGCGAACAATGAAGTTATCGGTTTGTGTGCATTTTGCAGTCTCGATAATTAGTTCTAGGGTGTCTATGTTTTGATAACTTGATTGTGAAATTATCTTGTCTTAGGATAACGAGAGCCCGCGCCGAATTGAAGGCAAACTTTGAATTTCATTTTTACTCAAGAACTGTTAAAACATCAATTGGTCCACTATTATTTATCATTACATCATTGGGGCATATTTAATTCAGATACACGGTGGCGAAAATATCTTCATTTTTTAAATGAAAAAAGATACAATTTGGGGAATAATTCGACAGTGGTGTTGGAGCAGCGTGAATTTCGACGCAGATCCATAACCAACTAGGCAAACACAACGCCCCTAGAAGAGTATGAGACAACACCAGATGCTGCCAGGTCTGGCGGGTCCAGAGCAAACGTTCTGGTGAGAATATCGAAGCTGAAGATGTCGCAGAGGAGCCAAAAGTATCGACCAGACGTGGCACGTAATTCGGCATCAATCGGCGGTCTTTACAGAGAATTTTGCTGGATGACTTGAAGATGTTCCCTTACAAAGTGCAGACAGTGTATTAACTCTTAGCCAAACTAAAGTAAACCTTCGCTCAAGGCATTCAAGGAATCTTGACCACAAGGGAGACAACTTTTCATCGAAAATAATTATGAGGGACGAGGCCATCTCCACCTCTGTGGACATGTAAATAAGCAAAATTATGGCTTCTGGGTCAACGAAAATCCACGTATAACCCACGAAGAGCCATAAAGGTGCGATCAGACGGTCATCCAAACTTGTCATCCAGATCACACCCTGACGTCATTATGACGTCGAGTTTATCCTAAAGTGGTTATTCCGTCTGAAAAAAAACAAGTTTTCTGACGCCAGCATGTCATCCGGATGACAAGTTTGGATGACCGTCTGATCGCACCTTAACACCCGCTCAAAGTTACTGCATGGTGTGCTTCTTTTGTAGGGTTTTTTTTTAAAGTCACGAGTCTTTGTCAACAAGTCTCAGAGTCTTGCAGTCCTTAAAGAGAATATACGTCAAGAATAACGACGACCTACCGCCGGAAGTTCTGGGAAGAATGATCAAAAATGCTATATATTGGGACCGAATGGTCATCAATTCTGACTTCGGGCACTTAGCCAATATCATTTTCTTCACTTAATAGAACAAAATGTAATACATCAAATAAGCAGAAGCCAAAGGCAGAACTAAAGATTTGCGTTTATAAAAGAAATTATAGCCAAGGAAAATTGGATGCCAATTTTGAGCCGTCTTGTACTTTTTTAAAAATCGTCCTTATTAAGTCCAAGGGACTCACTTAAAGCTTAAAGAGTCTCTTGTTTCTTCATTACTGTTGTCTGTTGAGTTGTATGTTTTAAGGCAGATTTTCAATATCGCCTTCTGAATCGGTACGATTTCCTGAATGTAAAAAAAGTTAAAAGATATTTTATTTTCTTCAGTCTTAGCTGCGCTCTTTTCCCTCAAGTGACCGGTTCCACCTGCTATATCTGATGTTGCAAAAAGACATGTTATAACCGAAGGTCATGGGCATTTACGATATCAACAAAATTGGCCAAATTGGTTATGAATTCTTGTTGACGCTGCTTGAAAACTTTTTTTTCTTGTTTTTTAATTATTTTTTAGATGCCCATCTAAATGTAGAGGGCGCTGATCTTAGAATAAAATACGTCGAGGTGCAAAAGTCAAATACCAAATATAAAAAAAATGATTTTAATTTCTTGGCATGCAGACAGAAATAAAGAAACGCAGGAATGGTTCCTTAAACGCATTTGCAGCGCCAAAACCTCAGAAAAGATGAAAAATAGATTCTGTATTATTAGGCACCACTGGAATTCGAATGGCTGGGAACAAATATCTCACACAACCAACACCGCATTTGGGTGGATTAAAAAATTTCATTTCAAAAATGCGGGCCAGTACTCGTATTTGTCATTTCACCAGCGTCCTTAATTTTCATAATCAGTGGGTGAGATGATTTAGTACACAGTTAGCCTAAGTAGTCTATTTCTAATCGCTTGAAATAAGTTCTGATGAGTTGAGAGTTGTATAGCAGCTAATTAGTATAAAAGGAAATATTAAATATCTATAGAGTTGAGAATGAAGACAAAGAGACTATACATCGAATTAAGTTTGATTATATTTTTTCTGGCTCAACATATACAGTGTCGGACATACATAGCTATCATCAAATACTTAAATTTAATATTTATAATTGTGTGAGCACTTAAGGGTGTTTCAGCAAAGTATTAAACTTCACAGTATGTTTCAGTACGTCGATACTCCGGAAGTTATGACGAAACCACGATGGTATTATAGGGGGGTATAAATTCACCCCAACTCAAGTTATAGTCCTTCAAAGTGAAAATATATAATATAGTATAAGTACTCTAAATAAAGGGTGGGCCAACCATAATTTTAGTTATGAGTCACACATTAACATCTAGTTTTTTGCCCAACTTAATTTGAAATTTCTTTGTTTCAGTTTTTGACAAATTCAACCATGCAGGGGTACACAATTAAGCAGCGCGTTAAGATTGTTAAGCCTACTGGCCATTTCAAGCGCCGTCAATACGCCGACTGATTGGTTGAACAGACAGAAGTGAATGGTTACTTTACATGGGCGTCATCGGGCCAATGATGAGGTCGGCTAAGCAGTTCCCGTGAATGGTGTTCGCTTTCACGAGTTGAAAATAAACAGTTTATAAGGCTACCTTAGCAGATGTATAATCCCCATACCTTTAACGGTTTTTTTTAACTAGCATAAAAAACGATGAACTTCGTGTAATGGAAAATTTAAGAAGCTTGCCACCAGTTTATGAATTTTAAGGGAATACCCACACTTGGTAGGAATTAAATTAAAACACTTATTATCAAAATCGGGGGCGTATACGTAACATTTTTTTAAATTTTGATTTTACAGCACTATTAGTAGATTGCAGATGGATATATCTCAAGGACAGAGTTTCTCCTTTTGATCATCGAATTGTGCAACTGTAGCTGACTTTGAAACTGAAGACGATTATCTCGATTTCTGAAATTTCTTTTTTCTCAGCGTGGAATTTGGGTTTCTCTTTACCACAAAACGTTGGGCACACTGGAAATTTAAAATAAAAATATTTTATTTTTAAGCTTTTCTGCGAGCAAAGGGGGGTGTTGCAGTTATATGCTTGTGAGAATTATAAACCCCTAAATCCTCATCACTACCTCGTCGAATAAAAAGAAGCACGAAGAACATTTCTTACTGCCGAAATGAGACCTGAAGGCATAAAAACGGACTGCCATCCTACTCCTATAGCAGTAGATCTACTGTTGTTGGCCCAAATGAAAATCTACTGCGCAGCAAACCAAATCTACTCGTCTTTTTTGAATTTTTAGAAACAGCGAATTTCTTCATTACTTGGCGAGTTCTTTATCTCCAACAAAAAAAATTTTAAAAAAAGTTTGCTTTGACAGTTTACTCTGAATGCAACCACCGAAATTTTCAAATTGCATTCGCTAGTAGCTATCAGCTGGAAAACATCCGTGAAACTATTTTGATCTAATAGTTTTCTAATTGTTTATTTAAAAAAAATTGTTGTCCTTAATTTTTTTTAAATGGACAGATATGTTAGTAGATCTGAAAAGCCGAGGTTTTATTCAGGTTTAAATGTTTTTCTGATTAGTTACTAATATATTTATGTCTAGCAGCTCCAACTTCATTCGGAAATGCAATAATCAGATCGAACGAAATTGCGATTTTTACAGATATGTTAGAAAACAGCGGAAGGAACAGGTTGTGGTATTTTCTCATCTAAGATCCAAAACTGAGAGCGTCCATACGACTTCCGGACACACGTAGTTTCTTTCAAGTAGTCCTGTCTTAAGGCGGCTGAGCTATTGCATATGAGAACGGTATCCGGAAGAGATATCGCCATCTACACCAATAGCTAGGCCGTACTCAAGGCAATAGAATCAAGCAACATCAATTCTGATACAGTCTAAAGCTGTCGAACCATGCTTAAGGCGTTATGCAGTCAGAACCGAGTGAAACAGTGAGATTGTGCTGAGTGTCATAACACTCATAACACATAACAGCGGATGAGCGTGCAAGAATGGCGAAGTTGCAGATATCAAACTTCCCCTCTACATGAATAGGGAACTACTGAGGAAAAAAGCGGTAGGTCTGCCAATCTAAGTTGGTCAAGTCTTGAGGGACACAGGGTACTTAAGGCCACTTTTCGCCAGTAAAAGGTCTATGGAGTTAATATAATTAAGTAGGGATAAGCTATACGTGGCAATAGCGCGTAGTCAAACATTTTTTTTAGGAAAATCTTAGAGAAAATAGACGGCATGGACTTCAAGAGCCTTCTAGGTTTTTGCAAAGAAATTGATTGCTTTACCAGGGATTGCTTTCTCAATTTTGAGCCTTTTGAATGATCACGATGGGTGTTTTAGTGCCTAGTGTTCTGCGATGACTTCGTTTTTACCACGCTTTTGTTTAACCTAAACAAGCTGTAGCCAGTTGCAAGCCAAGACCTGGGCCAAGAAAAAGATTGTAAGACATTATTCTCATTACAATCGTAATAATTACTATTAGGAAAAGTGCTACAAATACCACGCCACTATATCTAATATCATTCATTTCTTAGTTTGTATTGTAAGATCGACTACCCTTTTTTTATAAATATACTGCACTAAATCATCCGAAGGGTGGCAGAACTGATTCGAAGCGATTCGCGCAATGAATTTCAAACACGAAACACAAAGTGATCAATTTTAATTGTTAAATGCATTTCTTAAGATAAATTCATTTATTTCGGAAGAACGATACCTGGTATTGAAAGAAAACTGGTCATTACTTCGCATTTACGGTCCACTCTTATACCCACACGCCAAGAACATTTTTTTGCAATCACAAAACAATTTCAGAAAAATCCGTTTACGGCAATATTGTTTCAGAACGGTATACCAGAAATTCCCAACAAAAATATCACACACATGATGGCAATATTTTAGGAAATTCTTTCATTTGATCGAGTTATACCTTGTTTAAGTATAAAAAGCTGCAACACCTCTGCTGAAGAATACTCCACAATTCCACAGAGACAGACGTGTTGTCTCAAAGTATTTCAGCCAGATGTAATTGTTTTGCAATATTTCACCTGGCATTCAACTACTGCTGCTGGTGCACAAAGAAATTCGAAATTCCCTTCTTAAGCTGCGATAGTGAAGAACCAACCACCACCTCTTGCAATTCCACTTACAGACAAGTCCAACGACCAAGAAGGATATCGCTTTGGCCCAACTTCATTGGAAATCGAGTTCCTGTTGTTTTACACTTTTCAAAGATGAAATGAAGAGAATTCTCTGCGCGCACCAATGCAATGGCTGGAATTATTCAGCTTTCTTTCTGGGATAACAATCTATTCTTGTAGCAGCAGAGTAATACGATATTTCTCTGTTCATGGTACACACACACTTAAACTCTGACTTGGTTTTATTTCAACCTGAAAAGCAATTGTAGCGTGGAAAGGTGAGCGGACCGTTCGCCCTTTGTATGACGACTACAACGCCGGCCGGGCGGAATTGGAAATTCATTTGAAACCCCACCCCAGCCGTTTTCTTTTGGTTCTCGTTGTGGTGTTGGCCGTGGTTTTGGTCGTCATTGTGGATACGTTATTTGTTTTAATAAATTCTGCAGAATGAACCATCGAGAAAATCGATTTGAAATCCTCTCTCTCTCTCTCTTCGGCTGATGGGTATCTGAAAGGGCGGCGAACAAGGAAATGCTGCTGTGTCCATGAAAAGTTCAAAATAATGCAATCCTTTGTAATCAATTTTATTCATATTATTAAAATCAAAAGTCGTTATCCTCGATGAGAGACGCTCAACTTACTGCAACTCTTACCATTTTACCACACTGATGGGAGAGATTTTTGGTTTTTTTGTGTTTTTTTTTGAATAATTTATTTCGAACAACCAAGGACGACGAATTATAATTTCCTTATTGCTAATGAATCATCTTTCGTTGATGCTCGGTGAGATATTTTAAATTCGCCACCTGTCTGTGGTTTTTCTATACATATAGTTCTGAGAAAATTTCCTTCTATTTTGTAGTTGAAACTTGCCTAGCTTGGATGCTTTACGGCACACTACAGTTTCTTTTTATGTGCATCCAATGCTCTTGATTTTCTTGATGTTTTCTTCTGTACCTAGGTGCATACATCTTGAACGGTAATTTTCATAAAATATGAATATAATTCCAAGGATTTCGCTCTGTGAATGTCTGACGTGTATCGGGCTTATTTTGTTGTGCTAAAAATACCATATTTTTGCCATTGATAAAGATATAATATATAGAAAAATATTTTCCGCTCAGTGAAGCACTGCAATTTTTTGAATGCAAAACAAGAACTTAAACTACAAAAAAAAAAAACAGTACACTTGTCCTTGCCATGTTCAGCTGCCTTTTATTACATATTTTATTTTTGTTATATACATATATTTATTTAAGTTGGTTCTTTACAAATAATTGTCAGAGGTTTCTTGATGGCGGATTGAGATGGATAAAAGTTTTACTAGCATTACCTGATATTTTGTTGTCACCTTCATAAAGCAAGGCAGAAATGGTCGTCGACTATATTTTTCGATTTTCAACCCACTCCAGTTTGCACAGTCCAACGATCTTACTTATCATATGCCCCAAGGACCGCAGAGGATAGTAAAAGCACTTAACCCAGCACCGTAGATGAGAGAAATTAAGTCTATCCCTGACCAAAAAGTACATCAAAATCACGCAAAAGACAACACGCTAGGTGACGACAGATAAAACAATACATTTGGGGCCAATTATCCATTTTCTAACGATTTGGGACTATTGTCTCTCTTAAGTGGAACATATGGATTTCGGGGCCGGCGAGCCTTATTTCGCAGTAGTCATTGAAATAAGACCACATGTTACACTTTTTCGTCGGACTTAAAAAAAAAACCGCGAACGATTCTAATCGCGAAAAAAAAGTTGCAGCCGCCGCTGCGCCGATGGAGTTCAAGTCGATGACAGTATGATGGATATGCCAAAGACCGATTCGCCGGTGCGATATTGGTAAGAGACAGAGAATGCAACAAAGTGCAACAGGCAGCACGGTAAATGCTGCGATTTGGCTAGTCAGCTAGGTTGGGTTCGAAAATTAAACTTGAGGTGGGAAATTTAAGTCAGTCACCATAGCGTCAGTAAACCATAGCAAACCCTGTGGAAGGGAAAGAGAATATCAGCCCAGTGATTTTCTGAAAGGACATTACTTGGGGATTGTGGCAACATCTCCTAAATATGGACAGAATTGCCTTGGGGACAGAGGATGCTGATTTATTTCTATTTCGCGGTCAATTATTGTTCCTACTCTACTCAAGTGGACCTTCGCGTGGGTTTGGGGGGAGTTGGGGATAAGCATATAGTGTGACATTCCATACAATAGTTTTAATTATCGACGGTTAAGGCTTCTGGCCACTGATATCGTCCTCGGCTAACGGTAGCTGGTGGATATTAGTTATGCTGCATGTTATAGCGTTATTTGGGTGTTGATTCGTCATTCATTTTCGAGGCAAAATTGTAGTCTCGACCGACCCTTTTTTTTGTTCGTCTACGGATTTCATTTTCCGAGTTTTGTTTATTGAAGACATCTTTACTTTGGTTGGCTGTGTTTTGTGGCTAGGCTAGGTCTTTGATTAGGGATAGTCGGAATGTCTTCTCTTCTGTCTTTTTAGAGTCGCCCGCCTCATCTTCTCTGAGTCCTCTGTTATCTGGGACCTTCCATCCCACGGGGTACCTGCTTTTGCTACACTTTTAAGGGATATGGAAAGCAAGATCGTTGGATATAAAATATCCGACAAGATCGGCAATACCAATACGTGAACGTGACACACATAACTCATTAGGTCTTATTTCCACTTAAAAATAGAGCCAAAAACTTTTTTGACTGGCTAAAAGTTCTTGTTGCGTGCTCTTCATTGAAAATTCTCTAAGCTAATCACTAATATCCCTGAGCCATTCTTACACCAATCCGAACATGGAATTCGACGTCGATCATATATCCACCATGGACACGTTTGGAGCGGTCGATTCGTTAAACCCAATTTTGGAAATATCTTCACATTTCGACGAAAACGACCACTAACTGTCGTTCACTATTGGCTCTGAGCTCCTCTAACGACGCCTCCGGCTTGTTTGTATAGACCAGCGATGTTGTTCCCCGGGGTCTCAAGATGGCAAGCATTTTTTTTTTTGGTTGGAAATTGAAGAAATTTAAATGCAGCTGAACGAAGATTTGAATCCGGCCTATTTCGATATGGACTCAAAAATTCGTCGAAACCAGGAAAGAGTTTGAATCAATCGAGCTAGAAAGGCTTTTAGGCAATACGATGAAGAATGCCAATTCAAAATTAATGGAAACTTGGAATACAATTTCCGACCTTGAAAAGGTTGGCGTTTGATATATTGACAATATGTTCGTCTATGTATGCGTGCGAATCCTTATTTTCAGAAATGAATAAAATGAATAAAATGAAAGATTCGCTTAGAAACCGTTTGTCAGATGATTCCAGTTCACCCTGCATTTTCCTTAAAGTGACAAAATACAGTTCTGACATAAACTACTTGGCATCCAAGTTTACAACAACAAAAAAGTCACACTAAAATAGAACGTTCATTGTTTATTGTGTTTGTTTATTTATCTGTTTTTTGTTAATCTGAAGTTAGTTCCTTTTATTAAATTGAATTACGAACTGTTAATTTGAAAAATGAATTGATATGTTTGCAGATAAATTGCTGCGCAGTGTAAACTTATTTATTTTTGTTTCCAGTGACTACTAGAAAACTAGATCGAGACTCTAAAAAGGTTTGCCATGCTGGTAGGTTCGCCTTGATTTAACGTAGCACCATTAAAAATAAGTCTAGAGTTGTAAATCGCACGATCTAGGTGGCCATCGACAGGACCATTTGTCGATATAACATTGAATTGAGTTTTCAATAAGTCAATTGTTACACCCGCTGTGTGGGTTGTGTCACCGTCCCGTTGAAAACACATTTCATTAAAGTCTAATCCCATGCGATTGACCTAAGAACTAACGTTGCGACAGGTGTCTGTCCACTGACTGTAACGTGACGGTTATTTTCATCAACGAAAAAACGGCTACGAAAAAACGACTAAACCACACATATAGGTTTTGTTTGTCGATAAAGTTGTGTTTTTTAAGCACAAGAACGTTTTCAAATGACGCATATTCTGTTTGTTGTCAAAATGCGCTTTATTACTTAAGATGATTATGTTGCGATGAAATTGGATTTATAGAAGCCAATCCGTGAACATACGCCGCGAGTGGCTTTACTTCTTGAGTAAAATTCATCTTCTAAGGGTCAAGATCATTTCGCAAAATAGAGAGGTCTTAGCCTTGACTGTTTTGGTTCCTTTGCGACAGATGCTTGAACGGCAGAAATATTCTCGTCAATTCAACTAACCCGTTATCTCACTGGCACGTGAACATACAACAGTCATAAATTAAATGAATTGCTTGTTTAATTGGACGAAAATTATGACCAAAATTTGGCGTAAGCGCTCTTAAAGTTGCCGTCACCGACTCGGAAAAGGGTGCTTTCACAATTAAAGTTCTAAGTCCCAATTGGGAACCACTTTACATATGACGGGATTTTGCTGAACCTGACCACTTCCACCTTCTACTGGATTTAGAGTCGGTTATCGACTTTTTTTTTTTTTAAATTTTGGTGACGGGCGGGAATATGTGAAAATGATTAGCAGTCTTAATACTAAGTTTATTTGGTGCTTCGGAAAAGGCTGTCATTATTCATAGATTTAGAGCATGGGTGACTTAAATTGTCACCTTTAGATGATCAGATCAAACTGAGTATGAGGGATGATATTACGACTAAAAAAGTGGGTCCGCCAATGCCGTCCGTCGGTCTGTCTGTCCAGGCGCCGTATGGCGAAACGGTTCGATGGATTTGCTTCAAAGTTCGTATACAACAGGAACTTCAACAGTTTTTTTTATACTATAAAGTCGAATAAATTTGCACACTTGGATTTTTTAAATCATTTAAATTTTTTTTTTCATATAACGATTTTGCAAAATTTAAATTAAATTCGTTTTCTCCAAAACGGCTTTAACGATTTTGATAATTTTTTGTATTTCGAACAGTTATGTTAAAAGTTTCCAATGTGCGAAATTACAGCAAAATTGTATGTGCCGTTTTTGAGAAAATCTATTTTTTCAAAACCTAAAAAGTGATTTAAATAAGTTTGTCACCATTCATTTTCGATTCATTTTGCGACTCAAAAACGCATCTCATGTACCGAGAAAGTTTCGTATGACGCATTCGTGCACTTAATTTATTTTAGAAGACTATTGAAGTTTACTCTAACAAGTTCAACATCTCAACAATAAATAATTGACTTAAATACGAATTCAAATCTCTCCTGGTTTAACTTAAGGGGTTACATGGATTTTACAGCCTATATGAATATAGGAATATTATACTAAATTGTCAAGTCCTTCCGAATAAAAGTTTCAGAGATACAGCCTTGGGAAGTTGCACACTCAATTGAATTAGTATGAGTTATTTGAGGTTATCCAAACTTTAAACGCGTTTTCCCGAAACTGAGAAAGACGGTTCTCAAAAGTTCTTGAAAACCACTCAACCGATCTTGATGAAATTTTACACGGGTCTTCGAGATACAATTCACGAGAACTTGGACGAAGGATTTTTTTCAATCACAAATATTTAAAAAAAAAATGTTGCGCAAATTTTACCAAAAAAAGAATGCTATTTTTGTAAAAAGGTCTGCCAAAAATCCAATTTTTTTTTTATCCTTTTTTCCCTTTTTTTCCCAGTTCTAAGACCATATCTTAACTAAAACACGATTTTTTCTACTGTCAACGCGGACGCACCTTTTTTCCGATGGATCACCGGGAATGGCTTCACAATGACGGGAGTTTTGAATATTTTCCTTTGAAAATTTCAGAAATTTAAGACAGTAAAAGGTTTAGTAAAATATTTTATTTTTATTTAAAAAAAATTTATGAAAATATAACTTTTTCCCCGAATAACCCCATGTAACCCCTTAAGTAATTCGTCCTAAAAGATTTCAAGACTTTCTAATTTGGAGCTCAAGAAATCAAGAAATATCTCGAGAAACCTATAAAAATGGTTTCTACAGCACACTTAAGTTTAGTAACATATTTGTCGAAATTGAGTAAGGACATGTGCCTAGAAGTTAGGCCTTTCAGGTCTACATCAGCCTTAGGATTTTTTGAATTTTTATCATAACTGTAACTCCTTCCAAATGTGTATATCTGATAAATTCTCTACAAATTTTGTATCAGCAACTGGGGTCAAAGCAAGCTTAGCAAAGCCTGTTAAAAATGATATTCGCTCTACATTATGAGATGTTAATTAGTTTTTTTAATAAATTTATGGCAGAAACAACATACGAAGGTTTTCAGTACTAGCGCTATGAGTGCGAATACACAAGCATACTTAGAGTGTGGCATGCTGCATGTCAGTCCCGTACTTCCTTCATTAAAGACCATGTTTAAGTTTCCGGAAAACTACAAAACCTAATTAATTGCGAGTACCTCGTTGGTGGAACATGTTAGCTCTTGTAACAGTATTTTATAGAAGAATTCTTTTGTAGGAAGTTTTCATAAAATCAATCGCGGCTGACGGTGTATTATAATAGCCAAGCGCAACAACGGTTTCCTTTGCGTATTTCAATTATCCTTTTTCTATTCAAACCATAGAGAAACATTTTCTTAAGGCTTCGCATTTATTATAACAAAAAAAAAATACAAATGTGTTGCGCAATAAATAAGTTCATTGTAAGTAGGAGCAGGAGTGTGCATGGTAGTTGCACTTATGTTCTGTACATATCCAACCAGCGAACTGGCATTTGACATTTCGCTCATGCTATCGCAGTCGGTCTTTAACTGCAGCAGCACCCGGCTGCATTTTGTTATCGAGAATTTTTTTTATGCATAATGTAGCCTTGCTGCAGGTTTGCAAGCTTCCGAAATAAAATTGCAACATTGTGACTAGGAAGGCGTGTCAATACGACATTTTATTTGACCGTAATATTCTGGAATATATGATCCAAAGGTAAGCAACCATCCTTCGTTGTATTGGATTGGGATGGAAGAAGTGGCATGAAAACTTTGACCTTTTGAGGGCTCTACATTCGCCGCTTCGATGTACGGTTCGCATTGTACAAAAAGTATAAGAGCAAATTGACGGCAGCTAAGACAAAGATGCTTCGCACGGCAGCAGGTTTAATAACGCTTAATCAAATTAGAAGTTCAAAGAGGCGAGGATGTCTTCACGTCAAAGAATCCACCTGTAAAAAGTCGTGGAATATGACTGGTTCAGTTGGCGTTGCAATCTTCATCAAAGGAACTCTGTCAAAAAGACAACGTCTTCTGCTCACACGTATGTGAAACCGAAAACCGGTATTTTGTCTCTCCATTATTTAATGACGAATAGAGTCAGCTTCAAAAATGTCCACCGAGTTTGGAAGTTTCCTTTAATTTTACCGAATTAAAGATATACGCAACACGACGGCGAATACAACAGGCCAATCCCTATAAACCTCGGCGATTTAAAAAGAAAAAAGGAACAACAAGGATAAATTTGAATAGTACCGCACAGGACATTGTAGTAACTGTAGGTAGGTACCCATACCCATATGAGTAACACAAAAACTGGTGCACAGCCTTGAACGCTCCAGAGCCGCCTTAACCGTAATTCATTTAATCCCTTTGCATGGCAATGGCTATCCTTGCAACTGTTTCCATTTTCTCTAGTGTTTGTTCATTTATTTATTTTTTTCTATTTACATTTTACATAACTACCAACGAAAAAAAAAAAACACAGACTAAGAAGAATGGAAAACCCTCGCGATGATCTATTTGACGCAAAGATGATTTAAGAGTCAATTTATTATGGGCGAACGTATGAAGCTTCGCTTGTTTAATTTTTCGCATTTGAGGCCGCGCCCCGCTTTTGTGATGGGTGGAAGATATTTATGGCCACCTATAACGTTGAAAGACTATATTGTTGCTTTTATTTTATTATTATTATTATTTTTTTTTTTAGTTTTCTGTGTATGTGTTTGTGTTTGTGTGTATGTTTTATTTAGTCCATGATTTCGCTTGGGAAAAATTACATCAATTTAGTTGAATGCAATCTCTGGGGATATAACATTTTTTATTTTAATTTATATTTCTTTTTATATATATTTTGCTACAGTTACAGTAGCAAATAGGAAATATGATAGAGTATTGTAAAATCGATTGCATGTAGAAGGCGGACAAAATGCTGCCATGTTTTGGAAATGATTTAAAGGTTTCGAATGTAATACAGAGAGAGAGAGAGAGAATGTGTTGAACATTTGGAACATATTATTTTCTATAGTAGAATGAACTAAACATGTATGATTCGGGTATTACAGTAATATTGAGAGTAACTGTTTTAGAACTATTTCATGTTCCTTGTGAGCCTACAGGAAACGTGATGATGTTGTTTTTGTGTGTTATTAATGCGATTTCGCTAATGGAAAGTTCTTGTAATTTTCAAAGTTATACCGACGTAGCATATTACTTTACGTGTTGTTGAATTCTACATTATCTTACATATATATACATTAGATCTGTCTTCGACCTGATTTCAGTTGTACGGCTGTCCGATTGACTTAAAATTTTCAAAATACGTTTATTTCAAAGTCTTCTCCACTATCCTAACGGAAATTCGATTGTAAATATAGACACTGTTAAAGAAAAGACGAAAGGCAATGTTGCATCAAGCGGGGAGAGAGTACGATAAACTGTTTTTGGTAGAGGGGTTAAATACAAGCAATTTTTTGTATAGGAGGGGTTGAATGCACCCAACCTTGCGTCTACTTCAAATCTAACAGTGAAACTAAGCAGGAGGCAGCGTGGCCCCCCATATAAAGGGTGTTTTTTTTAGAGGTTGGTTTTTCGAATAGAGATAAAACTGACATTTTGTGGTCAAATCTGGCAACTCTTATGTCATGTATGTTCAGTTTGGTTTGCCATTTCATCACGAACAGGTTGACAAATGAACAACGCTTGCAAATCGTGCAAAATTTATTTCGAAAATAATGGTTCAGTTCGCGAAGTTTACTACAAGCTTCGACATTATCGACCATCAGAGCAATTAATTCGGTTAACCATGGATCGTTTTCGCACTATGCAGATGCATTTTGGGTCAACAAGCAAAATTGTAGCATTTGGAGTGAAGAGAATCCACATGAGACCATTGAAACGCCATTACATCCACAAAAACTGACTATGTGCCGTGCTCTATGGGCTGGTGGAGTCATTGGGCCATACTTCTTCCGAAATGATGCTGGAGAGTCAGTTACCGTTAATGGAGACTGGTATAGAGCTATGATAACCGACTATTTTGTTCCCGAATGGCATGAATGTGGATGAGATGTGGTTCCAACAAGACGGCGCTACATGCCACACAGCGCACGTCACAATCGATTTATTGAAGGAAACATTCGATGAGCGCATAATTTCGCGGAATGGACCTGTCAAATGGCTACCAAGATCGTGTGATTTGACACCATTGGATTATTTTTTTTGGGAATATGTGAAGTCGCTCGCCTACGCCAACAAACCAGAAACGTAAGGGGACATTCGTGGCGTTATTGCTTGAAAAAGTGGTTGAAAATCGGACCTCTGGACTTGTCTTTATTCGAACCAGGCGCGGCGGCCACATGCCCGAAATCATATTTAAACACTAATGGCATAAATATTTCCTTCCAATTAAAATTGATGGACATTAAAACGATTTTCTTGTATTTTATTTCAATTCGAAGTTCTATACCTCTAAAAAAAACAACCTGTACATATGTATCATGTATAACTGTACATAAAACTAAGTCCACTGTCTTCGAGCAAAATTAAGCCAGTTTGGTGAAGTGATAGCAAAGCTTGATCGAATTAGAAGTTCCAGAATCCGAAGAAGGCCCTATCTCAAAGAACCTATCTCGAAAAAATTGGAGCACGGCCGACTCAGTTGGTATTGTCATGTTCAAATGAGGAACCCTACGAACCCCGTCAAAAAGGCAATGGTAATCAACGTTCCCTTACAATCGCGTAAGAGAGGCAGGCCTAAAAACTCCTGGATCACACAAATGCAGAAACACCAGCATTTGATTGGCCTCAATGATGAAGTAATTCAATATCGGGAGGCCTGCAGACATTTTTTGAGGCGGACCAGTAGGAATGCAGTGAAATGGGAGGGTTATGATCCCTTAAATCCCGTCGTTAAATGGAGAGAAGGAGAAACCGAAGTAAACGAAGGCCAACCTTTTAAAATTGGACTTATTTCAGTTTTAAAATATGAAATAAGGACACAGTACGAAATGCTTTCTCTTGAACCTGCGAAGCGTTCCACGCATGGTACTGTTGTCAATAATAATGTTGATATAGAAAGTAAATAATATCGCTTAAATAGCAAACAATTCAAACTTAATATAAAAATAGTTTTCGTAAATTTCAACTTTCTCAAAAACTAGAAGACCTAGGACTATATGATTTTCTCTGTTCGATAAGGAATAAATAGGGGCAAACAGAAAATTTAGTACTTGGTTTTCCAATTCTGAAAAAATCAGCCTACCAAAAACAGCTTTCAATATTGAGCAAGAATAGCTTTTGAAAGCAGAGAATTATAAGAGAAAAAAAGACTGTGGATAATGCTTTAGAAGTTTGTGGAAGACAGAAAAATACACTTCGGGTCGTGCAGCGAGCGTCAGACACTTGTTTTTTATACACTTTTAAAATGGAACCGGATCTTGATATATCAATGATTTGGCAAAAAGAAAAGAGCCAATCATAACCTAAATGGTGCGAAATGAATCATTTTTAGGTCAACGCCCCTTAAGTTAGGCCTGTAGAATATTTATATCTACGGGCTACATTCGTCAAGTGCTGTAGAGTCTGTGGTGGGGTGAAAACGCCAACGTTTGCAAAGAATTTGACTCTCGAAACGACCAATAATATCCTCATCGTCTTTGGAAGGGTCCACGCTGGAAATCCATACAGCAGGACTAGGATTAAGGTCTTGTATGGTTCTTGCCTGCTCTGCCCAAAACCAGCATTATTTGTTGTTTTATATCCTAAATTGTAGCTGAAGATTATGACATTCCTGATGACAGCAAAGACAATACTTTTATTTACTCATTTAAGGCAAAACTAGATATAGCTCTGTATTGCTCTTGGCTCTATAGATGCGGTCATATACTAAAAAAAAAAGGTGGTTGGATCTGAAGTAGAGCGAATATTTTGTCAATTGAGGACTTGCCGGGCGTTAAACCGCACTGATAGAGTTCAACCAGTTCGTTGACAAATAAATTGAGGCGCTCACATTTATGACAGACGTGATCTGAAAAGCGATGTTAAGGAGACTTATTCATTTCAAGTTATTCCTTTCTTGTAACCGGGCAAACGATTCTGAAGTTCATTTAAGGCATACTTTCTTCCGACCGTGGAAGTCAGTCGGATAGACTGTCCGCCCCATCAACTTTGATGGACTAAAGTTAAGATATTGGACGGAATTCCAATGGTTCGTTCTGCCTCACAACGGCTTTTGTGTCTTCTTCGCCTCTTAGCAGTCTGAAGGTTTTTTTCATATCCTCAGCACTGACTGTGACTCCACTACAAGGTTTCCTTGTTTATCTCTGCATGTCTCTGTTCGAGTCTGTTTCTTTTGATAAGATCTTTTTACCTCTTGGTAAAAACTTCCGAACAGTATTCCCGGAGTAGAACCTCTCTATTTCCTCGAGGACATGCTTCTTCTCTTCTGTTTTGCTCGTTGAGCGTACAATCCGCTCTTGTCTTTTGTGCAGCACCGCTTTGTAAGCATGCCATTTTGCTGCCGGCACACATTATCAAACCAAGGATTATATTGGGTGAGAAACCTAGAACATCAACAACTAGATGCTGGCGAATCAAATGACTTCTTAATTAATACGCGATAAGCATGGCGTGAGCGCATATCAGTCTGATGTTGTCGAATTTACCTTTGATATGGAGTGTTATAAGCACAAGCACGTATCGAAAGCACAAGACTTCTTTCCTTAGTTTAGAAAGCAGCAGATCCATCTGCGTGGACAGTCAAACAGCACTTAAAGTAATCGGCTCTAACCTTGTAAACGCGAAGTGCGTAACAGATTGCCTCTTGGCACTAAGGGCTACACGTCATCACCCGGTTCTACTCTGCTGGGTCCTAGGACACGTTGGTGTTGAAAAAAATCAAAAAGCGGATGAACTGGCAAGATACGGCTTTGATCTGAACCCACTACTAGCAGACGGAGAGGTGCTTCCATCTTTTAACACCGCTAAGACTTTTATTGACGACGTCATCCTACAGCTGGCTAAGGAACAATGGAGCAACACCAGCGGTTGCGTCATAACCTGTGAAGCCTGTGGCCTGTTTTCGACATCAAAAGATCTCTCTTAACAGAGGTCAAATCCGGATGCTCTTTGCAAATGACTTCTGCAGAAGCTGCAGAGACAAGGAGGACTTAGAGTCCGTGGAACATCTCATATGCCACTGCCCAGCTCTACAAGAACGCCGCTTATCCTGCATGGGAGCACGGTTCTTCGAAAGCTTGCACGACGTGGCTAGGCTACCTCTATCAGACCGCAACAGATCTAAGTGGTTTTGTTAGTCGCATTTCCTTGCATGTACAAACAGGGTACTCACAATGGGCCTTTACGGCCTCCGAGTGAAATTTCCTTCTGGTGCAAAATAGCCCTCCTAACCTAACCGAACCTAGTCTGGCGCTTACAAGAAATCCGCATAGAATAAGACGCTGCTTTCGATTCATTGTTCGTATTTCATTTCACCACCGCTCTTTATACGAACTTCAAAACTAATCCGTCCAACCATTTCGCCAGGCGACTTCTGGACAGACAGCCAGAGGGACCCGCTTTTTTCGACTTCCCTATAGGCTTATACGTCCTAAAAAAAATAATTAAAAACCCAACACCTTTGGACAAACCACAGCGGTGTATCTGTTTGGGGGGTCAAAACTCACCAAAGAAAACCAAATGTATGTAATTTACTTTAACAAATTTCGCACAATTTTCTTCAGCCAACCGCAGCCGACCAGATAGTCAAACGCTTGCGTGATATTTTACTTTTGCGTCGGTTTTATTTTAAATTTTTTTATCACTTTTGTGGATTTTTATTAAATCCCAACGGCAAAATGAAAATTTTGTTGTTTACTGTTGAAATTAAAGAACGAGAAAGAGTAGAATGTGCTCGGGAAAAAATATCACACCCTCTTTATCTTGCGTCAACCAGCAGTCTAACATCGAAAGATAAATATCCATGAGTTTGACGCGGCACAGGCACGGATGTCTTCTCTTGTAAGTGGTTCCAGGACGACTTGAATAACGTCCTTCGCTTTCGTCTTTGCCTTTGCCGCCGCTACTACTACTGCTACTGCTAGAGCGCTTGATGACAAGGGCGAACGCTAAGAAGAACCATAAAGGATTTGATTCGTAAGTTCAGCAATGAATAGTGCGAGTGTGGGAAGACGGGAAGATGGGATGACGGGAAGAAGCGGGTTTGAAGACTCTGCTGTATGTGAATACTTTGGTATTTCGATACAAGTGGCAGTTTTCGCCAAATGTTGGTGGTGGATGGGGAATACTTTAGGGGTAATAAATATTGTACTAGACATCTCTTTCGACTTGGAGTCGGGTTTTTGCGGGAGGAGCTGCTGGGGTGGTGCTCTTGATGAAACAAGGGTATGAAATTCCAACCGGTTCTGCCTGTGGTGTGGCAGAATGCGAAGTACTTAACTGTGTATGGCTGTGTGTTTGCCAGTGTGAGTTATAATGTTTTAATTGATTTTACTAAAGGATTCTAGGGGATGTGAATCGTACATATATACATAGTAGATATATATATTTTTTTTTACAAATTAATGTTTCAATTAAAAAGTTCATTACAATTTTCTTTCAAATTTCTAAATAAAAAGTTAAGTGGAAATACTTTTGTAGTTTTCTTTTTTCTTTTTTTTTGTTTGTTTTGTTTGCTTGATGGATGAACTCTTTGAACATTGATGGATTTATCCTTTAATTTCGAATTTGCCTTGTGGTGAGTTCTTTTGCGTACGTTCGTGCCCGAATAAAGAAGAACGGAGGATAAGACTTGGTAAATTCTGGTCTATTATCATTTTGTTTGTTCTTCCGATTCTTCGAATTGGCATAATATTTACCTTTTTCGGTTTGTTAATTGCTATGGGGGAGCTCCTTTTAAGTTCGCGATGATGTTGTTGATTAGTTTATTGTTCTCAAGTTTATTTATAGTTTATTGTTCTTTCCCATCGAAAGTTGTTGCCTCAATTATATTGTGATTTTTTCTTCTATTTTGTTTACTGTCACTTTTATCGTCGAGAGATCGATTAAAAAGCAGTGATGACGGGGGCGTGAACAACAAGGCATAAGTTCGAACCTAACCACCACTCCTATGCTATGTTCCTCGCGAAGCATTTACACAGCGATGAAAGCATTTCGAACATTTTTAAGACTTTTTGACTTTAACTGCAGTTTTCGATTTGATTGGATCTTCTGGCTTTGGCTAAACTTATTTTTATGGTCAAGGTTTTAAAGGATCGTGAGATTCATAAAACTCAATCTTATGTTACAGAAAAATACTCCCAGCGCTGTGACCATCTTCAGCTCGGCAGTTAGATGCGCCTGTAGAGTATCGCATATCAATAACTCTCAAGGTAAAGGGTGATCCATTTCGAGGTTCCCTATTTTAAAAAAAAAAAAACACAGAAAATTCAAATTTAATGGAGAATGTTTATTATCATTTGAAAGAACATTCTTTGGCATTTATTTTTTGAAGATTATGTCTATCAAATGTTTGCCGTTGCTACGTTGAGTCCAATTTTCGATCACTCGTTCGAGCATTTCGACTGGTAACTGGCGAATGACACGCGTGATGTTTTCCTCCAAGGCCTGAATCGAAGCGGGTTTGTCGGCATAAGCTTTTGACTTTACATATCCCCACAGGAAAAAGTCTAACGGTGTGATATCACACGGTCTTGGTGGCCAATCGACCGGCCCAAAACGTGAAATTATGTGCTCACCGAAATGTTCTCTCAATAAGTCCATTGATTGATGCGATGTGTGGGAAGTGGCGCCGTCTTGCTGAAACCAAATGTCGCCGAGATCACGAGCTTCAATTTCAGGCATCAAATAGTCGGTTATCATGGCACGATAACGGTCGCCGTTGACGGTTACGTTCGCACCGGCATAATTTTTAAAGAAATATGTCGCTTGGGAAGGTCGAGCGGCTTCAGTTGTTGCACAAGCTGTATTTTGTACGCTTTCAATTTAAGATCTTGACGTAAAATGCGCCAAGTCGTTCCAAACGTCAGTCCGAGTTGCTGCGAACGGCGCCGAATCGACTCTCTACGGTCTTCGTGTACACTCTCAGCTACAGCCGCTTTATTTTCTTCACAGCGTGCTGGATGTGGTCTATTCGGTCGAATATTATCCAATAATGAATGCTGGGTCTCAAAATGGGTGATGATGTTGCGAATAGTACGCTCAGTAGGCCGATTATGTTGACCATAAGTTGAGCGAAGTGCACGAAACACATTCCTCACAGAACGTGAATTTTCATAATAAAGTTGAACAATTTGTAAACGTTGTTCACGCGTAAGTCTTTCCATTATGAAATGCCAAACAATACTAAACAAAAATAACATGACAGCATGACACGACTCACACGTGATCTGTCAAAAAAGGGTATTGAAAAAAGTATCTCTACTTGGATCACCCGTTACAACTGATGAACTTTTGATGAAATTTCAAGAACTCAAAACTCTGAAATGTCTTAAAAAATCTGAAATAGGATTTCAATTTTCCAAGCTGTTCAGGTATATTTGTTGAGTTTTATGATTTGAGTTGAAGGTATATAAAGGGTGTCCCTACATTCAAGCAAGATTTAAAAATTTTGGTTGACAGCTGACAGTTTAAGATTAGTGAAAATAAAGCACTTCACTTCGTTGCTGATCAATATGTCAAAAACAATGAAAGTTTGGCGGCCATAGTTCGCAAATTTGAAAAAGAAAATAATAGATATGACAATGAAGAGAGTAATTAATAAATTCAGGAAATTTTTCTTGATTGGCGATGCTAAATAGACTGTCCTTGCAATAAAAAAACAAATACCTTCACAATGTGACAGATCTTGGGCTGAAGTCATCATTGACTGTACTCCTTCAAATATGAGGCTGGTCAAGCAGCGATTTTTACTGGTGCTCGATGAGAACCGAGTTCATTCTACCCAAATTTATAAATAATATTTATATGGACTACATGTGGTTTCAACAATACGGCGCTACATGCCATTCAGCCCGTAAAACAATTCAACTACAGCTTGAGTCATTCTCTGGTCGTGAACTCCCTCCTTCGGTGATTAAAATTAACACCACTGGATTTCTTTTGATGGAGTTATTTTAATTCAAAAGTTTATGCAAACAAGCCCACAGCCAAACATGCATTAAAGGAGAAACTCAGCTACACTTATGCAAAATGACCGTTAAAAAAGTTGACAAAAAGTGCGAATTGTAAATCTTGTAATCTTGCGTGAATTTTGAACCACACTGTAGAATCTGAGATTCAAGATTTGGAAGAAACTACAGAGTTGGCGAAGGAAGCCAGGAAGAAAATCTGCGACGGACAACTTTAGCAAAATCTTTTAAAGGGAGAACTGCAAAAACCAAGACTTCCATGACGACATACAGCGTTGCATTGTTAGAAATTACATTTATTCGTTACGCATTCGAAGGATGATTTCCTAAGGCATCGAAATTGTGCTCGATAATTTTGCTTGTCTTTGGTTACATTGGAGGATTTTTGCGACAAACGATCCTGTTTTAAATAATTCTTTTCCTGAAGCATGAATAAGTGAAGTTCAGCATTGGAGAAGATGCATCGCACAGAAGGATCTCAAAAATAACTTGAAAGCATGAATCCTTTCCAAACATCTGATTAACTATTCAGCCACTCACCACAGCAGTAAACAATATATCGCTTTCTGCCTTTTTTCAAATTGGGCCTGCTATCCCAAATATTCGTATATTGCGATGCTTACGTGGACGTTGACGCAATACTTAACAAATTCCTTTTCAACTTCGGGCGAGAACGCAATTAAAAAAGAAGTGATGCATTTCCGAGTGTTTTAATTTTCGTTTTTCAGCGAGTTTTCGAAAGAACCTTCTGTGATCTTTTGAGAAAATCCTCCGTAATACGCTATACGGTCCCGGGCATGCTGCTTGCAGTTATCCATACTAAGCGCACTGGCTCTGCAACGACTTGCTCTTTTAAACGGAGGTTCGGCCTTTCTTGTCATCTCGGACCTGGGAGCTGGGAGCTGGGAGCTGGGTTTCAAAGATTCTCTTGGCATTATTGTGCATTCGCTTGATGTGGCAGTCGACGTGTTTTGGCATTTTGAACTACATCCGCATCTTGGTGCTCCTCCATTCGCCCTCCTCGCACAAAGGGCAAACTCTTAAAAGAGTATAGTATCTGCTCACCTTTACTGCTTATCAGCTAGCAATCAGCACTATAGAGCAGAACTGGAAGCAAACTGGAGAGCAGTTTTCTACACTTCGTCTTTCGAGTTAGGAGCTTTGAACCCATTTTTTTTTTTGCGAGACCTAAGTTGCAGCGGTGCAGTGGCGTAGTGGTTAAGTGCGTTGGACCACTAAGCAAGAGGTCGCTCAAATCTTCAAATCCCGACCTGTACCATCAGAAAGATTTCATTCGCTGCCCCACCTCTTGCGAACGCCTGACAAACTTCCAAGAGTAAGAAATGAATCCCCCCATTTGTGTCAAAAATATAACTTCGCACACACAATGGTTAAAGAACCTAGGCTTTACCTCCTGTATTGTCCTGTTTACGCCTAATATTTTTATTTTTAAGTTGCAGCGGTTTCTTCGTTAAAGTATCGTTTGAAAAGCCGATTTAAGTGCACTCCTTAATCAACTCGGAGTTTTTCCTTGTTTTTTGAAAGCATGTATTTGGTTTTATCCTCGTTTACTGCTGGAAGACGAAAATAATTCTAAAGTCTCGACTTGGAATTCGTTAGTCGATGTCCAGGATTTGGTTTAGTGTGAAAATTTGGTCTATTGTCGATTTGCCGGGCCGGAAGCCACACTGAAACATGCCGATTAGTGTGTTGTCAAACAGCTTGATTCGTTTACACAGTACGTTGGATAGGATCTTATATGCGACATTAAGCAGGGATATGCCTCGATAGTTCTTGCCAGACATAGTATGGCCTTTCTTGTAGATGGAGGCATATGGAGCTGATAGTCCACCCAAAACATTACCACTTATATGTTTACATAGTTGTGATAAATTTATCAAATGCGACCATTGACAGTTAAAGGAATTGCTCCACACAGTAACAAAACGATGTAATTCGATATGTCAACCAAACATGTTTTTTTTTTGTATTTCAAACAAATAAAATCACATCTGAAGATCTCATTCAATCTCAAACGATTTTTTACTTGGTCCCATAAGTACCAAGCGTAACAAAGGAATTACCACAAGAAACACAAAATGAAAGCCAAAATCAAAATACTATGTATGACTGGACACGTACATAAATCCCACCCGTTGCCATTACTAATGGCATATTCATTACAATCGCTACCATAGTTAGGGTTTAGGGTTTACCTTTCCATCTACCAACCATTCCACATGTTTGTCCTTTGCTCCATCGTAATTAATATATTCGATATTATTCTACTTAATTTTGTTAACCAGAGCTTCATTTTTTTTTCTAGTCCATATTTGTTTGTTTCAGTTCGGTATCCTTTGTATTTTGTCTGCTTGCGAAATTCATTAAGTAAGTTGACGTCGTTAAGTACCCTCAGTGCGTGAGTGTACACAAAAAGGATCTATGTACGACTACAAGTATACAACACATAAGCCCTCAAAGAGCAACTGTTGCAGCACTAATATAGAAACGTTCCTTAATTACTATACTATGCGTAGATTGGGGGGAAAGTATCTTAATGCTAGGCCAACCAACAGATGCTGTACAAGTGGAAAATATAATCGGTGGCGTACAAAGGAGGTTAAGCAGATACGCACAAATTGCTGTCTATTCATTTCTGCTTACCACTTGAGGCAAATAGTTTGGTTTGAATTAAAATTATAACTCTCACTCAAATTGGAACGTTCTCTTGAAATTTTTCCACATCTAAAAAACAGTATTTCGTACTTCATTATCCTTCTCAGTTTGTTTATTTGGTTTTGTTAATCCCAACTCGACATCAGTTCATTTATCTTGCGTGTATGCGAAAAACGCAGACAAATTTATAATAAAAAAAAAATTAATGCGTAGCACCGACATGATTTCGCAGGCTAAAAAGGAATATAAAAGCAAACCAATTTCACCTGAACATATGTGAAAAGAGTTCAACATCCTTTCGATGTTACTATAAAGAAGAGTGAAGTTTAATGGGGTTTGTTGTTGTGTTTTTCTGTTTGTGTTTGTTTTGTTCGTATATTGTGTAAAAAAATCATTTTTACCTTAAATAACTCTGTGGTAAGATACGTTTCCAAATAAGCCAGATGTTCTTTAAGGGATAAAACATTTTTCAGTGCAAGAGAGAGTTAACTTTTTTTTTTTTTTTCGTCGGTAATGGGGGATGTTTGGTGTTTTTTTTTTTTTTTTGAAAGGGAAAATTCAACAAAGCACCAGAGGTTGCACGTAATTTAAATTTTTAATGACTTTCTGGAGAGGTAGGTAGTTAAAATCGCCATTCGTATTAATTATGCTGGGGGGGATAGCGACAGGATTTAAATGATACAGAATTCGATGAAATTGAAATTTGTATCGGTGTAGCGTTGGTAAGCTTCTAAATTTTTTATTCATTCTTCGCAGCCATTATTTGAATAAAAACCTTGCAAACTATTCAATTCATCCTCCCTTTTAAACAACGTAAGGAGCTCAAGATTTGATCAAAGTGGCAGCTGATTTTTTGGTTAAAGAATCCTCTTGTTGATCTGCGTTGAATTTTGGTGCAAAGTCAAGTCGTATACAAAGCTTCAGATTTATGATAGCGCGCAAGGGAGGAGCTCAAACTTAACTGAAGGATCAAAATACCGAATAGAGAATATTACACTGAAACTTTTTTTTTTTTATAAATGTAAGGGACTTTGGAAACCCTAAAATGAAGTGACACAGTGCAGGCATTAGGCAAGTGAAGGATTAGAAAAAAGGAGATACCGATGCACGTTGGTTTTAAATGCTGGTAAATTATAATGTGCAAGAAAACTGAGCGTGGTAGAGCATTCCACATTCGGATTGTACGGTTGAGAAAGGAATCTTTATTTTTCACAGTACGTCCGAAAACAGGCTTAAGGGTAAACTGATGTGAATTCCTAGCATGGCGAGTATTGCGGTTGAATTGCTGTAGGGGTGGAATGCAACTGGCTATTTCATTTGAGCACTTGTGGTGGAAATACCGCTAAAACAATGACAGGCAGGAGACATTACGACGATGACTAAGAGGGTCAAGCGATTTCGTGATGTCTCTATCTCCAATAAGTAATCGCACGCTTTTGAATCCTACCAAGTAGCTCCAAATATGTTATTGGTGCACCAGACCAGTAATGAGCATTGAACGCAAGTTTTGGGCGAATAAACGCCTTATAAATTGTTGCCCGATCAGAAGGGATGAAACACTTCTTGCATCGCTTAAAGAAGCTTAGACATTTCGCAGCGTTCTTGGCGACATCGAATAAGTGGTCATTCCAACGAAGTTTGTCATTAACACACATACCGAGAACAGAAAGTCTTTCGGTTTCAGCGATGCAAGTGCCATCCATGGATAATGGCAGAGTATTGGGGTTTTGCTTAAATGACAGAAGACAGCATTGTGTTTTGGAAGCATTAAATTCTACTCTATTGGTTTTACCCCACTTAAGAATACTGTCAAGGTCAGAATTAAGCTTAACATACATTTCCGTTTCGGTTTTCCAGCGTAGAAGAACACCTCTTCGGAACGATGGGGGAAATACCATCTGGGCCAGCGGATTTGTGAATGTTGAGATCTTGAAGTACTCTTGCCACAGTACGGGTGCGGAAGTGGATTTGTCCCATGGAGTGTTCTACGATGGGGGAAATACCATCTGGGCCAGCGGATTTGTGAATGTTGAGATCTTGAAGTACTCTTGCCACAGTACGGGTGCTGAAGTGGATTTGTTCCATGGAGTGTTCTACGCGCTCGAGTACTGGGGGAGATAAAGCACAATCTGGGAGCTAGCAATCTCTTGAGCTAGCTGCAAAATGAGCAGCAAGCAGATTGGCTTTGTCTGAAGAGCTGACAGCTGGAATGTCATTGCAAATGAGTGTCGGGATAGATGAAGAGGCCAACTTTTTAATATTCCTAACAAACGACCAAAAGTTTCTACTACCGGTGGGACTTTGTAGTATTTTTTGCCTCAACTCTTGATCGTAGGTGAATTTGACACGTTTAATGTGGGCATTGCAGTTATTTCTGGCTCGTTTAAACTTTTTTTGGTTTTCCTCTGTTGGGATGGCCTTAAATGACCGAAGACTTACCTCTTTAGCCCTGATAACTTCTTTACAGCTCAAGTCACACCACGCGTTTTCCTTAGGTCTGATACACTTTATCCTGTTAGGGATGAAGCTTGTTCTTAAACTGTGTGGCTGGAGTACGAGAAATTCGCCGATATGATACAATGGTCTGATGAACCTAGAGGCGATAATACATTTAAAGTGTATTTATCAGGGTGAGAGGTAAGAAACAAGTCCAGAGTGTTGGCGTTTTGACCGCTAATGTCCGGTATCCGTGTCGGCTCATTCACAATCTAGGTTAAATTATTAACCTCAGCAAAGATCTCGACATACCTTCCTTCAGGTGTTATCTGTCCAGAATGTCGAAGCCAACAATATTTAGAATTGAAGAAGAATTGTGTTAGTTGAAATCGCCCGCAATGACGATTTCAGTACGAGGATAATGGGTTACAATTCTGGTGATGGAATCAGGCAGTGCATCAAACTCATTATAAGTTGAATGCCTGTCCGGGTTAGGGCTTCTGTAAATAAAACAGTAGTGAATAAATTTACTTCCGGATTGGAACATTGGCCATATTGAGGTAGAAGTTGGTAGGCTACATCACAACGCGACCCGCTATTCGCTAGATGATGCCCTATGATGCCAAGTGCACGCAAAAACATACGACACTTACTATAGAAAAGCAAAGCAGCAGAAAACGTGTGAGTGGGACTGGAGGGATTGCCCTAACACAATGCACTTTTCCTTTTTTTTATGACCACTTGAACACTGCACACACGTATCACACTGTATTTTTATACCCTATCCTAAAGAGTATATTAATTTTGACACATAGTTTGTAACACCCCTTAATATTCGTCGTAGACCCATAAAAGTATATATATTTATGATCAGGACCAAATCCTAAGACTATTTAGCAATGTCCGTCCGTCCGTCCGTCCGTATCAACTTTTGAGGCCTTTAAAGTAATTCTAGGAGGCTGAAATTTGGAGCATATACTCCCTAGGGTCCCGAAATGGTAAAGTGTTAAAAGTTTTTAAATCCGCCCACTGCCACGCCCACAATTTTGAAAAAACCGTTTTAAGGCTAAAGTTAGAGAGATAAAGTTGTAAAACCTTCACAAGATATGTAGGTACTGCCTACCTTTTTAAATTTGTCATACTAAGTTTTTTGCCACGCCTACTTTTTGTGGGCGTTTTTCACTAAAATGCTGTTTTCTTTGAAAATGTTCATAGAAATCGAAGCCAATATTTTTTCCAATAAATCGCCCGCACAAAGTTTTTGGCCACGCCCACTTTTTGGGGGCTTTTTTCCAAAAAATATTTGAAATGAAATGCTATGTATCATCTTCCTTATGAATTTTTCCTTTGGGGTACATAGGATAGGATAGGGTATCATACTGTTCGCCCCAAGCGGACTGTAGCCTTTCCTTATGTTTTTTTTTGGCGACGAGTGCGCGCGCGATTAGCGTTTTCTTTTTTTGTGTACACGGCCGGTGGTCAACTTGAGGAGAAATGCGTGTGCACGCGTCGGGAGGCAGTTCGGCACTCACTGTTTATGATTTTCGACTGCAGTGTACCAGTGAATTTGCACGGTTATACTGTAATACAGATGGATACTTTTTAAGAAAAGTCAGACCCACAGAGCATGCTTTGTTAAAAATTATTTTTCACCGGGCACATCGCGAGGGACAATTAACTGAATACGATGTTCGGCTCTTTACAGAAATATTGGTTAATCATGCGAGAATCTTAGACCTAAAATTTTTCGCCAACAATCTGATCGGCTGCTCCGTCAAAATCAGCAAGGACATCACCGAGCCCTTCAATGCTGAAAAAGGTTTGAGGCAAGGCCACTGCGTTGAATCAATTGTGGGTGCAGAACTCCGGTTCAAATCCGACCCGTACTACCTGAAAGTTTTTATTCGCTGCCCCACCACTTGCGAACGTCTAACAAACATCCAAGAGTTAGAAATGTCATGAGAAGCTTGTCAAAAATAAATTGCCGCTCGGAATTGGCATTCGATTCGTGTCAAAAAATATAGCTTCACACCCACAATTCGCAGAACTAGGCTTTAGGTCCTGTATGGACCGTTTACGCTTAATATTTATTAAGTATTAAGCACTATCAGCTTTGTGTCGTGGAATGCTTATTGCAAGCAGCTTATTTGGAAGCAATTGTACCTACGAAACTCAGAAGCCAAAACAGAGGTTCAACATGTCAAAAGTCTGTTCAATTGCTTCCATATGCTGACGATATTGACTAGTTCTGAAACGGAGGCGCTGAATAAGAACAAAACGAAGTGTATGCTGTCCACGAGAAAGACCTCTCAGCATTGACGACTCGGACAAAATGTCCCAATGAACAGATACATCGTCGAAGTAGTTTAAAACTGTCTACAGACTGCGCTCTACTATCAATTCGTAAAATTAAAAAAGCTGAAATAGAAGGACTTCGATGCCTAGGGCACGTGATGCAAATAGACGGCAACACACCAGTACAGCGAGTCTGAAGTCCGAGGGACCGACCTGACTGCATGGGCTTGATGGTTGAGGCCGTGGTCCATCACGGACTCGCTATTTAAAGGGTGAAGTAAGTCAACAAAATGAAAAAGTCTGACAATGCGTGATGCCCGCCCTGAACCCGAGAGATATCTAGAAAGCCTGACGAATGGTAACCCTAATCGCGTGGCATTCAACACATTGGAATTGTCGCACAAATTCCACCGATTGTCCTTTCACATTTTGACGAAAACAAAAATGAAAACGAAAACTTAAATACGGGATCCTTTCACATTGCAAATCCTTTAAAACAGACGACAGTAATATTCTTTTTAAGTTATCTGATCATCTGGTACAAGGAATTAATAAATAAATAAATATATATGCCTACATGTTGAAGGTACGAACCTATCTATATCTTAGCAATTAAACAACTCCGTGTGGGGCAGTTAATTTATTTGATTACGACCATCTGTCTGCAGGAAATGGTCCACTGCGATCTCGATTTCCATTGAAACGCACACACTCACCCCACATACGTACATCAGCATCACTAGCAGCAGCGTTAAATAATTACGTTCGATTAACGGCACGCACGCACATGTTCATTCGACTAGCATCTACCCACATTCACTGCTACGTCCGCATCATCACTGGCGGGTTCACTTCACTACCCAATACTTGCGAAGTATCGATGCGATATTTTCTTTCATTGGAACTCGAGCTCGAACTCAAACTCACACTCTACACGACCGCCCATCACCACACTCCGCCCCAATCCAATTTTACTTAACACTTTATATTGACGTCATTGAAGGACAGGAATCCTTCCATGCATGGCATGTTGAAGATATGTATTTGCGCGTATGTGTACGTGGGATGAATAGGAAACAAAAACAACAACAAGAAAAAAAATAAGCTCCGGTAAGGTTGACTGAAATGTGATTGACTCCTCTTCACCTAAACATCACAACTGTCGGTCGTTCATCGTCACCATCATCAGAATCTGTCGCATTTGCATGATGCGAATGGGCTCCAAAGGAGATACACGCGTACATAGATACTCAGCCAATTTCATTTTAAAACTAAATGCAGCAGCAGCAGGAACAGATCTAGGCTATTCGCTATTTCGATGGACAGCGGCAATCGGTTTGAACTTTCAACGGAAAATAAGCACTTTACGTTGTTGCCTGGCATTTCCCTTTTTTATTTAACACTCGGGCGGGGGTGGCGGTAACTCACTGAGCTTCCGTTACTCAACTATGCATGAGGCAAAATGCATGGCTCATACATCCTTGAGGAGCGCTGGCAGGGGACTGCGCGCACAGGACGATACATTTATTGGAACTTAGGTAACGAGTCGTCGGTTACGGCACGGCCGTCCGTCGTCGGTCGCCTGCTCCTCTCTACGCTGGGTAGGCGTCTAGGTGTACCATATGCGAGAGTGTTCTGTGTCCAGCCATGTGGGAAAATTTAATAATTGATTGGCATTGGCACCTTAACAGGCTTTTATACTTTGTTGTTGCTGTTGCTGTTGTTGTTGGTTCAAAATGCATTGGGAAAAAAAATATACAAACAGTTGGAAAAAAAGAACATTGAGTTCTGTACGCCCATGGTTAGTACTGTGGTCGAGCTGACTCTGACTGTGTGCTAATGGTGGGTGCAATAGGTGATGATGACGATGGTGCAATGCTATCTCGATTGGGAATTCGTTTTGCACTTCTGTAAGCATGTGGAATATGTATTCGGTAAAATGGTGGGGTTCAATTAAATGATTCCACCTTACTAATGATTGATGACTTCGGTGGAGTGATCTATGTGCATTAGTCGGCAGTAAATATCTCGGGTTTGGCAGCAGCGCAAGTTTTGTCCGCGGATTTTGTTGAACTCGAACAGATACTATTTGCAGTTGCTGTTTTACTTTCGTTGGTTCTTTACGAAACAAAAAACGGGGGTTTTTGGTGAACTTTAACAGACGAAATAGATTTTTGTTTAATCTATGAATCTTTCCTGATCGTTATTCCAGATACTGAGAAGGGCGTCCTACTTTATTGCCTTCTCAGGCGAAGGAAACATTTAATTGTGCTCGATCTTAGATTGTATTGTTCATGTAAAATGGATTGTTTTACCTGATGGCGGCAAGCCGGTCGTCTTCGCTGTCAAACAGTCTACAGAGTTTGGTTTTGCATACAATCAACTACACATCCCTCACTGCCTTGACATCGAATGATTTTGGTACATCCTCCCATCTTCTCCATTGAAAAACAATTTTTTTTCCCTTTGGTCTTCAACGGAAAAGATTGAAGGTTAGGGTAAGACAGGGGTGTGATGCAAGAGTCATTAGCCTAGGGAACCGGCTGAATTCTTAATCAAAACGGTAGACAGAGAACCAAAAAACTTTCCCTTTAGAAGCAACCAATTACCCTACAAAAGCCAAGAAGGCCTTTGAAGTTGGAACCGGCTAATTCCTCCAAAGCTTCGAAGAAGTATCTCCCTAAGAATTTCTTACGACTTCGTTAGATTACCTCGCATTCACACAATATGCGCGGTATATCCTCTGCAGATCTCTGTATGCAGATGTCTGTATCTGACAGTCCAAGTCTCTTTGCATGTTTTCCCAAGAGGCAATGCCCTGTCAGGATTCCTACAAGTATTTTTAGCTAAGTTTTATAGACTATTACAGCTCATAAGCGGTTCTCGTTCCCCCTCGCAGCACAGCTTGCTAATCGTGTTGATTTGCGGTGGTGGTGGTGGTTGAAATACAGCAAGAAATTGCTGCGCTTCCGATGGCTTCTTATTGGTACTACGAAGTTAATACAGGTGTAAAGAACTTCGCTGTGATTTGAAAGTAAGGCAAATGTTCTTGTTTTTTATTGTGATTGCAGTGGATTAAATTGAAAAATCCGTGAGTACACTCTTTTGGACCTTAAGCCACTAACCAGACAGAGATTGGTTAGAAATGAAGAAAATAAAGCTGCCCGCTATCAGTATCGAAGAATACCCAGAAATGACGATTCGGCGCCGACCTATTTTTGCCTACATCCACATAAGATAGTGCTGACACATAGACAAAACCGGGAGTTCGCTAATTGGGGAGCTAGTACTGTTTAGCTAGAATCTCGGATATGACTCATTTTTGGCTGAAGAAAAAGTGCCGTAATTAGAGCGAACACAAATGTTCGCCCAAGCATTAATACATCCACAACGATTGACTATTTTATGGTGCGGTTTATGGCATGGTGGCATCATCGGACCTTCGAAATGAGGAAGTAGACACCGATGAGAGCGATGTTAACCAACTTTCTGTGGTCAGAGTTTGACAACATCGATGCATTCGAGCTGCTGTTGCAATAAGACGGCTCTACAAGTCATACAAGCGACGCGAATCCCCGTAGTGGTGAAGGAGAAATTTGACGACTTACTGCGAGCGTACATCAACTGGGAGCCGCGATAATACGATATGACACCACTCGATACAAGCTAACCACTTTGGATGAGCTCGAAGCCAACATTTGATACGATATTTTCCCGGAACAGAGCCGCACATATTGGACCAAACGGTTGAAGCACTACCACCGAAGCCGAGGTGCATCAATTTAATATCTCAAACCGCTGTTAACGGCAACATTTATCGGGTCTACCTTTACATTAAGTGGTAACATGGGTTTCGCAGCTTCAAAAAATCGATTTTTCAACATCTCGAGAATATTATCCTAAATTTTAAAGTCATTCCGAATAAAAATTTCGGAGATATAGCCTTTGGAAGGTGCGCACTCAATTGAATCACGAGGTTTATTTGAGGTTATGAAAACTTTAAACGCGTTTTCAAAGTCGGTTGTCAAAAGTTCTCGAAAACCACTCAACCGATCTTGATGAAATTTTACAAGGGTATGTCTACGATTCACGAAGCCTTGAACGAAGGATTTTTTTTTCAATCAATCACAAACTATTTAAAAAAAGAAAAGTTGAGCAAATTTTACCAAAATTAGCATTTTTTTGTAAAAAGGTCTGCCAAAAATCCAATTGTCACTTCCTCTTTTCCCCTTCGTGCAAATTCTAGTTTATGGTCTTAACTAAAGCACAATTTTTTTTTTCAGTTCTACTGTTAACGCGGAGGCACCTTTTTTCGAGGGATCACCGGAAATGACGTCACAATGACGCAGTTTTAGCGTCAACCATGTAACCCCTTTAAGTGACGAAACGGCAACTTTTCATCCGGCAGAAAAGTCAATAAGCTCGAGACACTTTCCAAAGTCGATTGTAAACTATAATTTTCGATTGTGCTACAACTTAGTTCCTCCTTGTCTCATTTCGTTGTAGAATCACCTCTTACCCAATAATGCATCGCTTAACTAAACTTATTCGTTGCAGTAAGGTTGGGCTAAGGTTCCGCTTAGTTTTTAACTTTAAAAAGCAACTCACTGTACCATCTTATAATATGGCGCATCCCTCTTAGATGGCTATTTACTCCATCTATGTTTATTTATTTATGAACTAAATGAAACGTGCAAAATTATTGCGCATTACATCGGTCCTGCGCCATATTTGAGATGATAATTTAAAATAAGGATCTACCACAGTCCATCTAGATATCTGGATATCTTTTGACCAATGTCACTTCAAATCGCTTACATCTTGTTTTCAGCTATGTCTATGGAAGGACATACACTGCTGCTGTAAATTGGAACTAACATAATCAATTTTTCTGGCTTTTATCAAGTCCTCTGTTCAAGTTGAAAACGTATGTGAACACGTCCAAAAAGTTTACTGCCTGCCAAGGAGAAAACTGTGCGAAAAAAACTTTTCGAACATCTTGAAGGCATTCCTCCAAGGTATCGATAAAATTGTTTTTTTTATTTTGGTCTTTATATGTTGGTACGAGTATGTGCCTCCGAATATTCTCCACATCGAATAAAATTCCCTTTTTCTGTTTTGATTTGTACATCTCTTCCTTGGAGCTGTTTTCTTCGATTTTACTGCATTGAAGTTTATATGCAACGTAAGGTGTAATCAAACGAAACTCTTAACAACCCAGAGGATTTGAAGAAAGTCCTGCTGTTGCTGTTCGTTAGCTTAGGCAATACCAATAATACAGCAACAACATCAACAGCACAACAGAAAAAAATGAAAACACAAAAAAAAAACTCGAATTCAATTCGAGAACATAAAGGAAAGAGTAAAATCAAAGTTTTCTCCTCCTGCTTCAATATGAATTTGTGTATTTGTGTGTGTGTGTGTATCTATGTATGTTGTCGAGAACATTTTACTGGACAAGTGAACACTTTTATGTTCATCCTTGCGTTCACTTATTCCTTTTTTTACGATGCAGTAAACCTGCTAAACGGATGAAGAGGCCCTCAAACGTTATTGAGCACCACAAAGAGTGCCAACATACAGTTTAGAGTACCCACCAAGCTGCCAGCAAAAGAATGAATGATTCAAGTCGAGTCGAGCTTTGCAAATGTGCAATTGCTGCGAAATAAGTGAGTTGCCTCCGATTGAAGGACTGATATTTTGAAGTTTTTTTTTTTTCTATTTTTTTTTGTCATTTTTTCATTTTTTGAACACGTAAATACGTAGAAGGACAATTTAGCACAAAAACAAATACGAATTTCTAATGGACTTTTGTTGATAGTGTTGGTGGCAGATAGTAAATTGGTTAACAGAAAAAAAGGGGTAAAAGCTGCTGGAAAACAGATATTGCAATTTTTCTTTTAATTGGAAACGGTGAAGCAAAAGCATTTTAGAACTCTGGCTGCATTGAGTGATTTAAGTAATTTTTTTCAGATATTCTTCGTATTTCGTATTGAGTTCAAATTGAGAGAAAATGTTAACTCTGGGGGTTCTAATTGCGTTTCACCAACAGACGAATGAGTATATGTGAGACCATGATTGACGGTTGGATAGATTAATCAAACTTTCAACAGGACTTCTGGGAGTACGTATTATTAAATAATTTTTGGCATTACTAAAGGTGCGATTACACGGCCATTTTTGCGAGTCATTTAAATGACATTGTGACGTCAGGAAAAAATGGCGCACTAGAGCGACATTGACGCTACGATTCGTCATTGGTCATTGGCGAAAAAATGGCGATCACACGCAATGACTAACATTTTCATTTTTGTCCCAAAATCAAATGACGGACGCTACGAGTCATTTAAAATTTCCCTTTGAGGTGCCATTAAATGACGAGCGAAAAAATGGCGATCAATTGGTAATGACATGCCTCATCAAAATGACAAATGTCACCTTTAATGACCAATGACAAAAATATATCTATTGTCATTTAGTACGATTTTTTTAATTCTACTCTTCAAAACCTTTCATTTAATGCCCTTATTATGTGTGTGGAAAAAAAAGCATTCCACCATTTGCAATTGATGATGACGTCACATAGCAACACAACCATAACAATAAGAAAAAAATTTATTAATTATTATGTCCTTTCGCCACGAGACAAAAATCGAAATGAAAGCACAGATATCATATTAAATGCTGCGTCATTTGTCATTTGCGTAGGAAAATGGAATAGCTGAAATTTCGTGTCTTGTAATTTCTTAGAGGCTGCCATTTAAATGACACAACAGCCAGAAAGTTTAGTCATTTTTCCTAGGCGTCATTAAAGAGCGATCACACGGCCATTTGTTTCCGTCATTTAAATGAAACAAAATTCTAGTCATTTGGTCCGCCATTTTCCTACTCATTTAAATGAGACCGAAAATGTCAGCCCAAAAATGGCGATCACACGAGCGTCATTTAAATGACTGCTTTGTGACGTGATTTTTACGTCAGAGCGTCATTTGAATGACTCCCAAAAATGGCCGTGTAATCGTACCTTAAGTTAAACTATCAGGTATGGTGGTAAACGAATTTTTAAGAATTAATTATAGACCAGTTATGTGTTGAAAAATAGTTGCTTAAAGCGAATCGTTGTCATTTAGAATTATTTGAGACTTAAACGAATAAATAAATATACCAGGACCAATAGGAAGCATCGGCGAGACCTAAAGCAGCCAATTATATCTTGCGACTGCGACTACTTTATGTCGGACGATACAGGCAAAACATTCGTATGACGATCTCTTGATTGCACCGGAATGAAGTTGCATTATTGAAAGAATGCCTAGAAGTAAAAATCCTTCGATTCGTATCGAATGGTTCTGCTCCCTTACTTAAGTCTCCTCTTCCTATGATCCGAAAAGCAAGAAGAAGCGACCCAAGCTCGTTAAGAGATAGAACCCTCCTTAAGCTCTTGTGTCTGAACGCACCCTGTCACCAAATTAAGCTGGTGATTCTAACAGCGGGGATAGTAGTACTGACGGATGAAAATTGTAAGTCGTGGACTCAACCACGAGTATAAGCCGAAGAAGCGCACCATTTGTTGGCTGCCAGCGCAATTGTAATGGACGATGCAGATGCTGTAACCAATACAGGCTGCCGGACGTCTCCGATGGTATGCGTCAAAAAGACCACGTGTTGAACGCAGATCAGGTAAGATGCGAGCTAAGAATCCTTCTTAGAAGAACAGATCTATTTTGAATAATTTTTATTCATTTCCAGCTCATCATTCGGAATGATACAAGCTTAAATTTGCTGTTCAATGGCAAAAAGCTGGTGATTCATTAAATGAAACCTTTGAAAAGTTAGGTTTTGGTCCAATAGTAACCAGGTATTTAAAATATTACACTCATGCAATGACAACTCGCACAAGGAAGTGGCATTTTGACATTTTGAAATCGTGCAAATTTATTTCGAAAATAATGGTTCAGTTCGGGAAGTTTCATCGCAAAATTTTGTTCAGTGATGAGGCTCATTTTGGGTGCATTTGGCTACGTCAAAAAGCTAAATTGCCGCATTTGGAGTGAAGAGAATCCACATGAGACCCTTTTACATCCTATTACATCCACAAAAACTGACTGTTTGGTATGCTCTATGAGCTGGTGGAGTCATTGGGCCATACTTCTTCCGAAATGATGCTGGAGAGTCAGTTACCGTTAATGGAGACCAGTATAGAGCCATGATAACCGATTTTTTTGTTCCCGAATTGGATGGCATGAATGTGGATGAGATGTGGTTCCAACAAGACGGCGCTACATGCCACACAGCGCAACTCACAATCGATTAATTGAAGGAAACATTCGATGGGCGCATAATTTCGCGCAACGGACCTGTCAATTGGCCACCAAGATCGTGTGATTTGACACCATTGGATTATTATCGCAAACCAGAAACGATAGGGGACTTTGAAGCCAACATTCTTGGCGTTATTGCCGACATACAGCCGCAAATGCTTGAAAAAGTGGTTGAAAATTGAACCTCTAGACTTGTCTTTATTCGGCGGCCACATGCCCGAAATCATATTTAAACACTATGCTTCCAATAAAGCCAAATTGATGGACATTACAACGATTTTCTTGTGTTTTATTTCGATTCGAAGTTCTATACCTCTAAAAAAAAAAACCCCTTTACTTGGCTTGACATGATTCCCACTCTACATACATTTATGTATGTCAAAGTCAGAGTTTCCGTCTGAAAGTTCAATCAACAGGAAGAAATTCTTAAAGTTTATTCAAAAATTACATGAATGCGGGTGTAGACAGTTCACTTATCTTCTTTACAGACACCACCTCCCTATTCTCGCTAAGGAAAAGCAAAAAAAAATTGTGCTTGCTTGTAATTTATTCATTCAGTCGAGTACTCAATCGATTTTTTTTTTTCTGACACATCAAACGGAAAGCTATTAACCCTTACGAAGTCTTCTAATAACCAGAATTCGTTTTTTTTTTTTTTGACACTCCCAATTTCATTTCCCAGCATTTTTGGTTTTTTTTTTATTTATTAGATTCAACGAATAAAATTTGAAAGCGTGACCAGAATTTACTCATCTCATCTAGCTAGCGCGAGAAAATATTTTTATGACTTCATCTCCATTCAAAGTTATATGCATGACGTCACATTAACTTAATGTATGACCACCATTGATCAAATGAAACCGCAGTTTATCCTTCCCACTGGCATCATCCTGACATGTATCCTCTTTTTGTGTGAGTGTGTATTCTCTTTCTTTCATTTCCTGCAGCTCACCCTCCGCTGTCAACTGGAAGCCGCAGTTAAAAACCGCGCGGTTGAGTGATGATGATTATGATGTGGAGGACGCGCTGCTGCTGTTTTTAAAACCACCACAAAAAGGGTGATGTACAAAATTACACAGTTATACATTGCCTTCGTCCTCTAAAAATACAAAAAAAAAAAAGGGGGACCAACATTTACCGGATCTTTCTTTTTGTACATGGAAGGGAATATTATTAAAAATTTGCGAAGCGTGAAACTAATCGAATTCAAATGCTTGCCAAAAGAAAAGCAAAAGAGCGGAAAGTTTTCGCTTGCTAAAAAACCTAAAAAAAAACGACGACGGGAAAAACACACCAAAGACTGCCACTTGGTTGTCCATCGCACAATAGGCTTGTTCGAGTGGACATTATGCGATAATAAAAGTGTGTATACACACTTGGCTTAATTTTTTTTTTTTTTTATGAACATTGTTAGGTAAAATAGAGAGTGAGACATGTTTGAAGGAAGGAGCTTTTTTAGAAACATTTTAAGATGCGTCAGGAGTTTGGAGGTTTTTGAATTAAGCTAAACAAATTAAGCGAAGCACAGAGATAGCAAAGCTATTGCAAAAAAAAGTGTCTCATTTTCTCCCTCCAACTAACGACTCATTTAACTTACGTCTATTCGTTAATAGTCAGCTAATAAAATATGTTGAATTACGAAAGCTCTTAAATGGCCGCCAGTTTAGTTTTCGTAGTAAACTGGCGATTTGATGGTCTAAAAAAACTGAAAAATGTAACCAATCCCTCTACCAGTTTGTTACACTTCAAATTTCAAAGGCATTTGCCAGAGGTTAGCATCAAGCTTTTATCTCGAAAATTCGTCCTTTCTGGATGCATGCATAAAAAATTTCTTTTCTGGTCGTGTAAATGCTGGTCTTCCCCAGGGCTCCGATTCTCTTCCTTATTTCTACGAACGATCTCTTTTCTACAACTCATGAATCGCTGATGAAGTAGTACGCTCAGTTTCTCATATTAGATCCAGAACTCTTATTATAGAACTTACAACTCTTTATAGTCTAAACGTCATTATCCATGAACGACACTTGCATCGATGAAACCGAAAGACTTTACGTTCTCGGTATGTGTGCTAATGACGCCCTTTGTTATAATGAGAACGTATTCGATGTCGCCAAGAATGTCACGAAATATTTAGGTTTCCTCTACCGGTGCAGGAAATGCTCATACGCCCCAAACTTGAGTATAATTGTCGAGCGATAAAACTCAAAGCTGGTAGAAGTAAAGGGTGATTTATCGTGAGGTTTTATTTATAATGTAAAATATTTATTATCTCGTAGAAAAATTCGTGGCATTTTGTTTTTAAAAATGATATCATGTAAATGTTGGCCACGACTACGTTTGTGATGGTCCATTCGAAAGGACACGTTCGAGCACAGCGACTGGTATCTCGCGAATAACACAAGTAATGTTGGCTTCCAAAGCATTAATCGTAGCTGGCTTAATCCTGAAGACCTGAGACTTTACATATCCCCAGAGAAAATAGTCCAAAGGTGTGATATCGCACGATCTATTTACCGTAGCAAAACATTTTCTTGTTGCAGCTAGATTCAGAGCTCGACTGTCCAACGAGAAGAAGCTGCGAACTGCCCAAAAGAAGAAATTCGACGTTGGACGCCTTAGCACATCTGGAGTCGCCAGAGCCTACAAAGAGCGCCTGAGTGAGAAACTCCCCACCGTGTATTCACCTACCACAGACGCCAACAACCAGTGGTCTCAGTATCGCGACATCATCAAGGAGGTAGAAACCACCCTAGGATACCAGCCACCCCAGAGAAAAAGCCCGTGGTATGATGATGTATGCGTATACCGGAACAAGGTGACAGAAGATGCACACATTAGAACGCTGCAGGGGAAAACAAGGGCAGCAAGGGATGAGTACCGAGCCAGGAGAAGGGAGGACAAGAAAATCCTGCGTAGAAAAAAAAGAGAGCACGCAGTCTCCCAGCTCAAGGAGATCGAAGAGTCCTGCGACCGAAACAAGCGGCTCCGATGGTCTACCTGCAGACCTTTCAAATACGGAGGTGATGTTATGGTAGGGCGCAAGCACCAAATCATCAACCAAGTTTGGGTGGAGGAAAGCATGCCCGATAACTGGACCATCAGCTCCATATGTCCCATCTACAAGAAAGGCGATTCTATGTCTTGCAAGAACTATCGAGGCATATCCCTGCTTAATGTCGCATATAAGATCCTATCCAACGTACTGTGTGAACGACTCAAACCTTTCTGCAACACACTAATCGGCACGTACCAGTGTGGCTTCCGGCCCGGCAGATCAACTGTAGACCAAAACTTCACACTACGGCAAATCCTGGAAAAGACCTAAGAGTTTCAAGTCGAGGCACACCATCTCTTCCAACTCTGGGGTATGCGGATGATATAGATATCATCGGTCGATCCCAGCGTGCCGTGATGGAGGCTTTCACGGCTATTGAACAACAGGCGAAACTAGTTGGCCTTGAAGTGAATGCGGACAAGACTAAATATATGCTATCAACAAACAAACAATCGTCTGTTCACTGACTAGGACAAAATATCACTGTTGATAGCAGCAACTTCGAGGTAGTTAAGGAGTTCATCTACCTCGGGGTAAACATCAACTCCACAAATAACATCTTAGTGGAGATCCGTCGAAGAATTACCCTAGAAAACCGCTGCTACTTCGGTTTGGCAAAACAAATGGGTTCAAAACTCCTAACTCAAAGGACAAAGTGCATGCTCCGCAGAACGCTTATCCTGCCAGTTCTGCTATACGGCGCCGAGTGCTGGACGATTAGCAGGAAAGGAGAGTTAATACTGGGATCCTTTGAAAGAAAAATCCTTCGACGGATATTTGGTCCTGTGTGCGAGGAGGGCGAATGGAGGAGAAGATACAACCGCGAACTCTATGAGCTGTACCAAGATGTGGATGTAGTCCGAAAAGCAAAAACTCGTCGACTACATTGGCTCGGCCACATCGAGCGAATGGACAACAATGCTCCAGCCAAGAGGATCTTCGAATCCCAGCCCCCAGGTTCGAGACGACAAGGAAGACCGAACCTCCGTTTTAAAGACCAAGCCATTGCGGATGCCAGAGCGCTTGGTCTGGACAACTGGAAGCAGCGTGCTCGGGATCGTAGAGGGTGGAAGGCTGCCGTATCTCAGACAGGGACTCTTCACGGGTCGGGAGCCCGTGAGCCCATTAAGTAAGTAATGCTAGCTCTTGGTACTCTTCGGGTTGCTCATCAGCCAAAATATGGAAATTTTGTTTATTAACGTATCCACTGAGCCAGAAATGGGTTTCATCACTGAACAAAATTTCACGCTTATTTTTGTAATACAGCTGAACAATTTGGAGACACTGTTGTTGTGTGAGTTTTTTAATGATGACTTTCCAACCCTAGCAGTTTGATATGAGTCACCCGTGATCTGTCAAAAAAAGAATATTGAAAACCAAACGATGAATCACCCAATCAGTCTTAACCTATTTTATAGTTTTTTCACCACTACTGCTCAAAATGAAATGAAATAGCCAGTTGCACTCCGGCCCTTAAATGTATTCCCGCAATACTAGTACTAGTAGACGATCTGTCAAATTTATAGATTATTTTGGGTGCCGCACCAAACGTAAATGTCTTCATTTATTCCCAACTGTTTTTGCCGCTCGTGCAGTGTTTTGAAAAAAACTAAATAAATACTTAACTTAATACTACACTATCATACTTTGAGAATAACAAAATAAAATAATTAATTTATACAAACTTATTAACAAATTGTCACTAAAATTGCCGATTTCATACAAAAATGATTGACCTCCTTCTTATCACTCTAAAATCGGAATTGAGGATTCGCAAACGTCTGGCCACGCTTATCCTTACGAACAAATCTAATTTCCCCAAGCTAATTTTATGAACCATGACGAAATTTTTATGTTTAATTGGATATGCAAGATATTCAAGTATTTCGTTACGCATTTTAAGCGCTAACAGAACATTTTCATTTTATTCAACATTAAAACAAAGATTTATGAATTTCAATACTTAGCTAGTATCTAAACTCAAAACGTGAACGCTCTGTCTCTCTTTAAAAATATACCTACGTATGTATACAAATTTTCCTTCGCCACGCAACAGCAAAAGTATAACTGTACATAATTTAGAAACTTTATCACATAAAAGAAAGACAAAAACAAAAAAAAAATAATGCCAATAAAATCAAATCGAACTTTTCACATTATAGGAAACATTTTCACCTAAATAACTCCCGAAACAGAACATTCAAAAAAAAACAAAACAAAACGTGATCTCTTAGCCAAACCATTTTCTAATTTAGTTCAGAGCACTCGTCCTCGTAAAAGTTCAACGCCTCCGCACACACCTCCGAAAAGTGAAAATTTATTAAACCATAAATAAATTTTCGCCAAACGACACCCAAAGTAAATTAAAGTATTTTCCGGTATATTTCGGTACAGAGACTTACTGAAGAATTCCAGCAGTGTTGAATGTGAAGTGAGAGACCACGAGCCAAAAAATTTAAAGCGCAAAAAAAAACCAAAAAAAAACATTGCATGAAAAGAAAAACAACAAAACTCAAACAACAGAGCCAAATGATTGTATATCTTCCGATTCAATGAATGGTTAACCACATACTGTGTAATCCTGTCGAACTCGCGCCAAATCGCTCCAAAGGGAAACATCCCTATTTCGCATTCACATTTTACATCCGTACCTCAGCTTTTTTTTTGTACGCCGCCGGTATATCTCCACGATGATCAATAATGAAAGCAAGAAATGTCTGGGGTTAGATGGTCTCCATCCACTACCCAGCTCGGATCAGGAGGACGGAAAGGAAAGGAAATGGTGGGAAGACACTAACATGGAGGTAGGTACGTTTTGTGGTGATAATTTAAACTCGGATGTAGTTACACTCAAATTATGGATAGCGAATAATCTTCTAGTAGGCGCTGGATGGGCCCACCTGGCTAGCACAAGAGATTGCAGATCAATTTAGAAACATTGGCAAAGAGTACGTGCTTGGATACAAGTGCGGTGGTTTTTGCAATTCTTGCCAAAGCATTCCGTGCAACTGTAACGGCATAAGTGGAGGCACAACTAAAATGCAATATTTGTTGGCAAATGTTGCGAGAAGGTGGTGGAATAGCACAGAAATTTCCAGTTCGTTGTTTGAACGTACAGGATAGTGATGTTCCACAAAAAGTTTACAGGAATTCATCGATGCGTTTACACTGTAATTGTTTTTTTTTTGCGCTTCTATTACGTACGTTCGCACGGGGATGTAGAATGTTCCGATTTCGCTCATATTTGTCTTATAATTTCCGAAAAATTTTAAAAACTGCACGACAGTATTAATGAATTTTTAGCATAGATAGATAGATAGATGAACCATTCAACATGGGTGATGAAAGCCAAGACTCCCGCCCACCTGACCAAAATGAAGTGAGGATAGCAATATCCAAACTGAAATCCAACAAGGCTGCCGGACCGGACGGCTTAACTGCCGAACTTTTCAAGGCAGCGGGAGATGATTTGGTAGAGAGCATACACCAGCTCGTCTCCAAGATTTGGTCAGAGGAAAGTATGCCTGATGAATGGAACGAGCTATACAGAGCCATGTCTATTTTTGGCATACCTGCCAAACTCGTCAGATTGCGCAGGATGACGATGGAGAACTCTCGCTGCTCCATTAAGGTCGGAAACAATCTCACCGAGACCTTTGATGTCAAAAAAGGATTTAGACAAGGCGATGCGCTGTCATGTAACTTCTTCAACATCATACTTGAGAGAATTGTGCGAAACTCGCAAGCCAACACCAGGAACAACCAGGCACAATTTTCCAAAAGTCTGTGCAACTACTTGCTTACGCCGACGACATCGACATCATTGGCAGAATACAGCGAGCTGTCACTGGTGCGTTTGCAAGTATCAGTACAGAGGCGGCAAAAATGGGTTTAGAAGTGAATGAGGGCAAAACGAAATATATGCTGTCAACAAGAAGGGACGCACAACATCGACGAATCGGACAGAACGTCACGATAGACAGCTATAACTTTGAGGTAGTTCGGGACTTTATCTACCTCGGCTCCGCTATTAACTCTGACAATGATATATCGTCAGAAATCAAGCGAAGATTTACACTTGCCAACCGCTGTTACTTTGGCCTAAAGAGGCAATTGATTAGTAAGGCCTTGTCGAGAAACACCAAGGAGACTCTATATAAGGCCCTCATCATCCCAGTCCTGCTGTATGGCGCAGAAGCATGGACGTTATCAAAGGCGGATGAAGATCTCCTTGGTCGTTTCGAACGCGAGTGATTTTCGGTCCCGTTTGCGTTGACGGGCTTTGGAGGAGGAGATTTAACAGCGAATTCTACGAGCTGTACAGCGACATCGACCTGGTCAGAAAAATACGGATTAGTCGTCTAAGATGGCTGGGACATGACGAGGAAGACCTCGCCTAAGGTGGCGCGCGCAAGAGGAAGGGGACCTCAACCAACTTGGAGTGCGCAACTGGAGGCAGTTAGCCAAAGATCGTGCCAACTGGAGAGGCGTATTGGTTGAGGCCCAGGTCCACCCCGGACTGTAGCGCCACCTAAGTAAGTAAGTAAGATAGATAGATAGATATTCCTTTGATATGACGATATGATGATATGATGATATGATCAGGATTTTTAATGTCATAACAATGAAAAGTTTCACAGCGAGGATTAAGAAAGAAAAGGAATAGAGAGAGAGGAAATACCTATTGGATTACAAATAAACTGGCTCTTTCGTTTGAGCACTTGTAGTAGAAATACCAGCAACACAAAAACGACAAGCAATAAACATTTAGTAAACTCCGAAGTTACAATCGCCAAAAAGTTCTATTGCCCGTTTTTAATCCTGTCTAGTGCCTCCAAATATGTAATTGGTACACCGGACCAGATATGAGCGTTGTAAATATTCATATTTGTGGTGAATAAACGTTTTATAAATCGTACCCAGCTCTTGCATCGTTTTAGGAATGCTAGGGCTTTCGCAACGTTCCTGGTGACATCGAAAATAAGATATTACAACAAACATTGTCATTAATACATATATCGAGAATGTGTTTCGGTTTCATCGTGACAAGTGCCATTCATGGATAGTGACAGAGTGTTAGAGAGAGAGGTCAAACCTAAGTATGCTGTCAAGGTTGAAATTTAACACGCGTTGCCGTTCCAGTTTAACCCTTAAAGATAAGGAGCGTTGACGAGGAAGATCTGAGGGTCATCGGAGAGGGAATGGATGGGATTAGAAATGACAGCCAGTGCCCATGCTCTGTCAATTTGTCTGGAACTTCTCGCATCGAAACAATGTAAATCGCAGCATCCCAGATATCGGCGTCTACTGTTTTGGTTAGTTTTGGTAGTTTAGAGAATTGGAACATGTGAAATTTCTACGCTGTTTAAGAACCACGCAAATGTTTCATATAACCTAGACGTACACTTTACATTTTATCGATGAGAGAAAGTTATAGAACATGGGCACAGGAGATCGTTTATTATCGCTTATAAAAATGAAAAAAATAGTCGGAGACAAAACAGAGCCTTGGGGTACACCAGCATTAATTTAGTGAATTTTAGACTTGTTAAACAATTTCAATTTAACAAACCCTGTCACAAGGCTTTGAATAGATTGGTTCCTCTTTTTGCGGTATTCCAGTTTTTGGTATTCGAAAAAATATAATTGATGTGAGTCCAATAAGATGTTAGGGTGAAGGAGAAAGTTAAGGAAGATTCACATTTTTGAAACCATCTCTAACAACGCTGTTTTACATATTCTCGGAAAGAGCCTGAAAACCTTACGCAGTGGTTTTGCCAGCGTAAAAGAACCCATCATTAGAACGATAAGGAAAATACTATCAACAGAGCATGAATTTTGAAATCACATCTGTCAACCATATTGCGTGCTCAATATTTCAAACTTATAACAACTTTACAATTACAAAAATTAAATCTAGGAGATTTTATCAAAAACTACCAAAACAACGAGGTTTTCCAACTGAAAAACGAGAGAAAGAAAACTGGTGTGTTTGTATAAGGAAAAATCAAACAATTTTTAGGACAAAAAGTATCGATTCAGTTTCAGCTCTTTGCTTCCATTTTGTTTGTTTTTTTATTTAAAATAAACTTTTGAATGGGACCGTCATCTGATAGTAAATATAATAGAAAGTACAATACACAGCTGTACCTTCTCTAATTTCTCATTTACATTTACTAAGCCTGTGAAATCCATAAATTTTGCAAACAAGTTTCACCACTACAGACCCCAGTCAGAAGCAATCCCAGCACCGCACAGTAACAAATGAGTGGAAGTACATTCCAGGGTTATGACAATGGAAACCAACGCACATAACCGTAAAATGGATTTGAAAACATTTCGACGTCACTCGCTATGACAACCAAGCTGGATATAAATAAATACTTGAATATCCATTTTTTTTTTAATTTAAAACGCAAAAAAGAAACTAAAACGTTTCAATAAATAGAAGTGAGAAGGAAATGTGGATTCAGAATCTAATAGTTTTTCCGTTTCCCATTTACATTGCTGTTGTCATTCAATGTCGTGTTCGCCCTGAAGAGGGTTTGGCATTATAAACGAAGTACCATTTCCCCATTATCATCATCGTCATAATCATCATCAACATCAGGCAGCACTAGCAGGAAGCATCATCATCGTCGTCAAACTTGTTAGAGCCATATTTCAGTACCATATGAATGAATGACACTTTAGAAATGCTTGCCTTCTCTAGCAATGATTTTTTGTCCAAATATATAAAAGTCACTCTGAGCGGGCGGCGCCCGCCACACCGAGAATATACTTCAGTCAGAAAAGTATTCTATTTTCTGTTCTTCTTTGCAAAGAAGGGAAATTGAACATGTCGGAAAAACTGCCCAATGAAATGTTTGATTGATGCCTGTCCGTAATAATTGCACGCTGGTGCTTTCTATGGGGCGGTATTGGCTAGGCGAAAGTCCGCAGAAGAACGTTGTGTTTGCTAAATATTCGAAATCAAATGGGACAGATGGTTTAAGTGATGAGTGTGAAAGGTTATTTAGGCGTTTGAATTACGTCGAACGAGCATTGGATGTATTGTGTTTTTTTTTTTTTCATTCACTTTGATTTGATGTAGGATGCATCTAAGGCAGGAAAGACATTCTATGAGGGTTAGGGGACGAAACGTTTTCTGTTCGATTCAGCTGTTGCAAACAACCATTGAACTGTTGCAAATGTTGTTAAGATCTTGGCGGACAACTCACAAAGCCATTTCGAGAGATTAGCTGCTCACCAAATTCATCTTTCAACATTTCCATTGTTTCACGAGCTGTGTGGCATGTGGCACCGTCTTGATGAAACCACATGTCACCCAAGTTCAACTCAGCCAACAGGGCAAAAAAAAGTCGCAAATCATGGTCGTCTTTGAAGATAAAATGGACCGATGATGCAACTTGCCCATAAACCACACCTAACTGTCGTTTTTTTCGGGATGCATCGGTAATTCTTGGAAGCCATTACTAACCAGTGCTGCCAACTCGAAAAACTTAACTCTTAAAAAATCACCCTTTACAATGCATCACAACTAACTTCACGTTCGAAACCATGCTGTTATCGATAAAAGAGTGCCGGAAATGTTTGAACGGACAAACTTCCCTCTGGAAGAAAATCAACAAAGCCAAAAGTTAATTAGATATATAAAAGCATATCGCGAGCTATTTTAGCTGCATATTATATCGTCTTTCCTGGTAGATGTAAAAATACAATTAGCTTGACTTTAACGATTATGTGTTTAAAGTAGCTTTTTGTGCAATAAAACAGAGATGCACAGAGAACACTAAAAAAAATTTTCTACTATTATGCTTCACTTAGGGGGGTACTGGATACTGGATACATATATTAAATTTGAATTATTTACCAGCTGGTCGCGTCACACCAAACCAAGATAAACAAGAATATGGTGTGAGAGATGAGAGTTAAACTCCCTGCAGCATTGCAACACAAAATCAACTTAAACGCCGGTTAATTATTCATTATCCAGCCAACATGATAATTACTGGCTAAGAGGCGAAGGGATGTGTGCCTGGCCAATCCCTAAATTGTCACACGACCGTTTTTGTATGTCACGCCATTGGCAGTTGTACAGGTACCAGTTACAATAATGCTCTACTAATTATAAGTTTATGCGGGGTATCTACATAAATATGTGAAATATTCAATTCTGCCCAGGTAATTATTGTCATCAACTCTTAACTACCTCGTGGGATTAATCATTTGGCGCAATACGGTATTTACTTTAATGTCATCCTTGTGTCCAAAGAGCGCTGTCTTTACACTCATCCACATGCAGTATATACGATAGATGTTGATAGTTACATTGGCGAAGACCCTGCAAACCACAGTCAGAGTGTAATAAGTGCCACCGGGCTTACACTACTACAACGATGATGACGATGACGATGATGATGACGACGACAACGATGACCAGCAAATAGAACAGCTTCAAGTTGGGCGGGGAGATGGGATCGGAATGAGAGATGAGAAACATCAACCCACCGTAAGGCGAAGGTGATTATGCTTAAGGTCCCTACTTAGTATTATTGGGGCGAAAGATATCCGGTCTCTAGCTTCTCGGGAATGATTAATGATTGCGGTTGAGAATTTATTATTTAATACAATTTGTGGTGAAAAAAGCACCAACAAAATCGTTATAATAGTGCAGCAGGGGTATAGCGATAGTACAGGGCAAGGTAGTAGTGATTGTTATCCTTCCTGAGTTGGGTGGATTTTCCGTATTTTGTTTTTGTTTTTTTCTGCGATATCAAGCCAACGGCTACATTTGTCGCCAATTGTGTTGGATTATGTTTTGCGGGTTGTCCGTTACATACGATGAGAAATATTGGGAAATATTGTGTGGACGATGGATTATGCAAAAGAACTACCTATTAAGGATTCATTAGGAGAACGCAAGGCAGAACAAGGTGGCAAAAGTTGGGTGAATTAATTACGCTATCCAGCTAGGATGCGGTGAATTTTCAAGTATCTAATTAGATTTGCTGTTGCTTGTTGTTGTAGTTGTTGTTGCCCCTAACTCAGGTCCCCCAGTGACATATAGGGGGATTGCATTTAATGACAATGTTTTTTTTTAATGGATTACTGGTACATATTTTTGCTCTTTTGCGGAACGTGTTGGTTACATTTTGGCATGTTAAAGCAGGGAAATGGGAATTATAAGGGCCAGGCATAGCACCTTTTTTAAGAATAGCCCGTGTTGAATTGGAGCTAACTTGTTTTTTTATTCAAGGTTTTGTTTTTGACTTCTACCCAATTTATTTCGCTACAATGCATAGACTTAAGCTGGACCGCTTGTCACCGTTGACGGCCTCAGCTGCACCATAATGGGGAGGGAAGAATATTAAGCCAGGAGAAGAAAAGAAAAGAAAATAAAACCAAAAACATGTCTTTAACAAATAAGCAAACATCTGTCAAACAAGTAGAAACTTTTAGATGGTTAAGAAGTTGACCTGCCTCGGGGGTTACTATAAATTCGGCAAACGACACTTCAGTGGAGGAGAATTTCAAGAAACCGCTGCTACTTCGAAGGACAAAGTGCATGCTCTTTAGAACCCTCATGACAATTCTGTTATATTACGCCGAGTGGTGCAAGAAACCGCTGCAACTTCGATCTGGCGAAACAAATGGGTTCTATACTCCTCGAAAGAGAAACTGCATGCTCTTTAGAACCCTCTTGACAATTCTGTTCTATTACGTCGAGTGGTGAACGAAAAGAAAGAAAGAAAAGTTAATGATGGGCTGCTTCATTTGGTCCTTTATACGAGGAATGAACGAGAAGATACATCCGCCAACTCTATAAGCTGTATCAAGCTGTGTTCAAAATTCCAAAACGCGTCCACTACATTGGCTCAGCCACATCAAGCAAATGGACAATAATGCTCCAACTAAGAGGATTTTCGAAACTCGGCCCCCACGTTCGATACGAAAAGCAAGACCGAACATCCGTTTTTAGAACCGAGCCATCAAAACGTTTGATCTTGGTATGGATAGAAGGCTACCGTGCCCGTGATCGCAGAGAATAGAAGGCTACCGTGTCTAAGGCGGGGACCCTTCACGGGTGAGGATCTCGTTGAGTATGAAAGTAAGCACTTTCTTTTGTTTTCTAGAAATCCAGAATTATCAAGTGTAAATATATTTGGAATCCGCCGAGGGATTTGAAGACCAAAGAAATATGTAGCTCACATTTTTGGGACTCAAATTTTGTTGTTTCAATTTTACACAAACAATGAAAAAGTTGACGATCTAGAAAGAAAGAGCTCCCAGCTGTTTTGGGGTGCAGGTCAAGGTCAAGGGCAGGTCAAGGTTCACGTTCTATTACATAAGGGTTATTGGCAGTAATGAAAAAGTTGACGATCTAGAAAGAAAGAGCTCCCAGCTGGGGGTGCAGGTCAAGGGCACCCCAAAACAGCTGGGAGCTCTTTGTTTCTAGATCGTCAACTTTTCCATTACTGCCAAGAACCCTTATGTAATGGAACGCACCATAGTTTGGTCTTGTTCCTAGAGATGACTTTTTGAGGTCGTTAAAACAGTACATGACTGATTTGGAGTGAATGGTTTGCGAGCGAAATGCTTGACTAGTCATGAATATACAGATCTTTGTACCTCTGCCCCATACCACCTAAACGTTTTTATTCGCTGTCCCACCTTTTGCGAAAGTCTGTCAAACGTCTAAGAGTAAGAACTGTCAGAAGAAGCTTCACGAAAGATTGCCTTTCTAAATCGTGTGAGTTCTACATGCAATGGAATGGGACCCATGGGACCTGATGTTCAGGTTTGCTCTGTTTAAATAAACTCCTACTCCCGAACCACCCGTATACCAATTTATGCCGTTTTGACTGTTTGGTGGGTTATAGCTTATTTATGCTTTCTAATCCTGGGGACCTCGGTGGAGAAACCATTGCTGAAGCACTAAGTTTTTTGGTGGCACTCTGTTACCGCACAGATCATATCAAGTTCTGCTAGTTTAGAGAGCAGGTCCTTAGGTCCCGGTGATTTCTAGGACAAAATTGATTTAGGGAGCGGAAAGAACATGTTGCCTTTCGAAATCGTCATCAAATTAAAGTAGGTCCTCAATAATTTGGAGCAGTAACTCTTGCTCATCAAAACATTTAATACCATTTCTTAATTTTCTTCAGAAAAAAAAACACATTAAATGCACAACAAAAAGTTGTAGTTAACATCAACTGTGCGAAAAGAAATAATTGATTCCTTAAACCTTCGCGGTTAATTATTCAAAGTATTTTTGCCAAGCGTTTCACTATTATTTTCTTCATTCATAAATACCCCCTAAAATTGCATCAATAAAAGATGTGATAAGTTTTCTTTTAACGGACATTAAGCCAAGGAGTCACACATAGAAAATAATGGACGACTCGTCCTTATTGCGCAGTGCCCAGCAACAAGTGTTCTTTTAGCTACTAAAATGTCGCGCTCCTGCTAAATTAAATGCTCTCCCATTGCTGGCAATATAAAACCATTGTCGAAGGAAACTTTAACAACCAACCACCCAAAAAGAGCCATTCGAACGGAAGACATTAAAGAGGTAATGAAAAACGTACACAGGCGAATTGAAACAGGCGCATAAATAATTTTCAAACTGTCAGCTGTGATACAGGAGTACATAAATTACGCAAAGTGATTTGAATGAGATTTCATGTGATAGTAGCTATAAGCCTTTATAGGAGGAACTTTTTTCTGTGACACAATGGAGTATAATTTTAAAGCAAAATGGCGGAGCAATTAGCTTTTGGACATAATTTGTGTTTCATACTTTGCTCATATAATTAGAGAACGTGAGGAAGATGAAGGGGATAAATTGACGAAATCATTTCATTTCTGATGATGAAAGATATATTTTATGATGCGCGCCTTTCGAAGAGTAAAGTGGCGGTTTGAAACTTTTCAATGTCCTTTTGTGTTATTTAGTTTCATAAATTTTAAGGATTTCAAGGTAAAAAAGAACTTTCGCAGAGTACCAACGTTCATGTGTATTTTAATAATTCTTTAGAACCATAATTTTGCATAGCCGTAGAATAGAATTATTATTTTTATTATAGAATAAATATATAACGGGCTGACTTACCTCTTATGAAATAATCCCATTGAGTGCTCCGCCGCTGGAAATAGTTCGATTTTGTCTATAAAGATATTTTTTTTTTTAATTTATATCTTTTTTTTGAAATTTTTCAAATTCTATATCGAGTTTGGATCATAATTTAAAATTCAAACACTATAACCTTATTTTAAATGGATATTTACTTTCGACACAGTTAGAATAATATTTAAACGAACTACACTAAAATAATACCGAGAGCTAGTAATATTTAAAACACACAACACGTATCTATTTGACAACCGCACGAAATTTTGTAGCAAATCTGAAAGTAAATAAAAAATAAAAATTGTTATGTAGTTTTGTTAAAAAAACTGCTTGCAATATTTAGTCTTGTGGTTTGGAAGCTAAAGAATATGGTATTGGTCGTTTCTATCGCCCAAGGTATTTGGTAGCGCTTAGACAAAGAGATCAAGTAAAGGGTGATCCATTTCGAGGTTCCCTACTTTTTTAAAGAAAAAAACACAGAAAATTCAAATTTAATGGAGAAAGTTTATTATCATTTGAAAGAACATTCTTTGGCATTTATTTTTTGAAGATTATGTTTATCAAATGTTGGCCGTTGTTACGTCGCAGATGGTCCATCCGTTGAGTCCAATTTTCGATCACTCGTTCGAGCATTTCGACTGGTAACTGGCGAATGACACGCGTGATGTTTTCCTCCAAGGCCTGAATCGAAGCGGGTTTGTCGGCATAAGCTTTTGACTTTACATATCCCCACAGGAAAAAGTCTAACGGTGTGATATCACACAATCTTGGTGGCCAATCGACCGGCCCAAAACGTGAAATTATGTGCTCACCGAAATGTTCTCTTAATAAGTCCATTGATTGATGCGATGTGTGGGAAGTGGCGCCGTCTTGCTGAAACCAAATGTCGCCGAGATCACGAGCTTCAATTTCAGGCATCAAATAGTCGGTTATCATGGCACGATAACGGTCGCCATTGACGGTTACGTTCGCACCGGAATAATTTTTAAAGAAATATGGACCGATGATTCCACCGGCCCACAAACCACACCAAACCGTTGTTTTTTTCTGTATGAAGCGGCAGTTCTTCAATCTCTTCAGGTTGCTCTTCGTCCTAAATGCGGCAATTTTGTTTGTTTACATACCCATTGAGCCAGAAATGGGCCTCATCGCTAAACAAAATTTGCCTCGAAAACGTCGGATCTTCCTGGAACTTTTCAAGAGCCCATAGAGCGAAGCGATGTCGCTTGGGAAGGTCGAGCGGCTTCAGTTGTTGCACAAGCTGTATTTTGTACGCTTTCAATTTAAGATCTTGAACGACGTCTTGCGCCAAGTCGTTCCATACGTCAGTCCGAGTTGCTGCGAACGGCGCCGAATCGACTCTCTACGGTCTTCGTGTACACTCTCAGCTACGGCCGCTATATTTTCTTCACAGCGTGCTGGACGTGGTCTATTCGGTCGAATATTATCCAATAATGAATGCTGGGTCTCAAAATGGGTGATGGTGTTGCGAATAGTACGCTCAGTAGGCCGATTATGTTGACCATAAGTTGAGCGAAGTGCACGAAACACATTCCTCACAGAACGTGAATTTTCATAATAAAGTTGAACAATTTGTAAACGTTGTTCACGCGTAAGTCTTTCCATTATGAAATGCCAAACAATACTAAACAAAAATAACATGACAGCATGACACGACTCACACGTGATCTGTCAAAAACGGCTATTGAAAAAAGTATCTCTACTCGGATCACCCGTTACAATTGATCGTGGACATGCACGTGAAAGCAAATAAAAGATATTGATGCCTCTCTAGAGTAACGAATAGTTCCCAATCAAAGACGGTGTACACCAAGTGGGCATCTTAAGTCCTTTACTTTTTGGAGATACAGTAACGAACCCTAAACTACATCAGTTATTCTTTACTGGTGATGTAGCTATCATAAGTGAGCACTTAAAACGAGCACTATATGTTTTGGAGGGCAATTGGTATCGTATTAGCCCAAAAAAGACAGAGTAACATGTACTGCCGATGCTTTGACCCTTTCCGACCTAATCCAGATATTTATTTGAAAAGAACAGCCATTCCTAAGCGCGAAAAGCAAAAATATTTGTGATCTATAATCAACAGCCAAGCAACCGTGGATAGAAACATCTATCATCGGGCAAGCGTGGGGTGGATGAAATGGCAGAAGAACTCTGCTATCTAGAGGGAAAAGGTCCCATAAGCTAAAAGAAAGGCTTGACATCGCAATATTGAGGTATGAGGGCAAATTGGCTACTGCTGACATGCATATGCTTCGCCTGACAGCAGGAGTATCGCAGGTCGAACAAATTAAGAGTTCCAAGATCAGAGAACCTTCAAAGAACCGATCTCGAAAAAATTGGAGCACGAACGGATTATTTAGTTTTGTCATTTTAAAATTAGTAACCCGTCAAAAACGCAATGTCAATCAACATTTCTATACCATTATCAAAGGGAAACAGGCCTAAGAACTCCTATTTCACGCAAATGCAAAACCATCGGCATTTTATTGGCCTTAGTATTAAAGTGATACGCAGCCGGGAGGCCTGCAGATATATTGTGAGGTAAGTTGACATGCAGTAAAGCGGTAGGGTTATATTTTAAATTTTCAATTTTGGTGGGGGCGAACGCCCTTATTTATTACATTACTTATATACTAACTTAAATGGGAAAAATTGGGAAGGAGATCGAGTTTGAGAAAGGCAATGCTGCGGTTGAATCAAAAACGGCGTATGCTTTGTGTTTACCTTTCGCAGCATACGGGAGATTGCTTCGATAGGAGGTGCTTTGGGTTGGTAAATAAAAAAGAGGAGGACAAGGTAAATAACGAGGGTTAGTGTTGAAGAAAGTAGATTTGTAAATAAAGGTGAGATCGACAGAACCAGAGAGGAGTCGATGAATGAAGAGAATGTCTACTACGTCCCTGCGTTCTTCATGAGTGTTCAAGTTTATAAGTTTAAGGAGGTATTGATAAGGAGGCAAGATAATAGGCACGTTCCAGGGTATACCTGGAAGAGCAAATCGAAGAAAACGACGTTGAATGCTCTCGATTCTGAATACATAAACTAGCTGAAAGGCGACCACACTTGACTGGCGTATTAGAGAAGGGGGCTAGCTATCAAAGGAAATGTAGAGGGATCTTGTCACGTATTCGTAATCCCTATAATCCTGATCATAATACCGTTGATGAGTAAAGAAGAAGAGCAACAATAGTGCTTGGAATAAGCAAGGCTAACGTGAAAAGTAGGTAGGTACCTTTCATCCTTTCGTCAATGACATTGATCACAAGCATAAAAATCAACAGCTGTTCTTTAAATTCTTAAGATATAATTTTTCACTCATTCAAACAGAATTTGTTGTGAAATGAAAAACCCATGTATATATATATCTCATGCGCATTTTGAGAACAATAGTTGTTGACATTTTTTTGGTTAATGTCATACAATATTCTTTAAAGACATACACCCAGCTAAACTTCTCGATGAACCAGAAAGCTGAGTTAGCTCAAAATACCCCAAGAGGTACATACAAAACTGTTTCAAGCTTTTTTATATTGGACTAAGAATTAGAAAAGTCTTGGAAGAAGTCGAATACATTTCAGTCAAAAACGATTATCGATTAAGAAAAAAATGCGAACTAAGACAATACTGAAATTATCATTTCAAGTATCGGGTTTTTCAATAAGAGCGCTACAAAAGTTTTTTTTAAATAAAACAAAAACGGTTTTGGATATCAATGAAATTATTTATTCCTGTGAAAGTACGTTCGATGCCATTATGTATGAAACTCGATTTCTTTTGCATGGCCACCACGGGCACGCTTGCAGAAGTCCAGAAGCTGAACCTAATTTTCGACGGTTTTCAACCATAAATCGGCCGATACTGCTGCAATTTCACGTTCGATATTCGTACGAAGTTCATCAATCGTCGCTGGCTTGTTGGCATAGACCGTAGACTTGACGTAGCCCCACAGGAAATAGTCTAACGGCGTCAAATCGCACGACCGAGGCGGCCAAGCAACTGGACCATTTCGTGAGATATCACGTTCCCCAAACTTGGTTTCCAATAAATTGATTGTGACATTCGCTGTGTGGCTTGTGGCGCCGTCCTGTTGGAACCACAGGTCCTCCAAGTCCATATCATCCAATTGAGGTGGTTATCATTGAACGGTAGCGATTCCCATTCACAGTAACGTGCCGGTCTTGATCATCACGGAAGAAGTACGGCCCAATGACGCCGCCGGCCCATAAACCACACCAAACGAGTACGTGTGAATTGCTGCCTTACCAATACCGCATATTTTGTTTATTGACGAAGCCATTCAGCCAGAAATGAGCCTCATCGCTGAAGATGATTTTTCGATGAAAATCCGAATCATTTTCAACTTGTTGCTCAGCCCAATTCACGAACATACTGGGGATCAAGCGGCTTCAGTTCTTGCGTCAATTTAATCTTGTAAGGATGTAGGCCAAGATCTTTTCGCGAAACTCGTGTGAGAGACACATTTGGGCTTTCTTCAACTGAAGTCTCAGGGGCAGCAACATTCTCGACACTACGGGCACTTCTTTGTCTCACTGCCACGGGAACATTTTGTACTGTGCCTGTGGATTCAAATTTTTCCACTAGACGCTCAATTGTTGATCTGCTAGGACGATTATGACGACCATAAATTGGGCGTAGCGCTCTCAACGTTGAGGCCACTGACTCCGAATTTCGGTAGTAAATTTTAATAATTTCGACTCGTTGTTGGCTCGTATAACTTTCCATCATGAAATGGCAAATCTTACTGAAGAGAAATGTCAAAAGAGCGGCAAGAAATATGGCGTCGTTTGCTGTGCCTGTCGCTCTACTTTTGTAGCGTCCCTGTTGAAAAACCCTGTATTTCCACTTTACCTAAATTTTTGTGCACAATTTTGTGTGTACGGTCCTCTTTAACTTTATTCTTGAGTTGAAGAGACAACTTTATTTTTAAAGATCACAGAAGTTGTCTTGAAAGCGTTGTCATTGCGATGAAATAATAGATATGTACCTTAAATATTAATGGGCAAATCACCTCCTAGCTTAAAAATTTCTACTTAAATTCTTTTCATTCTCCTCGGCCAGACATTGGATTATTATATACGTATTTCGCATTCTCAATTTGTCTTCGAGCAAAAAGGGATGCCTTTAGTAGGCAACATTCAGGGTAAATTAAATGCCTCTTATGTTTCGAGTGCCATCGACAAAAGATACATTGTTTGAAGTTTAATTGTTTTTGTCTCCTGGTAAGATTTCTTCTTTCTCTAATCTTGTAAATCACTCAAGGCCACTTTTCTCACCTTAAACATCTGTATCGAATATTTATTGATTTACCCTTATGCTAAAAGCAGCCCACCCAATCACTTTGGTAGACAGCTTAAAATCAACACTAAACCCATAGACATATTTGTCTATTTCAGCTCCCTTTAGCACAAAAACAGACCATTGCCGGCTAAATAAAAACATAATTACCTCGGGAAATATACAAATACAGATATACCTATGTGACAGCTTTGATAAATCGTTTTCCATAAAACGCACAGCACATTCATCTTCCATAATTTAGGAAGAGAGATTCTAACTGAATTTCGGACTAAAATTATTTGCTTTGATATTACTAACTTCATATCGGGAGCACAATAATTAAACTATACCGTCCGCATTTCGTATAACATACATTTGCTACCACTGCCTAAAGCATAATCTCTGTCAGAGAGATTATACTCTGTATACCAAAACAGGGTTCACTTAAAAAAAAAAAAGAAGAAGAAAACAAAAAAAAAATCGAAACTGTAGGAGTGGAGAGGTATCGCTCTCACTCGGGACCTTGGATGTGTAAAATTCCATGAAATTGCAAAACTAAGTGCATTTGCTGCGAAAGGATTTTGCGCCAAAGTGGTATGGCTTTGTATCCGTAGTCCCTATACCTTTGGTTGTGCTTTGACAATTATTTTTGACACATGAAAGGGGTTATTGTGTGAAAAAGGTTTCCCTATTACAGGAATAGAATTCGAAGTACTTAACCGTTTCGGTGACTGAGAGTAGACAGGGGCTAATTTTGGCATTTGGTGGATTTATAAATGGATAAACAAAAATAGATGCTTGCATGAGCAAAGCTACACGCTGAGTAGATTTCTTGTTAAAAATAACAACATTGGACATGTTTTGTTGAAAGGTTTTCTGTTACCTGAAAACAATTGTTAAAGTTTGCAGTTTTGACTTGACAACAAGCGTTGAATGCCAATTACTTATAGAATCTTTAAAGTTCATCTGGGGTTTGCTGTAAAGAAGCTGTCAGAGTTAAAGAGGAAATAACTACAATGCCAATATCAATCGTATCTCGTAGGAGACCACGACCAAAAGTTAAGGCAAAACATACTAAAAAGTCCCACCGGTCATTAAAGCTTTTGGTCGTTTTCCAAAAATATTAAGAATTAAGTTCTCGTCATTTATCGCGAAACTCATTTAGAATGGCATTCCTGCTGTCAGATCTTCGAGTAAAGCCAATCCGTTCCCAGATTTTGCTTTATTTCCGCCTGTGCTTGAGCGCGTACAACACGCCATGGGACAAATCTACTTCTGAACTCGTAGTGTGGCAAGAGTAGGTATTTCAAGATCTCTTTAAGACCTTCCTCCAGTCAATTGCACTCACATCCCTTCTTTCCAAGGTCTTGAAAACGCTGATAATTCGTTATTTAATGTCTTTAATCCCGAAAACGGTTTTCGTAGCAACTGGTGATTTTCAATGGATTAGAATTTGCCTTTTGAATAGTTCGTTCGAAGTTGTGTTGGATGGTTTCAAGTCTGCAACTAAGCAAATAAATGCCGGTGTTCCACAAGGCTCCGTTTTGTCTCCGATTCTTTTTCGCATTTCTATAAATGATCTACTGTCTGTTACTTCTAATCCTTTTCATTCCTTCCCTGATGACAGTACCTTCAGTTTTTCATATTCCTTTCCTAGGTCATCTTCAGCTGTTGAACTAGAATAGCAACGTAAGTTAAGCTCATTAAATTTCGAACTTGACAGCATACTTGAATGAAATGGAATCCTTCGAAAACGAAGTTCTATCCACTTTTATTGAAGCGAGATCCTAATTCTCTGCCATTATCCATGATTGGCAGGGCACGGAAACGCACGTGCGCAAGCTCACGTCTCATTTTTCTCAGTCAGTTTTTAAAATTCGCGTGCGTGAGTCGAATTATGTTTTTACTATCGCACGCGCACATGAGTGAGTTTTAGAAAAACCAGAAAATGTCAGCTCGCGTGCGCACGTATGCTGGCCAAATCGTATCAATCGCGTGCGCCCGTGAGTCCAAAAATCGTCTCATATATGTCTTACGCACGCGAATGAGAATTTTCGTAAAAAAATGTATATAGCGAACATCTCACGAGTCACGAACGTGCGCTTTTTTTATTGCTCATTTAAACTGCTCGTGAGCATGCGTTTCCGTACCCTGATGAGTGGCACTTGCAGTGGACTCTTCTTTCTCGGTACACGTGTGTTTATGACAACGTTCGTTGGAATGACCACATATTCGATGTCGCCCGCTTTTCGAAAGTAAGACCGCTTTTTTTTTTGTATCAAAATCTATGAGCTATGTGTGTACTCCAGCTGTCTGTTAAGAACGTTGACGCACAGTAGATACACCAAATCAATAAACAGTAAATTTACTCCACCACCATGCGTGCAAGGACCTTCAAAACCCTCTTAGGAATTCCCTAATATGAAAACAATTTTCATACAAATCTTTGCATGAAACTTAAATTTGTATGCAATCCTACAGAGAGCAAATAAATAAAATTACCTATTTAGAGTCTCTCTTTTTTCGTAAATTCCTATCATAAAATAGACCTACATAGGTTAATTGAGATTCTTCATTTTACTGCACACGAAAAAAAAAAACGAGAAAAAAACAAAAAAGAGGAGAAAAAACCCACACGTTAATTCCCAATAACTTATTGGCTAACTGAACCCTCTACGAATTGCGTACACTTAGGTCTAAGCCAATAAAAACAAACAAAATATAAAAGAATAAACCTGCACCTCCCCTTTTGAAACAAAGTGTAAAACTAAGTTGTTCATAGCAAATGCGAACGCAAATAATTCAGTCACGTAAAGGCCACAGTCGGATTTTATAGTCAAATCGTTATAATAATGTTCCACACAAGAACGAGGATACGAACGGGTCGAAGTCCAAAATGCCCACCTTCTTTTGGTCCGTTCCATAACAGAATTGTGCACAATCAGAAAAAAAAAATCCAACAAAATATACTATGTATGTTTGTAGTTTTGAACTACTCTGCACAATATTGTTTTGGTTTGGAACGAATTTTCGAGCGAAAAGTAGGCCTAATTAAAGGTTATAAGCATATCTAATTAGTTAAATGTTAATTTGGATTTTTCTTTCTGTATGAAATAAAATCCATGAGGAAACTTCAAAAGGGGAGAGGAGCCTCTCAAAATACATACATATATCCAAAGGTTCATCGCAAACTTTAAGTCAGTGCAGTAAATAAATGAGGAATGGAAAATGATTTTGCTAGCAGCAGCAAAAATTCAAAGGATGTAGCTACTATGGGTATGATTTTTTTTTTTTAATAAAAAAAAAAGATTGAGAGTTAAATGGAGAAAAGTACAGTCCACAAGAGCACAAAAGCTTAAGGAGCTTTATGCAAGACCATTTTGCATTTTTATTATTATATTTCGTTTATTTTTTGTATGAGCCTAAGCTTATTCTTCTACAACAATTGGAGTGCGACTTAACTTTTTATTAAAAAAAAAATATTTACTTTTTTTGTAAAAACCATGTCCTAGGTTTCCAGCATTTTCAAATTCTTTTCTTCACACAATGTCTCTCTCACTCGCCCTCTCCCTCTCTTTGCACGCATTGTACGCATGTTTGTAGCGGAAAGAAAAGCAAGGAAGAAGAAAAAAAAAATTCCGATATCATTGGAGAAAAGGACAAATCGAGAAGAAATGAGATGGAAAATAAAATAACAGCTGTGGTAAAGGAAATGTATGTCTGGGCTTGTCTGATAAGAATGACGAGGGAATACACAGCAACAAAATAACAAAAAAAACTCGGAAAGGACACCCCCAAAAAGGAGCCCATATTTCTTCTTCGCAGTGGTAAGTAGTTATTGCTGTCATCCAAGCTCGTAGATAAATTCATCTAAGGATGGAAAAAGATACAACCATCAGAATCGTATTGATTTACAATTAATTGCTCTTATTGAATATCATACGATATTCAACAAATATTTAACTTAAAAGTCATATGAGGAAGCTTCACAGATCCCATCATACATACGTATCTCGGTAATGATGGGATACCATCGCTCACATTACATACTGTAGGGTGAGGTAGAATGTCAACATGATACATTTGTTTTAACTTACCTTAAGGGTAAGCACTCTTTACGACAGAGAGAGAGAAAACCATCATACATGATGGAAGCAATATAAGGAAAATACCCTTAGGCATTGCGTGTGTAATGTTCAGAGTTTTATATGTCCCTAGCAGGCCAGTAAATACTGAATAATATACACAGACATTACTTACCGAACATGGGAGATAAGTACAGAAACCTTTGATTTTCTCCAGATGACTTTAACCTCACATACATAGCTTTGTAGGAATGAGTTACATTGGAGTTTGAGACATTAAGTTTGTTAAAAGAATCCGCCAATTATTTTAGAATACGATTCAGTATCACTTGATCTTGTGTATGTTCGCGAAATATGTTCTTACTGGAACAGCAAACTCAAAAGTATTTACTAAAAAGATGTCGGCGTAGCATCGGCAGAGCCTTTATATTCTCCAGCACTATTTGATCTACTAGTTTAACCTTTCAGTCAATCTCGACGATCGCCAGGCTAAACTTACTTACTAACTTAGGCGGCGCTATAGTCAGAGGTGGCCCTGGGGCCCTCAACCAATAAAGCTTTACAATGAGCGTAGCCTTTGATTAACTCCCTCCAGTTGCGTACTCCACGTTGGTTTCCACTTGTGTGACCAGTTCAAACGCGCAGTTTTTTTAACAAACAGGTCGATGTCACTGTACACAGCGTTCGCAGAGTTTATCGTTGAATCCAAATATTTTACGAACAATTTTTCCCTCAAAACGCCAAAGGGTATCTTCAACCGCTTTAAAAACGGTCCATCTTAGGAGCAGGACAGGTATTACTAGAGTCTAATATAGAGTTTCCATAGCTGTTCGAGGGCCTCACTAAATAGCTGCAGCGATTGGCAAGCGTAATTCTTCGTTTGATTTCTGAAGAAATGTTTTCAAAAGATTTGAGATCTGATAACAAAGGCAAGGTAGGCAAAGTCCCTAACTACCTCAAAGTGCCGTTTCGGCCCATTCTTGTTGATTATATTTTACCCTCTTGTACCGCTAGACCCATTTCTGCTGCTCGCTCTATTCCTTTACTCGCAAACGCACCAGTGTCAGATCGCTGTGTTCTACCAAATCAACAAGTATTGCACAAGTCTTTCAAGTACGATGGAACATTTGGAAAACTTAGCAAGCGAAATAAGGCACGGTTGTGCTCAAGTTACAACCGCCCAAAACCAAAGTACGAATAAATCGGCCAAGAATATTGGGCATTTACTCTCAATAAAGGATCGCCAAACAAAAACCAATAATCGCCCAAAAATGTCGGACTTTTGTGAGGAATTTGTCAATAATCGAAACCGAGTTAAAGTCCAAATACCAAATACCGCCTGAGAAATGAGAGTTGAAATACCTCAATACCGCTGGTTTATTGGTTTATTAGCTTGTTGGCTGCAAAATTTCTGCAACGTTGTGTCTTAGGCGGACGACCACCCTCCTATGACATCTCTCGGAATATGTAATCCCCTTCTTTGAATCATGGATCTAAACTGATCTGTCGCAAGTGAAGAAATTAAGGTGGTTGCGTTGCCCAAAGACATGGCTCTTGAAATCATTTAAGCATAAATCCGAGCAGAAGTGATGCTTTTCATTCATTCAATCCTAGACCCTATTAGGTTCTTCTTTGTTATCTGCGTTCACAGACAGTTTTAAAATTGAATCTTCCAATCAAAAGACACAGTATAACTTTTATAGCAATACGTCGATTGAGCTCTTTTTCACGACATAATGTCATAAAGTCATTGCCGACGTAGCTAAAAACTTTATACGACAAACTTAACCCGTCAACACAGTATTTTCTAAATTATGGGAGTAGCAGTGGGCTTCTAATTCAGAAACATTTCAGGCCTCTAGGGAGTATATGTTTTAATTTCAAAAGTGACTGACGGAAATTGCTCAATTGCTATATTTAAACTTTAGCGGTCTAAAACGGGGTGTTACAAAATTTGTTGTCAACCAAATGAAAGTCCAATGTTCAATGTCCAGTTTCGAAACACCCTGTAAAACGAATCGTTTTAGTGAGTTCCACAAAAACACAATTGGTGCACCCCCATTTGACCATGGTTTATCTGTTTTTGGCCATTAAAATGCATTTGAAAAGTTTTAAATCTAAAAATAGATCAATTCACACAGAAACCCCAACACTGTGTGGAGTCAATAAGCCTTCTTGCAAGTTTGCAGTTAGAATTGCAAAGCATTCCAGCAGAAAACTTTATAGAAACAACTCAAAACTATGTGTTTGTGTGTGAGAGTCGTCTTGACCTATCAGACGCTTTTTTTAGTGGTAGCGCGCACTTAACTTCATTTTGAGTCAAGCTGCTACAGCATCTCATGAGGGTGGTGGTATTATGGTGCGGACTGAACTGACTGAATGACTGACTGGAAAAAGGAAACAGAAAAAGATTCACGACGACACAACGACGACGACAACGTTTGTGTGGCAAAGGAGCAGGAGAATGAAAAAGAGAAAAAGAGACCTATGAACGCTCTCAATGGAGGGTTGGCAAAAGAATAGAAAAGAAAAGAAAAGAAACAATATTGTGCACAAAGAATCTTATTTCGCATTCAATTGGAAAGCTTATATTTTCTTAAAGGTCGCGTGCTGTTATTTTTATCTATTTGATTCGCCATTTGCTGGTTTTGCGGACCGAAAATTGAAGGTTTTCATTATTTTTCTCTGTCTGAGGAAAGCAATATCGATAGACGACGACGGGAAATTAATTTTTGAATTTAATGATTTTTTTTTTTTTGCTCCCCGAAAGGTAGCGTTAGTATTTAATGAGTAAAACAAGTTAAAAAGTTTCACTTGATTTCATTTAGATGTAATTTTGGTTGCATACAAAGCCGTGGTGGGTTTTGGGTAGACCGAAGCCCTTTTGGGTCGGGTTTGATACCAATAGTTAAACATTTTAAGGGCTATTATGTATTAACTATCATCGTGATATATATATTTTTTTTTTTTGGATACCCTTATAATGATTTTTTTTTTAACACAGTGCAGGCATTAGGGAAGTGAAGGATTAGAAAAAAGGAGATACCGATTCACGTTGGTTTTAAATGTTTGTAAATTATAATGTGCAGGAAAACTGAGCGTGGTAGAGCATTCCACATTCGTATTGTACAGTTAAGAAGGGAATCTTTATTGTTCACAGTACGTCCGAAAACAGGCTTAAGGGTAAACTGATGTGAATTCCTAGCATGGCGAGTATTGCGGTTGAATTGCTGTAGGGGTGGAATGCAGCTGGCAGTTTCATTTGAACACTTGTGGTGGAAATACCTATAAAACAATGGCAGGAGACCTTACGACGATGACTTAGAGAGTCAAGTGATTTCGCGATATCTCGATCGCCAATAAGTTTTACCGCACGTTTTTGAATCCTACCAAGTAGCTCCAAATATGTTATTGGTGCACCAGACCAGTAATGAGCATTGAACGCAAGTTTTGGGCGAATAAACGCCTTATAAATTGTTGCCCGATCAGAAGGGGTGAAACACTGCATCGCTTAAAGAAGCTTAGACATTTCGCAGCGTTCTTGGCGACATCGAATAAGTGGTCATTCCAACGAAGTTTGTCATTAACACACATACCGACAATAGAAAGTCGTTCACCACCATGGTGAATAGATTGGTTCCATTTTTCGGTTAGATATGTCATCAAATCACCAGTGGACCTGTTGCTGCTAAAACCGTACTGCCGGTCATTAAGAAGTTTTCGGGATTCGAGATTCGAGATTCGAGATATTTCATAAGCTGTTTCATTAAGCTATTTCTTCCATGACCATGTAAAGAAGGGACGTAAGTGCAATTGGTCGGTAGGAGGAGGGAGAGGAAGATTCGCCATTTTTGGGGACGGGCTGGACAAATGCTGTTTTCCTCCTTCTCGGAAAGAGCGCTGAGGAAAACACCTCTTCAGAACGATAGGGGAAATACCATCTGGGCCAGCGGATTTGTGAATGTTGAGATCTTGAAGTACTCTTGCCACAGTACGGGTGCGGAAGTGGATTTGTCCCATGGAGTGTTCTACGCGCTCGAGTACTGGGGGAGATAAAGCACAATCTGGGAGCATTGAGCTAGCTGCAAAATGAGCAGCAAGCAGATTGGTTTTATCCGAAGAGCTGACAGCTGGAGTGTCATTGCAAATGAGTGTCGGGATAGATGAAGAGGCCGAATTTGTAATATTCTTAACAAACGACCAAAAGTTTGTACTACCGGAGGGACTTTGTAGTATTTTTTGTCTCAACTTTTGGTCGTAGGAGAATTTGACACGATTAATATGGGCATTGCAGTCATTTCTGGCTCGTTTGAACTTTTTTCGGTTCTCCTCAGTTGGGTTGGCCTTAAATGACCGAAAAGTTACCTCTTTAGCACAATTGGTTGTATTAAATGGTCTTTGCGTCAGAAGTTTTCCCCTGTATTGTTATTTTGTGAAGTCTTGCAACTTCATTGTATACCTTTAGTTGCAAGTATTGGGAAGAGGATATACTCTTTGATTTGTACAAATTGATTTGATTTCCTTTACTGGTGGTGTCGACGGACTGAGTTCAAATGCTGAAATGCAATCCGCAGACATTATTTCAACAACTTTGTTAACTGCTCAAAGCTTTCTACAAGGCACTAAGCGGCAGAGTTGTAAAAGATTGCATTCATTTTGACATTTCATTCTTTTGAATTATCTTATAAATGATTTAATTCATTGAATTCAAAGAAAGACTTCAGATTGAAAACTGCAATCACAATTCTTTTTGAAGTCAATGAATTACCATTCAATAGATTTCAACCAAAATCTTTGAATTTTTCGAATTCACGAATGACAACTTAGTGGAGATCCGACCAAGAAAAAAGTTGGAAAGGAGAGTTAGAGGGCTCTTTTGAAAGAAAAATTTTTGGATTCTTGGTTCTGTGTGCGAAGACTGCGAATGGTATAAAAGGTACAATCGCGAACTCTATGATATGAACCAAGACATGGGTGTAGTCCAAAAGTCCAAAACACGTGGCTCGGCAACATCGAGCAAATGGATAATAGAACCTTCTAAAGCCAAGAGGAATTTGAATCCCAGCCCCTGAAGTTCGGACGAGACGATTGACGAGACGCTTTTTAAAGACCAAGCCCCCCAGATTCCAGAGCGTTTCTTCTAGAGTTGTAAACGATTGATCAGATAAAGATGATAGTTTTTCCTTCTTGTTATGCTTCAACAGGTGTCAAAATATTCAGTAAAATTTGACATTTCATCATGTATGAACAATAGCGGAAATTATTAAAAACTATTATTCAAATTGCGGCTCAATTTAAATGCGCAACGTGAAATTTGTCGTGAGACCGGCTTCAGAGCGCAGTGAAAAAGTCAGTGAGTACACAATTTTCGCCCTTAACCAGACAGAGATTGGGGCGAATAAAACAGAGCCAGTATCGAAGAAGACCCAGATATGTCGATATTTTGCGGTTAGATTTGGACCTCAATACATCCATATTAAATATTGTGCTGACGCAAGAATTGAGGCCGCATGATCATAGAGAATGCTGTGAGTTCCCTAATTTGGCAAAGGAATATTGGCCGGATATCCGGAGTTTGCTCAAGAAATCATTCTCTTGGTAGAGCGACATGAGAGGCTTTTCGAACAAGCAAAATTGCTGTTACTTGTGTAAACACAATCCACAAGTGTTCGACCTAGCATCAAGGCATCACCGGACCTTATTTCTTTCGAAATGAGGAAAGAGACACATTTACCGTCAATGGTCTCGGCTATAGAGCGCCGTAAGCTTTCTGTGACTTTCAGAGCTGGACAACATAGATAAGTTTCACCATGCTGTGAATGATAAATTGTAAAGAAGAAGTTGGCGAACGTTCATCTATTGCCGGCCACGATCATGCGACTTGACACCACTCGATTTTTTCCCTAGGGGTGCGTCAAGTCTACGCTAACAAGCAGCAAAGCAACTAGAAGCACAGCGAGCGAAGCCAAAAACAATTTTTATGTCACACCGCTATTGATTATATCTGGTCACCCGATGAGTTTTTCTTAGTGACCAGTTATAGCTATCATTGAAAAAAATCAAAAGAACAGATATTTAATTTTTTTGACAAGTCGGTAATAGCAATCATTGAAAGTACCTGTCAGTGGAAGTACCTGTCGGAAGCAAGTGAATCTGTGTTAAAATATTATTTTGTTGTATTATTCAAAATTTCAAAAGGTAAATCAATTAAAACAAGAAGAATTGAAAACAAAACAAAACAAGTGAGGTTAGAATTGATCATTGAAAGAAAAACTGACAGATAGAATAGAAAGAGAATCGAACAAATCAGTGGAACGGTTGTGTTCCAAATTGTAGAAACGATTATCAGCTTAAATTATGAAAACAAAATGTTCAATGATGGATTTCAATGATAGCTATAACTGGCCCCTTAAGCACTATAACGACTTGCGGTATCAAACACTGTTCCACATATACTTCAAACCTTTTCGTCGGAACGAACTCTCCCATTAGAAATTATTTAGTTGCAAAATATAAGTCCTCGCAGCTGCCAGCTAAACGGTCAAGTGATGAGTTTTGATGGTTTTTTAGACAATCCAATTACTTCGGAAGTAAAAAAGTATTTAACCAAGACCCAAGCAACCAGTCCTAGCTGGTTTGGTTACCACCCACAGAAGAGGGCCAAAAGGAACTTTGACCAACTTGATTTCATGTCATATAATTAAATTCTTTATAAAATGTCTCTTTACACCAACAGCCTAACCCTTATGGCTTATCAAATTTGGCTGAAATGTGACAAGACAAAGTCGATTCGAAATGGGTTACTAGCTTTAGTTTTAGAATTTTCCATGGCAAAAACTTCCAGTGAAGTCTATTTACACATCTACATATTTTCATTCTCAAAGAAAATTTTTATGAAACAAGTAACATTTTTTAAGTTAGACAGGTCCACAAAAAGTCGGTTTTACCAAAAACTCTCCATCATAGGTACGTTCAAAAGCTCCTTAATATAAATTTGAAAATTATCAAGGAAACTCCTAAATAAATCAATTGCCCCCATAGTAAAACTGACATGAGTCTGAGGACCAACTTCTATCTCTATTATAACATAATTTGTGTAAAAATTCACAAAGTAAAATATTCGCATAAAATTTTGCTTTTAAATAGTTTTAAAACATAACCTACTAAACAAAAAAAAAAATACCAAAAAAAAAAGAAAGGAAAAACAAAATGAAAGTGCACCAAACTAAGAGAATTCCAAAAATGAAGTGGCGTTTAACGTCAATTGTAAGGTATAGCATTTCTGTTCATTAATTATTTAATTTTTTTAAAAGCGGAACTCTATTCTTGTCGTCGACACACGGTTTGGTACTCGTATGAACCCCCCAACGAACCGATATTTTCGTAGACAAAGTTTGTTTAATGTTGTCTACTCTGCGCTTGGCAGATTATATAAAAGTTGACGATACGAGTAGTTTCATCTATACCTAACCAACCCTGCATACTCCGCCACAGTGGATGTTGGATGTTGGATGTGTGTTGAATTAACGGTCTTACTGTATAGAGTGCATCGAATAGTTATATAGTTTTGCTAGTTGGATTCCTCACTAAAGTATTAAAGAGGATTTGTATGGATTTACTCTCTGCGCAATGAAGAAGACTTATTTTGTTTTTGCCCGACGTCCTTCTTCAAGTAGGTACCTTGAGTTGGGAAGTAATTTTATTTTAGATTTTATGCGTTTACGGTTTTTTTTTTCTCTCAACTTAATTATGTTGGGTATATTTATAAAGAACTATATGTTTAACGATACCACCATAATTGTTAGCTTTTGCAGCTTTTTTGGAAGAAATGGTTTTTGGTGGCGTATAATTTGGAAGCAGTGTTTTTACAGTTTCAATATATGCTATCAACAAACAAACAATCGTCTGTCGACCGACTAGGACAAAACGTCACTGTTGATAGCAGCAACTTCGAGGTAGTTAAGGAGTTCATCTACCTCGGGGTAAACATCAACTCCACAAATGACATCTTAGTGGAGATCCGTCGAAGAATTACCCTAGGAAACCGCTGCTACTTCGGTTTGGCAAAACTCCTAACCCGAAGGACAAAGTGCATGCTCTACAGAACCCTTATCCTGTCAGTTCTGCTATACGGCGCCGAGTGCTGGACGATAAGCAGGAAAGGAGAGTTAATACTGGGATCCTTTGAAAGAAAAATCATTCGACTGATATTTGGTCCTGTGTGCGAGGAAGGCGAATGGAGGAGAAGATACAACCGCGAACTCTATGAGCTGTACCAAGATGTGGATGTAGTCCAAAAAGCCTAGAAACGTCGACTACATTGGCTCCAGCCAAGAGGATCTTCGAATCCCAGCCCCAGGTTCGAGACGACAAGGAAGACCGAACCTCTGTTTTAAAGACCAAGCCAGAGCGCTTGGTCTGGAAAACAGGAAGCAGCGTGCTTGGGGTCGTAGAGGCAGGGACTCTTCACGGGTCGGGAGCCCGTTAAGTAAAGTAAGGAAGTTTTCACATTTGTTAAATGGAATGCCATTAAATCACAATCCATGTTATAGAGAATAAATATGAGGATGAACATGGCAAGTTAGCATGAACTGAACACTTCTTTTGCAACTATACTTTGCTCATTCCAGGCTTCAGACTCTAGCGTGGAACATTCTCCGTTAGTTTCTCAAATTATCGAGTAAGTGACTCTAACAAAAAAAGAAGGTAACGGTCCGTAAAGAAAAGAAATAACTTCAACAGACATCTTCTGCTCTACAATTCAACTGCAACTATTGCCTTTACATACGTTGTTGGTTTACTGATCCTGCCTAAATTGCAAGCTGCAAAGAAATCGACTACTACTGCTGTATCTTTCAAAAGGAAACAGATTAATACCATAACCACTTTGAACTGCATTAACAGTCCTTATGAAGGCAACCGCTACTGTGCATTGGATTAAAGTTAAATCTTTTAAGCCCCAAGTTATCGTGTTAAGCTTCTTTCTTTTTCCGTACAAAGTTTTACGCAAGAGTAATGGGATTTTTGTAACAAATTTTAACTTTTTTGTTTTTTTTTTTTTTGGCTCCGTTCAGCCTTTTGGGAGCAGCACATACGTCGTCGGTCGTGTATCCATCCAATGAGAGTTTTCCTTAGTGCAAACATAGCATTGGATTTCATTCCTCCCCCTTGACAATTCTTTATTCAAGTTCCCGAGACCGTAACCACCAAAAATAAATCATTATGTCACCGAAAGTGGATTGAAGAAAACTGTGTTAACAGCAAAAAAAGGAGCGCTATGATAAATGGATGTGGCAACCATTTAAAAAGCGTTCGATATTAAGTACTGGTAGTAGATTCGACACATGTGCATACACATGTATACTAGTGTATGCATGAAATGGAAACTCTTTTCGGGTCAGTAGCCAGCTTCCTTTCAAAAATAAGGAAAGAAATATATCGGACTTCATATCACTCATTCTGAATACATCATAAGTGAAGCAACATAAAGCATTACTTCGCACTTTTATTGAACATCCTGTGCAGCGTAGGATAGAACCACAGATACGAGTACTGTGAGAGTCTTACGAATATGTACACCGGTACAGCAAGCAGCATTACATACAGACATGTGAGTTTACAGCTTTAGCCCCCGCATTTATGTCATAAAAAAGTTTCCATCATGCTTTAAATTCAGATGCTGCCCTCCTGGCCAAAATGAAAAACAACCATTTGGCTATAAAGAATAAAAGAAGAAATACCAAATCATAAAAATAATAATAATGATGATGATAGCGATCATTTCTTTTTTTTCTTTTCTTTTTGCGTGAGTGTATGTAGAGGAAGGAATATGGTTGTTTCTTGCGTCGTCAGTATAGGTATCGGTATCGGTATCGGTATCGTGTACTATAAATTTGATTTTATTTCCGCAAAACAAATGATGTAATATTTTTTACATTTCTTGTGGTGGCCAATAGGAAAGCCACCATATGTTTTTCATATGAATATGAATACACTTTTTTAATTGAGAAAAATGAAATAAATTGCAGCGGTGGTCGAAATCCATAACCATAACCCTCCATGCGTTGGATTAAGTTGGATTTAGTGGCATTGCCATTTGGGTTTCGAATCAAGGGTCAAACTTGTCTCAAAATATATGTCAAAGTCTGGGAATGTAAAATTAACATTTTTTTCGCTGAAACTACAGAAATGTTTACGTTATTCTTCGAACTTCTGAAAAGTTTTTGTTGAAATTTAAGCTTTCTAATAGGTTGGTTTTTCGAATAGAGATAAAACTGACATTGTGTGGCAGCTCTAATGTCATTTATGTTCAGTTTGGTTTGCCATTTCATCATGAATAGGTTGATGAACAACGCTTGCAAATCGTGCAAATTTATTCCGAAAATAATGGTTAAGTTCGCGAAGTTTATCGCAAAATGTTGTTCAGTGATGAGGCTCATATTGGGTTGGACGGCTACGTCAACAAGTAAAATTGCCGCATTTGGAGTGAAGAGATTCCACATGAGACCCTTGAAACGCCATTTTATTCACAAAAACTGACTGTTTGGTGTGCTCTATGGGCTGGTGGAGTCATTGGACCATACTTCTTCCGAAATGATGCTGGAGAGTCAGTTACCGTTAATGGAGACCGGAGAGCCATGATAACCGACTACTTTGCTTCCGAATTGGATGGCATGCAAGTGGATGAGATGTGGTTCCAACAAGACGGCGCTACATGCCACACAGCGCACGTCACAATCGATTTATTGAAGGAAACTTTCGATGAGCGCATAATTTCGCGGAATGAACCTGTCAATTGGCCACTAAGATTGTCTGATTTGACACCATTGGATTATTTTCTTTGGGGATAAGTGAAGTCGCTAGCCTACGCCAACAAACCAGAAACGTTAGGGGACTTGGAAGCCAACAGTCGTGACGTTATTGCCGACATACAGCCCCAAATGCTTGAAAAAGTGGTTGAAAATTGGACCTCTAGACTTGTCTTTATTCGAACCAGCCGCGGCGGCCACATGCCCGACATCATATTTAAACACTAATGGCATAAAATTATCCTTCCAATAAAGTAAAATTGATGGACATTAAAACGATTTCCTTGTGTTTTATTTCAATTCGAAGTTCTATACCTCTAAAAAAAACACTCTTTAGCTAGAATGTAAAGGCCTACAAATCAGTAATAAAATATGACGAAATATGTACAAAGCATATGCCTCTATGGTTCTACGATTGTTAATGTAGTTTAATACTTAAGTATGTTACAAACTTGTATACCCCAAGAATAGACTGCAGAAACCTTGAAACAAATCTGGTTTATGTATTTAACTTAGGCCAATCATAGTTCCAGGTTCGGTTCATCAATCTAAATAAAGAACTATTCTTATAACAATAAAATGATTTAGCGACCTATAGTTCCATAGTTACATATAGTTCACCCAGGTGTGGTGGTTTAGGATCATCAGTGGATTGCCATAAGCACATCTGAACAATACACACTTTTCTTCTCGTTTTTTGCCGAGTATATCTCTTGAACCAACACTTCCAACCAAGTGTGAATTAAGACCATCCACAAAATCTACACTTCGCAGACATTAATAGTGGAAACGTTTGCCAAGTTTATTGGCTACAATCTTATTAAATATATCTTATAACTGAAGAACAAAAGACTATACAATTATCTTAACCTTTCCTTCTTTTAAAAAATTATGTGCAAAGCTAGAAGAAAATCTCCAACAGACTATAACGATTTGAGAAGCTTATACTCTTTCTTGTCAGACTTTAAAAAAAGGTGAGAGAATTAAGAAGGGATTTAAATAAGAGGAGATCACTTGGTTAGTAGTCAATTGCCGCATGGTTATCAATGCAAAGTCAAAATTAGACTTTTCATATTTATAGTCAACTGTTTCGTTATCTCCTCGATTTAAATTGAAATCACTTAAATCTCGGCCACTGCTGTACATTTAAACAATTTTTCTTTGTACACAAATTCAGATTAATCTTTTAACCACTAATCTTTGAGTTCTATAAATTTGCTTTTGGGTTTTTATAAAAAAATAGCACTAAAGGAGAGTTTACTAAAACCGTTCTTTCAAGTTAAAGTAAATTTAATAATTCTTAACACACGGAGTCTATTAATTTACCCCTTCAACTATAACTCGCTTAGCAATACATGAGAGAATCTTAAAAGAGGAAATTTAGCTGCCTGACTGTCAGTATATAGGACTATTGGCTTGTTTTCGTTAAATCTACGTATTTACAGGATTTTTTATTTTTATTTATTTATTTTAAAAGGAACTACTTTCTTAACGAGCCAACGAAGTTATTTTAAACAGAAAAGATAATAGGGACTTATGGCAAAATAGTCCTGTGTTATTTTTATACTAAGTGGAAGTTAACTAAAAAGCGAACAACATGAATGACAAAAGTAAGTAAAACGTAAAATGGCTTCTAAAAATTTAAAAATTGCTCAGGACTGCCTTTAAATATTTGTCGAGATTGGCTCAGTGGTGGCGAAAACCACTTAAGATTATTTGTACGATCGAAGCCTCTAACAGTACGATTTTGAGTAACAGGGCACGTGTCTGGACATACTGACAACTACATATGTATGTATCACACGTGGTAGGTCAGTATTGAACATAGAGAATAACAACGGATTAACCCTTGCGGCACATTTAGTTAGGCAAGTCAGATTTTTAACTTAAGGGAAAGGTTCAAGCTAAATTTTACTACAATGTTAATCGGGACAAGCCAGGATCGAATACATTTGAGAAAAAGAAACACTAAAGTTAACAGAGTTACTTCATCCTGATCAATTACTATATCATCAGCAACTTTACCAGACCAGAACTAAATTTTAATAATTATAAAAGACTCAAACCCTTTTGGCTACGGTTTCGGTAAAAGCGTGAAAAATTATATGTTCGCGCGAACTGAACGAGTTTAGCTAGTTTAAATTCAAGCGAGGACTTCTCCTACTGGAGCGTTGTTGGCACAGCTCCTACACCTATGCAACGTTCAATGCACAGTTTTTTGACAGGTCAATGTCAATGGAGCAGGACTGGCTCTAATAATGTCTTATATGGAGTCTCCCTAAAAGTTCGGGAAGCAGGCTAAATTAACAGTGAAACAGTGCAAAAATTACTTATCGCTTAATCTAAACAGATGTCGTTTTCTGATTATGATGACGATTGCAGAGCCGAAGTAGACAACGAGCCTTAAATTAACAGGTTGGCTATACCTTCTTATTGAAGCTCTAGGCCTTCCATGGCTGTTAGTCACACTATTACCTTTTACAGGAAAATTTACCTTAGCAAAGATAGAATGCAATTTGTATGGAGGTAAGCACAGCTGTAAATTTGCAGGCACAGGTACGTATATAAGGACGTATAACCAGCATCCTTTTCTTTAGAGTTTCTTAGAGATTTTAAGTCCAAACTAAGAACTCAAATGCACAGAACGTCTTCGCTTAACTTAAACTTTCAGCAAGCAGGCAAAGCCAATGATTATACGATTTTACCTATCGAACTTGCGTAAATAAATAAATAAATATTTCAAATTCAAAATTTATTTATACGCTAAAGCAACAGCAGAGGACTACTGAAGACAACGAGCGGCAAAACTTATTGGCGATCGAGATATCGCGAAATCACTTGACTCTCTTAGACATCGTCGTAATGTCTCCTGCCTGTCGTTATTTTATCGGTTTATCCACAACAAGTGCTCAAACGAAATAGCCAATCGCATTTCACCCCTTGAACAATTCAACCGCAATACCCACTATGTTAGGAATGCCCATCAGTTCACCCTTAAGCCAATAATATCCGGACGTACAGTAAAATATTAAGATTCGTTCATCTACCGTTCTACATGTATGTGGAATGCTCTCCACGCTTCGTTTTTCCTGCACATTACCGTTGACAGACATTCAAAACCAATGTGCATCAGCATCTCCTCCTTTTGCTCTTATCCCTAAATTTCCTTAAATACCGAAAATCCCTTTATTTCGCGTTAATTATAAAAAAGAGAGAACGATTATTATTAAACCTACTGATGAGATTAAGAATGCCAGAGGCGGATATCATATCATTACAGTAGAAAGTTTATGTTCACCCACTCCAATTCATAACTTCATCCTCGACGTTAAAGAAAAAGAGCGTCAAAACTCTAAGATCAACCACGTAAAAATGCCACGAAACCTTTTTAAAGCTACGTAAGGATCGAAGAGTTATTTAAGGCACAAAACGGACTTAAAATACCCATTAAAATAAAGCTCCCTAGAGAGCGTCTTATCTGACTGGAACTTAACTTTCACGAAAAAAAAAAACTATTAGTTCTATGAAAGCAAACGACCATATTCCCCTAAATCTAGCTGCAATGGCGAGGGAGTCAATTATTTAAATTATCTTATAGCAGTAAACCAAACTTCACTTTTTTTAATAGCAAGCTATTTCGAAAAGTTTTACAAAAAACGCATTTACGAGCCTCCTGAACAATTAAATCGCTCTCTAGCTATTTAGCATAGCTAATAAAATATTTAGTGTTCAGATAAAATTCCACTTTTGTTTAAAAATATTGCTGTTGTGATTTCATTAAGTTTTAAGTGAACACTAAAATTGAACCGAGCATTGTCATAAGTTCTTTATTCTGAAGATTGGCATATGGAATGGACAGAAACGTGTAAGCCCTTAAACCCAAAACAGTTAAAGTAATACATACCTCTATATTATCCCCCGTCTAATTCAATTCACTTCAAAAACAACAGTATTTAGTTTTGTTTAAGTTCCATATGAGTTTGTAAAAATTACACTTGTATTTTAAATTCGTCACAAAATTTTTAACATAAATATTATATTTTCATTGATTAACAATTTTTCCAATTAATTTAATTTTTCAATTTTTAAAGAATTTTATACACGGCAGTGTTATAATTATATTTAAGAGTTATTATTTCTTTTTAAATATAAACATTATTTTTGGTATAGTAAATTTCACAAACAAAGCTATATAGTGAAACTTGATTTTTTTTTTATCTTCTATTTACATTTATATTACGTAAAGATGTGCCCGGTGCAAGCTATATATTTTATTTTATTTTTTTTTTACTATTCTACACTGGCACTGTAATAATGTAAGTCCGTTTTTTGAAGGATAAGCCACACTGCACTTAGAATTAAAATAAATATATATTTTAGTTGATTACAAGTTTGTTTTTTAGAGGATAATTTAAATTGAGACCGGTCCCGTATGATTACCGCTGCGACGAGGGCTAACACTTTTTGACTTCCGGTACGGTCATTATTTTGTATTTTATGACAAAGTTACAAAAACCGAATACATACACTTCAAATACACGGTGGTGCCAGAGGAGCACGGAATAAAGAAAAACAACAAAAAAAAAAAAAGGAAATGAAAAGAGGAAAATATTTGATGGCGAAAAAAGCAATGAAAAGGAATTTCCTTTGAATCCTCTTTTATCTTTTTATTGAAAGTCACACCGAGATGATTTTTTTTTTTTTTTGTTAAGAAAGAGAGGACACACAATATTCGGTATTAAGAAGGAACAACAAAATACCACCGACCGAGAACTAACACCGAATTACTTGAGACAGTAAATTTGTTTTTTTTTCCCTTTTAAGCACCTCAACCCAAGACTCGCTCATTCGCTTCGATTTTCCTTTCGGTATGTACGGTACGAAAGTATGGCAGTAAGCAGATGGAAATCTTTTTTTCTTAAAGATTTTCTACAACTTCTCCGGCTGGAAGTTTTCTCACACTGTATTTTGAAAAATTCACTAATGTTTTTTTTTTTTTTTTGTTTTGTATCTTGCGACCGTATGGTTCAGCTTTTATTACTTTACTGGCAGCACTGTTTTGGTTTTTATTAAATTTAATTATTTTTTATTTTTTAAAAATTTTTTGGTTTTTGATTTAGTTAATTACTATTTTCCTTTGAAAAAATAGGGAAAAAACTCAAAAGAAAAAACAGAGAACCGAGAGCATTCGAAGCTCCACAGAAGCGAACAGAAGACCGCACAAACTCCGACTATTGTGCGTGTTATCCTACAGAAGACATGATTCGATAAAAGCATCTTTCAGGGTGGCTAGCCATCATCGGTAGCAGCATCATCAACGTGTCGTCTACGCCATCAGAAAGTCACATCATCCAGAGCGCAAGAGAACTATGGATGAGGAGCCAGAGTAGAGCTTTTCAGCTCTGTGTCTGTTTTCCTAAAGGCATATTGTTGCTCAAATCTCTGGGAGAGAGAGATGAAAAAGCAGAAAAGTTGTACTCCTTTGCCTGGGATATGAAAACTGTTAAAGGATAATTTGCGTTGACATTTATGCAACCTGCGTATTGAAGTATAGGATACACTTGTTGGTGAATTGTTGATAAAAAAAACTCGCCGATAGTAACCCCACCTTGCGAACAAAATTAAAAAAGAAAAAAGATTCCGGTGATTGATTGATTTGAAAAAGCTAAGGCTCAAAGATGTGCAATAAAAATTTCACTATTCACTAGTAATGAGTTTGATATTTTTTTGATTTCGAGTTATTCATTTTGTAAATGAAAACTGTTTGCAATTGACGTTACCTAAAGGTAAGAAGAGACTGCATGCCAAATGGTCATATAATTGCCCTTTCTGACAGTTTTAGCTTGCAAAATAAGATTATTTGACAGCGAATTGGCATGCAATCTAATCCTACCTTAATGCATTATCTGTCAAATGACCATGCACCTTTGAGGAAATAAGGTGCAAATGTGTTGGTATCACGAGTGGAATCAGCAAATCTGGAAATCCCCCACATTTGGAGCACATTTAAACCTGCAGCTAGCAATAAAAATGCAACAAGTCGCTTTCAGCATGAAATATCCCATATGTCAAGCTGTACCTACATCAAAATATCCCATATGTCAAGCTGTACCTACATCAAAGTGTTCAAGTGCCGAAGCAAACTCTAACAGGTCGATATTTCTGATTGGTAGGGGGTGCCAGTTTTTTTCTATGTATGACGCCGAAAATACAACTGCGAACTCTAGGAGCTGTAGCAAGACGTGGATTTCATCCAAAAAGCCAAAACCCGTCAACTACATCGGGTCACATCGAGAGTATGGAGAATAATGCAAGATAAGACAATTTTCGAATCCCAGCACGCCCAGCATCACAGAAGATGGAAGGTTGCCGTGTCTCAGGCTTGGACTCTTCACGGGTCGGGAAGGAAAAGTAAGTAGTGGGATCTATTAAAATAACACAACACATCGCCTGCAGATTTTTTTAAGAATTTATCCCAGAAAACGTCTCCAAAACGTATACATGGCAGGAAACTTTATGTAGACGAATGTAGGTAAATATTTTTATTTATATATATTTTAAATTAACTAAAATGGCTAAAATATTCCCTTAAGAAATATCATCAAAGCCAAACAACAAAACTTCAATTTTTGTGAACAAAAATTCGTTCAACATGGCCCGATAACGATCTCCATTGACTGTAACGGCCACTCCTTGTTGTTGTTCGTTGTTCCTTGTTTAAGCGTATAGACAACCATTTTCGTTCAGCGGAAAATAATTATCTGTCAAATCAGACATGAGCTAAGTGTTACCATTCGCGAAATAAGCACTAGTTAAAAAAAAACCTTAGATGGCGGATCCTTTAGTTTGCCGAAGAAAAATGGCCCAATTATGTCGCAATATTTCCCAGCGTTGTTCAAGCGTATACACAACCATATCCGTTCAGCCGTTCGAAATGTAGGTCCTTGAAAATGAATTTCAACTTTGTTTGATATTACCTCTTAAGGATTTTTAACCAACATGTTAGTAATTAGTGGTTATAATAGTACTTTTTGGAACTTAAAATAAAAACAATACAAGTTTCTCTCGATTAAAAACCATTAAAACAGGAAATAATTTGATGACAATTTAAGAAAATGAGTTAATTTTTAAACGAGGACTACGAGTGAAACTACCACTAGGCCTTCACAACTGATGATTTGATTAGATTTTATTAGTTTTAGCTTCTTTTATTTAAACTATCTCATCACTATCAACTATAGTTTCCAAACCGAAAAGATCTAAAAATGCAACTTTGCAAATCTCGATTTGCATGAGCAATTTATATAAGATTTTTACTACATAAGAAGCGCAAAGCGAAAATGCAGCTGTATTTCCATTTTTCCAATTTTGCCAATCACAAATTGTTGTTTTTCCATTCTACCATTCGATATGTATTTGACGGAAGCTTAGCAGCATATAAAAGCCGCGTTTATTTATACGAAAAACTAATTCCAGCGTGTTTATTTCGTCAACGAAATATGGACTCTACTGTACCCACAAATTTATGTACTATTTAACATCCCTGTAATCGCTGTGAAATGACGTTTGTCATTACTGGAACTTTGACAGTTGAAAATGTTTACCATTTAAGGTTCCTTTCATCGTTGTTGGTCTCAAATGTAAAGTTGTGTTTTTAAATATAATTAAACTTATAAATGTTAACATGATTTGTTTGATAAACTAGTGAAACAAAAACATTGCAATATTTAATTAAAACACAACATAACGTAAGTGTTTGTTATGATTCATTTAATTGTGATGTGTTGTGTTGTGTGCCCAGCATGGTGTGCGAATGTAACTTGTTACAGCCATAGAAAAACATACGCATGGGATTAACACAACACACGAAATTTCAGTTAAAAAATGACCGTAAAATGTAGCTAGAGGAGGATAGAAAGGCGGTTATTTATTGGTTGGTACAAAATTTGAAAATTTAAATTTGTATCTTGTCTAAACCGCCAAGATCATTGATAAATCTGTAGATGTAACCTTTTTAAGTATCCTTTCTTGTAATAAATTGCTTCGATGATTCACCAAACAGTAATAATCATTATATGTTTGGAAAAACAAAACAACTTAATGCGACCAAAGCCAGATAGGCAATTCGACAATTTGTACCCATTCGACAGATAATTATGCTGCCGAGACATTCATAATCACTTTTCATAATCGAAAAGCGTTCAATGTGCGTATGTAGCTTATTAAAAAAAAAATAATTTAAATAATGCGCCATTTTGGTGACCCTCAATTTTATTTTAAAATCAAATAATGTGGGGCAGCTTTGTCCATACGTACTCATTCGTCTGGCTTTCTACTCATTATTTTTGAATATTTCTATTTTTAATTTGTTAAAAAGCTGCGAAAGTAAGCTTTAACAAAGTGCTGTATCGCTCGTTTTTTATGCAAAAAAAAATATAAATAAAATTAAACAAAGTAGCGACGTGTACGCAATACAAGCATCACTCACATTATTTCAATTTACACTTGGACTCGGCGAGTGGGATTATTTATATTCAAGAAAAAGTTTTTTTTTTTTTTCGTAGGTACTCGCGACAAGTTTTTAAATTATTTTTCATCTTTTGTTAAAAATCAGACCAAAATGGAGAACAACAAGCTGAACATCAGCCTGAAGCATTTCAATCCCTCGACGATTCGTTTTTACGATTACATCTTGCAGGAGCGATCCGATCCGAACTCGACCATCACGAAAGAGATAAGGATCCCCGATGCCAACGAACTATTTCGCATAGTTGACAATGAATTTGAGGAGCTGCGCAAGCCATCAACCCTCGCTGGTATTCTGAAAATTCTCCACCTAACCATACAGCAGGCGACGACCTCAACAGCAAATTTTACAACGTTCATGAAAGTCCTTCTCGCCAAACACTGCGCCAAGGAGGAAGATCATCTGATTGCAACGCAAATACTCTATCAAATTCTACACTCCCTGCCCCATGACTTTCCGGTGCACAAATTCAATATATCCGGTCTGATTGCAGAACTATTCAAGACCGATCGCGCAGTGAATGAGAAGCTGCAGACTCAATACGCACTGTGCTCGGCATTGCTGATTGAGAAGTTCGAAATCAATTTCATGGCCGAGACAATTTGGGCGGAAATACTAAAGAGCAAGTCACATTCGATTCTCGTGCACAATATCGACTCGCTGATTACGAAAATACGCATTTATGAGCGTGCGAACTTTTGGCGACTGATCGAGTCACTGCTCTCGTCGGAGAGTCGCGACGATCGCAAGTTGGGAACGTTTCTGATTCGCAAAGTGTTGAAATTTCTTTCGGCCACACCGAGTGTCGCCGAAGTTGAAGAGCTCTTCCACTGGTCGAAGGGCTATTCCAATCAGTTGCTGACTTCTTGGTTGACTTACCTGACGATACTGGAGAATCTGGAAGAAAAGCAGTCCCACTTGATACTGCCGTCGCTGGAGATGCTTGAATCGGTGGCACTGGGCGAGAAAACACCATGGATTCGCATAGCACTTGTACAAATGTTGCGGCACAATAATACCCTGGTCCTACGCTGGACAGTGGACTACTTGTTCCGGAATTTCGAAGAACTGGTTCTGGATAACCAGATTTTGCAAGAATTCTTTCAAGCAACCAACAATACATGGTTGTACAACGAGGAGTCTTCCGAAACCTTCATTCTGCCCCTGCTGAGTCTGAAGGAGCAGAACAAATTCCTGGAAGAGCTGGCTAAGGTCCCCTGGAAATCAGTGCCAATGCATGCGTGGCTACTGCGAATGAAGGCAATCGCGTGGACAGGCGTTGACGGTAAACTTGTCATAGATATCGCCACAAGGCTGCGACAACTGCAAAACCGTCACATTCGCTCGGATTGCAGGGAGATATTCACCGAAATCTTTGAGTTGAACATTAATGCGATGACTTTGCGGGACTTTATGAATTTCCTAGACGCATTCTACAGTAGTACGGACCATCTAACTGAGGAGTTGATCGCCCAACTGGTGCATAAAATAGAAACAGGACAACGTCCCTACATATCGTTCAATGTCTGTATGATTCTTAAAAGCCAAGGTTTGTTCCCTGACGATGAGCTTACGTTGATGTGCGCGTTCGACAAGCTGCGGGTTCAGGAGCACAAATGGTTTCGCATTTTGGTTGGATTCGGATTCAATTCATCGCCCCAGCAACAATTTTGCAAGAAGCACTACAACATCAATATCAACTGGACAGACAGGCCACAGCAGTCGTTGGAGGAAACCCTGGCTGAGTATGTGCTGAAGCTGAGCTGGGATGATATCTCTAGGGCTGTAGTGCGAGAGGCAACCGTCGATTGGTTTACGGCCAATTCAAAAATCAGCGAAAGTGACTATGAGTACATTTTGGACGCTGGCGGCGTCAGTGGACTGCTGCGAATCGCCAGTCCGAATGGAAGGAGTTTCCCAATGACTCCTGCAGTACTAGATCGCTTGATTGCTGAATTGAGAATTTCCGTCAAGAAGATGATGTACCCGTGTTCGTTGTAAGTATTGAATTTTCATTTTGGAAAATTGCTTTGCTTACATTTTCTACATTTTTTTTAGAGTGTCGAATCTGATCAACAGCTGCAAAACGGACCTGCCCAACCTTCTGTATAAATACGTGAACGAAATCCTTGACATAGACGTGACCAACAACCGTTTAGCCCTGAAGGTTTTCAACTCAGCTTTAGACTTGTTCAACTATCACGAGGCAGAGGGAAGAAAATTACTTATCCGGGGACTTTTATTCGGCGAACCGCTAACTGGGGACTTGCGGTAAGTTAAGATACACACATTGACCAACGACAACCACTTAAATCCATACTTTATCGCAACAGCCATGAACTTGAATACGTCGTTCGAAAGAAACTGTCCAATGATTTACGCTTCGAGTCATCGTACGAAGTCAGGCAGACATGTCTTAAATTCATGAAAACTCTTGATGCAACGTCAAAGGAGCTCTTGAAAGCAGATCTTATCGCTCAAAGCAAAGCCATGAGCATAAAGAAGCCACGCTACTTTGAGAACTCAAACCATCATCGGATAAAGCTGAGAATAGCCCAAACGTTGGCCATTCTCAATGGCATACCACCCGTCTGGGACGATTACTATTTGTTTGCGATTCTGAGTGAAAACAACCAACCAAATGTGACGTATATTTATGAATTTCTTGTCGCAATGGCGATATCGGAAGCAGAACTGTTAACGTTGATGGAAAGTTTGAAAGACCTATCCACCAGCAGTCAGGTGTCAGTATTTGCAATATCGTATCTGTTCACTGTGTACCACGATATCAACATTAAGCTGGTTGAGAAGCTGATTGCGCTTATTTTGCCCTGGACAATGGGTTCGAATTTCAACACCCGCTTGCAGGCGCAGATAACAATTTTTCATCTGCTGCCGCAATTCCATCTCAACAACTACGATTACTTGAAGAGTTCGATAGAGAAGAGCTTGAAGGACAGTCCGAGTGCTTTCGAAAAGTTGGTTAGCGATCCGCGATACAACATGCCTGCGACGCTTAGCTTCCTTTACGCCGACCCAATTGCTTACGTGACAATCGTTCCCGAAGATGAACACCCGAGTGCGCAGCTAGAATATCTAAGCAAGTATGAGAGTTTGAAAGCAGCTCGCAATCTCAACTTGGCAAAGAGGGACGCAGCGAAGAAGCAAGACATTGACTGTTCCAACAAAACCATTATTGAAGATGTGCAGCGAAAGATGATTCCAGAAATTCGTCTGAATAGTGTGCATGTGTCGAATTCAAGTGAAGTGGCAAGTTTTATTTCCCCTTCGAATGGAGATAAGTACTATTTTAACTGCTCTGTTTGCAGGTAAATGACGACATGGTCGTTGTGGCTAGTCTTATAGATAAATTGCCAAACCTCGGAGGTATTGCACGTACGTGTGAGGTTCTGGGAATAAAAAACCTTGTATTGGACTCGGCTAAGCACGCGCAAAGCAAAGAGTTCAAGAACTTGAGGCAAGTCGGCCAATCGATGATTGATGGCTTCTTTGATTTTAATAATTTATTTGCAGCATGACTGCTGAGAACTGGATAAATATTTCCGAAGTGAAACCAAAAGGTTTGAAAGAATTTCTCGTTCAGAAAAAGACCGATGGGTACGGAATTGTCGGTGCGGAGCAAACTGCCAAAAGTGTAAACTTTATGGAATTTAAATTTCCAAAGAAATGCGTACTTTTACTGGGGTAAGTTGTAGCTGGCGTTACAGTTATGGTTTAATTTTTTCTTAATTTTTCTATTCAGACACGAAAAGGAGGGAATACCTGCAGATTTGATAACGCTTTTGGACTACGCTGTCGAGATTCCACAGTTCGGGCAGGTGCGCTCGCTCAATGTGCATGTTACTGGAGCGCTTTTTATGTACGAGTACTGCAAGCAACATTTGTCAAAGCCTAAAGCTAATTAGAATTAATTGCTATTGTATTTTTACGAGCACCTACTGAAATGTATGTGTGTGTAATGTCAGCGGATTGGAATAAATAAGAGACAAAAATAATGAAAAATTGTGTTTTTTTTTTTGTGTTGGAAATGGAGGAAAGCTCTCGAAAACAACAGAATATTTTGCAAATAATAGATGGGTACCTTTGTAATTACCACTATTAGAACGTCAAGCTTATTTTGTGCATTTTTTATTGTTCGAAGTAAAATTTATTTGTGAAAATAAAAGATTTGGAAGCACGTAAATATTGAGTTTAAATTCTTACCTTATGTGTGAAAAACAGATGGAGATTTGGACTGAAACCGACGGTAAAATAACAAGCGATAAATGAACTGCGAAAATATAGTTAAACTAAATTTAATTTTATTTTAAATAATTAACGAACAAAACTATTGCTTAACACAACACGAACGCGAACGCACTGGTATGAATATCAATTTTTTCTGGCACATATTTATTTTATAGCTCTCAAACTGTATCGAAAGGAATTCCACATCAAGACTACCGTTAAATTCTTTTGACACATTTCCGCCTACATGACACTGGAACCTTGGAAGCATCGTACAACTCTAGTACAATTTTGGAAACGAAGGACGTAATGTACATTTTTTAAGGTGAGACCACAGATGAGGAATTAACCAGATAGTCAACTCTGCAATCCCCTATCACTTTCAACCCGAAAAAAATATTTAATAACGGCCGCAAAATCCTCTCTCAATATTCCGATCTGTGAATATCACATACCCAAATCGCAACAACAAAACAGCTGGTCACGGCGGATGTGTTGGGAAATAGGAAATTCTGCAAAGTGTTGAGTTTATGTGATTCAACTTTTATAGCTATTTTAATATAAATGTTTATAAAGAAACAAAAAATTAGTTACCCAATAAAGTTGTTACAATTTAATCGGATTTTTTTTGCGGTTTTTTTTCTTAGGCTGTTCTGGAAGTTTTTTATATAAGTTGATATGCTTTATTTTAAAATAGACAGAACATTATGATACATATATATATTGAATTAATTAGCCACTCTTTTTAATAGACGACTTTATCTGTCAAATTATAATATTTTGTAATTTTAAAAAATAAATTTGTATGAAAATAAACAAAACAATTTACTAGTACTACTACTAGTAAGTGATTACAAATGTTGTTGAAAAAGTGTTTTCACGTACCAAAAATAATATTTGTAAGGATTTGGATCACGTTATATTAAAAACCGTTTTTAACCAGTGCCCAATTGTGTAACGCAAAGTTTCCACTGAGCACTAAACCGAGATTAAGGTTAATCTGCCCTTAATCTACTTTAAATCTCAAGATTAACCATACAAATTTTAATCTGCTAAACACAAGATTGAAAATAAATCTAGTTAATCAATTTCTTGTGCTTAATCTCGGTTTATTTTATGGTGAAAACGTAGCATAAACATACTTAAATGCTTCAATATAACAATCCATAACAAAATCCGTCTTTCTAAAGTTATACTTAAATTTATTGTAAGACGAAAATGTATGATGAACTTACTTATTATATATTAGTCACGTTAATCAATATTATTCTGATTATTGGTTAAAACAAAGCTTTATTCTCAATATCATAATGTTTTATTTGGTTACTAGTTTTTTGCACACCCAAATTATGAGGTGTAATCTGCTGAAATTCATCAAGTGTTCCCAACTTCTAGCTATAAAGAATGACATTTCATGGCTGCGGCCATTAGCCCCATATAATTCGATTCATGTGTGCGTGATTCCCATTTGATTTGCACGTAAAAGCCCATATAAGTGCAAATTATGTGGGGCTTATCAGTTCGACTTAGCTTGTAGGCAAGGTGAGAGATTCGCTCTCGAGACGTAACTGCTGTCATATTGTTATTGGTTGTCTATTCCGCTTTCCTTAACATCCAGGAAAATGATGTATATTTTTATGTTCTCCAACCCATTTTGTCTGCCACAAGCATTTATTTGGGCCACCTTCCATTGATAATCACACCGGAAGTTCAAAAGAAACATATTTAAGGAAAGAATTTATGGTGTTTTACTAAATATAGGGGAACGTATTCGCATTCCCATTCAAGGTGTAAGCCGTCAAAGTAGAATTTTACGATTTAATGGTAAAATATTTAAAATTCTATAATATCATGTTTCGTACCCAAACACCCGTCTCTCTTCTTTGGGGTTCCCACTCTTCTATTTCTCAGTTTTGCTTCTTCGTTTTGCATTGCTAAAATAAAATCGCGCTACTTAGTTATTGAAAGACACGAATTACCATCCGAAAGTCTAAGAAGAAAACCAACCTTTGAAACTGACGACAAGTGAACGTGTATACCTACGAAACGTTCGAAACAAAAATGAATTAAATAAAAATGATGGTGCAAAATTGATAATGTAGATACCTTGCTTTGTTTCGTCGAGTTTTTGAAAGGTTACGTAATCAAATAATCACAATTTCTAATAGTCTGCGCTCTCAAAATATGATCATTTAACAGCGAAATGATCATTAATTGACCAATTGTCATGGAGTATAACATACATTTAATTGAGCACCTAACGGTGCGATTCGAATTGCTCCTACCGTATGTAAATTTGAAATTTGCATGTGTGTTTTTATTGAAACTAAAATAACACCAAACATTTTCTTTTTCATTTTTAAGTGAGTTATTTTGAATTTTAATTTAAATTTTATAAAACAATTTTTGGACTTAAACTAGAGCCAGGCCCTGCGCAAACACTTTAACTGCTAAGTCTTCAAAGAAAAGATTATTGGGATCGTAATTCACAGTGGTTTATAGCGTGAGTTTTGATACACTCGCCAAAAATCGAACTGAGTGCTATTATGGATTACATGTATTAAAAATTATACAATCCACTGATCCTTCACCACCACATCTGGGCGGAACGGCTTTGAAATAATATGTAGCTTATTCATTTTATAGAAATGTTTAAAGATGTGTTTTATTTATGTTTAGATTCTTCCATTCTATTAAAATAAATTTAAAAAAGGACAGTAACCTCACAAAATAAGAAAATAGCTAAAAGTTATGAGCTCAGTTCAATTATTCATAGAAATCCAAAATATTGATGAGATTTCCATTTTTTTCAAATTGATATACCTATCTTGTTATGAGCAAATGCAAATTGATATATCTATCTTGTTATGAGCAAATGCAACAACACACCGTTGACAGCTTTGAAGTTCCTTAAATTATTATTATAATCTTACATTTTAAGAGAATGAACTTACTGTTCACAACCAATTTTATTAATTATGCATCCTACACCAGAAATAATGTGTAACATATTTAATTTCCTTGTTTTAACAAGAAATAAAAGTATTTTAAATCGATCCAACACACCCCTCAAATGGCCATCACTGAACGAATAATACACATTTTGACATTTCCACAACCGCCAGCAGCTCTCAAACTTTGAAAATCGAACGAAACTTCAGAGCAAGGCAGAAATTCGCTTCAAGAGAAAAACCTTTACCGACCCGAGCGAGTAGAGTTGAACGTGAACGTGAAATAATTTCTGGGCAACCATCTTTGAAAAAGTCTAGAGAAGTGTTAAGTTGGAATTTTCATCAATTTAGGAAAAATGTCGCTCTTATCCGCACGTTTGGCCTCCTCGGTGGCCCGTAACCTACCCAAGGCTGCTGCACAGGTATTTTACATTAAATAAATTAATAAATTATTATAAAATTTCTGTGAAATGGTGTGAAAAAAAAAGTGAAAAAAAATTATTATCTCTTCCTCTTGGTTACATATTAGTATCCATCTATTATGCCGGATTAATTTTCCCGATTCAACTTTCTCATAATGTGTGTGCCAAAATTGTGTATCGAAAACTAAAGAAAATTTAGTTACAAATTTAATAGTTTTGCAATATTTAATCGAGGACAAAAGAAAAAACTTAATGTAGTTACGCAACGTAATCACACACTTGTCTCGGCGAGGAGGTCTAATATTCTTACCGTAATTATGTAACATGTGATGTAGAAAATGATTTAGTTTATAAAATATTTTACTTATCAAAACAATTTTGGATTTGGAAGTATTTTTTTTGTGTAGAAATTGTATTTTGCTCGAGTTGAAAGGAGGGCAGAGAAAAAATGGTTATGTAACCATTTGCGGCAGGGTGAGACAGACCATTGCTGTCACCGAAATGAGGTTATGTAGAATCTTTACAGATGGTAGGTGGGGTACGTTACTCCTTATTTTATTAAAAAAGGATGAACCTGAATTTTTCTGCAGTCTTAAATCTGGCATTGATTAACTCTGGGATGAACTAAATATTTTATTTGTCTTTGGTTACAACTTACATAAGTTTCAGGTTATTTACGAACTTTTAATTTCTTCCTCATGAAATGCATAGAGCTTTGCAAACTTGAATTGAAGTTGGAAAACATAAGTCGGAGAATATCATAATAATGTCGGCTATTTACTTATTTTGCTGAACTGTAAATTAAAAGGATAGGTAACTCGAATAAAATTATTTATTTCCTATTGTCAGACACGTAACGTAATTATGATTTCTGCTCATCTTACAGGAAGTTTAATTACGCACGTCATTAGTGGTTGCATTTTATGCTGAATATTCTCAATAAAAATTTACCTTAAACCGGCATTTTGCAACATTTAATGTCGCTGTTATGTACATAATTGTGGGGGAGGCAGAAATTGTTGTTGTCGATTTATTGATTTTTGCTTTACGTAACATCTGTAAATGTGCATCAAAATGTGTCTACGTATCTCTCTGCACGTTGCATTGGATTCTCGCACGAAACTACATACTACTCTAGGAGATTACAGATTGTATTCGTTGCAAAATTCCAAAAGTGATTCCTATAATAAGTCTCGCATGATCACAATACATTTTTTTAACCTATTGAGCTTTCTTAAAGTCTTCATAATCGTTTTTTATAATATATAATATATTTAATGGTCCTTCTCAGTTCATGTGCTATTTCCATTTCCATTACATGGAGCCAGTGAGACAGTAATCCCTTTTGCAAGGTCCTTTAATATTTTATATATTGCATTTAACGTCTGATCCTAGGTGAATATGAAGAAAAAATACCCCTTGGATAACAGAAAGTTGCTTAATCATAGCTATGTTTCTTTGGCTCTCTAGCTTAATGTCTTAATGTTGTGAAATCGTCGCCCTAATCGGCCTGCTCAGCAAATTGTGGGCATTGATGGCTTCTATGGTCGTCGTTGGTTTAAAGAAGACATCGTTTCCTACTCCACTTCTCTCTGGATAGCATATTCATCGCTCTAAGAAAAATATACCTCCAGCAAGTTGAACATTTTCTACACGAAACACTATTTTGTCACGTGCTTCTTGGTTGTCTTAAATTCAGTTCCCATGGAAAAGCTTCTTTAAAAATAATATCTGTCCAAAATGCTACGGTAATGCTATTGCATTTACTGGTCCGCAAATGTCAATAAAGAAAGCATATGTATAAAATACTGTTATAGCTTCCAATCCATCAGCTGTGTTGTGTAACATTTGTGTTGAAATATCGCAAACCGAAAGGACAGCCAATATTTTTTGTGCGCGACGGCAACTTAACACAACTTCGTAGACGTACACTCTAGTTTTTATGACTCCTTATGAAGCGGAAGTTTTTTTTTTCTGTGCACTAAAAATACATCTACACATTCTAAGCGTTTAAAGCACTCCATGGTTGGATGTTGTTGCTTAACTAGTGTGCGGGTGGTGGACGAACTTGTGTTGCACATTCGTACCAAAATGTTTGCGTTGGCATTCGTCTAATGCACGTAGAAATAGCGTAGACATTTTGGAAAGTTGACTTTTGGAATTAAGCCAACTGATTTTCTCAAAATTACTCCAAGACGATACAATCTTGCGTGCTTCATGTGGTATCATATCACGTGATTTACGTCACTAAAAAAAAAATAATAAATAAATAAATTCGTCAGTAAATAGAAGAAACCTCGTGTAACTAACCAAAACTGGATGACAAATCATTTCACTGAGCGACAAACACCAACTCCGCCCTTCACCTTCAATTTGAACTTATCTATACTAATGCCAAACATTTTGTTTTCTTTTCCAGGTTGCCTGCAAAGCTGCCTACCCAGCTGCTTCTCTAGCTGCCCGCAAGTTGCATGTCTCATCACAGGTACGCAGCGCCGAGATTTCTACCATTTTGGAAGAGAGAATCTTGGGTGTTGCCCCAAAGGCCGATTTGGAAGAAACTGGCCGTGTATTGAGCATTGGTGATGGTATCGCTCGTGTCTATGGCTTGAACAACATCCAAGCCGATGAGATGGTGGAATTCTCTTCGGGTTTGAAGGTAAGAACTCGCATAACAAGGTGTTTCTTTTTTTTTTCTTTGTGAAGCTATACGAATTTGTTTTTTATTTGACTTTGTAACAGGGTATGGCCTTGAATTTGGAACCCGATAACGTTGGTGTTGTCGTCTTCGGTAACGACAAGCTGATCAAACAGGGTGATATTGTCAAGCGTACCGGTGCTATTGTCGACGTTCCAGTCGGTGATGAGCTCTTGGGCCGTGTTGTCGATGCTTTGGGTAACCCAATCGACGGTAAGGGTCCAATCAACACCAAGGATCGTTTCCGTGTGGGAATCAAGGCCCCCGGCATCATTCCACGTGTGTCTGTGCGCGAACCTATGCAGACTGGTATTAAGGCCGTCGATTCTTTGGTGCCCATCGGTCGTGGTCAACGTGAGTTGATCATTGGTGACAGGCAGACAGGGTATGTTTCTCATGAGAAATAAAAAGGAGGATGTCCATTAATTTTGTTATTTTGCAGCAAAACCGCTTTGGCCATTGACACCATCATCAACCAGAAGCGTTTCAACGATGCCCAAGACGAGAGCAAGAAATTGTTCTGCATCTACGTTGCCATCGGTCAGAAGCGTTCCACTGTCGCCCAGATTGTGAAGCGTTTAACCGATACCGGAGCCATCAACTACTCCGTCATTGTGTCGGCTACTGCCTCTGACGCCGCACCTCTGCAATACTTGGCCCCATACTCTGGCTGCGCCATGGGCGAGTACTTCCGTGACAAGGGCAAGCACGCTTTGATCATCTATGACGATTTGTCCAAGCAAGCCGTGGCCTACCGTCAAATGTCCCTGTTGCTTCGTCGTCCCCCAGGTCGTGAAGCCTACCCCGGTGATGTGTTCTACTTGCATTCACGTTTGTTGGAACGTGCCGCCAAGATGTCCCCAGCCATGGGTGGCGGTTCATTGACTGCCCTTCCCGTTATTGAGACCCAAGCCGGTGATGTGTCCGCCTACATTCCAACCAATGTCATCTCCATCACAGACGGTCAGATCTTCTTGGAAACTGAATTGTTCTACAAGGGTATCCGACCAGCAATTAACGTAGGTTTGTCTGTATCCCGTGTCGGTTCAGCTGCCCAGACCAAGGCCATGAAGCAGGTCGCTGGTTCCATGAAATTGGAGTTGGCCCAATACCGTGAGGTCGCTGCCTTCGCCCAGTTCGGTTCAGATTTGGATGCTGCCACCCAGCAATTGTTGAACCGTGGTGTTCGTCTTACTGAACTCTTGAAACAAGGTCAATACGTGCCAATGGCCATTGAAGATCAAGTGAGTTTCTAAATACACTACTTGTTGCCGAATGTGTTAATTATTAATGTTTTTTTTTTTTTTCTCCTCTCAGGTTGCTGTCATCTACTGCGGTGTCCGTGGTCATTTGGACAAAATGGATCCTGCCAAAATCACCAAGTTCGAGAAGGAGTTCTTGCAACACATCAAGACCTCCGAGCAAAGTCTGCTCAACCAAATCGCATCTGAAGGTCAAATCTCCCAGCCCGTCGATGCCAAGCTTAAGGATATTGTAGCTAAATTCTTGTCTACATTCAGCGGTTAAAGTGTATTTTTTTTTTTAATTAATTCTATGTTCCATCATAGCGCATTAGTAAGTAATATCTATAAAAAAAAAATACTATGGCGCAGTACCACAGACACCACCAAGTGAGAAAGGATTAATCTAAACTAACTTAAGAGTACGATATAAAAGTTAAAAATAAAATGAAAAACAAAAACAAAGAAAAAACTGTAAACGAAATGTTCGAAATCATTTAAAGATAATTTGCCTAACTTTCTTCCTCTTTCTTAAAAAAAAAACCTCTCTAAAAAAAGGTAAACACACACACACACATGTCTTGTTGTAGAAGGCGTGCTTTTGAACAGTTGAATATAAGAGCGAGCGAGTCACTTTTGAAAAGCATTAATTCTTAGCAAGTAAAACAATAAAAATATGATGAAAAATCTAACGAATAAAATGAAAGAGAATAAAACAAGTCTTAACATTGACAAAAAAAAAAAACTTATACATCTGCATTTTGCTATCGAAGTTTGGAGATTACTATGCGTGGTTTGCATTCCATTTGCTAAGGATGAATGCGTTACACTTGAATGTAGGACTAACAATGTGAAACAGCAGCCGATGATGATGTAGCTTAAAATCTCACCCTCCCGCTGCCATAGACATTTTGTTTCTTTGCTTTGACGTTAAGCAGAAATACAGACCGCTCATTTTTTGACAAAATCCATCAAAATCTAATGGTGGAGAAGATGACAAAGGTTAGGTAAGTATTGGTTTCTCCTTTGGGTTGCTAATCGATGTACATATCGTGTTTTTGGCGAAAATAATGCCAATTAAAAGAGTCCTTATCTTGGGAAAAAAATAACTGATGCCTTCTAAAGATACCCTTGTCCTTAAAAACTTTATAGAATCGTTAGACTGTGTATCATCTCTTAGAATGGCACACCTATTTTCCCTAATTAAGGGTACCTCCAGGCTGATGATCCCGCTGGGTATGTTCACATTACATTGCCCATTCAATGAGGGCTTAAAATCTTAATAAACTATGTGCATAATATTCTTTGACTGCCTATAATCTCTAAGGAGAATGGAGCAACAGTTAAATGATACAACATGTCTTGGTTGGGAAAACTGACAGTTTCTAACTTACATACGCTTGGTCAGAAATTCCAGTTGGTTTAACGACAATTTTCCTAAATAATTAACCTGTAATAGAAAGTATCCTAAATGAAACGTCGATCCAGTTCGCGTGCAGTGGAATACCTACAATCCTGATCGTACGTAACTATTCAAATAAAAAAAATAAAGGACACGACTGCGTCATTCGAATCCTTATCGCTATATGATGTGCAATTTTAAATTACCTCAAAAAGAATGGTAACAACTTTTTTTTTGATTGCGCCTGGAGGTGAGTAATCTTCAGAAGATACCAATGGCCCGTACCATTGGTTATGCCCGAATCAGATATATCTAGTCTGCCTACGGACTAAACCTCACCCCTCATTTTTTCATTTTTAGTGATGACTACGACTAAGTTACCTTAACAAGTAGTTTACCCTTCTGTAGTGTTAATCGCGTTTAGTAGGTAGCTTTCCAGCGAACGCACCTACTAATACCGTCATTACATGCGGTTTTTCCTTATGGCGCTATGTCGAACGGTCTTGTTCTTTGTAGTCGGCGCTCAAGGTATGTCACGTCCAGAGTACGAATTATTTCATTATTGCAGTGACCATGAATGCGAGCACGAAGTTTGCGAGCAAAATTTGTTACTTCGTTACTCACGGTAGCAATTCCTAGATCTCTGTGAATATCACTATTCCTTATATACCATGGAGCATTTACGATTGCTCTTAGCGTTTTGTTTTGGAATGTTTGTATTATAGCCATATTGCTTGGTTTGGTACAACCCCAAAGTTGTATACCGTATGTCCAAGAAGGTTTTAGCATTTGCTTATACAGGAGCAGTTTGTTGTATACGCTTGTCTTCGAATATCTTCCGAGTAGCCAATACATTTCTCTAAGTCTGACTGCGAGCTCGTCGCGCTTTTTCTTAACGTGTGGCTTCCACTTAAGTTTTGCGTCTAGGGTCATTCCTAGATACTTCGCCTCGTTTGCGTATGGTATTTGTACCGAGTTAATAAAGACAGGTAAGTTGTTTATCCTTTTGTACGTGAAATTGACATGCGTCGACTTGGTCCCGTTAATGGCAATGGTAACAAATGATCGCATACCAAATTTATTTAAATCACTTCTTAGGTTTTAAAGAATTTGATTTTCTCAAAAATGGCACCTACGATTTTGATGTAATTTCGCACATTGGGCACTTTTTAAAATACAAAAATTTATCAAAATCCTTAGAGCTATTTTCGAGAAATGGAATTTAATTTAAATTAAAGAAAATTGTTTTATAAAAAAAAAATTTAAAAAATCGAAGTTCGCAGATATCTTCAACTTAATATCATAAAAAAAAATGACTATGCAGTATTTTTGACCCCATCCCAAGTTTTCCTGGTCCAAAATCCAAAATCCTTGCAAAACCTACCCTTATTTCAATCGATAAAGCAAAAAATACCCCGCCAATTGTAACCCCAAAAACCTTATATACGAACTTTGAAGCATTGGCAAAAAAATATAGCTGAGCTGGTGCTGCCATTCGTCCGTCGGTCTGTCTGTTCACAAGTTTCGATGGATTAGGTTAGGAGTGTTGGAGTTAACCTTTAGCGGTTTCTTTTTTTTTTTTTCTTATTTATGATTTTTAAATAACGTTACCGGGTTGTATGGTACGACAAAAGGTATATAAAACACTAATTTTCTAGAAAACTATAAGAATTTTGGTTCAGTTGCGTTCAAAAAAATATCAAATAACGGTAGATTTGTACTATAGAAAAACGCTTATAAAATATTTAAAATATATTACATTTGTTGTAAACTATCACGTAGAACAAATTTGCATAGAATTATGTGTTAACGGAAAATATCTCTGGATGCACTCCGTCCATTTTAACGAATTCTTTTTGCATTGTAATGGTGACGTATTCCGGATTAGCAGAGGTAATGGCAATAGTCCAGAAATAATCCAAAGCCTTTCTTATCACATTCCTTAATATAGTTTCTGTAACCTTACCACGAAAAACAATTTTCATGCAATGAGATCCATTGTCAGAAGAAGGAGATTTGATTACCACACATTTTAAATACTGGTAAAGCCAAAACGAGATACATAAGCAGTAGAATGGAGTGAAACTTATTTTTTTCTCATACTTTTTATTTTATATTGTGCGTAGTGGGGATTCGGGTCGGGCTAATAGGCATAGGCATCAGAGAACACCACAACAAATTTTAGTTCGATCAAAAAAAATCCCAATGGTTCACAACGCATTTAAAAATTTATACGCGTGTCCCTTGGATTCTTAAGGGTCATATTACTTATTTTGCAACGTTTCGCTGATTTATTTTATAAAACCATCCAAAACTGACCAGTTGGAGGTAGCGGCTTTTGAGTTCCAGGCAACACCCTTCGCAGTCAACCAATTTTTTGAGTGCTCTGTTAGTGCTAAACTCAGCCATGTGATGATCATTTTAATCAGCATCTACGATATTCCTTTAAATATATTTCGCTCATCAGTGCCGAGAATTTTTAACGTTTTTTTGTGGGTGCACCTGAGTTCAAAAAAATTTTTTTTGAAGTCCCTCCCCTTCCTGTCAAAAAAAATATTCACTGACAAAATGGTCGTAAAAGCCATGCAGTACTTGGTGGTGCTTTATGGTCTTAGGTCTACCATAGAAATACTTCTTCATATAAAATATATTTTCTGAATATAATACACGCTGCGTTATAACGCAGAAGGATCCATGCAAAATGATTTTTTTAAGAAATTGAAGAGATGTAGTCTGCGAAATGTTCTTCTTTAAGATCGATGTTCGGCTTTCCTAATTTTTAAATCTAGTGCATGGGATCCAAAACCCTCATTTGGTTGGAGCATTTTATTTTTTTTCATTCCCCAGATGAAGTATAATAAATGATGTCGATATCGTCTACTCCAGTAGCTGCGCATTAAACGCTCCAGTAAGAGACTAAAAAACGGACATGATAGTCGTCCATATTAAAAATGTTTATTTTTTTAACGGTACCGAATGCAATCATTGCCGTATAGAGCTTCCTGGCTATATGCGTGCGATAACACTGATAGTTCGTTGAAAATGTACTCCGCGTTGATAAGATAATTATATCCCAGAATAACTTATTTTACTAGTAAGGCCTAAACCCAACCGTACGTTTTCTATTAGAATAGATCCCGATGAGGTGCTCGGAATCATTTGGGGAAACATAATTCAAATTTTTCTAACACACGTAAGTACACGCATTTCCTTTTTGCTATACTGCCATGTTGGCTTGGCTATTAATTTTAATATTAAAAAATAAACTCGTTTATCTTATCGCGCTCGTTTACTACATCTGCGATATTTTTAATTTAAAGCTAATATAATTTCTAAATGTACAAACAAAAAAGCATGGGTAAAACAAATATTCCCTAAGGACCTAAACTTGCAAATATAAGAGAAGACCATATCCTAAATCTGCTTAGTATAAATTAAACACAACCTGAAACATTTGAATATATGTTAATGACCTTTGCCCAACCACAAGGATTATCCAAAAAAAAAAGCTCCCAGAAGTTTTTGTTTTTAATCTTCTTAAGTGATGAGATTGAAGCTATAACATTAAGTTTTCATTGATAGTTGAAACACACACATCCTTTTACCTGCGCCAAAAGAAATTCAAATCATATCCTTTTTACTATAAACGGTGATAAGTAAACAACGTTTTATGAGGCCAAAAGCTTCGCACTGACGAGCATATGCAAATGTAAAGGATATCTCTTCATACTCCAAAAGTTTATCCTGACATACTCTCTATAACGTACACAGAGCTTTCCAAACAACTTGTTGAATATGTTAACGCCATATAGGAGTATGATTGGTTCTTCTGTAACTAACGTAGAACGTGCGTGAGTATAATTCTTAATCGGGTCGGGTAAACGATGAATGAAACCATCTACCACCCCAGCCTCGCATGCCTAATAAATAAGAATGTGTTTTTATCAAGACTTTGTATGGGTATTCTATCCTTTGCTCGACTTATATTTCGGTGTAAGGTGGTGTGAGACTACTTTTAGCTTTGTTGAATGAAAGTGATTATTTGAGCGGAATTTGTTATTATGCATTTGGCAGTTTTCTTAAAGCTGCCATCCGCATTCATTCATTTAAGTGAGTTGAAGAGCTTGTGACCTTGGCAACTTTCGACATAGTCATCTTCAAATGTTTTCGTTATGCGAATATATCTGTATCAACATTTTAGCTTGATAAACTTTGACTTTTTCCACTCTGTTTCTGCGAAATTTCCCATTAGCAATATGCTTTCCTACATAGTCGGGAAAGTGTTCATGCATTTGATCCGCCATAAGCCCATCATCACTAATTTGAACGTTTAAATTGAAAATGCCTCTCGCACTGAAAATTTGTCATAAATGTGTCTAAAACAAAAAAACACAATCCCCCTAAGACCTAGCAACAAGTTGAATCTGTGAAATCTACGAAATCTGTATCCCTAAATGACCCCTCATAAAAAGCACTCTCAAAATCGTCTGTCAAAATAGCAAGTAATGAAAATCAAAGACTAACTCGCATTATATGAAATCACAAGTCAATTTCAGCTCATAGCAACTTTATGAAAGAATCCTTCCATGTCTAGTCTTAAGTCATTTCTCGAAGCACGCACACACAAACATCTTCGCATAGTCGTCTATGCCATTGGGGACGCTGTTGCTAATGCCAATGGTGGCGATTGTAATGAAATGCTTAATTGACTGGGAGTACTGAATGACCTCAGACGGTTTGGTCCTATCTGTCGTCCACTTCTAGTACCCGTCGAAGCAATGAACCAAAGTGCGCCAACAGTCGAAGGAAAATCCTTATGATAAAATAATTTCTTTCTTTCTTCTCCGCTGCTAGGTGTGTGGTTGTATGTGAGGTTCACATAACTCCAAGGCAGAAACTTTTAAAAGGAACCTCTCAGTAGGTGAAAAGCTCATTCATTGTCGGTCGATTGTAATGAAAGGATCTCTTTCAAAAGAATTTCAAAAGTCTATTTAAAAGATTATTCTTGTTTTTTTTTTGCTGTTGTTATCGCTCAGTGGTGTGTTAAGTTTTATGATTTTTTTTTTTGAATATAAGAAGAAGTCTTGGGGTTTAAATTTAATTCAAGCGTTTTTTGTTTTTACCTTAAAGTGTAGCAAACAAAGAAAGTTTCGAGTGAGTGGGTTAATAATGTGTGATGTTTTTAAGGATTGAAGGACTGTCTGTTGTTGAAACGGATAATATAAAAATAAACAGTAAATAAAATTTTAAGTGGTTTTGAGAAGTAAATTGACCCTTTTTGTGTTCATTTTCAAAGAAATACTCATTAAGAGTTCTTCCTTGCGTATATACCTAACTGTGGTTCTACAACAAATAAGTAATTTGGATCAATTACCATTTTAAGTTCAAAAAATTGAAATATTTTATGGAATTATATAAAAGGTACCTTACCAAGCAATACAATTTGAAACAAGCGGGGTGGCATTTCTTTTCTGCGAATTGAATTAAATTCATAACATGTGTAGGGAGAAATGTTTATAATTTATTTAATAGCAAACTCATTTTTTTTTATCTATTTTTACTACAAGAAAATTATGATATATATATCAAAAAAATTAAAATTCCACATTTAAATTTTCCAGAAGATAACTCTTTGTAACTAAAATTCCATTTGAGACATCAAGGAAATCTGTCGACACAGATTGGGAAAATGTATTTAATTTTTCCTCATAAGCCGGTAAAAATTAATTCTCTAGTAATTTCCAAGAAGAAGTACTTTGCTCAATTGAATTTGTTTCGGTCGGTTAGCTTAGATCTTAGAAACAATTTTAATTCTAAAAACCGATTTTATTCATCATGCACTCTCATGAGTAATTCTACTCTTTTCCGTAAAAAAAGTTACCTTTTTCCTTTTGGCAAAAATCTTTTAAGTCTTTCTGGTGCAAACAGTGTCCATTTAACATTTTGTAGTCGCATATTAAAACTAAGTATTCATTTAATACAAAATCTCAAAATACACATCCTGAAATAAGAGCGACTATTAGGAACAACGTAGAATGATTGCTGATGGTCTTCTTTCACCGACCGCGACTACCATCCAACAACTTCTGGACTTGGATGTTACTTTTTTATTTATAGTTATTAGCCTTTTTATTGCATATTGGCCTCATTCTTCACTGTATCCTCAAAACAACCTATTTCTGTGTTTTTCAAATTTTATTTGAAAACTAAGCAATAAGGAAGAGTCTTAGACTCTAATTGAATTTAGCTAACTAAAAAAATACTAGTATAAATACCAAACAAGAACTTTCAGAACCCACTCTTGAATCAAAACCGCAACTGAATATGAAATTAAAACTGAAATGGTATCGATTTCATTAGAAAATGCACCAGAAAAACTGTTGCAATATAAGGCAAAAATATTATATATTTTTAAAGTTAACGTTATGACGTGGGTGTAGAATAAGTGATAGCTTATATTTATCACTGAAAAGTGAATAGTCCAGCAGCCCACACACGTTTCTAAGGATAAAAAAATGTCCTCTAAAGCTTCTTAAAATTCCTAGACCGTTGTCCAATAAATTTAGTTTTAAGTTTATATGTAAAATGTGAAGTAGTTAATTTCGGGTTAATTTGAACGGTTTAAAACCAAGTTTAAAAACAAGTATTTCCAGAATAGCTTACACTCCACACTCCTAATTCTGCAAAATGTCTTAATCTTTGTCTTCTAATAAACCTCGATCTAGAAAATTGTGTTTAAATTTATTCCAGCTAATTAGATAAAATTTCTTTAATTTCTGCAATATGCCGTTGGGACAAAGAACGTTTTCTAAAAAAATATCAGATCAATTTATGATCCGAAACTGAAAAAAAAAACAATATCCAAACTAATTAATCCTAAAAATTATATGAAATATGTAGTTTCTAAAAAGCCGACAATTGTTTGCTAATGTTCACCATCCTATAGAACAAAAATAATGTTTAAATAAAGTAATCAAATCCTAAAACTACTAATTTACAACTTATTTTAGTCGAAGGTGCTGTGTAAATTTATTGGCAGTCACTTTTTTTTAAACACAAACATAATTAGGCTGTGTTAAAGAACACCTTTGCAACAGATAGCGTAGCGTAGTTTATCCTTTAAAGACAAGCGGTTAACTTCAAATGGAGTTCGCCTCAGCTGGTGTGGAGTTGGACTCATCAAATGTTCGAAGACTTCTGAAAACCAACTTCGAAACCATGATAAAGAAAGACTGCAATAAACTCAAAAGACTTAATCTTTTTAGATGAGACAGATCCATTTTCAAGTTTTGTGCAAAGATCAGGCTATTTTGAGCTTGTGAATTTATGATGAAGAAATTAAAGTTATATCTAAATGTTTGGTTATTTCCATGCCGAAAAGATTATAAGAGGATATTAGTGCCAAAAGGCCGTCATATTAATATTTAAAGTAAACATAAATTAGATAGTTTCACAAATAAATTATAATGTTACTTAACGGTAGAAGGAGTTGTAGTAAAACTGTCCAAACAATCATGTTGAAAGACCACTTCCCTCTTTAATCAGTTAAGCGTTCCTAAAAAAACATATGTATAAAAAAAAGGTCTTAGGAAGTGAGTTCCAAATAAGGAAACGTCTGAGCTACGAAAGCGGTACACTTTGAATTTAGTCTTTTTCTGCTCTTAATTGGTCTTTTATTATTCATCTGCTCTAACGCTTTAAGTTCAGAAGGCACACGTATTGTGTACCAGCAAAAGTAATTCCTTAAATATATCAAATGTATGCTGCTTAATCACATCAATTGCTTACCGAAAGGACGAAAGGGTTTGTCAGGTTGTTCAACTGCTGGAATATACGGCAGCGGTAGACCGTGCTTATACAAAATTATCTACGCAATTTACGAAGTTATTATAGCCAGACAGATCATAAAGTATTGTCGAATCCTCTCATATAAAAGGTAGCAGTAACTAACAAGCTAAATCAACCTTGTTTTGTACATGGATAAGCCGACCAATTTATCAGTCTCATTATGTAATGTGTACAATGTTTTCCCTTTGTATTTAAGGACAGATTTATGTTGCTAAGATATTTACATTGAGATTAATTACAAAGGAAGGCGAAAAAGAACACGAAATCACTAAAACCAGCGAACTGAATATTACTGAACGTTACGTTACCTAACTGAATAATATTTTCACAATAATAAGACAATACACAGTGGTTGACATCCGAAAATCTCTTAAGTATCATTGCTCATTGTGTGCAGATAGTTTGTCACTTACTGCTGCTATCTTTATCGTATTAGATTCCTTTGAGAATAAACATCTTCAAAAGCCTTTAGTTTAGAAAACCCCTTTCATGTATGAAAGCCGATAGCAGAATGCATAAGCAGAAATAACATCACATTGCTCCAGGATTCCATTTTTCACGACAAAGTAAATTCAATTACATATCATAAAGGACTGCCACTGTCAGGGAATAGAGTGGGGTCGTCCTGTGGGGACGAATAAAATGTTTATTTACTTCTGAGTGACAGAAAAACACATTGTAATATTTTTCAAAGTCAGGGGAATATTTACATGTCAAAGAAAGAGAGAAACCATTTTTTTTATTGATTTATTAACATAAAAAACAACAACACCTTTGTACCTTTCGCAGGCTAAGGACATTTTTCGACATTGTCAACAAAATGTATGCTTTATGCTCTCGTAGACAATATCAGTGCGCCAAACTCCATTAACAAGCATCACTAGTTCGTAGAATCATTATTTGAACCCAACGTCTATTGCGTGACGCATTCTGCAATGCGACTGAACTTATTCCTGACAACTGGGTTTTGTCTTCTCGTTGCCATAAGGACATTCGGAATTGTTTATGAATCGAAAAAAATTTACTTTGACGACGGATTTTGGGAGGAGTTACCCAAGGATGTTAACGCAACTGTTAACGGTGGTGGGACCAGCAGTATCGAACAGCAAGTCTTTGGTGAGCAACAACAAAAAATATGGAGGCCAGTGAAAAGGGAAGTCCTCAACGAGTATGAGGACACCAGTATGACGGTGTTTAATGTGGGTGTTTTAATGGCTTCACATTTGGGTAAGCAGATCACAAAGAGTTAGTGTTTAATTGGCCAAAGAATACTTGTTTGTCCCTTTTGGTTTTTGGGTTAGATTCACCTTTTGATTTGGAGCGTTGTGGACCAGCTGTTGACCTAGCATTGGATGCCATCAATGAAGAATTCCTTAAGCCCCATAATGTTACATTGAGAAAAGTCCAAGCGAGGTAAGAACATAGACGAGATATACATAAGTATACAAACGACAAGTTCAGTTATTTGCAAACAAATGAACTTGATCTAAGATGGTTGAAGGGGTTGTCGTCAAGTGAAGTATAGTAAATGTTTAATTATCCGTGCGAAACGATGAAATTATGCATATTATTCAAATAAGGAAGAACATCTTCATGCGGATATCTCTGTTTTATTCGAAATAATGTTTTATTATATTGTCTTAGCTATCCATCGTGTTCGGGGGCAAAGGCTCCGGGTTTGGCTGCTGATATGCACTTCAAGGATGATGTGATAGCTTTTGTTGGACCAGCGTGTGCTTTCGCCCTTGAACCAGTCGCAAGACTGGCGGCATATTGGAATACACCCATCATCACTGGAATGGGTGATCAGGTGAGTGGTTTACGTTTTAATTTTATCATTCACTATACAAACTGAAACAAATTAACTTTACTTTGCTCAAAACAAATAAAAGCGAAACCTCACCTAGTGTGCTTTACATAATATAGTGACGAGGATTATCGCAATTAAATCAATTTTCAATGAATAGGAAACATCGAGACCATTATTCACTGGGAAATCATTTGGCGCATAAATTGTATCCTTGCTGCGCTGATTGAAAACAAGCGAATCGTGGTTTCGCCAACCACGATACTTAATTGAAATGTATATCATCAGCCCACACTTCTCCCTATTTGTATCGTACAACGCGCGATTTAAGCTCTTTAAGCACGTGCATTGTTAAAGAGAATTTATGACATTGACTTGCTCAATCCCTGTGCCTTGGTTTCAGATTCACATATTCACATTTTTCTTTCTGTTATTATGATATAAGTTTACGTGTATATGTATCCTGAATGTAAATATGTATTCCTACTGGTATCCATCCTTACCTACGGATATTTTCTTCTTATATTCTTTTAGCTAAAGTTGGAGGAAGGACTTTTGCGCGTTAAGGAGTGGATTCAAAATTATGCACTTGAAACCCAATACCTATTAGTTTCTTATAGTGAATCCTTTACACTTTTCCCTGTTGCACATCCTTTGTTTTCCAAAGTAATTAAAATCAATGTCCAGTAGAGTCATGTTAAGTGCAAGTGACTTTAGATACTTATACACAGGTTTTGGGGGATATTACTAAACCAAAAACTAATTTATTGATACCAGAAGTAGAGAAGATGTGACAAAAGAAACGACGACTTGCATTTGAACCATTATTTTGGGTGAATAGTGTCGATTATAAATATGTATATGATAATGAAGGGAGTAATTGCAGTTTCCAGTTAAAGACTAAATCAGCATTGCCCGATGTGGCACCTTTTCACTTAAATGGCGCTGTGACACTCTAAGATACACTAATGTCGTTTTCGTTTGGAAATCCTGAAGAGCTCTCCGATCCGGGATGTCAATCGAACAAGCAAACATATTTCATTTGAATTTTAAGTGTATTCGTCGTTGTATTTGTGTATATGTATTTTCCAACCGCCTCACTGGATGGAAGAAAAACAATATATATTAGCTTGATTATAATTTTTAGCTTATCTAGTCAAAATTGAAGACTTATTCAATACATCAGCAACAAATATTATATATATCGATGGTGACGTTTGCGGCGTTTAGTTGTTTTAGTGCTTCCGCTTTTGATTCTGTCAGTCAGAAGCGAATTTCTCTTCTTTACAGAAGAGAAACTGTCATTTAAGTACCAAACGAACACTTTCAGAAGAGCTCGGAAGACTTTCGGATTACCAATTGAAAACGACATAAGATGGCACTTTGATGATGTAGGTCAAACTTACAAGATTTACTGGGTACTATAAGTGCTGGAAAGCAGCCATCAAAAGCAATCATCATTTTCATCTGTCAAAATATTTTGTCTTTTAAATTAAGTGTTTTTGTTTGCGAATTGCGAATCTATGCAATTACCACGATGTTTCAAAAAAAAAAACTTCCCGGCAACTCTGGGTAAAATTCAATTACCTCTATTTCGTTTATTTCCATTCATCGACTTTCGTTAGGTTTGGTTAGGTTACAAAACACTTTCGGTATTTCACGCAGTAAAATTTACCATGGCAGATCTAAAGATCACGTAAATCACACAAATGTAACAACGCCAGCATTTCCAAAACACTTTGGAGGCAGAGCTAAAGAAATCCGGCTACCTGACCTGTAGGGATGCAGTAAATGTGGGAAAAGTAATTCATGAAAGGTAGATTGTAGAATTTTTCTTAACAGCCTGCATTTTGCAGACCAACTGCACTGACCACAGATGAGTTGATACAGATACTTTGAAGGAGTCTCTCAATTCGTCCTCAAACGTAAGCGCGTATTTTTTTACCAATATATTAAATAATTATGCAACTCAAATGGTTTTAATTCCCGCCCCAATGAAATGTCAATTTTAATAGCAATCTCGTCATAGGGAATATGAGAGAGTATTTGGTTGTCATTAGTAAACAATTTTTTTCGGGTTCAAAAGGACAGGGGAATTCAGAGTTGACTATTATTACAGATTACACATCTGTGCCTTAGTTTAAAGATTTCGTTAGACTCATCTAAAGCTAAAGGCCTGTCTGTCCGGGAGCGAAACGGGTCGGGGTTACATCTCGGGCATCTTTTTATTTTTTGCTTTATCGTTTGAAATAACGATACCTGCCATACAATTTTATTGTGAAAATCACTTATCCCCATTTTTCTAGAAAATTATTCCAAGAATTTTGGTCTTTTTTTTGTACTAAGGATACTTGGGATGGGGCCAAAGGTACTGCATACTCAGTTTTTGGAAAAAAATGATTAATGGTAATTTGTAAAACCGCCAATATCTTGAAAACTAATGAAGGAAACTCAAAAAATTTAGTGTTTTCTTTATATTTACCATAAAGTTGAACAAATTTGCATACTTCGATTTTGGAAATAATTTTTTCTTCATATAACGATTTTTTAAAAATTAAATTAAATTAAGTTTTCCAAAAGAAATCCTTTTCAAATAGTCAAAGAAAATCAACTCCGCAGGCAGGAATGTAAACAAACTAATAAATTTTATGGTGATCCCTGCATAAGATTCCATTGTTATGTAGTTCCCAAGAAAATGAACATAAAAATAAAAAATAACTGAAGCATAGATACAAATCGCAAAAGCAATTAAATGTCCTATAAAATAACTAAGCCGAACTTTTATCATCAACATGGTTGCAAATCTCAAGGAAATAATTACTCTGTATATAATTTACGATAAAAAATAGAAAAAAAAGCTCATGTTTAGGATTTACATAATTATTCTTCCCCCTCAGTGATGAAATGTGTCCTCCTCAATTTCAATTTCCCTCTATGTAATTATGTACATTTTAATGGTACTCGTGAAATACCATTTTAAAGTACGGCCAATAAGACAAGACTTGCAAATATGAATTTTTCCCTTAGTTTGTCATTAAAAAAAGTTAATTGTCTTTTTAAATGTATTAGGGGGTGCAACAAATTGCGAATTGTACTCGTATTGAGTAAAATTGACTTCGGTTCAAATTTACTTAATTAAATAGTTTGCATGCATGAATGGATAGAAGAGTAGTTAGTGGATTAGGTACTCATGAAGTTCCTCTAAGACGGATGTAAAAGTTATACATTCCTACATTTTAATAATTGAAATTGGATTAGAGATTGCCTTTTGGTATGGCGTCGATGGTCTTTTGAATTTTGTTGTTTTTTTTTCCATTTCAAGTTAATAAAATTGAAGATGGTAATGTGTTTTTAATTTGTATGAATTTAATGGCTGACCGAGAAAAATATTTGCAACTTCTACCAATAGATTTATGTGAATTTTTTTATTATTTAATTCAACGTCGTGTCGTGACTTCTTCGATTTATAAACAAACTTAATTTAGATACATACATATATATAGTTTGAAACCCGCTGTAGAATTTCTGCGGCGGAAATAAAAGAAACCATCAAAAATGGACAGCAGTTTATTATTTAAAAAATCATGACAGAGGGTGGCTATCGATTTTCACATTAAAGATAATAATTCCCGCCCTATCAAAGTTGATGCCCGAAGCAGAACCTTTTTAACCTTGAACTGATTTTATAAATTCTACGATTTCTCATATTTCAAGACCATACCCAATTGATTAATGGTTAAGTTCCCATTTCACCTCTTATTCTTTCGACAGGCTCTTAAATCAACCCCATATTTAACACAGATATCTTTGTATTCACAGCCTCCCTCTGAGGGTGAATTGACTGTAACATCGGGAATTCTGGGAAAGATTCACAAGTGGAAGAACGAAAGTACGGTAAGTGTCGCTGAATATATGCAAATTTGCGTCAAAATTGTGATTTAGTATAAAAATGTATTCCTTCGCAGGCCAAGATGTCACTTATCATCTATTTATTTCATTTTTGCCACTTCATTCATTTATATTAATGCTTTTGTTTGCTTAGGATTGTTCAAGGTATGGTTGGATGTGCAAAAAGGTTGAGGAAATGTGTCAATACTCCCATGAAGATTGTACAAATGGGATAATATTAAAACAAGGGGAGCTTTCAAAATTATGTTATAATCCGTATCTTAAGATAATTTAGTTCGCCAACGCCAACGCCAACGATAATTTAAGCGCACTTTTAATTTCTTCGAGCACAACAATATCTTACCTTTTTCGTGGATAATATCATGTATTCTGCACCTACACTTTAATATGTTGCCTGCAGGCATTCAAGGACGATGCCGACACTGTGGTTGTATGTAGTTCTGTCGTCTGCTGTGAGTGAGAGGTGATTAGTAATAATCGCTTTGGTTGTTCTCATCCTGTTCGATTGCCATTGGGAGTGAAAGCCATCGGGAATATGTAATGAGTTTTAAGTTCGCCAGAATAATTAAAGCTAATGAATCCTATGATTGTGTACTACTTGAGCTCTGAGGTAATAAAAGAGAACAAAGAAACAACCCTTTAGGAATTCCTAGACAATGAAGTGGTGATGAATCTAACCACGCATCGTTCTGCGATGGAACTAAATAAAAGTGATAGTTTTAAATTACTATATCTAGTTAATATAATTTAAAGCTCAAGTTTCTAATATTTATTTAATATATTAAAGGATGATTAGCATTTGATTAAATATAAGGGTCTATCCACTGTGGGATGTAAATTAAAAATAATTTTTTTTTGACATTTTAAGAAAATTTGAGATGAAATAATAACGGTTCAATCGAGTAAGGCCAGTTATTGATTAGATTGAAACTCACCCTTAAAGTAATGAACAAGAATATTGTCCGAAATGATAATTAAATTGCAAAGTGAAAATGTTAGGAGTTAACACGAATTTTTCTCATGATGGTTATTTACTCGTGTGTTCGACGTTCGTTGAGTGGGTGTGTTGGAAGTTCAGTGCGTTTCTGGAAGGTCATTAGAAGTGCTGATTCTGGAAGAATAGAACTGCTTCTAAACGACCAGATGAAGTATAATCTAAGCGATATCTTAATTTTGATACAATAAACTTATTAAAGACCGGGCCGCCGAGTTTTTTTTATGTAGTAAAGATTCAATTTAGCTATACGTTTTGGAAAGTACACGTGCATAGTTTGGAGTATCATTCAAATTTGATAGAAAAACCATCGGTATCATTTCATTTTCTTAACATAATCGTTTCCCCTTTTAATTTGTCATGGTTATGTTCAGGATTAACGGGATCATCATCAAATTGAGGAGTTTCTCCAATTTAACCTCAAAATTCACTTTTACATTGAAATAAATGTCCAGAATAGATAGAACTGTGTCACTTAATGTGCGTACAAGATAATCTATCTGCCAATAGTTAGGGCAAATACAGTACCCATTCCCCTTGAAACATTAATTGCTCGTTTCAGGGAAGTTTGCTCCTCGCTTATGGTGGCTCACTTTTTAGGAAAAAATAACTGATAGCACCTTAGGTACCGTCATTTTTCCTATTAACATATAAACGGAGACAATAATGAATGCGATGCGCAGGTTTTGAATTTAGAAAGATCTTTAAAGCAGGACTAAGGCAAGTTAAATAGAAAAGCGTCTATTTTTACTGCTGGCGCCATCTAAAGTCCAATCGAGCAAATTGTAAGGCAAATCGCCATACAACAAAATGCCCCAAGAATTTGGATTTGATTAGACCTTTTTTCAAGGAACGCAATAGGCTAAACAGCGATCCATTAAAACCTTAACCTAACTCGTTTTGAAGGGATACAAATTTAATTTTATTCAAATTCAAATGCGCGTATTGGGCTATATAAAACCCGTGTGACCCGTAAAAACAATTGGACGGCGCAAATTCAAATGCAATGACACGACATGATGTTTTGTTGTTAGGCAGTGTCAGGTCACACGCGTCCTACCCGTCTCAATATGCGTTTAGGCCTACATCCCTCGACGTTGTTAAACCGTGTTTTGTTGTGTAGAATGATTATGAAATGAATAAAAAAAAACACTTTATAAACAATAAAAATCATTTCCGCCAGTATCTCTCTTTGTTGTGGTTGGTTGCACTTGCAACTTCTCCTAAAATATGCGAAATGTCTTTCAATCTCGAAGACTTGAAAATCAAAACCGACTTATGCCATGAAAGGATCCACGTTGTTTCAGCACAAAATGTTTTTTAATACTAACAAACAAGCGATTTATGGTTTTATGGCAAAAAAGCTCATTCAAAAAGGTTATATGGTCCTTGTATATGGTCGAAATGTCTTTCAATCTCGAAGACTTGAAAATCAAAACCGATCCACGTTGTTTCAGCACAAAATGTTTTTTAATACTAACAAACAAGCGATTTATGGTTTTATGGCAAAAAAGCTCATTCAAAAAGGACCATATAACTTCCTTTGCAAAATCCATCGTAAGCTTTTTTTTTTCTTGCCACTTAATGAAATCCAACATTAATGCAAATGCACGATTTCGTATTTAAGTTTTATGAGCATCCTCTACGTACTAAAGTCGTACATACATTTATCCCTGAAATTCTACCACAAATAAATAGTAAAGCATGGAAATCGTTCTCAATAAAGCTAATTACTCATTGTGTATCCGATTGCGTGTTGTTTTCTTTTGAAACACTTCAAATTGCATTTGATGATGGCTGATATCCCTATCTAATTGCATGCATTACAAAATAGATTCATTCCATTTGTGTTGTTTAATTGTTGTCGTGTTACGAATAAAATGCTAAACAACATCGTTTAGACTTTATGGCTGCGAAGGTGAATTAATCTCTTGACAGGACGAAAATTCATACCAACCTAATTAATGAGATTTTATTGTCTGGTTTTTGTATATATACATTTATATATTCTAGGGAATGTTTAAAGACAAATCAAAGTATCCAACACTCACGCGAATGTCCTACTGTCAGTGTAGACTGAAATTAGTATTTGCCAGTGTATTTCGTCAATTTCATTGGAAGCATGTTGCCTTGATTGTGGACAGATCCGACTTATTTTCTCTTACAGTAGGTAATGTATTTTTAGTGAAATAAAATAAGTCATAAAGTGGAATTAATGGAAATGATTTTGTTTAGGTAAGAACTTAGAGTATGGCCTACGACAGGAGGGTTTGTTGAGTTTCGTACGAGAACTAAACGGGAACGAACAAGAGCCGTACGAGAACTACCTAAGAGATGCAAGCATGTATGCAAGGGGTAAGTAAGAGAACTATTATTAGATTGAAATGATTGATGTCGTTGCTCATTTTTTTTTTAAACAAAATTTGTTTATACTTTATATATTGTATAGCAACGATTTTAGAAAGTGGGGGCCAACAAAATTTTGTAAACTTCGCTATATTATGCTTCGTTGACAGCGAGTATAAAGATTATGAACGAAGGACCATAAACTTCCCACTTTACTGCTACTCCTCGAATAAATAATATAAGTCTGTGACGATTATTTTCGTCTTTAACTTGACTCTAACTAAGAAAAAGAGTAGAAAACGGAGCTGAAGAAAGAACTATTTACCATCCCCTCTCTTCTGTAATTGTCCATGGAGGGGCTTTAGTAGATTTAGCAATTCATTTAGCAGGAACATCTTTTACCAGTACATTCTAAAATAATGCCTGTCAGACATCCCGATGTAAGATATTTCATCACTGAAGTCAAGCAAAAGCTGAAGCTGTTGCATGTCTCCGCGTCTCCACGTCGACTTGTGCGCGCTATCTTAGGCGAATGCTTGGTCTACTCCATCGTCCCTCCAGATAAGATTCGACTGCGTTGGTTTTTATTGGCTCCTCAAATCCCAGCCATCTCAAACACCCGATGCGCAGTTTTTTGAATTTAGAAAGAGTTTATGCTTCAGATCTTTAGAGCAGGACTAAAGGTATGATTACACGGCCATTTTTGCGAGTCATTTAAATGACGCTCTGACGTAAAAATCACGTCACAAAGCAGTCATTTAAATGACGCTCGTGTGATCGCCATTTTTGGGCTGACATTTTCGGTGTCATTTAAATTACTAGGAAAATGGCGGACCAAATGACATGAATTTTGTACCATTTAAATGACCGTTGACGCCTAGGACAAATGACTAAACTTACTAGCTGTTGTGTCATTTAAATGGCAGCCTCTAAAAAATGACACAAAATGACACATATGGGCATTATATGAAAGGTTTTGAAGAGTAGAACAAGCAAATATTGACATTCTTGAGAAATGTTCTTTTTAAAGGACCTTGAATCCTTTTCGATGTTCCAAGGACCTCCGAGTGAAAATTCATTGCAACAGTCATTTGATACGTGATTTTAGGCATTTACAATAAAGGTCCTTTGTTAAGTATTCAATGACCTTTATCGATGTTCCAAGGACCTCCGAGTGAAAATTCATAGCAGCAGCAATGAATACCACTTTCGTAACGGTACGATTTTCTTGTGGACATTTATTATATAATATTTTTTTTTTTTATTTAATTAAAAAAGTCGTACCTACTTAAAGACAATAGCTATATTTTCGTCATTGGTCATTAAAGGTGACATTTGTTATTTTGATAAGGCATGTCATTACCATGTGATCGCCATTTTTTCGCCAATGGTACCATGACGAATCGTAGGTTCAATGTCGCTCTAGTGCGCCATTTTTTTCTGACGTCACAATGTCATTTAAATGACTTTCAAAAATGGCCGTGTAATCGCACCTTAAGGTCTTATTTAGGTTCTCCTAAGATTTTAGGGAGAGGGCCATGGCTTCCAAGCTTAATTCGTCGTTTTTTTTTCTGAAATGATATCGTTTTCAGACGTGAAAGCAGAGCCAGAGAAGTTAAACGTTAAAGTCATTTACTTCATCAAGTTTATAGCTGTCGTTAACCGCTAGACTCATTTTGACCGCTTCTGTTGCAGTCACGATGAAGGTCAAATATTATGAACCTTACGTGATCCTTAGAAAAAATGGCTTTCTAAAAAATGTTTCTTAATCAAACAATTTTTTTTTATACTTGTCTAACAACTTTACCGTTTCAAAATTAAAAGTCGTTATTCTGTCGGTTCGTGGAACCCTGGTAAGAAAATTCATGTTAGCTGCACATGCCCTTGAGATGACTAAAGGTGACTGGGTCTTTCTGGATGTTGAAATATTTCAGGTACGCCCAAGTTTTACTACACTCGGTTTCGCTAATTGTATATTTCTTGTAGAGTTCCTATTGGGGTGACCACGACTGGGAAATGGGTGATGCCGATGATACAAAGGCCCGCACAGCCTACGAAGCGCTACTCCGTGTATCGCTTCTGCAACCAACTAGTCCAAAATTTCAAGGATTCGCCGACATGGTCCGAGATATGGCGACACGAAACTACAATTACACATTCAGCAAAGATGAAGAGGTGTGAGTGTGACAGCCACGCTGACACTTTATTCATACACAATCTTCCTAGGTAAACATATTTATCGGTGCCTTCTACGACGGAGTATATCTCCTTGGGATGGCATTAAATGAAACACTTACTGAGGGAGAAGATGTTCGCGATGGTATGGCGATAACCAGAAAAATGTGGAATCGAGATTTTCATGGTACGTACTATATCAGCACATATGGCAAGAAAAGAAACAGAAAAACAAAATAAAGGATAACATAATTGAATCAATTTTGCAATACTGCCAAAGGCATTACAGGGCACGTGCGAATCGATGACAATGGAGATCGAGATGCGGATTACTCAATTTCCGACTTGGATCCCATCACAGGACGATTCGAGGTGGTTGCACATTACTATGGCCTCAACAGGTATAGATATCCGAATTTATTTCATTTTCACTATTCCACTCTGTAGTAGTATATATGCTAATTTTATTTCCAACACATCACTATGTGTAATACAATTCGGGGTATCAACTCGTGCAGAAATTATTCATCGGTAAATGGAAAACGAATTCATTGGCCCGGCGGGAAGGGAAGTCCTCCACCGGATATACCAAAGTGTGGATTTCTGGGAAACTCACCTGAATGCCACGGGAATGGTGGGTAGCATATAGCTTAAATTTGGGAATAGAATTATTGTGAATTGATTTCGTTTTTCTTATCACGTAGAATTGATCATCATGTATGTGACATTTGCCTTTGCCATCTTCTTGGCATTCACAACGCTGGTAGTGTACTTGATGTGCAAGTAAGTATTCTCTTGGCGGGTGGTATTTCTCTATTACTCCTTATTTGTTCATTTAATTTTGTTATGTAAATTATATTAGTTCAATATGTTTTTTTTTTTGGATTTTGAGTCTTAAAATAAATAGGTACTAATAATGGCCTATGCAGCTTCTGCAAAGAATTAGTGAATGGTTTTAAAAGCCTTGGGACAGTTAATAATACTGTCATACTGCTAATTTGTTAGACTTTCGCGTAGTAGGTTCGAATTTTTCCCATAAACACTACTTAATGCGAAATTCTGGTTTTTTAAAAAAGTACAAAATGTTGAGTCTATCTTTGTATCTTAGCCATTTTTTGTATGTTTTATTATTTTAATTCTTTGTAACATTTGAAAGAAACTAATAAAATTGTGAACCCAATTTTAGACAAATGAAATTAAACAGCGAACTGAACAACATGTCCTGGCGAGTGCGACCCGATGAGGTTCTACTGGAAGTCAGCCGACTATTTGGCAGTAAAGTTGGTTTGCAGAAATTGAATGCTGAGGTACGTACAAGGTTCTGTATGGCAGCTCATCTCAAATCTATTCTACAGAACTTCTCATTGCAACACTACGGAGTGCACTCGGGTAGGGCGTCGATTGCCAGCTGCACATCCCTGCCATTGACACAAGTTTTTACTACCATTGGCATCTTCAAAGGAGAACGAGTTGCGATCAAAAAGGTGTGTAAGAAGAAGGTCGACATCACATCGACACTGCTGTGGGAGATCAAACAGGCACGTGATGTAAGCCATGAAAACACCGTTAGATTTGTTGGTGCTTGCATTGATCTGCCAAGGCCAACAGTTTTAATTCTGACCGAGTACTGTCCCAAAGGCAGCCTGAAAGATGTGCTGGAGAATGATGCTATTCAATTGGATTGGAATTTCCGTATGTCGTTGATTCATGACATTGTTAAGGTTAAGACGAACCTTAATTTTTTAGGAAAATATGAAAGTATTTTTAATTTTATTTCAACTTTTAGGGAATGGCTTACCTTCACAATAGCGATGTTCAGGTGCACGGCAAGTTGAGATCATGCAATTGTTTGATAGACGGACGATTTGTATTGAAAATTTCAGACTTTGGGCTGCGAACGCTTACCACACCTTCAGAGTTCGTTAAAGATCAAAACTACTTCAACAGTAAGTGGATACGCTTGATCATATAAGACCGTCAGCTTTCTTAGATTTTGTGTTAGATTTCCTTTGGATAGCTCCCGAACTGTTACCGGTTACCGTTCTTCCGGGAAATCCAGCAACGCAAAAGGGTGATGTCTACTCCTTTGCGATAATTCTAGAAGAGATTGTGGTTCGAGGTGGTCCCTTCGAAACCGCCCGTCAATTTATGGACATTCAAACGATTCTTAACCGTGTGGAGACACACGAATCACCACCTTTTCGACCTTTCGTTGGCCAACGGGACTGTCCACCGGATGTCTTGGAACTAATGGAGAAATGTTGGGCTGACAATGCAGATGATCGACCAGCATTTGTCACTATACGGTCCACTGTGCGGCTCATCATGAAGTAAGGGCTTGTAATTTGCATGGATTGGATTTTGTATTATTTTAATTACCCTTTGTAGAGGTTTCTGTGAGAATCTAATGGATGATCTGCTACGTCGTATGGAACAATATGCAAATAATTTAGAGAGTTTGGTCGAAGAAAAGACAGAACAGCTCAGTATGGAGAAACGACGTACCGAAGAGCTACTCTATCAGGTGCTGCCACGACCGGTAGCAACTCAATTGCTGGCCGGAGAAATGGTGCAGCCGGAACAGTTTGAGTGTGTTACGATATATTTTAGTGATATTGTGGGATTTACCGCCCTATGTGCTCAAAGCGGTCCAATGGAGGTGGTGGGTTTTCTAAACGACTTGTATAGCACATTCGATAGAATAATCGGATTCTACGATGTCTACAAAGTAAGCAAATTCAAAGATCGCATTCCGTTCTAATGCTTCACTTCTTAGGTTGAGACAATTGGTGATGCGTACATGGTAGTATCTGGCCTTCCAGAGCGCAATGGAGTCGATCATGCCCGTGAGATTGGTCTAATGGCGTTAGCCATCTTAGATGCAGTCAAGTCTTTCAGTATTAAACACAAGCCCGAATGTCAGTTAAAGATACGTATCGGAATACACGCAGGCCCAGTATGCGCTGGCGTTGTCGGTCAAAAGATGCCACACTATTGTCTTTTTGGGGATACCGTTAATACGGCTTCCCGTATGGAATCCTCAGGATTACGTAAGCTATTGCTCTACTCCTATAAAACTAATTGCGATAACTTTTACTTTTAGCGCTCAAAATTCACGTCTCTTCGGCAGCAAAAGAGATTTTCGACAAATTCGGGACATTCGAAATGGAACTTAGGGGCGAAGTAGAATTAAAAGGAAAAGGTGCTGTAACAACTTACTGGCTTCTGGGCTGCACCGAGCCTGATCCACGTCCACCAACTCCACAGAAAACCCACGAGAATGAGGCACCCTTTCCAATTTTATTCCCAGCTATTGGAAAGTAACCGCTGAATACAGTATTGAATGTTTAGTTTATGTGTGCCAAAACAAATATGAAAAATTATTACATGCGTACCTAGAATCAATGGAACCAATTGTACATGCAAATGAGATCAATTATTATTGTAGAAATTAGAACGTAAGCTTAGAGAAAATATTGGATATACAAATGGATTGTTTGTACAATGCTTATTTACATGGAGTGTACGTTTGTTTGTTTGTTTTTTTGTAGTCAAGACATTTGTATGAAAGTGACGTTTTCGTCGTAAGGCCAAAGAGACGATTTACAATTCATATATTTGAGAATAAATATTTTGCTGTGTACGGAGATGTGTTTTTTCTTAAATATTCTAAGCTAAAGTAATTCATTCAGGGTCATATGCAAATGTCTTTTGTTTTCCCGGGGCGTATGTGGATTTTTCCTGTCATGCTAAAGTTATTAGTTTCGACTATGGTTAAATTAAAGGAGTGTCCCTTAGTAAGCAAATTATGGGAAATGCTTTGTCGCAAATCGACATACAAATTACAAGTCATAAGGTTTTTTATAAAAAAATCTATTCCTATGTTGGAGTTCATAGACGGCTTTACTGAAACCAAATTCGCTCAATCAACTATTTGAATGATGTGATCTCACCATATTTTTCTATGGTGAAAGAACTTACAAGTCCATACAACCAATTTGGAACAGAAAGGGAATTACCCGTTCAGTCATGTTCGGAAAATCATGTCATTTATTTATATACCGACCACAGACAAAAATAAATATAAAAAACTAGACAAACAGGTGTAGGTGTCACAAAATTTTCTCAACTTTTGATCGCTGTGTTCAAATTAAATAAATGTTCATTTTCATTCTAAGCAAATCGATCGTGCAATCGTCTTGTCGACGATTTTTAGTTACGTGAATCAAATACTGAACCATCGAAATGATATCGCTTGGATGATTGAGATTTTTTTATTTGACGAGAAGGATAGCGTTTGACATAATAAAAAGGAGGAGGAAATTATCATCCACCTCCTTTGCATATGCCCACCTCTCTCTCCAGAAAAACAAATCTCCTTTGCATCGTCTTAGGGATGCAATTAGGTTGCGTAGTGAAAAACCTTTAAGTTCTATTGGAAAGAATTTGAACCGGAAACAACTTTGTCAGTTGCCAGCCGCAAACTAAAACATGGCATGAAGTAAAAGCTTTAAATTTAAAAAAGTAAAAAAAAAAAATTATTTTATTTTTCAAAAATGAAAATGGCCACTTTGGAAAAAATTCACCTGGCCCATCTATAATACGTACTAGCTCTGCTTGGAACCCATCATTAGTACTCATGCATTTGTTCACAGCACTAGTACCAAAACTGATATTAAGGCGTTACTACACCGAATAATCCTTGCTCGGTATATTTGAATTTGCATATATCGTTGCTGTAGATCGAATACCTCGTAACGCAGAAAAATGCACTCTTCAGCTCTTCAGCTTATGCTCAGTTTCGTCAAATTAAATTAAATGGGAAGTTTAATAAGGAAATTTGACAACTGACACCAAAGAAAAAAAAAAATAACTTATGAATGAATTTTTACATTGCATCACTTTATTTTTTAAATGCATTGTAAGAAAGAATTATGGTAGTTTAAAAGTCAATTTTCCACATTTTTTCCTCTGCTCGAATATACAATTTTTGACAGTTTAATTGATTTCCGCAATTTTGTGTAAGTTCATTATGGCACCTACAACTTTTGAGAGAAATTGAGTGGACTTTTCGTTCGGTTTCGACATAAGGTTAATCCAACTTAAGTCTGTTATGGTTGGCCCTTAAGTGCGAGAATTTTAAATCTATGAGCATTCTCACCAGATCAATTGCATGGGTCCCCATTAAATTTATAGAAATTTTTTTGTTTCTCCTGAAAATTTGACTCATTTGAGTTACAAGAACGATATGGAGTCGCCAAATAACCTGTGATCGATCTGCTCACATTCGAACTACAAAAAATCGTTGCATTGCGTATAAATCCCACAACGTGCAAAACTTTGCTTCGCACTTCTCCACCATATCACAGCAGGCAATTTATCATGGGTGCAATCGATTGTCCGTAGACAAATCGACAAAATTGCGCAGTATCAACCGCTAACAGTGTGGCGTCACACGCTATCTAATAAAGTTGCATTGGCAAAATTGTCATGTTGATCAAGGTCCTCGTTATGGCGTGAATTGTGTTAATGGCAGGAATTTAAAAAACAGTTGAAGCGTTATTAGCCCAACAAGCCCAGTTGTGCCTTTTTAACTTTCTCGTATGCATTGGTATACTAAGGAGAAAGTTATTGCGATCGTGCGGAAATTTCGAAATCAAAATGAGTATGAAGGATGATATTACGTCTATAGAGAAATCCGTCGTCGGTCTGTCTATCTGTCCGGGCGCGGTATGGCGAAACGGTTCGACGGATTTGTTTCAAATTTCGTATATAATCTTTTTAGTTCTTGCTTTATCTTTTGAAATAACGGTACCTGCTATATAATTTGTTTGTGAAAATCACTTATCACTATTTTTCTCGAAAGTGATTTCAAGGATTTCGGTCTGTTTTTGTACTAAGGATATTAGGATTTGGTCAAAAATTCTGCATACTCAGTTTTTGGAGAAAAAAAATTATTTATAAAACGGGCAATATCTCGAAAACTAATAAAGGGAACTTCAAAATATTTACAATTTTTTAAACTCAAACAAATCTGCATACTTAGATTTTTTAAATAATTTTTTTTTATTTCGAACAATTATGTTAAAAGTGTCCAATGTGCGAAATTACATCAAAATCGTAAGTGCCGTTTTTGAGAAAATCAAATTTTTTAAAACCTATGAAATTGGTATTTAAATTAATTTTTCACCATTAATTTTCGATTCATTTTACGACTCAAAAACGCATCTCTTATATATCGAAAAAGTTTCGTATGACGTAGTCGTGCACTTTATTTATACTGAGCATTAGAATTATATATAAATATTAGCAAAAATTAAAGGTTATTCAAAGTTCATAGTGCAGATATTCATTTATTAATCCAATTTAAATTAAAAAAAAAAATAATTACCTTGAAAATGCTCACCTAAGTGAGAGCTTTATTCACTTTCATCCCCATAGACTATTGAACACAACCGCAAAGCCCCCCAAAAACAAAAAAGCTCTTATCCTTTGAAAAAAAATGTCCTACTTTCTCGCTACAATGTTGGTAGTATTGATTATTCCCCGTATTTTCTTTTCATCCTTTGGAAAGCATACAGAAATTTCCACAAACAATCACAACCTTGTCAAAGGCACACAAAATCGGTGTTTTCCTATTTTCTTTTTCGCTCAAGTAAATACAAAATGTAATCTCCTTATCATTTACCCACAACTACTGTAGTTAAGTGAATTAAATATTTAAAGAATTTTATCTAGTCCTTGTGTGTACAGTGTATAGTGTATAGTGTATAGTTGTAGAGTAGAAAGAAAAATTAGAAGAATTTTCAATCCACTGTGTGTAGTTAGTTAAAATGTATAGAGAAATGAAGTCACCTTCCCTTGCGAAAATCTTCCACCCCAACAACAAAATCTTCGATTCATAAAGAAACTCACGAAATTGATAAACGAAACAAACAAAAAACACTCACCATGAAAATAATGCGTTTGCGGCACGCAAAATTAGTAATTATCCTGATAGTTATAGCAAACCTTGTACTCTTCTATTATACATGGAAGTCTGTTCTTTGGAAATCAATTGTCGATCCGGAGAACGAGAGCGGCAATCAACTGCAGAAGACCAAATCGGCTCCATCTTTAAAGGATAAATTAAAAACCGCCAACAAACACATTCGCAAATCGATAACAATAGTTTTCAGGACATTTTACACATTCGAAAATGACATTAAAGCGTCGATTGACAGCATCCTGGAAGTAGTACCGAATATGCCAATCCTAGTGATGCAGGATACGCTGCCCTATCCTCCGGTTACGTATGATACCAATCTTACAGAACCAAGTACTGTGCGTTTCCTAAATCTAGGATTTGATATACAGAAGTCATCGAGGGATCTAAATCCTTTGTTGGCCATTAAGACTAAATATGTCCTCTTTATGCCCGACAGCGTGCGACTGAATAATAAAAATTTACTACAAAAGATCCTGAAGGAAATCAATAAGGAGCTGAGTGCGGCTGTTGTTGGAGGGACTATCACTGATAGTGAAGATACTGTCCGAAGGATAGTTATAGTTCCGTTTGCTGGTAATATGAAGTCCTTTAGTAGTTGCACACAAGTGAATTTAGATTTACCAAATTGGACGATACAGTATATAGCAGTAAATAGTAGTGACAAGTGTGATTTGGTGGGTTGTAATTTAAAGCAATTTATGAGTTCATATTTTCATGTTTGTTTTTTGTTTAATAATTTTGTAGTTCATGCAAAAACATGCTATCTTGGTGGACATTGGAGTCTTACGCGATTTACCGGATCCTTTCGGAGCTCCATTCCCTGAGATGTTCTATATTCAAGCGAAAACTATTCGAATTGGGGTAACATTTTTGTTTCAAGCATATGAAATGTCTTCTATTGTTTTTTTTTTCGTTTGTTTTTAGAAAACCATCTTCCCTAACCCCTTTCAAGATGGAAGACGTCTCTTCGCCTCCTATCATACTAAACAACGTCGCATGGAGAACCGGCGAAGGCAGTTCAAGGAAATGTATAAAAAACTTCAAATAAAACGGATTGTTAAGAAATCCCACAAAATCACATCGAAGACTGATCCCAAAGAGTCTCTAGGTCCAGCGCATAATCTCGTCCTCGACGGGCAATTTTCCTCGTCGAATTTCTCGCTTCCTCAAGTGACAGAAATCGATTTGATCGGTTGTGAGCGAACAACTAAGTCCTGTGTTGGTCCAGTTTACAATATGAAACCATTCTATTTGTATCTCAATAAACACACTCCCCCATGCTGCTTGGACAAACTGAAAACCACATTCAATCATGTGCTGGAGGAGTTCGAAAATGTTGGCATCCGCTACTGGCTAGATAACTACGCCCTTAAAACAGCCATTGAAACAAACAATCTTTCGCCCGATGCCTACGACATTGACATCAGCTTTAATGTATTTGACTTGGAGCGTTCGAATTCACTGAAGAAATCACAGACGAAACCCTTTATCGATAATGAAGGCTTCTACTGGATGAAGGCAACCGATGGTCATTACTTTCGTGTGCAATTTTCGAAAATCAATCAAATCGGACTGAACCTGTTGCCATTCGAAATTTCTGGCAATGAAGTTAAACCGAGTGCGTTTTTTGGTTGGAAGGCGAAAGAATTCTCCGGTGATTTCTTACATCCAATGTCAACGGTGCTCTTTCTCGGCAAGAATATTCAATGTCCAAATAATGTGCGAGAGTTCTTAGAATTTAAAAATATAAAATAAATCAAACGTTCGATGTATTAAATACAGATCATTTAAAAGAAAACATGATAGTAGTATCTTCCGTTTTACAGAAAATATTGGAAGTATTTCTAAAAAACATTTTTTTTTATACTTAATTGTTGCTGAATTATACTTTGCATCACTTAGACAGGAAATCATTGGATTTTATTCTATTCATCCGTATCGTGTTTAAAAAAGCTCAACAAAGAGAATAGTCTAGATAGCTTATACGTCATGTAATTACTTACTTATCTTTAGAGTCTTTGCCTGAGGCACTGTACCTCCTTCTCCTTTGCGATCACGGTAAGCCTGTTTCCAGTTACTAAAGTCATCTGTTGGCCTGTTTTTCAAACAAATTTTCAGTCTTTCTTGTCTTCTTGTAAATGGATACTGGGATCAAAGTCTTGATTTGAGGCCTTTTTGTCCATTTCTCGAATTTAGTTGACATATTTGTTTTAACTTTTTGAAATATAGGGTCCGCCAAATAACTTTTTTGTTTTTGAAACAGGTCGCAAAACATCGAGTGTAGCTTCGGCTGTGTGGCACGTAGCGCCATCCTGTTGAAAACAAATGTTGCCAATATCCTCCTCTTCAATTTTTGTGAACAAAAATTCGTTCAACATGGCCCGATAATGATCGCCATTGACTGTAACGGCCACTTCTTGCTCATTTAAAAAAAAAATTAAAAATGGCACAATTATGCCGCAATATTTCCCAGCGTTGTTCAAGCGTATACACAACCATATTCGTTTAGCGGTATAGCGGTATATTATCTGTCAAATCAGATATGAGCTAAGTGTTACCATTCGCGAAATAAGCCCTAGTTGAAAAAAAAACGTTAGATGGCGGACCCTATACATCCACAGCATGGTACAGCTCACAGATGTCTTGCAATTGACCACTCCACAAAGAATAAGAAATCCGAAGAAGTAGCTCGGTATCTGAATCTTATGTTTGAAATAACACGCCTCAAAGTGCTTGTCGTAAAAGGCGACTAAAACGCAGATGTAGCATCTAAGTAATTTTAGCATGCAGATGAGCCTAAGAACAAATTTAAAGTCTTCATACTAACCTCAAGGGTAGACGGATTGCAGGTGACCGGTGTCCTAAAAGAAATATCAAACAAAAATGACAGGAACATTCATGGGTCTAAAACAACCGGAACTACACAAATGTAATAGAAGCTGCCAAAACTTCTTTTTCGAGGTCGAACGGGCAAACTCTACCAACGGTGCACTTGGAGGTAGAGATATATGTATATGATCCCTCATTCCTGATCCTTACCTCGTCGACAGTCGGAAAAAGAAGACGCCCAAAAAAAATGTGCAACCGATGCAACCCGAATAAGTTGTCAAAAACCTTTTACGTGTTTCATATTTAACTTTAATTAAATTGTTAAAACAATGGAATGAAGCAATGAACTCAAGAGGAAACAGTTTTTAATGGTTAAGAGATGCCTGTTGATCTAATTTTGATTGTCATGTATTTGCAAAGCAAACTTTCTCTAGATCAGTAGCCTGCCTTATATAGCTCAACGTCATCTCTCATTTTCGTTTCTCGCTTAATTTTGTTTACAAACATTGTAGCTAATCTTTCCAGTAATGGATGTACAGCGGTTGCTTAAAAATGACCTCCTATGGACAGCTTTTAACACGTACCGGACGTCTGATCAAACAAATAGACTGAAAAGTGAAGCAAACCGCACGCTCCTAGCTGACCATTTTGAAGCATTGCAAGTTCCAGCACTTTCATCAATTTGCTTAAAAGTAATATCTAAAAACTATAAAGGCCGCCCTATAAGTCTTGACCTAAAACCAATTCAAATGAGGCTATTCTATGACTTTATCGATGTTGAACTTCCCATAGATACATGTATAAACATCGACGAAGAATACTATTGGAAAAGAGTCTTTACCTCCAAGTGCACCGATAAGATGTTAGTTAAACGACTTAACAAAGAAAAAGGTGTAAACTGGAAAAGTTTAGGAATTACGCTTAAGCTTGTGGAAATCGTTGAAAATATACCGTATGAAATATTCAACCACGAAGAAATGATTAGATTGTCGAAGCTTGTTTCGCCTTATGTGACTGAACTAAAAATCAGTAAACTTCAAGGAAAGCGAGAATCGACCTTTCGGAAAGAGCAAAACTTGTCCAATCCGTCGATTACGACTGAGGAAGAAAAAGAAAAGGGTCTTGAGGTTCAACAAAAAGTGGTTGAATACGATTATCCAGTACAAGATTGCCATCACATTGATTTGTGCTTTGTTAAAAAATTACATCGCCTGCACTCGCTGACATTGGAGTTTCACCCACCAAAACTTGGTTTGAATTACCACAGTAGATACTTTAATTTATCCTATGTAGATATACAGTATCTAGGCAGGTAAATGAAGTAAGTATAAATAAAATTTGATTCTGTATATTCTCTGTTTCTAGTGGTATTTTGGAGCTCAGAAGCCTGAAAGTATTTAGAATTCAACAAAGTCGTATGGATCACATTAAACTCTCGACGATTTTGGAAGCATTAAAAGCAACCTCCGTAGAACACTTAGAGTTCTCCTTTTGTCAATTGGACGACGAATGCGGAGAGTCGCTATATGAGTTCGTTATCTCAACTGAAAACCTTAAAAAGTTGGACCTGTCAGGAAACTACTTTAAAAGTACCGCCATTGATTATCTTTCCGAAGCAATTCTAAAGTCTCCGTCGAAGTTAACTTATTTTGACTTGTCCAAAAACCCTATTTCGGACGATAGTTTGTGTTCTTTTATACAAGCTCTTTTAACGTGCAAACATCTGTCGTATGTGAATCTATCGGGTATAAGCGTTTCTCCGACTGGGGCTGAGTGTATTGCAAATTTGGTTAAACATCACTCTAACATCGAAGAACTGCAAATAATTGCCGTTCCAATGGATGGACACACCTTAGTTAATGCTTTGGAGAGCAATAGTAAAATTCAGCAACTTTTATGTATGGGTTGCGGACTAGAGTTGGAAGATGAGTTCAAAATTGACCTGCTTTTGAAACGAAATCGTTATATTAAAGTGAATCCGTATATAGGCGATGCTACTCGCACAGAAGCAGAGATAAATGCTTTTGTTAGCAGGATAAAGTGAGTGGCAGTTTTTTATACACAAGTTGCTACTAACTTAGTGTTTAATATGTTTTAGAAATCCAATTCTATTAAAAGCTCTAGCGGCAAAAGAGAAGCGGATGGACTGTCTACAGAAACAAGCGGAACAATCTTCCGCTTTGCAGGAATCTTTTGAAATTGAGCAGAGTTCAAGCTTAGACGAAAGGTATAGCTTGCTATAATATCAACAGCTTTTTATTTTTAAATCTTGTTCGTTAAATTTGCTCTTCATTACATTCACCTTTACTCGAAGGTCTGATAAACATCCAAGGGGAAAGATCTGTCATGAAAAGCTTCTTAAAAATAAATTGCCGTTTGGAATCTGCATTAAACTGCAGGTCCCTTCCATTCGTGTCAAAAATATGTCTTCGCATACACAATGGTTTAAGAACAAGGCTTTAGTTGCTAAATAAGCCTTTTACGCCTAATATGTTTTTTTTTTTGCTCGTCTTACTTAAAGTGTAAGCCGTTTAACTCCATTTTAATCATATTTGAGATTTTTATTCTATTAGAATAAAGACGCATCGATTGATATAAAAAAGAAGGTCCAAATAGAATTATGCGTAAAACATCCTTAACTTTCAAACTGAACTGCTAAACCAATCAAAACTAGGGAAAGTATACCCAAAAACTTTATCGTCGGTTCACTATTAGATATAGTTTTTGAAGTTAATTGTATCGTTAGCAGCTTGCGCACAGAGAGGATTCAAGAGAACCAAATTAATACGATAGAGATTTAACGGGTAGAGGTAGAGGAAACGAAAACAAAATACACCCTCAGTATGTTTCTTTCAAAATTTAAAAAGATCATCAGAGAAAGTTAAGGGGACCTGAGTTATCAAGTGCCTTGGTTCGCACTACGTATACCAATATCTAAATTGTGTTCCCTGTAAAGTTTACAAAATGCGTTATAGTCGTTATGTTAAAAAAATAAAGTGCACGACTGCGTCATACGAAACTTTCTCGGTACATGAGATGCGTTTTTGAATCGAAAATTAATGGTGAGAAATTTTTTTAAATCAGTTTTTAGGTTTTAAAAAATTTGATTTTCTCAAAAACGGCACTTACGATTTTGATGTAATTTCGCACATTGGACACTTTTAATATAATTGTTCAAAATATAAAAAATTATCAAAATCGTTAGAGCCCTTTTTGAGAAAACGAATTTAATTTAAATTTAAGAAAATCGTTATATGAAAAAAAAAATTATTATTAAAAAATCTAGGTATACCGATTTGTTCGAGTTTATAGTATAAAAACAATTTTTTGAAGTTCCCTTTATTAGTTTTTGAGAAATTGCCCGTTTTATAAATTACCGTTAATCGATTTTTATTTCAAAAACTGAGTATGCAGAGTTTTTAACCCCATCCCAAACATCCTTAGTACAAAAAAATACCGAAATCCTTGGAACCACTCCCGAGTAAAAAATTGATAATTGATTTTCACAAAAAAATTGTAAGGGAGGTTTCAAAAGATAAAGCAAAAACTAAAAACATGCCCCGAGATGTAACCCGAAGAACCTTATATACGAACTTTGAAGCAAGTCCGTAGAACCGTTTCGCCATACCGCGCCCGGACAGACAGATAGACAGACAGACCGACGGTCGGCATTGGCGGACCCACTTTTTTGGACTTCTCTATAGTCGTAATATCATCCCTCATACTCAGTTTGAGTTCGAAATTTCCGCACGATCGTAATAACTTTCTCTTTAGTATACTAATGTATACGAGAAAGTTAAAAATGAAAAAGAAAAATGTTCATTTGTTAGAAAAGAAGAAAACAAAAATTTTCTTTTGAATTTTATCTCAATGAGACAAAAAGCGTTTTTGCTGGACAAATACAAATTATACAAAAAAACCAAGAGCGGTTCCCTTAATATATTTAACAAAGTTAAGCGGATGAAATGAAAACTAAGTTATAAATTAAAAGGCAGCTTTAGTTACAGTCATGAGTTACTTTATTTAAAAAAAAAACCTTTCGACAAACCTCGAAAATACACTCAGACAGCTTCCAATTTCAAACATACTCATAGAAATAAAGAATAAAATTTTGAGGTATCGTTCCGAAATAATGGCTAGATTCCGTAATTAGAAGGCACAAACCGGTTTTGGGGCTCGAATTATTATGTGACTCGAAATTTTCGCTACATCACATGTTTAAATCGGTTACACAATCTTAATTTTACCAGGATTTTATGGTTTTCATTCATAGTTAAAAATTAACAAATTTAACATTAAAAATATATTTTTTTACCTACCTACAGTGATTTCGGCATGAAGGACAAGAAAATTTCCAGCCAACTTGCCGAAAAGTACAAGCAAATCAATAATCAAATTTCACTTTATGGCCAGAGCGAAAATTATTTCTTTCAGAAACAAAAAAAATCGATAAGTCATCAATAATTGTAAAGATTTCTATAGAAACCTGAGACCTTTTTTATTTGTTGACTTTTTTGACAAATAAAAAATCGAATTAACAAACGGTCAAATTGTAGAACTTATTCTTTGTGTGTTTATTTTATTTACATGTGTATTTTGTGCTTGTAAATTCATTGAAAAGGACTCAGTTAAAGGTCCCCTACCTAGCTATACCAGCGTTGTATGACTTTGAAAATATGAGTAAGTCGGAAAAAAAGCGAGTATCGGTAAGTAAGTAATTTAAGCAATTGAACAATGTTTGTTTTAACAAAAAGAAACGTGTATAGATTATTTCTAGGTATGAGAAAAATATAAATGAATATCTTAATCAATTGATTGTTGAAGGAAGCATAGATATAAAATATAGATGTGTATAGCTATATGTATTTGTGTTAGAAACTAGTTCCGTGGGAAAAGTATTTTGGGTATTTTTTTTTCGTATCCTGCAATGTTCAGCAGCCTCAAAGATAATGAAGAATCGTTTAGAATTATATCGCTTATATAGAATGGAATTGAACTGATAGAAAGAATCGCAATGGCCATTGTAGCGAAGCGGTCTCATTTTCCCGTTGAGTGTTTTATCCGAAATTATAAACAAAATATACTTACTGCGGGCTCCCGACCCATGAAGAGTCCCTGCCTGAGACATGGCAGCCTTCCATACTCTGCGATCCGACCCTGACATTCACAATTCCATTCACAGAACTGGCAGGATAAGGGTTCCATAGAACATTCGCTTTGTCCTTCGAGTTAAAAGTGTTGAACCCATTTGTGTCGCTTTACAGAAGTAGCAGCGGTTTCGTAGGATCTCCACTACACCGATATATATGAACTCTTTAACTAGCTTGAAGTTGCTGCCATCAGTAGTGCATTTTGTCCTAGTCGGTGGAAGGATGCTAGTTTGTGTGTTGATAACCTATATTTATCCATGATCTCATTCACTTCAAGACCAACTAACTTCACCTGTCCTTGAATATCATATCTATCAATATCGGACGCATATCCAAATAGCTGGACTGTTGACGTCTCGAACCTGGAAGCTGGGTTTCGGAAACCTTCTTAGCGTTTACTCCAAGTCGAACCAAATTCACCAGTTCTTCAGTAGCCATAAAGGCCTCTTTGGGGACACATTTGCAGCGGCCGCTGATATCAATGCCGTCCGCTTACTCCAATAGTTGTACATGTAAGTTAAAGATGAATGCTATCATACGCGGCTTTGAAATTCTTGCGTCTTGAAATTAGTTGGCATTTTACAGGACTTCTTAACGTGGAAATTTGGTCTATTTTTTATTTACCGGGCCAGACAGTGATATCTACCTATTCATGCAAAATGGCTTGAGTCATTCGGATAGTACTGGGATAGGATCACATATGTAACATTAAGCAGATAAGATATGGCTGATAGTTCTTGCAAGACATTGATTCGCCTTGCTGATAGCACAGCCATGGTTTCTTCCATGTGCACCATGTATCACCACAAACTCTTTTTCTTTGGAGATTCATAAAACTCAGCGGTCTTGACTACGTCCTTGATGATATTTGTGGGTTGTGGGTGCACAGTAGAGAGTTTTTCAGGCGCTCTCTATTGAATCCGGCTATTTATGCTGAGGCATCCAGCGTTAAATTTCTTTTTCTGCGGTTCGGAGCTTCTTTTCGTTAGACAGTCGAGCTCTGAAATTAGCCACCGGTAGCACGTGGTCGATTTGGTTGGCGGTTCGACCATCTGGACAGCTCCAGGTTTGTGGATTCGTAGCCTTGGAAATCGGGGGCTCCTTATCGCCGTATTACATTTAATATTTACGAAGGCATTAGTGGCCCACTCGGCATTTTTTTTTGCTTACCAGGTTTTAAAGGTTTTTTTTTTTTTGTCGGAGGTTGCTACTATCTGATGGAGCGCTCTATAGGTCCATTGTACTACCATTCAGACACGTTACATTAATGTACTTAGTTTCCCGTCTTTCGAAGAAAAACGAGAAGGAGCTTAGATGTTCGGCACTCACCACGTCAGACCTGAAGAACCGCCACCTGATGCGAGCATAGGACGGACAACTGCAGAGAAAGTGTACATCCTCCTCACCGCAAGCAGGATAGGTAGTGGTGTCGCTAAAGCCCAACACATTTAAGTGTTTAGCAAAAGCTCGAAAGAACGCCTACAAGCAGCCTACAGTCGATTCTCCTCAGAGATAGAAGAAAAGATGCTGAACTTTTGCAAATGTCGAGGCGCAGTAGTTTGGTCTGTCTTCATCCACCGCAATCGCGCCACCGAATCTTGTGTTCACGAGAAACCCAAGAATCGAAAGAAGACATGACTAAAGATGCAGGCAGACCCAACACAGGTTCGGGTCCTGAGAAAACTTCTTCTGAACCTTGCCTAGCAAGCTCATACGAGATCTCATTTCCTTGGATGCCAGTATGACCTGGTTCCCAGACAAGATTCACTGTGTTCAGTCTTCCGACCAAATTCAGAGAAAGCTTGAGTTCTAGCACTAACGGACGAGGTAAGAGGGTTTAGAAGCGCTTTTAATGCAGTTTGGCTATCACTGCAGATGCAAATGCCTCTAGCCCTCCACCTGTTGTTCACAATATAGCGCATTGCCATTAGGATGGCAAAAATCTCCGCTTGGAAAACAGATGCATGTTTACCCAAGGGGCAGTAAAGTCGTATATCATCGCATTCCACAAAGACACCAGCACCAGACCCCTGCCCGGTTTTGGAGCCATCCGTAAAAATACGATGGCATATAATCCATGGTTCAGAGTCTGGCCGAAGCCATTCCGTTACCTGTGGAAAGTTGACGTGGTAGTTTTTTCGCAGAAGGATTTCTGGTGTCATTGCATCAGACAGCATATCCATAAGACAGGGGTCAAACGATAATACTCGAGCAAGTTTTTCAAAATTCCAGTGCGCATGGTACCAAAAACCACCTCTGTTTAAGCGAAATATGGTTTTTAGCGTACACCCCATGCTATATAAATCGAAAGGAGGAAGATTCTTCAAAGCATTTAGAGCAGAGCCCGGGGTGCTAGGGAAGGCCCCTGTGTAGCCGAGACATGCCGTTCTTTGGAGTTTGGCAAAAGAAGCAGTAACACGTTTCCGCGAAAGCCTGTTCCACCAAACAACTGATGCGTATGAGAGTAGCGGTCTAATCATGGCCGTATAGATCTAAAGGACCCGTTTCGGAGACAAGCCCCATGTCTTACCAAAAGCGCCTTTACATTGCCAGAAAGTCGACAGCGCTTTATTGGTTTTTAATTCGACATGTTTGGACCATAGAAGTTTTTAATCGAGGATTACACCCCGATATTTGACTTCGTCGGATATAGGGATGGTGACACCTTTAAGCACGAGATGGGACAGACCAGTGACGATTCTCCTTCTCTTAAAGAGAACAACCGTGGTTTTAAGAGGATTCACTGTAAGCCCATTACTAGCGCAACAGACATCGATCAAATCCAGGGATCTGCGCTTGAGAGCAGACAGCCCCTAGATTTGAACCGACAGAAAGAACGGCGACATCATCCGCATAAGCTTAAGTGCAGTTTTCAGGAAAGTTGAGAGCCGTAAGCATAGAGTTTACCACCGTACTCCATAGGAGGGGAGAGAGAACACCAACTTGAGGGCAGCCCCTATTTACCCCTGTTATGACGCACTTGCCACAATCTGCATCCGCTACCAACGTCCTGTACTTTAATCCACAACACCAAAGTTTCATCTACACCATGCTGACTGGCTGAGTTACACATACTGTCAAAAAATGCCCAACGCGTACTCCTTCCGGTCAAGAGCACTATCAATCCTACCCACAAGGTTTTGAAGCGCAGTCTCGCAGGATTTTCCGCGCTGATAGGCATGTTGCATCTCAGAGAGAGGATATGATCGAAGAGCAACTTTGCGCACATGCAGCTCAACCAGTCTTTCCGAACTTTTCAGTAAGAAGGAAGACAGACTTATGGGTCTAAAGCTTTTGGCTAGAGTGTAGTCAGACTTACCAATTGTTGGTATGAAAACCACTTTAACCATTCGCTTTAGTAAACTAAATAACATCTGTAATCTACTATCAGGATTAATAAGCAGATACCTTATAATTAATGATTATTTATGTTTAGTTTAGTTTTATAACGCTTTACCTACTCGATGACCAACTAACTTCACCTAAATTCACCACAACATCTAGGCGCATTCAGATGGTAGGGTTTCTTTAAGTCATCACCGCTTTGATGTATAAATATTAGTGAATAGTGATGAGTGTAAGTGAAGAGTGGCGATATTAAGGCTGCAAGATTTTAAAAACAAGTGCCGTCTACTGTGTTAAACTCGATGCTAATAAACCTAGATTCTTTAGAAGTATCAAAGTAACGAAAAAAATTAACTGTTTAACTTACATTTTTTTCTTTCTTCTCCGAGAATATTCTCTTTGTCTAAACAAATCAGAAAAACTGTTATCGAATTTTAATTTCAATTCAATTGCATATCAACATAAAATATATGTAAAAGCTTTTCAAACTAAATATCGTGTTTAAAACTCATTCTTTTACCATGTCAACCATGAAAGCCCAGCTATCGCCATGCATATTATTTATTCAGCGTTGACAACAATTTGTTGTAAATGTCTAAAGAAGCCATCTTAGCACATTTAAAATGTGATTACCTTAAACGTACGTCAGGAGTTAATTTCCGGTAAAATAATCTTGATTCAGTTTAATGTTCTGCCGTCATGGTATCATGCAAGGACATCAAAATATAAACAGGCAAAGTATATCAAGGATACCTTACGAAAATATATGTATCATCGTCATCATCAAACTCGTCGTCGTCTCATTCCCAATCGAATAAAAATAATTTTGCAAGCATAAATTTATAATGCACGTCATTAGGTTCAAAAAAAAATATATATAATGATCGCTTTTTATATAGACATGTCACCATGTACATACCTACAAACGTATTTAATTCATTCATGAATCACGTTCAACTTTCACTATCTGTTCAACATTTACAGGCATCAAACGCGCTCGCAACATTATTGCCACAGAAAAACTTTGCAACGAAATTTGGGGTAGGTTGCGGTGTGTTTTTATTTTCTTGTTTTTTTTTTTCTGCACAAGCACTGTTTTTGGCTTTGAAACTTTGTCCATATTCATTCTATGCAAGTTTTTATAGAGTTACTTTAGTTCGATTTGTTTTTTTTTATTTTTTGGTAAGCTAAAAAATACCAAAGGTCCTTATGGCAAATTTACACCGGGCGGCATATTGGCTTTCATTCGGCTGAGTTAGTTGGTTTTAAATAGAATCTGAAAGAGGATGTGGAAATTGGTGAATGCAGTCGCGGTACATACAAATTAATTAATTGTGTAGTGCTAGTTCGTGCCTTATTTTATTCTGTAGATATTTATAAATTTAATTGTTATTTTTCTTTTATTGGTTGTACATAGTTATAAATCAATTTGTAAATAATGAGTACAGACGATAGCAATGAGGGTGCGGAGAATATTTGTAGAAGGTCAAGCGTAATAAATGATGATGATGATTCGAAGGTAGATACAGAGATTGTGGTGGATTTATGTTGCATGTGATTTTTTTTTGAAACACTTTTCATTTGGAATGAAATTATTGAAATATTAATTTTCTTTTAAAATGTGTAAAAACAATTGTTCCTGTCTCAAGTATAATAAGGAATTAAAAATAGTGCGTTATGGTAAGTATTTCATAATTATGAAGCAATCCTCGGTGGTGGTTTGAAATTCAGAGTATTTATTATTTAAATTAAATTTCAAATCAAAATAAATTTGTGTAATTTAATTACAAAAATTCATAAGGCCCAGTTGTATTTAAAATAATTACATATGTACGTATGTAGGCTTACTCAAATAGATTGAAATTGGAATGAACTCAACATGCTTGCACTCCCCTTCTGGTTAGTAACTTATTTTCGAGTTGACTTTAACACACTGTTATATATTTATATTGTTCTTAATGTCGGCTAAAGAGGGTTCAAAACTAAGATCTCTGGCGGAAAGAAAGAGTCCTGAAAAAGTAAAAAACAATTTTGTTCGAAAAAAATTCAACCATTTCGAACTCTTTTAAAGGGTGTTTTTTTCTAGGTATAGAACTTCGAATTGAAATAAAACACAAGAAAATCATTTTAATGTCCATCAATTTGGCTTTATTGGGAGGATAATTTTGTGCCATTAGTGTTTCAATATGATTTCGGGCATGTGGCCACCGCGGCTGGTTCGAATAAACCAAAGTCTAGAGGTCCACTTTTTCAAGCATTTACGGCTTTATGTCGGCAATAACGCCACGAATGTTGGCTTCCAAGTCCCCTAACGTTTCTGGTTTGTTGGCGTAGGCGAGCGACTTCACATATCCCCGTAGCAAATAGTCCAATGGTGTCAAATCACACGATCTTGGTGGCCAATTGACAGGTCGATTCCGCGAAATTATGCGCTCATCGAATGTTTCCTTCAATAAATCGATTGTGACGTGCGCTGTGTGGCATGTAGCGCCGTCTTGTTGGGACCACATCTTATCCACATTTATGCCATCCAATTCGGGAACAAAATAGTCGGTTATCATGGCTCTATACCGGTCTCCATTAACGGTAACTGACTCCCATCATCATTTCGGAAGAAGTATGGCCCAATGACTCAACCAGCCCATGGAGCACACCAAACAGTCAGTTTTTGTGGATGTAATTGCGTTTCAAGGGTCTCATATGGATTCTCTTCACTCCAAATGCGGCAATATTGCTTGTTGACGTAGCCATTGAACCCAAAATGAGCTTCATCACTGAACAAAATTTTGCGATGCAAATCAGCATCGATATCATAAAGTTGATATAAAGTTGATGGACAAAGCTCCAGTTGCTGTGCACGGTGGCGAATAGATTCATTCGAGTCCTATATTATCACATAGAGTAAATTTAGTGCGAAAACGATCCATGGTTAACCGAATTAATTGCTCTGATGGACGATTATGTCGACCATAAAATGAACGGAGCTTGCAGTAAACTTCGCGAACTAAACCATTATTTTCGACATAAATTTGCACGATTTGCAAGCATTGTTCATTTGTCAACCTGTTCATGATGAAATGGCAAACCAAACTGGACATAAATGACATTAGGGTTGCCATATTTGACCACAAAATGTCAGTTTTATCTCTATTCGAAAAACCAACCTCTAACCCTTTACTTGTGTACTTACGACTAAATATTCGAAACAGAAATGTGTATATAAATGGAAAAGGAGATGCAAACGATATTAAATAATTTCCATTTATTCAGCCATTCAATTAATAAGAACTTCCCTGGGTAAGATTGTGCATTGACAATATGCTGAGTAATATGCCTAATAAAAAACTGATCAGGATAAACCGTTATTGATTTTCAGCACTTAAAATTTGTTGGTTGGGTATTCTTGTCAGTTAAATTAACTTCTGACTAGAGGAAAAAGAAACCTAAGAAGTCCTGAGGCTCATATCATTCATCCAACGTAATAGAAAATGTATTGCGCATATTTTACGCTGGTTAACAGCGGTTTGTTTGACTGGTATAATTGTAGCTATTACACGATTTATATACAAATATTTGACCCAAATAAAAGACAGACTATTGCAGTAACTGCTTTCCGAGTATAATTGAATTGAAGTGGGTTTAACAATAACCCTTAGCATCTAAGCTGCATCCAATAATTAAGCGTTCCCATTAAAAGCACGAAAAATGTTACCCGTTCGTTCCCAAAATTTTCATTTTGCAATTCTTTAAAGATATAAGTTATATTGCTTCTATTTTATGTATTTTCTTATTATTACAATGTGAGATTACAAAGTGACTAAAACTTGGGCAGTGACAGAGACGTAAAGTGTGATGTATTCTTATGGGTCTCGTCCTAATCGCTAGGCGTTAAGGGCCCATACGGAACCCAAAGCCTTGCTTCTCCAACCACTGTGTGTGCGAAGATAATTTTTTGACATGAATGAGAGGAACCTACAGTTTAAATGCCTATTCCGAGCGACAATTTATTTTTGAGCTGCGTCCTAATCGCTGCCCCGATGCAAATGTCTTCATAATTGAAATTTAATTCTTTGAAAGTTTTAGACAGTTTAATCACTTACCAGCTAGGGATGTAAAACAGTATGTAAGTCTTTTGCAATTCTTATCTGTATAAGTAGTTAATGCATGACTGCATGAGAATAATCTTAATCAAATTGAGCAAAATGACAAATACAGAAGCACTTTATTCTATGCCTACACGAAATGTACATTATAAACTTTCAACACCTTGACAATATACCCCAACGATATTCTAATTATTCACGCTAACTTTAGCTCGGCAAACAGGCGTCGCAAGGTAAAATTAAAGTTGGTGCTGGCGGGGATGATGGTACCGGTGGGGAGGATTTCGATGCCTGGATGAAATCACGACAACTACTGAAACCCGATGATCAACTTGATTTGACAGATGCTGAATTGGGAGAGGAAATAACCAAAGCTCTAACACCGACAAACACCAATGTAATTGAGAATTTAGTTGTGTACAGCTTCAAGGAAAGGACCTTTGTCGGGGTAAACTCTTCACTTTCTGTTTAAAGTATAACAATAATCTGTGTTCAATAGCTCCCACTCGAAGGTAGCACAGTGAATATTTTCAGCTTTAAAGGAACATGTCTACACATAGATTCGGACGAAGCAAAACGTCAAATTGAAGAGTATGGTGAAGCGGGTATGTGTGTGTTGCTTCTACCATTGCCATTTCCCTTATTTTCTATTTTCTATTTTCTGACTTTTTTTTTTTATCGATTGCACAACTGCATGTTCTGTCTCCTTGCATGCAATTTCGTTTTTCATTCTTTTCTCGAACAAAAAAAATTACAAGGTTATGCAATTCCACCTCCGAAGGCAGCAAAGGTAGCTATTTTCGAGGATACTCTTGCTGCTCAACGATCGGGGGCAGGATCAGTTGGTGGATCAGATGGTGATGGCGAGGAAGAAGCAGTTGTAGAAGAAGTTGAAGAAGAAACGTGTGAGGCAGAAGAAATGGGCGAGGGAGAAGGTGAGGCCGAAGGTGAAGAAGGTGGGGAAGGCGGTGATGGGGATCCAGGCGCAAGAGGTAATTATTTCTTTTTTTTTCTCTTTAATATTTCCTCAGCATGTGAATATTTTTGTTTCCTCATTTTTTTCGTGGCTTTAAGCAAAATTTTAATTTATTGCTAATAAAACATGAACTTAAAATAGAAATATTTGTTTTTTAGAAGGCGCTAGTGTTACTGGCGGTAAAAAGCGAAAGCTTATTAACCAGTTTAACTTTTGCGAGCGTGCAGCATTGACATTTACCAATCCAACAAGAGTAAGTTACAGATGAAAGCTTAGTACAAGGAACTAGTTATTATTAAATTAATTTTAAATCTAGTGCGTGGAAACTCAAACGATTCCCCCACCAAGATCGACATTTGGCAGCAATGTCCTACAATGGGTGATATACGATCACTATGCTGAGGATTTTGCCAAGCAACAGAAGGAAAAGGAAAAGGAGAAAAAGGTAGAGGATCACGGTGGAATATACCTAAAATTACAAAATACTTGCCTTGATTTTGTTACAGCAACATTTGATTGTTAAGAAGGACGCAAAAAAGCGAGATGAACAAAAAGAGGCAGCTGTCGAATTAAATCGAAAGTACCTTAAATGTTGGCAAATTCTTGAACGAATGATCAATCAAAATATTTACGATGATATTGCAAGTGATTATCGGTATTGGGAGGATCCTTCAGATGAGTTTCGTGAAGGTGAGGGTACCTTGCTCCCTCTGTGGAAGTTTAGTTACGACAAAACAAAGAAGATGAATGTCACCGATGTGATGTTTAATCCGAATTATTACGATTTGTTTGCGGTGTGCTTTGGATCACGTAAGTAATATTATTATATGTTATGATATGACATGTTTCTTTCGTAAACTGTCAAGGGCTTGTATAAAACTTTCGAAACGCACAGCGTAGTTTTTGTACATGCGTAAATGGGAAGTAGTTTGTCCGTCAATTTTGAATAATTTTTATCTTAATTTAGATGAATTTATGAAGCAACCGGCAGAAGGATCGATTTGCTTGTTTACCATAAAGAATCCGTCCTATCCTGATTACATAAGTGAGAATAATCCAAATGAATTTCTGTTTTAATTATAATCAATATTTTAGTTATGACCGAAAGCGGAGTTATGTGCTGCGACATTCATACAAAATATCCATTTCTTGTGGCAATCGGTGAGTACTAATTTAAGAAACTGACATATTTTGGGGCAAACGGCAACGGCCAACCAAATCGAAGTTACAACTTCTCAACAATCAATCAACTTTTAAGACATTCTTCCGATGCCTTAAAGCGGGTACTCATCATCGACTGGGAATGTAACTTTGAATATTATGCAAAATGTATAATAGTATGGCGCTCAAAATGATGTTCGAAAACAGATTTCCTGTGTTGTCGTCATTTAAAGGTTAAGGGGTTAGGTTGGTTTCGGAGGTTCCAAAAAAGGGTATTTTTACTATATTTTTTTAATATATAAATACAATCATATATTTTATTTAAACAATTCAGCATGTCAAAGATAAATATTTAAATAGTATTTTGTGAAATTTTTATTTAAAAATTCTGAAAACTGGTAACGAAATTGGTAACTCATCTCCCTTGAGGTCTTCAAAAAAAATGCTTTTGCAGTGTACAGCATAACTCATTATTGGTTCATCTAAAATCAAAAAACCTAAGTTAGTACATGCATAAATCTCATTATTGGACGAAGGAAAATAAATTAAAATTTGAATTTTTGACAGACTTTAATACGAAACAAAAATTGTTCGTTCAATGACTAGGTAATGTTATATCAAAGATGTGTGCAAAATTTTAACAAAATCGCTTCACAACTTTTCGAGAAATCGTGTCCACCGACTTTAAAAATTGAGGCACTAACGTGGCCTGATGGGCAGAACTTCCGAAGGGTCTATCTCTTAGAGTTTTACTCAGATCGCTTTGAAATTTTAGGAGAATATTTTAATAAAGCTTAAATGTTATTCTCTCTAAATAAATAACACAAGCGTTGATTTGAGTGTCAAGCAAAGAATAGTCTGTACACTGTTTCCTCATGGAAGCTTGTATACCTGCTTTTTTTGGATTTAATAAAAATTGAAATAGATATTTTTCCAATTATGTTCCAAGTATGTATTTTCTCGTCAATTTCTTTCAGGCATGTATGACGGCAACGTCGCTGTTTATGATTTAAAAACTAACACTAAAGAACCCCTGTACATATCACAAGGTGTTAATGGAAAACATTCCGAAAGTGTTACCGAGGTATATACATTTGACTACTTTTGAACTTAAATTTGTCTTAATAACAAAAAATACCTTAGGTAAAGTGGGGCCCAGACATGGCCGATGGAGAGATTAATTTCTACACAGCCTCTTCGGATGGGCGAGTTTTCAATTGGGTTCTAATGCAACATAAGTTTGCCATAACAATTATTATAACCTTATTTCTGGAAAATGGAATAGTAGAAGGTCCTGATGGCACTCAAATTCGCCTAAAAGGCTGTGCCACCTGCATGACTTTCCATCCAACACAGCCGGAGATATTTTTAATTGGCACAGAAGAAGGACTTATTTACAAGTGCAGCACTGCTTACAGTTCTAAATATCTTATAACCTATGAGGCACACTATCTCTCCGTCTATCGCATTGATTTCAATAAATTCAATTCAAACATTTTCGCATCTTGTAGCGGTGATTGGAGGATCAAGATCTGGGAGGATATGCGTAGTGAGCCATTGTTTATTTTCGATCTTGGTTCATGTGTAGGTGATGTCAAATGGGCTCCATATTCAAGTACAGTTTTTGCGGCGGTCACTTCAGAAGGAAAAGTGTTCGTTTTCGACTTGAATGTAAACAAATACAAGGCAATATGTGTGCAAGCGGTTGTTCCAAGAAGAAAAAATAAACTAACGAGACTGGCTTTTAATCAGAAGTTACCTTTTATTATTGTCGGCGATGATAAGTAAAGTTTATAAGATTGAATTAATAGAGAAAATAAATTAAACATATTTACAGAGGAACAACAACGTCGTTGAAACTGTCGCCCAATTTGAGAGTTATGGTTAAGCCACCAAAGAAGCAGCAGTGGTTAGATCAGTATACCCTACAAGTACAGAAGTTGGATAGAATACTTTCTTTGGTTAGAGAGCTACCCGAGGGAGAAATTATTAAAGATACTACAACTACGGTTCAAAGTTAGAGCTGGAGATAATTAAGTTGATGTTAAAAATTTACGGGCCTTAATATACTTTTTGTAAATAAATTAAAAAAAGTAAACAAAATGCATCCCATTTCTTCTTTTTTATTTAGCGCTATTAAATAATAGGAACAAAAAAAGGGGGTAGCAATTGTGCTGTCATAAAGTGTTCAAAGTACTCTAACTCTTCAGCTGTATCTGTATTCTCAGTTGCAGCCTTACAGCAACTTCTTAGCGTTTCTATGCAAATTCGATTTCACGTATTATAAAAAGGTGCTCTTTGTCGACAAATCCTAAGCTATATAAGTCATTCATCCAGTCTATCGGATATGACGAAGGAAACTAACTTCTACTGACAATAAGTAAGACGCACTCTTCTTAACAACACAACAAGGATCTTCCAGATCTTAAGTTGGGTAGAATCAAAGACGAGACATATTTTTGATGTTTTATAAGGACTTTCGCAAGAGATGAGGCAGTAATAAAATTAAGTTGGTGCTCGGTAGAATATGAACCTAAACCAGTCAGCAAACAATCCAACACACTTGCCACTAAGCTACTGCTAGTAAGATCAAACATACATATTTATACTAATTTGACTTCAGACTTTGCGTGGAACTTTCTGAACACTCCCAATGTCAAAGGTTCAATTTCAGTTGTCGTAAGTCTTCTAATTCAACAGGCACCCTAAAAGAGCTTCAACGCATTGTACATTTTTATGCAAGAACTATCATTGAACAATTGAAAGATTGCATTGCTTTATTCATTATTTTTTATCCCCCTGGCTATTTTGATGTCTTCCTTAAATGTGTGGTATCCCAAACATTCGTCTCTTGTCAGTCTGCTCTTTTCAAAGTAATTAATTTTCATCTCCTGCTCAATTAGCTACGCGACCATTGTTCTATTATTTTGTTAAAATAAAACAAACATTAATTTAATTTTTAAAAGGAATAACATATTTATTAAATTACTATACCTATATATAAAATTATTATGTATTAAAATTGTTTGATTTTCATATTTGTTTACTTCTAAATTCTCAAATATCTTCTATCGAAATTAGTCTAATCATTTGAATAGAAATTTCAGGTAGATAAATGCATACGAATGAACCAAATACAATTAAAAATATCGTCGAAGAAAACACCGATAAAAAACAGGTTTCCTTTTGAGTCAGATAAACACCTTTTTTACAAATTTCAATAAGATTGATTTTTAGTGTGCGTATCAAATATACTTCTGTATCTTAAATTACTAGGAAAAAAAAATATTAAGAGCTAGTATCACTTAGTTATCAATAAGAAAAAAAATGTGAATAAGTATATGAATGCGGGTTGAACACCTCTTGTCTTAAGACCTCCACCTGGAAAAAAAAATGAAATAAAGTCAGTTTATTTATCTTTGTTTTGTATTCTGTTTGTTTATAAAAATAACAACAAAATGAAGAGTGTGTTCTGATTTAACAATGAACTGGTACCTACTTGATTTTAATCAAGTTTTAAACTTGAATAACTAATCTAATTGAGTATGCTTCTCATCGAGTTTAAATCGTAATTATGTAAAACTTAAACAATTTTATTTTTCTAGAAGTTTTACAATCAATTCATCACGTCAAATAGCATTTACGTTTTTATTAAGAATACAATGTAAGTTTTTAGAAAATTTGTCGGATATGTAATTTTAAGTTAGAAAATTATTTGTAGAGAGTAAAATTTATATTAAATGAGAAGCCCAAAAATATATTTTTTTTATATGCTTAGAGCCGCGTAACTTTTTGTTTAATTAATAAAATCACAAGGAAGTTTGAACATTTTTTGTGGAAAAATTTACTGGTATTAACTTTATATCTTGCGTTAGGGCGATAGTAGATCCCTCTACCATACCATTTTCTTTTCTTCGGATTTTCATATATTCTTTTCACTTAAGCCCATAGATGCACAGGGGAACATAAATAATTAGGAAAATTTTATCCTGAAAGCGATTTGTTGCATATCTATATTAGAAGGCTTCGATTTGTTTCTTTATGGTTTTTATATGTAAACTATCCATAAATTTTATATAAATATAATTATTATAAGTCGAAATGTATTCGAGATCGTCGTAACTTTACTTGCTCTTTTTTTCATATTAAAACAATTCAGATATTAAAATATATATTCAGAATAGAAGCTTTCAACTTAAGGCTTGCATAAGGCTTGTATTGATTTCACATATCGAAACGTTAAAGAACTGTCATCTCCCTAATCGATGTATCTTATTTATGTACACACATATTAGAAAAATATATTGTGGAATTCAAAAATTCTGTCTCACATCTTATTTATGACGTGAGCTAAGGCTAGGAAATAAATTTAATTCATCTCAATCTTATTTAACAATTTTGTTATTCAACAAATCAATTGTCTCACAATTTTTTTCTCAACCGACCAACCAAGTTTCTAGCAGATTTGTTTTGTATATGTGCTAAATCAAGGACTAAGCTACTTTTTCTGCAACCATTCTGCTCAGGATAAGTCACCGACTGTCAGGCAGGCGCCTATTTCAAGTTGGGTTTTCGAAATGATGTGCATTGTTAATGTAAGCCCTTTGGAGCTAACGTCAGATATTATTTTAATTGCCATTTTATTTAAATATAACGACATACAATTAACCAATATAAATTGCACAAAATAAGCTGATAAAAACAGGTGATCAATAATCACAGAGCCTTTTTATTTCAAACAATTTATTGCATTTTCGAATAAAATAACTAAATTCTAATAAGTTATCATTTCCTTTCCAAAAATGCGTATTAACATGCCACAAAGGCTAAGAGCGTTGATCTCTTATCATAAATACGAACTGAATCAATACAAATTTAACTAACACAAATATGAATATGTTTTTATTCGGAAATTTATTTTTTTACCATAGTCTACGAAAATAAGCCCAACTTGGTAATATTTAAAGATCATTAAGATTAAAAACAAAATATGACTTCTAAGGTGCGCTCATTGTTAGATAATGGAATAAAATGGAACCCTAAAAGTTTTGTTTAAATTTGTACTGAAAAAAACTCACATAATATAAAAGTAGCTATCGCTATCCTTCCTTTTTACATCATTAACTATTTTCCCATCGGGGTTTCGACCACCTATTGAGCTGGGTACACCATTACTGTTGGGACTTCCGAACCCGGTCTGTTGCTTGCCATTCGAATATGCGTTCCTATTATTAGCGAAAAATGTTTTTACAGCATCCATGTCTTTCAAATAAAACTGAAAAAAAGAGAAAAACAAAATAATTAAATTAACATGTCTAAATTTATTCAAACAATAATAATATCACGTATTAAATATACAAAACCTAAGTACAACCACCTACATATGAGATATTTATTTTAAAATATTTATTTGATGCATTTCAATAAAAAGCAACTTGAATTTGAACATTCACGTCCCAAGTGGCGATTTGTTATTTTAAAACAATGTCATTATAAATTAGGAAATGGTTATCTCCACCGGCGAGAAAAGGTCAAATGCTAATTTAAATGCTTTTAAAAAAAAAACGTGCGAGTATACTTCATTTGTTTATCTGAATAAGACAAACTATAAATGTATGTATGGGTGACTTAAGTCTGGGCTGGAGGTTAAATGTTAAATCAATGTGTTTTTAATGGAAAGATTTTATGTATAAAAAATCAATTATAAAAAACCTCACTTGGAAATACCAACAGTGTTTCACCGAAAATAAGTTTTGTTAAATATTTTTTGAGTTCATCATTCTGAACAATCATATACAATGATCGTACTATCGAACTTTAAACAAGTAATAAATTGAGTCGATTACAATAACCAATCATCCAACCTGGTATAGACAAAAGCTCTTCTGAGCAATATTTAATATTTTAATTGTACCAGAGTTAAAAAAAAAGTTCATATTTCTAAAACTCATTACTTGAAGAAAATTTTTAGCATTTATTAATTTTATATGTCTCAAACGAATAACGAATATGCGTAGACTAGAATGTGTTCTTAAACCGAACTAAACATGTAAACCCAATTCATTTCCAGGTTTTTTATATATCTGATTGAAATAAGTATCGTAATGACACTTTTCCACCACAAAATAAACCAAGATAAACATGCGATGTTTTTACCGAAAATAATTTATAGATATAGAAGTCAACTAACTCTCAATTTGTCCAACAACTTGTTGTCAAATAAATATAGGAAACAGATTTCTGTTTAGGTTAAATTTCCGGTTAAAACATAGCATTTTCTTCGTGATAGGATTTATGAAAATCTTTTTTTTTAATTGTATTTACCAAATTAAAATGACTAAAATAATACCCGAAATTCAAGGAAGATTTATTGTGGTTAATCTCGGTTAAGTGATATATGTGCAGGTGGCAACATAACACCTGGTCAGCAACTTTATTTAAGTGATTTACCTTATTTACAGAAAAAAATATCACAACGCTTGAAACTCCGCAACTATAAAAGTTGTCTCAAATTAGGCAGGTTATTATAAAACTATTATTTAATTAAGTTTTCTAAATTTATTTCTATGATGACAAAAAAAATTAATATTACCGAGTACAAAATATTTTCTTACTAACTGTATGTATGAATCAACACAACTGACAGCACCACTATCGACAGCTACCTCTTGCTCAGCTGAACGCACTATTATTTGACATTTCTTGTTCAAATGTGGTGTGAAAATTATTTTGCGATTGAACCGGCTACGAAATAGTTATTTTAACTTCATTTAAGTAACGTTTTAAAACATTTAAATGTCGGAAGTAGAAAAGGCTCAATCAGCAGCCGGTTCTGCTGGCGAGGATACCATTTTTGGTAAAATACTGCGCAAAGAAATTCCATGCAAATTTATTCATGAAGATGATAAAGTACGATTGTTTCTTTTTAAGATAGAAATTTCGAATTTAAAACCTTTTTCTATAGTGTGTGGCGTTTCACGACGTAAATCCTCAAGCTCCAGTTCATTTCTTGGTTATTCCCCGGAAACCAATTGCTCAGTTGTCATTAGCAGGTGACGAAGATGCTGAACTTTTAGGTAAGTAACTCTTGCCAAATAATATGGAACCAGTTTTATAGCAGCTTATTTTTTCAGGTCATCTTATGATAGTGGGCAAAACTGTTGCAAAGGAGCTAGGCTTGAAGGACGGCTTTCGTGTTGTAATTAACGATGGTAAAAACGGTGCACAATCCGTCTATCATTTGCACTTGCATTTCTTAGGTGGACGTCAATTGCAATGGCCACCTGGCTAAGTATTTATTCAAAACAATTCTGATAATAAAAATACATAATGCATATGCAAAGAAACGAAAGAAAAAAATAAAAAAAAACTTGTGAATTATTAATGTTTTGTATTTTTGTATTTTAATAAAGACAAAAACAAAAGTCAGAATTGAGATCGAAAGTCCATTTTAGTCATTCCCAGACGAGTGCCTCATTAAAATGTTCTTGGAAATAGATCAGGGGATTTCCCGATTTCCTATTGAAACGCAAATTATTATGGTTATACCTGAGGCAACAAAAACGAAACGAAAAAATAAATTTAAAGTACTATTCAATAAGGTAGAAGCGATAAGCATTAGTTTGCACAGTTTTTCATAAATAGCAGAAATAGCCGAAAAAATACATTTCAATTCGCGCAAAATAAAACGATCTGTAGCGAATGTTTTGATCAATCGTATTTGCGTTGGTGAAATGTTAGATGTAATTGGTGATGTTCTTTTGCACCAAGACACTAGAAAACCTTATGCCATTACTTTAACTCAATTGTGACGTTTTATCATTCAGAAAAACCGTAAGTGACTTGAAATGGAGTGAAAATATAAAAGTAAACTAAATAGTCAGAAACACGTGGGAATGTAATAGATTATTTCTTATCAATGCTGATAAATTCTGGGTTGGTCTCTGTTCAATTATTGTCCCTTAAACAATCGTAGGATTTTACTTCCTAATTTTTATTTTCCAAACATCAATTTGGCGAACATTCATAAAATTTGCTGCATGTTTAAAGTACTTGATAATTGAAAATAAAACTTTTATCATTCAGAGTTTCTGCTACATTGCAGACATTTCTGGAAATGACTAGGTGTTTGTATATAATATAGGTGGCCTCTTATCTTTCATTGACCACTTCAATTAATTATTTTTTGTTTTCTTTACTCTTCGTAGGTGTGGCTAATTGTTTATTAAAGCAGCATTTGCCAAACATCGTCATACTTTTAATATTAAATAATAGCACACGACACAACTTTTGTTGATTTTCCGCCAATATTATACATTGCATTGATTTTGTTTGCAGCTTTCTTATCATTGTTTAAAAAAGTATACGTCAGCTTTACCTGTTACTACTTCGTATATTTTGTTTTATTAAGTATAGGTACGTGGCATATTAGGGTTTTTTCTAGAAATTCGTCAGACGCAGATATCATTTTTTTTTGTCATTGATGTAATAGGTAGGTACACGTTTTTGAAATGCGCAAAACTGCAATTTTCCAGCTATACTCTGGGTCAACCTATAGATCACGCCCAATCACATTGATTAACTGAAATTAATTACACATGAATTTTTTTACAGAATATTGATAAGATAAGGTGTGGGAAATTCAAAATGCGCATTTAAATGCAATTCGTTATTTTATGAAGAAAATCAGTGTCTATTTCTAAAAACATTGTAAATGCCAAAATTGTTGTCTAATTTATGAATGGCGATGGCGATCGGGACGCACAAGGCGTCAAAATTAATTGCTGATAGCCTCTCTGATTTTTTTGTTGACCGTCGGCGCACGACATATTTATAATTTTTGGCCTTTGGACCGATAAGTCTATCACAACAATTGTGCAAGTTTTCTTCAAATAAAGAGACTTTTGCTTTAAAAATAAAACACATAAATAATGTTTTAAAATGGCGGTGTTGACGAATTTCTGTATTTATGGTATATTTTTGGAAAAACAAAGAAATTAACACTTACACTAAACCCAATATTATTTCCGTATTCATTTTATGAATACTGAAAATGTCATTCACTTACTTATAATTTGTATATATGTTTTAGAGAGAATTTGTATAATTTTTCAATCAATATTCTATGTCGTCTTCTCATAGCGCTAACAATACGCATTTTAGTACATACCTACGGATTTTGTAAAAACACTTGTTTTTAGATTAATTGGTATAAAAAAATTAGAAATTATCACCCCCGATCTAATTGAGATAAGATTTATTTTTAAAAATATCTGTAACTAGGTAGGTACAAGAACTAACGATTTTTTTAAATCAGTTCTCAAATCCATTTTACATACAACCTTATTTGTAATCCGCTATTTGTTTTGTTATCAAAAGCGATCCGGATCAGATCAGAGGCGATAATAACATACGGCTGGCTATGAATAAAAAGGGCAGACATTCCAAATGAACCCGTTTTGCGACTTTCTTTTTTAATTAAAACTGTACGCTTATCACATCAGTGACGAACAATATGGAATGAATCAATAAATCATCAATCAATTGCAATTGAAAAGATTTTATTATTTGTATTTTGCATAGCGTATGATGCGAAAAGAATCAATAACAAGAATGACAAAGAATTGACAACGTAGGGCATATACGTTGTCAATTCTTTGTCATTCTGCCTTTGGATAGGTAAAGCCAGAGTCATCGCAACACAGCCTTGAATTAAATCTATAAAAGTATATATAACTCAATGTACCAATTTACTTCATAATTTGTTTACATATGTTTGTATTTATGCTATGAACTCTGAAACCACTGACCGATTGAGCCCAAATTTTGAAGCTCGTTTCTGTAAAGCATGTTCAACGGTTTTTCTCTATTTTGGCAATGCATTTTGCCAAATTGCTACCAAAAGTAAAAAAAGTTATAAATTAAGTACTAGCAAAACATGTACATATTTTTGTTTCTTAAGACAAACCAATGCACTCATAGTAGGTACAATTAAAGTAGAATTTAAAATCAAATGATCAAATGATGATGATAAATATTGAAACTCATCGAAAAAAACTATAGTTTGTGCATATTTACCTACATAATAATTTTTTAGATGAGCTGTACTTTCGACGTCACAATATCCACCATTATTGGGATGCGCAATAGATAATTCATTTTTTATATTTTACCTGCAAAACCAGTTAAATATTTAAACAAAGAAACAAAGATTTCTGACATCAGCTTTTGTTCAAGGACGGCTTTACAAACATTATTGAAGCAGATTCAAGAAAGACAGCTTTATTTATAGATATTTTTGAAGTATCTCCTCTTTTTTGTCATATTTAAAGTGTCATCTGAGTTCGATAGGACTTAGAATAAAGAAATCAGTCAGTATCATGTTCGTTGAGCTTTCGATGGATTCTGAGCTGCTACAACATTTCATCTTATGTTATTTGCGTGGATACTAACTAATATGCTAGACCCACCCACTGTCTACATGTTTAGTATCAAAAGAAAGAGAACTTCAGTGACTGGTGACGAAAGGGGTTTTAGTTCAATTTGTTACCTTGTTTATATCCGTTTTACAGTCTTCACATCCAAACAGTTTTAATACGTGAGATCTCAAAGAAAAGATAATTTCCTGGAGAAGTGACGGATTACAACATACAACCACCAGAAGTCAAACAGTTTTGCAAATTTTACGAAGATATATACTTACATTTGGTGTACGGAGACTTTTTGGTTGGAAAGGAAATTAAATACTGAAATTGGCCGTCACCGTATTTGCAGTGTGTTATTAATTCGCAAAATTTCTCCCTATTCGCAAGAATTTTAATGATCTTGGCAACATATAATATAATTTAACACTCGTTACTTTGAAATTTTTAACAGACCCTTGAAAAATACTCGACAAAATTAATACAATACAATCGTCATTAATTAGTCCCTTCGTCAATTTGAAGTTGAAGAAATAGTATAGTATAGTATAGTATATTGCCCGCCGACATTAAATAATCTAAAGTCGGAGTTCCCTACTTTCTATAATTTGAAGCATTTTCCATTCACAGGCCTGTCATTTATTGGACAATGATAGACAAATGTCGCTCTCAACAGAAAATTATGGACTTCATTTCAAAATAAATGTAAATTATTGTACAAATGTTTGGGCTACTAAATTTTACCCAAACGTGTTTGTTTCTCCCTCTCTCTTGGTTATTTAGTACCCTTGGTACTTAATTTTTCTCTTATCCCTTGAGTTTCAAATTATCGAGAGTCAGCAGTATTTCAAATAAAATTCGTAACATGTATATTAGTTTTCACCTCAAACTAAATATATGGTACAGTATACCAAAATACCAATTTAAAATCGACTTTTTTTGTATATTTTGTTCGATTACAAAATTTACATACATATTTGGATTTCAATACTGTGCCCTTTGATTCTATTATACATTTTTTTAGTCAACTAGGAAATCTCTATTTTTACAGTCTATATCTGGCCTTGCTTTAAACCCTATGTGAACTTCGAAACATAGAAAATTGAATGTCCCACTCAGATAAAATTAGGTGGAAGAGTATATGTATGTAAGTAGCTCTCTATGATAGTGGTATATTGCCGTATTTTCTATATATTGCGCTAAGTAGCTATAGTAGGTTCATTTCCAGCAGACAGAGTGTTGTATTTATAAAACAAAGAAATGGTTTCTATATGAAGCAACGAGTGAGTGCCTCGTGACGTATCATGAATTATTTTAAATAGCTTTGTTTAGTAAATATTTTAAACCTTAGGTGCTTCTTCTCTTAATGAGCAATCAAAAATTATGGCTTTTGGGTAAACACCTACAATGTATTATCTACTGTCACAGATTAAATAATAATTATGTATTTATTTTTGAATATCCATAAATCATCACAGAGTAAATATATACAACTCTTTAAAAAAAAAAACTTTTACTTGAAATAAAATAAATAAAAACAGAAGAATGCGACACGAGTGTTAAAAAAAAACAAAATTCAACCACGACTAGAAAGAATATTTTTTTTTAAAAAAATAATAATAATAAGTCAAATAAAAATAATACACACCTTGCAAAATAAGATTGTCTGGGCGTGTGACTGACTGACGCGTAATCCAAGATAAACAAAAATCGATAACTTATCACTTTCACTTGTTTTGCACTGGTAATATTTCGCAATTTAAAGTTTAACAAATAACCACAACAATAATGTTCAAACAATCACTTTAATATTAAATTTAAGTAGACTCAATTTTTATTTTTAGTTGTGCTTTACTTAATTTCTTGGCTATTCTCGAGATATTCCACTTTTCAACTGTTCAACGTCTGCAATCAAACTGCGGCTAGCGAACCCAATGTTTTGATTTAAATTCAACCACAAGCACAAAATCGAAATTATGTTGTGTTTGTGTGGGTCTAATCAATTTATATAAACAAAAAAAAATATCACCTAAGTCCAAAACAGAACTCTTGTCTTATGTCGTCTAGTTAACTGGGCGTCCCTGAGCTACGTACATACATAGTATAGTTGGAGTAGTACGATTGTATTTTTACGATTACTCTATCAGTGTTTGGAGTCATATTTTCTCTTAGTTTCTCCGTGTTCAATATTTTGAGTAAAAATTGATAGTCTGCCTTATCGACCGCATATTCCGCAGTACTCAATTACAATTACAATTACCTTGCTTGTGGGTGTATTAGTTTTTATTTATGCTTTCAACTGCAGTGTCTGTAAATATCGGTGCTGTTTGTAAAAACCTGTGCATACATGCGTGTGTATATATGTATGCATATGTGTCTCTATTTGGACTTTGAACTGCGGGTTAAAACGCCGCATAGTAGATTATTGTCTCTTTGGTAAAGTGCAGCCTATACTCGCATCTCACTCTATCCGAGTCTTTGTTGTGGACTTGATGGCTGTTTAATTGCACAGCTGTTTAAGATACATACATCCATATGTAAATATGTTCTGTGTACCTATATTTTCTTATGTCAATCAAGCAATAACAACAACCTACAGCTCGATCTCTTCGGTTCTAAAGATCAACTAACTGCATTGTTATGTTTTAGATACATATTTCATTGTTAGACCATGACAAAATATCGTAGAGGTATTGGAATTTGGAATGGAAAAGAAAGAGCGACAGCATTCACCTTGACCCCGACAACATTTAATTATATGTGTTCCTTTTGAGGTAAATTTGAATTGCCATTGATGGCAGGAGACTGTACTCTTTTCCAAAGAAATAGACTAAAGAACTACCTACTCTTTGAAAGAATATCGATTACCAAGCTTTAGGGGAGCTGTAAAACAAAATGCAATCAATATGACTATTACTTTTAATTCTCCGAAATGACTGAGACAATGACAAAGAAAATAGATCGCAATTTACGCTTCCTTGCATCAATTTTGCCACAATAATATTGGTCGTAGTATTCGCAAAATGTACATGTGTGTTCAGGTCACCATCAAAAGTTATGCTGATCACTTCCTTTACAAAATTTTTAACGCTTTAAAATAAGAGCAGGATGTTAAATTCTATTGCAAAAAGTTACTACCTGTAATCCCGAAATTATCAAGTGTAGGAATTTTTTAAATTACCAAAGCCGTGCTTGGGCTGAAAACATACTAGAGTAGGGTAGCTCATAATACATCGATCCGATGCATCGTATGTATACTTTCGATGTTTAACGATGCATCGATGTATTTCATTTGATATATCGATGCTCTGTACAAGGGCCGAATTTCAAATTAAATTCATTTCATATGCTGTTTTCCAATTGTTTGTAACGTAGTTTGTAATAGCTATTTTCGGCAACCAAACGTATAAGAAATAACAAAAATAAGACGAAGAAATACGATACAAAACACATGGAACCGACTACGAGTCTATATGAGGGCAAAAGAGAAGAAACCAGAAAGTTCCCAATAACCAATAAGAAGTGTTGATAGTGTCGCAGGACATTCAACACTCTCATAATGTCTCATTTTTTATATCCTATTTTAAACTCATAATACAATATGTGTTCTTTGTTGATGCATCGAAAACATCGATGTTTTTAATCGGTACATCGTTATATATCGATGTAATATTGCGATTCATTACGTCGAATAAAACATCGATTAATTTTTTCAATGAGCATGCCTATACTGAAGCTACGTGGATAGTGGTCGAGCCGAGGTAAGCGGCGATAACAAACATAACATGATTTTCTATGGCAGCTTGTATACTGAGGCGTAAAGCGAATGTCATAAAGGTTGGTTTACATGGTTTTTTTTTTTTAAATAAATTTGATATTTTTTAAAGTTGGATTTAAAATAAAAGTAATACAAATTTTTATTTAAAATGACTCTAATCAAGCTCTAATGGTTGCATTCTTTTATAGCCCTGAGCGATAGCACATCTGGCGTGTTTTTTTTCACACTCAGATGAACTTAAAATTGTTATCTCTGATGAGCAATGAAATGAATACTACACATCTTGTTTTTAGTACAGTCATATTGCACATGGTTGATTAGGTAATCAACTACACTATTTTATTGATAAGAAATCACTAACAGCTATTTTGTGACTTGCATGCAGACTAATCTGAATTTTACAAAATGCAATGCTGAATGATGAAAAAATACTGTGGCATAAATTCATATGCGTAGAACACCTGCGCCATCTATGTATATGGTAGAGTATTCATTTAGTTACTCTTCATTATGTTAATTTCAATTGGGCGCAAACAGTTAAAGCATTCGAAAGCTGGGAATAAATAAAATAATAAAAATAATATAAATACACCACTTATGCAATAGATTTTTAAACAGCGATAATGAAAGCTCGGCATATTGTAATCAGTTGGTAATAAATAAGAGATTTGATTTTTGATTTAGTAGTGAAGTCAGTTTGTAATTTATAAGAGATTTGAATTACTTGTGAATTGTTTTGGTAATAACATAGCTATGATAAAAGACAAACTTATTTCGGTTACGGGATAAGCAACGCAATAGAGCCTTCAATGAAGATAAGTGCCTTCATAATTAAATTAAGAGACTTTAACATAATTATATTTGAATCTAACAACATATACTACATTTGCGGTAAAAGCTATTATAAACTATAATTTGTTTTGATATTATAATACATTTGGTTTTTATTCAAAGTGTACATATGGTTCTTGTACGCTATAAGAACCGAAATAGGTTTGGAACTATACTATAGCGTTTTTCGATCTAGTGGAGTCGTATATTATGTTGGTTAGGCATAACGAAAATTTTGTATTGGCTTCTCTTAAGCTACTTCTTCCCATAAAAGTGAACCTACATCCAAAGAAGAATCCTAAGGGTAAGCTTTTAAGACCAACAAATATTATGTCGTAGCTTGTTAAAGTGTAAGCCAGAGTATGTTCCCATTGCCATACCCATGACACTGTCAAACTTAAAATACTTCTCAAAGGAAAAGTGGTGAAAGAAGAAAAATGGTCTAAGAATCATTGCTAAGAGGACGTCGCATATGCACCACATACTTTCGTTTCAGCGCCCAGGGCAACATACCTAAATACGAAACATTTTAAAACCTTCATCCATGTGATATTCTGCTTGACCCACTTCATCGTATACCTACCTCCAAGGTGGATCACAATATGGAAATCTCTGGGAGCCAACATTAAAACCTCATTTCAAATAAAACCGAAACTATATTGATGATAATCGAGGATATTTTATTATAATCACACAGAATACATTGACGCACATTTTATAATTGCATACAAAACTGTATACTTTAACAACAGCAGTTTAAAAAATTAAGTAACAGCTTTAACATATGTTTTTCTCTTACACGTACATAACTGATTTATTATTGTATTTTAATAGCCAGCCCTTACTTGAACCACTGACTAATATCAGATATTCTAATCGAAATAGTCACGCTTATTGGCAAGATAAATATCGTTGAAAAAAAAACACATAGTTGCGACCGCATCTGAAAAAGCCGGCATGATCAGTCTGTCCCCGATCGCGGTTAAATCGAAATATAGTGAAAACAGAAATATGAGCAATGAATCACAATCGTATATTGCGTGTCTTGAACGTACTCTTTGTGAGCTTTGGCTACCAGGTTCAATGGTTTAGAGTTAACTCACAAAAGTTCCAGTTAACACTACTAGGTGTTATTTACTTTATTTTTTTGGCATTCTGGTACGCGATATGTTTCCAACAACACTTTGCGGATTCTTCGATTTTCTGTTTTCTAGAAGAAATGGCTCCAACTCTTTACAGGTGCATCCGCTTACATCTGCTGATGGGCATCAAAGTGATGGCATTCGCCATGTTTGAGATGAGACACGTTACAAGAGCATTAAATGCCTTCATCAAAGCCTTATCGAAAAATACTTCATATTGTTGGTCGCGAAATGAATTGATAGTATACATTTACCTTTCGTCTGGTTTTCTAATTAATTTTGGATTTGCCATATACGTAATGGTGCAGATGGAATTTATATTGCCAACTTTGCAACAAGTTATGCATTTTACAGCCATGTGTGTGCCGCACTTTGCGTTGGCTTCCTCTTTTAAGCTGCTTAATGTGACTGCTTGGATAGTGCGTGTTCAACTACAAAACATGCATACTGAAATGAACTTAATTTTCAATAAGAAAATAACTTGTAACAATGAATCATCTGTTCTTTCGACAGAGGATAGCAATGCTAATTCAGTTGAATTATCGGTGATCTCAAAACATACAAATGGTGCAGAAATCCATTTGAATTCAGTACTCCTATTGAATAAACAATTAGTAGAGATAGTTACTGCAACACAGAAACTAAATAAAATTCTACAGAAGCAAATGATGCTTCTGTTATCAATGAATTTTGTTTGTCTACTGGGAGCCACTTATTCGATAGTCAACTACAATACTACATGGTATTTGATATTAGAGGGTCCACTTGGAAGGAGTCTCCTGGCGTTTAATAGTGGAGTATTTGTGTTCATATGCTGGGACTACATTTGTCTTACGGTGGCGAATTACTTATTACAGATTAAGGTAAGTAGGATTTAAGGGAACATCAACATTGTTCTAGAACTTTAAACTGTTTAAACATCATCCGTCTTATTTTCAGAAATTACAGTTCATTGAGGAGATTGTTCAAATTATAACACACAACAAGCGTGTGAAAGAAGATACATTGTCACTTCTTTCGGAAATGAGATATGTGTTAAAAAATAAGTTAAAACTGCGAATATTTTTCAATTCACCTATTGCCTGGGAGACATTTCTTTTGGTAAGCAGCGTTAAATTCATTTCTGTTCAGAATTTGTTGACAGTTTTATCTCTTCTAGGTGAATACCTTGTACGGTTTGGCGGTTGCGATATTTATGGTTTACCTTTATTTCAAAGATCAAATTGAAATCTTACAAATACAAGTAAAAGAATAAATTTGTTTTTACAAAAAAAATTTTTTTTTTATTGATACATCAATATAACAATTCACACCTCGTTTTGAGCTCGAGAGAACAATTAAGCCCAGATGTGGAAGGTATGTCAACAATGTGGTTTTTTCGAATGATGTTTCGCATATTCTAAACTATTTTTGTATGACGTCGATACAAATTACATCTAAGATATCAGCTTCCATTGGCTATGTTATAATATCCGTTATATCACCACAAGCTACCTCAATCTCTTTTTTCTTCAGATGCGAGTTCATATGAACTGAAAGAAGAAGATTATCACTCACTGAATGGTCAGGCCAGATCTACTTACGTTTTAGAACACCCATTTGTCGAAAGCTCTTATTGCATACTGTACATGTGAATGGCTTGTTTTCCAAATGCTTCAGTCTATGCAACTTTAGCGTCTTTGCTATAGCAAAAGCCTTTCCACAAATATCACATTTAAAGTCTCTCTTATCTGTTTAAAAGCACAGTGTTAAAATGAATCATTAGCGTGGGTTTTAATTTAAAAAAACTACCTTCATGCTTTGCAGCGACATGCTCCCTCAAATTGCCTCTTTGGGAAAATGCCCATCCGCAGACAGAGCACTTGTGTGGTTTCTTGTTTAGGTGCAGAGAATTAACATGTAGCTTTAAGTGAGCTTCACGTTTAAACGATTTAATGCAAAGACCACAGGCGAATGGCCTGTTTTCTTCGTGAGTTTTTATATGCTTTATTAGCTGCGTATGAAGCACAAACGATTCAGGACACTTTTCACATTTGTATGGTTTTATAAGCGTCTGCTTTTGTTCGCGTTTTTTCAAAATATTCAAGACTGCTGCCGATGCCGGCGCACCATGTCTTTTGTGATTATGTAGACGGAGATTCATGGAGGAACGAAAGGGCTTCTCACAGATGCCGCAGTGTAAAATTTTCCTATCGGGATCGTGGACCTGCATGTGTACACTCAAGCCATGTCGATGGTAGAATTCTGCGAGAAATGGTACGATTTGGACAAGGTTATTTTTTATTTAATCTTACCTACTCTTTGGACACTTGGGGCACTGCAACTCTCTCATTCCGTGCATCATTATGTGCGTACTTAACAGACCCGAGTTTTTGAAGCCTATACATAGAATAGAAATAAATTTCACCCCGAGTTAGGTGTGTTTCGCCGTGAATGCTCACCAACACCACACTCGCTGCAGACAAAGGGACTCTCTCCGGTGTGTGTCCTCTCGTGCACTACTAAATGAGTAAGTTGGATGAACTTTTTCTCACAAAACTTGCACTTGTGCAACTTGCTTTCGTCGTGCCAGCTCAAATGGTAATTAAACCGCTTTAATGTGATTTTGCCAAACTTCTTTCCGCAAGTTAGGCATTTGCGTTCTTTCTCGTTGTGGTTCAATTCATTATGTTGAGCCATCATTTGCTGTCCGCCCCTAACCTTCTTACCGCAAACTTGACACTTCTGAGTTGTGCGGTAGTGGACTCTAGTATGGCTATTCCGTTTACCTTTGGTATCAAAGCACTTGTCACACTTTGGACACTGATAGGGCAAGTCTGAAGAGTGCAAGTCATTATAGTGCTGGTTCAGAAGTTCTGGGTCATCGAAACTTACAATGCCCATGCAGTATCCACACTGATACTGTTTAAACTCTGGGATTACTGCATTTTGTTCTTCAATCGGATCCAGGTTGTCTCTTTCCAATTCAGTTTCCTCATCGGATTGCAATTTTTCGAACAGTCTTTTACTTGTATTCGAACAGTTTGATTCTGGTGCCTGTGAACGTTCACCGTCTGGATACTGATAGTGTTCTTGAACTGTTATTGTTTGTTCACCTTCAAAATCTTCGGGATAGTCAATATCTATGTCGCCGTATTCGGGTTCAAGTTTGATTATAATATCCAGGCCGGTACACATTTCACCAAAGTTAATTTGTGCCTCTTGGCATATCATGCGGAAGTTGTGAATTTGACAAAAGCTGTCGAAGCAGGTTAGGCAAATCTTCTGAGGTAAACCGTCGTCTTCTGCTATCTGCGGAGAGAGCATTGAAAAGTAGACATGGCCATTGACATAATGAAATGAGAAAGCCTACGTTAAGATTCCATATCTCGAACTCTTCCAGAATCATTCTTAATTCGTTGTTATATTCTGTTGAGGAGTACATGGGATAGAGATCGGAAGCGTCTTTTTGTTCAGAAACTTTACCGCACGTCCTACATGTATTAGCTGCTATACTCATTTTTTCAAAATTATTAAAAACTAAACAATACAGCTAGTTTTGAATTGTTTTCAAATTTATTTTCATTTTTTAATGAAAGTCAAGAAATGTCAATGCTGCGGTATGTTCCACTTGAGAATTAAATAATGTACATTAGGAGCTGTTTCGTTTGTTGTTTCGTTTCAGCACTGGATCAGTCAACAACGACAAATTAAGCTGTTATGTTTTTGACAGCCTTTCTCTAAAATTTTGAGAAATATTCAATATCTATATGTTAATGGGGTACTAATCCTCTTATCCAACAGACCAACGGACGAAAATAATGAAAAATACTCATAAACAACAATAAATACTTTATTTCGATATGATGTGTTGTGAAAAACTCTAACGCTTTATTAAGATATAAAAAAATAAAATATTCATATATAAGAAAAAAATATTTTAAGCAATACCATCAAAAGAGTCAAAGTCCAATGTCTTTAGGAACTCTTCAATTTTCAATTTTAAATCCTCATTATCATTTACATCAAAACTTGTAAGCTCCTCATTTGTCATAGGCGAGGTTATTTTGCCACGATCAAACCACTCCAAAATGGCTGACTTCTCGTAAGTAAACCCATCTTCTGCTAATACTGGATGAGTCATAATTTCATGAGTTATAGGACATATTAATTCCAATGGGATGTCTATCTCACTGGCTGCCATATTAAAAATGATAGAACGAAATCCAGCTATATGTGATTCCAGTGACAGCGTTGCAGATAAATCCCATACGATTACTGACCGATCATTGGACCCAGACGCAAGTATGGTAGAGTCACCATTGATTGCCACGCAATTTACATAGCGTGAGTGTTCGATCAATGTTTGTAGGCAGTTGCCCTGTAAGTCCCAAACCTTGACAGCTTTATCCATACCGGAAGATATCAAGAGTGTTCCCCGTGAGTTGAATCTAAAGTAAATCAAATTAAATAAAAGCATTTAGACTTACTTAAAAAAACAATTCTCACCTGACACACGTTACGGAACATCCGTGTCCAGCTATTGTTAGAACACATTCGGCATTAAGGAAACTAGAACTGTATACTACTGAATTTCCAGACTCTTTTTCATTCGGCCCTATGGGAACAAGGCGTGAATTTTTCAAGTTCTCATTCGATTTCAGGGAGTAGATTCTCCAGATTTTTATACATTGGTCATTACCACACGTTGCCGCTGTGTGAATGACTGTATCAGGATCTGATGCTATATAAATTGGGCACCATCGGTAAAACATACGAACAAATTCCTTAACTACTTACGGTCCGAATGAACAAGTCGACAGAAGTCTGCGTATACTACACCGAGATCATGCGCATGATCGATGCCGCAATCATATTCGTTGTTTTGAGCTGTGGATGCAAAGCAATGCTTTTCTGTCGTATGAATGTATGCATTTCTTAATTTTTAAAAACTAACAAAGTTAATTTGTATTTTAATTTAACTAATTTGAGTGAGTATTGGAAGTATTTTATTATTTGCAATTACTTTTGGTAAGGTATTGTTAAATTTAGTTTTCTTATTTTTGAAATGATTTGTTACCGATTAAAGTCCTACACTCGGAACACTAATCCGATGTGCTTGGCAATCAACAGTCTATGAAATGAAACAGTACTCACTTTCGCCATCTTTCCTGATTAATATAAGCCTTATCATTCCAGTATTACAACCAGTTAAAAGAATGTTTGAATCTGCGGAGAAAGCTAAAGCGTAGACTGTCTCTTCATGAAAATGAAAAGTTCTAAAAAATTGCTATTTAAGTTTATTGCTTTTATTAAAAATGTAAGTATTGCTTACCTTACTAAATTTTTATCTTGTCCCCACAGACATACAGCACCACTATCATCAGCTGATGCAATAAAAGACCCATTTGGACTGAAAATGATGAACAGAATAGTTTTTATTGTGTTATTCCAACGCTGTAGAAATTACCTAAAACAACATGCCCGAACTGCTTCTCCATTGGCTTGATAGAGAGTATTTGTTTTTTGTCCCGTAGAGACGTCCCACAAAATAATAGTTCCGTCCACCGAAGAGGAAGCAAGAACTCCACCCTGTTTATATTGAATAAAATAAATTTAATACTGTTTTAAATGCATTTATTGGAATACTTTAAAAATAATTCTGCTATCAGGTTTACGAACCACATAGCCTTATATCTCATTAACTCTAACTCCTCATATGCAAGAAAACCTCACTGTTTCACCATCACTGACATTTAACTGACAATTCAAAGAAGGCCGCTAATTTGTTTATTATATTAGCTTCTGCGACAAATTGTTCGTAAAATTCATTAATTTCCTACGGTAGTTTTTTAATAATTTATCAAATATGAATCACTTTGAGGAACTAGAAGCCCTTGACCCTCGAAGCACCACATTCACATCATCTCGCATTGATACACCTACGCCACACAAAATTGCCGTCGTTCTTCTCGTGCATCAGTATTTAAAGGTTTGTGACTATTTCGCATTTAAAGTGCATATATAAGCTTCTATTAACACATATCTCTGTCCTATCATAAGGCCAAACAATCAGCCTCGGAGGTTGGTCTAATATTCCCTGCACAATCCCGACAGCGCTTCTGTATGCTCCTACTGAAACTAATCCAATATCCAGACATGACCTACAAGGACCTGCACAACATGCTGACGTCAAATCGCTACAAAATCGATACCGTCCACCTGGAAGGTTTCGAGAAATGTATGAGCGACCTCAACACTCTGGGCATAGAGAATCTGTTCGATTTGTTTGAAATGCAAAATTTCGACAAGATCCTCTCGGATTCAATTGGTGTCAGCCAGTATGGTATCGTCGGCCTCTACATAAGACGTGTGGCTGTAATTTTGGATCGAATGTCCTTCCCCGAAATGATGGCATTGTACAAGAATATTTGCTTGTACTACGAAAAAGGTAAACAACAAATTCGCTTATCAGACATCATGTTTCTATGTAGGAATTAAGTAAGCGTCGGGAACCTAATGGATTATTCAACTTCTCTTGTGAATTATGAATTGCTAGCATGTTAAATTAATGGACGTAGAGTTATTGATTTTCTATGATGGAGTCGTGCACGTACAGAATTATAGTGTTGAGTAGAACAATGTTGAATTAACTAAAATAGCTTTCGCCGTAATTGACTGGCGAGCGGGCAGGGCAGACCACTTTGTGGTTGTACATTCGATTTTGTGTGATGGAATGAAATTCGGTAAAAGGAGTACACGATAGTTTTTAGTTTAAGTAGACGAAGGGTCTAGAGAATTGCTAATGAATTTGTAGCATTTTAAAAAAGTGAAAATGATTGATAATCTCCAAATGGTAAAAAATCAGATTCATGTTTAAATTTCCATTCATTTAGGCATTCGCATGATGGCAATTGGGCCGCGCAAATCAAACATCCTTGGCAGTCAGACGGACACTATTGACGACGACAATGAAGAAACTATTGAAGATGAAGAATCACTGCTCGACACGAATGTGGCCCATCAACTCCGAAATCCTCACAGCAAATGGTCGGCAAAGCAAGCCGATCTCTTCATCACTCAACAGTGCAGTTTGTTGGAGAACAATGAAATACGCGCCCTGCCTCCCATCGAAATGCAGACCAAGCTCAATGAAATTATCCAAGACAACCCTCTGAACTCGCAAGCGTTTTTTCTTACCTACATGAATAATTTACGACTTCGAGACTATTTCAGTTCGGTAGACGCCCTGCACAGGTCGTTCGATCGGAGCCCAATGCAAATGATGAACGGGAACGAGCACAAAGGGTTTCAGTTTTTTAGCATAAATCTCGCCGTTATGCATGCAAACTTTGGTCATCGCGAAGAAGCGCTTGAGTGCCTGAAAGAATGTATAATGCTTGCCCAAGAGAATGGCGATAAGCGATGCCTTGATTTGGCCAACTCGTGGTATTGCATTCTCAACAGCAACAAGATCGATCCCTTTGAGAAGTGCCTGCCGGACTTGCAAGACCCAAGTATGATTCAGAGTCTGTCGCTGAGTATTCAATTCGTGGTGAAAGTCGGCGCCCAGTGCGGATATCTTCCTCTGGATTTGTTTGAACTACTCCAGAAAAGCGATGAGCTGAACTGCAAGAACTCCCTGTTGGAGTATTTTTCGGACTCCCTCGCTTTACGATCGGCGCTGTGGAATCTTTATGGTCACAACGAAATGGCATCAATGTACGGCCAACTGCTGCTGAAGCTGAAAAAAACATGGGTATTCGGCGATGTAGGAAACAGTGAGAGTGTTTGCATGGTACTTTGCGGACTAGCCCTCTGGCTAAATATTCAAGGAGAGTATGCGTTGTCTTCAGTCGTTCTACACCACACTAAAGAGAGATTCCCGCGAAACCCATATTCCAATAGTTGGATGATCTGTGAATGCCACATAATAGTTCACCAATCGATACTTCGTTGCAAGTGGCAAGAGGCATCACGCGCATGCTGCCAACTCTATGTGTTTGACGAAAACGCTGCTATCCTTCAGCGTGCATCGATGCTCATTGCAAAGAGATATATATCTTCTGCTCAGGAAATGCTGGACGACCTACTTGCAGTCAAAGACCTTGATTGCTTGACACAAGTTCGCGCGTTAATACTCCTCGCTTATTCCATGATATCGGTGGACGAAATTAATTCCGAAGTAATAGGGACCCTGAACAAAGCTTCCACATTGGCATTGCAATCTTACTTAGAGTACGAATGGGCTATAACCGATATGATGTTTGCTCAGGTTCTGCTTCAGATGCAAATGCCGCAAAAGGCATTGCAATCAATTAAGAATGGAATGGAGAAAATCTTTGCCAATGGCGGGCTTTACGATCGTGCCAAGGCGATTTTCGTCTATGTGAGATGTTTAGTGGAAACCGCTCTAACAAATGACCAAAAAAAGCAGTACCTAGAGGAATGCCGCGAGCAAATAAACGAAGCTATTGGATATTTTAAGAAGCTTGAAGCTCATGCAAAGGTGCTCGACGTGTACAGTTACTTATCAAGGCAATATAATGATCTTAAACTTAAGGAGGAACGGAATAGATGGGCATGTGAGTTTAAGCACTATCACACGGAGTTCCCTATACCCGAGGAGTTATTGAATGTTTTCTTTTAAAGATAAGTGCTAGCTAAACATTTTTTTTTTTTTTTTTGTATAAATAATATATAGGTATGTAGTTGTAAGTATTTTTATTTATTTGTTAAAATAAACGTTTTCTGAATGTTGTTAACGATTTGTTGGAGTGTTATTCTTTATTTACAAATGTTGGGCTTCTTGGAGGCAAGGTATTTCTGAAATATTCGCATTAAGGTTTCGACGTTTTTGTCTACTTCCTGAGAAAATGTAGATTTATGAGCTTGTAGCTTTGTTACAAAATGTCAACCCTGATTAATGTTGGCATTTATCATAATCTGAAGCTACAATCTGCCAAATGTCAAAGTCAAAGTCTTTTTCGGAAGACTGCTATTTGAATACCACCAGTTGAAAAGTTTTTAAAGAATTCGAAATCCGTCCAAATGATCAATCAGAAACTCCATAAGTCTGGTTTAAAGTAGATATTAAGAAGTTTAACGACATCGTGCGTGAAGCCAATTTACCAATCAGAATACTGAATTAAGAAAGAATCATGGCAGGTACAAATAAAAGAAATTTTCAACCGGTCGCGTTTGGAGTTGCTAATATATTTGACAGGTACAACAATTCCAACGGCCACGGACAACAAATTTCACAAAAACATAGAAAACTTGTTCGTTGGAAAAAAATAAAATTTCCGATAAAACTTATTCGCGCAGTAATAACTCTGTCTATCTGTCTTATAGATATTAGTAGTAGTAGTATATAGTACTAGTATCCACATCTGGGTTTGGAATCGGCAAAAAACGGTAGGTCCCTTTTACTCGTGTCAAGAAAGTTTATATTCGCACACTAATAATAATTATTTATATTTAAGAATGAGTGTTGTTAACAGGTTTTTTTCCTATCTTTTAACTTCAGTTTCTGTCCAGTATTGCCGCCATTTTGTTTCCACTCATGTTTTAGCATATGTAACTAATAGACACACCACAAATTACATTAAAGCAATGTTTCCTCCGAATACATTTAATATTTTTTCCTGACTAAATATGAATATTTCTTTATCGTTACCCCCTCCCCCAAACTCGCAATTAGAACAAAATCAAACGAACTCCCGGAACACGTGTACAAATGGTATTTGTTGTTCCCCATCGCCAAGTTAAATTTCATATTATTATGTTTAGCGGTTAGACAAACTATTTTATAGCTACATATGTATATATATCGTCAAAAGAAAATACAAAAATACAATAAAAAAAACTAATTCAGGGTTAATAACCGAAAGTCATATAAAATGTCTTCAGCGCGTGAAAAATGTCATTCAATTTGTGGAAACATTTCAATTATTCATTGAAACTCATATGCATATTGAAAGATACATGGGTAATCAGATATTCTCATTTATTATAGTGTCCACATCAAGAATAGAAAATTACCTACAACCAAACAAAAACACAAAAAATAAACAATCGGTCGAACATTTGTTTAGTAAACGAGTGAAGGGAGCGCAACACAGCACTCAAGTCCACAAATGGAGTTATTACATTAGCCTCAAGTAAGTGCAAGCATGACAAATGCTAATCAATATTCAGCAATAAAGTATAAAATTTACATTTGAACACATTATTTACGCAGACATAGCGGTTTTTCCGTTTGAAATTCCGGTAAAAACAGTACAAAAATAGAAATGTTTTCATTTTAACGAATGCTTGATAGCATCTAAGTATATAAATGATTACACGTTTGTTGCGGGAGCTTAATGCCAAAACTCCCTTCCCTATTTAAGAGCTTACCTTAGGAGAAATCCTTACACTTGTTACTCCGTACTTGTGACCCATCAACGGTGATATATTTGCGTCTTCTACGAAACCGGAACCAACTTCCCATTTCCAAATTCGAACGGTTTTATCACTGCGATAAACCAAAGGTCAGTTAATTCAAATACACCAAAACCGCATTATAGAAAACAAACCCCGATCCAGTTACTAGAAGCACATTACCCCAAAATTCAAGGCACGTAACATCCTTTGTGTGAATCTTAAGCTCTTGTAAGACACTTACATTTTTTCCGATCAATTTTGACATAGTTCTTTAGCTTTAGATTTTAATTGCGACTTAAAACAAAAATACCCCAATCGCAATAAAAAGGCTACAATACTATACTAATACTAAGGCTACAACGATTAAAGTTCTAAACTTGAGGTCAATCTTAAATGCACATTGTCACCAAACGACACTACGAACAAAACTAATAACAATCCGCCTTTGCAAACCTATCCGAACCCGTTTACAACACAATAAAACACTAACTTAATCAGAGTCATTGTCCAGCAAAGAGGACACACTACTGCGAGTCCCTTTCGAGAACAAATATTTTATGAAGAAAATCAATAGCCATATATGCCACACGGTGACGAGAACAATATGATTAGCTTCTATTTGTGTGTACAAGTGTGTTTTTCAACTTGACCCAATAGTAAGGGTATATATATTTCTATTGCAAAGAAGTTTTCAAAGTTTACAGGTATTTCGTGTCCTTTTTAATGCATACATATATACCTACAACACCTGCTAATTCTCAAAAATAGGGAGACAGAAAAAAATTTAGATGTGAACGTAATTAGCTTACTAACATTTAACAGATCCCTTAAATAAAAATTCTTTAATTATTGTGAACCTTTTTTTTATTAAGAAAATGCTTTTATTTAGTGATACAGCTCTAAAAACGTGCGACGTGATTCATATTTAGTAAAAGTTCGAATTCAAATTTAAATAGCAACTTAATACGTAGGTAGGTGAGCTTCTTCTATAATCTGAGGCTCCCATTTGAATCCACACTACAATTTTTATCAAAAAGCACACCAAAAGGTACTGCATAGAACATAACATAATTTTGTATTCAAATAAAACATCGAATAACTGAGATATCGAGCTGAAATTTATTCCATGCTAATATGTATATGTATTGAATTCGATCTGGTACGACTACATCGAGCATTGCATCGATCAACTCCTTGGAGCCAAAGAATACTTATAAGAAAATTATAGTCAGTACAGAATTCCGTGCTCCATATATGACTAAGCATTGATGGTGGAAGAATGATCGGATATAGAAAACCATCATAGAAAACGAATCTTTACTTTTCTGCTCTAACTTGATCAGACAGTTCTGTTATGGTTCCGGTCTACGGTTTGTCAATAGAACACAGCTACATTTATGTTATTATTACGACCGTAAATTGCAGTAACCGCTCTGAAATTTTCAACCACCAACTCGGAATATCGGAGTAAATTTTAGCAATTATCAAACGTTGATCTTTCGTGAACTACTCTATGATTAAAAAAAAAAATTTGATTGACGTTGTAATATTAACAGATAATTAAAAGAGAAGTTTCTCATGATATTTCTTACTCTTGGGTGCATGAATCAAAATTGATACTATATTTGAAAAATAAATTACTTCAAAACCATATCTATGTAATAGACAAAGTTTGAAAATTCGTTTAAAAAAAATATATTTATTAGGGAACAATATTAAAGAATGCCTTGCCACAAACTATTCGTACGATGAGTGATTTATCATTCTTTCTACCGAATGGAAATTAAAAAATTCATGTCGCAAATGCATAATTCAATTTTGTGCAATATCGAATGTAGACACTAATATATTTTGCAGCAACTGAACTGTCGTGACAGTTTACAGAAACCGAACTTGGCAGCATTGTCTTGTGATAAAAAAAAATAAACATCGCTTAAATGTCACAAAAAACTGACAACCCGCAGAAGATGTCATTTCGCTACAAATTCCATCCGCATAGGTATTTTTTTCATTAGACAATGGGTGCAGTTTCCCTTTTATAATTTTTTTTTCTTACTTCCTGTAACAAACAGTATGGTTGTATATTTAATTTATTCCACTAAAAAACCTGCAAAATAATAAACCCTGTGAAAATATTTCTCGAAACATTTAACCACAATGAACAACTAGAAAACAAAAGCAAAGTGTGCCCGTGTCGGATTGCATCGAACAAAAAAAAATTGTTTTTTTATGTGTTGTTGTCTTTTGGCTCAGATAAGACACAGTCGAAATAATACGAAAGCATTTCCAAAATCGAAAGTGTTTTGTAAATAGAACTGAATATTTTTCATTTCAACCCGCGGTAGTTAAAAAAGCCTTCAAAATTGATAAAATCAAGGCAACGATGGCCGGAACACCGGCCAAGCAAAAATACTCATTCACCAGCTACGTGAACTCATCGAAGGTAAAAAAAAAAATAAATTCCAATGGGATTAATGCTCAAAATTGTAATCATCATTAAGATAGACAAAAAAAAAACATAACTTTTTGTTTTTATTAGTAAAACTATGCTGATGATGATTCTTTCAAGACCACCAATCTTTTTTATAGCTGTAAATTTGATATTCTAATTAATTGTTTCCGCATCCCCTTTTTTGTACAATCTATTGTTTTATCGTGTCATAATACAAATGGGGGGGAATTTTGTGTATTTCTTTTTTTTTTAACAGGGTCTGAATGGGTGTGAAAATGTACGAGATCTGCAGAATCTTAAGCCGAAGCTACTTGCAGGTATGATTGAAAATGGGTACATAGATATATGTAACTTTTTATTTATGAGAGTGTTTTGCAGACGAATTAGAAGTTGCATCCGCCCCAGTTTATATGTACCCGCCAACGTGTAAAATATCCGACAGCAATATAAATGAAGCAGTATTAGGTCTGTTGACGGTGACAAATTTCAAGTTATCATTCATTGCGTACAACCCAATTGAGGTATGTATTGAATCTGTAGTGTAAAAGCATTGTATAGATTTCCACTTTTCGAACACTTTACTACTATTGTCCGTGTAGCAACAAGGAGCATATCAAGAGAACCTCTTTCTCGGGAAGAACGATGTTACACTTAACAATATCGATGAAATCTATCAAGTTGTTGATAAAAAGAAAAAGTTGTTGGTGCCTGAGCAGAAGATTAGCTCGAGGATAGAAGCTCTCCATATTGTGTGCAAGGTTGGCATTTTTTTTTTTTATGCAAAAATTGATTTTTACTTCACTTTCTGATGCGTTACGTTTTTTTTTTCAGAATTTTAGATTGCTAAAGTTCTCATTTAAAAATACGGCCAGAGATCAAGGAAAGGTCATTGCATCTGCACTGGCAAGGTTCGCCTATCCATCGCGACATGATTTGTCGTTTGCCTTTTGTTTCAAGTAAGTTAACAGTTTGGTTAGCGTTTGTATAAAATAATTGATGTGATTTTATTTCTTGTTCTTAATATATATATCGTGAAGAGTTCCCAGGTAAACTATCAGCGATGTGTTATTAGAAAGTCATGTCCAGAAATTTCGCATTAAATAGAAACAAACCTGTGTCCATTTATCACATTCCGTGTTTTCAAGAATTCAGTTGTCTGCAGCTGCACTGCACACAGTCTTAAGCTCTTACCTAAATCTGCATATGACGTTGCGGTATAACTGCAGAAACTACGAAATCGAAAGCACGAACTGTATTTAGCATATCAGTATGTACATAGAAAATTCCCAGTTAGTCATTCCTCATACTTTTTAAGGCTTCATATCCATCTTTCGTCTTGCAGGTTCTTGTATAAAACGAAGCTAATCAAAAAAGTGAATATGTTCGTCGCTATAGGCGACTTTGACTGCATTTTAAAACTTGGAATAACCCTAACCAATAAATCAAAGTCTGTTTTCTTTTTTTGTTGCTTAACGAAAAAGATTATAATTTTGTTAAATGAATAATCTTTATTTCATTCAGCGAACTGATTTCCCTTGATAGCGAGGAATACGAATCTATGCTTAAAGAACGGGATCACGAATTAAATCTTTACATATAATTTTTTATTGGTAAGGCCCTATATGAAAATGGGCACTTTAACTTCGTCGAGTATATTGACCATGAATCCATTTAACAATACGTATTACTGAAGTGAAGCTGCATTTTTGAAGATGCTCGACAGAGACATATTTTAATGCTCGAATACTTTGCTTGAGAATCCGCGTCACTTCAGCCTAAATGCTATCATTTGTTTGTGCAGACAGATTTATATCATTTAAATAACTTTTCATGCCTCACATGGTTTGTTACCCTTAAAAAGCAGCTGTGCTCGCAGATATGAAATTAATGAGAAAACTTGATAAGAGTTATAAACAACAGATGCAATTTTCGGTGGTTTTATTTTATTTAAACTTGGGATACCGTTGTACTTTCTGGAACTGAAGATTGTGTGCACATTTTTCCAAGAGATATGATTTCAATGCATATGAATTACACTTGTAATACTGAACTCGGTACGAACTGATAAGAAAAATTACGTAGAAAGTATAAAAATGGACCACCAAATAAATGTTGTCATTATTATTCATGCTTAAAATAATATAGGTTTTATTTAGCGATCATGGATTGGAAGAAGGAGAAATGGTATCACAAAACTAAGGGTGCGCGACTGGGTCGTACGAAACTTCCATGCTTTAAAAAAGGGGCTTTTAATTCGCATTGTAAGATACACTGGTATTTTGACTAGAATGTCAAATATAGACGAGCTCCTTTTTATACTTTTATGTTGTTATATTCAATTTTTAAATCGAGAATTACATTCGTTAGCATATTTCTCAGTAGATCCCAATTCCGCATTAATAGGATCAAATCAGATGCTAAGCTTTTATTAAATATTTATACTTGCTTCAAGTACAATGGCGAATCTGACAGAATATTTAGGTTTGGACAGCTTTTTTGGATTTGTGTCGTCTTCGTCAATCTGCGATAGTAAAAAAAAAAAATTGACGTAAACGACCCATGCAAGACATAAAGCCTAGCTTCTCCAACCATTGTGGTGTGAAGTTATTTTTTTTTTGACACAAATGGAAAGGCCCTACAACATTTTCATGGTACATATTTATTTACTCTTGGATGTTTGTCAAACGTTCACAAGAGGTGAGGCAGAGTATAGAAGGTGGAACGGGTCGGATTTGCACCGGGATCCTAAGGTTTCCATTTTTATCTCAGTTAGAGTTTTCTAACACTTGACACATTTTCTTGAATTACTAAGGCAGCGTTACGTTAATAGCTACGCGTTGTCATTAATCAATTAACCTTCCTAATTAGCGCGGTTCTTGTCTTACTGTCGCCAGTTGCTCACTCTTTCAATTTCCCTAAGAGCGACCTAAGTCGAAACTTCTCATCCAGAACCTATTAACATAAACGGAACAAAGTATCTCAAGAAGAATTTTGCTCTCGAAACGACCAATGAAAATTTAAATTTATCCTCATAGGGAAGTATTAAGATCCTACGAACCCCGTCAAAAAGGTAATGTCTATAAACGTTCCCTTACAATTGCGTAAGAGGGGCAGGCCTAAAAACTCCTGGATCAGTCCATGAAGACACACCAGTATTTGATTGGTCTCAATGATGAAGTGATCCAAAATCGGGATGCCTGCAGATATTTTTTGAGATCGAACCGGCGGACCAGTAGGAACGCAGGGGTTATGATCCCTGTTATCTTGATCATAATCTCGTCATTAAATGGAGAGAAGGAGGGAAATATTGAGATCCATAGAGCAGGACTGGGATTATCATGGTCTATAATAGAGTTTCCTTAGCTGTCGGGGAGAGGGTCTTACTTCAAGTTACCTTCTCGGCAAAAAAAAAAGCATTTTCATCCTTTTATATCTGAAGAGATGTCGTTTTCAAATGTAATATCAGAGTAACTACCGCGCAGTTATGGCTGTAGATTGTGACATTCTGTCTAATTTGTCGATGCTGGATGTCTCTAATTTGTTTTGCCTTCGCTTACCGCAGACACATTTTTTTAACATTTCAATAAAACTTCCAAATATTGTTTTGGATTGCATTCTTTGCTTTTTCCTTCAAAGAATCCAATGCTCCTCCCTTTTCGCTGCTCGTACATCTTTTGTGCCAAACTACTTTGCTGCATATGCATGCTTTTTAATGACCATTCTTTCTCATATATGCGAGCACAGGTTGGGATTGCAGAACACCTCGATTCTAGCTGTGTTTAAAATATAATCTATCTATCACATACTCCCTCTTATACATTAAGTAACATTTTCCCACAAAAATCGTAGACAGACATCCCTTCTAACAGCAGCAATATATTTAGACTCCCTTTAGTTTTAATCGCCTCTAAATTTCTTACGATTTTATTTCTTTTCCACGCACAGAGAACACTATTATAATACGGTAAAGTCCACAGTCACCATGTATACTAGCCGAAATGATTGGACTCGAGAGTTGATTCGTTGCGGTGCAACAGAATGGCGTGTACTTTCAGCGGAATCAATACAGAATGGCAGTGGTCTTCCAATGAATTTCGTTATTCCGAAATGTTGCACAGTGGAGAAATTTGTCGAACAGTTTACAGCATTCTGTGATGCACGAAGTGCATTTTGGGTACTAAATCTCCAAGTTCATCCAAGTTTTTTCGTAGTAAGCAAATGCATTTCTTTCTAATTTAGGTATACAGCTACGGCAACGCATCTCTCGTGCGTATGGGTGAGCAAAAACCCGAGCTCCAGGATACAACTATTGAAAATGTCACCTTGGAGCTGGTACGAAAATGTGATCCCGATCGGAAATCACCGGAAATAATGAATCTATCCGAGCGGCTGCCAAGCATCCAAGATATTCAGCGAGGTTACTTGAAATTCCGACAAATTTGCACTCCTGACAGCCCACGACAGTTTTTGGTGCAAGAATCCAAGTACCTTACCTACCTGGAGAAATCTAGTTGGCTTCTTTACGTATCACTTTGTCTAAGCACGGCGTCCGAGGCAGCGACACACATGCGAAAGGGCATTACTGTTGTCTTGCAAGAGAACACTGCCCGTGACTTGTGTTGTGTGATATCCAGCTTAACGCAGATTCTTCTCGATCCACTGTTTCGTACTATTGATGGCTTTCAATCGTTGATTCAGAAGGAATGGGTTGCTTTGGAGCATCCTTTTCTAGATCGTTTGGGACACGTTTTCGAAGCAGAATCGGAGAAGGAGTCGCCGCTGCTGCTTCTGTTCTTGGATTGTGTGTGGCAGCTATTGCAACAATTTCCCGAAGAGTTTGAGTTCAGTCAAACTTATTTGACTACAATCTGGGACTCGGCGTTTGTACCCATATTCGATACATTCCAATTTAATACGGAATACGAGCGCTATCAAGCAACAAGAGTAAGTGCAATTTTCGTAATTTATTTTATATTCACTAAAATATTTTGTTATCTTGTTAGGATTTGAAACTGGTTCTACGGCCGGTCTGGGATTGGAGTGAACAGTTCGCTGATAAGGATAAGGTGTTCTTTACGAATCCCTTCTACCAGAAGCGTCAAGATACCTTGAGTCGAAAGTCGGTTGCAATTCCGCCAAACGCTATACTGCTGCCGGGATTGCAGAAAGCCGGTTCAAGGTTTACTATTAACCCGAATTTGTTTAGCACTCAATCGACTGTACCAAAGGTAAGATCTCTGTCGGCGATTTTAGTAAAAAAAAGTTTTTATGATTTTTGGTCTCTAGGATCGCTTCTTGGAGCCAAGACACAATATCAGTCAACTGGAAATCTGGGAGCAATGCTACTATCGATGGATTCCCATTCTCGAAATCAAATCTGGTGGTTTTCCCCAAATAGAGCTCTTCCATAGGCTTCTTCTCAACAATATCGCGAAAATGCAACGCGCTCTTGAAACGAGAGACTTTGACGATCTAACAGAAGGCAGTACCTGGACATCAACGGCACCGAGTAAATCACAGCCAGCCTCCGCTGCCACTACAAGCCGAAGTCAAGGGCAATCAGACGACAACGAAACTTCCTCTGGTACGGTACAACTTAGAGACAAATCGAATAACACTACACCAACGAATAGTCCAATACGTATACAGTGTCTACCAACAATCACATCGTTCTTCCCATTCAGCACCTACACAGGTGATTCATCGCAGCTAACTGATATCTTAACCAATAGCAATGAACTAATTATGGAAGGATCCATAATGGAAAGGCTGTCGATCGCACAGTTTCCCGACTAGACCACTTTACCTGCTCCTACCTTTCCTAACCTAACCCCCGCTAAAATAAAAATTTATATTTATTATCGTTTTTAACATAACGCGAACACAGAATTCCAAAAATTTGAATAGATTTACCCGAGAGATAGTATTATTTTTTGGTTTATAATTATCACCTGCAATTGGTTTATATTTTTATTTTTATATAAACAAAAAAAACTGCGATGAGAGCATAAGAATATTTCCAAAAGCGTGGATGAAAAATAAAGCAACATTTTATTAAGTACATACATATATGCAGTATATATTGGTAGTTTTTTTTTTAATTTCTAAATTAAGCGAGCAAAAATAAACTAAAAAGCCTTAATAATGAGTAATTTTTTGTAACAACATCAATATAATATGCATTAATAAAATATTTATATCTTTTTTCAATTAATTGAACATCTACTTAGATAGAAATTGTTATTTAAACACATCGTAACAAGTATTTCATGTAATTTGCATTTCATATATAGGACAGTTACTAAAAGTTTAAAAAAAAAACAACATATTAACCGCCATATCTAATAAGCCGACGAGATCCACTCTGATACACAAAAAAATAAAAATAAAAATATAATCGGCATATACCACACTCACATGCACTTTTTACTATTTTTGATATTTTATTTCCTAAGTATAAATCATTTTAGTTACTTTGATTTACTTATGCGAATGTTTGTTTTATTATTATGATTTTATTTTTATTAAGTTTATACATAAGAATTAATTTTGTTTTTTATTTTTTTTTATTTTTGATTTAAAAATTAAATTTATATAGATATAGATACATATATTTCAGTAAAAATAGATTTTTAAATAAATAATGGAATGAGGAAAATTATAGTTTAAGCGTAAAACAAACAACTACAATATAAAACAAAGGAAAACAATGTTACGTACAAGTTCTTATATATTATTATATTTTATCCCTTCTTATTTATTTGTTACTGTTGAAATAAAAATTATAAAAAAAATTTAATTTGAACCAGTTGACTTTTTAATCAAATGCGCTCGATTGCTGGGATGAGAAATTATCAAAAATCAAATAACAAGCTGAATTTCGTAGTTCCTGGTCCAGATAACGCTGGTAACATGTGGCTTTTAAATACATCCGCGTCTTTGTACAGTTCCAGTCTATATCGTCCAAAGTTGGTGTGTACAAATAAAAGGGGACCTCAACGAACTTGGAGTGTACAATGCGAAGTGGTTAGTCGAAGACCGCGCTAAACAGTAAACAGTCGGCCCTAGCGAGGTATCCTTCTTCTTCTTCTTTCCATTTAACGACGAGATTATTATAGGGATCATAACCCTCCCACGTCGCTGCATTCCTACCGGTCCGCCTGTGGGGTTCGCCGGTTCGACCTCAAAAGATATCTGCAGGCATCCCGATTTTGGATCACTTCATCATTGAGGCCAATCAATCAAATGCTGGTGTTTTTGCATTTGTGTGATCCAGGAGTTTTTAGGCCTGCCTCTCTACGCGATTGTAAGGGAACGTTGATTGCCATTGCCTTTTTGACGGCGTTCGTAGGATCCCTCCTTTGAACATGGCAATACCAACTGAGTCGGTCGTGCTCCAATTTTTTCGAGATGGGTTCTTTGACGTGAAGGCTTCCTCGGATTCGGGAACTTCTAATTCGATCAAGCTTTGTTACTCCTGCAGTCATGCGAAGCATCTTCACCTCAGCTGCTGTCAACTTGCCCTCATACTTTTTGTATATGGTCCGCCAAATAACTTTTTTTTTTTGAAAATGCTATAAAAAAAAACTACTGAATATTTTCTCAAATTTCTTATTTTATTTGAAAGTACAATCCTTCCGGTTAATAATGGAAAATAATTTCATTCAAATGGCTGCCTCGGCTGGCCATGCAGTAGCCTACACGATCGGTCCAATTTTTAAGCACATTATCGATTGTGTGCAGCTGTATTTCACCAATGGCTTCACGAATATTGTCCTTTAAAGCGTCAATTGTCTCTGGCATGTCGGCGTAACACTTATCTTTTGCGGCACCCCACAAGTAATAGTCCAACGGTGTCAAATCGCAGCTCCGCGATGGCCAAACGACATCAGCTCTGCGGCTGACAGGGCGCAAAACATCGTGTGTAGCTTCGGCTGTGTGGCACGCCCTGTTGAAATCAAATGTTGCCAATATCCTCCTCTTCAATTTTTGTGATTTTTTTATATTTGGAAAACTTAAGAGTTTACTTACAGATTTAAAAATAAACTTTCCCCTTTACAAGTCTGCGTAAGCATATGAAAAAAAATGACTAGCCTTGGAGTAACTTTAAATAAATAAATAAATAAAAACCGCAATTCAAAGCACTTAGTTGCTAAAAAAAATTCTAGTTGGTCAGCAACTTCATCTCAAAATCCAGCAAAAGTGTATCATACATAAAACTGACCAGAAATTCATATTGCCTGGTGCTTGTTTTTTTATTTGCTCTTGCCCTAAAAACAAAGTCAAGCAATAAATGCAACATTTTTCTCACGGATGAAAATTCCGCAACCACTTGTTGTCGGAGGATATCGGCGAAAGAATGTTATGAAACTGTCAAAAATGTCACTGAAAATGCACTTGTATTATCGCACTGCAACGTAGACCCCGTAGGCGTGAGTTATTTTCTGTCGGAACAATGTTCCGATCAGATGTTCCGAAGAATACCTCGAAGCAAAAACCCTTCGAATCGTAGAAAATCGGAGAATTTTCCGTTCCGACGGATACCTCGCTAGGGCCGAGTATGTCTGTTTGATACTGTGGAAGATCGTTACCAAACTCAGATAAAATAAATAAAACATGTGTGTATTTAAACTTTTTTTTTTGCACTTTATTGGAGAAAAAACAAAAAATATAACCACAATTTAAGTATATATCTATAATTTATAAATAATTAACGTTAATTGTAAAAAAAACGATAATTTTTTTACATACATATATGCGTGCGTGCGTATATAAAATAATATTTAAATAAAACATTCTATTTATAATATGTATATATTTTGTTGTTTTTTTTTATTTTTTTAATTAAAAACACTATAATTCTTAATTTTTTTTTTAGTTTTTTTCTTCTTTTGTTTGTTGAGATCGCATAATCAACTAAAGAGTAGTAATGCATTTATTATTATGTATTAATTTGTAAACATTTTGGTCGTACCTACGTCATAGTTGTACGTCATTGCAATAATTATAATATGTATGTAACTGTACGTTATTTGCTTAATACTAAAGTATAGACATAATAAAACATTTTCCTGTACAAATTCCGCATGTATAGCACACTTTTTTTTTCTTTTGCTCTATGAATAAGGATTTCGAATCCATGTAAAAATTACGCAAGTAGTTTTTTATTTATTTTTTTTTTCTAAATTATTTGTTCTTGTTAAATTTCTTTGAATTCTAAGTATTTGCTTGTAATTTATTTTTTTTTTTTAATATTTAACTATTCAATATTTTATGTGAAACGTATTATTTTATTTAATTAACTATAACATCACGATCTGGTTGTCAGATCCTTAATCTGGCGGGAGGTATGAGAATAATCGGTATTTCTCGCGAATGTGTGGGCGAACATCTTCACGCTGTAATTAATAGTTAAAATAAAAAATGATTTACTATTCTCCCATTTACTTACCATTTCGGCCAATCTCTCCAAAAATGGCAAAACTTTTATAAGCTCAGAATCAGTTTGATCCATGAACCAGCTCTCGATGGGTATTCCATTTTCTAATTGATACCTAATAAAGAGAGAATTTTAACTTCATTTCCTGATATGATCAGTATAATTCTTACATACCCAAATGCCTGTGGTGAATTATCAATGATAATGGTCTTTGACAAGTCTCTTCCAAGTATTGTCAAGTCCTTGATGTAATTTCCATTGACGAAGACGCAGTGTTCACGAAACAAACGATACCTAAGAGAAATACATTATTTACATTACCTCCGCGACAAATGGTCAATAGCTCTATTTTTGACTTACTTTATCCATTTCCTTTCAGGATCCAGTAAATTTAACAATTTATCAGCATAGACCCTCTTCGATGCGGTAAACAAAATAACTTCAAAAATTTGAGACACCCTTTCGAGAAACTCACGAAAATGCGGACGTGTCCTAACGAATACTGTGTACTTGCAATCCTTAAAAGAGTAAACAAATTCTCATTTCTACGGCTCGTTAAAGCTCATGAATTTTAACTTACTTGAAATAAAACTGGAAACTTGAAACTAGCATCGGACAACTCTTGTAAACTGCAGTGCACCAAGGTCTCATCCAAGTCCAATACCAGACTGAACTCCGGACTTGATCGAGTTTTCAGCGGCAGCGCTGGACACTTAGCTCGCATTTCCATAGTTAGCGGTGGCAAATGTTTTATAAACATATACGGATCGAAAGTCTCCCATTGCAGCTCTTCCTGACGGGTATCAGGTATTTCTTCAACTTCTGGACATTCCTCTTCCACCGTTCCCACATGTGATAATGACATAGGTGTTGTGCATCCCTCCAGCGCAGCTGTGTACATAAGATTTGTCATTGCAGCCGTTGTCCCGTGTATATCCTGTTGATAGGAAGCAACATTGTGTATCAAAGTTTCCACTTCAATAGTGTTGCCGTACGCATTGCTCACAGAGGAAGAGGACGACGATGATGAAGAAGATGTGGACGAAGAAGAAGAAGCGGCATTTAAAATATGGCCGTGACTCAAATCCGGGAGAACATCCTTAATGGGAAGATTTATCGAAGAGAATATGGATGTGGGATTAGCGGGCAGATTTGTCAATGCTTTAAGGTTATCAATAGCTGTCTGTTGATAGTACGACGACGAATGTGATGAAGATGAGTCCTGCTCATAGCCGGTACAGGAAGTGTCTGAAAAATGCCCACTCTCAGTGCAATTGAGAAAGGAGTGCGCCAAAATCGGATTGTACGGCAACAGATCGGCAATATGAGAGTAGTCCGAGTTCGTCATTGCCATATTGGCCATCAGAGTTGCCGATGATGTCGATGGCGATGTTGCAGTGAAGGTTGGCGTATATGTCGAGGCAGGACTTGTGTAGTTATGATGGTATGATTCCGACAACGCAGTTGTCGTTGGTGAAACCTTGTCTACTTCATCATCGAACATGGATATTGAAATTACATCTTGTGAGCTGCGTTGGAAATTATAGAACCCAAAATTGGATGTTGATGTGCTGCTGGATGAACTGAAAAACTGTGATGAAGAGGGAAAATAACTTTGGTCAAATCCGGTGACATTCGTTGATGTGGTCGCGGGTGCCAAAAAGATTTGCGATTCCTGATTGGCTGATGTTGTGGCCACCGTGGAAGTTGGAGACTTGAAATCTAGATATGTAGCGTTAGAAAATCCACAAAAAGAAGACAAGGCAGCATCTGTGGCGTTCTCCGAAGAAACACAGCACAATAGGTCCTCTGTGGTCGAATCCACCTCTGGAGAAATTATCTCCAGCACTCTTTCAGCAGAAATAGAATGCTGCTGTTCATAATCAGTTGTACTGTCACATTCGGTGACGCTGGTGAGATTGCTTTCATCGGGCTGGACAAACGACGGCTTAGTCCGCGAAAACTCCTGCGTTGTTGACACGGGCTCTTCAATATCAGTTGAAGGCGACTCAGAAGTAACAGGCACAGTAGTTATCTCTGATCGGCTCACATCGGACTTTTCTGCAATCAATGATGTTGTCGAGACACTACAGCTGTCGGCTTTGTCATTGGTGTCGGCTTTTGGTTTTGTCCTAGATGGTAGAGGGATCCTAGCAAATGATAACGGCGGGGCTACATTACTCTTTCTAACAGCTGAAACAACAGGAATACCTTCAATTTCGACCATAAATGTTTTAGAATGCATCAATAACTCACCATGCTTTGAAGCAATCAGCTTCTTTCGTGTGCACACCCCACTTTCCTCATAAAGGGCAATTCGAATGGCCTCTTTCTTCCGCCACCGATTCTCCTTTTCGGTGGATTTTCGTCTTCTCCTACTATTTAGTTGTTTGTGCTGCTGGGATGTTATTCCGCTCAATGACGTTCTGGTACCCACCGAACGTTGTCCCGTAAGAACAACATTCATGGTATTTGCCGCAGTTGTATTCAGCCGCTTAACAATAGTGGATGTTGCCGACGGATGTTTATTGCACTTGGAATTGTTTATATTAATCGGCGCAGCGGCTGAGTTTGTTGAAGGAGAGATTTTATTTCGTGAACAGGCGTTATTATTGCTTGCATGGTTGTTGTTTTGAGTTATTTGCAGGCTTTTAATGCTTTTAGGTGTGGGCTTTAAACGCCTCGGAGATATTAGGGTGACGGCAGCAGATGTTGAGCGCATACTGGAACGACGCAAGCGTCGATCCCTTCTATCACTCCTTAGGAGCATCTTAATGAAATTCCTTTTCTCTGAAAATATTAAGAAAAACTGGGATCAAAATTTGTTTTGCAACTGGTAAGGATTTTTTTTTGTAAATTTATATCACAAGTTGTAAAGTCGAACCAAGAATTAAAATTGATTTGATTGGTGTGACCTCTCAATCCAAGTCTCGCAACCTTGTCGACGGAGTAAGAAGAATCATTTATAGGAATTTCTGTGTTTCTATATTTTTGTGTCCTTAAGATTGGCAAATCAAAAAAATTTCAATTTAGCTCATAAGGAATAGAACGCTGACATATTGTTTAACACACGTCATTAGGAAAGAACGAAACCGTTAATAAATAAATGAACCAACACTACATAAAACATTAAAAGTGACAAAAAGAGTACTCGAAATAAGCACATGTTGAACAAGAGGACGACCCTTCTGCGTTTATATCTGCTTCTGCGGTCATTCTTGATGTGGCGAAATTTAGTAGCAAAAACCCAGTTTACAACTTGAACATCCATGGAACGTCAAAGGGTACAATTCATTTCATTTATTGAAATATTTCAATTTCAATTTGACATGTTTATTATCCTTCGTATGAAGCTAAATGTCACTAATAGCAACAGGATTTTCTGAATATTTTTTTTTTTGACACAATAAATGAGACATACTCTGCAACTTTATTTCCAGTTCTGCTTTACTTTGCCGAGTGCTAGAAGGCATTCATAAAAGGAGACGATTTCTGAGCGTTTGGGGCAATCTTTGGCATTTTTAAAACTACAATAAAACAGTTATACTAATTTCTCGGGCAGACGAAAAGAATTCTTTTTACATTGCTTGAAATTGTAGCTTCATTAACTTTGCTTCTTTTGTTTATTTGATGCAAAAATTGTTTTTCGCAGCAAATAACTGCTTTCCATTAGCATTAGGTATCTAATTTTAGCTCGATTTTATTCATCCTACCACGAATGAAAATAGGCGAAATCGCACATTGATAAACAATCAACGCATTTCGCTGGTAATGATACCTATCGCTTACGTTGGAGAATGCGAATACGCTCGCCATCGATACAGCTAACATTGGCGTAAATGAAACAATGGAAAAACATAATGCGCAATATTATGAAGTGCTGGAATTCAAAGGTATTAGAAGGCAGATGAGGTCTAGTCACTATTCATTGTCGACGATCAGAAATATTATTTATTCTTTTTCATCAAATCGAGGTACACACTACAGCAATAAAGCAACTTGACCATAATTCGAAATCATTTACTTAAAATCTTAAAAAAAAAACGTATTAAACTATGCACAGTATACCTATACCTACCTAGAAAAATCATGGAACTGTTCTAAAATTAAATCAACATATGTAAATAATTCGCATATTCTAGAGCATATTCATTGTTCTGCTGATCGAACAAGGGTAGCAATTGGATCACAACCTCCACTCTATTCTATAAATATAACATTTGGAAATATGGCGGGTTTTAAACCTACAAGAGTACACGATCGCACGGCAGTTAATAAATACACCAATGTTTGACGCCCTCGCGAATGTAGGATTGCTACAAATTAGCAATGATTGCTTTTCCGTTGGCAATTAAACCAAGTATGTAGTATGAACTAATTGACTGTATTAAAATGATAATCCAAACAATGCTAAGTGCGACAGACTAGCTGATTAGATAAGCGATTTCATTAAGCAAAATTCTGATAAGAAACAAATAAGTATTTTTTTAATAAAACATACTCATCTTCCTGTGGAAAATACAATAAACAGATACAGCACCGCCCAATCTATAGTGCGACCTATTGCATAATCTTCAATCAATCGCACATCCTAAGTCCAGTGTAGGTACTATGTATATAGCAGGGCGAAATGCGTGTACTGAAATTAGGATGTATCCGTAAAATGATGAAAAACAAAAATAGTTCGCAATTCTCACAAACTAAGTCCAACGCAGTACAGCACACAGCACACATACACTTTTGTTGCTACTGGTGTTTACCATTTTCCCTCCTTAGCAACACATCCTTTCGAAACGGGAACCAAAGTTGAGCTACCGAAAACGCCTTTCTACCACCTTCCCAGCGTCGTTTCAACTATACAAACAGCCCACTGCTGGCCACCAACACCCACGCCCACACCAAACACAGGACACCAAGCGGCAAATGTGTGTGATGTGAACTCGTAGTAGCATATTTTCCGCCACCTTAAAGTGGGAATCAAAAAGACAACATCCATACGCACATGTACCTACTATAAAGCGAAATAAGAAAATACAGTCCCTCCAAAAGCAGTACACACTGAAAAACTAGTTATTTTTGTTTTTGCATTCCGCACTTGTTGTGCTATGCCACAGAAAATTGCGCCCGAGTGGGCTTGCCAATGAATGGGTGTGCGAGCGCGATGCAAAAACCTAGAGTACATACTGCTAGTATAATGGAGAATAATATTGTTTAAAAACATTTGACGTCATTAGCGCAGAATATCAAGAGAAATCCAGGAAAATATATGCCCGCCCAAAGTTGAATAGTGTGTTCAAAGAAGACTGGCAAAAATAGCCACAAACAAACACCGACAATAGGTATAGTGTGCCAAAAGAGAAAAGGAATAAAAATGACAATATCATACGAGTTGAAACTTGAAACATGAAAAAAAAAACTAAAAAACAACAAATATCGAGAGAGGCTCCACCACCCCGGCACGCGCCCCATTCCATTTCCAACCATCAACACTCAATTTATTTTTCGCTATCCTCCTCTATGCCTCCGGTTTTTTATATAAGCATCAGAGTTGCCAGAAGAGAAAACCATTTCAATTTATGTATTATTTATTATATTTTATTAAGCAGTCCTGGTTTGAGCCTGCATTTATTCACACATCTTATCCACTGCATATGGTCGCATATCTGATCATCAGGTAGCACGAATATTGGTAGTTTTTAGAGGAAGAAATTTCCGTTACGATTATTGTATAAATGTCTATTTTGTGATGGAGTCAAAATATGTCATAAAATGTCACTCATCTCCAACCAAAGCTCGTTGTGGCATTTCTGAAAACGTGGACAGTGGTATGCTCGTTTTTCCTGTCGGGGTATTCTCTATCCTGATTGTTAAATATATTCAACCTAGCAAAAAAGCTGTTTACCTACCAACTTCAAATTCGAAATTCATGTCGATAAGGAAGTTTGCCCGGCTGATTTCACGATGCATACGACAAGTGAAAGTGAAGGGAATCTTATTAAAAGTCAGTTTTCACAGTACAGTTAACATTAAACATAAAAGTACAGCTGAACTATTGTAATATTAACATTATCTTATATGTTGGGTAAGTAAGTCCTGTTCCCATGGATCATAAGTTTTTTTTTTGAAGTTTTAAAAACTTAAACCCTTTCGATTAGGTCTTAAAAAGCGTTTGTACTTGAAAATCACTATTTTTCAATGAAAAAATCTCATTTATGGAATATGGAATTCCAAACACTGTTCTTTCACATAGTGGAGTACTATTTAAAAACCCTTTTTTTTTAAAAAAAATAGTTTTTAATTTTCTTACAAATAGACTTCATTTGCATGAAAAATACAATGTTTAGGGTTCTTGTGCATTTTTGTGAAATTAATGTTTTATATGTTTAGTTTTTGAAGTGTGCACGAAGAATATGCATTTATTGTTAAAAGATGTTGAAAGTCAAAATATTCATTTATAGGTATCAAAATATGCCCTAACGACTACCGCCCTACTTATAACTAAGTCATGTTGAATTTTTTGTGATTGGCCCTAACGAGAAACAGTGTGTCCGGCACAGCCAAGAAATAATGAAGCCCAAAATCCCACCATACAAACACCACAGTATTTTTTTTAATCTGGCAGCACCACACATGTACCATCTTTTCAAAGTGAAACCAAGACGAAGCAAACAAAATAATAATAATAAAAAAAAAAAAACATAAAGCAACAGCAAAAGGCAGAAACACTAAATAATGTTCAATTCCATTGTATATTTGCAAACAAACTTTTCATACAATCATATAGCTATCAATGTACATATATATATATATAATTACATTTGTGTTGTATACTTGCAAAAGGAATATAAAGAAATGAATGAAATGAGCAAAAGGCGAATGAGAAGAGGTAACCAACAAAAAAATCACAAAAATAGAAGTTAAAACCAAATGATCAACATTTTTTCCCGCCTTAAATTGAAAATTTCGAAAATACTCGCACAATAAATGATTTTCATAATACTTTTCCATAACATTTTCAAAAGTTGCGCAAATAATTGCCGAAAATTCATCACGAAAAATTCTGTCAGTCGCTTGAAAGATGAAAATTCCATGCAAAACACAATACACCAACGAAAAATATGCTCCAACAAATGGTTAATTGTATTTTTACAAAAGACTTACCGTCTATTTAGCAAACGTAACACTTTATTCACACTTTGGTAACATTTTTACATTTATTTTTAATATTTTCATTCGATAAATTTAATAGAAAATTTGGACACGAACATGCACCGAGTTGAAAATTAATTTCTGTTTCAACCAATATGGCGGCGATTCTTCTTTTCCCCATAGAGAATACTGAAAGAAATCGTGGTATTTGCCAATACAAATGTGCGTTGGAGTGAGAGAGATAACCAGATAACCACGGGTTTTACGATATTTACGTGATTCGATATTTATTTTTTTGTGGGGGAATTTTTATAATTATTATTGATGCGATGTTACTACATACATAGAGATATGTCATATATGTGCAAATTTATACACACAACCATACAATTCGATTTGTTTTATTAAAATAAAAATTTTAAATTATAAACTACGTTTCTTATACATCTATTGACTTTAGTTTTCCATTTTAAAACATCGCACCATCAAGGAACTCTAGCGTGTCGACTGTATCAATCGCCATGTCGATGTCCTTCCGTTGAATAGTTTTCTTTTTGGTTTGCGTCGTACAATGGTATGATTCTCGAGCTATTGAAGCTATGAAGAGCTCTGTTGCGCGGGTAACACAAAACACAGCCTCATTAGAAGCGATATGCAGGTCAGGATCCAGTTTCATTATATTTCTTATTCTAGCCAGCGGCAAATGGAAAAGTTTGTTGTCATTGGACTTGTCTGCTTTTACTAAAAGATAAGATAGCGAATTTAAAAAAGTCAACATAAAAGGTAATATTTTCATTACGTTTTGCGGCATCCGATTGCGGTGATGCCCTTTCGCTTTCGTTAACTTCTGCCGGGCTTTCTGTTGCCTCAACCTCCTCGGTAACTTCCTCGATCTCGTTATCAAAGTCTGGTACAACTTGTTCAGTTATATCCTCGTCAAATAGATCTTCACTCGCCATACTAAATCAGCACTGCTTATTTGGAAAATAAATGAATTGCTTTATTTAAATGTTAATTGAAAGGCGGGCAAATTGACTGATATGGTAGTGTCAAAATTAAATTAATCCTACAAGCAACATAAACATTGTGGTATCTCTTTTGCACAAAGGTAGTTTAGTTAAAGCCTTCTCTTTTGTTCGAAGTCATTTTCGTTATTCATATTATTGTCATTCGTGACACAACAGAACCTCTTTGAGGTTATTTCTATGTTTAAAGTAATGCCAAGTTTCACGTTATTAAAAAGCAATACGTACAATTTAATAAAAGAATTTAATGAATAAACATTTACAGCCCAAGCTACAGGTGACAAGTACACAAAATTCTGGCAATTGCATTTAGTAGTTCCGCGAGCTTCAATTTCTTGTACATACATATATAGATTCATTTTTAAGAATTTTCCGTAGTTTGGTTTTTGCTAGAAAACAGGCTTTCATATTCTAATACGACACACGGGCGATATCGCGAACACATTTTTTTTTTGTACACAAATACTGGTCATTTGAAACTTTTTGTTATATTCAAAACATATGAGTCCAACAAAATAAGCAAGAACAAACATGTGGACTGAATGCACTGAATTTACTAAATTGACTGATACTCTCTAATTCATACAACCATACAATTTATCTATTAAAGCGCAATACAATTATGAAGGTATATGTAATTATATAATTTAAAAAAACATACAGATTGATAACAATATTTCATGGCTACAAATCGCCACTCGATTTATGGTAGATACTAATCAACACAGCACCACATGAACGTGGCCTCCACTTTAATTTTTTGAGTTATTGCTTCTGCTGAAGTTGATTTTGTTGCTAATGATTTGATCAAATTCCGCTCTAAGCAGCAACACAATATTATTTTGTTTTTGTGTTGTGGCGGCATCGTCGGTTGCAGTTGTTCAATTTAAAGATTTTACTTGCAAATGCAATCTGCCCTCATTATATTTTCTTTCAGCAATCATGATACATGCTGTTAATATTTAGGTTTTGGCACCACTAACCCACCGATGGAATGTCAAAAATGTGAGGTTATATTTATTTTGTTATGAGAAAAAAAATTGTAGTTTCACAATAAATAGTAAGTTAAAATTCGCCGAGGAATATATCCATTAACATGATTCCCCACGTCAGAAATTTCAAATGGTTACTTCAAAAAAGGTACTGCGCTATTTATTTACTTTCCATCGGCAAATCTACTTTTGTAATTTACATAATTTTAGGATGTTGTCATCTGGATGCAGTCGGCTCCTAAGCACGTCCTCTATGGGACATGCCAAAAATCAATCCACCCCACTTCCCAAAGACCGTGAAATCATTAATGAAGAACCTATAAAATTCTTCGGCAGCCGAGCCGCTACTTGGCGTGCTAAGGACACGCGCAGTGGTGGCTCAGACGAATCATTGTGGTATCAACCGTATGTCATCTCAGGAAGCCTATCGTTGTTTCTTATTTATTTCTGCGTACTCCGAGAAGAAAACGATATTGACAAGAAGCTGGATGGAAGCCTATTTAGTCATATTGAAGGTCTTGAGGAGCACCAGCTTGTCGTTAGCTATAAATACAACAGAGAAAACGGACTCGATACCAGGGAACTGGAGAAACGACTACTCGAACTTGGAATTGATGCCAGAAAATTAGATCAGGACTAGTAAAACCGGCGCACACTTTTGTCAATTGTATTTATTTAAGTATAAAATGTGAATAAATTCTTAACCTAACGAAACGAGTTATTCTTCTTAAACTGCACCAAGCGCATGACTTCAGCAGAGAAAATCGATTGCAGCAACAAAAAACCCAAAATGAAAGATGTCAAATCCCTTTCGAGAAATCGAAAATCTTTATTTAGAAATTATGAGAGAAATTACAACTTTACTCCATTGCTGGAGACGAATTTCACTACAAAGGGAATTTTTTTTTTTTTTTTTTTATAATTTTTTGTTTTTGTAATTCTAATCTTAACATTAATTATAAATACCGAAAAAAGAAACACGTTTTAGACGTTAATATAGATGTTTTTTTTAGAAAAAAAAAGAAGATAGATATTTGTGAATGTCTGTTTCTCCTCCTTGTTTTTGACGTCTTTTTCGTGGAACCAGCACCAACATCAAAACAAGCACGATGTGGTGCTGCTGCTGCTACTACCCTCCGTATTATCCAAATTATTAAAGTTATGTTGCTGCTGCTGATACTACAAGTGTGACGGCAAACAATTTAAGCACGCTCACCACGGATTCGTCGTGCCAACTGGATGTCTTTTGGCATGATGGTGACGCGCTTGGCGTGAATTGCGCACAAGTTGGTATCTTCAAATAGACCGACCAAGTAGGCTTCGCTGGCTTCCTGAAGAGCACCAATGGCGGCCGACTGGAAACGCAAATCAGTCTTGAAATCCTGGGCGATTTCTCTTACCAAGCGTTGGAATGGCAATTTGCGGATCAACAACTCGGTAGACTTCTGGTACCGACGGATTTCACGAAGAGCCACAGTACCTGGGCGATAACGATGGGGCTTCTTAACACCACCAGTAGATGGTGCTGATTTACGTGCTGCCTTGGTAGCCAATTGTTTACGTGGGGCCTTTCCTCCTGTGGATTTACGAGCAGTCTGCTTGGTACGAGCCATACTTTAAAATTAAAGAAAAAAAAATATATTTTTTTTAAAAAAAAAAGAAGCGCCAAAAAAAATTACAAATAAGAAAAACAAAATAACAAACAAGATTAATCACGTTCAATTGATAAAAAAAAACGAAATAGATGGGAAAACAAAAAAGAAATAAAACAGGAATTAGTGTGAAAGACCGAGATAACAACACCGAAGAAAAACAAAATGGCGGTCGTTTGATTTTAATTGAGAAAAAAAAATCCCCCACAATTTAGATGACTAGAAATAGTTTTTTCGCAAGATTTCACCACAATACAATTAAATTGTACTACAAATCGACAATAAAGCCATTTTTTTTTCTAAAAGCAATTAAAAAGTTGGGGCGATGCCCTCAACAAATCGCGCGAACTACTTCGATTATATCGGTCGCGGCCAAAAGGAGAGCCTCCGCCAGACAATGAAAAATGGCCGCGCAAATGGCGTGCCTTTTCCGAAAAATAATATACACATAAAATTCAAATTAAATGCATCAAGAAAAATACAATTTCAATTAAGAAAATTATAATTTTCAACAGAATTAGAAACGCAATTGAATTGATTATTTTTTAAGACAAAAACAATGCTGAAGCATGAAAAATTCTTTTTTTTATATATTTACCTGAATTTTAGTTAAGATTTTGATTTAAAATTCACTAAACAGAAAATAGATTTATATTTTGTAGGTAATTGTTGTAAACACAGATTCGAAGATACTTCCTCTCTGGATGAATGTTTTTAACCGAATGAAATGGAGTTTAAATGGAAGAGTACTATGAAGGGAGAAGTTATGCTCTTTTTTGGCGCTTCTTTAAATGGAATGAGTGCGAAAGAGAGGGTGAGAGTTAAATATATTGTACAGGCAGGGTAGATATTTGTCCATTAGGCTGTGTTCGAGTGGTAATGCTTAGTACAGTAATGATCAATATATTTATTGCAATATATTTGCAAATATAGATCTCAAATAACCCTATATTATTGGCTGCACTGTTTTGGTTAGATTCGCCAAAACTTAAATTGCCATCGCTGCCAACTATTTGTGGCATTGGTCCAGTGCAAGTTCCAACATATTCATTGTAATGTCAATTTTTTTATCCTAGATCTTTATGCTACGTTTCCAGCAAAAGTTAGACTAAGATTTTGGGCAAAACATTAAAAATATATCCTGAGACGTTTAAAAAAATATATATTGATTATCACAAACCTTTCTCTGGCCCTCTGCAACCGACGTCACTTTCGGCATATCCGGGTATGGTGAGGTTCTTATAAGTGTGTTCACAAGCCGATTATTATATGCAAACCTAGTGTCTTTGTAGATTATTTTTTAATAGTATGTTTGCCAAGTTAAATTTATTTTATTTTATGCTCAAGATATTTATATCTTGAGATTTGGGGAAGATTTAGAGAAGTTAAATGTAAATCGCGGTTAAGTGTTCCGTTGAAACGTAACATTTCACTTTTCTTAAAGAAATTGCAAAACTCTACCGCATTAAACGAAATTCGCAAACATAACACCCAAAATCATAGGTGGCAACGCGCTCAGAAAGACGGAAAATATTTTACATACCATATACAACAAAACCATACACAAAATCCGTGAACATTTCGCGGGGATATATACAACTGCTATATATACCTTTTTTGCAGTAAATTTCTGTCTGAAACAATTTACATAATTTCTTTGTTTCAAAGCAGATGTTCTTTGTCGATGGGTTTGAATACCCTTGATGTTTTAGACGTACACCTACTCTCCCATTATATAATGAGGTTCAACATACTTTCTAATTATAAATACTATCTATATACTTTGAAGAAAATACCGACTTTATATGTTGGGATTTTCTATTATATGTGACATATCTTACAGTTCCTAATGATGCAATCTTAATGAATCTGTATCATTCATTCATTATCGTTTTAATTAAATTAACTGCGGTTATGGCGGTTTTTATTATTAAATGTAAAAGTTGAATTCATATTATTCTCTTTCTGACACATAATTTTGATTTAATATTGCCCAGCCGTGAATAATATATTACCTGATCTTGATTGAATAATTATTACCTGCCTCATGGACTTGTGTTGTGATAATGTGACCTATGTTTTCAGATGTTAAATCGAGTCTCATTCGTAATGTAAAAGAAGGACATATTCCAGGTACCTTAAGTAATAATGCAATACAAGTCACTCGAAAAAAAAAAGTTATTCCAGTATTAACAATGGACAATTTCCATCTTACCATCTATTTTGACTTAGTACATGATTTTGTATAGGTATTTAATATATTTTGCATAGTACCTACTGGGTATTGCAATTTTATGATCTGGATTAGATTAATCATATATTACCTTCCAATATACTGTATCCTTACTAGTTTATGTGTCAGAGAATTTTGATAATTGAGAATACATTTTTGTCTGCACGGTTACCTAAATTTGACCTGTTTTTAGAAACGCAGCTGTTGGTTAAATTCAAATTTCCCAAGTGAATCCAGTGAATCCATGAGCATTATTTAATCAATCAATTTTGTTGTAATTCAAAACAGGACATCTATTCCTATATAGAATATTCGAAAAGGATATTTACGCATAAAGAACGCTAAAATTGTTTAAGCATAGCCGTAGTTTGATTATAACTTTTTAGTAAATAACATATAACACGTTAAGTTGGGTAGAAAAAGTTTCTATCGGATTAAAATATGGGTCGTGGAAAATAACTATTACTAATGTCATAATTTACTCCATTAGTCCTTTGATTTGCAATGAATTAATATAAATAAAATGTTACTTATTTATATAATATTTACTTTTCAGATAAAATATTTTCCACAAGAAATTGTACAAATCACTCAGAGATATAAATATTGGGCGTAAACGGCCTATATAGGACCTAAACCCTAGCTTCTGACGATTACGAACGGCAATTTTGTTTTTGAGAAGTTTCTCATGACATTTAATGAAGCAGAACATTTCAGAAACTACTTATACAAAGAACTATATACAATTTTACAGCAATTTTTATTATTAAATCTTAAGAAATGCCTAATTTTTGTTTAATGGTTGAAAACTGAAATATTCTTTTGAATTTGTTATGTGGATCATGTTCTTCTCCTCATTGTCTTAAGTAAGAAAAAAATCTCACCAAAATAAGCTTAGAATTGGATTTATGTTAATTTTAACGCTATGATAATATATAATTATCTTCTTTTACTGAAGATATATAACTCGGTTTCTAAAGGTAAGATGAGACTGCATGCCAAGTGGTCAAATAATGGCCATTTTTGACTATTTTCGCTTGCAATTTATGGTCTTTATTTAATGGTCATTATTTAATTTAATCATTTTCAATTTAAAAATTGATTAACACATTGTACACATATCTAACATTTCCTGATAAATCTACTACTAAATCTGGACGGCCTCACATTACTAATGAAAAAATCTATTTGTCAAATATTTTCGCCGTGTCAGTTCAGTTCAGTTTGATTTTGCTGTCTGTGTCATTCGGTTCGGCATTTTTTCCCTATTTTCGGAGTTCTATCAACGACGAAGAACAGAAAAACTGAGAAAAAAAAAGTGCAAAGAAACTATCAATTATCGATATAAAATAATTCTTTTCCGCAAAGTCTTTAAATTAGCGTTGCGCGTGCTATTCGCCATAACCGTGAAACCGTGTGAAAATGTTAAAAACCTTTCATCAACGATCAAATCATCTGTAAAAAAAAGTTCTTGTTAAACATTTTTTTGGTAAATATCTTCCCAGCGAAAAAAAAAAGAATAGAATTTTTCCATCAATCCTCTTGCTCTTGCTCCCCAAAAGAGAGCGACACGAATTTCGTTTGCTCTTTCATTCTCACATTTCGCCGCCGCACCGACTACGACGATTTTGACAACGTGAGAAAAAGAGAAAGTGAAAAGTAGTTCATCGCTCGAATTCGGCAAAATTTCTTGAATACTTCAATTTTTAAATAAAATTTCTTTCCCATTTTATCTGGTGTGTGATTTTGTGCAGTGATTCGAAATTGAATTCTGAGTAAGCAGAATAAAGTAAACAATTTGTTGCAATATGTTTTGTTATCGTTCAACTACAGTGCATTGGGAAAAAGTACCTATGTAGTTTAAGTAGGAAATTTTCAATAGAAAATTTCAGCTCTGCAGGAGCACAAGACGAAAAGGAAAGCTATACAAGTTTTTAGACGGCTCTGCGTGTGCGACAGCGAGACGAAGCGAGAAAACTCTATCTTCAATTCGCCGACAAGAGTGTACGAACGAATGAAGAAAGGGTGTGGAAATCTCTTAAGTTGAAATTTTAATGTGTCTATTACTTGGTTTGGTTAGTTTTGCACCGCGCACCGCATTTTCACATGGATTAACCGAAAAATGTGGGTGGCAAGGCAATAATTGCTGCTGCAACTGGTAAGAAGAGGATTTCGAAAATGGTTCTTTTTTGTGAAACTGCGTGCGGTTCAGAGCATTATTTTTTCTTATGGATTTCTTCTATTTGAACTAAATTTTTTTCTATTTTTCTTCATTGATTTGGGGGAATTGAAATTGAATTGATGTTTTTCTCTTAGATTTTGTGGTTCTCTCTTTCAGTCTCTTTAATATTTTTATTCGAAATAATTTTGTTTTATTGCAAAAAGGGCGTTTCGTTTTGATAAATTGTTTTGTTTCATAATTACCGATGAATTTTTGTCTAGTTAATTTTATTTGCATTTTTATGTTCCATGCACTATGGGTATGGACATGGAGTATCTATGGGGTGTGCTACTATGACCGTTCCACTTGAATAAACAGTGCGCATTGTTGTGCACAAAAGGGGAACACGACACGGACATTGCTTAGATTTGCAAAACGAAGAAGAAGAAAACGATTTATTTGTCAATTTCACGAATTAAGCTTAATTGAGTTCAATTGATATGACTTGTCGCGATCGCGAGTAGACCTACACCGTACACCTCATCTAAATCTGACTTAGGACCTAGAGCTAGAAGAAGTGGTATCATTGGGTATCAAGTGCAAAGAAGTGGGTAATCTCGGCGGACGTGGAATGCCATAATCTGACAAAGAGGCACGTTTCTTTAGTTAATCTATAAATAGAATTGCTATTGTTATTGTTGTTGCTGTCGTTTGTCAGTTGCTTTGTTGTACAAATTGAGTTCATTTCGTTGATGTATTATTGTGATTTGTGAAATAAAATGAAATTTAATGCAAGACTAGCGATGAAATAGATAGGTAAATTTACAAGGACAAATCTCAGAAGAACCCATGACGATCCCTGACCATCAACCTATTTGCTTTTGGTCTCCTATGTAGAAGAGTGTTGCCGAGCTAAATGCTTAGTTGGCACCTTATTTTTGTTACCTAAGGTCAATTCCAGTTTCGCATTTCCAGATGTTTTTCAAACGTCACTGTGAGTGTAGTAGAATAATAATAAAAAAAAAATTGAAAGGAGTAGAGTTCCGTTTTTAGCTTATTCTTATTCTTTTATTCTTATGGTTTTCTGTGGTACGCTCTGCGCTGTCATGTGCGAAGTGCATGAATCTTAAATTGAAGACTAGAAACTGAATTTTGGCATCATCATCATTGAAAACTAAAACTAATTACTGACGAATTGTCCTATTGACCATCAACATCAGCTTAATACGTGTCTCTAACCAAATTGTATGAAATTATGAATAGGTATGTATCTATTGAGACAAGTGATTATGGAAAGGGTTATGAGAATAGGGGCGTTAATGCCACTTGCTTTTAGGGGGTTTAGTGTAGAATGGGTCGAAATATATAGAAGAACTAAACGCAAATTTAAATTTCCAAAGTTTATTTACAAGAGAACTAACACTTGCGTCGTATCACGCGACTTACTGTCCAATAATGCCAGCGTTACCTGCAGAAGGGGTCCAAATACAGGTGGCTTGGCATAAGTAAGGTGTCAAGAAGGAATTATTAATTTTAAGCCTTCAAAATCGATTGACTCAATGTGAAACTCTGAAGCTTTGAGGTATTGATTGTATGTACCTAATTTGTATTGATATTGTTCGGAACTAAAAGGATAGAAACAGTGCATTTTAAGAAAGTTTTGGATTTTTAAAAAGGTTTCCCTCTGACCCGATCTAATAAGAAAGCTTAAATTTAACTATAAGGAATTGTAAGGTACTTTCATACGGCATCCATTTGATATGCGTTTTTTAAATGTTAGATTTTTTGGAATACAAGACAGAACGTGTTCAAGAATACAGTTTTATTGGCAAGGGCCGCAGCTCGACATCACTTGCGAAAAACTAAAATAAATACCTATTACTAACAAAATTCGGGAGAAAACTTTATTATTCATGTGTTTACCGGAAAATAAATTTCACGAAATTCACGTATCATCCCGGTGAATGCTCGTTATCAGTCATTTGAACGTAGGCTCAGATTTCAAAAGGGTCACACATTTTCAAAAAGAGTCTGATTTTGATGATTTTGCAAAAGGAGGATTTTAAGAAAATGTATGCCAAAATTCAAACAGCTAGTTTTGGCATCCACTTTCACTATATCCTGCAGCATTATTTCTCAGTAATTTTTTAAAAATTAGAAGACATTAAATACGTAAATATTTTAAATAAGATTATGTTGAACTCTTTCATTTGCTTTACAATTTTGTTAAAAATATTCATATTTTTGAGAAATATTGACACTTAAAGTTGAAGTTGAACTTTTAAATATTTTTTGAGCTTCCTTAAAATCTCTTTTTTTCTGCTAAATAACTTTGTAGCAGTAAAATTCTCACAAAAAGAGAGAAATCCCACGATTTAACAACACTGGTTGAGAGTCGTTTTCTCTCGTTTTTTATGTACGTATATTCACTGGAAAGATCCACACTTGATATATATGTTAATTGAAAGTGTTGCCGCTGTTGTCTAACTAAAGCAAATGATTTTTAGAAAAAAAAAAATTAAAAAATCCTTACACATAAAACTAGCTGGGAAAAACTTACAAGCCGACGTATCAAAATAAAAAGTAATTTTTTACCACTGTGCTAACGTCCACTTTAGTTTATAGATTGAAGCTCTAAAAAGTGATCCTCATAAATCGTTGACCTTAGGCATGCTAGAAATCTGTCATTCATTTCCGAATGTGTTCAAAAACAGAACAGCCAGAAAAAAAAAGTTTCTATTGAATTATTGATAAGAAAAAAAATATAAGCTAAATTATAAAGATCATTTCGATACTTCAGAAAACGATCCTTTAAATACAAATATGTAGTTTTTATAATGGCATAAAGTCTAATTCAATAATTATATCCAACATCACCTTCTCTTCAGTTTCAGCTCAGCATTTATCGCAAAACTAGTATTGGTTTTTGTACTTCAATATCTAAGTCTTAACATATGGATGCCACCGTTTGAAGATTTAAGTGAAATTCTTCGAAGTGGTTTCTCTTCAAATATATTTTTGCTCACCGCTAAATATATAGCTTCTGCCAAAAATTAAATCATTTAGTCAGAGAGTTTACCAAATTCATAAAATACATAAAAAACTAACTTAATAAAAATGCAGGTTTAGATTTAGTACAAACTAGTATTGGTTTCTGTCTATCCGCACATTCAAGGTTTCACTAGCTAAAAGCATTTAAAAAAGATGTTCATGTTCTAGAAATATGCTCAAAGACGTCGATTACGATTACTGTTGTTGTGAGTAAATAAAGTGGCAACAGATTGATGCAGTGGAACCCGTCTTGTGACACAAAATCTATTTTTCTTTAATCTTTCTTTTTTTTCTATTCATTATCATTGAATGAGTTAACTCTTCAATCTTCGTTCAACGAAAACCAACGATTTCCGACGTTAACCCAAAACCCAAAACGCTTTTGAGCATCAAAGGTTTTCACTATTTTTGAAAACCGTGCAGTAAAATTGTCAAAGCAGTTGAGACTCGTCAACTCATTTATACTGAAAATGGAAAGAAAAGAGGAACGACCATTGGGCATAATAATTGCTAATCTTTATCTCTAACATTTCATTTTTTTACACGTCGGCATTTTATTGACCAATTTTCTTGTGACCTCAAAGAATAAACGCGTGCAATGACTTTTTTTTTTAAGGTAAGCTCTTCATTTCTACAAGACATAAAGCAGAACTATAAAAACATGATTTGATTATGCTTTAGGTAGGTACAAAGATTTTAATTGTATAAACGTTTTACTTCCTATTTATAAGTTCGACTTGGTATCATTTTTAAGGAATTTTAAGTTCCAGTAACAAGTTTTTAATGTGGAACTTGAATCGTATGAGCAAAACCGCAGCATTGGAATAATTCAATCGAGGACTTCCATCTCCATCTCATATTTTGCCCTAAAAGGTCTCTTATTTAAAAGTGGTCAAAACCAATGACGAGTGCCAGAAATGAGTTTGCGTATTCCGTCTACTAAGTTCTTTGGCTTTGATAGAAAACGACCCCACAAAGTTAGCGAAAATTTTCCGAAAACGCATACTAAACATATTAGTTTTGCATTGCTTCGAAAATGTTCATTAAAATGCATTCTGGTAATGGCAATTCTTTAGCCTGTTTGCATCTTGTGAACGCATTTAACTGCGGGAAGTTCAAAGAATGTCCTCTTAAATCGCCCATATTTCACAGCCCCCAGCAAAAATATATACACTACACTTGGATTGAGTACTAGAGAAAAAAAGAATTAGAAACTTACATCAAGAGAAACTTAAATAACAAAAGGAGGAAAATGTTCCCAAAAGTTTAATGGCCTTTTTATTAACATAGCCGACCATCGCATGTTAGCATTTTTCATTTCTCATGTGTGTCATCATCCTCGTCTTCGTCTCCACACGATGTGGCTACCATACTCGATGCCTTATTCCGTTCCCTGCGCCTGCATTCATTGCAACTGCAAGCTTAGTCATACATATATGGAGTTAACCCCCGTAATCACCTTTCGCGCAGCCCAGTCTTCAGTGTAAATGGAAGTGTATCTCATCATAGATTTCTTCGGTCATTATTGGCATTTCAATTGCATTTGCTGGCTGACCGAAAGAGGCATGGTAAGTAGGTAGTCCCAAGTCCCAAGATCCTAATCCAGATGCAACCAACGGGAAGTGGTGTTGGACAGGGGAAAAAAAAAATGAAAGATGACTTCTGGGAGCTATTTTCGTAGGTATAGGGCTCTTCCATGGCTCTTCATAAAACCTGACTGCACTTTGTGATGACGATAATAATGATGATGAAGATGGTTATGGTATCGGCGCGTCGTGATGGACTTAGCAATGATGATGCATTCATTGCATGTATACCTTATTTCTTTTTTTTATTTTGTGCAGACTTTTTTTTTTCTTTATTTATTTATAAACCACCAATAAAGACTGTGTGAAGTCTTTTTCTGTTTCGCTGTCTTTTATGAGTACGTAGTCGTGTATTGCCACAGTGGAGGAGGCAATACATTGTATCGAACATTTCAATGTTAATTTAATAGCAAAATCGAGCATACAAACACATACTTTGTGCATCGGCGCGCGCGCGGTCTTTTGCCGGCTTTCGTGGAGCACTGACCTAGTTTATCTTTATTTCAAAAAAAAAATCCAGGAAAACCAATGCTCAATCGGCTGAAGCTGGTTGCGCTGCAGACTTTCACTATGATACGTTGTCTTGTTTTTTTTTTATATGTTGAGTTGGTTTTTTTTTCATTTTACCGGTCTTTTGCCGGCCGGTTTTTAACGTTCTTGCATTCGCATTAAACGTTGTTAATTAGTCAGCCTCGTGTAGACTTTTTTTTTTGGTCAACGAATGTTCGTTAATTTTTTTTGCTACCATTTCTGTGCACACGAGTTTCCTTTTTGGGATCGTAATCTTGTGAGTTAATTCCGTTTATTTATTTGGCAAATCGACACATAATTATCAAGAATCTTTTGCCATATTTCACTGTTATCAGCGCTGCATCAACAAAATTCTAATTATAAATCCATCGAAATAAGGTCTTGCTGAGTGTGAGTATGTTGCTGCACACATGTCGTTAAAACACTTGTAATGCAAATTAAAACATTTTTTTTTTTATTAGTAAATCAATAAAGGTGTGCCATAAAATTGGCGCTCGCAGAAGTACTTAAAAGTGAAACAGTTAAGAGAACATTTGAATGAATATTTTTATGGAGAGTGAATGAGTAATTTGTTAGAAATTCGATTGGAATGCTTGGTAACACTTCAATGCGGGGAATGTGACTTACGTGTGTATATTCGAAAAGAAATAATATATAAAAAAAAATGTGTTGTTGATTAATAGTTTAAGTCTGAATTTTATTGATCTTTATTTTGTGGGTGGCCATATCGGCGGCTTATCGAATTTAGGCTCGTTTCGAATTTAATTAGATTCTGTGACAGAGATTCTTATTAAAAGATTTCAAGGATTTTTGGTAATATATATTTTCGTGATCTCATGCAAAGTTATTTGAACGTAAATTAAGTAAGTACCTATTTAAGTTGGCCAGTAAATTTACGACTTCACTATAAAAGAAAAAAAAAATATTCAATGATCGTCTAATACACAAGACACAAAACCATTATAAGCTAAGTTGAGTGTAGTGAACTGGGTAACATTGACTAAAACCCAGAACTAAGGCTCCTTTTGCTTTGATAAGGTCTGTTTGGGCATCGAAATTTTCATAGATTCGAATGGATAATCATGTTCTTAGTGAACCAGTGATCTTGTGCGTAATTGGGAACTTGTTTCCACAATATTTAGGTAGTAATAGGCTTTTGACATAATTTTGACATAAACTTCTTGTGGACATTGAATCGTGAAAGTTCTGGATATGAGGTGAGTTCAGGACCGTTTACCAACTTACTTAAAATCGGCAAATATTTGTTAACTTACAATCATGGATGGCGCGCCGTTCCTAACCTTAACTAGGTCTGGAAGATCAGGATTAACAACGAGTTCAAATATGTACATGAAATAAAGCAACATCAATGTGCACTTCGTATAAAACTACACATAAATACACAAGCTTTAAGCTTAGAACTGCAACCACGAACATAAGTTTGAAAAAGGACGAATGTGGAGTAAATTCATTATTGTAAGCTGAAAACTATTCTGCAAGACTAAAAAAACAATGCTAAGATTATAAGAACAAGGAAATTTTAAACTAATCTAAAAGTACAGGGTGTTTTTTTAGAGGTACAGAACTTCGAATTGAAATAAAATACAAGAAAATCGTTTTAATGTCCATCAATTTGGCTTTATTGGAAGGATAATATCATGCCATTAATGTTTAAATATGATTTCGGGCATGTGGCCGCCGCGGCTGATTCAAATAAGATCAAGTTTAGAGGTTTGGGGCTGTATGTATGTTGGCTTCCAAGTCCCCTAACGTTTCTAGTTTGTTGGCGTAGGCGAGCGACTTTACATATTCCCAAAGAAAATAATCCAATCGTGTCAAATCACACGCCAATGACAGGTCCATTCCGCGAAATTATGCGCTCATCGAAGGTTTCCTTCAATAAATCGATTGTGACGTGCGCTGTGTGGCATGTAGCGCCGTCTTGTTGGAACCACATCTCATCCACATTCATGCCATCCAATTCGGGAACAAAATAGTCGGTTATCATGGCTTTATACCGGTCTCCATTAACGGTAACTGACTCTCCCGCATCATTTCGGAAGAAGTATGGCCCATAGAGCACACCAAACAGTCAGTTTTTGTGGATGTAATGGCGTTTCAAGGGTCTCATGTGGATTCTCTTCACTCCAAATGCGGCAATTTTGCTTGTTGACGTAGCCATTCAACTGAACCATAATTTTCGAAATAAATTTGCACGATTTTCAAGCGTTGTTCATTTCTCAACCTATTCATGATGAAATGGCAAACCAAACTAAACATAAATGACATTAGAGCTGCCAGATTTGACCACAAAATGTCAGTTTTATCTCTATTCGAAATACCAACCTTTAATGCACAGTCATATACCCAAGCTACTTCCTACGCAACATTTTCCATTGTGTCATCAAGTTTACTTTAGTCTTGTGCGAAACAAGAGTATACTTCCTCAATTGACTAACCAAAAAATAAATAATCCCCTTCGAGATGACTCAAAAATGATAACAGTATAATGATATCGTATCACTTGGTACACACAGCTAATGTTTCTATTTATATCAACCGCATCAACCAACCTCAATCTGTTATGTTAGCTTGCACTTTAAAATATGTAAACATGCTCGTGTACATGTTTGCATATCACAAGATCATTTTAGTTTTACCGAAATCATTTGAAGAAGCCAAAAACCCAAAACAAATTAAATGCGCACGTCTTTTGTCGTATTTAACGAGCGAAAAACACTAATGGAATAATGCCCAAAAATTCATATTTGTGTTTATAAATGCGCATATTTATGTTCAGATACGTTGATTGTCTTACGGTCAAGATTGACGTAGTTCTTGAAATAATAAAATTTAGTCTGGTTCTAATGAAGTTTTTCGACGATAACAGAACGATATCTTGTGTGCTAATTGTGAATATTTTAGACTGATCTATGGAATCAATTCAATTTCGATTCACGCACAAATTAACAACCTGAATTTCGACAAAAAAAAAACAAACTATTTAGCACTTTTCCGATTAAACTGTCTGATGGGTAGCAATACTTTAAACAATGATATAGTAATTTATGCAGAAATTGTTAAATCGTTATATATAAATTTTTCCTTTTTAATTTATTTAATCATTGTCATTGTGTTTATGGAATTGGATGTGGACGTGTATGCAGAAAGACGACAACTGACTTCTGCCTTTAACTAGAACAAGAAAGTCCAGGCTTTTCAAATATTTTAGCTTGAACAATTGTTTGCTTAGGCACACAGTTGAAAGAAACTGTCTTAAAAAAATTAAACTATCCTTATGTTCGTTGACGTGAAGACTTCTTCAGATCTTTAAAATTTGAATTCGATCTAGTCAAGCTATTTAACTTGCGAACCGTATGTGAGTGCTGGAAGAACAACCTTCCTTTCAGCTTAAGATTACTTTCGGTCGCAGAAGATTGCTCCCACTTCATCCACCCTATGCTTACGATTGATGTCTTATTTCAACGGTTGCTTCGCTACTGATCGTAGATCTTAGATATTTGAACTTCTAGCTCTTGTGAATCAATATTCGATTTAAATAAATTTTTGGAATAGGTCGGAGAGGGTCGAACATCCACCCAAACTTCAAATGCTCGTTGCAGAGAAAAAAAATCGTCAGAAAAGAAAATAACAAAAGCGCTTGAGTGCACTTTACCTTCAAGCATAAGATTGCCCAACTCACTAACCTTAGAACTTTTTTTGTCAAAACAAATCACTAATAGAATTAATCTAACTTAAGTTTAAAACATTTTCAATGCACGCATAAAATACTAATGTATAGTGATACCCTAAGACAGTTGTCGGAAAAATAGGCATAAAACACTTGATCCGATGCATCCTAACACGTTTTAATTTTCTCCATCCACATTAGGTTGTCAAAAGACAGTACTACCACACCCCGACTGCACTGTACGTATAGTTATGCAAAGAGTATTCAATCGGCTACCGAATAATTTCCGGCATCAATTAGTCATTCATACAAAGCAATTTCTCAAAACAATGAATCCCACAGAGCCACAGATACCGTCTCAAGCAAAAATCGCTGCATCACCACCACCACGTACACGCTCAAATCCAGCGTTGAAAAAAATAGACACGCCCGAATTCAGATCAATTTTCACCGAAGAACTTCACACTCTAATTGGATTGTTTGAGAAGTACAACTATGAGCTGAGAATAGCCGGTGGTGCTGTGCGTGACATTTTAATGAACATCCAACCGAAAGATGTTGATTTGGCAACAACTGCAACACCAGATCAAATGAAAGCAATGTTTACCAAGGAGGAAGTTCGTCTGATCAATGCCAAGGGTGAGAAGCATGGAACTATTACGCCACGCATCAACAACAAGGAAAACTTTGAAGTGACAACTTTAAGAATCGACGTTCTCACGGACGGTCGTCATGCTGAGGTGCAGTTTACGACAGATTGGCAACTGGACGCTAACCGGCGAGATTTGACGATTAATTCCATGTTTTTGGGATTTGACGGGACAATTTATGATTACTTCTTCGGCTATGAGGATCTTCAAGAGCGCAAGGTCATATTTGTAGGCAATGCCGATATTCGAATCAGGGAGGACTACTTGCGAATTCTTCGGTACTTTAGATTCTATGGCAGAATTGCTAAAGAGCCTTCAAATCATGATGAAAATACTCTGAAAGCTATCCGAGACAACGTTGACGGCATGGCGAGGATAAGTGGCGAGCGAATGTGGGGTGAATTTCAGAAGATTCTTCAGGGAAATTTTGCTCTCGAGCTAACCCTGGAAATGCTAAAATGTGGCTTGGCTAAGTACATTGGATTACCTGCAGACCCCAATGAGGTTGAATTTCGCCGAGTTTTTGAGAGAGTTTCACCATTTCCAGGACCTCATCATTCGATTATGTACGTTGCTGGCCTCCTTCATACAGTTGAGGATGCAATGCGTTTGCACGAACGCTTAAAGTTGTCAGCATTCGAAAGAGATCTCACATTGTTTATCACTCAAAATCGGGATTTGGTAGACACCGACTTGAAAACATTTAAGGACTATCAAATATTTTGCCTCCAGCCCTTTGCCAGGCGGGATTATGTCGAGGAATTGCTTAAGTACACTGGCAACTTGGACCTCTACAAACAGCTAAAGGCGTGGGAAGTACCCTCGTTTCCTGTGAATGGCAACATGCTGAAAGAAAAAAATTGTCCATTGGGCAAGAAGATGGGCGAAATAATGTCGAAATTGAAGTTGATATGGGCTGAAGATGACTTCAAAACGTCTGCGGAGGATCTATTGGAAGTGCATTTGCCAAAAATTCTTTCAGAGCTTCCACCACCACCAGCTTCCGCTCATAAAAATAAAAAACAGAAAATGAAGTAAACTTTTTTTAATACATTCGCTTGTTGGTTTTTCTTGTTACTTAATTTGCACTATGTGTATTCATAAAATGAAATAAATATTGACATTCGAAAAAGAGAATTTTACTTATTGGTGACATTTTGATGAACTTTCGAGTGGTGAGCTTCACATACCGCCATATTTGATAGTGTTAAAAAAGCATTCAACGTAAATTCACTAAATTTTCGCTACATACATTTCTCCCTACAATTAACGTATTAAACTTTTTAAAATGATAATCCTCTCTCAACGTAGATTGAATAGTGAAAAATGGTGATATATTGGCCGATCTGCTGTCTTTGACAAACTTTCTCTCGGTATTGACACGAAGTGAGGATTTATTATTTATAGGACTATCATGGCAGGACATGAGGACATCAGTAGAATTTATAATTAAAAATGATTATGTGATTGACTTGAATGTGTAAACTAAAAAAGAACATGGAAATAAAGTAATTCATCATAGCGACTGGTATCCAAGTCCCTTCTGCCCAGACCTAGGATGGTTATTGAAATCCTTTCTGGACACTATCTTCCTAGGAAGCATGCCAGGATTTTAAAATCTGACGCGTAGGCATTATTATGATTTATTTATAGTGTAAATTTCTCGTTACAAAAATTAACATTTGTAAAATTTAATAACATAGGAACTGTTTGTAGGGAAATAAGAAACTTGAGAAGAGATGTAGAATGTTATTTTTGCGGTTGGGTTTTGTTGAAGAAGGGCTTATTATGATTCTTAGTTTTATATTGCAGTATAGCCCCGCTAAACCTAACTCACGATATTTCTGTTCGTTAAAATTGCTTGCAATAAGTCTAAGAAAGTAATTGTTACTTTTTTTATATCGAAAAAACACTATGCTGTTACTGATTTCAGAACTTTGAGAAATTATTGCGAAAAGTTACCAAATATCCAACGTTTAATTTACATATATCGATTAGAAACATGTCACTGTCCTACCCACGTTCCTTCGTTTGTTGTCTGCTGAAATATCAACGTTTTGACTTTACTTTAATAAGTTCTAATAACGGGTGATCCAAGTAGAGATACTTTTTTCAATAGCCTTTTTTGACAGATCACGTGTGAGTCGTGTCATGCTGTCATGTTATTTTTGTTTAGTATTGTTTGGCATTCTCACGTTCTGTGAGGAATGTGTTTCGTGCACTTCGCTCAACTTATGGTCAACATAATCGGCCTACTGAGCGTACTATTCGCAACACCATCACCTATTTTGAGACCCAGCATTCATTATTGGATAATAGACCGAATAGACCACGTCCAGCACGCTGTGAAGAAAATATAGCGGCCGTAGCTGAGAGTGTACACGAAGACCGTAGAGAGTCGATTCGGCGCCGTTCGCAGCAACTCGGACTGACGTATGGAACGACTTGGCGCATTTTACGTCAAGATCTTAAATTGAAAGCGTACAAAATACAGCTTGTGCAACAACTGAAGCCGCTCGACCTTCCCAAGCGACATCGCTTCGCTCTATGGGTTCTTGAAAAGTTCCAAGAAGATCCGACGTTTTCGAGGCAAATTTTGTTTAGCGATGAGGCCCATTTCTGGCTCAATGGGTATGTAAACAAACAAAATTGCCGCATTTGGGACGAAGAGCAACCTGAAGAGATTGAAGAACTGCCACTTCATCCAGAAAAAACAACGGTTTGGTGTGGTTTGTGGGCCGGTGGAATCATCGGTCCATATTTCTTTAAAAAGTATGCCAGTGCGAACGTAACCGTCAATGGCGACCGTTATCGTGCCATGATAACCGACTATTTGATGCCTGAAATTGAAGCTCGTGATCTCGGCGACATTTGGTTGGCATCAATCAATGGACTTATTGAGAGAACATTTCGGTGAGCAAATAATTTCACGTTTTGGGCCGGTCGATTGGCCACCAAGATCGTGTGATATCACACCGTTAGACTTTTTCCTGTGGGGATATGTAAAGTCAAAAGCTTATGCCGACAAACCCGCTTCGATTCAGGCCTTGGAGGAAAACTTCACGCGTGTCATTCGCCAGTTACCAGTCGAAATGCGCGAACGAGTGATCGAAAATTGGACTCAACGGACGGACCATCTGCGACGTAGCAACGGCCAACATTTGATAGACATAATCTTCAAAAAATAAATGCCAAAGAATGTTCTTTCAAATGATAATAAACATTCTCCATTAAATTTGAATTTTCTGTGTTTTTTTCTTTAAAAAAGTAGGGAACCTCGAAATGGATCACCCTTTATCAACTTTGCAAATCCTTCATTTACATACAATCCGAAAGATTCTAGTGACGCACTATTTTGCTACTAAAAATATAAATCAATGCTTTAGCACAGCAGTCACATGCGTTGTCTACCCACCTAGCAGTTATTTAATGGAACTCTGTAAGCAGTGCAATTACGCAAATACGACATGAAAACGTGATGAAAACTCAAGTTAAAACCAAAAGCGGTCATACAACTAAACATTCAAGTTCAAACTGTCTGCTTTGAGAAAACATAATTGCAAGGTCGAACTTTGCGTAGTGCAGAGGAATTTTTTCAGGGTTGTCAACTCTCCTACATATGCGCACGCTAGAAGAACAAGATACGTAACATTATTGTGACTTAAGAATCAAGCAAACCATTCAAAGTTTATCTAAATTAAAGGTATTTTTTTAAGCGAATTTTTTTTGTGAATTTTTCTAACTATTATTAGGCAGTCAATGTGAGAAATACGTTACGACTTTGAGTCTGTAATCTGTCATGTTGCTAGTTAAAAATGGATAAGTTTATCATTATCAATTTTTAACTACAACTTTGAGTTCAACCCTTAAGCGGAATATTTCAGTCATCCAAACAAATAACACAGCTAAAGTTAAATTTATGAAATGATGAATTAAATTAAAATCACCAGTGCATACTCAAAGAAATGATTAACCGGTGAAAAGGTTTTAAAAATATAGAAAAAAAAACAAAAACTTCCCATGTTCCATCATTAATCATTAATTAATCTTGTTAATTGAATAGATATGTACATCCTCCGCAACTTTGTGTATATACAAAATGAGAAACTTAATTCGAACCACGCCTTGAGAGATTAAACAAAACAAATTGACACAATGGGGTAGGCAACGTGTATATTATTTTTTTTTAATTTTGAGTATTCTTCTTGGTTCTTGCAATTTTTTTTGGTTTTTTTTTCGAAACTATCCAAACTAATCCAGATTGTTCGATATTTCTTCGGCAAACTTAAAAGACACTTTTTCGTGTTTTAAAAATAGATAGTCTACGGTTTCGAGGGTGGTTCCATGCACAAGCCGCATGCAAATAAATCAATGCCGACTACATGTCGTTTAAGTTATTTTCTTCAACTACACTCGTAATTACTTAACTTTGTTTCGCAACAAATGTTGCTGGCGCCACAACATTCCAACCGCACAAGTGAAGGGTGGCGCCTATAACTCCTAATCGCATTATTACATAAAACAATAAACCATTATTACATCTATGGATTGACTACTGCAACTCAAGAAAGAAAAAAAAAACTTTCGCTTTTAAATATCAAAATTTGTAATTCACGACATTTATGGCGTAAGAGCCCCTACTTTCTTCTACCCTCATCAGTAGAGTAATGCCCCGCTCCCATCACTCGGCGAAATCCACGTGGGGGTAATAAAATGCAATAAACCGTCACAGGCAATATGATTTGTTTTTTTTTTTTAAGAATTTTATTAACGTTTCACGGTTTCGTGACCTGCCTCTAAGAAATTTCAATTGAAGCGCTCGGAGTCGGAATTGAAAACGCACGCCAGCCAGCAAGCAAGAAGAAAGCAAATTGCATCTAAATTTAGAATAAACAAATGAAATGTTTTTTGTTTTTACTTATTATAATAGCTGTGTATTGTAGATTTGTTTTTTAATTATTGATCTGTCGTGTTTTTGTAGAACAAAGGAAGTAATTGCATGGTGGTACATCCATCGGTATGTATTGTAGGAAATGTGTAGTGATGTTTTTTTATAATGATCAAGTAACGTACTTTGGGTTGCGTGTTAAATCTATTAGCACTTTTAATGGTTCTATTCAACGTGAGGATTAAGTAGAGCATCCGCTGGCAGAAGACTCTAAGATAATTTTATAAAACGGGGCGGGGTACGGGGAAAGCAATATCGTTATTGATTAAACGAGTGAACAATAATTTATCCATAGAAGCGTTATAAATTGTAATTAATTAGATTCTTATTAGAATTTATAATTGAACAATAAATCAGTAATAAGGTAGACTGTGGGGTCATGTAGGACATAAATCACAGAAATGCATAATTGAGTTATTAGTTGTTTGTGGTTTGGTATTAATTACTTTGTAGTTCTTGTCTTCCATTTTGTTATGTAAGAGCGCAGTAGTTATAAAGGCTCAGCCATCATCAAGCTGCGATTCATATGTACTACTTTTACTTACTAAACGGGCTTCCACCCTCTGCGATCCCGAGCACGCTGCTTCCAGTTGTCCAGACAAAGCGCTCTGGCATCCGCGATGGCTTGGTCTTTAAAACGGAGGTTCGGTCTTCCTTGTCGTCTCGAAGCTGGGGGCTGGGATTGGAAGATCCTCTTGGCTGGAGCGTTGTTGTCCATTCGCTCGATGTGGCCGAGCCAATGTAGTCGACGAGTTTTAGGACTTTTCGGACCTACATCCACATCTTGGTACAGCTCATAGAGTTCGCGGTTGTATCTTCTCCTCCATTCGCCCTTCTCGCACACAGGACCAAATATCCGTCGAAGGATTTTTCTTTCAAAGGATCCCAGTATTAACTCTCCTTTCCTGCTAATCGTCCAGCACTCGGCGCCGTATAGCAGAACTGGCAGGATAAGCGTTCTGCGGAGCATGCACTTTGTCCTTTGAGTTAGGAGTTTTGAACCCATTTGTTTTGCCAAACCGAAGTAGCAGCGGTTTTCTAGGGTAATTCTTCGACGGATCTCCACTAAGATGTCATTTGTGGAGTTCATGTTTACCCCGAGGTAGGTGAACTCCTTAACTACCTCGAAGTTGCTGCTATCAACAGTGACATTTTGTCCTAGTCGGTGGACAGATGTCGATTTATATGTATATAGTTTAAACGTAGGATCATATATCTAGTAATCGCGTAGTTCTAGCATTAGTTCTAGCAACTAAACCAGTCTTAATGAGATGATACATTAGAATACAATTCATTGTAACACCCCTTAATATTCTTCGTAGACCCCCTTTAAAGAATATATATTTATGATCAGGAACAAAACCTAATTCTGCATTTCCACCAAAAGATAAGCCGATATTTAAGGCAAAAGATTAGCAATAAATCTCTACACGTTTCCACCGAACAAAACGGAGATTTACATAGGCATTTTCTCTCAACCTCTCTAAATTTCTCTCTGGCTCTCAAATTTGCGCACAAAATGTCCAACATTGGTATTGAGTGTGTTCAGAATTATTATTTAATCTTGTGTTTAGCAGATTAAAATTTGTATGGCAAATCTTAAGATTTAAAGTAAATTAAGAGCAGATTAATCTTTATCTCGATATAGTGCTCAATGGAAACGTAGCATAAGACTATTTAGCAATGGCCGTCCGTCCGTATCAACTTTTGAGGTCTTTAAATTTATGCTAGGAAGCTGAAATTTGGAACATATACTATATAAAGCTGCAGTTGAACAAAGATGAAGGGTTCAAACCGGAACAAAACATGTAGACACTGAACTTTTTCATAAGTTTGCCATTTTAAGTTTTTTGTCACTCCTAGTTTTTGAGGGCGTTGTAAATCGAAAATTTCTATAGAAAACGAAAAAAACTGTATAACAAGATATTTAGCCAACAGTTTTTCCAATATATCGCCCATACAAAGTTTTTGCCACGCCCACTTTTTGGAGGCTTTTTTTTTAATTTTTTTATTTATTGTTTAATTTCATAGAATGAATTAAAATGCTATACATCATGTTCTCAACGCTTTTTTTCTTTGGGGCATAGAGGGATAAAGATAGGCTATCGTATTGTTCGCCCCAAGTGAACTGTACCCTTTCCTTTCCTTTGTTCCACGAAACTAGCTGTAAAACACGTTTGAAGCGAAGAGTACAAAGCGTTCGGAAAGTTGGAGCAAGAAAACGACCTAAGAATCTTTTAAAATTAAGATATAAAAGGGGTGAGACAGGCCAATAAATTTTTAGGAAACTTACAAATAACAATAACTTAGCAAACTTTATTGATTTCCTCGTCATTGCAGATACAGGAAACACAGAATGATATATGCATATGCTTATCATGGTAAGCTTTCGGCTAAATCTACAGTTGGCATTATGATAGGATAGGATACCCAGTATCTAATAGTAGCCACTACTCTTCATCACATTATAAAATTCATAAAAAAAGGGATCAAACCTCTCCATAAGAAAAGGCATCACACCATAATTTCGCATTATCCGCACGATACCATCACCCAAAGAGAACCACTTGACAAGAAGGTACGAGATTTGAAATGAATGTGATGGAGAGGAAAAGGGTCCTAATGTCCTAAACGTTTTAAAACCCATTAAAAGCTTCAATCGTTAATTCGCTTATAGCTGTCTATTGTACTACTCGATTTGAACTGCTTGGGGCTTTAAGATATAAAAACTATAACCATCTTGATTTAATCTTCAATCAAAATACTTAAACTAGAATACACATTCAGGGCTATGGCCCTAAATAATACTATGTTCATTGCAAGGCTGAAAAAAAAAACTAAAAACATTGAGAAGGCCTTGCTCACTCATAAAATAGTTGATTCATCCATATTTCAACCAAAAAGACAATAAAACGGTCTCCATCTACATTAAACGTTGACTTAGTCATCAACAGCATGTCTCTCCCATGTCTAATAGCTAACACGTGCTACGGTTTTATACTATAGCTCCACTCTCAAATCGAAACAGCCAAATAGAGAGAATAAAAGTCTCTTAACTGATTCAAATCACGCGAAATCAACATTTTTTTTTTTTAAACCAGTTGCTGGTTCTATTAAACAGCTGTTTTACTATACTTTACAACACCAAAAAAAAATTTACGAAGTACATACTTACAAATGCAATGTTTCAGATCCCATTTGTTTGCAATCGATGATAGTAAATTGTTTACAATATACATTTATACAATAGGGCGGAAAAGTAATTTTCAATACGTTGAGTTTCACTCACTTCAAACCCTGCCTTAAGGGTTATTGATTATATTCAGAAAATTGAGTGGAGAGGAACAGAAACATGTTATGTCGTTAATGATTGCATTTATTTCATAGTCTCGGTTTACTAGATGGCAGATAGCTTTCCACGAAAGTATCCATAATGTGTGTGAGTTTATTTCACATGAGTGGCAAAGTATGCTTGCTCTTGTAATCAGTGAAATATACTAGTCGCTGCGGCCTAACAAAAACAAATACGTACGCATAAAGATAACACTATGTTATTGTTCTAGGGGAAAAGATACTATGTTTTATTTTACGGCTTTTTTTTTTGTTTCCATAAATTATTATTCACCCATAAAACAAGTTTTTTTTTTATTTTTTTCTCGCTGGTTTTTCAATCGTATTCTCTTAGAAATAGAATAGAAATGAAGAATGCACACTCAACTAAAGTTCAAAATTAATTCGTCAGAAATCAAAGAGGGGTTGTGCTAAAACAAGAACTAAACTATTGCAACAGAATGTATTTGCGTTGGGTAAGTGAAAAAGTTTGCTTTATAATCAAATCACATTCCAAGTTTAGAACAGAATGCAGATATGGCAAGTCGCCACTAAGTGACCTTTATTATAATCGCAAGTGCATTGCGGAATATGATATGAATAGATATAGTATGTGAGTCAAGATGGTCACAGTCACAGGGGCCCGCGGAAGATTTACTGGGCAATGGTAATTGGGTGAAATACATTGTCACAAATTTATATCTAAATGATTATATCAGTCCTTATTGAAAACAAAAGTTTTTCTATATATTTTCCATCCCAAAATCTGCGTGTAAGGCTCTTCGAAATATAATTTCTTTTCTTGTATTGAGGACAGAGGAAAATTTAATACGACAGAATTTAGATTATCCAAATGAAATTCATAAGGCAACAAAAACATTAGAATTATTATGGCAGTCTTCTTAATTCTCATTCAGTGGAGAAGGGAAAAAATGCATGACACTAGTGTTATACTCTTTGATGTGCTTTTTTGACGCTACATCTTTGTAAAGGGTGTTTTTTTTAGAGGTATAGAACTTCGAATTGAAATAAAACACAAGAAATTCGTTTTAATGTCCATCTATTTGACTTAATTGCAAGGATAATTTTATGCCATTAGTGTTTAAATATGATGTCGGGCATGTGGCCGCCGCGGCTGGTTCGAATAAAGACAAGTATAGAGGTCCAATTTTCAACCACTTTTTCAAGCATTTGGGGCTGTATTACACGTATTATGCGTGACAAGATATAATCAAGAGGCGTTAAATCGCATGATCTTGATAAACTGCTCACCAAATTAATCCTTCAACATTTCCATTGTTTTACGAGCTGTGTGGCATGTGGCACCGTCTTGATGAAACCACACGTTTCGTCGGGTATCATGACTCGAAATCGTTCGCCGTTGACGGTAACGCTTTTCCCACGGTTGTCTTTGAAGAAAAATGGACCGATGATGCCACCAGCCCATAAACCACACCAAACTGTCGTTTTTTCGGGATGCATCGGTAATTCTCGTATGGCATGTGACAGTTTTGCTTACTAACGTATCCGTTGAGCCAGAACTTAGTCCCATCGCTGAACACAATTTTGCGATTTATTGTTGCTACTTTAATACAATAAATGCGGTACACGCGCAGAGCTCCAAAATCTCTCAGAAGTATATTTGTCAAATAAGTAATGGCCAACCACCACCACCACCATCATTACTGCTCAGATTCAGTCCAATTATGTCAATGATTCAATTTCAATAGACGGTGTTTTTTTTCTTTTCTTTAAAATGTGGGTTAACATCAAAGAGCACTACAGCCACACGCGGTTACTTAGATATTATATTGACTTCATCGTCACCCTCTAATTGAAGTGAAAAGTAAATATGTATAAGCAAAATGTGTTCGTTCAAAGTAAGAGCAAAGTCTCTTGTGTTTAAACGTTTAAAATTTAATTAAGTATATTGGTTATCTTTGCATGGCTATAGTGTATTTTTTTCTTATTGACGATCAGATATACATATATCGTTCAACAAATATTCATTAGGAAAAAATATATTTTTTTTTTGTCGAAATAGATATTGGTGGTCATGAGTTCTTGGTAATCTAGACCGACAATCACCAAAATATGTGTACGGATGTTGCGGGAATTTTTATCTCTTAATGCAAATAAATCTCAAATGCAATTTAATCTTAAAACAAACGAATGTTGTTAACTGAATCTTTTCTTTGAAATTAATAAGAAGAATGGAAAAAGAAAAAGATGGGAGACATCGGGTCCAGATGGCTCATAATTCTTATCTTCAAACTTATGTGATGCCATCCAATGCCTAATCAGTGGAGGAAAAGTTTCCTTTGCACAAAGGAAATTAAGATACGCGAAACTGTGACAATTACCGTTCTATCAAGCTGATGTCACATGATGATCGAATGAAGATCGTTGATGGGCGATTGCTATCGACTACCTGATAAATAGTGCTATTTTATCGCGGGTAAATAAATTACTGTTGCAATCCAAAGTATAAGGATCATAATGGAAAAACATCGTGATTCGTTAAAGGATTTGCATAGGGTGCTGGTAGTTTTGAAAAAGCATTCGATAGACAACCAAGAAATCTGATATCCTAATGTACATCACTTATTCTTTGCGCTGGCGATGGAACCATCGTAGAAGATGATCCAACTTCTCTGCAACAAGGCACTGCCCATTCTGTCAAAATGTAAACTCTGGGTAATGGATGAAGCAGGAACAAATCTCTGCTATCTTCTGTGATCGAAAAATGTCCCTTAATATGAAAAGAAAGTTCTAAACCGCAGCTCTTCGTACAGCGCTTACAGTTCGCAATGTTAGACAATGTAAAAAAGTATGAGGGTAAATAATGAAGATGCTTGACAGCATGACAGCGGGAATAGCCAAGCTTGATCAAATTATTATCAAGTTGAAAGACCTCCACGTTAAAGAAAACATCTCGTAAAAATTTAAGTAAAATTGCTTGGTCTGTTTTTGTAGTTTAAGTACCTGAGATAAGTGTTGGAAAATTGCAGCCGAAGCACAGTAGTTTAGGAAATACTCGATATCTCAAAGCAGGGCCAAGTGAAGTCATGAAAGAGATCACTTCGTTACTTTCTCTAAAGAAATTTTCTCATTTCGTCACTGGGGTTTTCATTTTTGACTTAGCCTTTTCAAGTATGGATCACGTATGAACCTGAATATTTGTATTCCTAAACAATTAAACTTTAAAAATCTGTCGAATAGTTTTTACTTTAGGACCAATTGTGCCGAAAGTCGTTTACGGCTCGTAGGAACTATGGTGACCTTGCAATATGATTGGTAGGTCGCTTTTTCATTAAATCACACTTTTCATAATAAATGCAAATTTCATAAAAATTTATTGAAAACATAAGGAAAGGCTACAGTTCGCTTGGGGCGAACAGTATGATACCCTATCCTTATCCCAAAGAAGAAAAGCATTAGGAAGATGATGAATAGCATTTTATTTCATTCTATAAAAATTATAGGAAACAATTTTTTTTTTTAAAAATCCCCCAAAAAGGGGGCGTGGCCAAAAACGTTGTTTGGGCGATATATTGGCTAAATATATTGTTAAACATTTTTGCAAATTTTCGAAGAAAACAGCTTTTTTGTGAAAAACGCCCACAAAAAGTAGGCGTGGCGAAAAACTTTATATGACAAATTTATAAAGGTAGGCAGTACCCACATATCTTGTGAAGGTTGTACAACTTTGTCTCTCTAACTTAAGCTTTAAAACGGTAGGCGTGGCAGTGGACGTATTTTGAAAATTTTAACACTTTACCATTTCGGAACCCTAGGGAGTTAGTGTTCCAAATTTCAGGTTCGTAGCATAACTTTATAGACCTCAAAAGTTGATGCGGACGGACGGACGAACAGACATTGCTAAATAGTCTTATTGTTATATTTTGGTCCTGAACATAAATATATATACTTTTAGGGTATAAAAAGTGTGTTTATAGATGCCAATCAAACGAGCATTAGGCTTATTACACTAGAACTTTTATCTAAATAATAACAAATATCTAGATCTTTAGTATATTACTTGTGGGTACGAATTTTTGATAACACAAAATATATAACACAAGACATATATTTATTTATAACTTGTAACTTCATATGCATAATTCGTTTATACAAAATTTCTTTGCTGACAGTGTGGGCTTTGCCATTTGCCAATAACTTTTAATGGGGTTGTTGTGACGCAATTATGTAGATTTGTCGATGTCATAGCTCGTGTTCCTCAAAGAAACGCATACTCAATATGTCTAGCAGTTTCAGATTTCAGTATACAAGATTACCATTTTGATCGGTTGATGAATCCCCGATATTCTTTACCGAAAACACTGCTGCAACAGCTATCGTTTAAATATAGGAAATTTATTTATTATTATTATTATAAAAAATTGGTTACAAATACTTGCGATCTTACTTATGTTAGATTGGTGTAATGGGTCTGGACAATTGCAAACAGGAAGTTGGTTAACAGATTCTGAACAAGCACAATTCAATGTCTTAAACTTGAATTTTAAGTGGTTTCAAACTAATAGTGTGCATATTATTCAAAGCAAAGCATTGCAATTTCATCAAAATCGATTTGTCTTAATATTGGTTCGTGTGTAGGTACTTTATACAAAAATCCACAGATTTATTTTTTCAAAAACGTTGTGAGTCACATGTATGTGGAAATTCTTAGAAATGAACAATTGTCAGCCAAATATTATCTACATACATAAAACATTTGTATGTATATAGTAGGTACTTACTAGTTTTATTTAAATTTTAAGTGCACGATATGAAATCTTAACCAATTCACGAGCATCTCAAAAGCTGATTTTTTTTTCTGTTGGGTTTATCCGAAATCATTTATCATTCGCCGACGAGAAAAGTTATGCAGTATTTAGGTGCCAAGTTGAACTATAATCATACCTCGAGGCAATTGATAATCGACTCGTAGCAATCGAGTCGATTACCTATACATTATGTGTTGCCTTCGCGTAAGCCAGCGTGAGCATTTCATGACCGTTGATAAACAATACTTGACACTGCCTATGCCGAGGTTATTGTTTTTTTTATGCGTATTCAGTTTTTTTTTTTTTCTTTATTACCTCATAATTTTTATGCTATTTTCGTATGAATCACAAGTTTGTCTGAATGCTTGCTCGCTCGTGTTTTTATTTTTTTTGTTTTTACTCTTCCGGATTTTCATTCCGCCTTTGGGAGTCCTCACCTCTTATTTTTTTTTTTTTTTTTTTTTGCAATTTATCGAATTTGAGAGCAATGACATTAGTGAGTATTACGTGCGATACTATTGTGGCTTACAATATTTTTGTTTTGTTGTGTGAGTTGATTTGCGTATGCGAATTTTTTTTTTCTCTCAAAAGTTTTGGTGGATTCACAAAGCATTGTGAGAAAAAATTAATAAAACTCATGACCGTATTTATATTGTACACGCATAAGTGTATACATACGACATATATAGCTACGGGTCAGCTGTGCGACTAGACATATCTTATAAATTTTTAAATGTATTTACTTTTTTAATTGGATTTTATTGATTACGGTTTTTTTTTTTTTTTTTCAAATCCATTATGAATGTCTTACGAGCAACTTGTGGTTTTTAGTTTATTTATTTAGAATTTGATTTGCTTATGTTAGTTGGAGTGCTATATTTCTGATATGTTATAGACTGCATTTATATGTGCATATACAGTTACAGTACAGGCTTTCGAGGAACAGTTCTCATATGTGGTTGTGTAAAAAATAGGACAGTCATCTTTTCTGTTTGCGATACATATCGCATATGTGTCTATAAAGACTATAACACAAATAAACAATCAGTCTAAATATCAGTTACTAAATATAATAAACACCAATGTTTAGTTTAGTTTCGTTAAGTTTATTAGTAAAGGGTGATCCATTTCGAGGTTCCCTACTTTTTTAAAGAAAAAAACACAGAAAATTCAAATTTAATGGAGAATGTTTATTATCATTTAAAAGAACATTCTTTGGCATTTATTTTTTGAAGATTATGTCTATCAAATGTTGGCCGTTGCTACGTCGCAGATGGTCCATCCGTTGAGTACAATTTTCGATCACTCGTTCGAGCATTTCGACTGGTAACTGGCGAATGACACGCGTGATGTTTTCCTCCAAGGCCTGAATCGAAGCGGGTTTGTCGGCATAAGCTTTTGACTTTACATATCCCCACAGGAAAAAGTCTAACGGTGTGATATCACACGATTTTGGTGGCCAATCGACCGGCCCAAAACGTGAAATTATGTGCTCACCGAAATGTTCTCTCAATAAGTCCATTGATTGATGCGATGTGTGGGAAGTGGCGCCGTCTTGCTGAAAACCAAATGTCGCCGAGATCACGAGCTTCAATTTCAGGCATCAAATAGTCGGTTATCATGGCACGATAACGGTCGCCATTGACGGTTACGTTCGCATCGGCATAATTTTTAAAGAAATATGGACCGATGATTCCACCGGCCACAAACCACACCAAACCGTTGTTTTTTCTGGATGAAGTGGCAGTTCTTCAATCTCTTCAGGTTGCTCTTCGTCCCAAATGCGGCAATTGTGTTTGTTTACATACCCATTGAGCCGGAATTGGGCCTCATCGCTAAACAAAATTTGCCTCGAAAACGTCGGATCTTCTTGGAACTTTTCAAGAGCCCATAGAGCGAAGCGATGTAGCTTGGGAAGGTCGAGCGGCTTCAGTTGTTGCACAAGCTGTATTTTGTACGCTTTCAATTTAAGATCTTGACGTAAAATGCGCCAAGTCGTTCCATACGTCAGTCCGAGTTGCTGCGAACGGCGCCGAATCGACTCTCTACGGTCTTCGTGTACACTCTCAGCTACGGCCGCTATATTTTCTTCACAGCGTGCTGGACGTGGTCTATTCGGTCGAATATTATCCAATAATGAATGCTGGGTCTCAAAATGGGTGATGGTGTTGCGAATAGTACGCTCAGTAGGCCGATTATGTTGACCATAAGTTGAGCGAAGTGCACGAAACATATTCCTCACAGAACGTGAATTTTCATAATAAAGTTGAACAATTTGTAAACGTTGGTCACGCGTAAGTCTTTCCATTATGAAATGCCAAACAATACTAAACAAAAATAACATGACAGCATGACACGACTCACACGTGATCTGTCAAAAAATGCTATTGAAAAAAGTATCTCTACTTGGATCACCCGTTATTAATTCAATACTTTACAAATCCATTCATACAATAATAATGTAATATACATATTTACAAAATTTACAAATTTATTTAATTCAGACTTCTAATTTACATTTACTTTTAAAAATTCTAAAATTTTGTTAAATTTTTATTTCGTTAGGTAGACTATTAAACAATTTAAAACCTTTATAAACAATTGTGTTTTGAGCCGATAAAAAGGATTGATTGCATAATCTAAAGTCGTTTATGTTTCGCAACTGGTGCGGTTGTGCATCTCCAACCTGTCTGACCTCGCTTGTTAAGTACATAGGCGCGGCTCCATATTTGATTTTAAAAACAGCTAGCAGCGTATTGTATTTTAGCCTTTGCCTTACATTCAGCCATTTTAACGCGTTCAGCATACAAATTATTGGCGTGAAATGATTGCAGCTCCTGATTGTTTTGGAGCTTCTGGAGCCTTTCTGTATGACCTTGATTGCAGCATGAAAAAAGTATTGCAGCGCAAAACTCAAAATGAGTATTATAAACCATTATAGCTGTCATATCATCCATTTGCTTCCTGATTCTTTTAAAGAAACCAATTTTTTTTACATATGTAGTCCACGTGTTCGTGCATGTTTAAATTCGTATCAATTACCATTCCCAGATATTTTATGCTGTTTCAATAAGTTTACCGTTCATCTCTATATTCGTTTCACTTGCTAGATTTATTTCCATTATTTTAGTTTTTTTTTTTTCGTTCAGTTTTAATTTGTTAATTTTTAACCATTCAATTAATTTAGCTATATCGTGGTCTAGCTTGTGTCTGCATTCATCGACGTTCTTTCCCTCAGCATAAATCAATGTATCATCAGCGTATAAAAGAATTTTACAAAATTTTACTATCACAGGCATGTCATTTATGTACATAAATAATAAATACCAATGAGCAGTGACGATTTGAGAATATGTGCAAATTATATCGACATGTAAACTTTGAACAAATGCACTTACAGAAGGTGTGATCTAGTCGGCTCCAAATTTATCATTTATCTCTACAGCAACAAGAAACATTTAAAACTTACATGCAGTTGCATCTTATGCTAATTATTTATTCCCTTACCCACATTGTGTTAACATATAATAACGGCACATAAAATTCTTTAATCCAAAAACTACAAAAGAAAGTTGTAAACTTTACAAACTTAAAAACAAAACTTTTACCATTATCAAACCTAATCTTTGTTTTCTCTCTCTATCTATTATAGACCTTAAGGAAGTGGCTTGGAACGAAGAAAAAACCCTCAGCGATGCTCTAAGTTCGATAAAAACTCGGCGTGGATGCTTGAAAGTACACTGTAAAACACGTATTTACTAAAAAAAAAAAAAAAAAGAAATTAATTACATTTTCTTAAGAATTAATATTTAAACGAAAATTTATTATCATAATTGTTATTGTTGTTGTTGCTCGTTGCATCCTACTGGCACTTTCATCAATCAATCAACCACTATCACAACGCACACATACACACACAAATACTCCAGCTGTAAGTTCGATATAAATTCCAACTTACTAGACTTTTGGATTCTCGATTTAAGTTCGAGTATTCGTCGCCTTTGCGTTTGCACGCACGTGTGCAGGCACATACCCAACCACTACAACCCCAGTGTGTTGTCGGCGGCAATGCCGAATAGTCGAACCAGCGCCCCAGCTGATACACAATTCGATACATCACCTCGTGAAAGTGGAGACGATTCGGAAGATGAGAGTGAAATCCTCGAGGAGAGTCCTTGCGGTCGATGGCTCAAGCGTCGCGAGGAGGTTGACCAGCGAGATGTGCCCGGCATCGATTGCGTTCACTTGGCGATGGACACCGAAGAGGGTGTAGAAGTTGTGTGGAACGAGATGCAATTGTCCGAGCATAGAGATTTGAAAGAGCAAGAGGACCAAATGCGGCAAGTGTTTGAGAATCTGCTCCAGTTGGATCATCAAAATATCGTGAAGTTTCATCGTTATTGGACTGACTTGAAAAGTGACAAACCTAGAGTGAGTTTTTTGTTTTTTTTTCTTTGTTTGTTGTCTCATTCCTTCTTCACTGTCAGTTTATTAAATGCTATCGTCTTGTTATTGCAGGTCATATTTATAACAGAGTATATGTCATCTGGTTCATTGAAACAGTTCCTGAAACGAACCAAACGAAATGCTAAACGACTGCCTCTTCAAGCATGGAGAAGATGGTGTACACAAATTCTATCAGCACTAAGGTAGGGGCTTCAGCAATTTTTTTTTGTTTTTTTGTTTAATGCATTCTAAAGTTGTTTATTTTTCTTGCAGTTACTTGCATTCCTGTACGCCGCCAGTTATACATGGCAATTTAACCTGTGATACAATATTTATTCAACATAATGGCTTAGTTAAAATCGGTAGTGTAGTTCCCGATGCAATTCATTACAATGTGAAAATAAGTAAAGAGAACGCCGACAGCAGGCATTTAATGGCTCCCGAATACGAGCGAAGTGAGTCTAGAAACTAAAATACAATATAGTCCTTTCGTAATTTTTTATTTTTTTTGTAGATTTAACGCCTGCCGTCGATATTTATTCCTTCGGTATGTGTGCATTAGAAATGGCAGCTCTAGAACTCCAAGGAAGTAGTGATTCTAGTTCAGTGAATGAAGAGAGCATCCTGCGTACCATCAATAGTCTGGAATTTGAACTACAAAGGGACTTAATATTTAAGTGCCTAAAAAGGAATCCAGACGAACGACCCAGTGCCCATGAATTACTGTTTCATCCGTTGCTATTTGAGGTGCATTCATTGAAGTTGCTTGCCGCGCATTGCTTAGTATTTTCGCCGAAGAATCGAAGTGAGTTTAAAGAGAAAAAAAACAAAATATTAAATCACTTAACTGATATTGGATACAATTTCGAATGCAGCTCTCTTTTCGGAAACGATAATTGATGAAATGATGCAGCGGTGTAATCGACCAGAGATTACAATGGCTAGAATTGCAATAAAGTCGGGCGAGGAGATTTCCTATCGATTGGCAGATGTACCATCTGCGGATAAACTAGAAAAATTTGTTGAGGACGTTAAGTAAGTACATACTGTGTGATTCAATGATTTTCTTTTTTTATCAGATGATATGTAGATTAGTATGTATGTATGTATCTACCTACATGAGTGTTGTTTGAAAATAATATCGATTAGTTTATGCATCTGGTAGACCAGTTTCTAAAGGGGGTAGTTGCTTAGACAAGATATCGACCGTTTTCTTCGTTTTGTTATTACTTGTGGCTTTCCATATTTAAATCAAAATGATTTCAAGATCCATCTTGTTCTCTCTACATAGTGAAATGTTTATTAAATATTTGGTAGTAGATGTCATGTGAAGCCAAGCATTAAAATAAATATGCACGTTCAAAATTAATTAAATAATGTTGCGGTGAATTTGGGTACTTTTCTTTGAAATATAAGAGAATACCCTCGATTTTCGATATCTTGCAGTTTTCATTTTATTTTCGCGTCAAGCTATGTTGTGCATACAGCTTTTCAGTTTAGTTCTAATGTATAAAATGTGTGCGTGCATTGCAATTCGGACTTAGGAAATGTAGTTTTAAAGCTATTTTGAGTTATGCTGATCGTTCACTACGTGCCCAACTGATTTAGCCAACAGTGTCCAATTTTTTATTCAACTCAAATGAAAAATAGCTTTGTCACTAGTGCAAAAACTCATACTGCTTGCTTTGAGTAACACTCTTGAACACTCTGTTCCCATGTCATAGGAAGACCTCTTTATATTCAGGGTTAACCTATCATCTATATGATACTTTTTTTATGTTTAGATTTGGTGTTTATCCTCTGACTGCATTTGCTGGAAAGAAACCCCCTCATTTTCGGTTAAGAGCTGTTTCCCCAGAAACCGCCGATTCCGTTAAATCGGTAACGCCAGAAGCGGTGGACGTCGAAACCCGACGTATTGTAAATATGATGTGCAGCGTAAAGGCGAAAGAGGGTAGTAAGGATTTATCGGTAAGCATTTCAACAATAAACAAATAAACAGAATAAAATTATTATCTTCTAAATTTATATAGATGACGATACTCCTTCGGATGGACGATAAAATGAATCGCCAACTAACTTGTCAAGTAACAGAGGATGACTCTGCCAGTGTGCTGACTAGTGAATTGGTTCGGTTAGGCTTTGTGCATCTTGTAAGTTTCATTTGGGTCCTCCAATTTGTTTCGAAAGTTTTTTTTAATTTAAAAAAATTGCAGGAGGATCAAGAAAAGATCTGTGTTCTTCTGGAAGATACGCTTCGGGGTAGTTTTGCTAGCCAGCAGCATCAATCGTTAGAAATTAGTGCTTTAAATGAACCATCTAGTGATAGTGGGATTAAGAGTGTCTCATCGAATCCGACGGGTGAGTGCTTAAATATAAAAAATCAATGTTACTATTTTTAAACAGATACATCCTTACACAATATATCTACATCATTTATCTGTCTCTTGTCTACAATAATAATTATACATACACCGAACACTACCACGTTTAAACCACTTCAACCAACACCGCCATTCTCAAGTGGTGACACACATACTTTTATTATTAACTTTATGTATCTTCATTGTTTTTCATTCGCATTGCGAGCAAAATGCTTCTAAATACAAAACATGTCCCTACTTTTGACTGTTTTTAGCTTTTATATACAATTTTGTCAGGTGTTTATCGACAAGATCTCGCTTCCAAGCTTTGTGTAATTTTTTTTTATTAAAGAAAATACTGGATTATAATATGTGATGGACAAACAAATAAAACTTTCTTGCCAGCCCGAGCTGAAACGATGACAAATTTTGTTGTTATTTCGTTTCAGAAGAGATTTGCTGAGAGGAAACTTGGAAACGGGACGATTTATCGTTGCGTTCCACTACGAAATTTCTTCAAGGTAACTATGTGTAGGGGTTTGGTTTGTTTTTTTTTTCATACTGTCGTATATAGAAATGTATAAAATGTACTTAGTGTGATCGAAACAAATTGTATTAACTCCTGAATTTAAACATTGAATTTCAGGATTTTGGAAAAAAGTTTCATTACTATGGCAAACTAGTTTAGCAAGTAAGTTGCGAGCTAGTCTTAAAAAATAAAATCAAAAACGCATTTATTTTTAAATCTCGCCATTTCTTGCTTCATTATTCAAAGTAAATTAACAAGTATTATCATGTCATTTTTATTAAACATTTTCTAATCATGGTGATTGATATGATTAATTGGTTAAATATTTAAATTGCCATGTTTTTAGATTTTGAGTAGTAAATATCACATAAAGTAGACAACTATGTTTTTGACTTCTCATTTGATGATTTTTAGATGAATTTGGGGGGTTATTCATTTGAAGCGAATATTCGTTATTTAGTATTTGCTTTATTGCGGCGAGCAGTTGCCACCCATTAGTTAGTACTGACAGTATATTCATAGCAGCAAAAATGCTCGTCGTTCACTGAATGTTCTATAATCAACCAAAAGAACTCAAGTTGCTCTCATTAAACCCCAGCATTTGATTTAAAATTAATCATATTTTTTGATTAGACATAGCTGAAAATTATCGAACACCTTGAATATTTAATCGAGTTTTTTACTAAGTTAACCATAGTTTTCTGTTGATGAGCGGGTGGTAGTGCTGGGACAGTAGTATCGGTTGTAGATAGTTAGTTACCAGTTACTTCTGACTAATTATATCAATTTAAAATTAATCAAATAAGCAAATAAAAAAATGTAAGAACGACGTATAATGTCGCAAGAGACAGCAGCTATAATTTTGTTCATCCGCTGAAGCACCCAGACAAGAAACTGTTTTTATTTTATTAATTTAATTTATAACTTTGAGGTGTTATGCGACTTTGTAAACTCTCACATAATTTTACAAAAACCCTGCGTTGAAGGATTTTGAAGAAACCAAAAAGCAACTATTAAAGACTAAACTTTTTCTGCCAACGATTTAATTTTCTTCTTTAAAGGCAGTAACTAGTAAGCTAGTTAATTTAGAGAAAATAGAATATTATTCAAAATAAAAAACACAAACGTACGTTAATCAATGTCATGGTTAAACTCGTTTTACTTTCCAAGTTTGGTTGCAATCATCAACATTTAGAGGGACTAATCTGTTTACGAAATTTAGTTTTTAATTATTAACGGTAAGGTGATATATCGGTAAACTTCTTCTTTTTATTTTGAAATACATCACTCCTACATAATCTACAACACAAAAAAAATATTTTAAAATTAAATGAATCTGGTTTAACCTTGTCCATAACAAATAACTCTGCTTAACCTTGTCGCATCGAAAATGAAAAGTTAACGACTGGTGAATTTTACAAAACTAAGCCATCTTTGGTTTTGATTTCAAAACGTGTGCTTTGCATTTTCTTGGTGCGAGGTGGTATCCTCAGTCGAGTTATAAAAAGTGGGCACTATTTCTTTGCTTAAAGCTATTGTTAGGTTTTTTTCTCAATTTCGTTTCTACATAAAATTAAATGATTTGCTTTAAATTATTGTGTAAAAAGCTTTGTTCATGTTATAGGATAAGAATATGTTGTATTTACATTCGCCTCTTTTAAATAATGTTGCCTTTACCAAACTAAAATTTAGTTAACCCTCTACTGCATGAAAAAAAAATTGTCGGACTTTGAAAACAAATTTTTAAAGTTATTTGTGAAATAAAATTTTTAAAACATAGGCCGGTTTTTAAATAAAGCAACAGAATGCAACAGAAAACCATTGGTTCTTAGAACTGTTTATTTCTTCCGTAAATTTAAGCAAAAATTAAAAGCCATATATGTCGTTGTAGGCGGTAGAGGGTTAAGTTAAAAAAAAAATTTAACCAAAATACATTCATAATCTAGCTTGCCACTTAGCGTTGTACCTCCGGATAAACCTCTAGTTAATGCGGTCCACCTTACTACCGCAGTTAGTTAAAATATTGATAATATTCTTTTAAAATATTCAAGTCAATTCAGGTGTGTGAATAGGTTTAAGCATCCTCAATTCCTCCTGGACTTTTGAAATCAAATATGCAAGCAACTTCTATAGTAAATGCGAAAATTCTTAGCCAAATTATGTCCAAGCGTAATAAACTTAAAACTAAATTTAAGTGTCAATAAAGAGCCAACAAAAAACTTTTTTGGCTTTGCGTTCACTTCTACCCTCAGAAAGGAGTCTTACACAATTGTGTAATAAGTTACAGAAATCTACAGGAAAAAAACCCTTGGCTTAAAGTGTTTCGCATTCTGCGTTATTAGTGTTTTATAAATCTGTCCAGCTTAGTTATTTAAAGTTTTTTGTTCATTAAACGCATAAAATATGAACAACGATCGAAGTTTGAACTATAAAATTGTTTAATGGTTTTCAAGCGCAGGTAATGGAGGACTAACACATTATTTAATTCTAAAAAAGAGCGGTCCGATTAGTGCGCTTAAATTTCATAATGTTCGTTACTTACATACAAATTATGTATTTTTTTTCTTTTAAAATTAATTTTTACACAGTACAAGTTTACATTTCAAGTTAATATTTTTATCAGCTAAAGCTGATTTTCCAAAAAGTTGTTATTTCCTCTCGCCCCTTCCCGTGTTCTACATACATATATGTGTTCTACTTTTATTTGCAGTAGCTGGGGAACGAAACTGGTCTGTTGCTGATACAGAGTCTCCCTCCAATCCGACAGCAGGCGCACCAATTGCCACTGGTAGTGACCAATCGCCGTCTAGTTCAGGAAATGCAGCAACAGCCTTTACTGCAACATCAGTCAGTAATCAATCAACAGCACAACATCACCTGACTCAGGATCAGGAGAGTAACATAGAATTCCTTCAACAACAACAACAACAACAACGACAGCCAACACAGCAGCAGCAATTATCGGATACAAGTAGTAATCTTAAAGAACAGCAATATCAAAATCCAACATCTACAATTGTTTCTTCCGTCGATGTGAGCAATCAACAACAACAACAACAACAACAGCAACCACAGTCACATCCACAAGACACACAACAATAGCAAATTATTTATTTCTATAATAGGATTAAAGAGAAGAAAAAAAAGAGAAATTCATCAAATGAAGACAAACACAAAACTATTCGCAGTTATGCCAGTGATTATTCTTGATAAGAAGTAAAAAACAAGTAAATTAAAATTTAAAAAAAAAAACAAAACAAAACACTTTAAACAAAAAAAACTATAATAAAAAAGAGTAAAAATTAAAATACAACAATCTAAGCTAAGCATTCATTATTACTATTATTGATATATAATTACATTTATTATAATTTTTACAAAAACAAAACCGCAGACAAGAAAAAACAAAAAAAAAACAAAAAACAATACCTTTACCTTACCTTACCTACAATACATAATATGCATAAATATATTTTTTCAAATCATTGAAATAATTTGGTATCTGCACTCAGAATAGTATTTTTCTGTTTAAACCATAAAATATAAAAATAAATACAGATTACACATTAAGAAGCAAATAAAAAATTTACAAAAAAAAACAAAACAAACATTCAAGATATAACTAAACTATAGAAAGAGACAATTTTAAGATATAAAAACAAAACAGCAATGTTATTCGTAATTTAATGAGGAAAAGTTAACCAATTTAATTGTACGCGCGCTGCGGGAGATAAAAAAAAAAGTATTTAATTATTGATTATTGAGAAAACAAAATAGCCACTAAAATATGAAATCTACAGATCTAATAATAGTAATAACCAATTAATGTTTAATAGGAATTTTTAGTGAACAAGAAAACAAACAACAACAGAAAATTAAAATATTATAATTATTATTCACATAATAATAATTATACTATACACAGAAATATAATAAAAATAATAATATTTAATCATTTTTATATGCTAAAATATGAAAATCAATTAAAATATTATTTAAATAGGAAGAGAATTCAATGTTGCGAGTGTAATTGTGTTATTAATTAGATTGACGATGACGATGACGATGACAATGACAATGACGACGGGGGGGAAAATGAAAGACATTGACACTGATGGAAAGGATGCATTTTGAAGCGTTTCTTTGTATTGTTATTACCTATTTAAATAATTTAAAATTGTATTTGATAAGTGAGCTGTAAAACACAATGGATTTACTTATAACACATGATAAGGCAGAGTTATATTATACGAAAGTAGAGTAGTTTTGGGTGTGGACATAATCTTATAATTTGTATAGGGGAAACAACATGGTTCCCACCACATTGAAAAGGCTTAGAGTACTTTATGCAAAGTTGAGGGAGTTCTCGATTTGCTAATTTATACTGTTAACACGTTGGCGTTCAATGAAAACTCCCCAAGTAAATTCTTTTGGTATAAAGGTATTTGCATTTAAACGGGAGTTTCCATTCTGCATAATTTGGACATAGGGGCAAGTAGGACTTTGGAACTTTTCACAGAACATAGATTATGTTTTTTTTGAGAAGAATTGACATAGGGAGTTCTCATTGAACAAGACGATATGAAGTTAATTCGGAAATATACGTCACAGGGCTTTTGGGAAACTGTATCTCTTTCTCCTTGGCTTGCTGTTGTAGGTAGAAAACTCATAGGATATTCCTGAGTCACTTGTAACATGACATGGCTGGTGATTTTTTTGTGACGCACATTGTCTATCATAAGCTTTGTTTAAAGTCTGAGAAATTGCAAATAATTTGGATAACATTATTCAGTGTTACACACAAATCTATTGCGCCTATCAAATTATGTATACAGTAAAAAGTAGCACACCAAGAACTTCCTTTGGGATTAGAAAGTATTTTCAAGGGGAATTACCATGGACGAGTTGATGTTATCTTCGAATGATTTATTTATTTAATTCAAATACAATACAACACTGAAAACTTCAATTTTGCATCATTGATTCCATCACTCAAAACGAAAAACAAAACGGTTAGCCTAAATAATTGCTTCATAAATATTAGTATCTGTAATAGTTTTGTTTGATAAGGGTAGCGAGAGAAAGAGACACGAAATATAGAGAACTTAACGAATTTTCTACCAAACGACTTCCAGTCATAATACATAAAAAAGAAGAAGAAATTGTTTAAACAAAAGCAAGCATTAATATGTTTAATTTATCATGAAAAAAAAAAATAAAGTTATGAATGAGAAGAATAAGCAAACAAATAAAAGAGACACATTTAAGAATGATTTGTATATTTTTACTACGCATATTTTGTATTAATCGAGTCATATACCACGAACAGTTTTTTTTTTTTTTTTTTTTTAAATATATATATGTATATGTATATATAAATATATTATATAAATACTATTTGTTATTTTAATATTATTTAATACGATCCTTTTTGTCTTCATGTTTTCTCTTTAATTTTCATTTTTTCGTTTCCTAAACTTAGTGATTTATGTTAGTGACTGTATTTTATTTTTCACTTGGTTCTTTTGTAGTATTTAAAATCATTTATATAATTTTTCTTTTCCTTGTCAAACTGTGTTTTTTTTTTTTCTGTGGCAATTCTATTATTATTATTATTATTATTATTGATATAATTTTTTATAAAGAATAGACATAAAAGGAGGAAAAAAAAACTTATTAGATAAGCATGTTGTATGTATCGCAAGGAGGAGACATATTTTATAATATTATGTGATGTTCTAGTGAGCTGAGTGATTTTATATTTATATAATGAAAAAGTACATTTTTCCAAATTTATTTTTTATTTGAGCTAAAACAAAAAAAAAAAAATTAAAGCAAAAACAAAAAAACAATTCTGATCACAGTGTTTGTAAAACTAGTCGTAGAACAAAATTATTGATATTAAACATTTTGGATGAAAAAAAAAAAAAATAGAAAAACAAGATGAAAAGATAAACGCTAAAACGAAAAAAAAAAACAAAACAAAAAAGATAAAACCAGAAACCAATAAAGGATACGAAACAAAAAAACGGAAAAAAGATCTTAGTTTTAATAACGCTTTTAAAAGAGCAACATTTAGTTTCTCGTTATTTTACAGCATCATAAATGTAGTTGCGGAAAAATCGTAAGTTCTTATTTCGAATAATATTAATAATTCTTGTCCTTTTTTACAATAGTCACCCCTCAAATTTTATGTATTAAGAATGGAAGAACTGTCAAATGCGAAGCCGCTGTTAGTTAATTTGATATTTCAATTTTCCTGCACAGATGCTTAGCTTTATTAACTTTGTCGTATGCATTGGTATACTAATGTTATTGGTCTGTATTAGAGACCTGCATGAATTTCAAAAAAACCACATTCAAATGAACAATGCTAAAAATTAGTTGAATGAAATAGAATGCGAAGCCGTATGTTTGAGTGAGGGAGTGGTCAAGTAAAGGATCCGCCATCTAACGTTTTTTTTTCAACTAGTGCTTATTTCGCGAATGGTAACACTTAGCTCATGTCTGATTTGACAGTTAATTAGTTTTATCCTTCCGCTGAACGAATATGGTTGTGCATACGCTTGAACAACGCTGGGAAATATTGCGACATTACATTGAAAATCATGGTAATGTTGCAGAATGTGTGCGAAAATTGCGTACGGGTTTTGGAAGAAAAGAAGCACCGTCAGCTCCGTATGTTTGTTATCTCGTGAAAAAAGTGAAAGAAACTGGCATTATCATCGATAAACCAAAGCGTGAAAAGCCAAAAACAGTGCGTACACCCGAGAAAATTGCTGCTGTGGCAGAAAGTGTGCGTGAAGCGTCATCAACATCAATTCACCGTCGTTCTCAACAATTGAACATTTCGGAGACATCATTGAGACGAATTTTGCATAAAGACCTTGGTATGACGCCATACAAAGTCCAATACATACAAAGGCCTGAGATCGACTTAGAGAAGATGCCGATTTTGCCAAAAAAATCATCTTTTCAGATGAAGCTCATTTTGATCTTGGCGGGTATGTAAACAAGCAAAATTGTCGCATTTGGGGCACAGAAAACCCGCACGCATACATTGAAAAGCCGATATACCCAAAACGAGTCACTGTTTGGTGTGGATTTTGGTCCAGAGGCCAAATTGGACCATTTTTCTTCCAAAATGAGCAAGGAGTGGCCGTTACAGTCAATGGCGATCGTTATCGGGCCATGTTGCATGAATTTTTGTTCGCGAAAATTGAAGAGGAGGATATTGGAAAACATTTGGTTTCAACAGGACGGCGCTACGTGCCACACAGCCGAAGCTACACTCGATGTTTTGCGCCCATTTTCAAAAAAAAAAGTTATTTGGCGGACCCTATAGAACTCGGACGCACAACATTCAAACCAAAGAAAACGAATTGAATGAGTGGGAATGCGTTAGAATAAGAGGTTGCGTTTCGAATGGATTCCAATGACAAAACGGGTTTATAATTTTTGTTGTCTTGTCGCGCATAAAGAAAAAGAAGAAAGGAAAAAACTACAGTCTACCGCTTGCGTCTCTGTGCTGTGCCAAATTTTTCATTCCGCTTTACGCTTCATTTATTCTCATTCATTTCGCTGAATGCCGTCTGGTGTGGGACACAACACGCACCCACTTTGCTACTCATTCGTTTCATTGTGTGCCTCGCACTCACTCAATTCAATTCAATTCGTGTCCATTCAATTTAACGTATGTTGTGAGTGAAGCCATGCAGCTCTCTAGTCTGTATCCAGAAGTCGCCATACGGCGAAAGGTTCGAAATTAGTATTTTAAGTTTTTGGAGCGCTTTTTTTTATTTTGCTTTATCGTTTGAAATAATTGTACGTGTCATATATTAAACAGCATTCATTTTCAAGTATCAAATATGCAAAATAACATTAAAATCGTTAAAAAAAAACATCATTTTTTTTGAGGCGATTAAAAACGCATCTTATTTGGCAAAAATGTTTCGTATGACGCACTTAATTTTCCCTAAACTAAATGAAATAAACGATGAGGTATGGCTTTTATCGAATGTTTGTTTTGCAGTCATTACGAGTTTTCCGACATCATTTAGACTTCATCTTCAACTTTAGGCCCTGCCCTTGAAACATAACTTTACTCCGCATGAGTATGAAATAATATTTATTTAATTACCAAACAAATTAAAAATATAAAATCTATCAATCATTCAAACCAGTAAATTATAATATGTAGTCGAATTTTCTCATTTGGACCTTTACGTATATTAAACGGAGCACGCCCAGAGAACAAAGTTATCGGCAAAGTTTCTCAACTGTCAAGCAGAATCATGAAAAATATGTGTATTGTCTAACGTTTAATACGTTGCCTGCTTAGAGCCGTAACACCGCGTCTCAACGAGCCTGAACTATATCAAACTTCATGTCCGACATATCTTTTTCTCTTTGATTGGGCAAATTCTGTTATGATATTTAAATCAATTCTACAAAAGTACGGTCTGCAACCAGACATATAGATGTGATGTCTTGAGTCTTGACTGAAATTATGTCACGTGGAGACGGCTAGTAACCGCGCTAAAAATCTCAAAGAGATATAAACATTAAGCACCAAGAATGGGAGTATTTGCTATTTGGTCGTTAAAAACATTGGTTGATTCTATCTCCACTATTCGTAACAATTCCGGATCTGATATTTATTAATTGTTAGCATAAATTGAGCTGATACCGAGTTTTCCTCGGGTAATTTTTCTAAGTAAAATGTATATTTGGACAATAAATTAAACTCCATGTAATTGCAATGATTCGGCTAGAGGTGATGCAGTTAATGTGGGCAGAGGCTAGGTATTCTATTCCATGCTACGTGATGTTTCTTTTTAATCTTTAAATCAGTTTTTCACAATTTTGGCGTTTGGGTCCTCCGCTTGTATTTCTAAATAACAATAAAATTATGAATACTACCAGTTCTAACACTAGCAGCTCAGAAACTTGCTCCCTTGGCAAAAAGACCAATGTTTTGTTCAGTTGAAGACGCTTAAACGAAGTAGCTATACATACGCTACTATTCCACTTACATGTTTGCTAAAATCCTTAAAGTAATAATTTTCCGATTTTAATTTTTTTGTTTTCCTTTATTTTTATTTCAAGTAAATAAACTGACTAAACGTAAAAAATGAAAATTACATAAAGGTGTGCACATTTATATTGTGCATATATTACTACTCAAGTCAATTTATATATATATATGTATATTGTATATGTATCTTCATAAAATGGCGTTAAAATAATCAACCTAAACAATACATTGTTCTTGCATAAAAAAAAAATTAATTTGGAATCGATAAATGATTTGTTTGCCAGCCCGTAGATGACATATCTTAACTTAGTAACTATGAATGTAATAATAAAACCGTTTTTTTTTGGCAATTGTAATTTATAGCTGTTTTGGCAGTGTTCTTAAAAATCTGGAATACTGTGATCCATAATACCGCGTAGGAATGATGTCGATAATCTATAGAAGAAATGTAGAAATATACTGCACTGCCAAAGAGGGTGGCTCTAAAAGTTATACTTACTTCTTTACTAAATGCTCGTAAATGAATGTTGGGATAATGGTTATTTTAACAGTTGTTTCTGGGGCCTCACTAATAATCTTTACGATTTCTTTGTCCTTCATTGCCACAACTGTCTGGCCGTTAACTTCGAGTAGGTTATGATTAACAAGAACCCCATTACGAGCAGCTGATGAATCCTTGACAATAGACGTGATTTTACCACTTTTGAATACAAATCCCAAACCACCTTTGGAGTCTTTGAGTAATGTGATGGTTCTTTCAAAAGGCCTAGAGAGAAGACAAAATTATCGGGTTGCTTTTTTTTGCAGAAGAAGAAAAACTTTGTACTAACCTATCACGAATGACAACGGATATGTTATTTTTTCCTGATGATTTTAGCATCTTGTGTATTTTATCCACAGAATATCCGCAAACAAGTGTTCCGTTTAGTTGTAAAATCTGATCGCCAAATCTTAATCCGGCTAGTGCAGCCGGACTGTTCTTTACGACAATGCAAACGAAAACTCCATTGTCAATGGATTGTACACGAAGTCCGACTTTGCCCTTGTTATCCTTACATAGAATTAGCTCCCTAATGCTGTGTGTAACGTGAGCAACGGACGAAATGAGATTGTTTCCTGTTACTGGTGCTACAAGTGCCTTAGTCGATGGATATGGAGAGTTTTGTACTGCTACGGCAGTATCGATTGTATCATCAGTCATGTATCTAAGAGAAAAAAAAAAAGAAAATTTTACATTGAAACTTGCTACAATATTTGCAATGCTTTCAAGCTCTTACTCTGGCATATTTTGTCGAATCATCTCGTCGGAGAGTTCCAGTCCAAGGAAACTCCGTAGAGCTGGGTAAACGACGGCATTTTGCGATGTAACAACCGCCTGTGAAGGTGAGTCTTGATATTGGATAACTTCTTTTACCATTTCACGTTGATTTTGTACAAGTTTATCGACTTGCATGTCTTCGAGCGATGGATATAGCGACATGTTGGTGCTGGGAAAATTGAAAACGAAATACGAGTAAAGTATAGTGTGTTGTCGAATGAGTAAGCTGTTAAAGAACGCTTTTATTCTATTTTGTTATCTACACTTGTTATCTCTTATTATCTGCACGAATTAATTGATATGGCTTTTGTTTTAATATAGACTTGGTTATAAGATAATAGTATTGTTGACTGTATTACGTGAATGAAGACTGCAGAGTAGTATTTCGTGAGTCAGATTGGTAAATTTTTGTTTAATGAAAGTAATATTATAAATCAGTAAGTTCTTTCGGTGATTTACCATTTTTATCAGCTTTGTGAACTTAAGATATAAATACAATTAAATAGTTAGAACCAACGCTAAAAATGGCACAGCAAGGAACATCAAGTAATCGAGGATGCAAGTGCTTCTTGTACACATCTACTAAATGTTACATGTCCATTTTCAAGTCATTACCACTACTGTGGTGGAAGTTTTTTTTTTAATGTTACAATTCTTTAAAAACAATTTCCATAGAAAAATGCAAGTTAAATACTAACAATTTTTGGAAATGGGCATCTAATAGCACTTGAGTGACTATAGTCGAATGATCCGTCAATTAAGTAAACAAATATTTATATTTTGTTATGTGGGGCATAAACAAATCAATTTGACTTTAATGGTACAATATTATATAAAAATAAAGAAGAAAAAAAAGAGCAAAAGGAAAAAGATAAACATGAATTTCAAGCAGAATTTTATTATATTTTGAACGTAGAAGAATAAAGTGGGTTGAAAAAACGATTTCATTTGAAATAGTAATTTATTAAGGAGCCTAGGTGCCGTCGCAGTATTGGAATTCAAAAAGTGTGTTTTTTTAGTAACTGGAACCTTTGCGGTTACCAAGTTTTTAAATCTTAATCCGTAAGTTCTCGAACTTCTGAGAGTAGAACTATAGCTGCTTCGCATGAAAAATAAAATGCACGACTGCGTCATACGATACTTTCTCGGTACATTAAATGCGTTTTTGAACCGCAAAATGAATCGGAAATGTATTTAAATCACTTTTTAGGTTTTAAAAAATTTGATTTTCTCAAAAAACCGCACCTACGATTTTGATGTAATTTCGCACATTGAACACTTTTAACATAATTGTTCGAAATACAAAAAGTTATCAAAATCGTTAGAGCCGGTTTTGAGAAAACGAATTTAATTTAAATTTAAGAAAATCGTTATATGAAAAAAAATTTAAAATTATTCCGAAAATCGAAGTATGCAAATTTGTTCATCTTTATACATAGTAAAAAAGAAACTGTAAATTTTTTTAAATTCCCTTTATTAGTTTTCGAGATATTGTCAGTTTTATAAATTACCGTTAATCGATTTTTTTTTCCAAAAAATGAGTAGACAGAATTTTTGACCCAATCCTATATATCCTTAGTACAAAAAAATACCGAAATCCTTGGAACCACTTTTGAGAAAAAGTGATGTGATTTTCACAAAAAAAATGTATGGCTGGTTACCGTCATTTCAAAAGATAAAGCAAAAAAAAATAGATGCCCCGAGATGTAACCCCAAGAACCTTATACACGAACTTTGAAAGAAATCAGTCGAACCGTTTCGCCATACGACGCCCGGAAAGACAGACAGACCAACGGACGGCATTAGCGGACCCACTTTTTTGGACTTCTCTATAGTTGTAATATCATCCCTCATACTCACAATCAGTTTAAGTTCGAAATTTCCGCACGACCGCAATAACTTTCCCTTTAGTATACTAATGTATACGAGAAAGTTAAAAAAATCTGTAAAACCTTAAAGATGTAAATATGATTTATAGGCAGTAGGTACTCGAAGACTATGAAAAAGAGTCCAACTATTCGTAAATCTATCAACTCCGTAAATAAATCTTATAAGGTGTTTTTGGACTTGCTATATCGTATTGAAATTTAGAATAAGAATTTATTTATTATATTCTTCGAGCAGTGTGGTTTCAAAAGATTTTTAAGTTTAAGTTTTTGTCAATGAAAACCCATAATTATTTAAAACTTTCTACACATTCAATTTTAAAACAATTTGGACACGTGTGAACTGATCAAGTCGTTGCGCTCAATTTGAATGTCACTGCGTTCGTCTATTTTCCCACAAAGGCAATTCATCTTGTCAAATTTATTAATAAAATATAGCGAAACGGATTTAATGAAACTTTTATTTTATGTTTATTTATTTAGCTTATAATTATCTTTTTGCATAGACCGTTAAAATTCAGAGATTATTATCTATGAATAATTGATAAGTTATTCTCGATACGAGTGTACCCCACAAAACAAATCGAGTATATCAAAATCGAATATCAGTACAATCGCACTCAGTTGTCTTAGATTGCATGACTAATACCGTTCGGAATTACCAACAAACCGGTATTGTGTAATATTCGCTGGGGTAAACATCGCTAGGTCTGTGATTCATTAGACTGGGTCAACGTAATTTTTCATAATTCTCCATTTGACCAGAGGGTGCAAACATACAAATTTAGCTTTTGCTATAGTAGGAAATGAGAAAGTAATACGTTGACAGGGCTGCATAACCAAACACTAATGTCACTAAATATTCCATTCACGTTAGGCATTTAAATTGTTCTTTCTTTTAAAAAATAATGAACTTCCAAACTGTTTTTACAAATTGGAGACAGACATAATGAACATCAAAACACAATGCCGTCTGTTGCATTCAGTCCTCGGCTACCTCAATCAAATTATAAATATCGCATGTACTTGCGTTCAATCCTGAAGAAAACCTGTAGATTTACAATAAAATTTTGTTTTCAAAATCGATGAACAGCAGCATTACGATACCAACTTGTTTAAAGATGGCCCTTCAACATCTAGCTATACATAGCCAAAGGTCCAGGTCGTTGACATTTCAAAAGTCTTAATATGAAGTAGGTTTCTATATTGATGCTAATTACCCATGTAACAACCCCAGTTCCAAATTAGATAAAATGTTCAATCAAACAGAATTGTTTTGCATTAAGAAACCAACAAAATGCCTCCACTAAACAAGTAACTAAGCCAATTCCCACTATTCCCAACTGGAACAAAAAAAGAAGAATCAGACAATAAAGGAAATATATACATATGTAGGTACATAGTTCGGATGGAACTATCCCAGCGCCTTCTACCCACCCACTCCTACAAGAATATGCATTTTCTTCGCCCTTTGTGTTTATGTTCGGTTAAGTTTATTTTCTAAGAACTGTGTATCTTCATCGTCTCTTTTATTGCATCATTCAGTTAAAAATTCCACTGCATTTGAGAACTCGCTATAGGAACTGGCCTTTTGGGTTGTATGTAACGCAAAAACAATGCCCAAGAAGAAATAAAATTCTTAAGAATTTCACAATCATGAGACATGTATGACTGTAATTATGCCTGAGAAACACGATCTGTAGGAAGACGGTAGATTTTTATCAACTTTAATTTGAGTATGTATAGCATATTATTCTTTGTCCTACTTCAAGATGAAGTAGCTATCTGTACAGCTTCAACCTTTGAGACAACAAAGAAAATCCCTTTGCCAAATAAATGTAGTCCCTGCAAATGGCCACTTTAGCTTTTAGCTTACCTGTTTTCGTTTATATTTAGATGAAAATTGAACTAGAAATCAATTGAGTATCACAGCGGTTCACGATTGATTAAAATTTTCAATGGATAAATATTTAGATTATAATAAAACAAAACACTACAAACTTGGAAGAATGAAGAAACGTCGAACTACAAGTAAAGCCGAATTAGAAATGCGAACAGAATTAACTTTATCAATGCGTCGAGTCGACAACACGATAGAAGGCGATAGTGATAGTGGAGTGAGTCACTCCCACTTTGATGGAGTAAAGTAGCAATAGCAAAGCAAGCAGCTGGTTGTATCCAACAGCCAGGGGGGATAGGAGATCAAAACAAAACACTCGCACTCGCAGTTTAGTCCGTTTGTGAAATGTCAAACTGGTGGATGGTTGTGATTGTGAAAGGTGCTTACAGTCAGAGCGTATAATTGTGAATGGTCTCTTTTATAGGGCGACCGGCACCGGATTTGTTAGGAATTTAAATAAAAGGATGTCAGCATAATAAATAAATAGATAGATTTGTTAAAAACTGCGGTCGCCTGCAAATGTCATCCAAATCTGATCTTGTCCAATTTCTTAAAAACGTCAAATCTCTGGCTCACACGTATTCACAGTAAAGAAATATAAGAGAAAGGAACTTTGAAAATTTCGTATGACAACAATGTGGGTAAGTCAGTCAGGACAAACATTTTTACAAGTATATATGAAAAACGTTCTATTTAATAAAATTAAAACAAACAGCGTTTTATAGAAAATATTTTTATAAATATATAAATTTTCAAACCGTAGTAAGAAATTACAGGAAAATCGAACTTTTAGACAAGGCACACCTATTGTAACCTATAAAAAAGGTTCGACGTCGGATGAGTCAAACTCTTGGTATTATTTTGGCCAAGACAGAATGTTCGACTAGACCTTATACATATTTGATTTTATCAGAAACGGCTTTAACGATTTCGGTTAGTTGTTCCCCTGTTTAAGGTGACTTTCCAGCTGAAACTCTACGATGGCTTAGATTTTAAAACAAAGCAGCAGTGGCTAAAGTTCCCATAGCTTATGATTTTTCGGAATTAAATAAGTTAAAATTAATTACAAACTTACCTTTCTCGTGTATCTTTTTAGACTCGAACGAAGCCGAGTGAGTCAGCTTTTATATTATACAATAAATTTTAGCTTAACTGAAACTGTGCATACCTATCGTTTGAATGTAAATCGCATCGTAAGCCCCATTCCTTTAGCAAAACACATTCACAACTAATTAGAAATATTATGCTAGTTTTTAAATATGTATGTACGTTAACTTTGTTATTTTATCGTTAAACAACCAAGTTTAGTTCAGTAATTTGCAATGATTTTGCAACATGTTTGTGCGGTGATTGGTTTAATTTAAGGATAAAACCATGTAGCTATTAAAAAAATTTTCGTGACAGTTCACATCTTAGGTTCTAAGTTCGCGGTTGAATTTTCAGCGCGAAAACGTCTCCTTTTCCAGAATAATTTTCTAACATGTAAATCCTTTTGGCGTTAAAATCAATGTTGAAATGGCATAGCAGGAGCACGTACGTATTAAATAAATATTGCAAAAAGTGTGACAAATCCCCTTGATCATACAAATATAATAACACTAGCGTTAGCCTTAGTGATTTACTCGCATGAAATTTGTTTGAGGTCAACAGGCGGAAAAGTAGGGATTCATTCGAAGTGGGAAAGTTATGATCCCTAATTCCGAAAAAAGGAAAGAAAGTGATGTCATAAGGTCCGTTCCTTTCTTAATTTTCACTCTTCTTGTGGGGAATTTATTCCCACCCATTTGTCCGGTCTTCACAATTCATACGAAAAAAGAAGAATTATGTAGTTTCCAATCTGATTTTGGGCATTTTCTTCCAAAGTATTTTATATTTATCTTTATCGGTTAAACTCAGTCGCGGTATGAAGATAAAAAGAATCGGCCCTAGCGAGGTATCCGTCGGAACGGAAAATTCTCCGCAACGCATACTTTGTCGGAGACCCTAATTACATTCGAGGTATCCGATTTCGGAAAAAGAATAATTGAAATGCGACGCGCATTGATCTGACATGCGACAAATGTTAGATTCTGATAGAGATGTATAAAATGTACCGATATATGTCGACCCATATTTGTATTTGCAGAACTTTAAATCTGTATATGTTGACAGGGGGGAGGTATTTCATACTTAATACTTTTTTTATTTATAGTTCCTTACATTTTTTAACTGCTAATCCGAAAATCGGAAAAAATTCCGCGACCACTTGCTGTCGGAGGAGATCGGACAAAAAATGGTGTACAACTGTCACAAATGTCACTGCTAATTCATTTCATCGCACTGCAACGCAGATCATTAGTTGTGCGTTTTTTGCTGTCGGAACAATGTTCCGAACAGATGTTCCGAAGAATACCTGGAAGCAAAAATCCTCCGAATCGTAGGAAATCGGAGAATTTTCCGTTTTCCGAAGAAAGAAAAAATACCCACCATATATAGTCTTTTTTTTATTTATTTAAGAACTAAAAATATATGTATCACAAAAAAAAGGAAAAATTAAGATCGTTTTTTCTAACAATAACAAGTCCACAAATCGTATTAATAATTCAAAATTGTAAAAATTCGTTTAGCTACAGGCGAGTGGTCCAAACCAAACTTGACACACGACGTCAGCAGTTAGAACCATTTTAAAAATGAATTGTTTCTTCGTTTATGGAAATTCAGGCTAAAAAGATTAGTTATACGAAACTTCTAATAAATATGAGTACAATGTAAGAACAAGTCTTTGCGAAATTTGTTTAAGTCTTTGTTTTATAGTAAAACCAGCATTGCTGAACATGAATACCGCTAGTAGTCGTAGTTCACAATAAAATTGTTGAATTCGCTTTTTCGCAAGCTAACACGAACAAAATTATGTATTTATTTATATAAAAGGCGAATATTTAAACGAATTTTACTTTAGGACGAATTTGGTCTTTCGGCGATCCTGAAAGAGAGAAAAAGACAATTATTATACATAAGTGTTAGTAGACTTTTTGAAAAGTTACTACTGAACTGCGGAAAGCAAGAAATAATACATCAACTACCCAATAACATTTAGTTAAACATAAAAGTAAACGAAAACATGCTTTAAGAGAAAATAGTTAACATAAGGACGATACACTAACAAGTTAGAAAGTACAAAAAAAATAATAATAAAAGAAAAGAAAACAATTCAATAACAAACATGCCTCTCTTTTCGCTTTGAAGCTGTAACTGTTCGGGTTACAATACCGTTGTTGTCATTATTTGCAGCAGTCGTAGTGTTGACTGTTGTCCCGCCACCTGGTGTTATTGTAGTTGGTGCAACAGTCGACTCAATTGTAATTGGAGGCGGCGAAATAAGTCCTGTAATACTGATAAGGCGTTCGTCATCTTCGTCATCATCTTCTTCGGTAGTATTCTTCTGAGAGGGATTTGTGTTTTAATCGCGTAGAAAATTGTTGCGAACACAGCAGATGGATGTGAACACATTTACATGTAGGGGAAGTAGGAGAGACATAATTTTATGATTAAACATTGAACATTGAAAAGTGTGAAGAAAAACAATAAACAAAGAAAACAATTCAGAATGAAGGGTTAGTGATGGGGTATCATTAAAATCGCTTGTAGTTCGCTAATGAGATGATAAGGCAGCAAGCTATGATGGTGATTTGATGCTGTTAATTTATATAGCTTATTTAGTTATTTGCCAAATGCATTTTATTTTTGCAATATCAAATAGAAAGGACAGAAAACCTAGAAAAAAGAACAAATATTATTCTGAACTCTGGACAAAAGTCAAATGAATGTTTTTAGAAGCTGTCAGGAAGTAGACATAACTTCTTTCTTTATGAAAAAATATAGCTAGAAGGATCCTTATCAAACTTGGGGGGACCATCTCATCAGCTGATAGCCGAAAACCACGTATTGATATTCCATTTCTCCGAAAAACACCCTTTTTAACCTGATTTCTTAAGCTCAAAATACCTACACTTTTCGGTCACAGAAGGTAGTGCAGTGGCGTCTACCTTAAACTCACACAAAATACCAATGCCCATGCAAATCATTCACGATTTGTTCATCAGGTACCTGTCGCAGGGGGAATTCATTCTTGCTTGTGACATTTATCACTGTCACCTTTGTTTTGCTGTGCGAACATCCTTGCCAGTTGTTCTTCATTTATAGTTATTTTATTCGTTAAACCTCGAAGTCGAACGTTCACACTTTAAGGTACTATAACTCGAGTTGGGTTGAAAATATACCTGCCCGCAATACCATCGACCTACTCTTTCCTAATTTTTTGCTGCAACAATGAGCAGGTGTTCATATAATTAGAGATATTAGATATTATGGAAAGCTAAATGAACTTGATCGTATGAATTGGATTTCAGAGGCATTTCGAAAGAACCGTTGAGTCGGACGACGATAAATTAGATGAAACTAGGAGGAATAATAAACCCTGAATAAATAAGTTATATGAACTTTTGTATATGTATATCCAATAAAGGACGGACAAGACCATGAAGTTATATGGAATATTTTCTACCTTACTCATGCACCATGCACAATGCAACTACAATCCGAACACATAAATAATAAATAAACAAATAGAATAAGGATCAACATGATAACGACTACAAGCGACAAAGAAACAAAACATTCATTCTAATCCTTGGCGTTTGTAAATATTGAGATTTAAAAAAAGGTTTAAGATTAAAAATAAAAAATTAAAATATATATATATATGTTTATAATGTATACTTAAAAAGAAAAATTATTTAAAATGAACTAATGGAAACAAACCTCATTGTACAGCATAGGAGGATGTGTCTGGCGAAAGTATCGGTCCATTAAATTGTGGTCCCCGCTAACTGTTCCCACAGCAACATCACACTTCTCATTCAACGGTCCAGACCCGGCGGCTGCATTTGCCTTCCGTTCTTCCATCAATAACTTAGAGCTTCTTGGCATACCTCGAGATGTGGACGACAAATTCGTCGTCGGCTGATGAATGTAACTGCTTCGTGTGGAGGCAGAGCTGGGCAAATTCCGACGATAGTTAAACGACTGATACAGCGGCGATGTAGGTGGTACATCACATGTCACCATATCTGTTCCGAAGGTATCTATAAACGAGTTTGTTTGCGTCGTCGAGGCAGTGCGTGGCGTATGCGATGGCAGAGATCTTGCGGAACTGTTCCTCGGCTCCGCAACTGGTGACAAAGGCTGAGGTTCATATGATGGCAGTGCGTTTAAAATTGAATCAGTGAACCATATGCTGACTGCATTGTTCCAGTCAGCTGATGGCACTGGGGCTGCGGTCGAATTTCTTGAATTCTTCTGTGAGATAGGTGGAACTCTGGAATTGGTGCTTCGTCGTGGCCAATGGGAACTACAGTCTCGTGGCGAATCACTATCGCTTATATTACGGTTATACCGCTGAACTCGACCAACCGGAGTTATGAGCGGACACTCGTCTCCGGAAGTAGCAAAAAGGTCAGCCCATTCGAAATTTTGGTTATTCGTCTTTTGCGGTGGTAGCGGCTTCTTGGAATGGGAAAGTCGACTGTTCGATGTGCCAGCTGAAGCACTGTTAGCACCACCTACATTCGTGGAGCTGGGTCCACTTCGCGACACATGCATCTGACCAAAGTAGTCGGGTATCTCTCCATTGTTCGCAGTTTCACGTTGGTGTGATACGGAAGGTCTGACTGAAGGCCCATTGATCTGTGTACGGGATGCGTCCGGGGATAAGTGAATTGTTTTTAACAATCGATCAAATCGCGAATAAGCATCCTGCTGATGATGTAGGTGTACGAAAACGAATATAGCGCGAGTATCGATTTTGATTTCGATTGATGGTGATGATGGTGAGATTGTTCAATATATTTTACGGGGAGAAGGAATTGTATCATTCGAACGGGGGCACATAGAAATCAGAAACGAAAATCAAGGTGAAGAGAAAAAAAATAATGAAATACAAAATTAAATAAAGTAAAGCAAAAAACAAATTAAAAACTCCAAACTATGTAAATGAAAAAAAAAAAATTCATGAGCAATGAAATAGCTGTGAGGATTTTTTTTTTTATTTCTGGATAAATAAAGGGTCTAGATTTGTTTTTGTAAAATGGCCGGATTAGAAAAGTTTGAGTATTGCTTTCTGGGCTACCAAACAAAGCACTAAAGTAAGTATGAGTTAGTCCTGCGTTTTCCAAATATTACCAGCGAGCGGCGAAGGTTAACTTTGTTTTGTTCGACTAATGAATTTTACAAGGCAAGCAATAGCTGTAAAAATATGAGAAAGTACGCAGTTGATAAAATGTCCGATATTATTTCGACAGATGTTTAAGGTCCTACGATTGCTATCGAAGTATTAAAGAAAACCTGAGCCTGAGCTGAGAGACAAAAGCCAGGGTACACAAATGCTGGACGAACGGCGAACGTATAATAAACTTAATGTTGAACGGCTGATTGCCTATTTTTATTTTTTTTTTTCATTTTGCCGAGTTATACAGTGGTAAAGCGATCAATATGCATAATAAAATATGTCTCTTATTGCTCATCTTATAAACAAAGAACGCAGAACTCTCCCGTTTCAAACAAATTTAATGAGTTACTGCACATTTATATTACCATTTTCGACCAAGAAATTTGTATTAACGTTTTCTTTTATACTATTTTCTTTCTGTATTCCTCCTCCTAATAGTATCTGACATATGCATTCACAAAATATGTATTCCTTTTAACTTCTGTCGATGGCGGATATCTTACATAATAACTCTATTTTCTTCAACAAAAAGTCGTACCCTGGTAATCATTTTATAAATAAAAATTAAGTCCTTTGTCTTTGGTATAAACAAATTGTTGTTTTTTAAACATAGATATGAGCTCTCTTATTACATAGATTAAAGTCCAAGACATTTTTACATACTTAAGACGTTGAAATGGCAAAATAAAATTTTTCGATTTCATACAAATCCGGGGATTTTTGCTGTTCAGAAGAATATTTCGAAGCAAAAATCATCCAATTCCTATTTTCCATTCCGGCAGATACCTCGCTCGTGCCGAATAACCTGGAATTAAATCATCAGCTTGCCAAAAATTTACTGCGGGCTTTCGATCCTTAATAATTATTTTGTAATCCGACTTGAAATGTAGCACTTCTGGCTTCAAATTCTTCATCAATTTATGATTTTGTAGTCCTAAGGGTACGATCAGACGGTCATCCGGATGACATGCTGACCTTAAAAAAATTTTTTTTTTTTCAGACGGGATAACCACTTTAGGATAAATTCTACGTCATAATGACGTCAGGGTGTCATGCGGATGACCGCCTGATCGTACCTTAAGTCTAGTTTCAGCGTTTATTAAAACAAATGCATCAGGGCAACCCCCTAAAGCTGATTCAAATTCTAACTTGATAACCGAAGTAAAATCAATCACATACACCCAAACTTTGGCTACAATTAAAACATCCACCGCCATCAATATAATAAAACATTCATAAACAGTTTTAAAACATTTTTTTTTATTTTATTTGTAACTCGCATGCTTGCCCGGATATCATTTCGTGTGCTTTCTCTGCCTGTACTTGGTCTCCCTTGGGCGGAATATCTCCTCATCGGGCTCTTCGCCAACTTCTTCCTTGTAATACTCTTCATCTTTGTCTGGTTCAATTTCATCTCTCTCATTCGGTACATAGCCTTTGTTTCGAGGATTATCCTTCTTCTTGTTCTTTTCTTGATTCATCTTTTGAACCTTCTTGCTGTGTTCCTTTCGCTTTCGTTTCTTTTCCACTTGAGCTCGAATCAGTTCGATTTCTTCTGGGGTCTTTGAGATTGTAGTGTGATACAGTACCTCTCCCGTTAACAGACCATCTTCAATTTTAATCAACTCCAGCGTTAACCTTGGTCCGATTTCGTGTAATTTAACCGATGACTTATTGTTTTCGCATTCGATTTTTGGATTTGCGTCTCGAATAGTTGTCGTTTCATCGTCGTCTTCCATTTCAGAGTCAGATGCTGCGCCTCCTTGCATAAAGTAATCGGAAATATCTTGACATTTGGATAGATTGGGAATGGTGCCCTGAACAATTTTCTTCACGCCCTTGTGCAGACCCACAGGCACAATTTGTACACTGTAGTGTCTCATGTCAACGAGCTTCGTGGTTGGATTGTATGAAAATATTACACACCGCCGCATTGTTGAGATGTTCACCTGCGCCAGATTGATGGCAGGAAACATATTCTGGAAGGTAGATGCCATAAGTTTCAAGTGTTTGCCAGATTCTCCCGTGAAATTATTGAGTATAACAAGAGGCGAATGCTGGAACATTTCCTCGTTTACGTATTGCTTCTTGGAAATAGTTAGAACATCCCGAGCTAAAGTGAATTCGTGCACTTTGAATGTGAGTGTTGGTCCGCGCGGCATCCGAATGATTTTGAATGATAGCTGAGTAGCTCGCTTGTTGAATATTCCCATGTGGCTGACATTAAAAACGCCACTTAAGCTGACAAAGTCCTTGATTCGATTCACCTTCTTTTCCTTTAAATTCGAAGCGGTGAAAGGCTCCATCAATTGACGAACATCGAGAGTCAAATCTTGGATGTACGGGCATGATAGACCACGATGAATGATAAAGGAATGTGGTGCTGTTGCAAGTTCCTGTGGCTCTTTGTCTTCGTGTACTTTAACATTTTTCTTTGGTTTTCCTCTGGATTTTCTTACTTTGGGCATTTTAAATAAGTTTCAATTTGAGTTTTTTCACTTTTTGGAACCAAATTTAACTTGCAAACTGCAAACACACCGCACTACTGCACAGATGTCAAATACGAAAAACCTCGTGTTTGACATAGGAAAAGAGAGAACACAAAAACAAAGGAAATAAAAAGAGACAAATATATGGTTTATTGGTAAACAAAATGTATCTTGTGGAACTGTTCGTTTTGAAGAGAGGAAAGTTGGCATAACATTGAGAATTTGTTTAGTTTGATTCACGGTGGAATTTAATTTTATTTGTGCATAATCCATAAATAGGTGCTAAATTTCCGTGGGTTTTTTTTGGATTTGGTAGAATTTGCAAGAAAACAAGCAAAAGTAACAAATCACTAATTAATCATCATTCATTAAAATATTTAGGCAAATGCTGCATGATTCGCATTTAAATTTTTTCGATATCATTGGCTTTTTTCTTTTTAACCGAGTTTGTATGCTTTTATGTCCAAACTATAAGTCGTGTGCGTAATGATGTTAAAGCAGAAGTTTTTATTAAGTCCAAACTAAAATTATTGAATTGTACGTAACTATACAAACATACGCAATCGTTGAGACCTTGAGCAAAAATAAAAATTATAATTATGCTTCTTGTATTGAAATCGTCGTGGCAAGAGAAATATTTTTAGTTTGACAACGTGGTCGATTCATATATGTGAATTGAAGTTAAAGATATAAACAAATCTTAATGGCAATGCAATTTTCCTTAAAAATAGTTCAGTTATTGGACGCAGGAATATGTAGTCCATTCACAATTAATTTTGTTTCTCATAATGCAACATACCCATTAATTTCTTTCGCGAAATTCAACAATTCACCATCATTCGATTTCAAAGCAAAAATTTCACATCTAGATGTCAGCCATGCGTCAGCTGATTTTTCTTTGTTTACTATTTTCTTATCGCGGAACAACAAGTTTTCTTTCACTGCGCCAGACAGAGAGGGAAATAGCATAACTGACTTTTAAATGTATAATTTTACGAAACTAATTTATTTGGAAATGCTATTCTGTCACCAGTTGAAAGTGCAAGCAATGTATAAAAGCAATTTGTAGTAGCTGCCCAAACGAATAGGAATTTATTTATTTTCTGTAATCCGAGAACACTCCAGCATAATAAATGTTATATCGGGTTGTGCTTCTGAATGCGCTAAAGCAGAAAATAATATCTTCTGTGGTAAAGCTAAAGGAACATAATTTACTACCAACCACCAACACATTGCGCATATCAAAAGCCAACAAGGTATAGAAAATTTATTCACGAAGCGTTTCGTATATGGCTACCCTCGCCCTTTCTCTCTCTCTTTCGACACTTTTGGACTTTGACACAGTTTTTGTGATTTAATTTAGGTGGTCGAATCGCGCCGCAGTCGTGCTGTGAACAGTGTCGGTTATATTGTTCGGATTGCTGCTCTGATTGGACTTCCTATTGTGTATAATAAAGCGGCACCACCATCAGCGCCATCAGCACTTCCACGCCCAATGGCTGAAGAAACTAATCTGGAAAACGTTCTCCAGAACGCAGATCAACTATTCGATGAAAATCACTTTCAGGAAGTCGTTGATGTACTCGACAAATACAAGGTAAAATCGGTTGCGAACCAAACAAAGGCCTTGGCCTGGATATTGATTTTTCTATTACTATAGGGTTTTTTTTTTTCTTCTTTTGTTACACAAAAAGGATCAAAATCTGCCCGATATACAATGGAGAAAGGCCAGAGCCATGTATTCAGCTTCCAAAGCGATAAAAGACAAGCACGAGAAGGAAAAACAGGTTGTGAAATCATTTGAACTGATTAAAGTCGCCGTGGAGGCTGATCCAAATAATTTTGCCATTCACAAATGGATGGCGATTATATTGGATGCTGCATCTGAGTTGCAGGGCATCAAGGCGAGGATACTGCAATTGGATACAATCAAATTTCACATGGACGAGGCTGTGCGTTTAAATCCAAATGATCCGACATCATGGCACATGATGGGCGCCTACGAATACGGATTGGCAGAGCTGTCTTGGATTCAAAGGAAGTTGGTGGCGACGATATTTGCGTCGCCACCAACTGGTTCGTTTGTAAAGGCTTTGGAACATTTTGAGAAGGCCGAGTCATTAAAAGAGGGATTTTACTCAACCAATTGGTTAATGATGGGCAAATGTCACATCGCATTAAAGGAGAGTGAAAAGGCAAAAGGATATCTGGAAAAAGCAGCAAATTGCGCTGTGCTGTAAGTTTGATATGATACGATTTATGAAAGTTAGTTAATTAAATATAATTTGTGATTTCCTTTAGCAATGAGGACGACAAGAAGTGCAAGGAGGAAGCAGTGGTACTGCTGAAGAAAATCTAGATCTATTAAAAATAAATAAATGCCATTACAATAACTGATAACCACGTTCACTGGACTTATTAGAAAGTTTAGAATTCTTCCCAAGTTTTAGATGCTGACCTTTTTTTATAAAATATACTTTTAAATAAATTTTTAATTAATTAATACATGTACAGAGATGGTTTTTTGTTTTTTGGTGCTGTAAATGTTTCTACAATTCTTAAGATTGCTGTGCCGTCATCTGTTATCTTCAGTTCACTGCCATATATCACAATCGGTTTATTTGTTATAAATATGGACATGGAATTGTGTCCGAAAGTGTAACTAAATAAGATAACATTTTTATAGAATTCTTCTTTGTTATAAAAAAAAAAACAATCTGGTGTGGAACAAAGATAAGGTAATTTGCGTTTTCAACTTGAAAAGGTAAGTGATAACCAGCGGTTACTGTGAAAGACCTGAAGAGGTGAATGAGACAACTTGTAGTAGAGTCACTGTCAGTGGTGATGAACGGTGAAGATTGTCCCAAATCAACAATTAGGCAAAACGAAAACAAGTTTCTTTGGTTCCTGGATCGGACAATCTACCCCCTATTTCCTATTTAAGGAAGCGTGCATGATGAACGAAGGACCGGCCATCCTTGCCAATTCACAAGAAATAAAACCATCTAAACTGCACCCAACTCTCCAACTCATCACATACAAGAAACGATCTGTCGTATGTGAGCGCTTGGAAAAATTTGGCAACGTTATGGAAAAACATACAGGGTGCAGTTTTGGACTTGCACTTGCCAACTTCTTTAAATGGCATAAGAAGACAATTGAATGGACGCCAATGTTCCGGGTCAAAGCGTGAACGCAGTAGAAAGAAGACCTCGCATTACTATACGCATAACATAACAATATACGTTCATTGTTGCAAGGCCCGGGGCCATATAAGTTGCAATGTAAAAATATTGTTAAGCAATCAAATGCTCATGCGCGGTTATTAGGCCCAAAATTTAAGTGGAAACACAATTTCAGTTTGGCGAATTGGGAAACACACGATGAAACTCTCACATAATGAAACTGCTTCTCTGGCAAAACGTAAAGTACCAGAACGCTTCGTAGGAGCGAAAATGTGTGACAATTAAGAATTCTTACCTATTAATAAAATTCGATAAATATACGTTTTACCGCTGCAATCTGTAATTAAGAATTATGATTATGATCTGAGCTTGAACTTAGGTGTCAAATTAGCAAATAGTTTGTTAAGAAAACTCAATAATTGCAATGCAATATTAACGTTATTTAACTTCAATCGAAAATACAATTGATCAAAACGCAAACATATGCGCTAACCCTTTTAATAATTCAACTAACAAACTGCACATGTTCCGGGTGCTCATGCACTGTCAGTCTAAAACTAGATCGCTTATCATTTTATATTTGATTGGCTTAGTTTATTTTTGTCGTGTCTATTACTCATGACGAGCGAGCACTTGGGATGGATGTTTGCTTATTTTTAAGTAGAAAATTAAAGCATTAGTTTTATGATGCGATTTATCACGAGTTGTGAATTGAAAAATCTATCTATCTATACAGCGAGGAGTGCAATAAACTCAAATGCATGTGCATATTTTTAGCACAACATTAAAATCCATGTAGGGAATGTGAAGAAGCGATTTTTTCCATGAACATTAACACGTGAATGTCGAGTACAAGTGCACTGAATCTAATCTAAAAAAATGCGATTTATAATTACATATCTTATTGATAAGATTAGATCTGACCAACATCAAGGACCCATTTCCGGCAAGTTGTCGAAATAAAATTTGCAAATCCATCGATTGTGGAGCCGCAGAAAACACAAAGCTAGTGTGCGCCAATAGTTTTCTAATTAAGAATGCGTTCTTAACCGTCAATGAATTGACTAAAGTGGAAAGCTCACGCGATTTATAAGCAATTCATTTTAAAGTGGTTGAAATTATGCATTTTCAGTGAAAAGATCTTGAAGAGGAATTATACGATCTAGCGGTAAAAGCCTTTCACTAGCTGAGAGTGGAAAAATGTGTTGCGTTGTGTATATTGATTATGTAATGAATATATATGAATATATAAATCAACTGTCCTGAACGCGCATTTAGAATAACAATACATTGCAATTTCTTCTCGGTTTCAAGTTACAAATAGAAAGAAATTTGACGTGAACGCCTTAGAACACATGAAGTAATCAGAATGTACAAACTTTCTGTACAATGTATTTAAAAACTGTAGATTGATTTCTGACTGGGAGCGGTATAAATCAAGCAGAAATCAGGTAACTAAATGTATAAGAGATGCAAAAAAACAGTTTTTTTTTGCTCAACTCGATACCTCCAGAAATTCAAAAAAAGTTCTGTGGAATAATTTAAAAAAATGGACGCGCTTGGCAAACCCAATTTAAAAATGACCATGGATTTAAATTTCGCGAACCAGCTGAATAAGTTCTTCGCTTTATCGGACACAAATTTATTTGCTAATACCAGTGTTTCCGACAACCTGATTGAATCGTTCTCCTTTAACTGTGTTTCAATAGATGAATGTTTTGTATACCTGTGTTCAGTTAATTCCAATGCAATAGGCCTCGATGGAATATCACCAAAGTTTATACGACTGCTTCTTCCAGCAATAGTTCCAAGCGTTGTCAACATATACAACGACTGTTTGACTTAATCTATTTTCCCCACCTGCTGGAAGATTGCTAAAATTATCCCTAAACCGAAAAAGGGACAGAATAATGACATGTCGAGCTTCCGTCCAATTAGTATTTTACCATATCTTTCAAAGGGCCTTGAAAAATTAATGTTCAGTCAATTAAACGATTTTTCGGAGTCCTACAATTTATTGTCACCTCTTCAATCAGGTTTTAGAAAAAAACACAGCTGCATTTCTGCTATTTTAAAAGTGCATGATGATATTCGCATTGCTATGGTAACAATCCTTAATTTACTTGACTTTTCCAATGCCTTTAATTCAGTCAATCACATTATTTTACTATATAAGTTAAAATATAAATTTGATTTTTCGTTATGCGCGATTAAAATGATCAAACGTTTTTTGGACGGTCGTAAACAAGCCGTTGTTTTAGATACAATGGTATCCGATTTTGTTTATTTAAAAAGAGGTGTACCGCAGGGGTCCTTACTAGTTCCTTTACTTTTTAGTATGAATATAAATGATTTTGTAGATGTAATTAGTTTCTCTTCATATCATCTGTATGCCGATGACCTACAAATCTATTTTTCTATTCCATTGGGCCTTCTTGAAGATGGTGTTCTTAATGTTAATGAGGATTGATCTAGAATTGCTCACTGCGCTACACAAAATGATCTTACATTGAATCCCAATAAATCGCAGAGTATCATTATATACAAGAAGCCGTTGGATGAATCATATTTTCCTGAAATCTTTTTGATATAATTCCATACAAATCAACCGTTCAAAATTTAGGATTTGTTTTCAATAAAACGTTAACATGGAATGACCATGTAAATAGTATGATGATTTCTAGAATATATGGAAGTCTAAGGCGTTTATGACAAATCTCTTTATATTTACCGAAGAATATTAGGCTGACATTGGTCAAAACTCTTTTGGCACCAATTATTACATATGGTGCGCCCATATACAGTGGAATGGACTCAATCATTAAACAAAAATTAAATGTAGCTTTCAATTCATGTATTCGTTTTGTTCATTCTTTAAGAAGGTTTGATCATGTGTCTCATTAATGTCTCATTTCATAATTGAAATGTGTAAATTTCTTTTTAAATTGATCCAGCATAGAACACCGTCTTGTTTATTTGAAAAGATACGTTTTTCCATTTCAACTCGAACTAATAACATCAACATTCCCACAAATTCAACTTTGCAAACTCGCAGGCCGTTCTTCGTTTCGAGTGCCAGAATATGAAATAGTTTACCTACTCAAATTAAAAATATGTCTAATTTGAATGATTTTCTCCGCTCTATAAAGAGCCATCTCCTAAACCCTAACGTAGCTGTGCATTTTCACTCCATTTTTGTAAATTAGTTTTAATTGTTTATTGTTGGATTATTTTTGTAATTAATTAATGAATATTAATATAAATTTGTAATTTAATCAGTTAATTTTAAGATTCCAGTAATGAGATTCCCTTCTCATTTTATTCTATTATTTATAAATAAATTGAAATTGAAATGTACTTTGCATTCGCCTTCCACAAATTGTTTATTTCAAACAAAATGGTACATCGTATCAAAGGAATTATGACTGTTTTTTGTTACAGAAGAGTAAGCATCAAGAACATCCCAAAGGAAGAGTTCTGGTTTGTTGCGATGATTTATACGGTAATGTCGACAAGTCTAGAGTAGTCAATGAAGACTGCTATGGAGGACTAGGACAGACATTTTTCTGGTGAAGACATCCTAAGCATTTGCAAGTCATACGGTCTAATCACGCCTAGTCCCTTATAGCATGTATTTCCCCGGTTTAACTATCCTATCATTGCTACCCGAAGAAGTTGGGGGAGCGGTTAAATAATCCAAAATAATGCATAGCCTCTGAATTTGGGAAGGAAGATGTTTAATGAGCATGAAAATACGCGTTTATCTTATAGTCTAGTACAAGAGAACTTAAAATGTCACCACTTATTGCTTTGCTGTTAAATACTTGGATTCTTAAAACATGTCTGCCCCAATCTATGTCCATGAGCGACCTCAACTAAATATCTTTCAACGCCGCAAGCAAAATTCAGTCAAGGAAAATCTCAAAAAATGAAGGAAAAATTTGAGGAAATCAATAAAACTTGGGGTAAGCGATTTAAGGAAATTTATAAATAAATGACAGGCATGGTTAAGCGCATTGACCTTCTTGAACACCAGCACCGCTATATAATCGAATAATGGAGATATTATAGATCTTTAATAAATTTTCAGCGCATTGGAAAGGAAGGAGGTTGCATGTTACGCAGTACATGCAAGGAATACCAGCGCTCCCAGATGAGAATCCGGAAAATTGATTTATCACCTCTGTCGCCTTTCTTACAAAACGCAGCAACAATACAGCCGCAACATCTCCCATTGTGTTAAAATTTAGCAACTCTCAAGAGCTGAACGCCTTTCTCTACGATCTTCTTATTGAAAAAAAAAAAACTGAAAATCTGCTTGCTGCTACTGCGACACATCAATCGAAATTGTGCCAACTCATAAGTAAGCCTTTAAAATATTGTATTTCTATTCTATTCACTTTTAAACGAATCCATTATTCACTGACCTCTTTAGTCTTTACTATTTTTAATTGGAATGCATTTTAATTTTTATTCTAATGAATAATACAATGTTAGAAAATTAATACAGTGCGAATGAAAAATTAACGCACACTATGGTCAATTTCCTCTACAAGAGTTCCAAAACAGAGAGATTATCAAACCAATCGAGCACTTCCAATCAACGTATGTTCTCGAAATAGAATTTGCGGAATAAACACAGGGAAACATTAAACATAGGTGGCGTGGTAACCGGGCATTATATGTGGACGTATTTCGGCCGGTAATCACCGACCACTCTTAAATCGATTTTAAATTTAAGTACCTCATAGTTTTAAATTTTTGCTACGTATTCACCAACCAATAATAGGGCTGTGTCTATGCTAATTCGAATATGCGAAAAAATTATTTGTTCGCTCTTTTTCGAACTCTCTCTCTCTCGAACATGCAACGTCAGAATGTCTATGTGAATAAAAAAAATGATTTAAAATGAATGTGCGTGTTTAAGTTTTTATTTGTGCGCCAGAAGAGAGATCAGAAGAATTACAACCATTTTTGGCTCGATTGGAGATTTGAATACATGTGAAAGGTTATTGGTTTTGCTAGGGCTCTGCGTTTCGCCTAAGGAGCCTGTTAAAGAAATTGTTTCAGGTGCATTTTAGGAAATTGTTTTTTAAACAATCTCGCGAGGCCTTAGCAAAACTCATAAAAGCGCAATGTTTTAAAGAAAACTATATTACCATTCATATGCCGTATTACCATCTCATCTACAATAGAACCACCAATACCCGTGATTTATTCATATAACGGGTGATCCAAGTAAAGATACTTTTTTCAATAGCCTTTTTTGACAGATCACGTGTGAGTCGTGTCATGCTGTCATGTTATTTTTGTTTAGTATTGTTTGGCATTTCATAATGGAAAGACTTACGCGTGAACGACGTTTACAAATTGTTCAACTTTATTATGAAAATTCACGTTCTGTGAGGAATGTGTTTCGTGCTCTTCGCTCAACTTATGGTCAACATAATCGGCCTACTGAGCGTACTATTCGCAACACCATCACCCATTTTGAGACCCAGCATTCATTATTGGATAATATTCGACCGAACAGACCACGTCCAGCACGCTGTGAAGAAAATATAGCGGCCGTAGCTGAGAGTGTACACGAAGACCGTAGATAGTCGATTCGGCGCCGTTCGCAGCAACTCGGACTGACGTATGGAACGACTTGGCGCATTTTACGTCAAGATCTTAAATTGAAAGCGTACAAAATACAGCTTGTGCAACAACTGAAACCGCCCAACCTTCCCAAGCGACATCGCTTCGCTCTATGGGCTCTTGAAAAGTTCCAAGAAGATCCGACGTTTTCGAGGCAAATTTTGTTTAGCGATGAGGTTTACAATAGGTATGAAAACAAACAAAACTGCCGCATTTGGGACGAAGAGCAACCTGAAGAGATTGAAGAACTGCCACTTCATCCAGAAAAAACAACGGTTTGGTGTGGTATGTGGGCCGGTGGAATCATCGATCCATATTTCTTTAAAAATTATGCCAGTGCGAACTTAACCGTCAATGGCGACCGTTATCGTGCCATGATAACCGACTATTTGATGCCTGAAATTGAAGCTCGTGATCTTGACGACATTTGGTTTCAGCAAGACGGCGCCACTTCCCACACATCGCATCAATCAATGGACTTATTGAGAGAACATTTCGGTGAGCACATAATTTCACGTTTTGGGCCGGTCGATTGGCCACCAAGATCGTGTGATATCACACCGTTAGACTTTTTCCTGTGGGGATATGTAAAGTCAAAAGCTTATGCCGACAAACCCGCTTCGATTCAGGCCTTGGAGGAAAACATCACGCGTGTCATTCGCCAGTTACTAGTCGAAATGCTCGAACGAGTGATCGAAAATTGGACTCAACGGATGGACCATCTGCGACGTAGCAACGGCCAACATTTGATAGACATAATCTTCAAAAAATAAATGCCAAAGAATGTTCTTTCAAATGATAATAAACATTCTCCATTAAATTTGAATTTTCTGTGTTTTTTTCTTTATAAAAGTAGGGAACCTCGAAATGGATCACCCTTTACGTTGTCTGGTGTTATAAATAATAATATTTACGCATTTCTATTGCTGTTTAGGGTAGCTGTCCAGATAATACAGATATATCTCGGCTTTACGCATGATTGATAATAGATTTTCAGTGCAATTCTATAATGGTATTTTATTTGGTGACGGAACTTACGCGGGCAAAAAAACGCTATTGCACAATTAGGAGTACCATCAGCAAACTCTTCGTGTATGTCAGAGGTTTTCCAGCTCAGGTTTTTTTCATATCCATTTGCAAAATGATATGATATATCAACTGGCACAGCTAATTTCGAATTTTCGCAGTTAATGAAGTATATTATTGCTCTCACCTTAAGAGTGGCTGGGACCTTTCTTAAGTTTTATGGGCGCTCGTAAATCTAAATCTGGTGAATAGGTTTACGAAGCTCATAGTTTAAGATTCGTCGGTGAATACCGGCCTTAATATCTTTCAACATTTTTTTTAACACCATAAAAAAATAGTAAAATTTTTCTAAATTACCTCTATAAGTTTTTGAGATATTTGCGGTTTTATAAATTACCGTTATTCGCAGTATTTTTGGCCTCATCCCAAGTATCCAAGGTGCAAAGGCAACAATAAGTGATAAGTGATTTTCACAAAAAAAAAAAAAAATTGTATGGCAGGCACCGTTATTTAAAACGATAAAGCAAAAATTAAAAAAAAAACGCCGCGAGATGTTACTCCAAAAACATTATATAGTACTAAAATCACACCAAAACCATATATGTTATAAGAGAACTTTATACAAAAATCGCCTTTGCCTTACAAGTCAGTCACAAAAGTAGTGAGATCCAAAAAAAGAGGTCCGCCGAGTTTGTTACTGAAAATTATAAAATGCATACAAATTGTATTTATATTTTTATACTTGGCAAATATTCTAATTCTTCTCTTATAGATATCTATAACCAAAATACCAGGGAATGCCCCTGATTTACATCGGAGGCAGTTAGCTCTATAGATAATGAAAGCACAAAGTGCTCGAATGCATACAAAGCGGCGCATTACTTCTCTACTTACATCGTACGTTCTTGAAAGAAAAACTATTTTGCAAAAAAACTTTAGGCTAATTAACGCAAAATCGGTGTCTCTAGGGTTAACAACGATTGTAAATGTATTGCCGATCCCGATGAGATTAATACTTTTTTCCTGGGCTATGATCCCAACAGTATTACTTGTTGCTATTACAATCGGAAAGAAGACCTTGTTGACTTGGTACTAAAATATGGTAGACTTACTTAAAGAAATAAGAAAGGATTCTGATTCTGACAGGATGCTTGCTAGACTTCTCGAGGGCATTTGATAAAGAAATCACGAAAGCTTAAGAAAAAGTTTGGGTTCAGTTGAATTCAGCTGAAATGTGACAAGTAATTGTCTCTCCGGTAGATCTCGAAGTGTTATTTTCGGGGAATGCTATTGATCTTTTTTTTAGCTTCTGACTCGCCGATGAGATTTGGCTGCGCCTCGACCTAAAAGATCTTTTGTGCTAAATGTCAGAAATATTGGTTAGGAGAGTAGCGCCTCTACTTTCCTAGTGTAGCTAAAGATAAGTTCAGCAGAAGAGTTCTTTATAGCATCAGTGCTTATTACTTCTTTAAGAAAAGTTGTAAAATTCTAATCCGTAATAGGGCCGGGCACTCACATATGATGTGCTCTGCGCTTTCGTCTGAACGCTCCAATACAATGTACATAGTTTTTTTTAAAAATTTACTACAGATTCAAAATATATATTGAGAGAAAACATTTTATAAAATTTCATCTGCTACGCCCACTTTTAATTGCGAATTTATTTATATTTATTTCGCTAACAAATTCCACCTTGTCATATAACCACCAGACTGGCAAGTGCTACGACTGGAAAGAGTATGGTGGGCCTCTCCTGCAGCATATAAACAAAACAAATACAAGAGATTGAAATAACGGCTTGGATCGGTAGTTCACAATAATTATCATGTGTCAACATTGACCTCTTATTTGTCTTAACAAAGGTCCTTAATGCAATTTAATTGTTTGAAACCTGTACCTTGACAACAACTACCATACAGTTGTGCTTCATTTAAATAAAATGTGATGGAACTTAAAAAAAATGTCCAAAGACTCTTAAATTTCGTTTAACAAGCCCACAGTACCTTGTGGTATTTGTTATTTAATGTGAGTGACAAGCGAAATCATTTCGCATATAGTTTATAAAGGGTGTTTTTTTAGAGGTTGGTTTTTCGAATAGAGATAAAACAGACATTTTGTGGTCAAATCTGGCAACTCTAATGACATTTATGTTCAGTTTGGTTTGCCAATTTCATCATGAACAGGTTGAGAAATGAACAGCGCTTGCAAATCGTGCAAATTTATTTCGAAAATAATGGTTCAGTTCGCGAAGTTTACCGCAAGCTCATTTTGGGTTGAATGGCTACGTCAACAAGCAAAATTGCCGCATTTGGAGTGAAGCGAATCCAAATGAGACCCTTGAAACGCTATTACATACACAAAAACTGACTGTTTGGTGTGCTCTATGGCCTGGTGGAGCCATTGGGCCATACTTCTTCCGAAATGATGCTGGAGAGTCAGTTACCGTTAATGAAGACCGGTATAGAGCCATGATAACCGACTATTTTGTTCCCGAATTGGATGGCATGAATGTGGATGAGATGTGGTTCCAACAAGACGGCGCTACATGCCACACAGCGCACGTCACAATCGATTTATTGAAGGAAACATTCGATGAGCGCATAATTTCGCGGAATGGACCTGTCAATTGGCCACCACTGGATTATTTTCTTTGGGGATATGTGAAGTCGCTCGCCTACGCCAACATACCAGAAACGTTAGGAGACTTGGAAGCCAACATTCGTGGCGTTATTGCCGACATACAGCCCCAAATGCTTGAAAAATTGGTTGAAAATTGGACCTCTAGACTTGTCTTTGATCGGCCACATGCCCAAAATCATATTTAAACATTAATGGCATAAAATTATCCTTCCAATAAAGTCAAATTGATGGATATTAAAACGATTTTCTTGTGTTTTATTTCAATTCGAAGTTCTATACCTCTGAAAAAAAAACACCCGTATATATACTAGAAGCGAAACTTAAATGGAAATCGCACATAAAGAAGAAACTGGGAGAGCTCGTTATTAAATATAATCAAGTGCATTAGCTGCTTGGTCGATTTTCCAGACTTAGCATGCAAAACTAGCTGCTTTTATAGAAGCAAGTTCTAAAACACCGCTTTGGACGTATGGTATACAACGTTGGGGTTGTACCAAAAGAAGTAACATTAATATTTTACAAACTTTTCAAAATAAAGTGCTAAGGAAAATTGTTAACGCCCCGTGGTATATCGGAAACGGTGATATTCAACGAAGACTTAGGTATGGCTACCGTCGAAGACGTAATAAAAACATTTTCCCGTAAGCAACGGAAGCGGCTTCATAGCGTACAAATTCTAAATGAATCGAATCTAGTGCGCCGACTACAACGGATAAAACCATTCGACCTAGCGCAATAAGATGTAACCGCGGGCAATTGGCGGTATTAGCAGGTATGTACTTCCCCTGGGAGGCTGCCTGACAAATGTATTTTGAAGGGAGGTGTTTTTAGTGAGTAAGAATCTCACAGTATTATGAGCACGTGCGCCATAATGTCTCAAAAAAATTGTTTATATTAGTGGTCTTTAGCAAAAGCCCGTTCCTTGTGATATCACCGTAAATCAAAAAAAATCTCTACTCGTAAAACCAATTAGTGCGTCTGTTGAACACACCGGTGATAGGATAGTTTAATACTAGATCTGTTCTGTGTTAACACATTTCATTAAATGAAATATCAAAAATAAACAAAAAATATGAAGAAACGTTTGGTTAAATTTGTCTTTAAAGAGTCACATCACCCTTCTTCTACTTTTGCTTCGACAATTTACTCAATCTGGACATTTATTTGGAAAACGTTGGACTATTTATCCATTAATTATTTACTATCTATCACACACTCTAAGACAATAATCATGCAAAATTTACATTTTTTAGTCTATGTTTGAAAACGGAAAACAAAAACACAAAACAGTTTTCTCAGCGCAAGTTTTCTTTTCTAGAAAACAAAATAAACTAAGTCGCTCTCAAAAACAACGAATTTCTTATAGAAACAAAAAAATATATCCAACTTAAAAGCAACAAAAACAAGAAACATACTTAACGAGAACAAAATTGAAAATCGAAATCAAATATAAGAATGACAGGGGTAAACGAATGCACAAAAGAATTGATAAACGACATAAATACAAACTCTAGTTGAACAAATCACACAATATGCTATACTTACGTCGGTGTTTTCCCAGCGGTATGTTGGCGAATGGCTTGGTTCTTTGGCAGTTGAAGAAGGTCTAGTTTTACGATAGTCTTTCAGAAGCGAATCTAAAAGGATATAAGAAAAAAAAAAAAAAAACAAAAATGCTAGGTCACTCTGGCGTATGTGGAATTTAAAAATGGAAGTAAAATGTACCTTCCGAGTAACTTAGAGGAATTGATGAATTTAGTATTATGCTGTCGTCTAGGTAGTCACCATTGTTGGAATGGAATTTGGGTGGTTCAAACAGCGTTTCCATAACGTTATTCGAAAACATTGCCTGTCGCGAGTTGTGAAGAGAAACTATGAAAAAAAGAAAACAAACTTTAATAAAGAATTTACTTTTAATCCTAGGTTGGCAAATGACTTACTTGAATTTGCATCAGACGATGGATTATTTTCTGTAGGACTTCTACTATCCAACAGGGACAATGTTCCGCAACGATGATTTGAACTACTGCCTGTTGGGCGTCTCGACGAACAGGCACCTCCGCCGGACGAAGACTTATCATTGTTTAGAGAAATTCCTTGAGCCATCGATAGCTCGGCGTATTCAACATCATTCTCGCCCGATGAGAAATCATTGTCCTCGCCGCACAGTGGATTGTCCTCCTGAGTAGTGAAAGATGTGCCACTCAGTTTGAAGCAAGTAGACGAAGGAGCTTCATCGGGCTCATCAGCATCTGAATCGGAGGCATCCGAAAGTATGTTGCTGCCGAGAAATGTTTTCTCTAGAGTAGTTGAAGTGAGATCTGGTGAGGAATTTGAAAGAATGTGGAACGAAGATTTTTCCGGAGCTAAAACAGAACAGATATGTTAAACACCATACAAAACTTAATGGCCTATGACCTAAACTTACAGCTTAAAGGGGTGGCGCTATTTGTTTGCTTCATTTCTCCGCCGGCCAGCTCTCGAGATGTCGGGCTTAAATTAGAGGAACCATGTACCAAAGCCTCTAGCATTCCAGAAAAAGAAGCGTCAACTAAAATCAATGGTAGAACTTTTCGAAATGCGTTATTCTAAAATATAGTAGACTCACCGCTTTTCTGAATGTCGCTACGACTTGTTTTGCCTTCTGCATTTTCTCCTGGTCCGACTTCTCTTAATACATTTTTGTTAATGCGAGCTGTCGCTTTGCTGCTATTCTCTTCAGTCATAGATTTCGTTCTACTGTGGCCTGGCTGTTCCGGGACCCTTTCCGTCTCTTCCTCCAGGTTGCAGTTGCAGTTATGAGTTTCATCCTCATTGTTTCCCTTCTCACGCAGAGATTTATTCTCAGCAACAAGCTCTTTCTGTTTCTTCAACAATTGAGTTATATACCACTGCTGATCACGACAGCGCTGGAAATAAGTCGACGGGCGAACTTGAAATCTAAGCTCTAGTGTATCCTTAGCCAGATTTAGATAGCCCTCGGATGCAAGCAAATCCAGACGAAAGAAACGATTGTAACCCCAGCACTCTCCCACTTCAAAATCGGAGACAAATTCTCGCTGGATGATTTTACTCGAACTCTGATGAATCATTTGCACCCGATACTCATATTTGCTGGTTTCGGGAAAACCGGCTGCCAATTCGAGGAACACCGAAAGATATTCTGCACGCACGGCTCCATTGCCGTTGGGGTAAACTTTCAGGCGCCATTGAAGACCATTGCTCTCCAATGGTTCGGAGTAGACAGGAGCACCTTTCAACTGCAATTGGCTGAAACGTTTCATTAGGAAATTTCCGGTATCATATTGTGGCACGATTTCACTGTGAAAGTCAGCAGGCACTGTAGCACTTATATAGCTGGCCATAGGTTTGATTCGAACTTGATGAATCATTTTAAGAAGTTCCGGTGACTTCAAGATCAACTGTGACTTGGAGCATATTGTCATTTGTTGTTCAATCTCTTGTAGTAGATGCTCGAGCTGTTCCGTCTCTTGACTGAGGGAATTTTTCTGTCGCATCAAAGTGACCAACTTGACTTTTAGTTGCGAATCCAATCGGCCAACCATTAATTCGACAGCATTTCTTATTTCACGCACTTTCTCATCTTTTGCCTTGCGAACAGTCTCCACATTGTGTTCCACACTTTGGACTAGCATTATTAATTCTGCGAGACGTGTACGAAGCTGAGAGACCTCCTCCTTCACCTGTGTTATGTGAGTTTCATAAACTAGTTCTGAAATGAGTTTCAATTAGAAATAAGAAAACATTTTAAAAACAAAATGTACTTACCCAACTGCTTAAAGGTGTGACCCGAATGATTTCCACCCCATAGGGCACATTGATGACAAATGCAGCATTTGCATGTCCAGCAATAAACGCTAAGCTTTTCCTGATGACTAGGGCACAAATCCTGCTCTTTTCCTTGAATCAAACCATTTGTTGTACGTATGTTGGAGCAAATTTGCTGCAGATTTTCTATTTGCTGTGCCACATCTTCCAGCCAACGACAATTTACCAAATCTTTCACATACAAAGAAGCCCTGCAATGCGGACATTGACGACGCTGTTCAGTCAACCATCGAGAGATGCACAAATAGCAGCAAAGTTTTGAACAATGCGGACATAGGTGTGCATCTTGCAATTTTTCCATACAAATGAAGCACCGAAATACATCGTTGAGTGACTGCATAGAGATAAACAAGAGAAATAAAATATATTTAATTCAACGCACTTTCGTGATGCAGATTGCAGAGTCGAGGCAAAATCAAGTGTGCGAGTGTACGATAACGAGGTGTCGCTGGGCTATTTCTGTTTGGCATGTGTCCTACACCTAAAATTAGTGCCCATTGATGTTGGAGAGAATGAGAGCAATTTGAACTGTCGGCATTGACAGTGAACACGCATTAAACTTTAACGAAATATTTAAGGTATGTAGGGCATCCTGCGACAAAGCAACAAGTGCGATCATTTAAGCAGCGGCATCGTGGATATTGCTTTTTGAGTTAACAATTAAAGTTAATTTTGAATTCTAAATATTTCCCACAGCCTCCGCAGCACAATGCTCTTTCCTAAAGATACCAGTATTTCACATACATAAATCACAATTATTCGCGTCGTTCTATTCCGCTTTATCGCCGCAGAGAGTAAAGTGCTTTGAAAATAATTAACATTTCATCAAGGTTACGTTTTGCGCCGCCAGTTTATCCTTAAAAAGAAAATCCAATCATGGGACGTGATGTTTACCCACCACTCCAGCAGCACTTTGTGTGCTACTCGCATTCAAGTTGCGAATACAGTGTCGTCTGGCACATAATAATCCAAAAGACAATAATGTCAGTACCCAAGCGCGATGCCGACAGGCAATAGCTCCTCATTACATATTTGTTTCTCGAATGTGCGGTTCTTGTTTTAATCGCCATTTGTGACCATATCTAGATGACATCTAGACAAGATGACTTACTGTTCAATTTATAAATACAAACACACTCGCTGTTTGTATGGCCGCGCGCGCAGCTAACGAGTAGACCCCAACAGGAGAATCACAATCAATAAATACTGAAAATAAATTCTTTATTTGTTCAAGCACGTTCAAGGTCTTCCGCGTGTGACTAAATGCCGGTATGTTTGCCGGCAGTATCGAGTGCTCTTTATTTTTTATATCTCATAGGCTCTTGAACTTTTGTAAACACGATACACCATTCTACGGAAGTTTCTCTCAGGTGTATTGTGACTGCCCACGGGGAGTGCCTTTGGGCAGCACTGTGACACATTTCTGATGATTGCAAATGATTTATGTGCAGCAACAATGCTGGCTGAGCTGAGTTTGTTTCGTAATTTATGTAGTTTGCGTGTTGGGGACAAGCTATTCAGAATAAGTGGATTTTGGGGTTTATTGTCTTTAGTACTTTCTTGGTGTGTCTAGATTAGATTGGATTTGATTGAAATTGTAATTAAGGAGTGCACACGTTGATTTATGTAAATTTGTGTGTTATTTGCAGGATTGAGCTCGAATGGGCTCGGAATTATTTTTTACTTTAATTGCTGATTAGTTAGATGATTTAAGTTCCGCTGGAATTTAACAAAGACGCTATTTCGAACTTTATAATGCAAATTATCGACTGCATTTTTTTACAGTCACTTTGGTGGTTTTCCAAATCGAGAATCCAACTACCTAACGCCAAGTATCGAAGGTTTTTGAAAAAGCAGGCACATTTAAACAATTTCCACAACAATATTTTGTTATCAAAAGACTAAGAAGAATAAAAATAAAAAGGGCGTGAACATGACATAAAATAAAAACAAAGAGACGTGCTTTGACAAAGCACCAAAAAGAGACCTAACGAAGTGAATAGGAAAAAAAGAAATTTTTTATGCTGCCAAAAGCAGACGACTCATTCGTCTTGATATCTCGCATACCTTCCACCATTCGTCTATTTACGAATGTCTTTAAGTCTGAGAGCGATACTTGCTATATTTTCTTCCATTTTAAAGGCATTCGACTTTCATTGAAAATCATTGATCGAGATTGAAGACATTGGATAGAATGTCTCAAAACACAGCTACAGTTCTGAGGAAATTTGTCCATCGCTTTTTCTTTGACCTGAAAAGGGAATACGTCCTTGACAAGGGAAAAAAACAAGCAACTCATATTCTTCTGTCTTCAGGAAATTTTGTTAGTCAACTCAAACTTTCATTTAAGGGAAGCCGCGAACATAAGTGTCTAAAAGAGCCCACTGAAGCCCACTTTAGAAACCAAGACTGATACAAGTGAAATTATGGAATCTATTGAAGCTGAAATGCGAGTAAGCCATTCTCTTGGACCAATAAACATACATTTCACACCTGTTATTTTAGTCACGGGTTTATATGTGAAATTTTATTCAACGCTTCAGAGGTCATCAAATGGACTTGCGACATGATTGTGCCCTTAATTTGTTCATGCCCAAATTATGTTAAAAAATGTAAGCAGTTTTGTTTTCTCTTTAAATTAGTAAGATATAATCTAACAACTAGGAAAAAGTCCATCTTCAGTAATTCGATTCTGATGCATAGCATCTGCCAACACATTCACTTTTATAGAACTCTGTCTACACTACATTGGTAGGTAGCACAATACCCCTAAGTTTTTCACATTGTTTTCGCAAAATGCGATCAAGACACTATCGCATTTTGTAGATAATCTGAGAGCTAGGAAATAAAGCAAATTCAGATAAGGTAGGTACTCACCTCGTTATTGTCTTTACTTTGATATGAAAATGAGCTGACCTAGGAAAACAAAGCAAACAAGAATTCTGCTGCGAATAAGAAAACTAGAAGTCTACTGGGGGAGGGGGGGGGGGGGGGGGCAATCTGTGCGTGCGAAAGCAGTTTTCTTGCACTTTTCCCGATTCAGTGAAATTTAAATTTAATGACTTGAGAAAATGATCCATGACCGTGAGATGCATCGTCGCATCCTTGTTTACACACACACACAGCCACAGATGCAAAAATTAAAACTATGTATTAACAATAAAAATGAGTTCACTCACCTCTGGCAAAAGCTCAGCGGCACCGCCTGAAGCTGCTATTGCTGCACCACTACCACTACCCACTGCGCCGGACGTAGATGCACCATTACTGTCATTATTGTTGCCAACACCACTAGCAGTTGTTCCTACCACTTCGAACATAGGGTTCTTAACCCGTTTCGACATGCTTGCACTTAAGATGTTGCTTCAGAGTAGGCACCGCTAGAATCAATTCCTCTCCTTGTGACTCGTGCTTCGACTTCCTGTCCTTTTACCAGTTTCATTAACTTTGTAAAAAGAAGTTATTATCATTCTCTGCTGTTTGTATATTTATCCATATGATCGAATAAAAAGTGCAGAGCACCTAACGTAATAAACAAACCAAATCTGTATAAACATTAACGAAAAAAAAAAAAATTAATTGATTAGCGAATCGATTTTCTCATTTGTATCAATTAGTTTACCACAAATCAATTAAAATAAATTGTAAATTGAAATATTTTGCTTGTCTTCAGGTTGTGTATTTGCAAACGAAAACTAAATTTTGTCTTTTATTCAACAAAACAAAAAATTTGCAAACGAAATAAAATTTTATCTACCGACAGCTTTTTCAATGAAGCAATTTTGATAAGAATTTTTACTCACGATATGAAACAATTGTGTTTTGCTATAGTAATTGTTTCGAACTAAATTTGTGACTTTATTCAAAGTTTAAAATAGTTTAAAAATTAAAATACACACAATTTATTGAAAAAAATTTTGATGTGTATTTTTTCACCCACGAACAGCGTGCGACACATCCCTTTCCACTCTAAGCACTTTGACGACTGGAATGATATTAGAGCGGGAGGTCTGCGTCTGATAAAGACAAGGGATTCTTTTTTGTTTAGTTTTGATTTTGTGGGGTATGCCTTTGTGTGTGCAAATAGGACAAACATCTGTGCGAAAGGCAAAAAGAAAACGGTTCCATTCCAAATTTTGCAAACGAACGAAATGACAGAACAGCGAAGATTACAGACTGACTGACACCACACCATAGCACTGCCATACTGATGGAAATTTATAGTTTCGTTACTCTTACTATATAAAGATGTTGCGTTTTATTCAATCACGAATTTGGATAACATTTTTTATTTGAAATATAGTTTGTGATCTTGAACGAACGTTTTTGCGGGGGTTTTTGGTCAATAAAATGTATTGATTTTTCCTGACTTTCATCTTTCAAACTGTAATTTTTTTTAAAAACCCTTATCAATGCACAAATACTCGCAACAGAAATTATTATTAAATTTTCAGCTATAATTCAGCTATTTCTTCACTCAAATCATTACCAAATTTTACATATTTATTCAACTACAGAATAATACGTATAATACAAAATAATATACCTACATAAATTTAACTTTATTATTAACGTATAAATTCACAATTAGTCCATTTAATTTGTTAGTTAAAATTTCGCCCGAGTAAAGAAAAATGCATTTATTTTCCCTTCATAGTATCAACTTGTCATTTAAACATATGAAATCTCCAATTTTATAAATAATTTTTGCTCACAAATAAGCCGTATTTTGGAATCGCTCCTGATATGCTCATTTTGGTATTTTTGAAAGCAAATTCAATCTTGATCGGCTATACATTCGGCTATTGTGAACTCGTGTTTTTTTCAAATTGATTTTTTTATGTTTGTTTTTCTATAAAGAAAATAAAATATGGCAACGCTCTGAAATCAATTTAACACACATAAATAGATGTCAATTGAAATTGCTGATATTTGGGTATGTTTGATTTCTAAAATTGTTAAGCAGGGGATCACAAATTTCAAATTTCAATTAAAAAAGTTTGTAAATAGAAAATTGGTTTTGTATTTACATACATAGGAATGGTTAGTTGACTAAGTTCTGTTCCAAAAAAGAGAGTTTAATAAAATCTCCTAAATGCCTTGACATAAAGACTCCAACTTAATGTGGGATAATTGCGTTTAACTTTTGTAAGAAACATGAATTCAAATCGCTAATGGATTTGTTGCGCTCAAAGATAAGCAGTTATCATAACTTCTTTAACTAAATTCCTGATTACTAATATAAAGTCATTTAAATAAATTTAACTATAATTATACAGAGCGGAATCGTTACCGCTGAAAAAGAAAAAAATTGGAAGTGTCCAAAACAGTGCAGATGTCCAAAAATTTACGTGGTAAATTATTTTTTTTTTTCAATTAATTGTCACCTTAATTTTTTAACAAACAAAACAACTCAAATATAACATTTCCATGACATATACCATAATCGCGAAAATGGATACAAAGAGTAAGAGGTTTATTTTGCATTTCTTTCTTTTCTGTTTATATTTTCTTGGTTACTCTTTTACCAAAATCTGAACTTGTGCAGAATCACAAGGTTTGACCTAAAACACTATACACTAAACCTTACTTCTCACTAATGTGTGAAAGAAAATAAAAAAGCGTTTAAAAAGGATGATTTGTTTCGCTTTTAAAAAATGGGAATAAAAATGTGTCCAATTTGACTGTTTTATTTGTAATTTTTTTTAAATGTCGGCTGTACAGCTGTCCAATTTGCATTCTTCAAAACTCATATCCTCTATTTACACTAATTTTTGTTGTTTGAAAACATTATAAACTTTTAATTCAAACAGCCTCACATGAAATATAACAACGTTTGCAACAAGTCATACTGAAATACAGGTTTTAAATTACTGAATTATCTAGTTTAACTTGAACTTGAAATTAAAAAGCTTTACAGTTTAAATGAGCATGTTTTCGTTACCAGAGAAATTTGAGTCTTATTTATATAAAAATAACTATTGAAAAAAAAAAATATTTATTAAAAAGAGGTAACTTTATTTCTGTGTTAAACACTTGTAATACAAAATTTAAAAACATAAACAAGCGAAACGTGTACTTTGTCTTTCATGTACGCCGCAATTCTTGAATCTTCTGGCTTAATATTACCTTGGTCATCGATTTGGTAACTTTAACATTATTCTCCTTGAGAAAGTTTAACATTTGTTCCTTGTTTAGAGAATCCAATTTACCCGTCGCAATAAGGTTATCGATTCCCGATGAGGTTAGATCCCCGTTTGAGACTTTTAGTTTCTTTACAGGTGAACCGTTGACTAGCGTGGCAGTTGGCTTCCTTTTCTCTGCAGCCACTTCGACGCCAAATACACTATCGAACTCATCGAAATACTGTTCAATACGTTCGTCCTGTTTATGGGCGTCGGGCATTTGAATATTACCGCCACCTTCGGTTTCAATATCGAAAGCCAATGCGAGCAGCTTAGATTGAATTTCCTCTAGCGATGGATCTTTGAACTTACTCGGAATATACTTTACTTTGAGTTTCTTAATTACTTTTTTGAAGAGAACTTGACTCTCCTCTGATTCTGTTACAGCAACATCCCAATCTTTAAAGTCGTAATGGTGAAGATCTTCGCCGAGCGGCAAGTAAACCACTTTAAACCCATCGCCATTCATAAAAGTTTGCGTATTGTGCTCGACTCCGTCGCCTCCCATGACCGGCACGAGTGCAACGTATGCGGGCTTTGACTTTTTTCTTGAAATGAAGATGCAAACTGCAATTTTTTGCTTTTCACAGCAACGCTGCCATAGCGCAGTGAACAGCTTCGTTGAGCCATTAATACGACCTTCGTCGGGATATATGAAAGAACAAGATCGAAGAAAATGCTGTTTCTTAACTGCGGTGCGATCCTTAAAGCCAACCAGCTGCAAGATGGGTTGAAAGGGGTATACTGCATCTATCATTTCTTTCTCTGTAAGTTGAATAGTTTCACTGCCGCATTCAAGTTCGTACACCTCATCACCCGTGCGCATCTCGCGCTTACTAATAACATCTCCGGTTTCGGGATCCTTTTCTTCGATAAAGTTTGCAATCTTTCCCGTCACAATGGAGTTATCATCTCGTTTGAGAATCACCTTCTGTGGGTAAACGGATTTCTGAAAGTAGTTGTATAACTTTACAGAAAGCTCTAAATCGCTTCCCAAATTCCAATTGACGTGACCCAAGCATCTTTTGTTGATGTCCAATTTTAGTTTTCGATCAGCGATCATTTCTCGAGCCAGCTTAGGGTCAGTTGGCTCGAAACTCTCCATGTCCATATCTGTAGGTAAAAAAATTGAAACACTATTCTTGGATGCTGGCAAGAGGAATGGCTATGGCTTACCTTTAGCAAGTGACAGAAACTCTTTGTAAAACGGTTCGTAGTCAAAATCATCGCGCATCGGGATCAAGCAGAATTCGATGTTTTGTCCCTCCATATCACTTGCCTTTTGTATGGCTTTTTGGAATTCTTGTGTACCAGAGTCGTGGGGCATTTCACGATCCGTGAAATAGACAATCGTTTGGTTGGACAATTTGATACCACACTGCTGGAACATGTTGCCGCACAAGCGTAACATATTCGCGAACTTGCATTGCGATACACCGTAGATGGTGTCAAAGTTTAATTGTTCTTCGCTAAAATTAAGGTAGTATTCTACAATATCCTTGTTAAGCTGACGCAATGGAAGGAATAAAGTGCAATTAGCTGGTACAACAATGTTCTTCAGGGCTTCAGCATCCTTTGGTGCCGGTGATTCCCTAGTATTGGCAAACACAATTCCAATTAGATCTTTATCATTGACAATAAGGCCGGATAGAAGAGCTTCGCGTATTAATTTAATGGCATCTTGGAGGTGAGTTGAGGTTTCAAAGAGGAATACATCCAAGACAAAGATGATTGCTTCTCGTCCTTTGATATCAAATGTAGTTTCCTCTTCTTCGGAATCGGAAATTTCTTCATTTGGGCGCCAATTTGACATTGTTGTTATGTTAAATCAACAATATAGAGTATTAATCACCGATTATAATAGGAAAAGATACGAAATTTTTCAATTTGTTTTGATTTGTTGTGAAATAAAAACTGTCAAAAATGCAGATAAACCAAAGGGTGTGTTTCATTTTCGAAAAAAAAAAATGTAAAATAGGTTTGTTTCCTTTTAAATTATTTTAGTTTTTTTTATTGAAGAAACTATTTGTTCATTTAAGCAGTTCATTTGGCTCTAGGGAGTATATGTTCCAAATCAGCTTCCTAGCTCAAAATAAAACGTCTGTAATCTATTGAAGGATGAATGGAGATACGGACGACGGAGATTGCTTAATCGCCATAACATTTGCTGCTGATCACACATAAGTCAAATTATGTGTTAAAATGGATGTACCCTTTGCATAGGGTATAACTAAAACTAAAAAAATGTATAGTTGGCAATAGAACCAATAGTTAATGTTAGAATTAACTAAAAATCATGAAAACGGCAGTACATAAATTTCAATAAAAAAAGGAGATTTCCAGAGACTGATATTTTTTTCATTGCTTAAGGTAGGATTAGATTGCATGCCAATTGGTCAAATAATGACCATTTCTCTGTCAATAAATCTTATTTAAGCGAAAACTTTTAGAAATGGCAATTATATGACCATTTGGCATGCAGTCTCCTCTTACCTTAATAAATGGAACTATGTGCCTTCTATTTCATGTTTTATTTTCCGTCGTTAAATTGAGCAAACTTAATATTTTGGCAGTATTTTCAGATGGTTCAAAAACTGTACATTTAAAACTGATTTTAGTAGTACATAGCCCCGATTTCGGTTTCGAATGTATGCGTGTTACGAAAAAACGGGGGTTTAAAATAAACATTGTTAAAAAATGTACACCTTAGTCTGACTTTATAGAATAATAGGAGTAGGGTTGTAGCTACAATTTTCTTTTTCGCTGTGTTACGAAAAAAGGCTCCCTTACATGACAATATTTATAATAAATGGCTGAAAACAATATTGTTATGTATTCACATTTTTGTGTAGATAATATGAAATTTTTTGACTTGGCATCACTCACGGTGACGGTAGATGCGCCTCCTAGTTGTGACTTGTGATGACAGACGTATCAACAAAATTCCGTTGTGTACTGATTGACAGCAAAATAATCATAAAAAACACCCTCCGCAGCAGAGATGATAGATCAAAGAGATACCAAACTCTTACCTCCTTTGCCCCTCGAAAACCATTTGCTTACATTGTTTTTGTTGTAATCGATTTCCAGTAACGGCCGTGTCGGTGAATATATGTGAACCTGAAGGAATGAATTCAGCACTCGAAATTTTTTGGTCTGGACGCAATCAAAATTAAAATATTCGTGCAAAAAAAAAATGACCTTGACTCTTCCTTTGGCCGGTACGTGTGCTCATAGTTAAGGCACCCCAGCATATATTTGGAAATTTTTTTCTTATATACAAAACCCATTTTAAACACTTTAATTAAAAACAAATCTCACATCACTTTGAAATTTTTTAAAAACATATGTTTGAATATTCACCTCATATATGACAATGGATGTATTCAGTAAAGCTGAGTAAAATTGTAGTATGGGATATGAATTTTCAGAAATTTAGTACATTTAAATGTATTTATAAATAAATGAAGGAAGTGTTTTAATATGCGAATTGGAGTAAACTAATGATTAATTATTACTGTGTAGTAAGATTTCATAAAATTAGTCAGGAACATTTTCTTAGTGGTTTTTTAAATTTCGACATGATTAATCATTAGTATATTCCAATTCGCATATTAAAACACTTCCTTAATTTGGTTATAAATACATTTAAATGTACTAAATTTCCGAAAATGTATATCCTATTATGCCAAAAAAGTAGTAACATGACCTGCAGACCAATATTTTCTTGTACTGATTTTAATTTTTGAAAATAGTAAAAGTTCTATCGATCTTAAATGCACTTAATCTTCGAAAATACACAGTTTGCCTCGCTTTTACTTCAGAATTGTTATATTAATATAATATTCAAAAATTTATATATTTATTGCATAACATTGTATTTGAATATTTCTATTATAGTTTTGTAAACGTTATTGCCTAAATTGTTATCTTTTCTATTTCGCTCTTTTTTATCTTTTATCATTTTAATGTAAGCATTTGTATTCAATTTAAATATAAATTTATATCTCATGCTAGCCTAAATCAAATTTTAAAATTTTGTATTGAATTGTAATAAATAAATAAATCATTCATGATAACATTTACGTCATTATAGATACTTCATTGTAATCTTTGTAAATGTATTAAACTAAATAAATAAATATCAAATATCAAAATAGTGCAGAGAAAAAAAGAAACCAAAAAACATTTTGAGAAAATTATAGTTGCTGTTTTATTTAATTAGAGCTCATAAACTAATGCTTTCACTTTGCCCAGACGTTCAGAAACTCTTTGAAATAATACGTACTATTTTAAGTTACCTTTTTAAATTTTATTATATATTTTTCGATCCATATTTAAAAAACTACCCTGGCAAATAAATTCTGGCCTTTTTTTCTCCTTAGGCGAAAACATAAAGCATATTATAAGAAATCGTGGTGAATTGACGAATTTACCATTCTTGTTTAAAAATATGATAGTATGGGTAAATTCGTCAATTTTCTGGAATTTAGCTTGTGTGTAAGGCAGAGTGTTTTCCACTGGAAAGTTTGGTATCTTTCTGCTTCAATCATCTCTGGTTAGTAATCAAATCGAATCGTTTTCCGTCGTACACAGAACACAAGTATTTAATTTAATAAACTATAAGACGTGTTTACGTACAATTTAACACTCGAATTAAGCAAAAACAATGGCTGCATCCAACGAGGAGTTCAATGAATACCGCATATTCCTAGAGAACATTGCGAAATCTGATTCCGAAGACAGTGATCCAAGTTCTCCGTGCGAACTCCAGCGCAGGTTTATACCCCGGTCGCGAAATTTTATGAGAACTCCTAACCCACCATTCAATCCTGAGGCCAGTTCAATATATTATACTCTCAAATATCTCGACAATAAGTAAGTTTCCTCCAGTCAAAAGAACTTTGTAAAGTAATATTGTTATTTCTTTTCGGCATAGAAAATGTCCCCCCAAATTGATAGCACCAATTGTTGTTAATGTCCTAAACGAAATGAAAAAAGATCTACACTACAAATTTTTTTGTAAGTGAGTTTAAACAAAATGTTTGTCAAATTGTTACACATCTCCTTTTTAGGTAAAGATGATTTTGACTTCAGAACCTATACCACTAACAAACTAAGCGCATTTCTGATTCGCTTATTGGACAATGTAGAGCTCAATAAAATTCTACACACAGCGACTGCACGTTCCGCTGAGCAAGTGTTAGCCGATGACCTCTTGTTGATTCCAATTAGAATAGAGGGAGCCGCACAGAATCAACGGCCTAAAATGGAGGACCGTTACATATGCATTGATGAATTTCACAAAATCTACAATTTGGAAGAGAAGGTATGAATTGGATGTGTACTTGTTTTATTTTTCAGTAATGAGTAGCTCGACATAGGCACGACACATGAGAACTATGATGATTCATGCGTCGAGTCCGAGTGACATAGATATGAAATTGTGTAAGAGGGGTGCCACTACATTTCATGACTCAATTTGTTTTGTTTTGTTTTGTTGTGCAATTGATGTTGCTTTTGGCATGCAAGACGCGACCTTGTGAAAGAAGCAAACATGAACTACAAGTAAAAGGTGTTTTTAGAAACTTGTAGTGCGTTCATTTTGTATAATCGTCTAAGATAAGTTGTTGGTCTCATCTAGAAACCTCATGCGACAACATACCTTTTGAAATGCGTCATCTCCTTGCATCAGTCAGTTATTACTCACTCATAGAATACTGGTTTTAAATGGTGGCTAAGTTTGTCATTCAATAAATAATGTCGGATGTCTTTATTGCTGTCAGCCTATCAAGATAAGATTTTATCCGAAAGATAAAATTTGAGTCAAACATTTTTATCGCCACATAGATTTGATTTTCTTTAATCAAACATTCTGAAAGAACAGCACCACCGCTGGGCAAACGCTGGTTTTTCAGAAAAAATTAACTAAGCTATGTGAAGCAGCACTTTCATTACACCAGTTCTGCATAATGGTGCAGATGTATGGACATTAGCTTAAAGGAACTCTCTTAGGATTTAGGTTTTCTCAGTGTGTTCTGCTGGAAACTACAGAGATTATTCTATTTGCAATACTGCAAGGGAGTAATGACTTCAATTCAGCCTGTGGCTGTGAAATACTAATCGACTACTTCTAACATCTTAGCATACCTTATGCGACGATTTATGTAGGATCCCGGCGTCCAAGTCATATAAAATTTTAGATCCAAATGTAGATCTCTGCTTCATAGCGCTCTGCAAGAACTATCTGCCTTGTTATCAAACTTTGTATTAAAATATCGCTATCGATCTTATCCAACATTTTGCAATGATAAAGAGGTGCGAAATATTCATGCGATATTGCATGCAACTGCAGAGAGGATGTAATACCCAAACAAGGCAACGAGCAGTGTCTATCTAAAAACAGAAAAGTACCGTCAGGGCAGATACACTATCGGTACAATGCAAACATGTACATCATTTTAACTAGTCAGTACTAAGTTTGATGTAAAAATAACTAATCAACTACTCTCCATAAGAAGAATAAATAAATTCTTCCCAGCTTCTAGCTGGCAGCAGCAGCAGAGACGTCGAGGAAGAGGAAACTACCTCACAGTTTCTGTGCAACTGTCCCGCCGCACTTTTATTTTAAATTTTTAGTGAGATTACAATCATTATTCACAATAAAGTATTACCAAGCTGGGAGAAGCCTTCTGTTGTTTTAAATGGAAAATCCATCAATATGACTCTTGTTTCTTTTCTAGACATTTTGTGCCAGAGAATGTAGTGAGAAGACAGTTTTCACTTTTCTGCAGATTTCAGTAGAACGTGTTGTGTTTTGTTTTAAGTCTTTACACTTACTAGCATTGCTGGTTTTTTTTTTTGGTTGCAAACTGAATTACAGCGGTCAAACAGCGGCTATTCCTTTCAGGGGGCACTTTTAGCAACTAAGAAGTAACCGACATAGATGAAGATCGTCGAGAGGATATCTGATGACCAGTGCCGCTTGTCGCGGGCTGATCGCTGATTCCTTAAAGGATTTGCATGTGATGTTGGTTAATTTTTAAAAAGCATTCGATTGACAACCAAGTCCAAGACGGACCCGAAAGTACATAATTTATTCAAAGATCAAACTTCCCTCCAACGAGAACTTGATGTCTGGGTGGCTGTTTGGGAGAGGAATGGGTTTCGTATTTGCCAAAAGAAAAAAAGAAAGTATTTTTACTGCACATCCTCTGATCCACTCCGACCTATTGCAGACATTTATTTAAATGGAGAATTAATTCTTCATATATCTAGGATATACGATCAACAGCGATCAACACCTGTGGATGACGACATCAATCATACTGTAAGCTTGGGATGGATTAAATGGAAACATCAATAAATTCTGCTACTTTCCGTGACCGAAAAAGTCCCCCTAAAGCTGAAAGGCAGACTCTACATCGCAGGTATGTGTCCGGAGCTACCATACGGTTCACAGTGTCGGACTATGTACCAAAAGTATAAAGGCAGGCGTAACAAAGCTTTATCGAATTGTAAGTTCCAAAATTAGAGGCTCAGTTGATATTGCCATGTTCAAAGGAGGAAGCCAACGAACCGAACCCCGTCAAAAGGGCAATGTCATTCAATATTCCTATACAAGAGCGAAAAGAGGTAGGCCTAAAAACTCGTGGATCACACAATTGCATTTGATTAGCCTCATTGATGAAGTGATACGATACCGGGAGTACTGCAAATATTTTTTGGCAGTAGGAATGCAGTGAAGTGGGAGTGTTTTGATCGTTCTCTTTCTGATCATAACCTCTTTGATAAAAGGAAAGAAGACGAAGAAAAACCTCTTCTAAATTATTGCCTCAATTCAACAGCTTTTTGAAATCAATCGGAAAACTGCACATCGTGATTCTTGTTAAAAAAAAATGGCGTAAACGGCCCGGACAGTAACCAAAGCCCAGCTTCTCCAACCACTGTTTGTGCGAAAATATATATATTTTTGACACAAAAAGAAGGAACCTTCAGTTTATTGCCGATCTTGGATATTTGTCAGACGTTCGCAAGAGGTGGAGCAGCGAATAAAAACTTTCAGGTGGTACACGTCGGTCCTTGAATCAGCGACCTCGTGCTTAGTGGTCCCACGCACTTAACCACTAACCTATTGCACCCACTGATTAATAGGTTCCTTACTATACATTAAATATTCAATATTCGTTAGTTCGACCGAATGTCTGTGGGGAGTATCTGTCTGAAATCAGAATGGGCCAGTTTCTGAGTCTGTGTTCTTCTGTTAGTTGAGTCAGTATTTTCATTGTTAGCAACCGAGACCATATGTATATCCGAAACCGAATAAATTATAGCCTCTGTGATGTAAGGATCCTTAAATTCTTTTTAAGTCCTTATTATGGAGTAATAATTCTTTCGTTTTTTTATTATGTCGTTTTTAAGCAATATTTGTCAATTTGGCATTTTTTCTTAAAAAGAATGACACTTAATGTGAATAAGGAAAATTTTGCAGATGACATGAAATGGAGGCAACCGTTCGCCTAACCCCAAAATAGTCGTGTAATTTCATATTAAAATTAGAACAGTGTCTCAATAGATAGTGCGTTGGAATACCGAGACAAGGGGTCCTGTGTTCCAATCCTTGCGGTATAAAATGGCAGATACCTTCCATTTGTACCAAAACTATTACATTGCACACGAAGTTGATTGGAGAAAGTAGGTTTTAGTAGACCCATTTTTTTGTATTGGAAGTTGGTTAAACTACTCGAGGCTTTTAAACACTAAACCATACGATTCGAATATCGTCTGCACTTCTTTGGGGATAATGCTGATTCCGACACCAATGATACCGCTCCTGACAAGTATTGGGGGGTGATTTAATTAGTAATTTTGAATAAAAAAAATAACACATTCAAGTCAATCTTCTGCTCTACATTCCTTCAGTTTAGGTCCCTCAGCATCGAGTTAAACGGTTAGAATCCACTGCACCTCAGAATTGCTCTCATAGCCCTGTTTTGCATCCTTTGTAGCCTCGCGGTCGAATGCTGGAAGCAAAAAAATTGTAATTGAATTGAGATAATTGAAATTTTGTTCCACTCATTTTTTCATTTTTAGTGATGACTACGACTAAGTTACCTTAACAAGTAGTTTACGCTTCTGTAGTGTTAATCGCGTTTGGTAGATAGCTTTCCAGCGAACGCACCTACTAATACCGTCATTACATGCGGTTTTTCCTTATGGCGCTATTTCGAACGGTCTTGTTCTTTGTAGGCGGCGCTCAAGGTATGTCACGTCCAGGGTACGAATTATTTCATTCATTGCAGTGACCATGAATGCGAGTACGAGTTTTGTTACTTAGTTACTCACGGTAGCAATTCCTAGATCTCTGTGAATATCACTATTCCTTATATACCATGGAGCATTTACGATTGCTCTTAGCGTTTTGTTTTGGAATGTTTGCTTGGTTTGATACAACCGCAAAGTTGTATACCGTATGTCCAAGAAGGTTTTAGCACTTGCTTATACAGGAGCAGTTTGTTGTATACGCTTGTCTTCCGAATATCTTCCGAGTAGCCAATACATTTCTCTAAGTCTGACTGCGAGCTCGTCGCGCTTTTTCTTAACGTGTGGCTTCCACTTAAGTTTTGCGTCTAGGGTCACTCCTAGATACTTCGCCTCGTTTGCGTATGGTATTTGTACCGAGTTAATAAAGACAGGTAAGTTGTTTATCCTTTTGTACGTGAAATTGACATGCGTCGACTTGGTCTCGTTAAGGGCAATTCGCCAGGTCTTTGTCCACTCGCATACTTTATTAAGAGCCCGTTGGAGTTTTCCAGTTGATGATTCGACTGACTCATCTATTGCGAGGATAGCCGTATCGTCTGCGAACGTTGCTACGATGGTCCCTTCATCTTGTGGTATATCTCTTGTGTAGTGCAGGAATAATATTGGGCCGAGAACGCTTCCTTGCGGAACACCGGCGTGGATTTCCTTGAATTCCGAGAATTCAGTCTCATGTCTAACCATCAAGTCCTTTTGCCCATTCGCCGTTATCTGTTCTTATTGGTGGCGAGTGCATTTTTGGTTTCCTTATGGACTTCAAAGTGAGTAGTTTGAGCTCTTTTCAGCAGTCAAGCCTTCTAGGTAAGTTGAAGTTTCGAGATTTCTTACATCCTGTAGTTCATTTTTAAGTTTGTTGCAAAGATGGTTCAGATAAGTTTTATCAGGGGATGCGCGGGATTGTTGCCATCTCTTACGCGCTCTCCTCTTTTCTCGTATGAGGTCTTCTATTTCAGGCATGTACTTGACTTTATTGTTCCGTGTAGCTGTCTTCCGAAAGGGTATGTTTATCCACGCTGCGTTCTGAATGGCCTCTACAAGGCTGTCAACTTCATCTTCTATTTCGAGCGGTGTCTTTAGTGGCACATTTAAAGCGACACTTTCTTTGCACTCTTTTCGGAAAACGTCCCAGTTGGTTTTGTTACTTCTTAACCTGGGCGGTCCTACATTTGTTGCTACACTTCCACCCACTTTCAGGGTGACTGCTGAGTGGTCTGAGCATAGATCGTAGCATTCTTCGACTTTCGTCAGAGTTTTGTTTAGCCCTTTTGCAATGAAGAAGTCGACGAGGTCAGGGATTATATTTTTGTCAGTTGGCCAATATGTTGACTTTCCCGTCGAATAAAAGTCCACACCACGCTTCATACTGGCTTTGTACAGTAGTCTGCCTTTCGTTGAGTTGCATCTTGAACCCCAAAAAGTGTGTTTGGCAATAAAGTCCCCACCGATAATAAAATTCGACCCAGATGAGTCAAAGAGGTGGTCGAGGTCGTCGTCTGCCAGTCTATAATCCTGATAGTCTAAATGGTTTACTTTTACGGAGACTGAACTTATTTGCATAGAATCGAGTTCTATTTTTATGTCTGTTGAGTGCTTGATACAATCTTTGATGTAAGGAGAGGAACCGCCTCTGGCATTTTCCGAAGGATGATGCGCGTGATAATCTCTGTAACCTTTTATTGTGGGTCCATATCCCTTTTTGAAATGGGTTTCCGATATCAAGCATATATCAATATTGCTTTTCCGTAGAAATATTTCTAGTTTGCGTTCCATGTCAGTATTTTAAGAAACTCTATCATATTCTTGTTTTGTTATTAGTCTTGCGAGGTTTGAACTCGGGCTTGCTCAATTTGTCAAATATAACTTGATTAATCTTGCTTTGCTGCTCAAGTTTTTCTAATATCACAGTTGTATCTGATCTTGACTGGTCTCCATGTATCGCGACTTGCGCGTATGATCTCGCATCCGCCCATGCCGGATTTTTCTTTGTACTTGGTCCAACGACATTCTGTTGTACAATTTCTTTATTTTCCTTTACCGGTTTCGTCCTTTTGACTGCCTTAGCGGTTTTCGGATTATCGGTTTTATGATAATTTAAGCTTGGGTCTGGAGGTACCGGTTTCTTGAGAGTGTCGCGTCTTTTTTGTAGTTCTTTCGCGATTTCGCAACCTCTATAATTCGCTGGGTGGTTTTTCGTACAATTTGCGCAGACCGCTGGGACCTGCTTGGTTTTTTCGCACTCTTCCGAAAGATGTTTACCGGCACATTTAACGCACCGTGGTTCTTTCTGGCAGTATGCCTTCGTGTGGTTAAACCTTGGCAACGTTTGCACTGAGGTACCGTTCTCCTTCGCTTACGCATTGGCTCGATTTTGACCTTTATGTTTAGGATTGTCATGATTTTGAAAATATCCTCCACATTCTCACTCCTATCAAAGGTGAGCATAAATAGTGGAAGGCCGCGTTTGATAACGATATCTTTGTCTCCTTCCGTGCATTGCTTTTCCTTCTTGATAATATTCACGGCGTCAATAATTTTTAGGCCTTGTGCTTGCACGTCTTCCATAATATCTTCTTTTATGCAGGTCGGGTGGAGTCCCCTAACGATGAATCGCATCGGTTTTTCGTACTTATTTTCATAAGTAAACCATTGGATATTATCTGTGTTTAATTTAAGAGACAGTGCTCGGTAAGAATCAGAATCCTCTACGTTGATTTTCCACACGTTGTTTCGGCGTGAGATTATATTGTACTTCGTCTTCAGCGTATTTTTGAGAAGGTTACGAAGTTTTCCGTAGTCCTCTATCCCTACGACATTTATTGCGGGTGGAGGGCGATGTTTCGCTTGAGTTTTGGTCTTGTTTGTTACAGCGGCCTTATATTTTTCCTGTAGGACTTCGGGTGAGGTTACAGCCTTACGCTTTTTGCTAGGTCGTTTTTTAACGGCCGGATTAGTTTCGCGGGCAAGTTCTTGTTCGTCCGTGAAATATTCCGTTGCTGCACAGTTCGACGTTGTCTCGAGATCTTTCGGTGCACGAAGGTTTTTAAGATCCTCGTTTTCTTTTCGCAGAGAATCTACTTCCTTCTTAAGCTCATAAAAGAGTCGTTGTTCTCTTTTACGAAGCATTGTGTTTTCACTGAGTCCTGATTAACCGGTGGACTTCTTTTTCCAGAGACATGCGATCCAGTTGGAGATCGATCGATCTTCTTTCTTTTTTCAGAATGATCTATAGGCAATATTGTTGAAGTTGTCCTTGGCGCTATCGGTGGTGATCTTAGCATACTATTTTTCGCTCTGAAAGGGTCTCTTAGAAGCAATAGTTGGTCCTCCCCAGAATCCGAGGGACCGACCTCCGTAGAGGGTGGATTTTCCAGTGTAACAGGTCTGCCACCTGGGGTAATAATGCCATGTGTTTGTTCCATTGCATCTTTTCGTTGTTGTATTTTATACCTTCTACCAGGTTTTAACACTGCCGTCCTTCTAGGATCAGACGCAGACCAGGAAGCCGCCTACTATAGGTCAGACGCTCTTGGATTTGGGTTTGCCGTCGGTTTTACCCTTCAACTATAACCTGGCTGGCCCCACCAGGAGAATACACTCCCGACAGCATAGCTTAAAGCATCACCAAGGCTACTCCCTCTGGCGTTAGATTATAGTCGCCTCTTACGACAGGCATACATTACCTCAAGGCTATTCTAACCCCGACCTTGCAGCGGGCATTAAATAAATAGCAAAAATAAAACATCACTAGGTTTAGAAAACTATCGGAGCTCTCTGCAATACCAAAATTGTTTTTTCGCGGTAAAAGAAATTATTTAAAATAGTCAGCATTTAGCTTTGTTGACTAATTATATATTTAATAGTTTTGATGAACGATTACAAGTTGAGGTGCTTTACACTGACTTTACAAAAGCCTTTGACAGAGTGCATCACACACTTCTTTTGGCTAATCTAAAGTCTTTGGGTTTTCATTCTTCAATGCTATGGGCTCTTAATCCACAATCTACTTATCATTAACTAGTTTCGAAAAAGCTTAGCTATACACCTCGGTAACTTTTGATATTTGACTTATCTCCGCTTTTGAAAATTGGAGCCAGGCATCCACAAAAAAATGCTATGAATACCAAACACACTCGAATATTAATTGAACCCTCAGTGTTTATTAATTTTTCTTTTTATTTCAGGACTCAAACATATCAAGCTTTTATGGCGTTTTCGATGGACATGGCGGTCATACAGCCGTTCAATTCACCGCAGCTCAACTGCCATATGATATATCTAAAAACTACATTTTTCCAAAGGGTTTGGATATTGCATATCAATCAACAGATAAAACTTTCATATCACATTCTGCCTCTAGTGGAACCACTGCTGTTTGCGCTATATACTTTCCAAAAATAAGGCACCTAATAGTTTCTTGGGTTGGAGATTCCAAGGCAATGTTGGTCAAACAACAGGGCAAAATAATGCAACTTGTAACGCCACATAAACCTGAACTACAGGTATGTTCCCTTTAATTTTTTTATATATTACATAGGTTTCCTTTTCTCCATTTGTATTGATTTTTAAAAAGTATGTAACACTGGTTGTAGACTCCTAAAAATAGGTAAAAATAGATTATTGTGACTAACTGATTAATTAAAACTTTGCAGCTTGATAAAAAAAATGTATTTAATGAGTGCTTGAGAAATTTTGTTCCCTTTTTAAGGGAAGTTATATAAAAAAAGAACATGTCAGGGGAACCAGACCCAAACAGAGACGTGTAGATATGAACAAATTATCCTTGTAGTAGATTCACAATCAGTGCCGGGGGTATGTAAAATCTATATCTGCAGACTGCTAAAAGGCTAAAGAACAAAAATTCCGCTGTCAGCAGAGCTGAACAATTTATCGATTTGCAAATAAACAAAAAAAAAAAGAATTTAACTTAAAGGGGTACATTTTCGGTCATTTAAGGCCAACCCAACTGAGGAAAACCGCAAAAAGTTGAAACAAGCCAGAAATTACTGGAATTCCCATATTAACCGTGCAAAATTCTCCTACAACCAAAAGTTAAGACAAAAAATACTACAAAATTTCAGAATAGTTATCCGTTTCGACACTCATTTAGAATGTTATTCTAGTTGTAAGCTAATCTCGTAAAGGCGATCTACTTGCTGCCGATCATTGCTGCTCATGGGTCAAATCCACTTCCACTCTCGTACAGTGGCAAGCAAGAGTAATTTCAGATGGTATTTTTCATATCTTTCTGAAGAGGTGTGGTAAGGTCTTCTATGTGTCTTTTTCTTCACGCCTCTTTCCGAGAAGATGGAAAATAGCATTTGTCCAGCCCGTCCCAAAAAATGCGTGCACTTGGAATTAGAAATTACCTTTCTTATCATTTAATTCAAATTATTTTGGACGAATTCAAGTCTGCAACTTACCACATAAATGCTGGTGTTCCCTAAGGCTCTGTGTTGTTTCCAACTCTCTTTCTCATTTTCATCAATGATCTATTGCTTGTCACTTTTAATCCAATCCATTCCTTCACTGATGACAGTATCCTCAGCTGCTCTTGGTTTGCGTCCTTTATCTTCGAGCGTAGAACTGGAACGGTAACGTATGCTAAGCTCGTTAAATTCTGAACTTAATATCATGCTAAAGTGGGGTAAGGCTAACAGAGTGGAATTTAATGTTGTCTTCTGTCACATAATCCATGAATGGCACTTGCATGGCTGTAACCGAAGGGCTTGGAATGGTTTCCTTCAATGGTCTTTCCTTCAAGAAATTTTTCATTCCTTCTGGTTACAATCCAGAAAGACGTTTATTCGTGCAATGCTTATATCTGGTCCGGTGTACCAATTACATATTTGGAGCTATTGGCGATCGAGGAATAACGAATGAAATCGACTCTTTTAGTCACCGTCGCAATGTCTCCTGCCTGTCTTTGTTTTATCGATATGTCCAGCGTAAGTGCTCAAACGAAATAGCCATTTGCATTCCGCCCTTAGAACATTTCAACCGCAATAGCCGATATCCCAGGAACGCACAACCTCAAGTCTGTTTTCGGAGGTACAGTTAAATATTGAGGTTCTTTCCTTGTGAATTGCTTTTGCACGTTTTACATTACAATTTGCAAACATTTAAAACCAACGTGATTCGGTACTCCTCTCGCTGTCCTTTGATTTGACTGCTGAACGGCTATGATAGCTTTGAAGTCCTTTGATTCTGTGCAACAGGAGTAAAGATTTCAATGATTTTAATTCTCTTTCCGCTGGGGGTAGGTTCCGCTCAAGCAACTGCGTTTGCAATCAATTGGGACAAATCAAACATACATATTCCGAAACACGTATCACATTTTTTTGTATTCCCCTTTAACATGTAAAATTTCAGATTATTATGTTTAGCCGTTTGGGATCTGAGAGCCCTTAAGATGTGCTTGTCGAAAATAATTTGTAACAGATTAGTATACTTAAGACGAAGTTTTTGCAAACGGTTCGATTGATTTGCTTTTAATTACTTATTTAAAGCTGGGATTACATCTCGAAGTTTTTAGTTTATTTTTCAAATAACCTAACGTGCCTATTTTGTGCCTGTGTTCTGGGGCTGACACCTTGAAATCGCATCGTATATGTATAGCCAGAATGTTTCCTTTGACGCATAAATAAGATGGCGTGTCTTCCACAATTTTTTTAGCCAATCATATATCTTAATAAAGTGTATTTTGTATTTTGTATGTTTAATATTTATAGAAAGAAAAAGATAGAATATCTCTGGCAGGCGGTCGAGTGGTTAAAGTCAGCGGATGTTATCGAGTAAGCGGAAAGTTATCGGTTTCTCGTGCAATAGGTATGTTGTTGTGTGAATCTATTTTAATTCCATATATTAGTTATTGTTCCACATTTGTAGGAGATAGATATTTCAAAGACGTTGTTATAAGCAATCCCGATGCTGTTTATGTAGACTTGGATAATCAGGAAGAGTTTCTCGTGATGGCTACCGATGGACTGTGGGACCATGTGCCAGAGGCTGATATTGCAAGAACCGTATATGATTGCATCAAAGAAGATTGTGGTGAGTTTTAAATTAAAATAATAATTTCTTTTTGCTTAAAATTACTGTGACGGTAAACGGTGTCCCATTATTTCAAACCTAAAATCGTCGGTTGCGAACGACAACTTCGTATGTAACAATACCCAGATCTCTCTGTCAGCAATTACTTCATTGCATTATATCTCTTATCACCCACCCACCAACTTATTCACTACTCCACCCCATCGAAGAACTTATAATTTGCCAACCTCATTCCAGCACCCTTCGAAAACATCTACTATATAAAAATATAAAGACTGTTCTAGTCCAAGGCCAGCCATGTGTCTCTCAGCTAGAAATTTTCAATCAAATGACTCATTTCAACCGAATAGAGTTTCCTTCCTGCAAATGTTATAAATGTATGTGTGCAGTGACTCGTGTCTGGATATTTTTTTTTCAGTCGATAAACACGTCATCACATCATCATCATCCCATTGCAATTCATCTCCGTTGATGAGTGTCTAAAAGGTCACAAAAAAAAGGACCTTCCTCACCCTATCTGCCTAGAAGCAATCGAAAATTTACGAGCCGTCAACTTCTCCGTGTCGAACAGAAGTGTGAAAAGTGAGAAATTTAGCAAATTGCCGCAAGGCAAACTTTAATGGACAAAAAAGTAAATAAATAAATTATGTAACATACCTCTCACACCTTTTTTTGTTTTCTGTTCTTCTTGTGACCCTAAAACCCAAAAATGGAAATCACTCTGAATGACGATTTAATCGAGCAACCCATTCAATGGAAACAAAAGCATTTCTAAAAAAAAAAAAAAATACAGATTAACGGGGTGCGTATTAATCCTGTTTGAGTAGGTGTGATTTTTCCATGCCTCCCGCCCCTGTACTGTGTAATTTATGCACAGAATCAACGGGTAAATCGTTATGTTACACGTTCAATAAAAAATCCGAGGAAGCAAGCAATCTTCATCCACCCCATGAGGGAGGAAGGAATTACGTTCATTATGCATTCGAAAAACCACTTAATTCCTTTAATTCAACATTTGTTAGATGATTCATGGGGAAGACTTGGGAAAGGCAAGTTACCAACCCACACAATCGTGAAAGCCATTGTGAGCAGAAGTGTATGCGGTGTGGTGTACTAAAAGTGGATGATTTTGTCAGCCGTTAACCCCCTTCGAAACCTATAGGTACTAGATGGGTAGTTCTCGTTTAGTGTGTATAGCTCAATAGTTGCATTGCATTACCTCGAATGCTTGCCACGTCACCTTTACGCATGTCGTCACGAGCCGCTGTCATACTGTGACGATGTGAAAGAAAATGAGCAGAAACACACCCCTATTTGTAAGCTGTTGCTAACGTATTTTTGTAGTAAAAACACCGGCCGTGTAAAGTGGCCATGCACAAGGGTTGCGCGAGAGAGATTTTATTCACTCGACTTTTTGCTTTGCTCAAGAGAAATAGAGATTTGCGAATGTCTCTTGAGTGAAGGTTAATGTCAAGAGAAATCGTTTTCTTTTTCAGCGTGCCCAACTCCTTTTAGTTCATGGGGCACTCGACTAAAGGTGACGTTGTTAGCCTTATTGTAATTCTAAAGGGAAAAACTTATAATATGTAGTCAGGTACGTAATTGCGCTGGATATAGAAGAATCATAGGAATAAAACAACTTCGGAATTATTTAAAGGAAGGCCAGCAACAAGCGACTGGGATCAAGCTCGTAACAAAGGCTCTTCGGAGGAAATCCAACCACCGCAGGACGGGGAATTGTAGAATTACCTTCCCAGTTTAGAAGAGTTTGGTTTAACCCATGTTTCACAGCTTCAAAAAATTTAATATTTTTTTACTGTCTTATTAATTTCTACAACATCTCGAGAATATTATCCTAAATTTTCAAGTCATTCCGAATAAATGTTTCGGAGATACAGCCTTGGAAAGGTGCGCACTCAATTGAATCAGGAGGTTTATTTGAGGTTATCCAAACTTTAAACGCGTTTTTCTCGAAACTGTGTTGTCAAAGTCGGTTGTCAAAAGTTCTCGAAAACCAATCAACTGATCTTGATGAAATTTTAGCCAGGTCTTCGAGATACAATTCACGAGGACTTGGACGAAGAATTTTTTTTCAATCACAACTATATTAAAAAAAAAAAATTTCAGCAAATTTGACCAAAATTAGCATTTTTCTGTAAAAAGTTCTGCCAAATCCTTCGTCCAAATTTTAGTTTATGGTCTTAACTAATATACGAATTCTGATGATCCTATCACGAGTTCTACTGTCAACGCGAACGGGTTTTTCCGAGGGATCACCGGGTGTGACGTCACAATGACGGAGTTTTGAATATGTTCCTTTGAAAATTTCAGAAATTCTTTTTCAAATGTATATCATTGTAAAAAGTAAAATAATAAATAAATGTAAAAAGTTTGAATAAAATATTTTATTTTTCCGAATAAACCCATGTAACCCCTTAAGGGAGGCTCGCTGCATTCACCAAATATAAGTGAAACAGTTCAAGAACTACCACAAGGGTAGGAAAAGCTAGGTTGAAGCACTGGCTGTTAGCGCCATATATTTGTTTTTTACGCCAGCATTTCCAAAAAATATATGCTCACAGGTGACGGCCAATGAATAAACCACAACGGATTCTTGACATGACGTATAACACCAACGACAGCGAGTACATAAGGTTGCGTTGAGGTGAGATGAAACTGCATGTCAAATGGTCATATAATTGTAATTTCTGACAGTTTTCGCTTGCAAAATAAGATTATTTGACAGCGAAATGGTCATTATTTAACCAATTGGCATGCAATCTAATCCTACCTTTACTAACAAAATACTGGTAGCAATGCAATCAAATAGAGAAAAGCATTTGGCACTCACATTAAGGGGAATTTACAGATCGGCAACCATTACACATGTCTGAATCTAAACACCAATTAGGGGTAGCTACCCGAAGAGTAGCAGGAAACTCTGGGACTACTACCTGAAAAATTTTTACAAAAGATAAGTCCTCCTGTGTGCAGTGGCTTAGTGGTTAAGTGCGTTGGACTACTAAGCGAGAGGTCGCTGGTTCAAATCCCGACCTGTACCACCTCAAAGTTTTTTTTCGCTGCCCCACCTCTTGCGAACGTCTGACAAACATCCAAGGGTAAAGAAATGTCATGAGAAGCTTCTCAAAAATAAATTGCCGTTCGGAACCGGCATTAAACTGTAGGTCCCTCCATTCGTGTCAAAAATAGAACTTCACACAAACAATGGTTGGAGAAGCTAGGCTTTACGCCTAATATTTATTTATTTTAAGTCGTCGAAAAGACCACCGAATTTCAAGCAGGAGCACTTGGTTTTGTTAACTGGAACAGCTTTTTCGGGACCATTAATTTGGTAGAGTCGAAATTTGGGAGACACATTGTGAATTGTTCTTTTATTATGTGCACGCCACTGCATTGTATTTTGCTGAATTCTGCCCATGAAAATGTGCAATTGCAATAAATTTTAAAATTTTGGGCTTAATCATCTATTCACCAACACACAATTGGACAACTTCAGTGATAATTTGACATCAGAGATAATTGCTCGGAGCTACATACCTACATATTCAGTAATTACATAATTTTGTCGTAAATCAAAATGTCAAACATGTCGTCACCTTCCTGCAACAGTCATTTCAGTGACATAAATCAATCACTAAGAAGCACTTAACAGACAACGTCTGTATGTTGCCAACGATGCTGCGCAATTAGTAGGTTTGCAACTGAGAATCTATAAAAGCCAAACTTCGCTAATTATTCTCATGCCCACAGTTCCCGATTCCCGTTTCCCGTTCTAATATTATGTTTTTCATTCGCGTTGCTGCCACGGAAATTAAATTAAGTTATGAAAAAAAAAAGAAAAAAAAAAGAGAAACGAATAAAGAAAAGAAAAGATTAACGCAAAGTAATGAAATAAGCGTGGTGCTGGTGACACTCCAATAATAATCAATGCATGCACATACCACCATCGCCGTAACGTACTATTGGCGTTGTTGCGGTGGTGTGTTCCTTTGGCTGAAACCAAATCTAAAGCATTCTTCTTCGCTTCGTTGAACTGCCGAAGCGGAAACACAATTGAGGAAAAGTAGGTTGAGACTGTGCGGCGAAAACCATTTCCAGAATTGTTTCGTTATTAACTCTTTTCTCTCTCATATATACTTACCAGTACCAGAAGTAGTGGTAGTTACCAATCTACCATCATCATTTACCTCTTATGCTGCAGATATCGGTTTATTTCATTTCATTTAATTTTTTGTTTTTGTTTTAAGTCACAAGCGCGCGCGCGAATAAGGTCGCGCGAAAGTAACATATTCCAAGACCTTTTTATCCGAAACCTTTTCGAAGAAGTCACATACGAGCTGTGTATGCACTGTGAAACGCTCCTCTTCCATTTCACATTTCTCGCCGCGCCGCGCCAGCCGATAAAAAGAAGAGAAGTCGAAGTTTGGATTTGAGCCAGCATAAAATGGGTTCAATAACATCGAGTTTTTGGAGGTAGCTGCACGATCGGATGTTGAACCGGTGAAATTCAATGGGATATTAACCTGACTTTTGAAGACACTCCTTCGATTTGGGATGGGTGTTGTATGGTACGACATGAAGTGGATCTTGTTATGCGAATTTCACAAAACAATGCATTAAATTGTGGACACACGTTTGGTCTGATGAATCCTTTTATGGCTTTCTGGGATTGACACATGTATTGGCCGTTTTTAGGCGGAAAATGTTGATATGTTCTATAAGAATTTTGTTCTTTATTTACCGAAATAATGGTGACGTCTATAACAGGAGTTCAGATATGAGTGATATACATGGGACTCGATCTTCTGCTGCCATGGTAGCATTAGTTGAAGGATCTATTCCATTCGGAAGTATGTATAAATGGAATAAAAATAAAGACCATCCGCGTGGTTAGGCTTGGTCAAAGGGTTGACGGCGATTCCAATTGAAGGCAGCCGTTTTTTTGGCGGGCGCCAAATGATGAAAGCGGTTACTTTGGAAAGTATATATCAGTTAACCCAACCGAGTATTAGGTTGTGCTCATCGCGCGGACTTATTTCTTTGACGAAATTGTTTTTTATATCCGGTTTGGTTTTACCTGCAAAACGTAAAATCAGCCATGTTTGAAAAAAAAAAAACAACTACTGCATTTAGAAAGCTTGGTTTGTTGGATAGTCCAAGAGTCCAAACTTTTTGAATTGATATTTTTAAAAAGGATCGTTGTTTGTCAGTTGGAAAACCTTATTTAATATTTTTTTTAGCTTTTGGTCATTAAATGAGATATAAAGTTACGTAATTATTCTCTTTTGAACACAAATACCTTAATTTTATTCTGTTTATTGAACATTTTTGATTTATTTTAACGAAAGTGGTTTTGGGTTTTTACATGAAAAAATCAACCATGGAGCCATATATGTATGTCAAATTAAGAAATTAATCTCAAGCAAAGAGTAAACACTAATTGAACAAAATGGTTGAGTTATTTTCGAACTTTATTTAAGAGCTTTGGGATTACGGCATGTGTAAACTCAAACACGCATTCCGGGAGCCATCTCTTTCGCAAAATAAGTGTCAAATAATTTTGGCAATTGCAAAAAGTCTTAGATTGAATACAGCACATTGCCCACTGTATGCGTGATTCCGATTGTCCCAGTGGTGCTAATGCGTTGTCCTTATCTTTTGTCTGAGGGATACCTTTGCATACACAACTGGTTCCCTCATGAACGGTCTCTCTGAAGATTATCAGATCAAATTATCTGAATCCTAAGGTAGACAAATCACTGTCTTTCAAGCAGAGATCTTTGCGACTGCTGCAAATATCCTTTTAAGGAAAACAGTTGAAGGTACCTTGTAGATTTGCTCAGATAGCCAATCTTTTATTAAAGCCTGCTTTGCTGATACGATCACCTACAATTTTGTTACTCTTACCTGCATTCCCCTGTCGACGGGTCTAAATATTCCTAGAATTGTTCGAACTAGTCAACCTCCTTCGCTTTTCTAAAAGCACTGTCAGGTTCAGTAATCCGTTGTGAACTTACAGTTCTGTGGCAAGTTTGGGTAGCCTTTGCTGATGTATTAATGGAGCACTAGTTCTAAGTGTTGTTGTCTTCGGACAACCTCTACCTAAATACATCTCTTCTTCCGACATTATGTACGACTAGTAGAAAAAGCGTAAATAGTTCTTCTTCTCTCCTTTTTAATCGACAATGCTGCGATCAGGATTAGAGAGATCATTACCCACTCACTTCACTGCATTTCTAGTGGTTCTACTATGGGGTTAGCCTTTTTTACTTAAAAAAAAAAACTTCCGGTTTCGTATCACTTCGTTACTGAAGCCAATAAAATGCTGTTACATTTTTGTTGTGATCCAGGGTTTTCTCTCTTTCGTATTTGTATAGGAACATGACAATACCAACTGAGCCGGTCGTGCATCTTTCACAAATCAAACTAAAATATATACATTTACATTTAGTATAAAAAATATTTTTTTGACAGCATATGCTTGGATATGCCACTAAATGACAGTTTAATCTGTCAAAATCGTCATTTGAATTATGCTGATCAGACATTTATATGTTTATGAGCAATTTAAGCAGTTTTCTGAAAGTTTTTTATTCGCTGCCCCACCTCTTGCGAACGTCTGACAAACATCCAAGGGTAAAGAAATGTCATGAGAAGCTTCTCAAAAATAAATTGCCGTTCGGAATCGAAATTAAACTGCAGGTCCCTCCATTCGTGTCAAAAATATAACTTCGCACATTTATTTTATTTATTTTAAGCAGTTTTCTGTGAAATATCACTAATTTATGTGACCAATTCGTCAGTGTCCATCGAAGCGAACCTTGTTATATTTTATCAACAAATTTCATAGAAACCATTTAGACTGCACTTCATTTGATTTATCCCGTCTATTAAAGTGATTCGCTGGAAAATCTTAAAACGTCCACGTCCAAATGACCTACCTCATTACGCTAATAGCACATATAGTGCCAGGAGGTAGGCCTCATTCTACTCCAAAGATTAAATTCACTTGAGAAATATGTACGTATGCTCGGTTACAACTAATTTATTTCTAAACGCCCAAACATAAACTTCTTACATCTTCAGATATCGCTAATAGCTGGGAGCTATCACGCGTATTAGGTACTTGTTCCAGGTTTAGTGCGCTTCTCTAACGAACATCTGCACATCGAACTCCATTCATCCATACAAATAGCCTTCGCCTCCCTCGCCCAGAATGCTAATCCCATGAAGATCCCAAGGATAAATATAAATTTTGATCATTTATTTAAATTAATCGACTTCTAGCAGCGGTGCACTGAAAACTCTTGCATGTCATCAGTATGACACTTTGTGCCTCCAACAATCCGCTGTGGATAATATGTATATACTCCGCAAGGAGTGGCTGCGATCTCGAAAAGTTTTCTCGCGTCCAAGAGCAGCGCCACATCGTTGTCGCCGACGACCAAAAAGTGGGGGCAAATGTGGCTATTTTTGGAGCTCAATATTAATTATTGCACTGTGGAACCTTCTGCGCGCCTCTGCTCGGGTCTTTGACTGGAGGAGGCCAGTCGCGTATTCGTGTATTCCTGTTCCCCGCCTTATGGTATTCTGTGTGTTTGTCCTCTAATGCCGAGGCTGAGATGATGATGATGATGATCGTTAAACCAGTACTCTAAATGGAGTATACAGCACATTCTGTTTCAACGTACTTCGTCAACTTCAATTTTTCCGCATGCTCCTCTTTCCTGCGCAAGGAATTCGTGCTTCAGATCTTGAACATTGGTGGGGTGCATATAATTTATAACTCCGTGACAGAGTAGGTAGATTGGAGTGTTTTATTTTTTCCTTCTCTTTTTCGGCCCGATTTTCTTACAACGAAAAATATAGGTACACGATACCTACTAAATGTAGATAGATTGGTTATATTGACTATCGCTATATACCTATATCCGCAAACAAGATAGTTAGCAATGCGAGGGGAACATTCTAGTCAAGTCGAATTATTGTTATTTGGGTAAGCTTTCTTGCTGCTCTCACAATTGGCGTGTTGAATTCCGTTCTGGTGTAGCACGTACGGCAGTAGAATGCATTCATTAGACCATGTCCAAAAATAGACAGGCATAAGCTACGGTATAAGAAAAATGAAAAAAAAAAAAAACAACTGGGAAAACTGAAAAACTCAATTGAAATCATTACCATCTCTCTCATCGTCGTCGTCATTATTATCGTAGTTATAATCATCCGATATAACATCAAAACCATCCATCCGTTGAAATCTACTTCAACTTTCTGCCTGTCTACTCACTGATCTATCTATCTATACTTCTATAGCCCATGTAGTATTCCTTTGCTGCACTCCACTCCCTTTGTAATGGGAAAGAGTACATTTTGGGCGGGCAGGCAAGGCAATGGGTTTCCACTCAAAAATGCTGCCCAAAATAGGAGTACTCAGCACACACTGCAGAGCATGCACTTTTGGTGTGGCCATTGTCTTAATTTAGTTTTCCAATTGCTTTCTTTTAACATAGTAACATAGTACTTCCTCGCAAATATTCACTTGGAATTTATTCAAATTTTAAAAAAAATTCATTGATCTTGAGTAATAATTGTTTTTTCGGAAAAAGTGTATCAATCAGACAATCAAAGTATCTCATTTGGGTTTGTTAACATTTGCAAGAAATACTCACTTTCAATAAATATTGATCATAACCTCACATACGGACCTAAAATCTAGCTTTTCCAAATTTGTGTCTAAATTTTTAAAAATTAGTGGTGGAAATCTAATTAGAAACTTAAAAAAAAAGGCATATATTTGTCATTTAGGCTTTGTTTACGAAAGTAATACACAATGCATGCACAAAATATGTACCGTTCATTTTCTGGAGCTTTGCGCTTTTTTTTTTATACATAAATAGATAAGTTATATGTTATCACAAAGGTATTTTTTTGACAAGCGTACTGGCGTGTTTAGATCGGTATAAGAAATTTTGTGGAAATTTAATTAGAAACATCATATACAATTTTAAATACTTTGTCCATATAACGGTAAAATTCCTACATTTTAAAAATTCCCTTAAATATAGCAAAGCACTATTATTAATTAAGTTTGATAAAATGGGAAAAACAAGAGTTGCACACCAGAATTGAGAATGCAGATCATCAGAAAACACTACACGGCAGGTGTATCTATGGATTCTATCGCCAAGGAACTGCAATGCTCCAAAAAAATGGTCTACGGTGCAATAAAGGCTTACAAAGAAACTGGCAGTATAGAAAACCCAAAAAGAAAAAAAACGGACCAGGAAAACAACCGCTAAAGAAGATAGGCTGATATGTCGTTTGAGTAAAGCAGATCCTTTCCTTACAAGTAATGGCGGGGGTTAATTGCTCGCAAAAAACCACACGTTTCAAAAAAAAATTTAAAACGTCGGATGTAATTTGCCAATGAGCATGTGCTTAAGCCCCTCTCTTATTGGAAAAAAAGTGCTCTGGAGCGATGAATCCAAATTTAATATGTTTGGATCTGATGGAAAAAAATATATAAGGCTGCCAAAGAATGAAGAGCACAACCCAAAGTACACAATCAAAACCAAAAAGTATGGTGGTGTAAATGTAATGGTTTGGGGAACGTTTTCCTGGCGCGGTGTTGGCCCCATTGTGCGAATTGATGGGCGTATGGACCAGCATATGTATAAAGACATTCTGGCAAATGTTATGGAGCCATATGCTTTTTGACCAATTGTCAGTGTCCTACATTTTCCAACAAGGTAATGATCCTAAACACACTTCAGGGCTAGTGAAGATTTGGTTTGAGGAGGAAAAAAATAGACGTTTTGAGCTGGCCAGCCCAAAGTCCAGACCTCAATCCCATTGAGAACTTATGGGCTGATGTGGAAAGAAGTTTGGGACAGAAAGCAGCAAAAAATTCCAACGAATTGGAAAAATATCCCCCTTCAGCGATGTCAAAAGTTGGTGGCCAGTATGGCGAAACGGTGTACTGCTGTTATTTCAAATAGGCGGTATTCCACAAAATATTGATTTTATTTTATATTTTTTAGGAGCTGAACTCGAAAATTTAATTAATATATATATTTATTTTTAAATTTAAGTTCTACATATTTAAGTTATTTGTTTCTAATTATATTTCCACGAAAAAATACACTATTCTAGGTTTTTTTTTAATTTGTTTTTATTTTTGCTTTATTTGTTTGTTTTTATCTCACTATTAGAACCTTTTAATTCGCGTTTATACATATTCATTAAAATTTAGTTAGATAAACAAATAAGTAGTAATCAAATCTTCGAAAAAAACATCTGTTTCTAATTAGTTTTCCTTAAATCTTGTCCACCATTTCTTAACTCTGGTAATAACCACGTCAGCAAAAATTACAAAAAAAAAAAAAAACGAATGAAACAAAACAAACCTTTAAAACAACCCACATATTAATAGAAATATCATCTTTAAATGAAGCATCATTTAATTGGCCTTTTAATGATGTTTGCAAATTACAAAATTGGCCAGAAAGTTTCCAATCGTCTAACTCAACAGTATTTGAAGTGAGATGTTGAAACTTTGTCTGCACCCGACCAACTTGGCACTTCATTAAATTCATTAAATTAAAGGCAATGAACTTTTAAAATTTTATCTTTTTCTATGTTTGTATTCTCGTAAAAATTTAAGCAGTTTAATTTTAAAAGATTACTCTTCGATTTTCAATCCATAAGATGCCAGAAATAACTTGGCACAAAGAAAGTACCAAATTCTTTAAGATTTTGCCGTCCGAATTAAAACCAACATTGTAGAAGCTCTAATATTCAGCGCACAAACTCAACAAGTCTGTAGGTAAAGGAACCTACAGTTTAAGGAACCTACAATTTTTTAGGAAATTGTTTGTAGGGTAATTCTAAGGCAAATGTTATCTGTTAATTAGAAAAGTAAAAGTTAACAAACGGATAAGTTTCCTAACTGTGCTATAAAAACACGGATGAGTGTTATAAGTAGCAGGCCCGCTCGGCTTCACTCCAGTGTTTTCCTTTTCAATCTTTTGCCGTTTATTTCTAAAGTCTAATGCTAACTGTCTAATGCCTGCTTGATCCCTGTGTCAAAAATGATCAATAACAATACTTTACTCTGTAGCTTTCTATTAGTAAAAGAATTGGAATTGGATCAGTAATTTCCTACTTGTGGGTGCAGTGGCTTAGTGGTTAAGTGCGTTGGACCACTAAGCGAGAGGTCGCCGGTTCAAATCCCGACCTATACCACCTGAAAGTTTTAATTCGCTGCCCTATCTCTTGCGAACGTCTGACAAACATCCAAGGGTCATGTGAAGTTCTCAAAAATAAATTGCCGTTCGGAATCGGCATTAAACTGTAGGTCCCGCCATTCGTGTCAAAAAAAAAACCAACTAACACACAATGGTTGGAGAAGCTAGGCTTTAGGTCCTGTATGGGCCGTTTACGCCTAATATTTATTTATTCTAATTTCCTACTGAGCATTGCATACACAAACGGTTGGAAGAGCTGAGATTCCAGTCCCTAAATGTAGGTCGCTCAAAGTGAAAGATTTTTAATAAAGCTGATGGGAAATTTGACAGAACAGAAGTTTCTATGTTGCTAGTTCATTCTTATCTCCATTGCAGCTAAAAGCTTTAACAAAAGACAAATCACGACAAATGCAAATACGAAGTTGCTTTAGAATAAAATCACAGTTCGTACTCTACTTATTCTTATCTAAACTTAAATTCCATTTCGCATTCTATTTATAAAATTTCATGATTATTTAATAGAAAAAAATAAGTAGACAGAATGAACCAAATCTATGCGATTAGCATATTTAAATAATAATAAGAAAAAAAATACTAAATGATGCACCACAACAACACCTATTCACATTCAATTTAATTTCACTCGATTTTCGTCTCTGTGTACAATACCACTAATACATCGACAAAAAAACGCCGGTATGACTTTTCGAAGACGAAACAGAAAGAAAAAAAAAGAGAATATAAAAAAGCCGGCAATGGCAAATAGAATGGAAAGCAGTATACAAATATTCAACACCACTCTTCATCACATCGGATGACTCAGTCCAAAAGTATCTCAACTTGTAGCCGTGTGTGTTATCAATGTGTGCGCTGTTCTTGTATATCTGACTCTGGCAATTTAAAGAGAGAGAGAGTCAAAGAATAATATATCCACCGAATTTGCCCCACATTGAGTGTGTATTTTTTTTTCAGCTCAAACTGATTGAGTTAGTATATCTCCCACAGAAACCCCTACTAGCATTCGTACACACAAGAAGAAGGAAAAAGTTTCCCAGTTTGAACTGTGTACAGTCTGGTCTCGTTTCTGAAGTCGTTAAGCAGCCTTGCTGAATAAATATTCGCTGAATTTCATACGAATACACCTTGCATTTTTCAACAAAGGAATACAGAAAAAATATAATAAAAATTTAAAAAAAACAAAAAAATTAATAAATAAATAAATCCCCAAAAACAGTTTTATTAAAAAAAAAATTTAATTAAAAACAAATTTAATTTTTTTTTGGGAAATTTCACCTGTGATCTTTGTGTACTTTCATTTTTCTCACTTAATCTCATTTTTTTTTGTTAAATACAAAGTAAATAATTTATTCAAATTCGTTTTTTTTATTGGAAAACATTTATTTAAATTGAAAAAAAAACCTATAGTGCTAATTTAATTTTAACTTAAAAAAAAAAATATTTAAAAAACAAAATTGTGATAAATTTAAAAATAACTGAATTCTTTCTCCATAAACCCTGAATTATAAAAATAAAACAAAATAACGGGCTTGTGTGTGAAAAATCGTCGCTATTGTCCTCGTAGAGTTTAATTGCTGTGCAAAACCGAATAAGAAGTAACACAATAGACGAAGACGAAGAGGAGCCACCGAAATAATCCCCCGTAGGCTATTTCATTGTCTCTATAGTGTGTGTGATTATTTTATACTAGTACTTGTACTCTTTGAATATCTTCATCTACTGCTGCCGCTGCTGCTGTTGCTGCTGCTCATCGTCGTTGTTATCTACAATTGAAGAGAAATACAGAAGGCGCCTGTTTAGCACATTGTGGCCCCAAACCAGCAACCGCGCCCTGCAAACAGCAAACAAAAAATAAAAAAGAATATATAAAAGGAGAGAAAACCCCTTTTGGTAAGTCGTCGTCGTCGTTTCGTATTTCGTATTTCATCGTTAACGTCATCATCGTTTCACCATTCTTTCATTCTTTTACACCCATCATGGTTATTTTCTCTCCCCTCCACCCATTCAAAAAGTTACAATATACCCAAGTCAAGGCGTGTAAGGACATTTAAAAAAAAAACCCATACCTATTTGTATCTATATTTTTTCCGAATTTTATTTTTCTACATCCTTTTTATTTTGAACACCGCCACCTTCTAGTCCATAGTTGGACCTGCCATTTTTAGGGAGAATACTGTCTTTTCCTCTGCTTTTTTTTTTTAGCAACTGTATGACTTGTGTACGAGTATATTTATGAATTCTACTCGTTTGTCTTGAGGTTCTTTTTTTTTACAATTTTAATTTACTTTTTTCTTAGTCATTCGAGTCATTCGTTCCTGACGAAAACGAATATATATGCAGAGACACATAAAGTACGATTTGAGTCAGGGTAGGATGGGTTGGGTTACTTTTTTCATAATTTACACTTGCATGAAAGGATTTTACCCTTTACTCTTCATAATGAGAGATGAGCTCGCAAAAATTAACAAGATCATACTAAGTCCGGGGTTTTATGCTTAGGACATACCCATTGGAGAAAGGAATTATTAATATATTAATTAGGTATTTATTAAGTTTAAATATCAACATTTTTTAATATTATGTTAAATAAAGTATTACAATAATAAAAACCAGTAACTTAAAGTATATTCCGTAGGTTTTCAATTTGTGATATTCTTGTATATTTAAAAGTCCATTTAATGCTAAATCCTAAAACTCAAGCCTATATGCCTTTACTTTCTTCATGTCATAATTGGCCTGCTGAAATCGCTCACCGTGGTCGATGCAGCACCTGGGATCTTAGAAAATAAATCTATCTAAATATTGTGTGAAGTAAATTTTGGGAGAATGTCTGATCCTTTTATCCTTTACCTTACTCGATATTCAACTAGGTAATATAGCAATTATTGAATGGCTCTTAAAATATGCGCGCAGTGCCTCAGTGTTGTGGAATCCCATGGTTAAATCTAGTACAACTAGTTTTTCGCTGCCCTATCTCTTTTGAAATTCTGACAAACATCTAAGAGCAGATACAAATTTTGCATCCCAAATCCTCTAAATATCTATTCGTTTCTATTCTATTCTATTCTAGCCTCCAGCACACAGTGCTTGTAGAGGTTAAGTTTCGAGTCCTGTATGGACTGTTGATGCCTAAAAATATGTATATGTATAAAAATATGTATATTTGCCTTACCAAGTGGTACGGTACTCGTATGTACCTAAGTTGAGTAGTTACCGCATTTATCAGTAATCTGTCATTGTGGGATTATCTTAAAACTTCGTACTACTCTCTCTGCAATTTTAGGCTATTACACTATCGGAAAAACAGAATTGGCCCAAGTTTTGAACCCTGTAGAACATCATGTGTATTTGCAGTTTGCCTTCTTACTCATTGTTCTTCAGACCGACAGTTTATAAGCTGTTTTTTCCTGATAAAACTTTTCATCTACCCCCCAATGTTACACATTTACCAATACATTGAGGTCGACAGGAATAACAAAGTATAAACTCTCGAAAGGAATCAGTATTGATTTTAGTGTAAGCTCCAAGCTCTTTATTTGGGTAGAATCTTTTCATCATCTGAAGAACATCGGTTTTGTTGCTTCTTCTTCTTCAAAACAAAAAATATATACATATAAGAAGCAAGATTTGTGAAATACTTGTTTAATGCTAACAATATTGCACTTGGAGAGCCATAATTTTAAACCTGTCTACTATGGCTTCTATTTGTGTTTAAAGATAATTTATTTTCTTGTCAACTATTGCGCCTTTTCTTTTTTTTAATGAGTCACAGTGAAATCAATTATACTTTCAATTTATTTCATTTGCCTATAGACAGAGTTCCCTATGTGGGCCCTTATGTTCAAACAAGGGAATTTGTGGAAGAAATAAGGACTTTTACTTGGAAGAATCGTTACCGTTCAATTTCTGCATGTTATGTTAGAGTTCTGTCTACACTAAACCAATTTTCCTAATTTTTTATTTCACATCCTCTACCAATCAACAAGCGCTTATTCTAAGCGGAGTAATGGAGATTTTGTTTAGCGAAATAAAGCAGATGGGGGAATATTTTATATATTTTTTAATTTTTTTTTCAACATATTTCAAACTGAGACTTTCTCCTAAATATCTCTCGTCGCTTGTTTCATCTTCAAATTCAACTTCATAACCTTAGAATGCTTCTGATAGCTTAAAATCCTTACATACACTTCAACACAATTGCGTTTTTTAATAATCAACTATTGCACTTATGACCTTAAATAAGATTAAAAATAGATTAATTCGCATTTTACCAACAAATATCTAAAAAAAAAAACAGTGCACTATACAGACAGACAGATACAGACGGTGTCGCTGATTAAAAACAAAACATTTTGCTACCGTTGATTAAAATGTCAAGCATTTTTTGCCCTCAGACAAATATTTTCGCAAATAGAAAATAATAAACAATCGACACATTTAACTTATAAATGACCTCATGAAATGGTGAATCAAACAATGAAACTTTGTGATTAATATCTTATTTGCAGAAATCAGTAGTTTGCTTTAAAAATAAATTTATTCGAAGAATTTTAAGTGTCTCATACTCAGCATGTCATCAGCACTGGACTTCTTGTAGTTCTATCGAAAGTAAAACATCGAATAAGAGAAAGGAACACATTTTGTTCGCCTCACAACTTTGAGTAGAAATTTATAGAAAATCGAAAAAAGTAGTCAAATTGATCTTGACTTGCGCAATTTGCATCATGCGATTGCCGTAAAGAATGCCGTTTTGCAGGTTACGTTTAAGTACATCGCAGACGATTTTTTCGAAACTTTCCTCTTTTTTGGTGAACATCATATGAACAGCGACCCAACTTATTTTCAACAATGCATCCTCTACTAAGGTCCTGGGCACGCTGCTACCAGTTATTAAGACGAAACCCTATATCATTCACGATGGCTTAATCTCTGTTCGGTCTTCTTTGTTCTTCTTGAAGTTAGAGGCTCGAATTAAAAAAACCTCTTAGATGGAGCTCTATTGTCAATTCCACCGAGCACTTGACCTAAAAATCCTAAAAATCTCGGGATTTATCATATTCGTACTAAAATAGACGTCGGTTGCCGATCAAATCAAAAGCGAGTTTATCTATATCTATGGAGGATTGAGAGGACTTAGATGCGGGTTCCACTGTTATGATCTAAATTTTCGAGAAAGGTTTTAAATTCAAAAAAGCTCTATCGTTTATAGCAGTTGAGCACCTAGGAGTGTCTGCGTTTATTTTGTATGGTTTACCTATAATTTCGGTTCATCTTTGGGTGAAAACCTAATGTAATAACCCAGTCTGAAAAAAGTTTATTTCACCTGAGAGGTTAACGCAGTAAAGGTAGACTTACTAACTTCAGACGGTAGACGTAGGACATGAGGATCACCAAACAACTGATTTCATGAAATGAAGGGTACCAATGACGTCTGCACTTCTTCGGTCCTCTAAGTCTTTATATCAAAAAGGTTCTGATGTTTTCGTGGGCGAAAAAAAATAAGGACAATGTTTTCTACCCTCATGGTTAATGAAAATCCTTTCTGATCCTTTGAAATAAAGTGTGGAGCAATTTTGTACTATTTATCAATCATGGCCCAATAGAAGGGCTTGTAAGTACCGACATGTAACAATTCCCGACTAATACACAACTAAACAGAACATTGGGCTTACGAGCTTCGGATAATTTTTTTCAAGTGCAGGATGTTTTTTTTAGAGGTATAGAACTTCGAATTGAAATAAAACACAAGAAATCGTTTTAATGTCCATCAGTTTGGCTTTATTGGAAGGATAATTTTATGCCTTTAATGTTTAAATATTATTTCGGGCATGTGGCCGCCGCGGCTGGTTCGAATAAAGACAAGTCTAGAGGTCCAATTTGCAACCACTTTTTCAAGCATTTGGGGCTGTATGTCGGCAATAACGCCACGAATGTTGGCTGCCAAGTCCCCTAACGTTCCTGGTTTGTTGGCGTAGGCGAGCGACACTTCACATATCCCCAAAGAAAATAATCCAATGGTGTCAAATCGCACGATTTTGGTGGCCAATTGACAGGTCAATTCCGCGAAATTATGCGCTCATCGAATGTTTCCTCCAATAAATCGATTGTGACGTGCGCTGTGTGGCATGTAGCGCCGTCTTGTTGGAACCACATCTCATCCACATTCATGCCATCCAATTCGGAGACAAAAAAAATCGGTTATCATGGCTCTATACCGGTCTCCATTAACGGTAACTGACTCTCCAGCATCATTTCGGAAGAAGTATGGCCCAATGACTACACCAGCCCATAGAGCACACCAAACAGTCAGTTTTTGTGGATGTAATGGCGTTTCAAGGGTCTCATGTGGATTCTCTTCACTCCAAATGCGGCAATTTTGCTTGTTGACGTAGCCAGTCAACCCAAAATGAGCCTCATCACTGAACAAAATTTTGCGATGAAAATCAGCATCGATATCAATCTCATTTTCGGCCCATACACCAAAATCACTACGCATTGCATGGTCTCGCGGCTTTAATTCTTGTCTTGCACAAGCTGGATCTTGTAAGGTCGTAAGAAGAGATCTTTGCATCCATAAAGTTGATGGACAAAGCTCCAATTGCTGTGCACTGTTCGACGTCTCTGTTCCATTGATTCATTATTTTCGAAATAAATTTGCACGATTTGCAAGCGTTGTTCATTTGTCAACCTGTTCATGATGAAATGGCAAACCAAACTGAACATAAATGACATTAGAGTTGCCAGATTTGACCACAAAATGTCAGTCTTATCTCTATTCGAAAAACCAACCTCAAAAAAAACACCCTTTATATAACATTGTCTACCTATTTAACGTATTCCTTAAGAACACACCCTTACATTGATTATATTTTCATCTAAAACTTTACAGAATTATAGAAAACCTTAAATTCAGCATTCCTGGTTTCCTATTGAAGAGATTATTTTATGACTTACTTTGTCATATTTTTCCGCAGTAAATTCTACCTAAAATAACGTATGTAGAACTTTTTGCAATAAAGCACATCCATAAAATAAAACGACCATTAAGAAAAATTTCAATTTCACAGTAAAAGTAATATACCCTGCGGGTTATGGCGTTGAGATTGTGCGTATACCTACACTTTTGAATTGTTAACACTCCTTTCCTAACGAAAGTGTCTAAAAAGTCTTCTCATTATCATTATATGGAACATAAAATAAGCAACACGTTATGGGGTATTACGCAAATACCTGCGATTATGTTCATTTATACGAGACAAGAGGAAGCGGGGGTCCTTGAAGGTGATATAGTTCACTGGATGGATAACTCGGCTGTCATACCGAGTGACGTATTTGCCATTAAGCGAGTATTAAAATAAGGCAGATGTGTGTATTTTTTTGTGGAGAAATTTTCAAATCTTTTGAAATAAACGAAAAACAGACATTCAACACTCTTAGTAAGTAAGGAATGTTCTACGAACAAAAGTTCCAAAAGCAACATTTTTCATTTAAACGCTGAAAAGAGTTACAAGACGTACCCTCTTCATCCTACGACATTTTATACATTCTTTTAGATTTAGCATAAAAAAGAATATAAAAAAATGGCACCGTAAAACCTGATGAGTCGTCCTATATACGTTTTTCGTTGTCGAAAAAAAATATCCCAAAAGCACAATGCATCCAAATACAGTTAAACGTAAAGCCTGCTCCTGAACATGATGGGCCCTGCTCGTAACTTCACAAGCAACAAAGGTAGAAACTGATTATCCCATGCCACTACCACCACCTTTTCTTTTCTTTTGTTATTCTCTCGAATTTTATTTATGGGATCCATTATTTAGGCCAGAAGCATTGGATTTAGCTTTTCCTTTGGGCAATGTGTCTTTGACAAGAAAATATTCGTATTGAACTTCTAAATAAAATTATCAGAGAAGAAGCTTACTTACCTATCCTCCCATACTTGGTTAGTGGTCTCCTTTTGGTTTCTCATTTTGGTTTAATGAAGCGTGGGATGGAATTTAAGATTGAATCTGAGCTGGTAAATTGCAGCACACTTCCAAGTTTGGTATTTCCAAAAAGAAAACAAGTTTTGTGCGACACAATTAAACAATAAAGCGCACGGATAAAGTTAGTTACTTTAATGGGTAACCATGAATCAGGTTGGCTGAGTCATACTGCTTAACCATTGCTCAAGATTTGCAAACATTTAAAAAAAAGTGAGGCTTTTGCAAATCAACAAACACAATAGACAGTGACAACACCAAGTGAAATATATCTCTTCAGTGGATACAAATTGTGGCTCTTGTGATCTAAATAATTCTGTACTCTCTCTCTCTCTCTCTCTATTCGAATTCGAATGATTTATTCTGGGAATTGTTTCCTCAGCCGTATACGCAAAAACTCAGTGCAAATTTGTTGGAACGTAAACAGTGCCTCTGCGCTATGATAATAGAATTTTGTTTCTGGTTGTGAGGGATGTTCCCACACCCTCTGAATTTGAATACGACCGGTTTTCCAAACAAATAGCGGGTGGAGGATATCAAATTTGCATGAAGCTGAATGTGTTCTCTTTTTTATTTAAATAATGCGGCGGCAGCAACCACCGTCGTTTTTCTCCCTCTTACTTGGTCGTTAAAAATTGAAGTATTTAAATCGTTTTGCATGGCAGATGAGTTATGAAAGCTATCGAATTTTATGGGAAACTAAAACTATATATCTGCAAAAAAAAAAGAAGAAGAAAGAAACGCTCAAAATAGCACAGGAGGATGCAGAAAATTGCACTATGTACGTATAGTTCGTACACAGTTTAAGTAAACTTTGAATAATAGATGCTACGGATGCTACGTAAATTGTTTTTTATTAAATAATTGCGTCTTTGCAAAATTGATTGATGAAATTTTCGCTTTTATGCAGAGTTTTTTCAATGTCTATATTAAGTTTCAGGTACCTCGTTTGAAAATATGCAACTATTAAAGAGCAAGCACGTCACTGTTGAGGTAGGACCGGTTTTATAGCAACAACTTTGCTCAAAGTCAGTCAATCTTTCTTTACGCTGTTTATTAGGAATAATTTGATTAATATTTAATAAATGATATTCAGTGGTATTTAAAGACACTTTGAACTTTTTTTTACCCATTTCATGTTCTACGACAAAGTTTTCGAATGCTAAGTGGAAATCTACAGGAGTTAGTTCCATATTTCCTTTTTTCTTTGTTACTTCTATTTCGCAAAGTCTTATGCTTAACACTTGGACGAGTTAGGCTATATTTGTAAAAATACCCACCTTGTAAAATTTTTCATCAGAGCTTGAAGGGAAATAATAACTTTTTAAATTTGGGTGACGTGAAATATTGCCAAAAAAAAAAATAATAATGCCAAATTTTATATAAGACTCCTTTGGTGATCCGCTACGCGGGATTAAGGGATTTAAGCCCTCTTTCTGCAGGCGGCAGGTACCTACCGCTCACGCAACATCGTTGCTCCGCTCGGTGTATGCGCTTTTCGTCAGGCAGGCGCCTGTGGCAACAGTTGCCCGCTACTCGGGATTAAGTGATTTTAACCCTCTTTCCACAGGCGGTTCGATTTTGGAATCTAAATAATGCAAAATTTTTAGAATTTGACTTTATTACGTTTAGCGTTATTTCACGACACCTAAAATTTGTAGTCTTTTACTCCATTTTTAAACAATACTTTTGAAGTGGGTGCAGTGGCATAGTGGTTAGGTGCGTTTAACTACACCCGTACCACTTTTAAGGTTGTTATTCGCTGCCCCCTCGTTCGGACGTATGACAACCACCCAAGAGTAAGAAATGTCATGAGGAGCTTCCCAAAAACAAAAATTGCCGTTCGGAATCGGCATTAAACTGTAGGTCCCTCCATTGATGTCAAAAATATATCTTCGCACACAATGGTTGGAGAAGCTAGGCTTTAGGTCGTGTAGGGGAAGAAGTAGTTCTCCCCTGATTGATGGATCATAACTTTCCCAATTTTACTGCATCCTTACTGGGTTGGCCTGTTCAACGGACCTCCCAGTTTCTAAAAATCACAGTTGTCAATAAAATTCTGGTGTTGTTAAATTTGTATGATAGCGGGGGTTTTAAATCGTATCCATCCCGTCCCTGCAAGGGAGAATACACTAGAAGTTATGACTAAATAATTACTGATATCTACTTCTTTGAAGGAACTTTTTGAAACACCATGTTACTAAGCTTGCGTTAAATATAGAACTGATTTTTTGTCATAAGGTATTTACGTGATATACAAGGAATCAAGGCCCAAGCCTTTTATACCAAACTGGATAAATAACTTGTTTCTAACCTTTTCTTTTATCGTCTGCGCTGAATATTTTTAGTTTTACTAAGCAATAGGAACTAAGTAAGATGCTTGGGCACGGGCACGGCATCATTGGAAATATGGCTAAATGACTAGGAGTTGTTGTATTGAAGCAGTGGAACATCTCCTGTGCCACTGTCCAGCTTTCATGTTAACACGGGTCTTTGACGGCTTGGCGACTTGGAAGAGACACCCCTATCAGACCTCAAAGGATTCATCAACGGATCGAAATGGTTTTGCAAGTCACATGTTTTACCATGTACTTAACAGGGTATTTGCAATGGGCCTCTTATTTGCCTTCTGGGTTTTAGGTATTGCAAACAGCCCTCCTTACCTAAGGCACCTTACAGTAAAATAGGTAAGTTTTCAAGTCTTATTTTTTCAAGCAAATTTATGAGTAATCATTTCATTTGCCTCTGATATTTTATGCCTAATTCGAGAAGCATCATTGAGAAGCTTCGTCATAACACAGTCACGCTTAGATTTATTAGCCCATACATCTGTGGAAGCGAAAAAGATCTTTGTAAAAGTAACATGTCCTTTATTTGCTATCATCGGAAAAGAATAGAGTAGGTCCTATCACTGCCGCAGTGCGAACATATTTACAACTGCTTTCTAGTTTGCCTGACATTTTAAATGTCAAATAATCGTGACTAATTTGTCAAGTTTAATAAAAACCACCTACTCAATTCATTCATAACTAAATATCGCTACGCAAATAGTTTATGTATTTTATTTTTGCAATTTCAAGTGATGTTTCACTTTTTCCTGAATGAAATGAAATAATCATTTAAAATAGCTGAAGAGTCTGTGTGAGTTGTTCTTTAATATTGGCGCTGCCCTGTGGTCTGTATAAAATAAAAATTACTTCTGCTAAATTTAAATTTAAAGCAAAATTTCATTAACACTGAATGCGCTGCTGCGTCTACCGCTCGCTACCTCGAGAGATTCATAAGTAGCTACCCCCTGTTTCCCGCTGCAAGGTAAATATGTGGATGCTTGTGAATATGTTTTCTTTTTTTTTTCTTAAATTTAATCACAAACGAGGTGCTTATTAGTCACATGCACTTTGCAGCACACATTTGTGTATCTAAAGTTGGGTGTGTAACAAAATGTTGTTATACACAACAAAAGAAACTTTTTTCTTTCCTCTCTCAACAGCACAACGAGGAAAAAACCCTCAGAGCTAAAAACAAAAAAAAGGAAAAAAAATTGCAATTGCCGGATGGATGATGCCATCATCAGTTTTCCTCTTTCGCAGGACTAAATTTGTTGATGCGGCAATGGTCTCTACGTGCATATAAGCCTGTAAATTAGTCCTGTGTTAAAGATTATGATGTTACTTATATATATAAACACATTTTCAATGAACGTGTATTTTTCGCGTCGCAAAAGTGATGAATCAGACTCATATTTGAATATTTGTTTTTTTGTTATTTTTTCTTCACTCGTTTGAATGTATTGTGTAAACATTCATTGCTTATAAATAGTATTGCGATGATTGGAAGCGTATGTATTTGCAATGGATAGATCTATTCTTCTGGAAGAAATATTCTGGCATTTGGGGCCAGATGGTTAATGGTTGATGGTAATTAATTTTTAAAATAATTTCTCTTCTTGATTTTTAGAATTTTCTAAAGTTAAGTAGAAACCTAAACATTAACAACTCCAAAAAATGTGCAGAGACAAGTATTTGACACTTTGATAAATTGCAGTTCCAGTGAATGCCTGAATGGTGAGACGAAGTTTTTTTTTTTTTTTTTAGAGAAGAAATATATTTTTAGATGAATAATGAGTAGTGACTTGGACGATCGATGAGACATCTTCCGGCAACAGTTCTCTCAAATGGTGAAATTATTGTTTTTTTTTTGTTGAATATTTTAATTATACGACAGACGTCGTCGTCGAGATAAAATGGAATCAATTAAAATAAAATTGTGACTCTGAACAATTAGGAGTTTGCGAGGTTGAAAGTTCATTGACGCAAAATTGCCGAATTCTAAGCAATCAGATGACTAAGAAAGAGAGAAGAGCTAATTTATTAAAATACTGAGTGTTCGGCTGGATACAAATTAAAAAAAAAATGTATGACGGAGTGGAGTGATAGCCGTGATTCAGTTGAATTTTATCCGGCATGTGACTGTAGTATAACTTTTTTTAATTTCGATAAGTCTGTAGGTTGTCACGGTATCTTAATTTCTTATCGTGTCGAACTTGATCCACAAGAAAGGAGACCCTCTTAACTGCGCCAACTATAGAGGTATAAGTCTCCTCAACATCGCATATAAGATCCTGTCTGCCGTGCTGTGTGAACGCCTGAAACCATTCGTCAACGAACTGATTGAACCCTATCAGTGCGGTTTTAGGCCCAGTAAGTCCACAACTGACCAGATTTTCACACTTCGGCAGATCCTGGAAAACACCCATTTTTATCGATTTTAAGGCCGCATATGACAGCATTTATAGAGACGAGCTATACAGAGCCATGACTAGTTTTGGCATACCTGCCAAACTCGTCAGATTGTGCAGGATGACGATGGAGAACTCTCGCTGCTCCATTAAGGCCGGAAACAATCTCACCGAGACCTTTGATGTCAAAACAGGATTTAGACAAGGCGATGCGCTGTCATGTAACTTCTTCAACATCATACTTGAGAGAATTGTGCGAAACTCGCAAGCCAACACCAGGGGCACAATTTTCCAAAAGTCTGTGCAACTACTTGCTTACGCCGACGACATCGACATCATTGGCAGAACACAGCGAACTGTCACTGGTATCAGTACAGAGGCGGCAAAAATGGGTTTAGAAGTGTATGAGGGCAAAACGAAATATATGCTGTCAACAAGAAGGGACGCACAACATCGACGAATCGGACAGAACGTCACGATAGACAGCAATAACTTTAAGGTAGTTCGGGACTTTATCTACCTCGGCTCCGCTATTAACTCTGACAATGATATATCGTCAGAAATCAAGCGAAGAATTACACTTGCCAACCGCTGTTACGAGGCAATTGATTAGTTAGGAATTGTCGAGAAACACCAAGGAGGCTCTATATAAGACCCTCATCATCCCAGTCCTGCTGTATGGCGCAGAAGCATGGACGTTATCAAAGGCGGATGAAGATCTCCTTGGTCGTTTCGAACGCAAAATTCTTCGAGTGATTTTCGGTCCCGTTTGCGTTGACGGGCTTTGGAGGAGGAGATTTAACAGCGAACTCTACGAGCTGTACAGCGACATCGACCTGGTCAGAAAAATACGGATTAGACGTCTAAGATGGCTGGGACATGTAGAGCGAATGGACACCAACGCTCCGGCCCGAAGAGTCTTCGAATCCAACCCGGAGGGACAACGCAGTAGAAGAAGACCTCGCCTAAGGTGGCGCGCGCAAGTGCAAGGGGACCTCAACCAACTTGGAGTGCGCAACTGGAGGCAGTTAGCCAAAGATCGTGCTAACTGGAGAGGCGTATTGGTTGAGGCCCAGGTCCACCTCGGACTGTAGCGCCACCTAAGTAAGGTCATCGGCCATGCTGTGTTGCACTTCTAAATAGTTGGAAATTTGCCGGCCTCGTTGTTTTTAAACTTTTTTTTTATACCTAACCCAACTTCTTCTACTGAATGAAGAGACTGGTTCTTCATTGACTTGACAAGATTTCTCATCTTGTCCTAATAATCTCTATATGATATATGTTTGCTGTTTAGCAACTGAAAATGCAGCTTAAGCACATGTACTATTTCCTGCACTTGCTTCGGAGGTCAGGGTGTACTGCGCTCTGGTTTTAAAGCCAGCTGAAAGCTGGTTAGTTTTCTTATAAAGCCTGCGCATTTTTGCTTTCTAGGCCCTCTTCTTTCTGTACACCAAGTTTTTCTCCTCTTTGCTTATGTCACTAAACTCATCCTGCCCGGTTTTTGGTTTGCGTTGCAGCGTTTTCACATGTTAGGTTAGGTTAGTTAAGGTAAGGTTAGGTTAGGTGTTTGGAAACTTTTCTTTTGATGATACTGTTTCATTTTTTCACCCAGGCGCTCCTCACAACAAAAATCGGAAAACCTTTCTCAGCAAGGTCCGCCAAAACCTACTGCAAAAGATTTAAAAAGCTTGCAACAACAAATCGTATAAAGCAATTGGTCTATTTTTCCTTAATACACCAATAAAAAAAATTTATCTTGGATTTGCCCGAAAATCAGAGACTAATCTGTTTTTGGTACAAAATGTATTTTTTAACACTTATAAAGAGCCTTCAGGGCCGGCTGGTGATGTAATCAACTACCAGACATTTTTATTATAACAAAACGAATGCAGAGGATCTTCCACTGCCCTCTGACCGAATTTATGTCAAAAGACAATAAAATAAAGAAGAAAAAAAAGCCTACACTTTATCCATGTGGCACCCCAAAACAATTCATTACAGCACTTAAAGTGTGTTAACCTCCCCACTTAAAAGGCGCCTGCCAAAATATTACAATGGTCTAGCATGTCACATCACATTACCGTATCGCACACACACGCGATTAAACCTCATAAAGTTGATATTCCGCTGAGTAATTACAAATTAATGTCCACACACAGATATCCACTTGAACGAATCAAAAGATATGTAAAGACCCACTACATGCCACTCAGCCTCTGTGTCTACTTTGGTTCAAGTTGTCTGCTTGTCTTGTGTGCACCACCAATTGAATTTGTAAAAAGGACACAACCACCAGAATCCCCATATCACATGGCACCCCCGTCGCGAGTATCTTGTTCGTCGCTCGAACGTTCATCCGCGAACGTTGTTAAAAGCGTGACATTCAATTCTTAAAAATTTAATGTTCTAATTATGCAGGCAATCGCACTCGAGGTCGGTTAGAAAAGCAAAAAAAAAAAAAATACACACAGATACTCCCATAAATTTTCGTGGAAACTCAATTAAAGTACAACGCAAACATTGAAGGTCCTCGAATAAAGAGTTTCATGTTACTTATGCATGTAAACTGATGGTATCATACATGCAGGTTAATTAGCTAAGTAGGCCCTGGATTGGTGTTTTATATCTTTTAATTGAACTTGGCGCTACATTGCTAAAGGGCAATTATCGACCTTAAAAAATCTATAAAATTTTTTCTGAAGTCATGAAATTTGTTTTCGTTTACCTACAAATCAAAGCTAGAACTCACATTCGAGTTTCTTCGCTAAAGATAAAAGATACTCGAGCATGCTGCAAATATCATTCAACTGTGCGAGCGAGGTGGTTTCCCAGCGCAATAAAATGAAATGTCCCTTTCGCTAAACACAGCAGCAGCGTCGTGTTTTTTGTCTTCGCCATGATCTGCAGGAGAATTTTCCAATTAAAAACCAAAAGAGAATGACAGCGAGTACAAGACTTAACCTGGAAGTTGGCGTACAATAAAATAAAATCCATAAAATTAGAGAGAACGAACAGAAAAGGTGTTCTATTTTCTCCTTTATATCTTGATTGTTTGCGGTCCAACAGCGACGGTAGAAAACGGGACTGACTAAAGCTGCACTTCTCTCTTATTTGATGGGTGTAACAAATAGAGAACTTAATCATTCAACATTGGTTACGATTGTCGTTACCTTAGAGAGTGTTAAATGATTTGTTACAAACACAAAAAAAAAAAGAGAAGAGAAGAGAATGAATGTTGATAACGAGTTTAGTACTTTGTTGAAATGGTTTCTTATCCCCAGGCAACGAGAACAAATCGTGATCAAATGCAAATGAAGAGTGATTTATCTTTAAAACAGATTGCTGCGCAATCTGTAGATTGGTTGAACAAAATACAAAATACATAGAAAGTAATTAAATTCATTTATAGATTGACGTTTGTAATTTGTTGTTTCAAAAGGTACACAGAATTAAGAATGGACTTGTGGCTGGGACTGAAAGGATAGGAAGTCTTGAGCATCAATTCGAAATGTGTAGGTTAGTAGAAAACTATAAACGTCCTAGTGATGATGTCCGATTGATACCCCGATGAGCTCTGGATTTAGCTTTCAGCAACTATGAGTTGTTCCAACGTTTTTTTTATTAAAATTTATTGTGACACAATTCACTAGCTTTGTTGAAGGCTGCTGGTATCTTTTTGCCAAATCTATGTCAGTTAATCTACTTCATATCAGTTTACTCACACAAACGTGTCCGTGAAGCCAGCAATGCAGTAGATACCCTACCATATGATGATATCGATCTATCCAAGTGATAAGATTGGGCGAGATTGAAGTTAATTGCTTCCTAATGTGTTGTCTGGGGGTGCAGTGGCTTAGCGGTTAAGTGTGTTGGGCTGTTTCAAATCCCGACCTGTACCACCTGAAAGTTTTTATTCGCTGCCCCACGTCTGACAAACATCCAAGGGTAAAAACTGTCATGAGACGCTTCTCAAAAATTAATTCCCGTTCCGTCTTAAACTGTAGGTCCATACACAGTGGTTGAAGAAGCTAAACTTTGGGTCATATTCACTCCTAATATTTATTTTTTAAACTGCTGTCTAAATGTCGATACAGGTTGAAAATTTTACCGTCCATTAGTCGCCTGCAATTAAGACGAGCAAATAAAGATCGTTAAAGAACTAAATTGAGTTAGTGACGTAACACCACCTACCGAAAGGGGTAACCTTCATTCATTCATTTTGTTGCGAACAGTCTTCTTGAATTGTGTCCTGTCGCCTCAATGTCATTTGTTTCCTCCCTCGAATTTGACGGTATGTCCACCTTTGTAGCATTATCTTCAATCGGTATACAACTCTTCATACTTATTGTTAGAGCTTTACTGTTGCGTCATCTACCTAGACCACTTATCATTTTAACGTTACTCTCAACTTAACTAACATATGTTGTTCACACGAAATTAATCGGCCTTTCGATTTGTATCTGATGATGTAACACACATACGCAACAAGGATTTTACATTATAATTTTATAGTTCATTTTGACTATCATTCAAATACATCATTGGAACAGATATTTCATTTTTTTGACAAGTCAGTTATAGCAATAATTGGAAATATTTCTGTCAGTGAAAGGCCACTGGTGCAGGTTTTAAGGTTAGAGTTCATCTTTGAAAGCAAAAGTGACAGATGAGAATATAAAGAGAATCGAACACATCAGTGGAACGATTGTGTTCCAAACTCAGTGAACTAATAAAAGTAGATTTAAAGTAGAATTAAGCAATTTTGTTTGTAGAAAAAATTCTTTAAGTGATTAGATTTATTTTGATACCGCTTAAAGCCAATATTGTTTGCTTAGTCCTCTTAAAATACGAAAATAAATCAGTGGAACAGATATTAAATTTTTTTGACAAGTCAGTTATAGCAATCATTGAAAAATTTCTGTAAGTGAAAGGCCACTGGTACAGGTTTTAAGGTTTTTGACAGATGAGAATATAAAGCGAATCGAACACATCAGTGGAACGATTGTGTTCCAAATTGTGGAATCGAATATCAGCTGTTCGTTGAAATTGATTGACAGTGAACTAATAAAAATAGATTTAAAGTAGAATTAAGTAATTTTGTTTGTACAAAAAATTCTATAAGTGATTAGTCGTCTTAAAATACGAAAATAAGTCAGTGGAACACATATTTAATTTTTTTGACAAGTCAGTTATAGCAATCATTGGAAAAATTTCTGTCAGTGAAAGGCCACTGGTACAGGTGTTAAGGTTAGAGTTGATCATGGAAAGCAAAACTGATAGATGAGAATATAAAGAGAATCGAACACATCAGTGGAACGATTGTGTTCCAAACTCAATGAACTAATAAAAATAGAATTAAAGTAGAATTAAGTAATTTTGTTTGTAGAAAAAATTCTATAAGTGATTAGTCGTCTTAAAATACGAACACAACATTTTCAATGATGCATTTCAATGATAGCTATAACTAGCCCCTTAAGTTGATAAAATTATTTTCAAAAAAAAAATATATGTTGTTGATTTTAAATATCCACTTATTGCTTTTCAATGAACCTTCGCGAGTATAAAGGACTCGAACGTGCGACCTTCCGATTAGTAAGTGAATAAATACACTTCCATTTCATAATTTCGCTGGACAATGACTGAATTTTAATCGGGACCTATGCGTTTTCGACTATGTGTGCTCTTGGGCACACTAAAATAGTTATTTTGTGAGTTGGACTTTTTTGTCGCCTCATACGACGAATGTGCTCAACCTTGGAAGCTGGCATATTGCATGCACTAATTTTTTTATCACACAAAACCAAGTGTTCATTACCTGCTGGAGGCATTACATCATCGCATGACTGTCAGGGAAATACATTATCTCTTATTGCCAGAGAATTTTAAAGTAGCAAATGATTTTTGTTTACCAGGATGTGTTAAGTTTGACAGTTCTGTTATTACAAACAGTAATTATTTATTTTGTATACCCTTTCAGAAAAAATCAAGTTTAGTTTCCATATACATACGTAGATAGGTACATCTTCGTTCGAACAGAAAAGCCAGACGCACGGATGTGGTGCTCTGCTGAGTGTTGTACCATCCCATGGGTAATTAGACTTCAAGTTTATGAAGACATGTCATAACAAAATTTAAGTTTCTTCTCTGACACTGTCAATGATGTGATACAAGAATGAAATGAAATGTATGCACGCACCTCCTTACAATGTCTCTTGAGTGACAGCCGCTGGGATGGCGCTCATCCAAAGAAGATACTTCCATGCAAATGAGACAAACCGGCGAGACTTGGTGTACTTTTCTAGTTTCTTACTGTAATCGAGTTAGTCAGTAGTGCGTTGTGTGGACAATTCTTTTAAGCTAAGATGTAGATGAAGCTGGGCGAATATGAATTGTTTTTCTCTTGCGTTTGACCCAAAACATTAGGTGCAATTTCAATTTATGCATGAAAAAAGTTTATAACTTAACCCTAACCCAGTCAGAGTTTATTCATTATCCCTGAAATCTCATTCAATCTGCCAATTGTTCGATATTCCATGCAGAAATGTACACCTATTGGATCCTATTTCGCTTTCATTTCGATTTTTTCAGGCGGAAAAAGCTCCATTCAACTAAAAGCACTTTGAAATATTGTGCTGATGATGATGATGATTATTTTTTGCCTATTCATCATCGAGAGCATCATTCTTGGTGTACCGTGTACGCTATTGAATGCTCAACAAACAAAGCATGTATTCTCATGATTCTATAGCTGCTTCGCCTGTGGCCAAATAAATTATTGATTAAAGTTCATGGTTGCCTTTAAATAGAAAACTATAAATATTAACCCAGCCCTACGATAAATTACTTCCATATACATGATAAAAGTGTGAAGCCATGAACCCTCTAAAATTAAAAATTAAAGGAAAAAAAAACGAGATTTCTTCCATCGCTTAAGAGGAACACTCGCGCCACTTTAAAGTGGCACACGCATGACTTCATCAAACGAGCCTTTTGCCTTCACTTGAGGAAATCTTCTGGCAAAGCAAATATCCTTCGTAAAATACATTTTATTTTCCCTGCTCCAACACATACCTACGTCTTATGTATCTACGAACAACTGAACGTGGAGTGTAATTGCACAAAAACCAGAAAGTGCAGCAGAAAGTGAAGAGAAGGCAAAAATCAAAAAAAAAAAAAAAAAAGATAAATAAATGTTTTTCACTAAACTTATATGCATCATAGAGGGCGCACAACTATTAAGCACAAGTGCCATGTTGTCGTTTTGTGTAGTGTAGTGTATAGTTTTGTGTATGGGTACTGCGCCGACTGGCCCCTCCGTCCTCGATGTCACACTGTAGGGCAACTTAAGTATGTTTAATTTTTGTCCTCCTCTCCTTTAGCTCTGAGTATTTCCTTTCTGTTTTGTGATTTCTTTTATTCTCTTTATCGTCATCCCTTCTTAATATAAGGAGCTTTGCAAAAATAATCCGCAAGGAAGATTGGTGCATGCGAATTGCGAACAGGCGGCAGCGGCAGTGGCAACAGCGGAGGAGGCGACAAAGAGGAACCAGAAGTCCTTCGCTGAGAGCGAAATACAGCTGTTTCTTCTGCTGCTGCTGTTACCATGGCAACTTGTGCATTTTTCTACACCCTCACCACTATGACGATGGGGATATATATACGTACATGTATGAGCGGAGCTGTTGAGAGCTCGCTCTTGTGTTGCGTCGAATCTTGTACACTATAACGACTACACCCACTACGCCAGAAGAGAATACATGGGCATTATGTACCTACAATTTTCTATATTATTCATATCGTTTAATAAATACATAATGAGAACGAGCGGTATATATATATAAATACATGTATATAGATAAACGTTATATCGTCTAGTGCAAATACTTTTTGTATACTATTTTGTGTTTTTTTTTTTTTAGTAAGGTACATGTTATGTTTATCAGCTGTGAGAATAGTAGTCCACTTCGCAGACTGAGCGTGGGATTACGTTAGATATTGTAGGGAGATAGGTACCAAAAGATAGTATCGTCCGGGAATGTGCGCACTGGGAGCAATAGTGAAAAAGTGCTCTATGTGCTGGAAAATCACCTGATGTAGCGAATGTGTATTTATTTTTTTTTTGCTTTGTAGTTTTATAGATTTTCAGCTGGTTGAAACATTTCAACTTTCCGTAAAAAAATAAGGATTTGCGAACGAGACTTAATAGAGTCTTGCAAAGTTGTAAAATCGAAAATAAAGTTGCATTATTAGGGCCGCCTGTAAACGGAAAATAAAAAAAAACTGAGTTATTAGTTTATATTCTTTATTGACTTAATGATTTTTTTGGTCAGGAGCGGAATGAGGCTGACTAAGATAATTTCTAAAGGTACCATACGTTTTCTATTTATATAAAGGAACATTACACGGCCATTACGGGGCACTGCAGCCCTTATGAGGACTTAGCACTTTTATCACCACAGTTGGTGCAGGATTTTATTCCGAATTCTTCGAACTATCTAGTTCAATCAGACTTGCAGTCGTTTTCCATGCTGAGATGATGGCAGTCAAAGAGGCTACTAAACAGGTTGCGTGCACAGACGGCGTGCACTCACCTTCTGTGCTATCACCAGGAAAATGCGACCACATAACAAAGTAAAAACAGAACAGAAACATGCCGAGATACCATACAGAACATTAGCACTCTGCCACTGCCATATAAGAAATAGAATGCGTGAAAGCACTTCTACGACTTCAAGAAGTAGATAGGTTCATAGTTCATAGGTCTGCAAATGACCTGCTTACTTACCTTCTAAGGCGGCGAAACAGTCCGGGGTGGACCTGAACCTTAACCAATAGCCTCTGCAATTAGCGCCGTCTTTGGCTAACTGTTACGCACTCCAAGTTGGTTGAGGTCACCTTCCATTTGTGCACGCCACCTAAGGCGAGGCCTTCCTCTACTGCGTTGTCCCTCTGGATTGGATTCGAAGATTCTGCGGCCTTTAGAATTGTTGTCCATTCGATCTACATATCCCAGGCATCTCAAATGACCAAAGCGCAGTTTTTTAGTGACCAGGTCGATGTTGAGATGATGGCAGTCAAAGCCAGTTAACGCATACGGGACCAACTATCTTACGAAGAATTTCTTTCCTGTATCCTTTTCTGATATCAAAGGTTAGGTCTTTACCGACCTTGATGCAGCAGCGATATTTCTCCATTATCATCCTGAGACGGAGGAGTTTGACAGTGATATCAAAACTAGGCATAGCTCTCGTCTCTATAGATGCTATGTTACGCGGCTTTAAAATCCATTAAAAGTTGGGTATCGATCTGGACTTCTTCGGTTTGCTCAAGGATCTGTCGTAGTGTGAATATTTGGTCAATTGTGAACTTACCGAGCCTAAAACCGAACTGATAGGGTCAAATCAGATCGTTGGCAAACGGTTTCAGGCGCTCGCACATTAAAGTTTGTAAATTCTTTGGTTTTGCATAGGTTCCAGAGTGGCCCCGTAAGCCTTATAAACTCCTCGAACACATGGCTATCATGGCTATAGATGTAATTTGACTTGATACGTTTGACCGATACGTTAAGTATATCGATTTCTACGTACAAAGTTAGGTTAGCGTTTTAGGCTAAAGTTTTTTTTCAATAATCAGCAATGGGTACCGCATCATATTTGAGAGCTGTTTTCGTTATTTCTGAACTTTTATAGTTCTTATGATTTGGATCATATTTGAAAATGCACACCAATTACAGCTCATTCCAAAAGCTCTTATTATAACCTTTTGCTCAGTCCCCTGCGATTGACTTAATTATATTTGCTCACTTTATATATGTATATTTGAAGCCTAATATCTCGGGAATGGCTCCGTCTATTTTAAACCCTTACAGTCTATCAATTCTCCCTTTATTAACAGTCGTCATCACTTTTAGTAATTTTTCACTTGGCTTATAGCTGGTCGAACTTTTAATGCCAGGTCGGGTCCCAGCTAAATATTCGACGAATTTTTTGCAATCGTTAACGAAATGTTTTTAATTTGCATAACCTTTTTGAGTTGTCCACCAGCCTGGAAGACACAACACAGATAAGCCACGAGGTAAACATTTAATGTTGCCATGGCCCCGCATGGCAGTCGTAAGTCCCTTATTTACTTTTGTTGTAAGAGTGTTTCCTATCCAAAAAGGCTGCCCTCTTTTAATTATTAAATGATTTAACCTTACTTACCCAAAGATGAACAGCCAGCTGTTCCTATCAAAACAAATCACTCTAACCACTCTGCACAAACCCATTTTTTCTTTTAACCAATTAACCAAACGTTTCACATAACCAGCTTCTTTCAAACCAATTTACCGGTGATTAATTTAGATATGATGAATATTATGCGTAGGGCAAGACATCACGTCTGCCATTAATAGGCTGCCATATCGGCCCTCATTGTATTCCCTTTAACAGTGCCCTTTCACTAGAATTTTTTTTCCGGCGGCGCAAATGTATCTACCAGTGCTTAGGTAGACCATATCAATAAATGGTAATCGCTATTCAAATGCGTTACATTTTTTTGATATAAAAAAAAACAACAACCGGAAATCACGTTCATTTTCACCATTGCTAAGCGAACGGTTTTTATCCGTATAGTATAGACCCCCCATTTGAGTGCCTTAATTGCGAATATTCGATGAGAGTGCTGATGGTAGTCCAAGCGGATAATGAAGAAGCTCTTTTTCTTTCACTCTGGCTACGGCTATGACAGCTACCTCTGATCCATTTGTTCTGCATCATAAAATTTCCCAAAAAAAATGAATAATATCAGAAATGTATCTCGGTAGAGTAATTTTCTTCAGAATGACACGAAATTCAGTTCATTTAAATTGGGCCCCCAAGACATTTATATTATTTGGTCTTACGAATAATTGGTGCTGAGTTTTTTTTTTTTTTTGGATTTTAATCCATTTTGAGTAAATACAAATTTGTCATCATCAATTCACTTTTAAACGTGAATATAAAGATCAGTAGATATTATATCTACACAAACATGTCGAATTCTAATGGGTAATTTGTGATTTGAATTCCACTTTGTCATACAAATATATGTAGAGAGAGAATGTAATTTTAATATGTTGAATGTTGTTTGTTGTTAGCCAAAATATAAATAACAAAACCTCTTTTAAATGTTTGCAAAAGGAAGTTGACTCACACGACTGATGTACACGTTTGCCTTTTATTTCGGCACGAGCATGGAATTAATTCTGATTGACAGTTCAGTTGGATTAAAATTTGAAAATCTTCGATTAGAAATTACGTAATGCAGTTCTTTTGGAAAGAAGACCATGGTGACCCGATTGAATGCGAAATTTTAAGCCATAAAAATAAAACACTTTTTTTCTTTTCGATAAATGCCTGTAGCTTTATAAATTATTATGTCATCGATACTCGAATTCGAAGGTAAAAACAATTCATTCATCGACAGTTATAGTCAAGCGGCTGAGCTCATTGATACACAATTTATGGTAGTTAGATAGATATTACTGGAAATTCTGGTAATATGCAGTGAAAATAGAAAAGGGGTTAACAAATTATTTTTTCCCTCCGGCTTAAGGGGTTACATGGGCTTATTAGGGAAGAAAAGATCTATTTTCAACAATTTTTTTTACATAAAAAATAAATTATTTTATTCAAACTTTTCACTGCCTTAAAGATATAAATTTTCAAAGAATAATATTTAAAACTCCGCCATTGTGACCCCTCGTAAAAAAAGTTCGTCCGCGTTGACAGTAGAACTCGTGACAGGATCATCAGAAGCGAAAAAAAAATCGTGTTTTAGTTAAGATATGGTCTTAGAACTTGGATGAAGGATAACAAAATGGATTTTTGGCAGACCTTTTTACATATAAAGGGTGTTTTTTTATAGAGGTATAGAACTTCGAATTGAAATAAAACACAAGAAAATCGTTTTAATGTCCATCAATTTGACTTTATTGGAAGGATAATTTTATGCCATTAATTTCGGGCAGTGGCCGCCGAGACTGGTTCGAATAAAGACAAGTCTAGAGGTCAAATTTTCAACCACGCCACGAATGTTGGTTTCCAAGTCCCATAACGTTTCTGGTTTGTTGGCGTAGGCGAGCGACTTCACATACCCCCAAATAATCCAATGGTGTCAAATCACACGATCTTGGTGGCCAATTGACAGGTCCATTCCGCGAAATTATGCGCTCATCGAATGTTTCCTTCAATAAATCGATTGTGACGTGCGCTGTGTGGCATGTAGCGCCATCTTGTTGGAATCACATCTCATCCACATTCATGCCATCCAATTCGGGAACAAAATTGTCGGTTATCATGGCTCTATACCGGTCTCCATTAACGGTAACTGACTCCCCAGCATCATTTCGGAAGAAGTATGGCAGGAATGACTCCACCAGCCCATAGAGCAGACCAAACAGTCAGGTTTTGTGGATGTAATGGCGTTTCAAGGGTCTCATGTGTATTCTCTTCACTCCAAGCAATTTTGCTTGTTCACGTAGCCATTCAACCCAAAATGAACCTAATCACTGAACAAAATTTTAAATTTTAAACTTTTTCAAACTTCGCGAACTGATTTATTTTCGAAATAAATTTGCACGATTTGCAAGCGTTGTTCATTTGTCAACCTGTTCATGATGAAATGGCAAACCAAACTGAACATAAATGACATTAGATTAGATCAGATTTGACCACAAAATGTCAGTTTTATATCTATTCGAAACCCAACCTCTAAAAAAATCACCCTTTAAATGCTAATTTTGGTAAAATTTGCTCAACATTTTTTTTAAATAGTTGTGATTGAAAAAAATCCTTCGTCCAAGTCCTCGTGAATTGTATCTCGAAGACCTGTGTAAAATTTCATCAAGATATCGGTTGAGTGGTTTTCAAGAACTTTTGACAACCGATATTAAAACACAGTTTCGAGAAAAACGCGTTTTAAGTTTGGATAACCTCAAATGAACCTCCTGATTCAATTGAGTGCGCACCTTCCCAAGGCTGTATCTCCGAAACTTTTATTCGGAATGATATTGATATTGGATATATTTCCACATTTCGTGGAATGCTATCCGGACTATAACTTCACTAATTGCACATAAAGTTATAAGAAACCGCTAAGAGTTGTTGTGTCTTGTTTTGCTTCACCATCCCAGCATAAAAGTTAAACATTATCTAGGAGAAGGCGTTCTTTAGAGTCATCCATTAAATGGTTGACTGATTGCATTCAATTGTACTTAACCACATAAGCTCACGACCAAGCGGCTGCTAATATATGTTTTAAACTTGATAATAATTGGAGTGTACTGGACGCATCGTTGCGAGTGATATGTATTTTTATATATACATTCAAATTAAACTTGCACTTTCCAAATGTGTGGACATTGTCATTTGCTACGGTATTTGCAGTAATTTGGGCAAATAACAATTCATTTTAACTATAAATTTGTTATTGCATAAGAAGGCGGTTTATAAAGGTATAGCAGAATTGAACTACTATCGGAATGGATTTTCGACCCTTTACGTTACTGCTTTGGCTATCCAAGGCTTTTTTTTTGTATATTCAGCTCTGAGAGATACACTTCATTCAGCCCGTTCTTAGTTCCGAGCTATTTCTTCATGTTTGGAAACAAGAACAAGAAATGAATGAGGAAAGAGTTCGTAACCCTAAACTTGTGCGCTTTTGCCTTTTTCTTCTCCGTTTTTGCTTAAATCGGCATGGAATCGTTCCAGCAGCCTTGCGTATTTTGATCGTTTTACCCTTTTTTAATGTAATCGACGTGAATAAAAACGCCCGCATCCCAAAAAATTGTTGGCATGACCTTGTTTGCTGACAAATGGCCTTCTTCGACTTTGATTCACCAGAAGAGGTCCATTGTTTCGACTGTTCCTTTGTCTCTGATGTGTTGTGGTGAATTCATGTTTCATCCAAGGTTGCGAAACGGCGCAAAAACGCGGTCGAATTTTTCTTAAACATCGCCAAAGTTGTCAAACGATTGCATTTGTGGTAGATTGTGATCAATTCAAAATCACTGATCCATGTTATAAGCCTTAAAGCTCGCGCACCTTCACTCGCCGATCGTCCATTTCTGGTGTCGAGACCGAAATTGAGTAAACCAGCGGTGAATGGTTCCAATCGATGGTGGAGACTCCTCATAATATTTGTCAAGCTTTTGTGTGGTTTTTCTCGTAAAAAATAGTGCTTAATAAGCAATCGAAATTATTTGTTTTCCATTTTAACACAAAAAAACTTTGTGACAGATCTGACTGAAAAATTGGGTGCCGTCTTTTGAAAGATCCTTCTTGACAAACAAAATTATGGACTTGAGTTGGCGACGCCATTTGTTAAATTAATTTAAAGGACATAGTGACAAATTTAAGGCAAATTACCTTTGACGCTTGGATCTGTTTATTATTATTATTATTTATTATTATTATTTTTTTGTAAAAGTATTAAACATAACCAATGGGTTTTTGCTGAACTGCTTTACCATTATTTGCAAAGATATACAAGTAAACTTCACACTTATTAATTGCTTAATTTTTTTTTCTTTCCAGGTAAGCAACAACGTTCACTTGTACATTTTTATATAAACATATATTTCTGCGTAAGTAGTATTTACAATCTTATTTGTAATATATGTGACTTTCATAAATTTGTATTTCTTCTTCGTCATATCCGCGGCAGGAATGCTTGAAAAAATCCTATTATTGCAGTAATGAGAATTCGATTGTTGTCACCTTCTTGAAAGAGCTTTCAAATCTGATAGTCTCAAAATGCCCATTAAGGCGTCTGAAATAAGTGGCGAGACCTATTAGGCATTTTAAGCCTGTTATTTATTTTTTGACTTTTAATAAACTACTTCATTAGGCGATATCATGCCAGCTTTCTGTATGCCTAAGGCGTAGAAACTCTGTCGTTTTAGGTTGTGACTATTAAGCAATGTTCGTCCTTCCGTCGCCAATTTGTAGGCCTTTAAATTAAAGCTAGAAAGTTCAAATTTGGAACATACACTCCCTAGGCTCCCGAAATGGTAGAGTGTTTTAGATACGCTCACTGCCACGCCCACAATTAAGAAAAAACTGTTTTAAGCCTCAAGTTGATGGAATAAAGCACTAAGAACTTCACAAAATATGTAGACCCTGTCTTACTTAACAAATTTGCCATACAAAGTTTTTTGCAGTGGCGTTTTTGAACACAATTTTGTTTCCCTTGAAAATTAAAAAAAAAAAACAAAACAAAAATGTTTAACAAAATATTTAGACAATATAATGCGCAACATTCTACCCATAAAAAGTTAGCCACGTCCACTTTTTGGGACTTTTTATTTAAAATGAAAAAAATTGTTTAGCATAATATTTAGAGAATATTGTCCTTAAAATTTAACCTTTACATCGGTTTTGACCATGCCCGCTTTTTTAGTCTGTTTTTTTCAAAAGACCTGTTTTATATGATTTTGTTATAAAGAACTAAATAAAGTGCCAATGTCTTTTTCATCGGGAGGGATATGAAAAAGGGATCATACCGTTCGCCCCAAGCGGACTGTAGCCTTTCTATTTATTTTTTATTAAAATCTAAAAGGATAATGGGAACAAATTTGTATAATTGATGAAATTACTTATAACGAGATTCGCATGGCAACATTTTATTTCCGGTCTCTGACTAAAATCTACGAGTATACAAATTTCCGTAACGCACTCATCCTGCGGAACGTGAGAACCAATAACTTTCATATAATTGTTTTGCAAATATCTAACCACCTTCTAATTACAATCACAAACTTATCCAACCAACCGAAATCACGTCAGAACCATTTTCTCCGATTATTATACAACAATTTGCAAACTATAGTCTGACAAAAACTTTTGAAGGCTACACCCCCGAAGCTCTTTTCAATTAGCAATCATTAGAAATAGTGATCATACCACCATCCACATCCACTAGACGGTAGAAGCTATAAAGCGAAATCAAATACACAACCCCTGTGCATAGTTTGTAATCATTGCACGAAAAGCGAAGCTCTTTGGCGTTGCTCCCGTTCAAATCATTCATTGTAACGGATTCAATTAGCTGAATTATATTCTCCCCTGTGCCTGTCTGTAGACTGGCAAATACTCCTCTCTTGACCGACTCGTGTCGCGCCCATCGTAAAGTATCACGTAAAAGCCAATTTATTCGTACTGGCCCACCTAGTAATTTTATCAGTTATCATGCATCCACATTGCACAAGACAACAGAGAGCGCAGAACCGACCAAAACGAAATGAATTCAATTTAAATTTTACATTGGTTGAAAGATGCACAAATACATCACCATCGTCATCATCATCATCATCATCGGCAGCAACATGAACACGAAAGAGTAAATGGCCGAGATGATGGTACCCACCCGTAGCTGCACATTGCGGATGAATGGACGTTCGTCCAAGTAGATGTGGATGCATTACATATTGCATGCAACAAATATCAAAAGTCATCTCATCGCGCAAGCATGTTCGTGTAATACAACAGAAAATTGTCTGCAGAGAATTGGAGAATAGAATGTGTAGGCAACTTCACCCGCCCTATACCGATCAGATCAGCTCAGCCAGCATCAGACCATCATTTTCGATGTTTAACCTCAAATTGCATTCGGATGGTTACTTCTCTTCCTACGTGTGCTGGTCTTGTCTGACTGTGTAATGAGTTCGCCGCCGCTCAGGTCGAAGACGACAACAACCATTAAAGGGCAATTAAAACATTTCAACCGTCTTGCTTCAAGGTAATTGAAAATCCTTAGATGCCGGTTTGTATGCATAAGAAATGCAGGTCGATTCCCAGGAGAACAATGTGCGATTGTTCATGTTTGGCTTAGACTTTAAAGTCAATTTCGATGCAGGCATTTCCTTTCGACCTGTTAATCGGTCGGTTATTTGCCATTGAATTCAATTCAATGATAATAAAATGCATTTAATGGATACTCATACGATGGACTACCACAAGGGAGTTGGCTAATGTTGCAACTTTTTCGTTATGACTACGCAAATAAATTCATGTCAGTGGAAATTAAATTTTACCGCTTTGTTGTGCGTTATTATTCCTAAATTTATCATTGTTTTCGTCCATGAGTTTACGAGACTAATAAAGCATAAAAATATACGACAGTTTCATCCCAAGATGAATGACAATGAGCGCGGCTATCCAGGAGGAGTATCCAGAAATACACTTTTCGGTTTATTGTCTTGCGTTCGTTTTATGCCGTTGTTCTTGTATCCAAAACAATCAAAATTAAGTGCGAATCGCATTTGCATTTTATTATTATTATTTTTTTTTGTATCATTCACGAAAGTTTATAAACAATCTTGAAGATGGGATACGCAAACTACTGTATATGTAAAACAAAACGGTTGAGAAGACTGGTTAGACTTTCATGAACAAACCCAATATCGGGATATTTGAGAGAGAAAGGGAATCGAAAAAAGAGAAGCAATAACTGTTAAGTTGTATGGCTTTGGCGGATCATTTAAACTACCAGTTTGGTAGTGATGAAATAAAGGGGCTACGAAAGTTGTTTGATATAGGTAATAACTTGACGTGGAAAAAACATAAACAACAACAAGATTTCTTTTAAAACTTAGTTTTGTTAGCGACGGCGAATATTAAAGCGTAAACTTATTAAACTTATTTGTAGCATTTATCATTTTAATAATATTTTCAAAGGTAAACCAATATTCACGGATGGTTTAGAGACAGAGACAGAGAAAGTTACATTTACCAGTCTTATTGACTGATAGATCACTGCAGTATCTTTCAAGCTGATATTTTTGCGGTTAAGAAAGCAGCACAGACTATCCTGTCTGTTATTTGACTCCAAACTAATAAACGCGAAATTCGTCTCAGATTGGCTCTTGGCACTCAGGGAGGGCTATACGGGGAACTGGCCAGATACGGCTCTGATCTGAACCCACAACAAGCCGACAGTCAGGTGCTACCACCTTTCAAAACCGCTGAGAGTTTCATCGACGGCGTCACTATACATTTAGTTAAGGAACAATGCAGTAACACAAGCGGTTGCGCTATAACCCGAAGTCTATGGCCCAAGTCTCTAGTTTTCCTTAAAACAAGCCAAATCTGGGTGCTAGTCGGGTTATTAACCGGACACTGTATTATTGGAAAAATGGCTTAAAGGCTAAGAGCCTTTGCAAATGATATCTGCAGAAGCTGCCGAGATGAAGAGCAAATAGAGTCTGTGGAACATCTCCTAAGCCACTGTCAAGCTATACAAGAATGCCTCTTATCATGCGTGGGAGCACGGTTCTTCGAAATCTTGGACGACTTGACAGCATTTTTTAACAGATCAAAGGAGGTTTGTTAGTCACATGCCTTTAAAATATACAACTAGGGTATTTTTTTTTTTTTTTATAATGTACGCGCAATAAAGGGACTTTGGATACCCTTATAATGAAGTGACACAGTGCGGGCATTAGGGAAATCAAGGATTAGAGAAAGGGATAAACCGATGCACGTTGGTTTTAAATGTTTGTAAATTATAATGCAAAGAAAACAGAGCGTGGTAGAGCATTCCACATTCGTATTGTACGGTTGAGGCTTAAGGGTAAACTGATGTGCATTCCTTGCATGGCGAGTATTGCGGTTGAATTGCTGTAGGGGTGGAATGCAACTGACTATTTCATTTGAGCACTTGTGGTGGAAATACCGATAAAACAATGACAAGCAGGAGACATTACGACGATGACTAAGAGAGTCAAGTGATTTCGCGATGTCTCGATCGCCAATAAGTTTTACCGCACGTTTTTGGATCCTGTTAGTGTTATTGGTGCACCAGACCAGTATTCTGGGTGAAATTGCATTTGGTTCAAAACTGCCCTTCTAACCTAACCTAACCTAACCTTACCTGTATCAACGATTATTATAAAGAGAGGTTATATCAGGTTCTTCTTAACTGCTTCGTTTCTGGCGATGTAAATTTGCTGATAGAGAAACCAAACTAAGGGACTTTTTCAAATGAAAAGGTCTGAGTAGTTTTTGCAGCAAAATTGAACAAAGCCAAGTGTAGAGAAAAGATTTTTGAACAACTTAGTATGCAGTGACAAGACCAGTTAAGGCCTCTATCAAAACACCAGCTGAATCTACCTGCGCTTATGTAGGTAGTCCAAAGTATTAAAGTTGCATTTACTTGGATTCTAAAACTTAAATGCAAAATGAGATCCGCACCAACATTAGAATTGATTTATTGGCAAACAGTACTAACAAATGACCTTCATTTACGGCAAACTAAACACACTTACCGGCTCGTGGAAAAGTAATTTGTGTTCTGCAAATACATTCATGCCTGCAGAGAATTTTGACTTTATTCCAATCGAGAAACTGTGAACCGATGCGGCCAACTGGAGACGCATTGAACTCTGTTGTTTTCCAGCGATTATTAAAGTGTTCCTGTGGGAGTTGTTATGATCTGCATTGAAGAGGATGTATGCAGCTTCAACGAAATGCAAGAACGAGGTCACTTCATGTTGAATCCTTTAAGGAATAGCTATAATTTTTCATTATGATCTTTATACTTTGAAGTACATCTGTGCGTACCACGAATAACTCGCATTTTAACAGTTTCCAAATGTGTATTAGCAAAGTTTAATTAATTATCCGTTTCCATTCAGATAAAACTTCTCTCTTTGCGTAGTTAAGTAGGTGTCCCATTCCCATTCATTAACTTAGAGTCATCTAAAAGAAAAACTAATTTCCTCCCACACGTAACTATGCGCAAAATACTTCGTCAGAAAAAAAAAACAATAACCATCGGCTTTGAATAAACCCCTCCAGGCCAAGCTGCTAAGTAATAAATTTATTAACGTTTCACGTCCATTCGATGCTGCTTTGCATTCACAAACTAATTATACATTTTTATACTTTCAAAACATATCTCACAGTAGTATACTATTCTGCGCTCACTGTTCTCCCCATGGACTGATTGCCACACCAAGTATAACTCCACTATTAGGGTCAAAGAACTTCACGTTTAGCCAGCTCTGCCAGCATTCACAGCAAATACAAAAATAGGGTTGGTTGGCTGGTTGGAATGGACTCCACTGTTGGTCGCATTCACCGATACCGTACCTCACTCCTCACGAGAAACAAAAAAAAAAAAAAAAAAACCTATAAATAGTTTTACTATCGCAAAATGCAAAGTGCAACTATATGGCTCCAAACAACCTACCCCACTGCTGCACAACGTCGTCGCCGTCGTCGTCGTAGTCATCGTAGTCGTCGTAGTCGCCCTGACATGGCACTACTACTAGTGCAAGTACAATTTTGCTGGGGAAGCGGCGGAGATTTCCTGGATATTACAAGTATGTTGTGTACTGTGAAATTAGATTACCGCGGCAGTGTAGTTACGTTACGAGCACGAGTACGAGTACCAGATACTGAATCTGTATAGTTCGAGTCGTACATAGATACCAGATGGGTTTTATATGATGGTGCACTTGTACAAAATGGTCAAGAGGTCAGTGGAAACGCGATTGTGTGGATAGGTTTCTGGTATCTATGTACATACATAATTGGAAATAAAAGTAAAATAATAAAACTTTAAGCAACTGCTAATTACTTGTCCAAGGTTAATTGGGATCATTCTATGTACATGAATATAGTTAGCGATCTGTGGAGCCCTCTTATCAGTGATAAAAAAAAGCATTCAACGCTGTACAAGTATACGATCAACAAAAGACATCCATGAGTCATGTTAATCGCATGATCACTAATGCGAAATGCGAAGTACGAAATACGAAATACTCTTGTGTGCCCCCCACTTTTGAACCGGAATGGCGGATCGTTTAGCTATATTTTCTCTTTACACTTATCCGCGCAGTATTTTCGCGAATGCGATGATGTCAGATAGTGAACGTTTGTCTTGCCAATTCCAAAATTGTTTGGTTACTTTCGAGGTGGAATATTTTTTTGTTGGTAAAGAACGCAAAATAGAAAACCAACACCACCCAGTCAGTAGTAGTCAATTGCCATGCAAAACAATTAACGCATTCAAAGGCGTGTATCTTGCGAGATCTATTATCCACCGTATGCCAGATGTTTACAATTGTTTATTGTTCCTATTTTAGAAGTGCTTGACTTCAATAAAAAAAAAACTGAAATTAAAAACATTTTGTCATCGTTTGACAGGAGTTTTGGATCATTTAACTTCAACATATGGAATTGTTTCTTCTATTCTATGTAGCTATCCAGTGAAGAAGTTATTTTGGAGTGCCTATTATGCATTCTTGATATTAGCTTTGGCATGCCATAACCGCTACACTTATGATGAGAGTGTGCTGTCAAGAGTGGACGACAATCTCGATACAAACTTGAAAACTCTGGAAACTTGACGTAATTTGATGTAAAATAAGTCATATCTTAGATGGTTGTTTGTCAAATTTAAGTGATGAAGATGAAGAAGAGAACTTGACATACCTATAAAGGAATTGAAAAAACTTAAACATTTTTTTTTTGCTGATGGTTTCCACGAGTTGGGGGCCCGTTAAGAATCGTTAACCATCCAGAAAGATAACTATCTCTCTTTTAAGGGCTATTACGTCCTTAATAGCTTCGATGGAATTCCTCAATCTTTGTTACTAATTTGGTGACGGTACCTTGCAGTTCTGGTGTTCTGGAGGTGTAAGCGACGTCAAACTATCTGATTAATTAAAAATTTGACAGAATAGATAATTTCCGATTTCTATTGACCAAAGGAAGAGGAGGAGGTGTTTTCCTTGTTTTTTTTTTTTTATAATGTAGGCGCACTAAAGGGATTTTGGATACCCTTATAATGAAGTAACACAGTGCGGGCATTAGGGAAGTGAAGGATTAGAAAAAAGGAAATACCGATGCACGTTGGTTTTAAATGTCTGTAAACTATAATGCGTAGGAAAAACGGAGCGGGGTAGAGCATTCCACATTCGTATTGTACGGTTAAGAAACGAATCCTTGTATTTCACTGTACGTCCGAATACAGGCTTGAGGGTAAACTGATGTGCATTCCTAGCATGGCGAGTATTGCGGTTGAATTGCTGTAGGGGTAGAATGCAACTGGCTATTTCATTTGAGCACAATGACAGACAGGAGACATCACGACGATGACTAAGAGAGTCAAATGATTTCGTGATGTCTCGATCGCCAGTAAATTTTAACGCACGTTTTTGAATCCTGTCAAGTAGCTCCAAATATGTCATTGGTGCACCAGACCAGATATGAGCGTTGTACTCAAGTTTTGGGCGAATGAACGCCTTGTAGATTTTAGCCAGATCAGAAGGGGTGAAATGTTTCTTGCATTGCTTAAGGAAGCCTAGAAATTTCGCATCGTTCTTGGCGACATCGAATATGTGGTCATTCCAACGAAGTTTGTCGTTAACGCACATACCGAGGATGGAAAGTCTTTCGGTTTCGTCGATGCAAGTGCCATCCATGGATAATGGCGGAGTATTGGGGTTTCGCTTTAATGACATTAGACAGCATTGTGTTTTGGAAGCATTAAATTCCACTCTGTTGGTTTTACCCCAGTTCGACGCCCGAAGATGAGGGGCGTTGCCCAGAAAACGAATATGTAAAGCTGAGGGTACTGTCATCAGCAAAGGAATGGATTGGATTAGAAGTGTGTTCTGCTTTTGACTGCCGTTACTGCTTACTTAAATACCCGGCTCTCGACCCGTGTAGAGTCTTTGGCTGAGACACAGCTGCCTTCTATCTTTTTACATTCCCGGGCACGCTGCTTGCATTTATCCAGACCAAGCGCTCTGACTTCCTCGATGGCTTGGTCTTAAACCTATAGCTTCGGATTCGAAGTTTCTCTTGTCCATTCACTCGATGTGGCCGAGCTAACGTCGTTGTGTTATGGCTTTTTGAACTACATCTACATCTTTGTACTCCTTACGTAGTTTGCGGTTGTATCTTCTCCTTCAGTCGCTCTGAACGCATTCAGGACCAAATATCCGTCAAAAATTTTTTTTTCTTTCGAAGGACCTCAGTTTTAAATCTCCTTTCCTGCTTATCGTCCAGCACTCGGCGCCGTATAGCAGAACTTTCAGGGTAAAGGCTTTGCAGTAGCAGTGGTTTTGTTTGCGGAGTTGATGTTGTTAACCCGAAGTAGAGTTGCAACACCTTTACCATCTCAAAGTTTTAGCTTTCAACGGCTACGTTTTGTTCTAGCTGGTGGACAGAATTTAGCCATTTTATTGAAATCATATATTTGATTTTCCCCATAAAGGACCTACAACCTTCAAAAGTTGGGTGTCTGAAGATATACATATTTTTGTCAGGAATGGAAATGACATTAAATTCTACGACGAAACTTTGAGAAGCTTCAAATGATAGTTCTTATGCTTTGATTTCTGTCGAATTCTGGCAAGAGGTGGTGATAATTTTCACCGATACTTGTGGATTTGGTAAATAATTATAATTAATTGTTCGGAACATCTAGACCCTAGGTTCTGCTGTCCAACACTTTAAACACTGAGGCACTGCGCTCATTCTACGAAAGTTGTGACAAATTTGCAATAGTATGAGTATTTCTACATATCCGATTACGTTTCTGTGTTTCTAAAAATGTGGATGGGGCTAATCCCTTATTGCATACTTCTACATCTGCTAATTTACACGAGAAGAAATTTATGAGTGGCATCTATTATTACTCAGTTTAAATAAGCTTAAGAGGAAACAAGAAGCTAGTTTCATTGGCGTCAAACGCAGAAATTGTATGAAGTTCAATTGCAGTCCATAGACATACTTAAATGTACATCCAAGCCAGTCTTTAATATAAAGATTTATGAGACTTTTTAGGGTTTAACGCATGAATGCTTTGACTTAGTTTTTGGCAGGTGATGATGATAGCGCTCTTATGACTCTATCTATGTGGGTATTTATAACCACTCATTATAAACCTTTAACAGTTCTGGAATCATCGATGTTTTATTCTGCCAGCTAGATGCTTTGTCACAACCAACGTGGGGGTACCGTCGGGTTGTATTTAACCGACTTACATTGACATTTCTTACCACAATCTAACGACTTATGGAATGAAAACCGCTCCCAGTTCACCGTTTCTTCTTAAAATCTTAGCGCGTCATTAAAAACGCCATCTGTGCGGCCATAGCCTTAGGTATACCAAATAGTAAAACACAAAAATCTGCCTAATAAGTTGAATTGGTAACGAAAACGGCATGCCATGATTACCGCTAAACGTGGCCTCATAAAAGTTTTTCTTAAATGTTTTTAAACATTTTACATGCAAATTTACATTTCGTGTATGCGATTGCACGCTAACAACTTGCAAATTAAAACAAAAAAAAACTAACGTTAAACAACGCCTTTAATGGGCTAATAAACTCGCAGTACTAAAAAATTATAAGTAACAGGAGATAGCAGCAACATTAATCTGCTTCACAAACCATTGAAAGAAGTCATGGAAATTAAAAAAAAAATATATATTGTATTTATCTCGACCGTAAGAAAGGAAAGTTTCATTGTTGTTAGTTAAATTTCCATTTACCGCTAATCATCGATATCAATCTATAACAGCACCTGCTTGAAATACTTTCAAATGTTTTGACTCGTATCAGTTTGAAATGTTGCAAATTGGCTAACAAAAAATTATGTATATCTATGCAAGAACTTCGATAGCGGTCAAAATGTGAAGAAGAAGAAGAAAAAAAGGCGTTATATATGTTAATCATTTATTATTTTATTGTAAGTGCCATTGAACTTTTGTTATAAATTGCACATTGGTAAAATCATACGGGAAATCAATCGAATGTATGTAATTAAAATCTCTTAATTAACTAAATTCGGATGTAGGAATTGACTTCAAGACAAATTGTTCAGTCTTGTGCGATAGAGGCGTGTCGTCGGTAGATTGCTGTACTTGCCTGGTAATATTCGATAGTTCACGCGATATTGAGAGTCATCAGGGTGGGTAATTTTATTTTTTAATTAAAATTAAAAACACCCAACGGTTATATCGTGACGTTGGGCGTTCTTGTGTGAAACTTTCTTATTTTTTTAAAGCGTACCTACCACGTTTTTGTTGCTGTTTCTTTTTTAATTTAATTTTGCGGGTATTTATCTGCATGTATGTCATCTGCACTGACATGCGATTTAATTCAAAAGAAAAAACTTCCAGTCTCATAGAAAATGAAGCTGCATGGACGAAGAAAAGAATGAAAATGTTTCCCAACTTCACTGCACATGTATAAAAACAGGGTTGGGATTTTGACAACTGCGTGGAGCTTCAGGAAAGTCTCTGTCAGGTTCAGGCCATGCTTTTGTTAGGGTTTTTATCTCAAGCGAAAAAATTGCATAGTCCCAAAAAACAACCAAATTGATTACAGCCAGATCAGCCAGAAAAATTAATTTATCTTCGGCCAGTAAGAAACAAAGATGATTTTTATAAATTGACATGAAATTTACTTTATTCGAAAGATAATCTTCTGGCATATGACCGCCATGGCTGGCTCGGACCTAGTTTAATCTGGAGGTCCAATTTTCGATGACTTTTTCCAACATTTGTGGCCGTATATCGGCAAAAACCCGGCGAATATTGTTCTCCAAGTGGTCAATCGTTTCGGGCTTATCGGCGCAGACTAGTGACTTGGCATATCCCTACAGAAAATAGTCAAGCGGGGTTAAATCGCACAATCTTGGACGCCAATTCGCGGGTCCGTAACGTGAAACTATGAGGTTACCAAACGTTTCCTTCAACAAATCATTTGTGGCACGAGCTGTGTGACATGTTGCGCCGTCTTGTTGAAACCATAGATCCTGCACATCATGGTTGTTCAATTAATGAACGAAAAAGTCTGAAATTGTGGCTCTATAGCGGTCACCATTGTGCTGTAACGTTCTAGCCAGCATCGTTTTTAAAGAAGTACCGACCAATTATTCCACCAACCCATACAGCACATCAAACAGTCAGTTTTTGTGGATGATTTTTATCACTCCAAATATGGCAGTTTTTTTTTTGTTGACGTACCAAATTTAAACCAAAAGTGAGCTTCATCGCTAAGCAAAATTCGCTTATGAAAATTGGGATCAACGGCAATCTTGTTTTGGGCCCATTCACCGAATCTACGTCTTGCTAGGCTTCAATTCTTGATTTTGTAAGCACGCAAACCAAGATCTTTCTGCAAAATCTTCTATAAAGTGGATGGGCTCATATCCAATTCCTGGCACGATGGTGGATAGACTGATTCGGGTCTTCCTCTACGCTACACTCTACAGCAGCAATGACTTCTTCTGTACGCACTGTACGACGTCTCTGTGGATGCGTATTATCATTTAGAGTAAACGTGGTGCAAACACCACGTTCCATAGTTAATCTAAGCAATTAACTCTGATGGACTGATTATGTTCATCGTAAAAGGGACGGGCACTAGGTACGTATTTCGAACATGGTTTCAAAAAAAATTTGCTCAATTTGGAAGCGTTTTTCAGGCGTCAGTCTCTTCATGTGGAAATGCCAAATCAAACTAAAAATAAATCACTTGACAGCTGACAAAATGGCCGCCAGTTAAAATAGTGTTGCCAACTTAAAGTTCTATACCTCTAAAAAAAACACTCTTTACTAGGTGTTACTGACTTAATGTTCAATACTTTTGGATCCTATTCAATTCTTGTGGACACATTCTAAGAAGCCAGTTACTGAGTTGGTATAGGTTGGTTTTTTTTGCTATACCAAGTGTAAGATTTTACTACACAGGGAAATAAATTCGCTCTTAACTCTTAACGAGTCGTTTGATAATTGTTATTACTGGTTCTTGTGGTATCACAGAGGACCCAATACTGTTCTACTCAACATTTTTCAGACGTCTTTAGTAAGATTCTCAAAATTACGTTTTGTTATTTGAAACTTGAAATTGTCTGAGTAGATATTAGATGCAACCAACACTCGATAAGCAAATAAACTTGTTTAAATTTAGTTCTCTGGACTGACAGTGTTATGGCCAAATTGTGAAACCTGCTTTGATATCTTTTATTCTGCATTTACCTGTATCCCAACTCGTTCGCAACTGGGGTGATGTTCCCTTCATACTTCGCCATCTTCCAAAATGATAAAGTTTTCACATTCCCTTCAATGAAACATTTTGCCGAATGAATTTAAACTAAGCAAAAGCGAACTCACAACGCGAACAAAGAAATTCAGTCTACGCTGACCTCTGCCCCAAACTTACAGAAAATGTGCTGATACTTCTATGGAGAACATCAAAGAAAGCAATTGCCATTTCAGTGTGTCAACAAACGACGGTGGAAGAGTGACCGAAACAAGAGAGCAAGGTTTTGAGAAAACCCTTACAACACCCTTAGTCCTTGAATATTTGCAAAATAACACAAACAAGCAAACAAACACCAGTCACACTAACAAATATTTATCAACTCATATGAAATACAATTCCATTTCAACGAACACAAAATTGCATTCGCAAATATTGTACAATGAAATTAATATCGCTGACCCAAAGCAAATAGCAATTTAATTGGTTTAAACACTACAGGCAAGCCTTCGTGTGTCGCACATGTTCCAACAATATATAACACTCTACGATGTCATAGTTTCAATTAAAATAAATTAAAATGGCTACTTTATACAACTAGCCGCACTTCCTATTGTGAGCGACTGTCATCGTCACAGCACCATCGCGTCACACTCACAGCATATAACACAAAAGACAGAAGCGCCAAACTAAACTAAAAAAAGAAACAATATGTTAATATACATAATTAACATACAAATACAATTAGCATGACACGAAGGATTGGATGGGATAGATGACCCACCCAAAACGCACCGAATGATTAATTGGAATGCATCAAGCGTAGACGTTAACTATCCAACGCGACATGGAACCACCTGACGGTGAAATTCGCTGCGATGATGATTAAATTTAGAAGCCATCCAATGCTCTTACAGTACGGTGATTGTGACTTAGTAGGCAGGTACAGCTAAGCTGAAAGAAACGTCTAGAAAATTGTGGGTGGTTGGGAGGGTAAACGCGTACAGCGGTGATAATGATGATGATGATGACTCATTTTGTCAGACTTCGTATTGATTGTCGCGACAAAAACGTGCAATCTGAATAAGCGAATGAATTAGCATTGGAATTCTTTGGCACCAAAACAATGCCATTAAACTGGTTGAAGTTTACGAATTAACGGTCCCGAAATGGGCAGTTATTAGGAGAATTATTCCGTCTCTTTTAAGTGCGAATTGAATTTGCAAATTTTATGCAGATTTTATTAATTTTATGACGAAACCTGTTCTGTGGTGGAATAAGTGATTTGTGAATTTTTATACACTTATACTTATTTTCTCAGAGTCCTAAATGACAAGCCTAACACTTTGACGTAGAATTTGTACTGGATGACAATTTTGGTACAAATTTTACGTCAAAGTGACGTGAGGATGTCATCCGGATGACAAGTTTGGATGACCGTCTGAGCGCACCTTTAGTCTTTGAAACTTTTGTAACAAAAAGTGTTCTACTTTCCTGCAGAAAGTTTTAGGCCCTTTGGAGGGTTCTACTGTCCCTGTATCGTACATTTTACATGCATCGAAACATTTTAAGGCTTTCCCTTCCAAGCTTAGACTTATTGAGACTTATTGGACTATCTACCAGCAATGCTGTATTCCAATATCTATAATTGAATGATGCAAGGCACGAGGAGCTTTGTATGCGTTTTCATCGAGCTTATTCCCTAGAATTTTTTTTTATTTGCGGGGTCAGGGCGCCATTATTTTTTGTTTTCCCCAAGACTACATCGTAGGCGTTTGCTTGACAGTTGATGGAAGGACAGGTAAGGTTTTGCAACTGAAGGTAACTTATTGTCCGGTTATAATTTAATTCGGGAACAGATTGCGGTTGCGCACTTATTCTCAAAATCTCCCATAAAACTCCAATTTTTCGTTTAATAGACGTTGGCAATTCCCAAGGCTTTGTCAGTTATCTGGATTTAGTTTTAAATCATCGCCATATAAGATTGCTTGAGATTGTTTCGCAGGATTTCTAAGAACTCTTTTAGCTATTGAATATAAGTGATATGTTTGAAGCAACAAAGTCAGCTCGTTAGGCCAGATTTAAAAGATGTAACTATGTCGAGATAGGTCATGTTATCAGCTGTCGATTTATTTTATTACACCTTCCCTGGTTAAGGATAGACTGCGCAAAAGTACCAGAACAGCGACTAGTACCAGTTTTTCAGTTTTTTCCACATACTTGTACGGTTCTACCTAAATATTAAGTCTTGTCATGGGATCTAGGATTTGAGTGGACCTATAGTTTCACGAAAAAATTTACCTTCAAATTCAACCGAAAGAAACTTTCCCTAATCGCGAGTAAAATGCTGGTAGCTAACTGCTGCATTATGTAATCTGCTTTCAGACTCACAAAACGTCCTTTATTCACTGTTTTATTTAAGATTATTCGCCTTACCTTGACAGCTCTTGACGAGCTTAAATTCGTAACAAAATTAGCATTTTGAAATGCAAATAGACTTTAGACTTTATCCATCCAACCCACACACATCCTACTTTTCCCTACAGCAAAGAAACCCTAATACCGCGCCGCAGTTGTAACAATATAATTAATTCAGGTAAAATATAGAACAAACTCCGAAGGACGAAGCCAAAAACTTTTTTTTTTACCCACAAAACCAGTCAAATCCAAGCCAAACATTCTCCCTCACTTGGGCTTAAGTTTTAATATTCTGAAATTACCATCTGCTGGTCTGTGCCAAAGCAAAAAAAAAAAACCCCGAACAATATAATAGACAATCTCACTTCCTTCCCCCCCAGCTGGATTGTTTGTCTCTAAATTATTGCCAGGCTGTGGGAAGAAAAAAAAAAAGCAACCCAACTTGCCAGCCAGCCAGCCAGTAGGAAACATTACACTTTAAATTTAAAGCCTCACATTCCCGCCCCACACATTCGTTTAACAACCTTGCACCAATTTTTCGTGTACGGCAGCCTTGTTAATACAATTTTTTTACATTTTGTGGGCTACCACAACAGCCCAGAACTCTCTCGAACTGCAAATGAAACTGAAAATGGAAAAAAAATAACATAAATTTTCACATCTCGCCCAAACATCGCATCGGTTGTGTATTATTTGACACAACTGAATGTTGGCGGCGGATGGCGCTGGCTGGCCCAGATCTGAAGAGGTCTACTACAGTTTGTACAGTAGCTGTATACGAATAATAATTCATTCGAATACCCGACACACTTATCCGGAATGCAGATTCTTTGATTTGCCTATAAAAGTGGAGGAAAAACTCCACTGGTGGTGGTGGTGGTGGTCTGGCCACTCCAATATCAACCACCCAAACCATCATTACTTTAGTTTCTTTCTTTTTTTGTTGGAAAAGTAAAATTCTTTCTTTGAAAAATGCGGTTTCGAGGCTCATTCAAAAATAAACCACCACTTTTGATGTGGGTCTGCGTCGCTCGTCTGGTAGTAATAAATTGATCGCAACAAGTAAAGCCATTTCATTTGCATCCCCTTTTGCTGTTTATTGTTCAACTGCTTTGGATTTATGTTTTATGCGAGATGAAAGAAGGGACTTTTTGAAAGGAAAAGGCAGAGTGCTGCCAATTTATTTTGAGATTAATAATTCCTAGATGAATTTATAAAAGCCATCATTATGAGCAGAGAACATTAAAAATGTATTAGAAGGGAGAATGTTACTTACTACAGGCAGCAGGAGGAGTCAGCTTTCCTTGATTTTATACAATTGGAACTGGATTGGTCATTAAAGAAGGCTTTTGAGGGATTTAATCAGGTTAGAAGGGAATAATAGCGTCGGAGTTGGAATTCTACAATGCCCTTCGACTCCCTGCCATTCATCCCCAACGATTTCGTTTAGTCTTACCTTACTTTTGGGTACTGACTACAACGTTTTTTGACAATTTACAACTGTTTAAGAACTAAAATTCAATGGCTATATTTTTCGAACTCTAAGCCATCAATTGTTAGTGCTGTTACGACATTATATCGGTAGCCTAGACCTAGGTCCAATGCCCTTGGTTTACATGGAAAGTGATTGAAGCAAGTTGGAAAAAAATATTTTAAATGTACTCTCAGGCTCGCAATTGTAAGGATTCGGTAAATTGCTTGGAGTTACATTTGACAAAACCTTACCTTTCGTTGGCTTTTGAAGAAATGTAGTCAATGTGGTCCCTGAAACTAAGACTAGAGTCAAGAGCTTTTCATTTAATGCACTCTGTCAAGTAAGCTAGACTTAATAAAATATCTAAACAGGATTGGTACCCTTAATCTGGTAGAGTAAAGCTTTGGCAATTAGTTATAAATATTTAGAGATAGATTGCTTTGGTCACACCTCTTACCAACCGTAGAAAAATCTTGGAATAATTCACAGTCAATTTCTAATCTAGGTTAGTGGCTGTCGGCACAAGACCGACACACTTTGACCAGTATTGGTCCATTGTGATACCACAGGGATCTAGGATAAAGCTACTCCCTACCCGTTGAACCATTTGGAGCATCTTTCGAAGGGAAGGAGACTTTTAATGTCAATGTTTGTGAGATGGAGCTTTCTTTTTCTAGAGAGAACAGGGCTAAGCAGGTGGGGGATAGTTTTTCCTCACTCTTTGCCATACAGCTTCTGAGTCGTTTGAGAATGCAGCATATTTGCCTATAGGACACCTCTAGTAGTGCTAATGTGTTGTCTGGTTACAGAGCTCAAATCTTTAGAAGGTTTCAAATCCAGCTTAGGCCAGGTCTGTTTCGTCGCTAGACATGTGATTTCACTTGTTCACCTCATGTTTGTTTTCTCGATAGCAGCCAGCCAGTGGCGATTGGCATGCCTAACTCTTCTTTTTCCGGTGAGAGGTATGGTGGTTCCTAATTTAGCGAGTTCATCAGCCATACAGTCATTATTGAAGAGACGATCGACTGGGGCTACTATAGAGTTTACAGAGACTGATTCCAAGGACTTGGTGGCTTAAAGAATATCACGTTCATCTTAGGCCATTATAAGAGTTCTTTATTCCATTATTTCCAAGGTGAAGCATACTACAATGATCAGGAAGACGGAAGGAGAGACTAAAATTTAGTCTCATCATTGGTTTTTAATCGGTCGATATAAAAATGAATTGATGTGTTCTCCAAGAATAGAGGTTCCCTATTTTATGTAGGTAATAGAAAAAACATTGGGCCAATTTGGCTGCCTCGAGGAACACCTGTGGTTACACTTTAATCTTAATCACAATTTCTAAATGCGAGAACATTTATTTTTTAGCAACCGATTTTTTGTTTAAAAACACCAACGGTTCGACCTCAAAAAATATCTGCAGGCCTCCCGATTTTGGATCACTTCATCATTGAGCCAATCTAATGCTGTTGCTTCTGCATTTGTGTGATCCAGGAGTTTTTAGGCCCGCCTCTCTTACGCGATTGTAAGGGAACGTTGATTGCCATTGCCTTTTTGACGGGGTTCGTAGGATCCCTCCTTTAAAAATGATAATACCAACTGAGTCGGTCGTGCTCCAATTTTTTCGAGATGGGTTCTTTGACGTGAAGGCTTCCTCGGATTTTGGAACTTCTAATTCGATCAAGCTTTGTTACTCCCTCTGTCATGCGAAGCATCTTCATCTCAGCTGCTGTCAACTTGCCCTCATACTTTTTGTACATTGTCCAGCATTGTGAACCGTATGTGAGCGCCGAACCCACAACTGCGGTGTAAAGGCTTCCTTTCAGCTTAGGGGACATTGTTTGGTCACAGAGAAGAGTTTTCCTGCCACTTCATCCACCCTACGCCTAGTCCCTAAGTCATGAAGACAGCATTGCAGTAGTTTGAAGTCACTGTCCTTAATACTTTCAATAAACAAAAACTGACTGGTTCTTGTTCTTTTTTTTGTACGTCTGTCGTCAAATTTCCACAATGTGGTCGATCTGTGGTTACAAAACTCGTTCTTATAAATATCCATAAAAAATGTACAAATTATATAACATTTAATGAATGTAAATGTGACAATAAATATTTAAATTGGTTTCTTTGTGTCAATTTTGTGACAATTTCCCATTTTCCTTAGCAATTTTCTCCCCGATAACTTAATTAAAGCGTAAACCCAGCCAATTTAAACATAATACAGCCACTCAAAATAATATATATATTTCACAACAAACTGGGAACGTGCATGTAATATTAATGATTGCCTTCTGCTTAAATTATCCCTTTCCGTTTTCTGCACAACACAATATCGTTTTAATGAACTTGGCTTACTATGCCACACACTGTCTTTCTAATTATCACACTTAGATCAACATTTTAATGAAGAAATATCTTCCTCACCCATTCTCACACTATTCAAAAAAAATATATAAAAATCCCCAACTGATAGCGCTGAATTAAGGGAGCTTTAATTGTACATGAAACGAATCCGATCCGAGTTCAAATAGCAACCGACAGTAAAATTAATTCAATTAATCACAAAAGCTAATACAAAAAAATAAGAAAACAATAAAACCAAACCACCCTTCCTAAACCAACCCCCACATGAAGAGCACAGGGAAATAGAAAATAGTCTTTTCTCCTGTCTAGACGAATGGCTGCACCTTTTTCCCCTCTTTTTTGGAATATTCATTTTCCACGTAGAATTCTTCTTGACTTCTTTTACAAACCGCAAGCACAGTTATTTTTTTTTTGTTACCCTTCCCTCTTCGGTGCTCTTCTTTCTATGTTCTGTCAGGGAATCCATTAGAATTTTAAGAGCTTCAAATCCTATTAGAAGCGTGTTCCTTTCCGCTTCGCAAGGCAATGAGTCCAGCCATTGAACTGGCCAAAGGCGGTAAGTAGGAGCCGTTGTCGTCGTCGTCGTCGTGTTGGAAACTGGGTTGTAGAATGGTCAGAAGAAAATGTGTTATGATGGGGAAAAAAGGGTTGCTCCGCCAGTTACATAGGGCATCTTGGAGGGTATGTTTCTTTTTTTCCTATTTCCGTACGGTCCTTATAAAACTCATCCACATGGACTGCAAAAAAATTGCGGTATTGCAAAACCCCTCCGACACTATTAAAACTCAATAGGGTGTGCTTTATGTGGTAGTTGATTTCAGGTACTACAAGAACATTGCCACACTGGCAGGTGGCAGGGAGTGGCCGAAGCGAGTCAGACGACGACACATTCAATCAACTGAATTTCACAAAAATTTAATTATGTTAATGTGTTTGGGTGTTTTGTTTTTTGTGCAAATTTTCGTTCAATCAACAGAGTTCGTTGATGTCTGCACTGCAGTGTGTCAGCGGAAGTTTTGAACTTACTTTGCATAATGGTTAGTAGAAAGCAGGCAATGCCCTTTAAATTTCGATCGAGCTTCCTGAAATGTAGATGAGTGCACTTAATGCGTTTGCATTTTGAAGCCATTAGCGATGGAAACGATGCCAATCGTCACTACCATCAACGTCAATCAACGATGATCAAGCGATTAGCTGTTGACGTTAGCACGTAAATTGTGAGGAGTTTGTGGGCTCCCAAACGACGGATCAGGTAGCTACGTTTTATGATGAGCCTTGACGTATCTTATGAATAATTATATTGAATTTATATTCTACAATGTGCCGATTGACTTTCAGTTTAAATCAACGCAAAATTAAAAATTAACCATAAAGATAAATAAAGTCTACGTGCTTCACAGAGGCTGTCTGCGGAAAGTCCAACAAGGTTGAAATTTTGTTATATATTTGAATAACTTGTTGATAATGAGTCCAAAACTTAAAAGTTCCCTAAAAGCGACAGTAGGGTTAACAGGCAGACCAGAGCAGATGCAGTAAAGAGTGATGGTTGTGATCCCTCCATCCTGACCATTATCTCGTCGACAAAATAAACAATAAGAACTATCATTTTCCGAAAATAGATGCCATATTTGTTTTGCAATTTTATCCCAACTTTGGGCACCACCAAGTGCGGGCTTATATCCTCGAAAGTAAAACTAAAAGAACGGGTGATGAAGTTTATCAAAAAAAAAAAAACAATATTTTCTGTTGAGAACCTGATCCATGTTAAATGATTATATCGATTTCACTTTATTGTCTGGAAGAAGGTTCCTTTTTTTTTTGTTCCCAACTACCTAGTTCAATCAAATTCAGATGTTTACTCAGTCGAAACAAACAATTCCTCAATTGATATCCTTTACCCTTTCCTGCAGCATTCTATTCACTTTTGAATTGGAATCCGCAAAAATCCATACTGTGTCCGACCACGATGACGATGATGATAGAAATTACTACCTACCAGCACGTTTCAATACGTTTTTCATGATTCAACATTTTTAGCATTGAAAAAGGAGCGAGGGGGTGTGGTGCGAGTGTGACCCTTTTGTTGGCACATGTTTTGTTGAATTTTCTCCACTGCTGTCGCTGTTGATGTTGTTTTGTTCGTTTTTCGAACTTTCAGGGAGAAAATGTTGTTATTACGCTGGTTGCCATGTCTGGATCGTGTGTGACACGCGTTTCTCGCACCCCATGCTGTGCCAAGAGGCAGCAATATAAAAAAGAAAAATATAACAAAGTACACTGCCAACCAGTCAAGTCTTAAAAGAAAACAGGAACTCTGAATGTGTTCCCTATTTTCGGGCACGAATTGCATGACATCATGATGACTTTGTATGTATTCGGTTGCAAGTGCGATGGTGGCTAAAAGAAAATGTTGCTGTAGTTCCAGCTGCCTGCCATGGCGGTTTTTTGAACTATTTTCAGTGCATTTCGGGCACATGCAAGTGAAATTTACTTATTTTTGTATTAGTGATATGTTATTTTATTGCCAACAGCTGTGCAAGGAGTTGTCGAATTTAGTAAATGTTATTTTAAAACAAAAATCATAATGTTCTGTGACAGAAATAATTTTTATAATTTTTTTCTTATGAACGTTGTCGGCTTACAGAATCTCACCCCTGAATATTAACATTATCAAATCGAAATGTAACCGACAGACCTTTGACAAGTAACATTTACCTATTTATTTGTAGAAAACCGTATTGATTCGTTGATTAGTTGACTCTCTGGCGCCAGGCGCCAGGGCTTTCCGTTTTTCAATTTAAAAGAGGAGCCCATTCGAAGATTTTAGGGAGCCATTTTAGTCGAAGAGGAGCCACCGAAAAGGCATCAAATTTTTGGAGTATGGATTAACCCATGAAGATGTTGGTTTCGGTCGTTTTGTTAATTTTTCTTTTCCTTGGATTGTGAGGACAGCGCCGGAGACGGTGTTTTTTCTATCTGCACATATTCCTTAGGTTTTCTTATTAAACATTTTAAATACGCAAATTGGTTGCAGCATAACTGACGCTCTACGAAGAAATAAAATTCGTTAAGTAACTTACTTATCCATTTTAGCCAGACACAAACAAATTCTTCTTAGGAAAACTGCGTAAGTGGGCAAATCATTCGAAATTTAAACGTCATGCGCCGTGTTTGACATTGACAATGGATTAGGGAAGTGCATTTAATACTCGAAATAGAGATGTGCAAATTATGTATGCAACGAATATTGTCAAGTTGTAATTGCAATTGTTGGCATTAAAATTTATTTACTCTTGCTTTGTATAAATCCAACATTTTACAAATTTGGGGAGCCATTTCGATATTTAGGCAGCCCAGTGCTCAGCAAGGGAGCCAAAAGCTCCAAGAGGAACCATTCCAATCAGCGCCGAATTGCCATTTCTGCGTCTTCTTCGAAATTCTTCGTAATTCTTCGGTATTCTTCACCAGTCTCTGTTTGCTTGGTGGCTTAAGGCCAAAGAAGGTTTCCACACTCAAACTTTTTCACGGTGCGACGAATGACCACCGGCCCGATCTTACGACGCCTTCACGACACGAGCCGGAATTTCGATAACATATTTTAATAATCGAATCTGAATGTTCTCTGAATATTTTTTCTTTGACTGAATATTTTGACAGATAGATGTCATTGGTAACTTTGACAGCTGCTGAAACATAACAACTGGAAAAACACATTTCAAATCATTGCTATCTGGTCACGCTTTTATATTTTTGCCCATTAAGACACATTAAAAGCGATCATCGTTCTCGATGGGGTTCCACAAGTTAATAAATAAAAGAAAATGTCAACGTGACTTTCTACGGGTATTTCATTGACCCTTAACCTAGTTGAGCTTGTGCTTTTTTCAATTTCCTGGCCGACAGGAGGCAATTATCGCATTATTTCGACCAAATCTAACCGACTCCTACATATCAATTCATTTTCATTTTGGAAAATCTGCAATTTCCTTACAACTCGTTTCCATTTCCTTACATTTCGTTTCGTTTTTTGTTCACAAAAAAAAAAAAAATGGAAAGAGTAAAATTGAAATTAATGGAAATCGTATGGATAAATTCCATTTATTTCCTACAAGCAATTGTTACAAGGAATCATTTTCCTGTTTTCGACGAAAGCCAAATTTTCGAACATGAAAAACGCATTAATAATGAATGTGTGTGGTATGAGCTGTAAAACAAATCGATGTGTGAAATTTCCTTTATCTTTATCATTTATTCAAATGTTTTTTTCAATTGCTAATGGTGTTTTTTTTTCTCTTTTATTTTTACAGGTAAGCAAGGATTTCAATTAAAGACCCCGTAATCAGAAAGATCGTAAGTGGCAATTTGTAGCAATGACATGGACATTTTTGGAATGCAAACACAAATTTGATAGAAATATGTATGAACTTTATTTATAGCTATGCGTCACATGTAAGGGATTATTTGAACTTAATATCTTTGAGTGAATTAAGTCACCGAATGACACTGCAACATCCGCATTGAATGGGCCCTCATTTATGACAGTCATCTTCAATATTATATGTATATCTATAGAATACACAAAACTACACCCTAAGCTCCAGTCGCATTTGTCAGAAGCAATTTCTTATTTATGCACAAGAAATGTCTTCAATTTAACACTTCAATACTCGTTGGCACACGTCCAAATATTATTAAAAAAGAATCCTCTGCTTCCTCCTCTGTCTGACTTACACATAGTCATTATAAGTTCCTTAGATGCCTATCTACATTGTAGATGCAATACATTGCAAAGGTACTGCTATAGTGACTAGTGAGTCTTGGATATTTACAAACCACTTAAATTAATTGACACAACCTTAGCAAACAACAACAACAACAACAACATCAACATTGAGGTACAAAAATAATAAAATTAAAAGTATCTACGCAGTTATCTTTCCCCTTGAACTATTTGCATCTCTGATCCGTAAACACTTGGACTCGATGTGGAAAATATTTTTTATTTCTTTTTTAACTTTTTAACGTGATTTAACGATATTTTTAGATCTTTTCGCAAAAATAAATAAAGAAAGGAGAAAATCTCCTAAAAGAGAGCAAAAAACACGAATCTCAACTATCTGCGAGTGAGAATCTTTCTTTCCTGTAAGCCGCTGTGATAAATAGCTTGTTCGTATGCCACACACATATTCTGAGTAATGAAATTGCGTTCTTTTCTTTTACTTGTTTTCGTATACTTTGCTAAATTTGGCCTTCTAGCAAGTGGAGTGTGTACTTAAAAATGATTCTTCTCTAAGGAAGGACTGTATACCTCGATATGAATTGCATTTTTTTTGTTTGGGCAAATGGGGTGGCAAGCACTTGGACACTATTTTGGAAAAAAAAAAGAGAAATAAATTGAATATGACTCTAAATTTAACGGCATTTGCTGCTGCTCCAGGCACTTGCAAATGTCATTGAACTAAGTCCATTCTGTACCTCCTACAGCTGAGTCCAAAGGAAATAAGTTTATTTTGCAAGATGTGTGTTCATTAATTATTGTGAAAATGAAAATAAACTTTTTTGTTAATAAATTCATTTGAATAATTTGGGAAGGTTAAATGGTTGTACTTCTTCGATTCAGAGTGGGTGTGGGTGGTATATGCAAAATTAACTGCAATGTGCAGTGTCAGATGGTGATGATTTATGGATCTTGGCTTGAGTCATGTAAAGTTAGTCATAATTCGGAGTATGAAATCATCAGAAATGTGGAAAGGAAACATAAAAAGTAGTCGGTATTGGTAATATCGAAGGCGTATATTTCGGTTCATCATTGTCACTTGCAGAGAGGTTTCGGGTATCGTGTGTGTTCATTCTGTTTTTGCATAAAAAAACTAACAATTTGTTTGAGTATCTGCGATCTATCTATTTGAATACTTATTGACTTCAAATAAAAGTTAGTTATTTAGTCATTTAGTTTTTTTTTTTCAAATAATTTAGTTAGTCAAAATTTTCAATCTATTTTTTCCTAATTCTAAAGTTTCAAATATTGGTTAATCTCACTCTACCCCGTGAGCCATTTTCTACAATATTTGTTGGTACTTGAAGCATTGGTACTTGGGCATTTCTTCTTGTGTTCAGCTCATGATTTAATTGTTCATACATTTTTCCAGTTTATGCAGTTTTTGGATGTAGACTATTGGCCCATGAAAAAACTTGATATCTTTTAAATTTGTGGTATTTAATTACAGATGGGCTAATGCATAGATTTAGAGCCTTCTTTAGATCGACAAATAGTTTATCAATATGTTTGGTCCATAAGAAATGGCATCTAATGCTAACAATGGTTTCTAGATTATAGGTGTCGAATTTTATTAGATTGGATTGGCAGCAATGATTTCCAAGCCGTTGTAGTGGCACCATTTGAGTGCAACACCAAACAATATTCCCATAGGTTCCTTCAGAGACAGCAAACGGAGTGCTTTATTTGAAGAACTAAGAATAGAACAGGATTTGACAATGTTTTGATTCCTGTGGGACACCATATTCAACCTCAGTTCCTTTGCTCTGGATGTCCTTTAACTTTACGCAGAATAGCCTGTTGTTCAAATACTCAGTTTACCATTCCGCAATTAGTGTTTTTTGGTTTAAGGTATTGAAGTCTTGACTGATGTCCACAAAGAGTACCAGCACTTGGTGGCATTTGACACAAATTAAGTACCAATTACCCAGTAATATTTTTTTTGTGAAAGTCGTATCAGGGAATGATATTGTCCATAAAATAACTTATTCTTTCAATGATTACGCTTTGGAAAAACTTCCAGAATAATCGATGTCGGTCTATAATTGTTGAGCTGAATTTTAGCTCCTTCTTTCTTAGTTGGTCTTACCGCAGCTGTTTTCAAAAGGAACGGAAAATTTAATGGAATCAGGCTGATGTTTACAAACTTGTTCAAATATGTCGGTATGTCTTCGAACATTAGCAGCTGAAATTCCATCAATTCTAAGCGATTTATCTTCACTCGGCACCAGCAAACTTATGATATTGTGAACTTCTTCAAAAACATAGATTTCCCCAGGAATCTCCTCGGGTCTATAAATGTTCTCGATTTACAATGAAAATCGTCTCGAGCCCTCGAGGAGACATAATATTAAAGATTCGTTGCATTATTATTGTTTTTTAGAGGTTGGTTTTTCGAATAGAGATAAAACTGACATTTTGTGGTCAAATCTGGCTACGTCAACAAGCAAAATTGCCTCATTTGGAGTGAAGAGAATCCATATGAGACCCTTGAAACCCCATTACATCCACAAAAACTGACTGTTTGGTGTGCTCCATGGGCCATACTTCTTCCGAAATGATGCTGGAGAGTCAGTTACCGTGAATAGAGACCGGTATAGAGCCATGATAACCGACTATTTAGTTCCCGAATTGGATGGCATGAATGTGGATGAGATGTGGTTCCAACAAGACGGCGCTACATGCCACACAGCGCACGTCACAATCGATTTATTGAAGGAAACTTTCGATGAGCGCATAATTTCGCGGAATGGACCTGTCAATTGGCCACCAAGATCGTGCGATTTGACACCATTGGATTATTTTTTTGGGGATGTGTGAAGTCGCTCCCTACGCCAACAAACCAGAAACTTTAGGGGACTTGGAAGCCAACATTCGTGGCGTGGTTGAAAATTGGACATCTGGACTTGTTTTTTTTCGAACCAGTCTCGGCGGCCACATGCCCGAAATTAATGGCATAAAATTATCCTTCCAATAAAGCCAAATTGATGGACATTTAAACGATTTTCTTGTGTTTTATTTCAATTCGAAGTTCTATACCTCTAAAAAAAAAACACACTCAACATAATCAATATTGAGTTTTTTCGTCCCAGTACCTATACAATTTATTAAACCCCATGTCTTTCTGGTATTATTAGCAAGAATTATCAATAATAAAGTTTGGTGTTCTCCTATTAATCTTATTCATTTTAGTTCGTGAAATTTCATTCATTTCATGTAATGCCAAACTTTTTTTTCACATTTTACCCTAATAGAAGGTATACTATTGCGATTACAGAGAAGTCCGAAAAGTACCTTAAAGTTTCACACAACGTCTGTTCGGCCGTCTGTATGTTTTTCCAAGGGTCTCCTGCGAACTGAATGGTCGGGATTTACATGAGAATATTTACAGGCTTTGAGTAGGCGTATCATACAAAAACCAAATAATTTTGGTTTACCCAAACAGCCCTACGTATTCCAAGGGGTTGGGACACACTTTACAATGTCATATAATATCTACCCATTTATGTGTCCCTGCAAGCCTTTTGCCAATTCATCTTGATAAAAGCATACATTAAGCCTAGAGATAGTAAAAACTACTTCAGTATTTATTCCTTTTCCCAATTTAGTAGAAGGATGAGCGCACCTACATCTTATACATGACTGGACAGCAAAAAGTTTCATCAGTTGTCTTCGGTTTGGGAAAAATTCAATTTGCAAATAACTTTCCCTCATCTACATAGAATTTTTATATTTCATATTTCTTTCCAAATGCATAATGCCCTTCAACTCAATGAAATTGTGTCCAATTTGTGAAAAAAAAAATTCATCATCCTTAGAATCAAATCTCAAGTGAGTACTTTTGCATTCGAATTTTGTTTGCATAATAACCAAAAATAAATTGCAAAAAACAAAAGTGAAAGCATGGCCTTGTTGTGTATCTGTGGCTTACTTTGCCTCTACTTGACATGCCATAACCCTGAAGCCGGCATCCACAGCAGACATTATTCTATTTTCCACAGCCTTTGACAGTGCACGATCTTGTCTCCTCATTCTTGTTCAATACATACATACATATATGTATACTTGTTGTGCATGGAATTTCCAATTTTCGATGTTAAATTCTTTAACCACATCCATGCCCCACGAATCGAAAGCCTTGATGTGTGTTTTTTTTTTCGTTTCGAGTCAGACGCCGTACTTTACTCATCACATGGAATAAATTCAATATTTGAGTTTATCCAGATGTTTTTATCATCCGGTCTCTGTGAGCTCATTTAAAATTTAATAATTGTGAGTATGCATCACCTCATAAATTATCCATCTGCTGAATGAGTTCAGGCATCGGATAGACAACAACGGTTCCGAAGAAGTGCATCGTATATCGCATTAAATTTCATCTCTTTTCGTTTTTTATTTGTGAATTTATTGTCAAAACATTTCGATAAAAGTGAAGCATGCCACTTAAGGCACTCGTTTTGATAGTCATCTGTCAATCAGACAGAGTATGGTGTTGTGTGTTAATTCGACAATGTGCTATCACTCGGACTATTTTTTTTTACTTAAACGCTAAGATTAATCAATTTGGTAGAATTATTGTTATAATTAAAAGACAACAAAAGAGTAATGGTCTCGAAATAGAGCCCTGTGGTATGTCTTTTAGTTTTTCTAATGATTTAACTTAGGAATCTCTTAGTTTTTTATTAATTGAAAGCAGACATAACTAGAAGAAATTAATTTCCATGGCAGCGCGCGATTGTAAAAAAGCGTTGTTTCGAAACCATAATTACTATCGCTCGCCATTTATTTTAATTGCTTGCTTTGACAAAACCATTTGTCTTTCTGAATTCATCTGAGTCATTTCGAAAGAATGACTTTGTCATTTGCACACAGAAAATTCAATATAGATGGAACATTCTTTTGAAGTTATGGACCACTGCTGATTACAAGCTTTATATATGTATATGAATTTAGATTTAGATTGACAGCCGAATGAGAAAATTCGTCTTAATTATCTAGGTTTTTTCGTTGGGTATTCATTTTTAACTTAATGTAATTTGGTTTGTGAATTAATTTAATACAAAACTCACCACAGTTAAAGTGATTTAAAATGAGAGAACTATTAGTCGTCTGCTGAAAACTGGGGGTAAGCTGAAGGCATTTTATGTTTGACAGCCAAAAGCGATTTGAGAATGTTATACAATTTTTTACACAGAGTAAGCGTTGTCTAAAAAAAAAATAAAAGAGTCCTTGAGATTTACATAACAATGACCAGGCCAATCCTATTAGTTAGTTGTTTAGTGGGATAATCTTTCACACAAATACCTCATTGCCAATTTCACAAAACTCGCAAAGAACTCCACCTTGTTCTGCTCTAATTTTTGTTTTTATATATATTGTACGCCCACTAAAGGGATCTTGGATACCCTTATAATGAAGGAACATAGTCCGGCATTAGGGAAGTGAAGGATTAGGAAAAATGAGATACCGATGCACGTTGGTTTTAAATGTCTGTAAACAATGATGTGTAGGAAAAACACAGCGGGGTACAGCATTCTACATTCGTATTGTACGGGTAAGAAACGAATAGTTGTATTTCACTGTCCGTCCGAATAAAGGCTTAATGGTGAACTGATGTGCATTCCTATCATGGCGAGTATTGGGGTTGAACTGCTGTAGGGGTGAACTGTCTATTTCATTTGAGCGCTTGTTGCGGAAGTAGCCATAAAACAACGATAGGCAGGATACATTGCGACGATGACTAATAGATTCAAGCGATCTCGCATTGTCTCTATCGTCAATAAGTTTAATAGCACGTTTTTGAATCCTGTTTAGTAGCGCCAAATATGTAATTGGTGCACCAGACCAGATATGAGCAATATACTCAAGTTTGGGGCGAATAAACGCCTTATAAATTCTAGCCAGATCAGAAGCGGTGAAATATTTCTTGCACCTCTTGAGGAAGCCTAGGCATTTCGCAGCGTTCTTGGCGACATCGAATATGTGGTCTTTCAAACGAAGTTTGTCATTAACGCACATATCGAGGGTGGAAAGCCTTTAGGTTTCAGCAATGCGTATTGCTCCCAGGTGAATTAAATTTGTAGGCAGATGCTCTTATGAATCTTCAACCGCTTGATATTTTTTTAATGGGAAAAAAGTGTTTTTTAGTACAACTGGCGCTGAAGTTTCGTTGATACTGCGTGCATATGCTAACTGGCGAAACTGATACCGAAACTTTGTCTACATATTTATTTCAAAGTCGACAAGCTTCTGTCAGGATCTGAGCTAGGAAAAAGAAGTAATCGCATTTTTGCCGGTGGTTCCTTGATACTGATTTTTGATCATAATGCAATAACTGGAAATGAAATCGCCGACGATCAACTCCAAGGTTCGAAGTAAGTGCTTTTTGAGGATCTGAACCAGACATTATACCTACACAACCCGACTCTTCGGGTTGCAGACATGCTAAACTAATTCGCCCAAATGTCTGTTTTCGGCATTTTCCCTATCACTATCTACAACTATCTGCTACGCTTGTGGAAAGAGAAGGCGAAGACACCGCGAAGCATTTTCTCTGTGATGATCCTGCCATTGCTTGAACGATTCTCCAGGCTATAGGTACTCATGTGTTAAGTGGTGAACATCTAAGCTTCTAATCATTTTTAATAAATGAACAATCATTGCTTGAGTTTGGCTAAGGCGGTCAATTAATTTCCACAATGGAAAGGTTTACTTTATTCCCAAAAGCTGGCTGGTCTTCTTGATTTCCTTTATGCGCCATGCAAAAACCTAAACTGAAAATAAAATAAAATATATTTTATATATTGATATTGACTGCTTCTACTATTACATCTTAACAATTACAATTTTGTTAATAAATTAAATTTTGTTATTATTAAATGCCTCCTATAAGCTATGATAGATTCCAAAATTACTTAACATTACCTTTTCATTCTGCAAAGATCAACATTAATAAAAATAAAAATAAACTAATCAAATCAAATCCATAATTATGATTGATGCAACCCAAATATCTAAAACCAACCAACCATTTCTGGTGCAATGCTTAACCACAAGACCAACGACAACGACGAAACGATTTCCTTTGACTATTTTTCTATTTTTAAACCTCAATACTACGGCTAAAACCAAATCAAAACCACTAATGGGTTTGTAAACCCAAACATAAGGCAATACAGCCGTGCAAAAAATATTCGCAAATGAAATCAAAATGAGCATAAACAAAAAATAAATCTTACAACTATTAGTAGTTATTGCCACATCCGAGCGCCTTACTCTATGCATTTGTATATCTATGTCAGAGTAGTGCTTTTGTTTGGAATCACATTATGAAATGTTTTTCCTCATTGTTTCACTCTGCCAAACTGCAATATGGAAGTAGATACAGATACATATATCTAAAACTACTCAACTATCTCTAAATTATGTTAATATTTTATTTTCCTTCGTCTTCCTCGCGAATCTTTTCATTTTTCATTGCGCGGGTTATATTAGATATCGCAATCTGTTGACTAGATGCGATTTTGTGGAACAATAATGAACACAAACGAAAAGATATGGATGTAAATCTCTTTTTGGAAACTAGAATGGCTTAAAAAAAAACAAAAACCTTTATACCCGATTACATGAGTCACTCAAGCTCAAGCCGGTGTCGGTGCTCTTTTCTGTGTTTTTTTTTTATTTTTTTTTTGTTCATTCAAAAGTCGTTGTTCCATAAGACCGACAAGATAATTGCAGATGATGAACGGACTTTGTTCGCCACTTGGATGGACGGCCGGCGATTTGTGGTTATTGTGGAGAACCGGATGAAAAAAAAAAAAAAAAAAAAGAAACAGAAAAAAATCCGACTTGTATGATTGTGTCAGATGTTCACTTTGCAGTCGAAACGCTTTTTGTACGTGCCTGACCTTCGGGTGATCAAACTTTGCCATTTCAAATGTAATAAGCATTTGGGTAAATGTTGTTGACTTAAGTTCTTCCAAATCGAGTGTCTTTGCCGATGTAAAAGGCAAAGGTAATCACGATCTTTTACATTTCACAAAAATGTTGGTCATTAGGTTAAATGTTAAAAGGTACTATATTAAAACTTACACGAAAATAAAATTCCAAGTTTCCCCTCACTTTAAGGTATAAATCATTTTTTTAGGTTTGGAATGGATGGTACAATTTAACCCCGATTTCGAACGGCAAATTTTAGAATTTCTCAAGATAGCTCGCACTCTTTAGAAAAGGGCCAATTTTGAACCTGCGACCTATCCCCAACCTCACAATTCGTGTCTAAAATATAACTTTCCACACACAATGGTTTGGAGGATTTTGGCTTTAGGTGTTATATGGAAGGCTAACGTTTTATTTATTCTATTCCTTTTTACTGCTTTCAGTTTAAATCCTTTTTAAGTAAACAGATTTGTCCAACATAAAACACGCCTATGAGGGATGATATTACGACTATAGAGAAGTCCAAAAAAGTGGGTCCGCCAATGCCGTCCGTCGGTCTGTCTGCCTGTCTGTCTGTCCGGGCGTCTTATGGCGAAACGGTTTGACCGATTTGCTTCAAAGTTTGTATATAAGGTTCTTGGGGTTACATCTCGGGGCATCTTTTTATTTTTTGCTTTATCATTTGAAATAACGGTACCTGCCATACAATTTTTTTTTTTGTGAAAATCACTTATCACTATTTTCCCCGAAAGTGATTCCAAGGATTTGGGTCTTTTTTTGTACTAAAGATGCTTAGGATGGGGTCTAAAATTCTGCATACTCAATTTTTGGATAAAAAAATCGATTAACGGTAATTTATAAAACGTGCAATATCTCGAAAACTAATAAAGGGAACTTCAAGAAAGTTTACACTTTTTTTTTATACTACAAACTCAAACAAATCTGCATTCTTAGATTTTTTAAATAATTTGATTTTCTCAAAAAACGGCTCTAACGATTTTGATAATTTTTTGTATTTTACAATTATGTGAAAAGTGTCCAATGTGCGAAATTCCATAAAAATCGTAGGCGCCGTTTTTTGAGAAAATCAAATTTTTTAAAATCTAAAAAGTGATTTAAATAAATTTCTCACCATTCATTTTCGACTCAAAAATGCATCTCATGTACCGAGAAAGTTTCGTATGACGCAGTCGTGCACTTTATTTTTTTTTTTAATTTTACCAATCTTAGGCCGTTGGTTTATAGCATTCAAGGTATTAAAAAGTAAAACGTACTACTTGAGAATACGGGGACATATATAACTGCAGTTATGTAAGCTGTAGGTCCTTAGGTAGTGCCTATAGATCAGAGTGGAGTTAGGCTTAAACCAACAAACTTATTGGTACGCAGAGAATATCAAATACGAATCAATTAACGAAGTTGGAAAGGCATTTAACCCAGTTGTGGTGATTTAGGTTTATCAAAAATAAAATAAATTTGAAACTATACATTTTTCTCGGGTTTTACTTAAGGCCGTGGGAGTAAGTTATGATCTTTTATAAAATCTTAACCTCAGAGTCAGCTGTGGAAGCTATGATTTAAGGTATTTCTCTCGCTCTTAATAGGGTCCATGCTTATGCGTCGCCGTATGGAATTATCAAGAATTGCTCGAGAGCGGGATTTGACAATTAATTGCCTCAGTAAGATCAAGTATAAGCACTAGTATCTAACTGTTGGTGTTCTTACTAACTTTAATTCAACAGAGCTTTATGCAATTAATGGCTCCTCGAATTTTACAACTTTTCTAGTTAAAAGTTTAAAACCCCTTTTCTCTTTTTGTCGAAACCAATCGTTTGTTCTGTATGCGTTACTGCTGAAAGCGGGCTATCGATATTTATCCACACTTTAAAATTCGGAGATATGATATTTAGATATGCAAATTTTTGGGGGAGTTTCCTCTGATTTACTAAAATGCGTCTCCTATTTGTTGGTCAGATTAAAGTGTTAAAGTCATATTATTATCTTTGTGTTCGCCCATTTGTGTTGCAATCATACCATTGATTATCCGGATTACTATGCTAGCTTGCTGATTTAATTACATTATTGGTCTCTTACCCTCATGCTCATATGCTTCCAAGCCACCTAATTCCATAATTTCCCCCCGATTGATCACAATATTACAACCGCAAGGCACTTCTTATTAGTAATACAGGTTCAATAACCATTCATTTGGCAACTATTCATATAAGGCAAACACACACTTAACTCGATTACATAAAACGTATTGATGTCTATACATATACTAACAAACAGTTAAGTAAGCCGAAAATAATTGAATGTTTGCCTTGCGGTATCAATCATCTCCATATAGGGAGATTCCATCGAGGGATTAAAGGATTACCAAGCCTGGTATAGGCACTTAATTTTTTTTTAGCTCTTGTGATTACCTAAAAAAGAAAATCCAAAAACCTAGTCAGAGAAAATAATGTTTCACTCAATTAACCTCAGAGTTATTAAAAATTGTTTTTTTTTTTTTTTTGTTTTTCTAGCAGCAATAGTAGTCTTCGCGGTCTGAATCATCAGAAAGCAAATACCTAGACTCATTCCGAACAGATACAATCATAGCAACGACAAAGTGTGGGTTTTCATACTGCTAACAAAGCAGTAGGCTGAGATGGAAGGTTATATGTATGTATGACTGAAGAAGGATTTTTAACTATCCACTTATTGTCGGATTAATCGATGGAAATACTCGCAAAAAAGGAGGACGAACAGCAGAAAGCCCACGCGAAATGTGAAATTGTTAGATGTTATTTTTAGAAAGGTCTTCCAACAGACTCTGTTGACTAAGAACTCTTTGTGTGTTTGTGTGTGCAAAGCAATCTCATAAGAGTTGCGAAACGTGGGGCACTCACTGCAAACGGTGTAAATTTAATCTTCAATCATTTGCATTTTTTTTTAATACAATGGCGGCGTCTAAGGTCTTTTAGAGTCTTCAGTGAGGCGTCTCTGTTGCATGAAATTCTAATTTCACATTTGATATCGCACTTCAATCTCAATTTCTGAGACGAATCCAAGAAAGCGCCAGTTAACTGCATTATGTCGGTTTGCTAGCTACAGCCCACCACAACCGAAAAACTGGTTGCAATGATTGAAGACAAAACTTTTGCGGTTTAGTACTTAAATAGCAGATAAGTCATTATTATGTACAATCGATTGAACTGAAAGTAGGTTGATATAATGCAGGTATCCATCTCAACAGTGTGGATGGAAAGAAAAAATCACAGCGAATTGGATTGGGATTTTGAAAGGTGAACAGTTATTGTCTACTATTCTCTTGAAATTTCGTACTTAAACTGTGAATGGGGTTATAATTTCTAGACTAGAAGTTGGTAGGATGTTCTTTAAACTTTTTTATATAGGGTTTTTGGGCTAATATCGCGCGGCGTTTTGTTTTATAACCTATAAAGGTGTCCAATTCTTGAAAAGTGGCGTTGTTTTTGATTGTTTCATAGTTGTAGAATAACGTAAAAGCAATTTCAATTAAATTTCGTAATTCATTGTATTGAACCCAACTCATTTCATATCTATAGATCGCGATTAAAAAATCTAATCTAATCTAAAAACATAAGGAAAGGCTACAGTCCGCTTGGGGCGAACAGTATGATACCCTATCCTTATCCCTATGTACCCCAAAGAAAAAAAGGATTAGGAAGATGATGGATAGCATTTTATTTCATTCTATGAAATTTATAGAAAAAAAATTATATTCAAAAAACGCCCCCAAAAAGTGGGCGTGGCCAAAAACTTCATATGACAAATTAATAAAGGTGGGCAGTACCTACATATCTTGTGAAGGTTGTACAACTTTATCTCTCTAACTTAAGCCTTAAAACGGTTTTTTCTAAATTGTGGGCGTGGCAGTGGGCGTATTTTAAAAATTTTAACACTTTACCATTTCGGAACCCTAGGGAGTATATGTTCCAAATTTCAGCTTCCTAGCATAATTTTAAAGGCCTCAAAAGTTGATACGGACGGACGGACGGACATTGCTAAATAGTCTTAGATTTTGGTCCTGATCATAAATATATATACTTTTAGGGGTCTGCGACGAATATTAAGGGGTGTTACAAACTATGTGTCAAAATTAATATACCCTTAGGATAGGGTATAAACAGCTGAGTCTAAATTGATTTTAACAGCGAAATTTACAATAACATCAATTTTCTAGCGAATTGAAAAATTCACAATCCACATAATACATACGCGATCCACAAATCCAAGTTCGTCCGAACTTAAGGATCATTCACATGAGAGCGAACCGCGAACATTCGCCTGTTCGTAAATTCTGACATTTCTTTCACATGAGAACTTTTTTTGTTCGCAGATACCCGCGAATCTGATTTGTAAATGTTAGCAGCAAGATGTGTTAGTTTTAAGGTTATGTTCGAACGAATTTTTCATTCGCGGATTTGTGGATCGCTTCTGTATTATGTGGATTGTGAATAAAGTTCACGGCAAGAATTTTTCAATTCGCGGGAAATTTTTTGTAATTGTAAATATTGCTACTTAAATCAATTTAGACTCAGGTTTTTTAGATAATATGTTAGATCAATTAAATATAAAGCATTTGTGGTAGAAGCAATAGAAATTTTCTATTCATAAATACATTAAAATTGATTAGTTCGCGATTTGCCTATTCGCAGTTCGCTCTCATGTGAACAGTCCTTTAACCTTAAAAAAGTTGACACATCTTGCTGCTAACATTTATAACTCGGATTCGCGCTCATATGAACGGTCCTTTAATGAGTCTGTTGGGAGAATTAGGAAGTAATTTACAGATTACCTGACAAGATCGCTGGTTTGGGACGAAGCATCGATGGGGAGAAGTGTTTTTCGAACTTAATTAACAAAAAATAGACCAGAACTACATAAAACCAATCTGATGACCTACTGCTATTATTCTAGTCTTAATTTGTTTGTAGTAGTTATCAAAAGTTGTTGTTGCTGTATTAGTCAAATAATTCAATGTAATGATTCAATTATTGACGTAAGCTTGGCAACCGAGACACCTGACTTAACACAAAAACCATACAAAATTTATCTGTATACATTTACGACAAATGACAGTTTTCCGTTAATGTCTCTAACATACAAAAATATCTCAAATTTTCTAACCTATTGCAAATTACTCTGACAATAAAACACACAGTCATCGTCCACTTTATCGATTCGACTCCCTGAAGTGATAAACAATGTATTTCCTATTAATTTGATGCTGTCATTCCTTTTCAATGTTGTCTTGATAGTTTTACGGACTTCTTCATATACATGTATATCGAAAAGGTGTTGTCTGCAAAACCATCTCTTATGCAAAATGGTCTCTTGAGTAAATCGACACGTAAAGGAGGAAACAATTTCGAATAAATTTCGAGAATATAGAAGTTTAAACAACTATCTAGATATGTATGTGTGCTATTTTCTAAAAGGTATGTTAATTTTTTTTATTCTTGGCTGAATTGATGCGATTGATTTTCCTTATTGGGATTCGATATGGAGGCTTCTAAAATTTGTAATAAATTGCTCTTTCTTCACACTCGGTTAAACCAATAATCAAATCTAGGCTAGCAGCTAACTTAAAGTCTATACACTTTCTTAAATCTCTGCATCAATAAACAAATTTAGTTGTCGGTTAATCGTTAACTGTAGGGTTAAATGTTAATGGTCTGAAAGCCACATGTTTATGACTTTCATTAACTCTATTTTTCATTCTGTAATAATTCATTCTGCAAAGGAGTGTTGCCGTGCATTCATTTGTTTTTGTATCAAATCAGCGTATAGTAATATATTTTGGAGTAAATAGTGTTTGTTAGAGAATTTAGGTACGATTTTTATTCTTCGGCTTAATCAAATAAAAATGTCTAAGGAAAATACAAAGCAATAGTCCACTCACAATTTGTGAGTTTTCACAAAAAAAGGAACTCGTTACTTTAGAATATGTACATTTTTCGTCCCGAATGGGTTCCAAAATTGACAAGACATTTCAAAACATACTTATTGCGATCTGGTATGCCTTCCGCATATGTTGCAACATTTGTGTTCTAATCAAAACAAAACACAGTATCGAGTATATATTTCGAAAAAAATAAAAAGTACTTAAATGTATGAAAAATGCACAGTGGCAACACAATTCACATTGACAGTGTCATATTTTAAAAATGGGTCGATTTGTTTTTTTTAAATTTTTCCTTCTTCGAGAGGTTTTTGAATTAATTTTTAATTATTTCATTTGTTCACATTATTTCAAAGTACCTTCTGGGTGAAAAAAATATCAGATGTTTTGACAAATAGATTGACAGCAAATGTAATAGATTCAAAAAAAAGTCAGCATACTAGTAATGATGGAGGTCAAATTATTTATTGGTACCATTTTTAAAAATGCTGTACATTTTAATTTAAACTGGCAGTCAAATAATAGTCGACATTAGTGTTTGATTATTGGTAGGGCCGATTTTTTTTAAGATCTTTTTTGAGAAGAAAATAGGACTTGTTCTTGTCTTTGACTGCGAAAATTGACTGAATTAACAGGATAATCATTCAAGAATGAATAAATACGGATGCTGCTGCATATCTACTTTGTATGTTTAAAGATCGCCCATGTAACTGAGTAGTTATTAAAAACCATATTGTCATTGGGCCTTACTAATAATCAGACGCAAATCTCGACTACTAACTAATTGCAGGGATAAAGTATAGTAGTGAGCTTTAATATAATCCTACTAATTATCGATTTTACCTATTCATTAAGTAACCTTCGCGCTTTCTTTCAGTCTACTTCAATTTCCATCAAAGTTGTTATCAAACAACACTAAATGTCAAAATCACTTTTGTAGTTCCAAAAAAAAAAATTGCAAAATTAAATATTAAAATAAGTTCGAGTGACGAAAGTTAATTTGCCGATTTCGAAGTAAATAATCAAACTGCATCATCATTTTGAAATCCCATTATTGTTTCCTTATTTTTGGACGAAATAGTGAATCAAGTCGAGACTGGTATACAGATATATGTACATCTGTCAAAATCGGTTACTTCGGATATTACAGTAGGTGTTACCGTGTGGTAGTAGTAGTAGGTAACGGGCACTAAGTATTATTGAGATTCTACGTGACCCCATTGATATGGGCATCAAATACAAGTTTGACGATTATTTCGTCATAAAGTTCCTAACAAATTTTGTGCATTTTGATTTCCAACTAAAGCTACCCATATTATTCTTGTCAAATCATGTACGTGAAATCATATATATATTTTTTTTGTATTTGCGTTGGTATATTTATTCGTCGTTATCGTTATCCTTGTCGTTCTCCCTCATTTTTACAATAATTAAAATTTATTGCTTATTAACCTGACACTTTCAGTACATTTGTATACTAAAATACCTACTTTAGGTACCATTGTATTGTACAACAGGCAACACCTGCTTCGAAATGCCAATTTATACTTGTATAGTAACGACTTAAACATGGCTGTGACTAACTTGGCCACTAAATTCTTTATTGGTACATGATTTGTATAAAGTGTGAACATTTTTATTTAAGCTTTCACTAAATGTGACCCTTTTTAGACAGAAAATTTCTAAATTTTTAGGAGCTACACTACAATCTGCCCTAATAGAAATCATTTCAAATTCAGCTGCCTGTTACTGGTGTTATTAAAAATGTTCTCAATTTGCCATTTTTGCTTACATTTGAATGATAAATTCGTCTGATCCTGCAGAAAGAAAGATGAAAATCTAATCATCATGAAAACAAATTATGTCCAAATTTAGGGTTGACTCCATCAAACTCTGTATGAAAGAAATGACAGCAACAATAATGAAAAAAAGAAACACACACACACAAAAACATTCCTTTCGTCCATTATTTTATGATCCCCACTGTAAGCCGCCTATCGAATGTCTTTATCATTATCGTGACTTTCCTCCATTCACCATGGGATGAATGGTTTTCTTTATTCGCCTAGATTCAGCAACGTGATGCATTATCATCGATTCCCTAGTGGTTTCTATATATATAGGAGATACGATGAAAAATCCATAATGAATTCCACTTCCTCTTCTTTTGGATTCTATGTTCCATTGAACGGACGAACGAAAGAACGGCAGGATCCAATTTTGTGCAAACAAAACAACAAAGTCTCGAACTGTCACAGTGATTGATGATGAGTCTTGGGATTAATTCCCGTCAAACCACAGCGACAATACCATCTTTGACCGTAGTAATTATATAATTTCCACTTGTCGACTTGAATTGGTTACAAATGAATCGCAATGAGATGAGAAAATTGATTCATTAACGCATGGCGCTGCCGGGAAAATCTCTGGAATTTATAGGCGTTTTGTTGTCGCATTTTGTTTGCTAAAAACGTAATGTAGGCACATACTTGTACGTCACATCTAGAGGGTCATATGAAAGAGAAAATTGTTTACGTACCTCGCCATTTAGTGATGCGATGTTTTCATTTGCAGCAGAGTGACAAACAAAACTATCTACCTTTCTATGAGTTTGTCATAAAAAATAATAAAGTGGTTAAGTTAATTGATTCAATTGGTTCAGTGTGATGATCTTTCAGGATTTTATTACATCTCTCTCTCTTTCTGCCGCTAGTTCCCTGTATTATATGGATTGGGTTGCACTTAATTGGTTCCCAGACATACCTACCATGTAATCAATAGATGATAAATTGGACGGATTAGGCAATTAAGATACGTATTTCATTTGTTATATGACTGTTGAGTATAAATGATATCCGCATGATAAATGATGATGAAGGTACATAAATGAATTTTACTTGCAATTAAGTGTAATTTAGGTATGAACTTTAAATGGGGCCGATGAGCTTGATTTTGTGATTGTGCCTTTGAAATTTGAAATTGGGCGTCAACTTGCATAACACTTGGAATTTTGCCAGGCGCAATATAATCGATGACAATGTCCTACAATCAGAATATCCCTAGGTGAGAATTGAATCGGAGCTGCAGTAGGCAGATTTGTGTACAATTTCAAATTTGCATAGTTCTATGAATTTGTGTGCCTTGAGAGTAATTAATTGTATGTATCCCTAGCGTGACAGTTGTATAAATCTGACGTAATTTTACACGGTCAGAACGTGGTTAAACTAAGCATTTGGTTTCATGAGATTACAATGGAATTGGAGCAGTTATGTTGAAATGATTTATGAGATTAAATTGTTATAACGAGTTCGGGGAATATAGGCAGCAAGCCATCATTAAAAACGATTTAAATTATTTTTAATTTTTATTGTCATTGCCGTTGGATCAAGAGCCATTTGCAAGAACCATTTTCAACATAAATGGAGAGCGATCGGTTCATTATATTCAAAGGAAATATCCCAAAGAGTTTGAGTACAGTATTTTGTTTGGATTCAGCGATAATGTCAATTAAGTAGGGATAAAATTTAGCTGACTAACATAATCCTGCGAAAGATCCAAACCTCGATGGAAGCTTACGATCGTAGTTGCAGATAAATTCTTGAGATCTTGGGACAATAGTCAATACTGGTAAGATTTGAATTAAGAGAAAAGTGCCCTGTTCCTCAGTTAATTAGGATTCTAATGTCGTCGAGTCTGCGCCAGGAAAGTAATTGAAGGTTTTTTTTCGGTTGGAAGGTTGTTTCCTGGATTGAGCTCTGTTTTGAGAGCCATATATTGAGTTTCCAGGAGTTAAGCTCTGCCTTGATACTATTAATTGGTAGGCCACAGAAGTTTTCCAGGCTGTAGTTGTAGAGCCCTTGCGTGCTAGGTAATTAGTCATATCATTTCCCTCGTGACCCGAGACCCATACGAGGATTATTCTTCTGTGATTCCGTCTTAAGCATTCTCTTACCCCACATTTTATAGACATCCCTATATCGTTGAATGTATGAACGAGGCGAAGTTCCAGAGCACTGACAGCGGCAGTCCTCGTAAGTCAAAAATGAAGCGGTGGTAGGTTAAGAAGTTCCTTCAAGGCTGCAGTTGGTTTATGGTTCAATTAGATCTTTTCCCATCACATTAATTCGCATGATTATAGTGAGATAGGTCCACTGTTCACAGAAGTCTCTTTTTTTAAGGTCTTATTTACCTGGGATCTCGATGAACCATAGCACCATTTAACTGCTTTGATTGTAAAGAATGCAAGTCCTAGTTAGGCAAATTTTCAAATTCTGCATATTCGCCTTATGGTAAGATTGTCTATTCCTTAAGCAGAGGCGGTTCTTACGTCGTATTGTCGAAAATGTCAGCAATGTCTAAGAAGGAACATCGGGCGATTGCTTTGATCCCTAGTGAATGACGTGCGCCACATCGATTAAAAATAAAACTGTTAACAATTTTCAGTTTGTTGTGGCTTGAAGTTTCTTTAAAAAAATTAAGGAAACGAAACGTGTGATATGAAAAATTTGTCGTTACTATTTTGAACTTGCCAAGCTACTAAAGTTAACTCCTTACTTTTTTGAGAATTTGTGGGTGCAGTGGCTTAGTGGCCCTATAACATCTTAAAGTATTTAATCGCTGCCCAACCTCTTGCGAACGTCTGACAAACATTCAAGCGTAAAAAATGTCATGAGAAGTTTCTCAAAAATAAATTGCTGTTCGAAGTTATTTATTTAGGTCCTATATGGGCCGTTTACTCCTAAAATTTGTTTTATTTTATTTTTGAGAACCAACAGGAAGGCGTATCAATCGAACCTACCTTAACATTTCAAATACAATTGTCATGAACTTATGTCAAATTTTAAAAAAATTAGGTCCATTAGTTTTGGATCATAATCTCGCTTGTGAATATGAGAGATACTCCTCATAGTCTGGAGTAAAAGAAAGGAAATTAATTGTAAAATTCTCTCCGAATTAATAATAATCTTCAAGAATGATTCACTGAACAAGAAAACATCACTCATTACGTCATTTCCATACTTGTAAGGTTCCGTCGAAAGCCTTTCGTTTCACAAAGCAACGTTAAGCACTCCGCTCAACTGCACATGTTATTTCCGTTTCCATTTACCATTTCAACGAGAATCAAGTTCAGAATACTCAAAAGGAGAAAAAAATATTAAAGTCGGAAATTACAATTTCACTTGGATATTTCATATTTTATTGAAAATCCCAGAGTGATGCAGTCATTTGCCTTTGTGTGGAACTTCCTTCTCTTCTATTTGACTATTCCATAGAAAATGAGGACTGTTTCCATCCCTTTACCTGCTGCACAAGAATGATGTTTTTCTATATTTATACATTGCATTTACATCAATGCCCACGGATACAATTGAACCTAAAAAAAAAACAAAAAAACAAAAGAATGTTGGCGAAAAAATTGTGGCCAACAAATCAATCTGTAGATACAAAATTGCAATCGCTGCATTTTCCTGTGGGTTTGTTTTTTATTGTCTATGACTGTCTGATGGCAGTTCATGTGGATTTTTCTCTTCAACAACTGCACCAGATAGAAGTGTACTCCGTACAAAATCATGGCAAAGACACAACAAAAAAAAAGGTTATTATTTCTTTATTTAAAGAGCGCGTAGGCAATCCCTAAAGTCATCGACTACATCATGTTTGCGGAATAGTAATGGTCATGTTTTTGTACAAGTGCTCAAAACTCCTCCGCATAATTGAGTTTATGATGATGAATATCGTTAGCCATCTAAGCAGAGAGTCTATGTCGATAGCCTAATGCTGTTTGTAATCCAAGCTTGAAGAAAGTTTTCTTTGATACTCCCACGATGATAAAATTGGCAAGTGGGATAAAACCTGAAAAAAATTTATATCTTTTACTGCATCTTTGCATCTTGAGAAAACAGAAAAAAACATTCAAGTATCTGCAGAGAATATCTTTAAATTTCACTCACATGTCATTGGGTTAGAAACTTGATCCCAATTTTTCTGCGAAGTACAACCGTGGATATTATTCGCTGAATTTGCTCAGGAAATTGTTTTCAAAATCACTTTATGGATTATCACCAAGGAAACGGATTCGAGAATCTATCACGATTGATTTGACTTGGATGGGTAACGAATTGTGAAATAGATAGATGTGGTCGGGATGAGATTGTAATTTTAACAACATTTTTGTGGTAGAAGAAGAAGATGAAGATTGTGTGCAACCCTGTAAGAAAGCTCAAATAAGATTGGATGAAAATGCAGCGATGTGGTAAATTTCTTAGGTATTTGTACGTGTTGCAGGGATTTGTTGTGATTTTTTTAAAAAGGGTTTGATAGGCGCTGTGTGGTTTTACACTTAACACATCCCAACAAATGACGTGTAAAATAAAAGAAATTCTTCAAGAAGTGACGAATTGAGCTTTACATTACTTACAACTAATGAAGGAGCCGGGCTTAGATAGTATTCACATGAGAGGGTTCCAAAGCTGGTGTTCTGTAATGTTTCTACTATTAAGGTGCAAGCTGCTCATCTTGGTAGTGGGTCTAGATTACAGTTTTCAAAATTGTGCAAATATTTTAAAAATTCAATAATAATTGTTTAACAAATGAGACTAGACATTTGCCGGACTGTTCTTGGCTTAGGCCGACCGGAGGGATGTTAGTAACACAAGCGTGGACTGTTTGCGAAAATAGTAGCTAAAACCTACCTTTCCTAAAGCCTGTCAGTAGGTTATACACTGGAGCTGCAACACCACCACTACTTTGAAGGCAATGACAACCTTACTTTAGCTGCGTCGCAATTTTTAAGTTTGACTTAGACTTTTTCATTTGCTGGTGCTTTCCTAGACAGAAATTATTGAAGATTATTTAAAATAAATATGATAATTGTTTTAGCTTCCTGGTGATGCTTACTTTATCATAAAGTTTTGCCTTTTAGCCTAGGGCTTCATTCCTCATGCGTCGTCGGTGTTTTAAACAAAGCATTGTAAAGGGTGTTTTTTTTAGAGGTTCCGAATTGGATGGCATGAATGTGGATGAGATGTGGTTCCAACAAGATGGCGCTACATGCCACACAGCGCACGTCACAATCGATTTATTGAAGGAAACATTCGATGAGCGCATAATTTCGCGAAATGGACCTGTCAATTGGCCACCAAGATCATGCGATTATTTTCTTTGGGGATATGTGAAGTCGCTCGCCTACGCCAACAAACCAGAAACCCTTTACTATGCTTACTTTCTTTAGAAAGAAATAACTGCGGGCGTTCCTAGTGGACATTTTTACGTGTCAACAGTTATGCTGAGTGCCTGGTCGCTTATGTGGTATATGTGAACGTGGAATCCTATAATTACTGAAGTGCTTTCTCATCTTCCTACAAAGAGTTGGGTAAATTACTTGAAAAGTTTCCCACTAAAACAGAAAAATTTGTCACATTCTTTTTATTTATATAACTCATTAAAGCTGAACGAAATGTATAGTCCACTCTATAGCTAGAGTTGAATCTTTTTGTTGGATACTAAGTAATCCTGTCATCTGAGACAAGGGTTTTCTTGTCACTTTTCCTTGTCCTACATTTGGAATTGATACGAAAACCCACCGACTTCAAAGGCTCATGGCATTGATTCTCTCTATTTGTCTGTCTAGACCTATGTCACTGGAGAGAGCCAAACCCAACTCGTCTTACTTCTTCCTCTCCACTGACCTTCGTACTCAGAAGGATAAGAATGAATCCATTACCACATCCTTTGCCCGTCTTTTAAGACGTATTAGTTGCCTTCAGTTCATTATTTTGTTTACTAATTCTCCAATTTCGTGCCAACGACAATAAAATGGTACAATGTCGCAGACATTAAAGTATAGTTTCCTCAATAAAGAAAACCTCTACACCTACACCACTCTTGAATATGCTGGTTTTTTTTACAAAAAAATTTCTCCTAATTATTTCTCTTGTTTTAATCAATATTTCATGGAAAGCACCCCCCTCGGTCACGTTGTTCGTCGTAAACCATCGGGGGCTCCCTCGGCTAGACATGGAGACGATGGTACCGAAAATACCACCACCGCAAGCAAGTTAATTGTTTTTTTTCCTCTCTCTCTAACGCAGACAATAAAACCCAAGTTGGCTGGAACACGCAATCTCATGTTAGGAGATAATTGCAATAAATTTTCGGTACAAGCGGGCAGACTCCTTTAGTATCCCTTGGGAAATCGTGAAATAGGTGATGAAATGAATTGAACTTTTGACCAGAAAGAAATTTAATTGCAGGGTTTCATTTCATTTTTATGGTTTTCCAATAGTGGAGGGTTGCAATTCGAATTGCATTTTGCCCTGCTACACCCTGCAAAGTCTATTAAGTGTGTTAGGTACGGGGGTGAAGAATGAAAATATTAGTTTAGGTAATGTAAAGTGGATTCTCAGCCTATGGGTTGTTCCATATACATATTCACCCCTAAAAGTGAAACAAACATTTCTAATGTCTTTGTCTCACCCTTGTGTTCATTCATACAAACAGGCAAATGGCCTATCAACCCAGAATGAAGAGAACGGAATTCCGAAAACAAAAATCCATATATTTGTATAAGTTCACCCCTAGATGAGGGTGAGGTTAGGGTGTTGTCTCGTCTTGCTGCTGGGGGGTATAGATTTGGTGCGCACAACCACCACACTGTCATAGTGTTGGTGTTTTTGTTGATTCGTAAGCTGATCAATGCTGGTCAATGCCCTAGTTTTGGAAATTCTAAATAGAATTTCAATTTTAATTTTATAGTATCCAACGAGAGAGCCGACAATACAAAACGAAAACAGCAACCATCACGGATAAGAGAGGCACATCAAACAACCACCATCGCATCCAGAAGCCACCATCACCACCACCACCACCACCACCATCATCATCAATGCTGCCATAACCATCGCACAGGTTTTCAGGGTGTGCACCCACCACAGTTGTGTTTCTAATTGCAAGTGGATATGATGTTCGTTCGTCAGTGTTGTGCGGTGTTCTTGCCAAAAAAGTGTTAACTACTTCCAGCCGTTTTTGTGTATATCTACTATACATAAGCAAATAGTAATTGAATTTTAATACGAATTTAACTGAATTCTTTAGTGAGAGAGTGCTTTGATTAAATTAGAAAAAAAAAACCTGATTAAATATTTAGTTACTATCAAAAGGCAGCAGGAGATTGCTAAAAGGTCGGAAAATAAGTAAGTTTTCGTCCTTTGGGTAATAAATATATGAAAATATGAAGTGTTTTGCGAAAAATTTGCAAGGATATTTTGGCAAATATTCGAGTGTTTGTTTGTAATGGTTGTTGATCTTCTCATCTACCCGTGCATTCAGACAATCTATTTGTTATGCCTTTTTCAGAATATGGTTTAAAAATAACAACACATAACTCATCCACTTCGAAAGATAACAAGTCTACTAATCGCGTGACTTAAGATAAGCGCCGCCAAAAGACAACACATACCTATTTCAAGAACTGCAGATACTTTGGTATCTTATTCGTGAGCGCACCTTCTTTATACGGTTATCATATCATAATGCGATTAGGGGTAACCATCAGACATATATATACAAGATTGCATACTTGGTTTTTTTTAAAGGCCGCGTAACCAAAATATAATTTCGAAGATCTGAAATAATTTACCTTTGTACCTATTGTATAAGCCTCCAAATGCTTTCAAAAGATCTTTTATCCTGACCTCGATTAATATTTTATTAAAGGAATTCTTTAAAATAGTCATCAGATAGGAAGCGGTTTTTTTTGGGTGAGGTTAAAATGAATCATGCAAACATAATGTATTTATTTTTTCCATTGTTTGCGTATGATCTCATGCGAATTTAATCAAACTTCTTATGTGTTTGAAATATTTCCAATACTTTTGCACTTGGTAGAAACCTCTACTTCTCATTACTGCTATGAATACGGGCTAATTATTTGACGTTCTTCAATTGCCAGAATGCTTTTTCTCATTCTTTAGAAATAGCCTTTGTAAGATATTCTCGGAATCAATACAGGATCCAAGAAAGGTGTTCATAAATGTAGTGTGCTGCGACTCCCATGGTAGGTGTTGGTAATGGTTTCCTAAGTTTTTTTTGTAGTAAACCATTACCCAATAATTCGAACTCGTACCCATTTTGTATGTTTAATATAGTCACAGAAAACTGTCTAATAATAAGTTTCCACCGATATGAGTTTAACCATAAATTTTGTAGCATTTAGCATTTATAAAAATCACAAAAAAGATATTTTAAACAACATAAAGGCTTCTTCATTGAAACCATACATTTATAGTTCCATGAAACCATTTTAAGGTGTCCATGTTTTTTTTTATCAATCGAGCATAGTTTCAAAATTGTAGCAAGTAATAAACTGATTTTGGGAAAATTAGTTTTTGGGTTTCGGGAATTTGTATTTCAAATTTTAATTCCAGGAACGGATTTGACTCTATTTTCTTTTGCCAAAAACAAAGAAACAGTGATTTTCTAGGCAAATTTGAAAAGACAGACATGCCAGTTCCGACTATTGAATGGTGGTCAGACTTTTCGAAAAGACGGGAAAGCAAATAAAACTCTAGGTTATACTGTATGATAACAAAAGTGATTGCCACCAATCATCTTAACTGACACTTTAATTTAGCTGAAGAAATTACTTTCCATACTGTCACCAGTTGCCTTCCACACAAGCCGGTTTCTTAATTCAATTATCGAACTTTGTTACATCCATATATTTAGTTTTGAAAAAGCCTTTTATCATGGTCTCCGTTAACACACTATCCTTTTCATGCACAAACTCTTATACAGGGTGTTTTTTTTAGAGGTATAGAATTGAAATAAAACACAAGAAAATCGTTTTAATGTCTATGAATTTGGCTTTATTGGAAGGATAATTTTATGCCATTAATTTCGGGCAGTGGCCGCCGAGACTGGTTCGAATAAAGACAAGTCTAGAGGTCAAATTTTCAACCACGCCACGAATGTTGGCTTCCAAGTCCCCTAAAGTTTCTGGTTTGTTGGCGTAGGCGACCAGCTTCACATATTCCCAAAGAAAATAATCGAATGGTGTCAAATCACACGATCTTGGTGGCCAATTGACAGGTCCATTACGCGAAATTACCACATCTCATCCACATTCATGCCGTCCTATTCGGGAACAAAATAGTCGGTTATCATGGCTCTATACCGGTCTCCATTAACGGTAACTGACACTCCAGCATCATTTCGGAAGAAGTATGGCCCAATGACTCCACCAGCCCATAGAGCACACCAAACAGTCGGTTTTTGTGGATGTAATGGCGTTTCAAGGGTCTCATGTGGATTCTCTTCACTCCAAATGCGGCAATTTTGCTTGTTGACGTAGCCAGTCAACCCAAAATGAGCCTCATTACTGAACAAAATTTTGCGATGAAAATCAGCATCGATATCAATCTCATTTTCGGCCCATACACCAAAATCACGACGCATTGCATGATCTCGCGGCTTTAATTCTTGCACAAGCTGGATCTTATAAGGTCGTAAGAAGAGTTTTTTGCGCAAAATCTTCCATAAAGTTGATGGACAAAGCTCCAATTGCTGTGCACGGTGGCGAATAGATTCATTCGGGTCCTCTTCAACACTTTGCTCTACACTGTTTGACGTCTCTGCGGCCATAAAATGAACGGAGCTTGCGGTAAACTTCGCGAACTGAACCATTATTTTCGAAATAAATTTGCACGATTCGCAAGCGTTGTTTATTTGTCAACCTGTTCATGATGAAATGGCAAACCAAACTGAACATAAATGACATTAGAGTTGCCAGATTTGACCACAAAATGTCAGTTTTATCTCTATTCGAAAAACAAACCTAAAAAAAACACTCTTTAGTAGCTATATTTTGGTAAAAAATAGTGTCTGCCTATAAGACTTCATCAAGGCACGCCCTTATAATTTTCTATTTCAATTTAAGCTAAACTCAAAAAAAATAATCTCCCCCACCCCCTTCAACTATGTATAACTTTGCATTTAAATTATGTAGACACATTTTCCAATAGAGTAAACTTTTCATTTATTTATCCCTCCCTTCCTATTGCAGTGATGACAAAAAAGGAATCAATGCCAAAAATCCATGCAAATAGATTCTATTTGCAATTTCCTGTGAAAAAGTTTTCACTCAGAATGTGTTTATTTTCCATTCCAATAATTTCAATTTAATTTAAATTGTGAATAATTACAAAACTTTACGATGCAAAATCAGAAAGAAACTGCAACTTCTTTCTATAGCAAGTTATATGAATGGTCGAGTAAATAATAGAGTAACTTTTACTGAGTGGAGACACTAAATTAAATATGTACTATGTAGTTGCCCCTAATCTAGAGAATGAAGCGAATGTCAAAATACAACTCTCCATAATAAAAGTGACATGATATGCAAATTTATTGTACGCTTAATTACTGGTTTTGTCTTGAGTGCTTGTGTGTGTGTGTGTGTTTTTTAATAATTTTTATGACACTTGTATACTTGTATATTTTTAATTCTCAAAATGTCACTCTGGAGTGACAGGTGAAATGTGTGTCTGTTGCGTGACTTGCAGACATACGTATTATAATGCTAACGATTATTATAATTTTTTTTGTGCATATAAATTTAAAACGTGCTTTTGACCTCAAATCAGATGACTGAACCACATGACATTTAAAAGTGTCGGTGTGATACATTTCTTTGATGTCTTTCCATGTGGATTTATTTTGTGCCAGTACAGTAGACAATTTGTGAGAAATTATATTCGTTAGTTTCTCTTTTGACGAACTTTGTTGAGCCTGGAAAAGGAGTGCTAAAAAAAATGAAGTTATCACAGACTTGTTGACACTTGCACTCTGTCACCACCCCATTGCACATCGGTCTTATCCCACACCCACATTCACCGGCAGCTGTCACAACGAGATAAAGCTGATGTCAATTTACCTACGCAGTGTCCATGAAAATAATTGTTACCAACAGCTTACCTCATACAAAATATAACATTTTGTGTTTTGATAGCAAAAAATCGTATCACGTTATCTTTTTGTTGGAAAAATAAAATTCGCACATTCGGCAAAAAATGGCAATATCAATGAATTATTGTTGTTAATAAATAACCAAAAGGCAATCTCATATTGTTTGCTGTACCTGTTCGTTGCCTTTGTTAATTAATATCTAAAATTAAACATTTCGCTTTCTAAGTGGTAAATGTGATAAATAAATATTATGACAGGAATATGTGTATCTACACAAAATACATGCATGCAAAAATTAATTGCACTATCTAAAATGTTTTCGTTTTTCATTTTCAATATTTTCTTGTTAAATGCATTTGTTGTTGTTTTTTTGTTTTTGTTCTGATAAAACAAATTAAGTAATTTATCTATTTTTGCCAGCGTTGCTGTTTGTACCGACACTGACAGTTTAAGTGTACAAGTCATGTTCGCAATTTATAAAAACAAACTGTCAACTGAAATGACGTAAACAGCTGTTTTGGGAATGTTTGTTATAAGATTACTTTCTTCAGACTTTGACTTAAGTCAACTAACACCAAATTTAAAACACAACTTATCGAAATCGTCATGCGAATAAAAATAACACTTATTCATTCTGTCACTTGGCTGACATTGATCTTTCATCAAATCTATGTTTAAGATAAATAAATTTAGGACGTTAAATCTTCTCATCCATCTCATGACAATATTACAGCGTAATTACTTAAAGTTGCTCAACTGTCAGAGAAAATCTCACGCGCTACTGCTAAATCTACTCATTTTGATGCAAATGTCAGCAACGATAAATTCGCAAAAAAAAAGTACAAAAGTCACATAACAATCTTGGCAATTTTATAATTCCCGCGATAGAATACAAATCACCAAGAAGTTCGTTCACCCGTTCGCTTTGGTGGCATTAATAATAGAGTTTCCACGAAAACATACATTTCACACAGCAGCAGCACAATGGAGCCGTCGGAAATATCCACCAGCAGCATGGCTGAACGGAAGCAATGGCAACGCACGCAGTAGTTCTTCTTTTCTTTCGCAATGGGAGCGCGAAAAGAAGATTTCTTTTGCGAATCTATTTTCTTGTAGTTGTTGCTTTTTTTTGTCTTAAACTTTTGTTGTGTTTTTTTTTTATTGCGGCCATTATAATAGTATTAAAATTGTTGTTGGTTTTCCAGCTGGTTTCTCATTTCCTTTCTGTTTTTTTTTTTTTAGTTTCCGTTACTGATACACATTTTTGGTTTGCTTTTTCTAAATCATTTGACTAAGCATGAAGTCGAAAATTTCAAATGTGTATGTCGAAAATTATATCCTAAAGATAGACAGATAGATAAACTGTGTGCAGAGATAATTATCTGAGAAAAAAAAATGGGCGCATAATTTTGATAATTACTGATGGGGATACGGAGTTGGAGAGAATCACCTTGATAGGTATGAGCTGTTTTAGAGAGCGCGACTGTTAGATGAGAAAAAAACATTTGTGGTAATTTGAAGCTTAAAATGTGTTATTAGATCGATTAATGTTAAATTGATTTCAAATTACAGTAATTGGTGTAACTAAGTAGAGAATTTTGTGTGAGATTCAACCTTTTGAGATAAAAAGTAAAAAAAAAATTTCTTTAAATTAATTACGACTCTTTGCTGGTTTTAAAGTATTCGTCATCGTCACATACATACTATATTTGATGAAGAAAACGTAACATTTTTGGTGCTCCTCGATTTTGCCAAGGCATTTGACATGGTTGATCACAATGTTTTATGTAACAAGCTCATTCGTCAATATAACATTTCATTAGGGGCAGTAAAGTTGCTTTTATCTTATATACATAACAGCTTTCAATCAGTTCAGCTCAATGGTTAGTGGTGTCCCTCAAGGTTCTATACTTGGCCCTTTATTGTTCTCATTATTATTGTAAATGGACTCCCATCTATTATAAAGAAATGTTCGTCACATATGTATGCATTGTATATGAGCTGTCCTATTGGTTTTATTGAAACCGGAGTCTGTTCCATCAATGAGGACCTTGAGAAAATTGCGCGTTGGTCTGAATTAAACAAATTCTCCTTAAAAGCCAAGAAATCGAAGTGTATAGTCATATCAAAGAAACTATTGAATCTTTCCTATTTTCCTCCCATTTTGTTGAAGAGTTCTACAATAGAATATGTTGAGACTGCAAAGAATCTTGGGATCACTTTTAATCGCAAACTGACTTGGGACAATCACATTAGTGTTGCAGTTGGAAAGGTATATGGAGTGTTACGTAATTTATAGGTAGCACAGTCTTTTACCGCGCTTGATGTTAGCTAAATCGTTGGTGATTCCTATTTTGCTGTATGGATGTGAAATCTTTTGCTGCTGTGACTCGGTCAGTAAAAGAAAGCTTAATGTTGCATTTAATAGCACATTACGTTATGTTTTTGGTCTACGCAAATATGACAGATTGAGTAGCTACTCTTCTCGTCTGCTTGACATGCCGTTTGAAAGCTATATCAAGTTTCGGACTCTAGCCCTACTATCAGACATTCTTGTAACACGACAACCACTATACTTATATGAAAGGATTCGATTTGCCTCTTCGTACAGATCTGGTCAGTTAATTCACCCCCAATACCCTTCCCTTACATCAGAACGTCAATTTTTGGTAAACTCAGACTGGTCGTGGAATTTACTACCGCGAAATATAAGAACTAATCTCTGAACTTTGATTTGTATTAACTTTTTTTTTGTTTGTTAAGTAAATTTTGAAAGATTTCTTTTGGCATAATAACTCTACTTGCATTCAATGTTCTTTATTAGCTTATCACTATCTTATAAGATATTGTATCTTAATGTGAATAAGCATTACAAATAAAATAAATAAATAAAATAAAGGTCAGTGAAACATATGAAACATTTTCAGCATTCGTATAAGTTGTTAATGTATAGGAAAATCCACTCTCTCATTTTAGTACCTAATTAAAAGATACTCGATAATACTGACTTGATATTCTTAAAGCATGAGTGTGCCGTCGATGTAGAGTAAGTTTGCTTGTGGCAGTTCAATCCCTAAAGGAGAATGGCAATGCAAGATACTTATTAACAGAGAGGCGAACAAAATCTAGAAACTTTAACTTAACCATGAGGTTTGAGATGTAATATATTTATTGGTTTTAGAGTGATGACGCAATACAAAAATATTACCATCTTTATTAAAGATGTTTTTCTTGGTTAAGCCAACTGTACACCGTACACAGGAGAGCGTCCGTCATCTTAAGGCAATACATTCAAAACGACGGAACTCATAGTTTTTTTTCCGTCAAATACGTGATGTAATTAACATTTTCTTCGAAACAAATTTACCGACGGTTTCTAGGGGTCAGGGCCTTAAGGATCAGCACATTATTCCAGAGCCAATTTAGCTTTCGTTCTAAAACTACGAAAATGTTGGTGGTACTTGAGCCATCGAAAACATTAATTAAGTCTGACAAACATCACCAAACCATAAACGGCCAACACCAGTTCCTCAAATTTGAAGTAAGGATGCGGCATTAAATCGTAGGTTCCTTCTTGCTTTTGGTCTTAAATTAGCATCAAGCGCCTATAACGTCTGTCTGGGTAGGTAAACAAATCTAAAAGCAATAGTGAATAACCTCAGAATGGGTGACGGGTGGGATTTTTGAGCTAGCGGTGTCTTTGGGCCATCATTTTCGAAAATTATTCTGGTTTCACTGTTTTATTTCTGTAAACTTGAAAGAAGTACGGTGGTACCCCATTCGAACCCATTTGGATGAATTTTATGGACACGTGATGTCTTGAAATTTGACACCATTTGACATCTTTTTGCGGCGCCCAAGTTCAAAATAAATTCTACGCCATTGCTCCAGCTAGGCGCAGTTATTGTATCAAAAAAAGAAGCTATTTGTAGGTTTGTAGGAAGAGGTGGACGTACCAACTAAAAGTTTTTCGCTACCCTAGCTCTTGCAAAAGTATGACTGGCCCTGACTGCCTTATATTTACTAGTTTCATATTACTCTTTTTTTATAGGTTTCAGGGTCAACCAAGAGTTAAAAAAATAAAAATAGTGCTTCCTTCCCATATTCATAAGTATGCCATTTTTATGCAATCGAAACCAGAACTAACACATGTATGTAATTACTGCAATCAATGCCTATAATCAATGAGTCAGAACATGGCCGATTTTAGCTCTGTCTACCCATATTGGGTGTTCAGGCAGAACACTTTTATTTATATCAAATCGACACCTCCACGTTACATGGCGTTGAGCCAGTTTATTTCAAGTCATATCGCAGTTGAAAGCTCACTAACTTTCAGTTAACCACAACGAATGGTGGCGGCACTCCCACTCATTATTAGCAATATCTCCTATCAAAATGGCAAACAGCCGTGTTTGAATCCAATAAATGAAATTTTATGGCGTTGCAGCACATGAATCATCGATCATGCCAGCACAGCCACAGGTGATTAAACTTGGAGCCAACATTATTACTGCAAACAAGCAATGCCCCCATATAGAGCGTGCCTTACTCTGAAGGTGGTCTCCTCTTCTAATCAAATTAAATTACAGAGAAGATAACACTCTTATTGATGAACCCGGGGTGTGTTCAGTGATGCATGGTCTCCATATGCAAATTGCGTTTGCATTCACCTAAACGAGCCGACGCGCCACCGCCACACAATAAAAACTTACCTACTCATGTACAAACAAAACTCTAGTACAACGTCGACGGGTGGCAGACGTCAAAATAAACCGCAACACAATTTGTGGGCGTGACAGCATAAAACAGTTTGTTGTTGTTTTAGTTCACTTTTTTAGTTTGTTTTTTTTTTTTTTACTTACCACACTCGGCTTCACCAGCCAACTCATGGCATATGTGTGGAGAAAATAAAAGAAGCCTCTCCGTTCGATGCATGTCACAGTCAGAGACTCGCTAGGAGAATAGCACCGATGAGCCTCAGTTGGGCGATGGAATCGGATTTTGAACTCACGGTAATTGAGCTCCGGAGGGCTCCAATAATATAGTTTGTGCTAATTTCATGGAATTGCGCGCTAGTGCCACATTAAATTGTCTTAATATTTTCTCTCCTTTACCACGCATTCTTATATAAGAAATTTTATAAAAAAAAAAACAAAACAAAAACAAATGAAATTACATTAATACCGACTTGTTGTTGGTCGTCGCGTCGTTGCCCCGATATGGATCTAACTAATAGTACCCACAATATTTTATGCAGGGAAACATGTGTGGTGCAATGCAATACAAAGTGCGATTGCTGGACGAGTTTAGAGAAAGCGATTCAGATAAAAGTATGAAGTAATCGGTGGAGCTGGACGCGATGGGGCAACATTTTAATATGAAGAATTAGCGTGAAAGGATGATATGTGACCAGAACGAGAAAGCAAAGCAATTATGGCTACATTGTGGCAGCATTGCACATGTTTCGCATGTGGGAGCACACAACGAGATTGGGATGCAGTGGGGGTTTGGTAGAGAGAATTCACGAGCACAGAAACAGGTCAAGTATGGGTGCAGTAGCCAAACAAGAAGCATATTGACAGTTTTAAAACGTGCCGAAAGTGCGCATCAGACACTGTCATAAAAAAGTACAGTAAGCATGAGTATTCATATTGTGTGTAGACCAGGAATTTTAGCACACAATAGGGTTAAATTCGCTTATCTAGGGAACTGTGAAAGTAAACTCTGCGGGAAGGCTATGAAAGCTTTCAATTTTAGAATCAGCAGAGGGAGGAATCACTTTATTAGCTTTCCCAAAAACAATCTTGATGAAGGGATGCATATTTTAATACGTATAACCACAATTGCTGAAGGTCCCGATTCTCTAAACATTACCGAAGATTTTAAAACTTTTCTTTAGCTCGCTGCCGTCCCCGTACAGCGTTTTGACAAGTTTAACATTAATTCTCTTGTTTTCCAACCATACAACATCCCAACTACACTCAAAGAAAAACCCGTCTAAGATTAGCCTTTATTGTGTGATAAGTAAACTAAGTCCTGCCCAAAGTGCTTAGGTAAATCCAATGTAAGTTCGAAGGCAAAGTATTTAGTCCTGATGTAAACAACAAAATAAACAAGATTTAAAGTAAAACAACTTTATGTCTGGTATATGTTTGGGGTAACCATCACCTTAGATTTAAGTCGGAGTTACCTAGCCTAAAAGTACTAGGTTAACACAACTAAGCATTTAGATACGCTTGTCCAAGAGCACCCATAGGTAAAAATATTTACCAAGTTTGATAAGAATATATACACCGCATTTTTCTCTGAGGGTACAGTTGTAAACAGACAATCTACAGCCTATAGTTTGAGTACTAGCGAGGCAGAACTTTGAGGCAAAAATTGAGTCTATAAGCAAAAGTCGACTTAAAGCATTCCTCAAGCGTGCATGCTAGGTAAAACTTATTCAATAATTTCTGATTGTACATACATTGCATTGTCAATTAAAGAAAAATACTTACCGATTTATCAAATTTAATATTTTATTAATGAATTTTCTTTTTCATTACAGATAACCTCGATCAAATACCAAGTCGTCTAATCTCTCTAGCGCAAAACGGAAATTCTCAAGACAACATCACAGTTGTTGTCGTCTTCTTTAAGCATCCTTCACAAATTGCTAAGAACTGCGATAACCTTACAATAATGGATTCCGAATTTGATAATGTCAAGGATTTCAACTACTACAACCCTAGGACTGCGGAGCCAATCGGTCTCGAAACGATAAAGAAAGTAAGTCCCTCGAAGCATACGTCTGAATAAAAATATTCATCGACAAAATGTCTATTTACCTTAAATAATGTATTTATATTTATCTGTTAAATAAAATAAAAGACATTATTCGCACGCAAAACTACTCGACTGGTTTTGATGATAATAAAGGGTAAAATGTGTAATTGTGGGTGGTTGCTTTTTTTTCGCTTAATTTTCATCCTATCGAGTAAGCAATGCCTCAACGTTCAATGACAACAGTAAGAAGTTATCGAAAAAAACCAATTGTTATTGTGACTCTTTTCTGTCAATTCAATTTCAAGCCTATTCACATGTTTTTGCATCAATTTTACACCAAAACGAAAAAAATTCTGTTCGGGAACACAAATAAAACCAGAAGATTAAAAAGAGAGTCTGAAAGATGAAAAAATTGTGTACAGAATATGTTTTTTTTATTCCTGTCTTTCTGGGCTTTACAAATATTTAGCAATATGATTCGGATTCAATCAAAATTTAATATCTGTCATGTAGCCGGGTTTAACGTAGACGAATCTTTTCTCCTCTTAGAATAGGAAGTGAAGTTAATAAACAAATAATTTATTTCATCGACTTTACTTACCAAAGCAAGCGTTATTTACTCGCTTTAGTAGCAAGCCCAAAACCTTAACAAAAAAACTTGTTCACTCGCAATTTTTAAAAAATGTTTTCTAAAGTTTTGGCAACGCTAATATTAATCTATATTTTGCAACGAAATTCCTTAAGAATATGCAGAATTTTTTTGCGGGAAATATTTAAATGAATGCATACTTTTAGGTGTTACCTAATACAATAAAATACAATTAAATAAGAGTTTGCAAAATTTTAGGAGTTTTTTTTCTCAAAGATTCTTGTCTGATTCTTAATAATCCTAATTATCTATCAATATTGTGTGCAGACCTACCTATTGAAGTCCCTTATTCATTTTTCACTCAAAAAACAGACTTGGAAAGGCATAGATGTTGGGTTCTAATAAATGTTTTGAGAACAAAAAACTAATTCTTCGCACAATGCGAAAACAGATCCAGTGATTCAAAAACTCGCAATAGACATTTACATAATTTATGTCACATTGCAGTCAAGCTTAGCATAAAGGTGCGATCAGACGGCCATTCAAACTTGCCGGATGACATCCTGACGTCACTATGACGTAGAATTTGTACTGAAGTTTTCATCCAATATTCTACATAATAAAGTTTAGATGACCGTCTGATCGGATCTTAAGATATTGTGCTACAACAATTGTCAAGATAACCAGCAGAGATGATTTGATATGAGTCGATCGGAGCTTTAATGCCTTTGAACACAGATTCAAGGTATAAAGTTATTTTTTGACAGTAATTTAATTGCCCACACCACGATTTTTATCTGAACGATAACTGAGACTAACCCAGCCAAGCAATTCTTGTCGTTGCACGTAGGGATTGAACAAGATGAACAGGGAGAACTTTTACACACAGCCATATCCGTTAGAGATTGGGGACTTGCAGTGCCTTATTGAAAATTTATGGAAGAGTTGCAATTTTTAGACAAGGATGTCCACTCAATTGATTATAAGTATCAGTTGAAATTGAAACTTTTACTTTACAGTGTAAGATTTGAACTCACTGAAAACACCTCTTATCAAAATACAAGGTGGCGCAAAAATAACCTTCCGATGTTTTTTGGCTGTAATTTAAAAAAAAAATGAAAAACTTTGATTCTTCTTGTGGATTATTTTTATTTTGTCTTTTAATTTTTTTTTCATCAAGTCGAGAATATGATGTCATGTAAATGGCCGCCGCCACAGTTGATTGTCATTTGAGCCCTTTTTATGGCATTTTCCATCACTTTGGCCAAAACTTCCGGCGATAGGTCCTCACATTCTTGACGGATATTGTCTTTAAGAGCTGCAAGAGTCTGAGGCTTGTTGACATAAACCCGCGACTTCAAAAAGAAGTCTGGAGGGGTCAAATCAGGCGATCTTGCTGGCCAGTGCAAATCGCCAAAACGGGAGATTAGGCGCCCGGGAAATGCATCCTTCAGCATATCGGTTGTGGCACGTGCAGTGTGTGCCGTCCTGTTGGAACCACATGTTTTCCAATCCCAATTCATCAAGTTGCGGCAAAAAGAACGCGTTGATCATTGCTCTGTAGCGCTCACCATTCACAGTAACCGTTTGGCCCGCGACGTCTTCGAAGAAAATAGGTCCGATGACTCCTCCAGCGAAAACAGCACATCATACAGTGACTTTGAGCGGGTGTAATGGCTCTTCGTGGGTTACACGCGGATTTTCAGTGTCCCAGAAGCGTAAATTTTGCTTATTTACGTACCCGCTAAGATGGAAAAGGGCCTCATCACTCATGATTATTTTTGATGAAAAATCATCTTCCTCTTGGTGGTGATTAAGGATGGCTTGAGCGTATGTTAGACGCGATTGGCGGTCAGCAGCTTACAGCTGATGCACCGTCTGGACTTTGTACGAAAACATCTTCAAATCTTGTACCAAAATTCGCTGTAAAGACCGTCGACTGATACTCATTTGCGTGGCACGTCGTCTGGTCGATGTCGACGGCGCTTCCATGACATTTATTTATTTATTTATTTATTTATCTTCGGCTACAGCAGCAATATTCTCTGCAGAACGGCTACTCCGGGGTCTGCCACGCCTGGCAGCATCTCGTGTTGTGCCAGTCTCTTCGAGGCGACCGGCTAAACGTCGCAGTGTTTCACCAGTAGGCGTTGGACGGCTGGGAAATCTGCGACGAAATTCACGTTGTGCCGACCGATTATTGCTCAAATAAATAGTCACCAGTATTCCGCGTTCTGGAGCAGTGTAGCGTAACATTGTTTATTAACGTGTATTTCGCATGTGTTTACTACACAAATGTCAAAACAGAACTGACATTAGGGGCCAATCGCAAAATTTATAGCATTTTCTGATAGGAGGATTACTTTTGCGCCACCTTGTACTATAAACGTTTTTCCCAACGTGAACTTACTTAATCACAACTCATGGGAAATTTGTCCTTTTAATGACTTTCACCATCTTTCACCTTTGCTTACACTTAGATTAGTTAAAGAAAAAAACCGAAGCTGATAGGTGAAAGAAGGGGGGGCACTCGCGTTGCTTAATGGATGGCAAAGGCTTTGCACTTGCAAATAGTTAGTGACTGGTCCAAGGATGCCTTCGCTGCGCCGAATTTTGTCTTAATTGTTAAGAAGAAAACTAATATGTATGATATTGATCTGATAAGTAATATAAGCCTTTTGCGCTCATATCTGGGCCATATTGCACCCACAACCTATGACTAAGCAGCTTGTCACCATTTTTTGTTGGGACAAAATTATAATTAATCATAAAATCTGTGATAAATAATAAACTGCTGGTGCAATATGACTCGAGGGCAATATAATATTTGTCAAAACATTCTAATGCATTGTTTTATCTTTCTTTTCTAGATGGTGGACAACCACATCATCAGGGACCTCAACGAGACAACCACGACCTCAACTACGACTACAAACACCACCAACAATGGGCAATTCGATGATAATCATCTTTATTCCAGTGATAATATCGATTTAAACCAAAAGTTCTCTCAAATATCAGGCGATGACAACAGCTTGCATCACGCCTCGACATTGGAGAACAATGGAGAGGAACTTGTCGCCTTCGGTTATGACAACAACACAACCGAATTCTCCACCGGATTCGACAACGACCAGCAGAAAATTCTTGAGAAAAATCTACCCCACCACCAGCAATTGGGGGATGCTGATGCCGATTATGGGCCAGAGACATGCGTCGATGTCACCGATGACGTAGTCATGATGACAGAGAACTCGGCCGACACAAATAATCTGCTGGAACAGTCTACGTTGAGCCATTCAAAGGACACCATCCCGTCGTCGGACAACTGCAATCCTTTTGACAATAAGAACGCATTGGACATGGAAGACGCAGGCAGTGTTGGTGTGGATGTTCATCTGCAGTTGGACGATGCAAACAAAGCGACGCCACTATTGTCGCCAGAAGTGGAAGATTTGCCACTAAGCTGTGAGGGTGGATTGCAATACACTAACGAGGGTTTCCAACAGAGTCCTTTAGATGAGATTCCCGCTGAAATTGGCCAGGGACCCAATGAATTTGATGTTGAATTTGTGCAGAGCAATGGTCATTTGTCACCAGAAAAATTGGATGCACCACAGAAAATGGTGGAGGAGGAGGAGGAAGAAGAAAAAGAACGAGACATCGATAGCGGAGTTAAGTTTGCTGCAGATTTTGAAGAAAATAAAGTGCTAAAGGAAGAATTCAATGATAAATTGGAAGAGGAAGTTCACCACCAACAGCAAACCGATTTAGATGAAGACTTTCTGGGCAGCCTAGGTGAACCACCAGTGATCGAAAACAGAGAAAAGAGTTCTGAAAATTTGTATAACGATGATTGTGATTTCCGTTCAAAGGAAGAGGAGGAGATTCTAGAGAAGCATGTTGATGCAAATTTAGCAGAGAAGGAACATTATGTGCCTGAAAGTGAGCATGTTGATGTAAATTTAACTGAGAAGGAACATTATGTGCCTGAAAGTGAGCATGTTGATGTAAATGTAACTGAGAAGGAACATTATGTTCCGGAAAGTGAGGTGCTTGACTTAAACCAAAGAGATGAACTCCAACAGACGCTGCATAATCTAGAAGATGATGTTCTCGAGGAGAAACCGATTTTGACTGGTCATTTTAACTTTGACGCGTCTCCACAAGCGGACGAAGAGAGATTAAGCGAATTTGCTGAAGAAAAGCAAGATAGAGAGGAATTCTCTGAAAAAGAAGACAAAGTTGAGGAAGTGTTCCAAGTTGAGGGTAAATCGACTCCAGTTGCAGAGATTGAATTAGAGGAAGAAAACTGCATACATTTGGAAGAGGATGTTCGTCCCAGCGATTACCTAGCTATGCTCGAAAGACAGAAGCAGGAACATGAACAGCTATGCAAGGTGGTTGAAGGGTTCGAAACAGTAGTGCAACCACAGGAACAAGTTCCACCACAGACTGAGAACAATGAAAACATAGTTGATGAAGAAGATGAAGGAATTAGTTTTAGTGTTAAACCAGAAGAACACGTTGAAGTGCTACAAAGTGAACAGATTGAAAAACCACAGCTCGAACAAGGTGACCTGCCAAGTGAAAAAATAGAATCTGAGTTGGAGAAAGATGAAGAAAGACTGAGTGAAAAAGAGGAGGAACGTCATTGTGATGATGAGAAACTGTTTGAACTACAAGACCAACGTGAAACAGAACATTTGGAACAAGAACATTTGGAACAAGAACAAAAAGAACAAGAACATTTGGAACAAGAACAAAAAGAGCAAGAACATTTGAAACATGAACATGAACATTTGGAACAAGAACAAAAAGAACAAGAACAGGGTGCAGCAGATAAGAAACTAGATGATCAAGTGGAACAAATTGACCAAGCCGAACATTACGATGTGGATGAGAGCCTAAGTTTTGAAACGGAAAAACTTGAACAAGAACGACACCTAGACGATATTGAAATTATGAGTCAACAATTTGATCGATTCGAGAAGGAAGATCAGGCCGAAGACCGTATCACTGACCAGCCACTCGTAGGCGATGAACAATCTGAACCAATTCGAAATGAAAAGGAACAAAATGGGCAAGTCGATGAGCTGCAGCTGCAAAACGAACTACAACAAGTACCAGACGAATCCAAGTTGCATGCGATTGATGACCATATATTGAGCCATCTCGAGACTGAGGACAACAAACTGCGATCAGAAGTTACTGAACAAGCACAAAGCCCCCTCGAGGAGGACCTTATTACCCAGCCAGAGAAACAATGCTTTGAAGAACCTGAGAAACTTTCCGATGAAGCTATTGATAAATTGGTGCTACAAGACGACAAACCTGAAGATGTTCATCATGAACTTCCAATTGAAGAAACTGAAAACAAGCTAAATGAGGATTCCTTTGAAGAAACCGAAAAGCAACTTGTGGAATGCACAGAGAAACAATTGGCAAAGATTGAGCAACAAGTGCTGAGCGCAGCTCCTGTGCCAGTCAAACCAGTTGATAAGGATATTAAGCCTTTCCAAGACTATGACGTGGATCCCGAGAATCTGGTAGAGGTAGTGGAGGAGATCATCATCAAGGAACAAGTTCCAATAAGTAAGCAAATTTTGTTTTCATTTACTTTTATAGTGTTTGGGCTTAGTTATTGCTTTCAATTTTGACTTGCACGAGTGTCTTCTGATTCAACAATCCAAAATAACATTGTTTTGTTATATTTGTTTAAAATTTCGTGTCTGATATTTAAAAAAAAACAATTCTATTGCATTCATTTTAAATGTGCTACTAAGCCAACTAACTAGTGTTCCTCTGTACTCGTTTCTAGTAATTATTCCAAACAATTATTCGTTGCTTGATGCACTTGCATCCGTATTTTGATAGGCATACGAGTACGTACACGTGTTGTATAAAATTCTGGTAATTTTCTTGTCAATTCCAATGATTGCTACTGGATTGCATGCACCCTCAATTTCTCTGTAGCCACATTAGATGTATTTTGTACTTGTATATTTTATTTTTCATTTTTAAATGGTGCCAGCAGTACTTTTTGTATCGAATTTGAATGAGTTCTGCCTGTCGGCAGTTGTATGTTATTTGTCCTGGTAAATGTCTTGTTAAAAATAACTCCAATGCTTCTAACCACTTAGACTTTGTTGGTCTCAGACAGAGTTCATAGATATTTGTTTATTTCAGAAGCACTATTTGCCAATCAGACCCAGGGGCAAATAAATTATAAATTATAGACAATTTATGTATGTACTATTTTGCACCTTTAAGCAGAGATGTTTCTTTGGAAAGATAGAAAAAAAGACGGGTTACAAGTTATATGAAATCAAGAGCTTAGAAAAAACTACGAATTTATTTCCTAGTTTGATTATTATTCCGGTTGACAGTATCGAACACTTTTCACATCTAACAGCGGAGAACAACGTGAGGAAGTTCATTAAAGAATATTAAATGATATTAACTTTCCGGCTTTTTGGAAAGAAAAAAGCGATAAAAATACGAAAGTTTTCAAACAAAGCGACGAAAATACGAAAATTAAGTGATGCTATCATCAATTTATTTGGCATTTCCCGTTGTTCAATAAAATTCGTTTTCCTGTAGTTGAACAAGAAAAAGTTTTTCAAAGAACCGAAATTACCTTTTCGCTCATTTCGAGTAAAAATATTCACACAGCTTGGCAGATTTGGATTGAATAATATTGCTATTGAGATATTGTCGCATTTGGGGGTACAAAGCCAAAATGGCTATAGGACGATAGCTATTTAATTTTTTTTTTGGCACAGGCACAATTTTGGCCCGTTTCCAGTAAAGGAAGGAAAAACTCCAGTCATAAGTTTTCTTGAAGAGGATGGTATATTTGTTTCAATGTCTAAGGAAGTATGCATGTTCAAATACGAGATGAATTTTATCAAATGCTAATGAATTCGTATTTATACATAAACAATTCTAGAGTAAATCTACTTCATCAACAGCCGAAAACTCGAGGAGAAATCGCCAGTTTTCTAAAAGCCTAAAAAACTCCGTCTTGATTTAGTAATGAAAAAATAGATTTATCTCACTGAGCCTTAATTTTAGTTTTGACTTTAATTTTTATATGGCAGATTGCGTTTGTTTATTAAGTCACGTTATCTGTTCAATTAATGCACTTCGTAAATGTAGAATACCACTCGGTGTCAAACGATTCTCAAAAATTCGCGAGCATGTGTTTCAGCAACAAATTTTTTGCGTAACTTTCCGTCGATTTATTTCCGAGCCTAAATTTAAAACCGCTGGATAAACGAAAAGTCTAATTAATATTTTCAAAGTCTCTGGAAGAATAATTTCTAACTAGAGGTAGATCTTCTTCTGTAAAAGTTTGAAAGACGCTTTCGGAATCAAAGAAATTATCCCGAATATTCAATACATATACAAATTTGATTATAACAATTTATTTCGCTTGCGTTAGAAACGTCACAGAGAAAGTTGATGACACAAAGTTTTTTACCACAAAAATTATGCAATTTCGTATTAAATGCGCTGACGATTAATCTGTTCCTGTGTCGGCCCGATTTTTCTCTTCAGTGAAAATAGGGTTTTGTAATTTGAAATCAAATTTAAAAATCTACGGAAAAATAAACTTGGTCGTTGGTATTGAGTGTATGCATTTTGACGTTTGACTTTTATCAGCCGTCCTCAATTTTCCTTCGAACTTCAACTTTTACTTAAATGTGCGATTATTGCATAAACGTAATTTGTGTTTTTGTGATTCACATCGATTTATATCCAATCTGGACAGTAAATTTACCTCAACCTAAATAAATTCCTAAATTTTACTGTTGTTATTGTGTTCCGTCATAGATTTTCCTTACTCTAAATGGAATAAAAAAAAATTAATCTCGGAAAAATCGTTTAAATTTGTTTCCTGTTTTAAATAATATTTTGACGAATAATGTTGTCATCTACTGTACAAAAGGTAATTCGCCGTAGATCCATTCACAATGCAAGGCTAAACTAAGAGCAAAACAAATTTATTTCGTACTCAACCACACACACTCACACTACCTACAGTGCTGATAAATATAAAATAAACAAAAATCTGCCGGTACACGGATGTGGTGGTGACATGTTGCGCATTTTGTTTAGTTTTTTTTTATTATTTCTTATATTTTTCGCACACAGTAAAAAGGAAAGAGTTAATGGCTGACGGTTGGTCCATTTGATATTATCGCAGTGCTATTTTAATTGCATATTTTCCAATCCAATGTTTACTCGTTATGGGAAGAAGATTATTCAGAGTTGTTTGCAAAAACATTTTGCTTTGGATTTTTTTTTTGATTTTTTTAATCGACCGGCATTCACGTTCATAGAAAACATGGTCATACAGTCATGCATTAAAAGCTTTTCCACTTTTCTGTTGTCACATATTCACAATTACATCGATGCAAGTGTTTTACGGTTGTGGCTGGGGAATTTGATTTTTAGTTTAAAGTTGAAATGTCTGCCTGGCGATGATGTAATTGCATTTTCTGCCGTTGGCGTGCATGAATTCGCTTATCACAAGCGCAGGGATGTTATCTTGGGTTTATTATTCGCAAGTGCAAGTTTTTGTGTGTTACTGAGCATGTGACATGGTAATTGTGAGATAAGACGTGCATTTTATAATCTGATTATGAGTACACAAAATGTGTTATTGAAGTTTCATATTTATTTTAATAATTATCTATTTTCTCATGGACACAATATTTTAGTAATTATTACCTGATGTCACGTATTTTATTTATACATTTAAAATCAATCGAATATCGATGCTTTATGCATCATTAACTACGAATTAATAAACACACACATCTCACCTCATGTTTAAAGTGTAATTATTTATATGAAAAAATGGAATTATTTCCGAATAGACACATATTTCCTTATGGGACTACCTTATGCTTTATTAGCCATGAAGTTCTTATTTAACCCACATATGGTAAAATTATGTTAACAAAGAAATGATTGCGTCAGTATTTTAAGCCGAATTCTGATGGTTCTCATGTCAGCACACATTTGAGTAAGACAGCACAGAACTTATGATTCACTAAGAGATTAAGTGAACAATGCCTATTTCTGGGAAATTATTTAACCTTCAGTCAGCCCGTCGGTACCTCCATATATTTTGCATGAACAAATGCATGATTAACAAATCTCATTAATCACGATAAAGGCTTAAATTGTACGTTTCAAGAAACCCATTGTTTTGTTGTGTTGGGTCAGCCCTGAGGTTCCTGTTGAAATGTTTGTCTCTGTGGCGGGTTTTAAGTCGACCTTTACATCTTTGGAGCGTAAAACTTTTATGTTTAAAGAGCCCAACATCTGTGAACTTCGATTTCTTGCTGCCAGTTTTTTTTAAGTAGGTTTTCTAGTCATTCCAAATTTTGAATACGAAAAATTATTTAAGTCATTCTAAAATCTTTTTCCTACCAGCACATTAAATTCACATTGAATGCCAAAAGGAGGCAATTTCCTCAGGCGCCATCTTGCTGCAATTTGGAAATATATTAACATTTGTGGAATATTGCGATTTGTATCGCTCCCGTGCACCACTCCTAGTTGTTTTGTTTCTGAGAAAAGTATAGGCAGATATTTGCCGTGCAGCTGTCTAAAATGCTTTACTCACGCATAGTATCGCACATCAGTAGTATGTGTTTTATTTCATAGGAAAAGGCTCCGATAAGTTTATCGAAATAATAAAATTTTGAAACAATTTAAAATGTGTACGAAATCTTAGCCCACCAAATTAGAAATCTATTAGAACGCATTAAAAAGCTTAGATTGGGTACATAACCTATGTGTTGTACTTACCACTCTATTTCACTTCGTGTTAACCATTGTTCCAGTGTTCGCGCCTACACTTTTTTCTGGGTCACTGTCAACAGTAGTTCGCTTATTCTTTTTTTTTATTTTTTTTATAATTTTTTAGTACTTATTAGGGTGTTCTGCTTAGGTCACCATTTGCATGCAACACACATTACCTAATTAAACAACTGACTGTCGCTACTCATATCATCCCTGAATGCCGTGCCTGATTCCCTTGCTCCGAATCCAATACGTTTGCTTAGTACTGTTGACAAGGCTCACTAATTCATCATATTTTTCTCCGCATCTGAACCAAATGCAAATACACACTCGACGTTACTCATAACAAATTAAAGCACAGTGTCTCTATTGTGAATTGTCATGTCATCGTTGTCGTCGACGGAATAGAAACTTTTCTCGTATTTAACCATTAACACGCATACCAACTACAAAAACGCACAAACACACAGGCAGAAATTCTTCGCCGCGGCGGCTACCCTCCTATTTTGCTCTGTGTTTGATATTCGCTTCATCTGCTTGTAGTATGGTTTTTTGTGCCTGCGAGTAATGATTGTCGATTGAGTTTATTTTTCTTTTCATTCGCATAATCCCCGTGAGCCATCGTGATTCTAAATAATTGCAAACAAAACGATAGCTTTACAAAACTCTAAAATTTGTTTGTGTACATAAATCGTCGAATCTATTTCGCTTTTCCGCGGTGAAGCTGTGAAAAGGACTCGTTCAACTTAAAACACACCGGAGAAGAGATTCCCTTTGGAGAAAAAGTCGCATTCACAGTTATGCAAAACGACAATAATTGTCAAATGGATAATATTTTGCGTTCAAAATTCGGTAATACACTAATAAGAATCCCCAATAATATCAAAAGTGAAATAGAAAATTAAACTAACATATATTTAGGTGGTGATTGTGCAGGAATTTTATAAATATACATATATAATATATATGTAGTATATTTTTTTTTTTTTTCTTATTTTCTCTCAATTTCACACCTCGCCATTTATATTTCGAATGTCTGATGCGAATGGACCAGTGTTGCCAAAAATAAAAATTCAAAAACAGTAAAAGAGAAAAAAAAAATATCAGTGTTTTTCGATTTCTTGATAAATCAATGGGTCTCGGGTCAATTGCATTTCTGAGGGTGGTACGTACGTACCCTACCCAGTATCATTATCACCCCTTGTGCTAGATAAAAGCTGTTGAACCCTGTGTCTATCTCATGGTGGATTGTGCACAAGTACATATATTCAACAATGACGGACAAATTCACTTGGCAACACTTGGAAATTTGCTCGCTGCTAAAAATCCCACCGTGAATTTTCTGCATAATAGCAAAGCAATAGCATGAAAGCAAAGCTGCGCCGACAAGAAAAAACAGAATTTACACAATAAAATTGAATTTTTGCGTTGTTGGTTAAATCCAGCGTTGGATTAGATTTTATCTATTTATGCGTAGAGCAGAAGTATGACGAAAAGAGGTGCCCACGGCCACGAAACGAACAGTGCTATCGACTGTTATTAATTGCCCATTGTGTTGACTCGGTCCGTCGTTCGTCTTTCGTTTATAGTTATTTTAATCATTTTTAGAAGTGTTCCAAAAATAACAAGCATTATTCGTAGTCCCGATCCCGAGACAAATTTAGAAGAAACGAATAAAACTGTGCTCATGCAACTTGCATGCCCATGAATCCAAGACCGAAGCATTTCATTTCACAAAGTAGAAGTAGCTCAGCAGCGGTAATTTCTTCTTCGTCTGTTCATTGTACCTTAAAACATTTGGAGGCACTGGCACCGCCGCTGCGCCGCTGCAGCTCTAGCAATGAAACTCTTCGAGCATGTCAAACCATAGTGGGGCTGCACCGTGCTGAAGTGACGTTATGTTACAAAAAAAAAAAACACACATCTAAAAGAAATCCAAACACGAGCTGTAAAAAGTCTTCAATGGTGGTTTCACTTCTTTTTCTTTTGGGATATTTTTCTCTCTTGTTATTTTTTTTTTCTTCTCTAATGTGTTTTGTTGCTTCTCAATGAATATATTGTGTGGGGAAGTGGAAGTGGAAGTTTTCCTAGAAGAAATCGCGTCAGAAATAGTTAAAGAATTACCTCCTGCTGCGGGGGGACCCTCAATTTGAAAAGGATTCATTATAATTTGCCTCTTGTTTGTTCACATCATTTTTATTAATTCTTTTCTCATAAAACATTTTGTTAGTAAGTGATTCATAGACAAAGGAAAATATAGTTATAAACGGACAAATTTACATTGGAATATAATAAATAAATAGAAACGAAATTTTGTTAACCAAAGAAAGTATCTAAAACGAAAAATAAAAGTTCAAACTTGTACGACCAAAAGGTATGTCAATAGTTATTTTGGTTGTATAGTCTGTGAGAGTCCATCTGTGTGGTTTGAATTTTATATATACATAACACATACCTAGTTTTTTATTTTGTTGCACTAACACACTGTAGTAACTAAATTTGTTAGCTCCTATCTCATGACTTAATTTTTATTGCTCTGACTAATTCTTTAGTAATGTACTGACGTTCCCTTATTTATTTTAATAATAATGTAAGTAGCTACCTACATAGTTAAGCTAATAAAAAACGTGTAAAAGAAGCATGTTGTTCGGTAATAAAGTGAATCGTCAACTTGAAAAGTGCCTACCTTCCATCTACCTACTTGGTTCCACTCATTACCGAAGTGAAGAAGCATTGTCTATTTATTTGGAATGAAAGTTGTTTTACTTATTGTTAGTTTTGTGTATGTCATTTCGCGTTAATAATAGTGTGACCATTTTTTTAGGAGTTCTCTTGTTTTACAATTTCACAGCGATACATTTGAACTTGATCAAAGTGTGACATCAATCATTGTGTCAAAATCAATTGGCTGTGCTTAATTAAAATAAAACAGTGCTCTCTTGCGATAGTAAATTTTAATGATTTAATAAGATCGTCAATACATTACTGCTGAACAACGATCTGTTTGTTTGTCGTTATCAGTTACATCGCTTAATCGAATGTGGGGGTAGCTACATTAGTCCAAATATAGTCGATGTGATTGATTGGATTCATTCCCCGAGTCATTTCATATACGATGAAGCCAACTGGAAAGTATTAAATGTTTTCTTTAGAATTTTTAACAGTTTGAATGCTGCTGTCAACTATCCACTACTCGTGGTGTGATTTGACCTGTAAAGAAATTATCAGAGCAAACAATGTCATATTGAGCCAAACCATTGGAGAAAACTACAAAATTCAACGAAAATGCTCATTTGTTAGGGCTTTTTTCGAGAAGATCTAAAGATCGGAACCCGTTCAGCTCTTACAATTACAGACACCAAGCTCCTTTTCTTCTTTCCATTGACGACGAAATTTTGAGCAGAAATGAGGGTTCATAACTTTCCCAATATTACTGCGTTCTTACATATCCGCCTAAGTTCGACATCAAAAAATGGTGGCAGGCCTAGCATGTTCGGATAAGTCACGTGTTTGCTGCTTATTTTACGAAACTGATGATATAAAGTCGTGTTAACCTACAGATTCCATGCACACTAGAGGGATACCACTTAAGTTTCAAATGTGTTACTAAGCTCACATTTAAGTTAAAGTTGCCTATAAGTGTTAACTCGCCTTCAGGCTCCTTTTACTGGCGTGCATTTGAAATCTCTCAGTGGATGAGAAATCAAGTTCTTTTTTAGACTTTTCATGCCTGCAATTCACCAAGAATGACACTCGCACCACTGAAACTATTCCATCCTCGGTATGTTTGTTAGTGACAACTTTCGGTCTAATGATAACATATTCAATTTCGCCAAGAACTCCAGTGCAGGAACTTGGGTCTCGCTTAACCGTTGTTACAACCATACTCTGAGAAGAGAAGGGCATGTGGAAATAAAGTTCAAAATCAGCCGGTGGAATTAAGAAAGAAAAGTATGTTATTGAATTTGGTGCCAGATATGTCCGAAAGGTCGTCAAAGAACTGGGTTGTATAGTGTTAGCTAGCTAGCTTCAGATAATGTAGGACCCGCACAAAGGAAATGAAGCACGTATTTGTATTGTTTGGCCGCATGCGTACATTTCGCTCAGTGACCTGTGCTTTTGACCATCATTAGGTCCTGTGCTGTACATTTTGTTTTATTTGCTTTAAAAGATAAAAAGCAAGAAGATAACTTTCTTCATGGAACCGAGAGGGGGATAGACTTTCGCCGCCAGTGATAGATAGGAATCGACACAATGGTGTTGTTTAACGCAACCTCTCTATGCAATCCTCGACGAGCATGGTTGTAAACACGGTCGAATCGTTACCTTCTTTTTTTTTTTGTTGACGTTGCTACTATCCGATGGAACGCTCAGACACAACTACTGGTAAGGTTTATACCTTACCTTAATGTACCTAGTAAACTGCTTTTACTACTACGATAAAACTAATTTGCCTTCGAGACATCAAGAAAGCGCACCTAATTTTTTTTTGCCAAATCAAAACTGCATTCAATATATGGCAACTAGATTTCAATGCCTTGTTAGGAAGACACACCTTTTTACCCTCAAGCTTGTAGTCGAAAGTGAAACGCTGAAATACGCTTTGTTGTTCGTTATTTATCGATTTCGAAGATCACTTCTGTGCAATAATTTTTTGAGCATTCAGCATTCAACAGCACTGCAGCTTTGCCTGATGTTTTGAGAAGATTTTCATGACAATTTATTCTCTTGAAATCAGACTTGAGCAAGATTGGAGATGTGAAATTGTTTACCGGTGGTACTTAGATGAACCCAAAAACGTCTTTAAGCGTTCTTATCTAATACTTCAAAAGATTTTCTCCAGAAGCGTCAATGTAACTTATAAAATGTTTCTGACATTCCGACTGTCGACACTAAGTTTGATTAGCTGTACGATCTTCTTGCAGACTCCTAGGCTTCGGACATTCATTTATTTTCTACAAAGCTTCATAGTGTTGTTGTATTCCCTTTCTTTAACACTGGAATCGGATAGTAAAGTAGGCTCAATTAGTGTCTAGTCATGTTTGCCATGAGCATGCATGAGTGTACCGGGAACAGTGCCTACTACAGCAGATGAATACAAATTTCTGAGCTGGGCGCACAAATCTAAAAACAAGGAACGGGAACACAAGAGGGCTTATGAAAGGCTAAAACTAGTTGGGAACATTTATCCAACTTTCGTGATATTTCTAATCATGCAATGCGTTAAAAATTTCTATTTAAAAATCGGCACTTGCATCGATTGGTGAATAAAAAAGAACTGCTTCCAACATTGTGTTACATACGGTTTTTGTCCTCAATAAGATCTCCTGATGTTAATACCATTGACTAAGTGGAGTTGGAACTATATTTCGAAATCGACTCTACTGTTTTATCTAGACCTGTCCTATGACCTCATATGTGTATCGTAAAACTAACCAAGAACCAAGATTCTCGGTCATAGATGCAAATTATGCGTGAAGTGGGTGCGACGCTCTAAGATCTGCTGATTAAAGTTTCGCTCCGTTTTGAATTATTTAACTAAATAAATCATCTGCTTTATGTAGGGTCAGTGGCTCTTTCCCGTCATCTTTGGAATGATGTCATACCTTCTCAACTGAGCCCAGTTCTATAAATTTCCACTTTACTGAATTAAATTGTAATATGTATGCCTACACTGGATGGCATACAGTGGCCACTGTGTCTTGTAATGTCTTAGCCCCTACGCACGCATCACATATATGTATGTACTACATTATATGATTAGTATTAATGACAAACCCCCCGTCTGCTGTGCATGTGTGGGCTTCAACTAGGCTAATCTTTAATCTGCGTGTTTTCCCCCGCAATGGTGTGTGCTTACTTACGACACTCGAAAGTGGAACAAATCTTCGTGCGCCTTACGTGCATGCAATTAAAATAAATTCTGCACTTTAAATAATTTTGTATTCTTATCGACGGAAATCATATTAAAGCGACATTATCGATTAAATGGATACAAAGTTGCATATGTATGCTGTGTGCATGAGGGTATTGTTTGGCCTTCCACTTATTCATAATTAGTTGGCTTGTTGTGGCCCCGAGGACATCAACGTCGAGAAAATGTCGTCCTGGATAGGATATTGCATAATATTCTTGCTGTACTAGTGGAGCAAGCCAACATATCAGTTCTAGTTACCGAGAGTCTGCTGATGATGGCCGCAAATTAAGCTAAAAGAGAAAGCACACAAATAGACGTCTGACCTGCTATTGTGTTCTGATGCACTTGAGAAATACGAAATAACTCAAATGAAACAGCTTTTGTTCTAAGAGCACAATCATCATCAGCGACAGTAGTTGTGTTCCAGATTGCACAACTCGCAAAATCTGAGTTGGTGGAATTTAACTCGACGGAGAACTATATGCATTTTGTTCCATGTTAAACATGACGACACTATTAACCGAGAAAAATGCATTTTTTTTTGCTTGCATAATCTCCATCTCAAGTGCCAGCCGCCCGCCACCACCGACGCGACGATGCCAGATGCCAGCCAATATGACAATTCTGATGACATTCATAGGACAAATATTTCTCGTTATATACTCATTCCTCTCTGTGTTAGCAACCGCTAATAACTATTTTATTTTCGATGCATCATTGGAATAGGAATCTAATCGAAATAATCGTGTGTGTGTGTGTGTTAGCGGTGAGATTGCATATTTTGTTTTTATTATTAATTTTTTTTTTTTTTTTGTTGGAATGCCGAAAACACTTTTTTATTTTGGCATTATGATAGAGAGAGATAGGAAGGGAGGGAGACCACACACACAGACACGTATTGCGTCATCATCCCTAATTGGTGCCATTATGACTGATTGGGACTAATAGTGCGTTGTTTGTTGTACATATATTATGTCCACCAAACATTATGAAGATATGATTATGACAGCATTTTGCGGCGAATTAGTGTTGTTATGATGATTATTTGTTTGTTATCGTTTTGTTTGTGCCTTATACCAGATTTAAGGGGGATTGCCGACTAAGCTGTTTGTTTTGATTTTACTTTTGCCGATGGTGTGACAACGACAAGTGTAGCAAAAGTCAATACGCTTCCAATTTTGGCAATCTTCAGGTATATAATGAGTAAAAGTCAAAAGAGGTTAAATCTGTCAATTTGGGAAATCGTACTAATTGGGTAACTGAATAGCTGTGATTCATGTGATTCATGACCACTTAACGAGGAGCAAGATCTATGATTCAGTTTAGAAAGTCGTTGATTCGTCGAATATTTATCAATGATCTTTTCTTCTTTTTAATCGATGAGGTTATTAGATCGGATTTTGGATCATAACCCTGCAACTTGGGAATCCGATGCCGATTTATTAATGGCTTAAGCTACTGCCAGTTGGGCACACCGATTTACGTCCGCCGCTGTGCCGTTTTAAAACATTACCTCCCGAGGGTCAAACTAAAGACTTGACTTACCTTATTCGCTTGGCGTCTGCTCTAAAAAGGTCGCTGCCTGTGTGCAGGCGATGGTCTAGTTTTCGTCATTCTAAAACATGTGTGTAATTGGTTCTTCGAAACAGTTGTTTCATGTTGGAGAAACGCTCAGTTTCCTTTAATGGCGAGGGAGGTTATGATCTGAATTTTAGATCATCACTCTCCCATTTTACTGGCCTGGCCGTGGGTGTAAAAAGCAATGAAATATGCATTCAACTTACGCTTTTCAATTCGTTACAGCGTGATGAATGTTTATAAATATGCAAATATCGCCGGTATAAAAAGCATTTGACATTTTGGTGGCCATTTGACGTTTTATCACAGACGTGGAGTGCATTAGAAACTTGTTATTACATCTCGTACAAGTCGCCGTTTCAACGCATCTGTTATAACCATTTTAAAATGTTCTATGACTCATCGAATGTTAACATTTTTTGCGACAGTTTTCATTTCATTTTATATTCACTTTTAAAAGATTCATCAAATAAAATCGTCACAGCGCGGTTTAGCTGTTGCTTTTATTATTGTATTATTCCGGGAAAACTTTCTCCACATGCAAAGCACTTGAAATTTTTTTAGTTTGCGCGATACAACACTATAACCTTTCTCTCCGAATTGTATTTGTGCATATAACAGTTTTTTTTTTTTTTTGTATTTGCTATCCACTCTTGGATGATTGGTGATGCACTGCTTGAATACACAATTAAAAGTTATGAATTCTTGACTCGTCTTGACGGTCAACGCAAATTTACTCAGTAGCAACGGTGCGGTGCAATCAAATTAGACAAATAAACTGCACGCGCGGCGGTCAACACACACACACAAACATATCATACTTTCAACTGTAATAATACACAAACGCTCTATTCAAATGCATTTGCATGACAGAATCGTATTGTATTATGTGCGATTGCATGACAAATGTTCGCACACACTATGTCTGCCTCGCCAAAAGAATGTCATTTTGCGTGGAGTTGAGTGATCTGCTACTGTAAAAAGTAGTTTGTTGATATTTTTAGACCTATTTCAAGAAGAACGCAATGGAATGCTCGTATTCGATTTGTGTTGTTTCTGTTGAAAAGTATGAATGTCAAGTGCGTATAAATGTTTCTAAAGAACATGGCTCTAAGTCCATCATCGGACATCTTTTCGTTACTGTGACTCTTGTATGACGAGGGAATTTGCTTGTATGATGACCGTTTTACGTTTTCAAAATTCGAATTGTCACTCACCGATGGAATCATTAATTTTTATTTGCGGTATTTTCTCGATCTTTTCCCTTTTAGGGATTTAATGAAACTTGGCCGGACTTGTTTTTTTTTTCTCCAATATGTTGGCGGTCAGCCGATGTTAGCAGAACGTGATGTGTCTTTCAAAAATCAGCATAATCTTGCCGTTCGTAAAGTAATTTTTGTTGCTATTTGTGGCCTCTGAGTTTCAAATTTTTTGTTATGATGTCTTTGACGAATGGATGAGACGATGATGCACAGCCCTTCAACTTTCTGTAATGTTTCCCTTCCCTTCCATATTTGTTTTCGCAATAGGTCCTTCAATAGGCCTAGCATTTCCAGGGATTCAAATAAAATTAATAAGCAAATTTGAATGTCCAATATTGATTCGCTCCAAACGCATGACGCGTATAACATTTCACAGGTAAATTTACGTATTTGTTCTTCGTTTTCCATTATGAATTAATGTAGCCGAACTGCCAATGAATTTAGCACCCCAAAACAGTTAAACGTTTTCGGTGTAGGTAAGTCATTGTTCAGTTGTCTCATTAAAATTCAACACCACATCGTAGGTTCCCAGCAAACACAGCTTACTATGAACATACGGCGTGCGATCGACTAATAATGAGCAAGGCCTACATACATTTCTGACAATTTTATATAAATAAAATATGTGTCGTCAAAAACTTTGCTAACATGTTTACGTACTGCTCTATCCCTGAATTCCTACCCAAGGTCAAGTTAGGCAGTTATTTTAAATAGCATACATTTCGTCAGTATATAATTTTTCTGATGAAAAACGTGCTGACGTTTATAGTCTTAAGCCGAATATTTTCGAAATGGTTTCCTGAAAACAATACAAAGTCAAAATTGTTTGCATATAAGATAAGGCGCATATGAGAAGCTTTTCTATTTTTAAGGATTGGCCTGACTCTGTGTGTTTTCCTTTTATCTTTATTATCAGCTTAAGTTAAATACACTCCTCTCCACTTTCCGTTCGAACGTTAAATTTTATCAGTTTTCAGTTTTCACCGATCAAGATAAGGCTCTACTTTTTTGTTTAGTTTATCAATTCCCCAGACGAACTTATTTTGTAATAAAAACCAAACAGCATGATCTCATTCAAGAACGAATCGATTGTGATGAATACTTTTTTCCCTATTTATCGTTGTTGCCATAACGAATATAAAACATAAAACAAAATAACATTAATCAAAAAAAAAAACAATCAGCATGATGATTTGAAGTTTGCTCCTGTTTTTTTTTATCCCCCATCTGCCCAATAAGGTTGTTTTTTTTTTTTGCACATTTACACTCACAACTGTGTTAGATGGAGAGTCAATTAATAAGTGATGAATTAATAAAATGTTTTTTGTTTCGTCTATTTGTAGAACCAAGCGCACTAGCAGTCTCTTCACAGGAACCCTCGACTGTACCACCCACACACGAGAGCTGCGATGAGTCTGAGGATGATGAATGGAAGTACATGAAAGAGGGTCAAGGTGAGAAGCAGCTGTTGGGACTTCAAGGTGATACTGTTGTCGAGGAAGAAATTCAACAGCAACTACAGGAGGCTGGTGCACTCTCTGTTGATGAAAAGTTACAACCATCTGCAACAACATTAACTGAACAAATATTCGCAGCAGCAGATTCGAATCAGGTCGAATCGATTAAGGATACATTTGATAGCTTGACGCAACAGATTTCAGCTGTGGCCGAATCAGCGGTATGTGTTTCAACTCTATAATTAGTATATATGAGTTTGTCAGCTTATTAGGGCAATGCTTGTTTTTTTTTTTGTTGACATAACTTGGCATCTGCCATTTCTAAATATCTGAATGCAATACTTCTGCACTCGGAGATCACCCCCACAAGACGTATCATCTTAATGGTAGTCTTACCTCGAAAGACACTGTGAGCTGCTGCTGAGTTATTGAATGAGCTCGGTCTTGGGACAACTGCTTCCAGTTGCCTAATTAATTATTTGAAGAACCCCCTTCTACTGTCAAATGGTTAAAGGCAAACATTCGCTTTGCAAATTCTAGCTGTCATAAACGAGGACGATACATGTCGTAATGTTTACTTATTAAAGCTCAATTTTTATCGTAGCCAACAATTTAAAGATTTCTGTTAACAAAAAAAAGTTTCTTGGCCAAAGCACTGCTCCAAACCCAAAAGCAAAGAAGCCTTGATGAAATATTTAGTTTCTTTTATGATTTTTTTTTTCTTCTGTCAATTTGTTTGTATTTTGTATATTTTTTTTGTTTTGTTTTTAATTTTTTATTATCCATTGTTACAACTATAGGTGGATAAAATCGGGGACACCCTTGAAAGTCTAAACATATCTCAGAGTTCAACCCAAGAGAAGTTAGATATCTTCGAAGACGACGCCAGTGAAATGAATTCGAAGCTAAATCCCGAAGCAAAGGAATTCGTTCCTACATTCTCACCGCCAGGCACTGCCGATGTGTCGGTAGAATTAGCAAATGGGTTTGCTGCGGTACCACCCAGCGCAATTCCACATCACTTCAAAGATGCGCTACTCGCACAAAGTCCTCGCAAGGGACGTGAGTCAAACATGGAAAATATCAATATCCCAGCTGAGAATGAATTCGAGGAGGAGATTGCACACAAGCCACATGGACTGCCCGGCGATGAGGCTATAATTGATCCTGAAAATGGTGGATTATACCAGGACCTGAGCTGGAAAGAGGCGACTCATGGTTCAGAGAAGGAAGAAGGTTTACTGATTGATAGTCCGGTTACAGAGGAAAGTCTTGAAGTTGTAGACAATGTCCAGCAATACGATGCTACTCCAATTCTGTGCGAATTTTCCGCTCCATCTGATTTAGACAATGCTGGTATGAAGGAATCGATTTATATTGAGAATAACACTTCTCTAGAATCGAACGAGGAGGATCTTTTCAATAAAGTTCAAATACTTCCTGTTGAAGAGAATGAAAGCAAGAACAACTCTTTCGATGAGTTAAGTGCCCCCAATGCAGAACTTGTCCCTGTAGTTGCAGAGAGTGTGCAAGAGAAGGACGTAGTCACAAAGGAAGAAGTGCAAGAAATCCTCACCTTGGCCAGTGATGAAAAAGAGGAGAGCATTGCCGAGGAAGACATCCAACAGAAGATGGAACAGTTGTTGTTGAATCACGATAAAGAAATTACAAAGAACATTGAATTGGAAAGACAAGAAGTTCACACGCATGGCGTTGAGTTGACTCCAACTACCCCAGAAGTTGAATTGATTCCAACAAATGTTGAAGAACCTGTTGTTGAGCAACCATTGGATACATCTACATCGGTTGAGCTGAGCTCCTCACCAGTTCCAATTGCTGACGATGCCCTTGAAGGGCTAACTTTAGGTGCAGCAGCTGCAGTCGCTGTGGCAGCCACAACCGCTGCTGTCAAGAAAGTGGAAGCCGAAAAGAATCAGAAGAATTTGAGCAAAACCTCGTCAGCCACAAAATCGAAAGTTCCTGACACAAAGAAGCCAGGTACTGCGACAGCAACCAAAACTTCCACAGCCTCATCTGTTACAGCTAAGCGAACATTGGGTGATAAACCGAAACCAGCAACAGCTTCGTCCTCATCCGTCACCAAAAAGACAGTCGGTAGCACAACCACGTCGGCTACTCCACGTCCACGTACAGCACCAGCTGCTGCTGCCGGCAGAACATCAACAGAAAAGAAAACGACTACAACAACCACAAGCACAGCTAAATCGCGAATTGATACCAGGCCTCCATTGACTGCACGCAAGCCGCTAGCAAGTGGCGCCGCTAAAACTACAACCAGCAAGCCAGCAGATGATGCAAAGTCCAGTCTGACAACAGTCAAATCAGCTATCAGCAGCAAGCCTACTCTGGGATCCAAGTAAGATTATCTTTAAAACCGATTATCTGTTCTTTTTTTATAGATGTTTTTTGTGGTTTACAGAACGTCTGTTGGATCGACAAGAACTTCTTCTTCAGCAACTAATTCGATTGCAAAACCACGACCATCTACAGCATCTTCGGTGGCAACCACAAATGGTACTGCTTCGAAGACTGCCACTACGAAACCTTCAACATTGGCGCCCAAAAGTGCTGCACCATTAAGAGCATCATTGACATCGCCACGTGGCACCTTGACTTCAACACTCCGCAAGACTGAAGCTATAAAGGTAATAGCATAAATTTAAATTTCACTGTAATCTATTCTCTATAGACGACATATTTTCTTGGCATAAAAAAGAAAAAGAACCTCTTCTTCAACGAATGTCCAGAATTTGACTGTCAGGTTGAACAATTTCTGTTCAAGTAAATCAGGAAAAAAGCGAACAAAGAAAAGTTTTTCAAACAAACCAAGCCAAACTGTGATTGAACTGGATATGATATTTGTTTTTTTTTTTTTTATTATTTTCTTGTAAATTGTTTATCAAAGTTGTCTGATTTCGTAGTTTAATTTAGTGACTAGAAATTTTCGAGAAATATTAAGAAAACAAAAATCGGAAAATGTCATTTATTAATCGAAATAATTCGCTGAAAAAAGGACGGTAACGCTAGTATGGCTGACGTGATTTTTCGACATCGAAATAAAAATTGATTGTCTCTGGTCATACGGGACGAACTCCCTAAAAAAAATTGCACATAAATAGTTTCGAATATGCTACGTTTGGTCGTAGCTTTCGTGGCAAATTGCACGATGCATTCCTATTTGCTAGATAACTACTTTTACTATATACTTTACAAACATTCTGTGCATTTTGTTTAGATAATGGTTATTCCAGTAGGAAGCGAATTTAAAATTGTCCCAGTAAAAAATGCGGAGAAGATTGAAAAACCAAAAATTATTGTCGAACCTGAACGCTTGTTTCGGGCTCCACCAAAGAAAGAAACAAAGAAAATACTCCCTTTCAAAAGACAGCCAACTCTCCAAAATTTTAGTTACGAAAGAGGTATAAACAAACATAAAGTTTATTAATACAAACACTTGCACCAGCGAGAAAACTAATTTAATGTAATGTAGGTCGAATCGAATCGAACCGTTTCCCATTTTAAAACGAATACCTTCACTTCACGTTTTAATAATATGTTTTTTTTTTTTGTTTGTTTTTATGTTAATTTTAACTAACATTTCGCACAAATTTTATCACAGAGTCCAACTAAGGCCACTTCATCAACAAACACATCGCGCGTCAGCACTACTAATGGCACCAAAACGACCACAACTACTCGAACAACGACCACTAAGACTACATCTACAGTTCCATCAGCAGCACCACGTTCCACAACAACAACAACATCTACAACACGTCGCGCTCTCACTGGTACATCATCATCAACAGTTGGTGCAACAACTCCAACATCCAAAACCACCAGCAACCTAGTCCCAAGGAAATCAACACCACTGAAGAAGACATCGTCGACTCCACCAGTCCGCAAGAGCCTTGGTTCCAAGTTGAATGCATCTGCTACTAAACCAACCAAAGACACTACTACTCCTAGACCTGTTACGATCCCAGCTCAACATCAACACAACAATTCCATTATCGCAGCCGCCGCCGCCGCTGCCGCTGCCGCAGCTGCAGCAGCCACAGCCGCAGAGGAAATTAAGGACATTGTACCATTGGAACCTACTCCAATTGTTGCTAATGGAGAGCCCAAATTGAACGGAATTGCATCACCCGATGATGTCGCATCGCCCACGGTTCCCATGGCATCTCATCCATTCGAAATGGAAATAGCCTAGACAGTTGTTTGAAACACATTTGCGCTGCTTTCAACAGGCGGAATATACATTTTCAACATAAAAAAGTGAAACAGTCCTTTATTTTATTATTAATTTATTAATTTTTAGAGAGCTGATTGGTGTTTGAGTGTATCAATCAACACGCATACATACATTTTTTTTTATATATATATATAGTAACATATTATACACACATTATGAGTATCGCCCCATTCTGGTTCAGATGAAAATCTCAGCGAAAAAGCTTGTTTCCTGTCTACAAAATAAAGAAGAAGAAGAAAAAAATGTCTTAATATATAATATATACTTTTGGAGTTGTAGTAGTCTCTTAGTAGTAGAAACCGTGAAAGGACATCTGCTCACACATACATTATATTCACGAATTTAAATCATAAAATGAGAAAACAAATGAATACAAAAAAAAATATATAAATCCTTCTTTCACCTTTCGTCTTCAGAGAAAAGGATAACATAAGAGAGGAAAGTTATAAGGAACGTTAAATAAATTAACAACTCTTTTGTTTTGTTTTTCTTTCTAGTTCCTTGTTTAACACAACACAATCAAAATGTATTTAAAAAAATAATTTCATTTTTATTTAGCTTTTAATATTCATTTCATTTTATTATTATTTTTTCTGTCCGCTGTTGTGTCGTTGTATTATTTTATTTTCATATTAAATTTTTGTGTTATTTATTATAATTAATTATTAAAAGAAAAAGAATAGAAAAAAATAAATAAATCGGTGTTTTCTTTTTGTTTTGTGAACATGTGAAGAAGGAATAAACAAAAAAAAAATAACAAAAACTATGGGATATGGATTATCCATTAAAAATGATAAAAAAAAAATTATGTAATACACAATATCAAATATATTTAAAGTAAAACGAAAACTATAAAAAAAAAATATTAAAAATAAATATAAAAACACAAAAAAACAATTAAAAACCTATTATCAATATTTGTATTTACATAAAATGCTACCCCCTAGCGCATGCCAGACATAAAAAAAAATGCTAACAATTTGTTCCTTTTTTTATACCAGTACATGTGTTTTTGAACCTTTTTTTTTTTTTGTAAGTTTCCTATTATTTGTTTTTTTTTTTTTGTATTTCTTTTAATTTTAAAACTTGACAAAAAATTTAATAAAAATGAAGTTTCTCCGTTGAATTTTTTTTTCTCTGTGTAATATGTTCTTTTGAAGTCGGTTTTTGTTGTGCCTCTTACTATACGAAAAAATTCATTTCCATAATGTGTACTTCTTTCCAAAATTTAAACAAAATATATATATATATATTATTAATGCTAAACTTTATTATTATTAAGTAAAAATGGCCTTTCCCCCTTCTAGTGTATTTTATAATATTTGTTTCTATTAAAAAAAAAAAACCCTGCATTGAGAAAATCTTGCTTGAATTTATTATGAGAAACAAAATCTAGATGTTCTACAATATATAAAGAACAACAAAAGTTAAAAGTTGGAAACACTTAAAAACTAAAACAATGTAGAGTCTTAAAAGAAAAACAAAAATAATGCACTGCAACCAAAATGGAATCCCTTCCGCGTTGCATAGATTTAACAAAAACAAAAAAAAATGCAATATTTGTTCATGGATTATTTAATTATTTGTTTGTGCAAGGATTTTACACAACTCGCCTAGCTCACGTGTGCGAACAGCAAAAGTGAGTTGAGACAGAAGTTGAAGATTAAAAAAATACGGTTTATGTTATTTTTTTATCTTTAAATTTTTTTTTTTAAATTCAAAATGAAAGAAAACAAATTTTTAAAAATATGAGCTTTTTTGCACACAAAACACACAACACACACGTAAAAAAACAATACTTTTCTATAACATATTTACTATTATAAATTACCTTGAAATACAATTATTATCTAATAATAATAAAAAAAAAGTTGAAACAAAAAAAAAATTATATCTATATGAAATAAATTTTTATATTTAAAAAAAAAAGTAAAAAAAAAAAACAAAGTTAAAATAATTGGTTTATTTATTCTGTTTTATTTTTTATTTTTGGATCGAAGTGGACTTTTGGTTTTTTTTTTTTTTTTACAGAACAGGACAAACGAAGGAGGATTTTAATTTGAATGCTGGTTGGGTGAAATGTTATTCAATTTGGGTAGAGTATCTTTTTTTTTTGTTTCGGTCTTATATTATTAGTTAGATTGTGTAGTTTTTCATTGGCTTCACTAAAAAATTAAGAGCTTTATGAACAAAACCAAATAAATATTATTTTAAAAGCAACGTCGGCTTTCTCGAACAGGTTTAATTAAATTTACCAACCAACGTGTTATTAGTAATATACATGTTCAAAAACAATCGAAATCTGCAATTAAAAAAAATATTCTCAAATGAGAACTCCACACTGTTTGTGGCTGCTTTTTGTTTTGTTTGAAGGGCACTTGGAGTGCTTATCGGCTTTAGAGGGTTATTCCCTGGAATACACTTCGAGGTATTTTTCCGATTCGTATGGGCGAATTTTCCGTGCCGACGGATAGACTACATCACATCTACAAAACGAGAAAAAAATTAAATATGAGCCTGCAATAAGTTTAGGGTCTTGAGAACGATGCGATAAATCTAAGCGTCTTTTCTAATGGAAAACGCATATAATAAGATTTCTGGCTCACTTTGAAGTAAGGAAATAGCCTGGACATAGCTTTGGTTTAAAAATTCTTGGCTAAAGAATCACATTTTATTTGGTGCCAATAAGCCTAATGCGATTAATGCCATGTTTATACCCAGTTTAGTCCAGTTTATACCCCGACGGGCACCTTGATTTGTTTCCTGGTAAAGAAAACTCGGGCCTTCGGTCTCTTACTACCATGGCCACAAGCTACGGGTACGGTTGCAACTGCAATTACTTAGCCGAGCTCATCGTGACGCTGCCACTGAAGCTCTTAGCTGTGTTGAAAGCATGAAGTACCCGCACGAGTCTGCTAGCTGTTTATCAAAGTTAGGGGCAGCTGTTATGTTTTTCTCCATTCCGACGAGTTCGGTAGCCCAACAGAGTTGTACTGATATCAGCAAGGCATTCCATTACATGGCATCAAGTATTCTCCGACGGCCCACATAGATTATTGGTAGTTCCACCACTTTTAACAGCGTATATCTAAATTTGTAAGATACTGCAGCTAGCCTTCATTCGGTGGGGCTGATTGATTTCTGGAAACTTTTTCAGCTGAAATAATACAGATTCCAAAATGCAACACTGTCATCAATGTCAATTTGCAAACATTCCCAAGCGTAGATTTTTGTGGCGATTAGGGATTCAGCCTCATCTGTCATTGTCGAGCGTGACAATGGCTTTCGTGCAGTAATAAATTGGTTTGCCGCTTCTAATGTTGATCTGGCATTTATTTTATCAAAACACTTACTTTGTATTTAGTTGAAACACGTATGTTTTTTATGCGTTCGCGCATCGTTCTACCGAATGCGATAAACATTTGCTGACTTGTGTGCACCCGCCGGAGAAAGTTTATGAAAAAAAAAACGTAATGTGATAGTTTTGCCGGATCGGCTGGTAGTTTAAAAAATTTGCGGATCACGAACACGAAGACACAATTTCAGCGTACTTATTATTATTTTCACAGAGTATTTCTTTAAATTGAATTCGTTTATAAACTTGTCTTCCCATGGTGCTTCCAGTCTTCTTGTTTTTTTTTTTTTGAACTAAATACCTTTATGAAGGTGTAAAATGCACTGTAAAACTCTGAAGAAATTTCACTGCTGGTAAAAGTTAGGAACTTTTGTTGACAGACATGATGTGGGGTACCTGTTCGTAAGTAACTTATTTTTTTTTTTTTATAATTTGTCTACAATTTTTTATATTTTTTTTATTTGCATTTCAAAAATTCTATTCAAAATATAACCATTAATTAGCCTTTATTTATTATTAATCGCTTTTATAGTACATAATTATTATCCATGAGCTTATGACATGTGAGTCAAGTTGTCTTATTTTAGGTAAAAAATTTTAATATTAAATTTTTAAAGCAAAAAATACAAAGAATTATATATTTACACAATTGTTTGCTGTTTCGATTTCTGTAAAAAAAAATAAAATAAAAAATGCTTAGCAATTTGTTTTTATTATAATTTTCATTTATTTGTCTCTTGTTGGTATAGGTTATTTAAAATTGAATGAAATAATATATACGTATATTTATATTTTTATTGACAAAACATCAACGTAAACATATTTATTAAGAATACAATATATTAATTAAAATTATACATACATGAGAAACAACAGAAAAGTAGGCATATTTTAATAAAATTATTAAAACTAGAATCTTAAAGCGTAGATGTTACAATGGTAACTGAAATAATTAAACTTAAACACACATTTTAACAACAATTTTGAGACCAAACACTATTTCAATTATCAATTGTTTAGTGTTCAATATTAATTTATAAACATAATATACATATATCATGTGATGTGAAGTAAAATCAAAACGAAAAACCGCATAAACATAGGTAGTGTTTATGTAAAAGGGAAAAAGTATATACATACATATATCAAAATCAATAAAAAAAATTGTCATTCTTTGCATCAGAAGCTGTGGCCATTCAACTTATCAATCCGAGAAAATCTGAAATTAAAAGAAAAAATAAAACAATTGTTTATAGATGTAGTTAAAATCATGTGTATTGCTTCAATTGATAATGGAATGTAAAAAAAACAGAAAGTTTTCTTTACTTATATTTTTCAAAGTAGTTAAGTATTGAATTGCGCGTAGAAATTATTAGAAGGTCCGGTTCCGGTACATCACATCAGCATGAGAGATGGTTCCAGGTAAATATTAATATAAGAATTTAACGAGAAAAAAAAAACAAGTACTATACGAGTAGAATATGTATGTCATTTGGCGCTGCAAGCGGTAGAGAGACTAGGAGAAACAAAAAAAAATTGGAAGACAGTTGATCGAATATTTCAAAGTCGAAGTTAAAAAAAATAAAATAAAATACATTTGCAAGATGAAATACCTAAATTTAGTAGGTGATTACTATCAATGTCGGAATTATTTATTTTCTACTGTTTTTTATACCATACCACATGAAATACCATTACAAAATGCAAACCAAATATTAACAAAACGATTATAAATTATTAAATAATAAAAATTAAATAAAATATTAAATGGAAAATGTGTTTTGTTGTTTAATTTTATATTCCACAATAGGTTTGTTGCGAACAATTTAAATGTCAAAAGTTCAAAAAGAGAGTAGGTACCTATCTGCATATATTTTATTGAAAAGTGGCGTTATCTTACCAGATAAAATTTCACTTTCTCAGTAAGCGAACTGGTGCGTGTAGATTTTAATAAAAGTTTTTATTCAAATAGTTACATTGTAAATAAATAAGAGGCAGTCAGTAGTGACATATCGGAAGCATAATTTCTTCCTATTGACGAGGCTGAGGCAGACATCTCTCAGAAACTCTCTTCCTACTCCGATTACTTACAAATTAAGATGTTGGGGGAATTCGCATGCCACATTTGGATCAGTGGAAGTGGCATAAGGTGTAAACAGTTCTAACTCTTGTTGGGTGTTTGAAAAACTTTCACAAGAGATGCGGCTGCAAATAAAAACTTTCATGTGGTTCCGGTCAGATTTAAGCCTGACACATCGCTTAGTAGTCCAACGAAAAGTGAAAATTTACGATTTGGAGGTAAAAATACTTTAATACTACTATTAGTTCTGAAATATTATAGATTCCTAAAAAATAGTGAATATATTTTTGAGAGATAACTTAAGAAAATGTTGCTAAGTCATGTTTCATACGCTACGATTTTTGTCGTACTTGTCGTGATTTTGACGATAAAGGGGATAAAAAGTGAGGGGGATAGCCAAACACGGATGGGCCGAAAATTCCTATCCGATTACCGTATTCTCTTTTGGTCTTCTATCGTTAAATTCTGCGTTTGCTTTATTCGCGTGCTCTACTCGGTCATGTTTGCTTCGCGTTAGACAGAAATCAACTAATCTGCAATCGAAAATAAATAAATGTCGCAGAACGAATGAAGAAAACAAAACGGCACGGAACGTGAAAATTCTGAACGTATGAAAGCCTGATGCGTGTCCAAAAGGAGTGTCGTACGTCAAAAATCGTAGCGTATGAAACATGAATAAGCAAACTACTAACAAACTAACAATGGTCACTTTTGTGTCATGTGTCATATCTCCATTAAGCCATACATCATTGCTTCTTATTCATGATCTGCCAGTTTTGTTGCAGAATTAAATTTAAACTGTAGCATTTCGCATTCAAACGAGTAATGATGTCTTCCCTTATTCTTCAGTAAAGGGACATTCTCTCCAATTTTGATATGATATCGTAGTAGAGTTTTCTTCCAATTTGAAGTAGGTACATGTATATATTTAGGGGTCGGAAGCCAAGTGTTCACAAGATATATAATGACCTACCACGATTTTTATTCAAAAATTAAATGCTCATCTTAGTTTTACGATATTGGCGATCTATCAGCATTGTCGTGTCTATCCGCATACACGCATTCATACTTACAGAGTGCTTGGTCTGGATAACTGGAAAGCAACGTGGGGTCTTTAGAACATTAAGCAAGTAAGTAAAGTTGTCTTTTTAAGACTAGTGCCATTTTTTTGGGGATAAATTAACACAAACTTGTGCAAATGAAATGACAATGAAGTTATCAACAAATTTCTGGATGCATTGGTTGGTTGGCTGTTGCACATAATTGCATGATATTTTACGGAACTGTTTAATTGGTTTCATGCATATTTTAGTGGAACTGTTGAAGTTGCATGAAAACCTTATCGACGCTTTTTGGAACTCATCCTACCTCTGACGATTTCTTTCAAATGGAATGTGACCTTCGCCTGACTATATTTCGCACATTGAAAACGAAGTTTGCACTATAAAAAACAATTTTCCGAACATTTTGGACTTACTTAAATGGTCGATAGCTTTAAAAAAAAAGTAAGTTACTAGGGCAAAGTATAGTATCGATCGCTATCTCTGTTTATAAAGTGTAATTGGAGAAGGTGCCTTTTGGAAAAGTTTGGTATAGTGCCACTTTTGTTTTCAACGTGCGATTTTTTCCTATTGCGAGTTGCAGCTAAAATAAGGTTTGTTTGACGTAAGTGCTTGACCGTGTTCGGATTTAAGAATACACGACTTTTTTCGTTTATCCTTCCAAAAGTAGTATGGGTCTACTCCGACAAACGGAAGCTTCGCTCCTGTATTTGTCAATTTAACGAATTCAATGACTCGAATTGTTGAAGGATCGATATGATTTGCGCACTGACCTTAGCAACACACTGTTTGCCTACTAATTTTCTCCACTTATCCAGAACTGTCTCACGGTTGCTGAGTTGCAGCGATTAAAGTTTTCTGCAACAATCTGTCCCAATTGCAACTTTGAATCAGATTAAAAGAAACTTTACCTGTCTATTTAAAAAAAACACGGATTTCAAATGATATGAAATAAATAAAACCCAAAACTGTTTGAATATATATTTTTTAATTCTACTGGTAAATTGGGAGAAACTTCTATCGTTTTGTATTTATTTTTTTTTTTGTGGTTTTTTGCATTTTCATTAACATAATCATTTTGTATATTGGGTTTCGTATCTTCGAGCATCATAATAACACTTAAAATAAGAAAAATCATCAATCAATCAGTAAACATACAATTTTCGTTAAGCTTAGCCATTACAATCCTCAAAAAGAGTTTTTTTTAGAAATAATATTTAATAAAAAAAAAAAAAAAACTGAAAATCTAAGAAAATAAAAAATATATATATGTATATGTATAAATGTACTTTTTCAACTTAGCTGGGCGCGAGAGGGAAAAAATAAACTACGTCTGAGGAAGGAATATTCCTACAAATGCTGCTTCGTCTGTTGCTGCTGCTGCTTCAGGAAGGCCTTGTAGGCCTTCTTTGTCTCGGCATCCATTTCGGGGTCGACATCCAGATCGGAGTCTGAATCCTCGGCGCCGATTCCATCGTTGGCAGTAAGATTTGCGACAAGGAAAGAGCTTTCTTCCTCGGTGAGGATCTGACCATCGGGACCGTAGAATACCGGATCGTCGCTGAGACGCACGCTGTTGGCATTATTGAATGGTTGAATGGCAGCGGCTGGTGGCTCTGACATGCGTCCCCACTTGTTCTTCTGCAGGTTGAGAACGTTCTCCAAGATTCGACTTGTGCTGACGTCCAGAGCGTTGACACTGCTCAGCTTTTGTATGATGCTGGACATGTCTTGGGCACAGTCGAACTCGAGGTCGTAACCGGCAAGCTTCAAGCTTAAGCAAATGCATTTCATGTTCTCGGGAGTGGTCTTGCGCAAGAGTTGATTAATGGAAAACACGATATTCTGAGCAATGTCTTTGATGCGGTTGCCGTCATTTCGTAGCTGCATGTACAGCTCGGCAAGGAATAGAGTAGTACCACGTACCTTGGACTGTTCGTTCTGCATGTACTTAAGAATCTCGTTGCGATGGTATTCCAACTTGAGGTTCAGAAGCATGCGGAAGGAACTGTCCTCCCTGAGATCGATCAAATCCAAAAGGCCGTACAGCTTGGCACCCATGTAGCGAAAGTTTTGTTCTTCAATGGAGCGATTGAAGATCATCTCCATGGCATTGCTTAGAATGTACTCGTTAGCGCCGAATCCCTCGAACACGGTCAAAGCACTGGCGGTAATTGAGTCAAAAGAGCCGGGGTTCTCGTTGAGGCAGTTTATAAGAGATTCCACGTAGTTTACTGCAAAAGTTTCCTCTTCGGTCTGCTGGTTAGGATCTGTGCTGGCGGATGTAGAGTTCTGCTGCCCTTGCTGTTGCGACTGTTGCTGGTTATTGGCGGTGTTAGCGTTGCTAGAATGACTAGAATGACGTTGCTGCTGATTCTGGCCACCGTTGGCATAACGATGTTGCGGCTGAGAGTTGTTGTAGTGCTGCTGATGGTACTTGTTGAAGCCGCCACCTCCACCTCCACCGCCACCACCGCCACGTCCCGATAATTGCTGATTCTGCATGTTATTGTAGTGGTGCGGCTGGGGATGTACTGGAGCCTGCTGCTGCTGTTGATAGTGCTGCTGTTGGCCACGATTTATCTGTAAACGGTCCTGCACCGAGAGCGTGGATGGCACCGCGTTATTACTCAGTCTCATGGAATTCATTTGATGAGATAAATCCCTAACTGGTACCCCTCCTGCCTGGCCATGGTGATTATGATGATGGTGCTGCTGCTGCTGTTGCTGATGGTGGTGATGATGCTGATGATGGTGGTGGTGCGACTGCTGATGGTGTGGCTGCTGCTGCTGGTGTTGCGTGTGATGCTGCTGATGATGAAAATTACTTTGCTGTGGTGTGAGATTATTTGTAATGTTATGTATTACATTGAGCGTGTATCCTCGTGGTATGAACTCCGGAGCATTAGCCGATAATTGCTTTGAAGGTGGTGCTGACATAATTTTCCTACAAATTATACGTTCTTTTGCTGCTACCTTGGCTTGCCTGGTTGGATTGACTTTTGCTTCTTGGATTTTCCTTTTATTAATATCTCAAAAAAGTGACACAATACCGAAATTCACGCTTTGCACACACAAAAAAAGTGAGCAAGGTGAATGTAAAAGAATTTTACGGGATTGGAACAATGGATAAAGGAACCCTTTGACAATTGGAATTAAAAAAACCTTTTTTTTCTCTCGTTTTTGCTATTATTTCTAACCCCACTTTGGTGGTAGTGCGCGAAAGTGTTGTGGCTGATTTCTTTTAATGTTGTCTTTCTTGTTCGTTTTTTTTTAACGCTCCATGGGAAAGTTGGAAAGCTAAAGAGTGACAGACTCTTGGTCTTTTTGTGCCCAAATCGGTGGTAAACTGGCTGTGTTCGCCAATGCTTCAAAAGTTTAATTATTTCGGAATAAAAGCTTTAATTTACATAGTTGTTTGGGCATCATCATAGAATTTAAGAAATCTAATAAGAATTAAATTTATGGTGCGCTCGCATACATTTCTGATAAGCAATCATAGCTATCGACAAAACACTCCAAAAGTACCTACTTATGTTTTGTGTAGCTTGAACATATAAAATAAATAATAATATAAGTATAGTATGGAAGGTATGTTTATAGATCATGAAGGGTTTGTTCTAAAAGGTTGTATATTTTCCGAGGGAGATACCTATCGAAGGGCTAGAAATCTATTTTTTAATATGAAATCTCTGAGGATATACGTCACTGTTTTGCTATTCAGAATAAAAAAAAATGACTGTCAATAATAATCCTCAGTTTTCAGAGAGAATATTAATGAAAAAGATTTTAAAAATTATTCTTGGCGATTAATATATAATTTTTAGAAATGCTTCAATACTTTTATTGTCTTATTCATTAATATTGATAGTTAAGTATCTGCAACAGATATAACACGGAAATATACATATTTTAACCCTCGACATCTTTTAAGTCGGAAACGAGATTATGATCTTATAAAATTAAATACTTCTACAGCTGGTATTCAGATTAGAACTGACATCCTTCACGCGCAGATTGTTAACCAGTTTTTGACCGCAGTTCAGAATTAATCATGCTTTTCTCGTGAAAGTAATTACATATTATTTTAATGTTTGAAACTCCTTGGAAGAAATAGTTTTAATTTTTATGGCCATGATGGACTTACTGCAATAATGAGGCTGAAAGAGGAAAATAAAAATAACAGTCTATTCAAAATGGCTGGGCTTCTAAAACTCTTCTAAACTAATCTGGGCAAGCCTGAAAATAAGTTTAAATCAGAATGAGGGTAAATGAGGGTAAGAAGGAAGTACCGCGGTTTATGAAATTTATTTGTAATTTTTTAAACGGTACTTTAAATGGTTGAAACCGATTAGCTGAGAAGAAATAAGCCAAGATAGTGTGATTATTTTTTGGCTACTTTCTTTGTGCTGCCATTCTTGTAGTTCTTGTTCTTCCCACTGGCTTTTATGTGTTGAAAAGAGACATCATTAACATCGAGCGCACACATTTTATAAGATTTGCTATAAGTACATATACCCCGGATGAAATCGTTACACACGTACTTAATGACTTTGCTTTTATGTGTTCTATTTTTTTTTTAATTTATTTTAGTTTAGTTTTAAAATTGACATTTCGTATCGCCTACAGGGTGATCGTCAAGATTTCATTTAACGTTTCGTCGTGAGCGTCGAGACTGTTACAGCACCATCGAAAAAAAATAAATACACATTAAGCGCAAGTCTCATAAAGGAAATAAAGCTAATTGCTCTAACTATTGGGGATGAATAGATATATTTTTGACGCGATGTAAGTTTGATGCTGAGGCGCAATTCAGTATCTTAAATTTATTGTTAATATTAAAATTTGTAAATTATTTAATTTATTTAAAATGCTCTTTAATCTTTTCAAACTGAATCCTAACATTTATCGTGGTACCTATCTTATAAAATGAAAAACGAATTAACAAAAAAGGGCAGAGTTAAACTATTAAATTTACTATCCCACTTCTTAAGGAATTTATAGAAATACAATAAACTATTCTTTTTATGTGTTGAATTTAACGTTTTAACTGGACCACATTTCTTGAAAAAAATCGCTTAACTTTAAGGATATACCTATTAAAAGTATTCAAGATCTGTTTCCTGCGCTAAAATACATTGTTTATATTTTGTGGATCCCAAATGTCAAGCAATTTAATTGAAAAGTTAACAATTTTATTTGAAAACATGGAAAATTATAAAACTCACCTTCATCGTAGTTCTATCTCATTTCGTTCTTTTGTATTTAAAATGCATGTACTGCTACAACATGTTGCTATTGTGAACGCGTACAGGAGAAAATGAAATTGCGCTCAAATTTCCAGTCGCAAAAAAAAAAAAATAACATCGAAGAACATCGCCATTTAAATATTATTCTAACTGGAATATTTCTCGTTTCAACTGTCAGTCAATTTTACCAGATAACAGCTGATATGACAAATGACAAACTTCATCCGCGTCCAACTACAAAATACGTTCTCGTGCAATCGAAAAGTTTTACCCACGAATTGCTAACAAAGCTTACAACACGAAGATCTAAGCCGAAAACGAAAACGAAAACTATTCAAAAAGTCACTATGACTCCCGACCCGAATACCATTGCTGAACGATCCGAGTGGAATATTTTGTACTGGATGATGGCCACTATCTGTATGCCAATTGCCTTGCCATTGGTCGTGTTTAGTTTTTTGAAACGCACAAGAGAGAGTAAATACAGAAATTGCTTACCTGGAAAGGTTCTTTCAAATAATTTGCAATTATTTTATTGTTAAAATGAACTAACAACAATCCTCTATATAGGTTGTGTTGATAACTGGAGCCAGTTCTGGTCTAGGAGAAGCACTAGCTCATGTTTTTTACCGTGCAGGATGCAGAGTAGTACTTGCAGCTCGTCGACAAGACGAGTTGGAAAGAGTACGTAAGGCGCTATTGAACTCCGAGGCGGTAAGATTGTAGACAACAGTTCAAAGTACATGCTTAATACATTTGTTTGCAGAATGATGTCACCTATCCACCAGTTGTTGTGCCATTGGATTTGTCAGAACTGAACAGCATTCCAGGAATTGTAGAGAAGATTCTCAAGATTCACAACAAAATTGATATTGTAATAAATAACGGAGGAATTAGCGTGCGATCGGATATTATGTCATCTGCCGTTGATGTCGATGTGAAAGTCATGCTTGTTAACTATTTTGGAGCAGTGGCGTTAACAAAAGGTTCGTAGTTGAGAAAATATTTACACATTATTTATTTATTATTTTTTTATTTCACTAACCGCAATTGAAGTTTTTTTTTTATCATTTATCGATGCTCATTTTACAATATCTAAGTTGGAACTAAACAAAAATGTGAAACCTCGAGTCGAGTGAGTGCGATTCCAATATGAGCTTATTAGGTACATTTAGTAGGTATCTGGTTTACTTAGATATTGGTTTATGTATTTATGTTTACAGTAAGGGCAGCAACTATGCACATTCGTTTTTAATATCTATTTCTTTGAAAATCTGATGACACATTTTGCTTCCTCAGTGTCAATGCAAATAAATCAAAGTGCAAGAAAATTTTTATTGATAAGGTTTATTATCATCATGACAACAATGAATAAAAAAACGTTGATCGTGGTCTTTGTATCAATCAAAATGTATTTTCGGAATAGAAGCTTGCGGTGAATTGTCAGTTTTTTTCTTCTTTATCGTTGTCTCTACAAATTTTTAAATTACTTAACCAATCTGTTGCTAACTTTGTCGGTAAACTCTTTCTTTATGACTGATTATAAGGATAACGTTATTATTACAGGCCTATCTCAAAGTCTGTTATCCCAAAGCTGTTGGACAAGTTGGTAAAAGACAAACTTAGTTGGGTAATAAAACAGTTCGATGCTTCAAGTCCTTGGATATAATTTATAGAGTTAAACAAATTTCGCATTTCTCCACTGAGGTTAGGTTGGATAGAAAACCCGACTCACTTAGACCAATATTAGGGGTGTTGCTGCATTGATATTGTTATCACAGTATCTGGGAAAAACAATTGAAACCTCTGATGAAGCGAAGAAGACTTATAACGTCAACGTTTTTTAGGCCCCTTTGACTTGTGTCAAAAAATATTAGAGTGAGATCATTTATATCTTCAAAGAAGAAAAATCTCCAAGACGTAAAATTCTTTTTTTCCATAGAGAGCAGGGCATGTACAAAGGGGGTGAAGTATAGATTTCTCCTCTTGAACCATGAAACTACGTTTCGTTTGCGTTTGAGAATGCGCCAAGCCTTATTGCATGGTTGCCTATGAGTCTGGTCATAACAAGAATTGTAGTGTCAATGTTCAGCCTGGTTAAAGTCCAGTTTTGGGTAGATCTTTTTAGTCGACAATAGAGACACGTCCATCTTAGCCACACTTTATAAGTAGAGATTGGCATGCCAAAGTCACCATTTTCATTTGAGAGAGGTTAAGTGAATTCTTCAGTCATTTTAAATCTAATTAAAGACTAAGGTTCCGCTCACCCTTTTTATAAGTTTTTGATCCGCGGTGCATTTTTCTGTTGCTGTTTTTTTGGAGTTCTGTCCAATTAGGGTAATTGGACAGAACTCCAAACTCTTGCTTTACGAATCTATATAAAGATGTTATATGTTCGAATTTCGGCCAAATAACCAAAACTTAGCATAAGATATATGTAGAATGACACCTGGAAAAGCTCGTCAACAAATTAAACTGAACGAAACTATTTGTTCGGTTTTTAAGCGTCCAACTGTTATGTACGCGTCCTTAATACATAATCACTCCATAGTTTTTGATTGTTTATTTCCAATACAAATGCCGACAAATCCATCTCTTGATAAACAAACAAATAAAATTCCATTTTTTGTATACTTTAGCCGTCTTGCCATCTATGGTGCAAAGAAAAGAGGGACACATTGTATTTGTGAGCAGTGTGCAGGGTAAATTTGCTTTGCCTCATCGTTCGGCGTATTCAGCTTCCAAGCATGCCATGCAAGCATTTTCGGATTCTCTGCGGGCCGAAGTCGAACACAAAGGCTTGAAAGTAACATGTATCAGTCCTGGATATATACGAACAAAGTTGTCAGTAAATGCATTAACTTCGACTGGGGCATCGTATGGAAGTAAGTAGAAACTGTTTTTTTTCACAGATTTTTGTGTTTGCTTACAGCTCGTTTTTTTTGTAGAAATGGACGAGACCACTGCTACCGGAACTAGTCCCGATCAAATGGCAAAGGATATTCTTGTATCACTTTTGCGAGAAGAGAAAGATATTATATTATCGCAGGTTCCCGGTATTATTGCTTATTATCTGCGTGTTTTATGTCCACCATTGTATTTCTGGATAATGGCTAGACGGGGACAGAAATTGGAAGCATCTAATAAAACTCACTGAAGAGAAGTGAAGTAGGTAATCCATTTCATTATTTACTAAGAACTTTATGTATTATATAATTTTTGTATTCTCATCCAAAGAAAATAAAGTTTCTGAGATTTAAATTTACAAAGAAATAGTGTTTTTTTTTTAAAGAATATCATCTTCTTCTTCTATAGAAAATTCAGCCTGAACATGTTTGTTTAACTAGCTATCCGATTAAGCTGAAACTTAAAGAACATATATTTTATGATGTAGAAAGTGCTAGTAAATCAAATTTTGCAAATTTTCCGTTAGAAAGCGTTGAAAAAACAAAAATTTTAAAATTATTCCTACAATGAAATTACGTTTCACATAGCAATTACTGGACATTCTGTTTGATCTACTTGCTTATCTGGCTTATCTGGATGGCAATGTCCCCCCTGTAGACACTGTATTCTCTGATCCTTTTCTATTCGGAACCCTCTGCTTCCAGTTCCAGCCCAAGCACTCTCATTCGCGCTGTCATTCGTGACAGTAAACTTCCCGCACCTACAAATATTCATCTGTTGTGCTGGCTTGGTGTTTAAGAATTTTAAGTTCCACATGTGACCGAGTGAATTTGTTCGACGTGTTTTGGACTTCTGAACTGAATTTTACAACTTCGTACAGCTTACACTGTATAAGTCGAATAAGTGACTGACGATCAATTCCATAGGCCAATCTCAACTAACGTACAAAATGTTCGTCTATAGAAATAGCCGATCTGCTGGCAGAGAAATATCTTCTTTGTAGATATTCTGTTTCATAATATTTCATATATTTGTTTGGGAAAGGCTAATTTTTAATCCCGTATGCCATACTTTATCAAAAGCCTGGGAGACGTCGGGAAAAACGCTAGAACATATTTTTTTCTCCTCAAGGGCTTTTTCAATTTCATTCGTTTTTCGATAAACCTCGTCGATTGTAGAGTGTTTGATTCTATTTATTTATTTATTTATTCAATCTACGATTTTATAATTATAATCTACAGATTTTGAAATTAATAATTACTTAATTTACATTTTGTGTTCACAATTAATTTAGATTCTACCGTTTAAAATTAACTTTAAATACATTTTAAATATATTTCTAGACATATTATATCTATATTGTCATTATAAACTAAATTGAATAATTTCGTGCATCTACAAACTGGGTCACGTAAACCATAGTGAAAATGTTCTTGTAAGAAAAGCTTTGATCTCAAAGATTTTTGTGGTACATGAAGATTTATACAAAAAAGGAAATTCCCACAGTCCATGGTGGAGCAAACTAAGTGCCTAATGAACATAATACAATACACATTTCTCCTATTTGCAAGAGATTGCATATCTAGCAATCAGCATTTAGTTTTGTACGAACTATGCGTATTAAAAAAAATTCGATGCAAATCAAAAGTAAGTTTTGCATCGAATGAGACGCCAAGATCCTTAAAACCATTTACTACCCTAACAGTCCTATCGTTAAGACTGTAAGAGGGTTCTATATGAGAAAAAGCTGTATTGTAGGACATGCTAGAACACTTATTTATATTCAATTTTAGATCATTTAGATTGCACCATTCAGAAAATATGTCTAAGTCCATTTGCAAAAGAGCGCGTTCATCAGCATTTGAAATAACGGTAAAAAATTTTACATCATCAGCATACATCAAACACTGACAAAACTGCAAAATACTAGGCAGAACATTAACCAACAGAAGAAAAAGGATCGGTCCCAAATGGCTTCCCTCAGGGACCCCGGAAGAAACGACAATTTCCTTTGAAATATTCTTCCCAATTACAACATGTTGCTTCCTTCCAATAAGATAAGAAGATAACCATTTTAATAGATACCCATACGCTTTAACTTTTCTAAGCAATATATTCACATTAACTCTACTGAAAGCTTTGACAAAGTCAGTGTATACTACGTGAAGCTGCTTATGCTTTTCCAAAGAATTGATGCAGTAACTGGTGAACTCAACTAGGTTAGAACAAGTTGATCTACCTTTCCAGAAACCATATTGACATTCACTAACAAACCCATTTATTACACAACTAATTTTATCTTTAACCAACGTATCCAATAGCTTCGGGATAACAGACAATTTTGAGATGGGCCTATAATTTTCAATGTCATCCTTTTTGCCCGACTTAAAGGTAGGGCTTACAGAAGACAACTTCCAATCGTCCAAAAAAATTCCACTGGCGAGAGATTGGTTAAATATGATTTATAGGGGCAACTATATGGAACAAGAGCAGTTGTTTAAAATTATGGGATGAAACCCAAGAAGGTCTGGTTTCTTTTTTGGCACAATTTCGCTCAAAGCACTTTCTAGTTCACCAGACCTATAACAAAATTACTACAACTAGTAAATTCTGGCAAGTATCTTAAATAATCTCTCACTTTCCGTATAATAACCTAAACGAAGAATTTATGAGATAAACAAACATGATAAGTGCTTTCCCAGGCAACTCTTTTAGGACCTGTCCCGTAATTAAATCGTATTCAGGAGGTTTGCTTAGTTTCATTTTTGGTATGTCATAGCACAGTTCGGCCAGTGATACATACACCTTTAATTTTAAAATTGTCAGGTCTCCCCGCTAAGAACATATCATCTATTAGCTCTTGACCGTCAAACGACTTAAGTGTGTCTTCTAAGTGATTGGCAAAAATGTCGGCTTTTTCTTTGTCTCCTTTCGCCCATTCGGCATTATTTTTTCTGATAGGAGGCGCTTGCGATTTAGGCTTATTGATACTTTGCATAGCTTTCCACAACGAGTAGTTCGAACTGAGAGACCTTCAAGATATGAAGAAACTTCACGATTTTGAAAGTCGTGAATCTTTTTTTTTTTAAAGTGCTGCATACATTATTTATGCTGCGGAGCGCGAGATTGCTGCCATTTTTACCAATTCGGTTATTTCCTGTGGATATTTTATTTCGCTTTTTGCTTTTGTTATCCGTTTATAAGGAGTATTTTACCAGACTGAACTGACTAAATTGATCGACTTCGACTTCAAGTTCAAGTGGCGTTTGAAGAGATACGTTAAGATCGATTTTATTTGCACAGTCTTCGTTCAGCTTCGTTTCCTTTATCATTAAAATTTCTTGTCAATTGAGAAATTTTAAAGTTTGATAGACAGTCAGTCTGGCGACATCAATGCTTAGTCAGATAAAAATATTAACTCAATTTAAAACATTTTCCATGGTATTCTTGGCTTAGTAGTCGAATATTTAACAAACAACAGATACGAAACAAAACTTGATCTACATCAAAAGTAGGTGCAGAAAAGATTGTACCAAACTGAGCTGGACTAGTGGATGGTCAAATAGACCAGCCCCACATGTTGTATATGAAATTGTCTTAAACTTGGCAGACTGCCAGGTAATATGCCAGTTAATAGGCGAATAAATCCATATTAAATCGCATTAATCAGCGTGCCGTGATAGAGGCTTTCACGGCTATTGAAGAACAGGCGAAACTAGTTGGCCTTGAAGTGAATGACTACAAGACTGAATATATGCTATCAACAAACAATCATCTGTCCACCGACTAGGACAAAATGTCAGTGTTGATAGCAGCAACTTCGAGGTAGTTAAGGAGTTCATCTACCTCGGGGTAAACATCTACTCCACAAATGACTTAGTGGAGATCCCCCGAAGAATTACCCTATTCGGCGCCGAGTGCTGGACGATAAGCAGGAAAGGAGAATTTATACTGGAATCCTTTGAAAGAAAAATCCTTCGACGGATATTTGGTCCTGTGTGCGAGGAGGGCGAATGGAGGAGAAGATACAACCGCGAACTCTATGAGCTGTACCAAGATGTGGATGTAGTCCGAAAAGCTAAAACTCGTCGACTACATTGGCTCGGCAACATCGAGCGAATGGACAACAAAGCTCCAGTCGAGAGGATCTTCGAATCCCAGCCCCCAGGTTCGAGACGAAAAGGAAGACCGAACCTCCGTTTTAAAGACCAAGCCATCGCGGATGCCAGAGCGCTTGGTCTGGACAATTGGAAGCAGCGTGCTCTGGATCGCAGAGGGTGGAAGGCTGCCGTATCTCTGGCAGGGACTCTTCACGGGTCGGGAGCCCGTTAAGTAAGTAAGTACAAGCATATTAAAAGAAACACTTTTTAAACATTAATATAAATCAAAATAGTTTTCAGGTGTATTTAAAGCAAAGAGTTTCCATATAATTATGTATTTTGTAAAACATCAATTTTATTATTTATTTCCAAGGTCCGGCACCTACTGCTTGTGTTTGTGCTTTTCTCTAATTTCATCGGCAATCTTTTGCCATCGATCCAAATTCTGTTGACACATATCAAGTAGTGGCTTCGATTCAGGTATCAAACGATGCAATAGCGAATAGCACGGAATACAAATGCCTATGAGGAAACCGACTTGCGAATTAGCCTGCTCTTCGGGTTGATTTCGATCCATCATTGGTATGGGAATACGGCCAGCCGCACGTTCCGCATCACCTTGATCGTAAAACTCTTCAAAAATAACCTTGACCGTTTTTTCTTGAACGTCCCATGGCTTGGCCGAAGCTGATAAATCACTGGCAGTCATTGCAATGGCTTGAATTAATAGACGATGCTCATGGTTGCTCCATGTGAATTTCTCTTCTTCAATTAGGGTTTGCAATTTCGCCTTGTAGGGAAAGAATAGTGCAAGATCCGTGGCCAAAATGCAATGTTTTATCAAGCCTAGCACTTGCTTGTACTCGGAACTGGATAGTTTTGCAAAGATGTTATGACCGTCCTAGGAAAAAAAAATATTTAATATATATCGAAGTTGTTTTAGCTAAATATAGCCCACCTGTTGAAGTATGGTCACAGTTTGATTAAAATGATGATGTTCCATGGTTGAAGTACTATAAATGCCAGCCAGAGGTGATTCCGTGTCGAGCATGAACTTATTATTCTTCCCGCGATGATCCAAATCATGACACAGAGAGCCAATATAAAGAGCTAGACACTAAATAAAAAAAATATAACTTTTATTTCAAATGCACGATTAACTTCAATTTTTTACCTCAATAGGTCGAAATACATCAGAAGTTTTCTTAACCAACGAGTAGATGGTGTTTGCCACGGAAAAGCCATGACTCCAATTGTGATAAGGCACTCGTCTGTAGTTTTTCTTAATTGTCAGTGTAAACTTGACCAAACTTGTCTTGTCAAAACGTCTTAAACCAAAGAGATCGATAAACATGTGCGCAGCCAGTCTGATCTTCTCCATGTCATCGAAGGCGAATGGATTGAAGTAGTAATTGTCTATATCTGGTGCGATCTCGGGACTCTTGTCGGTTAGGAATTTTTGCACCTCCTCATCGGTACTTGTGTTGTGGTAGCTAAGGACCTCCAGGGCCACTTTATACTTTTGTTCCGATCGACGGATCTTGTCATACAATTTGGCATGATGCAGTGCCAAGCCACAATATACTGCAAACATTTCGAAGGCTTCCTCGTCTTCTTTGGTGAAGCAGCCCGAATGTTTGTTCACCATTTGCACAACTCCAATGATTGATCCTCGAATGAAGATCGGCATGCATAGAATGGTCTCCGTTTTATATCCAGTCTTCTGATCAACAGAGCGGTTAAAACGTGGATCCGAGTAGACATCTTGGATGTTTAGTATCTCTCCTGTGAGAGCCACAATTCCTGCAATTCCAGTCCCAATGGGGAATCGTATTTCATCGGGCTTCCTGTGAGGTTCATCATGACCATCCTGACCGTTGACTTTAGCATTATCATTGCCCACATCGAAAATGGTGGCGTAGAGTTCTTTGCTCTTCGAATCCACTAGGAACAATGAAGCCCTATCAGCATCGACCAGGCGTTGAGCGAAATTCATTATCTTTGTGACTAGCATATCCATACTGACCATGTCTTGGAAAATTGACCTATAACAAAATAATTAATAGATGCTATTTGGATGTGTGATTTTAAACACTTACTTAACAACTGCTAAAAGGAAATCATTCAACTTCCGTTGCTTGCTCATGTTCATGAAGAGGTGAGCATAGTGTAACGCTATACCACCCCAAACCAAGTAACTGCAAGATATTTCCTCGTCCTCTTCATGGAATGGAAAGCCTTCTTCGCGTCGAAACAGCTCTACAACAGCTATCAATTGGCCGTCAGGTTGGGCTATAGCTTGACAGAGTATGTGACCAATGTCACTCTAACAGGGGAATGCACTATTTATTGGAAACTAAACAACACAACTTCACTTTATACCTTCTTCGGCAGACCTTCAGGAAATCTTGCGTCCGTAATGCCCCTAGATAAGCGAACAGCTTCTTTGGTTTTTGCCACGTACATTGGAATGCTCGCTTGAGATGGCTTAACTTTTTGCAGCTTTGTTGTGCCGGTTGAACCTTGTCCAACATAGATGGACATATTTTCAGGATCACCTGACTCAGCAATGTAGAGGGTGAATCCATCGGCATTCACAGCTGAAGATATGCAGCTGGCTAGCTCGAATAGAACGTGCGCCTTTGTGGGTCGTAATTGCAGAGATTGGGTGAGATCCTGCAGCATTTGACGTTTGTCCGCGTGTACACAGAATTTCCATCGAGAGAGACTTGTTTTGCGGCCATTTCGACCCAGCGATTGGGTTGTTTTGCGCGCGCGTTGTGTTCGACGTATCATCCATCGTTCCAATTGCTCCAGTTCGACTTCGTCCATGACATGCTTTTCCAGAAATTCTGGGTGATCCTTAAGGAACCGCTTGACCGTGGCCACTGAGAGACCTAAGAAGGTGTAGCGTCATGAAAAGTTCGTACATAAAAAAATAATCAAACCTTACCATATTCGCTGCAGTTACTTTCGTCTGATTCATCATGAGAGCTTTCTTGTCCTTAAAAGAAAAATAGGGGTTTTAATTATAATTGTAATAGTTTTTGTGTAAAATGTAGGGAGATTGTTAGGAGATTGATAGGCAGTGCGGATTTGCGAAACAAATTAGTTGAGCCGTACCCAATTGGTGGATTACAAATGGTTAATGTCCTTTAAATAAGCACATTCTTTGGTTGACTACCTCCAGTTGTACAAATGAATTTGTCTAAGTTCGTTAGCTCGAGGCGGAACATTTCGTTGATCATAGCCGTTGGGGATCCTATACAGCTCTATGAAGGACTGCTTAAAGGACTATAAAAAATCGATTGAAAAACCATGACAAAAGTATGAAGGAAGCATTACTTGGAGTGAATTTCAGTTCTCTTTGCGTTCAGAACTACATAGGATATCTTTAACCTCCTTTGCCTACGTCCATGCTTCTGCACCAAAAAGCCGGAGTGGAATGCTGAAGGTCTTTTATGGTCTTTATATTATTTTACGAAAGTCCATTCTTATAAATTGTCCGCCTTAGCAAAAGAAACCGTGACCATACCACTTTCTCAGGTATAATTTTGAGAATACAGAACATCGTCCTTCTATACAATCAGGAATGCTAAAAATTGGTTTTACAGAGTAATAAATGGAGCTTAAATTGGTGAGGATTGATATGAACTGTACAAAACTGATTGCAATTCCTTTGGGATCAGTGGAAGCTTATAAATGGAGCTGCTAGGTTGGGGAATAGCGTTTACACCATACGGCGGACATTTTACATGTCGAATTTTTTTGCGATCGTAACTTACATATTTTCCGTCCCAACAAACCCTTGCCAAAGATAATTTGTCTTGTGTGGTGCGACTGTAACACATTTACTCGGCCACAAACTGAACCCAATAAATTCAGACAACTAACGATGAACAAAAAAGGGTTCATTGCGCACGTTCATTAAAAAAATTTAATAAATTATACCCCAAAACGTAGAAGATGCCCAATTCCTCCATTTGATGATTTTACTCGAGAGATAATTTAAACTAAATGCTAGTACAACAAAAAATGAACACAAATTTGTGCTTTAAGCTATCGATAAACGGAAACGACTGTTCGAACTATACGTCCACATACAAATTTTAAATCCTATAAGACTTATTTATAAAATGCATCCATTATTCTAATCAACGCCCTTTTATTGCACTTTGCACTATGTGGGCACACAGATAATACCCACATCCCTCCATATTCCGTTGCAGAAGTTACAGCGTTTGCTTAACAGATTACTTGTAGTAAACAAAAATTTTTATATGTAGTTAAAATATGTATAACTATACTCTACCCACTATAGACTGCAGATGCAGATACTGCGCGTATGCAAATAAAGGCAATCTTATCATTAAAACGTAAAAAAATATTATTTCATCTGTGTGTTGGCAAATGTTACATCACTAAGCGTTTTGATAAACATAATTAACTAGGATGAACTAATGCGCCAAGTAAACTTCGCCTATCAGCAACCTATATTCTACATGAACAGACCTATAATTGCATTAGAGCACGGGACAATTAAAATCGCACAGCAGCTGTTTTGGATAAGAATGCAAATGCAATTAAAAGATTAGCTATTGAGTTACCTATCTAATATTTATTGAATGATTTATTAGATAAAATACAGATACAATTCAAATTACACTGAGTTGGCATAATTTCAGTTTTATTACACAACAACCGAACAATGAGAAATGTGATACATAAATTAGTGATTTGAAATTAATTGAAATTTTTATCTCAAAGGGCATTTAATATATTTAATTGCTTTCAGTATATTGTTATCCGATTCGATTTTTTTTAGATAAGTGGTTTAAGAACAAAAACACCGACACGTAACAAATAAATGAAGTGAAGGCATTCGGATTGATTTGACCTTTCATAATCTTATCTTATGTAAAGTAGAGTTGCAGTGGCGGAGATGACACAAATTCCGCTATTAAACAGAACAGAGAACCATTTTGCATACATGATGAAAGCCAAGACCAATATTAAGCGAATAAAACTAGGCAGGGGGCTATTTACGCCTCTGTTTTCTTAAACATCGCATGCAAGACACTTTAAAAAGGATATTGTGAGGGTCGTAAACAATTTGGCACCGATTTTATTGGTTCATATTAGTATGGAGCTAAGTCGGAGTTAAGTTCACAATCCTTTAAGCTTGACACAAATCTTCACACTATTGAGCTGAAGAAATCCTTGCCATCCCTGCCCAGATCTTAAGATTGTACAGATGGAGATTACGCTCGTTGTTCCTTAAAGCCGGAAACTATCTATTAAGATGCCAAAAAAAGAATTTGGAAACTCACCAATGTGCGCTATTCATTATCCATTTGACGAGCTTTTTAGGAAAAGATTAAATTAAATTTTGTTGCAAAAGTGCGAATGCTGAAGTCATTGGACACTAGCGCTTTACCCAAGAAGTTTACGGTTTCAAAGCTATGAAGGAAGATCGCGACTTTTCGCGCACATCTAGGGTTACCAACTACAGTAAATTCTAGGCCCGAAGATTTTAAAAATGTATTTTGCCCTCAAGTGGGTGCAGTGGCTTAGTGGTTAAGTGCGTTGGACCACTAAGCGAGAGGTCGCTGGTTCAAATCCCGACCTGTACCTGTTTATTCGCTGCCCCAACTCTTGCGAACTTCTGACAAACATCCAAGAGTAAGAAATGTCACGAGAAGCTTCTCAAAAATAAATTGCCGTTCGGAATCGGCATTAAATTCGTGTTAAAAATACAACTTCGCACACACAACGGTTGGAGAAGTTAGGCTTTAGGTCCTGTATGGGCCGTTTACCCATAATATGTATTATTTTTTATTTTGTCCATAAGCAAAAAACACCACAAAGCAGGGAACATTTTTTTTTTTTAGATTTAAAAGTTGTATCTCAGTAGTATCTGTTTAAAATGACATCGGTTCCTTTTACAAATACGGAGTTCTTTATTCATTTTTTTTGAAATTTAATCACATCTACATAGATAAGTGAAAATTGGTTCAAAAAGTAATAAGAACTCCAAGTTAATGCGAATTTTTCAAAGCAAACATTTTTTTTAAAACGCCCTAACCCTACGTTGAATTGCGCAACTAGAGACAATAAGCCAGAAAGTCCACTCCCTAATTGGTTGTGGTCCCGTTTCTCTTGGGAATGTCGTGGCGATTACATCTTCGTTCTAGCGAATGCATTTTTTTTTAATATTCATAAGAATATAAGTAATCAAAATGTATGTGCAACTACAGAAATTCATTTCGCGTTCTTTGCTTAACAATAATCTTATGCAATCTTATATTTAAGAGTATTTTTCGTGGAGAAGACAATAAAAGTCAATAAATACGTGCCTATTTCAAACAGTCACAAGCGTTTTAACTGTGAAAAACAACAAAGGTACTAAATAAGACAATATTGTGATGAATTGACTTTTTAGAAATATTTTCTATTCTATTCATTGTAGGTACATAAATCACTTGTAGGTTTTACTAATTAGAGTACTCCGGTAGTACGACTTTTTTTTGTATATGATTTTGAACAGCTCAAGCAAGTGTGGTGTGCGTTAGAAAGGGTATTGACTATTCTTTTACTTTTGTTTAAGAGATCATATTTAGATTATAGAGATCATAACCCTCCCACTTAACTGCATCCCTTCCGGTCTCCTGTGGAATTCATCGGTTCTATAAAAAAAAATATGTGCAGGCCTTTCGGTTTCGTATTACTTTGTCACTGATCCACGAGTTTTAAGACTTTCCTCTTTTTACCGCGCTTGGTATAGGAACGTTGATTCACATTGCCCTTTGGACAGGGTTTCGTAGCATCCCTCTTTTAAACATGGCAATACCAACAGATCCGGTCGGGCTTTAATTTTTTCGAAATGAGTTCTTTGAAGCATCTTCATCTTAGCTGCTGTTAATTTGACTTCAACACTGTGTAGAGCCTTCCTTTCAGCTTATGGGCAGTTTTCCTGTTACCTCATCCACCCTTCGCTTACACGATGATTGATGTCGTCATATACGGTTGCTTCGCTATTCATCATAGATCCCCGATACTTGAACTTTTCACACTTTGGAATCACTTTCCGCTAACTGTAAAAGTGCTAATTGATTGATAAATAACTAAAATTTTGTTAATGTTTTCCACAGTCCTATTGACGTTATATTATCGTTGTTTTTTTTTTTGCGCAAAGACAAATCAAATCTGTCAAGCCCCCAACTCGATTTCTCCAATTGTTAAGAAAAATGCCCGAACGCAATTCCAAGTTTAACTTCAAATATATCTTTTTTTGATGAGTATTATTTAAACTTAATTTTCTCTTCACACGACAGCCCCCTTGACTGCTACAAAATTCGACGGTGAATTTAAATGATTTGATTTGCACTTGTCCATTTAGAACACCACATTCAAATGAATCGTCTCTTTTCTTACCTTGTAACGAATGTAAAATCAGAACAATTAAAGTTTATTCGTAGTTGAACAATAAGAATCGCTCAGTTGGCGCCATACCGTGTGCACTCTATTAATATATCGTTCGCCAACAATTCATTCAGACAGATGTAATTTAAATCAAGAAAATAAGTTTGTTATGTTTAAGAAACAAACATAAATAAAATTAAGAATTTTGCGTTTTCAAAACAATTACAAATTTTTGTAATTAAGTATCAACGGAAAATGTTTTTTTCTAATTTGAGTGTAGATAAAAAAAATCAAAGCCTTGAACGGGATAATAATTTTTATAGAAGAGTATTATTTGGCAGCTAAAGCATTTTCTACAAAGAATTCATTTGTATTGAATTGACTGGAAATTCAAATTTTCTTCTAACAATATAAAGAGTTTTCGAGCAGATTTGATTGGAGTTTCGTCAAACTGGGATTTCTTAAATCATTCAGAGATTTGCATGTAGCTTAGCTCTGCGATAGAAATGAGAGCACAAAATACTTGGTATTTTCTATAAGAATTTTTAAATTAATTTAAAAGAAGTTCGGGTTTCTCAGAAACGGCTAGGCTCGATGGTATTCACGAATACATTGTAATAATAGGCGTTCACGGTTTTTACAGATATTTTTATGATCGAAAAAAACGTTGGTAATTTCAATTATAGATGAAGTGTCTAAAGGTACGATTACACAGCCATTTTTGCTAGTCATTTAAATGACGCTCGTGTGATCGCAATTTTTGAGCTGACATTTTCGGTGTCATTTAAATGACTAGGAAAATGGCGGACCAAATGACATGAATTTTGCGCCATTTAAATGACGGAAACAAATGGCCATGTGATCGCTCTTAAATGAAGCCTAGGACAAATGACTAAACTTTCTGGCTGTTGTGTCATTTAAATGACAGCCTCTAAAAAGTTACAAGGCACGAAATTTCATCTACGCCATTTTCCTATGCAAATGACAAATGACGGAGCATTTAATATGAAATCTGTGATTATTTGGATTTTTGTGTCGTGGCGAAAGGACATAATAATTAATAAACTGTTTTCTTATTGTTCTGGTTGTGTTGTTATGTGACGTCATCATCAATTACAAATGGTGGCATGCTTTTTTTCCCCACACATATATGCGGGTTGAGAAGAAAATATTAATAATTTCTTAATGACTAATTTTTTTTACACCACAATTGGGGCAGGCTGATATCCTTATATAAACATATATGAATAGGTGTAGTATCTTTCGTATCGGTACGATTTTCTTGTTTGTATAAATTTTTTTCGTTTAATTAAAAAATTCGTACTAAATGACAATAGCTATATTTTCGTCATTGGTCATTAAAGGTGACATTTGTCATTTTGATAAGGCATGTCATTACCATGTGGTCGCCATTTTTACACTCGTTATTTAATGGCACCTCAACGGAAAATTTTAAATGACTCGTAGCGTCCGTTATTTGATTTTGGGACAAAAATTACAATGTTAGTCATTGCGTGTGATCGCCATTTTTTCCTGACGTCACAGTGTCATTTAAATGACTCGCAAAAATGGCCGTGCAATCGCACCTTAACATCTTCATAAAACCCCAGTGATTAGTCTGTTGGACTACTTTCGAGTACCACCTAAACGGTTTTCGCTGCCTCGCATGTAACGTTAATCTGACAAACATCCAAGAGTATTAGATGTCATGAGAAGCCTCTCAAACTTGCAGTTCGGTATTGGCGGTAGATTGTAGTAGTTTTTTTTTTTTAAATAAAAGTTGAAAGTTAAGGTTAGAAAGAAAATCTTTTCTCAAATAAATTATGAAAGCTGACCTGTGCGATTATTTATTGCACAATGACTATAGACTAATTTTTTATTCGATGTCGGTTATCTACCAACTAAATAACCAATTTATAGCAGGACGCCTAAGAAAACAGAAAATAAACTAGAACTTGAAGCTTTCAAATGCTTTTAGTTCATCTCGAATTCAAAATTCACATACATAGTTCGCAAAATATTATTTGTTCACTTTTCTAGACTGTTACTTATTAAAGTTTATGAAATTAACACGTTCAAAGTTGTTGAACAAATACAAATATTTATATGCTTACTTTTAACGTCGTTCACTTTCCAAGTTTAGAATTAAGTTATAACATTACAACTGTTATAACAGTACAAAAAAAATTATAATCAATAAGTAATTTTTTCAGGAAAACATTGTCGTATGTTTATCATCATCACATGTGTCATTTTGTCAGCGTTAATTTAGCATGCGCCCTGAGATCGTTCACACCATTCAGTCTTAACCGTGTTCCATGCAATGACAATAACAAACGTCGCAAATAATATTTGCTCATACTGTGAAATTCTACTCATCACATCACTTGCCCTGAACATGTTAATTACAACTGAAAATAGTAGTTTTCAATCCTATCTCGTGCATGAATGAAATTAAAAAATGTTCAAATTGATTGCTAACCGCAAAATTTGAGTGTTTATGGCTTAAATCAAAAAAAAAAAAAAAAAAAAACAATCTTATACGAGTATCATTTCGATTGGTGATTCATTTTGATTGAAAGATGCATATTTTCGGCAATATTCTAATTATTTATTTCTTTTTAATACCGACTGCATCAATCAAAACGTTTCATTCGCAAATATTCCCTCCCACTCACATTCATACTGGAGCAATAATTTCGATTAGATTTGCATTCAAATCACAAACCAATTTCCTCGTAGATAATGTTCAACACTGCCAAAAACTTTATGATCATAGTTTAAGGCACATTATAAGAATGGCAGTCTTTAGAATTATGTATAAAAAATTAATTATTAAATCGTCGTATTTGATTTGGCCATCTTACGTAATATTTATTTTAGACTCCATTTTAAACTCGTGATCATTTCGAAAAATAGTAAACATATGGAAAAGCTACAGTCTGCGGGGGCGGTTGTTTAAAACTCTATTTATATTGCTATCTTAAATTTGTGTTTCTTATAGAATAATCTTTTCCCGGTTGAAGTCATAATTCCATGGAATTGGCCAACATTCTGTATACAAAATGTTTTTGTTTTTTTAAATCCTTTTTTATTTTTTTCCTAAGGGGCAGTTATAGCTGTCATTGAAATGCATCATTGGAACAAATCAGTGGAATTGATGTTTCATTTTTTTGACAAGTCGGTTATAGCAATCATAGAACAATTTCTGTCAGTGGAAGGCCACTGGTATAGGTTTTAAGGTTAGAGTTGATCATTGAAAGCAAAACTGACAGCTGAGAATCGAACACATCAGTGGAACGATTGTGTTCCAAATTGTAGAAACGAATATCAGCTGTTCATTGAAATCGATTTCTGTCAGTGAAATAATATTTTCTATAATTTCTATAAGTGATTAGCTTTATTTTGATTCCGCTTAAAGCCAATATGGTTTGTTTAGTCGTCTTAAATTACGAAAACAAAATGTTCAATGATGGATTTCAATGATAGCTATAACTGGCCCCTTAATTATATTCATGGTCAGAAAAAATAGTACCTGTAGCCAAAATATTCGGCAAAATTTGGTTAGTGTAGATACCAACGATAGTTTCCTTATAAAACGGAAACACTTTGATACCATAGTTGGTTGTTTGTTTGGTAGAACAAAAAAATTCCGGCTTATATAAATTAGTATACTGAGTAGGTCTGAGGATAGGGTTTTGCATAAACTCAAGGGTTTAAAATAGAGAACTAAAGGGTGTTTTTTTTTAGAGGTATAGAACTTCGAATTGAAATATACCAAAATCGTTTTAATGTCCATCAATTTGGCTTTATTGAAAGGTTAATTTTATGCCATTAATGTTTAAATATGATTTCGGGCATGTGGCCGCCGCGGCTGGTTCGAATAAAGACAAGGCTAGAGGTCCAATTTTCAACAAAATTTGCAAGCGTTGTTCATTTGTCAACCTGTTCATGATGAAATGGCAAACCAAACTGAACATAAATGACATTAGAGTTGCCAGATTTGACTACAAAATGTCAGTTTTATCTCTATTCGAAAAACCAACCTCTAAAAATAACACCCTTTACTAACCAGAATGGCTTTAAATCACTTTGCTTGTGATCCTAGAAGAATAGAAAAATATTTTATTTCGGGTAAAAGCTGAGTTTTCTTGAGAATCTGACCTAGGGTTAAAAGGACGATATTGAAATCATCCGCAAAGGAGGCTTTCAAGGGCAAGACTAAATAAATGCTTTCATCAATCAAACAGGCATCTGTCCATAGCCTAGGACAAAATGCCACTATCTTTTTATAAACTTTAACTCCAAGAATGACATTTGAGTGAAAATCCAATAAAGAATTACCCTAGGGAACCGATGTTATTTGGTCCTGTGTGCGAGAAGGGTGAATGAAGGAGGAGTTACAACCATGAAACTCTATGAGGTGTATGGATGTAGTCTAAAATTCTAAAATTCGTTAGAATCGCGTTATCCCGCGATTATGTCCATCTCAGGCATAGACTTTTCAAGAATAGAGAACCTGCAATAAGTCAACTTTTAAAGGCAGACCGATTGACATATCTTTCAATGCAGATCAAAAAAGCATGCACTATTATGGGACTTTAGCTAATACTAATACTAGTGTCTAGGTTATAGGGTTTGAAAAGAAAAACACTTACAGTTAAATTGCAAACTATCAACATGCATTAAAGCATTTGCCCACTCTGCTTTAAAAGGTTTGCTATTGGCCGAGTCCCAATAACTTACTGATTATTCGTAAAAGATTAAAAAAAAAACAACGATAATAATTTTAATATTCAACTCCTAACAGACGGAAGATCCTCTGCACGTGGCGGCTGATGAATTTTGTAGCATTAAATTCACATGCTTGTGTGAAATTTATTGCCTTGCTAAAAGTAGTCTAATTTGACGATGCGTGTGTGAAATCAATAATTGTCTGTTATTTTTTTATATCCAAATGTTCTTTAATTTATATTTCAGTCTGAGTACAGATTTTGCAATTTTTCTTTCTATTGATATTTTGTTTGTTTTGATATTCATACAAGGCGGGGAAATGTTGTGAAAAAAACACGACTCACATGTTTTACTGAATAATTGCTGTTTATATAAAGTTTTGAGCTTAATGCGATTTATATGGAGTTTTTTTTTTTTATTTTATTTAGATGAATGAAGTATGTTTTTATTATTGCTAACAAAAATGCTCTCAAAATTATTTGTTAAACAACCAACAAACCGGATTTTTTTATTTGTCAGGCGCAACCTTTAAAGGGGGATCTGATTGCGTCAGATCTGATGTATGTATATTTATAATAAATATTGCAAGCAATTGTATGCGAGATTTAAGTAAAGTTCAAAATGTTTAAAAGGCTCGTTGTCGTGACATCATTCAATTTTTTTTGAGAAATACGAGTTCCAGGTGTTTTTTATTTACCATCAAATAAATGGAGCTTGTACTTCTCGTTGGATTTTAAATTAAATTGGCAAGAACTAAAGTCCCGATATATGGTGGGGTAAAACGAGTTTGACTTACTGATTCATCAGAGATCATGAAATGAGCAAAATTTTTGTTGAAATGGAAGAATCAATTTCTCGTAAACATTTGTAGTTAAATACAAATTTCTCAGAGCACGTACAATGAAATATTGTCGAAAGTAAAAAAGTTGTAAAGAGATTAAAAAGGCAGAAGTGATAAAATTTTACTAACTTAGATGGCGATAAAGTGTTAGTCGCGACAAAAATCCTTCTGTTCCAGCACGAATATCTATAAGTCACCCTAAAAATGCTCTCGTAAAGGACTACTAACAGAGAAAATCGCAACATTCGGGTGAGCAAAGCATGCGAGTCTTTGAGTCCTTAGGTTGACCTCAGTGGGAGGCCTGCTGAGACTTTTGAGGTTGAACTGGCGAACCTACTTAGACGGACCAGTAGCAATTTAGTAAAAGTCGAAAATAGAAAAGAACATATGTCGAAATCAAATGAGTGACTATATGACTATCCGTTCTGAACTTGTTCTCTGGGGATCTACTCTTAATCTCCCAAAGGACTTTAGTTAGTCCGAACTAGAAAGAAAACGTCAACGAACTTTTAAAGAAAGCCTATATATGTTCCTGCCAAAAGGCTGAAAGTTCATCATGGGAAGTACACTTCCGTAGTAACACCGATTCTTCTGTATGGAGCGATGGTATGGTAACCGCTTTAAAGAGTCAGCATTACGAGTGCAATGACAACTTCTCCTATAGCTGTGCCGGGCTTCAAAAGATGTATCATCTTCTACCATCTCAGTACCAAGAATGCTAGACTCCCGACAATGGACAGAACAAAATATTGGTCATGTCAAGCTACTCTTGATGCATCGTTATCTACTCAAATCGACAGATCAACTACCTACTGAACTTCATTTCAATCTTGTCCTCCTGCACAATATCACTTGTCATATACATGTACCGACAGCCAGCGACAGCTTTCAGATACCTTAGACAGTTCAATATAATCCTTTTCTGAGTCACAGCGAAATCCAAAGGAACTGTGAAGCTGATCAAAAGCACAAGCTATACGAGGCTCATCAGGTACAAACAATACATCCATTGAAGACATCGATGCACTAATGACATTTTTTGTGAAGTACCTTATCCAAAGTGGTATACGGATAGTTCAAAAATGGTCTCGGGTGTGGGAGCTCGTATCCGTGGACCAAACAAAAATGTCTCAATAACTATGGGAAAAAGTCCCAGTGTTTTCCAGGCAGAGCTCCATGTGAAATCTCATGTATAACTCAGGTATAGAAGCCCTTAGCTCACCCATCATTGACTCCAAATTAATACTGAACCGTTTTGACACCCTCCAAAATATGGTGTGTTTCCGGACAATGGGGTATTCAAGGGAAAAGCTGTCAAACTTGCCAGAATAGGCTTGGAGACCCCCTTATAGGACCTGAACATTTCTGTGCAATAAACAAATTAGCGGTAAATTCGGTTTTAAGAAATTGGGAACATAATCTACTCAGGAACGATTGCAAAAAATCTACTGCCATAAAATGCAACTAGGTGACACACTATATATCGGAAAAAGGTGACAGAAGATGCACACATTAGAACGCTGCAGAGGAAAACAAGGGCAGCAAGGGGTGAGTACCGAGCCAGGAGAAGGGAGGAGAAGAAGATCCTGCATAGAAAGAAAAGAGAGCACGCAGTCTCCCAGCTCAAGGAGATCGAAGAGTCCCGCGACCGAAACAACATCCGGAAGTCCTATAAGGAAGCCAAGCAACTGGCTGTTTGCTTTAAGACCGGAACGCAGGCTCTTCGTAACAGCGATGGAAACCTAGTCACCGACGCGCAGGGAATAGTAGATGTATTTAAGCAGCACTTCCAGCAGCTGCTAAATGGACAAAATGTAGAGAGAGTGATGGGGCAAGAAGAGAACCCACGCCCAGTCAATGAAGAGCCAGTCCCTCCGCCCAGTATAGAAGAGGTTAGCTATTAAAAAGCTAAAGAACAACAAGACCGCCGGCTCTGATGGTCTACCTGCAGAGCTTTTCAAATACGGAGGTGATGTTATGGTAGGGCGCATGCACCAAATCATCAACCAATTTTGGGTGGAGGAAAGCATGCCATATGACTGAACCATCAGCTCCATATGTCCCATCTACAAGAAAGGCGATCCTATGTCTTGCAAGAACCCTGCTTAATGTCGCATATAAGATCCTATCCAACGTACTGTATGAACGTCTCAAACCTTTCTGCAACACACTAATCGGCACGTACCAGTGTGGCTTCCGGCCCGCCAGACCAAATCTTCACACTGAAGCAAATCCGCGAACTCTATGAGCTGTACCAAGACAACTCGTCGACTACATTGGCTCGCCCACATCGAGCGAATGGACAACAACGCTCCAGCCAAGAGGATCTTCGAATCAGGTTCGAGACAACACGGAAGACCGAACCTCCGTTTTAAAGACCAAGCCATCGCGGATGCCAGAGCGCTTGGTCTGGACAACTGGAAGCAGCGTGCTCGGGATCGCAGAGGGTGAAAGGCAGGGACTCTTCACGGGTCGGGAGCCCGTTAAGTAAGTAAGTAAGTTAACACACCGGAGTGCCGACTGCGTCTTCAAGAGGATGACGCAGATTATATGTGCCTGCCTGGACCTGGACGGTTTTTTTTAAGAGGTGCGAAGTTATGATGCTTGAAAGTCGAAGGTGTTTTCGTTTATGTTTCCAATGTTGCTGGTGATAACCTTTAATAACTTAGACAAACAAAATGCTGTTTTATTGATGTAGTTCAACACAACTCTACATGTTGGCCAACAGCAATTCAAATGACAGATTCGAAAAAATTGAATAACATCCAACGAACAACGGTTGAGCATTTTAAAGATTCATTAAACTAAACTAGAGCAAATGTTAAAAATGTGTTCGTAATCGTAAAGCATTGACTCAGAAACTCAGTGCAGTCAGTTATTAGGATATCAACGTTAGCAAATGCAATAATACGACTACGAAGTGCTTTACCACGTGCATTTTTAATTGCACATCCAATAAATCACAAGGATATTACCCCACATAAAGCTAGTTGAAATGGCTAAAGTCTTTCGTGAGTTTTCATTATTTTTGTATCCCACCATGGGAATGCGAACCGAACAAGTGTGACGAATTTCCACATTTTATGAGTTCCGCATGAACGTGTTGAGCTTAATCCTTTTATGCGAACGTGAAAATCATATTAAAATTTGTTTGCACTCAACGGACAATAATCAATAGACAAGTAGGTAGGTACTTACTGTTTTTGGTCTTCCATATCTTATTGAAATTCTGCACAATATTATTCCACATATTGACTATAGTCAATTAATTTGCTCGCATAAGGTAATCTCCTCATGCATTCAAAGTGAATTTATTACCAACAAATAGAAAAAAAAAATCTAACCTTGGCTGTGTATTTAACGCGCTAAGACTGTAGGAATATTTACTTAGAACCACTATTTTGTCAAGACATGCCGCCGCGCGCCTCTCTCCGAATAGGCGATTTCTAATCTATTTATTTATTTCTGTATTTGTTCGCAACGCGCACTCAATTTGAATAACAATTACACATCGATAAAAGAGAATATTGAACTTTACTAGTTCCAATGCACTTTTCATTCGAATCGACGAATCGGTGGGAATATGCACAAACCAAAGTACCGGCACTCGAAAAATACAAATCTAAATAAAGAATTAGAATAAATAAATAAACGAAATATATGGCGCTTTATCTGTAGTTGGCCATCCAAAAACTAATTTTAATTTATAAAGTGATATAATTTGTTATTGCAGCGTTGATACGTCACAGCTACTAAAAAGGCAGAGCAACAGCAACAGCAACAACAACAACGAACACTCGACGCGAAGGTAGCTTTAAAATTGTCAACGATGGAGAAATTAGTGCCGTTCCAAAAAATCAGCGTCAATCACAGCTTGTTCTGTTGCCTGTTGTAGCACCTTATCGATACAGATACAGATGCATCTATATATTTTTTTATTTATTAAGTACTCGCACTTGTCAGTTAAGAGGGGTTTGTATGTCAGCACTTATCATTACACTAATGGCGGCATAGCTTTATCACAAGTGATTGACTTGCCGTTAAAGTGAAGAGGCAAACGGAAGTGAACCGAATTCAAGCGCGCGGAAGGTGTTCTTTTGTGTTAAACCACTCGCAGCAGTTCCTCGGAGATAGCACTTCATATCCGGGTCGGTGAGAGAATTCCATATACAAATTTGTAGAAACACGTTTACTTTCCTTTGGATTCACTTTCGTTTTAGTTTTATTTCATTTTTTTTAAGGACTAACACGGATGTGAATCAAAAGAAGAAATACGCGGCGCACAATTGAATTGATTAAAACGAATGGCCAACCATTAGCCTCTACATTTGCCAACGATCTACAACCGAATGGGGTTTGTTCGAGGTTGGAGGTGCTGGTGGACGTCGATGTTAGACGTACTCGCAGACGTGCTCAGTGCTCGTGCAAAGAGTCGCAGATATACAGATAATACGCGAAATGAATTATACGTCTACGAGTCTGAGAGGAGAGAGAGAAGATATCGAAGCGTTAGACTGGCTTGAACTACTTGAATGGAACTGAGCCAATATTGGCCATTGAGTGGCCAGAAAGATGGGAGTAGCACCACCACCACCGACACTAAACTAGACAATTCGATGGTAATTCACTACAGCAACAGAAGCAGACATTTAATGTGCGGAAAGAATCATAGCTGCCGCTACTGCTGTCGGGGTATTTTCATTCTCTTTTTTTTAGACTGTGTGGCGTTCATATTTTAATATAACTCATAGAGAGTATCGAGTCCGATGCAAAATTGTTTCCACACATGGGATATTTATCATGCAGTTGGGTGGCTTTTTGGGTAAAAAGGAGGAGGCAGAAAAGCCAATGCGGTTATTTGTGCGACATTAACTTATTTTCTTTCACCAGGTCCATACAATGAAATGAAAATCTGACCTGTGTATTCGGCAGCAAACAGGATGCGATTTATAAGATGAAGTTTGAAAAATTGTATTCAAAATTTTTGAAATATTTTTTTAACCTCACTTTATATGGGACAAATTCACATCGGTTTTATAAAATGCTTGGTGCGGCAAATGTGCAAGCTGGACCGATTGACTTTATTTTAACAACATGTTGTTAGTAAAGTTAAAAATAATGTTTGGCGCTAATAGGTGGCGCCACAATATAAATTGTATACCAGAAGAAGGATTGTTTACAAGTATAATTAGGTGCTGCCCCGGTAGAAGATCGCTAATTATGCAATATTTTATTGACAGTTTATTTCGATGGTTGAAGAAAAGTGCGGGTCTTAAAAGGACGCCTCTTGTTGGAATAGTATGGTGTAGTGCAGTGTTGCCGCTGAAAAATTTCATAAAGGGCTTAAAAAGGGGCCTGCGCTCAAGAAAAGGGGCTTTCAGATAAAATATTAACATATCACTAATCATTTAATAATTTAATAATTAATAATTTAAGTTGTAATTCTTTTGACTGGACCTACGGAGCGAATGGATGAATTGATTTTAGTATTTTTATGATTAAATACTCACAAGAAGCAGGTTCGTGCATTTAAAAATATCTAATTTTGAGTTTGAAAAACAAAGTAATTCAATAATTCAACTTTAAACAAAAAAGAAGTGAACTTCTCCTTCGCCTAAATCCATAAAATAAATTTCAGTCCTTAGAGCTTTGAAATACGCATATTTCAAGTCCAACAATATACTCCTACAAGCTAAGCAATTTTAGTAACATCTTTGCAAAACTCCTTTTCTTATTTTTTGACATATATACATGTTTCGACTCTTAAAGTTTTAGAAAACATTTCAGGTCGATCTTGAAAACAATATTTTAATTTGTGGTAAGGCTGATTATTTTCTTGTTATAATTCGTATTGCTCCAAACTTGTCAGAATCGCTTCAATAAAATGCCTTATTTTAGCACTAAAAAGAGTTAAGCCATTGTATTCCACCCATAATCTTCTTTTAAGCCCAAAATCATATTTCTGTGCTTTGTTAGTGCTGAGCAGTATAAGAAATTGTTAAGCTGGGTTTGTGATTTATTTAATTCTGCCACACAACGTGTGCAATGAACACTACTCAGTTGTGTTTACATTTTCTATTTTCCTTTTCATGTCATCCGTATTTTCTTTGTAGTTTGTGGGTTTGAGTATATGCATAGGTTAAAGGACTTCAGGCACATCACACAAGATACATACATAATATTTATTGGCGAAGGTTTATCGGTGAAGAAAAAATATTATTAGGCCAAGACGGACGATGCGTGTGTGTGAAAGTTGGTTTACTGCAAAAATGACTTATTTATTTAGGGATGGTTGTAAATTTAATTTCTTCTTTTCTTGGTTATTTTATGAACACTCTAGCGAAGCTAGGCTGGTCGATGGTTCAATGTTTTTTTTTTATATGACAAGTTGGAGTAGGTATGACTGCAGTGGGTGGCTTACAAATAATATGCAGGAGGCGTTTACGTACCTCATTAAATTTGTAAGAAACCAAGGTATTGACCTTTTATATTTTCCTTTGGCATATTTTTTTTGGTTTAAATTGGAATATCGAGTGTCATCACATCGAACGAGACAAACATAAGAAATTTATTGAAAGAACTGCTTCGAGTGAAAGTGCTAGAATAATTTGAAATTCTTTGACCGATATGTAAATCTGATCTGCAAGTAACAGACTGCGAAGATGTTTGGGTCTAACATCCCATAAAAGCAAATTTCAGCTTTAGGCATTACAATTCACTATTGGTAAGCCAAACCATTCCGCCGCCATGACCGCTTTACGCTTTACGCAACTTGCCACTTTTTGTCGAAAAATAAAAAAAACTGTGTTTTTTTTCAACAGCGAGAGGATTAATACATATTTAGGTATGTTACAAGCTATTCATAAATTTGAGTACATGAAGAAAAAGGAAATACTAAGCGTGTTTGAAATTTTATTATCCGGACTGAGGAGTCACAACCCTCAAATACTTAGTCACGCTGCTGCATTTTTTGCACGAAATAAAAATCAAATTTGACAATTGTTACATTATTCAATAAATCATCAAACCCTTAAGTTTCGTAGAATTATCATGTATGGTCATGAAGTCGTGCCTACACCTTTTATGGCTTATTTAAAAATCATAAAAAAAAACCTGTCACATTATTACCTTCGCCTTGGCATTGCATAAATAAAAAAAAAAAAAAAAAAACCTTGACAACTAATTAATCAAAGAGTCTCTTTACTCCCTCGAATCAAAATATGTGTATAGATGGCACCCAGAGGAATTTATAATATATAAAGTATAATTTTTTGATAACACAGTCACGAATATTATCATATTGAATTATCGGCACACTACTGAAGAAAAAAAAAACCATCTAAACATTATATCGGTCGCAGTGTAAAGTGCGAATAGAGGTTTTTTTTTGTGTAACAGTTAAATTTTGTCCGCCCCGCATCCGAGCATAGTGCGATACGGTTCATAGGTATTGGTAAATATTTGCACAGCACAATTGACTACGAAATTAATCTGAATTGTAAGTGCCGGGACGTGATGGGTTTCTTTCTTGAATACTTAGCGCTTTTGAAGATTCAAAAAAAAAAAAAAAACCTTCGTGTACAGTTAAATTGATGTTGTAGTATAGCAATGTATCGACCATGTAGGTGCACATGAATAATTATCTGCACGTATCTAGCATGTTTTTTCTTAACATTTATTTAAACGATTATGTTCTCAGGGTGTCATTTTGCGTTCATTATTTCTGTTTTACTTGATATTTAAGTATGTATTGATAACAAATAAACCGACTGTCATGTTTTACAATGTCAAACAGGAACGTGAAGAATTTTAAGAGCGTTTTCGAGTTGTTAGATCATTTATTTTGGGAGCCTTACCGCACTTGGAGGCAGTCGTTTCTGAGACATATGTACCTTCAATACTTCATGTGTATTGTCAGTAGTTTGTTTTATTGGCTGCGATATGAGAGGAGAAATTAAATAAGTTCTTACGTTGACATAATAAGCTCTTATTTAGGTATGATGGCAGGTCTAAAAAGACTGAGGATCATCATTGTCGAAAAGGAAAGATGAAACAAAATCAGAACGTGTTGAATGTGACAGGTCTAAAAAAACCCTGGATCCAGAAATGGAACAACAAATTATTACAAATCCAAAATTGCTAGTGGAACCGACGAAACCCGCAGGCGAACCAGCGTGCACTCTTTGACTAAGTTCAATTCTGAACATAACTGGCGTTGTTAGAAAAATCTTTTACTGTACATGCGGGACTAATTTAAAGTGGATTTCTTATTCTTAGTCTTTAAACAGCAGTCTCTAAAAGTAGCTACTCCACTTCATTATTTTTGAGTAGTAATAAGTGACAATTATACTCATCAGCGCTACGAACGAACGAAGTGTTGCAATCAAGTAGTAAAATCGAGGAGCTAAGAGGTATCGTACTTTTAATATTTGACCCACTTTCATGCTAAAGTTTGGTCTAACCTGTGTATATTCGTGGATGTTACAACTGATCATCCTGCGTTTAAATCAGGAAGCTCTTCATAAGACTTGATAGGTTAATAATGTACGGAATCTTGGAATCTGTCAACTGCTTTGTTGCGAAAAAAAATATATGGGAAAAATTGATAGGGAACTTCCTGAGATTTCAGTGCGCCGTAAATATGGCATTACTTACTCTTATTAAAAACATGTTGGGAATTTTTTATACTTATTTGTTAAGGTTCGGGTGGCTTGTACCTGGATAATGGAGTAACATGATTCCATCTTTTCTAAAAATCATATTACACATAAAGTTACCCTTTATTAATCATATTTTTAACAGTGATCTTTCCGATACAATTAATATCGGCGAAAATTATACCCGTCCTAAACTTTTTTAAATCCGATGAATTAAGACCTAGTTTCATACTCCCTTATTTAGTTATATATTTCCAAAGATCCTTCAATAGATAACTATGCGTCATCTCTCCACTTACAATGTATTGTCCTCTAATCTAGTTTCCGACAAAAACACAGTCAGTTATATGGCTGCTGTTATAGGTATCTCTGAGAAGTCCAGCAATGTCTGAATGAAATCCTTCTTAGTTGTACTTGGTCCTTATAAGACCTTTGATATGGCGCAAGTTGTCTTAAATCATGTTAACTTTGCGCCTTCGCGTAAATGAAAAACCTACATGCAACATGTCATAAAAATCTGCGATGGCGAAAGTGTTGTAGCAATGTAAGATTATCATTTGGGACGAGTGCACAATGGCTCACAAACGCTTATAGAAAGCCTTGAATCGCACGTTGAACGATTTACGAAATGATAAACAACGTGTGGTCGGGCTGTTTGTTTTTGCTGTCTTTTATTTCAATATGAACTCCGTCAGATGAATTGAACGCTTGCGTGAAAGCATGCGGCTGCTTTATGGCGATACGTGAAGTATTGCAATTGAAAAATAACATGAGAGTTGCTTTACAAAATGACCCAGTCCACTGCAAAGTTTTCCAGGCAATTGTTGACGATGGGAAAATGGCGTGACTCCAGTTGACTTATGTATGATTGAATTTCCATCAAATTTGTGCCCCTTTACAACGACACCCTAAAAGAGCTCATCACGAATGTTTTTCCGAATATCGCTCAGAATTATGTAGACCATGATCGGCTAAGTGCACGATCGATTTTGGCTGCGAAAAACAAGGATTGGGATCATTTGAGTTTCGTCATTCAAATACAAATCCTTCGACTCCGTGATGGATGAAAACGAAGTCACCAACTATCTCTAAAAAAATAAATATTAGGCGTAAACGGCCCATACAGGACCTAAAGCCTAGCTTCTCCAACCATTGTGTGTGCGAAGTTATATTTTTGACACGAATGGCGGGACCTACAGTTTAATGCCGATTCCGAACGGCAATTTAGTTTTTAGAAGCTTCTCATGACATTTCTTACTCTTGGATGCTTGTCAGACGTTCGCAAGAGGTGGGGCAGCGAATAAAAATTTCCAGGTGGTACAGGTCGGGATTTGAACCGGCGACCTCTCGCTTAATGGTCCAACGCACTTAACCACTAAGCCACTGCACCCACATCTCTATTTTATATTAAAATAATTTTGCTGTGCAACCTCAAAGCACCGAAACTTTGTAACGGAACCCGTTTGGTTGTGAAAAATCGTAAATCAAATGTCATTTTAACGTAGATGTTCTCTTTCAGTCGATTCTGCTTATTGCGAACGATTTGCCATAAGTGTGTTCAGTTTTCCGCGCGTCTCGCTTTCGCTACGAAACTTAATAAGTCGCAAGGACAATCGTTGGATGTTTGTGGCATTAATATTGAATTTCCATGTTTCTCACATGGTCAATTGTATGTGGCGTGCTCACGTGTCGGCAAACATGTGCGCGTAAAATATAACGAACAATGTTGTGTCTCATAAAGCAAAAACTTTGGTGAAAGAGGCTTGAATTCAATTAATAATTAAATATACCCAAATGTTAAGCTCCAATTCATATTTTTAAAAAAATTTTAACACCGATTTCGAATGATATACCTACATATAAGAGTTTACAGCTTTTATCATGCAAAGTACAGCTGAGATATTTAAGTCAAGGCGTTTGTTTTCATCAGTAGGTAGGTATCTATTTCTTGCACTAGATTATATTTTATGAATGTGAATTGCCCCAATACAGTTGGAGTTTTTTTTGTCATTCGTATCATCTTAATCTTAATAATAAACCCATTCTCTGTACGCAACGTACCTATAAATGTTTTTCTTTTTCAATGTAAAACGTATATTTGGACTTTGTGAAAACAGACAACGGATAAGCAATGTTTATTTGCGTAAGCGATTTACGTCACAATTCGACATAAATTGATTGAATAAATTAAAAAATGGTATTGCAGTCTACATTTGCTCCAAAAAAACGACCATGCCAAAAGTAAGCACTTGTTTGCGTCATGTTAAGTACGCACTTAATCCTAATGTTACCATATTAGAGAACGATGGAATTTCATTTAGGGATGTGAACATGGATAATGACTTTGAAATATTCTGGATGTGATGTATGAAATACTTTTATCCATGTAAATACAAATTTACGTCAGTAGTAGTCGAATTAATTTGCATAATTTTTGGAGTATGCCAAAAAATTGCACGTAATGATATTCTCTTGTCATATAGACCGGAACGTACATACATATATCGTATGATTGCACGGAAAAATAATAATAACAGTTTCTCTATTCGACGTTTCCAAAGTTGAGGCACAAACTGAAATAGCTGTAAATTATCAGTAAGGAGACTTCTGATACCGAGCACAACGCTGTTCATTTGCAGATTATCGTGCAGCACTTAGGTGTTTTTTGTAGCACACTGCCGGATTCGACTATTATCCTGAATAATGACGGCGAATCCTAATCAGCTTTCTGATCGAAGAAAACGATTGAACGTGTGTTCCTGAAGAATCTGACATTCAGACATCAAGCATAAATATAGCTCGATAGTTCTTGCGGGATCTCCTTTTTTGTAGGGGATAATCGGGCATGTTTTTTTCTAACGTCAGAGCCTGCTGATTTTTTCTTACTAATTATTTTTTAACCTATAACTCTGAGACATGACAAGAGTCCAATGTACTTTCAGCAGAAATCCTATATTTGCTGTAGTTGTAGTTGTTGGAGATGTAGCTTCAGTCATTTTCTGTTTCCCTAGGAACGGTTAAACAAGCTAACACACTTATTTTAGCACTGTCCCAACTTTTTTACTTAAATGGATGCCATAACCGACTTTTGCATCGACTTCCGGTTTTTAAGTCAGCAACCAGATGCCGGGCTTTCTTTCTGATATTGCTTAAATCGAATCTCTCAGCTGCACAATACCCCTGTACTCCGTTCCAACATAGAATCTTCTTCTCGTCATTTCTCCAAAATCAATTCTCCTCCGTTATTGCTATTGTTTGGTTTTGGAGTAGCTCATATGTTGTTTAATCTGTTCCATGACTAAGTTCATCTTAAAATGTATTCAATTGTAACAAACAAATTTTATGACTTAGGCACTTTATGCCTTCTTATTTCTCTCACATCAAAAAATTATAACATTTGTGACGAATTTAAAGATCCAGTAAATAGATGTCGTCGCTTAACCCTTCTGAGCGTCTTTGTGATTAAAATATTGTTTAAGTGTGCAGATTTAATGAATTAAATAAAACATATCATCGGCTTAGCGTGTAAAACGTCTAACTCCATCTTGATAATATTTGAGACTTATAAACCAAATGAAGGCGCATCGTCTGATATCTACCCATTGGAAGTAAAAGTGCTCCAAATTCCATGATCAGTAAGACAGCTGAGTCCTTCACTTTCAAACTAAACTGCTAACCCTATCAAAACCCACAAAAACTTTGTGTAGAAAGGTTTAAGAATTTTGTTTTATTATTTAGAAAAGATCAAAAAAGCAAATCAAATTTTGAATATTATTTCAAAGAGAGAAAAAGCGTTTTTGTGTAGTCACTTTAAGCCGACTCTAGAGACGCCTACTTTTAAGGGGCGTTTTTCACAGAAATATGAATTTTATTGATGGTAAAATTTTAACGTAAGAATGCTTATCGAACAAGACCGCAGCCTTTTCGTATGTTTTTAGTTCACATTTTAATTTAAAAAAAAAACTTACCCATCTTCACAGCAGTTGGTAGTCCACTGTCACTTCCCGAATCATATTCCGTGGTGGTTTTTAGGAAACCACCCTTAAATCCTTGATAATTTCGTCGCATAGCTATTAAGTATATAGAATAATAAATAAGTCACTGAACACCATATATTTGTTTAAAATTTATTTCCTAATCCTTACAAGATTTCTTTTTTATACGTTTATCGGCTGAATAGCGAAACATCTGTGGTGTCATAATCCAATTCCATATATTAGATATGTTATCCGTTAACAAAAAGAAAAACAAGAAAAACTTTCCAATCGCAAAAACAGAAGGTAAATACAACTTATCCTCTAACTGTCCACCAAAGGACTGACGACTTCGAAAATGAATAAATTCTATCCTCCTGTTTCTATAGTCAATCGAGTTGAACTCAATTAATTATTTCGATCAAGTTCATTTAGTTTTTTTTTTTCGTATTTTATTTGCTTTCTTGTAGTAAAAACAGTTTGAAGTTAACATTTTGCAACACGAACAATTTTACAATGGAATCGACACGAAAGTGGATTAAAAGACGGTATCCCTATCTTCATTAACCCCCAGGGGTGAAATAAAAAAAAAAACTAAGCCACTCCATGATCTATTTAGGGTTAGAAAGACGTGAATATAAATTGCAACTTTCAGATGCCAATGTCCTAGTTTTCATATCTTACTTTGTCATTGCTCAATTCCTTTGTCATTTGCAGAGTCACGCAATTTAGTCACAGTGTGCCGCCGGACTATGATGTCGTGTTTTGCAATATTGTTTCTTCAGAATGTAAGTTCAAGTGAGGTAAGGTCTTGTTTCAAGTACGAATCAATAGGTAATAGATTCCAAAAGTGACACCTTAACCGAAAATACAATTCGCTCACCCCCTTCATATTTGATTTTTACTCAAACGTCCTAATTAAGAGAACGGCATGGTTGTTTTGCTTCATAAATTTAAAGTTTCAAACAACAGGTACTTTTTTTGTTTTTTTTTTTTACCACGAAACGGGAAACTTAATGGCTTTATCAATTAATTATGAACTTAACTGTTTTAATTTGTACCCAACAGATTAATTGCTATGTGCTATGCTAAAGATAATAATGAAATTTTCTGTTTCCATCGTCGGATGGCTAATCATCTAATTTAATTAGGTTTCATATAGTGAAGACACCTTCCGGTGTTATACGACGCAAAAACTTTCTTTTACACCGCAAAATTGTAATCAAAGGAGAATAGCAGGAGATAGAACATGTAATTGATAGTAATTGGGTCATGAATGTACCTTTTTTTTTTTTGGTGAAAAGCGTGTCTTATTTGAGTCAAGGTCTTATCGGCGATTTGTCCCAGAAGGAGTGTAATGAAATACTTAAAATGATGTTAGTGCTAAGATATGGATATAAATGGAGCAGTTACTGTTAGAATTGTGTGGGCGGATGGCATTTCTTCTCATATTTCTACATAGTTTCAGGATAAAATGACAACCTTGGGTTTTATGAAGTTAGTGAAACCGTGCCGACAATTTTGGTCGACGAAAGTTTTCCCTATGATTTCGGAAAAAACAAGATTGACATTCCAAAAAGAAAATTTTTAATTTTGATTTTAAACAACATTATTTCCAGAATACAATTTATTAAGTCTTTAAACTAAAGTTCATTTATATCTTATTGTCACGCACTAATTGCCAGTTTTAGAGTGAGTTTGAAATGGCGTAAAGGGCATTGTTTGCTTGGAACGAATGGAATGGACCTTTTCCGAACGATATTTTTTTCTATACTCTGTCCAACATAAATTGGCAGTACACGTCATATGGGGAAGTTTTTTAAAAATCAGTAGCGTGCCTTATTTTTCTACCATACTAAATTGAAAGAAACCCCTCATAGAGTGTTTACCCTCCAGTGATTTTCCAATTGCAACTGACGTAGACTCACCAAGCCTTATCCAACGCACACCCAAGTTCAGAGTTACCAATGTCCGTTTGGTAACTGGTTCGGTTTTATTTCTTTGGCTTTCTGTTGAGGAGCTTTTGGTTTTAGGGTTTTAAAAACAAGTTATTAATGGTAAGGTTATCATGGCGATCTTGTTTTGATCTTTTGCATTTCTTTTAATGTGTGAAAAATACGTTAAAATGAAGTTACAAAATTGTAAGCGTGTGATTATTTGCGTAGGTTTTCGTAGTTTTTTTATGTTTTATCTAATCTTAGTAGGACTTAAATGCTCTTAGGACTTAAATGCTGAAAAAACAAATGAAATTGTTGGCGCGACAAAAAAAATGCATGCAAATTTGAAAAAGAAAACAGAAGTAGTAAAACAGCAAGTAGCTGATATTTTTTCTGTGGGTAAACGAACAGTTTACAGAGTTCTCAACAAAGGCCACAACTCTCTACTAAAAAAGGAAAAACCATACTGGTCTCAAAAGTAAAGTAGATGATTTCGATAAGTTTGCCATCAGGCAAATTGTGCATCAGTTTTTTCCAAATAACGAACTTACGACGCTGAATAAAATGCTGCATAAGGACGCAATGCAAACCTCACCAAAATTAAGAATTAAACTGGGTTTTAAATTTGCCCATCGTCAGCGAAAGATTGTTCATTTGGGAAGAACTGACATCATAACATACATTTTTTATAAATAAAACAATTAAAATAAAAATTTCAATCTGGAAAAAAAAAGCTTGGTAACCCAACATAATATTCTTTCTGGTTTTTGCTGATTTAAAATCCTTAGTACGGAGACCCTGTAAGAGCTTTTGTTAGAATAGCACCTTGCGAAAAATAAAAGAGTGCGAATGAAAGGCAAACATCCCTATCTTTCCTGTACTGCCAATTTATGTTGGACAGAGTATAGTGTGATTCTTGTTTGTTTGACTTGAAATGATAAACAAACTTAATTGCGACACGTGTAGTCTAAATTAATCTATGGTTTAGAAAAATTGTCGCAGCTGTTAAATTATAACAAAATTTTGTCACATTCATTTTGCAAATCTATTTTATATGAAATTCATTAAAAATTTTGTTTTATTTTGAATGGTCTTTCTCGCGGTACCAATTCTGTCATTTTAACAGAGCATAGCTTATCTTATCTTTCGAAAATATGTAAATTTCTTTTATTTCTTACAAAAATATTGTTCCTATGGATCTCAACCTGAAGCATGGACACTTTCTAAAGCAGACGAAGTTATCTATTCTTTTTTTTTTTTTTTTTTTGTTCGTAGGATCTTTGGTCCTGTTTACGTTAACAGGTTCTGTGTAGAAGACGAAGCGCTGTACAGCGATATCGACGTGGTCAAAAAACCGCGCATTGGACATTTAAGACGTCTTTGACATGTAGAACGAATGAACGCCAACGCTCCAGCTCCCGGAATCTTCGACTCTTGAGAGACAACTTATACAAGTGGAATGATAGCCCTCAGCCAACTTAAAGTGCGCATCTGGTGGTAGTTTACTAAAGACCACGATAATTGGAGAGTCTTATTAATTATGGCCCAAGTTCACCCCGGTCTATAGCGTTGCCTAATACATATGTAAGGAAAACAGACACATACAGGTGGCGCAAAAGTTGTCACCCGATGTTCTTTGGCTGTATTTTTTTTTATGAATGATAAAAGTTGCTTTTGGGTTATGTTTATCTGATGTATTTAATTTTGAAGAAAATGATATCAGCCTGCTTTATGTCATTTTCCATCCATCTTGTCAGAACTTCATATTCTTGACCTCGTATTCTTGACGACGGATATTATATTTGAGTTTTGTTGACATAGACACGTGTCTGTAACGGTTCAATTGGGCTATCTTGTCGGGCAGAAAAATGAGACTATTCCCCCAAAAAGATTTTCGATGAAAAGTTGTCTCTTGCCCGTTCTTTAGGAGAATAGCAATTCATGTTGACTTGCAGTTTGTATTTGTTTATTTCACAAATGTCAAATTATATGATGTCACCTGTCCTGTTCACCTGTCGCGTCTACTGCCGTCGTTGGGCGGTGATCGGTTACGGTTTTTTGTCGATCCAAATGCACATCCCTATACAACACGCATCACATTTTGTTATGCTCGCGAAAACGTTACTTGTAAGAACATTGATTTTTGGACAAAATCTTCCTGATAGTCCGTAGCCGGGCTTGTGGATTTAATAGAAAAGAGATTTATATCAAAAAATCCTCACAAGAGAATTGCCTTAAATAAATTTTAACCAGTCACAAAAGTTCTGTTCTGTTTGCGCCGTAAACGGTAACACGATAAAAACCTCGCAGCCTATTAACATAGTTATATACCCGGATAATGATGTTGGAAAAAAAAATAAGTTTATTCACATTTTGACTGCGTTTGCAAATCTGAAGTTAACACACTAAAAGGCAGTAAAACTTATGAAGTTCATCTTTTAAAAATAACTATCTGGCAATAAATTTACTTAACTCCACTATCTTCCTCAGTATAACCATCTTCATCTATCTACATTTTATGGCAGATTCAACACCTACATTATATATGAAAACGAAAACAACATGATACAATTTAATCTTCTTCAAATAATAAATCACAATTAAATTCAAACCAATATATCGTTTTTGAAGGTAACACACAGGTGACCTAGTTTCAGTTCAGGTGATAAGCTGGATGTCTTCAAGACCCATTGAGACACACAGTTAGGATACACATTTCCTTTCGGTTAAACATACGCTTGAAAAACCTGTCAACAGTTCCACTTTAATCACACTTCGACTGCAAACTATAATTTAGGATTTTGTATTTTTTTTTTATATAAAAACAAAAAGCCGCTCTAACAAATGTTTAGGTAGTAAAATGTCTTTCCGCGATGTGGGTAGAACTCCACCAGGGTCGGGATTCAACTGATTTTGTTTTGAATGCTACTGTCTCGACAATTGTATGCTCGGATGGCTGATACTGATGATGCTTCACTGAGATTTTCCCTAATGCAACGGATCAGAGGAATAGGAGAGAAAGTCACAACATAGAATAACAACAATAGGGCATACAACCATACTTGCACAGAGAATGTATCTCGCATGTCCTTTTTTTTCATCTTGAGGATACTCGTCGTAATATTGTGAGGAGTATTCGCAACAACTGCGCATCAATTCGAATATAACAATACAAAGTAGGAAAATGTAGAATAAAAAAAAATATGTATGTAAGTACGCCATCATCGCACGCGAATCACACGCAACATGGAAATAATAAATCCCTGTATTTCAAGTAAAGTCCTTATTGTTTGTATTCGCACGAAGAAGGAATATCAGCTGACGGAAAGGGTGAGCGTGGGAGTGCTGCTGTAAGGAAGCAAAGCATGTGGCGTAATCAGTGTAACCGGATTCGAGTTCGATCGAAAAGGTAGTGGTATGTATATGTATGTGTCTGTGTAGGACTACTAGTCGTTTAGTAGGACATTTAAAATGACTCATTAAGTATTAAAGCGATAGACTCGTGACACTTGTTGCATTACATTTACTACGACAATAATTGCGAAGAGGGGCGAATGGGTGTCATACAAAAATATGGATGTACGTATCTTCATTTAATCGTTAGTTTATTGGATTTGGGTGTGATTTTCTACATTTGATATGTGGTTTCAGTCAAAAAATACATATATATATTCACTTGTCGTGTATTTGTAGCAATAATTTGTAGAAATGACAGAATTGCCTTATTTACTCAGCTAATAAATAAAAAATGTATGTTGCACGTAGATCTAATGCAATTACTGATATTGAAGTTGGTTTTCGGGATATGTTCGAAGGAAACGTGCATCATATGCCACAGAGTAATAAAGTTACTCAGGAATGGATTGGAATTATTTTGATGATGAACATCTGGAGCCAGGGTTGAATTCAGAACTTTATTCACCGAATTCGTTCTGAACTTCTCCAAATTGTTCCATTTTGCGGTTCTTAAGCTGAGCATATCTTAAAACATAAATAAAGACTATTCGAAGCCTTATATGCCCTTACATTTGAATAGGACTCTAGACAAGTGAAGAACGGACGGACATTGCTTAATCCTTTTAACTTTTGATTTTGATCACAAATATACATACATTATTGCATACTTTTAGGGGTCTACGAAAAATGTTAAGAGGTGTTACAAACTTGTCAAAATAAATATGCCCTTGGAATAGGGTATGCAAATTATAATATGCCATTATCGAAGAGCGTAGAATATTATCGTATCAGCCATAAAGTACAATGCTTCAAGCCACAGAGATATTACTCACATTTGTATCATTTTGTACATAACTTCAACATCCTTGAACTGAATCGGAAAATGGCTTGAATCCAAAAACATACGGAACAACGCTGAAAGCAAATACATGTGCAAGTAAAAGCTTTCCAATGCATGGAATTCAAGTTCATATCTGGGACAATTTATTGTTCTCGTGGCTTTTGTCCTAGTTATTTCAACATTTGAATTATATTCTGAACGAGAAAAACAAAACTCGGAATCAATTTCGATAGTCTTGAAAGTTTCTCTCTTCATTTCCAATTACTTTAATGTGACTTTCAGTACGCCCAGACTGCTCAGTAAATTTATTCTAAGTATGCTATGAATCTCCGTTGAAGACGGAACCTCCGATTTAAAGACCAAGCCATCGCGGCTGCCAGAGCGCTTGGCCTGGATAACTTGAAGCAGTGTTCCCGGGATCGCAGAGAATATGGAATGCAGCAGTGTCTCAGGCAGGGACTCTTCACGGGTTAGGAACCCGTTAAGTAAGTTCGCTCTGAACAAATAGAGAAACAAAAATTCTAAGTTCTGATGAACATAAGATAAGAAACACGAACATTTTTTTGACAAGTTTTGACATTATAGGAAAACGCCTATAATCTTTTGCCCGCAAATAAGATGTTCTATTTTTTAACGTTATTGCATTAACGTCAACCTTTTTCAGGAGTGTCGAATATGAAGAATAAAATTCTCTGACATACTAACAATTCAGTAAAACACCTTTTATCGGTTTCCCAATCATTCGCTTCCCTAATCTGTCCAAAATCCCTTTAATGCGCGTATATTATACAAAAATATATACCATTTATACTGATATTATACAGCGTTGAACAACAAAGGTACTTTTAATTTGACATATCGAATAAATTATCTAAAATGCGATATTTTTCAAATTGAAAAAAAAAACTTCTACCACTCTCCGCTGTACGTCAAACATAATTTGTACATTCAAAGTGGGAACAATTAGGCACTCTTTAAAATGCTTCCAAATGCTTCCAAATGCATAACTTTATAACTCCTCATACATAGTTTATAAATAGAAACATTCTTTTGAAGCAATATTTAGTTTCTTCCTATAATTTGGTAAGCGCTGACTGACATTGAATATATTTTGAACGGAAGTATAGAAGAAATAATAAACGAACACACCCATTTGATTGTCTATGCGGTTTCACCACTCGGGCACATGATGTATTCACCACTTCAGTCACTCAGTCAAAATAAACAAAATAATTTCTTAACCCAAAACAAACTTTTTTCAAAACAATTGCAAAGGTTAATTAATTTTCTTTCTGCAAACATTTATTACAAATATTTAGTCAGAGTCTTTTGCTATTTCCGGCGAACAGATTGAATTTTACAACAATACCTAGAAATGCCGATTGCAAATGAATCGGAACTGAAGGATATCCTTAAAATACTAGCTGCAACTTATGCAGCTTATTATGCATTTTCATTGTTCTGTGATGAGTAAGTTAATTTGTGTAGAGTTTATTATGAAAAGAAAGGAAAACCTGAACGTATATTTCAGGGAAAACAAAAAACCCAACAGGAAAAGAAAGAAAAGAAAAGTTTCCCTCAATGACAGTGTCAGTCAGTCTGCCTCCAATAAATATGAATGTGAAGCGTTGGCCTTCGTTGATGTTGGTAACGCGCTCAAGAAGGAACAATTTGGTTCATCTCCAAAATCGAATGTTTCCGTCGAAAGTTTAAAAATATCAAATCCACGGACGATTGACAAGACGAAGTCATCCGGAAGCACAGCCATAACAAATGTTATCTTCATGAAATCATTTGTTTCCAAGTATTCAGATAACGAGGTAATATTGGCATTTCTGGGAACTACTGCTTAACTTCTATAATGTGTGCTCCCTAGTTCAAGAAACACTTTCGAGTTTCAAGGAAGACAGTGACGAAACTGACTGAGATGTTCGCAAAGAGCAGATTGTACAAGCATACCCAGAGAGTGACTGCGTCAGAGTCGACCCCAGCAGAGTGCTACATCTTGATGTTTTTGTGGTAACCCATATCTGATGGGGAGTGTTACAAGGCGTTTAAACAACTACATAATTTGTCTCTCAGGTTTGCTGGAAATAAGTGCTCAATGTTGGAGCTTTCACAAGTCTTTAGCGTATCAGAATTTACGTCAGTGGCTATTGTTAACATTGTCATTAAGTTTCTAAACAACTGTGCAGCGGATTACATTCGTTTCCCAGAAACACATTCTGAGAAGTGGACATGCGCTGAACGCTTTCAAGAAGTACGTAGCTAGTTATGTTTACCTTTAATCTGCCAGTTATATATGAGCGTGTTTCAATTAGCACTGCACATTTCCGGATGTCATCGGATGTCTGATTAACACCTATATCGTCTCATCGGAAGAGGGTTCATCCAGAAAGGACGAAATATCAACCGTTCAGGCCATTTGCGACTCATCAGGATGCTTCATAGATGTTTACATTGAGCCAAGACAACAGATACATTGTACGCAGATGCTTCAGAACTCGCCAATAAATAGGAGACTTAAAGTTCTCTGCAAAGGAAGATACCACGTTCTTGCTGAAGAGGAGCACCTTGTTCGCGAGTGGCTGCTAACTCCGTATGACGAACCATTTTCGGAGGCACAGATACTCTACAACGAGAAGCATAAAGTCACATTTCGTGGTGTTTCGGATTCTTTGAAAGCGCTGAAATGGAGATTCCAACAGCTAACAAACTTGTATTTTACGGACGAATTGAAGATAAGGGAAATTATTGTTGCTTGCTGTGTTCTGCAGAACATCTGCTTGGGTGAGGGTGATTTCTTCGAAGTCAGTGACTGTGATCCTTTAGTAGAGACTTCCACAACTGAAGCGTTTATATCGACAAATGTTGTTGATGATTCACATCTTCGCAAAATTGGGGAACTCAAACGTCAGCAATTAATGGAGCATTTTAAAAATAAGTAATCGTCGTTGTGTTAGTTTATTACTGTTAATTGTAAAGGGAAATATTTGAATAAAATTGCTAGAAATGGGTGAGCAATAGCACTTGTATTTACATGTAACAACTCCTCTGTATGGATTTGAGAATGTTTGCAAATGCACAATACATGAAATACGGCCCCAAGAAGAATGGCCCCACAAATTTATATAGAAAACAGTCGCCTATAGCAACAGTACCTGGCTGACCCACTACGCAGGATTAAGGGATTTCAACCCTCTTTCTGCAGGCGGCAGGTACTGCTCACGCAACTTCGTTGCTCCGCTCGACACATTTTTGGGGCCATTTTTCATTTAAAATGGGGGCAATTTTTCATTTTTGGTTTGGGGCCATATTGCATACAGCCACAAGAAGGCAGTGTTGTATTTAGCAATTCAGACAATCTTTTGCCCAAGATCTTGAGTGAAGTAACGTAAAGAAGTCGCAAAGGATACCATCTCTTGTCGACGCGTTTGTTAACTTGCATAATTCCGAGAAGACCTTTTGGGACAGCTAAGCAGCTTGGAGATCATCTAGTCAACACATTTGAATTCGCCTAACACCAGTCGTTTCAAGCAGAGCAATCGCATGTTCTCTTGGTTAGCACACCTTGATCGTCTTTAGACCAGCGCCGCACGGCTATAGAGGAAAAATAATCTTAAATTGTAGAATGGTTATATATTCTATTTATTTGTTTTTCAACTATGTGATAAACAGTTCGCTTCATTATTTGGATTCGGCATTTGTAGGACTGAAGACTTGGACTTTGATAAGATTGCCTTTTTGTTCCTGATTTGCACCATCACTAAACTTCCGTCAGTAAACACTCGTCAAGTGACCAAGTCGCAAGTCTTTTGAAACAGAATGTCACCTTGTCCCTGAATTGTTTGCTTAATTGTGGTAATTTCTTATTTTAAATGTCATCTATTAGAAGTGCACATTTAACTATCCTTTTCTATTCAATAAAAGTAAAGCATATTTTTTCAATATGTCCCATTTCTTGTACATACGGCTAAACGGTTTGTAGTTTATGGGCATGGCTCTCTTTGACTGTAGGGCAAGTCGCTGTAAAATGTTAAGACACTTTTTATATGCTCCAAATTGAAACATTCACCCAGATGTTATGGTATAGGATCATCCTCCCCTTTACCGAGTCTTTGATAACATAAACGGGAGTTATAAATTTCCACGCATCTTCAAATGAAAATAGTGTAGTAAAAGTGATTGCCTCTAGTTAAAATCAAAAATTATATTTGTTTTACGATACCAGGTGAATTGTATCGCTCTGCGGGCTCCCGAAAGCGCTAAAAAATTTGCCTCTAACAGTTCAAAATATTCTCCATCCTACCACCTAAATTTAATTTTTTGTCCCAAAAATGTCCCATGTGTCAAAATTGTCCAAAAATGTTCCCTACCGGCGGCCGGAGTTATCCCACACGTTTTAAAAAAGGTTTTTAAATAGAGGGTCGGCCCTACAAAATTTCCCTGGTATTCAAAAAATATACCAAAAATTCTTCATCCTCCCATCTAAATTTCATTTTTTGTCCCAAAAATTTGTAGAAGGCAAGTTACAGCAGTAGCGGATTCCATGCAATGTATTGAACAGCGATTCTGTAAGTAAGGCATAGTATTCCGTTTACGGACTTTTCACAAATTTAGAACGAGTCTTAAGATGGAAAAAAAACATTCTGTTGGATCACGTACAGCGTATAAGGTACTCGCTCCTCTATTGACTCCCCATTGAACTCCAACCCTCCAGAAATACGTTAACAAACACTAGATAAACAAACCAAGGTAAATCAAAAATACCAGTGCCATCAGCTGATAAAGTGGCAAGAAAACAAAGCTTTTTTTTTTTAGAATTAAAGAGAAATTCAAAGAGAACAATGCTAAGCTTATCTAACGCCCTTACAAACACACTGTCTCACCTACCACTGATCCAGCATCAAAGTCAAAGGGTATAAAAATGGTATCTCTGAAATGTGTTATTGTCTTGCGCAGTAGTTTTGCTGGAGAATTCGCATTCGGGTGTTTTTTTTCTGTGCAATTTCTTCAATGAAAACGAAGTATATGTAATGAAGTCAATTTTTGAACTTTGATTTATAAATACGCGTAGGTGGTGGGTGTGGTATTTTCAGATATGGTGAAAGGAGTGAGCAAATTGTGTGTAAGCACACAAAGTAAAAAAGAGTATGGGTAAATCATAAGGTCATATAATGTCGCGGGGTGACATACATATGTAAATAATTGACTACGAAACAAATTCTCATATTGTTTAGAGTTAATGTAAGTTTGAGCAACATGCGATAGTATTTAAAATCTAATATAAATCTAAATGTTATGACATATAAATACATAATTGTTAGAAGCATTAGGGCTTTTGGTAATGTGAAGGCTAAAACCTAAATGCAGTACTGCTGTAGCACTGCAACTGCATCGTCAAGCGTTTACATTTAAAAATGTAACAGCACAACAGAGAAAAAATTTCGTTTCAAAGCGTCAAAATTTCAATACCTCACATAGTATGCTTTGCTTGCAGTAAAAAAAGCAGTATTGCAAAGCTTTAAAAACATCAGTTAACTATGATGCGCATTTTTTGACATTTATGTATGTCGTTTTCGTTTGGTAATCCGGAAGACTTCCGGACTCTTCTGAAAGTGTTTGTTTGGTACTAAAATGACGGTTCGCTTCTGACTTTGAATTCAGAATCAAAACCAGAAGCACTAACACATTCAAACACCATAAACGTCATATTTGTTGCTGATGCATTTAATAATTTTTTAATTTTGACAAGATTACCTGAAAGTTATTACCAAAATTAACTAAACAAGTAATGAAATAATACTGGGGGTAATAAAAACATGATGAAGGGCATCAGATTGGTGGTGAGGCGATTGAAAATGGAAATCCATAAACACCAATACAGCGTCATACTTCATATCCTTCAAATTCAAATGAAATATGTTTGCTTGTCCGATTGGCATCCCGGATCGAAGAGCTCTTACTGATTACCAAACGAAAACGACATTAGGAATTCAGGAACAATTGAGGAATAAAATGCTGCGTTTTAAGGCCTGTTTGCTGATAATTCTTATAACTAAGTTCCACTTACTGGAATTACAAATTTCCTAAAAATTACACAAAGGCGAACTTTTTTTATGGGGAGAAGTAGTAGGTGTAGGAAATGTTCAAAATAGTAATGCAAAGAAAATCAAATAAATGTGTGGGATTGTCTTCGGCAAATACAAAATTATTTCGCTTGAAACTGTGAATTAAAAATTGCTTCTCATTTAAAATGCAGGTTTTTTTTAAAATCATTTCTTTAGAAACATCTTCATTCTCACAGAATCTATAAAGAATTTGTCTGAGAGAGCATTTCAAGTAAGGCATATATTTTTGAATTGTTAATAATATGTAGTTTTGGTAATTTCTCTAAACTTTAATATTTCTTATTTTATTCTAACAAAGAAAAAAATATAGTTATACTTAACTGAAAATCTTCACTTTAGTAGAATATAACTTCTTTTGTAGGGACTTCATAGTTTCGTCCACTGATGAGTAAAGATACATGCTTTGCTTGGAGCTGGGCTCCCTAAAAATCAAAATGGCTCCCCAAATCTTTAACATTTAAGATGTGCAAAGAACAAAAGTAATAGGTTAAGAACATTTTAATGCATACAGAGGTGACGCAATTAAGGCCCACCTTATAGTTACTCGTGAATAACTTGCAAACGCCTAAGAGAAAATTACTAAATATATAAAAACACGTGATTTATTGCAGTTTTCCAAAGAATACTTTGCTTGCGTCTGGCTTAGAGAAAATTAAATTAAAAAATAGATAAGTAAATTGCTTAGTGATTTTCATTTAGTCGTAGACTGGTAGTTATTCTGCAACCAATTTGTTTATTTGAGATATTTTTTGGGGCTTCCCTTTCATGGAAATGGTTCCCTAAATCTTGAAATGGGCTCCTCTTTCAAACAGAAAAAACGTAGCTCTGATACAGGCAGTCAAAACTGTCTCCTTTGAACTCGCTAAATTATTTAAAAATGGCCGCCAAATCCTCTCTTATAATTCCTATATACGAAAACGAATACGTGTGAGAAAGGCATTTGACGTTTGTTTGGTGGTATTTGCGATCAGTTTCGGAAATTACATTACATTAAAATTAAAACCCATAAATTCCTTAAAATAAGTAGGTATGCAAAATTCCCATTTTATTTACACTTAAACTCCTAATCCTCTAGTTCCTTACTTTGAAGAAGCTAGTTGTGTTGAAGAAGACAGTAATTATGAATCTGTCAATAGGGGCAACATTTTATTATTATTTTTAGCACTTGAGGCCTACTCAATATCTGCTTTGCGCTTAGCTTAATTGGAATGAATGAGTCTGTTAAAACATGATTTTCAGCTAACTAATTAATGACATAACTGCAACTACTGTCCTCTGTTTTTTTTCGCCATTTATATCTTTTGATTTCAATAAAAATTTCAAACAACATATGGTATCTTTGCAAAAAATTTTATATTCCTCCATTGACAACCCAACATCTGTTTTTTAAATAAAACTTGATCTCACAATCATTTACCCTATGTAAGTATTTTTTTTTAAGAGGGCCAATGACCGTCCACCATTAGACAGAAAACACAAAAATCACACAGCTGGTCACCTAAATTATGCTCCACCCAAACAACAACACATTTTTTTTGTTTCCCCATAAAAGCTTTTCCATTTTTCGCTACCTTACTTTACCATCTGATTAAAGAGAACATCAACTTTGTCTATACATACATACACTTGTTAGACTGTTAGATTTCTCTTAAATTTGATCATAAAAAAAAAAATTGCATTCGCATCGAGCATTCTCCGCTCTCCCGTATTTATTCGATTAAAAGCCAACAGCAACTGTTAAAAAGACTCAGTGCAAAAGAGACTCCGTCGGATAGCTAAACCATTAGATCGTAAACAAGAGGAAGAAATAAAAAAAGAAAAAAGATAAATAGAAAAAAATCGTTCCTCCGCCGTGGAATTGTTTCATTTCATCACAATTTTGTTACTACACATTTTGAATTAAATATTTATTTTTTATAAGTGAATAAAAAATGTACACAGTTAACTTTTAGTGCATCAAAATTGAATTGATTAATTCAAGCAAAAGCATTTCTGCAATTCACTGCAAAGGTTAACTCTTGCCAAATCGATAGTGCTATACAGCGATAGTAATGTACATACATATATATATGTATCTAACGACCTGTGCCTGTGAATGAAACGTCCTAATTGCACCCTTGTTGCACAATACTGTCGGTATTTTTTTTTTTTGAAATATACACTAGACGCACTTAATAGTTGTAGCATAGCAAGCCTTTTGTGAGAGAATTATGTGGTGAAAAAAAAACAACAAATTTAGATACATTGTGAGACAAAATGTTAAAAATAAAACAAATAAACAATAAACACAGAGAAAGCTTGCAGCAAAACAAAGTAAAGAAGTAAAAGAAAAGAAAAAAAAACCGAAGGGAAACAGCTTCTCACAGGTCCGCAGTCTTTTTTTCTTCATTTTATAAACTACAAACCATTCTCTTTGGTATCTTGGATGGTTTGGTATTGGAATTGGACTGAAGAGATTGATGCTTAATGCGACCTACGCACGCATATTGAGCACTGTTTTTTTTTCTACCCTACACCTGTGTATTTTAATAATAATTATACCTACACATCAATCGAGTGTGGTATTTAATTGAAGTATCTTTAAGTATCTTTACACAATCTAACACCATCCGGCCGGAATCGGAACTACGGTGCTGTGCGTATTTTCGCCGTGAATTAGTGCGTGAGCGATCAGGCTTGTCCATTGTCCAGTTCCATTTAGTTGCCCTTGTGAATAACAAAACATAAAACAAGGTTTCTGCTTCAGTAGTGTTATCAGTGACATGTGTTGCCGTTGCTACGGGTTTCATTCATAATTTTCGACAAAACCGTCACAGTATCTAACAGGTGCAATTAGGGTTCGGGTGAGGTGTTATTCCACGTACCCCATGGTTACGTCATTAAGGATTTACTTATTTAAGTTGACAAGTAAAAGTGAAACATCACAGCCTTAAGTTTAGTGCTAGTGCGCTCTCATAGTAACAACGACAACGACGACGACATCCTTTTGTAGTGAGTGCAAAGGGAACGGACAAAAAAGAAAGAACATTCAACAATTATCATCAACCAAGATACAGAAGCAATGATGACATTACCTCTGCGCGTGAGAAGGAGTGTATGATGTAAGTATGCAAGTACACGTTAGCATGTACTCGGATATCCTGTAGATTTCATTTTAGCTTACAATCAATTGGTTTGTTTTGTAACGAATTTGCACACATGTACATATTTGCGTAGATACATTACTTTGGTTATTTCCTTTCTCTAACATCATCTGACGAACAAGAAGCTTTTATAATTCTACAAAAAGGATGTACCCACGTTTTTAAATAAAAGTACCTACAACACATAAAGTTTTGTTGTCGGTGAGGGTGAAATTAAATTTTGTTTGCGTCAGAGACAATTTCTGAGAAAATGTCAAAATGAAGTTGACATACTTGACACAGAGAGAGGTTAAAAACGAGTGCTAAGCGCTCTTCTTTTGTGTGACTTGATGTAAATAATAATTCTTTTCTTTTCCATGACGTTCTATTGATTTCAGTTGTATTAAACTTTTAAGTATCTGACAGTCTTTAAAGCAATTTAACTTAAAGTTGATAAAGATTTCATAACAAATCAATATCGGTGTTTATTATATTTGCACTTTGGAAACGTTTGTAATGTAGGCACTTCTGAATAGGTGCAGTGGCTTAGTGGTTAAGTGTGTTGGACTGCCAAGGAAGGGTCTCGTACTACCTGAAAGTTTGTATTTGCTGCCCCACCTCTTGCAAACGTTTGACGAACGCATCCAAGTCTAATAACTGTCATGAGAAGTTTCTCGTTCGAAATCGGCATTAAACTGCGGGTCCCTCCATTCGTGTCAAAAAATATATTTTCGAACCCCTCATGGTTGGAGAAGCTAGGCTTTAGGGCCTGTATATTATACGTTTATATATTTTTGTACAATGTAAATTGTTTAATTGTAAGAATTGTCGTAAGAATTCCAGTGTGCCTAACACGTTAATAGTCAAGTCAATACTAAATGGACAAACTTAAAATTAATGTTTAAAAATAGCAGCGTAAGGTGCAGACACCTGGCAATTTCCAAACGGTCTAACTGCTAAAAAAATCGGCAGTGAAGATACCTTTTGGAAGCTAGGCACGCATCGTACATACGCCAACTCTTGTTTTTTTGGACTATTTTCAAAACTTGATTGTCAGGAAGAAGCACAGCTGTAGTATCCAAAGTCTACTTTCTAAGTGTAAAACTTTTGAATATACATTCAACTACCACAGGCGGTAACAACTAGGAGTCCCTGTATAGCTACATTACCAAGCCATATTTGGCTGCCAGTTACCACACGAAATACCATTAGGGGCGATAATGAATGGGTACTTAAAGGGGAGAAGTAAAGCATGAGCAAGCCACTGCGTCAGAAGGAGATTTTGTATGAAAAGAGGAGAGCCTACACAAACTTTCGGCTAAAAAATTTCGCGATATGAACATCATAATGCACAAGAAAGCCAAGCAACTGGCTTAAAGCCTGCAAATCAATCTCCTCGACATATTGAATCGCAAAGGTGCGTAGGAAACAGCTGATTAGGCATAATGCCGAGAGAGTGAAACGGAACGGCTCAGGGCGTTTTACAACACACTTTCGTCAAAATAACAGTGTATATTTTGCCTATCCTGTGGGTTCACACGTCTACATGTCATCGGTGTCCTGGTGATATCAGGTCAAAGGAATTTCATGTCTAGATCACCCAAATGCAACAATACCAGATTTCGATTGGCCTCTTGATGAATTCTCCGAAAATTGGAGGCCTACCGAAACTTCTTGAAGTCGAACCCATCGGATATGCAGTATAACTGAAAAATGTACACTCCATCATTCCATGATCATACCCTCGTCTTAATTAGAGTTTGTTATTGGTCCTGCTCACTTGAACTTTTTAAACATGCACCGACTTTTTAGATCTTATTCGAAATGCGGAATTTTTCAACATTATTGCCCACTTAAAAGGTGCCATTCTGGAAGTGAACGAGTTGAAAACAAAGTTCATGCCTACAACAATCGACTAGATATACCGGCTACGACAAACATAAATTATTGCCAACTAACATTTCAGCTGCGATAAGGTTCAATGGAAGATAACATTAAGTTTCCCAAAGAATATTACTAAAATTCGGCCTCTGAAAAGATTGCTATTATAATTTTAGTAGCTCAATAATACTTACTCAGTCCGGGGTGAACCTGTGCCTCAACCAATAAGCCTCTCGAATTAGCGCGATCTTTGGCAAACTGCCACCGGTTGCGCACTTCAAGCAGGTAGAGGTTAACTTCCATTTGTGTGCGCCACCTAAGGCGAGGACTTTCTCTACTGCGTTGTCCCTCCGGATTGAAGTCGAAGATTTTGCGGGCTGGAGCGTTGGTGTTCATTCTCACTACATGTAGGAGCCAATTCAAACGCTCAATGCGTAGTTTTTTATTACCAGGTCGATATCGCTGTATATCTAGTAGAGTTCATTGTTGAATCAACTCCTCCATAGCCCATCAACGCATACGGGACCTAATAGCTTACGAAGAATTTTTCTCTCAAACGGCCAAGGGTATCTTCATCCGCTTTAGAAAGTATCCATGCTTCAGAACCATAAAACATGGCTTTACTACATATATAGTTGCCTTCTCAGCCCAAAGAAACAGGGATAAGCAGGTTTGTTTGTTTGATTTCTGAGGAGATGTCGTTTTCAGTTTTCAGATGTGATAGAAGACCTAGACAAGGGAGAGGTTAAAGCTGTCGATTGTGACATTCTGGCCGATTCGTCGGTGTTGGGTGTCTCTTATTGCTAACGGCATATACTTTGTTTTGCCCTCGTCGCTTCTGTTTCTATACTCGCAAACGCACCAGTGACAGCTCGCTGCGTTCTTCCAATAATATCATTATGGGCGGCGAATGCCAGTAGATACATAGTTGAACAGACTTTTGAAAGATCGTACCTCATGGGTTGGCTTCTGAGTTTTGCACAATTCTTTCAAGTATGATACATCAAAGGTTTCGGTTAGTTCTTTACCGCCCTTGATGCGCTTCCTCCATCGTCATAATGCACAGACGGACGAGTTTGGCAGGGATGCCAAAAGTAGAGAACTCTTTATAGCTACTGTCAGCTTATAGATGCTGTCAGCTTCATAGATACTTCAGGGGAATGGACACTCGAAGAAAATTTTGATTTGGGCTCTTAAGGGCTCTGTGAAGGCTCAAGCTCTTGCTGTTTGCATTTTTCATCGTGCAGCCTTGATTTCTTTAAATTTCACAAAGTTGTGCATGTTGTCAGTCCAAATCGCTTAGAGGGGCATAATATTTACTGTTTGTGGAATTTTTTGAAATATGTTCGTGGATACATCTATGGCGAACTAAAGAAAGTCTTCTTGATAGTTTGAATCTTTAACACAATTTAAGATACATCTATAAGAACAAGTCTTCCTTAACGTTTTCCCTACTGACTCTTGGAACATAATAACAAATCAACACCTAACGGAGCTATGAAGTTGTTCTCTATATCTCAAGCAAATGCAGACTTAATTTTCAATCGACTTTCGCGCACTCTTTTCTTTTACATAAATCTTTATCATCAATTTATTAATCGACTCACAAGTAAGTATGCGTGGGTTATAGTATGAAATTCTTTTGTTTTCAATTTTTTTTCAAATACAAACATTATGTAGGTAGGTAGGTAGGTATAGATTATTCTATTTTGTGTATCAAGGAGAAACGAAATTTATTTTTGGATTTGATATGACAACGAAATGAGATTATGCACGGCACATTATGTTTTAAATTTGGCCATAGAATTTTTTTTGTTTGTAACTGCATTTCATACAAATCCCACCATCATAAAAGTTACTGTAATTCCCCATCTTTATCTACCTACCTACTCGCAAAGTCACATGCAAAATCTCAATAAAAAACAAAACAAAAAAAACGCAAAAAAGTTTTGTTTTAAAAACAAATTAAAAAGAACGAAAATAGCAAACTGTATTTCCAAGTGGAACATAAGAAAATGAATTTTGTTCGCTAAAGTTTCTTTCAACTTTTCTCGTTGGATATTTAATTACAGGCAAAATCCATCGTAAAATGGATTAATGACAATACATATACCGAGAGAAACTCTCGCTCGGTTAATTGAAAAGTATGACTGTTGCTGTGGTTACACAGAATGTTTTCTAAAATTGAATCAATCCCATCAAAAGATTCGCTTAGCCAATAAGGTATTTTATCAAATTAGCTATCTAAGTTTACCTGTTTGTCCCGCATAACATTCATTTGGATAACAAACAAATGAAAAAAAAAAAACTTTTCTTGTCCCACTGCAACCTCAACCAGTCAGGCCTCTCCGTGGAGCCGACACGAACGACAGTGTGTTGTGATTTGTTTATGGAGGACAGATGTACCTACATAAGTATATAGTATATATGCTACTACAAATACAAACCACAACGATGAGTAAGATGCGATGAGTGTTTGTCTTTCCACCCCCAGCCTCTCCGACAACACCTGACCGATACAAAAACGAGTGACATCGTTGTCGTCTGCCTCTGTCCCCTTTGTCGGGCGGAGGCGGATGAAATTGCTATTTTCTTGGCTAATATTCAACATTTTGTGTGTATTCTGGCATTTTGATTGTTTTAATTCTTTCCGCCGCTGGAAAATTTAGTTCTTTAATCTTTTACTTTTTTGTTGTTTTTAAAGACTAGGTATACAAATACATACCTACATTATAGACAATTTGATGATGACATTTTGATTTCAATAAATTCTGGTTCCGTTTAGGCATTTAGATATGAAATGGGTTTTTAATGAGCCCCTGGTGTTCACATAGTTTAGGCGATAGGCGCGTCTGTCAGTATTTGAAGGAATCTGAAATTCTTGAAAGCGTGTCGAACTTTATCGTCGCAGCAGTCACTGATTCTAATTAATTAATTGGAATCAGCAATTTGCTTAATCTGCGTTGGACATTTTTCATTTTTTTTTTTTTTTTTATTTCTGTCGACAATAAGTCTTTAAATAGCTCAGTTTGAGTTTGAGTTTAATATAGATTAATGCCTATAAAAGTGTTTCCGACACACTACCTACTGTGAAGATGATTTTATTTAACTTTGCAATTAACATGCATGAATAATAATCATGAGGTTTTCATTGGTTTGTTCAATTACGAAGACCTTGAGATTGTCGCACTGTTAAATTGCTTATTTAGCGATTTGGAAAATTTGAAATACATATGTTTTTTTCACACTTTAGTTGGATTTAGAATATCGGCGAAATGAATAGATTTAGATTTATTTTTGACTTTTAATTTAGGTGAATCGAGGTGAATGATCGGCAATGCAATTACCAGAATATGTTGTTGGAATTATTTATTCATACCTATTAAGGAGATAAACAAGTTCTTTGAAATGACACATGCTATTGTGAACGTACATATATTATAGACAGATCTCTAAACGAACGAAATGAATGCCACATTTGCGAATTCTATTCGCATGAATGTTTGAATTTAGAATGACATGAAATTTTATTCTACCCCACATGTGTTGAATTGACTTGAACATTGGAAAACGACAGATGAAATAAATATTATGAGTTTAATTGTCAATTAATTTTATCCGCGGACGGGGATCATATGGCCTTAAAAAAACTTTTCCATTTGATTCGATTCTACATTTTATTTTTGAGAAATGGTTTCCAGCTCATTTTTGAACTTTTGTTTGTATAATACGTTATGCATTATTTCGTTGTTTGTTTTGTTCGTATGATATTTTTTATTGAACGCAATTTTCTTCGTATCAAAATGTAAATTTAATATTCTAGATAAAATTCCCGTGTTTCGCTATGAAAATAACATTTTATTATTGTAACAATATTATTCTTTCTGTTTTGATCAAAAGGCACTGGACAAAATCTTGAGAAGTGCTATTCAAGAAACCAGAAAGGAGTAAACAGTAAACGGCAAGAGAATAGGAATGGCAAACAGGCAAATTTGTAGCCAAGTTATAGTCAGAGTTGAGGACATGAAAAAATATATAAAGGGTGATTTTTTAAGCGTAGTTTTTTTTAAAATCGAATAAAGCACTCAAATTTGCATTAAATATTCAAAATTTGTATTGTAATCGATAAATAGACCTTTGCTATTTACGTTTTAAAGACAACTTCATGTAAATGTTGTCCGCGGCTCCGTTTCAAATGGTCCATTCGGAAGGTCCACTTTTGCGTCACTTTTTCGAGCATTTCGGCCTGTATTCCACGAATAACGCGTGCTATGTTATCCTGTAAGGCTTCAATCGTGTTCGGCTTGTCCACATAGACTAACGACTTCACATAACCCCACAAGAAATAACCAAGTGGCGTTAAATCGCATGATCTTGGCGGCCAACTCACAGGGTCATTTCGAGAGATAAGCTGCTCACCAAATTCATCCTTCAACATTGTTTCACGAGCTGTGCGGCATGTGGCATATATCCTAATGAAGTCACATGTCAACGACGTTCAACTCGGCCAAGAGTCGCGTATCACGGCTCGATATCGTTCGCCGTTGACGGTAATGTTTCTTCCACGGTCGTCTTTGAAAAAAAATGGACCGATGATGCCAGCAGCCCATAAACCACACCAAACTGTCGTTTTTTCGGGATGCATAAGTAATTCTTGTATGGCATGTGACATGTTCATCACTCCAGATGCGACAGTTTTGCTTATTTACATATCCGTTGAGCCAAAAATGAGTCATCACTGACACAATTTTTGATAAAACAGCGGATTTTCACATTTTTCACAAAGCACGAATTTTGATAATAAATTTCAATAATTTGCAATCATTGCTCGTTTGTAAGTCTTTCCATGATTAAAAGGCAGAGTATACTTTTCTCTTTGACAGATAACGTTTGGACGCCATTACTAACTAGTGCTGCCAACCTGAAAAACTTAACTCTTAAAAAATTTTATATTCCTGTGGACTGCTTCATTGAAGATGACATAAATTTCTGAGGTCAGGCGGAGTCAAATGTTAAACATTGATTTTCAAAGTCAAGTCTTCGACCTAAACATACAAAAAATCTTTAAAGATCTTTGAAACTCTACCGCAGGCATCCTCCTAAAGGCATGTCCTAAACATTTTGTGCGAGCACCTGAATCAATTTTTCAGCGATTTTTATTACATTTTGAGTGCAGTTTTAGGCCTATTCCGCCCACTTTCAATTAAATATTCATAAGACAGGAATGATACCTAGCAACATCTGTAAACTATAAACAATACCTATGCCCTCCAATCCATAGGATACAGATCGATAAATCTCAGTGTTACATCAAGTTTAGTAGCGACCCATGTAACGGAGATTTTCAATGTCAAACATGTTTTTAAAAAGGTAAAAGATCTCAAAATAGAACAAATAGAGAAATAGAGAGGGGTAGTGAGAAACTTTGTCTACCACGACCTTACCTCTGAAAACAAATACATTCTTTTTTATAATTAACGCGCACTAAAGGCACTTTTCATTCCTTAAGTGACACACTGCGAGGGCATTAAGCAAATTTACGAAATAGAGGATAATACGAGATGCAGATGCACGTTGGTTTTCAATGTATGTAATGCGAAGAAAAACCAGAGCGTAGTTAAGCGTTCCAAATTCGTTGAATTCTTTTAGGGGTGGAATGAAATTGGCAATTTTGGTTGGGCAAGTATAGGACGTATCAAAAAGCTGCGTAAGCGGGTTTGCCGTCGTGAAAGATCACCACTTCAGAACTATGCGATAGGGAAATACCATCTGTGCCATTTGTGACTGTTGAGATCTTGAAGTACCTTTCCACAGTAAGACTGCGGAAGTGGAGTTGTCCAGTGGAGTGTTCTACGCACTCGAGTACAGGGGCGGACAAAGTACAATCTGGGAGACAGCTGCATAATGAGCAGCAAGCATATTGGCCTAATCCATGGCTTTATATCTTCAGTTCTGTAGTATTAAGGTTTCGCTCCAATAACAGGAGACAATTATTCTATCGGATTTGGAATTTAATGAGCTCTGCCATAGAATGGATTTGATTAGATGTAACAGACAGAAGACCCATAATAGAAATGGGAAAAAGAGTCGGAGACACAACAGAGCCTTAGGAAATACTTAGACTTGAAACCAAAGGTTTTTTTCCATAGAAGAAAAAGAATGTCATTAATTCCAAATACACGAATTTACGGCAAAAGAGGTTGCTGCCACAGTCTGTCAAAATGTCAAGCTCAACGATCTAACATAATTATTTTCATATTAAAGAAAATTTACGTAAATAGTTGGAAACGCTAGTGATTATAAGAAATCAGCCTTCAAAATTACTCTAATTAATAAAACGCTTTGAAGCACCATCAGCCATTTTAAGTCTATTTAATCAAGCGTTTTAAGTTTTTTAAGTCACAATAGCTTGCGATTGTGATTCTTATCCATAAGAAGACCTTTAAGGATTATGGCGATATGTCCCTCCTTCAAGACTGAAAGTCTTTTCCATGGTTTTGACATATATAAAAGCTAGAAAACCAATCTGTGGCACATCGTTCCGTCTTGGCTTCTCAAGATCAACTGACTCAACCACTCACACTTTCATTCCCTTACTCTCCGTTACACATACTCAGACGATAACTCACTCAAAGCGGATTCAAAGCCCCCTCAACACTGTCTTTTAGGTAAAGTTATCACTCTCCTTATCAGCAACAGTTAACACATTTACCTACTTGGCACTTCAAAGACCAAGTATACTCTAACATATATCACTGCGAGTTCTCTGCTGGTTAACCCTCTCTGAACGATCGTATAACTCACGTCGCAATTTTCTAACGAGTTTAAGTCAACTCTCAAATAGGTTCACCAAAAAATATTGAATAAAAAGTGACAGACCGTAAAGCATTTTGAGCAACTACATTACGTCAAGTTTTTTTGTTTATGAAACATCAAAGTTTTATTACGCGCCAATAAATTAAAAAAAAATTAAAAAAAAAGTTAAAAAATTTTTTTTTGGATATAAATCAAATATAAATCTTGGTGTCGGTCTGACAGACAAGTATGCGCGAGTATAGGAGGGTTATGTAAATGACAAAAAAACATTTAACATTGAAAGGTTTGGATGTCGGAAAACAATACATTTTATCGTCTTAGGAGAAAAAAAATACTTTCCCAGCCTATTCACCTACATTTTGGTCAATGTCAATATCACTACCACTCACAAATTGCAAACCAAATAAATTGCTCCAAATAAAATGTGTTCCCAAAAAAATAATGAAAAATTCGCAACAGATTTAATGAAAAAAAAAATTTAAATCCAAATTGACTCTTTGTTACACCACTTCAATTCTCTATTGAATTCTATAGTCTAAGCACTCGATCACTAATTGACTTTAATTTCATCAAAAGGTATCCATTTTCACTTTAAATTGTTCCGAATTGACTCGCAAAAATTCTAGATGAAATTCTGTGCATAGATTTTGACAAAATGAAAATAACTATTTCGTTCCACATGAATCAGCCAATTAGGTCTATAGCCGATCTATTATGTTCTTAGTTAAAAAATGTTTTGCAAGTTTGCTTTCTCTCGGCCCGGCCACTAGGAGAGAATTAAATCTCTTAACAATCTAACCTTAAATCTCTCCAACGCCAACCTCTTTCATTGTTTGCGTCATAGCATAGGTTATACGTATTTCTTTTGCACAATGCAAGCGAAAAGAGAACAACAAAAATGTTACGTATACGCCTGAATGCACAAACTATACAAGTTGAACAACAAACATTGCCAGAGCCATAGCCAGAGCACACACTAGACGACTCGATCTCTTCTCAGTCACCCCTCAGGCCCACTTGACTTTTCAAGTTTCAGTGGCAAGCGGCGTACGTACGTACAAGACAAGAAATTTTAATAAAAGGCAACAAACAAACGCTCTGCCAAACAATATCACATCATGCAGACTCTATTCAATTGAGCTATTAATTGATTTCAGGGCGGTTGGCTTCCCATTTCGAGAGAGTACTAGCATCACTTGGTTATTGGATAACAAAAAGATGACAGCAGTAGTAGCACTAACAACAACAACAACAACAACAACAACCATATAAAAGATACAAAGATATAGGATAAAGAAAAAGATAGGTTTTTTTTTTCAGGAAAGGCGGGCTGGTTGATATGCTGTTCGAAATAATATATGCATATAGGGAACGCTTCACGAACAATTGGAGGTGGTGTAAAGGTCGTCGAGGGTAGACGGGGTAGGCGGAGGGCTGATTCAGTTTCGTCAAGCAATTGACAAATATGTGAGTGTGTTGACGAGCAATTCCCTGCTCTGATACCACCACAATTGGTGAATATGAGTGTGTGTGTTGTGATTTTCCTTCGCGAGTCGATGTGAATCTGTGTCTTATAATTCAAATTAATTGAATCACATTTTTTTCTTCTTCTTCTTTTTAAACGACAACTACGACTACGACGATGGTTACAAAGTGTTGTGTGTGATGTTTGTAAAGATTGGCGGGCGGAGTAATTGAATCACGGAAAGCCCGGAAATGGAAAAGCACTGAATTGTTGAAAACACTACGACTGTTCATAATATTTAACGAAATGTACATATGTACATATGTAGATGTGTAAAACTCGCGTTTGTTCAAAAGTTTTCTTTGAGAACTTCTAATTCAAGTGTCAAAGTTCATTTATTTTGTTTCTTATTAAATTAACATATTGTTTGCCTGAGTGCATCCTTTTATTCACAGAGAGAATACCGTTATTGAAACAAATGGGGGAAGCCGACGCAGGAAAGTCTGTGTCGGCTGCGAGGAAGTCTGAGGATTCGTCGGCAATTCGATGAGTCATACAGAAAGAAAAAAAAACCTCAGCATTTGCAACAATGAAATCCGGAAAGTTAAGTTAAAACTACGCGAAGTCATTCGTGACACATGACTTCGCAAACTTGGATTGCGCGCTGATCGACAAGAAGTTTCAACTAGATGATCGGTTGATCACTTATCATTACCTATAAATATAAATCACACCAAAAACATAAATGTTGAAGAACAGCCAAGTTCTTTTACACAAAAATCGCTTTTGCCTTTCAAGGCTGACTTGACCTAAATACTATTTGTGAAATTTTTATTAATTACAATACGAACTTGGCTGACTTGTCAGGCAAAAGCGATTTTTGTATTAAAGAATTAGGTTATTCTTTAACATTTATGTTTTTGGTGTGATTTCAATACTTTTTGCAAAGATTTTTTTATACATGGAAATTTTGCAAAATTTTAAAATTGTAGGGATTTCGACCGAACGTAAACGCCTTCTTTCGAGGAAAATACAATTTGTTTTAAAACTTTCCTTGTTTCTCCTTAAAAGAATTACCGACAGTAAGATTTCATAACTGTAAAATGAGTTCAAAATGTACACAAAGTATGTGTCTGGTATTCAAATCCTTCCTCCAAGTATAATATAATAGCTCTGAGTATTTTGGGTACAAAGTTAAAGAAAAGTGGGCGGCTGCTACGCCCCCTGGATGGAAAATCACAAATGTAAAATTTTCCCCAATGGTTTCCCCACAAACCCTATTTCGTGTCAAATTTCGAGGTTCTACGATGACTGGAAATGCTCCATAGTTTTGATGATCTGTCAGTGAGTCGGTGGTTAGTATTTTTGCAATTTTTGGGCCTTATAACTCAGGAACCGCTCATAATAAACATGAAATTTGGTATGGAGCCTGCTGCAGTGCATCCCAATAAATCCTGAAAATGTTATGTCTCTAGCTTTGTTGTAAAAGAAGTTAGAGGGGGAAGGGGGGGGATAAATGGCCTGAGTTGGTTTGTGTAAATAAGGGTGTAGTGCCAAAGTTGTCAAAGAATTTCACAGGGCACTACCGTTCCCCTTAATAATATTTATGAACAAGTCCATTGCAGCAAAGTTATTGAATGTAAATAGCTTCATGTTATATTAATGACAAACGAAAACTCAAAAGAGTTAGTGCTGTTGAGATTTAAACGATATTTTAATATCAGGACCAAAACGGACGGACTATTTAGCAATGTCCGTCCGTTAGTCCGTTCGTCCGTATCAACTTTTAAGGCCGCCCTGCTAGGAAGCTGAAATGTGGAAATTATACTCCTACTCCCTAGGGTTCCGAAATGGAAAAGTGTTAAAATTTTCGAAATACGCCCACTGCCACGCCCACAATTTAGAAAAAAAAACATTTTAAGGCTTAAGTTGGAGAGATAAAGTTTTACAACCTTCACAAGTTTTATAAAGTTTTTTGCCACCCCTACTTTTTGTGGGCGTTTTTGACTAAAATGCTGTTTTCTTCGAAAATTTGAAATTAAAAAAATTAAAAAAAAAGTTTAACAATATATTTAGCCAATATATTTCCCATACAAAGTTTTTGGCAATGCCTACTTTTTGGGTGCGTGGGGTATCATACGGTTCGCCCCAAGCGGACTGTAGCCTTACAGTACAGTACAGGTGGTAACCTTAGTTATATATCTTAAGGATTTGTCCTAATTAAATATAAAATTAAAAAAACTTAAAAAAATAAAAATATTAGATTACTCTTTTGCCGGTGACAGTCGATTTGACAAAAAAAAAACAGAACACATCTGTAACTGTTCCGACGGATTCGATGGGACGGCAGCGACGAATTCTATGGGCCGAGGCCTTTACTTTTGTGACAAAAGGTGGCAAAGATTGTGATTTTCTATTTTTAACTCAACTAGTAAAGTTAAACAAAGTTTACTAGCCTTATGTCCATTTGAGTTAATGCGTTGTAGCCGACTTCCGCAATAGAGTCAATAGAGTTATGTATGAGTGTCCTGAGAAAGATAACTTAAAAATAATTCTATGTCAAAAATGTCGGCAGGCTTCCCGGTTCGAGATAAAAACATGAGGCTGCTGTTATATTTGTGGGCTCCCCTCCCATGGTTTTTCACTTCAACTCATTCTTTTTTTTTTAAAACCGGTAACCTCCAGTCGCCACAACATGCATACTTGCGAGTTACCATTAAGATTTAAAAATATGTAGCTAGGCTGTTAGATTTGCCTTTATTTGATATCTCTTCTTTCGTCGCCTTTTACGACAAGCGCTATTTATTGTGGGTTGCCCTACATGCCTGTCTATGTACAATATAGTATCCCCACCTATTGCAGCACTTAAATAAAATTCTCTAATAAAAAATGCCTAATTATCCCTAAAATAAACAATCAATATTGTAGCTAATTGAATGTAAAACCTCCTTAGCCTGCTGTCAAGGCTGTCTAGAGAAACAGCAAAGTATACACTTATACATAAGTGTTTAATGAAGAAAACACACACTGCATTGCGTGTCTGGTTCTCGGATTCTAACTTGAAACTGTCCCCCCATTATCAATCAAAATGGATCATCTAGAGCTGCGCTGAACATATCTTTTACTACCAAAATCGATCAGACATTATTTATGAAACATTGCAATCGTTATGAGAATTATTGATTCTCGTCACTAATTAGACGATTCGCCTTAATAGGTGAACATTTGCTTTCCAAGTTAGGAAATCGGGCACATTTAAAAGGATACCACTAGAGACGGTCTCTATTTTTAGATTCTAGTACTTGTTAATGGATTCGCGCACGCAAGGTTGTGTAGTTATAATTTATAAATGAAATTCATTCCCTTGATGAATGGCCGAGTTTGGCTATGATATGAGAGTTGCGCTATAATCAATGTCTCATTTGGCATTAAGTGGTGAGTGTTTTTTTTCCCCTTTTTTCATTCACGAGTGTGTAGCTAACTCAAAGGTAATCAACCAAAATTAGAAATAATACATGGTTAGATTGTTGACATGATAAGAAAGTTTCATAATAAAAAAATGAATAGCTACAGCTTTGGAGATTGCTCAAGATTTGTTATATTATTTTATGTTAACATTGAGATCGTACAGACGCGTTATAAATTAATTATATGAACGACTGAAAGCATGTAAATATTTACGTATAAATAAAAATTAAGTTTGACTGTGGAAGAAAAAGTAATAAAAATTATTAGAGATGTCGTAATATAAACTTTATCTGAAAGTGTACTGCCCTGGTGTAGAGCTTCACCAGCGCACAGTGGACCGTTGCATATATTCTATAAGTGAAAAAATTGAAATAAGACTTTCACCGCTTAGGAATATTCTGCAGCTGTCAAAGACATCCAGGTGTCAGAATATTCAGCAAGGTTTGCCATTTCATCATGCAACGTTTCACCGCTTGCAAACGTGCGGAGTTGTTAATAAATATTATCGAAATTCCGGGTCTGTTTTAAAGACGTAACATGAATTTCATCATGGCTTCATGCGCAGCCAATTCGTCGCATCAGTACACTCTTTTGGACCGTAAATCATTTACCAGACAGAGATTGGCAGTATCGGTCAGAATCGAAAAAGATGCAGAAATGTCGTTTTGGCTTTTTTTGCGGTTGAATTTGGGCATACATCCGTATAAGATTGTGCTGATGCAGGAATTGAAGCCGATAGTTCGCTAATTGGGCTCTGGAAAGATTGACAAAAGATCCGGATTTTGGCAAAAACAAAGCCATCTTCTCGGATGAGGACTATTTTTGGATTAGCGACTATATCAATAAACAAAATTGCCGTTATTGTGCGAACACAATCCACTAGTGTTCGACCAAGTATCAATGCATCCAGAAACATTGAATGATTGGTGCGGTTTTTGGCATTGCGGAATCATCGGATCTTATTTCTTTCAAAATGGGAAAGGAGACACCTTTATCGTCAATGGTCTCATGTGTAGATGGTAACGAACTTTCTCTCCAGAGGTCGACCTTATCGATATATCCGAGATGTGGTTCCAACAAGTTTGGCGCTACGTGCCATAAAAAAGCCTCACCGCTCGAAGTTGTGAAGGACTGAATTATCTCACGGCGAGAGTACATCAATTGGTCGCCGCGATCATGCGACTTGACACAACTCGATTATTTTCTCTGGGGCCTACGTCAAGTCCTTTGTCTACGCAAACAAGCCAATCACTTTGGACGAGCTCGTGGCTAACATTCGAGATTCTATTGCCGGAATAACGCCACATATATTGGACAGACTGCCAGCAAAACTGCTATACTACACAATTCATTTTTATTTTCCTCACCCTATAATATTCTAAGGTTATATTTTATTAGATTTATAGAGACCATAACCCTTCCACTTTACTGCATCCCTACTGCTTTGCCTGTTTGGTAAGTCGGTTTAACCTCAAAAAATATTTGCAATAACAAATATGACTTCGGTTTATCAAAATTTAATAACAACGTATTTAATAAATTCCCGTTTGCGTGCAAAATGCATGCGAAAGCGTCTACATTCATTTAAAAAAAATCTTTTTTTTTTTTGAGTTTATATTTTATAATTGCAGTAAGTTTAAAAAAAGTTACGTAGTTGTACCAATTACAAGCAAAATTAAACATGCAGCTGTTATCAGACGATCAAATATGAAATCGAGGACATCAAAGCTTTATATTAACGAAAGATTCATGAGGTTACCGTAAGCTGTTTGTTTTAATAGTGAAACCTATTTAACAACTGCAATTCTGCGACTATTACTAGGGCAAACAAACTAAGCAAATTAAAATTAACTTTTTTACTGACTAAAAACTATTATTAGTAGGAGTATTAAGAATCTACGGGCCATTCCGATTTATTACATTAAAAAATTCCTAACCTATTCAACAGATAGCTGGGTTTATATGTTGAAGTTGATAAAATTAAACAAAGAAAAAATTATTAATATTCTTTTTACATCAAGGTTAAGCTGAATCTTTATGGCTGGGCCAAATTTAATAAAAAAAACAACCTTTCATTGGATTCGTTGTAGTAGATGTCTTTACTGGTAATAAACGTGATTTAAGTACATGTAAACGTTAATAAAATGCAAAAGCAGGAAAAGTGTCTTCGTCCAGGTTTTGGTTAAAGACGGATTTTACTAACAATAAGCTGAATTTTCCAAAATATCTGCCATTTACACTCTATTTCATCTAACCCATGTAGTATAAAAATAGTTGGAAATTCGTTGCCAATGTTGGAGAAGATTTGTAAAAAAAAAAGTTTCGAGTGCAAACAAAATACGAAATTGAATTATAATATTTTCGAGATAAAAGAACTGAGTCTAGATTACCTCATAAGTAATATTACTTTTCAGAGCCTTAAATTTGCATCTTTCAAATATATGTAAATCAACTTTTTTCAAGAGCTGAGTAATGTCAACATTCGTCTCAAGTCTCAATCATATCTGCCCTTATAGAAAACCAACATTATTTGTTCTTTGTCGACGGTTTTGAGGTACTTAATGAGGGACACTAGTGAAGATCATTCAAATTGACTGCTTTGTATGTGTGAATATTGGTTTACTGCAAATATATTTTTATTTAGGGATGATTAAGTTAATTTGCATGGACATAGTTTTTTCTTATCCAATTTGTCTGGAAGTTCTTCCGTAATTCTTATAGTAAAATTTTGCAAATGACTTTATTCAGGCTTAACACAAGTTCCCTTCGAAGAAATCCCCGAATAAAAAATTCTGCTACGAATCCCGAAAAAAACAATCAAAAGATCCGAAGGGATTCGAAAAAAGCATTGCCTGACTGAAAAATTTTCGAAGTCAGCTGATTTATATCACAATTAATACTCGAAAAAATAGAAAAAAAACCTGAACTTAAAAAAATTACCTAGTTTTATTTTCTAGTAAAAATTTAATTTTTGTGACTTAAATGAGTTCTTCTAGATTTGTAACACTGACTAAATTTAAAATATTTATGTAATGAACAATTTAACTGTCGAATACACTAAAAATTTACCTGGTCCCTGAGTACTGTCCCATCTGTCAAATTCAAATTCAAAAAACTAGTTTGTCGAGTATATTTTGGTTTTTTAAGTGAAAAATATAATAATTAATGGAATCAATTGCAATTGCTATCGTTGTAATTCATAAAGAGGCAACAAAAATTAAAAGTCAAAGAAAGTGATTAAGGGACGCATGTAACATTTGGATGATACTCTGTAAGTTATTCTTGCAATTATTAAAATTTCTTCATATCATTGGTATCTGTCGCAGATTTAGAAGAAATTTGAAATTGAACAAAAACTCCGTCAAATACGTGCTTCAAGATTGTCGATTGAGTGCGGCGCTGAGACTTATAGCTGAGGCGGCTACCAGCATAGTTCAATCAACGTTCTTCATGAATTTTAAGAATTTAAAACATGTATTATTAAATGTAAATGAATAAAATTATTTTTAAAAGAACGTATGTAGATTTTGTTGAAATAACTATTATTGCTATTCTACGACAGAAAAAGAACTTGTGATACCAAATTCTAGGAATTTCGAATTCGATTTTCCACTACGAAGAGAACTTGTAATAGATTTTTCGGGATTCGTTCTATTACTATGTAGCTCGTGATAGGGGTGATTATGAAGATGACAATAAAATTTGTGGCAACTTAAATATGTCATCAGGAGGAGGATGTTTGGTGATTGACTATGAATATTGCTCAGTCGAAGAGGTCACGCATTAAACTTTATTTCATTCAATATTTTGAGTATTTCACTGTAGAAAAGCAAAAAGAAGATAAACTAGAGCATCGTATAAGTATAAGAGATCAAACTTCTATGAACAACACTTGTGCCATCCGATGGAACTTTTTTCACCCATCAACGACCAAACTTATCGTATCCAACGTTCGGAGAAAGAAACTCTCAAAACCGATTTTCACGTAACTATCTTTCCCCAATTTAGCTCCACCATCAGCGAGAGAAATTTTTACTTACAACACAACTCTAACCTTTAATCCGTATTAGGTCAATTCGTACGAAATCAATTCGCTTGGTTTCAAACTCTATTTGCCAGATGTTTCATTGCTCATACACGAATCGTGAATCTCCTTCTTCTTATTGTGTCTTACAATCGAAAATCAGCATCACATACACATGCGAAAGCATCCATTATTGTTTTCTTTAGTGGAAAGAGAAAATCGCCAATGTATTCCACGTACAGGTCATTTGACCATGTGCCCAACTTTGTTTCTCTGCTAATATAGAGCATGGATACAATGGATACACTTAAGGCAGGCAATTTGCCCTCCGCCCAAGACTATTTTTATGTGAATCATTATTACCATCATTTGGAATTCCAATTCCCTTGCAAACTCTCCCAACTACAACTACATTCGTACTGGGAATGATGCTAAAAATTACCGGTGATTAAATTAAGTTTCACCGCTAAGTCAGATTTTATTGTATTTCTATAGTTCTTGACATGATTTGCACATTCATTTGTGCTGAGTGCTTAAAGGAATTCTTTCGTATTATAGTTCTCGGTTTCATCTTTTGACGATTCGTTGTGCATTTGTAGATTCGCTGCAGTAGCAGCAGTAACCCACAGAGGTAGCGAAGTTCATGAGGCTCACCAACCTTTATTATGTCGGTTAGTGTGGAGAAAAGCCAACAGACGCGATTGTGGCTTCTATCCAGGCCATGCGATGCGATGCGAAGAAAACCAATTCGTTCTATTTACGGTGTTTTTTATTTGCGGTGACCGTTCTGTGTAGATAATCGTATATCATAGCTGGGTAAACGTTGTCCTATGACATAAGTCACTGCTTTTAATGGCTTATTTATCGCACCACGAGTGTTGCATGGTACAAACGATATCGCTGCGCGAGTAATTTATCATCAGTTGCTTCCGTTATTGTGGTCATCGCTTGAAGTCTATTCAGGTTAGGAGCAATCGAAGAAGAAATGTAGCTGTTTGCGATACAATAACTGTAACTGTAGTGCATAGATGAATTTCATAGAAATTTGCATTTGGGCTATCATCCGTTGCCTATGAAGAACTCATACATAAACCGTTTGGTTATGAACGAATAAAGAAATAAATTAGCGCTTTAACCCATTGACGACCGTGATCCATATGCGTCTTTAAAAGATATTTTTTAAAACCAAGTTGCATATTGTCACAATGTACACCATGTATTTGGCTCTTTACTGAATTGACAAAACGGAATATGAAAGAGACAATGAAGAAAGGACTAAATGCCATGTGCGCCTACAGGAAAGCTTTTAAGAAGAATTTTACTAAATCCGAAGCTAATGCACTGCTTGTAGAATGCTTCAATTTTTTTTTCTATTTTAAACTGTGTCTCAATTGCTTGTCGGGAGGCGGTTGATTATAAATCACTTCTAATGAATCTGACTGAAGGCAGAAAGGATTATTTGTCTGCGTATAATAGGTTAGATGAAAACTACACCTGAATTATGCTGGGAAACAAACAACCCATTGAACTCTTTACGAAGAACGAAGAATACAATTTGAATGGCCATCTCTTCCGGACATTCGCGTGTACTTGGTATCTTTTATCGGAAGAAACTTGCCGATGACGTAAAACACAAGCATGACCAGTTTCAAAACCTAACAAAAAGGATTGGGATTCGTTCAACATTGCAATCAAAGGCTTTTCTATCCTAACCACCATGTACTTGCTTCGGAAGAGCGTATTCGCTATCCTAATGTGTTATATTCTGACCAACAGATGGAGGGCGAGCAGCATTTGCGTTTCCGATGATAGCCAAGCTGAATTAAAAACGCTGCTCAACTTCCTCACCTCAAAGCTTTTTTCGTCTGCCTGCATCGGTAGTTATGTTTTCCATTGAAAATGCCAAACATCAAAGCTCTTCATCACAGGGGCCAAAACTAACCTTTTAAGCCTCCAGAAGCTTGGCATCCACTTTTTAAAATATTATCAAAATGGGCGCTTTTTCAGTTTAAGTCGGATTCTATTCTTTATTGGAAGAAAAATGAAAAAGTAAGAAACATCAATAAATATCTACATCTAAAGGGTTATTTTAAAAATTGTATTGTAATCGATAAATAGGTCTTTGCCATTTACGTTTTGATGACAACTTCATGTAAATGTTGTCCGCGGCTCCGTTTCAAATGGTCCATTCGAAAGGTCCCATCTTTCATCACTTTTTCGAGCATTTCGGTCTGTATATCCTGTAAGGCTTCAATCGTGTTCGGCTGGTACACATACCCCCATAAAATACCCCACAAAATATACTCAAGAGGCGTTAAATAGCATGATCTTGGCGGCCAACTCAGAGGTAGATAAGCTCACCAAATTCATCCTTCAACATTTCCATTGTTTCACGAGCTGTGTGGCATGTGGCACCGTCTTGATGAAACCACATGTCAACTAATCTTGGTCAACTAACATATTAATAAAAAAAAGGAGTTTTGCAAAGATGTCACTAAAATCGCTTAGCCTTAAGTGCATGTTGAAATGTAATGTTGGACTTAAAATATGCGTGTTTCAAAGCTCAAAGGACTGAAATTAATTTTATTAAATTTCAAAACCATGTAAATTAATGTAAAGCATGGTAGTGCGTTGATGCGGCTCCGAAGTGACCGTTTCGGAGTAATCGCTTTCTTCGCTGCTGTTCATTTTCATGAGCATTTTAAGAAGAGCAGCCTGCTTACGACTTTAGCCCATGTGACCAATATCACATCTTCGGAAATTTAGAAAATCATCTAAGAGCAACAACCAATTTGAATGTAGCACTTTCTTATGCAATCAAAATGCACCACCATTATTGTCCCCGTTAGATATATGTGGGAAGTACCTAGTTTAATTTTAAAAAAATATACTACCTCTCAGATTGGACACATATGTCATTAGTGCAGAAACATGGATAGAAATTATTGCTTGCATGCACTAAATGATTTATTCACAGTTACTTCGGCATTGTTCATTCTTTCTTCAAAGAAGAATTTAAAAGAAAAGTTCCTTACTTTCTCATTTCGATGGAAATGTATCTCTTCAGAAAAAAAACCAATTATTAGAGTGTGTGTCTTTCTTCATTAACGGTGAGAATGTTTTCTTTTTACAGAACTTCAATTTAATTGGCAAGTCTTCTTGGTAGAGTTAAAATATGGTGTAAGCCAAAAGATCAGGAGCTAAATAAATAAACCCTCATTTTACATTATGTAACAACTCTTTTACGTTTACATAAATGAGTTAAATAGTTTTCTAACTAATTGCCCCCGTAATGAGTCAACATCCTGTAAAAAAGGGCTATATACAGGAAGAAAAAAAACAACGACTAAACTTTCATCCCACCTCAACCTTACGTACACTTAATTAAAGAATTTTCCTGCCTCGTTTGCCAAATTAATTTTCTCCATCCCAGTGCACATTTTACCCACCTTTTTTTTTTGTTCTGCATTTCCCTTCTAGAAAAGAAGAACTAATTGCAAAAGTTGCCAGCGATTAAAATATTGAAAACGTGTTAATTGCCACCCCCCGCTCATTTGAGCCTGATGCTCAAATTGATTTCAACACTCTCGCATCGTACTGGACACGTCGGAAATTTCATTATGACAAAGTGAAACTCTGATGAAGTGAACACAAAACAAAAAAAAAATGAAATAAAAATAGAAAAGCTGCCTTGTAACTTGTAATAGTAAAATAAGTGCTACTCAGTTGAGTGCCGAGCACCTAAATGGTGTCTTTAGGTGCTTCCTCTATGTCACACCTATTCCATGTTTCCATCATCCAACCAACCCAAATGGAAGTATCTACTTTCTACTTTCTGGTGGCTTGGATCGATATAGGTAAAGCACTGAATACATTAGCAATGAAGAAGTGGTATATCTGTGTGAACTACCCTCTGGGTTGCCATGACATCATCCTTGCGCCATTGACATAAATCACGACTCACGGTAAAAGACTTAAGCCCGACTTCAGACGAATAAGCGACAATTTAAAATCTGAATGTAATTCCACCCACGGGTGGTTGTTTTGTTTAGCTTGTTTTACGGGTTTGTCATCCCTTATTTTACACGGTTGTGTAATGTAGGTGCCTAGATGGGCATGGGCATGGGCATGAGCGGCCCCGCCGCTAAGGGGCCAAGCGGAATAAATGTTATTCAGCTGCTTTCCACCACACTTAGCTACCGTTTATGAGAGGAAACGTATGACGATGACGACGACATGCTTGTTTGTTCTCTGCTGAGACATTCATGTGAACCGCATGAGAATGTAGGAGCCCTTGAAGCGAGGGCAGTGGTTAGATGGCGGCGGATGGTGGGTTATTTATTAATGCACTCTGTACGCCACCACCCGCCGCTGACGAAGGACTCTCGTCGAAGGAAAAAACAAAGGAAGAAACCACCTGCTCTTGCTTGTTGAAAATTCGCTTTTATTTTGGCCAAAGTATTGTTTTTGGTTTTGTTGTTGTGTTGTGTTGTTTATTTTTGACTGGGCGTTGTTACTTTTATTTGTCATGTAATTTATTATTGAAGGATATATTATATTGTCTTCAGTTAGGTAGCATGCGGAGGCTTTGTATATCTACTCGAGTTTATTGCGAAAAGTTATTGTTTTTAGGGCACTAGGATCTCCATGTACGAGTTGGTAGGATGGGAACTTTTGCAACTTTTGCGACACACTTCATGTTGTGACAGACTTTGGTCTTACACCCACACATATCATATCGTATCGTATCGCATCGCATCGCACGTCTTCTTGTATTGTTTTTTCTTTTTTTTTTCTCATTTTTAGTCGAGGTACTATTGTAGTTGATGAGAGAAAAGTTTTGTTTCTCATGTATGTTGGGATGTGTGAGCATGTGACAGCAATAAATTTATCTTGATATGGTTTTGCTTTTCTATGGCAATTGCAATTTAACATCTATGATAGAATAAGTTTTAACAGGGGAATGAGGGACAGGGCAAGCAACAAACTGCAATTGCAACGAATGATTCATACATGGCAACTGGTTGTGGTTGTGTGTTAAAAGTTGAACATTTGTTTGGAAAACTATTTTAATATGGATTCGGAAATCGGCTAAATTAATTGGTCTACATAAAAATAAATACCTCCACAAACAAAAAGTAGAATAAAAATGAATTAATTACTTGTTATTGTGTCAATAAGAAAATAAACTCGTATATTTCCCTCGAGTGTTTACCTCTGGCTCACGTTACTTAAGCTAATAAATGTATTATACTAAATGGGACAGAATTATGTGTTATTTGATACATTTTTGTAACAGAAACCTACAAACGATATTAACTTTCATCATCATCATCATTATGTGAAGGCAGTGGGTGTGACGCGCAATATACACAAAGGTTGTGCGAGAAATGTGCAAGCATTCGGAAGTTGTAGAAGTATGAAATAAGAGCGAAAGCTGTAAATTTAAAAATTTAAGACTTAGACTTGTTAACTTTAAATGAAATGAAAAATTGAAAAATTTTAAAATATAAGCAAAGACTCAAACCGCTAAACATGATGGGTGTATTCCCCTAACTCTGTAGAACAATTTAAGGCTTTTGCGTTGTTTGATAACAAATCCCGAACCCGTAGTTAAGTAGATGGTTAGGTTAGGTTGAAGTGGCAGTCACAAAGAAGTTTGACTCACTTAGACCTAAGTAAGGCCTATTGTGATACCACGTAGATCTAAAGTTCCTGTCTACTCGTTGAACCAATTTGAGCTTTTTATAAAGCGTGAGAAACGTTTGGGGTCGGTCGAATTTAAATCGTTAAGATCATTGTAGAAGTAAGCTCCTAGATGGAAGTTTCGTTTCCGGGAGAGAGCAGGGCATGCGCAAAAAATGGTGTAGAGTTGTCTCTTCCTTCTCCTCATCTACGCAGCTCCTGTAAAAGTCGATCGAGTAGGCGCCAAGCCTTGTTGCATGCTTGCCCAACAGACAGTGTCCAGTGATGACACCAATTGTAGCACTAATGTGCGATCTACTGAGGGTAATCAAGCTCTTAGAGCGTGTCAGATTTAGCCTAGGCCAAATCTGCTTCGTCGTCAGACAGGTAGTACCGCCTGTCCATCCGTGGTTTGTTTTTTCAATTGCATCCAGTTTCAATAAGAGTTTAGGTAAATACATACACGACTTTTAATTAAAGTTGACCCATATTACCGAATAATCACATTTATTGGCGAATTTTGAGCACATTCATTGGGGAAAATATTGACACACTTTTAAATACCCCAAGACGAAATCATTAGGTATTTTTCATGTGTAGCCGTACAAATGAGAGCGCCCTAATAAATTCTTAACTGAAGCACGATGGACTTCTGTGACACTTATTTCCGTGCAATTAGTGGACTACAAGTTTTCGAAAATAATTTGGTGTCCAGTATATTTTGACTTTATCCCAGTTGCCAGTCTTAGGAGAAAGACCTGAAAAATAATATTTTGTTGTCAAATTTTATTGGAATATTGAATTAAGACTCTACCACAACAGAAATAATGAATAACGTATTTTCTCAGTTCTCTAAAGTTTCATTTCCATGATCTTTTTTTTTAAATACAGTGGAAAAAAACATACACAGTTGTTTCATAAAATTGTTCATAGAATACCGCTTAACATATTAAGGTAGTCGAAATATTGTTACGTAGGATTTACTTTTTAGAATTAAAAAAAATTTAGTAGGAAGGAAGATGTTAAATTGGACGATTGTCACTTATTTAAAAACAGAAATGTTAATTGCAAAATTTCAAATACCATATGACCAAATTAACAGATATTCAGTTATTCTTACAAATGTAGCACTATTTGAGAATTGACGAGCAGATTGCTTTAAGCCAGATGTGATAATAGGATGAACTTAAATAACAGTTTATGCATACAATAAAGTAACCCTTATCAGAGAAATTCGTGGATCTACTTTACTAAGTCATTTAGCAAACATCTTATTAGTGATATAGAACTGGTGTCGAAAAAAGCTAGAAGATCTAAATCTAACAACTCCCATGCTGAACAAAACAGCGCGCGTTCCGAAAATGGAAGACTTATTGTATTTACAATATAATACACGGATTTTTAAAAAATGTCAACTGGCGCTATCAGGGTCGTATCCAGGTAGATGTTTTCGGGGTTCAACTCTTCCCCCTGAATTTCTGAAAGGACGGCAGATTCGAATAATTTGTTTGAAATTTTAGTTAGTTTGCAATAACTTTCCTTTTAGTTACCTACTAATATGAACTAGCAAACTTAAAACGATAAGAGTCTGTTCTAAATGCTTTGAATAAACAACAACAGCAAGTAATTACTTCTATGCGAAGCGAAGGCTGGAGTTCCAATCGCTGTCTAAGGATTTGCCACGCCAGCTTCCTTTTTAACTTTTTCCTATACATTAGTATACTAAAGAGAAAGTTATTGCGGTCGTGCGGAAATTTCGAACTCAAACTGAGTATGAGGGATGATATTACGACTATAGAGAAGTCCAAAAAAGTGGGTCCGTCGGTCTCTTTGTCCGGGCGCCGTATGGCGAAACGGTTCGCCGGATTTGCTTCAAAGTTCGTATGTAGGGTTCTTGGGGTTTCATCTCGGGGCATCTTTTTATTTTTTGCGTTATCTTTTAAAATAACGGTACCTGCCATGCTAATTTTTTTGTGAAAATCACTTATTACTATTTTTCTCGAAAGTGGTTCCAAGGATTTCAGTCTTTTTTTGTACTAAGGATGTTTGGGATGGGATCACAAATTTTGCATACTCAGTTTTTGCAAAAAAAAGTCTACAAACGGTTATTTATCAAACGGACAATATCTCGAAAACTAATAAAGGGAATTCAAAAAAATTTTACTGATTTATACTGTAAAGTCGAGCAAATGCATACTTCGATTTTTTAAGGAATTTTTTTGTTCTTATAACGATTTTCTTAAATTTAAATTAAATTCATTTTCTCAAAAACGGCTCCAACGATTTTGATAAATTTTTGTAATTCAAACAATTATGTTAAAAGTGCGAGATAACATCAAAATCGTAAATGCCGTTTTTGAGAAAATCCAATTTTTTAGAACCTAAAAAGTGATTTAAATAAATTCCTCACCATTAATTTTCGATTCATTTAACGATTCAAAAACTCATCTCATGTACCAAGAAAGTTTCGTTTGACGCAGTCGTGCACTTTATTTATTTTTGGTGTAGAAGTTTGAATCCAGTACGCCTGGAGATTTTTTTTTTTTATAATGTACGCGCACTAAAGGGATTTTGGATACCCTTATAATGAAGTAACACAGTGCGGGCATTAGGGATGTGAAGGATTAGAAAAAAAGGAGATACCGATGCACGTGGGTTTTAAATGTCTGTAAACTACCGGGTGATTTTTTAAGAGGTTTAGAACTTTTTTTAAAAAAAAAACACAAAAAATTCGAAAAAATGAATGAAATATTTATTTGAATCGATAGTTTGAACCTTGCAATTTAATGTTTAAAGATAATTTCATGCAAATGTTGACCGCGGATCTAGGCGGCCAATTGACCGGCCCGAAACGTGAAATTAACTGTTCACCAAACTCGCCTCGCAATTGCGCCATTATTTCGCGTGCTGTGTGGCATGTGGCACCGTCTTGTTGAAACCACATATCATGCAAGTCAAGAACTTCCATTTCGGGCAAAAAAAAGTTTGTTATCATCGCTCGGTAGCGTTCACCATTGACAGTAACGCTGCGATTCGCATCATCTTTGAAGAAATATGGCCCAATAATGCCGCCGGCCCATACACCGCCCAAACAGTGGCTTTTTCGGGATGCATTGGTAGCTGTTGCAATGCTTCTGGCTGATCTTCACTCCAAATGCTGCAATTTTGCTTATTTACGTACCCATTCAACCAAAAATGAGCCTCATCGCTGAACACAATTTTTCGATAAAAAAGCGGATCCTCGGCCAGCTTTCCAAGAGCCCATTCACCAAAAATTCGGCGTTGTGGTAGGTCGGCTGGCTTTAGTTCTTGCACCAGCTGTATCTTAAAAGGCTTTACGCCCAAATCCTTGCGCAAAATTTTCCACGTAGTGCTGTAACAAAGGCCTAACTGCTGGGAACGGCGCCGAATCGACATTTCGCGGTCTTCTGTCACACTAGCTGATACGGCCGCAATATTTTCTTCAATACGCACAGTACGTAAACGTGTTGGTGGTTTAATGTCCAACAAAGTAAATTCGGTGCGAAATTTGGTCACAATCTTCCGAATAGACTGCTCAGAAGGTCGAGAATGCCGATCATAAAATGGAAGCAGCGCGCGATGAACATTTCGAACCGAGCACGAATTTTGATAGTAAAATTCAATAATTTGCAAGCGTTGTTCATTTGTAAGACGATCCATGGTTAAATTGCAAACCAAACTGAAGCTGTTTGACAGTGACACAAGGTACTAAACACACGTCAGCTGTCAAAACCAGTGTTGCCAAAACCAAACCAGCTAAAAAATCACCCTTTATAATGCGTAGGAAAAACAGAGCGGGGTAGAGCATTCCACATTCGTATTGTACGTTTGAGAAACGAATCCTTGTATTTCACTGTACGTCCGAATACAGGCTTGAGGGTAAACTGATGTGCATTCCTAGCATGGCGAGTATTGCGGTTGAATTGCTGTAGGGGTGGAATGCAGCTGGCTATTTCATGCAATCATATTTTTACTGAACCTAGCGAGTGCGAGGCAGATGTCCAAAAAGTTGGTTGTTGTTTCCTCCTCTTGACATCTCTGAAGCCATAAACTGTGCTCCCATTCTAATGCCATGGCTAGTGATTGCTCCTAGCACGAAGCTGTTTTTTTCTTACAAGTTCATCCGAATCTGTTCAGAGATTTCCTACCACCAGCTTAGATGTTATTGTTGGCGATTCCAGGGCTATAAAGATCACTAGAGTTTTACCATATATCATAACCATCAAACAATTTCACGCGCAACTAGCTATACCTAACTTACATTACAATTCATGAAAGATAAGAAAATACTGCCGTCAACAGATACAGTATTTTCTTTTGTGTTTTCCAACGCCTTTTTTTTTATCTCATATTTTTGTTATTTGACGCCATTTATTAAGTAATAAAATGCGTGTGATACGTTCGTCTTTAAATAAATAAACTTTCAGCAGTTCTCAAATTGTCTGACTAAGCAATAAATAAAGGCACGTGATTAAAGCCCGAACAAAAAAGTGAAATGAATTGAAAAGATTCGTTGTAGCAGTTCCGCTTTAGAATTGAGTGGACGAAAAAAAAAACTGCCAAATGTGTATTTAATTTGCAGAAAAACTTTTCCCCCACAATGCTGCCCCATGAGAAATTACTTGATTGCAGGCAGCATGGCAAATAGCCAAGCTATAACTACATTGGAACCGGTACATGTACTTACCAAGGCTTGAGTAACCCATTTTCGAATATTCATGTATTCCCTCTACGTTCTAATGAATAAACTTTGCCTCCAGTGCCAGTCCCAGTCCCAGCTCAAACCACCACCACCACCCTATGGCAAATGCAACCCGCCAGCAATTGCATAATAATCTGCCCAGCAATAGCAGCAACAGACCATCACGAATCGTCGTCGGCGGCATTGGATCGGTGCTGGGTAATAATTGTTTTATTGATTTTCAGGTTTTCTTTCACCCAATACCCAACAGTATTATGGGTCAATGTCATGTGCACCCTGTACGGAATTGCGGAATTGACAACTGTAATACACCCTCTGTTGACATGTTATTCCAAGAGGTCTGCTGTTGACTGGTCGCAGTGACTTAAGTGGCATAAACCGTTTGAAACACAAACACAATACAACCCTGTGGGGTCTCTTCTACAATTGAATTTTAAGGGCACTTTGAGTGGTCACTTGAAAGAGTGCCTTATCTTAATCCAATTCCTGACAAGAATTTTCACCACTTGTATTCACATCAACAATGGGCTAACATGATCCAATTAGTTGGTCTGAGCTGAGGTAAGAAGTCTTTTGGGTGATTCGTGGGGGTTACTAATAAAAACGACACGTTACGCTTGAAAAACTATTCGTATTTGTTCATTCCCCCGCGGGCATATCCTTTCACATGAAATTGGGGACAAGTCTCATGTGTGACAGTAGTAATTAATGGAACTTGAAACTCGTCGATGCGTGAGTTGTGTTCCGTTCCGTTCCCTTTCGACCAAAAGTTGTCCATGCCAGAGTGGACATGATCTATGACATGTTGGTGAAGAGAGTTCACTCACTTTGCAGCACAGATTGGGTTTTAATTATGCGTTCTGAATTATGATGTAAATAATGACGACTTCATGATTCCACCCATGCATGCATCCCTCCGTTGGTATATACTATATGTGGGCGGAAGAGCATGAACAGTTTTCCATGAAATGATGTCATTATGACTGTATGGTCTTGTGGTGGATATACTGTTTCTGTATTTATCTTACGTTTTCGGTTGACAATGTTTTTTGGCTTTGTTCTAGTGCTAAACGAATAGCTAGTGTTTTGAGTGAACAACAATTTTATTTGTGTCTTTTCAGGTTTTTCATGTGGAAAATGGAACAATGGTGCACAACACACATGAGGAATTGATAATAAGGAATTTTAGAACGGGTTTATGGAACCAGCAAACTAGGCTATTTTGCCAATACATGTAAGCTATGTGTAAATAAGTTTTTGACAAAAAATCAATATCATTTTTCTTTTGAACATTTTTAAATGACATGCTCTTATGAATTATGCCGTGAATTTTACTAATGGACGCCGATTTTTTACGTTGATGCTGTTCACGATATTTTTCTTTTTAAATATACTTTATTTGTTCGTAGCTGTTATATCCCCATCCCCCCTAAGCATCATGATGGTTAAGAACCCAAGAGTTCTTAACTTGAGGTTATTCTGCGGCGACATATTTTAACCTACTCAACTGGTGACAACAATACTCCAAATTACGTGTACATGAAAAGGCACGGTGTGTTATTTGTTAAGTAAATATGCCAACATTTTCGTCACGCAAGAACTCAACGGTGCCAAGAAATCAATTATTTTTAATTGTGACTATTATGGCACATTTCTTACAATACTAAGATTAAAATAGATCTATCCTTAATCTTTTTTAAATCCCAAGATTTAGCATATATATACATAAATTTGAATCAATCAAATCGAGGATTAAAAATAAATCCCTAAGATCTAAACGCCAAACTTTAAATAAACGGCTTGCTTTTCTTTTCTACCGAAATGATTTTTTTTTTTGGTTTTATTGAAATCTAAATACGAGTATTTGCTTAGTTTGCGGCGACTGAAATACTTTAAATTTCAACTTATTTCGATGTAATAATTTGAATTATTTTAAGTTAAATTTTTACTAAAGTATCGAATGTGAGCTTTTTGAACGTGTTAAATGTGGTTTCTGCTATCAAAATGTGAGACAGCAACTTCGAGGCAGTTTAAGGAGTTTATCCACCTCGGTGTAGACATCAACTCTAGAAATGATATCTTACTGGAAGATCCGCATAGAATTAGCCTAGGAAACCGCTGTAACTTGGGTTTGGCGAAGCAAATGGGTTTGAAACTGCTGACACGAAGGACACAGTGCAAGCTCTACAGATCGGCTATAGGGCACAGTCTGCTGCTACCTTCGGAAGAGGAATTCTTCAAAAGGATATTTGGTCCTGTGTGAGAGGAGTGCGAATGGAGGAGAAGATACAACCGCGAACTCTACAAGCTGTTTCAAGATGTAGATGTAGTCCAAAAAGACAGGACACATCGAATACATGTTTAGATTCGTTTTTGCGAAATCCTGAATTTGTCCATAAAGGCTTCCTGGCGATGAACGCTATTATATGCCGCTTTGAAGTTCTTGATAAATTGGTGTATTTCAACTTGAAACTTGAACTCGTTTGTGTTTTCAAGGATATGTCTTCGTGGGATAATCTTGTCGATTTGCCGGGCCGGACACCACACTGATATGCGTTCTCTTCTTGTACTGTCACTCCCCCAATATGTTGCTTCCGTTTTGAAATCTCTATAATTCTAAGCGCTTCACCACTATTTCGAAGAGCCTCTGCCTCGGGCTTGTTCTAGCCGCCAGTTGCTTACTGACTCTTCTTAATGGGAGACTCCTTTATTTCTACGCAGGATTCTTATTTCCTCCCATCATTCGAAGCTCTCCCTCCTCGGCATCTTTAGTTTTGCGCTGCAGTGCTTTTACGTATGCACGTTATGTTACTAGATAAATGCGCTCATCAGCATGCCACGGACTCTTTTTTTGGGGTGATTGGTATCCTGGTAACATTGATGATGTTTGTTCCACAAAGTGCACAGCGGAAAGTTTCTCTCTCGGTCGTTCCCTCAAAAGGAGATTTTTTTCAAGATGCAAACAAAAATGTTCGTTGCGTTTAAAGGCATGGAGTATGAGAACTGCCAGTTATATGGAAAATATTTCTTACAGGAGACGGCAGAGCAGATTGGACATTCGTTTGTGGAAAAAACAGTATCAAATCAATTATGTGGTTTTCATGGAAACAAAATAAAATCGTTACTTATATAAAAATCTATTTTTGTTTGTCTGTATAGGATTACGTGCGCAAAACTCACAAACTAGCAGAGTCAGATTGAGCTCAAAGCTTCACAAGGAGTTCGTCTTTATTACAGGAATATTGTTTGGGTTGGTACTTTAGCTAAAGAAAGAAAAGAAAACGAGTTAAAGGAATACTGTTATTTTGCGAGAACGGTCGTGCCACTAGAAAAAAATCAATGTTTTTCTCACCACCAATTGTATACTGCCTGTTTATGTGTATTTGTAAATTTTCGTGTGCCATTTCAGTGAAAGAGGAGCCACAGAAAAATTATCTCATAAATGGATGTTGGTTTCGGACCTTTTTGGTCGGTTGTGTCATTCCTGTCTGCGCATATTCCCTCGATTTTCTTATTAAAAATGTTTAATAAAAAAATCAAATTGGTTGCAGCATAACTAACGCCCTACGAAGAAATAAAAATCTTTCAGCACCTTACCTATCCATTTTAGCCAGACTCAAACAAATTGTTCTTAGAAAAACTACTTTAACTATGCCCATTCGAAATTTAAACGGTTATTTTGCATGGCCACTCATGCAATTTTTGCACGAAATTAGAGTGAGTTCGTTTTCTCTGCCGTTTTTAAAGACATTAGGACCATAGCACTCTGATGTTTCAGAACTCGGATGTTTCAGAATAGATAGCAGAGGTATAGTTTCTCTTTTAAATAAAATCAAATCAAATCACTTCAGTGAATAAAGATAGTAGCTTATAATCGTGTTTCATTTGAGCAAGCAATTTAGAAGAAGTGAGATCACGCAAATTAACATTACCGACCAAAATACGTGTCTCGCATTTTTGCATGTTTGGTAGTGCTCTCTCTTCCTTCCAGTAGACTTTTGCGCCTCCTACTCATCCTGTGCGGTAGGTTTGTGTGACCATGAAAACCAACCATAAACAGTGTTTGACACTGACAATGGATTTTGAAAATGCATTTTATACTCGAAATAGAGATGAGTAAATTATGCTTGCAAGGAATAGAAGGTAAACATTTTTATTTACATTTAGGTTTGTTCCAACACTAGTTTCTGTTGGAAGTTTCTTACTAGTTTGTGATTTTTTACTGCGCATGCTCGAACATTACCTAATCACAAATTCGTTTGCGTGTTGGAACTCTTTTTGCAGTTCTCTGAGTGTTACTCACGTTGAAGGAGTGGCCGTTACAGTCAATGGCGATCATTATCGGGCCATGTTGAACGAATTTTTGTTCACAAAAATTAAAGAGGAGGATATTGGCAAAATTTTGTTTCAACAGGACGGCGCTACGTGCCACACAGCCGAAGCTACACTCGATGTTTTGCGCCCTGTTTCAAAAAAAAAAGTTATTTGGCGGACCCTATATATGTCTATAGTCTGAGAGACGTTAGTTATTGCTTCAACATAAGCTTAAGTTCCCTCAATTGAATCAAGCGAAGTACAAAAACAAACATCTCACTTCCATGTATAATTTATATACATAAGTCCCAAAAGACAAAAATTGGGAATTATGTCCTTGCGGCAAAAAAAATCATAGTAAACAAAATGCTTAAAATAATTATACAGACCTTTCATTTTTGTTTATTTCCTATTCATAAGCACCCACCTCCACAGAACGAAGGCACGAACTCAAGTCTAAGCTAAACTGAAAACGACAAGGCAAAGGCAAGGCAACTGAGACTGAGAGAGAATTTTACGAATTGCGCATTTCTCTGATTTTTAGTCGGCAAAAAATCCTCTGACTCTTCTCACTATCAGAAACAAGTTTGCTGATTGTTTGAAATCGTATTGGAACAGCCTTTTGATAGTTTGAGTTTGCGTTTGTGTCAAAGGAAAGCAAAGGTTATAAATACGCCATTCCGGCAGCGTTGGTCCGTGCATTATTTCGAAGAGGAGTGCATGGGATTGGTTTTATTTCGCGTAATAATAACATTCAAACAAACATACCACAATTTCCACTCTCTAATGACTACAATCAAATGAATTATGCTAGATGACAAGCCTGAGTATCGCAGTGTGACTTCAGAAAATACAAAAAATACCTTTTGTTATGTTTTATTCAACCCTGACATATTGATTTACAAAAATCAGGTTTTCTTTTAAATAAAAACAACACAACCGGTTCGTACAACATTTATCAGAATAAAATCAAAGCGAGTTTATCAATCCAAGCTAAATGTAAAAAAAAAAAAACCAATCACATTCTCCCTCAAGTGGGCGCTGAGAGCTTACTTAAGCCAATGGCTTCCTCAAATGACTTGAGTAAATGCAATTAGCAATAAGCCTACTGACACTACATCGCCCGCACAATTCTTTGGCGACTGCTTGTCTTGCCTGAATGCAGCTACTACTTCAGCTGGTACTGTTCAAATGCGATAAATTAACTGATAACTAAATAAAGAAGCGGAAAGCGTGTATCGTGCATTCTGATAGAGCCGTAGATAGTGTCATGTATCGTGCAGTGGGATATTTGCGTGCATGACCGTCATCGGAACGCTATGAGTGCATCGCGGGAATAATGATTAATTAGTGCGAATTGCATTTTGCAAACTAAGCATTGTAAACGTTCTAAATATATTACGTATGAAGTGTAGATTTCAACTCTTGGGTGGAAAAGATAAAAGTGATAATGGACACTAATGATTTGGGTGAACAAAATTATAACGTGTGAAAGTGAATTGGTTCTGTAATAGATAGACCATGTGTCAAGGTCGTCTTCGTCAAAGAAACAATAAAGTTTGTTTTTGTTTTGTTCGGTTTTCGTTTATCGCTTATCGGGCCAATTAAGCCATTTTAATTCGTTAAATTATTGACTGTTCGAATTGAATTTATTCGTGCATAACATATTATTACAATTTGGAGTGTATGCCTTGGAGAGAAAAAGAGACGGTTCCAATTTATGTGTATCTTTTACTTCCTTGAAGATCGTCTTAATTTTTTTTTAAGGCAAATTGATTATCGTACACAAATGTGTTAAGTGTTAAGGGCTTGAAACGTTATTTTACAGGAAACAGCTTTTAAAATTTAAAGTTCAATATTCCCGCTTACATATTTCAATGGCTTTCTATTTTACTGATTTTCTGCTTATTATGAATTTGAGGATTTGAACAGTGCTAATTTATATTCATAACTAACTCATTTTTGAGCAAAAGTGTGCTTAACACATTTGTGTGCTAATTCATCGATATATGTATGTACAAAATGTACGCACGAAAATGATGTGCGTGTAAGTACGCATCAATAGGAAAGGATCAAAGTGTGATTGGTAAGGTGTGGAGATAAAAGGGGTAGAAATTATCTTTCAAACTACTCGGCTAAATTTAAAAATAAGTATAGGTGACTGAAGGAGGTATCAGAAGGTACTTTAAGTGGTCAGGTACAAGGGGGGAGCATACAAATGAGATTTGTAAAAAACTGTCTCTGAATCAGGACAACTTACCTAACTTTTATCGAATTATAGGGATCATAACTCTCCCACTTCTGCACCTGTGGGGTTCGACGTCAAAAAATATCTACACGCTTACTGGTTTCGTATAACCGTATAACATACTGGGGCCAATGATGTTGCTGCAATTGTGTGATCCAGCAGTTTTTAGGCCTGCTCTTTTTTACGCGCTTGTATAGGATTGATATTGATTGAACTTGACTTTTGACGGGGCTCGTAGGTTCCCTCCTTTGAACATGGCAATATAGATAGAACCGGTTGTGCTCCAATTTGTTGGAGAATTATTTTCAGATTTTAGGACTTCTAATTCGATCAAGCTAAAGCCTTTTTTTTTTGTCGGAGGTTGCTACTATCCGATGGAGCGCTCAGACACAACTACAGGTCCATTGTACTACCATTGTATATACCATGTAGATAGAAGAAAAGATGCTGACCTTTTGCAAATGTCCGAGCGCAGTAGTTTGGTTTGCCTACATCCACCGCAATCGCGCCACTGAATCTTGTGTTCACGAGAAACCCAAGAATCGATAGAAGACATGACTAGAGATGCACAACACAGGTTCGGGTCCTGAGAAAACTTCTTCTGAAGCTTGCCTAGCAAGCTCATCCGAGATCTCATTTCCCTGGATGTCAGTGTGACCTGGTACCCAGACAAGATTCACTGTGTTCAGTCTTCCGACCAAATTCAGAGAAAGCTTGAGTTCTAGCACTAACTTGGATGAGGTAAGAGGGTTTAGAAGCGCTTTTAATGCAGCTTGGCTATCACTGCAGATGCAAATGCCTCTATCCCTTCACCTGTTGTTCACAATATAGCGCATAGCCATTAGGATGACAAAAATCTCCGCTTGTTAAACAGATGCATGTTTACCCAAGGGGTAGTAAAGTCGTATATCATCGCGTTCCACAAAGACTCCAGCACCAGACTCCTGTCCGGTTTTAGAGCCATCCGTGAAAATACGATGGCATTCAATCCATGGTTCAAAGTCTGACCGAAGCCATTCCGTTACCAGTGGAAAGTTGACGTGGTAGTTTTTTCGCAGAAGGATTTCTGGTGTGTCATTGCATCAGACGGCATATCCATAAGACAGGGGTAAAAGGATAATTCTCGAGCAAGTTCTTCAAAATTCCAAGGCGCATGGTACCAAAAACCATCTCAGCTTAAAGCCTTAGTTACCTAAGGGAATCTTTAGACTTACTCGGACGACTTAAAAAACTGTACTGTTATTATTCTACACGAGGATAGTCTAACATAGATAGTTATTTTAATTTTAGGCTGGACTTTCACCATCAATTATGAATGCCATTCCTTGGCTTGTTCTTTTTTTTGTCGCAACACATCCACTTTTATTAATTGAAAGGAATAACAATCCTTAGTTTTGCTTCCAGATTAGAAGGTTCTCCAAGAACCCGGAGACGAGTCGGTTGATGAAGAGATTTTCCACTAAGACCCTTCAATTTTCAAAGCCCAAATGGTTAATGAGTTTGAGGCGGCCTAAATGGGGATTTCAAATAAGCGGGTCGCTCCAGAATTAAAGTCGAAAAACGATGTTGAATGGAGAAAAAAAATGACATTCATCTCCATCATGCATGAGACCGAAATCCATTGAGTCCCATCCCCACCCGTCGGCATTCGCGCGTAAGGGTTGAGAATTCCATTCATGAATTATAGGGTGATGCACAGCATTAATAATTAGAAAATATTTCAAAATAAATGGAGATTATGAGAAGATAATATCTTTCTAAAATTATCCGATTTTTGTTTGACTGCGGGTGATTTGCGAAAGTCATAAATAGATACCTCATCTTTAAGAAAAATTTGTAAAAAAAAAAAACACTTGTGAGTGCTCCAATTACTAAATAAAAATTGTACATGTAAAAAATGGAAAAGATGCAAAGAAACCACGGCAGTTCTTACTTTTGATTTTTGTTTAATCTCAGAGAGTGCACGATTTATTGAAGGATAACTTCACCCATTCCTGGAACTCAGATCAAAACAAAATATAGAAAAGTCAATTAACTAAAGCAACAGGAAAAAAGTCTGTCAATATAAAAACAGAAAATAGATTCTTTAAATAGCGAATACGAATTGCGGATTACCTTCTCTTTCATATTTTCATCAATCATATTTTCTAATTTCCTAAAAATAATACTTACAAGTCACAGCGTCACACACTCCATTCGCACACATTCTACGTACCTATCAGGTGTGTGAGAAAGCATTCCACCTTTACAGAAAGCCCCTCTTCCATTATGTTCTCTGTTCAATTCCAACACAATAAAAAATTAAAATCTAGCATTAAAAAAGATAAAACCAAAAAATAAATGCGAATTTCATGGCAAAAATCAATATACGAGTACGGAACTCATCCGGTAGAGAATTTTTTGGGCATGAGTGCCGGATCTATCATATATGCCTTTACAGGTAAATACAGCGACAATGTTGACGCCCATATATATGTATGGATGTAGGTACCTATGACATTTTATTTTTGCACAACATCGCCTTCCCCCAGAGAGAAGAGACTGTGAAGTCAAACAAAATGAGAAAATCTTTCCCAAACACCCGTTTCCTGTTTACTACCGAATTGAATCGATTAACTTTACTAATAACAATGTAGAAACACCTGGCGGCGGCTTTCGCATTCCTCAAATTGCCAGGAAAATCTAATGGTACACGTCACACCTCCATTAGATTGCGTGACATCAGTTCTCAAATACAGCGAGGCTTTCGTTTGCAAAATAAATAAACAAACAAATATGACAAATTAAGTGTAAAAACTGTTCCTTGCCCTCTGTGTTAATGTGGCCCACGTTTGACATTTTTCATGCACTTTTGCTACGTCCGCTGACATATAATTAAAGGAAACCGTTGAACGTTTGTTTGCACAGGGGACACACCAAAATACCGTGCCATGTACATGTGGTGTGACTAGGATCTGTGATAAGAGCACATACAAAATATAGGTAAACATTAATAGCATTAATGTCAAAGCCCGCCCTTCTGTCACTTTTGGTGTTCCGATGAATGCAATCTTTGATCCGATCTTTTAACAACTTTCGCAAGAGAAATGAGCTCCGTCGCACGCACATTAGTCCATAAGCTTAGCGTATAGAATGCGAATTTTTTTTTTCATGGTGACCTATGTTGAATTTGACGGCCGACAAAATTATAATATATGGAGCCGTGGTAGGTGAAAGGAGTCAATCGTACGCCAGACAGCGATAACAGTTATTATTTATATGTTTACAGTTTTCGTAGAGTTATTGTTAAGCGCTGGCATTTAACATCAGATAAGCGTGTCGAATTAAACAGGGCAGGCGAAATTGTAGCAGAACATACTGGACTGGAATACTAATCTAATTGTAAGTCTAAGGATGTTGGTTTGAGAAATTAATATGATTTTGGGATGGAAAGGAGTATTTGGAGTGTATTGTTTTTCAATGGCTTGGGAAGTCTTTGAATAATTAAAGCTATTTTTGTTTTTTATTTTACTGTTTGGGTAGCTCAGATCGTATCGTGATATCCTTAGCTTGTATATAATTTGTGGTTTTTGAAACGATCGTTCTGCTGATATCGAAATTATGACCTCCGCTAACCACGAAAAATATCTTCTAGGTTGCTATTTGCCATTTGTCATAATAAAAAGAAAGATAGAACTATAGTGTCCGCCATCTAACGTTTTTTTTTACAACTAGTGCTTATTTCGCGAATGGTAACACTTAGCTTATGTCTGATTTGACAGATAATTAGTTTTATCCTTCCGCTGAACGAATATGGTTGTGTATACGCTTGAACAACGCTGGGAAATATTGTGACATAGCGACATAGAGAAGATGCCGATTTTGCCAAAAAAAAATCATCTTTTCAGATGAAGCTCATCTTGGCGGGCATGTAAACAAGCAAAATTGTCGCATTTGGGGCAAAGAAAACCCGCACGCATACATTGAAAAGTCGATATACCCAAAACGAGTCACTGTTTGGTGCGGATTTTGGTCCAGAGGCAGAATTAGGCAATTTTTCTTCGAAAATGAGCAAGCAGTGGCCGTTACAGTCAATGGCGATCGTTATCGTGCCATGTTGAACGAATTTTTGTTCACAAAAATTGAAGAGGAGGATATTGGCAACATTTAGTTTCAACAGGACGGCGCTACGTGCCACACAGCCGAAGCTACACTCGATGTTTTGCGCCCTGTTTCAAAAAAAAAGTTATTCGGCGGACCATATACATACATAAATTATAAAAATGTTGGAGCTTGACAAAGGCAAAACCATCTTCAATAGAGGGAAAAATGCTCAAGAAATTAATTCGCTAAAATGCTCAAGGTTCACTCCTAGTAAAGGTTTGCGAAAATTCTACCCAGGTAGAGACGGTATTGTCAGGAATTTTTAAACAAACAGTTTCCCCAGCTATACTTGCGAAGAACTACTCCTAGTAATAAAGAAGTACCGGTCCAAGCAGTTAAAAAAAGCAGTGAAATATAGTAACCTGGGTTTTTTAAAAGATTGAAGTCATCCGATCCAAATGAATCATGACTCTTATCTCGTAACTTAAAAATAAAATAAATAAATAAATATTGGGCGTAAACGGCGAAAAAGTCTAGCTTCTCCAACCACTGTGTCTGCGAAGATATATTTTTTGACACAAATGGAAGGGACCGACAGTTTAATGCCGATTCCGAACGGCAATTAATTTTTGAGAAGCTTCTCATGACAGTTCTTACTCTTGGATGTTTGTCAAACGTTCGCAATAGGTGGGGCAGCGAATAAAAACTTTTAGGTGGTACAGGTCGGGATTTGAACCGGCGACCTCTCGCTTAGTGGTCCAACGCACTTAACCACTAAGCCACTGCAGCACCCACTCTCGTAACTTATGAGAGGCAATTTAATGCCTAAACCCTGGAGCGAAGGTTATGTTTTTCCTTTGCAGAACTGATAATTATCGTCTATCTACCAAGCTTATATCACATACAATGAAGTTCGTTGAACGGGAAATTATGCGGCCCTCTGGGGACCTTAGCTAAATTTTGTAGTTATTGATGGACGGTTAGTGATGGGCCCTAAAGTGCATTAGCTTTTCTTTGCGGACGAGGGAGCCATCATAATTATGTGGATGGTTTGGAGAGGAATGGGTATCGTGTTAGCCCAAAATAGGCAGAGTAGGTATTTCTACTGCCCATTCTCTGATCAACTCGGATCTATTACAGACATTTAAAAAAATCTATGATCAATAGCGAAAAAGAACCGTGAATGACGAGATCAATAATCGTGTATGCTTGTAGTGGACGAATTGGTGCGAGAACTCTTGAATGAAGAACTTTAGAAAACAGTAATATTCCAGACAATGGTATTGCCGACAACTAGATTTGAAACTGCAAGGAAGACGGCACTTCCGATTTTAAGCGAATACTTCGGATTCGAAACAATTTTACATTTTAGTGTTTCTCCTCTTAGTGAGTAAGAGGGTGTTCAGTTGGAGAGCGGTGATGAGAGGGGGGAAAACTGACATGAATAAGGTATAAATAGATTTATTAATGTAATTTTGTGGATAAGACAATTTAACAAGCAAAGTTCTGTCTAAGCAAATTTCTTTTGTTTAATCGAGTTTCTATGGGAATCGCTTCACTTTTTCTTCGATTTCATAATAAAAATGCTGCTCACGTCAACTTCATTGCTCAGAATTTGGGAAACCCCTTCCACTTATCAAAAGAGAATGACTTTACAACTTAAAACCGCGAAAAAAATGTGCACATGGCTTATCATTTCCCAGTCGAAGAATTGTAGCTAAGAAAAAGATATGATGACAAAAGAAACATGAAACGTCCCATTTCCTTCTGAGACGGCGACGCGAGCGCAGAAGGTTGCGAGTTCAATATATCGAAAGTGTACTTGGATGGACTATTTGATGTATCTGTTTTTCAATCGCTGTTTGTGAGTGTTTTATTTTGTTTGACCATATTCTAATTCCTTCATTGTTTTTTTTTCCCGACAAATTTAACCAACAATTTTAAACTAATAAAAATAGGAGAACGTTGCAGTGTCTCATTGAATGAAGTGTTTGCACGTAATCTATTCATTTGTATAGAGACATATGTTTTTGAATTTTATTATTTCAAATAAATCTCTGACCGAAAACCGCCATAGCTTTTGCTGTTAATTTTAGGGATAAACGAACGAACTACAATCGTACTAAAGGGTGATTTTTTTAAGCGTAGTTTTTTTTTTTTAAATCGAATAAAACACTCAAATTTGCATCAAATATTCAAAATTTGTATTGTAATCGATAAAAAGGCCTTTGCCATTTACGTTTTAAGGACAACTTCAGCTAAATGTTGTCCGCGGCTCCGTTTCAAATGGTCTATTCGGAAGGTCCAATTTTGCGTCACTTTTTCGAGCATTTCGGCCTGTATTTCACGAATAACGCGTGTTCGGCTTGTCCACATAGACTAATGACTTTACATAACCCCACAAGAAATAATCAGGAGGTGTTAAGTCCCATGATCTTGGCGGCCAACTCACAGGGCCGTTTCGAGAGATAAGCTGCTCCCCAAATTCATCCTTCAACATTTCCATTGTTTCACGAGCTCTGTGGCATGTGGCACCATCTTGATGAAACCACATGTCAACCAAGTTCAACTCGGCCAATTGGAAAAAAAAGTCGCGCATCATGGCTTGATATCGTTCGCCGTTGAGGGTAATTTCTTCCACGGTCGACTTGAAGAAGAATGAACCGATGATGCCAGCAGCCCATAAACCACACCAAACTGTCGTTTTTTTTCGGGATGCATCGGTAATTCTTGTATGGCATGTGGCTTAACATCACTCTAGATGCGACAGTTTTGCTTATTTACGTATCTGTTGAACCAGGAATGAGCCTCATCGCTGAACACAATTTTTCGATGAAACAGCGGATTTTCACATTTTTCACAGAGCACGAATTTTAATAATTTTGTAAGTCTTTCCATGATTAAATGGCAGAGTATAGTGAAAACTTTTCACTTTGACAGAAGACGTTTGGACGCCATTAGTAACCAGTGCTGCCAACCTGTAAAATTTAACTCTTAAAAAATCACCCTTTACAACACTAATATTTTTTCTTCCGAACCCACAAAAAGAATTTTCAATTCAATTGACAACTGAAAAGTCAAACGCCATCGATTTCGGCAAATGTCGAATTAAAGCACTTAATTATTCTATGTTCAAGTTGATGCTCACCCCTCGCCCCTCTCCTTCTCCAATCAATCTTGCTCAGAACATATTGACCTCTGAGCAGTATATCGTTCATTCATGTATAATTTGATCACACTGCCAAATGATGTGCACAGCACACAAAACATAAAAAAAGGATATGCGAATCAATAGGATGGCTTCTAATTTTACATCCCTGCTTGTGTATCAACATTAGACCACATCAGATAACGTCACTGTCAATTTACTCTTTTCATGCGGAGTGTCCTTCACATTTTTATCTCGAAACCTTACTTTTGACTGCACTAAAGGGAATCATTGGTTGGCGCACATCCTGCGCCCACACAACGCCCCGGGAATACAAACAGAATGTGACATTGCGTGTACGTGTATGTGGCGACAACCGGACATGCGGACATACTTACACATAAATATTTAATAAAAGAATACCCACATATCTGAGAACAAAGTTCCTTTTCGCCATTATTCCGCAGGGAAGGCAACATGAATTCCTCAGTTTCTTCGGACGAGTAAAAAATATTTACGATCTAACCTCGAAATTTGTCTGCCTATTCCTTTTTCATTTTTCTCGTTGGCATTCCACTTTTGTTAGCAAACTAAAAATTATGCAGGATTTGCATGATTTAAATAAAACTGAGGAAAAATTTCCAAATCGTTCTCATATTCAAATTCAAGGATTCTGACCCAACCATTCTACTTACAAATTTTACAAATTGCTGCAAATGACAACACTTCTTGTCGAGAGACGGGTATTGGAACAAGTCCATTCGCTCGGTGCGGTGTCATTCACAAAGTATACTCGTAGAGTGGTCTTGGGTGAGTCTATCGTGTAATGACGTTACGAGTAGGTTGTACAGTTTTGCGATTGCGTTAGCAGTTGGATGATAGCCAACCAGTGTTACGAATCGAATAAGAGAATATAAATACTCACTCGAGTGCTGAGGACAGATGATACTTGATGTAAATCTTTCCCAACAAATTAAATGATTTTTTTTCATCCACTAATTGTCCGCATTTCCATATATACATGCCCAATATTATATCATTTACGGAACTTCCTTGAAGTAATCAAAAATCTTCAAATTGACTTTGATGCTCTCGGGAAAGGTCAACCAGGACGATGTGCATTCAACACTCACAAATATTGCAAACGTGCAAATGAAGTGATGTACTTGTATGTGCTGTCCCACTTGAACTACTACTTGCAGGATAGCTGTCAATAAACTTCACTCTTGCAGCATGGAATTGCACCGGAAGTGGTCCCACTTAATCCTGTGCTCCACAGTTGACATCATTTGGAGGAATTTAAATGTGGTGGCCAGAGTATTGAAAGTGTGATATTACTGTTGACGGAGGTGGGTGAGTGACCATGTCACTGCCAGATGCGATGACATTGACTTGATGACATACCATATCATTATCCATGTTGAAGTTGAACCTGCGGTCATAGTTTAATTCAGCAACTTTCAGCACATGCAAACCCAATTAGGGAAGCAGTGAAAGCGGGTGTTAAATATATAGAAAGGATACCGTATTCACATACATTTAGGTATAAATGTTTTCTTTTCTATCGTGACGTGGCTGTGGTCGATTATAATTTATATTTCGGCATTCTTCAAAAGTTGTAACAGACGAATGCCTTCCCTTGAGGCATTCGTTTCCATCAATAAAGACTAAGGTTCGGTCTTTCTTGTCATTGCTCATTTATTTTTGCCTTCTGGCACACGCAGGAACTTTTTCTGAAAGAGACCGCTCGCTCCCTTTCGGCTTATCGTTTAGCACTAGGATTGGACGTCATAAAGTAGAACTGCGTCTGTAGGTGGTCTTTGGCAGATCTTTTAGCTAGGGTGTCACATGTGGAGCTGATTTCCACTCCGAAGTAGGTCAACTCCCGAACTTTCTCAAAAACAAGTAAACAAGGTATTTATCTGAAGAAAACATTCTTTATTTTATTTATAAATGACTAGCGGTACCCTGCGAACGCCCTGGTTTCGCCTTAGACTATATTCGTAAATAGATAGTTTATTTTGTTTTGTTTTTTAATTTTATTGCAAACGTTCATCTTTATTCCAATTCAATAGACTCAACTGTTTTCCTTCGACGACGATCGATTTTGGAATCCCATTGAGTCGAGTAATTTATTTTTAAAAAGTTTTTTCTGACTGACTCCAGACCAAACCGCTAATCGTAGAGACATGAGAATTTTTTCGTGTAATTTTTTAATTTTTTCTCAAGGGCACTTTTACCTCTAAGAAAATGTATGCTATAAACATTTTTATTTACTCTCAAGACACTAAACATTTCCCGTGGTGGGAAATAATTGATTTTGTTCATAAATCCTTGTGCCCAATCAAAGGCTAGTGTTGTTACATATTTGAAGTGGCCTATAGACCTGCCACTCTTTCTTTATTTTGTTAACTGTGTTTAAAATAGTATTCAAATTTTCGTATGTGTACGCTCTTGACTCTATCAGCTATTTCGTAAAGAAGTTTTTGTGTGGCATTACAAATCGCGTGAAAACAAGCTTATGTTTTTAAATCAAGTTAATTTTTGCCCTGATGATGTAACATACATATGTGGCAAAGCTTTTATATCTAATCCAATTCAATCCTTCGCCGATGACAGTCTCTAAAAACACATTTGGTCTAATCTACTGGTATAACTTAACGAATCAATTTTGTAACTGTTATAATTTACTTAAATCTTAATAGATCTGCCAAATTGTCATTTGAATTAATGTGATACTTCTGTCTATATTTTACTTTATTGCAAAGGGTGTTTTTTTAGAGGTATAGAACTTCGAATTGAAATAAAACACAAGAAAATCGTTTTAATGTCCATCAATTTGGCTTGGATAATATTTATAAATGTTTAAATATGATTTCGGGTATGTGGCCGCCGCGGCTGGTTCGAATAAATACAAGTCTAGAGGTCCAATTTTCAATCACTTTTTCAATCATTTGGGGCTGTATGTCAGCAATAACGCCACGAATGTTGGCTTCCAGGTCCCCTAACGTTTCTGGTTTGTTGGCGTAGGCGAGCGACTTCACATATCCCCAAAAAAAATAATTCAATGGTGCCAAACCAGACGGTCTTGGTGGCCAATTGACAGGTCCATTCCGCGAAATTATGCGCTCATCGAATGTTTCCTTCAATAAATCGATTGTGACGTGCACCGTGTGGCATGTAGCGCATCCCCATCCAATTCGGGAACAAAATAGTCGGTTATCATGCCTCTATACCGGTCTCCATTAACGGTAACTGATTCTCCAGCATCATTTCGGAAGAAGTATGGCCGAATGACTCCACCAGCCCATAGAGCACACCAGACAGTCGGGTTTTTGTGGATGTAATGGCGTTTCAAGGGTCTCATGTGGATTCTCTTCACTCCAAATGCGGCAATTTTGTTTGTTGACGTAGCCATTCCACCCAAAATGAGCCTCATCACTGAACAAAATTTTGCGATGAAAATCAGCATCGATATCAATCTCCTTTTCGGCCCTTATACCAAAATTTGCAAGCGTTGTTCATTTGTCAACCTGTTCATGATGAAATGGCAAACCCAACTGAACATAAATGACATTAGAGTTGCCAGATTTGACCACAAAATGTCAGTTTTATCTCTATTCGAAAAACCAACCAGTATCTTTCTGTTATCTGAATGAATTTGTAATAGAGAAACAAATAGAACAGAAGAAAAAGCTAATTTTTTGAAAATATCCAACTCATCAACGCACGTCAGTCAAGGCAATCATAAACCAAGTTCAAACTCACTTTAAAAAGCCTCGAACGATGTTTATTTGATAATACTAAAGGGTGATCCATTTCGAGGTTCCCTACTTTTTTAAAGAAAAAAACACAGAAAATTCAAATTTAATGGAGAATGTTTATTATCATTTGAAAGAACATTCTTTGGCATTTATTTTTTGAAAATTATGTCTATCAAATGTTGGCCGTTGCTACGTCGCAGATGATCCATCCGTTGAGTCCAATTTTCGATCACTCGTTCGAGCATTTCAACTGGTGACTGGCGAATGACACGCGTGATGTTTTCCTCCAAGGCCTGAATCGAAGCGGGTTTGTCGGCATAAGCTTTTGACTTTACATATCCCCACAGGAAAAAGTCTAACGGTGTGATATCACACGATCTTGGTGGCCAATCGACCGGCCCAAAACGTGAAATTATGTGCTCACCGAAATGTTCTCTCAATAAGTCCATTGATTGATGCGATGTGTGGGAAGTGGCGCCGTCTTGCTGAAACCAAATGTCGCCGAGATCACGAGCTTCAATTTCAGGCATCAAATAGTCGGTTATCATGGCACGATAACGGTCGCCATTGACGCCGATTGACGGTTACGCACCGGCATAATTTTTAAAGAAATATGGACCGATGATTCCACCGGCCCACAAACCACACCAAACCGTTGTTTTTTCTGGATGAAGTGGCAGTTCATTCAATCTCTTCAGGTTGTTCTTCGTCCCAAATGCGGCAATTTTGTTTGTTTACATACCCATTGAGCCAGAAATGGGCCTCATCGCTAAACAAAATTTGCCTCGAAAACGTCGGATCTTCTTGGAACTTTCCAAGAGCCCATAGAACGAAGCGATGTCGCTTGGGAAGGTCGAGCGGCTTCAGTTGTTGCACAAGCTGTATTTTGTACGCTTTCAATTTAAGATCTTGACGCAAAATGCGCCAAGTCGTTCCATACGTCAGTCCGAGTTGCTGCGAACGGCGCCGAATCGACTCTCTACGGTCTTCGTGTACACTCTCAGCTACGGCCGCTATATTTTCTTCACAGCGTGCTGGACGTGGTCTATTCGGTCGAATATTATCCAGTAATGAATGCTGGGTCTCAAAATGGGTGATGGTGTTGCGAATAGTACGCTCAGTAGGCCGATTATGTTGACCATAAGTTGAGCGAAGAGCACGAAACACATTCCTCACAGAACGTGAATTTTCATAATAAAGTTGAACAATTTGTAAACGTTGTTCACGCGTAAGTCTTTCCATTATGAAATGCCAAACAATACTAAACAAAAATAACATGACAGCATGACACGACTCACACGTGATCTGTCAAAAAAGGCTATTGAAAAAAGTATCTCTACTTGGATCACCCGTTATATCTTAGTGTTCTAAAGAAACATTTTTGTTTATGCATTTTATGCAAGATTATACAATGTTTCAATTGGGTTACCATTATTCATATGTCAGGCAAAAGTTCTTAAAATAGAAGTCTGCATCAGTCGCGAGCATATTTCTCCCCAACAGATGGTTTCAAATGATCATTTTAGATTCGTGTTATTTGCTATTTAGTACAGAACATATTAGAGAAGCTATTTTTCATGGCTGAAAGTACAACATACCACATGTGCAGCACCTACGTGATTCAGTTAAGTCTCTAATTTATTTGCTCTTCCTTTTGAATTGAAACAAATGATACAAGATAGCGACGGATGACTCACAATAACTTATTTGCTTTCCTGCAATAAACTGCAATAAACATGACTTCAAACAATATATGTATTTTATACGAACTATTTGCGGTATACATAGGTGACGTGAGAAGAGATAAAAAATCACTAAAGCTGTTAGCTGAGCTAAACGACATATTAAGACTTCATCTTGCCGATTTTTGACACATCCTTAAGCAGTTTTTCGGTCACTTGTCACCATGTCAGACTTTGTTAATTACCTAAGCTGTTACCGCAGCCGACAATAAATCATCTCCAAATCCTGCCCCTTCTGCCCGCCTTAATGAATATTAATCAATTTTAGCTTTCACATCCACAAAAAGAGAAAAAAAATGTATTTATTTGGTTTTTTTTTGATTGCTTCCTATTTCAGATAAGGATACCAGACGACTTGAAGAAAGGAGAAACATCAGCACCAAAGCCGCCAACCTACCCACCTCTCACAAAGGACACATCTTCATCTTCACAGCTTGAGGACAGGAAAGGGGGTGCACACACTCAGATAAAACGGCACCGCCATATACCACCCAACGAGGAACGAAATAAAATATTTATCATACCAAAAATAGGGAAAAGAAAATATACATCACGAACGACGAAAAAAATGGGGTTACCACCATCACCTCTAAGGCGAAGAAGCTGTCTGATTGTGACAACCGTAATTGTCTTGGTGCCTTTCACAGTGCTGGTGTTAATTGTCGGTCCAGGTGAGTTCCGATTTCATTGCTATACATAACGACTGTCGCCAGTTCGCTTTGTGTTCATTATCCTTTTTTTTTTTTAATTAATTAAACCGGTCATCTATATGGGGTAGGAGTGGCAAAGAACAATGCCAACAATTGAAGAAGGTCATGCGATGTCGCTCTCCGGGCAATTGCCAGATATAATGCCTTTTGTCATCATCGAATCGGTGTGGAAGTGGTATGGAGGACAATCATTCATGTGGGTCCTGTACCGCTGGGAGAGCAAAGCGAATTAAAATGAAGTGAAATATGTATGCACATTTAATTCCATTAAAAATGCAAACTACACCCATATTTGCTGTGTATGGCGACGACGCCGGCAAACAGAATGGAACTAAAATTACATAATCATTTTCGAATGACAAACTAGGGATATGGAGTGTAATTTGATTTTAAGTCACGAGGTCGTTGTTAGTTACGATGACATCGTTAGGATGTACTTCCGCGCACAAGTTTTGGTTTTGATGAATAGATACTAGAGGGTGTATCATTGAGAATGTTCGCGAGTTCATTCCGCATCCGTGAGTCTGATGCATTCGTGATTTATTGAATTTCTTTGAGTTATGTATGCTCTTAATAAGTTTATCAGCCTGGAAATAGATCGTCATTGCCATTAGTGTGTAACATTTGGAGCGATATAGCTTCGGGGCTAAATTATGACCTCGTTAATAAGTCATATGTTTGGAGAGATTTGAGTATTTACTCTTTGACAGAGCAATACGACCTCAACCAAAAAGCCCCTCCGAATTTTTCTGGCCCTTTTGGTTTAGGTCCCTCTCCAATTAGGGGCATCACCTGAGGCAATTTTACAGTTTTTCATCCTAAAACATATATTTTCTTTTGATGGCAGTAATGTTTTGCCGGGAACAGTACAGAATCTGCTCAGATTTGCACTGTCACTGTCCTTATTTCGTTTGCTTGGGCGTTGACATTGGATGTAACCCTTGACATCTTCATCTTGATGCCACTTTCACAGGAAAGTTACCACAAGCAAAACTGTCGTAAGGACTCTATAAATCGCGTGATCTTGATTGCAAATATTGAATGTTTCAGTTAGCAAGTCTAGAAGCGGTTGGAGAAGGACTGTTTATCTTCTTATATGGCGTATAATCCACATGTGCGCGGATAGGTTTGGTAAGCAAATAAAAGGAGCTTTGTAAAAATCTAGACCACTCTCCCCATGAGTCTTCTGTCACATATTTAACTCCTGGGTTGGTATTATTAATCCCATATTTTTGGTTTGCCCAGATGATGATCAATTTATCTTGCAACTTGTCAAAAGTTTCCTCCTTTTTTGTTTTTGTTTTGCAAATTCCCTCACCTGATGTTTGGCATTATTCTACAAAACGCTGCCTGCGTTGGCAACGATTTAAACTATTATTAATCATTACTCCCTGTTGATGTTATGCATATATTCATTGCATTGCATAATTTATAAGTAAAATCAAAACAATGCACAAATTTTCCGTTCAACATTAATTACATGCACTCCAGCTGTATTAACAAGCCGTCCCTTGTCTGCAGGAGCTTTGTACAAGGCCAAAGTTCATTCATAAATAAGCGACGCAAGTCAAAATAAATTACCAGTCTGAAAATATCGCACGCAAAAGGCAACTTTGTTTTCTCAAATACATATTCATTGTCATGCCTCTGGTAAGATTATTTTCCCACATAAATATTCAAGAAATAAATTAATTTCGCCATAGCTGCCACAATGTTGCTATCATATTTTTGATTGATTTAAGAGTTTTTCGAAAAAGGGAAATATCCTTCCTGCTTGCAGGCAGGCGCTCCATCAATATGGGAAACAAATTTTGTCCAATAAAATGTGTGCGTGTCCTTCTGGCTATATCGAATTGCTCCCTCATTTGTCAATCTGAATTGATGCTGGAATATGATTTTAGAGGACATCAAGATTTGAAATTCCAGAGAAATGGTCAAGTGCAGATGTTTGTGTTAATGGGAATGCCATTCTTGTTTTGAAAAAAAAGTACACAAAATCCGCTAGAATTTGAAACTTTGTAATCGGAGAAACAAAATTTTCCGAGGGTTTTTCTTCGACTGTACTTGATGTCATTGTCTTAATATTAAAGAGAGAAAATCTTAATGTTTATTGTTACTAACTAAGGTAAGGCTACTCTAAGAACTCTTAGCTAAATGGGCTAAATGCTCTAGACTTATGTAAATGATTAACTGAACTTGTTCCGTTCACCAGAAATTATAAAATATCAGCCTTCATAATTATTATGCTCTGCATTATAGTGGAAAGCAAATTGAACTGAAACAAGTATACACAGGAAATAATAAAGCAGGCAAGGGTAGTAGGTAGAAAGTGTAGGGACTTCTATTATAGACAGATTATGAGGCTATTGTCTAGTGGAGAGCCATAAACAAGGGAACAATACAAGTCACTTATCCAGGTGAACTATCGGCAATTGCTGATGGTTTCAAAGCCATAAACCGCACGGGATACAGAATCTATAAGTCTAATCTAAAAGTAAAGGGTGATTTTTTAAGAGTTAAGTTTTACAGGTTGGCAGCACTGGTGAGTAATGGCGTCCAAACGTCATCTGTCAAAGTGAAAAGTTTTCACCATACTCTGCCATTTAAGCATGGAAAGACTTACAAAATCATCAAATTTCGTGCTCTGCGAAAAATGTGAAAATCCGCTGTTTAATCTAAAAATTGTGTTCAGCGATGAGGCTCATTTCTGGCTCAACGGATACGTAAATAAGCAAAACTGTCGCATCTGTAGTGATAAACAGCCACATGCCATACAAGAATTACCAATGCATCCCGAAAAAACGACAGTTTGGTGTGGTTTATGGACGGCTGGCATTATCGGTCCATTTTTCTTCAAGACGACTGTGGAAGAAATTACCCTGAACGGCGAACACTGTCAAGCCATGATACGCGACTTTTTGTTGCCCCAGTTGGCCGAGTTGAACTTGGTTGATATGTGGTTTCAACACATGCCACATGCCACACAGCTCGTGAAATAATGGAAATGTTGAAGGATGAATTTGGTGAGCCGCTTATCTCTCGAAATGGACCTGTGAGTTGGCCGCCAAGATCATGCGATATAACATATCTTGATTATTTCTTGTGGGGTTATGTAAAGTCGTAAGTCTATGTGGACAAGCCGAACACGATTGAAGCCTTACAGAATAACATAACACGCGTAATTCGTGGAATACAGGCCGAAATGCTCGAAAAAGTGACGCGAAATTGAACCTTCCGAATGGACCATTTGAAATGTAGCCGCGGACAACATTTATATGAAGTTGTCTTCAAAACGTTACGTTACGATTAAAATACAAATTTTGAATATTTGATGCAAATTTGAGTGTTTTATTCAATTTTTAAAAAAACTACCCTTAAAATATCACTCTTTACTTGCTGAAATTTAGGCTGCAGAATTACTGCTTATAAAACTGGTATCCAACATGGGTAACCCCGTTAACATTGACTAACAGTCTGCCCTTAAGTCGCAGGAATCATGTGCCATCGAAAGTCATTATGCATGCAGAACCGCGTGAGACTTTGTTCGTTGCCTGGATACAGTAACATAGAGGGTAAGGTGAAGGGAGAGAATTGCATCCGAAAAACCTAAACAAAGATAAAATTATGGAAAGTGTCACGAAAATGGTTAGTTAAAGCTTCATTGTTCAAGGTTTGTTTTAACCCAACCTACATAAGAAGAGAACTTTAGTAACTGAATCTGAATATGATCAAACTCAGGATGACAATTGCCCTCTTAAAAAGCTTTGTTTTTTGTACAATTTACGCGCACGAAAGAGGTTTTGAATCATAACAAATTGTTATCGCGATAAGCCTATTATGGTGCCATAACCCTACTTACCTTAACAGAGCAAAGAGTATGTTGATTGAAAACATTAGTTTCCTTTGTAAAAACATCCTCAAAATCAACTCCAGCTCTTTTGAAGCATTCCGCGCGTTCAACAAAACAGTTGATGGACTATTTACTGTGTTACAAGTTGTCCCCTAGAGCAAAATTGTGAAATACTGCAATCATTTGATAACTGTAGTGAATTGAATAAAAATACTTACTTTGACTTTAATATTAAATTCCCAGTCTATTTGAAAGTCTTTTGTGAGACATTCATTTAAAGCTGTCAAATGACTTTAAATAAAGAGAATGCAATACTTTGCAACTCTTTGATTTCTTCTTGAAATGTTTTACAGTCATTGAATTCATTTAATCTTTTGAATTCATTCGATTTATTGATTGTGAATTTGCACCGACACGAAACATGTCCTCTTGTTATGTTGAATGATTGCAATTATTATCTACAAAATTAATTTGTATTAGGTCACACGTCTGTAGTTTCCTCTGGTAGAACACGTTGTATAGAGATGAAAAACATCAATAGTGTCTAGAACAAATCAAGTACTTTGTAAATCGAGATTCCTGACAAATGTCAATACAATTTTAAATTTTTCCCAACAGGCAAGTAATTATCATCTTTATCTGCACCTTCTGTTATTCTGGTACAAGACATTCGTTTGTTATTGAACATGTGGTTACTGTGAAAGATTAGAAACATTTAACTATAGATAACGGAATGGTTTTACTTTTATCGGTTATTTTACTGTGAGAATGGGAATCACAATGGGAATGAGACGATATTAGTAGCGAGCAGGTGGAACTAATTTGTCCGAACTACACGGTTTTTTCCCCTTTTTATTCAACACTCCCTTCCTATTAGAAGTCTGAGACACTGTATCCTTCTCTGTTCTATGGTCATAATGGTTTAGCCTATTGTTAAGCATACACAAGTCATGGGTTCGTGTAAATCTTTAATTTGTGATCCCTCACACACTAAAAAAATTATTATGATTAATTAAATATAAGGTTTGTGTAATTGACATGGTGTCACAAGAGGTTTTGAATAATTTCTGATTAAAAAAAATAGATTGGTAACAAGGGGTTGCTTGTGAAATAGTCTTTAGGACAGAGATTCTGCTGAAATCTGTAAATTTTTTATTGATAAGGCCCATCCTGCTCTCTGTCCTCCAGCACATTTCCCGACATAATGGGACAACCTTTAGTTAAAATGCTCTTGTGACATAATGCGAGATACACAAAGATTCTCTTCATGATAACTTTAATGGATGCTGCTTAACCCAATGCTGTCAGATTAGCCCCTTGGAATCCCGTCACATGCCTACTTATTTCGCCAACGGAAATAACCTTAATGTCAATATAAATAAAGAAATCCAAAAAACGTATCACTCTTTAACTTCCTGGATCCTTTTGATCCAGGGCCCCGCGTCAGCATACCTTAATTTTTCAGGTTTCATAATTTGTAGCTCAAAAAATACGAACTGCGAGTACTTCGCTTCAAACATTACACAAAATGAGTTATTAATTTATTCGGGAAGAAAAACCAACTAATCCTTTAAAAAACAAATTTCATAAAGCGCACAACACTATTTAGTATAATATATTTTTCTTTAAAAAGGGCGTCTTTCTGCTCTTCCCAAAATTTCATTCATCGGGAACAATGGACCGAAAGGACGATTCATCGTAGTAAAGAGTATTTTATATAAAAAAAAAATTAAATAAAAACAACAAAAATAATTCTCTGCCGCAATTCCTTTGTTCGTTTATTGAAAAAGGACTGACGGCAGACGATGAATATGAGAAGAGCTTTCGTATAGGGGCAATACGGACAGACAAACTATGTAGAACGAGTTTGGTAGGGGACAAAAAAAAAATTAATATATGTATATGCCTTGACTGCATTGAGCAGGATTAAATTTCACTATTATCATGTATAATCTAGGATGGCATTTTGTACGGGTATTCCTTCAGATAATACTGCTACCGCCGCGCCGAAGGGAAAAGGTAAAAGAATTTTGTCGTTTTAAAATACTAGTATCTGCGCTGGGACGTAAGACTTTGTTTGAATTGTGAACTAACGAATAAGAGATGAGTGGTTCTAGGATCAATTTAGGATTTTTTTTTCATTATTTTACCGCTGCCAGAGGTGGTTTTCTTTTCATAAACGAACAAAATGTGCTTTGGGATATTTTTCTCGTCGCTTAAGTTATACGTACCTACCTATATTGCAGAGAAGAATAATAAAATGGATATAAAAGATATATCTTTTGCAGTGGACTGGTGAGGAAGAAGTTACAGCATTCATGGCTTGACGAAGAAGTTATTTTCAATAAGAAAAATGGTTTGGGTCATTGACTGGGGATTATTTTGTAGGTGCTTTTCCTTAAATCACAGTTGTTCAAACATTTTTGGTGATAATATAGAAACGATGACTCGACGTTTAAATCATAAATAACCATGAGGATGAAGGCAGCGATGTACTGGTGCAGATTTAAACATGTAACCTCTCACTTAGAAGTCCAATGCACTGGTTTTATAAACTTTTTATTTGTATTAAATTATTGTCAATTTTTGTGCCCTCTGCTTTTCTCCTTTGTTTATTATAATACAAACATTTCAAGATCCTCCGCTTTGTGTTCGTTTCCTAATACAACCGTGTTTTTTTGGTAAGCGTATCTAAGATTGCACAGAAGAACGCTCATCGCCGCTTATGGAATTCATCAAAAAGACTTAGCATCATCGATATCTATGAAATCTAATGACAAGTTATGTAATGCCAATGGAAAATGGAAAATGCAGAAAAAGCACATTCAAACCCAAGTCATTTCTGAACCACTTATCCGATAGGGATCAAATTTATACTACTAAGCCGCAATTTCAATACCCTAGATATGAGTCTAATTAAGTTTTCCAAGTGGGTATTATTTTAAAATTTCGTTCCATGTTCTGATCGAAAATCGAAACCAGATATATGTTAAGACACGAGCTGTTTTTGAACCACTTATTCGATATGGACAAATAATTACTATTTAGTATCAATGTTCTTGCCCCAACTGGTAAAAAAAAGGAACTGATTGAATTGATATTCAAACTTAAATTTATTTTTGTCAATTATTTGACATTTTTTAAGAATTCATCGCAAAAGTTCACTCAAAACTTGTAAAATGGAATTTGGAAGCACTAATCTATAGGATCCGCCAAATAACTTTTTTTTTTGAAAATGCTATAAAAAAAAAACTATTGAATATTTTCTTAAATTTATTTTTTTAGTTGAAAGTACAATCCTTCCGGTTATTAATGGAAAATAATTTCATCCAAATGGCTGCCTCGGCTGGCCATGCAGTAGCCTACACGCTCGGTCCAATTTTTAAGCACATTATCGATTGTGTGCAGCTGTATTTCACCAATGGCTTTACGAATATTGTCCTTTAAAGCGTCAATTGTCTCTGGCATGTCGGCGTAACACTTATCTTTTACGGCACCCCACAAATAATAGTCCAACGGTGTCAAATCGCAGCTCCGCGGTGGTCAAAAGACATCAGCTCTGCGGCTTATAATGCGATCTTCAAAAACTGGTAGGATCTTCAAAACATCGAGTGAAGCACGTAGCGCCCTCCTGTTGAAACCAAATGTTGCCAATATCCTCCTCTTCAATTTTTGTGAACAAAAATTCGTTCAACATGGCCTGATAACGATCGCCATTGACTGTAACGGCGACTCCTTGCTCAATTATGCCTCTGGACCAAAATCCGCACCAAACAGTGACTCGTTTTGGGTATATCGTAAATACGCTTACCAAAAATACACGGTTTATGTTGTTTAACCCTAAGATTAAATCTAACTCAAATATCATACATTTGTCATGCAGCTCAAGTCCTCCTGGTGTAGTTGTGATCTCTAGAGCCAGATCCTACTTTAGGGATTGTTGGGAAAAAGAAAAAGACTGTCTTCGATTGCTGTTGCTTCATGCTTCATGCGATTACTTCAGGAAGTATGATTTAAAGTCCGTCGATCGTGGACGTCGTTTTATTTCAGGCAGCACATTCACATAATAAAAATTTACTTAAATTGAGACTGAATGTTTGGATGAAACGCAAGTAACCTGTGATTTTATCTCTGATTATTTTAATAAGATGAAATCTAAATCTAGTCAGACTCTGTAATGTTCCATTGTACTTCCAAGTCCAAGTCCAAGGAGAAATCCTCTTTTTAGTACCTAGTGTTTCGAGAATCGAAATGTTATTCGTAGCGTGCGTCGTTGTTCCCCGTTGTATATTTAAACTTTACCTCCTGAATCACAAGACGACGGGCGGTACACCAACCCAAGGCCACCCTGTAAGCCGGCGTTGACCATAATATGTGGTGCTGGTGTATTTTTTTTTTAATTCGAGACTAGATCATTGACCAGCAATCTCGTAAGGCACAAGTTCTGCCCGGTCTGAATAGCATTTTTGTTGTTTATCGATGAAATGGACAGACCATCATTTAATTCTGGTTCGTTTTTTTATGAAACTGATTGAAACTATTGCTTAACGAATTTCAATTGGAAATATCTGACACTAAACTGTCATTGAAAAATTTTCAAATAAATTGGAGTAAACGAAATTAGTATGGATTCTAGAAATATAGTTGGTCTACAGCAAAAATTAGTTTATAAACTGATGAAATAAGAACCGCTATATATTTACCATTTTTTTAAGAAGCTAAATCAAGTTAAGAGTAGACAAAACTTCCGCATTTGGTCAGATGAGTAAGCTCAGGCAATACAACAGCTGCCAATGCAATCGGGGAATATTTCGCTCGTATTTTTCCAAGGATGAAAGGTGGAAACATCGGCCGCTATTGTTCAATGATTTCGAACTTTTATTTGGTAAAATGCACGAGCGACGGCGCTACATGCCACACAGCATGCGAATCGGTGGACCAATTTGAGAAATGGATTTGGTTAGCAATTTTTCTTTTGCTTCGAACCGTTGAATAATTTTCTTTCTTGGGATTCGACGCCTTTAGACTATTTTGAATACAGAAACGTCAAATTACTTGTTTATGCCTACTATCCATCGTCAATTGGGTCCTTGGAAGACAACAAAACAAATGTTTTTAGCGAGATACCGCTCGAAAAAGTGACGCAAAATCGGACTTTTCGTATGGACATCTTACACCAAATGCATAAAAAATTACTCATAATAATAAACCTTCAAAAAAAATATTGCTGTAAAATCGGAAATGGAAGTTGAACTAGTTCCTGTTCCTGTTCCTGTAAATTGACTTTATTTTTTATTACTAGAAAATCGATTAGACCTTAACTGTCATAGTCCGTCGGCGGACTCAGTGTCGTTGAATTTCAGCCAACAAGTAGGTCTTCACAGAGGGAAAATATCGTATATTAGTTCCTTCATTTTACGCTATTTGGGATTCCATGGTCTGACTTATTTTATTAGGTTTTGTACGTCAAATCTTTTTTGTGACGTTGTTGTTGTTTTGTTTGTTTGTTATTTTTGACATAATATAAATCCAAAATAAAAGAAAGCAATTTCACAATAAAACAAAAATTTTAATTTTAATTACTTAAATAATAAATAAAATCCAACAGCAAAGATATTTTTCCTTTCATAATCACGCTGCTTTATTTCAAAGCATTTCTATTGAAATGTACAACGTTCGCAGCGGAAGCTGTCATAATTATTTCGCATAAGCCAAAGTATCCAACCAACAATCTTTCGAATAGCTACAAAATTCTTTTAATGCCGCACAAACTAAATAATTACCTAAGCATTTATCTCCAGCAGAACTGCGCAAATACACTTGAAAGGCCCCTTTGGAACGCCCATGGAACGTATCTAATGCGAATGTTTAAACAAACACTTTGTCTGAGATAAATATTTGTCATGGAAATAGAACGCACCATTATGCCGGTTCCTCGCTCGTACGTGCCTCTATATTTCCATCCACCTCCACCACCTTGTCGATGTGAAAACGATTAGAAAACGATTTTTCCCATTCAAGATCAATGCTAAGTATTTGCAAACTGCTTTTGATCCATATGCATGCATACCTAGTCAGTCTCTATCGCAATCTCTAATAAAGTGATTCATCGGAATTGGGTTATGTAAAAAAGAAAAATAGCTTCACCTGTGCGCTCATTTTACGTGAGAAATTTCATCGCTTAATATAGATAGGTATACAACAAAACAAGGGAAGGTCCACATTTTACGACGCAGTGTGGACTCTGGAGTAGAGGTGAGCCTATGAACTGTGCTCATACATATTATGATCCCAGTCACAAGTCGTACTTTTGGCACACAAACAGTGACTGGCATGCGCTGACGAACCTCATTAACAATTTAACGAACTCGAGTACACAAAGTAATTAAATTGCAAAGGTGTATAGTAACGAACCTATTACGAAAGGAAAGACTAGTTTGCCGTCCTGCTATACCGGTATTATTGGTTTCTGATTAACGCTTTGATGTGAACTGCTCTTGCTGCATTACGAGCGATTAGATTAGTCAATTGGTGGGCATCAGTGATGGAAGCGAAGGTGTACCATGTGGGAAACAAAGGTTTCGCGCACACAATGGAGATCTTAATTGGCACTTTGATAAGCGTTTAATAAGCCCTGTTGAAATTTCGACATGTTAATTTCGAGTAAATGAGGCGAAGTGATATGATAATTATCAGATGTGAATGTTTGCACGGTCAAAGGATTTACGGATAGCGGTGTATTCATGTGTACCCCGTGAAATGGTTGGTGTAATCACTAATAAGATACGGTAGTAAGAAATTAGAAGCGATTGGTTTGTCTTCTATTCCATCTTAGATTTTCTTCCCCACAAAGACGGCAAGTTGATCCTATCTCTTAAAAAACATATAACCAAGAAAAAGTTGCCTTAAACTTTAGATCATTGACGAATTTTGATCAAATGATGCCAAACACCTATCAGAAGTCATGGTGAACTCGAATGCAGGAAATTGATAAAGGCCTTCTTCGACTTACATTAGTTCAAGAAGCGGAAACTAGACACAATAGGGGACTGCTGAATTAGAATCCTTGAGATACAGTTGTGGAAAACTTTGCAATCAATCTATTGACGAAAGACCAGCGGCTATCATTTAATTTCTGAGTTCTTATAAGCAGTAATGCCTATAAATCTAGCCGTGTTAAACTGTAAGTAATGTAAGACGACTTATGCTTTTGGGCAAATTCTATGGAAGTAAAGGGTCTGCCATCTAACGTTTTTTTTCAACTAGTGCTTATTTTGCGAATGGTAACACTTAGCTCATTTGACAGATAATTAGTTTTATCCTTCCGCTGAACGAATATGGTTGTGTATACGCTTGAACAACGCTGGGAAATATTGCGACATTACTTTGAAAATCATGCTAATGTTGCAGAATGTGTGCGAAAATTGCGTACGGATTTTGGAAGAAGAGAAGCACCGTCAGCTCCGTATGTTCGTTATCTTGTGAAAAAACTGAAAGAAACTGGCATCCTCATCGATAAACCAAAGCGTGAAAAGCCAACATGTCGGAGACTTCATTGAGACGAATTTTGCATAAAGACCTTGGTATGACGCCATACAAAGTCCAATTGGTTCAGGAGTTGAAGTCAACTGACCATTCAATGCGTTTTCGCTTCGCTAAGTGGGCCTGCGATCGACTTAGAGAAGATGCCGATTTTGCCAAAAAAATCATCTTTTCAGATGAAGCTCATTTTGATCTTGGCGGGTATGTAAACAAGCAAAATTGTCGCATTTGGGGCACAGAAAACCCGCACGCATACATTGAAAAGCAGAATATACCCAAAACGAGTCACTGTTTAGTGCGGATTTTGGTCCAGAGGCATAATTGGGCCATTTTTTTTCGAAAATGAGCAAGGAGTGGCCGTTACAGTCAATGGCGATTGTTCACAAAAATTGAAGAGGAGGATATTGGCAACATTTGGTTTCCACAGGACGGGGCTACGTGCCACACAGCCGAAGCTACACTCGATGTTTTGCGCCCTGTTTTTGAAGATCGCATTATCAGCCGCAGAGCTGATGTCGTTTGGCCACCGCGGAGCTGCGATTTGACACCGTTGGACTATTATTTGTGGGGTGCCATAAAAAATAAGTGTTACGCCGACATGCCAGAGACCATTGACGCTTTAAAGGACAATATTCGTGAAGCCATTGGTGAAATACAGCTGCACACAATCGATAATGTGCTTAAAAATTGGACCGATCGTGTAGGCTACTGCATGGCCATCCGAGGCAGCCATTTGAATAAAATTATTTTCCATTATTAACCGCAAGGATTGTATTAACCGCAAGGATTGTACTTTCAAATAAAAAAAGAAATTTGAGAAAATATTCAGTAGTTTTTTTTTATAGCATTTTCAAAAAAAAAAAAAAGTTATTTGGCGGTTTTATGTTCGCGAAGCGGTCTTTCTTGTTGTGTTGAATATTGACACTAGAATATATTTTCTTGGCTGGAGCATTTTTGTTCACTACATCCAAATTCTGGTACATTTCATAGTGTTTACTTTTATTATCTTCCATGCGACCTCTCGATCAAATATCCGGTCAAAGAAGTTTCCGATTGCAAGACTCGAATATTAACTAATGGGCACTTTTTTTGTTGAATCTCCACTAAGGCTGAAGTTCACACCGAGGCACTTTTGAAAATTACTTAACTATCAGACATTATGTCAACTTTCAACAGTTATGTGTCAGATAAAATTTGTGGGTCTGAATATCAGAGATAAACTGCTTTGGGAGCTACATTGCTTTAAACCTTATAATTCATTTGACTCATTCATTTGCCTCACACAAAGTCCAAAAGAGCTCTGACCCATTAGTCTATCATAAAAAATAAATACATATATATTATGCGTAAGCCGCACATATCATAAGACCTAAAGCCTAGCTTTTGGTACGAATGGAAGGGACCTACAGTTTAATGTCGATTCGGAACGGCAATTTATTTTTGAGGAGCTTCTCATGATAGTTATTTTTCATGGATGTTTATCAGACCTTCGCAAGAGGTGGGGCAGCGAATATAAACTTTCAGGTGGTACTGGTCGGATTTGAACCGGAGACCTCTAAAGTACTTAACGACTGAGCTACCGCACCCACTTAGGCTAGTAGTTCCCCTCTTTTTCTTCCTCACCTCCATTTAACGACTGGTCCGCCGGTGGGGTTCGCCAGTTCGACTTCAAAAAATATCTGCAGGCCTCTCGATTTTGGATCTTACCATCAATTAAACGCTGATGTTTCTGCATTTGTGTGATCCAGGAGTTTTTAGGAATGCCTCTTTTACACGATTGTAAGGGAACGTTGATTTCCATTGCCTTTTTGAGGGGGTTTATAGGATCCCTCCTTTGAACATGATAATATCAACTAAGTCAGTCGTGCTCCAATTTTTTCGAGATCGGTTCTTTGACGTGAAGGCTTCCTCGGCTTTATCACTTTTTCTAAAAAGCGTGAAACCTTAGAGCCTACGGTGGATCATGAGCAACTAAGAAACTAAATTAGTGGATACATCTCTGCTCATCGTATTAAAATTAAGTATCAACTTATCTGCGATTGTAGATGCATTGAGTGCAATTCTGAAGGTATGAAACCGCTGGAACATCTGTCAGTAGAGAATCTTTGAAAAGTGATATTTATTTGCCTCTTCTCTAGGTAAAAATATTAAGTAAAAATAAAAGTATGTATAATCAATTGAAGAAGGTATTTAAAATAGCTACAATAGTCTTCGACTTCTTACATTTGTATTAGCTTATAGAGTGGTTTTTCGGTGAACTGCCTAAATAAAGCGATTAATCATGTTAAGATTACATATTTTTAACTGTCTATTTGTGGATTATTATTCCCTTGACACAACATGTGAAACGATAAGACAGATATGGTCCAAGCTACCCCGGTCTTCCCAAGAACGAGATCGGTCCATGTTATATGAGAAGAACTGGTGAACATTTTTTTCAGATCCATGTCACTACGATCAAAAACATTTGGCTAAGTATTTCGGCAGCTATTTCTACCTAACTTTTACTTTCCACTTAACTACACCTAGCCTTCGTTCACACTACGTCCATTCGATGCGAGTTTTTTACGCAAGCGATTCAATCTAATAGGAGACAGGAGTTCAAAAGAAGCTTTTTCCATTTGATTTTTTCACGGTGGTGTTGGGAATTCATCCTCCATCTTGACTCTACAAGACCTGCGCACAACTGCCAAAGTGCTGACTTTTTATAGAATGCAGTATAAGCAGAAGCGCTAATACCTCACGTATTCGATAAAAAAAGAAGCTAGATTTCCGGTATAGTAAAAATCGCCGTGTAAACATAGGTTTAGATAACTTTGCCGGAGAGGGTCCTTCGGCCCGATCTCAGAAACAGTTGGTATTGTTGCCTTTATGTAACACAAGTAGTTGCGATTTGAATTTAATATGCACCCCACTGATTTCCAGGCATGTCACCCCACATAACTGCAAAGGTACACACTTTTTATACACTCTAAAAGAATGTTAAATTTGTTGCAAGGTTCATCAGCATGTTAAAACTGCCTAGATTTGTATGGCCTTGCCAAAATAGAAAATAAATTAATGTTGATTGATTGATAGATTGATAGACAAACTGAGTGAAAGACATAAACTTGCTCATTAAACAAGTTTTGGTTAAACAATATCAAACCGTTGACACTTTTATTACATTTACTAGCTGTTAACATTTTTAAAACCCATAATTCTGCTGAAAACATAAATTAATTTGTTCATTCAAGAGATAAAGATGGAGTATTCTCCCAAAATCAAATTTCAGTGTGAAAAGAAAATATTTAATTTTGTGCTAATTTTATAAAGCCTACACATCGACATTTTGCTTTCAGTCAAACACATTCATCCAAATGTCAAAAATGACATTTTAATTTTATATATGCCTTCAGAGACGTTTTAATTAGTCATGTTTTTGGATCGGACATACATAAATGACAGCTCTCAGCTGAAATGAGTGAGAGAATAAAGTCGCGTGACTAATCGTCAGGTGCCTAATACGATATTGGTTCACACATTAAATATAATTAAGTGCGCTACTGGGTCATACAAAACTATGTTAGTTTATAAGATACGTTTTTTAAGTAAATCTTTAAAAAATAGTTCGAAAGTATGCAAATGGTATGTAAGTTTTTTGTGGTAGAAGATCAGATTCGACTTCTTTTACACTCATCACAGGTATTCAACTATAAAAAAAACATATCAAAATCAGAAGAGCCGTTTAGGTAAAAATAAACTTTTCTAAAAAAAATTAAAATTATTTTTGAAATAAATATTTTAGAGAAATTATTAACAGTATTTCCAGAAAATACAAGGTAAAAGAGGACTCTTTGGTGTCTTTTTCAAATTCCATCTGCAAAAGGATAAGTTACATTGAAGACGAAATAGTACCAATAAAAAAATATAAGAATATGGAACGAGTAAGCAATGAGAAAAATTAAGATTGATATATACTCACAGATGACAAAAGTGTGCAATTGAATAAGTTTGAACGTTGAGGGAGGGACACAGTGGAATGCAATAAGTACTTGGAAATTTTAGATGTTCAAGTCGGCTTTTATTTTTCAGTTAATTACTTTATTTAGTAAAAAAGTTTAACCAAAATGGTCGGTCATAAGCCACTCTAATGCACGGTAAAGGGAAAGTTACAATGTTCGGAATCCTCTCTGGTCCAGCACTCGGCGCCGTATAGCAGAACTGGCAGTATAAGGGTTCTGTAGAGCATGCACTTTGTCCTTCGAGTTAGGAGTTTTGAACCCATTTGATTTGCCCAACCGAAGTAGCAGCGGTTTCCTAGAGTAATTCTTCGACGGATGTCATTGTAGATGGCCGAGGTAGATGAACTCCTTAACTACCTCGAAGTTGCTGCTATCAACAGTGACGTTTTGTCCTAGTAGGTGGACAGATAATTGTTTGTTTGTTGATAGCATATATTTAGTCTTATAATATATTATATTTAGCCCGAAAACAGCTGAACAAAAATAAAAGTACGGTCCACAACAGTTTTTCGATCGACAAAAGTCTGCTTAAATTGAGCTGCAGCCACATTGAGCACATCGAAAAGATTTGTCTGAAGGGGAAATGTTTTCCTCTAACGTTGTTGCAATTTTTAATCGAATACTAAAGAGAAAGCTATTGCGATCGAGAGCAAATATCGAACTCAACCTGAGTATGAGGGATGATATTACGACTATAGAGGAGTCCAAAAAAGTGTTTTTTTTTTTTTTTGGTGAAAATCACTTATAACTATTTTTCTAGAAAATGGTTCCAACGATTTTGGTCTTTTTTGTACTAAGGATACTTGGGATGGACCCAAAATATACTCATATATACTCAGCATACTCAGTTTTCAGTTTCGGAAAAAAATCTATTAATGGTAATTTATAAAACCGCCAATATCACGAAAACTAACAAAGCGAACTCCAAAACATTTTACTTTTTTTTTAATACTATTATTCGAATAAATTTGCATACTTCGATTTTTGTAAAAAAAAATTTTTTTATATAACGATTTTCTAAAATTTAAATTAAATTCTTTTTCTTAAAAACGGCTCAAACGATTTTAATTTTTTGTATTTTGAACAATTGTGTAAAAATTGTTCAATGTGCGAAATTACATCAAAATCGTAGGTGCCGTTTTCGAGAAAATCTAATTTTGCAAAACCTAAAGAGTGATTTAAATAAGTTTGTTACCAGTAATTTTCCGTTCAAAACGCATCTCATACTCTGAGAGAGTTTCATATGATGCAGTCGTGTACTTTATGTTTGGGGTTAACAAGCAGGATTTTGTGATAATTTATGAATTTATACAAATTTGTACGAATTTTCATCTACATCTATGCTGGGTTTCTGAAATGTAAAAATATACCTAGAAACTCGGCAATTTATTAACCATTTGTATGGTAGTTAATTGAAAAAACCAATTGAAGCTAGCGATATACTACTACAACAATTGCAAACAGTAAATTTAAATGAAATCTGCTGTCAACCCATTTCGGCAGGCGACAGAAAAAAGAAGAAAATGCAGACAGGCAGACGACCTCATTCACAGTTGACTTCAAAATTTTTGCAAGATTGCAATATCTAAAATAAGAAATCAGTTAGTCGATACAGTCTTTCAGTTACAATTATTTTTTTCCATTTGCACACTTACGATTTATTAAATAAACTTCACCCAGCATCCACCCAATAATTTATTTAAATCAATTTTGAATTCCTGCTCTTATAAAGGATATTACCCCCATTTCAGCATTCCTTTCGTTGGGATTTTCCATGCACCTAAGAGATGAAACCCGTTGAAATTGCTCAATTTATTATTTTTTTTTTTCATTAATATTTCCATTGATATGACCTAATAGCCGACCGACTGTACCAACAGATTGCAATATTCCAATCCGCATTTTGTTTACCCAATACTTGAGGTTCCGTTTTCAGTCGTTTATTGAAATTTGATGAACGCTGAATTTGTTCGTGCACAGCTTGTTGGCGACTAACAATAGTCGCCATTGGCGCGACCAAAAGCCCCTCCCCCGGCCCTCTCCACAACAATAATGGGGATTTTTCGCTTGTTTTACCCTACCCACTTTGGTTATCGATCAATATTTTCATAGGGTTGGTATTAATTATAAGCAAGTTTTCAGTTACCAACACACTTACTGTACGTGTGGAATATGTGCTGTATTAATTCAAACTGTGACTGTGCGAATATATTTTTTTTAATCAACATTAAGCAAAACAGGTTAAGTGAAAATTCCCTTTTCATTGAATATCGAGACATAAATTAAAATTATTTAAATTTTACATAATTATGCGTACTATAATAGTATTTTGTGGTATGTTCCATATAGTGGAAGCAAATTAAAAATTCAATGTGTGACTTTTCAGCGAAATTTTTAATTACCTTTAGTATACTTTATTTTATTTTATAAATATTTTGAATGAGATGTCAACGTGCTTTTCTCTATTAATCTATTTTGTTGTGGTTTTTGATTGAAGTGCGACAGCCACTTTTTATGATATAGCTTTTATTTTATCATATTATGGAGTGTTTGAAAAATAAATTTAAATATTTGTGTAAGCAAAAGCAATAGTTGGCATAATTTTTATGTAAATGGAAACACAGCAGAGGAAATTAAAAGTACGGGAAACCGATGTATATTGATTTTAAATGTCTGCAAGCCTAAAACGGTTAGGGAAAACCGAGTGTGGTAGGACATTATTAACAATAATGCCATTCACAATAAGGGTGAACTGAAACTCCTTATTCATTTCGGCCAGGTAAAAGGGATGAAATATTTTTCTTGCATCGCTAAAGGACGCCTATACTGAGTGGTCCTATTAATATTTGAAAGGATTCGTTGAATTTGAAAATAAATTAATAACTAAACTCACCGCTACTAAGCCAATTTAGTAAAGGGAAAATTTTTAAATTCCCCGGGGTGCCGAAAATGATATTTTCTCCTTCTGTGTCTACTTTTATCAACAACTTAAAAAATGTTAGACATAGACGGACCATTCAGAACATACTCGTAAAGTCAAGCTTTTCAACTATTTGGTGTGCGAAGATATATTTTTTTTGAAACAAATGGAAGAGACCTGCAGTTTAATTATTGTAAATATTTTTTTATTTTTTATTTATGATAATATATTCAGGAATGAGTGCAACGCCTAACAACGATGTGTCACGTATTCTTACAACATAAATTTTTCTAGTCTTTAGTCTTATTCAATATCTTCAGAATTCCGTCCGAGCATTGGTTATGTTCGTCCCGAAAAAAGTTTGTGTTCATATTTTATTAAATTAAATAAATAAATATTATGCGGCCCTTAAAGGACCTAAAGCATATATGGAAAGGACCTATTGGGGCAGAAAATAACAACTTTAAGGTGGTACGGGTCGGACTTGAACCGGTGCCCTCGCTTAGCAGTACGCAATAAACTACTAATCCGCTCAATTTCATTATTCAGTGAAATGCCTGTCTCTTTCACTCATTGCTGCAAACGGCAATTGTTTTAAGCCAAGCTTTAAGTGTTTCTATGTTCTTGCGACTAATCTTTCCATTCATATTGTTTTCTTTTGAGCACATGTTTTCTTAAATAAATAGAGAGATCATTCTGTAAACACGTAAACGTTATTTTGTTTCAATACTTTCCCTAGCAGGAAGAATTACAGATAATAGGTGACAACCATTAAGTGATCACCGCAAGATAGTTAAATGACGTCCTTTGGAGTCTATCTTAAACTAAATAAATATAAAGGGATGCGTTTGCTTTATTTATGTGTTCTATTCGGTCGTGTTTCCTTCGCGTTTGATAGAAATCAACAATTAAGAAATTTCCAAAAACAAAAGGTAAAATAGCATAAAGCTATAACAATGAGCCTAAAACATACTGCAGCTGGGATGATAGCGGCTCTCGCAGCTAAAGTACGTTCTTAGTCTTAGCTTATACTATGTAAAAGAGACAGAAATAATTAAAAAACGTTTGTCTATTGAGTCTGGTGTTACCAACAGGGGTATTTTGGCCCAGAGACTCCGAGAATTTGCTTCTATGCCCGGGCTCCGAGCCTTGTCGAAATTTCTCCGGGCCGCAGTTTAACAATTTAATTATTAAGGATTTGGTATGGCTATCAAAAATATTTAGATAGGAAATCACATATTTTAAAAGTAAGGTACATGCAATTTCCCACTAAGTGTTTGCAAAAAAATATGCGGCCTCATAGAAACCCTAGTCACAAAATATCCAGGAAGCGACGACTTGTTTCGATTACTTTAACCTGAATTGAAAAGGCTTAGCCCAGGGAATAACATTATTTCTTCATAAGTTGCCACAAAACAGTGTGTTTTGTAATAAGGTGAAGACGCCATAAAGCCATATCAAAACTAAATTATAAGAAATAATAGGTTTTGGTTCGAATAATTTCAGCTCTATATTTTGTTTGAGCACAGTTCGAAAATAGCGGATCTTCAACTTTGAAGCGGATATATCAAAAAATAAGAACAAGCAAAGAAAAATTGTCAAGAAGCCTCTTTCTACAAATCCACAAATGAAAATATTCACAAAATCTGACCTCCTTAACAAGTTTGTCACGTTTGTGAGAGTTTTTTATCAAAATATTGTTTGCTTTGAAAAATCTGCATTAACTTGGCGTTCTTATTTCTTCTTTAACCAATTTACATCGTTTGGAAGCTCTTTTAACATTTATCTACGTTGATGTGATTAATTAAAAAAACTGAATAAAGTACTTCGTATTTGTAAAAGAAACCGAAGTCATTTCGATGATGTAGTCAGATGATGATGAAGTTACCACTTAGAAATCAAAAAAAAAAAAGACTTGCTGCTTACAAAATACATTTTATTAAATCTCCGGGCCTAGCCCTAACTGGAGTTGATAACCCTAATAGCGTCGTACTTTTTTTGAGCACTCTGACCAAGCGTGGATTACTTAGGTCGTTAACTTTTTGACAACTGCACATTCGCACTCCAAGTAGTTTCCGGTATTTTAATGTTGGAGTCCCTCTGTGGTAGACTCAAAGACACGATGGTGTTTGGTTAAACGTTTTTTTGACCGGATACACGTTTCGTCCTCCATCCTCCATTATGAACCAACCGAGGCAATTTTCATCAACCCCTCGGCTTACTAATCAAGCTGGATATGCTTGGTCTATAAACTCAGCTTCATCTGTTTACCACCATCCGTTTTTGTTTAATAAATTTTTGTAGGGAGAATAGCAATAACAAAGTGTACTAATTTACCATTACGATGACTTTTACATTACAAATGACACGCACTTACTCCACAAAAAGTTTGGTGTTTATTCTATTAGTCTACCTTTACAAACCGTATTACCAATACAATATGTTGGTGAACGTGTAACCCGTCACCTCCATGAAATTCTCTTTCTTTTGGTACTTCATTTGCTAAGGAGAGGATTATTTTAGTATTTAATCAATTTTGTTAATCTTCAGACCTAAGCCGGTGTAATTAGTTCCACGACGCTTTATGCTTAAAATTGCACAGACTTTTAAGCTAGCGATTACTTTACTAACAAAAAAGTTTCTGTTCGTTACTAACGACTATATCTAATCCTGCTTTGTCAGAAATTGTCCATAAATTATAGAACGTCTCAAGTTGACACTTCTGCTTGTAAGTCTATTAAGACAACTCACACCACGCAAACACAATATGTATACTATCAAAATTCGCTTATAGCCATATGTGTTGCTTCAATACCGCAATACACTGTTTCATAATTTTAACTCACATTAAGCCAGCCACATATTCATTTGTAATTAAATCCTTGTTTTCGTCATCCGCATCCATACCCATGTGTTGTGCGCTGTGTGCCATCGCACATGAATTTAATCAGCAAATTTATATGCATAAAGCTATTTGCAATCGCACTCAAACTATAACCCTGAGGATACGAAAAGAAAACAAAAAAAAAGGCATAGCTCCAGAATTGTGGTAGAAACAATAACATAACCGCAAAGGCAACAACACCAGAAACTCATATTCAAATCATTCATAGTCGTACTCCCAGAAATGGCATCCTCGCCACCAGCATACCACCGCCACAGAACAACAACATACTCATAACAAGGAAAAGGGAAATCTCCTCATACACAAAACATTTCGCAGAGGAAAACTGTCGCCTAATAGCAGTCAAGCAGCAGTAGCAGCAGCAGGCTAGGCTATGACTCTTAAGTCGTAACTGGAGGTGGTGTTGCTCTTAGTTTCTTTATCCCTGCCAGTTGGGGGTTCGAGTGTCTGTTCGTTGCCAAAACTACCATCCCGTTATCCTTCCAGCTACCTAGTTGCCAACCGTACTAAGCCTATGCAATCGAATCGCACAGCACACCACCCCACTTCTACCCAAGGGGCATTGATGAGTTTAACCCGAAGGTGGCTTTACTATACACGGAGGAGGTTCTCGGAAGCTACAACAACGTCATGTTGTTTGCCCTATTGTTGGCTGGTGTGTTCATTTGAATACTCGCTAATGAAATGTACGTGACTGTGAATGGAAATTAGCACATTCCATGTAACCTGCAATAGCGAGTGTGTGTGTGTGTGTGGGCGGGTTGCTTTGTTGTTTGGCGGATATCGCAGGACTCCAAATCGGAATTGGAAGTTCTGCATTTAGTTTATGTAGATGTATTTCGAAGTTGATTCATGGATGTGTCGGAGGGGGCCTCGCGTAATAGAGACCAAGAAACGCTTAAGAGTGAGGAAAAATATTTGCTATCCCCAGCTGTTGTCGAAGTTTTTCTTTGCGCTTTCAAGAGGCTGACGGATAATTAAAGACCTCGTTATTTACGAGTGTATGATAAGTAGACACAAGCTGATGATAAACAACTGAATAACAACAACAGGCAGAGGGAAGTTATAAATAATTTGATGCTAAGGGATGTTTGCGCCAGTTTATGAACAAGTGGAAGTACTCTTTGTACTTTGTTCTAAGAACTTTGTGCGAACTTTGCCCACTTTATGAAAAATTTGTTTGCTTTAGATTTTTGACAAATAATTTTTGTTCTCCTTTCAGATCTTTCAACAGAGCAAACGTTGTCACAGCGCCTGGCAGAGTACCAAATGCGGCTGCAATATCTCGAGTCCATGTACAGAACTCGACAGGAAGATGTGGCGATACTTTCGCAATATCTTGGCTTGTCACAGAGTCCCACGAGTAGTACGAGTAGTGGTCCTGGTGACAACACATCGCACATACCATTCAATACGTCGTCTATTCTAGAAGCACTGAGTCCCGAAGCAAGGTTAATTTTAAAGAACTCGACACTTACGTCGAGGTTCCCATCGAGCTTACGAATGCCGACGGCATTCCATTTCCTACCGCATCTACTCGACGATCCAATGTCGTTGAAGCCATCGTTCCTAATGTCAAAGGGGAGAACCGGTGTTAGTATAGTTCTCGGTGTTCCTACAGTGAAGCGTGATAAGCAATCCTATCTGATGAGTACCCTTCAAAACATCATCACGAATATGGACGAAGTGGAGCAGAATGAAACTCTAATTGTGGTCTTCATCGGTGAGACTGACATGGACTACATCTCGCTAACAGCTAAACAAATCGAGGTTCGCTTCGGGCCATACGTTGAGAATGGTCTAATAGATGTTGTAGCTCCATCTGTATCATACTACCCGAACTTTGATAAGCTGCGAATAACTCTGAATGACCCCTTGGAACGGGTCAAATGGAGATCCAAGCAGAACTTGGACTTTTCCTTTCTCATGGCCTATGCCCAGCCCAAGGGCACCTTCTACGTCCAACTGGAAGACGATATCCTGGCCAAGCGTGGTTTCGTGACAATCATGAAAAAGTTTGCCATCGATAAGACCGCCGTAAAAGACAACTGGATCCTGCTGGACTTTTGCCAACTGGGATTCATTGGTAAATGCCTAACAAAAAAAGGGTTAAAAAATTCCTTTTAAATAAGGGAGACTGTTTTTTTTTTATTCCTTATAGGTAAAATGTTCAAGTCGGCTGAACTTCCCTGGCTAATAACATTCTTTCAAATGTTCTACAATGACAAACCTGTTGATTGGCTGCTGGACCATTTAATCGACACAAAAGTTTGCAACTGGGACAAGGATCAGAAGCACTGCAAACAGGAGAAGGCCAAGTACTGGTTCCATTACAAACCGTCGCTGTTCCAACACATCGGCACCACCTCATCGCTCAAGGGTAAAGTGCAGAAACTTAAGGACAAACAATTTGGCAAAATACCAAGCTTCTATCCACACCACAATCCACCAGCGTCGGTTAAAACGAACATAGCCCCGTACAAGAATTTCCATTTGAATCGTGCGTACCGTGGAGAGTCGTATTTCTGGGGTCTATTGCCACAGCCGGGCGACTTGGTTCAGTTCGTTTTCAGCCATCCGATTAGTTTGAAGAGGTTTGTCTTGTGCAGTTTGTTCTGTTTTTTGTTCTGTTTTTTTTAGATACATTCTTGGTAACAAAACACATGTACCTTTCGTTTTGTAGATATTTATTCCGGAGCGGCAATAGCGAACATCCTTCGGATAGATTCTACAACACAACTGTGGAGGTGCTGCCGGACTCCTTGACGGAGACATCGCCCATTTGGAGTACATACAATTCGACGGCAGATGGTTATCTGATTGTGGGCGGTTTCGATGCCTTTGGCTTGGCTGAGGGTAGTATTGACCCGAAAATCGGAACGATAAAGGAGATTCGACTACATGTGCACAGTGACAGTGAAAATTGGGCGTTGTTAAGTGAGGTGAGTCTCGTTGGACGGTATTCGCATTCGCTTTATGTTTCCAAATAGGATGGAGATGTTTTCTGTGAATCGGTGATGGGTGATGGGTGATGGTACAGAGAAAGACATTTACCGAATCCATTTGAGGAAAAGTTTTGTTTTACAATTGAATGGCAATAAAAATTAAGCCTTTATATGAGGGTTGTTTTTCACTCTGTAGATGTAGGTTACTTGGTTGAATTGGGAATCGTACAGGGATTTGTGTCGTCCTAATCGCATGATTAATTGAAGGTTTTCAAAGGATTGTGTTTTAGAAAAAAAAAATAATAATTTTAACAGCTTCGCTGTAGAGCTTTAGTGTCTAAGACCGTAGTGTTGGAGCAGTAATTGTGTTAAGTGGGTTGGATAAAGGAGAAAAAAAAAATTGGAAAACTATCAAACCCCTATTACAGAGGGAAGTACTTTTCTAATCTTTCCTGTGTTTTGATACTTTTACGGATTCAGGTCTGTTCGCGTACTCATTAAAACACATGCGAAATAGTTGTTGGTTAAGACAAGTATGTTTTTAATTGACTTTGAGTTACCAGAAAATGTACATGTACCCTGAGTTTTCTGCTTCAAGCTCTGGTTTTTTATACATTCAAAAGTTCACTGTTCTTTTGTCGATAGCACGGCTTTAAGTTGATCGCTCTATAAACTCTAGCAGTAGTTGCTCATCACAATCGGTTGGTCCTAATTAATTGTCTGATTTATGTCTCATCAGAAGTACCAGATCTTTAAATTTGCCACACATTCGCAGGCAATCAAAACAAAAAAGATGGTGGTATAGTACTGGGATTGAATCATTACAAAAATTTTAATCATATCGATTTTCAGTCTTCGAAGTGACTTTTGAGTTCATCCTCAACCATCAGTGCTTTGAACTTGATGGCCCTTCATTTTGATTTTGTAACAAAATTTGATTATAGAGAAATTAAAACAGGTCAGTCTGAGATAAGATTAGGGTATTAGGGATTAGGGATTACGACATATTCGTCAGAAAAATAACATAAAATATATCCTCTTGACGTAAACTTACCGAAAGTTAAGAAAGAAATAAATCACATTTGGGTTAAACTAAATAAACTGCAATTGACCTCTGCTTAAATCTTAAAATGAAAATATTAGACCTGATTAGAGATCTGTTACGAAAAAATTACTTTCGCATTTCCGATCAGTCATACAAATGGGCAACTTTCGTTCACATTTTTATCACTTTTTTCCGAACGCCAACGGAGATTTGTGTAGCTGTAGAATCGATATAAATTTTTTGGGAGTTTAAGGAGCCATTTTTTTCCATTAAAAAATTATAGAGGTTATGTTTTAGAGTTTTGAGCGGTAATGCCTTTTATCAAGAAAAAAAAATAGGTTTTAAGTTGTCCTTTTTTAAAATGTTGCCTACTCTGCCTTGTCTGCCGGAATTTCCCCAAGAACATGAACAGAATAGGCAGATGCATCTGCATCTTTGATTCTTGCCTTTTATCTGGTTTTGTGAAATTAAAAGCTCAATACATGCGAATCCAAGCAAACCATCACGGTGCCGGTATGTCAACTGTTTGGCCAGATTGAGGCAACATTTTCTGCAGTTTTATAAAGCAGTGTGAAAGAACGTGGTCAGTTGGCAGATACTTTCGACCTTTTCACGAACCTTTTCAAAAACCATCGTTTTCGAAACCCTCTTTTTAAAATGCACATTTGAACACTTATGGGTCTTCTTAGGAGTTTCGTTAAAAAACATTTCATATTTACAATTATTTCAAAAAATGTCAATACCAATATCTAAGGACTCTTGTGGTTTATAATAAACTCTTGAGTCAGAACCCTATCGGCTCTGCGTTGTTTAAGTCTTTCAGTGAATTGCAGAAGTAACTAGCAAGAAGATTCAAGCAGCTGAAAAGGCGCATATGAGATGACAAATGGATTACAAATACAATTTTAACCTTTCCAGAATTTTGACTCAAACCCTTTTATTAACCTCAGCAATCTATGCTGACGTCGGGATGACTGCTTTAGGATAAATTCGACGTCATAGTGACGTCAGGTCAGGTTTCCTTCCGGATGACAAGTTTGGATGATCGTCTGATCGCACCTTTTAGACCTGTTCTGAGTTCTAGTAATGAGTCAATATTAACCCAGTATATATAGGAAACGTCGTCAACGCAATGAATCTCAAAACCTGCAGATCACTGAAATAAAATTATCTATATAATATAATCCAAGAAGCGAAAGGCATCAGAACTTCTTACTTCTCGGTTGAAAGAAAGAAATTTAGTAGCACCAGAAACAAAAATGTGGGTTAATCGAACAAGGGACAATAATTTACTCTCCTTTTATTTTCTTAAGAGGATGCATTTTTATTTTGCAAGAGTACCTATGATTCAAATGATTGGCTTTTATTTATAAAAATGTGTGTTCTTAAATAATGATATTAAACTTGGATCCTTGCTAATATCACATTTAACCCGAGTTAAAGAAGAATATCTTAGTTGTGGAGAAAATAAAGTACACAAAACATAACTGACTGGGTTATATGTGTAGATCTGAATGGTTTTCTCTCGGGAAACTAATGCTGCACTTCCAGCGACTTGGATGCATCATGAGCATTAAATAACATTTTCTTTTCAGCTCCTTAAACCGTTTTCCTGATAATCTGGGTCATTTAAGTAAAAAAACAAGGTGAACTTTTCCATCAGGAAATTAAGACATGCTGGCTGATTATTGTTGGAGAAATTACTCCTGAGTGGGCTCATGAAAAAAATCGTACCAAAGACTAATTTATTCAAGTTTGGGTTTATTTTTTTTTGCTCATATCTCAAAACCTATAGCTGCCACTAGAAAAAGGGCTTTAAAATTGAGTTGGGCGAGGCAAGTTCTTTGAGAATCTGGTATAGAACATCATGCAACAAAACAACCCCCAGTGTTATTTTTCTTCACTCTACAGTTTTAGCCTATTTGCATGCAGACATATTGCAATACTAATGTTAAGCTCGATCTTTGCGTTACTTTTAATGTGTGCATACAAATTCTTCATTGCTGATTGAATGAGTACATTTGCATTTAGTGCAAATTAACTGCCGTACAATCGTCAGAAATTAACATTTGTGATTGGGGTCCTGCCTTAAGGGGTTACATGGGTATCAAAGCTTCAAAAAATCGTTTTTTTTTATTGTCTTATTAATTTCTACAACATCTCGAGAATATTATCCTAAATTTTCTAGTCATTACGAATAAAAGTTTCGGAGATACAGCCTTGGGAAGGTGCGCACTCAATTGAATCACGAGGCTTTTTGAGGTTATGCAAACTTTAAACACGTTTTTCTCGAAACTGTTTTTTCAAAGTCAGTTGTCAAAAGTTGTCGCAAACTAATCAACCGATCTTGATGAAATTTTACACAGGTCTTCAGAATACAATTCACGAGGACTTGGACGTAGGTTGAGCAAATTTTACCAAAATTAGAATATTTCTGTAAAAAGGTCTGACAAAAATTTTAATTTTTTTTCCCTTCGTCCAAATTTTAGTTTATGGTCTGAACTAAAACACGATTTTTTTTTTCACTTCTGATGAGCCTGTCACGAGTTCTAGTGTCAACGCGAAACAACGTCACATTGACGGAGTTTTGAATATTTTCCTTTGAAAATTTCAGAAATTCTTTTTCAAATGTATATCTTAATAATATATTTTTTTTTTAAATATAAAAAAAAATTTGTAAATAGACCTTTTTTTTCAAAAATAAACCCATGTAACACTTTAAATGGTTTATTTTGTGCAGGCATTTTGTCCATTATGCCATTGATCCCCATATTTGGAGCTTTAACAAAACGGTAAAGCTGACATTGAATAGCATACTTTTCAGGGTATAAACTTAAAGTTCTAAGTCATGAAGTTTCTTGTAATAAACCCTCTTTGTCTCTTTCCAAATAACTGCTTGAAATTGCATGTGTTAGAGAAGTTACTGGGAAGACGAATCAACCTCCAACTAGTAATACATTTGTGCAAGGTGTGTTGGCATTATATATATAAATTTTCTATTTGCCTGAGTTTTCAATGTTTAAATGAAGCGCGAACTACAGTCGAAGCAGGGTGTCTTTACTTAGTGCCTCAAACGTGGATTTCAGCCATCAACTTTGAGATCTTTCCCATAAAATTAAACTTTCCAACAAAAGAAATGCATTTGATATGCTTCTGAGCATGACTAAGTAATGCATACTCGCTTGTGGTTACATTTCTCCCTATGAATCCATTCCAATTCAACGATTTGCATATTTCGAAGCAAACAAATCATCACATCGGCTTTTCATAGATTTGTCTAAGCACCACAAAATTCATTTTCGAAATACAAAAACATACGTGCACGAGTAGAACGCAAGCGACGTTAAGCCCTGGAACTCTACTGAGAATTGGAAAGTATTTCAAAACCATACCGCCTTTGGGGTAATGAAAGGAATATAACTATATACGTATATTTGCAGTGGAATTTGGGTTAAGTTAAAATCTTCTTCCGAACTCATTGGTTTCTATTCAAATGTCTCAAAGCATTTGCAACAAGTACATTCAACTGATGTAGATAGAAGACCGAAGACTAAGGACATGAGTAGAGTATTTGAATGTGTGTGTGTTTTTTTTTTTTAATTTATTCTGTCCTAGGGGTGATTGCAGTATTTCAAATGAGTCCGTACGGGAATATTTAACATTGACGTAGCCGAACGTTCCGCAAATTTAAAAAGCATTTATATTGCCATTTGGGATTTTAAAATGATTGAATGCTTGAACTCAAAAGTTGTAGGAATTTTACTACATTTTCACGTTCACGTTCACTGAAAAGGAAAAGTCAATATATCGACTTCAATTCAAATAAATTTATTTTCTCATTCTTTCAGATTCATCTACAAGACACAAGTAATAATAGCAGGTGACCACCTAAGCCGATTATTCGTGGAAGATTCTCGCAAAAGGCATGAACATCTTAAAGAGCTTCGCCATAAACTAAAGATCATGTTTTTATTTTTTCATTTTCTACATAATTATAAAATAATCATAACTAACTAATATTGTCTACATTTTGTAATTGTTGAATAAGAAAACAAAAGATTTTCGTTAAAATGCGTGTGTATATTTTTTGAGTTTAAGCATGAGCAGGCTTTTATATAAATGTATATTTAAGATATTAGTGCTAACACGAAAACAAAATAAATACTTTACACCCTAAGATATGAAAAAACAAACAGAAAAACACTTTAAAATAAATGTTAAATAAACTGAATAACTGTGATAAATTATAAATGTTAATGAAAATGTTTTTATTATAAAATGAAATAATGTGGTACTATGTGTAGAAAAGAAAATCAAAGCAATTGAGTTATTAATATACCTAAATGTTGTAGAACGAAAATTTATTTTCTCATTCAAATTTTATTTGCTCAATTTATTATATAACTAATTTGTTTTATTTGTCGTTATTAACGTAATATAAATGGATCGAATATAATAAAGGTGCCTGACTGATTTTCATTTATTTTTTTTATATATCTCTTACATGCTGTTTAAGTATTTGTGTATAAATTTTAGAGAAAACAAAATTTAAAAAAGAAATATCTATATCAATGTGAATTGTTTTGTTAAAATTTAATAATTTTTTTTTTCAGGAAAACTTGCCTAGAAGTGTATTTTTTAATAAATAAATAAATGTCAGCCAACATTTTTGAAAAACCAAAAAATATAAATGTATATGTAAAAGAAAAATATCGTTAATTGTTTTATTTGTTTTAAATTTGATTTCTGAGCGGAAATTGTTTATCAATTAATAGTTTTTGTAATTTTGAGAGATAAGAATGAGAGAACTCATTCAACCAACTCTGTCCAATTCTTTATTCAACTCAAATTCAAATTCAACCGCATTTTGGGTGAGTTTGCGCATTGAGTTGATGCGCGCGTTGATACTTCCGTACACTACACCAAGAAACGCGCGTTGAGCAACGTTGTTCAACAAACTCAGCAACTGACATAGACAACTGTAGCCTACCTTTCGTTGTCAGATTTGATTTTAATCTATTTTGATTCACCGGCAAAGTTAATTTTAAAAGTAAAGAAAAGTTTATCAACACGATGCGCAACTATAGGGTCCGCCAAATAACTTTTTTTTTTTGAAACAGGGTGCAAAACATCGAGTGTAGCTTCGGCTGTGTGTGGCACGTAGCGCCGTCCTGTTGAAACCAAATGTTGCCAATATCCTCCTCTTCGATTTTTGTGAACAAAAATTCGTTCATCATGGCCAGATAACGATCGCCATTGACTGTTACGGCCACTCCTTGCTCATTTAAAAAAAAAAAATAAAAAAAAAATGAAAATGGCCCAATAATGCCGCAATATTTCCCAGCGTTGTTCAAGTGTATACACAACCATATTCGTTCAGCGGTATAGCGGTATATTATCTGTCAAATCAAACATGAGCTAAGTGTTACCATTCGCGAAATAAGCACTAGTTGAAAAAAAGGTTAGATGGCGGACCCTATATATACAACGAGCAACCCGAGCTCGTCCACTACCTGTACACTTGTTGAACAACGATAAAAAAAACCATCTCCAACGCGTTGGTTGGACAAAGTTGGGAGCCTAGTACATTAGAATGCGTTGAACATGAAATTGATGAGTTGGGCACGTAAATCGCGGAAACCTTGGCGATCATTATTAGTAGAAGACTGGTTAATCTTAAACCTATGGCCATAGAAGGCACCATGATGAGTTACTCCAATGAAGTCAAATAAAAAATTTAACTGAAATTCTCACATCAAGACCGCCACGAAGCGTGCAACTATATCCATGTGGGTCAGTAGACGCCCGTATGACAATACTAGGGGTCTTAGTCATAGAATGTTACACCGGTTGTATAGAATATACACGGTTGAGGTCTGGTAGTCAAAAGTACTCGACCTGACAACGGCAAATAAGCTAAAGAAGCTGCAGCAATAACAGTATTTGAGGCCTTTGTTGGGCACTTATCTTTTCAGATTTTTATTAGAAAGACGGCTACTAGATTTGCTACTAAGCTACAACTCGAATGTAAGTTTAAATCAAAAGATCGTGTGGGTCTGTTGCTTATTGCCAGCCATCTAAATGCCCAACTGATCAATTTCATATTCAACGCACTCAATTCTAAATTACAAGGCTATCAACTTTGTTCAACCAACGCGTTGAAAATGGTTGAATATGGTTGCTCAACTAGTGGTTGGTTGGTTTCTCAACTCGTTTTCGCTCGTGTTCCTCGTTGGTGTCAGTTACGCATCGGGTTGAGCAACGAATTCCAAACAATGTGCAACTTCGTTGCTTGAGTGTGATGAAATTGCGTTTCACATACATTAGTATCTGATTTGACCAAAGTTTTTCTGCTGCTTAAAAGAAATTACAAGACAAAACCGCATTTTCTTTTCTTTTTAAATTTTGCTGAACGAATCAAAATTAATTAAAGGTAAACCTGATAACCGAGGGTGTGTGATATGATATACCGACGTATCTGGAGTTGGACCTGGTCTCTTTAAACTCAACGTCAAACGCATGAAATTTAAAGCGGAAATCCATTCCATTTAGATCTGCGCAATTATAATTTCTAGAAAATGAATTAAAGACTTAAAAATGCATATCTTTTCAGATAGGCACAGATAGTCAAGCAGGGCTAAAAGCAAAGTCATCTCATAAAATAAATTCTATGACAGTAAAGAGCTGCTACGATGTCTTGCAAAACCTAGCCAAACGCAAAAAGGTCAAACTGGATAGGTACCTGGACACAAAGTTATCTAGGCAACGAATTGATAATCGGGCCTAGCGAGGTATCCGCCGGAACTGAAAATTTTCCGCAACGCCTACTCTGTCGGAGACCCCAATTTCATTCGAGGTTTCCGAATTCGAAAAAGAATAAATAAAATGACGACGCATTGATTTGACATGCGACAAATTTTAGATTCTGATAGGGATGTACATAATGTACCAATATATCGAAAAGCCAATATATGTCGACGCATATTTGTATTTACAGTACTTTAAACTTATATATGCCGAGAGGAGGGAGGCATTTCATACTTAAAACAAGAAAGTATTACAATAAGCTTACTAGCGTTAGTTAGAAACCAATTTTCGAGTTGCCGATATTCACATTCAAAATATATTGAATCGATAAATTTTCGAAATAGCCATTTCTATGTTTGAAAAAGCCGATTTGTCAAAAAAGTGCAAGAAAAAAAATTTGTGTTTTCAAAATCAACAAGAAGAATATCGCAACTTTATTTATGGATGCAGAATCAAATTCGTTTGCGCAAAATAAAGAAAAAAACGAGGATATCGAGAAACAAAAGTAAGATAAATAATCTGTCTGATGCGGCGTAAGTTATTCTATTATAGATCTTATATGTATTTGGAAAACTTAACAGTTTGCTTATAGATTTAAAAAAAACTTTCGTCTTAACAAGTCTGCATAAGCATATGAAAAAAATGACTATCCTGCTTGCCGAAACTTTAAATAAATATATAAATAAAAAACTATATTATTATAACGATTTCGTCAAAACCACTGGGGAAGTGTTCCAGGCTTAAGACAACCCAACTTAAACCCACGATTAAGAGAAACAATGATGTCGTTGGGAATTTCAAAGCTGACAAAAAATATAGATGGCTCAATGTCGTTTTCTAATATCTTCCATACGCTGATGCGCTATAGCAGAAACTGACAATAATGGTAAATGGAAATGGGCCAAGTTTAATGCGAAAATTAGACATCTATCGACACTGCCGAGACGATGAAACGTTCCTAAACTTGTCAACGTCACAAGCAGACACATCATCAATGACTTCAAATGTGCATGGGCTGACGTCAGCTTATTTATAAAGTAAAGAGAGCAGTTTGTTTTAGAGTCCTTATCGGTATCGGATGAGGTGAAGGTGACTCAACTGTTTAACAAAATTGTGAAATCCAGCACCATTTCGTGTTTGTTGGCTACAGGCTTTCTCATCTATTGGGGAATAGGTTAGATGCAAGCGTAATATTTGGTTGTTTTTCAATAGCAAGTGTGCTATAGCGAGAACCAAAGAATCTGAAACGATATTGAGAACGAGAAAATCTTCCACAGGCTGCCATATTGCATTAAACGAATATTAACGTCGAGCAATATTACAACGAAAACAAACACCAGTTGCATTTTTTTTATTGCAAGTTATATTTTGAAACAATTTGAAACTCAATTCCGCTACACACCTTAGCTCTGTACAAAGCTAGTAGCTTCTTTTCGCTTCAACCTTGAATATTTCTTTTTGACTAAAACATTTAAAAACATAACATGCTCTGTTAAACGATAAAAAAAAAAATTAAGAGGTAAGTACTAGGAAACATTTAGATTTGCGGAAGGCATAGATTGTAGAAGGAGCTGTCGACAAACTTCGATGAGTGCTGCCAGCGGACATAGCCGCGCTCGATGAGTTCGTCCACGGATTTTGGCTTGCCAACAAAATGAGGATCCTAAAATAGAAATAGAAAATCAGACTTTAGGCAGTAACAAACAAAAAACTTTCTCTACTTACAATGACCAAAAAGTAGGCTTGATTCTCACTGATATGCAGACCAGCGATCCCTTTCGATGAAGCATCCACATCGCCACCCATCATCACCACTCCACCACCGTCCTCGAAATATTTCTTCAAAATATTCGCGTACTTTTTTAAATCTTCACGCTGTGGCACATGCAATATCTTGCATGGCACATCGTACAGGCTGTCAATCACATAGAAGACCTCCAGAGCGCCAATCCAATCGCGGGAACCAAAGAAGTCCGCTGGCTTGTCCCCAATGTCAATCAATGTTTGCTGGATTTCGAGAATTGACGGAACTACTGATTCTCGGCCATTCATTTGTTTATCCTCAATCCAGGAGCATGCTGTCTGGAGAGTGCGATAGGCACATCCCCAGCCTACGTCGTTGTGTCCATCGCAGTTGTAATGATAGTACTTGAATTTGCCCCGCGTGACAAAAGTTCGACCTTTAGTCGTCGGTGGCTTCAGATGAAGATGAACATTTTCCAGCAGGGGATAGTACGTAAAGCTCGGCTGTTGTTTCACGTTGTGGACGACATTGTGTGGGACAGTTAGTTGTTTTCCAAAGCCCAGTTGTCCTTCGATTGTTGGTTGATCTTCGATGCAAACTTCCATACCCGGAAAAAAGTTTCACAAAATATTTTAAATATATATTCAAAAATTAAATCTCTTTGGGGGCGGTTTTCTGAACTACATTATATTTGGGAGCGGACACGGCCTCAAATAATATATTTCAGTGGATTTGGTGAATATTGGCGATGCTGCTGACGAAAATCGCTAAAAATGTGTAATTTTTTCACGAAATCCTTTCCGCGATGACGAGTTTTCTTTGTTGACACTGACAGTTGTACAGCGGATAGTTTTCAAAGTGAATTTATTCTGTTTCGTCTGCAAGGTCGTTTCTTCATAAGGTCAAGTGAGAAGATGGTTCTTGATTGATTTAAATTTGTAAAAGACGTGTTTTGATTAAACGTGATGAATTGTAGTAAGCAAAGTACATTTTTTTTTGCCAAATTAGTTTTCAGTTTAAATAAAATTTATTTTTCAAATATTTTGTGTACTTTAACTAATTGGAACTATCCCAACTAAAATTTGATTAAAAGTAAAGTTTTTGCCAGTAATTTTGTTTGTTTGATTTCAGTTTACTGAGAAACCAAATTTAACCAACTATTCTTAAGTATATAAAAGCGAATAATAGTTAATAGGAAAACCCTATACGATTAATAGCAATCACAATGCATATGTTGATAAAACTTTCAAAATTATTTACATGTTCCTTTAAAATGTCTTTACTCACTATAATCCTTTTACGGCTTAGAGAGAAAAAATGTACCATTTGGCCCTTCAAAAAAATTCTATTAGGTCTGTTCCTCTACTTTTTCAAATAACTTCCTAAATTTCGAGGAGTGTAGATAAATTCTCTTAAATTCTGTCAGAATTAGCTCAAGTTACAAAAAAGTAAAGTTTTACTGTCACATTCTCATACTTTTGTTTAATAATTTCTCTCAGTAATAATAAAATAATTACCGTTCTCGCTGACAAAGGTTGGTTTACAAACGACTGTTTGTACTAGATTCTTAGTCGTCTACCGACTTTTGCTTTGGTATGCAAGAGAATCCGTCACATCAAGCGACTTAACAAACGACCTTCTTGTCGCTATCTATTTTTGTCCGCGACGGGTTTATTGCGACCGTGTTTATTGGTTTATTCTGTAAAACCATGCAATGTGCTTCGTAATTGTTGTGTCGTGTACTTAGCTGTTTTCAGGTAGCTGACAAAACAACAAAATCAAACAATCACGATGTTTAAAAAAACATAACATGTAAATTTATACTGAATTTTCCAGCCAAATAGCTACAGTTATCATCCCTTCCTTGAACATTCCTTAGGTTTTTATGTTTCTAACACACAAGTGTAATCATGTCAGTCCTGCTGAGCGGAGCGATCACAATGAACTTGAGTCGTGTGCAGATCTACTACAAATACAGCGAGTCGGGGGCGTTGCATAATTAAGCCAAAAATCCTACAGTTGCAACGGTAATCGCGGTGAATAATAGAAACAATTTTACATCGTAACTATCTCTCCAGGATGTTAATGATTGTTCCTATTCTTTTTTCAAATTATACTCTTTACTCAAGTAATCGATGCTCTGGATGACCTTTTCTTCCGAAATCTGTCTTACCAGTGGGTTCGGTTGAGTGGCGGTTGAAATAGCTTTAGCAAAGAGCTCGACTCTGCCGGTTGATCCTTACTTGCTTCTTCGAACTGGTTTGTAGTGGACCCTCAGCATTTCCTTCGGAAAGTGGCAAGATTTTAGGGAAAACTATTATTAACGTGGACTCCAAAGTATTTCACATGTGGTTAAGTCATGTGCGAAGTCATTGGGCTTTTGATAGCGAATGTGATGATAACACAGTATATTAGTTCTTGAAAATGGGTCAATTACATTATAGTAGTATAAGGTATGGTGATAAATATCCGCATTTCTGTAAAAAAAAATATAGCCCAATCATCTGGTGGTGGGTACAGAATATAGTATTACTTTCCATTCCCTAAAATTTGTTTATCTGTGCAAACAAACAACACTTAGGTATATTCTTCATGTAATTTTGTTGTTCGACGCACTTTTATTCTTTAATTGCTTGACCTGCGTCAAACACCAGTTCAGGCGCTAAAAAAAATAAAATATTATTTACCTAAGATTTGTTCAATGAGAAAACAGGCAAGGCAGAGCAGAACAAATTTGTGAAAAATGTCAGTTCAAAGGTAGAACAGAAAAATACAGCCATATGTTAGTGTCAAAAATAACAACTTCATTTTCGATTGTTGGATAATTATTTGAGTTTACAAGTTTAGTATAAATCGTGAATTAATGAACATTAATCATGAACTTACTGTTAAATACTGTTACAATAACCGATTGCCCTTTATCAGAAGATATTTCGATTTGTTCCATTTAGTTAATCAACAAACAACTTTTTACTTCGACGACAAAGCAACTCACAACTCTGTTCTACCTCAAAAGAAGGTGCAGAAATTCTGCTCGGAGCAGAGTTCAGGCAGAGTCATTGAACAATAAGCAAACATGAGCTGGGCAGAAATTTATCTCATTGAACACGAAAGCCTCATTGAACAAAGCTCTAGTTTAACAACAGGACGAACTTCTAATAAGAGTCAACAGTTTTTTTTTAATTAGTTTATTTTATTTCCTAAAAGAAAATATATTTACAATATATTATAATTTTTTTCTATTTAGAATTATGAAGTTTCAAAAATAATACATAATAAAAATCTCCGAAATGATAACCGTTTCTTTATCTAATTTCAAAGATCTTCCATGGGTCTTATATAATGTTTTTATTTCTTACATGCAATTATTATTCTTAAAATTAAAACAAAACAAAAAAAATAGGAAAATATTATTGATGTACACAATAGTATTTTAAAATTTTATCTATGTAATTATTATTAAGTTTAGATAAATCATTGCTTATTGGATTTTGTATTGATTTTTTGTTTTATATGTATGTATTTCTTATTAGCAATTATTAGTATGTATAATTTTATGAGTTCGTAATAATACAATTTAACGTCTATTATATTTTATAATCATCATTGTTAACTGTGGTTGTGTGTTTGAAATTTATTGTGAGAAAATAGAAAATATATTTTGTTTTTTTATTTACTTAAAATTTATTTATATAGGCAAAAATAAATGTTTAAATAAACTTTAAAAAATATAACTTTAAGTATTGTTTTTACTTAATGTTTGGTGGTAAAGAGCGCGTTGTTTTGTTGTAAGGTGTCGTATTGTTAATTATATTTATATTTAAAATTTAGTAAAGCTAATAAAGATTGTTTTGCTTTTTATGTTCTAAGGTTTCTTTAGCACTAAATAATGTTGCAGGATTTGTTACGAGTTACGAGTAGTCTGATGGGTGAAATAATTCTGTTAGCCTTGCATACTTAATACAATAAAGCATCAAGCTTTGCGTGTTGCAATTGGGGTAAATCAAGGAATAGCTATGTGACAGACAGGCCATTCAACCATCAGAATACGCGTGCATTTTCTGAGACAGAGGTGGATGGACATTAAAGATAAATTGAAATGCAAAATGAGAAAACTAATAAGTCCGCTATATGCATGCTATGGAGTCAAGACATTTAAAAAGTTGTCTATTTAATTTTATAAATTTTACAAGACTGTTTTGGTTTTTTTAACAAATTTTCCAAAATCGAGTGTATACGTAACTTACATACCGATTATCGTAAACCGAGTATCAAGGCTCAATTACTTAAACATAGGTTGATAGAATATATTCACCGTATGGACGCTAACGTTGGAGTCCGGAGAATCATTTGTGCAACTTAGGAAGAAAGGGAAAGAGCAAGCTTTTACAGAAGGTTGCGCACGAATGAATCGGAGTAAAAAATGGGGGCAACTAGCTATGGATCGATGATGCGAGATCATTTTTATTAAGGCTCAATTACTTAAACATAGGTTGATAGAATATATTCACCGTATGGACGCTAACGTTCGGAAAATCATTTGTGGAAGGGAAAGAGGAAAATTTATTTTTCAAATATTTTGTGTACTTTAACTAATTAGAATTATGCCAAATGAAATTTGATTAAAAGTAAAGTTTTTGCCAGTAATTTTTTGTGTTTTATTTCAGTTTACTGAGAAACCAATTTTAACCAACTATTCTTAAGTATATAAAAGCGAATAATATTTAATACAAACCCTATACGATTAATAATAATCACAATGGAAATATTGATTAAACTTTCAAAATTATTTACATGTTCCTTTAAAATGTCTTTACTCACTGTAATCCTTTTACGGCTTAGAGAGAAAAAATGTACCATTTGGCCCTTCATAAAAATTCTATTAGGTCTGTTCCTCTACTTTTTCAAATAACTTCCTAAATTTCGAGATAAATTCTCTTAAATTCTGTCAGAATTAGCTCAAGTTACGAAAAAGTAAAGTTTTACTGCCACATTCTCATACTTTTGTTTAATAATTTCTCTCAGTAATAATAAAATAATTTCCGTTCTCGCTGACAAAGGTTGGTTTACAAACGTCTGTTTGTACTAGATTCTTAGTCGTCTACCGACTTTTGCTTTGTTATGCAAGAGAATCCGTCACATCAAGCGACTTAACAAACGACCTTCTTGTCGCTATCTATTTTTGTCCTCATAGGTAGGCGACGGGTTTATTGCGACCGTGTTTATTGGTTTATTCTGTAAAACCATGCAATTTGCTTTGTAATTGTTGTGTCGTGTACTTAGCTGTTTTCAGGTAGCTGACAAAACAACAAAATCAAACAATCACGATGTTTAAAAAAACACAACTGACATTCGCATTCGCACATGTTTGTCCAACAAACGTATAAATTTATACGGAATTTTCCAGCCAAACAGCTTCAGTTATCATCCCTTCCTTGAACATTCCTCAAGTTTTTAAGTTTCTAACACACAAGTCACAACACAAGTCATGTCAGTCCTGCTGAGCGGAGCGATCACAATGAACTTGAGTCGTGTGCAGATCTACTACAAATACAGCGAGTGGCAAAGTGGAAAAGTGGAAAGTGGCAAGATTTTGGCCGAACCTATCATTGAAGTGGACTCCAAAGTATCTCATATGTTGTGAAGTAATTGGGCTTTTGAAAGCAAACGTGATGATAACACAATCTATGTATCAATTCTTGTGAATGGGTCAATGATATTATAGTGCTATTATTATGCTATACTTAAAACCCGCAAACGGTATGGTGATAAATATCCGTATTTCTGTAAAAAAAAAATAAAGTACGTTCATCTGGTGTTGGGAATATAGTATTACTTTCCATTCCCTAAAATTTGTTTATCTGTGGAAACAAACAACACTTAGGTATATTCTTCATTTAATTTTGTTGTTCGACGCACTTTTTTTCTTAAATTGTTTGACCTGCGTCAAACACCTTTTTTAAGATTTGTTCAATGAGAAAAAAGGCAAGGCAGAGCAGAAAAAATTAGTGAAAAATGTCAGTTCAAAGGTAGAACAGAAAAATACAGCCATATGTTAGTTGTCAAAAATAAAAACTTCATTTTCGATTGTTGGATAATTATTTGAGTTTACAAGTTTAGTATAAATCATGAATTAATGAACATTAATCATGTACCTACTTATTGTTACTTACTGTTACAAAAACCGATTGCCCTTTATCAGAAGATATTTCGATTTGTTCCATTTAGTTAATCAACAAACAACTTTTCACTTCGACGACAAAGCAACTCACAACTCTGTTCTTCCTCAAAAGCAAGTGCAGAAATTCTGCTCGGAGCAGAGTTCAGGCAGAGTCATTGAACAAAAAGCAAACATGAGCTGGGCAGAAATTTATCTCATTGAACACGAAAACCTGTAATTTACATGCTTTGCACTGAGCTGGACAGCCTCATTGAACAAAGCTCTAGTTTAACAACAGGACGAACTTCTAATAAGAGTCAACAGTTTTTTTTTAATTAGTTTATTTTATTTCCTAAAAGAAAATATATTTACAATATATTATAATTTTTTTCTATTTAGAATTATGAAGTTTCAAAAATAATACATAATAAAAATCTCCGAAATGATAACCGTTTCTTTATCTAATTTCAAAGATCTTCCATGTGTTATATATAATGTTTTTATTTCTTACATGCAATTATTAATCTTAAAATTAAAACAAAACAAAAAAATATAGGAAAATATTATTGATGTACAATAGTATTTTAAAATTTTATCTATGTAATTATTATTAAGTTTAGATAAATCATTGCTTATTGGATTTTGTATTGATTTTTTGTTTTATATGTATGTACTTCTTATTAGCAATTATTAGTATGTATAATTTTATGAGTTCGTAATAATACAATTTAACGTCTATTATATTTTATAATCATCATTGTTAACTGTGGTTGTGTGTTTGAAATTTATTGTGAGAAAATAGAAAATATATTTAGTTTTTTTATTTACTTAAAATTTATTTATATAGGCAAAAATAAATGTTTAAATAAACTTTAAAATATATAACTTTAAGTATTGTTTTTACTTAATGTTTGGTGGTAAAGAGCGCGTTGTTTTGTTGTAAGGTGTCGTATTGTTAATTATATTTATATTTAAAATTTAGTAAAGCTAATAAAGATTGTTTTGCTTTTTACGTTCTAAGGTTTCTTTAGCACTAAATAATGTTGCAGGATTTGTTACGAGTTGCGAGTAGTCTGATGGGTGAAATAATTCTGTTAGCCTTGCATACTCAATACAATAAAGCATCAAGCTTTGCGTGTTGCAATTGGGGTAAATCAAGGAATAGCTATGTGACAGACAGGCCATTCAACCATCAGAATACGCGTGCATTTTCTGAGAGGCTACTGCGACAGAGGTGGATGGACATTAAAGATAAATTAAAATGCAAAATGAGAAAACTCATAAGTCCGCTATATGCATGCTATGGAGTCAAGACATTTAAAAAGATGTCTATTTAATTTTATAAATTTTACAAGACTGTTTTGGTTTTTTTAACAAATTTTCCAAAATCGAGTGTATACGTAACTAACATACCGATTATCGTAAACCGAGTATCAAGGCTCAATTACTTAAACATAGGTTGATAGAATATATTCACCGTATGGACGCTAACGTTGGAGTCCGGAGAATCATTTGTGCAACTTAGGAAGAAAGGGAAAGAGCAAGCTTTTACAGAAGGTTGCGCACGAATGAATCGGAGTAAAAAATGGGGGCAACTAGCTATGGATCGATGATGCGAGATCATTTTTATTAAGGCTCAATTACTTAAACATAGGTTGATAGAATATATTCACCGTATGGACGCTAACGTTCGGAAAATCATTTGTGGAAGGGAAAGAGGAAGCCTTTACAGAAGGTTGCGCACGAATGAATCGGAGTAAAAAAATGGGGCAACTAGCTATGGGTCGAGCTGATGCGAGACCATTTTTAGTTGGCTGTGGACTGTAAGCGTTATTTAAAGTCGAAACTTAAGAAGTATGCAATTACATGTCGACAGCTTGAGCAAAACTGTGTTCTATGACAATAATTTGAAAGGGGGCTAATCCCGTTAAAACCGATACTCCCGATCTAGATTTTGCAATAGCGGAAACGAATACTCCGAATTCAAAAACAAAGAAAAAAACCCAACAAGATTCCACAAGGACGCGTTTTGGGTCTGATTCTATTTTTGATCCACACTCGAGAAATTTCATAAGAATAAGACACTGTAGCTATGTTTGCGGATGATCCAGCTTTATTAGTCGCGAGTAATGCGGGATTGAATCAGCAAAAAATACTCCTTTCAAATTCGGCTAAGGACATTGCAAATGCCCTGTGGGATTTTAGAAATTCAGATAATGTATATTGATGATATTTAGATTGCTTCAAAGATGCTGAAACGACATTTCTTAGCAGGTGTCAAATTCTAAAGATTGCGGGAGCAAGCGATTCGAGTGAAGGTTTGGCTATATGTATTTGCTTTAGACTCTAGTTATGATTACATCTCTAGCCAAATAAGCCATAGCTGTTGACTACCACATATGCAGTCGCAGTTAAGTAGACAATTTTGTTCGGCTGCTTAAAGCGTATTTCAAACATGCCTCGTGAGACGCTTCACTTCACTTTTTATACAAATTCCGCATGAGGTTGGTAGATTTGAAAAAAAAAAAATTATTTGGAGGTTGGAGGGTCAAGGTGTCAATGTGGATTTTTAAAAATATTTAACAGTATATTTCTTTTTAAATCTGTTTAGTCATCGAATGGGAAAAAAAGAACACTTTTTCGAGACAACAAACGAATAGAAACCATAGACTAATAAATACCAAACAAAGTGTAAACCTAGTTAAGAATGTGCACTACAACAAATACAAAAAAAAAACAAAAAAAATTGTTTTAAATTTCAAAAATATATTGAATCCCTTTATCCAAAGTCGCTAACCTGTTTTCTTATATCACTTAAATTGTAATCAATAATAATCTATGATACTATTTCCGTTTCTCTTTTGTCTTGTTTAATGCAAGAAGTCTTATTAAAAATATATCTTTCTATATAATAATAACTTTCTTGAGGGTTATCTACGTTTTCGTTATATTTTTGCTTTGTTTGCGTCCCTGTCTCAATTTATTTGTCAAGCCTTACAAGCTTTAGGGACCGTTTACCATCCGTTGTTCCGTGATATGACAATTTATAGTTTTTACAATCTATTTCGCTAGTTAGGCTGGGGAGAGCTGTTGCTGAATTGTTGTTATTATCTCTTGTTTTCCTTCTCTTGAAGGTACAGCCGTTGGCTAAGGGGTTTCGTGTAAATCCAACTCTCGCCGACTGGTTTAAAGTACTGCAAAATAGAATAGAGGGGGTAGAAAATATTAGGAATTATAAAAGGAAATGGTCGACTTACCTTATGCTCCCACACAGATTCAGTCTCTTTCCGTGTCTTCGCTTCTTCGCGTTGTTTTTGTTCCACTTGACATTTGGCATTTGTCGCTCGGTCAATATCGTTGAATCTAAATCAAATAGTTTGTTTCAATAAGAGCTGCTCTCGGCGGCTTTTCAAAGTAGGTACGCAGTGAAAAGGAAAAAAAGGATACAATTTGAAGTTATTCCTTTTTCTCGAATCACCTTGCACATAAAAATTGACCAACAAATAAATGTTTGCAAAAATGTGTATAATAAAATAAAGAATGTTTACTTGAGTCCGGCAGTGACTTCTTTCCAAATTCGTCTAGATTCGTATTCTTCCTGTTCAACGATTGGTCGAACTTGTTTCTTAAATATTGGAATTCGGTTTACGTCAACAAATACTTCAGTTTTCTAGAAAATTAAAACAATTGTTTTTTTTTTGTTTTACACATTTTGGTATACATGGCTTCAAATCGATGCGTGTGTGCGTTTCGATAGAGTAGAGTAGAGTGTGTGTGTGATTTTGATTTTTTTTTTTAAGTTTGCTCTGGCTGGCTGGCGTATACATAAATATATATGGGATTAGCAGATACAGTACACAAACATATTACAAGGATTTATTAATTTAATTTTCTAGACAAACAAAGTAATACTGATACTGGCCACACATATTTAAGAGAGAAGTACAATAATCGATAGAAAGTGAGTTCGTTAGCACACACAGTTGGTGTTTGTTTAGTTTGTAGGATTATTTTACTGGGGACAACTAAAATGGGGGAACAACAACCAGAAAAGCAGAAAAAAGTAGTGAAATGGATAAGGTGATATTACATTTTTAGTGGGATCATGCCATTTGGCTTCCATTAGACCGCTCCATTCTCCAGCGATTGATACAAATGGTTTCTTTTCGTTGGGTGCATAAATCTGCAAGAAAATAAAAACAGATGTTTTTACTCCAAGTGGCTGTTTGCAAATACAATGTATACCTCAGCGGTGACTTTGTTGCGTTTTCCACCATAGAACGGTTTCGTTAGGAATTCTATGTCCGCATGGTAGCCCGTTTGGGGACACTTGATTTCGACAGAGCCACCCAACTCGATCCAAGGTACAGTGAGAATGGATCTGTATGAGAAGAGGAACATCATTTCCATTAATAAAAATATGTCATTTATTCAATTACCTTCCGTAGCCGTTGGGAAATGTTAGAATATACTCCTCATTAAGATCACAAAGTGTTACGATACCTTGGCCAATATTATGTACACCAATCGAAAGGCCGAGAAACTTCGACTTTGTCCAGACATGCGCGGCGAATGTGATCTTTCTATTATAGTGCTCCGCATAGAACGCAGAAACTGTGACAAAATGATAAAAAGAATAAATAGTTTCTATGGTAACTTTATAAACCTACTTGGAGGATGATGTGATACTTGTTCGGCAAGGAAAGTCAATTGATTACGTTTGCACCATGGTATCGGACCATCGGCGACATCTTCACTATCAGGCTTTTCATCTGCAAAACAAAAGTAATTTACAAGACTTTATAAGTTATTTTGTTCATTTATAATATATGTTGTCCCGCTGTTTCTTCAAGATAAAAAGGAAATTGAGTGTCATAGTTGCCACTCGAGCAATAAAATAGAAAGCAAGATAATCGACCTTGTTAAAGGCGAATGAAACTGAAAAAAGTGTACGTTTCTGGGGGAAAAAAATGGTGTAGGCGGTAGTAGGTCCCATTTGAAAGGCTTCAAACACGAATCAAGAAACAGATGACAATTAATCATCGCACATCGGTCGCCTTAGCTTTGTTATTAGCACTTTCTTCCTCATGGTTTATTTAAACAGCTGATGTCCTCGTAACAAAATCAGACGACTTCTTCATTTAGTATGCCTTTTGGATTTAATGCAGAGCTGCTGCTGTCACACTTTCTAATTTGCAATGCATGAAGATGCTACAGAAAATATGGGAAATATTTGAAGGAAACTTCAGGTTCACAGAGAGCAAGGAGTGTGTAAAATAAATTACGTTTGAATATAAATTCATTGAAAAAGCTGGTATACAATGCAATTACAAATCTCTTCTAACCATGTTGTTTTTAATAGAACTTTGTATCTTTTCGATGCGTCCGACAAGGATTTGGCGATAAATTAAACGCTCTGCACATATAAAGGGTTTTCCAATTGGGGCTTGATAACTATGACCTTTTACTGTGACCTCACCGTTAAACCAGTGACAAAATGTTCGTCAGGATGAAAATTCACGACCGAAGAACGTTTACAAATAATTTAAATTTATTACCAAAATTCCGAGTGGATGGCGACAATTTTATGAGCAATTTCATCAAAAAATAATCTTCAGTAATGAAGCAAATTTTTTTCTAAACGGCTTCGTCAACAAACAGAATATGCATTAATGGTCAGGAGAAAACCTTTATGTGATCCAAGAAACACAACTTCATCTACAGGGTATTTTTTTTTATATGTATAAAACTTCGAATTGAAATAAAACACAAGAAAATCGTTTTAATGTCCATCAATTTGGCTTTGTTGGAAGGATAATTTTATGCCATTAATGTTTAAATATGATTTCGGGTATGTGGCCGCCGCGGCTGGTTCGAATAAAGACAAGTCTAGAGGTCCAATTTTCAACCACTTTTTCAATCATTTGGGGCTGTATATCGGCAATAACGTCACGAATGTTGGCTTCCAAGTCCCCTAACGTTTCTGGTTTGTTGGCGTAACGACTTCACATATCCCCAAAGAAAATAATCCAATGGTGTCAAATCACACGATCTTGGTGGCCAATTGACAGGTCCATTCCGCGAAACTATGCGCTAATCGAATGTTTGTGACGTGCGCTGTGTGGCATGTAGCGCCGTCTTGTTGGAACCACATCTAATCCACATTCATGCCATCCAATTCGGGAACAAAATAGTCGGTTATCATTGCTCTATACCGGTCTCCATTAACGGTAACTGACTCTCCAGCATCATTTCGGAAGAAGTATGGCCCAATGACTCCACCAGCCCATAGAGAACACCAAACAGTCAATTTTTGTGGATGTAATGGCGTTTCAAGGGTCTCTTGTGGATTATTTTCACTCCAAATGCGGCAATTTTGCTTGTTGACGTAACCATTCAACCCAAAATGAGCCTCATCACTGAACAAGATTTTGCGGTAAACTTCGCGAACTGAACCATTATTTTCGAAATAAATTTGCACGATTTGCAAGCGTTGTTCATTTATCAACCTGTTCTTGATGAAATGGCAAACCAAACAGAACATAAATGACATTAGAGTTGCCAGATTTGACCACAAAATGTCAGTTTTATCTCTATTCGAAAAACCAACCTCTAAAAAAACACCCTTTACAAAAAATTACTGTATGTTGTGGTTTTAATGCCGGTGGTGTCATTTGGACTGTTTTTGGTTGATCAAAATGACAGTCTCGTTACAGTCAATGGAGATCGCTACAGACACATGCTGCAACGATATTTCTTTGGTCAATTGCATGGATAAGACATTAATGTTATGTACAGCGGTTTTAACAATCGATTTATTTAAAACTCGTTTCGATCTAGATTCATTTTATGGACATAATAAACTCTAAATTAAATTATTAAGTGATTGAAGATTCATTATCACGCAGTTGCGCCCCTTAACTGTTTCTACTTGCTGCCAGATGAGCATACTTTAAATTATGAGCCACCAAACTTATTAGGATTCATACGGTTTTAGGATTTATTTATATTTTATATTTAAAAAAATTCACTTTGACAAAATTAGAAACACGAAAACTGTTACAGTTATCGAAAACTCGTTTACTCCTTTTAAACCCATTTATTTCAGGTTGTACGTTGTTATCATTGGTTCATGTTAACTGATAGATATCAACGCGTAAGAAATTCAATACCATCACGTGTTCAGGATGTCTCCATCACACATATCCTTTTTATCAAATGCACATTATTTTCACAGCCATTATCACCTAGTAATAATCTCAACATGGAATTCCACTTCACAAATCCTCAAAGTATAACTAAGACGGACCCCAAAAAAAGTTACACACAATTTCTTAGCAATAATTTCGTACCTGGAATGTCCCAATGACACTGGAATACTTCTCCTAAAATCGGATTGTACGGCTTTTTGGCAACGGAGCTCTTTCGTCCAGCATGATAGGCGCTCATGTACCACCTTGTCACTTGTACGATTCGATCCCTTGGATCATCCAGCTCGGCAATTCTAAAGAAAAATATAAAAACAAAAACATGTCAATACAATTTTTTTAAAGCATATCCACAGCTCCAGTCGCAGTCTTACTTTAAAAACAAATCGGGATGAGCAAAATAATCGGCATACATCTCCAGTAGAGACCGTCTTTCCAAGATAAACGTTGGTAGCACCACCTTGGTTAAATCCATTCCAATCTTAACCTGTGACAATAAATGCGATACCATCGACCCATGGGATTCCATCGAAATGCTTGTGTCTTCTTCCTCCTCGTAGAGGGCATCGTAATCAATACTTCCATCGGTACGCAGTGGAATGGCACCAGCCCGGGGATCTCCTGAGTGCGGTGCACTATGACTTATACGCCGATCGTTCTGTGTTAGCGACTCCTTGTCGAAAGACGACGCTGTTGAGTACTCCTCACTTTCAGAAGGTACCGGAAGGCCTGTGGAATTCGTGTCGACTGCTGAAGATCCGGTGGCTGATACGGGTGGTAAAGGCGGTGCGGTTTCTTGTGTCGGTGATGTGTCTATGGAGAAGCCTCTAGTTGCACTGCAAGCACAATGAAAATGTCAACGAGTTACGTTTATGTGTCAAAACTTTTAACTTCTTCACATGTACACATACGCAGTATGTAAGTTTCATTCTGCCACAAGGGAGTTACAAGCAATTAGGAAATTTAAAATAATTCGCAGCAATGTCATTGTAATTCTTTAGGGAAATGCAAAGCCTTTTTAGTGAATCCATGAAGCATTATCAAATTTTAAGTACCAGCCTTCGCCACACTCGAGCGAAAATGCCACAGCTTGAATCATTTAAATCGCTCACACACCAAGAAGCTTATAAGGATTTACTGGCAAACAATTCGTTGTGCCACGTACTGTGGTAAGTATGTATGTATTTTTGCCCTTAGGGGTGAGATTACGAAATGAGGATTTAAAATTTGGTTTCAAAGTTTAAACTGGTCTACGGGGAACGCTTTTGTAATTCCATTTTGATTTCGCCGCTTGTTTCGCTGCTGAAAGAGCTTTCATTCCGACAAAGTGAGTAAAATTGAACAACGCCGTTATGTGAGAGTAATAATATGTTGGATTTATTCAAATATTGTTTTATGTACATGAATACCGCAATCAATTTATGGTTGCGTAAGGGTGTGTATAGAACAATAGCTGTCATGATGGATGCGAAGTTGCGTACTTCTCAGTCGACTCGCATTTGTATAAATTACCATATTTTGGAAGATAAATCTAAAGACAAACGCATGACCTTGCATATAAAATATGAAAACGTGATTTATTTTTCAATAAATTTCTGGTGATTTATAGACCTTGCTGGATGTTTTGCGACAATGTTTGCGTAGGACACTTTCGGTTGCTGTGTTAAATGCGGATGGGTATCAATTAAGCTGGAAGCTAGCAAACTTGGCAGACGGATACTTTTTCTTTGTATGTATAAATATTTACGGTTATTTGAGTTCTCATAAAGAAGCTTAAAGTAGATTTGATTTAAGAAAGACCCGATTTGTTGCTTTTTGTCCTGGAGGATTTTAAATCTTCATTAACCTTTTTTTGTTTGGAAATATAAAAGATGATGCAACTGTTTGGATACAAACAGTTGCAGTCAAATTGCAATAATATCGCAAGTAATGAATTTGAAAAAAAAATGTATGGCACTTTTTGATTGCATTGCAAACCTTTGTACCGCTCAGCGTATTTAATCGGTCTATTTGCTAATCAAATACGCTTTCAATGCATTATGCATTTTTAATTGTCTACTACTTATGCATTCAGTAATAATTGAAAATTACATAATAAGTTTGGGAATTACGTTCGATTATTAATTTTGTGTTCGGAGATAGTTCGTCGAGGATAATCGAATGCGGAATGTGCACCAACCGCCGACAATTTTGTTTGGTTGTGAATGTTTCGTCCCAGACCAGAACTAACCAGCCCAGAGGGAGTAATGAAATACAGTAAAGATACTCGCAACACAAAGGATTTAAGAATAACATGAGAATGAGTGATGTGTTCCAAACAATATGAACAATGTTAGATACATCCGTGGCAAGGTAAATTCCCTATTTTTTCTGAAATCCGAACATATAAATAAATTTTACATAGCAAAGTGCGTGCATCATTCGTGGCCAAAACAGAATTGGGAAGAATCTCCGCTGCGGTTGGTCAGGAAATAAATATTGGCCTAGGTGGTCCTACAGTTTGGGAAACATTTTGTAAGCTCTCTACATTTTGTCGAATATGAATTTGCTTTTGTATCTTCCTTTTAATGGGTTACACACAAGTCTTGGACTTAATGTATTTGTTTATCCTGAAGGCAACTTAAGTCCAAGTCACTGCCCCATGTGGTCATTGACGCTCATAGCCGCCATCTTCCGCGATTAACAAGAATTATAGCTTTAATGAAGTGAAACCGTCGTGAAACCGTTGAGGCTGAACGGACCACTATAGCGGCGGTCTCTGATGGGTGTCTTCTGAAGAGCCAAAAAAAAAAAAAAGATTTGCGAAGACCGAGAGGCGCAAAGACACTATCTGCTACTCATAGATACTGACTAGAAACACTTAGAAAACCCTGTGGTTCTCCTGACAAATGGCTACATTAACTGGACCCTCGTTAGTTTAGCTCGATGTAGCTGGTACATGGCTTCTGATGAGACTATCAGATATGCTACCGCATCTTTGGAAAGGGCGCGCGAAAGTGACTTTGAGCGCGCAGTCACTTTCTGGAATGCACTTCTCTTCTGCCAATACTTATTTCAATCATTAACACCCCCGTTAATTCACATAACGTGAATTTTTCAACGAAAACAAATAAAATATATTAGCCTTAAACGGTCCTAATTAGCCCTAAGGAACCTTAAGCTTTGCTTCTCCAACAATTGTGGGTGCGGCGAAGATATACCTTTTGACACGAATGGAAGGGACCTATATTTTTAATGCCGATTCCGAACGGCAATTAATTTTTAAGAAGTATCTCATGATAGTTCTTACTCTTGGATATTTGTTAGACTTTCGCAAGAGGCATGGGTCGGATTTGAACCGGGCAGCCTTCGGTTTTCGCACCCGCGAAACGGTTAAATAATACGTGATTTATTTATATAACACAGTCGCTGTCATATTTTATTCTGCGAGAGTTACCAAGGGGACGGAAATATAGAATTGATTTCTATTCTTAGCAATTAACTGCACCGAACCAAGCGTGTAACACCTATCAATATCCTTTTTCAATAAAAAATTGGTCTCATCAAATGGCCTGAAGATAAAAAATATTGCACAAAAAAAAGAGAGTTGAAAACAATGTCACAGGACACTGTACATTCTTCTACGTTTGTCATGTGCATTTCGTGTAAAAATAATCACGTGTTGAAAAACATTTTGCGCTGCTCACAATTGTTTGTACCCGAAAAAAACTGGTAGATTAATTTGTTTTCCAGCAATTCGTTGTTATATCATCAGTTGAATAATCCAATCAATTGTTTGTGCTACACAGGTACACAGCACATTCATAATTGAATTTAACTACACAAAAAAAAAAAATTCAGGCTCACTGTAACACCTTATGCGAAACATGTCATTGAAATACTCGAAACATCACCCAAATTCCCTGAAAATAAACAAGCGGCAAAATACATACGACATTCAGTGAACTTGTGTTGGCTCTGCGGGGACATGCTACGACCCAATTTAATGAGTGCGTCAACAACGGCATTAATGTGACGTGTCTGATTTCCCCAATGAATACATTTGAATTTATGAAATTCGGACTATGAGCAGTTGCCAAATCTTTTAACCATAGCTTGAAATAAAATATCGGTTATTTTTCAAGGAGAAAATAGTTGTTATTGAATGATAACTATAACCACAGATCCTATATATAGAGAACAATTAAAAGCACAGCATTGTGCTCTTAACATTGTCACTTTCACAACATAATTCCATAATTGACCCCTAATTCTAAGTATGTTTGTAAATAAATTGACTTATTAAACTAACTTAAGCTGACAAATTTCCTTGACTTCTGTTACCCTAGTCAAAGGGATCCCTCGTTATTTTATGGATTCTCTTCCCCAAAATGGTAACGGACAGCAAACAATGACAAACAAATATAACTATAAAGAAGACCAGGAGGAGTTTATAATAAATTGCTTCTACATACACATCGCCATTGCCTATGTCCTTGAAATGAGCTCAAAGAACATGCGGTGCCTAATTAGAGAGAATATTGGTTTTCGCCAACAGCAAACGTTCTCTATATTCAAAAAAAAGAAACAAACACATTTCCAATAATGTTTTATTGAACGAATGATTTTTTTTGGTATAAATCTAGTTTTATTTTGAAAACCTTTAGCTATCTATTTTTATCGCATTTTGAATTCAACTACATTACATAAAAATATCTGTACGTGCACGTCAATATTCCACCCTCTATTAGTCGATGTAGCTCGAAGTATAGCCATTGGCATTCAGACCTCTCATTTGTCGTTCTACTTGACCTAGAAGGCTGACATATACATACTACACGATTCTTTGTATCTAGTCCGGGTCCAGTCTGTGTAATCAAGCAATGCATTTGTCGCCAATAGGATTACACTGTTCAGAATTAAAGCATACGCATTTATAGTGTACTTTAGAAATCAATTTTGTAAATGTCCACAAACTTTCCACGTAGAAGGAACAGAAACGTGTTTACGAGGAAAAAAAAAAACAAACCTTTACGACCCAAATTTTTATTACTCGCATACCAATTTCATTTCCCATACTAAAAAAAAAAGTATTAGCCCATTCAATTTGTTAACATTGATTTGGACTATAATAATATTATTATTTCGATTGACTTTTTTAGGATCAAGGTTTACAGTTATATTTTCTTATTTCGTGCTAATGTGAGTTAAAATGGCATCCACCGTAAGGCCGAATGGGAAATCGTAATAAATCCTTAAACTCGATTTAATGTTACCCATTTTAGGTCTATTACAATTTAAAGGCATCACAAATATTTCATTTCACACAAAAGGAAAATGGTCTGGATTTAGATCCAACCTTCTTCTTTAGTCTTCAGTGGGAAATATATTTTGGCACAAATCCATTCTCATCGCAACTTGTTATTTGTGTTTGTAAAACGAAATCAATATTTCATATTTACTTACTTGTATATTGGATTTTTCATCCGTAAAGAGAAGACGACGACGACGACGACGACTTGGCTGGGATTTAGAGGTTATGATTGTGTGACGAGTATGTGCGTTGTAAATTATGGGATATGGTTCAAAAACAAATCTCTTGTCATGGGGTGAATCAATCTTGAGACTTACATTTTCTTTCATCACAGTAATCATGTTTATATTTGACAAAGGTGGGTGTTTTCAAAATCAGGCATGAAAGGTGTAATTTCATTTTATGTATTTGCCTATGTTTCTTTTTCTTTGAAGGTCACAAGTTATATGGCAAAGATATTTGCTTAATAAAATTGAAATTAGTGTAATTATGTGATTTTGTTGAAAAAAATAATGTCAACCCCATTATTTGGTATTTAGAAAAAAAAGAAGAAGTTAGTGCTTTTGCTTATTAATTGGGGATCAAATCCGATCGAATTAAAGGCTACTCTGGAGGAGACCTTTTATTTAACATTGTTTTTAAAATAGAAAAAAAAAAATAGAATGAATAACATTTTGATGGAGCTGAAAAAAATATTTTTTCTGCGTTTATAACATCACACGACGCTATTTAAATTTGTTGTGATATTGAAATAGTTCTACCAAATATATTAAGTGGTTTTTGTACCAATAGCTAATATTTCAAAAGTTATGTCACTAAGAGTAGTTATACCGCAAAATCGGAAATATTCACTTTGAAACCTTTTAACTTGAAAACCTTGATTTATTCGTTAAAATTCCATAAATCCTATTCTAAAAGATCTTACCTATATTTGTACTGTAATATTCGGATGTGATCCATACGTACATATAAAAAGAGATATTTTAAAGTAAGATAATTTAAGGAATAACTGTTGGAAACAGTGTATACATTTGTACATCCTGGATAGCTGCCGGTCTTTTGCTGCGGTCTTTTTTGAGTAACTAACGAAAATTAATTAAAGAAAATCCTTTTACTTGCTTGAAATGCGCTTAAACTCAGGTTTTGTTCTGATGTTTTGTGCAGGTTAGTTAGTTATTCGAAAGAAAACGCATACATTTTGGGTAAACGTGCTGAAAAATAGAGGGCGCTAAACGTATAAATAATTTTGATGTGATTTGAAATAAAACAAAATAATTGCGTAATTAAACGGGTTGTGCAGTAAAGCATGGGAGTACATAAGCGGCAAACAATTTATATTTGGAAATGCAACTTTAAAGAAAACACTTGTTTCGCATTTTTATTATTTATTAAGAGTTTTAGGGTAAATGCTTCGTTTTGAAATAATCCTGCCTTACTTTATAATAAATACCGCAAAAAACCTAAATTGGTTATAGATACCTACTTATATATAAAACTTGAGCTAAGCACCCAGCTGAAGAAATAAATAAATAAATTAAATAAATGAATATATTTATTTTCTAGTGTAAACTTCAAAAGTGGGTTAGGGTAAACGACACTTTGCTGAATTGATTAATGTTTTTTTAAAGAATTTTTTAAATAATTTAAGTGCAGTTGCTCTTGCTATGAATTTGAGAGCGTTCGTGAGGACCGTGTATAATACTTTACATATTGAACTGATTCATTTTTGAACTTGATTAATTTTTTTGATTAAATTTTTTTTTTTTTGATGCCCACGTATTTTTTTTTACTGCTCGGCGCCGTTGCGTCCCGCTTTTGCATTTTAGAGTACACACAACTAGATTGGGGTAATACTTTTCGCCGCACGTCCCCCAGTGTTTGCTAATAGAAGTGCACACGTGCGTGCATGTCGTGCCGTGCGGTACCCCAACGTACGTGTGTATCGGCACTTAGAGTAGTTCTTAACATAAAACTTCCCATGGATTCTCTTAAAACCCAAAAGTCATGTTGTTGAAGTAATTACGAGACTAAGCTTCCGTGAACAACGAGCAGCTTATAATAATTTTTTGTTCCAAAAATTGCTTTACTCAATAATTCATTTGGAAAGGAAAACTTAATTTTAGTCACTTCAGGTAATTCACCACATTAAGGTAAATTATAGAAAATAGCATAGAGTAAGAAACAAAAGAAATTTGAAGGACTTTGATATCAAAAGACTCCCGATGTCAACACAAAACATCGAATAATTCGAATGCTCTATGCAACTACATTCTGAATGGACAGTGAAGCCCTTCAAGGCATTCATTACAAATATGTGAAAAGCGACTGTTTCTTTTTGTTGAATGTTGGAGGAGTAAGCACTTTTAAGCATCCCAGAAATACCGTTCATATTATAACAAACTTTTGGAGTTAAAATACAAGACAACCTCTTTGACAAGATTGTGCGAAATTTTCAAGACAACCCAGAGGCATAATCTGTCAAAAGTCTGTGCATTGACATGAGTGAAAGAACTATCACTTTTGCCAATATTGGTACATAGAAAGCGTTAAAAACTGTGCACGAGTGAAAAACGACCTTAATCAAATTGGAATACAGTTAGCCGTTCCTGATACCTACTTTATCCACTTAGATTTTTCTCCAGGTTATCACATTTTTATTGGTAAAAATTGTAAAAAAGTTTTTTAAAAACAATTCAACAAATTTAAAAATTGAAGACTCAGTATATCTGGTTTGCCGTCAAGGAGCGAGGGATTTGCGAGTTTAAATTTATTTTCATCACTGGGCAGATTTACACAACAACGCCCCAGCAAAATTAAATTGCTTATTTTGGAGCAAGTGTTTGGTGTGGTGAATGTGAATGTGACTGAAACTGAAACTGAATAAATTAATTAAATTTTCAGCGAACGTGCTACGAGATGTGTTCAGTTGATGTAGCAACATAATATTTCCTGTGTTATCTCGATAACAAGAGCCGTAAAAAGAGGGGTTTCGGCAAATCGTTTGAACCCAAGGATATAAATATTAAATGTCCCAGCCAGATAGTTCACATGTAAGTGTATAATCGGTGCCATTTTGAACCATGATGTATATCCTTTTTTTAAAAATTTAAGATGCAATACAGAAAATATTTCCATAAGCAAAAAACTTTGCTGTTTGGAGGTTTTTTTTTTAAACTAAAAGTACATATCCTTAAAACAACGTCTTAAAAAAATAAACAGTAAAAACATACATAGAGAATGGTTATTAGGACTAATTTGTCTACAAGCTGAGTAAGGCACTTCAAGCGGCGATAACCTTCGGATAGCGACCTTCAGTAGCTGTTGTGTCAAAGTGGCAAATATAACTAGCATCACGCCATGCAATCCCCACCATAGCATACGAAAAAGCCTCTGTAAATTTACAATGGATAGAACTGCTGAGAGAAAATTTATTAAGAACATAAATCTAGATAAAATTCCCAATGTGCAGACACGTTCTACATGAAAGCGAATGTACAACAAAGTGATAAACTTGCACGAACAGGGATGGAAAACAGAGGAGCGTATTGCATTTCAAATTGTTGTTAGGGATAACACAGATTGGTGTATAACAGTGAAAGGAATTGCAAGCTGGATAATTAATTTAACTGTATCCATTTATTTAATCTAAACATTGGAATAAAACAACGCTAAATGACTCGTGGCGGTACATTTGAAGTATTTAAGAAAATATTACTCGAAGTTTTAATAACAATCGCACAATGATGATGCATAATGATAGGGATGACTGCATGAAACGTGAACACAGTTCTTCGCAGGGACATTGCTTTAAGTTTAACTTAAAATTTAATTTCATTGTTAATAGTCGTCCTTGGTGTCTTCGAGAGAAAAGTACTATGCACGATTTATTGTCAATAGGCAAAATAACACCTGACGATACAACCAAAAACTTTACGAGCTGAACAGTGAAGTGTCCCTGGTTCAAAATTTACGTGTTCAAAGGTTAAGATGGTTTGGGCATCTAGTGCGACTAAACATCGAAACTCCAACCCGTAAGGTATTCAACACTAAGCCAGAGGGAAAGAGAAACACCGGCAGACCTTATTCCGGGGGATTCTATTACTTGAGGGCCCATGCGCATCCCACGCAGTAGGGTCAACTAAAGTAAATTTTCAGCCGTCAGAAGTTGAGTTATTTCGATTAAGCTGCGTAGACAGGATTTAATTATTAACATACATATAAAGGGTCCGCCATCTAACGTTTTTTTTTCAACTAGTGCTTATTTCGCGAATGGTAACACTTAACTCATGTCTGATTTGACAGATAATTAGTTTTATCATTCCGCTGAACGAATATGGTTGTGTATACGCTTGAAAAACGCTGCGAAATATTGCGACATCACTTTCAAAATCATGGTAATGTTGCAGAATGTGTGCGAAAATTGCGTACGGATTTTGGAAGAAGAGAAGCACCGTCAGCTCCGTATGTTCGTTAAAAAACTGGCATCCTCATCGATAAACCAAAGCGTGAAAAGCCAAAAACAGTGCGTACACCCGAGGAAATTGCTGCTGTGGCAGAAAGTGTGCGTGAGCCGCAACAATTGAACATGTCGGAGACTTCATTGAGACGAATTTTGCATAAAGACCTTGGTATGACGCCATACAAAGTCCAATTGGTTCAGGAGTTGAAGCCAACTGACCATCCAATGCGTTTTCGCTTCGCTAAGTGGGCCTGCGATCGACTTAGAGAAGATGCCGATTTTGCCAAAAAAATTATCTTTTCAGATGAAGCTCATTTTGATCTTGGCGGGTATGTAAACAAGCAAAATTGTCGCATTTGGGGCATAGAAAACCCGCATACATTGAAAAGCCGATATACCCAAAACGAGTCACTGTTTGGCGCGGATTTTGGTCCAGAGGCATAATTGGGCCATTTTTCTTCGAAAATGAGCAAGGAGTGGCCATTAGTCAATGGCGATTGTTCACAAAAATTGAAGAGGAGGATTTTGGCAACATTTGGTTTCAACAGGACGGCGCCACGTGCAACACAGCCGAAGCTACACTAGATGTTTTGCACCCTGTTTTTGAAGATCGCATTATCAGCCGCAGAGCTGATGTCGTTTGGCCACCGCGGAGCTGCGATTTGACACCGTTGGACTATTATTTGTGGGGTGCCGTAAAAGATAAGTGTTACGCCGATATGCCAGAGACAATTGACGCTTTCAAGGACAATATTCGTGAAGCCATTGGTAAAATACAGCTACACACAATCGATAATGTGCTTAAAAATTGGACCGATCATGTAGGCTACTGCATGGCCAGCCGAGGCCATTTCCATTATTAATCGCAAGGATTGTACTTTCAAATAAAAAAAAAATTTGAGAAAATATTCAGTAGTTTTTTTATAGCATTTTCAGAAAAAAAAATTATTTGGCGGACCCTTTAGTTTCGTTGACCCCCTAGTCCCGAGGAAAGATAAGAACATCCCTCCATAGCTCCATAGGACAAAATTATCTTAGAGAAAGAGTTGAATTTGTTATAGATAGTTTCTAAGGCCCCAACAGCTAAGCAGGTAGAAATTCCAGAGAGTTAATTGTAGTTTAAGGCTTCAACATAGACAGCAAAAAAAAAAGGAATACATTGACGAAATATCATAAGCCAACACGAGGTAATCAAAAAAAGGATGGACTGAAGAAGCCTTAGAAATATAAAAGTAATATAAGGTTTAAAATTATTGCCAATTATTTTTTTTTTGATAAATTTGAAAGATTGCAATAGGTAATTATTTTTTTTTTGCTTTTTCTGTAAATTTCTATTTCACTGCTGACATGTAACGCTAAAAAAACACACACAAACATTTAAAAATTGTCTATCAACGACGGGATTTCCGTTTTTGTAGCGCAATGGACATGACCTTTGAAATAACCGCAACGCCTCGATTTATTGTGTTATTACATCAACCGCAGCTACACGGGAAAAACGAACAAAATAATTTCCATCGGCGGGCGTACACGGTGACGTATACGTATCATTTTCTTGCTCGCTCTTTACCGATTCCGATTTATTTTTTGTTATCAATTTAAATCCCGATGGAATTACACTGCCATGGACGCGCATACGTGCAAAGCGAGAAAGGGATGCAGTTGTTTGGAAAAATCAAAGGGACTATGTAATGTGCATTCTATGTTGCACGATTTCTTCAAAGGAAATAAAGAAAGAAAGATAATTCCAGCCACCTTTTTTTTTCTATTCGGAAAAAGTTCAAGTGATGCTCCTGGGAGGTAAAATAGTTTTCATTACACCCATGTACAAGGGGAGAGCTCACCCACTGCCACCCACTTCTTTCTATTTCGCCTTTATACTCTTTGACTTCAATTCGTATGTGTATGAGTATGATCTATTTCAACTTTATTTCTGTGGTACAAAAAAAAACAAGAACTAGTTCGGGGTTAAGAGTGATTTTAAGTGGTGGTAAAGCAAAGGATCAACTATTTATGAAGAGGATTAATAAAACGAAAAAAAAAATCTCTTACCTAAAGCTGACTTTCCGCACAAACCACTTCTTCAACATTTTTATACAGTAATAAAATATTCAATACAGCTGCAGCCGGATAAAAAAAAAAACACACACACACACACAAGTCGTTGACCAATTTATTGGATGGAAGTAAATTAATTACATCACAATTCCCTGTAGTATTAAATTGGACCACATCGATTCCATACAACTCTTTTTACACGTTACATATATACATAAATATGTATAGTCTACATTCATCGATGTAACAATGGAATCACGGGGAAAAAAACTCACAAGAACACATACCGAAAGTCATTTGCTTAAATTACTCATTTCCTCGGACGGAATGCACAGTGAAGTGAACAAAGTAAATAAATAAAGAAACCAATTGAGGCCAGCAAACAACAAAAACAAAAAACGAGAAGAAAATCCGTAACCAAATAAACGCACGCACATGTACTAAAAAAGAAACGAATCTACGAGACGTAAAGGGATTCTTAAATCCGGAAAAAAATTTTAAAGTTGCAAATACTAAGGGAAGTATTCGCTTGAGGGAGAACTTTTGTCTTAGTGCTACTCGGATGACGATTGTCCACACTTTAATGGGAAATGGCAGAACGGATGATTATTTTCTGGCAGTATGGTGGGTTTAGATAGTTGAAAAGGATTTCAAAGAAGGATATACACGCTCTGTATGACTCTTTTATGGGTTTTTGGGAGAGAGAGAGAGCATTTACTTCGTTCTCTTCATTTTGCTCTTCGTTTAAATGTCAAAAAATATGAGCAATCGATTGCACTGAGAAAAACAATTGCTTTAAATTTGATTTGAGTATTGTTTTTTTTTTTGACTGAAAATTTTAAGTCTGAGGTGTCTGATGAAAGGAGGTGTTAAGTATAACCATGGTTTCTAATTTTGAGACCCTTGAATAAAAACTCCCATTAAATATTTTGGAACAAATGTTTTAGTAAAAAACAAAGTTTTATATGGACATTGTCTGTAAATTAGCCTGTATAAAGCCTCTTTAAGTTTCTTTTACTTTTAATTTTATCCAACACTACATTTACTTTACTATACTACAATTTTACAGGGCACACGCGAGATATCTTACCAAGTGACCTTGCTAAGTAGATACGATCTGGGAACTGAGAACACCCTTGAAAAAGAGGGATTTACCTTCTCAGATGTTTACAATCTCTAAGAAAACGAAAAAAAAGGACTTCAGTACATCGTTTTTTTTTTTGGTTCGATAGTGCAGTTTCCGAAGAAGTTCCCGATCCCGATCTGAGTGTGAGTATTCCAAACATTTTGCAGTTTATGGAATCGGATAGTCACGTAGAAGAAGAGGCAAAAATTGTAGCTAGTTAGGAGGTCATTTGTGAGGAGGCTGACCAGGTTACACGTAACTAGAAAATGATGTTTTATGCAAAGGTACTTGATGTTCCGAGAATGCTGTAGATTTCGCAACCACTAAAGACAACACCGGATGAAATTAAAAGATTTTTCGATATTAATAATTTAATGTCAGTTTTCAAAACCCAAACGTTCGGAAATTTTCGTATCATAGAAGCCATACGTGTCAAGAATTGTCATGAGGAAATTAGAAAATGTTTGCAATTGTTTGAAAATGATAATAACAAGATGCTACGTAGTAGCGTTTCAGAGCAATCAGAGCCAGAAGGGCGACCAACATCTTCTGTTCAACAATCAAGCCATTCAATACGACCGCACAATAAAGTCAATAAAGTGAATGTAAAGGAACCAAATGATCCGCATTATGATCGCTTCAACACATTGCGGCCGTTAATTAAGAGGTCGACTTTGCGTTAACGAACAAATCTTTGCAACAAATATGTAACATTAGTATATAAAACAATATATGCCTCATCCACGAAGTCATAAATTATTTTTGCTTTGCTACGGGGTTGAAAAAATAGAGTAAATTCTAGCCAAGTACCCACTGTAAAATATATATTTTTAGTAATGTCAATATTCAAACTTGCTCAAGAGCAGTTTCACCTCTCAGTACCTACCTCTTTCAGCGTGGATAAAAAATTTTGAAAATGTGTTTACATTTTTATATTTATAAGAATATAAAACATATTTACTACCTTTTCTTAGTTTAAAACTTTCAGCTTTAAGGGCATGTAAAAGGCCCACTCTAAAAAAAAAATATGAAAAACTTGTTCCAATATTCCCCTTCTAATGAAATTCATACAAAGAACTCAATGCTGTTCACTATATTATTGTTTTTACACATATATGTTCGCATTGATATGATATAAGGTCATCGCTCATTATGCAAAAATGGCGGAAGTCATGATAACTAATTTATTTTATGTCTATGAAAAGGCCCCTTAAATGAGGAACGGGCTTGAAGTTTTCAAATAAATTTCGTGAAAGTTATATCGGTTTTAAAAATATTGAAAACGGCCCCCGTCAAGAGCAGGTGGCGGGATCAGTTCAATATATACCCTGCTCAATATTACCCTAGGAAAGCAAGTTTCATGGCTTTGCAATTAGCGGTTTGGAGTGAGCTTTGCTAAAGCAGTCAGGACAAACTATTCTAGTATATATGATTTTCTTTACAGAGGTGATTTTTACTTTTCGAATAAAAAAAAAATACAAGTTCATTTATCTAGTTCGGGATATACGACCAAATGGATTGTAATATTTTCACGTTTTTATTTTAAGACAATGCACATGATGCAGGTTGTTGTAAATCGCGTAAAAAAGACGTTTTTAATAATTAATACATTGAGACATTGAGACCTAATCAATATTCGCAAGCAAATTTAATAAAAAAAAACTATTCCTATTCAGTTAGCTTACAAGGGAAAATTTCCATCGGAATTTATGCTTGGATATCCGCTTTCGAAGGACTAGAACTCCCAACTATTATTTGCAGACAATTTGGGGAGTACAAAATGGCTTCCTGTTAGCACCCCCTATTAATAAGTTGTCGCTCGACATATAGAGTACATTTTTGATACTCTCATGAACACTCTACTATCCACCCTACTTCCAAATTAACCACTAAAATAGCTTTCAAAATTTAAATGAACCAACAACAACAACAAGGACAAGACGCTCCTTCGTACTTCTAAACTTAGAAATAAATCTAAAAATAAAACGACTATTTTCAATCCCCTTAACTATAATCAAATTATTCTGTTCAACTTAGTAAAACTAAACTTTGAATAAATAAATAAAATCAATTCTCTCATCGGCTTAAAATAATTCAATGTAATCGCATTTCTTTTACTTGAGTCGTTACTTGCACTCGTGCATAATATACCCAATTATGTATTTACATTCTAAAAACAAAAGCACATAGTACCTACATAAGAAGATTTTTTTTCCAGCGTTCAATACCTTAGGGAATAACTTTTTCAGCATTCTCCACCTCCACGCTACTAGACTGGGTATGTTTTAAGGACTTACATAGTTTAAAACACATAATTAGATTGTCCCAATGTAAGGCGTTCTGAACTTAACCTTGTTGACATTTGCTACCGCCGAGGAACGCATGCAAATGAGCTTAAAGTATTTCAAAGCAAAAGGAAAACATAAAGTTTTACATTACGATTGCTCACTTGTGAAAAGTGGTCACAAATTTCCATTTTCATGGCTTAGATTTTATGATAAAAATTAATTGACACAGAGCTGATGAAACTAATGAAAGAGAAATTGCCAGGAGGGGATTTATGCTTGAGTGTGCGCAGAACAGGACAAGCCATTCCTTTCTTTTGTTTTCTTTGAGAGTGAAGTGACATTTCGCAGGTATGATAATAAAGAGAACATAAAATACATATTCAAAGGATTTAAAAGATTAAAGTAACTTTTTACAGCAAAAATGATTTTTGAATAAGCGATTTAGACTTGTATCTTTTTATTGACTTGTACTTTTTGGAATGTATTACATATTAAGTTGGACATTTGATTACATTTTTAGTATTTTGAAACATTTTCATAACATGGCTAGTTTTGTATTCTATTCTATTCATTTTACTTCTCAACTTTATATCTATCTATAACGTAATCTTACTGAGGTCTTTCTGTGAAACTTATGAATGAACGAATTCATAAATTAGATACTCAAATTAACGATCTACGAAACGGACACTATGGAATTGTATTAGATTGGCGTGTCGCATCGCGCTATCAAAGTTTGCTGCTCCTTGGCCACGCAGATAGACAGTGTGAAACGCACGCGGTATGAAATATAGAGACAATCTCACCGAAAGCGTTGATGTCAAAATCAAATTAGACATAAATGTATATTCATAATCCAACACCAGAGACACAAATAAATTCAACTATGTACGTGTATGCATTTGAATGCTATTGACATCATATTAAGTGCACTTGCAAAGGGCTTAGTTGCCAATATAAATTTTTAATAGACATCTCTTCACTTTAATGGAAAGTTGTTGAACATTTACTGCTTGCATCCAGCTGCCCTAGGACAAGAGTTTCGGATGTAGAACTAATGAACAATTCATCAGAAACGTGCTAGACATTTTTCGTCCGAATTCATAATAACTTATTTAGCCCGAATCGGTTTATAGCCCATGTAGTTGCGATCATAAGAAATTCTTATGAATTCCACTACACGATGAAACTTAGTCGCGCAACAATTTGCGTAAGCTTTGAGCTTTGACGTTCGTGCGTTAAAATTACCATTGATAATGGACTTTGCTCAAGTCCAGTGTTTGGAAGTGTCAACTGCGTCGCAGTTATGCAGTAAACGAGATGGACGCAAAATAATAATTGTAATAAACGCATATCTACTAATCCTGCGCCATAAAATGACTGATATTAGACGATCCCGCACTATTTGGAATCAGCCAGCAAGTAAGTATGCATTGACCCTTATTAGCTAAAAGTTAATAAAATTGCAAAATGTTATAGGAATATCTCAGAGAAACAGCTGTATATACCGTAATTGGGAATTATTGTGAATAGGTTAATTTTGTTTTATCTGATATCACATTCAGCAACTCAACTGATAAATAAGAAACTCAAACATTTCCCGCGGTAAATCGAATACAATAAACAAATCGATTTTTAGTGTCAAGAAACTCTGTGATGATAACAGAGTTTATTGACGCCACAACTCAATTATAGTTGCATAGTTCATTGGACGAGTAACTAACAACAACTTATTTTAAACTAAACTATTTACATAAACATAAGCCCCTCAAATAGAAAAAAACACTGTATACAAAATTAAATAGAATGTAAATTAAAAACAATTAGAATAATACATCCCGCACGTGTTGAACAAGTTCATATTTCTCGTAAATTTTTTCGATGTTTCAGATACTTACTACAGTGGCATAAGGTCCGATGATGCATCTGCCGGGCTATTCATGAGACGTATGCTTAGTTGCAAACTTTTTAATAGGTTCATTTCGTGTAATTTAACAAAATTTTTAAAATTATTCCGTGACTAAATAATTCACAAAAAAGAAGAAGAAGGAATTAATAAACTAAACAAATAACACATTAAAACTTCATTAAGATCGCGTAACAAGCAAGTCAGCATACAGTAGAGCACAGCTGTCTCTCTGTTATGACTGTTGGCAGTCATAAAATTATATGCGCTCCCAATTGCCAATTGAAAATAATTTCTAATTTTAGAATTATTAAGAAAAGCCGGCGGCATACACGTAGCAAAAGCAGACTTTTGATTCCATCAAGGCGCGCAAGATATAATTGAAGAAAAGTGCATCGTACGTTGTGTGGACCAAAATAGCTACCAGAGTTCATATAATTTTGGCAGATAGAATACCTCTAGCCGTCTACATGGTTGTGGGATGAACGAATATTTAAAAGTGTACTTACCAGCTGGGAGAACTGCCCTGACTGGTGAAGGGATCATCATTGGCATCGTAGAAATCTTCTTCACCTTCGGAACTGGAATAGGAAGTTTCGGGCACAACAAGCGATAATGGTGTATTTGTCACTAAAAAAAAAAAATAAAAATAAAAACAAGACCGGTGATAGTTTGTATGTAAATTATGAGACATATACCAAAAGGGCGTCTAAAAAAATATCTCCAGAGAGTGATATGGCTTAGTGTACTGGTTTATTTAATATGATCCTTGATTTGATCTCTAACAATAAAATTCTCAGTGCTGTTGAATTCAATACAGTGGTTTTCTAGTCAATGACAATCAGAGGCGCATAGGACTTAGAAGTACCATTCTTTTGAAATGATGTTAACTAAATCCTATAATGAGAACTAAACCATCGAACTAAGAGGGAATTAAGGCGGTACAAGAAAATAAATTTAAAAAACTCTTGATATTAACTGTGGAACGTGCAAGACCTAGAAACTGTCACATTGTACTTCTAGTCAGATACGTATTTTTAATATAGTAATTTATCCGGCTTTTTCAGAAAGCCGAGAGGCCCATCAAGAATAAAGACCACATCCGTGCGTAGAGCCTGGAAAATGGTTCGAGCAAAGACGAATATTCACCGTGGTATCCTAGCCTTCTCCTCAAGCGTAGCAAAAAGTTGCATCACTCGAGCAAACACATTTGGGTGATTTGCAAAATCGTGGTGGCCAATCAGAATGTTTACTAGACTGCTGCAGTCTTTCCTTGCTCGTGATAGCAAAACTGCAGTAGACTTCCCACAGACATTCGGTCGAATTAGTTTGGTCAACGAATATTGTGTCTGTCGAAAATCTAGGCTTCAATGGAAGCCCTTATTTAGGATGCCGACAGAACCAACACAGGTTTATTAGGTGCTGAGAAAACTATTACCAAACATTGATAAGCAAGTTTGTCGGAGGTCTCATTTTTCTTTCTTTTCCAGTATTACCCGAAACGCAAAGACTCAAGATGTTTAGTCTTCTGACCTCGTTGAAAGGGTTTCTCAGTTGAAGCACTAACTAAGAATGGTTTAGGTGAGGCCTTAAGCGTAGGTTTAACGTCGCTACAGACACATATAATCTAACTCTTTCTTCTGTTCTTCTGTAATGTAGATTACATTCAACATGTGGTAAATATTTTAATTTGAGGAGCTTGCCTTACTGACACTGAAACGAGACTGCAGTTGCTTGGGTTTCTTTGGAATGATGTTGTTTCTATTTGGGGACTCCCTTGGAATGAAAGACTTCGGTACCATTGTTTTTCGCAGGATTAGCATATCCTAGCTTCTTCCAATTTAAGGCGCAGTTTTTGTTTTATATGGAAATAATGTGTGGATACACAAGGACTTCATCATATGGTAGGCTACCGTGTCTTCCTTTTTTGGAAACGTTGCATAAAGACTACATATTGATGTCGCTCAGTCGAAGTTATTTTTCTAATGGTTCGCAGCTTCTTTATGGAAGGCGAATTTAGCTGCCAAAAAAAGGTCCCCAGTGAGGTTTCTTTCGTTGTCGAATGGACTGTTCGTCAGGTTAATGGATTTAAAGTCTTCAAAACTTAGTACTTCTTATCACCCAATCATGATTTAACTGACTAAGAAGCCCGTAGTCTACGTCCAGGTAACCATAAGACATCTTAAGATATTTAAATTAACTGCCACTGATGGCTCTTAACAAATTTACAACTAATACGCGTCTTGCGAATCTAAATGCAACGTCATTCAATATCTTTCTTACCATAAATTGATAGAAAAGAATCAAGCATGGAAATCAGTTGTATCCAACGACCACGGTTTCTTTTCACAATAAGATAACCGCCTTTAACCCTGGTTTGAACATTGTCATTTCCCTATCTGAATCTATTCTTTTTTAAACAACGAATTTTGTATATTTTGCCAGAACAAAAATCTAAGAATTACATGTTTGCCTTAGTTAGCATTTGAAGGACTTCCCAATTATGGAAAATGTCACCCAATACACACCTAGATACGGTGTAAAACAATATCTCTCGAATTTGTGTCATCATACATAAAAAACAACCGTAGGCAGTCGTTAAATTTGAAATAAAAAACCGTATGATAAATATTTGAGGAGCTCCCACACACACTTACCATCTCCCATTGAGGAGCGTATCTTTAGGCGGTTCGGTTCACTGCATTCGGAGCCAAATTCGATGCCAGATTGAATGGAGGCAACACCAACCGGTGGTAGAATTCCTGTGAGAATAATTCAATTGGATTAATAACGCATAGTTACACCACACGGACAAAATAACAGCATGACAGCACAAAGCATGCTGCTGTTCTCCACTTACCATCGTCATCGTCGTCATCGTTGATACTTTCGGTCTTTGTACTGTTATTGCTACTAGTAACCGGGCCATTGTAAATGCCGTTGATTGGATGTGCCATATTTTTGGCAATTTGCAAGGTGACTATTGAGTGTTTGATATGGTCGAGCATTGCCTGAAAATTGATCGAATGAAATATGAATAAAAGCGAGAAGGACAATATAATGATTTATGATCCTGCTGAATGATGACGATTGTAAGGTATTAAATTCGTGCTAGAATTAATAGTTGTTTATTGAAGTTCTAAGCTTTGGAGTTACGAGGATTAGCCAGAACCAAATAATATAACGTTCGTTTAAAACGACTATGGGCTATAGATATAAATAAACTAGCCTCATTCGTTAAAGGCTTCAAATGGTATAGTAGAACCGGGGAGGATGATTTAGCAGCTTAAAATTGACACGATTTTATTATTCAGTTTGGAACATAAATAATTGTTCTAGGACACAACGGATGCATATGGCTCATGATTCCTGTTTGCAAACTCAACTGTTTAACTATTCAACATTTGAGTTTGCAAGCTATTTGCGCTCTATATTGTAAGTAGAAAATTCGTGCTTTTCCATTTTCAATATGTGCAAGGCTTAAGTTACTCATGCAGGGCCAACTCAAAATATACTATACCGCCCTCTATAAATAGGGCATATCATAAAAGCCGACTAAGGGGAGATATCTTATTTAAGTGGTAACAAACAGGTGTTAGATATAGGGGTATAAGGTTAAAGAGGATCACAGAAGAAAGAAGCAGACATGAAAAGTCCTTAATCACACAAATGCAACAACACCTGTATTTCATTTGACTTCAATGACAAAATGATGTCAAACCGGAAGACTTTGTTTCGGCCAAAAAGGCGAACCTCAAGAAATTTATTTGTGACCAAGGAACAAAGCAACGAAAAAAACAGCAAAGGATTATGATTATGGATGATTATAACTAACCACAGATGGACAAATGATACTACTTGTCTGACAACGAAGCAGATTTGGCCTAGGCTGGATCTAAGACGCTCAAGGAGATTGATTACCCCTAATCCGTCGCACATTGGTGCTACCATTGGTGTCATAACTGGACACTGTTTGTTAGGCAGGCATGCAACAAGGCTTGGCGCCTATTCCAACGACTTCTGTAGGAGCTGTATGGATGAGGAGGAGGAGGAGACTACTCTACACCTTCTTTGCGCATGCCCTGCTCTCTCCCGAAAGCGAAATCTCCATATGGGGGCCTTCTTCTTTAAAGATCTTAATGATCTAAACTCAACCGACCCAAAATGTCTCTCACGCTTTATAAGCACCTCAAAATGGTTCAACGTGTAGGCAGGAACTTCAGATCCACATGGTATCACAATGGACCTTACTTAGGTCTAAGAGAGTCAAACTTCTATCCGACTGCCACTTCAACCTAACCTAACCATGATTATGGAGGTATTGAGAAAGAACGGCCACAGTTAGTTCCGAAGTGAACTTTTCTGGACAATTGAGTTTTTGCTATTTGAATGATCGGACATTCGTTACGAGAAGACAACAACAAATCTATGAACAAACAGTGCGACAATAATCCTGACCTATGATTAAAAACTAAACAAACTTTGTCCAGATGGATTTTGGGAAAAACTGTTGAGATCAAACATAGGAAGTCCTGTTCTAGCAAATCTAAGAAATCTTGTTCGCATCGCTTCAATTCCTTATATTATGAACGGATACGAGACAATTTGTTTACGTTAAAAAACTCGCAAAAATGGTGACAACATACCCAATTTTCTATTTGTAATGGGCTCAACATGGTTGTCAAAAGATAACTGGGTTTCTAACAACAATATGTAAATCTTAGATTTCAATCAATATACCATCAAAAGAATACTTTTACAGTTAAGTATTTACAGGGTGTAAAGTTTATTTACTAACACCAATGAGAGAACAGTTTTAGGCACAGCAGAGATAGAATGTCTGAAAGGTAAGTTTGAAACAATATCACTAACAAACAAATTAAAAAGGATTGGTCCTATGTGACTGCCTTGCGAAAAACTAAAGTTCACAGATATATAAATAGTAAATTCGTTACAGTCGACCAAAACCATGCTGATTTGTACTAACAAGGGTTTTACAACCAAAATGCAACTAGGCGGTCCAATAGTTTAGAAAGAGGAGATTGCTTGCAACCTATAAAAGGGGCGGGAATAAGTATAATTTGAAGATATGACAAACGACTTTTAAAAAAAGCTGATGGACCATAGCCATACTAGCCTTCTTACGCCCATCTAATTTTTTAGGTTATCAAATATTAAATATAGCTTGTTTTTAGAAAGTGGAGCAGAAACATCACCAAAATGTCTCATCTCCAACTTCGTCTACATTTGCTTTGGTTGAACTTCTTTTTCGCGAGTCAGTATACTGTATTGGAATTCAAGGTGAACGTCATGATCGTATTTATTAGAGGGGCACTTTGACAATGTTAGGAATGCTGTTGTAATTCCACTTATCTCTACTTTAGCTACTTTTATTCGTCCACCGAATACTCGGCTATGTTAAAAGTGTCCTATTAAAACGCCGGGTTCTGACAACAAATATCTACTCATTTCATAAAAGCGTATTCATGATTCCAATCAAATTAAATTCATTGAAAACTGAAAAGTTAAACCGTTTCGACTGCGTTTTTTTAACTATTACCTATGTACTACTCGCATTTTAAGGGGTCTTCGGCTTGGCTTGGTCCTTTCGTTATGTAGATACAGCTAAAAATAAAAATAACCTTTCTATTAATAGCATAACCCCTTTTGGTATCCTACAATTCAAAGATCGAATCGGATTACTTTGCGAAGCACATTGTTGAAATACTGTCAACATTACTATTTTCATTCAAACAACAAGGCAAAAAAAAAAAAAAAAACACAAGTGCACACTTCCGCATGAATACATCACGAAAGATATCATCGTCAAAGATTTCAATCGTTTACAATTTTCTCATCCCCGGACAGGAGCAACATTACGTAACCACTCAAATTTTTCAACAATAATCAATTGAATTGCCTGGCTCAAGGACAACGTAACATTGTTTGAGTTTACAAATAAATAAATCAATTTCGAAAACGTGCACCTAAGAACACCTGTTAGTATATAAACAGATAAGATGAGTGTTGCCGAAACAATGAGCGAGGGAGACAACCAAATTGTAAGAAAATATACATATTAATTCTGCGTTGCCTAGGATGCAAGAAAAACTGACTGCGACAGTTCCATGAATATGATTATTATTCTATTTTTTTCTTTGCATTTGCACTTACATTGGCGTTATCCTGTAACGCCTTGCACTTTGTTTTTTCCTCAGGATCAGGCAAGTCAGAAATTCGTTTCTCGAGTTTCTGTAAATAAGAAAAGAAAACCACAATAATTTTTCAACTTTTAAAAATAACACTTCAACTTACATTAGTGTGTTCAATCATAAGCTGCAGGTATGCATCTGCCTCGCTGATACGTCTGTCCAAAATTTCCAAATGATTAGCTCGTTTGCTTAGATCCTTGGTGTAGCCACCCAAATAGAAATTGCTTTGAGTGTCCCATAGGCGACCACGATTCGCATGACGTCGTATGGTATCCTCGAGACGCCTCACCCACTTTTCACGTTCGTCACTGTGCTGTGCCTACGAAGGAATAACACAATATTATAATAATGCCGTTCCAAATGTGCACAACCAAACCATATGTATGTACATATAAAGTAAGGTTATACCAAACTAGGACAACAAATATGTATGAGAACGAGTACAGCACCAACTAATACAAAGACATTGGTGTGTAGCTGCTTCAGCTGTTATTGGCAAAACTTTTGAAGTCGGCGACGCAGTGAACTATAAAAACAATAGCCCCCAAAATGACAATTAGAGTGTGTAAAATAAAAAGGACACCACCAGCCACACATCCACATTGTGGCGGTAGTGGTGATGATGTGCTTGTTGAGAGGCACAGGGATGTAGCTTAGCAGTCTCTTCGTTACTCTCTTGAGTTGGTAAGCGCGCCGCCGGTAGTGGTGAGTAGATATTATGTGGCTTTGTTTTTTTTTTGTGGAAAGGTAATTACGATTCGGTGACGTTGTGAGCTATGCGATGATTGCCAAGAAAAGAACTCAATTTATAGGCATCGAAGAAAGTTACATATACATAGTATATCACATTGACGGTGTGTGCATAAATGGAAAGGGCTCCTCTTAACTATATTTAGTGGTATAATATAGAAAAAAAAAATCTATAAGGGTTAAATGCTGCAAAACCATAATGTAAGGAGTTATAATCGTACCTTCATTTATGTGAATTTAACAAAAAAGGTCAGGAAAGAACAGATATCGGAAGTTCAAACTTGAAAAGGATTTATTTTATCAAAACAGACATAAAAATCAAGCGGATTTATGGCAAATGTTTTTGAGAGTCATATCACCCGGTTTAAGGAAAGTTCACATTTTGTAGGTCAAAGTTTCATTCAGACGGTTTGTTAGTAATGACTAATGAGGTACTTATGGGTAGCGAATGAATAGAAATGACAGGCATTGACATTTATGGTGGTTTTGTTTTAATGGCACTTTGGAATGAAAAATTATTGAAAATATGAAAATTTACTGCCTGTTTTCAAAGAGGCACATTTCACGGTGCACTTAAAGTTGAAAGAGGCTGTGGAAATACATGTGGTTAACATACAGGATCACGTATTCACGGTGCAATCGACACAGCAAACTAAATAGAAGTAATGGAATATTTATAACTTCATGGACGATGCTTCACCATTCTGTTGGAATGGAATGAAAACTAAAACTTTCTGACTTTGTGCAGATGGCGTCAAATCTTAATGTTTGGAAAGACAACAAGACTTTTTATTCAACGGCGAAAGAAACGAATGTCGTGGCTTTTAATAATGAAATGAATATGGTAGTGAATAGGGAATTATTAATTAGGTGGAAATGTGCAGCAGAGATTTCTCGGAAGATGGACTAACTTTTCTATACGCTCACATTGGTTTCTTGTTCAGCTATTAAAGGATACAAATTATAGGGTGCGTACAAAAACTCAGAAAAAAAACTTGCAACGGATTAACACAGATTAAAAAGGCAGCAGCAAAAAAAAAGGAACTCAGGACAAAATTAAAGCCGTAGTTATATAAAGAATGTTTTTTTAGAGGCATAGAATTTTAAGTTGGCAACACTTTTTTAACTGTCGGCCATTTTGTCAGCTGTCAAGTGATTTATTTTTAGTTTGTTTTGGCATTTCAACATGAATAGACTGACGCCTGAACAACGCTTCCAAATTGTGCAAATTTATTTTGAAAATCATGGTTCTGTTTGAAATACGAATCGCGCGAATTTTGTTTAGCGTTGAAGTTCACTTTTTAGTTGAACAAAACTGGAGTAATGATAATGCTCAAGTGTATGTTGAGACAACGTTACATCCACAAAAACTGACTGTTGTGATTTATAGGTTGGTGGAATAATTGGTCCGTAATTCTTTTAAAACTATGCTGGCCAGAACGTTAGAGGCAATGGCCATGATTACTGACTTTTTCGTTCATCAATTGAACAACCATGATGCAAGCAGCTCGTGCCACAATTGATTTATGGAAGGAAACGTTTGGTAACCGCATAGTTTTACGTTACGGACCCGTGAATTGGCCTTCAAGATCGTGCGATTTAACACCGCTTCACTATTTTCTGTGAAGTCGCTAGTCTAAGCCAATAAGCCCGAAACGATTGACCACTTGGAGGACAACATTCGCCTTGTTATTATCGATATACGGCCACAAATGTATGAAAATGTCATCGAAATTTGGACTTCCAGATTAGACTACGTCCGAGCCAGCCTCATATTTAATTATGCCAGAATTTCATTTCAATTTCAAAAAATCATCTTTGTTTTATGTCATTTCAAAGTTCTATTTTTTTAAAAAAACAAACACCCTATATTATGTATGTGGAACGTACTGTATGTATGGAGCGAAAGAAATGAAATTGAGAGTTAACATTATTTCACATTTTTACGCAAACATATTTTCAGTTTAAATTTACTAATTAAGTTATACGCAAGTACTTTGCTCCTCAACGGAAGTTGAATGCAATGAAAAGCAACATATCAGGACATCGACCAGCTTACTGTAAGAAAATCGATCACTATTGACTATTGTGTCATTTGAAGATGTTTGATACGTTGACATTAAGGAGAAAGTATATAAGGAAGTCCTCTAAGGGCAAATGGAATAAAAAGTTACGTTGAATAGTTTCAATTCGATTTGAGTGAATATTGTAGTACGGAGTACAAACTTGTGAAGCATTCTCTAAATGCGGCCGGACGAAGCAATTGTACAAAGACTGAGTAACGTAGGGGTCGTCAAATTCTTTAGACCACCTCTTTGGAGATTGATTTATTAACAATAAAGTAAATATGACCAATAAAGTTAAGTTTGGGGTCAGGACAAAGAAAACTCCGAGATCTTTAAAACGATCAACATGACAACGCATATGATCGGATAAAGAATAACTAAAAATGGAGGAAATAGGTTGTCTTGAAAATGTCATCTGCTGACACTTAGATAGGTTCAAAATTTACCCATTTTTATCATACCAAGTTACAAAATTATTGGAAAAGAATTATTGGACAGATTTATAAATTTTCATATCATCAGCGTATATTAAAAAAGTGTTGATTTTTATACCTGCTTTAACATTATTAATATTAAGAATCAAGCAAATAGGGCCTAAGTTAGTTCCCTGAGGAACTCCAGACTGACCAGAGAAAAATTCAGATACCGAACGTCTAAATTTGACACGATAATCTATTAAAAAAAAACTGAGTTTAAATCCCATTATCTCGTGGGATAGCTTGGAGAAGTCCGTGTACATTCAGCCGACTTCATTATAATTTTCTAAGAAATTGGAACATACACTCAAAGTTGTAACAGTGGAGCTGTGTCTTACAAACGCATGCTGTTCGCTTTACAAATGACATTACGACAATGAAATATAATTTGTAACGTTTTTGTGACTTCCAACTTTTTTTTCTATATGTATCATCATTCTCATTAAAGCCACGATGTATACCGGAAATATTTAAGCCACAACTTTGTGTTTGAAAAAGCTTATGCAATTAAATTGAATTTCAGCTATTTTGAATAACAATAATTGCGTATTTTAACAGACCACTTTCCATAATACTTTTGTTGCCATTATATTACTGCATTGACCTAATGGCAGCACGCAGTTGGGAATATGGAAATAGTTCCCTAAATACGTAAATCAATGCATGAATTTTAGTTTTGTAAAGTAAACAATATCTTGAGGGAATGGGAAACAAATTGCTTAATGGCGCCTAAAACAAACACATGTAAGAAAAAAATTACCTGAAAATGAAATGTCTTATGATCCACGGTTATTGTAAAAGTATTGTCCTCCTGATCGTCGATTCCGATTACAGCGTCCTTAAGACGCACACATCCCCGACGCACGCCTTTCATCATTTTCTCCTTCGACTGTAAACAAAATAAAAACAAACACAAATCAAAACACAATTAGAATAAAATGTACAACATAAGTCCCCAATACTGGCAGACACATTTACCAGAAAATGTATTCTTTGAACATAATCGGAATATTGAATAGAAATGCATGAACCTGGACTTGTTCTGTTTATAGGTACACTAATGCTTTAATTAGGCTCCCGGTGAATTTTAATTATTAACCTTTAAGACAATATAAACGAAAGTTCGAATTACGATTAAAATTCTTTCAGAGGTGTACGTACCTACGTGGGTTTCTCCAAGAGAGTTTCAAGTGCATAAGAAGCGGTCGCTCGGTTAGGTTGTGCTTGGAATACTTGGCCAAAGGATATAACTAACTAATTTGGAGGACTTTTTTATTTAAAAAAAAAAATTCTGCGACATAATTTAAGGACTCCAAATATAAGTTTAGTTAAGAAAGAAGTTTTTTAATAGTGTTTTTTTGTTTTCTTGTAATTTTAAAAAAAAAAATGACGATCGGGATAATGAGTGAAACAATTTCGAGCTCTCTCGGTTAGTCAGATAATAGATAGTTGTGATTGCATTTTGAGATGAGTTAATTCGAATTTATTTCATGTAGAAGTCGATAACGAGAAGCCATTCGGAATAAACACTCCATTGCCAATGATTGCTGCTTTAACAATATATCTGCTGACCATTCTTAAAATTGCTCCAAGGTAAGATATTTTAATTAATAAATAAACGAAAATGTTGTATTCTCATAGTCGTAATATTTGACAATTAAAGAGTGAATACAGGAAATTTAATTTTTTTTTACAAAAGTTTCAAGTGGAGTAAATTTGTTGCTACCTTTTTGGAATATTTATGCATTTGATCCCATAGAATTAATCTGCCTGAGTACTGCCTCTGGCTCAGATTCTGGTTGGAGCAAGGAGCTTCAGAAAACTAAAGGACACATTTTTTAATGTCATTTAAAAACATATAAACATTTTATAAGTAAATTATCAGCAAAAGGAATAAGAATTGGACAGCTTTCCTTCGGACCAATTCTTTTTCTGACTACTCTTACTATTTTGGTACTTACTTTCAATTTACCCAACTTTATAATTTTCTCTACGAGCGCTACCTTACAAATGCGGAAGTCAATCTTATAAATGACCACAAGTCTTTTTACCAATTCGTCAACTATAAAAGAAAATCTGACGGATAACCTACCTCCCTATCTTTCGAAAATCCCCGCCATATTTCTTAAAAAATGTTCTTCCAACCTTTCGCTTCCCCTTTCTAACCTTTTTCATCTATCTCTTTCACAAGGAGAATTTCCTCAGGTTTGGAAGACCTCTTTTATAACCCCAATACACAAAAATGTATCAAAGAACGAAGCAACCAACTATCGTCCCATTGCTAAACTTTCTCACATACCCAAACTCTTGAGAGAATTTTATAGGAAGCCTTAAGCTTTCAATGTAAGTCCATCATCTCCCCTTGCTAACATGACTTCCTGAAAGGCAGATCAACTGCTAAAAACATCGTCGAGTTGGTCTCCTTTTCCCTCTCTGCATTAGAGAATGGAAACGAAGTGATGTAAATGCAGCCGATTTCAGTAAGGCTTTTGATATAATATCTCACCAATTAATCATCTTCAAATTGTCTGCCCTAGGTTTCGAACCTATATATATATATAGAAAGCCGTTCTTATAGTGTTCGCTTCAGATCCTTCCTCTCGGCTCCTTTCATGGCAACCTCTGGTGTCCGTCAAGGTGGCCATCTAGGTCCGCTTCTCTTTATCCTTACAATAAATGATCTGGAGTGGGTCATTAAACATTCCTTCCTCTCCCTCTACGCTGACGATACCAAATTTTCAAAACCATTTCTTCCCCCCAAGACTCTAGTCTCCGGTGGTCCAAGATCCCTCTACATTTTCTTTGTTCGCCACCTACTTGAATACGCCAGTCAAGTGTGGTCGCCCTTTCATCGAGTTCATGTATCCAGAATCGAGAGCATTCAACGTCGTCTTCTTCGATTCGCTCTTCGAGGTTTACTTTGGAACGACCCTATTATCCTGCCTCCCTATCAAGACCGCCTTAAACTTATAAACTTGAATACCCTTGAAGAACGCAGGGACGTAGCTGACATTCTCTTCATTCATAGACTCCTCTCAGATTCTATCGATCTCGCGTCTATTTACAAATCTATTTTCTTCAAGTTGTACTCCTCTTTTTATTTACCAACCCACCGGACCTCTTATGGTTCCAACGAACCAATCTCCCGTATGCTGCGAAACGTAAACGCAAAACTTACGGTTTTTGATTTTAACCGCAGCACTGCCTGTCTCAAACTCGATCTCCTTCCCAATTCCTCGCATATTAGTTCGTAAATCTTAGTTTTTAAGTAAGTATGAAAGTAATATAGCTTGTAATAAGCTTAATAAAATAACTAAAATTAAACAGAGGTGTATACAAAAACAACAATCGAAGCTTGTGCAAACTAGCCCTCACGTTTGAATACATTTTTTTGGCACTTTGAATTATTAACCTGTCAACGAATGCATTTATTTATTAAGGTTTCTAAACAAAATCAAAGCACTTAAAGGGAGTCTTCTATTTGCAGTTTTATGAAAACAAGACCAGCTTATAAATTGAAGACTTTTATGGTTATATACAATGTCTCCCAAGTCATCGCTTGTGTTTACTTAGTTTATAAAGTAAGTGATGTAATCAAAGAAAAAAACATACCAAACTATAACTAATACAATTACAGATTTTTGTTATTAATCTTCCATCAATGACATTTTGGGAATGTGTCACATTTACAAATGGAAGCAACGAAGACAGAGATTACAAACACATCAGTGTGTTCACATTTTGGCTGAAGGTGATCGAGTTAAGCGAAACTGTAGTTTTTGTATTACGCAAGAAAGAGCGACAAGTATCATTCCTACATGTGTTCCATCATTGTGCGACATTGTTTTTAGTATATCAATTGCACAGACACTACCAAGGTAAGTTCAACATCATCACATAATCCTTTATTTAAATATTAATTTCAAGGCAAGGATAATGAACATAAGCTCATTTGATTTTGCAAGTTCATAATCATAACAGTCACACTTTTAAGACGGTTCCACCTCAAAAAAGTTTGGTCAGGCCTCCCAGTTTCGAATATATCACTGAGGCCAATGAAATGCTCGTGTTGTTACATATTCAAGTCGCAAAAACGAGCTGCTAAACTACGATGTCCGTTTTCTTCAAGTATGGTTCCAATTTAACCACAGTTCTTCGTTTAGCTAAAAAAAACTCCAGTTTTTATCTCGTAGTAGCGCCATACAGCCTGCAGAATAGTTTACGGTTGACAGTAAATACAAAAATTATAAGTGCTGCCATAGATCCGCCAAGGGTTGTGAGCTATCATCCAGCTTTTTACTTCATTCAAAAGGAGTATTGAATGAAGTACCCTTAGCTTCTTAAATCCGTTTCCAGGTTTAGGTCCCTCAGATGTACAGGCTTTGATATTCACAATTGGGCCTTCATGGCTTCTAAGCGAAGTTGCAAAACAATCCTCCTAAGCTAATATACGTCCTTCATCTTCTGTTTTGTAAAAGCGAAATCCTAATACTCTGTCATTATCCATCAATGGTACTTGTTTTGCTGAAACCGAACTATTTTTTATTCTCGATTTGTGTCAGACTCGATGTCATCAAGGACGCCGAGAAATGTCTTAGCTTCGTCAACAGACGCAATATATATATTTTTCTTTCTGAACTGGCTTTAATAAACTTGAGTACTACGCTCATATCTGGTCCGGTGCACCAATCAGATATGTTGAGCTACATACATCACCATTCCTATTTTCTGTTTCCTATTTTTTGTCAGCTGCACTGCTCCCATCCAGCATTTCAACCGAAAACCTAGATTTTTCAGAATTGCGTAATAGATGACCCTTAGCCTTAAATTCGATCATACAGTGAGCTATAGGTGGAATGTTTATATGTTCTATTTTTCCCGCCCATTATTACTGCAATCACTGAAGACAAATGTCAATCGGTATTTCTTCTCTCTTTTTTGCCCGCATTTTCTGCACTTTGTAACCTAATAGTGCACTATAAGTTTACTCCAAATCATATATCTGACAAAAGCGAACCTTCGAAATTATTATTTAATAGTAAACAAAGTTTGTTTCATGGGTAGATCTAAATGAGATTTGAAATTGCGCAAAAAAAGTACTACCCTTCCAGTCTGATAGTTCCACAAATATTGTACAATTTGAACACAATTTAAGTCCCCGCAGAGCGGACAAAGTCAAAAGGTTAATTTTAATTCTGTCATTATTCGCGACCACATCCTTGCTATTACATTTTCCCCCGGCACTTTGAAATTGCTGATATTTAGAATATATGGTGAAATCTCAAGCACAGGGCAATATCCATTTATAGCCGAATTCCATTACACTTTTTCCAAATCGATTGAAACATGCAAAAATTAATATCTTCAAAATCAAAATAAAGGAATTGTTTAACTTTCAAAGAATTATTTTACTCTTGCTTAACTTTCGCTGAGTAAGTTTTTAAGTACAAACAATTCCCTAACCACTGAAACGCAATCGCAATTTTCAATGATATTTGATTTTTTAAAGAAGGCAGACAATAGAAAACTAAAAGTACTTGCCTTAAGTTCGAGTGAAGAAACTTTTATTTTATTTTTTGAACTAAGAAATTATATTCGATGAACGAACTTTCTCTGATGTAATGATTTAAAATTCTTGGAAATGCTAAATCTAGCATTCAAATTACCAAATAACAATCTCTGTGTAGAAGATCAACTTGTGCAGAGATCAACTTTTGTAAAGCCAAATGTTGGTGAGCGGTTTTGGTGTCGCTCCACACCCACATCCTAATGCACATTGCATTGAGAATACGACAAAGTATTTGCGTGAATCTTGTTCAACCCACCACCACCCACCCAAAGCAGAGAACCGAACAGAAACAATGATTTTTAGAAACTAAATCTTTTTTTTTTTGTTTAGGAAATAAATTTTAAATTGAATATAGCTCTGCTTCTGGATGAAGCAGAAGGGTTTATAATGAACTGTTTAAGATCAGTTTGAATTATTTTTTATGGCTTTCGATTTTAAAACTAAAAGTCTGAAGAAGCTGAACTTGGATTTCCATGCAAAATGGACATAGGCTGCCATTATATGCCATCAAAATGCAATAATGAGCAAATTTAAATTAAATTTGTTTTCTCAAAAACGGCTCTCACGATTTTCATCCGCGAATTTCGGACAAATAAAATAAGGGTGTCCAATACGCAAAATTTTATAATGAGATAATAAAATTGTATGCATTTTCCAATACATAAAAAGTGACTTAAATAAATGTTGCCATGTTAGCCCACAAAATATTCCCTCTAAGCTGGCATGAAAAGGAGCAACTCTGTATTTTAGGCCGAAATAAGTGCAATTGAGCTCTGCATCTGCCTTAAACTGCCTCTCATAACACTAGTCAGCACGAATAATCAAATGAATCTGAGAGCCAGGACACAGTGGTTTTGATGGGAAATGAAAATGATGAAATAATGAGTTGGCCAGCAAAGCTCTATTTAATGCCGCATCAAAATTTAGTAAGTAACTGAAGGTGCGATCAGACGGTAATCCAAATTTGTTATCCTGACGGCACTATGACGTAGAACTTGCACTGAAGACAACTTTAGTACAAATTCTACGTCATAGTGACGTCCGGATGACCGTCAAAGTGCACCTTAAGACTACTGGAGGTAAACCGAAAGTAACAAACAATCGAAACAATTACTACCATCTCCTTCTTCAAAAATAAATAAGCAACTCCTTCAACTATCCAGAGGAGAAGTACACCGGATTCTTGAGGGGACACTGCAGAATTTAAAAAAAAAACACCTCATGGCTATAGGATTGCTAAATCGAATGTGCCATGTAGACGAAGAAACATGAGCAGAAACACGTCTACGGTTTCTATGTCAATATAACCTTGAAGTAACTGACATAACTACCTTTTCGTCCAAAGCCGAATTTATTCACAAATCCGACATGATGGGCGAATTATAAACGAGGACATACATCACAATAGGCCAACTGTGGGTACTAAGTCCCATCTCCTTTTCAATCTAATCTACATAATCTAGTATGTTATTAAATGGTACAATTTTGTTTGAGGCGATTCAAAGAAGCATCTTATGTAGCGAGAATGTCTCATATTACGCAAATTTCTCCAGGATATATAAATTTTACTATAAAGAAGTTAAATCGTATGCTGGGCTTTGTTACAAAGGTCCACCATACCTTACACGGTTTATTATATAATTTCTTCTCCTGTCCGCATACAGTTAAGTTAAGTTTAGTTTCTTACATCAAACAAAGTTGCAATACTTTAGTGATTTCTTAATCATAATAAAAAAAATATATAATAATCAAACGCAAAAATATTTATAACTAAAGTCTACTCAGACCCGGAATCGATAATATCGCAAACGGTATTGGTAACTTTTAAGCACATACACAATGGTTCGTTGACACCATTTCTCACTAATACTCTTGTAAATCGTTTTTGTATTCTCTCGATTCTAAAAGTGTGAACTACAAACAAAGGACTCTAAATATTGAATTCACTTTGGCCACTAAAAAGTCAACATGTTTTACGAAAACAAATTTTTTGTCAAAAATTACCCCAAGATCTTGTTTAAAGGTTAAAATTGAAAGAGATGTACAATATTTTTTATATGAGAAATTAATAGATAAACGATTACGCCAAACGTTAAACTTTGACATTTTGCAATTTTAAGGTATAAGGAGTTAATCAAACACCAATTCGATAATTTCTCAAGATCTTCCTGTAACAGGTTGAATTTTTATACACGGAAAGACTTTCACATCGTCCGCATACATAATACACTTATAATTTGCAAATGCGTTTGGAATATCATTGATAAACAATAAGAAAAAAAAGGGGACCAAGGTGGCTTCCTTGCGGCACACCCGATGTGGCACTGACATATAGAGTATGCTGTATAACTTTTAATACAGTACGTTCCTACTTAAACCGAGTAGAGGTCATAACGTGACTTAGTAACTAACCGAGAACCAACATTGTGACGTGACATTTTTTCAAGCATAATCTCGCCCATAGGAAACACTACTAAGATCGTAATATATAAAACTCTTAGACTTAGTTTATGTGACGGCCTGATTCAAATTGACATTATTTCAAAAAACCTAGAATTAATTGAATTTCATTATCGATAGTAAGTTGAAAAAACAGAAAACTATTCCTACATTTTCATATATTTTACCCTTCTATTTTTAAATAAAATTTTCAATTTTTACATTACCAAATTGACCACATAAATATTTGTTAAAAAAAAAATAAAATATATTTTTATCTCATCAACAGCCAGTTCAGGACTCTTTCCACTCTTCCTCAATTCAAATGTACATATTGTCATGTACTCGTACTATTTGATGGCTGCAGTTCTTCCCGCAAATATCGTTGCCAAATTGACGCCATTCAAAAAGGCTATAACCACAATACAAATGGTACAGTTTGCCATGATTCTGGTGCAAGTTGTTCTTGCTAGTATTAACGGATGCAAATTCCCTACGGTCATTTTTACAATATACATTCTCGTCATAATTGCCTTCTTCTACATGTTCTACGATTTCTACAAGAAGAACTACACTACGAAGAGTCAATCAGCTGCTTCTGCTGCTGCGGCAAAGAAAAAACGTGATTCATTTAATCTGCCAGCCGGTATCCGATAGAAAAAAAAGAAGAGATTTATTCCTTCATAGAAATAGAGATACATAATAATTGTGGACAATTTTAAAATTAAAGAAATAGATTACTTTTTTTGAATTTATTTTTTTATTTTTTTATAATGCATGTATGTGAATTTCAGGCACACATCGATTTGATGTCATCGCGCGTACACCTGTCGCGGAGATGGTAGGAACGCAACACAAATGGGATAAATCTGATTGTATAATCAAATGATAGGTTTACGATGCAAAACAGCATTTAATACGCTGTGGTGTTACGTTAGCCAATGGCTTACATTCGATAGCTTAATTAAGTAACAGCGGTCGAAGTGAAGAGGCTTTGAATACAAAATGCCGCCAAGCCAACCATCAACAGAACAACAGCGTGTAGCATTGGTCTGTGAGTGCGGTTTTGTGTAGACGAGAAGAATACCTACTAGCCAGTGTTCTTTGATGAAGGATGACGTAAGATAGTCAACTGGAGTCTTATGTCATTGTTTTTTTGTTGTTTTTAATTAAAATAATTTAAGTGACCGACGACGACGTCTGTGCCTAGACACATATTATATTACACAACAAGTCTAGTAGATGAGTTGTGCATGCCACAAAAGAAATATTATTTTAAATTAATTTGAATTTGACAAGCATAACTACGTACTGGGGGTAAATATTTTCATATATACAAATGTATATGCAACAAGTAAAGCTGTCAATATCATTCGCCATCAATAACAGAGCTTGTGTGCGTAGCTTAAATAAGTGATTATTTGCTTTTTTTATAAATTTTCTTTCGCGTAGGCATTAAAGATAAGTCAAATGAAATTTTTAGATTTGTTATTGTGTGAAATATATTCAGGTAAACATGGATATAAATACATAATACAAAACAAAAGTTTAGGTTCATTAGGGTGTTCTTTTTAGGTGGATATGGATACTCTTGGAGGTTTTTTTTCTTTTTAAATAAAGTGTGTAAAATTGACAGATACAATTTATTTTTAAATGCGGTGCGTATGGAGAGATAAAAGAGTGAAAAATGTTTGGGTGGAAACTCCTGGAGTTCCAAAGCTAAACAAATGGTGCGGTAGTTTTCTTTTTTTTATCACAATTTAAAATTCGAAGGAAATATAAAGGTACAAAGCACTGTTAGAAACTTCGTTTGATTTAAACTGAGAAATAGAAGTTAGATAATTTGTTAAAATAAAATTTTACTTAGAACATAAATTTGAGAATAAATGCTTTTGCGTTGTTAATAGGATTGTTGGTAAGCAATGAGAGTTCATTTTTCCTGAGAATTTACCCTCATTGCCGTTTCGAAATTCCCACAATCTTTATTTACAGAGATCGTATGAGAGAAAATATGAATTTAGATGTAAATATTAAACAAATAAATTATTGAAGAATAATAACTCTCCCGTACGGAGGGTGGCACGAACGTCATAATTAATAGCGCTTGTCATAAAAGGTAACTAAAAGGGAAGATATCACATTCTTAAAAAAAATCAAAATCTTAATGCATGGGTATCTGTGAGTTGAATGACTGCAGATTACCGCTGTCGTAAGTGTAAGACCAAATCAACAACAATGTAAATTACTGCGCTTTATCAAATGTAATGTCACCATTAAAATAATATCTTGTATTAATATTCCTGCCTGGACTTCATTCATACAATATAAAAGTCATCAACATAAACCTCAAGAATGTAGTTATATCTTTCGTTGATAATACATTTATCTGTTGCGGCGAAAGTTCGTAATTTGTTTCTTTCTTCTTCTTTATTATATTGTATGATCTTTATACATAAAAACGTTGGTGCGAATGAAAGTCTGACCATCACGGGTAAACCAATGTTATCAATGTGTTTTTGCTTTTTGGAATGCATACTCCTCCAATCGCCCTCCTCGCACACAAAACCAAATATCCGTCGAAGAATTTTTCTTGTGTTATCTGCTTATCGTCCAGCAGCTGTATAACAGAACTGGCGGGATAAGGGTTCTGTAGAGCATGCACTTTGTTCTTCAAGTTAGGAGTTTTTAACCCATTTGTTTGATTTTGACATGGAGGTAGATAAACTCCATAACTAATAAATAGTGAAATTTTATCCTATTCGGTGGACAGATAGGATATGCTTAGTCGTCCCCTCATTAACTTCAAGACCAACTAACCTCGCATGTCCTTTAATAGCCCAGCCTCTACAATGGCAAGTTGAAAGCGACTGATAATGTCAAAATCGTCTGCGTACTCCAGTAGTTGGACTGATTTGTTCAATATAGTGCCTTCTGTGCGGACAACTGCCTGGCATACTATTTGTTCAAGAACAAGATTGAAAAAGTCATATGAAAGCGTATTGAAAAGTTCAGGTGAGATGCTGCCAAACTGCACATTGCACCGCGTGCTCTCCAGAGTCACGCGACACATTTGGATAAGAATTTGGACATTCGGCTATCGACGGGTTTTTTGTTTTTGTAATAAAAATACAAAAATGCCAATGCATTTCTTTTTCAAATTTCAAATACTGCTTATTACAGAAGCATATTTCGAAATAAGAAGTACAAGCGACATAAAAAATGATAGCTATTTTAGCAGGCAGTTTTTTATTAAAAATCCAAGCAATGGGTTTGATTTTGCTACAAAGTAATCCTACAAACATGAAAGGAAAACCTAAATTTATTATTAAAACAAATAACTCTAAGATATTTTACTTCTAACTCTTTACGCAAGTTAACACCGGAAATATTGTGCACATATAATGTTGGTGATAATATACGAGTTACGAAAAAGTAAAGGAACGCTTTTGTAGTAAGTTGCAGTAACTCTACAGAAATTCTAAGAAAAAGTAATAGTTATATATATTAGCGATTGACAGGAGAAACATTTCCGTTTTCTTATGGCTTGAAAGGCACCAGCCTTGCCTAGCGATAATCAAAGGCAAGCAACATCCACCATTTTTAAAAACAGATTATCAGAAGCACTTATCTCAACTTCTTGTTCAATTCGCACACATGACTCTTTAATGTATGACAAAGAGAAGTAAATTTCCAATGCAAGGATCCCTTCGTTTGAAAATTCCACTTCAAATTAGGCTAACAAGTAGTTTCGAATGTGAAATGTCTTAGGGGAACATTCGATGTTTAAATGAGTCATTTCTTGTTCCATTTTGCTTACTTGTTAATTTTATTTAATAAAAAAAAAAAGAATGAAATAAATTTGAATTCATTTTTTGCTTGACACTCTTTAATTTTCTTAACACAAAAGAACTATTAGCGAATTTTCCATATTGAAATGTGCATTTTGGCACTCCTGTTATTAGACAAGAAAACTTTTACCATATCCATATAGGGCAGAGTCGCCAGTTGCCGGCCCCTTGAGGATTTTTCGTCATTCAAAATAGCACAGTAACAACAATTGTTAATATTTTCGAGTAATTGTTGAAGTGAATTATTCTTTATTAATTTCTTCATCGGTGAAATAAAAAATGAATTAATTATTCTTACAAAAAAATTATTTATTTATGTTTTTGTAAAAAAGGTAATTTTTTCCAGTGGTCGGCCCCTTGTTTCCTATTTCCAACTAGATGGTGTCCCATTTTCGGCCACCGAGTAAATAAATGGTGCTCCGACTAAAGGATATGGATTTTGTTTGGAGGAAGTGCATATAAAATCATGTTTCTGCGGCTTCAAGAGTCTTAGTTAGTTTGCTAAGTTCAAGGGATAAGACGCAAACATGGTCCAACCATATCAGATCTCATGCAAATCGCATTAACAATAGTATGAAACTGGTGTCAAGACAAAGGTCTAAATGTTAACCCCTCAAAAACAACAATTGCTCCCTTTACCCGTAAAAGGAGTCACATCATTCCGACCATATCACTGAACAACACTCCAATACCATTCTCAACGGAAGTAAAATATCTCGGTATTACACTTGATAATGAGATTTCTTGAAATGCTCATCTAGAATGCACCCTAAGTAAAGCGACTGCGATATTATGATCATGCTAAATGTTTACGTTAAAAAATAATACATTGGACCTACCTAACTATTGAGTCTTACCAATCATTACGTATTCTATTCTAGTGTGTTGTTATCTGCCTAGAAAGCACTTCAAAGGAAACAAAGACTAGCATGCATTGGGATCACAGGTGTCATGCGCTCCTGTCCATCCACTGCTCTAGAATAACTCCTTGACCTCCCACCGTTACATGCACGAATTTCACTTCTTGAAATAATTCTAAAGAATATCTAAAGCATGTGTTAAGTATTCCTTGAGCTATGTAACCTATTTTCTTATTCTTCCTCTGTTATTTGAGCGCGGATCTTAATCCTTCTTGTCGATGCTCTAATTGATTCTAATTGATTTTTGTTTTCACGGATTCAATTAAGTGTCGTTTTACATCTGTGTCTTTATACAGATGGAATGATGTCATTTTTCTTGTCCCCAACATGCATCTCATTTGCCTGGGTCATATTTAAGTCGCTTAATGTCGTCGCTTTAAACAAGATTTTTAAAATTTATAAATATTTTAGAAACCTTATAAATATTTGCTTTTATGCTAAAATAAAACAAGGGGCCGGGGTTTAGATACGTGTGTCCTACATCTCCCACCGAGGACGGCCGACAATAGGCAACCACGTTTATTTTTGTTACATATATCCGGCCCCCTCTAAATTAACAATAAATATAAAAGTTTTGCACAATTAAAAGCTAATTTTAATATAAAATAATATATTTTATAAGAAAATTAACATTTGAAAACAGTTTCCCCGCAACATTTTCTTAGAAAACACTAATTCCGACAGGAGTTTAACTAACGATTTTGGCGGTAAATTCATCCAAAAAACCCTTCCCGATACATCACGAGGCAAATGAGTTGATTTAGCGAGAGCGACTAAGCAAAGGCAACAGGGATTTTGGCAGATTAAGAGAGAAGTTTAATGGAACTATACAAGAAAAAAACTCGGATAGAGAAATATATACGATTTCACTAGTTACAACGACTTTTCTGAGAGGTGGCCGGCAACTGGGGGAGGCCGCAATTAGGCTACTCTACCCTAAAAGGGAACATTTTGCGAACTTGTTCCACTTTATGTACCCTGGATACGACTTTTTTTCGTCTTTTTCGGTGAGGTTAAGATCTGAAAATAAAAAATCAAAAACCCTCCCCCCGCGGGTTTGTTATTTTATCCTGATATACGCGCAGCCTTGCAAACTAGTTTTTACAGAACAACATTTTTTTTAGAGGAGCAGAGTGATGTTTTAGAAAAGAAAATAGCGATATTTAAGATTCCGATATTTAGTTTAAGAAAGGATGTGAAAGTAGTCGTGGCCGCCAAAAACGGCATTTAGTTTTAAACCGTTTTGCGATAGTACTCTTTCCCTAAAACTGAAATTGCCGCAACCAAATTTCGATAGCACTTTTAACTATATCAACAGTGTAACTATAGCTTTTGAAAGTAAGCGCCTAAGTGAGAAAGAAAATCGATGATTATGCGTTATCATAAAATAGACAACATTTTAGATAACTACGAATGTATTATATAGAACAATACTTTTAATATATAAACAATTCGCCGATGCCGAAGCACACTCATCGTCAATAATCTATTTATAGAATAGTGCCGCCGTCTAAAATCTAATCAGCAGTCGCGCCCTATCAGGCTGACAGTGCAACCCCAACTATTCTAATTAACCCTTCTCCGTCCATTGTTTGTTTTTCATTAATTAATTTAGCACCGATTACAGATTGTGTATTTATTATTTCAAGCTGGAGATAGCAGAAAGGAAAACAAGCATTACTTTCAAGTTTTGTTATTATTCGAAGAGCGAACGCATCTGATGGCTGTCGGCAAGGCAGTGTACACCCGCAATGGAATTGAAATGTCAAATCTACTGACAGAAACAGAACAGTGACCGAATTCTCTGGATTGACGAACGAGATATGAGATTTTTGTTCTATTTTTTTTTTCATCCTTATCCAAGGCCCTGAGGTCCATTATTTGGTTTTGTTTTTTATTAACAAAAAAATAAAGAATTTCTTGAATTTAATTAACGCACCGTGTAATATGATAATAAACCGGCATTTTCGTCCAAAACAAAGAATCGATATTGCCATCCCTTCATCACGTTTGTCCACTTGCTGAGGGTGCCCTCAAGAGTCCCAGTGCCAGCCATTGTAGCAGCTCTCCAGTTTACGAAATAACTTGATTTTATGGAAATTCACTACAGACTGGTGCCACTACACGTCGCGTTAAACGCGAATTTAGCGAAAAATTAGATAAACCGAAAAATTGAAATTAAAAAAACGACCGAAATTTAGGAGTAAATTGTTTTTGTATTATTTTATTTTCGCCAATTTTTGTCTAACCGACCGACGAAATCACCGAAGATTTTCTCACTGCACTTTGCTTCTGAGCGGGGAGATCTATCATCTATCACATGACAGGTATTTTTCTATGAAGTTGACAATGACTTCTCACAGGCCATGGTGACATTTGCGGAATGCCAAGGAATATGGGACAACGGGTGCGTGCTAACAGGGTTGTTCGATTTTATAATTTAGTGAATACTTAAGGGTCACTTTAAGAAGGTAAATGTTTAAGTTTACGTTGATTTGTTATTTTGATTATCTATTTATTTTAAAAAGGGAACCAGTTTAAACAAGTGAAATATCGAGGGTAAGAAAGAATCTTATTTCGAATTCTATTCGCCTGCATGATTCAAAGGTTTGTGTGCTTTAATTACGATTGTAAACGAAAACCACTCTCGGGGTTTTTGTTTAAATATTTTGATAGCTTTGAGTCCAGCGAAAAGAACAAGTTTGAAAATGTTTATATGACGAAATTATTGAATAGAAAATAACTATTTTCTTAGAAATCATAATCAGAAAGATTAAACTGACGTACTAAATGCTTAGGTTAGGCCAACCAATTCTAAATCGTGCCGAACGTATTTGAGTACCGAATAATAGCGTCTAGTAATCAGGTGCTACTGTGGCACACATTTCGTCTTCTATGTTGTTATGCCCTGATTGTCTGAAAATAGGTTTTCATAAAATTAAGACCTGTTTCTGATAGAAATTAGTCATGCATAGTAAAATATTCTTAGTTCCCTGTTAGTTCATATATCCATACATCAATTTCAAATTGAATATGCACTTACAAGAACTCCCAATTGATGTAAAATAATTGTTTGTCAATTCTCGTTTTAGTAAAAGAAGAAATATCCACTAAAACACGGCTATTCTGTTACAAATTATTTTCAAGAAGCTAAAGGAAAATATACAGGAACTTATTTGCGACTTTTCATTTCTCATTGACAGAAAATGATTGGTGACATCAGGATGTCATAGTAGCTATCAGCTGAAAAACATCAGACTGACACTAGATACCGTGAAACTGTTTTGATATAATTGTTTTCTCTAAAATAAATTTGTTTTGCTAATTTTTTTTTTTGAAGTGGACAAATATGTTAGTAGGTTCGAAAAGCCACGGTGTTATTGATAAATATATTTATGTGTAGCAGTTCCAGCTTCATACGGAAAGAAGGGATTAACAAAGAAATTAAATAATCAGATCAAAGGAAATTGTGATTTTCACCGATGGTTCAAAAACAGAGGAAGGCACAGGTATCTGGTATCTTCTTAAAAGCTTCAAAACTGAGAGTGTCTATACCTGATACAAGTAGTGCTGTCTTTAGGGCGGCTGAGCTATTCTGATACTGTCTGAAGCTGTCGAACCATGCTTCTTATAGGATTAAGCAGCCAGAACCGAGTGAGACTGTGCTGGGTGTTAGAACACAGCGGTATTGAGAGAAATGATTGAGGTTGCAGATATCAAACCTCCCCTCTGCATGATAAGGGGCACTATTGAAGAAAAAAACCGTAGGTCTGCCAATCTAAGTTGGTGAAGTCTTGAGGGAAACAGGGACCTAAGGCTACTTTTCGCCAGTAAAAAATTTATGAAGTTAATATAATTAAGCAGGGATAAGCTTCCCCCGTCTTCCGTTCTGCCTCCGTCATCAGTTTTTCCGATATAATCCACATATGTACCTAGTTAATGCGAGGCAATAGCGTGTAGTCGAAGAATTTTTTTAGGAAAACCTTAGAGAAAATAGATAGTTCTAGATTTTTGCAAAGAAATTGGTTGCTTTACCCGGGAACATGTTAAAGTTTTTCTTCCTTTTGAATGATCGCGATGGGCGTCTTAGTGCCTAGTGTTCTGTAATGATTTCGTTCTTGCCACACCTTTGTTTAATCTAACCAAGCTCCAGCCAGTATATCTAATATCATTCATTTCTTAGCTTTAAAAAGCATTCATATTTTTTTTTAAGAATAGGTATTTTAAGATCTGCTGCGCTATATTGAAATCTACTGCCCTTTTTTTATAAATATATTGCGCTGAATCATACGAAGGGTGCAGCACTGGTTGTTGACCGTCTTAATATTCATAAAAGTACTTTCAAACGTGATTGGGGAATAAATAAAATAGATTAGAAATAAAATTGGCACTGTAAACCTGTAATTAAATTGGTTGTTAAATGGATTCCACATATAAGCAGTGAGCCAGCTCATCTATGTCCTCCAACTTTTCCTCCAAATTTGTGGAACTCAAATAAAATAAAATAAAACAAAATGTAGGTATTATCTCATTTGCTCTAATGAATATTTTATTTAATAGTAATGTCCTAATTGCTGATCATATACTGTTCTAAACTTGTATATTTAGATGTGTCCTTCAATTTGGAAATATTCCATTCAATGCGAAATCTCAGATCCACGTTAAACTGTAAGAAGAATACAAATTAAATGACAATGAGGTAAACTTAAAAAAATAGACTCAACTTTGTATGCATGATGCAAATTAGTATTCAAGCCTTGTAAAGAAAAGATGATAGTAAAGAATTGTCAGCAACGAGATAGGTACACATAATTACCAGAGCTTGAAAGCAAGACATTTAATTTAGCATGAAGCACTCTGGTAAAAAATACATAGTTGTTAGTTTGTAGAATAGTTTATATTTTCTCGTTGACAATGACACTAAACATTATTATGTACATACATAAGTAAGTTCGCATTCAAGGTGCTAAGCGCTCTGTGTGCAATTAGACACAGACTCTTACTAGTGGACCCCTTTTGGTATTAGGTACCTATGTACATATTGTTTTTCATATTTTATTTTAATGTTACGTAGATTTGGATTTAGAAAAAAACTACATTTCAGCTTATTCACTGCACTAATCAAATAATAATTAATCAATTGAACAAGATAAACTTAGCAATCGTGCAACCTTGTTTCGGAGGTAATTACTAATTATAACGATAATCAATACAACGAATATAATTTAGATTTAAAAGGTTGCGTCCTTACCGACGAAAAAAACATAATGATTAATTTTCCTTCAACGTTTTGCTCTTACAGCAAAATGACTGGTACAACTAGCACTTGATTGTATATGTGAAAAGAAGCATATGTCAAACTTAGCAAAATTACATATTTCAATAAGCCTCTCCACATTTGGTAATATAATCCGATTACACTGTTTGTAAAAATTGGCACATATTTGTTACCAGTTGCTGCACAATTGATGATTCTACTGTGTGGAGTCTAAAAGCTTCATACGTCTGCCAATTCGTCTCATTCCTGTTTCCACCATACTGATATCTCGTTGAAGCATTCACACCGAATAGGTGTACCTTATCCATCGAAAAATAAAAGCGAATAAACAATTATTTCGTCCAAGCTGAAAGTCCACTGCAAGCCCGCAATAAGATAACAATGTTCGAATAATTTATTTGTTGGAAAATGTCTTCCACAACCTCACTTTTGCAACCGGATTTTGAGGAGGTTTCATCCAATATATTAAAACCTTTTTGCGGTCGCACTTTCCATCGTCACTTTAGATCCATCAATTTTTCGGGACTTCCCCCATTCTCAAACTTTCCCGTGTTCTATTTTACTTGCATCGGACGATCAATTTTAAAAAGCAGCATAAAGGAGTCGAAATCTGGAATGGATGGAGGTATTATACTGCGCACGTGAACCTACCCTAACCTAATTTTTAGTAATAATTCTGAAACATAGTATAACACCCCTTAATCGTAGAGCACTTAAAGCATATGTATATATTTTATATATGGCGTTTATCAATGTCGTGCGTCAACTTTATAGGCCTTTAAATTAATGCTAGGAAGCTTAAATTTGGATTGTAGAAAAAAACATTTTAAAACGAAAGTGGAAGAGATAAAGAGTTAGAAAGACACTGAAACCGTTAACCAGTTTACCGAATAAATTGTTTTGTTACGTTTTATATGTGGGCCTTGCTTTCTTAGAAAATTTAAAAATTAGTAAATTAAAAAAAAGGGTAACAAGATATTTAGCTAATATATAACCCAGTTTTTGGCTATGTCCACTAATTGTGGGTTCGTCAAAAGCCGACTGTTCCCTTTCCTTACGGTTTTTGTTTGTTTGCATAGTATATTCCATCGAGTTCGCTATAAGTGGACACTACTGTATTTAACACCAATTATTGTATCCAACGAAAACCTGATGATGTAGTAAAAGTAAAGCGTTTTTTGGTTCATTAGAACAGGCTGTATGTGGCCAGTCTTTGATACCTCTATTATTTGTATCACTGTAATGTGTCGAGTCTCGTGTGTGGCCTGTTTACACTCGAATTTCTTGCTTAGGATTAGTTTAAACTGGATTGGTAAATTAGATACTAGTTTAAGCCATTCTGATCGAATGAGATCGGGTCAAATATCGGGTTTAAAAACTAAATCAGTTCAAACACCCAATTCGTTTTCAATAATTTATTCCAAGGCCACTGCAAAATTTCTAGTCAAAACATCTTTAATTGTTCGCGGTATTAAATGCAGTTATATATATATATATATTCGTATATATTTTTAATAAGGTAAAAGGTTATTAGCCTACTATATTCATTCATCAACAACGAAACAAATTACCATATGGAAGAAACCCATTTTTATTGTGGTTTAAAAATAAATATCTATGCTAAATATATGCAAATATATGAAGCTTCAAAATTCTAAGACTAGTACGTATTTTTGGCAAATAATGATCATGTTTTGATAAACTGCATAGTCATTGTTGTTATGAGTAATTAAGGAAGAATGGAATAGATTTTTGTACGGTCTTTCAAAGAACCTTTGTGAAAAAATCGCAATACAAGCCGAGGATTACTTGCATCAAATCAAATTTATTTTTATAGTTTAAAAAAGAAGACCAAAATCTTTAGTGTGTCGTCACGCCAGTATGTAAATGTACTGATAAAAATTGAAAACAAAAACTCGTTCAAATTTTACACAAAATACATTCAAATGAAAAGATTGAAGAAGTAAAATAAAACTGTACCAGCCATAATGTCTCACGATGTATTGAATCGGAATTAAGTACTTTTTTTATATTAACAATTAAAAATAACTTAAAAAGCTAAAATGATTTCTTTATAACAAGCTCCAATTGAAATCACATTTACTTTCCGAAATTATGCTAAGTTCAGTTAGGTCCGAATCGTAATAGAATTTGTAATAGAATTGTAACTGAAAAATCTTTATAAGTGCTTCGAATCCCCATTATCGCAAGGTGACGAAAAGAGTAGCTCGGTACTAAGAAATAAACACATTGACCAAGTTGAATTATAACACCCCTTAAGGCAACAAGTCCCTGGAAATGTATTGGCAAATATTATGGGCACATTTCTCCATCGATTACAACCATTCACCACTTATGAAGGTGTGCGAGCCTTAAGAGGCCAAAGGCTTATCACGTGGATAAGTGATTTCGATTTACCATAAATGCTTGAAAATTAAAAAGCTTCTTCCTAGATGTGTGCCACGTTTGAACACAATCGACGACAAATGCAATTTTCGCGATTTTCAAGACAAATTCGACCAAGTCTTTGCGCCGTTTCAAAACCGTAAATGAAACATGGAATCACCACAACACACCAGGGACAGTCGAAACAATTGAATTTTCCCGGTGAATCGAAGCCAAAGAAGGACGAGGTGGGTTTGTCAGCAAATAAGATCATGGCGACGTTTTTTTTTTCGCGATGCGCGCGGTATTATTTACATTGATTGCCTCGAAAAACTTGCAAGAGTTAGGTTACAAACTCCTCCCTCATCCAGCTCATATACCTAATGGCTAGGAGTTAAGAGATTTGTGTCGAATGAAGAGGTTATCATTGAAATAATTGCTTATTTTGAGGGACTTGAGGAATCGTAATATCATATTATTAAAAAACAGGAGAAATGTTGGATGAAGTTTAGGGACTTATTGACCCACGCTCGTATTCCTATTAAATAAATTCAGTTTTAAATTTTAAGTAACACATGCTTTGTCAAATGGGTAAATGAGTCTTCTGATTGTTTACCATTTACGTACATGGAATGCAAGAACCACATTCGGCGTCATTGTCTGTTTGAAGTAACTTGTAATTTTCTTCCCATTCAGGAAAATATTTGTACTTGCAAACATGAGAACACCGCGCAACCAACATTTCACAAATTGTTTAGGGGACGCGAATAGCAGCAAATTAATGCTAAAGTACCCATCCTGACTTTGCGAGCACGATTTGATCCTGTTTTTATTTTATCGTGTGCTTCGTTGAAACTTAAGATATGACATAATTTTTAATTCCATGATGCCAGTATTACCAATCGCTGATCGCCTCAGTAAACGTTAGATACATGATGTACTGTATTGCACATCTTCTAATCCGAGCGGAGGTTCTACTTTTTTTTAACGGCATCATAATCCTCGGTGGGCTTATGTACGGCAAATCAAATAAATGTTTGCTTTGAATCTCCAAACCAATATTACATATTAAATAGATCTTGAATTCGCCAATTAACTTAATGACTCTTGGGAATCTGCAACCACTTCTTTCGATAAATTCCTACATCAAATGATGCTATAACGATTCTTCTCATTTTTTCTGAAACGCCAAGTTGTAATGTGAGTCAAGACATTAGTTAAAATTTCGCTCCTGCTCAAAGCTTTACAGAAGCTCTAAAGAAGCCTTTTTCTGCTCGAGCCATAAACATTTGTACTTAAAGGAAATTGTTATACATATATTAACTGTTATTGTGATTGTATTACAAGATGTTTTAAAATTCTAAAGATAAATCTGCAATGAACTAATATAGCTTAAAAACGTGTAACTCAAAAAAATCAGGTATAGGTTAGATTAGGTTAATGGTCAAAGCAGTGCAGTATCTTACACGCCACACTAAGGTCCTTATGGACCCACAACCCTTCATTGCCAGGGAGAAGAAGCCTCCAAGTGTTTTGTTCCTTAAGTGGCAGTAAACGACATAGAAAGGTGTGTTCTCTTGCAACTCATGGTTGCCGCAGCCTTTACAAAAATATATTCCCAGTTCATATTCAATTTTATTGGGTTTCTTATTATCGATTATACATTTTTTTATACTCTGGCCATAATATTCGGGATATATCAGTGGTAAACTAAATTGAATTCTTGCTTGGGTTGAGAAGCATATGACAATGAACTTGGTGTTTGCTAACATCGACATAGTGCGGGCCGCTTCCGATATTGCCAAAACTTCATCTTGGAAAGCACTGCTGTGATAATCAGGGAGACTGATAGAGAGATTCAATTCCTTTTAAAAAAAAACACAAAATACCCCGTATATGGCAATTGTTTTCCTTTTCGTGAGTTTATTTTTGTTCCATTCTTCTCTAATCGGTAAGTAGCAGAAGACAGTGGTTAGGTTAGCTTTGCCCAGACTTGCATTGCTGTATAGATTGACAATCTCTTTACTGAGAGTTCGAATAATGTAGTCTTCTTTTCTGTTCGCAGCTATAAAGACTTAACAAATTAATAAACTTAGTTTTTGAAATGGAGATTTCAATCGCAAAACGTTGAAGGTACCTTAATACATACTACTTTTTATTTTACAAAAGTCAAGCTTGCCTTTAATTATATATCAAACAAATGTCCAATGTCAAGCGTCAAATGAAAAAGGTACATAACATACTGCAAAACTAACAATTTATCTTGCTATTGACAAAAATACGCAAATATTATATACTTAGCTATTGGCTTAAGTTTTAGTTACGCTTCGGTTACACTCAAACAAGCATATTCTAATGGAGTTGTTACACCCATCTAATTACAGTGACGTTCATGGTCGTCTGTTGGAGTACAAAGTGATGTTGTCCAAAGGAATTTATAAGTACTCGTACCTTTTCTTAGATTTTATGGCAATTTATGTATCTTAACAGTCAACTAAGATGTAGTAACTGAAATAGCACGGGGAGTCATACAATAAATCCGATTGAAATATTTTTTTGACATGTTGACAAAGAAAAACAAAACATGAAACAATAAACGGAAAGACACACACATTGCATTGTTCCTGAACAATTCGCATTTATGAAATATGTTTAAATATTCATATTTTCGGAATTAAATTCGCTATTTCTTTTAGGTTATTTAAAATTTTAATTGATCGTTTTTATTAATGTATAAATTTTACTTGTATTTGCATTGTTTTGTTAAAAATGTATGGTTTCGACTTATGGTAGTAATGAAATTTGACTATTGTCTTATGTACACACATATGTTTGACAACTAGACAAGATGAATAGATAAATAAAGAGATTTGTTAATGGCACCATCCTAGTGTAAAGGAAAGGCTTAAATCTCTGGTGTCACCTAAAGCAAGCTTTATCCCATGCGTAAGCCTGACATAAATACATATAAGAGTAAAATAAAAATGTTTCACCTTTTTTTGTAAAATCAGTTGCTCTCCTGATTGTTAAACATATGTACCTATCAATATTGTCAACTGTCATTGGGATTAGTGAACCCTCCATAGAAAATATCATCCCCACTTGGGAAAATAATTAAAAGGTTTTCAAAGTCTCTCCAACAGAATTCTGATTCTGATCTGCCTTACAATTTAAGTTCAATACTTGGCTAAGAATTTCTTTCATTAGAAGAAATTCTAAGAACTATGCTCACCCTTTTGAGCGCAAATTTAACTTCGCTTACAAGAAAGCTAGAGACATGAAATTTTCAACTGTTTAACATGAGCGGTTCCTGAGTTATAAGGCCCCAAAAATAGTAACCACTGACTCACTGACAGATCTCCAAAACTATGTAGCACATAGGGAAATTGGTTTAGGTTTTTGTGTACCGTTTCGTTTTTTTAAGCCGGTTCTCCAGGGATCGCGATGGGCTCACCTCGGTGACTACTGTTGTGTGATGGTTTGTAAATCACACCCATGTTTTAACCAAACCTAACCTATGGAGTACTTTCAATCATCGTAGAACCTTGAAATTTGGCACAGTAAAAGGGTTGCGGAGAAACCCCAGGGAAAAATCGAGAAAATTGGGGTTCTATACACATGTGTTTTATACATACATACATCTCTTCAAAACTTAAAATTGGAAAACTTGCCAAGCTTAAAAATCTAAATACTATTTTTAAAATTTTTTATAATTACAACTTAAACTTGGCGTTCATTTTTTGATCTCAGTACATTTTGTGGCTGACTTGTAAGTCAAATAGGATTTTTGTATAAGAGAACTTGGCGTTTTTGTTTTTGGTGTGATATTAATTTATTTTAAAAGATTAAATTTGCTCTGTTGTTTCTAACAACTTCATTCAAAATGCGAGCATATGTTTAAGGAGGCTAGGTTTAATAGTAGACAAGCCAAAATCTATGTATGGAACCTCTAATACCGGAAATACAGCACCGACGATTTATCGATATTTTGAGGAGAAAAATGTGGTACAGTAAAGGGGTCTACAATCACCCCAACTCAACTTATATCAAGATAAAATGAATAAAATACTTTAAATGATATAACTTTAGAAATATTAGATATAGCTTAAAAACCATCTTAATACTTTTTGTCGAACGAATTTGATTGCACAGAAAATGGTTAAAAAGAATATGCGATTTTATTTACCCAACAATCAGTTACATGGCTAAGTTTGTAAAACAAAATGTTGTTATTTGCCTTTCTTAAAGCCTTTACGCGCTACGAATAATTTTTTAACTTAAAACTCTATCTCCGACAAATTATAAAATATTTTTTTTACAATCTTATAACTTGGCTTGTTATCCTGCCAATGCAAACTCCAGTTTCTAACCAGACATTGGGGCTTCTCCAACAACTACACCATAAGTAGTCCACTATTCGCTTTTTATTAAAAACAAATTTTTAAGTTCATTTAAGTTCATTCCTGGCTTAGAGTGTAAATCGTATAACTTCATTTTAATCATATTTAAGATTTATATACCATTAGAAAGGTCAAATGAAGACGCTTCTCTTAATATAAATATAAGCATTCAATTTGAACTAAAAGCGGTCCAAATCTGATAATTAGTATGTCCTTAACTTTCAAAATGAACTGCTAAAACGCTACCAAACCAAACCAAAAACTTCATGTAGAAAGGTTGAAGAATATTAAACTTGTTTTATTTTTTTAGAAAAGAAAGATGTGTGACTACAAACAAATCATATTTTGAATTTTATTACAAAGAGACAAAAAGTGTTTTTGTGTAGTTTTTTCCTTCTTCTGTAAAATTGCCAAATAATGAAGTTTGCAGGTTTACACTGTTAGCCGACGATATATCATCACCTTGACCATTGTACTAGAAGAAGGCATTTCTTAAAAGTATTCAGTCTTTTTAAAATCGACTCTACTACATATTTCGGGATAATGGGACAATGAAATATATTTTGGTAGATCTCGTAACCTTTTTTATGAGCCCAAATATATTTACTGTAGTAATGACCCAATAGATTGCGGTTGCGATTGATTTTTATGCATTTTTAAGTCGTGATTTCTTTGTTATTATTTTTATTTAATTCAAGTAAAAAAATCAAGTAGATACTTCAATAGAGCCCTCGACAACTAAGTGCCTTTCAAAAATATTACTTCTCCGTACATTCTTTTTGAGACGACTCTAAGTAGGTTCCTAATGAGAACGACAAATACAAACAGTCAATATCGATCAGAAATAAATCTAGTTTAGTTATCCAATCTACGTTCTAACATGATGATAAGTCTTATGTAATAAAATCTATTCCTTTATTTGATAGTTTTATAAAATTTCGCATGAAACAATTTTTTGACACATAAATTCCTCATTCATTTCACAAATATTATTGATGGAATTTCTCTTTCTCACCAACAAAAAGTCGTCAACAATAGTAGGTAGATAATAATAAAAAAAAAATGGCAATAGCTACATATATCATAAAACTTAAAGAATAACAATATCCAATGGACTGCTGACAACATGGGAAGAGAAAGGTAAAAATGTTGAATAAGATTAATAACAAAACAAAAAATCTGGAATCATTATCTTGTTTCTGTATTATTCTCAATGCCCTGTGGTAGTGGATATACAGGCATAGGTACATAAAAGTTCGTACAATGTCTTGAACAAAAGCTGAAGCTGACTTGGTGTACACATAGATAGTGTACATAATACTCTCAGGATGGGATGTGTTATTATAGGTACATAGTTCGCGCAAATAGTTGCACGTACTGTTTACCAGTTCGATTAACTGCGCCACTCTCTAAGCGATGATTGGAATAATACTGCGCAAGTGATTGATCATGATCGAGTCCCCCAAGATTTTATAAAGTGCGGTGATTTGTTCAAATAACAAACAAAATGCTTTGTCTAGATAACGATAAATACAGGTACTGAACAAGGTCAATTTTAGTATTTTTCTTCTTGTTTATTTTTGAAGGGCTAGTTCAAAGAGCGATGACCACGAAATGCTGATAGAGTACCTATGTTAATAACAATGCGTATAGCTGCACGCTTTTTGTATATAAAATAAGCTTTTGATTTGAGTGAAGTTTTTTTTTTCCTTTTACAATTCACTTATCGATCAGTCGCGAAGAATTGGTAGGTCATGCCTTGGTATCGCGTGTCAAATTAAAATGCCTCCCATCTCAATTGATTTGTTTTCTTTTTTGTTTCGAATCGGTAGTTACATCCACTTACTGAGAGCCACTTAACATGATTATAAAATCGAATATGACGTCTCGAATCATATGTTGGACGTAACCAATTAGTGGAGAGAAACCACTATAGTTTTCTAAAATTATATGAAAATGTATTTTAAAACAGAAATTAATACGTCAATAATTGCTATTATGATGGGGTCAGAAACAGCCGGTCTTTCTTAAAAAAGGACGGAGTATGTTTTTAAGGACACCAGTTCCTATTTCGAAAAACGGCACTGTAAATCTCATCTGGCAATTATTATCAGAAGAAATGCGCACGGTCCTTTGTTGAGGAAGAATCTCTCGGGTGACTCTGTCCCTTCAAAAGAGCTGTATAAGCAATTGAAGTTGGTTGTGGTCCACCGAATAAGAGTAGAAGATTCTGCGGGTTGCAGCGTTGGCTTTCTATTTTTTTGGACACAGTTCATTTCAATCAATGCAAATTCGATCCTACAAAGCGTTTTGGATTATCAAATATTTTTTTAATGGAGTTTCCTTAGTTATGATTGAGTTAGGGTAGCTGGCAAGTGTTCTTCTGCTTCTCTCCATTTAACGGCGAGATTATGATCAGGATTACAGGGATCATAACCTTTCCACTTCACTGCATTCCTACTGGTGCGCCTGTGGGGTTCACCGGTTCGACCTCAAAAGATACCTGCAGGCATCCTGATTTTGGATCACTTCATCATTGAGGCCAATCAAATGCTGGTGTTTCTGCGTTAGTGTGATCGAGGAGTTTTTAGGCCTGCTTATCTTACGCGATTGTAAGGGAACGTTGAGTGCCATTGCCTTTTTGACTGATTTCGTAAGATCCCTCCTTTGAACATGGCAATACCAACTGAGTCGGTCGTGCTCCAATTTTTTTGAGATGGGTTCTTTGACGTGAAGGCTTCCTCGGATTCTGGAACTTCTAATTCGACGAAGCTTTGTTACTCGCACTGGCAAGGGTTATTGGCTTAAATGTTTTTCGCAATTATTTCAAGTATGATGTTTGAAGAAAGGAAAATCCGGAATTCTATCTATCCCAGGCCGATGAAAGTTTCCTTGGTGTCTTCGAGAGAAAAGTACTACGAACGATGTATCGTACGGCAAATAGTCACGATACAACCAAAACCTACACGAAATGTACAGCGATGTGCTCCTGGTAAAAAAAAAAACTAATCAGAGCGAATGTACATCGATGATCCAGCCCGTAAGATATTTGACGCTTAGCCAGAGGAAACGAGAACAGACTACATCTTCGGTGACGTGATGAAGTTGAGGGATATACGCAGATGCACACAGCAAGCTAAAGATCATGAGATCATTCTATTACTTAAGGTCCTGGTGCACCCCGCGCTGCATAGCCAGCTAAAGTAAAGTAATTTGTATGATGTTTAAGAAGTGACACAACAGTGTGTTTATACTTTTTTAACAGGGATGCAAAAACTAGACATGGCTCTATATAGCACGTCTCTGTAGATAATGTCACATGCTACTTAAAATCGTGGGAAGTATCGATCTGAACTTCCCTGTGTGAATATTTTATTAATTGTGGACTCACTGGGCCTAGTTTTTGAAATTAGATCGCTGAAAAATGGTTTCAAGCGCTAACACCTTAGAAGACTGATTCCTCACATTCCATGTTAAGGAGACGGATGGCTCTATAGATATCAGAGTTCGCAGGATCTCTGCAACGACGCTGAGGTTCCATATAACATACAAGTTTTTCCGACTAAAGATGCGATCAGACGGTCATCTAAACTTGTCATCCGGGTGATATGCTGACATCAGAAAACTTATTTCACCACTTTACGATAAATTTTACGTCATAGTGACGTCAGGATGTCACCCGGATGACAAGTTTGGATGACCGTCTGATCGCACCTTACGACTTGGAAATGAGTTGGTCATCTTTGCTGGTTTTTAATATTTCGGTGGGTAAACCGCATAGCTTCTAGACTTCTTGGACTTTGGTTTAGGTATTACTTTACTTCGATCGGGTGGACGTATATCTTGGCTTTCATCGTCAATGTTGAATGGTTTTCTTCAGCTGACCGCAGAATTTGTGTCGTGTTCGCCATTTAGTAGTCTGAGACCGAAATATAGTGGTATTATAATGGTAATCATCTTCCCTTCATTTGATTAGCTTCTTTCTATTAGAAAAATGAACGGCTACAACGAATGCCGCGATTTAAGAACTTAACTCTTGATCACTTTTCTAAACTGCGAAAGTGTAATCGCGCTGAAAAGTGCTCTGACTTGCTAGCTTCACTATTAATCAGTTCAGTGGAACCTAAGTGACTGAAAAATGTATGTATTTAATTATTCAACGACAAATTAGTTGACTTTTTAACCTATTTTCGGATGTTTCGCTGGCACTCATCTGTGTCCAACTATGCGCAGCTATTATACGGTTCGAAAGCTTTATATTTCAAAAACAAAAAAAAAAAAACTCTAAAGCGCTAATCTATCGACTGTCTTAGCACATAAAACTCAATACTCAACTGTCATGATGCTTACTACACTCTGTGGAAGTGATCAATCATAACTTGCGCAACTCGAAGGGCGCAGCTATTATTGTCACAGCACTTTACTGTCATTATTATTTGTCACTCACATTACACCAAAGTAATCACACATGATAGGCTTTTTGTCTATATTTCCTTTCAAACCAAAAAAAAAAAAATATACTGAAAAGATGACTTATTTATCCAAAAGATACGAAGCTTTCAACAAAGAACCAGTTTTCTCTCTCTCTTTCTCCACAATGACCTAGGTTGTGTATAGTTGGCGCTGCTTGCTATTATGTGTTACAACACAAGGTTTGTTGTGCACGCTATACCAGCTTAGCTATTCGCCATAAACACACGAAACACTTAAAATTCAGTGGTGCAACTAATTGAGTTGGGCACATGTTATACTGTGCGTTGGGTCTGCCAGAACCAGGTTAATAGACTAACAGAGTCATCACTAACTAGCCAGGTTGATAAATATTTTAACCGGCATTTGAGCTAAAAAAAAAACAAAACCAAACATCAGGAAAGCTGTGAAATATGCAAAAGAGTGGGTCACCACAGTTTATATTACGTATTCGCCTCACATCGATCTGGGCCGGGCTTTAACCGAGCGATCGCACAAAACAAAACAATATCTGTCGAAGCAACAGTCACAATCTCAACATCGAACGGTATGGACGCGGCTGGTGGCATCGGTATCGGTAGTAGTAGTAGTAGTAGCAGTAGTAGTTGGCTGGATGGGAAGAAGATACTTCTTACTGGGGCAACCGGTTATCTCGGGAAAGTTATTTGCGAAAAGTTGTTGCGCGAGTGTGTCGGGATACGTAGGCTATATGTCCTCATTCGTGCGAACGAAAAAGAAGACTCCCATCAAAGGGCATTGAGGTTCAAAGACGATGTGGTATTCGATCGAGTGAAATCCATCGAACGGGGGGTGATGGACAAAGTGATTCCCGTCGAGGGTGATTTGTCCAAAGTGAATCTACAAATGGAGCACTACGACAGAGATGTTCTCCGAAATGAAGTGAATGTGATTATCCATGCTGGGTGCAACAGTGACTTGTATGTTGGGCTAAAAGACGCCATTTTAACCAATGTGAGGGGCACGAAGTACATCCTGCAGTTAGCTGAGTCCATGATTAAATTAGAGTCGTTTGTTTATGTGTCACATGTGTTTTCAAATTCCTACGAGAGGATAATTTGCGAGAGGATATACGCGCCAAAATTTGACCCGAATGATATGATCAAAATTCAGGAGGAAAGGAAGGACTTTGACGAAGAGCCACAGATTTTGAAGGAGTTTGCGAATTTCTACTTGTTTTCCCATCACCTGGCCGAGAGTTTGGTATCTCGAAGTGCGATACCATCAGCGATAGTGAGGCTCTCAACACTCACTCCATCCCTGGACGAACCATATCCGGGGTGGATTGACACATCGAACCACCTGGACAACCTTCTGATGTTCACAGGAAATGGATCAATGCAATCGTTGCATGGGAATCATTCGACGCCGGTTGATATTATTCCCGTGGACTTGGCAGCTAAGGGAATCATCGCAGTCACCCAAAAGAGGTCGAGTCACTCACACAACAATTGCTTGGTTTACAACATGACAGACGCTGGAATAGGGGAAACGTCCTGGGGAAACCTCCTGGACACTCACAGAAAAGTTAGAAATTTATTAATCTGTTGTCCATGTGATAACACTCCATTTCTCCTCAGATGAACGTTGAGAATCCGCCCGAAACAGTGTACTGGTATCCTGGGGGATCCATCTATTCAAATTACTATGCCTACATTGGAACGCTGATTGTGCTGCAAGTAATTCCAGCAATTCTGTATGATGTGGTACTATTCTGTTGCACTGGCAAAGTTCGTTTCGTGCGAACCCAACTGGAATTATTTCAGCAGCTGACAACAGTTGATCGGTTTTTCCACAAAGTTTGGATGTTTGATACAGACAATGCGGATGAACTTTTCAACAGTCTGTCCTTTACAGAAAAGTAAGTACGCGCTTTTAGTTTTGTAATCATCAACATTCACAAGGACCTATTTTAGATTAAAATTCAAATTTCGCACTCAAAACTTCAACCTAGAGGAATACGTTCGCAATTGGAACTATGGTCGGCGGGCCTATCTGCTGCAACAGGACCAAAAATCCAGTCGACCAGCAAAGTGGAAGCTGCAGGGATGTTATATTATTGGTATCATTATTAAGACTGTTTTCTTGGTTTACGTCGGAAACGAGCTGCTTAAATTAATTGCTCGAGAGAGTTCTTCCGGCGTGAGCTCTAGTGTTGAGGACATCAGAGGTCCCCTATTTAGTACATTTAAGAAAATTTAATTTTAACCAAAATTAAAATTATTGTACCAAAAAAGAAACTCTATATTCCATTTCACACATGTATATTTATAATATTGTATTAGTTGCTAAGAACAGAGAGGAAAATAAATTTTTAACACATTTTCATATTAATCACAACAAAGCAGACGATATTGACCCACTGTATCAAGGATTATAATAATGCTTGCAATGGCGTAGATTATAAGACAGAAAAAAAAACGCTGCTAATGTAGGTAGGAGTTACTTACATCGTTAGAGCGTAGCAAGCGAACATCGTTCAGCACAGAACGTAGGCTTATTAGCATATTTTTTTGTAGCTTTAGTCGTGAACTTCAAGTCAAGTTTAAGAACTCACTCATAGTATACAGAATACAGCTGCGGTTAACATGTTGGTGTTGCTCACCTAGACTTAGTTGATTGGAATTATGTGGATGCGATTTCAATGCAATGGCGAGAGACTTCACTAGACTTGTGCGCACATATTCGTTTCAGAGCTGACCTTTATGAATTAAATTCTTTGTAAAGACGGAACTGAAGTTAGCCAATTAAGAGATAATGTTTTATTTTTTGTTGCACTGAAGACGGATTTTTGGAGAAAATTTATTTAAAGTGCTGACCAAGTTCATTTTATCTTTTGATCTAATTATAGCAGTTACATTGAATGAGCTTTTCAAATTGCAAAATTGATATACTTGATCCCCTTTCCGGAAGTTGGGTTGTTTTATAATAAAAATAAATAAATATTAAATGTAAACAGGACTCAAAGCCTAGCTTCTCCAACCACTGTGTGTGCGAAGATATATTTTTTGACACGAATGGAAGGGACCTTCCGATTCCGAACGGCAATTAATTTTTGAGAAGCTTCTCATGACAGTTCTTACTCTTTGATATTTGCTAGATGTTCGCAAGAGGTGGGGCAACGAATAAAAACTTTCAGGCCGTGCATTGAACCAGCGACATCACGCTTAGTGGTCCAACGCACTTAACCACTAAGCACTGTTTTATAAGACTCTGAGTAAAAATTAAGCTTAAATGTCCATTCTTTGATCATCGGAACCAGAAATCAGCATTAATTGAACCAATTCGAAGAGGAATTCTATTGATCGTGTTAAAAAATATTTTAGTGTAAAATTAACTAATTAGTAACTTCTCGGCATATTAACCCACTTTTTAACAACTTACAGAAGCCATCAGAGCAAGCTACTCTCTCGTTTTTTCTTACAAGTATCTATAAGTCTTGCGAAAGAGTATGCCAATGGCTGCAGAGGCCCATAGCTTACTACTTACAACATAAATTGAGTTCACAAGTTTATTGAACTATAAAAATAACCAATTTCGTATCTCCTACAACACAAAATAAATCTACAAACGCGCGGTTGCTGCTAACCATAGCGTGATCTAGAAATGGGTAAGAAACGAAAAGAAAAAAAAAAAAATCACGAACTGCAGATATTTACGAAGTGATAAAAGTCAATTTCCTTGTCCAAAAGAACGCCGCTCCATGTTGCTCTCAGCCTTTTCATGACATAACAATTTCTTGTTCGTTTGTTGCTAATTATTATAGCAATTATTTAGACAGAGTTTCATAACTGTATTCACTAATTGAAAGAGTGCAGTTGTCGACTCCCAAGCCAATTTGAAGTAAAAATATTTACAATTTAGTTTTTTTTTTCTTTTAATAATATTTTATAATCGTAATTAGCACTTTTTTGTTTTTGTACCTAACTATTCATGGGTCTTTGAATGAACTTCCAGTATTAATCGGCTGTACACACCTTTGGGTAATTCTTTAATTAAATATTTGTGGTTTTTTAAATTGTCATAACCAACCACACAACAGTTCGAAATATTACTCGGAAGTCTTGGGCGGGTTTTTGTTGTTGAATTTTTTGGAAATATCTGCTTTGTTTGTTTCTATTTTTGTAGCGGTTTCGTTAATTGCTTACCTAGATATTGGCTACGATTTCAAAGAAAAGACGAAAATGGACTGAGGTGTCGTTTTTAATGGTTTTTTTTTTCGGCCGTAAATGGAGATAATGTCTTGCACGAGTATCTTTGAATGTTAATATGGTGGATTTGGTGAGCACTTTGATTTGAGATTGTCTTAAAAGTATGCTAATTTTCTCCTCCTACTTCGAGTGGGCGCGGTCAAAGTAAATATAAACAAATTTAATAGACGAGTGAGGCTTACAACTATGATGTCAACGTAAATATTTCTGGTGATATGGGTGAAGGTTGAGTCAGATGCTTCCGTGAGTTGTGGCTTAAGGTTTTGTTAATAAGTGTAACAGTTTTTTCAGATGGAATGTGGCCAGGAAATAGACACATTTAAAATAAAGTTCTCAAGCTGATGGTGGTAATAAAAGATCGATGTAGATCCCAAAATCTTGAAGACTAAAACATTTAGACAAGAAATGACATTGAAAATTAATTCCATAGATCGACAGATATGGCTCTTCAGTAATGGAAGAAAAAGAATTTCAAAAAATACCTTACTAAACTGCGAACATTTTTATTGCTTTATAGGCTTTGCAAAGTCCGGCTACTTTAGAAATTTGATATACAAATTTTGTTTGAGATTAAGGCATATGCGCCTTTTAACTATTTTTACAGAATTTTATTATATTTTTTTTATAGCTAAGTGGGAGTTACCCAGACTAAACGCTCTGGCTACTCAAAGGCTTTATCTGTAAAACTGAAGTACGATCTTTCTTGTCGCCATGAAGCTGGAGGATTCGATGTGGCCATGCAGTCGAAGAATTCTGTCATTTCGGACTACACCCACATCTTGTTCCTTCATTCGCCCTCCTCGCTCACTCGGTAAGGCGCCGCAGAACTGGCAAGATAAGGGTTCTCTAGAGCATGCATTTTGTCCTTCGATTCAGAAATTTATTTACTTATTTTGCCAAACCGAAATAACTGCCTATTCTCAAGAAAATTAGATGAATTCCTTAACTAACTCAAAGTAGCTGTTATGAAGCGACATTTTGGGCGATGGACACCGATGCTTGTTTGTTTCACCTGTTCTATCATGGCACGCTAGGAGCATCATCAACAGTATGTCAACATTTTTATCAACGTTTTATTCATTGGCAGCCCATTATGGCAACACCAGCATGTAAGGTTGACGGAGACTTCTAATGTCAATTTTAGTAAATTATTTTATTTCTTCAGAGAAGAAGGCTTCAAGATCAAAGGATGATCAAGTCTTGGTTTAGGCAACAAATCCTTGGTATACCACATTTTTAAAGTGAGAGATGTAAAGTAGTTCCTAATTTGGCGAGTTCATCAGCCTTTCAATTTCCCGGAATGTCTTAAATACCCAACAGATTTAGTTTATGGAAACTGATTTCAAGGGCTGCATCTGCATCTTGACTGTCCAATAAAATACGGATTTCTTGTATATTTCCTCCTAGAACACGCTTACAATAGTCAGGAAGTCGTAAGGAGGTAATAACGTTTAATCTGTCAGAGAGACACATTATACGTTTTTGATCCAAAAAAAATTGCCATTACATTTTATGTCAAAGCCGATGAAGCCCACTGGGAATCAATAGGGTACACAATAGAAATGTGCCGTCTGTCACGCCTTTTAAAACTTGAAATTTTTTTTTCCAAATACAATACCAAAATTATGTTCATCATTTTCGGAACAATATAAAATTTGTCAAGTCAAAATTAGAGAAAAATTCAATTACGAGCTACTTGAAATCGGTGTAGCTATGAATGTATACTCACGCATAAGCTGGCATAAGTAGTTGATGTGTCAATAGTAGAGCTACCATACCTCTCTCCATGAACAACAACGAACTTGTGAATTATTTTATTAAATCAGCTGATCAGATTTCCAAGTGTTTTAATTTACTCTATTGTTTACGAAATTATTTAAATATTGCTACATTGGCACTATTTATTTTTTGTTGTTCCCCAAACCAGCGTTGGTCATTCAACATTCTTCTTTATTGCTTTTCATAAGCTATGCAGGTTGCCCAACAGCTTTGAACTCCGGATCACTTTCCAGACAGCAGTTCATCCAACAAATGCAACATTACGCTGTGCCAAGAGAACGTAGAGTTATAAAGTTGGCGACCTAAAAACTTTGCTCGCAAGTCCGGGTGTCTGCTGGGGTCGATATGAAATTAAATCATAATAAAACGAAGTTAGGGTCAAGTAGCAAAATAAAATTAATATGTGCACTCAATTAGGTAGTACGAAAGCAGTCGGCTACTTTTTAGCTAACTGAGAGCTAATGATATGCACCTCAACATATCGTACAATGCAATATCAATGTCAACAAACTACGACCAGTCATTGTTAAAATATTTTGTTGATAAAACAGCACTGAAGTTCACTTTTGGTTAGAGAGCTATTTCATATGAGGGAGTTGAAAATGTTGACATAACATGAGAGTATGTTGACATGTGGAGTGAGCATTATCAAGAAAATATGTACAACACTCATTAATTTGTATTCTTACCAGGTTTAAATATAAAATGGTTGGATATATTATTTTTTCTTTTCCTTGACACATGTATGCAATTTTATTGGATTACCAACGTGAATAAAAACAATTTAAATTTCTTCCAACTGGTTCGATTACTCGATGTTGTGAACAATCCAATGGGTTTTTTTAATTATTAATTTTAAGCCAAGCTACTAAAGTTGTTTATACTCATATGTACATATATATGACATATTTAACGTCGATTTTTTTTTCTTACGATTTGTAATCTCCGTTGTAGTGCAGTGCATTTTGCTTCTTGCACAGTTAAGTTAATACACATGAAGGAATCATCTTTGTGTATGTACCTACAAACTCAGTTAAATCGGAAAACAAAAAGTTTATAACAGAAGCATTGCATATTCTTAGGATTTCTGTAAGCGTTTAAAGTTCAAACTGCTTCGACCGTTAAAAGTCAAACACTGACAATCAAAAGTCAATTTGATAGTGCGTACTAATGTCTGAAGAGTATATTACCCAAAGCGGTTTTGTTTAATACAACAATCTCGCCAATAAATAGTAAATAAAAAGGAAATGAAGGAGAAAACTTGCGTCCTCTCTAAATTTAATTATTAATGGTTATGACCCCTAAACATGATCCTGAAATTTTATGCAATTTTTTTCCCTCCATATAATATTAAAATTTATTAACATAGTTGTTAATTATAATTTAAACATAGTGTTTTTTCACCTTAAGTAAAATTGTTGCCACTCAAAATCGAAGCCAAGTAGTATTCTAAAAATAAAAGTAGCAGTGGAATTTTTTTAGTAATGAACAATGTATTTTTATTTTAACGCCACAGATCTACTTCTTTAAACGGTTTCATCTGTAACGGATATTCTACGGAAGTTCTTAAAAGATTAATAACAAAAGCGTTCCTAAAGTGAACTCAATGAATTCAAATATCGCAGTGATTTAAGGATACTGCATTCAGTGATTTCTTGCCATGTATTATTAACTTTTAACACTCTCAACTTGGTACACTTACAGAATATTCAAACCCCACTGTCTATGTGGCTTCCCATGTATCAGACATAATATTATATAAAAGCCGTGCTCAATTGCAGCATTTATCATCGATTATGATTTAGAGGCTTTATCTATTGTGTCTTAATTTTTATAGAACGCCATCTTGGTCTACAATTAAAAGTTATAGATTATTTGAATTTGTGAGCTCAGTGTGGTACTAGGTAGTAAAATATTTCAAATAGAAGCAATTTTAGTACTATAATATTAAAAGTGACATCGCTGATTAAGATACATTCCGATTATGCTATTTGCGTGAGTTCGATTCAGCAATATGATATTAAAAGTGACATCGCTGATTAAGATACATTCCGATTATGCTATTTGCGTGAGTTCGATTCAGCAATATGATTCTCGTTCACTTTTATTCTGCTATCCTTCGGATGAATGCGTTTACGTTAAACAAGTGCACAGTATTACCGCCATTTAGGACGTGAATCGGTTTCATCTCGGTGGATAGAAAAATTGTGATATATGAATATCGAAAAAAAAATGTCCCCGAGTGGATAGCAGGCTGATAAGGCTGATAGTCTTTAGAATACAGGATTCTTCAATCTTGAATAAGCAGAATATGAATATTTTTAATAAATAATTTCTAAAGAAAACGCATTTTGTGAAAAACTGAAGGGACTGAGTTAAAAAAATATTTTCTCTAAATATTTTAAAGTTAACAATCGACTATTGAAAGAAATTTACCAACTTGTTGAAGTATTTACGAGAAGAACACTAAATTAACTAACTAGTAGGGTCACTTACCAAACTAGTACCAGAACATAAGATTCCACTACATTTTGCTTTAAGGGTGCAGAAACTCAGCTGCTTTTGACAGATTTTTGTTTATTTATATTGAAATATTTTGCGTAGCATGATGGCGACCAAAAATTTAAGAAAACGGTCGGGAAATTGGGATTTCATTGATAAGGTACCACAATTTTTTTATGAAATATGTTACAAAGGCACCCATATATATAATCAGTTTTACGATTTGAACCATTCAACATGGGTGATGAAAACCAAGACTTCCGCCAACCTGACCAAAATGAAGTGAGGATAGCAGTATCCAAATTGAAATCCAACAAGGCTGCTGGACCGGACGGCTTAACTGCCGAACTTTTCAAGGCAGCGGGAGATGATTTGGTAGAGAGCATACACCAACTCGTCTCCAAGATTTGGTCAGAGGAAAGTATGCCTGATGAATGGAACCTCAGCATTGTTTGCCCGATCCACAAGAAAGGAGACCCTCTTAACTGCGCCAACTATAGAGGTATAAGTCTTCTCAACATCGCATTTAAGATCCTATCTGCCGTGCTGTGTGAGCGCCTGAAACCATTCGTCAACGAACTGATTGGACCCTATCAGTGCGGTTTTCGGTCCAGTAAGTCCACAACTGACCAGATTTTCACACTTTGGCAGATCCTGGAAAAAACCCAAAAAGTCCAGATCGATACTCACCATCTTTTTATCGATTTTAAGGCCGCATATGAAAGCATTTATGGAGACGCGCTATACAGAGCCATGTCTAGTTTTGGCATCCCTGCCAAACTCGTCAGATTGTGCAGGATGACGATGGAGAACTCTCGCTGCTCCATTGAGGTCGGAAACAATCTCACCGAGACCTTTGATGTCAAAAAAGGATTTAGACAAGGCGATGCGCTGTCATGGAACTTCTTCAACATCATACTTGAGAGAATTGTGCGGAACTCGCAAGCCAACACCAGGGGCACAATTTTTCCGAAAGTCTGTGCAACTACTTGCTTACGCCGACGACATCGACATCATTGGCAGAACACAGCGAGCTGTCACTGGTGCGTTTGCAAGTATCAGTACAGAGGCGGCAAAAATGGGTTTAGAAGTGAATGAGGGCAAAACGAAATATATGCTGTCAACAAGAAGGGACACACAACATCGACGAATCGGATAAAACGTCACGATAGACAGCTATAACATTGAGGTAGTTCGGGACTTTATCTACCTCGGCTCCGCTTCTAACTCTGACAACGATATATCGTCAGAAATCAAACGAAGAATTACACTTGCCAACCGCTGTTATTTTGGCCTAAGGAGGCAATTGATTAGTGAGGCCTTTTCGAGCAACACCAAGGAGACTCTATATAAGACCCTCATCATCCCAGTCCTGCTGTATGGCGCAGAAGCATGGACGTTATCAAAGGCGGATGAAGATCTCCTTGGTCGTTTCGAACGCAAAATTCTTCGAGTGATTTTCGGTCCCGTTTGCGTTGACGGTATTGCGTAAAGTTGAACTGGCCTTAAAACATGTTTATAAATAAGGCTGTAAGTGTGTAATAATGGTTCGTGCAACTATATTTCTACGTTCTCCCGAAACTGTACATTTTACATTTTCTTTAATATTATCGTTGACTATGCTCATTGATCATAGTCCTGCTGTCTCTACTGTTTTCTACTTTTTGTTAATTTTAATTCATATCATTCATATTTTTGCTGGAGAACACTAAAAATTGTCTCCATGTTGTGTTGATAACACACAGTCATTACTTACCTAAAAACGGTTTTAATTGGCTAGAGTTTGCTGGTTAAGCAAAATTATAAGTAGTGATGAGTCATAATCGATTACGGCAAGTAGAAGAGATCGACGATCAATTATCGTCACAAATTTTGCTTTGCTACACATTTTCATCCCTTACAGAGTTTGGGTAAATGTTTCTCTAATATTTGTTTTTGGCCTTCCTCTTAACACGGAATAAGCACAGTGCTGAGTGTATTTGTTTGTCATGCATTTGTGTTTTGGCTACAATCGTGTTTATGTATGAATTTTAGTTTTTTGTAAATTTTGTTGTTTGTGTTCAATTCAATTCTCTCCCCTACCACCAACACTCAATGTTTGAAAAGTTAATATTTCTTAAATAGTCTTTCTATAAAGTGTGACGATTTAAGCAGCTACGCGAGAGTAAAGGATTTCATCTCCCTCTGTCCGCAGGATGAACCACTTGCGCAACTTCGTAACTCCGCTAAGGGTACCTAGGTGAGCTGCTTTTTGTACCATTTCTGATTATTTTAATATTTGAATATTTGCCCAACTTTACAAGGCGCAGAGGTAGGCAAGTAAAAAATGTAAAATGTTACTGGAGAGGATTTGCTTAGTCGTAACCTAGACGAAAAAAGTAAACGCTTCGTGGACTGACTTATATTAAGTTATGTGCTAAAATACTTTTAAAATATTGTATAAATTATTCAGAGATTCTCCATGCTCCCATAAGAACTATTCTCTAGAATATCCTTGGTTTTTAAAAACAGTGCGAACTCTGTTTGAAAGGTGATATTTCCAAAATCTATTAGAAGTTAAATTCTCGAAAACCTCCGACACAGTTTAACAATCAAATCATGTACAATTTTAACAGTATACAAATACATATGTTTTTTATTTACACAACAAAATTAATATTTCCTAAATTTCGTTTTTGGCTAAGGTTAGATAATGTGAAATTTAAACAATAAATAGCACCACATAACATGCAAAGAAGACATATTAAAGCTTATAGGGCAGCATTTAGAGGCTCCACTACTGTGGTACTTCCGAAATATCCTGAAAAGAACCACTTGTAGATTAGGTATGAAATACCAAAGAACCACAATGCCTTCCATATCTTGTCCACACACCACATGCTGAAATAAATATTTAGAAAAGTATGAGTATATAGAAATAAGGACAAAAATAAAAAAAACAAAACCTACACTTTCATATGCCTTTTTGCAGCTGGAATAGTATCATCGGTCTCCTTCAGAATGTATCGCCTTGCACAGAGCGTACAATTCGTAAAGTAATCCACTAAATCCAAGTCAATTTTTTCGATGACATATTTCAATCGCTCTGTCGTATTCATCATTTTTCGAAAAGCTATTGCTTCGGCATTATCAAATTGCCAAACATTATTCGCATAATACTCAAAAACTTCGAATCCTTTAGTGATACGATTTTGTACTCGGCACATGCTGTAAATTTTGACATGTTATCAAAAGTTCGTTGAGAGTATGAAATGCGGAGAACTTACAATGTAGGATACCGAAGAAGAATCATCATCGCATCCACGAACAAGGCGGGTATCCAGTGGAATAGAATCATGCAAACGTAGTGAACGAGGCGGTTGGACTTCATCGAACCGCCAGGATACCAGGCGACACCATTGAGGGGAACACGATTTTCAATGACCCATCGTCCGAGTTCGATAATCTGGGCCCATGAGACTTTGATTTCGTTTGAGCTCGTCATGTGAGCAACTCGGTTGGTGATTTTGCCCTGACTAATATTTCTCCAACTGGCCACAAGAATTCCATTCACAGCAATATCAACGGGTAAAAAGTCTCCATATCCCGATGAGTTGCAGTACATAGTGCGCAGAACACCCTTTCCCGCGCCGATAAGCAGCCCAGTTGGTCCATTTATGTTGTCTGTCCATCCCGGAATGGGTTCCTTCCAAATGGGGATCACGATCGATGGTCGCAAAATGACGGTCGGAAGTTCATCGAACGATTCCACGACTAAAGCTTCAGCCATTGATTTGGTGTACGCATAGGTGTTGGGGATATCTCCAAGGATTCTGAAATGATACTCGTTTGATACTACTAATATTGAATAGGATAGTTTTTGACTCACTTCTTTTCGATTAAATCAATTTCATCGTCTTTAAGCCATTCACACGCCTTGATGACCATGTGTGGATCTGCTGGGGGATCATACGGCTTTTCGTACAGAGTCTTGATGTGCAGATGACAGTAGGCAGTCGATACGTACGCAAAGAAGTCTAGCTTTCTACAAGTTTTGGCCATATCGAGCATAAGTTTCGTTCCCTTTGTGTTCATAAGAACAGCTCTTCGTAAAGGTTCGTCGAATCTTTTATTATTAAAATACTGATTAGGTTTGATTTGTTTATTTTGATGAGTTATCCCTTACCTCACTGTTGCAGCGCAGTGGTAAATGATAGATACTTCGCTGCGGATAATCTCGAGATCTTCTTCTGAAATTCCTAACCCCGGGAGCATAACATCTCCGGCTATTGCACTAACCTGATTGAGAATCGTTGATTCGCCACGTTGTTCCTTGACCAAGTCAAACAGCTAAAAGTAAAGAACGTTCGTTGTATCGGTATTTAACAAGTTATGAGAGAGGAAGGCTGCTATCTGTCATATAGAAAACTTCCGCTTACTTACCGGATTACTGAACATATCCTTGATTCTTTCCTGTGGTTCCTTGCCCTTTTTCGGTCTAATCAGCAAATACATCTTCTTTAGTTCGGGACACGCTCTATATCGGATTAACGATTACCACAAATACACACAAACACAAAAATTAATACAAATATGATTTAAAGTACAACATGTCGCAACGACATCCATCCCAAGTCTGTCGCCGCAAATATAAAAGGTTATTTATACCATACATGGTCTCCTCCCAAATTCACAGCACGCAGTATTTACTACCTACCTGAGTAATTTTTCAACAAGGACTTTTCCCAGGAATCCAGTTCCACCGGTGATAAATAGACATCGTCCAGCGAAGCATTTTGCAATTCTATCCTCTTCACCTTCGGGAATGTCATCTTTACTTAGTTTTTCGCTCTCGAATTCAAATGTTGGTTTCGATGCCATTGTGCGTCTCAACTGGAAAAAAGGGATAAACAATAATTCCAGTTAATATGTAAAATTGAAAGTAAACTGCTTCGGAGCTCGATTCGAACAAAGTATGTCAGTAGTATCTTAACTCTCAAGTACAAAACAATACCGACGTGTTTTCAATTACCCCAACGCTACACTCCCATCTGGTTGCGCTGATGCAACCAATTTTCTAACGTACAACACGATTCCGGTCCATGCCAAAGCTGAATGTAAGTCAATAATACTCGCACTTCATCGGATACGATGTAATTTTGCACACTCGTTTGGGGGCTGAAGCCGATCGATGGAAGACGGCGGCGTCGCAGCAGTATCAGGTCCCTCTAAATGTTGAATAGATACACTTTGGTCGCGAGTCAAAGTAATTGGCTAGCGCAGTTGCAATTTTAGTTATGATTCGAGGATTAGGAGATTGATTGAAACTAAGGCCACCTTATGGTTGCTGGAAACGAGTTTGATGAGATTTGCAAAAAAAAAAAAAACAAAAACAAACAAATTCCTCATACAAACTGGATTCGCGAGAGGATTGCGAAATGTGTGCCTTGATTGTAGTTTGTCTTTGAAGGGGAATGTTACCCGATAATAGTGCAATAATAAGGCAATTATTTCGCAAAGGAAACACACATAGGGAAAGTGCGTTTGAAAGGGGAATGTCGAGCTTCGGATGGTCAAACAGCAAAATAAGGTTAACCGCTAAAGGAATTATGTATTAAGTAATCGAAAGAAGTGGATAAACATGGTTTGGTTCGGTTTTAATAGTTTTGAGATCTACGCATGACAGATGCGGCAAGGTTAGTTGTTAAGATGAGGTTGTTACGTATTTGTCCTGGCAACATATTCGTATGATGAAATTGGTATTGAAAAATAAATCAGTGTTTTATTTGTTAACGTGAAACTCAACTTGGCGATTGTGCAAAATTACGCGACGAAAACGAGTAATAAGATTGAAAGATTCAAGGAGATATTGTCTGCTGTAATTAGTCCAGAAGCGTATGCTCTAGGATCTTCGAAACGATGACGGAAGGATGTATTTCAGCAGCTTATATTCGGGAACATCTTTTACGATTACGGAAACGTTGCATCTAGTTGAACAGACTGAGTGCTTTGGCATCCGCGTTAATAAGTCTTATAAAATAGATGTTTGGTTTTCTCTGACATCCCGAACCTAGAGGGTGCGTTTAAAAGGTCCTCTTTGTTCGATGACAGTGCCAATATTTTTCGACGTGATTTGGCTTTGTAAAATAAATCCATCGATTAGTGCCGCTACCTTCCATTAGCCCTCTTCATAAACGAAGAAATTGTTGCCTTCGAAATAGCTCGACATTAAATATCTTCTTCTGCTTATCAACCAGCTCTTTGCGTGTACAGTAAATGTAAAACCGAAGGAAATAGCTTGAAATAGTTTGATTTTTTTTAATTATTAAAAGTGATCTACATATAACTACACTGGAATAAAGTACTTTAGGATTTAATTCTCTCTATCTCTCGTTATGGTTATGTGCCTGTGCACTCAGCACTAAGTTCAAGTTCAAAATATGATTCGGTTCATGTGTTATCGTGTTGCTTAAAAAATCATTTATAATTGACCCCTAATTTAAAATGTAATCATTAGTTTCGCCTTAATTAAGGTCATTTTTAATACTCATCAAGATACATTGTAAAACAAAACAAAATGTTAGAAAAGAAAGATGGCCCATCCTTTATAGAAGTAAACGATTCGGCTGCAGCCACATTTTGCTGCCAACTATATGTGTGAAAGTTGTGGATTTTTTAAAATCCTAGATTAAAATCTCGGTCGATTAGTCAAAATCCACCTATGTACGCAGTCAAACGTAAACACAGAAACTAGAAAGCATCACAAACAGCAGGTCAGAGATTGACTTTTTTCGATAAAATGAAAAATAGCTAAGTTTTGCATCCGTGTAGAAATTAGCCCAGGAAGATGATCAGCATGCTGAATAGGTTCTCTTTTCCAGAAGCATGCCGTCAATAAAGCTAGCCCCAAATATTCGGTCATTTCCCTTGACAGGCATTTGCATAGCTGTATTTCCTTTTTGGTATATGTGTTAATGACAACCTTCATTGGAATGACCACGCGTTTAATTTCGAAATGTCCACAGCAAAATATGTAGGCTTTCTCAAGCTATGCAACATATATTTTAATCCTTTAGATCTGGCTATAATATACTATAATTATATAAGAGACATCGACTCTCTCAATTAGCATCAGAATCGTTCCTGCTTGTCTTTGATTTATATTTATATAAAGGAAATTTTCATTTCCATGCTTTCCTTGGAATACTAAGCAGTTCACCCTCAAGACTGTTCTCGAATTCACAGTAAAAATCCCTTAGGTGCGTGTTAGTAAGCGACTTTCAAACATAGAACCGTGACACGGCATAAGTACAAGCCATAGCAAACTGTTCTTTATATATCCTCCAGAACCATAAACCTCTGCACTGAGTTTCTGCCCGACCAAAACTACTCGCAAACTGTAAGGCCTACATAGCTGAAATTTGGAGTATAGGTAGATCATGACCTAAAAAGATGCGGGAATATATATTTTGTTTCTTAGTTTCAAGGCAGAGGCGACTAACCAGCACTTTAAGCTTACAACGCCATCTATATTGGAGTATTTATGGATAGCTCAATACGGAATATTATGTTCCAAATCTATTTCCATATGTAATTAATGGAAGGTATGTATACCTTCCTTCCATTCTTCCATATTTTATAATGGGATTATTTTCGAAATATAAGAAACCGTAATAGTGATATAAATCCAAGTAATAAATAAACAAAATAGTGCCATCTAGACTCACGTACTGATAACATTATAATAATAATACGAAATCGAGGCTAAATGTAGCGCCAGTAAAAGCGTCTAAAAAGCTGCGCGACTTTATTGATTTTCATACCTTAATAAAGGAAGTGCGACATTTTTTAATAGGCAGTTTGTAATAAATAGAAGTTTACTTGTGAATTATTTTACATAATTAATGACGAAGGAGATGAAACGAAAAACATGGTTATATGATAAATTTGCAATTCAGTCGAAATCGCTTAGAACGACATTCTCTAGGACCTTTGGCTTATACAACCGAGTTCGTAGGTCTCGACTGAGCTAATATCTTAGAGTATCTACTAAAATAGTAGATATTTACTTTAAATATTGTTTCCCATACAATATTCTATGCGATGCAAGCAATCTGTCATTTATATCCGAGAAAAATAAAGTAAGCCGCTGTATAGAAATATATATTTTCTGACTTAAAATAGTTAATATTTAAAACTAAAACTAATTTCTATCAACACGGGCTAGGCCTAGTTTCTGATAATAGTATTTGTAAATAAGTTGAAGAAGATTGGCTAGTTCAATTTGCTCATAACTTAATTTATTATTTATTATTTAGTCCTTATCATAGGACGAATTATGGCAGTATGAGTAGAATTTATAATATGAATGATCATGTAATTTACTTGCATGTTAGATGAGCCTGTTGAGATAAATTTTTTGTGCCGGCAAATTTCTGCTCGTGATAATTCCTTGCAATAAGCACTCCAAAACAGCAATCTAATAATGGTGTTGGAGAGGTTTTGCTCCTTCTTCCAGAGCCCCCTCATTCACTGGGACTTATGTTGGAGAGTTTATGGTCTGGCTTTAGCCCTAGCAAGGAAAACCTACTTAGAGCATCCAGTGCAGTTTCTTTTAAGAATCTGAGAATGAGCAGTGGATTCGTGGTTGGTAAATCCCTTTCTTGAATTTGGTGTTTTCCCAAATATTTCAACCATTTTTGGGTCAGTACCCAGCAGGATTCCAGTATGTGTTCTGGAGTTTCCGTTACAATAATTTGTGCGGAACACGATAGCATTTAGAGCTGACTGATTTTACTAGTGTTATCTATTTTCATCGCAAATCACAAATAAAAATAATAATTTTAAAATAAAGCTTCAAATGACCTTTGGACACGTGTCACACATACGATTCCACACGAACCTTAAAATTCAAATTTGAATTTGAATAAATTTCTCTTTTATATTCCGTAGATAACTTTGTTCACGTGTTTTCACAAGGTATTCGCTGTTCCAACCGGAAGTTAAGAACTTTGCTGGTTTAGGTTTTTAACCCTATTGAAACCAGTTATTTAATATTGATGCCACTTTTTTGACAATTTTAACTCAAGGTTAACAAAAGAAAAATTCCTTTATATGTACCAATTTATAGGTAGTCTATTTATAAATCAAGTCAAAAATTGAGTTCATATTTTTGCATTTCTGCGTATACTATTTGAATAATCATCAAATTGAAATCCACTCATCGATTTGAAGTAATTACGTATGTACATAAATAAACTGTCATCCAATGTGAGAAGTTTAATGACACAAACAAATCATAAAGCCTTGTGACTACCTTCAATTGACTAACAATCAAATATTTGTCCAAGTCATTGTCAATCTAGTTTATATGGCTAATGAGCAATTAATATTTTAATGCGTAGCTCCTCTGATTTTATGTTAACATTAATAAAACGTATAAGCAATTAGCAATCACACTTTTTTTAGTTGTTTTTTTTTTGTGCAAATACATCTCGGTCAGGGTATAGCTTTTAAATTTTTCTTCTCGTAGTAAACAAAATTCAAAAATAAGTGCGATTGATTGTTTTTAAATCAAATCTTGATAACAAGCAATGTCATTGACAATTACTCAGAATTAGAGAAAGAAGTAGGTAGTGGCGATCAGACGTAATTTTTGTTTTCCCATACAAATTAAGTTCAGGTAGTATGTACTTTTCTCTAAAATAAGGTTTACGGCACTGCCCTTTGTTTTAACTGTATTCACACGTCAATTGTGATTTCATCCAACTGGACTTGACTTGCTAAACTTATAAAAGGGAGTGTTCAGCAGAAGCAATGCTCTGCCTAAGTTGACTGTTTAAATGATCTTTAGAAAAACGAGTAAGAATAATAGAAGGTTGTATGACGGATGAATTCACTAGATTACAGCAACTACAACGATCATGGTGGCAGATACCTCACCTGAAGACTAATGGATTCTAAACTTCTGACATGAAAGACAAAGTGCCTGCCCTCCAATCCGAGCCCTCAGATTCGAAATGAAAAGGGAGACCTTAAGTTAATTCAAAATTCGAAGTCAAGGCGTGCCAGGTGTAAGTACTAATTGAAGTATCTTGCTCAGGATTACAGAGGATGAAAGGCTGTATCTCAGAAAGAAATTCTTCGGGAGCCGTATTATCAGAGTATCGCCAAGACCAAACGATTAGAAAAACTTTTATTTGTTATGTCCTAACCATACATTGAAGACATTGTTACACTTAATTACATTTTACTTTACTAAATAATAAATCAACTCTGTACTTTGCCACATTATAGGTGTCTGTGATGACGCACTAGAAACAAAACAACTACTGTTGATCTCTTAAAATGGTATCAGGGTTTGACACACAAGGTTATCTTCGGCTCTGGTCATAAAGCGCCTTCGTATATCATAGCGATTATTAACTATAATAAAATTTTATTTAACTAATTGCTGCTTTAGGTCGTTGGTCAAATCAATTAAAATGGAGATTTCTTTTATAATTTCAAAGTAGTTTTACGAGTCACAGGTTCTGTATTCTGGTCTATCTGTTTTCCACTGCAGTATGTAGGTGTGTAGTGTATATATTTTTGATCACGTATATACATTTTTGAAGTGCAACAAAATAACAATGTCTATGAAGCAATTATATTGTATCTTATGACCATAATTCACCTGCGATTTTATTACTGTCTTTCGAAATAGACGCCTGTGTGAGCACAATTATCCAACTATCTGGTGGTGTTGATTACTACCAGTTCTACTGTAATTATAATTCATCTTCACTCACTCATGATGAAAACTAGACGCTGCTGGTGTACAAGATTTTTCTTTCTCTCATCCGGAACCTAATTAATCCACCAACGGCTCGTAAATTAATTCAATGAAATGGTGCACAGACTACAACCGTCATTTCGAAAGAACTTACTGATCTTACTAATCTCAATTAAGAAACCAATGAAATCAATAGAAAAGTCAATAAATTTGACTGCACTTGTGAGGGAATAAATAAATGCAGGAGTTTTTTTTTGCAAAACCTGCCAACCATATATTCCATTGATTCCAATATTCTAGTTAAAATAAAAATAAAATAAATATTAGGCGTAAACCAAAGCCTAGCTTCTCCAACCAATGCGCATGCGAAGATATATTTTTGACACGAATGGAAGGGACCTTCCGATTCCAAACGGCAAATAAATTTTTTGCAAAGCTTCTCATGACAGTTCTTACTCTTGGATGTTTGTCAGACTTTCGCAAGAGGTGGGGCAAGCGAATAAAAAACATTCTAATAACAGAATTTAAAGAAACATAGCTTTACAGATGGTTCCAAGTCGGAGAAAGGAACAGAGGCAGGGGTCTTCTCAGAAGCACTAAGTATTAACCAGTCATTTTGACTTACGGACTGGACTATTGTAGTAGTATGCCAAGCTAAGATCTACCCATTTAAGAAGCAATCACGCATGGAGAAGGCACTATCAACAATGGAATTGACCATCTGTTAAGACAACAGCACATTATTCCGGAAGCGCTCAAAGCGGTTATCACTCGCATGAGATAACCACAGAGTGCGTCAGGGAACCTTTTGGCCTTTTGCAACTGAAAATAAAGCAACGCCTTCCTTCAGTACAACTCTGCTGGGTTCCCGGAAACTAGGCAGCAGACCGTCTGAACGAAATTTTACTTCGACCAAGCCTACATAATTCCTGATTTTAACACAGCTAAATGTTTCATTGTCGACGTAACAAAGAGTTTTGCTAAGGAACAATGGAGAAACACTAGAAGTTGTACCATAAACCATAGCCTCTGGCCCGGCAGTGCCTTATCAAAGAACTTAGTGATCTTAAATAAGAACCAAATTTGGGTGCTGTGGGTGCAGTGGCTTAGTGGTTAAGTGTCTCGCCACTAAGCGAGAGGTCGCTGATTCTAACCTGTACCATTTGAAAGTTTTTAATCGCGCCCCACCTCTTGTGAACGTCTGACAAATATCCAAGAGTAAAAAATGTCATGAGAAGCTTCTCAAAAATGAATTGCCGCTCGGAATCGGCATTAAACTGTAGGTCATTTCCATTCGTGTCGCAGTACACAGTGGTTGGAAAATCTACGCTTTGTTCCTGTATGGGCCGTTTACGCCCAATATATTTTTTTAAATTCATGTGTTAGGATATTAACTGTATCATTGGAAACATGGCTTGAAAGCTAGGCTTTTACTAATAACTTCCGCAGAACGTGCAGGGATGATGAGGAATTTGAATCAGCGGAAAGTCTGTTATTCCACTGTCCATCACTCCACAGGAACGCCGTTTATACTGCATTAGAGCACGGTTACTTGTCAGCTTGGCGACCCTGAAGACCACCCCTATCAGCCCTCAATTCATTTATTAAAATACCAAAATGGCCCTTCGTGGCTTCTACTAATATTGCATTTATGAGATTGCAAACAGATCTCCTAACCTAACAGAGTATAAAAATATTAGTTTTTTGGGTGTCAGTCAAAGAAAAGGTCTTGAATTACAAACTTCTACAAAATCTTCACTTCGAAGACATCAACCGTCAAACAGTTTGTTGTGCAGCAGTTCAACAAGTACAAGTGTTCATTATTTGCGTAGAATTAACAAAAAAAAAATTAAGATACTTCTTGTTTTACAGAATGTTAGTCTTGAGGGAAGCTAAGTTTAATAAAGTGACTACACAGAAAAACTTGACAGAAGATAAAGTCGTTACTGCTTTTGACACCAAGCTAAGCTGGAGCTATTCTATATACAATTATGTGCAACCTTTTGCGTCAACCATCGGACCTGTTCTTATGGCCGTTGTTTCGATAGCATTCAACTTATGCATAACTTTTAATTCTACAAATAGATATACCTTTAATGACGCATACAAAGTTATTATTTACAAACATTAGCCTTGACCGTGCGTCGGCATTTTCATAGTCAGTGTGTTTGCTGGATTTATGTCGTTGCAAGATAATTGCAAAAGTTCAGCAAAAACGTAATAACTCTTAGAGCTGATATTTTAATTGATGGTAATAGTTATAAATTTATATTAATTAAAACTTAATTCTTGCAATAACAATTATTTGAACTTTAAATTATTGAAGATTAAAGTTCTCCTAACTAAGTAAGAAATTGTAAACAACTTTGATTTAAATATACTCCAAAGATACACGTGTACCTTAATTTGATGGTAGGTAATAATTTTTAATAGAAATATAAAAAACTTGCTTACATAATAATTAAGGAAAAGCCGGTTTCAGCATCTCTATAGAAAGACGAGAAATTGACGTAAGAGAAAGGCAATAGCATTTTTCAAATGCATGTTAATATGTAGATTTTGCCTGTCCTTGGATTAGTGTTAAGAAAGTTAGTTGATTCCTTGAAACATAACACATAAGCCTTTTTTCATTCGCGCCACAAATTCTTTTGTTCACTTTTGTTAAATCTGTTATACATGTATTGACTTTATGCGCTTTTGCTCAAGTATCAAAACATTGTCATTTCGTGGGGACAACATCACTTTTCATTATTGTTAATTTTGCCGTTATTCTCTTTTTAAATCAACTCAAACGTCACGCATCTTTATAATAAAAATTATCATCAAAAGTTTCTATAGTATCTCTGGAGGCTTGTTGCATATGACGAGAGAAAAAATTGCATCTACCTAATTAATTAGTGGGTAGGGTATATATTTTTTATCATTTCAATGCAAACAATAATATAATTAGAGAGCTACAATTGAAGTGATTCCAGGTATTGAAAACAATCGGTTGATAAATTGCAACCATGTGCTTGTAGTATTAGGCTTCATTGCGCCGTTATATTCAAAATGCAACTAACATTTGAATGTGTGGTGTTTAATCATTTCATTTAAAGTTAACTGTAGGTTTTAAGTTCAGTTTGAATTCATTTTGAAAAGTTTTTACCAAAAAAATAATCACCTCAACACCAGCAAAGACTCAAATGATCGATACAAAAAAAAAATGTGTTAAGTTAAATATTGACAATGAGTATGCAATTTAAGGTTCCTGACATCATTTTTGTTAGCAAAGACCGTCAATTTCAAGCAATGTGTCATACTGTTGAATTGGCTAAAATATATGTATGGATGTACGAGTACTCTATTTGAATTGTTAGATTATTGAGGGCAACTAAAACTCATTTTATTTCGAAGAGGCTATTATATCTTTCACCAAGGGTAAGAAGTATATAGTTGAGCGTGTGGTCAGTGAATATTTTATAACTTTTTGGCCAAAACACTTTTTAGTTTTTAGTACTACTACATTCTCATGGGCACAGTTTGAGAATGTAGCAATTATCACTTTTATAATTAAGTTGTATTTGCAAGTTTAAATTTTTAATGAACGAATATCATGATGTGTCTTCCAACCGCAGGCAAACTTATTTCATCTCCTCAGGGGCGGGTAACTTCATTAAGCCTTACCAGTAGCGCCGACTAGCGTTTGGACTTCACAAATAGGTCCAAGAGTGTGTTTTTTAAACATAAATGCAGTGTTTCATAGTGGAGAGCTCTTTTAACCGGACATATTTTGCCAAGTGAAATATGTAAATTTCTTTAGATTGAAAACGTTTTAGTTTCCTTTAACGTATACTTTCTAAAATGCACGTGAGCAAAGTTATCCGTAAGCAATTAAATAAGAACTATATTGTAGCAACTTAAATCAATACACAACAATTTTGGTTTTTAAATGTTTGAAGCTGTTTGTAGTAGTGTATGTAGTTTATTTTCTTGTTTAAAACAATTGTTGTGGTTACTTTTTTTTCTATTCGTTTAGCCCCCAAAATATCAATATGTATGCCAAACACAAACAGAGTTATAAATGTACCTACAGATAAGTAGGATTTATAGCTTCTTTTATTGATTGATTGAATAAGATGCTATTGAGAAGATCAACATAGGTGAAAATAGGTGAATTGTGGGTACAAAACATGTGCGTCGAAATACGTAGATTTTCAACGCGCTGTCATACTTGCAGTATATTTGAAATCATGGGCCTGAAACCAACATATTAACGTAGGATTCATATAGAAAGGCCCAAATTTTTTTGCGGTACAATAGTTATTTTTGCTAAATATTCTCCCGTGCAGGAATGGAATAGATTAGAATATCCCTGCAGCGCCATCTCCAATTATTAGTACTTGTCGTAAAGGCGACTAAACATCCAACTGAGCCTAGCAAAACATTTAAAATATAAATAGTACCCCGTTAGTGTGCTTGCGAGTCTGTAGGTTGACACGATTGGAGATCGTCGGTGTCGCAAAACAAAGTTCAACCAATAACAACAAAAGCATGTACAAGGTGGCGCAAAAGTAATCCTCCTATCAGAAAATGCTATAAATTTTGCGATTGGCCCCTAATTTCAGTTCTGTTTTGACATTTGTGTAGTAAACACATGCGAAATACACGTTAATAAACAATGTTACGCTACACTGCTCCAGAACGCGGAATATTTGTGACTATTTATTTGAGCAATAATCGGTCGGTGACTTTGGCACAACGTGAATTTCGTCGCAGATTTCCTAGCCGTCCAACGCCTACTGGTGAAACACTGCGACGTTTAGCCGCTCGCCTCGAAGAGACTGGCACAACACGAGATGCTGCCAAGCGTGGCAGACCCCGGAGTAGCCGTTCTGCGGAGAATATTGCTGCTGTAGCCGAAGATGTCATGGAAGCGCCGTCGACATCGACCAGACGACGTGCCAAGCAAATGGGTATCAGTCGACGGTCTTTACAGCGAATTTTGGTACAAGATTTGAAGATGTTTCCGTACAAAGTCCAGACGGTGCATCAGCTGTTAGCTGCTGACCGCCAATCGCTCGTGCCACAACCGATATGCTGACGGATGCATTTCCCGGGCGCCTAATCTCCCGTTTTGGCGATTTGCACTGGCCAGCAAGATCGCCTGATTTGAACGCTCCATACTTCTTTTTGTGGGGCTTTTTGAAGTCGCGGGTTTATGTCAACAAGCCTCAGACTTTTGCAGCTCTTAAAGACAATATCCGTCAAGAATGTGAGGACCTATCGCCGGAAGTTTTGGCGTAAGTGATGGAAAATGCCATAAAAAGGGCTCAAATGACAATCAACTGTGGCGGCGGCCATTTACATGACATCATATTCTCGACTTGATGTAAATAAAATTAAAAGACCAAATAAAAATAATCCACAAGAAGAATCAAAGTTTTTCATTTTTTTTTTAAATTACAGCCAAAAAACATTGGAAGGTTATTTTTGCGCCACCTTGTACGTATTCAACGCGAAAAGTCTAAAACTCCGGGATCAGGCATATGCAAAAAACCGGAGGTCTGCCGAAACTTGTTGGAGGCCAAACCGGCGCGGCGGATCTGTGGGGATACAGTAAAAGCGGAAGAGTTATGATCCCTTATTCCACATCATCTGAAGGTAATTGTTATATTTCATCAAATTTGAATTTTATGAATTGAGGCTTATGATTTGGGCGGTGATTTTAACTGGTGACCTATAGCTCTTGAGTGTTCTTAGACCCGTTTATATATTCGTGCGATTTTTTTATTATTTTGAACAAGAACAGAATATAATTTATGCAATCACAGTCCCAAAAAAGTGGATATCATTGTGATTGCCAGACTACATAGAACAAGCATTTAAATTAATTCAAACTAAGGCAGATACTCGTAGCCCAGAATTTGTTCATTATGTTTCTTCTTTTGAATATCATAGAAGCTAATAAATAATCAGCACATAAAATATCTCAAGTTTAATGACCGGCAGTATAGCTATCGTACCAGTTTAATAGCCTCCCACACCAATAGACAATCAGGCGGTTAAGTTTGCCCGATCGGACGTCCAAAAATGTATCTATTAATAACTTTTCATTGTAAAAATAATTGTTTAAAGGCCAACAAAAATGGTCGCAATCGTAGGTATAATTTGAAAGTGCAAGTTATTTATGTGTATAAATAATTTCTTAAATATAATATAATATCTATCTCGAGTTTTTCGCTTTTCTATTGTCACTTTCTTGGTTAAATAGTAATTTTGCACCTTTGTTTCATAACTCGCTACTTTAAAGCCACTTTTAAGACCCAAAGACATGCGAATATTGTTTTTTTTTTTCATAAAGTATATAATATATGCATCATTTATGAACACTTTCTAGTGCGGTCTCTTACACAAAGTTGAAAGAGGTGAATTACTTTTTTTTTGTAATTGATTATCAGATGTACGTACATAGCTAAAATTTTTTCGAATGCGAATACAAGGACATAGCAATAAAATACAATATTCCGGTGTGAATCTAATATCCATATCAATATAGATAGTTACATAATTTGAAATACTAAAATATGAAGAGTAATTTAGTTTGCAATTAATATACGTAGGCAATACGCACAGACATGATCCAATATCAACACCATGATTGCGAAACAAAAATAAATTTTATACCTATAGCAACACAACATAAACTACGCCTTTAAATAAAAAAAAAAAAAAAAACACACCGACAACACCGGGGCGAAATCCTGCTTTCACTAGCAAAAAAAAAAAATTAAAAAAAAAGAAGCAAATTCAAAGACCAACAAAATTACGCAATGTCATATCAAAATATCAAAAGAGCAAATACCAAACCAAAAGATACACGATATGTATTCCAAAATAGAAACAAGTTTCTGCATCGAGCTGTTGACAATATTTTACCCAATTTGTTACCAAAAAGTACAAATAAAACGTGTTCTTGACAATAGAGACTTGCATTTCAAATGCGTGCAGCTGTTAACAAAATATTGTAAACTCACTTAAAATTGTAGAAGATGATTAAGCTCTCCTTAATATGAAATTGAAAATTAATTTATTCCACTTGGATATGATTTAAACTAAAACACAGCTTTCACTTAATTTTCTTCGCGAATTTTAATTTGAATAAAAGTTCTTTGGCTTAAAACAGGGAATTGATTTTTTTTTTCCAAAATGTATTACCTACTTTGAGGTTAAATGCAAAATAGTATAAATTTTGTTTTTGTTGTTTGTAGATAATTTGTTTATAATTATATTATTGTTGTTCCCGCTGAATTGCGTTCGAATTGAATGACTATCGCGAACTGAATGAGCTACACGCTTCGAGCCATGTCTACAAAGTGTGGTCGTAGCCGTGGAACGATGTGCTTGCAGGTGGATGAAGGCGCTCAGCTCAAATCTCAAATGCATGTGGAGGAATAATTCAATGTGAGATGGGGTCACCCCTTCCACCAACCAAGAAACCAACTGGCTCATTTTCCATATAGGCAAATTAATAGCTCGTTTTAGAGACGGGTTTTTTTTTTTTAACAGTCTCGGTTTGAGTGAATTTATTTCTGTATATCTGATCTTAGCTCATCTAAAAAAATACAAACTGTGGAATTGGATTTAGTAGATACATGTCCCACTCGGTTCCGGTCGGATGAGAAAAACGTTAAAAAGCGAAACCCTTCTCAATGTCTGGCAGTGGCTTAGATACTTAGATAATCGGATGAAACGTGAGAATTTCAAACATTTAACTTGAGCGAAAACGTAAAGTTGATTGTGAATGTAAACAGTAAGCATTTCGCAGATATGTAACACCTCGACTTACTCAAGTCTGACTACAATTGAATTGTTTGACTTGGATTCATGTTGTTAATTATTTTGCAATAATTTGTAGTAGATATTTGTGCAAGTCATTTTGGTTTTTGACCCGACCTGCTTCGTGGCCATGACTGTGATATTTTCATTTCATTTCATGCCTTTCCGCTGGATGCCGTGGTGTTTTCTTGCGCTTCGTTTTGAATACGAATATGGTTAACCAATTTAATAGGAAAGACGGCATTGACTTCGTTTTGATTGTGCTGGTGAAGAAGCTGCCTTGAACTTGTACCATTAATAATAATACATAATGCGCAGTTTTTTTTTTTTTTTTTGGTATTTCTGCAACATTCGAGTTTGGTTTTTAATTAAGGAAAATTTGCTCAGCTTTTTTGTGGAATTAAATTGGTGTAAGATTGCTGTGGCAAGAGTTTATAGGTTTGTTATTACATCAGATCAGATCAGTGACTCTTAGAGCGTAGTAACTGTGAGTCAAAGGCAGCAAAGGAATGAAATAACAACTTCTTGAAGTAATTGGCAATGGGATTGCATTAGAAATCTTTTTACGATCGGTAATGATGTTTGTGAGTACCTTTATCACTAGGGAATGGGGGGACTTTCTAGAGATGACCTTTTTCCATTGAGTTCGTTAAAGCCCTTCTGGGCTTAAGGATTTTTCCATCTCTATTAGTATCAAATGTCTTGTGACAAAAAGTGGGAATCTATTACATTTAGATATAAGAAAAGTGTGATGCATCATCCTTTTTTTTCCTGTTTGGTAGGTTTCAACCTCAGAATACATCTTCAGGTGCTGGTGTTGTTGCATTTGTGTGATCGAGGAGTTTTTGAACACGACAATACCATACGAACTTAGCCGGATGTGCCCGTACATATTTCAAGAAGGGTTTTATCCCATGAACGCTTTCCGAAACTATAAACTTCTAATTCGATAGAAAGCTTTGTTTCTCCGCTGTTATGGGAAGCATCTTCATCTTCACTGATTTCTTTTTGCCCCACACTTTTAATACATTGCCCAACATTGTCCTGCCCCTTCATCAACTAGACTCTTACACGCTTACACGTTGATTGATCTCGCCTTGAATAAATATCTACAAAAAGGTACACTCATACCGGCGTTACATCATTGAGATCGATTTAAAAATCTTATTCAATTAACATATTACTAAAAAAAGGAGTTTTGCAAAGATTTTACTAAAATTGCTTAGCTTTTAGAGCATGTAGAAGTATAGTGTATTTCAAAGCTCTAAGGACTGAAATGTATTTATAGAATTGGGCAAAGGAGAAGTTCACTTTTTTTTGTTCAAAGTCTAATTATTGAATTATATTACATGAACGAACCTGCTTCTTGTGAGTATCTAATAATAAAAATACTTAAATCCATTCATCCATTCCATCCGTAGGTCCAGTCAAAAGAATTACAACTTTTATTATTAAACGATTAGTGATACGGTTTTGCTGCTTATTTTTTCTGAAAACCCCTCTTTTAAGAAATTTTTCAGCGGTAACACTGGTCAGGTCTTCAAAAATATTCACCCAAACATTAATTTCGCGTTGCAGGGTTGTTTGGTCTTCCTCTACATATTTGGTTCCAAAACAAAGAATAACTGAACACTTTATTCTAGGTTATCTAGTACAATAAATAGCAAGGAAATTATGACCGATTGAACACCGAAATCGATTGCGATCTCTTCGATGACTCCAGAGGGGTAACTATCATGGATCTTCAATATCTCGTAGAAGTCTATGTGATTATCTGCACGTAGGTATCAAGAACCTTGTGGTTTAAGCGCTCATATGCCAGTTTTTTTTTTTAAATTAGAACCTCAATGTTTTGTGCAAAGAAAGGATCTGATGGCTCTCATCTTTTTCCAAAATGCAAAGGGTATTTGATCGTTAGGAGTAGCTTCTGGAAGGTTGGATTTGAGGTTTGCTTATTAACTTTGGCGACCGAATTTTCTGAATATCCTCTTGGATGAAATGTAACGTTGTCCTACATCTTCATTACATTATGCCACGAAAAAAAACAGTTTAGGTTACTATACGTGGATTTCACCTAATTCCTTATGGCAAATCCCAGTTTTAGGTCGAGATTCAGCTACACTCACCACTTTTTTCCAGATTTATGCAGTTTGGAAAACCCTTTTTAAAAGTAGAGCGCAGTACTTTTAAAAAGGGTTTTCCATGCAAAAAGCCTTCCAACTGGTAGACTTGAAGTTCTTATAAATAGAGAAGAAAAACTTTATTCTATGATCATAAGCAATAATTTTTGCGTACTGTGAATGTTGATGTAATATCATAAAGCAGTTTCTCGATAGTATCGTACTTTTGTCTTCTCCAAACTTGTTGATTTGAAATTGACTCCACAATTATGTGTATTTCAAAAACTTTGTAAACTTTGCAATATTTAAATTTGCACAAGATGCTCCTCCATACCTTCTCAGGGTTTCACCCGAATATGCTAAAAGCGTACAAGACACTCATTCCAGAACTTTAAGCTTTTATAAGTTTTCCGTTGATTTTATCATAATCATTTCCTTACTTTCATGTAAGCATTGCACTTCTAGAGAATACGTTATTTAAAATACAACAAATTTTAATAAATGTATAAAAAAAAATTTTATAAAATAAAGGGCAGTACGTTCAGATAATAAAAATTGAATTGCTTCTGCTAAGCTATCAAATATTATCTTAATTACTTGCCTGACACTTGATTTTATCTTCAACTATTTCTCGAAAAATTGGTGAGAAACTTTGAAAATTGAACAATAAAAAAGAAACTATTTTTGTATTTTTGTTATTTTATCGAAAACAATATTTAGTTTATCAACGAGTTCTTTCAAGTTCGTCTAGAATTCCATCCGATTGGCCTATGGCAATATTTTAAAATATTTCTACATAGAATTTTCCACAGCTTGAGTTTGATATCCATCGACTGTGTTCCGTTGGTCATGAAACTATAATACAGTGCCCGCTCTCATTTATCTCATTCATAATTATAACGATGCTCCTTTCTGCGAGTATATTTCATTTTGAAATTTATTTTTATACAAAAGCACTTAAAAATCCAACTGGCGCCGTCTACTGCTAATTAGATTACAGATTTACTCCTCCACTTTTTGACCTCTATGCATATAACCAGCACGTTATGGTCACCGCCGAAATATGATCCTGTTTGTCGCCAGAGTTCATAGCATCCAATGAAAAAGCTGTTCCTTTCTTCACAATTTTCTTATACTACTAACGCTACTTCAGACATAGTTCTTGGTGGTAATTATTATCGCACTGCACTATTATTAAGGATACGACGACGTTGGCATCAATGTTTATGAACAAAAGTTTACGAAACTATTTGGTAGGGAAAATGGATACTTTGTGTCATGAAATTTTGTTTGAAGGAGTAATTTTAATAAGTATTGTTTAGTTGGACATGACTTTCTTATGTATATGTATAAAGTACTACTTGTTCCATGTTTTTGGTGGAACAGTAACTTAAATTGTTTCCTGATCGAAGGTTTTTTTTCCGCTACTAAAGATTTCTGGACAATGATACAATGTTGGTGGACTAAATTATTTATTTCGGTGGGTATCTTGTTAGAAATAGAATACAATCAGAATCAGAAACTACTTTCTTTAATCATGATACTCTTCTGATCATGAATCATGGTTTGGCTTGAAAAAAGTATCGACCTGAAAAACAATTTTCGATCCTAAACCTACTTTCTTCTTTAAATTTATTATAAGATCTGTGCCGCGGAGTGCTTATTGCAAGCAACAAATTAAAATTGGCCGCAATTTGCTACTTGTAGTTCTTGGGCTATTACAGTACCGAGAATATACGCTATTGAACATGGACCTATGAGTTTGTTTATCGCCCTGCGAGGAGTCTAGCACGTAAAATTCCTTCCTTTATTCAGCAATTGAACTAGTTCTTTACACAGTATTATTAATATTTATAAACTGCTAGTGCAATTCCTTACTTCACTTCACCTCTTATCACTTGCTCTCTTATTTGTTGGGATTGGGTAAGTGATATAACCTTTAAGAATAACTATGCTACTGAATAACGGTATATGCTGATGATGAAGAGAAATTAAATAACGGTATGGCCTTGTCCTTCGCACTGCGATTTAGTAAAAAATGAATTAAACGACTGAGAGTAACTGTGACCGACGAGAAAAGGTAATAAATAAAAAGGAACGCTAACGCGTTCGTTCGACAAAAACACATTTATTTTAACTTGGTTCTCCAGACCCCGAAGAAGAATATTCTACAAAAAAGGATATCTGAAATAAATGTATCTTCATCCGCTTAGGTAAGATTAGGTTAGGTTAAGAAGAGTTGCGATAGCTATGCTGCCACAAAATACTTGACAAACTTCACAAATCGTCAAAATTAAACCAACCTCGAACCTAGCATCCCACACTACTTCCCACAAAGCAATTTCCATCGCCTAAGTTTTCTAAGTGCCCAACTCTCTCACATTGTCCGTGATATCTTCTGTCACGCATAAATCGTCACAAAATCTACACGTGGCAGTATCCATGAACCTGAGAAAACACTTTTCAGAAAGATCTCCGATCATTGTTCTAAGTCGAGGCCTATTTATGTTGTTTTCGTTTGGTAATCCGGAAGATCTCTCCGATTCGGGATGCCAATCGAACACATTACATTTGAATTTGAAGTATATTTATCGTTGTGTTTGTGTATATGTATTTCCAACTGCCTCACTGCCAATATGATGACGGTGAAGGGGTTGATAGAAAAACACAATATTATTTCTTTATTTGTTTAGTTAAATTTCAGCTAATCTAGTCAAAACTGAACAATGTTTAATGCATCAGCAACAAAAATTACATTTACCAATTTTGACGTTTGTGGTGTTTGTTGTATTAGTGCTTCTGGTTTTGATTCTGAATTCAAAGTCAGAAGAAAATTTGTCTTCTTTCCTGGAGAGGAACTGTCACTTATAAATCAAACGAACACTAATAGAAGAGTCCGGAATACTTCCGGATTACCAAACGAAAATGACATTAGATTCAGAATCGCTATAGATCTTGTTTTATTTAATCCTGATACCAACACATTTAGTCAGATGACGCTTCCCAATAACTTTTTTTTTGTTGAATGACTATATTTACGTTGTGTTGTTGTAATTCGCCCCCCTTTCATGCCACTTAATCATCTATGTAGCTCATTACCTGCAATATTGCAGTTCCCGGGTTTTACAACATAGTTTAACGCGGATCTGCGCGCATAATGACATGATTATTGAGTTCCAAATTAGTTTGGATCTGATTCCAGCATATTGAGAGCGACCTGACTCTTAATGTATATCTTGATATCCCTGTAGAATATTTTCATCATTCCTTAAATCCATTGATATTATAAAGAGATTGAATAGTTACCTTCTCAGCTATTTATTATTTTTCCTTTAATTTCTAAAGAGCTGTCGTTTTAAAATGTGATAGCAGAGCCTATAGTTGTCGACTGTGGCGGAAGCTAAAAATGTTGCATTCCGCACAACTTTAATAAGCAAAGAACAACTTCTGTCAGGAATATTCTAAGAGTTATCTTTTTTAAGAAACTTACGTAAAATGTCAATGTTTGCTAATTCTCCTACCCGTCTGCTTTCTATTTATATAACTGCCTTACAAACTTGTCAGTTTTAAGCTACACAATGCAACTGCCTTAATTTAATGTTAAACAAAAATTCTCTAAATAAACCATTTTTTTAATTTCTAAAAACGTCCCTAAATTATATGCGCCTTTGTTATTAAATAATAACTTAACCGACTTTTTTTTTCGCTAAGCCATAACACTTACACCAAAGTGTCCTTAGTGCATATTATGCACTTAACATTCCCAAACTATCACTGCAACATCATTATCTGGTTATTTCCCAAAAAAATGTATAAGCAGCCACATGAAGTAAAATCTATTCATATGCTTTCGAGCGAAAGCAAAAACTGCTCACTCCAAGTACAATTTTACACCCACACCTTTGCGACGACATATGCATAGCAAGCCACCCCTACACACTGGAGGCGCCAAGATTAACATTCATCCCGAGGTAGAAGTTCTACCATAATTCTGCGCAACAAAACATCCCAACATCCCTCGCATGTAGATACCCAACCGGAAACAAACTGTTGCAGCAACACTGTACACAGAAGTATTCGGTTTCAAGTTCTTCGGCTGTAAGAAGTATAAAAATGGCCTGCACAGCATCCGGTGGTCACAGAAGTGTTAAGATATTTCGCGTGTTAAGGACCAACAAGCCAAACAACACTAAACGGATAATATTCAAATTGAAAGAAAACAAAAAATATACAACATTCATTGCTTGTTAATTTGTGTGGATAATGGAGTGATTAAGATTTAAGGACTAATTAAATACTGAAAGTGTGGGCAAAGAAAAAAAAACTAGTGCTTTTGTGGAAATATCTTTGGATTTTACACTCGGGAAAATAAGTAACTTGGTAAGTTTGTGCCTCTTCGAAGGTGGTTAACAAGTTTTATTGAATATTTTATATCCTTAACCAACGACTTGCATGGTAATGCATCCTTTTAACGGTTGTGATTTTTAAGGCGTTATTGCACCTCTTCACTGAGATGGTAGTGAAATACCTTTTAAAGAAATCTTCAAGTTGACATTTTTTTTTGTAGGAGTTGTGGATGTGGTTTTGAAATCTTCTTTTGGCGAGTACATTAATTTTCATTAAAATTAGAACAGATGAATATGGTTTTGATATATGAACTAAACGAATTCATATTTTGGCAGATCGGTAAAAATAAACGGATTTCGGTGTTAAGGAAGATTAATTGTTTTAGGGGATTTGTTTAGTTTTTTTTTTTGAAGGTTAGAAGGAATTTATTTTTTTTAAAAAATGTCAGTGAATATAAGAATCTTCTAAATCATATCGCTGACTAAATAAGCCGAGAAAGGATTATAGAATAAATAAAATTAACACATTTAACTATCTTGAAATATTACTAGAATTCAACTAAATTTGAGACCACACTTTTGTGTCTCTTTTATATTTTTACCTACATTATTAAACTCTATGTTCGAGTTCCGAAGATGATATTTCGAAGTTTTGAGAAAGCCAACAGGTATGGACTTTAAAAGCCGGTCTTCTTGGAGCATTTTTTTTTTCTAACCTAAACCCGACGCTAATTTGTGTCACATTCCTATTTTTGACTCAAGCATTGTGTGCTTGCAAAATGCATGAATTGCATGCTCATTGTACTCAATGTAGATGAGATGATGACTTGTTTCTTAATTTCGAACCACGAACCTCGCTCTCAGTTTTGCAACACTGTTACTATTGACATATCATATTATATCTCGTATTTTTTAGTTCATATGTTGCAAATTTATTTCAAAATTATACGTCCCTGAGTTGAAGGAGTTTTACAACACACACTTTTACATATGAGGACATAGTACAGGGAAAATTGCGTTCCTATAGCGATGGGAATCCATATTGCAATTAATCTGTATTTTAGTAGAATCACTTTTAGTGCAGACTGCGGTTTAACTGCTTTTAAGCTGCATCATACATTTCTTAGAATGCACTCCAAATGTCCTATATAGTGCTGCTTTGTATTTATTATATATTGGACAATAAATGAAGTAGACGTATCTAGACGATTGGAAAGTGACTTTTAGTCACCCGGACCAACTGACGTTAATTACAATGTAGTTTTGATTTACTCGTATCTTTAATCTAAAAATATAATAAAACTGAACAGAACGCCGAAGAAATCTATTTCAATTGTATTTGCATATTCGCTGTATCGGCACTTCTGTTCATCAAACACATTGTGGCTTCTATTCCAATCCAGAATTTAATTTCTTGTGGTTAAAACTCCACACATGTCAGTAAGATTCCTTTCATTTAAATTTGATGCTGTCTGACTGAATTTCAAGAATTGTGTCTTCCGCTCAAATTGTAAGCAATTCAACTTGGCTTCACAGCTCTGAGGAGAAAACACTCCTAGGAAGGTTTTTTTATGAAATCTCTTCTAATTCTAAATAAATAAATAAATGAGCCTACTCGGATACCATTTCGAATCATACCGTCAATACCTCGGATTTTTCATCTGTCACTCGGATGAGTATTCTATTGAGATATTATCGCCTCCAGCGATGTAGATGGTGTTACTGACTGAATTACTGATTGATTTAAAAATTTTATGAAATTTGTGTGTACAGTCAAGTAAGTGGTAAGGAATAATGCATGGTGCGTCTAGGATGCTTTGGAAACATTATTGCTACGTTACATGTTACTTTGAATAAAAGTTAAAGCTAAACTTATTCTATACTGTTTGAATTTTTCGTAAAAATTGTTTACAATTTGATCACTTCTTTGGAAGTCATGCTACAGTTTCTTTCGACGAAGTTAGTCTGCTTGATGCGCATTTCGCGTAGACAGAGACCAATTATTCACATTTACAGTGCGACTGTGAGGAAATATATTTGAATAAAATGGCGGCACGAACAGTAGAGGATTACTTAGGTGTCTTTTAAGGATGACTAACTTAAAGCCCCGTCGGTTAACCACGGGCCAGATGGTGTCAGATTTACGTCCTTTCTCGTAGCCACTGATGATCGTTGAAAATGCATATATTTCAAAGCAGCTTATCTCTTAAAAATGTGATGCAATTCTTTTTGACTACCCCAAGTTAAATATCAATCTCATAACTGCTGGAGTTCCCCAAGGCTCTGTTTTATTTACAATTCTATTCATTATTTCAGCTAAACATCACTTTGAATCAGAATTGCTTCTTCGCGGAACACTTTCAGTTGCCTATGTTCCCACGTTTCTAGTCTTGGGCGCAAAAATACATCCCCTTCAAATCCTACTTACACCTCCAGTGATAGAAGAGCCATTTGTTTATGTTAATCCGGAAAGGTTTAGACATAGCAAATATTCAAAGATGCGTATTAGTAAACGGGCTTATAGTAAAGAATCTCTGTGTTAAAGTAAAATATTAAAGAATATTCTTTATTCTTCGATCGAGTAAGTTAGCGCATGAGTCAGGAATTCCAAACAAAATGTGATTTATTTTAAAATCCATTGGTCATCATTGGATATTTCTAATAATATAAAAGTATTTCTGTCACCCCCAGATCTGGGTTACACTGAAAAGTACTCAAAAGTGTTTGATTTATCAGGAGAGGGAAGGCATATCCATATGAAATTACCACAAAGCAATTTTAAATGAAATCATCGAATGTCTTAAATTTCCTAACTTGTCGCTTTTTGAACGCAATATTTGTTTCATGGAACTGCCTCCGGGCATGGTTACCTGAAATAATTTCCACAGACCGATTGACACGATGGGACAGGCCCGAAAGATATTTGAAAGATTTATAGGGATATATCGACTAGAGTTTGAATTAAGCATTTTGTGATTGCTGTTGATCTAAAATTTATACTCTCTCACGCTCTGTCGGTTTTTTCGACAGCTGGTACTATGAAAAACTGTGCAGGCGGTTCTTCTCGAGAAACTATTGTTCACATCCATGTTTCAGATGAAACATTAAACACGAATGTGAAATCGATGCAATATTTCTGAGCCATAAATAATGATGAAATTTAAAACCAATACATGTTGTTAAAATAATTCAAAAATCAACTTTGAGTGATCTAAACCACTTAAAACTCTTTTATGATTAAGTTGACTTGTCTAGCAGAAGAAAACGATAGAAACTCGTTTTTCGAATTAAGAACTTTACGTAATATTTTTTTTTGTTGCTTACGAGTAGATAGATTTCGTTGACTTTTGCAAATATTATTTAGGTACGTGTTCATTATAAATTTTATTTTAAGGACTACATCGTTTTTGTATTAAAATTGAGGAAATGAAATAATGCAATTTAAAATTCCTCAATTTGACTCATCTGTGGTCTGCATTTTGTGCAAATAAAAATATTTATTGAACAGAAACAGTGTGCGTACCTCATGAGGTGAGGTAAGGCATTTGATATTAAGTATTCAGATGATATTAAACCGCTCATGTCACGTATTATTGCACGCTTCTAAAACAGTTATCTTATATATGATAGTAAAAATATTGACATGGAAAATGTTTAACCCTCCAATATGCTATTAAATTTACAAGAAATCAGCATTTGCGTGTTATTCTTTTAGATTAAGAATAATGACAAGGACTTGGAACTTACGTAGGTAGGGGTTAAAGGTAGGAGTATTATCTTCCTGTGTGAAAATTTTCTTAAACTGCTTAAGCCCAACATCACTTATGGAAGATAAGAGTTAGAATGAAATAATGTTCTTTCGGAAGAACTGTCGGCAAAAGACTTAAACGCATGTATGCCCTTTGCAGAGCTTTAAAGAAAGTATTGTTTGAGGCAGATATCTACACAAAATACTTAAAAACCGCAATGTGACCCTGAAACTTTGTATTTTTACTGTCATTTATCACTTTAATCATTGCGCGACATTTTACATATGTTTTGTTTTGGGATATAGCAATATGGACGCATTTTCCAACTGCTCAAATTGAGAACAAATGGTACTTGCTATGTGAAGTTTTTAGGGTACTGGTGTCGTCCTGACCAGCTGCGGAAGGTCTCCGTCTCCTAGTCCGTTCCCCGTTTTTTTCACGCTACTGCGGGTTTATTGATGATATGTTTGCGCTTGAAGGTCTTTGAGAGTTACTCTAGCGATTACACTGTAATCGAACAGCTGGTTCAGATACTTACTATGGTAGGAGTTAGCATGTTTTAACCCGTAGATTTTGCAGCCATAAAAGAGAACTACTTTGTTCTAAATCATGCTCGTGGCTGTCGATATAAAATGTTAAATTAACTCAATCCACAAACGTCACTTAGATGCGGGACTCAAGGCCCAAAACGATAAGCGGTGTTCGAAAGAATATGGATTTGCTTGTATTTAACGTCACGTTTCATTTATTCTTCTGTGAACTTTAATGGCGTTCGTCGACTTGCGTCTTATTGAAAATAAAAGCCAATTTAAAGCATTGGCACTGCTCTCAATTTGTCCATCAATAAGTTAGCATAACCTCAATTTGTGTATTTGTTAACTGCAACTGTGAGGTTTTAAATGTGTCAAAAATCAGGTCAGGTCAGGAAGATATAAGCGGTGAGTCAGACATTTATTCTATTTTTCTCTAAGTTGAAAACGGTGAAGCAACATAAGCGATGGATTCTTTAGGTAGGAGTATTAATCTGATCCTGATTTAAAAATGAGAAACTAGGATTTTATCTCTTATTAGAGGAGAGTCTTACAGAAAATCTAACAGAAGGAAGAGTGCGAAATATACAGAGAGACTTTTTTCAGTCTAATCGCTCACGTTTGCCATCAGTGTGGTTATTCTTAAGTTCTTTGATGGTGTTGGATCTTGATATAAATATCCATCCGACCATCGTCACTATTAATGTAGGGCTAGAATGGGCATCAAAAATGGTAGTAATGTCTCTTTTAGTCAGGAGATTCAGCTTGGGTATTCCTTCCAACGTGTATCATGATTAAGTTAAGCTATCACAGGGCCGTTCACGTAGACGACCAGCTATGTGCTTTTAAATATTTCTATATGGAAGCTGTAATTTCCTTCCTGCGCTGCAAGCATGAATTCTCTTGCCGCAGTAGTGGGTTCTTGCTGGGGAAGACTTCATCGCAACATCCGCAGGTGCAGGTGGATTGCCTTCAAAATTACTCCAAAATGTGAGAGACAAAGCGTTTATCTATACATCGTATATGAGGTCGAACACAATTGCATAGTAAAATAAACATTTAATTTCCACTCTACCTCATCAGACCAATTAAAATCGCCAAAAAAAAACTCTTATCGATCTCACTCTTCATTGCAACGAAAAAACATTGAACACTACACAGGAATACAAAAGGACATTCTTTACTTTATCTTCAAAAGGTCACAAAGATACATTTCTATTTCGCAATGTCCCATAACGATAACAGACACGAGTCAACTGACCAGTTTGGATATTCAAAACCACCACAGCGGTATTTGTAGTGCACGTCCTGTGGCAAAAGGACTAATTAGCTTTGCTACCTATCCTGTAGCATTCTACTGGCGCGCCGACAGCAAACGTTATTTGCAATTAATGAATGTTTAACACCTTAACACCAACGGATACTTTGGGTTTACCACCATCATGTCGGTAGCAGCGTAAGCTCTACTTGTGAGTATCTTTCTTCTTGTGTGTGCATTTTCTCACGTTCTTTATTGAAACTTCATTCCGGTGGGTTGTTGCCGGATGAATTGAAATAAATGGATAGAATATTGAAAAATGTGATTTTTGTATTGTTTTTTTTTTTAACTGATAAAATAAGAAATAACGGCGTTATTAGACTGGTGTTTTTTTTGTTTGCTTGCCAAAAACAACATCAGTTAGTATAAATTCCTATTTCAATTTTTCGATAAATCCTTTTCAATCACGCAATCCAAAGTAAATTGTTTTCTCACCAAAAAAACACGGAACGAACTTTTTCAATCAGTTTTCTATGTACATATATTCAAAGTCTTAAACTAACAGCCTTGTTGCGCGTCGATAGTATCCACGTATTGCCCGAGTCCTTTTTTGCATACAACAATTTTAAGCTGTTTCATCAAAAGCAAAGTTCCACACCATGCAATTCTTAAATCAATAAAGAGAATAAATATGGACAACGACAACAAGGAAACATCTATCGTAGGTGCAAAATATATTTGCCATCTTCTCGTCAATGACACCTGTTAATTTGAAGATGCAGTTTCACAAGATACTCCGTCAGAGACAAAGACCATAGATAAACGGATTCAGTTAGAGTACGCCATTATGAGCTCTGTTTTAATTATGATTTTATTAAGTGAAGTTGTAAAACTTTCACTTTTTTTTTTTAATTCAAAAGTTAAACACAACTCACGGTGCGCGCATGAATTCAATAGAGTCGTCGTCGTCTAGTAGTTAGTTTAGTGCTATGTGCGGATGAAACTTACTAAAGTTAAGCAAACAATTTTACGCGCAACATGCCAAGGGTCAATATTTGCGATATGTAACTTGGAAATGTCACCAGAGTATGTAATTGAAGTTTTGTGTCACTATTTTGTAAAGTAAGTGAAGGTACGACTAACTTTTACAGCTGCTAACGAGTAGAGTTTATCATATTTGTAAAGGCTGCATCATGACCCCCATGGATGGGAAAACGAAAGTCAGACACATGGGTTGTTTGCTTTTGTGTTATTATAAATGAAATTATAAAGTAAAGACATTAAAGCATTCGATGTTGCATGTGGTGTTCATGAACTCAATGAATAAGGAAGTTGTGGGACTATAGGATGGTAGTTTGGTTATAACCAAAAAAAAACAATTTTAAGATTAACATGGTAATGACAAAAAGTGAAGTAGCTAACAATAAATTAACACGCGAACACCTAGTGAAACCATTGGATGGATGAAATTTCAAGTATGTTTGTTTATGTTATGTTATGTTATGTTGATTCACCACGCATTTGGACAGATCGCATGCTCGCAACACTGTGTTACAAATTTCACTTGTTAAATGTGAGTTTGCGTATGTTTATGTTTGCGTATCGTATGCAGATTTCAAAACTATACTTAGTGTCTTTCAGACACAAATACACTATGTACATAAATTGTGGGTGCGGATGCATTGATAGCGGTAGCCATGCTAGTCAAACTGAACCAACTTAAATTATTAGTTTCTTATTTCAATGCTCAGCGAGTAGAGAGTGATTCACGCTTGTGGTAAAATTAAATACTTAATGAATACTTAACGGTCAACCTTGCGGTTGCAAAGTGGATACTTCAAAGTACAAATACAAGTGTTTGGAAAAGTATTTTAGCACCTTTCCGACACTTTTCAAATGCTTAACGGTGTAGCGGAAATTATTTATTTTAAAATGTGTTTTTTTTTTTGAGTTTTATGTCAATTTATGTTTGTACAATACACTTTCTGGAGACTGGGAAAGTCCAACTGAATCGTCCAATTTTTACAAAAAAAATCATCAGATGGTCAAAGTTAATATTATCAACTAATTGATGACATAATGGCATTTCCTATCACTCTATGGACAACTTCCGGCTTTAAGACTCTGAGGTTTGTTGACATAGACTCGGGAAATCAAATAACTCCGCAAAAATAAGTGTGGAACGGTTAAATGGTGCTACCTTGGCGGCAAGTGCAAAAGTAGCCCTCAGAATTTCGGGTGTGGCTCGTGCTCCATCCTATTGGAACCACATTTTCTATAGTCCCAATTCATCCAATTGTTGTTGCGCACCGTCCACAGTAGGACCGCGGCGTTTTCGTAAAATATAAGGCCCGATGACGCCTCCAGCGAAAACAGCACACTTTGCGTAGGAATGATGGCTCCTCGAGGGTTTTACGTGGGTTTTCGGTTCCGCAAAGTGATCATTTAGCAGATCCATATATCCACATACCCACACAGATAGAACGGGCCTTGTCGCTGATGATGAAAAAAAAAAAAATATTTGGCGTAAACGGCCCATACAGGACCTAAAGCCTAGCTTCTCCAACCATTGTGTGTGCGATGTTATATTTTTGACACGAATGGAGGGACCTACAGTTTAATGCCGATTCCGAACGGCAATTTATTTTTGAGAAGTTTCTCACGACATTTCTCTCTTTGAAGTTTGGCAGACGTTCGCAAGAGGTGGGGCAGCGAATAAAAACTTTAAGGTGGTAAGGGTCGCGATTTGAACCAGCGACCTCTTGGGGGTCCAACGCACTTAACCACTAAGCCACTGCACCCTAATGATGATGACTTCCGATTAAAAGTTGTCTCTCGTTTATTCCGCTTTCTTCACAAGTATAGCAAGTAATTTTAGACGTTTTTTTTATCTGCTTATTTTACATATGTCAATGCAGAATTGACATTTGCCGCCATTTGCAAATATTATAACATTTTCCAATCAAAAAAAAGTCAATCCCCTGACTTTTACGCCACCTTGTATAAAATACCACTTTACGCTGTTCCTAATCTTAACCTACCATCACCACAGTTAAGAATTCGGGAGAACCTGTTACCACTTACAAGACTCTACATATGTAAGTGTGTATAAGAAAATCTTGGAGGTGCAGTGGCAGAGACCTGAGGGTTTTCAATTGAGTATTGTGGATTCTTACTGATTCCGGAAGTAAAATAAAATTCCGCGGAACAACCAAAATTGCATTCCCATTTCTGCCGTAATTCGTAATTCGCTTCAGGACATTATTACTGGAATGACACTCTTTGTATCATTTCTTATTAAATTAGCTTGTTTAATGGACAATTGAAAATCAATGCCTATGAAATTCTAGTTATATCTTAAGCCATTTCAAAAATTGCATCTTAAAGAGATGTCTCCATTATAAGACTACTTGCTAACGGAAATTAAGTGTTCCTTTTTCTTTTTTCCAATTTTATTGCGCTTATAAAGACAATCTTAAGCTATACAAACTTTGGATCATATATTCAGATTTCTATCTAGTTTTCTCGTGTTAACTGAAAGAAAAGAACTATATCTTTAGTTCTTATGGAAAATGCCTACAAATAACATTTCTTTTATAAAGAAAGAATCATGTCATGGTCATGGTGTTTTAGACTTGCGCGAGGTGAAACTTCGGAACCTTTAGTCAAAAGAACAGCCAAATTAAATCTGTCACTCACATTTTGTGCATACGCTTTTCTCTTTCTGATTCATCCGTGTCAGCTACAAGCTATATAAGGTACACCTTTAAGGTGCTGGAAATATTTATCTATCTATTCAGGCAATTGTTGTCTTTTTTTTTTAAATAAACATTTATAACTTAGCTTCCCTTACCTAAGGGACTACCGGAGTTGTCAACTCTAGAAGGAAAAAAAGCTTCCCAGAATAGTCAAAAGATTAGTATAAGTGTGAAAAAATTGTTGTCAGTGAGTGAAATTTGGCATTTATACGTCATCTCATACGACTTTGACCAATTTTGCCTTCCGCCAACGACATAACTAATTTCACCTTACTTTGAACTCATTTTGACCTAATATGCAAATTTTCGACTACTCTTTCCATATTCATAATTGCAGACCAAAAACACATAACGCCGCCAAAGTAATCATGAAACTTTAAACATTCAAATCATACCTTAGTCCACAACATAACATTTCCTTGCCAACTGCCAACGTCAAGTTGACCGTTCTCGTCCAAAGTCCTCACACATTGCATTCCTTTTTATTTGCAATTTTTTCAGGGACAATTTATTTATTTCTCATGAACCCGTCTTACATAAAAGAATTTTCCATACCAGAAATAGAACGAAATAAATAAAACTTAAAATTCAGTGACCTTCCCGTGCAAGGATATACTGGTGATATCCACGTGCAGCTGCAGATGAAAATGTCCCTACTGTAGAAAATAAGATATGTACCACTTCTTATGATCTCATACATACGCTATAATTAGCAGGATTAAAGCACAAAGGACTTGACTTGACAAAAAGGAGATACATTTTTTTTATCAGCTGTTTTGTGCACTATGTGATATTGAATATCATTTGTGATATTTGATGCCAAAAGAATGTTTCATTTGAACACATATTCTGTGACTGACTGACTGACAGACGTACCTTGTGGAACCAATTCTCCTGACTAATTGATATACAATAAAGGAGCAAACGTATCGGCTTGCAAATCAAAGTGAAAAATGTTCGTAGTTAATTCAGAAAATTTTATGTTTGATGTTGACATTCAAGATTGTCTTATTTCGTGCAAGTAATTTGCATATACAAAATAAAAAAAATACCGAGTTATTGTACATAATTGAGTGGCAGTGACAGTGGCAGTGGCACCTTCGAGTTACAGATGCATACGAGTACATAAATATTCGCGATGAAATCAACGTCGATGAGATTTTGACTCCACATGGGACGAGTGTGTGATATTATTTTCAGTAGATGATAAGGTTTTTTCATTTATTCGAATCGAATTACTTATGTTAAAATGTAACTGATGGAAATTGGTATTACATACTATGAACGGAAGGCATACATGCATGTATTTCGATTAATATATCCTCGCATTAATTTATAGCTCCGGTAGGTATGTAAAATAATTAAATAAGATACGTACTCAGTTTTTCCATACAAAAGATAGATCATTGGAGAGGTGTTTATTCCAAGAAATTTCTTGCGACTGATTTATGAAATCTTTAATTTTCATTTATATTGTAGGTCGTCTCTTTGTTTTCATGATTTAAGTGTTAATTTCAATTCCAACCCACGTGCGGTCGAAGATAGGTCAGTGAAAGTGTTCGACCGAGGTATGGCTATGTACAATAATCTGTGTAACTTTCCGTTAAGGTACTTTCTAAACTAATAGGAATTGAGCCAGAAATTTTACAAAATGTTTGTCTAAAAAGTACGTGAGTAACAAATTTAGGTACAAGTAGTTTGATACCTAACATCATCTATAGATTCCGGTGTCAGTTACGATCAGTAGATTCGAAATTAAATTTCAACATTTCATAGAGAATTCAAATTTTCGTTTGGCTCATAATGCGTAAGCAGCCATGAAGTAAACGCATAAAACTGCGCATAAAATTTAAGACGAATTCATCATACAACTAATGACTATATCGGTCTCACTTTCAACCAACCACCTGAACAATTTTTCTTTATATTTAATTTAATTTGAGATATTCATTCGAATACAGCCATAATAACTAACAAAGCGTAACGCGTTAATAGAGATTAGAATGTATCCGAGAAAGTTACTTTCACAAAATTCAAAGGCAACCGAAAATTAAGTTCATTTGCAATATGAAATCTGTGGCGCTCCAATCCTATCTCTCCCTTCAGGATGGGTGCGATTTCAAATTAGAATTTACATCATTAGAATGATTTTACAATAAAGCGATCACACATTAATAATGGGCCGACTGCACTATTAAACAATCTCTTAAAATACGATCCACCAGTATTTTTTTAAAAAAACTATTTGAATCCAGTCGGCCGTACTAATAATCGAATTTAGTCTGGCAGTTGACTTACAGTCTGCACACTTTCTTAAATCCCTGTACCAATAAACAAATTTAGTTGTCGGATAATCCTTAACTGTAGGGTTAAATGTTAATGGTCAGAAAGCCATGTTTATGTCTAACATTAACTCCAATTTTCATTCTGTCATAATTCATTCTGCAACGGAATGTTGCCGTGCATTCATTTATTTTTGTATCCAATAAACGTATAGTAATATATTTTGGAGTAAATAGTGTTAGTCGGAGCAATTAGGTACGATTTTTGTTGTTCGGCTTTATCAAATAAAAATGTATATGAAAAATACAAAGCATGAAGAAATAGTCCAATTAGCGCAGGAGAAGGATACAAATTGTGAATTTTCGCAAAAAAATCAAACAGTTTCCTTTTGTACAAATTAGTGTTTAACTGAACGTATATCGAAGTAATTCGAAGTGCTACATTTTCCGTTCCGAATTGGTTCCAAATTTTCCAAGATATTTCTTAACATAATTCATGCGATCAGAATTTCTGGTAGGCCTTCCGCATATGTTGCAACATTTGTTTTCTACACAAAACCAAGCACAGTGTCACATATATTTCGAAAAATTAAAAGCACTAAGAGGTATGAAAAAAATTATTTCACTTAAAGCACGATGGCAACACAAGTCACATTGACAGAACTCAAATCCTGACACACCAAACCGATTTGTTGCTTCATTTGTTTCTACACCTATGCCGAGCACCAAATTCTCCACCAGGATTTTTTATTTTGATGTGTTTGCCATCAACTGCTCCTATTCATTGGGCAAATTGTGCAATTCTGTTAAAAATGGGTCAATTGGTTTTTAATAATTTTTCCCTTTTCGAGAGGTTGCCGATTCGTTAACTAGCATCAGATCCATAAAAACATCTTCGTCCCGACTTGAATTCATATTTAATTACTTAATTTCTTCACCTATTTTCAAAGTACCTCTAGTTGAAAACAATATCAGATGTTTTGATAAATAGATTTGACAGCAAATGTAATAGATTCAAATAAAAGTCCTCGCACTAATAAAGGTGGAGGTCAAATTATTTATTGGTACCATTTCAAATATGCTGTACATAAACTGCCAGTCAAAACTAATAGTCGACATTAGTGTTTGATTATAAGAAAGGCCGAGTATCATCAATTTTAATACGAGTGCAGCCATACGCCATTATACTCAGATGGAATCGTATACATTGAAAATTACCCTTAGGCTCGTTTAATCATAATTCCTGTTATAACACGGCAACGCTTAAGAAGTGCAACAAACACTTCACCGAGGGGGCATGATAGTCGCGCACATAATATACTCAATAACTCAGTAATTTGACGCCTTGTTAGCAAACTTAGCTGCTTGCTTAACTGTGCAATGGTGGCAAGAAGTAACTGCAGCCACAACAATGACAACTGCATTATATCATATTAATGTTTCAATCATTTTTATGGCTAATTAGTTGACAGTTCTTGCATTGTGAGTATAGTATAGCAGGAACTTACAAAGTAAAGCATAATTTTAATTTGTATAGGTTAGTATACCAAAGGCGTTCTTTATAACACCAATGATCATTTAGTATCTTTTACAATAGTATTTCAATCTCTAGTGAATAATAAACCGCGAATTGTAAGAGATAAGTTCTGCTCAAGGCATTAATATGTTAAGTACCTCAAATTAACTAATGTAATGGTCAATGGAATACCCATTTAAGTACCAACGTAATCGCACTTAAAACGGATGCACATGACCGGGTTAATGGCGCGAATCTATCGGCATGATCTTTAGTATTAAGAAACAAAAACGAAAGTGATAGCTTTTGTTAAGTTTGATTTAATCTATTAATTTTTATGGACTCTTATCGTAAAAGCATAAAAAAAGAGAAAACGTTTCAGCTTCAGGCAATTAAAATAAACAATAACCGTATCCATTTATTCAACGCAAAAAAATCGCACATTTTTCGATATGAGTAGTTGTTAAACTACAATAACGTTACGTGACTTAACGGGCTTCCGACCCATAAAGGGTCTCTGCCTGCGACAAGGCTTTTATATATTTTGCGATCACGGGTATCCGCTGTGGCTTGTTTGGCTTTTTGGACTGCATCCACATCGTGGTACAATAGAGTCCATGCCATTTCAATTTCAATTCTGCTATTCTGTAATCCCAAAAGTAATTAATTCCTTCTCTTCTTTCTTTCAGATCATAACACAACACATCAACAATGGTCCAGCTCCTAGTCTTCCTTCTGTCGCTTTATCAACTCAACACATTAACATTCAGCGAAACTGTTGACACGTCGCCAAACTTTGCAAATTCACTGAATAATGACGCTTACAATGCTCAGCCAGAACTTCCACCAGAAGTCATTGACTATCCGATGGTCAAGACCGCTGGTGACGAGACGGAAATCGATTTCGAAGATCCCATTACATCAGTAAACGTAGACTACCTCAACAACGCAATCATCCTACAATTCATGAAACAGCGACAAAAGCAGCAACAACAAGCTTTGGACAGAAACTTTATGCGATTTGGAAGGTCTGATAAAAGTCGCATGCGATTTGGTAAGCGTCAGATTGAAAACCTACCCAACCAAATGGCATTGGACTCGTCCAAGCCTGGCACACGTTTCGAGAGAAGTAACGGAGCTGAAGGTGTACGAGACTCACGAGGAGACAACTTTATGAGATTTGGTCGCTCAACGGAAGGATCTCAGAACCTGATGCGATTTGGACGTTCTCCGTCGGACTTTATGCGATTTGGACGATCGCCTTCCGATTTCATGCGTTTCGGGCGATCACCAAGTAATTTTATGCGCCTTGGCCGGGCACCAAGTAATTTCATGCGCTTTGGACGTTCACCAAGTAATTTTATGCGACTGGGACGATCACCATCGGACTTTATGCGTTTCGGTCGTTCTCCATCGGACTTCATGCGTTTTGGTCGTTCACCCTCGGACTTTATGCGATTCGGTCGATCACCATCGGACTTTATGCGATTCGGTCGATCACCATCGGACTTTATGCGATTCGGTCGCAACCCAACACCAAATCAGAACCTCATGCGTTTTGGCAGAAGTAATGGAATGATGCGTTTCGGACGAAACGGTGAACCATCAGACATTGGCAACAACTTCATGCGATTCGGGCGTCTGGACAGTTTTATGCGATTTGGCCGCGCCTCAAACACTGACACTAAAACAACTAACAACTTCATGAGGCTTGGCAAACGGCAAAAGGACGACAGCAGCAGCAGTACCACACAAGAAAATCACACTGAAAAGGGCTTAAAAGCTGAAACTAGTACCATCACTCCATATCTGGAACTCGACAACAGTGAATTGGATCCTCTTGACCTGATGTTTCTGAACGACTTGAGCGAATCCATGGCAAGTGACGAGAACTAAGAGTACACATACCACCAAATATAATATTCTAGGTTCCTATAGAAGACCCAAACAATATTCATAAAAAAAAAATGTAAATAAAATATTACCCAAAGAGTTATCCATAGCTTAGGGATGAAGTGAGCTTTTAAATGGGCTGGATTAAAAGTTCACTTCAACATGTGATGGAAACGAATGTTTACCTTATTTCAGTATTTTTAAAAATTGTAATTTATGCAAAATATCATACAACTATTTATATTTTGTTAACAATGTACTGTATACGACTTGAGAAAAATATAATCATAACTTAACTTAAAGCAAAAGATTATTCTAAAGGCGGAAATGTGTAATAAAACAAACAAAAAAAAAATATTACTTATTATTATAAATATAAAATAAAGTATATATGTATGAATACATTCAATGCAAAATAAATGCAAAAATGAGTTTTTAGTTGAACGGCTTTTTCATTGAGTTTTTTTTTAATAGGTTTCAGTTTGTTCGTAGGCAACTACTTTTCCAGCAAAAGATTGGATTCATTTGACTATACTTAGTCTTGCCATGGCAAACACATTTTATTCTCAATCACAAATCAATCTGAATGAGGTGAATGAGATGTGCCAATAATAACGAGGGATCAAGTTTGACATTTATTTGGAAGCCAAAGAGTGGTTGTCTCTAATTGTTGTGTTTTAATTAAATGGAAACACTTAAGAATTTATGTAGTTTACCTTCCAATTGAAACATAGCTATGCTCAGACAAAGGGTTCTCGTTTGTAGATAAATAAAAAACCTAAAATTTAAGAACACTTCTTAAAAGTAAAAAAAAAATATTGGGTGTAAACTGCTCATATAGGACCTAAAGCCCAGCTTCTTCAACTACTGTGGGTGCGAATATATATATTTTTTGACAGAATGGCAGGGACCTTCAGTTATTACTATTTTGAAGATGCTTCTCATGACAGTTCTTACTCTTGGATGTTTGTCAGACGTTTGCAAGAGATGGGACTGGGAATGAAAACTTTTAGGTGGTACGGGTCGGATTTGAACCGGGAACTCTTCGCTTAGTAGGCCAACGCAATTAACTACCAAGCTACAAAACCCACTTAAATGTGTCAACGTTTTATGGACGAACTGTTGAATTGGTCATTGTCTATATTTTTTTTTTTGAAGGACATAACTCTTAACTGCTGCACCGTCGTTGTAGGCGAATTTGTAAAGGGTTTATTGCTAAATCTTATTGACTTCTTTTTCTATCATTTTATAGCGAGCAAATGATAAGAATTATAGGGATCATAACCCTACCACTTCAATCACCGATTTCGTATCACCAAGGCCAATTAAATGCGTATGTTGTTGCATTTGTATTATTCTGAGTGTCTTGCTCGCTTTTTAAAGCCGTTGATTGACAACATTGCCTTTCTAACTAGGTTCATAGGGTCCCTCCTTTGGACATACCAAAAACAACAGAGTTGCTACAATTTGTTCGAGATGGGTTCTTTAACGCGAATGCTTCCTCGGATTTTGGAAATTCTAATTCTATCAAGCTTAGTTACTCGCTTGCCCTCATACTTTTTGCTTATGGTCCAACACTGCGAACCAACAGCGGTTTAAAATTTTCCTTTCAGCTAAGGGGGTATTTTTAGCGCACATAAGATGCCAGAGTGTCCTCTCACTTTATCTACATAATTGTCTGAAAAGATCGGAGAGAGTCAGAGAAGTACTGGGAAGTACTGATACTTCCTTCTGTCTTTTGCTGATACTTTTTTCTATATAGTATATTCTTTAAGGTACCTACGACTAGTACAAGATTTTGTTAGACCCAAGTCACTCCTGGTGAAAATTTCCTACCCACATTACCATCACATGTTATATATGCGATATTGACTACAGCATACAGGACATCTTCCCAAACTGACAACTATCCTCTAGAATCGAAGAAACTTCAAAATGGTGGACAAAACAAATGACAAACATGCAAGAGCAATAATTCTCATCAGAAAGCCAACTTTTAGAACATCATCCCTACTGTTTATCAGATTACTACAAAAATTCGGGCAACCAGAAAAAACATTGGTGGAACTGTGGCAGAGTCATCCAACACACTAACTATAGAGCTGCAGCATTCCAATCCGTTCTCAAATCAATATTATAGATAAGTAAGATTTTTCCACCTTAAACCTGACAGATGAACGTGAAAAGAGCTCAAAGTATCCCCATCCATTTAAATATCTAAGCAGCAATATTAAGTGCTAAGTTTAAATGAATTTACTACATAAAACATAATCCTATGCATTTAATATGTCAGTTTGTGTGTAGTAAGTTCATTGCATCCACAATTAATTGAAAGAAATGAGGTGTACGCGTACATTTTTCATGTGTTATCGTATTAAGTCAGCGTGTGTTATTAAAACTAATCTACACATGTGCCATTTGTGGGTGGAAATAAATAAGAGTTTCTCGTTTTAAGTAAAATGCCTCTAGCGGATTTATGCCTTTACTATATGTTTCTTTCTAACAACCATAAACAATGTTATAAAAATAAGATGTGGCGTTAAAAAAAAAGACTCAAACAAAATGCAGATCATAAACAAGTGAAGCAATTATTTCTCCAAGGAGATGAACTAATTCAACTAATCCTTGCGTAGTTTATAAACTGAATGAACCTGTTTTTTTACATGTATGTAGAAATGGGTGTCATACAAAAATCAAAATAAATTTGTGATATGATTTAGATGAAATAAATCATGCACATGGCAGTGATTAAAACGCAATCAAAATATGTGTAATACATCATAACAGAGCACCTGCCTGCATGTGAGGCTAAGGTCAGTCAGCGAATAAGTTGAAGTGCGAATAAAAAAAATACCATGAATAAAAGTGCAAACAAATACATTTTGCCACTGCTAGTAGAGTTAATCCCGGATCAAGGAGTGTATAATTTTTGGAAATTCTATATACATTTATTTATTCTGTATTGTAGCCGATTTATAAATTTAATAATTTTATTTACTGCAATAGTCAAAAGTTGGATATTTAGAAACCCATACAAGCGTTATGCTCTAACCGACGACTCATGTCAATCTGTTTGCCACCTATCCTCTTTTAACTGTAACAAGCTCTTAGCTGTCACTAGCCACTTATCTTTCTCAAAAAATGTTTTTATACTCGTCATCAACTAGTTATTACTAGTTGATACATTATGTATTATTTGAAATAGTTTTATAAGAAAGCCAAGCCAGTTGCTGGCTTTAAGACCGGAACATAGGCTCTTCGTAACAGGGATGGAGACCTAGTCACCGACGCGCAGGGAATAGTAGATGTATTTAAGCCTCATTTCCAGCAGCTGCTAAACGGACAAAATGTAGAGAGAGTGATGGGGCAAGAAGAGAACCCGCGTCCAGTCAATGAAGAACCAGTCCCTCCGCCCAGTATAGAAGAGGTTGGCTTAGCTATAAAAAGCTAAAGAACAACAAGGCCGCCGGTTCTGATGGTCTACCTGCAGAGCTTTTCAAATACGGAGGTGATGTTATGGTAGAGCGCATGCACCAAATCATCAACCAAGTTTGGGTGGAGGAAAGCATGCCCGATGACTGGACCATCAGCTCCATATGTCCCATCTACAAGAAGGCATATCCCTGCTTAATATCGCATATAAGATCCTATCCAACGTACTGTGTGAACGTCTCAAACATATCTGCAACACACTAATCGGCACGTACCAGTGTGGCTTCCGGCCCGGCAGATCAACTGTAGACCAAATCTTCACACTAAGGCAAATCCTGGAAAAGACCAACGAATTTCAAGTCGAGACACACCATCTCTTCATCGACTTTTAAGCCGCATATGACAGCATTCATCGTCAGGAGCTTTTTGTGGCGATGGCCGAATTCGGGATCCCGTCAAAACTGATCCAAATGACACGCGATGCAATGTGCAGTTTGGCAGCAGCTCATCTGAATTCTTTTAAACATGCACCGGATTTCGGCAAGGAGATGCGCTATCGTGTGATTACTTCAATCTTGTTCTTGAGCAGATAGTGCGCAGAGCAAGTGTCAACACGGAAGGCACTATCTTCAACAGATCAGTCCAACTGCTGGGGTATGCGGACGATATAGATATCATCGGTCGATCCCAGCGTGCCGTGATAGAGGCTTTCGCGGCTATTGAAGAACAGACGAAACTAGTTGACCTTGAAGTGAATGAGGACAAGACTAAATATATGCTATCAACAAACAAACAATCATCTGTCCACCGACTAGAACAAAATGTCACAGTTGATAGCAGCAACTTCGAGGTAGTTAAGGAGTTCATCTACTTCGGGGCAAACATCAACTCCACAAATGACATCTTAGTGGAGATCCGTCGAAGAATTACCCTAGGAAACTGCTGTTACTTCGGTTTGGCAAAACAAATGGGTTCAAAACTCCTAACTCGAAGGACAAAGTGCATGCTCTACAGAACCCTTATCCTGCTAGTTCTGCTATACGGCGCCGAGTGCTGGACTATAAGCAGGAAAGGAGAGTTAATACTGGGATCCTTTGAAAGAAAAATCCTTCGACGGATATTTGGTCCTGTGTGCGAGGAGGGCGAATGGAGAAGAAGATACAACCGCGAACTCTATGAGCTGTACCAAGATGTGGATGTAGTCCGAACAGCCAAAACTCGTCAACTACATTGGCTCGGCCACATCGAGCGAATGGACAACAACGCTCCAGCCAAGAGGATCTTCGAATACCAGCCCCCAGGTTCGAGACGACAAGGAAGATCGAACCTCCGTTTTAAAGACCAAGCCATCGCGGATGCCAGAACGCTTGGTCTGGACAACTGGAAGCAGCGTGCTCGGGATCGCAGAGGGTGGAAGGCTGCCGTATCTCAGGCAGGGACTCTTCACGGGTCGGGAGTCCGTTAAGTAAGTAAGTATTATTTGAAATAGTAGTATTATATCAATACATGATTTTTGCGACCTATAGTTTCAAAGATGTGATGGTTTGGGATCATCAGTGGATTGTCACATACACATCAGCTTTGTTCAATGAGAAAAAAAACAAGGCAGAGCAGAACATAATTCACACTTGAGTATATCAAGTGTGAATTATGACCTCCCACAAGATCTTCATTAGATCTGTCATCCGCCATCTGCCAGCTTTCATTGACTTCAATCTTGCTGTTGAAATATCTATGAGTGATAAAAAACTAAACGCGAACGTGTTAAAATAAAATTTACATTCGGTCATTTATCTAGCAACTTCGATTACCTCTGACAACCACAAGTCACAACACAATTTAGCCTATAGCAACGCCTACATTGACTTTAATATTAAACCAAAACCCCACATTACTATTTTAATTCAAATTATCTTGCGACTAGGTTTTTATGAAAATATCGAGGAACAAATTTTTCTTTGTGTTTATTTAAACATTTTGTTTGCTGTTCTTAATGTTAATTTCCAATACAACTGTTGAAAGTCTTGTCCTGTTTCTGTTAATACCGATATTACTTTTGCGTTGTTGATATGTTTCTATGTTTCCATGTGAAACTGAAATCGTTATAGAGGCAAGATGAGACTGCATGACAAATGGTCATATATTGGCCATTTCTGACAGTTCTCGCTTGCAAATTAAGATTATTTGACAGCGAAAAATGGTCATTATTTTACCAATTGGCATGGAATCTATTCCTACCTTAAGTTGTATCAGCAAAAGGGATTTTTCCCAGTATGATTAAATATAACATTAGATTTTTACTTATTCAACACGTCATGAGTTTTAAGAACTGGAAATGTATACCTAAGCAGTTACAATCTCTTTTAAAATGTGGTTAATAAACATGAACAGTGCGTAAAATGACAGAGAATATAAAAGAAGTAAAGAATTTCTTGAATGTCAGCTGGTTTCTTTCTTTGCTGTGCGATGTTATATTTATTCGATTTATTGGGTAAAAATTCGAATATTAAATAAATAATAAACGTACAAAATGTAAATTCTCTGCATGGTCGGAGGTTTTTAACAAAACGAAACATTCTCACTCGCATGTAATTTTCTGTTCTGTTCTAATCTAGGATTTATTCCATATTTTATTGGCTTCTTTTTAATTGATGGACAATTTTTATAGTTGTTTGAAATCATACAAGTTTCCCAGGATTATTTTACATAATAACCTATTTAATGGTATTATGCTTTAAAAAAATCTTCCCCATCTACCAAGTGTGACAAAATTCTACTAAATCGTTTCGAATTAATATGTTGTTTGAGCTTATTCATATTAAATGTATTATAAATGTTTCTAAACAGTTTGATGTTCCCTGTTCTTTTTCGTAGCGCCACCTATTATTTCATGTGATTACCTCTCGTAACAACAAAAGCAACAGGCTATTCAAGCAACCATATAAAAGCAGTACGGCACAGAACAGCTGTTTGTTTGTGAACACATCGAAACGGAACAAATGACAGCTCTTGTTTTCTTTTGCGAAGAGGGCTCGTCGTTTTTATTCCACGAAGCGTATTCTACTATTGTGTTGTGTTTTTATTCAGTACGGCAATTGGCCACATTGTTCTTCTAAATTTTAGTTTAATTAATTTCAATTGATAATATTTTAACGACATACTTCCATTGATTTTTTTTTTTGCCCGAAAACCTAAATCAAAGTCTCGAAATAGTTTGCAAGCACTGCATTGCTTGTTGACTCTTCGCCTGGTGCAAGTTTAAAGTCCATCTTCGCTTGAATTGTTAATCAATTGGGGAGAAATTTTATTTTTCTACATTTTGTCTATTAGCTAATTAGTAAATAAATCGATTCATTCGAAATGGCTGCTTTATTAAAATTAGCTCGAGGTAAGTTAATATTGTAAATTGTTTCACAGATTTTATCTCTTTGATAAGAATTTATTTTTGTTTGTTACATAATACTTAACTAAATGAATTTGTTATCAACACAATTGCTACCGCAAATCTAGAAAGGTTAGTCCATGGTGCATTTGTGTCTGTCAGGAATTAATCAAGGCACAGAGTTCATACAATCACAATGATAGAGATGGATTGGAACTAAGATTGACCTGTTGATCAAATTAATTCCATTTTGTGGTAGATATCTAGAAATAGTCATTGTGGTTATCTTTCTTCTCTTACTGGGTGAGTGTGAGTTCCTGGCTATAGTTTTTTTCTGAATTAGTTTATAGAATTAAAAAAATTAAAAATATACATAGCATAAGCCTTACGAAACTTTCTATGCAGAAAGGTATCAGCCAACGGGACAAATTACCATCCTATACCTTTAAAGAGTAGGTACAAGCCTTTGAATTTATTAGAAAGATTTCCCTAGACAGATTTTAACTTGTCACAGCTTCATGGGGCTGTTAAAAATATGCCAAACAGGTATACATACAAACACAACATGCGTGGCCCCACTATTTTGGCAATAAAAATAGCTTATCGATGTTGTTTGCAGTGACGTGTGATTTATTTGTCAATTTTCGATGTAAATAAAAGTGCCGGGCAGGTCAAGACTGTTTATCGAGAGTTTGTTGGCGTTTTGGTTTGTTTTTGATGTTTTCTTTTCTATATGAAACGACCTTACGTAATAGGTAGCACTTTTTTGTATTCCCTGTCTTTCTGCCAAGCACTCGGACTAACAAAATTGTACTTTAGTCGAGAAAACACTTTAGTGATAGCAGATATTGGCTTGCCAAATTGTATTTTGTATTTTAGTAGCCAAACGGATAGCCTAGATCTCGTTTTGGAAGACTAAAGGTCTTTTTATGCCGTCGTCACGCTTCACTAAAGCAACGGTTGGGAATCGTCGAGAAAATTTTCTTTGGATTTATTTCAAGTAAACCATTTTCCGAACTCTATTAATAGAATATTGGACTTAGTTTTTCTTAATAATGAAATTAATTTTACTATAAGTGAAGCTCTGGATCTTATAGATTCCAATAAAATGCATCACCAAGCCTTACTTTTGGAGATTAATTTTCTTAATTACTCCAGTGATTTAAATAATATAAATTCCGCGTTATCTTATTACTTTTCGAAAACCAATTTCGTTGCTTTACAGGAATGTTTGAGTGGTTTTGATTGGGATGAACTGCTGAAATCCCCTAATTTAAAAGGTAACTATGATATATTTTTGGATAAGATCAAATCTGGTTTTGAATTATTCGTACCAAAAACGCGTCTTAACAAAAGGTTTAAAATTCCTTGGTTGACCAATTATTTGAATAAAAGTTTAGTTAATTTACGTAACGTAAAAAGGAAAGCTTATTCTCGTTATATAAAGGGTGATTTTTTAAGAGGTTTAGAACTTTTTTTAAAAAAAAAACACAAAAAATTCGAAAAAATGAATGAAATATTTATTTGAATCGATAGTTTGAACCTTGCAATTTAATGTTTAAAGATAATTTCATGCAAATGTTGACCGCGGCTGCGTCTCAGGTAGCCCATCCGCTGAGTCCAATTTTGGCATACTCTTTCACACATATCGGCCGGTATCTCACGAATGAATGCATGGATGTTGGCTTCCAGTGCGTCAATCGAAGCGGGCTTGTCCCTATACACATTAGCCTTGGCATACCCTCACAAAAAATAATCTAATGGTGTCAAATCGCACGATCTAGGCGGCCAATTGACCGGCCCGAAACGTGAAATTAACTGTTCACCAAACTCGCCTCGCAATTGCGCCATTGTTTCGCGTGCTGTGTGGCATGTGGCACCGTCTTGTTGAAACCACATATCATGCAAGTCAAGAACTTCCATTTCGGGCAAAAAAAAGTTTGTTATCATCGCTCGGTAGCGTTCACCATTGACAGTAACGCTGCTATTCGCATCATCTTTGAAGAAATATGGCCCAATAATGCCGCCGGCCCATAAACCGCACCAAACAGTGGCTAGCTGTTGCAATGTTTCTGGCTGATCTTCACTCCAAATGCGGCAATTTTGCTTATTTACGTACCCATTCAACCAAAAATGAGCCTCATCGCTGAACACAATTTTTCGATAAAAAAGCGGATCCTCGGTCAGCTTTCCAAGAGCCCATTCACCAAAAATTCGGTGTTGTGGTAGGTCGGCTGGCTTTAGTTCTTGCACCAGCTGTATCTTAAAAGGCTTTACGCCCAAATCCTTCCGCAAAATTTTCCACGTAGTGCTGTAACAAAGGCCTAACTGCTGGGAACGGCGCCGAATCGACATTTCGCGGTCTTCTGTCACACTAGCTGATACGGCCGCAATATTTTCTTCAATACGCACAGTACGTAAACGTGTTGGTGGTTTAATGTCCAACAAAGTAAATTTGGTGCGAAATTTGGTCACAATCTTCCGAATAGACTGCTCAGAAGGTCGAGAATGCCGATCATAAAATGGAAGCAGCGCGCGATGAACATTTCGAACCGAGCACGAATTTTGATAGTAAAATTCAATAATTTGCAAGCGTTGTTCATTTGTAAGACGATCCATGGTTAAATTGCAAACCAAACTGAAGCTGTTTGACAGTGACACAAGGTACTAAACACACGTCAGCTGTCAAAACCAGTGTTGCCAAAACCAAACCAGCTAAAAAATCACCCTTTATCAAATAAAACTAATTCTTACCGTGAACTTTTTTTGAGATTCAGGAAAGAATATGAATTTTTAAATCGGTTTTTATACAGGCAATATATCTTGACGGTGAAGCGTAATAGCAAATCGTTTTGGAATTACATTAATTCGAAAAGAAATACCACAGGCTTTCCTAAGGTAATGGAATTCGAAGATGTAAGTTCAACAGATTTGAAAAGTACGTGTAATTTGTTCGCTGATTTCTTTGAGTCAGTGTACAATAAGTCGCATGTGCAGGTAACGGGAAATCATAACATTATGATTCCTGAAGTTCTGGACATCGGTGTGTTGCAATTCTCGGATGACGATTTAATAAACGCGTTAGAAAAACTAAATTTAAATAGCAACCCTGGCCCAGATGGGATTCCTGTGGTAATATTAAAAAAATGTTTATCATCCGTTTTTCATCCACTTAAAATTATTTTTAACCAGTCTCTTGTAACTGGGAACTTCTTAAATGAATGGAAATATTCGTTCATAACACCTATTTATAAAAGCGGTTTAAGGCAAAAAGTAGTAAACTATCGGCCTATATCAAAGCTTTCTGCAATACCAAAATTGTTTGGAAGTATTGTTAAGGACAAACTCTTTTTCGCGATAAAAGAAATTATTTCAAATAGTCGGCATGGCTTTGTTCGTGGTAGATCATGTGCTACTAATTTAGCTTTGTTGACTAATTATATATTTAATAGTTTTGATGAACGATTACAAGTTGATGTACTGTATACTGACTTAACGAAAGCGTTTGACAGGGTGCATCACACACTTCTTTTGGCTAAGCTAAAGTCTTTGGGTTTTCATTCATCAATGCTAAAATGGTTTCGTAATTACCTGACTAATAGAAGGCAAATGGTTAAAGTCGATGGTTTGACTTCTCGCGTTATAGAAGTTACTTCCGGTGTTCCACAGGGCAGTCATTTGGGCCCGTTGCTTTTTATATTATTTATAAATGATGTTCATGAAATATTTCATATTGTTTTGACTTTCGCGGATAAAAAATGTATCTGATTGCATTCGTTTTCAGTCAGATATTAATAGATTGTCGGAGTGGTGCAATCGAAATGCTTTGAAATTTAACATTTCTAAATGTAAAGTTTTTTCGGCATATCGTATTAGGTCTACAATTTCGCATGATTATTTTATAAATGATCTTAGTTAGACTTCAGCGTTTTGATGAAGTGATAGATCTTGGTGTCATATTTGACAATAAGTTAAGTTTCTTTTTTCATTATGATTATATCATTGCCAAGTCTAACTCATTGTTAGGCTTCCTTAAACGTAATAGTAAAGACTTTCGAGATATAAATAGCCTTAAAATTCTTTATTGCTCGTTAGTCAGACTTTATTTAGAATATTTTTCCGTAATTTGGGATTTGCCATATGCAGTTCACGAACTTAGATTCGAAAGAGTCCACAAAAAACTTCACGAGGTACGCGGTTCGTAAATTAAATATGTTTGATGAGCTTCCTAATTATGGCAGAAGGTGCAATTTAATTGGTCTGCAAACCTTAAGTTTCAGACGCGATGCAACTTCCGTCATGTTTATTCGCGATATTCTTAATTATCATATTATTCACCAGAATTGATCTTTCTTTTAAATATATATGCTCCCCAAAGGTCACTGCGGGTTAGAAGCTTATTTTATACAGATATGCATAGAACCAATTATGGTAATAATGAGCCTATTACGACGTGCATAAGCATATTTAGTGAATTTTGCAACGAAATTGATTTTTGCCTGTCGCGAGCAGATTTTAAAAAGTCCATTAATGCATTAACTTTAAATCTATTATATTTGTAATTACTAGAAATAGTCTATAAGATGAAAATCCGTAGATGAAGCTTAGTCGCGCTACAACCAACCGTTGTGTAAAGCGATATTGATAGCTTACACTTAGAGAACGTAGTGTTTTGTGTTTTACTCTGTGATGGTATAAAAACAAAAAAAAAAAAATGCCAACCATTTGCTGTAATTTCTTTGATGGTTTTTTCACTTGATGCTTCTAGCTTAACAACGACTCAAATATAATCTTAACAAATATGAACGAAATGCCTTTCCAAGTTAGCTGTGCAGTGGTGCGTCTCCCTATTCAACCAACCTGATTTCTTTTGAAGCGCATTCCATGTCTGTTGAGGATATCAAATCCGTGAATTAGTTAAAACTTGTTCTATTAATCAACGAATTGGCCCGATCACTGTCGTGTAAAACCCTTTAGGGTGACAAACCTTGTATTGTATTCGAGAATTTTTCCGTATTACACTCAAGTCGTCGTTCCACCACGGCACCGAACCGGCTCTAGTGCAAAGGCTTACTATCCAGAGGCCCTACCCACCTTTGAACTCATTCTAAGTCTAGATAAAGAACTGGCTTAAAAGTACTTCCTGACATTTTAATGCCACCTTGTGCTGCACAAGTACATCTCCTTTATTTCGTCTTAACAACACAATTATTAGTAACTTTTCCTTCCATTTAAAGTCAACGGATTTATCGCTTCGCATGGAATAAGAGCATTCTCTGACGCAGTGAAATACCCGAAAATCACCACCCATTACACTCTTTTCCCAAGGGACAAGGACGAACGATGGAAGGGTAAGTCTAGAACACCACAAATCAAAATAAAAAAAATATAAAAAATACGAATTCCTTGTGTCTTAAGAAATCGAAATGGAGCGCTATGTAGATGAAGTCGACATCGTCATAGTTGGGGGCGGTCCAGCCGGTATGTCAGCAGCAATTAGAGCCAAGCAAATTGCCGCTGAACAGGAAAAGGTAAGCTCATAATATCTCTTTAGCCAAAACAAAATCATAATTGAAAATAATTTTTCAAAGGAAATTCGAGTCTGCGTTGTTGAGAAATCCGCCGAAGTTGGTGGTCATATTCTCTCCGGAGCTGTTGTTGATCCCATCTCGCTAAACGAGCTCATTCCCGATTGGAAGGAACTCGGTGCCCCGCTCAACACACCCGTCACTAAGGATACTTTCTCTTACCTCACCCAATCGGGTCGTATTCCGATGCCCATCTTTAAAGGCTGGCCAATGGATAACCACGGCAACTATGTTGTTCGTCTGGGACACTTGGTCAAATGGCTTGGCGAACAAGCTGAAGCTCTGGGTGTTGAAATTTATCCAGGATGCGCTGCTGCAGAAGTTCTCTTCCATGAAGATGGAAGTGTGAAGGGCATCGCTACAAATGATGTTGGCATCGCTAAAGACGGTTCTCCGAAGGATACATTTGCGCGTGGCATGGAATTGCATGCAAAGACAACTCTCTTTGCTGAAGGTTGTCGAGGTCACTTAACCAAACAGGTCATGAGCAAATTCGGACTGAACGAAGGAAGTGAGCCGCAAACTTATGGCATTGGTTTGAAGGAAATTTGGGAGATTCAACCAGAGAAACATGTGTAAGTCGCAAAAATGCGCAAATTAGCAAATATTATGAAACTTTTTTTTTGTCTAACACAGTCCAGGTTTGGTTGAGCACACAATTGGCTGGCCTTTAGATAAATTCACATACGGCGGGTCGTTCCTTTATCACTTGAACGAACCTACTCCTATGGTCGCTGTGGGCTTTGTGGTCGGCTTGGACTACTCGAACCCATGGATTAGTCCTTTCCAAGAGTTGCAACGATTCAAGACCCATCCCAAAGTTCGTGATGTCTTTGATGGAGCTACGCGAATTGCATATGGTGCGCGTGCAATCAACGAAGGTGGAATTCAGAGCCTCCCGAAAAAGCTCTCTTTCCCCGGTGGTTGCTTGATTGGGTGCAGTGCTGGATTCCTGAATGTGCCCCGCATCAAGGGTAGTCATTACGCCATGAAAAGTGGTAAGTGTAAACAAATCTAAAAGTAAACTTCACTTCCTATGAAAAAAATAAAAACAAACTACAACTTCAGGTATGCTGGCTGCCGAAAGCGCGCTAGAAAGCATATTCAACGAAGCTGGCCAAGTAACGGCAGGAATCGAACCTGTTTCGTATCCCGAAAAGTAAGTCGATGTCGATGCATTCCTTTTCCTATCTCACATACATTTATCCACACAGAATCAAAGACTCCTTCATATGGAAGGACCTCTACAGAGTGCGCAACGTTCGTCCATGTTTCCACAACCCACTCGGTCTTTATGGTGGTCTCGTACTTAGTGGTTTCTCCATATTTATGGGCGGCCGAGAACCATGGACTCTATCGCACGGAGGTGCGGACAACACAAGACTGAAGCCAGCCAGCGAGTGCCAACAAATCGTTTACCCGAAACCCGATGGAAAGCTCACATTCGATTTACTCTCATCAGTCGCGCTAACCGGAACCAACCACGAGGGCGATCAACCTGCACACTTGACTTTGAAAGACGATCGCATTCCGGTTGACCACAATCTGGCCCTTTACGAAGGACCAGAGTCGAGATTCTGTCCCGCCGGCGTTTACGAGTTTGTGCCCAACGATGAGGGTGGCAACATGAAGCTTCAGATAAATGCTCAAAATTGCATTCACTGCAAAACCTGTGATATTAAAGATCCTAAGCAGAACATCAACTGGGTTGTGCCAGAGGGTGGCGGCGGCCCAGCTTACAACGGAATGTAAGAATTGAAATGGAACAGGTGGAAATGTGCATTTCTTTGTTGAGAATTTATATCAATTATTTCTTCAGATGCTAAGTCTTAAATGTTTTAATTTTGTATTTAATTTTTTTTTCTTTGTTTTTATAAGAACTACTAGTAAGTGTAAATTGTATTTTTATAGAAAAAAATAATAAAATTTATATTTTTAACAAGAAATCAGAGCCGTATTCAAAGATACACAAAAAAAAGTTGGGGAAATGTTATAAGTTTTCCTTTTAAAATGAAGCTTTGTCTCCTCCTTTGTTTGTCAATTTAACATGTCAGATAGCCTAGCAGCCATCATGGCCTATGTCATGATGAATAGGCTCCTGTGGGAGCGCTTACAAAGACTGATAAATGTTTTCGAAAATAACACGAATCAATTACGGGCAACGAGGAGGCGAATTTCTTAGACAAGGTACAGCGGAATCCTTACGCGATGAGTTAAGAAAAGAAATAAAAGTGCCGACACCGTTGCGAAAGACTTTAAAGTGTTCAAAACTATGGAGTGGGTGAGGGCGTAATTTCTGCCGACCTAAATATATTTAATTCCTGCCGCTTCCCCAACTCGTCCAGTGCTTCCTGGCGGTGGTCCGGGCAATTAGGGAAGCATGTAGGATACTAATGACCAAATCGACACCCAAACCAATTCGTAGACAGCCAGTCACTACGTCAACGTTAGTTGGGGACTACAGGGAGACTTTGGCTCTTGGCTCGGACTAGTTATCGATTCAACATCATTCTCATCTGGGTTCTCATGAACATAGAGAGGATTAAGAGGGTAGACGAACTGGCTAGACTTGAGTCTTTTCATTCTGAACTGTTCGCAGAGGATATTCATCCACGGCAAGGTTTTGTAAAGGGAAATATCTTCCTGCACTTTACCTCGGAAGCAGAGACTAGGTGTTGAAAGACAAAAAAAACTGTGTCATTTCCAGGTAGATGAAAATACAACAAACACAAAACACAGTACCTCATTCAAACACGCGCTTCATTTACTTGGGACACTGTCATATTGGCAAACTTGGCATCCTCCATAACACCCACTTCCGAAGCCTTTGGATGTTTAACAGAAAGCCAAGCAACTGGCCGAAGAATAAGGTAACCGGCGCGCGACCGTCTAGAAATTGTGGAAGAAATTCCAGCTACGTCTTACTAGCTATCGCTAAGGCTATTCAAAAGATGAACACAACGATGATGGTTCATCAACCAAATATGGTTGGAAAACAACATTGTAGCATATAAAATCTGATCTAAACGAGTGTGTAAACGACTCAATCACGCTGTTTTCGAACACACTAATCAGCATATCCTGGAAAAGGTCCGTGAATTTTAGGTTTCTTTACTACCATTTGCTCGTCTACTTGGGGTGTGAAAGTTCGTACTTAGCAAATAGTATTTGGTTTTAATTCTTTTTTTTGCTTGTGATTTGACAAATTAATAATTTCCGTAGTATTAAGGAATTTTTGTTTTCTGAAGGAGAAAAAGTCCAGTAGTGCGAATGTGACGTCACGATTCTTATGTCGTTTTCGTATCCGAAAGCCTTCCGGACTCTTCTGAAAGTGTTCGTTTGGTACTTAAATGACAGTTCCTCTCCTGGAAATACGAGAAATTTGCTTCTAACCTTGTATTCAGAATCAAAACCTGAAGGTGTTCAAATGCCACAAACTTCATAACCGATAAATGTCAATTTTGTTGCTGATGTATTTGATGATTATAATTATCGATTTAAATTTAACAAAAGAAGAAATAATATTAAGTATGAAAGAAACATATAATATTACTTTTCTTCCATCCCCATCATCGAAATTAGTTTGGCAGTGGGGCGATTGGAAATACAGATGCACATCCAAATCAAATGTAATGTGTTTGCTTGTTCGATTCGCATCCCGGATCGGAGAGCTCTTTCGGATTACCAATCGAAAGCGGCTTTAATCTTTACGAAATAGCACTAAAACAAACAGCTCCTCCATTCATGTACATATTTGTTTTGCTTTATTTTTTTTTCCTCCGGTTTTACTTTTACATTTATATAATATACTATTCATCATTGATATATTTAATATATTTTGTCTATGAATATGAATCCGTGTATAATAATATTTCTTTAATACATATATAATATATCTATATTTATATTCTAAACAATAAATTTCCTTTCTGTAGCTTAATTTGAGTTAAGTATATGTATATAATATATATATATGAATTTTTTTTATTCTTTTATACAAATTTGTATCTACAAAAATTCCGATTTTAAAAATCCAGAATTACTTCATATTTAAAACAATAATTATTATAAATACTACATGTATAGTTTATGGTTTAAATGTATGTGCAGATTTTATACAAACTTTAATTTGTTTCTTATAGTTTTCTATTTTGTTCTCGTATAAATGGATGTAGTAGTATTATCTAAATAAGCACTTTTCCTTAAAAAATAAATAATTTTGTTCTCTTAATTGAACCATTGACCAGAACACCAAAGTTTTATTATTTATTTAGATATTAATACGTTTTATTGTTTTGTACAAGTAGGTACATACTTCAATGTACATATATATATTTTTTTGTATATTCATTTAATTTTATTCCTTCATCATTTCCTGTTTTGTTTTTATTTTTGTTTTTTGTTTCACTAGAGTGTAAATAAATTATCTGCTAAACTTTGCTTTTGTGCATTCCATGCATTTTTCTATGTAGTTTGTAAACATATATATATATTTTATATAGCTATGTATTTTTTTTTTTTAATTTACCTATAAATATTTGTTTTATTCATTCTTTTTATTTTTTGTGTAAATATTACAGTTTTTATTAAATTAGTTTTCAATTTACTATTTGTTTTCATTTACAAATTGCATATGGTCCCTTGTGACCTTTTCAAAAGTATGTTGTACTTTGGTACAAAGCTGTATTTGTTTTTTTTTTTTTTATTAATTACATAATTTATTTATTATTTTTGTTTTAAGTGTACAGTATAACACTTAAGAAAAGTTGTATAATAGTAGTGACAGGTACAAAACGCAACTTAACATCAATCTCACATTATTCACATTAAATTTTCAATTTATGTATAATATATATATATTTTTTTTTTTTGTTTTTTTACAACATGTACATTGTACAACAACATATTTTTATTTTTTAAATATATATTTAGTTTTTCTTTCAGGGATTTTATTTTATGGTTTATTTTGGTTGAGTGTATGATGAATAAGAACCTAGATGCATTCCGGTCTTCAAGAATTAATAAAGTTCTGCAAGTGCGGGGGGAATCATTCATTGGTATGTTTGGATTTTCGGAGACAAACGATAACAGGGCCGCAGTAAGCATAAGTTTGTTATTTTTAAATTGAGGGCGCTTTGATTTTTGAAATCCAAAAAATAAATAAGGAAAGAAATTAGCCACCAAACATTCATTGCCAACATCGTGTGTCACTGCCTAATACTTATGGAAATTTGGCCCAAAAACATAAATTTGAGAGGCTTTCGAGATAAACAGGTGAAGATCATGATAACGAAGTCGAAATGGTATTGAATACTTTAAGGCATCAATTTCCGATTTCTATTAAAATTAACAGCAAGAGAAAGAACAAATTACATAAAAATTGCTTTAGAAACGCAAGCAGATAATTAATAGGTTTGCCTTTACGTGGGATGTTATTAACCCCCAATCCCGGGAGCTTCCGATGATATCGATATCGTCAACATACCCCAGGATGAAAGATCGTTCTTTCCGTGCTAACACCTGCCCTGTGCATAACCCGCTTTAGAACAACATTAAAGAAGTAGTAGCATGATAGCGCATCTCCTTGCCGGTATCCGCTTTATATTTGGAATAGTTCGGATGGCATCGAACATTTTCCACAAAGACAAAGACGGGTCACTTTATTTCAGGATCCCCAAATCTGCAATCGCAGTGTAAGCAGGATTTTTAATGAGTTTGTGCATGCAGCCTACAAAAACATCAACTGTTGTTCTTAAAATAATTTAAGATTCACATCAAATATTGTGTTTCAAGTTTGTACAGTATTTAACTATAGATTTTCAAGACTTTGTTATAGATATCCATATCCGGAGATATCCATAATATTTAACTATAAGTGTGCTTTATGCAAGAACTTTTTAACCTTTATAGGCGTAACTTCATGATATAGATGTGAATGAATGCACTTGGTGCACAATTGGCAAAACCTCTGTTATTTTCCAGAAAAAGTTTTCTAACTAATTCATTTCTTCAAATGGTGTTCCAATCGGCAACCGAGATCGCACGATTTAAAAACGTGCCACTTCGTCCTTAGTAGTCAATTATACAAAAAAATTAGTAAAAAAACATTATTAAGAAAAATGAACCAAAAACTGTTATTAAATCCTGGCAGATAGGGTGTTTCATTTTTTGTACGGCAAACCTACTATCCGTTATATAAAAATGCAACATAATGTTGCATAACACTGAGAGTGTAATTTTACAATATTTTCATTATATTGTACTACTATTTGATCCAGGTTTTCCCAATTATTATAATATCAATGGGTTTCTTCATTAAGTCTAGCATGAAGCACCAGTCAATTCCTTGGAATTCCAGTTCAATATTCACCTTTGCTGGGTGCCGGGGAACAGGGACATTCCTGGGAACTGTCAGGATGATGAACTCGCCAAACTAGGAACCGCGTAACTTCTCTCATCTGATATGGGAGAGATTTGCTACTGTTAAATTATCGCTAACTTTAGGTGAACAAGTGGTATCACGTGTGTAGCGACATAACGCTCTAAAAATTTGATCTCACAAAGCAGATGGGACATTAGCACTACTATAGGTGCCATCAGGTGTCTTATAGATAAAAATGCAACAAGACTTGGTGTATTTTCGAACGACTTTCGCAGAAGTTGTATGAACGAAAAAAAAGAGGTAACGATCCCTCACCTGCTTTGTACATGACCTGCTCCCTCCAGGAAAAGGAAGCTTCATCTCGGAACCTTCTTCTACGAATACACATGTGCTCCAATTGGTTCAGCGAGTAGGGGGAAACTGTACGCCAGAATACTGTGGTATCACAACGGACCAATACTGGCCCAATTCAACCTAACTAACTTAACACCCAAGAATCAACAACAAACTTGGAATCACTCATTTTAATGTAACTAAAATATTTAATATGTACATAAATTAGAGTGGGGACAAAAAACTGAGAAATTGTACAGTCAAGTCAAGTTTCTAACCGTGGAGACTAAAATTGGTTAAACAAACAAATAAAATCGGTAATAAATAAAGAAATTCAGAAAAATGTATATTCTAACGATATATTTCGGATTTAACTTAACTTGACTAAATTGAAAGGTAACTCTTACCGATCATATGATTAAGAAAAACAAATCGTTCAAAACGGTTAAGATCTTCCGGTCGCACTATTTAATGTTTACTTCGTTTGCTTTGCCAAGAGGCTAATTTAAAAATGTTAAAAAATTTCATTAAAATGTCAGAAAATTGGGGGAACATTTAGTTTACCCCTTCCCAGTCTCCACAACCAGAAACTTTTCCCCTGTATTACGACTTGAATGTAATTTTTTTTCCATTTTTTCGTCCCACTCTAATGTATATCCTCATCCTCATGTTAACTATGAACTTTTAAAGAATGCAGTTTTTATTGTACAGCTAATTTTGAAAATCAATAGATACAAAAAAAAAAACTCGTTTATCAGATAAATCATAATAAAACTGAAATTCGGTGGCACGTGACTGGACAATAGGGTTGGTATGCGAAAAATAAAGGTTACGAACTGAAGTAGATTTTTTATTAGAAACTGATCTATACTGGGCACATTAAACCAAGTAAACAGTTAGTATACCTTAAAGGGTGAAATAAAAATATGTTATTAAATTTGAAATACCAAGTGCGCGTGCAGTTTCGGTTGGCATTTATTTTTTTAATCGTGTAATCAAAAACACGCGTAATGATGGGTGGTATCCGAAAAATAAAATTTGCGAACTATTGCTCTATTGTTGCTACTGATGTAGATTTCTATTATTAAATGATGTATTTTTGGCACAGTTAATATACCTAAAAAAATTTTATTAAATTTGAAATACCAAGTGCGCGTGCAGATTCTTTTAGGGGGGTATACTGTTGTTTAGTCGTATAATCAAAAATACGCGAAAGGAAGAAACAATAACTATTGTTCGAGATATTATAAATCTGCAATCAAGGAAGTTAATTGAGAAATTAATCGTTGTTTTTGCTTAAGGGCTGACAATAACAGGATACACTTTTGACTTAGGGGTTGACAATAATTTCTCATTTGGGAGTCTTGTCGAACACGGAACAACACAGTTTTGGACTTATTAGCCTTCATTCTATTCAACAAATAAAATAAAATGTAATTACTTAAGTGCATTTAACTTCTTTTAATATTTAATAGATGAATTCTATTAACAGAAGTACGAAGTATTATATTTTAGTTTACGCTTGTCTCTAAGTCCTTTGGACAATATTGTTTCTTTTTTTTTGCAATATTACATAACTATTATTTTTTCTGATATTTTGTGTACATATAAATGTATGTATTAACTATTTTTTTTCTTGATAGCATTTATTTAATTTATTTTTCTTCCCATGTACATGTATACATATAATATTCATTTTTTTTCACATAAAATAGGCACTGTGTTTAAGGCATCTACAAAGTGGAGGTAATTAACATTTACATATATTTTATTTTTTTTTTTGTATATTTTTTTGTTTTTCTTTTTGTCCTTGGACATTAGAAAGGAAACACTTTGTTAAAATTAATTTTAAATTTTGTAATTTTCATAGAGAAAATTAAAAACATATTAAAAATGGGAAAATAGCAAAATATATTCAAAATCAAATTAAATAAATATTATAATGGCTATCAGGTGATAAGTTAAAAGGCATTTTCCACTTAATTGCAACATTTAAATATACATTCAGCTAAATATGTTTTTTGTTTTTTTTTTTGTATCACTTTATCAATGAGAGATACTTGTATGATTTTTTTTGTTTGTTTTATAGAAAACTGGAAACCATTTTGTGCACAGCAATTAAAGGATGCAATATTTTGTATTCACATTTATTAAATCTCACATTCCATTTAAACAACAATAGGAATTGACATTGAATAAAACAACTTTTTTTTTTTGTTTTTTATAATAGTGCAGATAAATTTACAGTAATTATTATTTCTAATTTAAATATATTTATATACAAAATTTATTTATGTTAATTTTTGCTATTCATAAGTAAGACGACTTTTTGTTGTTGTTAATTTAATCTAGTTTATATTTGTTTATGAAAATATGTGTGGCAAATTGTTAGTCAGATTGTATTACATAAATCGGATTGGATTGTTGAAGTTTTTTCTCTCAATCAGTGTAGGATAAGTGTCAACGTAAAATAAACCAATAAAATACTACTGCGCAAACAAAAATTAAAATTGGTCCACTGACTTACGCTCAAGTTAAGAAAAAGGAATTCTCCTATCCTAGGTATAGATAAATTATGACGCAACATTTACTAAGTTCCCCAGTTTTGGTCATAGACCCCCAAAAGTGTAAACAGTAAAAACTAAAACACATACTCCATAAAAATGCTTAATCGGTTTGGCCTAAAATTGAAAAAAAAACATAGTTTTTAGGATAAAGCTGACGGAATCCTTTACATGTTGGCCATAGAAATTACAAACAATTTCATTACCTAAATGTGCATGTCCTTTTCAACATTCCATAATGTTTATTGCCCGCATGCTAGTTGGGGTCGGATCTTGGTAGAAGATGACATTTTTGTAAAATAAACAATGAAAGAAGTTAGAATATGAACACACACCCAATGCGGTTTCCCCTGTGTTTTAACGGTCTCTGCGAAAAATCGTTCAATAATTTCCTAGCTACCCTGACTTGAAACCCAGCTTATTTATCCTGTGGGGATCCCACACTACAGCGTCATCCTCGAAGACTATAAGAAGACAAGGAGTCCATATCTAGTTGTGTTAAAATTGTGTCAATAAAACAGTTTTTTTTTCTTACAACTTAAAGTACAAACAAGTGAAAAAGAAAATATTTTTGCAACTTTAAAATTAGACACCCGAACATTGAGATTAAGTAAATTTTTTAATTTTTTTAATTGCCAACTAGGGTCTCTATTAGGTATCCGATTTTTCGTCATTATCGTCATTATAGAATTCAAAGACGGGAGGGAGCATTTCAGATCCGAAACGATTTTACTATAAAATACTCACGTTTTCGTGAGTCACCTCGGGGCCCAGTCTAGTATTTTTTACGAGCGCTTTGTGGTATTTTAAAAGGAGTTATAGAGGGATTTCTTTTTAAAGTACATTATAGATCATTTTTGACTTAAAAAATAACCGTTAATTTTTTGCTTCCAAACATGGAATTGACAGTTTTAAGATGCAACTGCATGTTAAAAATTTTAAGGGAATATTTAAAATCATGGGCCTTAAAGCAGAAAATTAACGGAGGCTGCCTTTCACGTCAGTAACAGTACTTCATAAGTGCAGCATTATGTTGTGTTGTGATTATCAACTGATGATGTGTAATGCTTCGAAGAGAAATTTTTTGAGATACGCCTTACACCTTGCCATTTCGAGCTGATTCTATTGTAATTATCGGATTGCCTCGTACGACCACTAACTAACGGGTTTTCGGGAACTTTAACCCACGTTAGAAGGTGTGATCAACGGGAATTTGCGAAATAACCAAAAAAGTGAATTATTTGTTTAAAATTGTTGGTTGAAAATTTAAATATAAAAAATGATGTCAACAGATATGTCAAGACGCGGACTGTTTGAAGGATGACTAACTTCCAACTATTATAGTTCAGCCTTAACACTGCAATAGCATCAAGTAGCGACGCAACTTAGGGACCAATTAAAATATAAAAATGTGAAAAACCCAACAAAAAAACTTAACCGCCATCCAAAATCAACCAAAGGTAAACAAATAATAAAAACAAAAAAATTAATTCTTAATAATTTTTTATTTCCGCATCATTCATTATTTTTTATATATGTTTTTTTTTTTTTTAAATAAAAATTGTTTCTTAAAATATGACATAATTTTTTTTTTTTGTAAATCATTAAAATTAATAATAATCACTAGTAACTATGCAGAAAATAATTAAAAGATAATTCCATTTTCAAGTTAAATTATTGAGTATCAATAATGATTTTAAATTTTAAATTTTCTGCTTTCTTTTACTATTTTACTTTAAATGAAAAAAAAAAATCATAATTAAAATAAAATAAAAATAGAAAAAGAATAAGAAAGAAAATTATAATCATTTCGATGACGACCAGATATTATGATTTAAAACTAAAATTATACTTAAAATAAAAAACAAAATAAACCATAACGAACACAACTACTTCCGATTGCATCTAAGTAACTAAAAAAAAAAGAAGATTTTCTTGTTTCTCAGGTAAATTCTAAATTGTATGGCAAAATAAAATATAAAATGTTTTGCGTGTTAATTATTTTTTTCCCGTTTTTTGTCCACCATATTTGACTTATTTTTCGCATTTCTATTGAAATAAAAGAGAAAAACAAATCCATTCACCTCTCTCGTCGAATATGATTATATTTTAAGATTAAACAAAATTCGACGACGGGTTGTTCTAAGTACGATTGCACAATTCTTGAATTTAGTTTTACAATTTTATTTTTTTTTTTTGTTTAAATGAATTATTTACAGCATTAAAATAGTGACTTGAAATTTTACTCATTCGTATCATATACAATAATATACAAACGTACATACATTATTATGTTTTTATTATTAAAAAAAAAATTCAAGACTGATTTAATTTATTTTTAAAATCTATCTGTGCTATCTATGATAGTTTAACTAGAATTTATGTATTTATTTTCATTTTTAAGGCTTTTTTTCATGAAACTTCCCAGTTTTAAAGTATTTATTTGTTTATTGTGTTCCCAGCACTAGTTTTTTTTCCTAATATTTATGTATAAACATGAATTGTTTTTTATACATAGCTATATATATGCAAATGTTAGACTATGATTTGTGAATTAGACAAAGAAAATACTATGAAAGCTCAGTGCCTTAGTTATATAAGTTTCTGCGTAATTTCCTATTCGCAGTTTATGAAAAATGAAAGTAATAGATTTTTTGTTAAAATTGGGTGAAAACAAATGAGAAGTAAATTTGGGAAACTAAAGTGAACACCAAAAAATTTGTTTAATACTCGTCATCAACTATTACCAGTTGATACATTATGTATTATATCAATACATGATTTTTGCGACCTATAGTTTCAAAGGCGTTTCACCCAGATGTGGTGGTTGGGATCATCAGCGAATTGCCACAAACACATCTAATCCATACGCACTTTTCTTCTCGGTTTCTTGCCGAATATATAAAAATTCACTCTTACAGCAAGCGTGGATTATGACCGCCCACAAAACAATAAATTGTGAACATGAACAATGCACTTAATTATGTTAACATTTGCTTTAAACCTTTTAGAATAGCTTCTGCGGAGTTATAACAATATCGTGGTTTAATTCTTATGTGACAATTCATGTTCTTGGATGTTTGTCAGAGGTTAAGGCTTTTACTAGAACTTAACCCTAAGCATATGGATTAAGAATGTCTTCGCAATTTAAGGATATGTAAGAATCTCTATGAAACAAACCGTCCGTCATTGTAGTAAACATTACACTTTTCTACGTTTCTTAGTTTAAATGGGACTTGCTTTAGATGTTTCAACAACCCTTTTTTACATCTCATTTACTTTGCTAACCTCGCCCTTACGAATGCACAAGCATTTTTGTTCTTTTGGTATTTTCGAATATGTTCATGGCCAACAAATTAGAAACGTTATTGTTATTGAAAGTCTAAGAGAGGAATATTCCTGATCTTGGTTCCTGGGTGACTAATTAACTTGCACCTTTATCACTAAATTCTCCATAAAAAAATTCAAATATGAAGGGCGGAGTTTTTTTTGTTCACATTTTCAGAACTTTTTATATTTTTCATTAAACATAACGGAATGAATGATAAGATCGGAACAGTCAGACGTTTGCCTCGTTTTTTCGTTCAGTATGCCAATTCAAATACCATAACAATAAATGAGCTTCATAAAAAGGTTATATTCCCCTTTCGAATGAATTAAAAACGCATGTCCGTTAGGCTTTCAAAATTTTGACTCACGTGAAGCCATTACTTCAGAAAGATACAGAATTTCGTATGACATAAGCAAAATCTTCGGTCAGTTTGGTACGCACCTACTTTCGGTGTAGAGCAAGTGCGTAAGACGTATAAACCGTAAGATTTTTGTTTCCTTGCTGTGTGATTTCGAATTTATTTGATTTGTTTGGAAAATAATGGAAAAATGTTTAAAATTTGTATTACATTTTAATTTGATTAAACATTTCGAATCGGCATTGATGGCGAAAATCGACAGTGTTCGAAATTTCGAATATCTCAGCGGAAAACGTCATAGGAAACGAAGCCTCACTTTTTCCGCTTCAACTTGATTTAGCAGTTTTCATTCACGCGCAAGAGTTGCAACACTATTTGCTAGTTACGACTCAAGATGTAGACCGCACTTTTACCCAGTTTTTGCGCACTTTTACTTTCTAACTTAAAGGTTTTCAAATTAAGTGGGTTTGGTTAATATTTGACCATCATCACATGAGGAATTTTAATTGACCCTCCTGCAATAACATATTGTTACCTTTAAGATTGTGTAGGTATATTTTTCCTATGAAACTGACTATTTAAAGTGTAACTCTTAGCCTCACCGGTAAAGAAACAAGAAGCTTATTTCGGATAAAGTAGTTTCCAGTATGGACATAATCACATATTCAGAAGAAGGGCAACAAAGATATAACGCATTAAACGCCTGACAAACATTCCAGAGTGCATCTAAAATGGAAGATATCCTTTTTGCTCTCAGGACACATTTAACTAGATAAAAATACTTAATAGATACACGTACCTATCATTTGTCTAGTTCATTGAATCATGACGTCAACAACATTTTTACATCTTCCTATGAAAAGTTAAAATCGTCCCAACCATTGTTAGGAGGAAACGGGGTAAGTTTGAACATACAAAAAAAAAAGAGAATATTTTAACGTGGAAGAATTTACTGGTGTCATTCTCGCATCTATAAAATCATTTGCATATTTTAAAAATATATTTATTTTTTTTTTTTTTTTAACATTATAACCTTTGTGCATTTCTCGTCAAGTAAAATTCCATCAACAAGTCTTAAATTCTTACAGTTAAAGCAAAATATTGTTTTCTTGTCTATGTGTAGATGTGTGCCTTTTTGTAGAAAATAAAAATACATTTTCATTATTTACATCAATTTCAACTGTTATTATGATTTTAAACTTAATATTTAGTGAGTAGTTAAGAACTATTTCTTTCTTTTTTGTCTTTAATAAAAATAAAAAAAAAAAATTAATTTGAAAGAAAAATGACTACGGTCTTGATACATACATACATCCAGATGTATAATATTTACGTCCTTGCTGAAATTGCACTATTTAAGTAATTCATTAAAAAAAAAAAATTAAATTAAATTAAAAATTTCACTGTTTTCTCTTTGTAACTATTTACAATGTAACCAACAAAAAAATATATATATCTTTAATCTACTTTTTTTTATATTTAGGTCTACAGCTATTTATATATTTTTTTTTAATATTAATTTTCTTTTTAACATTAATTAGATATGACACGATTGATTTTTACTTTGCAAATACATATTATAATTGATTTCGAATGTCAATAGCTATATATTTTTTTATTTTAACTTTAACATTTTATTTATCTATGTGGGTTTTGTTTGTTTGTTTGTAAGAGGGTGTAAAAAATATGTTTTTTTTTTTTCATTATGAATAAGTTGTATGGTTTTGTTTTTAGTTAAAAATATGACTTTTGTTGTGTTGTAACCCTATGCTATTTTGAAACAATAACACCATTGCTGGTCGGTGTGCTAGAACTATGATTACTATGGCTACTATTGTGATGTTGCTGTTGCAGGTGTTGTTGCTGCTGCTGCTGCTGATGATGGTGGTGCTGATGCAGAAGTTGCTGTTGTTGTTGCTGTTGCTGTTGGTGCATATGATTGGAGTAATTCCCACCAGAATTACTATGTAATCGTCTTTGCTGCACCATACTCTGGGCTTGATATGGACTTAATCCGTGATATTGATTGGAGTAGCTTGGGAAATTTCCTTGTAACGCTGAATTAAGTGGTAGAGTATTGGCAGCTGTTTGGTGTTGCTGCTGGCTGCCGCTACTGAATCTATTTGACGGCTATGTTGACCAGCCTTCAGAGATGCGAGGTCGTTTATGAGGCTGATTGGGTGAATCATAATCCGACAGCTGACTATTCAGACGTAAGTCGGGCGACGGAACATTTGTCGGTGTCACAGAACCTGTGGTAAAGATTAGAAAATCTGTTAAAGTATTAGTTAGATCTTAGTAGATTTTTTATAAAGTTTGAATTGGGATTTCGCAAAATTTTTCTGTTTTGTTTTTTTTTTTTTTTTTTTTTTTGAATCGGAAAGGAGGTTGACGGTGAATTTTGAATTATCTTGTTTTTTTTTGTTTTTTACTCAAGCAAAACACACACAGTTTAATTTATTGCTGTCACATTATTATTTTTGTTGCAGGAAGCTTTAAAAAATATATATGAAGTTATTTTGTTAATTAATAAAAAAATACTGCACTCAGTTAAAATACACAAAACAATATAGGAAAAAATATATTTTAGTTGTGGTTTTTTTTTTTGGAAAAAATATATTACAGGTACACACAAGAAAGGGTTTTGTTAATAATAAATTGTTTTTCAATGAGTTGTAATGATAATGGTGTTAATTTTTTTGTTTATAACTTTAGTTGAAGTTAGTCAAAAGATCAAAAAAAAATTCTTGTTTTGGAATTTTGTTTCGTTCATATTTTTTTTTTTTTTGATTTTTTGTCTACAAATTTTTGTCTTTTTTCTTTCAAAAAATTTACTTTAATAAAAATGAAGGAAAAAAAAATATATAAATGAGATTTTTGAAACTATGTAATATACAGGAACTAACACGGATACGAAAATTAATTAAAAGAAAATAATGTTTTGATTGAACTGGAAATTAAATATAGTAAGTATAATAAATAAATAAAAAATAATAATTGTTAGCCAATTTACCGGCAAAATTCCAAAATCTAGAACTAGGACCCAGTTGGGAGCGACAATAGCCATCATATTTGTCTAGAACTATGTATTAGAAAATAAAAACAAATTTGTTTTTTCAGTGTTATTTTTTTTTAATGTAGAGGTGGTGGTTTTTTTTTCTTAATCTATTTGGGGGGACTTTTTACAGATATTTTCTTAACTTTTACAAAAAAAAAAAATATGATGTGGGTTGGATTTTTTTTTACTGGCTTTGCGTTGGTAAAGTGAGAAGTTAATGTAGCCTAGGGAGTTGATGAAGGAGATTATGTGAATTATTATTTTGAAAATAATGTTACTTAAACAACAAAATAAATAGTTAAAGATCTCATATAAACTTAAGAGAACTTAAGAGAGTGGGGGAGAATGAGTTTAGTGTATTTCTGCTAAGTAAGGGAGGACCTATAAGGTTTTCAGTAAGTTCTTGTAAATGTTTAGTATTTTAGAATTTTATTTTAAAAAAAAACCTTACATCTTCAATCACCTGAATTACATGTGTTGAGGAAAATATGACTCACGTAAATTAGTTCAATATTTCGCTAGCACATATAAATTATTGATGTGAGATGATGGCGACTCTGCACTTATCCATCTACATCGGATGAATCTATCTTCTTATATGTGTTCAGCACAACAAGCCAAACCAGTTGAAATGAAAATAAGTTTAAGTTTCTCTTCCAAATTGCAAAGTTTGTTGCTTTATTAAAATTGAAATGGGTAAACCTTTTGATTTAAGAATATATTCTTATTGAAATTGCAGCCTGGACTGGAGATAACACGTCATAAAAGAGGTCGGTTTGAGTACTTTTGTGTGAAGAAAATTGAAAAGTTTCCAATATGCAAAAACGAGAGAAGATTATCTCATTTGAATGAAAGGTATCTGAGAAACGTCAAAGTTCACTACCCACGAAAAACCGACAACGATTGTTCATGTTTTTTGAGCATTTGAAAGTTTTAATTTTTTCACCAACCGAAATTTTATAGCAAACCGAACGGAAAAGCAGCTGTAAATTTTAAATAACATAAAATTTTAGAGTAAGTTTTTTTTAGAAACCTATTCACATCTCGCTTATTAAATGTGGAAAGCTATTTGTACATCCACAGCTCTTTTAATGCTAAAGCTGTAGCACCTACTAAAAGATACTGGCCTTGCCTTTGTCTGTCGTTTGATTCTATTTTGTTTACAAATTCCTTTCTGAATATTCAAAACAGCAAATGCTCTGATTACTCATAAAAAATTACTTTCTTTTTACTATTTGCACTAACTTTCTATTTTACAAAAAAAAAAAACTAACCACGAAGACTATTTCAAATTTCTTAATAAAAAGTTTAGTACAATATTCCAAAATGTACATTAAACGTAAAAGAAGTATAAAAAAGTTATTTATTCATGCCACTGAAAAGTTGAGAACAAAAAAATTATAAACAAACTATAAACAGCAAAATTAATAATTTTTTTGTTTAGATTTTTTTTTTTTAACAAGACAAAAACTAATGAAAAAAAAGTAGTAGATCCAATTAATTGCACAGCAAACTAAATAAAACCAACTCTGCCATTAACTAACTAAAAAATATTAGCAAAAGAACGAGAAAAAAAAACTCAAAGCAAGAGCCTATATTATATTTATAATATGTAAAACTTCAATGTAGTTACCTGGTGTCGGCGTCAGATGACCTGTGGACGATGGTCTGGACGTTGACATAACCAGATGCTGTTGTGGATGACTTAGTACACTTAAATTTGTCGCTGATGAATTATGTCCACCACCACTACTACTAGAACTGGCACCACCTCCTCCACCGCCTGCTATCACCGCTGCCGTATTCATGGTTGTTATGGAGATGGCCCCACTTGATTGTCCCAAAATTGAACTAGAGTGCTGATGTTGCTGCTGTTGCTGTTGCTGCTGCTGCTGTTGTTGTTGTTGTTGCTGCTGCTGCTGTTGCTGACTGGAGGAATGACCTCCTTGGCCCGCTGATAAATCTCTGGGCGGCGACACTGGTTCGGACTTCACCTTAATTGATATCGGTGATGTGGCGGGTGGTGGGGTACTATTCGATACAGCTAAATGTGGTAAACTGAAATTTAAATAAATTACAACAATTATTAAGTTATTAGGAGCGCATTGTAAGTGTAGGGACAAACCTAGTATGTTGTACTAAGCCTTGATGGGTGGTCCACGATGACAGGCTCATCACATCCGAGGAACTCATTGAAAAATCTTGCGGAAATGAATAACTAGTAAGGGCTGGTATTGGAGTCTGTAAAGTGACCACAGGCGTATTCAGTGATGTTTGATTATGCCGTTGCTGGGTATAGAGGGAACCGTTAATACATACATATATTTGGTTGTTATGATGCAGTCTTTTGGTACTCACGTCTGAATAGCCAATATCATCTGGAGCTGACATATTTTGAGCAATTGTTGGAGTTGGTATGACTACGCGTAGATTGGAAGATCGACCATTTTGTCCACCTGGTGATTGTTGTTTGTGTGCTATGTGATGAGATGCTAATAGGAGAACAGAAAGTTTAAACATTAGATTTGGGCATTTATTGTTCGAATTTGGTTGAAAGGTATCATGCAGCAATGTTAAGTAATGTTAATGGTTTTAGGGTGTTGGAGGTGGAGGTGGAGGGAAACAAATGTAAAAAAAAAATTATCAAAAAACTGAATCAACAAGCATTTTTTGAAGTGAGTTGCTGGATAAAAAGGTCTGGTAGAAGCTTAAGGCTTTTATTCAATCTTTTCCCAGCTTTTTAAATGTAATTTTTTGGCTTAACAAAACCGATATGTGTCAATAAATTCTAAGTGAGTCTTAATGTCACTTAAACCTAACCTAAATCTGCTCTAAGTGGACCAATGTTGGTGGTGTTCCAGGTTCACGCCGGACTATAACACGACTCGAACAAGTAAGTTACTTTCTCGTCAGTACTCTGCTCCTATCACTTCTGGTTTTGGACTGACAAGAGCTGCGATCATAGCAATGCTCGGTATGCTGTGCATATAAATTTTAAGTTTATAAGTCGACAGGTAACGTACTGTTGTGAGCTAATAGAGGGGGATGCTCATTACACTTAATGCTGAAAATATACTGGAGCTGTGATAAAAGCGGCGCTGCTAGAGTCGAACAGATCGACAAAAGCAAACACATTTTTTCTTATGGCAGCTTGCATACTAAGGGCTAAAGCGGGTTTTATAAGAAGGCATGCAAACCTTATCACCGCTCGCATTGCCGCTATCCTCGCAGCTCCAGTATGTTTTGGGCCTAAACAGTGATAGCTGAAAACCAATGAGCTTGCTCTTAAAATGATACCCTTCAAGGAGGTTTCAAAAGATAAGCACTTGATTGCCGCATCAAAACTTCATTAGTCTTTTACTGAGTGAAAAGATTAAAAAAATAGAATTAAAAGTGTAAGGGACTGGAAGCCTATCTTCTCCAACCATATATGTTTTGATACATCGCAAGAGGTGGAGCTTTAGGGTGGTACTGGCTCTAATAAAAAAAAGATAATAGTCAAAATTAAAACTCTAAAACCCAATAAATTTGAGCTAAAGAATATCTGCATTTAGTTGGGGTAAACCTTCCCAAATCTTAAATATAATTGTAGGAGTTTTCAAATGTTTTAAATTGAATGATAATTCATCAGACACTATGCTCGAGTGTTTGAGTCAGAAGAAAATTTCACGTGTGCATGTTAAAATAATATACATTATCATCGTTGATCTACACCTTAGTTTACTCTAGAAATATATTTGCGGTAACCCTATATTCAAATGCATATCTCTTCATTTACCGATCTTCGTTAATGTATGGCTTCTACGGCTAATAATTTAAAATGAGCAGTAAGGCATTGATCAAGGTCATTGAAAAAATTACATAAGGTGTAAACGTAGCAAATATATTGTTGATATTGCTCGGGTCAAAGAAATCTTAAAAATATGATTAAGTTCTGCAATGAACAAGAAACGCTATTGAAATATGTAAACTCAATTTTATTTCTTTGCGATGTAAGTAATCGAGGTTATATTTCTTGTAGGTTAAAAGCTAATTATTAAATTTCGTGATTTTGAGATCGAACCGGCGAAACTCACAACCGGAACAGTAGGGAAGTGGTAAAAGAATAACTGCCCGGGAATGGAAAAAAGATACGAAATTCAGGAACCTCATAAACTCTTTTTAAATCTGCTCCTCAGGCGGTTGCTGGTATGTTTCTTATAACGTTTGCTTAGCTGCCAATATTTATCAAATTACTTGCACTGGTTATATATCGTCCCCTTTCTACCTTTTTGAAATTATGTTTTGTGGTTCAGATCCTTCTTTCAGGTCGCTCACTTAGCTAACATTAACTAATATGGTGTCAAAAGAAAACGGATATCTCTGAAAAATAACGAGTAGCACTGGGAAAAGGAGAAGGTCGGAACGGGAGATGATATATGTAAATAAACCCGAGGTTAACGCAGAAATAGGACGATATATATTTTAAATGTTATTAATTAGACCCTAATTTGGGAGTATAATTAAGAAAAACAAACACATCAACATTCTAAATATTATTTTAAAACTTTAATATCTACGGGTTTCAACTGCTTATTATTTTTTGTTAGGCTTTAGAACATGCATTTTAAAAACAAAAAACCAAAATATCGGGAAAAGCTTTTACGATTCTTCTATGAAAATGTTAAGGCACATTTTTGTTCTGCGGGAATCTTACGCAATTTCATATTTTATTTGCAGGAAGGATTGTGGGGAGGAGACAAAACAACCATGCTTACATTTATTATTATTTTGCCCACCTAAACCAGGACTCGGCCCCGGACTTGGGGATCCACCAAGTGGTGAATGCGAATGAGGATAACCATTAGACATCTCCAGCATTGATGCAGGTGGATATACTGTAAATTTAAATGAAACAATTGCAAAAAAAAAAAACACAAAAACAACCGTTAAGCTTCAGCAAACAAAAAAAAGTTTACTCTTCTTAGTCAAGGATTAATTGATGAATTTCAAATTTCTAAGATATCAAATTGCAATGCATTTTTGTGTAGTCTTTCCTATCGAATTAATCCAAAACTTCAAGACACTATTACATTAAAAATGTAACACGAGTACATGGGATAAGAATGAGTGTGAATAAAACATAAAAAAAAAAATAAACAAAAATGATGATAAAAAGAAAGAAAACTAACTTATCAATGACATCCCACCTGAATCCGTTTCCGAACTCGATGGTCTTGGGCTGATATTCGTGTGTGACATTTGTGGGCTGGCCTGCAGCATTGCTCCACCGTAGTTATCAGACACAGGCATCGAAACGGGTAGCGTGTAGTTGGAACTGGTCATATTTCGTGCTCCTCCCGCCATTTGAGTGCGTTGCATCACTAGCTGAAAGTCTTCTTCGATTTTGTTGTACTTAGCTTCGGTCCGGGGTGTGAGAGTGAAGTCGGCTTCTTGTTCGGGTGAGTCCGGTGACATGACGCCATTCTTATTTTCCTTCTTTATGAGTACCTGTAAGTGTCAGTGGACAGAGCTCACAACGTAATGGTGTAGGTTTTCTAATAACTAAGTACGGCGCGAACGCTCGCTTGATTCTCGTTCTCAAAAAGGCGTTAGTTGTTTTGAAACACAAAAAACAAAAACCTTTTTAAAATGTTCGGGGCTTGGGTTGATAGGTTTTTCTTTCAAATACTTAGAAGCAACAATGTGAGGCTTTGAAAATTTGCAGATTTTTTTTTTTATCTCATTATAAGCAAAACAATAAATAAATAAATAAAAGTAGTTAGTCTGAAAGAATTGTGTTTCTGTAGAAAATTTGTAGTCGCCGATATTGTAATTTTCATAAAAGAATCTTTAAGCTGCTTGCATAAGAGGCTATTCCATTCAACTGGTGGTTGTTGTTTGTTATGCAGAAAGTTCAAAAAGGTGAGCAACACACACGTCACAGACGTAGGCTATTCACGCATATTTTGAATAAGAAAGGAATTCAAAATGAAATGGAAACTAACAATAGTGTAGTTGATAACATCGGGGAGTAGAAATAATTATATTTACAGTAAATACTATAGGCAGTTGAATGTAAAGTGGTTTATCATACCTTAAGGTATGTAACTGCATTATCATGAATTTTGTAACTAGTCTGAATGAGTTTTTTTTCTTTCCAAACTCGCTAAATGTGATGTTTTCACGTCTTTTATATTTAACGTACGAAGTGACTTCAATATATATTGGTTCAACTACATAATCGCATTTGCAGATGACATTGAAATAATCGGAATATTTATCGTTGGACATTATCGTTCATAGCTCTTAGCAAAAGTTGATTGTTCATTACTAATCTTTGATCATGCTGTCTGCTCATTAACTCCATAAAATATCATGATAATTTTGATAGCGGTCCAGGGTGGATAAGGACAGGTGCATATTCAATCCGTTCAAATAGATATGAACAACAAGTTGCAAATACAAATAATTATTGTTTCCGCAACAAAAAAAAAACAGTCCCCAATTGAGTGATCGCATATGATACAGTTATAACCAGCCGGAACCAGTATTCTAATCGCACGACCTGGTCGTCCTAATCGTGCTCCAACACATTCTTATTCAAGGTCAAGCGTTCACGTAGGTTTTTTCTTGGTGATTCTGTTGTTTTGGAATTTTCGAAAGAAATTTTAACAGAAACACAAACTTCCTAATAAAATTATATTAAATAAAAATAATAATAACACAAAAACTAAGCTTAAAAAAAAAATTATTATAATTTAACAATTAATATTTGTTTATATATTTTCATTGCCAACACATTGCCGCTCAACATAATGTACCTCTATTATATTTTTGTTGGTCAACGACTCATGTGGCTCATTATATTCCGTGTACTTGAGCAGTACTTTATCCATGTCCGTGCTGGCATATTGATACAATTTATTACTGGACGAGAAGATAATTAAAGCGATTTCACAGTCACACAGTACCGATAGCTCGTAGGCCTTCTTCATCACACCGAATTTGCGCTTGTTGAAGGTAACCTGAATGAAGAAGAATAAAAAAAAAAATAATTAAATTAATTTAGCCAAATGCTGTAGAGAGTAGAAATAAAAACAAAAAGCTTTTTTAAACTTATTTACGATTGAAAATTAAATCTACCTGACACAATTAACAATAAATGTTTAGAACGCCCACTCGTCGTGTGCATTTACCATCATTAGGAACTAGGAAAGTATCTCATCGGACAAAAAACTTTCTCAATTAAAACTAAATATCGAGCGATTGAATTGAAATGTGCGGGGCGAGTTTGAAGCGAAGCATCAGCGGTTTCAACTCAGTGGGTGATGTAGTGAAGGACTTGTGAAACACTCAATTGTACACAACAGAGTGTGCAGTAATTCAATCCTTTCAGTTGCATACAACAACAAGTGGTGCGGAGGAACTTTACTTTTTTTTTTAGAACACATTTCTTCCATATAAATACAATACATGTACGGGATGTACTTATGTCGAACTGGGGAGAGTTTTTTGAGTTTTAGGTATCGTTTGTGTGCTTCATAACGCTCACTTAGTGGCAACTAATGAAATGAAATTGATTCCTTTGCAACTTTAATGGAACGCCTCTGTTTGAGTGTTGACTGGAATCTACTTTGCATAGTTGTGTTTGTAATTTTGAATTTTATTGTGTAAAATACCATAACCTTGAAACAGAACGTTTGTCCCACATTCGCCGGAGTAATCTCTCAGCAATTTGTCAATAAAACTTAGTTAGTCATGTGAGTATGGATGTTGCGATGTTAGGGTATAAGCCCTTCAAATTGGTACATTTATGCAATTCTATCCCTAACAAGAAAGAAATATGTACATAGGTCATGATATCTACTCCAAAATGCTTGCTTCTAGCGGCCTTAGATATTATCGGATAATTTAAATATGTCATAACGCCCTTCAATTGCTGTACTGAAGAACTTGATATTACTGACTTAGTTTGACTATTCTGTCATAAATATTAAATAGGTTCTAGGTGGTTGATTTAAAATGGCACTCAAGGAATTAGTTTCCTATTTTTATAATTCCTGCGCAGTGAAGAGATTTTGGAGCCCTTAAAACGAAGTAAGATAAGATTTGGGAAAAGAACGAGATACCCATGCACCTTTGTTTTAAATGTCTGTAATTAACAACGTGAAGGAAAAGGAGAGCTTAGAAGAGCATTCTACACACGTACTATACGGCTAAGAAAGGCATCATTGCATTTCGCTGTAGGCTTTAAGGTGAATTGATGTACAGTTCTAGCATGACAGGCAGCTATAGCAATTAAATTGTTGTTGGGATAAAATGCAACTGCTTATTTGCTTCGAGCACTTATGTTGACAGATAGAAGTGTTTTTTTCGTCATAAAATTTACGATGGAAGTAACGAAAAAACTACGAAAGAAAGACAATCAAAATCGTGTTTTGGATCTGTCATTGTAGCTCGAATGTTATTGGTGCACCGAGCCAGATATGAGCGCTGTAGGCGAGTTTAAGGGAAATAAATGCCTTATAAATTCTAGCCAAGTCAGAAGCCTCGACATATCGCAGCGTTCTTGACGATATCGAATTTATGATCACTTCCAAGAAGGCTGCCATTAATATCAAGATTGCGAAGTATATTAATTTCGGTAATGCAAGTGCCTTTAAGGTGGATAATGACAGAGTATTGAGATTTAGCTTCAATGACAGAACCCTGCATTGTCTTTTGAAAGCATTAAATGCACTCTATTGGTTTTTCTCTACTTTAGTATGCTGTCGAGGTTAGTTATGCAGGTCAACACACGAAGATTAGGGGCTTAAACTGGGAAACGGATATAAGAAGCTGTGATTGTAATAAGTGATCATTTATAAAAAAAAACCAAACAGAAAGGCAGAGACAAAACGGAGTCTTGAGGAACATCAACATTTACTTGGGGAATTGCAGACTTGAAACGGTTCAAAATAAATTGAATTCGACCACGAGTTGATACAATAGTTTGGAAAAGAGTTCAACTTTCTATCTAGCTTAAGGATATTGCTATATTTTCTCCAGCCCAGCTTCAGTTTCTAATTGCATTCAGAGTTTGCTTTTTTCTGTGCATCTGTCTATTTTCTGTGTTGTCTATATCAGAGCACCTCCTCCTGCCATTTTGACCGCCTTTCAAGTCAATGGAAATAACAGGAAGCTGGTACCTAGCAAAGGGTGGTATTCAACCGTCTGTACAAGTTTATTTAGACTTCAGTTTATTAAAGCCTACTTTCCATTTAACTAATTGCTTTTTTGTCTTAAATGCAAGTGGTATTGTAATACGCTTCTAGATGCCGGCAGCTTAATTCACCCTCTCTATTTTCTGACTCCTAACATATCAGCCAACTACCATATTGCAAAGCGGTTTAGAGTTAAGTGTTCCAGGGGCGTCCTTATCTGGCACCAATCCTCTTTTATAAATAAAAAAAAACAAATGGCACGTTTAGTTATGCACTTCAAACTAATCTACTTCTCTAGAATATATCTTATCTTAATGCATCATCTTGATACAATCATAAACAAAAAGCCGCGAAAGCTATTTTTTAAATAATTAAATTTAATATTCAAACTCACCTGTCTATTCCGTTCGTCCGTGATCCGGGAAATTTGAATTTTCTTTCTACCCATGGCCGCAATTTTGACGTAAAATGTTATCGCCCTTCGCGCAGTCTGTTAATGTTGATGACGGGGACCCCAAAAACGAAAAACAAAAACGAAGAAATTCCACAGCGTAGTCGAAGAAAAATAAATAATGAAAAACTGTGAACAGTTTGCCAAACACCAGTTTCGTCCCCCCACAAAACACAACCACTAGTTGAGCTGTGCTGATCCTTTTCCACGGTTTATTTTTTTTTTTTCTGTGAAAATCCTCACGAACTGAAGAGAAATGTATAATCCTCTCTCTGCCTCTTTCTATGTATCTATGGGATGAGCGGACGTAATCATTATCCTGATTATTGATTATTATCCAATGAACAAATTTTTTTTAGATGTAGATGGTATTTTGACCTCGGTCGCTCTCTCTCTCTCTCTCCTTTTTAACTTGTTTGCGTACAAATTACCGTAAACAACAAACAAGTATAATAAAGTAGCGTTATTAAGCACTAAATACTACTTGTGTGTGTTTAATGAAAACGAAAATAAATTTGTTTTTTTTAGAAATGTTTCTGCTTTGGACGGCTTTTCCTGATTACATAACAACTTCCTGATTGAGGGTGGCAGACTATAGTATACTTCCGCTGTGTTGTGTTGCCTAGGTGTTTCACCTGGAAAAAAATAAGAATTTTTTTTTTGTTTATTTCATATAATTATTAAAGATGAGGAAATATTAAATTTATGGAATTTGTGTTATTCAAGCTCATTCAAGCGGGTGATTCGATTCGACATGACACGAGATGAAAACAGAAGGAGAGGTCCTTAACCGCGTACATTCCTCTCTCTCTCTCTCGATTAGGTAATAAAATACTTTAACCCATTTTATATATACACATATTTTGTTTTGTGTTTTCCATTATGATGGGTATTAATCAATTTTATTGAAACCAGGTGAATTTGCTTTGATGAGAGGTGCAAGCCAGTTCATTGTCCTGTGCTGTTCCAGATAGGTAAACAATTTGAGACGATGGTCTCTGCGATAACACATCGATGATTTTATTCGCCTGAAATTGAGGTTACACCTTGGGTAATAAAGTGACATTTTAATAAAGACAATTACAGCTTCAGGCTACATACGTCCTTGGAAAAGAAAGATGGAGGAGAACGCAATTGATTGACATTTTAGATTTAATAAATTCATAAGGCATGCAGACTGAGGGAAATGGACAGCAAGTGGTTTTCCGTATATCATATCTCTAATTATATGGCCTGTAAACTACTTTGTTCCAGGAAGGCATAGTAGGTCAAAACTTCTGAAGTTCATACAAAAAAAAAATTAGAGGATCCATGTTCGCCTCTTTGCAAGCTATAATCGTGGAAGTGGCGTCTTTTGAGGAATAGCTACCTAAAATGCTTTAACTTTTGAACAGTAAGAACTTCAAAAAAAAGTTTAATAGCGCACAAACAAAGTGTTGATTAGCTTTTGTGACTTTATTCGCCAAAACAAAAAGTTATGGCGCAATGTTTTCATTTCGTTTAAAACACATTTTGGCAAAATCCAAAATAATTTCTTACTAAAACTGTTGTCTAGCACAAATTCTCTAAAAACCTGGTAAGAACAAGCTGTAAATGGACATTTTATTCGTCATATTTTGGGAAAATGGAGTATGCTAGAAAAAATTTTGTCGGACGGCTTCGGAACAGACAGGCAAAAAGACAAACATAGCTCATTCACTTATGTACACGCAAATACATAAAATAAGTTTGTTTCCTTAAAAATAAAAAATACAGGAGTTTTCTCGATTTAAATCCCAAGTGAGTAACTGTCCAAAAAGTTGGTTAACCTTTTGTTCGCCTTCGAATGGGGCACACCCACTGCCTTAAAGGTCAGCACAGTTTAGGGAAAATTCCGTTCAATTTTACAAAGCAGTTTCTTGGAGCTCAATTACGTCCTCAAATATCCTGCTTAACAAATGTAACCTTCAAACAATACATTGACACCAATAGGTAAAATAAAATCGAACAATAGTACCCGCCCCTCTATATAGCATGAGCCGCCTTCATAAACAGTTTAATAGTACAAATTGATTTATATTACCAAAGAACCTCCAAGTGCCTACTTAATATCGACTAATATCGTACTTCTGTTCTCGAGCACACTCTCGAATTCCAATCTTTCAAGGACGATTAAACACATACAAGCACACACGTGTGACAGTTCAGTAGCTTTTTATTTCTTAATCAATAATTAAAAGTGAAAGGCTTTAGGAAGCAAGCCAGAACTTGATTGTAAATTAAAAAAACAAAAACAAAACACGATGTGGATGTGGATGTTTTTTTTTTGTCTTACGTCACAGAATTACTTATTAATCACCTATAGTTCTTGTTACGTAATTCACATAGGAAATAAGAGACTAATAAAATATCGATTAAATGCACGTTATCGATGGGATGGATATGCTTTTGCACTTCCTTTGTAATTTTTCCATTCGATTACAAGTTCTGTTTTTTTTTTTCTTGTCAGAGTGTCACAGTTACAATGAAGAAAGAGCGTTCCTTTGGAAGGCGAAGGTGACGTGTGAGACAAATAACCAATGGTCATTCGAGTTGACATTGTGAACATATGTTTCGATGCTCTAAAAGGTAGGGTGGTAGAGCATTAGTGGGCGATGCGAAAATTAATGGTTTCAACAGGAAAAACTCAAATAAATTAGGAGTCGAAATGTCTTGTTGAAAAAGGCGTGGGACATTCAAGGCCAGTTGAATGGTTTTTCAGAGGAAACGAGAGGTGTTAATGGACATTTTTTTTCTATTATCTACACATATAGAGGTATCTATAAGATACGCGCAGTAACTCGTAAAATTCATTAGAAAATCGACCATTTCCGTAATAACCTTAAATTGTGGGTCCCCTCAATTTGTGTCAACATTGTATGTAGGTTCGCAAATATAAATGTCTAAAGAAGGCAGGACAGTAGTAGTTTATGGTTATGGTTACTTGACTCAGTGGTCAGTTTTCTGGTTAAAATCCCTACAATGCTTTATCTTCACGAACACCATTATACATTCGACTAAATAGATTTTGCAACGTGCAAAACGTATGTATATAAACTCACAGTTCTGTCAAGTAAATGCTAAGACTTTTGGTCAAATATGTGTAAACACAAGCTAAATTACGCACAGTAATAAAAATTTGCCACGCGTATTAGTTCGTCTCCCGCCGAGCAATCCCATCAACAAATACAAAAAGAAGCACAAGACATTTCTAAAGATAGCACTCCCATAATCCCTCTTTTGTCAACTGACTGACGATATAAAACGTGAGCTGTAAACCTTTGAATTTCTTTTTAACACAAAATGCCGGTCATCCATAAGATCAATTTACATATACAGTTTTTAATACAAAAAAAATTACGTAAAGCATAAAATTATAGCCATCACAATACGCACAACTTCGGAGTAAATATCTCAGCACTGTATCCTAGCACGTGCACGCGGATAAAACATCCACGTGAATACCAAAAAAACAAACATGAAAGCACGCGCGCCGTACACACTAAAGCACAAGAAAGTATGAGTGAATTTCAAACCACAGGACGACGGCAACAAAAATATCCGAAAGTACAGAAAAAGAAATGAATATTCTATTTTTTTTATGTCCACGCCAGGATAATAAAACGTGGCAATGACGCTTTTGTTTAACCCGAACCTACAGCAGTATTCTTCTCCGTGTACAACCCCCGTCTTAGTTAGGTTGATTTGTATCCATGGTAAAATGAATTCCAACGAAATCACATTCGAATTTAGGAAAAAAAAGAAAAATGAAAAAAATGTTACGCATACGTCCCAGTGTCTCATGTTCCTTCGAAGAGAAGTCAATTGCATTCGAAACAACATTGATCTGTGTGTGCGTGTGAAATGTGAACCTCTGATAGCAGGGAACAAGAAATAGCTACGACCTACACAATGTATCAAGCGTTTGATATTTCTAACTTGCACGCAAACGAATTTCTTTGTCACCACCACCACCACCACAAGCGAAGAAGAGTTCAAATTTCCTCTCATTCGCACACCAACCCTCGCAGGAGTTCTTTTCAATTTTCGTCCTGATTAATAATGTAGCAGTGAATTTCACTCGAGGGAAAAACCAAAGAGAGATTCGTGGTCAAATGACGCCGTGGATTTAAGCCATCTTACCATACCAATCGTTCGAACCCCAAGGGTGGAAATATCATCAGAGAGAGACAAACACACACAAAGAGCAAATGAAATGGAAATGTGGAAAACCAAACTTTAATTGATTTTTGCCGACTTCAAGATACAGTTAATTCGCTCTGCTGTTGTTAAGTGTTAGTTTGTGGTTTATTGTTTTTTCTGTGGTAGCTCTTCGTGCCACCCTCAAATCAGACATAGCCATTAGCCTCAGCATTACCATTCCAACACAGAAACATAAATCAAGAATATGTAGGCACAAACATTAACCTGTTCGCAGGGAAGGAGTAAGAGTGTAATATAATTGAAACAACCTTCACCTTGAATACGAATATTTTTTTTCCTAGCTCTTTGTTGATGTCGTGTTGTGCAAATAAAATACATATGTACATACCTACACCTCTCTCTCTATTTCTCTGGTACTATTTCTCTTTCTTCTTTCGTGCGCCCTTTGTGACATATTTCACAAGAGCCAGTGGGGTGGGGGTGTTTCTGGTTTTTCCGTGGCGCAAACTAGGAAATCCAACAACATACGGCACGGAGTACGGACACTGCGCTGGAAAATCCTTGAAATAGTAGCCAAAGCAAAAATTGGAACTCATATTTCCATTCTCTTGACTTTTACTTTTTGAACAAAAAACACCAAAGAAAAAAAAGCAAGATGTGTGTATTTTTAAAAATAGGCATAAATTTTGCGATTAATCTAAAATTATTTCCGCCAAGTGTTTGTCTATTTTTGTTTTATTATTTCTGCCGCTAAATGTGTGCGAGACGAGAACTTTGTGTTAGAAATGAATCAATGAATGAAATTTAGTAGAGTATTAATATAAATTTATGGCGGTGACACTAACGAAAATAAAAGTCCTCGGTTTTCGATAATAAGTCTATAATTGCTGGCGATATTGAATGACTAAGTGCTAATAATTTGAATTTGCATGTAATCCTTTTAGGTTAGGCATCAAAAGCGGGTTAGAAGGCTAATTAGTTAGGGACCGTTTTTAAAAGTTAAACTTTGGCATTTTGCCTTTTAACGTGACGGAACAAAAGAGTATTTGTGGATCAATTTTAGAATTTAATTTTTAAATATTAAATTTTTAAGTAAAAATTATAGCATACGATTTTATAGCAGACAGGAGCTTAACAATTTAGACCCAAAAATTAGGAAAGTCAGGTTAGTTTTGTAAGAAGGCTAGGATGTGGCCTGAGTTGCGACAGTAATAACTCTGCCGTCAGAAAGCCTGATGATGAAGTTTATAACTTAAGCCTTAATTCTGTTATAAATGATTCAGAAACAAATCAACAACTTTAAAGGCAAACAAAAAAACCGACATTTTGAAGTTTTAGCACGTTTACTAATATTAGAACAAGGTGTATGGGGTGCGTGTAAGCTGTAGAAAAGAGGTAATTGAAAACTGAGCTGTGGAAAAAGATGGCAAATAGATCAAGGTAACGCTGTAATCTGATCTTTAAAGTTAAACAGTCATCAAGAGCCTTTGAAAGGGATAGAGCAATGGCTTTACCTCTCAAGTTGTGCAGGTTATTTGATGAGGCCCTGACAAGTTTGTTACGGGTAAATGCATTAAATCACAAAAAAAAAATAACAAAATTTAGTAGAGATTTGGAGTATTTCGGTGGATAATTTTGAAACGGAAACCTATCTGCGGTGATCAGAGACCCCGATATTACAACTTTCAGTGAATAAGTTAACAACAAAAATATACAAATTTCTTTTCTATTGCCGGTAGTCCGTTAATATTTGATTAAAAGAAAAGTATTGATTCTCTGTCAATGATTAGTCATAAATATTTCATTGATCCAATTATTTCTAACATAAATAGTACAAATAAAAAGAATAAAATTAAATAATAATTGAACATTAAAATTTTTCGATGTAACTCCTCCCCTACTTTGTTTAATATCCCCGTTTAACAAACCTATATCTGGCCTAGTTATTTACGTCTAAGGCTATTGAATTCCCAATGGGATAATGCCAATAGAACTTCCATCGATGTTCAGTTCCAAGCAAAAATACTCAATAACCCATTTAGCCCATGCTAAAAAAAATACTTCGCTTTGATATCGATACAACGTGCAGCGATATCAATCATCTCGCAAGTAGAAGAAAATATCCTCAAGCGATTAAGCAGAAAGGAAGTCTCTACTCCACTGTTGGAAAAGGGCAAACTAAACTGACCCCAGTAGTTGAGAAAGATTTTACTTCGAAGATAAGATACGAAGATATTGTTATGTTCAAAGAAGGGAAAATACGCATTTTGATAAAAAGTCAATATCAAATTACAGTGCTAAAGATTTAATTTGATGAAGAAGTGTTTCGAGATCCAACCATTACTATCGAATCTCTAAGGCTTTTCGGACGGTGAGTGTTCAAAATTGCACTTAGAACATGCTGTCATCTGACAATTACCTACGGCATTGTGTTATAAATAATTTGAAATTCATTTCCAATGCTTCCCATACGCACATCTTTTTTTTTATATATATTCGTTCGCCCATAAAACAAAAACAAAAACAAAAAAAAAAACAGAAACCATCTCCATCTGCGCATTTAAAACTTTACCCAACAAACTTAAAGCTGAGAGGAAACCTACTCAAAATCATATTTAACCAAACAAAAATGATTTAAAACATAAACTTATTTTTCAATTTTTCCAATTAAACATCCCCTTTGAATGGTTTCGTTGCACGAGAATCTACTACGGTTTTTGTTTCCAATTAAAATAATGTTTTCAAACAAAGTTATTTAAAAAATATAAAATAATAATTGTTTCGCATGACAGAAACAACGTAACGACCAAGCAAAGCAACTGATAAACATGAGCGACATTATTGACATAATAAATTTAATAAAATAAAACATCAAATCGCGAAAAGATTTACATACAAATAAATGTAGATAGATACCACAAGAAACCGTAACTGATAACAACAAATTTTTTTTTCTTCATCATTGAGTTTCTGCTTTGCGATAATTAAGTGCTAATTCGTACATATACGACAGTCAAGACACTTAGCACTACATCACATCAATATGTATGTATGTATATCTCGATCAAATTTTATGAACTAAGCAATTTGCTGTCATTCTATCATGCGCTCATCTGGGCGAAACGACTCTGTTTGCTACTATCGCAAAAAGTTGTTTCCTTTATGGGAACAAAAAAATAAAACACCAAAAATACACATTTATTAATTTTTTTATTATTGCTAAATTTAGAAATAACATTTTTAAAAATAGTAGGAATATAATTTTTTGCCACCGGCGGCAGCCGACGAGACATTGGGTGGTGGCGTTTACTACGAGTCAAGTGTCCAATAGGCATATAAATAGTTTTTTTTTTTTTTACGATGTACACACGAGACCTATCACCAGACAGTGTTGTGGGAATTTCACAAAGCTATTAATGGAATACGAATTTGAAATTAAGGATGTGTGTCATCGAATGATAATTATAAAGGTTTGAGTCCAGCAAATCAGGGATGATACTGATACAAGTTTTTTAGTATGGTCAAAACGATTGAAAAAAAAAAAACTGACCTGACTGTCTTCGTAATGCACAATCTAAGCTGGAGTTATATAATTTCCATGGAACGTTTTCGCACAACGTTTACTGTAAATGGCAATACGCATCCACAGACACGTCGTACAGTGCGTACAAGAGAAGTCATTGCTGCTGTAGAACGTAGCGTAGAGGAAGACCCGAATCATTCTATTCTCCATCGAGCACAGGAATTGGATATGTGCCCATCCACTTTATGGAAGATTTTGAGGAATGATCTTGGTTTGCGTGCTTACAAAATCCAAATCGTGCAAGAATTGAAGCCACAGGATCACCTATCAAGGCGTAGATTCGGTGAACGGGCCCAAAACAAGTTTGCCGCTGATCCCAAGATCATCATAAGAGAATTTTGTTTTTTTTTTTGTAACCGAATAGTTTTAGGCTTCGGACCCGTCAATTGGCCTCCAAGATCGTGCGATTTAACGCCGCTTGACTATTTTCTGTGGGGATATGTGAAGTCGCTAGTCTACGCTGGAGGACAACATTCACAGCGTTATTGCCGATATACGGCCATAAATGTTAGAAAAAGTCATCGAAAATTGGACCCCCAGATTAGTATACGTCCGAGCCTGCCGTGGCGTTCATATGACAGAAGTCATCTTTAAATTATAATGCCAGAAGATTATCTTTCGAATAAAATAGATTTCATGTCAATTTAAAAAATCATTTTTGTTTTATTCCATTTCAAAATTCTATACCTCGAAAAAAAAAACCCTTTATAACCGCCCTACCTGCTTCAAAGTGCACAAACTTAGTAAAGGGTGATCAATTTCGAGGTTCCCTACTTTTTTAAAGAAAAAAACACAGAAAATTCAAATTTAATGGAGAATGTTTATTATCATTTGAAAGAACATTCTTTGGCATTTATTTTTTGAAAATTATGTCTATCAAATGTTGGCCGTTGCTACGTCGCAGATGATCCATCCGTTGAGTCCAATTTTCGATCACTCGTTCGAGCATTTCAACTGGTAACTGGCGAATGACACGCGTGATGTTTTCCTCCAAGGCCTGAATCGAAGCGGGTTTGTCGGCATAAGCTTTTGACTTTACATATCCCCACAGGAAAAAGTCTAACGGTGTGATATCACACGATCTTGGTGGCCAATCGACCGGCCCAAAACGTGAAATTATGTGCTCACCGAAATGTTCTCTCAATAAGTCCATTGATTGATGCGATGTGTGGGAAGTGGCGCCGTCTTGCTGAAACTAAATGTCGCCGAGATCACGAGCTTCAATTTCAGGTATCAAATAGTCGGTTATCATGGCACGATAACGGTCGCCATTGACGGTTACGTTCGCACCGGCATAATTTTTAAAGAAATATGGACCGATGATTCCACCGGACCACAAACCACACCAAACCGTTGTTTTTTCTGGATGAAGTGGCAGTTCTTCAATCTCTTCAGGTTGCTCTTCGACCCAAATGCGGCAATTTTGTTTGTTTACATACCCATTGAGCCAGAAATGGGCCTCATCGCTAAACAAAATTTGCCTCGAAAACGTCGGATCTTCTTGGAACTTCTCAAGAGCCCATAGAGCGAAGCGATGTCGCTTGGGAAGGTTGAGCGGCTTCAGTTGTTGCACAAGCTGTATTTTGTACGCTTTCAATTTAAGATCTTGACGTAAAATGCGCCAAGTCGTTCCATACGTCAGTCCGAGTTGCTGCGAACGGCGCCGAATCGACTCTCTACGGTCTTCGTGTACACTCTCAGCTACGGCCGCTATATTTTCTTCACAGCGTGCTGGACGTGGTCTATGCGGTCGAATATTATCCAATAATGAATGCTGGGTCTCAAAATGGGTGATGGTGTTGCGAATAGTACGCTCAGTAGGCCGATTATGTTGACCATAAGTTGAGCGAAGTGCACGAAACACATTCCTCACAGAACGTGAATTTTCATAATAAAGTTGAACAATTTGTAAACGTTGTTCAAGCGTAAGTCTTTCCATTATGAAATGCCAAACAATACTAAACAAAAATAACATGACAGCATGACACGACTCACACGTGATCTGTCAAAAAAGGCTATTGAAAAAAGTATCTCTACTTGGATCACCCGTTACTTCTTTAGGGATACAGAGAAGGAAAATACAAAGGTTGCAATATATTTGATGGTCCTTTTGGGGCCAATTTAAATGATTAGTTCTACTTTAAACTGCTTGGCCGCTAACCTCGTGTTCTTTTAGAAACTATGTAAATTAACAATTTAGAATGCAGAACTGTGCTCAAATGCTCTCTCTTGTACTCTTTTGGGAAATAAAAGAATGCCAACATTTGATCACATAGCAAATTTATTAATTTTTTAAAATTTTTAAAAAATAGATTTTCTCAGAAACGGCACTAACGATTTTGATGTTATTTCGCATATTGAAAATTTGAAACATAATTTTTCAAAATACAAAAATTTCCCTCGTTGGACCCGTTTTTGAAAAAACGAATTTAATTTAAATTTAGGAAAATCGTTATATGAAAGCAAATTAGTTCAACTTAACATCATGAAACAAAAACTGATGATATTAAATAAAATTAATGTTAGAGAGCACGGGAAGGGAAGTGACTTATTCTTTTGGTATTGTATTCCCTCCCTTAAAAAAAAACAACAACCAAATTACAACCATTAACGACAAAACAAAAAAAGAACAGAGTCAACCGTCGGCAGAGATAGCAGCTACCGACTTTTATCACACTGGAGTAGTAAGTCGCCATCGTCTCGAATCAACAAGATGACAAACGCTAAAGAATGCAACGGAAAGGGGATAAAAAAACTTTTATGAGTTCAAGCTAGCGGATTGACAACTATCCCGGCTCGAACACAATGTATTCCCGGAATTCCCTTCACACAAACAAAAATGGAAGTAATACGGAGAACTTGTCAAAGATAAGACGTGTGTAACACGTCTAGCCCTCACAGCGCCACTTTTGTTTGCAGACTTTAGGAACTATGCGGTGTTCAGGACAAAGCTCAAAGCATTATTTCGTGCTTCTTTGAGGTTACTTCGTCACTACTAGGTTGTCTAAAAGAAGCGCAAAAACCTCAAGCCCAACAGAGTACGCTAACAATGGGCTAATAAATTTATACCGAAAATATTATATTTATATCCATCATAATAATCCGAAAGGACATAACACTTCAACTTAATAACACAATACCGCAGCCCCCGAATGATGATTATTAACTCCAGAAACCATAATGAACTTAATAACAATGGACAAAAAAAATGTCGAACAAAGGTCTTGTCTCATGAAATATTTACACCAAATGAGATTATCCTAGCTGTGCTTAACAATTGTATTAGGTTATAATCACTAGGGCAGAACTCATACATCGTTAGAACAACTGCACAATTATTTGATAGAAATAAAAGTGATGAAACAAAACAAAATGTATACATTATGTGTGTCTTCTCTATAAGTGGTTATGTGTCTGATGGGTGTTCTATTTCAAGATACATGGACTATGTGCAGCGTATCCTTCTTTTACTATACTACGTTTCAGGGTTAAATAAACAGGATGTCAAGAAAAACGAATATGAATATCGTGATGATGTAAATTGACATGTTAGTTCCGGGTAAACACATTTGATTTGTGTGTGTAGGAAGAGTGCATTTTGAAAATGAATTCTAAAATTTTTTTTTAAATGAAGACAATGATGATTCATTCATCTATGAACATCTCCGCAGCGATATACTGCACAACACAACTTGTAGTGGATGAAGATTTCTGGCTTTCGATTCCATTTTAACGCAGAGTAGAACAAAATGCAGTCCTCTTAAACAAGACGAATAGGGACATTTTCAAGCAGTTAAAAGTATTAAATTGGGAAACAATTCTTCAAAACAATCGATTATCAAATATTGATCAAAATGAGTTCACAAATTAAGCATTAATTCGAATCAAGAGACAAGCGAATGAATTCCATGCATGCAACTGAATCTTTGGCAAAATTTGGGAACAAATTCGCAAAGCAAAATAGGCTCGTGGCATTTTCAAAAGAGTAAGACAACAAGAAAGACACAAACCACGGAGTAAGAAGAATTATTTTCGAAAAATTAAATACTCGTAGATATTCATCTACACCATGGATCAAAGATTGACTGTGGAAACGGTGCACTTTTTTCTTAGATGAAACCACTCACACCAGTGTCTTCCCAGCTGAGATGAGCAATCGCAGAGGCGGCTACTATGAAGACCCCATGCATGACAAATGCAATACAATACAACTAAATGATTTAACGAATATCTATTACAGAACAAACAAATTCGACATTGTTGGTGATATGTACAGGGTGTTTTTTCGAGGTATAGAACTTTGAAATGGAATAAAACACAAGAAAATCGTTTTAATGTCCATCACTTTGGCTTTATTGGAAGGATAATTGTATGCCGTTAATGCTTAAATATGATTTCGGGAATGTTACCACCGCGGCTGGTTCGAATAAAGACAAGTCTAGAGGTCCAATTTTCAAGCGTTTGGGGCAATAACGCCACGAATGTTGACTTCCAAGTCACCTAACCTTTCTGGTTTGTTTGCATAGGCGAGCGACTTCACATATCCCCAAAGAAAATAATCCAATGGTGTCAAATCACACGATCTTGGTGGCCAATTGACAGGTCCATTCCGCGAAATTATGCGCTCATCCAATGTTTCCTTCAATAAATCGATTGTGACGTGTGCTGTGTGGCATGTAGCGCCGTCTTGTTGGAACCACATCTCATCCACATTCATGTCATCCAATTCGGGAGCAAAATAGTCGGTTATCATGGCTCTTTACCGGTCTCCATTAACGGTAACTGACTCTCCAGCATCATTTCGAAAGAAGTATGGCCCAATGAATCCACCAGCCCATAGAGCACACCAAACATGATGTTTGGACAACCTGTTCATGAACCAAAACTGAACATAAATTACATTAGAGTTGCCAGATTTGATCAACCAACCTCTAAAAAAACACCCTTTATTACTGATGGGTAACGAACAGACCCAAGTGTACGCAAGCATCTGTCTCAAAGCATCTCTGCACGCTCTTTAAGCGCTAAATGGTAAAAATATGACCACACATCGATGACAAAGTCTATCTTCGGGGCAAAATAAAACCAATATTTGCATAGAGAACCGTAATCGGTGTCAATTGCTAACAACTTAATAACATCAACCACACCACACCACTATTATAATCGCACAAATACCCATAATTGGTTTACGTAATGTAAGCCATTAAAGTTCTCCTTGTCTTCACGCATTAAATACCATCGAAGTGGAACAAAATATTGCTAGCGATTTATTTTATAACCGAATTGGGGATCAATAAATTACCCAACGTTAAAGAGTGAAAGCGAAAAAAATCCATTCCCAACAGATACGTGGCACAAAAGATTTTAAAAAAAACGATACATTTCGGGAAGCCAAAGAAAACCTGTTAATGGGTTTGAAAAATCCCTACCCCAAGTCAATTACACAAATTAAAAATTAAAGACCACTCCGAGAAGAAAAAAGAGGTGCTTTTAGTATTAATTTGTTCGCCAATAAATATATAAAAATACGATTCAAGGCATCGGTGGATATAAATCGTGTCCTTATGCATGGACTATGCGAAAGTCATAGTGTTTTTACTGCCCAGTAACCATATGAACCTTTTCCCTTTTTAAAATTCAATTCAATTAAATGTGAAATGTATAATGGTCCTTCGAGCCGGAAAATTCAAGACTTAGGAGTAGGGATAGATTCCTCCATGTTCAAGTGGACCTAATTAAATTAAATTATCCATTATTTTTCATTATTAAGGGAATAATCAAACTAGATGGAAATCAATTTCCGCCAAGGAGACGTAGCACAAACAAAAACCCACAGCCGTTTGGCGTGTTCTGTTCATGGTATCCTGGCATCCTACACTCATGATGTTTACTTAGTTACTGCCTGACTTTTTCTTTGCTTTTGCCGTCGTTTTTTTTTTCAACAAGAAAACATAAAACCAACAATACAAAAATAAAGAAGTAGAAGTAGAAAAAAAAATATCGGAAATCCTTCGCCCAGAAGTTGCTTCTCAAGATGATTATGATGATGGGGATATAGGAAGGGAAAGGCTTTTGCTCCTCCGTATTCCTTCATCAAAGGAAGTGCTTTTTTGTCTACTATTTCTTATTTTTTTTTTGTACCTGAACTTGAAATAACACTCATCCTGTCACTGGGATAGCAATATAATAATAAGTCCTTTCCACCAAGAGAGAGAGAGAGAGAGGGACACATTTTTTTTTATTAAGAAAATAGGTAGAGGCGGGTGTTAGAAGCAATTTGTTTGTCCTTTTTTTTTTGGGCTGATATTTGTGTAGGTGTCCTTGAATTGTGGCTTCTACATTTCAATTTTTAACGCAACATGTCTTGTAGCATCAATCTATGTACGATCCATCAAAAAGTCAAATTATTACACTGTAAAGTTGAAAACAATATTTTTTGATGATGCGTTTGCTTTTTTATGGCTTACGACCGAGTTTATTGGATGTAAATAGGATTCATGTCTATAGGGAGATATGTGTATTTTTTTGGTTCTTAATAAGGAAGCGAATAAAAATGTAGACTGATGGTAGAAATGGAGATGATGAAGCATGTTAGAGCGAAAAAATAAATTCACATGAGAAATCAAGATTTGGCAATTTTGAATTTAAAAAAAAAAACATAAAATGGAATAGATTTTACGGCAAATTGTCAGATTTGAGTTGTTGCTATTTTTAAGAAAACCATACCTTGTGTTAATTGGAAATTAAATTTAGGATATCCGGTTAAGTATACGACGGATGTGATAATGGGGTAAGATTTCGCAGGGTTATACATTCATTTAAGATGCAAAACAAATTTGCATACATCAGGATTACCTGTAAAAAATTGTCGAAAAATTCCCATAAAAATGTTGTTATATTGAAGGGAATAAATTCAGGTGCACGATGATAGAACGCACTCAATTTAAAAGCCTTTTGGCAATCTGTTTTGTGTTTAAAAAAGGATATCCAAAGACAGTCCTAGTGGGCAATTGTACTCTAGTAAGGGTATCCAAGTAAGCTATGTGGGTACTGTTCGCCTATATCGGAGCCTAAATTGCTGAAACGGCTAGAAGCGAAGAAGGCTCAATTCCAGTTAGATAATACATATATCAAATATTTGCAAGAACAGCCAGTCTGGTTCTGACAATAGCAGGTCAATCGCACATATGTAGGTCGTTTCGTCTGATTTAATACATAGGTACGATCTAGGCCTGAGGATTTTAAGATCGATCATTCTAAGGCCACGTCTCTACAGTCGGAGATTTTTGGATTTACTGATTTTGTACCGTCAATTAATATCTTCGAATCTTGATGTAAGATCGTGCTAGTATTCAGTAAGCCGTAGATGCTCAGTCATTTCAATTTTTTTACAGCACGATTGTGGGCATAACAAAAATCGAGGCAGTAGTTGCCAAATATTTAAAAACTTGATCTGAAAATCTTTGGAGTAGACTCCAGCTCTATGTGGTCAGAAAGCAGGCGCTTAGAACTTAGTGTCTTTCCCCGATGTCATATGGAAGCGCTCTAAGTGCATACTTTGCCGATACTGAATTGTCGTCAAGGCAACACAATCAAGCGCTGGAAAGAACTGCAAGGGAAGTAAACAAAGCAAAACTTATATATATATGTTGTAGCATGTTGTCAAATGACTCCTGAGGGCTAGCTTCTGTCCACTATTCAATATCCGGTAAATCAGTTTGGAGCTTAGATCCTAGCTTCTAGTCAACATCCTAGGGCTCTGTCAAAGAATGTTTGCGGCTTTAGAGGTTGTATATCTTACTTTGCACAAGAAAAACGTCCTTCACGATGCAAAAAGCATCTTCTCCGTCTTAGTCTACCTGACCTAACACCCAGAAATGTTCAGCACTGATTCGATGCGCTCACAAAGAGCTGGTAATTTACTGTGTTAAATATGATTCTTCTGGGTTTTTAATCACTATCATTGAACCAAAATTATGTCAACCCTTGACATGTAAGATTTTTAACTTTCCTTCAGTTTTGGCTGAAGTCTTGGAAGTTACTCAATGCATTAAAGCTTTTGAGGTCATTGAATGCGTTCAATTGGCTGGAATCTTTAATTCAAATGTTAAAGCCGTTTGAAGCCTTACAATATGCTAAAGACAATTATTTCACAGCTCTGTCCATTACAATAGACTTTCGTTCGAAAAAGTCGAGATCTAACACTCTACGTATGAGTATTTGTATTAACAAACCAATTAGACATCTCACTGATGGAATGAGAACAAACTTGTCTATAGGTTTACCAATTACTGGCAATTGCCCAAAGGGGAAAATTGGTCACATTTCAGCGTGTTGGCACAACACACACATTCGTAATTCGCATCCTTTGCACGTTTCGAAATACTTCAGCAATCTCCTCGCCTACATTTCGACAAGGTGAAATGCCACCAAGTGGTTGACTAACCCATTGTACCTAATAAACCATCCACAACAGAACAACATCAAGCTCAAACAAAGGAACGAAAGAACGAATGCAAACCAGAAGAGTGTCGAGGTATTTTTTTTTTTTTTTTGCTCTGCCAAAGGACATCCTCTTAGATACACATCCGTTTTGTTATTTGTTTCCTACGTTCCTATTTCCCCCGCATTTTTGTGTCAGTGAGAGTGATACCGCAACATACTTCACCCAAATTGTTATTTCACCTAGATTTTGAATGAACATTTTTCACATATCGTCGTCCTTCTGTTCATTCTTCAAAAAAAAAAGAATGAATACATTAAAGAAAAAAGCAATTCTCGGGAGTTTGATAAGACAAATGAAATGGGATGAAAAGGATAAGTACATAATCATGTGACATGCGATAGAGTCAATTTGTATATGAGCTGACTAAAGCTCAAGTTGTCCAAGCGGAAAATGTTGGACAAATTATCATCGATCAGAATTCATGGAAAAAACAAATTAACATGTAAAAAATTGTTTCCTTACCTTTTAATTTCTTTTATAAAGTCCTTTAAGTAATGAAGAGAAAGTTCTTCATGAATATTGAATCCTTGAATTTAAATGGCTGGATTCTGAAAAGAAAAAACAATTGATAATTTTTTTATTTACGGAAAAGCGAATAAAAAAACATATTGAAATTTCCAGAATTGTTGAGCATTTCAAGGACATGAATACGATTTTCAACAAAGTAGAGAGCTGTATAGTTTATTCCTTGTCCTAAAAAGAAGTTGGCAGAAGAGACAGGTTGAATTTTTATAGCAAGACTGAGATAAATATTTCGGACGCCTGAATCCATTTGTGAACGATCTGATTTGATCCTTTTAGGGTTTTTTAGGGTTTTTTATGCCCAGAAGGGCCACAATTGACCAAATATTTTTACTGCTGAGAAGATCCAGATCGGTATTTAATACATTTACTAATTCGTCATCCCTGTCATTGCCAGATTCTCTAGAATTTGATAACAAAAAGGACTTAAGCGAGCTGTGTGAATTTCACTTTCAACTTACTGACAAATTGTATCGAAAAGAGCAGGTGCGTTTGCAAATTTGAGTACAGAATGGGCAAACATGAGTTTAGTTGCGAATTAGGGTAAAGCAAAGCATTATACTGTCAACTTAACGACAGCATCGGTACTGAAGTTGAAATTAGAAGTTACACTTTCTTTTGAAGGAACTCTAAAGTGGCTCTGTATATGATTTTCATCTTCACAGTCACGTACTAAGAGGCCAGTTATAGCTATCATTGAAAATTTTTGGCTTTAATTGTATCAAAATAAAGCTAATCACTTATAGAATTTTTTACAAACAAAATTACTTAATTATGATTTAAACTTTTCTTTAAATCTATTTTTATTATTTCACTGATAGAAATCGATTTCATTGATCAGCTGATAATCGTTTCTACAATTTGGAACACAATCGTTCCACTTATGTGTTCGATTCTCTTTCCATTCTCATCGGTCAGGTTTTCTTTCAATGATCAAGTCTCACTTGTTTTGTTTTGTATTCAATTCTTCTTGTTTTGATTGTTTTACCTTTTGAAACTTTTAATGATGCAAAAAAATAATATTGTAACACAGATTCACTTGCTTCCGATTAAATTTTTATTTGAGTTTTTTTCCCGCCAGCGACCATAACAAACTAGATCTGTTTCATTTCACTGACAAGTACTTCCACTGACAGGAATTTTTCAATCAAAACCGACTTGTCAGAAAAATGAAATATCTGTTCCACTGATTCATTTCAATAAAAGCTATAACTGGCCCCTAAGGCTCAAAAGCAAGGACGTTAACGAAGGTGATTTGGAAACTTTTTTTTATATAAAATGCGAATTTAAGGGCTGTCTTAGATCTCACTGACAAGTTTAACAATATTTTCAGGATATTTCATATCAGGACTATAGAGATCACCTCCCCATTCGCATTCATTTCTATAAATGTGTCTAATGAAATAAAATAGCAACAGACAACCGAAGACCTTCCGCACATTTTAGCACTTATAACCTAAAAAAAAACTGTCAATCAAACCGCTAAGACTTATAAAAATCTCTTCAAAGCACTTTATGTAATAATTTATTCAACAAACACTTGTACTTTTCGAAACATCAGTCATCGGATCGAAATTCGTTTCCTACAATACCAGAGATCGTTGAACCGCCGCCGCACTTTATTCACCACCAGCCCATTTGGGGAGCTTTCACCCTTTTTGGTTTTTGGTTTTTGGTCTCCAAATCCAAATGTCACAGAAAACTGGAATATTGCAAAGAAACAGATTTCAAGTTTATCCGGTATCAGTAAACATTACCCTTGTCATTCCTCTGTGTCATTAGGGAAATAAAAAATTGAGTTCAATATCCAAATAAAGAAATCATTGTGGATATTCATTTTTTTTTTGCTTGGCATATGTCAATGGCAAGTTGATCGTTCAACTTTGAACTTGTCATGGGGTATATAGGTTTTTTTTTTTTTTTCTTGTACTGTGGGTGACATGCTTGTTGTGGTGGTGGCGGCGGTTAGAATGGCTTTTCATCTTAATCCGGTTAAATGAATTGACTACACTTAGCACATTAGCGAAGAAGACGATACTCTGAAGTATGTACGCTTCTCTTTAATACACACAACGATATGGTGCGGCGCATAAATTAAATAACAAGAAAATCGCAACTTGACAGCAGTGCCATAAATCCTCGGTGTCACATTGTCATGTTTGTTAGTGAATAGTTGTAGTCGTATATAGAGCATACGTAGTTGTAGGTTGGCTTAGTGGGGTAGGGTGCAGTATTTTTTTTTTTTCATAGATATGAATACAATTCTCTGTTTAGCTTATATTCTATATAAATAATTTTTTTCCCCCGATTATTATCGATCAAGCGACTGTATTGGGTGGAGGGAGAAATAAATCTGGGACAGTTGCACAGTGACAGGATATTAGAGAGGGGTCCGTGGTGATTGTTTATGCTAATTACAATGCAATGTAGAGGACTACCGCACTGCTGATGTACAGCCCTTTTGCAGCCCTGTGGCACAATAGTGACCATGAAAACAGCAAAAATTTGTACATTGGAACTTTGCAACCGAGGTCATTTACACGCATAAGTCGGATCTGGTTTTGGGTCGTGCCGCGAACGTGGAAGTAACACTTGGTAGTTTATTTTTGTCATGACCTTTTACTTTTGTGTAGGTGGAATGTCGTTTTAGTCAGTCGAATGAAGCGAATCAAATCGCAGTTACTGTCACAGGTAAACGTTGTCCTTTAGGGCTATTCTTAATTTTGTAGGGCGTTTTTTTGGTTTTTTTGGTACTTACGTTTTATTTTTATTTATCTCAAAATTATAGGTTTATTATTACAAACATTAAGTCAAGAACTCTGGTCGAAAAGGATTATAACGTTTTATTTTTGTCTTCTTCATGAGGAAAATTTATATTCAGAAACCCTAAATACTGATCAGAAATACTCAATTTTGAAAATAATTTTGAAAAATTCCACAACACTGCGTTACCCGAAAATTGCTGAACCGGGAACAATAAGAAGATTTAGTAAAAAGAATTATAGTCTTTTTGATAAAGTTATCCTGATATATCGATGCATACCTTTGGTAGACCGAAAACACCCTGTATGGGTCGAATTTGGGGAAATGCAAAAATTGGTGTTCTTCTTTTACTTTTTTGAAGTGTTTATCTCGAGTTTTAAGTAAATGCGACAAACAAATAATTTACCCCGTGCACCTCCTTAAGAATTGCCCCCTCAAAATCAAAATTTACTTCAGCACATGTGCATTTAGTTATCACTTCCCATCAGCGTGCAAAATTTCCGATTATTATGTTCAGAGATTTAGGAGAATAATTTGTTCCTTTCTATTAACCTGCGAAATTCCAAAATAAGGCAAAAAGCTTCCCCGAAGGAGCAGGTCATTATGGGGTTAAACCTTCAAGTTTTTTAGCTATAGGCTGTGCGCTACTGAGTCAGGCATAGATATGAAGTCAATAGATTTTATTTGACCACTTTAAAAAAACAACCCCTTTGTTTATATTGAGAACATTCGTGCCGGTCAACTTCCCTTAAATAAATAAAAGACACGTTAGAGCTTTAGATTTAAAAAACGTGTCGTCCAATCGCTCAGATGATTTTATCAATGGAATATTTTTTCGTTTACACATCGAAAACTCAATCTATATTTTGAACAAAAGATTTGAGTGCTAAATACCTGATCAAATCTTTTCAATAAAAAAAAACATGAAATGCTTTCCTACAAACCTTTAGACACATGGGTTTAAAAAAAAAAAACTGTTTATCTATCTCCGACCCCCAACAATAATTTAAACAAATAAAAAAAAAACTATATCACTAATCTCCCGATCTATAGATCTGCAAAAACCGTGAGCTCGCAAAGTCCAAAGTCCAAAGTAGCCATCTATCCGCCAATATTGCGTTGTAGGCATATTTAAAAGTTATCATCAAACGACTTAGAGGTTGCAATTTTGTTTGTGTGAAATATGCATTTTCTTTTCGAACCACATCCAGATACATTAGTGTATTGCGACAGAGATGCCATTCAACTTGATTATAACTCTTTCTTTCTTTTTTTTAAGGTTCAGTGAGATTGCGAATCGCATTATTTGCCATCGTCAGTTTCTCCCCTCCTCTGATTCAGCGATTTACTTAAAGAGTGATGCTGCTTTAAAACTACAGCGATAGCAGTTATCGTTGCTTTGTTTTTTGCTTTTCTTTTATAATAAAAGTTATTACCATTCTAAATGTACATAATTTACATTTTTACTTTCTTGTATTGTTTTCGGTGTAATTTTCCACATATACTAGTACAAAGATTAATTGTGTTGGGTTTTTTTTTGTTTTTTGTTTACAATCTTAGGTGTGATAATCGTATCAGAGATGAGAGGCTTGTAGATAGATTATAACCAGAAATCAGTTTAACAGAGGAGATGCGTGATTGTAAATTACTTTTGGGTTGTTCAGCGAGTCGAGAATGTTGAGTCTGGCGGGAGAAAACAAATAAAAAATAAAACGATTGGGGAAGGTTATAAATTAGCGGAGAATGAGAATGAAACAAATAAACAGAGGATAACGAAACGGGGGTGTTTAAAAAGGCCAATGGTTGAGGTGGCTAGCAATTTTTTTGGAAAACAGGTGTTCTGTGATGAAGAAGTGTTACTTATGAATTTCCAGAGCTGGTACTTGTCGGCAATTGTCAAGCTATATTTAATGTCTTGCAATGCTGTCGATGAGAATTTTTGCATGTGGCGTTTCGGCAGAAAAACCTTCAGACGTATACTCGATAAGCTGTACCTCAATGCAGTACAAAAATTCCTTAAAATGGATATGATCCTCGAATCTCAGCCCAATACTCTGTTTTAAGCACTTAGCTATGTAACTGGCCCATACATGGCCTAAAACTAAACTTTTTTTTGTGTTTATCTTTTTTTTAAAGAATAGATAGGAGCTGCAATCTTTTGCCGCTAATAATAGCAGACTTCAGAAGCTTAAGGTCCAAGGTTGATGAAAGTTCTTGTTTTCTTCGAGTAGTCCAGGTTGAGTCCGATAGCGGAGTTTGGATTGTTTTTGTCTGTGTCAGTCTGAAGGAGGATCCTCAACGCCGACTGTGACCTATTTCTATTTCCTACAAAATTTTTTTATAATCTTTTTAAAAATTTTGAACATTTTTCTTCGTAATGCACCTCCTAACGAGTGTACAAGAATCTACCAACACACATTTGAATTGTTGTCAGAGTTAACCTTCTTGCGCTATGTACTTTCCTATTTGAATGTGCAATATATTTGCTCTTATCAATTGCTTTTATCGTTCATTTGTTCTTGTGATGGGTGCGCTTCCATGTTTAGTAACCCCCACCTTTACTATCGGTGGCTTGCTCCAATAAATCAAAAATAAAATCATTTTTTCAATCTCAAAATATACATATATGTATATGTATGTTTTTAATTACCCCATAGGTCTAAGTTATCTTTATCCATTTAATCACCCGCCAACTACCTATATTCGGTTATTTATTTTGCATTTTTTGTGACCTTTTTGAATAACCAAATACATATAAAGAAAATGCCAACAATGTAAAACATACAAAAGCTGTTCACTAATCAAACACTTTAGTATGTGAATTAAGTTTGATAAGAATTAAGTCTGATACCGAAGAAGAAGAAAAAAAAAAAACATTGTTTAACAACACGTCTATGTATGTGAGAACATACGAAAATCGACAACCTTGACTTTACTATCAACAAAATTGTTATAATGTACGTAAATGCAGAACACATACTTTAAGAAAACCAACAGTAAGAAATAAGATATTGTATAATCGTTTTGAATTTTTACTTCCTCCCCCAAAACGCTGGCATATAAAATATGTAATTGTTTATATTTTATTTACTTTCACTCTTCATTCATTGATAAGATCAAAACTTTGCAAAAAAAAAATATATATATATATATCAAATATATAAATTAATGTTCCCGAAACACTCCACACGTAGACGGAAGATATGCGTAATCAAGATCGTTAATTTTATTCGGTTTAGGTGATAACGGCAAAAATGTTGATAATTTTAATATATAGATATATTTTTTTTGTTTTGTTTTGTTTTATCTTAAAGTGATTAGATTTTCAAGACATAATAAGTTCATAAATATGAGTAGTTAGCTATATGGGCAAGGTACGCAAGACGCGTGTGGGTGCACAAAGATGAAGCTATAAAAATATTACATTGAATGACGTCATACGATTTGTGTGTAAAAACAATATTAAATGAAACTGCTCCGCAAATATTTGGTTTAGAGAAAAAACGTAAACAAAAAATGGAATTAAAGGGGTTTTGTTGAATTTTGAAACTGCATCGATATTTGAATGCAGCCAATTTAGAATTACATATGACTGGGCAACACCGAATGTCCTGCAAGCTGGAATAGTAAAATATAATTTAATTAAAATCACAATAGAATTTAATTTTATTTAATCGCGTAGAGTTTTGCAAATAACTATTAAATTATGCAAACATAGACAGAATTCTATTTGTTTTCAGTTTGGAAAATTAATTATATTGATGTAGTGTTAGGATAAAGGGTTCCTCAGGGTAGATGTACACAATTTAATTGTTTTTTGTTTCAGTGAGTACACTTTTTAGTTTTAAGATGGAGGGCTCCTATTTCCTAGAAATTCTATTCCAGGCCTTACTGAATGCCAATTAAATTTCATCTCTTAAGAAGTTTTCAATGCTACCTTTTTTCTGCGAATATATATTCATATTCGTACTATTTAAAGAATTTTTGCTTTTAGAAATACCAAAAATGACCCTTTAACAGAGTTCTATCCCGTGCCACAATTGCAGTATTTTTTGTTTTAATAATCACAAGACTTAAATTACCGTCCGTCGGGTATTTAACTACTTTATCTACAATCCTAAGGGACATGGTAAGGTTAGTTGGATAGGACAGCGGAGGGAATCAATGGCATAAACAGGTTTGGTGGGTGAAGTGGGAAGATGGGAGACGATCACTTTTGTCGCGTTTTGTGAACGTGACAAACTCCAAAATAGGCGAAACTGCTCTTTCTTTAAGAAAGACCAAAGCAACAATATTACAAACAACATTACAGAACATCAATTTCTCAATTGCAATTGTAAGAGGTAATGTACCTCTAACATAGTCTATCTGTTATACGACTTAACCCGGATGGTTCCAAGTACCTTTTCTCGTTAACCTTGCCGTCTTCCATGCGATAAAGTTCGATGTATTTTGATGCCAACTTGACAGGTGTAGCATTTTGCGGCTTCCGAGAGAATATAATTCGTTGGCCCGACAAATTCATAAGGGAGGTATTGAATTTCCCTTCTCCGAGGATTATAAGCTTGGACTGACTTCTTGTATGTCGCTTCTAATCGTTGGCCTATCTATACTCTAAGTTGAGTAGTGGAGGGTGCTTAGACGACAAAGAGTTCCTGAAACCTACATACAAATGTTCATGATGCCTCTTTAGAGTCTTTAGTCTCTACTGCAGTTCTAAATTATCTTTGTAAAAGGAAATGTGACGGACTCTAAAGTACATCCGTTGCGATGGAGCCATAATAAGCGAGGATCAAATTTCTCTGCAACGAACTCATGATGTTTGGGTTAATGTTTTGAAAGCGATTAGTGTACCGCTCCGACCTATTCCGGACATTAATTTAAATGGAAAAATGATTCCCAAGTAAGAAGAGACCATCTTGAATCTATGAAGCGGACAGGGAAGATTCTTTGATTTTCTACGACCCTAAGTTGAAAAGTACGCAATATTGAACAAGATATAAAAAGTTGGAGACAAGCTTACAGCAGATTGAGGATGCTTCGTATGACACTAGGATTAACGAGATTGATCGATTTAGAAGCTCAAAGATCCCAGGAAACCGATCCGATTCAAAGTCGAGTTTAATAAAAGCACGCATAAGGTAGATCAACGACTGTAAACAGAGCAACGGGGACTGACTGTTTGGTAAAACATCTTTCTACCATTATCCAATAATATTCTCCAACATTGTGAACCGTGTTTTAGTTAAACGGAATTATTTCATTATTCGCGCCATGTGTCATTTCATCGGTATTACTGCTGCTAAGGACTCAGCAGCCTAGGAGCAAACAAAACCAACAAACTATTACCACAGAAACTAATGAGACACCCACACAAAACATTTACCATAGCATAACCCCTGCAATAAAGATTAAAAATATCTTCACCCCCAACGATTTTTGTTATTTTTTTTTTTTTATGCCAAATATCTACCCACAAAAAATATTAAATCGAAAATGAAATTTTCAAATTGAATCGCATTCTAGCCAATTAATTAAAAAAATCGCACACAATTAATTGGAATTGATGCCGCGCATACTTGCTGAACAGAGTCCAATGAAGTTAATTTTATTTTGATTTTTCATCTATAGCCAACCCACGTAATTAGTGGTGACATGAAATGTAAATTATTAATAATAATAAAAAAAAAATTGCACACACATCAGCACACTCTATACAAATATGTAGACAATTTAGATCAACGTGTGAAGAAATTATTTGGATAAATATTCGTGACTGCAATTAAAAGCAAAAATGCATTAAAAAGACAAAAAAAAAAGTGACACATTTTATTACCGCAGAATTAATTTTCCTCTCTTTTTTTGAGTATTTTAAAATGTTTTAACGAACAAATTACGCTTGGAATTAACCTTTGGATTGTTATCTATGTGTTAAATAATTCTTCTCATTAACAATCGAAGCAGTTTTGAATTCGAACACTCGAACTTTTTTGAATGAATTAAATCATTGTTTATTGACAGTTTTCGCGTGGTATTTGTTCACATGTTAACAATTGTTAATATTTTCATGCATATACAGAACATTTCTGGAATTAAGGAATGTTAATAAAATACAATATGTACCTAGATATCTAGATATGTGGGTAAATAGTGTCTTTTTTTTGTCACACTTTGTTAGTAACAGATAACTAATTTTATTAATTTATAGCAAATGAAATAGAGTAAGGAGCGCGAAAACCGGCATAAATTAACTCTTCTCACGATAAATGGTAGAAAAGACTTGTATCAGTTAGGAAATTCCAAAAATTACAATCGTCATACATTTTTGACCGCAAGCAAGAATTGTTGGACACAGATTAGTTAAAGCATAATGTATGCTGTTAATCAGTAGATAGGTATTAATCACGAGAATGGCTCGTGGTTGCCTATGGAATAAGGCCAAATTTTGTCGCAAGTGTGGTCACATTCGCACCTAAACAATTAAGATTTGCAGATTTGATTAAATGATGGCATTTACTCGGACTTCTTGAATGAAGGAGTGCCTAAAGGGTCCATACTTTTCCCAAGTTTTTCGATTTGATTTTTTGACGACCTAAACTAAAGACTACAAATATTGGTTGAGGAAACTCGGTCGACAGTAAGTAATTAATCAAGCATTAACAGATCTTTGTAAAGTACCCATGTGGGGTTATGGCAATCTTAAGAAATATCGACTTTTGAATGTTGCAAACCCGGTTTCCTTAAAATTGATTTACCTTTTCTAAGCAAAGATTACATAACCTTTCATAGGTAAAGTACTCAGTTGAAAAAACTGAAAATTTTGTAAAATGACTTTCTCCGCCCATCTGACGGTAAATTTGTTAACTAAAGGGTGATTTTTTAGCTGGTTTGGTTTTGGCAACACTGGTTTTGACAGCTGACGTGTGTTTAGTACCTTGTGTCACTGTCAAACAGCTTCAGTTTGGTTTGCAATTTAACCATGGATCGTCTTACAAATGAACAACACTTGGAAATTATTGAAATTTATTATCAAAATTAGTGCTCTGTGAAAAATGTGAAAATCCGCTGTTTTATCAAAAAATTGTGTTCAGCGATGAGGCTCATTTTTGGTTGAATGGGTACGTAAATAAGCAAAATTGCCGCATTTAGAGTGAAGATCAGCCAGAAGCATTGCAACAGCTACCAATGCATCCCGAAAAAGCCACTGTTTGGTGCGGTTTATGGGCCGGCGGCATTATTGGGCCATATTTCTTCAAAGATGATGCGAATCGCAGCGTTACTGTCAATGGTGAACGCTACCGAGCGATGATAACAAACTTTTTTTTGCCCGAAATGGAAGTTCTTGACTTGCATGATATGTGGTTTCAACAAGACGGTGCCACATGCCACACAGCACGCGAAACAATGGCGCAATTGCGAGGCGAGTTTGGTGAACAGTTAATTTCACGTTTCGGGCCGGTCAATTGGCCGCCTAGATCGTGCGATTTGACACCATTAGATTATTTTTTGTGGGGGTATGCCAAGGCTAATGTGTATAGGGACAAGCCCGCTTCGATTGACGCACTGGAAGCCAACATCCATGCATTCATTCGTGAGATACCGGCCGATATGTGTGAAAGAGTATGCCAAAATTGGACTCAGCGGATAAGCTACCTGAGACGCAGCCGCGGTCAACATTTGCATGAAATTATCTTTAAACATTAAATTGCAAGGTTCAAACTATCGATTCAAATAAATATTTCATTCATTTTTTCGAATTTTTTGTGTTTTTTTTTTTAAAAAAGTACTAAACCTCTTAAAAAATCACCCTTTACAAAGGTATCTGTATACGAAAACACATTTTGCAGGTTTAAAACAAGCAAACTTTAGAAAACGCTTCTCTTAAACAATACCTATCTGAAAGCATCTCAGGGAGCTCTTTTGGGTTTATGGTAGCGCCTGCCCTAAAAAATGAATATTGTAAAACGTGATCCATTTCGAGAGTGGAACTATACGAACGGGAATATGAACACATTTGAAGCGAGTTAGTGAGTAAGAGTAAAATTTTTAATAAATTAAAATTATGACCTTCAAGTATGGATAACCAAGTGTCTACTTTAAGAAATTTGGTACTTCTAACTGGTTCATACATATCATTCACCATTTGGAACTTGCGAAAAGAGACATTTTTCTTCGTAGAATCAAATGCCGTCGACCATTTCAAGTCTTTCAGATAAGATTTTTGAGACTTCGTTTTTCGATACGGAATCTTTCATTGTCGCACTATTGAGCATCATAATAGGGATTAAGCTTAAACCAAACGTGAATAATATACACCAGTGTTTAATTTAAACCTCGTGTCAAATTCGGTCTCATGACATTTAAGTCTAGAAAAAACTAGAAAGAGAGGGTTTTATAGAATTAAAAATGAAGTTTTCGCTATGTCAAACATTAGAAAGTCAATGAACAACTGTTCTTAATGTTTATTAGGACTTCAGAAGCGTCGTCCAAAACTCCATAAAAAAAGTGATAGTGCGGGAAATTATAACAAATAATTGCAAAATTATGGGCTTCAGAATAAAGGCAACGAGCTGGAAAATGCGATAAACCAGCACTTACAAAGACTTGAGCGAAACGAAGGGTTTATAAGGTACCCTTATATGCAGGGTACAACTTTTGCTTTGAACTCGTCTAAACAATTCTATCAGACAAAATATATCGGGTGATGAAAGAAAAAATGTTTCTCGAATTTTGAATGGAAATAAAATATTTAAGATTTTCAGAAGATGACAAACACGTTGAGAGGCGAGATTCCATTTACTGGATTTCCGCGAAAAACATGAATGTACACATTTAAGTCCAGCAACACTGTATATGCGATAACGAAGCAAGAAACCGTACATTTGTAGCACAATTTTTTAATATATTTTATGTGGGTACAGTGGCTCAGTGGATAAAGTGTTGAACCACTAAACTAGGGCTGATAGGTTCAAATTTTCCCCAGAACTACCTCAAGTCTGACTAACAAAACTTTCATATGTACTTTCTTTAACTGAAACTGCTATTATAATATTTGATTTGTCGCAATCTACAAGATTAAATTAAACGACTCAAACAAGAATTCTCCGATATTCATTTTCCGTTTAAGAAAAATAAGATCAAAACGACCACGCCGGTTGATTACTCGAAAACAACGTGAAGGATAAAACTAGTCAAGGCACCGATTACCTGTACATATGTACATTACAACTTCAACAATCACTGCAAACATTTAATCTGAACTTTGAGTACCTAATTAGTTTGTCAATTTATTAAATGTATTTATCGAAAGCTTACCTTTAGTTTAAACGATTAATCAGTATCCGGTCAAGAGACTTATAAATTTTATACAAAAAAAATTGTCTATAAAAGATATATCCAAATTGTTATGTTTTATGTTTTAATATCAAAACTGGACGTTTCAGTTGCGGTTAAAAAAATAATTATTTTTTTAAATGTTGGTCTCTCCTTTTTATTCACTCCTGATGTAAATCCAACAAGAATGTCCCATATATAAGTAATAACAAAGAACGTTTGTCTTTTGTCAACAATCAATAGAATTTGAACAAGTTCAACATTATCACTAACAAAATTTAACTTTAACTGTTGTTCACCGTTTGTTTAACAATCATTGCAAAAATTCGCATAACTTTTTGTTGTTGTTTCTACAACAAGTTATTTATTTATCAAAAAAGTAACGTAGCGCAGCAATAAGAAGAAAATAAAATAAATGTTTGTTATCACGATAACACTCCTCTGTATTATTTTATTTTTTAAATTATTTTTTTTTTTTTGTGGAACAGATAAGCTCTCTTTCAGTTTGAAGGTTCTTTGGGAATATTAATCTTTTTTTTAATTATTTTCTTTAAATGTTTGCCATTTATGCAGTAAAGACAAAAAGCTAGTCCTTTCGCGCGCCAATCTTCACCAGAACGTTGTTCACTTTCGATTTCATTTTTTTTTTTTCTTCACTTTTCCATGTTATCGATCACTGATAACACTCAATCGGTGACGGTTTGAAGTTAGCGAATATATCTGAGTAAATTTTTATGATTTATTTTTTAACAAAAAACAATTTGAAAGCCGCTTTTACCGGGTGAATGATATTTTATTGTGATAAACCGCCGATAATTTATCCAAGTTTAAATTCGAAAAGAAAATGCTTTGCAAATTTGCCGTTGTCGTCGGAAATAAAAATATACACAACAAAAAAAAAATAAAAAATCTTTAGCAATTAGTTATAAAGATTTTTCTCAACATCTGTATTCTTATACTTTTTAGTGTTTAAATTTTCCGCCACGGCACGGTCGGTCAAGACGAGACGAGACGACAAACAGAGTGCGTATATGCATTCAAGAACGGAAACTTTCGGTATGGTTCTAAATGTTATTTAAACTTCGATTTGGACTCCCTAGCGTGTGCGACATTTACACAGGCACACAGATACAAATACAAATGCAAAGTAAAATGTCTGTGTTGTATTGTGCCGAAATCAAAAACTGTTTTCAAAACACGAAGAAGAAGACCGCTTTGTTCCTACTGCTGCCGCCGCACATATGTAGATGATTTCGAAAAAAAAAACACACACACAAATTTTCTGAACGTTTTTAGTTAGTAGTGGTGTAGTATTGAGTGTGCGCCTAGTATACACTCTCTGACATTTAGTATACACTCCGGCAGGGCTGGTATAGATAAGGGTGCGAAGGAGAGAACCACACACAGAAGCACAGAAGACGAATGAAATCGAAAGGAAAGTTGTAGTAGATACATGACAAAGCAGCAACAAGATGTTGTGTTTTTGCGAGGGAACCTCAGAACATATGTGCCACACTGACGCACAGAAGTCGCAGGTCGCAGGTAGTAGTAGTAGTGGTAGAAGTATAGTGCGATGGCAGTATCAGAGCTCAAACTTGAGGGGTAGTGTTACACACAGTTTCGATAAAACGCTTAACACTACTAAACGGAAGCAGCGAAGAGCATACAGAAGCTTTGTTGGAGCTTTGCAGTAGGTTCGCTGACATATGTTGATGATTCAGCGAGAGGGAGCATGCGCCCCTAAATTATTACTCACTGATTCTATTCGAAGTTCGAATATATTTTATTCAAGTCAAGTGTTGGTGGTAGTGGTGCGAGCGCCTAAAATGAAAATTGATATGGCACCATGGGGGTAAGGCAGCTTTCTTGATGATGATGGTGATGTGATGACGCTGTCGGTTTTTTTGGAGAATATCGGCAGTCGCCACTGTTGATTATTTGGATTAGAATTAATTGTGTAGAGGACATTGCCTGTTGGGTGTGATTAGTGAAAGAAAGCCGGACAAAGGTTGATATGCAGGGTAGACATGTTGAAATGGAAGCTTTGCAATTTATTAGAACGTTGAACGAAAGTGATCGCAGGACTTACTTTATTTTGCACCAATTTTCTTGCGGCAGCTACACTGATTTGTGGAGGAAACTTCTAGTCTAATATCTACCTACACAAGGCACGAATTTATTATTTAAAGGGGAAGATCAAGGTATACATATTTTCAGTCAACTGCTAATTTATTCTGTGTGTGCTTATGCCCAACTTTTAATAACATGTATTGCCCTCTGCCGTGTATTTGTTAACCGCTTAACACTTTGTCTAGCGTGTTTTCAATAGATTTGACACAAAGCAAAGCAGAACAGAGCAAATAGAGAAAATTTCTCGCAAATGACGTCGGGCATTTCTCAGATTAAATCAGCGTCTCAAAGTTAACTAGGAGATACCAACGGCCGTACTAATAATCAAATTTAGTCTGGCAGTTAACTTAAAGTCTGTACACTTTCCTAAATCCCTGTAGCAATAAACAAATTTAGTTGTCGGATAATCCTTAACTGTAACTGTTAAATGTTAATGGTCAGAAAGCCATGTTTATGTCTAACATTAACTCTAATTTTCATTCTGTCATAATTCATTCGGCAACGGAATGTTGCCGTGTATCACTTATTTTTTGCATCAAATAGAAATGCATATGATAAATACAAAGCATAAAGAAATAGTCCAATTAGCGCAGGAAAAGGATACAAATTGTGAATTTTCGTAACAAATTCAAACAGTTTCATTTTGTACAAATTAATATTTAACTGAACGTATATCGAAGTAATTCGAAGTGCTACATTTTCCGTTCCGAATGGGTTCCAAATTTTCCAAGATATTTCTTAACATACTTCATGCGATCAGAACTTCTGGTAGGCCTTCCGCATATGTTGCAACATTTGTTTTCTACACAAAACCAAGCACAGTGTCACATATATTTCGAAAAATTAAAAGCACTAAGAGGTATGAAAAAAATTATTTCACTTAAAGCCCGATGGCAACACAAGTCACATTGACAGAACTCAAATCCTGACACACCGAACCGATTTGTTGCTTCATTCGTTTCTACACCTATGCCGAGCACCAAATTCTCCACCAGGATTTTTTATTTTGATGTGTGTGCCATCAACTGCTCCTATTCATTGGGCAAATTGTGCAATTCTGTTAAAAATTGATTTTTTATAATTTTTCCCTTTTCGAGAGGTTACCGATTCGTCAACTAGCATTAGATCCGTAAAAATATCTTCGTCCCGACTTGAATTCATGTTTAATTACTTAATTTCCTCACCTTATTTTCAAAATACCACTGCTTGAAAACAATATCAGATGTTTTGACAAATAGATTTGACGGCAAATGTAATAGATTCAAAAAAAAGTCCTCGCACTAGTAAAGGTGGAGGTCAAATTATTTATGCATTTAACATTTCAAATATGCTGTACATTTTAATTTAAACTTGCAGTCAACTAATAGTCGACATTAGTGTTTGATTATCAGTAAGGTGCGATCCGATGGTCATCCAAACTTGTCATCCGGATGGCATCCTGACCTATGAACTTATCCTAAATTGAACATCCCGTCGGAAATAGGGAGTTTTCTGACGTCAGCATCAAGTTTGGATGACCGTCTAATCGCACCTTAAGTTGTGGGTTCTAGTACTTATCTATCACCGGGTACAGCGGTCTCGTCAAACCTGACTAATTGAGTCTCAGAGCCATATCATGAGTCGCTCAGAAGAAAGACGTACGCTGTCATCAAGGCTTTTGGTGTTATTTTTCGGGTAAGGATTTTTCAGGACTAGACGAGCTGTTTCAAAATAAATTGCAGCGTGAGAACCTGGGGCCGATTCCAGCTCTTACGTACGTCATTGTTCGTTCATGGAACCGGCGGTTGTGCATTCGGTGTAACTTCCCGACCACGTAAAGAAATTAGATTTAATGAAAATATAAAAGACGAGGATATTGGGTAATTTCCTTTTATGATATCCTGGAAGATACGAACGCTCTTGGCCGCAAGTGTTACTCGCAATGTTACCTGGAATAGTCTTCAAAATAGGAAACAAAGAAATGATAATGGGGAGAGTGCAATTAATGGGCGCACCAAATCATCAACATCGAAATCAACCACTCACTGTCTGATAGTGAATTTGAATTTGTAAAAATTTAATTTAAAGATTCGCACGTGTTGACACTTGCTACACCGTGCTGCCATCTTGAAGGTTGCCAACATCAACGATCCCTTCATCAATGTCAACGGTTTCTTGATAGTCAACGGACGCAGTCTGTGAAAGCGAACCCAAGGACATCAAATGGGTCAGTGCTGGACATTTGTACCTTCACCACTATCGGGAAGATCCACCCATTTCTCTGGTGGCCGGCTGCCAAAAAGATTATTGTGTCTGCCCTCTCAGCCGATGCACCAATTTTCGTGTGCGGCCCATCAATTAACTATTAGCCAAGGTTATTAACAGAATTGTTAGAGGTTTAACGATCGTCTTGCACGTAAAGACTGCCATCCAAAATACTGTCGATGGTCCATGTGGCAAGTTGTGGCGTGAAGGCCGCGGTGCTGCCCAAAACATTATCATTACCATTTGGCATGGTCTTCCATGAACAATAAATGAACAATTCCACAATAAATATAGAATTCCTTTATATAAATTAATAGATAAATGAATAAATAAATGTAATTACTTAATCAACAACAAATAAAAAAAAACAGGGACTTAACCTACCGTGTATGAATTTTAATATCCAAAAATTTCATTGGTTTACTTCTGCTTTAAGTAATCGGCGCTAAGATTCAACCCATCTCTACCGCAGGCAGGTAGTTGTCAATCATCCATTAATTTTTGTTTTGTTTTTTTATAAACAAAAGAAAGCCTTCGAGCAATTTCCATTCATCAGCAATAAACAATTGAAATCATGAAAAGACAATTCACATCTAAATACAAAAAAAAAAAAAATCAAACCTAATTGTTATGACACACCAACCCAAGCCATGCGCACAGCATTGTGATGATATCCTGAGCTCGCGCCCACATGTGTTCAACATCGGGTCCATATTGTGCCAAAAAACATTATCTTGTAGTATCAGGCTTCAAATGTAGAATAAACCGATAAAATATAAAATACAACTACACCACTGCCATATAAAACTACCCGAAGGAAACAATCATCAACAACAAAAAAAAAAAAAACAAAACAGAATATCATCCTTGGGTGCAATGAAACTCACATCCACACATAACATGTGTGTGTAGAAAAAAATGTGTGCTATATGTGCGTGGGGTACATATGGAAATTTCAGTACCTATTCGACCTCCTATATGCAATGCGTGTTGAGTGCATATCGATGCACTCGAAACATTGCTGGATTGTGTTTTTTTTTTTTTTTGTCTGTTTTTGTTTTCTTTTTGACTCTTAAAGTCACCGAGAGGAGTTTTGAGATATTGAAGCGCGTTTAAAACTAAAGAATTGGATGAGAGTTGCTGCTGCAGAGGTAGCATGAAATGGGATATTTAAAATTCCATCTGTTTATCGTTATACCAACGGGGTCTTAAATGTTGCACTTCGGCAGGGAGTCAGAATCAGCAGAATTACAATAAAAAATATTCTCCGAGTATGTATATTTTCAGACCATGTGTGGTGGTGGGTTTTGTATCATTCGAATTGAGTTCTGAGATTTGATTTTTTATTCCGAATTCGAAAAGGGATTTTGGGATCGCAAAGTGAAATGACCCCTGGACATTGTGTTATCAATGTTTGTAGATGATGGTGCTTTCTAAACTGCTCTGAGGCTAATTTAATGAAACTATTTTATGGGAAATTTATGCAAGAAAATAGGTATTTTATTTACTTTTTATAGTGTTCAACATCTTTAGCTAGTTCTGAATTGTTTATAATTGAATAAAGACGAAGAAAAGATCTATTATTTATTTCTATTTACTGAGAAACAAATTTGAACACAACACTGATCCCCTGAAAAGTCTCCGTGCTCACATTGGCGACAACAATGCGATAAATACAGGCCTGAAGGAACTTTAAGTTTTTCAATAGTATCTAAAGGGTGATTTTTTAAGAGGTTTAGAATTTTTTTTAAAAAAAAAACACAAAAAATTCGAAAAAATGAATGAAATATTTATTTGAATCGATAGTTTGAACCTTGCAATTTAATGTTTAAAGATAATTTCATGCAAATGTTGACCGCGGCTGCATCTCAGGTAGCCCATCCGCTGAGTCCAATTTTGGCATACTCTTTCACACATATCGGCCGGTATCTCACGAATGAATGCATGGATGTTGGCTTCCAGTGCGTCAATCGAAGCGGGCTTGTCCCTATACACATTAGCCTTGGCATACCCCCACAAAAAATAATCTAATGGTGTCAAATCGCACGATCTAGGCGGCCAATTGACCGGCCCGAAACGTGAAATTAACTGTTCACCAAACTCGCCTCGCAATTGCGCCATTGTTTCGCGTGCTGTGTGGCATGTGGCACCGTCTTGTTGAAACCACATATCATGCAAGTCAAGAACTTCCATTTCGGGCAAAAAAAAGTTTGTTATCATCGCTCGGTAGCGTTCACCATTGACAGTAACGCTGCGATTCGCATCATCTTTGAAGAAATATGGCCCAATAATGCCGCCGGCCCATAAACCGCACCAAACAGTGGCTTTTTCGGGATGCATTGGTAGCTGTTGCAATGCTTCTGGCTGATCTTCACTCCAAATGCGGCAATTTTGCTTATTTACGTACCCATTCAACCAAAAATGAGCCTCATCGCTGAACACAATTTTTCGATAAAAAAGCGGATCCTCGGCCAGCTTTCCAAGAGCCCATTCACCAAAAATTCGGCGTTGTGGTAGGTCGGCTGGCTTTAGTTCTTGCACCAGCTGTATCTTAAAAGGCTTTACGCCCAAATCCTTCCGCAAAATTTTCCACGTAGTGCTGTAACAAAGGCCTAACTGCTGGGAACGGCGCCGAATCGACATTTCGCGGTCTTCTGTCACACTAGCTGATACGGCCGCAATATTATCTTCAATACGCACAGTACGTAAACGTGTTGGTGGTTTAATGTCCAACAAAGTAAATTTGGTGCGAAATTTGGTCACAATCTTCCGAATAGACTGCTCAGAAGGTCGAGAATGCCGATCATAAAATGGAAGCAGCGCGCGATGAACATTTCGAACCGAGCACGAATTTTGATAGTAAAATTCAATAATTTGCAAGCGTTGTTCATTTGTAAGACGATCCATGGTTAAATTGCAAACCAAACTGAAGCTGTTTGACAGTGACACAAGGTACTAAACACACGTCAGCTGTCAAAACCAGTGTTGCCAAAACCAAACCAGCTAAAAAATCACCCTTTATTACCCAACTATAAACCCAACTCACCTTGAAATTGTCACATTGTCAGCTCCATGGGAGTGTTGCCGTGCAAATCCTGATCCAAATGTTAATCTTACTGTCTTTCAAAGTCTCGTCACACAAATCTTTAATCTGTCTGTACCAACCAAATCTGTTGCAATTCGTATTAAAAGCTGGCCTTGGTTTACTTCGGAGGTATTAGATGCAATTAAAACTAAGAGGAAAGCATATGGTAAATGGAAGCACAGGCGAAATAATAACAATTGGCTTTTATATAAAGTTGCGCGTGATTATACAACAACTTTAATTCGTACTGCGAAGAGAAACTTTTATGCCTCTAAGTTAAACCCTGCACTATCTTCAAGAAAGCTTTGGTCTAACTTGCGAGAAGTCGGTGTATCCGGTAAGAAGAAAGATATTAAGTGTAACTTAGATCCTGATGTTCTCAACTGGTATCGCTACTTTTAATTTTAATGAAAACTCAGTGGCTTCAGTTCCAAGTCTGGAAGACTTTACGGTTGTAACAGAAAATGAAGTTTTTAAATGTTTAAATGCTATCAAGTCCAACTCTATTCGTGACGACGGTATACTAATCCGTTTTCTTAAATCGCATTTAACTGATATTATCAATCACTGCATAATAACATCGACTTTTCCCCAATCATGGAAAATAGCAAAAGTCTTACCTATCGCAAAAAAAGCTAATCCCACATCTATCGGAGACTTGAAACCAATAAGTGTCTTACCATGTCTATCCAAGGTCTTCGAGAAACTTTTGAAGATGAAAAACTTTTTGATCTTAAACCTGTGGAGCAAGGTGCTCCTCAGGGATCGAGTTTAGGGCCGATTTTGTTTTGTCTATTTATTAATGACCTGCCGTCTGTATGTAAAAATGCAGCTCTGCATCTCTATGCTGATGACGTTCAGCTTCATTTAGCTCTACCAATTAATGCCGTTACTAAACTTGCTTCTCTGATCAATGAAGATCTTAAACTGATCCACTGTTGGTCTCAGGTTAATGGCCTCTCACTGAACCCAGATAAGTCGCAGTTTATTGCGATCTCTAATAAATCCTTTGACGTCAACATGTTACCGGATTTATTTCTATCTAACAGTAAACTTCAATCCGCGGAGAATGTCACTAGTCTGGGTTACGTGATCAATCGTAATTTATACGATACGATTCATACTTACATGGTGATTGGTCGAATCTACGGGTGTCGTCGTAAACTAAAGCTCTAGCTTCACCCCCAATGAGACGCGGCGGAGGCTAATACTTACTTTGGTGCTGCCAATTATAACGTACACTGAAGTAGTCTATTGCTCCCTTGACTCCTTATCTCATCGTTATTTTATTGCCTAACATTTATCCTCCTGTTTCAATTTATTGTTTTATTAGTTTTAAGGTTAATTTTGAAATTTTTCAACTAATTGTAAAGTACTAAGTGTCACAACAGACGTATCTACTTTTTAGCTGGTTTTCAGGAAGAAGAAGAAACAATCGATTTTGATGAAGGGCTTCTCTAGTAAAAAAAAAAACAAAAAAAACCATAAGACCAATTTGCAAGCTACATTAAGTGAAAGTTGAATTTGTCCCTATATCGCCTTGCTATGTACTTTCGATAGGCGGTCGCCTTAAAAACATTAATAACTTCAAAATGTCAATGTGAAACTATAGGCAACCGCTACTATCTATGTTAAGCTATAAAAAACAGAGCTAAGACGCCAGTTTGGGCTATTGCTATATTTCGTCCTTATTACGAAGAAAAGATACTATGGCAGATACTATCCAGCGAATATATAACATTGGATCAGCCAAGAGGACCTATGAATTTTAGCTGGAGAAAAACCTTAAGTCGTAATGACAAGAAGCAACGTCGTTTTTGGGATCGTAGAAGATGAAAAACTGACTGGTGCAACCCCGTCTATTCTGATGAGACTGGTTCTTCCTTGGCGTGGCGGAGGTTGGGTTATCACTCTTTCAATGTTGCTGAAAGACATTGATAACTGGTTAAATCGCTAAATGGTAGGTAGGTAGTAGGACGGTTCGTAACTTTTCCTCGTTTGACAATCAAACTCTGAATCTATGCGGAAGAAGAAAGTATTCAGTGTGTGTTCAGTTCTTAGCAAAACCAACCCATAAATCAACCAATCATAATAAATTCATCTTAAAAAATTGTACTCATTTTCTACAGGCACCGGCCTTACAGAAACTACATTATTTTAAATTTGTGGTTAAGAAATTAAGGCAAAGATATGTATTTTATCTTTTGCAAGGTGGCATCTGTTCTTATCTTCAAAGTCGTTAGGTTTATATGTTTTACCTATTATTGAAGGGAGTTTCAGTGAAGATCTGCATTTGTAGTTGCAACTAGTTAAGTTTTAACCTGATATTGATGATTGGTAGGTCACAATATCTGCTCTAGGCCTAGGAAATGAAATAACAACTAGTCTAAGACAAGATAACAAGACATGCAGTTTATTGTCCTCGAATCTATTGTATGTCTTTTTCAAAATCTACCTGCCTAAGAGCATTTAGATAATTTCAGAGAAATTCAGAGCGAAGTTTGTAAGTGTCTAACCTTTTTTTAATGCTTCTTGACGGACGGAAAATTGTTTAATTTTCAAACGTGTTCAGCATTCACTACTTCGGTTAGAAGTAAAATATTGTGCTCCCTTTGCCAGGGAGCTTATCAATATCATGATAAGTGGCAGCCAATTGGTCTAGTTCATGTAACAAGAACTAAACCTACATCCATAAAATTGGCGAGGCATTGTGTCTCCGAGAGTTTTCTAACACCTCTCCTTAGTTTCCCAATAAAACAAATGAATAGGGTCAAAACACCGCAGATTGAGGGCAACAAACGCTGCTTTCGATAGGGTCTATCGACCAATATGAAAGTGTTTTAGTGTTAACCATAGAATAGATTTAAAAAAAAATACTTCTACACGTTCGCAAGCAACTTGGTACAATCTCCCACCGGGAAACATTTACAGCAAAACCAGTTTTCTCTTCTCTGACCGTTTTCCTTTTTTGGAATATAATTTCCCATATTCCATATCGTCCTATCTCCGGAGAATCGAAAAAAAAAACAAAAAAAAAATCATAATGAAACCCAATTTAACGTTCATCCCAATTATAATCCCTTAATTATTACCGTCCCATCGCACCGCAAAAGAATATCCTTAATGCAAACCACAAAACATGTATTTTCAGTTTACTTCAAGCACCACACCGTTAAAGGATAATAATCAAATTGAAAAATTGAAGTAAAACTGTCCGTCGTCGTCGTCGCACCCCAAAAACACTAACCCAGACTCATCCCTTTCAACCTTGATTAGAAATCGTGCAAAGTGTCCCATCCCTAAACGTTGTGTTTTTCAAAAGCATACTCGTACTCGTTGTAGGTCGTCGCCATTCACTCGACTAAACAACTTATTATCCTTTCTCTAATTATTTTTCAATCAGAATATCACTCTAAGTCGTATTTGTTAGCACGAGAGAGAGAGAAACAGAGAGAGGTGGGACGACCAACGGTAATTCGGATCATCGATATGAAGGCAGGAAAAAAACCGTACATTTAGATGTGAGAACAAAGGTTCTTCCCTCCTTATCAATTGAATTCAATATGAAGTCATCAATGAAACGATACGACACGACGACGCGGCGGAAAAGAGGACACGAGTACTCGAACTCGTCCTGACAGTTTCACATTTCATTCATTGAAATAAATAAATAAACGATATCTTTGCCTGAAACGTGAAGCCATTACATCAGTTGCTGTTTTCTTTTTTATTTTCTCTCTGTTTTGCCACCTCCTTCACCTACCGCATCCTTCACATAACTTGTTAAAAAAGAACAAAAACTCTCTCTCACACACACACAGCCGATTAGGGGGGTATCGGCGGAAGAGGGGTGGAAATCACTTCACTTAGTTAGAAATTTACTTTTGTTTTCATCTTTTATAAAACCTGTCCATTTGAATTGAATGATCCCGGTCGAATGAGGACGACTGCTGTAAGTTGACAAGGACAACGAGTAGGAATGAATCCAAACCTGAAGTAGGCACTCAGCATCATCATGTTGTAACATTTGCATTTTTTTTTCTACCGCTCCTTTTTATGGGACATGTTTCCATGTCCTTTTTTTCTCTCTCTCTCTCTCTCTCTCGCTTTCCCTTCCCACTCATTGACGGGGATAAAAATCATTGGCAATGTGATTTCAATCCCCAATCCTCTAGTAGACTCGACGGAATCAAAGGAAACTTTTCTGCTTCATCCACTAGCTCGGATGAATGACAGTTGGGTTGTTTGTGGTTGTCGGTTGTCTATGTGGGCGGATGGTTGATGGTATCTATAAGCTTGGCACACACAGGAAGAGAGGAATGGAAAGAAAAATAAGAACAATAATGCCATCCAGGGTTTTTTTTTTTGTTGTTTTGTATCCTAAGAGCATATACCCCCTATATTCCTCGATCTATGGCCCTGAAATTGTTTGGTGTACGTTTTTGCGAGGGCGGAAAACTCAAACGGCAGAAAATACTCACGTGTAAGCACCAGAGGATGATACAAAACTGGTAGGGATTCCAGAAAAAGCAACAGCTACCCTGTCAGCTGTTCGGTGCTCCTGTGATGGAAATGGGTTGCCTTCCCCAAAAAGGAAATAGGTAATTTCATTGTCAAGTGCTGTGTTGGGGTATAATTTGATATTAATACGTGTGAATATTGAATGGGTTTGGAAGGTACATTTTGCGGCTCCACGTGTTTGATGTGAGAACGATTCGGATGCTAAGATTTGGATTCCTTTGTCAACTTACGAGTTTCCGGATCAAGTAAAATGGAAAGTTCCACGCGTGTTGTAATTTTTATATTATTTTATTTCAAAGCGAAGGCTAAGCCTTATTTGCAGTTTCCGTGGTTAGTGATTTCAATTGGTTTCTTTGAAACCATTCACTAAGAGACATGCAAATTAAAACGAAGGAAAGCAGCCACCAAATGGCGTTGAGGAAATAAGTGATGATGCTAGATCCTGCTCTTTGGCTAGTATATCCCTTGGGATGTTCCACTAAGAGCAGAGCCACGTTTGAACAGTTCGTCGGGTATTTTCTTCGACGATCTTGAACTAAGTACTAAATTGCGAACAAATTTTGTTTGTACGTCTAATTGGTTACCGCAAACTTAATTTGGCTAAAAAAACAGAATCTAGGAGGCGAAACGATTTGGATAAATAGTAAAGATCTTCTTAAGATAAAATCGGAGTACGAGCTGCTCATGTTTAAAGAAGGGACCCTAGGAGCCTTCTCGAAAATGCAATGTCAAAAAACTTTTCAACTTTTAGGTCTAAAAACTCTTTGGTGACACAAATTCAACGACACCACTTGATTGGCCTTAGTGACGAAATAAAGAAATGATAGACCCGCAGAATGCAGTAGAGTAGAAGTGTGATGATCCCTATAGCCCATATCAAAACCTCGTCGATTTAAAGGAGTTTATGGTCCATTAATGAACTTAGTTTTCCCGTCCTTCGAAGAAATATGAGAGGGAGCTTCAGCGATGAAGAGCTTAGATGTTCGACACTTACCTCGTCAGCCCCGCAAATCCGCCACCTGATGCGAGCAAAGCCAGGACAACTAAAGAGGAAGTGTTCCTCACCACAAGCAGGTCATGTGGTGGTGTCGCTCAAGCCCAACACATGTAAGTATTTAGCTAAAGCTTGATGGCCCGAAAGGACGACTTCAACCAGCCTGCATTCGATTCTCATGAGAGATTCAAAGAAAAGACGCAAATGTCCGGGAGCAGTAGTTTGGTCTATCTGCACCTATCGCAGTCGCAAACCCGAATGTTGTATTCACGAGAAACCCAAGTTTCAATGGAACACATGACTACAGATGCAGGCGCAGAACATAATGCATAATGCAGCAAGCTCATCAAAGATCTCATTTCCCTGGATGGCAGTGTGACCTAGAACCCAGACTTTCGTCCAAATTCAGAGAAAGCTTGAATTCGAGCATCATCTTGGACAAGGTAAAAGGGTTTAGCAGCGCTTTTAACGCAAATGCAAATGATTCTAGCCCCCACTTGTTGTTCACGATATAACACAAAGTCATTAGCCATTAACGCATTAGACGCCAGCACCAGCCACTGTCCGCTTTGTTTATCCCATAACTGGAAGGCTAAATTCATAATATTTTTTTCTTTCCCTATTTATTATTTTTCAAAGTAAGAAGTCCGCAAAAACAAAGACGTTTGTTTTTAACTATGCAAAGTAGTTTAAGAAGGCTGGTAACGAATACATTTCTGATTTTGACGCATGTTTATTTTACCGCCGCACCTTTACTTCAACATTACTTACATCGTTTCTTCGCAAAAAAATTCCTCCCAAAATATTGAAACCTGCCCAAGATTACAAAATTTCACCTCAAATACCAAGAGTTCCACCTGCAGACAAATCCTATTTGTTCATTTTATGCGATATGAGCTTCACAATTTCCAAAACGTACACATCGCCCCAAACTCGACATTCAAGTGTTTAAATTTCCCGTTTGAGTATCCATCATCTCTTTGAAGATTCCCCTCTTAGTTCAGGAAAACCATCTCCAAGTACAAACAAAACAAAATAAAGAAAAAAAAAAATTCTGTAAGTGGGTGTAAAGTATCTGGCACGTGCCAACGTTTACTTTTCCCCATTCTTGCTACACAGTTGCGCTCTTTCCAATCCCGCCAATTTGAATTCAAATTTAGAATAAATACATACATGCACATTAGAGAAAAAATAGGGGCCAATGGATTACTTCTCTATTTCCTACCCTAGTCCCTTCCTCTTTTCGATTGTAGATTTCACTTAGATTTTTTTTTCTTTTTGCGAGCCTTGTCACTTGCATATTATTTCTTAATGAAGTCACGAATAGATGGGAATTTGTCAATATCACTTTTTTATAACAAAAAAGAGAAGAGTGTTTGAGGGAAGAAAATTCGACAGGAAATACGATTAGCACATGCTGGTACTCGGTTGAAAGGTCGAAGGAGTAACGACTGCCGGCACTTCTTCATGGCAAAAAAAGTTTCCATAAATTTACACCTGTTCCTGTAAAGGTCATGTATTGCTCTCGCAAAAGTGTTTCAGTGGTGGAATTAGCAGAGAGTAGGCTCACGGTACGGTTTTATAAAAAAGGGGGAACTGTTTTACAGTTTAGACTTAAAAGTGTTATTAAAATAATGCAATGTTTAAATGAGAGCTAAAACAACAATTTTAAATGGTTTAATATTAAAATACTTTTATTTAGTCGTCAGCAAATTAACGGTTTTTTTTGTAAGGCATAATACAATTGCCAATCAAACGAGCTCAAACTGCTTTATATAGGCTTAATACACTAGTGATCCTTCATATAATAATAGCCAAGTCAATTTTCTGTCCTTGGCACGGCGTTTCTGTCCGACCCTAAATTACTCGGAAACTGTAGCCTATGAAGCTGAAATTTGGAATATAGGTAGATCATGGCCTAAAAAGATCAAGGCCGAGGGCACTTATTGGAGGATATATTACTCAAAAAAATAATGGTTTTGACATAAATCCAAGTTTCACATAAAATATGGCGCCATCTAGATTGGAGTAGATGATATTTGATATATAATTCAGTACTCCGAATCGAAATTGTGAATTTAAGAGCGCAAAAAATTGTTAAATACAGTTTTGACTTCAATCATGAAGCAAACAAAAATTGTCGTGCCTGAAACTGAAAATTAAAATATATAACATGTTTTTCAGCTTTTAATTTTGTTGGTTTTTATTTAGTCGCAGCATTGCCATATAGAATTTGCAAAATGTAATGCAGATTCGAGTGGAGTAAATATGCAGTTCATTCAAAATCGCTTCTTACGATATCCTCTAGGATCTTTGGCTTATAACGAGTAAGTTTATATTTCTCGACTGAGATAATATCCATATTGTTTTCTTTTAATAATTAACGTACACTAAAGGGATTTTTGGTACCCTTATGAATAAACACAATGCGGGCATTAGGGAGAGTTAAGAATTAGAGGAAAGAAGGATATGCCGATGCACGTTGGTTTTGGATGTCTGTAAACTGTAATGCGCAGGAAAAACAGCGTGGGAGAGCTCGAATCTTTATTTTTCACCGTGCGTCCGAATATAGGCTTAAGGGTGAACTGATGAGAATTCCTGGCATAGCGGGTATTGCGGTTGAATTGTTCCAGAGGTGGAATGCAACTGGCATTCTTGAGCACTTGTTGTGCGAATACCGCTAAAACAATGACAGGCAGGAGACATTACGACGTTAACGAAGAGAGTCAAGTTATTTCGCGCATTTACCGCACATTTTTGAATCCTGTGAAGGAGCTCCAAATATGTAATTGGAGCACCGGACCAGATATGAGCATTATGTTCAAGTTCGGGGGCGAATGAACGCCTTATAAATTCTACCCAGATTAGAAGGGGTCAACTATTTCTTACATCGCTTAAGGAAGCCTAGACATTTCGTAGCGTTCTTGGCGACATCGAATATGTGGTCATTCCAACGAAGGTTGTCATTAACACACATACCGAAAATGGAAAGTCGTTCGGTTTCAGCGATGCAAGTGCCATTCATGGATAATTGCAAAGTTTTGCGGTTTCACTTTAGTGACAGTAGACAGCATTGGGTTTTGGAAGCATTAAATTCTACTCTATTGGTTTTACCCCACTTAAGAATGCTGTCAAGAACAGAATTTAATGAGCTTAACATAAGTCGGCCAATGATGAGGGACGTGTAACCCAAAACCAATATGTGATGCTATGGGTACTGTGATCAGCGAAGGAATAGATTGGATTAAAAAAAATATAATCCTGGCGATTGGAGTATCCACTAAAATAAAGTTTCCCATGCAATGTTCATATTTTCTATGAAAAACAAGCATTCTGTCATCTCAATGTGAGTACAATAAAGTAAGACGCTATATAGGAATAAATATTTTCTTACTTAAAATTGTTAATATTTAGTTGGTTAGTAAAACTAATTTCTATTAACACGGGCTAGGCCGGGCATTCAGCTAGTAACTTAATAATTATTGTTTACTTCTTCTTTAAGAAGCCTCTAACTCAGTACTCTAACTGTAAGTACATGGCCCCTCCGATACATTTTGGTTTCACATTTAGTGGACTTATTTTGGCAGGGAGCCTCGGCACAGACCGCTCTATTGTAAATATTCAGAGACTGATATTTGTCTGCCAGCTAACGAACTTATAACCTTGTTTTGATTAAAAAAAATTCGAAAGGCTATAGAGTGGCCAAACACAAGTGCCATTACTACGTGTTTATTCCTTGAAACACTCGACATCATTTAGGGTTATAGATGTACACATGTAAGTCCCTGTACGAGCAATAACCACATGACTAAGTTGTGCACTTAACTTCTACTTCGATTATCTATCAGTTGATATTGAATTATTCCCATTAAATTTAACGCTACAATCATCATTTTCGATCAATTTCGAAGTCAAAAAACAGAGCCACACGAAATGTGAATCGTAGGAAATCCACAGACATACATAGACATTAGGACAAATGAAAAATACTGTACATAATGTTAGGATACCCTTCTCAAATTCGTTTCGATTAAGGATGTTACTTAGATACCAACGTATCTGTTTTTTTTTTATTTCTGGGTTGTAATATGTATAATGATAAATTGATAGATATCAATCTTTTGACGCCGGCTGTCAAATTGTAAAAGTTCTGAAAACGAAAACAACAGAGAGACAGAGAGAGAGAGATAGAAAGTAGCAAAACCAAACTACGAAAAATTGGTAAGGTTTGAAGGATTTGTTTAGTGTAGGAGGAATCCATTCAGTTGTCTATTAATGCATGTCATTCATTGACACATACTTCGTGTGCATGTTGAAAGCTTCTATGCTCATGAGGAGGAGGAAGATTTTGCATACCAAATAATTTATTTATTATTGAGTGATGTGTGTATGGTTTTACAATGAACATAATGTGTATACCAAGATATTTATTATATTTTGATTTCCAAGCGAGAACAGTACAGGAAAAGATACCGCAATTGCGGTGTCACCAGTACTAAGTGGTCACCAGAAAGTAGATATTTATGTAACGACATGATCGATGTATACTGTTTTTAAGAATATTAAAGAATCATAACAGTTGGAAAATCATTTTTTGGGAAGTCAGCACAAAGGGTAAGGGTAACTTCTGCAAAATGATGCAAAATAATTTCAAGTTAAAGGCAAAAGTAAAAAAGCCAAAAGAGCAAAAAACTAAACGCAATTTACCAAAAAACTTTCCAAAATAAAAATAAACCCCGCGCTGTTATTTTCTAGAGGTAAAATCATTATATGGAAAAGTGAAATGTTTCGAATGTCCAATTCGGGTTCAGAATTAAGCACTCCAGATCGACCAGGTATATAGAAAAATCCCTCAAGGAAAAACATAATATGTTCTAGCCTTTTTCTTGCGTCTCCGAGGCTTTTGATAAAGTATGGCATACTGAATTGAAACACTAGCTAAAATCAGACCTTTCAAACCCTTTCCCGCCGGGAAAGTATACAACTTTGTTTGTTTATAATTTTTGATTAAATGAAAGAGAATGGATCTTATATTGATAAATGTCAATTATGTATGGAATATAATATCAGGTAAATTTTCGCCTCTGTCAGTCTCACAAATGCAATCCCTTTTGAGAACATTTTTCATTACATTCTCACACAATGTTTGAGTTGCTCAAGCGTTTCTAGTTTGTTTGCATAAGCCTTGCTTTTCAGATATCCCCACAAAAAGAAGTCCGGAGCAGTCAGGCGAAATCAGGCGACCGTGGAGGCCAATCAACATCACCAATTCTTGAAATAAATTGTTGTGGAAAGAGGTCTCGCAGTAATTCCATTGTAATCCTGGCTGTATGCGATGTGGCACCGTCTTGTTGATAACACATGTTAATCAAGCCCAAGGCATGAAGTTGTGGCGTTAAAAAGTTTTCAATCATATCAATATATCGCTCCCCATTCACAGTTACCGTCACGCCGTTTTCATTTTCAAAGAAGTAAGCTTCAATGATTCCTCCTGACCAAATTCCACACCAGACCGTAACTTTTAATAGATGGAAAGGTGAATGATGAATATATAGAGAGTTTTCCATTGCCCAGAACCGACTATTCTGTTTATTCACATATCCATTCATTTCTCCCAAAAATTACACGTACCTTTCTCATCGTCACAGTAATCGATGATGGATTTTGATAAAAAGTTTTAACGATGAAAACACGTTTTATAACGTATCGAATAGTTTTCCATAATAAATTTGCCACGTGTCTACTTCATGACTGCCAAATATGAACTGTCAAGACTAATGTTTACCAAAATGGCGGCAAAACAAAGTAGTATACCTTCCCGGCGGACACCCTGTATATGAGATATTATTACGTTTTTATATAGCAGACAGGCTCTTTCGTGTTAAGCATGTCAACGAATATTCAAAATACCAAGAAATCTCGGCATGAGTTCCACAAAGAAGCTTCCTGGGTCTGATCCTATTTCTAATCTATTCTCAAGATATTCCGCAAGAAGAAGGCACAAACTGTAGCTACGTTGGAAGAAATTATTGACATTTTTTGTTGTCAAAAACGGTTTATTCTCAACGTTTTGCTATTGGCTTAAGGCACTGAGTTAATATCTCAGTATTAACCGAATTGACTTTACGTAAAATAAGAAACATAAAGTGCCCGACTGATCCATACAAAAGTTTTTCGGTACATGAGATGCGTTTTCAAATGGCCTCAAAAAGAATGGTAACATTTGATCCTAAACCAAATTCTTTTATATCACTTTAAAAAAAAAACTGATAAAAATCATTTAAGTCGTTTTCGAGAAAAGCAATTTACCAAAATCTTTGGAACCATTTTTGAGTAAATTAGTGATAAGTGATTTAAAAAAAAATTGTGGCAAGTTTTGCTATTTAAAAATAAATTAAAATAGAAAAATACCGCGGCATGTTACCCCAAAAAATTTATATATGAAGTAAATCCGTAGAACCGTTTCACAATACGGCGCCCAGACAGACAGAGCGATGGACGGCATGGGCGGACCCACTTTTATAAACTTCTCTGTAGTAGTAATATTATCCCTTCTAATCAGTTTGAGTTAGAAATTTTCTCTCAATTGTACGAACAAATTGGAAGGCCCTAAACTTCTGATCGGGCACATAGTGCCTAATTCCAAAAACTTTTTCCTCTTGATCTCTATAAAAGCAAAAAAACAATATTAAGTAAAATACACCAAATAACGTAATACATTAAAACAACTAATTTGATTTTGTTTTTTTTTAATACCATCAAAACACTACGTTCTCTAAGTGTATAAGTGTAAGGATCGCTTTACACAAAAGGTTGTTTGTTACGCGACTAAGCTTCTACCGATCAAATAAATACAAAATTTATTAATTTAAAGTTAATGAATAAATGGAATTTAAAAAAATCTGCTCGCGACAAGCAAAAATCAATTTCGTTACAAAATTCATTAAATGTATTTATGCACCTTGTAATAGGCTCATTTTTACCATAATTACGGTTATATGCCTATCTGTATAAAATAAGCTTCTAACCCGCAGTGACCTTTGGGAAGCATATAAAGGGTGTTTTTTAGAGGTTGGTTTTTCGAATAGATATAAAACTAATCTGGCAACTCTAATGTCATTTATGTTCAGTTTGGTTTGCCATTTTATCATGAACAGGTTAACAAATGAACAACGCTTGAAAATCGTGCAAATTTATTTCGAAAATAATGGTTCAGTTCGCAAAGTTTACCGCAAGCTCCGTTCATTTTATGGTCGACATAATCGTCCATCAGAGCAATTAATTCGATTCACCATGGAACCGCACTACGTTTACTCTATGTGATAATACGCATCCGTAGAGAAGTTGAACAGTGCGCACCCAAAAAAAAAATTGCCGCTGTAGAGCAAAGTGTTGAAGAGGACCCGAATGAATCGATTCGCCACCGTGCACAGCAATTGCAGCTTTGTCCATCAACTTTATGGAAGATTTTGCGCAAAGATCTCTTCTTACGACCTTATAAGATCCAGCTTGTGCAATAATTAAGGCCGCGAGACCATGCAATGCGTCGTGATTTTTGTGTATGGGCCGAAAATGAGATCTGATTTTCATCGCAAAATTTTGTTAAGTGATGAGGCTCATTTTGGGTTGAATGCCTACGTCAACAAGTAACATTGCCGCATTTGGAGTGAAGAGAATCCACATGAGACCCTTGAAACGCCATTACATCCACGAAAACTGACTGTTTGGTGTGCTCTATTGGCTGGTAGAGTCATTGGGCCATACTTCTTCCGAAATGATGCTGGAGAGTCAGTTACCGTTAATGGAGACCGGTATATAGCCATGATCACCGACTATTTTGTTCCCGAATTGGATGGCATGAATGTGGATGAGATGTGGTTCCAACAAGACGGCGCTTCATGCCACACAGCGCACGTCACAATCGATTTACTGAAGGAAACATTCGATGAGCGCATAATTTCGCGGAATGGACCTGTCAATTGGCCACCAAGATCGTGTGATTTGACACCATTGGATTATTTTCTTTGGGGATATGTGAAGTCGCTCGCCTACGCCAACAAACCAGAAACGTTAGGAGACTTGGAAGCCAACATTCGTTGCGTTATTGCCGACATACAGCCCCCAAATGCTTGAAAAAGTGCTTAAAAATTGGACCTCTAGACTTGTCTTCATTCGAACCAGCCGCGGCGGCCACATGCCCGAAATCATATTTAAACATTAATGGCATAAAATTATCCTTCCAATTAAGTCAATTAATGGACATTTAAACCATTTTCTTGTGTTTTATTTCAATTCGAAGTTTTATACCTTTAAAAAAAAGACAAGACTCTTACCAATGGCATCAAGAAGATATAATTCAATCTGATAGATTTTGCATTTTTGGTTGTTACTTCTAAAGATTTGAGCACTCGCGGTAAGCACTCCAACTCGCTAACCACTTATCCCAGGATACCTAACAAAAACCATAACCTAGCCGTTTTAGCATTAAGTGTATTATTGGTACTCATTATGGAAAGCAGATAATCAAATCGAATGCGAATCGATATTTCCTCCCTCTCTCTGCTAGAGTTTATATTTTTAAAAATATCTCTTCTCCTACAACAACCGACGAATAAGCAAGCTTTTAAAATGCATTAAATTTATTTAAGCACTTACCACAAAGTAGTAGTTTTGCAGCTAATCTCATTCCTGCTTCTTCTGCAATGAGAAAAGAATAAAAATATTTTATTTGTGTGTTTAGTCCTTATGGTTGCTATCCTAGTATAATGGGTTTATAGTTTTCTGAGTACAAAAGAGCTTTATAGATTTATAGATTTCCTTTGGAAATAAAATGCAATGGACTGCGAACAATAGGATCTCTTCTTTGTCGACGAGATTATGATCATAATAACGGGATATTAACCCTTCTACAGAATATTTATGGATTCTTAAAAAGTTATTTATTTAATCTGTCCAAACTTGCGGAAAAGTAGGTAAAACAGGACAGAATATGCAAATATGCTTAGCTGTGATATCTCAAGACATTCGCACATAATCTGAACGAACGAATCCAAAACATATTGCACCCAAAAAGTAATTACTTTTACTTTGTAACTAAAGTGACGAAAAAGTATTAACAAAAAAAAAATAGAATTGACAAACAACAAATAATTACCCATTTGCCATTGGAAGCACTTGCCACAGACGCCCAAACAAAAGCCCTTTACGACTCGAAAACAAGTGTCAAAGCATGTAGCGCACTGCAATGATACACTTTGACGCCGAATCACCACCGAATCACCACCGAAGCACCCCTCGGTGGAGCCATTGCGCGAAAACAAACAATTTTTTTTTCTTTCGCAACAACAATGCCAAATGTCTCAGTCAAAAGGATATAATAAATCTTCTTACTCGTTACGTTATGTATGCCTGCTACTGTGCACGCAATGCACGATGGATAGGTGCGGCGGAGCAATGTATTCAAACGTAAAGCCCCTTATATCGCCAAAACAATGTTGTCGCACAGTCATTACCACAAAGCGTTTATTTTTTTCTTTCCTCCTTGGAAGACTTGCAACTTGGGAGACGCAACAACAACAAAAAATATACAAATAAATAAACAGTATATAAACATGCATGTCCCTCGCATCGACATTCGTAATCCATTTACCAACAGCCGAGGTCGATCAGAATTGGCCTAAGTGCGGTTCTTCTTCTCTACCAAGGACACGAGGAATTTTCTTTGTGCGATACAGAAAAGAGAAATTGGGCAAGTTTCAGATGGATTTATGTGCTGATCCATACCAACTGCTGGCTGATGGTGACGCCTTATTGCGATCGTATGCCTTATGATTACTTTGCTTGTGATGAATGGACCGATCATTAAGACGTTCGTGGCTTACTTGGTTTTTTCTTTGAAGTGCGCTAAATTCAGTTTTGGTTGTTTAATTAATGTCGGAGCGGTACTGAGGTCATTTGTTGTACGAGAAGATTTGAAAATGCGTTTTTACGAAACACGCCAATTATTCGGATGACAATTGCGATGGAAGGAATCGGACAAAAAAACAGGTTGATCATGAAACCTGACAAAAAATAGATCTTGCAGATTCTCTAGTTTTATAGTCTCTGAAACCAAATATCTTGTCCATTTGAACAATATTTTTTTAGAAAGCGGGCATAACCGAATATTAAAAGTATTTCGTTGTATCTGGTCGTGTATCGTTGTATGCCTTAGCTAGCCAAAGTTCAACTCTTGTATGAAATCGTGGAAGATAAGGTCAGAAAGGTAAGAGTATTGGGCTAGGAGAAGGGAGGAGAAGAACAATTAAGAACATCCCTGATACCCATTTTTTGGACTTCTGTAGTCTTTTAGGTACAATTTTTTACTAGTTAAATACTTCAGCTTAAGTAGTCAGTCTTGCCTCCTTCTCCCCGATATGTTTCGATTGGGAGAACAAAAAAAATCGCAATTTCAAAACAAATCGTAATAATATTTTTATTTCCAGGCTGCTTTCAGCCGCTGCATGCCGCTAATGCGGCAGTCTTATACTAGCTACACAAACATTATCGCATTTCACACCAAACAGCTGGTCAAAGGCAAAGGCAACGACGATGACGTTCGAGTTCCCCCTCCGAAATCCATCTCAAATGCGCAACATGTAGACAGTCCTTCAATTGCATCTGACTGCATGCATCACATCCTCGAATTGCATATACAACCAACACCCTCGAAGAAGTGGTTGCAATGAAACAACAAAAAAAACAAAAAAAATCTCCCAACGGATTTCCGGTGCAAGGAAGGATGCCGATGAGTAAAAGTGTCATCCAAGAGTTAAACGAACCACCATTTGATCTTTCTCTTTTAAAACAATCACTCGTTCATAAAGAATTCAAGTTTCAAATAATAATCCAACCCGATTGAGACTCTTTTGAAGCAAATAGTTTCGTCCTGCTGGGATGAAAGTGAACAAACAGCCGAGTGCGCGTCAAGCACACGCCTTGTTTGTTACATACTTTACTCTGTAATTATAAATTATGGAAAAATCCATTCTCTAATCCTTTCCTTCAGTTCAGGGAGTAGAAAATCGACTCCACCTCTTTCTCTAGTGTCTTCTCGTCTATCTAATGTACTCGTATCTATCGCAGTCTCTTTGCTTAGTAATTCCCATTTCGGTTACTAATTGCTTCCGTTACTTTGTTGCTTTAATTACTCCAGACAGGGGTGCGCATTCGAAAGACGTCAAGATGATGCCTTTACGGTTTATTCACCTCATCGCACCGCATCGAATGGCAGGGCAGGGATTCTCTGGAAAATATACAAAACAAAAACAAAATGGGAATATCTTCTCGTACTGTGTACGGGAGGAGGTAGGCTGGTACTTAAGACCATGTTTATGTAAAGTAGAATGCGGTTCGAGTACACACAATTTAGGAAGTACGCGACAATGACTGTGCATAAACCTGAACCATTTAGACACTCTTGAGAGGGAAGATGCGTACATTTGCGTAGAATACACATAGGCCCCAATGTAAAGCAGTAAAATATTGATCTAGCAAAAATAAAACAATATAGCGAACAGCTGCTAGCATCTGTAACCACTTAACGAAATATTACTTTTATATATTTACCGAAATGTGCTCCTCATTGTGGTCGGTAATTATTGGACATTTTATATTAACACGAACAATTGTTGACTTGCTGGTAATACTAGCGTACCTTGTGTATCTTAAAGAGCAGTATTTGCAGAACTTCTGATCTGAGCGAGCAGTCACATTACTTTTTCCAATAGAAGTAGTGAATAAGTGCAGTGTTGCTCAAAATTCAATTCCAATTAGGTAATAACTAAAAGTTAATTACATTTGATTTTCTATGATTTCCTATGATTTTGGTCTGTTTTTGTATTTTGGACACTTGGGTTCGTTGGAGTCAGTTTTGAGAAATTCTATTGAAACTGTAGGTACCTTGACTTCACTGTAAACATTGACCTCGAGTCAGAACTCAAATAAAGAGACACACTATGCAATCTCTGTTCCTTCGACCCAAGAAGGAAATTGAGTACCTAGTAAGAAAAAATACATTTATCGAATCCGTATATTTACTTAAAAATGGACTTAACTCAAAATGAATTGAAAGATTGTCATGAAGCCGAGTGAATTAAATTAAGTTTGTGGCAGAAATCTCAGTTTTTAAACTCAGACCCCTTATATTTCCTTTACATGCCATTCTAATCATGCACAGCTTTCTCATCGACCTTAAGTTTTACGTAGAAGTCTAGTATCGGATATATTATTATATGGCTCACGAGTCGCGCCAACCTTGTTTAAGTGTTCGATCTTCTTCCCCTTGTCCTATAAATGCATTAACGTATAGTCGATAAACATATTCTCAAACTTTGGGAATTCAATAAAAACGGGGATTTAAAATAAATGAATATTAGGCGTAAATGGCCCATACAGGACCTAAAGCCTAGCTTCTCCTACCATTGTGTGTGTGAAGTTAAAGTTTTGACACGAATGGGAGGATCTACAGTTTAATGCCGATTCCGAATGGCAATTTATTTTTGAGAAGCTTCTCATGACATTTCTTACTTTTGGATGTTTGTCAGACGTTCGCAAGATTTGGGATTTAAAATAAACTCCGCTTAAACTGAGCTTTAAAATTCATCTGGAACTGTTCGCAACAAAACTGTAACGAAATTTAAAAACCATATTTTTACCCTGCCTGACAACTCAGCCAGGAACGCTTGAAGTTTAATCGAAGGCAGACTAAAAACGAGGACCAAACTTATTTTCTACAAGCAGTTGATACGTCCAATCCTAACTTACTGCTTCCCCGTCTAGTGCTGGCCTTAATTGTACCAGATTTAAGAACTTAAAAAAAACAATGGAAGGCCTTACATGCTAAGCCACATTTTTTCAAATATCGAGACATTACTTGCGTTCCTCTCAAAAATACCGTGAAAACCACCTAGAAAAACATTTTTCAATATTTTATTTTTGTTGCTCATGTTATTGCAATTCTCTCCATTTAACGACGAGATTATGATCAGGATTACAGGGATCATAACCCTCCCACTTCACTGCATACCTACTGGTCCGCCTGTGGGGTTCGCCGGTTCGACCTCAAAAGATATCTGCCGGCTTCCTCGGATTCTGGAACTTCTAATTCAATCAAGCTTTGTTACTCTTGCTGTCATGCGAAGCATCTTCACCTCAGCTGCTATCAACTTGCCCTCATACTTTTTGTACTTTGTCTAGCATTGTGAACTGTATGTGAGCGCCGGACGCACAACTGCGGTGTAGAGCCTTTCGGTCACAGAAGATGGCAGAGTTTCCCTGCCACTTCATCCACCCTACGCTTACACAATGATTGATGTTGTCATCAACTGTTTGCTTCGCTGTTGATCATTGATCCCAGATATTTGAACTTTTCACACTTTTCAGAATCGTTAGTACAAATATTATCTCTTTTTTTGGCTAATACGATATTCATTTCCCTCTAAAGCATCTACCCAAACATTAAGTGCTCGTTGCAGGGAAGTCTGGTCATCACTTATGATGGCTCTATCGTCAGCAAAGAATAACTGATGCACTTTAGGGTCCGTCACATTTCCCTCAAGCAGATAATCTAGGACCGTAATGAAGAGCAAAGGACTTAAGACACTTCCCAACTTTTATTGGAAATTCATCGGTGACCCCTGCAGGACATCTGACTTTTGTCTTCGCTCCCGCGTACATGTCCATGAACATGTTTTAGCGCTACCCATATCAGATCTCTTGGTTGTCTATCGAAAGCTTTTTCAAAATCGACCAGAATCATATGCAGATCCTTTAAGGAATCACGATGCTTTTCCATTATGATTCTTATACTTTGGACTGCATCTGTGGTTGATTTACCCGCGACAAACCCGCACTGGTCGTCAGACAGCCGTATTATTTGTCTTAGGCGGTCATCTTAATACCCGCTCGACAATCTTCATGGTGTGTGACATCAACTTAATTGAACGGTAATTATCACAGTTTCGCGTATCTCCCTTTCCTTTGTGCAAAGGAAGAAGATAACTTTCCCTCCACTGATTGGGCATTGGATCACCTCTCATGAGTTTGCTTCTTCCAACTTAATGTATTCGATTTGTCCATCGACTTTGATTGTACATAATGTTTCCTCTTATTTGACGCACTTCCGTGCGTCTTTGATGCCCTATTTCCCCAGATCTTCAAATTTAAAAATTGTCTATATTTAAAAATGCAAAAACCAATTGTCATCTAATTTATCTTAATAAATTTCACGTCAGACACAAAGTAGCCACTGTCAAAGCTATTTTCACTTAACGATAATAACATTTTTACCCAAAACACATTTTCATTTTCATTTCGTTGTTTATTTCTCGTCCCACGCGCCATTCCGCCACACATCCAAAAAGGAACCATAAATCAAACAAATAAGTCCTTTAAGAAACTTCAATAAAAATATATTGACTTTGAAAACAAAATACCGATTTCAAATTTCATTAATAAAATCAAGTATTAATTTAATTTTGCAATATTATTTAAAAAAAAAATAAATGCACGCGTCTGTCAATATAAAAATACCTTCGGCTATACATATACGTAAGCCAGACAACCTTACCACTAGACCAATATAAAATCAAAACAAAAACAAACAAGCTCAACAACTCTATTTTCGATACTACAATCGAGAATAAAAAAAAATTAAAATACAACATTATTCTAAGTTTAGCAGGACTCTGATTTAAAAATATACGAATTATATTTGAAAATTTGTTAATTTTAAATCGAGGAAAATATACTACACGAGAACAAAAAAAATAAATACTCAAAGTGGGCTTCTTCCTTGGTGTAGTAGGTAAGTGTAGTAATGAGTGAATTTATTTTTATTTTCAGATGTAAAAGTAGATAGTGATGTCTTCCATAAGAGATGTGATTGCGATATTGTTGTTGACGCACTTGACATTAGCAAAAAATCCTTGCACATTTTTTTATAAAAAAAAAATAAATTCGGAGAAAAATGTATACATTTCTTTAGTTTATTTGACGTCATAGTTATGTCATAGTACCTCCATCTATTTATGTTATTATTACTAAAATGTTCGAAATTATTGTATTTGTTTATTTATTTATTGAAAGAGTGGGTTAGATAATTATGCGTTAGAACTAAGTTCTTTTTCTCAGCGAAATTGCAAATATAAAAAATGAACATAATGATATATATTTCGTTTAATAACTGTTTAGTTTTTTAGTGCACCCAGCGGGTGGGAGAGGTTGTTTAGACTTAATTTTGTTTAAATATTTGAACCAAGAAAATAAACATTCAAAAAACAATCTTTTTAATTAGTTTCAGCAACAGTTGTTCAAATTTAGAAGTGAAATCCTTTTCAAATCAGGATGTTTTCTCCTTTGCTGAACTTGACAATGCACTTAATATACAAAACAGAAGAAAAGTCCAGCTATGAAGCAATCTGCAACCAAACTTACATCCCTGATTGAGCGTAAGAAGTCGAAAAATGTGTTAATTTATAGTAAAAGAGTGAAAAAACAGATCAAACAATGTGAGCATGTATCAGCGTTGCCTGGGAGAAAAAAATATATAGGGGCTTTTGAAGGTCATAATTTAGATAAAATTATCCTGAGGGATGGAAAATGACATGGTATGACATGGAATGACATATTTTTCGCAGTTGCCTTACAACTCACTTAAACACCTCTTAATGTTTTCAAGAATTCTGTTGGCTGCAGCTGCAAAAAGTCCACAGAGCTGCGAGCCTGGTCTACCGAGAGTACATGAGCAGCTCCACTTTTGCGGGTTTTATAAGGCAATTATGATAAATGCAATATTTCAGGGACTTTGACATGTTTACTTAAAGTAACTCATTTTTTCGGTATTTTAACAAAAACAAAAAGTATGTATGGTGAGCTAATGACAGCTGTCTGTTGGCTTATTTAGACGTAACCAAGCCAAAAAGGAAACCATTTCCATACCCACTGATCAAAATCTCTTGATAGGGTGTGTGAAGGTGCCTTCTTTGACAGACTCTGACAGACTTTGAGAGTCTCTCCTTCATTCTTCCTGACCATTGTAGCGTATTCTAACCGGGAATAATGGTGATCTAGGAAGTCTTATCTTGGGTATAGAAAAACGTGATATCCGAAAAGGATAATTTTCTCGAACAGTCAAGTTGAGATCAAGTCCTTGGATTATAAAACTATAAACTCAATCGTGGTCCCGGCTGTCGATCTCTCTGGAGGAGATGGCGGAGCACATTAATATTCACATTTGCTGGGAGTAGGGGCATATGGTCATTCCTGGCAATTATAAGACTAATAAACTTGACAAATTAGGAACATTCACACGTTTCTTAAGTGATTAAGGTATATCAATCTCTACTTGCAAGCTGTTGCATAGAGAAGAAACCGAAGGTGGTAAAGTGGAATCTTATATCGAACTAGACCGGAATTCGTTCAGCTGCATTTCAATTTCTTCAATTTCCCACCCCGGAGAACGCCAATAATAGAATTTAAAAATGCAGAATTTGGTAATAAGATCGAATGAGAGGAGAAAAAGAAAAAACTTAACTCGGTGTAGACAGCTAATGCTGTCGCTCAAAGGTGCAATCGGATTTGTCAGAATTTCGCAAGAGGTGGGTCAGCGAATAAAAACTTTTAAGATGGTAGTATTAGTAATCCAACCACTATAACCCACAAGGTTATATACCCACCATGCAAATTTAAAAGATCGATACTAGAAGTTTCCTCCGCTTCATCAGAAGCTTGGTTAAACGACTAAGGAGTAACTTAACATAACGAACTATTGATGTATGTAAGTGCGACGATAAGACCGAATACTGACAGCGGCTTCTACCTAACCTATTCTAATTCCCATGTGGTGATGTCATTTCATTTTACCAAAGCTAACTTTTTTGTATGTATGTAGGTAGTTCATGTAGTTATAGGGCCTAAAAGGGTGGCAGACGGGTCGAATCCTGCATACAATTTTGAATATGTATAACTTGTTTAAATTGCCATACAAATATAAACTATCACAAAGGAAACAACAACAGAGAATAAACAAATTAAAAAAATTCACAATGTGAAGAATTGGTTGTGCCTGGAAGAAAAATTGAGCATTTTGTAAAGTTTGCAGAATTTCTTACTCCTAACGCGTTTAACAGCATGGTATATGCTGTTTTTTAAAAACGTCAATGAAAAAAGCTCTAAACAGATTGCCAAATGGCCCATTTGTGCCCTCTTTGATAATGGTAGCATGGTAGCAAACTAAACAGATCCTTGCTCAAACTTACACCTCTTTCCTTACGTCAAAATACGATACACGACTTTTTAACCATCACGCCTGTGAATTTTGTGGAATACTCAAAAGTCAAAAGCCAATTTAAGCCAAACAATTTAAATTTGCAAATGCTCAAGAACTCAGCAAAATGTCAAGGGTGCGTTTAGAAATAATGGTACCGAACCAGCAGCATCGACAAAAGGGACAGATCATTACAATGAACTTTAAGTAGTTTGGGTCTTTGTCTAACGTGGCTCGGCAAAATACAGCTTGAGCAACAACTGAAGCCGCTCGACCTTCCCAAGCGACATCGCTTCGCTCTATGGGCTCTTGAAAAGTTCCAAGAAGATCCGACGTTTTCGAGGCAAATTTTGTTTAGCGATGAGGCCCAGTTCTGGCTCAATGGGTATGTAAACAAACAAAATTGCCGCATTTGGGACGAAGAGCAACCTGAAGAGATTGAAGAACTGCCACTTCATCCAGAAAAAACAACGGTTTGGTGTGGTTTGTGGGTCGGTGGAATCATCGGTCCATATTTCTTTAAAAATGATGCCGGTGCAAACGTAACCGTCAATGGCGACCGTTATCGTGCATTAAAAACCGACTATTTGATGCCTGAAATTGAAGCTCGTGATCTCGGCGACATTTAGTTTCAGCAAGACGGCGCCACTTCCCACACATCGCATCAATCAATGGACTTATTGAGAGAACATTTCGGTGAGCACATAATTTCACGTTTTGGGCCGGTCGATTGGCCACCAAGATCGTGTGATATCACACCGTTAGACTTTTTCCTGTGGGGATATGTAAAGTCAAAAGCTTATGCCGACAAATCCGCTTCCATTCAGGCCTTGGAGGAAAACATCACGCGTGTCATTCGCCAGTTACCAGTCGAAATGCTCGAACGAGTGATCGAAAATTGGACTCAACGGATGGACCATCTGCGACGTAGCAACGGCCAACATTTGATAGACATAATCTTCAAAAAATAAATGCCAAAGAATGTTCTTTCAAATGATAATAAACATTCTCCATTAAATTTGAATTTTCTGTGTTTTTTTCTTTAAAAAAGTAGGGAACCTCGAAATGGATCACCCTTTATCATTAATATACAGAATGAAGAGCAACGCACTGAGTATACACCCCTGAGTATTAGATCGCCATCCCACACAATTGCAACATTGCTTTCAAAATACGAATGATTTTGGCTGATACTCCAATTCCGAAAAACTTATAAAAAACTGCTTCTCGCGATATCGTGTCGAATGCTGCACGAAAATAGACAAAAAAGGCATACAGTTTCTTGTGTTTATCTTTATATGAGGAAGCGATGTTGGTAAGTGCAAATATTTGGTCGATCGTGGAGTAACCCTTTCTAAACCCAGCTTGGAATTCTGTAAGAATTTTCTTTTCTTTTACCCATTCACTGAGCCTTTTGCCGAAAACAACTTGGCTGAAGTGTTCAAAAACAAAATACCCCGGTAGTTTGCTGGGTCTTTGTAGTGTCCCTTTCTGTGCAGCGGAAAACTTATAGATTTTTTGAACATATTTGGAACCTGAGCGGTGTCGAATCCGGTTGGATTCTACTGTAAGTGATAGGAGAAACTCGCTAGTGGAGTTTTTATAGAACTCAAATGGAATTCGATCATTTCCTGGCGCTTTATTTCTTTTTGAATTGTTTTTGAGAATCCTGAATATTTTGAAGAGTAAAAGGTGCATCCAACTTGTCATCTATAAACATGGGGGCTGCATACTGGGATACAGGTGATGTAAGTGGCGCGTTGAGAAGGTTGCTGAAGTGGTCTTTCAGGAGAGAAGCTCTTAAAGATATGTCGATGGTGTTAGTTCACCGCTTTCCAAAACTAAGCCGACGATCTGGTGTTGTTTATCACATTTATTTTCATTTTCATGCTCTAATGCTGCTTTCTTATCATAACAAAGCCGTTTATAATTCTTGTTGGCTTCATTGTAGAGTACTTTGAAAATACTGGTGTTGTTGGTTCTCAAAAGATTTAAGAGCTTAAAAGATTTATTTCTGGCCTTTAAGCACTCAGTATCAAACCAATGGATTGATTGTTCTGTGGTACGGATTCCTTTATGATTCCTGTCAAGTTTTCAATATCAACTGTATAACTTTGAGCTTTCAGCTCTTCAAGATTAACATTCATTAAAGTGAGACTATGGCCTGTACATCGTCTAAAATGATCATGGACATGTGTAGCGGCATGTGTATTCGACAAATAAGGCGTAAGAAAAGCTTTTTCAAACAAAGGGTTTCTGACAATACAATAACTACCAATTTCATTAAAAATGATCCTTCAACAGTGCAATGCACCAACTATTTAATTTCGTAAGATTTACCCTTTGAGTAATTTAACTAATCCCACCATAAAAATTGCAATTGGAATTCGTTGTTAATCCTTTGACCTGCATCATCGCTATGTCGCATTCTTCTTCTGAATGCAAAACAATAAAAATCTTAACCCAATTACAAACAAGCACAAATCTTGTTTGTTTGCAGTATTTTTAGATCCTTAGAATAGAAGTCGGGGAAATATTCTTTTTTCGTATTTTCTGTTTTGTTTTGAATTTATCTAATCAAAACACAAGTGATCTTGTCGAAAATACTTTACACAATTAAAAATATATCCACACCGGCAAGCGGCAGCACGGCGCGCGTACGCAAAAAATAACTTTTTATTTTAAAATTTTCACATGCATCGCTATAGTATATTTTTATTTCGTTAAAAATCTAAATTAAAACCCAATTGTATTGAAATAAAGTCGATATTTTTGGATACTCATCGCGCCAGAGAGACACATTAGCGCTGCCATCTAGAAGTTCAAAATCTCTCTAAATGAAACCGCGCAGACAAACAGGGATCCTACTTTTAGCAAAGCAAAATACTCAAAATCCAAAATTATCCTTTTATTTATGTTTATATTTAAGTTCAATAATAACACAGCACTCCTGGTAGATGATGATGATGATAACATGTACCATAGTGTGCCGCATTGTTACTACATAGCACGAGCATATATGTACGTACATATGTATGTAATTCAAGTCTGCCGATGACGATACTGATGATGAAGATGATGATGTTCGTCCTCATCATCAACTATTTTTGAAAATGTCTGCCATAATTCTGGCGTAAATAGGAAGTTCACTTTCTTTCTTTCTCCCTATATGCGGCGCGCCAGCTCCGTTCTAAGGTGTACATACATATATAATATTATGGAATTTTATTTTTAAGGAAAATAAAATGTTCAAAGGAAATTTCATTAAAAAAAAAATAAAACAACTCAGAGAGTCTTTCAAAGGTAAAAAATTTACAGAATGTTCGCTGTTCGTTGAAGAGGATCGCATCCAACACAGATCAGCGGACTGGGTGGGGGGTTGGGAAGAGCTTTGTTGCAATGTATGTGTGGAATTTTCCTTGAACGAATATTTTTCAATTCTAAATTAAGAACTGTGCGCACACGATGAAAATTCAATGCGGGGAAAATGTTGTTTTCGAATTTTCAACTGTGGGCCCGTGAGGTGGGGGATCGAGTGGATTCGAACTTATTGCATTTGTGTGCGGTTTTAATGTGATTTATTTTGAAGGTATTTGTGCGAATACTCGCCAATGATCGTTTCTCATTGGCTGGGGTCTAGGTGATGCTTAGCAATTTTGAACTTTATGGTATTTTGCTTTGGTTACGTATAAAACTTTTCCGAGCTCTATGTACTCGAAGCGGGGATGTGTATGTGAGTGATAGGATTACACAAGGTGTTTTTTTTATTTTTTGTTGATTGGAAAAGAAATAAAACGAAAGAAATGATTTTTTTTTCTTCTTCATCAAGTAGACTTTGTAGGAGACAGATATAGTAGCACATTTCAAATTAGGATATGTTTTTTTTTAATGGAATCGAATTGTAAAGTTAAAAATTTATGTTCCGGTGAAAAAGTAAAGTCTGTTAGAAAATTCCAAAAGTTCCATTGTACAAAAAAAAAAATGGTATGGTATGTCGGCCCAAATCAAATTATAAGCCGCAGTGAGCATTTCCGATGCTTAAAATTGTATAACGTCTGAACTGTTAAAGCTACGGTATCTATCTCTAACATTAGATGACTGAAAACGAAAGTAAATGATTTGTTTGTTCTTTGTGATGCGAAAAATAAATGCAGATTTAATATACTTAATGAAAGGGGAAGTTGCCCATAGACACTGGTTCTGCGGGTGATCAATAAATTTTAAGCTGTTTCGGTCGTGTTTTATTTTAGATCTCAGGCTATGTTTGAATAGGTCAAACTAACAAACATTATCAATACGCAAATTGTCAGCATCAAGGCCAATTTTGTGGAGCATTCGATAAAGATCTCTAAAATATACAACAAATAATTTCGAGCAGTACTTTCCTTTCGCCAACATCCACTGTTGGTGAAGCAGCTTTAAAAGCCGCCAAAGGTCGCTAATTATTGACTCCAAATCAGTATTGCACTGTTTTGAAACCATCCAAAAACTAAGCTAATATGGTGGGTTCCCGGATACGAGGCAATTGAAGGGAACGAAAAAGTCGATGAACTAACCAAAAAAGGCTCAGAAACTCCTTTTCTAGAACCCGGAACTTTCTGTGCAATAAATCAACTAGCACCTTCATAACATGCGCATAGTTGACTTACCGGAGTGCCGATTATGTCTTGAAGACGACACATCATGTGTATCTGATACCGGACCTATGTGGTATCAGACGGAAATCTTTTTTTAGGGAAATAATAAGCACCCACGATATAAAGAATTTTTCGGCTGATAGTATCATTAGCTACATTAGGAAAGAAGAGGTGCAACTCTACTAAGCAAAACTCTGACACCAAGCACAAACAAACATTTAAGTCGACGTGCATATTTATTTACCGCATCACCGAGTCAGAAGCTAACAAAACAAAAACGAAAAACCCTTTCCTTTCTTTATAAGGTAATGGTCAGGATCATAACCTTCTCCCTTTACTGCATTCCTACTGGTATTTGCTGGTTTGGGCTCAAACAAATATCCGCAGTGCTCCCGGCTATGTGTCACTTCGTCACTCAGGCTAACCAAATACTGGTGTGATCATGCTTGTAGAGGAACGTTGGTGGAAATTGGTTCTTTCACAAGGATTATATTGTCCTTTCTTGTATTCGATCAGGCTTTTATCTTCTTATACTTCTTATGCTACTTCATTATACTTTTCCGGATATGGCGAACCATACATAAAAAAACATTCCTTTCAGCTTAGGGATCAATTTGCAGTCACTGAAGAATGCAGAGGTTTTCTGACACTTCATCCACTCCGCTTACATGATTTTGGATGTCGTTATCAACGGTTGCTTTGCGCTATTGATCATCAAAGATCGCAGAAGTTTGAACTCTCGCAATTAGGAATCGCTGTTTTATTCAAATCAATAACTATAGCAGGTTGGAGTTCAATAATGCGATATCTAGTCTCTAACGACAGCTTCTCGTCACCGACGCCGACGCACATTTCCATGAAGTCTAAGCTCCAAATAAAGACCTCTTGATCTTTAAACGAATGCTTTTTGGCCAGAACCTTACTGAAAAAAAATGTGACCTCTTTAGGCCCAGAGTATACCCAAGTCCTGGCCAGTTACCTCACCGGATCGATATTATTGTTCAAATTGCAGAGTTCACTGACTGGCGCCAAAGAGCAGGACTCGAATGATGGGCGTCCTGCCTTCTACTTAACTGCCCTTTTTCATGTAATGTCATTGTCAGAACGGAGCGGAATTTAGGCTGTCTACTGCAGCTTTCTGTCACTCTAGAATGTCAAAACAAGATAAGGCTCTGTATTTACAACTGCTATAAGACTAATATTTTCAGTAGACTGACAGATGAAAGCTTTCTGTTAACTGACGTGTTTGTTGTTCTTGGATTCATTTTTGTTCTTTAAAAAAATTGCCAAATATCCACATCCACATGCACTGCATTGCGTATCCATACTTTTCGAATTCAAAAATCTCCCCTTGTCGTAATTCGATACAAAAATCGAAAAAATTTACTCTATGGATAAATCCCAAAAATCGAAATATAAACAAAAACAAAATACGGTTCAAGTGAATTTCATGATCTCAATTGAAATAATGCAAATCCGAAAATTGAGCCTCTCTGCATACTACCCCCCCATTTCCGCCCAGCGATCGGCGAACAGAAAAGACCAGTTGCCTTACACTATTGCCAGCGCAGCCATTATGTACACAAAAACTCATGCCCAATTAATTCGACATCCGCCATTTTGGAAACTACATAGATACATCCATATATATATATTCTTTTTATTTTTTTTGAAAATCTCGACTCTACCACGTAACCGAGAAACTAGACGCGCCATGATTTGTATCTATACTCCCTGTGGGCAATTGGCGTCAGAACATCCTCCTAGCTACTCAGGTATACCTATAGCGTGTAGGTTTCGATATACATAACGAATGAATGTATCTAGGCGGCACTGTACATAGAAAAAAGTAATGTAATATGTTTGTGTGAGTGAGTGTGTGTTTTGAAAAAGTCACAACTGTGTTGTTATAAATTTTCATTAAATTGCGCCATAACCCGAAGGCAAGCACCAGCAAAACCAGAGTAGAAAAAAAAAACACGTAACGAGTTAGAAAATGTTAAAAGATATATAAAATATATACTTATATATATATTTTTTATTTTTTGGCTTTTAATCTGGTATGACCGATCGTTTGGCGCGTCAGAGACTCTGCAGCCATTTTAAAGCGGGATGTATGCTGTTCTTTTCTATAGCTTTTTGTTTTCGTATAGAGATCAGTTGGCAGTTGGCCAATATCAGCGAAATATCTAAAAAAAAAAAGAAATCAACACAAACTTAAGAAGGGGACGAATGGCAACGACAGCGAATACGACAGGACGCGACGAGGGAAACCACACAATCAATTTTCGAATTTTTGTATTTTTTATTTTGCGAAAAATTTTACGAGAACCGTAAAAAAGAAAATGATAAAATACCCCACTGACAGACTATGTTTGTTTTTTTTTTTGGTTTTTTATTTTGAAAATATGCGAAAAATCTACACCAGTTGCGTAAGAAAGCAAAATAATTCCGTTGTTGTTAAGAGAAGGCTAATTAATTTGTCGATCTGGATTTCCGACGTTCGAAAATTGTACAAATCAATTTAAGGAATAATACAAAATTATTTTATGCATCCACTTTCATATCTTGAAACAGTTTTAACTATAAGAAATTTTATGAGAGTATTAATTTAACTAAATGAGCACATGCTATAGTTGAAATTGTATTTTGTTGGAAAACAATCATGCTGCCGCTGGAAATAACGCAACTGCAGCCACATATTGCAGAATATCATTAGCATTCTTCTATTACTTCAATATAATATATAGCCATATTAATCATTAAAAATAGCAGCTGTATCGTTATTTATTCGGATATAAAAATGTCTCATGTCTCATAGTGCGATTATCAATGATTTCACAATTTAAGTGTGACAACATGGATCGTAAAGGAAAATTGTTTTCCTATTAACACTTGAGGCACCTGGTGGTAAATAGTGAAACAAGTTTTCAGATCACATATCGAGATCTCGATAAATAGTAAGATCATGTGTATTTGTTGTAGTGCATGCAAATTCAAGATCCATATAGATCATTTCTGATAATAAAAAACGGCTATTGTGCTCAATCAGAAAATCTATAAGAACCACGCCATGCGAATTAACAAAACACTATTTCATATTTGGTTACAAAGGTTGTAGAGTTTAAACTAAAATTATTTACATCAAAATATATCAAACCCCTTAGTTACAACCAAGGCCTATCACCAAAGCTATACTTGAGTACGCATCAAACGGAATTATATAGCATCTGCTTCCCAGTTTCTTTTCATACATAAGAAAGTGTCCTGTTAGAAAGCGTGTGGCATGTCGAACCTGATTCCTGCTTAGTTGCAAAAGTTGTCTGCCTGCTACTGTCGCTTAATCTTCACTAATTGGCCTTTTAGACAATTTTTAATACTATTCTTTAATAAAGTGTTAATGAGTAAGCCATAGAGTGGCCTTGGCTTCATATCTTGGGATGCATATCACTTTCTGGCTGGTTCGTCGCTTGTTCATATCCGCGGTATCCTGGCAGCCACATGGTGTGAACTTTTTCGTGGTTACTAGTATTGTACGGAGTTGAATCCAATCATAAACTCATTTTGAGGCAGTCTCAAAAGACTGAAATACGGAACTGCATAAATACAAGCAGGTGAATAGAGCTGTTTTAGTGCGAGGTCCGTATACGCCTCTTTCAGCTTATTCATATAACTGCCTCATAGACCCACGAAGCACTAAGTGTCGTTTTGTATCAGTAGGCTCTAGGTCAAACATGTGGAATTTAAGAAAGTTACTTGTTCCATAACATTTTGTCCTCAAAAAAGTAGTAGAAGGGTGGCGGGCGCGACATGGCGGTGGGATACTTGGTTTTACCTATTTTTTTGGAAAAATAATTTCGTGATATATTTTTTCCTTCTTTTACATAATTTGCACCTGCAAAAGGGATAATAATGTTGATAATTTAACGAAAGGATGAGAAACAATTGATTTTTAGTGTTTGCAAATTATAATGGTTAGGGCAAACAGAGTGAGGTAGAGCATTCTACATTCGTTGTTGTGCGGCAGAAGACCGAATCATTATATTTTGCAGTACTTCCGAATACAGGCTTAAGGGTGAACTGATGAGCATTCCTGGCATGGCGGGTATTTCGGTTGAAGTGTTGAAGAGGAGGAATGCATTTTGGCTATTTCGTTGGAGCACTTACGATGAAAGTATCCATAAAACAACGACAACGACGATGACTAAGAGGGTCAAGCGATTTCACAATATCTCGATCGCCAATGAGTTTTATCACACATTTTTTAATTCTGTCCGTGCACCAATTACAAATATGCAATTATGAACTGGACGAATAAACGCCTTGTATTTTCTATCCAGATCAGAAGCGGTAAAATATTTCTTACATCGCTTGAGGAAGACTAGACATTTCGCAGCGTTCTTGGCGACGTCGAATATGTGGTCATTCCAACGAAGGTTGTCATTAACACACATACCGAGGATGGAAAGGCTTTCGGTTTCAGCGATGCAAGTGTCATTCATGGATAAGGGCAGAGTTTTGTGGTTTCACTTCAATGACTCTACTTTGTTGGTTGTATACTTTGCCGTTCCAGCTCTACCCCTGAAAAAGGGGGACGTGAACCTGGAAATATGAATATGAAAAACTGAGGGAGACAAAACAGAGCCTTTGGGAACACCAGCATTTATTTGGTGGGTTGCAGACTTGAAACCTATGCTATTGGCCTTCATGAGCAGTTCTAAAGAGGTTATTTCCTTGCGTGACTCGATGGAAATGTCAAACTGATAGCTCAGCTCAAGTGACCAGTTTATTATAATGTTCTTTTCCCTGATCCATTTAAGGATTTAGAAAACAACCCACGCACCAACTCCACTGTCTAACAAGAAGAACAAGAACAGTTAGTCATCAGTCTTGACATTCTAAACGAAAGGAGACTCTTAAATTCAAATTAAGTTGATTGCTCCTTTTCATTTCTCGAAAGTATAAATAATGTTGATATTATTTTCACTACTTCGTCTTTATCGACCTTCTTTGAAGGTAAGCGCGGCATGGTACTTCTATGATTATCTAGGACCTGATCAGAAGTCTTTAGTGCCATAGAAGTACTAGATCATACGATTTCTGCAGCATGATTTATTGGAAGCGCAACTGTCTTGGGCCAGCATAATAGCTCCGCCGATACTAATGAGTGTAATGTTTTTCCATGCACTGAAATACAAGTGTTGCTTGGAATTGGATTTTAGACAATACCTCTATGGATTATGCACCCCACCCAATCTATTCTACATCCGCCTGTCTCAAAGAAGTAACTAACATATAAAGGGTGCAATCGAGGTTGTGATCAGGAATGGTAAATCGTAATATTTCTACTTTAACTCCAACCTTACTCTTCCGCCAGTGACCTCTTCATCATTGAAGACAATTGAAAGCTGGTGGCATTTAATTTGTGTAAACTGGGGGTTTCGAGACCCACAATTCTTGCCTTAATTCTTATTCAACGCGTACCTTACTCCTGATTTTTATTTTATTTGTTTCACCTTCCCTGTGCGACACCGGGCATCTCCAGTAGGGTCATATGTACTTGTAAGGTATCATTTAAATGTCATTCAAATTTAAGGTCACCTGATTGAGGATGCATAAAGTAAACTATCAACCTTAAAACAACAAGAAAAATAGTTCAGAAATAATTCAAAACTCAGATGAAACTCGCCCACGAAACAAATTTGAAAATGCTTCACTTATTTAACCTTCTCATTTTTCAACAGAAAAATAATGTGTACGCCTGTAAATTGTTTTTTTTTTTTCAGTAAGTCAACCCTAACTAAACTGCCTCCTAATCATACAAACATTGACAGATGTCCTGCCTCTGTCGTCTCCATGTTTCATCTGCCTTTTTTTTTCATTTGTTGAATGCAATGATGACCCTTGTCGTTAAATGGCTTAAAATGGCTCAACATGAACTCATATTCGTATTCCAGCTCCAGGAGTTCCTCTCAAGATTCATATGCTGTGGATGGCCGCATAGCAAAGTATTGCACCTGTCTTTTGGCGTCAAAACTCTTGATTCGCTATGACCGAACGACTAAATGCATACGACGCAACAATGTTGCAGGCATATTTTTGCTTGTCATGCGACTCCTTAAACGGACAGATGCATACACATTGCACAGAGCACTTGTCGTCGTGTGCAATTGAAGTTCATTAAGCTGGACGCCAGCACATTTAATGGACCAAACAAAGTCTTAGTGGAGACAGTGTGCAATCCGCGGTTGTACATATATATGCTTGGAGTTGATGACTTGTCGCTGCTCGTAATTTACATCAAAAAGGTGTGAGACAGCTCATCACTGAAGAGAAAAGTCTTTGCATTTTCCTCAACGTTAAATGTTGTTGTTTTTGAAAGACTGAAGACTTATGTTTTCCATTCGATACGATGCGTAACCAGACCACCGACGGCTGTCTATGCGCTTTTTCTCTTTCACTACATTACTCTGCTCGTCGAACGTCGACACAGCACTATCTCGTCTAAATATAGACAGGACACGTGCTAGATTTCAATTAATATGATGCTGTATGAGATGTATGAACGACCGACGCGTCGTAATCTCTTTCCTAAGGCGGAGCACTTCGTTATGCTTAAGGTTTCGAAATCCAGTCCGTTGGCTGCTGAACGTAAACAGAATTCAAATCCCGGTGCCTAATCTGGCTGCCTGCGTCCAAGTGCATTCGCCTTTAGATTGCTCGGTTGGGTGGGCAAAAGGGACCAATATTGTCGAGCAGCAGCAGCAGCAGCAGTAATACAGCATCCACAACAGCCGTTGCCGTCGACATGAAAAATAATGAGGCTGACTTTTCCGTGTTCTTTTTTTTCTGGTCTAGCTGTTGCAACTGCATCTTTTCATCTTGTCGCTCTAGTGGTGTTATATCATTTCCTCTTGTCCGACTTGGTTCTAACGAATTTTGTTCTCCTAATTCTGAAGAGGTGCACAGCCATAGCCAATGTGTATTGTACAATAAAATTAATTAACATAAAGTATTATAGTCTTGATTTTATGAGGAACATTTGTGGTTGTTGCACCTACGCTTGGGAAGCCTTCGTTTTTATACTTTCTTGGGGGGACATTCATCAAAGGATGCGTTTCTAATGAGGCGCATAAATTCGGCTGCACTTAAAGTGATAGTAAAATGTGAAATGTCCCCTGCTGGTAGAAAATGGAAAAACAACTTGGTTTGCTTGATGGGGATTAAGATTTTAAATATGATAATATAGACAGACACCCCCGCGGAAGTTTTAGTAATCTATCTATTTTGCGGTCCTCTGAGGCTTCATCAATTGACCGAACAGAGCACAGATTAAGTTTTTGATTTATAGGTAAGCACATAGATGTGGAAATACGACCTATGTCAGTTGCACGATCACAAGTGTAGTTACCAGATAAGAACGATGTGGAAAGAAATTTAAGTAAAACAACAACGGTGTGAGAATAAAATTTATCCGAGCTTAATTTTGACGATTATCCGGCGGCGTTATTCCGGCTGTAGCGTCTTGAATATTGGCCTCAAGCTCGTCCAAGTGTTTGGCTTTCTAGCGTAGACTAAGGACTTTACAGAACCCCATACCCATAATTGAATTTCGCCAAATTTCTCTTCACAACATCGAGCGTTACATCGCTTGCATGAAATGTAGCGCTGTCTTGTTGGAACCACAGCTCGGATATATCGATGTTGTCAAGCTTCAGATTCGTCATTTGAAAAGAAATAAGGCCCGATGATGCGGCCATGCCATTAACCACACCAAACAGTCAATCTTTGTGGATGCGATGATGCTTGACCGGTTCGCTTCAATAACTTCAATTTTGTTTGTTGACACAGCTGCTGAGCCAAAATAGGGCCTCGCTCGAAGATAATTTTTTGCCTAAAAAACGGATCTCCGGCCAACATTTCTAGCTCCTAACTAGCGAACTCACGACATTGTCTATGGTCGTCCGGCTTTAATTATTGCGTCAGCTCAATCTTACACGAATGTAGGCCCAAATCCAACCGAAAACTAAGACTCCCTGGCGAAGCCCAATTCAGCTGATCGGCGCCGAATCGACGTATTCTGGGTCTTCTTCAATACTAGCTGCTACGGCAATGTTTTCTTCATTTCTTACCAAACTCTATCTGGTTAAGGTCCAAAAGAGTGTACTCACCTCACGCTCAAACTTTTCCATGGTGCGAAAAATTGCCTGCGAAGTGAAGGCATAATAACGACCGACCTCACGTCGAATTCAGATAACAGAGAAGCGGTCAAAAAGATGCTACCTTTTTGTGGTTCATGCAATTTATTTCTTTAATTTCATATCCGCTACGAAGAAAAATAAATTCCAAAAATTCGACCTATTTGTCTCTATCACTTACAAGGGGAGTATCAAACTTGGGAATCACGAATTCCGCTAATTTTTATATATGTTGTAGGGTTCATATTTATTCAAGAAAAAGAAAATAGAAAAGAAAAATGGACCGTGCGGACTTGAACAGCCTACCATGCCATCATTAGCTGGCCAAGTTACCGCTGCGCTACACCGTTTGCGTTGCTTGCATTGTTAAATCGATTTTTCTCGAGTCTTTTTCGTCCTTGTTAGTCTTTTCCCAATAAACTTGGACAAAAATTTTCCTTCAATTTCCACTACTAAAAATATTGTGCCTACTTAAAACTCTCACAAAGGAGGAAATCAAGGATCATTGACTTCCCTAACATTGAAATCGGTAGTTTGTTAATTGAATTCAAATTGGGTCAGCGAAAAAAAATTCAGGATGAAAGCAGATCAAAATTCTCTCCTTTTTAAATGACAGTTGACACTTAAGACACGGATAAGGTCAACAATCAATGACCGGTCTACTAAACTCTCATGAATAACGCAAAATACGTTTGGACTTGTGACCTTTTTGATAATGGATACTCGAACTCACCTCAGCGTTGTTGGCATTAAGTTCGATTTGCTTTCGTCCAGCGATGCGCAATCTCATCCTCACAGCATGCACTTACGTATACAATTTATATTGGCAACGTAGCGTCACGCGTCTATTTCATTTAATTTTCTGTTGCAATTGGAAGCCGGCCAAGAATCTGTAAAGAAAAAAAAAAATAACAAAAACTGTCTAATTAAAAGATGAAATAGAAAAGAACACGAAAAAGAAGGGAAGAAAATTGATTCGATTCCCCGTGCCCATGTGCCGCACGCAATATCGTCAAAAAAGGATTCGATTTGGGAGCCATTTAAAGTCAGAAACCGACACCGGAAAGTTTTAAATTCGAAAATGGTGACAATAATCAATTTTCCGAGCAATCGTTAGTTTCGGCAGAAGGTAGGTGTTTAAGTTCCCAGTGTCGCCCCTCACATCACTATGCTTATGATGCGATGTGGTTCTGTCTCGAAATGGACGACAGTGCATCACAAAAAAAAAACCCCCATTAACGCGTGTGTTTCAGATTATTAGGCAGAGCATGCATGGTTCGACTTTTAGGATGACTTTCGTCGTCGTCGTAGAGGATCGCATCAGTGTGTCGAAAAGTGGGCGGTTATGGTGTGTTGGGTGGGACGCGAAGGGTTGCAATTTATGGATGACAACTGTTGATACCCGTGTTATAGCGTGTGACATCCGAAATTTAATTATCTCTGGGGAGCAGCAGCACTAGTGCGACTAAACTGAAAAAACAATAAATTGGATTTAGTTTTATGGACACTTCGTAGAAGTTTACTTTGTTCCTTATACGCCCACACAGGTGCTTTTTCACTTTGAAAGAAAGGTCATTTTAGGCAACTTGTCTGTGCTTAGTCGTGATATAACTTGGGTATGTGGGGGGCGGTGAATGTATTGAACATGGGCATGAACCTGATGCAAGGATGTACATTTTTTTTATACGTAAACCGTGGTAGTAAAACAAATTTTTGTTTAGGTATTGCTGCAGCATGTTTGACTCTTCGGAAGTTGCATGTCTGTCTACAGATACAAGAGGCGCGTCATTGGTTATTTTACGAGAGCTGCCTAGCAAAGCTCAAAACAAGTACATTTCGCTGAGGTCATACAAAATGGAAAATCCTTTAAATTTTTTAATCAGCATTACCATCATACCATCAATACAGGGGGCAGGCGATTTCAGCACGATTTCAGAAAGGCACAACAGGGCAGCCATCATTCAGAGGAGATCGTGTTGTACCTCAAGACGTGCAAAATGTCTTTAATTCAACTAGATGAGTACTGTTGGTGTATAAATATCTAAAAGACCACGAGCTTGCTGTAGTACCGCAGGAATACCTCATGGGGCTAAATCGCTGCGAATCGTCTCTTATGATGGTATTCTGTGGATACAACGAGTCTGAAGAAACCTTCCTTCTGCAGAATGCTGACAATATAGCTGCGGTCATAACAAACAAGAGTCAAACGAAAGTGTGCAAAGTTAACTGAAGAACTGACGAGTGCATTTCTAGATAGAAGATAGAAGTGTCATTACCAAAAATTCAGAGATAGACTACCCGCTGTCACCAGGGAAAGTTGATTGTGGTTGATGCAACTCAGGGTCTTTAGTGTAAAAAGTTAGGTGTTAGTTCAGTTATTATGTCTCTTCAAAAAAAAAAAGATCACTGAAAGGATTCCGTATACCGTCGGCAACCAGCAAAGCCGTCGGCAAAAGCAAAGCGGGGATTACCTTACCTACGGATGAATCCCAATATGACGCTAAATTTTCAAGGTCTTCAACGTAACAAGCAAAGAAGGTCAAGAAGATATTTGGTACGCAGATAAAGACAAGCATTAATGGCGATCACACATGTATGGTTGCGTGCTATACGAATGGACAAGCAAAGATAGTATAAATAGAGGAAGCAAATGGCCGCAGTACAATGTACGGAAAATTAGGCTATAATAGTTGGGAAACAGTTTTTGGGAAATAGCTCCCAGGGAGGCGAAAAAACTATCAAGCAGTAGTACAGATCTAACTAGACCACGATGCTGAACGTTGCTGAGTGAAAGGGGAAGAAAAGACTATTAAGGAAACTACTACGCCACCTAATGAAATCTGGTGGCATTTATTACACTTTAATATTTACCGTTATTTATAAATTACCGTTATTTGATTTATTTTTGCAAAAAACTGAGTATGCAGTATTCTTGGCACCATCTTAAGTATTCTTATTACAGAAGAGGACCAACACCCTTGGAACCATTTTCTAGAAAAAAAGTGATTTCACAAAACAAATTGTATGGCAGGTACCGTTATTTAAAACGATAAAGCAAAAAATAAGAAGATGTCCGAAAAAACTTATATACGAACTTTGAAGCAAATCCGTCGAACCGTTTCGCCATACGGCGCCCGGACAGGCAGACATAGATGGACAGAAAGACCGACGGACGGCATTAGCGGACCCACTTTTTGGACACCTCTATAGTCATAAGGGTGATTTTTTAAGAGGTTTAGAACTTTTTTTTAAAAAAAAAAACACAAAAAATTCGAAAAAATGAATGAAATATTTATTTGAATCGATAGTTTGAACCTTGCAATTAATGTTTAAAGATAATTTCATGCAAATGTTGACCGCGGCTGCGTCTCAGGTAGCCCATCCGCTGAGTCCAATTTTGGCATACTCTTTCACACATATCGGCCGGTATCTCACGAATGAATGCATGGATGTTGGCTTCCAGTGCGTCAATCGAAGCGGGCTTGTCCCTATACACATTAGCCTTGGCATACCCCCACAAAAAATAATCTAATGGTGTCAAATCGCACGATCTAGGCGGCCAATTGACCGGCCCGAAACGTGAAATTAACTGTTCACCAAACTCGCCTCGCAATTGCGCCATTGTTTCGCGTGCTGTGTGGCATGTGGCACCGTCTTGTTGAAACCACATATCATGCAAGTCAAGAACTTCCATTTCGGGCAAAAAAAGTTTGTTATCATCGCTCGGTAGCGTTCACCATTGACAGTAACGCTGCGATTCGCATCATCTTTGAAGAAATATGGCCCAATAATGCCGCCGGCCCATAAATCGCACCAAACAGTGGCTTTTTCGGGATGCATTGGTAGCTGTTGCAATGCTTCTGGCTGATCTTCACTCCAAATGCGGCAATTTTGCTTATTTACGTACCCATTCAACCAAAAATGAGCCTCATCGCTGAACACAATTTTTCGATAAAAAAGCGGATCCTCGGCCAGCTTTCCAAGAGCCCATTCACCAAAAATTCGGCGTTGTGGTAGGTCGCCTGGCTTTAGTTCTTGCACCAGCTGTATCTTAAAAGGCTTTACGCCCAAATCCTTCCGCAAAATTTTCCACGTAGTACTGTAACAAAGGCCTAACTGCTGGGAACGGCGCCGAATCGACATTTCGCGGTCTTCTGTCACACTAGCTGATACGGCCGCAATATTTTCTTCAATACGCACAGTACGTAAACGTGTTGGTGGTTTAATGTCCAACAAAGTAAATTTAAACTGGTCAAAACCAGTTATCATCCATTTTACTCAGATTGAGTTGAAAGTTAAAAATACTCAAACCAAAAAAAAAAGATTAACATACCCTCGTAGGGTGTGTAAAGCAACAGAAAACGTTATAAAAAGTATAACTCCTCTTAAAAATGTTGTCAATCAGATTTTTGCAGTGAGCAAAAGTATGGACTACAAAGTATGGCTATAATCTGCATCTTCAAGGTTTACAACTGTATCTCCTCCAAAATAAATATGCATTGTTTTCGAATGTTCACAGATACAGGATACCCTTTCCTAGTAACTCTTACCCTTAGCCGACCAAAACAAACGAGAAGTTTAGAAAGGGACAATTACCCGATTTGTTGAAAAAATATTCCTTACCGATGCGCGGAGCAGTGGGGTTGCGACTTTTCACAGGGGGATACTTGTGGGTCATAAATACAGACACGAACCAACGATTGTGGGGGTGGATTTTTATGTTCTTAATTAGATCAAATATTTTTTTTTATTATCTATGCAAGTTCGTTTGATCCGCTTCCAAACCAACATAATGAAAAAAAATCTAGGCCTGTCTAAATTTGCTGAATTCGATATATTGAAATTATCTTCAAAACTTTGTTGCTAAAGTCGTTGTCTAGACGCCACATAATAAATCATTAAAACACGGGCAGCCTACTTAAAATTTGTTAATAAAATTAATCACCAGACAACAGCCGCATGACTAAGATGATAATTATGCGTCAAATCGTCATAGATGCTTCACACATCGCAAAGGAAATATTTTAATTCGATAATATCGAATGCATTCCCGAATTAGAGTTTAATGACTCAATGTGTTCTCACTCGGTACGACAAGAAGTCAAAACATTTCAAAAGTTCATTCAGCGTACTCTTACTCTCCAATGCGGGGAGATTTATTACACCAAAAGGGAGCAGGCTTTCTGTGAAGAATTTCATGGTATGAATCATCATCAGAACCCCAGCAATGTTTAGCAGTCAGTCGTCAATACTAAACTAAAATTCATGAACCTCCATAGGATGTGAAAATCTAAGAAACCACAAATTGCATCTAAAACTCGATCAGTTTTGATCGAGCTAAATAAGAAAAAGACCACCTCTGAGATTTGGGAGGGGGCAGAATGACTTTCATTTCCTTCTGCATTTTATCTTTCGCCCACGTATCAAATTTCAGGAAATTGCGAATGACGAACTGACTGTCGCCACCAGTACGAAGAACCACAACCACCACCGTTACACCCTCCCACCGAGCGATCTTCTCTGTCTGACACATGGCGTTAAGGCGGAAAATACTCATTGAAAAAAAAGCCTTTCATCCAGCCCTGGATGCAATAAAAACTGTCATGATTTTCCGGTCCAGCTAGAAAAGACTCTCGAAAAGATTTTTAGTGAAAAGTGACACTTTGAAAGTCGTAAAGGATGGGACTCCCCAAATGTATCTGCGTATCTGCGTATATGTGCATAGTGCGTAGGGTGGACAGGCAGGCATACTCAAGGGTAATCCACGATGACAAACAGTGAAGAAGACGAAAAAGACGTGTTGTCGTTTGGCTTAAGAAGACATTTCGAGGTGAAACATGAAACACGAAAATTGTTTCTGATATGTTTGTGCGTTCGCTTGGGTATCTGTGTGAATATGTGTGTGGCGTTTTTCACGAGCAACACAACACAGAAAAACCTCCTGATTTTAATTATTTCAATTCATTTCATTTCATTTCTTCTGCTTGTGCTCTCTGTCTCTGGTTGAAGCGGTCCCGAGAATGTTACTAATCTGGCAGCGTTCCAAAAAAGTGTGAATGATATATGGGCGACGACTGATTCATGCCGAGAACCGAGTTCTCCGATAGCCGCCGTGTGTAGAGCTGTAGCAGCCACATTTGGATAGGTATGAGACGCATGTACTCGTACTCGTATATATCCATTCTCATAGTCAGATGTCAATGAAAGACATTAGCATAAATTCACAAAATCCCATTGGAGTTGTTTTTTTTTTTTTTCGACTCTGGTGCTCAGATTGAGACATCTTAACGACCTTTAGATACTGAGACAAAGATGAAAAACAATTTTTTGTAGAAAATCTAATTAGTAAAATGTTGGAGGCAAAGAAAAAAACAAAACTGTAGATTGTCACACGTTATTGGGCTGAGCCTTGAACAACTTATTAAACTATTGTCCTTCGAGCAGCATACGCATTTTAGTTAGATTTGCGGAACTAAAGTTGTTCATGATCATAAAAAGACGTCACGTATGACAGATGTGTTTGTGAACAGGAAAGGCGGATGCAGGCCTATGGGCTTTCAATTGCATATGACCAGCGTTGCCACAAAGATACATAGATACTTTATTTTCGTTTTTTTCTTCGATTTGATACTTTTTTAAATTTTCACCAAAAATCTGCAAATTTTTGCAATATATTTGTAATTTTTTTAAAAAAAAATGTTTAATCTGGCAGTACCAATTGTATTGTACCTGTACGATCTGTCTGAAGTTGCTCTGTATGTTTACTATTAACATGTCATAGATTGGTGGTGGTTTTTTTTTGATACTCTTATAATGAAGTAACACAGTGCGGGCATTAGGGAAGTGAAGGATTAGAAAAAAGAAGATACCGATGTACGTTGGTTTTTAAAGTCTGTAAACTATATTGCGTAGGAAAAACAGAGCATGGTAGAGCATTCCACATTCGTATTGTACGGTTGAGAAAGGAATCTTTATATGTCACAGTACGTCCGAAAACAGGCTTAAGGGTAAACTGATGTGCATTCCTAGCATGTTGAGTATTGCGGTTGAATTGCTGTAGGGGTGGAATGCAACTGGCTATTTCATTTGAGCACTTGTGGTGGAAGTACCGATAAGACAATGACAGGCAGGAGACATCACGACGATGACTAAGAGAGTCAAATGATTTTACCGCAGGTTTTTGAATCCTGTCAAGTAGCTCAAAATATGTCATTGGTGCACCGGACCAGTGCGTTGTACTTAAGTGGTGCGTTGTACTCAAGTTTTGGGCGAATGAACGCCTTGTAGATTCTAGCCAGATCAGAAGGGGTGAACTATTTCTTGCATCGCTTAAGGAAGCCTAGACATTTCGCAGCGTTCTTGGCGACATCGAATATGTGGTCATTCCAACGAAGTTTGTCGTTAACGCACATACCGAGGATGGAAAGTCCATTTGGGTTTTGTTATTTTAAAAATTGTTATTTTACAATTTTAAGAATAAGTTGGTAAGTTACTATAATTTTTAAAATTTTAAAATGGACTTTTAAAAAAAGTCATTTTTCGATGATTGTTTCAAATCAAACGAAATTACAATTTTAAAAGATGGCTCCAAAACAACAGAAGGTACAGGAGCTGGGATCTTCTCAAATCCAGAACTAAGAGTGTCTATAAGACACTGGAGAGGTTCCTCGAATATCCGAAAGAGATGGCTTTCTATATCGACATCCAGGCCGCACTTAAGGCAATGAAATCAACAAACATCAATTCGGATGAGCTTGCAACAATAAGAGGGCTACTCATTAGTAGTGAAGTTGTTGACATTAAACCTCCTAATCAGGGGTTTTATTGACGAAATAACCCTAGGGACTGCCAATCTAAGGTGGTCAAGTCTTGGGTGACATGGCTATTCCTCGACTGTAAGAATTACAGGAAGTTTATTAAATTTAGCAGGTGTAAGCTTAAAATATTAGTAGACATCCTGATAGGGCATTGCCTCTTGCGAAAACACGCAGACTCGGACTGCAGATTCTGTGCTGATCTGCAGACTGTTAAGGATATACCGCGCATATTGTGTGAGTGCAAAGCAAATTTCACGTAGTCTTAGAAAATTCTTAGGGAGACACATCTTCGAATTTTATGAGGAAATAGACAATAAAAACTTCAAAGGCCTTAAAAGAGAAAGTGTTTAGGTTTTTTGTCTACCGTTTAAGTACAAATTTAACCAGTTCCCCAGAAATCGCAATAGGTTCGCTTCGGTGCCTAGTGTTGCGTGTGATGACTCTTACATCACAACCCTGAGAAGCGTTAGTGCGTTATTATATTTCAAAACAAATAATTGGATTAAAATAGTGGTTCCAAGAACCCTTTTGTATTCACTGCAAGAAACTCTAGCAAACCTTCCTATCCATCTTAAGCGCCACGAGACCTCAGCCTTCATACAAAAAACTACAAACTTAAAAAAAATGATTTATCTGCTTTGATACAGCTGATACATTTAACAATCTGAAATAAAGATACATTTGATACATTTTGTAAAAGAAAACGTACATTTTTCAAAAAGTCAGCGGCAACGCTGCATATGACTACTTAGACTGGCCTACAGCCAAAACTCAAAAATTTAATTAATGGACTTTCTACTTAGGTATCCAGAATATGTCAAAAGTTGTCTACTATGGTTCCATATGCAAAAAAAATCGGCGCCACCTCACTTAAGCTAAAAAAAAACACTTGGAAGCCAGTACCGGATGTCAAACAAAAATCTTAAATTTTGGCTGTGCTCACCTGGTCGGCACTCACACTTACATTATTCAGCGATTAGTTGTGAGGCTACAAATACATTTTCTAACACTGATAACCTCTTTTTTTGTTAATGACTTAATGGAAAAAGAGTTCTTGGGTACTTCTAGATGGTGTATTCCATTTGCTGTCAGACTTTTGCCGGAGGAAAATCTTAAAGTGGTACTGGACTCGATCTTAACCTAGGCTCCCTCGTTCAGTAGTCCCCCACACTTACCAATTTTTAGGGAGGATACAGGTTCTACCTTCACTGAAACGGAGTAGAATATACATGAAAAGCTTGCCCAGTAATTTTGGCAGCTCGAAGTTCTTGCAAATATGCGCGTGCTGAAGCACATCACGAAGATATAGGTTCGACAGGGAAGCGTCGAAATCAGAAATCGTAAGCGGAACAGAAATCATAGAAAGTAATATTTGTCTAATCTCAACAATCGTACTTTTCTACCTCACCCGACAAAAGGTGAAGTGTCCTGAGACACTACTATCGTCTTTGAATCTCGCGCTTGCTTAGCATCTCGAATTTTAAACATGGAAGTATCCTTTTGGAATTGTACATTCGCTTGACATGTTCGAATCAGCACTTAGGCAAGTAGTTAAGGCCTCCTAGTACCACATGGATCTAAGAAAAAATGATTTTCTACTCGTTTTCTTCACTTAACAAAGCCCAAGGAAGAGCGGCGCTTGTACAAAGTCTATGGTTCTACAAAAACAAGTTTATAACGACAGTGTTATCTATGACACATACTTAAGTGCTAATATGAAATCTGCATTTTTTTCGGTTTAAACTTGAAATGCTTTTCAAATAGATAGTCGCAAGATTTTTGAAATCGCTTACGAAAAAATATTTTAAGGGCCATCACGAATCTGCTTAGCACCTCAATGTGTTAGTCTTAAGCTACACAACATTTTTGGAAGCCCGAATACATCGCGGCTCATGAAATCTAAGCTCACAAAAAGGAAAAGGCAAGGAGGTTTATAAAGGTATCTGTATTGAAAGTTCAATGAACCACTTTTTGAGTCTAACCAGAAGTACCTTAGATAGTTTCTAATAAAACAAAATCCCTGGCATCTAACACAGGTGGATCTAGAAACGTGTGAGAGACTTATGAGACTTATTCCAAGGATTTGATTGGCTTTTGATTGACTGATAGCAGATATCAGCCAAGATAATTCTTCCTTAAGTACGGAATTATTTCTGTCTAGAATAAGCTGTAGTGATTAGTAAGATGTAAATAGAGAGACTACCGCGCGAGAAAGCGATGCGATAACCTACTTGGTGCTCACACAAAGTAAGGCATCCTCCCACTTTACTCGAAAACAATTCCGCTGTTCTATTTTTTTACTTCTTTGGTCCCAAAGATTATATGTTTCGTATTACATTGTTCGAAATCCATAGCTATTCGCTACGTTTTACAAAACGCAAAAATGTGTTATTTTATTACAGCAACAAGTAACATGCAGAGATTTGTTTTTTTAATTTCTTTCTAAACAAATGAATTCAAACAAAGCAAACAAACATCGCATCGCATGGTCAAACTGTAATTGGGATATTGTGTAGTTTGAGATCTCAAATACGTCTCGAATGTCGGCATGACAAATTGCGTTATTAATTTACTGTGGGGTCAGTTTAAGGGATTGTGCCAGATGCTTGTTTCTTTAAAATTTCTAATGAAACAGAATGTCAAATGGTGCGGAGGGTGTCGTTCTATGTGCCATTACTCGAATAAGCTTATATAGTAATGCTCCGTTTGGCCATTGTTCTTTTTCGCTTTATCCAAGGCAATTAACCATAGAACCACATTGTATGTAAGCATCAGTCTAATTCTAATGACAGATATCACTGGCTATGTAGTGGGTAATGCGCGTTAAAGTTGGAGAAAAAAAAACTGATTTTAAAAAATTTGCCATTGATTTCAAAAGGAAACTTTAATGCTAAGAATAAATTCTGGGAAGATGCTCTACCAGAGGAAGATCATTATGTGAAATAATTAATGAAGATCTTCTAGACTTCTTCAGAGCAAAAAATAAATCTTTAAATCGGTTCACTCTACAATACTTCTTAAACTCAGCAATAAAATAATAAAAAAGTTCAAGTCGGGAATATGATAGCATTCTTTGTCAAGAGCTCTACATGGCGATGACCGAATTCAGAATCCCGTTAGAATTGATCGTAATATGTAGTTTGATAGCAGCTCATCCGAACTGTTCCAAACATGTACCATATTCTGGCAAGGAGACTCCCTATCAAGTCGCTCCTTTAATCTTATTCTGCAACAGATAGTGTGCAGAGGTAACATTAAATCCGCAAACGACACTTTAGTGGAGATTCAACGAAGAATCAGCTAGTTCCTAACTGCTAGTTCCAAACTCGAAAGACGGAGTGTAAGCTCTATAAAACACCGATCCTGCCAGTTCTGCTCATTAACTGAGTGCTGGACGAAAAGCAGTAAAGGTGAGCAGATACTAAACTCTTTTGAGAGAAAAATTCTTCGAAGAATATATGACCCTGTTCAGGAAAAAATAGCCAAGAAAAAGCAAACCTATTTGCTTAATGCCTAAAAAGCGTTTTTCAACCTTACGAACAATAAGATTATAAAGGTGCGAAGACGACAGTCTGCTAAAAAAACTAGCCAAAGATATAAAAGAAGGCATAAGATATGGACATAAAAAAGTAACCGGGGGTTGAGGATGCGGAAGATATTTTAAAACCAGCAGAACATTATAAATGATGTATTCAAGTTAAGATATATGTCTTATGTCCTTATATCAATATTTCCAAAATTGTGCAACTTTGTAAGAAACAAAAATAACTGAAACGAAATCAATCTGAAATCTTAAATCAATTTTCGCTGTACAGAGCACAGTCAAATATTAAAAAAGCATTGGAGGAGAAAAGTTGATGCTTTTTTCTATTTCTGAACATAGCATAAGCTTTCAATAAAGTCTGGCACAAGGGACGGATAATAAATAACAAAAGGGAATTGTCAAAACAGTACACAACAATTTTAAAGTCTTAGATAGCCCAGCGATTCTTTAGAATTAGACAAGAAACTGAGTACTGCGTTAACTTTTATTTACAAGACATTGACAAGCAAGTTACGAAGTATTTTCAATACTCTGTGGTACATACCAAGCGATGAAGGTTATTAACAATGCTGAAGGCCAATTCCTAGTGGATGACGAAAAAATAATAATACAAAGGTGGCGGCAGTATTGTGAGGGTTTTTAAAACGAACAATTGTCCCGGCTATACATTCCAGGAAGCACTTTTGACTATGAATTAACCGAAATTAGATTGGAAAAATTGTGGTTAAGCTGAACAAAAACCATCGGATACAGATTCTGATTTTTATATCCAAATCTATGAGATGCCATCCAATGCCTGTGGTGGGATAGCTTCTTTTGAACAATGAAAATCGATATACTCAAAACTGTGACAATTGCCGTTCTAAATGGCGTACGTCACAAACCGTGAAGATTATTGAGTGACAAGACATCTGATTTTGACAAATAATACGATATAAATATTGAATCTGATAACCGTTGCTGGTTTGTCGCGGGTGAATCAACCACAGATGCATTCCAAAGTAATAGGATCATATTGGAAAAACATCGTGATTGCTTACTGATGGTTTATTTTTTGATAGACAACTAAGAAATCTGACATTAAGGTCGCCAAGAAAACGAGGAGCTTCTGAAACCTACGTACATGGGAGGTACTTTCCTCTGGAGTCACAGAAAAGTTCACAACATAAGTCAGTGTGCACCAAGGAAGCGTCTTAATGGCTACAGGGCAGTCAGAAGCAAGAAAAATAACAATACTACATCATTATGTCATGTTTCGTCTTGATTTCACCCATTTCTCATTTGAAAAAGGTATCGCTATATGTATCGGCTTCTGTTGCACAAGTAGTCCTTCGCGGTGACCATCATAATTTCTCAACAGTTCACGCTTGGAAGCATCAGAGAGCCCGCCATTCATTGTTGAATAGACAGACGTAAGGGATTGTGACCGGGAGGGTTCGTCGAGGGGCTATCACTCACCACATTGGCCAGAGTGATAGCCAAGGATGTGTCGAAAGACATAAGGGTGGGCTGGCTTACCCCTGCCAATAAAATCAGGCAGGTCATTGGTTCGTAGCGACCCGGTATCCATGGGAGACTCAGGGAAGCTAAGTTGCGGTTAGGATAAGATAGTTTTAGGATAGTTTTAAGTCCGTCTAGGTTTAGCAAGGGTTTTTCCCCTTTTTTTTTAAGACGTAGGCTAGTTTAGGTTAGGCGCAGGTTAGTTAAGTTAGTTTCGCGTAGCTTTCCCTTCTCTCACATTTTCAATTTCATCTCGTTTTAATTCTCTCTTTTCTCTTTCCTATCTTTTCCGTCCGTCCGAGTTCTACGTAAAGTAACTTTCTACCCTTTTTTGCTTTCTTTTATTAGTATTGACATGGATAAAAATTTTGTTGAGCAGGTGGTCCGACGAGCTGAGCCGAGCATCCACGAGCATGCCGCGTTCCCATCACCTGTGCCAAAGTTGCCCTTGTGGCTCGACCCTGATCTACAACAATGTATCAAAAAGTATTCGTCCGATTCTCTTGAAATTTTCAAAGAATATTTTCAAGATATAATACTTTAAAAATTCTGACTGCCCTTAACCCATAAGTGATTTGTTTTTTATTGCTTAATTATCTGCTTAAGGGAAAAGCGACGGAGCCTAAAGGACATCAGTTATTCCCTGCAGGCAATGGATCCAAGCGAGGATCAAACTTCCCTACAACGAGCTCTTGATGTTTGGGAGGAATTAAGTATATTATTTATTAGCCTAAAAAAGATAGACACTGACAGCGATTCCCAAGTGTGGAAAGTTCAAATATTTGTAATCTGGAACAACGTAAAAACTGCGGATGAGGGCATCAATCAACGTATATGCGTCTGAAGTGGCAAGAAGACCTTGCTATATTCTTTGAGCGAAAAATGTCCCCTTATCTGAAAGCAACAAGAAACACAACAATTCGAGAAAGCAATCACGTCAAGGAACATAACATATCTCAAAAAAAAAATGTAAGCACGACTGGCTCATATAATACAAACTGCCGTGTTAAAAGAACCGATCTTACGAAAACCGTCAAAAAGGCAAAAAACGGCAAAAAAAAAAACCTTCCTATATTAGCGCTTAGGATTACACAAATGCAACAACAGGCGGACCAGTAGGGATGTAATAAAGTGGGTAGGCTATGACCCCTATAATTTCGATCATAAACTCGTCGATAAAAGCGCAGAAGAATATTACCTTTAAGAATATGAAGTACAAATTTTAAATTTAATTTCTAAGTTTTTTCAACAACTCAATTGTTGATTAGTCTATCGACTTCACGTTATATCTTTAAGATTTTGAGTCTTAGGGAGGTTTTATTTTAAATCGGGCTAAAATGCCTCTCTATTGCTCGAAGCTTCATCGCATTTAAACCTGATGCAATATTTTTCGCTGATTTTTAAAATTATTACAAGATAAAATCTTATGCACTAATTCATCTAAACTATTCCTAATTTTACTATGGATTTAGACCTTTTCCCATCATAGCTGCCTTGAAACGCAAGTCAATAGCATATTACTAAACACACTCTGACTCTATAAATCATTATTATACTAAATCACAAAAAATAATTTGTGCTACCTACTTCCCGCATCAACAGAAAAATTAGTAAAAGAAAAAATTGACAACTGCCATCTGGGAGAGAATATTTCGTTTGTAGACACTTTTCGAATATTTATTGCGACAGTAGGTCGTAGGTATGTAGGCGGCTGAAACAAACTCATCATCAGACACCACTTTTACCGAAAATTACTAAATTCAATTTTCAAGTGCTTTGCCCGCTTTTCAAATAGCAACAAAAAAAAACACTTTTATGTTACTTTCTTCAATTGCTTCCATGTGCAAAGGTATGAAAAACATCAAAGACCCACCAGTTTCCTCCGTCTTGGGCAGATGCTCTTGAATATCTAAAACGTATATTTTTTTTTTTTCGAAATTTAATTAATGTCATAAAATGTACCGCAATCAAATTGGAAAATTGGAAAATGGGCGGAAAAAATATAACGGAGGGAAAGGAGCAGCGAAAGAACTGCAATTAAGTTAATTTGGCTATGGGGCAGTGAAAAATCGAGCAAAAAGTGGAACGACGACATTTTCTTTTAAGTGTTCATCATTTTGGAATGTTGCCAAAAATTGTTTGTTGTTTTTTTTTGTTTCTGTTTAAGAAAACAAAAATTTATATATCTACGGCACTTGGTAGCTATTAAGATCAGCAACAGTTGCTGCGACGTCCCGTGAGTCAACGCCATGAAAATGTATCGCATTGATTTTACGAGTATGTATAAGTATTTGTTTCAACGTACGTATGTATGTATGTATAGTTTTTGGGGTGTCCAAAATGATGAGCATTTTCAAAATTGTGTGTTCACATTTGTTATATTTTCAATTTGGGTATCTCTTGCCGCACATTTTGTAGCCAACTGTAGTGTCAAATTAAAACGGACAGGACTAGGTGAGCTCGTACGTAGTACGTAAGACTGATGGCTTGGAATTTTGTAGATAAGTAAAAAAATTAAAATTAAAATTAAAAAAATCTCATTTCCGCCAAATTCTGAATGATGTCCCATTACGTTGATGGTTTTTTGAATTTAATTTATTTATTTCAATTTTCGAAAATGTAATTTTCTCCTTCTCTGTTACTCTTGGGATTATACCTACCTAGAATTGTTTTTTTGTTTTTCTCTCGAAAAAATAACAAATTCCCCATGCAAAGAAAGAAGAACGAAAGCAGCAGGAGATCGGAAAAAAACGACACTCGCCTTCGAATTCAGATTCATAATCACACTGTAATGGGATCACATGTGGCTATGTAGCAGTAAATACGTATCCCAGCACAGCATGTGTTGAATATGCAACGAATGTTCGCTTGGTTGATGTAAGGATTTCGCTTGCATCCCATTAACTCAACCATTTCCATGTGGGGTTAGCAAGCAGCTAGTTGCTTTAGTGCCTGTGCGCCTTGCTTAAAAAGAACATCTCCTTTACAAGTGCGGCTACGGAGCGGATGGGGTGTTGAATGTTTGTAAAATTTGAAAAATATATACACAAAAAAGGGTAGGTAGGTAGGTAGCTGACATAAGTGTTTCTTTATGGAAAGAAAGCCTCCGAAAGGAGTATGAGTTTCCAAATATAAGTGGCAGAGGTTGATGTCGATTTATGGAAAATTGTTAATTTCTGGTTCAATCACTGTGGGTGATGTTTGGTGAACTCCTTTGTACTTTTGGGCTCTTTTTTGTGTTTTACTTTATAAGCGGAGTATGGAATGAAGGCGGAGAGTAATAATTAAAAAGATGTTGAGGTGATAACGTCTAATAACTTTTATTCAAAAAGTTGGCTTAAGTTTCCAATATGAGATATTGAAAGCCAGACATTGATTTTGACTAATAAAATTGATTTTTTCTTCATTGCGGGTGATCAGTTGTTCTTTATTACTCTCAATGTGGAACCAACATTGTGTGCCGGAATATATATCCAATGGCATACTAGCTTCTTTAATTTTTTCTTTTCTTATCTAATACAAGGTAAAATGTAAAAGGTTTGATTTATATTTCTGATTCTATACGCGACGTTGTTTGTTAATTAGCCGTAGAAAAGCAGATCAGCAATTGATTTTTGAACCTAAAATTGTGAATTTTGTGCCAGCCATAGATAGTTTATCCGTAGATACAAAAATCTGGATCGTCTGGCTGTAAACGAGGGCAAAACAGGGAATGTATTTAAGACGGGATATCCAACATAGACTTATCTGCAGCAGAGTCACAATCGACAGCTATAACATTAAGGAAGCAAGAGATAAATATATTCTGATATTTCACAAGAATAAAGCTTGCCAATCGCTTGTTGTTGTTTTCTTCTGCCCTATAGATCTGAAGCATTGACTTTTTCCAAAGGGGATGACGATATCCTTGGTCGTGCTAAGAGAAAAATTGTTGTTACCCGTTTGCGTCGACAGCCACATCGACCTGGTCTCAAAACTGCGCTTTTGGTGTTTGTGATGCTTTGAGCTTGTAGAGAGAATGAACTCCAATGCTCCAGCTCGCACAGTCTTCGACTCTAATCCGAAGGGGTAACGTTGTCGAGAAAGACTTCCTCTTTGCATCGTTCGATGCTTCGTCGTCTTAGTGGAAAAAATCAGTATACATCAGCAATTCAGTCAACTACCAATTGAAAAGTCATGCAGTACCTAGCTAACTGTGCACTTTTTGGGGAACGTAATTCGAAATCAACGAAACTAGAAATTCGTTGTTGGATGCATACTCCAACAGGTGACGTTTGCGTATGCCGGAAAAGGTGACAGAAGATGCCCAAAAACGCTGCAGCGAAAAACACGGACAGGAGGGGAGAGTATAGAGCCGAGAGAAATGGGGAGTTAGAGATTCTGCGTGAAAATAAAAGGTAAAGAGAGTACGCTATACGAGAGTCCCAGATCAATGAAATCATAGAGGTTATCCGAAAGTTTTATAAGACAGCGGAACAACTCGGTGCTGGCATTAAGACCGGAACGCAGGCTCTTCGAAACGGCCAAGTCACTGCATAGTCACGCGCAGGAAGTATTAGATGTATTTAAGAAGCACTTTTTCCATCAGCTGCCAAACGGGCATAATGTAGAGAGAGTGAGGGGGCAAGAAGATAACTTACGTCCCCCAGTACAGAAGAGGTTCGATTAGCTATAATCACCTAAAAAATAACGAGGCCTCTGGGTTTGACGATCTACCAGCAGAACTCCTCAAATACGGAGGTTATGTTTTGATAGGGCGCAGGCATAAAATCATCAATCAAGTTTTGCATCCCCAATGACTGGAACATCAGCTCGATATGCCCCATCTATAATAAAGGCAATCCTATGACTTCCAAGAACTATCGAGGCATATCCCTGCTAAATATCGCACATAAAATCCTATCCAACCAAAACTGGTCTCAAACTTTAGGAGTTTATTTTCCTCCGGGTAAATATTAACTCTGCTAATGGCATTTTAGTGGAGATCCAGCGTAGAACAGAATTCACACTCCTGACTCGAAGGACAAAATGCTCTACAGAACCAGCATCAGGAAAAGAAAGTTAATATTGCGCTCGTTCGGGAAAAAAAACTGTTCGATGGATATTTGGTCCTGTTTTACTGAGCCACTGCGCCCGAGAAGTTTTTGAAAATGTGTTGCAAGATAGCTCCCAGACCCGATTCGCAATATTTCAATGTCAAAATAACTTTCCTAATTGTTTACTATATTTATAATTTACAGAACAAAATAGGTTGCACAAAGTTATATACCTCTTGACCTCTTGAGCAGAATATTAAGTTAGCTTATCTATGTGAGCCATAAAACTTCGCCAGGCGGTGCAAATCACAGATGTTGTAAGAGGCGCAAATGTCTTTCCCATCACCAAACTGTCTATGCAACAAACATACAAAGTGAAAAGTTTCATTCGACACACACCAATATCGACAATTTAACAACTTCTTTCTATTTAACCGTACTCTTTAAACTAGAGCAAATCCAACTTATAGACAGAGAATTGTACAAGCAAGATGATTATACCTACACCGAAGGTGTGGTGTTCTATACATTGGAATGGTCCAATTCCATATGTTATCTCAAATCAGATTTCCTTCAAAAACGAAATGTTCTCTATTCGATCTTGACGATCATCATCAAGCAGAGTTTCAAATGTACATAATATAGACGTGACTAGCTATACATACGTACATACAATTCATTCTTTCGTTGTGTGTTTGTATAAAACATTCATTCTTTGGAAACTTGCCAAGAAAATTTCCACTTCGCGCTTTTTTATCACCCAAAAAACAATGAAAAAAAAAACACATTAAAACGGAAAGCAAATAAATAACAAGGAAGAAATGAGAAAACACTGAAAAGAATTTTCCTTTACGTTTTTTTTTTCTTTTAATATTGCATTGACGTTCGCAATTTAGTCGGAGATTGTATATGTTTGTCTGCGATTTTCGACGACCAAAAAAAAAAAGCAAATGGAGTACACAAACTGTATACTGGCTTCTATGATTTCAAAGGAGAATATTTCGTATTCACATTTTTGGTGAAATAACTGGAATATTCACGACAGAAGAACTAGAAACCATTTTGATACTTGGTGCGTTAGAGAATGTAAAGCAAATTGGCAAAACCAGCAAGGGAAGAGTTGTTTTTTTTTTGGTTACTATTGCCAATATTACGTCAGTTATCGAGAGCAATTATTGTTTAAAAATAACTATAACTATGGTCACTTGTTTGGTAAACATAAAATATGACAGCTGTCATATTTATATCTCCGATTTTATACGGACAATTTTACTTCATCGTTATTGTTTCGATCACCTGTTCGGACCTGAGGTGAGAATTGTGAGTACCCTATTTAAACATGTAAGGACATGTGGCTAACAAAACCACTTCGATCTGTTAAGGAATAGTTTTATGTCTGATAGAGGTACCCTAGCCAAGTCATCCAGACTTTCGAAGACCCGTGCTCCCATGCATGATGAGCAGCGTTCTTTTAAAGCTGGGCGGTGGCATAGAAGATGTTCCACGGAATCTATCTCCTCCTCGTCTCTGCAGCTTCTACAGAAGTCATTTGCAAAGAGCCCTAGCCTTTTAGCCATGTTTTCTACGATGCAGTGTCCGGTTAATACCCCGACGAGCATCCGGATTTGACTTCTACTAAGAGAGACAAGGGACTTTGATCTTTTGGTGTCAACAACAGGTCACAGACTACGGGTTATGACGCAACCGTTGGTGTTGCTAAGGAACACCTTAGCGAATTGTGGGGTGACGCCATCAATAAAAGCACCTCTCCGTCCGCTAATCGAGGGTTCATATCAGAGCCGTATCTGGCCAATTCGTCCGCTTTTTCGTTTCCTTCCACCCCACCGTGTTCAGGAACCCAGCAGAGTAGAACTGAGTGATGACGTATAGCCCTGACTGCCAAGAGGCAATCTGTAACACATTTCGCATGAGGTGCGTTTCTTACATCAGTTTTTGACAGACGCATATCAATTTCATTGCAAAAATCTAATGAAAAGACGAGCACTAAGCAGTATGAAAATTTTATTTTGTTTATCTAATTGAAAAATCTTACACACGCTTGAGAGATGAAGCTGACAAATGTCAAATTAATACGTTCAAGTACGCTTGGAAAACGAATACTGTGCATGTTAATTAAGTCTCCTACTTTTTTTGCGTTGCGGAGAAAATTCCTCTCCGAACGAATACCATGATAGGGAGGAATATATTAAGAGAGAAGTTTGAGAGGAGTTTGCATCTGACGATTGAAAAGGCAAGGGCGAAATTCACAGTATGGTTCCAATTTTGAGGAGTGCATCAGCCTCTATTCCTGTGTCGCGACATCCAACAGAGGTGGACGATTGGAAAAACTGTGATAGAAAATTTTTGATCAAAAAACCATCATTTGCGAGCAAAAATAATTTTTTGAAAATATAACATCAATAATCCTAAATCCACTTACAGCAAGCATCTTATCATAACATACTTTGACGTTCACCTTGAATAAGTCTTAAGTAATAATCAAGTCGCATAAACACACCCTCAAAGTTTATATTGATTTCAGAAAGTCTAATCAAATTCAGTCACGTAGGCAAAGAATCATAGCATCACATAGTTCAATCGAAGAAAAATTCTTCAAGGATCAACGAAAATAAAAAATAAAATCTCTTGTCTATTGCTGCCAAACCACTTGACTACCTAATTTACTAAGTAAGTGTCTACACCTATGCTATAGTTAATATCACACACAGTCTTCTTGTCATTGCAAGCCCAACTGAACACAGCAGCTATAATCCCATTTAATTGCAAGTCCTCAACCAGTTAGGTTTAGGTGGCAGTAATTAATTGTTCCGATCGAGCAGTTCACGTAACAGCATTAAACACACACGGGATTCTTTTCACTAATTGCAAGAATTCTTGGAAATTACCACTGAAGCCCCCACATGTCAGAGAAATTATAATCAAATATACACTCCCACGCAGTGCCGCGCGACGAACGCATCCCTCTGTCATGTCGAAGCAAGATGTATACAGATACAGACAAGAAAAAGACTGTCGTCTTCGGGAAAGCAAGTCTCAAAGGAAAGCAAGTAAAATAAAATAAGCCATGGAATCCTCTTTAATACATCCTTTTTGTGGTGAAAATAAATTCAATTCTTTCCTGTATCAAAGTTCGTAGTTAGGTAGAAATCCGTTAGAAAACTTACACATAGCCGTCTACTAATCCCTATTGGGAAAAAGTGTTTACAACCTGTTTGAACACATTCGGGAGTGGGGCAGCAGCAAGATACTCGTAGGTCCCAAAAAGGATAACGTGGTGTCGTAATATAATTCCAGGAATTATTCTTGTTAGAAGGCTCATTGAGGAGCATCACCATCGCGTCGACAACGACAACGACAACGACAATGACAGCATCAATAGCAACCAGCCACTACTCGTACCTCGTGAAAACATTTTCATTCTCTTGTCCTACTCGATGGAGGCAAAAAACTTTTCGAGTGGACTCTCATCCTGTGCATAGCATCCTACGTCAACTTAGCAAACGGATTGAGTGGGTGTGTTGTGTGCCTACGAGTGTATCCTTTTTTCGGTTGCAAGATAAAAGGGATTTAACGTGGAGTACCCGCTCTGTGCGTTTTTGTCACTATGGAAAAATTTTCCCTTGGTTTTCTTCAAAGAACTTCAACGGCTCTTCTGTTTTCGAAGGAGCTTTATTGAAAATTGAATTTAGGTAGAAATGAATAATAAATTTCACGGCATAAAATGTGTTTTCTTTTTTTTTGCAATTTTTATTAGTGGCACATGTCTTCAAGTTGATTGTTCTTAATTGGAGTAAGTATTTAAAATATGGAATAAGGCTGAGGTTTTGCACAAAGTTTACATGCGGTTTGTTACCGCATATTTAGCAATGTAGGGATTTATCTCAATTTTTGGAATTTGCAGAGCTAATTCTCCTGATAAAATCCATTTACGACCCATACTGGGCTTGAACCCTAGCTTCTCCGATCTTTGTATTAATTTTATGCCGATGCGGAACAACAAATTTGAGAAGCATCAGATGGAGCACAGGCAAAAACTTGTGGATTGGATTTGAATCTTGGAAAATAAAACTTTGAGCATAAAGTGACCAATAGCAAGAGCTATTGAGCTGTACCAAGATGTGGATGTAGTCCGAAAAGCTAAAACTCGTCGAGTTTTAAAGGCCAAGCCATCGTGGATGCCAAAGCGCTTAGTCTGGACAACTGGAAGCAGCGCGCTCGGGATCGCAGAGAGTGGAAGGCTGGGAGCCCGTTAAGTAAGTAAGTAAGCTTATTTATTTGGTAATATTATTTTTACCACAAGGTACAATTTAATTTCAATTTCGGGTAAGACATCGGTGAATGTTGTCTTGGATGTTTCGTCATACTATCAAAAGAGGCGGAGGAGGAGGAAATTAGAAATTGGGCAGATTTAAAACAGGGACCACTCGCTAAGTAGTCCAAAGCACTAAACTCAGAGCAAGAAAAGCCAGAATTGAAAATACTTTAACCTTGTTTTAATAAAGGTTAATTCTAATTTAATCTTCACGTTAAAGAGGATTTTTACATAAAAAAACATAAGGAAATGCTACAGTCCGCTTGGAGCGAACAGTATGATACCCTATCCTTATCCCTATGTACCTCAAAGAAAAAAGCATTAAGAAGATGATGGATAGCATTTTATTTCATTCTATGAAATTTATAGAAAAAAAAATATTTTGAAAAAACGCCCCAAAAAAGTGGGCGTGGCCAAAAACTTTGTATGACAAACTTATAAAGGAGGGCAGTGCCTACATATCTTGTGAAGAATGTAACACAATCTATCTAAGTTCAGCTTTAAAACGGTTTTTTTTTAATTTGTGGGCGTATTTTAAAAATTTTAACAATTTATCATTTTGAAACACTAGGGAATATATTTTTTTTCAATTTCAGCTTCCTAACATAAATTTAAAGGCCTCAAAAGTTTATACGGACGGACGTACATTGCTAAATAGTCTTAGGTTTCGGTCCTGATCATAAATATATGTACTTTTAAGGGTCTATGATGAATATTAAGGGGTGTTACAAAATTAATATACCCTAAGGATAGGGTATAAAAAGTGAGGCGCAACCGGATTAGTTGATATTTTCATTTTCAAAAGTATGCGTTGCAGCAGTATCAAGTTATGTCGCACAGTTCTGTCATTGAAACCACACAAAGTACATAGATGGAGCTAATAGTAAGTCATACAACGGCCATCATAAGCTTAACACGATAATCTAGCAAGACGAGTAGCGACTCTACAACAATCAAGCCAAGTACTCGCAAATATGAATATTTATCTGGTACCCGGTCTAAGCTTAGTTAGACAATTTTTTTACTTCCAGAGTTTCTACCCCGTCACACTTAGGCCATTTTGGACCCGTTCTTATATACTTTAGGCGGTTTTGTGGCCTACTTGAGGTCTATATATTTTGTCCAGACCGAGACATTGAATAGTTCTTCGATATCTTGGTTGATGCAACTTTTAAAAATGTACTCATTTTACAGAGACTTGTGCAGTGACAGAGGCAGTGAAAGAGTGAGATGTGTCCTCGTCCATCCTTGAGATTTAATTTTATTGTGTGGTTTCTTAAGGTGCGATCAGACGGTCATCCAAACTTGTCATTCGGATAACATCCTGACGTCAATATGTAGTAGAATTTTTACTGGATGAAAACTTTAGTACAAATTCCACTTGCAAGGCGACAAGTGGATGACCGTCTGATCGTACCTTTAGAAATTTATTTAATTGCTCATCAGCAATGGTTTTTATGTCCCTGTGTCCAGAAAACCAGCTAAAACATCCTTTGTGCTTTGAGCATTGGATTGGATTTGATTACATTATCATAAACTGCTTTAATTGCTGTTCATAAACTGCCATTATAATTACCTCAACATCGAAAACACTTCTGTAATAGTGAAGTCCGATTCACTTCCGAACCAGCTCAGCGGTTGGTATTGTTCTCATGCAAGTCTTTGTATTTTTGTCGTTAGCTTAAGAGTTATATTAGGCTTGTCACTAGACTCAGCTGATATATGTGAATAGATCGCACGATTGCCGCGTACCATGTCCACAGAATGTCTTTGCTGCTTTTCTGACACTGACATTTACCCTTCAATTAAGTATCAAGAACTACAAAGACTGTACTCTTCTCCATCTTTAGGGAAATCCCTTCAATTTAACACCAACACCCAAGTTTGGTCTTTTGAGGTTGGCTCCAAGACCCCAATACCACAATGTTTAGTCCACAAGTCAAATGTCCGATTATGGTTGTAGTGCGATTTGTTTATTTTACTGCTCATGTCTTGACATTGTCGAATGGTGCTACTTCTAAAACCGCTGCTAGTGTATATTTTGTATCTTACTTATATTGCCAACGACTTCAGAAAGCGCTGTTTCCACACCTCCACCCTTTGTCTTTGCTTGAAGTGTTTATTAACATATTAAAAAATAGTTTAGCTTTTAGTACAACAAAAAATGCAATTAAATATTAATAACTATATTTATTAGAGACGTGAATCACTTACAAAAACGATATTACTGTCGCCATCTGTAATCCATTAGATGTAGCAACAGTGATCTTGTCGATGTGGTGTGTATCCAAACTCAACTGTACACGTCCGTTGCAGCTTTTAGTTATTCCAAGAGATGGCACCATCTACCATTGAAAGCAACAAAAGCTTAATTTCCACCCATTTCGGGGGGCACTTTTGCTTACACTTTTTAATTCTCGATTCCGATTGAATTCGAATTTCCCATCATCACTCGTTCTGATTCTGATTTACTCTCCAAATGCGAGCAGCTTGACAATATTTAACATGAATCACTACCGCAACCGCACAGAAAACTATCTAACTCTGAGAGAAATATACTATTTCTTATCGATCCATCTGTACAAGTTGGCGATGACAATGACGCCGACGATTGTATGCACTTGGGACTTTTGCGCGCGCGAATTAATGACACATTTCACTAAGGATAATTATTTGATTATTTAAGAAATTTAATTAAACATGTAATTATTAAGGGGCAAACAAGTAAAAGGAATTAAAACGGCCAGGCGGCAGAACACAGAGAGCAGAGGCCGACGAAGAATAAAAAGCAAGCCGCACTAGAGTAGCAGCACAGAAAATCGCATATAATTAAAAATAAACGTTCTATAAAAATAAGAATATGTATTATATCTAGTTTCGTTGTTGTTGTTGTAGTGCTGCTGTTGGCAGTGTTATTGTTGTTGTTGTTGTTGTTGTTGGTGCTGCGGTTTCCTTCGCTCGGAGCCGTTTTAAATATAGAGGCGGTGGGGTTTATCCCACACCTCGGTGTATCGCTCTTTTTCGTGATCGGGTCGAGTTCGAGTCGTTTTGCTTTATTTTTTTTATTTTTTTTCTATTAAAAGAGCCAAAAATCGAAAATTATTTTCAAATATCCGAAATAACCAATGAATGAGAAGAAATGATGATGTGATTTACCGATCGGAACATATTTGCTAAGTAATTTTTTCTAAATTAAAACAGAAGGATTGATGGCAAGGAAACCGCAATGAAGGGTGACTAATTTTTTACTTCTTATAATTTAAATTTAATATGACGTGAAATATGGATTTTGAATGGAATTGAAATACATATTTCGAATCAGAAGACATGCAGTGAAATCTTGACCGTTTGTAACAAAGTTTGAAAGAGTTGCTTACAAATCCTATAGATATGCTCGTTTAGATCGATTTTTACGGATGTTTTGTAGGAAGGGTTTGCAATGGGTATTCACTTTTAATTCATTATAATTATCATTTCTGACTTAATATTTTGCTGTCAATATTTCGGCAGCTCTGCATCATTATTTATGAACAACTCAAAACAAGTTTTTACTTTGTTCTAAGATTAACGTTAGGCAATTTGTGTTGCCGAAGTGTTTGAAAATGTTTTAGGTATCTCCTTTGAAAAATCTATAATTGTTATTTTGCTTCAACGAAAGTTGAAAACTAAAGGTTTTTGTTTTTGATAATTATGAAATTTTTATCGATAAAAAGTAAAACAATACAAATTAAGGGCACCACCATTTTTATTAAGGGCAAATACCAACAAACTGCATAGTAATTTCAAATGACATTTTTATGGAAATGAAGAAAGGAGTAACAATAGACTTTACCCTTACCAATTCGGTATCAATAAATCGTTTGTTTTAGAAGTTCAACTTTAAATTTTTCAATCATCTTTGCAACTAAGCTTCCTTCTTATTAGAGACAAAGTGCTTCATACATTTGACAGAGTACTGCTCTCTGAGAAGAAAATTCACATACTAAGTAAGCAAATGTGTATGATGCATGAATGCACAAACATTTGGCTGAGTACTTACTACAATGTAGCAAGAATACTTTAACACAAATCATGTTGCATAACCGAACAACAACAACAAAAAAACAAAAATAATTTTCACCACAAAATTTTCACAGAAAAACAAGAAAGAATATTTTTTAAATTCAAATTCAAATTTTCAACGGTCGTTTCGAAACAAAACCCACTAAAAGAACGCGCGACAAAAACACCGAAACACACTCACTTTATTCTATGTGACATTTCAACCGTTGTCATCATCCAAGACCAGACCCAGACCCGGACCCGGACCCAGACCCGCTAAGTAAAAACTTCCGCACACCGATTTCGAATGAAATTTCCAACGCATCACAACAAATCGATTTGCTCGAATGAAAAGTAATTTAATTTTTTTTTTTTTGTTTTTTGTTTTAACAATCGCGATGGTGACAGCAAGAGCTCAAACGATGGCACATCGCTGCTGCTCGTCTGTACATAATAATTTAACTATTAAAAGCCAAGACAGAAGAATCCGTCGTGGCAGTAGCAGCAATAACAGCAGAGCAGCAGCACCACCGCCGCCGCCGCTTCTAACCAAAAATCATGAAAAAAACAACCAAATAGCAGATCTCACAGGCATTTTGTTGTACAGGAATAACAACTCGTTCATGATCTCAAAATAAGACTTTTATTTTCAGAATTCTAAGTTAAGAATCATTTTTCGTATTCATTTCGATTATATTTGTGGCTCTCGATAGTTCGAGCGAGCGCTCGCAAAGTAAAACAAGCGAATTGAAAAATATAATTTCAAAATGCATACATCCCCATCCAAGGTACGGACGATATCATGCAGATTGGGGGATAACAAGAGCAGACCTGAAGTAATAATCCAATGCCCTTAGGCATTCCATCTCCAATGCTGCTGCTGCATCGACCAAAAAAGGATGTTATTTTCGGATGTGCAAAAGTCATCATCATCCCCCTCAATTGGTATACGCATGCTCCTACGCACAATTGCTATGTTATTCGTTTTTTTTTTTTTTTGCTCCTATATTGAGCGATGAGTCCTTTTGCAATGCTATTTCGGAAACCGCCTCAATGTTATCAATCAAAAAACCGATGACAAATGGTAATAAACAATTAAGAAAAATATGTATTGGAAGGCAGCACCCGCACCGCCCTCATATGAAATTAATAAGAAATTTACGAAAAGAACAAACAATTTAATAGAATCAACAATCATTTCAGGGTGTATCCTCTGTATGCCTTTTTATTTATAGGAGATCTAAATTTAGTGTAAATTTTTAAGTGAATTTTCATTTTTACACAAAAATTTTATAGAATTTACGCGCGCTGAGTGCGAGGAAAAGAAAACCCAATACAATACCGCCGTTTTTATTTTCGCCTTGCTCTGTACAAAAACGGACTTTTGTATGTGTTCCTCAGAGAAAGAACGCATTAGACATTGCAAAACTTTGCTCATTACCATCAAAAACGAAGGAGAAAGAGTATTTTTAAGAACGAACCACAGATGTAACAAGAATACACTTTTATATACATTTAAGGGTCTGCGATGGCAACAACCGAAGGCGATTTCTGATTTCTGAATTCTGAATTCTGAAATAAGCCCGAGGGGGAGTAAGTTATTTTTAAGAATTCGCTTCTGTTTATTGTCAATGTCCTGTTTAGATTGGCTGGTTGTTTGCAAATGAATTCAAATTGTGCAGTGGATGTGTAAGTATTCCATAGATAGGAAGTCGCAATTATTTAGATATTTGAAGATTTCGAACAGAGATTCACAAAATTTAAATAAAACACAAATGGAAAAGCTACAGCTTGCTTGGGCAGACTTGTCTGATACTCTATCCTTGCTCCCAGCAATCAAATTGGTCATGGCATTGGGTCTTTATTAAATTTAGGATCCACCAACGGACTTACCTTAAATCTTCGGTAACTTGGGTATACATTGAAGAAGTTGAAGCACTCAGACCATATACTGCTCTACTTCCTTTTTCTTAAGTTTAAATTAGGTTTTCAGAAAACCATGAATGCACTTAAGTGATAAGGAGCATGGTTCGTGCAAAGGCAGGACATTCTGAGAGAAAATTATCCGCGGTGTCTTCGCCTTCTCCACAAGTGTTACAGACAGTTGAATAACTGAAGTCTGGTACGTTTAGGTGCTTGGTGAAAGCGTTGTGACTCGTCAGAATGCCAATTAGGTGCCCCCAGGTTTTTTATAAGTAATATCAAAAATGGCGCAGACTTCTAAGAGGCATTTGGTCGAACTAGTTTGGTCAGTCCGCAGCCTTGAAGAATCGTGCTATCAATTGTGCCTAAGGGAGACCCAGAGTCATTAATGGAGGCCTTGACTAGGGATGCCAGCAAAGTTAAGGTCCTGCGATGGAATTCAAAGAGTTCACGGGATTAACTTAAGGGATTGAGCGAGGTCATTACAGACACATAAACTTCGACCCTTCCACCTTTTCTTCACAATATATTTCTAAGCCATTAGCATAACATAGATCTCCACTTGGAAGTCAGATGCTTATGTGTCTAACCAGGAGAGAAGCCTTGCATTAAAGATAGACCCCTATTGTAGAAGGTTATGTCGCCCGCATATTCTTTTGACGTAGAAACTGAAGAGTATTTTATTAAAAGAAATCCTTGACTATGGCGCAGAGAATGTTGCTGCCCATTGATTTTTTTTATTATTTGGCGGTTAAGGTCCAGCATTGGCCAGATCTGTTCTTTTCGTTGCAGCCAACCTTAGCTTTACAAGTTGCCATTTGTATACCTAAATCGCAGCTTTTTTCAAGTGAGAAAGAGAGAAAAAGTGATTCCTACAATAAAACTCCGTGTTCTCATCAATTGACTTGTGTTATGCTGTAAGGCTTCAATCGTGTTTGGCTTGTCCTCATAGAAAAACGACTTTACATAACCCTACAAAAAATAATCGAGAGGCGTTAAATCGCATGATATTGGCAGCCAACTCACAGGGTCATTTCATGCCTCAACATTTCCATTGTTTCACGAGCTGTGTGGCATGTGGCACCGTCTTGATAAGACCACATGTAAAGCACGTTCAACTCGGCCAACTGGGGCAAAAAAAGTCGCATATCATGGCTTGATATCGTTCGCCGTTGACGGTAACGTTTCTTCCACGGTCGTCTTTGATGAAAAATGGACCGATGATGCCAGCAGCCCATAAACCACACCAAACTGTCGTTTTTTCAGGATGCATCGGTAATTCTTGTATGGCATGGGGCTGTTCATCACTCCAGGTGCGACAGTGTTGCTCATTTACGTATCCGTTATGAGCCTGAACACAATTTTTCGATAAAACAGCGGATTTTCACATTTTTCACAGAGCACGAATTTTGATAATAAATTTCAATAATTTACAATCGTTGCTCGTTTGTAAGTCTTTAAAATGATTAAATGGCAGAGTATACTGAAAACTTTTCACATTGATAGATGACGTTTGGACGCCATTACTAACCAGTGCTGCCAATCTGAAAAACTTAACTCTTAAGAAATAGGACAAATGGGGAAAACGGGAATAGGTGATTTGCCGAGTGAAGTGATTTATTGTGAAGAAAACACATCTGACTTATTTGTCATAAATTTATTACGGAGTGGTTTTCATCTATTTGAGGAAAAGTCAAAAATATGTATAAATGATGTAGTTCTAATCCTTTACTTCTTCCAGCTATTCTACTCAGATGTTTGCGTAGCTTGCCTAGAACAGATTGATTATATCAGTCAACCATTGAACGATGCCTTTTATTGCCACTAGATGACCGCAATTATTTCAATATTGGAAAGAGATGCAAGTTTACTCAACTAGGGCACTCATATCAGTTGTCAGAGTTTTATTATGGCATAGGTAAAAACTCAAAGTTTACCATAACCTACCCCAAATCAGAATATTTCAGAATATTTGTCTGTGACACCCGCTTAATCAACACAAAAGCTTAACTAAAAAGAATTTTCCGTTTAACCAAAAACCTTCCAAGAGTTTCAGGGTAGAATTTGCCAAATCAATTAAATTTTTTGATTGAACTTTTGAATAAAATTTTGAAAATTCAAACAAAGTGGAAACATTTTTCAAATCCAATTCCTTCACCCGAACCTCAATCGAAAACTATTAGAAATAATAACGTGACCATTATAAAACAACAAAGTCCTATATATCGATTCATCGCCTATATGACAGATAACTTCACCTAAATCCAGGAGTCCATACAGAGATAGTTCTATTGGACATGCACACAAAATATATTGTATTTTATCCCACATCCGCTCGCACGTGTTGCCTATGCTGACTCTGCCTCCTTCCTTCCCTTTTATGGATCAATTACACCATATATAAAAAATACCACACACACACACACAAAACGACTGACATTCATGGCATATGACAAAATGGAAATCATTCACTGCATCAAAAGGATGTGAATTAACTTTACTCGCGAGCGCGTTCGCTATGCACGCACACACACACATAGTATCGATTAATTAACTAATCATGGCCTCGATTCTTTGACGAAGTTAGTCCACCGCTTTCTTGGTGGTGGACCTCTCTGTGGGTCAAGGAATAAAATGTCCAAGCGACTGGATATGGATATGGATATGACCGAGGAGTATAGTAGTAATCATTTTCTCTGTGTTCATCATAAAATTGATTGAAAGGATATCGCTGGAATGAACTGTGTTAATTAGATTACACACATAATGGTTTGGCGTTATATAGGCTAGGCAGAGGGTGGAATAGATAGATAGAAAGATGGATGGATGGATGGATGGTCCAATGATTGACTGAGCAGAGCAAACCCCTGGATGGATAATAAGGATAATTCCTCAGTTGCTCATTGCGCGCACACAGGAAGTTCACTTAACAATGAAGAGGAACTTTTTACGTGAGAGTTACTGACAGAAGAGGTGGTTTGTAGGTGCGTCCCTAGTGAAGTGTTTAAGGATTGGAGGTACGTTTTGAAAATTCTGATTAAGAGTTTAATGAGGTGGAAATCATTTCGCACTACTGAACTGGAATCCTTTAGCCTAAGCCTTGCCGTATGACCAGTGAATTTGTGGGACACACCACTGTAAGGCGTGCTTGAAGCCATTCAAACGTTGGCGTTATCGTCTTATTTATTTTATTTATTTATACATTTTGTGTTTTTTTTTTTTTTTTGCTATGGGAATTCTTCTGCGAGAATCCTATTTCATACGAGGTTTTCCAGGTGTTTTTTTTTTTGCAAAATCAATTACCGGTTGATTCCAGATTCCATGACGCCAGATATGTACCTATCTCCGAAACTTGGCAACAACTAATTATGGAACATGAAGCATGTCAAATATCAAATTAGAGTTTCAAAGTACAGGAGCGGGAATCCGAGTATCTGACAGCTGACAGAGTGTCCTTGCGATTTTTGCGTTGGCGTGATATAATATGTTAGTAGTGGGTAGTACCTCCACAATCCGATAAGAATGTAATACTCATTAATTTTGAAATAATCGGTTATAGGTATATGTGTATCTGTATTAAAATAATGTTCCTAAATAACCACCGCATGAAAGAAATACAAAACATGGTAAGCAAATGCTCAATAGCTCTGCAATATCCTTTTGCCTATAAAAATGTGTAGATAAGAAAACTTGTAACACCGACCACCTATATCAAAGAGAAGAATTATTGCAGGTGCAACGTTATCGGGATTTTGTAGAAGAACGAAAAAAAATATGAAAATATATGTACAAAACTAAAAAAAAAAAACCGATATTTATGCTAAGCAGTGAAAATGTCGGCCATAATCCAGCACATTGTATCGTAATCTGATGGCACACTGTGAGCCTTTTGTTGCCACATTTAACAAAGGTGGGTGCATTGCTTTCCTTTAAAACACTGAATACGAGGACGACGGTACCAGGCACGCAATTTTCAAATATGTTATAGCTACATGTTCTTAATAATAGATTATATTTCGTCTTACCGTTGTCGATGACTGCAGTCATGGAGGTGGCAGATATATTGGGCTAGATTTGTTAACGATTTATTCGAAATATGCATTCTTATCGGTGTGCAGTAATTTACAATAATGACTGAAGTCAGTTCATAAACCAGGACAAGGCGGCTTCGGATAAGCTTTTTCATTGGTCTATACAATGTCGAAGGAATTTGGGATTTGTTGGGATGATTCCGAACGGAAAAAATTGAAATGCGTTTTATTGACTAGGTAAGGTTAGAAGGGGATGGACAGTGCCAATTTAGATATAATTCCTCTCTATAAATTTCCCGGCAAGAACCAGGATTTGGTTCTAACTTGATCTCTAACTATCGATGGCGGGCCACATGTTGCGGGCGCTGGTGCAACGGCTTGTTCCATTGTTCCTTGAAAGTCCACTGAAAGTCCACTGAACATTGCAAAGTAGTACTGGGCATTCCCCAGAGTGACAGAAGGCATTCTTCAACTAATTTCGCATTTATAAGTTGGGAGTTGATCTCTTGAATGCACAGAAATGTTTTTTTTTACATTGTTGGACGATCATTGGTAGGACGCGACTATGCAGCCCTCTGAACAGCGAAGATTTCAGCAGTCGGTTGGAATGGTTGCTTCAAAAAAGACCATCTGTAAAAATAGGTATGCCTTTGAGGGGCGTGTGCTGGTACAACTCGTCCCGTCTGTCATATATTCAAAGATTATTTTCTCGTTATCGTTAAGTGTCTCGTGGCCGGTAAGTGTCTTCTTAGGATAAGGCACCCAAATTTTTTTGTTTTCGGTTTTCTTTGAGAGTCCAAGCCTAGTTAAGCTGCTGAATTTGTCGTACCACGTTCGATAATCGCTATGTCCACACAAGGAACAATAGGACAAGCATTTATAGGAAAGTATTTATTGTTAACAAAATAAATAAATATTAGGCGTAAACGGACCTAAAGCCTAGCTTCTCCAACCATTGTGTGTGCGGATGTTGGCGGGACCTACAGTTTGATGCTGATTCCGAATGGCAATTTATTTTTGAGAAGCTTCTCATGACATTTCTCTCTCTTGGATGTTTGTCAGACGTTCACAAGATGTGGGGCAGCAAATAAACCCTTTCAGGTGGTAAAGGTCGGCAACCTCTCGCTTCGTGGTCCAACGCACTTAACCACTAAGCCACTGCACCCACATTTATTGTTAACAACTGAACTGAAATAGTATATGAATAAGTTCGGTTTCTTAAGGGTTAACCGCAAAACCGTTCGTATTCGTCTACTTTGATAGTGCTGGTAACGCTTAGTCGGCTATCATAATGCTTTTGCATGAAATTTTTTCATAAGAGAGGAGATATAACTTCGTACGATTTACCTTATTCCTAATCAAGCTATCCCTAAAAACTGCTCTTAATAATTACGCTTTATTAGCATTGCCTTGGTTTCTCAAGTAAGGAGACTATGGTTTCTGTATTCACGAAAGCACCTTTTTGTATACTGAAACGCAGTCAATGCAACTTCTATGTGGTTAAGGGATTTCTCAATTGGTTTGGTTATTCATGTAGCGCTGTGTCTACAGATTTCCCCTTGACATAATATTACAGTCTAAACTTACTTACTTTACTTCAGTTGGTACTACAGTGCGGGTATACCCGGACTTCAAGTAATGGACTCTGCCAGCTTTCTATCCATCATAACCTCGACTAGTACTTCGTTGAATCGTCTTTTGCCTATTGAGACAAACCGGACCATAAATCGGGCGTAGTACTTTCCCCTCGAAAACTCCCACCTGGGATAGAGCCAATCTTCTGCAAGACTATTTATCGTCTTTGTCATACTAAACAAATTCACAGACCACCACGAAGTTATTTCTATAAATAGTCTGACGTTCTGACCAAGTCTGCGATATAACAATCTATACTCTCGGATGTTTTTTAGGCCTTAGCTGACCTTAGTCGGAAAAACATCCAAGCTCAACAAGTAAAGGGTGATCCATTTCGAGGTTCCCTACTTTTTTAAAGAAAAAAACACAGAAAATTCAAATTTAATGGAGAATGTTTATTATCATTTGAAAGAACATTCTTTGGCATTTATTTTTTGAAGATTATGTCTATCAAATGTTGGCCGTTGCTACGTCGCAGATGGTCCATCCATTGAGTCCAATTTTCGATCACTCGTTCGAGCATTTCGACTGGTAACTGGCGAATGACACGCGTGATGTTTTCCTCCAAGGCCTGAATCGAAGCGGGTTTGTCGGCATAAGCTTTTGACTTTACATATCCCCACTGGAAAAAGTCTAACGGTGTGATATCACACGATCTTGGTGGCCAATCGACCGGCCCAAAACGTGAAATTATGTGCTCACCGAAATGGTCTCTCAATAAGTCCATGCGATTGATGCGATGTGTGGGAAGTGGCGCCGTCTTGCTGAAACCAAATGTCGCCGAGATCACGAGCTTCAATTTCAGGCATCAAATAGTCGGTTAACATGGCACGATAACGGTCGCCATTGACGGTTACGTTCGCACCGGCATAATTTTTAAAGAAATATGGACCGATGATTCCACCGGCCCACAAACCACACCAAACCGTTGTTTTTTCTGGATGAAGTGGCAGTTCTTCAATCTCTTCAGGTTGCTCTTCGTCCCAAAAGCGGCAATTTTGTTTGTTTACATACCCATTGAGCCAGAAATGGGCCTCATCGCTAAACAAAATTTGCCTCGAAAACGTCGGATCTTCTTGGAACTTTTCAAGAGCCCATAGAGCGAAGCGATGTCGCTTGGGAAGGTCGAGCGGCTTCAGTTGTTGCACAAGCTGTATTTTGTACGCTTTCAATTTAAGATCTTGACGTAAAATGCGCCAACTCGTTCCATACGTCAGTCCGAGTTGCTGCGAACGGCGCCGAATCGACTCTCTACGGTCTTCGTGTACACTCTCAGCTACGGCCGCTATATTTTCTTCACAGCGTGCTGGACGTGGTCTATTCGGTCGAATATTATCCAATAATGAATGCTGGGTCTCAAAATGGGTGATGGTGTTGCTAATAGTACGCTCAGTAGGCCGATTATGTTGACCATAAGTGGAGCGAAGTGCATGAAACACATTCCTCACAGAACGTGAATTTTCATAATAAAGTTGAACAATTTGTAAACGTTGTTCAAGCGTAAGTCTTTCCATTATGAAATGCCAAACAATACTAAACAAAAATAACATGACAGCATGACACGACTCACACGTGATCTGTCAAAAAAGGCTATTGAAAAAAGTATCTCTACTTGGATCACCCATTAGTTGAACGAACGAACAGAATCATTGATCTATTGCGTCCACAATTGTTATATTCAGATATTGATGAGTTTCTTCCCTTAGACAGTAAATTTGCTTGATATAACAGACGGTTGCCTCTCGGCGCAAGATTGTCTATATCCACACACTCTTTCTCCCAAAACCAACTAAGATTTTAAAATTTAAGCGAACAAACACGTCCAATTCCAGCATAAAAACATTTGCAATCAAGAGGAAACCCCTATAGCAATTTTGACAGAAAAATTACAGACCTAACACCAAACCTAGCATTCACAGAATGAACATCATTAAAATAGACACCGTTACAAAAATATTCAGAAAATCCACATTCGAGATCTTAAGCTGACGCAGTTTCCAGAAATAGGTCACTGGGCTGGTGCTGGTAACAATTTGCCCAACCCACTTTAAAGCTCAAAAGGCAACACAAAAAAAAAGTAAAAGTGTACACTTCCTCTACAGCTTATCTCGCACATACCTTAAGCTAAAAATAAAAAAAAAATAAACTCTACCCTTCTATCGTCGTCAAAATGTGTGTAAGTGTCACGACTTAACCACTTATTCGCCCCCCAGAGTATGCGGACCTAAGAAAATACTTGGTTGCAGCAGCACCTCTCAGATGCACGAGGAAAAACAATAGGTCGCCCGAAGAAAAATGCACACTAAAGCTAAGACATGAGGCAAACAGTCATACAATCTAACATCGCGCAGTTGCAATCACTGAAAACTGAATACACCCGTAACATACCCTTGAGTTCCGTCCGTTCCCCTCTTCTTTTCCATCGGTATCGAGAACCTACCCAGCTGCTCCACACACAGAGTTGAATCGGGTGGCGGAGATACAGTGCAACTGTGGTAGAAGGTTTTGTTTCGTTTCGTCCGATGAATGTCAAGTGCAACTGCAATGAAAAAAAAAAGAGGGGAAAATGTTCATGATACGTCCGGCCCGGCCCGGCCGGCACGAAACACTCGTATTCTTATAAACTATACATACACCCTGCAACCATCAGCAGCTGGATATGCATCGGATTTTACAACGATAAGCTTCGGTGGTGCATGGTGCTGCTCAGACTGTGTGCAGTACGTGCATACAAGATTTGCATAATGCAAACAGCTTTGCTGCTGCCCCCACTGCACGGCGGTCACTAAGCTATTGCTGGACTGAGGGGGTAAATGCTTTCTGCCAACACCAGCAAATTGTTGCAACAATAACCAACGAAGGAGTAGTAGTTGATCCTTTTGTCTAGGACTTCCTCTCTATTTAAATCCTTTCGGACTGACACTTAAGAAAATCCTAACCCCGTCCGCACTTGCATTAAATTAAATTAGCTACAACCACCCCTCGCCTGCCATACCCAGACAGCAATTTGGTGTTCCATTTTTGGACACGCGCCGAGCCATTTGACTAATATTTGCGCGCTCTATATTTAGACAGCGCCTTCCGGAAGAGACCTTCGTTCGTGACAAGGATAAATTCCTTATGTTAGCATTTCGCATTAGCAAGTCGCAACGCCGCGACGCCCTATGAGGGTAGGTAGGTAGGTCAAACTGCTAACGTCAGGACTCGACGGCAAAAGGTTGCAGCATTGCATTTGTTGCATTTCTCAGGCGAACGAGGTGGTGGCGCATATATTGTGAATGCAAATTCAATTTCATGATTCTGTATTTTTACATTCTTTTATGCAATCAAATATGGTAAAGGAATTAATTTAGATTTATAGTGGATTTTATTTAAATAGGGTCATAGCTGATCGTGGATTAAAGTAATTTTTCTTTCTATTCCTCAGGACTCTAAGTATAATAAGGGTTATGCAAATGAGTGTGCGGAATGGAATTATTTTGTGGCACTTGTTGTACCTACGTCGGAATATTTTTATGAAGATGAACTTCGTGGAACTAGAAATAACTTGATAATTATACTGTTGATGCAGAAAAATGTGCACGCGCAACATTAAGGATACTAAATTAATATTATTAAATCCCTCCGAGAACTCAAACTTTAGCCTAGAGAGAGCAGACGTTAGGCTAGCTGAGTCTGACCTACGAAAAACTGACGAATGTCTCAAGCTTACGTAAATATTAAACTACCAAAACTGAACAAAAAATTAATGTCTGTCAAATTTGAAAGCTCATATTTGCTTTAACATTTTCCTTAAAATTTATTTTAATTTGATATTTGTAAGTCCTAAAAATATAAGGCCTAGGCCCCAGGCCTAGCTACTCCAACCTATATGCGAAGATTTATTTTTTGACCTACGGTTTAAAGCCGATTCCGCAACGGAAATTTATTATTGAAAAGCTGCTTATGACAGCTATTACTCTTGGATGTTTGTTAGACTTTCGTAAGGGGTGGAGCAGTGAATATAAATATATACCCCTCGCTTAGTAGTCCAATGGACTTAACCCCTAAGCCTCTGCACTTACCTAAGATCCAAAAGTAAAACAAAAATATGAAACTGTTTCGCATGCTCTCAATTATTGAGGTTTCAGTTTCGTAGGCAGGACACACAGGACTACAGTATTCCAAAAACAAAACACGCGAGTCTTTAAATTTCTGCGACGAACGTTTTATTAGTCCCAAACTGCTTCTGTCCCATAAAAACAAACAACAACAGCAAGCAAGACATATATCATTGATTAATAAAAGTGGGCCAATGTGACTTCCTTATGGGACATCAATTATTTCGTCTGCACACAATAATTTAACTCCACATTTTGAGTATAATAAGTTCTATCCTCAGAATATTTTTTAACTGCATTAATTGCAGTATAACGTGAATTGAATACGTGACAAGCACGGGTTAACTATTTTAGTTTAACAGAGAGGTTAAACGACCTCCCCAATAACAACTTATGTAAGTACAAATAAATATAAGGTCCATATACAGAGTGTTTTTTTAGAGGTATAGAACTTCGTATTGAAATAAAACACAAGAAAATCGTTTTAGTGCCCATCAATTTGGCTTTATTTTATGCCATTAATATTTAAATATGATTTCGCGGCAGGTCCGACTAAAGACAAGTCTAGAGGTCCAATTTTCAACCACTTTTTCAAGCATTTGGGGCTGTATGTCGGCAATAGCGCCACGAATGTTGGCTTCCAAGTCCCCTAACGTTTATGGTTTGTTGGCGTAGGCGAGAGACTTCACATATCCCCAAAAAAATAATCCAATAGTGTCAAATCACACGATCTTGATGGCCAATTCACAGGTCCATTTCGCGAAATTATGCGCTCATCGAATGTTTCCTTCAATAAATCGATTGTGACGTGCGCTGTGTGGCATGTAGCGCCGTCTTGTTGGAACCACACCTCTTCCACATTCATGCCATCCAATTCGGGAACAAAATAGTCGGTTATCATGGCTCTATACCGGTCTCCATTAACGGTAACTGACTCTCCAGCATCATTTCGGAAGAAGTATGGCCCAATGACTCCACCAGCCCATAACAGTCAGCACACCAAACAGTCAGTTCTGGTGAATGTAATGGCGTGTCAAGGGTCTCATGTGAATTCTCTTCTCTCCAAATGCGGCAATTTTGCTTGTTGACGTAGCCATTCAACCCAAAATGAGCCTCATCACTGAACAAAATTTTGCGATGAAAATCAGCATCGATACCAATCTCATTTTCGGCCCATACACCAAAATCACGACGCATTGCATGGTCTCGCAGCTTGTTCATGAAATGGCAAACCAAACTGAACATAAAAGACATTAGAATTGCCAGATTTGACCACAAAATATCAGTTTTATCTCTATTCCAAAAACCAACCTCTAAAAAAAACACCCTTTAGTAACTAAAGTTTTTATGCTTGCATGTTTGTCAGACTTTCGCAAGAGGTGGCGCAGCGAATACGAGGTCAGATTGGAAGCTTGGACCCCTCGCTTAGTAGTCCAACGCACTTAGCCAGAAAGCCACTGTATAATTGCATAGAAATTTAAGCAACAAAAAACTTAATATTACACCAAAAAATTTAAGAATGATAACGGGAATGTGAATGAACAAAAGTGTTTGTACACTTTCTATCAAAATTAATGAACCCCAAGAATTTCTTTACAAAGAAAAGAAGTAATCAGCAATTACTTCTGCCAATATTTTGTTATCCTTTAGTTGTAGATAAATATGTATGTACCTACTTTGAAATTCAAATCATACTGATCAATGTCGGTACTTAACTCAAATGATTTCTTTTCAATATCGTCCTATTCTCAACCGATACTAGGTATGCATTGGTAAGAGTATGTATCTTCTCTTACTTTCATTAGGTACGCGCGTTTCCGTTCGATGGTAATAAAATGCATACTCCCGCCTCCAACCTCCACCCAAGAAAAGACTTCAAGACATAAGTTTGAAAAGGATGTCCTTGAAAATAAAACTATACACCATCCAACGTGTACATGCATTCCCACATTCTCACAACATTCACGACATGGTAATAATGTAATCAGTGAAAACGAAAATGACATAGCGCCCCTTGTCCGTTGAAGCGTGGCGTGGAGCGACAATCCTCAAAGCGCACTGCTGCGGTGCGGCTTACCAACCAGTATACTATTATGTTTGTGTTCTGCTCTAGTGTTGAGAAAGGAGCGAATTTGTATTCATCAGCGCAATGGAAACCATTCTGGGAACATAAAGTGTGAGCTAAATGCCAAAGTAAAAAATGTTGGGGTTGTCCTCTGTCCATGTACATGTACCTCACCTCCATCGACGACAGTGGTTCTCGTTGTAGATACCTAAGCTATAGTGGTAGCAAATTCGCCAACATGGCCTTTAACTAAATTCTTCGATACTGAGGGACAATTATTTGCCGGTAGAATTGCATAAAGTGAAGTTCATTTGATCTTGAAATTCTATGCAATCGCAGTCAATCAAACTGATAGGTTTAGGGACATTTACTGAATCAGTGATTAGTTCTTTAATGTGGTAGTAATTGATTGCCGATTCGAATAATGCATTGTTTTTCCGTGAGCATTCATTGTGTGCGGAAAACAAAGTGTTAAGTCTTGTCAGCAAAAACAAAAGCAAACTGACAAAATAGGAGCTTTACTGTTTTTTTTTATGAGTGTTTTAACCCAACAAAAAAAAACAAACACCTAAAGTTCACGGTTGCATATGTAAGATACATACAAAAAGTACAATGAACTACTTAAACGATCATCAAAACTTTTATAAGAAAACCATGAACCTGAAACAAGGCCTTCTTGCGTCATTACTAAAATTTAATGCAAGACTTCTCGTATTTTTGTTGTTTTATTCGGCCATTTCCACGCTAATAATTTCAATAAATCTATTAATTTGCATTCAAATTATGACTAAAGATCATGCAGAGTGTCCTTCAGATCATCATCTCGCTTCAATGGAATTCGCCAGCAAAACAAAATAACAAAAAAAAGAAGACACAATAAAAGCTTTTTGACAGTGCCCCTGAATTCGCATTTTGCTTTCGTCCATCGCCTGATCTAATCGTGAAATCTTTTGTTGTAGGAATTTTCAAAACACCATGTTAGGCTGCGCTGTTGCATACATAATCATCTGGCATCTGGAGAGACAAGAATTCTCCCCACAAAACAGAAGCGCTAACGAATTTTTTTCTGTTTTTGCTGGATAATTTGATGCAAATGCGTTCCGCTGATAACTTGAACTTTTGCAATGTTTTGCTCTGTTTTTTATTCTGACTTGCTTGTTGGAGCTCGCATAGAGGCCAACGCCAGAGGGCAGCTTTTGCTTGGTATGAGTATTCCGGTTCCTAACTTGATTGCCACAAGTGTGTATCTGGTTGTTTGTTGTTTGCCTTTCTATTGTTTGCTAACGGTTGGGAAGCTGACTTGAAATGCAGACTAGATGATGTCATCCCACAAGGCAGTGATGTCACAGAGTATTCGGTGTATTCGTGAAGTTTATATAGAAACTATGGCGTTTGGCTTGACTCTATGTGACTAATTGCAGACCGATCGCAGACAATTTTCCACAGCGTGTCGTTGGACTGTGTGCACGTTACATATAAATTTTCTTGTTCGTTTTTATTTACTCAATTAGATTCGAATGAATTTATTAAAGTGTTTGCGCGTTAGATTTGATGCGCGGCCAACGACAACAACAACGACAACGAAAACGACACGACACAGTGTAAACACGTGAGCTTGTTGTTTGCGCGCGCAATCGAATTGTTTTCTTTTCTTCAATTGGGCACATTCAATTTGGTTTAGTATTGCATGTTTGTATATTTCGCTATTGTAGCGTTGTACGTACGAAGACGAACACAACTTAATGGCTGTTGAGTTGAGTAGTTTATGCTATTATGCGGTACTTACCGAGTTTAACAGGATTAATGCAAGATTTGGGATCTCTTAAATATATGTCTGAAAAAGGAAGAAAGTGTAATTTAAACTAAAATTTAGTACAGATATTATCGAATGAAACTAAGTGTAAGTCAAATCATTATAAATTTTCAAATATAAATGAATCACACCAAAAACATAAATGTTAGAAATAGCCAAGTTCTTTTATACAAAAAACGCTTTTGCTATACAAGTCTGCTACAAAAAGTACTGAGATCTAAAAAAAGAATGCCAAGTTTGTATTGTAATTATTAAAAATTTCACAAACAGTATTTAGATAAATTCTTATATAGGGTGCGCCATTTAAAGATTTTTTTTTCAACTAGTGCTTATTTCGCGAATGGTAACACTTAGCTCATGTCTGATTCGACAGATAATTAGTTTTATCCTCTCGCTGAACGAATATGGTTGTGTATACGCTTGAACAACACTGGGAAATATTGCGACATAGATAAGATGCCGATTTTGCCAAAAAAAATCATCTTTTCAGATGAAGCTCATTCTGATCTTGGCGGGTATGTAAACAAGCAAAGTTGTCGCATTTGCAAAGCCGATATAGCCAAAACGAGTCACTGTTTGGTGCGGATTTTGGTCCAGAGGCATAATTGCGCCCTGTTTTTGAAGATCGCATTATCAGCCACAGAGCTAATGTCGTTTGACCACCGCGGAGCTGCGATTTGACACCGTTGGACTATTATTTGTGAGGTGCCGTAAAAGACAAGTGTTACGCCGCCATGCCAGAGACAATTGACGCTTTAAAGGACAATATTCGTGAAGCCATTGGTGAAACACAGCTGCACACAATCGATAATGTGCTTAAAAATTGGACCGATCGTGTAGGCTATTGCATGGCCAGCCGAGGCAGCCATTTGAATGAAATTATTCTCCATTATTAACCGGAAGGATTGTACTTTCAAATGAAAAAAATATTCAGTTATTTTCTTTTTATTGCATTTTCAAAAAAAAAAATTATTTGGCGGACCCTATACTTGGCAAGTTAAAGATATATATATACATAAAACACATTTGTGTAGAGCCCCAATTTTCACGATTTTAAAAACTTGCCACCACTTTCGAGCAAAATACAATTTGTTTTATAACTTTCCTTGTTTGCCCTTAAAAGAATTACCGACATGTAAGATTTCATAACTATAGAATGAGTTCGATATATGGGCGGTTGCCACACCTCTTTCTTGGAATATACACAAATTTTGTGTCTGTTCTTCAAATCCTTCCTCCACGTATAATTTCTAAGCTTTAAGTCTTTTGGGTGCAAAGTTAAAGAAAAGGGGCTGCTAGCACGTCCCCTAAATGGAAAATCACAAATGTTAGATTTTTCTCTGCAAACCCTATTACTGTGCAAAATTTCAAGGTTCTACGATGATTAGAAGTGCTCCATAGTTTTGATAATTTGTCAGTGAGTCAGTGGTTACGGTTTTTGCAAATTTTGGGGCCTTATAATTTAGGAACCGCTCATGTTAAACAGTTAAAATTTGGTATGGAGCCGGCCGCTGTGCGTCCCAATAAATTTGATGCCTCTGGCTTTCTTGTGAGCGAAGTTAAAGGGGGGGGGGGTCAAAATGGCCTGAGTTGGTTCGTGTAAATAAGGGTGAAGTGCCAAAGTTGCTAAAGAACTTGGCTGGGCCCTCCCGTGCCCCTTGATAGGTTCTTCGAAAACATAACATGATATTGTGACTTAAGAAGTGAACACGGGTGGCGGCAGTATTGCAGAGGACTTTTAAATGAACAGGCGGCACTCCTAACTACGAATGAACAAGTAGCCGACATTTTAGTCGAAGAACTTACAAGAGCTGTCAAATACTCCAAAATGTGATAACAAGGAATTGCTGAAAATAAGTCACACAACACTATTAACATTTCTTGCGTTAGCAAATCAGGTCTTCAAAATGTATTAAGTGGTTTTTGTGGCTATAACTAATATTTCTGAAGTTACATCATTTAGAGTAGTTATACGTCAAAATTTCAAATATACACTTTGACTTGATATAATTTGAGTTGCCGTGTTGGTAGACCCAGCTACTGTACCAAATTTTGTTCGCCTAAACTTTAGGAATCTCTGACGTACAGGGGGTCTTATATTTACTAAAAATAACGTACTCTAACAGAGTTTTTCCTATTATTGTGGCCACAGCTAAAGCATAGGTTCTGAAACCATTTTGTGTGCAAAGGTGTATATTTCTGACACGCATGAAAGGGACATACAGTTTAATGCCGATTCCGAACGCTAATCAATTTTTGAGAAGCTTCTCATGACTTTATTTTTTGATGTTTGTTAGACTTTCGCAAGAGAGAGGGCAGCGAGTAAAAAATTTTAGGCAGTACGGGTTGGATTTTAACCGCAAATTAAACGAAGTGTTCACTTGTTCTTATAAAAAACACTCATACAATTTCAATAAGTTCAATTTCACTCAATTCAAATAAGATAAATAGAAAGGCTGAACACAGTGAATCTTGTCTGGGTCCCAGGTCACACTGGCATCCAGGGAAATGAGATCTGGGATGAGCTTGCTACGCAAGGTTCAGAAGAAGTTTTCTCAGGATCCGAACCTGTGTTGGGTCTGCCTACATCTGAAGTTAAGTTCCATTGATGCTTGGGTTTTTCGTCAACACAAGATTCGGTGGCGTGATTGCGGTGGATGTAGACAGACCAAACTATTGCGCCCGGACATTTGCAAAAAGTCTGCATCTTTTCTTCTATCTGTTAGGCGTCCTTTCGGGCCACCAACCTTTTGCTAAACACTTAAATGTGTTGAGCTTAAGCGAAACCACCATCTGGAATCGTAGTACAATGAACCTGAAGTTGTGTCTGAGTGCTCCATTGAATAGTAGCAACATCCGACAAAAAAGCAAAATAGGTCATGTCTTGCGATCAAACAGATCAGGTTAGAGCTGGATCTGAAACGCTCTAACCATTTGATTTCCCTAAGCAGGATGCATATTAGCACAGCAAACGGTGTCATCATTGAACACTGTCACAAAGGCATAAGCACGCAAAAGGTCTTGGCGCATTGATGCAAATAATTTTTTGCAGAAGTTTTATGGATGAAGTTCAGGCCCAAGAAAAAGAAAGCTGCACATCGGAGTCTTCTAAGTATTCTTACGAGTATTAAAACTGATCTTAGAATACTCCTTCGCCTCGTCAGAAGCTCCAAAGAGTTTAACGAGTAGGGAGCAGCTTTATCCTAGATTTCTTACAAGTGGACCAATATTGGTATAGGTGTGTCAGTCTAATGGTCGCAGCCACTTCAACCTAACCTAACGAAGGCTAGTTTTGAAAGCATTTCTGGGTAAGAGAATAATGTGTCCCTTACTTAATATTTGCAGGCAAATTCTCTCTGAAGGGCGAAGTGACTTCGTGCATTGAATTTGAATCGCAATATGATAAGCCTTCAAGATAACCTATGTCATAAATTGCTTTTCAAATTTTTCAATTGGAATTTTACTTCTGATAAACAACGATGAGATCGATGAAAGCCATCTTTCGATTTCAAAGTAGATCAGTGACCTCCTCAATCCGAACCCATAAAGGGGGATTACTCAAATTTCATTCATCAAAATATCATTTGTCAAAACCAGCAAAGCACAGAAACACAATGGTCAGATTAATATTATAAGGTATTTTCCTCAATAACTCTTCAACTCAATTAGTATATGCTTATGCGTCAAGTCGGAGCAACACAACTGCCGTCACATTAACTCTTATCCGCACTATTATAGAACTCTGCGAGCCTGTAATTAGCTCTAATGTACACTGTCTGTCTATATAGAACAGGAAAATGCGGACAACCCGACCAGCAACCATTAATTAGCGGAAGTGAATTACATATCCAACAGCTGAAGAACAGCTCTAATGAAAAACAAAAACTAATAATCGTGACTTGCGCTCCAAGCAGCCGTCATCATCCCCCACTAGGTTAGCCTTGACCTTCAGCACAAGTGTGTGGCCACAACACTCTCTTCTGCATTTGTATTTAATCCACCTACCTAGCTGTGCCTACGGTTTCAACACTTTCACTAATGGAAGTAATGTTCAGAGGAATATTTTCAAAAATACCCACAAGAGTGTCTGAAATACAGTACTTCCGTGTATTAATAGCAAAACGCAAACGTCCTTGACCACTGTCAAGACTACGGCAACTGTTGTTGTTTTCCTTGGCGACAAATGCCTAACCCTCCAACCGGTAGTTGCGCTAAAAATACCCGAAAAAAAACGCAGTCTAACTGGGTATTTGATTGATCATTTTTGGACGACAAGTAATACGAATACAACTACGACAACAGCGGCAAAGGCACGTTAGGTTAGGCATGAGGTACAATTTCAAGGAAACTTCGGTTAAAATCGATTGGAAAAGCTAAGTACTTTCCGATGTCCTAAAGTTCCTTTGTCCCCCCGTTTTGATGTAATAATCCAGCTACCTTCGTTGTAAGATATACAAGCTGGTGTTTGTTTCAATCGAGGGAAAGGCAAAGGAAGTCCCGCGGCACGTTCTGATGAATATTTTAAAACAATTAAATTCTGAAGACGTATTTTGGTAATAAAGCGTGGAATGGGAGGCGCATGCCAATTCAACAGTAATGGCGCTGCTGATGGTTCGTTGCTAAGAGGCTTAACGTGCGTCGTCGTTCGTCTCTGTTATGTATATCGACTGGATGGTAATTTTCAATATCAATTTATATCCTCTTATAAGCTCCGGTCCGGCTATTTCCACTCCGCCGAATGGACAACGGATATGTGCATCGATACAAGCACAAAAGAAAATACAAAACCCAAATGAATGACGTCTAAGCGCACGTAGTACGTACGAAGAAAGGCAGGGTACAGGGAGCAAATTAAATAAAGGATACAAATGCGGCAATATGGTTGTCGTTCGTTTAATGTGCTGGCCACTTGGAAAGACGTAACACCGTATAATTGATGAATAAGTTAATAAGTTTTGTTTTGACAGAGAGCTTCGTCCATTTGATGAATTTCCTTCGCATCTAACTAATTGATGGTAATTATGTCGTTCGTGACCCTAAGGCGCCCAGGCAAACGCTGATGGACGATGGCCTGAGAGGTTAGAGTTAAAGGTGACGGATTGTTTACTTAATTGAAGATTTTGTTGATAACATGTGTGAGCCGTTGTTGCAACTTAAAGGCATGGAGAGGGACATTTAGCAAGTGACCGAGTGAACCAAATAAATTTTGATGTATGGAACAAAAGTTGAAAGTCTTGACTTACTTATAATCGCGTGGGTTAGAAAGAATGCAAAAGGACTGGAGGATATTAAATACGAGCCCCTCCCTAGACTTAACCTTGATAATTCCAGACCTGCTATATGTATAGACTGCCATTGGACCTGACAAAAAACTGAACATTGGTGGGTCCGGATGACTGGGACATGTAGAGGTATGGTTATCATTCGTCTGGATTTGGCTTGACGCTTTAGGCGTTATAGTTAGCGATAGCCTGCACTGAAATAATTCGGTGGAGTGGCTTAGTTTCGACTATTAGGTGAAGCCCTTGTAACGGGTGATCCAAGTAGAGATACTTTTTTCAATAGCCTTTTTTGACAGATCACGTGTGAGTCGTGTCATGCTGTCATGTTATTTTTGTTTAGTATTGTTTGGCATTTCATAATGGAAAGACTTACGCGTGAACAACGATTACAAATTGTTCAACTTTATTATGAAAATTCACGTTCTGTGAGGAATGTGTTTCGTGCACTTCGCTCAACTTATGGTCAACATAATCGGCCTACTGAGCGTACTATTAGCAACACCATCACCCATTTTGAGACCCAGCATACATTATTGGATAATATTCGACCGAATAGACCACGTCTAGCACGCTGTGAAGAAAATATAGCGGCCGTAGCTGAGAGTGTACACGAAGACCGTAGAGAGTCGATTCGGCGCCGTTCGCAGCAACTCGGACTGACGTATGGAACGACTTGGCGCATTTTACGTCAAGATCTTAAATTGAAAGCGTACAAAATACAGCTTGTGCAAGCGACATCGCTTCGCTCTATGGGCTCTTGAAAAGTTCCAAGAAGATCCGACGTTTTCGAGGCAAATTTTGTTTAGCGATGAGGCCCATTTCTGGCTTAATGGGTATGTAAACAAACAAAATTGCCGCATTTGGGACGAAGAGCAACCTGAAGCGATTGAAGAACTGCCACTTCATCCAGAAAAAACAACGGTTTGGTGTGGTTTGTAGGCCGGTGGAATCATCGGTCCATATTTCTTTAAAAATTATGCCGGTGCGAACGTAACCGTCAATGGCGACCGTTATCGTGCCATGATAACCGACTATTTGATGCCTGAAATTGAAGCTCGTGATCTCGGCGACATTTGGTTTCAGCAAGACGGCGCCACTTCCCACACATCGCATCAATCGCATGGACTTATTGAGAGACCATTTCGGTGAGCACATAATTTCACGTTTTGGGCCGGTCGATTGGCCACCAAGATCGTGTGATATCACACCGTTAGACTTTTTCCTGTGGGGATATGTAAAGTCAAAAGCTTATGCCGACAAACCCGCTTCGATTCAGGCCTTGGAGGAAAACATCACGCGTGTCATTCGCCAGTTACCAGTCGAAATGCTCGAACGAGTGATCGAAAATTGGACTCAACGGATGGACCATCTGCGACGTAGTAACGGCCAACATTTGATAGACATAATCTTCAAAAAATAAATGCCAAAGAATGTTCTTTCAAATGATAATAAACATTCTCCATTAAATTTGAATTTTCTGTGTTTTTTTTTTAAAAAAAGTAGGGAACCTCGAAATGGATCACCCTTTACTTCAAATGTTAGCCCATAAGTCTTATGGTTGCTTTTAACCGCCATGCCGCTCGATGATTGCGAGAATCGAATGGTGCGTGTCCATTTAATGATAAAACGAGTCTCTCTCAATCTCAACTCGCTCTCGGTATAAATATATTGTAATTCGTTTTTGAAAACTTAAATAAATAAACATAATTATGGAATGGATTACAGTCCACCATCTAAATGTTTAATAATTCTCAAGCAAAAAAAATCCTTTAACGCTTTGACTATCAAAATAAGTTCAACCTTCAAAAAACACCCATAAAAGACTGTACCATCTCCAATGGACGAAAATCAAACAAGATATCTTTTGCAAAGCTAAATTGATAAAAAAATTGATAAAAATTGCAAACAAAAATTTCCAAGCAAATTAAGAAACGATTACAAAGATAGATATACCTAGGAATTGTAATGAATATCTTAGAAAAAACTCTACGAACTTCAAGCCATAACCCCAATGAAGAACACGCAACAGACCTAGATTAAAGGCCAAAATCGTGAGCTAGGAAAACTTGATTTGCATTCAGTTCAATAAAGTATCTAGGACATTTGATACCTCACTTTAACACGCAAACAAAAACCCATTTCAACAACTCATAAACGCAATTAGTTTTAGCGAGTATTTATGACAGACAAACGAATTGAAGTTGTCGTCATAGCCACTAGCACTATACTCTACCGCTTGACATTTTAAATTCGCATGGTAAAATGTTTTAGTATAAAAAAATATTGAAAATTTGTTTATCAAATTTATGATGTAAGAACGGAAACACATGGTTGCGAGCACAAAATTTGATTACTAATCATTTTGAAAAGCAATAAGAAGAGTTTTTTTTTGTTATTTTTTATTATTCTTAAAATGCTATAATAATGACCTTAACCGTCATTATTTGACAGGTCGTCATTTATCATCATTAGGTCTTCAATTAATGTGAATGCGGCTTAGTCATGAACATTTGCATCTTTTGCGGAATTATTACACTCGATTTAAACACTGTTGCTGTTCTGTTGGTGTGCAAATTTTTTTGTTATTTTCTTCAGTTTTTATGATTTATCGGATTCGTGATCGGCTCATTGAAGGATTTCAATTAACTGCACCGAATGTTCTTTTTTATGCTGCTCGTACTGAACAAGGTTGTCGGTGCGATGCATAAGAATGCTTCATGCAGGGCGTCGGATACACGCTTTGCAATTAACGAAACATTGAACTCAGTAAAAAAAAAATAAGCCAGTATTGCACTGATCACTAGCTTTGCAACAAAATGTGATGTTCTTTGCAGCAGAAGAAGTGGTAAACGATTTTTTTAGATATGTAATTTACTTGAGAACAAGTCAAGGGAGAAGCATACATATTTTTTTTCAAGTAATTTTTAAACGATTGGAATGTCGGTTTGTTTGTGCCTGCAAAACACATGTTCGGAGAGTTCTTTTGAGTTTGTTTTCGGAGTGATTCATGGCATTCAAGTTGAGCTTTTTGTTGTAAAATTGCATAGTATAAAATAAAGTCCCTAAAATGCGGCTGATGATGCAGTTTCTACTGTTATGATTTGCTTTTCTTGGGAAAATATTATGCGTATTAAAAAATTCTTCTAAGCGGAATAAAAGGAAATGATTTCATAGCGCTTACTTTACAGCGACTTATTGTATCTAAAAACACAGCATCTGAGGCTATAGTTTTATATTGAAAATCACGTCGTATGTGTCAGATCTCCTGTTCTATGGACCGATCCAATTGACTGCACTATGCAGAAGACTGCAAATGAAGACTTCGGGAAGCTAGTTGAAAGCAGAAGAGATTGATACATCCTTAAAAATATGCATTACCAAATGATTGGTTTCTCCTAAAACTCTGTTTTCATTGACCCTGACCCTCAATCAATTCTGGACGATCTATAGAAGTCGTGGGCGACGGTGTGCCTTCGGACTTATTTCCTGTAAATTCATGAGTCCTTCCAAATCTCTAAAGGAGTCGACTAAAAATCAAATTGTTCGTTCTTTAATTAGAAAGATAAAATCATGACTTATTTGTTTAACTGGCTCCCGACGAGTCTCTGCAGCAGTCTTCCAAGTATTTCAAACGAAGATCACTTTTCGGCTTGTAGTTTTTTTTCGAACATAAAATCCTCTCCAAAGAAATGAGTGAACGTCACAAGCCGTTTTACAGTACTCCTATCGGCACTTGGCAGTTTTACTTTCAATCTCACTAAGCTTATTCCTGGCGAAGACCAACGAATTCCATGTGGAAATTTATCTTCATTCATTGCAAAGCCGCATATAGCAGTATTCATCGTTAGGAGCTTTATATAGCGACCATACGACTTTTTCCATCTTCTTTTGGATCATATAGCGCGCAAGGCAGGTTTAAACGCGAAAGGCAATATCTTCAACAGATCCGCACAAATATTGGGATATGGGGTATGCCGGTATACGTATCCATATTATGAAACTAGGACAAAACCAAGTACATGCTTTCAACAAACAAGCACTAGCGACTAGAATAAAACGTAACTATTGACAGAAGAAACTTCGAGGTGGTTAAGGACTTCACCTACCTCGAGGTTAATAACAACTCCGTAAATGACAAAATGCTTAGTTAAAGAGGAAAGCGAATAGAGAAGAAGAAACAACAGCGACTTGTATGAGCTGTACCAAGGTGTGGATGCAGTCCAAAAAGTCATAGTTCTCCCTCACCGACCGAATGGACAATAGTGGGTCAAGCAAGAGGATCTACGAATCTCACCTGCAAAGAAAACCCGAACCAACGAGAACGCTAGATCGGTTGCCAGAAGAAGTGCTCGGATCATAAAGACCGCAAGACTTTTGTCTATATGTAAGTAAGTAATGTTCAATTGCTGTTGCGAAAATAAGGTTGTGGTTTGGCTTTACGGAATGCAAGTCGTCTGTTGAACTAGACGAGAGTTTCTTAACTTTTTTTGCTAAGACTTCGTTCCGGCCTAGCTTCCAGTTGCTGAGCTATAAGACCTTCAAATCGTGTTTGATCGCAAAGCCCTTAGATCTTTTAGAACTGGAGGATGCGGAGGATTTCACCGTTGTGGGTTTTTCTGTCTTAGATCCAAAGGCTAGGATCTGGGAGGTAAACCCAAAGCCAAGAGTAGTAACCTCTGGCTAGTCCGTATTTGGCGTCCTATGTCGAGTTTCTTTTTCTTGCCGGTTTGCTGCTTTTTAACTTAGAAGATCGAGGTTATAATTCAATTTTACTAATAATTATCCCCCCATATTCAAATTATGAAGGTTTGGGCATTTTAAATTTGTGCTCATGACTCAAAAATCTGGCAAGACTCATAAAATCCATGAAAGATGTTCCTGAGCACAACTTTACTGCGGTCGAACCCTATAACTTCCTCCAGCCTGATGACCAACCTTAAACTACTACGACTATAAAAACAACAAATTGAAAGAGATCAGTATGAGTTTTTTTGTTTGTACTAAACGCCACATGCAAAATTGAAAAAATGGTGTGCCCAATCCCATTTAAGCTTGCACGCGCATTTCCCAAGCAAACGTCAAACCTACACATCCACGTTAAACTGTCCCATTTCTACCTATTCTACTTTGTGGAAAAAAAAGGTTTATTAAAAAATCCATCAAACCCAAGCCCAACCTACATGTAACTTCTTCTATGCTACTGCAGATACCATATCAATGACCGTCCTTGAGCGCAGAAATTGCAAATACTTGCCAGCAGAGGTCAGTGCCGTTGCCGCCGTCACTCTGACAGCACTAGGCTGGGTCGAATTTCCTCGTTTTGTTCGATTCCAGTTTCCCGTATCTACTTTCAAGAAAAAAACAGCAACAACACTTCAGTTAGCAACCTCTACAATTTCTCCTTCTTCTCTTGGTTGGACTCCTCAGCCTCAACCCCGCATTCCTAATTTAATAAACCCGTTGAATTACAATTACAAATTGAAGGCGCATAGACACTGCCACCATATCTCGACTTATGATTTTGCTGTTCTCTTGATCATCTTCTTCTTCGTGTGTCGTCGCTGGGGTGACAAACACAATATACTTGTAAGTACGTAGAAAACAGAAGGAATATGGGCGCCACAAATATTTCACTATTCAGCCTTCCTAGCCCCGCAGTAACTCAGCCCTTAACCCATCCGAAAGAGCAATAATAATTATTGTAAACATCTCCCGAAGCGAATAATTATTATCAACGCAGAATTGTAGGAATTCGCGGTACGTGGGTGCGCGATAGAGACAGACAGACATAAAGGCAAGCTGTGTTGAACAGGGGGTTATCAACAGCTTAAAACCTCTTTCAACCCAGATACTTTTACACTTTTTTTTCCTGTTCTTCTTCGTCCTTCTGTACTCTGCAAGCCAACTGACCAGTTAAACACTTTTTATGTTATCTAGGAACCACACTACTACCAATGCGTGTATCGCACAATAAGAAGAAGAAGACAATAAAAAAGAAATCGAAATGAAACACTCATACATGCTCAGAAAATAGAGTACAAAACACGGATATTTGGATTATTGTACAGAGGGAGGAAATATAACAAAACAACTCGTTGCGACCTTGATAAACGTAAGGAACAACCGATACATGGAATAGCTGGGTTTTCTTCGAGGTGTAGAGCTTCATGTATATTTTGTTATCTCTCTGTCTGCTGCTGTTTCATTTTTCCTATGTCTGATCCACTCTTTGGTTTTTGTTTTTTATTATTTGGAAAAAAAAAAAACAGTGTTTCTATGTGAAGAGCAACAAGTGGTTTGTGAGTGTGTTGGTGGTAGGTCGGTGGGGCGGTGGGGCGGCGGCGGACGATGAGAGAATAATGGTTGCTTAGGTTAAGCTTGATTTTATGGAGCTTTTCCCGAATTCGAGTGGAGATTGGAGAGTATGAGAAAAGAGAGGAAAATTAAAAGAGCGCGTGGGATATGAATTCGATGATGATGACGCGCAAAAGTATAACCAGCAAATTTCAAAAAAGTTGTGGGTATGTTAACATAAGTCTGTTTTCTTGGAACAAGTGTTTCATTATTTGTTAAAGTCTCAATTGAAGTTCATTGAAGAGAAAGAAGATATAAGAAGGCTTCAAACGGCTTAGTGTAACTTTTAAACATAAAACCTTGAAATTAATAGGGAAGTAGGTATGAAATGAATATGAAGAGATGTCAAGTGCTTAATAATAAGCCAGGAAGTTGAGGGGTTCTTTAGCAAAAACAACAACAACAACAACAACAACAACAACAACAACAACAACAACAGTGGACTCAACTTTTACAAGAGAAATTATGCACTTAGGTACCTAAGTTCTTTTTGATAGATATGTGAATTATTCTTCATTCAGAAAAAACAACATTAGGTACATTTAGCGCATACAAGTGCCCCTGAGATGGTGTCCGGTAGATTTAGTTGTAAAATGTAAATTGAAAGATTTGACTCGCAAGTTAAGACTGAACTATAATTGTCGGAAGCAGTCGGATACTTGTAATGCACGGAATCAGGTATCAGGAATCGGGTATTGTTGAGCTGGTTTTTTTAATAAGAAATATTTTTCATATTCTGTGGATAGAAACCAAACTGTTGTCATTTTTTGACATCAACTAAGCACCTCTCGGACGTAGGAAACGTTAACGAAAACTCTAGACGAAACGCAGCAAATCTTCATTATGGTCGTAATATACAAATGTCGTTTGGCCGAGTGAACTGGAATCCTACAAGCTTTAACTTTATGGCCGTATATAATGGCATTCATCATCATTCATCGAGAGGTGAAGAATAGAATATAACCAAGTGCAAGCTGTGAATAAACTGACGAATAGTAGAAACTCACGTTCCTTTCAAATTGAACAACAACACTCGTCACTTGTCGAAGAAGCCATCACAGAATTACATTCATTTGCGTTGGCTCTTCATGGCTACTCACAACTATTTAAGGACTACTTCTAGTCCAGTTTCATTTCTATTTTGCATGCAACATGATAAGCAAACGGACGGATGAGATAAAAGCACGTACTCTCGTAAAACAATTCCTTAACTCGAATTTTGTTGCTGAGGCATTTTTAAACATCATCACGCGTAACAATGTTAAATATTTTGCTATTACAATTAACAAGAACTTGTACTCAGCTCAGGAGTATACAGGGCAACGAAACCTATCAAGAGAGAGATGTTCTATTTAAATTGACCAGTCTTTCAAGCGGTGTAGAAGGCACTGGAAATCTATCTACAACCAATGTAGTAGGTAAAAACCTTTATATCAGAACATTTTCAAGTTGTCACGGTTTTCTCTTACAACTTGGATTCTTACAAATAGCGTAAATACGTATTATTTCCAACTAATTTTGCATAATGACATGCTTTATGTAAATATTATCTACTCTAATGCTTAGTCAAGTTCTAAATTATGGTAAGTTTGGTGTCGTGATGTTTAGACGCATCGATGGAATGAATACCATGAATTAAAAAATACCGGAAACACTTGTTCAATTATTTTCGTTGTTCTTTTTTGAACTCAACAAGTGGCTTTGTTCGTGCACCATGGCTTTAAAGGTTTACATTATAACTGTTTTCGGTGTCGGACAACATTTAATAGAGAAAGACTCGCGGCAAATGTTTTTCAACTTAAACGGAAACATTTAATAAAAATCATCGATAGAATATAATTGTCAAACGAAAAGTTTACTTCTGGCAACATTCCCAGAGCATTGTTGCTTTTCTGTGCAAAACGTGTTATCAATATGAAAGAGAAAACACCACTCAAAAGCAAAACACACAGCGGCTATATACATAGCTATAAGAACTTCCCCAAACGTGTGGGTAACTGTCACAGTGTATGAGTGGCAGAAAAAAGCTCCTTCCACATAGTGGGCTTCTGAGTGTTTGTGTGTCAAAATTATTTCGACAAAATCAATTTAACAGATGTGTTGAAACTTAAGTCTACGCAATCTGACCTTCCTATTAGATTTTCCCAACACACTCATTCCCAAATGCACGATTCAATATTTTCACCTTAAGCACATTAAGTTTCGCACATTTCATACAATAAAATAGACACCTGCCCCAAGCCCAGACATTGTATCGGATTTCGTCTGACGCTGATAAGCAAATTCCCAATTTTCCCAACTCTAAAAATGTATTCCCACGATCTAGGTGTAAGAAAAATAGTATTTAAGCTTTGGAAATTTGTAAATAAAATCACTTGTCACAAATCAGTCCAAGTCTTTGTTTATAGATCAAAACAGATCTATTCAAGATGGTCCTGGTTCTACAACTCGCAGTCATATGTTATTGATCTAATTTTTTTTTTGTTTCTGCAAACTTTACCTGTTTATGGCACTTTTCCATTTGACAAAAGCTTTCTGTGTTTGTACTTAAGTCGCTTTATTGGATTTAGCTGGCACAACTACAATCGCCTGCTATTGTTTCTCTTTTCCTCATCAACGAATCAAACCGTTTGTTCATTTCTCACTATGTGCTTTGTACTTCTGACGATTAATTAAAATGTATGGCGTATGTTTGACTTTTGGTAAAAAGTTCGACAAGGGCCTAGGGTAACCATCAGCGACGACAACAACAAAAAATTAATGGCAGGCAGCGCAAATGAGACTGCTTTGTGAATAAATTCCAAATAAACAGAATAGAACTAGTATTTATGTTCACCATCACACACAATGGACATCGACGAAGAGGGAAGCAAATGTATAGAAAACACACTGTGGCGGCAAGCGCGCTCTCATGCATTATTAAGAAGCATTGGAATTCGAATAATGATGGTACCTAGTCTGACGGAACTAGTTTTGGGAGACTTCGAAACTATGTATTTTGTTAAATTTCATGGATTCAGAGACGAATTACAAATGCAAGAAGCTGAAGAAAAAAAAAAAACTTAAAGCATGAATTCAAATTTTCCGCTTGATTTACGGCCAACTGGCGCCCAGGTAGACTCCGAGCGTATTATATCGAATTCCGATCGCATTCGCAATTGATTAATTAATGCTGTCCAGCGTGTTTATTTGTCAGTGTATCAGCGTGCCTGAGCCGAGCACACCTTTTAGGGTGATTATAAAGAGGGTGCGTTCTAATGCGGTAAATAGAGGCTTCCTAGCAAGGCGACGCTGGAGGTATGGCGATAGGAAATAGATGCATACTAAGTTCTTCGGGATGAGTTTCATGGGACGCACTTTGCGAAGAGATTTTTTTCTTGCGTATGACTTAAATTACATATTCAAAGAATTAAGTACGAAAAATTAAGAAACGTCTTAATTTGCAGTTGATGTTCAATCGACCCTGTTACACATTAATTAACGCGATGTTTTAGGTTAAATATGTCATTTGGCCACTTGATGTTAACCCCTAGGTAGACGATTTGTTTAATCATCTCGAAGTTTGTTTTATCAATATCGACGTTGCGTCCTAGACGGTGGGCAGATATTTCGTCGTTTGATTGATTAAAGTATTTACTTTGTTTCGGCCTCTATCGCGGCACATTGGGATTTACGGATCTGCCGAAGATCGTGTCTTCCCAGATGCCTGCCCTGTGCAGATCTTAGCAATTTATATATATTTTTTGACACGAGTGGAAGTTTAAAATCGATTCTGATTCTGAACGACGAATTAATTTTTGATGTTGTCAGACTTTCGCAAGAGGTCGGGCAGCAAATAAAAACTTTCTGGTGGTACGGGTCGGATTTGAACCTGAGACCCCCCACTCCAACACACTTAACCATTAAGCCACTGCACCCATATGTCGATTAGTCTTTAGAGATATGCCTTCTAAGTTCTGGAAAGGTATATATTCGCCTTTCTTGTACATGAGACTTCGGCATCCTGCAAACCCTCAAAGCTAACCGATTTGTTGTAGAAAACGAACTCTTCTTAGCTGGAAGATGGAATTTCTTTTTCATTGAAATTCACAATAACTATGCTGTTTGAAAAAGTTGGAAAATTTATACAGCATTTCATTGGAAAACCATTCTAGTTGATTTTAGGGCAAATACTTTTCTTCAATGTTTTAACGGCATATCTACTATTCGTTGAAAAAAAAACATGACTCGAATTGAAAAATTTTGTAATTCGCATGGATGGTACTCAAAATTTTAAATAAGAGAACCGTTGCTCTAAAGCCAACATTTGCACCCACCGGTAAGACTGAACATTTTTATATTTTGTTTTTTTTTTTTAGTTTTTTTTTTAATACCATCACAGAGCAAAACACAAAACACGTTCTCTAAGTGTAAGCTCTCAGTATCGCTTTACGCAACGGTTGGTTGTAGCGCGACTAAGCTTCATCTACCGATTTTCATCTTATAGACTATTTCAAGTAATTACAAATATAATTAATTTAAAGTTAATGAATAAATGCAAAATTCACTAAATGTGCTTATGCACCTCGTAATAGGCTCATTATTACCATAATGGGTTCTATGCCTATCTGTATAAAATAAGCTTTTAACCCACAGTGACCTTTGGGGAGCATACATATATATTTAAAAGAAAGATCAATTCTGGTGAATTAATATGATAATTAAGAATATCGCGAATAAACATGACGGAAGTTGCATCGCGTGTGAAACTTAAGGTGTGCAGACCAACTAAATTGCACCTTATGCCATAATTCTGAAGCTCATCAAACATATTTAATTTACGTACCGCGTACCTTGTAAAGTTTTTCCCAAATTACGGAACAATATTCTAAATAAGGTCTGACTAACGAGCAATAAATAATTTTAAGGCTATTTAAATATCTAAAGTCTTTACTATTACGTTTAAGGAAGCCTAACAATGAGTTAGACTTGGCAATGATATAATCATAACGAAAAAATAAACTTAACTTATTGTCAAATATGACACCAAGATCTATCACTTCATCAAAACGCTGAAGTCTAACTAAGATCATTTATAAAATAATCATGCGAAATTGTAGACCTAATACGATATGCCGAAAAAACTTTACATTTAGAAATGTTAAGTTTCAAAGCTATCTAACAATCTATTAATATTTGATTGAAAACGAATGCAAACAGATACATTTTTTATCCGAGAAAACAGTTTCAAATCATCGGCGAAAGTCAAAACCTTACAAAATTGAAATATTTCATGAACATCATTTATAAATAATATAAATAGCAACGGGCCCAAATGACTGCCCTGTGGAACACTCAAGGTAACTTCTATATCATCGGTACCCGATTTGGTTTGCATCGTCATTTGTGCAGTGATGCCGCATCGATGCGAATTTAACTTCCCTTTCCGAGAACGCATGTGACTTTATGCATTTTAAAAGTTAAAATAATTTTTTGTAATTTTCGAAAAAACCCTTTAAATGACTGGCGGATTATTTATTTTTAAATTCAGCATTTTTTCATTCCATTCTTTTCCAGCCATGTGTTCCATCAAATGTACATGACCCAGTGGAGAGATGATACTTGTCTTGTTTCCAAATTTGCACATCTTTAGAAAAGAATTTCGCTAATGATGGTTTATTGTTCATTGTTTATCTATTAAACTTATATAAAAAAAAAAACATGTCATTCGTCGGTTCATGTCTTCATCATGTTATTCTTCATTTTATGCTTTGATTAAAGTTTTGTGCTTCAATTTAGGAAACAACAAAGTTCATGAGTAAGCAACTGACACTGTCATACAAATTGTAATAGATGTTCTCGTGAATGGTAATCGAGTGAATTCTCGAGTCATTTTACATCTCCATATTTAAGTGCAAGAGCAACACCTTTTGCAAAAGCAAGCAGTTTGACATAGATAAGTATAGAAAACAATTTTAAACTGATTGAAACAAAGGTCTACGTCATTCAATTCAATTGTGAGCCGTATTTTGAACCCCGAACCTTGATCAGAAAGTTAAACAATTACGTGTTCACCGCGAAGTAACCGATCATGCACTTTTGTACCTTCCATAAATTTGAAAATCAAATAACTACATACTTATAAATTTACATAACACACCGGGGCGTGTGTTCAACACACATTTGTCATTCATTATGCGTGAAAAGTTAACAAACGAAAAAATTTAAAGAAAACAATAAGCAAACAGCACATGTGTTATAATAAGTTTGCTATTTTTCAAGAGGCCAAGCCCCGCTGAGCTTCTAGGTAGTAAATAAATTTTAACCAATCAATCAATGAAGGAGAAAAGAAATGCGGGTCGCAAACTGGAGCAAGAAGTATGAAGCATTTTGTGTTTTTTTTTTTGCTTTGCAATCATGTAGCTCATAATGACGAATGCGTGCTTTCATTGTAAGAAGCAAGAAATAAAATATATTTGAATGTGTTTGCAGCCAAATCAATTTAAAACGCGATAAGAAAGACGAAATCGAAATCACGATGACACTTGAAGTGTTGCCAGAAGCAAAACAAATAGGTTTAATCATTTTTTTTATTAGGCAAGCAATAATCTCGTTGTAGCCCCTGTCTTTACACAAACGATGCACGAAATCGTGATAATTACAGCAATGATAAAATTAAGATCGTTGAGCGAGTGTTAGACGACAGATAATAATAAGTTAACCACAGATGCAATCCAAATAATGAATTGTATGGAAAACGATTGTGATTTATTAAAAGATTTGCATATGGTGTTGGTGATTTTGACAAGAATTTGGTAACAACCCAGAGATCTGATATGGGCGACGCTAAGACAACACCTGAAACACCTACGTATACGTATGATGATGAACATGTTCGAGGAAGAAAAGATACACCCCTCTGGAGTCACCGACGAGTAGCCAATCAAACTCGGTATGCACCAGGGAAGCTTCTTAATCCCGGTGCTTTTTATTGAAAAGTGACGGAATATAAATAATATCAATTATTGTTTACTGACAATGGAGCTATTAAAAAAGTCAAACTTAAATTAATGAAAAGTTTAAAGACCCGTAGACGCATTACCTTCAAAGAATTGGATACACGGACGGTTCCGTTGGTATTGTCATAACCATAAAAACATATGCGAACGAGAGACAGGCCTAACAATCCTGAATCACACAAATGCAAAAACACCAGCATATGCTTGGCCACAGTAAGAAGACATACGAAACGGAGATCTACTCTACGAATGTCACTCTAGCTACATGTCGTACACATCTAGTTGGTAGAACAAGAAGGTTCAAAACTCTTGATTCTTAAAACGGTTTTGCGCCGAGTGCTGGACAGGAGCTGGACACGAAAGCCGATGCTGGGCTTCTTGAAAAATCCCCAACCATGTTGACTACATTGTGTCGGCCATATCGAGTGAATGGCCAGTGATGATCCAGTCGAGATGATCTTCGACCGCATATAAGCTTTGTGGAGTGATCTGGTCATATAATAAACGGAGACTGTTATGCAGCACTAACGCTTTGCTAAATGTAAAACTAAAACCATGCTTCAACGGTCACTTGTGTGTAAAGCTCTAATTTTGGCATTTTAATCTGCCCTTAATCTACCTTAAATCTTAAGATTTACCATACAAATTTTAATCTGCTTAAAACAAGATTAAAAAATAATCTTGAAAGAAACTGGGTTTGCATGTAAGAATTAACCATACCTGAAGATGTCAAAAGTGACGTTGGTTGCTGAAAATTGAGAGCGAGGAAGCAATTTGACAACCAGATGTTGGACATTTTGTGCGCAAATTTGAGAGCCAGAGAGCGGGTTGGGAGAAAACCCCTATGTTAATCTCCTTTTTTTTGGTGGAGACGCTAAAAGATTAATTTTAATTTTTAAACTTTTGTGCTTAAGCTCGGTTTAGTGTTCGGTGGAGACGTATTATTATGCAGATTCAGAAGATTTAAGAAGATTCTTATGACAGGTTCTTCTTTTGGCTGTTCGTCAGACCTTTGCAAAGGTCCATATCCGTTCATTAACCAAGAACTGAACTTGTTTGCTACTATCAGGAACACCCTATACTCTCAAGTACCCCAAATTATCAAGCAGGCGCCTACCTCTGCAGCCAGCAACATTCCTATGATATTTCGAAAGTCGGTGAATATGTTTAAACACTAAAGGAAATAGGTCCACAGTTTAAAGTTATTTTTATAATTCAAGCAAGAGGGGCAAAAGTACTTTCACATTTTAACCAGAGAAAATCAAATATTTTACTTATATGGGGACTTTTTTCACCCTCTTGTCCTCGCTTTGCGATACGAAACAAATTCCTCTGTTAGATGGATGACAGATGACCTCGGTCCATTTGTACAAAATAAAATGAGGATAGCAATGTCTAAACTTAAATCTAACAAGGCTGCTTTAATGAGATGTCTCGCTAAAAAGCATAAACCATGTTATTACTTAAGTTTGTCGGAGGAATTTATGGAGCCATTCAATATTTTATAATATCAAAGGCATTAAATTGTAATAGTACAAAAATTATTTAATATTAAAAAAAAAAATTATTATTCAGAATGTTTTTCAGAAGAACCAGAAATGAACAGATTAAATGAACAGATATTATTTCTTAAAAGGTCCCAAAAGTTCTTGGAATATCCAAATATTTTTTTATTCTTGAAATGTATTAAAAATCTACATAAAAATATGTAAATAGCAAATGTGTTGCAATTGACTGGCACCTGACTGACGAGCACTTACTAAAGAGAGTTAAATTAGCTTAACCCTGAGTAGTAGTCATCTATTCATTAAACGGTTGAAAAACATTATAAGCGAATTTATGCATATTTTCAATGTTCTAAGAGTAGAATTCAGCAGCTATGCTGGAACGTGTTTAATTAACCATTCATCCGGGAATATACATATTTCATATGGCAACACTATACCCCGCTTGATTGACTTCGTCGCAAAATTCAAGTTATTGCTTATCCCCCCCTTTGACTGCACACACATAGCCGTAGTCCGCCGTACCCCCCTAATCGTTATTTATTCGGTTTAATTGATTCTTTTTTTTCGTCTTCTTCTTCACATTATCACATGTTTTGCTTTTGCTTTATTGTTTGGTATTCGTTGTCCAAATGCAAGCAACCCTATATGAGTAGCTAGCTATCTATAAGGGAACTACAGCTACCCCTCTGTTACGCACTCCACTCGTCGTTCGTGCACCTACTTACTGAGCCAACTTAACTAGTGATAGCGCGCGACAAGCTAAAGAAATCTAAAATATGCATCATTACAACAAAACACAAAATATCTACAATCTACCAGATAATAGTAATAATTCTACAAACCTGATTTATTTGCATTAAATTGTTGTTGTGCTGTGATGTGTCGTATTCCGCTTTTTGCCAGTGTTCCAGCTAAAGCTGATGATGGTTGTAGTAGTTGTTATTTTCTTATCGGTTTGTATGTGGTGTTGATATTTTTTTTTTTTTTCGTTTCACATTCGCAGTTAATAAATAAAGTATCTGCAGCAAGTAATAGGGGTAATATCCCTTTTTATGTGCGATCTTTTAATGAGGAGGTTGATGATGTCGTCCTCAGATACCTAGTACATTGTTGTAGCTGCTGCACTTTGATCTTGTATTTATTTTTTTAACAGAGACACACAATGAATGTAGTGCTATCCTCTTCTGGTGGGATTAATTTTTTAATTTTTTTTTATGGACCACTTGTTAAGTTGTTTTTGTTGGCCGAATGGTTTTTTTTTTTTTTCTTTTATCCAAATTGATTAAAAAATATTCATGTTTACATTATTAGGAACACAAAACTATGCGAGTATTTTTTGGGTTGTGATTGAATGGAAGAGAGGGGGGTTGTGGGGATACTTAAATCGAATGAAAACGCAAGTGATTTTTTGATAAATATTATGTATCTGAAAGGTACTGGGGTAGATTGAGGTACACGAGAATCGAAAAGCACTTTAACCGTTTCACTATCTATTTACACTGTTATCACCAGAAATATATAATTTTTTTTTACTTCCCCTTCCTAAGGGCTTTTACCGAATTTTTTGCATACCGTGTGCGATTCGTGCTGTGCAAATATTTATAAATTTTTTTTTCCGCATCACATGTGAATCCGCAGTTGAATGGAAAATTATTCAATTCCAAGTCGGGGCGGGCAAGTGGTTGTTCGGTCGGTTGGAGTTGGAAAGAATCGTTGCATATGGTTGGAAAAGCGTCAAAGATACAATCGTATTCGTATAGCTCACGGATTAATTTAAACTTAATTTGTTTGTTTTTTATTTTATTTCGAGGTTCTGTTCGCGTTTTTCACCTCACCACAAAAGACAAATACTGGGTAAATCGATTGAAATTTCACGATGATTTTTTTCCGGACTGCGAATTGCTGAAAATGACAACGACGACGTTGGCGACTACGACGACGATAGCGACATAACTTGTACCATGGCCTTCATGTCACATTTTGCTCTCTCGCTCTTGCTCGTATGCTTTAGTACGTTTGTATCAGCTTTTTGCCTTCTTTTTCTGTTCGTTGTGTTGTCGTCGTTCTCCACACTGTTCCACTGAATGAAAAAAAACGTATTTCTTTGCTGTGGGCATCGACACGGATGTATGTATCTATATCTATCGTTATTTGCAGGGTGATGCGTGTATGTGAGGACAGTGGTGTCTACCTATATGTTGTTTTTTCGCGTCGCACATACATATATGGCAAGGCATACAGCGAAAAGCAAACTTCAAAAGTGGCAATAAAAGATGGTATAAAGTGTAAACAGACAGCAAAAAGTGGTACGGTCGATGGAGATCGACTTGGTGGTGGAGACTTTAGCCGAAAGCTTTTCAGAGAATTTCGTTCCGATTGTGGAGAAGCAGAGTAGATAGCACTGTGTAGCAGTAGCACTGGGATGAGATGGGAGAGAATTAATTTTCCTTTCCTTAAAAGTCCTTTTTTCGGTTAATGGATATTTAGGTGGCGTATACGTAACGTTTTTAATTTGAGAACATGAATGCGATTATGTGGTCGCATCGCAATTAAATACACCGAACAAAGTTAATGCAACTTTAGTAGTAATTTTTTGTTTGCTTTTCTGCGGGCAGTGAAACTAATTACAGTGTAATATTACCCCGAGGTCCTTGAAAACTTAACCCCCCGGAAAATACATGTCTCCCAACAGAGAATTCCATGTCAATTGTGTTAATTTTTTATAGGGAAATTTAAGCAAGTGAAGTTTTGCATAAAATAATAAATAACATATTTCTAAATTGAATGGTTTTGTAGCCGAACGAAAAGATTTGAAGATGCAACTTTATAGATCTCAATGAAATAATCACAAGTTAAGATGTAACAACAGTCTCGTTTTCGCCTAGTTTAGGAGATATCAGAGTTTGAAAATCGAATTTTTAGTATGAAATCTCTGTGAGATGACGTCACTTTTTTGCCAATATTTTCACTTCAAAAATATAAAAAATTACCATAATTTGATTATTTCATTGAGATCTATAAAGTTTCATCTTCAAATCTTGTCGGAAACTATAGTACTGCCAAAGCGCATTTTTAAAACAAATTCTGAATGAAATCAGGCCGTTACAGTGGCATGAAACCCCATTTTTGGGTTTGGCCTAAAATTGAGAAATTGGAATAGGACTCCAAACAATAAAAAAAGAATAAACAAAAGGAAAGAAAATAATGAGAATGTTTATAAAATGTATCTCTGAAGCTCCTCGACCCATTTTTGAAATTCCTTCATAATTGTTATGATGACACCCACCGGATTAGTGAAGGTTCCCTATGAATATTATTACACATGAGCAGAGCAGCGGCTATAGCAGAGTCTATAAAATAAGTGAACTAGCCGTCTCCCGATCGCTTCGGTTAGCACGTTAATAAAATTGCAAAAGCTCGATGGAATTTAAAAATAAGTAGCCTATAACCATTTGCAAACGATTCCGCCGAATGGTCACGGTCCCATCCCAATCCGTTGAGTATTTTCACATTTATCGGGGTTAAGTGCGTTGGACCACTAAGCGAGAGGTCGCTAGTTTAAATCCCGACCTGTACCACCAGTTTTTATTCGCCGCCCCACCTCTTGCGAACGTTTGACAAACATCCAAGAGTAAAATCTGTCATAAGAAGCATTAATTGCCGTTCGGAATCGGCATTAAACCTTCCATTCGTGTCAAAACATACATCTTCGCACACACAGTGGTTGGAGAAGCTAGGCTTTCGGTCCTATATGGGACGTTTACGGTCGTTAATACTGTGGCAGTTGACATATAACAGCTGACAGATTTAACTCGTCATTCATGATAGCTTTGTTCAATGAGAAAAAAAGCAAGGCAGAGCAGCACAAATGTGTGGAAAATGTCAGATCAAAGGTAGAACAGAAAAATACAGCCATATGTTAGTTGTCAAAAATCAGAACTTCATTTTCGATTGTTGGATAATTTTTTGAGTTTACAAGTTTAGTATAAATCGTGAATTAATGAACATTAATTATGTACTTACTATTACAACAACCGATTGTCCTTTATCAGAAGATTGTTCAATTTCTTCTATTTAACAACAAACAACTTTTTACTTCGACGACAAAACAATTAAGTTGCAACTACAACTGAATTTGACGTTTCTCACAAATCTGTTCTACCTCAAAAGCAAGTGCAGAAAGCAGAGTCCAGGCAGAGTCATTGAACAAAAAGCAAACAAGAGCTGGACATATTAAATTTGTGAATGGTCGCAGTGACTCCCTAGTAAATTAGGTTGAAATCCTTTACAGTAGCACCATAAGTTTTTCCTTAACCCATATATTGAGATAAATACATAGCTTGCGTGCATTACCTTTAAAGAGAGTTTACTCAAATTTGAATATGACCCTAGTTTCGGATCCATATTTTATAATTTATAATTAAGAATATTTTCTTAATATTTTCAATTATGATCTATTGGGTTTTTTTTTTAACTATGTCGTTTTGAAAGTTTATGGCGGGTCAAAGCTGTGAATCTTATTAAAACACGCTAGGCTGGCCACATTAAATCCACTGTCCCTTTATGGAACAATTACAGAGATGATATTGGCGCTAGAGGAAATGCGATCGTCAACAGAAACTAGACATAAGAATGTTCAAATTTGATTGCGACGAAATCGCGACAGCAAATGGAGTCATTCTGTCCATAGATCTGTTACTACGCAAATATGTAGTTGCTTCAGATCATTCAACCAAAGTTAGATTAATTGTTGCAATAGAAGCAGCAATGTCCATCAACAACTCACTGATTGAGTACAAAATAATTTATAACACACTGTCGTCGGCAGCAGAAGAGATTCGAGAAGATCTGGAATTCCCAGAACATGTGCGTAGAGGACCGCCACCAATAGGCTGAACCCACTTTCTAAAATAATTAGGTTATCGGAAGAATTAAAGTTTTGGTATGCGAAATCATATTTCGACAGACAAAAGCAAAACTTATCAATTCAGTTAAAATCGTTTTTCCACTCGTGGACCAAATGTAACAGGCCGTTGGAACTATCGTCTGCAGCACAGCCGTGACTGAAGTTTAAAGCTAAAAACCGAATTTCAATGTCCAGTCAGCGATTGCAAGACCTACCCAACACTTCTAGATTTATCAAGTACGGACCGTGGATTTATTTGTTTTTATTTATTTCAATCGATTTTATAAAACAAAAAATGTTTCATTAAAACAAAACATTTAACATCACAGTTAGGTACCAGATGTATTTCCGACTCATCAGTCGGTTCCAACCCCAAGCCTTTGTTGCCCAGCTAACCAGCCATCTGATCCCAAACATTCTAGCGACGAATGCACAGGCCAGTATTCTCCTCGACATCGTGTGGCTATTGACAGTGCGAGATCATTAAATGAACCGAAAGAAGACTGAATTTAGGTATTATCAAATCATATACTCGCAATTTTACTGAAGCAACACATTTATTTCCCTTGTTTTAGCTTGAGTGAAAGCGACGTGTACAAGTTTTCCGCTTTGAGTAAGGATTTGCTTTGATTTTTCCTCTGTTGCCATACCAATCCTTGTTACACTCTAACGCACCTCTCTTTTGTGTCTTTGCTGCAAAAAGCCCTATAATAAACTCAACTTAAAGTTCTTTATTTTACTATCAACTCAACATCCAATTGTTAGCCGGCCAAACACTCCACTAGCAGAAGATTTAAGTTTCCTCTCTCATGACAGAAACACAACTCATTTCAGCACAGAAGAACTCTCTGTTGATTGCGACAGTGAGGCATTAGTAAGCTTACAGACGGATCGCACATTTATAATAAATACAAACCGTTGCTTCCGTTCTCATGTAACTCTTTAAACTTCCATTCCACCAAACGGCAATGGAAATAGTGGAATTTAATAGCAACGAGTACAGTACAGTAATGAAATGCTCGCTCAATTATAAGGTGTAGCTGCTGTTTCTCAACAGAAAGGAACCTCAATTAAAATCTAACTAACACGTATTTCCATCATCCCCACCTCTGTTCGATTTCGATTAAAAAACCCAACACACTAACAAGTATTTTACAAAAGTTTTTATTTTAAAACATAACTTAAATTCGATTTATATATATTCAAAGGAATGGCAAATTCGCCTTCAAAGCACCAAACTCGTGTCTGTCCAATGCCTTCAGGTTGGTCCCCGAATACGGTAATGAGTGCTCCAAATCGCGATGTCGGTTTACCAGAATCTTTTGATCTGATCGAAGTTTGTTGATCTCCACATCGATCATCACTTGGTCTGTGCGCAAAAAGAAGTTCACAAAATGACTCAATCGTCGTCGCATTTCTATAAATCCATTTCGCTTACCGTTCTTCAGCAATTTTAGAGCAGTCTCCTTCTTGACTTTTACAAGCATACTCCCGATGGTTGTCCAGATCTTTTTCTCATCGGTGCAATTCTTCTCAATCTCCCTGATTGCTTCTCTTGTGCTCTGACGGCGTTTGTCCAATTCAACCAACTCCTGCTTATTCATCAGAATCACGTCGGCCACCTCTTCTGTGGCGTGGATAATTTCCACAGTTTTTTCTTCCTCGGATTTGGACATTTTACAGATCTGCAACGGAAGACAGAAATATGTGAGCAATCGCTTGTCTATGAGAGTTCTTTTCGTAGTCTACGTTCGCGTTTCCATTCTCGTTGCTTTTCGCGGCGCATATCGTTGCGGTTCTTGGCTTTCGGACGAGGTACGTATTTGATTGCTCGCAGGTCATATGCCTGGAAGTGAGTTACTCGGGCAGGATCTTGGTGTGTTCCTAGGCCAGTTCTTTGCTTGCGAATGACCGTCTTCACTGGGAACAAGCGGCCACTGTTCGTGGGTCCAAGACCGCTTTCTTTGTCCCAACCTTGCTTCAGCATGATTTTCAGCCCTCGATTCTTCGATGGAATTGGGAACCTATTGATTGCGGTTCTCTTATCTCGTTTCAGATTAAATTGATGCACAGTCGAAGTGACATGATCACGAAGTGAAGTCTCTTGAAACTTTCGCCTACAAACGTCACAAAAGTACTCACTTTGCACGGCTAATTCATCTTGTTCTTCGAGCTCCGACTCCGACGCCGATGGATTATCTTCGCGTTTTACAAAGAACTCAAGAATGTGATAGAAGTGTTTCTTCTCCGCAAGTGAAAAGGCAGTGTTACCACTTCGATCCTTGTAGTTGATGTTGGCTCCTAGGCTGATTAGAGCTTCTACAGCGTCCGCTGCACCTTCACAGGAAGCCATCATGAGCGCAGTCCATCCATATCCGTCTGTAGAATTAATATCGTTTCCTTGATAGTTGAAGAGCTGAATTGTATTTGCGTCGTTTGCCATTGCTGCACGGAAGAACTTATTTTGATTAAATGGAATTGTATGAAGTACTACGGGAGCTTTTGATTGCGGCTCGGGTGCTTGATATTTTGGAGCAGTTTCTGGACTTTTTAGAACTTCTTCGTAGAATTGCTTTACTTCGGAAGAGCTTACATTCGAAACTTGATATTTTTTCTGGTAGGATGATGTTGATGGCTGCTCAGCGGCTCCAGCAGTCACAAAACGTTTAAGTGGAATGTGCAGGGTGGATAGTGCCCTCCAGTTGGGATGCATATTCATATAAAATATAAAAATATCAGTATTTTTAACAAACCTTTAATGAAGCTCTGAATCGTATTGATAGTCTTTTAAAAGAAATTAAATTTGTTCAGAAGAAATAAAAATGGAATGCCTTTGCTTTTGACAATTGATTTGATAAATGAAATGAGTGCATTCAGGGATACGTTTTTGTACAGCAGCTGATTTTTTGTTGGTTTTTATTTTATTTTGTTTTGTGATGTTCTAGTACAAGGGATATAGAAGGATTTCGCTGTTTCAAATCAAATTTTCAAAGGTTACAGAATCGTTGGCAAATTCTTCGATGCATTTCTTGAGCACACATGTGCTATATCTCTGTTTGGAAGTGTAGTTTTTTGTAGTAGTTTGGATTGTCCATTGATAGTTTGGTTTTTCATATTTGCTCATAAAACTTTCATATTACTTGGCGTGCAGTCTAATGCTATGTTTCCACCAAGCACTGAACCAACATTAAAACTAAACTGTCATAAATTTTCCTGTTAAACGCAAGATTAAAAATAATCAATAAAAAACTAGGTTTACATGTAAGAATCGGCTTGTAAAAACAGTCATTACAATTTGCAATCTCTGGATACGACAGAAGTGGTAGCGAGGAATCAATTTGACAACCAGATGTTGCCTCAGAGCGAGTTGGGAGAAAACCCCTATATTAATCTCTTTTTTTTTGGTGAAAATGGGTAAATATTTCTTGTTAATTGTTTGCTCATAATCTCGGTTTCACTTTTTGTGGAAATATAGCATTATATATCTCGAGAAGAGATAGATTGTAGGACAAACAAAATTGTAGTAAGTGCAGCAGAAATACCACACATGGGTATTTGACTGAATATTTTGAATTCCGATGGAAATCTCCATTGAAGAAAATATATGAATATGTTTTATAAACTTCCATTTTTTTTTTCTTTGCGATATTCCATCTATTACAATTTTCTCCAGAATCGAACTTCAAGAAAACCTGGCACCACTTTTTTCTACGCATATGGAAAATGCCGCGATGGCTGTTTGATTGTTGTCTTTTGTTTTCCTAGAAAAATAATCCATTTACACGAGAAAAAAAACCATTAAATTCGTTTTTTAAAGTCAACTCTAACTTTAATTCAAGTGAATTAGTGTTTAGAATTAAAATTTTTCCTTTTGGAAGCGAAAAAAATACGACTTAAATGAAGCAGTGGCCTTCGTCAGCTAACCACAAGATAACAAAGCAAATTAGCAAAGAAAAATGTACTGGCCAAAGCTTCTAATAGCTCTACAGCTCTTCCTGGTCAATTGTTTAATTGAATCCGCTTCCGATCAGGTAGGTTTTTCTTTGAATGCAAATACCCATGGGAGCATATGTTGCAAATTTCTCATTATATTGATTTTCTTTTGCTGCCCGTGCACGTATTCCTAAGTAACAGGTGAAAAAGAAGATTTGAGTGGGTTTTTGTTTTTTCAACCCCTAAATGGGATTGCATACTGTTGAATGCGTAGGCGGATGGTTTTGGAATAACTTGTATTTTTTTGGTTTTATTTTCTAGAACCTCGCAAGGTACTTCCCAGTGACTGAAAATGAAGCACTTAATACAAACCGTTTTCAGCAGATAATGCAAAGTCCTTCGGATGATAAATGGAAACAGCCAACTTTAAAGGCAGAGAAGATTGATGTTAAAGCCGAGATTGCCAAATTGAATTCAAGTAAGTAGCAAAGGAACCACTCAAACTAAGAAATTATGTGGAAATGGATGCACTCGTTTTCTTTAGCTTACGTTTACCAATCGGAATGGCCGGATCCATCGACTAAACTTGGCGCCGTATCTGCGGTAGCCTTTGACAAAGCGGGAAATGTGGTTATATTTCATCGGGTTAATCGCATTTGGCAACAAACAACATTTAATGAGAGTAATGTGTACACGGAACGTTATAGGGGACCAATTGATCAAAACACCATCGTGGCTTTTGACAGGAAGACCGGCAAGGTGGTCTACGACTGGGGAAAGAACTTGTAAGTAGCATCGATGTCACAGTAATAAGTTTAACGAATCAAAAATGTTTATAGGTTTTATATGCCCCACGGTCTGACAATCGATGCTGACGACAATGTCTGGGTGACTGACGTCGCCCTGCATCAGGTGATGAAATTTGGGCCCAAAGGCGCGGGTGGTAAACCACTCCTGAAACTGGGAACAGCCTTCATGCCGGGTAAAACAGACGTAACATTCTGTAAGCCAACTTCCGTGGCTGTACTGCCGAATGGGGACTTTTTCGTCGCCGATGGCTACTGCAACGCTCGCATAGTAAAGTACTCAGCATCTGGAGATAAAATCCTTGTGTGGGGACAAAACTCTTTCACCGGTAGGTATCTGCGTTTATCATGAAAGCTCACAACCAGCTAACACTCTATTTCCAGGTGTAGCTCAAGAAATCGCACCTAGAAACTTCTTTGCTGTGCCCCACGCTCTGACTCTGGTCCCCGAACAGGGTCTTATTTGCGCTGCTGATCGGGAGAATGGCCGTGTACAGTGCTTCTTCTCGAACAATGGCACATTCCACTCGCAGTACCACAGTCAGATCATCGGCGACCGACTGTTTAGCATGGACTATACCCCAGCCGAGGGCGGCCAACTTATTGTGGTAAACGGACCTACTGGAGGCTTTGGTCACCCTGAACACTATAACGAAGTGCGTGGCTATGTCGTCAACATGAAATCGAAGCAAGTCACCAGCAAATTTGGCCCCAACGACTTGCAGTTCTCCAATCCCCACGATGTGGCCGTCAGCGCTGACGGCTATGAGGTATACGTTGCCGAATTGGATCCGACACGGGTGCACAAATTCCTACACAAAAAGGTAGCTCGCTCTTTGCCAATGTCGGCGGCGAAACCAACCGCAACGAGTGTCGTAACCAGCCCCGAAGAACAGCAACAATCGCAAGCTACGCCAAAAGCGCAGCCAGGATCTACCGCCCTTCTGGTCGCCGCGCTAATGGTTATCTTTGCACTACTCACCTTCGGCATGGCCCTGTTGGTCTCGCGAAGACGTAAACGAGGTAATTCTGATCTCCCGACGGGTACCCCATGTGATTTAGTGTATAAGCGCTTGGTCTCCTCCAATCACAACGATTGTTAATTGTGTATTGTGTTCCCCTTCTTGTCCTGTGCTTTTTTGTGTACTCGAATCCATTCACCGCGGCATTGTCCTTACTTTTAAATTGTAATCTCTGGTTTTTTTTTTAGAAATTTATAGACTTGTATATATAATTTTGTAATAATTGTGTCGAGACGTTTGAATATTTTTTAACTTTATTTTATTATTTTTACACTAGAACGTATTTTTTTATGTTCATTTTCTTGATTTTTTTGTAATAAAAAATTCTTTTGCAAAACTTTTTTGTTGTATATTATTTTTTTTTTTTTTGTTTTCTTTGTTGTTGTTCTTTATGTTGTCAATTGTAGCGGATAAATGTTGCTTTTGGTTGGGTTTCAAAACAATAGTTTGAGGAAGTGAGATTTGACGTTGGGCTATCTGATGAACACTTTCGAATGGTCGCTGTTGATAACAGTCAGCCTTTGGGCTTTGACAGATTCACACACGCTCGAAATTTCGTATTTCATCTTTCACGGTAGTAATAACTAGATCTCTGTGAATAGCGGCGTTTCTGATATACCACGGTGCATTCACGATTTGTCTTAGAACTTTACTTTGCAAAGCTTTGGTATAACCTCAAAGTTGTATACCATACGTCAAAACAGGTTTAAACACTTGCTTGTTGTATAGAAGCAGCTTGTTTTTCTTGCTGAGTTTGTAAAATCTTCCAATCAGCTAAAGCATTTGATTACATCCGACAACGAGCTCATCACGTCTCTTCAATTTTAATTTTGTGCCTAGTGACATTCCCATGTATTTAGTCTCATCTGCGTACGGAATTTGTACCTAGTCAATAAAAATGAGTAGATTGGATCATAGATGGTAGATCGATCATGTCATTTTCCTCCAAAACATTGAGATTGGCTTCGGAATTCATTACTGATTCATTAAGGCCTGCAAATTTTCCTCAAGCTTTCATTCCATAGATCAGTACCTATCGAAACCCAACTTTATGCTTTTGTATTAGGCTGATATCTATGCATTCTAAGAAAGCACGACATGGTCATTCTGGCTAGAAAATTCTTAAGGCCGAGTTCCGTAACATCTACATTCAGTCTTTCCTTGTTACTAAGCTAACTGCGCAATCCAAAACTCGACGTTACCAATGTCGCATTACTTACTTCAGGTCTTAATTTCCCCAAATATTTCAAATTCCATTCTTGCGTTTGCAAGATTTGCAAGATTTGCATGCGCCTACCCCATCCTCGCCATCGAGGTAAGATCATACAAATCCATCCATTTCGTATTTAAGCATAAAACACTTTAACCCTTCTCTCTTCCCCAAGGTTGTCTTCCATTTGGAGTGAAAAATCGCCGACATGCATGGGACTTTCCCTCCAAGCCAGAAGGATTCAAGCTGAGTGGCCTGTTGGATCATCGAAAGCGGGGATTCGAGAAACTAGATCAAAACGCTAGCGATGAAGAGCCTGACGTAACGACAAACATGCTGGCCAGTGCACAATTTGCCTAAGTTGCGTTCCCCCGGCCGCCCTCCTAAGAAACGCATCGAAAAACTTCAGACAGGACCTCAAGCTTTTTGTAAATATTTTAATTTATTCAACAGTTTAAGGAAATTAATAATAAAAAAAAAAAAAATACGTGAAAAAGGAACAAAATTCATTGACGTGGTTTAGTTGCAATTGTAATGAAGTTGCGTGGTGACAGGCGAGGGTCGAAAATAGCCCCAGTGCTGACTAGGCAACCTGAGAATACTCATTAAGCATTGATTTTGTTCGTGTGACAAAAACTTACCTTTTTCCTGCAGGAAGAGTATGCGATCGTAGAGAATGATGCTCTCCACTAGCGGGGCGAACATTAGTCGCATGGTGTAGAAGATAACAATCCGTTTCCACTGACTGAGGTCATTCCGTGTTGTTTCCGAGAGAAAATCTTCATAGGGAATGTCAATGTCCAAGCCATAGATGGCGCGTTCTGCATAACTGCAGAAAACCAATACAAAACGCGCTCCTCAACGAATATGTCTATACTCACTCTTCAAACTCCATTCCTATGGCAAGTTTTACATTCCTCAGACCGGTGTGCTTTAGCTCTGGCCTATGCTTGACCATAATCTTCTCGATGGTGGCTCTGTAAGAATGTATCTTCAGATCGTTGTAGTTGCCGCTCTCTAATCGATCGCAGTACATCTCAGATGCATGGCAGGCAATTTCTCTCGATTCATAGCTCAGATGGGGGTAAACGGTAGTCTCTTTCCTTAGAAAGTCACTCAGCGGATAACCCGGATTATCCGATTCATCTGCTGTTGATAGCTTCATGTAGCAACAGCCAACAAAGTTTATAAACTTTGCTTCTTTGCAGGAGAGAAACATTTGCATTAGTATAGCTCCGAGGTCCCCACATGGGTGAAGGCCAATTATCCCGAAGGTGTAGTCCTCGTCATATTCTTCGAGACCTATACCATACTTAACCTTGCTTAAAAACTCTTCGGGAGTGGTTGACTTTGTCAACTTTAAGGTGACGTGTCTTGGCGTAATCAAGAGTTTTTTCTCTGGTTTTGTAAGGTGTTTGGATACCGATACCTCAAATTCGACATCGATTATTCTGCGGAAAAAAAACAACACACGTAAGTCCGCACCGCAAGATAATAACATATAATTTTTACCTCGCATGCTCATTAAAGATATCGTTCATGTCTACGCAAACCACTTCTAGAGAATATCCATATCCCAGAACCCTACCCAAATGGCCCAGTCCTCCACCAAAGTCAACTAGAAAATCCACGGAAGCCTCCACCGCACTATCGTAGCATAACGTTGCCATTTGAGAAATTTCATGGCGCTTTTTGGCTTTCACACATTTTGTAAAGGTATTCTTCAATTTTGGGTGACCTGCAAGGCATTTGCTTTCTGGCTGTGGAGTCACAGCTTTAAGTTCTCTCGGGACACACAGTTTTTTCATCAGCGACATAAGACAAAGCATTGATAGAGGTCTCACAGAGGTGCATTTGGGATCGCCACGAAGAATATTCGCCAAGTCGGTAGGATCCATTGGTTCCAGGTGGTTTCGCCATGAGCTCGGCAGCTCCGACCAGTGGTCGTCAACGTAAAAGTCCTGCAAACAGAGGTTGGCGAAATTTAACAGAAATATGTTTAGGAAACAATTACCAGAACGTAAGCATCAATTAACCAGTCATAAGTTCGAATGACTTGAAGAGAAACTTTTAAAATTTCTTTTAAATAATTTGAATCGTAATGAAGTTGCGGGAAGTTATCAGTCATGTTGGGAAAGTGAACATCTAATTTAACGTTCAGGCTAACAGTACCAACGGTTTGTTTGTTTTGGACATTAATCCGAACTCTTCGAAAATGTTCGTTTGGTACTCAATGCGCCTTGTAATTGGCTAATTCTATAAAATATCTTTTTCACTTCAACAAAACAGTGAAGTCTAAGGGGCCAGTTATAGCTATCATTGAAATCCATTTTTGAAAATTTTGTTTTCGTAATTTAAGACGACTAAACAAACCATATTGGCTTTAAGCCAATAGAATTTTTCTACAAACAAAATTACTTAATTCTGATTTTAACTTTTGTTTTAATCGATTTTTATTATTTCACTGATAGAAATCGATTTCAATGAACAGCTGATATTCGTTTCTACTATTTGAAACACAATCGTTCTACTGATGTGTTCGATTCTCAGCTGTCAGTTTTGCTTTCAATGATCAACTCTAACCTGAAAACCTATACCAGTGGACTTCCACTGACAGAAATTTTTCAATGATTGCTATAACCGACTTGACAAAAAAAATTAAACAAGTATTCGACTGATTTGTTCCAATGATGCATTTCAATGATAGCTATAACTGTTTTAAAGACATAATTAAATCGTCATCCGGATCTGCATCACACCAATTCATCTGATATGATATCGGGAATCATAACATTGTTATTTCCTCTTAAATGCACTTGCAGCTGCGATTTATAATACACTGACATTTTTAAATCTGTTGAGCTCACAGCTTTGAATCATAATTACATTTTGTGTTGGAGGATTTCAGCGGTTCAACTTATTTAACGGGCTCCCGACGCTTGAAGGATATCTACCTGAGACATGGCGGCTTTCCATCCTCTGGGATCCCGATTTCGCTGTTTCCAGTTATCCAGATTGCCTTGATTGCTTGATCTCTAAAACGGTTTTTCGGTCGTCCTTCGTCCGTTTTGAATTCGAATGTCAATTTGGCGAGAGCACTATTGTCCAGTCGCTCGATGTGGCCTAGTCAATGTAGTGGGCATGTTTTGGGTTTTTGGATTACATCTACATCTTGGTGCAGCTTACAAATTTCGCGGTTGTATCTTCTTCTAGATTCGCCTTTTTTCGAATGAGCTCAATAATAAATCTCCTTGCCTGTGCTCTAGGTATCCCGGAATTGGCATTCAATTCAGGAGTTTTTTTTTGACAAACCAATTAGCAGTTTTTTCGTACGGTAATTCCGCTCTGTATCTCTATAATGTTGTCATTCGTGTGATTGCATATATCTAGTCTTGTCCTCAATTACTTCAAGACCACCATGTATTTTTTAATTTCCGTGAGAGTACATCGGTAACGAAAGAAGAAGATCACAATTTCGATTCGGCGTTAAAATATAATTAAACCAGCTTTAAAAATTAAAATACATTAAATCACACCGTGCTTGTTAGGATTGCATTCACACTCCTTCGAAGCTTCGGGAATCGCACAAGTTAATCATATTTCCAACATTTAATATTTCACAAAAAAAAACAAAAAATTTTATTATTTTTAGCCCGTCTTTTCAAACGCCTTTAAAGAATTATTTTACAGACACACCTTACTCGAATGTACAGCGGCTCTTGCTTTCTTTTCAACCCAGCTGACTGCTAATGACATTTCATTTAAAAACAAACAAATAATTATATGTTTTTTCTGTATTTTTTTTTTTACATTTTTTGTTGTACCCCAACTGAATCTTGATTCTCGTTAATCTCTTTAGCAAAACAACCAAAGTTCAAGACCATTTTGAAATCGCTTTGTGGTCAATCCAGTTCTAGAATACTAGCAGAATTGCACCAACAAGTAGTCGGTAGTCGCATGAGTAGTAGTCGCAATTGTGTACTTGAAGTAGTGAAACGTGCATAGAGAAAGTTCGTCAACAATATGCCATTATCAGTTAAACAAGTGAATCCAGACTTAAAAAAGGAACGCGATAATGCAACATTCCGTCCAGAGGAGTTTACACTCTGGTGGGTTGGTGGTGAAAAAAAATACAAGGAAAAGAAAGCACTAGGTACGTACGTATACCAAGGATAAGCAGTGCATGGTCGTGCATGGATGAGTTGTATGATGTGCTTTGTTTGCTTGTAGTACCTACATAGGTTTTTCTAACAAAGAGTGAATCAGTAAGTAATAAGCAATGTTGCTATCAGTGCGATTAAACAAAAAAGTATAACTTTATCCCCTACTTGCAAATAGCTAATGAGATTTTTTTCAGTTTTCAGAGAACGCAGCTCTCCTTTTCTAATTCATAATTTAAAAATTCAAGAAAGAGGTCATAGGGATCGGATCGTTAAGATGACTATGCACAATATTTTATTACTTTTGGCTTTTTCTTTAGTCACAATTTCACTCATCTTAATAAGCTCGATGTAGCAGTGGCTTATTATGCTTTGTAATAACTTATCTTGCATACGACGAAGCTTGTTGATAAACAGAATAACTGGGGAATCCGTAGAGTTTAAAGTGCAACTGCCGACATTGTAAGCAAGTTGTCGCTGATTTAATTGATCAGGTTTCAGATTAAGCAGTTGACTCACATTAACATTCTTAAAGTCATGATTCGAGCAAAATCAAGATGAGAAATGTTTTAATTGCACAATAAATCTTACAACAGTGAGGTGTTGTAAAAAATTTAATTCATATACCACGATTGGCCGTGAACCCAACCATGACTGTGACCTACTTCTTCTGTAGGTATTAATTGTTTTGTGTAATCAACATTGTAAGGCCTCGAGAAATAATGTGTGTCGGCATTTCATCTCTATTTCGGTCAAAACATTACCCAAATTATTACGTTATGCACATTCCACAAGAGTCTCATTGAGCTCGGTACAGAGATAAGTTCGTAGATAAATTAATTTTCTCCATGTTGAGAAAAAAGATCAGGCTAACAAATCAGTAAACAGAGGCACGCCACAAGGAGTGTGATCTTGCCTCTCTTGTTGCTTACGATTCTTAACGAATGTATTATAGTGGTGATGACGTGGTTGTACTAGTGTCGGAAATGTTCACTGACGTGATAAGTTCAACTCGGATAGTGGTCACAGATTACCTCCCTTCCTACTTTTGTCGAAATCTTTTGTTTATCAACATCTAACTCTATGATGTGTGCTGATAGCGTGTGTACTGATAAGATTGTCGAATTTTTTATTCTGTTGACGATTAAATAAATTCAGTTATCGATTTGCTTATTTTACTATTTTTGGAGGGCTGCAATGTTCGTGGGTATTCGATAATAAAGATAACACATAGTTTAGGGTAAAAAAACAAAAATATTAACAGGAAATATATTTTGCAAGCAGACCATGTCGATTTCATGTAACAGTGCAAAGGTTTATTGTACCCGAGATATGGATGTAAATCTCATAGCATATGTACTTAAAAGCAGCGATTTTCTAGGGTAATTTTTCATCGAATTCACGCAAAGATGTCAAATCTATTTGGATTGATGGTTGCTCTTAGGTAACTACTTAAAATGTGGGACGTTTCGTTCTAGTACGTTAATAAGAATGGATGTTCTTCGTTTACTTCAAAATTAACCAAATCCGCCTTTCCAAAGTCTGTATGACGTTCGGAGAGTGGTCGATAATGTTGGTATTGTCTAAGCAACTTAACAAACCCTTTGCGTTGGCAACATCTCGAAGTCACGATCTTCAACTTAATATAAGAATTTCATATATTTGGTCTATGGTCGATCTCACGCGTGGGCAATCTACAATCTACATGGGACCTGTGTAAAATTTCATCAAGATCGGTTGAGTGGTTTTCGAGAACTTTTGACAACCTCATTTGAAAACATAGTTTCGAGAAAAACGCGTTTAAAGTTTGGATAACCTAAAAAAAAACCTCGTGATTCAATTGAGTGCCCAAGGCTGTATCTCCGAAACTTTTATTCGGAATGATTTGATAGTTTGGAATAATATTCTCGAGATGTTGTAGAAATTAATTTTTTTTGAAACTGTGAAACCCATGTAACCCCTTAAGACGTTCACACACTATGTTGAAAATACTGATGAAACATGATGGAATCCAGGCAGCGATAATGACTTCCATTAACCAGAGTTGGTTGAAGCTAGTAGATTAATGCGGCATATACTTGGATGGTATTTTTTTAAAATCATTTGCCGAACATATTTTCTAAATATTTTCTTGTGAAAATATTTTTTTAAAAACTGATTTTAATTACAATCGCAGAGGAAACGTGCTTTCGTCACAAAACTACGTAAAAATGAACGATTGAAGACTCATACTCGATGCGTGTCTATGCAACGTCAAACTAAATTTACTAACACACTCTCGCATGCTTGATGAGAATTGGAACTACCTCATAAAGAAACAGCTGGAACTCATCGACTCAACCAGCACCTCCTGTAATTACCTACACTTGAAGTAAGTTTCTCAGCTTCCTTGACTTCGGACTTTTTAATAAACTTAAGCTGGGATTGGTAAGCTGACCAATGACCCTTTCCCTTGATGTCCTATCTTTGTGCTAAACTGGTTGATAATATGAAAGTTCTTCCAGCATTTTCTGCAGAATGCATTTATTAGCTAATCGCGACATGTTTGCCATTGCACGATCAAAACTTTGGATAAGTGTCTCTAATCGATGAGAGCAGTCGATTTAGAGTAATATCACCGACATGGTTGGTTGATTCATAAACCCTTGTTTTCCCAGTAAAGAACCTCATGAACATAAGAAAACTAAATTTCATTTCTAAAACATTTGCCCTGTTCTGATTTACAGAAAAAGACTTTCTGGAGGATCCCGAGTTGATGGACAAAATTCCAATTTCATATCTGTCCCACAAGGAGCTGTACGAAGAAGGTGTTCGCAAGTCAACTATTATAAGCAATAAAATCCGTCAGATGCGCGATGATGGTGCTGCCAGCATTGACACTTACAAGTAAAAATATCCCGCAATATGTTTTTTCTTTTCGGCAAATAGCTAATGTTTTCGTTTCTTTTATTGATAGCGCTCTTTTGGGTGGTTCACTAGGTTCAGCATTAATCAAGGAAGGTAATCCATTGGTACTCCACTATGTTATGTTTGTTCCAACAATTATGGGTCAGGGAACCGTCGAACAGCAAATCGAATGGCTGACAAAAGCATGGGATTGTGAACTAATTGGAACGTACGCACAAACTGAGTTGGGTCACGGTACATTCCTTCGCGGTCTGGAAACTAGAGCCGATTACGATCCTCAGACAGAAGAGTTCATCTTGAATTCACCAACCATTACCGCATACAAATGGTGGCCTGGAGGATGTTAGTATAGATGAGAGATTTCTTGTCACCTAATTTATGAAGTCTTCAATTTTAGTGGGTCACACGGCAAATCACGCCGTTGTTATGGCACAGCTTCATACCAAGGGACAATGCCACGGTATTCAACCATTCATTGTCCAACTTCGTGACGAGAACACCCACATGCCAATGCCAGGTATCGATATAGGAGAAATAGGCACTAAGCTTGGAATGAAAAGTGTGAACAATGGTTACCTTGGCTTTAAGAACGTCCGCGTTCCCCGCATGAACATGCTGATGAAAAACTCTCAAGTATTGCCTGACGGTACATATGTTCCACCAAAGTCATCCCTGCTAACCTATGGTACAATGATGTTTGTGCGAGTGGCGCTGCTTCGTGATACTGCAATGGCCTTGTGCAAGGCTGCTACCATTGCGACTAGGTATTCAGCCGTAAGAAGGCAAAGTCCAATTGATCCCAGGTAAGTTATTTGTTTGTCTCTTGATTAAATTGTGAAAAGGGATTTTTTTTTTGCTTTAAGTGAACCAGAACCACAGATCATGGACCACGTGACGCAACAACTAAAACTGTTTCCACAAATAGCCAAAGCTATTGCCTTCAAGTTGACCGGAGACTATATGTGGAATATGTATAATAACGTGACCGGTGAGCTGGAACAGGGCAATCTCGATCGGTTGCCAGAGATGCATGCGATATCTTGTTGCTTGAAGGCTATTTGCAGCGCTGATGCGGCAGCTGGAGTGGGAGTCTGCCGCTTGGCATGTGGAGGACACGGATACATGGATGCCTCAAATTTTCCAACTATTTACGGTACAGCTACCGCGGTGTGCACTTACGAGGGTGAGAACACAGTAATGCTTCTGCAAACCGCGAGATACCTAGTGAAAGTTTATGGAGTTGCTTTGAATGGAGGTAAGCTGGTGCCAACTGTTCAATACATCAAGGAAGCTATCGACGATAAGGTGTTCGTAAACTTCGACGGATCGCTGTGGTCGATTGTAAAAGCATTCGAATTTGTTGCCGCAAAGTAAGTTAAGGGTTTGCCGCTTGTTCAAGAATTCAATTAAATTTATATTATGCAGCAAAGTCCGTATCGCATTCGAACGTTTAGAAAAAGCAAAGGCTAGAGGTTTAGGTCCAGAAAAAGCTGCAAACCAAACTGGCATTGAACTAACACAAGCAGCTGATGTAAGTTTTGCATATGTAAATCTCCATTTGATATTTGTCTAAAAACTGCTAATTTTAGCTTCACGGACGCGCCTTCTTAGCTATGTCTGTTTACACGGAAATCGAAAGCATTTGTAAGAATATTTCACCATCACTCGCCAAGGTCTTGAGAGATCTTTTAGAGTTATATATACTCGACGCCTGCCTTAATCGTATTGGAGACTTTCTCTTGGTAAGAATGAACAAATTAAATGAATTATATTACAGCAACTATGATGTGTGCTCTCTTTCAGTTCATTAATTTAAGCGAAAAGCAAATTGGAGATTTGGAAATTCGTCGTAAAGCGTGCCTAGCTAGAATTCGTCCCAATGCCATCGCCATTGTCGATAGTTTTGATTTACACGATCGAATGTTGGACTCAACTCTCGGATCATACGATGGCAATGTATACGAAAAGATGTTCGAAGTAGCAAAGAAGAGTCCACTGAATCAAGAACCAGTGAATAGGTCGTTCAATGCTTACTTGAAACCATTTATGAAATCAAAGTTATAAAAGTTGTAGATAGCGTTCTAGAAAAGTTATTATTTTGGCGTGGGCAATCGTTAATTGTTTTAAGGGAAATCACTTACATTCTTAGTTGAATGGAAAACTATCACTGTATTATATTTTTGTATACCTATCAAATGTTTAATACATTCTGTCAATTACTTATTTTGTTTACAAAAATTGAATTGTTTTACTTGTCAACAATAAATCATAAGCAACTGCGCTTATGACTAGAAAACAACAAGAGAACTACACAACGTTGGTTACTGGCTTAACTGAAATATGAATTATCCATCGCAACCTTAACCTCTCCGCTGATACAAAAATATTCTCTAAATTTTTGTTTTATTCCAACATGACCCGAAAGTTTTTTTCCAACTTGTGCTATTTTTTTGTTCATTAAAAAGGCTTATGGGTCGCTTTGAAGCAAAGCAAACATTTCCAATGATTTCGGGTTCAGTTCAACTTGACGAGCTCAACAGTAAATTTCGAAAACTGTAGTCTACTGGTCAACAAAGTCCGGAGAATAAGTCATCAGAAATAGCTAGGTAGCCCGATTTAAGTGCTCCGACAAAAGAAGTCTTCAATTCCAACTTGCGTAGCCACATGCGGCCACCAAAAATACGAAAGGGTTCCATGCACCAATTGTCACAGACGTACTTTGTAATAAGCTTTTGATATACAAACATTTTCTGCGTAACTTGATGTCTACTGGCTCGGATTACCTATATGAGGTCAGTATGGGAATATTCTAATTAAAAATTAGAAAATTAGCCTATGAAACGACTGTAGGTTACAATTTAACAAGACCCAGGGCTGGGAAACCGAAGAAATGTCGAATTGGTTTGTTAATTTCTGGAACTGCAATGTTCAACTTAATATTTATTAAAACACAGTAAAATATTTTGGAGTTCGCTTTATTAGTTAGTTTTCGAGATATTGGCAATTTTATAAATTACCTTTAATCGAATTTTTTTTCCAAAAACTGAGTATGCAATATTTTGGGTCCCATCCCACGTATCCTCAGTACAAAAAAAAAAATCCTTGGAATTATTTTCTAGAAAAGTAGTGATAAGTGATTATTACCAAAAAAATTGTATGGCAGGTACCCTTATTTTAAACGATGAAGCAAAAAATAAAATGACACCCCAAGATGTAACCCCAAAGACTTTGTAGTACGAACTTTGAAGCAAATTCATCGAATCGTTTCCCTATACGGTGCCCGGACAGACAGACAGACCAACGGACGGCATTCGCAGACCCACTTTTAATGACTTCTCTATAGTCGTAATATCATGCCTCATAACTTTCTCTTTAGTATACATACTAATGTATACGAAAAAGTTAAAAAATTGAATTTAATTTAAATCTACACTATTTAGCAACCAAATCGACATTTTATACAATTTCTGTGATTGAGTAATACAAGCCATTTTTTTAATTAAATAAAAAAAAATTTAATAAATTAATTTGACTATTGCGGAAGGACTATCTCACCGTTGGCGTATATTTTAATTTGAATCTTTAAGCGACAAACTTTTTAATATCTATAAAAAGAGAGCACAAATTTTGATTTGATGCTACATGTCGCTAAATTTCCCTTCCTTGTATAGGTATTGAATTTAACCCTCGACCCGTGTACTGGGCACTGAGTGCCCCAAAGAATTTTCACAACCAATTTAACATGCATATTGGTCTATGACATCCAAGTACACGGGTCCAGGATTAATACAGTGTAATGGTCAACAAATAAAAGCCGTCGTACACTTAATTTCTGATTGGTATTGGCCAGTGTCTCTCACCGATGTTTATTTTTTAATCAACCCACTGCTTAGCTAATGATTAAAAAAAATTACACCTTTCAGTTGCTCATCTTTAAAGTGTGTATCTATCAAATCCGCTTGCCTACGAACCTACTAACATGATGTATAGGAAGCACCGAAATTCGTATTGTTGGCAATGACTGGGCGCAAAATCTCTACCTAAAGTTCAATTCCACGCTAAAAGCTCTTTTTATGTTATTTTTTTTTTTTGGTAGCAAGTTGAACATTGGACCGCTCTCACTTACTATCTACCAATTCTAAAGTATACCTAAAGTTTAGATAAGCACATATTGTATTTTTTGTTTGCAATTTCTTTAGGTTCAGTAGTCTCTACGCGATCGCGAATAGAATCGGTTTCGAAATTAAACAAACGTTTTGCTGTTTTTATTTCGGTTTTTTCTCTTTAATTTATTTGTATTTAAAAATGCCGGCTACAGTTGCAAACATAAATCCAGACATTGCTAAAGAACGCAAAGCGGCTACTTTCGATGTTGAAGAATTTGCTGCTTGGTGGTACGGAGGAGCTGACAAGTTGAAAGAAAAGCGTGAAATATGTAAGATGTCACACATAAGCTATTCAAGACCTTTGAATTGTAGATTGATTTTTCTTTCGATATTATTATCCACTGATAGCGATAAAATTCACGCAATTTACTTGTTATGTTAACTAAATCTAACAGTTAATCTATGGGCAATTCTATTTAAGCCATAAATTAATTGCATGATATGCTATTATTGTACATAGTGAATATTTCGTGGTTTACCAGCCACGACGGATTAGTAATATGTATTAGTAGAAATTGAAATTACTGTTTTTCGATTTAAAAAATTCGTTAAAAAAAAAAAGTGCGTAGGAACCACACATGGATGTGACCGAAGTAAAAATGCCTCAATTTGAAATGTAAACGAATTTCATATAAATTTACGTCAATTGGTTAAGGATTTTCCTAGCAAAGATATAAATTCACAGATCCCACTGCTTTAGATGTATTTAATAAACCTAAGCTGCACACAGATTTCATGTTCCATAAACAAAATCTCTGCTCGAAGGTGTTGTACTTTAAGTAATTTTCACTCCATTAAGTTGTCCCGCGGTGCTTTGTACATATTTTCTGCATCTTCTTTTGAAGTAGAGCAAGAGCGTAAGGTTAGTTTCTTTGGAGTGTAATTTTGAATTTATTCGAATATTCAATACAAACATCCAAATGCTGGAAGTTAAGATTAAAACTACATCTGAATCTTTCATTTTTCAATTTGATAGAACATTGCCAACATCACAGGAAACGAAGATGTACTTTTCTGTTCTAACTTCAAATGACAGTTTAAACTCACTGCTTTTCTGATGTTATGTTCGGATATAGGTTTTCTTAATTTAACACAGCTAGGTTTACTTTCAAAAAGATCTAACACAATTATTTATGATTTGCAGTAAACGAGCTCGCTAACGATCCTGAACTTAAAGATGACATCCCATTCGACTATCTGAGCTACGAAGATCAATACAATTTCTCAGTCAAAAGAAGCGTTATTCTCGCTAAGAAGTTGAAAAAAATGCAGGCAGAAAGGAATCCAGGCGGGATTGAAATTTATCCGTAAATTGATTTAGAAAAAACTCACTGCGCTAAAAGTGAACTTAATCGAATAAATTTTTTTTTTAGAATGATTTTAGTCGGCTCACTTGGCGCAGGATTTGCCCCTTATGGCACTCCATTGACCGTTCACTGTTCAATGTTTGTACCCACAATCGAACTACAAGGAACTACTGAACAGATAGCCAAATGGGTACCACGAGCAGCAGCTGGAAGTATTCTAGGAACATATGCACAGACCGAGTTGGGTCATGGGACATTTGTTCGAGGAATAGAACTACGCGCTGATTATGATCCCAAAACGGAAGAATTTGTTCTAAATTCCCCTTCAATTACGGCCTATAAGTGGTGGCCAGGTGGATGTAAGGTTTAAACATTAAGGATGCGGATATAGTAAACAAAGTTTATATTTTTTTTAGTGGGTAACACGGTTAATCACGCCGTTGTCTTGGCTCAGCTATACATCGACAATAAACCCAAAGGTGTTCAGTTTTTTATGGTACCACTACGAGATGAAGATACGCATATGCCATTGCCAGGCATACACATTGGTGATATTGGCAACAAACTTTCATTCAAAGGTGTCAACAATGGTTTCTTGGGCTTTAAGAATTTCCGTATTCCCCGACTGAATATGCTCATGAAAAACGCTCAAGTTAATGCTGACGGATCTTTCGTCAGTTCACCAGCTGCGGTTTTGGCGTATTGGACAATGGTGCAAACACGGACAATGATTGTGCTTGATGCGGCCTCATACCTCAGTCAAGCTACGACTATTGTCGCTAGATATTCAGCTGTTCGTCGTCAAAGTGTCATCAATCCAAAGTAAGTCAAATAGTTGAGACATGGAGAGAAAAGCTAAATCCTTTTTTATTTTGTTTTACAGAGATCCAGAACATCAAATTATTGATCACGTAACACAACAGCTTAAGGTTTTTCCCGAAATAGCCAAAGTTTTAGCATTTAAGCTAGGAGGTGAATATCTGTACGACATGTACCACGAAGTGACAAAGGAGATCGGCGAGGGAAAATTCGACCGATTGGGAGAGATTCACGCTTTGTCTTGCTGCTTAAAATCAATCGCTACAACAGATTCTGCAAATGGAATTGAAATTCTCCGCCTAGCATGCGGTGGTCATGGCTACATGTTGGCATCTAATTTGCCAGCTATCTATGGCTTCTCGACGTCAGCTGTAACCTATGAAGGAGAGAATACGATTATGCTGCTGCAGACCGCCAGATTCCTAATGAAGGGCTGGGCTTTAGCTTTAAAGGGAGGAAGTCTAGTGCCAACTGTTGCTTATTTGGCCGATGCTGTGAAAACGGTGAGATTCCAGAGGTGGGATGGTTCGCTTGAATGCATGGTTAAGACTTTGCAATTTACTGCCGCCAAGTAAGTTTAAAAAAAGTTAAATTTTTTAACCCTATTTTTAACAATATTCTTTTAGTAAAATTCGTGTAGCATTCAACCACTTGTCAGAAAAACAAAAGCAAGGAATGACCCTAGCAGAGGCATCAAATGCAACATCAATTCAGCTCGCTCAAGCTGCTGATGTAAGGCTTTATGATGTTTATATAAATCTTTTATAATTTTAAAACTATTTCCAGCTGCATGGTCGCGCGTTCATTGCATCAACTCTGTGGAAAAAAATCGCCCTTGACCCGAACAGTCGGTCATCAAAGCTCAATGCTGTGTTACTGGATTTGCTCGAATTATATTTGGCTAACGCCTGTTTGAGGCATATGAATGACATTCTTAGGGTACATATAAGAGAGAGTGAGAGAGATGCATAGAAAACTAATCTAATCAACCGCTTTCTTTGCAGTTTGTTTATTTAACCGAAGAAGACTTGAGTGGCTTGCAGTCAATCTTGGAAAATGCCTTGACTCGCCTCCGACCAAATGCTGTGGCAATTGTAGATGGTTTTGACCTCCATGACAGGCAGTTAAATTCGGTTCTTGGATCATACGACGGAAATGCGTATGAAAGGATATTCGAAGCGGCGCTAAAGAGTCCAATGAATCAAATACCTGTTCAGAAGTCATTCCATGAGTACTTAAAGCCATTCATGAGGTCGAGTATTTAAAGTCTTTGATGTCAACAAGCTTTTCAAAATTTGTTTTCAATGATTCAATGTATTATATTTGTAAGTTTGAAAAATATAGAATAATAAGTCGACATTATTTAATTCAGTGTTAGTTTTACTTTCATCAATAAGCTAACAGCTGTTTTTTCAATGATACATTCCTAAATGTCGTAGACATAACATTGTAAAATGAAAGTGGGTCAAATAAATAGGGCTCTTCTCATTGCAAGAGTTAAACGATTTTTTTTGAGATGCTACACATTGACTAAATAAACGAAATCCACCACACAACACTAGACATCAAAACAAATCCCTGGGGGAACCAGTTGAATTCACGAAGCAGAAAAACCTAAGCAATTTCCCTGAAGAGACCCAAAAGGTTCTTGAAGTCCATGCCATCTATTTCCTCTAAGTTTTCAAAGAAGTATTTCCCCAAAAACTTTCTTCGACTGCGCGCATTGCCTCACATTTACACAGTATATGTGTTGTCCTCAGATCTCCGCAGTATCTATAGATATCTGTTTCCGATAATCCGAGCCTCTTTGCATGTCTAGATTGGTTTTAAGGGGTTACATGGGTTTATTCGGGGAAAAAAAAATCCATTTTCAACAATTTTTTTAATATAAAAAATAAAGTATTTTATTCAAACTTTTTACTGTCTTAAAGATGAAAGTTTCAAAGAAAAATATTCAAAACTTCGTCATTGTGACGTAATTTCTTGTTATCCCTCGGAAAAAAGGTTCGTCCGCGTTGACAGTAGAACTCGTGACAGGATCATCAGAAGTGAGAAAAAAATCGTGTTTTAGGGGGAAAAAAAAAGTTTAAATTTGATTTTTGGCAGACCTTTTTCCAAAAAAATTGCAAATTTTGGTAAAATTTGCTTAACATTTTTTTTTAAATAGTTGTGATTGAAAAAAAAATCCTTCGTCCAAGACCTGTGTAAAATTTCATCAAGATCGGTTGAGTGCTTTTCGAAAACTTTTGACAACCGACTTTGAAAACACAGTTTCAAGAAAAACGCGTTTGAAGTTTCCGAAACATCCTTCCCATGGATGTATCTCTGAAACTTTTATTCGAAATGACTTGAAAATTTAGGATAATATTCTCGAGATGCTGTAGAAATTAATAAGACAATACAAAAAAATTAGATTTTTTCAAGCTGTGAAACCCATGTAACCCTTTAAGATAGTTAATGCTAGTAAAGTGAGCTAGATGGGAGTTTCCCACTTCGGCGCCCTTTATGGCAAGAGCAGATTGCTCTGTGTATGTGTTCTTTACTCATTCCCGCATTCATTCAATATTTATGAGAAAAACAGACTAAAATTGCTTTGAAAGATTGAAAATTGCTTTGAAAGATCATGGAAAACCCATTCAAGTTGATAAGTTGTTTTACTTGTTTTTGAACTATAATCAATCAACAATAACTACAAAGTGCTGTAGTTCACTCTACCTAACTCAGATCAACAAGACGATACTTGGAATAATGACTAGACACAAAATTCATTCATAAATTAAAATACTTGCAACATGGACTTTGCTCGTTAAACTTTCAATGATGACGTTTAAAAGACTTAAATTAGCATCATCTTCCTAAAAACGTTCGCTCGTTTTTAGTGAATAGAAATGTCTCCATTGTTGTTTTTGCAAATCATATATCTATTATACTACAACCACCGAAAGCTTTAAGCAAATTTTCACATATCAAAAGCTTGTCATAAATATATTTTCAACTTCGAAACTCTTTATCAGTTGCTTGTTGATCGTTAAGAGAAACGGTCTGGCTTAGTGCATATTGTTATTTGTTTTTGTTGTAGTTTGTGCATTTTTTTTTATTATGCCGGCTAAAGTGTCAAAAATTAATCCTGATATTGCAAAGGAACGAAAATCCGCGACATTCGATGTTGAAGAGTTTGCAGCTTGGTGGTACGGAGGAGCTGATAAAGTTAAACAAAGACGTGAAATTGGTAAGTTTAGAGTACATAATATGTAGATCCATAATCTACCTGCATATCAGTTTTTGAAGCAAATAAACTCTTTGACCATAGTCCGTGGTTCAATTGTGATTTCGGTTAGATATTAACGTTAAACGCGATGAAATCATTGCAGGCTATTTTTGTCTTATCACTTTTTTCAGTGTTTTCGTGGGTTAATTAAATGTTTAACCGTTGCGAGCTGATATTATGATATATTAATAATCATTTATAATATGACTAAACTACAATTGTCATATCTGACGTTGAAAATCAAATATCATCTCTTCCCTAAGACGTCGCCCCACTATGAAATAATAATAAATAAAACTGTCGTGAGTTTCTCTACTCGTCGTTGCTTCCAGTAGCCGTTGTGCATTGTCTGTACACTTCGTTAGTAGGTGTGTTACAGAAGGGTACAAGGTAATGGTATTGACGACCGCAGGAAGATGGAATAAACTTAACGAGTTGCATGTCTCAGCATCATAGGTGTAATGACATGAGAACAGCTCTTACAGAGACGATTTAAACGAAATCAGAAGTAAGCAAATCAGCACTTCGGCTGAGAGAGTCTCTCTTTTAAATGGAGAAAACAAAACATTGCTAATGCCAACATACACACATTCATAAACTAAATGCCTTCTGAACTTGACTTTAATCTAGGCTTCAAACGTTTTATATTGGTCAGCTCAGCGAGTGAATTCAACGACATGTCCTTTAAAATATTTATGGATGAGTCTAAGAATTAAGAAAGAGTAGATGAAGTTTTGCTTCAGTATCTCTTAAGTCGAAGTAAACGCCAAGTTAGCGGTTAAATATCAACCTTAGATGGGTGGGACTGCCATAACACTGGGAATTGATCAGCCGATGAACTAGCATTAATGCTTGCATAGCTGATATCAGTAATTTATTTTCTTCAGTTCCAATTTCTACCTGCGGCTCATGCTGAAGCTGTTTAACATCTGCGAGTATGTACTTTATATGAATTTGAGATTTGATAAGTTGTTCTGGTCTTAATTTTTTATAATTCACACGTGCCAAATGTAAATATTTACACAATGCGAGCGTTAGGGAAATTTGGATAACAAAGTGTTTTGAGGATTTCAGTGAAAAATGACGGCACCATCTAGGTTTTTTTGAAATCGTGCGGAAATTTCGAACTTCAGTGATGATATAACGACTGTAGCGAAGTTCAAAAATGCCAATGCTTCGGCCGTCAAAATTTGTATTTGGACTTTTTAGGGTTACATCTCGTGGGGTTTTTTTTTCTTTTGCTTTAGGCTTTTAAATAACGGTTCCTGCCAGATAAATACCTTTTTAAAACACCGCTTATTTTATCAAAAATGGCTCCAAGGATTTTGGTCTCTTTTTGTATTTTGAATAGTTGAAGTTTGGCCAGAATACCGCATACTCAGTTATTAAAAAAGAAAACAAAATTTTTTTCAAAACTAAAAACGTGATCTAAATAAATTTGGTATGTGGTAAAATTTTTTTATTTTGTTTTATCAGATTTCAAAACGCGAGCAAATTCATTCGTATAACGCAATCGTGCACTTCATTTTCTATTTCATTTCGATGATCTTTAAGGAATCTTTTTAAATCCCAAAGTCCCCTGATTTGATTCGGGAGAGAGGACCGAGCCTGTGGTTTAATATCGCTTGGTTTTTGGTTCTTCATGGATTGAGAGTCGTATAAATAAGTAAATATGCCTTCTTTTATCAGTTAAGCAATTTGAATTAAGGTAAGATAAGTTAGTTCAAAATGTGTGGAAGTATGGCAAATTTCGACTGTAGATGAGTTTCTAGACCTTGCAGAATTAATATTATCGTTTATATTTTACAATACCTTCAGACCTTTTTATGTGTAAATACAATAAGGAATTAACTTGCTCTTGGTATTAGGAGCAGGTAGGAAGTACTAGAATAGGCAGGGACAATCGATGGTTACCAACGCTTCAAACTCAACTTCTAAAATAGAGCTTGAAGCCTTTACAGAATTTTTTGGAAATTTCACTCTACTTTTTTTTTTAGCTTAGTTTAAGTCTTTTGCATTCTTTGAAGAATTTGAAGTCAATGAAGATTTGGAAGCCTCTGAAGTTTTTCATCAGAAATTACTTAAAATTAATTGAAAGACTCAGAGGCTTCCAAGGCTTCATTGACTTCAATGGCTTTAAAGACTTCAAAGAATATAAGTTGAGCAGGGAGCGACAAAGAGTATTGGTCGGCATCCTGTCAGGACTTTGCCTTTTCATACTCTTTTTTGTAACCTAACCTAACCTAATATTATTCCTTGGATGGTAACAGGGTACAGTTTATTGACTGCCAGAAACTGAAAAACCGAAACATAATTGTTCACTTTGTTTTGTCAATAACAAGTTACTATAAATTCTGCCGTTCTACAGTTAATGAACTCCTGAATGATCCCGAACTTAATGAAGACATCCGCTTCAATTACTTATCCTACCAGGATCAATATAACAATGCAGTCAAAAGAGGAACCAGACTTGCGACGAAATTAAAACAGTTACAGGCGCAAAGAAATCCAGGTGGCGATGATATTTTTCCGTAAGTTGCTCCTAAACCAAAAAAAAAAAACTTTTTAGTAAAATTCTTTCCCTTTCAGAACTCACATGAATGGTGCAGTTGGCATGGGATTTGTACCTGTAGGCAGTTCACTCATCGTTCACTATGCAATGTTCGTGCCGGCGATTGAACGACAGGGAACTCCTGAACAGGTGGCCAAGTGGCTGCCACCCGCCGCTTCGGGTCGTATCCTGGGGACCTACGCTCAGACTGAGTTGGGCCATGGTACTTTTGTCCGTGGCTTAGAAACACGAGCTGATTATGATCCAAACACTGAAGAATTTGTGCTAAATACTCCATCGATTACAGCCTACAAATGGTGGCCAGGAGGATGTAAGTTATACTTACTACAGAATACGTAATGTGAGCTTGTTTATTAAAGTTTTATTTTAGTAGGAAACTCTGTTAACTATGCCGTAGTTGTGGCTCAACTGTACATCAAGGACAAGAACCATGGCATTCAAATTTTTATCGTTCAACTACGCGATGAGGAGACACATTTGCCATTGCCTGGCATTCATATTGGTGACATTGGTAACAAACTTGCCTTCAGAGGCATTAACAATGGATTCTTGGGCTTTAAAAACGTCCGTATACCTCGTTTGAACATGCTTATGAGAAACGCGCAGGTTCATGCTGATGGAACTTTTGAAAGTTCACCAGCTTCGGTTTTGGCATATTGGACAATGGTTTACACGAGAATGCTAATCGCTCTTGAGGCATCAGTATTCCTCACGCTAGCTACAACCATTGTGACCAGATATTCAGCTGTTCGTCGGCAAAGTGTTATCAATCCAAAGTGGGTTTTGTTATCGAGAACCAAAGGCTATAAATCTAAATCTAAATTTGTCGTTTTATAGGGAGCCAGAGCATCAAATAATCGATCATGTTACCCAGCAACTTAAGGTTTTTCCTGAGATTGTCAAGGGAATCGCACTCAAGCTAGGAGGAGAGTATTTGCATGACATGTACAATCAAGTAACGAAGGATATTGATGGGGGAAAACTTAACCGCTTGGGAGAGATTCACGCGTTGTCGTGTTGTTTAAAGTCAATTGCTACAACCGATGCCGCCAATGGAGTTGAGATCCTTCGCCTGGCCTGTGGTGGACATGGCTACATGCTGTCATCTAATTTGCCGGGTATTTATGGTTTCGCTACAGCAGCTGTTACTTACGAAGGCGAGAACACGATAATGCTGCTACAAACTGCGAGATTTCTAATGAAAGGCTGGGCTTCAGCTTTGAAGGGGGAAAATTTAGTGCCGACTGTTGCTTATCTGGCCGATGCTGTGAAGACGGCTAGGTTCCCTAGGTGGGATGGTTCCTTAGAATGTATGGTTAAGATCTTGCAGTTCACTGCTGCAAAGTAAGTTGAACAAGAACAATGTGGCAACTAAATTTACAGCGTCTTTGTCATTACAGCAAAATTCGCGTTGCTTTCAACCACTTGTCAGAGAGACGAAGGCAAGGGCTGTCATCGGAAGTGGCATCGAATGCGACTTCGATTGAACTTGCACAAGCTGCCGATGTAAGTCGCAGATTTATTTCAATTATTTGTTTGAGTAATTTATTTATTTGTTTAGCTTCATGGGCGGTCTTTCCTAGCGACAACTATTTGGCAAAAAATCGTAGTTGAACCAAATAATCGGTCATCTAAGCTGAATTCGGTATTACTAGATCTGCTGGAATTGTATTTGGCCAACGCCTGTTTGAAGCACATGAATGATATCCTCAGGGTGAGTTGATGCACGCATTTGAATCTACGTTATTATTGGATTTCGCTTGCAGTTTGTTTATTTAACCGAAGAAGACTTGAATGGGTTGCAGTCAACGCTGGAGCAAGCTTTAATCCGCATCCGTCCAAATGCTGTGGCAATCGTCGATGGCTTCGATTACCATGATAAGCTATTGAACTCTGCTTTGGGATCTTATGACGGGAACGCGTATGAAAGGATATTCGCAGAGGCACAAAAGAGTCCAATGAATCAAGTTCCTGTTCAAAAGTCTTTCAATGAGTATTTGAAACCGTTTATGCGATCGAGCATTTAGAATTGGGATGTGAATTTGCATCTTTGTTTTATACCAAATAAAAGCTTTATCTAATATTAGTTTTTTTTAATGAAACAATTATATGTTGTTGCCACAAGAAGATATACCGAGATAATGGGCAAAATATTCGAATATTTTAAATGAACTTGGATTTGTTCACTCGAACGCTCTGTGGCTCAAGAGCTTGGAATTTTGTGTTAACTTTGTGTTAACAAGCAGTTCAGTTTATTTTCGGACTTATTTAAAATCAGATTAAGACTTGTAGATTCGAAGAAGACATAGAGTTTGATCCAATGATAAATTTTTTCAGCTAATGCATGGTGCCAACAACAACAACAACAACTACTACTAGTAAGGTGATGATGACTCTGCAAGACCTTACCCCTATCTCTATTAGATAAAACTAATAACAAGTGTGTGTATTATTTAGCACAACAAATAAATAATCTCTGATTAGATGGGCTTGCTTTTGCTCATAAAATTACTTTGCCCCCAGAATCAGAGACAACAAAGCTTTTTTCGTTTGCTCTTGCTTGTAGCTGGGTTTGAGTAGGCCAGTCAGTCAGTGAAATGCTTTAAGAGTGAGAAGTCCAAGCACGATTTCTTGTTTCAAATATTGTAAAAAAAAATTAAGAAAAAATGGTTAAAGTAATACAAAAAACAACTGAACAAAATCCGGATATAGAAAAAGAGCGCCGATCGGCAACTTTCGATGTTGAAGAGCTTGCTATTTGGTGGAACGAAGGCGTCGAGCGATTAAAACAGAAAAGAGAAATTGGTAAGTGATAACATCTCCTCATGTTTTTGTTTACCCTGTAAATGGAATGCATGCACTTGTCTAGCACAAGGTTTATCTATGACGTATGTAAATTTGTACGGCCGACTTTGATAGTAAACAATTTACGTTGTCATTCGAAGTAGGGTTACCAGGAGATATTATTTTAATTACATTAGGTACCTATTGTTCATTATTAGAAATGTGATGAAAACGGAACTGTCTGTTCCTTCATAACGCGAAAATCATTTATCCGATTTTATTAAATTTATTTCGTTTATACATACATACATAGATAAGTTGTTCATTTTGGTTTTGGAGGGTCGCGCGGAAGGGTAAAGGAGGGGAGAGGTAATGGTGGGTGGGCAATCTAAAGGGTGATCCATTTCGAGGTTCCCTACTTTTTTAAAGAAAAAAACACAGAAAATTCAAATTTAATGGAGAATGTTTATTATCATTTGAAAGAATATTCTTTGGCATTTATTTTTTGAAGATTATGTCTATCAAATGTTGGCCGTTGCTACGTCGCAGATGGTCCATCCGTTGAGTCCAATTTACGATCACTCGTTCGAGCATTTCGACTGGTAACTGGCGAATGACACGCGTGATGTTTTCCTCCAAGGCCTGAATCGAAGCGGGTTTGTCGGCATAAGCTTTTGACTTTACATATCCCCACAGGAAAAAGTCTAACGGTGTGATATCACACGATCTTGGTGGCCAATCGACCGGCCCAAAACGTGAAATTATGTGCTCACCGAAATGTTCTCTCAATAAGTTCATTGATTGATGCGATGTGTGGGAAGTGGCGCCGTCTTGCTGAAACCAAATGTCGCCGAGATCACGAGCTTCAATTTCAGGCATCAAATAGTCGGTTATCATGGCACGATAACGGTCGCCATTGACGGTTACGTTCGCACCGGCATAATTTTTAAAGAAATATGGACCGATGATTCCACCGGCCCACAAACCACACCAAACCGTTGTTTTTCTGGATGAAGTGGCTGTTCTTCAATCTCTTCAGGTTGCTCTTCGTCCCAAATGCGGCAATTTTGTTTGTTTACATACCCATTGAGCCAGAAATGGGCCTCATCGCTAAACAAAATTTGCCTCGAAAACGTCGGATCTTCTTGGAACTTTTCAAGAGCCCATAGAGCGAAGCGATGTCGCTTGGGAAGGTCGAGCGGCTTCAGTTGTTGCACAAGCTGTATTTTGTACGCTTTCAATTTAAGATCTTGACGTAAAATGCGCCAAGTCGTTTCATACGTCAGTCCGAGTTGCTGCGAACGGCGCCGAATCGACTCTCTACGGTCTTCGTGTACACTCTCAGCTACGGCCGCTATATTTTCTTCACAGCGTGCTGGACGTGGTCTATTCGGTCGAATATTATCCAATAATGAATACTGGGTCTCAAAATGGGTGATGGTGTTGCGAATAGTACGCTCAGTAGGCCGATTATGTTGACCATAAGTTGAGCGAAGTGCACGAAACACATTCCTCACAGAACGTGAATTTTCATAATAAAGTTGAACAATTTGTAAACGTTGTTCACGCGTAAGTCTTTCCATTATGAAATGCCAAACAAAACTAAACAAAAATAACATGACAGCATGACACGACTCACACGTGATCTGTCAAAAAAGGCTATTGCAAAAAGTATCTCTACTTGGATCACCCGTTATTAGTCGATCTTTAAATTCTAACTGCCTTGTAAGCAGACTCCCGATAAGTATAGGTTACTTAAAGGGATACTTGGATAATTGAATTAGACCGACACTTTCCGGATTAGTATAGCTTTCTTATGGAGGAGACAGACGTGGGGAATTATATTTTTAGAACTACAAGACCGATTTTATGAACTCTACTAACGTTTTTGCTCACCATCAAGCAGGAATCAAAATAGATTGAAATGCTGAACTTGGTAAAATATGGCAAAACAAAACTATAAGTTTATTTCGCATTGTTTTGAGGAAAGTGACCAATCAAAACCAAAATGAGATATTAACAATATAACGCAATTACAAGGAACATTATTTCGTCGTCTAAAAATAAAGCTCTACGTAAAATTTTTGAGACACAGAGTTATTTGCATGAATCGGGGTACACCAAAGTACCCCAAAGTAGGTCTTAAATCCTCGGTAACTGGGGAACAAATTGGAGATAGACTCCTACTCTAGAAAGTTTTTTTTTCTAAGAATGTGCCCACAAATCACATTCCAAAGTATTGAATAGGAATTCGGTAACACCCTGAATATGTTATTATTATTTCTGTTGTTTTTGTTATTATGGCGGTGCAATGGAACTTGCAAAAACTTCACTCAAAAACAGAATATTTCACGATTATCTTCATTTAATTTAGTTCAGAGTTTATAACCTGATGAAACCGGTAAAAAGATTACACCACAACGAACACAAATGTAAGTCACATAATCAAGTTTTTTTTTTGTACTTGAGCCAGTGTTACCGCGAAGTGAAAATGAAAGTCGTTAGCTCAGCATCAACAAAAACACTACATTTGCATATATAAAAATCCGGTAAAAATCGTTAGATAAACATTTTGCTTTTTTACGTATTTAAAAATCTTTATTTTAATCAAAAAACTTCCAAAAATAAAACCTTAAAATAAACATATCGAAAGGAAAAACAAAAGGAAAGGATTTATACAAATTAACAATACATACATATTAATATTAATTAGCCTTTAAAAGTTGTTGGTTGTTAAAGAGAATGCGTGATCTGTAAAAACCTTTAAAATGAATGGTATCAAATTTGATACGTTAAGCATTCAAGGGCTTAATTATACTTATAAATGGTGAGAGGGATAATTTTTTGTTGGGCATCTCTGTGACGTTGTTGTGGCGAATTTTGCGAAAATATCTTGGCCTACATCCTAACAAGATTAAATTGACGCAAGAACTGAAGTCGCTTGATCACCAGAAGCGTCGTATGTTCGTGAATTGGGCGGAGGAACAACTTGAAAATGATTCGGATTTTTATCGAAAAATCATCTTCAGCGATGAGGCTCATTTCTGGCTGAATGGCTTCGTCAATAAAGAAAATATGCGGAATTGGTCAGGCAGCAATCCACACGTACTCCATGAGTCATCATTGCATCCCGAAAAAATTACGGTTTGGTGTGGTTTATGGGCCGGCGGCGTTATTGGGCCGTGATGATCAAGACCGGCACGTTACTGTGAATAGGAATCGCTACCGTTCAATGATAACCGAATATTTTTGGCCCCAATTGGATGATATGGACTTGAAGGACATGTGGTTCCAATAGGATGGTGCCACAAGCCACACAGCGAATGTCACAATAAATTTATTGGAAACCAAGTTTGGAGAATGTGTTATCTCACGAAATGGTCCAGTCGCTTGACCGCCTCGGTCGTGCGATTTGACGCCATTAGACTATTTCCTGTGGGGCTACGTCAAGTCTATGGTCTATGCCAACAAGCCAGCGACGATTCATGAACTTCGTACGAATATCGAACGGGAAATTGCATCAGTATCGGCCGATTTATGCTTGAAAACCGTCGAAAATTGGGTTTAGCGTCTGGACTTCTGCAAGCGTGTTCGTGGTGGCCATGCAAAAGAAATCGAGTTCCATACATAATGGCATCGAACGAACTTTCACAGGAATAAAGAATTTCATTGATATCCAAAACCGTTTTTGTTTTATTTAAAAAAACTTTTGTATGTCTGTTCTGTGCGCATATTCTGCATACGTCTTATGGTAGCTTACATAAGATGGGACACATATCTGTTATTTTTATATGGCAGTGACTTGACAGAAAGCTTGCCATTTTTATTCCATATGACATGGCTTATCTATGGCATGGCTAATATGGCTATGGGTGTGTCATTCGCTTTCCCTTGTTATTTCGTGAATCATATCGATATGGCACTTTGTAGAGGGCACTGCACGTATGGCAATAAACATATAAGCGACATGCCAACCACAGTATGCCATATTACGGCAGTTTCTTTTTACATGAGACATATTTCCGAACATTTTTAAATGAAAATCGTTAATGCATTTTGTGTGATACTTTGGAGGATCCATTCTTTTAGTTGCCGTGGACATTTTTCTTAAAGTCCCTATGGGATTTAATTTTTGAGATATGCCCTTTCTAAACTTCAATGACATCTTCCACTAAACAGGGATATTTCTCCAAGATCTATTTATAATCATTTAAGTTGGAATTCTTTGAGAGAGATTTTGAAAACTTTTTGAAAACGATTGAAAAGTGGAAAAAGTGAAAAAAAAAATAAATAAAATAACCCAATAATTACTCCCAAATGGGCTGGGGAGATCATATCCCAAATATGTACAGCCTCTGCATACTTATGGGTTTGTAGGTAACTTTCATATAGGTCTAAAGGTTGGGCTGTGAACTTTGCGTCAGTTAGAAAAAGTTATTTTATACATAAATCGGACGCAAAATAAAAAAATATAGTTTTGCTCATACAAAAGTAGTACATAAATGTAAAGCTATAACCGGAACAAACTGCAATTGTAATTTTTGCCATATTTTGTGACACGGCTAAATCGGAGCCACTCTTTTCTACGTAAAGATAAGCCAAAACGCTTAGCTAAAAAGATTTGGGGGCCTAAAGGCACTGAAGTAGCCCTGATTTTATAGATAAAATCAAAATAGTCATAAAATTTTTGTAATTTAACTATTTATATCTAAATTTAATTACAGAGTTAGCAATATTTGGAGATCCAGAATTTAAGGATGACGGTCAACATAACTACCGGTCCTATCAGGATATGTATGATAATGCAATTAAGACAAGTTTCACTTTAGCCAAAAAGCTACAATCCTTGCAGGAGAAAATAAATCCCGGAGGAACTGATATTTTTCCGTAAGTTTGGATTCTATTAATCTCAAATCTAAATTTCGCCACATTTAATTTCCACCCTAATTTCAAACCCCCAAGGAACATGTTCTGGACAGGTATTTCCGCTGCGGTGCTTCCTCAGGGCACTCCATTTTTGCTCCACTTTTTAATGTTCATACCGACCATCAGAGGACAAGGAACTCCCGAACAAATTGAAAAGTGGCTACCGCGAGCTTTAAAATGCAACTACATAGGAACCTATGCTCAAACTGAACTGGGTCATGGTACATTCTTGCGTGGATTAGAAACCCGAGCTGACTATGATCCTAAGACAGAAGAATTTATACTGCATTCACCAACTATAACTGCCTACAAATGGTGGCCTGGAGGATGTAAGTGAGCACAGTTAGTTATTACAAAAAACCAAGTTAATAGTGTGTTCATACTTCTAGTGGGTCACACAGCCAACTATGCCTTAGTTGCAGCTCAGCTGTACATAAATGCCAAGCCTCATGGCATTCAAATGTTCATAGTTCAATTGAGAGACGAGGAAACGCATATGCCCCTTCCAGGCATCATTATTGGAGAAATAGGTAATAAGTTGGCTTTTCAAACGGTCAATAACGGTTATTTAGGTTTCGAAAAATTTCGAATTCCTCGTAATAATATGCTGATGAAAAATGCCCAAGTGCTGCCGGATGGCACTTTTAAAAAATCTCCAGCATCGGTGTTAACCTACTTTACAATGGTTGCCGTTCGTGTTTCGATCCTTTCATCATCCTATTCGTATTTAAGCCGCGCTGCTACCATAGCAACGCGTTACGCCGCTGTTCGCCGTCAGAGCGTTATAAACCCAAAGTAAGTTCTGATAGAAAGCATGTAGGGTATTTAGTATACAAAAATAAAACCAACCTTTATAGCGAACCTGAACACCAAATTATGGACCACTTGACTCAACAAATGAAACTGTTCCCTGAGATAGCAAAGGTTTTCGTTCTGAAGCTAAGTGCGAACTCTCTTACGTCAATGTTCACTGAAATTCAAAAGGAATTACAAAATGGCAAGCTCCAACGTTTGCCTGAAATGCACGCGATTTCTAGTTGTCTCAAGGCGATCGCATCGAGGGACGCCACCACGGGCGTTGAGACTCTTCGTTTGGCATGTGGTGGGCATGGCTATATGCTAGCATCTAATTTGCCAATTATTTATGCTTTTGTGACCGCGGGCATGACTTACGAAGGTGAAAATACAGTATTGCTTCTTCAGACAGCTAGATATCTGATGAAGTCATGGGCTGCAGCATTAAAGGGAGAGCGATTAGAGAAGACAGTCGCGTATTTTGCCGAAGCTACCAAGTCCAAGAGGTTCCCTCAATGGGATGGATCTTGGGAGTGTATAGTCAAAGCACTACAATTTGTTGCAGCAAAGTAAGTAATGGTTGACTGTAAGATGATGCTTTATGGTATTGTACATTTTTTTTTCCAGTAAAACACGCATTGCATTCAAGCACTTAGAGGAGAGGAAGCGACAAAATAACACAACCGAGGAAGCCGTAAATCTTACCTCAATTGAACTGGCAGCAGCTGCTGATGTAAGTTAATTCTCTTGTCATTCTAGTCCATAGGCCAATTTGTATTTACAGATGCATGGTCGTTCTTTTCTCGCCGCAACCGCTGTCCATCAAGTAAGAAATATCAAAGTCTCAGACAAACTTAAAGAAGTTTTAGGCGATCTTTTAGAGTTGTACTTAGTTGGTGTGTGCCTGGAGAGGATGAGTGATATTTTGAGGGTAAACTAGTATGCAACTTGTTAATAAATTTGTCTAACCACTTTTTTTTTCCTTTAGTTTATTTCGTTAACCGAAGACGATATTAGCGGTATGCAGGTGCGCCTTGAGACGGCTCTGGCTAAGATCCGACCTAATGCCGTGGCCATAGTTGATGGTTTCGACATCCACGATCGTCTGTTAAGGTCGGTGTTGGGATCTTACGATGGAAATGCTTATAAGAGGATTTTCGAAGCAGCACAAGACAGTCCAATGAATAAGACTCCAGTTCAGAAGTCTTTTAGCGAGTATTTGAAGCCTTTTATGAGGTCGAGTTTGTGAGGTGAAGAAAAATAAAGCCTTTTTTTTTCTATTAAAATAAATGAATGATTGATTATTATTTGTATTTCAAAGATTGCTAGAAAATCAATCGGTGAGTATGTCGCTTAATGAAAAGGAATATGGGTCGCAGCCAAAGAAATTTTAACATCCATATACGTCGATGACATTTTTAGGGCATACAATGCCAAACAAAATTTGGATTTAAATAAAAAAAATATTGTTTCTCTTTGATCTCCTATATATAATGCAGTTTTCTTCCATACTTACTTTATAGGGCACTGACTGCCCAAGTACACGAAAACTTTAAATTTTACAGTACACGGGTCGAGGGTTATGCAACCGGTTTTTATGTGGCTGTCATGTGATTCATCAGGTACCGAGCATAAGTTGAATGCGAGAAGATGCATTGCCAGTTATCGCAGAAGCATCTTAGATCAAATCAATTAATTAAATACAAAAAATATACATATGCCCGGTAGTTTGACGGAAATAAAAATGTTTTCTTTAAAGATCTATCTCCGTCAAATACCAAAGAGAATAAGTAAAATAATTTAAAGACCGCCTATTTTAAAGCGATGTTCTTTGACAGTTGTCATATGTGAACATTTACAATTAATTCCTCGAAAATGACATGATTTTTTTCGAAACGTTCGTAATGCACGTTCTCGCCATACAGTAATCCGATTCATCGACATATTTCAGGTGATTCAGTCACTTAAAAATCCAGAAGAGACCTCTGCATATGCCTCAACAGAATCCTTCCACGGTACTTCGGCATTATAAAAAAAATTTAATGAAAAAGTTTGTCAAATGGATCATCTGTCATGTCTACCTTCACTCCTTATTAAAATAACAACATAAATCCCCTACCCTTAGATCCGTTGTAGGGGACACATTTTCCACCCAACATCACCCTAATGGTCATCACATCATCATTTCATGTAGCTTTCACTGCGGTTCAAAGTTCACTATAATTTTGAAGTTCGGAAGCAGCTACCACCTCTTTTAATTCCATTTTGGAATTTGAGTTAATTCGCTTGATTAGCGAAAACAGGCCCTGATCACAAAATTAATTATAAAAATAAATTAAATTCTCAATCACAATAGATCCTAGGTATCTCGGAAAAAATGTGGTATTGATCGAATTGTTGTCTTTACTTAAGTTTCTTCTGGACTTATAGAATCACACGACGCTATTAACATTTTTTGCGTAGTTAAATTAGGTCTACAATATGTGTTAAGTGTGTTTTTTTGTTTTATTTTGGTATATCTAATATTTCAGAAGTTATACCTCAAATTTGGAAATTTTCACTTTATCTTGATATAACTTGAGCTGGGGTAATGTTAGACCCCAATACTGATGACCTTTTTTTTCGTCTAACCTTTAGAAATATTTTAAAAATGAAAAAAGATTTTCATTTTCTCAGACGGCGAATAAATCGCAATTAATCCGTAAAGATTTAAAATTGCTTTGCTTTCGATAAACACCGTATAACAAAACCGTACAAGCATAATGCTCTATAAAAGAAATAGATCATTTGTGTCTTTTTAGTTTTTAAAAATTGCAATTTGTGCTAACTGTTTCATCATTTGGTTCATCAATTCTGATTGACTTGAAATATGTTCACCATATCGCCGTCGAAAGTACAAAATTTATTTTCAGTATTTCAGCAATTTATTTGTATTTCACATTTATTAACTTTTACATGTTTGACCTCATAAAAGGCTTCAACCACTCATGGAATGATTTCTGCACTGGTATCTTATTCATGGGGCTATTCTGAGCCGATTCGAATATCCTTTCGTATGCATTACCATCGTATGATCCTAAAACAGAGTTCAAAACCCGATCGTGATAATCAAAACCATCCACAATAGCAACTGCATTTGGCCGAATCTTGGCGAGAATATTTTCCAGTCGACTTTGTAATTGATTAAGGTCTACTTCCGTCAGAGAAATAAACTGAAATATGAAACCTTACCATTAGCTCACATGTGTAAATATTTAACAACTCTTACCCTCAAAACATCCTTCATCTGATCGAGGAATGCATTCACCAAATACAGCTCTAGAATATCAAATAATACTGAATTAAGTTGTTCTGAACGGCCAGTCGTCTTCGAGGTAATTTGTTCAAAAACTGTTGTTGCTAAAAACGCGCGTCCATGCAGCTTTAATTAAGTATAAGAAAAACAAAAGCATATCATTCACATAAATATATATATAAAATTAACAAAAAGCTCACCTCAGCAGCTGCAGTAAGTTCCAAAGAGGTTGCATTTGCTGCTTCTTCTGGAGTCATGTGCTTCTTTTTCTCCTCCAAGTGGTCGTGCGCTACACGAACTTTGCTGTAAAATGAATGAAAATAATAATCCTCTATGTCCCCCCAAATTGTCTATACTCACTTTGCGGCAGTAAATTGAAGAGCTCTAATAATGCATTCCCAAGATCCATCCCAATTCGCGAACCCACTTGAATTCACGGCTTCGCTAAAGTATGCTACGGTTGGCACTAGCCTGGCACCCTGAAGCGCCATTGCCCAAGATTTCACCAAAAATCTCGCAGTCTGTAGAAGCAACACAGTATTTTCCCCTTCATAAGTTATGGCTGCAGTTGCAAAGCTATAAAGCGTTGGAAGGTTCGAAGCGAGCATGTACCCATGACCACCACAAGCTAAACGAAGCATCTCCATACCGGCAGTTGAATCCTTTGTGGTAACCGCCTTCAGAGAACATGTTAACGCATGCAATTCGGGTAGGCGCTCAAATTGCCCCTTCAGAACATCCTTTTGAATGACATTGAACATTTCCAAAATATGGTCCGCAGTTAATTTAAAGGCAATGCCCATAGCAATGTTCGGAAAGAGCTTTAACTGTTGAGTTAAATAGTCTAGAACTTGATGCTCGCCATCACTAAAAGTATAGTTTAAAATTTTTGTTTTCATCACCGTGACATCGGTACTATTTCTTACTTTGCGTTAATTACACTCTGCCTTCGTACTGCGGAATACCTCGTAGCAATAGCCGCCCCCCGAGTGAGAAATTCACAAGAATGAGAAACTATCAACACTCGAATCTGCACCATGGTGAAGTATGTCAAAATTGAAGCTGGTGACTTGTTGAATGTTCCGTCAGGAAGAACTTGTGCGTTCCTCATGAGCATATTCATGCGAGGAATACGATGGTGTTTAAAGCCCAAGTATCCATTATTCACAGTCTGGAAGGCCATTTTGTTTCCGATTTCACCGATAATAATACCCGGCAATGGCATGTGTGTTTCTTCGTCCCGCAGTTGGATGACAAACAGCTGTACACCATGTGGCTTATTATGGATGTATAGCTGGGCAACAACAATTGCATAGTTTGCCGTGTGACCCACTAAAAAATACAAAATCATTACGAATGGTGGAAAATTTTTCGCCAAAATGTGTCACCTACATCCACCAGGCCACCACTTATAAGCCGTTATCGTAGGAGAGTGGATAATAAATTCTTCTGTAGCCGGATCGTAATCAGCTCGAGTCTCTAATCCTCTTAAAAATGTTCCATGCCCGAGTTCAGTTTGTGCGTACGTACCTATGATGTTGATTTTTAAAGCTCGCGGTACCCATTGTTCAGCTTGTTCAGGAGTTCCTTGTCCCTTTATTGTGGGTATGAACATTGAATGATGCAAAAGTAGCGGGCTACTTTGATCATGAAGTGCGTATCCCACCGCACACGAGCCCGATAACATTCCTCTATTTGAAAAGGTTCATAAGCCAGAAAGATAGATAAGAAGTTAGGGGACTCACGGAAAGATGTCATCTCCTCCGGGATTTCTTCTTGCTTGTATTTGCTTCAACTTTTTCGCAGAGATAAAGCATTTTCGTATTGTTTCATCGTACATATCTTGGTAGGATAAATATGTTAACGGAACATCGTTCTGTAACTCTGGATCGCTGAGGATTTCTTGCTCTGAAAGTGAATTAAAAATTATATTAATTTCAAAAGATTAGAGATACGCTTTTTTGTACTTTTGCACCACCAAATAGTGGCTTCTCTCATAACAATCTGCATCCAAAATTCCAGTATGAAGCATTATAAGGCCCCTGGCCTACAACCAGGACACCTTAGCGGCAAAAACAGTTTCCTTGAAAAGGATTAGTAGAAAGTCGATATTCATAATCGGGACAGACCTGTTTCTATGAACAAGGTAGAGCGGATCCACCAACCGCTAAAGGGTACTATCCATTTCGTTTAGCTTGAAAACTCATGCCACGGCCTTAGGATAAAATCGGTTTTCTTCTGTGACAGAAAAAAGCTGAAAGAAATTCTGTGACCGTTCTGCATCTCTTGTGCAAAAAAATATGGAATATTCAATAACTGTTTCATTTCGGTTATAGATGCATACTACACATGCACATTGCACTCCAGAGGGTAGTTTTTCACTAGTAAATGCTTATGAATCATTTCAGTCGAGGTGATAACATTCATGCAATTAAAAGCGAACGAACAAAGTTCTCGTGCAATCATTTTTTTTAGCACTGATTAGGTGAGTTAAGTCGTTAAATATGAAATGTAGATTGAAGGAAAGCGAAGCGGGGAATGGTTGGTATTTCTAGGAGAGTAATGTTTAACTCAGTTGAACACCCATAAGATTATCTGTCTACCATTTTATTATCTGAACATGGTCGAAATTAATTTCAATATTTTCCATTTGCAGCAGAAAAAAATATGTCTACTGCAATTTTTGATTTTCTTGCTAAGCTAATCAGTGATAGACGTTCTTAGTGCGATAAAAACAATTTAAAATAAGATAATCTATTGTCGGCTGCCGGATTATTACCAGAATTTTAGACATTATTTTTGCATTTAGTTTGTCGCAGAAGTGTGGAAGTACTATTAATACTTCCATGCAATGATAAGTTATTTTTTACATCTATGTAAAATGGTTTTATTTAATTGATTTCTTGTTTCGTAAGTTTGACTAATGCGTAAGAGGCTCACGCCCAAATATTCCTTAGTAATATTCCTTTGGAAAACATTTATAAAGCTACGATTAGATTGCATGCCAAGTGGTCAAATAATAACCAATTCTGACAGTATCGCTGTCAAAATAAGGTCATGCAGTGTAATGAGCATTTCCTAAATGACCAAATGACTTAATGACCACAAATGACCGTACTTATTTTGACAGATAAATTTGACCAAATAGCATGTAGTGTAATCCGATACTAATAATGAATGTCAGCACAATAGCCTTATGACCGTATGCAGTTTATTGAAATTTGGTGATAGCATTTCTGGCATTATGTATAATTTATTTATAATTCAATTTATTCGTACGTTTGACATCCAGGTAACAAGTTTTAATTTTGCGTAAATTGTTTAATATCTCGATGTAATTTAGTGGTTTTATCATTTTGTTTATTTGTAAATAGTTTTTCTGTTCTAATTTATAGGTTTTGTTCATTAAATCTTTCATTTGATGTGTTTTTTGTTTGTTATTAAATCATATTTTAAGTTTGCAGCTTTGTGCACAATTATATTTACGGTGTTACCTCAAAAAATAAACAACAAATGCCTTCAATGACCAAATGACCTATTATGCGCGTTTTTTCACGTAGTCTAATATACAACCTAACAATGCCAACCTTTCTGACATTTGACAGATAGTCTGGACATTTACCTGTGGTCATTCATATGCACAATTGGCATGCAATCTAATCTTAGCTTAAAAATAAATTAGTATGCGAATTCAAATTTTACACCATTATTTAAAATTTAGTTTTATCAAAAATGCAATTCACACAATTTTAACTTAAGGCGTCATAACTTTTTCTATTTACATTTCTCGCTAATAATAATTAATTATTAGGTCTCCAAAAATGTCTAACAAGTTGTTGTGACTATATCAAATATTTTGGAACGGTTTACTTGAATGTGAAAGCAAAAATATCCACCCCAACCATGATCCCATGTTTTATTCGTTGGGATTCCATAAATTCCATCGTAGGATCACATTTGTACGTGACCCATGACACTTGTCCTACGTTACATTTCTTCAATAACATTTAATGTAATCCTGTACGTTAGTGGATTTATAAATATTTATACAAGAATATAACAAAATTGAATGCATACATATTAATCACCCACTGACGGACGGATAAGAATAGATCGGCAAAACTTTCTTTACTAACCAATAATCGGTGCAAATTAGGTAATTTATTAAAAGGGCGACACTCCGAGTATTTGTTTTCTTTTCTTCCAGGTTAAACATTATTTCTTATGAATCTCAATGACTGGATGGAGCAATCGTTAAGGAAAGATAGCGATACATATCGCAGCAGAAAAATCGACGTAAATACGATTTCTAATGCTCATGTTGTAGCTTGTGAAGTTTTCCATAATATATGTCTATCAACAAAAACTGTGTTCATGTTCGTAATTTATTAAATAAATAAATTAATTAGAACATTAAAAAGAACTCACCAATTTCCCTTTTGAACTTAAGTTTGTCATCACCACCGTACCACCAAGAAGCAAACTCTTCCACATTGAATGTCGCCGACTGACGCTCCTTGGCAATATCTGGGTTCACTTTTTGCACTGACGATGGCATTGTAGAATTGCACTTCAAGAACACACAACTGACTAGACTAATATTTGTTAAGACACTTGACTCTTACAACTCTTCAATTGAACTGAACAACTTGATAGACGATCACAACACATACTAGACTAGACGGAAAATTTAGTTAGCTTCACTTTTTATCAGCGATGCACAAGAAAAAACAAAACAAAATCCGAATAATTTGTTTAAAGGTGATAACGATTAATGACTAATAATTATCAGTCTTATTTGTAAAGAAAATTTTAAAGGTTACTCCACTTTAAAACACCTCTAAGAAAATATAAATGTTCACACAAAAAGCAACGTTGCCTAAAGGCCGCCTACTTTAACACCGTCGAACAAAGGTTGGTAAAACCAATTTAGTTCTTTTTTACACAGCGTAGTAATAGCGTTGTCTCTTAAAAAGTTACATTTTCATTCATTCGGTCGCTCTATTCATGCAAATGGTCTTATGCAGAGTTACCAATAGGTAATATATTTTGCATTTTATTTTAGGGACGCAAAGTGATTATAACAATTATTTTGTTTCTGTTTCACGTGTTTCCTTAGTGCGGCATTTTAGAATTGCCCATCGGTCCTATGTTTATTTACAAGTTATATTTGTTTACTAAATTCAAGCCGTTTTATTTGTACTAGATTTATGATTTCTATTAAGTTACTTGACGCAAAGATCGATTAACTGAGTGCGACTGAAAAATCAAGCAAATATACTTAAATATTCATGCAAGCTTAACATCTCTGAGAAAACCATGTTGAGAATATCTAAAAACCTATCACCCTATACAAATTAAAATGATTAATCGTCTATCGATATCGCCTTAAAAAAAAAAAATAATTACCATCATTATCCTATGTTTTCATTATCATGGTAGGCTCATGCATTCGTTAAGCTTTCGCTGGTGTCATAGTATTAATATCTAATTTAATGTTAGTTTAATCGGTTGATTATATTTTGACCACCTGGTGATCGGTGTAGTTTTTTGTTAAAATAATAGCTGCAGATAATACGATTGAGTATATGCACTCAATGCTGATAGCGATTTATTAAATGACTGGAAGATAAGTAAATAATAAAGTCCATAGACCAAGGAAATACCCGGCAATAAGGGGTTTTATCCTTGGCACAGTCCTGACATTTTTAATGTTTATTAGAGCTTGTATTAGTGTGAAGCAGAGTTGGTCATTGGATACTTTTGGGAACAACAACTCTTGTAGACAAGTTAAGAAGTCAAGAAGTTTTAAAAAGTATTCCCCCTTAAATCCTGCCTCCTCCCCTTTTAGGTAATGTTTACCGATTCGGAGGTGAATGCATTTTTAATCCGTCAATACCGAAATATATTGTTATAATTTTTTTATATTTAGTAAAAAATTTTCTTAAATTCTTTGGCTTTTTTTTCCAAAAAGGGAAAGCCATTACTAAATTTGTGTGTTGGACTCTTACCGGTTTCGACCTCGTTGGTTTGGACATCGTCTCATTGGTTTTATGTGTCATATGTCGTATGATCTCAATACTCATGCGATAAAAGCATATCTTCCGCCAGCATTCTTTCTTGCCTACTGATGATGTTTCAATACTTCTTTCACCATTCTGCATTTTTTATTTTTGAGTTGCTTAAGATCATCTATGAATACTGCCAGAATACGCTTGTCACGTTTAATATCTTATGGAAGAATAGTTTACTTCCCCATGCCGTCGCTCTAATCCATTCAGTAACACTTGTGATCAATCTTGCAGTCCACTTGCCCAAAGTCTCCTATTTCATCGACTGCTGAAAGAAAGTATGTATATACATGAGAAGAAGGTGTATATACTTTCCTGATTTGTTAGTATGTTAATGAAATCGTTTCACAAACGAGTTTCTGATTCTTTTTTTGAATTGTCTGAAAAAAAAAATCAAAGAAGAGGCAAAAAAGGTTTTAAGCGTTAAAGTAGCAGATATTTATTTTATTTTTAGTATCACTGTATAAATATTTATATTTTAAAGATTTCTGTTAAAAAAAAACTGCGATTGTCCCTCATGGGGAGAAACGACTAAAGTCTGCAATTTTTGATGGCAATTCAGCGTCATCACCGGATCATTTATTTTGTTGATAGTCTTGCGAACTATTTATTTCACCACAACTTCTGAAACTGGTCCTATTCAATTTTTAAATTTTTAATAATTCCATTTGAAATATTTAAAATAATTGCGATCAGGATCTTGTTCTCATGACTCGATACTATTCCCTTGAAGCCCTTGTGTTCCATACCACGGGCTTTTTCTAGGTTAGTTGCGGCTACATCTTTGATAATGTCGCGATACTGGGACCCTTGGTTGTTAGCGTCTGGGGTTACTAAGGCCTTCTTTGTAGGCTTTGTAGCCAGACCAGCAAATCCTGGCAAATCCCTTCCCTGCTCATTAGTTCTGTATTGTATATCGTATCCAATCAGCACAATTAAGATTAAGAAAAATTTATGGAGGTGCTTGGCATTACCTAAGAAAATGTCTTGTAAATCAAAATATCATTCATAATCAACCTTTAATCGGTAGATAATAATTCGTGTCTACCTGCTAAATTATATGGCAAGTTTAAACATCCACAGAATAATATACATACTATCCTTGATAAATACACAAGTGTTATCACACTAGAAAATTATAAAGCTCCGCTGAGAGTGAAATATTTCCTGCCTTCAACTACAAACTTTAGTTGGTAACCCTGAATATTTTTTTATATTCTAATTTTATTTTTAGATTTCTCTTTTGTTGTCATCACATTCACAGCTGATTTCATTATCAGCCGTCATATCAGTTGCCAGCCCCCCTTTTAGAAAATAGCTCGACTCATAAAGCTTTTATTCGAAGAGATACATTTTGTTTACTCTGTTGTTTCTATACCAAGAGAAAAGCTACAATTCTAAAAGATTATTATAGAACTGCCAGATTCTTAAGAATTTCAGTTATTTTTGTATCTCCAGCAAAAATAAAGTCGAAGTACACTTCAAATATCTAGCACATGTAATGTAACTAAACTCAATCTACCGCTCTTTTTTCTCTTCTTATCCATCACGTTTTAGAAATCTCTGGTTTCTAGTGATAACACTGTACTAATTACCCCTCTTTCTGAAGAGGTTCTTTTGATAATATAACTGACAATCTGTATTATTATCTGTGACACTGCGGCAAGCTTTAAAAAAAACTCATTATCGAAAACTCAGTTGCCAATGCATTTACAATTTCATTTTCAGTATCATACAGAAGAAAAAAGTACTTGGCAATCCTAACCACTGCACTATCTAGAACAAAAACAAAAGTGCTTTTAGTGTTTATTAGCTTTTCGTACTGATAAGTTGATTCTCTTTATTTTTAAACAAAACAATTCAGTTCAAGCTATTGCCCGAGCGAAAGTGATAACCAAACAGTTGCAATAAGTTCTGCTTTTAATTTATTGCGTGAATAGATTTTACATTTTGAAGGATTTTAAATATGACATCTCTAACTGTGCGTAAGATCAATCCGGACATTGAAAAAGAACGAAAATCTGCGACATTTGAAGTTGAAGAATTTGCTATATGGTGGCATGAAGGGGCAGAAGCGCTTCGAGAAAAACGGGAAATTGGTAAGAGCGAATATTGTAAAGAGCATTAACCAAAAATTATTTTCGGTACCAAAATAATAAATACTGCATGGACTTGTCTCTAGGTCCAAAATGCATTCTATTCATAAGATTATGAAAAAAATGCAAGTTTTGCAGATAAACAGAATGATTAGAAAGTTAATCTTGCAATAAAATCTTTGTGCCACTTATCTTATCGCATCTCATTTTGCCTAGCAAATTTGGTTTAAGATAGTTGCACCCTATTTTTAAATTGAACAAAATAAATCATATTTCAATTTCATACTCCTTGCATGTAATTGCGTTTAAAAAAAGCAAATAGGAATTTATTTAAAAAGGCAATGGCTCCGCACAAGTGACAGCTGGAAGCTTCAATTTGGCGTGCCTTACTTGACATTATCTTTGTTATTGGGAAAGCTCACCCTGTATTTGCACTGCAATGAGTTTGTGTTTTAAGACACTTTACCGACTTGTTGCTGCTTAATTTATTATTTTATTTGTGAACTTAGGTTCGATGGAAAATTAATTCACACAGTCCAATGCTAATTTTATTGGACATGCTTACATGACTAACCCAATATTGTTCTACATATTTAATAAATATTAATCAATAGGATTTGCTAGGTTTACACGTCAACTTTTTGCATTCTGAATTGCTTCGTTATTTTCTTAACGGTCTCGGAACTGTCTCTGCCTAAGACATGGCAGCATCTGCGATCCCGAGCATACGAGCTCTCAGGCATCTACGCTGGCTTTTTCTTTAAAATGCAGGTTTGAGCTTCCTTTTTGTCTCAAACCTGGGTGTTAGATTTGAAGGTGATCTTGGCTGCAGCAATATTGTCCGATGTTGCTTGATGCATACCATTTATTGCAGTCGACGTGTTTTGGCTTTTTGGATTACATTGAATGTGCCATTTGGCAGCAACTCATCTGAACTCTTTTTAAAACAGCTACTTGGGTATGGCAACGACATTGACATCATACATGACTAGGACAAAACGAATCAGTTAATAGGAGCAACTTCAAAATGTTAAGAAGTTCAGGAGTTAAGATCTGCCTAGGGGTAAGCTTTAACATGAGGTCTTAGTGCAGATCCAATGGAGAATTACCCAAGCAATACTTTGCTACGTCAGCTTGGCAAAACAAATGTGTTCTAAATTTCTGATTCACAGAACGCTTATCCCGATGCAAAATCTGAAAATCTACGGCTGCGAGTTCTGGACGATAAGCAGGAAAAGAGAGTTTATATTCGGCTTTTTCTCAAGAAAAATAATTCTTTGACGCATATTCGGTCCTGTGTCTGAAGAGGGCGAATGGATAGAAGAAGATTCAACCGCATATTGTTCGCATATCCTAGTAGATTGACGAATTCTTTCCTTGTTGACAAGTGCAAAATACGCCCTAAATGCTCAAAAATCAGATTAAAGAAGTTATCCTGGGCACTAATTCCGTAACTCCGAAAACGATAATCGTCCGGGAGAAAATAGTCAATTATATCGTCATCAATTTGATTTACGTAACTTTATCTCTATCATATCGTCCATCGCCATTTAAGTAGCCTTCACTATCAAATTAGAGATGGCGCTATTAAAATACAATTTGGAACATATGTAGATTCACGAAGACAAGTCTGAACTATTCTTCTGATTTTTACTTTAAAAATCAGGATTATTTCTTACAATACGCCCTCTGTGAATGACTAACAATGGTTAAGGGATAGTAAAATTGTAAATAATCAACAACAAACCCGATTAATGCCGCGGTTAATTTGGTTTTTAATTGAGAGGACAATATGAAGCACAAAAAAGCTTTATGTTGGCATTATGGAAATTGCTTAATTTGAGTACAAAATAAGACTCTTCCATACGTCATTAGCTTTCGCTCAAATATCGAAATCTATTTGACGTGAAGCAAATATTGAATCCAGACAATAGATAGATTTTTAATTTTGAGTACCTAACGGACATACGGAATGAGTACCCTGTAGTCATGCTTTCTTCCATTTGCTTGATGGTTTTCGTTCATATGTATTTAAGGAGCTTTGCGGGCGGCTTTATTATTTTTAATATTTTTCATAGCTAAGCTCACCTCTTCTTTAGTTGGTGGAAAGTCCATAAAGGACATATTAAGGTAATTTTCATTTCCGGACTTTAGCATTCACCAAAATGCACACCAAATATCCCACCTAATTAAGTAAACCATTTTTTTTTATATTTAAGAAAAGGCTATTTTGGACGACCCCGAACTGGACGACGAATGTCCCTTAACTTACCTTTCTCACGAGGATTTATACAATGCTACAATAAAAAAGATATTCATTACCGCTAGAAAATTAAAAAAATTACAAAATGAACGCAATCCTGGAGGAAGTGATATTTTCCCGTAAGTTGTTACATAATTCATTTGCCGCCATGTAAAGTCTAACAAATATTTGCAATTTCTGTAGAGGTCTATTGTCAACCATACTCTCGAAATCAATAAGTCCCCCCGGAAGTCCGATTTATTTGCACATGGGTGTATTTGTCCCTGCCATCAGGAGCCATGGCACACCGGAACAAATTGCAAAATGGTTACCGCCGGCATTAAATTTTGAAATCATTGGTACATATGCTCAGACTGAACTGGGTCATGGTACATTCATTCGTGGGCTAGAGACACGAGCTGATTATGATGTTAAGACTCAAGAATTTGTACTTAGCTCCCCGAAGATAACATCCTACAAGTGGTGGCCCGGTGGATGTAAGTAAAACTCCCAAAGGTGAGAATTCATTTGATTGAAAGGTTTTTTTTAACAGTGGGTCACACTGCAAGTCACGCAGTTGTTGTGGCTCAGTTGTATATAAAGAACAAGCCACATGGTCTTCAAATGTTCATAGTACAACTTCGTGATAAGGATACACACATGCCTTTGCCTAGGATTGTCGTCGGAGAAATTGGTAACAAAATGGCCTTCCACTCGGTCAATAATGGCTATCTCGGATTTAAAGATCATCGTATACCTCGATTGAATATGTTGATGAAGAATTCTCAAGTGCTGCCCGATGGAACGTTTAAAAAGTCTCCTCTGTCTGTCCTTTCGTACTTAACCATGGTGGAGGTGCGTGCTCATATTGTAAGTCACTCTTCACAATATCTAACAGTTGCTTCCACAATCGCAACTAGGTATTCGGCAGTCCGACGACAGAGTGTCATTAATCCTAAGTAAGCTTTAGTGTATCATTTTAGTTTAGCCAAGTCTCAAATTTTAATGTTCCAATAGCGAGCCCGAACATCAAATTATCGACCATGTAACACAACAAATGAAGCTCTTCCCAGCTATTTCCAAGGGTATCGTTCTTAGGATCACCGCTACCCACATACTTGAAATGTTCAAACAAGTTAATAAGGAAATCCTCGAACATAAGTACGATCGTTTGCCTGAGATGCATGCTTTGGTGAGTAGCATGAAGGCAATTTCAACCAAGGACTGTATGCAGAGTGTGGAAACTTTACGTCTAGCATGTGGTGGCCATGGTTATATGCTATCCTCCAACTTACCACTGCTTTACGCTTCTGCAGCAGCGGCTCCAACATACGAGGGTGAGAATATAGTTCTACTTTTGCAGACTGCGCGTTTCTTAATGAAATCGTGGGCGCTAGCCTTGAACGGCAAAGAGTTGGTGCCAACTGCCACCTATCTAAGAGATGCTGTCGATTCTTCAAAGTTCCCATTATGGGATGGTTCATCGCGGAGCATCGTTAATGCCTTACAATTTGTTGCTGCGAAGTATGAATTCATATTCAGCTTGAGCGCTTTTTAACTTTAGTTCGAATTGCAGTAAGACCCGTATGGCCTACAATCACTTGGAAGCACGAAAGAAGACAATGACAGCCGAAGAAGCCCGAAATCTAACAGCACTTGAACTTGTTGAAGCTGCAGAGGTTTTTAAAAAAAAATATCTTTTCTGTATAATTTAAGTAAAATATTTATTTGTCAGCTCCATGGGAGGGCTTTCATAGCCACTATAGCTTTACAGCAAATCGAAAGGACTAATTCAAATTCTGAGCGACTGAATGCTGTCTTACGAGATATAATGGAACTATATATGGTTGATAGTTTCTTACAAAATATGGGCGCAATATTGCGAGTAAGTTGAAAAGGGGTTTTTTTTCTAAAGCACAAACGAAGCAATAAGCGTTTTCTTATAGTTCATTCCACTGACGGATGCAGATCTAACAGCTTTACAAACCCGACTGGAACAGCTTTTAGCCAAGATCCGACCAAATGCTGTTGCAATTGTTGACGGGTTCGATTATCACGATCGAGAGTTAAATTCTGTTTTGGGTTCCTATGACGGAAATGCCTATGAGAGAATTTTCAAGGAGGCCCAGCGCAGTCCAATGAACCAGATTCCAGTCCAAAAATCATTCCAGGAATATTTGAAGCCATTTATGAGGGCAAATTTGTAATTGTTTTATTTTTTTTTTATAAAAAGTGGGGTACTTCAATAAAAAAAACGTTTAATACAGAAATTTGTTTGGCAATCAAAATATGCTCCCAATTTAGCTAAAATGTTCGTGTTCATATTGACAGCATTATTAAAGAGACTTTTTGCTGATTCAAGGAATTCTTTAGCATAACAAAGCTCTTTTATATTATTTTAGTTAGGCGTCTTCTTGGAATCTTGTTTGTGCTCGGTCCATCGTACTGAAGCAATTCAGCGGAGGCCTATCTTTGCTTTACGAAACCTGGGTTAGGTTTAAATGACATAAAAATACCGTCTTTTTGTACAAACTCTCGTTGCTTAAGATCTAAGTACACATTCAACCCATCTATACAAATCATGGTTGTTTAAGGTCTACGTACAGATTCAATCGATACTGAACATGAGCCTATGGCAAGAATACTTCTGCAAGTAAATAACTCCAGCATTTATGACCTAAACTAAAACCCTTCTTCTTAAACAAGCCTTTCTAGACTTGCCTTTTATTTTAATTTTACTGTATGCTGAAATCTATGTTACTGCGGCAAATCAGTTGCATTTGATACGTAATGTAGTTCAGGGACCTAGCTGGATGTTATACACTCGTAAATAAGTTTAATAAAGCAAAGCTTTAAATAGTAACAGTATAGGCGAAGTCCATTACGAAGCCCACGAAGATGGCAATGAGGAAGTCAGTTGGAAGTCAAGTTGTTCCTGACCACAAAGTGCGCATGGCAAATATCAAAACTACTTGACAGGATCCAAAAACGTGCGGTAAAACTTATTGGCGATCGAGACATCGCGAAATCACTTGACTCTCTTAGTCATCGTCGTAATGTCTCCTGCCTGTCATTGTTTTATCGGTATTTCCACCACAAGTGCTCAAATGAAATGAGGAATGCACATCAGTTTACCCTTAAGCCTGTTTTCGGACGTACTGTGAAATATAAAGATTCCTTTCTCAACCGTACAATACGAGTGTGGATTGCTCTACCACGCTCTGTTTTTCCTTTGCATTATAATTTACAAACATTTAAAACCAACGTGCATCGGTTTCTCCCTTTCTCTAATCCTTCATTTCCCTAATGCCCGCACTGTGTCACTTCATTATAAGAGTATCCAAAGTCCCTTTAGTGCGCGTACATTATAAAATAAAAAAAAAGGAAGGTAAAACGTCGTTCTGCAAATGCTTTAAGATATAAGACCCTTATGGATTTGAGATGCTCGTTGAAAGGACTGAAAACAGTGACAAGACCAGTTAGGAATCTCAAGTAACTTTGCTTCAGTTCTATCAGATATTTAGACCTGCTAAATTTTGAATCGTGCGTCGCGTCGATCATAAGCTGTTCCAGTATTCGGTATCCTGTAGACGTAAAAGCTCAGTCTTTTCAATTTTGTGGACCGATGGATAGTTGTGGGCCAAGAATGGGTTACATTTACATAACCTGTTCATATGGCCGCCTCAGAACACGTTGTTTATATTGGCTTGGCCACATGAAGCGAATGGACAATAGTGCTTTTGTCGACGAGTGGGTCTTTAAATTGAAGATCTTTGTAGTGTGTAAGAGGTTATCGTTTAAACAGCCTAAAATTGTTAGTTTTGTTCATAAGTTTAAGGTTTCCTTTTTACCCCATACATGGCATCTTAGTGAGATTCGACAATGAATTACCCCAGGAAGCGGGATTTAACTACAGACTCGAGCGAGTCCTGGACGACTGATACCGACTTTTTCAATGGAATATTTCTTAAGGATAGTTCTAGACATCACGATGTCGATCAAACCTAAAAAGTCAAAAGGACTGGATGCACCTTCAGCGTTTTAAATTATAAGTACCAGTTTGTTCGTGCAAAATAGAGACAACATTTGAGAATAAAGATCGTAAGCATGTACCTTATTTTTTTTTTAGAAGAACTATTATTAAAATGCTTTACAATCAAGAGGATCTTGTAAGACCGAAATTCAGTTTTAAGACCAATCCATCGCGAATTCCAGTAGTGCTGCGGAAGTAGTAAAAAATTCTAAGAAATCTTCTAACAAAATTCATATTTTGCTAAATAAAACACTCAATTATTATTATTTGTTTTTTTTTTTTTACTTAATTCCTAAAGAGTTTCATTTTTATTACTTTACTTCTTCATTCTTGTGTTGTTTCTCCTTTTCAGTTTCATTTTATTACATTTTTATGTTTAAATACAAAGCATAATTAGAAAAGAAACGAAAATATATATATGTAACATAATAATTCTTATTTTTTTTTGTATAAATTTCTGTTGTTTTGTTTAGTACATAATTTTCTGTTCCAACACTCTTCTCATTTAATAGAAATTCGATTTAATTAAATGAAATAATTAAAAAAATATATATATATATAAATTGATATTCTGGTAATATTTCTCTTCATTTACATATTATAAAAAAAAATGTAAAAAAATAGAAATAATAAAAAATAAAATAATAATAATATTATGTTTGTAAATATATAATTAATGGAAAACTTAGTAAATGGTATTTTGTTACTTTATTTTTGCGGTTATTAATTGAAAAAAAAAAAAAAAAAAAAACAAAAGAGAAAAATTAAAAAAAAAAACAAAGCTGCCCCTTACTAAAAATAGTATATAGCACAACGAAAAAAAATATTACAATTTTTATTACTATTAATTATTTTTATTTATAATATTAATTAACTAGAAACTAAAAAATAGTTCTGTTTTGTTTGTTTTTTTTTTCTTGTTTTTATCATTCATTACATTTACGTGCATTTATATTTAGTTCTTTCTCTTTCATTTTTAACAAAACTAACTGTTTTTATAGATAAATATAAAAAAGAGATACGTAAAGTTGTTGTTACTGTTGTTGTTTGTTTTTGTTTTTTCTGTTTATTATTATTTTTTTATCGAATTTATTTTTTTTATAAATATTTTTGTTATAGTTATCTGATGGGAAGTAATCGTATCCTTTACCAAAGTTCAAAAGGATTCGATACTTGCATAATTATTATTTATTTATTTTTTTTTGTTTTTCATTACTTTACGACTAAAACAAAGTGATTTTTTTTTAGGTTTTTTTTTGTAACTTATTTAAATCTAATTTTGTCTCATATTTTCATTTTATTTTATCTTTTAGTTTTTCTGCTTTTTTTCCAATTATATTTAATTATAATATATAAATTTTATTCTTATACTTTTAGTTGCCTAATTTAACTGCTCAGTTTGTGTTCTTTTTGTTTATTTTTAACGAAAGGGGAGAAAAAAATTAATTAAGAAATGATTTATAAGTTATTGTGTTTTTGTTTTTTGTTTTTTTTTGGAAATGTGTTATAAAAATTTAAACTATGAGTATGCAGTTAACGGCTAAACTTAACAAAAAAGAGAAAAATATTTTAATTATTTGTAGAAAAAAAAAATAATTAAAAATCTTGTAACGATAAATGCTTTGATTATTGGGTTTGGTTCTGCAAAAGGGGAGAAAGTTGTTCCACTGTCTTGTCTCATTTCTTAATTAATTTCGGTGATGTGGATTTTGAGAAAAGAATATAAGATTTGCACGACGTTAAAAAAGTTAATTCACATTTTTTATGTATCAATTTTTTTTGTTTAACATTTTTTGCCTAATTATTCTTTTGTTTTGTTATTGTTAATTTTCACTTACATACATTTTTTGTTGACATTTAAATACATTTTTTGTTATTTATTTATTTTGTTTTTTTTTTTTTTTGAACAAAAAGATGATCTTCTATGCAAATGACTTGGGTTTCCGTCCTCATTTGATATATATATTTTTATCCTGCTTTGGAATTACGAAAAAGTGTGAGTTTTGTTTTATTTCTTCCATTTTGAGTTTTTTTTTGTTTTTCTTTAGAAATGTTTGCAGTTTTTCCAATCATGCAGGTTGTAGGATTTTTTTTTATACAACTTTTTCATTTGATTTATGATTTCTCCCCCAGTTTTTTTGTATATTTATTTATTTAATTCTTGTTAAAATTTTAATGCTTAGGAATCTCTCAGGCATAGAACTCTCGATTGTTCCCATTTTTCGCGTAAGAGTTGACGGCAGGTGATCGCTTTGGTTCATCGAGCGCATAGGAACCCTCGTCCTTTTTCCTCATTCGATAAACGATAAACATAACCACTAGGATGGCGCACAGTAAACCGACGACAGCGCCACCAATAACAGCTGAAAAGAAACGAATGATATTGATTAGCATTTATTTGGAAAAATTAAAATATACACTTTAAATAGTCGCGGAGAATGTTTGCATTAGTTTGAAGGGTAAAGGTGGAATAAATAATCTCTGACCACTGTGCGTCGCTATTGTGATGCGACTTTTGTTTTGCATACGTAAAAATTCGTGGTGGCAATCGCAAGTCATTTCTTTTAACCATTTAATATAATTTAAAGTTCTGTAAAGTTCATCAGAGCAATTAATTCGGTTAACCATGTATCGGTTTCGCACCACGTTTACTCTATGTGATAATACGCATCCGCAGAGACGTCGAACAGTGCGCACCGAAGAAACAATTACTGCTGTAGAGCAAAGTGTTGAAGAGGACCCGCATGAATCGATTCGCCACCGTGCACAGCAATTGCAGCTTTGTCCATCAACTTTATGGAAGATTTTGCGCAAAGATCTCTTCTTACGACCTTATAATATCCAGCTTGTGCAAGAATTAAAGCCGCGAGACCATGCAATGCGTCGTGATTTTGGTGTATGGGCCGAAAATGAGATTGATATCGATGCTGATTTTCATCGCAAAATTTTGTTCAGTGATGAGGCTCATTTTGGGCTGAATGGCTACGTCAACAAGCCAAATTGCCGCATTTGGAGTTAAGAGAATCCACATGAGACCCTTGAAACATCATTACATCCACAAAAACTGACTGTTTGGTGTGCTCTATTGGCTGGTGGAGTCATTGGGCCATACTTCTTCCGAAATGATGCTGGAGAGTCAGTTACCGTTAATGGAGACCGGTATAACCGACTATTTAGTTCCCGATTTGGATGGCATGAATGTGAAAGAGATGTGGTTATAATAAGACGGCGCTACATGCCACACAGCGCACGTCACAATCGATTTATTGAAGGAAACATTCGATGAGCGCATAATTTCGCGGAATGGACCTGTCAATTGGCCACCAAGATCGTGTGATTCGACACCATTGGATTATTTTCTTTGGGGATATGTGAAGTCGCTCGCCTACGCCAACAAACCAGAAACGTTAGGAGACTTGGAAGCCAACATTCGTGGCGTTGTTGCCGACATACAGCCCCAAATGCTTGAAAAAGTGATTGAAAATTGGACCTCTAGACTTGTCTTTAGTCAGACCTGCCGCGGCGGCCACATGCCCGAAATCATTTTTAAACATTAATGGCCTAAAATTATCCTCCAATAAAGCCAAATTGATGGACATTAAAACGATATTCTTGTGTCTTATTTCAATTCGAAGTTCTATACCTCTAAATAAACACTCTTTATAAGGACAATTCCAAGAAATAAATTAGAATAAGAATGGGAGCTTCTCTAGTCTCAGTCGACAAAAGAAATGGATTAAATTAGAAGTAACAGACAATAATAAGGCAGACAAAACAAAGCCTTCAGCATTAGTAACGACAAATGACTTTGATTGAAGGATCCGAAATGTATTTTCTAGTGAGTGGACATTTTTCTATGAAAACAGTACTAGCAGTGTAAATTGTCATAAGCTGATTATATTTATTAGCGTTTCCACAAACTTGCGTAAAAAGGGCATAACATCAATCGTTGGTTAGGAAAAGACAAAAGAATATTCGCTCTTTCTTTGAAGATTATAATTGATAAAATAGTTTAAGTAGCGTTGTAAAATTCTATGCAGGAGATGTCCACGAGGACACGTTTTAGCTCTCGATAGTGTACAAGCAAATATTGTGGGGGTTAAGAAGCTTGTCCGCGGGCGAACCTATCGGCCAGTGACCCGTACAAATGGTCACCAGCCCAGAAATCTGCAAACGTTCTACGTATAAAGTGCTGTTTATTATATTTGTTGTAAGTTTGCCACACATTCCTGGGTATGAAACAAGTCGTCAGAGTCGACCATTTGAGGTTAAATGCGAGAAGAATTCTTTCTTTATGGATCCTGGCGAGGGATACCCTTCGGAGATCAGAGCCGCGTCTGGCCAGCTCGTGGGCTCTCTTTGTTCCTATGGCCCCGAACCCGCACGAAGTTGATATCGAACCGGCGGCTAGCCGAATGAAAACGCTTCAAACGTGTTTGTGCTTTGTGGACATTCTTTCCATTTAAATTAAACTAAGACGTTGTGTTGGTTTGTTAAGGTTTCTCAGTGGCAAATGTTAGAAGAGATGAAATTGAAAACTGTGACAGAAAATATAAATTTTCTAATAGTAAAGAGAGAAAAGTGGTTAAAATGGCCCTAGAGAATAATAGGAAGCCGTTTAGAGACAATTTTAAAGCAGCTGCGCGACAATTGCATTGAAAGAATTTTTGCCAAATATAATTTGAAGTGCAGTCGCCTCCGCAAAAAGACGTACCGAAAAAAGTCAGCGGTATATTTGGGAACAATTTCATCGCAGTTAGGAAATTAGTGATTGGAATAAGGTATGCTACCGGAAGTTCATACCATTTTTCTTATTCATTGATGAATGCTGCCTTGAGGTGATGATCAAATGGTTAAATTCGTTCGAAGGGGCCACAGAAGCATCACAAAGAGAAACCAATAGTAATGGCTTGCAGCTCCATATCGTCGGAAGGCCCTGGTCCAATTCTATGTAGATCGACCAATACGATTTTTTGTTGTTGCTTTATTCGCAAAGTTTCTAGTGTCCTGCAATAGACTACTTCACTTCAAAATAAATTTAAGACACTTAAATGTAAAGTTAACATTCGTCCTTGGGCCGACCCAGACTAAAACCTCATCAAAAATTTATTGTGCTAACTTGAAATCGAAAGTTTATTTTCGAAAGAATTCAACAACACAAATGCGTACAGAATATATTGAGGATGTGTTAAAGAATGACACTGCCATCGGGGATGTGATGCAAGCGTGCATTGAGAGTATGGCTAACAGAATTTAAAGCATCTTAAAAATGTGATTGAGACCGATATCTGAGATGTCAGAAAGGTCGTCAAATTAGCATTAGCCAAAGCCGCGTACCATGCTGAGTCTTTGTTCCAAAATGGTCTTTTAGTCAAAAGAAATTCCCTCTGAATTGTGTTTACTAGGGTGAGAGATAAGAAACAACTTTTCTGTTTGGTTTGTCTGTCTAAGCCCAATTAAAATAGTTTATATTCGTGATGGAATCTGACATCAAGCTCATTATATAGACATAATTTTGTATTCAAATGTTATCCGCAGTAACTTATCCAATAATCACAGCTTGCACTTTTTATTTATGTTTGTTCTACGGCTTTTGACTCCCTGGAATACGCAAGTATCTACTCATACAAACATTAAGTTATTTTTTGTTATGCACAGTCAGTTGTAGCCAGCCATTATTCACGAATAAATATGACTTAACAAAAGTGTTATTTTCACTTACCTGCCAAAATCCCTGGTTGAGCAAAGAAGCTCGTCGTTCTGTCATCCTCGTTCGTGTTCATTATTAACACTTCGTTACCAGTTGTGTGCTCAATCTTAGTATCTGTTGGGAGATTATTGATATTTGTTGTGTCCAATTCGTTACCTTGATTGGTATTCTCTCCAACTGCACATTAATAAAAAAAAAATAAAAAATATTTTTATTAGAAATAAATTTAGAATGTAATTCGAAGATGAGATGTTTCCTATTTTGTACTTGATGTTAGTATAAGATGATGAATGATGGTCAATTTTCTATTTTTAAATCCAACACCTATAATTGTTATTATTTATCGACAAGCCTACACAAATGAGGAGATGCATGCGGTTACTACAACTACGATTCATATGTATATGATTTTATCATGCCATCAGAGTTACATAAACTTACAAACACTCCTAGGATCGATTGGAATTCAAAATAAAAATAAATGTAGAAACCAATTTGTCTTGCAAAATAATTTCGCTAAAATGTTTTCAGTTGGAAAATTGGAATCTCCCAAGAGTTGTTGGCTCCTCCGGGGCTTTCTCTGTTCAATTTCCAAATTGAAAGAGAATCGTATTAATAAATTGGCGACTATTTCGCAATGAAATGCAAAACTATTCCTGCAACTTCATTTAATTTACTACCCTAAACGTATACACCTCAATCAATTTCATTCTATACGTCGACGTCGACGTCGGCAGTATAAAAAAATCCTTATTAAAATATTTCCAAGTCATTTAGTTAAGTAGGTTTGCGGAGGAAGTGGTTTTTTTGCTGTCAACTTGACCCTTCTTCGTGTGCTGATAGTGAGCCTCCCAGAGGATGCGCTGGCATTTTCATGACGAGCGGTAGGAGGGTGTGCTTTTCACCATCATCGCCCCAAGGCTAGGTATGTTAATCGCTGGAAGCAATTTCATCAAGGATAAAGCTATTTAAGTAAGGACAACAAAAAAAAAAAAGCTCAACATTTGGCGATAGTGAAGACACGTTGTTTTTTTTTTTGTTGAGAAATGTTTGTTTGTTTTTGTTCTTTTTGCAGCGTCAACAAGGCAATTTCATTACTCTATAGCACTGGGCTGTTGCAACTTTTTGTTATCTCGTCTCAAGAAAATGAAAACAAAAGGGCCATCTTGAGGAAATGATGAAGCTATAAACATGGTACTTAATGGGGGTTTTCAGTTTCCTGTTGTGCTAACTTGGAGATGCCTTTGAAACGAACGATAATCGGATGTACTCGGAGAGTACAGAGGGATGGGATGGGAACGGTTTTGAAAGTACTATTTATTTTGACAAAATCTGATTGTTGTTTGGGTGTGAATATGGGTGATGTATACCTAACTTAACATAGGGATGATTTTTATCTGGAATTGACTACTTGTGAGTTGCGACACCGAAAAGTAATTTGAGTTTACGAGGTCCTTTTATTACGAGCAAGGGCTAATTGCTGAATGTGTTTGTTACTTAATAAACCGCAGTAAAACGCAACTATAAAAGATTTTTCATTGTTAACCTTTTTGGCATTTCATCAGACACTTGAAGTTAAGGACTGATTTTATTACATCTAACTCTTTAGCCGCACGGAAGGATACTATTGGTGTGGACGTTGGCTTGATACCAGATCGAAGTCGTAAAGAATTAAGCATTTATCTTCGTTGAAATGTTTAATGATTCGCAAGCGACTGTCGATCCTGATGGAGCCTCCTTTAAACTTACTAAAGACCCTGTGTCGGAAGCATTAAGTGCGAAATATTACATAATGAGGAGCTGCCTCCAGAATCGTAATACCGCGAACACACAAGTCCATAGAGCCAATTATGCGCTAAAAAAAAAAATGATTACAGCATTTTGTTTCCGCCGCAAACAACGACTCCCTTCCGCGAAACCACCGCAACCACCAGTAACAAAGACGGAATAGTTACTCTCGTGGAACAAGTTTACAATCTCCAAACAAGAAAACCCAGGTCCAGGTCCGGATGGAATTTCAAACAAAGCACTGAAAGCAGTAATTAACACGAGACCGGATATCTTCATCGAAGTAACAAGGAACATTCTTATACCATATATAGTTGGGTACTTCTCCGCATTAAGGAAACAAACCTTCAGGCGTGATTTCATGACATAAAACTGTTTGCCATTGAAAGAGAAGGTCGGCTATAATAAGCTTAAAGTAGGTACAAAAACCGCTTCATAGTAGATGCCACTGAAACGGTGCTTCATAAAGCAGAATCAGTCAGTATTGAGTATCAAAACTGCTTTGAAATAAGCAAACTGTTTCTGTGTAGCAAAATTTTGTAAGTTTGCAAGTCCTTAAAAATTTAGTTTGACAACTCCCAAATGTAATAATCGAAAATGCGTTAAACTTCAAGGATCACGTAGAATACGTTGAAGAAACATAATTGATCATTTATTCATCAATGCACACATTGGGGACACAGATATTTTCGCAGAATACTTTTGTCTAAAAAAACCAGGTCAGCTGTATTGAACGCGACTTTTAAACCTGAAATCAAACCAGAGAACTTATATTCCTAATTTGCATTCAAGGCCTAGGTTGAAATCAGTGTCCTAAAAGAACTAAGGAGAATCGAGTGTCTGCGAAATGGGGACGATGAAGAGGAGCACGTAGTCTGAGGGCGCTAACTATGCTTCATATCCCTGGGGATAGCCGTTAAGGGTGTTATTAGTATGTAGGCGCACTCTTGACAAGAGTCCTACATTGCTGCGACACAAAATGCAGGAACAAGAGCTGGAAGAGGAGTCATAACAACTCCTATTAGAAGAATTGACAAAGTTGAAACTTCCTTTTGGCTTCTCTGACTGAGGCACTACACCCTCCCGAAAAACTTTATCAAAAGAAACTCTGTCCCATGAAACTCTCCGCTTAACAGCAGCAGCAGCAACTACACAATCGGCATTTTTGAACGCCAAACCATCGCCATCTTTCTAAACCAAATGAGCTTATGTCAAATGGAAAAGGTTTTCTTTTTGGCTTGAATTTCCCATCGACCGGATCACTCTGGGTAAAATAAAAAAAGGATTTACTAATTTTGTAACCTTCAATCAGACAAGATTATTAAAACTGAATTAAAATATAAAAATCTTATTAGCGTCAGACAATATGACGGGGCTCAACAAAATTTTCCCCAACAATTACAACAAGCAAAGCCTGTACCGGGACCGGCCATGATTGTCAGTTAAATGGCGATGACGCCTTACAATTTTGATAAAGATACTTAAACACGGTTAAATGAATATAGCCATATCTAAGCTTAGACCTTGACCTGTATAATAATAGTCACTACCTCATCTGTACAATGTGGTCCGATGAAAGCATGCACTGAGAATGGAATCTCGTTTGTCAAGACCCAGAACTCTTGCATGTGCAAACCAACTCAATTCGTCACTACTCCAGTAATAGTTCTTATCTTCAAATTTATGTATGTCGTTCTTACCGCAGAGGCGATCGATTTATACACAAATAAGTAGACTTCAAGATTGTACAATTAAAAGAAATTATTTTTTGTTTGTTTATTAGTGAAGCCTAAGTCTAAGTTCCGCAATTTCAATCGATATCAGTTGAAGTAAGTTAAGCCACACCACAACATAAATCCTTTTTTAACCAAAAACCAATTAAGGGGCCCCAACCGCAATACCAATCTAACCACAAACGCAATCTATTTGAACATAGCTATCTACCCAAATTCGTGAAATTTAATTTCAACAAAGTTTACAGCGGCCCAAAATAAAGTTCGCAATAAAAAAATGAAACTAAATATCCTGCCATGCGGTTTCTATTCATATCTTTGACAGGAAATTAAAATACATGAACATGGTTCCAATTTTGTTGGAGATTATCAAAATTGATTGACTCCGCCAAAAGGTCACTGCACGATTTCGTAATCTTTTACGCACAAAAAAAAAAAAGGACGACTACAGAAAAAAAATAGAATACGTTTTATTGGGTTTAGTAAGTTAATCCGGTAAACAGTGACTTTTGAAAATTCTCTACCAAACCAAAGACTATAGCTACACATCGATTACACAACTACATATAGACCAGCAAATTTCCAATTGAGTGGATTTTGCGTTATTGTGTCTCGTTGTCATTTACTTGTAAGAATGTCCTTTTCATTTTCTTTGTGCGTGTGATTTATAATTTCATATCTTTTTGAGACGGTAGAATAATAAAGTTTCATCCAAGGCTAGTGCGTGACCGACCCTAACGTTGTGTAATTTAATTTCGACAACCTTCAACAAGGACAAGAATGGAGAACGTAACCAAGGAGGAGGAGGCGTAACAAATTTCTGATTTTCGGTGATAGATAACCTTTTACACGCTAGGACTATCACAAATCTGTATCGACAAGCCTACAAAGTGAATTATCGAATTTCGAGGACTGTCTTTCTTTGGCATTTTGTATACCCCATCCACCCAAAAAAAAAAAAAAAAACGAAGACCATAACGACGCAAGGAGCGTTCAAATGGAAACGACACTGATAGCCACCTAAATAAGACAGACTGATGGATAGATGGGTTGTGGGCTGTGGGCTATAGGCTGTGGTGGTGGTGGTTGATGTTCACCCAACTTACTTTACTACTAACTGATGAGGGTGGACGACTTTGTTGACTTTAAACAAAGTTTCTCGTCTGGTTTCCGCTGGACTAACTTCGACAAATATCACAGTTGATGAATATATAGGGATTCTTAAGTAGATTTCCGTGTTTCTCCCTGACTAATTTTTGTTTCTCTCACTCTCTCTGTGTTAAGGCAGTTCTTGCGTAATAGGGATAATGGGTGCTGGTACAGTTTTCTTTATCCTTTTGCTTCGTGAAATAAAATCGCATTTAACCACTGACCAGAGCAAACACAAAAACAAATAAATAAAATCGCCATGGTCCATCCGTATCGTCAACAAATATGACTAGGACTACTCTATGTTTGTTTCCTCCTCTTCAATAATGCATGTATGTGCTACATACACACTCAAGGACACATTCCACTTTCCGTTGCTTTTCATCAGAGTACATCTGATGATACACACTCTTATAAACAACATGAATACTTTGCCTATTCAAGCGGATTACCTTTTGTGCATCGGAGAAAAGTACATTATCCTGTCAGAGTTTTCGAAGCTCCGTTCTGCTGGTTCATTGGTTCGAATGTGCTGGAGGGTATTCATATATGTACGGCCCATACTAGTCGTCGTTATCGTATGCCAATGGGTAAATCTCTATGCCGATTCGACGAAACATAATCCTCCCGTAGTTTTGTTCTGGCTTCATCTTTGAGCGGCCCCAGCTCCGGTTCCTCTGCCTGCATTCATTTCGAAGGTTGGTCAGAAAAAAGGCAAAACTGGTTAAAATGCGATAAGCGACTATTCTCCTGTGAAAACACACACACATGCGGACATTCGATACGTTTTCGTCGTAGAATTTTGAAAATACTTTTGGAAGTTTAGTGAAACTAAATCCTTAAAAGCCTTTGCACAGTGACCCTGACAAATAAACCGCAAAACTATTCAGACCAACACTCCTAATATAATTATCCCAAGGACATATTTTTGGTGGTTATCTTGGGTACTTGTCCAACATTTATATAAACTGACTGACATGACTGGAGCGGCGGATGGTTCGCATTCAAAATTATCGACTATTTCTTCAGGCTGAGGGTGTGGAAAGATACTCAAGGTTGTTAATAGAGTTTTAGTGGCAATTAGAAACTTGTTGTATACAGAGATACAAAAGGAAAGGATTTTAAAACGCACACACAAAACAATTGGAAAAGTTGAACAACATACTCTTGATGATTGTTGAAAAGAAAGACATTTTCCAAATGCTTAACGGAAATGGTATTGTATGTTATTGGAAAAGTTTTCCTTGAGTGCGAAAGTGTTTATCTTTTGAAGAGTTTTCGAATGACAAAAAAATAAATATAGGTTGCTGCTTTTGAGATACTCTTGTTCATTGTTTGTTTGTGCCATTGGGATTGTAAATTAACTGAACATCAATAATAAATTTATTTTATCAGCAATCATATTAGTTTAATCTACTAAATGCTTTTAAAAGATATTGAAAGTTGGAATTTGTTTGAGAAATAATTGAATGGAATAAACTCTATTAAAATCAAGACGTCAAGGACCTATGGCATTGCATGACAATGCATCTTTTTTTCGACACATTTACCAATTTCAATCACATTTTTACCAAGATATAACGATAAGTGTTTCACAAAAAACTCTTACTGAAAGCATCGGATAAATTTATTAATGAAAGTGGTTCGGTTGGAACTGTGTGTGTGTGTGTGTCTCTTCAAGTGTGTCAAACAACAGGAGTAAATAGTTTTTGTATAGAAATGGGGTAGAATGGGATAAGAAACATGCTGGAACTTGTTATTTGGAGTTTAATGCGATAAACTTATCACTTCTCAAATCAATAATATAAGCCTATGCAGTCTTTGCCTGTATTCCTGCCAGATCTAAATTCAATCTCTTGTTCGTTCAATAAATACTTATCACTGATTATTAAGCAATTTATCATGGATTTTGATAAGTCACTTGACAGCCAAAGGTGCTCTTAGACTAAGAGCGAATAAAATTTGGAAGCCTGGTAATTTGGGTTAAAATCTGTGATCGAAGGGGACTCATGTCAGTTACTGATTACGAGAAACCTAAGTATAATTAGAAAGACAGAACTAGGTATCATCATCGAAGGTACACCCATCTACACTGATAGTTCAAAGACAGAGAAAGGTACAGGTGCTGGCGTCATCTCAGAGGCACTTGCTATTGACCAGTCTTATCTTCCGTGTAGTTAAGAAAGCACCACAGACCAGCCTATCAATGGTACTAGCAGCGTGCACAGTCAAGCCGCACTTAAAGCAATTGCCTCCAACTTTGTTAATCCAAAATGCGATACAGACTGCCTTTTGGCACTCAGGTTTATACGTCTTTCTGGCTGTTGGTAGGTTTCCAGAGACGTCGGAGAGGAAGGGAACGAAAAAACGTATGAACTGGCGAGGTACAACTCCTATCTGAAACCACTACTAGCGAACGGGCAGGTACTAATGCTTGGGCCGCTTTGGCGGACATAAAACGTTTTAATAACAACCTCTAGGTAAAATTTGCGCTTAGTGATAACCTGGACAGAGCTACTTTAAATTTAAGTTTTAAAATTTGAAGAAAATCGTTACTTAATGAATATCCTTGCAAAAATAATCTAAAAATATTCCTGCAGGGCCACCAAAATTTAATGATTGGGCGACGAGTGGCATTATATTGCGACCTATCGGTAGGCCTATAGTTGTTAAATGTTATTGCAAAGTGGTGTTCAACATGAGCTTTTGCCATCGCTTTGGCGGTTTGTTTAACACCTTTTCCTTAAACATGCTTTGTCAAAAATGATCACAGCGAAATGAAATAAATATAATGTCAAACTCCAAGTTTATAGTTTCGCAATAGGAATTTGGTGGGATTAGGTTGACGTGACAGTCGGATAGAGGTCCGATACACTTAGACCATGCAGGGTCCATTGCGATACCACATGCATTCTAGAATTTCTTTCGGTCAAGTTTAGATCGTAAAGATCATTGCAGAAGTAGGCTCCTAGATGGAGATTTCGTTTCTGAGAGAGAGAGAGAGCAGGGCATGCGCAAAGAAGGTGTGGAGTTATCATACAAAAGTCATTTAAGTAAGCGCCTCTCCTGTCTGCATGCCTGCCTATCAGACAGTGTCCAGTATGATAGGAGCGTAGAACGTTTTAGATCCAGCTTACGCCAAATCTGCTTCGTTGCCAGACAAGTAGTGGCGCCTGTCCATCTTAAGTTAGTTTTTCTATTGCATCCAGTTTTAAAGTGAGCTTGTATGTAGAAACACAAGCCTAAGGTGCCTATTTTGATGGATACCAAGTTATTCATTAGCCAGGACAAGGCTTCCTTAATAGTCATAATTTCTGTTTGAAAAACACTACAATGAATAGGAAGACTGAAACAGAGATATTAGATTTAGTCTATCTAAGAAGAAGTAGCGCGAGACATAAACTTATATATTTTTTTTCTTTTTCTCTGAGGGTCCATGGGTAGAATAAATTCTGTGGCCGCAAGGAAAAACAACCAAAGTCACTTTTTGTAATTTTACAGGGGACACGTTTCAGGGGCTATTCGCTCAGCTATAACTTTTGAACTACTTGAGATACCTCAATGAAAAAAATATTGCAAAACTAGCAATTTTGATTTTTTCTCAGGTTCATTCAGTATGCGAACGATATCGACCTCATCGGGCCTTATAAAAAGCTACTTCGTCTGGTCCAGATCTTAAGGATCACGACGTGAAGACCCAACATTATGTCAACGTATAGAGAGAAAATAACGCCATTTTAAACTGTATCTTGAAATTGAGACTAACTAAAACAGCTAGCTGGCCAATCCACCTACAACATAATAACGACATAATTTCCGCATTGTTTTAGTCACAATCGCCTTCAAGTTTATTCAATTTATTCAAATTGCAGACAACAACCCTTCTAATTTTAGATTTTTGTTGTCCTCCTCACTCCAAACATAGAAAACAAACGGCATAACCATGACCCATTAAATGCACAACGAAACGCTAACACATCGTCGCTCCTTGAGCTCACTCAGTGATATCAGTTTCTTTCTAAGTCGAGGACGATAGACAAGAGGATAAACACACATAGACAACCACAAATACATTCTTTCTTTTTTGCGTTTTCCTTCAAAGGATGTTCTAATTTTAATGCTCTACCTCATTCAACAGAAAGAAAATGAGCACAAGATAAACTCTAGTTGAGAATAGACAAATTTCTACAACTAGCCGACATCCGTTGAATGTGTGTCAAGTGCGATTTTATTATACCGTCACATTAAAAAGGGATCAATGACATTTCATTTGAATCTAAATTGAATAACAATTTGCCCATCCACCCACAAAAATATATGTACTATGTACTACCACCCATGGGTAAACTTAATTTGCAAAGCAATTATTTGTAGCACAGTTGTTTCTCATGTTGTTGTGGCAGTTCCGGTATTCAAACAAAAAGTGCAAGCAAATAAATTTCCGTATCCTTTTTACCCAGAATACTTTAAACAAAGAACGCAAATTTAATTCGAAGAGGAAATGGCTTTTGTTTTTTTTTTCTTTTTTTACTCTCTCTCTCTCTCTCTCTCTCTCTCTCTTTCTTGTGTTGATTTTCTTTAAATAAAATTCTTCATCGTAGCAGAATGGCAAGCCAACTATAAATTTCGAACAAATAAAACAAAAAAAAAAACAAACACAAACCCAACAAGGATTATAATTAGGTCGGTGATGGTGGAAATGGTAGCGTTTTTTTTTCTCCTGCATTATTCGCTCTCATAATAAATTTGTTTGTTCTGCGATGAATTTATATCCCGAAGGAATCACTTATTGTATATTTTTTTTTTTTTTTCAACCCCTCCTCTAGGATGAGTTTGTTTCCCTCCAAAGCGATAAAACGGATTTCGGCCCAAAATTCGCTCTAACAAAGAATAAGGTTGACGAAGAAGAATGCTTGTACTTGTACCGCTTTAAAACTTTAATGATGAATAAAATTGCAATATTCTTTTCGCGTCGATATTGATTATATTGCGAACAAAAAGGTTCATATTGCGACAAATAACCTTTCAAGGACACTGCTGATATTCTAGATAAATATATTTACGATGCTCCCAGAAGGGAGAATATGATATGACTAAATGGGCAACAGACGACATCGTAGATGAATAAATTCGCTATATGCCTTAGAACGTTTTTACAAAAAAAAAAAGAAAACAGTCTGCATCCATCTCCAAGCCAGCTGTAAAATTTTAAAATTAATACTTTTCTCCCCTCCAGAGAGAGAGAGAGAGCGAGGCCGTGTGTGTCACTGATATCTTCAAAGTAAATATGCCTAAGTGGCCTGTTTTTGTCGACTCCTCTTGTTATTCGGAATAAATTAGATTTTGTTAAATTCACACCTTACTCGGGACACGGTGCTCAACGTGATAATGGTGATATAGTAACGATATGGTAGTAGTAGTAGTAGTAGTAGTAGCTACTAGCATGCTGTACTTTAATGTTATTACGTAAAAAGGATAATGATTATGACGGCATATAGTGTGGCGAATGGTTACGACGACGGTGTGCTGTCTGTGTGTCAACAATATTTTATGTACAAAGAAAACGGTTCCTTTGGGAGCACAAGAGGTTGTAGAATTATTAAATCGAGGCAAAGCTGCTGTACGTCGTCGTTATTTGCCATAGAAAATAAGGAGTCATGGCAGTGTATATGACGCCGCCGATGCTGATAATGTTGGGTATAATCCGCATGTGTGGTGTTAATTTAGTTTAGTACCAGAATCTGGGGGATACGTTTTCAGGAGTAATTGCTACGGGTATTAGGGAAAAGAAAACTCTTTTGCGTTGTTTGCATTTGGAGTTCAGCGATGAATGGAACCGCAAAGATTTACTTGGTTTTTTTTGTGCGAGTGCTTGTGCGGTGGGTAGAGAATACGATTAACATATCAAATTCAAAAGGAAGCACGAACATCCAGATGATAAAGGTTTGACAAGACGAAAGCATGCTTGTAGGTCAATTGTTTTTAAGTGGCTCTCAGCTGTCCGGGAGTTGACAGCATTTCCTAACAATCCTTTATTCGTGCTTCGCTGAATGATAAGATGGCTAAACAAATTATTTGTTTACTTCCTTGACGTTGGGGTGAAAGTTTAAAGCAAAATGTCACCGAAGCATTGGATTAGTGGACTAAAAGAACATTTGCCTTCCTACATCGATCGGTTATGTTGTTATTTTTAAGTTTTAGTTTGTTTTAAAGAACTTCAGTATTCGGGTGCCATACCGACTTAGGAAATGAACAACAGAATGAAGACCAAAACAGAAGGAGTGGAATACAAGCCAATAGTATGACAGAGGATCGCCTCCCAAAATGGTGGGTGCTTTGTCAGGTTATTCTAAGAAACACGGAAAGCTTTATGATCACGAAATATGGAGAGGCGAAATACACATCTCATTATCCCTGTCACTGCTCAGGTATACATCACTTGCGGAACAGAATACTAGGAAGCTACTTCTTCCAAAATATTAAAGATATTTAAAGCTATCGTAAGGCCGCACAATATTGGGTTATTACAGGAAGAAGGGAAAGGCCAAAACAATTACTCACTGAAGACTATCACAATGTGTGAACCTGTAGCGAGCAAGAGAACTGTTCCGCTTCGTCTTTTTCTGCCGTGGAACGCTTTGCAACTTTCAAACTCAACAATTCTTCAAACATAAGGTGTATGTTTTCAAACACAAAATGTCTTAAAGAGACGATGAATGTGCAATTCTCTTTATAAAACTAAGGATTTTGTCTTTAAAATAGCGCCTGGTTTGGCATATGTGGTATTTGATGTTAGATCTTGACACGGAAGCATTTCCTTTTTATAATTTTTTATAATGTGATCCAGAACTTCAGTGCAACTTTTGACATTCCATTACTCACTAGTTCTGTACCAACATCGACTCTTTGTATTTCCAAATCAAAAATTAACGATAAAAAACTATGTGTCCTCTTAAGAGTTATCATGCTCCCATAAGAGGAGCGCCGCACCGGTTGGGAACCAATGAGGTGACTCAAACGAGGCCTTGTGGATGCACAATTGGTTTGACCAAGAGTTGGTATGTTTATTCTTAAAACTACGATAAACACGGCGTTTTACATGACATTTAGTTTTTTAAAGGTTTTTTTTTTTAAAAATATTCCATTGCCCAGTTGGCTGACTCTGCGACCGTACAGGTCGTTTGTATCAACAGAGGTGTGTTATCCTAAGAGACGCATGATTTCCTTGGTGAAAGCTGCAGTTTTTTAGCTCTACCGATGAACGAAACTCTTTTTGGAAGATCCGTCGCTTAAAGCAATAAAGAACCGGGCATTCACAAAGGATGTGTTTAGAGGTTTCATCATCTTCTATAAGGAACTTACATTCAATCTCCGAACACAAATTCACAGATTCTAAGTTGAAGTTGTTGTTCCCCTTCGTAAATTAGACTTTATGCAGCATCCTAGCTGAGTCTGCAATAAGGTCTTTGTCCGAAGTTATTTTGCAGAACATTTGCCTTCAATAACTCGGTAGCCAGGTATCCATCTAAGTTTGACATTATTTCGCTGGACTAGGTATTGTATTAGATTACCGTGCTTATAGCGCTGCTTGACTGTCTTGTGGCGCCTTTAATGCCCTTTCAAGAAATTATATTTTCTATAGGTATCGAGATGGGTCTAAAGACACCAGCTCCGACTTCATATTCCATTTTCGATCTGTCGTTGTATCAGATCAGACTTATTCGATCCAGTGACGGAATACCATTTTCTACGTTCAGTGCTTTCGTAAAAGGGTATTCCCATACCATATTGTCGGAGATGCTGTAAAACATGTCAATGGTTGGGATTGGGTTAAGTAACTTTAGGTGGTCGTGGTCTTCTGATTGAAACTTATGTTGTCGCTAGCATTCGTCTTGCTAAAAAAGATCTGTGAGTGCTCAACAATGGCCTGTGTTATTGGACAAGGTCGTATTACGCCTTTAATGAGAGAGAGACATGCATTTCGCTGCAGCATATTTGCTGTTGTCCATTCATGTACTTTTGACTTACTTTGGTCTAACCAGTGTATCATTCTGGGACTACGACCGCAAGTTCTGTCTAACAGTCATCTACTGGCCCTAGTTGCACACTCCGTTTTTGTATTTTTTTGTCATCGTCATCAAAGCACCAACTTCAGTAATCTATTTTTAGTTAAAGTACTTTAAATCGACTAAAATAAACTCCCAGACAGTTAGTGAAAAATCAATTACCAGTCAAGGAATCCGGATTAACCCGACATAACAAAAACTTTGAAAATCAGAAAATCCTTTTATCAATCACATTAACAGAAGAAGAAGAAGAAAAAAAAACACCAACATAATAATCAAACGAATACCTCTTCATGTAAAGTACTCAGACGGAATTTAATCAATTAATTCAGAAAAGTACTGTCATTCAGTAACCCCCCCATTGAAATCCGAATTCAAAACCCAATTCAAACTCCTACTAATTGAGGATTTCTGTTAGATTTTTCCATGGACCCTTCCATTTTTTGAGTTTTAGAGCATCAAAACAATTGAAAAATAAACCCTTTGTTAGTTGCTCATAAATAATTGAACAGAAAAATTTGTGTTTTTCTATTTTTTGCTCAAAAAGATATTACAGAATCCGATTAAAACAATATTTTTCTGAAGTGAAAGCAATAGAAAAGGAGAATATTACGTATACGCAGTGTATGCCGCATCCATTTTCGCTTTGTCTTTCAATTATTTTTCATGATACGAGTATGCACTACATAAACCGAGAAGGAGATATTTTCTTTTTTGTCAATCCGCTCATCGAATTTTAATTATAAAATGCAAATGAATTGATCCACAGAGCGAATGTTTCTGAAATATTTACAAGGATGTTTTTATTTTGTATTTTTTTTTTTTGTGGTACGAACAAAAAGAAATAACGAACGCACAAGTACAAATTTATTGAATTTATTCCTGGGGTTTTAAATATTTCAATTCAATACAGAAAGGATGGTAATTATTATTATTTTTTTTTTCTGTTTATTAATTTTCAATTCGGGAGGACACGTGCGGTTGTGCTTTAAAATCTCTCTGGCAAGCTAAACCCGTAATCACGTTTGCAGAAAGTCTGCATCTACATTCATCTGATGAAAAGGACGATCACAGTAAATACATGCAGGGCTACATTCCGAAAGGAGCACAGAGTTAGTAATTGAATTGCAAAGCACAAAGATTGTTGTGGGTGCGGGCGGCATCATGACGCCAAGAGCTAAATATCACACCTGGAGGTAGGTAGAGAACCTATGTCACTGGAAGTAACATGCTGTGGAGGCCATGTCGGGTTTCTTAATAGAATACTATACATATACGATTCTCTGGTATTGTAACCACATGAAGCAGATGAACATATGTTTTCGAATGTGAGTAATAGACCAGAATTTGATTGTGAATTGAATTTCCATAACTTTTCTGCAGGCCATTCAAGAGTGTATGTTACGTTCTCATAGTTAACCGCAAATAGAAAATAAATGAATTTTATGAATATAGAGTAGAAAAGGTGTCTAGGGGAATTGGCATAAATCGTCAATTGTGGAGATAAATGCCTTTAAAAATTGATTTTTAGCACAAATGAAATATTTATGTATGTAAAATGTTTATTTGAGTTCTTCTTTTACATAAATAAAAAATTAAGTAGAAGAAACCACATTGAACATTCTTTGGGGATAAAATGCATGCAGTTTAAATTTTCGCACTTTCAATGCTTGGGAATGCTATTTAAAAGCAAAGCTCCTTAAAATTAAAGTTCAAGACGCACACAATGTCCTCATTATTTTTTTAATACACTGTCTTCCTTACTTCCCATTTATTCCTCTAACTGTGGTGCGTTGTTAACTAGTTTAAGTTTTTTGTAGTTTTTGGACGAATAAATTTTAGGCTTTACTAAAAGTTGTTACTAATGTTGACACTTGAACCCTAAAAATATACAAAATATATACACATGTGATCAGCATCACAAGATTTGACCATAAAGTACATTTTAATTTAATTTTTCCAAGGATTGACATTTATTTATAAAGGGTCATCTAGTGGTTTCGTTATTTTGACACTGACAGCTGTTTACCGCTCGAAATTTTGACAGAAAGACTGTATCATACCTCCACGGAACGAAATGAGACGCTTTTCGCTTGAACAAAGTTGGGAAATATTGAAAAATTATGTGTAGCCCAAACACCGCGCCTGCTGTACGCTAGTTTATACAAAAAGTTCCTGAGACTGGTATGCTAGTGGACAGCACTCTTGGTCCCCGTCGTAGTACAGACGAGAATGTGGCTGCTGTAACCGGGAATGCAGTGGTGGCATCATTGGACCACTTTTCTTCGAAAATGCCGCTGAGAACAAAGTTTCGGTCAACGGTGAGCGTTACAGAGCCATGTTAACCGACTTTTCTTTTTACTGAAATTGAAGACATGGATTTGGACGACCTCTGGTTCATGAAGGATAGAGCGCCATTGCCATCTTGGCGATATCAATTGGTCGCCTCGGAACTCCTATTTGACCCCTTTTTTTTTAAAGGAACCGTGAAGGACCGATGTTATTCAATCCGCAGGCTAATATCATCCAAGCAATCCGTGAGCTATAGCCCGAAACCATCAACAAGTTCTTGGAAAATTGGAAGGACACAATGCGCTACTGCGAAGCCAGCCGAGTCAGTCACTTGAACGATGATGTGTTCTGATGTATCTTATTGCATTTTTTAAAAAGAAACTTATATTTGGCCCATCCTGTATGTCATAACTTAAAGTGACTAAAAAATTCCGTTTGAAAAGATTTTGATGAAATAAGCCATCAAGACTTCGAATCTGAGGTCAGTTCTTACTACATAACGTTAAAGATATGTGCTTGTAAATCCAATTATAAACTAGAGATTGTGGGCCAGCAGCTTAGAAGGAATCCTAAATCATCACTAACCCCCCTTTGTGTGGTAAATTTCTTAAGAGCAGCTCTTCACTTGGTTTTTCCAAACTTGCGATTTTTCGTCAGATGGAAAGAGTTTGGATTTATTTATGATCCCAAGGATAAGGCTTACAGAGTTTGCTCTTGGCTCTTATAGGTACACTATTTTCCATGTGATGGAAACTCCACTTCAAATTCCGGATATTTTGCTGTACAACAAATTCAGTTTTAAATGTGTTTTTGACCGAAATGAAAATGACTTGCACACAAAAGCTTGCAAATTAAAGCTTGAATCTTCAATGCTTGAAACTGCCCATGACATCATCCGCATAAATAAGGCAATTCTTATGACTACGGAGGGTAAGTTTCTGATAAACAATATAAACAAAATAGAGCCTAAATGACTTCCTTGAGGCACCCCTGAATTAAGAGTTAAATAACTTGAACAAAACAAAGTAAGAAATATTTAACAGATATTACTTGAGGCACAGTACAAATTTATCGTCGAAATCCATTCTTCACATTCATCACTGCAGGAGAAGTGGCATTTCGCAGGATGCTATGAAGCCTGATAGAGATAGGATAGCAGATACTGAAGTAGACGTCACCTGCGAAAGAATGGGCATTGATGACGGAACAATGATGGAACTTTAATCCATTTCTCAAAACGGCGACTAGAAATGCCACCCAAAAAAATAAAACGGACCTCCAAATCAAGGCTTTTGATTTTAGTGCATCATATCAACACAAATCAAATCCGTAAGTAGTTTCCCCCCCAAAATATTACTAGAAAGAATGTTTTAATTTTAAATTAATTAAATACAAAACTATGTCTTCTCATGAGTCCTTTTCACGTATATTTAATGAAGACCATTTAAATGGATGTAATAATACTAAATAATTAAGAGCTGTTCAATTTGCGGAATAAGCATATTGAAGCTCCATAGAATTAATTATATTACTACTCGACTCGTCCGATGTACCATTGCCTTCGGCCCCCTAGGGGGCTTCACCGAGAAATAAAGGCGGCAAAGTACGAAATTTAAATGAAGTAAATAACTCTTTTGTAGCATTTTTCCATTCGATTAAAGCACTCTCGTGCTGAAGGCTTAACAAACTATCCAACTCACCAAACAATATATCTACTCTGAATAAAAATAGGCACTCAATTACACTTTATCCTATTAAAGCCTTTTACACTGTAGCTCCTCTTTTCAGCCCATTCGTCCTTTGCAAGGCATTTTTAATCTTTAGACTCTAGTACAGGAGGCGAAAATCAACAGTAAAAAAACCAAAAAAAAAAAAACGTTCTCCCAAATTGTTGACTGAAAAGTTTTTCATTTAATCCTGGGCACAGTGATGAGGAGAAAAACTTTCCATTCATCCCGGACTTCTATTACCAGGTTATATCATACCGCTCGTGCTATTTTTCAAACTGAAAAAAAGGATCACAAAGGAATTCCTGGTCGGGTGAGATTTTTTTCTATTTTTTTTTTTGTTTTGCTTTAAATCATTTCGAAAGGATTAAGATATCCATGCAACTTTAAATGAGAAAGAAAGCGATGTTCTTTTTTTTCACTAAATCACCTCTCTATACCGCTGACTAATTAGGAAATCCTTTTCCAACGTATTACACAACTCGAGACGGCGTGCTCATCTGGGGTGATCTGACATGAGAGATACTATGTTCGACTAATTGGTAGACGAAGGGTTGTAGGGAAATACGGATAGAAAAAAAAATGCTTTGCGAACGTTAATCCGATTTTCGAGATTATATCACCCTATACCCGTTTGCTTAATTAAAATTGAAAAAGATGAACGCTCTCTGTGTGCCAGGATTAACGAGAGTTTTGTAACCAGTAAAGACATACAACCGAGCACCGACGAAAGAGAGGGAGAGCAAGAGGAAGAGAGCAAGCGTGAGACCTATGGAAGTTGGGTTAAAGTCCTTTGAAAGGCGGCAGTCGTTGTGTAAATATGGAAAGAAACGCGGAAGTTCTGCTTTTTATCGTCAAAAGCGGTTTTTCTGTTTTTGTGTTTGAGTCAACAAAATGCCAAAGAGTTGACAAAGAGTAGACGACGGCAACGATGACGATGGTTATAAATGGACCTTTGTGTCTGCTCAAGTGTCTTTGATGACTGTACTCGGAGGAAGCAAAAAAAAAAAATGTGTGTCATTTTTATAGAGTTAACTTGTTTTTTTCCTCTTTTAGTCTATGTCTTTGCTTTTGGCATAGAAATTTGTAGGAAGGTAGAGAGTTATATACTTTTCTCTGAGGTGTACTTTGTTATCCAGCTTATTGTGTGTGTATCGCGACAGAGGGGGTCCTGTTATTGTGTCTGAGGGTAACTGGCGCGTATGTAGAGTATTTTCGTTTTGACTTGTGGTTATTTAATGCTGCGTTTCCAACGAGCACTTAAACGTGATTAAAAGCGAACTAAATTAATGCCTTAAACAGATGTGCAGCAATGTGCGGCTGAATAGTTTAAGTGGACATATCTAAATATTACACATTAAGGCGGGATTGTCCTTATTTAGACTAGAAAAGATTTGATTCGGTGCATACGATTGTTTCGTTTGCAATTTTGTGGCATTTGAATATTTGGGAACCCTTGAAAAATTTGTCGCTACTTCCACTTTGTAAAACGCATGAGTTGTAAACTCCTATATTACCAGATATATCTCAGATAAGAAATTCAATGCTCGGGATCGGTAATAACGCTAAGCTCTCTGATGATGCTTCATTGCTTGTAGTAGTTCTGCTTCTCGAAACATGGAAGGCACTATCTTTAACAGATCTGCACAGCTCCTGGGGTATGCGGACGATATCGACATTACCTGCCGCTCCCAACGTGTTGTGATAGAGGCTTTAACATGCTTTCAACAAACAAGGAAATGTCTTCCACCAGCTAGGACAAAGCGCAACAGAAACTTCGAGGTGGTTAGGGAGTTTGCCTACTTCGGGGTTAACGTTAACTCTGCACACGACACCTTAGTGGAGATTCAACGAAGAATTACCCTAAGAAACCATTGCTACTTAGGTTTGGCAAAATAAATGGGTTCAAAAATCCTAACTCGAAGGACGAAGTGTAAGCTAACCAAAACTCTGATCCTGCCAGATTTGCTCTATGTTGCTGAGTACTGAACCATAAGTAAGAAAGGAGAGCAGATACTTTATGGCCCTGTGTGCGAGGAGGGCGAATGGAGCAGATGATACAACCGCGAATTCTATGAGCTGTACCATGATGTGGATGTAGTCCAAAAAGCCAAAACACGCTCATCGAGCGAATGGACAATAATGCTCCAGGCAGGAGAATCATCGAATCCTAGCCCCAGGTTCGAGACGACAAGGAAGACCGAACCTCCGTTTCAAAGACCAAGCCATCGCGGCTGCCAGAGCGTACCCGGGACCGTAGGGGATTTAAGGCTGCTCTGTCCCAGGCAGAGACTCTTCACGGGTCGGGAGCCCGTTAAGTAAGTAAAGTAAGTCAGTTATGCTTCTGGAGGGAGCACCAAGCTAAATAATAGTTCCAAAATTTCAGGCAAGATTTGTCTAAAACTACTTTAAAGCGTTTTTTGTATTGGCTCGAATTTTAAAATATGACGTCAAATTGAATAAAGAGAAGTCCGAACGGAAATATTTTTTTGCTAAATGTCTTTAATCATAATAATAATAATTTAAATAAATTTAAAATACTTACCAAGTAAAATTTTATTTTTATATAGTAAATTCCGATCGATCCTAGAAAGCATGCTACTCATAAATTTATTATTAACACTAACAATTAGCAACACTACACCAACAACAAATAATACAATAAATATTATTCAACATCTCTTTCTTATAGTGAAAGAATTTCAAAAGAAAATGTTAATAAAACCAACCGAAACCGAAACCAAAATTAAAGTTTATTCAACAGGGGATGTTGCATGGAAAAATTAATAAAATATCTTATCGATGTTTTAACAAAACCCTTGATTAGAAAATCAATAAAAAAAAATGAAAACATATATAAAAAAAAATTCTTTTTAAGAAAAACGAAAAAGAAAAAAACTTCTCTTGATGAAAACTTTGCTTGTTATTATTAGCAAACGCAAAGCATTTAAGCGTTGGCTTATGCATTTGATTCGGGATGAAATAATGATTTATGTCGAATTTTCGGGTTATATTAGTTTGAAATTAAAACATCTAGCATTCCGAATTAAAGAAAAACAAATAAAAAAAATTAAATTTAAAGAATAACGTTTTGAATTTGTTACAAACAACATCGAAAACTAGATACAAATATCTACAGCCAATTGGCGAAGGATTGGATTAACAAAGTTTTGCTTTTGCGATGAACATGAAAGGTATATGTATGAATGCAACATCAAGGATAAGACACATTGTGATGATTCAGATACCGAATTGATTTTTTTGTTTTAAAAAAATAAAGAAAAATATCCAACAACTTTTGGTTAAAAATTTTTCTTATTAATTTTTGAAGAGTCTGACGGTTGTTTGTTTTCTGGTTGTTCTGATGGATCGCAATGTGGACGGACGGGTTTGTTATTTTTATTTTTTATTTCGGTCGGCATTTCTGTGGCGGTTTTTCTTTTGTTTATTTGTTATAAATCAAAATTTGGATGCTGTATCGTTCTTCGTATCAGCATGCAACTCACTCTTTTTTTTTTCTTATTTTATTTATTGCACTTACTCGCTTATTAAACTTTATGTCTAAGTGTTAGTAGATAAAATAATTAAATGGATTTTTCATTAAACAAAAAAATATGTATATAATATGAAACTTAAAATTTACATACGAAAAAAAAAAAAACTAAATAGGATGGAGATCAACTAATTACACAAAATCGACCACAATCTATTCCACTAGATCAAATACGCTTCACCTAGCAATTTTCCACCCAATTAGATACATTAAAGGATTGCTGTACATGTATTCATGTATGTATATCCTCCAGCAATAGGAAGAAACAAAAGAGTCTCACAAACTTTAGTAATTTCCCAAACACAAACAATCCACAGAATGGCAAAAGACGAATTATTTCCCTCTGAAGTATGCAATCTTGGTAATTCAGCGTACAATGCTACTTCTAGGGTAGGTGGTACCTGCGCCCTATCTAACGAGATATTGGAAGAAACTTTTTTCATAACTTCGTAATAAAGTAAACAGGGAAAGAAAGAGAGAGTATAAAATTCAATGGAATTTCGAAACTATTCTTCTTAAAATTACTTTTTTTTCAAGGACCTGGAATCTGGATGAACAGCAGAAAAAAACTTCTCCGGATGTTTTTGCTCTTTTAATGGAAAAGAGAAGAAGAAGAAGCAAGAGAAACCTTTGCATTCGAGTTAAATGCTGATGTAGATGGTTTCTGCTTTGGTCGGTGGTACTTGATTTTCAGTACGTAGGTCATTACTGAACTTATTCTGCCAAATTTAAAGATGGATGTATCTAAAATTGGATTTAGATTAAGGGTAATTGTTTGGATATAACCAGAACTTGTTGAGTTACGATGACCGGTGACAATAGGAGTGCTGATGTACGATCCAAGAAGTTCAGCATATATATTGGTAATAAGGATTTGATGGTAATAAGGATAGAACGTTATCTAAGTGAAAAAGATACAGTTTGGTTGGTTTACAATAAGACAAGTGACAATCCTGGACACTATGGTAGGGGAATACTGTTTTAGAAGATTGTTTAAGGTTGAAATATTGAACCGTGAAAACTGGTTCAATGGTGTCCAGACACAGAGGTCTGGTTTGATACAACGACGGATAAAAAATGGATTCTGGAGTTGTGAACGTGTCCCACTGTGTTCTAGAATAAGCCTCGGAAGACACATCAAAGGCATTGTCGTCCAACATAATGGACTCAATGACAGTGAAAACCTGCTACGATGCGGACAACGAAGGTTAACTGGGATGGGTCCGCGACCACCAGGGATTTGTAGGCAACGAATCTGCGGATGAATTGACAATTGGACTGCTGCTTTAAGGCAGATAGACTTTTGGGAGCATCAACTTCGCGCAGAGAGGCAACACTTATGCCAGATAAAAAGGTAGTTAGTTAGACGGTTTCTCCGAACATAATCTTTGTGAATGTCCAGCACTCAATTGGTCAAGAAGACGTATTTTTGAAAACAGAAATACGTTCCACAATTCTATAGTGGCGCTGAAAAACTCAGCCCAATAGTAACCTTCATAAGGGAGGTAACACGTCTATAAGGATAAAATACCCTATGATACAAAAGATCTTTTAGGTCGTAGAGTCAGCCAATTTTCATGTAGACGACGATGAAACATTTGTGAAACGTTCTAAGATTTCACAGATTACCCAAATAAAATAATCGTTCAGTAGTGATTGATTGGTTTGCTCAACTAAATATTTTAGCAGTAAACCAAAATTCACACACACACCTCGATTTATTTTTCTGATTGTCACGAGCCGAAGGAAGCATATCTTTTGCGATGTGACTGTAACACATTTACTTAAACGCAAACTGAACCCAATCATATTCTCCCAAAGAGAAAATATGAATGTGACCAGAATAGAGCAGTGTTCATTGAGCAAGTTCTACGAAAAGATTTAACAAATTGTAGACTAAGCAAAAGTATTTTTAATATAAATCAGCAAATGTAGCAATAAATGCTAGGGTTAAAAATATACGCAACTCATATATCTTACATTCAGTGTTACTTTTATTTCGAAGTTTTATTTCGACTTGGGTTTGGATTTTAATTTACAAATTTTGTGGTTTCTCGCTTCAAAATTAAATATTTATGAGCTGAAGCGATTTAAAACAACCAAACGAAGTTGATTACAAAAATGAGCAATGAAATAATGATCAATGATTTTTTAATATTGTTTTGCTCTATTAAGACACTCCTGGGGTTTTACCACAGACTAAATATGCGAGGTTACAACTCTTATGAGAAGCTTCGCAAATTTCTCCTTTCTCACTCAGAATGAAGCACCCTGCTATTAAGACTTATTTTAAAACCATGGACAGTCAAATTATTTAGTCATCACAAAAAGAAACACTTTTGATCTCAAAAATAGTGGGAGGAGTTAAGATAAGACCTTTGGATCCCTTTGAATGAAATATTTCTCATGTTTGGTTTTAACGAAAATTTCTTTCTTCATGAAACCAGCACCGAGACCAACCTATGCTTAAAACATCCCAAGTTCTGTGCCGTATATTGTAATTCTGTATCTAAGTGACGAAACCACAAACGCAATAATTACTTTGTTACTGCATCGAGTAATACATCGAGGACCACTCTCTGATCCACAAAACATTCTTCTCATGTAATGATCCCTCAATCGATATCATTACTTGTCAGTAAAAAAGAGAAGAAGACATGTAACTATTAAAATCTCCATCCATCTCCAAACCAATTCGTAAAAATTCACATGCAATCAAATTTAGAATAAAAATAAATAAATAGAAAACAATAATAAAAAATAAAAAAAAAGAAACCTAAGTACGAAACAAATAAATTGTGACAATAATAAAAACAAAACCACTGACGTCGTGTTTTTTCACTGCTACCACTGGGATCGGTTACTTCAGTATATATATCAGTCTTATCAATTCCATTATTCTGATCGTATTCATCATCAGCATCTTCTTCTTCCTCTTCTCCGCCCACACTCAAACCATGATGATCGGTCTTATCTTCATGGATCTCACCACCGTCATCATATTCGTCGTCATCTTCGTCCTCATCATCTTCATCATCATTACCATTCTTATCCAGATGACCACGACCACCAGCACCGGCAGCGCCGGTATTGTCGTCATCATCGTCATCGTCATCGTCATCATCATCGGTATCATGACCATCACCTGAACCGACAATGCCGCCACCACCAAAATCAAAATCAGTATCATGTCCCGATGATCCTGCATTAGTACCACCAATTGGTAAAATATCTGATTTTGATGTTGTTGATGATGTGATTTGTGGTGTTGTGTGTGATGTCGTTGATGTAATGGTATTGGTATCTTTACCAATTGAATTAATGCCTGAATTACTGCTGCTGCCGCTGTTGCTATTGCTGTTGCTACTACCGATGCCGCTATTGCTATTAATGTAATTGATTCTACTGCTGATATCGTTGTTGTTGTTGTTGTTGTTGTTATTATTGATGTTACCGTTGTTACTTGACGACGATGTACCAGATGTATACTGTGTTTGGGTATTAGTGCGATGATGATGGCCGCCAGTAGATGAATCTTCATCATCTGGTCCAAAGCCAGAACCAGAATAATCGGGCTCTTTTTCTAAATCATCATGTATCTGCAAATGAAAAGAAAATGAAATTTCCATTACTTACAATAATAACAAAGTTCAGCACATTTATTTAGATATAAAAATTAGTTTTTCACCACAAATTTTACAAAATACCATTTTGGTGCTTCCCATTAACATACTATACACACACACACACATTCTCAAATCTAAAGCCACCATTAAACATATTAAAATTTATTGAAATTTCATTTTGAAAGGATTCATACCATGTACCTGCAGCAACCAACCAATTTGAGGCAATCTCGAGGTAAACCTATATCGATTCTATTACATTATGCACAATCTTCTACCATCACGTATCTACTAGAGTAGTACCTCGTTGCTCTGTCATGTTTTCTAGCGCCGTGTTACCAACAAAAAAAAATGTATATACATATATACGTGTCATCAATGAAATTTCTATATCTATGTGCACCCTACTTCTCACAGATTCATATTTTGAAAATGTTCATTCAAACGGGCAGCACTCTAGACATTCCATTCTACGGCTTCAACAATGACGATGTGCTGGTGGTGTGGTGGTGGCGCTTCTGATGTGCGCACACATTCAGAGTCGGCATAGTTGGCCTTCTCTCTATCTACACTCGCCTGTCAAGGACGTGGATGGTAATGAAAAATCCCCCCCAGGGAATATGGTGTTAAGCAATTTAAAATGGTGAAAGCTATGTTGTCATTAATATTTAATTACGAACGACAATGGGTTTTAGGGTTGTCGCTTCTATATAGAGTGAAATGGTCGACGTCGAAACAAAACGAGTTGTTTTAATAACGCGCGCGCCTACAAAAATAAATTATCATCCACAAAATTTGTTATATGTTTTATGGGTTAAAATAGTTTAAGTGTTTTGGGAGCTATTTGCCTTAATTTTATTACATTTTGACTCTGGGGGACGATGATCAGTTAAGGCGTAGCGATGCGGGCGGACGATTGGTTTGCGAGTTTTAAGAAAAGTTATAAAAAAGTTTCTTATGGTGTGTGTGTGTTTTTTTAAGTATTCTCTGTGCACACACCTATAATACAGGCGTTGTCTTGAAATAATACTTACGACTATGTACATAGGTAAGGGGATGGACCTGGAGTTAATGCGGTTTTTGCCTTGTTTTCTCCAGTTGCGCACTTTAACGCTATGTCCTAAACTTTTAAACTTTCGAGGAACGCGAGTATAAGAAAAATATAAGTTAGACTTGTGGGTGTAGTCGCTCAGTGTCTAGGGCGTTGGACTGAAAAGCGAGGAGTCTCAGGTTAAAATGCGCCTCCCAACAATGTTTGTTTTCTTCGCTAACCTCATGCAAAGGTATTATAAACATCGAAGAGGAAGAAATGTCATCATCAGATTTAGTAATTTTACCTCTTCAGAGATTGTTTTCAACCTTTATATGGGTCTTCCCATGTGATGGGCTCAAAAATCGAATTTCTTTTTTCAATAATTGCTTTCTTAACATGTTTAGAATACGGTAGTAAAGTGATTTTTCAAAATTCAAAGCCGTTTTAAAGATATAGCAGTTAGAAGAAGGAGCTGTTCGGAGCGTTTTAAACGTGTTTTTCAAATTTTCCTCCATCGTATCTCAAAAACGGCTTGACCGAATGACTTGAAATTTGTAGGGTACACTCAGCATGGAATTAACTATTATCAATAAAAAATTTTCAAAATTTTTTTATAGCAAAAAACCAAAAAAAACCCAAAATTCGCAACTATTTTTTCAAATGGGCTCCAAAAGTCCAATTTTTGGTATATTCATTTGATAATAGTCCATTCCATGCTTGGTAATTTTTTTTTCTTATAAGCCAATCAGCCGGAATCGTGGAGGAAGTGCGAGCCCATTTTTCGAGGCGGGGGTGTTCAGAACGCTGTAACTCATGTTCTACACAATATTTATGGCTTACAATTTATATTTATAAGGTTGCACCCGTATTAATAAACACGAGTTAGCGCTGAGTTACCCTTAAGTCATGAGTTATCTGTAATATGTTATTAATAAAATAAATTTAACACTAACTGACGTTTTTCAACTGTGAGTTAACTTAACTCATCGTCAAAGGTGTTTAAACGATGGCTAAGCAGGCAAACGAAAACATTTTTGTTATTTTTACAAAAATTTCTCAATTCTCTTTCGTTTTTTTTTTTTTTAAATCTAAAAATCATTTATTTGTTAACATTAAATTTAGAAATGGTCTACAGACAAAGAAAATTTGATTGATTGTAATAAAAAAGTAATAGATTTGCGTAATGTTATTACTGAACGTCAGAATTTTTTATTAAAAGAAATTTTAACTCGTGAGTTAAGTCTTATTCCATCGCTTAGTTAGCTCGTGAGTTGGAGGTGAGTTAAGTCTAATTCCATTGCTTAGTTAGCTCGTGAGTTGGAGGTGAGTTAAGTCTTATTTCATCGCTTAGTTAGCTCGTGAGCTAGAGGTGAGTTAAGTCTTATTCCATCGCTTAGTTAGCTCGTGAGCTAGAGGTGAGTTAAGTCTTATTCCATCGCTTAGTTAGCTCGTGAGCTAGAGGTGAGTTAAGTCTAATTCCATTGCTTAGTTAGCTCGTGAGTTGGAGTTCAGTTAAGGGAGTTTTATTAATAGGGCTATTTCAAATATAAGTTAATAAATGATAATAAACTTAAAGCTCTATCTATTTACTGGTCGTAGAAAAAAAATTCTAAAAAATACCTAAAAAAACAGGCCGCCACATGGGATGATCCCTTTATGGCCGAGCGCGTTTTCTATCGTCTTTCTGTAAATACTGAAATCCCCGAAATTTATCCTTGTGTTCGTGTTTTCTTCCATATCCTCAACACCGACTACGACTCAACAACTACCGTTCGTGTTACAATGTTGCATAATCCTTTTATATTTTCAAAACACGTGTTCTTGAACAACATTCAACCAGCAAAATTACATCACCATTACGTCTGGATAGAACAACACAAATTACCTAAATGGTGTCCCACCACAATCCCACTCCATTCCGACCACCAACTCAATTTTGCTTCAATTTCATTAAAACGAAAGAAAGTATATATGTAGCTACCTTACGGTAGCTCTTTAGGTTCACATTACCTAATTGAAAAAAAAAAATCAAACCCACCAGAAATCACCACTGCAATTTGTTCTCTCCTGATTACCCATGAGCCCAAAATCGATAAAACCAAAGCCAACTTCTGCTTCTTTCACACCGCAGCACCATGAAAATGATGCAAAAGAAGACAAAAGAAAGAAGAGACTTTTAATTATTTTCTGAGTGCTCTTTATAGAAAGGGCCCCGAAAACAGTTCCCATCAGCCATGCAAAGGATGAAAAATTTAATCCTAATTAGTGTCGACAAAGGCGAACAAATGTATTATAGGAAGGGAAACAAGAGGAAAGTTCTTAATAAGGATCATCCGAATCAGTGCTGGATACCAAATTGATTGCACTGAGAAATAATGAGAAACAACCTGTGCCGTGGATATGACCTACCTACCCTTAAATAGGTTATCCTACGTTGTGTGGGATGGTTACCGCTTGTAAGCCTGCAGGATTAATCGCACCCACCACCAGCTCAGTACAGCACTCATTACCTAAGAGAATGAAAAGCATTTCAATAATTCTCTGAACAAACAACGGGAACAACGCACAATAGATATTTAATATCCTTGAAGTGGGGGTGGTTCCTCTCTCTCAGTCCCACAAGAATACGTCGAAAGAAAGTCAGATTGTAGGTACAGCTTGACATATTTTTTAGTCCTTCATTTGTATTGTTCGCCTATTAGAAGAAGAAGAAAAAAAAACCAAAACACATACCTTCACAAAACTAAGAATATTTCCACTTTACAATTTGCACGAGATGGAAAATATTAAAAAACAGAAACTGGAACTATGGGTGTGGATTTTGCTCTGGTTCCATTGTCCTCGGCCCCTCTACCATACGCAGGTAAGAGGCACGGAAATTAAGGATATATATGCCTTCTTCTTCTTCGTTTTTGTAAGAAAAATCGTTGGGAATTGAACCGAAATAAAAATTAATCCTTGCAAGGATGTACTTATATACAATACACCAGCTTTTAATGATGTTCTTCATTCTCCAACCCAAACGCAGGATATTGTTCCGTCATCGCCTTGCTGTAAAAGATGTTTTGTACTGATTGTTTGTGGACATTGTTTTTGAAATCCTCTTGTTTTAACACATCCTACAGGTTTTTAGCTTTTTTATTTTTGCTCAACATGTGTAGGTACCTGAAATACTTGTTGTGGAAATGGAAGTGGATCAAGTGGAATGTGTTCAATTTCACTCTTATTGCGTTCTTAATCAACTCATCGGTTTTTATTGAATTGAATTCGACGTCAATTTGCGAAGTGATTTCTCGGAAGGGATGCCATTTACATATCTTTCCAGGAGATGATGGGAGGGTTGTTTTTTTTTTTTTAGATTGTCTGTTGGGTAACTGTGATGAAATGAAGTACCTACCCACGCAAATAGGTTTTTCAGTTTTATTTGTTTTTTGTGCGACAAGCAAAAGTTGAGCGATTTTTAATGTTGCCGTCAATTGCTTTACGAGAAGGCGGCATCGATGGTATCAGAGGGAGTTAGCTTTGCGAATTAACATGTTTTAGGCAGTGGAAAGGAAAGGTGAAACGAACTGGCAAAGTCAATACAATGTCGGAACAAATAAAATCAACAAAATATTGATGGTGTTGCTAAATGTAACTGGAGTTCTTTCGATTGGTTTCCAATGTGGAAATAAAGTCTTTATGGTAGTAGACATAAAATTGTATTGCGTATGTACCTCCACACAATAAAATAAGGATAATACAAATCCGGGTTTAACAATAATATCAACGTCCTGGAAACACCTTGTTCAACTACAAGTAGTGGGCAATCAGTTACCATGAGGCCGATAATAACAATGAAATTGGTTATGGCAATTAAAATTGGCGAGATTTAAGTCTAAAAACCATTTTTAGCGATGGTAAGGAAGGTTTTTTTTTTAAAATAAACAGAAAAGCAATAATATTCGGAAGTGTTAAGATCAGGGAATAGATGAAACGATGAAAATGTTGATGGTGATGATATGGCAAAAACTTCGCTGTCGGGCAGAGGGCACCATTTCAATTTGAGGATAGCAATATCTACACAAAAGCCCATTAATGCTGCTGAGATGGACGGCCTACCCGTCGAACTATTTAAGTGATGCTATGAATTGGTAGAGAGCATATACCAACTTATATCCAAGGCTTGGTCGGGAAAGAGGTTTGCCTGATGAACAGACACTCAGCAAGGTTCAATAGAAAAAAAAAATGTCCAAGATGCGCCAACTATCTTCTTAACATTGCGCATAAGTTTATGTCTTCCTTTTGTGTCTGAAACTATTTGTCAACCATTTTGAACCCTATCATTGCGGGTTTCGGTTCAGTAGGTCCACAATTGACCAAATATTCACACTATGATTTGAATCCAGAAGAAACAACAAGAACTTTAGATCGATAGTCACCACCTTTCCTATCATATCTAAGCCATTTATGATGGGTCTGTTTTTCAAGCGGAGGTTTTTGCCTCTTAATGGCTATGTGCTAAACAACAGGTGGAGGGTTAGAGGCATTTGCACTTGCAGACACAGCCAAGCTGCGTTAAAAGCGCTGCTAAATCCTCTTACGTTGTCTGAGTTAGTGCTAGAACTTAAGTTTTCTCTGAATTTGGTCGGAAGGCTGAATACAGTGAATCTTGCCTGGGTCCCAGATCACACTGGCATCCCGGGGAAATGAGATCTCGGATGAGCTTGCTCGGCAAGGTTCAGAAGAAGTTTTCTCAGGACCCGAAACCGTGTTGCGTCTGCCACACCTTTGGTCATGTCTTCCATTTATGCTTGGGTTTCATGTGGACACAAGATTCGGTGGCTCGCATCAGGTGGCGGATTTTCGGGGCTGACGTGGTGAGTGCTGAACTTCTAAGCTCTTCACCAATGAAACTCCTTTTTCGAAAGACGGGAAAACTAAGTACATTAATGTAAGATATCTAAATAGTAGTTCAATGGATCTCTAGGATAGTACCAACCTCCGAAAAAAAAGGCATATATAAAATAATCGATGGAGACGATCATTCTAGTTCGTCCGTTTGTGTTGGATGGCGAAGGAACGTGCTCGAGGAGCTCGTGCTGCATCCAGCTGCATCGGTAACGACTTTACTGAGACCTCGCATCATATCTAAAAACGACATCTTTTCAGAAGTCAAATGAGGTATAAAAGAACGACTTACTAAAGTCCGCTGCCAAACAACTAGGGAACCTCTATTTAAGACCGAGTCGTGCTCATGGACTAGTTTTAAGCTGTATTTTTGACCATTGCTCGATTAGAGAGAATAATTCTTAGTACGATATTTGGTCCCATTTGCGTTGGTGGGTTCTAGAGTACATAAATTCAACGACGACATTTAAGAGGTAAGAATGCTGGACACTCTACTTTTAGCAAATTACATGTTATTTTGACACTAATAAAGAAAAATGCTCTACCCAAGAGAATATGCGAACTCATTTCTAAGATTTGGTCAGAAGAATGTATGCCTGATGAATCGAACCGTTTCCACTTTTCCGTTTTACAAGAAAGGAGACCCTCTAAACTGCGCCAACTATAGAGTTATCAGTCTCCTAAACATCGCTTATAAGATGAGCTCCCACCTGCCGTATTGTGCGAGCGCCTGAAACAATTTGTCAAAGACCTGACCCGACCCTCTCAGTGCGGTTTTAAGCCCAGTAAGTCCACAATTGTTTCTCCAGGATACTATTCAACGTTGAGCTCTACGAGATGATCAGCGACATTGATCTGGTCAAAAAACATGTTGGGTGGGACATGTAGAGCGCTGCCGAATCTTCGACTAATCAGGAGAGACAGGTGGCTCGCATAAGTGGAAGGGACCTCAACCAACTTGGAGTGCGCAACTGGAAAATATAAACCAAAGACCGCGCTAATTGGAGAGTGTCTATTTGTTGAGGCCCAGGTCCACCCTACACCGTACAACACTTTGTTTTTTTCGTGGCAACGCTTAAACTCCGTTAAGTTTAAGCTTTTTTGTGTTCAAGCCATCGTAGCATCTTTCGAAATGAGGGTTTCGATGACAAAAAAGTTATGGGCAACGAAGTGTGCTAGTTCAAGGCTTGCCACAGCCCATCAAACGGCGGGTGTCTCAACAGCTAAAGAAAATACGATAGAGACAGTTTATAAGCAAGAAGTCATGTGTGCAATCGTTTCTTCATCTGTTTGTATATCAAAGCATTGACTAATGTCGGTTTATTGAATTTTCGAAACCACAGGAGTGTACTTTTAACTGCACAGCATGTTAAGGAAGTTCTTCAAAAAAATCGAGTAAAAAAATTCAAATCATCTTTTGCATCCGACCCATCAGTGACTCTAATCGAAAAAGCCGCCTTCCAGAAAACCACTAGCCTTGGATTTCCATCCACATTTAAGCACCAATCGAAATCCTCTGGAAGCTCTGAATATGAATTCAGAAAAAAAGGTATATTGCACAAAATTCTCCCACCAACTCCTCAGATCATACTTTACAAATTCAAAGCACGTAAGCATCAAAACGACCTTCACATGTAGAAACACATAAAAGGGATTCTGATTGCATTTGAATTGCTATGTGAATCTATTTAAAAGCCCGAGTCCTTCGGAAAGAACTTCTTTTCAAAAAAAAAAAAAAAAAAAAATCTTCTTAGAAAGAAAACCAACTTTTCAAAATTTTCTCCACACGATACAACCTCAAACGAAAATATTCCTTTCCCATATGCAGAAGCAAGAAAAAAAAAAAACTAAAAATACCAAAGGAAAATTTAATGAAAACTTTTTTGGGTAAACTCATTTCATTTTCAATTCACACACACACACACAACTGCAAATTTTCTAATTTTCTACACTTTATCTTTGCCATTGGTGAAAGGAAAAGACTGCACGAACAAACTAGGATGTATAGCTACATGAAGAAAAAAAAAAAACTTTTTCAAGTGTTCAAAAAAAGGATAAGCGGGCCGGGAAGGCGACTCAACTCAATTAAGAAGATATTGAAAAGAGAAGATGATATAATGAGCTTGATTTTTTGGCACAGCACATCCCGGTACTTATGCAACGCTGATGAGGCCACATAATGTAGTAAAGAAAAAAAAGAAAAACAACAACTATCAGCCATTGTTGGCATACATTTTCGGACAGAAGATAATTATTTTCATAGCGTCACAGCGTGTGTGTCCGTCCGGGGATACGAATATGGGTGGTTTACCCAGATAGGATATCCTCTCGGATGAATAAAAAAGCAATTATTTCTGTTCAAGTTTGCACAATTGGAGAAGGCATTCTCTTCATTATAGCGAAGAGCATTATTCATTTTCAGATGGAAATAAAGGAAAGTATATAGGTAGTTGTTGTAGTAAGCCCCCATACCTTGAGGTAAATTTTTGTCCATAATTCTTTGTAATTGTATTCTTTTACTCCCGACCGACAGATATTTATAGAAGCGAAGAGAAAACAGCATCCTCAAGAATATTTGAAAGGATGCTTAAATTTAGTTTTTATTTTTCGAGTTTGTCTTGTGCAGAGTAGTATCCTTGAAGAAGTATTGCACAATAGATGATGGAAATTCGTTTCGAAGGTAAGTAAGATGAAACAGAATTATATATTGTATGGCCAGTGGTCCTCAATCTTGTTTCGCTGCATATAACTGTAGGTATGTCGTTCTGTCACATTATCCTGGTAAGTAAATCAATCTGCTGTTGTTGTCTTTTTTTTTGAGTTTTCCTTTTTTGTGCATACGATTTTTATGTTTTGTCCAAAAGAGAATTGGAAATGAAATGCATTGTGTTTACCGGTGTCCTTGTTGGTGCTGGCCCTTGTGTGGAAAAGTGTTCTCCTTGTCGATGTCGATGTCGTTGTCATCGAAGATTTGATTTTGGTTTTTTTTTTTTTTTATATATTGACGAATGGGAAATTGGCAATGTTGTTTGCAACTTTGGCAATACAATTTGTATGTGTCTTCTGTGATAGGAAAGAATTTCATTTAACTTTGTGTCCTTGAGGAGAACGAAGAAATCAGCTACACAACTCTTTTTCTCGTTGCAAGATCCTCTCAAGCGAAAGAAAGAATGAATGAAATATCTCGATGTGTATTTACTTTGTAAAGAATTCGAAAGTTGGTTGGTATCCTCTTTGTTTGTGTGTGTGTGTGTGTTTCTCTATGTCGATATGGAAGGATATATTGTTAAATTCATTGTCTGGCCTTGGACAGCAAATGAAAGTATGGTTGAGTGAATGCTTTTTATGAATATAAATTTTATATTATAAAAAGATAAAAAGGATAATATGAAGAGCTTAGATTTGTAAACTCGTTTGCAAGTTGCGAAAATATGGGTATCCACAATGGACTTGCGAAATTAGCATAGGATAACAACTCTCGACCTAATAATATATATAAAATCCTGTTTTGGGGGAAAATAAAATTAAATATTTGGCGCTAACAGCCCACACAGAGCCTTAAAGCTTAGCTTCTCCAACTACTGAGTGTGTAAAGTTAAATTTGAGTGAGTAACTTCTCATGACAAGTTGTTATCTTGGTCAGACTTTCGCAAGAGATAGGGCAGCGAACAAATTGGAAGGAATAAGGAAGATAACAAATTCAAGTTTGCTTAGCGAGTTAATCTTAAATGCGATGACGGGTGACGGAACCAGAAGAGGGACAAATACTTTTACTCTGTTTAAAATATGTCTTTGTTAAAATCAATCAAGGTAAACACAACTTGTTTCACTGACTGGGCTTAACTAATTATCTGGCCTACTAAAAAATATTCGAAGCTTCACCCGACCGCTTTCGGAACCACATTTAGCCGAACATTTTGGAGCCATAGAAAGGTCCTTCGAGATCATTGGAAAATCGATATTCACATATTTTAACATCTGTATGGAATTTTCCATCTATGTTTGACGTTCAAACCGTTAGCTGAATTGATCACGTTCAGATCGACGACAGACAAGCAAAGGTACTAGACCTCCTAGACATTTTACAATAGATTCTATGCTGTCAGAAACAAGTGAAGGACACCAGTGGTAACAATGCCAACTATACATAAGAACTGATTTGCAACTGATGTGCTGGGTTTCATTATTGCTTTCTACAATATGGCCTTGGTTTAATAAGAAAACAACAGGGTATGATGGAATCAAATAAGAGGTTCTCCATGCGAAGTAAAGAAGGCTGACATTGATTGGACATAGTTGGCAGTGAGACGACTGACGAGCTAGCAAGGAATCTGACATGAAACTGCCTCTCTGCAATATCAAAAAACGAGTGAAATACGAGATCAGAACGAAGGCCAATAACCACGTGTAAATCGTTAACGACTTGTGAAATTTCACAGTAATTGTGGCCGAATTATAACAAAATCACTTTAACAGTAAGACAGAGCTTCGCTGACTAAACTGGTAGGAGCTTTTACTAGTTCCAACTTTCGAAGAATCCATGAAATGAAATTACATCTCAAGGATGAAGAATTTTGTATAGGCTTCTCATGAGGACACACCTCACTATCTCAGTTTCTGCCCGTGTCTCTGTCACTCCAGGATATTCATTTAGAAGCATTCCCAAGTCTCACTTTCAATTTTTTGCAAGTTTCCAAGGACATCTGGATGGCTTAACAGCATTGGGCAACCACGAGATCAAAGATATCGCAATGGGTCCTTAAAAACCTGCGTTGATTCCTGAAGCCTACAGAAACCTACGAGGAATTTGGAAGGAAAATGTATGTATAATTTAAGGCTGTGACAAACAACCCTTTCCTGTCAGACAGAATGATTGAATCCAGCCCTCCAGATGACAAACACAGCCGAAGGCTGCTGGTGCTACTTACCAAGTAAAAACTTATCAGCCAAATTTGAAGTATGCCCGTTTTCTGCTTCTGAAGTATGTAAAACTATGAAAGTTACTTGATTGCTTCGAAATTAAAATTATTCTCGCAAAACTCTGTTATTTTTCTGTTTTTAAAGCATGTAGTGGAAGCTTTAATTACTAACTTTTTAAGCTGGACAGCGCCGCCTATCTAGTCAAAGAGTTGTCAGCAAAGCGGAAGAAATAGTCAGAACATGTCAATCGCATAGAAAACAATGCCCTAGAGGAAGAAGACTATACATGAAGTAACGCTAACTTTGGAAAGAGAGGCCAACCAAATTATGCTATGGAAGCGCTCTTAAAAGATAACTAAATTGAAAAAAAATCATAAGCCTCTTCCTTTAGCGAATTTCCTGGTAACAATAAAAAAAAACCCAACTCCCTAACCAATTTACTAGCCCAAATTTAATTTACATTCATTTTTCCTCAAGGTCCAGATGATGAAAAAATGCCAATATCCCTAAAATTACCCTAAGCCGACCCCCGAAAATCAGAGTTTTATTTTTCTTATCCCAAAAGTATCGCCCCACCGAACCCTTTATAGCTTTTTAACATTTTCCAATTTTCTAAATGAAAACAAAAAAGAGCACAAACTTTAGCTCAATGTCAAGGATAATGATAAACCGTAAAAAAAAAAAAACAAAAAAAGTTCCAAATGAGATTCTCTGCACTTTTTCTAATTTGAATACTTAAATTGTTTACCTCATTTCGGAAAGCAAACAATAAGGTACTACACCGAACAGCAACCTCTTGGTGGTTTTTTTTTTCGTTGTTTTCCTCTCTATCTTAAAACCGTCGTCAGTCGTCTTCAAGGATATCCGATTATTTTAACGAAATAGAGAAACCTACATAAAACCCCATCCCATTTGCACTATTAGATGTGCTAAATAATTATTCAACCATTGAGGCATTTCCATAAACATGTTCACCTGAAGGGATGTGCTCGAGTGACGTTATCCTATACGAATGTGAGAACATCTTAAATTAAATACAAACATTCAGGGACGCACACAACTCGACTTTAATGGCTTTCATAAAACATACAAACACACAAATGTCAGTTTTATTTTTTTTTTTATTTTCTTCTTTGCTGTCATTTCAAAAACGACGAAAGGACCATTTAAGATGTGGCAAAATGTATCATTTCTACATGAAGGGATATAATTTTCTTATTTGCATCTTTCCGGTCCTCCTCCGTCGTTTTTCGTTTGTTTTTTTTTTTTTGCCTAGTCTCAATTTCTATCTACAGTTCGCATCCTTGCACATCACAGCACAGAGTCCTAATGGAAATACATATGTACATATTTTAGACTCAGAGCCTTCTGTCTCATGCATTATTCGAAGGAGCTCTCTTTCTGCTGGTAACGACTAACGAGTTCTTGGATAATTTGAGAAATGTGCGTTGCTCTCTAGAGTAATTAAAAGGATACCTACTTCGTCGTATACTCGTCTGTGTCTGTGTATCACATTTTCTGAATGACATCCTACACACATATTGGTTGCAACAATATTATGTATTTATTAATATTCATGACTTCTGGATGACATGAAATTAATTATTTAGTTAACAATTTAAGGGCAGGATCAAATGACTTTTGCCACACGATGATGGCAGTTGTCGACAAATGCATTAATGGACAATTTATTGCAAGGATTGAGTTTTTTTTTTTTTTTGATTTGTCAAAGTCAGGGTCTACTACCGCTCGGAGGGCTTATCTTATGCATGACGTGAATAATAAAATGGAATTGAGTAGTAAAGCCTAATTAATGTTTTAGGTACTGCCGAGAAAATGTTTAGTTTGCATTTGGATTGACGACGACAGGAAGGAAAACATTTATACAGGATTATGTATATTTTCTGGAAATTAAAAGAGTTTTCTTATGTTGTTTAGGATTTATCTTAACGTGTCAGATTGAGATAGATACGTGTAATTAATTCATAAATTACAATCATTGCTGGGAGATTGCTAATACCATTCCGAATTGTTATCATGTCCTGAACAAGCTGGGCTTTGATTGATTTATCCTTTATGATGTTTTCGATTGATGGAATTGCTAATGTTATATGGTATCATGCTGGATGACGATATAAAAATAATAATCTTTTAATTATGAGAGTCAAATATACATCAATAGACGCAGTCAATACAACTTCTACCGCCGACGGAATAAGAGCGGGTCTGAAACAGAATAAGAAGCCGGGTGGAGGTATTCGGTTTGGAGAATTTAAATTGCTAGCGGAAAGCTGTGGTATGAAATTCACGGAAGATTAAAGTACTAACACATAAGTTTCGGTAATTGGTCTCTTTAATGGCCATGGAAGAACAAATTCACGAGTTAAAGTCGGCCACAAAGGAAGCAATGGTTTGGTTCAAATATTTGCCCCTAGCCACCGGGAAAGAGTTAAATAATCATAAAACAGTGTAAAACACCTACGTAAAGTCTCACGTTGGATATCAAACAATGTCTCAAGCATATGCAAAGTGAATAATTTGTGGGTGAAGTGGCTTAGTGGTTAAGTGCGTTGGGTCCCCGGTTTAAATCCGACCCGTACCACCTTACAGTTATAATTCCCTGAGTCTGACAAGCATCCAAGAGTAAGAACAGTCATGGGAAGCTACTCAAAAATAAATTGCCAGTCCGAAATTAACTCTAGGTCCTTTCCCTTCGCGTCAAAAAAGGCTATGTATGGGCGGATACGCCTAAAAGTTTTTAGGATTTTTTTTTAAAAAAAGTACTTAAGTGAACATCGACAGATTTGTGGAGATTTCATTTTTAGTTGGGACGAAGGAAGTGTATAACGGATTACGCGAAACAGGCTCAGTGTGTAAAGGATGATCTAGGATTTTCTTATTCCAGTTCCCAAATCTGCTGATGGCGACCATCGCATGTATCAAAATAGATTTGCATATACCTTTCAGGTAGAAAGAAGGAAGATTTAGAATAAAGAATTAAACAACCCAATCCAAACATGCACAGTGACTATGAAATGAAATTAAATTTAAGACTTAATATAAACATTAATTTCGGTTTAATATAACAATACAATAAATAATTGAGACTTAAAGCGTTAAATGGCTTAGGAGTGGAATAGTTGTGGATGGAGGATTATCTGAGGAAGGGGTTTTAAATGTGTTGGAGTAGTTAATTTTACGAACCATTCTTATCTACTCTTGGTAGTGTAGGCAGATCTTGGACGATGGATGGCACATAGTCTCACCCGGATGCTTTGACTTCTATGCGACAGGAACTGACTATATCAGAACAAAAGTCGGATGATTCCATAGCTTTAAGTGTAGCCTGGAGAACGCTGTAGATGGCGATCTCTTACAGATACCGATATGATCTGCATAAATGCAGTCGCGTATAGCAAAGCTGATAAATGAACATTGGTAAAAGGTGACCAGACTTGTAAGACATACTCAAGAAGAAGTGTCATAAAGGGTTTTTGTCAAGTAAGACTACGACATTTCATTCGATCCGCGTTTCACGGAGCAAAGAGCGCGGAAGTTGAGTTGCTCATAACTCATGCAACTGACATCTTAATAAACATTAAGCTCCAGAAGATTTGTAATCTGCTTAGAATCTTGAATGTCATTAGCGTTTATTTTGATGTCAGATTCAACAAGCAAAAGCCCAACAACATTAATGAATACTAGAAAAAGTAAAGGACCTAAGTGACTTCCTTGTGGAATCGCTGAGGTAAGAAGCACGTAATTTAACCCGTTCTCTTTTTTTTTTGACGATCAGTCCACTTCACTGCATCCCTATTGTTCTGCGCGTGGTGATCGCCGGTTCGAACTTAAACAAAAAATATGTGTTGGCCTCCTAGTCTCGTATCATTGCTAACTTGAGCAAATGAGAGGTTCATAAGGTCATTACACATATTAGTTTATTAAATAGGAAAAGAGTGAATTTTCTTTTAGCATCTTCAGACTACCGAGGTGAGAAGCTTAACTGCTGCACATGTTTCGGCTCTAACCTTTTTACCAGACAACACCTAAGTAAAGGTTTGTTGAGATCTTTCTACGGGCTTTATTTCAAGCCACGTCGGCAACACATTTAAATTCTTAGTGACGCTAAGACTTCAGCTAACTTCCATTGAATGGTATTAGGTACAAAGGGCTCACAAGAACTATAGTGCCTTACAAAAAAAAAAAACAGAAAACCAAAACAACCTTCTCACTGAGTATTCAAAATAAAGTCGCTAACAGTCATCATCCCTATCGAACCTTTTTTATTTCCCTTTTTTTTAATTCCATATGAGATTACTCATATTTCCAGTTATGATGAGAAGTAACATGAATATATATTTTTCTCCAATTCACTTAAGACCCGCCTTTGATAAAAAAATGAAAGGCCAACCAACCCATTCCACTCGTCCATAGAGAAAAACTAGAATATTCAAACTAAAAATAAAAAACTTTTTGCCAATGTGTCTTCGTTTCGCAAAACTTCGTTATCCTCTCTGTGACATCTAGCACGGTACATCTATTAAATTTCAAGGCTTTGCGCTCCTCATCTCATCTCACAGTCAGATTTATCGCCAAGACTTTGGCTCCCTGCTATTGCAAAAGGAGCACATTCTATTGCATATTTCATAAATTATTTCCACGAGCTCACAGAGTAAAAATAAAAATCTTTCTTTCTCCTCTCGTTGCTATGTTTTTCTTTGTATTTATGTTGGAATCTAGGCCGCGTATGAATTTTAATGACGTCAGACAAGCAGAGAGTATAAAAGTTCCATACGTTAAAGTTTTCTTTTTTTTTCATTAATAAGATCCACACATTTACCCGTGAGCCCACCCTTCAAAAACTTCCACTTAAAGTTGAATACATATTTACATACAGGCAGACATATGGGAGTTTGGATTGCTGCTTAGGATAAGCATTGGCAGCTGCTGCAAAACTGCACATTTTTTTTAGTTTTTTTGTATCCATGAAATGTGTGCTTAATTTGTAGGAAAATTAGTTTCATAGTTGTGTCGTCGTGGTTGGCAATTATAATGAGATCGCAACATTTTCCAAAATAAAAAAAAAATATATATCCAAGAAATCTCCATACAAAATTTGTTTCTATACTTTGCCCTCTTGTGCCATAAGCTGTATATCCTTGTGCTTGTCGCCAGACCTATTCATCTGGATTACAAGCATAAATTGCTACCCTAATTAGTGAAAGTTGCACTCCTAAATAAACCCCTAACTTGCCGTCATCGTCGTCGTCGTCGTTGTCATCGTCGTCGTCGTCGTCGCCGTCATCATCGAGTTTGCGGCTCCCAAAGTCACTTCAGCACAAGTCCTTTATCCTTGTAAGCATACATATTCTCTGCTGGTCTCTCGTCCCTCAAAGATGGAGACAAAGTTTAAAGTCTTTATCATCATCATACTTTATGTGTGTACATACTTGAACAAAAAAAAAGTAGGAAAATGGAGAAGGAAAACTACTTGGGCAAGTTTAAAGTCAGATGTAGATGGACGTTTGCTGTTACCCCGGAAGAAAGTCGATGAGAGTCATTATTCCAATGTCCTTCTGGTTCTTTATTACAAGAGTATGGAATTTTGTTTACCTTAGGGGCTATACCCCATCGTTGCGCAACCCGTTTTATAGTGAGCGCACTATGGAGACTATCTGCCAACAAACGAAGAGCGGACTCATTGAATGGGAAATTATTTCCTCTTTAATAGCTGACGCGTGGTTAAACTTGCAATAAGAAGGCGCACAGGTTCCAAGGCAAAGTGTATACACAGAGGAGACATTAATTATCCCCTCGGGACAAGTAGTGCTAGCCATTCAAATAGCTACGCTATTAGATGGCGGGAGTGGTCCTTCATTTACTTTTCTGTTAAAGTTTATGTAAGAGGTACGTTGTTTGTCTGCCACAAGGATAAGGGCACATTCGTAGGAATAGTAGCTATGCTATAATTCTTCCTGGAGAAACATAAACTGTCGTTTACAGTGTTTGTAGAAGATTTGTACAAAGTGCATATTGGCTTTTGGAATACTTTCTTTTTTTTCGACAACAATGTTAACTGGAAGCGGTTGTAGGATTGTATTGCCGGACGCGAGCGAATTTTTCGAAACTGGAAGACCATACTTTTTTAAATTCCAATTTTGTTGGCCAGTGTCCTTAGCACAGACAGTCTTTGTTCGAACTGAGCTGTAGAAACTCGTAAACAGGCTTATTGTGGTTCGATCGACATTTCGATGGCTCATATATCTTCGGCAGGATAATTTAGATCAGTTTAAATTCAAGGCTTAAAATAAGTCATTTCTTTCCTTTTTCCTGATCTCTTTAATAATTCGCCTACGCAATGTTGTTCTGCCACGCCCACATTTCGAGGCGCTTTTAATGAGCATGTTTTGATCGAAAAAATGGGCGTTTTATACAAATTTGTATGCACAAACAGCTGAACAGAGCGGTTTGGCCAGGCGAAAATAAAGGACTTTTTTTAAATCATTGCAAAGAAGATACCTTTGTTGTCCCTCTCCATTAGTCGAAGATTCTGCGGCCAGCGTTTTCTCCAGAATTAAATTAGCATGAATATTTCGTCAAATGTAGACTTACCGGGTCTAATACCGCTGTGTTATTGTCCTATCAGTCGGTTCTAATTATTAGGCATTAGTTTTGCAAAAGGAACTTTCAATATCATTAAAATGGAATGATAAAATCAAGCTCTAGTGAAAAATCAACTCTCTAAATAAGCTTAACTCGAAATAACCTATAAATATCAGAAGGACATAAGGACAAGACGTTTCAAAGAAATAATCCGCTCATTGAAGATGGCAGTACAAGCACGGACAGTACCGGACTTTCTCGAATTTTGGAATTTCTTATTCGATCAATCTTCGTTACTCCTGTTGTCATGCGAACTATTTTCATCTCAGCTGCTGTCAATTGTCTCCTCAACACTGTGAACCGTGTGTGATCGCCGGACTTAGGGCCTTCCTTTCAGCTTAGGGGACATTTTTCGGTCACAGAAGATGGCAAAGTTTACACCATGATTGAAGTCGTCATCTATGTCTGGAGCAGGTCGGCGTCGGGGTCAGAAATTGGGTCATTCCCCCTCAAAACATTCACCCAAAATTAAGTGCCCGTTGCAGGAAAGTTTAATTCTCGCTTATCGTAAACACAGAATAAGGTATTCTGTACTTTTGGGAACGTCAATTTTCCTTCAGTCAGATAATCGGAGATTTAAGACGCTTCCCTGATGCATAATGACTTTAATTGGGAACTATCTTCTGTTCGTAGGGTCGTTTGAAGTCCCAAAGTAGGTGTTAGCCAGTTCGTTAATCTTTATTGCTGTCCTCAATTATCTGCTTGAGGAAATTGTACGGAATAGACCATTAAAAGTACATCAGCTTTTCTTTGAAGAAACAGGTGACGGGCGGACATGGGCACATGGGCGTTACTTTTGATTCTGATAACTTAAGTAACTTTTAGGAGTCTAAGATCACTATAAACGGGCGTTACAAATTTTGTGTAAATCTCTAAAATGTTCTCAGCGCAAGAACGCTCGAAATGCTGGTCTGTGGTCCAGAGGGACAATTTCTCAAAGAGAGTCTCCTAGGGCCATAGAAACCCTGCAAGGAAAGGAAAAGCGATGACCAGGTGTCAAGAGTTGAAGATAAAGCTAGTGGAAGCCCAAAAATTACCACTAAGAGCCTTTAAATGGTCATTTGGTGTAGCTTCAGCGTCTGATATTGGCAAATCCGAGGTATATGTAATCCACCATACGTTAACCCGATGTGGGTGGAAAAAGCTGATGATCATTTTTACTCCTACAAAATCTGTGAACGACAGTTTCCTAGGCCGTTCCATCAGACATCATACCCCATTTACAGGTCTAGTACGAAACTTTAGCACGCATGTTAGAACATTCCTCTTATAACCGATTCTAGCTACATACATACCTACCTATGTGTGTGTGTTAAAGAAAATTAAAAACCTTTGACAGGCCCACTTACATTGTATAAAAAAAAAAACTCCTCCCCCCAATGTTTTTTCAACAAATGAAGATAGGTAATTCTTCACATTTTCAAAGCTTTGTAATGCAAAGCTGAATACCCTCTTGTTATCTATATCTTTCCCTTTCGACTTTCCATTATATCCTGAGAGAGGACGCACTCTACCACTCACCATTTTACAACTCTTCAAAAGAAAAACTCACCCTGCACATTGTCCCTTGAAAGGATCCTTGTAATTGCTAAAGCGATTCAACTTAAATTGCTAACAAAACACAGAAAATCCCAATTAATTAAAACGTAATTACATCCTTGGCGATAATGAAGTACCATACAGACAAATGAAGTCAAACAACATTGAGAGGTTTGTTTAAAATTCACTTCAAACTCAATTTTCTCAATAATTGCTTTCGAGCACTACAATCATCGATGGTGTTAAGTTCATCCCCATACCACTCCGTTACCGTTTCCGTTTCCGTCCCCATCAACATAACCATTATCATCACTTGAACGAAATTTTATGCAAATGACATAATGACGTTCATTTTCGTGTACGCGCTGCTAATAGCAGTCATTTTCATTGTGCATTCTCGGATACAGGAAGTATCAAAATATCATCGAAATGGGTAACACCGCCCCCCCCCCCCCCGCCGAACTACTTAAATCCTCTTCGATTTTTTGTTCTTGTTGTTTTGCATTGCATTTTGGCCACAAAAGCAACCCATTATTATCTAGTGAAGTGTACACTTTAAGCAACAGTTATGGCTCACGATACATTAACCTTTCGCCAGATTATAAGCTCCAAGGATGATGCAGTCATCCCTTTGACCTGATGTTATAGTCCACGAATACATATATGTACAATGTATATGCGCTTAAATGTAATAAACTGCGAGGGGTTGTTTGTCTAGTAACAGATATTGTGTGTGTATCGCCGCGCAGCAGAATGCAATAAAAGGATAAAGACACAAGAAGAAGAAGAAAAAAACAGAGGTAATAAATCTGCACACCTCTACTCTGGTGGCGCTGTTAAGTACCTATATATTTTCGTACTTTAAGGACTCTCAGACTCTCATGTGAGTGGTGATGATAACTAGTGTCGTTTCCTTGGCAGCCAAAGCCATAATCAATAAACCATTTTACACCACACTCCAAGGAGGAACACAAATAAACTTCCTACACTGTAATTAACGAATAAGGACTTGTCTCGGCTTTCTTAGTTCTTAGCCTTTAATTAGCCTAATTGTTTTGGTTCCATATTATCATTATTTTTTTTTTTTCTCTATTTTATCGATTTTCTTATTTTCCTGTGGAAAGGACATTCTCATCTTTGGCGTCTAGTGTATCAAATGACGATAGGAAGAAACTTCGTTTGTTCACTTCTGATTGTGGTATTTTATTTCTTTGTTTGGTTGTCTTAGTCCTTGTAGCGAGGATTAGTGTGTTAATTGAAATGGAATCCTGATGGTAAACTGAAAATCATTTTTTTTTCTTCTTTAATATGGAGAAAGTGATTTTGATTTGGGAAATTGATGGTGATGGTAATAAAAATATCGATTACATTCTCGCCTTGTGGTGTACAAAATTATTATTATTCTTGCACCGATTAAGATTTGATTTATTTGCAATTTTCTTCGCAAGGATTTCGGAGAATGGTGAAATTTGGTAATTGCTTTTTATATGATTGTTTCCGGGGGGAGAATTGGGGGGGGGGGGGTTACGGTTGAAACCTTGGCAAATATGGCAAACTCGTAAAATTTTGATCAATAAAAGTCAGGAAATTAAGACGCAACAACAAAGCTATTCGGCGAAATTACTTGTGTTGGAAACCCATCTGAAACGTTTGGCAATTTAATAAATGGCTTTCATGTACTAAAATATGGTAAACTGGTTCTTGTAGCTGAAGGACCATATTTAAGTTAATGGTTTTTTATAAATTGAAATGTGACGTTTATGACGTTTTGATTTGTGAGCTGGAAGAGCCATGAATTTGACAGGTTGGCATGTATACTTGGAACCGCTTGGATAAAGCAAATATGCGTATTTTTTGGGGCTTAAACGATACGCGTTCTCTTCAAAAACATCAGTGCATACACCGAGATCTTCGACCGGCAGCTGTGTCCCAGACAGGGACCCTTCACGGGCCTGGAGCCGGATAAGTAAGTAACATACACCAAGTGCTGCTGATGGTACACTGGCGCTTTTCCAAGCACGTAATTAAGAACTGTCATTAAAGTACGTCGGACGCTTATCAGACCTGTCTTGCAACTGCTAAAGAAACAATTATATGACCAAACTAAACATTCCGCAATTCAGCATAGTCTGGTTCAAGTTTATGAGATAAGCCAAAGCGATCAGCCAGAACTATGAATCCTACTCTCAAAAATCCTAGAACTTAAAATGATCTGCGCGGAAACAGACAAATCCCCAAAAAAATTTTTACTTCAACAATGGTTTTCCCAGGAAAATCCTTAGTAGAATGGGACTTGTTATATACAGACCAAACCTGAAGAACGCAATAGCCCAATGAAAAATAGGTGCCGTGACTAAGGCCAAATTCTAGCATTTGGTATTTTGACACTTTGATAAATACGTCAAGCAAAAACCCATACATTCACGGATAGTAAAAAAAAAGAAAAAAAATTGGAAGTGAACGCCGCAAACAGGACCCAAAGCCTAGTGTCTCCAGCAATTTTAGATGCGAAGATATATTTTTGGACATGAATGGAAGGGATCTAGAGTTTTAAGCCGATTCAGAACGGCAATTTTTATTTTTAAGAAGCGGTTTTTTTTTCTTGTCAGACTTTCGCAAGAGGTGGGGCAGCGAATAAAAACTTTTAGGTGGTACGGGTCGGATTTGTACCGAGAGCCCGTCGCTTAGTAGTCCAATGCACTTAATCACTAAGCAACTGCACCCACTACACACGGACAGTTAATAAGCTGTATAAGTGGCTTTAGCGCCCTTAATAACTTAGCTTAAGGAACATGTCAATAATTTTTTATAGGTCCATGTGCCTTCGAATTAAGGCGACAGGTCTGCAACGCTTGCCTAGTAAACACCGACTTGGATTGTCAACTCCGCGGTGAGCTCGGGGAGCATCCTTCTTTTGTCCTTGCTTGTATGTAGGTTTCTAGAACTTCAATTTTTGGAGTCACCAGTAACAGATCCCTTGGTTCTCAATTCATAATTAATGAAAATGCTCTCTTCTTCTAATAGCATTTGTTTTCTCATAGCACCTCGCTGCTGCGGCACCTTGATGCATGTGTTTTTTGTGTGGTTTATATGTGGAGCAGGGATCTCATTTCACGACTCGATTTAATGCCTTTATTCCTTTGGATTTTTGGGTGAATTATGAAAGCGTGGCATGGAGTGTCAGCCCTACATATAGATGCTTCTGAAAGTGCGTATTTTACACCAGCCGGCCATCAAGTCGCCTCAGTGCGTTGCTATGCGAGATGTGTCCTTACGTTCCACAGATTTGTATTCTTATCAAATTTGCAAGGAACATTTCACCAGCAAAATAGTACGTATAGTACGCGCCAGTAGCCGCAAACATTGTACTTTGCATTTAAAAAAAAAAAACTGTTAGCTTTGCTTACCAAACAACCCTCTATATTCACTCATCAAACTCAAGAATTCCTCCACTTTTCTCTAGAAAAAAGGAAAAAAATACTTTCCCCTTTGGCTTGAATTAAACGAACATCATCAATTTCTACAGTAAATCAAGGTAGAACAGAAACCTCATGGTTCTGCAGCAAAAAAAAAAATTAACAAATTAAACTTTCCAAAAAACTTTTCTAATTCTCAACTAACTGAGAACTTTCACACACACACATACACACTCCCACTCGTCTATTAGTAAAGAGATATCCATGTTACATTCTAAACGATAAATATCAATTCCAATTGTTGTCGTTTGATGGGCCTAAAAAGGGACAACAAAATCGATACAAAATCGATCACGTACTTTTGCCATTTAACTTTGTCAAAGAATACTCAAAAATTCCCCAAAGGATTGTGCAGTCTCGATGAGAAAAATAATCCTACTACGGGGTAATTGAAATTGATATAACGAAACCAATTTCAGCATTCCAAAGTGTTTTTCTTTTTTTTCATGCGACGAGTCTTCCCTTTAAATCAAAGGCACTATCGCAACTCGAAAGAGATAGGAAAAAGGTATGAATTTCAATTTACCATGCGACCGGACGAACATAGCCGAAACTAAACCAGCAGTACCGAATAGAATTCAATAATTTGTATGAAAGTTTGTGAGAGTACAGCATTTAATGGATTGGGGTGGGATGGGGCTGAATTGTATTCTCATTCGATCGTCCTTTTTGTTCAAGCAATAAACTGAGAGAGAAAAAAAAAGATGTTAGATTTCTCTTGCCACCTAAGGGCTGTAGTTTTATTTTCTTTATTTTTCATCTCTTAAAAGCGAAGAGGTCCTGTGTTCGTAAAGCATTCATCATCTGTGCTCAATTTATTGCTCTGAAAATGTTGGGGATGGATATATATGAGTTATGGGTGGGTGCTGGTGGGTGTATCTTTGCTAGTGTATCTTTGTGTGTTTAGTGTTTTTTTTTTTCTGCTGCTTCGAGCTGTGTCAAGAAAAATATTGACTTTGAAGTTACTGCACAAGCATAAGTGGGTGGAGGACATGAGAGAAACAAGCACAACAGGACGATGAAGGAAAAGATCGTCGTTTTTATTTACATATTGTTGGCGCAGTGGAAGTGAGTTCTGTTTGGCAAATGAAATAGGAAGGAAGTGTGTTAGTGTTACTAGTACACTGCAGCAGTTTCATTGCACAGGGTTTATTTGTGAAGAGAAAGCTAGGAAGTCAAGTTGGAACAGTTGGTTTGAAGTCCTCTTCTTTTAGGGATTTATGCGCTTTTATCGAAGGATTTCCGTTTATTTCTTTGTAGAGTGTGATTATGTTGTTGTGAACTTTTCTGTGGGTTGTCAGAGTGAGCACAGTTGCTTCGAGCGGGAACATTTTTGAGAACATAAAACATTTCTGTTATTTCCTTTTGAAAATAGTTGTTGATTAAGTAGTGGTGGAAGGCAAAATAGCTTTGGCAATGTATTCCTTTGAAATTTAGAATGACATTCCGACTATCTTTGTGGCCCGTGCAGGGGAGTGCTGAGGATATCCTCGTAGTACTCAGATAAACAGCGCTTGTTGTAAAAGGTCACAACATACTTTCGATTGGTCTGAATTAGCCTAATTCGGGAGTTCTGTCAATAATTTTTGAGGTCGACAAACGCACCAGTATTTGTCAGACTTTTCAGTAATGGTTCATCGTATTTTAAAGCGAAGGTCCTCTTTTTTCCCGTGTAGTGGATGGAGAACCTTTTTTTAAACACGAATGGTAGCAATCCACAGACGTTGCTAAAAAAAATTACTGTCTGTTTTGGAAACTTTGCATTGAAAGAGAGATGAGTAATCCGTTTGTCGGAGTTTGATCTGTTTTCGAGTTTCACGAATTTTCACCACCTTTTCCATTCTCGTTTCAATTTGTGGTAAACCTTGAACTTTGTTTACTGATAGAGTTTAAAGCACGACTGCGAGGCACAAACAGTTCTTTTCTTCCCTAGAACATTGTTGACGAAACAAACAAAGTGGGTATTGGAACCAAGCAGCGCAATATACTGAAATGCTTATCAGAAACTACTTTTCGCAAACTGCCCTGAAACATTCTTTAAAGCTGTCAGCAATCGGTGAATTCTTCAATGCCAAAATAAAGGGTTTCCAGCTGGGATTTGATAACTTTGAAGTTTTACTGTGAAAGCACTATTATACCAATGACCAAACTGTCAATGTCAAAACATTCAGCAAAAACAACATTTTCTTCCACAAAAACAAATTGGGACTTTTATTTTCGTTACTAAAACTAACCGTCACGTTACAGTCAATGGAGATCGCTACAGAGACATGTTGCAATGTTCTTTCTTTGCTTAATTGCATGGACTAGACATTAATGATATGTGGTTTCAAAAAGACGATGCCACAAGCAACACAGCGGGTGTAACAATCGACTTATTGAAAACTGAATTCAAAGAAGGTGTTACTCGTATATCGAGAAATGGTCCTGTCGATTGGACAGATTTTTTTTACGGGGCTACATTAAATCATTGTTCTACGCCAACAAGCCAGCGTTGTAGAGGACTTTCCAAAATTGGATCCAACTTGGTGCGTTTTATTTAAAAATTCCTGGTCATGAAAAATAAATTCACCTATGGAATTTTTTTGATTTTCCCAATATAAGATACAAGATAAATGGCACAAGGCTCGTCCACGAGTCAACGCATTCTCTGAAACTCCAAACTCATTCAATAAATTCACGAATAAATGAAAACAAGTGGAAAAGTCTAAATGAATTCATATACCGATGAACAAATAATGAATGCAATCACTTAAGTGCAAAATTAATAGTGACCGTTTTAATATTTTTATTTTATCACCAAACGAATTCAATGAATGCAATCATAAAATTTAATTCACAAAAGAATGCATACCAAAACTGATTGCATTATTTGACAACTCTTGCAACCTTCACCAATAAACCAATTTTTTTTTTTTTTACGAAAACATTTTAAAAATGTAAAATTCCCCCAAAGGATTTAAAAATAAAAACAAGCAAATAAATTGAAAGGCAAAAACAAATTAAACACATTTCCTCATAGGACTAAAATATTCCATTAAATTCTATACGTCCATATAAAAAAATAAATAATAAAACAACCATTGGTGTTACCTTCCGTTTAATTAGTTTTAAAAGCCCCGAACTTTCAGTGGTCCGGGGTATTTAATAAATAAAGTAAAATAAAATCAATTTAACAACCACTCAACCATTCAACCGAAATCCTTTTAATTAAATCATAGCTTTACCCAAAACTCATTCCTTTTCTCTCTCTCAACAGAGTAACAATAAACCAAACAAAAAAAAAAAGGCAATCGCTGAAATTTTACCCGCCACAAAGCAACTAATTCCCGCATTGCAGGATTTTTTGACAAGGACTAATCGATTGTACAATACCTTAACACGAATAATTTTAAATCTTCCATCTTAAATGTGAATTGTTTTATAAATTTACCAGAAGAATACCAGAGCCTTGAAATACCCATACAGGCAGGGGGGAAAAAACGGCATCTAAGACATTAATACCCCTTGACATATTTATTATAATTTCTTTTGGGGCATTAAACCAATTTATGCGCCACCCATGTTCTCCTTTTGGTTGTAGTCTCATGGAGGCGCAACATATACAACTGCCAAAAGCCTAATCTAACAAAGACGTGGCATGAGAACGAGAGACAGACCAAGTTTCTCTTCTTGCCTGACTTAATTCATATTCATAAACCATCCTTTTGGTACCGCTGTTGCTCATGCTACACGCTCATCGTCCAAGTGCGTGGAAAGGAAATGAAAATTGCGAGTTTTCCTTTTTCTTGGCGAACATGAAATTAATTTTCGAGACGAAAACTTATCATTAAAGTTATCCTATCCCCGGCCCGAGGGATTAAATTGAATCCTTGATAGTATTGCTCATCTGAGTAACAAATGTCCGTTGGTGGAGATGGTGGAGATTTGTGAACGAAATGACATACGCTGAGGCAATAACAGATCTGAATGACGGCAAGGGGATGGGGTTGGCATACGCCCACGCCTACACCAAATGGGCCGCCTTGAAGTCTGTTTATGTCAGTCAGGAGGGACCGTTGATATATGTGTGTGTGTATGGACGGTGATACGATGTCCACGTGAGACTATAAAACTGTCATTCGCCCTACTTATTGCACTCGATCCTACTCTCTCGAAGGTCTCTGCTTAAAGTGCCAAGTTCGATGTTGTCGTGCGGCGAATTACAAGTCAAGAGAGATATTTTTCTATGCTAATTTGTGTGCAAGAAATTTTCCCCAAAGTGGACACCGACGCACAGTGGAGGTTTGGGCGCAGCAGGGTGAGAGATTTATGGCTGCTCTGGTAGGCAGAAGGCCGTAAATTTTCGTACATCATTCTCAATATGAATGGCGATTAGGAATAAATTTACTTTGGTGGCAGTTTAATGGGTGCCTTGTAGTAAGCTGACGTCTATGTTTTGGTATAAAAGTTATGTTTTAGCAAGAGTCTCATAGACAAGACGTGGCTTAAGAATACATATGTATGCATGTATCCTATTTGCCGGAGGATCAAATTTAGGTTTTATGCGTTGTTAGAGTAGTAATTGATTTATTTGTTTTTGTTTCGATGACTGATTGGGTATTACGTTGTTTTTTTTTTCTTACCCAAAAAGGACCTTGGACAATGACAGATATGTATATAGTATATCCATTTTATTGACAGTAATTCGCCTTTGATGGTGATTGATTCTTAGAGCTTGATTTAAGTGGAATATCCTACAAGTTCTTATTACGGCTGGAGAGCTGGTAAGATATATGAGAAGTGACTCTCTTTCCAATATGACGATATTCAAAGGAATGGACCTGTATTAACGTGGTTTGAAACACATTCAAGTATTTTTCCATTTATTTTATCATATCGCATCTGCATTTACGTGGTTTATGAATTTATCTTTAAATCGAAGGTTTAATTGATACAACCACTTGGAACCACCATAAGCAAGCACACCTTTTAGGTTAGGATTTGCTGATAACTTACGTTCATGCCAAAAATATGGCTTTGAACTCACAATAGGCTGGCAATATCAAACTGTGGAGCAAGAAAGCGATTCCTCATTCCTTTCTCGCAACACTGTGCACGTATCCTATACGACGGATATCAGTACTGAAGCACGTGGACTACTGCGAAACTATGGGCTTTACTCGAAATCCAAAGTTTGTGTCTTTCAGGCAGAGATTTGGACCAATGTCGAGACCTGCCGGCACATTTAAGAATTTTGGTCAGTGGTAAAAAACAATTAGATCAAAGCTGTTGATCGGACTAAGCCCTAACGATATTTGCACACTTACAGCAACCCTTATCAGACCTAGCACTGTGCGATAGAGGTGCGGCAAAGCTTGATATGATGCATAGAAAACACTGCAGAAGCTGGAGAAATAAAAGCCATACCACATTTTCACCACAGACTAATTCCTCAAAAAACACTTTTATCTAGAGGATTTTTCAATGCAGAGCTAAAGAAACTTTTGGGGGTGATTTGCAAGCAAGCAAGAGTACTTTATGGCGGTTACTTTATACAATCAGCTTGCAATGAGAGTTGTTCCAATTGTTATCCTTCAGTATCTGTCAGAGCTACCACATCCAGCTGTCAAAATATTAAGCAAGGTTTGCCATTTTATTATAGATCGTTTTACGCTTTGCCGAACGTGCAAAAATTAATAAAAAATAATATCCAAATTCCGTCTCAGTGACGAATACGCAGCGTGAATTTCATCGTGAGGTCGGTCGTCATTAGAGCTCCAGTGTGGAGGCAATTCATCGCAACGTGGTAAAGTTGGACCTTAACCCAACAATCAGACAGAGATTGGTGCGAAACGAAGAAAACATATAAAACATGTGTCCCCGATCGGCTGAATTGGGCATCGCCAGAGAGTCAACCTACATCCGTATGAAATTGTGCTGACGCAAGAATTAAAGCCGGACGACCACAGGCAACGACGTTAGTTCGCTAATTGGACGCTGGAAATGTTTGGTCGAGATCTGGATTTTGTGCCAACAATATTTTTCTTGAACGAGGCCCAAGCAAAATTGCGGTTATGAGAGTGAACGCAATCCGCAAATTTATTTTCCTGTTCTTATCTGGTCGCCATATACATAGTTTCCTTATTCGGACACATTGACTCAAGTGAATGTAATTAAGTGGCAGCCAGAAACGACAAAGACATCAAAATAACTTATCTTACATAAAGCTCAAGATTCCCAGCTTCCCAGATTTCACTTACAGAACAAACTTTAGGGCCCAACACCTCTTTTGAACCAATAAAAGGTACTTTCGTGGAAAATAAGAGATTTTTGTTATGATTCAATTCTTTGGATAGAGAAAGACAAAAGGTAAACATTGACATGGAAAAAGTTTCAACCTTTAACCAACTTTATTTGAACTGTCATTTGAGCGAAAGCAAAGCGTCATTGGAATCGACATCCTGCAAATTAAGTCCTCCTCATTTTCAAATTGATACATCTAATCCATTTCCCTGCCACTATACCTTCAAAGTTCTGACAAATGATTCTCGATATCATTCGAGGTGTTTTACGATTCATCAACATGACCCAAATAATAACATTAGCATGAGGATATCCTCGCACAAATCTCACTTTTTGCCTGGACAATGAATCATTCTTATCATTCCCCGTTGCCTAATCCTAAATCCCAACAACAGGTGAAGACCAGCAACACCACCTCACTCACAACAACTTCTCCTGTCAGATTTAATGTTGGTTTTATCCTATTTTATCCCAGATTACATCTGGTAATCATCCATCAGTCATGGAAATTAACTTTTTAGAATGAGTAAATTGCACTCCCTCCGCATTAATGCCGCACACTAATTTATTTTCCCATTCTGTATGTACGCACACAACTTAACTAATGATACCAAAAATATCAATGCCAACACGAGTCTACTTTTAATGACATCTGTTCGCAGACAACAGCATGACAGCAAATATAAAATCATCAACCAACATTACACGATTTATTACCGAGTTATCTAACATAAAACCAAAAAAAAAAAAAATAATAATAATAATTAATCACAGCTGAAAACACACACAGTGGTAGTGAAATTGGATTTTCCCTCATACTATCATTTGGTTATCTTCATTGTGCAGCAGTCATGCACCCGGTTTTGCATTGCCACCGAAAAAGGTTTCATAAATGGTTATTTCATTAGAATAATGCATGTCCAACCGACATTACCATCGCCAAGGAAAGCTCGACTCGCAAAAAAGTGTTGAAGGGATAACGAAAACCACCAGATTTCCCAGATGTTGCACATACTCTGGCCACCATACTGCTGTGTACGTATACTCTGCACTCACTGCTCATATTTTGCGCGATTAAAAACGGAGATAACAGGTGACGTCAGATGAACCAAAACAAAAAAAAAACAGACGAAACCAAACCAGGACTCTGGTGTTAGCTAGATGCTTTTCCTCCTCTTCTCCGGTCAAATCCCGTGCTACAATGCAACATTCATTTCATTCATTCAGCAGTATACTGGCGCAATCCATTTCCGTTTTTTTGCAGTGTCCTTCTACTCTGTCCTCTTAAATGCATGCATCCAGCGAAAAAAAAAAAAAACAAAAAACACAAAAAAGTAGAAAGAATAATGTGCTCAACGTACAATTTATTCTGAAAAAATGTGACAGAATGGGATCAGGATGCGGTTGCAGTTTTCACAAAAAAAAAATGAAAAACTCCCCAAGTAGAGGAGGAAGATGAATATTTTTTTTTCCTTAAGAATATTGTCCTTTAAAAAAAAAAACGGAAAATGGAAACTAGGCAGCATTTAAAATTTATTAATTTACACGAAGAAGGATAAATTATTTATTCCGCATTTCGCCCATAAGGTTTGTAGGTCAAATTCATTTTTTTTTGTCCATTAATTTCTTTCGGGAAATAATTATTATTTCATTTTTTTTTGCGCTGAACTTATTATGGATTAAAGTTTGTTTTTTTTTTTTTTTTGAAAATAATTAAGGCGATTGTTTGTACATACCTCGCCTCTTCCGCCAGAGCCTTCGATACTCTCGTCATCGATGTATATTTCATCCCTAGGTGTGCCACTACTCGATGAAGCTACGGGCGATGAGGGTGATGGCGAAGGTTGAACAGTCTTCTGAAAATTAAAAAAAAATATTAATTACATTTTTAATATATGAAATTTTAAAAAGCGTAGGTCCTTGCAATATGTATAAAAGCAAACTGGCTAAAGGTGAAAAACTTATTAAATGTCGTTCGTTGTCTACACATTGAATTTATTAAAGAAAATTAATCAAAAATTTATTATTTCAGTGAAAAATAGTAAAAATGGTCTCTTGCTTTACAAAAATAAGTTTATAAGAAGGTTTGAGTAATAAATGCGAACTCATTTTTAAATCACTCAGGCTCGTTAGCTGATACTATCATAAAATCTGTTTCATAACATTTTTAGGTACAACTTGGCCACTTTAAATGCCAAAATGCAATAAAATAATTCCGACTTAGGGTAATTTTTAATTCCAGTAACTAGAATAACATATTCTTTATGTGGAGCATAACCCGTTTTGAGTTGTGGTATCCGGCCTGTTTGCTGATTATGATTTTCAAAGTGATTTTACGAATTTGGATATAAAGGGTGTTTTTTTTAATGTATAGAACTTGAAGAACTAGACGTAAAGGTTGGTGAATTAATTAGTCCGTACTAATGCTGGCCAGAACATTACAGTCAATTTTGACCGCTATAGAGCCATGATTACTGACTTTTTCGTTCATCAATTGAACAGCCATGATGTACAGGAGCTATGGTGTCAAAAAGACGGCGCAACACGTCACACAGCTCGTGCCACAATTGATTTATTGAAGGAAACTTTTGGCAACCGCATAGTTTCACGTTTCGGACCCGTGAATTGGCATTTAAGATTGTGCGATTTAAAGCCGCTTGACTATTTTCTGTAGGGATTTGTGAACTCGCTAAAAACGATTGACCACTTTGAGGACAATATTTGCCGCGTTATTGCCGATATACGGCCACAAGTGTTGGGAAAATTGGACCTCCAGATCTACGTCCAAACCAGCCATGGCGGTCATATGCCAAAAATCATATTTAAATTATAATTATCTTTCTAATAAAGTAAATTTCATGCCAAATTAAAAAAGTTCTATACCTCTAAAAAAAAAACCTTTCATAAATGGAGTTCCCGAAATAATGCGGTTGCTAGTCCGCAACATGACATTGGGAATGTCAATCCTAAAATGTGAATCGGCTGTTTGATGGAACGCAAATACGTCATTGCTTGTTTCTCTAAGCTCAAAAGTACGGTATATTTAAGTTGCATAGGGGCATTTCCCAGTACAAATGGCTGTTCTCTATATAAGCTTCGACTTATAGATTATTTTATCATGCCAGCTTAAGAGTTGCTGTCATTCACCTTAGAAAAGAGCACCCTCCCACTGCAATTTCTATGATACTCCCCACCCTTCTGTTCCATCTGATCTGATTTCCGAAGTAGACTTTTATCAAGTCAAAGAATATTTTCCGGCGGAATCTGGTCAAGGGGAGGGATGTAAACGTATTTATATAGGTAATTGCGGCTGAACTCTACCTGTCTTCCAAAGATATCCTTATGATTCTAATTCATCCAATGGTTTCTAACTGCAATGACAACCAAGCTGCACTTAAGGCCTAACTTAAAACTTTAAGCACTTCTAAGTAAAGCTTGGTGGGGAGGGCTCTATGTAATATCACCCAAAGCCATTACATTTGCAAACATTCGATTTAAATCGGTTGAAGTCTGACATGGGTATCTCTTACAAGTTACCCAAGCTGTCAAAGAACCTCGGGAACTGGGCACTGGCAAAACATATATCCCACTGATTCAATATCCACTTCATCCCTGTAGCTTCTGCCGAAGTCGTAGCCTTTTAGTAATCTCTCCAGTGATGCAGTCACCTGTCAAACGACGTTAAGAGTCAAGTGACGACAAGCTCCCGGATTTCGTTGCCATTTAAGAAAACTAGGGGTTTCGATCTCTTACAATCGATGGCGGGCCATAGGCTACGGGCATTTCAAAGCTGCATTTGGCCAACCGAGCTGAAGACTCCGACGTGTCCAAGACCCAGCAGGTTTGTGCTGAGTAATGGCTGATTTCTCCAAGTGCCAAAAGGTATGCTTTGATACACTTTGTGGTTATCAGACTTCTAAGTTTGTCCTTCAACTCGAAAACTCTTTGAACTCGGTCGGAAGACTTAAAACACGCTCAATCTTCTTTCAGATTCGAGTAATACTGAAATCAGTACTCAGTGCTCGGGTGAAAGTAAACCGTAGAAAATTAACACGGCGTCGGCATCTTTTCTCTTCTATTCCACTTTATGCCTTATTACAACGTTCTTTAGCTTATTAACTCTTTCTGGCTTCTTTTCTCAAGATAATGAGTTCCGCCAATTTGTGCAATAAATTTCTGCCACTGTGCGCCATGTGACAGCGCTCAGTAAAGATAATTTTCTTTGAAGAATCGTCAAGTTAGGTTTGCTAGTGCATCCAATTGGCGAATGCACGGAGTCGGAATATGGATTCGATTCCATCTGAACTGAATCGTGCACATTTCGTCGTAAATTTCGGCACGCACTGATAATCTTCAGTTTCTTGGAATTTGTGAATTACATTTAAAATTGCACGCGCAGCTGGTAGCTTACTAACAGTTAAACTGTATAACACGTAATCCGCGATATGCGCGAACCAGAACTATTTTTAGCTACTACGGGTCTACGGGTCGCTTAACAGAAAAAATATCACCACAACGAAAAATATCAGTAACGATTGTTCTTGATCGCGGTTCTGCTGTGGGGTGGTGGGTGCAGATACACAATGAAAATAGTTTTTTTGTTGCAGCTGAATGACAGATTTTCATCAACAGCGAAACCGATTCTCTACTCTACGAAAAAGCGCAGATGGCTGATCAGACGCAGCAGTAAAGATTAGCTTTGGTTTGTGTTTAAGTAGATTTGTTACAGCCACACTCACATGAGGCGCATTAATTTTTCTTCAATTAACACAATTACTGACTCTATCAAAGGCTTTAGGAAAATCCATAAAAATAAAATCGCTTTGACATTAATTTTTCATGCGTTTTTAGGCAGAACTTTGTAAAAAGATTAAGATTACTTGCCCTTTACCGACCATGGACACATCCATGCTGATAGTCAGATATATTATGCCTGAAAGCACTATACAATTCCGACTTTACAATAGACCAAAAAATCCTAGGAATCATCCAGTTTTACAAATAGGAGTGTTGACAGAAAATTTCCATCCATCAAGGAACTCCCCACTAGCAAGAGACGTATTAAATGTGATATATAGAGCCGGCCAAATAACTTTTTTTTTTTAAACAGGGCGCAAAACATCGGGTGTAACTTCGGCTGTGTGGCACGTAGCGCCGTCCTGTTGAAACCAAATGTTGCCAATATCCTCCTCTTCAATTTTTGTAAACAAAAATTCGTTCAACATGGCCCGATAACGATCGCCATTGACTGTAACGGCCACTCCTTGGTCATTTAAAAATAAATATTTAAAAATGGCCCAATTATACCCAAATATTTCCCAGCGTTATTCAAGCGTATACACAACCATATTCGTTCAGCGGAAGGATAAAACTAATTATCTGTCAAATCAGACATGAGCTAAGTGTTACCATTCGCGAAATAAGCACTAGTTGAAAAAAACTAGTGCTTATTTCGCGAATTAAAATTAAAAACGTTACATTGATTTACTTAGGTTCCCCGCCTTTCGAAGAAAGATGAGAAGGAACTTCAGTGACTCACCGCATGCAGGATCGATTTGGTGTTGCTTAAGCCCAACATATTTAAGTGTTCAGCAGAAGCTGGGTGGCCTTCAAGCAGCCTGCAGTCGATTCTCCTAATAGATAGAAGAAAAGATGCAGACTTTCTTCAAATGTCCGTGCGCAATAGTTTGGTCTGTCTACATCCACTGCTACACTGCATTCGCGCCACCGAATCTTGTGCTCACGAAAAACCCAAGCGTCAATGGAAGTCATGACTAATGATGTAGGCAGACCCAACACGGGTTGGAGTCCTCATAAAGCTTGTTCTGAACCTTGCCTAGCACGCTCATCCGGAATCTCGTTTCTCTGGATGCCAGTGTGACCTGGTACCCAGACAAGATTTGGTCTTCCGACCAAATTCAGAGAAAGCTTGAGTTCTAGCACTTACTTGGAAGAGGTAAGGGGGTTTAGCAGCGCTAAATGGTACACATGTATTTAAATCATTAAATCAGTAAATCAACAGTCTAAAGTAAGACCCACCGACAAATGGTCACACTATCGTCACGAGTCCGTCTCCGGGAGTACCAATTTTCCGGAAGAAGAAAATTTCTTCAGAAAAGATGCCGAACACGGTTCTGGGCTGAGATCAACACCGACATTAAACTCGCCATTTTTAGTTTTATTTTTGTCTAAGATAGATAACTTGAAAGGCTTTGATACCTTGAAAAGTACAAAGAAAAAGACAATTGTTATGTAATGATTTTGTAACTCCTAGTTCAAGCAGAACCAACATATGACAATGGAAAACTGCAAAGCAAAATCAGTTTTGCAACCACAATTAAGGCACATCCGCAAATTATTTATTATTATTATTATTATTGTGAACTAGGAACACAAATTTGACAACATATTAGCCGTTAACAACCGTATCTACCTAATATGGGTGTATGTCAAAGATATTTGAATGATTTTTGGACAGTCAAAGCAAAGAAGCCATTTGGATCATTAGCTACGAGTGTAACTTCCTCCTCATTTTAATGTGGTTGACTGCTTTTGTAACTACATATTTTTACTTATGTGTGTCAAGTCCGACAGCCCGAAGCTATTACCAAAGGTTACACTACATTGCTTTTGTGTTCCCTTTCCAACAAATCACTACTTACTTGTCTGTTCTGCACGTGGTGTTCAACGTAAATGTCGTTGTCTGAATGAAATGTGAAACCTTACGAATGAACCCTCTTAAACTCAGATGAACTTTACTTTCTCTCCTTTTACCAAGACCAAAAGCAGGAACAAAAAAAAAAACTGTCCATCGTTAGATCCCTCAAGTTGGCAGCATAAATCAAATCCAGATATATTTTTTGCTCCTTTTTTTTCCTCTCCTAATGGGAACTCATTTTTCTGTGTCATTTGCCCGAATCCTTGTGTTAAAGTCGTTATGATTTATTACCCCCATTATGGTTCATTATTTTTGTATTTTCTTCGGTTTATCAAAACTCACCCGAACTCACTCAATTTCTAATCCATTAACTAATTAAATGATTTCATAGATACAAAAAAAAAATTCGCCAAATTGGAACAAAAATCACATTTTTCCCGACACGCATTTGTGAAATGCAACATATGTAGCGTGTATCCAATCGATAAAACATATTCACGCGTTTATGAATATCTGTTTGTCTGTGTATGTGTGGTAAAACGTCAAACCGCCACCTAAACGAACATCGCATCCCCACAAAACGGAAGCGTCTCGCCATTGAGGCCAATTTATGCCCCATATACGTAGATCATTTCAATGGTTTCTGAGGTTCCGCGCCGTCCCACTTTGCACGGTAGCCAGCCAACGCGCCGCGCCGCGCCGCACACACATTACATAAATAATTGTGTCAAAATAAAGAAATTTATGCAAATTGGTATGGAATGCGTATGCCGAGAGGTCCTTTGAGAAATACTCATCGTTAGTTAGTCGCACAACACCAACACCATGGAATGGAATTTTCAAATTTTGTATTTGAATTTATTTTTAAACGCCAGTCAACCGCAACCGCCATTAGATAACAAATTTCATTCGATATCTCGCAGATAGGATTCCGATGTTTGTGGTGGCTACAGGACGTTTTGTTTTTGTGCTGCGTATTTTCAGGATTCGTGATTTGTTTTTTTTTTTTTGTTTATTTTTCACTTGGGTTTGAGGTGTTCAGTCTCTCTCTCTCTCTCTCTACCGATGAACTTGATAAAATTTTAATATCAATTTTCCAATGGGGAAAAATAAATACAAAAGACGCACGCTCGTATCCTGTTACACATTATTGATTCTGATAAATGGGAATTTATGACTCAAGGCTCAGAGTATAAAGGCGTGTACCTACTTCTCAGCTATGAGAAGGGTCTATCACAAGACTTACATAATATGTGTGACATTCCAAGCATGCCAATGAGAATATTCCCCTCGTATATAGTTAGTAGGGAAATAGGTACGAGTACATTCTTCTTTCGCAAAAAGATATCATATAGCAAATTGAATTTGTATCTGTTTGAAGATAAAGTTTGGCGGCGAGGAGATTCCGACGTTTCATAACTTGTGTTTTCTTTGAGAAGGAAAACCGCGCTTCAGGAGGTTTCACGGTTTTTCGGGTTTTCTGTGGGTAAAATTACGTCCCCAAGAATATGGATGTCGATGATGAGTGTATTTTGATGTTGGTTAAAGAATCAGAATGCTTTTGAAGGTCATGTGTAGATTTATTCTGCTGCCGCGGGTAGATAAAGGAGTTTTCGAACAACAAAGTAGTTATTCTATTAGGGTCTTTGTTTGTTTCATGTAAATTTTAGACATAGCCTTCGTACATGTTCTATTTTTTATCTCACTTTTTTGCAGTCAAAAATATATAAATTTTAACGAATTGAAAAGCTTTTTAGCTGATGGAACTCATTTACGACGATGGACATTTGTATCTATACGAAGGACCTACATGAGTCGGTTTTCATTAATAATTCCAAGCAGAGAGGTCGTATTTTATTATTCATCGAGTGTTTTGCTTTGGAAATTTATACGGACGACTGGGAATTGAGATTCGGTGTTTGTCAAACTTGGTCATCTAATAAAATTCGTTGATTATTCAGGGAAGTAATCACTGAAGTTGACTTCACTTCAGAGGAAATGTTGCCGGCACTCTTGGGAGATTTGTGTAAATATTTTATTAAGAAAACTTTCAAAATTGAGACCTAATTTTAGTGAACCATAAAAAATGCATTGCATTTTAATTGACAAGCACAAAAATTTGGTTAATTTGGTTTTAATTGCTTGGGCTTTGAGTAATGGTTCATTTAGTAGTTCAAAGGACGAATTATACGGAGTCTGTGGTTTAAGGAATTATTTAACGCTCTCCAGATGGATCTAAGATACTTCAAGAGCTCTGTCGTCTTTGTGTCGTATATAATCAATAGTTTTGAGTGGATTCCATTTGATTTAGTTTACCGCTTGTGAGATGGGATAGAAATCGACATATAAAGTCTTTAGATTTTTGTACGTTGGGGAGTCATAGCTGACATCCAGCTCCTGTAGAAGTGCCTACTGCATTGGTTTTCAAGGAGTTTTCTTTGCTTGACTGAGAGAAAATACGTTAATGCTTGATGGAGCACGCCGATAGTTTCTTTTTTTTGCATAGACTTCGGCTCAAAGTGTAGACTTTTTCTTTTTCAAGATTTTTGTCATTATGTCAGTAGACATTTTGAACGATATCATCAGAACTTATAGATTTAATCGATCAATTAGGCGTTAATTGTGTGTCACAGAGCGGCTTCATGTGACCTTTTATATCCCCAGGGTTGGAACTTTTAATGAAGTGAAGCTTTATAGTGACGGTTCCAAATTAGAATCCGCAGATGCCATTTGTGATATAAATGCATGCAGTGTATTTTGTGTAGTTTCTGGATAATGCTATCTTTGCAAATTCTTTAAGGAACAGCAGATGATTGTCTTAAAAGATTGATAGATATGATTATTTTGGAAACAGTCCTGCATACGCAAGAAGGCGGCTCCATCGAATATATATTCCGGCATAAGGAGTGCAGGCGCCTGTCAACACTCCGGTGATCGCGATGCTTCACTTGATGAGTTGATAAATCGACAGCAAGCAAGCAGAATTATTCACTCAAAACTAGTTGTGTAGAAGATCTGTAGATCTAATTATAATTATAGTTATATATTTCTCTTGTCTGGAATTTAGTGGTGGATATGCCTAGCAATGAAGGACAATCTGCTTCTACGAATAACTTTGGTAGTGCCATCTCAGGAAAGCATATTTGTATCCTAAAGAGCTCTTTCAAAACGCACTTAAAAAGCTAATGACAAGGGCAGACCGCTGTAGGTTGGGAACAACCAAAACAAAAACAAACAAAACTCCATTCCACTTAAGAACTCCGCTGTCGTTTCAACTATCAAGACACATCCATGGGGTCTATACCCTTCTTCGACCTCAGTTCGACAAAAGCTTTCAATACACTATTCCCTCTAGAGCACTATGAGAGGATGGTATTTTCCGGAAAAATGAAGAGATCTACTTCTAAGCTGACGGATCGAAGATTGATTAAGGAGTTGAGGGTGAAGTTTTCGCTTTGTAATAGTGTTTCCTTGCAGTGTACCTGTCGGAAGTTATGGTGATAAAAGAATAAGTTTCCATAAACTCTGTAGCAGCAGACTGGCAGACACTTGTGGAAATCGAAATAGTTCAATGTTCAGCTCTGTTGGTCGCTGATGTGATGTGAGGCTGATGTACTCCTCAAACTTGAAAACACACTGACCATTTGACCCAATAAGGGTTCTCTATGCATTTCAATGAGAGAAGACGTGAGAAGACCAACCTTAGGTAGACAAATGTAATATGTCTAGAATGCTTCATTACCCTATCATGGTTCATAGGGAAGGGGAAGAGACAATCACATTCTTTGTTTGCACATTTTTAACAGCCTAAATCTCCACTTCGGAGCTTTTTTATGAAGTTCTGGCAGATCTATCAAATATTGCCATAAGAAGTTTCGCTCGTTGGATAAAAACCTATAACTGGTTCAATGAATTAGATGGCAGCCTTCGTAAGCCCGTGTGGTATCACTGTGCCACATTTTGATTTTACTGTTTCAGTCTTATGCCTTCTACTCTAAATGGAAAGCGATACCCTACAATACAACGGTTGTGAGGTACATTGGCCTAAATATCAATTTCTAAGCGGGGCTCTACTTTTTCCTCTATACTCGGACCAAAATTTAAAAAATCCAGAATATATGCGCGAGTTTAGGAGGGTGAAGTTATCTGCACCCGACAGCTGTATCTTTGTGATCAAGTTTTTTTCCTCAACATATTTCTACTTATAGAATTTATTTTTAGGAATATATTTCCTCTTCAGGTAACATGCGATTGATGGTTATATGATGAATTTATTATTTGCGAGCTGATTTAAAAAATGTGGGCACAATAATCTATTCCTAAATCCTCGTTGCTGACATTCCTATTATTTCGACTTGAAGTGGCATTTATTTCATGCTTTTGGCGCATCCTTTGCTTTTCTATTCAAAAAAATTGCATAAAGCATACGAAATCTGGAGTTTTCCATTAACAAAGTAATTGAAGACACAATTTTATCTATGTATGTCCTTCTTACTTTTCATAGTATATTTTTTGGTTTTAAAAGGAATTTACCGAAACAACCAACGTTTTGGATAAAAAGGCTCATTAAAACTGTGTGTGAAATAAAACGTTGCGTGGGTGAAATGTTTAAAAGAACATTCTCTAATTTTTTTTTAATGAATGGGGCTGATTAGCACTGCGACCAAGAATAGTTCTTTTGTGCTCCCTATAGAGTTAGTAAGTAAATTGGTCTGACGACAATCCTAGGTCTTTTATGAACCTTACGATTGCTGAGGCCGATGATTTACCAATATCCTGAGGTTCGGTGAGTCCTTTGTTAAAGCATTGGGATGGAGGTTCTGATGGTTCAGGGCGCAGTTAGCTGTTAGGAAGTCAGCTACGATCATAGCATCAAGTTTGCTCATAGAAACTTCTGCTTGGAAGATTGATGTTGTGTGTCCTAGGGGAACTGACATTTTATAGGTTGGTCCGCTGATGCTTGATCCTACACCCGTTGGCATTTTAGAACTAGCCGTGAACCAGAAAGAGTGGGATCTGTTAAGCCTAGCGCATCCAGTTTCCCACACCGAGGGGTCAATTATGGCGATGTGATATTGGTCAATGAAAGTTTACTTTTGTGGGCATGAGGTCCGTGACTTGAATCGAAGAGCTATGTATAATTTTTGAGAAGTTTAAGATGCTTTGTCCTGTCAGATTGCCGTTTGGATTTTTCCATGAAGTGAAGTTTTAGCGCACTTCTCAATTCGTGCATGTAGCGGTGGGAGATCAAGGAGTTCCTCTATGGCAACAGAAGGACAGGAGCGCATGGCACCCGTGATTCCTATGCATGCTAGTCTTTGTATCCTTTGTAGTGGGTTCTGGGCAGATATTTGATATACATTTTAGCACAACACTAGAGCTGAATAAGTAATGAATGGTAGGACTATGGTTTGGTAGGTCTAATTTACAACTTTTTGGACGTAGACCCCATTTCTTACCGAAGCGTTTAGAGAATGCCATAATATATTCTCGAAATAGTATTTTGTTTTCATTTTCAAAGCTTAAAAATAGTATCCTTAACCGTTTCAGTGTCGCATAGGGCGTATTTGAAAAGTCTTTATACTTCGACTAGGACAAAATGTCACTGTTGATAGCAGCAACTTCGAGGTAGTTAAGGAGTTCATCTACCTCGGGGTAAACATCAACTCCACAAATGACATCTTAGTGGAGATCCGTCAAAGAATTACCCTAGGTAACCGCTGCTACTTCGGTTTGGCACAACAACTCCCAACTCGGAGGACAAAGCTCTACAGAACCCTTATCCTGCCAGTTGTGCTATATGACGCCGAGTGCTGGACGATAAGCAGAAAAGGATCCTTTGAAAGAAAAATCCTACGACGGATATTTGGTCCTGTGTGCGAGGAGCGCGAATGGAGGAGAAGATACAACCGCGAACTCTATGAGCTGTACCAAGATGTGGATGTAGTCCGAAAAGCTAAAACTCGTCGACTACATTGGCTCGGCCACATCGAGCGAATGGACAATAACGCTCCAGCCAAGAGGATCTTCGAATCCCAGCCCCAAGGTTCGAGACGACAAGGAAGACTGAACCTCCATTTTAAAGACCAAGCCATCGCGGATGTCAGAGCGCTTGGTCTGGACAACTGGAAGCAGCGTGCTCGGGATCGCAGAGAGTGGAAGGCAGCCATATCTCAGGCAGGGACTCTTCACGGGTCAGGAGCCCGTTAAGTAAAAGTAAGTTATACTTGAACTTTTCGGGCCACTAGGGGGGAATGGGATAATTTTCAGCCTTGAACTTGGCTAATCGCAAATATATGTATTATTAGAGGTATTGGACGATATGGTAGGAATTTGAAGAAAATAGATTTATTAAAATAACAATTTGAAAGTTAAAGAGACAGACAGACAGCCAATTTCTTTGTGGTTCTGTTAAATATTTTGTATTCGTTGATAACCCTCACCCCGATTAAGTTATCCGAATTTAAAATAATTCTGTTTGCATCCTTAAAGTTAATGCAAATGTACAAATGCACTAACAGAGGGAAAAGACAAGGAATATACCAAATTCAACTCTTCAGTGTTTCATAAAAATAAATGGCCCACTGTTATAAAAAATTATGAAAAAAAAATATCAATTCTACATACAATTCCTTTTATTGAAATTTCAACAATGCACAATACCGTGTTCAGCTTTGGAACTTCTACCTCAATTTATATAACCATTTTTGACTTCATTCATTGAATAGCTTATGACTTTCTATGCAATACCTGTTTTCAATCCCCAAACAAAAGTTTCACATAGTTTTTGTGATTCGACAAATCAATAATCCATTAATATTTGCATATTTGTGAATAGCCAATAACGAATTGACGCCATGACACGATTCAGTAGTTATATGTGTGTGGTTGTTGTTTTTTTTTTCTTCAATGGAAAATGTTAACGTTCATAAAGCGGAAATGTACTATATGAAATATTTCGGATATCACAAAAAAAAATGTCCATGGTGGAAATATTTTAATTTAAACATTGCCATGTCATTGTAAAGTCTGAAAAATAATTTATGTACGTATTTACAAAGTGTTGGACACTGTCTGTTTAGATGGACGGGCATGTCCGTCAGTCAACTATGGAGTTTTCGTTTTAGTTTGTAACGATGACTTTGCATAGTAAATAGATTTTTTTATATACACTAATGGATCTGTATATTCATAACGGATCCAGGAGGCAGTTTGCAATATCGAATGAATAAAAACAGTAAAACAAATTCCCATTTCAATAAAACATTATTTGCGTTTGCAAATGAAATGTTTCAAATAATTATGTTTACAAATTGAAACATTATTTGCATGCATGTAACACAGCGAAGTCTACACATTCTAACTTTAGGTTTGGTATTCGACTTTGTAGACACTATGAAAATCAAGGACATGCTAGAGTACGTACCTTAATGAACTTCAAAAAAATATCATATCCAATTTATAGTCAAAAATAAAGCTTAAAGGATTTCGGGCAAATCCAAAATTTATCAAGAAAAAGACACATCTCTCGTTCAAGAGCAATTTTGATTTCTTCCTATCAGGAATGAAGAATTCCAACGAAAACCATGTCATATTAAAGAACCGTTGCATGTGAAGCAGAATAGCCTCAAAGTTGGCAATGAATCCGGCACCGTTTACTTTACTTACGAGTACTCGTAATATAAGAAATAATATCGCATGCATTATTACTCATTGGCCTACTGACAGAGGAAGCCAAAGAAGCACGAAATTTACGAAAATCAAGTCGTGAAAAAACTAATATATAAACTTTTCGAAATAAGTTCCGTGTTTTCCGTGTAGAGGTATAGAACTTCGAACGATAATTTTATGCCATTAATGTTTAAATATGATTTCGGGCATGTGGCCGCCGCGACAGGTTCCAATAAAGACAAGTCTAGAGGTCCAATTTTCAACCACTTTTTCAAGCACTTGGGCCTGTATGTCGGCAATAACGCCACGAATGTTGGCTTCCAAGTCGTTTAAAGTTTCTGGTTTTTTGGCGTAGGCGAGCGACTTCACATATCCCCAAAGAAAATAATCCAATGGTGTCGAATCACACGATCTTGGTGGCCAATTGACAGGTCCATTCCGCGAAAATATGCGCTCATCGAATGTTTCCTTCAATATATTGATTGTGACGTTCGCTGTGTGGCATGTAGCGCATTTATTTCGAAACCACATCTCATCCACATTCATGCCATCTTATTCGAGAACAAAATAGTCGGTTATCATGGCTCTATACCGCTCTCCATTAACGGTAACTGACTCTCCAGCATCATTTCGAAAGAAGTATGGCTCCAACAGCCCATAGAGCACACCAAACAGTCAGTTTTTGTTGATGTAATGGCGTTTAAAGGGTCTCATGTGAATTCTCTTCACTGCGGCAATTTTGCTTGTTGACGTAGCCATTCTACCCAAAATGAGCGTGCGGTAAACTTCGCGAACTGAACCATTATTTTCGAAATAAATTTGCACGATTGGCAAGCGTTGTTCATTTGTCAACCTGTTCATGATGAAATGGCAAACCAAACTGAACATAAATGACATTAGAGTTGCCAGATCTGACCGCCAAATGTCAACACCCTTTACTTAAAGCTTCGCCTGTCGAAAAAAGCAGCGATTATGACGAGAATAACAAAAGTGAAGACGAAAATAAAGTTTTTCCTTGCAGGGGGCGTTTGGTGGCCTGGACATTTTCTTATATACAGTTTCAACAATCATCAGACAAAATTTCAGACCTCTTTATAGGTTGATTTAATGCCAACTTTGAGGCTATTCTGCCCCAGTGTGCGTCGGGTATTCGAGCTTACGAAATTCTCCAACTACTTTCTCGGGTTTGAGGGCGCAAATCATCTTTCTTTATGTTTTATCGAAAAATCGAAAACTACCAAAGTTGTCTAAGAAACTTTTAAAGAGGAACCTTCGAAATAGTTTTTCTTTAATTTCTTATTGTTGTCAAGGTTTTTTGAGCAGTTCAAGATAATTTCACGGAGATGACTTAGAATTGGGGGCAATGTTCAAGACCCTAACATAGATACAAAAAAATGTTAAGAATTACATGTTCTTCTCTCTTTGTTATCTTGGACTGACTCCGAAAAATCCACATTTTAAGGGAGTAGATAGCTTTCGACATCCATCTAGCACGGCGTAGTCCAGCTGGAGACGGCATGACACAAGACGTCTCTACCATTTCTTTGTTCCATTTCTTCCGTATTTCTGATGTAGTGTCAAATCCTAAGCACTTGGGGTTGATGCAGCCCCAGAACTTAGCATCGGGACTTCGAAAAGTTGATTTATTATTCTGCCAGAAACTTCTCGGAAATGTTTTAAGTCAAAACTGAAATAAAAACTATTCTCCTTGCCTTTCGACTGATTCGATATCTTTTCAAAGTCCTGATAATTTTTTTTTGAGTCGAAACCAATTTTATTGGTTCGGAGAACTCAATTTTAAAAGTTTGCAAATATGGCGCACCCTAGAGTATGTGCTTCAAATTTACTAATATAACTCTTTTCGTCATTTGATTATGATGAAGATATTTTGAGAAACGATTCATTAGTTCATGTTCTGAAAAAAGTCGCAAATTATTTGAAAAACATTAGTGTTTGAAGCCAATATCTCGAAAATAAACAGAGTTAAAAGCATTACCTAATCAATTGTTTATCAAACGAACCCAGATTGGTTGACTTAAGTACCTAATACCCTAGATGATATTACTAAATAATATTAGGTATTTTTGAAACACCCTGTTCCTCATTGGTTTAATACATTTGTAACAAATCGCCAGAACTCTCAAAATCCTTGACGATGGAGGAGAGCAGGATGCCTGAATCGTTGGAACCTGAATATGCTGAAACTTTGGAGTGGAGAAAAGTCGAGTGACTGATGCCATCAAACCCCAAACTTCTCGCTTTGTATCTGCGGAGTCAGATGAGATGGCAATCAATCAGTCTGTTCCCAAAAATGTTATATTAAAAAACAAAGCCACAAAACAGTGTGGTTTCCTCTTCATTGAATTCTCTGAAGCTCCTGCCGAAGTCATTAGAAGGTACTCCCGTTCTGATGGCATGTTTGCGAATAGTTAGCGAAAGTCTGATAGGAGTAAAAGAACGAACCCTTAAAATGCAAAAAACTTGTTCGGGCGTTTTATCGATAAAGAAAAGAAATATCATTAAGACCAAAAGATGAAACTGTGGCTTCGAAGGAGTAGTGCTTAGCGATCCTAGCTGGACAAAAATAGTCCAGGTTAACAATTTGTAGTCTAACGAACGGCAGTGTCAATCCGATGTTTTGTAATTTTTTCGATAAATATCAAAGTAGCAGACTTAGAAATTTTGTTAAAGCAATCAATAGAGACAGAACAAATTGTCAACCGTGCAAATATTTAACAAAGCAATTACAATATAGTAAGAAAGTCAGACATTTACGAAAAATTAAGATATATTTTCAAAATCCCGCCTTCCTCGATCCGCAGATATATTGTTTTAGTACTGAGTCCGAGCTCTGATACATTGAGACCACCGATCTTATATAAAAACAAATCATAACGTTGATAGTGGCCACAAAATGTTTGATGAGGACGAGAAAAAGAAAAACTATTCAATAGGTCCTAAGGAACACTCAAAAAGCAAAATAACGTCATATCCATTTCCCAACTCAAAGCAACGTTCCATTTTCCAATTCACAAGTCAATCGCCCTAGAATGAAAAACTGCAAAAAAAAAAATGCCATGTAAATCAGGTGAGAACTTGTCAAGTTCAAACTGTCAAGTGGTCACAAAAGCACACCATGACAACTCTCTGTATTCCTCACAATAGACTTAAGCATATTTTATTTCAGCTTGAATCACATTCGAGTCCTTACAACAGCTGCCATTCTGTACAACTGCACTTCATCGCTACGTGAAACAAAAACATCACTTCGAGCGCAGGAAATGACTCCATAATGCCTGCCATTAACTAAAAGCACTCCAAAATGAAATACAAGACCGTGTATGAATTTCCGCACCCAACACCACTCCAACCCAATAGACACACAGGCATGTTAAAGGTAACTCTCTACCTGCTAGTGACATCGACAGTGTTGGTGCACACTCGAAAAATGCTTTTTACATTCCAGACGGTTTGAAGAAGAATTTTGTGCGACCCACCACCACCAGCCACGAACAACACCCCAAAATGAGTGTTGAGAACCATCGATTTTCAAATAGAACTTGTTAAGTACTCTCTTTTTTTTTTTGTTTTGTAAATTTGAAAAACAATGCCACAGAAAATGACAGTCACGTACGAGTTTATCCCCCCCGAAGCCGCCATCACGAGAATGCTAAGGACGACGATGACAGTAAAGAATAAAAGTTTCTCCATCAGAGCTATAGTGTTTGCATTCTTTCGTCGTTTTGGCTTCATTAATTTTAATTTTTCTATGAACGCGCAGACAATTCTAAATCCGTCGAAAATCCTTTCAAACACGATCGTGCTGTATGCCTTTTGCCCTCTTACAATATGAATACACAAACAAGGACAAAAATATGAAATTTTCTTCGCCAAGAAGAACTATAAATTTACCCGCAGTCTTTCTACTTATATGTATGGGCATGGGCAGCAGCAGAGTGAAGTGCAGAGAACAACAGAAACCAGCAGCAGCTGTCACAAGGACAATTGTTGTAAAATGCAATGTTCATACCGCGCGCTGTGGAGATATTACTCGCGCGCTATAAAACGATTTCTTGCGCTTATCATGCGGCAAAGCAAAAAAAAAAGGTGTGAATATCCATCTTGGCAGGATGTTCTTTAAAATGAAGCAGCTATGTCGACGCTGCATGTTTTTCAGGACAAAAGACGAACAATCTGTATTATTATACGGCAACTTTATTTAATACAGAGAAACAAGCAAAATCCAAGCTTACATCAAATAAATTAAATTACTTTAAGTTTCTCCTATGGCATACGAAATTTTACTGTGAAAATTCAAAAAATCCGTCCTCGTCATGTTGAGATTCAATTGAAATCGAAATACAATTTACTATGCAATAGTAAAATGTTTTCCATTGCTGCAAAGGTATAGGTACTGTATGCATTTGAATAGAAGCCTGCGGATACGTATGTATGTACGAGTATCATATTGATTTGTTAACACAATAGTTATGCTTTTGGAATACGCTTTTGTTAAGATACAATCTTGGTTATTTGGTTTATTAAGAGAATTCTGCAGAGCACAACTTTATGTCAAAGTTCATGGATGACAGAAGGATGCATCGACAATTTGTCTGATTACTCGACAATTTTGCGGTATTCAATTTGGAAGTGAACCTCTGAGAAATTCCATTCAATTACAAAGTACGCAAGCCTTTGTGATTTGCAAGGTAGATTTTTGTCAAGATGACAATGGCATGATATAAGTTATCCGTATCTGTGCAACCAAATGTGAAGCATTAGATACTCGTAGAAGAAGTGCGATACTTTTAAGTCGACTATTCAAAAACCAGTTACTTATTTGACCAAATTGGTGTTCTCCCTTGAGGCTTAGCTTGAATAAAATCTATATTTAAAGGATGTGCGTCATGTGGGAGACAGATTTGTGCAAACAACAACCAGAGAAGTTTAAACTTTTAATATACAGAAGAGCTTTCAAAATGGAATCTTATTTTTGTCAATCAGTGTCAAGCCACAGGGCAAACTTCGGTACAGGTGTAGTTAGTTAGTTTTGTTCTTGCTGTCCTTCCTGTCAAATATGCCAGCAACAATACAATGCAAAAGGACACGTACTTTAGTTTTTTTTCTCATAGAGTTAAGCCAAATATTGACTAGCGAAGAAGGGAAAAATAAAATAAGATAAAGTTACTCAAATCTGACCACAGATTGACAGAAGGAAAATTATGTCCAGAAACTTGGATCAATATCCAAGGAGCAACGAATTTGCGTGAGCGGCACCTGCCGCCTGCTAAAAGAGAGTTAAGATATATAAATCCCGCGTAGTGTGCCACCCATCAAGTACTCTTTGCTTTGCCTTATGTTGACACATGGACAAAGTTTTGGCATTGGACTTTAGTTCATGGCACCGAAAAAACGTGTTAAATGTTAGCTGGATAACTTGAAAATAACTCAACCGAAAAGCGGAATTATTGCACAAGGAGTAATTGTCATGCAGCCGAAAAAGCAAGCTGCCTAGAAGTCCTTTGAACCGTATATCTCAGCTTAAGAAAACGTCGGAAAAGGAGGATATTGCTGAGTCTCTTGCTTCAAAATAGCATTCCGGACTACCTGTCGCATTTGATAGACTTGGATCCCCTAGAATAAATTTTTGTCAAAAAATGATTTAAATCTAGAAAGAAAGCATAAAAAGCCTATAAATCCTTGTGAAAATTCGAATTTAGTTGGTCTTGAAATAGACGAGGAATCCAAACCAAATACAGAAAAATCGATCCATCTACAAAGCGCAGATGGAGGATAAAATGCAGCCGCAAACTTTATGAGCAATACCAAGATGTGGATGAAGATTTAATAGATTCGGCCACTTTGAGCGAACTGGCAATGATGCACTAGCTGAGGATGCACCAGGTACAAGGATTTAGCCATCGCGTACGCCAGAGCGCTTAGTCTGGATAAGTTCTTTACAGGACCGTACGTGATGGAAGACTGATGTTTCCCAGGAAGTCGGGAGCCCATGTTTATTACACGACGCGAGTGGCAAAAGGAGATGGAAGACGAGGAACTGATGCACATTAGTTTTAAACAATTGAGGCTTAGAACTATGGTAAAAGTGCGGGACTCAACGCTGTCCATATACGGATGCTGCGGCTCACAAATGATTTTACATGAAAGAGTACGTCCGGAAGAAAGTGTTAGGGTAAACAGATGAGCATTCGATTAAGTACGAGTTCTACGGGAATAAAAAGTGGAGCGGAGCAATGCAACTGGTTACTTCATCTGAGAACAACAATCGCCAAAGTAGTTTTGAGTACACCTGAACCCCTTACTTATCGCAGCTGGATCAGATACGAATTTATTGCCCGGGTAGGAAAAAATAAGAATTTTCGCAGAATAAGTGAGGTTATTCCAACGAATGTTGTCCTTAATACATATACCGAGAATATAAAGCCTTTTAGTTTTAGCGATGCACAAGTTTCATGCATGATGGGCTCTTTAGGTTTTGGAAGCATTCTGTCAATGCTTTTACGGCAACAAATGTGCACACCCGAAGAACAGGGACGAATATGAAAAACAGTTTGGCCTGTTCTTCAACAGAGTCTATCGTTTCCAGGAAAGTGTAAAAAATTGATCGACGGCTGAACTGCCACACCATGATAGGTTCGGCGGAGGCTTCTTCGCAGACAGACTAAATCTAAGTGTCTCTTTCCGTCTTCCTCACCATTGTAGTCTTTTCCAAGAAGAAATTATGGCCATCAAGGAAATCTTGTCCTGGCTAAAAAATAGCGTGTTATCCGTAAAGGATATTCGAATCTTTTCGGACCGGCCATCAAGTGTCTGGATTCTGTCTCTATTAACTCTTTAGTGGCCCTAGATTACCGATCATCTTGGCTGAGCAGTTCAACATGTGCCAATTACTGTGCTGCAGAATTGTTTAATTGCGCTCAAAAGCAGTGCTGGCTTCGATAGTTCTTAAAAGGAATAGGATCGATTTTCTTGTAGATGGGGCATATGAAGCTGATGGTCATCGGGCATACTCTTCTCCATTGTAAAATATTGTCACAACCACACTTACTGTGTCAGCACATTTTCCCAATACCTCATCGTCAATGCACAACTATTTTGCCAAATTATTGACCCGAAAATTAATTAAATCCCACTAAATGTGAGACAGTGATGAATGTCGTGAAATTCGTTTTAAACACACAAATTTTCCAGCAACATTTACTTCCCAATGCCAAATTGTAAAAGGTCCTTTGTAATTCCATTTGTTGTGCGTTCTTCAACATCTCTCCAACACCGACGTGTTTTTACGCTGTGCCGCCACAAAGAACTGCCACAATTTTGTGCTTTTGACATCACTTGACAACCACCATTTGCCAGTGCAAACAACACAAACTGCCAAATGCCTTACCAGAGCCACCTACCCAACCGTACATCTACAAAAGTCGAAAACTTCAAAGTGATAAATCATATTTTTCTGTCATAACTCAAAAAATAAAAATAGAAAACTTTCCACTCGACGGAAAAGTGTCGGTTTTGCCTCTAGCAGAGGGTACCTCGACTTTGTTTTTTTTTTCGCTACGACGGAACAAAGTGACAAACTACAGTCTGACAAGCAGACAAATAGACAGTCCGATAGTGGCTTATTCTTTCATTTGCGCGAGATTTAATGAAAAAAAGGAAGCAGTAATCCATTCACGGTGCAAAGAACACATTTCTATATCCTGTGTATGTCGTCCTTTCATATTAAAAAAAAAACAACCACTCATAGTCCTTTTTTCTGGCAACCCCCATTACCAGTATTGACGTACGGTCTTTTATCTTCATTCACGAGAGGTATGCAAACTATTTTGTCATATTGCACTCGAAGGAGGGTTTTGGTCAACACCAAATGGCCGATCCTAGGCTGGGTCAGTTTGTTTATATGCGATATTATTATTTGTCTCTTTCTCTTTTTAGAATTCAGGATGAGTTTACTCTCAGTGTTATTAGATTTTATGAGAATGTAGGACAGATCGTCATACAACCCACACGGGACTCGAGATATATGAAAATGATGATGAAACTGAAGGGAAATGGGAAATGCATTTTCACGATTAATGCAGAGTTTTGTGGTGTTTATTTTGGAAGGATGCAGGAGGTTGTTCCAATGACATACATGAAATATCTGCGAAACAACATAAAAGGAAATCACTTTTTTCTTCGTATCCCTTTTCGATACAATCTATGTGAATAGAGGAGAAAGAGAGAGAGAGAGCAACTCGGTGTGTAGGCATGGTAGAGGGCTATTCGCTATTCGAGTGCACTTTGGAAAATTGGGTTGCTTGCTTGTTAGTGCCAGCCGGCCTGCCTGCCTTATGCAGTTTCATGGGGGAGAAGAATAAGTTTGTTTGTTGGAATGATGTCTTTTCAAGCGTATCAACATTTCGTGGGGTGTTTTTATTTTTTTTAGATGTCAAAAACATTTACTGCAACAAAATCTGATCTGTTAATCTAATTGCTTGCTACCACATATCGCGTGGAAAAATATTTCACAGATTGTGGCTCCTTTGTTTAACCTTTCGCCGCAAAAGCAAACAAAGCCAATTGCTGTTTATTCATCACAAATCCTCATGATGATACACACACATCACAAGTAGGGTTATGTCTTGCTGCTGTATATGAAAGCAAGTTATCATCGGTAACCTCATTAACATCACGCTAACTCTCCGCAGTGAGAATCCTTTTTCCCAGTTGAATACTCTGGGCGGTGGTTCGGCCAGTTTATACCGACAATATTGTTTCACAGGCTTCCCAGGACTCATGCAATAAATTCATATTTAAGCAAAATGCGACGGTAACTACCAGCTGCAGGTATCCATCCCTAAACAGCCATTGCCAGGGATTACCATAACTCTTCTAGCTTCCAAATGGTGTGGTGTAAGAGTCAAAACGCTTACGTTAGTGCGTTACGCAAAAGGATGCGGCACCTCTGTGGTGGCACAATTCCAGATAGGAACAAAGCTAATAAATAATACAATTAGGATAAATAAGGTGGCGTTCAGATGATGTGTGAGCTGTGAGGCAAGCGAATGTTTACGTAATTCTCCCGAGGGATTTGATTCTTTGAAATTGCACAATGCGAATATTTCGAAAAGTTAGTATGTATGCGTATGGTTTTGAGGTTTATTGTTATTCTTTTGTTCAAGATTTATGAACTGAATGAATGTTTACACATCTGAATTAATAATGGTTGATTGAACTCAGTAGAAGTTTCTACATTTTTAAGACTTAATATAATACCGCAGGCAGTTTAAATTTTCTAACAAACTACAATAAATGGAATTTAATTCTAATTCTAATAAAAGTGTTGAATAACTTGATGCATGTCCATAGCACAACATTCTCTTGGTAGGTAATCTGCGTTTTATTTGCTTTAATAAAATTCTTGTTCAGTGATAACACTCACAGGTTCATTCGTAAAATTCAAGAAGCTATCAGTATTTTGTTTGTAAAGGGTGATTTTTTTAAAAATCGAATAAAGCATCCAAATTTGCATCAAATATTCCAAATTTTTATAGTAATAGATACAAAGGCCTTTGCCATTTACGTTTTAAAGACATTTTCATGTAAATTTTGTCCGCGGCTCCATTTCAAATGGTCCAAATTTGTGTCATTTTTTCGAGCATTTCGGCCTGTATTCCAAGAATTACGCGTGTCATGTTATCCTGTAAGGCTTCAGTCGTGTTCGGCTTGTCCACATAGACTAACGACTTTACACAACCCCACAAGAAATAATAAAGAGGCGTTAAATGGCATGATCTTGGCGAGAGATAAGCTGCTCATCAAATTCATCCTTCAACATTTCCATTGTTTCTCGAGCTTTGTGGCATGTGGCACCGTCTTAATGAAACCACATGTCAACCAAGTTCAACTCAGCCAACTGGAGCAAAAATAAGTCGCGTATCATGGCTCGATATCGTTCGCCGATGACGGTTACGTTTCTTCCATAGTCGCCTTTGAAGAAAAATGGCAGAGTATACTGCAAACTTTTCAATTTGACAGATGACGTTTGGACGCCATTTCTAACCAGTGCTGCCAACCTGAAAAACTTAACTCTTAAAAAATCACCCTTTAGTTGCCTAAAATTTAAGGCTACGATCTTTACTGAAGTATCTGTCAAGGTTTACTCAAGGAATGTTCCTTTTTACAGGCTCTTTGATTCATATCTTTTGTCAAGGAGTCTTTTTGTGGAGAAAGTCTACGTTATGCGATGGGACAATGAGCAGCTTTTTGCGGCAGCCACTTCGATATATATGCGTTGCCGATGCCTGGACTTCAGCTAAAATCTGATGTAGAAAGAATGATATTCCGAAACCCTCAGAAAAATAACCTACGCATGGATAGATACCACTTAATTGAGTATCTTGTTGTGCACTTTCATGCCATTCTTTCCTACTCATATTCCGTCACATATTCGATTAGACTGGGTTGGCAGCCCTCTTTTGGCAGAGGTATATCTTTTCTTTCACTAATATGCACAAACATATCAAGCTTAGCTGCTTAGATTTGGTAGAAGTGGCTGCAAGCACAAAAACCGAGACTCTTAGACCAAACGCTTGGTCCGTAGTGATATTACAAGGAACTAGAAAATATGTCCTCCATACTCATCTAACCATGTCAATGGGATTAATGTTAGTAGGATCACTTAGATCTTTGAATAATGGGTTCACCTTTCTGGTGAGAGCATTTCCACCTTCTCCTGCTCCATACAACTTCTACAAAAATTGTTTGAGAATGCGCCAAGCCCTGTTGCATTCTTGCACCATGTCCAGTAAGAAAAGGTCCTACTTTGGACAAGTTGTGTTAAGTAGCTTTCTACACAGACAACTTCTTCGCCATCAAAAGGTGACTTACAAAGCATATGACATGTTCAGAATATGAGAAAAGTTAGTGTTTTAGTGAGATTATATTGCACGACAAATAGGCAGATGTTCACTATTTAATTGTATGTTGTACAGTGCTCTATCTGGGATAGTCGCCCTTAGAGATCCACGTTAAAGACCATCTAACGAGAAACTCATATAAAAATCCCAAACGCTTTGAAGCTAAGAACCAACCACTCAAGATACCCATTTTAATTACTTGAGTTCGATGACTACTAGAGTGGCACCTCCCCTAAAAAATAGCAAATGGGCAGGTCCATGAGCGCATGGTAGCGCTCCTGCAACAGAAGTGCGCCCAGGTTCACTTCCTCCATACGTATTCCGAATTTACGCTATACATCATAACAAACTTACCCCTTGAGCTCTCTTGCCAATTAATAAACAAATATCCTGTATAGAGCGAAAAACCAACTGCACAAACTATCATAACATTTACTCTTACTGAAGGCAAATATGCAGGTTTACATGTTACACAAACTGGAACAGGTCAACAACAACGACGCACTTGCATCCAACGACCGAGAGAAGTTGATAAACGTAAAAAAGTTTTACAGCCAATTACGCAAAACAATGCAATATTCTAACTGTATTAGCTGGGAGAGGAAGGATATACCTGATAAGTTATTTTGTTAAAAACAAAACTAGGCTAATTAAGGATGCAGTTGAAAAATATGCTACAAAAGCTACGTTAAAACTTTACCGGATATAAAACGAACTACATAGCTTGAATTCATAACACAAGGTTTGAAGGTTTTAAAAGGGTTTGAAAACCGTATTTTGTGGTGTATTTATTGCACCAACAATTTATCACTTAAAACTTGATTCGTCATGAGGTAGCACGATTGGGCAATGACTACTTATACAGGACTTTAGGCATAGATTCTCCGACGTTTTGTATGTGCGAAGCTATATTTTGGCATTCTGTAGAGCTTCTTACCAGGAAATGTTGGATGAACTAATAATACAGGACCTTAAACGAAGCTTGTGGGGATTTGAGACTGCAACTCAAATCATACAGGTCAATTCTCCAAGGCACCACTGAGCCACTGGTGGGTTTGGACCTGATGATTTTAGCAGAATTTTTTGTGTTAAGAAGTTGGTGCAATAGGGCCCCGTCATCGGGTTTCAGATAAGACCTTAAAGAATGGTAACATGGCTTGTCCTAACCTTGGTCGTCCCCTCCGAAGGGCTTCTCCTTCGACGCATGGACGCCTGCCTTTATTTGTTATTTTTTAATGTTAACTTTTCTAAAGATTAGACAGAAAATGACTCTTTAAATTTTATTTATTACCCTCACGTCATCCCTCGAGAGAGAAAAAAAAAACTGATTTAATTTTTTTTTTTTTTTTTAATTTAATAGGTCGTCCTCCAGAGACGGTACAACAACAGTCGTATCAGGTGTAAATTAAAAACATGAATCATGGTCGTAAAAAACGCTCATAAAATGCATGAAGGACCTTCAGGATTTGCCATCCTCCCCATCAACTAACTTGCTTGCTGCAGCAATGGCGTTAAAGTTGAGTGTTGGTATATTATGTCCTTTCTCACTCTCTACCTCATCTTTTCACCATCTTCCACAGCAAATTGTCCTTCCGGCATTTATCAGCAACAACGACGAATATATATATAATACATGGTAGGTAGTCTTGTGTTATCGCGCTCCCATGCGTTTAGGGTAGCAAAAAAAAAACATAAACATATTTTCTTATTTCAGAGAGTTGCTAAACTCTTCTCGTGCGTGTTTTCCTTATCCTGGACAATAAACAGGATAGTAGGTGGGCACGTAATAAAAACATAAACACACACATAGAGTTGGCAAATAAGGAGAACACAACCAGAACAAAAAAAAAAAAAATATCCTCAAAATGATAACAAACACAGAATATGAATGAATGAATGAAAAAAAAGAGGAAGTAGTAGAAAAAAAAAGCTCTCTTCTACCTTTTTGCATCCCTAAAACATCCTGCATGACTAACAGATCAGGATGAAGGAGAAAAAGAGTACACACATGTATAAGGAATTTCGTTTTTTTTTTTTACATCTTAGATCTGTGTGAATCCTTGAAAAATAAAGGCACCTCGTTAAAGGATATACTCATTTGCATGAATGAAGAGAAGGAAATTAAATTAAAATCCTAGCAACCACGAAGGTAGGTAGCTGCTTGCGAAATCAGCGATTCCATTCCTTAATTAAAAGAGAAATTTTATAACTGTTTGTTGTTGTTGTTTTTGTTGTCGCTGCTACTGCTGTTCACCAAATGGATTTCAATTAAAAAGAAGATTCTTCAAGTTCTTTTGATGATTTACCTTTTGCTTATCCTTTCAGCAGCCAACAGGAACAGATTCCACTTCACAGTATCACCAAAGATAAACACAACAGATTTGTTCACTTCACAAGGATGTTGATAGAATAAACGCGAGGACAATGAGACTTTTTTATAAGATTTCAACTATAGCCGAACCGAGCACTTTGAAGGAATATCACAAACTGCTGGGAGAATTAGAACAAGTTCTGGCATTTATTTTGGTTCCGCAGTGATTATACCTAACGAGGAGCATACAAAGCTTTTCGCCTTGCGCAGGACTCACTTTGCTAACTTTGTCCAAGTTGGGGCAGGCGACTAATGAGTGACGAGAGAGAGCATTTCACTCGGTCAGTTGATTCTCTTACAATATACGTCACTAGAACATGGATGATTGCCAAAAAAAAAAAAAAAAATAAAAAGGATAACTCTTTCCGCAGTTACTGCACTAAACAAGCAATAAATCATAAATTCCAAGTTGACCTCATTTTGTTTTTTGTGTCTCTCTTTGAAATTTGGGGACACTTGATGACACAACTGAGTTCCATCTAGGACACTTTTACTTGTTTATGCAATACATATGGTGCAATAATTCATGACACATGACGTCAAAAGGATGCAGAGCACCGGAATAATTGTGGCGCCGCTCTCAGCAGTGCACACACTTTCAAGGTCAGTTAGTATTTTTTTTCTTTAATCCTTCTGCTGGTGGAAAATTAACAACAACACTACGGTGCATTGGGCAAAGAGTGTGGCAAGCAACGAGGTGTGGTTTATTATGGTTTTTTTTACGTGTGAAAAGTGTGGCAATGCAAGGCAGTGCACATGCTCGGTGAGAGATGAGATGCTGTTGAAATCATCATTGAAACGTGGTTGAATTGATAATGTGGGATTCCCCGCGACAAAAGCTTTCGCAGGAAGTAGAAATCAATTTTTGTTTAATTTGCTTCGTTTTGAAGGGTGTGTTAGAACTTTTTGGTTCATTTCGTTCCCACTTGAGCGCAAAGGAGGTAAATGTTGGGTATCATCATGACCTGTGTTACCAATTCGAATATTGATGTAATTCGAGATCAAAGCAAGCGTTAATCGGAGACATATTGCAGGGGTTCGTTATCTTGAAGTGGATTCTATGAATTTTAAATTTTAAAGCTTCAGGTACCTAGAGGGGTAAGAGGATTAATGGAAACTTAATGGGACATGTTACACCTTATGAAGTGGTCAATAATTCCTGATAACACTTCTGTCGGGAGAATCAATTCCTATTCTTCTTCATCTCATTTGGTATCCAAAGCTTTTTGCAATTTAAACATCCCTTAATCGTTTTTAATGATTTGTCGATCTCAAATAATTCAGTTTTAATCAGGCCTATTGCATAGGTGATACCCGTTGGTACCTCATTGAACTTCTAAATTATGTTAAACTTTTGTAATTTGCTTAAAGCGCACCGTGCTGTGTAAGCATAGCTTCCTGATTTCGTAGTCAAACAGACTTTGGCCGCTTTAGCTTTTTTAAAGGAAGTTTTTTTGTTAGCAAAATACCAACCCATTTCTAGCTCAACGCGTTCATTACCTAATAAAAGGCCAAGCGAATTCACAAAGTTTTATAACACAAAAGCTTTACCATAATATCCAAAGTGAACTAATAATAGTAAACAGTTTGATGATGAATGGAATATTCCTCCATAAAAACCTACGCTACTTAAGTTGTTAAAAAAAACTTGGTTTAGGTATATTTCGTTAGAAAGCTTTACGAAAAGTTTGTTTATTTGCGTTAAGCACAGACTCAATCAATGAACGTCACTTACGAATAAATGCCACAAGAGGCGCTACAGTCGCAAAACAAAAAACAAAGTAAAACGGAGCAAAAGTCGTGCAATTTCAGATCTGAGAAAGAGGAGGTAAGTTTGATAAACAAATTTTATAGCAAGACGTTTTAACAAGCAGCAATAACAATAATAAAAAATAAATGTAAATCTGTGCTTTGCAAGTGAAAATATTTGGTCGTAGCTTCTAGGCGCGGACCACACCAAAACAACAGAAAGCAACAAAGTTCAAATTATCTGAACTCACACTAATGAAAGCTAAGCAAAACTTAACCTTTTTGGGGTGGGTTTTCATTAGTCGTTGGTTTTCATAAAGTTGGACAAAGCCTAAAGCGCTTTACATATATAAACCGGGTAATTTACGAACAAGGGTTTCATTTTAAAATATCAGTTGTCCAAGTTCGTTGTTGAAGTAAATTTAATGTACAGTCGAACGTTTACCCTAAGAAACAACTTCTGACCCGGAAGACAAAATGTTCTGCTATAGCAGGAGACGATAAGGAAGATAGAACATCCGTTTCAAAGACCAAGCCATATATAAAGGGACAAGCGAAAAAAGTAGGAACACCAACGAGGAGTTATTTACGAAAACATCGACATAAAAATGGACACTCTTCTGATTCTTCCAGAACTCATCTGAATAATTGAAAACATTCATTGAAGTCATTTAAAGTCGTTTTTTGACGTTTCTGTAACCTTTAGAGTCATTTATGAATATATGCATTGGAATATTTGTATTAGTCATTTAAAGTCTTTGAAATCGTTTTATGTTTGCAAGGCTTTGAAGTTTGAGAGTCACCAAGTTCGTCGATTTTGTAGAATAATTGAATAATTTCCAGAACTCATCTGATAATTGAATACATTCATTGAAGTCATTTAAAGTCGATTTTTGACGTTTCTGTAACCTTTGGAGTCATGCATTGAATCTATGCATTAGAATATTCGTATTAGTCATTTAAAGTCTTTGAAATCGTTTTATGTTTGCAAGGCTTTGAAGTTTGAGAACCACCAAGTTCGTAGATTTTGTAGAATAATTGAATAATTTCCAGAACTCATCTGATAATTGAATACACTCATTGAAGTCATTTGAAGTCGTTTTTTGACGTTTCTGTAACCTTTGGAGTCATGCATTGAATCTATGCATTAGAATATTCGTATTAGTCATTTAAAGTCTTTGAAATCGTTTTATGTTTGCAAGGCTTTGAAGTCTTTGAAGTTTGAGAGTCACTAAGTTCGTAGATTTTGTAGAATAATTGAATAATTTGATTATATGAAAGAATTGAGTTATAAGAGATTTAAAAAACAAATGGAAAGAGATTTAGATACTTACGAAAGTTTTAGGAATTACCAAAAACTTGTTCACATATATTGCATTCTTCCCCGTATATACACACAAATCCTTTTAGTTTGTTTAATTCCAAGACTCAGATGAGGAAGTTCTCCATTATGATCTGTCAGAAACTCTAACTTTTTCCGGCAAAGAGGCGATTTTAAAAATTTGTTTCCTTTAAGTAAGGGTGTAGTGCCAAAGTTGATTGAGAACTGGACTAGGGTTCCTTTAGGTTCATAAAAGTCAAATAAATGTGCAAAATCCTACCTAAATTCACAATTAAATTCGTTTTATGACTGCTGCAAGTTCAAAAGCGAAGTCACGGAATTAAATATTAAACTGTTATTCATGGAATGCTTTACGAAGTGATTCTTTATGAACTGTGGTAACCCTAGACATCGCGTAGACACCAATTATCTTCAATAAATCTGATAGATTGAAAAATTTAGCACCGAATTTAACCCAAATGCAATATCGCAACAGGACACAAAATAATTTCCCACTCATAAGTGCCTTCAAAAAAACAACAGGCCAGTTAACATAAAACTCCAGGACCACTTCTACTTTCATTCCAACGCCTCTGCCATCTCAAAATAACGACTCCATTCAACTCACTGGTATATATTTAATATCATCACCCAGGAACAGAAACAGCCGATTCCAGCAGCAGCAAACAGCTACAAACACTTTTTCAAGCGACATTAACTTTGCGCGTCGTCGCTCTTACTGTCGCCTTCAAGTGTGAACAAAAGGATCATCGCGTCTTCGTTGTCTGGTGGTGAATTTTCTTTACTTTGTTAGTCCTTCTTATCGCCCTTTTCCGGACTTGTAATGATTAAAACCGAGCCAAAAAAAAGCGCACCTTATTCCGTATAAGGGAAAAACACACAAAAATGATGGAAAGGAAGAAATGAAATAAATTTGCCTTCATAATGAGAAAAGAATTGCAAAATCTCCTTTCCGGGTGGAAATTATAATTTTTCAGCAGTTAACTAGGACTAATGTGCCTTTCGTGTGTTCTTCTTCTTCCTCTTCAAGTGATGGACACTCACCCAGTAGGGAGCGCACGGCGAAAGGATACACATTTTTCTTCCCGTCTGTTGGGTTCCATAAGTCTACTATATTTTAATTTTCCCAAGTTAATTGGTTAGGACATGGAGCGCCGTTTTCTTTTCGTTCTCTTTTATTTTTCTATACAGGATAAGACGTCGACCAAGGACCAACCCCATGTAGAAAAGGGAAATTTAAAAATTCAAGACAATTCCCCAACCAGGAACTCGCATATTGGGTAGATGTGGAAGGGATAATTGCATTTTCTCCAAAACGAATCGAGGCAAGCAAGAGTTTTAACTTTTTCTCTTGTTGTTGTTGAATGTTGTGACAAATTGTTTGCGAAAGGAGTAAAGAGGAGACAAGAACGAGAACAAAAAAAAATAGAATACAAAACTCAAGGAACTTTCTAATTGAGTTGGGATGTTTATGATTTATATCCTTTTCAGAAAATAAAAAAAAAACAAACATGAAAATGTGATGAAGCGCTTTTCACATCTTGTTTAAGGCATGAGCAAAATGTAACCACACAAAACTCCCACAAGCGATAATTTAATAGAGAGCAACCTAAGTCCCCCACCGTAATTGTAAGTAGATTGAGAGGAAGCAACACAGTTAAAGATAACCAAAGGAGAGCAAAAAAAATTAAATTTGAAAGATAAGTGAAACCATGCAGCACAATCCGTGAGTTTGGTGCGAGGTCCTTTTTTTTTGCTGCAAACTTTTCTAGTTTTTCTTTGGTTTCGTTTCGTCTACTTGCAGCTCTTATCCTGTCAATCATATCTGTCATATTTGGTCTCATTATCGCAAACACAAGATGAAGGATGGACGTTGAGAGTATGGAAAAGAAAACTTTTTTTTTTTTGCTGGCTTCTCACTCATCCCCCTTCGCATTGCTGCAGCAGCACTGTGGATGAGTGAGTGACTGACTGATGATGGGTCTTCAAGCTGGAATAGCTGTTACAAAAATTGAATATAATCCAGATTTCTACGTTACTTAGCAGAGATTCGCATATATCTGGAAGTAAAGTAACTAATCCTATTTGATAGGAAGTTGCTTATTCCAGAAAGTTGCCAAAAATGAGGAGTGTGAAAAAAGTCTATGCGTTGAATGCCGTCATGGATAATAGGTAGAGTGGAAATGTTAGTGGATATTCTGCAAAAAGCGGAAAAGAGAGAAGCCGGTGATTTAGCCAGTTTCCCTCTTTCCATTCAAGGGAGAAGACTGCAGTCATGTAAGTCAGTCAATGACTTTAATTCTGATTTCGGTTTTTAAAATGAAAAAGAATAATTGAAGTCAGTCATTTGAAGTTTATGGATGAATTCAATCTTTAGGAGGCATTTGAAGTCACAGAAAGAATTGCATTCATTGAAGTCATTCATATTAGAAAAAATTGTATACAACGACTACAACGAACCGAATTCCTTGACTTTAAAAACTATAAACTTAAGTGAGTTCTCTTGAAGACTTTAAATGAATTCACATGATTTAATGCATTTAGTGAATGCTTAAGATTTAAAAGTGGCTTCACTATATGCAAAGCAAACAACAAAAATTAATTGCTTTTAGGTTAGGGCGAGTTATGTCATTTGGTATGGCATTTTTCAGTTATTCCGAGGAACTAGCTTTGTGTTCATAGCTTACGATAAGCTACATTTGGTCCAGCAACAGAAATCCAACCTTAGATGTTGAAAGAGAGCGCCTGAGCTATATTTACTTCAACAATATGTGCTGCTGGTGTTTTTTTAAGGTGTAGACCACCAACGGTATAACGCAAAATATTTACATTAAGGTAAGTGTTTTAATCCATTAGAAAGAAAACGATGGTTTCAAAAATACTCATTCATATATGGAGATCAATAGGTCACGAAAAGAACATAATCTGGTCGATAAAGAAGAAATTGCCTTCTTTTCAGTAAAGATACGGTTGGTTTGGTTTTAAAATGCTGGAGATTATGTGTTAGATTTCTATTTTAGTATAGGGTCCGCCAAATAACTTTCTTTTATTTTTTTTTGAAACAGGGCGCAAAACATCGAGTGTAGCTTCGGCTGTGTGGCACGTAGCTCCGTCCTGTTGAAACCAAATGTTGCCAATATCCTCCTCTTCGTTCAACATGGCCCGATAACGATCGCCATTGAATGTAACGGCCACTCCTTGCTCATTTAAAAAAAAAATGAAAAATGGCCCAATTATGCCGCAATATTTCCCAGCGTTGTTCAAGAGTATACACAACCATATTCGTTCAGCGGAAGGATAAAACTAATTATCTCTCAAATCAGACATGAGCTAAGTATTACCATTCGCGAAATAAGCACTAGTTGAAAAAAAACCGTTAGATGGTGGACCCTAAAGTTTATGAGACAAACACTAATCCATATTCCATCTCCAAATATAGATGAAAGCAAAGCCTTAGGGGTGGGTGGGTGGGTGGTGTGTCGGTCTTAAAAAACCTCTCATTCTAACCTACAATTTTATTTGCTCCTTAACATTGTGTGTGTGTGTTGTTCTCTTTGTTCAACACCTACTTTCTTTCGAGAAAAATAACCCGCTTTCCTTTGACTTATTTATCATGACTCAGTGAGTAGAGAAGAATAGAGTGCTGATCTATTACTCATTGAAAATAATATGCTTTTCTACGATTTTTTTTTATAATTCAGTGAAAAGTATTGAGAAGAATATTGAATTTCTAGTCTGTAGGAATTTGTAGATGACCTCTAAGATGTTACACAATACGCAGGATCCAAGTAAAGAGGTTTAAATGGTGGAACGGTAAGCTTAACGAGTTTTTCGAATAAAACTTCAGGGTTTGAAGAAATTAAGCTAGAACCAAGTGGTGGAAGATTTCACACGGGTGAAAAAACGACTTTAATACATGTTGGAAGCAGCTTTTATGATTTCAAAACGATGCTAAAATTTTTTGTAAAATTTGTCTTTAAATATCAATTTTAGTCGGCGATTGACTGGAAAAACTGTCAGATTTTTAGTTTTATTCTATTTTACGAGATTTGGAAACGACTTCAAAGCAAAGAACGTCCTTAGAAGACAACCATACCTGACAAAAACATATTATTGGCTGTTGAACTGGTACATCAGCCCAGACACTGTGACATCTCATTGCGACTTCCAAAATTCTACCAGAAATATTAAATTTGGTGAAAAAAGTGCTGAGTGCAACAAACGCATTGTGCAGAAGTTAAATTGCATATCGCAGCCTTAATGATATTTTAAAGGATTTTAAATAAACTTGCAATTAAATACAAGGATCCGGCAATACAACAACAAAAAGCATAAGAATCAGCAACCATTTTTATTTTCTAGACAAATTGTGGGAATTCATCTGCACGATTTAATTATGAATCTTAAAGGGTGCAACGACGTTCAAAAATAGTATGCCGAATACAGAAGAAAGAATGCTGAGACTACTTTTCAAAATTCGATAAGTCTGAAATATTATGGGGATTCCAACCATTCACCTCTGGTTTACTCAATTTTGGCACCGACGTTCCAGCACAAGTGTCTGGTCGCCACACCAGAAATGGACAGTAAAAGCCACGGTTTTATAATGGACGATTAGCGAGTGAAGGTGCTTGAAGAGGCCAGGCTTATCAAATGGAACCGTGATTTAAATTTTACATAAATATTTGAACATGAAAAAGCTTTTCGCAAGACGGGAAGAATTTGCTTACAGTCTACAGCAACCGCAATCGTTTGACTAATTCAAAGGAGTGTTGGGCGATATTCAGGAAAATTTCTAGCGAGTTTTTGCGCCGTTTCGTAACCGTAGATTCAACATGGATGCACCACAAAATACCAGACATCAAGAAACAGTCGAAACAATGGACTTCTCTTGAATGCGCGCGGTGTTATTCACATCGATTACCATAAAAAGGGTAAGACGATCACCGGCGCATATTACGCAGAGCTGCTGGATCGATTGGAAGCCGGAAAAACTGCCGCACGAAATCCTACCTCATTTAAACCCCTGAGACTATTTCTTGTTTTCAGAGGAAAGAGATTTGGGAAACAACCACTTATTTTGAGCGGCTCGATCATCAATCGTATTATTTCGAAGGCATTGAAAAGTTGGATAAAGTGTATCGAGGTAAAACGATACTGTTGAGAAATTAAATGTTTTTATACGGTAAAGAGAGTTCCTTATTTAATATTTCAGGAAATAATTTGCCCCCAATGTGTCACTTGACCATAAGCTTCATATGCTTCATCTACAATAGAAACGCGATCCTATGTCTTGGAATATTTCTTCTTAATGTAAAATACAAGCTTTTATCCGACGCACGACTCAAACAGTTTTCGAAAACACAAATAGACAAGTACCAGTGAGGCTTCTAGCCCGGCATGGCGAATTTAATTTATAGGGTGTTTTTTTTTAGAGGTACAGAACTATGAAATGGAATAAATCAAAGAAGATTTTTTTAAATTGTCATGAATTTTACTTTACCGGCATTATAATTTAAATATGATTTCTGGCATATAACCGCCATGGCTGGTTTGGACGTAGATTTGGAGGTCCAATTTTCCCAACACTTCTGGCCGTATATCGCCAATAACGCGGCGAATGTTGTCCTTTAACTGGTCAATCGTTTTTAGCAACTTGACAAATCGCCACAGAAAATAGTCAAGCGGCGTTAAATCGTACGATCTTGGGGCCAATTCACGGGTCCGTAACGTGAAACTATGCGGTTCCCAACGTTTCCTTAAATAAATCAATTTTGGCACTAGCTGTGTGACATGTTGCGCCGTCTTGTTGAAGCCACAGCTCCTGCACATTGTGGTAGTTGAATTGATGAACGAGAAAGTCAGTAATCATGGCTCTATAGCGGTAACCATTGACTGTAACGTTCTAGCCAGCATCGTTTTTAAAAAAGTATGAATTCCTACACAGTCAGTCAATTTTTGTGGATGTAACGTTGTCTCAACATACACTAGAGGATTATTTTAACTCCAAATACGTCAAATTGATGCATCCATTCAACAAGAAGTGAGCTCCAACGCTAAACAAAATTCGTGCGATAAGTATTGCGAACAGAATCATGATTTTCGAAATAAATTTTCATAATTTGGAAGCGCTGTTCAGGCGTCAGTCTATTCATGTTAAAATGTCAAACCAAACTTAAAATAAATCACTTGACAGCTGACAGATAAAATAGTGTTGCCAACTTAAAGTTCTATACCTCTAAAAAAAGAAAACAACAATGACGTAGAGAAAAAAGTGTTTTTTACTATGGTATTACAAAAAAAAAAAAAATAATTCAAGTCGATAGTCGGGACTCACCATCAAAAGTAAAATCATATATTTCTCGCCCAACAACAAGATGACACAAGAAGTTGATCACTATATATAACGTCGCATCATTAATCGTCACAGGCCGAAAGTTGCTGACCATCATTCACCAGTAGTATTACCTCATTCACCCACCCCGAGTAAATGGTGCGAATAACTCCTTAATCCTGCATGATTTGTGATTTCGACGACCGCACCACCTTATTTCACCTAATTACAACATGAATTAATATACTTGCATTCATAAATTACGTATTCAAATCGTTTTTTATCCACGTGTTCTGAAATGTCCGTGCAAACAGATGAGAAACAACGGTAGACACTAACTAAATTCATTCGCATTAATTTCTCCCTAAATGCCAAACTAATGTCCAATAATTATTATTGTTTAATCCCCTCGATTAAACACTTTCATTTATCGGTAAAAAAAAAAATACAAACATACTTAATATATGCACGTACCAACAATTTGTTTATTTTTTTCTGCCAAACACATCCTTGCTCAAGTGAATTAATTAATCCTGTAATTTGAAGTTTATCGAATTATATTGTTAAACGCAGTTACAGTGGCCTAATTGTTACTTTTGTTTGTCGCACATCTCTCTCCCAAATGAGCATTAATTAACTGCATTTTATTTCCTGATAGTGTGACGACAACAATAACTTTAAGACCAAATTTAAATCCCATTCGCCCAGTTGATTGGTTGTGCTCATGGACAGAATACCAACGGAAAAAGAAAAAAAAAAAACAAGTTCAACGGCAAAATTAATTAGACCTCGACGGGACAAAACTTATCATGACGATCCGGAAAAGCTTTTTTCGCTTACATCCGGCGCGCAGTGAAATGCCATCGAATGCAATTCAATTTGGCTAACCAAATGGAAAAATGTTTCCTAAAGGATTTCAATCGCATGGAAAGCCTTTTAATTCTCCGTCTGCGGCCAACACAATCGATATCGAATAATTGGTTAGCCTTTGGTGGGTGACAATTTACGTTAACAATTATTGTGTTCGCTTACGACCACATGTCGTATCCCTTTAAGCAGTAACAATGATGATAGGTATGATGCTGATAATAATGTTATTTAGTGCTTCCGAGATTGGCTATGTATGTATGTGACTCGCGGGGATGTTCTGTGCACGAACATCTCTAGACACTCTAGACACTCTTTCCACGCAGAAATAAGCCTCCAACGAAGTGAGTTATATCACTTTATCTCCTCTACATACGTATAAGGTGTGTACTTACAAATGTCCTTGTTGGCAATTAATCACCCTTAACATGAAAAATATATATTTATATATGACAACTGCGAGCGGGTACGTACCTGGAAGGAGAAGATAAAAAATGGAAAACGGTTTAGAAATCAATATTTTATGGTGTCTAGGAAAATTTAGGTAGCGCTCACAAAACTTTGGTATACTCAACATAAATTAAGTTGCAAAAAAAACGACGAAGAAATATAACAATTTACGATCTCGGGGTTGGTAGGTAGGTGGTGCGGCGCGCCTCGCAGATGGCATCGCATTTCTTTCAAAATGTTGTCGTTACTTTCGAATGAATGGGATATTTTAGTAAATTGAAATGTATTACTGTGTAAGAGAGGCCAAACAATTTAATTTAATTTCGTATAATGGTTGGAGCAGCGAAAGGGAGGGCTGAACTGACTGAATGGGACGAAACAACAACGAAAACTGGACAAAATCCAATATCTTTTCATTTAGTGTTGGGAAATTTTGCAGAGAAAAATCGTTGGCGCCAGTAAATTGTATGATAACAATTTGGTCGTCAGCTTGTTTGAAGGAGAGATAGTTTTTTATAAACTATATCGATGGCTAAGTGTGGGTGCAGTGGCTTAGTGGTTAAGTGCGTTAGGCGACCTCTCGCGCCGGTTCAAATCCGGAACTGTACCTCCTGAAAGTTTTTATTCGCAGCCCCACTTGCGAAGGTCTCGCACACACTGTGGTTGGAGAAGCTAAGCTTTGGGTCCCGTAAGCTTCAAAGAAGCTTTCATGTCAAAAAAAAATTGAAGCACGACCGACTCAGTTGATATTTACATGTCCAAAGGAAGGAGACCTATACGAGCCAAGTCAAAAAGACAATGGAAATGAACGTTACTGTTCCAGCGCGAAAAGAGGCAGGCCTTAAAACTTAAATTAGAAGAACCAAACGAGGAATTAGGGGTGTCTTTCCTAACATTGAGTCAGAAGCGAACAAAATGGGTCATGGCATCAATGAGAAGAAGACGAAGTATATGCTGGTATCAAATAGAATCGATTCCCATCGCAGACTTGGTCAGAACGTGACTATTGATAGATACAACTCCGAAGTGGTTAGTGAATTTTTCTTCTTGGGCTAAAACATGGACCATATCCCAGGCGGATGTGAGCTCCCTTAGTGTCTTCGAGAAAGAAGTACTAAGCTCGATTTATGGTCCGGTTTTTGACAGTAGACAAAATAACACCTTAACGATTTGCACAGTGAGATGTCCCTAGTCAAAAACTATTTACGTCTTAAACGGTTATGATGGCAAGGGCATCTAGAGGGAATAAACATAGACGAAGAGAAACGAGAAATAGCGGCAGATCGTTGACGTGACCAAGTTGAGGAAAATTTACATCGCCTTGGTATCGAAAAAGCTGACAGAGACTAGGACTTGAGGCCCCGTTGCACCCTGCGCTGTAGGGTGAAGTAAGTTTTGGCGACGTCGTATATGTGATCATTCTAACGAAGATTACCATTAACGCACGTACATAGAATGGAAAAATATTTGGCTTCAGATGCAATTCATAGATAATGACGGCCTATCACTTTAATGATAAAATAACAGTATTGGCTTTTGGAAACATTGAACTCCACAAGGATTTCTAAGCCTCACCTAACAACGCTGCAGCCAGGTCAGCATTTAATATGTTGAACAGACTAGGAGGACAGTTTTCAAATAAATATGAGCGAAGGCGTTAATTGGAATTTGCAGACAGAAAGTAAATTATAAAAAATTAAGAAAAAGAATGGAGAAAAAACGGATCCTTGGGGAACATCAGAATTTATATTGTAAATATCAGATTTGTGGCTATCCAAGACAACTGGTTTTTAGTGTAAGGATTGTAATTTCTAATCCATTTAAATAAGATATACATCCCAGAGGCAAGCATTTTTGACGAAAGAGCTTAGTGCCAAACTCTGTCAAATGCTAAAATCTTCGTTTCACTAATCTTATCGGTTTCTCCTTTTAGTGAGAAAGACCATCAAAACACTAGTGGGTCTTTGCCTAAGAAAGCCGTACTGACTTTCATTTAAGATTTGGCGTGTTTCTAGATTATTCATGAGTTGACTTTCAGTCACCGTTTCCATGACCTTTCAGAAAAAGGTTGATGGAGAGGGAAAAAGACACATCTTCACGGGAACTTGTTCGACAAAAAATTGTTTCACTCAAGTAAACAGATTTTGCCAGCGTGAAAGAACACCTCTTCAGAATATTTGCAGAAATTCCATCTAAACCAGCGGATTTGTGTATGTTTAGGGCCTTTGCTATCGAGTGCTAGTTCGAAAGTCGAAAACAGGTGGACATTATAAAATCTGGAAGCATGGAATTGCTTGCGAAATGTGCAGCAAACAAATTGTGCCTGATCGACTACGTGGAAGAATTCCTTGCGTGTTGCACGAACGACAAAGGACAAGGATCATTTTTCGTCTCACAGTTAACCCAGTCACCGTCATCCATTTTTGCAGGATTCATTACCTTCTTCACAGTTTAACTTCGAAACTTTAGCACGATTTCAATGAAATTCTTTTTAGTTTATAGAATATTTCCCAACATTCATCTACATACGTACATATAAGTCTGGGGGCGATAACATTTTCCGGAAACACGGCTGCTACCGAATGCATGATGCAATACCTCGCCCATAGGTCTTCTAATTGAATTCTCAATTCATTACTACAGTTGAATGTCCGAAATAGGAAGCAACATCATTAGTCTTAATCAAACTCTGCATGGAATGTCATTAGGATGAATTTTCGAAATTAATCTAACATTTCAGAGACACACCTACGAGTATAACTGTACTAAACTAATGATGGATGCGGTCTGTGGCATTTCTATTACTGCCAAGGATATTGCAATTTGCAATTTCGTAGCTTGGCTGAAAATTAATTTTCAGTAAATTGAATGTTAAGTTCCAAGACACACACCATCTTATTGGTCGCTTTACACCTGCAATCCTCGTAATTGAAGTGTTGAAAGGCCAAAAGTAAAGTTATGACAAGAAGTTCGCAACACCATACGATCGCATACCAACTTCAAATCAATTAGTTCGTTTTCTCATCTATAAATGAACAAGAAGACTTTCAGTTAAATTTGTGGGCACTACCTTGCTAAAATGTCTTACGAAATGTAGTTTTTGAAATCAACTGCATTGCCAGCAACCAACAAACATGAATCGATTTTCGCCCCCTTCCCACTGGATGGCGGCGGGCTAAATACTATACCGACTTTCAAGTGGGTCATTTGGGAATGCCTGGAACGACGACGACGGCCTGATAGTGTAGGTGTGGTGTGGTTGGGTCAGTTGAGATGGGGTTCACTTAAAAATAAAGTCAAACACTGAGTTGTGCGGTGAGGCTCTCGTGTTTATGGTCAATTTCAAAGCAAAGAAAAACAAATCGAATGCTTCGCCTTTACATGCCCCGCAGTAATAACGATTACAGACAGCGATAAGTTGAAAGAAATCGATAAAAACAACCGAACGCTATTAAAGTTAATAGACTTGCAAACAGTTGGGACAAGACGTATTGGTTTTTTGACTTAAACTTTTCGTCGTCCTCCAAGAAAGGTTGACGACAGATAACTAACTAACTTTTTATGTTTATTTAGGTGAGTTCTCCTTATGCATACCTATTTGGCAAAGCAAATTAAAATGATTGCTAATGGACACGAGCGTCATAGTGAAAAGGGGTAATGTACGTTTAATTCAGGTTATATGTATGTTTTATACAGGTTATGTCGGCTAAGGAACAACACCCCTACTGGTAGATACTCCGAACTGTCCATGGACCAGAGTCCATTCAGCTGATTGACCATAATCAACAGAACAGCCCTTTTGTTTTGTACATCGAAGTCAAGAAGGTTAGTGCTCTCCCAATTCAATCAAGCTAAAAGCCTGCTTCCTGATACAGAATTTGCCGGCCTAACTCCAGAGTTGAGCCTTGTTACACCGACGTGATCTGATTATCCTTTCACTTTGACTAACACTCAATCTGCAGCAAATCATTCGAAAACTAAATTCAAAGTCAATTTCAAACTCAAACGAGTTGAAAATTTCTTAAAAGTGTTTCGTTTTCGGTCTAATTAAAAAGGAAGCTGCACTCTTTACATGCAAATACCATTTGTAGCTAGCTATCATTGTCTTTGTCTTTTGATCAATCAAACATCTTTTGCATTTCACTGATTCACTGCTCAGTTCCGATTCTGATTCTGATTCTGATTCTGATTCCTCATAAGCACTTTCAATTAAGTAAAATTCATTCAGTTTGTTCACCACAATCGCTCTGGGCGTTATACTTCTCGAGAGCGAGTACCAACCACTTGTGCTAGGGGCACATTTCCCCCCCCCCCCCAGAATTTTGCAACATGTTTGTATTTCAATGTTTGGCATGACATATCCTTCTGCTCTCTGTCTCTTCGTGGTTCAAATTAATGCATTTCGTTTGGCAAAAGCAAAATTTCTAGGCATTTCTAGGGGGAGGGAAAATGCAACCCCAACACTCAGTAGGAGCAACGACAAAGGTTTCGATGAACATACATAGTAGAACGATGACTATGAATCCATCATCGGCCGTCCATTGTATGTGGTATAAAGTCATTTTATCACCGAACATCATTGGAAATTTAATTTCTGGCTTTGTCGGACCATCGCATCGGTGGGGGTAGGTTGCGATTTAATTATTTTCAGTTTCAACTATGAGTGCTTTATTGGTGCTTGACCCTTCTCGCATGCCGGTGTCGGGCGGCGGGGGCCGGCGGGCATGAGTTTCTTAATTTAAATGAGGCTTTGTGATTGAAGCCTGACTGAAAATCCAATTTGTTTACTATCATGTTGAAGTGAAATAGACCGCAGGGGTGTTAATATAACTATGCAGCAGATAAATGAACAAAAACGGAAACAAATTAACTTCTTTTGGGGGGCGAGTAGAATCACGTTAAAAACACTTTCTAGGAATATGAATAGAAAAGGAAGAAGCACGAAGCACAGACTCATTTTTACGCATAATTAAGGAAGTAAGGGTGGCAGTATGCTGAAACGAATATCCTTCTCTGCGAATGGCATAATGAATGGCTCTCGGTGTCGTATATTAATGGCGAGGACATTCGTTAGCTAACGATGTTGAACAAGGGATGTAGTGTACGGCTTTGCATCTCACATGAAAATTGTATTTCTTCGGATGAATACCGCAGTACCTAGTCACTGTTGTTCTTATATTATATGTCTATGTATATGTATATGTACCTGGCAATTTGTTTTCGAGGTAAACCTCTTAAGTCGGTATATGCTCATCGTTTATGTCGTTATCCTTTTGTAACAGAAACAACTTATTTTCAGTGTTATTCTTCTCTTTCCATTTTCTTACTTTGAGGGAAGAGTGAGAGAGTAGAGACAGGTGTTTGTGTGTGTGTGTGTATATATTTGACGTTTTTGCAGTCGTGCAAACAAAAAGACGATGTTGGTTATTTCACCTCTTCCTGTTTTTTTTTTTTTTTTTGTAAAGAAGGACAACAAGTTGGGGTTTTTTTTTTTTTGAAACATTATGTTTATCTTTAGGGAAGTACTTTCGCCAGGGGGATGCTATAGCTTTTTTCTTAAAGATGAGAAATGAGGATTTATTGGCGGCCGGTTTTGTATATTTTTATACAGTGGAGCCGCAGCGTAGGCAAAAAAGGAATTCTTTTAGTGCCCACCTCCCTCAAAAAGGACCACAAATCCATGGCCAATAATTATAGTAAAGGGTGATTTTTTAGCTGGTTTGGTTTTGGCAACACTGGTTTTGACAGCTGACGTGTGTTTAGTACCTTGTGTCACTGTCAAACAGCTTCAGTTTGGTTTGCAATTTAACCATGGATCGTCTTACAAATGAACAACGCTTGCAAATTATTGAATTTTACTATCAAAATTCGTGCTCGGTTCGAAATGTTCATCGCGCGCTGCTTCCATTTTATGATCGGCATTCTCGACCTTCTGAGCAGTCTATTCGGAAGATTGTGACCAAATTTCGCACCAAATTTACTTTGTTGGACATTAAACCACCAACACGTTTACGTACTGTGCGTATTGAAGAAAATATTGCGGCCGTATCAGCTAGTGTGACAGAAGACCGCGAAATGTCGATTCGGCGCCGTTCCCAGCAGTTAGGCCTTTGTTACAGCACTACGTGGAAAATTTTGCGGAAGGATTTGGGCGTAAAGCCTTTTAAGATACAGCTGGTGCAAGAACTAAAGCCAGCCGACCTACCACAACGCCGAATTTTTGGTGAATGGGCTCTTGGAAAGCTGGCCGAGGATCCGCTTTTTTATCGAAAAATTGTGTTCAGCGATGAGGCTCATTTTTGGTTGAATGGGTACGTAAATAAGCAAAATTGCCGCATTTGGAGTGAAGATCAGCCAGAAGCATTGCAACAGCTACCAATGCATCCCGAAAAAGCCACTGTTTGGTGCGGTTTATGGGCCGGCGGCATTATTGGGCCATATTTCTTCAAAGATGATGCGAATCGCAGCGTTACTGTCAATGGTGAACGCTACCGAGCGATGATAACAAACTTTTTTTTTGCCCGAAATGGAAGTTCTTGACTTGCATGATATGTGGTTTCAACAAGACGGTGCCACATGCCACACAGCACGCGAAACAATGGCGCAATTGCGAGGCGAGTTTGGTGAACAGTTAATTTCACGTTTCGGGCCGGTTAATTGGCCGCCTAGATCGTGCGATTTGACATCATTCGATTATTTTTTGTGGGGGTATGCCAAGGCTAATGTGTATAGGGACAAACCCGCTTCGATTGACGCACTGGAAGCCAACATCCATGCATTCATTCGTGAGATACCGGCCGATATGTGTGAAAGAGTATGCCAAAATTGGACTCAGCGGATGGGCTACCTGAGACGCAGCCGCGGTCAACATTTGCATGAAATTATCTTTAAACATTAAATTGCAAGGTTCAAACTATCGATTCAAATAAATATTTCATTCATTTTTTCGAATTTTTTGTGTTTTTTTTTAAAAAAAGTTCTAAACCTCTTAAAAAATCACCCGGTACTAATTTACATAAATGGAATCGTTATTAATTGTACAAAGTCGGACGCCGTGTTTTAAAGTGTTTAATTTTGTTGAAATGGACGTCCGACTTTTAATATACACAATGAAAGTTTTGAAAGAAAATTGTGAGTGCAGCGACTTAGTGGTACCACTATGCGAGAGGTCGCTGGTTCAATCAGTCCGATTAGTACCACCTGAAAGTTTTTATTTGCTGCACCAACTCTTGCGAGGGTCTGACAAACATCCAAGAGTAAGAACTGTCATGAGAAGCTTCTCAAAAATGAATTGCCTTTCGGAATCGGCATTAAACTGTAGGTCCCTTCCATTCGTTTCAAAAAATATATCTTCGCACACACAGTGGTTGTAGAAGCTAGGCTTTGGGCCCTGTTTGGACCGTTAACTCCAAATATTTATTTATTTATTTTATGCAGTTTAGTGCTAAGAGTGTCAGAATTGGAAGCAAGTAAAAAAAGTTGCAATTAATTAAAGATGTTTTTGAAAATAAAAACATAAGGAAATTCTACAGTGCGCTTGGGGCGAACAGTATGATACCCTATCCATATCCCTATATGCCCCAAAGAAAAAAGCATTAAGAAGATGATGGCTAGCATTTTATTTCATTCTAAAACTTTGTATGGCTGATATGTTGGAAAAAATATTGGGTAAATATTTTGTTAAACATTTTTATTCGCTTTCTGTGAAAATTTTCGAAGAAAACATCATTTTAGTCAAAAACGCCCACAAAAAGTAGGCGTGACAAAAAACTTTATATGACAAACTTATAAAGGAGGGCAGTGCCTACATATCTTGTGAAGGTTGTAACACTCTATCTCTCTAACTTTAGCTTTAAAACAGTTTTTTCTAAATTATGGGCGTGGCAGTGGGCGTATTCAAAAAATTTTTACACTTAACCATTTCGGAGCCCTAGGGAATATGTGGTCCAAATTTCAGCTTCCTAGCTTAATTTTAAAGGCCTAGAAATTGCGTACGGACGGACGGACGGACGGACATTGCTAGATAGTCTTAGGAATTGGTCCTGATCATAAATATATATACTTTAATGGGTCTACGACGAATATTAAGGTGTGTTACAAACTATGTGTCAAAATTAATATACCCTTAGGATAGGGTGTAAAAAAAGTTGGATTTGGTGATGTTGTTCCTTGTCCAGGTTATGTGCGAAAACTTTCCATCAATAAAACTTAAAAAGGAAATTGCATTGCAATATCTGAGTATGTTGAGGGCATTGAAATGTTGTCATAGAGATACGGAGTTTGTTGTGGAAAAAAATGGAACGTTAGTCACACATATTTGAGTTTACTTGATCTCTTTATACAGGAATCTGCAAACAGTACTCTTTGGCTAAGTCGAATTGGCAGTCCGACGGAATACGCACGGATCCTACAAATATAATCAACGAAAGTCCTTATTTTTTTTGTAAGTTTTATTATCAGACATCATACAAATAGATCTCATTCTAACGGGTGATTTTTGAAGCGTAGTTTTTTTAAAAATCGAATAAAACACTAAAATTTGCATCAAACATTCAGAATTTGTATTGTAATCGATAAATAGGCCTTTGCCATTTACGTTTTAAGGACAACTTCATGTAAATGTTGTCCGTGGCTCCGTTTCAAACGGTTCCGAAGGTACAATTTTGCGTCACTTTTTCCACTGTATTCCACGAATTATGTTATCCTGTAAGGCTTTAATCGTGTTCGGCTTGTCCACATAGACTAACGACTTTACATAACCCAACGGCCAACTCACAGGGGAATTTTGTGAGAGATAAGCTGCTCACCAAATTCATGCTTCAACATTTCTATTGTTTCACGAGCTGTCGACTAAACTGTCGTTTTTTAGGGATGCATCGGTAATTCTTGTGACTGTTCATCACTCCAGATACGACAGTTTTGCTTATTTACGTATCCGTTGAGTCAGAAATGAGCCCCATCGCTGAACTGCTCAGCAGAAGGCATAGGCACTTTTTCCAATGCTTTGAAACACGTCTGCAAATAACCTGGTGAGAATTTTAAATGAATTGTAAATCCAACGAAAAGTCGGATCCATAGTAGGGTAGCACAAATACAAATGATTTATAAAGGATCAACATTGATCCAAGTTTCACGAATTCGAGGTTTCTTTCGCTCTGTCGCTGTGTCCAAACATGTGGCCAAATACTGATCAACGAACTTAAACTGAATTAAGTAAGTAAAATAAAAAAAAAACACGCTTAGTTATTGCTTCAAAAAAATTATAACACTCTAAGGAATTTAGTGGCCAGAACAGTCATTACCGAGAGATTAACATTTAATCCGGGGGAAGTCATGTTTAAGTCGTGACTATATAAATTTAAATTAACGAGGGTACAAGTGCGAAAACTCTCGCAGTGAAAAAACACTGCATACTAATGTAGGTACTTAAATGACACGCAACTAAGCGTAATACTTTTTCACACAAATAAAAGGACCTTATATTTTTTTTCTAAATTTGGAACGCCAAATTTTAACAGTTTATGCTCATTCTTAACTTCGAAAGATGGAAATGGGATGGCAAAAAACTTACGTGTTACGAGGCGGTATAAAGCTGGGAGCCCCATGTCAGTTCATAAATCGTGGAAGATCATAACTTAGAAAATATATTCTTTTTATTCGTAGTAGGTACAGGTCGACCTATTCTTCATACTTTTTTAATAGTTCATGCTTTTCGAGGCCCCCAAGTATTTGAGAAAAATCGAGCGCTTTAGATTACGCATTGTGCCCAAACCCCAATTACACATTTAATAGTAAATTTACTTATTTAGCCTCGAGGGATTTTTAAATATTTTGCCAAGAAAAGAATTTTTGAACTAATTTGGAAAACCACCTATTTTGGAAACCCTTTTGAAATTGGTCGAATAAAAAATGAACTTTTCTACACAAATTCGAATTCAGTACTTTTTTGACTTTCTCGTATACATAAATATACTAAAGAGTCTGTCTGTCTGTCCGGGCCCTGTATGGCAAAACGGTTCGACAGATTTGCTTCAAAGTTCGTATATAAAATGTTTGGGGTTGCATCTAGGAGCATCTTTTTATTTTTTGTTTTATCGTTTGGAATAACGGTACCCTGCCATACAATTTTTTTGGTGACATTCACTCATCACTATTTTTCTAGAAAATGGTTCGAAGGATTTTGGTTTTTTTTTGTACTAAGGATACTTGGGATGGGGCCCAAAATACTGCGTACTCAGTTTTTGGAAAAAAAAACGATTAACGGTAATTTATAAAACCGCCAATATCTCGAAAACTAACAAAGCGAACTCCAAAAAATGTTACTGTTTTTTTATACTATCAAGTCGAACAAATTTGCACACTTAGATTTTTGAAATAATTTTTTTTGTTCATATAACGATTTTTTTAAATTTAAATTAAATTAATTTTCTCAAAAAAGGCTCTGACGATTTTGATAATTTTTGTATTTCGAACAATTATATAAAAAATGTCCAATGTACATTAAAATCGTAGGTGCCGTTTTTGAGAAAATCGAATTTTAAAAACCTAAAATTTGATTTAAATATATTTGTCACCAGAAAGTTTCATATGACGCAGTCGTGCACTTTATTTTATATCGAAAAGAGTTTAAGCCTTTTAAATAAAAGACCCCTGTCCGGTTAGTTAGTCTCTCCTTTGAACATGACAAATCCAACTGAGGTGGTCGTGCTCTCATTTTCAAACTCCTAATTCGATCCTTTTTTGTTACTGCAGCTGTTATGTGCAGCATCGTTATCTCAAGCCCCCTTAGAATACTTTCAGTTTGCAGGTAATTTTTCTGTAAGTCTAGTTATTTCTTGGAAAACAAAGCGAATTTGCCTGGCATAACCTTCTTCTTAAATTTTTAATCGACGAAAATAATCCTCTTTTCCTTATTTTTATCAACCCTGCGTCAGAAAACATAAAACGCACTTTTTAAAATTAAAATTCTTTAAATGACAGTCAAAGGTTCCTGAACTTCCCCACTGTGTTATGTCCAAATAAATTGAGTTTGTCATGAATTTTAGTAAAACGTGAGCGTGGATGTATTTTTTTTTTTACCAACTCCACTCACATCCCAGTCTCCTCATCTATCATCCAGACAATTACAAGGGAAAGTAAATTATTATTTATTATGTTTCCAGCGTAAACTGTAAGCATGAAACTTTTTCAGTAAAAAAAAAGTACATAACATAGTTTTCCTTTCTCTTTTCCCTAATCCTTCGTACATTTGTACTTGTTACTTATAATATGAAACGTATGAGGCACAATTCACTCACAAGTATATAGAACTTTGAGTCGGCTTAGGCTGTTTTGTTAACTTCGTATATGGTACTCTCCTCTATGCCCTATTTCGTTTGAGTGGTAAACTTAATTATAGTAAATGTCATCTGAACTGGAATATGATTTCATGTACAGAATTAATTACTCTTGAAACAAACAAAAAACCAATTCAATTATTCTGTCAAAGAACGTTGATATATGTTTTTTTTTTTAAGTTACAACTTTTGAATGTAAAAAAAAAACAACAAAATTAATTAAATACATGTTAAAAACTTTTGTAAATCTTTCTTTTTGATGCAAGGGAAAGGATGATTTAACCAATTAAAAACAGAAATAATAACCCTTCGATTAATTAAACTTTACTCGTGAAAATTATTTCATAAATAATGAGTAAATTATATATTTTTATATTGATTTACTGCATTGGTTGTGAGGTAGAACTCTTACAAGGAAATATAATTTCTTATTTATGAAACATAATTCGAAAGGAATGTAATTTGGGAGTAAATAAATTAATGAAATATGTATGCAATTTTTGGGTACAAACAAAAATGTTAAGTATACGCCATAGTGAGTTTAAGGTTCTTCTTATTTATTTAAGTTGATTATTGTTTATTTGTTGTTGTTTTTTTTAGTACAATTTTTGTGGGGTTTTGTTAATTTTTAATTCTCATGAAAAAGTAAAAACTTGCTTGTGGATGGTGATAGTAGGATGTTATGAATAATTCCTAGGTACTTGCTATATTTAGCCTCATACAATAGCAAAATAGGAAATCGGAATCGCGAAGAGGATCCAGCGAATTCAAAAAGATACACACAGTCACTCAAGAAGTTGGTCGTTCAATTATTTTACTTTGAAATATCCCTTCTTATAAGTGTCTACGGATATGTCACAGCAGAATTTCACAGTATAGAAAAAACTCCCGATGATTGGACCATCAGAACCATATGCCCCATCTACAAGTAAGGCGATCCTTGCAAGAACTATTGAGGCACATCCAAGATAAATGTTGCATATAAAATCCTATCCAACGTACTGTGTGAACGTCTCAAACCCGTCTGTGGTGTGGTGTCAGTCTGGCTTACGGCCCGGCAGATCAACTGTATACCTAGACCAAATCCTGGGAAAGACCAACGAATTTCAAGTCGAGACTCACCACCTGTTTATCGACTTTAAAGCCGCATATGATAGTTTTCATCGTTCGAAGCTCTACATGGCGAAGGCCGAATTTGGGATCCCGGCCAAACTTATCCATCCAGCATGACGCTGGAGAATACGCGGTGCAGTGTGCAGTTTGGCAACAGCTCCTCTGAACTCTTCCAAGCATTCACCGGATTTCGGCAAGGTGATGCGCTATCATGTGACTTTTGTTTTTGAGCAGATAGTGCAGAGGACAGAGGTCAGCACGGAAGGCACTATATTCAACAGGTCCGTCCAGATATGCGGACGGTATTGACATCGTCGGACGCTCCCAACATGGCGTGGTAGATGATTTCACGGCTATTGAAGAACAGGCGAAGTTAGTTGGTCTTTAAGTAAATGAGGACAAAATTTAAAACATGCTATCAACAGACAAACAGGCTCGAGACGACAAGGAAGACAGAACCTCCGTTTCAAAGAACAAGCCATAGCGGATGCCAGAGCGCTTGGTCTGGATAACTAAAAGCCGCGTGCCAGGGATCGCAGAAGATGGAAGGCCGCCGTGTCTCAGGCAGGGATTCTTTACGGGTCGGGAGCCCGTTAAGTAAGTAAGTAAGAAAAAACTCTGTTAGGATGAGACTTATGGAGATCCGACGAATAAAAGATGGCAAAGTAGGAGGGTCTATTTCTATTAGCATTCCCAAAGTCAAAATCAAAATTCCTGATTTTGAGGTACAACTACTCTAAGTGATATTTAATTTTTAAGTACAGAAAAATGTTATGGCGTATTAATAAAATTAAAAAAACTAGATTCTTTTGCTGGTGTTGCCTCTAAGTAGATAACGTCTTAACCACATCATACTTAAACGAGTTTTACAAAACTTACAAGCCAACACACGATATTCGATCTTTCAAAAGTCTGTGACTTGCATACGCCGATCATATTAGTCTTATTGTCACTGCTGCTTTTGCGGGAATAGAAACAGAAACGGCAAAAACGGGTCTAGCGACAAAAGAAGGCAAAGGAATGTATCGCCGAATCAGTATGGTACTTTGAGCTAGTGGGGGACTATGCCCGCATGGGCTTTGCTATCAAATATGAAAACGAATCTTTTCAGAAATCAAATGAAGAATAAGGCTTGACAATCGCTGTTGCTTGGGCTGAGCAGGCAACTATTATGGTAATGCCATCATTCGAACAACTGTGGAAACTCCATATAAGACCTTTTTGGTGTCAGTCCTGCTCCATTGCTCTGAAGCTTGGTCTCTTTCTAAAGTGGATTTGCGTTGATTCGTTCGGTAAAAGACGATTCAAAGACGAATTTTATGAGCTAAAACAGCGACATCGAATTGGTTAGACAACTGAGGCATAGAGAGCAAATAAACACAAAAACTTAAATTTCAACTTTTATCTCTAGGAACAACCTAGTAGAAGAGGACCTCACCCTAAAAGGGGGCGCACAAGTGGAAATGGACTTCAACCAGCTTGGAGGGAGCAAAGGCAGGCTTATGGGTGAGGCCCAGGTCAAACCCAAACTGTAGCGCAGCCTCAGTAAGTAATGCTTACTCTAACAAGCTTATTAGAGCCTTCCTACAAAGCCTTGAAAGACTGAAAATATTTTTTTTTAAATATTTGAAACATCGGAATATTGATCATACAATATTAAATATTTCCTACCACGAAGTCCTGTTATTTTCCCAACACGTAGATGCTGCTGCTTTTAGTTTTTGCTTTTGTTCTTCCTTATACGTCATTCGGTGACCTCCAGTAACGTTAACCCCGCTTTAAGATGTTATTGGGTATTCCTAGACTCACATGGAATGTAAAACTGCCTTAATCGCCTTTATATTGCAGAGACTCTGCAGGGATATCCATTCCACTATTATTCAATTTTAAAAGAAATTATTGTTGTTGTTGGGATACCAACTTACTTTCACTTCTCTCTGTTGACCTGAATTGAAATACTTGACACTGGCATCATACAAGCTTGACACATCCAATTTATATAAAAGAAAGATATACATAGACCTTCCAAGAATCCTAGATCAAGATTCTGTTTTTACCACACTTTACTTAACCTCTCCCTGACATTATATGCGTCTTTTCACCTGCAATTGTATCCGCAATGCTAGTTTATAGTTACTCAGATGAGACTAGTTCAAGGGGCACTTGAGGCTGCCTCCTGCAAAACAATTACACCTTGTCGCATGACATTCTTTATTTAGATAGACACAAACTCTCTCACAGGGATACGAATTAAGAAAAACATTGAGGGTTGTACGGTCCTTGCAGGCATACTTAATCTAGGGGAAAGCTTCTACATATATAAAATTCTGTTATCCTTCACTCAAGCCGGCTTAAATGTAAAACGCTTTCTCTGTCGCCAAATCCTATTAAGAGATTCTGGCATCTACTCATCGCATATCAACAAGTCATCATTTGCCCTCTGCTCACCAGCGCCAACGCCAACATTAAAAGAAAATTCACTTTTGGCAAATATAAATATAAGGAAAATCCTTTTTCATCAATTTTATTCTTTTTGCCACACAGAAGTGAGACTTTAATCCTTCTTGGAGGAACTGGGTCAACTGTCTGTCTACCGAAAATAAAAATTTAATTCCCCCATGCACCCGTTAGGATGAAATTTTAAGTTGCACAAGGATTCGCATACAAACAAACACACACACACTGATATAGTGTTGGATGAATAGCGTGAGCTGAGCACAGAAAATAACAAGAAAGGAGAACTCACTCGCACACATCCTGCTTACCTTAATACTATGGAAATCGTTCACTCAGAACAACCGCATTAAGGACATAAGACATGGAGGATATTTGCCGATTGCTTTTTATATGAACTTTGCCCTACAAAAAAAACACAAAAAACACAACATCTCTTCTTCGTGCAGTGCATTGTCACACATGTGGTCTGCCGACAGGATACAAATGGCTTCAAACGCAATAAATGGGAATAAGTGAATAATACGAATGGGGGCGAAAGGAAGCGGAAATCATTGTGATAAATGTCCAATCGTCTCGTTTTTTTTTTTTTTTTTAGTTTGCTCTATTTATCTGCTTTTGCTCCATAAACATCACGTTCATGTTGTCCGCTCCATCCTGCATCGTGCCGTGATGCAGCAAAAAAATTGCATACATATGCAAAGGAGTGTAATAACCTAGAAGCAGAAGTCCTTCTCTTGGTTCGTATTCTTTTTCATCATCTTCAGTCTGTTCCTTTGCATTTGGTAAAATGTTGGAGCTATACTGCATCCAATACACATGACAATGAACGATGAAGTGCATCTCTAAGTACAAGAGGGAAACATCCACTTGAACTATGCCAACGATGTGGTTAATCATTGCACAATATTTCATTTACGTCGTGGTGCAGCGCATATCGCTTTAAAGGATTTCCCCGCACAGACTACAAGAAAAAGAATAAATTGTGTGCACTTTGCAAAGGACATAAGGATACGAATAGAAGACAATTTTCTTTTACCACACATTATGATAGATCTCTGATATGGCATAATGTTGTCGTTCATCTAAGAGCGACGAGAGCACGTTTCCCAGATTTTGCTGCGATTTTACAAACAAAAAAAAATTTATAAAAAAAAATCTCTTGTAAGATGGAACCTGCGATAGTCTTTTGAGCTGAAAAGTGTTTCTTTGCTAGAAACTAGCTCAATTGCGGTGATTTGCAGAGATAGATAGGTAAAAATTGGTTATTTGTTCTCGAGTGGTGCAAAGATGCAAAGTTCTCAACCACGAGTTTCGTAAGGGTTTCAAGAACATTTAAGTCGCACTGTGGTTATCGATGGCTCAGATTCACAAGATACTCGGCTGCGGGGGCGTATGTGTAATATTTAAATAAATGTGTTCTATTTCTTAATAAATTGTTTGTATATTGAGTATTTATACGTGGGGCCCACGTTTTAACCAAAATTCCCTTTTTTTGAATAAATTTTTTAGAAACCGAAAAAAATTGGAGCTTGGAACTATTTTGAATGAGAACGAATATCAGGGCGTCCAGTGGCTTAGTAGTTTGAGCCGTTGAAAGACTTAGCGAGGGGTCCCAGATTTTCAAATTGCCCACCGTACATTAAATTTCCACACTACGGCAAATTATGGAAAAGTCCAACGAATTTCAAGTCGAGACACAAAATCTGTTCATGGACTTTAGGGCCACATATGAAAGCATTCACCTTCAGGAGCTCTAAATGGTCACATTTAAATTATGATTTTGGCAAAACTGATCCAGCAGTCTCACGAGACGCGAGAGAACACGAACATCTCTTCATCTATTGAAGGCGAAACTAGTTTGTCTTGAAATAAATGAGGAGAATATTGCATATATGCTATCAGACTATCACCGACCAGGCAACAACTTCGAGGTAGTTAAGGAGTTCATCTATCATCCTCGGTGTAAACATCAACTCTACGAAAGACATCTCAGTGGAGATCCGGCGAAGAATTACCCTAGGAAACCGCTTGCTATACCGCGCCGTTTGCTGGACAAGAAGCAGGAAAGATGAGTTAATATTGGGCTCCTTCGAAAAAAATATTCTTCAACAGAAATTTGCTCTTGGGCGCGTGGAGGGCGGATGAATGAGAAGATCCTACCGCGAACTGTATGACCTGTACGTCTTAGATACTAAAGTCGTTAACTGGCTGGGCCAAGTTTAGCGAATGGACAATAGTACTCCAGTTAAGAGGATCTTCAAATTTCAGCTCCCAGGTTCGAGACGAAAAGAAAGACCTAACCCCCGCTTCAAAGACCAAGATTGCAGAAAATGGAGAGGCTGCGGTGTCTCAGGAAGTGACTCTTCATGGGAAGAAAGGCCGTTACGTAAGCCCAATGAGGTCTCTCCGGATTATAGTCGTGGATTCTACGTACTGTAGCGTTGGTTTTCATTTTGAACTCATATCTCAAGATTAATTACACAAAGTTGCATCAAAAAAGGTCGAGTGACTTCCAAGTTTACACGAACAGCACTTCTTACTCTGCAAACGAAAATGTGTCAAAAGTAATTGGAACAAAATATAAGCCCGGATTCAAACTGCACTTTAGATGACAGTTAAACTTCAATTTATTTGAGCTCGGAATAGTGCACAAAATTGGGCTTGGAATAGAGTGGATTTTATGGGCTTTTAGAATTCAATTTTTTTTCGGGTTAAGCTCATTTAAGTCCAGGTGTAAACTTAAACCCGGTTTAAATGATGTATTAATGATGGGGCTCATTTAGTTGCTACAACAAGTTCCCCTCAGAGCTGCCTTGTTTGTTTTTCCTTAAAACACATAACATTTGTTTAAAACTCTTTTGCTTCTGCTTTCTCGAGGAATGTGGCGAGGTCTTGTCGGAAATCCTATAAGTTCGTGAGGTGTGTTTTCCGTAAATTGATTTCTATTAAACTAAGGTCTTTTCTCCGCAGCATGGCTTTCGTTTATGTTGTTTCTTTTAGAACCGAACATTAAGCATCAGATGGTGGGTATTTTATTTTTTCAAAACAACGATTTAAACCTTAAAAAAAAAGACATATTTTTAACACAAATTACCAACAGTTGAAAAAAGAAACATTAAAGTGCTCCAGATGGTACCCACACAATTGATATCCTACCCTCGCATCTGTTTGTAATTTTCCTTCATTTCCTCAAATTCCATTAGGCCCAGTTTCCGTTTATGGTTCATCGCTCCTTGCAATTGAAATAGCTGTGCGGATAATTTATTCTACTTCAGATGTTGTGATACGTGATTGGCATCGATAACAACATAATTGATACAAATTTACTGTGCTCGAGTAACTATCCGAAGAGTAAATGCTGCCTTTTTGGCCACCAGATAGATCACGTGCAAATACAAAGGAGTTACCAATAAAAGAGGGAAAAAAAACGACGTTTCGTTATTCAATGCAGCCAGGTTTATTGTGCCGACTCGGTAAGCGCCATAACAACAAACAGGGCAACTGCAATAAATCGATTGATTAACGAACTTTTAATGGCCAAACTTCTACCACAAAAACTTTCTTCTCTATCCTCTATTCCACTCGATGGGTGGAATAGAATTCAAGAGAGCAAGTATTTTGTTTTCCTTCAAAATAACTACGAGGACAACAACCACTTATAGTAAAACAAATAAAGTAATCCTCTACTTATCCTGTGTCAACTGCGACAGTTCGGGATAAACACATTGTTGCAGCAAGAAATTTATGAAAACAAAAAAAAACACACACACACCCACAAAATTGAATAAAGCAAAGCCACGAAAGGACATGTATGTATGTCAAATTGAAAATTTTCTAAAGAAAAAAAAATATCCAAAGAATTGGCATGGAAAGAATCAACATTAGTTCAGAGTAATTTCTTTCCACTGGCTCACATCATGTCTCGCAACTGTGTGGCAGGAGACAAATAACTTCTTGTCACACAAACCAGCAATGAGCTGACAAAACTGTCTTTCTCCATTCCCGTTTTGCCTTTGTGTTGCCTTTCGTTGTTTTGTAGCAGTGAAACCTCAAACATTTTGTAAAATCTAGATATTGAACTGTCCTCCTGGTACAAATTTAGACAGTTATGAGAGTCAGGGGAGGAGTGTATGCAGAGATATACAAAAGTCCTTTTCACCACATTCGAGAGATATGTGTCAAAATGTAGGTATACGAAGAGTATCTGCTGCTGCTTCAGGATCTAAATAAAAACCCATATCATTTGGAATGAGGACTTTATCTCTTGGTAATGTTTGTGACGTGGTGAAAAATAAAAAACAATGTCATTGCGGGCTAGAAAAACATATAACAAAAAACAAAAAAGAAACCACCAAGAGATGTCATCTTCTTCGTCGCTGATGTAGTCGACGTTGTCATTGGAGATTGAAAAAAACCAAAAAATTAGCTTTAACCTTTTGTGTTGTAGATTTTTCGTTTGCGGATTATATCTTAAATTGGTTACTGTGCGGTTTCGGTTTATGCTCTCTGCTTTCCAGATAAAACTTGATGCTGGCGTCGAAAAGTTTACATATATGGATTTGATTACTCCTGTCGGGAGAAATATTGTCAACTTTTGAAGTTATCCAAATGGATAATAGATTGATAATATGTACGTTATCTGTTTGTTTGAATTGTGTCAAAGTATGTAGCTTAAAAAGGTAGCAAAATATATTGGTTGTGGGAAACCTTGCCAGAGCAATACTGCCTGATTCGCAGTAGGACGGTTTCTCTACTGAAAACAAGATTTGGTGTTATATAATTTTTACCCCCAGAGTATTCTACGATCTGACATCTTTACTTCAATGAAGTTCTTAGTAAAGTGCAAGATCTATCATAAAAAACTAAAAATAAATATTAGGCGTAAACGGCCCATACAGGACCTAAAGCCTAGCTTCTCCAACCATTGTGTGTGCGAAGTTATATTTTTGGCACAAACGGAGGGACCTACAGTTTAATACCGATTCCGAACGGCAATTTATTTTTGAGAAGCTTCTCATGACATTTCTTACTCTTAGATGTTTGTCAGACGTTCGCAAGAGGTGGGGCAGCGAAAAAAAACTTTCAGGTGGTACAGGTCGGGATTTGAAGCAGCGACCTCTCGCTTAGTGGTCCAACCACCAAGCCACTGCACACACATAAGATCTGTCATGAGTAGACATAAAAACTGTCAAAGCCGCAACTCTAATGTCATTTATGTTCAGTGTGGTTTGTCATTTCATCATGAACAGGTTGACAAATGAACAACACTTGCAAATCGTGCAAATTTATTTCGAAAATAATAGTTCAGTTCGCGAAGTTTACCGCACCCTCATTTTGGGTTGAATGGCTACGTCAACAGGCAAAATTGCCGCATTTGGAGTGAAGAGAATCCACATGAGACCCTTGAAACGTCATTACATCCACAAAAACTGACTGTTTGGTGTGCTCTATGGGCTGGTGGAGTCATTGGGCCGTACTTCTTCCGAAATGATACTGGAGAGTCAGTTACCGTTAATGGAGAGCGGTATAGAGCCATGATAACCGACTATTTTGTTCTCGAATAAGATGGCATGAATGTGGATGAGATGAGGTTCCAACAAGACTGCGCTACATGCCACACAGCGCACGTCACAATCGATTTATTGAAGGAAACATTCGATAACCGCATAATTTCACGGAATGGACCTGTCCTTCAATTGGCCACCAAGATCGTGTGATTTGACACCATTGGATTATTTTCTTTGAGGATTTGTAAAGTCGCTCGCCTACGCCAACAAACTAAAAACGTTAGGGGACTTGTCGGCGTTATTGCCGACATACAGCCCCAAATGCTGGAAAAAGTGGTTGAAAATTGTCTTTATTCGAACCAGCCGCGGCAGCCTCATGCCCGAAATCATATTGAAACATTAATGACTTAAAATATCCTTCCAAGAAAGCCAAATTGATGGACATTAAAACGATTTTCATGTGTCTGATTTCAATTCGAAATAGTGCCTTTCAAATAAATACGGACGAAATAGTGGAAGGGCTATGATCCTTATAATTATGAACATAATCCCGTCGATTTATAAAAAATTCTTATTTATTTAAGTTTTTTTTTTTCATATTTTCTCAAATTTGCGGCCCTAATTCAATGTTACGTATGCTTGGAGTACTAAAATTGATTTGCTAGCTTTGGCAGAAAGGTCTTTAAAGGTTTTTTTTTACATGATTCCAAAAAGGGACCGAAAGATCTCACGATTTCAGGGCAAATTACCACCACTTCGCGAAATCACTGGACCTTTAAAGTCATCTAGTCACCCCGCTTCGTTTTCGACAAAAGGCCCAATAATACATCCTGGCCAAAGGACGCACCAAACATTAACACGTATCGTATAGATGGACTTTTCAGCAATCATTCCAAATACTACAATTCTGGATATAAACAATGCTTCGGGAGGGGCAATGTACTTTGGCTTTTGGCGCTTTTCGGTTAAAACCTCGATGAACATTCCGTTTGATCATCTTCATAACATAACGTAAGCATATTCAAGCTAATGCCGCGCATCCGTAAGAGTGCCTACTGTTTTCACCTTTACGGCTTTCACCGTCCCGCCTAGCTACTTTCGGCGACCTTCCGTCCATTATTTAAAAAAAATTTTGTGAATCATATCCTACAGAAATATAAGTTTTGTCCGTTGTTTTCAATACTATTCTTTAAATATTCAGGGGCACAGTAGTGCCCGGCCAAGTTCTTTACCAACTTTTTGCATTACACCCTTATTTACACGAACCAACTCAGGCCATTTTGACCACCCTTCTAACTTCGCTTACAACAAAGCTAGAGACATGAAATTGTCAGGATGTATTGGGACGCAGGCTTCGTACCAAATTTCACCTGTTTAACATGCGCGGTTCCTGAGACCTTATAAGACCCCAAAATTAGAAAAAAAGGAGCCACTGACAGATCATCAAAACTATTGAGCACTTCCAATCATCGTAGAACCTTGAACAGTAATAGGGTTTGCGGAGAAACCCCAGGGAAAAATCTAACATTTGTGATTTTCCATCCAGGGGGCGTGGCAGCCACCCACTTCTCTGAACTCAGTCCCCAAAAGACCTACAATTATGATTTTTTACATAAGGATTAGATATTAATAAAAATTTAAATACTATTTGTGAAATTTTTAATAATTACAATACAAACTTGGCCTTAATTTTTAGATCTCAGTACTTTTTGTGGATGATTTAAGCCAAATGCGGTTTTCGTATAAGAGAACTTGGATATTCTTAAACATTTATGTTTCTGGTGTTATAAACTTTTCGTCAATAGATTTTGAAACCCAGTTCAATGGATCAGGGTGTTCACATTTTCAACCGCCAATTGACAAAGATAAAATGTTCTTGGTGATCGGCAAGCTCTAATTCTTGTATCAACTAAGCCCGCGATCGCGAAATGCTTTATTCCCGCACATTTTGAGCTACTGAACCGATATTTTATTTTCATTAGATTATATATTTGAACTAATTAATTAATTGCATCGTAATAGGTTAGGTTAGGTTAGGAGGGCTGTTCTGCAACAGAAGCAAATTTCACTCGGAGGCCGTAAAGGCCCATGTGAATACCCTGTTTGTACATGCAACTAACAAAACCACTTAGATCTGTTGAGGAAAAGTTTTAGGTGATAGAGGTACAATAGCCAATTCGTCCAAGCTTTCGGAGAACCGTGCTCCCATGCGGGATAAGCGGCGTTCTTGTAGAGCTGGGCAGTGACATAGGAGATGTTACACGGACTCTATCTCCTCCTCGTCTCTGCAGCTTCATTTGAAGAAGTCATTTGCAAAGAGTCCTAGCTTTTTAGCCATGTTTCCGATGACGCAGTGTCCGGTTAATACCCCTACGAGCATCCGAATTTGACCTCTGTTAAGAGAGACTAGGGATTTTCATCTTTTGATGTCGACAACAGGCTTCGGGTTATGACGCAACTGCTGGTGTTGCACCATTGTTCCTTAGCCAGCTGTAGGATGATGTTCTCGATAAAAGTCTTAGCAGTGTTAAAAGTGGGTGGGTTCAGATCAGAGGCGTATCTGGCCGGTTCATCCGCTTTTTCGTTCCCTTTAACCCCAACGTGTCCTGGGACCTAGCAGAGTAGAACCGAGTGATGACGTATAGCCCTTAGTGCCAAGAGGCAATCTGTTACTCACTTCGCGTTGACAAGGTTACAGCCTATTGCTTTAAGTGCTGCTTGACTGTCCACGTAGATGGTTATTTCCATTGCTGGTAGTCCCATCGATAAGATAGTCTATGCTGCTTTCTTAACCGCAAAGATCTCAGCTTGAAAGACACTGCAGTGATCGGTCAGTCGAAACGACTCGTTGATGGCAAGTGCCTCCGAGAAGACGCCGCCTCCTGTAGCTTTATCTGTTTTAGAACCATCCGTGTAGACGGGATACTGGGTGAGTCCCAGTCCTGTCTTTTGGGTATAGTGATTCTGAAATCTTTCTCGAAGACATACCTGGGTTTCTCGTAATCAGTACGTGACATAAGACCCTTTCTATCAAAGGTTTTAAGTATGGTCGAGTTTCCGCAATAGCCAGGCCTCCGAAGTTTGTTCTCTCTTAATTTGAGAGCGGCTTTGGCTGCCACATTCTTAGTGAATAGCTCAATGGGCGTCAGGTACAATAGAGTCTCCAGACCTAGTTGTGGTGTGGGTTTACTTGCACCTGTTATGCCCAGACAAGCAATTCTCCGCACCTTGTTCAAGTTTTTAAGGTAAGATTTGGTTTTAACCGCTTCCCACCAGACAACTGAACCGTAGGTCAGAATGGGTGTACAGAATCGCGGTGTACAGCCAGTGCACAATGTTCGCTTGTAAACCCCCCTTTTTCCAAATGTTTTTCTACAAGCAAAGAAGGCATTAATAACATCCTAATGCATCGTAACAACTCCCACAATTTTTTAGTGAATTTTAACAATTGTCATGCAAATGCATTGCCAGTTTTGACATATTAGCAGATTAGCAGTTGATCAAAAATTAAAAATTTTATTAAATTTTTAATTCCCATCAAATTTACCCCCATAAAAAAAAATCTACTGAATCTTGATAATAATAAAGTTAAATAATAACAAAGTTTAATGTTGACTTGGAAACTTCAATGGCTTGGAGGTACAGTGAACAACCTATTTGTGCCATGCCAACACACTTATCGGCCCAATCAAAACGAATAAATATACCAACAAACACCTCGCCAATTAAACACAATTTAACTTGCATTGGCATAATAAAACGAACAACAATTGCTTGCTATTTGCTCCAGCTGCCGCCAACGCGTCTCATCACTACACTAAACTAAAAATAAACTGGCTATTGCCTCGGTTAGGTTAGTTAGGGGACTTTTCATTGAACGGGTTAGGTTAGGTAGGGGTTGTGTTTCTGTTTGTGTTTGTGTTTGTGTCTTCTTCCACAGTTCTCTACAAAATCTCACTTCAAAAGAATTCCCAATAAACCTAATTAGCTTCTATGTACATATATATATAGCCTTTTAGCCGCGTGTACGTCTATTGAACGAAAGCAACTGTTTGGGAATTAATTTAATTTTCAATGTATGCGTGGTTGATGATGAAATCGAAAAGGAATACTCCTGCTCCTGCCACCGAAAAATTAGATTTTAATTTTACATATTATGTGACTTCAGTTCAAGTGTGTACCTACGAAGGTATAAATAAATTAAACTCAGTTCGTGCGCATAACTTTTCTTTCTGATTTGTGGTTGCTATGAGAAAGAAATGAAAAAAAAAAAAAGAATTAAACACAAAACCACCAGAAAGGGAGAAAGAACAAATTTATTCGCAGAGTTAAAAGAAATTAAATTTCACATAATTAAGCAAGCTGACAGGATATTATGTACGAGTACGTATGTAGGTAAATAATGTAAAAACGAAATGCAAACAGCAAAAAAAAAAAAATATATGAAAATCGTATCAAATCCAATTCCATACGTCAGGCAAAAACAGCGCTACGCACTCAAACGGAATATTTAATGAATAATGTTAAATTAATGTCTCCATACTTATAGTGATTTTGGTGTACATTTAAGGGAAACTTTTGTAACCAACATCATAGATTTTGGGAAATTCTCGAATTGGAAAATTAATAATACAAAAGTGGTGGGAACACAGTACATTTTTCAATTACGTGCACATTCTTGTACTTTTCAATAGGTGTGCGAATATTTTATGTTGGTATATTGCAGATGAAGAATTTGTACATATTCTGTTCCTCTTGTGATAACATTGCAACATTGATTGAGTAAATTTATATATATATTGTGTTTCGGAATTTTTCAAAACTGTCCCCATCAAGCCCGTTTTAAGGTGTTATATGGCTTTCACAGATTCAAAAAATCGGTCTTATTAATTTCTACAACATCTCGAGAAGATTATCCTAAATTTTCAAGTCATTCCGAATAAAAGTTTCGAAGATACAGCCTTCGGAAGGTAAGCACTCAATTGTTGTTATCAACCTTTAAACGCGTTTTTCTCGAAACCGTGTTTTCAAAGTCGGTTGTCAAAAGTTCTCGAAAACTGCTCAGCCGATCTTGAAATGAAATTTTAAACAATCACAAATATTTAAAATAAAAAAAAATGTCGAGCAAATTTTACCAAAATTAGTATTTTTTAAATTTCTCGTATACTTAAGAGAAAGTTATTGCGAGCGTGCGGAAATTTCGAACTCAAACTGAGTATGAGGGATGATATTACGACTATAGAGAAGTCCAAAAATGTGAGTCCGCTAATGCGGTCCGTCGGTCTGTCTGTCTGTCTGTCCGGGCACCGTATGGCGAAACGGTGCGACGGATTTGCTTCAAAGTTCGTATATAAGGTTCTTGGGGTTACATCTCGGGGCTTACATCTTTGCTTTATCGTTTTAAATAACGGTACCTGAAATACAATTTTTTTTTTTTTTTGTGAAAATCACTTATCACTATTCTTCTCAAAAATGGATTCAAGGATTTCGTTGTACTAACGATATTTGGGATGGGGTGAAAAATTCTGCATACTGAGTTTTTGGAAAAAAAAATCGATTAACGGTAATTTTTTAAACACCGGCAATATCTCAAAAACTAACAAAGGGAGTTTAAAAAAATTTTGCTGATTTTTTTATACTATAAAGTCGAACAAATTTGCATACTTTGATTTTTAAATAATTTTTTTAAAATTTTTTTTCACATAACGATTTTCTTAAATTTAAATTAAATTCGTTTTCTCAAAAATGGCTCTAACGATTTTGATAATATTTTGTATTTCAAACAATTATGTTAAAAGTGTCCTATGTGCGAAATTACATCAAAATCGTAGGTGCCGTTTTTTAGAAAATCAAATTTTTTAAAACCTAAAAAGTGAGTAAAACCTAAAATAAATTTCTCACCATTAATTTTCGATTCATTTTGCGACTCAAAAACGCATCTCATGTACCGAGAAAGTTGCGTATGACGCAGTCGTGTACTTTTTTTTTCCTTTGTCCAAATTCTAGTTTATGGTCTTAGCTACGACACTATTTTTTTTTCACTTCTGATGATCCTGTCACGAGTTCTACTGTCAACGCGGACGCACCTTTTTTCCGAGGTATCACGGGAAATGACGTCACAATGACGGAGTTTTGAATATTTTCCTTTGAAAATTTCAGAAATTCTTTTTCAAATGTATATCTTTAAGACATTAAAAAGTTTAAATAAAATATATGTTTTTGAAAATATAACTTTTTTCCCCGAATAAACCCATGTAACTCCTTAAAACGTCACGCTATGTATTTTTCTTAGCGGCTTTAACTTCCACACTGAAGTTTTCTTGTTCTTAAATTGCCGTTCGGAAGCGGAATGCAATTTTTATTCGTACGAAAATACACAAGGTAGGAGAACTTACTTTGAGACTCAATATGGGCCGCTAACAACTTTTTTTATAACTTCCAAACAACTTTTGATTTATGTAATATTTTACATGTTCATTAGGAACAGAAAATAATTGAAAACGTGTTTAGGGATATTTTAATTTTTGCCCGATTTGCTACAATTACGGGGATAACACCCTTTTCGGTCGGATTTACTTAAAGTTTAGATCAGAAATATTGAATGACATTATCCTTGCATTTCCCCAAGTTCATTATCATTCCACTCCCTCATCCTCACTTATTGTTAGAGGGAATTTTATTATTTAGAAAGTGAAACGGTGGTGGTGATTTGAAACTTTGCACGTTTGACGCAACTCCATAAAACGTCAGGCAGGGGCATATGACAACAGTTTCATGGGGCTAATTTTTCGTAATTCATGATGCGTGTGAAGCCGAAGGCCGAGAAAACATGTAAAATGGGACATAATTCCATACATTATTTTTATCGACTAATGTCCTAGTTAGGTTCAATAATGTCGAATCAGCTTCAAACTCTACAGCACGTACATATGTAAGCATTTCCTTAATTTGCACCTATGGAGGTTTATAAGGACCTCTTCGCCTATTGGATCATTTTTGTGATTTTTTTCCGAAGGTAGGTAGATAATCTTCTATGAGACATTATAAGGACCAGCCGCACGAGTTCAAAATTGTGTGATATTCTTAGTCACACAACACCTCTCAAATAATAAATAAATAAATAAAATCCCCAACTCGTTTGAAAAGCAGTTTTTCAGATGACACACCAGGCTATATTTTTAAACAAACATACTGCACTAATTTTAATTTTACCTCCTGTAGTGGGTGCACTGAAGTTGCGATCAGACGGTTATCCAACCTTGTCATCCGGATGACATGATGACGTCGAATTTATCCTAAAGTGGTAATTCCGTCTGAAATAAACAAGTTTTCTGACTTCAGCACGTCATCCGGATGACATGGTTGAATGACCGTCTGATCGCATCTTTAGTTTGTCTCGTTCAATATTTGAAGCCTTGCGTTTTCACAATGACTACGAAGAGTACGTTACTTAGGGGCAAACGATTTTATTTTATCTTTTAGGATGGCAATGCCTAAGTCTCTGTAAAATATCACAGTTTCTAGTTAAGATACATATCCCAAAATTATATATCAATCCGGCTTGTACAAAAGCAGCCTGCTTTATAAACTAACTTTATTGAATTATTTATTGCAAAGCAAGCAATGTATGTGATTATATCGAACTCGATGGAGCTTGTTGCCGTTTCTTATTTACGTATGGTTTCCATTTACGATTTCCATTGAGTTTCTTCCCAAATATTGAGCAAAGTCTTTGTCCTCTTTGTCCTCTCAAAAACACACTAAGCCTTGTCGGATCCAACAGAGTTCCTTGTGGAACTCCTGCTGAGGTTTCGTTGGGTAGGCTAATTTTAGTTTAGGTTTCAATCCATTATGCCATAAGGTAAGGGCCTGGGTGCCGGAACCTGACGCACCCTTTGCTAAGTTTTCCCATGAAAGGCAACAAATAGACGCAGTATCAATAAATTAGATAGCGTATACAGATATATTTACAATGCAATGGTGTCTTTTATAAACAAAGACGAACCGTTTCAAACAAAGCGACATGCGCGATGGGCACTATCTGCTTTCAATTTTGTACGAAAAACTGGAAGTAGCATTTCAAAGATCACAGATATATGATTGAGTGTATGAACGTAGCTGGTAGTCCTTATGACGATTTTAAATTGCCACATAAGTGGCTTAGATTCAATTGCACCGAGCATGTAACATATATTTTCCCTTCGTAGTTTTCGACGAGAATTCTAAACGTAAATACTTTAAAAAGTTTTAACCACAAAAAAAGTCTGCACAAGGTGGTCAGGTCAAATCTCATTAATAGTAAAAAATAAAATATTTTAGCCAGCTCTTCTCCTCGCATAGCGAGTGAAAAAGAACTTTTAACTTAAACAAACAAAGAGAAAATATTCTCACAGAAGAACTTCGGTCGATAGCGACAGCGAGGACATTCGGTTCGTTCTGTTGCCCTAGTTATTTCTTAGTTAATTTCTTTTTCCATTAATTATTTCTCTAAATTTGCACTTTTATTCTACTTTTCTTATTTTCTTTTACTCAGCCATTATTTTTTCTTCATCATCGTCGTCGTCGTCGTCGTAGTAGCAGTCGTCGTCTCCCTTTCTCATAAGTTAAATATAGGAAAACAAAACACCATCCTCCACTTAATTAACATAAATCGGCGAACGCATACAATTATTCGTATACCACAAAGTGTTATAAGGTTGCACAACAAATACACACAGACAGACCAAGCAAGCCAGAAACGTTAGCAGCAGAACAGCGAAAGCGAAAACTGGAAAAACAAACGACGAAGAAAGCCAGTGTTGGGGCAGTGCTAGATTTTCTTGACATTTTTAAGGTTTCTAAGGCCACGAGTGGAGGGTTGAAAAAAAACTGAAAAAAAAACTTTGACATGGCATCCTCAATGAATATGAGTTCCTTAACTGGGTCACAACAGCGCGAAAAAACTCCTCTGCACGTTTGTTGTGGAGGTGATTATTGTGAAATTCGGGTTCAGGAAAATAAAAGCACAGCCATTTACACAATTAATTTATGCAAATGAGCGGGGATTTGCTGGCTGCTTCCCTTATTAATTTTTTTTTCCTTGCCCTGCATTTGTCTCTCATTTATTTTGAATTTGCAAAAGCGAGTAATTTTGCTAATTGCAGCTTCAGCATTAGCAGAACAACCGCGCGCCGCTAAAGAGAAAAAGAAGACATCCTGTCCACCAATGACGTTGATAAATCCAAGCAAGAGACACAAAAAGTAAAAATTATGCGAAACGGTAGCTTCTCCCCCGCCGCATCGGTGGAGAACAACTATGATAGGGTGTTACTTGTTGCGCACATCTGGGTATTATCTCTTAGTAATTAGATAATTGCTAGTAGTGAGTGCTGCTGTGGCAAGAGATTGCAAAATAGATTATATAAAGTATTAAATTTAAAAATATTTTCCTCATACGCCACAGTAGCAACGAGACTCTTTCTGGTTTAAAAATGAAAATCCCTAACAACTATTTTTTTTTAAATAAAGGACGTCTGCCATAATTAAGCTTTTGCTGTCTCATGAAATTTGAGTCAAGGTTTAGTACATCGTTACCTGGACGATGTGAAAGGATTTACAAATCTACGACATGGCAGCATTTTAATTAATTTATAAAAATATTTCGACTTTACGCCAGAATGTTGCGATTTATAGCTGATTTTAGTTAAAATTAATAACAACAGAGCTAAGAAGAGTAAAGCTGTGGAAGGAGTACGAGACTAGTAGAGCGGAGACATTGGTTTATTTTATACAAGCTGAAAATATTTATGGAATATAGGTTCTGAGGAAATGGAGTTTTAAATTACAAAACTGACTTGCATCAAGAGCAGTAGTTTCGGACATGGCACGGTTCTAGCGAATCGACTGCGTGGCAATCCAATTATAACCGACGAAATCCTTTGCTTGGTTGACTTCTTCATATTCCGTATGAATGAATATATTCGAAGAGGGAGAAATGGGAAAGATATGCAATAATCAAGCCAACCGAAATTGCGATTTTCACAGATAGATCAAAAACAGAAGAGGTAACAGCTTCCCAGAACTCAAGACTACAGGACACAAATTGTGTCTACTTCTGACTGTCCTCAGAGCGGCTGAGCTTATGCAGATGAGATCAGTATCCGGAAGAGATATCTATAGCGAGGAATCAATTCCGAGTCAGGGGCTGTCGCACAATCCTCAAAGCATTATGGGTGAGACTGTGCTGGTTGCCAGGACATTGCGGTATTAACAGTGGGATGAGCTTGCAAGTAGGACGCAGACTATTATATCGGGCTATTACTCGATGCGGCCTTTCTGACTTGTTCTTATTTCCCCCGCAATATTATTAATGAATCTTACTTCGAATTCGGATTTTAAATTTATTTGGAGAAAACAATATAATTTTTTATAATCCGCGATTCCGACAATGTTGATTGCGGGTGGAAGGTATACCCTATCACGAGACTTTACCACGTGCAATTCATTGTACAATATCCTAAGGGTATATTAATTTTGATACACAGTTTGTAACACCGCTTAATATTCGTCGTAGACCCGTAAAGGTATATAGATTTATGATCAGGAGCAAAACTTAAGACTATTTAGCAATGTCCATCCGTCCGTCCATACGCAATTTGTAGGCCTTTAAAATTGAGGTAGGAAGCTGAAATTTGTACCACATGTTCCCTAGAGCTCCGAAATGGTTAAGTGAAAACATTTTTTTAATACGAACACTGCAACGCCCACTGCCACGCCCACAATTTAGAAAAAAATAGTTTTGAAGCTAAAGTTAGAGAGATAGAGTGTTACAACCTCGATAGGATATGTAGGCACTGCCCTACTTTATAAATTTGGCATATACAGTTTTTGGCCACGCCCACTTAAAAGCCTTTTTTAAAAAATTATTTTTTTTATTATAAATTTCATTGAATGAAATAAAATGCTATCCATGATCTTCTTAATTTGCTGTTTTTTTTTGGGAATATAGGGATATGGATATGGTATAATAATGTTCGACTCAAGCGGACTGCATCCTTTGCTTATGTTTTTCTTTGGGTTTTTTGTTTCTATTTTTTTATTTCTTCACTGATCTCGATTACTGGTGAGGAACTGACTTTTCTTTTTTTGTTTCGTCGCCTCTTTGTATTTGGATCTATTTGTCGGGCTAGCTCTTCTTCGTCGGTAAAGTAATGGCGAAGAACTGAACTTCAGCCGCTTTTTTGAGCTGAGATTCCTAAGTTATTTGTTCTGGACTTTGAGTTGATCGACTTCGCTTTTTAGCTCTTGTTACAGTTTTTCGATTTTACTAAGATTAACGCGGAATTCATTATTTTCCTCCTCGAAGCTTTTACATTTATTAGATTCTTGGGTTACGCGCGCAGAATCTTTCAACGCCGTAGAACTACTTTTAGGGTTTGATTTTGTCACAGATCCCGTTAGCGGTGATCTAGTAACCCTTTAACTATTTCTAAAAGGGTCAATTAATTGCAAAAAATGGCTCCCTTCAGAATCCGTAGAGCCTGCCTCCGAAGAGCGTGAATTTTCCAGAAAACTTGGCTGCCACCTTAATCTTAAATCTTAAATCTTTTTGTTTTGCCCATTGCATATTTTGCACAGATACGGAGAGTGGATTTTAGTCGCCTCGCACGACAGACATGGCTACCTCGGGTATATACTAACCCCTAACAAGAATGCCATCCTAAAAGATCTCACTTCTTTAACAGCCTGACACAATTACCATTCATTACCTGGCTGACTAAGTGCTAAGCCCTTCAAAAAGTTAAAAAAGATTTACGACAACCCTGTGCCTATTTCCATCTAAACACACTCTAATTGAACTGAACTTTAATGTAAAATCGATTCGTGTCAATTGTGTAGGACGCTACAATTTAGCTACTGTTGCTAGGGTGGCAGGTGTTGTTTAGAGATTGTACACCCTTACCCAAAGCATGTACATACTCACTGTTTGTCGGACCACGATTGCATCATAAATAAACTCCATTAATTTACTGTCGCAAATTATTTTATTATCACCGCTACTACGCTCACATAATTTTCTCTGAGTTAATACGTGGATTACAAATGTACGATTACATTATAATCGCATGTTTGCAGTGAACATGGGTTGAGGGTGATCAGATTTATGAGTGTCCTGTAGTTGATTTTTTTTTGTTCTCTTTCTGCGCTCATGAATTACAGTTGCTGTTGCACAGTAAAACGCAAACATATGCAAAACTTTTAGAGTAAATTAATTTTGTATGTGAAATGTGAGAGAGTTTAAGTTTTGGGATTTAGCTAAGGGTTCGAGATAAAAACGTTTACTTTACTCTGGAGGATACAAATGTTGAATTCGGTCACAAACCTGGATTTGATTTTAAATCTTAAATTAAGCCATTTTCATCAAACCAAACGTGATCATTGGCTTCATCTACGGATGACTGCGAAAAATGCAGCAAATTGTAAGTTTTACACCCAAAGGAACTTGAAAAAAGTTCATAATTTCTCTCGTTCTACTTATCATCAGATATGCCGAGATGGTATATCGAGCGCGGAGCATAGGAAGGGTTACATCGAAAGAGTTCTACAAAAGAGTTAAGAGAGTAACTTAAGCATTCTCTAACCAAACCGGAGTCTTGAGGGAAAAATATTGTTGCACCAAAGTGAAAAGGCAATCGGCGCTAAATATTTGGAAGCGCTATTTTTGAGGTCTGTTAAACGGCGAAATGCAAAATCTCCCTGCCAAGGAACCCATTAATCTCTAGCTGAAGGACAGCTTATTACTATAACCACCGGGCCGAAACGAAGTCGAAATGGGTTCAGTGCTAATTGTCGGATCCATTAAAAATTAGACCGCCTCGTCTACGCTTATCACAGCGGTTTATCATGTTTATCATGCTAAATCACCCAGACTCCGAAACGGTGTCATCGCCATCTCCACAAGCACCGCTGACTTCCTACAGGCATTCGGTCGAACTAGTTTGATCTATTCGCAGCCCTTTGGAGACCCAGAACCAATGTATCAGTCTACTCAACAGACGCCTATTAGATCTTTGCTCGTATATTGCTTAAACGTCTAAGCCATATGTCGACGAGCTGATTGGGAATTAATTAATTAAGTGACATGAGAACATAGAAAATAAGAATGGGATGGAGATGAGTTCTTCTGCACTTTGTCTAGTTTTGGTATTCCCGCAAGTCATTTCATTATAGGATAACGATGGAGAACCTCTGCTGCTCCCGTAAGATCAAAACAAAAACTCCCAATCAGCCAGCATATTCAACCTGATACTGGATAAATCAGTATAACGTCTTGGCTAAACGGACATCATTAACTTCATCATTAGAACGACGCGAAAAGTTACCGAAAGAATAAAAAGCTATTAATGGGTATAGTAAGCACTGAAGACCGAACAAATAAACAAAACTCGGCACCTACGCCAAACCTACGATCTGCGATGCACTCTCTCACCAACACCGGGCATGAAATTAAATAAGAGGACGCTTTTTAAGACCCTCTCAGCTTTCGTCCTGCAGTATAAGGCTTTAACAAAATCGGTTGACAGTGCCCTTGGAATCTTCGTGAACAATTTTTTTTCGTTCGACTTATGACCCGATATGCGAGGACACATGGAGAAGAAGATTGATTATTTGAACTCTAGAAGCACGTATTCAGCGCGCCTAAGGTGGCTGGGTCATGTCGAGCGGATGAACAGGTATGGGCCAATTCGATGGGTTTTCTAAAATCCACCTCTAACTAACTCAGAAAATGACGACAACATCTTCGAAGCCGTGCGCTAGTGCAATAGCTTTCACAAGTGAGGATAATAGTTAGGAAATGATGGAGTTGGGTGAAAAGGTTTGTTGGTTGAGTCCCTGTGTCATTCTACACAGCCTTATAAGCTGCCTACGTTTTAAGGCTGCTAAAGTGACTTGCCTTAAGTCCCTAAGATAAATCGTTATCTTACCTCATCGACTAGGTAAAGTTACCTTAGTTCGAACTAATTACCTTAAAAACTAATGTAAATGGAAAATATGTAACCAAGATATTTGGGTAAAGTTAATTCAGAATCCCGGCAAAATTGAGTGAGTAAAGTCGCTGAGTGAAGACGGTGCAGCTCATTCTATACTCTTGCAAGCATTCACCGGATTTCGGCAAGGTGATCCACTTTAATGTGACTTCTCTAGTCCTTTTTATTGAACAGCTAAAACAGAAGGAAGGTGATGCTATACGACATCCCCAGGTTTGAGATGACAAGGAAGACCGAAACTAAGTTTCAATCCCAAACCCATCGCGGATGCCAGAACGCTTATTCTGAATAACAAAAAGTAGAGTACCGGGGCTGACATGTCTGAGACAGTTGTAAGTTGTTGCAAGGGTCGGTTAGTACTTTTAACTCATTTTAAGGGCCGAACATTTTTTTTTTGTTCTCTTTTTGGAAAAATATCCTTAAACACTATGAAATGTATATATCTTAAAATTTGCTTAATATTTCTTCGTTTCCATTTCAAAAGACCAACAGTCTTTTCCTACATTTGTGAAGGTAGGACCTTCCTGTTATTTCTTGCGTGTTTGGTTCGAATTTCCAGAGGTAAGTATTTCCACGACTTGACCTCATCAATTATTATCCTTACCCATCTGACCTTCAACTGTTGTGAGCTACAGCTACCAGCTACAATCTGCCAAATCAATCATCATTGCTTACCTGAAATAAAAAAAAAAAGAAAAGAAATAAGTTTTAACATCTCAGGGTTACACATCTGTCAAAATGTTATTATCATAATATCTTCCTCCAACATTAAATCCTTCTTCAAAACTTAAAAGAAAACTTTTTCTGTTGCACTTTGTGTTACATACTTAAGTGATACAAAAAACTTTCTTTATTCTCTTATGTGAGACACTTCACAATAATAAACGAAACAAAAATGGAAGAAGAACGAATCCAAGAGCTAAAGAAAGGTTATTGCTCGAATGCCGTAAGGAACAAAACCGTCACATTGGTTCACTGGAATAAAATCTGCAAAGAATGTCAAAATACGCCAGAAAAAAAAAAACAACAGAGACAACACCATCCTTCGAAACTTGATTTGAATCTATTATCCCCGCTCAGTATGCATCAGTAAAAGGATCCGAAAAAACAAAGAAGGATTCACCCATTGGGAGAACAATAGATGTCGCAAATGCAAAGAGGAAACACTTTTTAACACAATATCCCTTTGCTGCCAACATGCCACAGTTGTTTCACTCAGAGGACTTTAGAACTCTGTTTTGTCACCCATTTTTGTTTTTTTTTTTTTGTATTACTCTGATGTTCCCTCGTCTTTGGCTTGTTGTTCGCGCGAGAAGAAAACTTTTGCCCAAAATGAAAATAAAAACAACAAGAAAGTGTCCGAAGAATTCGCGCGATTCTTTAAGGATATGCAAAATGATATTTGCTTTAGTTTCTGACTGACATTCTAACAAGAGTAATTTCATTTTATCGTAGTCCTTTTGTGAGACTTTCCCGGCCATGTCGATCCTGGTGCTTAAAATCGACTAGCTTAGTTGTTGATGCCGAAAATGTCATTGTCCGCATAGTGTTAGCATGCCAGAGGAATATATAAACAATTCAAGTTTTGTTGTCCTTTGTGCTCTTTTCGTTTTTGTTTCGTTGTTTCTCATTCCATTGGTGTTTTGTTTGCATTGCACTCTCTTTTTTTTGCAACTTCGCAAAGTGCAATATTTGGTATATAACTACACAAGACACACATACAGCAAACACTGGAGTGGATAAACTTTTTGGTCAGAACAGCAATGAGGACAGGAATGCTGAGGCATTACACAGGATCTGCCGAAGGAGATGCATGCATTTCTAAGACGACTGCAAATTCTTTAAGCGGCCATTGTTGTGTGTCTAAAGAAATCGGTTATGTGTGGTGGTGCCGAAGGAAGAGAGATGTTTTGGAAAGAATTTCCAATTGTTCTGCTTAGGGTTGGCCATCGGAATTATATCAATGAGTCGAATAGGGGTGATTACGATAAATGAAATATTGACCTAAATTGGCTTTTCGATATGATATCATGAGCAAATTGTGTTGAAGATGATTTTAAATTCTCTTAAATGGGTTTTTGTTGCAAGTTGCAATTTGCAAAATTGGACTAATTAGGAGGCTGGATGAGGATTTTTATTAAGTTTGAAAGTGGATATCTAAAGAATACTAGCTGAACTGCCCGTAAAATATGATTAGTCTTTTTAAATGCAATGCAAAAAATTCACAGAGTAATGATTAGTTAGCATAAATCTTTCCCGAGAAATGCAAATAATAACAGTGAAAATGGCATTAAAATCCTGTTTTTGCTTATCGAGATTAGCGACACTATAAAGAGTCAGATATACCAACCAAAAGTTCAATCAGTAGATACTCCCTGGATCATAGACTTGTCTAAGACTCTTAACGGATCGAAAGCCCGATGTAAGCACATGCTAATCAACAACCTATGCCTATTTTTATCTTAGCTTTCATTTTCATTTGTCACATGTCATCTGTCATGTGTCATCTGTCATGTGTTGTCTGTCATCTGTAATCCATAGTTAGCAATAATACCTTCAATACTTCAAAATACCTAGGGCCTCATGGGAGTGAATGTATTCCTAGCATTTGTTTTAAGCGATACAACAATTTAACGGCTACGACCCTAAGTGTTTATGGAATAAGCCTTACTGCTTTATTGTCCTCCTCATAATAATATCCAAGTCAAATTCCAGTCCTCTGTCAGACCCGTAATTACTCGGAAACTATAAGGCCTCTGAAGCTGATATTTATACTGATTTGCAGATCATGGCCCAAATAAGTGGGTCGAGGGTACTTTCAAGTCCTTTCAAGTTCGCCATAATTCAAAAATAACTCGGAAACTGTAACATGAAATTAGAAGCACAAGTACCATAGTAGTTGTAACATAAATCCAAGTTACACAGATGATCGCTCAGAGGAAAAAAGACAAACGTTTTCCAAGTTATAAATCCAAGTATCAATGCCATCTACATTCGAAAATATGAGAGTTGATAAATGAATTTATTACCAAAATTCAAAGTCAGGGATGTTAACGCCAGCGTTAGTCGTAATTATTGTTTCAAGTAGACAAGCAATTCATAGTCTGGTCTGGTGTACAAAGTTGAGTCTAAATTTTTACAGCTAGATGTTCGCGTGCCAGTAAGACAAAGGATTGATCGAAATGCCGATAATAATGCTACCGTTCAAGCGTTTATCGTAAAAGAAGCAAAACAGTCAATTTCACGGCGTTCTTAAGAATTCGGCATCGCTTAGAAAACACTATTTGGAATTTTGCGAGAGGATATTGGCCAGCGCCGTTATAAGATTACACCTTTGCCAAACAAAACACGTTAAATTTGCAATTCAGTCAAAATTGCTTACAACGATTTCGTCTATAGCAGCTAATCGATTTATTACGACTAAGTTCGTATGTTCTGACAGAGCTCCTTTCGATAAAAGCATCTTTCCAAGTAATTTGTCATTTTAATCAATAAACTAAGTCACTGTGTAGATAAATAGTTAAACTATTTAAATATAATAAGGGATGCATTTTCTAATTTTTCAAAATGGCAGAATTCAAATCAAATAGATATATATCTGTCTATGATCGGAAAGACAATAATTATGTGTCAAAAATGTCCATTCAAATATGAACTTGACTATTCCCCATATTAGAATTTGATATTGCTTAATCGTATTTGTACAAAAAGTATGAGGACAAGTTGACAGCAGCTGAGATGAAGATGCTTCGCATGACAGCAGGAGTAACAAAGCTTGATCGAATTAGAAGTCCCAGAATCCGGGAAAGCCTTCACGTCAAAGAACCCATCTCGAAACATGTTTAAAGAAGGGATCCTACGAACGCCGTCAAAAAGGCAATGGCAATCAACGTTCCCTTACAATCGCGTAAAAGAGGCAGGCCTAAAAACTCCTGGATTACACAAATACAGAAACACCAGCATTTGATTAGCCTCAATGATGAAGTGATTCAAAATCTGGAGGCCTTTTTGAGGTCCAACCGGTGAACCCCACAGGCGGATCAGTAGGAATGCGCAGTAAAGTGGGAGGGTTATGATCCCTATAATCCTGATCACAATCTCGAAGTTAAATGGAGAGAAGATTGCTTAATCATAATATAAATTTAAGAGTCATCAGTTCCTTGCTCTCCCTGTAAATACATTTACTTATTTGCTATTGCGACAGTATCGTAAAGCCTATTCTTAAAGTGGTAATCCAACAGAAGGCATCATTATCCCCCAGTATTGGTATTAAGATTCCATATTCCGATATATCTTTTAAGAACCGAGCACCTACAAATGAATAAATTTATTAATAATGAAGTATCTTCCCTACACAATTGCTGCAACGAAGAAACACACATTTGTACGTACGTACGTATGACTGTATGTATTTGACCTGCAAAATGACTTGCCTTGAAAACAATCTCAAAAGCATGTTATCAACCCCTCCTTGTTGGCTGTGGATGGAAATGCGACCGTTGGAATTTCCTATTTCACTTTCATTCCACATCTACTGTCCAGAATTTGCATTCCTCTCGGCGGTGCTGATATTTACCAGAAAATATTTTTATTATTAAAAATACCTGTTGGGACCGGGGCACATAAGAAAATACCTTTATCAATGTATGTAGATACCTCCTGGGTATTTGCTTCTTTTCCACGACTTCAACTATGCTGAAGATGCCTTTAATCCTTTAACAAATGAGTGCACATGCAATGTTACTTTTTCCCTATGCAAAAGGGAACAAATCGATCCCGGAAAACAAACAATACCTGACATACCCCCATCCGAGAGAGCAATATCTCTGGCAAATCCCCAGACAAGTACTATGATTTCCCGCTCTGACTGCAATTCAACAGACCATTTGCAAATGTACAACTGCTGTAACTGCTACAACTGCACTTTTGGTTCCATTATTTCATTCCGACGACGTCGAACTGAACATGTTGATGTCTTCATCGTCGTCGTCGTCGTCGTCTTCGTATTCGTCGTCGACTATAACTTGTGCGTCTTCGCGGTGCGGCATACATTTTGTACTTAGTTGCTTCGGTAAAGATTACTACAAAACGTCTAAGTGGATTAAGTGGATTACATCGTACCCATACCAAGGACGACCCATTTTATGCACTATACTCGCATACTCGGAAAATGCTACCCCCCCCCCCAGCATTTTCTGTTTTTATTCAACTTCATCGTCTTGAATGACGATTAAGTTGGGTGGAAACACTGGGAGATGCTTGGAGATGGTGGCGCCCATAAGGAAGAACGAACGAACAAGTAAAATCTTGCAGGAATAAATGTGCAACGACTGCATCTTTTGCATAAGCACGTCATGTATATATCCTCTTCTCCTTTCAATTTCGAGTCCCATCTGTCTGTCAGAGCAGAGCACATCTGAAAAACGAATTAAAATTCCACCTCCTATGTACGTCATGCTGCTATTAATAACTAAACATGCGTGAAAGTCAGTTAAATCCTCCCGAAAATCCCGCCATCACCGCCCAAACACTTTTCTATTCGTCCTTGTGACGCCCGTTCCCTCCCCTTAGTATAACTCGTTCACTCATTTATCGCATCAAATGATAAAAGAGCACGAGAGGTTAGGTATTTGCATAACAAATGCGTTATAGTGAAATATTTTCACAGGAAATTAGAAATAACAGTGCTTTAGAGTTACCAACCCCCATACAGAGTAGCAGGCTATGTGTATACATTTTTGGAAAAGAATTACTGTGTTTGCCTGTTGGTTTTTGGCAGAGTTATTCTATTCAAAATTTTGATTCGCGGATTTCGAGTTTTGTTTTGTAATTACAAATATTTAGCAAAACAAATCTTTGCTACTTAAATTTTCAAAGTGCACGCGCATAAAGGATGTTAAGCTGGGGGCAAATGCGGGAAGAGAATGTCACTAATTAGAACTTGTTGAATTTATGATATTAGCCTGCTAAAAGCTGTTGTAAACATAGTAACATTGCTCAAAAGAATTCCCGAAAAACGAAACAAACTGCGCTAGCTGTAATTGCATACGATCGAACATCGAAATATGAAGGACATTTTTCATAGTAAAGTTAGAGCAAACTACCACCTGAATCCAACAATTCTGTGTATGCTCGAAAAATCTATGGAGAGTATCTGCTTTCAATTACAGTGGACGCAGTAACATTTTCTTAGAAGCGACATATGCTAATATCGGATATCTTGATCAGGAACAAAGCAACAAGGCTCTACACCACAGCTGTACTTCCGGCGATTACAAATGAATAGCAGCTGAGATGAAAATGCTTGGCAAGCAATCCGAAATAACATAGCTTTGTTGCAAAATTTCAACAAAAATAAAGTGCACGACTGCGTCATACGAAACTTTCTTGGTACATGAAATGCGTTTTTGAACGGCAAAATTCATCAGATTTTTAAATTTTTTTTTAAATTCCCTTTATTAGATATTGCCAGTTTTATAAATTACCCTTAATCGATTTGTTTTCCAAAAACTGAGTATGCAGAATTTTTGACCCCATCCTAAACTACAAAAAAAGACCGAAATCATTGGAACCACTTTTGAGAAAAATAGTGATAATTGATTTTCACAAAAACAATTGTATGGCAGGTACCGTTATTTCAAAAGATAAAGCAAAAAATAAAAAGATGTCCCGAGATGTAACCCCAAGAACCTTATATACGAACTTTAAAGCAAATCCGTCGAACCGTTTCGCCATACGACGCCCGGACAGACAGACAGACCGACGGACGGCATTGGCGGACCCACTTTTTTGGACTTCTCTATTATCGTAATATCATCCCCCATACTCAGTTTGAGTTCGAAATTTCCGCACGATCGCAATAACTTTCCCTTTAGCACGACCTGTTTAGTTGGTACTGTCATTGTCCGCTATATGAGCTCCTTAGTGTGTTTAAAAACTTAAGGAGGTTTTCACTGATATTGAGGCACAAAATATTGATGTGATTAAATAAATAATAAATCTATTAATCTACTCTGGGTGACATGGGTTTATTCGGGGAAAAAAAATTATGTTTTCAAAAAAAAAAAAATTTACATAAAAAATTAAATATTTTATTCAAACTTTTTACTGTCTTAAAGATACACATTTGAAAAAGAATCTCTGAAATTTTCAAAAGAAAATATTAAATGTTCGGTGATCCCTAGGAAAAAAGGTGCGTCCGCGTTGACAGTAGAACTCGTGACAGGATCATCAGAAGTGAAAAACATAAGGAAAGGCTACAGTCCGCTGGGGGCGAACAGTACGATACCCTATCCATATCCCTATATGATGGATAGCATTTTATTTCATTCTATAAAATTTAGAAAAAAAAAAAATATTTTTTGAAAAAACGCCCCCAAAAAGTGGGCGTGGCCAAAAACTTTGTATGGGCGATATATTGGAAAAAATATTGGCTAAATATCTTGTTAAATATTTTTTTTCGGTTTCTATGAAAATTATCGAAGAAAACAGCATTTTAGTGAAAAACGCCCACTAAAAGTAGGCGTGGCAAAAAACTTTATATGACAAACTTATAAAGTAGGGCAGTGCCTACATATCTTGTGAAGGTTATATCCCTCTATCTGTCCATCTGTAGCTTTAAATCGGTTTTTTCTAAATTGTGGGCGTGGCAGTGGGCGTATTCAAAAAAATTTTACACTTAACCATTTCAGAGCCCTAGGGAGTATGTGGTCCAAATTTCAGCTTTCTAGCTTGAATTTAAAGGCCTAAAAATTGCGTACGGACGGACGGACGGACGGACGGACATTGCTAAATAGTCTTAGGATTTGGTCCTGATCATAAATATATATACTTTTATGGGTCTACGACGAATATTAAGGGGTGTTACAAACTATGTGTCAAAATTAATATACCCTTAGGATAGGGTATAAAGATGTCCCGAGATGTAACCCCAAGAACCTTATAAACGAACTTTAAAGTAAATCCGTCAAACCGTTTCGCCATACGACGCCCGGACAGACAGACAGACCGACGGACGGCATTGGCGGACCCACTTTTTTGGACTTCTCTATTATCGTAATATCATCCCCCATACTCAGTTTGAGTTCGAAATTTCCGCACGATCGCAATAACTTTCCCTTTAGCACGACCTGTTTAGTTGGTACTGTCATTATCCGATATATGTGCTCCTTAGTGTGTTTAAAAACTTAAGGAGGTTTTCACTGATATTGAGGCACAAAATATTGATGTGATTAACTAAATAATAAATCTATTAATCTACTCTGGGTGACATGGGTTTATTCGGGGAAAAAATATTATGTTTTCAGAAAAAAAAAATTTACATAAAAAATTAAATATTTTATTCAAACTTTTTACTGTCTTAAAGATACACATTTGAAAAAGAATCTCTGAAATTTTCAAAAGAAAATATTAAATGTTCGGTGATCCCTAGGAAAAAAGGTGCGTCCGCGTTGACAGTAGAACTCGTGACAGGATCATCAGAAGTGAAAAAAAATTCGTGTTTTAGTTAAGACCATACAAATTTAAAATTGGATTTTTGGCAGACTTTTTTACAAAAAAATTATAATTTTGGTAAAATTTGTTCAACACTTTTTTTTTTAAATAGTTGTTAGTTGTGACTGAAATAATAAATCCTTCGTCCAAGTCCTCGTGAATTGTATCTTGAAGACCTGTGTAATATTTCATCAAAATCGGTTGAGCAGTTTTCGAGAACTTTTGACAACTAACTTTGAAAACACAGTTTCGAGAAAAACGCGTTTAAAGTTAGGATAGCCTCAAATAAACCTCGTGATTCAATTGAGTGCGCACCATCCTAAGGCTGTATCTCCGAAACATTTATTCGGAATGACTAGAAAATTTAGGATAATATTCTCGAGATATTGTAGAAATTAATAAGACAACACAAATATTTTTTGAAGCTGTGAAACCCATGTAACCCCTTAAGTACAGTTCATTTCACTTTTGTTGACAGACGAGCAGCACTCTACCGTGAGTCGTGAGTCAATGATGGCTGATATTGTATCTTTGACTAGCTCATTCATTACTTCGTATGCCACTATGTCCGACACACAAGTTATAGTTACAAAGTTACAGCCACCTTGCATCTGCTTCTACACAAGTTTGGAGGTGATCTGCTTTTCAAATATTTGTCTACCTAAGAATTTAGATTTGACTCCATAATCTATAGAGTAGATTCCGTATCCATTGCTATTCCAATTCAGGAGATCAGGAAGAAGACTCAAAAGCGGCGCTCAAAAATTCGTATTGAGCACATAGGGCCGAGTGCCTCTATTCGATCTTTAGGTATGGCATCCAGAAGCCCTCTGAACTACGCAGCTCCTTATAATATTATGCGGTTTAAGTAACACACACTTGCTTCTGAAAACTGCATCGTAGGCAAGGTGAGGGCTAACATAATAAATGTATATATCCATTGAACCGCAGTCTGGGACTAATCCCCCATGTTCTCCTGGCATTGCCAGAGAAGGTTTGTGTCTTTAGAAGTTCTGTGTGTGGCGTCTAAAGTGATGCTCAAATACTTCACTTTACTTATATAGCTAAGCTAAGAAAACCAACAACTTGTAGTTTGTATGCTTCTTTTCAATGTTATACAGAAATATCGACGTCTTTGTAATTTTGACTTCCAAAGCTCCAAACCACAGCAGCAACCCACAACTATGTTGAGCGCTGATTCCATATTCGACAAGGTGACCCTCTATATCGAGTCTTCTTAACAAGCACACTTTTTTGGGAAAAAAACTTTAACAGCTTGCGCATTTCTAACGCAGCTGTAATTTCCCAGCTCTAAAGCATCCTCATCTGTGAATTCATTGCTGTAACCGCCCTGAGATCACATTTCCGAACTACCATCTTGAAAGTTAAAAGTGTGTCTATTCTCTTCTTGGTAGAAAGACCCTTAGTTCAAATGGTTCACAATCATGGGTGAATATCTAAAATTAATCACAAACTTCATACAGAAAATTCCTACCACTTATCCCTGCACTCTGCACAAACACTTCATTATGTCTATCTTAAACAGAACAGAACAAAAAATAAACAATGTCTATAAACTAACAATAGACAACCGAATTGCAAAAGGAAACCAGCATCACCTTTCAAAGGACGATCCTTGTTCCATTCACTAAAAATCAATCCACCCCAAAGTTCACCACTTGACAGTCTTACTCGCTCAACGTAATTATTATTAAAACAATAAAGCACAGTTTGATGAACCTGCAGCGCACCAGTAGTTAACCGTCGTTCTTTCTTCTTTTATTTGCACATCCTTCCTCATCCCCCCCCCCCCTGGTTTCTGCTCATCCACTCCCAATGTCCCATACAATTTCACTTGATTACATCGCAATCAATGGATATTGTGTCTATGCCCCTTTCTCAATGACCTGAATTCTTTATCATCATCCCCTTCTCGATGCATTCTGGGATTTTCTCTTCTCCATTTTAAATTCTTGTTATTTTTTTCTTTTTTTTACCAATTCTCTTTCACTTCGCATCACTAAAAGACAAAAGGAGATCATTAAAACAAGCTCACCAACAAAAACCTGACCAAAGTATATAAGTATTAAAAAAAACTGTAAAATTCACTTGGATTCATCACAACAAAACCATCCATCCTTCGTGCAATCCAATTGAAACTTTTCATTTTAATTGATTTTAACGAGAATATGAACAAAAAAAAAACAAAAAAACCCTAAAAGGAGGAAAATCCGAGAATACACACGCTCGCCCATCCAAAAGATCACCTCAAAAATTTGGTTAACCTAATGGAATTTTCCAGCTGCTGGAACTGGCACTGGAGAGGAGGAGAGGGGGAGACAAAAAAAAATAGGAACTCCCCTCCCCACCCCATTTTGCAGCTACACATTCACAAGTTCCGCCACACTATCGAGGTATAATTCAATTTTAATCATTGTACCAAACAAACTGTGAGTGAATCAGGATCGATTTGGAAATCGATTTTTGATTGTTATGCCAACAAATTGGAATACATTGGACGTTTTCACAATAAAGTGCTTTTGGGTTTTGGGAAATGCCATTAAAATATATATAATTTTGGCCCTCATCGAACAAACACAATATAAAATTTGTTTATCGAAAATATAATTGCAAAATTTATTTAAACTTCCTGAGTATCTCCTTTTTTCATTTTTTTTCTTAAGTAAGGGAGCTTAAAATTTAAAACAATCCCTATGATGTGGTGCATTTGTATTGGAAAGGTGGACAACATGGAAGGAAAATTTTTCGCCCTTTTGATAAAAATCTGGAACCACAATGCAGACGGCAGGTAGTAAGCTGTTCTTTTGTGTAGGCCTGAATCGAAGCGGGTTTGACGGCATAAGCTTTTGACTTTACATATCCCCACAGGAAAAAGTCTAACAACACGATCTTGGTGGCCAATCGACCGGCCCAAAACGTGAAAACGTGTGCTCACCGAAATGTTCTCTCAATAAGTCCATGCGATTGATGCGATGTGTGGGAAGTGGCGCCGTCTTGCTGAAACCAAATGTCGCCGAGATCACGAGCTTCAATTTCAGGCATCAAATAGTCGGTTATCATGGCACGATAACGGTCGCCATTGACGGTTACGTTCGCACCGGCATAATTTTTAAAGAAATATGGACCGATGATTCCACCGGCCCACAAACCACACCAAACCGTTGTTTTTTCTGGATGAAGTGGCAGTTCTTCAATCTCTTCAGGTTGTTCTTCGTCCCAAATGCGGCAATTTTGTTTGTTTACATACCCATTGAGCCAGAAATGGGCCTCATCGCTAAACAAAATTTGCCTCGAAAACGTCGGATCTTCTTGGAACTTTTCAAGAGCCCATAGAGCGAAGCGATGTCGCTTGGGAAGGTCGAGCGGCTTCAGTTGTTGCACAAGCTGTATTTTGTACGCTTTCAATTTAAGATCTTGACGTAAAAGGCGCCAAGTCGTTCCATACGCCAGTCCGAGTTCCGGCGAACGGCGCCGAATCGACTCTCTACGGTCTTCGTGTACACTCTCAGCTACGGCCGCTATATTTTCTTCACAGCGTGCTGGACGTGGTCTATTCGGTCGAATATTATCCAATAATGAATACTGGGTCTCAAAATGGGTGATGGTGTTGCGAATAGTACGCTCAGTAGGCCGATTATGTTGACCATAAGTTTAGCGAAGTGCACGAAACACATTCCTCACAGAACGTGAATTTTCATAATAAAGTTGAAAAATTTGTAAACGTTGTTCACGCGTAAGTCTTTCCATTATGAAATGCCAAACAATACTAAACAAAAATAACATGACAGCATGACACGACCCACACGTGATCTGTCAAAAAAGGCTATTGAAAAAAGTATCTCTACTTGGATCACCCGTTATTTATGATCAGGACCAAAACCTAGGACTATTTAGTGATGTCCGTCCGTCCGTCCGTCCATCCACCCGTCCGTAGTAAAATTGGATGCCTTTAAATTTGTGCTAAGAAGCTGAAACTGCGAACATATACTCCCTAGGTAGAGTATAAAATTGTTTAAATCCGCCCAATACCACGCCCACAATTTAGGAAAAACCATTTAAAGCTGCAGTTGAAGAGATGAAGGGCTCGAACCTGAACAAAATATGTAGACACTGAACTCCTTGCCAAGTTTGACATTTGAAATTTGTTGTCACGCCTACTTGTTGAGGGCGTTTTTAACATACATATGTTGTTTTCATCGAAAATTTCTATAGGAAACGAAAAAAATTGTATAACAAGATATTTAGCCAATATTTTTTCCAATATATCGCCCATACAAAGTTTTTGGTCACGCCCACTTATTGGAGGCGATTTTATATATTTTTTTTTTTTAAATTTTATAGAATAAAATAAAATGCTATCCTCTTAACGCTATTTAATTGGGACATATAGGCATATGGATAGGGTATCATACTGTTCGCCCAAGCGGGCTGTAGCCTTTCCTTATGTTTTTTTTTTAATTTGGTTGCTTTTGCCCTTTGGCGATGGGAGTGGTGTTTTGCCTTTAGGTTGACTTGTTTCTTTTATGGCTGCATTCGTTTGGTTGTGGAACCAATCGGGTTGAATTTTTATTGTGTCCCTTCCATTCGTGTTAAACAATTACGTCTTCCCACGCACAATTTCAGAGGCATTTGACAGAGTTTGGCATCAAGCTCTTCAGTCGAAAATGCGTGCATTTGGAATCGATGATACCCTTCTTCAATGGATTGGAAATTACTTTTCGGACCGTTCAATACAAGTTTCTTTGGACGGTGAGTCTTCAACTCACCAAATTAATGCTGATGTTCCCCAAGGCTCCGTTTTGTCTCCGACTCTCTTTCTCATTTTTATAAATTATCTCCTGTCTGTCACTTCTAATCCAATCCATTCCTTCGCTGATGACAGTACTCTTAGCTTCACATATTCGTTCTGGGATTCACGTACCTCATCTTCGGACGTGGAACTGGAACGGCAATGTATGGTAAGCCCATTAAATTCTGACCTAGACAGCATTCTTAAGTAGGGTCAAACTTAAAAGAGTGGAATTTAATGCTTCCAAAACACAATGCTGTTTACTGTCACTTAAGCGAAACCCCAATACTCTGCCATTATCCATGGATGATACTTGCACTGCTGAAACCGAAAGCCTTTCCATCCTCGGTATGTGCGTTAATGACAAACTTCGTGGAATGACCACATATTCGACGTCGCCAAGACCGATGCGAAATGCCTTGGCTTCCTCAAGCGATGCAAGAAATATTTTAACTCTTCTGATCTGCCAATTACATATTTGTCGCTACTAAACAGGATTCAAAAACGTGCGATTAAACTTATTGGCGATAGAGACATTGCGAGATCGCTTGACTCTCTTAGTCTTCGTCGCAATGTCTCCTGCCTGTCGTTGTTTTATCGATACTTCCACCATAAGTGCTCAAACGAAATAGCCAGTTGTATTCAGTTCAACCGCAATACTCGTCATGCTAGCAATGCACATCAGTTCACCCTTAAGCCTATATTCGGACGGACAGTGAAATACAAGGATTCGTTTCTTAATCGTACAATACGAATGTGGAATGATGTACCATGCTCTGTTTTTCCTTCACATTATAGTTTACAGACATTTAAGACCAAATTGCATCGGTATCTCCGTTTTCCTAATCCTTCATTTCCTTAATGCCCGCACTGTGATACTTTATTATAAGGCGCGTACATTCTAAAAGAATATTTGGAGAAGCTTTTGCGTAATATTTGCAAAAACTTTGAATTTCAAATGCCCTCGATTATCAAACGACAAAGTAGCATGTCTCAAAACACATCATTGCTCCAAATATTAATATAAATTTCAACTTGTCAACCTATTTTTTATCTTGGGGATTAATTAAACCAGCAGCACAAATGGAATATCCAACCAAAGGCGAACACAGACACACACCCACATTGGCTAAATTATCTAATTAACAGAAATTATATAATTGTGTTATCCCTCGCAGCAGCAGATGTGTTGAAAATGACATTACTCTCTCAGTGGGATCCCCTTTGTAAGTCACAATACGATTTCATTTAGAAAGGATAAACGTTTCCTCTCTAGATTAAGTCACAAGTATTCCGAATCCTTTTGTCGTTATGCGTCAATAGGAATAGGGATTTCGTTGTTATACTAAAAAAAAACGATAATAGAGGATAAAATTTATTTTTGTTTTAACTGAAAATAGGCGAGAAACATGTTGGTACTTGTAATATCTTTATTTGTCATAACACACACAACCATCTGTCATCTATCATGGTAGCGCGGGAGTGGAGGCGGTCAAACTTGATCCTGGATTGCAATAAAAAAAAAAGCAGTGATGTATGCTTCTATTTTCGGCATTGCTTCGCAAATTTATTTATAACTTAACACAGAGTTGACAAACCCTCGAAGCGCCCACACTTCACGCCTGGTAGCGGCACATATGGATAAAATGCAATCCAGGCGCTGTTTGTGTTGCATATCAATCCTTGTTAGAGGATTTTCGTTACTACTTCCATCAGTCACTCGGGAACGATGTTTTAGTTTCGCCCAGCAGGACTGTGTATGGTGTAATTTAAATTCCATTGGCCATCAAACAGCGAATGTGAACATGTACGTGCGAGATTATGCTGATGGTATAGTACCTACCTACCACCTACACACATACGTAGTAGCAAAACAGAAAAGTGTGAAATCGTGATTCGATTCGTTAAGGATCACAATCGAAGCGGATTTTCTGTCGAGAACCAATAAATATGATTGTTTGTTATTGATGATTGGGTAAAGTGCGGGACTGCAAAGCAAATATAGGGAAATAATCATATTTTGTTATTAAAAATATTCGAAGGGAAGAATTATTTATTCTTTATTATTTATTATTTATTATTTATTGCCGCGGAATGATGTAAAACGTAAACAATATTTTGAGAATTAATTTGAATGAAATTTTTTTTGTAGGTTATATTTGTTTTCGGTACATACCCGGTGTTGATAGATGGCTACATGCATTTTGGTCCCAATCCAAAAATAGCCCCAAAAATTTATATGGGAAAGAACAACACGAACATTTCTGTGATTTGCGGCCATTTTTCATTTTTAGGTTTGGGGCCAAAATTCATATGAAAAATGACCCCAAACTTTGGGAAAAAAAAGTGAAAAATGGGCCCAAACCAAAAATTACCAATGGCCCCAAAAATTTAAATTCTTTTTCAAAAAGAAAAAATGGCCCCAAAAATGAATCACGTTCCAATGAAAATCTTATTTGAAGAGGAACTGCAAAATAAAGGCCGCCAAGCTTAATTATTTTTTTAAAATTCCTTATGATTTCGTGATGGTAATGGGATTTGGGGGGGGACATGCTGCCCCCCTGCAACCGCCCTCCTTGGTTACACCGTTAGATTTGAACTTTGTTTATGCCCAATAAATATTTGCATATACCCAACCTCACACATACTCCTAATTTAACAGTGCAACCAAGCAGGGTTGGGGGGGGGGGGGCCAGCATGCCCTCCCATATTAAATTCGACTATTCTTTATAATTGAAATAACTTTCAATGTGAAAAGTGGTACTTTTTCCCAAAGTTTGGGGACATTTTTATAATAAATTTTGGCCCCAAACTAAAAAATGAAAAATGGCCCAAAATAAAATAAAATGTGGCTCCAAAAATATGAGAAATGTCCCCCTAATCACACAAATTTTCGTGTTGTTGTTTCTCATATAAATTTTTGGGGCCATTTTTCATTTTTTGTTTGGGTCATTGTTCATTGGGGCCAAAATTCATGCAGCCTTGATAGAATGCCAAATGCATTTTGACAGCACTCGTAAAAATTCGGATTTTAAGTACAACCTTAAGGCGCTAGGTGTTATTACCCAAAACTAAATAATGTCATGAAGCCCAAAAAAAAAGTTTATCGGCCAATGCTAAAAAATCGAAATTGAATAGCATATTGACTAGTTCCAACGAGTAATCGGACATATATCACTTTTTAGAAAAATGTATAACAGAATGAACAATATGTGGGATTTGAAAAACCTTGTGTTCCGTCCCTTATCTTTATTTTACTTTCTTGACTTTTGATGCCGCTTACAGTCCCTGATGAACCACGGCCACAACCAAGATGCTAGCTGCACACCAAGTTGCTTGAGGTCACCCCCCATTGCGCGCGCAACCTATGCTGGGGTCTTCTTCTGATCCGTTGTCCCTAAGTGATAGACTCAAAGACCCGTCATTTCAAACTTTTTATAATCAGATTTTTGACAACGACAGCGTCGCTGAATAGTCCAAAGAACCTTTCTCTCAAAACATCCTAGGAGGCTGTATCCGATGTTGACAGGCTCCAATTTTCTGCACCATACAGCAGGACCGGGATAATAAGGATCAGAAGAAACAGCGATTGGCAAGAGTGATTCTTTACTATATGTCTGACCTGATGTCATTTTGCGATTTGTAATAGTAGAGCCCAGGTAAACAAAGTCTTCAACTGCTTCGAAGTTGTATCTGTCCATAGTGATGTTTTGTCCGAGTCATTAATACTAAAGGTCCTTTCTTGTTGAAAGCATATACATATTTACTTTTCTCCTCATTTACAGCTAGACCTTCTTCGTTTTAATGCTTGCAACTTCGCCACTGACAGCTCGTTGCGATCTTTTGATAGTGTCAATATTGTCAGCATTATGCAAGCAGTTGAACAGACTTTTACAAAATCGTCCTCTAATGTTGGCTTATGAGTTTCGTCTTATTACTTCAAGGACAATGTTAAAGAAGAATAGTGTGATAGCGTGTCGCCTTGTCTCAAACCTTTTTCGACATCAATGATGTTATTGCTGGTTTGAACGGAGCAGTGATATTTCTCTATCGTCATCCTGCACAGACGAGCGAGTTTAGTAGGGATACCGAAACTTCATATGGCTTTGTATAGCTCGTCCCGGTTTGTTATGGATCTGAAATTTTTTATAATTCGTTTGTTTTGTTGATATATTTAAAAGGTCAGATGATAGCAAACTCAATTTACATCTGACATTTGTGACATTTATTGTTTTGACCTTGAGCGATAACACCTTTATACCATTACGCCCACGACAAATATAACATCATCCAAATTGACGTACATTCAGGAATTTTTTGTGTTGGGTGACAAGATCGAAGCATTATTAAATATTAAATTAGTTTGAAACATATTTATTTGCCAACAGCCTAGATCTATGGATGGAGAACCATGAGAATACATTTTTGTATCAGTTAATCTTAGGTGTTTGTTAGTTGTGTTGTCAGTGGGCGGCAATTAAATGCACCTATCAAGCCAGAGCCCCAACAAAACAACACACTGGTGCAACTTTTGTCCGAAGAATTTTTTTTTTCTACAAAAATGAAGGACTTATCCATGTTAATAGGTTTAACAACTCAATGAGTTTTAATTGGAACCATTTTTTTTTGGTTTTGAAAGGACTATTACCTTTGAAACTATAAACAAATAGATACGATTTACATTTTTTTACATTCATATGAGATTTAACAATTTGAAGGTACACGGCGAAGTTTTAATTAAATCTGGTAGAGGATTGTAATGGAAAGTAAAAAAATTGATATTACAATATCCGATATTGATATTGTTTGAAAAAAAAAAAGGATTCGAGTGAAGAGAAGGTTTATGAAAGGTTTATGAATATGTGGACTTTGATATAAATTTTTTTATTAAATGAATCAGTATATATCATTTTGCTTAAAGTAAATCCTAAAGCACTCAAAGGAGATTAAAAATATAGTTCTAGAACAATCTACTCTTTGAATCCTTCAACATAACATCAACGGGTTTTTTTTTCTATAACAATTAAAGTATTTAAGCTTTGGAATCGTTTGAAGATTAATGGAATTAATGCAGTTCGCCGCAGTTTTTCTACAGATAAAAATGTTTAGTAATGGGAGAATAATTTTTTGTGAAAAAATTGTGAAATGTAAATAAAAATATAAATAGCAAATTTTGTCAAGGAAGATTAAAAATATCGGAAGTTTTAGATATGTTCTCCACTTAGGTTTAAGAAAGGAAAGGGGAGGAGTTAAGGAGTTTGGTGAGTGAAGAGGGAATGAGCTGTCCCTCGTTATTCAAAATTCTTTCAACGATATAATAAAGACATCCTCCTAGCCTGTATAGCTTAGGACTATCTCTGAAACAACTTCGGCATTTTGTCAATTATTATTTAGAATATTATCACCCGCAAGTGGGAATGGACAAGTATTACAACATATATGTATATAATGTAACTGTCAGAACTCCAAAGCCGTTGAATTTTGCCCATTGAGGTTTAAAAGGGAAAAGGGGGAGGAGTAAAGGTGGTCAATTTAAAAAATTATTTAAACATTGAAATAGCCGTAAGAGTCGTGAGCGTTCAATAATTTTATAGTTCTAAAAATAAGCTTAATGAAAGTCTAATGATCGACCATCCGCAACTTTTTTAAAACTTTTCAATAAATTTGGTCAATTTGAGCATCTATCGACTCTTTACAGTAAAAAAAGAAAGTTTGAAATAAGCAATGAAATATTAGTTCTCAACTGGGAAAGTAATCACACTTTTCAGTGTCAGCAATCGTCTTGCTATCCTGATCTTATACGGACTTACAAAAATGTTAAGGAAGGCAATTTAATCCATATTGGGATTGTGTGGTTCCATAAGTGTACATAAGCAGGTTTAAGCGAATGTATCTATAAAATGAGGGGAAGATCCTACATTTACAATTCATCGGAACCATTATGGTGGGAACATTGTTATTGATGCAAGAAGCATTGCACTGGTATTCTGACAGAGGAAGCTGGTCGCATATAGTTTGAACACTGATAAATCTAATCAAGCATCGTGAAATACGGTTTAAGGGCGCAGTTTAATTCAATTTCTTACTTTACTTTACTTAATGGGCTCCCGACCCGTGAAGAGTGACTGCCCGAGACACGTCAGTCTTCCATCCTCTGCGATCCCGGGCACGCTGCTTCCAGTTATCCAGAACAAGCGCTATGGCATCCGCGATGGCTTGATCTTAAACGGAGGTACGGTCGTCTCGAACTGAACCTGGGGGCTGGTATTCGAAAATCCTCTTAGCTGGAGCTTTATTGTCCATTCGCTCTATGTGACCGAGCCAATGTGGTCGACAAGTTTTGGCTTTTTTGAATACATCCACATCTTGGTACAGCTCACAGAGTTCGCGGTTGTATCTTCTCCTCCATTCGCCCTCCTCGCACACAGGACAAAATATCCGCCCTGTATAAGCTCTCCTTTCCTGCTTATCGTTCAGCACTCGGCGCCGTATAGCAGAACTGGCAGGATAAGGGTTCTGTAGAGCATGCACTTTGTCCTTCGAGTTAGGAGTTTTGAACCCATTTGTTTTGCCAAACCGAAGTAGCGGCGGTTTCCTAGGGTAATTCTTCGACGGATCTCCACTAAGATGTCATTTGTGGAGTTCATGTTTACCCCGAGTTAGATAAACTCCTTAACTACCTCGAAGTTGCTGCTATCAACAATGACATTTTGTCCTAGTCGCTGGACAGATGATTGTTTGTTTGTTGACAGCATATATTTAGTCTTGTCCTTGTCAAACTTCTGCATCTACTAAGTCATTTGGTTTGAGCGAAGGCCTGGGCCTACTTAAATTCAACACAAAAAATGTCTGAGTTTTGTTCGATAGAGATTCGCTTCCGCTGGGACTTCAAAACACCGTCGCTTTCGAAAAGCAAATTTGAGAGTGCAGACATCCAGAATTGAATCGATTGCATTACGAAACAAGGAAAAAAAAATTGATAAACAAATAAAGAAATAAATAAAAGTTCCGTCAGAGGACTGAGCCTTGGGGTACTACGCCATTTAATAAAACTTAAATTAAACTGGCAAACTATGTCAAAATACAAAAAATTAACGATACGATGAGCGTGTAGCTAGCCTATAGACGAGTGTGATAAGCTACTGTTGGTCAAAGCCTTTTGAATTATCCCACAATCGCCATTTTCACTCAGCTAAGCCATTTAGACTGCTGTTACCGGAAACCATACTGACTTCTGTTCTTCAAATATGTGATCCTTTTGTCATTAAAAGCAAGGTCGTAAGGCAGATGTAAGAAGAGACTAACACAAAAACATACATACATTTTTTTGCGATTTTATTTGATCTAGTTTACTAGTACATATTTGTGGAACGTACATTAATTTCCATTAACAAGCAGCAAAATTATAATATTTTCGAACTCACATCGTAAGAATTTGATTACTCGCAACTTTTTGACTCCCCCTTTTATGCTAAATTTCTTAAAAAGCAAATATATATTCGGAACTTTATATGTACATCCATCAAATAGCTTCACAAACTTTATCCATTGGTTTCGTCTTTTTTTTTTTTAACGCACATTTCATCGAGGAATTATCCTAGATAATCTGAACGTTCGAATACACGTAATTATATACCCAGCCACTCATCCGCCAGAAACATTAAAATTTAACTGACTTCATTTCCGAAAAGTATACTTAAAAAACTTTTACTAGTTTTTCCTTGTGCAAACTTAACGGTTTATCAAGAATTTTCCTTATTCAAAAACTATTTTCGAAAGTTTCCATTTCCATATCCTTACAGGGCTGCGCACTCTGTAGATGATACTGCTCGCGCTACCATCACCGGGGAAGGCGACAAGGTAAGAAAGTAATTTATTTTCACAGGGATATTTCGAAAAAAAAAAAAAAATGTAATGTTAATTGCATGGCGACGGGTCCTGCAATTATCCTGAGCGAGAGTAGAAGTTTGAGTGAGTATTATTTAAACTAATTAAATGGTGAATCAGAGCGCAGAACGAAACGATACACAAAAACAATGTCTGTTATGGCAAGGACATTATGAAATTATTACGAAAACATGTTTATCCCTATATAGAATGATAGAAATCCAATAAAAATTCCACTGACATCCTTGGGCAGTGATACCGATATTCCCATCTCCCAAATGCATATACGGGCGAAACCGGAGAATGAAATTTTCTTTTGCTATTTGCAGTTCGTTTTTGTGTTTTTTTTGTGCCCGTGGCATATTCAAAGCTCACATTCATGACTGGAGAGAATCAGAGTCCTGATGCCGCAATGTAGAAGGAATAGAAGCGAAATAAATAAACCCAAGGACCCAGGTAAACGGGTATTGTCTTTTTGTTTCCTTCGCCTCGGTTGAATCCCCTTAGTGGTGAATACGATAGAAACCAAGGAATATTTTTCATCATTTCATATTGCCATCGAGAGATCACACAGATAAAAGCAAACCGAACAACATCACGTCCCTGTGGCCAACATTTTCATGATATGCACTCCAGGACCAGAGGTGCACCATTTATCGAATATGACTTTCATCTTTCATAAAAGCTGGCAAACAAACAAGCTCTGGTTATATGTTTGTACTTTAGCCTTCGCCTCGCCGGCGTCATGTAGTCGTCAAGTCAGTGGTGCAAGAATAAACCAATATCATTGATGTTGACGCTTCATTTTTCCATCTATACTCTATGCGCCTTTGTTAGTTGAAACATTGAAACATTGTGTTTTCGACATTTGCATGCATCCTTAGACTGGGCGAGGTAGGTTGCGGGTGCATTGCCATCGCCTGCAACAAGTCCGCGTCCCGTCCCCCCCAGAGGTCATTGCAATGCAAGTGTAACGGCCTTTATTAAAAATTAATAATTCGAGTCCTTTTACCCTTCTATTCATTTCACTCCGTGAATACAACTACACGCCCCGGGGGCATCATTTTGAGTTCTTTTGTGTAAATGGGGTACACACACACAGTATACAAATCAACATCAACAAGTTGTCGCGAGCGCGAGGCTAAGAGTTGAACGCCATCAGGCATCAACAAACGGCAACGAGTCTAGACAAGGATGGATCCTTTAGTTTAGTTTCCTATTTTTTCCCCTAGCGTTTATGATTTTTCTTTTCCTCGTCTTGAAGTAGTACATCTAATTTTTGCTTTTGTTTTGCGCTGAATGCAAGGATATCTTAACAAAGACTGGCTGGTGTTGGCGCTGGTGGTGGTGGTGGTGGTGGTCGGGTCTATTGTGCTGCTCAGCTGGATTTAAGCGACACGACGCTAAGACAAGCATCTTGACAGAGGTTGTTTCAGTGGTTGGTTGTCATAGTTTAGCTTTTGTTATTGTGCTATGCAGCGCACCATCACCCGCAGAGATGAGGAATTAGTTAACAATGCGATGGTGGGGAAATTTCATTCAGCCGAAACAAATGACTAGATTAGGGGAGACACTGCTTCGAGGACTTACTATCAGAGGCGGTGATTAAATCGTTTCAAATGAAGGAAGACAGTGAAAAGGTAATTGGGGACTCTTCAAGCATCGAATTTGTGGTTTCGCTTAATCTTTGGCTATGGCTAAGGAGGTTGTTTAAATTATTCAATGTAGGATGGCGCAGTAAATTGTATCTTATGCTTTTGATGTTTATGGAATGCTTTCTTGTCCGCATGAACGAAAAAATTATGCTTAATAAACGAAATTAGCTGCGATGTGATAGATAATTTAAGGAACCCTTTGGAAGATATTTTAAAAGTAAAGCGGTAATGTTAAAGCGTTGCGAAACGACAAGGCCAGTTTAAGAGACTTCTAAGATAAAGTAAGAGATTGAGGAAGTTTTCTACTTTTAAAAAATATCAGGAATTATTTTTTAAAGGACATTACTATTAAGGTTCGTAGGACGCTCAAGTCTTCTAACACAATATAAATATCTAAGCGAAGCGACACATGAAGCTCGAACGGTGGAAGGCAATTATCCAAAAGAAAGCGGGAGCTTTAAGAAACTATTTTCTTCGTATGTAAGTCGACATTTTGGTTCACTAAACGACGACCTTTGGAGTAGCCATTGAAGAATTAACTTTCTGATTCATGTTTTCTTCCCTCGCGCAATTGACACAGCGCCGGCATAAAACTGGGATTAAAGATAGGGGAGGCGCTGATTCGCGTTGCAAATTATAGCGGCTTGAAAAACACATCGTCGCTAAGTAATCGGTAAGTAAGCTTGGAAGGAAAAGAAGCATCAAAAGTTGAAATGCAATTGGTTAAGCAGTTTTTAAGAGGTCCAATCAATAGTTCTTCTGATTGCTGTGACTCTAATAAAATTTCTCCAAACCCGACGAAGATTACTCTAGAGATTATCTGAATCCTTGTCCTGAATCACTTTCAAGCAGGTATCTTCGCAATCGCGACTGCTACGAATATTATTTTAAGGGAATGAGTTAAAGATGCTACCTTGTACGTATGCTCAGATGGCCAACCTACTTTTGAAGCCTGGTCTGCTAATTCAAATGGCGGAGGATGCTGCTCATCGTTCCACAAAAGTAAAATGACTGAGCTTTTACGACTGCGTTCCAGCAGATTTGAAATAAATATCTACTAGTACTGAAAAAAGTGACTTAAGATTTGTCACCGGTTTCAGTCCTCTCAACGAGCATCTCGAAACTATTTAAGTCAAAAACTCGGGCCTTTGTGAGTGCTGTCTGGAAAACGAAGGAACGGCATAACATTTTATCTGTGAATGTCCGGCGGCTGCTAGAACCAGACTGACTATCCTTGGCAAAGACATCCTCTGTCAAAATGATTTCAATCAGATTGAACTAGCCAAACTCCTTCGCTTTGCCATATGCACTGGAAGGTTCAGAGATCGAATAACCCATGTGAACTAAAAGTTCTATGGTAAAGTTCGGTCTAAGGGCTTGTTGTCTTCGGATAACCTTTTCCTTAATACAATACATTACAATCCCGTCTACAGATATTGGGTTCTCAAATGCTCAAACCATATACGGCTCTCAAGAAAGTAATAAAGTTAACCACAGAGCATGCGTAAACCTGATTTACTTTGATAGTTGTTTGTGGTCGAAGGAGCTGGGTACTGGGCAGACACCTGATGTTGGCTGCTTAGCTGGCTTAATGAATGCTTGAATCATGACTGACAGAACACTTCATATAACTCTTTTTTAAATGGCGTAAGTTCTTTTTATAGGGACCGAGGCAACTGAAGCTCTTTCTTTCTTTGTGATTGAAATTCTGACCGTTTCAAGAAAGCAGTTCTGTCAATTACATTTTCTATCCTTGTGTGTTAGAACAACATATCGGTTTTCATCGTTGTAAAACATCTCGAGCTTAAAAAAACGGGAAAAAAATGCAGACACAATTTCATACTAAATTTAATGCAAAATGAGTGCTTCAAAGACGTTCTTGTGCCAAGACAAAGGACTGAGTTTCAGTCATAACAGTTGTTGTTCTTGGCCTACCAATTCGCCATACATCGTGAGGGTACCGCTGGCAGCGCGGCTTTGCTATGATTTCATCTAGTTTCCTCAGTACAATAAGTATTGTTGAAATTAGTAAGAAACTGTTTTGGTTTTTTAAGTCAAATATTAGTTAACAGACGTGAACTATCTGGCCTAAATGGTTCCAATAACGAAAAACAACACTTCCTTTACTATCTATCAAGCCATAGATGTGTGCGTTGAATATTTACATACTTCACGTTGACCTTAATCACCTTCCAAACCTTCCTACAGAAAACTACGCTCCACATTAGCACATATGAGCAATTTAAAAAAAGGAAGAACGGGTGTTTATAGAGGTCACCCTCAAAATCATGATTTCAAATCGTTCCATTCGATGACACCAATAGCAACGTGACTTCATTAACAAGGCTTACCTCCTATCAAGACAGAGAATCGCCAAACTGTGAACCCATCTACAAATCGCTACTTCGTGTATCGATCTGCTAATCACCGAAATCATATCCCTCCATCATATCACTGCCATTAAAGATTCCATTCTCTAAGCATTCTCGCCCCCTTATAGTCATTAAGTCCAAATTATATGAACCCTTACAATACAATAACCAGATGCGGAAATGAAAACTACCAGCCATGCCAACATCGACGGAGGCCATTAAATAAAATGCTTAACCTTTACGCGAGGCGTCTCCGGTCCTTCGGTCTCAACTAGTAATATTCATTTATGCTCGCAGGATCCCTCGCAACCCCATTACAGTGCACTATGCTGCCGCACATACACGCCATGTGTGCGGATGTGAAACGACTTGGAAAAAATCCTCTTGATCCAATCTTCCATTAGTAGCTGGAATGATGGTCGGATAGTTGAATGGGCGGGAGACGGGAGGGGGGGCGGCTGCATGCCGGCAGCTTTTGAATGTCAGTCCTTCTAAACTAGCCAAAGGTGAAGAGGAGGATGATGACGAGGAGGTGTGGAGAGAGGCTGAATAATCCGGGTCGACCGTTTCGATACAAGGATAAATATTGATAGCTTACATCATAGAAAGGATATCACTGGGACTTGCGATGACTTTATTATTACCATCCAACATTCGCCACAAAATTGGCCAAACGATGAGGGCTTAGGTAGAAAGACCAACTCCAAATCCGTTTGCTCGCTCCGTTGATTTCAACTCTACTATGGCAACTACTACCAACACACGGAGCGATGCCGATGACGACAGAGAGAAAGAGACACCGACCGATGATAGAGACAGAGTCGAGTACACGCTGGAAACGCATTAGCTTGTGAATGGACCATTCAAGTAAATCCTTTGGTTGGTTTCGTCGGTCGGTCGGTTGGATTGTGTGGAGAATGTGTGGACTTCCATGTAACAGATGATGATGCTGCTGCTTTCGGTGAAGTCGGTGGTTGGGCAAACGGAAGCAGCCCCACGACAGAGACAGCGACAGAGCCAGATATGGAAATAGAGATAGAGATAGAGAGATGAAAATCTCTTAATCGAAATAGATTCAAGTGATGAGCAGACGATCCATTGAATCACATTAAATGCAAAAGGGATGACGACGACAACGACAACGAATACGAATACGACAGTGGAATGAACTACGAATGCTGGTTGCCGTGGCTGGTTGAATGACGCCAAGAACAATGATGATTTTATGATAAGGAGGACGAGACTGCGACATGAATGTGAATGCTAGTGATTGCTTATGATGAAAAAGACGTGGCATATCCTTTGTTCTGTCATTCTTGTTCAAGTTTCATTCATCCCGATCGTAGGTTTCATTTGCAAGTACCTAGTACCTAGTACCTACAGTCTTGCCTACATTTAGTTAAGCGAGCATTCGTCGAACACCAGATGCCATCGTAGGCTGCAGCTTGTAGAGTTACTGTATTTCTTTTCACCAAATTCACTTGAGGATTGTTGTCAATGGAACTTGCTGGACAGTGTCGAAAACCTGGACAGTAATCCGATAAAATTACATTTTCGATTCAAGGGACACTCGTACGTCACATGCGTACCTCCCACTACTTCGCATATTCAAATGAAGTTTACTGCAAAATATTTGAACGAAATGGGAGACCCTCGTCTATCGTCTGTAGAATTGTTGCTGCGTAAACTCGAAGAGTAAATAACTAAATTGACTGTAATACCAAGAAGGATGCATTAAGGTTCGCATAATTGGTCAAAGCAAATATGCTGCTGTTTGTGGCAAGGAATTATGCGATACTTACAGTGAATCAAAACAACATCCAATCACCACTAAACTTGGGCATCCGTGTGAATTATTCGTCTCAGATCCAGAAAGTGATTTTTATTTTGAGACATGATAGTCGCAAGTGGAAAGTTGGTCACGTCCTACACGTCACTACTCCTGGAAATTGTATTCCTTTTGATACGTCACAGGTTAAGATTCGTTTATTTCTGATGAATTTCCAATAAAAGTCGGTGTTCACCAGGGAAGTGTCTTAAGTCCTTTGCTCTTTATTACGTTCCTAGATTATCTGCTTGAGGGAAAAGTGACGGACCCTAAAGTGCATCAGTTATTCGTTGCTGACGATGAAGCCATCATAAGTGATGATCAGACTTCCCTGCAACGAGCACTTGATGTTTGGGTGAATGTTTTAGAAGGGAATGGATATCGTATTAGCCAAAAAAAAAGAGTATCTGTACTGCCCATTCTCTGACCCAAGCCAACCCATTCCAGACATTTATATGAATGGGGTGGTGGTTCCCAAGTGTAAAAAGTTCAAATATCTGGGATCAATGAAGCAACCGTTGATGACGACATCAATCATCGTGTAAGCGTAGGGTGGATGAAGTGGCAGGATAACTCTGCCATCTTCTGTGACCGAAAAATGCCCCCTAAGCTGAAAGGAAGGTACCACACCGCAGTTGTGCGTCCAGCGCTCACATACGGTTCACAATGCTGGACAATGTAGAAAAAGTATGAGGGCTGCTGTCAACTTGCAGCTGAGATGCAGATGCTTCGCATGACAGCAGGGGTAACAAAGCTTGATCGAATTAGAAGTTCCAGAATCCGAGGAAGCTTTAACGTCAAAGAACCCATCTCGAAAAAATTGGAGCACGACCGACTCAGTTGGTATTGTCATGTTCCCTCCTTTGAACCTTTGATCCTACGAACCCCGTCAAAAAGGCAAATGCAATCAACGTTCCCTTACAAGTAAGAGAGGCAGGCCTAAAAAGTCTTGGATCACACAAATGCAGAAACACCAGCATTTGATTGGCCTCAATGATGAAGTGTTCCAAAATCGGGATGCCTGCATTACCACATGCTTTAAAGATTTGTGGTGTACCGACAAACATCGTTTTGACTCACTGTAGATGCTTTTTGTTTTAAGTTTTTAGCCCAATTTGAATGTTAAGGGATTTTTTAAAGAAATGCTTTCTGGGAATCCAAAAACGAAGTACATGGCGTTTGCGATCTATCTTCGTACAGAGTTATACGTAATAGAATTCTGCTTTACAGAACGAAGTTCTACGTGTAAGTGGGCCGCGCCAATTTTTTTTTAACCATCCGTGTTCTATTTTGAAATCGATCCACTTATATTTGGGTAACATAAGTGACCTTTTATTACGTTAACATTTCTGTACGAGGTAAGAAACCGAAAGGCTTTCCATCCTCGGTATGTGCGTTAATGACAACCTCCGTTGGAATGACCACATATTCGACGTCGCCAAGAACGCTGCGAAATGTCTAGGCTTCCTAGAGCGATGGAATCTGATCTGGTTAGAATTTACAAAGCGTTTATACGCCCAAAACTTGAGTACAACGGTCATATCTGGTCTGGTGCACCAATGACATACTTCGAGCTACTTGACAGAATTCAAAAACGAGCGATAAAACTTATTGGCGAATTCGCTGGACTTAATTCCCTTCAACACTTCAACCGTAATACCCGACATGCCAGGAATGCTCTTCAGTTCACCCTGAAGCCTATAGTCGGAGGTACTGTGAAATAGAAGGATTCGTTCATATGCCGCACAACACGAATGTGGAATGCTCTACATCACTCTCATTTCCTGACCATTACAATTTGCAAACATTTAAATTTTGCATCGATTTCTCACCCCGTCTTCTAATTCCTTATTTCCTTAATGCCCGTGCTTTGTTACTTTCAACAGTAGAAGGGTTCTAACAATCCCACAAACAAAAAAAAGAAAAGAATCAAAGTTAGGCAGATCCAGGAGGCAATTTTTCATCACTTTCTGTCAAATAAGATAAACGCTTGCCACAGTTGGAGTCTATTCCAACCCTCAACTGCTGATCGTCGGTGATGAGTAACGCTTTAAAAAGTTGCTAGTTCATCGAGAGGCTGTAAGCCGTTAAATTGCTACCCAGGTACGCAAATAAGATAGCCCCAAAACATGGATACACGAAACGTACACGTACAGTTGTTTAACCTTTAACAGTGCTCTATAGATTAGCTGCGCCCTATTTATGTATTACATTACTTTCCCTTATTTCTGTTTCTCACAAACCTTTACCCTTACTATCAAAGAAAGGTTACGCAACTAAACAAAGGAATTCTGCATATACATCATGCTCCCCCCTCATTTATATTGCTATATTGCGAACTTTCAATGTTAAAAACGAAAGGCAATACTTGCAGAACGATGACAAAGCCCCATTAAAATGTGCACCAACCATTGAGGTAACTTTTAATGGCTTCATTATGTGATTAGTTTCACTCAGCTTAAGCTTACCGGTTAAGTGTCAAGAGATAAAATGCATTAAATTTCAAAAACCCAACTCGTAATAAAGCTTAACTCGAGAGTTTGTATATACGCCACGGAATCATAATTCCCATTGTACCTTTCTGCTGTAGTCGAGGCAGCAGCCATCACTAATACACAAACACACACACATATACTATTGCTACGTGTGCTAACTCAAAAGCCAATTAAGTGTTGACACAAACAATTCACCAAAGGATAATTAAAAGTTCTAGACATGCACATCTACCCGAGGGGCAGAGGCACAGAAAGGGGGCACATCGGAACAGCAGCAACGCCGGCAAAATACTGTTGAGTTTCAACTTTCAACCCAACACAATGAGTTTATTCCTCCAAGAGATATGAAACTACATAACTACATAGGTAAGGTACTAGTGGTAGTGGCCACTGGTGTGTGTTTGTTTTGTTCTAAACTACACACTTGGTTTAGTGCGTTCTACATTTTGCATATTTCATCTGAATAATTGTTTGATGTACAATTAAATTGAGTGCAGGAGAATATATTTGATTTGCCATTTCAAGTTTTTGAAGTGTGTACAGACAACCAATACACTCACGTCAATGTGTGTTTGTATGTACCAAACAAGTGGAACAATATATCCAACTCTTGTTAAAATCAAAACCAGAAGAGAGGCAGGCAGATCAACAAAATTGGAATCCTTGAAGGCAATATAAGTTTGGCAACTAGAGTTGTCAGAAAACGTAAACGAATCATTTTTAGGCATTTGAGATTGAAATTTATGGATATATGTATGTTTCTTGTACAGATATGGACTCGATTTTGTGCGTCGAGGATTTAAGGATATTCTGAATGGGAGCATGACGTTTGAAACAAATAGCGTTTCACTTTAAAACAAATAATAAAGTCCACTTGTTCGTAGCGAATTTTCAGCTTACCACTGAGGTAGGCAGTTAAATAAATTCCTGGGCGATATATCATCTGGGAGTTTGTAAAACAGCTGAAGGCGAAAATGTTAAACTACACGTGTTGCTCTGAAAGAAGTATATTGGAGAATTCCCACGAAGGATTCGCATTTTTTTGACCATCTCGAGGAAACATTGATTCCACTATTTCCATTTAACCCTGAAGAAAAAGTAAGGTGAGACATACCCGTTTTTGTAACCGAATCTCGATCACCCTTCATTGCATTCTTGCGGCCTCACGTCGTAGTAGACAGCTTATAAAGTGTGACACATCTTTCTAAACTGGAGTCAATCCTCGTTTTCCCATAAAAAAAATAATTTTTTTCCGAAACTCTTTCTCTGAGCACATTTTTTTATCTTTTGTTCGCGCTCTTCTTGCGTAATTCTGTGCTGGAATGCAGTTAGACTAAGGGAATCTCGTCTGGTCCACAACACCCAAATTTCAACTGTCACTACTTAGTGGTGACCCGAGGCCCGCTGACTATATAATACGAACACTAAATTTCCACACAACTTTTTCTATTAGCTTCGCATCCAGGTTGGAATGGGAGGCGGACAACGTAACAAAAGAATTCTAGCTAGCGTTTTCTCAACTCAATTAGATATATATTTACAAATCATTTAGTTTCTAGCTTCTTTCCAGGCAGAAGAAGATTCATCAACAACCATGAAAACATCGGATATCGACAGTCACGCTGCGATTAAAGCTCTGGGAAACCACTGGCCCGATCTAGCCGCCGGTTCACTATCACTCTAGTATGGACTCCGGCCACAGAAGCATAGAGGGAATTGAGAAGGCCGACAAACTGCCCAGACGTGGCTCTGTTCTCAATGTATCACTGGCGGAGGAAGTCAATCCACCTTAGGGATACGTAAAATAAATAAAATATTAGACGTAAACGGCCCATACAGGACCTAAAGCCTAGCTTCTTCAACCATTGTGTGTGCGAAGTTATATTTTTGACACGACTGGCGGGACCTACAGTTTAATGCCGATTCCGAACGGCAATTTTTTTTTGAGAAGCTTCTTATGACAGTTCTTACTCTTGGATGTTTGTCAGACGTTCGCAAGAGGTGAGGCAGCGAATAAAAACTTTCAGATGGTACAGGTCGGGATTTGAACCAGCGACCTCTCGCTTAGTGGTCCAACGCACTTAACCACTAAGCCACTACACCCACAGGATACGTGAAGAGATATATTCCTGAATTTCTTCTTCTCACTAGCTGAGTCTAGGTGGGCGAGCTTGACAGACTGTGTCATATCAAGGAAGATATGGTCCACTTACAACTCACTGGATTATAGGTCTTTAATTTGAAATTAAAGTTGGAACATATTATATATCCCTAACAAGTTTGCCATACAAAGTTTTTAGCTACGCATAACAAGATGTAATATGTCAGCCGAAATAAAATGCCATCCATCTTTTCAAATCCTTTATTTCGGGGACGTGTAGGGTAAGATACTGGTCGCCCCAAGATCAAAAAGTAAGGACTTTTCAAAAGGACATTCATTTAGTACGGACACCTCTCATAAGGGGACAAATTTCGCAGTACCATTGGTGTCCGCTTATGAGAGAGTTCACTGTATAATGAAATACATAAAAGGTTTTTAGCAATAAATTAATCAGATCATTTCATTAAAAAAATTTGTTTTCTAAACTAAAAGCTATTGATCTAAAATTTATAAAAAATAAAGTGCACAACTGCGTCATACGAAACTTTCTCGCTACATTATGTACAATTTTTAAATCGACACAAAAAGAATGGTAATACAAAATTTTATTAACTACCAAATTTATTTAAATAACTTTTTAGGTTTTGAAAAATTTGATTTTTTTTCAAAATCGGCACATACAATTTTGATGTAACACATTGTACACTTTTTATATAATTGTTCTAACTACAAAAATGTATAAAAATCGTTAGAGCCGTTTTTGAGAAAACGAATTTAATTTAAGAATTAAGAAAATCGTTATATGAAACAAAAATTTTAAAAAAATTATTTCAAAAATCGAAGTCTGCAAGTTTGTTCGACTTAATAGTATAAAAAATTAGTAAAATTTTTTAATTTTTAATCGATTTTTTTTTTTTTTTTTTTTCAAAAACTGAGTAAGCAGCATTTTTTGCCCCTTCCCAAATATCCTTAGTACATAAAAAGACCAAAATGATTGGAACTATCTTCGAGAAAATTATTGACAATCTGATAAATGATTTTCACAAAAAAAAAAATTGTTTGCCAGGTACCGTTATTTCAAACGGAAAAAGCAAAAACTAAAAAGATGCCCCGAGATGAAACCCCAAAAACCTTATATATGAACTTTGAAGCAAATCCGTCGAACCGTTTCGCCACACGGCGCCCGGATAGACAGACAGACCGACGGACTTCTTTTCTTTGGCTTCTTTATAGTCGTAATATCATCCCTCATACTCAGTTTGAGTTCGAAATTTCCGCACGATCGCAATAGCTTTCTCTTTAGTATACTTATGTATACGAGAAAGTTAAAAAACGATTAATTTAACGCTTTTTAAATCCCTAGACCTTCGAAAATATTTGTAAGAAATTCAAGCGGATCTACTTGTAACCCGCGACTCCTAATCTAGAACACTCCACATTCTCTCCGCATTTGATGTAATTTTATTTACCCTTGATGCTTCCCACAGTATTTGTTTACTCACAAAAACCTGGCCTCCGTTCACTTACCTGGAAAGAAAGAGAAGAAAAAAAAAACAGAAATTAAATTAAGGCCCTTTTTCCAAATGAATTTTATTTTTTCATTCTACACCAATATACAGAAAAATAAGGAGATAAAAATAAATTTCAATTTCGCATTCGTAAAATAACAATAAAAACGGATCCTCAGGGATGCATAGTATAGTTTGCTTTCATAGAGGCACCACGAAGCCAAAGTCAAAGCACAGAAAGGACATAGAAGCGAATGCAAAAAAAAAAATAAAAATAAAAAAAATTTCGAAGGAAACCCATCTCACGATTTCAATTTAACTTATTTGATTTTCGGTTGCACCACAAAATACACCACCATCAACCCGTTGTGATGCAACCAACACATACCAACAAATGGTGTCGGCATTCATCACCACTCTGCATGCAACTGACGGAAAAATGAGAATGCTCCGCTCCGCTTCACTAGCACGACTACTACCTACTAGCAAAAGATATTGAATTACGACGGCGGTGGATTGTTCACGCCTCAAGTGATAAAGGACGAGCACTGAAAGGAACCCAACCGGCAGCATCACGCCAAAAAAAAAAAAAAAACAAGAATATAAAGAAAATAATGCATAAACGAAGAATGAGAACAATTCTCGAGAAGAAAAATGCTCATCATGGCAACAATGTACGGTAGTTCTCCTCTTGCTCTGTGGCAGGCATCCACACTCAGGTGGTAATATATTACAGGACTTCAATTGAATTTTCAAATCTGATCCTCGTATGCACAGTTTAGGAGTTTTCATTTCGCCATTTCATGCTATTTGAAATATTGCCACGCTCACCAACACCCCCCCACCCACGCCCACTCCGCCCACACAAAACACATTCACGGATTCTTGAAAGAAATGTTCTTTTCCCAATATATTTGTCGTCATCTTTGCCCTCTGGGAGATATCTATCGTACGAGAGTATTTTTAAGAGAACGTCTCTCTTGCAGAATTATCCTTATGTGAGTCTTGAATCACTAAAAGGGGTTAATATAAATAGTGTGTTCTGTTGCTCACACACAAATTGAGGTGACAACATCAACGCAATAAATATGCAGCAAGCACAGCAAAATGAAATGAGGTATTTGTATGCAAACGAAGTGATGATCCCTGCCCTGTTCGCACAGGGAAACGACCAGCTTCTTATCCAGGTAGACGTACATACATACCTCATCTGAGGAAAAGTGCAATTTACATGGTGCACATTTTAATCAAATCACACAAGATGTAGCGCTTTAAAAATCCCAAGGATAACAGCGCTAAGACATTCCCCCAAACAACGTATACGTAGCAACTTTGAGCCCTTGCTCTTCCTGTATTGAATCCTGTTACCTATCCAATATTACCATAATGGTAATAACGGCAACAACACTCAAGTACAATGTCTGTACTAAACGAAGATTAGGGATATAAAATGCACGTATGAATACTTGAATATATGCTATGAGAAATCGATATCCCCCGTGGTGGTGGTGCTGGTGCTGGTGCTGGTGATGATGATGTTGTCGCAAGAAAGGATACGTGGATATATGGTAAAATGGAGTTAATATTAGCCAAAGTCGTTAGAGCGTAAAGTGGAAAATTGTATATCTGTATATACAAGGTTTTGTTTTCTATACTATTTTGCTTTGATCGTTTCTAGTCCCCGCTAGAGGGACGGAGGGAGAGCAAAAGAAAACGACGACGACGAAGAGTCCTTGGGGATAATTTATGAGATTAAAGTTTTGCGAAACAAGTTGGATTAGTTTAATCCGTTTATTGCTTGTAGCGAATGTGAAAGGATGAAATGAAACCCGTTCTTTTTTATTGCTAAATAGGAATCAGAATCAGGATCAGGTGTTTCGCAAAATTCAATCAGACGATGACGTGTTTGAGAATGTGCTCTTATCCGTCCAAGTCCAGTTTTGGTATTCATTCCAAATAAATCTGATGAGGAGAGTTCCTTACTCGTTGACCCTCTAGACATAGGATTTAGACTGAAGGCAATCTGAACCGAAAAAAATCAGTACACATTTTTAGTTATGTCAGGTTAAAAGATGACGAAGTGCTTGCTGCCGCTTGCGGCGCCTTGATCAGTGCTCTAAGATTGACAGTTTAACTTAAAGCCAGGGAAATATGTCTCGACAACAGGAAAAAAAAACCTACAATCATATTTAAACCCTCTTTGCCCTGGAAAGAGCATGTCAGTGAGGTCCTTTAAGTCATTCTTGGACAATTGTACTAAGTTTGATGTCAAAGGATTCGGAATAGTACCACCTTAAGTTTGTCGCTGCTCCACCTCCAAGTCCAAGAGTATCAATTGTCATAAAAAGCGTTTGCCTGTCGGAATCGACATAAGTTATAGATGCCCTCAATTTGTGCGTATATACGCTTAATAGGTTAAGTCTTTGAAGTAGCTTTAATCACCCAGCAGCGAGCTATCTCCATCGTCATCTCCTATATATCCTATATTCTCCAGGATTTGCAGTAGTGCACGAATGCTTGGGCAGTTGTGGATCCAATCAGATCATTGACAAATGGTTTTAGGCGGTCGCACAATACAATAGACAAGATCTTATACGCCTGACAAAGACTGATGCCTGCCTCTTTAGTTAAACTCGCAAACGATCTTACCATTCATACTTTATTTCGACCACAAATCTTGGAAGTGAGCTCTCTACCCAGCCAGGGGAGGCAGGACGTTCTGCTTTGATTAGTTCGGTTGGTAGACCGCACGGTCCAGCAACCTTGCTCGTTCTTAAGTCGCTCAATAGGTATACGTCTATCGCCTTAAACAACCAAGTACCTCTCCAAGTAATTTCATTCCACTAACTTATAGGTGAATTAAGATTTGAGGAACAAATATATGGGTCCGCCAAATAACTTTTTTTTTGTAAACAGGGCGCAAAACATCGAGTGTACCTTCGGCTGTGTGGCACGTAGCGCCGTCCTGTTAAAACCAAATGTTGCCAATATCCTCCTCTTCAATTTTTGTGGACAAAAATTCGTTCAACATGGCCCGATAACGATCGCCATTGACTGAAACGGCCACTCCTTGCTCATTTTCGAAGAAAAATGGCCCAATTATGCCTCTGGACCAAAATCCGCACCAAACAGTGACTCGTTTTGGCTATATCGGCTTTGCAATGTATACGTGCGGCATTTCTGTGCCCCAAATGCGACAATTTTGCTTGTTTACATACCCGCCAAGATCAAAATGAGCTTCATCTGAAAAGATGATTTTTTTGGCAAAATCGGCATCTTCTCTACGCGGAAGGATAAAACTAATTATCTGTCAAATCAGACATGAGCTAAGTGTTACCATTCGCGAAATAAGCACTAGTTAAAAAAAAACGTTAGATGGCGGACCCTATAGAATGTCGAATACAAATGGAGGATAAACAGAAGCAGTTCCTTTTTTCGCACTTCGGGATTTTTGGTGAGATACAGAAAGTCGCTTAAAAAATCGTCAAACCTTGGAAAATAAAGATAACAAAATTCAGCTAGGGATACGCAAAAGTAGCAGATTGGTGCTGTTTTTACATTTCTTAAAATTTTAGCAAAACAAAAAAAAACAAAAACAACCTCAGTGGAGTACAGAAATTTAAGACTGTTGACTAAAGATCCGAATGCAGAGGCTAGTGCACGCACCGGTACAGCGCGCTTGAACATTCTTTAGCTTTAAACGAAAACAGCAATAATATTTTTAAGTTTATTCAGCCACGATGGAAAGTAGGCCTATTAAATAATTAACTTATTTAGTTTATGCAGGACCAGTATATCAACAGGTTGCCAAATGTCTGACTGAAATATCATTTAAAGCTTGCCGAACATATGTTTTCCTACTTTCCCTTTGTCACCGCATTACAACTCAGTTAAGTTGTCAATAATTAAGTTCTTCACCAAACAAGTGAAACACAAATGCCAATACAACTTAATTAAGTTGCCCACAACTCAAAGTATGTGACCTCAATAGATTGAACGTAAGTTACCACCGCCCAAGACCCAATTCAATGCCTGCCCCCATTTATTAAATCCATTTAAAAGGAAGGCAGGACGTATGTCCCGTTCCGCCCCCTCGCCGGATTGCAATTCAGTGCCAATTAAAAGAAAAAACCAATTGTTTTCCTTTTGGCAGAGTCAACGTCCTGTTTTATTAGGCAAGCATTAGAACCAACAATGCACACATTACATACAGACATAATTGTTTCCTTACACAACCGACAATGCAGCAATTTCTGATAAAAGCAAAAGAAAATTTTAAAAACTTAAAACTGGGACATTGAGTTTTACATTAAGATCCTTAACTCCGTGGTTTTCCATCGAAATCTCGACAAAAAAAAAAGACAAAACAAGAATTCTATCTTTATTTTCATTTTTACAAAAGTCTAGCACTGTCACTAACTCTCCGTCGACAACGACAAATACAATAAATAAGCAGAAGAAGTTGCTTGTACAGATGCTTTCAAAAGTAAAGAACTAAATTACAACAAAGAGAGACAGAAAGACTGGAGAGAAGAAAAAAAACGAGAACAATTCCGGATCACCACTTTAGCGGAATTGTTTTCCTAACGGGAGGTAAACTTCCTGCACCCGCATTAGCTGTGGCTATGCGGGAAAAAGGATCGCACAAGGAAGTCTATTTCGCAGGAAGGATGAAGAAAGAAAGCAAAAAAAAAAAACAGAAAAAAACTAGGCCACCACACCATTAGTAATTGCTTGAAACTGAGAAGTAGCCAGCACTCATTCACTACTCAGACATACTCGGGAGAGTTCCATTTCACTCCATTTCTGGATAACCACAATCACTTGGGGTAGAACACACTTCACTCTTCACACTTTGAACCTTGTCCCTCTTCTTCGGCCGGCTGCAAGTCAAAGAAATGCCGGCATTTACTTTAATTAAACGAAACGTGAGCAACGGGCACATGTTCTAAGAAGTTTAATTTTTTTTATCCCTTGTTGAAAGTGCTGGGGTATCTAACGAAATTTGATTTGCTTTTGAGATTCTATTATCTAGATGAAGAGTTTTGATTACTTTTCAGTAGCGCAAACGAAGACGGCGACGACGACGACGACGACGACGACGACGACGACGACGACGACAGAGATGTGCAGTAACTTGATGCTGGCGATTTCAAAGTTTAAGATTTAAACAATTTTGACATGAATTGGAAGTTTTGTGGTCGACAGTTCGCAGCTTAAAAGTCGATTAAGATGGTAGGGGCATTGCTTCTTTTCCGGAATAATATGGAACATTGAACCGAAGACATCAGCAACAAATGCGAACATCATGTGGATTGTGGAGTATCTCGCAACCCAGAAATACAGCGGAGAAAATCCTTCGTAGGAAGCCGAGGGCTGACGCAGTCTCCCCTGCGTTTTGACTAGTCACCGCAGGTCAAATTAAAAGAAATTCCACCTCCCAGTTAAGAAGAAGTCGCCACGGCTATTCAAAAGTTCGCAGACCAACGTCCAAAGAAAGGACTACATATGCCACATTTACAAGAAAGGGCAACATAAGTTGCAAGATCTATCTAGGCAGGAGCTCTTCATGGCTATGGAAAAATTCGGCATCACGTAAAAACGAACATAGCCGCGTCGCGTGATGCTAGAGATCAAACAACCTGTGAACAACCAAAGTTTGGAAGCATCTCAACCAAACTTTTCCAAACATGCACCGGATTGCGAAAAGGAGATTCGCTATCATGTGATTTCCTCAATTTTGTCCTTGAGTAGATAGTGCGCAGGGCAGGCGACAACATGGCATTATCTTTAACAGTTCTGTCCAGCTACTGATACTGAAATTATTGGTCGCTCCCAAAGTGTCATGATGGAGGATTTCACTGCTTTTGAAGCTTATTGATCTTGAAGTAATAGAGGACGAGACTAAATATAAGCTAATCAACAAACAAACATCTGTCCTCAGTTCTGGGTCAAAATTTCATTTTGAGAAACCGCTTCTACTTGAATAATTTACGTGTAAGCTTTATAAAACACACTCTGCTAGCGCTGCTGTTGCTGATGGCTGGTGGATAAGCAGAAAAGGGGAGGAGATTCTCAACTCTTTTAAAAGAAAAATTCTTCGAAGGACGAGGGAAAATGGAGGAGAAAATACAACAGGGAATTCTAGCTATACCAAGATATGGATGTTGTCCAAAAAGCCAATACACGTCGTCTACATTGACCGGTCACATTGCTCCACCCAAGACAATATTCAAAACCCAGCCCCAGTTTCAAGACGACATGAAAGACCAAACCTTGACAAAGCTTGAATTAGAAGTTCTAAGATCCACAAAGTTCTAAATTTCAAGCAGGGACCGTACGAACCCCGTAAAAAGGGCATTGAAAACGAGGTAGTCCTAAGAACTCCTGGATCACATAACTGCAGCAACATTAGCATTTGATTGATCCCAGGCCAAGGAATTTTGTGTTAAACCGGCGAAGCCTACAGGCGGACCAGTAGGGATGTAGTAAAATGGATCCAACGTCCATTTTCCAGAGAATAAGCAATCGTGGTAAGATTTTCAATATTTTATGGTCTCAAGCCGAGGCCATTCTACAAAAACCAGCAGCCAATTAAAGGTAATCAAAAACATATATTTCGAATTCCGTACCACAATGTTCCATCCTTAAAGTGTAGCACAAATTGAGGGGTTTAAAAAAGGGCCAAACACCTTAAACTTTTAAAAATTGCCTTACGGTTATTTGTCACAAAAAAACTTTAAAACAAAAAACAAAATTAAGCACTGTTCAACCCCCAATAAAGTGGCACAATTTTCGCTTCAGTAACACAGCAACTTAATTATTTTAAATTTGACCCCCAATGTCCGCTGTCCTCACATTGATGACTCTTATATTCAAATACTTGCAGCTGTAACCTTAACAATATCCCTCAAAAATACCCTCCGAAAGCCACATTTATCCTTAGATAAACCACAACACCATAGAACTTCAAGATTAATAGACCAGAGATACTATGTGATGATGATCATCAAACCTCTCATTGTAGTCGTCGTCGTTGTTGTTGTTATCCCTGTCGTTGTTTTCGTAAATGCATATGTGATATGTGCTTTATGAAGAAATAATCCCAGGGACGAGTGTTTGGGAAGAAGAAAAACAACCAGTCTAGTTTCGGTACAGATGAGCATTTATATGTTAAGGGATTTAGAAACAGAGAATCCTTTGGGTATGTGTTTTTCAAAGATTTTCTCAAAGCAATACCCAATGACCAGGCCATGCTAGGACGGGACAGGGAAAGGAGGGGTTAGAATAATTTATTATAATCAAATAGTTGGGGTTGTGGTTGGGTATGTGATAAAGAAAATGCTTAGCGCTTTATCCTAGTGATGGGTGGGGATTTTCATACGACGATAACTAGATACATTGGTGACAATTTAGTTGTCCTTCAGTCAGTTGAGTCTATCTGTTTGTGGTGGTGGTGGTGGTAAATTTCAACTGCGACATAATACAAAAAGGATTAATTTCAACTTGAAAGCTATTCCTGTTTTGGGTATAGTTTCTGCCGCATGTCCTGCCGGGACAAACGGTGTAGTGTGGTTCATGGCATTTGCAAGTTGATGGATTGTTGTTTAAATCTGATAATTGTGGCCATTTGGATGAGTAAATAGTAATGGAAAATCTTTTGCAGAAATCTGTATTTTATTTAAAATCATGAGGTGCACAGTGCACTGCCCCTAAGTAGAATTTTCTTGGGATAGCAGAATTTGTTCGAGTTAGAGGGATTTTGACATAGAGGATGGCTTTGAGGGCAAAATAATTCGAATTAGAGAGAAATGCGACTTACGGGGAGAGTCCACTGTAGTTGCTTTGAAGGAGTGTGGTGGGATTTCAATTTAATGATGGCGAGTTCACCTTCCTCATAACATCACGTGTTTCAAATTGATTTTAGCATTCTGTGGTGGTACTGAGGATTTCCCGGGAATTTCATTATCAGACATTTCAAAAGGATATTCAAGGAAAGCTGAAAGACTTTTAAGAATGCTGCCAAAGTTCTTTTAGTGACTAAACTTTATTTCTTTAGTCGATGAGGTTACAGTTTTAAGGTTTAAGTGTTACTTTTTTAAGCTTGTTTTTAACTACCTTAGTCGAGGTAAAAAAGCGTTCGTGGTTGCCTAGCTGTAGACACCAAAGACTTCCTAATCCCGGCTCGGATTGCACTAGGAAATATGTATTTGTGTCATCAGGAGAAAGTGGCATGTCTCACAATACAGACTATACTCTGTCCAACATAAATCGGCAGTACAGGGAAGATAGGGATATTTGCCTTTCATTCGAACTCTTTTATTTTCCATAAGGTGCTATTTCAACAAAAGCTCTTACAAGGTTTCCGTAGTAATGACTTTAAATCAGCAAAAACCTTAAAGAATAATAGGTAGGGTTACCATGCTTTTTTTAATATTGAAATTTTCATTTATAAATAATAAAGCAAATTTATCTTTTTCCACACCACTAAGAGGTAAGATAAAAACCGTGTTTTTGAAGGGTATCCCCAGTAGGCCTGATCCTACTACATTTTCTTTCCTTTTTTTTGTCGGCACTTAACTCCTTAAATGATTTTGAAGCCATTTTTAACTACTATCTTACTATCCAAGCACAAAATACACGACTTCGAAACACAAATTGTACAAAACTAGATGTAAAATCAAACACTGACCGCGCGCTACGAAAACCTAAGCAATTTTGTAACTCCATTTTAACGTATTTTTCACACATCAAAATAAATGCAAAAAAGAACCAACCCCACGATAGCAATTACCATTAAGAACTTTTTTTTAAGTTCTAAAACCAAAAGAAAAGAGCCGAACGAGTTACCAAACCGACATTGGTAACTCTGAATGCATACAATTATGGGCGTTGAAGCAGCCACAAGCCACAGCCAATCAAATGTTCGCTGAACAAAAGATGTTGCATCTACATCAGATGCAATTCGTAATTCTCTGGCGGTTAATGGGATTTCTTTCAATTAAGTATGGCGCAAATATATGGCACGCTACTGATTTAAAAAAAAAAAACTTCCCCATAAGACATGTACTGCTATTTTATGTTGGACAGAGTATATTTTCCTTTAAAGTCGATCGATCAAACAATGCTGAGGTTCTTCTTTACGAACAGACCTTGGAAATAACTCGACTTCATTGTTGATGGACATGAAGGTGGTTTTGACCCAAATGTTAAATGTTTGGTTCCATTTGCTATAAAAAGACAAACTTAAAGAAATTGTTAACCGATATTACCGAGCGCATTTCATGGCAATTCGTACCTTTACCGAGGAGATGTCTCTTTTATATACAGCTATGGTCACAAAAATAGCACAAATTAAACTAGTAGTATAAAATCCATATATTTCATATTGTACTTGTATTGTAATAAAAAGGTTAACTAACACAAAAATAAAATTAACTTTTATAGGACGATTTATTAATGCCCATCGAAAGTTTAAACAATTTTATTTAGGGAACATGAGATTTCTTCTGGACACGTAAATATCACACAAAATTTTGCCTGTAAATAAGTAATGAAAAACTGAATATATTGCTCAGAATTTCTTTGGCCAGAATTTTGAATTACCGCCAGACATCGCCTTCCCATACTCTCTACGAGCTTCTCGCTTCTATTTTTTGGAATAGAATACCAAGCTTCTCTTATTCCCCTCCATAGCTTATTATTATTTTAATAATTTTTTTCCCCAATCTTAAGCTTAACATCGTGCCATAAATTTTCAATAGGGTTAAGATCGGGACTTTAAGCTGGCCAGTCTAGAACGTCAACACTCTCTCGAAAAAACCAATCTTTAACAACATTTGCTGAGTGCTTTGGGTCATTGTCCTGCATAAAGATCCAATTTACTGGGATGGACTCGAAAGCGTAGGGCTCCATTGCAGTTGTTAGTATATCTAAATACTGGAATTTTTCCAATTTACCTTTTATCCTTACAATGGGTTTTGTGTTTTTTGGGTGTACTTGGGATCCAAAGCTTTGCTTTTTGGGCGACGCACAAACGTTTTCCCGTCTGGTCCAACTCTATTCACTTTTGTCTCATCGCTCCATAGCACTCTTTTCCAAAATTGCAGGTCCTCATTTTGATGAGTTTTCGCAAAAGTTAAACGTTTTCTTATATTCCTTTTGGAAAGAAGTGGTTTTTTCCTTGAGATGCGTCCAAATAGCCCAGCTGCATTCAATCTCCTTCTAATTGAACGGCTTGAGATGTTTTAGCCAAATTCGTACTGAATTTCATTGGATATCACGCGGGATGATTTAAAAGGATCCGTTTTGCTCTTCCGTATGAAGGTTCTATCCATTAGAACAGTAGTTAGAACGGCGTTTTTTGTTGCAGGTTAGGAGCATCTGGTCTTTTTTTACCAGCTTAATAGCATTGTACACCATTTTTCTGGAACACTTCAATGTTTTGGCTATTTCAGCTGGCTTAATGCCGTCTTGATGCATAGCGGGAGTGCAGTGCTTACCTCTTTCCATTGTAATAAAAAACAAAATCAAACACTATCGGATAATAAAGGGTGATCCATTTCGATGTTCCCTACTTTTTTAAAGTAAAAAACACAGAAAATTCAAATTTAATGGAGAATGTTTATTATCATTTGAAAGAACATTCTTTGGCATTTATTTTTTGAAGATTATGTCTATCAAATGTTGGCCGTTGCTACGTCGCAGATGGTCCATCCGTTGAGTCCAATTTTCGATCACTCGTTGGAGCATTTCGACTGGTAACTGGCGAATGACACGCGTGATGTTTTCCTCCAAGGCTTGAATCGAAGCGGGTTTGTCGGCATAAGCTTTTGACTTTACATATCCCCACAGGAAAAAGTCTAACGGTGTGATATCACACGATCTTGGTGGCCAATCGACCGGCCCAAAACGTGAAATTATGTGCTCACCGAAATGTTCTCTCAATAAGTCCATTGATTGATGCAATGAGTGGGAAGTGGCGCCGCCTTGCTGAAACCAAATGTCGCCGAGATCACGAGCTTCAATTTCAGGCATCAAATAGTCGGTTATCATGCCACGATTACGGTCGCCATTGACGGTTGCGTTCGCACCGGCATAATTTTTAAAGAAATATGGACCGATGATTCCACCGGCCCACAAACCACACCAAACCGTTGTTTTTTCTGGATGAAGTGGCAGTTCTTCAATCTCTTCAGGTTGTTCTTCGTCCCAAATGCGGCAATTTTGTTTGTTTACATACCCATTGAGCCAGAAATGGGCCTCATCGCTAAACAAAATTTGCCTCGAAAACGTCGGATCTTCTTGGAACTTTTCAAGAGCCCATAGAGCGAAGCGATGTCGCTTGGGAAGGTCGAGCGGCTTCAGTTGTTGCACAAGCTGTATTTTGTACGCTTTCAATTTAAGATCTTGACGTAAAATGCGCCAAGTCGTTCCATACGTCAGTCCGAGTTGCTGCGAACGGCGCCGAATCGACTCTCTACGGTCTTCGTGCTTGCTGGACGTGGTCTATTCGGTCGAATATTATCCAATAATGAATGCTGGGTCTCAAAATGGGTGATGGTGTTGCGAATAGTACGCTCAGTTGGCCGATTATGTTGACCATAAGTTGAGCGAAGTGCACGAAACACATTCCTCACAGAACGTGAATTTTCATAATAAAGTTGAACAATTTGTAAACGTAGTTCACGCGTAAGTCTTTCCATTATGAAATGCCAAACAATACTAAACAAAAATAACATGACAGCATGACACGACTCACACGTGATCTGTCAAAAAAGTCTATTGAAAAAAGTATCCCTACTTGGATCACCCGTTATTACACACAAATTATTTCAAGAAAAATTCCAATTACAGCGATTTGTGCTATTTTTGTGTCCAGCCGCAAAGATCACATCACAGAATGAAGCAACAAAATTGACATATGAACTCATTAATAACGGTAAACTTTTTTCTCCGTAATCTACTGGGTCATAGAGGCATACATAATCGCCCATATCAAGTAGCGTAATTAAAATATGAGGAGTACATTTTACTTAAGGCTTGTGCTATTTATGTGGCCATAGCTGTACGTCTAGGGTCTGCTAATCGTTGTTCTTTTTGTATTTTGCTGGTTCGTCATCTCCTAAATTCTATTGGAATACTTCCTATTGTTGCATATAAATTATGACCTCACCTCTTTAAGTAAGTAGTTTGAATAAGGCCACTTATGACCATAAGAAATGTTATATGAAATCATCTTCTTCGATCATCATCTGTCGCACGTCATCTTTTTGAAGAGCCATCCACGCTGCAATATTTACATTCACGACTTATAAGAGGAAACAGGTAGCCAGCGTTACCACAGGTAGGTAAAATCGACAGTAGTGACAGTCAAGCTGCCCTTAGAGACTTACTTTTGACTAGAAAGCTTTTTGAATTCGGTCAGAAGACTGAACATCCTGAGTCTTGTTTGGGATCCGGGATCCATATGGATAGGTCCAGAGAAAAGACCAAAATTTTTTTTTTGTCTCATAGTATCCCTAATTAGGTCTTCCAATGATGACAGGGTCATCCTTCAGACACAATATTCAATTGCACGATTCTTGGAGTTTCAGACAGTCAAAACTTGTTTTTTTTTGCAGAGGCCTAGTAGGCATTCTGACGGGCCACATCCATATCATGTCCTTATACTAGTACTGAACATTTAACCTCCTTATAACTGAAGTGCTTTCAGTAAATTGTAGTAAATTACTAAAATAAAAGAAAGTTTCAGCGAATGCACATAAACGCCAATCAGTGTCAACATAATCGTGCAACACCACCAGATAATCATAAATGTTGACTGCACTTTTTACTAAATTCCAAACACCACCATTTCCACCCACTTAGTATAAAAGAAAACAATTTGATCCACTTTCCGTTAATAAACGACGCATCTGTAAATTACAGAATAAAGATGAGTACATTTAGAGAGCCCATAATTACTATGGGCCTATTAGTCCAAGGATTAACTTAAACCATCATCATAGCCAACAAAACCCATATAACCTACTCGTCCTGCCAAGTTGAAATTCAATTTCATTCAGAACCTTTCACAGTGTAACAAATGTTGTCCCCGCACATCTGCATTTGATGTCCATTAAAATCATTTCGTTAAAAAATAAATGTAAAACAACAAAAAAACAACAAAAAAACAACAAACTCAGCCACATAAAAAAACACTCACAAAATGAATAAATAAAACATGTTTGACTCCCATTTGTTTTTTAAGGGACACAACATCAACATCCTCGTACATATATATTTTGTGTCATCGTCCTTTCGCATAGAGTCCCACAGCAGCAACAAAAAAAAAAGAACTGGGAAAAAAAAACACACACACATTTATGATCCACTGTTCGCTGACTGAATGTCAGTCCAACTCCTTTCTCTCCAAAGGGCTTTAATTTAAGTCTCGTTTTTTTTTTTAGTGGGAACCATTTCTGAATAACAGTCGAGTTTGCTTTATTTCCGGTCCGGAGTATGTCCCCGCGAAATGAAATTTATGTTTGGCACAAATTCATTTTACGACCAAAATTATGTACACTTTTGGGCGGTGACCAGAAAAGGACGAAACACAAAATTATACAACGGGATTCTTTATATTATTTGAAGAAGAACATATCAAATGGAAGAGTAAAACCCAACAAAAAAAAAAGTAGAACCACCACCGACACCGCTACTAGGTGATGAAGAAGAATTCATAATGAATTACCACCAGGTTCCGACATGTGATCTACAGTAACGGCAGGACTAAAGCTTTCCAACTCAATATATCAAATGCTATATCTAAGGTCTTTATTTACCTGCAACTGCTGTTGTCTATGGCAAAGAGAGAGAGAGAATATTCCACGTGAAGTGGCCCAGCACTTGGCTCATGGACCAGGTACCGTCCACCTACGTACATGTGCGGTAATTAATAAATGTAGCAATGCAAAGTTACATTTTAAGAGATAGATACGAGAAGGATAGATGTGTCGAGAGTCATTTTTCAAGTTTAACAAGTGCCAGTCAAAATGTAATGTAAGCCGCATATTATAGGCAGGTAACATGAGTTTTGTATCTGCACAAAGTATCCATTTTGTGTCGGACAACCATTTGTTGAATTGTACAGAAAATAAAATGATAAATGATTTTGTTGAGTGCTAGTGTTCAATTTTAGTCCACAAGAAGGACTAAGACGGACAACAGAATGAAACAATGGAGATGACTGTAGGTGCACTAAAAGGATGGCGAATTGCAGAGAAAAAAACGATTGGAAATAGATTGCCAAAAGCTGGGGAGGGTTATGCAATTGTAAGACATTTGGAAGCCTGGCGTCCTTAAGCTTTACAGCTACTTAAAATTAAAATAGGATTGTTAAAGAATAATCAAGTCTGCTTGATTTTTACTAATGTCTAAGGACTCTTAGCAGCTCATCACATATAACTCAGCAAACCATATTAGGGCTTAAGGATAATGATGGCAAAACATATTCAGATGCAACAGAAAAGAAAACACAATTCAATGTGATTAATTTCTAAGCGATAAGAGTCCGGTAATAAGGGTCGTTGGAAAGTACGGGCATAAACGGCCCTAAAGCCTAACTTCCCCAATCATTGTGTGTGCGAAGATATATTTTTTGACACGAATGGAAGGGAGCTACAGTTTTTTTTATTTTTGAGAATCTTTTCATGACAAGAAGTTCGTCAGTCTTTCGCAAGAAGTGGGGCAGCTTTTAATAACTTTTAAGTGGTACGGATCGAGGGTTGTATGGACGAAGTCGCCTAAAAATCCGTGGCAAGTTCTTAACAAAATCAAATGTAGTAAAATCTGAATTGATCGGTTCTGTTCCATGTTTTTGATACTGCGCTCTTGTTCGTGACAGGAAGGCGGAAAGCACGCTTTGCTTGTCATTGGCTTGTTGACAATGCAGACAGGCGCTTTAACGTGCGGCACTGCTCGAGCATGCTTGTTGTCCCAGCTAAAACAGCTTTGAACGTAGTCTACAGTACCTACATTGTTTTGAAATAAGAAGAATCCGAGCTCGTGAGCATCGGCTATAAAGGATCATTCACATGAGAACGAACCGCGAACTGCGAACAGGCGAATATTCGTAAATTCTGACATTTCTTTCACATGAGAACTGTTTTTGGTCTCAGGTACCCGCGAATGTTAGCAGCAAGATGTGTCAATTTTAAGGTTATGTTCGAACGAATTTTTCATTCAAGGATTTGTGGATCGCGTCTGTATTATGTGGATTGTGGATAAAGAGTGACAGTTCGCAGCAAGAATTTTTTAATTCGCGGGAAATTTTTTGTAATTGTAAATTTTGCTATTTAAATCAATTTAGACTCAGTTGTTTTTAGATAAAATGTTAGATCAATTAAATATCAAGCTTTTGCGGTAGAAGCAATAGTAATGTTCTATTCATAAATGCATTAAAATTGATTTGTTCGCGATTCGCCTATTCGCAGTTCGCTCTCATGTGAAAGGTCCTTAAGACACGTGTGATTTTGTCATCAGTTTAATTGTCTCACAAAGTCGTAGTTGCCGCAAACATCCGCGATTCCATCTGCGATATCATCTTGGGTTTGCTCTGCAGAAAAATCGGATATCAATAAACTGGTGTTTTAGAAGGTACACAGCGACTTGAACTTAAGCAAAATTGTGCCTTTCCTTTTAAACAGCTATTTCCATTCCAAATACCATTTGGACTTTTGTAATGAAATACACGAGGATCGACTTGCTTGTTATTGCCATCAAATTTCTGGTTTGATCCTTGAGTACTCCGACGATCGGCATAACTCTTGAAAGAGTACATTAAGCTCTCTTAAAATTTGAACGTTTGAATCAGCAGTCTTCCTTGCTACATCCAAACATTTTATGGACTCGCATATGCAGCCCAAGACCAAGATATAGTCATTCTGATGCTCCTGTCACTTTACGCGACCTTAAGTCATTAATGAAATATTGATCCTTCTGATAAGCCTAAGTGCGGGACACTTGCACACGCGTAAGGTCTGCTCCTCTTTGGCGTTCCTGCATTGTATGCCTTGGGGTCCATTCATATTTTCTCATCCAATTAGCTTTGCTTATAATTGTGTTGCGAGTCAAATTCATTCATTGGTAGGTTTAGACATTTGTATTCATTATGCCCATTCTAGAAAGCCACATATAATTGCGTCCTATAGTCAAGGCATCGTTTCGAAGAGCCCGGCACGATTTTAGATGAATTAATATTTTTGGTTCAGTTAAAACCTTTTTTTTTCGAGGCCTTTTGGCATTCCCAAAAGATTATTCAATCGATTTACCCACCCAAAAACCAATTTAGTTGCAAAGGATCATACTAAGAGTACTTTCTCAAACATACCAACGAAAAGAAAAAGCTCATTCATCACATTTAAAGAGCTTCCTACGCTCCTACTGCTTCCAGCTAGTTTACTTCCATTAAAATGGAACCCGATCTCACATATCAACCTCGACGTAAAACGATATTGTCACAATATGTCAACCACACCCGTCTCCCCGCAGTTTTACTGCTACTCCATTATATACAAGAATAAAACACAAATCTCATTTATAATAAAACACACACTTTCCATATGTGTACACTCGTAGTATATCCTCGGCAAAAACGAATCGCTATCCCCAGAAGTGCGACAAATGATGCGACAAGGATGGATAGCATTCCCAAACTTTATTATGCGTACAAAATTTCAATAAAACAAAAAAAAAATAATAACAGCAAACTCCTACTCAATTCACAACATCCACAGTACATATAATAGAACTGAGGAGAACGACGTTTTGGACACACTCCCCCACTTGTAACATAATGTCCGGAATGCCAACTCCACGCTTCCCAGCCTTGACTGCTCTGATTGTTGACTGCTTGGCAAACTGGCAGCAACATCCGAAAACATTGCATAATAATTCTTAGTCAACATAACACCATGGGCGGCAGCAACATTCTCATTCTAGGCATTGTCATCGTTGTAGCACAGCGCCTCCATTGCGCACACCACCCCTACCTACCCCCTTCGCCTTTGCTCAACTATTTGGACATTAGTAACAAAAATATTTGACTTATTAAGGCATTGGGGAGACAAAGAAGAAACCACACCAAAATACATCCTTGTTATCTCTCTCTTCGTTTCTGTGAGTTCGTTTGCCCCGCACTGGAGGCGCTGGCAACTAACTGAATTTGATTCTTGAGCTATACTATACTATAACTTGGCAAAAACAAAACAACAAAATTCAACAAACCGGAAAAGGGTAGTTTGTAGGATATCATCACAGAACAAAGCACCGAAAAAAGGCACAAACAAAGGAAAAATAGAGAAAAACTTTGAATTTTCGAAAATTCCACATCACTGACCATATCGTCGTCATCATCATCGTCGTATATATATAGTCGTTGGCAAGGACATGGCAAGGACATAGACATAGATTTTTTGTTAGTGAGAAAAGAAAACAAACAAAAAACATAAAATGCTTCCAGTTCCGGGAGTCTTGTTAAGCTGTCACCTAATGGAAACACACCTAAATGCGGAAGCTGCCCATAACCCTCCAGCTGTACTGCAGCAGCAGTCGCATGTTGTCAATTGATAAGAGCTATAAGGAAACACATCCACAAAAGTTGATGACGCAACGGTGTAGAAAACTGTTTTCCGACTTTCAGTTGAAAACTTGATTCAATTAGGATTGTCTTCCAAAAGCTATAATGAAAGTCAAAGGATTGTTTCAAGGGTTACGAGATTGATTTTTGATTGTTTTTGTTTTGTTTGATTTTTATTGAAAGGATACGATAGGCAGATTTAAGAATATTCAATAGCATGAACGGAAAGGTGGTATAACATTCCGAACACTGCTGAGGGCTTCTCTTGTCGGACCATTCAAAAGTTACATTGCCAACATATAAAGGGACTCAACGGACCCCAAAAGTGGCGATCTCTGATGGCCGACTTTTCAAGAACCAGAAGAAGCGACAAAGAAGGTTAACGAGGGATGAGGAACTGCGGTGGAACCATTACAGACGATGCAGATGCTATCGATCATATCTCTCGCCATATTTCTCTTTCAAAACTTCGAGCGTTGAGCCGAAAATCCAAATTTATCCATTTTTGTCGACAGTCAGGACACAATCAAGGCCCTCACCTTAACCAGAACCAAGTCTAAGCTCTTCGAGGAGTGTGTGGAGATACTCTCTAGAGCCGGCCGTCTGTTTAGAATCTCTATCATCGGGTTCCCGGGCAGAGAAACATAGAGGGGAACGAGAAATCCAAGCGGGCCAGAATTGGCTGCTCCCTTCCGGATTCCTGCGCGATGGAATTTTTCCTCTCGCTGGGTTTCGTGAAGGGAGAAATCTCCTTACACTTCTAGGCGAGGGCAGACTCTAGGTGGAGGAATCTGACCAACTGCGTTACTTCCAGGAAGACATGGCTCAAATACAACAAACCTAGAACCCAAAACCTCATTAATAGAACGCGGGCTGTAATTACAGCTGCAATGACGCCAATGAGAGCGAAACAGTTTTTCACCTCCTATGCGGATGTCCGGCTTTGACCAAGGCTAGACGCAGGGCGTTTGGTAAACCATTCTTTGACAACCTCCCATATATCTCCGACGTGGATCTCGATGATATCATAACCTTTCTCAACTCCACTCGGTGGATCTGAGCACATATACCCATTACCCCTCACCCTAAGGTCATCATGAGTGGTGGCATCAAAACGGCGCTTCATCGCTAATTGCGTATTTTCTTATAGCAATGGAAATCAGCCACTTCAACTACCCACCTACCTGTCTACAGCATGTCGGTTAACATGGTTTTTTACCTAAAAGTATTGATGGTAACGGTGTCTCCTTCCTCATTTCGAAGGAAATAAGGTCCGGGATGCCAAAATGCCATAAACCGCATCGAACATTCAATCTTTGTGAAAGCATTGATGCTTGGTCGAACACTTTTGGATTGTGATTGCTCCAAGAATGGCAACATAGCCGCTGAGCCAAAAATGGGGTTCGTCTGAGAAGATGATTTTTTTGGCCAAAAATCAGAGGTCAACATTTCCATGTTTTCGGTCGTCCGATTAAATTTTTGCGTCAGCACAATCTTGACAATGCCAAATTCAGCTGATCGGCGCGGTATCGACATTTCGGGTGAGGGGTCTTCATCGATTTTGCCCGCTACGGCGCGGCGGTTCTATTTTCTTTAATTCGCATTTAAATCTGTCTGGTTGGTGGCTTATGGTCAAAAGGAGTTTAATCACGCTCGAACTTTTCCACGCTGCAACGAATTGCCAGCCATTATGAGGACCGACCTCGCGACGATGATGAAATGGCAAACCTTAATGAATATTTTGACAGCTTCTGAAACATATCAATTAAAAAGACGATCCTTTGCCATCTGTTTATCCTTTATTTAAAAACTATTTGTTCCCGACTGTAATTTCTTCTCTCAAAACTACTCTCTACTACTGGGCCAAGACATAACAATTCATTTAGTACCCGTACCTGACCAAATTTTTTTTTCAAAAACTAATGCCCTATATAAATAATTCACCTGCATAGCCCTTAACATAATATTTTATATTAAAATATAAAATAAAATGCCAAAGTGAAGTGTGATTAAAAATTATTAGTTTCACTAGTACATTGTTAAATTGTCTGTTCAATTATTAAATATCAATTAATTCCTCAAAGAGTATTAATTATAAATAACTCTCATTTGTCCGTCAAATAATGTTTTTTTTTTATTCATTTCCTGTGTACATGACCTACAAAGGACTTCACTCATACGATTATTAATATCCACTATATTTCGCACCCACACCTAACCAAAGATGAAAATGTGATTACATTTTAAATAAACAGACAAGAAAAAATAAAAATACAAAAAATCGAATATGTGTTTCTCATGGAGATGAAATTATTTTCAAACATCAAATATTTAATGCTTGCCGGATAGGGAAAATCATGTATACAAATGAAGGACACGAAAAATATGAAAAATCCAATTAAACAAGTTATTAATGAAAAATTACCAATAAATCCCTGTTGAGTGCCAACAGCTATTCGCACGGTTTTTGTTTTTTTTTTTGTTTTTTTATGTGTTCGCTTGTTTTTTTTTTGCGCCAATAAATTTTATTATATTGTTTAACCATTATTGAACATTTAGGGACATTTGGTTTTGTGAATTTTGATGCGATTTTAAAAATCATAACGCGTCGGTCGGTTAAAAAGGACTTTAATTTGTGGTAGAAAATAAATTAAGTTAAAAATGTTCTAGGTTGGTATTCAGAATGAGTTTATTCGCAGGGAAAAGAGGAGCAAAATTCTACATATTCAAAGGATAGGTACAGTTGGACGAGTACCCTTTTATATTCCCCATATTTATTAAGTCGCGGCTTATATTTCACAAAGATCAACTAGATATCATCTTTACCACAAGTGTTATCTGTCTGTAATAGACCAGCAAAACTGACGAGCAGGTGAGTTACTTGCGATTCCATGAATAATATAGAATGACTCTTTGCAAGCAGTAAAATCGTAAAATTGTTTCAATTCCAGCACACACGAAAGTGAATCTGGCAGAGGCCATAATTGGCCCACGCATTTAAATGTTCGGCTCTATGCCTACTGATTCTAGCTGTATCAAACTTTCGTGACTGCCTCTGACCATACTAATCAAAAATACATATCATTCTAAAGCCGGGCTTAAAGGGGAAATCTAATCTATCCAAAGATACCCTTACCATTTTTTACTAAACCAGCTTTCCGTCCCGGACACTGCTGTGTTAAATAACTACGGATGTTTGCGTATCCTTAAAGACTGCAGCTGCTCAAGAGTCCTGTCGAGCTTTAAGAGCTCCTCAAGCATCATAAACACAACCCTTAATTATAAACTTAAATTGCCCAAAAATGATGTAACATCTAGAAAAAATCTTACTCGTTAAACCTTACCCTGGACAAAGCAGGGACCTTACACCTTGTTCTCTCCATTTAACGACGAGATTATGATCAGTATTACAGGGATCATAACCCTCCCACTTCACTACATTCCTACTGGTCCGCCTGTGGTGTTCGCCGGTTGGACTTCAAAAAATATCGGCAGGCATCCCGATTTCATCATTGAGGCCAATCAAATGCTGGTGTTTCTGCATTTGTGTGATCCAGGAGTTTTTAGGCCTGCCTCTCTTACGCGATTGTGAGGGAACGTTTATTGCCATTGCCTTTTTGACGCGGTTCGTAGGATCAGGGACCTTACACCTAATGATGTCAATATTAGTCGTATTAGCTCTCTCTTTTCTGGAGAAAGCAGGGACCTTACAAACGACCTGAGCGATAGTTTCACAAGTCTTTTGAGAATGCGCATGCTTGCCTATGAGACAGGGTCTAGTAATAACACCCATTGCAGTTCTTACAAAGATTAAATCTTTATAGCGTTGCAGGTCCAATTTTGACCAGATCTGCCGTTTGACATGCGATTCACATTGTCCTACCTAAGGTTTACTTCAGTAGCCTTATATTCAGCTAACATGTAGCGTTTACCTAGCGAGTTCATCAAACAATACAATTTCCAGGAATGTACTGCGGCACCCAAAAAATGTGAATATTGAACGTCTCCGCCAACACCTCAAGAGACGTTCGCCGGTCGATGAATTTATATGTGTTCCATGAAAGCATCCTCTTTCCAAACTAATCAGCAGTGGATAGTGGCTTGGGAGATTTTGACAAACTGACTTTGGGGAATGCCATATTTAATACACATCTATGCTACCACTAGGCATTTACAAGATTGTTGCTCACAAAAGCCAGTTTGTCCTTCTGTAACTTGCATTCCATCAAATTCACGGAATTACATGTATATGTAAGAATATCCGGAACGAGCCCCCAATTCTTAGGAATATCCCGGACGATTGGAAGCTGTAGGTATTGATTAAGGAATTGATCCCTCCAAGAAAAATACAAGTCCGGTATTCTTTGATCTATTTTAATTGCGAATGATAAATAAAACAAACTTTGTGGTACTTCTTGAGATACAAACTGCAACCGATCTATTTCAAAGTTAGACTTGCAAGAATATCGCGCGTGTACCCCGTCGTCATATCTATATAAAAGTGTACAGTCTATTTACGTTCCGGTTCGACCATCGTTCGTCGTCGTTTTTTATCTACTTCTTTATGTCCAGGTTGTTTACGTTCCGGTTCACTGTCTACTCCTGCAGTGTCTTCTAGGTTGTTTACGTTCTGGTTGATATGTCCCGATGATAAAGGGTGTTTTTTGTTAGATGTTGGTTTTTTGAATACAGATATAGCTGACATTTTGTGGTCAAATCTGTGGATGAGATGTGGTTCCAACAAGACGGCGCTACATGCCACACAGTGAACGTCACAATCGATTTATTGAAGGAAGCGTTCGATGAGCGCATAATTTCGCGGAATGGACCTGTCAATTGGCCATCAAGATCGTGTGATTTGACACCATTGGATTATTTTCTTTGGGGATATGTGAAGTCGCTCGCCTACGCCAACAAACCAGAAACGTTAGGGGAATTGGAAGCCAACATTCGTGGCGTTATTGCCGACATACAGCCCCAAATGCTTGAAAAAGTGGTTGAAAATTGGACCTATAGACTTGTCTTTATTCGAACCAGCCGCGGTGGCCACATGCCGAAATCATATATAACCGTAATGGCCTAAAATTATCCTTCCAATAAAGCCCAATTGATGGACATTAAAACGATTTTCATGTGTTTTATTTCAATTCCAAGTTTTATACCTCTAAAAAAAAACACCCTTTATATGTTGGTGCATGTATCCTACCGTTGGTGTCGGCGTCCGTCTCCTATCTCACACTGCATAATACACGTTATCCTATCCTATCCTATCCTCTATATATGCAGGTGTATCTCTTGAAGAACCACTTCTTCTTTACATCCAAACAAGAAGCGAATTATTTTTGTTGAATTTGGATACAGTTTACTCCACTCCCGAGTTTTTCAACTGCAATCGGTGTGCTGCAACAAACTGTTCTCAGACAGTAGTGTCAGTGCTTCCAGAAGAAATATTTGTAAGCTTTTAGTCACAATTTTGTAGTAAAAAGACGACAGTCCTAGATTAGTTCAACCTTGAAGCAGCGGATATTTGTAGCTGCCAGCTCACCAGTTGTCACACATTCTCTTATCGGAATGAGGTATAGACGATTTTTTGTGCACAAACTTTGCAACCCCGTGGTAACTTATATTTGAAGAAGCTTAAGATATGTTATCTGTTCTAAAACCAAGAAGAGTATCGTCATTGTGTCTGGTTTGCTGATACTTGCACTCACGATACTCAAGTGCCTAAATTTGATAAGCGATTTATGGAATTTATTACTTTCCTTACGTAAAACTATAAGATGCATGTCGTTTCAATGCCTATGTCTAGAAGTATAAGTATAAATATTTACCTACTGCGCAATTCAAAAAAATCGGTAGTCCGTGGTCAATAAATTGGTTCACTTACTGCACTGAGTCCATTTGAGATTTGCTTTGCCGTACTGAAAACTACCTAACAACCGATTGCGAAATTTTAAAACTCCCAACTCCTTTGATATACTTTCAAAAACATTCAAAGTTTGTAAAGACTTAGTCAGTTAAAAGACGGCATTCCTCACAGTTCTAACCCCATAAGCCCACATCAATCATATTATATTCATACCATTTTTGGTTTTGTCAAGTACCTATAACTAAACGACTCCGACTCGAAGGACCATTTTTCAATGCTCAAATCTTTCCACTAGTCGTGTTTGTGTCACATCTATTCACTCAGTTCTCCTGCATCCAACGATGTCGACCCGACAATGATGGCGAACCCAAGGAACTTAAAACGGACACACAAATCCTAGAAAATCTAAATCTGATCAGTGCATGTGTGCGATGTGCACTGTGCATTGTGCATCCACTTGTATTCGAGCCGCGGAGAGGCGCATTTCAAGCTGTGCAACTGTGCTTTGTTCTCGATTTGTCATTGAAAAATTTAGTTTTTCAAGTTGCACTTCAGCGGAGTATGCCGGAGGGGCCACATCCTAAAGCAAAGGACTTTGTAGGGGCACTGCATGCTACAAAAATGTTATCATCCTCAATTTTCAGCGATATTCTTCTCTAAAACGGCACAGCGGCTGCCCCCTGATATCATTTAGTTTCGTTTGGGCGCTGCTCGATGCTGTTTTTATTGGTACAGGCAGCACAAATACTGAAATTCTGTCCCTCTCTCTCTCTCTCATTCTTTATTGAAAATAAAAAAACTAGTAGAATTCAGTCAAAACCTATTTCCTTGAAACATACAAGCGACTGCAATGAATAGAAAGGGTAGTTATGGTATCCCCTTTTTGGATTGTTGGATCCTCTTTTTGTGTGTGCAGCTTGTGTCCCAACTGGTATTTCCCTAACGTCTACTGCTACCACTTCTAGTGGTGTACACTGTTTGTACGCTGTCATGTTCGGAGGTTCCCATATGTAAAACCAAGGATGGCTTGTGAAGTTTTATGGACTACGGCAAGGGGACCTGTGTTTTTTTTTAGAGTAGCAACTCGCGCGTATTTCGCTTTGCTGCATTTTGACAATGTAATCGCATAGAGAACTGGTAGCAGCCAACAAAGAAACGGAACGGTGGCAGCTGCCACATGCTTCTCTGACTGAAGCTTATCAACTTGGAAAATTGAGTTAGGGTTTCGGGTGTTTTTTTTTCGTCCTCTTTATTTTGCATTGGCGAGAGCTTATTTAGCCTCCCTATTTTGGTTGTTTTTTCATTATCCTTTTGTGCAATTTGCAGGTCCTTATCTTAGGGGACTTTATTTACATAAACTGCGATAGGAGAGAAAGAGGGGAATCGAAAGTCCTTTGATATTATTTTCTATGGGAATACCCCAAAAGAGGTTTAATTAACTTCCTTCGAGTGGAAGGTCGGTGTAGTCCCTGTTTTTTTTTCGTATGACGATGATTTCAGTCGCATTTTATAATATAGTCAGGCTGGCACTACTCTATTGGGTTTCAGAATGCTGAGTGTGTACTTTGTTGGCCGTGCTGACAGATCTCTAATTGGGAACAAACTGAGGAGAAGAAAATCTTTCTCTATGTCCTTCAGTTGAGTTTCTTGTTTTTCTATTATTATTATTTTTCTTTTTTTGTTGTGTATTTTGTGTGTCCTCGTCTTTGGCGGTGACGTGCGAGCAGGGACAAAAGGAAAGTTAATTCCCAATTTGTAGCGAGTACTCCAGAGATGTGTAATCATTGCAAAGTCTTTAGGGGATTTTCATTCATTTATTCCGAGTTTGCAACAAGTTGCTTTGGCTGTGGTTATTCTCAGTGGGATATGACTTTGAAGGACTGACTATAGAGTGGGACACAACAAGAGTTTATCATTTGGTCCTTTTTAGACTGGGGAATCACGAAATCTGGAAATTTTGCTGTTTTTTTTTTTGTTTTTTTGTTTTTCTCTTTGCTTGACAGAGTGGGACATGAAAATATATTAAGGTAGACATGCGTGATAAATCGAAGAACTGTGTAAACTCATTTTTCAAATGCTCATGAATGAAGAGACAGTCAAGAATGTGGTCAGGGAGTGTAATGGCGGATGAGTGTATTAAAGGAAATAAGTGAAAAACTTGTAACACAAGGATAAGAATTGATTGGTTACAGGTTGGCGTCATTAATCATGAAGTGGATTAGGTGTATGAAGTTTTTTTCTTTTTAAATGTCTTTATTAAAATGCGGTGACTGGAAGGACATTGTGGCAGTTTTTTTTTTTATTTTTGTGTTTGCTTCTTTTTATGGGGCATGCGCCTAAAAGTTCCACTGGATTCTATTGGCGATTTTCGTTGCTAACATTTAGGCGATTATTCCATTACTTCAAAGGAACATATTATAACCTGAAGCTACTAAAAAATAACTGTTACAAGCAACATGTCACTCTCCATAGCTCGTTGAGTTACAATTTTAATTCCTTTTGTTTTAAGCGGGGAATATGCTGTTCCGTTTGTGGGGTCTTGTACTGGCTGATTGACTTACGTTTGGCTTGCACTGATGTTATGGAGGAAAATAGGGTTTAGCCGAAAAAAATACAGAGTATCTGCAGCGCTCATTCTTTGCCCTACCTCGATCATTTTCAGAAATTTTTTTTAATGAAAGTGGTTCCCAAGTGCGAGAAGCAAGCATGGATAGAGATATCAGTCATCGCGTAAACGTAGGGTTAATAAAGTCAAAAAATGTCCCTAAGCTGAAAGAAATGCTTTACATCGCTGTTTTTATCGAATTAGAAGTTTAAAGATTCGAGGAAGCATTCACGTCGAAGAACCCCTCTCGAGATAATTGAAGCACGACTGGCTCAATTGATATTGCCATGTTCAAAGGAGGGACTCCCCATTAAAGCGCGAATAAGAGGGAGGGATGCAAATATTGTTGAGGTCAAACTGGCAAACCCCACAGGCGGGCGGACGTTGAGGGACCCAGTGTTGTGGGAGGGTTATAATCCCGAATATATAATCTCAATACCGGCACTCTTCTATACGCGATAGTTCCAGTCTTCTAGTGAGCTTAACAGCGTCAAACTTGTTAACTTACATGCAATTTTTTTTTCATAGAATCTAAGTTTTTCTTTATTAATTCTTCGTGGAGTACATACCTGGAATGAAAGAAAAAATAAATACGTTAACCAAATGAATAACCATAAAACTTACTAATATTTTAAAAAAATTGGGATTTTTCAAGAAGATTAATTTTTAAACGACTTCCCGAGCTTGAAAATAAAACGGGTTTAATTTCAGGATTCTTACTATGTCTCATGATGTTCCCTGATGACGAAGGACAATGCGACATCGTTCAAAGATTACTTTCTTTACAAAAAAAATGGTAAATGTATACCGATAATTTTATAGATGAATGCTTCAGAATGCATGGCGGATGTATCTTTCTCCGCTGGGTACCTATGCCTACAGCAGTGTAGGGTAACGTTTCATCAAACCCATGCTATTATCCTTTGAAATGGTTCAGTATTCAACTGAATAAAATGTATAGATGCTGCATTTTAACAGAACAGGATATTCCCGTGAGGTTTTATTATGAGATTTATACCTAAAACTGAAAGTTTATCCTACACATATTTCTAATCAGCATTTCAACTAGATACTTTATGATATTCCATTCGCAATAGCTGAAGGTAATTCCCACAGGCAAGTTGTTGTGATGGATTCTGTAGGCATGACTTTGTTTTCAGTTCATCTTTTAATTTAAAAGCTGAGTCCATATAATATGTAATGGCAAAAATATTGGGATTCAGCAATTGATGTCCTTTATATGAATTCCCTTATGTCTGGTTGGAAAAAAAAATAGGTCACGAAAATAAAAATAAAAATTCTAGAGGAGAAAACATTGGAGCCTATTGAAAGAGGAATAATGAAACAACCACTCCATCTATTTACTTACTTTACTTAACGGGCTCCCGACCCGTGAAGAGTCTCTCCATCTACAACTAGCTAAATTTTGTTTCGTCAATAATGCTGGTACGATCGTTTTAGTGAATTGATGCGTTACCGAACTGACTTTTTTGACATAGCCATAGGCGTCTGATTTCCCGCAATTGAGACTTCAAGTGGCCGAAATTTTTATCTGTGACCATGTTTAAGATAAGCTCATTAACGATTCAAGCACTAAAACCAAATATGATGCAATACAAATACAGATGCACTTTAGATCGAAAAAAAAATATCGGAATTATTGGACAGGATTATACAAAGAAACGAAATGTTTTGAGGAGAAAAGACAGGGATGTACGGGACAACTAGTGCAATCAGAACGACTTGAACAGCTGGGTTGGAATCGATTCCCAATCTGCTATCTATATATGAATGAAAGCACCTTGACGACAACCAAAACATATAGCTGAATTCCGAGTGTATGCAAGGAGGCTGAAAAAAAGTGTAGGAAATTATGACCAATCATAACAATACAAAAGAATGATATTACCATATTTACTGTCAGCTAGCCGGCTATGAGGGCTCGAAAATAAAGTTCGAGCTTTTTCGCCGCTATCGTGATTAACTCAAAATTCTATGTTCACAGCCTAAGTGGAATATCAAACTTGCCAGGAGACCAAGAAGTATAACTTCAAACGATGAAAACAACTTTTCCCAATGCAATATCCAAATTAAGGCCTATACCAAGTGTTAACCACCAAAAAGTGAGCAAAGTATAAAAAAACCGGACCAACAAATTTTTTCGGTGTAAAAGAGCATCTCGATCTAAGTTGGTAGGTACAGTCACAGGACATAACCTTTTAAAAGCACTTGCAATGAAATTTAATTTTAAGGATGACAATACCTGTAGAGGTGCTGTGGCGACAAGACCAACCAGGATACAGTTCTCATTCACATTCGCTGTCACTTGAGTTACAGAACACTAACTTAAGGTTTGCAGACCAACTAAATTGCACCTTCTGGCATAATTAGGAAGTTCATCAAATATATTTAATTTACGAACCGCGAGAGCACGAGGTTATTTTTTTGGGCTCTTTCGAATCTAAGATCGTGAACTGCATATGCCGAATCCCAAATTACGGATCAGTATTCTAAATAAGGTCTGACTAATGAGCAATAAATAATTTTAAGGCTATTAATATCTCGAAAGTCTTTACTATTACGTTTAAGGAAACCTAACAATGAGTTAGCCTTGGCAATGACATAATCATAATGAAAAAATAATCTTAACTTATTGTCGTCAAATATGACATCAAGATCTTTCACTTCATCAAAACGCTTAAGTCTAAGATCATTTATAAAATAATTATGCAAAATTGAAGTACGATATGCTGAAAAAACTTTACGTTTAGAAGTGTTTAGCTGATTGAAAAAGAATGCCATCAGATAAATTTTGTATCCGAGCAAATAATTTTAAATCATCGGCGAAAGTCAAAACCTTACAAAATTGAGATATTTCATGAACATCATTTAAAATAAAATAAATAGCAATGGACCCAAATGACTGCCCTGTGGAACACCGGAAGTAACTTCTATAGCGCGAGAAGTCTAATAGGCAAGTAACTTCTAAACCATTTTAGCATTGAAGAATGAAAACCCCAAAGACTTTAGCTTAGCCAAAAGAAGTGTGCGACGCAAACTGTCAAACGCTTTTGTAAAGTCAGTGTAAAGTACCTCAACTTGCAATCGTTCATCAAAACTATTAAATATATAATTAGTCAGAAAAGCTAAATTAGTAGCACATGCTCTACCTCGAACAAAGCCATGCTGACTACTTGAAATAATTTCTTTTACCGCGAAAAAGAGTTTGTCCTTGACAATACTTTCAAACCACAGGATTCAGAGATCAGAGTCGTGATCTGATTCATGGCGATGACATTTAAGTAAGTGAAAGAGACACATTCGGACGCCTGAAGTTCCTATCACTATGATCTTCCTTAAAAGGTTTTTTTTTAGCAATCGTGCTGATCCAGTCTTTTGTCTTCGGTTGTGACCGGCACCCAAATGATGCAAGCGCTACCCCAAACGGAAACCAACAATGCCCACCACCCATTATTGAAAACAAACAAAGCAGCCAGATTAAGAGTCAGATTTCTCAATCTAACTCCTCTGGACCTATACATGGAAGAATCTGCTACCAGAAGTGCCTTGAGGATTAGTCAAACTAATACATGAAACCCGTGCAATTTTGGGCACGCACAAATTCTAGAGAAAAACGTTGGAAATAATGTCACTTCTGACTACATGTCTCCCTAACTGAACTTTGATGGACTATTCACCTACTCCTTTGCGAGCAGAGATGAATGGAGAACAGATGAACCCACAAAGCGGAAATCGGTATCCATCTATACAGATGGATCACAGATGGAATGTGGAACCGGTGCTGGTATATTCTGTGAGGAATTGAATATACACGGCTCCATCAGGCTCCAGTGTCTTCCAAGCAGAGATTCTGGCAATCGCGGAAGCGGCCCGAATGGTGTCATTGCTGGCAATACCACGTAATGATATTACCATTTTCATTGATAGCCAGGTGGCTACAAAAGCAATTCCTGCTATAGAAATTAAATCGAAGCTAGTTCACCGCTGTTGCGAAGAGCTTAAGAATCTTTGCTCGCAGCACTCCATGAATCTCTGCTGGGTCCCTGGACATAGCGACAAAGCCGGCAATGAGATATCTGATGAACTGGCGAGAAAGGGGTCCGCAATGGATAAAGATAGAGCACTACAGTCGATCAAGCCTCCACTATGTAATCTCAGAGAACGTGTGGAAAACACCAATAACAAAACCAATAACAGGTGGAAAGCAATAACTACCTGTGAAGTATCTCGGAAGCTATGGCCAGCATACGACAAAGGCCGAACATTCAAACTTCTACAGTTTGACAGGCCATTGCTGTCTAAGCTGGTAGGGGCTCTAACGGGTCATAACTTCTTAAGAAATCAAATGATGAAATTAAATCTCAAGGACGACGATATTTGTAGAGGTTGCGGAGACGAAGAGGTCCATAAGGACACACCTCACTTCCTCTGTCACTTGAGAAACAGAACACTTGGGAGCTTTTACTTCCATGATTTACGAGAACTTTCTGATGTTACACTTTCTAATATTTACAGGTTCTTGAGGACGTCAGGATGACTGGACGGAGTCGGATAAATGCAAGAAGGATGACACAAGCTGACCATCACCAACACCGACGGTTAACCCCAAACAAAAGGGAATCACAATGGGTCCACAAGGACCTGAGTGCGGGATAGTAGGGTCTACACTGCTCTACCAACCCACATGCCTAACCTAACCTAAGTGTTCTGTGTTTCAGATTTCCTTGACTCTCACTTAAAATTATGCAAACTTACAAAAAAAAAAACAATGCCCATATGACCCTCATATTTTCACTTCAACCCCAAGTAAACTTAAGGGGTTGGCTAGTAAAAAAAAAACAAAAATTCAATTACATTGCAGAATTTCAAGCACACGAGTACTTCGTACTTTGATAACTCACTCATATTACTAATGCGCATTCCCTCCTAAATCCCCTGACCAAATCAAGCCGTCCGACAAAAAAATATCCCTCTCAAATTACTGATACTCGCGTACGTATTTTAAAAGCGGCAAATCAAAAACTAAATAAAAAAAAACTGAATGCTTATGCAAAATTAAACAGCCTATTCCTCGATGAGCGAACGTCAACACATTTTTAATTGCTCACTAAACGATTGATATAGCTAAAAAAAAAAACAAAAAAATATACCTACCCTACATGCAGACTTCCGCTAGATGTCAATTTAGCACTATGACAACACAGCACACACCACTTCCGGGCATTCTATTTTACTCGATGTAATTGAAAACGTGAGGTATAAACAGGAATATCAAAAAAAAAAAATCAATTAATAAAAAACTAATTTGCATGGAGTTGATGACAAAACAAAAATTATGAATGGACCGCGGCGCGGCGTATTCGAGAGGAATATTTCCCATTCGAAACATGTTCAATATTCGCTGTCGTCACCGCACTAACTAACCATCACTCAACTTCTACGTCATAACCATTGACAATTTGGCCTGACATTGAAGGTGGCAATTCAATTAACAGGACCATCCAACTATGTCACCAATGGCCAATGACTTTAGCTACACCCGGCGAGGACTAGAAATTAATAAAACAGTGACAGTGACAGGTACAACGAGAAAGCTGGTACCCCTTTTTAAATTTGATTACCACAATTAGAAAAGGAATTCCCCTGAATGGTTCTCTGATTGCGGGTCTAGAATTAACGACCGATTACCTAGATGAAGTAGTAGTAGTAGTCTCATGTTGAGCTGAGTTTATGAGAGGGTCGGGTTGGGTTGGGTTGGGTTCGCATAAATATTAAATGAGTAGTTGCTAGCTAATGGATGGAAGCATAAACATTGAGTATCATGGGATGAAAAACTAACGTGCGGAGTTTACGATCTTAAAAATTTGTTTTAATGGAGTTTTGGCGTAGGTGTAGGCCAGTAGTGCAGGTGGGGGGAGGGTAGGTAGGTCTTTTCTTGCGAAGAAAAACTGTTTACGTTTAGACGATTTTTGGTGTCTTCGGGTATAATATCTTTTATGCATTTGAGAATTGTCAGTTAGACCGATACTAACACTTTGAAGGTGGGTCTAGTGCCAAGTAAACCAACAAGACAAAATAGGCATTCCACTTTCCTAATAAAAATAAATAAATATTAGACGTAAACGGCCCATACAGGACCCAAAAAGCCTAGCCTCGCCAACCACTGTGTGTGCGAAGATATATTTGTTTGACACGAATTGAAGGGGCCTACAGTTTAATGCCGATTCCGAACGGAAATTAAATTTTTGAGAAGCTTTTCATGACAGTTCTTACTCTTGGATGTTTGTCAGACGTCCGCAAGAGGGGCAGCGAATAAAAACTTTCAGATGGTACAGGTCGGCACTTGAACCAGCAACCTCTCGCTTAGTGGTCCAAAGCACTTAACCACTAAGCCACTGCAGCCTAATACTTCGTCTATGAGGCTAATCAAAATTAAATTCGTGGGGTCCATGAAATTTTTTTTTACCTCCTTTTGGCACTTGTTTAGAAACGTTGATTGATATAGCCGTTTTGAGGGAATTCTTAGGGGGACTCAAGCGGACCAGCTACATCTCAGCTGTTGTCCTTTAATTTTTGTATATTGTCGAACATTGTGAAGCGTATGTGACCGGCGGACAAAGAACTGCGTTGTAGATCATTCTTTTCCGGTTCGGGACATTTCTGACAAGAGAAGATAATACTGTTTTCTGCCACTACATTCACCCTACGCTAACAAGATAATTGATTGTACTTTGCGCAATTGGGAATCACCATTCAAATAAATGTTTGGAAAAGTGGGTTTTTTTTTATCAATTTTAAATTCATTTTTATTATTTTCAAAAGATCTTACATACTAGACAAAAATGATTAAATCTAACTTAAAATTAACAGGATACTTATTCTATGTTACTGGTCCTCAGGCGGACCCTCTAAACTTAACTATATCACTTATTACTATTACCTTTCGGCCTAAATTATTAATACTTTTTATTTCGTCACTATGGTTTTTGCCAGAAAAGGAAAAGTGGGTTTCCGAGTAAGTAGGTGGATATTCGACTGGCGGATATCTGGCCAAACTGACAATGCAAATAAGAGCAACATTAATTGAAATAAAGTGCACTACTGCGTCGTACGAAACTTTCTCGCTACATTATGTAGATTTTTAAATCGCCTCAAAAAGAATGGTAACACAATATTTTATTAACTACCAAATTTATTTAAATAATTTTTTAGGTTTTGAAAAATTCGATTTTCTTAAAAACGGCACCTACAATTTTGATGTAATTTTGCACATTATGGACACTTTGTATATACCTAATTGTTTAAACTACAAATATTTATCGAAATTGTTAGAGCTGTTTTTGAGAAAAAGAATTTAATTTAAATTTAAGAAAATCGTTTTAAGAAAAAAAATTTAAAAAAAACCAAAGTACGCAGATTTGTTCAACGTAACATCAAGTTTTTTTGTTTCAAAACTGAGTATGCAGCATTTTTGGTCGCTTCCAAAAAATATCCTTATTACATAAAAAGACCAAAATCGTTGGAACCATCTTCGAGAAATTAGTAACAAGCTGATAAATGATTTTCACCAAAATAATTGTTTGCTAGGTACCGTTGTTTCAAACGATAAAGCAAAAAATAAAAAGATGCCCCGAGATGTAACCCCAAAAACATTATACGCGCCCAAACAGACAGACAGACTGACGGACAGCATTGGCGGACCCACTTTTTTTGAACTTTCTCTATAGTCGGAATGTCATCCCTCATACTCAGTTGGAGTATGAATGGTATACTAATGTCTACGAGAAAGTTAAAAAGTGACTCTACAGTCTGTCCCTGCATGGGCGGCAGAAGAACAAAATGACTTACTCTTCCAGACCCGATCGGAACGAAACAGGTGTTGTTAAGAGCTCTGACGATTCGTCGTTAAGAAGGTGACGAACTTTCGAGCAGATTCTTCATTCGGCAATTTCGATTTGATTTGAACGCGGTGTTGAAAACAACAGTCAAAATGATCAGGGGTTTGGCGGTTAGTAAATGCCCAACAATTCCCTCTTTCGTTTTTATAAAATTTAACCATAAACTCCGTCTAGTAGCGGCCACAGATAGATTCTTGTTAGACATTCTAAACACCGTTTAAACGAAGACTGCATTTTGCTATGGCAAATAATATTATGACCTTCAAGAAGCACAATATCGAGTGTTGCTAGAAAATTATTAACATTTTGGAGAAATAAAAAAATGTCTACAGCCATGCACTTGCGAACTTGCACTTGCTCTTCGTAAAAGTATTAATGGAACTTTAAACTTTTCTTTTCCTTCACAAAAATCCGCTAATTTTGCACACAATATGGAAACGGTAAGCCAAACTTTTTTTTATTTGATCCTACAACCCCCACACAAATCAGCGCAACTCCTTTGAGCTAAGTGCATGTGAACCATATGTATACGCACTTTGCATGTACATACATAAATAAATAATAAAGAAAAGAGTTGCTCCTTTGTACCGACGAGTGTGCATGGCAAAGATACAGCAACATGAAAAAAGAATATCATTTGCATCAAGAGTAAACGAGTAACCATTGAGCGCTTGGATATTGTCGAGTAACACTGGAGGATTTTTCGAGATCATCCTTTGTTTAGCGGAAAAAGTTTCATATGACTGTGCATCGTCGTGTCCTGGCGAAAACTCATAAATGCAAGAGGATTCGAGATTAAAATTTCTCTGCATCATCAGCCCATTCCACCGTGCGTTGTCGCCGTCGTCGTTGGGCAACTGTCGAAAACTTTTACCCTGTTGTTGTTGTTGTTGTTGTTGCGAATTAGATGTCACAAAGTTTGTCTCTACTTTGGTTATCCTTTTTGTCGCGTTTACTATGTATTTGTCAGACAGCTTCGGTTCCATGTGATGGGATACATTGGCACCTCTCCACTCGACTCCCTCTCACCCGACTGAAAGAGAGAATATCGAAATATTTCCCAGCTTTAATTATGTTAATATGTATATGTGACAAAATGTTGAAGTTAGTTATTAACACTTACTTTGTATAACGGTAAAGGATGCATAAATACACTTCTTCAGCCCGTTTGTACCAGTGCCATGCCAGCGCTGATGCTAGTAGTTAATTATTTTGTTTTAATTAAAATTTACAACTCGGATTTCAGCAATGCGATGACATGACGACGATGACGATGACGATGACGACAACGCACGATGATTCTGATAATGATGCCGTTATTCATTATGAAGCAAAAGATGATGATGATGTTTGACATCAGTAAAAGTAGAGGGGAGCGGAATTTAGGGGTTCGCTTTTAAATGAAGATCCACTTTGGTTTCGACGACGATGACGACGACGACACCGTGTACTTCCCGGTTGGTACGTGACTAATGAGATTTTGTGGCCACTGTCACCCTTCATCCGTCAACCTTTGCCCTACTCCCCATCGGTAATAAAGACAAAGTAATCGAGTGGTGACAACAACTAATCAATTTCAATGCCACACACACACAGTCGGAGAAAAGGTGGAACAGTGCTGAAAAACTTTGAAATAAAATTGCAAGGATGCTGAGACAAGTAGAAGCAAGAACGATGAAATACTACAAATGGAAAAAGATCATGATGAGAAATTTAATATTGAAGTGCTGTACGAGTATGGTTATGGGTTTAAGAAGAAAGCAACGCTATACAAAGTTTTACACAACAATGAGATGATAGCTCGCATTTCTTTCTCAGTCGGAAGTTGATCCTACCAATTTAAAGTTTCGCGATGCGCTCTGCTAAATGAAATTGTTTATTATTGATTCAAACGGTAATTAAAGTTGATTTTGAGTTGCCTGAGGTTGGATTTGAAATGTTTAATTAATCTGGTAATGAATCAAAGGTGGGTACGTACAATTGGCGCATCTGATTCGAAGACAACCGATATTGGTTTAATAAAGCCGCACGTGAGACAAGTAGAAGGATTGTATGGTATGGTTGGTACATGCGGATGATGCTCTGAAATTGGAATTATCACTTTGGTGACAATCAACCGAAGTTGGTACGAGCGATTCGCGCTTGTTTACTATCGACAAATATTGGTTGAGGCTTACGTGTGTGGATGGGAATTAATGTACATAGTTGCGAAGCGGAAGTAGAAACTTCAAACGATTCCGACTGTAGTTAAGGAGCGAAGACATTCTGACAAGTTGAAGGTAAAATTTATTTTGATACACACGTAAACATTGGGCGTGAATATATTAGAAAAGGGAATGAATGAAATTAGCACATTCATTTTGTTGTTACAAAACGTCCAAATGACAAACACTAGATACCACACACAGATTTGAGGTGAAGACTAGGACTGTGTTCGTAGAACACTCTAAAAATTCATATCTAAAAGGTGATTTTTTAAGAGTTAAGTTTTTCAGGTTGGCAGAACTTATTAGTAATGGCGTCCAAACGTCATCTCTCAGAGTAAAAATTTTTCAGTATACTTTGCCATTTAATCATGGAACGACTTACTTATCTGTGAAAAATGTGAAAATCCGCTGTTTTATCGAAAAATTGTGTTCAGCGACGAGGCTTATTTCTGGCTCAACGGATACGTAAATAAGTAAAACTGTCGCATCTGGAGTGATGAACAGCCACATGACATACAAGAATTACTGATGCATCCCGAAAAAACGACAGTTTGGTGTGGTTTATGGGCTGGTGGCATCATCGGTCCATTTTTCTTCAAAGACGACCGTGGAAGAAACGTTATCGTCAACGGCGAACGATATCAAGCCTTGAAACGCGACTTTTTGTGCCCCAGTTGGCTAAGTTGAACTTGGTTGACATGTGGTTTCAACAAAACGGTTCCACATGCCACACAGCACGTGAAACAATGGACATGTTGAAAGATGAATTTGGTAAGCAGCTTATCTCTCGAAATGGCCCTGTGAGTTGGCCACCAAGATCATGGGATTAACGCCTCTTGACTATTTCTTGTGGGGTTATGTAAAGTCGTTAGTCTATGAGGACAAGCCGAACACGACTGAAGCCTTACAGGATAACCTAACACGCGTAATTCGTGGAATACAGGCCGAAATGCTCGAAAAGGGACGCAAAATTGGACCTTCCAAATGGAACATTTGAAACGGAGCCGCTGACAACATTTACATGAAGTTGTCTTTAAAACGTAAATAGCAAAGCCCATAATTCTTCTGCGAAACATAAATCCACCACGACTTTGCAACGAAACCAATGATGAACAATATTATCGAGGCAACAACTTTGACTAGAAAATTTAAATGTAAAGACGTACTATTGCCGCGTATCCCAATGATCCCGACAGATATGCCAACGACTCGCTTTCGCAATGATTGTCAACAAAGCACAAGGACAATCGTGGCAAGCGTGTGGCCTGCTCACGCATTAGAAAACCTTCTGATTTATTCGTATTTTAACAGGCTCCCGACCCGTGAAGAGTCCCTGCCTGAGACACGGAAGCATTCCATCCTCTGCGATCCCAGTAACGCTGCTACCAGTTGACCAGACCAAGCGCTCTGGTATACGCGATGGCTTGGTCTTTAAAACGGAGGTTCGGTCTTCTCGAACCTGGGGGCTGAGATTCGTAGATCCTCTTGGCTGGAGCGTTGTTGTCCATTCACTCGATGTGGCCGAGCCAATGTAGTCGACGAGTTTTAGCTTTTCGGACTACATCCACATCTTGGTACAGCTCATAGAGTTCGCTGTTGTATCTTCTCCTCCATTCGCCCTCCTCGCACACAGGACCAAATATCCGTCGAAGGATTTTTCTTTCAAAGGATCCCAGTATTAACTCTCCTTTCCTGCTTATCGTCCAGCACTCGGCGCCGTATAGCAGAACTGCCAGGATAAGGGTTTATCCTTCGAGTACAGCTAGTTCTATATAAATATTATCCTATGCCTTCCTCAACTTTAATCCCTACAGCCTTATTTGTCTACAAACTGTTATCTCGAATAAGACTAAAATGCAATAGCTCAGAGGGTTCCTTACCAATTTCTTCGCAGCAGTATAAATCTTTAAATTTATATTTCTTCCTTTAATGGCATAATTTCGGCGATAGATTCTTTTCTGAAGTATGCAATGGCTGAGAGAACCTACTGCTGAAAATTTGACTTCCGAAAGTCGGATAAGTACGAAATAACTTACAATTTCCGAGCTTCAAATGTCCGCCGTAGTCAATTTTAAAATGCCAAAAACAACATTCACAACAAACTACCAATTCTACGTGTGACAGATATATATAAAATGTCAAGTCGTAAAATAATGCTGCCGCAACAAGATGTGTCAACAATATGGTCAAGCGCAAAACAAAGTTTAAAGTTCAAACAACAAAGACGCCATTGACTGTGATGTTCCATTTTATAGCCATCAAAATGCCTTGAGATTTATTTATTTATTTTTTTTAAATAAAAGCCCCAGGGATTTCAACCACATCCAAGGGAAATTCATAGGTCACATCAACTTCAATTTACATCCGTACTTCTTTCAAATTAAACATTCCAACTACTGCTAAACTACGTCATTGAATATATTTATTATACCAAAAAAAAAACCAAGAAAAGAAGTTTTCTTTGAACAGGAGCACCTACATCTGTTTCGTGCGTCCCTTCCAATTTACATCACCAGAGAAACTTCTCCTCAAAGAACTCTCAGCAAAGGAGAAAACCCTTTTGAACATAAAAGAATTTATTCACAATCTTTAATCCCTTAAAAAAATCCGAGTTCTATGTTGTTTTCTTTTTCTTTTAATTCCACTCGTTGTTTTCAACTATAAATCCATCGTCAGCGTTGTTGCCGCCGCCCACTTAATCGAGTGCGAGATGCAATATCTGAATTTTTTTTTGTTCTGTATTTACAACTTAAAATACTCTGTAGGTTATTTTTAATGGTGAATGGAGGAAATTTGATACCCAACAAGAACAACATCCTCGAGCAACAGACATTCTAAGCACACAGACATCCATCGCAAGACGTCATCTTACCCTAAAAGGACGAGAGTGCAAGAAATTACCCTCGCAAGGATAATAAGATCTTGGGGATGTAAGACACAGCCAGAATAAAAGGTATAGTTAAGGACAGAGCAAGGTAGAATAGGAGACAGAGAGAGATAGCGACAAGATAGAATTTCATGGCTTCCCTAGGTTTCTTTGAAAGATGAAAATAATGTGCCACACCGAGGAAAACTAATGCCAGATACACACAGGCATCAAAATGAGAAAATGAAAGTGCAAAGCTGGGCTGGGGCTGGCGGGGTGGCGGCAGCATTTTCACCAACCGACCAACCAACCAACCAACCAACCAACCAACCAACGACCATAGTGAATTGAATAGGTAGGAAGGAAAGCTAACACAGCACAAAATGCAACAAAAGCGAAGCTTTAGTAAGGTGCTATACGTGGTGGTTTCGCTGGGTTTTCTTTGGAACGATATTTTTCTTGGTTTTTTTCTTTTTGTCATTTTTAGGGCATTAGGGCGGTTGTTTCGGTGCTAAATTAATAGGACGTGGGAGATTTTGCGGCGGTAGTTTTTGATTCTTTTCGCTTTTCATTTTGTGTAACCAGAGAGATACGGATACCTACTCTCATTAGTGTCGTTTGTTTAGAGAGAAAATTTAATGGAAAGCAAAAGCACAAACTTATGAACAGGGCTAGTGTGCTTAGAAGTAAGCTTAAGGACAGAGATAGGGGAATCAACTTTAAAACAAAGTTAGAAAGTTTTGTTCGTTTAAGGAGGAATAATATTAAAACAAGAAAAAAAAAATTGGAAAACTTTTACAAATTTAGCTAAGATCTTATGGAGATTTTGTTCAATCAATGAAAGGAGGCGCCGTTAGGTGCGGAGTATGAAGTGTGAAGTCATGTAAGTGGCAAGGCAAATAACTTTGCGGTATAGGAACATTATGATTCTATTATAGAGAGGCTTGCAGGACATTGAATTATATTTGCCGGATAACTTTTGTTTTACTCTTTGTCAGAAGGTTTGTATGTCTGGTGAAACACTTAAAGTCAAAAACTGGTCAATTGTTTTCCGGAACCAAGTAGCGCGTTCTTTTACGAGTTTTCCTTTGGTTAGGTATTTTTAAACTTCGTAATTCCTTATTCTTGCTTGCATAGTACGAGTATTGATAAAGGGAATCTAGTGCGCTCGTACTTAGCAGGACCTTTTCATATTCAATTTTATGCACATTTTACCCACCTACTTAGTTAGGTCGCGCTACAGTCACAGGCTTCAACCAATAAGTCTTCTTTTTTTTTTGATAACTGTTTCAGTTGCGCAGTCTAAGTTGACTTGAGCGTTTCCAGTTTACTGACTGAAACGTTGATGTCTCACGCCCAATTAGTTTTTCAACAAGTTCAATGTCGCTGAACAGCTCATAGTTAAAGCGTCTCGCTCAAGTCCCGCCAACGTAATCGGGATCAAATATTTTACGAAGAGTTTTTCACTCGAAACTACCAAGGATATGAAGGAATATCTGGCTAATTCTTTGATGTTCGGTGTCCCGTCGTGTTTAGCAGCGTAGACTTTGTTCTGCCGCTTCTTCTTCTTTACCTTCAAACGCACTAGACAGCTCGCTGTGTTCAATATGGTCGACTTATGTAAGTAATTGAACAGTACTTTTGGTAGATCCTAGCTTGTGCGTTGGCTTTCTTTAATCCTATTTGGAATAAAATGTCCCAGTCAAGTCCTTGCAGCAGCAGGCTTTCTCCAACGTCAGCCCTAGATAGCACGGCATAGCTCGTCTCTATTTCTTTCCTACAAAAAGGTGATGATTATCGATCTGAATTCGTTCATTTTCCTACCGGATCTGCCGAAGTGTGAATAATTGGGCAATTGTAGACTTATCGGATCTAAACTAATATCAGTTCGTTGACAAATGGTTTCAGACGCCTCGCAAAACACGGCAGAAGGGATGTTTAAGAGACTGATGCAATTGGCGCAGTTAAGAGGGTCTAGTTCCCTGTTCAAATTGAGCTTAGAAAACCATTAAATTTAAGAAAGAAAAGTGTCCCGCAAAAGTTTAATTGGGTCCCGTTTTTACACATTTTATGATGGTCACTTTACACAGACCACACAAAAAGTCACATTTGACTCCTTTGCAAGAGCACGTTATAATGGCAAAATCAAGAGCAAATATTGAGACTTTTTCGAAGTCCTAGTAACTTGTTTTTGGAGCCCGAAGAGTCATGAACACACCATCGAACATTAAGTCTCCACAACAGAGCCAGTTACCAATTTAAGCCCTTTCCGTTTAAGTTCGTCTGAGTTTTTAGAGCAATCATCAAAACTTTAAGTGCAATGGAATCTATTTGGCTTTTATTTGTTTAACTTTGATTCATCAAAACTCGAAGATATTGGCAAAGCAATGGATAGTGTAATCGGAAATATTTAGTGTGAGTTATTCCCGATACCACACCAATGTGACGCATAATGATTCGTCTGTAAGGACAGTTTTCTACGTAAAATTGTTTAAAACCACGCGACAAATAAATTATTTATCAAAAGCACTTTGAATGACAATCAAAACCACCACACAACTGCAACGAGTTTCAGGATATTCCACGCTGATTATCATTGCATCGCAGAAAGAGAATAAACTCACAAGACCACTTTAAGCACCCTCAACTCACCCAATTTATCTTTGCTTTTCAGCTCAAACAATATTAAGTACTCCAAGCTACTTCATAAGGATAGAGTAGTCATCTGTACCAACTCTTGGTATCAATTTCATTCTTAACTATTTGCCAGAGGGATTTTCGTGCTGAGTTGACCGTCGCAATTTTCTCCACTGCTGGCTGATACCATGTTGCTGGGTGAATTCGATCTGTACCAGGCTACTTGAAGCGACTTAAAAGATACAGAAGTACGTATATTTCAAAGGGCATCATCAGCACAAATGAAACAATACACACCAGACATTGAGCAATTGAAAATATGTTGACCCGTTAATAGACTTACAAAACAAATAAATTCCCCACAAAATTTCACGCAACTTATCTTCCTGGCATAGAAATATAGTCTCAAATTGTCACGTTTAAAAATAAATTAGACATTCATACATCCGATCCGACATTTCACCTTAAAATTCCAAAATAATTATGAATTCATAGAGAATACTTCCCAATTTCCCAGATGTGCATATCCCTCTGGCCGTCCATCATTTAAGCCATCTTATCAACGAGAGAGAGAAAAAAAAAAGGCAATTCCTTTACAGTTTTCATAATTGTGAAGAAGATAGATATGACATTCTGTCATTTATACATTCCTTCCTGGTAAAGGGCGGTATCAAAAATTTATTGGAATTTCCTTCATCTTTTTTGTTTTGTTTAAATAGCACAATGAATTCCAAAGCAGTAGGTACCTACCTACATACAAACCACATTGTTCAAGTCTTAGAAGAAATTCACATCACGTCCCACTGTTACTGTCCCTACGTCCTATCTGTCCAACTATGTTGTAGGTATTCCCGGTAGAATGTCCTTTTTTTTCTTTCTTTTGTTGTTCTCTCTTCGTCTTTTTCGTTTAACTCATTTTCTTTTTCTCTGTCCTGAATTCCTAATGTATGTATATGTTGATTCGAAATATATTGCTCACTTAAAGGACACTAATTGCTTTGGTAGCCTCATTGTGATAATATTATTGGCAACACAACTACAAATGGAGGCCAATCCACGAAGATCCTTTTGCCTGCATTTTGTATATGTCATTAATGTTGTTTGTGGTCGGGTGCTGGTGCTGGTGCTGGTCTAATAAAAAAATATCACACACATAAGCGAGTGTCTCGGCATACCTTCAAAGGGTACGATTTGACCCATGTGCAAATTTTTTTTGCTAAAAATAAGGTCACGTAGAGGTGAGGCCGAACGTCTGAGACAGAGTGGAACGTCCTTGGAGAAATTTCTTTGAAAGCAGTCCTCAAATTAAAAAAGAAAATAAATCACAGTGAGCAAAAAAAATCGAAGTCACATTCATTAATTCAATTTCTGACTTTTTAGTTGGAAAAATAAAGAGGAGAGCATCCCTAAATGCGGATGAATATTGATTTAAATCAATTTAAAGTGTCCTAGTAGGCGACAAAGTCGCAAAAATCAATGCATAGAGCGTCCAACCGAAGACGAAGAATCTTTCTCCTTATATATTTTTTTTTTTCACCAGCATGTTATCCTTGAAAAGATTTATCATCTTAAGGAGTTTTTCCTTTGGCGCCTAATGAAAGATTGCTCCTTTCGGACGTTCTTCTATTAAAAATTTACACTCACTTCTTTCTCCAACTCAGGCACGACTGTGAGGACTATGAGTTTTCTTTTCTGGCGCAGAACACCAGGCAAGTGTCCTTTGCGAACAATATTACAGAATACTTGAACATTTTCTTTGGGTCCTTGTGGAAATGTCTTCGTTCTCCTTCTCATGAATGAAATACCAATAAAAACTTGAGAGAATCAAACAGGATTTACTGTTTCGTAGCTTCTGATTTGCCTCCATCTGCGATTATCCTTATCACAAGTAAATTTTTATTGATGAGATGTATTCCATCTGTAAATGCGTGCTCATTAATGTTGAATCCTTATCGCTGGGAAAGCACCCTGAAACTTGAATAGAGTTTCATAAAGTCTTCCCAGCAACGTCTGTCATGGAGCTGGGTGCCCTCCAAATAGGATGAAAGAGGATCAAACGCAGGGAAGAAGTTTTTTTCTTTTTTTCTTTTTTTCTTTTTTTTTTCTCCCTCTCTTCTTTCTGAGTGAAATAAGATGAACTTCCTACTTTGTGACGGAAAGTAAATACATAAAAAAAACAAAAACACACAAGAATTAAAGTTTCCAAGAATATCCATCCAAATTCAGCAGCAGCAACGTTTGCAATTTTTCTTTTGCCAAACCCCTCCTGCGTCCGCAGTAATCCCTTTTTCATTGTTTCAAAGGATGTAAGCACGTCATGTGTAATCGAACATAAGATACGAAGACACTTAAAAGGATTGAATATATTGGCATTGTACAAAGAGTGGGTGGTGGTACTACATTATCCCTTTAGGCATGGACCTTATGTGTGGATGTGTGTGTGTCTGCGAAAGGGAGAAAGCCATCAATCGATTAAATGAGCAACAGGAAGATTCATGAGCGATGCACGAGTAGATTGCATATAGAAAGACATTGTAGGCGATGATGATGGAGAAATGGAAGAATGGAAGGACGACCGATAAGGATGACTGATATTTCAGCAAATATTCATGTCGGCACTATAATTTCGTTAAAGATTAACAAGACTTATTGGTGAAATGAAGAGCGCGATTTCCATTAATAATCCTTGATCCTTGAAGGAATGCGTTGCTGCGATATTGTTCATTTAATAGGATAAAGGGGTTTAATGTAAGTGATATAGCAACTCATTGATCAGTGTACCTGATTTTTGTAACATATAAAGGGGATCACCGTTGACGGTATATGTAGTATAAATATTACATTTCAATAACAGTATTAGTGAGCTCTTTGGGTGATAATTTGTTTGACACAATTGTATAGGGTAGCCATCTGTTGGTTTCTTTTGGAATGAAATATTATTTTGACACCGATAGCTCTTATGCGTATTTCCGCGGTATGAAATGGACCGATTTACGCTTGAGCAATTTTTCGAAACATTGCAAAGTTTATTTATGTTGTGTTGCCACAATTGGAATGGACCTCCAGTTTAAACCCGATTCCGAATAGTGATTTTATTTGTGAGGAGATTCTCTTCTCATTTCTTACTTCTTGGATGTATGTTGCTCAATGTTGCTCAAAAAATCATATTTCCATGTGCGGCATGAGCGATTTAGGGATGAGATGCTTTGCGAACAACCCATAAAAAATGTATTAAAAAATTAGGTTGACAGAATGGTCTACTGACAAGCCAGTCCAGATATAATCATTTGAATAAATTCCATAATTGATTGGAAAGTTTATCTTTGACAAAAAACAACAGTCGTAATTCCATTGTTTTAAAAAAAATGCCGAGCAGCACTCGAAAATACTCAAACAAGAACGCGGCTCTAGAAGAAAGATCGACTTCTTCGGAAGAATAAGAAAGAGCTTGAGAAGAACTTTATCGAAAAAAGCTTCAAATGCAGAAACGATGTTTAAATTTGGCCATGTTCTAAAAGGTATCAAGAACCTGTCAATCGAGTTCGAAACCCGAACTAAAACCTTGTAAATAAGATTGATCAAAAATTGCTTTTGCCGTACAAGTCAGCCACAAAAACTACTGAGATCTAAATAAGAATGGCAAGTATGTATTGTAATTATTAAAAATTTCATAAAAAGTATTTAGGTACATTCTTATATAGGTCTTTTGGGAGCTCCGTTTAGAGAAGTAGGCGGTTGCCACGCCCCTTGGATGGAAAATCACGAAAATTGTTCCCTGTGGTTTCTTCGCAAACCCTATTACTGTGCCAAATTTCGAGGTTCTACGATGATTGGAAGTGCTCCAAAGTTTTGATGATCTGTCAGTGTGTCAGTGGTTACGGTTTTCGCTAATTTTGGGGCCTTATAACTCAGGAGCCGCTGATAATAAACAGTTAAAATTGAATGGTATGGAGCCTGCTGCTGTGCGTCCCGATAAATCCTGAAAATTTGATGTCTCGAGCTTTGTTGTAAGCGGAAATGAGTTGGTTCGTTTACATAAGGGTGTAGTGCCAAAGTTGCTAAAGAACTTGGCTGGGCACTACCGTGCCCCTTGATAAGCGAGCAGTGCCAAAGTTCACTACCATTTGAACCAATTTCACACGACTTCGACGAATATATTGGTCTCAAACCACATATCCACACCAAGGTCGTTTTTTATGAGTTTGTTTTTGCGGTTTAAGGCATTTTTTGTTTATGCTTAGTACATTACTTAGCCAAAAATGTACTTTGATAAGCTCTCTTTAAGTTGAGACTACCAACTCAGAGTTTCGGTACCAGTTCTTAGTTGCTTTTTCGTGACCATCAAACTTTCTAAATGTTAAATTCGTGAGCATAACAATCATAAATTAAATATAAGCCGTGACTGCTGTTTTTATATAGACGAACGGTGCAGAGAAATAAGTCCCCGGGAACGAAGTCCACTGAAGACTTATTTCGCAGTAGTCATTGAAAGAAGACCACATAACTCATAAGGTCTTATTTCCACTTAAAAACGTCCCTGCGCCGTTTTCGACAACTAAACTGTTTTCAGTTTCTTCATTTTCTGACTGCGAATCTTCTTGTTCACTCGATTTGAATTCCATGTCACTCCTTGTATTAGAAAAAGTCATTATTATCACTTTACAGTTTTTTGTCTAATTCTAAACGTTGGATGTTAGTTCCCTCTTCTTATTTTTGAATGTGTACCAAGTTCCCATAAGAAAGTGGTTTTATTTCCCACTATGTCCCTCAGTGGACTTAGTTCCCGGGGACTTATTTCCCTGCATCTATACGAACAATGAAAATACAAAACTGTTATGCCCCTATTGAAAAACCCGGTACTTGAGAAAATTGTGCGTAACTTGAAAGCCATCACTAGAGATATAAGTTCCCAAAAAGTTATATGTAACAGAAGATACTGGGCTGCTGCTTTTCAAAATAGTGAAACGCTTTCAACTGTTTCAGGACAAGCCCTGCTTCAGTATAAACTTGTAAAATGACACATCTGTTTGGATAGATGTCCAGTAGACGAGGATTCGACTGTACTGACAGACCTCAACTAACTTGTATGACTTTATTCCGCGAAAAACCAAAGCAAAAGCCAACAATATAACGCGACTTGCAGTCTACAGCAATTAATACGAAAATACCTATTTTTATTTTCAATTTAAAACGAATTTCAAAATACCTCTACTCCTGAAATGAAATGAAATGAAATGAAACAGATTAACCGGAGAACTCTACAGAAACGCAACTGCCATAATTTTCATTTATATATGATTGCAAATGTTCCTTCCATTTTATTACGATGTTCGTGTGAAATTCATGATGAGCGCAACTTTAATGGCTGCTAAATTCACCGGAAAACCCCCATTTACAAGTCCGTTCAAGTTCGTAATCCCAACGAGCAGTAATATTCTCTCATTTGATTGAGTTATTACCGACACCATCCAAATTTTATGACCGCCACAATACATTAACTCACTGTTCGAAGTCATTAGATACAATTTTAAAGCAAAACAACAAAAAAAACTGAATGTAAACACATAAATCCCTGATGCAGTTGAAGAACAAAAAATATTTAGCCCTCATTCTGTTTTTTAAAGATCACAGAAGGTGTTAGAAGATGACTTCCAGACTAGCAGCAGTGCATAATAATTTAGTCCAGAACCACTCCATAAACTGCACATTTTAGACTACTCACCGTTTCTGTTGTTTTTTTTTTTTTTTTTGAAAATAGATGGGGAAAGTGCCTATTAACGGAACATAATCATCTATTAGCATTGCTTTAGAAATTTTGAATAAACACAAGACAGGACTTCAAGAGTATTGCGTCGCAAATTGAAACCGACTCTTCTATGTGGGCGGTCGGTCCGCACTTGATTGCACCGTCTCAATCTAAAAAATTCATCTTTCAGGTGAATAGACACCACAAAGCTGGCTGGAAACACAGACACACATATAGTGTGACAGCGGCAATGGCGACGTGTCGTGGGCGCCTTGTTCGTGTCTTGCCCTAGTAAGCGAATCTGGTCCGCCGAACTAGATAGAAATTCAATAAACTGGAAAAACAAAAAGTGTATCGCTATCTCAAAGCAAATGAATATAAAACGAAACCAACATCAAACCGCCGACAGCGACGACGGTGACGGTTTTGTTATACAGCAATTAACAGCTATTTTTATGGGTGAATCCATCGGGGAGTCTTCAATTTCAGAAAAGACGCCCACCATGTACATACCTCGTATTTGTTTTCGCTTTGGCGTCTACAAATGCACGCCAGATGTTTGCTGCTTCTGCTGCTTCTCCAGATATTGTATGTACTTCCTCGACTGGAGGGTGAAATCAAAACACTCGATTGAGCCCCAAACAAAAGCATTAAAATAAAATACAAAACAATTTCGAAATTGGATTATTTTTTAATTGAAATTGTCCGCGGCAACGGCAACGGCAACGGCAGTCTCTAGTGGTTGCTTGGTTGGTTGGTGTGCGCGGCTTTAAAGTGGACAATTTAATGCGATCGCGGAATTTAACTGGACAATGCGGGGTACAGTCATTTCTAATTTTATTGCCGAGAAGACAGCTTTGTTTTTGGAATTTTATTTTCATTTTCTAAAAATGAAGCTCACTCGAGCGCATTGAACGGGTGAAACACTTACGTATAAGTGGAACAGTTAAATCGGGTCGGGTTCTCGGCAACTCTGAAAGTATAACTCAGCGAAAAGTGACCAGTAGACATTTTGGGTGTTGCATTTTCGTGGTGGAAGGAATTTTATAGACCAATAATTCGTTTGGTTGGAATTCGCTTACTCTTTTATTATGTTCGTGGGTGGGATGGATGGTTTAAGAACTGATGGAATAATGAAACAATTGTATTCTTTGGCAGAATGTTTCATTGAATTCATCATATGCAGGTTTGACCTTTCCCAATAAGTCCACGGGAAAATCGTTTCAACCACCCATTTACGAGGTGAGGATATATTTCTGGCATTAATATTATTCCGAACGACAAGTGATATTTTCATAATTTACGATGTGAACGGTGGCGGGGTAATTGAAATCAAATTACACTGCAGGTCCCTCAATTAAAAGTAATTGACCATGGAATTGTATTACTCATAAATTACTCGGTAATTATAAATGTAATAATTTGTATTTAGAAACATATTACAGTAATTGCGAATTTATTTTTCCCTTTCAATCGACGGGGTTACGATCATGATTATGCGGCCCAAACTGTTGGCCAGATTACGTTTAAGAAAAGTCTTGTTTCAAAATGTTTGCCGGTTCGAAAATTGTAGATTTGTCGACGAGGACAAAAGAAATCGTCTATACTAGATATAAATTAGGGATTCCCTAGAGTAGCCTAGCTTACAGCAAGCCAAAACATTGCTCTGGTTTCTAAGAGGGCGCTATCAACAAGGTGGACGGAGAAAGCTAATGTTTGTGAAAAAAAGGCGGGTATTTGCTCGCAGCACGCCACGAATCTCTGCCGGGTCCCTGGACACAGAGACAAGCCAGCAATAAAAGAGCTGACGATCTGACTCTGAAATCTTTCGAGAATGAGAACAGAATTCGTATAAAAACTAACAACAGGTTAAGTATCACGGAAGCTTTGGCCAAATTGTGACAATGCAAACTTCTACAGTTTAAGAGGTCATCGCTGTCTAAGCTGGATTTTTTTTTGTCGGAGGTTGCTGCTATCCGATGGAGCGCTCAGACACAACTACAGGTCCATTGTACCACCATTGAGACACCTTACATTAATGTACTTAGTTTTCCCGTCTTTCGAAGAAAAACGAGAAGGAGCTTCAGTGATAGAGGGCTTAGATGTTCGGCACTCACCACGTCAGCCCCGAAGATCCGCCACCTGATGCGAGCATAGGCCGGACAACTGCAGAGAAAGTGTTCTGCTGTGTCATCCTCCTCACCGCAAGCAGGACAGGTAGTGGTGTCGCTTAAGCCCAACACATTTAAGTGTTAAGCAAAAGCTTGGCGGCCCGAAAGAACGCCTACAAGCAGCCTACAGTCGATTCTCCTCAGAGATAGAAGAAAAGATGCTGACCTTTTGCAAATGTCCGGTGCAGTAGTTTGGTCTGTCTACATCCACCGCAATCGCGCCACCGAATCTTGTGTTCACGAGGAACCCAAGAATCGATAGACGACATGACTAAAGATGCAGGCAGACCCAACACAGGTGCGGTTCCTGAGAAAACTTCTTCTGAACCTTGCCTAGCAAGCTCATCCGAGATCTCATTTCCCTGGATGCCAGTGTGACCTGGTACCCAGACAAGATTCACTGTGTTCAGTCTTCCGACCAAATTCAGAGAAAGCTTGAGTTCTAGCACTAACTTGGACGAGGTAAGAGGGTTTAGAAGCGCTTTTAATGCAGCTTGCCTATCACTGCAGATGCAAGTGCATCTAGCCCTGTCTAAGCTGGTAGTAGATCTAACAATGAAGGTAAATCTCAAGGATAACGATTTATGTAGAGGCTGTGGACACGAAGAGACTTTCTCTGTCACTGTCAGAGTCTCTGTCACAGAAACTTATACTGTAGACTTCTAAGACTTATAAAAACTTTCTGGTGGCTCACTTTTTGATCTTTAAAGTTCTTTTGAGCGTTGTCGGTTAACCATCTCTATGACCAACTTTTATCCCCACAAAAGAACAAAACAATGGGTCCACGCAAAAATTTCGCAAAGTAAAAGTGCGCCCAAATTCAAACAAAGTTTATGGAGAGCTTGTACCGTGAGATGAAAGCAATATATTCATCGACTGCAGATATAAACCAGGCTACCCATCTAGAAGTTCAGAAAACTCGTTCGCCGAAGTTCATTAACAATGATCAAGGTCAACTCCTTATGGATGCCAAACGCGTTCTACACAGTTGGCGGCAGTATTGTGAAGGACATTCTTAAGAAAACTGTTTCCGCCTCTACCTTCCAGGAGCCGCTACTAACTATGAAGAAAAAGCCGATATTATATCGAAGAAGTTGGGAAAGCATAGACAAATATTCCATTAAGCGAAAACACAGTCTGAGTTTTTGATGTCGCATAACCTGAATGGGTATTGGACTGTCGAAAAAGATTTGCATATAAAGTTGGTTGATTTTGACATTTCATACATAACCAAGGCGCTAAGACAACGAGGAGTTCCTGAAACCAACGTACACATGATCACATGATTTACGTCATCTAAAGGTTTCCAATGTTGTACACCAGGGAAGCGTCGTAAGACCTTTGCTTTTTATAGTGCTCCACTGATTATTTGCTTAAAGGAAAAGTTGCGGACCTTATGTTACTTCAGTTTTTCTTTGCTGACGATGGAGCCATCATAAGAAAGGACCAAAGTTCTCACTAAAGACCTCTTTATGTTTTCCTATATGTTTTGGAGGGGATCGATATTGTTCAAGTGTAACAAGTTCAAATATCAATCATCCTGTAGATGTATGGTGAATAAAGCGGCATGCTATATTTCGTGATTGAAAATTGTCCCTTAAGCTGTGAATTAACCCATAAAATTCTGCTGCTACCGCGAGGAACAAACCAAAAATAATTAAAACTTTGTTTAACAAATTTTGGCAAACTTCCCGTTGCCACTTTAAAAAAATATTTCTTGACACAAGCGCCACCGTTTGCGCACTAGAAACCAAATTATTTGACTCGTGTATGTTCTGTAAGGTGGCACAACCTCAAAAAAAAACTTAAGGCTCTAAAAAGGTTAAGGCTCTACACCGCAGTTGCTCAGATGATGATGCTTCCCATTAAAACACGAACTAAAGACTTGATCGAATTCGAAGTTCAAAGATCCGAGCTGTATCCGAGGAAGCCTTCACGTCAAAGAACCGATTTAGACAAAGGATCAGTAGGAACGAAGAGAACCTAGAGACCCTAGGAACCATTCTAAAAGCCGATGCCAATCAACGATTCTACTAATTTACGAAAGGTCAAAAAGTTATAAAATCGGACATTTGCCACATATTCGAAGAAGGAAATGTAAATTGCAAATCTCAAATGAAGGACCAATTTTATTTTGAGTTTGTCTTTGCACTCCTTCGTATCGGATATGTAATGAATACATATGTATGTATGAATCCCTGTCTGATTAAGGCCGAGTTCATTATTTTCAATTTCAAAAAAAAAATTTCCCCACATCACTGTTACTAATTTAAAACTAAGCACACAAAAATCATTGTGGCATTTTCGAAACAAATGTATAAAACGTCGTCAGTGGCCTCGATTCTCTACATTTACATAATATGTTTATGCAAACCTATTCCCAACACTAATATGCTAATTAAATGCATTTTTTAACACAATTTCCGCCCAGCGGCGCGGCGGCATGACGTGCCAGTGCCCAACTTTCTCACACCGAAAACGGTTCATAAACATTCGAAAGCAAACAACAACTACTGAACCCCAGTGCACTCTCGCGGTATCTGATGCCACCTCGATGTTGGCAAGGTGCTAAAACTGTGGTCACTTTTACCCCAGTATCAAGTGCACTAATTAATAGCACGCTATAATGATTCGCAATTGCCACCTCTGTCGACCGGGCGGTGTGTAGTTGAAGCTATAAAAATATGTACCCATCGCTTCATTGAGCACTGCACCTGCAATCCGTTCATTACATTCCCATATCGACCTATCGTCCAGACGGGGACGGTTCAATTCATTTGTTTATCCAACAATATTATCCTTTCAGCAATAGTTGCATGGCAGAACTATTAAATTGAAATTCACGTGCAGTCTGCCTAGAGAGAGGACTCAAAAGCACACATGTGCTGTTCAAAATTGCACACTGAAAAGGAGACCAAAAACGAAAAACTCATTAGTGACAAGCGCATCCATAGACAGGGGGGTGGGGCAAATTTTTTTTAACTTCGACTACATAGGTGTGTGGAGAAAAGCCCGCACTACAATATAACACTCGCTGTTACAAACATACCTATATACTCGTACATGCGGCAACTATACAACTAGATGCCCGACACGCACTTAATCGGACGTCGGCGTCGCTTTGTTTTCGGGAAAAATGATTTTACCGCAATACGACATTAGAAAGGAGTACCGTGACTGGTGTTCCTGCATGTGGAGAGGTGGCATGCTATTGACATCACTACGGTCATACCACCGTCCTTTCAGAGGCGAATGTCATTATATATCCAGGAGCCGGAACACCAACAGATAGTAGGCTTCGCTGTAAGTGTAATTATTTCTGCTCCATTTATCCATAATCGATTTTCCCTTAAATATCCTCGATTCTCCCCCCTTCATGTCTAGGATCTGGCCTGCGAGGGTATAATATTGCAAATAAACACTAGGAAAATGATTTTCCATCGATTGGTTTGCATATAAATTGAGGAAAATTGTCATTCTGGGGTGGTAGATGTGGTAGAAGTGGTAGAACAATGCAGCAGTTCTACCTGTCCTGTCTGTGTGTATTTCTTATCTTTGGGCCGACACACATTGCACTGTAGTTGTAGCCGTAGCCAGAAAAGGCGGAAGGAAGGAACGCAAAGTCAGAAGCCACACTCCCGAGATGGATGGTCGTGCATGTGACAGAGAATCAAATGAATGGTGCAGTTATCAGATATGATGTCAAATGTTATTATCCTTTTCGTAATTCCTTGGAACCATGAAAGCAAGGGGAACGTGTAAATAGACAGTCAGTGCGGTGGGGACACATCAATGGCAATATTGATTTTCTCACTCAATGAGCACAGGGTACCTGTTGTAATTTTTGTTTTTTCACTAAATTGTGCGATTTTGTCTGGGCGGGACAGCAGGCGGAACTCCTGCATTTTTCAGTTTTATGAAATAATAATTGATATATTGAATTTTCGATAGCATAAAGTACATAACGGATATGTAAAGATTGAATTTGTTTATTTGTGAAAAAAGTTAAAGATATGGGGTGGGAGCAAATCCTCTTTGAACCTTTTGCCGTTTGCAAACAAATTTAAAAGTATTTATTTTGGTAGAGTGCTCCCAGTTGAAAGTGTAATGTGTAATCAAGAAAGTGGTTAGTTTTTAAGAGCTCTTACTCTACGGCAATGAATGGTTATACAATGACTAAAGAACGCTCCTGAGCCTGTACGGGGGTTCCGTGTTTTCGATCTCCTTCTGTAGAAGTGTATCACACGTCCGGTACGTCAAAGGAGATAGATCGCAACAGTGTTGCTGTTTGGCCCCTTTAGGAGTCAAATTGCCCCTTTTTAAGGCTCAGGACCCCTGGCTACCACTTTTTCAAAAATCCGCCAAATAACCTTTTTTTTAACAGGACACTTTTTCAAGTGTAACTTCGGCTGTGTGGCACGTAGCGCCGTCGCTGTAACGGTCACACCTTGCTCATTTTCGAAGAAAAATGGCCCAATTATGCCGCAATATTTCCCAGCGTTGTTCAAGCGTACACGCAACCATATTCGTTCAGCGAAAGGATAAAACTAATTATCTGTCAAATCAGACATGAGCTCAGTGTTACCATTCGCGAAATAAGCCCTAGTTGAAAAAACAAAACGTTAGATGGCGGACCCTTTATTATCAAAATGGGACCTTTTTCAGTTTAAGTCAGATTTTATTCTTTATTGAACGAAAACTGAAAAAGTACGAAACACTAAAAAATAATATGTACTGAGCGCTGCCTGAAATCTTAGTCAATTAAGATATTACTAAAAAAAAGGAGTTTTGCAAAGATGTTACCAAAATTGCTAAGCTAAAGGGCACGTAGAAGTATATTGTTGGACTTAAAATATGCGTATATGAAAGCTCTAGAGACTGAAATTTACTTTATGGAATTAGGCGAAGGAGAAGTTCACTTCTTTTTTTGTTCAAAGTCTAATTATTGAATTACTTGGCCCTTCAAACTCAAAATTAGATATTTTTGAAGGCACGAACCTGCTTCTTGTGAGCATTGAATCACAAAAATACTAAAATCCATTCATCCATTCTCCCCGTAGGTCCAGTCAAAAGAATTACAACGCCTTTGTTTTAAGCGCGGGCCCCTTTTTAAGCCCCTTTATGAAATTTTTTCAGCGGCAACACTGGATCGCAACATCTAACCATAATTTTAAATATGCTTGGCGTCGATCTGGCAAACCTGCCCTTGTCTAAGCTGATTTCCGAACTGGAAGAAGCTGCACGGGACAGGTTCTGACCCTGACAATGCGCATCAAAGCATCAGAAAATAATAATATGCACAAAACATCTGTGGCGTTTATAGACTTAACAGCAGCATATGACACGGCCTTGATTAGGCCCCTAATTTGCAAGTTCCTGAATAGTTTACCTTTCAAAGCTCACCTTTTCCGCAATATGTTGTCTAACCAGATGCATCAAGTTTTTCTTCAACGATAAAAGGAGTGGCATGAACACCTACAAGGGTCAGTACTCGCAGCAAACCTATTCAGCCTGTACATCCAAGATATACCACCGACAACGTCAAGATAGCTCTCGTACGCTAACGGCATCGCCTTACCCACCCAAGATTAGAATGTATCAGTAACCGAACTTACCCTGAACGCCGATCTCAAGGACGTAATTAAGAGAATAACGATTATGCCCAGGTTTCTATTCCGTCTAACTAATTATTGCAGTGTATTTCAGGCGGAAATCATGGCGATAAAAGAAGCTTTATCATACTGCAAGGCCGACGAACTCGCAAAACATGGAACCACAATGGCTGATAAAGGTTCCTTCAGCTTTCCCACCGCTAAATGCAAACTAGTGTAAAAATTTAAAGCTATTAAGAAAACAACTTGTCTGGCGAAAAAGCGGATTTGGCCTAAGCTATTGTAAAAATGAGATCTCTCATCACTGGACGATGTCTCATAGGTAAGCATGCAACAAGCTTTGGTAAGTATTCAAATGATTTTAGCTGCATGGATGAGGAGGAGACCACCTTGAAGATCTATCCACTATTGACATAAAAGGTAAACCCAAAGAAGCTCCAACCACAGTGTGTGCGAAGATATATTTTTTTGACACAAATGGGAGGGACCTACAGTTTAATGCCGATTCCGAACGGCAATTAATTTTAGAGAAGCTTCTCATGACAGCTGAGATGTTTGTCAAACGTTCGCAAGAGGTGGGGCAGCGAATACAAACTTTTAGGTGGTATAGGTCGGGATTTGAACCAGCGACCTCTCGCTTAGTGGTCAAACGCACTTAACCACTAAGCCACTGCACCCACCCACATCAAAAGACTTATTCGCTCTTAATAACGAGTAGAGTAGGAAAGTATCTATCGACGTGGTATCACAACGGACATTTTTCTGGTCTAAGTAAGTCGGCCTTACCGAATGTCACTTCAGTCTAACCTAATCTTACCTCGCTTGACTGATCATTATGCTACCCGTTTCACCTTACAAAACCAGCGCCGAGTCTAGATTCGAGGAGTGTGTTCAACCGCATACGGCCAAGGTTTCGTCATTTTCGACGGGGTTAGTCAGTTCGTTTTTATACCCGCAAAAGAAGTAGGACTAAAAAGCCCTTGATATTGCCTACATCGCCTATCAGATGAATGAATGTTTTAACTTCAACGCTGATTCAAGCGGTGCTGAACCTATCTTCGTATTCATAAGCGGCTTCAAACTCGTCGAGCAGATTTTATGTCTCGCTTTCTGCGTCTGAAAATTTGGTCTATGATCAATCTTTCGGGCCGGAAACCATACTTGTGTTGCAGAAAAATTTACGAATTTCGGTCAATACTTGCCGCATTAAGTAAGAAAGTCTCTCGATAGTTTTTCGGTTAGCCTTTTTTCGAATCCTGATTTTAACAGTTCAAATGTAAAAATGTTAGAAATTTGTCCAGTGGAACAGCGACCAATCCGAACCTTCGCTATAACAACATAAATAGAGAACCAATAAGTAGATAAGTTGCTAGCAAGCATGACGTCTCCCCCTAAACAGCTTGTCCTGATATCAACCAACCAACAAACAATTTTGCTCTCCCACGCAAGTAATTCCATTAACCTCAAAAATGGAAATAAAATTATTATCCAACAAAAGTATGCCATCGAAGTATTCCCAGCAAGCAATATGAGATATGAAATTTCAACAAAAATTAAATGAGTCACGGTCCCGCAATCAGCCAACACTCTAAATTACGACTAAATCATTTGATTTCCATGAATCTTAATTCGATACAATCTAAGTTCACCCACTATTTCTCCGAAAGATTCTACCTAATGACCTTATATCCACGTGGACCTGATTTTGTTTTCGTTTTCCTTCATTCATCTCTAATGTGTAGATACTTTTACATGTAACCTACTCTTCAACCATGAAAAGTAGATACTTTGCAAAATATCCTTTGAAGTTTATAAATCAAATACAAATCAAATAATAAAACGGACTTCCACAACATCCACATCTTCACATCCGCAGCCAGCCATCGACGACGTCGTCTCTGACACCATATCCAGCAAATTTCTACACACGCCATCCTTCCTGTGTGCGGGGGCGCCTCGCCGCGTCGCTCCTTTCGAAGATAATCCTAAAAGGAAAAAGATTATGCTTCCCTCATGTGTGCGCATATTTACCGTATCCCCTTTATCATTCAAATGTTCAAAGTAAATAAACCGAATAGCAAGTAGTAGTTTCAATGTTGTTATTTCGACGGCAAGTAGCAGCAAAGAGGTACACAGAAACCATATCTATCTCAATCCATATTCCAGCCAGACCATTCCATTGGCATGGCCAACCTTTGCCCAATGTATGATGGCGGAGCAAATATACTTAAAGTATCCATATCTCCTCCCTGACTCGACTATGTTGAAATGGATCAAGGGTTTCTGTATGATCTCACATCATACAAGAGGAGTATCTGTATCTAGATTGCAAAAAAATGTATCTATATATGTATCTACTTATCTTAACCTTGCCATAGCGCATACTTGTAGTTATGAATAATAAAAATACATTTTAAGTGTGTAGTAATCTCAAGAGAAGAGTTGCTTGCTTTTTCGAAAAAAAGATAACACGAAATTCAAACTTCCGCTCTACGGTAAAACACGAATCAAAATATTTTAATGAGATCCAGCTAAATTAACGAATACAGTGTTGTGTTAATTTTTTTTTTTTTTTAGCGAAAATAAGATACGATATGTATGGCTTGTTTGTTTAAGCTATCAGTTATCCCTCCTTCAGTTGGACTTAAATCTAGGCGACAGATATTTTGTAGTGCTTTAAGTTATCTTTATATTCCCAGGTGTTCTTGTCCCTTCCTATTGGGATACAGCTATTTTAGTGTGCAATACGAGTACATACGATGAACGACAACGTATCCGTATGTGTACGACGTGATGAGTAATATTCGATTTTCAAATGAACTTCATGGCATGCACTTCAAGTGCAAAGTATCACATTATACGCCATAAATTTTGCACAGATGTGTGCATGGAATAGGGCAACAATTGAAGTGTGAAATCTGATTATAGAGGGAGGGATGCTAAAATAAGATACATATTTGCATTATATACATAGATACATACATGGAAACGCACTTGAATTTATTTTTATTACAAAGTTATTTATATTTTGCTGTAGATAGATATTATTCTTTTTATCCTGGATGCAAATTCCGGTTGCAGGGGTAGCATAGTTTGTTCGCACTTGGTGGAGACTTAATTTCTTCTTCACTTTGAATTGATGAAGAAAGCATACAGAAAGGGTTTATAATTCTTTTATTTATAATTTTAGTTCCTTCTTAAATATTTAGAAAGTATCTTCAACAATTTAACATAATTTTATTTATTAACTCATCTCCACGTGGAAAACTAAGATAAAAATGGATGTCATGAGGATCACGGTTTAACTGATCCTCATGGAAGTTTGCACATACAAGGTGGCGCAAAAGTCATCACTCTATCGGAAGACGCTAGAATTTTTGCAAATGAAAATCCTTCTTTGATCTACTCATTTACATTTTTTTTTTTTCGAATAATTCGTTGGTTGGTATTGATTGATTTTCCGGTCGCGTCCGACACCAACTGGGCAAGCAGTACGACGTTTCACCGCACGGCTAAGTCGCCTTATGGGACAACACGAGATGCTGCCGTTGTCTGGCCGGCACCGGAGCAGCGGTGAGAAAATCTCAGCTGTTGCTGAAGATATTGCAAGGGACCCCAAAGTATTGACCCGATGGCACAATTGCCACACAATTGGGCATCAACACGCGGTCTTTACAGAAATTTTTGGTGAAAAACTTGAAGATGTTCCCTTACAAAGTGCAGACATCGGCTTTTAGATGTTGACCACTTAATCTAGCCTTATTTCTTTAAAATGACTACTGTGGACGTCGAGCTCTACAGAGCCATGCTGCTCAAGGACTATATCCTTCGTTAAATAAATTGGGCCTCGAGAAAATTTGGTTTAAACAGGATGGAGCAACGGCTCCGGGTCGCCCAATCCCTTTTAAAGTCACAAAGTCTATGTCTACAAGCCTCAGACTTTTGAAGGCCTCAAGGAAAATATACGTCAATAAGACGAAGACCTATCGCCGAGAGTCCTGGCAAGAGTGATGGAAAATGTCATAAATCGGGCCTGAATGGTCATCATTTCCGCTGGCGGCCGATATAAACCGAGAACATTTCCTTGATTTAATTGACATTAAATAAACATAATTCAAGAACAGAACTAATGTTTTTCATTCATAAATATGGTTGCAACCAAAGAGCAGCTTTTGCCCATTCATATGTTGATGCTGTCAAAAAAAAAAACGATGTAGTGAAAGTATTAAGTGGTTCTATATTAAGAACCAAAACTGCTCGAATTCACTATATGTTTGGTTTAGTTTCCAGAGGTGGCGTTGTGGTGAATTAAGCTTTAAGCTTAAGGCAATCTCCTATTTAATTTTTTTAGGTACAGCAACGCACGCCGGACAGTTATTACAGTATAATCTAACACATCCCAAAGCAGAGCTACGATCAGGAATAAATATTTTTGAAGTTATGATACCTTATTTTTTTAGATATGTTCCAGCTCATATTCAGAGCAGGAAGCTAAGTAGCTCTCTAGTACTTGTGGAAATTTTCATTAGAAACTATTTTGAGCTTATTCATATTGATAAAATCGTAGTGTTTCTTGCGAACATTTCGGAAACCTACACAAATAGTGGTTAAGTGCGTTGGATCACTCAACGAGAGGTCGTTGGTTCAAATCCCGACCTATACCACCTGAAAGTTATTATTCGCTGCCCCCCTCTTGGGAACGTCTGCCAAATATCCAAGAGTAAGAACTGTCATAAGAAGCTTTACAAAAACTATTTACCGTTCGGAATCGGCTTTCAACTGTAGGTCCCCCCTTCCATTCGTGTCTAAAAAATATATCTTCGCACAGACAGTGGTTGAAGAAGCTAGGCTTTGGGTCATGTATGGGCCATTTACGCCTAATATTTATTTTTTATTTATTTAAATAACTTCCGCCGGTATAGATGACTACCCAATAACCCCCAGATGAGCACACTTCCAGATCAAAGCCGCGTCCGAGATATGAAGGAAGAAGATATGCAAGCGGAGTTGTGGGCTTAGTCTAGTAAGGTTATAGGTAAGACTCTCAATCTTCTTCAGCTACTACGTTCGCTCTAGGAAACTTTTATATGCTACAATTCACCTGGGATTGAATTCGAAGGTTAATTCCTTGTGCAACTCTATGAGGTTAAGTTTTTGGTTTTTTTTTTGGATTAAAATTAGCTGTATGTACAGTGAGTCAAAAAAGTATTGGCACACTTGTATTTTCAAAGTTAATTTCGACATACCTTTCCATCAGATCAAGTAATCGGAAAAATAATGATACCATTTTGTGTAAGGAACATTTTATAATATATTTAAACCAAAAAAAAATTGATTTATTTTTTGGTTAGGTTGTAATATTAATTTAAACAAAAGAAATCACGAATTCATATCAAAAAAGTATTGACACACTTTTAAAAGAAGTATACATTTTTTTTTTTAAATAATTAATTATGAGCCCTTAATAGTTGGTCGGGCTTCCCTTGGCTTTAAGTACTGCTTCTAAGCGTCGAACGCATACTTCCCATTAAGTTGGAGGCTTCCTGAGTTGTAATATTTTCCCATTCTGTGGGTGAGGCTTCCATTAATGATGCGTTAGAGGTTCTATTGTATTTCCTTATATTTTTTTTCCAACAAGTGCCAAATATGCTCAATAGGATTCAAATCTGGTGACCGTGGCGGTATTTTTAGTTGCTTGCAATGGTAAATAAGCCATTCTTGGACCAGATATGAAGTGTGTTTCGGGTCATTATCGTGCTGAAACAACCAATGCTGATCCTTTAATACCAACTTCTCAACACTTGCGAATAGGTTTTCTTTTAAAATGTTCATGTAGGCCAACTTGTTCATTTTGTCGTCTATAAAAACTAAATTGCCCAGTCGAGATGCCGCGCCGTGTTTAATTGTTTTAGTGATGTTGTTTTCTTGTAGCTCTTTGTTGGGCTTTCACCATATGTTTTGTGAGCCATCTGAGCCTAAAAGGTTGAATTTTGACTCGCCGCTGAATACAACATTACTCCAAAATTTCTCCGGCTTATTAACGTGGAGTTTAGCGAACTCCAACCTCTTCATTTTGTTTACCACCGAAAGAAACTTTCTTCAAAAATAATCCGTGTGCCAATACTTTTTTGGCTCACTGTATGCTAAAAACTACTGTTTGAGAAAATGACCACACTTATTCGATGTCGCCAAAAACGCTGCGAAATATTTTTATAAATTTTTATAGCAATGCATGAAATACAGGGTTTTTCAACAGGGACGCTACAAAAGTAGAGCGACAGGGACAGCAAACGACGCCATATTTCTTGCCGCTCTTTTGACATTTCTCTTCAGTAAGGTTTGCCATTTCATGATGAACAGATATACGAGCCAACGACGAGTCGAAATTATTAAAATTTACTACCGAAATTCGGAGTCAGTAGCCTCAACGTTAAGACCGCTACGTTCAATTTATGGTCGTCATAATCGTCCTAGCAGATCAACAATTGAGCGTCTAGTGGAAAAAATTTAATCACAGGCACCGTATAAAATGTTTCCGTGCCAGTGAGACAAAGAAGTGCCCGTAGTGTAGAGAATATTGCTGCCGCTGTGTCTCTCAATGTGTCTCTCACTCGTCGTTCTCAAGCGTTGGCCTATCTTTTGCGAAAAGATCTTGGCCTACATCCTTACAAGATTAAATTGACGCAAGAACTGAAGCCGCTTGACCACCAGAAGCGTCGTATGTTTGTGAATTGGGCTGAGCAACAACTTGAAAATGATTCGGATTTTCATCGAAAAATCATCTTCAGCGATGAGGCCCATTTCTGGCTGAATGGCTTCGTCAATAAAAAAAATATGCGGTATTGGTCAGGCAGCAATCCACACGTACTCCATGAGTCATCATTGCATCCCGAAAAAATTACGGTTTGGTGTGGTTTATGGGCCCGCGGCGTCATTGGGCCGTACTTTTTCCGTGATGATTGGTGTGGTTTATGGGCCGGCGGCGTCATTGGGCCATACTTCTTCCGTGATAATCAAGCCCGGCACGTTACTGTGAATGGGAATCGCTACCGTTCAATGATAACCGAAATATTTTGGATGATATGGACTTGGAAGACATGTGGTTCCAATAGGACGACGCCACACAGCGAATGTCACAATCAATTTATTGGAAACCAAGTTTGGAGAACGTGTTATCTCACGAAATGGTACAGTCGCTTGGCCGCCTCGGTCGTGCGATTTGACGCCGTTAGACTCTTTCCTGTGGGGCTACGTCAAGTCTATGGTCTATGCCAACAAGCCAGCGACGATTGATGAACTTCGTACGAATATCGAACGTAAAATTGCAGCAGTATCGGCCGATTTATGCTTGAAAACCGTCGAAAATTGGGTTCAGCGTCTGGACTTCTGCAAGCGTGCCTGTTGTGGCCATGCAAAACAAATCGAGTTCCATACATAATGGCATCGAACGTACTTTCACAGGAATAAAGAATTTCATTGATATCCAAAACCGTTTTTGTTTTATTTAAAAAAAAAACTTTTGTAGCGCTCTTATTGAAAAACCCGATAGTTCATCTTCTCATGACATCAGCATTTCGTAACAGAAAAATTGAAATTCCAAGTACACGGGTCGAGGATTAAATTGGATCTTGATAATTGAAATTTTTTATACATTTGCATTTTGTTTTTTTTTTTGCCTGATGAATGAGTCAATTTCCAAATAAGATATGTCACTTATATTGTTTTATCAACACTTAGTTCATGGAAATTTTGCAAATTCCAAGATAACTAAATAAATAAATTCAGGCCAAAAATTATTAAAATTAAAATTTAATGCAAATAAATGAAGTAAATAATTACCGAGAAATGGCATTCTTTGTTTATTTAATTCTATTTATGGAAATTGCACTATCACATCCACTGCACTGTTGATCAGCAGTTTTGCAGTTGGTGGAAACACTCACTGACAGTTTTATTGACTTTTCTATTGCCTTTTGGACTTCAAACACAAAGAGTCGGTAACGAAAATTAAAAAAAAAAAAAATATATATACGCCCGAAACAATAATATCTATATTTAATTTTTACCACATTCCTCCAGACAGACATCACATCATTTTATCATCATTATAATGCCACCAACAAGCCACGGCGAGCAAAATTACTCACTTGGGAGAACAAACAAAAAAAAATCAAAGCAAACCTACGCGGCTTTGCTTACCCCCAAAGTTTGTACTAAGCAAATTGATGATGATTTAAGATGAAACCCACCGAAAATGCCTTATTCAATATTTCACTGAGCTACTTTTAAATTCGAAACAAAAAAAAAAAAAACACCAAGGTAATCTCATCGCTAATGATCTCCAAGTTAAACAAATTCACTTGAGTGTGATCTGAGAAAATCCTTGGAGAACGACAGAGGACGAGGAGGTTAACATTTATTCCATCCATGAATGTCGTCACTTGACTCGTGGCCTGTTTCAAATGGAAGTTAAGTACAAGCCTCCCACTGTGTCTCTGTCATAGAGTCCTTGTCGTTATGTTTTCCTGGTATTCAAGTATAACGATAACACCAAAATTACCATCCGCCCCAAAGCCGCCTTAAATTGTGTATTTTTACCGGAAAATCCAGCAGCAGTATCTATCTGTCTTAGGATAAAATGGAAGGTTACGTGTACACATTTCTTATATCTCATTTATGTTAAAAATAGAGATTTCGTTATTGCAAAGGAGGAGAAGACTAGATAAAAATATGTTGTTTTTGTGCAAAATACGAGGGAAGGCGTAAGTCTATCTTTAAAAAGAGAATACTTAGGAATTCACTTTCACGAAACTGGAAGCCAATTTGAAATGAATTCAACCATTTTTCTTTCAATCAGTCATGAAGACAAAAAAAACAATTGGATTTTCTTTTGCAACTTTACAGAGAAAATTTCAAATACTTATCCAACCCTAATCCTTTCCGGACCTAAGAGTATACCTTTTACATTTTTGCAGGAGAGGATAAATAAAAAAAAAAGCAAAAAGAATCTTCCAAAAGTAGATGATTGTAACGTGCGTTCTGTTAAATGTTTCCAAAAGCTGCAAATGCCTAGAAACAATGACAATGCGCGTAGGGGCGTAAGAATGTAAGAACGTTGAGTGGTGTACTTCTAAGAATAATATTCATATATGTGGGCAGCAGTGGGGGGTTGGAAGTGCTATGGTTAAGCAAAGGAATAAAAAAAAAAAACCGAGAAATACCTACCATATGTGTGGAGTGCAGGAGGCTCTCTTGTGGATGGGTGGATTGTTCACAGAGGAACAATAGAGAATTTCAAGAATGAAACTCATCAGGTTGTTGATACGACGAGGATGGTTGGTTGCGTTTTACTCTAAACACACACACTCCAAAACAGTAGGTGGTGATAATTTTGCGAAACAGAACTAGTCTGGCTGAATGAGGTCGAATGTTAACAACATGAAGAACAAAAACTAAACTGACGGCTGTGGGCTGGGTTAGTATAGGAGGAGTATAGGGGGTGAGTTCTAAAACGTTTGTTCTTTAAAAGTAACTTTAAGCTATGAGCTGAGAACTTGAGAAAATATTGAATAAAGAGGTGGGAAATATATTGTGTAAAATGTAGTGAAAGTGTAGACAGTTTTAGTTATTACAGATGGGGACAGATGGGAGATCACAGTGAACAGATGGCACATAACAGATGAAGTATGACAGATGACGTATGACAGATGACGTATAATAGAATACAGAATACAGAGGACAGAGGACAGAGGACAGAGGACAGAGGACAGAGGACAGAGGACAGAGGACAGAGGACAGAGGACAGAGGACAGAGGATTCGGCTTATCCACATCGTCTAACGACGTTACATAACCCCACAAGAAATAATCAAGAGGCGGTTATTTGCATGATGTTGGCGGCCAACTCACAGAGCCATTTCGAGAGATAAGCTGCTCACCAAATTCTTCCTTCAATATTTCCATTGTTTCACGAGCTGTGTGGCATGTGGCACCGTCTTGATGAAACCACATGTCAACCAAGTACAACTCAGCCAACTGGGGTAAAACAAATGGCGTATCATAGCTCGATATCGTCCACCGTTGACGGTAACGTTTCTTTCACGGTCGTATTTAAAGGACCGAAATGGACCGATGATGCCACCAGCCCATAAACCACACAAAACTTTCGGGATGCATCGGTAATTCTTGTATGGCATGTGGCTGTTCATCACTCCAGATGCGACAGTTTTGCTTATTTACGTATCCGTTGAGCCAGAAATGAGCCTCGAAATGAGCTTTCGATAAAACAGCGGATTTTAACATTTTTCACAGAGCACGAATTTTAATAATAAAATTCAATAATTTGCAATCGTTGTTCGTTTGTAAGTTTTTCCATGAGTAAATGGCAGAGTATACTGAAAACTTTTCACTTTGACAGATGACGTTTGGACGCCATTACTAACCAGTGTTGCCAACCTGAAAAACTGAACTCTTAAAAAATTCACCCTTTAGTTCCAGTTTTTTTTATTGTTAGCGCAGTTAAATAACTAGCTTATAGCACACTCATTTTCCTCAAAAGCTCCAACAATTTCGAGCTCAGCATACATGGGACGTAGTCTGATTTATAAAATATTTTCAGTTTTTCTTAAAAAAAAAACAGAAATAGAAAAAACCGGCTCTAGGAAATAAAGCCCCAAAATAAAAATGAAATTAGGTCGCAAAAATATAAACACGAAACAACAACAATTTTTTTTTCTTAAAATTGGATTTAGTTAGTTTTGCTGTTCGATTTGTAATACGCGCGAGGTTGGCTATATGGAAACTTTGTTTAAATCCAATAAATCTTTGCATATACCCAAACTCGCTCCTACTCCAAATCTAACAGTGAAACCAAGCAGGAAACCATGCCCCCCCCCCCCTTAATCCATTAGTCGATTTCTAATAATTGAAATAATATAAATAACTTTATGTCATCATGAAATAAAGACCTATAAAAAAAGGCCCCAACTTTTTTCATTTTTATTTTTGGGCTTTATTTCTTGGGGCCTTATTTCCTAGAGCCGAAAAAAGCTACCCAGTTTTTTTCAAACATATTACAACACTCAATAAAATAGTTCAAAAGAACGAATAAGCAACTTCCAGGCTCATCCTAAGCTTCAGCTTTAATGGAAATGTTTGCCAGCACAAATACCTTTTCCATCCCCAAAAGATTATTCCATTAGGAAATTCGAAGTGTATCAACAGAAAATAGTCTTCAATATCAAGAAATATCCATCGGACCACACCATGGATCTATAATCGGGGTTTTCGCACCACAACCATTTCACTTACGACGACAACAACCAGGATCTAGATTTGGATTATATCGAAAACTTAATTGCTTTCGAGACAAAAGGTAAACGCCATCACTTGAAGATAATGTTGATTTAAAAGATTTCCTTTAACCTAAAATTGAATCCATTCACAGCCGTTCAAGTGTATTCCACTTTCCAATTGCTGTGAGACCACAACTTAATCCTTTCATTCAACGGAGCCAGCACCCACGTTCCGCCGGCCGTTCAAATGTAATTACGAATGACGTAAACATTAATTAGAAACTTCCAACTCGGTTTATTGTATCGTCGTCTGTGGCACAAGTGCCTCCAATAATAATCAACAAACTTTAAAATCCTGCAAATGAGTGGTGTATGCTGCTGGCAAGGACACAGTATGCTAAGATTCTAAGGATAGTTATTTATTCATTCATCATCAGTGTCAATGTCCCCATTCTCTATGGTGTCCGATCCGAATAATGGACAAGCACTCCTGCGGTTGAAAGAAAATAAGCTCTCTTTTCATGCTCACATGCCAGCACTTTTCGAACCGAGACGCGATAGAGAATGAAGAATAAAATGCAAGCACTCTTAAGTGATACAGATTCCATGCACCAAGGATATGGCCTTTTGAATAGAAAAGCACAAAACAACATGTATATGGTCATTTCTTGTTATCTTCTCGACGAGGACTAAACAAGTAGAGGGAGAGAAACTTGTTTTCATTTTTTACATTTTTTTTTGAAGGAAATCATTTCCAGAAGGACAAGACCCAACCAAGCAACCAAGCCATGCCATGATTTCCTTCTTATCATGTCCTGCAGACGAGACTTACTTTTCATGAATAGGACCTCACCGAATGAATGCATAACGATTCTTCCTTCCATCTCTCCATCTCCATTTCGCCTTGCATTATTTTTTATTTTACATATTTCTTCTTTTCTGTTTTTTTTGTGTTTCGTTTTTTTTTTCGAAATTTCATTTCGAACAATATGAAAACTCGTTAAACTTCACAGACACTGGTGTGGGCGGGAATGAAACGAACCGCAAGCATCACATCCACCGCCATTGTGATAATAATCGCGTATTTTTTTTCCTGTTTTGTGTCGAGGAATTGAATTCTCATCACTGGCCCGGCACAATATCATCATTCACGAGGACCGGTCCCCGTCCGGTGTTATCCCCAATTCCATTTGATTTATCCTAGTCGCCACTCTTTGTAGGAGAAGATACGAGAAATTAACTATTCATGTCAGGAATGATGCCCCTCTGATGTTGTTAGCGCGCCAGCTACTGGGTGTTGATATTCAACACTGGATAGGGTTCCGCGTCATCTTGGATTTAACGTCCTTTTCTAAGCCAATGAATGGCTCTTCATTACTGATGAATGTGAATAGATAATGTGAATTTGAATTTAGATTTCTGCTTGGAATAACATTGTTTGCGTTTTGTTTCTGCGTAAACTGCCCGCGGATATAATTTTCAATATTTTCAGTATAAACAGGATTTACTGAATTATGAAATTGGTAAGAATTGAAAAAGTGAAAATTGTTTGTACAAAAGAGAGCGGCGGTCGGTCGGGGATAAATAATATTTTTTAATATTAAATTTATTTGTTTCGATTTTTGAGGATACAAATTTATTCAAAAATATTATAAACGTCGCAATCAAGGTGTCCTTTCAAAAGCGCTGGTTTTTTAATAGACCCGGCGTCACATTCCTCCCTTTGTCTCGTATATTTTTTGGAGCTAATGAAGAGGCTTAGTATGGCACTAAGACTATGCTTTTAGGGTCGAGAAGTGTCTAAAGAGCTTTAACTTTAGTTTTAGTCATGACCTCCCGCATAGTACCAGGCTGGTGTGCAACTGTCTTCTCCAGGTAGGTCGCTTGCTTCCTGCAAATTACATCCTGGTAAGCACAATTGTCGCTTAAGCGCCGTTTTGTTACCACTCCTCTCGACGACCATGAATCCGTAAGTCAGAATTAGACGTACACAGATGTGTGGGGCCAGAGAACCGTTTTAGGTTGAAGCTCCCACTTTTTACCAAAAGTTTTACTACAGGCATAAGAGGCTACACTTGCTTTTCGCACCCGTTGTTCGATGTATGTCTTCTTATTAAGTTTACAGTCTAAAGTGACGCCTTAGTCCTTTTCACTAGAGGATAAGGATGGGTACGGGCTGTTTAGACGAGAATATCTGAAGGTTGGTCTTACTTGGATTTACGTTCAGGATGATTTCACTTGTCACGTCAGGAAACATTCCCGCTACTAGCACAACCAGGTCTTTCACTTTATTTCTTTCACAGTCTCAAGAGAATTTTCAGAACCATAATCCATAAGAACTGTTACCTAGTTTAGCTTTAATGATATGTTGAGAAAATACAGCTGACTTCGAACTCTTTAGTGATATCTCCTTCGATGTCCAAGAAGGTAGCTAGCGTATAGTTTCAGTAATTTAATGACCTCTCAATGGATCGCCCTACTTCATGAAGAACTGTATTCATTGACTTGCCTTTAGGGTAGGCGTATTAGGATTTAGACATGGGGAACCTAACTTAAGATTTATGGGGCATCTTTCGATCTGTAGAAATTATGTTGCCCGTCGAATTAGACACTAAGACTAAGGCGTATGCCAACGGCTGCCAAGGAAGTCTACTTAGGACTCACATTTTTCCTACTTTTAAATATGAGGTTTAGCTTCGCAACCTCTATCGATATCCTAACAGCGGTAGAGGAAGTAATTTTGGGGACTGCTAATGCCTTATTAGTAATCTGCTTTGATCAGCAACGCCAGTTGGCATACCATGCGTACTGCAGTTGTAGTTACATACAACAACTGTGGTTCTATCTTCAAATAATTTGAATATTTTGATGCCAAAATAATACAGAGTTGCTTTACCGAACCAAGAGCTGGAAGGAAATCATTTGAGACGAGCGCTAAAAGCACAAAGTCCACCTTTTGTAGAACCCCGAGTCGTGATATCAACAATGTTCAATTGAAACTGAGGAATCCAAACCTTTTTCTTTTTCATTTTTAACTATGAATTCTGCCAAAAAAACACAAACTCAAACTTTCAAAGAACCGTTCCAACATGCACGATTGTTTACGGCTGGTAGTCAAAAGAACAGTCAAACAATTTTTCGTAGATTTAAAATTCCCCTTCCTTCCATTCTGAAGGTCACTAGTGTGCGATGACATCAATCGCAAGAGCATCCATAAACGTAGCAGCTACCTGCCATACTCTCTGTGGATTCCTCACCCCTCAACCCTCAACCCCTCACCTGCTTCAAATTCGACAATTCCTAATTAAACTTTCTACATCCATTTTGGGTGACCTTCTGCATTTCTTCGTTCAAATCAAATGTTATCTTCTCGGTGTGTAGCTAATTTTTGCGTTCACAAAAATATAAAACTCAATTAAAATTTTTATGCAGCGCACAGCCGCACAGAAGAACGTGATCTGCATTCCAAAACATACCCGTATCGGGCTGAGATCATATAACCGACAAATTTATGAAAAGCCCGCTCAATCGATTACTCACATTTTTCGTCAGACACATTACTCTTCTGTTTGGTTTTTGTAGTTGTGTTGGTGCCAATTTCCCCACCCTTTAGAATCCAAAGAACTTTCATAATACCATTAGACAAGTCAATAGGCAAAAAAAGGAAACGAAAATAGTTCCAAAGATGGTATCTCTACCAAGAAGAAAGTATTGGAAGAAAAAAAAAATTTTTATAAAAACTGCAATGCAACGTTAGAGCCAATTTCCGGTTTCCAACGTTCTTCATAGCATGATTTACGAGTACCTAGACGTATACAGGGTACAATCCCTGCCACCCCTTCAATTTTGAAATGTGTGTCAGGAATTGAGTTCAGGTGTAGTGGAGGTTGGGTTTTGCAGTTCATAATAAATGTTTTTCTTTTTAGCAGCAGCAAAGGGGGTTGTGAAAAAATTGGAAAATAACGAATCGATCATCGATTTGAATTTAAAATGAAATAACTAAAAAGAATTGTTTGCTTTTCAATTGGAAAATGCATTGGTAAAGAACATCGCGATAGTGTCATGGACGTGAGTCATCTAGAATGGCGTAAGCTTGGCAGTGATGCCAATTACGGCTGAAGTGCCAGTTGCAATATGAGAATCAAAACAAACAACAACTCTGCCTTAAAAAAAAAAACATAAACAACAAGGATATCTTTCTCAAAGCACTTTAAAATGTATTATGTTTCCAAAATTCATGTTGAAATACATTTATTGAAGTAAGAAAGAGAAATACATCAACCTCAATTTAAAGACTAAAAGTTTTACAATAACAACCTGGTGGAGATCCGACGAAGAATTGCCCTAGGAAACCGCTGCTACTTCGGTTTGGCCAAACAAATGGGTTCAAAAATCCTAACTAGAAGGACAAAGCTGTACGGGGCCGAGTGCTGGGCGATAAGCAGGAAAGGAGAGCTAATACTGGGTGGATATTTGGTCCTGTGTGCGAGGAGGGCGAATGGAGGAGAAGATACAATCGCGAACTTTAGATGTGGATGTCGTCCAAATAGCCAAAACTAGTCGAATACATTGGAATCCCAGCCCCAAGTTCGAGACAACAGGAAAGACTGAACCTACGTTGCAAGGACCAAACCGTCGCGGATGCCAAAGCGCTTAGTCTGGAAAACTGGAAGCAGTGTGCCCGCGATCGCAGAGGCTGGAAAGCTGCCGTGTCTCAGGCAGGGACTCTTCACATACCGAGCAACGAGACGGAGTCTTCCAGCTCAAGGAGATCGAAGAGTCCGGTGACCGAAACAACATCCGGAAGTTCTATAAGAAAGCCAAGCAACTGGCTGCTGGCTTTAAGACCGGAACACAGGCTCTTCGTAACAGCGATGGAAACCTACTCACCGACGCGCAGGGAATAGTAGATGTATTTAAGCAGCATTTCCAGCAGCTGCTAAATGGACAACATGTAGAGAGAGTGATGGGACAAGAAGAGAACCCGCGTCCAGCCAATGAAGAATCAGTCCCTCCGCCCAGTATAGACGAGGTTGGCTTAGTTATAAAAAAAGCTAAAGAACAACTAGGAAGCCGGCTCTAATGGTCTACCTGCAGAGCTTTTCAAATACGGAGGTATTTCCTCAACCAAGTTTGGGTGGAGGAAAGCATGCCCGATGACTGGACCATCAGCTCCATATGTCACATCTACAAGAAAGGCCATCCTATGTCTTGCAAGAATTATCGAGGCATATCCCTGCTTAATGTCGCATATAAGATCCTATCCAACGTACTGTGTGAAGGTCTCAAACCTTTCTGCAGCACACTAAACGGCACGTACCAGTGTGGCTTCCGGCCCGGCAGATCAACTGTAGACCAAATCTTCACACTAAGGCAAATCCTGCAAAAGACCAACGAGTTTCAAGTCGAGACACACCATCTCTTCATCGACTTTAAAGCCGCATATGACAGCATTCATCATTGGAATCCCAGCCCTCAGGTTCGATACGACAAGGAAGACCGAACCTTCGTTTCAAAGACCAAACCGTCGCGGACGCCAGAGCGCTTGGTCTGGACAAATCAGTGGATGCTACCCAACAACTGGAAGCAGCGTGCACGGGATCGCAGAGGATGGAAGGCTGCCGTGTCTCAGGCAGGGACTCTTCACGGGTCAGGAGCCCGATAAGTAAGTTAAGTAAGTTGATTAGTAACATTTCTCAACATTTCTCACTCGTACATCAAGTCCAAGAACAGTTTCAATTTCACATCATAGTCAACAGTTAGTTTTTAGATCGTAGTTAAGTTCTGGAAGAGGATTATTTAAGATCACGTAAGATCCTGAAAAAAGAAGAGATTGGGAAAGAGCTAAATTAAACCGTTTAACGGTCCACTGTGAAACCGCATAAGGTTTTTTTTTATACTGTCCATGTTAATTTTTAGACTTGTCGTAGCCGTTTTCAATCGGCATACTAGGGAGATCTAGGTTTCTCCGCTGGTTGTGAATTAGAAAATGCGAGTGGGTAACCGAGAAAGGGGCAGGAAAACGATGTTATTGAAGCAATCAAACCTCGAAACTACGAAGGAAAAAAGAGTGCATACGATCTGATACCAAACCAAACCTCAAATTATTTCTCGTCTTGGAGCTTAGTCTGATGGGAAGAATGATGCAATCAAACTTGGTGCTTTGAAATGCCTAACCACTGTCGGATAAGTCTACACCAACCATTTGGACTTAGTGATGGTGGTTTGTTGATGCAACAAAAAGTATCGGTCCTCTCTGCTTACAGACATTGAATGTCTAGTGCCTTGTTTGGCTAGTTCATCCGCTCTGCAGTTGTCAGAAATTTGGGGAACCCAGCACAGGGAGATTTCGCACCGACCCATCCCTGTATAGATACATCTAAAGCATTCCGTATTTTATTCTGTTGGGTAGCATCTTCTGATTTGCGATAGTTTGGTCATCTAACAGCTTCCGGAAGGCCAAGACTCCCCTATCTAGCAACTATCGTTGAAGTGGAAATTTCCGTTTTTCCAATTATCTACGTGAAAGAAGTGGCAACACTGTTCCTCGATTGCAAATTATTCAGAGAAGCAAATGTAAAGCAAGCAGACGTTGTCTTGCCACATTCTGTTCGCTTTTCTTATACCAAACCAATGCGCTCTCTCCTTGCAGTATTCATTCTGCATCTTGTCTAGTATTACCATTCCGTACGAAGAACTGATCAATAAGGAAAACCGTATATAGTATATAGATATATGCGGTTTTGGTGTATAGGTATGGCTTTTTGGTTCGGCGAGGAAATGAGGTTAAACCGCTTGAATTTCATTTCGTTGCCGTTTATGGGTTGACACCTATCGACGACAGTGAATGCAGTTCGTACTTGCGCTGCATTCACCCGGCAATCAATGGTATCGTTCAATCAGTCGCAGACCAGAACAGACCAGCCAGCAGGCACCATCGCCACCAGAATAGTGTGGTAGTACAGTAGCAGCCAAAGCGACAGCAGCAGCAATGCGGTATCCATCCATCTCGGTTCGGTGGCTATTGGATGAGATTAATTAATACAATCGCTAAACGGACCTGAATTGATGCGGCTCATCACTTCGATGCTGATGCTGATGATGGAGATAATTATCTCGGTAATGATGATACATATGCCAGCCTGGAAAACGTGATGCGATATCTCTCCGCCGAACAATAACTAACGATATCTTTTGCTTGTGGTTGAGGAGCATACCAGCTGGCGGCGGCGGCGGCTGCTGGGTGATGCCAACCGGCTATGACAGCTCAGCTGCAACCGGTTGACAATTGAATTTCCCATCAGCAGCCGTCAGCACAGCATCGGTACAGATCTGGAATAACTACTTGACGTGCCTCCTAATTGGGAAAGCTATTTTTGAGCGACGACGACGCAAACGGTGCAAAAAAAAATTTAATATTTACGTGTATATCCATCCCCGTTAGCGGAAGAGTTCAACTTAAACATGAACCAACAAATCGAGGGAGGAAGAACTGAAGGAAATGAGAAAATTTAATGTTTGCTCGACGTCCAGCTGTGTGGCGAAAAGAAATTGGTTGCAACCCTTCTTCCCTTAAGTCAGAAGGAAGGAATTGTCTTTGTTGGTTTTGTTGTTTTTTTTTTTTTCTATTATGAAACATTCAAACGGTACAGATGGTGACATTTATATGTACGTAAGAGGACATTAGTATGGCGCCCACCCCTCCGTTCAGAGTAAAGGAAAATTTACTTTAAATTGCACAGGTCCAACGTACACAAGGAACGTCTAAGGAAACGAAGATGTCTCCGACTCTGTAGTCATCTCTTCGATATTTCTTTCCTCGTTTTCTTTTTTTTTCAGTCACGAGATAAAATATGAGATGATGATGTCTGATGATGATAAATGGAAGACAGGTGAGAGGATGTCTGCTGTGTTGTGCAAACGGAGGATGGATATGAATATGCAGGAAACAGGGTGGTGGTAGGTACCTTCCTTAGTCATTGTCGTCGTTGAGTGGGTCTCACCTGTTTTGATTTTAAATATTTGCTTTCAATTTGTAATATGAAATGTGTCCTTGCCTCGGAGAAATCGAATCGGTGCAAGGGTACAAGCAGAAGCTGGAGATGCACAATTTTATTATTGCGACTGGAAATTAAACATCAGACAACAGGGTAGGAGGATGAATGAATTTATTGGGTGTACATACCCCCATGGCGGGATTTTGTCGTTTTCGAATAATTTTCATTGTCAAACAAGGATATCCTGACCCGATTGTTATGGAATAAATTTTAATTTAATAATTTAATACTGTTGGGTAGGCTATCGATAAATATCATGTGAAACATGATCCCCAGCTTGTTCATTTTCTCAGAGGACACTGGACAGTAGAAAAGTGCTGGTAGACGACAAGAAACTGATTCCAAAATAAACGTTCACTTTAAATTGGATTTGAATGGATAGGTATAGTCCCACACCGAGACGTATGAATCTCAGTTCATAAGTTTTAGTTGCAGATTTTGAAATCAGTTCCAGTGAAATTAATTATCCAAAATTTCATATTAAATGGGCAAGAACTTTGTATAGGTGAACTGTTAAGAAGGACATACACGTTTTATATACAAATTCATCATTCTCCTTAACAGCAAGTTTGAGATCTTGTCTACCATATTTTGCGAGAACCTAGGTAGGTAGGTTGTTGGACCATCAGTTGAGTCCATTTTGTACGCAGATGGACACAATGAACCTTTCCTCGAAATTAGAAACACCTGGTGATAGACCAAGGAGAAAAGACCGCTGGTATGTGCTCAAAGTAACGCTCTCTTAGAACCAACCCAATTTGTACACAAATCTGAGTAGGTTTTTTAGCTCTTATTTGCCCACAATCCTCCAGCTCATCTTAAAAGTATCTGCCGAGGGTTTACTACCCTTATGCTATTTAAGGCTGGGCATTCGCATAGCAGGTAACGAACAGACTCTATTCTTCAACGTCCCTGCAGCTTCTGCAGTGGTCGTTGTGCAGTATGTCCAACCGTTCCGCATGTAGACCCACAGCGCAGTTACCCGCAAGGACTCCCGTAAGTACTCGGATATCCTTGCGGTTTAACCCGACTATGAATTTTGATCTCATTTTGCTGGCAGCTGGCCATAGCTCTTTTACGTGTATGACTGCACGTATCGAGTTGTGTCCAACGCAGATTAACTCTACTCAAGGACTCGTATTCGATTTTACGTGCGATGGTAATAAGCGGTGTTCTTACTGATTCAAGTGCCAGTGATGCATACATTTCTGACCCTGATCTTGCAAGCTTATCCGCTTCTTCGTTTCCCGGAATATCAGCGTGCCCTGGCACTCAGCACAGGGTTACTGTGTTGAGAGATGACAATTCGTCTAACGACTTTCTTCATTGGCTCACAGCTCTTCAATGATTTTATGGCTGTTATGGCCGCTTGACTGTCCGAGTAGATGGTGATCGTCCTGTTGGCAATACAGTGCCTTTTCAGTTCGGCTACAGCTTGGATAATGGCAGCCATCTCCGCTATAAACGCTACAGTCGTCGTTTATTCTAAAGGATTTGCTTAATCCTAGGGATTCACAGAAGATGCCTGATTGCAAGAACCTAAAATCATATGCCAACGATCTGATTGGACCCTATCAGAGGTTTAAGGCCCGACAAGTCCACAATTGAAATAGAGAAAAGAAGGAAGGAAGTCAAGATCGCTACTTAAAACCTTTTTATTGATTTTCAAGCCGCGTCGATTTTCTAAGGAGATGAGCCATATTAATTTTTGAGATTTGAAAAATTGAGCAAATCTTTCAAACGTCTTGTTCAATAATAGTAATAAAAGGTTAAAAGAACAATTCATGGCATTTAATTTTTGAAAATGATATCATGTAAATGTTGGCCACGACTACGTGTGGTCCATTCGGAAGGTCCGACTGGTATCTAGCGAATAACACGAGTAATGTTGGCTTCCACAGCGTCAAGCATAGCTGGCTTATTCCTGAACACCCGAGACTTTACATTTCCTCAGAGAAAATAGTCCAAAGGTGTGATATCGCACGATCTAGGCGGCCAATTTACCGTAACAAAAGGTGAAATTAAGTGCTCACTAAAATGATTTATGTCGCCTTGTTGAAACCAGAGCTCACCGAGACTATGAGCTTGAACCACATAGTCCGTTTAACTGAATGGTAACATTCTGATTTGCCTTATTTTTGCATAAATCTGCCCCAATGATTCCACCAGCCCATAAAGCATACCACACCGTTGTTTTTAATGGATGTAATGTTAGCTCTTGGTACACTCCGGGTTGCTCATCGGCAATTTTGCGAATGGTATTGGCAATAGTGATTTCAGTAGGTCGTTGTTGTGGTGTGAGTCTTTACATGATGACTTGTCAAACGATACTGAACAAAAATGACAAAGCAGTTTGATAGGGGTCACGCGTGAACTGTCAAAAAAAGCCTATTGAAAATCAAACCTTACTATTACTTGCAAATACTTGAAAAGAGACACCGCACATCGAAGAATCGCCCAGAAAGTCACAATCAACAGCAATAATATTGAGGTAGTAAGAGTCTTTGCCTTCGTCTACATCTGCTGGAGGATGGACTCTTTTTAAAGCAGATGAAGACATCGTTTTTAAGATATTTGTTCCCGTTCGCGTTGCAGGGTTTTGGAATAGACGATTACGCGACAAACTTTGGGAGCTGTGCGGCAACATCAACCTGGTCTCATTAACCACTTGCGGTGGCTGAGATATGTAGAGATGAGGAGCACCAACTCTCAAGCCCGCATAATCTTCGACTCCAATCCGGAGAGACAACGTTAAGAAAGGCTTTACGTGACATGCACAAGTGGAAGAAGCAGTTAGTCAAAGACAGCGCTAATTGGTTGAGGTTCAGGTCCAACCATAAATCGAACAATTGTTCGCAACACCCCTTGAACTACATGTAAATAAGTGGTCCACCGATTTTACCTTATTTTATGTGTTACAATTCCCCCACAGTTACCAGGTCATTACGTTTAATTTAATCTGCCCATTCCCGGTCCTAAATGAGGCATTTTCGTCATAACAATACCAAAACAATGATTTTCGAAGAAACCAAATATTCAATCTTATCGCACAAAGCGTTACAAAATGTCTTGCTATCCATTGCCAACCGATACCTAATGGCTTACCTTTATCTCGAAACACTTAATCTGAAAGTAACTCCTAAAAGCAAAAACCAATCTCATTTCCTCATCTTGTAAAAACTGCAAAAAAAAAAAATATTTCCTCAACAACGCCAAAAAAAAAAAAACTTTTATCAGCAACTGTTCGGTTACTTTATCAAAAGGGTACAATCTAAGCCCTTAATGCATCTCTCTCTCTCTCTCACTCTTTCCCCACCATCTATCCCAAGTCTGAGAACGAAATCATGCGAAAAGGGATTGCCTAGGAAATCATGTAAGCCAGCAACATGCAAATCCTCCATAGTAGAAAGCAGGCCAACAGGAAGAACCCAGGACTAGATACTTCACTCAAGGTCTGCCTTTCATGTTTTCTTGAATTTCTTCTTTGGCCTCACCTTTTTCTTTGTTTCTGCTCCTATCTCTGTCATTTTCCATAACCATTCTTGTGATTGAATAAAGCAAAGGTAAAACGAGAAACAAAAGGTGAACTGGGAACGATCCTTGTCGTAAGGGTTGCGGCGTGACAGTCAAATGAACAAAAATCAAATTCCTTTTCAATTTAACCAGCAAAAAAAAAAGGAAGCAACTTTAGATGGGATTTATGGTGCTAATCGAACATGAAACACGGGACAACGAATTTGTACTTGGAAAATGAAACACACCGACATCTGTGGAAAAAGTTTAACTATAGCAAATAGCAACAATTCATTGAAAACTACACGAGTTCGCTAGACTTTCATGTGGAAAACAAAAAAGAAGGAAATACGAGTCCTTAACGGAACGCCTCTCAGTTAATCACCATTGAAAACGAATTAATCAAACTTTTCATTCACAAGCAGTAGGTATGTAGGTGGTAGGTACCTAACACGTTCGGGCACTTTCCGACGGCTAAACAGGATGCGGACATATTTTCATTCGCCACTCGAAATTCCTTCGTGTATTGCTGGCGCAATTACGAGAATATGCGTGTGCCTGGCAAATTCATCGGTAATTAGATCGCAAATTTCAAATTCAGCTGGGCCAAATGGAATGTGTGTTCTCGACTGAACTTCATTTACCCGCTGAGGTAGGTGGACGGTCGGTCCTGGTCGGTGGTGGCGGTTACAACCTGCTTTTTGGTGTGGGCAAAGGCTACATTTAGACACACAAACCGCCATAAAATGTTGCTATTTTTTTTCCGCTTTTTTTTCTGCGCAATTTTGCTGAATCCTTTCGCCCGCTTTATGATGATGAGATGAGATGGCTACTTCGGGCAACTATACTACCCAGTTAAAGTGGTAATTATTCAGATCATTTGGAATTGATTGACTTTAATGAAATGAAAACTTTAGACAAAGGCAAAGTCTTGTGCAGGGAATTAGTAAGGATTTATTTTTCTTCTTCGCTTTTGTTTTGGACTTTTTCTTTTCTTACTTTCAGTATATAGAGGGCGGCGTGTGATTTAACTTTACGGCTTCAGTTTTCGGAATGAAGTCACAAAGAAAGGGCGGTGTTGTACTAAGCTGGTCTGCTAATGGTAGTGAAGTGGTGGCGTGTGTCCTTCTTTAGTCTTGTATTATAAGGAAGGGAATGTCAACATTTTTAAGGAATAATAATTGGGCATTCGTGTTTTTGATGCGAGGGTTGATTTTCAATTAAAACAAGAGAACTTTAGGAGTGGTTTAATTGAATGGTGTTGGCATTAAGTTAGGTAGTGAGTTTGAGATCTGGTGTGTTAGTGGCACTACAAGGAGGTTTTAGGAACTACTTTGATGAATTAAGAAATATGTCTTCAGATATCCGCCGTCTAAGGCTATTCGGATAAATTGTTAATTGAGGGTCGGTTGGCGATAGAATTGTATATATTGACGGCACCTCACTAAGCATGTTAATATAGCTCCGAATTCAACGCTTAGGAAGCTTCTTCTGATAGTGAGTATGCTTTTAACTAAAATATATTGTTTATTCTTTGTACAATTCTAGGATGTTGTCCTTTTGAGCCTGTAAGCTTCCTGTTTTCCAAAAATGGATGCAATGGACTCAGTCTAGTTGACTAAAAAAAGCCGTAAACACTCACAAAGGTACTCGGATACTCCTGCAGTTGTTTCTTCACTCCAAATATGACAAAAACAGAAAGAAGTATCATTTCTAAAGACAAGAGCTTTACTGAAGTTTGCAAGCATATTCTTCCTCAGGTGGCGCTACAGTCTGAGTTTGAATAAACCTCTCCAGTTAGTGCGGTCTTTGATCAACACTAACCCACTAGTTTCGTACTCCTAAATGGTTTTTTCGGGTCAAAGAGTCAAAACACTTAGCTGTCATACTCTATCATAACACTATGACCAAAATTCGCCCCATGGATAAATGAATCTGCTGCAGACAGTGTTCTTTGGCTAAGCCAAACTGTAGGAGAGAGTTAGCACCAGCTCAGAGGCTCTGTGCAATCAGAGTGATCAGCGGTTTCCGTACTATCTCCGATGATGCAGCCTGCGTTTTAGCTGGAATGATCCCCATAGTCATCCTCGCGGATGAGATGAAGAGGGTGTACCTTAGGCGACCGTCGAACCAGCAAGAGGCAAGGAGGATTAAAAAAGAAGAAAGAGCAGAATCCACAATGATGTGGCAATACAGGTGGGACCGCTCCACAAAAGGCAGGTGGACCCACAAGTTCATTCCCATCATACCAGAAATACCTCCATAAGTTTGGACACGGTAGTTCGCCCCAGTGCCCAGTATGTCAAAATAAAGAAGAGGACGCGCTGTATGCAGTGTTCTACTGCGGACGCTTTTCGGAAGAACGAGTAAATCTGCCAAGTCCAGAAAACCTCATAAGTCACATGACGCAGTCGGAGGACAAGGGGATAGAGGTCTGTTCATTTATAGTACGCGTGCAGTACGCGCTGCGAAGAGCAGAAGCCCTAAGAAGAGCTCAAGTGGCGGCTTCGGAGAATAGAGCCTAATTGCTAACCAGCCCCGCGAAGTAATACCTAACGGCAGTTCCGCGGGGAGAGTGGTTGAAGGATAAGTACGTAGGCGCACTCCTGGCATCGAGCATTCGGGTGCTGCGAATCGTGCATGTTGGTAGCACGGGCTACCGCATCTTTAGAAGATTACCACATCCATTGGCGCATCCAAGAAAAAAAAAATAAAACTCTTTTCTTAGTATCACGAGACATTGGACCAACAAAGCATGTGTACACAGATGGCTCTCAAATATTTACAGAAAAAATTGTACAAATGAGCTGTTCAGTGAATGCACTGATGAACGTATGCACGAGGACACTCCACACTTTTATTGTCCAAGCACTTAGCGATATTAGACAAAGGATACTTGGATGACACTTCTTCCAAGATTTATAAGAACATTCTGACAGCTCTACAAATGATCTAAGATTTATAAATACGTCGGGTTGCTTTGTAAACCCTCAGGAGTTTCGTAAGTAATAATCCGCAGGGCACCACAAAGGATCTTCATCGATTCAAGTGTGACAAATGCGAGGTTTCTCTTGTCCCATCAAACTAACCTAACCTAACCCAGTAAGGTTAGGCTCCTCAGTTATTACTTGGGACTTTCTTCAATTGCTATTTTAGCCAAAAGCAACTGCAACTGATAGGGACCGATCTGAATCGTCATGCTCAGTCTATCAGCGGAACCTGCTTTGTCTCCACTGTTTAGTTGTTGTCTTCAACAAATATCAAACAATGGCCGTCACTTTGACTTATCACTGTTCCACTGACACCCCCTTTTGATATTCTAGTAAAACCTTTCTACCATTTTTACCGGACTAGCTCCTCGATCGGAGTAGTAATTTCCGCGATCACACACTTCTCATTCTATTATTATTCACCGAAGCAACCCATGAGAGTTCTGTTGTCTGCTTACCAAATTAAAGAGTTTTGTAATGGCAATATCCATTAGGTCTTTTTTTTAAGTGGTTACCTGGTTTTTGGATTGTGCTAATAAATCGCTTAGGACAATTTTGCATTTCTGATATGTCCACATTAGGAACTTATTTTGGTGGAACCAATCTATTCACCGTGGTGGTGAAAGTAAGGTCGTTGCACTTGATATTTTAAAGGCATTTGACAGAGTTTGGCATCAGGCTCTTTTGTCGAAAATGCATGCATTTGGAATCGATGATACCTATCTTCAATGGATTAGAAATTACCTTTCGGACCGTTCAAATCAAGTCGTTTTGGACGGTTTCAAGTCTGCAACTCACCAAATAAATGCTAGTGTCCCCCAAGGCTCCGTTCTGTCTCCGACTCTTTTTCTCAATTTTTTTAATGATCTCCTGTCTGTTTCTTCTAATCCAATCCATTCCTTCGCTGATGACAGTACCCTTACGCTGCACATATTCGTTTTACAATTCACGTCCCTCATCTTCGGGCGTGGAGCTAGAACGGCAACGTATGTTAAGCTCATTAAATTCTGACCTTGACAGCATTCTTAAGTGGGGTAAAACCAATAGAGTAGAAGACAATGCTGTCGAAACCCAAATACTCTGCCATTATCCATGGATGGCACTTGCATCGCCGAAACCGAAAGACTTTCCATCCTCGGTATGTGCGTTAATGACAAACTTCGTTGGAATGACCACATATTCGATGTCGCAAAGAACGCTGCGAAATGTCTAGGCTTCCTTAAGCGATGCAAGAAATTTTTCACCCCTTCTGATCTGGCTAGAATCTACAAGGCGTTCATTCGCCCTTAACCTGGGTATAATGCTCATATCTGGTCTCGCGTGCACAAATTACATATTTGGCGCTACTAAACAGGATTCAAAAACGTCCGATTAAACTTATTGGCGAACGAGACATTGCGAGATCGCTTGACTCTCTTAGTCATCGTCGCAATGTCTCCTGCCTGTCGTTGTTTTATCGATACTTCCATCATTAGTGCTCAAACGAACGCATTCCTCCCCTGCAACACTTCAACCGCAATACTCGCCATGACAGGAATGCTCATCAGTTCACCCTCACGCCTGTATTCGGACGTACAGTGAAATACAACGATTCGTTTCTTAACCGTGCAATACGAATGTGGAATGCTCTACCCCGCTCTGTTTTTCCTGCACAATATAGTTTACAGACATTTAAAACCAACGTGCATCGGTATCTCTTTTTTTCTTATACTTCACTTCCCTAATGCTCCTACTGTGTTACTTCGTTAAAAGGGTATCCAATATCCCTTTAGTTCGCGTATATTATAAAAAAATCTATTCTTCGATCACATAGGATCTCAATTATTGGATAATATATAATCTGATCTAAAATAACAAAAAAAAACGAGTTCCTCAACCATTTACCAATTCGATCCTTAGTTATGTTCAGATCCGTTCGTTTCGTGTCTCAAAATAAAGATAATACGCAACAAATCCAACAAAAGTATGGCTCCGAGAGCTTAAAATTATGATAATACTTTGCACTTAGTGTTTTACGACAATGAAAATTGAAGGATAAATTCTTCCAAGGTTATGTCAAATACCTTCCATTGTCTACCTTCAGAGTCAGAGTTCTCGGATATTTGTTTGCTTGTACGTACCTGGAATGAAAAACAAAACGAAAAGAATCAAATAACATTCAAAACAAAGCAATAATACACAAAAAATAATCATATAAAGTGAAAATCTATTTACATACCAAAACTTGACAAAACGATATGCATACGAATGTATATCGTCATATCCCGTAAAACCTCTAGAGACTTACGCTGATTATTGACCCCAGATCACATTACATGCCACTACACATCAAGTGAAATCCTAGTCCCACGGTATGTGAGAGAAAAACAAAGTAAGGGAATTATAAAGACAAGGATTACTCAATCTACGCAATACACATCCCTCGAGTATAAAATGTGTTTACATGTGGAAATTACATTTTTTTTGTGTCACAACCTCATATATGCAAACCCAAAAACCTTGTTATCCAAGAGCAAACATAAGCCCCATGGAATACCACAAGATACACTCTGTTGGCCCATACTCTTTCTGCACGACTACGCATTTTAAATACTTTAATAAGAGACTTGCTTGCTTGCGGTGCAAATATAGTTACCTAAGTCAGATGTTTTTTTGTTTTGTGCGCATACAGTACTTTATTTAATATACGTATATTCCAATATCTTTGTGAAGGACTTAAACAAAAAACAAGAAAAAAAACCAGCACACCCACACACGACGGTGGTAGACATTTCCATTAATTTCCGGAAATTTCTTTATTTTCCTTTACATACAGAAGCGACAAACGGACTGACTTCAAACATGAATTTTGAATTTTCTCAACTCGAAGTGGCAGTGACTCGGTGGTTCGGGTTCGGGTTCGGATTCGGTAGGGGTGGAAGGAAGATAGGTGGTTAGATAAAAGTCCTGCATGTGTGCTTTTTTGTCCTCGCACACAGCTCATACAAATATAATATAGAAGAATTTAAATAAAATTGGAAACAGCGCGACGACAGCGGCGGACGATGAACGGTGCTATATCGCACTCGTATATGTATGGATGGGATAGTTCAGTCACACCACACAGTCATTCTACATATATCCTTGATGGGTATTCGTACCCTTCCTAGTGTTCATTTGGTTAAGTTTGCTTCTATGTAGGTAGGTAGGTGGTGGATGGTACATAGGCGAGTGTGTAAAGTTTTGTTTGCATAGTTTCCATCCCCACATGAAGCAGACCATATATTAAACCGGGGGCGGGTGGAGTACTCGTAGGTATATGTCTAATGTTGGAAAACCATTTGAAAAAAGGATTTAACTGTTTTGATAGTATTCGCTCGCGCTCTCTTTCTCTTTGCGTGTCACTACCCCTCACACACACTCTCTCTCTCTCTGCGATATGTCTGTCTGTCTTTTTAAATGGCTTAACAATATTATTTTTGTGTATTCATCAGATATGATACTAAAGCGATAGGAATCGCTTAACGTTCTGTGCCATTAGGACAATTTCACAATACATTCATGGCTAGAATTTTTCGGACGGATACGACTTTCCGAACAATCGACATAGATACTTGTTTAAAATGTTCGTTTCGTTATCCCTTAACAGCATCATACATACATATGTACATAGTATATATTTTGGTAGGTGTGTCGATTATCCTCAGTGTTTTTTCTGTTTTTTCTTTTTGCAATAGTAAAGTGAAAAACTTTTCGGCCAAATCTTGTTGTAACAGGGTAACACTATGCACACACATTTATTCAAATATTCGAATGGTGGTGATGGGTTTAGTTTGTGTTTGAAGGCAACCAATTTGTTTTGTGAGTGTTTTGTTTGTTTCCATGTTACTTTTTTTTTCTCTTCTGTTCTGTTCTGTTCGGTTCGGTTCGGTTCGATTCGGTTCGGATACCGATGGTGGGTGTTGTAAAAAATTTAAATTGTATTCAATTTTATGCAGCAGAATGGAGTTAGTTGAATTTTGCAATGTTTACCAAACGGATCCGTTTGTAAAAATGTAAATATTTACTTTTTGTAAAATTTCATATGCATGATTACATTTTAGTGAATATAGATTGGATCTTTGTTTAGGATGGGGAACACGCCCTTTAATATGAAATAGCAAATAAATCAATTGAAACTTATTTTTTGTCTTTTGCACTATTTTTTTGGGATGTTAGCGGTTAGTTTTTGCAATACAAATGTTGTTTTTAATATTTTGAGATAAATTTGTGGTGTCGTTGTATCTTCGATTCAACAATCCGTTGACAAAAACGAATATAATCCACAATGAATTTGTTCCTAAGGCACATAGGGTAATTTTAATATTTAATCTGCATGGAATCAGTGTCATCTGCTTGCAGAATCACAACAGCTACAAGTTGAATCAGCGTGGTAAATACACTGTGAAACGTCAAGACTGTACAAGAAGCTGGATATACTTTTAAAATGGTGTACCTTTGATACTCTGAAACATCAATACAAAACACAGCAATTTTTACAATGCCTAATCTTAGCTCCTCCAACCATTCTGCATGCGATTTTTGACACCAAATGAGGGGAACTATACTTTCATGCAGATTCTGAAATGCAAATTTGACAGTTCTTGATGTTAGTCTGACTTTCGCACGATGTTAAGCAGCGAACGTTGCAGAGACTCAAGCAGCAATCAATGCTTTTTTATCCTCAGTAAAATATTGCACAAAATCTCTCGCCCAGATTACGATCGATGAAATGAAATCACCCCGAATAGTCTAGACCATTTTTGATGTCAAAAGAACGAAACAAATAAATATCACCTCAGAGCTGTTAAGCCTGATAAGTACAAAATAAATACCAAATGGGAGTATGGTCTCAAAACCCTTTATGTTGAAGTGTTCCCCGCACTATTTTAGTTGACTACGTTTTCGATCTTTTGAGTGATCAATATTTGAGTTGCTTCATCAGAAACTTTCATTATTTAACCTAAAATGTTGGACTTGTTCGCCAGTAGTTTAAAGTTTGATTGCATCAGGCACCCTGCTCTACATTCCCATTAAGAACTCGAACTAAGAATTCTGGGGATCTGGGTACCAGTCACCCCTCTTTTTCCATACATTTTTAAGGTAAACGAAGACTAGCACTTATTGCATCAGTCATCCCTGACTTCGCTCCAATACGAGAAGTTTGGGGTTGGATTATATCAGTCACTCCACACTTCTTCCCTTAAAGTATCGTTGATTCGGGTTTAATTAAATCAGCCACCTCCCTTCTAAGATTTCGGAAGCACTTGTGGTTTCATTGTAACAATCATCTAATCCCAAGCTACAACCAGCGGGTAAACGTAGATCTCTCTACGGTCTCGCCGATAGGTCTACAACCACATAGATAACACAAACGCAACACCGCTAGTCTTGTTTTTGGCCTGAGTGATTTGTTATTCGAACATGAGAGGTCGGCCAAGGCTTTTTGAGGTTCAACTGGCAGTAGGAATGAAGCAATGCAGCAAAAGGTGGAAAGTTATGGCCCTCATCAAAAATAGAGAGAAATAAGCTTCCGTTGCACCACAAAATTTTTATTATCTATCAACTTGTCACTTAGCGATTTATCTTCTCTTTTGTTTTGCACAAAATAATTATGTCATCACTTGTCATATCTTAAAATGTTAATACTCATTTAAGCCGAATTTCCAAAGTTATAAGTGACAAGAAATAAGCTGTTGATGCAACAGCAATCTCGTAATCTTTTCAAGATCTTATAAGTTCAAGGTTTTCTCCAATTTTTTTTTTAAAGGTAGACTTTGAAATAGAATAAAACAAAGACCTTTTTTTTAAATTGACTTGAAATTTACTTTATTCGAAAGATAATCTTCTGGCATTATAATTTAAATATGATTCCTGGCATATGACCGCCACGGTTGGCTCGGACGTAGTCTAATCTGAAGGTCCAATTTTCGATGACTTTTTTCAACATTTGATCGGCAATAACACGGCTAGTGTTGTCCTCAAAGAGGTCAATCTTGGAGGCCAATTCACGGGTCCGTAACTATGCGGTTATCAAACCGGTGGCACAAGCTGTGCGACATGTTGCGCCGTGTTGTTGAAACCGCAGCTCATACACATCATGGTTGTTCAATTGATGGACGATAAAGTCAGTAATCATGGCTCTAAAGCGGTCACCATTGACTATAACGTTCTAGCCGTTTAAGAAGTAAGTTTTTAAAGAAGTAAGGGCCAATTATTTCACCCACCAAACAGTCAGTTTTTGTGGATGTAACTGTGTCTCATCATCACTCCAAATACGTCTGTTTTGCTTATTGACGGATCCATTCAATATATCCATGGAGGATTATGTTGACCGTCAAATGGACCTAGTGCGAGATACGTATTTCGAACAGAACCATGATTTTCAAAATAAATTTGGACAATTTGGAAACAATTTGAAATGCCAAACCAAACTAAAAAGAAATCACTTGACAGCTGACAAAATGGCCGCCAGTTAAAATAATGTTACCAACTTAAAGTTCCTATACCTCTAAAAAAGAGAAACACCCTATATACAAGGTGGCGCAAAAGTAATCCTCCTATCAGAAAATGCTATAAATTTTGCGATTGGCCCCTAATGTCAGTTCTGTTTTGTCATTTGTGTAGTAAACACATGCGAAATACACGTTAATAAACAATGTTGAATATTGGTGACTATTTATTTGAGCAATAATCGGTCGGTGACTTTGGCACAACGTGAATTTCGTCGCAGATTTCCTAGCCGTCCAACGCCTACTGGTGAAACACTGCGACGTTTAGCCGCTCGCCTCGAAGAGACTGGCACAACACGAGATGCTGCCAGGCGTGGCAGACCCCGGAGTAGCCGTTCTGCAGAGAATATTGCTGCTGTAGCCGAAGATGTCATGGAAGCGCCGTCGACATCGCCCAGACGACGTGCCACGCAAATGGGTATCAGTCGACGGTCTTAACAGCGAATTTCGGTACAAGATTTGAAGATGTTTCCGTACAAAGTCCAGACGGTGCATCAGCTGTTAGCTGCTGACCGCCAATCGCGTCTAACATACGCTCAAGCCATCCTTAATCACCACCAAGAGGAAGATGATTTTTCACCAAAAATAATCATGAGTGATGAGGCCCATTTCCGTCTTAGCGGGTACGTAAATAAGCAAAATTTACGCTTCTGGGGCACTGAAAATCCGCGTGTAACCAACGAAGAGCCATTACACCCGCTCAAAGTCACTGTATGGTGTGCTGTTTTCGCTGCAGGAGTCATCGGACCTTTTTTCTTCGAAGACGTCGCGGGCCAAACGGTTACTGTGAATGGATGAGCGCTACAGAGCAATGATCAACGAGTTCTTTTTGCCGCAACTTGATGAATTGGGATTGGAAAACATGTGGTTCCAACAGGACGGTGCAACGGCACACACTGCACGTGCCACCATCGATATGCTGAAGGATGCATTTCCCGGGCGCCTTATATCCCGTTTTGGCGATTTGCACTGGCCAGCAAGATCGCCTGATTTGACCGCTCCAGACTTCTTTTTGTGGGGCTTTTTGAAGTCGCGGGTTAATGTCAACAAGCCGCAGACTCTTGCAGCTCTTAAAGACAATGTGAGGACCTATCGCCGGAAGTTTTAACCAAAGTGATGGAAAATGCCATAAAAAGGGCTCAAATGACAATCAACTGTGGCGGCGGCCATTTACGACCAAATAAAAATAATCCACAAGATGAATCAAAGTTTTTCATTTTTTTTTTTTTAATTACAGCCAAAAAACATCGGAAGGTTATTTTTGCGCCACCTTGTATGTACGAATCAACATCAACAATTTCGATCAACCTATTATCGAGCAAATTAAAACTGAGAAACTTATTACATTTTAACATAGCTTTACATGTTACTTGGCTGAATGCGCCCCTCATTATTCTTCATCAGTCATTTTTCTTTCTGGCGCCTCCGATGACTTTACACAATATGTGGCGACCTGGCAGCACTGTTCTAGGTCTTCTGCACCTATTGCTCGCCGAGATGTTGCTTCTAACAACCCCCATAATGTATTGCCAATTGCTAGTTGTCTTGCCATTTGCCTTACATCTCACCAAATTGCCGTATTGACCCAGATTAAATTATTTTCCGTCATAACACACCAGTTCCCATAATAAGAACTCACCAGATTTTGTATCCGCATTCAATTGAATTTAAAATACCTCGTTAAACTCTCCCAAACAATGGTCTATTATAGCAACCGACAATCTACACAGACACACTATAAAAGCGGAGAGTGAGAGAGAGATAAGTGCCACCATTGCCTTAATGCCTTCTTGGAAAACATGTGTATACACAAAGATACGACACTTACATGTACATAAAATACAATGCTCCCCGGACAGATGCGAGTATAGTCCTTACGGACTCGTTTATGCTACATTTGTCGGCATACATTTTTAATAAATCCAAAAGCCCAAACATAAGTCTATTCGACTGCCAAGCCAAACGAAACCCGATTAATTATAAATGTGTACTAGAGTGGAATTGACGTTTTGAAAAGTCATTTTTGACTCCTAAAACATCACTCTTTCTCCATCTCCAGTGCGAATGATGGAGCAAAATGCTCTCTGCTCGTCATTGTCATATTATCATCAACAACTTAATGGGGCAAAGCTGCTGAAGACAAACACTTAAACGAAACGAAACGAAATGGGGAAAAAAATACCTCCCACCACAACTGAACGTGACAACAAGTCCTCCAACAACGCTGCTTTCATTTTCAACTCGTTTTTGTCGACATTTTGTAAAATGTATGTGACTCCTTTAAGCTATAACTATAGTGCACGTCGCCATCACGCTTCCAACATAAAATTTTTCGTGTTTTTCCTCCCCGCCCAGTCTGTTTTTGATGATGTTAATATGAAAGGCTCTCATATACCAATTAACCTACCACATTAAGCCCGAATCAATTTTGGTTGGGAGTAACTTTGTTCTTTTTATTTTTTATGGAGCAAGGGTTTAACAGTTTTTACGATTAACAAAAACAGAACATATTAACATATGCCCTGCAGCAGCGTTGTCGCACGCCACACATAAAACAATGAACACATGACAATGTGACATTGAGGCAAGCCACAAAATTTCGAGAGAAGAAGCCTACCTTCCTAACCATCGTGCGTCGTTGTCGTCGTCATGATGATTTTGGGGGAAAATCCATAAAGCTGATATCATTGTGTCACACACATGACATACTTTGGCTGCCATAAATCGAGCTCATGTTATCCTTCAAACGAACACTGTATGTGTGTGTGTGTCTGTCTCTGTCTCTATCTCTATCTAACGCTTAAATGTTTAATTAAAAGGGAAAGTTGTCAAATTATTATTACCAGGGTATCGCTGAAGGAAACGACAGAAGTATAGTTTCACTCTTTACTGTGTACGCGAGACGAGTTTGTGGAAGGAATTTTAAAAGCTTTTCGCATCAATCAACCCTAGTTACACACGTAATCTTAAATATACAGACACCCATACCCCCACCACCACCATCGCTCATAATGACAGGGCTATAACTTTTTTTTTCCTTATCTTGTTCTACATTGAGATACTTTTTTTTTTCCCTCCCCCTTGACTATCTGTATCTACATATATCTTTTAGCTCACCACCATGTTAGCTCCTCGGGGATGATGATACTCGTTCGTAACCAGAAGAAGAATCCGATACACACGCACTTCAACTTGAGAAAATGACTTCTCTGTCGTTTTCTGGTTTATCTATTTGCAACCTCTTTAAGGGTTCCAGTTTGTTGTAGCTGTATTAAATTAAAAACGCTGTCAGCAAAATATACCAAACGAGTAGCAAACCACACCTCGTTTATTTCAAGACGCCCTCGTCACCAGCACAACCACCACACACAATCACCGACATGTGGCGCACGTTTGTCTATCGAAGATTAGACAATGTGGCGGAACTATTCATGGCAAGAGAGAAATAAAGGATTTAGATTCGCAACACCGCCTTGCCTTCTCCTTTATACTTTATATTTCTACACCAAGAAAAATCAACTCCAAGTGCCATAAAGTTATAGACGAAGGACTCTTCGTCATATATCACTGACTGCCGCCGCCAAGAGTGTGCTGTAGCATAGCGTGGGGTTACGACGATAATGAAAAGTGAACGTTGCTAGAGTGGAGGGAGACTTTTCATCTTTCACTTCTTGAAAATTTCACTTTTTATCTTCGATTTGAATCCTTCGAGATGGAAGCAAATAGCAAAATACGAAGAAGATCCTCGATAAAACTGATGTAACAAGGTTAAATTAAATTATAACATTATTATTCAAAGTGCCCCCCGAGGGATGTTTTTCTATTAAAAGCTTTTTAAATTGATTTAAAGATTCATGAAGAAGAATTTTCTGGGAATTCCTTTTTATCTTTGTCTGGTATGCTTTGAAGTTATGGGTTTAATTTTGCCCTGATATTCTTAATTAGCTACGGTTCTGATTTATTCTTGAGAAAAAAAAAGAAATGTTAAATGTTGACCACCACCCCACCTGAGCAGACGGCCAGATTATATCTCAAAGCGTTGTTTTCTTCTTCTTTTTTTTCTCAAATGTTAAAGTGGATGATTTAAGGAGATTATGAGATTATGGGGAAAAGGCATTTTTTTGTTTTTTGTTTTTTGCTTAAAATTTGCTAAATTTATTGTCAGGCCCACAAAAGTGCTAATTCACAATAGAAATTCATCTGCTGAAACAGATGGGGAGAATTTAAATTCTATTGCAGTCAATTGTAGTCAATATTCGTCAACGGCGAGAACGCATAAATTCGCATACATCTGCATAAATGGCAACGGATGTTGAGTGAAGAAATAAATGGCTTAATACAAATTTCTTTGCCACAAGAAATTGACCAATTGACCTCTTATTTTGTATTTGTATTTGTACAATATGAAAATAAATGCCTTAAGAGTGCACAGTTTAAATAAGGTTTTTAAAATAATTAAAAGTTAAATAGTAAAAATAATAAAAATAATAAAACATTCAGTAAGTAAAAATATGATAATTAAAGTTAAACTAACAGCAAAGGAAAATTAAAAACACGATTAAATTAAGTTTTGTAAACTCTTAATTATAAATAAAATTAAAAGTAAAATTGGGCGTACTAAAATGGGAAAAAAACACAGAAAATTCATTATTATCATTTGAAAGAACATTCTTTGGCATTTATTTTTTGAAGATTATGTCTATCAAATGTTGGCCGTTGCTACGTCGCAGATGGTCCATCCGTTGAGTCCAACTTTCGATCACTCGTTCGAGCATTTGGACTGGTAACTGGCGATTGACACGCGTGATGTTGGCATAAGCTTTTGACTTTACATATCCCCACCGGAAAAAGTCTAACGGTGTGATATCACACGACCTTGGTGGCCAATCGACCGACCCAAAACGTGAAATTATGTGCTCACCGAAATGTTCTCTCAATAAGTTCATTGATTGATGCGATGTGTGGAAAGTGGCGCCGTCTTGCTGAAACCAAATGTCGCCGAGATCACGAGCTTCAATTTCAGGCATCAAATAGTCGGTTATCATGGCACGATAACGGTCACCATTGACGGTTACGTTCGCACCGGCATAATTTTTAAAGAAATATGGACCGATGATTCCACCGGCCCGCAAACCACACCAAACCGTTGTTTTTTCTGGATGAAGTGGCAGTTCTTCAATCTCTTCAGGTTGCTCTTCGTCCCAAATGCGGCAATTTTGTTTGTTTACATACCCATTGAGCCAGAAATGGGCCTCATCGCTGAACAAAATTTGCCTCGAAAACGTCGGATCTTCTTGGAACTTTTCAAAAGCCCATAGAGCGAAGCGATGTCGCTTGGGAAGGTCGAGCGGCTTCAGTTGTTGCACAAGCTGTATTTTGTACGCTTTCAATTTAAGATCTTGACGTAAAATGCGCCAAGTCGTTCCATACGTCAGTCCGAGTTGCTGTGAAAGGCCTCTACGCTCTTCGTGTACACTCTCAGCTACGGCCGCTATATTTTCTTCACAGCGTGCTGGACGTGGTCTATTCGGTCGAATATTATCCAATAATGAATGCTGGGTCTCAAAATGGGTGATGGTGTTGCGAATAGTACGCTCAGTAGGCCGAATATGTTGACCATAAGTTGAGCGAAGTGCACGAAACACATTCCTCACAGAACGTGAATTTTCATAATAAAGTTGAACAATTTGTAAACGTTGTTCACGCGTAAGTCTTTCCATTATGAAATGCCAAACAATACTAAACAAAAATAACATGACAGCATGACACGACTCACACGTGATCTGTCAAAAAAGGCTATTGAAAAAAGTATCTCTACTTGGATCACCCTGTATAAAGATAAACAGATTGTTTATCGCTTAAAATTTTGGAAAATAAAGCGCAAGCTCTATAGTTAAGAAATTGGTCCAGACTGCATCCTAGTATTTGGCGAGAACAACTCGAAACATGATCATATCTACGCAAGTTAAATACAAACCTTCCTGCAGAATTGCCAATTTCAGTTTAACGGCCCCGCAAAGCTCCATAGATTTTAGAAACCACCGAATTAATGTGATCGCTCCAAGTGAGGTTACTATTAATAACAATACCAAGATTTTTTATTTTAGAAACCATTTCAACTTCAACTCCACATAATAAAATAGGAGGCAGACGGGACATTAATAAATGTTTATAGATTGTAATTAACTTAGCCTTAGAAGGATTTAAAAGAAGCTGGTTTTCTGACGACCATTTAACTATTGAAGTCAGATCCTCTTTCATTTTTTCAACAGCATCGTCCATCAATCCAACAGGAAAGTGAAAATAAATTTGTACATCGTCAGCATAAATATGAAGAAGACAATTATGTATAACAATAATGAACACAGAGAACAACAGAGGACCGATTATTGAACCTTGAGGCACACTACAATTAACATTTAAGAGCGACGAAAAGGATTGATTGCAAAAGACAGACTGAGCTCTATTTGTAAGATAAGGCGAGATTAACTTCACGGAAAGATGAGAAAAATTGAAGTAAGATACAAGCTTGTTACAGAGAATATCAGGACGGACAGAGTCGAAAGCCTTAGAAAAATCCAATAATGTAACCAAAGTGACTTCATCTCTGTCAATAGATACCCGTATGTCATCCGTGACTGTAATCAAGGCAGTTATGGAACTGTGACCAGAACGAAAGCCTGACTGCAATGGAGTCAGAAAATCAATGTACTGCTTAATTTGAGCGCTTATAATTAACTCGAAAGCCTTAGAAAGAAAAGGTAAGATGGCGATGGGTCGATATTCCGTGCCTTTTCTATTTTTTGGAATAGGTATAATTTTTGATTGTTTCTACTGATTCGGATAGTTCGAGGACATTAGGATGGTATTGAAAATATATGTAACATATTTTAGTATATACGGTAAAATCATTTTTAAAAACTTCGGGTGAATATTGTCCATACCCATCCCATCAGATTTTATAGACAAAATAGTTTTCGCAACAGAAAAAGAGTTTACTCTATCAAAACGAAATGCATTGTCAGCGGTATTAACTATTACAGTGTCAGATAAAGGGTAAGACACTTCAGATACCAAGGTTTCAATGAAAGTCTGTTATTTCTCCTAGCTAACGTGGCTTCCTTTAAGACAGATCAACTGCCACAAAAATTCACGATTTGATATATTTATTTGGGAATTATGTCTATCCTGTCCTCTACCGAACAACTGTCTCCCTGTCCTGCTCTGAATCTTTCATGCATGGTAACGTTCTCAATTGGATGAGGAGATCCTTGGTCGTTTTGAGTGGAAAACTCAAAATATTTGCTCCCGTATGTGTTCACGGGTTCTGGAGGAGACGATTGATGAAGAACTCTACGAGGTGTACAGCCCGAGCAACCTAGTCAAAAAAAAAACTGGGCGTTGGACCTCAACCAACTTGGAGAATGCAACTGGAAGAAATTAGCCAAAGACCTAGCTAATCGCAGAGGCTTTTAAATTAAGGCCCAGCCTCCATTTTAGCCACTTCTTGTGTTTAACAAGGCAACCAATTAAGCCGTATGCTAACCGAATATGCTGACTATCGAAGGCATTTTCACACTTCAAGACATTGACCTTTTTATTATTTTGTATGAAACAAACAATGATTTAGAGCTGAACATCGTCAATTCCATATCTTTATCGAGCTAAATTTAAACGGTGGTCAAAAATTATGCAACCCTTATTTGACCAAATTGCTCTTTCCTATTTTTAGTCGCCACTTACTTGAGTAATGCCAATCAAGCTTGATATCCCTTCCAGCGAGTTCAAGTGTCCAAAATTTGGGACCTTCCTTTGGATTGCTCTTCGAGATCTAACCTGAAATCTCCTTCCCTCCCTTTTAAACCTTTAAATTAATCCACATTATTACGATATTGTCCTCGATTCGCAATTGAAACGACATCAACGGATGATGTTATGACATTTCTGTTTTGCCAATTTCCATAATTCACAGCAAGTGAACGAAGCCTGACCTGGGGGTTGGTGGTGGAGGTGAAGGTGGAGGTAAGCCCTTGAAGAAAACGCAGGTAGCTGATATCTGATTCTATCGATTGGCACCTCTCATTACAACTCCAACACTAACCCTCTTCTTTTCAGACACCTCACTGCACCTCTTACGGCACTGACTAATCCCATATGTTGCCGAAGGTTAACTTAAACCTTACCGTCCACATGGCGCTTCATAATGGCACAACAATGGACCTATCTATTACAACATATTTTACCCATAGTCATAATTTTTTTAAGAGTAAGCTTCCAATTCCCAATGCTCTGTGGGTCCCGTTCTAGCGATCAAATGTACAATTTTCAAAGAATCCAATCCCTCATGCCATTCCCAAAAAAAAAAAAACGATCGCCTTCCAAACGAAAGTAAAATGCAACCACTCGCTATGTAAATTCGTCAAACAAAATTCAAACTCTATACCACCACACTTTCCCCTCCGCGCTGCGCGCACAAAAAACCAAAAACACAAATCATGATTAATTCTAAAAATAATGAATGCGGCCGCAAGCAATAAACCATCTCCATAACCCAACGACTGCTATCAGCTAATACCTCCCATGAATTCTAAACAATCATGGTCACTGATCTTCAAATTGATTGACTGTTGTCTCCATCAACTTGGATGTCTATCACAGCGTTTGCGCTGCGCTACTCGAAACTCAAAAACACACACGCAGACATCAGGCGATCGTTTTTAAATGGAATTTTTGTTTACAAATTTCGTTCCATTTCCTTCTTCGTTTTTATTTACTTTCATTTGGGGTTTGGAGGAGCGAAAAAAAAAAACCCACGAACGTCACACATGTATCCATGGAAATATGTATCTACTGATTTCTTCCCTCTCCTATGATGAATAGAGTGATGCGAGGAGTTTATTGCAAATTGACTACGAGACATTCTAGTTTGATTGGATTTTAAAATTTGAATAGAATCCGATTTGAGGGAGCAAATGAACGCAACAAATTTTGATAGGCAGCAGCACTTCGGGACATCAAAGGAAGATTTAAAAAAAAAATTCCATTAAAGATGACAAATAAGGCAGGAGATAGATAAATATTTTTTTTTTTTTTTTCGTTAAGAAGCTGACCATAAAAATTCCTTTTCTTCCGATCCTCATCAAATCGCAATGGATTTTATGTCAGCCACTGCCTTGGGCACCACCACCACGACTCCACTTGATAGAGCATTAAACCGAGTCTAAGAAAGTCCCACAAAGACGGCAGTTAAAACGACGGAATAAAATTCAAAGTCCACACAATTGCCATTGTGTTTACTTAAATTTATTTTGTCACGCAAAGCGTAGGCGTATTTACTTTTACTACTATCATAACCAACCATATCCACCTCCACCTCCACCACCCAGGTCAGGCTTCGTTCACTTGCTGTGAATTATGGAAATTGGCAAAACAGAAATGTCATAACATCATCCGTTGATGTCGTTTCAATTGCGAATCGAGGACAATATCGTAATAATGTGGATTCCATGTTGGAAATGGCCTTGAATGACAGGGGATGACAACAAGCCAGCCTAGACGCCAAAAGGAATATAAAAGACACGCATTTTTTTTTTATTTTAATTTGCGAAGTAACGTTTCAATTGGAAAACACTAATTATGAGATCTTGAGAGAATTCTATATTAAAATCAGTTTTTGCTAAGGAACCGTGGGCTAGATAAATTAGCATTGAGACAATTAATGCTAAATGTTATATTGAATTGAAATTAATTGAAGCTATGACCGTCGTCAATTAAAATGAGTTTTTAAGATCTACTCTATTAATTAAACAATAAAATTGCATACTGCACATTTAATAAACTATATACATGTATGTATGTTCAATGTACATATGTATGTCACGGAGGAATTGATGCAAATGGTATGGCAGGCAATTGATGGAAATTCATGAAGCGAAACTATTTGCTGGTAATTACTTCCGAAGGGAGATTTATTCAAATCGTTATTTTCTACTGCGAATTCATTTCAATTAGACTCGATTGGCAATGGACCTTGGTCTTAATTAACTAAAAAATACAGTTTACTACTCATTTTAGTCACTTGTGATGTGGTTTGGTATTTACCAGTGCCTTTCACAAGAAATCGCAATAAAAGGGACTACAGTTCTTACGCTCTTCTCAACCACGATCATTAACAAGAAAACAGAATTCTGTAAATAATTCGAACTGCTGTTGTTGCTTTGAATGGAGTATTGCACGATATTAAATTAAGCGAATAAAAGTTGAAAACTAATTATAAAACTTTTTTAAACAGCTAACGATTTATGCTGTAAAAAAACGGGACGTTTCTTTGATTCGGTGACTTTTTGGGATTCGAGTTGAATCTCCTACCCCAATAGTTTTACCATTCAAAAAAATTTGTAAAACTATTGCAAGCTGTATTGACTCCAACGTGCTAGTACTTGTACTTTACATGAGTTCTTCAATAATGTTAAGCTGAAAAGTCGACCCATTCTTCATTTTTATTCAACGACATTACGATCAGAATTATATGGAATATGGCCCTTGCATTTTACTGCATCCCTACGAAATATGGGTTTGGCCGCAAAAAAATATCTTCGGGTCTACCTCTCTTTAGCACTTGTATAGGAAAGTCCCATCTTTGAAAATAGCAATACCAAATGAAATGGCGGTGCACAAATTTGATTAAGGTAGGCTCCTCGAATCTTTGAACTTCTAATTCGATTAAGCTTTGTTGGTCGAAGACATTTTTTTAGGGAAATACTTTTTTGAAACCCTAGAGGATATAGATGGCACGGACTTCAAGGGCCTTCTAGGTTTTTGCAAAGAAATTGGTTGCTTTACCAGGGAAATTGTTGGAGTTTTCCCGCCTTTTGAATGTGAATTAAGCTGGTTCCACATGGATCGCAATGGGCCCATTTTGGTGCCCAGTGTTGTGTGATGCTTTCGTTTCAATACACCCCTGTTTAACCTAAGTTTCATTACTCCTGCTGTCATGCTAAGCACCTTCATCTCGGCTGCCAACATTGCGAAGAGCATTCCTTTCGGCGTAGGTTTTCCTTAGTGTTTTCCTGACACTTTTCCATCCTGCGATAACAAAATGATTGATGTCGTCGCCGAAAGTTGCATCGCTGGTGATCGTAGATCCAAAATATTTGAAATTTTCCACTCTGGTTTGTAATCAAACATAAAGAGCTTGTTGCCGGAAAGTATGAAACTGGTCACTTTTTCCTCAAGCAGACAATTAAGAACATCAATTAAAAGCAAAGGACTTAAAACGCAACCCTGGTGCACACCGACTTTGATTGGAAACTCTTCGGTGGCTCCAGAGGGGCATATAACTGTTGTTCGATCCTGTACGTACAGTGCTGAGCAAGACTGTCCGTATGTTTAGTATTTCCATATGACCGTGTTAAATAAGCTGTCATTTGTAGGGCGTTAAGGATTTTATGAAAAAATTTATTTCCAATGAGAAGACAAAAATTAGTTTGGAAGCCATATACCCTTTTGTCAGGTTAAAAATTCACTTTTAATTATTTACATTTTCTGCGCAGTTAAATTCGGTCTAATTGTATTGAGTAGATTTTGTAGCCATTTTTTAACAAGTCTGAAGTTATAGCATTTAGAGTAATCGTAAATTTTCACTTCAATTTCATATAACTTGAGTTGGAATGATGGTAGACTCCACTACTATACCAATTTGTTCTCGTCGAAGCTTTAAGGATATCTTCCCATATGAGTATTTTTTGAATAAATCAACAAAAAATATTTATGACATTCCGAATAGTTTTGCTCGTCGCCGTAGGTTTTAGGAACTACTCGTTGTGTTAGCACTGCCTAAATTATGACCTATTGGTTGTCTATCGAATACTTTTTCTAAAATAAACCAACACCATACGCAAATCATTTAAAAAATGACTATATTTTCCCATTGTCGTACTGGACATCAAATAGCCTTATTATTTTGAGGCAATCGTCCATCTAAAACACGCTCAACGAACTTTTATGTTATGCAACATCAGCTTGACAGGACGGTAACTAACACAGTTTCACGTATTTTGCTTTAATCATTGCAAAGGAAGAAGATAACTTTGTCTCCCAGATCAGGTATTGGATAGCCTCTCATGAGTTTGGAGATAAGAGTCATGAGCTACCTGAAACCCTTTTTAAAAACTCACTTTCTTCTAAATCCTCGTCCGAAACTTGGACTTGAGCATTGTTAATGAACTTCGGTGAACGAATTTTCTGAGCGTGATTCCTTTTCGGTGCATTTGTCGCACTTCGTGATTAGCTTAATTCCCAACAGCAGGCGAAGCACATATTTCTTCTAGCTCAGAATATAGGCTCTCTGCGCACTTTTCTGGGCGCACTTCAAGTCGAGCTTAATCGTTTCTTTTATTAGAGGGCCACGATGACCAAACTTTAAATGTTAAGAAGTTTTCTACTAGTCATTTTACACAACAGTTGAAACACTCTGTGATCTGAGTATATACAGCTCCTTAACTTCTTTATAACGATAATTCACCTAAATACAGAGGCATAGAACTTCGAATTAAAATAAAACACAAGAAAATCGTTTTGATGTTCATCAATTTGGCTTTATTGGAAGGATAATTTTATGACATTAATGTTTACCGCGGCTGGTTCGAATAAAGACAAGTCTAGAGGTCCAATTTTCAACCACTTTTTCAAGCATTTGGGGCTGTATGTCGGCAATAACGCCACGAATGTTGGCTTCCAATTCCCCTAACGTTTCTGGTTTGTTGGCATAGGTGAGCGACTTCACATATCCCCAAAGAAAATAATCCAATGGTGTCAAATCACACGATCTTGATGGCCAATTGACAGGTCCATTCCGCGAAATTATGCGCTCATCGAATGTTTCTTTCAATAAGGAAAGACTGTGACGTGCGCTGTGTGGCATGTATCGCCGTCTTGTTGGAACCACATCTCATCCACATTCCTGCCATCCAATTCGTGAACAAAATAGTCGGTTATCATGGCTCTATGCCGGTCTCCATTAACGGTAACTGACTCTCCAGCATCATTTCGGAAGAAGTATGGCTCAATGACTCCACCAGCACACCAAACAGACAGTTTTTGTGGATGTAATGGCGTTTCAAGGGTCTCATGTGGATTCTCTTAACTCCAAATGCGGCAATTTTGCTTGTTGACGTAGCCGTTCAACCCAAAATGAACCTCATCAGTGAACAAAATTTTGCGGTAAACTTCGCAAGCGTTGTTCATTTGTCAACCCGTTCATGATGCAATGGCAAACCAAACTGAACATAAATGACATTAGAGTTGCCAGATTTAAACACAAAATGTCAGTTTTATCTCTATTCGGAAAACCAACCTCTAAAAAACACCCTTTATATGTTCACCAAGGGTCACTGCGGGTTAGAAGCTTATTTTCTGCATATAGGCATAGAACCAATTATGGTAATAATGAGCCTATTACGAGGTGCATAAGCACATTTAATGAATTTTGCAACAAATTTGATTTTCGCTTGTCGCGAGCAGATTTTAAAAAGTCCATTTATTCATTAACTTTAAATTAATTATATTTGTAATTACTTGAAATAGTCTATAAGATTAAGATCGGTAGCGATACTGAGAGCTTGCACTTACAGAACATAGTGTTTTGTATTTTGCTCTGTGATGGTATTAAAAAAAAATTATAATATGCAACCAACGTATGCGGTACCAATTTACAGGCAGAAGAATGATATTGGCCGTGGTTGCGAATGTTCTTTTTAATATTTTTGGCACATGTGCAGCTTTATCTGGTAACAATGCGCGATATTAATATATTTTTAGTCCAATTGTTTTACTAAATGCAGACGGCGCTTGTCTCCCTTGGGTTTGTGTTTAAGGGGCGGGGGGTTGTATGTTTTACTAGCTACTGAAATAATTATCTACCGACACGGTACTTTTATTGCTAATGATTTTATTCCACTCGTTCTGATCCGGCTAGAATTTATAAGGCTTTTGTTCGCCCCCAAACTTGAGTATAACTTTTATTTCTGGCCCGGTGCACCAATTACATATTTCCCAATCTTCATCGCAATGTCTTCTGCCTATTGATTTTACTTCCATCATAAGTGCTCGAACGAAATAGAAAATATTCCTCCTTTCTTAACCGGACAATACGAATGTGGGTTGTTATACCATACATCTACATACATTTAAAACCAACGTGCATCGGTATTTCCCTTTCTGCGAGCCTTCACAACCTAATGCCCGCACGATGTCACTTTATTATAAGGTTATAGACAATTTGTTGGAGATACAATTTCAAGTAAGAAATTCATTTGTATGGACTGTAGAGTAGTTATAGTTCAAAATCAAAACTGTTCACTTTTACAGTCACAAGTTTTGTGACTTGGGTTGGGGTGAAAGGAGACCCCTCAATCATCCTATTTTTATTTCTTATAGTCCTGTTAGACTTTACATTTCTGTTATACATGTCCCGTGTCTAAGGATATGGCCAATAGGAATAATAGGCCTCAACTTGTTCTTTCCTTCGGCTTCATGAAATATGGCCCCACGAAAAATGGCGCCCAACAGCAACATGAAAATTTCTGTGCTTTTAGCCCCAAACCAAAAATTAAAATGGCCTAAAAATCGGAGCAACGAAGTAACGTGAGCGGTACCTGCCTGCCGCCTGCGGAAAGAGTTGATATCCCTCAATCCCGCGTAGCGTTTCAGCCAGGTACTGCGTGCCTGCCGTTGCTCTGCTCCGCTCGGGGTATGTGCTCTTCGTCAGGCAGGCGCCTATTGCAACAGGAAGGACAAATTACGAAAATGTTAGTGTTGTTGTTTTCCATATAAATTTTTGGGGCCATTTTTCATGTAGCCCTTTCCTTCAAATGTATAAAGCTTAGATCAATGGAGTTTTGATTTATTGTTAATAATCAAAATGTCTCTTAAATAAGGAGGCCCCTCATGGGTCGAATTTCGAAAAAATAAAAAATAATTGTTTTTTTTATTTATTTTAGTATACATTTAAAGAATTCAACAAAAATATGTAAATCCCTCGAAAAATTGAAATATAGAACAAACTCAAGATCCAATTTTTTTATATTCTCCATTTGTCATTTCAGTTTATTATGTTCAGCGGTTTGGGAGATAAGAAGACTAAGGTTACCACTAAAAAAATCCTTGCGGAAACGCATAACTTTTCCTAACGGATCGATCGTTTACGGTATTTTCCAAAATACCACAAAAAGCCACAAACACCCTAAAAAGTGAGGGTCGACTGAACCAGTCGTCAGTCAGTCAGAACTTACTCTTTATGATCAATAGCATGGACGAACTCTGAGGAAACGTATCTATTAGCGACCTGCAAAACATTTCGTTCATGCATCCACTTAACACAAAACATAAAGAGATTTTAATTGACATTGAAAAATGTTGATAAGGCGATAAAATGCCAAAAAACTCCTAATGAAACTCATCTAAAAAAGATATTGAACACATTTTTGTAGGAACTTTTACCAAAGAACAATCAAAAGTTTGTAAGCAGGTCTTAATTTGGGTACGTTGATTAAGACACCTGAAAGAGTTCTTCCAGGTGTATGAAGAAGATTTTTTGTAAGAAATTAATAACATATTTCGAGAGTTAAATAATGAGCAATTAATATGATTCAAAGCTTCTCCCATTTCCTTATAAAAACTAAAAGTTTACCCACTCCCCGTCGCCACACACCTATTAATTAATTCAGCTTCAACTGAAATATTCCCATGCCCTTGGCAAATTGTTTGTACTTAATTTCGAGCGCATTACAAAATCCTCCGCGAATGAAGAATTGCATATCTTTCTGAATATTTTAATTTTACTCCTACCTTAATATTCACAATGCGGTACGGTACGGTACAATGGCTAAAAAGATTAATTTATGTCAATCTCCCCCAAAATTGTTCTTATTTTTTGTTGGAATTTTCCCCCACACTTGCACCTATCTTGAAAATTTACAAGATTCGAGCCCATTACCATATGGGGGATGATGATACCCATACCCACCACAAAATAACCGAAAAGGAACAAACAAACAAAAAAAAATGAGATCCCATAAAAGAGATCGCTCCATAAGCAGGCAACAAAGGCAACAACAACAACAATAACAACAACAACAACGACGACGACAAAGAACAAGGGGTGGAAGCAATCAGGACAAATACACCAATACACAATGGAACTCCCGAAAATAAAAACGAAAGGGAAACACCTCTCTGTCGTGCTGCTCCACCACCACCACCACCATGACGCTATGCTAATTTATTCTTCTGGTAGGCTCCCTCTAGCACTGGGTTGAATTTTTTTTTCAATTTGAAATTCAAATTTATTTCCATATGAGATCCTTAGTGTTTTTTTTTTCGTTTATTCTTTTATCCTTTGCGGCGCTCTCCCTTTGTTTATCCTTTGCTAATATATTTTTAAAGAGTCTATTCCATGGGATGTTCAGTTTTGCTGCTGTTGCCCAGTAGCCTAACACTCCCACTCACACCGCAACCACACCTGAGGATTATACAATTTATTTGCACTCTCATGAATTTCATGTGAATATCCTTAAAATGAAAAATTATGAAAGTGCGGCAATAAATCTCTTAATCGACATTTTATATCGAAGAGCAAAGGACCTTAGACATTTTTTTTTTCTACTGCCATAAATTTTGCCTAATAAAGAGGATGTGTGGTGTACACACATACATAGATGTGATTATTCGACTGATCCTTTCAAGTTCATTGTGTCATTCTCACCAACAACCTGAACATTAAATGGAATGCAAAAGTCTCACCAGAAGCAAGTAGCACTTCAGAGTGCATAAACTGCATGAACAGGGTTGTTGTTCCGGGATTATAGAGCGACAGTTTGACATTAAATTTGCCCATCAAACCTGCAAAAGCACTTCAAGGGCAAGAATGGTTGTGTATATACATATATGTGTGTATGTGTGTGTATTATTATTTTTTAACGTGTCGTTCGTGTCCTTTCTCTATGTAGACGAACAACACACAGTTGGTATGCCAATGGCACTTTCATGAAAAATGATTTATATTTTTTTTTATTGTCTGCTGCACACAAATAATCTGCAAACTCACCCTCTTCTAGTCTACGACGGACGACGATGATTTGGCCTGCATTATATGTATGTCGTTTGTTAGAGACTCCTGAATACTGGGAAAATAAAGTGGTTGCAATTTTTATCTTTTGTCTGCTCCTAGGTGACCTGTGGAGTTTTTGGGCATAGAGGGTGTCAAATATTTTCCAGTCATATAGATTTGTTTTTGCAATTTTTTTTTTAGGTGTCATTGTGTGTTGCAGAAAAAAGAAAACAGATGGCAGTTGCGCTGGCAGTTGATTTCTTAAAATTTCAATCAAAGAACCATTCAGTGTGGTTTACCTCAGTTGTGCATGTGCAATTCATATTTCCAGCAAACCGCACTATAAAATGAAAAATTCTAACTATGACGTTCAGAACGTAATTAACTTTTGGTGGGAAGTTCATTTTCACAAACTCATGGAATTTTAATTAAATGACATGATCTCAAACTTGCTTAAGATATGACAGCAACGACATAAGAGGTATGTTTTTTTTTTAGCAAATAGGCGGCTAACAGACAAATGAGTTTACTAAGTATAGTTTAGGTAATATTAATGCACACGAACTATAGCAAAAGTTTGAACAAATTTAAAATGCTTATGCTTTTAACAGAAGAATTTTTGAACCTTTAGTATAATTTATTTTTTTATCCGGTTTAGGATGCATATATTTTGGAATCTCCTTCATTATGCTCCTTGTATCGGAGGGGAGGTAGCCACTGAGTTACAGGGTGTTCATAAAAATTCTTTTGAAGTTTATTTAATTTAAGTTTTTAGCGTACATTTTGTTCCAAAAATGTTGTTAAAGCATTAAACTGATTTTTGAATGCATTTTGTTTCACATTTTTGCCCAAAACCAGACAAAGTCAACAATCAATTTACGAAATATAAAAATTCTATTTCTTTAAAAATCATCTCCCTTCAAAGTAATAAATACTAAAGGGTCCGCCATTTAACGTTTTTTTTTTGTCAACTAGTGCTTATTTCGCGAATGGTAACACTTAGCTCATGTCTGATTTGACAGATAATATACCGCTATACCGCTGAACGAATATGGTTGTGTATACGCTTGAACAACGCTGGGAAATATTGCGACATAGAGAAGATGCCGATTTTGCCAAAAAAAAATCATCTTTTCAGATGAAGCTCATTTTGATCTTGGCGGGTATGTAAACAAGCAAAATTGTCACATTTGGGGCACAGAAAACCCGCACGCATACATTGCAAAGCCGATATACCCAAAACGTGTCACTGTTTGGTGCGGATTTTGGTCCAGAGGCATAATTGGGCCATTTTTCTTCGAAAATGAGCAAGGAGTGGCCGTTACAGTCAAGTGGCGATCGTTATCGGGCCACGTTGAACGAATTTTTGTTCACAAAAATTGAAGAAGAGGATATTGGCAACATTTGGTTTCAACAGGACGGCGCTACGTGCCACACAGCCGAAGCTACACTCGATGTTTTGCGCCCTGTTTTTGAAGATCGCATTATCAGCCGCAGAGCTGATGTCGTTTGGCCACCGCGAAGCTGCGATTTGACACCGTTGGACTATTATTTGTGGGGTGCCGTAAAAGATAAGGGTTACGCCGACATGCCAGAGACAATTGACGCTTTAAAGGACAATATTCGTGAAGCCATTGGTGAAATACAGCTGCACACAATCGATGATGTGCTTAAAAATTGGACCAATCGTGTAGGCTACTGCATGACCAGCCGAGGCAGCCATTTGAATGAAATTATTTCCCATTATTAACCGGAAGGATTGTACCTTCAAATAAAAAAAGAAATTTGAGAAAATATTCAGTAGTTTTCCATCAGCTTTCCATCAGCGGCATCTCTTTTTATCCGTTGCAGTCGCCACACTTAATTTGTCTCATTCTAAACTATTAGAATGCAGTAATGAGCGAGCCTGTTGCTTAGGGCAATCGATTTTATTTTACATTCGAGATACCCCTAAATCTAAGACTCTGTGGATACAACCGTATCTGATATACCCCGGGAAATTTACAATTCGTTCATTTGCGTACTGAATTTGTACGGAGTCGATAAAAATTGGTATCGTATTAACATTTCTGTAAGTAAAATTTCGCAAATTTCGTCTCTATAAGAACAGAACTCAATTCTGCTGATTCATGCCTGTAACTAACGTTCATACACAAACGTAGCTACAGTTTTTCCTTTTTCTTGCGAAATATGCTGCCCTGTTGCAGCTTTCTTGTGGAAGGTTTTGCCGCGATTGTCTGTCCGCTAAGATGAGAACTTACTGTTTTAGGGCTGTTTTGTAAGCTGTTGTAAGCTTGTTGATACCTAAATCGTTTGATATCTGATAGAGGTATGCCTGCCAAGTCGTACTCCCATGCAGAATAAGCGGCAATCCTGTAGATCTAGGCAGTGGCATTGGAAATGTTCCACAGACTCTATTTGCTCTTCATCTCTGTAGCTTCCGCATCAGAAATAATCACTGCTAGCGTTTCCAACAATACAGTTACCGGCTAATACCCGGAAAGGAACGCTGTTTTGGCGCCTATCAAGAGAGCATTTTATCTTTTGATGTCAATATTGGGCACCAGACTTTGGGTTATGGTGCAAATGTGTAGTCACACCATCAATGAAACTACGGAACATTTTCGCTCAAACACTCCAAAGCAAAGTGGTCTCAATGAAATCCACCTTGCAGATGGGATGTTCTTAAACCACAGCTGTCCATTCATCATCTATTCTTTTGTTACTACCTTTTTCCCCATAAAAAGAAGAAGTATAACATCAGAAACAAAATTATAAATTTGATAAGAAAGAAGAAAAACGACCCTGCAAAAAATGCCTTACCCTAAGTAAGTCTATACGGCTTATTTCACATGTCTCCTCGATTGAAAAGAAATCGACATAATGTGCGACCTACATAAATAACAAAAATAACCGTTCTACCACCTGCTAAGAGCAAAAATACATTAGAGAGGGGCTTATGCCTTCGTGAGAATTATTTCATATGCTTCGTCATTATTATTATGGCACCCCCCTTACATTATCAAACATATTCCCCATTGCTACACTTAGGTACCTAAATAGCTCCACAGAGCAACGAGTACATCATTCATCCCACAACGGCCTCTAAAAACGACAAAACTTTTTCATATCGATCGTTAAAAATTTATCGGCGCGATTGCTAATTCGAAGCTTTAACAACTTAGACGTTAGCCAAATAAAGGCAGTCCCACTCCCCCTCTCCTTCCGCATATTTATACCGCGGTTAAATGTTCCCAAATAATGTATGTATGTAGGTATACACAAACATGTCGAGAGCAGGCAAGCAACAGAACCTACAAGTCAACATAGCCCGGAACGAAAGCAATCTATCTACCCCACATGCACACTGCAAAGAACCATAGTAAATATTAACAAAATAAATATTGTAATATAACAAATTAATGTTCCATCTCGGGGAGGATAAGCAAACGCGGTACTGGTGTGGTAGTGCTCGAAATCGGCGAGCGCACAAATGTTTCTCTGCTGGCGGCCAATCCGATAGCGTTCAACCGCGCGCGCTACTACAACTCTGGTAGTCTTTCTTCCTAGCCATTTGTCCGTGTCCAGAGGGACATTCAATGGTACGCTATTCGCTCGATTCCACAAGGGATGAGGACACTGGCAAAAAGTCAATTATACTGCGAACAATGGTTTTAATCACCTGTAATCCAATTTTCACGAGAACAATGGCAAATAAACGAAGCGAAAAAAAGCTGCAAAAAAAATCATCACCATAGTTATGCACATACAATATGTATGTAGATAGAGAATGCGCTCTCTTTAGAACAAAAAAAAAGTATCTCGAGCGCAGAAATCCCAGTCCGGCAATGTACATAGTTAATTCCCAATTTCCAATAATTTACCCAAAAGAGAAATGTTTTTTTTTTGTTGCTGTTGGTCCTCCTTTTGGAGATCCAATGAATGTGGCGGTGGAAGGGTGGACTCTGGTCGGCAAGATAAATTTACGTAGGATTAAATGAAATGAAATTTATGTTTGTTGCATTAATATTAACGTTGAGAAAAGGAAAACGGTATTGGGAACATTTGTGGGGTTTTTTTTCATATGCAAAGGGAAATATTTTTTATTATATTCTAGTCACACTTAATCTTTATTTGGTGGAAGAAATACATCGCACATTTTTGGGCTCAGACGGAAACGAATGTGGATTAAAAGCGATGTGAAAAAGTCTCTTAATTAGAACAAATTAAGGGACAGAAATTGCAACGTTTTAATAGTTTCATAGAAGAAGCGAAGGTACAACTCGACATGGAATCATTATGACTGATTGAATTAGACATGCAAGAACTACACAGACTGCGTGATAATTAGGCTTCGAATCTAGGGGTAAGAAGTAAGTCCTTCTACCGGTTATGGACTACAAATTGTACAAACCGCGTTTTATTGTTTAAAAAGTTCAAAGTCAATTGCGCACACATTAACAATGCGCTTGTATAACTTGAAATAGTTGGTCATATTGCAGACAACTAAAGTTTTAAATACTGACTGCTGATTTTCATCGCAAAATTTTTTTAAGTGATGAGGCTCATTTTGGGTTGAATGGCTACGTCAACAAGCAAAATTGCCGCATTTGGAGTGAAGACAATCCACATGAGACCCTTGAAACGCCATTACATCTACAAAAACCGACTGTTTGGTGTGCTCTATGGACTGGTGTAGTCATTGGGCCATACTTCTTCCGAAATGATGCTGGAGAGTCAGTTACCGTTAATGACGACCATGATAACCAACCATTTTGTTCCCGAATTGGATGGCATGAATGTGGATGAGATGTGGTTCCAACATGACGGCGCTACATGCCACACAGCGCACGTCACAATCGATTTATTGAACGAAACATTCGATGAGCGCATAATTTCGCGGAATGGACCTGTCAATTGGCCACCAAGATCGAGTGATTTGACACCATTGGGTTATTTTCTTTGGGGATATGTGAAGTCGCTCGCCTACGCCAACAAACCAGAAACGTTGGGGGACTTGGAAGCCAACATTCCTGGCGTTATTGCCGACATACAGCCCCGAATGCTTGAAAAAGTGGTTGAACATTGGACCGCTAGACTTGTCTTATCCTTCCAATAAAGCCAAGTTGAAGGACATTAAAACGATTTTCTTGTGTTTCATTTTAATTCGAAGTTATATACCTCTAAAAAAAACACTCTTTATATTTTAAAGAAAGATAAATTCTGGTGAATTATTTTGATTTTTAATAATCCCGAATAAATATGAAGGAAGTTGCATTGCGTCTGAAACTTCAGGTTTGCAGACCAACTAAATTGCACCTTCTGGCATAATTAGGAAGCGCATCAAACATTTTGCGATATCATAATGCTAAATGAGTAGTTCCACTTAAACATTAAAATAAATTTTGGCCGTAAACGGGCCATAAAGGACCTAAAGTCTAACTTCCCCAACCATTGCGAAATGCAATTTATTTTTGGTTTAAAAAAAAAAAAAAAATTCCTTGCTCTTGGATGATTGGCAGACATTCGATAGAGGTGGGGCAGTGAATAAAGTGAAAATTTTAAGGTGCTACCGGCTCAGATTTGAGCCTGGTCTTACAAACTTGACCACTAAGCCACTACACTCATTAAAAAAACAAAAAGGAGAAGACGAATCCTGTAAAAAGAACAACAAACCTCCACTCCTCATTTTCTTAAACGAACTATTGACATGCACACTCCAAAGCGCATCAACAACAAACTACGCAGCGGCAAAAAAAAAAATAGCAATCTCTTTAAATAAATATTTAATGTTTCACCTTAAATCATCGTGTCATCTATAACGTAAACAAATTTTAACAATCTGTTAATAAAAAAAATAAAAAAAAAATATTCAATTAACCAATAACCTTGGCGTATTCCATCAATCCAATTATTATCATTATTATTATCATTTTCCCGAACTGAACGTTGTGTGTGTTCACAACACAATAAAATAAACTTAATTCAATCACGTACAAATTTATTGTGTTCCAAATCGCATAGAGAAAATTATTTAAATTGGAAATGTTTGTTTATTGCAAGAAAAAAAAAACACATAAAATTAAGTTGTTATTCCCAGCTGACTTCACTTTGGAACCCATCGTCAGAGTCGGTCTGGAACTATTTTAAAGCCGTTTCATGTATATATTACGTCTAGGACTTTGCTGTCACACGACAGGAAAGGAAATGGATGACACAATTTTCAGCGTCGCTATGGGTAAAAATTCATTTTATTTTCAACGTGAATGAATTGTGAATTCAAATTCCAGAAGATCAAATGGAATTTCCGACAAGATCTCTTTTGTCTATTTTATAAAGTGAAAATGTGGCAGTGGTCTAATAAAGTAGCGATAACGTCTAATAACGCCCACAATTGTTTTTTGTTTTTTTTTTTTTCATTTCTTGCGATTAAAAGTGAAAAGTGTTACAGCTACTGCGCCATTTTTATATTTCTTTGATAACAGTTGGTTCAATAGAGACAATTTGATTTTTCAATTGGTGATACGTCTGAGGTCAGAAGTGGCAATTAGACTTAAGGAAGATCTAGGGTGTTGTCAACTGAAGATTATTGCTTCAAGTCCGACATGGTTTTTTTTTTGATGAATCATTTTAATTCAAACGAATTAGAGTGAGTTGTATCAGTACATGTGTGTACTTTGCATTTGACTCACACTTTTTTACAGCATACAAATGAGTCGTGTAAAACGTGGGCAGCTATTAGAAAATTCTTCGATCGAACATTAGCGCCCACAACTATTTCACCGGTCTTTTGTTTTACATGACGTTTTTGAATACATATTTTATGATCGAACTGTGTTCAAGCGATCACGATTATATTTCGTCATGGTTGACTCATATTCACCAGAAACGATTGAATTATTTATTACAACTTTTAATGGGGGAAACCTATAAAAACTTGGCGGTATGTTTTGAGAAAAAGAAGAAGTGCAATGAATTGGGAGGTTTTTTTTATAATATACGCGCACTAAAATTAAGTAACACAGTGCGGGCATTAGGAAAGTGAAGGATTAGGAAAAGGGAGATACCGATGCACGTTGTTTTTAAATGTCTGTAAATTGTAAACAGAGTTGAAGAAACGAATCCTTGTATTTCACTGTACGTCCGAATACAGGCTTAAGGGTAAACTGATGTGCATTCCAAGCACGGTGAGTATTGCGGTTGAATTGCTGTAGGGGTGGAATGCAACTGGCTATTACATTTGAGCACTTGTGGTGGAAATACCGATAAAACAATGACAAGCATTATTACGATTTTGCGATGTCTCGATCGTCAATAAGTTTAACCGCACATTTTTGAATCCTGTCTAGTAGCTCCAACTATGTAATTAGAGCACCGGACGAGATATGTACGTTATACTCAAGTTTGGGACGCTATAAATTGGCTTTAAAATTTTTTGCCAGATCAGAAGGGGTAAAATATTTCTTGCGTCGCTTAGCTTCAATCCTAACCTCTTTAGCAAAGAACTACAAAGGGACAAAATATTTCCGTAACTTTGAAATTAAGAGTGAGTGAATGTCCAAAAATTAGCCCATATTTTAGTAAGATTTGAGATTTAAGTGAGAATTGTGTTTTAAAACAAATTAAAAAAGTGGTTGTGGAAGGAGGATTGCAGTCCATTAGCCGCCGAAGCTGGCCGGCCACACGCAGCAAATGATTGGTATACTAGAAATTGGATCTTTCCTTACTTCCAAATTATTTAACACCACATAAATTGCACGCGCAAGTTCGAGTGTTGAAAAGGGTCTATATCGTGTGCCAACTTAGAATGTGACAATAAAGGGTATGAAATTAAGGCTCTCTGCTGGGTCGTTTGACATAGTGACAAAGCCGGCTATGAGAGGGCTGACGAATTAGCAAAGGTATGGGTCTGGACCATAATCGAGCACTTCAGTCGATCAAGCCACCACTCCACGAAACAAGTGGAGAACAAGATTCGTATGAAATCTAACCACAGTGGCCGAACCATCAAACTTCTACAGTTTGACAGGTCATCACTGTCTAAACTGGTAGGGGCCCTAACGGGACATAACTTCCTCAGAAATCATGCAATGAAATTAAACCTCAAAGATGACGATATATATATCGAGGATGTGGTGAGAAAGAGGTCCATGATGACAGACCTCTCTTCCTCTGTCACTGTCCGGGTCTCAGTCATTTGAGGAATAGAACACTTTGAAGTTACTACTTCCATGACTTACTTGAACTTTCTGATATCTCACTTTTCTAATTTTTATAGGTTTCTGGGGATATCAGAATGGCTGAACGGCGTCGTGTAAAGGGACACGAATCCTAACCATCACTAACACAAATGGCTAACCCCCACAAAAATTGTATCACAATGGGTCTACGAGGACCTAAGTGGGGCATAGCGGGACAGACCTGCTCCGACGTCCCTTAAACCTGACCTAACCTAAGGGTGCGAAAACTAAGAATATGCCAACTACCACGGTGTGACGCACGGCACTGGGACTAACTGGGAGAAACTTAAACTCAATTCATATGTAAATATGCTGGTTGGCTTCCTTTCAAGATCATCTGGAACCTTAAGGCGAACTTCTATTTCCTCTTAATTTTATTATCTATTTCAATGTTTTGTAACATTTCGTTTCAGTCAAACATCGTTCATTGTCAGACATTTGATTACTAAGTTTGACCAAAAATTTAGCACTAGAATTGGAAAAAAAAAACATAACTTTCATATCAAATTTTAATGGTAATTGACATTTGTGACACTTCTTATCAATAAGTATAAATTTTTAAAGAATATTTTGTAACAGCTTCCATGAAAAATATGAATTGACCGATGGGTATATTCATCTAGACATGGATACAGTCGCCTCTCGTTAATTCGAACCTCTTCATAATTCGATGTAATCACGAGTTCCCTAGAAAATCTCTGTATATTTCGAACAACATTTAAACGTGTTTAAGCACTTGGTAATTCGAACAAAAAAATCACGCGTTAATTCGAAGGCATTGGCGTCAAACACTCGACAATTTAAAATTATCAGATTGCATTTTGAGACAAGTTCAAAATTGTAACTTGTATATAAAGGGTGATTTTTTAAGCATAGTTTTTTATTTAAATCGAATAAAGCACTAAAATTTGCATCAAATATTCAAAAATGTTTATTGTAATCGATAAATAGGCCTTTGCCATTTATGTTTTAAAGACAACTTCATGTTAATGTTGTTCGCGGCTCTATTCTGATGGTCCAATTTTGCGTCACTTTTTCGAGCATTTCGGCCTGTATTCCACGAATTACACGTGTTATGTTATCCTGTAAGGCTTCAGTCGTGTTCGGCTTGTCCACATAGACTAACGACTTTACATAACCCCACAAGAAATAATCAAGAGGCGTTAAATCGCATGATCTTGGCGGCCAACTCACAGGGCCATTTCGAGAGATAAGCTGTTAACCAAATGCATCCTTCAACATTTCCATTGTTCACGAGCTGTGTGGCATGTGGAACAGTTTTGATGAAACCACATGTCAACCAAGTTCAACTTAGCCAACTGGGGCAAAAAAGTCGCGTTTCAAGGCTCGATATCGTTCGCCGTTGACGATAACGTTTCTTCCACGGTCGTCTTTGAAGGACCGGAATGGACCGATGATGCCACCGGCCCATAAACCACATTAGAATGTCGTTCTTTCGGGATGCATCGGTAATTCTTGTATGGCATGTGGCTGTTCATCACTCCAGATGCGACAGTTTTGCTTATTTACGTATCCGTTGAGCCAGAAATGAGCCTCAACGCTGAATACAATTTTTCGATAAAACAGCTTATTTTCACATTTTTTCGCTCGAATTTTGATAATAAATTTCAATAATTTGCAATCGTTGCTCGTTTGTAAGTTTTTCCATGATTAAATGGCAGAGTATACTGCAAACTTTTCACTTTGACAGATGACGTTTGGACGCCATTACTAACCAGTGCTGACAACCTGAAAAACTTAACTCTTAAAAAATCACCCTTAAGTTTGTCACACACTTCCGTTTGGTTAGTTTAGTTTCAGTTTTCGTTGGTTACAGACTAAAAGTTTGTGTTAGTTGTGAGTCCTTAAATGTATAAATACTTGACCGCTGCTGAAAATTATAGTTTCAATTTTTCTTTTGAAAATTTCGAACCAATTGATATTTCAAACTTTCAATATTATAAAAGTTTCGAATTAACGAGAGTCGACTGAATGTGCAAAATAATTTGTGGTTTCCTTGTCACGAATGAGAATGACACATTAATGAAAATCCAACGCCATATCGATGGCCAACGACATCTTGGTAAATCCAAAGAATCCAGTGATAGATTTGATTATGCAATAAATAAACGTTTCGAAGGAACCTTAGGATTGCTAAAGCCGACGAATTTGAAATTGATTAACTGAAACATTTCAGCATGTCAAATCACTCAATTTTAATGTGTTTCCATGTTTCCTAAAGCCAGCCTGAGTTGCCCCTATCTAAGCAACTTTCCTGAATATGAAATTTGAGAAAACACTAGGGAGTAAAGAAGATAGTTAGCTGTTCATGGAAAGTACTTAGAAGGTTCATTTCTTATTGGCATCTTCTTCTCTCAATTTATTCAATATTTCAATAGGATTATAGGGATCATTACCCTCCCACTTCACTGCATTCCTACTGGTCCGCCTGCGGTGTTCGCCGATTCGACCTCAAAAGATATCTGCAGGCATCCCGATTTTGGATCACTTCATCATTGCATGCACATGCGTGATCCAGTAGTTTTTCGGCCTGCCTCTTTTACGCGATTGTAAGGGGAATGTTGATTGCCATTGCCTTTTTGACGGGGTTCGTAGGATCCCTCCTTTGAACATGACAATACCAACTGGGTCGGTGGTGCTCCAATTTTTTTCGAGATGGGTTCATAGATGACATTTCTTATTGGCATAAAGCTTGTTTTTTTTTTTTTTGCTGACACATCCCCTGGAACTCCTGGAAGAGTTAAGCCACAATTTTGAGCATTAGTGAGCATGTAACAAGAGTTCTTGGCGTGTGAAATGCTTTTAAGTATCCCATATAATCCGGAAACAGAATTGCTTAACTATTAGAGCAATCCTGGCAATCGAAGAAATTGCCTTTGGGTAGAAGTGTGCGATATATCCGCCTGCGTAGTAGTGCAACGTCGTTTTTGTGGCCTTGGGATGGAACTTATTTGGTACCGATATTTCATTAATTCTTTCCCTATTCGAATTAAAGCTCTCTTCAGACCGTTTACCGGAGATCGTTTGGCCCGGTTAAAGAATTTTCGTGATATCCTTTCCGGAAATTTAAACGAAATTTCGGTTTCGCAGCTCTAAGCTTAAAATTCCTATAAACACATTTCACTTAACCATTTCCAAAGTTACTCTTACTTCGCTTTAAAATTTTAAGTGAATCTGTTCAATTAACTGATTCCACTCAAGGCATGTTACGAGTCACGACGATATGTCACTTTTATTAACTTACATATTGTCGTACCTAAATCGAATAAATTCAATCAATCAATCACTTAACCTTGATGTCTTACAATGAATTTGCTGTTCACATAATATAGCATACATTTCATCCCCTATTTGTTGTCAAACTGTTGGGCGCTGCTTTAAGTGCTTAGAAAACACATTTAATCGACCCACATATAAAGTTGTGTAATGTTCTGTTTGAATTCTTCGCTGCACCCTTCTTCGAGGAACGCGTGCAACAACTGAATGCACCCCAAGAGTAAACATCGCAACCCACTTCCCTTGGATTTCTCTGTTTGCGAATAAGTTTGTTTCCTTTCCATTTTGTTTTTTTCTATTTTTTTTTTTTGTTTGAAAAAAAAACTTAAATCAAACTCAACTCACTCAGAACCTCAGAAGTTTTTACGTATTTAGCCTCGTTTGGTGCGCGCCCAATGCAGTTCACTTGAGTGGACAAGCAAGGCATGGCTTCCTCTCAATTCCAGCTATAAGTAGCTAGCTACCCGACGACTACTACGTCTCCTTTCGCTCTCGAAGTCGCTGCGATTGCATTTGACTTTAAGTTGACCCAATTACGTTTTCACTCGCTTGATGGAAGAGTATACCAGTAAAACAGCCAACGATGACGATGTGAACATGTGTGTTGCACACGAACATACTCGTCGTCGTACTAGGAAACACGGTTGGCATCATGCTGGCTAAGTAGTACTCAGCTAACCACCCAACCGACCAAACACTGTTGCTATTTTCCCCGTTGAGCTTACGAGTGAGTAAAGTGACATTTCTAAGCATCAGGGTTGCACAGCGGAGGGCTAAAAGAGGAAGAAATTCATTTTCACGAAAGACTTAAAGACTCATATGGCACATGCATGAGGCCGGCGGCCGACGAGGGAAGCAAAGCAATCTAGGTGAATCAGTTAAGTAACAAATAAATAAAAAAAAAAAAAAACTTCGTTCAAAATTGCATTTCATTGTTCCATTGAATTAGAAAGCATAAAAACTGATGCGTAAAATAGTTCTTCAAACATGGGAATTGGGATTACGTTCCCCAACCGTAACTGAGATTTTTGATTTTTTTTGTCTACCCTACTCGTGTTTGTAGTATATTGGAGTTGGAATGTTCGTATAGTTTTCAATAGCTTTATATGCACATTTACCCAAAACTGAGTGTGCGGCGGGTTTTGAATTGCTGTCATTCCGCCGCTAAATACCATCAAGGCTATGATAAGAGGATTGTTAATCCATTAATTTTGTTTTCAGATTTTTATTTTTAGAATATTTTGGCGGGAAAGGAGAATTAGGATCATGGACGAATGCTTAGTGTTTCAAAAGAATTTTTATTCATAGGTCGAGGTTAAAGTGATTCCACCACAGCCTAAACAAGTGATATGTGTTTGTTGGATGATTCCAGTTAATTTTTTGTTTGCTTTCGTTTTGTGCGAATTAATGAAGAAGAATGGGAGAAGGTTAAGCTTGATGCGGAGTACAAAATGAAAATATGAAAAGAGGATTTAAAGGATACAAACTTCACAGGCTGCCAAAATTGTTTTGATGTTGTCTGAGCTTTTTCTAGTTTTTGAAATGGGTTTACGGAAAGTCGGCCAAGTGGAATGCTTAACGAAAGAAGTATGTAGGTAGGTACTGTGCACAAAAGATACTTAAAATAATTTCTTCGCTCGTCGTAAGCTTATTAAACTGTTGAAGTTTGCTGTGTATTTATTCGCTTAGCTACTAATTTTGTATAGGAAAGTACGAAATTACGAAATTTAACCTTATTCGGAATAGAAATGGGGGGGATTCAGGAAGAATCATTGAATTTTTTATTTGAAGGATGTAAGTTAGAAAAATAGCCCTGATTCGAGAACTTTCAGTGAAAAGTTATAATTTTTTACGGGAATATTTCTAAGTCTGACATATAGAAGTTAAGCCTATTACAGGGGGGGGGGGGTGCAATTTTTTTAAGACTTTTAAAATAGCTTACCCCGGGCTATAACTTCTACCATGAGACCATAAATTTTGTATAATTCGTCACTGCTCTAGGAAATTCTCTTTCTTTAAAGACCATAAGGACTATAATTGGTTGGATGTGAAGGCGGTAAAAGGGGTCGAAAGTCAAGGTATAAAAAACCAACCAGAGCATGTGGAAACTTCATTTTCTAATTTGTTACTTGTTCAAAAAATTTTGCGTTTAAATTGGTTGGGTTTTAACGGTTTAAAAGGGAGTGATAGCCTTGATGCTTCGAAAAAATTGGGTGGTGAATTAAGATTCGTAGTGTTACCGCGCTTGATATATCTTGGGGGTAGATTTCTTTTACGATTTAACTAATCTTAACACAAAAAGTAAAAAGAGAAGGAGCATTTTTTAGAGCAGTGACGATTTATCACATCTTCATAGGTACACTTTGTTCTATATAGTTTACGAACAAATTTGTGGGGTTCGTATATAAATAAGTTGTTCGTTCAAGACCCAAGAGCTCAACAAACTGTACATAATGGAGGTGGAAATGAAACAGTTTAAGAACTGCACGTATGTATATCAAAAGTTTTCAAGTGTTCCAATAGATGGCGCTGAATGCCAACAACCAACATTTCTGAATGACTTGTCCGCCTTAGATCATGTATGCACAGAATAGCTATGATAGGGCTCCGATAGGTGGCATCAATTTATTTACAAATCCCATATTTATAGACCAAATTTGGGTAATATTTTCAAAATATATATATTTTGAATACAAAGGGTGACTTTTTAAGAGTTAAGTTTTTCAGGCACTGGGAAGCAATGGCGTCCAAACGTCATCTGTCAGAGTGAACATTTTTCAGTATACTCTGCCATTTAATCATGGAAAAACTTACAAACGAACAACGACTGCAAATTATTGAAATTTATTATTAAAATTCGTGCTCCTGGAAATATGTGAAAATCCTCTGTTTATCGAAAAATTGTGTTCAGCGATGAGGCTCATTTCTGGCTCAACGGATACGTAAATAAGCAAAACTGTCGCATCTGTAGTGATGAGCAGCCACATGCCATACAAGAATTACCGATGCATCCCGAAGAAACGACATTTAGGTGTGGTTTATGGGCTGGTAGCATCATCGGTCCATTGTTCTTCAAAGACGACCGTGGGAGGAACGTTATCGTCATACGCGACTTTTTTTGGCCCCAGTTGGCTGAGTTGAACTTGGTTGACATGTGGTTTCATCAAGACGGTGCCACATGCCACACAGCTCGTGAAACAATGGACATGTTGAAAGTTGAATTTGGTAAGCATCTTATCTCTCGAAATGGCCCTGTGAGTTGGCCGCCAAGATCATGGGATTAACGCCTCTTGATTATTTCTTGTGGGGTTATGTAAAGTCGTTAGTCTTTGTGGACAAGCCGAACACGACTGAAGCCTTACAGGATAACATAACACAAGTTATTCGTGGAATACAGGCAGAAATGCTCGAAAAAGTGACGCAAAATTGGACCATCCGAATGGACCATTTGAAACGGAGCCGCGAACAACATAAACATGAAGTTGTCTTTAAAACGTAAAGGGAAAATATACAGGAAAAGGAAGAACAAGTATATAAACTATTTTACTGTGACTTGAAAAATCTTGAACGGCTCCTTACCGGAAAACGATTTTTTCGATTCCTTCATATTTCTACGTTGGTCAGCCTCTACATTATTCAACACGACGTTGACCGATTTATTCGTTGAAGTACATTTATCTATAATATCGGAAACCAACCCGTTCCACTCCCACATTTGTCCAGTTGTATTTGACAACTTTAAGTGGCAATCAAGTGTTTTCCTTTGTCTGGTTGGTCACAAACAAAACAGAATATAGTGCTTCGAATGCCCAGACACTCTAATTTGCTGCCACCTGGCAGCCTGTCAATAACTTTTAAATTGGCCCATAATTGACACTATAATAGTCTGCAGCAGCAGTTGAACCAATAGCATTCCCATCGCCAAGTCAAATGCCATACCATGTCAATCGATAACGCCTGCCAGCTCCTATTTCCGCAAACACATCCACCGAAACACACAATCTCAGGCTACTTAGCCATATTCGGGTCTTCTTGGGTTTTCCCCAATGTGTCTGCCTCTCTGCAATTGCATATGCAATGCGGACCGGAAATTTTCCAATTCTCAACTTTTGCAAATTACTTTTTGGTAGAGCAGCCTAACCCAGACCAATTCCCCCGCCTTCATATGATATGATTGGCATTTTAAAATGACAACAATCCACAGTCGGTGTTAACAACCCCTAATCCAAGGACTTACCACCAGTGGGAAGTGGATTCTGTACATCTTTGAATTTCTTACAGCCTTGTCGCCTTGTGCTAGTGTCACCCCTATTTTACAGTTACATTGGATTATTGATTGAGGCACCCAAAAGAAAACTGGAAAAACAGAAGCAACCGGACATATGAGGGAACTTGCACATGCAAGGCAAAAATTTTAAATCTTTTTATACGAATACACAGACGTCTGATCCATACCCTGCTGAACTCCCTCCTACACGGAGAACTTACAACGTGTCGTCGCCCCAAGGATAATCGATATTCTTGTCTTGCATGCGAGGGATATTCCACTCCTACAATGGGATTAAGGAAACTTTTTGCGTTCTGCTTCTATTTCCACTGATTTTGATGGTTTGATGGTTTGATGGTTCCCTTCCATTTTTTTTTTACAATTTTTTGTATTCATTAGGTCGCCCAAAGGCACTAGTCGTCGTCTGCTCTGCACTTAGAATTACAGCCGAATTTACGTCTGTATGATTTTATGGGCATTTTGTGTCGAATCGATTTTTTTTCTTCCTTTTTACTTTTACATGCTCTCTCGTTCCTCGCAAAGGGATTTTTTTTTTGACAAGTATGAGTGCGGCGAAATTTGGCATTGATACTTTTCCCTTAATTAAAATTTTACAGCACTTTTTTATTTTTCTTTTTCTCATTTCAAAATCAGAGTCAGTCAATAAATGAAAACTACCATAAATTCATGAGTTGACAGAATAAACAGGGAGAGAGAAAAGAAAAAAATTGTAACCCAGTTCAACACTCCTATGAGTATGTTGACATCGCTCTTTTGACCTCATGACTGTGTTGAACACGTAATACTCATCGTATTTGGCACTACTGTGGCAGTTCAGTGGGATGCGCTTCGGAGAATCAATTTTTTTTTTTTGTTGGTGTCCTGTCAGTGGAAAGCATTTGTCAAGCAATGCTTATAAAAAAGCAAAAAAAGATTTGGCAATTTACTGCAGGATGTGAATTAGGCTAGAGTTTGTGTGTGAGAAGATGAGAGGAGTTTAAGTTCTTGGATTTGTGAATGTTTTTAGAGCAAATATTAGGTCAATGGGAGGCATCAAGAATTGATGAATAAATGGACTTTTCCCGTTATCCTTAGGTAGGATTTTTTGCTTTTGCAAATCGATCTGTTGCAGACGTTCTCAGAATCAAGTGTAAATCCAATAAAATAGTCAATTGTTAGTTGTGGGGAAAACTATTCCTTTTATATTTAATTGCAACTTGAATGGTATTGTAGAGTTTGAAGGCTACGTTATTTTACCGCCCATATGGCTGACACTGCGACCTAATAGATCTTTTGTGTCATAGGGAAATTCAAATCCAATCTCCCTCCAACCTCTCTTATGAAGGTAAGTACGTCCTTGGTGGCAGAGCTTCTCCGCTGATGAACGTATTTTTTTTTGTTGAAAACACGTTTTCTTAACCAATGTAGAGCCGGACATTCGCATAGAATATGTTCAGAGAGAGGATTCGTCCTCTTTCATGCAGAACCTACATTCTGTCTCCGGGCACAGATTCATTTTTTTAAGATGACATCTTAAGCCACATTGGACTGTGAGAAAGCCAACAAGCTTTCTTAAACTTTACTTATCCAGCATAAGTATTTCCTTTGTCTGAGCCCCGGAACATTTTCCCAGTAGGCTAGACGAAGTTGATCCTCCCAACAGCCAATCTGTCTTGAGGAAGCAGCCCAATTGACTCTACAAAAAGGTTCTGGTGCAAAGAACGCGGATTCTGAACGAACTTTTGTCAATTCTCTGTCATTGAGTCCTGTGTATTGGACGACAATCGCTTGACTATCTGAAAAGTTATATATTTTAGCGCCTTTGATACCTTTCGCAAGGTTTAATCTCGCGCAGACTTCAATGGCATGGATTTCAGCTTGAAACACATTGCCATTGGTACAGAAGCTTTGGTGTTGGGTCCAAAGACGCCAGCTCCAACTCCAGAAACCATTTTAAATCCATGGGTGTAGCAAACCAGACCTCTCAGGTCCACGTTCGAAACACCATTGAGGCAGTTTTCATGGTTCAATATTTCTATTTTACTGAACATGTCTGTTTTCGGAAGAGAATTGAGTATTTTCAGTTGTCCCACAAGGTCATCTTGCTCAAACTTGTATTCTAGTTGCAGTTTTAGTGCACTTCTAGCAGCTGTATTTCTAATAAAGATGTGCAGGGGCGAGATCCCAACAATAGCTTCAAGTGCTGCAGTTGGGCAGGTGCGCATCGGACCTGTGACTCCCAGACAGGCAATTCCTAAGTCTACTTTAGAAATGTTCCAATCCTTCAGCAAAAACGTTCGAGTTCTTTTGGTTATATATACATGCAAGCGCCGACCACACTTTTCTGAAGCTACCTACAATTCGCAACACAACTCGCAGCTAGGATGCTACTCATTATAATAACAATGAGTCGACACAATTTGCTGCATCCACTTATCATGCTATTCATCTATGTTCCCTCGCTATTTGCTCTTCCAAGTGGAGATCTATGCTATTTTAATGGCTATGCTTGGATTGTGAAGAACAGGTGGAGGAATCAAAGTATTTGTCGCTGTAGTTAAAGCCAATCTGCACTCAATCCTTTAACCACTTTTAAGTTAGTGCTCCAACTCAAGAACTTTTTGAATTTGGTCTCGGAATCTTTTTTGGATTCCGGATCAAACTTAAAGGTACCAGCATTGACTTCTATGACGAGGCTAATTATCTGAGTGCAATCTTGGATAAAAAAAACCAAGCTGGAAACCTAATATAAAAGAAAGAGCAACAGTTGCTCTTTTTACTTGCAAGAAAGTTATTGGTAATAGATGGGGTCGTAAGACCTATTCTTATGCACGGTGTGGTAGTCTGGTGGGCAGCCGTAGGCATTGCGACAAAGTTCAGCGATCAGCTTGTCTATGCATGAGTGGAGCACTTCGTACTACTTCCTCGGCAGCACTGGACATCCTATTTCATTTAAAACCACTCGACATCTTAAGCAGACAATTCGCCTCAAAGCATCTAACAGTGGACCGAAAAAGAATTTGGCCACTCTGCTATTCTTAATCTATTTAAGATCCTTCGTAGAAATATCGTTTACACCACACCTCAGCATCAGTTTGATAAAAATGTTCTAGTCACTATTCCATCCAGATCCAGATCATTCTGCGGCGAAAGTGATCTCCCGGAAGATGGATCAAAAACTGATGAAGGGGTTAGCGGTGGCGTTGTCCCTCAAACACTAAAACTTAGTCTCTCATTTCGTCTACCCAATAACTGCAGGTTTTTTGCAAGTCATGGCGATCAAAGAAGCCTAGGTGGACAAGTGACATAACTTTTCTAGCGACAGAACGGATTGTCATCGCTGATGTCATCACTGGACACTGTCTTATAGGCAGGCATGCTACTAGGTTTTGTAAGGTCCATCTAGGTGCCTTCTTCCATGACAATCTTCAAGATCTGTCAACCACTGGCATTAAAGATCTCTTTCACTATATGCAAAGCTCCAAATGGGTTAACGAGGAGTGCAGTACAAGTTTAGATCTATGCGGTATCAGAACGGATCTCTTTTTGGCCTAAGTGAGTCGGCCTCGCCGATTGCCAGTTCAACCTAACCTAACGTGCGGGTCATACCAGAATTACGGGAAATGGGAACTTAAGCTTCAAGGTTCGAAGAAAGTTCTCTCAAAGTTCTCTCAGGATTTGAACCCGTGCTGCGTCTGTTACGGAATTCCTAGATAGGGCCTTCATTAAAGACCGGATCTCCTACAGGCACAATTTCGATGGCACTATTTTTTGAGCTGCAATTTCTCTGGCAAGACTGCGGCATTTTTGCCATCACAAGCGGAAAAAAAGCTGCGGGGCTTGCTAGACAGTTTGATCGGCCACCAAGCACCTATGTCAATGTACTAGGCTTAAGTGACACAACTATCTGTGACGCTTGTGGAGAAAGCGAAGACATTGCGAAAACAGACTAACTACCCACGTTTGCATATCAAGGTGCAGTGGTCTGCCCTAATCAAAAATAGCGAACAGTAGAACATGAGAACACGATGACGACGTCCAGACGCCTCTGACACTCCCTGCCGTTTGAGTCATCCCCCAAGATACTAAAAGGACGGACTTTAGATGGATCGAAAAGCTTCCATTTTTAGGATGATCAACTAAAAATGGAAGCTTTTCGATCCATCTATAGCTTCCTCCCTATTAAACATGGGGAAACAAAATCCAAGATCATCAGATGCAAATCCAGATATCCGTCCACAGCTAAATAAGACATTCAAAAACAATGCCAAAACCACTTAAACATATTTACAAATTTACACATACCTTACAAAGGTATTTTAAACATCCCGTGTAATATTTCCGAGTTTCATAGGAATCTCATTAAGAACACTGTCACATGTTGCTAATGACTTTTGTCAGGATCCTATATCAAAAGCCTGTGTAAACCACACAAAGCCCAATGGCGGTGGCATTTTTACTCAATTTTTAGCTGCATCCTTTACAAAACAACAAACTTTCATTATGCCTAATCCGCCGTTGTAACCGCAACAACCGCCATTTGCATTAGAACCAGCTGACGACGACCAGTTAAAGGGTAGCGAAGCGAAAAAAGTACGACAAAACTTGTCAACTTTTTCGTATTAACGTCGCCCGCGAACTTTTACCACACTTAAATGAAATGAGACTTCAGAAAGTTTGGTGTGTGTGCGCGCAACCAGCCACTACCCACTACCACCATGCAGCATATACATATACATTATACAGAAATAAAAGGCTCCGTTCTTTTCACCTCCTTTGGCCGGGGGTATTTTTTGTATTTTATATTTATAATATGTAATTATCTTTTTCCAGGAAAACGACAACGAACAAATTTTCGCAACATGTTGCCGCAGCAGGGGAGTAAGAGGCGACGAACAAAAACTTGCAACCTATGCGATGAACGACGAGTTTTGTGTATATGCATTAGGTTTCCTAAAGGTAGAACCTTCTATTGATTTTACAGACCAGAGATCCTTACTGAGTAAACGAAAAAGATATTTATTTCGTTCGCAAAACATAACACAAAAACTCCAAGACCGAACCAGTTGTTGGAACATTTTCCACAAAAGCAACAAATAGACAAGGATGTGTCTTATTTTTGTATAGCCTTGTGGCTTTTTTTTTTTTTGTTTTCTGCGTCATTCAAGGATCGAGTTGTCTATAGTAAAATAGAAGCATGTAAAAGATGGTAGCGGCCTTCCAGATGTGTGGGGTTGTCGTAGGACACTTTTTCCGTAGATGTGCAAGGTGATATGTTTTTTGTTTGAAGCGACAACGAAAAAGTTTTGCTGTGCTGCTGAACACTTTGTGTTAATGCGAGGAGTTTTTAATAAATTCAAGAATTTTTAGAATTTAATTAAACCCGTCGAGAATTAAGTTGTTATTAGTTTTTTATGCTCTTTTGGTATGTGCTGCGACTAGACACTTTTTAATGCGCAGTTGAGTTGAGAATTTATGCTTGGCTGGAATGTGTCGAGTGTACAGCTTTGCTGTTTATTTAGTAAGTTTTTGCTTTTTAAAACTTGGAAAAGACATCAGTACGTCAAATGAAAATAATGGTTAGGAGAGTAGATTCAAGGGCTTAAGACGCAATTAGATTTGGAGCAGGTGGACTGCAAGACTAATAAAAGGATGGTGCACGGGAAACGAATGTGTTTTAAGAGGGAAAAGAGACGAGCCCAACGTGTCAGACGCTACAACAGAAATTGAAACGATCAGTAAAATATAGGCAAGTGAAGACTGCTCAGAGCAGCGTTGCCGTTGGGCCTCTTTAGGGGCCAAATTGCCTCTTTTTAAGGTTCGGGACCCCTGGCCACCACTTTTTCAAATATTTTCGAAATGGGCCCTTTTTCAGTTTAAGTCAGACTTTATTCTTTATTGAACGAAAACTGTAAAAGTACGAAACACTAAAAAATAAAATGTACTGAGCGCTGCCCGTTTTCTTTAAGAGTTGATAAAAGCACCCGCGTTACATCACTGAGATCGATTTCAAAATCTTAGTCAATTAAGATATTACTAAAAAAAAAAAAGGAGTTTTGCAAAGATGTTACCAAAATTGCTAAGCTTAAAGAGCACGTAGAAGAATATTGTTGGACTTAAAATATGCGTATATGAAAGCTCTAGAGACTGAAATTTATTTTATGGAATTCAGCGAAGGAGAAGTTCACTTCTTCTTTGTTCAAAGTCTAATTATTGAATTACTTGGTCTTTCAAAATCAAAATTAAATATTTTTAAATGCACGAACCTGCTTCTTGTGAGTATTTAATCATAAAAATATTAAAATCCATTCATCCAGTCGTTCCGTAGGTCCAGTCAAAAGAATTACAACTTTGTTTTATTTTGTTTTTTTTTTATTAATATTTTATCTGAAAGCCCCTTTTTAAGACACTTTATGAAATTCTTCAGCGGCAACACTGGCTCAGAGGAGGATTGTTTGCTCTTCATCGAATTAGTGTTGAGCGCAAAGAAACAAGATCAATATTATACGTCTGAGGACCAGAAGAAAAACGGAACTTTGTCAAAACGGACAGTAACTAGGTTGATGGTTTCCAAAGATAAAGTGTTGTGTAAAGTTTGTTAACCCAAAATGTTTCATATAGACACTGCACGATGCATTCTCTCCACAAAAAAAAGACGAGAATTACAGCGATTGTGAAAAATGCAAAAAGTTAAAGGGAATAATGGTTCATCACCGGTTCATCGTACTTCAAGAGCGCCTCAAGGTAGACATTTAGCTGTTCTTATTTTTCAATTAATTTATGAATGATTGACCTAATTATGTTTCTCGCAAATCGTCTTACGTAATGCGTCCTTGTGAAATTATTATGTTAATGTTAAACATCGTGTATCGTGAAATTAAATTTGATCAACAACTTAGCGAACTTATTGATTTTTTTTCTTTGAAAGCAAATATAAGAAGCTTTAGAGGCACCTTCGTTACAGATGAGAAGACCGCGTGCAATCTTAGAGTTGGTGGGCGGTACATATTGGATTTTTAAATTTATTATATTAAACTTCAAATTAATATATTACAAGAGATGTGACATTTATCCTTTTTAGTATTTCGACTTCAGGGATACGGAATACGTTTATGGTACATTTCTCTAGATTCGTTTGGCAAATTGACGTTTCTCCGGGGTTCGTTACCGCATTGGCGTTTTGTTCATTAAGGGGTTACATGAGTTTATTTGGGGAAAAAAGTTATATTTTCAACAATTTTTTTTTTATATAAAAAATAAAATATTTTCTTCAAACTTTTTAATGTCTTAAAGATATACAATTGAAAAAGAATCTCTGAAATTTTCAAAGGAAAATATTCAAAACTCCGTCATTGTGACGTCATTTCCGGTGATCCCTCGGAAAAATGGGCGTCCGCGTTGACAGTACAACTCGTGACAGGATCATCAGAAGTGGAAAAAAAATGTCGTGTTTTAGTTAAGACCATAAAGTAGAATTTGGACGAAGGGAAAATTGAATTTTTGGCAGACCTTTTCAAAAAAAAAAATGCTAATTTTGGTAAAATTTTCTCAATTTTTTTTTTTTAAATAGTTGTGATTGAAAAAAAAATCCTTCGTCCAAGTGCTCGTGAATTGTATCTTGAAGACCTGGGAAAAATTTTATCAAGATTGGTTGAGTCGGTTTGTGAGAACTTTTGACAACCGACTTTGAAAACACAGTTTCGAGAAAAACGGGTTTAAAGTTTGGATAACCAGACTTACAGGCTGTAAGTTCCTACTGCTCAAGAAAATTGGTTGCTCCTACGTGTATAATGACAGAGAGTAAAGTAAAGCAAATTAAAGTAAAGTAAAGTAAAGTAGAGTATAGTAGAGTAGAGTAGAGTAGAGTAGAGTAGAGTAGAGTAGAGTAGAGTAGAGTAGAGTAGAGTAGATTAGAGTAGATTAGAGTAGAGTAGAGTAGAGTAGTTTAGAGTAGAGTAGAGTAGATTAGAGTAGATTAGAGTAGAGTAGAGTAGAGTAGAGTAGAGTAGAGTAGAGTAGAGTAGAGTAGAGTAGAGTAGAGTAGAGTAGAGTAGAGTAGAGTAGAGTAAAGTAGAGTAGAGTAGAGTAGAGTAGAGTAGAGTAGAGTAGAGTAGAGTAGAGTAGTAAAAGGTATTGCCACAAACAAAAAATAAACAATATAATTCAATTCTGTTCCTTTTGTTGGGATTTTAAAACATCATCAGATAATTTTCTATTTATTCGTAATACAATAAAAAAAAGGTTGTCAAACAATGTTTCCTGCTTATGCATGTGTATTTATTTTGCTACCTAATTTTTTCCCATTAAATACCTCGCAAGAGTTGCTTTCTTTTCAACCATTTTTGTCATTGAAAAGTTTCTCCAACATTTTATTGCTTCTTAGCTCCTCTTGTTTTGTCTTGAAGGACATTATTTGTGTTATGGCTGTTTAACCTTTTCTTTTGTGATGCGAACAATAAGAATGGCGACATTATGACGAATGTCATTAACATTACTCGGGTTATTATTTTTAACGCTATTCCATCATTTCATTTCAACTTTTTTTAAGTCATTTAAAAAAAATATACAACGAATCCTCACATTCGTTTTTGTGCCTTTCTAAAAGTCATTAAACTTTTCCAATTTAAATGTGTTCATTAACCCCAACTTTTAGATGGCCACTGTCAACTTCAATGAACAGTCCAACTTCAAAATTTTTACGACTGTAATAATGAAACGAAATCCTAAGAAAAAAAGAAAAAAAAAAGAATGTGCTAAAAGAAACTTCTTTTACATTAGCACGTCGAACAAATGGACAAAGGACCCTAGGTGATGTGCGAAAACAGAGAAAAAATAAAATTCCGTATTCTTCAACCAAAAAAACCACATCAAGATGCTGTCAAACAAAAAAAAAATAGGGAACCGTAAAGAGAAGTTCATTAACCAACCCCCCACACCAAAGGGATGTGCTTGTCATTGTACACCTACACCAGCACGGAATGGGCGCTTTTGTGTAAACGTATCAAGCGAAAATAGGGATACACGTATATTGAATAGACATTGAGATGGTTTGGTTTTGTTGAGTTTGGTAGGTGGGTTGTTCAAGTTATTTCCGGTTGATTGTATCTGCTGAAAAAGCTTCCTTTTCATCCATCATCCAACTGCCACCACCGCGCCCGCCATCACACAAAAAAGAGAGTGAGAGCGGAGACACAACTTCCTTCTCTCATTCCCTGGAACAGAATGAAAATTATGTACAATGATGCGGTTGGTGTTGGGAAAGAATGCCTGCAGTAATTTTCAAAAGGATACACGCAATGTTAACAAACTTGATCTTCTTCTTCTTACTCGTTCTCGTCTCGTTTCATTTCAACGTATAGAGTTCATCATCTCCGCCAATGTATGCTGCATCCTGTGCGTCGAATATCCCTACTACTTGTGGGTTAACTTTTGCGGTTTTCTATCTTCAAATTGATACTCAATGAGACGCAGGACGAACCAAATGCGAGGGTTGAAATCGAAGTGAAAGAACGAGAAGAAATGATTATATTTGAAGCCGGATATGATGGCGGTATTCAATGAACAGTGAACCACAATCGGAAAGGAGCAAGTTTTTTAATGACTTTTTTCACTCCGAAAATAAGTCCAAAGTGTTAAAAGTTAAAAAGTGATGCTTAAACAAGCTGGCTTTAAATATAGAAACAAAAAAACCCTCAAAGTATTATTGCTTGGAATTTGGAAAATTTATTAATACCTTAGGACAACAAACAAAGGACAATGTAATCAATTATCCTTTTTTTTTTTGCCTTGAATACAGCAACATCTTTTAATCCTTTCGCTATGAATACAATTCTTTGGTCGACAATGAATTCCATTTGTGTACCACCCGCCACACCTCCCACTCTATTATCCCATCATTGTCCTTTTTTTTTTTTGTATTAAAACAAAAGCAGATACCTACTCCATCTAGATATGAGCAGACGAAGAAGGAAAAAAAAACCTAATATTTAGGGTGACGACAACTATAAAGATCATCAGGAGATGGGGCAGAACTAAATTCTGCTATATCTCCTTCCATTTGTTACGGGTTTTCTTCTGTCGTCCCATTTACTTCCTGGACGTACGACATATCCTAGTGTTGTGTTCAACGAAATTGAAAAAATTGTGATCTAGAAAATAAAACTACAGGCGAACACAAACTCATATATTCTTTCGTATGTCACGAGGACAGCGAGGCACTAAGAACCCATACATGGTATATGTATGTTTGTACTACCACAATGAAAGAACGAACAAACGAACAAAAAAAAAAAAAAAGTAATGAATCTTTGTACTTCTCTGATGGGGTGCAAAAAGAACCTGACAACGTGGATGAGGGTACACGTTGACAATCACCAAGATAATAAAATTTGTGGAGTTTGTTTATTTGAAATACGAAACGAGATTGATTTTCTGCTCCATTAACGAATTCGCATCTGCTCATACATGGATTATGGCATTTGTGTGGAATTTCTATCTACTTAGTTGTGCATTCTTGAAATCAAAATTAAAAAAAACAACCAGGCCGAAGATTATTGCCTTGTGGGATACCATGAAACTTGAGCGTAGAGATAAGATGTTGTTTGTTGGTTTTACAAAATGCACAGACCTGCAAAATTCCATAAGGGCTTTAGTCAAAGTAAATGATTAAAGGAAATTTAATTCAATTTCAATAAAATATTGCCAATGACATTTTTGAGATAACTTACAACTACTTCCGGAAAGTATCTATGTCGCAAACTTCGGAAAACCCATATCCCAAAGCGAATCCCACCTAGGATTCCATTAGCGGTCCATTGCATTAAAATATTGACAATGACAGTTTGGCAGAAACTTACATTACCTCCGTTGAAGTCTCTAAGCCACAAAATAGTGAACTGCATATTGGAAAACTTATCTGAATAGCTCGTGGACTTTATCGGCATCTTTTGCTCTAAGAAGAAGTAAACATTTGCAATCCCCTCCCCCCAGCTGAGTGTGGAAGAACAGCATTCTGCCATCCATTCTCTCATCGTGATATCGAAAATCTTATTACGTTCCCTGCAGTTAGGATTTATTTGTGGAACTTTTGTGCGATTACGATTCCAACTGCTTTTGGGTGGGTACTAACTTCTTGTTATCCTTCTGTTCCTGTTGGCTACTAACACTGCATAGGGATTAAAATCGACGCCAAAGAGTGATTGAATCACGACGACGACGACAAAATATCTATAAATGTAGATGACGATAACACTGGTCTAAGAAAAGCTGAACAGAACTGCTTGTTGATAGTGTTCTGCTGCGTTTTCTCCTTTTGACTTGTCTCAGATTCCATTATGCTTATCCTATGAAATCAAGCTGCAAAAACTTTCGTTTCATTTTTCGTTTCCCGTCACTTGCTGTGTGTGTGTGTGTTGTGTTTTGCTGAGCAAAAGTTTCCTGTCGCCAATTTTATATATATATTTATTTTTTTCTTTAAAGTTAACTTTTGGTATTTATTTATTTATTTCTCGTTTTTTTGCATCTGGATTTGTTTCGTTTTGTATAGGTAGATATCTGGAAGTGAAATGACTTTTTTTTTGCTTTCCAGCTAAAAGCTAGGTGAAATTGTCATTTTCATTTTAGAGAGTGACAGCGAACAGTAGGAGACCACCCACGTATACCTTGAATTGTGATATTAAATACAAAAACAATTTTATTGTTTTTTAAAGATGAAAGCAGGAAACGTAAGTTTTCTAAATGCAAAGTTTTCCGGTTGTTTTTCTATTTTAAATTAAATTACGAGAGTTTTGTTATTTAAAAACTTTGAAAACAGTTAAAGGTTTGAGGTTTGGTAATTTTTTTTTTCGTTGAACTTGTCACCGCATTAAAAGTGTAGTTTAAGCGAAATAAGGACAATACGTGTACAAACTGGTAGTCTATGTCGCGACAGTAGTCATGGTAGTCTTATAATAAATAAAAATACAGAGGGATGAAAGGAAACTGAACTCAGAAAAAAATGTAAACCCAGTCTAGGCCGCCGACTCTGATGGTCTTCCAGCAGAGCCGACGACTAGACCTTTTCCTCATATACTTCGAGGGATAGTCCTGCTAAATGTCGCATATAAAATCCTATCTGCGTGAACGCCTAAAATCATTCCGTTAAAAACAAAAGATAAACAGCACGTATCAATGTGGTTTTGGACCGGCAAATCGACCTTAGCTCAAATGCTCCCACTAAGGCAAGTCCTAAAAAGAACCAACAATAGGGACACACCATATTTTCAGCGACTTTAACATCCCATAGTCGGATTCGGTAAACCGGCCAAACTGTTCCTGATTGACATTATCGGTCGCCTCCAATAAAGCAATCAAAGCTAGTTGGTGTTGAAGTTAATAATAAGAAGAAGAAGAAGAAGAACATGATATCAACAAACAAACGAGCATCTGTAGAAACAACTTCGAGGAAGTAAGGACATTCATTTACTTTGGTGCAAGCTCCAACTCTACGTCAGTTTCTATGACAGTTTCCGCGAAGAATTACCCTAAACAAATGGTTTCAAAGGGACAAAGACCAAAGAGCAGGAGCAAAGGGTGAAAAAAAAAACAGACTTTACATTTACTTAATTAATAATTAATAATTTCCCGAATAATATATTGCATCTCCGGTGATGACAACGGCCCAATGTACTGCAGTTGAATTGAGCTCTCTGGTGCCACTGTCCAGCTATTGAAACCAAAGCTAAGGTGTCAGAACAAGCACTTAGAAAAGCGAAGAAGCCTAGAGCTTGTACTTGTGTATGGGATATAGGATTTCACAGAGTGTTAAACAGCTTCCGGACCGCAGTCAAAAAGACCCGAGATGAAATTCATTTCGACTAATTTTTCGATTCTCCGCATAAGTCAAAATTATGCCGAAATTCAATATGATAAAGAAATATATCCATATTTATTTCCTAAAGATAGCTGTGGGCCGATTAATGCCCTGCCTTACTGTTAGCTGTTTAAGTACTTTGGATACTAGTGGCCCGGGTCAGTGTCACTGAAATACACCTCAATCTTGACGATGGCCTCCTCGAACATTCGAGACTATTTGAATATTTTGTAAGTGATCGGAGCTGCAGAAAAGGCTTCGGTATCGGCTTTCTATGCATGAGATAGCTGCTTTTAGTATTCCCTAAAAAAATTTATAGCATTGACCATCGCAAAAAGGGATATTTGCACACCTATGACTTCAGATTAAAAGTACATAAGTTCAACTTGGTTCATTAATTCCAAAGTAATTGTAGCTGTGTTCGGTTTGTTTTTATTTACACTTTGAAATTTTTTTTTGATATTCCTAAGTGCGATGCTAAATAAAGCTCTTGTTAGCCCGGAATCTTAAGCTAAGGCCTTTTGCGACATCAAATTTTTTGTTGGTGTTCCTGGCGAATTTCGGCAGAGCAAAAAGATTTCTCCATCACTATCCTGCCAACCGTATAAGTTTAGCAAGGATGTTAAACCTTTTTTGATGATTTGAAGTGTAACGATCTAGTCAATGGTTGACTAACAGACAAGCTGAAATTATCCTTCTGTAGTTGGCACAATTCAGTACAGCGGACCCCCGGTAATCCGACTAACGTTTTGCAGGGCAGTGTCGAATTATCGAATTTGTCGGATTATAGAGTACCCCCTAAGACCGCCTATAGTCCGGAATTTTTTTACAAAGGAGTATCTTGCAATCCGACAAGTTACGCGTCGAGTACAATCGTGGTACTACAATACATTAGGGAAGATTGTCAAAAAAATATTCAATAATAATAGACGGTTCGGATTACAACCGGTGCCGGATTAGACAAGGGGCCGGATTACCAGGGTCCATTGTGCTCCTTTCTGTTGAAAAGGACAAAAAAAACTATGTTAAACTGAATTAGGTACCTTAAGTCTATGAAATTAACTAACCAAATTTTAATAAAGATTATTTTAAGATTGAAAATGTTTTGTTGAATATAGGGTCCGCCACTTAACGTTTTTTTTTTAACTAGTGCTTATGGTAACACTAAGCTCATGTCTGATTTGACAGATAATTAGTTTTATCCTTCCGCTGAACGAATATGGTTGTGTATACGCTTGAACAACGCTGGGAAATATTGCGACATAGCGACATAGAGAAGATGTCGATTTTGCCAAAAAAAAATCATCTTTTCAGATGAAGCTCATTTTGATCTTGGCGGGTATGTAAACAACCAAAATTGTCGCATTTGAGGCAAAGAAAACCCGCACGCATACATTGAAAAGCCGATATACCCAAAACGCGTCACTGTTTGGGGCGGATTTTGGTCCAGAGGCATAATTGGGCCATTTTTCTTCGAAAATGAGCAAGGAGTGGCCGTTACAGTCAATGGCGATCGTTATCGGGCCAAGTTGAACGAAATTCTGTTCACAAAAATTGAAGAGGAGGATATTGGCAAGATTTGGTTTCAACAGGACGGCGCTACGTGCCACACAGCCGAAGCTACACTCGATGTTTTGCGCCCTGTTTTTGAAGACCGCATTACCAGCCGCAGAGCTGTTGTCGTTTGGCCACCGCGGAGCTGCGATTTGTCACCGTTGGACTATTATTTGTGGGGGTGCCGTTAAAGATAAGTGTTACGCCGACATGCCAGAGACAATTGACGCTTTAAAGGACAATATTCGTGATGCCATTGGTGAAATACAGCTTAAAATTGGACCGATCGTGTAGGCTACTGCATGGCCAGCCGAGACAGCCATTTGAATGAAATTATTTTCCATTATTAACCGGAAGGATTGTACTTTCAAATAAAAAAAGAAATTTGAGAAAATATTCAGTAGTTTTTTTTATAGCATTTTCAAAAAAAAAGTTATTTGGCGGACCCTATATATTTAACTAAATTTTGCATGTTGCACACATTCAACAGCGATTTTATGTATCTGAAACGATTTCCATGTCAATGAAAATATAATTTCAAGGCATCCACGCTCATTTCACTAAGCAATCGCGCTACAGTAAACAATTAGTTCAATGTACAATGCAAGTCAAAGATAGGCTTTGGCTTTTGCAATCATTTAAAGTTAACCACACCGTCCACATCCATGCATACCTGAAAAAGAGGAAAAAAAAAACAAAATTAAGTATAAATCAAACCAATCATTTAGTTATTTATGGTGAAAGTATAGACTCATATTTTATCATGCATTTCATTCACCCATAGTGTGGCATCATCCATAGATTTATGATCCGTAACGAATATAAAAAAAAAAAAAATTATCCTCAAGGCTTCTTGAACTCGTCTGCTTAAAAACCAATTAGAGACGTAAATTGTCCAGCACCATGGCACTTGACGATTATCAAGTCAGAAAAGTAGTTAACTCGAGATGTAATAGCAAAACGTGTTTGGTTTATATTCCGTGAAGGAGAAGATAAGACAAACAAAAAAAAAAAAAAAACTTCATCCTGAAGGTACACCATGCAATCGTTTTCTATCCCATGAACCAACTCCATTTGCAATCGTAATAACTTCCGGTGGCTATTACCCGGCACACCCATTAATGCACCAACAGCGCCACCATCATCATCATCATCATCATTACGAAAAGTAATTCAAGACACGAACAGCGCAAAGGAAGACGACGAAGAAGAAGAAGACAAAAAAAAAAAAAATGTAATGAAAGCAAAATGTAATACAAATTAAACTGCTCAAACCATTGGCCGTGAAATTTTTCATTCAACAGTCCAATTCAAACAATAAATGATACCAACACGCTACACGGAGGAGCTGAAGCTGGACGATCCGATGAGGGAGACGTACATATGCGCGTATTTCCATTTGCCAGCGGTAGCCGACCGCAAATTAAGCCACTTAATCACCATCATGCGTGGCGGCGACCCATTTCTGTTTATTTTATTAAAAAGTGTCACACTACCGCAGCACTATTGCGCAATAGCTTTATCGAGTCAGCAGACCGTATCGAACAAGTGCAGTGACATTGTTTGCAAGTTCTTGTGCTGAACATGGAATTCCAATACACCAGCTACCAAGTTCTTGGACATTCATAATGGAGAAGTTCGTTCGTTCGGGAGTTCTGAGCTCTGACTGAGTACAATGAAATGACTTCCAATCGATTGGTTTCACCAAACCATACACAGCCACAACTAACGAAGGAACGAAGGAACGAAGGAACGGAAAAAGTAAGAACCCAAAATCAATAAGGGAAATTTCGAAATTTACCATATAACTGACTACCTAAAGGACTTCCATTGTTTGCCATGAATTATGTCCCAAGGTCAATTCGAATTGGTAAATTGCTAAGGAATCAATACGACACATAAAGGAATACAGTTCGTTTTTCTTTTTAATTGATCAGACAACTGTCTAGCAGAGCATTAATATTTACTGCAGTGCACAAAGGACATGGCATAATAAACAATCGGTTTTTTCGGAATGAGTCACACACAGTGACACAACAAAACAATTCACATAAATAAAACCCAAAGCTATTACAGCAATTCATACACCATCGCCTGGCATTGCCTCGAATGTGTATTAAATGTTTGTAAACAGATATGTACAATTTACATTGACCAATGACATCGACATCGACATGTACCGGAAATAATAGGAAAATCAATCAAAGGAGTTTGCTTAATGCCTTCGTGATATCCTGCATCGTGCTAGGCACAAAATTCATACAAGTTCAATCTGATTGAATAAGATTCCAATTTGATGAAAATTAGAAAAAGGACACATAAATGTGTAACCTTCAATCGACATCGACATCGACATTGAAATGTCGCCTATCGGGCTTTATGGCACATATGAAGGACGAAATTAATTGCCGCATAAACGATGTCTTTTAGTGTGTTGAATGAGTGAGCAGAGTGGCGGACGGGGTTTAGGCAATAAAAATGAAATCCCTCAACATGACATGCGATGGCGAATATGGTAGATGTCTCTCTGTTGTGCAATTGTGGAAGGGTGAGAGTTAAATAGGCGGTTTTTCCGCTTTGTTGGGGTTTTCTTTTTTCCTTCTTTCATTTTTTTTTTTTTGGTTTATGTCACGCATTTTGCGTGAGTTGCGAGTTGTGGGTTGTGTTTTTTTTTTTCATCCATCGTGTTTATGAGTGGAACATATAATTAAAGCTGGCATAATGTAGAATTTTTGAAAAGATAACCTTCAAATCGTTCTATGGCGGCAATTAAATACGCACACGCACATAATCTGAGCCGCCGGTAGACAGGGGGCAATGATTTTTTTTTTGTGCATGTCAAGCTTTGGAAATAAGAAAAATGTCAACGTTAGGAAAAGTAATTTAATTGATTTTTCTTGGGTAAAAATTCCGATGGCAATTATCATTTGGAAGACGTTTCTGATTGAAGTTATTTTTCGAAAATGAAATCTATCTTTAAGTAGCACAAATGGCGACTATGATACACCGACAAGACAATATCATGTTTGGTTCATGTAACTTTACTTACTTAACGGGCTCCCGACCCGTGAAGAGTCCCTGCCTGCGATCCCGAGCACGCTGCTTCCAGTTGTCCAGACCAAGCGCTCTGGCGTCCGCGACGGTTTGGTCTTTGCAACGAAGGTTCGGTCTTCCTTGTCGTATCGAACCTGAGGGCTGGGATTCCAATGATGAATGCTGTCATGTCGTATAAACTCGTTAAGGATTTGCCTTAGTGTGAAGATTTGGTCTAGAGTTGACTGCCGGGCCGGAGGCCACACTGGTATGTGCCGATTAGTGTGTTGCAGAAAGGTTAGAGACCTTCACACAGTACGTTGGATAGGATCTTATATGCGACATTAAGCAGGGATATGCCTCGTATAGGCATAGGGACGTATAGGAATTTGGATATTAAGAACTTTTTAAATGTTTTTCAAGCGGACACCTCTCATAGGAAAACTCTTATAAGCGGACTAATTTCTTAGTACCATCAGTACGTTTGCTCGTACCAAACATGCTGCACATGCACGTGTTGTGCGTTTATTAGCTTAGGGGTGTTATGTTATGTTATTTTTTCAAAAATCAAACAATGCAAATTTGTTCGACTTTATAGTATAAAAATATTAATAAAATTTGTTTTGAATTCCCTTTATTAGTTTTTGAAATATTGCCGGTTTTAAAAATTACCGTTAATCGATTTTTTTTTTCCAAAAACTGAGTATGCAGAATTTTTCATCGCATCCCAAATATCGTTAGTACAACAAAATCCTTGGATCCATTTTTGAGAAAAATAGTTATAAGTGACTTCACAAAAAAATATGTATGGCAGGTACCGTTATTTCAAAAGATAAAGCAAAAAATAAACAGATGTCCCAAGATGTAACCCCAAGAACCTTATATACGAACTTTGAAGCAAATCCGTCGAACCGTTTCGCCATACGGCGCCCGGACAGACAGACAGACCGATGCACGGCATTGGCGGACTTCTCTATAGTCGTAATATCATCCCTCATACTCAGTTTGAGTTCTAAATTTCCGCACGATCGCAATAACTTTCTTTTGCCGAATTTTGCAATGCGATTGGAAGCAGAACAAGCACTATGGTTTAGCAACTTAACTTTGATTTAAATCAAGCAAGTTTTTCTATAAAAATAAATAGCAATTGCGACAGTTTTAAATTCCCGTGATCGTGAATGTAAGCCGTTTCTCTGCAAAAATTGTAAATTAATCAGCGCACAATTAAGCCAAACAAACTTAACTTAACTTCAGAACTTAAATCAAAAGTGCTGCAAATTCACCAAACGAAGGGTTTTCAACTGGTATACTATTAATCACCATTAACTGTGATGCAATACTTCCATGGTCTGGCAAATTCTAAGCGGAAAAGGCAGAAAAAAAAAACACACACACACAACCGGATAATGTAACGCTACTTGCGTATAGAGTGGATGATTTTCATATCCGAATGCAAAATTGGGACCAGCTAAAAAAAAAAAAAAAACAGCGCACACATACGCCCACACTATCCGAATATAAATTATATTTCGGAATTGATATTGTTATGCAATAGATATGCAGTATATTTGGTGTATGTTTATTATGTATTCTCCATTGGGATACAGTTTAGGAAAAGCATTGCGCTATAAAATAATAAACTCGCAAAGTAATCGATTATTTTGCACATTTTTCCACCTCGACGAACATTATTTTGCATGAGGTTTTCATGTATGCATGTGATTTCAGGAGTCCTTTGTTTATTTTTTGGTTGCTAGTTTACTATGGTTTGTCCTGGGATATGCGGGCGTAGGAATGTGTTACAGAGTTATGTGGGCGATTTCTTAATTTATTTTATTTATTTATTTTTTTTTCTTTCTCTGCTTCTGTAGCGAATATTCACTGTTCCAGAGGTTTGCGTGGTAATTCATTTCTCATTTTATAGCAGGTCATGCTCGGAAAGTTTGGTTGAGTTTTTCTTTTTTTAAGAAAAGATGAGGAAGTATGAGGAGAATTGCCTTCTTTCTTCTTTTTTTTTTTGGTAAGAAGAAGAAACCAAACAAATAAAGTTATTCCTATAGAAATAATGAGCTTCAAATAAAACTAAGTTTGTGGTTTGGTAAAGTGGAACTGTTAACTCGTTTCATGAATAAAGTATAGTTGGTTATTGGACTGGTGTAAAAGTGAAGAGAATTTCTTTCGAAGTTGATGAATAAACTTTTGTTTTGAAAATTTTAGTTAATGGTTTGTTAACAAACAGGAAGGAAGCATGGACGATGTAAAATACCGAGATTCCATCTATTATATTCTTCAATATTGATTTGTTATTTAAACGTCGCTGTTGATAGCAGCAACTTCGAGGTAGTTAAGGAGTTCATCTACCTCGGGGTAAACAGCAGCTCCACAAATGACATCTTAGTGGAGATCCGTCGAAGAAATACCCTAGAAAACCGCTGCTTGGCAAAACAAATGGGTTCAAAACTCCTTACTCGAAGGACAAAGTGCATGCTCTACAGAACCCTTATCCTGCCAGTTCTGCTATACGGCGCCGAGGACGATAAGCAGGAAAGGAAAGTTAATACTGGGATCCTTTGAAAGAAAAATCCTTCGATGGATATTTGGTCCTGAGTGCGAGGAGGGCGAATGGAGAAGAAGCGAACAACAGCGAACTCTATGAGCTGTACCAAGATGTGGATGTAGTCCGAAAAGCCAAAACTCGTCGACTTATTACACATCGAGCGAATGGACAACAACGCTCCAGCCAAGAGGATCTTCGAATCCCAGCCCCTTAGGTTCGAGACGACAAGGATGACCGAACCTCCGTTTTAAAGACCACGCCATCGCGGATGCCAGAGCGCTTGATCTGGACAACTGGAAGCAGCATGCTCAAGATCGCAGAGGGTGGAAGTCTGCCGTATCTCAGGCAGGGACTCTTTACCGGGCGGGAGCCCGTTAAGTAAGTAAGTAGATTTTATGGTAAAATTGGGGCGGGATAGAGTCAGACAATAGAAAATTAGTGCCAAAGGTCCCGACATGGCACCAACGATGGTTGCAGATACGGCGTTCTGTCACTGTTATGGTGAATGGTGGCCGACTCTCTGATGACCACCGTGCTCAATATTTCTAGGCTATACTGCTGTCCTTTCTATCCGAACAGGCCTAGGGAATGTTTGTGCGAAAGCTCATAATCGACGATTGAAATTATCGAGAAATGGGCTCTTGGTGAAACCTAGTTGTTCTCTCTTTACGATTGACGGGTTTGAGTCAGCTGGTAGGGCAAGGAAAGCTTAATAACTAATAATAATCCTCGATCTTGAAAGCTCCTTGAGAGAGGAAGCCATCTAAGGCATTACCGGCATTCGGGTAGTGCAAGGGTGCTTTTGCAAATATGAGGTTTGTCAGCCGTGGATCTACACGGAGCTTACGGTTTCGGCCAGGATCTGAACAATGGGAGAGTTGTATTCGCATTTCACGGAAAGTTCCAAAACCTATCGGGGTTCAGGTACTGACTTTTCTCGTCTATATTGATATTCTAATGCGTAGGCATTATATTGTGACGAAAAGGTGGAGAGTTAGTGCTCCAACTCAAGAACTCTTTGAATTCGGACTGAACTTCGGATTCCGGGACAAACCTAAGTCACGAAAAATTAGATCTCTAACAAACTCGCTCGTCAAGGTTCGAAATAAGTTTTCTCAGAACCTTAACCTGTGTTGGGACTGCTGCCGGCATCAATATCTCTTATACGCACAATATTCGGGCCAGACGGACTGCAGACAGACCAAATAAATTCGAACAAATGTATCCGGGTAGTCTGCTGAATTTTGGCTACCACTAGCGAGAAAAGACTTCGGGCGGCTAGTAGGCATTTTGATCAGCCACCACAAAATCCCCTGTGAATGTCCTGCCTTTGCTCCAACCAGACTCCAGGCTTTATGTGATTACGTGGTCAGTGCTGAACATCTCAGTTTCTAAAGTGTCTTCTCGGCTTTCTAAAAAAAAGTCGGGAAATTCTTTAATAAAAGGTAAATTCCTGAGTACAAAAACACACACTCCTTCAAATTGAAAACACTTGAGGTCACTGCATAGAAACTTGTTGAGTTAGTATTTGTAAACAATGGTCAATAGGGTTTTAGTCCAATTAGTCTAACCGAAGTCACTTTTTCACTTGAATAATCCAACGATGCCTACCCAATTCGACACTACGTTAAGTTCCTCTCCAAAACAGAAGTCTGTTTCTAAACAACAGTCACTGATCTCAATTACAACTCACATTTTCGAAATCACATTTTCTATAGGCTCCATGTCCAAAGAGCTTAATTGGAATCTTATCATCGCAGCGCGCAGCTAATGAGCACTCTCTTCAAAAATGTACATATAGAACATTCACCTCAATTAATTTGGAACATAAAATACGATTTTCTTCTCAAAGCCGATAACCTCTATCGAACTCCAAACGCAGATCATTTAAAATGTTATCGCGGAGGCGATGACCATTACATGCATTTCCAATTTTTTGATCATAAAATAAGAAATTTATTTGAGAGGAAGTCTTCGTCTTCGTTTTTCTTTTACGCTCTCTTTTCGCTTTATACATATTCATTAAACAGCTTTCCTTTGTGAATTTTCTGATTCACCAAATAGAAGGCCGAAACATACATAAATTGTGAAAAGTGTGGGAAGTCAAAGTTTGATAATTTATGTGTCACTGTCAAATGCAAATTAGTTCAAGTCGACTTCACAAATTGGTGCACCGATTATTGCCCCCTTTCTAATGGGGACTTTTGCAAACTTATCAATCGGAACTCCTGCGGGAGACGCTAATACATTTTGCATCATAAAGGATTTTCTTGACTTGTTACTTTTAGATGTGTCATCTGTCTGTCAACATTGATTGGAAATTATATTCCAAGTAATAGCATTAACTTATTGGTTATTGATCCATTTGCATATACATACGTATGTACGTGTAAAGTAGCTACAAATTGATTGGCAAAACATGGTGTGTGGCGGCATGACACGGTGACTGAACGACCTCACTCGTTTGTATAGTGAATAACAAATTACTTCCTCGGTACGACACACGCAGCAGCGAATGTCTCTTTTTCAGTCCCTGCAATTTTGTGTTTTTCCACTTCTTTTCTTCGTTTTAATTCAATTAACGATTTCGATCGAAGGCGTCACCTCTGCCATTTTGTATTATATATAGCTTCAAGTCTCCATAACTACCTGTACACGATTCAGTCAGTCATATGAGAACATTAAATCGGTCATTAAACTCGACGATGGAAAAAAAAAGTGCCGCAAAGGTATGTTTTCTGTTGGGTAATTGAAAACGACGACTAACTAGTTACACTCCGATCAGGGTTTGGATTCCTGGTTCAATGCAACCTAATCGCTTTTTAATTCAACGCGTCTTGTTGAGAGGGGTGATGGTGGCGGTCGCGCTGTGTGTGTCGTGTGACTTCAAATCATGCCAAAAGCAGTGTGCCCTCATGCCATAGATTTATGAGGGGATTCAATGAAACAGGTGAAATGACTTTTCTCTTCAACTTGATTGAGGTTAGGGGTTTTTGTTTTTTTTTTTTTTTTTGGTTTTTAATTTTCCCAATGAAAATGGAACAAGATGACATTTATTGCTCTTTTTTCGTTTATGTTGTTGTTGTTGTTGTTAGTGTTGTTTAGCATCCGAAACCACAACAGGCATAACAGATATTACACTATAGATACTAATCCGGATGACGACGAGCTGACAACGACTATATAGCGACGAAGAATACAAAACAACAACCACGCGAAAATATATGTGCCTCCTGTCTTCCAGCCATTCGATTGTCGGATATTTGTATTCCAGAGTTTTCGGTTCATGTGTGTTTATAACATATTTACGAATGAAAGGCTAAGGTACGACGAAGTACGCTGAACGAAGACCTCTTTCTGTTTGTGCCAACAACACTGTGTGGTGGTACCTTCTATACGTACATATATCTGTATTTGGATCTTTTTTGTGTGGGATAAATGGAACGGAGATGTGAAAGGTGGGTTCGAGTTTGCCACCCAATTCTCAGAGGTATTACGTTGCGATTTTGTCAGAGGCTTTGCTCTGCCATACATAAACTGTTTGCATATTTTACCAACGTATTAAGATGTAATCTCTCTGTGAGTACACCTTAAAGTTCTATGTATACCTTCCGCTACCGTAGTTGGTCAAGTGTTGCCATCGTCGACAAATGTATCTTATTACTAATAAACTAAAATCAATTAAGTATATCATTATCGAATCACAAAATACAAGCATTAATAATTTGAGCACTTTTGACAATAATCGTCTGCGATTGTCCCACCGGAGGACATTGAAGGATCATTTCTTATTTTTCTTTGTCATTACATCCTTTCTAAATATCACAAATTGATCTATGGAAACATTTTTCAAATTCAACTAACCATCAACAACCAATTTAAAAAAAAAACTCCATCGGCAACACTTGACTCGACGAAAGAAAATATAAACTCGCAACACACAACTTCCCACGATGAAAATCCCACATCCATACACACATTTTAACCTTCGAAGTGTGTATGAAAGGAAGCATAGTATACCACGGGGGCCTAGCTCTACACCTACAAGTCTACAAAATCCCATCTACTATCCAGGTGAGCATAAAAAATTCCTTCGCGTAAAGATAAAAGACGAAAGACATAGATTTGTTAAGCAAGACAACAAAGTGCAATTTAAAAAAAAAAAAAAACACAGTATACCCTACCCACCTACGTCCAGGTTTCTCTCCCTCAAGCCTTCGTTAATTCGTTTCCTTGTTATCGAAAAGAAAGATAGAAAACTTGTTCCCTACAACACAGAAACTTAAAATTTTTTGCAACACAACTCTTAGTCCCACGCACTGAAACTGACACATTTTTTTTTCCAGCTTCCAGTTTCATCCTCCTCCATGAACTATGAACTCGTCATCCTATTTTGTTTTGACACAGAAGCATTTCTGTTTTTTTCTTTTACTTTTTTGTTCACATGTGGCACACTCTTGTCTCCAAAAGCACAGAATTTAGATTGTAACCTATTTTTTTGTTGTTGTTTTTTTTTTTTTCAAAGAGGGCGGTGTGAGATATTTTCTTTTAGTGCTCCGTTCATTCGCCTCAGTTTCATGAAAGAAAAATTTTCTCTTTCCTTTTGCTTTCCCCCACAACGCAACGGTCCCCAACGTTATTCTATCCACACAGCAAGAGGTCGGCAACAAAAAACAACTAAAGCCAGCGGGAGGGGGAATGATATACAAATCCAGATGTGGAATGTAGAGGCAACTTGAATATCTTCCTGATAGGATATAATATTTAGTGAACATGGTATATGGCAGCGAGGGTACGCAAGGTATACAAAATTTAGCGAGAGGCAAATCGGTGACTCTTATGACTTTGACCCACAATTCAGATGACGAATTCTTTTATATTTTTTTTTTGTTTTTCGTTTTTCTGTCCAAATAACCCCTGAAAATCCACTCCAGGAAGTAAAGGAAGGAAACGGGAGGGACAGGGAAAACAAAAATTATAATTCTGATTTCATATTTCAAATGGTTGGACAGAGAGGTTTATGTAGCGTGGGTTTCTTGGAAGCGAAGGTTTAGGCGGGGTTGACATTCATTTGCTTAGATGAGGGATTTTCTGAAACATCGCTTTCATTTGAATTTTTATTTTTATTATTTTTTTTAAATTAGAATAAATTAGTTATGGAACCACGTGCTTATATTTGGCTGCCACAAAGGTGAAATGGCAAGAGACGAGGTAAGCAATTTGTTGGGAAATGCGTATCCTAGGATTCAGGGGGTGAATGACAGTTTTATGGTTTCTTTTTGAGAAGGGAAGAGTGTAATTAGGAAAGAAAATGAGTCTACTTGCTTTGCTAGTTCGCATAGTAGGCGAGTGATATCACTAAATGATGAATGTGCTCAGACATGGACGATGTGGGATGGACAGTTTACAACTGACAGGTGAATGTGTAGTTGTGACAGTTTGGCTTAACAAATGACAACGCAGTAGTTGGTTCCCAGCGGGAAATTCGGGAAGACATTCTCATAGAAGTTATTTGGAAGCAATAGGTTTTTTAGAAAAACATTCTCTCTGATGTATTAACGATCCAGAAGAACTCAGATTCAGAAGAAATCGCTGACTTACCATTTAAGTTAAATCAAAAGAATTCCCTGTAAGGAGTTTTTGATGTCTACGGAATTTTTTGGACATGTAGAATTCTTCCAAACGTATATTATTATCTGTCGCGTACTTGACGTAACCGGTTTGTGCCTGCATTCTATAGGGTGCGCCATTTAACGTTTTTTTCAACTAGTGCTTATTTCGCGAATGGTAACACTTAGCTCATGTCTGATTTGACAGATAATTAGTTTTATCCTTCCGCTGAACGAATATGGTTGTGTATACGCTTGAACAACGCTGGGAAATATTGCGACATAGCGACATAGAGAAGATGCCGATTTTGCCAAAAAAATCATCTTTTCAGATGAAGCTCATTTTGATCTTGGCGGGTATGTAATTAAGCAAAATTGTCGCATTTGGGGCACAGAAAACCCGCACGCATACATTGCAAAGCCGATATACCCAAAACGAGTCACTGTTTGGTGCGGATTTTGGTCCAGAGGCATAATTGGGCCATTTTTCTTCGAAAATGAGCAAGGAGTGGCCGTTACAGTCAATGGCGATCGTTATCGGGCCATGTTGAACGAATTTTTGTTCACAAAAATTTAAGAGGAGGATATTGGCAATATTTGGTTTCAACAGGACGGCGCTACGTGCCACACAGCCGAAGCTACACTCAATGTTTTGCGCCTTGTTTTTGAAGATCGCAATATCAGCCGCAGAGCTGATATCGTTTGGCCACCGCGGAGCTGCGATTTGACACCGTTGGACTATTATTTGTGGGGTGCCGTAAAAGATAAGTGTTACGTCGACATGCCAGAGACAATTGACGCTTTAAGGGACAATATTCGTGAAGCCATTGGTGAAATACAGCTGCACACAATCGATAATGTGCTTAAAAATTGGACCGATCGTGTAGGCTACTGCATGACCAGCCGAGGCAGCCATTTGAATGAAATTATTTTCCATTATTAACCAGAAGGGTTGTACTTTCAAATAAAAAAAGAAATTTGAGAAAATATTCAGTAGTTTTTTTTATATCATTTTCAAAAAAAAAAGTTATTTGGCAGACTATCCTATCGAAAATAAAACAAAGAATAGCGCTTGCCAATCGATGATTTTTTTAATTTGAAAAGTCAACCATTTCAACTTCGACTCAACATAAGATAATAACCAGCGTTGCCGCTGACTTTTTAAAAAATGTATCAACTGTATCAAAACAGATAAATCATTTTTTTTTATTTTTTAGTTGTCTTCTTTAATTTTGAAGTTTTTTTGTATGAAGGATGACGTCTCACGGTACTTAAGATGGATATACAAAAATTTCAAAAGGGAAACCACATTTCAATCCAATTATTTGTTTTAAAATATAATAACGCACTCACGCTTCACAGTGGTGTGATGTAAGAGTCATCACACACACCGGTTAAATTTGTACTCGACCTGTAGACAAAAAACCTTAACACTTTCCCTTTTAAGACCTTTGAAGTTTATACCGTCTATTTCCTCCAAAGATTCGAAGAAGTGTCTCCCTAAGAATTTCCTACGACTACGTTAAATTGCCTCGCACTCACACAATATAACCATATCAGCCTGAAGTTCACCACAGAATCTGCAGGAGACAGTCCGAGTCTCTTTGCATGTTTTCGCAAGAGGCACACTCCGGATTCCTACTAATATTCTGGGCTTATACCAGCTAAGTTTTATGAACTTCCTGGAGCTCTTACAGTCGAGAAATAGCCATAGAGCTTTTGACCTCGTGTGTGTCCCAAGACTTGACCACCTTATTTCCCCTGATTATGCAGAGGGGATGTTGAATGTCAACCTCACGACTATTAAGTAGCCCTCCTATTGTTGCAAGCTCATCCGCCTACTCATTGCCTTCAATACCGGAGTGTACTGGCACCCAGCATAGTCTCACTCGGTTCTGATTGCATTTCCTGACTATATCAGAATTTATGCTTGGTGATTCCATTGCCTTAAGTGCGGCCTGGCTGTCGATGTAGATAGCAATATCTCTTGGAATATCGATTTCATCTGCATTTGCTCAGCCGCCTCGAGGACAGCCCGAACCTCTGATTGAAAGACGCTGCTTGTGCCCGGTAGTCTTATAGACACTCTTAGTTCTGGGTCTTTTGAGAAGATCCCAGCCCCTGTTTCCTCTGTTATTTTTGAGCCATTCGTTAAAATTGCAATTTCTTTTGATATTCAATTTGACGCTGATAATAACATGAGCAATGCGCTATGAATTTGATGCACAAGCTTTTTCGAAAACAGTGAATATGTCTTCTGTCATTTTGAGAGGAAACTTCTTTGCAAAATAAAGGGTGATCCATTTCGAGGTTCCCTACTTTTTTAAAGAAAAAAAAAACAGAAAATTCAAATTTAATGGAGAATGTTTATTATCATTTGAAAGAACATTCTTTGGCATTTATTTTTTGAAGATTATTTCTATCAAATGTTGGCCGTTGCTACGTCGCAGATGGTCCATCCGTTGAGTCCAATTTTCGATCACTCGTCCGAGCATTTGGACTGGTAACTGGCGAATGACACGCGTGATGTTTTCCTCCAAGGCCTGAATCGAAGCGGGTTTGTCGGCATAAGCTTTTGACTTTACATATCCCCACAGGAAAAAGTCTAACGGTGTGATATCACACGATCTTGGTGGCCAAACGACCGGCCCAAAACGTGAAATTATGTGCTCACCGAAATGTTCTCTCAATAAGTCCATTGATTGATGCGATGTGTGGGAAGTGGCGCCGTCTTGCTGAAACCAAATGTCGCCGAGATTACGAGCTTCAATTTCAGGCATCAAATAGTCGGTTAACATGGCACGATAACGGTCGCCATTGACGGTTACGTTCGCACCGGCATCATTTTTAAAGAAATATGGACCGATGATTCCGACGGCCCACAAACCACATCAAACCGTTGTTTTTTCTGGATGAAGTGGCAGTTCATCAATCTCTTCAGGTTGCTCTTCGTCCCAAATGCGGCAATTTTCTTTGTTTACATACCCATTGAGCCAGAAATGTGCCTCATCGCTAAGCAAAATTTGCCTCGAAAACGTCGGATCTTCTTGGAACTTTTCAAGAGCCCATAGAGCGAAGCGATGTCGCTTGCACAAGCTGTATTTTGTACGCTTTCAATTTAAGATCTTGACGTAAAATGCGCCAAGTCGTTCCATACGTCAGTCCGAGTTGCTGCGAACGGCGCCGAATCGACTCTCTACGGTCTTCGTGTACACTCTCAGCTACGGCCGCTATATTTTCTTCACAGCGTGCTGGACGTGGTCTATTCGGTCGAATATTATCCAATAATGAATGCTGGGTCTCAAAATGGGTGATGGTGTTGCGAATAGTACGCTCAGTAGGCCGATTATGTTGAGCATAAGTTGAGCGAAGTGCACGAAACACATTCCTCACAGAACGTGAATTTTCATAATAAAGTTGAACAATTTGTAAACGTTGTTCACGCGTAAGTCTTTCCATTATGAAATGCCAAACAATACTAAACAAAAATAACATGACAGCATGACACCGACTCACACGTGATCTGTCAAAAAAGGCTATTGAAAAAAGTATCTCTACTTGGATCACCCGTTACATTACTTACTATATTAACGCGTTCTAAGTTTCGCCTGAAAAACTGCCGAATAAATGGATTTTTTTTTTTTATAAATTTTCAGAAAAAATGTACTAAAATGTAATGAAATTGACCATTTGCTATCTCATTACTAAATTCCAATTATAAATTATTACAACTCATTTTAGCTTTAATGCAGTTACTGTGCCCTATTCCCCAGATTGCCTTGCTACTTTTAGGTACGTACCATTTTATAAAACTAAGTGCCATAAGTTGATTTCAAAATATGTTTTACTTTTTCTATAGATCCTGCCAAGGGAGAAGCAGCTGATTTTCAATATCGTAAGTTTATAAATCATATGAATTCAAAAAAAAATATTATTGAATAAAATTCTCTTAATTTTTATACTAAGTTCATCCTCACAATACATTCTGGATTCATCCTTTGGATGCATTCTAAATACGTCTGCCAGATTCATTCTGGATTGATTCTTGCGATGCATTCAAGAAACATTCCGAGTCAGTTGTTCTAGATATTTTGAAAACCAGTTTTGAATTGCTTCCGTCCGCGGACATGCCTCAATAAAAAGGAAATTATAGGCGCAACCTAGGGGAATGCATTCTCTTCTTCCGAGGATTGCTTCAGAATGCATATCGGACGAATCTTTTTCCCGCAGGGTTATTTTGGTTCAAAAAGTATAAAAAGAATATCTGCCAAACTCACACTCACATAAAAATAAAAATGCCTCACATTTTGAGGCATATGAAGCTTTAATGGAAATTTAACTTCAAGTCGATTGCAATGAGTCTTCTTTGCTGGATGAACGACATCAATAGCCATTATTTTACACATTATTAAACGTATTTTAATATTCCGTCGTTTTCTTAAGCGTTTTCCAATAAAAAAAAAATTCTTACTTACTGCTTTTAAGTTCTTTGAAGAAAGAAAAAAAAAATTGGCATCTATCCTGTCGCGTCGTAAAAGTAACCCCATGGAACCTATAAAATATCCACTCCAATAGATTTTATGTCGACGTCAGTACCCTACGGGCACTCCACAAGTACATCTCCACATTAATGGCTCCTAGTAGCTCTCTGGATATAAAGATACTTCTTTAATTTTTTTAAAAGGACCACAAAAAAAAAAAAATAGAAATTGGTGTAGTGGCAAATCCCATAACACAAGAGATAGCTTTCAATGAGCAGTCACACACTAACAGTAGATCTGGTTCTTCGATCTTACCACGTTTTGTATTGTATCTTATCCCTGTGGAACCTATATTCAACCCTGATGACCTTGGAGAAACAACGACACATACGTGTATGACCAAAAAAAAAAAAACACCCCCCAACCACGTATGAATTCGTGCAGTGATGAGAGCCTAACAACAAGATACACCAGCAAAAGTTCGAAAAAGCATTGAGGCTGACAATTTTATTTTATCGTTTACAATAAACGTTTATTGCATATATCAGCCAAGGGGGAAGGATATACAATTTTATATGCAAATACAGAGAATGTACTATATACACCCAGGTATAGGTGATGGATAAATCGAGTTATTGTTCTGCAATCGTACGCAAGAGTAGGTATTCTTCTTTGGATTAAAGTGTCTTTTATCAGCACATCCACCACCTTGCGCGTTTTATCATCCTTTTGCTGACTGAATGAATGATTTACCTAGTTATGGCTTTTGATTTGTCAGCTTTATGGTGTTGAACATTGAAAATAATTTACAATAAAAGTACCTACATATGTACTGCACGAAGGAAATAGATACCCGTGATAAAATTCAAAGTAAAAAAATGCTCACAGTAATCAGGATTTAAGGGAAAATGTATGGGATTGAAATGCTTGTATGTGCCAATAAATGTGCGGCTGTAGAGGTGTCAAGCAGCGAGGGGGATTTTGGTTCGTTGTTGCAAGTGTTACAATTTACATCATCATTTTGATAGCAGCTAAAAATCTGCTCTATGCCTGGATTTATTTTTCATATTAAAAGGTCTGACCCATCTGACTTGACTTCCCTTAGACTCTTGTGTTTTTTATGGGAATCCCCGTACACATATTCATAGCCAATCGCTCCTACAATCGCTTGGCACAGATTAGCGACAGAGCGTTAAGGTCTAAATGACGAAAAACATAATGGGGTTTGGAAGCTTTAGACGCCAGAAGCTAAGGGTACCGTCTTGTGTCAGCGAAGGGATGATTAGGATGAAAAATTGCAATGCAAACAGAAGATACTTTATAGAAATTTAGACTTATGGATCTCGTCTATTTGTTTTGTGGGTTGCAGACTTGTGGCTATTTTTAAACGCTTGTATCGCCACCTTATATGAAACTTAATAAAATAATTTAGAAAAGGACCAATGCTGTAATTACTCTGCCGTTGACTGTTGTTGTGGCTGTGAGTGCAAAAAATCGCACCCAAAAGCGACCACCTAAAGAACACGAAGAACGTTACAAATAAGTAGGTACACAAAACTCGTCGACTACATTGGCTCAGCCACATCGAACGAATGGACAACAACGCTCTAGACAAGAGGATCTTCGAATCCCAGCCCCCAGGTTCGAGACGACAAGGAAGACCGAACCTCCGTTTTAAAGACCAAGCCATCGCGGATGCCAGAGCGCTTGGTCTGGACAACTGGAAGCAGCGTGCTCGGGATCACAGAGGATGGAAGGCTGCCGTATGTCAGCCCGTTAAGTAAGTAAGTACACAAAACACACATGTATCCTTCTTTAAATTATGAATTTTATAGAAATAGCATCCAGTTAAAAAGGAAAATTCATACCCAGTGTGTGTCTGTACATGTCGGAGGGCTCAAACGTGTAAACGAATTTCCTTCCTTGATTATTGGTTCATTACCTTATTTATTTATTTATACCCCCTTTTGGTATTTTAAATAGTTAAAGTGGGAGTACAGTTCTCCTAATTTAGAAAAACACAGCCTTAAAAACTGGTAAATGGTAAAATTTTACTTAGGTTAGCTTTTAGGTTAGGTTAAAGTGGCAGTCGGATAGAAGTCCGACTCAGTTAGACCTATATAAAGTCTAAGGTTGTGATACCACGTGGATCTGAAGTTCCTGCCTACACGTTGAACCATTTTGAGGTGCTTATAAAGCGTGAGAGTCATTTTGGGTCGGTTGAGTTTAGATCATTAAGATCATTATAGAAGAAGGCCCCCATAAGGCCCCCATATGTAGAGTAGTCTCCTCCTCCTCCTCATCCATACAGCTCCTACAGACATCGTTGGAATAGGCGCCAAGCCTTGTTGCATGCCTGCCTAGCAGACAGTGTCCAGTTATGACACCAATTGTAGCACTAATGTGCGATCGATTAAGGGTAATCAAGCTCCTTGAGCGTCTTAGATCCAGCCTAGGCCAAATCTGCTTCGTTGTCAGACAAGTAGTACCATTTGTCCATCTGTGGTTAGTTTTTTCTATTGCATCCAGTTTAAACAAGTTTGCTTGTGGAAACTGGTATGCCTAAGGAGCCCTTTTCAGGCAAGATTGAGAGGGTAGTTCCAAGTTTGGCGAATGTCTCTATGCCCCGGCACCCAGCAAAGGGTCTCCTTTAGAGATTATCGACAATCTAGGGCTACTAAAGAGTTAATAGAGACAGAGTCCGGACACTTGATGGCGGCCTGACTGTCCGAAAAGATTCGAATATCCTTTAGGGATACCACGTTCTTTTTTTAGCCAGGACAAGACTTCCTTTATCGCTATAATTTCCGCCTGGAAAACACTAAAATGACTAGGAAGACGGAAGGAGAGACTAAGATTTGGTCTGTCTGAGAAGACACCTCCACCCACCCCATCATTAAAATTAAATTAAAATTTTACTTAAGCTAAATTAAATTCGAATGCAATTCGAAAGCCCATCCATAGTCAAAAAGAAAAAAAGCTTTAAATTTGAAAAAGTTTCGTACGACCTACCCGTTCACTTTATTTTCTGCCAAATTTTGCACACGAATACAGATGCATCTAAAATATTTCAACACACATTTTTTTGTAGCGAGCATATTTGATTGAATTTCATCGCATAGAGGTAAATCGCAAACAAGTATCTTATTGTGTTGAAAGAATTTTGTGCAAAAGCTTTCAGTAAATATTTAAATTCACAAGAGAAAGAAATATGTAAACAAGCTCATCGTTTTTTGATATTCTTCCGAGAATATTCATACTACAAAAAAAAAAAAACAATTTTCCGCAGCTGGTATCTGAATTATGTACTGTGCTACCTAGTACCCACATTTACAGCATCGAACTGATATGACGGTTTTGTATTTTTTTTTTTTTACTTTCACAGGAAAGTGAAAAAATCTTAAACAAATACTGTGGCAAAACAATTACTGGAATTGTTTAATGAGGCGATAATATTACTTGTAGTTGTCGTCTTGTTTTTGTTTTTTTACGATTTAATTGATTAGTAGAATTACGTGATTAAAAAAAAAAAAAAGAAGAGTTGATAAGAGGAGAAAGCGAAAAAGAAAAGTGAACTGTCTTTGGATTTTGGCAGTGAATATTAAATTAAGAAAGTGATAAGAGAATTATGGATAACGGTACACAGTGTGACAAAACTGACAAAATTTGGCAAACCAAAGGAACCAGTAATTTCACAAATTGTTATTTTATTTCCCTACTTGACAAGCCTCTAGCTTGGTTGTAGGTTGTAGTTTCAATGAGTGACAATTGAGCGCAAATAAGTTTTATCGCGCGTTTTTGAATTCTGTGAAGTAGCTCCAAATATGATATTGGAGCTTCGGACGAGATATAAGCGTGTATTCAAGTTTTGGACAAATAAACGCCTTATAAATTGCAGCCAGATCGAAGGGGTGAAATATTTTTTCGATCACTGAAAGAAGCCTAGACTCTTCTTGGACTCATCGAATATGTGGTTATCCCAACAAAGTTTATTATCAACACAAATAACGAGAATAGAAAATCTTTTGGTTTCAGCTATGCAAGTGCCATTCATGGATAGTTCCAAAGTATTAGGGGCTGACGTGAAATAACGCCAAACGAAATCGAAATCCAAAAATTTGGCATTATTTCGTTTTTAAAATTCTAATTCTTAATGATTTCGTAATGGTTATAAAATATGGGGGGCATGCTGCCCCCTGCAACCGCCCTACTTGATTTCACGAGGCACGAGGTTGGCTATATGCGAACTTTTTTTAAATCCAATCCAGTTCTACGACCAAAGATAATGGACGTAAACCAGGAAACGAATATGAGGGTACTGTCATCGGGGAAGTAATGAATAAGTAAGAGAATCTGAGTCGAAACAGATCCTTGGGGAACACAAGCATTTATTTGTGGGAATGGCCGGACAAATGCTGTTTTCCATCTTTTGGAAAGAGCCTTAAAAAATAATAGAACAGATAGTTTGTCAGCCTGGAAGAACAGCTTTTCGGTAAATTGAGGGAATACCATCTGAACTAACGGATTTATGTATGTTCCGATCTTGAAGTACACATGCTGCTAAACGAATGCGAGACTGAACGAATTTGTCGACGAAATTATAAGGGACCCATACCATTTCAACTTTTACTGCATCCGGTTCGATCTCAAACAAGGTTTAGCAGTTTCGAGAAAAATCCTGAGGCGAATCCAACACTGGTGTTGCTACATTTGTGTGGTTCCGTTGTATTCGGTTCTTATTTACTGTTTAAATCCCCAAATATATAAAACAAATATTTAATTTGGAACTTGTTAGTTAAAATTTAATGATTGAACGCAAATAAAATGAACTTCATCTTAAACCTAATTCTGCACGTTGATAAAAAAGAAAATAAATATTTGATAGATATTTGAGACAAATTTGTCCTCAACCTTTAAAAAGTGTTTAAGGAAAAACATCTGAAAATCTGAAATTTTACTTGGTGATCGAGAATAAAAAATAAATGGATACGTGTTTCAATATATTTTGATTTTGTCCCATTTGCTGGGCAACCCTTAAGGGAACAATTTTAGTTTTTCAGATTTACTTCAAACTTGCGGAATATAGATTCTACAGTAGAAATAATTAAATACACACTCCCCCAAATTCTAGCAATTGCAAATCGTGCAAATTATTTCGAAAATAATGGTTCAGTTCGCAAAGTTTACCGCAAGCTCCGTTCATTTTATGGTCGACATAATCGTCCATCAGAGCAATTAATTCTGTTAACCATGGATCGTTTTCGCACTAAGTTTACTCTATGTGATAATACGTATCCGCAGAGACGTCGAATCGGGCGCAGTGAGCGGCGAAGAAACAATTGCCGCTGCAGAGCAAAGTTTTGAAGAGGACCCGAATGAACCGATTCGCCACCGTGCACAGCAATTGCGGCTTTGTCCACCAACTTTATGGAAGATTTTGGGCAAAGATCTCTTCTTACGACCTTACAATATCCAGCCAATGCGTCGTGATTTTGGTGTATGGGCCGAAAATAAGATTGATATCGATGCTGATTTTCATCGCAAAATTTTGTTCAGTGATGGGACTCATTTTGGGTTGAATGGCTACGTCAACAAGCAAAATTGCCGCATTTGGAGTGAAGGGAATCCACATGGGACCCTTGAAGCGCCATTACATCCACAAAAACTGACTGTTTGGTGTGCTCTATGGGCTGGTGGAGTCATTGGGCCATACTTCTTCCGAAATGATGCTGGAGAGTCAGTTACCGTTAATGGAGACCGGTATAGAGCCATGACAACCGACTATTTTGTTCCTGAATTGGATGGCATGAATGTGGATGAGATGTGGTTCCAACAAGACGGCGCTACATGCCACACAGCGCACGTCACAATCGATTTATTGAAGGAAACATTCGATAAGCGCATAATTTCGCGGAATGGACCTGTCAATTGGCCACCAAGATCGTGTAATTTAACACCATTGGATTATTTTCTTTGGCGATATGTGAAGTCGTGAAGTCGAAGACATACAGCCCCAAATGTTTGAAAATTGGACCTCTAGACTTGTCTTTATTCGACTCTTATTTATCCTTCCAAAAAAGCCAAATTGATGGACATTAAAACGATTTTCTTGTGTTTTATTTCAATTCGAAGTTCTATACCTCTAAAAAAAAAACACCCTGTTCATAGGTATAGAAACAGAAAATCGAACAGATTCACTTTCCCATCCCGTTTTCAACAAGGGAGCTTATGAATAAATTAGCCTTCTTCAATTAGTCTCATATTAGATACCTCTCCAAGTATAGCTTCATATTTATTTGCATTAACAGATTTTACCTCTCAATAATACATCACCCTCTCGCGCTTGTTCTGTTTAAAAACAATTGAAAGCAATTTTCCATAGTGAATAAGAGCCAGCACATAATCTGCTTGAAAAATTACTTCCATCATGACTTATGTATACATTTCTCTATAGCAGCTCCCCAGCTAGTACTCGCACTCGCACTCGCACTCGTACCTATCTCAATCTAAATCAAGCAATCTGCCACCTCCATTCTCCCTCGCATCGGTTCAAATCACCTGTTTTTCTAATTTAAAATCAAAATAAATGAGAACACTCAATCAGATTAACCCTGGCATCAATTTTCTTACTCCTGAATAGGTGGCGTTTTAACCAGATGGTTCCATTTCAACAATGGTGGACTCTTTGGTCCCTCTATCACCGGATCAGTCGACTCTTGAATTGATTTCACACGGCAATCATGGTGATATTCTCGGAAATCATTTCAATGGCAACTTTCATCATAATAAATATCTAATAAACTTTTTTGTTTTAATGAGTGGAATGAGTGGGTTGTTTCTGCTGCAGACACCATTTTAAATCGCAGCACATGTGCATTTAATTATCGAACGTGAGGTGAGGAATTCAAAGTGATTTTTTGAAGTTGAAAATCCAAACACACCGCACCTACAAGAGTATTCGCATGATGGTTTGGATTGCTAAACGAGCAAACGATATAAAATCTTAGATAGATGAACATTTGCACTTCTTTTGGATGTGCATCGGGCCTTTGTTTCGCTGGCTACTGAGCTATGTTGCTGTCGAATTTTCCAGTGCTGAAACTAATTTTCAGCACGTTCCTGACACGGAACATTGCCTCGCGCGGAGCTGCCAATGGGCTGGCAATGTTCGCTGAAAGAATACTCAAAGGAGATTCACATCCAACAATCCAAGCACAAGTATGCACGTGTAGAATAGAAGCGCATACATAGGGAACTGTTTGCATGTGTGTTCGGCGGCAATTTGACAGCAGCAGTGAAGCGATGCAATCGCTACGTCGCTAAAGAACTTTTGATTTCTTTGTATACTAAGCGTTCCAGTTCTAGTTGCCGTTCCCTGTGTGCAAGAAGACGACGAAGATGAAAGACGAAGATTAAAGAAAGGAAATGTGAAAATTTTGCCAAAGCATGACGGAGATTTGCATGTACAAAGTGTGCAAAAAGTGGAAATATCACGGAGGACGTCGACATCGACATCGACATCGACATCAACATCGACGCCGACTGCAATCTGCAATCTGCAATCTGCAATCAACGTGTGCTGCTGATGATGTAAATACGCGTTGATATTTGTTGCACTGCGCTGCGTATGGAGCTCGGCCTTTGGTGCACCATCATCCACCATCGTTGTAGCAGAGTCATTAGTCGTGTGGTGGTGCGTCGACTGGTCGGGTCGGGATCCTGCTTCCAGTGTTATGTTGGGCTCTACAAAGAAGAGCAATGTGGCGGTGGCGGTTGTGGTTTGTGCTTTATTTGCAGATTCTCGCGCGTGTAGAATCCAGCAGCGCCAGCCAGTCAATGTGTATATGAGGTGGATAGGTGGATAGCCGTAGTGCCACTCTGACGGCCTCCAGGTGGTACGTGCAAATGTGCTGCTCTTTTGAACGAATGCTTCTGGTCTTGAACGAGTTGATGTTCAAAATAGAACTTGTATTGTGGGTCGGTGTGATGTTGGTCTTGAGGCATGATGTGCTGGTATTTTATATTTAAAATGAAAGAGAGAGAGAGTTATTTACGCGCCAGCGGCAAATTTTATTTTTTTTTTTTTTATAGCGATTTATGCACATGACATAAATGCGTAGCAATATTTTTGGTGTAAAAACATCAGCCGACCACAGAAATGCATAAATCATCTACAAGTGATAGCACAAGCACGCGCGCTTTTGGTATTGGTTTTGATGTAAAATTTATAGCAAAATGTTGGGGCCACAAAAACACATAAATTGATTGTGGTTTTCGATTCGCTTCAATTTGATTGGTTCGCGAGGACATATCATTTTGGTGAAAGGACAGTTCAAATTGCTGGGAGACTTCTTCGCCAAGGAAAAGGGTTATATTGTGAATAGTTCGCTGGTCTTTGATATATGTCGAATTCGGTGAATGAGCAGCAATTTCGGACATGAAGAGTTCATAGAGCACATGGTTGAGATAAAAAAAGACTGTGTATGCAGCACAGATGCTGATTAACGATGACTGAAATAGATTTAGCTATTAAATGATGACGAAGTTCCTAAAGAAAAAACACCCATGCAGATGCAGGTTATTTACAAAGACAAGAGAGGCTGAAAAAGCAGGTACGCAGGCCAAATGCACGAGTCACATAATTGCTTTGACATAATTGGACGCAGAATGGCTTATGGTTTGCAATCGCCTGAACGATTTATGGGCCAAAATATGCTTAATCACAACAGATAAGACAGCGCACCGAACTGAAGCCGGAAGGCAGTTAAGAATTATCTACGAAAGCTGGAATCGGGAGTTGAATTCGTGGGTGTTCATGACATAAAACCAATTCCATGGATGTTCTCCACCTCTTTAAGAAAATAGCACCCTTTACTAGCTCCAGGCCTCCATCATACGATTCAAAACACAGTTGCAACGAGTATGTTACTAAATCTACCTCAACTTAAAAGAAGTGTTGGGCGCACCAAACAACCTACGCTACAAGGATCAATGCAGTTGAAGAGCTCACTGGTCTACACCAAGCATTCGATTTTACACGAGGATAGAAATACTTAGACAGCGGTATGAGACAAGAAATGTATATCGCCACTAAAGCAGCTTTACTATCCCGAAGTACAACGCAAGTAGCAGAACAGACCAATCAGGCAGCTAGTGCTTAATTTCGTGATGCGTTAATTGAGCAAGTTAACAATAATCGAAATTTGACGACCTTGGAAGGCTCACCGAAGCATGCACTTGGAGAGTGGGGTGTGACAGACGAGTGGAACAATATGCTTAGACAGTCGACTTTGCGACAGCTATAGCAACATGAAACGACCAATTTGAGCGAAATTGCATGAAATCACTGAACATTTACTAATGCGTGACGAGTCGTTTAAAAATCTTGCAATGCTCCGAACTGTATTGTTTGCACTTCGAAATGGTTAACGCAGTTTTAAATTACTTTTTGGTGTTTTTTCCTTAATGTGTGTTGAGAATATTTTTAGAGCCTCAACCAAAGTCATTAGGACATATTTTTAGCGCTGGTTGCACTAATGATGACTCTTTGGTTCAATGGGAACCTAGTTTTACACATATGTAGCTTCATAACAATACAAACATACTCAAATCATCAAAATACAAAACTTAACATGCTACTGAATATTCCGAAAAGCTCAATCACTTCATCAAAGCCTTGCTTATTCCGTAGTGGGTCAGGTTATTATATGATTTAGTTTGTATGATCTAACCAACAATTGTCAACAGTTACCATAATCAGTAAAATGATTTAGCGACCTATAGTTTCAAAGGCTTTTCACCCAAATGTGGTGGTGGTTTGTGATCATCAGTGGATTGCCACAAACACATCTCATCCATATGCATTATTCTTCTCGGTTTCTTGCAGAGTATATAAAAAATTCACCACTTCAAACAAGAACTATGACCGTCCACAAAATCTTCACTTCGAAGTGGAAGCAAATTACTATGCCGACGGTTTAATCAAATAAAGTGCACGACTGCGTCATACGAAACTTTCTCGATACATGAGATGCATTTTTCAATCACAAAATGAATGGTGACAAATTTATTTAAATAAATTTTTAGGTTTAGAAAAGTTAGATTTTCTCAAAAACGGCGCCTGCGATTTTGATGATATTTCGCACATATGACACTTTTAACATAATTGTTTGAAATACAAAAAAATATCAAAATCGTTAGAGCAGTTTTTGAGAAAAATAATTTAATTTAAATTTAAGAAAATCGTTATATGAAAAAAAAATTATTTCAAAAATCAAATTATGCAAATTTGTTCGACTTTATTAAAATTAGGAAAATTTTTGGAAGTTCCCTTTGTTATTTTTTGAGATATTGCCGGTTTTAAAAATTACCGTTAATCGAATTTTTCCCAAAAACTGAGGATGCAGAATTTGTTACCGCATCCCAAACCACTTTCGAGAAAAATAGTGATGTGATTTTCACCAAAAAAAAATTGTATGGCAGATACCGTTATTTCAAAAGAAGAAAAGCAAAAACTAAAAAGATGCCCCGAGATGTAACCCCAAGAACCTTATATACGAACTTTGAAGCAAATCCGTCGAACCGTTTTGCCATACGGCGCTCGGACAGACAGACAGACAAACCGACGGACGGCATTGGCGGACCCACTTGTTTGGACTTCTCTATAGTCGTAATATCATCCCTCATACTCAGTTTGAGTTCGAAATTTCCGCACGATCGCAATCTAATGTATACGTGAAAGTTAAAAATTGTAAATTACTCGTCATAATCGCAATCGGAATTGTCTCAATTTACCATCAGCCGAAGTTTTTCGTTCATGACTGACAATCGAAATGACACGCCGTGGCTATAATTAGCAACATTCCACTCTACCCAACGGGTGCGGATTAGGCTTGGTAAAGTGTGCATAAACAAACGAATAAACAAAACAAAAATAAGAATAACAGTCAGCGATTTTTTGCGGTTGTCACCTGCATTTTATCGCAATTTATCGCAGAGGACTAGTATGTCCAAGAAAAACATTGGAATTCGCTGTACAGCGGGAACATTTGTAACTTTAAGTGGCCTGAATGTAGCCAAACAATTTTGAGCGCATTTTTTTTTTTTTCAAAAAATTATTTTGAAAACAGATTATGACATTAATGGAATCAACATTTGTAGATGCTGTACCTAAGCTAATTGTTACAAGATGACAATGAATTTAGATCCATGTTAGTTACTCCAACAAAGTTGGTTGGTAATGAAATGTATGTATCCAGCATCCGAATACAAGTTGAATACATTTTCGTCGCAAGCAACCAAAATTTAACAAGAATTTTACCTGTTCCGTCGGCTATTACCGCCACAAGGTAGAGAAACGAAAAAGGAGCAATTATTTTGAGAAATTAAATCAGTTTTGGATAGGAAAACCGTCTAAGTTTGAATGTAGCTCAGCTTCTGGATGAAACAGAAATTTTTATATTACATACATTTTATTTATGAAAGATACTAAAAGGAAACAAAATCATAACTAAATTTTGAAAACAAAATCATAACAAATTTTTGTTAACAACAAAATGAGGTGTATTTGAGCTACTAGGGTTCAAACTGTACGTACTCCAATTGAAGCAGTTACAATCTGATAAATCGTCAGCTTATGAAATATCTCGAATCCCGAAAACTTCTTAATGACCGGCAGTACGGTTTTCGCAGCAACAGATCCACTGGTGATTTGATGACATATCTAACCGAAAAGTGGAACCAATCTATTCAACATGGTGGTGAAAGCAAGGTGGTTGCGCTTGATATTTCAAAGTCATTTGACAAAGTTTGGCATCAAGCTCTCTTGTCGAAAATGCGTGCATTTGGGATCGATGTTGCCCTTCTTCAATGGATTAGAAATTACCTTTCGGACGGTTCAATACAAGTTGTTTTGGACGGTTTCATGTCTTGAACTCACCAAATAAATGCTGGTGTCCCTCAAGGCTCTGTTTTGTCTCCGACTCTCTTTCTCATTTTTATCAATAACCTCCGGTCTGTCACTTCTAATCCAATCCATTCCTTTGCTGATGACAGTACCCTCAGCTTTACATATTCGTTTCCTGGGCAACGCCCCTCATCTTCGGGCGTTGAACTGGAACGGCAACGTATGTTAAGCTCATTGAATTCCGATCTTGACAGCATTCTTAAATGGGGTAAAACCAACAGAGTGGAATTTAATGATTCCAAAAGGCAATGCCGTCTGCTGTCATTGAAGCGAACCCCTAATTCTCTGCCATTATTCATGAATGGCACTTGCATCGCCGAAACCGAAAGACTTTCCATTCTCGGTATGTGTGTTAATAACAACCTTTGTTGGAATGACCACATATTCGATGTCGCCAAGAACGCTGCGAAATGTCTAGGCTTCCTTAAGCGATGCAAGAAATATTTCGCTCAGACCAGATGGTCTGGTGCACCAATAACATATTTGGAGCTACTTGACAGGATCCCAAAACGTGTAGTAAAACTTATTGGCGATCGAGACATCGCGAAATCACTTGACTCTCTTAGTCATCGTCGTAATGTCTTATGTTTTATCGGTATTTCCACCACAAGTGCTCAAATGAAATAGCCAGTTGCATTCCACCCCTACAGCATTTCAACCGCAATACTCGCCTTGCGAGGAATGCACATCAGTTTACCCTTAAGCCTGTATTCGGACGTACAGTGAAATACAAGGATTCGTTTCTTCAACTCTGTTTACAGTTTACAGACATTTAAAACCAACGTGCATCGGTATCTCCCTTTCTCTAATCCTTCATTTCCCTAATGCCCGCACTGTGTCACTTCATTATAAGGGTACCCAAAGTCCCTTTAGTGCGCTACTGCGCTGGATTTTAAATGTAGTTAAATATTTCCAAAATCACTAAGAAATTTAAAACAAATTTGCTAAAAGTAACAATAAGTTGTCATTAATTTTTCTTTTACTAAGAATGTCTTGTGTAAAGAAAAAATGTTTTCCTACATCACGTTGTTTTCTACTTCCTCAGTACGCACGCACGCAGCTCAAATTTTGTCTAAATTTGGATTTGCAAATGAGTACGCATACATCCAAATGAATAGGAATAGGTTACCTACCGCCAAAAAAAAAATGCAATTTTGATTGCCCATCATAAATGGGCAGACGTCCCACTGTGGACTGCTACAAATTGGCATTCTGCATGACGCCCTCGGCCTCGATATCCGTTTGCGGTCGCCCCTATACTGCCGCACGCTCAAAATTCTTAAACGCAAACACATGAATGAAATGTGTGTACACGTAGACATCTAATCCACAGAAGGAGCGGCGACGCGAACGCCTCCGCCGCATAGTGTGGTTCACCTCCACCTCCTCCACATGCTGCGCGAAACCACAAATGAAACTTCATTTTTCAACAAAAAAAAAAAAAAAATAAACCAAAATCAAATATCCAATCCAATCCAAATCAAACCCATGCAAATGGCAACAACAAATTTGGATCACATGTAAAGTCAATCCGAGGTCACTGACATGGAAAATGCATTTTCTTTGTAGGAAATTCTTCTCCTCTTTTATGTGTGTCGTGTTGCCGCCGGCTGACAACGTCGCCGCCAACGTAAAGAATAATTTTTACAACGAAAGTTGACATTCGTCAACAAAATATCGAACCAAATCGATGGAGAATGATGGTTGCACGCACACTAACCTGACAATCCCATTTAATGACAGAGACGTCAGACGAAAAGTACAGTTAAATATGAAATAAGCTTTGACGATTTATGTCACACGAAATTCCAATGGAAACGAAAAGTAAGTTATGTATGGATAAGAAATAGGAATGAATGAAGACAAGTCACAGCGAATTGATAAGACAGATAAATTGTCAATGTAAACAACACACAAAATAAAAGAACGATTTTTATCCAAACAGTGCTGTGTCCCGCTTACCCTTAATGAAACTGCAATGCATACAATGAGAAAGAGCAGGCAGGGCCAGGCACCCACGTTTTCGTCTTCTTTGGATTCTTTGATTTTATTTACGATTATTTGTTGTTTTCACCTTTTTTCTGGGGAATTAAATGCACACAGGAAAACATTATAATTCTTTTCGATTGCTGCTAGTAGCCTCTTGTTGTTTTTCTCACAATTTTGTGTTAATTTTTTTTTTTTTTTCATTTTATTTCATTTCCTTCTTGTGCGTGATGATTGGCGTGGTATTCTGTGGTTTGTTACATACACCGCCGCACAATCGAGTTGAAGTCTTCTTTTTGACGGCGCGACAAAACAAACTCCAAGAGAAGAAAAAAGAAAAAAAAACAATATAATTAATTGTGAAATCTGGCAACTATGCCCAAAGTGGAAAGTGGAATGTTGAGTGAGTTTCTCATTGAATATTTTCCAGAAAATTACTGGAATATGATAAAATGCTGTGCGGGGCGCACCACACCAATGTATAACAAAAATATTTTTTTCTTTCTTTTAAATTTTGGGATTAATTATAGATTTTGGGTTTTTGTGTGCTTGAAGAAAATACAATTTTAAGAACCCTTTGTTGATGTTGAGTGGTAGAAGAAAAATAACAGCACAATCACAAGCAATATACAACGAAAACGAATGAGACGACAAGAAAGAGTAAAAATTGCATTGCACTCTCGTTCCTGCGATTTGTCTGTTCTGTTCTGTTCTCATCGCGAAAATGACGGAAACTGGAAACGTGAGCTTGTGTACAAAACGAGGATTTTTGCAAATAAACAAGTTTAAAATTTCACCAGGGTGGTCTGAGATGAAGCGTGGTTTTTATTTAATGCTTAATTTATAATTAATTACGGTATGGTTGTAGTTTTTAAGAAACGTACTTCGGAGTAGGTTAACAAATTGATTGTTATAATATTATGGCAAAAACATTTTAAGACTCCATTAAAACGTCAAGCCAAGTTTTAAGGCGTCTTCTCACTTTGAAAATTCAAAGTACATATCATCACAAATGTTATATCAAAATTTCATAAAGATCGGACGAGTCTAACTATATTTTTGGGCGACCGTTAGGTGACTTGACTTAAGAGCACCCGGCTGATTCCTTTGACGCCGCTCAAACTTTAAACGCGTTTATCTCAAAACATGGTTTTTCAGTGTTTTGTTGATGAAATTTCGGAAACTATCCGGCCGATTGTCATGAAATTTGAATGGCATATTCTTCATAGTTGTGGCTATAGCGCATATCATCAGATTTTTGAAATTTTGATTTGAAGTATTTTTTTTTTTATAAAAAACTGCAAAAAAAACGCTTTTTTTTTTTTTTAATTTTCGAAAAACGTGCGCCATTTTGTTATTTTCGCGAATATCAAAAATCTGATGATATGCGCTATAGCCACTGACATACTGAATCTAAAACTGTTTTATTTTTTTGTTTCAGATGACCTGTCTCGGAGATACCATCAACAAGCCACGAACATTACATTTCTACACGGGTTTTTCAATGCTACTCTTTTATTATAATAATTGTTCAAAAAAATAAAAAAAAAAATTTTTTCTTGTACCGGGTGATTTTTTAAGAGGTTTAGAACTTTTTTTAAAAAAAAAAAACACAAAAAATTCGAAAAAATGAATGAAATATTTATTTGAATCGATAGTTTGAACCTCGCAATTTAATGTTTAAAGATAATTTCATGCAAATGTTGACCGCGGCTGCGTCTCAGGTAGCCCATCCGCTGAGTCCAATTTTGGCATACTCTTTCACACATATCGGCCGGTATCTCACGAATGAATGCATGGATGTTGGCTTCCAGTGCGTCAATCGAAGCGGGCTTGTCCCTATACACATTAGCCTTGGCATACCCCCACAAAAAATAATCTAATGGTGTCAAATCGCACGATCTAGGCGGCCAATTGACCGGCCCGAAACGTGAAATTAACTGTTCACCAAACTCGCCTCGCAATTGCGCCATTGTGTTGCGTGCTGTGTGGCATGTGGCACCGTCTTGTTGAAACCACATATCATGCAAGTCAAGAACTTCCATTTTGGGCAAAAAAAAGTTTGTTATCATCGCTCGGTAGCGTTCACCATTGACAGTAACGCTGCGATTCGCATCATCTTTGAAGAAATATGGCCCAATAATGCCGCCGGCCCATAAACCGCACCAAACAGTGGCTTTTTCGGGATGCATTGGTAGCTGTTGCAATGCTTCTGGCTGATCTTCACTCCAAATGCGGCAATTTTGCTTATTTACGTACCCATTCAACCAAAAATGAGCCTCATCGCTGAACACAATTTTTCGATAAAAAAGCGGATCCTCGGCCAGCTTTCCAAGAGCCCATTCACCAAAAATTCGGCGTTGTGGTAGGTCGCCTGGCTTTAGTTCTTGCACCAGCTGTATCTTAAAAGGCTTTACGCCCAAATCCTTCCGCAAAATTTTCCACGTAGTGCTGTAACAAAGGCCTTACTGCTGGGAACGGCGCCGAAACGACATTTCGCGGTCTTCTGTCACACTAGCTGATACGGCCGCAATATTTTCTTCAATACGCACAGTACGTGAACGTGTTGGTGGTTTAATGTCCAACAAAGTAAATTTGGTGCGAAATTTGGTCACAATCTTCCGAATAGACTGCTCAGAAGGTCGAGAATGCCGATCATAAAATGGAAGCAGCGCGCGATGAACATTTCGAACCGAGCACGAATTTTGATAGTCAAATTCAATAATTTGCAAGCGTTGTTCATTTGTAAGACGATCCATGGTTAAATTGCAAACCAAACTGAAGCTGTTTGACAGTGACACAAGGTACTAAACACACGTCAGCTGTCAAAACCAGTGTTGCCAAAACCAAACCAGCTAAAAAATCACCCTTTACTTGAAAGATGTGTTCATTATATAGGATCCATTTTATCGCATAATTATTTGCAAAAATCCTCAAAAAAAATCGCGAAATAGCCTATTTTCGAGGTGCCTAAAGTGAGAAGACGCCTTAATTTAGAAGTAATGTGGCGCAAAAGTACAAAGTATTTAAATCTAGAAAGGTATTGGTTGGCTATTACTCCTACGATTCAAACAAACTCTACGAAACAAGGCCCCAAGAAATAAAGCCCCAATATAAAAATGAAATAAAGGCCCAAAAGTTGGGCTTCATAATGACATAAACTTATTAATGTTATTCCAATTATTAAGAAACGTCGAAAGGAAATAGGGGTTGCAGGGGGCCCCATTTCCGCAACCATTAAATCCACCACGAAACCACGAATCATTTAAAATTTTGAAAACGAAATAAAGGCCGGCGGCTCTTAATTCGCAGTAGTCATTGAACCCACAGATACCATGTGACAGTATTACAGAGAAATGAACTCAAATAAAAAAATGAAATAAAACTCCAATTTAAAAAAAAAAGTGTTGTATATTTTTGGGGCCTTATTTCATTTTTATTCTGTGGCTTAATTTCTTGGGGCCTTATTTTCTGGAGCCCTCCATTTAGATGACTCTTTTGAACCTGTGTATTTCATAGTCTCAAACGATGTGGGAATTTTAATGTTTCATTCATGATATTTCATAGGTTCACACTTCGGCCGATAGAGGTAGGTTATCGTATCCCAATTAAAAGTTTAAGCATTTGTGTCTATCAATAAGAAATGTAGGGCCGACCGGTTTCGTTTCTTAACTTTACCTTTCAAGGCGAATTTGTTAAGACAAACGTTATAAAAGAAACTTCATTAAGGACCTTGAATCATTTCAATTAAACTACGTCCGAACATTTTTTAAGCCACTTGCGAATTTCTTTCCCGTGCGAATTTTCGATTTCTTCACAAAATTGTTCTACAAAAATAATGTAGTTTTGTTTCCTCTATTTTATGAACCCAACAATAATAAACGAACATTTCTTTATTATTTTCAAATGTTTTGAATATATTGCAAAATCGCCTACCGACTCTCATTGCCATTTGGAAAATATCTTCTTAAGGCTTAAGTTGATGGAATAATTATTTTAATAATATGAAGACTTGACCCTTCTATCATATGCATCGGTTATTTGGTGGAATAGGCTTTCACGCAGGCCTATTGCTAATTTCAGGAGACTCTAAAGAACGGCAGACCTGCCTCACTTAATAATTATCTGAAACACGTTCCACCCTTGATATTTATATCATTGGAGCAGCAACCCTTAAAATTTGAATTAATTGGTTTTTGGTACAACTCGTACCAGAGTTTCGATGACACTGCAAGTGAAATATCCTACACCCTTTATCTACTGGATAGATCACCTGATGCAATGATGGCAAAACTTTGGCAGTGTTAAAAGTTAAAAATGGACTTTCAACACTCTCACAATGGTTTCGACCAGAATATAAGCCAGGGGAAACGGTTCCTGGCAATAGTTCAGGTGCTGGTGCTTTCGTAGACTGCACTTAAGGCCATGATCAATCCTTTAACCACTTCTTAGTTAGTGTAGAAGAATTGCTAAGAATTTTTCTCGGGACCTAAACCTGCGTTTGGTCGGTTCCTAGTGCAACAGACAGACAGACCAAACTAGTTCGATTAAATGTATGTAGGAAGTTTGCGGCATGTTTTACTGTCAATATCGAGAAAAGACTGCAAGTCTAGTAGCCATTCTAACGAGCGTCTTTTTCACAGAAATGTCTTCTCTACTTTTTGTGAAAAAGTCGGGTAAATTACTTAAGTTTGAAAATATTAAGTCAGAATATTAAAAAAAAAAAAAAAAACAATAAATTTACGTCTCCTTTCCTGACTTGAACACAGACATAGTCAGTCATAAATATAATATGTAGTTTTGTACAGAAACTCCTGTTCCGCTTGAACAAAACCTTTATACAAGGTGGCGCAAAAGTAATCCTCCTATCAGAAAATGCTATAAATTTTGCGATTGGCCTTTAATGTCAGTTCTGTTTTGACATTTGTGTAGTAAACACATGCGAAATACACGTTAATAAACAATGTTACGCTACACTGCTCCAGAACGCGGAATATTGGTGACTATTTATTTGAGCAATAATCGGTCGGTGACTTTGGCACAACGTGAATTTCGTCGCAGATTTCCTAGCCGTCCAACGCCTACTGGTGAAACACTGCGACGTTTAGCCGCTCGCCTCGAAGAGACTGGCACAACACGAGATGCTGCCAGGCGTGGCAGACCCCGGGATTGGGATTGGAAAACATGTGGTTCCAACAGGATGGTGCAACGGCACACACTGCACGTGCCACAACCGATATGCTGAAGGATGCATTTCCCGGGCTCCTAATCTGCCGTTTTGGCGATTTGCACTGGCCAGCAAGATCGCCTGATTTGACCGCTCCAGACTTCTTTTTGTGGGGCTTTTTGAAGTCGCGGGTTTATGTCAACAAGCCTCAGACTCTTGCAGCTCTTAAAGACAATATCCGTCAAGAATGTGAGGACCTATCGCCGGAAGTTTTGGCTAAAGTGATGGAAAATGCAATAAAAAGGGCTCAAATGACAATCAACTGTGGCGGCGGCCATTTACATGACATCATATTCTCGACTTGATGTAAAAAAAATTAAAAGACCAAATAAAAATAATCCACAAGAAGAATCAAAGTTTTTCATTTTTTTTTTTTTTAATTACAGCCAAAAAACATCGGAAGGTTATTTTTGCGCCACCTTGTAAAACCTGAGCTATTTTATCGTAAAAAAGCCTTTGCAGTTATTAGGTGGCAGTAATATGTGGGAATGAGCAAAATGGCCGTCTAAGCGGTGCCTTATATCTACTTAGACAAAGGATACCAGACTATAGAGTATTAGTGGCTGTGGGTAACGAACGAGATACTGTCAAGTGATTGTCCCCACTTGGAGACTATGCAATGAGTGGGGCACCAATATTTGTTTTTAAGTTATTGATTTGACTTAACGTTTGCAAATAAGACTGTCTTTAAAAACATATACCTTCCAATGCTGCACTATATCTTAGGAAGGGTGCATTAGAGTATTGATGCAGTTAAAAATCACGGCATTTTTCAAAGAAGACAAAACCAACTATGGCCATAGCACATATGAACACGTTTTAAGTCTAAATCACGTATAAATGGCTTCTATAGGCATTCATTGGCATTCTATAGTGCAATCGAGAAGTGATAGTGAAATGTCATTTAGCCAAAGAATACTAATAAGATTCTTTTTCCTCTCTCTTCACTTCCCGTGTGAGACTAATTTTGCAAAAAAAACGTAATTCAGTCTTTGAAATTCTTTAATTTTAAAAACTATGAAAATTACAATCACAGTTTTAGTTTAAATGGAAATATTTGACAGACTATCTTTTCGTTTTGAAAGTTCATCTCTAAAACCAAAAAAAAAAGGTTATAACCCAAAACGACTACTAAAATGCGTACATTGCCTTCAAGTTGATTTTACGTCCTTTAGTTGAAATAAGGACTTCCACAGGAAAATTAAGTGACCTTTTTTCCTTTCTTTATTTTCGGTTCATCAATATTACCAGTCTAATTTACAGTTAGAGCAAGCGCGTCATTTATTGCCTTGGATACTAATGTATGTAATAAATACAAGTTTGAAGTCTTACACCTTTTCAGATTGTTCGTAATTTTTAATTTTGTTCACAATAGTGATGGAGTAAAACAGAAGAATACTAAAGTGTCATCAAGAACGTATATGTAGTTGGTTTTTTAATTCGGCTTTCCCATTTATTTGTCAAGCTCTCGTACAACAATTCGCAATCACTCATCAGACTAAATTCAAACTAAATTCATGCTCCTCCGGCCATCCCTGTGCATTTTTTCACACACCTATTGAACTAAGTGTATATACATACATCTCCAGCCGGATAAAAATGACAGTCGATGACAACACGAGTGAATGAGACTGCACATGTCTACATAATGCGTGTGACAGAGCAATACAATGTACTGGAATATGCGTACGAACAAGGTTAACTATACTCACACAAACACACACACACAGCCAAACACCCTATTAGGTAGTCGTTGAGTGGGAATATAAAAATCAAGATACTAAATTCAATTACAAATTTTCTCCATCAAAATAAAATATGTATTCAAGCCAATTATGTTATTTAGCAACAATAAGTTTCCACCATGAAGGTCGATTCACAAGAAAACTCACCTCTTCAATAGCGCTGGCGGCGGCGACGAAAACACCAAACAAGACAAATGTCAACATCCACTTCGTCATTGTCGCTGCTGCTGTCACTCCCCTTGCGACTCCTCTTCTGTTGATAATCCTTTTACTTATTGGCATTCTAATGCAGCTGCTGCTAAATTCCTTTAATGCGATTAATCTAAACACACTTAACAAACACTAATTTCTGCCAAATTTTTCTACTTTTTTTTTTTAACGAATAATTTCCTTTCCTCTTCGCTTCTCACTCACTTTATCTATGTTGGCTCGATTATTACACTTTTATATATATGTATATATATATACGGCACCGTAATTAATGCTGTTACACCCAACAAAACGCCAAAAAAAAACACAACAACACGACAGTAAACGCAGACGAGGTTCTGCGGGCGACAAAACTATAGGTGCGTGGTGGGGAACAAGATGGGAGACACGGGACGACGCCGCCGTAAGATGCGATTTACATGCAAAAAAAATATAACAAAATGCCGAGCTTGTTTTTAGACGCGGCTGACCAAATATCACTTGTTTTCTTCACTCGCTATATTCCATTGAGGAAAAACAATTTACGAAAACTGTTGTGCATTGAGTACATATAGGAAATAGTAAATTTTTCCCTCTTGTACGCATACACGCACTGATAAACAAAACACGGAGAAAAAAAACATCAAAGCACCTCCGAACGCGAAAATTTTTCTCTACTGCGACAGTACGGCTGAAAAAATGGAACGTCCACGATGTCGCAAGCACTCAAGACTTCTACTCGAATGGAAGGCAACCGATTGGCTGTAAACTGCTGTTGGAAAATGTTTTGTTTGGGTATGGGTGTATGGAATTGAGTTGGTTTTGTGCTTTCCATTAGCGGAATGTAATTGCACGCACGCATGTGCGGAATGGCTAATAGCGGTGGAGTGAGATGTTTTGCAGGTGAATTTTACTCATAGACTTCCTTATGACATATCTGGCTAAAGTTAGAGATGTGCATACATCAATTAAGACAAACGAGTTAGGACAGAAAGTATGGAATTTCAATAACAAAAAATAAAATATTCTATTTGCGAAAGCGTTAAAAATTTATTTAATAAATAAATGTGGTTTGGAGTATGGAGTATATGTTAAATTACGATTTAAATTTGCCATCAGATGCCAATCTTAAGCCGACAAAAGCGACACTTTCCAAAGCTAAATAATTGTAATCATCAAATTGTCCTGTGAATCTGGGAAAGTCATTAGACATTCCAAAATCTTCAAAATTCCATGAAGGAATTTCTATTTTCAATTGCTTTGTCAAGTATTTAGTGCATTCTAATAAATTATTCGCGTTTGTCGGTGGAGTTATGGTATTTTCTTCTAGTTTAACTGGTCTCGATTCAAAACCGACCTTTAATCCATTCTGTTTTCCCAATTTGTCCCTTTTCTTTTTTGAACGTGAATGAGAGCTGTGTGAATGACTTGCCACTTGGGTAGCTGATACATTTTTAACGTTTACCAAAGTTCTAGTCTTTTCACCACTAAACAGCACGTCTGAGTAAAGAATGCCTGGTTGAAATGACGATGATGGCGATGGAAAATCTAGATCGACGGTCTTGATTTGCGAATGTGACTTACGTTTCCAACTGCCTGACTTTACTTTGTCATCGGATTTAATTTTTTTTGATTTAAATGCAATTTCAGAGTCTAGTGGTTTCTGAAATTGAGAAAAGCATTTCAAAATACGAAATTGTCTATCACGTTTAATGCTACCTTTTGAATTTTGATTGGTTGATCTTTTAATGTGCTGTAACGATTTCTTCTTGTTTTGCTGTTTGATTTGGGCGATTTCATTTTACTGATATTAAGTAAGATAGAGATTTTTTTTTTAAAAAAAAAGGAAGGGGATTCAAAGTAAAAGCTGACCTTATATTTTTTGAGCGAAACAATCCACTGACCATCGTTGTGTGCACAAAAATATTTAAATATGACAGCGAATTTTAATGTGCTACAGAAATATTTTCGAAAAAAAAGTGATTGTAAATGACGAGACAAAATAAGGAACTATTGAACTTATTGTATAGTAGTTGTTGTGAAGCATTGGTTTCAGTTTAATGGGGTTGCGTCGACGTTGTTTGCTTGCCATGTTCATCGCAACTTTACTTTTGGTAAATTTCCCATTCAAGTAAAGTTGGATGTAACAAACAAGTATTTTTATATCCTCTCAGAGGCAATTCCATTCCGTTCCACGCAATTTTTACTTTTACATTTTGGAATGTACTCTGTAGTCTAATGTAATTAAGAAATTGGTCTAACAATTGGTCAATGAGTGCATTTGTGTTACTTGGCTTGCTATTTGTTTAAGCAGAAAATTGAACGATTAAATATGGAAATTAAATATTGATTGTGACAGATGTCAGGCTGATGGTACATCAGATACCAAAAAGGTATAAATGCAGATTGACTGGGAAACATTTTTACATAATTAAGGAATTAGTAAGAGTTTACTGTCGGTCAACTTTCACGATTGGCGCAGATACAAATGTACACTAATCAACGAACTGTCGACCTATTTAAGTATTCTTAGGTGGACAGACCGCTTTACTTTAAAAATAAGCACTGCTCATACAGGAAGTTTGTCTCTGCTTCCTTGTTATTAATGTGTTCTAAATTTTTAATTACACTTTCATTATTATACAACCGTAGTTTATTTCATATAGTTTTTTTTTTAACTACAACAATTTATAATATACATATATAAAGATATGTCATTTTTGGTTTTTCAAAATCTTCTTAAATTGTCTTGTGGGCCTAACAAGTAAGTAAAATTTGACACTTTAGGGCACTTGTGTGTATTTTCAAATGTTTCATCCTAGTCCTGTCATTCATCGCGGTTTCAAATTTTACATAGCTGGTATTATTCCTGGTGGTGGTCTAACAAAAATCCAGGGAATAAAAGAGGAAGAATACTTTTCCCGCTTGGTAGGTTGAAAACAATGATAACATTCATTTAACGCAACGTAAGTTACAATTCATTATTTTAAGGATCACAAACTGTTCCAGAACTTAAAAGATAGATCTGAAAGCGAAGAAGATTTTCGATGTTTCGATTACAAGCATACCTTGGGTGTTAATCCCGTTTTACGAGCATTCGACTATGTTTGTTCAGTTAAACATAAAAATTGTCCCGAGGAAGCCTATTTCTTAAGCGATGTAAGTTGGCAAGCAAAATGAATAAAAATGATATCCGTTTCCTTATAGCACTATGATTGCTTGCAATTGTTGAAAATGAAAGCAAAAAAACCAAACGATCAAGAAAAAGTGTAAGCGCAGTTTAAGCAACATTTTAACGAATATACAAAAGTCAAATCAATGACATTAACCATTTCGCAACAAATACCACACCCGAGATCTAAATCATATGCTTTCTGTCAAAATGCATTCAAAAGAGAAGCTGTTAAAAAAAAAACAAAGACAAAATTTCACTTTGATATTGAACAGCGGCTAACGTTTGACTAATTTTTGTATAAATAAAAATAAAAATATATTTTGCGTATCTTCTTCTTTTTACCATGCTGATTACTCGTCGTTTGATTTCGTGTTTATATCCAAAGAATATTCGGTAAGTTTCTTTTACTTATTAAGCACTTTGGATGAGTTGACCCATTTAATTTTGGTTTTGTTACGTAATTATTTATTTTTGTCTTGTTTTGCTTTTAAATGCATCCCTACGCAGTTTGAATTGATCTACATATGTAATTTGTTCAAGCTCATTTTGATTTCTGTTCATTTAAATCTTTAGTCTCGTAAAAATGTCCCAACTAGGAGAATTGGGTAGCGGTGCTGGTAAAGGCGGTGGCGGTGGTGGTTCAATTCGTGAAGCTGGGGGATCCTTTGGCAAAATGGAGGCAGCCAGAGAAGAAGAGTTCTTTTACAAGCAGGTTAGCCTTTCAGCTCAAAAAGACTCCGTAGACTCCTAATCTTTGTAATCTTTACTTAATTTTCAGCAAAAAGAACAACTCAAGAATCTGAAGAATAAGCCAGAACCACAAGGTCCCCCAAAGAAGCAGTGATAAACTTTACTTTACGCTGCAGATTATTGTTTCTAATAATTGATCAATCTCTAATTTGGACTTTTAAAAGACTGTTTTCTTTTGTTAATATGCCTGAGTAGTTACTAAAGAAATTTTAAAATAAATACAAATACACACCTATTTAAATAAAAGAAACAAAGTTTATTTTGAGAAAGCGCCATTCTCTATTCAGAAGCGACCAACAATAGCAAATGGGTTTTAAATTCTGTCCTAACGCCATTTTCATCAATCTTGAATTGGAATTCTTAATTGAGTCTTAAGGGAGGAACAAAACTATACCACGATTTGATGGCGTGTGTTTCTCTAGATCACAATTTTGTTCTTGCTCGCGAAACAATTTTTCGTTTCTTTTTGACGAAAGTCAATGACTGTACAAAACTCATTAAGCTAGTAGTCTTACTTCATCTGACAGCTTTCACTGTTTTTAACATTGCTGCACAGAATACAGCTCACTTTATCAAACCCACCTATCTAGAATTCTTCAACACTAAAGTCAAGTTATTTCTTTCTTTTCAAGAATTGTTATTTCAGAAGTATAAACAATGACGAAAATCGGTAATCCGTTAAAATCTGCACTTCGCAAGAAGATGAAAGAAGTTCTTAGCCGAATGTCCACCGATTCCAGAAAACGACAATCTGACGCGATTACTAAAAGAGTAAGAAAAAACTTTCCTATCATTTGAACTTCAACTGATCTGTTGCTTCTGCAGGTGATCTCATCAGAGCCTTTCAAGGCTGCCAAACGAATAAGCGTCTATCTTAGCACATTGACTGAGGTCGACACTACAGCTTTGCTAGAAGAAATGTTTAAGCTAGAAAAGCATGTAGGTTCAACAATTTTCCAAAAAAATAAATACCACTAAGGAATAAACTTTTACTTATAGGTATTCGTGCCCACATACGGTAAAAACATAACTGAAATGGTTAGACTAAGAGACATGGATGACTTTAAATCACTTCCATTAACAAAGCTCAACATTAAACAGCCACACCTGCACAGTAACAGAGAAAATGCCTTAGCAACTGGAGGCATTGATCTCTTTCTCGTACCTGGAGTAGCATTTACAAAACATGGTAGCCGTATGGGCCATGGTATGGGTTTCTATGACAAATATTTTAAACGACACTTTGATGTATATCCAGAGAGAGCTTCTAATAACATGACAGTTGCGGAAAAATTACATCACGGTGGCAAAACCATTCTAATGGCAATGGCATTCAAGGAGCAAATAATTCCCGATGATCAACTGCCATTGGAGACTCATGACGTGCCATTAGACTATGTTGTTACGGAAGATGATTTGTATGTGTCGAATTAAAAATGTTTACTTAGTCTAAAGTTTTGTTTAACATGTCAACCGATTTACCTACATGTTGCATCGATTTAAAAAAATCTTTCGAAATCTTGATAAGGTTTCAGCTTTTCAAACGTTTTATGTTTTCTGGTTCACGATTGTAAAAATTTTATGCTTAATGAAGAACCTACCCGTGCGTATGGTTTCTTGACCCTTTCCCACACTTTGTTCTTTTAGATCATATGAATGTCTTCGCCTCCAGCCCCCTACCAATAATTAGATTAGTAACTAAAACCTCTTCCATACACCCCCCTCAATGTCAGACTAAATCTAAATTAGCCTCTGACACTAGATAATAGAATTCTTATCGCAACTGTTATATTCAAAACAAAATTTCATCCACAAAATAAATGCCGGCACTGATAACGTTATGATTGTTTGACTGTTCAGTCCTAACTGATATGTACCTCAGTTTCGCTCTATAAAACATTTTTAGAACTCTTCACCGCCTCGGCTTGCAGAACAATGTCGAATCTTGGAAATCCATTAAAAATCGCTCTTCGTAAAAAGATAAAGGAGGAACTACTGCCGACAATCACCGCAGATTCCAGAAGCAGGCAATCGACAGCAATAAGTAAAAACGTAAGAATATTCCTACTCTCCAAGTTAAATTATATAATATGTACCGCTTTGTAGGTCCTGTCGTCGGAGCCGTTCAAGAATGCCAAAACCATAAGCGTTTACCTTAGCACATCGACTGAAGTCGACACAACCGAATTGCTGGGTGAGATGTTCAAACGAGGAAAGGAGGTAAGTTTGGAGGATTTTTCCTTAACGCGAATCATTGAACCAAGAAACCCCCGCCCGCCCAGGTTTTTGTTCCGACGTATAACAAAAATGTCATGGAAATGGTAAAGCTCAACGACATGCAGGACTACGAATCTCTTCCGTTAACAAAATGGAACATCAAGCAGCCAAAAATGACCGATGGTCGTGCCAATGCACTAACTTCTGGAGGAATCGATCTCTTCCTCACTCCAGGCGTTGCATTTACGCTTCAGGGTGGACGGATGGGTCATGGCATGGGATTCTACGACAAATACTTCAAGAAGCACTTTAATCTGTATCCTCGTAGACCAATCATAATGGTGCTGGCTTTTAGGGAGCAAATAGTTGCCGAACTTCCCTTGGACGAACATGATGTGAAGCTAGATTACGTTGTGACGGAAGACGGCCTCTTTACATCGAAATAAACTTTATTTTACCAGACGAAAAAAATTACAAAATTAAAATCTTCATTTGTCTATCGCAAGTAAGTCCTTATCCTGCCACGGCCTCGTGACCGCTGTCCACCAAAGTGCGACTGCGAGTAATGTGGATCGCTGCTGAAATGTGGTGTTACCACTGGCTCCGAAGTTGCCGTCCGAAAGTGCTGCGGTGGTGGTGGTGCCAACGATGCGTCCCACGGCGACGGAGAAGCGGTTCTATGGGGTTTCGATTTTCTTTAGAAGAAAGAATTGAATTCTACCAACAAGATTATTCTCACCTGTATGGTCCACTGCCGGCGTTAGAGATACGTGAGCCGCGATTACGCCCTACACGAGAGCCACGCATTAGTGAGGGTATTTTGTTGTAGCCTGTTGGGCCTGTGGGCTGTGCACCACAAGTTTCCAGCGCCAGAAAATCGTCAACGTGCAACGATGGTGGTCGTGACGTGTTTGGCGGACGAGACCGGAACAGATCGCCACGGGATGGTGGTGCTCTGGGGAATCCCCGACCACGCACGGGGGTAATGTAGATTTTCTTCTCTGGGCGGCCAGTTGTGGGTTCGACTTCAACGCGTCTGGTACGGAAGCATGGGGCAGTCGGAGTGCGTTCGCGGTTCGACTGTGGCGAGGCTGACAAGTGTAGAACGCGTTTGCAGTCAGACGAGAGGTTTGTTTCTGTTGGCAGACACGTGGCGACCAGATCTGCTATATCTGATGTTACTCGCTCGCAAAGAATCAAATCCTCCTTCGTTAGGGTGTCAATCCGAAGTGGATCTAACCAGTACTGCACCCTTAGTTGGGTATCGTCAGTGGATTCGTAAACAGTATAGATGGGCCGTGATGCGTACTGGGTGACGATCCCTTCAGTTTGAGGAAGATGGGGCTCGGTTATAGACTCTGGAGATGAAACATCGGTATCGGGATTTCCGCTGGTCTCTAGATCGAGGACGATTTTTGCAATGTCTGCCATTAGCGGCTCGTTGGGTGCTTCCTCTTTCTCTAGAATTGCTTTAATGCGCTTAAGCACGTGAAGCTCCTCACTATCCTTCTTGTGACCGATCAGATCGCTGAGTTCAGCTGTGCTTAGCTTCAAAGTTCTATTGGGTATCGTTGTGTCCTGTGTGGTTGAGTCAATATTTGTGAGGGCGCGTACGAGCAGCACAATTGTATCAAGCAAACCCTGGAAGGTGCCGCCTTCGTTTAACAGAATCACTTTATTCAGCCAACCTTGGAACTCAGCACGCTTTGACATAAGTGCTGAGCGCAAATGGTAAAACGTTATGCTGAAAGAAAAACATCCTTAAGTGGAAAGATTTTTTTAGCTAAAACACTTTTCTACTTACTCATGTTCGGTTAATATTATCAGGTTTCTGGAAGCAACAACTGTGACTGGCCCACTCACTTCGGTATTAAGCAAATTCGTAAGAATGGCGTCTATGATTTTCGGAATCAGCTCTCTTGGGGGCAGAGCGGATGCCAAATTTAATTCCGGCAGTGATGTCGAATAGGGTGAAATGAGTGAAATTTCTGAATCAAAGAAATTCTCCAGAATTCTGTGCACAGACACCTGGCACTTTGCAGCCAGCTCTGGATTTGTTTGTTCAGTGTTTGTCAGAACCGCGTGGAATAGCTCCCACAGTTTCCCAGTGAGAATCGATAGCGCTGAGCTCTTAACAGAGGCGTATGACGTTAGTTGGGCGAAAAAGTTAAGAATTCTCGCCAGACCGGCGCCATTGAGTCCCTCACCGCTGAGCATATCGGTCAGAGTCTTTGAAACAAGCAACGTCATGTTGGGTGCCAGATCAGCTAGTTGCAGGCAAACTCTCGTCAGTAGGTCGGATAGCTGGGGGAAAGACGTTGGTGAAATGGTTTCAATCATCTGAGCCAGCCGGTCGCTTTCCGGGTGCAAATGGGCGGACCACAGCTTGCGCTCAGTAAGCAATCGCTGCATTTGTGAGTCCTTAAGTTGGCCAGTTATTGGTAGTGGCAAAGGCAATGGCAATAGCTCGGCCAGTACCTGAAGACCCGGAATGAAAGTAGACGGTCCGGAAAGAATGGCTTTCACTACCTCGCGGATCATTTGCGTCCACAAACTTTTGTGCAGCGAGTCCTCGTCCTCCTCATTGGGTTGAGTATACGCCAGTAGAATTTTTATAATCTCCGCCTTGATCTTCTGTGATTCTTCGAATGCCTGACTTGTGGCCGGAATGTAGTGCATCAGGAAGTACGTCTTCATGAGATGTTCAATCGGAGTGAGGTCTTTGTACTCCACATCCCTGCACTGAATGCCAAAGGTGAGCATCTCTCGCAGAACCTGAAGCGATGGTAAAACCATCTGGCAGCAGTGCACACCCTGAATAGTCATCAGTGCGGGCGCATGCAAGCCTGGCTGCTCAAAGTATTGACTGAGCTTTTCGAGGATATGCAGCAAAGTTATTGCGCCATCAGCTGAATAGAACTGCAGTGCAACAAATCGGTGTTTGAGTTCTTTAGTATCAGCACTGGGAACAGTGCGACCTCCCCCAATGCAAAGATGTCTCAGAATACGCAGACCCATAATGAGGTCGCCTGGAAATGTCGTAATGTATTCTAAGCTGCGTGTGATTAGTTCTACCAGTGGGGTGATGTCATCGTAAGCAAATATATTGATCGCCTCCAGCGGCTTCAAGTAGACATACATTTCCTGTAGAACCGCCGAAACTGAGGGCTCGAAGTTCTCGTGGTTTTTAGCCAACTCAAGTATGGTTTGCCCATGCTCGATGAGGTAGTCAAGGTTGTCGCAGTGCCTGACGCAGCAATCAACCATATCAACGGCGTAGCTGAGCACGGGCGATTTGTACTTGACCCCAGGAGAGCTTTGCTGGCGCCTCTCCTTCTCGATCAATTTTATAATCGGCTCTAGATAGTTGTTTAGGCCAATTGCCTCGACTGTATGCAATCGTCCACGAGTGGTGCACGTTTGGCTGTAGAGGGCGTGAAGATGGGTGGCCAGAAAGTTGGCCTCCTCCGGAGTGGTGGGGGTGTAGATCAGCGCATCAATGTGATATCGAGTCTGCACTTTGAATGCCAGCTCCAAGCCTAACCGCTGAAGCGTTGTAAGCTCGGTAGCTTCCAGTTTCTTTGAGTCCTCATCCTCCTGCTCATCTTCTTCGACGGTATCGTCTAGTTCTAAGCCCTGCTGGTCGTCCAGAATGCAGCTCACAAGCGCCTGGGTCACTTCGAAGCATTCATCGACGAAATAATCGATTCCCACGTTAGTTTTGAGCATCGCCTCTATGAGTTCCATTGTCTTAGTCACCAAAGAAGGTGGAACTATACTCTTATTGCTGAGAATAAGGAGAATGGATTCGCAAAGTGAATGAGTTTTGAAGTACGACTGAATCATGCTGCCCCAGCTCTTGACGGCGCCGATGTCGTAAACAATCTCAAATTTCTTCGATACCGGAAGGAACCGCTTTGGCTGATGATAGCTGAGAACATCTGTGGTCAGAGATGAGATAACCTCGCTCATGGCGAATTTAATGTCGTTATAATGCTGATCGTCAAAGATGTCAGTTAGGACGAACTGCTTGGTGACGGCCTCACGGATGGTCTCGAGCGCTTCGAAAAGATTCATCTTTTTGACGATCGATTTTAGGGCAAATTTAGTACGAGTAAGGGTCGTGTGCAGAAGATTCGTCAACAAGAACTGGTAACCGTTCAACTTACCGTTATTTATGAAAATCCTCACACCCTCCTTGGTGTCTAAGAGCGCGTAGACCGCCTTCAACAGCATCAGCTTTATCGACAGTGCCATGTACTCCTGCTGGTAGAGGACAAACAGTTGAGCAAAGGGATCTAGCTTTTCCACCGTCAAGAGGTGGTTGAGGAGGCCTTTGCATGGAGCCAGCAGTTCAATGAGACGCACACCGGTCTTGATATGCCGAATTTTGAACGCAGGCTGTGGCTGTAAACAGGCGCATTCAAAATGCAGGGCGATACGTAGCAGACTGCTAACAATATCAAGGTTATTGCGTTCTTCGATGAAGAATGTGTGAAGGACAAAATTTCTGCGCCGGTAGCTCTGATGAATGTGCGTGAGATAATTGATCAACTGCTCTGATATATGCACCAAGCTTTCTTTTTCTTCAACACTGGAAAGCTGGAAATCAGCAACGCTATCGATCTTTGTTTGTATTTTTAGTTTATTTATGACTGTCGCGAGGTTTTCCAGGTCTTTTGCGTGCAGATCTTGCATATTAACCTGGAACTTCTCCAAAGGCATTTTAAAAGGATCATGCACTTTTATGGCGCGTTCAAATGTGGCCGCTTCCAGGTCGATTTCGTCTTCAATCTCCTGAGCGTCGTCGTCGTCACCGAGAATCTCGTCATCGCTAAGAATCGGTTCGAATTGTTCCTCGTCCTCTTCTAAGCTCGGCTGCGAGTCGACTGGCTGTTTTGTCTTGTAGTCTTCATTCTCTAAAGCGTCTGGAGATCGTGGCCGAACAGGGGAACCAAGTGGTGGTGTTCGTGGCCACTTATGCGCGCCATCAGCACCGCTGGATCTTGTACGGCGACCAGAATGACGATATTCCGGACTTCTTGACCATTCTCTGGCTTTCTGTCTTACATAACCTTCTCTTTCATTGCTCTCTGAGTGTGTACGTGTTCTTGAAGGGCCACTTCTATCTGAGGAATGTGAAGTTTTTCTTAAGCGCATATCACCCTTGTAGACACCACCATCGTCCGGCTCTTGGAATCCTCCAACAGATGGACTCTGAACTGGCTCAATGTGATCTAGTTCCATAGTCGCAGGTTCAAAAGGAAGACCATCAGGTCTCCAATCGGGTTTCTCAACTTTTTCCGGCTCTTCATTGGCAATAAGACAGACTTCATCTGGTACAGGCGGCTCGCTAGGCTCTCTTGGTGGGCTAGCGATTTGGTCAGCTACTGTGGAATTTGTTAATGTCCCATAAACTGCAAGCGTTATTGTACTGTACCATCCGCGCAGCACTAAACCGTCAGTGGGGATCTTTTCATGATGACATTCTAGATGAATGCAATCGTTTTGATTGTACTCCAAACTTCCGAGATTCTCAAAGGTCGAAGCTCCTGGCATACCCAAATCGTTGACAAAGAACTCAATTCCAAATTTTGAGGGGTTAGTGGCACCCAAGCGAACACCGCCCGGAAAATCGGCCTGCACACGGGCACCCAACGGAATTATGCGCACTTGTGTAATGTACACCGGCTTGGGAAACTGCACTAAATCCAAATTTATATCCTAAAATTAAAAATAATTCAATAAGAAAATCGTTATTTAGCTAATTTCAAACGTTTTCCAATAGTACCGAGTTCACTTCGTGGGAGAAGGTATCGAAAAATAACAATTCAGCCGCGTCGTCTAGTTCCGCCATCTTGGTGTTTAATTTTAACCAAATACTCTATATTATAATACAAGTAATTAGACAATTTGTTTAATACAAAGATTTACAACAATTATTTGCACTTTTTGTGCAAGTAAATTATTTTGTAGAAGTGGCAGCGACGAGGGCACTTTTCACTTTTTGACAGCATAAATGTTCCGACTAGTGTTAGCCTCTTTTTTCCCGTTTTGTTTATTATGAGTAAGCCGGTAGTGTTCTCTTTTTCGCATGTTATTTCGTTTTTGATGGCGCATTTTTGGTCGCGTTGCCAATCGCTAGATTTTTAAAATGTCATTTTTTTTTTAATTTGAGTATACTCCATAGAAATTTTTTAATTCTTAACCACGACGTCGAATTGATTTTTAAACCTCTCGCGCACAGCTGCGATATTAATTTTGGGAAACCTTTTATTAAGATTTTTGTGTAGATTAATGAATACTAAGGTTATCAAAGTCATTTTAATTGCAATTCATAACAAATAAAATCTTGAAAAGTTAATGCCCAACACTATAACTGTCAGAATCTTATGTCATAACCGACTAAATAGTGTTTGCTTAATTTGCGCATAATGCACGGAAGCATCTGTTATTGTTGAGATGCTTTTCCAATATGAAACTGGAGTTTATACTTCATTTGTTTATATATGAATTAAAACTTTAATAATTTTTACGCAAATACTGCAAACACAAACTTTTGTTTCTTAATCAAGTTTTCAGGAGTTTTAAATTGCTATAAATTGAATATTATTTCAAAATTCAGTATTATTTTGTGTAATTCGTTTTCAAAAGGAAAACCCTATTTCAACTGCCTTCTTTCGAATAAAAAAGCGTCTATTAGAACCATAACCTGTCCATTAACCAAACCTAACATAACGAAATCCACGCAGTCGTTAAATGCGTAATAACGTAATACAAAAACGTCAGATACACAACGAAAAGAAGAAAACCGGTGGCAGCTCACTGCTCTAATACAACGAGTTTTTTACATCACAGACCGAACGTCATTTATTCTCGAAGGTAAGTCCGATTCGGTTGAGTTTTTGCCAAAAAAAAATTCTTTGTGCATATTTAATTTTTTTCTACTTCTTTTTGAATCACTGCCAAAAAAGTGAAATCATCTGTTTTTTGTTTATTTGATTCACAGATTAATCACCGGCATTTAAAATGTTTGCAGTACGTCGTAGCACATCCCGTTTATACCCAACTTGCATGCAGTAAGTACTCAAATCTTCAGTTATTTCATACATACGTGCAAAAGAATTCCAGATAAGCTCACTTTGTCCATCCATTTTGTTTTTTTTTTTTATTATTTAATCGGCTCCAGCCGATTTTGTTATGCAATACAATCAAGATTGTTTTGTGATGTTTTTCCAATTGTTTTTCTTTTCTCATAGATTTGCAAAAATGAGTCAATTGGGAGATTTAGGCAGTGGAGCCGGCAAGGGTGGCGGTGGTGGTGGATCCATTCGTGAGGCTGGAGGAGCTTTTGGCAAGTTGGAAGCTGCTCGTGAGGAGGAGTATTTCTACAAAAAGGTAAGTGCGTTGTCTTAGTAGGTAAGCGGTTCACAGTTTCATCATTCTATTGAATTCAGCAAAGGCAACAGCTTGAGAAATTGAAGAACGATCAAATCCACCAGGCCGAATTCCATCACCAGCAGATCAAGGAGCACGAAGAGGCCATCCAACGTCACAAGAAGTTCCTTGATAATGTCTCCAAGTAATTGGTATTACATTCGCACATACTGTCTATCGCTCAAGCTGCTTACTATCGTCCAGACAGCAGGGCAGTCTAAATTACTTAATGGAGCTTTGTCTTAAGAAATAGAAAAGGAAAATCAAATTTTCTTAATTTTTTTTTTCACAACTTTACATGTTATTTTTTTGTTTGTCTTTTATAACTTTTGCACTCCAAAAGCGATTACACTTATTCCAATGAGAAACTCAAATAAAGTATATGCTTGTAATTAACAAAAGTACAGAATGGAGAATTTATTTATGGATACAGATTTTTTTTTAATCTGGATTTTACAAAGTGCGCAAAATAATGAAATTGTGATCTATTTTTGGACAGATTATGTATCTTTGATAAGTACCTACTTTTCTCTGTTTTCGTAAACAAAGACTGATGTCGAATGCTTGAATGAGACAACAACAACTTGTGATTGCCACCACGAACAATGAATAGGCTGGAATTTCAGCTGTCGGCCACGGCCGATCATCAGATTCCTCTGTGTGTGGTGCTGGTCTAGATGTTGGTCATTTCATTCGAAAAACACTTTCCGAATCAGGAATCGAACCTTAACTTAGACCAGCGATCTCGTCAAGCAAGCGCACACACTGCACTTTAGCTTGGTCTGAGTAGGATTTTATTGTTTATCGATTTCAATGGACGGACCAGCATTTTTCCAAGCGCCGACGAGTACATTGCATTTCCTTCGGGTTCTTTCTTTTTTCCCCATTAGAAGACAACAATTCGTCGTACTGACTTGAAAAGGGGGAGTGAGTGAAAGAGTTGACACAGGTCAAGTATTCTATATTAAATTTCTGCGTTTCCTTTTCGTGTATAAACACGCGGCTATTATTAGCTGCAAAACTTCAACCATTCAATATGTTATTGACGGAAAGCTTGACAGCTAATAATAGCCGCGTGTTTATACACGAAAAGGAAACACAGAAACTGGTGTCGTCGGATGAGAAATTCGTTAACTAGCATTGTTCGTCTGTTTGTTGGGAAATAACTTTATATTTTCTTAGACAGGGTAGGTCATTGCCATGCTGATATACAGACAAAAATGGGTGTGGTGAGCATTGTTTTTCTTTAAAAACGAAAATGATATACGATATGATGGGACGAGTTGAGAAGCACATCTGGCCATTAGAATACATGCACGGAGTACTATAATTTGGTGCCTTTTTCATGTATTCACTTGAAATAGTGATAGTGAATAGATATAGTAGTAGTGATTAAAACATTAAATACGTGAATTAAATCATTAAATTTTCGGCTTTTCAGTGATTAAGGATTTGTCATAAACGGATTTATTTATGGCCGAGCGGCAATGTTGATGCATTTCCGAATTTACGGGAGATATGATGAGGGCTGCATATGTACTTGTGAACGACACAAACTATTCTGCAACCAACAATAGAACAACGAGTTATATATATTCTACCTTTTAGTAATGTTTATTACCACCAGCTAAGATCCCTACAATTTATGGGTGCTGTGGTAAAGTGCGTTAAATTACGAGCTTCTGACGAACATCCAAGAGAATGAACTGTCATGAGAAGCTTCCAAAAAATATATCTGCGCTAACACAGTGATTGAAGAAGAAGATACCCAACTTTTAACCTTCCTTGAGTTGGAATTGTTGAAATGTCCAAAATATTGATCCCTAGACATTTCTAAACGAAGGAAATCCTTTTTTAAATATGTTACGCACTTTTTATTAATCACGCCTTACAGTATTAAAACTGGGGAGAGTTCATTTTCCGCGTCAACTGTAGACAATGCTCGGTCCATTTTTGCGCTAAATAAATGACAAATATTTTGAAATTAAACTTTCATTACCATGAGCTCTCTTGTTGAACATGCGTGCATTGGTATCGATGATACATTTCTTCTATGGATTAGAGAAAACCTTTCGAAGCTATCAATTCAATTGTTTTAAATAGGTTCAAGTCTGCAAATCACCAAATGCTGGTGTTCCCCAAGGTTCCGCGTTGTCTCCGACTGTCTTTATTAATTTTTGTCTGTTACTTCTTATTCTATGCATTCCATCGCCGATGACAGTACCCTTAGTTTTTCATTTTCATATTCGTTTCCTGGTCAACGACCCTAATCTTCTGGAGTTGAACTTGAACGGCATCCTATGTTATGCTCATAAAATTCATACTTGAGTGAGTTGAAACCCCTAGAGTTGAATTTAATGCTTTCAAAGCAAAATGCAGTCTGCTGTCATTAAAGCGAAACCCTAAAACTCTGCCATTATCCATGAATGGCACTTGTATCGCTTAAACCGAACGACTGTCCATTTACGATATGTGTGATCATGATAACCTTTGTTGGGATGATCACATATTCGAAGGCTGCAAAATGTGTAGGCCTCCTTCAGCGATGCAAGAAATATTTTATACCTACTGATCTAGCAACAAATCGTAAGGCTTTTGTTCGCCCCCAAGTTTGAGTAAAACGCTTATATCTGGTCCGACGGTAAAACTTATTACCGATCGAGACATCGCGAAATAACTTGATTCACTTAGTCCTCGTAGTTATGTCTTCTGATTATCATTGTTTTATCGGTGTTTCCACCACAAGTGTTCAAACGATGTAGCCAATAGCATTCCACGCAACAATTCAACCGCAATACCCTTTATGCCAGGACCACTTATCAGGTCACTATTAAGCCAATATCAGCCGTTCTACACTTTTTACTACAATTCAAGTCGATAATTACCTGTGACTTTCTATCTATTTTACTTCGTCCATACAACAATCCCTGCTCCCACGTATCCCTTCAAAGTTTCCAATTGTTTTGGGTAAACAATTCCTCATTATTCACTATCTGTTCTGACCTATTGACCCTAATATCGTTCTTTAATGTTGTCGCTTCTGTTTCAAAATGTAAAATCCTAATCTGGAGGCATTCACATTTTAAAACGTACTTTTTAGAGGTATGTACTTCCCTTCCTCGGTAAACCCCACTTTATTTGCTTGTGATTTCAGAACAGCATTCATAAAGAAAAAAGTAAGACCCAAGCCTAGTGTGAAGCCCCTGATTAAAATACTAGTATAAAAGCAACTGCCATGAATACAATCAGTGTCAGTTTTCAAATCATCTTTTGTTAATCAACATGAAGCTATTAGCCGTCTTTGCAGTTATTTTTGCAATTTTCACAGTACTTGCCGTACCATCCGAAGCAACGAGACATGCCCGTCCGAATTTTCCAGCACCGCCGCAGAGACCTAGACCATTCCTGTATGACAGACTGCAAAGGCCTTCAAACACACGATACGCTTAAACATGTTCAACAATTTGAAATAAATTAATTAAATCCGTTTAAATGTTTTAGTTATTTATTTTTTTCATCACCATCCTTCTGTTCCTTTATTTTCATTTGCTCCTTGATTGCGTTCTTGTTTTCTTTTATTATAACTGCCAAAGTTTGTTCATGTTTTTTTAATTTCGATTTGAGCATTCTAATCCGTTCTTGTTCCTGGATAGATAATTTGTAATTACGAATTGTCACACAATTGCATTATAGTGTTTTACTTTTTTTAGAAAATATACATTTTCATGTGCTTTTCCCTGATTTAAGATATCTGAGATTTTTCTTCTGAATATAATACGCGAACAATTTCCAAACTGTGATCGAAATAATTTATTTAAATTTCTTGACATTCTTTTGTCTTACTTTTAATTTTAAGTATTAGTGAAAGTTTATTTATACATAGTATAAAATTTAGATTTATTTTGATTTAGACGTTTTGTTTCGTGAGTAATAAAATAAATAATAATAATAAAAATGGATAGGGTGTTTGCGATCCAGGGGTTTTTGAAGAGAAGGTTGAAGTCCTTTTTCATTTTCAAATACAATAGACGCAAGTAATAGTATATAGCTTTAAAGGGTGACGTAAAATAACGCCAAACGAAATGAAGCCAAACTCTAAAAATTTAGCATTATTTACATTCTAAAATCGAACCGCCTGCGGAAAGATGATTGAAATCCCTTAATCCAGCGTAGCGGGTCACTAAGGTACTGTTGCCAAAGCCGCCTTATTTAAAATTTGGCATTATTTCGTTTGGCGTTATTCCACGTCATCGCTTTAAAGGCTGCTTGGGTACCTTTCTGATGCTCATTGCTCGCCAGTCTTTGTATTTGTTGGGAATTTCTGTTGTAGTGAACGGGCTGGTCATGATGCTCCCGTTAGGATCTTGCATATTATAAGAACGCGAAGAGCTTTATTTCTCGATACTTAACACCTAATTGACTACAAGTACATTCGTTAGCTCTCATGTAGTTGGCGAGTGTAACTCGAATTTGGTATCTAAGTTTACAGATACTACTTACTTACTTAGGCGGCGCTACAGTCGGGGGTGGACCTGGGCATCAACCAATACGCCTCTCCAGTTAGCGCGATCTTTGCCTATCTGCCCCAAGTTGCGCACCCCATTCACTTGCGCGCGCCACCTAAGGCGAGGTCTTCCTATACTGCGTTGTCCCTCCGGGTTGGAGTCGAAGACTCTTCGGGCCGGAGCGTTGGTGCCCATTCGCTCTACATGTCCTAGCCATCTTAGTCGACTGATGAGCACTTTTCTGACCATGTCGATATCGGTGTACAGCTCGTAGAGTTCGCTGTTAAATCTGCTCCTCCAAAAATCACTCGAAGAATTTTGCGTTCGAAACGACCAAGGAGATCTTCATCCGCCTTTGATAAAGTCATTGCTTCTGCGCCATAGAGTAGGACTGGGATGATGAGGGTCTAATATAGAGTCTCTTTAGTGGTTCTTGACAAGGCCTTACTTCTCAATTGCCTCCTTAGGCCAAAGAAACAGCGGTTGGCAAGTGTAACTCTTCGTTTGATTTCTGATGCTATGTCGTTGTCAGAATTTATAGCGAAGCCGAGGTAGACAAAGTCCCTAAGTACCTCAAAATTATAGCTGTCTGTCGTGACGTTCTGTCCGATTCGTCGATGTTGTGTGTCCTTTCTTGTTGACAGCATATATTTTGTTTTGCCCTCATTCGCCACTAAACCCATTGTTGCCGCTTCTGTACTGATACTTGTTTACAGATACTGAAACTATTAACTAAGAAAGATAAACGAATCAAATTTCTAATCAACAGTGAGATTTTTGTTTTATTGTTCTTTTTCTTAACTTCTAAAACTATTCATATACTCTTGTTTTTTTTTTTATAATAAACTCTTTTTGTTTTTTACTCAAGATTTGTTATTTTTGTTATTCCAGTCTATAGATTACATTTTTTTCTTTTTATTTTAAAACTGTTCTCACATGAGAAAGTAATTTGAGAGACAAAAACAAATTAAAATTAGATACATTATTTAGGTGAGAAAAATATAACAAAACAAATGTATATGTGCGTTTTCTTAAGTAATCTGCCATTTATGGATATCGAAGAAGCACATAGATTTAAAATAAATTCTAACTCTTTTAATACGAAAACATAAAAACTAAAAGTAAAACAAGCATAAATGAAGTACTATTTGGGACGCATAACAAATAAATAAAAAAAAAATCTTCTTTCTTTTATGATTAATTGTCAGTAATTCATTATACTGATAAGTACAAAAATATTTATCGTTTTTTTTTTTTTTGTGTGTTAGATATTAACTTCGTGGAGTACACCATGTGTACATCTATAATAATTTTTCTATTCTAATTAAACATTACATTATATTATATAAGACAAAAAAATAGAATAAAAATTAAAACAAACAAAAAACAGAAATTAATATGTTTTGAGGTAGGAATCTTCAAACACGAATCGATTCACTGTACTTTACGCGATCATGTGCTACAAACTATGAAAACAAAACAAGGTACATACGGATCGAACCATAATGAACGATATTTATGTACCATAAAATACTGCATTTGAATAGGAATGTGGTTGCAAAGCTTATACTCTACAAAGTAAGATTTAATTTACAAAAAAAAAAAAAAAAATTATGAAGAATAATCGGGACAGGGATAGATGGCTTAACTCATTCGTTTGTTGGCAAATTCTTGTAGTTTTTGCAGTGCTACTGTTTTATTAATCTCCGCTATGTCGCGAGTGTATTTGGCCGATTGTAGTTGAACTTCGAGGATTTTCATGCGAAGGAAATGCTCCTTGCTTTGCATATCCATGAAGGCTTTCAGTTCCGGCGAAGTTTGTATTTCACTCTCTGATGAAGTACGTATCCTCTTCGGCGGCGGTCCATCCGCTGTGGGAAATGACGCTGAAACAGGTTGCGGCGGCGGTGGTGGTGGAAACTGTCCACTGCGTAGTGCGTTTAGTGCTTCGAGAGTCGCTGAGATATTATTCATGTTGAATTGTGAAGCGAAATTAATTTGATCATGGCCAAAACCGTTGTCCATTGAAGGAGGATGTGTAACCGGAGGGCTTCGAAGTCCACGATCGTTCATTGACTCGTCGTGATCATTTGGGGGTGTGGCAGATAGACGATCACCATTGTGGTGCGACTCATTAAAGTTCTCACTTTGTTCCTCTTCTTTGATGTCAACATCGCACAGTTCTTGTGGTGGGGTCCGACTACTGTTAGGAAAAAAATAAATATTATTACAGAAATGGAACATATTTTTTATTGCGAAGTACTTACTCTTCCATATCGTTGTCTACTTCGTTTTCATCGTTTTCTTTATATTCAAAATCTTCCTCCAAAGCTAATGGCATTTTAGAATAGTCCACACCATCGAGAGTCTCACTTTTACAGGCCTTCTTTGCTTCTTGCATGAAATCCCAGATTTCAAAAGTAAAACTGGATGGTTTCTTACGATCGGCGATTTCGGGACCAAACCTGGCTAATCTGTTATTGTAATCCATAATTTCATTTCGAGTGCACGCTGGGGGAAAAGAAAACAAATTTTTTAGAAACGTTAAGGTTGCATGTAGTTGAGAATAGTTACCTTTCATGCGTCGCCACTGTTCTTTCAGCCTGTTGCATGTTCTATCTGGCCCGAAAGCATTCGAGAACTTTTGATGTATAATCTTCCATGCCTTGTTTTTTACCGCTGTCAGACCGGCATCTAGTCGTTTATTCTCTATGATGCGCATATCCTTGCGACACAAGTCGAGTAGGAACTTTTTCTCTTGGTGGTTCCAGTTTTGTGTGCGTTCACGTTTCTTGTACATATTCATAGCGGGATTGTTCATGTATTGTTGCATGTCTTGAAAAAGTCAAAATTAAAGTTGTGATATTATATTTTTTATCGCAACAAGGTGGGCAAGTTTACTTACCACATTTAACATCCGAATTATCGAACATGTGATTGCCGTTCTGCCAGTTGGCGGCGATCTTCATGAATGCCTCCAGGTCGTTGGCTGTATAAGATTTGTTAACCTAGAACAAATAAGAAATTGTTATTTTAATTTTTGGATTGTTGTATTTCTTTTTTATGCAGTAGTTTTAACCCGTAGTATGGTACTACTGGATTACAGATTCTGAGGAAAACGGGATGTGGCTTTTTTCTGTATAAACCTGAATTAAGTCCTTTGTAAGGCGTGGTTTTTATATACCACCAGAACCAGATCAGTGCGCGATGGATATCCACACGTAAGTGTTTAATTTGATCGGGAAATGATGAGTAAGATTCAGATTGAAAACTTTTAGTAATATTATACCAGCAACAAATATAACTATAGGTAACAGTCTCTTCTCAATTTAAATTTAGTCACTCGCTTAAGTTAGTAAACATTTTCTGAAAATATTCTTATTCAGAGTGGTGGCACGTTAATCCAATAAAGAAGTAAAGAAGTCTTCTGGGTTTCTATGCACAAATGCAGACGCCTCCATCACTAAAACCACAAACTCAAGTTTTAGCCCGTTTTAAGTAAAAATGTCCCTTTTTGAGGTATAACTTCTCTAAATGGAATAATTCCAGAGGTGTAAAGTTTGTGATGGCGCTCTTACATATTTGAGCTTTTCATTTAAAATGCAATTGCTTAAAATTCACTAGTGTTCATATGTTTAAAGAAAACTCGCTATTCTGATCACCGACCGACCGTTCTGGGAGTTTAAGGCGACATCAACAAAATCCGGCCAACCCAACGTAAAGTTTTAATTCACTGCCCCGTTTCTTACGCAAGTAAGACAAATATGCACGAGTAAGATTGTTGAAGTGTGCTATTAGATGCGTATCTAGAAAAAGTCAAAAATGTGTGCAGCCTCAGGCTAAGCGAACTATTTTTTTTAGCAACTTGGCTAAAAAGTATCTATGCGTGACAAACAACTTTGTTTGGGTGATGTTTTTTTTTCTGATTCATGTATCGGCAACAAAATATAATCGTTCAGTTACAACAAAACGATTTCATTTACATCTTTTTATTTTTCACGTCGCTCATCCTTAGGGGATATTTTCTGACCTAACGAACTACGTGACGTGTGCGCGAACAAAACCTTATTTTATTTAAGCCAATAAAATATTTCCAATTAAGCTTTGATCAAACCCAAATAACTATCTATCAAACTCGCAATATACATACATATAAATTTAATTCTTCAGAATAATAATGATAAAACCAATTATATCTCCGTACCTTCCCTTTAAGCAGAAATAACACCCTGGCGTTGCCTTTGAACATTTTAAAATTCCATTCACAGTTGTTCAAACCCCCCTCCGTCTCACCAAAAAAAAAAAAAAAAAAAAACCTTTTTAAATACATTGACTCCACTACACAAACTGATGAACAATCGGATCGAGGGATACAACAAACAAAATAAATACGTACAGTATAGATACATAATAACAATACTTTATAAAGAAAATACTAATATACCAAAATCGTGCTTTAGAATTTTGGTCCCAAAAGTCAAATGCTAAGAAAGCAACTAGGAGGCGGAGGAGGGGGCCCTGAAGAGTATCTGCTGCTTGCTTCTTTTTTTTTAAGTACTCGACACTATGTGTGTACTCTAAGTCATTATTGGATCGATTTAAGTGGGTTGGGTTCGTTTGCTCGTTCGCTCGTTCTTAATTTAAATGAAAAACGAACAAAGAAAAATATGAAATCAAAATAAAATGTAATAAGTTAACGAGTTTTCTTTATCTTGTCGTATTTTTTTTGTTGGTTAAGCATAAAGTAAAGTACCCTATTGTGTGATTTGTTCACTAAGAGTCAACCAACTTTTCAATTTGAAAGCATAATTTATTGGAATTTGAGGTTCTGCTTATTTAAATTCGTTTGTTGGAAAAAGGTTAATGGTAGTTTGATGGGTTAATTTAGGTTTAAAGGGAGTTAAGTCAGATGGAAAGTTGGTTGTAAAAAAACAAAAAACATTCTATTGATCCTTTAAAACACCTCATACAGAAAAAAAAACCCCTACTTCTTTCTGTAAGCCGCCATAACTTTATTGAAATACCAAACATTTCACTAAGCCCATTCGCATAGTACATATATCGAAAAAGCACTTATAAACCAGCTCATATTTTGGGAAGAGCGTGATCATATTTCAAGCATACTGTTGGGAAATCGAGTACGCTTGTACCTACTGCCGAATGTAGTGGTTACACGATTATGTAAATGTGAGTGAAATAATTGAAGCAAATTTTCAAGTGGTCTTCGAGTGGCTATTCAAAAGATTCTTGCAGGTCGCTCTTCGGCATGCTCAGCAGACTAAGGTATAAAGGTGAAGAAAGTGGTTTAGCATTTCTAATCGGTAAGTAAGCTCAATTTCCAATCGGTTAGATGGGGCGCTGATGAAGTATACATACTTGATTTAAAGGCGGAACTATGATTCGAAAGGGAAATATGGTTATAAAATAGAGATTGTAAGGGTTGAGAACACAGTAGTGAAACTTTCACCTTCATCTGTGCCAAAAAAAAGGCGAATTTTGAGCTTAACCGAAAACTGGGAAACGATTTCAGCTAGTACGTAGAGACGAACATTAGTGGGTCGGTCTCAATGTAAATCCTAAGTACCTTAATTTCGGATGTTTGATATTAAATTAGTATACGGCAAGATGAGTCCCTTGGGGCCAAGGAATTCAAGGATTAATATCAATAATATATAACAAGCCCGCCGTTTATGATGAAGACTTTCTCGAAGAGACTAAGAGAGTTTACATTCGCCTGGGATAGGGTCAATGCTTCTTTACAATAGAGCAAGACCGGAACAATGCGAGTTTTGTAAGTATCAAGCTTCTCCATAGGGCTTTATTCCTTAATTGCCTACGAAGTCCGAAGAAGATCAAGATTTAGCCCATGCTTCATTTCAACGCTGATATCATTCGCAGAGTTCAGGGCAGTGCCTAAGTAGACAAAACCATTGACATCCTCGAAGTTGCATTTATCAATAGAACCATTCTGACAAAGTCTCCGAGCAATCGACTCTATTTGATGACATCATATACCTTTAACTCCATGTTAGAAAATGCACCCGTAATTGGTTCTTCCCATTACACCGAAGTCATCCGCATATCCAAGGCATTGTATGGATTATTGAAACATAGTTGCCAGTTGTGTTTTGGGTGTGTGTTGCACACTACTCTCTCAAGAACAATATTGAAGCAGCTACACTAAAGCGCGTCGCCTTGGCGTAGTCCTCTGGTGGTTTCAAAGTTTTGGTAGAATCTCTTCCAATTTTGAAGGAGCAGCAAGCACTCTCCAAGGACATTCTAATTGTATTGTACTTAGGAATTGGTTATCCGAACACAACAAGCACTTAGATATATAGTGGGATATTGTACTTCCCCAGCTAGGCTGCCTTCATGCGCATGACGGGACTATCGCGGAATATTATCCTTTCAGTGAACACCGCAGATAACTCGCGCTTTGCCAATAAGCCAAGATGATTTTCTTAAATTGAGACCCAAGTTAAGAAGAAAAAGAAAAGTATAATCGTAATTTGAAGGACCCGTGTTTTACGGATCTCAATGTATTTAACCTAATAAATACCCAACAGCATGCACTTTAAAAATGCATGACCACCAATTTGTCAAACGTAAACATTTCTAACGTTTAAAATATTCTCTGAAGAACACGATTAAAGACGATGAATGCATCTCAACAATATTATGTTTATTGTTTGCCCATAAAATCAGTGATACACTATTTCTCCAAAGCGCACATCAAAACAATGAAGGAACAACTAATATGTACTCAAGTCGGGCTTGGTCTTTGTACCATCATTTTGTTTCATTTTTTTGTTTTTTTTCTTTAATGAATTATATATGTTTATTGAACCTAAGCGAATTGTTAGTCGATTTACGAAATAAGCGACATAATACCCCCAACCAAACGATAACAACCGACAACAACGATGATGATTGCTCATTACTCATGGTAAACCAACTTCACACTCCTATTTTCTTCACCTCCCCCGTTCCCGCACCCACATAAATATTTCTTCGTCTTTTCACATCAACTACTCACGAAATTGTGTATCTTTAAAAAAAAAACACAAAAAAAAAAAAGTAATGTCATCGAACCATAAAGTATGGAATCATACGCATCCACTTTTGATGACTGCCTTGTTCGTATTCGTTTTTTTTTTTTTGGTATACTCCGATGAACGTTTTTAGTTATTGTATCTACATTGCGATGTATGGATGTAGTGTACATTAGAAAAAGATAGTTCAGTGACATGACCGTAAGAATGTCTATCTACTACAGTGAAACGAATAGATTGAGCGTTTTAGAAAAAAAGGGAACAAAAGGTGGAGGTGTACCGCGCCAGCCGTTGACTTTGTGTCAGTTAAATTGTTAATCATATTCTTGAATTTTTCTCTATCGTCTTTCATACACACTCCTTCTCTTTAAATAGATCCGAAGAGAGAAAAAAAAACCTACTTATTCATTTTTGTTTAAGAAAATTTAATTACATTAGTCATGATAGACAATTGAACCGGTGTTTGAGGTACCTGGGTCATTTGAATGTTACAAACGTACAACGAAAAAAAAAAAAAAAAAAAAAAATGAAGAAAAGTAAATGCTGTGAGATAGCTTAGCTACGTTTGTATCTTTTGTTCGAGGTAAGTTAATGTAGATTGGGATGGAAGACAGATAATCTTTGTGATGTTTGATATATCACGTTTCGTTATTTGGGACCTTATTTCTTATTCAAGTGGGGTCATAATACTCAATAAGAGCATACATAGATATGAAAATCTGAGCATGAAGGGGAGCGGAATATTCCATTGAAACTTCAGATTAAACGCGTGAGAGATGACTTAGAAAGTTATTTCGGATTTAAATGTTGATTACAGTGTCAATCTAGTTGTTGGTTGCCAAACCTCGACTTAAAAAAAAACTTAACTTAAAGGGGCCATTGAACGATGTGATTTTGTAATAGAAAAACGTTTTTCTAAAGCATTATTATGACGGTAATTCGATTGCGAGTTCAATGAGTTCTACAAATTGCCGCCCAGCATGAGGTGCACAATCTACACAATCGCGTTTTCATAACCCTCTGCTATAGTGCAAAATTTGCAATTGTAGACTTTGTTCTTCGAAATTGAATAAGCCATACATACACATTTTTGTTTTGAATACATCTACCTAATAAATAGTACACTAATGAACCCAGTCGTTCAACAATGAACATCTGCACTAAGTTTGCTTTTAAGGCTTCCCCGTTCGTAAGCCAAACAAGTAACTCGAGGATTAAAATAATTATTACTCAAAAACAGAGTGACTGTGACTAGTATTGCATCATAACAAAGGATTTGTCAGAGTGCAAATTCTTTCTAGATACCTACATACTCCTAGATAAGATACTGCAATTCTGAGGAAATTTTAATAAATAAAAAAATGCTGGCAGACTTGACTTGAGGAAGGGGTAAACATCAATAGAAATGCAAATTGCTAAAGGCTTCTAAGTTAATTTGATCTCATATACGAGGCGTTACTCTGCCATTGTAATTTTTCTCTCCCCTAAATAAATGAAGATACATATAACACAGCCAAATATAATTCATTCTCATCTAGATTTTTAATATTATTCCAGATTAACCCTTACCTATACCCAATTTTTTTACCTCAGCAATATTATTTGAGGTACACTATCCTTCACTGCATGTAAAACGAAACAAAACTAAAATAGACAGCACACGATAATAAATCGATTACTTAAGAATACGTAGTAGGTAATTGTCATGGAAACAAATAGGTATGTATATAAATATTACCGTCATTTTCACATTAACTTCTACCCCTAAGACGAAACGAGCAGTACGCGATAAGCAAATCGACAACCATCCGCTAACGATCAAGATCACTAAATATGTCGATCGTTGTTGTTGATTTTCACTGAATTTCTGAACGCACGCTAAATTCACTCAAATGGCAAATGAATAGATTCGATTCAAATAGAATACTATCTGACGTTTAATGTGTCATAGAGAAAATACGAACAAAATATGAAACATACTGCATGTAAAAGTATGTACTATGATTAATACCAATTTATGCATAGTTGTAGGAAAAGGCCAAATGAGACAGTACAAGTAGAAAAGAGAAATAAAGACATCGAATGAGTGATCATGAGTGTGATTAGCAGAAACATGTATTTAGGTCACCATTAGAATACAATACATTTCATTTAGACCGATATACCGATGAATTTAACATGTTTAGGTATTTTTTTTTTTTTTTTTTTTTCAAATGCATGACGATTACTAAACATGCTAAAACACTCATCCCTCTGTTAAAATTTGAATGGATTTTGTTTTTTTGTTCGCGATTACTTAGTTAGAGAGGGAGATTTAGGATTAGGATTTTAGGGTTGATTTACATTCACCATTATGTCTCCAACTCGGCAATACCAATAATAAATTTCATAAATTGTTTGCTAATTCTATGCATTTTTAGGAAAAAAAATGAGACTGATATCTATATAATTATGATAACGCTTAGGCCATTTAAGTCAACAATCAAAGAATTTAAACATCAAGGGTGGGCATGAAATTTTGTTTTCAAATTTGATATTTGGCAGTACTAAGCTTTATAAAATTCTTTTCATAAACAAAACTTTGCAGGCAATACCTAAGTTCTATAGCGCACTTTTTGCCATTGACTTTGTAAATTGCTAGTAGTCGACTTCACTCATGTCCCAATATATCAAAAGCGACAGCTTTGCCAGCCGATTGTAGAGTTAACTTTGTTTTTGTTTTGTTTTTGCACATATGGGGAAAATGTCAAATGAAATTTTATGCAGATATTTAGGATTCAAGTCGTTGTTTTTATTTAAATTTATTTTTTTACTTTTTAACCAAAATCAAGAGTGAATTATTATTGAAATTGTAAAAAAATGATGAATTACGATTTGGCTATAAGATGTCGCATTTTGCATTAATTCATCAAAGCTTAAAAGTTATAATGTCTTTCGATGGATTGTATATCTTTAAGGTTGGTGTCGTTCATTTGTTTACATTTTTCTTTAGAAATGGCAAATAGTCTGCCTGTCCGGGCGCCGTACGGCGAAACGTTTCGACGGATTTGCTTCAAAATTAATATATATAAGGTTTTTGGGGTTACATCTCGGGATGTATTTTTATTTTTTGCTTTATCGTTTGAAATAACGGTACCTGCCATACATTTTCTTTTTTTTTTTGTGAAAATCACTTTTCAATATTTTTCTAGAAAATGATTTTGGTCTTTTTTTGTACTAAGGATTTTTGGGATAGGGCCAAAAATATTGCAAAACCGCCAATATCTCGATAACTAATAAAGGGAAACCAAAAAATTGTACTGTTTTTTATACTATAAAGTTGAACAAATTTGAATTTTTAGATTTTTGAAATAATTATTTTTTCATACAACGATTTTCTTAAATTTAAAGTAAAATCGTTTTCTCAAAAACGTATTTGTATTTTGAACAATTATGTTAAATGTGTCCAATGTGCGAAATTACATCAACATCGTTGGTGCCGTTTTTGACAAAATCAAATTTTCCAAAAATTTGACAAAATTTGTCACTTTTGTTGTCTTCCACAATTTTTTCTCAGAGAAATTTATGAATTTGACATTTCACAACAATAAAATAACAGATACAGTTAACTTGGTTGCCATATTTCCCAATATTTTTGTTCCATAACAACCGAACATTAGTTTGGGAGAACGGAATTTAGTAGGTAAAGGCAAACAAATTTTTTAACAGGGACATAACAATTTTGTATTTTAATATAAACGCACTCATCAACTTTATTATGATCTGTCAACGTTAAAACGTCAGTAAAGATTAAAAAAAAAGACTTAATTTGTAATCAGGAAGCTTTTCTCTGTGTTCTAAGAATAAAATGGAAAGTTGTACAGTATTGCAGGCCCTTGACTGTCGATCTTGATGTGTATTAGATTTCACAACAGTTTAAAATTCACCTAAATGCCTGAATTATAAGGCTATAATTATATAGAACTACTTTACCAATCTTAATCTAAACTTAAAAATGTGATTCAGGTAAAACAATCGCTACTTGTAAGCTGTTGTCTGCTACTAAGGTGGACAAGCGGAATCACATATCTAGCGACTAAACAGATCTGACCAAAGCTTTGGATCTGAAGGGCTTTAAGGACTGATCTCTCTAAGCAGGCTGAACAATAGCACCACAATAAATGTTATAACTTGTAAATTGCTCATAGGGAATTATGCCACAAGGGTTCGCTTGGAAGTTGCATAGACGAAGAGGAAGAGTTAGTTTCTATCCCCCACCTCCATTATACAGGTTTGAAAAAGAAGGCTGAATCTTGGGGATTTTTCAAGTGGAATCTAAGTGATCTTACTAATATTGACATATATTAGAAGACTCCTTCGTTTCGTCGGAAGCTCCAATTGGTTTAATTTCGAGTTTTTACACAAGAGCTGACGCCTTTGATAAAGTGATCGGATATTGCGGATCGACTCTTCAAATAAAAGAAGGGGCAAGACCAGAGCAACATTTTTTTTATTGGAAGTGTTTGAATTTTGTATTGGTAAATTCTAGAGAAAATAATTAAAAACAATGTTGTAGCCGACAATGCATTTGCGTTTGTTTACAATTAAAGTTACATTGCGACAGAAATTTCACCATAAATTTTGTGATAAAAGCATTCAAATTATGCATTTCTTAATCTGATTCTGTCAAAACCGGACAGCTGTATACTAAAATACAGCTTTTACAAAGTATACAAGGCCTAATTCTCAAAGGTGTTAGAACTTTATGTAAGTCCCATAAGACTGCAATATTTAATTTCCAGTTACACTTTTCCAATTTGCTGTCAATATGATGTTCCAACTTTGTGAAGTCCTAAGCGATGCTTCTTCCACGCACTTAGTTTACTCCTAGATGTTTGTTTTGTTTATAGAATGTTTTTGGTTGAAATAAACCAAGACAGCCTTTTACAAATTCAAGTGTGAGTGATGCCAGCATTACAGCATTATTTGAAAATAATCTTTTTGAAGCCTAAACATTTCACTTCAACTCTATTGAAGAATTTCTTGAACCGGAACTTACATATTGCAGTTTTTTTTTTTATTTGTTTTGGGAACGATTTTATCTTAACATTTTCACTAATATTACTGAGTAAAACAGCTTTATTCATTATCAACAAACAATAATAATAATAATATGCACCTCTATTGACAGGGACAATAAAATAAATCTAGCTTACTCACTCTTGATTAGTAGTATAAGTAATTCGACACACAACCCACCATAAAAGACATAAATATAACAACCGAATAATTAATGAACAAACTCCGATAGGAAATGTGTAAACCTACTTCCTGCAGCCAAGAAACAACAACTACTAACTCTTAATCACCTTAACAGAGGAGAACAACATTACAGCGCACCAAAAAATAAAAGTAACATAATCCCGCGCCATTGTACTTACTAGAGTAAACTAAGATAAGGAACGACGATTTTAAGTACAAATACTAGCAACAACAACAAAAACAAAAAAAACAAAAAAAAAAATAAAACAACTACAATAAGAACGAACACAACTAGCTTTAGCGATATTGTGTGACTCATTTTCATGAATTTCACGTTCAATTAGACATTAAAATGGGGCTCCACCGCCGCCGACGCCGCTTTAGGTTGTTCGTCTAATAGATACAAGACGTAGGTATGGCGTACGAAGTGGCATGGCGCGTCCAGGTGTGCGCTTTTCTTTTGAATTTGGGTTTTGTGAGGAGTGAGCTTGTACTTTTTTGGAGCACACCTATAGTTAAAGCCGATGGAGTTCAGTCGATATATTCATGTGCTCTATGGATGTCAAATAGAGGAATAAGAATTTGATTGTTTGATAGGTTGTATTTGATATGTAGTTACGTATACATAGTATAGGTACATGCATGGACATAAGTTGGTAAGTTTGTACGGCAAGGGGGAGAGAAGTATTTAGTTTTATATTTATGGAGAAAACGAATCAATATAAACATGAGTGCGATATATTTTTATTGTTTCTGAAATACAGACGAGGGGAAGTTTCTATTTTAGTGATTTTCATTGTGTTTTAGAGCGCGTTGCGTTCTAAGAATTTCGTAAGTACTAATAAAACATTAGTCAGAGTTGTTAGAGCGGATGCTGACACAATTAAATGATAGCAAAAATATGAATTTCAGCATTCACCTTATCGTAAAAAAAGAAATTGAAGTTCCCTTTTTTTTTTTTTTAGTAAATTTAGTTCTTAGTAAATGACGAGTCAATCTTTTGCTTTGCCACACACACAATGCGACTTCTTTTGTAGGCCGTTGAATTCTGAATATTGAATGAATTTATTATTATCAAATAAACCATAAAGCCTAAATTTAAGATCCGAGTTGAAGAAAACCCTCCCTAAAACTTGGAAAATATGTTGGCTAATAAACTTGTTATATGTATGTACTTATATATTATTTTTCGTTGTCTATGAAAATTTTAGAAGAAAACGCCCACAAAAAGTAGGTGTGGAAAGAAAACCTTATACGTTAAAATTGTGAAGGAGTTCAGTGTCTATATATTTTGTGAAGGTTTTAATTATTTATGTCCTTAACTTTCAACATTTTTTTTTCTAATTTGTGGGCGTATTAATTTTACTCTACAATTTCAGGTCCATTATGTTCCTACAAACGTAGATCGCTAAATCAGCATAGCTTTTGATTCTGATCAACTGTATCTATCTATGTATAGGGTTCGCCAAATAACTTTTTTTTTTTGAAAGTACAATCCTTCCGGTTAATAATGGAAAATAATTTCATTCAAATGGCTGCCTCGGCTGGCCATGCAGTAGCCTACACGATTGGTCCAATTTTTAAGCGCATTATCGATTGTGTGCAGCTGTATTTCACCAATGGCTTCACGAGTATTGTCCTTTAAAGCGTCAATTGTCTCTGGCATGTCGGCGTAACACTTTTACGGCACCCCACAAATAATAGTCCAACGGTGTCAAATCGCAGCTCCGCGGTGGCCAAACGACATCAGCTCTGCGGCTGGTAATGCGATCTTCAAAAACAGGGCGCAAAACATCGAGTGTAGCTTCGGCTGTGTGGCACGTAGCGCCGTCCTATTGAAACCAAATGTTGCCAACATCCTCCTCTTCAATTTTTGTGAACAAAAATTCGTTCAACATGGCCTGATAACGATCGCCATTGACTGTAACGGCCACTCCTTGCTCATTTTCGAAGAAAAATGGCCCAATTATGGCTCTGGACCAAAATCCGCACCAAACAGTGACTCGATTTGGCTATATCGGCTTTGCAATGTATGCGTGCGGGTTTTCTGTGCCCCAAATGCGACAACTTTGCTTGTTTACATACCCGCCAAGATCAAAATGAGCTTCACCTAAAAAGATGATTTTTTTGGCAAAATCGACATCTTCTCTAAGTCGATCGCAGGCCCACTTAGAGAAGCGAAAACGCATTGGATGGTCAGTTGGCTTCAACTCCTGAACCAATCGGACTTTGTATGGCGTCATACCAAGGTCTTTATGCTAAATTCGTCTCAATGATGTCTCCGAAATGTTCAATTGTTGAGAACGACGGTGAATTGATGTTGATGGCGCTTCACGCACACTTTCTGCCACAGCAGCAATTTTCTCGGGTGTACGGACTGTTTTTGGCTTTTCACGCTTTGGTTTATCGATGAGGGTGCCAGTTTCTTTCACTTTTTCACAAGATAACGAACATACGAAGCTGACGGTGCTTCTCTTCTTCCAAAATCCGTACGCAATTTTCGCACACATTCTGCAACATTACCATGATTTTCAAAGTAATGTCGCAATATTTCCTAGCGTTGTTCAAGCGTATACACAATCATATTCGTTCAGCGGAAGGATAAAACTAATTATCTGTCAAATCAGACATGAGCTAAGTGTTACCATTCGCGAAATAAGCACTAGTTGAAAAAACATATACTTATAGGATATGCTTAGATACGATGATCACAATACAAGTAGGGTGGTGAAGTACCTATAAGCTTCAAGCTGATATCCCTTAAGCGTGACGAGGAAGAGGCAGAAGTATTTCAAATAATCATCCTGATTTCCTTGGATTCATAAAGAGCTCAAACATTTGTGTATGGTAAGTTTTGGGATCGGGCAAAACGTAAGGTATGAATCGTTAAGAGATTCCGAGCTCATTTGCATTTATTTTCTGTTCGCTTGTTGTTTCACTTCACCAAAAATAAGGACAAGGAGAACTATAGATTTCCTATTAATATGATTGACTAAAAGCATCCATTGCTATTTTTCAAGGCCCTTTAACTTCTCCATATAAGTATAAACCATAATACACCTTCGCGTCTTTAAGCGGGAAGGTGTCCTTTCGAAGAATCAATTAAAATTGCTATTGATATTTCAGTGAATAACCATCAAAGAGAAACACAACGACCTCCCGCGATGGATTATAAAACGTGACATCATCTAATAATAGTCCGATGGGAGTCATTTTAATTAAGATTTCAGCGAGCAATTTATCTGCATGACCACATATTATCACAAGACAAATTCTCAGAAATGATCGTGCCAATAACAATGACAATTGATTTTGATTAAGCTATAATAAATATATGTTTTAGCGTAGCTCATTCGTATAGTTATTGTTTTTGAAACGGAAAAGCTATAATGTTCGATCCTGATGATTAGCAGCAAACAGCCTGATTAGGAATTATCCTTAGTTCATGGAATTCCCTCACAAAAAAATCTAATTGATTTTTATAACTTCAATTCCGATCGCATCCGAGCGATTTCCAATTAAAATCGTTTCTTAATAACCAAGAAAAGAATGGGATTAAGAAATTTCCCATTTATGGATTTAAGTGCACCGACATAGCACACATCCATTAATCTCCAAATACAAACGAAATACAGTGATGGCAGGCAACAAGCAACAAGCAACCCAATTTCAACAGCGATATCTTTGGCTCGATCTTATTAATAACAAAGCAACAGATGCGCACAGGGTTCAATTGTATCTAAACTATTTTTCTCGGTAATTATAATGAATATAAGTATGTATACCTACACACAAATATGGGAACAATAATTAAACGATGCAGACACACACTCACACTGGTAAATAATCATCAGGAATAGCTATATAGATTTTAGTACGAAAGACGAATACGACAACTTAAGTAAATAAATCCGTCTGTGTCTTAAAAAAAAAAACACAGATTAAATCGCAGATACACTCCGTGTGCTAGTGCGACACACTATTGCAGCAGCAGCAGCAGCAGTGCTAGAATTTCGAAGCCAACAAAACCGAATTAAAACAAAAATCATGTTCACTTATCCCGTGCCACACCCACCGCCACCACCACCACCATCATCTTCATCATCACTGTCGTAGTCTTCGCTCGATCGATGTGATCAGTCATCTTAGCAGATACAATTTTTGGGAAATTAATCCTCCTCCTCCTCGTATCGTATCGTCGAATATGGCTCGTTCTATGCTGAAAAGGGGTTCGGTTGTATCGCATCGAAGCACTAAAGAACCCATTCCAAAACGGTGGGACCCTCATTTGGCTCATTTGATGGAATTTATACATTCTGCGTATTTTATTATAATTTTATTTTATTTCCTCCATTTAGACGAAACGAAATGGTAGTTTGGTTTATTTTCTCATGCTTGAATTGGTGAATAATTTTTATGGTGACTAATTGCGATCGGTTGTCAATTGGTTAGCATGCTGCAGACTAATAAATTAATGACAACGAAACGCCAGCTATGAATGGTTTTTATTATATTCGTATCGTTTAAGCGCGCACAGATACGACGGACCCGCATTCTAGCAAATGTTCGATACACACTCGTTCACATATAGATAGTATCTTTTGGGTTCGGGAGAGACTTGTTGGCGCAACGAACGGAGGGAGTGGGAGTTTGGCTACCGATTCCAAGTTGATGTGGGTTAATTTGGGAATTTTAACACACTTAAGCGCGCGGAATTCCACAGACAGAATATACGCCTAATTGAAATATTTTCTAACGAGAGTGGTCTTGGAATTTGTAATTTTAAATTAATGGATCTTGTATCTATCTACATATATACAATGCATAGGGGAACAATAAGAATTACAACAAGCAAGAGAAGGGGTTCCGTTCAGAGTAACGCATATGCCTGCTTTGGTCAAATTAACTATTCCAATTACATATTTAAGAGTTGATTTTTATGATGGTTTTTCAATGGAAACTTTATAGACTAATTATTGTGTAATCAATTTCTTAAGTGAAGATGTTAATCGGTTTCTATATTGAAGGAAGTATGATTTTTGGCTTTATAAAGAGAGAGGGTCCCCCCTAATTGTACATAGACGCGTTTCCTTTTTCCAATAGTACTCTTAGGGGCTGCAAATTTGAAAGTTCTTTTGAGTCTAGTGCACTTAGACCGATCGTGATTATTAAATATTTAATTTTTCGAAACTGTACGAAATTTTATTACTTGTTTTTTAGGTCACACTGTACTTTTCTATCAGTTGATTTTTTTACTTCTAAAAGACCTAAAAATGCAATGCAAAACTGTATCCCTTCTTTTACTGTGCGGCAATTATGGCGCGTGACACCGCTGCGTTGACGCAGTGTTACCAATCTAGTGTATCCAAGCGGTGCCGCACAGGTACGCATCGGCATTAAGATTTCGTTGCCCAGTAAACCAAACATGGTTAATTAAGAGCAGTCAAATTTTTCATATCAAAAGATGTTAATCAAAACAGATTCAGTCCTAGTAAGCAAATGATTTTTTAAGCCATAGATCGAATCTGCTCTTGGAATTGGATTTCTTATCTAAACTCAAACTCTATACTCAAAAATTGGAGATAGACTTACTACTGATTTTTTTTTAGAATATGTCCACAAATCTTATCTCAATTGAACATTAAGTCGATCAAAACCTTTAAATTCATTTAAATTGTCAATGACGTAACCCTTGCATCTTCGGGCTTTTCTGTTAATTAGAGCTGGATAAAATATGCATCTCATATCACTTAGAAAATTGATCTCATATTACTGCTGCACCAAATCATTCTTCAAAAAGATCAAAAGTATGCTGATAATTTAAGCAGAGTTTTTTGAGAGTTGACTGATGAATAAAGATAAATGTAAGGTCAAAATATTGAACCCTCAAACATTGAGATTGGCAGGAATTGAAATTCGAAATTTCAACATTTGCTTAATTAAAAATTGCCTTAAACAAAAAACCTTTTTGTGTAAAAACGCCTCCAAATTTGGGCGTGAGGAAACATAGCTGAATTAATGGATGGCGAAGTTTGCATTTTCTACTTATTTTTAAAGAAATTATTCTAACTTGAGCGATTAAAAGATTTTTGTAAAATTGACTACGATTGACTAGGTCAGATTTACACTTTAACATTTCGGTCGGCTTAACACGGCTCTTTGTTAAGCCAAAAAACATGTTTTGAGTTAAGAGCAAGCACAAATTCTTAACTTTTCAGCGTTTTCAAAAATTCAAGGTTGTGTCTAAAAGTGCCTCAGAGTCACTTACGAAAATACGTCACATAACTGAAAAATTCATGTTTTTCAATGAAGATAGTCCTTAGTGACACTTGTTAAGGTAGATAGGTTGTTGTTGCTTAATGTTTCTCGATTTTTTGGTGCACGATGTTACCTGCGATGTTTTTTTACATGATAAGGGTGCACAAAATGAAAATAATCTTTAGCTCGCAAGCTACATTGACGTGACTTTAGTTTATGACTTGAGATTTGGTGTCACTTGTGAGTGAGTTCGGAAATGCAGGCAATTTGTTTGTTGTAAGTTGTCAAAGCAAAATTATATAATTCTGTATTAACTGGGACCTTTTGAGAGCAATCGCGTATCTAAGTGCATATATGGTTGTATTTTTGTATACATGCAATTACGAGTACTTTGCAAGTTAAATATAAGGTTAATTTAGTTCGTCATCGTAGCTTATAGATAGGTAATGCTCCATTCTATTCCTTTCGATGTTTTAACAATCGCGGAAGTCGCATTGCTTAGCTTCATAGGAACGATTTTTTTTTCTCGAATTTTTAAGGCAAATTAATGATTTGTCCGATTTTCTTCAAAAGCCTAGGAGTCTCAAAAGAAATTGTACGAATTCACTTAATCCAACAGTAGGCTCAAATATCCAAAAGAGTTCAATATAAAGTTGACAGCGATTGAATCAGAGAAAGTTAAGTTACTCAAAACTATAAAAATTTGTATTATTGTTTTATACACGGCAGTAATATGTTCCAAATTTAAGGACTCTATCGTTGTATCGTCTTAAAAAATTGTTGATGGTTCATTGAATGGCATTCCTTGATAGACCATTATTTTTGTGGCTTATGACAAATATAATTAAGTATACCCTTAGGATAGGGTTTAACAAAAAGTCGCATGCACCCTCTTTGGAATAACATTCTAAGCCTAAGTCTTTTCGGAATAATGGAATTCATGAATAAAGCTTAAAGCGTTATAGCTTATATTCCTTTCTTGCATTTCACTTTCACACATCTTCAAATAGTCCCTTTGCATTTTCAGAAGACTTGTAGGCACTCTAACAATGAACTATATAAATTTAGGAAGGGGGTAATTGGAAAAGGCTTCGGAAACCATTTTTAACTTGCTTTACATTAACAACTTGAAGGTTCGATACTTACAAGATATCGATTAGAAAATGACAAATGACCTACAAAATTTATACAACTCTTATAGTTTTAACCGCGAGAACAATATATGTAATAAAATAATAAATATTCCCATAAATAATATAAATAATTAAATATAAAAATCAAAGTATTAAAGCTCCGATTGCTATCTGCCTACGTAAATCATTTAAATAAATTCTTCTAATCGTTTTCGGTAAGTCACGCAATATCATACTCAATTATTGTCATACCTAACCTAGGTATATGTATGTAATTTAAATAAAATAATTTCATAACTAAATTAGTCATTGTGTCGTCGTGTGTTTTGTTCATCCATACAAAGCGAAACGGTGTCTTTTTAAAAGGCCATAACTAATTTAGTCAGCTATAACTACATACATTACATTTTTGTGTCTTTTGACTAAATTATTTTAGTGGCATTCATTTGAAACTACAGGCCGCAACCATATTTTCTATGTCAGTTGTCTAAAAATACCCATGCAGTTCTCTTGTAGTCGAAATAAATTAAAATATTTCGCCTAAATGCACATTGAGTGTAATTTATTTATTAATAAACAACTTCGCTTCCGATTGCCAAAAAATATTCACTTGAGTTCAATGCAATCCATGAGAGCACACGTTTATTTCTTAAACAAATTGGGTAAATAGGTAGGTAAACAGTATTTTTTTTTATTTACCATTTTGACAGTTTCTGCTGAGATGACAGGAATATTCCTTTGGAAAAAATGTTTTTTTTTGTTTTTTTGTTGGTGGGGGGCAATATCCGAAGCGCCTCTGAGTCTGACGGTGAATTGGGGATTTTTTTTGTTTTTTATTTAAAGTTAATCAAAATTTAGCACACTTTTTGGACAAGAACTGGAAAATTCCACTGGCACATGTTTTTACCGCTCGACTGTTAGGTATTTGAATTAGAACACTCCTGCCGATATGCGGTTTGTTTATTTCTAGAAGCACTCTTTCTTTTTATTTTTATTTTTTCTCAACAATATCACAGCAATTATATGTATATATCTTATTTTTGTTACATAAACACACGAGAGAAAAAAAAAATTGTAAACAAAAAATAAAGAAAATTCGTACGGGAAAACACAAAGTGAAGGAAAAAATGCAAGAAGAAAAATTATTTTATTTAAAAATTTGCCGCCAACCCGCGCACAGCGCTTCCGCTCTTACTATCGTTTGTGTTTTAGAACGAATAACTTAAACTAAACTAATCGTAACGAGCGATTAACCGAAAGAAAAACACATAACAGACAGAACGAAACCGAAGAGCGATGTAGATTTCGATGGTTTCGTTTGTCGTCTCGTCGTCCGTTGTGTTGCCGTTGTCTTCGTATAGTCGTGTAAGTAAGTCAAATAAATTCGGTGTAGCTCGTTCTCTGTCTGTCGTAAGTCGTAACGTACCTTCCTTCGTTCGAATCGTATTCAGAGGGTAAGTAAAGTCCTTGTTTTCTTACTTACTCTGTTGTATGCATGTGTTTTGTTATGGGTACTAAAATTTGGTTTCTCTTTAAAACGTGAACAGAAGAAAAAAAAAAACAAATAACGTACTAGACTTCTGAGAGAGGTGCTATTTCTCCAAATCCAAGAGCATCAACTAGGGATAGAGTGAGAAGAAAAAGGGAGAGAACTGAGAAGAATAGATAATATACATGTAAATAATAACAATTGCTTGGGTTGTCTAATCGTACTCGTACTCGTACGTCGTACGTCCTCGTTGTTCTGTGTTCTTTATTTTTGGTGCTTTCTTGGTTTGTGTTTTTTTTTACTCCCCTTTATCGTGCGATAGTTGGCCTATGGCTTTTCCTCTCTTTCTTGATTACTTCTATTGTAATGAGTTATTAAAAGTTGTTCGGTTATGCATACTACTGTGTGTATGTACCTAGATGGAATTAAATTAAATTCCAAGTAGGTCTAGCTACGACTGTGGACGAGTACCTAATAATAATGATGATTTTAATTTGTATTTTCGATTTGAGCTCACGTTTTTGTTTTTAAATTTATTTACCTAGGTATTAATTGAAGTAAGATAACGACTATAGGTATGAACGTACCACATAGCTTAACTACGCATACCTTGGTGCCGTTGGATAAATGGTGAAAAGATTCCCAGTAGGCAGGTACTTTCCTTCTGTTTGGAGAAGTAAGGACACGCAAAGATGCTCAGGTACGTGCGAATCAAATCGATTAATGTTTGTTAGTATCAACTCTGTAGTAGCACTCTTTTATATAAGAAGTAGGATACTTGGAAGTCTTAGAAATCGGCCTGAAAAGTCTTGCAAAGATTTTTAAATGCCTCAGGTTGGTTGTTTAACCCTCATGTTTTTCATAGTTTCCAAGGTATGGAAAAACTAACCCCTAGGGCATTGGTTGGCACTGCCACTTTGCAGTTATGTAGATAGGTTCTTGGTTGCGCCCTATATCATGTAGTTTACGGATACTTGTTTTCATCTATTTTAATATGTGTCACTACTATTTGATTATAATAAATTTTAAAAAAGAGTGAATCGGTTAGGAATACTTGTTTGTTCTTCAAAACGGAGTTGCGATTCGAAAATAATCTTGGCAATGTTAGCTCGATGTGTTTTTTTTTTACCACACTCACTTCATGAAACATAGCGTTCGAGGTTGTATCTTTTCCGTCAAAGAATTTACTTTCAAAAAATCCTAATATTATCTTCCCTATCGTTCTTATCGTCCAGCACTCGGCGCCGCATAGCAGAACTGGCCATTTTCGTGGTGTGTCTGGACTTTAAAGTCGTTGGTCGTTTTCAGGAATACGTGAATTCTTGATTCGGAAGCCACATAGAAAGGTTTGCGACGTTTAGTACATTAAGCAGGGATCAGTAGTTCTTGCAAGACATACGATCACTTTTGGCTGATGATCTTTAAATAACTATCCCTATCCCTATAAATCTGTCCGACTTGTTGGTCTTAAGTTTTTTATGATGGGTAGCGAGACTGGTTCTCCATTGACTGGAAGTGGGTTCTCTTCGCCTTACCACTTACTCTACGTGATGATCGTTAAGCAGCTACAGGAAATAGGTACTGCTTAATTTCATCTACTATATCTTAAGTCTAGGTATCTATATAAACTAAGCTGATAGTAAAATTGAAAATCTGGCGCCGTTTTATCGTACTCTTCAGTCAGTTTAGTTTAAACGAAGTTAGAACAATATATAATTAAGAAAAACTCAAATCAAATCAACCTTCTACTTCAAACATCAAAATCTCGCAATGGCAACACCAAATTTGCAGTAGCATCCTCCCAATCAATACCTTTTATTATTATCTTCCATATACAAATAAACCACCACAGTCGCAGAAATGTAAGAAATGTAATAAAAATCAGTAGGTTTACTATTTGTCTCCCACTCTAGTTAAACGTATTTCTCGTTTTGTTTTTTCCCTTTTTCAAAGGAAAACTAAGAAATTATGAATAGAATAAGAATAGGAATAACATATCAAACGCATACACCCAACAAAATGAGTTACCATACTATAACCAAACCCCGCACAACAAAAATTGAGAGCTTATAACCTCACCTCACACACACTCGCTCAGTACCCGAATCGAAAATATGAGAATGAGAAATATAGAATTATTTTCTCATTCATTCAATGGTAAAGAATTAAAATCGAAATCAGCATCGCGCATCGACCAAGGTAATATAATTGAAAGGAAACTAGTACTATAGCTATTGAAATGTTGAGCAATGAGCAAGGGAATAAGGAAAGGAGTAAAGGTGATGAGTGCTGTAGAACTTAAAGTAGAGCTGCCAAGGGTGCATTCGAGACTGAGAAATGTTAATTGTTTTCTATTATGCAACGTTTTCATCAACAGATATACGGAGATAATTTAAGTATACAATTTAGTGGTGATTTGAAAAAATGTTTAGGCGTAAACGACCCATACTCGACCAAAAGCTACTCCAATGCGAAGATATATTTTTTTGACACGAATGGATGAGACCTACCGTTTAATGTTGTTTTCCAAAAGCATTCTAATTTTTAAGAAATTACATTACAGCTCTTGCTATCGGAGGTGAGGATGCGAATAAAACCCTTTAAGTGGACCCGTTTCGATCTGGGTCCATCGCTTATTAGGTCAACTCACTTAACTGACTTAGCCCCTGTATCCACAAAGCTGATTTGACAAACCCTTTAAGTGGACCCGTTTCGATCTGGGTCCATCGCTTATTAGGTCAACTCACTTAACTCACTTAGCCCCTGTATCCACAAAGCTGATTTGATAGAATACATAATTGTTGTTGAATAAAAAAATTAGGTGACATCGAATAGATAGAAGTATAGGTCCGGCCCTGCAGATAAAATTACGAAGCTCACCCAAACAAAATGCTAAACAAACTTATGTTCCAATTCGTCGGATAACACAGAGACCCGACTGTCGTAGTTTGTTGTTTAATATATGCTTTTAACTTCTTATCATCAGAATTTATTTACTTTTTACAATACTGGATGCATTAGTTGAGCGTGATTAATTTCCAAACTGTCTTGAAAAACACTGCATATTTTCTCTTAGAAACCACTATCCTATCTGCCGGGCCCTTCAAAAAGATCCATTCCTACAAATCACTTGAAACTATATTCTGAAATATGGCGCCCAGCGAAGGGCCCCGTAGATTTTTTGTAGATTTTTCACCTAGCTGAAGAGGTGTTCTTCCACGCTGGCAAAACTACTGTGGTGGTGAAAGCAAGGTGGTTGCGCTTGATATTTCAAAGGCATTTGACAGAGTTTGGCATCAAGCTCTCTTGTCGAAAATGCGTGCACTTGGGATCGATGTTACCTTTATTCAATGGATTAGAAATTACCTTTCTGACCGTTCAATACAAGTTGTTTTGGACGGTTTCAAGTCTGCAACTCACCAGATAAATGCTGGTGTCCCTCAAGGCTCCGTTTTATCTCCGACTCTCTTTCTCATTTTTATCAATGACCTCCTGTCTGTCACTTCTAATCCAATCCATTCCTTTGCTGATGACATTACCCTCAGCTTCTCATATTCGTTTCCTGGGCAACGCCCCTCATCTTCGGGCGTTGAACTGGAACGGCAACGTATGTTAAGCTCATTGAATTCCGATCTTGACAGCATTCTTAAATGGGGTAAAACCAACAGAGTGGAATTTAATGCTTCCAAAACGCAATGCTGTCTGCTGTCATTGAAGCGAACCCCTAATTCTCTGCCATTATCCATGAATGGCACTTGCATCGCTGAAACCGAAAGACTTTCCATTCTCGGTATGTGTGTTAATGACAACCTTCGTTGGAATGACCACATATTTGATGTCGCCAAGAACGCTGCGAAATGTCTAGGCTTCCTAAAGCGATGCAAGAAATATTTCACCCCTTCTGATCTGGCTAGAATCTACAAGGCGTTTATTCGCCCAAAACTTGAGTACAATGCTCATATCTGGTCTGGTGCACCAATAACATATTTGGAGCTACTTGACAGAATCCAAAAACGTGCGGTAAAACTTATTGGCGATCGAGACATCGCGTAATCACTTGACTCGCTTAGTCATCGTCGTAATGTCTTATGTTTTATCGGTATTTCCACCACAAGTGCTCAAATGAAATAGCCAGTTGCATTCCACCCCTACAGCAATTCAACCGCAATACTCGCCTTGCAAGGAATGCACATCAGTTTACCCTTAAGCCTGTCTTCGGACGTACTGAGAAATATAAAGATTCCTTTCTCAACCGTACAATACGAATGTGGAATGCTCTACCACGCTCTGTTTTTCCTTTGCATTATAATTTACAAACATTTAAAACCAACGTGCATCGCTTTCTCCCTTTCTCTAAGCCTTCATTTCCCTAATGCCCGCACTGTGTCACTTCATTATAAGGATATCCAAAGTCCCTTTAGTGCGCGTACATTATAAAAAAAAAAAAAAAAAATGTAAGTAACCACAGTTACCAATGGTATGGCAACCCTATAGCAATAAAGCTAGCAGAAAATATCCTACATATATAGTTACAACGAAACCCACTTCCTCTTCTCGTAAAAGATGACAAGCCATTCCCATCAAAAAAGGAGTGTAACAACAAACTTATGACGTAAAATAAGAAATTAAGTGACAAAAACTACCACGACAACAACTCTACCATTAAGAAAAGGGCATACCATATAAACGAACCAAGACCAAACTGTATTCGAAGATTGCACCATATTCGCAATAGAATTGGGATTGTCAGCCATCCAGTGAACCAAAGAACCAACACTCACCGATGTCTATTCTATTCACCACCGAACGACTTATATCAGACAAAAACGGAAACCCGAAAAACGAGTGCCAATAAAAAAGTAAAAATTTATAAAACAAATTCCATAAGCATAATAACTACTCCCTTGTTCCAAAAAAAAAAAAAAAAAAAATGAAAGAATGAAAAAGAACGCGTTCGTCGCTTTATAGTTAACTAAGCTATATACACAGGCTCACACTCGTATACACAGCCTCGTCGTCATGGTGTACTTTATTCCTGACGCTTTCAATAAAATTCTTATCCATTCCACGTTTATAGCTATGCTAAAAGGAAATTCGTTAGGATTAGAAGGGGAAGAACATAATAAGAGGGAACCGATGATGATTGTGATTATAGTTATTATTACAATTCCATAAAACCTTATACTTACTTTTTGTGTTCTCTTTGGTGAGTGTGAGCTATATTATTGTGTACGTGTATGTGTGTGCATGATTTAAAGGATGTTCTATGTACAATAACGACCAACGACGATGTATATTCTGCAGCACCCCACTTACTAAATTTTAAACTTTTTTAATTTCAAATTTGAGTCCTTTCATTTCGTTTTGATCGGGTGTTATCTCTGTGAAGTTATGGCAGTAGACAAGCAACCAGAGTGGGCGAGATGTAAGAAAGGGATGCATTGATTTGTAGCAAAACCAAGCCATACCAACTTTGAGCTATACTGCACACTTTAGTGTCATTAAAATTCTTGGGATGAGTGTCCAAAAAGGGAACTATGGGTACTATGAAGTTTTATTGATTTTTAAGAAAATATGATAGAACTGAAATTGAATGGAAATATTCCATATTGAGAGTGAGAGGAGTTGAAAGGTTTAATAAATTCAAAAAAGGTTTCATTTATGACAGCCGATACTAATCAGGTGCAGGAAATAGAATAGATATTGTAGGTACAAAAGTATATCGTTCCAGATTACTAAGGGTGATTTAAATATGAAAAATAATACATATAGATACCCTTTGATTTCATCTTTGCTATTACAAGAGAAATACGAACTGAATTCGTTAGACATACAAAGCTAACATTAAGATTTGTTGGTATATGACTTCGTTGAGGGGTAAGGGGCGAGGTGATGGCCATTTGCAAGGGCAAAAAATTCTTGAATTGGCTCGAATCCATGGAAGGGCGCCAATTTCATTACTGCAAATAATATGCGTGTATACTGTAGGTAGATACTTACTAAAACAAAATGGTTGCGAAACTCGTGACTCACAAAAGGAAGACAAATTGGAAGAGATTAACTAGTAAAATGTAAATTAGGACAGTATATCCGAATAGATTTGAAGCCTACATATTTTTTTGTGATTACGAGTAGGTACATAAAACATTTTAAATATTTAACAGCTTCTTACTCGTTATTTAAGGTTTTGATACTGCCTCGCACTGGGCGCCAGTTAAGGAGTTTCTTATGTTATTATATCCATTTGCTCTCGGTATTAACATTTAGCGTCGGGCAATAATGCTCAAATCGATTTAGAAGTAGCGAACAATAAAATCCTAATGCCCGAAAGTAATCATTAAAATAGATATAAGGTCGAAGAAAACTTTGACTAACGCCCAATTTAAGCAAAGACAATATGGAGGCAACCAATAATTACTTGAGCAAAAAATAGGGACGGGGTATACCAAAATTGTCATTTAGGAGAAGTTGAGTGGTGAGGCACATACACAATCTCACGTCATCTATGTGATTGAAATAATGCAGTAGGTAAATCTTACGTGAAAGGGAGAGGCCCAACCGCATCTTACCAAATCTTAACAAATCTCACCAAAGTGGGGTCCAAATTGAATGAAAACCTCATAGCTTTGACGCCAAAATGTCAATTGGAATTTTGCTAATACATATTTCCAATGGAATGAAGTCCTAAATGGAATTTTCATAGATACATAGAGAAGGGAAAGTGATGGACCCTAATAAAAACAATTTTTTCTTGCTGTCAATGGAGTGAGAATAAAACTTTCCTACAACAAGCATTTAATGTTTCGGTGGATATTTTGAAAGGGAATGGTTATCGGAATGGCCCATTCTCAGTCCTACCTACTGATAAGTAAGTAATACAGATAGCCTACTCCCGAAGCGGGCTCAAGGGCCGCAAAGAAAATTTAATAATGGCCGCCAAATTCTGTCTCATATCTTCTACCTGAGTCTCGCCATTTGCCCTAAAACGTAAACTCAACTGTTTAAACGCAAATAAATTTTACTTTCATATATAGAGTTCGCGTGCAAATCGAATGGGAAGCTTGCATTCTTATAAGCAATAAGGGAATGCAGATTTAAGTATGTCCTCTTGGACAATCAACCACTTTTTAAAAATAACCGCGCAATCCTCTCTTATTTGTATTTCCTATCTGGTCTATGGCCTCAGTGAAGAATTGATACGAAATCGGGATGCCAACTGACATTTTTTTTAGGTTAAACTGCTGAACTCCACAGGCAGACCATTTTGGAGAGTTACGATCCCTATAATTCTGGGACCTCGGTCAACTTCTATTGTGCAATTGAAGGCAGTAAGCCAAAGACCGCGCTAACTGGAGGGCCCTATTGGGCTGGAAGGCCGAGTTTACCCTAGACTATATGCTACCTAAGAAAGTTAGTTAGTCTATAAATATATTCCAAATTGCAGTTTGAAATACCTTATGGGCTAAGCCTTACAAAGTTATACAATTTCAACGTCTTATATTTTACCTATACATACAGATGAATTCATATATACAAAAGGTTATGAGTAAAATAAATTATACAAAAACTGTCCTTCGAATTAAGAATCCATATCAAAAGCTAAACATATACTTAAGAAATTTGTCACTCGACAGAATCATAAATTAATATAAATCTGTCGAACGAAAAAAAAATATATATAACTGCACACCTTGATTTATATCGCAAAAAAAAAAAAACGAGATACCAATCGGTGGTCCTACCCAAATTCCCAGGTGGATTCGTTTAGTCATCGTTTCTCCTGGTTCCACTGGCTTCTTTCTTCTTGTTGTTTTTAAGTCGAGATCTTTTTTTTTTCTTCTCTCATTTAAGGCTCAAATATTTGTATAAATACAAATTTTTTCATGATTTTGTTTTGTCTCCTATTTCCATTTAACACGGTCTCCTTAGTGGCACCACCAACACTATCGTCGTCAAAGTAACCTTATGCTAAGCATAATAATGGATTTTTGATTTTTTTTTATAGTAGGTATAGGTATATTTTTGTTCGTCTTTCTTTGGATTTGAATTATATTTACAAGCATAGAATGAGAGATACAGACAAGTAAAGTAAGCATGATATCTTTGGGTAGACTGAGTTTCGATCTTGTCTACCTGTGGTGTACGTGTGGTATTAACTCAAAGCAAGAAAAATATTTTAACCTTAGTACGTACCTAGAAATGGTAAATAGGAATTAGTTAAAAAGAAAATAAAAAAAAAAGCAGATAAGATGAATGCACATGGGAATGAAAAGATCTTAACATCAAAATGTGGAAATGATTTTGGACAAAAAAAGGAGAAAAACATACAAACCACTCGGCGTTAAGAAGGAAGTCTCTAAATGGAAATTTTAAATAGAAAACCTAATGACGAGTGTGTTGGAATCTGAATGATTCAAAGACTTAACGATTGTTTTTACGTGTCTATCAAAGGTTTGATGTAAGGATGATCGATTTTGGAACACGTTTGAGAAATACATTCAAAGGGAAAACGAAAAAGATTACTTTCGTTTGATGGAAATTAATCAAATTGATGAAATATGCTTGAGGTACGAGATGATCGTTGAGGATAAAGATTTGAATCCTTCGGGAATACAATTGGTTTCGAGAAATGGGATGGGTCAGATTTAGTTAATTAATAATGCGTAACACAGAACGTAAAAAAATGAAATGCGATACGAAGGAGAAAATGCATCACTTGGAACTAACACACCTACCTATTCGTTTCTTCAACATAATGTAGGTAAAAATGGGGTTTTAGCTCAAAGTCACTTCAATAAATCTATTTTGTGGATAACTTTATAGAGAGCATCTGCAATTTGTCGGTCACACTCTTTGATAAATCGTTATTTCAAGCATTTAATATTCTGCCTTACGAATTCGCTACTCGCAACCCTTTTGTTTATTTTAAGGCTGCATACGGAGACCATAGCAGCCACACAGAGCCATGTCAATTTAAGAGAAAATATTACCGACAGCTATTATTAAAAAAAAAGGTTAAGACCTAACTTTTGATCTACAACCCTTAACTAAACAATCTTTGGCTAAGGCACTGTAAACTTCTTCTGTTATTCACGTGTAATTACATGCGAGGAACGACAAATCGAACAGAACGTCATAATAGATGCATAGTTAACCAAGTACGTAAAGGGTGTTTTTTAGGTTGGTTTTTCGAATAGAGATAAAACTGACATTTTGTGGTCAAATCTGGCAAATCATAATGTCAAATCTGGCAAATCATAATGTCATTTATGTTCCGTTGGGTTTGCCATTTCATCATGAACAAGTTGACAAATGAACAACAATGAAGAGAATCCACATGAGACCCTTGAAACGCCATTAGATCCACAAAAGCTGACTGCTTGGTGTGCTCTATGGGCTCGTGGAGTCATTGGGCCATACTTCTTCCGAAATTATGCTGGAGAGTCAGTTACCGTTAATGGAGACCGGTATAGAGCTATGATAACCGACTATTTTGTTCCCGAATTGGATGGCATGAATGTGGATTAGATGTGGTTCCAACAAGACGGCGATACATGCCACACAGCGCACGTCACAATCGATTTATTGATGGAAACATTCGATGAACGCATAATTTCGCGGAATGGACCTGTCAATTGGCCACCAAGATCGTGTGATTTGACACCATTGGATTATTTTCTTTGGGGATATGTAAAGTCGCTCGCCTACGCCAACAAACCAGAAACGTTAGGGGACTTGGAAGCCAACATTCGTGGCGTTATTGCCGACATACAGCCCCAAATGCTTGAAAAAGTAGTTGAAAATTGGACCTCTAGACTTGTCTTTATTCGATTCTTATTTATCCTTCCAATAAAGCCAAATTGATGGACATTAAAACGATTTTCTTGTGTTTTATTTCAATTCGAAGTTCTATACCTCTAAAAAAAAACACCCTGTACCTAGTCTATCTCGTTTCCTCTAAAATTTTGTCATACACTAGGAATAACTTGTCAATCGCAGTTTCTTTGGCCTTAGAAGACAGTTGGGTTAGGTTCCGATTCTTGAGGACCACTAAAGGCGTAGCTAGTTAGGTACAAGTAATGCCTTTATCATCCTAAGAGGCATTAATGAAGATATTCTTTTTGGTTTTGTGTCTGTTTCCGTCCGCGTTTACTGTATTTAAAGGTGAAGGAAAGTCTATATGTCTTACACAGACTGATTAGGAAAGCAGCCATTTAAATAAAAAAAAGTCAATGTCCCGGGCCGAAGACAATGATAAAACAAGACGCTTATTGATACAGGCCCTAGGACCACTAATGCCATAACTTACACATAAATGTAGATATGTTTGTTTTTATTATGATCTTGCTGTGTACACATGAATTCAAGTCACGTAGTTGACCACATTTTATTGAGAAGGAAATAGCTATACACAGTCATAAATAAACTAAATTGTTTGCCATTTTACAAAGAATTATTTATTGCTCCAAATAATGTATAAATCTTCAGTTTATTGTCTTGATTCTTTTGCGATATGCCATTACATATACATACCTATACATACCATAAACTCGTATCTCTAAGAAGCAATTTATAAAACTAACCCTCCTTATCTAACCTCGTTTACCTGCTAAACAACATTTTAAGGGATGAAGCAAATGCGTTCATTTCAATTATTATACTCTCCCTTGAAGCATATTCCAAGACGTTAAACTTAATTCTAAGTGCAATTGCTAGTTTTAATTCTTCACTGTCATCTAGGGCAGACGTAGCGCGTAGGTAACCTTGAAAAGGGTCTCATTTTTTTTCAATTATATTCTACAAAGTTTCATATATTTTTCTTTAGCAGCTGCATTTGCTTTGATTTTTATTTAAGGTAGTTATTCATAGCTCAGGGGTGAGTTATGTCGTATATTATATTAATAATCCTTCCTTACAGGAGATAGGTAATATATACAGTTTAAAGAGGACAACTAAGACAAACCAGGTAGGTAGCATCGTGTGAATGTGCAAATACACATTTTAATGTAAAAAAAATAAATGCCTTCCTATATCCTGCGTAACAAATGTAATATCATTGTCTATTCGTTCCGTTGTGCATTTCAAGGTAGCTAGGTGGGTATAATTGGATATCTTCTAACTGTACCGTTTTGCTTTGTGTATACAACTATAAGAGGGTTGAATGATAGTTTTTTTTTTTACCAATCTAATCAAATGCATTCCGACGACAATTCTTTGATAGAAGAAAATAATTCAGCAAAAACAGAATACCTGTTCAAGTTACGAACCCACAGATGAAGCAACACATATGTTGCGAAACCACAAGAAGTCCATACACATACATATATCATTATGCTACTCGTACACCAACATCAACAGGCGAAGGACACACGATTCAACGCGCGAAGAAGGATGACAGATGGCAAGCGATTGACGATAAAAACAAAAAACAGGTGTTAGAACATAAATATTGCGTTCTTTCCTTCAACATAGTATACACGGGATCTATGTGTAGATGCAACACATGTGTTCTGTTTTGTGCTCTTGTGGCAGAAATACCATCATGGTAGGGAAGGGAATTGCCTCTTTTTTTTGTATTTTTATTATTCTCCATTCATTGGTGATATCCGGTGGCAACCTGCGTGGAATCTCCTCACTCCTGTGTTGTTAGAAGTTTGTGTCGCGCGTCGTCGTAGTAAACGGTGGTTATGTTGCTCAGCATGACCATCGCCACCGCCACGCATCGGTAGGTGACTGGGTTAAGTCCAATTTGATTTAGCTTCTGTGCCTGTGTGCGACGAAGACCCTTGTGCCTCGTTTTATTTTTCGGGTCAGATGGTAGTGAGTTATCCGGTAGGAGATGAATGTGGGTCAAAAGGAATCACGAGTCCTGTGGAATTTGTGTTTTTCAAATGAAAATGTTAACCAAACGTAGTAGGGGATGATGAAGGAAGGGGAACTTTACACTGAATTGTTATCTATGTATATATACTATGGCGCTTCCTAAGATGTTATCGTTGTGTCGGGAGATGTCATAGTGGTCGCCGGACGTAACTATGGCGGTACTGAGTTTGTCCGATAATTTCGGCTGTAACAATCGAACCTCTGGGAAGAAGAGTTGAGTCACTGATAGAATTAATTTAAGCCCCATCCATACATTTTCGTTTTTGAGCGGAGTCAGCTCTAAAAATTTCTGGAGGAAGAGGAAAGGAGCGGTACCTGATTTAATCAAAACCCCTCGAGTCCTTCAAAGCGAAAGCAGTGAGAAGTATGAACAGACGAGTGAAATCAAACCCCGTAGCACTATCGAATTTAGGTTATTGGAAATATTTAAACTTAATAGCGAATTTAATTCGCTCAGGTCTTCAAGAAAGTATTTGCTTAGAAATTGCTTTCTCAATCTTGCAAGAGAGGGGTAGTTGTACAGATTGTGTGCCTTGGTTTCCTCTTCCTTAACGTCATCTGCAGAAGTACCATTCTGTTAACATGCGTATCTACCTAACAGGAAGTGTTTGGCCAGCAAGGAGCTATCACTTTCATTTCCTTTGGTTTTACATCAAACTTGGTCCAAAAAAGACTAGTCTGGATGATGTTAATGTTCTGATTGCCACCGATCGTTAGCTGCGTTCAGTGCTCTATCATTTGCATTATAGCGGATGCTATTTGTCTGATCCGTTTTGAAATTGGCTGGAATTTCAATGTGTCCTGCGTGAGCTCCATTACGTACCCCATTTTTGTTGCGCTTATTGTGTTGTGTTATCTAAGTGTATTTATTTCTGTATGATTTGAGCGCCACCTATCGGAAAACATGATACGAAAATGCCTTTTTAATGTTGAAACACAGGACTTTAGTGGTTAAAGACAAATTTACTATGCAATCAGCCTCTGGTTTATAAATTGATGACAACTCCGAAGTCATGCAACTTAGTTAAAGACAAGACTTCTTAGACAGATGACCTCAGTTGTACGCCAATCAATGCGACATCAACAGGCAGAACTATTACGAGTACATACTTCTAATAACAAACCACTAAGCCTTTCAATTGAATGACTATTTTCTTACGTCATTCTCTAAATTAAGTAAAGCCATTCCTTCGGTACATGTGGAATAATAATCTCCGAAGTCTTTGTACGTACTGAGAGTTCATTTAACCCAACCAACGCCTAATTACCTCCAATTGCTCGCGCGGCAGTTCTCAATTTATACATTTATCATTAATCGTACGCATATTAAATTGGACAGATTTTAAAATACACACCCAGGCCGAACCGTGAATTCGCGAACGAAAAAGAAATTACATTTTTGTTTCTCTCTTCCCCCCGTCTGTCTGCGTGTGTCTCCAAAAAAAAAGCCTTAGTAACCGTCATTTGCGCATTGCGTACTAAGTAGGCAATTATGCTTAAGCCGCACACTATCTACAAACATGACACTCGTACGTGTCCGGCGAGTGATTAGCCCCCCCTGTTAAAAGAATTAAAGTAAACACACCTTGCCATACCGGTACTGATGGCTAAATCTAAGTACATACTAACCAAACAGCAAAACAACAAAAGCCACATACCTACAAATATTTATCACATCGACAGACAGACACATTTTTTTTTAGTTCCATAAAATAAGGCGATTTATTTCGCCTCACCTACACCAGCATCCTATTACTTAAAAAATAATTCAATTACCTACATTAACCATAACTAAAAAAAAAAATAAAATAAAATAAAATAAAAATAGATTCTTAATTAGAGTCGCTCCATGAGTACTCGTTTATGTACCTACAGCTACAAGTCTGACAAAGTACGAGTATCTATCTCTAGGTATCATATAATATTTACTCCATTTTGGTAGCTTTGTTGTGAGACTGTACTTGGATACAATATTTACAATTTAAAATCTATGCATAAAATTGTATATTTGAGAAACGTATATCTTAAGTATCTATAGGGAATATCAGAAGGCAAACGTGGCTGGATACAAAGTACCTATACCTAGTATCTAAAGTCCATAGCTATGTACGGTCCCAGTTGGTGACTATGCGCAACTATTGTGTTCTCGAGTTCAGGTAGAACACCTTTAGTTGTTGCTTGCCATTGTTAATGCTGAACAATGACTTTTCTGTGTTTTTATTTCAGATTTTTCTTTCAGCTCGTTTATAGATATTTTTTTATCTCTTCATTTCGTAAGCGCTGCTGGTTCGTTACAACTGTAATTAGTCGTGAAGTGATATACATACGAGTGTGAATGGTTTTATTTAAAAAAAAAAATTATATATTTAACATTAAGTTGGGTTGGACTTAACTTTGAGATATTTGATCATGTTATGCATATGTCTACATCAACTGGCGTACGCAGAATTTTTTGTTTGAGGGCGGCTGAAGAATTATCTACTCTATTTTAATTTTTGACTTTTCAAATAAAATTTAGATCAGAAATTTAAGAACCCGAAATTCTTTCCGATTATTTGTCGAGACATCTAATTATTTTTGTTCGTAATTTCACTAAAAATGTACTAACTCTCATCATATCGAGCCGTCAAAGCAGATGAAACAAATTTAAACTTATTTGAAAGTAAAAGAATTCTGATCACGAGAAAAAAATATGTGTCCCAGAACATTACTAAATTTTATAAGGTCCAACATATACAAATGTCAAAGTTTCAGATTTCAGGGTTATTTTAACGGTTCCTGATTTTTACTGCGCTTACTCGAATTTGGACTCTCTTCTTTTAACTACAAATGAATAAATAAGTTAAACGTCTCCCATCCTCCGGCGACCTCTAACACGCTGCTTCTAGTTACCCAGACGAAGAGTTCTGATAGCAGTGATGATTTGGTCGTAATAATGGAGGTTTAGTCTTTCTTATCGTTCATACAGGGGCTGAGTTACAAGGATCCTCTTCACTGCAGTGGGTGCAGTGGTTTAGTGGTTAAGTGCTTAGCGAGAGGTCGCTGGTTCAAATCCCGACATATACCACCTGAAAGTTTTTATTCGCTGCCCCACCTCTTGGGAACGTCTGACAAACATCCAAGAGTAAGAACTGTCATGAGAAGCTTCTCAAAAATTAGTTGCCGTTCTGAATCGGCATTAAACTGTTCGTCCCTTCGATTCGTGCCCAGAAATATATCTTCGCACACACAGTGGTTGTAGAGGCTAGGCTTTGAGTCCTGTATGGGACATTTACTTTTAAGGCTTAAATTTTTGTTTTCTTGGCTAAAGCATTATTGTATGTACATCCGCTCAATGTTGCTGCGCTTTTTTGGGCTTCATCCACATCTTGCACAGATTATAGAGTTCTATTTGTTCCGATCTGCATTCCATTTTTAATCCGCTCACTGTTACTGGGCGAGCGTACGCCAGCAATGATGTAGACAAACATGGGCGTGAATTTTCATTAGGAATTTGTGTGTTTTTTCCGTTTGAATAAGTAATATTATCTTTCAAAAACCATAAACATACATACATAGTAGAGTAGATTAACTTTTAAGTGCGAGGGTGCGAGGATATATTTTCAACACAAATTGAAGGGACCTTCAGTTTAATTCTCAGATTCTTAACGGCAAATTTTAGAAGCTTTGCATGGCAGTTCTTACTCCTGGGTTTTTATAAGTCTTTCACAAGGGGTATCTGGTAACGAAGCGAATTTGAACTTAGGACTTCTCGCTTAGATCCTCCCAAGCACTTTTCCAAATAAACCGCTAAAATATCGCAAGTTTTATGTTCGACGTCTTCAGGTAACGTATCATGTCATGCCGTTTTTTTTGTCCTACATATACATATCTCGATATGATGAGAGTTTGGATACACCTTCGCTGGACCGGATATAGGCGTATCTTAACCTTAATAAGGCTGCTTTTTCCGAGAAGTTGTTTTGGTATGCTTTTGCTGCTGTCCATGCCCATATGTTGACTGGACATATCCTCCATGTTTTATTGTTAAATCTAAATGCTCTCGAAATGACGAAAGCCGAATTTTGGATCCCACAAAACTGCTTCAGGTATATTGGGAAAAATATATTTTTCACCCAAGCAACGTCACTTTTCGAGAAAGCGTGACTACATATAGGTATGATTTATTTAAAACAAACTTAACGTAGACTTAACTTTTTTTTCGAGAGCTCACTGCTCCCTTTATCTATCCATGCCTATATATTTAACCACATGCATCAAAATGAAAGCGACAAAACTTTCTATATCTAAAATCTAAGAATTATAAAACCCCGGAAAAATTAAATAAAAAATCGACAAATCTTAAGTGCTGGTGTTCTGGGATTTCAAAACTGCTAATGACAAACTTCTCTGCTGGAGTTAGATAAAGGGATTAAATAGATAAAATAGAAACCAAAATTCAATTCCTATGGCAAAGAATACAAAAGAAACGAATTATTCATTTCAAGGAGCAAAAAGAAAATAAAATTAAAAAAAAAAAAAAAAAATTGATAAAGAAAAGTAGCATCATCATCATCATAACGAAACGACCTCGCACATAAAATTCTTTTTAATTCGTTTCCCCTTTTATTTAAAAGCAAAAAAAAAAAAAGAAAAAAAAAAGAAGAAGAAACCGAATTACATCATTAAATTTATAAGAAAGTACAAAGCGTGAGGGATGAAAGTGACTACGCATTTTTACCACCATAAAATGTAGATACTTAAATTGTGTTCTCCCTCCTCATGCTTCTTCGTTTGGGTATAGCTATATACTTGTACTAAAGTGCAGCCCTAAATCAACACCGCATCTAAACGCACAATACCCAAACATTAAACCAAAAACTTATTCCATTTGGGAAAAATCAAAATTCAACGAATCTAATGCGATCCATCTATCCATCAGTCGGAGCACTCGAACTAAAAAGAGAAATTTCATTTACAGCCCACTTGATGGAGACTTGCGCGGGACAATCGTACAGGACGGACAGTGTCGGGACAGGGACGGGCCTAGCCGGGCCGATACGTTCCGAATAAATAAATGTATCTGTTAGATTCATCAATAGATTTGTACTTGGGCTCTTGATTATATTAATATTGAGCGGGAGGGAATTCAAATTGAATCCATAATCGAAAGGGATGAATAGACTCTGCTGGATAGTGTGACGGAACGTGTGGCAGATATGGGCGTCTTTGTTTAAAACGTAGTAGCAGCTCGTTGAGATTCGTTTCGTTATATCTAATATCTCACACTGGGCTGGGGCTGGCACTGGCACGGGCACTGGGACTGGATACAGCGATAGTTGAAAGGAGAGTTTTGTTGCTGTGGTGTGGTGTGTGGGGATTAATTTTGAAATTGAAAGAAAAGAAATCATTTATTCACTCACGGTTGTCTGTCTATATGCCTGTCTAGTTGTTCGTCGACTTTGTCGTATACATACGAATAGAAGATTTAATTTTCTTTAACATTATTTTTATTTTACATTTATATATACACTCAGTTGTCTGTTCCTCCAATTTATACACTACTGGGATGTGGCATGTCATTAATTTAGAGGTCTCTATACCTGCTTTTGTGTGGAGTAGATTGATTTTAGAATTGTTCATGGTCAGCGTTTAATGAATTTTAATCCAGCTTCGGAATGAATGGATTTCTTTTTAAAACTGCTACAGCGGGAGGCGTTTAAGTACATATAGATTTAACATTGCGGTGTAGGGGTGTAATTTTGTACACTTTCTTTTACATAGATAAACCAAGGTTTGAATTAATAAGAACGACAGTTGTTAAGCCTTTGATCCACAATACATCTCAATATTGAAGTTTTGCTGTGTAATCATGGCATGTAATTTGGAATTAGCAACTGAAATGCTGACATTCAATTCATCATCACATCATGCTTGTTTCATCATCCACCCAAGTTTGGACTCAACCCTCTGCCAACCACCCTCAGTTGATAACACCCACTGAAAGTTGCGGCGCAGCGCTCTTTGGGATATTATAATGATTAAAATCTGGGTTAACCCACCACTCAGACATAAGAAAATATCATAATTATGTAGTCGACCTCTGAAATTATTGGGTATAAATCGAAATACGATGCCAACAAAAGCAATGGTTACATAAAAGCAGATATTCAAAATTTTCAAAATGAACCCTTTTTAGAGTTATTGCAAAAAATGAAAGGGTTGACAACTAGAGATAGCCTCAAAGATAAGCTTCGTAGCTGTTTTCTAATTTTGTTTGAGATGTGCAATAAATTTTGATATTAACTGTCTATCGAAGGGTGTTGAAAGTAGACATACATATCTATGCGGAAGAAAACTAGTTAAAAAATGGTTTAAAGAGAAAGGCATGGCAAACTGTTTGAAACTCTAACCTTCTTTCCTGTCACCCAAACGTTGAGGCGGCATTGGGTTTATAATATCACAACGCTTTTTGAAACTAAAGGCGCTAGGTCAATGTGTTAACAGACCATTCGGGACCTAACCATCGAATTTTCTTGAGAATTTTTTTCTAAATTCTTTGGAATTATGACTTGAATTTAAAAACTCCTGGCGATTTATTTTATTTTAATCAAGCTAAATACAAGCATTACTTAAAGCTTAACCTTCAAATGAATTGTAGTAACAATTTAGACTTAAACTTAAAATCGAAAATAGAGTTTAGTGACTCTACTAAAATTAAGTTCAAAGAGGTCTTGCAAATTATAAGCTTTCCGAAGCATTTTAAGCATTGGTTCATTGTGGTGACTATTGTTAGTGCGGTGAAAATTGAGACGAAAAATGAGAACATATCTAAGACTGCGGGAGTTAGTTAGCTGATGGGTGAATATGATGTGAGCAAAATCACGTCGTTTTTAAAGAGATTGCGGGCTAATCAGTTTTAGGCGAAGTATAGGGTCCGCCAAATAACTTATTGTTTTGAAAATTCTATAAAAAAAAACTACTGAATATTTTCTCAAATTTCTTTTTTTATTTGAAAGTACAATCCTTCCGGTTAATAATGGAAAATAATTTCATTCATATGGCTGCCTCGGCTGGCCATGCTGTAGCCTACATGATCGGTCCAATTTTTAAGCAAATTATCGATTGTGTGCAGCTGTATTGTGTACACCAATAGGCTTCACGAATATTGTCCTCTAAAGCGTTATTTGTCTCCTCTTCAATTTTTGTGAACAATTGACTGTAACGGCCACTCCTTGCTTATTTTCGAATGCCTCTGGACCAAAATCCGCACCAAACAGTGACTCGTTTTGGCTATATCGGCTTTGCAATGTATGCGTGCGGGTTTTCTGTGCCCCAAATGCGACAATTTTGCTTGTTTATATACCCGCCAAGATCAAAATGAGCTTCATCTGAAAAAATGATTTTTTTGGCAAAATCGGCATCTTCTCTATGTCGCTATGTCGCAATACTTCCCAGCGTTGTTCAAGCGTATACACAACCATATTCCTTCAGCGGAAGGATAGAACTAATTATCTGTCAAATAAGATATGAGCTAAGTGTTACCATTCGCGAAATAAGCACTAGTTGAAAAAAAAGAACGTTAAATGGCTGACCCTATACATGTATAGAGAAGTAAGTTATATCTATCAGCCCAATCAAGACCACGACGTGCAAAGCCGATGAACCTACGTTGCACGGATTCTATTCGTAAGATATGAGTGACTAGCTTACTTGATTCGTAAATAGGCCTGACTTAGTAATAAAATGGGATTTCATCAATTCCTTAGACCAATGTTTAACAAAAGCAAGCGCGGCTTTGTCGACAGGGATAGAGAAAGTTATCAGTGCATGTGGTGGCTTGACATTTTGGCACCAAGTTGAGAATCGGTCAAGATCATTTTGTTGTAGGCAAGTGTCAGTGGAAGAAAATATCGATACCTTCCCGCAAGAATGTATTAAGAGAAATTTTCAAAAATGTTCAGGAATGTTCAGAAAACGAAAAAAAAACTGTTTTTGCAGTTATTTATTGGCGCATTTGATATGTACATATATAAATGGATATTCAAGACCAAAAACATGAGATTATGACCGCACAGAAAATCTAATCAGATAATAAACTTTTTGTAATACATTTCTGCGGTTATGACATTATCGTTACGGCGATGGCAATGGCGCTTAAAGCGTTTCAATAGCCACAAAAAGTTCAGATCCAAAATAATTAGTCGTTTTATGTATTTATTGATTCCTCTTGATAATCAAAAAAGTAAAAAACAATTAAAAAATGAAATACAAATCCAATACCTACCTAAAACAACTGACGAGAGAAATTGAAACATACAGAGAAATTACGCCTGGACAAGAATCTTTTCAGCGACAAACAATATACCATTTTTAGAGGTCAGTATTATTCTACCGAGCATACTTATGGGTTACTGCAATTTTATTTTTTCTTTCGTTTATTTGTATACTTGTTGAGGTTTCAAGCCAAAGACCAAAACGTAAAGCTTAGCGCGAAATATTAGTATTCAATCAATTGAAACGCGTATGTATTAGGCTATGGTCAAGCTCGTTAAAGAATGCAAAAATCTACTAATATTTCCAGACCAACAAAAGTAAAGTAGACCGAAGTTTGATTCTTTTACCCGCTTCATCTTTTGCCAATCTACTTCTTTTTTTTCACTAATTTGTTTTTTTTCGTGTGCTCATTATTTGTGCAAATATTTATTTATGCATCGATTCGAAGGGACGAAAATATGAAAGGACATATTTTTTAACTTTTTTGTTCATGGCGCCAAAAATGTTTGTTAGGTGTGTAAAATCACACAAAATGTACCTTTTACAAGCTATTAAATTATCTTCCACAAATGCATACAATCATTCGCAGTTTAAATGGCTCAGAAGATATATTAGTCGTAGTAGCTTGCACTTGGACGGGCTTTTACTTGGAAAGGTTGCAATTTATTACTCACACCCAACGTTTATTTTCTTAACTGAGAACAGCTATGGCTGTCACATATTGGAAACCACATTTTGAATACTAACATTTTCCGTTTAAATACAGATTTATTCGTAAAGACGAAATCAATCTGAAAGGGAGTCGCCAATAAAAAAACAAAAGAAAAAAAAAAACATTTAAATAAATCAAATCGAGTTGCGCATGCTTGCTACATAACCAAGATTTTGCACGTAGGCTAAATTATAAAATGATTGTTTAATGCTTTTTTTTTACATACCTAGGTATGTACATTAATTAGTACATATTCCGCTATCATATTCACATTAATCAATAACACAATATCGTTTCTTCTTAAACTATTTAATCACCTCGATGTACATATATTTTTTAAAATATTCTCAGACAAAGAAATAAAATATATACCAAGGCATATCGTATGTAAATTTCGTTAGAAAAATAAAATTATTATCAGGCCACGACTAGGTACTACATATTTAAAACGTGACTAATCTAAGCTAATTAACTTTTACATAATTAGCGCACTACATGGTATAATTTAAGCAAACAACATTTGTGTACTAATTTTTCACTGCAAAGGTAAGTAAACATGCAAATGACTTTGTGCCGGCCGCCCGCTACAACTTCACCACCACCGTTCTATCGCTTGCTGTCGTTGTTGTTGTCTTGCCGCCGAAATGTAAGCTATTTCGCGTGAACCCATCCAAATTACCTGAAACTAAAAAAAAAAAAAGCAAAAAACCGCCTGCCTAAGCTAATTAATAATCGTAAAAGCTGCAATTACTCATATTATCGACATAAATGTGAAAAGCAAGCCGAAAACTACATTGACGATTGGCTTCAATCAATTGTGGCAACAAGCAATTGTTGTTTTAGACGTAATTGTGATAGGATGTGGTTTCCTTCCTATCAAATTCAAGTCAAATGTGTTTGGTGGGGGGCTGAAGTGGTGGTAGGTTCTTGGAAAAGTAGTAGTATAATTAAAATAAAACTACAGAAAATATGTACTTTTCTAGTACAAACTAACTTGTGTACTTTTTTTTTGTAAGTTTTTCGCTCTCTTTATGCGTTCTCCATCTCCATTGTCATCATCATAATCGTCTTCGTCTCGTCGTCATACATACCCCATTCTCCAGCTCAACCAGCTCAAATAATGCAATAAAAACACGTGTACTTGTACAAGTACTCTCTCGGGGTCTTGGGGCAATGCGGTAGAGCTGTTATTTTTGTGTGCAATTTGTTTGTCAGAAAATGCCGGTTCAACACATTGCCACTTCGCGGTATCAACACAACACTTGTGTGTGATTGTTTGGTTTTGTTTTGATTTTATCTCTGCGAAATGCCGTAAAAAGGAAAACAAACGAAGAATCAACGAGACCGAGAGAGCTGAAGAGAATGTACTCTGTACACACTGTGGGTGGTGTGGTACTATTTTCCAAGTAGAGTTGCTGAGGCTGTTTTCAAAATTTGAAATAATTGAAAGAAATCAAAATGAATAAAAGAACGATTCAGAGAAGTATTACATATCTACATGTTGTGTTATGTATTATCTTTAAAAAAAGGAAACTATTTAAGAAAAAAAAGTGAAATGTTAAGGATTGGAACTGTTCCATCCTGAATTAAATTAAAACAAGTCCGACTTTTATTGTGGGGAAAATTATACAAAAACCCCACATTTATTGTCTCCTGTTTACTTCAAGAACAGAACATGACCTCTCTCCTTGGAGTCAGAGGTCTCACTCTCTACTAAATATTAATACATTATATTGTCTCGTGTGGCAGTGTTGCCATACGTAACAGGAACGATAATTGGAAACATAATTTTTTAACATTTCAGACAACATCAAGCATGTTATACAAAAAAAAAATATTAGGCGTAAACGGCCCATACAGGACCTAAAGCCTAGCTTCTCCAACCATTGTGTGTGCGCAGTTATATTTTTGACACTAATGGAGGGACCTACAGTTTAATGCCGATTCCGAACGACAATTTATTGTTGAGAAGCTTCTTATGACTTTTCTTACTCTTGGATGTTTGTCAGACGTTCCCAAGAGGTGGGGCAGCGAATAAAAACTTTCAGGTGGTACAGGTCGGGATTTGAAACAGTGACCACTCGCTTAGTGGACCAACGCACCTAACCACCAAGCCACTGCACCCACAATACATGTTATACATTTTGTAGAATAAGCACTTCCTCAATATGACAAGAAAAAACTAATTTCATAGATGTTTACTCACATACACGGTATCATATAATTTCAGATCTCTCTACGCGGTTGTTTGCTGCATGGTATAAGTGATGTTCGTCGGCAAAAGTGTTCATTGTAATAAGTCGAAGGTTAAAAGAGTTTCTGTTATAAATAAAAATATTGTAGGGCATCGTTCATTTTGTGAATTTTGATCGATTATGTGCTCAATTTGGATAAAAGATCCAGCGATTGAGCGATTATTAATTTCAACATTTGGTTGAATATTTATAAAATGTTGGATTACTGTTCTTTGTTTTATTAGGTCTTCCAATATTCCTATGGCACTGCTTCTTCACTTATTTTTTTTTCTTACAATGTCATTGGGCGCTACTTATATATTTTCTGGCCAATTCTTTAGTTACGGAGCACTATGTATTAAAGAAAAGGTAGTTCTCATTTTCCTTGTTTATGGTTATATCTCTATCTATATCTTGGTAAAGCCTTTAAGCCGAACAATAATAGTACGTTGGAAATTGTTAGTTTACTTTTTCTAATACGTTAAGTATTTCTTGAAATATCAGACAACTTTTTAAGTTAGTCATTTTTGATCGGCACGAAAAACCATATTTCCTATATCTAAGTAGGAATGTTGTTACTTAATTTGTGCATACATTTTGACATATATTTAAAGACGTTAAATTTTTAAAAGAAGGAATATGTATGTTCAATCATTAATTGAATGTAGTACTTTAAAGTGAATTTTTTCTTCAATGGCATCACTCGTCGTACTCAGAGAGCTAGTATTTTAAATGTATGTGCTAACTGGGGCTCTGCGCACTCTGTACTTAAGTACTATAGAATCAAATCACATGCACATATAATGGACAGACCTAAAAAAAAATAGTCTGTTCAATTCGGGGAATCCTTCATTCATTTACCAAATTCATTCATTAAGAAGGAATCTATAGTCACAACCCTCCAATAAAATAGACATTTCATATCAATAAATCTGACTAAACGCATGTTATGTATATGCTATCAATCGCAGTTCGTTAGGTACTGGCTACTCGTACATCTAAGTAAATACAACCAACTGTGTATCTGCTAATAAATTTGTATTTCACTTCAAAAACACAAATAAATTCACCCCAATCAAATCGTATTTTAAAATCAAAACAGGGTTGTGCTACTTCCACTTACCACGTCCTTTAGATTAGTCGCCCTTAATACAAGAGGGGAATTGTTCTCGTAGTCGTTCTCTAACGATTTGTTTTACACTCTCGGCAGTAAGTCTAAAATTTTGATTGCAGCGACAGATGGCACCTCAAGTGATTTCCAGATTTAATACAAACACTCCAACACACAATAATATATAATAGGTATGTATACTGTATACATAAATATCTGGAACACAAAACACATAATACTCGATCAGAATGAAATGTCTGCAAATGTCAGATTTGGGAAAATGAATTTAAAACGATAAACGGGTACACTATCGCCGTTTCCATCGTAATAGTAGTCGGTAGTTTCTGTAGTAGCGACTTGCCTCGACTAGTAAGTCGCACACTCTAAAATCGACGACTTTGTCTCGTCTTCTTCGATTTGCGATTTTACTAAAAAGAAACAAATAAACGTGCAATCATCGTTGGAAGAAAAGTAGCAAGTTCTCGTACATTTGTGTTTACACTTTTGTTTAGGTTGGCTAAGGGCGGTGGGGTGGCTGGGAGTGGGTGGCACTCTAATGGCAAATACAAATGTATGTATGCGGATTTAGTGGAAAGATACTAAAACTTAAACGAATGCACATTTGGATATAAGATACTCTATGCTAGTGCGCTCTGTTCTGTGCTCTATCATGGATGCCATGGAACCAATCGACGCTGTGACTTACGTTTGATTTACTTTATTATTATCTCTTTTGCTTACGATTCTCCATTATGTTCGTCTTTCAGTTCGTTTTATTAGTCATAGTCAGTACCTACTGAGTATTCAGAAGTATCTTATTTCTTCTATTTCTTGGTGTGTGCATATTTTGCTCTTATTTTAGAGTGAGCTTATACAGTTTAGTTTTCCAGGCGCTTTTAAGTGGATACCCCAACTATGGCTGTGATTATTTTGCAGCGTTTTTGCTTTAACTAACTGTAACTGTGGTGCAATTGATTTGGGGTTTGGGATTTTGTTTTCTCAAATTCTTAGTGTGGGAGTGGGAGCTATTCAAGAAGGATATTTCATTTTGCGAATATGAGTGAAGACGTCCTTTCGGGTAGGAATCTAGGAATATCGATCTATTTTTTGAGTTCAACTGCAGGAACATTTTTAGTTTCCGTTGGCAACTCATACATATGTCCTTGGCAACGGTGCAGTTTTTTTCTGCTTAAAAAGTAGTTAGGTTTGTTTGAGGTTTTTTTTTCCTTGCTGTTACGTTATGAATTAATATTACCTATGTAGATAATTAAACAAAATTTGTACAGGTAATTATAAACATATGGCTAGTTTATGTGTAAAATAAGCTCAAATAGTCTCGAAGGCATTTTAAATGCATTGCTTCGGAAAGCAAGACCTTATATTTTATTCGGCGTGTCCCGCGTTGCACTGCTTAGTAAAAATAGATAAGTGTTTTTAAGTACACACATACGAAGGCAAATACAAATGTTATTAAATTTTTCACAAAACTTAACCGAAACACTCACGGCCCAATACCAACGATTGCCTGAAGTTGGTAAAAGCGCCATTAGTTAACTCGACCATAGTTTTTTTTTACCATATACATATGAGTAATTTTGGTTAAAAAATAAAGAAATTGTTGACGACCTGACTACTAATCTATCAGATTTTGTCATAGCTGCGAACGGGATCTTCTGAACAATTGTCATTCAGAAGTTACGGGATCACTTACAATGGTTGGAAGAATATTGTCTCACTCAAAATGCAGTTGTTATCCAATTTTTATAAAACTTGTCAGAACACCGCAGGGGAAGCTATATACAGTAGCTCAAAAAATTTATCCGTCATTTTTTTTTACTTCAAAATATCCCTTCTAATATATTTTTTTTTTTTAAACAGGGCGCAAAACATCGAGTGTAGCTTTGACTGTGTGGCACGTAGCGCCGTCCTGTTGAAACCAAATGCTGCCAATATCCTCCTCTTCAATTTTTGTGAACAAAAATTCGTTCAACATGGTCCGATAACGATCGCCATTGACTGTAACGGCCACTCCTTGCTCATTTTCGAAGAAAACTGGCCCAATTATGCCGCAATATTTCCCAGCGTTGTTCAAGCGTATACGCAATCATATTCGTTCAGCGGAAGGATAAAACTAATTATCTGTCAAATCAGACATGAGCTAAGTGTTACCATTCGCGAAATAAGCACTAGTTGAAAAACAAAAACGTTAGATGGCGGACCCTTCATGTAGGTCCATACATATTTATAAGTCACATCAGAACATCGCAGTATAGAAAAAAACCTTTTAGGATGAAATTTATGAAAATCCGACGAATAAAACATGGGATAGCAGGTGGGTCATTAGCATTCGAATTCAAGTTATTAGCTTTCAAAATCGAAATCTACGACTTGGAGGTATAACTACTCTAATTGATTTAAATTTAGATATATTAGATATAGCTACAAAAACCGCTTAATACATTTTGTAGACGTAAATGATCGTTCCTACATGTTATCATATGCATGTACAAGGGAACAAAGGGAAGATGTCCCGCTGGAGTCAATGAAATAAAACTCGGTTTGAAAAACGAATATAATGCTGATGATGGATGTATTGTAAGCAAGGATCGTACTTTTTGAAGCTTTAAATTGATGTTTTTGAGGTGAATAGGTATCGCAGGCAAGGTATCGGTACTGCCTATTGTCTGATCCACTTCTATCTAATGCAGACATATCTATAAGTGATTTTTAAGTGCGAATGGTTAACATGTTTGGGACATCAATTCTAGTGGAAGCATGGGTGGGTGAAGTGACGTGAAGAATGCTTTACCGTTCTTCTTCTATAATAATATGCAATGTAAAAGAAATAAAGACGCCAATGCCAGAGGGTGAGATGATGATGCTTCGCATGTCAGTACACCTTCTGTCGAATTAGAAGTTCAAATTTCGAGGAACCCTTCATGTAAAACCAAACAATTTCGAAAAAAAAATTGGAGCACGACCGGCTCAGTAAGTATTGCCATGTTCAAAGAATAGATGCTATGAATCCAATAAAAAGAGGCAACATCAATTAATTTTTCTATACAACCGCTAAGGAGAGACAGCCCTGAAATATTCCTGGATCAGGCAATTGATTAGTCTGAATTAAGAAGCTGTACGAAACCGAGAGACCTGCAGATATTCTTTGAGGTAAAACCGTCGAAACCTCCAATGTATTTACCTTGAAAGTCGATATTGTTATTTTTTTTTTAACTTTACCACAGTTTGCGAAAATAAAATATATCGGCTTATTAAAACGATGTAAATTTAGTACTTAAAAAAAGCGAAAACATAGTACTAAATATAGCTGCTAACGCTGATAACCTACAACTTTAACTCATTTTGCACTCAGAATAAGTTTAAATTTCTCCATTTATACCCAAATGCTAACATCTCCCATTCAAACGTCAAACCTAACATCTAATCCTAGACATTTCTTACATCTAAAAACAATTCAATTTGAAATGTGACAAAATGTCCTACACTTTCAGCAATGGGTTAAATTCATTAAGTAAACTTTATTGAGTTGGAAAAATATTAAAAGAACAAAACGACGTATGGCGTATCAGAAAAATACTTACATCACATGTGAGCATGAGTACACATCCATTAGTCTAGCAAGGCGACCGACCCCTTTATTCTATATACGTATGTATATAAAAAAAAGTTTCATCTCATGAATTAAAATTAAATTCTATTCTATTCTATCCAAACGACACACATATTATATCTTCTCGATACAAATACAAGAAGCATAGAGTGAGGCGAAAGTATCTAAAGCCATTAAGATGCTTACGTACCGAGTGTGTACTCGTACACACTATGAAATATAAGTACGATTGAATTTAGAATATAGGCGCGCAATTGAGGCAAGCAACGACCAACTAGCCATCCTTTACCCCTCCTGAGACGCTTACTAGCTACGTACAACGCGCTGTGGCTGTGACTGTTGTTTTTTTTTTTATTATTTCTAAACGAGCGTATTCTCAGATACTTTTGCGTGGCATTATAATTCTTTTGATTGCTATAATTTATATTTATTACATGCGCGTACACATTTTGATTTGTATTACATTTTTTTTGTTTCTTTGTTGTTGTTTTATTTTGGAATATTGGGGTGCGGTTGAACGTTTGTACTCAATGCATGCATATGTGGTAGTGTCACGGTGTGAATGAGCCACAAGAATGTTGTGCTGGCAAATTTCAAAAGACATTTGGTGAGGTATAGTATTTTGATTAGCGTATTTATCGTTGCCTCGTAATCAAGTTTAACACGGGTTACATTGCGATGGCATCATTTTAGAGAGTGCTATTTTGAATATTTGATATAAAGAGGTGATTTATATATAGTTCAACTTTAATAGTAACCCGTTCTCTTAACATATTTTCTTATCAAACAAAACGCTATGATGTGAAAACCAATAGCAAGCGCTACTAATGCCGAACAGTCCACGAAAAATGTGTAGCTGTCTGTTTTAAAGGATTTTCTTTCGAGCACTTCGACCCCAGTTTTTACACACGGGTGGTTGACGTTTTCCGAGCATTCTGAAATAAATAATTTTTATTGAAGCCTTACATTTTTTTTTTAAATTCTACCAACCTATGTCCGTAACATCGATCCAATAGTCGTACATCAAAGCTTCATTGGAATAGAAGAACAGAGATAAATACTTGAGAAGCGGTAGAGAATCCACGTTGTAGTAAACTCCTCCGAAAATTAAGAACAGCAGGTCAAAAGGAGCTGCCATTTCCGATGCCAAAACCTCCTTCTCAAAAATGCTCGATATAAAAATTCCATAAGCCGTTGCTGCAATACCGGACAGACTCAACACAAAACCCATATTGAAGAATGATACCCATCCACTTGTGTAGCCCACAGAGGCATAAATAACCCCAAAGAATAGATAGCTTTTGAAAAATGCAACCGGTATGGTTGATAGGGCAATTGACATGTAATAGGCGGACAAGCTGTAGGTTCCTTCACCAACTTCTCGCCGAATAATTGGCAGCCCTGATGGAAACACGTACATAGTGGCGTATGCAGCTGTGAAAATTACTTCGGTGGTGAAAAGAAATATTGAGCCGGCAATGTCCTGAATTGAGGCTTGGTTGATTTGCGTAACTCCCGAGTACATGACTGCTATGGTTAATGATGTCACCTAGGGGAGTTGTTTGCGTTTAAAAATATAAAAAATCAGAGGCTGAATTCAAAGTACCCACCATGTAAAATCCTAAACTTGTAAGGCCTTCCTTAACATTTCTTCGCTCTTCTGTAGCAAATCGAACTAGCAACAGGTACATCTGGAAGACCCAAGAGATCTTTTCACTGAAAGAACGTATTGTAATGGATTTTGAAATCAATTACAAAATATAAACCTACAAATTGTTTATCCTCTGTAAATAGTCTGTGCTGTAGCTCTTTCGGAGCAACCAACTGCCAGAGTATAAGCCCGATGTTTCTGAATCGAATTTAAGTTTGACTGCATTGCCATTTCCATTGACATTATGACTGTCGGAAATTGTTTTTAAATAAAAATCCGCAGGATTGCAGTTCTGAGGAAAGTGAAAGCCTAAACTGAATAGAAAACAAATTCATTTAGATATAAAAATATTGATGGAATTTTAATAAGTAATCGATTGAACAAGAAAGATTCGGGTTTCTTCTATGAAGTTATCTAAATTTCATTAAAGCTTTGGTCGAAAGTCCCCTACGCTTCATCATAATCTCGGCAATAAGCAGTCAAAATGTCCATTGGCATTGACGTTACTTAAAGGTTTAGCAAGCAGAAAGTTATAGAAAGCACGTTATCACAAATCTTTTAGCTATCCGGATAGGCAGCATTTGGCTTGCACTGCAACCAATTCCATATCTATATTTCAATTTCGAGGAGCAAACACATTTGTATGTGGTTAAGCCGCTTATATGGACGAAAATAGTACCAAGCTTTTTACGAAGAAGAGGAAGTAGGTGTTACCGGAAAGAAATTCAAGTCACTAAGACACTTTCTAATTTGGGTTTGCTTAAGGTAGATCAGCAGTATCAGCAGTGTCTACAAGGCTACTGGACACAAGCAGTATATTCCAATCAAAGGTTCTGGCTGTCCGTAGGGGGGCTGAGCTAATGCAGATGAAATCGGTATTCGGAAGAAGTATCGCCATTTACATCGATAGCCAGGCCGCACTTAAGGTGAAGGAATCAACAAACATTTATACATAATGCTCTAAGGATTATGCATTCAGAACCGGTTGAGGCTGTCAGGACACTGCGGTTTAGAGCAAAATAAAAATTGCCGCAGAGCTTGAGGTTGATGACAGCAAACCTACCCTCCGCACTAAGGGCAACTATCAAGGGAAAACCATTAGGTGGTCAAGTCTTGAAGGACACAGGGTATCTTAGGCTCTCTGGCTACTTTTTAACGGCAAAAGATCTGGTTAACATACACACTGTGATTGCGAGGCAATATCGCGTAGATCCAGAAAGTCGACGGCACGAACTTCAAATGAAAAAAAATTGATTGTTTCACCATGGAAATTTTGGTTTTTCTGCCCTTTGAATATAAAATTAACTGGTTCCCCTGGGATCGCGATGGGCTTGTTTTGCTTGCACGTGTTTTATGCCATCACAAAACCACACCTACCCACTTTATTAACCTAACCTAACCTAAGTCAGCTCAAACCGTAAAACCGACAAGTCATCGATGAATAAATGGCGGACGGGTTTGGCTTATAGATGTATTTTCCTGAATATTTTTTATATGATGCAATTTAAAAACTCATTTAAATAACTGAGAAAGTTTCGTATGACCAAATCGACCATTTTATTTCACATTGTATCTGCGAATATTTTTTTATTGTCTGTGATACAACATTCTTAACCCTAACGCCAGTAACAAATATTTGCATAACCAAACAATTTGTTTTTTTCATAAGTAAACTGAATTTTGGTAATTGGTGGTAAAATCTTAAAAACCAACGGATATTTCGAACAACAAATTATTTGTTTTGTTGGCTATATAAGCTCCGCTAATGCTTAATTAGGGGATTAGTTGATAATAACATAACATTAATTTAATTCATAGAGTTTAATTGCACAATGCTTAAAGTCGAAATGAAATTTGTTTAACTATGTAATTTTGAAATTTTATTCTTTTGAACTTAAAAAAAAACTTAAGTGCCCCGACTGTGTTATAAGAAACTTTCCCGCCAGGTGTGTATATAAGATGTGTTTTTGAAAAGCATCATATGAGCTTTAAGGGATATTTATTTAAATCACTTCGCCAGATTCTTAGATTTTAGGTTTCTATACAAATAACTTTATTCCACACATTATTCTTGGGCATGTGAAAAAAGGAAAAAGGCATAAGGAACTATAAAACAAAAATTTTCTCGAAAACTCGATCTCTTGATTTTTGTCTATTCTAATATTTAAAATTAACATTCAGTGTTCCAACTACAAAAAGACCCCAAATCGATACTTATTCAAAAACTGAGCAGCTGCACCTACAGACAGACCGACTCAGAATTTCGAGTCTTTTCTATAGCCATAATAGCATTAGCTTTCCTCATTAACCGTTTAAATTCAAAATTCCATCACGATTGCAATAACTTTCTCCTTAATATACTTAAGTTAAAAATATGCATCCCATGAACTTGCATGTAGTAAGAATTATTGCATTCTCATAAAAAACAGTTCTGTATGCTTTCTATTTCAAAACAAAACTGAGCAACATACATACATACATACACATATACAAAGTCGCGTCATATTTTCTCACACCCGTAAGGGAGAAGGTATATAGTAATTTATAAATATTATTTTACGAAAAACGTGTTAAGTAAATACATAAAGTCTGATAACTCCCTCGACATTGTTGCAGATAAATCCCTAGCATCTCTCGTTATAAATTTGTTATCTCACAGATAGATAAGAAGTCAGTCAGATTATCACACGGGCCCAAGAATAAATTATAAGCGCACAATACAAAATTTAGACTCACTTTTCAAAAAAGAGAAGAGCGTCATCTGTGGTGCCCTGGTAAATAATGCGGCCGGCATCCATAAGAATAATATGCGTAAACAATTCAAAGATATCTGATGTGGGTTGATGGATGGAACATATGACACTTTTCTTAAACCTTCCCCCTAGGTTGTCTTCAATCGTTGAACTGTCCATAGACGATAGAATTTCCATTTCAATGGATGAGCCGCGATTATCCTTGCTCACACTGTTGATGGACGAAGATGTTGAACTAGTACTATCACTTCGTTGATTTTTACAAAGTTGACGAAGAATTTTCACAATGGTATACGCACTAAAGCTATCCAGTCCAGTAGTTGGTTCATCACAAAACAGAAATGGTGGATCGGTTATAAGCTAAGTGATAGAAAGATTATTTATAATTTATTTAAAAAATGCGGTTAAATCCGTTCTACCTCTTCAGCCAAACTAAGCCGCTTTCGTTCACCGCCAGATAAATGTTTTATCATTGTATTGGCGGAATCTCTTAATCCAACGATTCGCAGAAGATCATTAACTCGCCGCAGTTTTTGTGCTTTGGTTGTCTTGCGATGCATTTTAAAATGAGACTAATATAGGAGAATAATAAAAAAACTCCATTCACCTTAAAACATTTATCCAATTACCATGAAGTACAAGTGCTCGAATGCAGTAAATGTACGCACGCTTATTTCGAATTGAGGGAGAAAGCTTGAGAGTCGCGTCATTTCCTTTCTATCTATCGCCACGCCGTTGAGTACAATGTCCCCTGTTAAGCTACCGCGCAAACGTTGGGAAATTGCAGCCAAAAGGGTAGTCTTTCCAGAACCACTACATCCGAGAATTGCCACTAAGTCACCCGTCTTCATGCTACCACTTACTTAAAGAAAATATATTTTTTTTTTAATTGAAGCAAAGGTTGGGGTTATATTATTCGCACCATTGTTGAGAATATTGATCTCTTCTTTCTTCTGACAAGATTGCCAAAACTTGTAGTTATTCTCCTCGTAAGCTGGAACCGAGTAATTAATACCCTTCCACTCCAGGCACAAGTCAGGAATTGATTCCATTTAATTTTTATATATTTTTTATTCCATTTACACGAAGCACAACCAGAAACACAATTATACACCTAATCACTGTCAAATCTACAAGAGCAATGAGAGATTCGTCTTATCCCGAATGAGATCGCTTATCACACAAAATAGAAATCTTATCTTAAATGCTTTGTACAGACACAGGTACGGTGAACAATATGCATAGTTACAAAAATTAACTGAAAATAAATTATCACAAAGAAAGCCCGTAACCAAGAGGTGTCACGATGAAGTCTACTCCGATTGTGAACACTCCATCCCCATCGACCTACCGGTAAGCTTCCAGTAAAGTAACACTATGGAAAAATTACCTTTCTATCAAATATCAGTATTGCTTCAATGGACTTGGGGTGGCTTCTTCTAAGTATGTGGATAGACCAGATGGCGGTAATGCATGCGGTATAAGGTTTGTGGTAACAAACACAACATAGTGATTTATTTTCTCCGCTAACTAAGCCTACACTAGAGGCATGCAGTTATAATTATAAGATGAAAAGTGGTTTCAATTGGACGTGATCAATTTATCAGCAACCGAAAAGTTTACAGATAAAAGTAAGTTTACCTTAAAATATTCTAAAAATTTAACTTTTAGAAGCGATAATAGAGTATAATACGAAGAGCAAGATGTATTCCCCGACCACTGCTCTTTTCTCTTTAACCATCTTTCCTTGTAAATGAAAAACTGTATTTGTCCAACCCTTAATTTAAGGCGGACCATCGTCTTCCAGGCCCAGGTTCAAATCCGCCCTGTAATAGCTAATTAGTTTGTATTCGCAAATTTTCATGAGAAGCATAATGTTGGTAGAAGCTCGGCTTTATGCCATAATTTTTAATGACTTTTTTGGCGTGGATTAAACTGACTAGTAACATTGTCCTTCAAGTTGTAGCTTACCGAAGGAGGTCTAAACCGATTTAGAAATATATATGTAATTTTTTAAAATGCTATGGCTTTTGGCCATTTCAGAAAGATAAATCAATTTTTTTTAACTATAATTGGGCGTAGTCCATCAAATTAACATTAAAATGTGAAAATTCTAAGCGCCTCATCTGTCGTTAATGTCCATCGATTCGTTAGTTCTAAACTTGTCATCCAAATATTACATTCAGAAATTTCTGGATGCGTTTCATAAAACTTTTTGGAACTAAGCACAACCCTGCTAGTCATATAAGATTACTACCAAGATCTGGCGAAAAGATTCAGAGGTTTGTAATTAGACATGATTAGGAGGGTCCAGTCAGAAAACGTTAAGAAGGTTTAGGTTAGGTTGTTACAGTCTTGATGTAAACATGCCAAAAAAAGTAATTTTTTTTATCTTAGATGGTAGATCTACCCAATTGGTCTACTTCCCGAGAGCTTTGGTCAAGAAACATCCTCAGGTTATCAGACCAGGCGAGCCTAGGAGGCTGAAAACTTCATATTTATTATTATTATTTAACAAACTTAACAGCATAATTAGCAAGTAACTACTTACAAAAGTATACTACACTTTTTTTTATTGACAACCATAAATTGCATTAGCGCACGTGGTTTTACATTTTGCAGATAAATATCTATATCAATTAAATTAATCAATTTAAGAGTGTAAAATCTAGATTTCTATAGTCCTATCGAATATCACTCACATAGCCAAGGCTGAAGTCTATGAATAGAAAAAAAAAAACCACAGCAAAAACAAAATGTGTTGCTTCAGCAATCAAGGCGATGAGTCGAAACTCCTGCTTTACTCCAAATACGGAAATGGAGCTGCTGAATTGTTTCTTTTTGGATTTCCCATCTTTTTAGTCTTTTTCTTTACAACATTTATTCGATTCTTTGTGCGGCATCTTTCATTTAACAGGTAAATACGTGTCCAACAGCTAGTGTATATTGTGTGGATGATATACCAAATGCCTCTAAGTGCATTGTAGAAAAGAACATTGGCAATTTGTGCAAAAGAAAGAAAACTGGAGCCAAGGAAAAGAGCAAGTGTTCCTCCAAACGATACTGAAAAAGACTAAACGATATTTTATGGCGAAATAACTGATTCAATTCAAGATACCCAGGAGATCCTCAAAACTGAAGAGCACATCCCTTCGCATTCGAACTTTAGGTGGATTTACCTCCCATCGGAAGGTTGCAGTTAGTCCGGCTTTATTTGTGTCCCTTTTACCCCTAAAAAAAACGATCAAATTTATGTATATTGAAGAAATTGTGAACTTTAAAAACTCACCATGATCGGCGTTTTATAGATTGAAGCGTGTACTCTTCTTTAGTGCATGTACTAGGGCAATTGCAGATGTGTAGTGCCCATACAGGCCACTTAAAGTCTAGCAGACACTCAAACCCTGCTGGGTTACAGCTTGGACCTTCTAGCATATATTCAAAAAAAAAAAAATACAGGTACTATATATTCATTTCTAAAAACCAAGCTTCAAGAGTCTTACCGACGTTTGTGTAAAAGAATGGTACACAGTTACACATTTCCAATGCCATTACGGCTCTACATCGGGCTAGACACATGGTTTTTGTATAGATCTTAAAATGGCGTTAAGCATAGATCAAATAGTATTTGAAATTGGGTTTGGCTTACAGGCAATTGGGAGGTTTCCTCGTCGCTGAAAACACACTTTCTCTGCCTAGGCGTTAATTCACGGAGTTTCTCACTCGCACTAAAAGTTTAAGAGGAAATATAGGTCCCTTGTACGGCAATGCAAAACAAACTTACACAGTTTCCAAAACCTTGTAGGACGCAAGCACTTCATTGGATTTGCGCAAGACAATTAAATTTTCGTCACCGGCTGATATTTCATTAGCTGAATGAATATCGACCTTGAAGAGGAAGGTATAAGTAAGGTCTATGTACCAAAGGCCGGGACTAATTAAAGACAAACAACGCACACAAAATGGACATATTTCTTCTACAAACAAAATAATGACACAACGATAAGCATTGAGGTTTTAAACACTTGAAGAAACCCTTCAAGGTAAGCATAAATGTACTCACTGTTGCTGTACTCTCATAAATGTCCATTTTGATGTAGCACTGCTGCTTTCCATATTCACAAACCAAGGGTACATCAATGTCTCCAGAATCGTCTCCTCTATTCAAAATCTAACAAAGTAAGTATACATATGCGATACGAAAAAATTACTCGTAACAAACCCATCATTCGTTCTGTCCACCAAAGTTGAAAGCGGTGAATTAATCACGTAACAGCGCCCTCTCTCCGTCATCACTGAATTTACACTAATCTTAGACCACGGAGCAAAACTTACCAAAACCTGTTGATATGATCGATAAACTGCAGTAAGAGCTTCATTTAGGTCTACATCCTCAAAACGTTCATCTTCGGCAAAGCGGGCCAAGTCCACATAATCAGCAGCTGTGGCATTCACAATGGCATACAAAAACTCCATAAAGTAGAAATACTCCTGATCGTTTATAGAGATGTTCCACTTTAACTCAATATATTCATTGGCTTTGTGCGTGTCTAAATTGTCATTGTAGCACAGAGTTACCGCCGGCATTGTTCCTCTCCAGCCACGGTAATCGCGATCCAATGAAACCACCGTTGGTGATTCGTAGTAACGTCGAATTTGCCTCGAGCTCAGAAGGTATGCCGTGTATATGCCCAAAACAATCAGAGATAGCCATAGTATTCTTCAAAGAACAAAAACAAAACAGAGATAACCTTGATCTTGATCTGACTTCAAGTCTCTTACCTTTCGGTCCAATGAAGCGTCCGATTAGCCATCAGTTTAATGGCCAATATACCAGTTGAGTCGCCGATTTCTTCTAAAATAGTGCGACCTTTTGCACTGGAACAGTTCCAAACGAACCTCAACACCAACCAAATGCGAAGGGCAGCTATTCTAAGCGATTTTAAAATAATGCGACCCTTTGCAATGGAACAGTTCCAAACGTACCTTAACCTCGACCAAGTGGTAAGGACAGCTGTTTTAAGGGCTCCTCTTAGTGAAAGCTCCATAACGAATGAAATAAAACCCAGTCGAAGCTAAATATCATAACTCTAACTGTGCTATATGTATATTTCCTTTAATCGGATTCCATTAAGATGACGAATGTGATTGTGCTCTCTTCCATTTTGGGACGGACAATTGAAGTCACATTATGGATACAAAAAGTAAAGTTAATTGTACAATACATATTGAGATGGACGGTTTGGGTGATTTGGTGCGGGTTTATTGTTTCGGCATGGGCTTTGTGTGCCAGCGGATTTCTCGCATTTCCCATTGTCTCGAGCTAATGGATTTGGTGAATCCATTTTTGCTGCCGTGTGTGGGAGTTCGTTATTCTCATTGATCGAACGGTGTAGATTATTTAATTTCAAAGTATTGTTAGTAATGATGAAGTCCAAGTGAGGTTCATTAGAATGGTTGGCATTCGATGATTTTTGTGCGGTCAAGGTAGGTGAATTTATGTGCAAGTGACACCTATTCAAATATTATTTCAAAGCTAAAGATGCGATGGTAAAAATTTAGTTCGTTGTGGCGAAGGAATTGCTGTGGATGTTGGTAAGCGCTTCAAATGTTACATCGTATTGAATCAGGAAAATTACCAAAACTGAACTGTTTTCCAGCAGCTTTAAGTGAAATGAGGATTGATAAATTGTTGATTTAAGTATGGGTTAAATATTAGCTCACCGCTTTTACGAAGGACATATTCAGTTCAAGAAAACCACAAAGTTCTGGTATCCACGATCAGCTGGAGAAGGAATCTACGAACCTAAGGAATTATTTTTTGTATGTTATTTCGTTAACACAATTTTTCGATTATTATTTTTTAATAATTTTGCAGCAAGTAGTTGTAATGTTTGTTAGATGGTGCAAAATTTCATTGACCTACTTTTAATAATATTTTTAATTTTTTTGTTAAAGAAAGCGAGTGTATGTTCTCCAGATGGACATATATATAGGGTCCGCCAAATAACTTTTTTTTTTTTGAAGCAGGGCGCAAAACATCGAGTGTAGTTTCGGCTGTGTGGCACGTAGCGCCGTCCTGTTGAAACCAAATGCTGCCAATATCCTCCTCTTCAATTTTTGTGAACAAAAATTCGTTCAACATGGCCCGATAACGATCGCCATTGACTGTAACGGCCACTCCTTGCTCATTCAATTTTTTTAAATTCATTTTTTATTATTTTCAAAAGATCTTACATACTAGACAAAAATGATTAAATCTAACTTAAAATTAACAGGATACTTATTCTAGGTTACTGGTCCTCATGCGGACGCTCTAAACTTAACTATATCACTTATTACTATTACCTTTCGGCCTAAATTATTAATACTTTTTACTTCGTCACTATGGTTTTTGCCAGAAAATTTTTAAAAACTGGCAAACTTTATATTTATTTTTTTCTTAAAATACTTAAAACTACTATCTAAAGCTATACATAGAGTCAAAAAACAAAAAAACAAACAAACAACTAAAAACTTAAAACTAATTATACAAAAAACTATTACTAATTATAATCGGGGGTGATTATAATTAACAACACCGTTAGCAGCACCCAGCAGCCGCCAACAAAGCACACATGCGCCACTGAGAGCCGACTGACACCAAAATGCATCGGTCGACTCTCAAGAACACCACACCTTGCAGCCGACATGCCCAGTACGGCAAACCTACGTAAAACTTAAATCTACTTAAAACTAAGAGGAGTTACCTTAAGGTAACGCACCGACCTGGAAAGGCATTCCTACCTCTTCCAATATTTCCTCCGCAAGCCACCAATATTCGGTGAATTGCATGTCCGTATCAATATGATCCCTCCCCCTATCGCGGTACTAAACAGAAGGAGCTCGGGAGCATTAGCGACGTCCCCGTCGTAGTTGAGCCGCTTATCAGTCGCTCTGCGGTGGCAGTGGTATAGTACCGGGATACCATCCCTCGTCTGTACCAGCCCTTTTTTATCAATATGGAGAAAAGCCTCTGGTGGAACAAAGCCAGATCGGAGCGTTCTCTCCATGTGTGCTTCATTGGGGTAGTATGCCCCGAAGATCAGGCTATTATCGTTGGTCATCGCCCTCGCAACGTGCCTTCGAGTCACCTTAATGAGGAAATTGTCAATCCTATTCAAGTGAGCCCCATCATATAATGCCGTGTTGGGATAATATTTTATGTACTCAGATTCAGGTGTTCGGAACAACCCGAGACATGTCCTAAGACATTGTCTCTCGAAAACCCGAATCCTTTCCATATACGATGGCGCTATATTGAACCACAATGGACAGCCATAAGCGATGATGGGCCTTATTAGGGCCAAGTAGCATATGACCTTAACTCTAGAAGCAAGTTGACTGCTATGAAACAGTCTTCTTGTCAGAGCAAAAGCCTTCTTAGCACTCCTTGCTCATTTTCGAAGAAAAATGGCCCAATTATGCCTCTGGACCAAAATCCGCACCAAACAGTGACTCGTTTTAGCTATATCGGCTTTTCAATGTATGCGTGCGGGTTTTCTGTGCCCCAAATGTGACAATTTTGCTTGTTTACATACCCGCTAAGATCAAAATGAGCTTCATCTGAAAAGATGATTTTTTTTGACAAAATCGGCATCTTCTCTATGTCGCAATATTTCCCAGCGTTGTTCAAGCGTATACACAACCATATTCGTTCACAGCCATATTCGGAAGGATAAAACTAATTATCTGTCAAATCAGACATGAGCTAAGTGTTACCATTCGCGCAATAAGCACTAGTTGAAAAATAAAACGTTAGATGGCGGACCCTATATAAAAATGTGTCCCTACACTGTGCAATATGCGTTATATGTTGGCTTTTTTTTCAACAGAATTAAGGGTTTTACTACGTCCTAAAAATGGGCCCATTTTTTTTCACAAAATTATAGAAAAATAGAAAATTTTCATGCGAAAATATTTAGACTTTATTCTTTTTCATATTTCATCTATATAATGGTTTCATCACGCCCCTTTTTTGAGCGTTTTCGAAGAATATATGAACTATTTATATTGTTGAATGAATTTATTTGAAAATAAAGAAAGTCGATGAATTTACGTGTGTCCTTAGTTCGTTCCTGCAAATCAGGATGCTATATCTATGTATGGATATCCGCTAAGGATCAGTTTGAATTTGTTGGCCACATTTTTTTTATTGTCAATTGCTGTATTGCTTTGTACAATTTCTTTATTTCTTATCAACCGAGTGTTCACTACTTATGAATAGAAATTATATTCGCAGCAAGTCCTTTTTCAATTGATAGGAATCGAACTGCTGGGACTTCTGCGAAATAATTAATAAGAGAGTAGCAGCTTCCCAACCATTGTATTCGCAAACTTTTATTCTTGCACACAATTCTATAGCAACTTGCACCAGTGTACAGTTAATATTGTGCATTTAAAAAGGAAATATATAGGAAAGGAAATGAAAATTAATTAAAACTTGAATAAAAAATTTAATCACTACATCAATTAACCGAAATTCGATTTAGCCGAATCTGTTTTTGTGGTCAAACCTGCGAATCCTACGGTCTGACTAGTAGAGATGTAGTAAAAGTGGTAATGCTTTGATCCCTGATTCCTGATCATGACATCGTCGGATTAGAAAGAAGAAAAAACAGCTGCTCGGATAAACAGAATCAGCAATGTTTTCAATAAGTGGTCATTATTATCTCGAATGTGACTGAGACATAAGTATTTTCATTTAAAAAAAAAGTACGCAAGGATTTAGGAAATTGCTTCAAAATTAGAGTGAATTTTTATCGCACTTTTATGGAAAACTCATCCCTCCAGAAAACATAAATTTTGTCATGAGGAAGACAAAACGTGTTACACAAACAACATACATATGACAACAAAGTTGCTGAAGACACTGTACAATAATCGAATCCCTATAGAGAGGTCGATATGAATGGGTTTACAATACCTCACCATTTTATAGTTTTTAATTTCCTTTTTAATTTTGCGTTTCAGTAAAATTAGTGGGAACATTTAGTTCGGCATTCTTCTCGAATTCGATGGGAGTGGACTAAGATCGCTTTTCCCTCTCGACCTATCCATATATTGGAAACTGGAAACTGATTGAGCTAAGATTTAAGTCCTCAAGCTAAATTTACCCCGTGTTGTTGCTGGTGATGATTTTTTTTTTCACCACATCCCTGGTTAATCGAACCTAGCGTACATATTCACTTTTCTACTTGTTTGAGAAGAAACAATTTTTTTTAGATATAAAATACATACCGTTATTTCCATATCTGCATTATGCGGTTCAATGTCAGCCATCAACATGGTTAAACTGTCTCTCAAAAATTCAAAATTTAAATCGTTCATATTGGATCAAACAAGTTAAAACTCACCTCGATGTTAATTAAATAATTATGGTACAAAATTGAAAACATCTTTCCAACATGCATTGCAATCCACAAAACAGAATACATTGTTGTTGGTATATTGATTTCCCTTCTCTGATCCACATATTTATAGATTAAAAATATATTGATAAAAGAGCTAAAGTAAACCGTTAGTATAGAGATGGCAAATATCGAATTCACTTTCTTCGTGAGTATCTCCAAGCTGGATAGAATCTTACGCAAACGATTGACTATCCTCCTTGGGCTTAAAAACATCCTTTTTGTAATGCAATTGATATTCCAGCAAAGCCTTAACTAGCGATTTATACCTTAGGTAGATTCCGTACAGCAATCCATAGTACTGAGTCATTGACATGCTAATTATTAAATTTGGAGCAACGTACACCATCATGGTGCGAATAAAGTTAAGAGCTTCAGCTCCACTATGAAAGTAGTCTACAGAGGCAGTGGCTAGAGTATAAACAACCAATAACCAAAGGTGCGCAAGGAATCCTTTTTCTGTAGCAAGCTGCCATAATGGCAAATACATGCAGCAAGAACACTAAATACTCGCTAAAGTATAGTGGCTTTTGGATGGTTGGCAGGCATACGTTAAGTGTTGCAAACTCTATTAAAACGTTTGTAGATATGCAGAGGTAGACCATACCAAGTGTAAAGTGTTGATAAGATAATACGTTGTAGGTGCTTGGAGAGGTTCGAAGAGATGAACACCCGCTGGTGCTGTACAGAAAAACAGAGAAATAATAAGGAACGGCTTAAGTGCTTCGTATAGCTTCAGCTCAAGCTTAACGGCTGTGGATGTTGCTGGGTAAAAGGTCTTCTTTGAGGTGTCCATTTCAAAAACTGATACCTTCTTCGTATTTGTTCCGTGTTGATTAATTTTGATTAATTCCAAGTTGACATTGACAAATTGACAAGGTATCAGTTGACAGTAATTTGAGACATTGAAGTGGGGTGGTTACGACGCGCGAGACATTAGTGACGGCTCGTTCAGTGAAACTAATCTCACCGAGGTCAATTTGTATCAGAAAAATGACGTAAATCGATAGTGCACTCATAACCTGGAAAAAGAGGTTAAAGTCCTTATAGGACTTTTTATCTTTACCCCTCCGAAAAACGCCATATCCAGTTCAATCATTCCACAAGCCACTGGAACGCTCTTCTTCACCACCAATTGTAGTAAAAATTTGCAAACAGCATCTTCAGTTAGGGTATCTTCTGCATCAATGCCACTTAGAATGGTTCCAGTTCTGCCTTTCTACAAGAAAATTCAAGTAACTTTTAGCCGATTCCCATTTAACAAGTCTCGCCCACCTCGTTCAACAGATGTCGATTCACGTTCAAAAGAAAAGTAAACTTAAAAGTGTGCAAGATAATCGCTAACAACGCATTCAACAAAACTGCCCATTTGAATGGCTGCACACTGCTCGTATCGAATACCTTATACAGTCCGAAAATTTGAACACTCAGAGTGGTAATAGATACAAAAAAGCTGGCAGTGATGGTCAATCCGAACACACTGTTGAAATCCGCAACAAGGATATCCAACTGAGCGAACGTGCATTCCAGATCAGTCAGCACAGCTCTAGAATTCCATCCCGACTTACTCCGACTGGTCCAAACTTCCGCCAGAAGAAGTGCATCTTCTGATTGCTCAACTTCTTCAAAACAGTGTTAAGCTCCTGATATCGGAACATAGTAAAATTAACGAGGACCCAATATTGTCCTAGAACTAGACTGATAGATATATTCGGCAAAACGTATACTGTGCTACTTCGGAGAAAATGGTGATAGTTGTTGAAATAGAAAAGAAGCATTGGAATATTTGAGCTATAGAAAAGTAATTCAATTTTTCATTCACTAATGAGGTGTCAGGGTATGATTTATGAAATCGTCTGAATTAAGTTCTCATTATTATTCGTTGTTCAGATCGAATCAACAAATTATATTTCAGTTTAATCCATTTACTAAAGGCAAATAATGACTCTGAGAAAGACTTTTCTTCAATTATCTCTTCGTGGAAAACAAACATTTTAAGAGTACATAGTAGAAGAATGTAGCCGCACTGGACATTCTTCTTTGAAAAATTGAGTTACTGTTCTGGAATATGAGTATTTTTATAATATCATTTCATTCATATCATTTCAATATCATTTTAAAATCTAAAATAGGTTTGAGAACTAAACATTTGTAAAGAACCAACCAAATTCCTGTTCTAGTCCATAGATGGAACTGAATCTATGACAATTTAACTTATGCACACGCTTTCGACAATTGGAGTACAATCTTTATTTCTCACATTGCTTACAACAAAAGCTTTATATGAATAAGATGTTGATCAGAATAGTTAAAAAAGTTCAGTGTAAAACAAAACAGATTAAACTCGATTGACTAAAAATTGACACAAACACAAAGATTACTAAATAAATATTTAAGCGTTTCCACCAACGAAAAACTAGTGGAAACTAGAACCGCGCTCAGGCTGTTAAATTTGCTGGTTGTCAAATTGATTCTTCTCCCTGGTGAGTGCTTTGACAACTTGATTATTTATTTTTTAATCTTTTGTTTACCAGATTGAAATTAGTGTGATAAATCTCAAGATTTAAAGAAGATTTAGGATAGTTCAATTTTATTATTGCCCGATGGAACGTAGCCAAACTAAAGTAGAATTGAATTCCTAATATTTCAGTTTCAATTTCATAAAACGAATGTGCTATTGTGAATGATTGAGGGCATCCGAAAGTACATTTTCCCGAACACACTCCGTCATAAAACCATATGTTATGCAATTCGAGTATCGCTCTGAAAGCTGTCAAAATATTACTAACCTTATGCACTGCATTTCTTTTTAAAAAAATTGCAAAATTCGTAATTTTATTTTATAAAACTGCACAAATATGCAGAAGCAAAAGGTACCAAACAAATTCTTTGGCTTCTTCGTAACTCCCTTTGGCCGCAAAGTAGTTGCCTTCGCCGCAGGAACAACAGCAATTGGTCTGTTTGTTGGCAACTTTTTGCCGCATACATTGTACTTGAAAAATTACCAAGATTTCGTCCAGTGTTACAAGTAAGTGCATGGTTCTGATAAAATTTTGAATGAAAGTGGTTTTATTAAGATCTCTTTAGAGATGGAATTATTCGCCCGGTGCCAGAAGAGGTCAACAAAAGATTCGAGAAAGCGCTAGACATTCTCAATGTCCCACAGTACGAGCGCAAAGTTATCAAGCCTTTCACTGTTTATGGGTTTGATCTGTTCCTTGCCGGTAAGTACAGAATCCACAAAAAGCATGAATGAAGAGTCCTTCAAGTTCGACTTTAGGTTCCACAAAAAGCAAATATGGTGGTGTCATTGGAATCCCAACAAACTACTCATATAAGTCGACCAGTGAGATAAACCGTGGTGAAATTCTCTTCCGCAATGAGCCCATCAAATGGGGCTCGACAAGTGGAGAATTACTTCAGGAAGCTATCGTCTTAGATGAAGACGAGCAGGTTTTTGGCATTTGCAAGAGCATTCTGCAGCTTCAGACGAACCGAGTTATTCTTAACTCGATCTTTCCGAGTTTATCTTTCTTCTGCGTGTACACAGTTGGAAGCTACCTTAATTTGAAGCTGTTTTTGTTCGCAAAACCGTTAGGTGTAAGTAAACTAGTAAATCGCATAAACCGCAATAGTAAAACTGTATATTTCCCCAGCTCCGTTTGCTAATGTACGGCATTCTTGGGCTCTTTGGCGTGGGCACTTGGTCATTCATGAAGGACTACAATCAGGTGCTTTACGATACGGATATTGACAAGAAACTGTGTGCGCTGGGACCGGAATATGTCGATGCAGGCAGGCGATTCTACGACAAACTGCTTAAGAAGAACATAGCATTGCGGGCTCTGATTGGTGACGACACCTACACGGCCAAGGGTAACGAAAACTTCTTCCTCCGGCAGAAGAAACTGCCGCTGACCGTTCACAAAGCCTTCTTCGAGGAGCAATTGAAAACGCTAAAAGGAGAAACAGAAGAGGCAGCCTTGGCGCAATGATTTCGTTAGTCTTAAGTCTTTTATTAAGAGTAAAATAAAAATGTTAATATGTTAAATGTTGTGGAATCACTTTCTTAGGCTTTTCCGAGGGGAATGATGAAGCTAATGTAATCAGCAAAGGCACCCCACTCCGCACGCTTTGATTGAAATATCGAAATCCAAGTGATGAGAGCCATCAGCCAGATGGCTGCTCCCAAAGCTGAGTAAATTACATCTGAAGTAGGAGTTATGTTTTAAATAAAGTATAAAATTGTGGATCGATAAATATGGACATACATCTCTTGATTTCGGCTTGCTCCTTGTATGGTGGTCTGCGGAATGCCTCTGTGAAGAACCAACAGCAGTTTATTGCCCAAACAAAGGGAAGTAAAGCGAAACCAGCTGCAATAGAGTGTTTCATTAAGAAAGTCGAAGAAATATTGTTATTTAGTTTACCTTTGAAATACCATTTGCACAAGTACAATTTCCTCTCTGGTGGCACTTTGGATATGTCCATTTTTATTGTTTAATGTGAATAAATACGAGAAAAAACTATAAGTTTACTCCCCGTCGATGATTAGTCAACAAATTTATAAAAACAGATTTTAGTTTGACAATTGACGGACGGTGGTGTAGACTCTCGGAACTAAAATGTAACAAATCATTTTAAATTTAATATTGACAATTGTACTAGTTGGCCTGGGATTACTGATGGCAGGAAAGAGTACCAAAGTAGAGCAGTACCCGTTGAACCTGTTTCGTAAGTTAAATATTTAAAAAAAATCAGTCTAATAGTTGAGAATTTTGGAAAATTTCTACCTTTTTATCATATTTTAACAAACATTTAGATAACAGAACAAGCAAAATAGATTTCAGCACAGTCAGCATCGTCGACATTAAATGGACTGCATTACCCACCCAGCATATATTGGAGCATACTTCTTGCAGTTCTGGTTTATGTACTGGCTAAACACAATTCGTGGTAATAGTTAAAACTTTAATATTATTGCATATTCTTCGGTGCTAGGATGAAAACTTAAAAGTCTTATTGTGGACAACTATTTCTAAAGTTAGTTTTGTTAATTAAATGTACCATTGCATATTAATAGGCATTCTTCTAGTAATGTCAAGTGAATCTATTGCGCACTAATTATTCACTGTTCAGTTTTTTTTTCTATTGCTAGGGTTAGTGGTGCTCTGCGTTTGTGATCACAAAAAAATAGTTTTTAAATAAAATATAATTGATAAATAATGTTCTTTGTATTCCGTATGTGTTTTTAGTTATGTTTTAAATAGTTTAATTACTCGCGCGGCGATATTTTCCCTTAATTTGATATATTTTCAAGTTCGCCGTAGATATCAATAAAATCCGTTGACCCGTTATTTTTTCTTTGCATTCGCGAGTTCGTTCAAAAAGTGCAGTCTTTTGTTGGTTGCTTGTGACTGGTAAGAATATTTTGTATTTTTTTATTTCAATTGATTGGTTTTTTGCGCTGTACTGGGATTTTTTCTTTATAATTGTAATGGTGACACTTTATTTTAATGGTAAAAACTCTTTTGCATTCATCAAAATTGAAAACACGTGCAGACAATCAATTGTCTGGGTTGTTGCATTTGTGTGTGATCCAGGAGATTTAAGGCCTATCTCTGGTTAGTTTTGTTAATCAAATGTACCATTGCATATTATTAGGCATTCTGCTAGTAATGTCAAGTGAATCTATTGTGAACTTATATTCACTGTTCAGTTTTTTTTTCTGTTGCTCGTGTTAGTAGTGCTCTGCGTTTGTGATCATAAAAAAATAGTTTTTAAATAAAATATAATTGATTAATAATGTTCTTTGTATTCCGTATGTGTTTTTAGTTATGTTTTAAATAGTTTAATTACTCGCGCGGCGATATTTTCCCTTAATTTGATATATTTTCAAGTTCGCCGTAGATATCAATAAAATCCGTTGACCCTTTATTTTTTCTTTGCATTCGCGAGTTCGTTCAAAAAGTGCAGTCTTTTGTTGGTTGGTTGTGACTGGTAAGAATATTTTGTATTATTTTATTTCACTTGATTGGTTTTTGCGCTGTACTAGGATTTTTTCTTTATAATTGTAATGGTGACACTTTATTTATTAAGGTTCATTTCATTAACTCTTTAGGATTTTTGCTTTATTCCTTCAAACTGCTGATTTAATTTCTTTTGAAAAATCGGTGTCCTTCTTTTGCATTCATCAAAATGGAAAACACTGAAGCCAATCAATTGTCTGGGTGTCTGGTTGTCTGTTAACTGAAAGCTTCCTCGGATTTTGGAACTTATAATATGTTTTATGCTTGCTTCTTGAAAAAAACGAACAAATTTGGAAGCAAACATTTATAAAAAATTAAGAAAGAGGTTAACAATGCCGCTTCCGTATTCTCTTGAGTATGTGTGCGCTTTACCCCTTGATTTTTGAAGTGTATTAAATCGAATTCTAACGTTGATTGTTTTTTGGATCGCTGGCGATTCTGAGGCGAGCATACGACATCTATCAGCAAACAAAGAAAGCAGCTAATTTTACATTTTATATTTAAAATGTAAAATGGAAAAAAACCCTTCGCGTACTTATTTGACAACGCAAATAAGATATAAATCAACTTTAGCAAGAATTTATACAAACTTGATTGCGTACTGAAAATGTGGTAAACGTCAAAGATAGGTACTTTTCGCAGAACTTCGACTGGGAAGAAAATGACGACTGTCAAATTGTGATTGATTGTGACAAGCAAATATTGAACTTTTTATTGAAATCAGAGAACCCCCCTCGTTTTCGAATATCTGACACTATTCATTTTTCTTCGATCAAAAATATGCAAAGAGTTTATTATTACACCAATCTGAGCTTTATGGAACAGAAAGTGACAGACTGTCAAACATTTTGAGGCCTAGATTTCGCCTAAGGAACACGAAATCTGTATTCTAACTTTAATTTTGTATTTACCTTGTTTATATAAGCCCACCCAGGATTGTGGAAAATCGGTGGGTAACTGATTTACACGGAGGGAGATGCTCCGTGTATAAATTGCAGAATAATTGCTAACAGCGCTGCTCCAAGTTGCGCTTGAATAGGCGTCCGTTCTGCGAAAAACATGCCTTAGGCAGCGTCTCCATTTGCAAGAAAACTTCAGTCTGTCCGACAGTGACTTGCAAGTGGAATCTGCTAATCAAGTTCGATGCGACAGTTGTTGCATTACTTCTTGCGAGTATTTGCGAGTGCAATTAATTGCAGGTTTATACAGTTTTGAATTGACTCGCGACAGTTCTTGCTGCTTATCGAAATAGTTTCGTATATATTGCGCTCGCGGCTGGTTGACTTTTTTGCTTAAAACCTATCCTAAGGGTATATTAATTTTGACACATAGTTTTTAAAAGCCCTTAATATTCGTCGTAGACCCCTAAAAGTATATATATTTATGATCAGGACCAAATCCTAAGACTAAGCAATGTCCGTCCGTCCGTCCGTCCGTAGGAAATTTTTAGGCCTTTAAATTAAATATGTTTTAAAGCTAATAAGTTATAGAGATAGAGTGTTACAACCTGTACAAGATATGTAGGCAATGCCCGCCTTCACAAGTTTGTCATATAGCTTTTTTTCACGCCTACTTTTTGTGAGCGTTTTTCACTAAAATGCTGTTTTCCTCGAAAATTTTCATAGAAACCGAAAAAAAAGTTAAACAAGATATTTAGACAATATTATTTCCAATACATCGCCCATACCAAGTTTTTGACCACGCCCACTTTTTCCAAAATATTTTTTCTTTATAAATTTCATAGAATGAAATAAAATGCTATCCATCATCTTCTTAATGCTTTTTTCTTTGGGCCTTATGTTTTAACATAAAATTTCCGATTTCGGATTAGTGGCGGAATTCCAAAAAAAACCTCGTGGCTTAAAAATTAAAGTAACCCTTGATTGTAATTCTGCAATAAAATTCACATTGAATCTGAAAGTGGATGAAGAGGCTCTCCCTGAAATTACGTCGAAAAAATAAAGCCCAAAAATCTCCATACAAAGTTTTGGCATTTTTTCCTGAGAAAAATCACCCACAAATTTTGGCACAATATTTTTGCCAACCAGGTACTGTTTGCTTTGCTGTGTACGCAGCTATATATGAATGCTCCTTGAATTTACGCAAACAAATTAAAATGGAATAAAGCTTAAAACCTTCCAGGGAAAAAAAACTTTTTGGTATTTTTTTCAAATTGAAAAACCCCAAAAAGTTTTATCTCACAAGAACCCTATTGGTGCAGGTAATTTATTCTACAACGAGTTTTGGGCTCAATTTCCATACCAAATTTGGGTATTTTTTCTAAAATTTTGGCGTATTGGGTTTTTAATTTTTGGGTTTTTTCCAAAAATATTAAGCCGAAATTATTTTAGTCTTTTCCCAAAACACTTTTTGGCGTAATATTATTTCAGGGAGTCGAATGAAGAACCTACATGCGATGACGAAAGTATTACAGCAATGTAAGATTTTCATTTGGGACGAGTGCTCAATGGCTCACAAATGCGCATTGGAAGCCTTGAATCGCACGTTGAAAGGTTTACGAAAAATTATAAACGAGGTTTCGGTGGCGCAATGATTTAGCTGTCAGGTAATTTTCGTCAAACGCTGCCTATCATTCCAAGATCAACTCTGGCAGATGAATTGAACACTTGCCTGAAGTCTTGGTGGGCTTTATGGCTATACATGAAGAAATTGGAATTGAAAACGGGCATGTATGTATGTAAGTTGCCTTACGAAACTACCAGTTCGGTGCAGTGTTCTGCAGACATTTTTTGGCGATGGGCAATGGCGTGATTCCATTCGACTTAGTCGACGTTTTGTCGAATATCGTCAGAACTTTGTTGACCATTATTGGCCTAGTGCAAAGAAAATGAGCAGGCGGATGAGCTTGCAACAATAGGAGGGCTGCTCAACAGTAGTGAGGTTGCTGACATAAAACCTCACCTCTGCATAATAAAGAGTTCGATTGAGGGAATAACCCTAAGGACTACCAACCTAAGGTGGTCAAGTCTTGAGGGACACGCGCTGTCAAAAGCTCAATGGCCAAGACTGTAAGACGCCCAGGAAGTATATAAAAATTAGCAGGGATAAGCTAAGAATACTAGTAGGAGACCTGACAGGGCATTGCCTCTTGCGAAAATATGCAAAAAGGCTCGGGCTGTCAGATACAGACATCTGCAGATTCTGTGGCGATCTTCAGGCTGTTGAGGATATACCGCACATATGGTGTGAATGCGAGACAATTTCGCGTAGTCGTAGGAAATTTTTAGGGAAAGGCTTCGTCGAAGCTTTGGAGGAAATAGACGGTACAAACTTCAAAGGCCTTTCTGGCTTTTGTATGGTAATTGGTGTGTTTTAGGAAATATGTTTTAAAAAAACAAAAAAATTCAGCTGGTTCCCCCGGGTTCGCGAAGGGCCCACCTCTGTGCCTAGTGTTGTGTGATTGTTTTACATCACACCCGTGTTTTAACCTAACCTTGGCCTAGTGCACGATTTTGGCTGCGAAAAACAAGGACGTTGATTGTTTGAATTTCGTCATTCAAAATCTGTCAACTTTGGCCAGCGGTCCGTAGTTTGGAGACCCTTATATTAGACCGTTATATTATTACTTGGCCCAACTCTATAACCAAACATAGTCCTTTGAGCCTTTCCTGTTAAAATCCATCTCTAATAAACCATTGGTGTGCTAGTTTTATTAAAAATTGTAAAGCTAACAAAATAATGAAAAACCGTAATAGCTGTCGGAAAGACCGGATGGACGGAATGCATTCACGGTGTGTGCTTAAACTCTCACCACGATTACAAAAATTATTTTCTCATTCGAAGAAGGAGTTAAAAAAAAAATTAATTAAACAATGTCACGAACTCACGCAATGGTGAATCCTATCCGCGAACATTCTAAATACTTTGCATAGCCAGAGTTAAAATCTTTGCATAACCAAAAATTCATGGAATCAATGCCTTTTGCGGTTGGCACTTTTCACTGGAAAATGATGTCGCTCCTTCGTTATTGTTCTCTGCCAGAACCAAGACCGTTCACCGTTGTGTTCTGCTTTTTCCCCTTCTCATTTTGAAGACGCACCAAACGAAACCATTGTCGCGATCGTATCAATCTCGTCGTTTTCGCAGCCAGCCAATGAAGAAGGTAAGTGAAACAAAATTAGGATTCTAGAAACGTGCGATTCGAATGAACGGCAGCCGAACATTATTCATTTATGATGACTTACAAGAAAGCAATAAAATCGGACTGGCTGGGAGCTAGTCCATCAGCCGGGCAACGCACAACTTGTCATATTCCATTATGCGCTTCCGATTCAGTGATCCATTGAGAAGTACCCTAACGAACGCAGGTAGGAGAGGAACGGCGGATGGATGGTCTAAACAGACGAACGAACGGACAGACGCATGGTTGAGTTGTAGTGAAGGATGCATACCAATTGAAAGGGGAATATATTAAGCTAAGGCCCACAGCAGCGGAGGATCGTGGGTGCCCACGAGCAAGAACTTTCTGCATGCAAATGATCAGTGGCCAGTGTTGAATTGCTATTCTTGTTGATCGTCAAGGCGGTTCGAATCAAAGGCCCAACAAATACTGGTAACAATTATTTTTCAATCGATAATCGATTTTTGTGATGATGGACCTGAGGAATGTGAATTTGCGGTCATATGTGTAAAATTGTCAAAATGTCAGAAAAGGCGGACGTTAGACTGCATCTTGACAGTTGGAAATTGTTCAAGACTTTCATGGTTTTGAATAAATGCCGGCGGGAATTGCGTGCAGACTTGTTGCTGGTCATATTTATGGAAAAGAGGTGACAATTCCCTGTAATAGATGGCGCCATGCGTCAGAATAAGCACATGTCATTAAGACAGTTGAGTATTGCCACAAGTCGAAGTGCAACAGACGGCGGCAATGGTTTGTAGAGGTTTGTTTGGCTTTATCGCTGACAAGGTTTTGTGAGTCTTGGCGCGCGTGGAGACTCTTTGAATACCCAATAAAGGGAAACAGAAATTACAATTAGAAAGTTGGCACCTTTTGGGTCCAAAATTTCCTAAAGGGTGTTCAAAATGTTTTAGCAAGACTGCGGAATTCCTTACCTTAGGCGATAGTAATATGCACATGGTCTTAGTATTTTCATGTTAATATTGGTAATTCTGTATAAATGTATGTAGTTAAGGCGGATCAGACCTCCACAGCCATTGAGTGCGTTTTACTACTGACGGGTTACTTCCTTAGTTTTTGTCATTGCCCCACTTACTTACATACTTACTTAACGGGCTCCAGACACGTGAAGAGTCCCTGCCTGCGACAGGGTTGTCCAGACCAAGCACTCTGTCATCCGCGATGGCTTGGTCTTTAAAACGGAGGTTCGGTCTTCGTTGTCGTCTCGAACCTGGGGGCTGGGGTTCGAAGATCCTCTTGGCTGGAGCATTGTTGTCCGCTCGATGTGGCAGAGCCAATGTAGTCGACGAGTTTTGGCTTTTCGGACTACATCCACATCTTGGTACAGCTCATAGAGTTCGCGGTCGTATCTTGTCATCCATTCGCCATCTTCGCACACAGGACCAAATACGATACGTCGAAGGATTTTTCTTTCAAAGGATCCCAAAATTAACTCTCCTTTCCTGCTTATGGTCCAGCACTCGGCGCCGTATAGCAGAACTGGCAGGATTAGGGTTCTGTAAAGCATGCACTTTGTCCTGCGAGCCAGGAATTTTGAACCCATTTGTTTTGGCAAACCGAAGTAGCAGCGGTTTCCTAGGGTAATTCTTCGACGGATCTCCACTAAGATGTCATTTGTGGAGCTGATGTTTACCCCGAGGTAGATTAACTATCTCCAAGTTGCTGCTATTAGCAGTGACATTTTGGCCTAATCGATGGACAGATGATTGTTTGTTTGTTGATAGCATATATTTAGTCTTGTCTTCATTCACTTCAAGGCCAACAGTTCAATAGCCGTGAAAGCCTCTAGCAGGGCACACTGGGATCGACCGATGATATCTATATCGTCCGCATACCCCAGCAGTTGGACTGATCTGTTGGAGATAATGCCTTCCGTGTTGACACCTGCCCTACGCACTATCTGCTCAAGAACAAGATTGCAGAGATCACACGATAGCGTATCTCCTTGCCGAAATCCGGTGGATGTTTGAAAGAGTTCAGATGAGCTTCTGCCAAACTGCACATTGCACCGCGTGTTATCTGGATCAGTTTTGACGGAATCCCTAATTCAGCCATCGCCACAAAAAGATCCTGGCGATGAATGCCGTCATATGCGGCTTTAAAGTCGATGAAGAGATGAAACTCGTTGCTCTTTTCCAGGATTTGCCTTAGTGTGAAGATTTGGTCTAGAGTTGATCTGCCAGGCCGGAAGCCACACTGGTACGTGCCGATTAGTGTGTTGCCGAAGAGTTTAAGACGTTCACACGTTGGATAGGATCTCATTGCCCCACAGCTTGCTTAAATCTCATAAAAATTCAAGAGTACTAAGCCAAGGGTTATGATAAACCATAATGTTGCCTTTCACTACCTTAGATGGGAGCGTTTCTTTTATTGAATTCAATCAACTTGTTAGTTTTTTGTCATTAAAAACTTAGTCTGTTTATGTTTTCCTAGCTTGGGAGTTTAAATTAAATTTCAGGCCTTTCCATAGTAGCTACCTACCTACATAGATACTTTGACTTCCAAGATAGGGCGGCAAATTAACGACCCTCTAGGGCGACGACAACACAACTCTCCAGGGTATCTATCGACAACTAAACGAACGTTTGTACCGCAGTTCTTCTCTTTCCAACTTTGTAACTTCAGACGATTTGACATATTGCATAAAATTTTCAACAACAATGGTAGCAGCAACTGATTTTTTTTTGCAGTAATAAAATTCTTGTAATTGTTTCTTAAGTGGCACTTCACTTACATTGTGTATGAAATTTACCTACGTGCAGTTATTTTAACTCTGCCTATGTGGAGCCTGCAAGTCGCTTTTGCAAATTCATCATCCCGATTCTACCGATTCTGCCGATTCCAAGAAGATCGTCACACTAATTGCAAACTAATTTTAGAATGCATAACTTTTCCAAGAAAACATGTATAACAAACCGCACAACAACCAAATGGATTCATGACAATGCTGCAACAAGTCCTAACCTCGTCGCAGTGGAGCCGCAGACAAAAACTGAAAAAATAGTTCAAATGCCAGAATCTATGTCGAGACTGCATCAGCATCAGCATCAGCATCTCCATCTTCAACGATTTAATCGATGTTTCAATCGGAATCCAAGCCGATGTCACTGCGTTGATAACACCATGCCTAGCACGGTCTTTGCTTGTAGCTAGTAGAGTTGCTGATGGCGAATAAAACAATCCGTCGGTCAGCTCCCGGGATCGGGAACAAGTGTGGAATGTTTTTCCGGTCCGATATGGCAATAGATCCAAGACCCTGCCCCCGCGCGCATCTATGCAACCTCGCACCTCTTAATGAGAAATCACTTTCATTTCTCACATCGTGTTGTTGTACGAGTAGAGTGACTACCCCCCCCCACCACCCTCCATACGTCTGCTCCAAATACAATGCGACCATCGTCGCATTGTCAATCACTCGTTGTGGCCAGATGAGTGCAGCTCGCACTTGCTTTGTCGGTCGGGAAGACGCGTTTTCCTCTGGACTTGTGTACATCAGCGGACAATGCGCGTACACCAACGTATAACATCATCAGTAAATGCTGTTGACTAGTGATGCGTATGTTAAGAGCGGAATCTAGGGGAACGCACATTCACCACAACAACACATACCATTGAAGTTAAATGGGGTCGAGGACTGGCTTTGCCAGCCGGCCGGCCGGCCAACAGCTATCATCCGTCTCGGGGCATCTCTTGTAGTCACAGAGATGTTTTGATATTCGATTCAGTCTGTTCGGCCTGGTCGAGTGGAGGAATATCGGTCGGCAGCCGTCAGACAGTTTCACTGCATGAATTCGCAAACTCTATGCAAGTCAAAGTGACAGCAGGAGTACGTAGCAGTAGCCGAGAGTGGGATTTTCCTTGGAAAAATACTTTTCTGAATGGTAAAATGGTCTCTGCGGAAGCTCTGGTATTTAAGATATGGGAACGTGTTAATGATTTTAATGACATTGGACGTGTCGGTTTTTCATCGTTTACTTTACCGCTGCGAAATACTCGTACCCCACTCGGCTATGCTATGCATACATAGAGAGTAAGTTATGTTTGACTAAACTAACTCTCCCCGTAGCAGGGGCTTAGCGATGATTTTTTCTCTTTTTGTTTTTGTTTTTGTTTGCGTGTGTCGACAGCAATGGTGTTGGTGGCTTGTCCTTGTCGTCTGGTTTAGGCGATTTGCTGGGAATGGCCAATAGTGGCAGATTAAAAGAAAAGCTGATGAATGCAGTTCGACAGTTTTTTATAAGCGTGATTATGTGAATTTACTGCCATCGAAAGGTAGGGATACCATGAATTAAGAGAAATGTTTGCGTTGCAATTGTTGCATATCTTTGCCGATGGCAATATGCTCCCAAATGCGTTTCTTCCGTTTCCCAACAATTGACGGCTAAACATGAAAAGTTGTTTGCTGAAACTAGTTTCATTCATTGTACGACTATCTGGCCTCTATAGATGCGTGTGATAAGTTAGAAACTTTGTGCATAATTTATAAGGCTTGCGAAAAAAATGTTCAAATTGTACATAATATTTTTTTAAATCACAAACGTCACCATTCCCTCGAAGTTTTTGTTGATAAGTCCCAAAAATGTTGTTTAGCGCGATGCGATTTTCACGAACTTTTCAAAAGCGTTTGATAGAGTTGATCCGCTAATCCCGCTTTAAAAGCCGGCGAGAGTGGTATTCGCTATAAATCCGGAGTACCTCAAGGAAGTCATCTGGGGTCACTTTTATTTGTGTTGCTTGTGATCATGTACCTGCGCTTACGATAAAAATATTTACTGTTCCATAGCAAAAGGATCTACTCAGTCTTCCAGGTTGGTGTTGAACAAACTACAGTTAACCATTGTCAATCATTACCAATTTCATGGCTGATTGGTAAGGTTACCACAATTAGCATTTTGAGACCACTGCTCGCGATATTTGTAAAAAAGGATTTAAAAAGCTCAAAACCATCCGCTTGAATTGAAGAAAATGATGAGGCTACTGATTTAAGGCTGATTTGTCCGAAATGACATCAAAGAACAACATGCCAATACTCTGTTCAACATAAATTGGCAGTACAGGGAAGATAGGGATGTTTGCCTTTCATTCGCACTCTTTTGTTTTCCGTTAGGTGCTATTCCAACAAAAGCCCTTACAGGCTCTTACTCGTACTAAGGATTTTAAATCAGCAAAAAACCTGAAAGAATATTATGTTGGGTTACCATGGTTTTTTTTGGATTGAAATTTTTATAAAAAATAAAACAAATTTATCTTTATGTTATGATGTCAGTTCTTTCCAAAAGAACACTCTTTCGCTGACGATGGGCAAATTAAGAACTCAATTTAATTTCTAAAACCGTATGCAGAGAAGACCTGCTAATTTCGGTGATGTTTGCAATGCGTCCTACCTCATGCAGTATTTTATCCAGCGCCGGAAGTTCTTTATTTGAAAAAAAACTGATGCATAATTTGCCTGATCGAAATCATCTACTTTTCTCAGTTTGGTTTTTCTCCGTTGGTGGCGAGTTTTGGCCTATTTTCGTTAAAAAGTCTTTGGATTTAAAGCCATTTCTAACAAACGCAAAATAATATTTTTCCTTAAAGAAAACAGATAACAATTTTTCAACTGCATTTTAACATCTTCAAAGATGAAAACAAGACCTCCACGATAACACTATCATTAGGAACTCTTTTTCTAAGCTCTTAAACCTAAAGTTTTGTTCTGAACGAGTTACCAAACGGACATTGGTAACTCCGAATGCAATTGATGTGCAATTGAATGGGCGTTGAATAGCAGCAGCCACAGACCAGTGCACACCAGTGTGCTGAATAAGACGTGGTGGATCTACGTCAGATGGAATTGGAAATTCACTGGAGGTTAAACACTTTATGAGGGGTTTTTTCAATTTAGTATGTTAGAAAAATATGGCACGCTACTGATTTTTAAAAAGCTTCCCCATAAGACGTGTACTGCCAATTTATGTTGGACAGGGTATAGAGTTCGTTATCTGGTCTCACAGTATCATTCTTGTTTGAATCTCATTTGCTATGCCAAAATTGGCTGCCTGGGTTCTAGCGACGTCCGCACATATTCGGTTAATGAGGTTCCTACCTTTATTGAATTCTTACAAAATCTTCATAGAAATGAAAGAGGTCTTCAGATTTTTACACTTCAACTCAGCCAATGAGGTAAAGTGCAAAAATATTCCCCTCTTTATGAAACATAGCGGGGAGCAGACGAAGAATTAGCAAAATGTGGAGCCACGTTTGGCCAGCTCGACGGTTCTCTCCTCTTCTCAATGTTTATTCGACCAGAGAAGAGTCATTTTGAATCGATGACTATTGAGATTCGATGAAGTTTCGCGGTCAACTGGTTCGCAAAAGAGGTTAAACTTAATTTTAATCCCAAAAAAGGACTGCAGTTGCTCCAAAAACTGAAATATTAAGGAACTCAATACTTTGGTTAAAGTATAGAGTTTTCAAGTAAAGAAAAATCGAAAACTCTGCTAGAACTCTTATAATAAAAGCGTATAATAGATAAAGCTAGAATCTTGCTGAGGACCTGCTGCTTTAATTTAGTGAAAAAAAAAATTGGTGGCTTAACTCTAAAATGACACTGAGGATACAGCAATTGTCAGATCTTTTATTGCGTATGCAGAACCCTGCTGATTGCATAAAACGAAGCAAATGTCCTCCACCTACACCTCCACCTCCACCTCGCCGGCAGCTACTTATTTTGGTGGGGAAAGTCTTTTTAATGATAATGATTCCTCTGATCTTTGAACAGAAAAGGTTCGCCATACGGCGCACAGTGCGGCTTCAACAACTTGCTCAGAAATTAATAAACGTTGGCAAAATTGCCACAGAAATCGTGATCGTTTTTTTAACAGAAACAAAGACTGGCTTGACAGTTTCCACTCCTTTCCCGACAACTTTAAAGGTCTAATTAGTGCATCGAGAAGCCAAGATTTCACAAGATTTCAAGAGTTTGAAAAGTGTTGCAACAAAACTAAAAAAACAAGGAGTTGACGTAGTAAAGAGCTACGATATGCTACAGATAGCATCCAGTTCTGATTTCAAATTCAGAGCAACAAAAACAGTTTTTGTCATCGGGAGAAGCCATTGCATTATACCTTGATCTTTTTACATATTTTAAGCCCATAAAATGAACAAATATATAAGAAAAGAATATGCATACTTCAAAGACAAGTCTTTTTCCATTCCATTTAAGGAAGCTTGCTTGTGTCTTCATTCACTTCAAAACTAACCAATTCCGACTTTTCTTCAATCACCTTGAAAGACGGCCGGAGAGTGGTGGATAATGTTGATATTGTCTACGTAGCTTAACATATCCGTTATAGTGACTTTTGTGTTGGTACATGAAGAAGTCACGTAATGACACATATCCTTGTCGAGTTTCGACTTACCACTCGGATTCGATTATCTTTGTCTCAACTTGCTTTAGATTTGGTCTATGGTCGCAGACGTTCACATAGTACTTCCGTTAGTATCTACACTTGAAGCTGAGCTGGGACTGGTAATCTTTCTTTGTCCTCGATTTGGTATTATACCAAATCCTATCGGCCAAAGGTTGAAGTACGTATTTAAGTTTGTTATACAAATGTATTCTACCTACTTACTTCGAGGAGTGTAGAATGTAGGTGATCAATTACGCATTATATTGGTAGTTTCGCAAGAGGGCAAACGTTTACGACCCCCTATTTCACACACTTCACATCTTCATAATGTTTTCAAGACAAGCAAATTTAGTAAAAGTTGTTAGCTGTTAGCTCGAGCCTATAATATTGTTATCATTAGTTTCAATTTAAAATTCGCAGTCATCTGTTCGGCGTACGTATGCGTGTCCTCAATTCCCTTTTACAATGTATAAGATGAACGGACGACGAAAGGCAAACGGACAGAAAGATGGACATGGAATGACTTTTGGCACTGAATCCCAGCAACGCTCACAACATTGATCGCTGATGTACGATAAGATTCCGTTGGTTGTTGTCGTAGGCTCCGCTGCCTCTTCTAAATGGCAAAGAGAATAGAACTGGCCTGGCCTCCAGTTAACTAGGAGCAAATACTTAGCCTTACTCGGCGGAGCACACAACAACGTGTCGTCGGGGGAATTTCACCGCTTGTCCCTGGCATTTTTAAATAAATAATAAAAATGAGCGATAATTATCTCCACCACGGTCAGTGGTTGTGGTGGTGGTGGCAACTGGTGGTGATGGTGGTGATCAGCCAAGGAGCACAACTATAAAAATTATACTAAAACAAAGTGCGGACAAGAAGCGCGGTTCGACTTCAACCGCGATTAACACGCGCACAAAAAGCCCACCAGACCAGTGTCTGTGGCCAAACACGCCGAACAATCTGCTGCTCATTCTGACCATGCTTACCACGCTGCTCCACATGATGGAAGCGCAGCGACGACGACGACGACGACGGAAACATTTTCCAATTTATGAAATCTATATTTCTCAGAAGTTAATTATAATACCAGCAAATGAAGTGCATACTGAGTATTTGTGGCATTTAGATCGGAATATGATGGCTGAGCGATTGTTGTCGTTGACTTCGCTGATGCTCTTCTTGTCATATTGTGGTCATTTATACCAGCAAAAGGGAGGCTCTTGTTTCGCTAAGGTGATGGCTGATTGTTTTGTTCACTCTAGATACACAATGTAGTACCTATCTACGTGTTTAAATGTTGTGCGACTTGTTTGTTCTTTTCCATTCTACACGTCCATCTGTTCGTCCATCGGAGAGTGTTATTTCCTGTGAAATGATGTTCTGCATGCAATGACATATTTAGAACAAGTCCGCAATGGATTTGCTCGAAGAGTGATGGCAGCATGATTGACACTAAGTGTTAAGTTAATTGGTTTATGTAGAAATTGACATAAACTATGAAAGTGTTTTGCGCGCTAAAATATGTTTTATTGCCTTCTATGCGCTGTTTTTATGCTGCACATATTTCCGCAATTGTCGGATTTCCCTGACTCGAGAATAGAACTGCAAAAGTCACTGCCAGGCCGGCGTGTAAATGATAAATTCTCCGAGAACGCTATGACAGAATGGCATAAATTCATGTTGAAGTTGTTGTTTCTCATGCTTGTCCAACTAAAGGCGGCGTGTTTGTGCAGTGAAATTTGGTTTGAATTTCTGCCACTATGCGAGTGTTGGAGATTCCTTTCTAATTATGGGATTTGAGAGAAGTCATTAGAAAAGGCTAATGGCGGGCGAACCTAACAGATGTTATGATGTTTTAGGAATGCAATGATTTCTATGCCATGCGAAGTCATGAAGTCATTTCTCATCTGATTCTACACCTAAGATTGGTAAAAGATCGTTCTAAATTTATAAATTTTTTTATAACAAGACGGCGGCCAATTTTGATCTCTGTTTTGCGAAATAACTCGGCTAGGGGCAATGGAATCGACACTTACGTATGTTTCACGAAGTTCGCTGGAAATAAAAAAACCTTTCCAGCACCGACCGCAACCACTAATATTTATTGATCACGGTTCAATACCGCAGTCCGTTTACTATACCAATAACTTCCGCTGTATTTTCAAACTAAAAAAGGTCAATGATTTCTCTCTCCCCAAAACTGCAACAAGCACTAACGTTGTGCAAAGAGAGGACCAAAATTTCACAATTCTGCTTATACTAATCTTCGAAGAACATTGCTCAAAACTTCGCAACACGACTTCGAACCGACTTAAACTCAAATTGAAGCGTTATTCGCTTGCCAATCGATGATATTTTTAATTTGAAAAGTCAACCATTTCAACTTCGACTCAACATAAGATAATAACCAGCGTTGCCGCTGACTTTTTGAAAAATGTATCAACTGTATCAAAACAGATAAATCATTTTTTTTTATTTTTTAGTTGTCTTCTTTAATTTTGAAGTTTTTTGTATGAAGAATGACGTCTCACGGTACTTAAGATGGATTTACAAAAATTTCAAAAGGGAAACCACATTTCAATCCAATTATTTGTTTTAAAATATAATAACGCACTCACGCTTCACAGTGGTGTGATGTAAGAGTCATCACACACACCGGTTAAATTTGTACTCGACCTGTAGACAAAAAACCTTAACACTTTCCCTTTTAAGACCTTTGAAGTTTATACCGTCTATTTCCTCCAAAGATTCGAAGAAGTGTCTCCCTAAGAATTTCCTACGACTACGTTAAATTGCCTCGCACTCACACAATATAACCATATCAGCCTGAAGTTCACCACAGAATCTGCAGGAGACAGTCCGAGTCTCTTTGAATGTTTTCGCAAGAGGCACACTCCGGATTCCTACTAATATTCTGGGCTTATACCAGCTAAGTTTTATGAACTTCCTGGAGCTCTTACAGTCGAGAAATAGCCATAGAGCTTTTGACCCCGTGTGTGTCCCAAGACTTGACCACCTTAGGATGGCAGTCCTTAAAGTTATTTCCCCTGATTATGCAGAGGGGATGTTGAATGTCAACCTCACGACTATTAAGTAGCCCTCCTATTGTTGCAAGCTCATCCGCCTACTCATTGCCTTCAATACCGGAGTGTACTGGCACCCAGCATAGTCTCACTCGGTTCTGAATGCATTTCCTGACTACATATATCAGAATTTATGCTTGGTGATTCCATTGCCTTAAGTGCGGCCTGGCTGTCGATGTAGATAGCAATATCTCTTGGAATATCGATTTCATCTGCATTTGCTCAGCCGCCTCGAGGACAGCCCGAACCTCTGATTGAAAGACGCTGCTTGTGCCCGGTAGTCTTATAGACACTCTTAGTTCTGGGTCTTTTGAGAAGATCCCAGCCCCTGTTTCCTCTGTTATTTTTGAGCCATTCGTTAAAATTGCAATTTCTTTTGATTTCTCATAAGTATTGCAACAATCATCACTTTCGAAACTAAAGTTTCCTTGGTGGTTGGAAGATCCGGTTTTATCCGGGTCAAGTTATGGATATTGTTGAAACTTAAGTCTACGCAATCTGACCTTCCTATTAGATTTTCCCAACACACTCATTCCCAAATGCACGATTCAATATTTTCACCTTAAGCACATTAAGTTTCGCACATTTCATACAATAAAATAGACACCTGCCCCAAGCCCAGACATTGTATCGGATTTCGTCTGACGCTGATAAGCAAATTCCCAATTTTCCCAACTCTAAAAATGTATTCCCACGATCTAGGTGTAAGAAAAATAGTATTTAAGCTTTGGAAATTTGTAAATAAAATCACTTGTCACAAATCAGTCCAAGTCTTTGTTTATAGATCAAAACAGATCTATTCATTTTGGTGACCCCGACGTGATCTTGCTTCCCCCCACCAGTGGTAAGGGGCAAATCATTCTATCCGAAATAAGCGTAACCAGGGCTTCAAACATTGGTTCCTTTTTTTTGTTGTTTTCTGATCGTACTCTCAGAATAAATCAAAGCGTAACCAGGGCTACAACACTGGTATCAACACAACATATATCAACGGATAACTACAGTCATGGATGAGATTGAAGTATTCCGCATCATTGCCAGGCAGAAGGCGTTATCGGACGAGCTGCAGAAGTTGCAGATAAACACTGGAAAAGATGGTCCCGGCAGGAAAACAAGCTCATACCGGGACAAGAGATTGAGTCTCATCGAAGGCATATGGCTGGAGTTCAGCGAGAATCATGAACGAGTAAAAGATTCTGTCAAGGCTGACACACCCTATATGCAATGCAACACCTTCGCTAAGGTAAAGCAGATTTACGAAGAGATAAAGAAATATTTGCTCTCAATTCCAGACGACAAAGATGCGAATCCCACAAGCGGCAAGCAACTATTGTCTGGATCAACTGAAGAGCTATACACAGGCATCAATCCGATACCCGAGGTGGTAAAAATTGTTCGACGGCAGAAGTCGATTGCACAAATATTGCAACGGGTGTTTACCAAGCTTGACGAAAGGTCTATGGAAGCATGGACTACTACGTTCTGTCAGCTGCAGTTAAATACAATAAATAAATATTGGGGCCAAATAGAGGAAATACATCAACAAATCGCAGAACTATTAGAAGACACTCATGCAGAAGAATACCAATTGGAGGGATATCTAACGTTGGAGGATAAAGTAAACAGCAATATGATTGCGTTATCCACACGACTAGAAGAGTTAACAACTCATCGAATGACATCCCAAGCTACATCGACATCTGCAATAAGCATGCCTAGCGCCACATTGAATTTACCTAAAATCACCCTACCGAAGTTCGATGGGGACTACCTACAGTGGCGACAGTATAGTGACTTGTTCACTGAATTAGTGCATAATCAACCAATTGCTAACTGCCAGAAGTTGTTCTATCTTAAAACAACACTTACTGGGGAAGCCGAGAAATTAATTCGGCACTTCACAACCTCTGACGCCAACTATATTGCTGCGTGGAAAGTAATCACAGAGCGGTATGAAAATACACGGCTGTTAGTCACCGCTTTAATAAATAAGCTTATGGCCCAGCCCGTAATTCAGCACGAAGGAGCGAGTCAAATAAAATCATTGCACGACACGACATTGGAATGCCTATTGAGTCTGCAAAACCTCGAAATCGAGACATCAAATTGGGATCCACTTTTAATGAATATACTTCTGAGGAAGTTGGATCGAAACACACTGACCATTTGGGAACAATCCCTGAAGAAACCGAAGGCGCTACCCAGTTTCCATGAGTTCCTTTCATTTTTGGAGACTAGATTCCAATCATTGGAGGCACTGGGTACTAAAACCAACAAATTAAATGTCGATGATACCAAACGATTGGCGCGAGTAACTCTTGCAGCGAAGAAAGAGACAGGTATTAGATGTGCCATTTGCGATGAACATAATCATCCCATTTTCAAATGTCCCAAATTTCTACAACTCACGCCAGTGGAAAGACTCAAGCAAGTGAAGGTGTTGAGCAGATGCTTCAATTGCTTAAGATTCGGTCATCAAACCTCAAATTGTACTTCGGGACATTGCACTAAATGCGAGAAATTTCACCACACACTGCTCCATATCCAAACACCAGAGGTTAAAGAGAAACAAATGAACACTCAAATACCAACAATCGACAATAGAACTAGCTTGTCAACAACTAATTCAGACGATATGGTATCAAAATATGTTTTCCTGGGAACAGCTGTAATTAATGTTCTTTCACGGAATAACAGTCCTACCAAGGCAAGAGCATTGCTGGATTCGGGATCGCAAATGAGTTTCATCACCGAAAAACTAGCAAATCAACTTGGGCTAGCTTCTAAACATGAATCATTGCAAGTTTCTGGAATGGGAGATTACCCTATCCAGGTCAGTAAGACAGTGAATCTGTACCTTCAGTCACGCGTTACTGGCTACAGTACAAATTTACAAGTTTATGTGCTGAAAACGATAACATCCAGGCAACCCAGCCAATACGTCGATAATAGTCAATGGCGACTACCAAAGAATATCAAACTAGCCGATCAAACGTTTAACCAACCTCAAGAAGTGGATATTCTCATCGGAGCAGAACTTTATCCCGAGCTTCTGTCGATAGGACAGATAAAAATCAATAACGGAGGGCCCACGTTGCAGAATACTTTACTGGGATGGGTAGTCATTGGAAGGACTACATTTGAAGTACCATCAACATTATTTTGCGGCATCGGAGTCGACACTTCATCATTGGATAATCTGGTGGAACGGTTTTGGAACTTGGAGGAAGCTCCAGTTACATCTGCATTTAAACAAAAGCAATTGTCAAAAGTGGATCGGCAGTGTGAGGAAGTGTTCACAACATCAACAAAAAGAACAAATTCTGGTCGTTATATTGTGAAGCTGCCGTTCAAACATAACCCAAGCAGTCTTGGGGAATCGAGGGAAATAGCTACTCGAAGATTTCTCAGCTTGGAGAAGAGATTGAGTAAACTGCCGCTAATTCGTCAACAGTATTCTGAGTTCATGACGGAATATATCGAATTAGGTCATATGAAGGAAGTTGATGGAAAATCAATAAAAACCCCTAATTTCTTTCTACCACACCATTGCGTGCTGAGGCCAGAAAGCAGTACCACAAAGTTACGGGTGGTATTCGATGGATCCTCAAAGACATCAACGAATATATCACTCAACGATATTTTGCACACTGGACCAGCATTGCAGAATGACCTACTCTCCATTCTTCTACGCTTCAGAGTCCATACGTATGTATTTACGACCGACATCTCCAAGATGTATCGCCAAATATTGATGGATGACTACAGCAAACAGTTCCAGCATATCATTTGGAGAGATACTGCGAATCAACCACTGAAGGTTTATCAGCTAAACACCGTTACCTACGGAACCAAATCTGCACCTTACCTAGCGATAAGATGTCTTCAAGATTTGGCCGAAACAGCAGATAGCAGGCATACACTGGCAGCGACCATTATTCAGCAAGATATCTACATGGATGATATCTTAACGGGCACCAACGACCTCAATGAGGCTCTTCGCATGAAGAAGGAGCTTACAGGTTTACTAGCAGAAGGACAATTTCATCTGCGAAAATGGTGTTCAAATACACCAGCACTCCTTGCGGATATACCCAAGGCAGACTGTGAAGCGGAAAATGTGCTACCCGATCAAAAGGAAGGATCAGTTAAAACTCTTGGTATGACCTGGTTGCCGTCATCGGATCAATTCCTCATCAAAACTAAATGGACAGAAGCAACAAGGGTGACGAAGCGATCAATATTGGCGGACACTGCTCATATTTTCGATCCAATGGGAATTATGGGTCCAGTAGTTATACTAGCCAAAGTATTTATACAAGAGTTATGGATCTCAAAATTAGATTGGGACGCTGCATTACCAATGTCGATGCACACTAAATGGACTGCCTTTAGAAAGAGCCTGCTCCAACTCAACAACCTAAAGATACCACGGCACATAATGTTAGCAGATTCAACTGGTGCGGAGCTTCATGCTTTCTCCGACGCTTCTCAGCGGGCATACGGAGCCGTAGTATATCTGAAGTCTACAAATCATCGAGGAGAAGTCAGTGTACAATTGGTATGCTCAAAATCCCGTGTAGCCCCAATCAAACAACAGACCATACCCCGTCTGGAACTATGTGCCGCTAAACTCATGACAAAATTGATAAAGTTTGTGAAAGAAAACTTACCAATCGAAATCAAGGAAACCACTTTCTGGACGGACTCACGAATTGTATTAGCATGGATACACACGCAATCGCCCTTGCAAACATTCGTAGCTAATCGTGTTTCCATCATTCAAGACGAAACTAGGAAAGGCCAATGGAAATTCGTCAACACTGATCTTAATCCAGCGGATCTACTATCTCGGGGCTTATTTCCAGAGCAACTAATAAGGTCCTGCATGTGGTTCCATGGACCCCCATTCTTACAACAAACTCGAGACGACTGGCCAGCACAACCGCAGCTGATAAAAGAAGAAGAGGTGCCCGAAATTAAGCAAATTAAAACAGTCTTAGCAGCAGCGAACACAGGAATGCACTTTCTTGAGCACATCAACCATCGAAATTCTTTCTCAACACTACGAAAAATAACAGCATATGTCATAAGGTTCATAAGTAACCTCAAAAGAGCAAGAACTTACAGGCTTTTGGACAAAGTTCTCTCAGTACAAGAACTAAAAGCAGCCAAAATTGTTATAATTAAACATTTACAAGAAACAGCATTTTCGGAAGAGATGAAGTTACTCAAGAAATGCGGACAAGTATCAGGAAAAAGCCGCCTAAGCTCATTGTCACCCTTCCTAGATGACAAAACTATCATTAGAGTGGGAGGGCGTTTGGAAGCGTCCGGTCTCCCATATGATGCCAAACATCAGGTTGTTCTACCAAGCTCTCATGTTTTCACCAGATTATTAATGACACAATTGCATTACGATAACCTACATGCAGGACCGCAAGCATTACTCGCTGCATCAAGACAATATTACTGGATTTTGAGAGGGAAACAACTGGCTCAAACCATCGTACACAACTGTATACGCTGTTTTCGAGCAAAACCAAAGGGTATCGAGCAATTAATGGGCAATTTACCCCCCGAAAGAGTTCAACCGTCAAGACCATTTCAAAATGTAGGAGTAGACTTTCTTGGCCCAGTCTACATACATTATAAAATCCGTGGTAAACAACCAACAAAAGCATATGTGTCTGTATTCATATGCTTTTCTACCAAGGCGGTACATCTGGAATTAGTAACGGATCTCACAACACAAGCATTTATTGGAGCACTAAAAAGATTCGTGGCGCGACGAGGATGTCCAGCTAAAATATTTTCGGACAATGCAACAAACTTCATGGGAGCCCGGAATGAATTAAACGAAGTTTACTCAAAAATCTTTGCGAATAAAGGAACAGCAGCTATTAAAAACCACTGCGCCGAAAAATGTATCGAGTGGACACCGATTCCTCCAAGATCACCACATTTCGGAGGTTTATGGGAAGCCGCGGTCAAGTCGGCTAAACACCACATAAAACGGGTATTCTCCGGTGCAGCTTTAACACAAGAAGAATTCACCACTGGTCTTGCGCAAATAGAAGCTGTTCTCAATTCAAGACCATTGACTCCGATGTCTTCAGATCCAAACGATCTAGAGGTTCTCACTCCAGGACATTTTTTAATTGGGGCCCCACTGACAACTATCATCGATCCAGATTACAAGACATCTTCCATCACGCACGTAGCACGCTGGAATCTAGTTACATCAATACACCGAGAGTTTTGGCGTAGATGGAGCAGCGAATACCTGCAAGATATCCAGCAGAAGTATAAGTGGAAGCATCCCCAAGAAGATATCCAACCAGGAACCCTTGTACTAATAAAGGAAGATAACCTACCCCCTCTAAAATGGCTAATGGGAAGAATTATCAGGACACTTCCAGGTCCCGACGAAAGGGCACGGGTAGTCGATATCAAGACATCTAATGGAGAAGTACGAAGATCCATAGCTAAGATCTGTCCACTGCCTTCAGAAATACAGCAAAAACCGCCAAAGGAGTCCCTTACTAAGCCTACAGTAGTATTAAGAACTTCGGGCGTAAAACATCCTCTCAAAGGCAGATTCCTTCCTATAAACACTAGAGCTGATAATTCAGCTCTTAAACGAAAACGTTCAGTATCTTTTACAAATCAACAGCCAAAATTAAACCCACTCAAAACACTTTTAATGGGCTTATTAATAATTGGAACAGCTTTAGCACAAACAGCACCACAAGGTGCAGTGGAAGTTAAAACATTCAATGACAACCCTGGAATATACTTCGAAGACCTAGGTGAAGCTAATTTAATCACTGATGAGTGGAATCTCTTCGTTTATATCAACATGTCCAACTATTGGTACGAGTATCAGGGACTCAAAGATGGCGTCAATAGATTGAAACAAAAATGTGAAACTTTGCAACGACACCCAACTATCATTTGTAACCCAATTATCATGCAACTAGAACAACAACTACAGGAATCTGAAGCCTTGAACGATATCTTGAAACATAGAAATGGTGTAGCTATACGGACAAAACGATCTCCATTTGATGTTATCGGCACGATCGCAAACAAATTGTTCGGTATTCTGGATCAAGATTATGCACATTTCATTGAAGATAACATCGAAAAGGCAAACCAGAACGAGAAACACCTACTGGAATTGAGCAAGAACCAAACATCTATTATCGAGTCAACAGCAAACGTTCTCAACAAGTCTATAACTGCAATAAGTACCCAGTTCATTATTGTGAAACAACAATTGACTCAAACGCACCACGCTGTCGATACCCTCAACCAAACACTAATAGAAGCAGAAGTACTTAGCTCAGTTACAATTTATGTGTCTAAGTTAATAGACAGATTTCAACGGACTCAACTAGCGATTCTCGAGGCAGTTACTGATACTCACCAAGGAAGAATTAGTTCACTCCTTTTATCACCAAGCCAACTGTACAAGGAGCTCAACAAAATCCGGAAAGATATACCACCCAACTTAACCTTGCCTGGATACGATGAGCACAATCTACCAAAGTTATACGAACTTTTAAGAGTGAAGGTCCGTATAACCTCGACCACAATACTGTTTCTCGTCAAACTACCACTGTTAGGCAACCAAGTCTTCATGCTGTTCAAACTGCTACCATTACCTGTTCCACACAACGGCTCTTTCGTATTCATACAACCATCGACATCGTTTCTGGCCATAACCCCATATAGAGACCAATACTTTCCAGTTTCACAAGTCGAATACCAAGGATGTCTACAAATCGATGAGCGGAAATATATCTGCAAGCAACGCCATCCAATTTTTAACACACATTCAGTGGAAAATCAGTGTGAAATACATTTGCTCAATCACAGAAAACAGTTATCACCTTTCTGTACCATCAAAACTACCAGTCCAGGAAAGATGTGGATCCAATTACACAACCCGAATCACTGGATCTTCGCCTTTCAACAAGAAGAAACTATTTCTATAGTGTGTGGATCCGATATAAGCAGCACCAAGTTACTTGGAGTAGGACTATTAAAATTGGCCCAAAATTGTGCCATAAAGCAACCAACAATGACAATCAATTCTCACAATTTCTACACAGCAAACTCATCGTTCTCATTTTTACCAGCTCTAAACCTTAGTCAGCTCTTAGGAATACCACTTAGAAAATCACTTCAAGATAATCTTCAGGAGACGATTGAAGTAAATGAATCCATCATTCGCGGAGATGATGACCTAGCCCTATTAATTAAGAAGATTGCAGATCAAAAAACTCAACAAAACCTACCAAACTTATTAACTCATCATGACATACATCAATACACCATTGGATACATATCGTTTTTTGCTGTTTTGTTGCTGATTTTTGTCATATTTTCCCAAAGAAGAAAAAACAAGATAGAGCTTAATCCAAAAAACATAGTATTTGAGCTCCAGGATCTCAACGCCGGGGAGAATGTTGAAACTTAAGTCTACGCAATCTGACCTTCCTATTAGATTTTCCCAACACACTCATTCCCAAATGCACGATTCAATATTTTCACCTTAAGCACATTAAGTTTCGCACATTTCATACAATAAAATAGACACCTGCCCCAAGCCCAGACATTGTATCGGATTTCGTCTGACGCTGATAAGCAAATTCCCAATTTTCCCAACTCTAAAAATGTATTCCCACGATCTAGGTGTAAGAAAAATAGTATTTAAGCTTTGGAAATTTGTAAATAAAATCACTTGTCACAAATCAGTCCAAGTCTTTGTTTATAGATCAAAACAGATCTATTCAGATATGACAAATCCACCAAATGACTTTTATTTAATAGTAGTAATTTGAAACAAAGTACAAATATATGACAAAAGATAGAATTTGCAGATTTTTCATGAAAATTTAAAAACGTATCAAATCGAAGAAAAATAGAAAATAAAGTATCTATGTATCAAATGTTTTCACGAAAGCAAAAATGTATCCAAATTGATACACTTGTATCTTTGCGGCAACGCTGATAATAACATGAGCAATGCGCTATGAATTTGAAGCACGAGCTTTTTCGAAAACAGTGAATATGTCTTCTGTCATTTTGAGAGGAAACTTCTTTGCAAAATATATAGTTAGTTCCGCTTGCGTCGACGGGCTGAATTACGCATTTTTATACCCTATCCTAAGGGTATATTAATTTTGACACATAGTTTGTAACACCCCTTAATATTCGTCGCAGACCCATAAAAGTATATATATTTATATATGTTTTTTGCCACACCTAATTTTAATGTTTAACAATATATTTACACAATATTTTTTCCAACATATCGCCCATACAAAGTTTTTGGCAACGCCCACTTTTTGGGGGCGTTTTTTCAAAAAAAAAATTTTTTTTAAATAATAGAATGAAATAAAATGCTATCCATCCATCTTCTTGATCCTTTTTTCACCAAAACAAGATTAGTAGCCAGACCCTAGTCAAACGTTGTCATTGTTAGTTTTTCTTCGTTTAATCTCTAGACGAAGTGCTTGATCACCTCAAAGTTATATCTGTCTATAGTGACATTCTGTCCGAGACGTCAATGTTGGGTGTCCTTAGTGCCTCTGGTGTTAGCATTTGAGTTTGAAGAAATTGCATGACAGCGCATCGCCTTGTCTAGATCATTTTTTAACATCGAAGGTCTTGGTGAGTACTTAACCGACCTTGAAGGAGCAGCGTAAATAAATGAAACGGATCCTGCCAAAGTAGACATTGGCTTCTATAAATGCTGTCATAGGCGGCCTTAAAATCGATGAAAAGATGGTAGGTATCGATTTGTTGTAAATATTGTAAGCGATGTTAAGAAGACTAATACCTCTGTAGTTCAGAGGTTCTCCTTTCTTGAGGATCGGGCAAACAAATCTGAATTCGAATCATGTGATGAAATTAGCTCGTGTGATCTAGTTTCATTTTTCCGGCTTAAATTCATATCGTCTAAAGAATTTACCCCGCGCGGTCTAGGCTTATTTTTCGCTCGCGGTCTAAATTCACACGGCCTTATTTCACGGAGCCGTAAACATGTTAACATAAAAACAGAATCTTTTTCTCTAATCCAATCGGATTATACCCAGTAAAGGGTGGCGTACAAGTGACTGAGCTAACTGGAGAAGCTGAGACTCAGGTCCACCCCTGACAGCCAAATAAGTTGGTAACGAGTAAATATAGTTTAGAGGTGATGAGAAATAACTTCACGATAAATTGCTTGGGATAGATCTTTGTATCATTTTGTGAAAAAAAGCTCTACTTCTAAAGTTCTTCTTATGACAGTGTGAAAAATATCCCAAATTTCAATTTGGTACGTAATTGAGGTATTTCAACCCTCTTCAACTTTTTCGCTCCTTTTACTGCAACAGTTTCGAAATGATATATCCGGCTTCAACTGGAAATAACTTCGTATTCAGAAAATGAACTTATTTTCCACTTGGTGTGAAGTTAGTTCTCACGTGAAGTTATTTCCCTGGACATTTTTTTTTTGTCCAGACACCTTACATTAATTTACTTAGTTTTCCCGTCTTTCGAAGAAAGATGAAAAGGAGCTTCAGTGATAAAGAGCTTAGATGACACCATGTCAGCCCCGAAAATCCGCCACCTGATGCGAGCGTAGGCCGGACAACTGTAGACAAAGTGTTCTGCTGTGTCATCCTCCTCACCACAATCAGGGCAGGTAGTGGTCCGAAGCATTCTACATTCGATTCTCCTAAGAGACAGAAGAAAAGATGCAGGCTTTTTGCAATAGTTTGGTTTGTCTACACCCACCGCAATCGCACCATCGACTCTTGTGTTCACGAGATATCCAAGCATCAATTGAAGGCATGACTAAAGATGTAGGCAAGTTCGGGTCCTGAGAAAACTTCTTCTTCCCTGGACATAGTTTGGTGTATAAAAAATAATACAACGAGTGGTTGAAGGTGTTCCACAAATACGATTTAAAATGATCATGGTCTATAAAGACAGCTGCTGGTGAATTATTTAACATGTTATTGACATGAGATACTCATATTTATCCCATTGTCATGGGATGGTATGGTAAAAACGAGAGGTGCCAAGCCGACTCGCAGTTAAGCTGGCTGGTTTAAATAGAATTGTTAACTTCAGTTCAAATAATAAATATTTGCATTTCACAGCCACCTTCTAGCAGTCACGTCTGATGAAACTGTTCTTTTAAAAAGGTGGGGACTAGCATTCACCAACTTGATTTCGATCACAACGATATTTTAGCAATTCGAAGTCTGCTTTTCCAAATAATCAACTGTAATAATCAATAATTCTTTCTTAAGCCTAAGGGGATGGATATTCACAACATGCCACCATCTGTATTTAACTAGTTTTTCCTGCTGTAAACCGCTAGCAAACCATCACCTCCTCCTAATTTATTTTTTTTGAAACCACCAAATTAAAGTGGCAGCTTGCACAAAATTTATTCAATGATTTCGTCTCACAGTTGTTAAATAGTTGACAGACACCGGCTCGCGAAACTACTCGCTGCGCGTATCTTAACTAACCAATCACGCAACGAGAGAGAAACTTATCTCGCAACCATAAGCGCGTTGCTAATGACGCTCGTATACATTGCGACTAATCTAGATTTACCTGTCACATGTAAATTACTGCCAAAGCAAGTACTGCGTTGTAATGAGTCTTTGACGCCAATTCATTTTGCTTGGGGCGGCTTTTCTACACCCGGATTGGCGTTGGGCTTTGCTTCGAATTTGGATTTCAAATCAGAATAGAGGATATTCGGGGGGGCTACATTCTTTAGCGTTTATTAATAATTCCAGCTGCAGGGCTTTTATTCGCCTTGTTCTCGCACAAGCAACTTCCATATACATACGTTGAATGGGTGGCCATTCCTTTTGATTAGGACTACGATCGCATTTGCTATGCCCGGCAACTGGTCGGAGCAATTGAGTCATTGCATGCGCGCAGCACCATTTTTAATAAACGATTATATTTCACCACACAGTGTTGTTGACGCTGGCCTCTATCAAGCGGTCAATTGTAAATGTCAAATGTTATGAAGGTTGTGTATTGAGATAAATCACCCGCAGTTATTATGAAAACTGCATGTCTCGATTTATAATGGATAGGATACCGCCGACTAGCAACAAATGAATTTAAATATAGTAATTTGTCCGTTATGACAAATTTAGCTTTGCTAAAAAAAAAAACAACTTCCAAACTACCACAATTGCCTAATAAGCAGCAAATCATCGTAAAATAAATTAATTGACGGGACCACACTGCGCGACAAAAACACACACACACAGACACAGACACACCGCAATCGAAGGCAAATAAAGAACGTGACGAATAACTTGTATTTATCATTCTAACATCATCCATGCGGCAGCTCTCTATTCGCCGCCGCTATAAAATGACTAAATTAATGCGATCTTCTTGGATATTTGCATTTGACGAGGCACCAATCGAAGCCCGTGTGGGCTTCCTAAATGGCCAATACAAATAGTGAAGCGAGACTTAATCCCTGGGATTCATTAATCAGCCGTTTAGTCTATTATCATTGAAATTACCCAAAGTCTCAAATGGGCATGGGTAATTTATTTTTTGTTTCGAGAAATAGATACATTCATTGCGGTCGAGACGAGACCCCTTCTCCCGGTTATTAGCCGTTTAACCAAATTTAGATCGCGGTGCGATTGGACAAAATTATCGTTTTAGGTTGTGGCCGATGAATGTGTCAACGGTGACACCTTTTGTATACGTTGCCGTTCTGGTTTGGTTCTGGAGAAAATAACATAATTTTGAAGATATGCTTTGAATTTGTAATTTTTCGGGGAGTGTTACCGGAGTTACATCGCATGATATTGTAGCGACACGTGAGTGAGACGATATAATATTTAAATTTGTATCGCAAGTTGAGGGAACTTGATGAATTTGCTTTGAGTATGCGATAGATTTCTATCTCAACCATAAAATATGCAATAAAATTCACTGATGTGGGAACGGACATTTGCTAGCGGTAACTAGCGGTACCGGTATCATGTTTGGAGAATGAATATTTCATTTTTTATTTTAGTTTGGTTAATGTGTATGGGGAAATATACAACCCTTTATCCTTTGCTTTGTTCATACTATAATTCTTTTCCATGAAATGACGCCCATTGGAAGTTCTTCCTATGATTTCGATTGCTTTTCGAAGGTCGATATTCAATATTCCTAAGCTTAGAAGAAGCTATCGAAAGGGTTTGTTCTAATAGTAGGAGCGAGGTATTGCAGACTTAAGATTTTTAAGCCCTTTGTTTTAGAACGTTCGTCAACAATCATCGCAATGAGGCATTGACTTCGATTGAAGTCGTTTCCGAGTAATGGGAACGGTGTTAGAGGTGCAAGAGATCGTTTTTGTTTTTTATTTTATAATGTACGCGCACTAAAGGGATTTTGGATACCCTTATAATGAAGTAACACAGTGCGGGCATTAGGGAAGTGAAGGATTAGAGAAAGGGAGAAACCGATGCACGTTGGTTTTAAATGTCTGTAAACGTAGGAAAAACAGAGCGGGGTAGAGCATTCCACATTCGTATTGTACGATTAAGAAACGAATCCTTGTATTTCACTGTACGTCCGAATACAGACTTGAGGGTAAACTGATGTGCATTCCTAGCATGGCGAGTATTGCGGTTGAATTGCTGTAAGGGTGGAATGCAAGAGAGTCAAGTGATTTCGCGATGTCTCTATCGCCAATTAGTTTAATTTCACGTTTTTGGATCCTGTCACGTAGCTCCAAATATGTTATTGGTGCACCAGACCAGATATAAGCGTTGTACTGAAGTTTTGGGCGAATAAACGCCTTGTAGATTCTAGCCAGATCAGAAGGGGTGAAATATTTCTTGCATCGCTTAAGGAAGCCTAGACATTTCGCAGCGTTCTTGGCGACATCGAATATGTGGTCATTCCAACGAAGGTTGTCATTAACACACACACCGAGAATGGAAAGTCGTTCGGTTTCAGCGATGAAAGTGCCATTCATGGATAATAGCAGAGAATTAGGGGTTCGCTTCAATGACAGAGTGCTGTCAAGATCGGAATTCGATGAGCTTAACATACGTTGCCGTTCCAGTTCAACGCCCGAAGATGAGGGGCATTGCCCAGGAAACGAATATGTAAAGCTGAGGGTACTGTCATCAGCAAAGGAATGGATTGGATTAGAAGTGACAGACAGGAGGTCATTGATAAAAATGAGAAAGAGAGTCGGAGACAAAACGGAGCCTTGGGGAACACCAGCAATTATTTGGTAAGTTGCAGACTTGAAACTGTCCAAAATGACTTGAATTGAACGTTCCGAAAGGAAATTTCTAATCCATTCAAGAACATCTTCGATATTTATTATAAACCTATCCGCCTAAAAAAGCAAAAGAATTGTAAATAATCCGCAAAAGCACACTTGTTCTCTAGAATAGTAAAAATTGCTTAACTAAAGTTATTCAGTACCATTTAGTTTTTTCCTTGTTTCACTTCAGTCACTATGAGAAGCCTTCCATTCGTGCCAAAAAATTATTTTCGCATACACAATATTTGGAGAACCTAGGTATACACCTCTTTTGGAGTTTTGGAAATTTTTTGACTTCGTTATGGTAAAAAGTTAGGTAGATATGTGAGGTAGTGTCTTAAGAGAAGTCGGTACAATTGACTATTCTAACTTCTTGTGTGTCAAGTTCAGAGCTGAAAACATTCTTATCCATTTTTAATATTTTATTATTTCGATACCACCTGCAAATGCGCCATATAAAGCTTTTACTCGGGGCTTGCAGTTTTCCAGGAATTTGGTATTTAGTAGAAAATTGACTTATTGTAGAGCTGGTTACTTTGAATTTATTACACTACTTCAGTGAAAGAACAAAATGAAACTTGATCAATTTTAATCATTTACTACACCGTTCGGCGCTTTAATCAGACCGAAAAATATGTGTCATATTCCTTACTCGACCACGCTTTATATCGTCGGTAAAACCAGATAAGTGCGAAACTCCACTTTTACCTAAAAAAGAGATTTTTAAAAATCTTATGGTTGTAATCCATACAAGTCAACAAAATCTTGTTATCGGTGATTTAAAAAGTAGAGAATCTCCATAACCAGTTAAATGGTTTTTTGGTCTTACCGACGATATAGCTTACGTCTTTTTTAACAAATCACAAGTACAAAATGTATTGCTACATTTATTTATAGTCTCCAAACTGAGAATTTAATTGTGACTTTAGCGAAAAAAAAACAACTTATAATAAATTTAATAATTGAAATGTAATATTTTTTTAATGTTCTCAATTCTTTAAAGTCTCTCGCAATAGAAGAGACTGAATGGATTAAATTTGTTTAAGTTTTTTGAAATAATGCATTCAATTCCGTCAAGATCCTGAATTGATTGAAATCATTCGAAGTATTTCAGTTAATTTTTACTTCAAATAACTCCATCGAATTCAGTGACTTTAAATGCTCTTAATGGCTTTAAAAGATTGAATGCGTTCAGATCGACTTTATTTGAACCCTTTCATTTCATGGTCATATAAATAAATAACTTTAAATGAATTATTGCGAATAACTTCTAGAAAATTTATTAGAGTTTTCAAAAGAAAAACGTAGGGGAAGCCGGAGCATAACAGGCATCCCGGGTCAAAATGGGCTCCCGCTATATTTCTCTATTAAGTAAGGTGAGAACTCTGAAAGTAGGCCGTCTGCTTTATTGTATCGGTGGCAATTAGGGGAAACCCTTTTTTGAACAAAAGGGGCATGTGTATTGTGTTTTGGCTAAGAAAAGCTTTTTCATTGAGTTGAAGTTATTTTGAAGCAAAATTAAGTGTTGATTTTGAAACGAAGGTCAATTTTAAATTGGATTTTCACCATTTAATATGTAAGTAAGAGAATTTTTGTTTGTATAAGTTTATTTATTTCTCTTTTACAGATAAGTTGAAAAGATTTTTTTATAAGATCTAAGTAGAATAGGATATGGGGCAGAATTGAAGAGGCCCCAATCATTTTGTATTCATATTTCATATTTTAGATGGTTCGCAATTATGTGAGCAAACCTAACCGGCAAGCATGGAGCGTAAACAATATGCGACGAGCTGTTGAAGACGTCAAACCAAAAACAAAATGTGCTGTAAGGCAGCTGCCCTCGAACTACTTTACAGAGATTCATAACAAAATCAAATCAAAACCCCAACCGTCCACTTGTTATAACAAAAGTGGAAAATTTGTGCCATGTGAAACCACGGACATGCCAAATGAGAAGGCCCTTTAGTTGACGCATATTCGCAAGTAGAAGTGCTGCCGCTAGGCTTATCAACACCCACCGATCCATTGATGTTATCTGAAAACCCTGTTTCGAAAATTAATAATTCATCCACTGCGAACAACTGATGCACTGATATTATCCCCAAAGCCCGTTCAGACAGATAACGATGCGCCAAAATCTTCAACTTCTTTCCAAAAGTTGTTTCCATTTCATATTTTACCAGTTCCCAAAAAGTTTACCAGAGCAAAAAAAAAAAAATTCTAATCGCCGATGAAAGACCGTAGTAAAGCAGGCTCTCCTTACAACGCGGAGGTTGAAGGTGAATCCAACAATTCCAAGCCCCCCCACAATAAAAAAGAAAAAAAGGCAGTCCAAAAGAGAAAAAGAGCAGGAAGGAAGAATCTTTCGAAAGCGAGCAGGATGAAAAGTGTCTACAGTGTGGGTATCTTTACTCTCAGTATACAGAAAGATGGGTTTCCTGCAGAGCCTGTGGGAAGTGGGCGCATTGTTCTTGTGCTGGGGAAAATGATGTTGACGATGAATCCAGCCACATTTGCTAGCGTTGCAGCCAAATTTACCATGGCAAACTCAATCATTTATTTAAATCCATAACACATGCTAAATTGTTAATATTTAAATCCTTTTTCTAATAAAATTATTTTGCAGATAAAAAACTCGTTATTTAAAAAAATCCTTAAGGGGCCCGTTATGCCCCGGTTTCCCCTATTTATTTAATTTGAACTTAGAGCGACATAATTTTTTGTTGTGCTTATGAAAATACACGATATTTGCAATAGTTCTGATGTTACACCATTTATAATAGTTTTGCCAAAAAAAACCCGCAAATATTGAAGTAAACGGGCTATATCTTGCTATTTAATAGCGATATCCTACGATAGATACTTTTTAGTGTGAATCAAATTTTTATTTCAGCTCGTAAAATCTCCTTTACAACCAAAATTGACCTAAAATTTTCACTGAGAAGCATTTGATTGGCTACACAGACCTTTCACTGTTCCAACTTGGCTCAAAGTATACATATTACGTGCAAATTGTAGATTGACACTAACCACTGCAGAATTTGCACTCAACGTGTAATGCATAGTGCAAACACTGTTTCGCATCCCGTTTTGCCTTTTGATGGCGCGTAAGAAACCGCATTTCTGTTAATTGACCGCAAATTAACACATTTGCTTATAGTGGTGAATGCATTGGCCACATAAAGCAGCATCTTACACCTCTTCTGCCTGCTCAGTATGCCATTTTAAGAATTAACACATATTTAATGCGTAAACATCGTGAGTCATCTTGTTGTCGGTCGATCAGTCTCCAGTTGCAGGTAAATGTAAACGCCAGGCTTGTAATCTGCGACAAAGAAATCCCAGTTGACATAGGGAAGCATCAAAGTATTAAGTTTCAAGTAATTATGATCGACTTACAAAGTATCAATCGACAGCGCACAGGATAAGTGAATGAATGAGATGGTTGTTTTGTTGTTTTAATAAGTCATGCAAACTTATCAGACTTCTGAGGATTTTTTAGTTCAACCGCAGAAAACACTTTTATCGGAATTGAATTTGCAAATTAGATTTGGTTGCAGTGAAAACAAGACAATGGTTTTCCAAATAGATTTGAACAAGAATTCAACCACAATCAATTTATTTGCTCAGTGCCGGCAAGGTGTAGGCTATTGGGTTGTCTCCTTTAGAACTTCTTAAGTATTTTCTGCGGTCATTTATGGTTGAAGGTGTTTTATTAGCTACAAGGCCTTACTTTCTGAGGAACTCTACAGACGAACCTGAATTTTGATTATAACCAAACCAAGGAAAAAAAGTCTTTACTTTTATCATCCATAGAGCGGTTTTGAATTGTTTTTCCATCAATTGAAAATTGCGGTTGTGCGTTCGTTTAAAATAAATGGATTTTGTTAAATATTTGTTTAAGCTTCGGCGAATCCCACAGTGGGGATGCAGTAAAGTGGAAGGGTTATGAACCCAATCAGAACCTCATCTCCATAAAAGGAGAATAGACGATTTTTTTTATAAATATAACTTTTTGAACACACCTATTGTTAGGGACAATGTAATGATTTTGATTTATCATTTTCGCAGGATCGACAGGAGGAATAGAAAAATGTGTTGGCTTGTGAACCGGGCGGTGCGGTTTTATGCCCGATTGAAAGTGATAATGCAATAATGCAAGTGAATCAAGAGAAGAACAACATCAAAAACCACTTCACAAGGAAGTTGGTATCGAGTACAATTCCCCAGCGTTCAAGAACTCTCGCATAAAGAACTGTTCGTTAAGGGTAAGTACTACACGCTTTATTAATTTCTTATCAATTGGTCATGTCTCCAAGATATTTATCAAGTTGCGATAGTCCCAAAAGTGATATAGGTATACGCGTGCATAATTTTTCGCATATATAAACTAGAGTCTCTTTATGCGACAATTTTTTGGAATATTAAAAGCTTAGCTCGTCACATCTCAAAAAAATATCTTTCCTTTGTCACCTCATCTGTTAAGATTGCTGTTAAGAGTCTCTTTATGCGACAAGTTTTTTGAATATTAAAAGTTTAGTTCGTCACATCTCAAAATAATTATCTTCCCTTGACACCTCATCTGTTAAGATTGCTGTTAAGAGTCTCTTTATGCGACAATTTTTTGGAATATTAAAAGTTTAGCTCGTCACATCTCAAAATAATTATCTTCCCTTGACACCTCATCTGTTAAGATTGCTGTTAAGAGTCTCTTTATGCGACAAGTTTTTTGAATATTAAAAGTTTAGTTCGTCACATCTCAAAATAATTATCTTCCCTTGACACCTCATCTGTTAAGATTGCTGTTAAGAGTCTCTTTATGCGACAATTTTTTGGAATATTAAAAGTTTAGTTCGTCACATCTCAAAATAATTATCTTCCCTTTGTCACCTCGTCTGTTAAGATTGCTGTTAAAAGTCTCTTTATGCGACAATTTTTTGGAATATTAAAAGTTTAGTTCGTCACATCTCAAAACAATTATCTTCCCTTGGCACCTCATCTGTTAAGATTGCTGTTAAGAGTCTCTTTATGAGACAATTTTTTTGAATATTAAAAGTTTAGTTCGTCACATCTCAAAATAATTATCTTCCCTTGACACCTCATCTGTTAAGATTGCTGTTAAGAGTCTCTTTATGAGACAATTTTTTTGGAATATTAAAAGTTTAGTTCGTCACATCTCAAAACAATTATCTTCCCTTGGCACCTCATCTGTTAAGATTGCTGTTAAGAGTCTCTTTATGCGACAATTTTTTTGAATATTAAAAGTTTAGTTCGTCACATCTCAAAATAATTATCTTCCCTTGACACCTCATCTGTTAAGATTGCTGTTAAAAGTCTCTTTATGCGACAAGTTTTTTGAATATTAAAAGTTTAGTTCGTCACATCTCAAAATAATTATCTTCCCTTGACACCTCATCTGTTAAGATTGCTGTTAAAAGTCTCTTTATGCGACAATTTTTTGGAATATTAAAAGTTTAGTTCGTCACATCTCAAAACAATTATCTTCCCTTGGCACCTCATCTGTTAAGATTGCTGTTAAGAGTCTCTTTATGCGACAAATTTTTTGTATATTAAAAGTTTAGCTCGTCACATCTCAAAAAAATATCTTTCCTTTGTCACCTCATCTGTTAAGATTGCTGTTAAGAGTCTCTTTATGTGACAAATTTTTGGAATATTAAAAGTTTAGTTCGTCACATCTCAAAATAATTACCTTCCCTTGACACCTCATCTGTTAAGATTGCTGTTAAGAGTCTCTTTATGCGACAATTTTTTGGAATATTAAAAGTTTAGTTCGTCACATCTCAAAATAATTATCTTCCCTTTGTCACCTCGTCTGTTAAGATTGCTGTTAAGAGTCTCTTTATGAGACAATTTTTTGGAATATTAAAAGCTTAGCTCGTCACATCTCAAAAAAATATCTTTCCTTTGTCACCTCATCTGTTAAGATTGCTGTTAAGAGTCTCTTTATGCGACAATTTTTTGGAATATTAAAAGCTTAGCTCGTCACATCTCAAAAAAATATCTTTCCTTTGTCACCTCATCTGTTAAGATTGCTGTTAAGAGTCTCTTTATGCGACAATTTTTTGGAATATTAAAAGCTTAGCTCGTCACATCTCAAAAAAATATCTTTCCTTTGTCACCTCATCTGTTAAGATTGCTGTTAAGAGTCTCTTTATGTGACAAATTTTTGGAATATTAAAAGTTTAGTTCGTCACATCTCAAAATAATTACCTTCCCTTGACACCTCATCTGTTAAGATTGCTGTTAAGAGTCTCTTTAGGTGACAAATTTTTGGAATATTAAAAGTTTAGTTCGTCACATCTCAAAACAATTATCTTCCCTTGACACCTCATCTGTTAAGATTGCTGTTAAGAGTCTCTTTATGCGACAAGTTTTTTGAATATTAAAAGTTTAGTTCGTCACATCTCAAAATAATTATCTTCCCTTGACACCTCATCTGTTAAGATTGCTGTTAAAAGTCTCTTTATGCGACAATTTTTTGGAATATTAAAAGTTTAGTTCGTCACATCTCAAAACAATTATCTTCCCTTGGCACCTCATCTGTTAAGATTGCTGTTAAGAGTCTCTTTATGCGACAAATTTTTTGTATATTAAAAGTTTAGCTCGTCACATCTCAAAAAAATATCTTTCCTTTGTCACCTCATCTGTTAAGATTGCTGTTAAGAGTCTCTTTATGCGACAATTTTTTGGAATATTAAAAGCTTAGCTCGTCACATCTCAAAAAAATATCTTTCCTTTGTCACCTCATCTGTTAAGATTGCTGTTAAGAGTCTCTTTATGCGACAATTTTTTGGAATATTAAAAGTTTAGTTCGTCACATCTCAAAACAATTATCTTCCCTTGGCACCTCATCTGTTAAGATTGCTGTTAAGAGTCTCTTTATGTGACAAATTTTTGGAATATTAAAAGTTTAGTTCGTCACATCTCAAAATAATTACCTTCCCTTGACACCTCATCTGTTAAGATTGCTGTTAAGAGTCTCTTTATGTGACAAATTTTTGGAATATTAAAAGTTTAGTTCGTCACATCTCAAAATAATTATCTTCCCTTGACACCTCATCTGTTAAGATTGCTGTTAAGAGTCTCTTTATGCGACAAGTTTTTTGAATATTAAAAGTTTAGTTCGTCACATCACAAAAAATATCTTTCCTTTGTCACCTCATCTGTTAAGATTGCTGTTAAGAGTCTCTTTATGCGACAAGTTTTTTGAATATTAAAAGTTTAGTTCGTCACATCTCAAAATAATTATCTTCCCTTGACACCTCATCTGTTAAGATTGCTGTTAAGAGTCTCTTTATGCGACAATTTTTTTGAATATTAAAAGTTTAGTTCGTCACATCTCAAAATAATTATCTTCCCTTGACACCTCATCTGTTAAGATTGCTGTTAAGAGTCTCTTTATGCGACAAATTTTTGGAATATTAAAAGTTTAGTTCGTCACATCTCAAAATAATTATCTTCCCTTGACACCTCATCTGTTAAGATTGCTGTTAAGAGTCTCTTTATGCGACAATTTTTTGGAATATTAAAAGTTTAGTTCGTCACATCTCAAAATAATTATCTTCCCTTGACACCTCATCTGTTAAGATTGCTGTTAAGAGTCTCTTTATGCGACAAGTTTTTTGAATATTAAAAGTTTAGTTCGTCACATCTCAAAACAATTATCTTCCCTTGACACCTCATCTGTTAAGATTGCTGTTAAGAGTCTCTTTATGCGACAAGTTTTTTGAATATTAAAAGTTTAGTTCGTCACATCTCAAAAAATATCTTTCCTTTGTCACCTCATCTGTTAAGATTGCTGTTAAGAGTCTCTTTATGTGACAAATTTTTGGAATATTAAAAGTTTAGTTCGTCACATCTCAAAATAATTATCTTCCCTTGACACCTCATCTGTTAAGATTGCTGTTAAGAGTCTCTTTATGCGACAATTTTTTGGAATATTAAAAGCTTAGCTCGTCACATCTCAAAAAAATATCTTTCCTTTGTCACCTCATCTGTTAAGATTGCTGTTAAGAGTCTCTTTATGCGACAAGTTTTTTGAATATTAAAAGTTTAGTTCGTCACATCTCAAAATAATTATCTTCCCTTTGTCACCTCGTCTGTTAAGATTGCTGTTAAGAGTCTCTTTATGCGACAAGCTTTTTGAATATTAAAAGTTTAGTTCGTCACATCTCAAAATAATTATCTTCCCTTGACACCTCATCTGTTAAGATTGCTGTTAAGAGTCTCTTTATGCGACAATTTTTTTGAATATTAAAAGTTTAGTTCGTCACATCTCAAAATAATTATCTTCCCTTGACACCTCATCTGTTAAGATTGCTGTTAAGAGTCTCTTTATGCGACAAGTTTTTTGAATATTAAAAGTTTAGTTCGTCATATCTCAAAAAATATCTTTCCTTTGTCACCTCATCTGTTAAGATTGCTGTTAAGAGTCTCTTTATGCGACAAGTTTTTTGAATATTAAAAGTTTAGTTCGTCACATCTCAAAATAATTATCTTCCCTTGACACCTCATCTGTTAAGATTGCTGTTAAGAGTCTCTTTATGCGACAAATTTTTGGAATATTAAAAGTTTAGTTCGTCACATCTCAAAATAATTATCTTCCCTTGACACCTCATCTGTTAAGATTGCTGTTAAGAGTCTCTTTATGCGACAATTTTTTGGAATATTAAAAGCTTAGCTCGTCACATCTCAAAAAAATATCTTTCCTTTGTCACCTCATCTGTTAAGATTGCTGTTAAGAGTCTCTTTATGCGACAAGTTTTTTGAATATTAAAAGTTTAGTTCGTCACATCTCAAAATAATTATCTTCCCTTTGTCACCTCGTCTGTTAAGATTGCTGTTAAGAGTCTCTTTATGCGACAAGCTTTTTGAATATTAAAAGTTTAGTTCGTCACATCTCAAAATAATTATCTTCCCTTGACACCTCATCTGTTAAGATTGCTGTTAAGAGTCTCTTTATGCGACAATTTTTTTGAATATTAAAAGTTTAGTTCGTCACATCTCAAAATAATTATCTTCCCTTGACACCTCATCTGTTAAGATTGCTGTTAAGAGTCTCTTTATGCGACAAGTTTTTTGAATATTAAAAGTTTAGTTCGTCATATCTCAAAAAATATCTTTCCTTTGTCACCTCATCTGTTAAGATTGCTGTTAAGAGTCTCTTTATGCGACAAGTTTTTTGAATATTAAAAGTTTAGTTCGTCACATCTCAAAATAATTATCTTCCCTTGACACCTCATCTGTTAAGATTGCTGTTAAGAGTCTCTTTATGCGACAATTTTTTTGAATATTAAAAGTTTAGTTCGTCACATCTCAAAATAATTATCTTCCCTTGACACCTCATCTGTTAAGATTGCTGTTAAGAGTCTCTTTATGCGACAAATTTTTGGAATATTAAAAGTTTAGTTCGTCACATCTCAAAATAATTATCTTCCCTTGACACCTCATCTGTTAAGATTGCTGTTAAGAGTCTCTTTATGCGACAATTTTTTGGAATATTAAAAGTTTAGCTCGTCACATCTCAAGATTGCCCATGTGGCTAACGCTTTGACCTAAAGGATCTTTTGTATCATACGATGATTTGTCACCTGTTTTCTCCCTTATAACGCCGATTACTACAGAGTAAATTTAGTGGAAAATTTGTGGAAAATAACCAATTAACCAATGTAGTGCGTGACAGTCACAAAGAATATGTTCGGAACTAACATTCTGCTGTCGGCCAAATTCATTTTGTAAGAAAGCACAAGTATGTCCTTGTAGATGTAAGGCTTGATTAGTCTAAGCCATGGAACGTTTTAGTCTAGATGAAGTTGATGCTTCCAAACGTCTATCTGTCTTGAAGCAACTCTCCAATTGAATCTGCAATATGGTTCTGGTGCAAATAATGCGTATTCCGAACCGGCTTTTGCCAATTCATCTACAGATTCGTTACCAAAACGCATCCAATGCAGTGCGTCGTAGTCGTAGCAGCACTTCATTGCCATAAATTAAAATGTGTTGGACTTGAAGTAAGCTTGAGAAGCCGCTTGACTATCTGAGAAGTTACATATAAAGGGTCTGCCAAATAACTTTTGTTTTTGAAAATGCTATAAAAAAAAAAACTACTGAATATTTTCTCAAATTAATTTTTTTATTTGAAAGTACAATCCTTCCGGTTATTAATGGAAAATAATTTCATTCAAATGGCTGCCTCGGCTGGCCATGCAGTAGCCTACACGATCGGTCCAATTTTTAAGCACATTATCGATTGTGTGCAGCTGTATTTCACCAATGGCTTCACGAATATTGTCCTTTAAAGCATCAATTATCTCTGGCATGTCGGCGTAACACTTATCTTTTACAGCACCCCACAAATAATAGTCCAACAGTGTCAAATCGCAGCTCCGCGGTGGCCAAACGACATCAGCTCTGCGGCTAATAATGCGATCTTCAAAAACAGGGCGCAAAACATCGAGTGTAGCTTCGGTTGTGTGGCACGTAGCGTCGTCCTGTTGAAACCAAATGTTGCCAATATCCTCCTCTTCAATTTTTGTGAACAAAAATTCGTTCAACATGGGCCGATGGTCCTTGCTCATTTTCGAAGAAAAGTGGCCCAATTATGCCTCTGGACCAAAATCCGCACCAAACAGTGACTCGTTTTGGCTATATCGGCTTTTCAATGTATGCGTGCGGGTTTTCTGTGCCCCAAATGCGACAATTTTGCTTGTTTGCATACCCGCCAAGATCAAAATGAGCTTCATCTGAAAAGATAATTTTTTTTGGCAAAATCGGCATCTTCTCTAAGTCGATCGCAGGCCCACTTAGCAAAGCGAAAACGCATTGGATGGTCAGTTGGCTTCAACTCCTGAACCAAATGGACTTTGTATGGCGTCATACCAAGGCATTTATGCAAAATTCGTCTCGATGATGTCTCCGAAATGTTCAATTGTTGAGAACGACGGTGAATTGATGTTGATGGCCCTTCACGCACACTTTCTGCCACAGCAGCAATTTTCTCGGGTGTACGCACTGTTTTTGGCTTTTCACGTTTATCGATGAGGATGCCAGTTTCTTTCACTTTTTTCACAAGATAACGAACATACGGAGCTGACGGTGCTTCTCTTCTTCCAAAATCCGTACGCAATTTTCGCACACATTCTGCAACATTACCATGATTTTCAAAGTAATGTCGCAATATTTCCCAGCGTTGTTCAAGCGTATACCCAACCATATTCGTTCAGCGGAAGGATAAAACTAATTATCTGTCAAACCAGACATGAGCTAAGTGTTACCATTCGCGAAATAAGCACTAGTTGACAAAAAAAAAAACGTTAGATGGCGGAGCCTTTATATGCATAATGACGCCTTTGATACCTCTATCATAATGCAGCGCAGAGTTTGACTCCCGAATCAATTTTATCCGGATTTTACAAGGATTTTAAATTGTTCACCTAATTAAAGTACATTGGGGAAGCACCTTTAATGGAAATAGGACTTACATTTACCAGCCTTTTCCTAGTGAAGGTACTAGAAAGGTCTTGCAGGGGTTGATGGATGGAGAGTCCTTCATCGTAGCACTATTCTGTAATATGTATTAAAGCACTCTGCATTGCATTTCTGATGAGAATGCTGTGCTTACAACTAATTAAAATTGCCAGGTCAGCGGCGTACTCATTACCAATATAGCCTAATCGGATTGACTAAAAGACTCACGATAACTAGCGACCCCGACAAAGGAGAGAGAACTTTTCAGCTGTTACAGACAGTAATAATTCGACTTTTCAGCATGGCTCCAATTCAATGGTTGGTCGAATCGTTGATGACTCTATTAATGATTGTTCTCGACACATCCAGTATTTTTAAAAAAGCCCTCCACGTCTAGAAAGGCACAAAGGGCTGGTACAGTAGAGCTGCTCCTTCAAGCAACCGACCTGTGAGATCAATTTTACATTATTGATGTATATTAATAGGGCCGTCCCAATAAGAAATGGAACTCGGACATTACACGCGTCACTTGACGTAGCCGCTATCCAAGTATATGTACGTCGTCATCACATACTGCTTTGGGCGAATTCATTTGAAGCCCAATCAACCAAATGAACTAGCAGTGCATTCATTCATTGATGTGTGGGATCAAGTCCCATTTGAATTCAATTTCTCTAAAATCCAATCTTCACAAAGCTATTCCATAAGCACAGCGCTATAAATTATAACTAAATTTGCTTGCAAAACATAAGCCACAAATCCATTGAGTGCAACTCAACACCGTTCGTTGGCCAATCGTTCCAGTTCGATTGATCGACCACACTCTGCCCCCACTTTTGCCACCCACTTAACTCAATCAAACGCATATATGCATTATCCGATGCTGCCGCATTAATTTCCCATAACCGTTAACGATCGTCATGCAAACATAAACATGCCGTACGAATTAATTGAAAAGTCTACTTTTAACTCCTTCTGGCATCTAATTTGCTCACATGGCACCCCGCCGACCAAACGGCCGCCATACACATTGCACATACGTGCCCATATTCGATTGTTAAATTAATTTTTATTGCCGAGCAATTATCGTAGGACATTTTCTTTGGTCATGTCGTAGATTCTAACAACACACAGTAACACTGGCCGACCGACGAGGCGGGTGCACTCGCACCTATCTGTGCGTCGATTTATGTTCCAGTTTGGCGTCGCGGCCACTGGACTAGCACACTGGTGGTGCAATGGAATTTCTATAAACCTCAAAATTAGCTGCCATTTAATTATATTCCGATGCCAAATGATCAGCGAGCAGAACTGGGCTATTGGACAAACTGCATCTACACACCGAAGTGTCACCATAATTCATCAAGTCGAGAGCAGTCTCATTTTCTGATCCGCGCCGGAGACAGGCGAGACAGGGAAATAACTCAGAAAAGAAGTGGAACAATTAGTATTGAGATTTATCGGTGCGATGCATTGAACGGAATATGAAGATCATAAAGCGTTCTGGCGTAGGCCATTGCCTAGGCCAATTTGGAGCACACTTAACGTGATGGTTGACTCAAGATGGCCTGATCTGTGGCAATAGTCACAAATTACTTTTAATTGTTGTTGCTCGTGGTAAGGGTTCGTTTGTGACGAGCTACCAATGCTTTGGGATATAGTTTCTTAGATGAAGATGCACTGACAAGGGTTTTAGTTGGTTAATCATTGTTATGGCTTGATGAGTTTTGTTCCGCTGTTTATTTTTTTCTGTAATGATAATTGGATCTAAGCTTGAAAGATTACCTTAAGTTGATTGCTCGGGAACATTGTGTAGTTCTCTATATTAACCTGCTAACGGGGTGGACTTGGCTAACAAGCACTTGGAGCTAGCTCGATACATGGCGAAGCTGCTCCTTCCAACTGCGGTCGCAAACTTAGGTAAGGTCTTCCTTGCATTGAACCAAAATTGAACTAAAAATGCAACAAGATGGAGTGGGAAAACTGCTTCTCTAGGGACCAGGTAATATTTTCGGTCTTTTGAATAGATAAAACATGTAGAGGGTGCTTAGAGCGATTCCTACTGCGGGACGGGAAGTATTGGATATGAGTATGCATTTGTTGCAAAAGCAACATCTCGGCTTAGATCTTTTTAAGCTATTCGGTTTCGACTGCCTTTGGCAATCGTTTTTTTTATGAAAATTTTAATTTGCTTGTTAATTAACCAAAATCGCAGTGTGGAATGCATTTTTGGAAAGTTCATTCAAAAGCCGTCTTTGCTAAGCAATTGCCTTTCCTATCGAGATTTCCACAGCCAATTAGCTAGATTTTAGAGCCGTTTTTACATACCAGCTCAATAATGGGTTTAATATGTCACAAGAAGATACATAAGGAACGCATTACTTACAGTCGGCTATTGAGATTGGTCCAGATTGTCGAAATTGCACCGATCAATCCCTAATCAGTAATCACTAATATCCTTTCTATTATGTACTCTACTACACCTTTCTTGGTAACTTTGAGCCTTCCTGCACTCAAAAGATAGTAGAAATACGTCAGGAGAACTATCGTTGCGTGGCAGCCCGTGATTTTCCATCCATATCTATCCAGGTTCCCATGTAAAGTTCAGTTACGTCGTATTGCGCCTTCGATACAATCATCTGCGTCCTCGATCTCATTACGAAATTCCATAGACCCGGCCAATGGAGCAAATCTCTAAGCCTTGCGCGATCAGATCCAATTTAATCGATGACAACTGTGAGTGCGAGCACAAAAACCAAACGATATGATCGCTTCGACGCCATGGTCGATGCGCCTTTTGCTTTCAACTTTTCACTTATGAGTTGCACCACTGCCATTAAATGACGTGACATGGAATGAAATTTATCACTCAACTCAATAAGCAGTGGAGCAGAGCATGCGCGCACACACCCAATCGCGAGTTGCATTGCAGCAGCCTATCATTTCTCCACGTGTCGTCCGCCCCACACAAAGCCGCTTGGAAATTTTCGCAAAAGAAATTTATTTCAGGACATATCTTTTGGTGCCACATGAAAATTTTTATTTAGAACTCAAACAGAGGATTCCTGCTCTGACGACGATGATGATGATGATGTGCATGATGCATCTACCTATAGAGAGTTCTAGTTAAATTTCACATCAAATGCAATGGTCAACGACCACAGAATAGGACTTATGTTTGCTGGGCAATTTCTTACTGCCTGCCGCCCGCCATCGCTTCATCGCGCAACACTGCTCGCAAGTGATAAATGTCAACGGCGGAAAATTATAGGCATAGAGGATGTGTAGGAACCTTAATGGTGAATTTATGTAGCACTTTTCAAGGATGTATCTTTGGGCCGAGGCGACGCGATGCGGCGAAGATTGAGACTGAATTGCTTTTGCAAGCACCAAAACCACCACCACCACCACCACCGCCACTACCACTACCACCTACGTGATATTTTTCTCGGGGATAGCTCTAGTTGCTGTTAGTAAAGATAATTGCTGGCGTGCAATAAAATTAGAATCTGGTGACTTTTTATTGATGGCGTGAGGTATATGAGGTACTATAAGGGCAACACAGAGTAAAAGATTGGCCAACGAATGATGGCGTCCGCAACAATTATCTGAGATGAGTAGGTTGAACCATTGTCCGGTCATGCGGTCTGTGGTCGTTTTTTTTTCATTGTTTTCGTGTAATGAATTCACGGGAACAAACTATGTGGGTTGAGTCGCGAATGGACTGCTTTTGAAAAAATTCTATTAAACATAAGAGTTGTAAAATCTGACGACCGCAGTTGGAATTGTATTCAGATCTTCGTTGGAGCTTAGTGGGTTAGATATTTAAACGAATTTTCAGTCGATTTGTTATTGAGTCGCAGTGAATGTAATAATTTGTATTAATTCAATGAAAGTAGCTCATTCCCTAGCAAATAATATTATCAGAAATCTTCTGAGCTATTGATGATGAATCAACGCGTATATGTTCAATTTTAATTCTGTATTCGAGACATTTCGTAATTATTCTTAGCCTTCTTCTCTCCTTTTGTCGACGAGGCTGTGGTTAGGATTGTAGGAATCATAACCCTCCCACTTTACTTACTTACTTACTTAGCGGGCTCCCGACCCGTGAAGAGTCCCTGCCTGAGATACGGCAGCCTTCCAACCTCTGCGATCCCGAGCACGCTGCTTCCAGTTGTCCAGACCAAGCGCTGTGGCATCCGCGATGGCTTGGTCTTTAAAACGGAAGTTCGGTATTCTTTGTCGTCTCGAACCTGGGGGCTGGGATTCGAAGATCCTCTTGGCTGGAGCGTTGTTGTCCATTCGCTCGATGTGGCCGAGCCAATGTAGTCGACGAGTTTTGGCTTTTCGGACTACATCCATATCTTGATACAGCTCATAGAGTTCTCGGTTGTATCGTCTTCTCCATTCGTCCTCCTGACACACAGGACCAAATATTCGTCGAAGGATTTTTCTTTCAAAGGATCCCAGTATTAACTCTCCTTTCCTGGTTATCGTCCATCACTCGGCGCCGTATAGCAGAACTGGCAGGGTAAGGGTTCTGTAGAGCTTCGAGTAAGGAGTTTTAAACCCATTTGTATTGCCAAACCGAAGTAGCAGCGGTTTCTTAGGATAATTCTTCGATGGATCTCCAGCAAAATGTCATTTGTAGAGCTGATGTTTACCGCGAGGTAGATTAACTATCTCCAAGTTGCTGCTATTAACAGTGACATCTTGGCCTAATCGATGGACAGATGATTGTTTGTTTGTTGATAGCATATATTTAGTCTTGTCCTCATTCACTTCAAGGCCAACTAGTTCAATAGCCGTGAAACCCTATCAAGCCTCGACCGATGATATCTATATCGTCCGCATACCCCAGCAGTTGGACTGATCTGTTGAAGATAGTGCCTTCCGTGTTGACACCTGCCCTACGCACTAGTTGCTCAAGAACAAGATTGCAGAAATCACACGATAGCGTATCTCCTTGCCGAAATCCGGTGCATGTTTGAAAGAGTTCAGATGAGCTGCTGCCAAACTGCACATTGCACCGCGTGTTATCTACTGTCACGCGACACATCTGGATCAGTTTTGACAGAATCCCTAATTCCGTCATCGCCACAAAAAGCTCCTGGCGATGAATGCTCTCATATGCGGCTTTAAGGTCGATGAAGAGATGAAACTCGTTGGTCTTTTCCAGGATTTGACTTAGTGTGAAGATTTGGTCTACAGTTGATCTGCTGGGCCGGAAGCCACACTGGTACGTGTTGATTAGTGTGCGTTGGATAGGATCTTATATGCGACATTAAGCAGGGATATGCCTCGATAGTTCTTGCAAGACATAGGATCGCCTTTCTTGTAGATGGGACATATGGAGCTGATGGTCCAGTCATCGGGCATGCTTTCGACCACCCAAACTTGGTTGATGATTTGGTGCATACGCCCAACCATAACATCTCCTCCGTATTTGAAAGGTCTGCAGGTAGACCATCGGAGCCGGCGGCCTTGTTGTTCTTTAGCTTTTTTATAGCTAAGCCAACCTCTTCGATACCCTCCCACTTTACTGCATTTCTACTGGTCCCACACCTGTGGGATTCGCCGGTTTAACTTATGAATTATGTCATTACTGAGGCCAATCAAATGTTGGTGCTGTGAGTTTTAGGGAAACAGAGATTGACTTGTTCTCTTCAACAAGGTTCGTAGGGTCTATCAGTTGAACATGACAATACCAACTGAGCTGGTCGTGGTTCAATATTTTTGAGATGTGTTCTCTGACATGAAGGATTTCTCGGTTCTTTAAAGGTTGAATTCCATAAAGCCTTCTGCTAACATGCAGATCCTAGACTCCATGACATGCTGGCAATTTGTCCTCATACATTTTGTGCATTGTTCAAAATATTTCGAATCGTATGTGAGCTTCGGACGAACAGCTGCGGTGTCGAGCCGAGTCTTCCTGCTACTTCAGCCACCCCACTGCTACATGATAATTGATTCAAGTTTGACTGAATGTTGATAAACTTGGGAATAACTTTTCGATTCAAATAAATATCTGGACCGTACGGTCTGGGTCAAAATTGGCCAGAGAATGGGCAGCACTGATACTCTATTTTGTTGGGCTAATACCCATTTATTTGCAAACGCTTTGATCCTCGCCTATGATGGTTTATAAGCCCGAGAAAAGCTTGTAAGGCGAACTTGTTAAGCGCACCCGTGGCTACATGTTCTGTGATGTGATTTATTTCGGTATTTTCGAAATTGTGAGCTTCAGAAGGCAATTTATTGAACGTATTTGGAAAGTGACATTTCTGTACTTAAAAATTTTTTACACCTTGGAATTATAGGGACATATTTTTAGACTTCGTTATTCTAACTCAATAATAAAGGCTTCTAAATAAGTGGCCAGACGGATGGACAGGATGGTCAAAAACTAATCCTAATGGGTGTTGCGAGCTATGTGTCGAAAGAAATACCGTTCATTTTTTTTTGGCACTCAAGTCTTTGGATGAATTTAAAGCAATTTTTTAACATCTTCACACATTAAAAGATACGTCAAAGATCAAAACAAGACCTCCACGATAACACTATCATTATGAACTCTTTTTCAAAGCTCTAAAACCTAAAGTTTTGTTCTGAAGGAGTTACCAAACGGACATTGGTAACTCTGAATGCAATTGATGTGCAATTGAATGGGTGTTGAATAGCAGTAGCCACAGGCCAGTGCACACTCACATGTGTGCTGAATAAGACGTGGTCCACGTCAGATGGAATTGGAAATTCACTGGAGGTTAAACATTTGATGAGGGGTTCTTTTCAATTTACGATGGTAGAAAAATATGGCACGCTACTGATTTTTAAAAAGCTTCCCCATAAGACGTGTACTGCCAATTTATGTTGGACAGAGTATAGTAGATTTGTGCATCAGAAAGTTAATTTGTATGAAAAGAAAAAAAATTGTTTGTTTTAAAGGAAATTAAATTTAGTAACTTTTAACGTATAAACTTGCCCGAGTCTGGCCAGGCGAGTTTCTGCCTAAGTAAACTTTATCTGTATGCAATCAAAATTTTCCAAGGGGCTTAATTCAAAGAATAATCTGCGTGTTATCCGTCATCGTTCTTACTGCCGTATTAAAGACACGATAGCATTCGAAAGGATATGACAGATTCGACCACCAAAGTTGACCAACTTTCAACTTTCTAAGGTTAAGTTGACGCATTCCAAAATTGAGGTAATCAAACTCATTGGTGGACGAATTGAGAGTGGTGTCAACACCATCAAGAGCCATGAAGTTAAAGCAGTTTTGTTGGTGGAAAGTTTGGCATATAACGCCTTACATTCCGCGAGATGAAAGTTGGACGTGGTTCTTCGAAGTGTAGCCGTACACCTGCGAGCTGCATTTACTTTCTTAAGAGGCTGAATTAAACTCGAGGTATTCTATAGGACGACTCCTTCCGCCAAATATGTGGACGTTAAAATGTCCGTAATTGGAAACTGCACTGTATGTCCTTAGGGCAGCAATGGCGAACCAATGGACGCGTGCCATTAGTGGCACCCGACGAAATATTTTGGGCACGTCACAAATTGAGAAATCCGATTGCACCTTTGAGCGAGAGCATCAGTTGTCTACACCGAGTTACGTTTTTTTTTCTTTTTGCCTCTCATTCGATCTTATTACCAAATTCTGGATTTTTTGATTCTCGAGGGTTCTGGTAAGCCATTTTGTTTTGTTGGAAATTGAAGAAATTGAAATGCAGCTCAACGAATTCCGGTTCGATATGGACTCAAAAATTCGTCGAAACCCGGAAAGAGTTGGAATCAATCGAGCTATATCGAGCTTCCAGCCAATACGATTAAGAATGTCAATTCAAAATTAATGGAAACTTGAAATTCAATTCCCGACACATATAATTGCTTGAAAAAGTTGGCGTTTGCTGTATTGACAATATTTCGTCTACGTATGCGTGCGAATCCTTATTTTCAGAGATTAGTAATATTAAAGATTTGCTTAGCCTGCATTTTGCTTAAAGTGACAAAATACAACCCTGATATAAACTACATGGCATTTAGATGGCAACAACAAAAGCCACACTTAAATAGATCGTTCATTGTTTATTTCTCTGTTTTTTTGTTCATCTGAAGTTTGTTTCTTTTATTAAAATGAATTAATTTAAAAAAAAATAATTGATATGTTTACAAATAAATTGCTGCACAGTGTAAAATTATTTATTTTCGTGTCTAGTGACTACTAGAAAACTAGATCGAGACTATTGAAGGATTTCTTATCCTTTATATTAAAGAAAAATATTTTCTAGAACATTCCACTTGATATCAAAACGCAAGTTTATATAATTTAATTTCGCGTTTATTTCCAATGAGTGCCGAATTAAGGCTGAGCTGCAGTTGCCATGCAGATCCACCACACCTCATGCGCCTCGGATCAGTTTTCCCGGTGGGAATGACTTCACGTGTGAAGCGGAAGCGCGTGTGCATCGTTTATATTTTTTTGTAGGTTGGGTCAAGATCCGATCGTGATAACTGATGGCACACCAAAGGCACTTCAAAATTATTTTTTTTAGATGGCACGATGCTCCAAAAAGCTTCGCCATCCCGGCCTTAGGGTATCAAAAACGCCTCTCGATGTTTAGCAAAATCTGAATTTTAAAGCAATCGAACTATTTCAGCATGCGTCTTGTAAACAGACAGACCTAACGAGGGACGGAATTGCGAGATCCTGTTAGAGCAGAACCTTCGTCATCTTCATCATCTTCATCCACTTCAACTCATCGAAATGCGTTCCACAAAAATTGTATTTTAAAATCTGCCGCCTAGTTTATAACGGGTGATCCAAGTAGAGATACTTTTTTCAATAGCCTTTTTTGACAGATCACGTGTGAGTCGTGTCATGCTGTCATGTTATTTTTGTTTAGTATTGTTTGGCATTTCATAATGGAAAGACTTACGCGTGAACAACGTTTACAAATTGTTCAACTTTATTATGAAAATTCACGTTCTGTGAAGAATGTGTTTCGTGCACTTCGCTCAACTTATGGTCAACATAATCGGCCTACTGAGCGTACTATTCGCAACACCATCACCCATTTTGAGACCCAGCATTCATTATTGGATAATATTCGACCGAATAGACCACGTCCAGCACGCTGTGAAGAAAATATAGCGGCCGTAGCAGAGAGTGTACACGAAGACCGTAGAGAGTCGATTCGGCGCCGTTCGCAGCAACTCGGACTGACGTATGGAACGACTTGGCGCATTTTACGTCAAGATCTTAAATTAAAAGCGTACAAGCGTACAGCTTGTGCAACAACTGAAGCCGCTCGACCTTCCCAAGCGACATCGCTTCGCTCTATGGGCTCTTGAAAAGTTCCAAGAAGATCCGACGTTTTCGAGGCAAATTTTGTTTAGCGATGAGGCCCATTTCTGGCTCAATGGGTATGTAAACAAACAAAATTGCCGCATTTGGGACGAAGAGCAACCTGAAAAGATTGAAGAACTGCCACTTCATCCAGAAAAAACAACGGTTTGCTGTGGTTTGTGGGCCGGTGGAATCATCGGTCCACATTTCTTTAAAAATTATGCCGGTGCGAACGTAACCGTCAATGGCGACCGTTATCGTGCCATGATAACCGACTATTTGATACCTGAAATTGAAGCTCGTGATCTCGGCGACATTTGGTTTCAGCAAGACGGCGCCACTTCGCACACATCGCATCAATCAATGGACTTATTGAGAGAACATTTCGGTGAGCACATAATTTCACGTTTTGGGCCGGTCGATTGGCCACCAAGATCGTGTGATATCACACCGTTAGACTTTTTCCTGTGGGGATATGTAAAGTCAAAAGCTTATGCCAACACCACGCGTGTCATTCGCCAGTTACCAGTCGAAATGCTCGAACGAGTGATCGAAAATTGGACTCAACGGATGGACCATCTGCGACGTAGCAACGGCCAACTTTTGATAGACATAATCTTCAAAAAATAAATGCCAAAGAATGTTCTTTCAAATGATAATAAACATTCTCCATTAAATTTGAATTTTCTGTGTTTTTTTCTTTAAAAAAGTAGGGAACCTCAAAATGGATCACCCTTTACCATTCGCCACATTTTTAAACAATAAAATTAACGGAATGTCTCTCAGGCGAAAAAGAAATCTGTCACGCAATTTTTGTATAAAAACCCGTCACGAAATAAAGCCTTATGAAGTTATAGTTGAAAGCCCTAAGGGGGAAACTCTTGTATTTCATTTCACTCGTTTCGTTGGTTCAATCAAAGATTGAAGTCCTTTCCCTTAGAAAAAGTCATAGTTTCCATCCGTTTTGGTCAAATTCAGACAACCAAGACCTTCCTATTCTGAGTCGAGGTCAAATAGAGGTCTCGAGGTTGGCGGTCGAAAAAATACTCGAACGTTCAGACCCACTTTTTTGAACTTATTATTCACTTCATCTATACTAAAGTATTTTATACAAATATGGTATTGTTTGTGGCAAGTTTTAACGGACAGTGCCAAATTGTGAGTGCAGATTTTATAGCCACATTCCCACAATTTTACATTCAAAAACATATTCCATGCATGAGCTTGCAAACTATTTCTCTAAGATTCTTGTATTAATTTTCATAAATATCAAGGCAATTACGTGAGTCAGTCTTTTAGTAAGTAAAGTAATTCGAACCTAAGCATACACTTCTAGAGATAAAGAAAACCGTGTACCTATAACAGAACAATGCTTAAGGTTTAGTAAAAACAAGGAGATTCATTCACGAGCACACTCATTTCATTTCGAGCGCAAAATCACTTCCCGGCATCGTTGTTCGCGGGCAATAAACGAAAGCAATATGCCATGTCCACCCAATTCCAGAACGAATACACCGTAAATTGTAGCCAGGTCCATTAAAATGCATATTTCGCAGAAAACCCTATTAGAAACGCTTCAACGATAAAATTCAGCTAAAGAGCTCCTAACTCAATACCTTATCAGGAAATATTTGTGCGTCGTCGTCGACGCTTCAACTGGAGGCGGGAGTGGAGTACCCCATTCCATTCCCCGCCGTCATTCCAACTTTGCATAATAACAATAATAATAGAGGAATACAGCCCGAGTGTGAACCCAAGACAAGACGGTCGTTATGTCTGCGACTTCATTAGGGACCGAGGTAGTCGCACATTGCACTTCCATCTTACGCTTTATGGATTCCTTATTCTCTGTGAGCGGAAACACATAATAGGTGTTAAAACCGCCTTATTCAGTCAGTCAGGTTCTCCCCGTCGCGTCGCCTGGCTTATGGGCAAACGCATTCTAACAAGAAATTGAGGCGTTGATAATTTTGTTTTTGTTCAACGCACGTACCCGCTGTGGCGCGGTGACATTCTCATTAAAAGCCGTCCGCAGCAACACCTTCCATTCTGACAGTTGAGTATGAGTTTCTGTATCTGCGTCTCTTCGAGCGCTTCGTATCGCAGCACAGCTAAGCAATCGCAAAGTGTAAAGTTATTAATCATAAAGTATCTTTAATGACATATTGTCAGGATTTTCAAGTACTCGAACGCGCACTGCCCGCCCAATGGAGCAAGCGCAGAAGCAGAAGCAGGAAGGCCACTTAATTGAGTTTGCTCGACCAGGTTCTCCTCGTCTATTTCTAAATTAAAGAAGTCAACTCACGTCATTCACAATCAGTCAGTGTCTGTGACGACGCGCTGAGTGGCTGTTTTGCCAGCTTCTTGTAGAAGCGCTCACGCACGCACATATGTATGCACCTCTGACAGTTTGGGTGTGAATCGGATTCGGTTATCGGTTCGCTGTTATCTACTTACATGTTGTAAGACATAATGTTGCCCTGGTGGGGTGCTGCACGGTCATGGTGCACCGGCGGGAGTATGATGATAATAAATTAAATATGTATGTATTTTTGTTTATTAATAACTTTTGTCGAATCCTTTATCTTTTCATAAATAAAAGTGACGTTATCTGATGGGTTGCATCTTGCATAGACGAAAACATACGCAGCGTAGCGCGCTGCCCTGCCCTAGGCTTGAATGCATAGATAAATTTATGAAGGACATTAAATAAAAGGTATTTGAAGATGATGACATCGATAATGTGCTGCGGTGTCAAAATGAATACTAATGGGTTTAGTTTTATTGCGCTAGAGGGGGTGATTTGATGGTTTGGTCAGCTTGGTCAGCTTAGTTACTACCAGACTATAATTGCTGATTTATTCAAATACTTTTCAGGTGAAAAATGTAATTAACGTTGTTCTCTTGGAAAAGGCTATAAAATGCAAATAAGAGCACTAAAACTTTCCCACCCGAGTTGCAGTTTGACTGAGTTTTTATTATGTTAACAGCTCGTTCTGTGTAAAGCCAAAATCGTATTTATTATAAAATAGTTTGTGCTAACTGACTGAATTTTAGGTATGATTCCTCCTCCTCTTTTTTGCTTCTTTCTGAAATACAAGATAACTCGGATCCGTTATCCATATTTTGCATTTTAATAGAAAATAAAAACTTATTTCATTAGAGTCCTGCAACTTCCAAACTACATGGCGAGGAGGGGGAATACAATCTAATCGGACCCGTCTTTTGAACCAAGTTGCTTGGTTAGGGTTAGGGTTAGGGTATCATATATCCCTATATGCCCCAAAGAAAAAGGCATTAAGAAGATGATGGATAGCATTTTATTTCATTCTATTAATTAAAAAAAAACGCCCCCAAAAAGTGGGCGTGGCCAAAAACTTTGTATGGGCGTTATGTTGGAAAATATATTGGCTAAATATCTTGTTAAACATTTTTTTTCGCTTTCTATGAAAATTTTCGAAGAAAACAGCATTTTAGTGAAAAAAAACGCCCACAAAAAGTAGGTGTGGCAAAAAACTTTATATGACAAACTTATAAAGCAGGGCAGTGCCTACATATCTTGTGAAGGTTGTAACACTCTATCTCTCTAACTTTAGCTTTAAAACGGTTTTTTCTAAATTGTGGGCGTATTCAAAAAATGTTTACACTTAACCATTTCGGAACCCCGGGGAATATGTGGTCCAAATTTGAGCTTCCTAGCTTAATTTTAAAGGCCTAAAAATTGCGTACGGACGGACGGACGGACATTGCTAAATAGTTTCAGGATTTGGAACCAGCAATACATTTTTTAAAAATTGCCCCTATCCCTCTATTTGTTTCAAACACAATGGGCCTTACTAATAAACAGACACAAATGTCGACTACTAACTAATTGCAAGGATATAGTATAGTAGTCAGCTTTAATAGAATCCTACTAATAAACGATTTCACCTAGTCATCAAGTAACCTTCGTACTTTCTTTCAATCTAATACAATTTCCATCAAAGTTGTTATCAAACAACACTAAATGTCGAAATCATTTTTGTAGTTCTCAAAAAAAAAATTCCAAATCAAATATTAAAAGTACTTCGAGTAACGAAGGTTTATTTGCCGATTTGGAAATAATTAATGCATCTCATTACTTTGAAATCCCATTATTGTTTAGTTATTTTCGGACGAAAGAATGGATCTAGTCGAGACTGTGGTACAGCTAAGCTATACATACATCTGTCAAAATCGGTTCCTTCGTATATCAGTAGGTATTACCGTGTGGTAGTAGTAGTAGGTATTTTAGCACTAAGTATTATTGCTCTTGATGCTCGTATGTCAAGACAAATGCGTTTTTAGTTTCATTAATTAATTGATTAACAAATAATTCTGTTAAAGCAATTATACATAGAATGGGTTTAGAATTGAAATAATATGAGAAAACTTTAGAAACTTTTGTGCATTTTGATTTCCAACTAAAGCTCCTCATGTTATACATATCGAACCTTTTCATTCGATGAGTGTACCGAGTAGGAACTTTTAATATGGATATATTTATATTTATATGCATGTGGGGGATTTTTTTTTAAATAAATGAAACACCACAGATTCAATATTTTAATTATGTTTAGTTCAAAATGAATTAATAATATAAATGCAAAGAATTTTGATAACTATGGGTGCGGAGTGATAATGACCGAGTCTTGATGGGATAAAGAACTCCTACTGAGCTCTTTATTTGCGCATGCGTGTATATTATTTTGCCTTATATCGTCAAATTTGTGATCTTTATCGGTAGTATGGACTGCGTCTAGACATGTTGCAATTTATTTATATTTTCTACTTCGATGTTATTTCGTGCGTTGGTGTATTTATTCGTCATCGTTATCGTTATCGTTATCCGTATTGTTCCTTCCGAATCCTACATGTATTAAAATTTATTGCTTATTAACCTGATACCTTTCAGTACATTTGTGTATTAAACTACCTACTTTAGGTACCATCATATTGTACAACAGGTAACACCTGCTTCGAAATGTCGAAATGGCTTTCCATACATTAAATTTTATCTTCTCAGTTGTGACTAAGCTGGGCACTAAATTCTTTATTGGTACATGATTTGTTTAAAATGTGAAGATTTTTATTTAAGCATTCACTAAATGTGATTATTAGTAAGGCCCAATAAGTTTTACTTAGTCATATTTACGACGAGCTTCCAGTAGGTAGAATCTAGTTGCTTATGTCGGAATCGTTGAGTTTTATCAACTAAAAATCTTGAGTTTTTTTCTTAAAAATTGTAACTTGAAAAACCTGTCAGAACAGAAGCATTTAAGGAGACGATGGTGTTGACAGCTTTCTGGTTACGTAAGCAAACAGCAGCTATATAAGTCTATGGTTTGGAGAAAATAAGTGTTTGATATGGACCTACATACATTTTTCAACGGTTTTTCAAAAGGGATATACACTTTTTGTGATGCAATAAAAATCGAAATTTTTAAGACTTTTGATGATATCAAAACCTCATTTAATGCTTACATTGTTATGATGCTGAAGTTTATGATGGAGCAATGTTTGGAAATTAGTAAAGATTAAGACCGCAGTTCTGAGTCGGTCTACGCAACTTTAAGAGAGCTTTTTGAAGCCCATATTTGACTGAATGGCTATGTAAAAAAAATTTGTTATTGGACAGGAACAAACCCACATATGCTATATGAGACTACTTTGGACCCAAAAGTGGAAACTGTATTGTGTGGATATAGATCGATGTGTGTGGAAGAGTGGTGCGAAATTGGTGCTCGCGGTGGTCATATGAACGAGATCGAATTCCATATTAAAACGTCACATGTGTATTACACCACCCGACCAGTACCATCTAACAGTTTTATTCCCTGCCCCACCTCTTGCGAAAGTCTGAGAAACATCCGAGAGTAAGAAATGCCATGAGAAGCTTCTCAAAAATAAATTGCCTTTTGCCATCGGCCTTAAACTGTAGCTCCCTTCTCTTTGTGTAAAAAAAAATATGTCTTCGCAAACACAATGTTTGGAGAAGCTATAGGCTCTAGGTCCTATATGGCCCGTTTATTCATAATGTTTATTTATTAATTAATAATTAATAAAAAGTTGTAATGTCGTTTTCGATATATCATTTAATCGTTACCCTCAATTAAGGACATTTAGGTAAGGTTATAAAGGGTGTTTTTTTCGAGGTATAGACCTTCGAATTGAAATAAAACGCAAGAAAATCGTTTAAATGTCTATCAATTTGGCTTTATTGGAAGGATAATTTTATGCCATCAATGTTTAAATATGATTTTGGGCATGAGGCCGCCGCGGCTGGCTCGAATAAAGACAAGTCTAGAGGTCCAATTTTCAACCACTTTCTCAAGCATTTGGGGCTGTATGTCGGCAATAACGCCACGAATGTTGGCTTCCAGGTCCCCTAACGTTTCTGGTTTGTTGGTGTAGGCGAGCGACTTCACATATCCCCAAAGAAAATAATCCAATGGTGTCAAATCACACGATCTTGGTGGCCAATTGACAGGTCCATTCCGCGAAATTATGCGCTCATCGAATGTTTCCTTCATTAAATCGATTGTGACGTGCGCTGTGTGGCATGTAGCGCCATCTTGTTGGAACCACATCTCATCCACATTCATGCCCTCCAATTCGGGAACAAAATAGTCGGTTATCATAGCTCTATACCGGTCTCCATTAACGGTAACTGACTCTCCAGCATCATTTCGGAAGAAGTATGGCCCAATGACTCCACGAGCCCATAGAGCACACCAAGCAGTCAGCTTTTGTGGATGGAATGGCGTTTCAAGAGTCTCATGTGGATTCTCTTCATTCCAAATGCGGCAATTTTGCTTGCCGACGTAGCCATCCAACCCAAATTAGCCTCATCTTGTTTGCGGTGAACTTCGCGAACTGAACCATTATTTTCGAAATAAATTTGCACGATTTGCAAGCCAAACTGAACATAAATGACATTAGAGTTGCCTGATTTGCCCACAAGATGTCAGTTTTATCTCTATTCAAAAAACCAACCTCTAAAAAAACACTCTTTATTAGCCAGCTGGTGAAGCAGAGCTTATCCCACTTCGACACAGTTAGGTCCTTAGGATACAATTTTGTGGCGGATAGCCGATGTCGTGTCTTTCCTCTTCATCGTCAAAAGTTCTTCAATATCATGGTTAACTTTCAAGTGTTCTGTTCCTCAAGCGATAGAGACGCGGCCGATGACATAGAAAATAAGGTCTATCCTCATGAGTCTCTTCATCACCGCAACCTATACTGAAACAGATTTTGACATCCTAGAGATTTTGTTTTATTGCATGGCTGCGGATAAGGTTCTGGTTTTGTTGGTGAGCACACAGCCTCATTGGACACAGCCTCCTTAATATGTCACATGTGATCAATATTTTCCACATTAGCCCTCCTAAAAATTGTTCATTCCAGTTTAACCCTTAGGTTGATGGCTTTATCGATTGAAGTGTCTATTCTTGGTCAATTGCAGGCTTTTTTCTTGTCAGTTCGTCGGCCCGCTCCTTGCACGGTATGTCCTTGTGCCCAGCAATGCAGCAAAAGTTCGTCTTATGGTGTGAGCCTTGAGTTCTTAGCGACGATAACGACGAACAAGCTAGGACTTAATTTCGATGGCAGGCATTGCTTTAATATTCATAAATATAGATATATCATTGCCTTGTAATGTTATCATTGACACCCTTTTTGCTGCTTCCTACTTGATGTTGATATTTAATTCAACTTTTATTGACTATGTCCAAAACCTCTGTTTTGGAACAATGCTACTTTTCAATAGCGTTGGTAAAAAAAAAAGCAGCGAAAGGACACAATTTTTTAAATTTTTCCAGATACGTCTTTTGAAGACAGAATTTTGATCTCTGAAGTGATTGGTTTGATTTGCAATGCCAAAAGTTGATAATGCTAAATAGAGCTTCAGAAATATGGACTGTTAGAGCTTCGTTTTTAGTCTATAACATTGGATATTTCATTTTGACGGCTATTTTTCTTGGTAGCCACTGAAAGTAGAAAGAGAACACTGATGCCAACCTACACTTGCAGGTTAACATATGTTTTCAAAATGCAACAAATTTTGAAAGTTTGATTTGCAGTTTACTGCTAATTGATTCATAAAATCCCGCCAAATAGTTAAGAAAAACTGGTCTCACCTAGTTTCCTGGCCTATCCCGATCCCACTGTCATCATCATACTGCAGCCCCAGCATGGTATCTTGAGAGTTCATAACCACTCTTCATAATGGTTAATTTACACACAACATTGTATTTTATCTTTGGACAATAATTGCTATAAACCTTTAAGTGTCGCTCCAAAGTTGTTTTTGTATCTTTTAATAGCGGAACCGAATGGAAAAATGGCCCACAGTGCGTGATTGAATTTTATGTCCCATTCACTGGCACCAACAGTGTCTTACTCGCATCGTAGAGCGAAATAACAGCGGGAAGTGTCTTAACAAAAAAAAAAAATACAAAAAACAAAACCAAATATCTACGAAGTAGTATAATGAAAATTCCGCAGGTCTAAATTACACGGGAAACATTGCACGTGAATCAATTCGGGGAATTTTCCTTGAGTTCAGTCAAAATATGCGACGACTGCCCCTCCTGCGTAGCGCTGGATTTTATATTTTGGAGGACACATTTTAGTTTGTCCCGTCCTTGTTGTGTATTGCTAATTAACATCTTACAATGTTCACATGGATTGCTTGTGTGTAAGAAGATTCAGTCGAAATTCTCCAACATCATGTTTAGTTTTGCGCCGCTTGTCCATTTTGTGTGTGGTTCTGGAGCGGATCCAAAAAAAAAAAAAGAAGGACAACTCATTCTCTCTCTGGTCTGGCCAACGAACAGATTTGTGGAATTTGTCAATGGATGGCAAAATGTGGCGAGAAACCGCTTTATTTCTTGCATGTAGCGGCTGCGACAGACTAAACTCTTATTTTTGAAACGCGTCGTCGACGTAGTCGTAGTCGTCAGTGCGACGACACCATCGTCTGTCTGGGGCCGGGATCGTCGCAATGATGATGAGCCTTGAACTCCCTGAAGTGACATTGTTCACAGAAGGTTGATACATGCATGTGGCGTGTATGTCAGACATTTATTGACCACTTTTGGCCTTTTACGTTGAAATTATTGTGAAAACTATTTAGAGCATTTGGATTAAGGAATTATTACTGTTGACATGGAATATGCACGGCAGTTTCAGCTGCACGACAGACGCTGCGATGCGACAGGACGTTGTTTTGTGTTTTTGTTAAAAAACACAGAAAGCCAAATGCACGCCGAGGTAATGACTTCTAGGAAAAAGATTAATCATTTTCGAGTGAGTGCGGAATGAGCAAAGTAACAGTAATTAAAATTCAGTAGTCTTGGACACTAATGATGATTAATTTACTTACTGATATTGTGTAGGAGTTTGACATGTTTTCTATTATCAAAGCTTCATAATGTCATGGAAAAGAAGAACCTGTCCTAATTTCTTAGGTTAGGTTAGGTAGGAGTGGCTGGATCAACAAAAGGCGACAGACTTAGTCCATTTTTATACCACAAGGATCTAGAGAAGTGTTTCTCCCTGCTCCTTAAATCAATTGAAGCCTTTAAGGAAGCGAAGGGGTCTTCTAATGTTAACGTAAGTAAGGTCTCATAGATTTACGATGTACAAAGGAGGTGGAGTTCGTCCCAAAGAAGAACACAATACTAACATATACCCCACTTCTGGTTATTACAACGGGTCCACAAGGACCTAAGTGTGGCAGGGAGAATACTATTCTTCCTTGTCAACCCATCTAACCTAAGCAAACCTATAGTTTCCTCCTCCATTTCGTCCATGAAACAACAAAAGTCATATAAGAATGCACCAAGCTTGGCATGCATGCTTGCCTATGATACAGTATCCGGCTGTATCACCAGTCGGCTTAGAGAATCAAGTTAAAGGCCCAGATCTATTTCAAGGTCCACTTAAGGTTTGTTCTCTCTGTTGCAGCCAACCTTCGCAAAAATATCGCTTGGATCTTTGTACTTTTTGTCTCAGTAAGTTTTGTAAACTGTCCTTAAATATATAGGTTTTTCGTATGCGAAGGGCCATTCTTCTGCTTCATACACAGCAGGACCGGGATGATTAGGGTTTTATATAATATAATTTTGGTTCTTGAGATAGGGCTTTAGGTACTTCTTAGATGCCTTCTTAGCCTGAAGGAACAACGATTGGCAAAAGTTATTCTTCGCTTGATCTCTGCGCCGATATCATTTTGCGAAGGTAGTAGTTCGAAGTTGTATCTGTCCATCGTGCCGTCGTTTTGTTCGAGTCGTCAATGCTGAGAGTCTTTTCTAGAATCTTTTTGAGTTAACAGACAGACCCATCTTCGCCGCCTCTACTTCAATACTTGCAAATGCTCCACTGACAGCTCTCTGCGATCTTCCGATAATGTCAATATCACCACCACAGTTGAATATACTTTTTAAAAATTGAAACTATCGTTGGCTTGTGAGTTTCGTATAATTGTTTCAGGGTTTCAAGGATGATTGCTACATTACAGGGTTCTGGGATGTTTTTGCCGGTTTTGATCGAGATTTCCCCGTCACCCTGCACAGACGAACGAGTTAGTCAGGGATGCAGATGCTGATATTCGGGAATATTCTCGCCCCTTGCCTGACGGCCGGCGGGTTGTTGATTCGACCTCCCGTTTCTCGTAGCAGATCTCACCGCCGTTCCAGTCCTCATCTGCAGAGCTTGGTAGGCCTAATTCATGGCTGCATGTGCCACTGGTACTCTGCCCCTGTCATTGGGGAAGATGACGATGAGATTGCTAAGAGGTTAAGGGAGTTTTTGACGGTCTCTTGCGATAGTAGCCTTGTGACTTCAAGAATGCCTTCTTGGTTATTTCACCCTTCTCCTCTGTTGGGCTGTGAGCACAAATCAGCGTTATGTTTTGGAATTTGGTCCCGATGTGGATTGTGAGCAGGTGCTTGCTTACGTTGCGAAAGCCCTATCCTTCTTACCTAAGTCTTCCTGTAATCTAGCTGGCATTGAATTTCGAGAAATAGCTGAAGGTCGCAAATGAAGTTAGGATTTTGTTCGAAACAACTTTTACTGTGGGACAATAGGGTAAAGTGTACAAAGCAATTCATTATTCCTTCTTGGCGCCTTAAATTAAACCATAGCTCCCAAATCCAAATGTTAGAATCCTGAAAATGACTTTTTTTGTTTAGGTAGAACTCGTGTGGAGCTTCCAATAAGTGCACCTCTCGTGCTTCTACAGTCTGTGAATATATTTAGCTATTTGGCAAGTGAAATTTGTGTACTAATTCTAATTCCATTGAGCCTTTTCATTCTTTTATTCTTCAGTTAGATATAATTCCGATCACAACAACAGTTTCTCTTTACTTGTATTCATGCAAGGCCGAGCCTGACGTCATGTTTGTTCAAATAGAGCGCTATTTCCGTTCGGTCGGACCAACAAAAGACTCTTAATTGAGTCCTCAATTTTTTAACTAATTATGTTGTCTAAGATGTGTCTCTTTTAGACTTGGCCAATTATTTTAATTCTCGCGCCTTTGAATTAGCGCTCACCCTGGACTAGAAGTCTTAATTGCACTTGCTTTACTTTTTTGGGAACTGGCTCTTCATTGACTTAGCCGCGTCCATTCAAAAGTTCAACACTAGCCCTGGACTAGAAAAACCTGTTATGGAGCTCGGATTAACTATAGCTTAACTAGCTATACTGGCGCTTGCGTAACAATTCGGATATGCCTTATTTAAAGCTGTAAACACCTGCAAGAGGTGTAATTTGCCTTTAACAAGATCTCAGATTACATAATAAGATACATCTCGATTCATTCACGCGAAAGATCAAGTCATTCAACGTTTCGCAATGAAACCTAACCGCAGCTCTATGAATTTTATTCACATCAAATCGCAGATACGCATACTCGTTCTTGGGCAGTCCGACTTGTACTTGTACACCAACTGTTGCTGTCGGAACTAAATCCAACATCAGGGCATCACCACAATGTAGCATAATGTTTCAATTACCACAACTGGTGCGCGTATCCATTTCACGCATTTGCGTGCAGTAGTAAGACAAATGTTAAGACAACATTGTTGCCATTTGTAGCCGCTTGTTTGGTAACGCTCTAGTAAATCAGCCAGCGGAGTGCATCTGCATATAGTATGTAGGTAGGTATTATTGGCGCGAAAGTGAAAATTCAAACTCAATCAACACCAGTAGTGGCGAGAAAAGAGGGTTTCAAGTTTCTAAACAAGATTGCGAAACTCATCTAGTAGCCCCCTTCAGATGTTTTGCAGAGAAAGCACCCACCCACTGATACCCTGGACCAGCAAACGGACGTGCTATTTCAATATTCATTGGCACAGAAACAAATGAATTCCTGATCACTTAACAAACTCGATTACAAATTGGCCACAAGAAGTCCAACAGAAAATTCAAAATTTATGCTGAATCTAGTCGCATCGTCCAAATAAGAGAGCGCGCTTGCTTGCTTACCCATGGACCATGGCATAGGTAAAAACAAAACACCATCCAACATTTGAGAGACATAAATCCCCAATGCAACGCTCCTAGGTGGGGTGGAAGTGGGGACGCAGAACATGCGCGTCTGCTGGACACTCGTTTCTTAATGTTGTACATAGTCCGCATAAGGAACGCACACAGAGAGAGAGGGAGAGAATGAGAGTGAAACTGCTAAGTTTAGGGTTAGGAAGAGACGAGCAAGAGAGGACATTTTGCATATGTTAACATAGTCTGACAAGATTACAATTTTATTTGCGCAGACCCGAGTGAGCTGAACGAGCTGTTTGTTCACTCCACTGTGGGACAAGGGGGCAGAGCAATCGTCTCCACCAGCGATGTATTCTTGCAGAGTAAAGAGAGAGGATCTTTGCATGCGAGGAGGTTTGTTGATCTGCGGTTCCATTGGAAACATTGTAAAGGTCTGTCCTATCGGAGGGTGATGTGTCTAAGAACGAAGTTCCTGACTCTAGATTTAGGGGATTTGTGTAACAAGTTTCTGTTGAACAGGAGATCGCACGATGTAATCCGATGTAGTGATTGAGATGGTGTTGGTGATTTTGTGATGCTCGATGATGGTCAAACTTAAGATTGGAAGGTTAGATATGAGAGCTTTTGTGTCTAGACGCATTCCTAGGGTTCAGTAATTCATCGCGAACGTAGCGAACCTTACTTTTAGCGCACTTAATTCACAGAAGAATGTTCGTGTCAAGGCTACTTTTTAGCCGATTATTAGCTCGAAAATGAATAGATAAATCTATCTTGTTTATATATTCTGGGATCAGTACCCCTCACCCCTGTCTATGACTAAACTACAAATGACTGCAACCAATTCAAGAATTTTGCTTGATCGATTGCGGGATCGTGGCAGCGCAGCTAAGTCAGCTTCCACTTATCCAAGGCGATGCAAACTGCACACACAAGCACCCCTCTCACTTGTTGATTTCATTAATCACAACACAAACTGTGTCAACTGTGTCATGGATAAATCGCAAATTCCTTACTGTAATCCCCACCGAATCATGCCAATCATTAATTCACATTTTATAATCATGATCCCTTCACCTGTAATCGGACGAATGTCGTCCGAAAGTCGCACATTCCAAGTTGTTGTATCACTTTTTTTTTTTTTTTTGTTGTTTGTTGTTTTGCTTCCCTCAGTCCACCCAGAGGGCATGCGGTAGTGGGTTATTCTTCATGCGAAATGCAACACTTTGTCCCAAAGTATCCAGGAATAGGCTGTGTGTATTTGTTACAATTTTCGACCGAGACCGAGACCGAGACCAGGTCTGGGACGGGAACCATGCGACAACACACGAAGAAGAATACCCTCCAAGAGCGGCGCGGCGTTGCTGTGTGCGCACTGCGCACACGTTATTCCAGAAAATGCGTGCAACATCAATAAATTTGTTTGCAATCAAATCAAATGAAGTGATTTATGTGAAAGTCGCCCACAAAACTGCTTTTTCAGCCACTTAGCCGGGGCAGGAAGAGAGTAGGTATATTTACCTTCGAGACCATCAGGAAAGTGTGGAAAGGTGAGTGGAGAACAGTGATTATGTTGGTGGCGTGACGACTGGCGACTATGCTGCCCGATAAATGTAGAACATGAGCAAAACTACAAAACACAAGAGCGCGGGGAAACTTATGCGGAATTAACACCGTTATTTACGGTTTGCGTTTTGATTGTTTGACAATCATCAAGGTGTCGCTCGAAAGTGAGGGTGTAGCTAGTCGTTCTTTTATTAACTGCGGTGGCATGATTTGGCGAACTATTTTTGTTTTTTTTGCAAATGTCACCCTGTACATCGCGCTGTCATTAGAAAAATGCAAATTATTGGGTCCGATTTGATGATTTTTAAAAATTCAAGCCACGACTCCGAGCTGTCCGAAACTTCAATCGGACTCTTCGATTATCAGCAGTCGAGCTAGATATTTTCCTCAACTTTCGATTGAAATTCTGTTCTGTTCTGTTTCTTCTTCTTCTGTCTAACGTTTGAATTACATTGAAACCTCTGCTGAAGGGAAAATCCTTGCCCATGGGAAACAATAACGTGCATTCTTTTGTTAATTCTTTCTCAATCAGAAATACTATTCTATGAAGTCTGTAACTGTATAACTGGTTATCAGACATGAATTAGAAACAAATCCGAGAAGAAAATCCCATTTGCAAATGAGAAAATTCTGTGATTTTCCATTCTTATGTGGAAATTTTGTTTCAAAGCTTCAATTGTTCGTAGTGGCCGCTTTATAACAAACAAAAAACTATGAAACTGGTGAGTGTGATAAACAGACAGACTTAAGCTGAGATAAAGAAGATGAGGCTTAGCGCGGATGACCTATGCAGAGGATGTTGTGACGAGGACGTGCATGAAGCCATGCCCCACGTTCTATGCCAAAGCCCACCACACCAGAAACTGATATCTTAGAAGCATTTCTTCCAGAAGACGAACGTTCCAACAAGTCTTTAACTGGCTTGCTAAAATTCATAAATGCCTTAGGATAGCTTAAAACCTCTATACTACTTATGGGTTTCATAGTAGATCTTAATATGGCAGGTACAGGAGGCTATTGTCCCGCTAGCTACCTCAGCTTACTTTTATGCTTTCTTCGATATCGGCGCTCTTCGATATCGGCGCTCTTCGATAATCGGATTTAACTATTTCAAGTCCATTAAGTTCTGTCCACTTTCAGTGAATTTACGAGAAGGAGAATCGTCACTGGTCTGTCCAATGAAGTCAAATATCTGGGTGTAGTCCTCAATAAAAAAACTTCAATGGTCCAAGCATTTTGAATCGAAAACCAATGAAGCACTGTCGACTTTCTGGCAGTGAAGACGCGTTCTTGGTAAGACATGGGGCTTGTCTCCGAAAAGGGTAATTTGGATATATACTTCCATGATTAGACCACTCCTCTCATACGTATCAGTTGTTTGGTAGAACAGGCTTTCGCGGAGACGTGTTGCTGCTTCTTTTGAAAAACTCCAAAGGAACGGCATGTCTCGGCTGCACAGGGGCCTTCCCTAGCACGCCGGGCTCTGCATGGGGTGTACGCTAAAAACCATCTTTCGCTGAAAGAGAGGTGGCTTTTGATAGCATGCGCACTTGAATTTTGAAGAAATTGTCCTTTGACCCCTGTCTTATGGATATACCGTCTGATACCGACAAAACTACCACGTCAACTTTCCTCAAGTAACGAAATGGCTTCGGCCAGACTCTGAACCATAGATTGAGTGCCATCGTATTTTCACGATTTGGTCGGAAGGCTGAACACAGTGAATCTTGTCTGGGTACCAGGTTAAACTGGCATCCAGGGAAATGAGATCTGGGATGAGCTTGCTAGGCAAGGTCCCGAACCTGTGTTGATTCTGCCTACATCTTTAGTCATGTCTTCCATTGATGGTGGGGTTTTTCGTGAACACAGACCAAACTATTGCGCCCGGACATTTGCAAAGAGTCTGCATCTTTTCTTCTATCTCTTAGGAGAATTAGGCTGCTTGTAGGTGTTCTTTCGGGCCACCAAGCTTTTGCTAAACACTTATTTATAATATATTTATAATATAGAACTAAGCTAAAATTTATTTGCCAGACGGGTCGAATATTTTATTTTGGTTTTGATGGAATGAGAGACGATGGGTAAAATAATCTTGGCCTATATATTTAATAGGTGTTATATATATAGGTGTACCCAAGGATTAAGGAAAATTAAGCCAAAATCAAATCATCATGTTAATTTGTTGCTATCCAAATAGCGCCAAACCGGGGAGTGCTGATAGTCACGCAATGCGATGGCCCTTTTAGTATTTAGTATTTATTTATTTCAAAATCGCTTACAAAGTAAGACAAGAGTCTTATAAATTTTTGAAAGCCTTTAAATTAATTAAGATTTGAATTTAATTTATTTATTAAGCTATTTTCAGCATTATTATATGTTTATTGAAAAGAAATCTAAATTTAAAAAGAGAAAAGTTAATAAATTAATAGAAATTATCAATGATTTGCCAAATAGTTGAAAAGTAAACATTTGAATCTTCTTGTGCTCTTTACACTTCTCATACTTATGGGTAGGGAGTTCCAAAGGCGAATAACATGGACGAAGAATTGACGCTCAGTAATAAGAAAATTGTATCGAGGTAGTAGTAGAGCAAAAGACCTTGTTGAATGAGGGAAGTTCAGCTTACCGTGCAGATAATCAGGCTGTTTTGTTTGAATGATTTCATGTAGATAGCTAAGTGATCGAAAATTTAATAAATTGTCCAGACTACAGCCAGATATACGAACAGCAAAAGAGGAAACGTGGTCATACCGACGTAGATTATAGACGTAACGGGCAATGTTGTTATATGCAACGTTTAATTTGCGGTTAGTGGCAGAATCCAAGTTGCAAAAAATTTCACATCCATATAACATAATAGGTAGTAAAAGCGTTTTGGCAAGAAGAAGTTTGGTTTTTGTGGGGATGAAACTTCGAGTGACTTGGAGAGCACGGAGGCTTCCATATATTTTACCAATTACTTTAATTAGGTGGTCGTTCCATGTGAGGGTACGATTGAAAACCATTCCAAGGTTTCTAGCACTGTTAACATATTCGATTCCTTCGTTTTCGAGATTCAGTGGTCTTAAGACTGCAAAATCAAAGATAGATGGGGAGGGCTGTTGATTTGGCAGGGTTTAGGCACAGATAATTTCTCTTAGACCAGCGAGAAATGAAAAAAAGGTCCTCATTCATTAATGCAACGGCATCATTCTTTTCTCCAAACGGTCGACTTATCAGAAGTTGCACATCATCAGCGTAAAGATGAATAAGAAGGCCCTTTCCTTATTTAAATTTATTTTCTTTTAACTGTTAATCAACACATATAAACCATGTGCTTACTCTTGATTGGTTTAGCACGAGTTTTATCATGGCGCAGTTCGAGAACTATGAACAATAGGTATTTCAGCACAAAACGCTAGCACGGACAAGAAAAAAACCCCAAAGGGATTATCAATTCAAAATCACGAAATATTCATTCAATTTAAAGGGAATTGTAGCTACCTATAAACAATAAATCTATTTTTCCAAAAACAAAACCGTATATAAAGTTTCTGCTGACACTGTTAATAAAGCTATTTAAATTTAAATTGGTTAGGTAACACCGGAGTTCGGTTTTTCTTAACCCTAGACAGATAAACTGCGCCTCGGAAGCCCCCGCAAATTATATTTTCCAAGCCATTTATGTTTATTACGTTATTTATTTATGTTTTACTTAATTTTAAGTATTGTAAAAAATGAAATGAAATAATAAAAAAAAATATCTACTCAATTTCGAAAAAAATAAAGTGCAAGACTGCGTCATACGAAACTTTCTCGGTACATGAGACGCGTTTTTGTATCGCAAAATGGTGACAAGTTTATTTAAATCACTTTTTAGGTTTTGAAAAATTTAATTTTCTTAAAAACGGCACATACGATTTTGCTGTAATTTCGCTCATTGGACATATTTAACATAATTATTCAAATTAAAAAAAAAAATTCAAAATCGTTGGAGCCGTTTTTGAGAAAATGAATTTAATTTAAATTTGAGAAAATCTTTATATATGAAAAAAAAAAAATTAAAAATTTTTTTTTTCAAAATTTTAAGTATGCAAATTTTTTCGACTTAATAGTATAAAAAAAAACATTAGAATTTTTTGGAGTAGGCTTCGTTAGTTTTCCAGATATTGGCGGTTTTATAAATTACCATTAATCGATTTCTTTTTCCAAAAACTGAGTATGCAGTATTGTTGGTCTCATTCCGTAGTACAAAAAAAATACAAAAATCCTTGGAACCGTTTTCTAGAAAAGTAGTGATAAGTGATTTTCACAACAAAAAATTGTATGGCAGGTACCGTTATTTCAAATGATAAAGCAAAAACTAAAAAGACGCCCCAAGATGTAACCCAAAAAACCTTACATACGAACTTTGAAGCAAATCCGTCTAACCGTTTCGCCATATGGTGCCCGGACAGACAGACAGCACTTTTTTGGACTTCTCTATAGTCGTAATATCATCCTTCATACTCAGTTTGAGTTCGAAATTTCCGCACGATCGCAATAACTTTCTCTTTAGTATACTAAAAGTTAAATATGCGCAGCAGTACTAAAAATAAAGTTTATCTTTCTAGGGTTAAATCACATTAACTCAACAGTAAATAGGGTATACATGTGATGTCCAAATTTTTTTTCCCGAATTATCAAACTTTCGTTGAAAACACCCTATATTAGCAAATGACATATCTAATCATTAGCTATTTCATACTTATTCGAATCGGCGTTTTATATCTCTGATACTTAGCTCCCGAATCGAAGTACATATCTTACGTTAATATTTGGAAAATAAATATCAAATGATTCACCGTCGCAAGACAAGAATCATCTATTTTATGTTCACCCCTAAAAATATATCTACCTTCACAAATACAAACATGAGTTACTACAACCACATACATGTAGATACCATAAACAATAGAAAACAAACATTTCTAATCTTCAACATGACGACCAACAACAACTACCCCCTAGTTATTGGGCTGCGCTGCGCATTGTTGTACTGTGAAATTTTGTCGTAAAGATTACAACAACAAAATACACAGACATTTTTAGTTCGGCTTATTATTCACACTCACTGTGGTTTGGAAATACATTGATATACTTGTAGTATTTGAGTGAAAAGTTATCGCTTCTCGGCCTTATGGCTAAGATCAAAGTGTAGTATCTGTTCTTATCAGCTTAACATCTGATAGATCCCCCATCGGGGGACAACAAATGTTAAACTGATTTTTGGAATTAGACGGAGTGCTAGGGGCTTGCTCCACCTCTGTCGCGGGTTGGCCCGGTATTGCAGTACCGCCGGGATCGGCCCAAATAATGAATTCACAAACAAATCTAGTTGCTGACATTCGTAACATCGAAATATAGGAAGAGTATTGCATATTAGAGTATTGAGACCAGGTTACCTGCCAACCTAGCTCACTATGAAAATTATGAAACGATAAAGTGTTCCTGTCAGTTGCTGTCAATTTGTATTGAATTTTGTAGATTTTTTAAACTTTCTGCATTTAAATAAAAATTGTTAAAAAACTATTGCACGTATTCAAAAATTAATTAGTGGACAAATAGCGAATACGACGAAAATAAATTTATAATAAATCAACCAGTACCGACTATAATTTGTAATATGTGAAAATATTATAAAGGGTGATCCATTTCGAGGTTCCCTACTTTTTTAAAGAAAAAAACACAGAAAATTCAAATTTAATGGGGAATGTTTATTATCATTTGAAAGGACATTCTTTGGCATTTATTTTTTTAAGATTATGTCTATCAAATGTTGGCCGTTGCTACGTCGCAGATGGTCCATCCGTTGAGTCCAATTTTCGATCACTCGTTCGAGCATTTCGACTGGTAACTGGCGAATGACACGCGTGATGTTTTCCTCCAAGGTCTGAATCGAAGCGGGTTTGTCGGCATAAGCTTTTGACTTTACATATCCCTTGGTGGCCAATCGACCGGCCCAAAACGTGAAATTATGTGCTCACCGAAATGTCTCTCAATAAGTCCATTGATTGATGCGATCTGTGGGAAGTGGCGCCGTCTTGCTGAAACCAAATGTCGCCGAGATCACGAGCTTCAATTTCAGGCATCAAATAGTCGGTTATCATGGCACGATAACGGTCGCCATTGACGGTTTCGTTCGCACCGGCATAATTTTTAAAGAAATATGGACCGATGATTCCACCGGCCCACAAACCACACCAAACCGTTGTTTTTTCTGGATGAAGTGGCAGTTCTTCAATCTCTTCAGGTTGCTCTTCGTCCCAAATGCGGCAATTTTGTTTGTTTACATACCCATTGAGCCAGAAATGGGCCTCATCGCTAAACAAAATTTGCCTCGAAAACGTCGGATCTTCTTGGAACTTTTCAAGAGCCCATAGAGCCAAGCGATGTCGCTTGGGAAGGTCGAGCGGCTTCAGTTGTTGCACAAGCTGTATTTTGTACGCTTTCAATTTAAGATCTTGACGTAAAATGCGCCAAGTCGTTCCGAACGTCAGTCCGAGTTGCTGCGAACGGCGCCGAATCGACTCTCTCGACTACGGTCTTCGTGTACACTCTCAGCTACGGCCGCTATATTTTCTTCACAGCGTGCCGCTATTCGGTCAAATATTATCCAATAATGAATGCTGGGTCTCAAAATGGGTGATGGTGTTGCGAATAGTACGCTCAGTAGGCCGATTATGTTGACCATAAGTTGAGCGAAGTGCACGAAACACATTCCTCACAGAACGTGAATTTCATAATAAAGTTGAACAATTTGTAAACGTTGTTCACGCGTAAGTCTTTCCATTATGAAATGCCAAACAATACTAAACAAAAATAACATGACAGCATGACACGACTCACACGTGATCTGTCAAAAAAGGCTATTGAAAAAAGTATCTCTACTTGGATCACCCGTTATATATGGTAATAGCACAGAATGGTTGCTTTAATCTAAAGAGGCTAGAAGTAATAAACAAAAATTAATTGGTCCCCACGGGCGCCACACGGAGACGGAGACTGGCTACGCGCGGAAAATAACTTGAATGCAACTCTTAGTGTATGGAAAATGTTTTCCAGCTCCTACTATTCAATTTCGAAATACGTGTAATATAATATAATTTTAATATGAAATATCAACTGTCAAAGAATATTTCGATTTTTTGGACTTGCTAAAGCATTTTATATTGCTTTCAACTTCGGAGTGGTTGGGACCTTTCGTAGGTTTTATGAGCGCTGGTAAATTTCCACTAATAGAAGCCAGTAAAAAAATAGTTTTACGAATCACATCGTTTAATATTCGTCATGTTTATTACATTTTGAATAATTTACATAAAAATACCAAGTAAGTGTGAATTATGGTTACATTAAAAACAATTAACAAAATTTACATTTAGGTAATTTAGAATTTGTGTAGGCACGTGTGAAGTATAAATAAAACTTTCGAATTGTAAAAAAACCCACCAAACTGAATAAAACCCTACCAAAGCTGAAAAAGCCTGCCAAGTTTTGTAGAATTCTACCAAAACGGCAACTGTGTTCGTACCTACTTCTCCAAAGGAACACTTTCAAACACCCTGTAACTGGATGTTGAAGATGAAAACCCCCTCATTTGGTAACATGAACAAACGCCAAACCAAATCTTAGTAACTAACCGTGTCCTGAAATTGTGAGGTCTCAACAGTTTTATTTTTAGGACACACATATCTCGTTGCCCTAAAAACTTTGCCGCTTTTACTACCAATAAATTTGCGAACTGTCTTTAAAACAAAAGTATCTTTTAAATTTGCACCGCTGTCATTTTGCTTGCAAAAAATATTAAGTAAATTATAAAACTATGCAGAGAATTACCAGAGTATAACTACTTACAGTGCGTAGGGACACTCTCGACAATTTAATAATTTGAAGTCTCACATACACGAGAAATAGACGGCAGTAAGAAAGTTTAACAGTGAAAGAGATATACAAGAGTAGTAGAACTTTGTAGAACTGTGAAACAGGGTGTGGCGTACAAAAAAAAGGAAAAATCAATTTACCAAATTTTTTATTAAACATTTTATAACATATGTGTGCAAGTTAGTGCGCTTCCCATAGTTTTAGTTCTGTTGTTGTATTCATTAGACTGCTTAATGAAATGATAAACTCGTACACGAACATAAAATTGTATGAGACATTTTTCAAATGTTAACTCAATGTTTTTAAGAAGGATTAATAGGAAACCTTATTCTCGTTATATATCAAATAAAACTAATTCTAACCGTGAACTTTTTTTGAGATTCAGGAAAGAATATGAATTTTTAAATCGGTTTTTATGCAGGCAATATATCTTGTCTGTAGAATCGTCGGTGAAGCGTAATAGCAAATCGTTTTGGAATTACATTAATTCGAAAAGAAATACCACAGGCTTTCCTAAGGTAATGGAATTCGAAGATGTAAGTTCAACAGATTTGAAAAGTACGTGTAATTTGTTCGCTGATTTCTTTGAGTCAGTGTACAATAAGTCGCATGTGCTGGTAACGGGAAATCATAACATTATGATTCCTGAAGTTCTGGACATCGGTGTGTTGCAATTCTCGGATGACGATTTAATAAACGCGTTAGAAAAACTAAATTTAAATAGCAATCCTGGCCCAGATGGTATTCCTGTCGTAATATTAAAAAAATTTTTATCCTCCGTTTTTCATCCACTTAAAATTGTTTTTAACCAGTCTCTTGTAACTGGGAACTTCTTAAATGAATGGAAATATTCGTTCATAACAGTTCGTAATTACCTGACTAATAGAAGGCAAATGGTTAAGGTCGATGGTTTGACTTCTCGCGTTATAGAAGTTACTTCCGGTGTCCCACAGGGCAGTCATTTGGGCCCGTTGCTATTTATATTATTTATAAATGATGTTCATGAAATATTTCAATTTTGTAATGTTTTGACTTTCGCCGATGATTTGAAATTATTTTCGCGGATAAAAAATGTATTTGATTGCATTCGTTTTCAGTCAGATATTAATAGATTGTCGGAGTGGTGCAATCGTAATGCTTTGGAACTTAACATTTCTAAATGTAAAGTTTTTTCGGCATATCGTATTAGTATTACAATTTGCATAATTATTTTATAAATGATCTTAGACTTCAGCGTTTTGATGAAGTGAAAGATCTTGGTGTCATATTTGACAATAAGTTAAGTTTCTTTTTTCATTATGATTATGTCATTGCCAAGTCTAACTCATTGTTAGGCTTCCTTAAACGTAATAGTAAAGACTTTAGAGATATAAATAGCCTTAAAATTATTTATTGCTCGTTAGTCAGACCTTATTTAGAATATTGTTCCGCAATTTGGGATTCGCCATATGCAGTTCACGAACTTAGATTCGAAAGAGTCCAAAAAAACTTCACGAGGTACGCGGTTCGTAAATTAAATATGTTTGATGAGCTTCCTAATTATGGCAGAAGGTGCAATTTAATTGGTCTGCAAACCTTAAGTTTCAGACGCGATGCAACTTCCGTCATGTTTATTCGCAATTCTTAATTATCATATTAATTCACCAGAATTGATCTTTCTTTTAAATATATATGCTCCCCAAAGGTCACTGCGGGTTAGAAGCTTATTTCATACAGATAGGCATAGAACCAATTATGGTAATAATGAGCCTATTACAAGGTTCATAAGCACATTTAATGAATTCTGCAACGAAATTGTTTTTTGCTTGTCGCGAGCAGATTTTAAAAAGTATATTAATGCATTAACTTTAAATTAATTATATTTGTAATTACTTGAAATAGTCTATAAGATGAAGATCGGTAGATGAAGCTTAGTCGCGCAACAAACAACCGTTGCGGAAAGCGATACTGAGAGCGCTTACACTTAGAGAACGTAGTGTTTTGTGTTTTGCTCTGTGATGGTATTAAAAAAAAAAAAAAAAAAAAAAAAAAAATACACATTGGGAAATTAATGTTTGTTCAAGATTTTCTTACGAGTTTAAGAATTCCTACGAAGATCATGGTAATATCGCACCCACATATTATTTTAAATCTGCAATTTAGGATGAAACATTATGTTGGGGACTCAAATGAAGACAAATTCAATACCCTAAGTCTGACTATTAATTATTATTAAAACAAATTTTCCATTTTCATTTTCCATGCGTATATTTGTTGTCTTACAAATTTAATGGGAACATAAGAAAAAAAGGAGGAAACCAAAATAAAAACCTTACTAGATTAGGTACCAAAAGGAATGTGTTTATTTCTTATGTTTCGTGCGCTTCTCTTTAACTAATTCAATTCCTATTGAATTGTGCGATACAAGGACCCATATCGTTACTATAGGTACCACAAGGAATATATGCATTTCGTGAGTTTCGTTACTTCAGATACTTTCGTACCTATTTGTTACTTTTGGCAAACATGAGAAATTATTTCTTTGCCTGTTTGTGAGCTAAAGTGATGGAAAATAGCATTCGATACATTTATTTAATGGTAACGATTTCCTGCGAGTATTAGTAACCCTTTTTAAAATGTCCAAATCGATGTTTTCCGACCATTTTAAGCGGAGCTTTGAATTGCCATACATAGCTTTCGAGAAATGTCTTTCGCAAATCCTATAACCCCTCGAAATTGGAGTATTTAGCAAGTATTGCTTATTTATGCAACTAAACCACTTTGCTTTTCTAAAAACTTACGGAAATATAAAGCAGTCTTATATATCTGGTTGTACCTACATTTTGTGAAATTGCTTACCTCTCACTGTTTTCCGGTATTTTAAAATATTTTATACCAACGTTTTCCTTTTCATCTTCCCCACACGCTGTTTCCCCATTTAAAAAAAAAATGCAATTTTATTTAATTTAAATTTTTAACGCACGATTCTGAACACCCTTTTTCTTAAAAAAAGATGGAATTGACAATTCAACTTCGGCCCGCTTTTCAAAATACGGGTAAAAAAATGTATACAATTTCCCCAACTAATTAGTGTGACCACTATACAATTTAGAATCTAAAAAGTGTTGACAATAAAACTTAAAATCGTCCAATATGATATAATAAGAAAGTAGTAGAAATGTCAAAAGGTTTAACTTCATAATCTTGAACGAAACATTTATATTGAATAAATAGCCGATGAAAAAAACCACATATAAAACAAACTTTAAAAAAGCAAACCTGGTTACCTGGTCATTTCAAGTCATACTCGAATGGCTGAGGGGAAATACTACTACACTAACAACAACTCCGGCCCGTGTTGGGGAACCGTATTTATGTAACTTACGCACTATAGCCGGCTGCAATAGTAGTAGTAAAATGTGTTGTGTACTCTTTTTATTATAAGCATAAAATCATAAGGGTTACAATCAGACGTTCTTACCCCTGTTTTCACTTACGGTACGTACTTGTTGTAGTGTTTGGTTTATAGTAGAACGAGTTGCATAGGTATGCAGAGTGTCCCTACTCACTGTAAGTAGATATACTCTGAGAATTACTAACAACATTTGTCCGAATATTGTACGAAACATGTCCATCGTACATGCTTGACCGCATGCATATATTCCCTTATACATTATGTTTTTTTTAGAGGTATAGAACTTCGAATTGAAATAAAACACAAGGAAATCGTTTTAATGTCCATCGATTTGGCTTTATTGGAAGGAAAATTTCATGCCATTAATGTTTAAATATGATTTCGGGCATGTGGCCGCCGCGGCTGGTTCGAATAAAGACAAGTCTAGAGGTCCAATTTTCAACCACTTTTTCAAGCATTTGGGGCTGTATGTCGGCAATAACGCCACGAATGTTGGCTTTCAAGTCCCCTAACGTTTCTGGTTTTTTGGCGTAGGCGAGCGACTTCACATATCCCCAAAGAAAATAATCCAATGGTGTCAAATCACACGATCTTGGTGGCCAATTAACAGGTCCATTCTGCGAAATTATGCGCTCATGAAATGTTTCCTTCAATAAGGAAATATTGTGACGTGCGCTGTGTGGCATGTATCGCCGTCTTGTTGGAACCACATCTCATCCACATTCATGCCCTCCAATTCGGGAACAAAAAAATCGGTTATCATGGCTATATACCGGTCTCCATTAACGGTAACTGACTCTCCAGCATAATTTCGGTATGACCCAATGACTCCACCAGCCCATAGAGCACACCAAACAGTCAGCTTTTATGGATGTAATGGCGTTTCAAGGGTCTCATGTGGATTCTCTTCACTCCAAATGCTGCAATTTTACTTGTTGACGTAGCCATTCAACCCAAAATTAGCCTCATCTTGCGTGCGGTAAACTTCGCGAACTGAACATTTATTTTCAAAATAAATTTGCACGATTTGCAAGCGCTGTTCATTTGTCAACCTTTTCATGATGAAATGGCAAACCAAACTCAACATAAATGACATTAGAGTTGCCAGATTTGACCCCAAAATCTCAGTTTTATCTCTATTCAAAAAACCAACTTCTAAAAAAAACACCCGACACCTGACAGACGTCAAATTTAAAGGCAATTTTCCTCTTCATCGATGAATTAGAAGAAAGAGGCACTAAAAACCATGCAAATTCGAATACCGGATGGTTTCTTTAAAAAAAAGTATTTTCATCAGCCCGATCCTCAAGAAAAGAGACCTCCAAAACTGCGCCAACATACAGAGAGATCAGTCGCCTTCATATTGCATATAAGTAATATCTTCTGTTTTTGTTTGCGAACTCCTGAAGCCGTTTGTCAACTACCTGATTGATCCATATCAGTGTGGCTTTATACCAGGGAAATCCACCATCGATCAAACATTCAAACTGCGGCAGACATTGGGAAAGACCCAGAAAATTCAAATCGATACCCACTACCTATTCATAAATTTAAAGGCCGCGTATGGCAGCATTTATAGGGATGAGCTGCATATATATAAAAAAAAACTTCGTTCGTTTGTCAAGGATGACGACGAAGAATGCACGCTGCTCCATCAAGATCGGTAAAGGTCTCACCAAGGCCTTTGATGTCAAAAAAGAGTTCAGGCATGGCTATGCGTTGTCATGCGACTTTTTTTTACATAATTCTTGAAAGAATAATGCAAACCAGAAGCTTCAAGACCAGAGTCACAATATTTGAAAAATCCATCCATCAGCATGCGCTGACGATATTGACATCATTCGAAGAGTGCAGAGTGATCTGAATTGCGCTTTCGTTAGTATTGAGACGAAAATGGGGCTAACGGTCAGTGAGGGCAGAACCTATCACTTACGCCTCGGACAGAACGTCGCCAAAGACACAAATAACTTTGAGGTATTTAAGGACATTTTCTAGCTTGGCACCACTCATAACTCAGACTACGACATCAGCGCTGAGATCAAAGAAACAAATACGCTGCTTATTTGGAGTAAGAAAACAATTGGGTAGCAAAGCCCACTCTTGAACAACCTGAAGGTCCAACGATTGAGATAGCCGTACCGTGTAGAGCGAATGAACGCCAATGTTCCAGCACAGAAGATCTTCGAGTCCACCCCCGAGGGACTGCGCAGTAGAGGAACACCGTGACTTAGGTGGCACACACAAGTGCGAAAAGGTACCTTAACTAGCTTAACGTGCGAAATTGGATGCAGCTACCTAAAGATGGAGCTGACTGGAGACCCTTGTTAATTCTGTATAACGGGTGATCCAAGTAGAGATACTTTTTTCAATAGCCTTTTTTGACAGATCACGTGTGAGTCGTGTCATTGTTAGTTAGTATTGTTTGCCATTTCATGATGGAAAGATATACGCGTGAACAACATTCACAAATTGTTCAACTTTATTATTAAAATTCACGTTCTGTGAGGAATGTGTTTCGTGCACTTCGCTCAACTTATGGTCAACATAATCGGCCTACTGAGCGTACTATTCGCAACACCATCACCCATTTTGAGACCCATTTCATTATTGGATAATATTCGACCGAATAGACCACGTCCAGCACGCTGTGAAGAAAATATTGCGGCCGTAGCTGAGAGTGTACATGGAGACCGTAGAGAGTCGATTCGGCGACGTTGGAACAACTCGGACTGACGTATGGAACGACTTGGCGCATTTTACGTCAAGATCTTAAATTGAAAGCGTACAAAATACAGCTTGTACAACAACTGAAGCCGCTCGACCTTCCCAAGCGACATCGCTTCGCTCTATGGGCTCTTGAAAAGTTCCAAGAAGATCCGACGTTTTCGAGGCAAATTTTGTTTAGCGATGAGGCCCAGTTCTGGCTCAATGGGTATGTAAACAAATAAAATTGCCGCATTTGGGACGAAGAGCAACCTGAAGAGATTGAAGAACAGCCACTTCATCCAGAAAAAACAACGGTTTGGTGTGGTTTGTGGGCCGGTGGAATCATCGGTCCATATTTCTTTAAAAATTATGCCGGTGCGAACGAAACCGTCAATGGCGACCGTTATCGTGCCATGATAACCGACTATTTGATGCCTGAAATTGAAGCTCGTGATCTCGGCGACATTTGGTTTCAGCAAGACGGCGCCACTTCCCACAGATCGCATCAATCAATGGACTTATTGAGAGACATTTCGGTGAGCACATAATTTTACGTTTTTGGCCGTTCGATTGGCCACCAAAATCGTGTTGTTAGACTTTTTCCTGTGGGGATATGTAAAGTCAAAAGCTTATGCCGACAAACCCGCTTCTATTCAGGCCTTGGAGGAAAACATCACGCGTGTCATTCGCCAGTTACCAGTCGAAATGCTCGAACGAGTGATCGAAAATTGGACTCAACGGATGGACCATCTGCGACGTAGCAACGGCCAACATTTGATAGACAAAATCTTCAAAAAATAAATGCCAAAGAATGTTCTTTCAAATGATAATAAACATTCTCAGTAGGGAACCTCGAAATGGATCACCCTTTAGTACAGCAGACGTGTATGTTCATCACATGACATACCGTGCTTTTTAACAATATTTAGCTTTCTACTAGACAAAAGGTATTTAAGGAAGTCATGTAAGTCATCTTAGAATTAGAAATTGACTTGGGCTCTATTCAGATAATTCTGAAAATTACATAAAGGTGACTTCAGATTATTTGACAGCAGCATTTTCTATCGCTAAGAAGCAACTCATGATAAAAACATGAGTAAAAAGTAAAAAATAAAAAAGAATCCATTTTCATATCATTAAATTCCGACCCATCGCATGAATCACTTTCCAGATAGATAGGTACTGAAAACTTCCCACGAATCGGATCACGCGTCATCCATCACCCATTATGCTTAACTAATATTGTCTCTGGTTTTTCTGAAAACTGTCTCCATAAGGCTATCTGGCATCTCTCAAATTGTGCAATAAAAACATCGAACTCAACATTAGAACCTTATTTGAATCTGCGGCAATAAAATTTGTTTTTATGAGTTACTTTGGATCTCGATCTTTTGTTAATTGTTTTCTTGTTCGAGAGAGAGAGAGAGAGAGAGATCACCTTTGCGAGTGATCTATTCGGTTTTTATGATGCCTCATTATCAGTTGGACAATAGTTCGATGAATTCCTTACCAACCATATCTACGTGCTGATGCTTGTCAGCCAATAAAATTCCAATACTGTGGGCATAAATCTTGTCGACTAATTTTTTCATCAGCCCAAGGAAAGTCGAAAGCAAATCAACTTGGCACAGAGTTCACTCTGACCAGAAGGACGGAACTGTCCGCTCGACAGTAGCATGTGACAGTTGACAGCTAGATATTGGCTGACGTTTGAAGTTTTCTTCGATTTGACTCATTAATATGAATTTATTGCCTCGAACGAAATCGAATACAACGGGCTTCCTATAAAGTTCTTCCCCGTTGTCTTCTCTTTGTCATTGTGTCAGTTTTTTTTTTAAGTTTCTTACTGTTCGATGTAAATTTATGACAAATAAAATGCGACTGTGTCAAAATATAGTGACATCGCGTTGCGATTAGGTTCTGCGTGGTGGTTTAATGGTGTCGTGATTGGTTTAAATTGTAAATTAAGATATTTAATGGCACGTCTTTCTAATACGGTATCAAAGGCAGCAAGTACGTATCACGAGTTGTGGGGTATCATGGAACACACCCATTTCTATTGAAACTGCCCAGCAAGTGAAGGAGAGTCGCGTTCAGTTTCTTGCTGGATTATTGGAAATTATATAGAAATAAATCATCGGTAGCAGGTATAATGGACACAGCAGCACGCCCACGTATCCCTTTCGTTGTTGGTGTTCACACTTGGACGTCAAATATTGATGTATGGGATCATTGAAAGAATATGCAAATTAGGTCAATTGCCGCAGTAAATTTCGCAAATTTGCATGCAAAGTGGCTGCATCGAGCAACATTGTTGCATACTGTAAACGACGATGAACATGCTTCATTTTTGTTATGATGTGCTCACTTACCGTGCTATCTACACTTATTCGGATGGGGAGGGCGCCATCTTTTAACCCTGGATGAAATGAGTATAACTTGCTTCCCAAATTTGCCTTTAAGTCCGGCCAAGGGGGTAACGCATGAAGTAGTTGCCAAAAAAAACGCTTTTTGGATTAAATTAATTCTTCTTACCTGGAAAACTGTAGGTACATTATAGCACAGCAAAATGATAAGCAAACTTTTAAGGAGATACATACGGTTCCACAAAATTTGATTGAAAAATAAAAAAAATTATAAAATTATTTTTAACAATAAATTGAAGAGAAAACATTAATGAAACATACTAGCCAAAACATTACTCGGGAATTCTAGAGCTCAGCGACTGTTTAGAATTAAAACATAAAAAAGCTGACGTCCCGCAAGGAAGTGTGTTGCGACCTGTCTTACTTCTGTTATACACCATCTACCTGCCAAGAAGTATCAAAACTACTGTTGCTGTTGTTCTTAATGTTGAGAAAACTACACCGGATCTAACTTAAAAACGGTAAGCGGTAAAAAATATATATCCGCATGGACCAATATTTAAATTCAGCAAAGTACATGGGCATGACTGTTTATATCAATCGTTGCTGGCTTGTTGGCATAGACCATAGACTTGACGTAGCCCCACAGGAAATAGTCTAATCGCGTCAAATCGTACGACCGAGGCGGTTAAGCGACTGAACCATTTCGTGAGATAACACGTTCTTCAAACTTGGTTTCCAATAAATTGATTGTGACATTCGCTGTGTGGCTTGTGGCGCCGTGCTGTTGGAACCACATGTCCTCCAAGTCCATATCATCCAATTGGGGCCAAAAACATTCGGTTATCTTTGAACGGTAGCGATTCCCATTCACAGTAACGTGCCGGTCTTGATCATCACGGAAGAAGTACGGCCCAATGACGCCGCCGGCCCATAAACCACACCAAACCGTAATTTTTTCGGGATGCAATGATGACTCATGGAGTACGTGTGGATTGCTGCCTGATCAATACCGCATATTTTGTTTATTGACGAAGCCATTCAGCCAGAAATGAGCCTCATCGCTGAAGATGATTATTCGATGAAAATCCGAATCATTTTCAAGTTGTTGCTCAGCCCAATTCACGAACATACGACGCTTCTGGTGGTCAAGCGGCTTCAGTTCTTGCGTCTATTTGATCTTGTAAGGACGTAGGACAAGAAAATTCACCACAACGACGTCACAGACATGCCCAACGCTTGAGAACGACGTGTGAGAGACACATTTGGGCTTTCTTCAACTGAAGCCTCAGCGGCAGCAATATTCTCGACACTACGGGCACTTCTTTGTCTCACTAGCACGGGAATATTTTGTACTGTGCCTGTGGATTCAAATTTGTCCACTAGACGCTCAATTGCTGATCTGCTAGGACGATTATGACGACCATAAATTGAACGTAGCGCTCTTAACGTTGAGGCCACTGACTCCGAATTTCGGTAGTAAATTTGAATAATTTCGACTCGTTGTTGGCTTCGTATATCTTTTTACTGAAGAGAAATGTCAAAAGGGCGGCAAGAAATATGGCGTCGTTTGCTGTCCCTGTCGCTCTACTTTTGTAGCGTCCCTGTTGAAAAACCCTGTATTTCTGTCAATATATAACAATTTGCTTCTTTATGAGCAAGTTCTTAGACCAATATGGACTCATGGTCCATGGTTGGGAACTCCAACTTTTATTACATACGGAAAGATTACCTACACAGGTAGAGGACAAGGTGAGAGATATCCCAAGAAGACATGAAGTTAGACTTCGCAACCACGGCGAAGTGAGGAGATTAAGAAGGGATAAGCCTTTTGAGCTAGTTAACTATGATATATAAGATAAACAAGATCACACAAAACGAGTAATTAAACACAGGTGCTCTAGAACTAGGGGCATTGCCGGATTTAAGGCAGAGCTGCCGAAGCTACAGCCCCGGGCCTTCACAAAACAACAGTCAATAGACAACAAAATATTTCGAATTTCGACGAGTAAAAAAAAACAAACACCGGTCCGACGACGTTGAACATCATCTTTAACATCTTCGTACTAGAACTTTAAAATTCTCGTTCTCAAATAGCGGTAAATAGTAGGGGCGCGAGAAATATATAACAGATATGTTTTTTAAGATAATTTAGTTGGTTTCACAATAAATTATTAAAACACTTGACTGAAAAAAATTGTTAATTTTATTTGGAAAATAGTAAGCCTGTTGCCTGCGCTCATTTGTTACCACGGGGCCTCCAGATCTCTAAATCCGCCCCTAACTTCCAGTCAGTTCCATAAAATAGACTTTTAAGTAGATACTAAAAATAAATTCGTTATAAGTTTAACCATTAAGTGCTGAAGGATGGCACCAGCCATTCCTTCTCGAGGTGCTTTTAACGGATTGAAGTGATGTCTTTAGTTAGTGAATTCGATTTAGCTAATCCATCAACAACATTTTTTAATTAAAGTCTTTCGGGAGCTGTGTTATGAGATATAGAGGTGAGCGCTATGACCCTTTTTATTATCTAAGAACTATAGCTCTTTTGGAAGCTGATTTAAGAAATGTATGCGGCTACCACTTTTTATTAATGTGCAAAATTTTAAGACTGCGATGATCCATAGTGGTGGTGTTTTTTGTCAGGGAGTTAGTAATCAAGCGAGTCAGTTACGACTTTTGCTAATTTTAAAGGCATACGTTCTTAGGTTAAACATTTACAAGTTTGCATGATGCTTTTCGGCGTTGATTTTATAGCTTTGTGTTAGATGCAGCTTTATGAATATTATTTTAAGGGGATCCTCTTTGTAGGCCGAAGTTGCTAAAAAACTTAACTGAGCACAACCATACCTCTTTGGATTTAACTAAAGACGCAGTAACGCCCATGAGTCCGAGCTTTTATACCTAGAAATTTCAAATTTGACGTGGTATGTTGAAGACGTTAGTTAGAAACGGATTATGGAAAATCAATCCCAAAGAGGACTAAAGGGACTTTGGATACCCTTATCAGAGTGCGGGCATTAGGAAAGGATTAGAGAAAGGGAGAAACCGATGCACGTTGGTTTTAAATGTTTGTAAACTATAGTGTGAAGGAAAAACAGAGCGTGGTAGAGCATTCCACATTCGTATTGTACGGTTGAGAAAGGAATCTTTATATTTACAGTACGTCCGAAAACAGGCTTTATTGCTGTAGGGGTGGAATGCAACTGGCTATCTCATTTGAGCACTTGTGGTGGAAATACCGATAAAACAAAGACAGGCAGGAAACATTACGACGATGACTAAGATAGTCAAGTGATTTTCGATCGCCAATATGTGTTAAATTATACTCTATTGGTTTTACCCCACTGAAGAATGCTGTCATGGTCAGAATTTAATGAGCTTAACATACGTTGCCGTTCTAGCTCCATGCCCGAAGATGAGGGACGTGAATCATAAGATGTCATCAACAAAGGAATAGATTGGATTTGAAGTGACGGACAGGAGGTCATTAATAAAAATGAGAAAGAGAGTCGGAGATAAAACGGAGCCTTGAGGGACACCAGCATTTATGTGGTGAGTTGCAGACTTGAAACCGTCCAAAACAACTTGTATTGAACGGTCCGAAAGGTAATTTCTAATCCATTGAAGAAGGGTATCATCGTATCCAAATGCACGCATTTTCGACAAGAGAGCTTGATGCCAAACTCTGTCAAATGCCTTCGAAATATCAAGCGCAACGACCTTACTTTCACCACCACGGTGAATAGATTGGTTCCACTTTTCGGTTAGATATGTCATCAAATTACGAGTGGATCTGTTGCTGCGAAAATCGTACTGCCGGTCATTAAGAAGTTTTCAGGACTCAAGATATTTCAGAAGCTGACGATTTATCAGCGTTTCCACGACCTTGGAAAGTAAAGACGTTACTGCAATTGGTCGGTAGGAGAAGCAAGAGGAAGATTCGCCTTTTTTTTTGGGACGGGCTGGACAAATGCTGTTTTCCATCTTCCCGGAAAGAGTCCTGAAGAATAGGACAGATAGAAAAGCTTACGCAGTGGTTTTGCCAGTGTGGAAGAACACCACTTCAGAACTATATGGGAAATACCATGTGGGCCAGTGGATTTGTGAATGTTGAGATCTCGAAGAACACTTGCCACATTAATATATAAATGAGCTATTCAAAAATGGTTCAAATTTCTTTTAGAGAATTTCAATTTATTTATAAATAATAGAATCCTTGAGAAGGGAATCTCATTAATGGAATCTTAAAATTAACAAATTAAATTACAAATTTATATTAATATTCATTAATTAATTACAAAAATAATCCAACAATAAACAATTAAAACTAATTTACAAAAATGGAGTGAAAATGCACAGCTACTTTAGGGTTTAGGAGATGGTTCTTTAAAGAGCGGAGAGAGTCATTCAAATTAGACATATTTTTAATTTGAGTAGGTAAACTATTCCATATTCTGGCACTCAAAACGAAGAAAGACCTGCGAGTTTGCAAAGTTGAAATTGTGGGAATGTTGGTGTTATTAGTTCGAGTTGAAATGGAAAAACGTATCTTTTCAAATAAATAAGACGGCGTTCTATGCTGGATCAATTTAAAAAGAAATTTACACATTTCAGGAAAATATGATTCATCCAACGGCTCTGCGATTTATTAGGATTCAATGTAAGATCATTTTCTGTAGCCCAGGGAGCAATTCTAGATAAATCCTCATTAACATTAAGAACACCATCTTCAAGAAGGCCCAAATGGAAAAGAAAAATAGACTTGTAGGTCATCGGCATACAGATGATATGAAGAGAAACTAATTACATCTACAATATCATTTATATACATAATAAAAAGTAAAGGCCCTAGTAAGGACCCTTGCGGTACACCTCTTTTTAAATAAACAAAATCGGATACCATTGTATCTAAAACAACGGCTTGTTTACGTCCGAAAAGTCAAGTAAATTAAGGATTGTACCTTAAATTCATTCATAGCAATGCGAATATCATCATGTACTTTTAAAATAGCTGAAATTCAGCTGTGTTTTTTTCTAAAACCTGATTGAAGAGGTGACAATAAATTGTATGACTCCAAAATTTGACTAAACATTAATTTTTCAAGGCCCTTTGAAAGATATGGTAAAACACTAATTGGACGGAAGCTCGACATGTCGTTATTCTGTCCCTTTTTCGGTATAGGGATAATTTTAGCAATCTTCCAGCAGGTGGGGAAAATAGATTTAGTCAAACAGTCGTTGTATATGTTGACAACGCTTGGAACTATTGCTGGAAGAAGCAGTCGTATAAACTTTGGTGATATTCCATCGAGGCATATTGCATTGGAATTAATTGAACACAGGGATACAAAACATTCATCTATTGAAACACAGTTAAAGGAGAACGATCCAATCAGGTTGTCGGAAACACTAGTATTAGCAAATAAATTTGTGTCCGATTGGTTCGCGAAATTTAAATCCATGGTCATTTTTAAATTGGGTTTGCCAAGCGCGTCCATTTTTTTTAAATTATCGTAATTTGATGACGATTCATTATCCACAGAACTTTTGTTAAATTTCTGGAGGTATCGAGTTGAGCAAAAAAAAAATGTTTTAGTTACCCGATTTCTGCTTGATTTATACCACTCCCAGTCAGAAATCAATCTAGAGTTTTTAAATACATTATACAGAAAGTTTCGTTCACAGATGAGGTTATTAATATCAGTAGTAAACCAGAATACTCCCTTGAATTGAGTGTCTTGAGCTGTCATCCACCTTTTTATTGCATGCAGAAGCTGAGTGCTTAGTAATAACAAAAACTCCGTGTCGTGAGTAGAACGAGAAAAAAAAATTAGGCGAACTCAACAGGTGTTCGAGTTGAGTTTCCAACTAGTTGCTATACAACTTAACGAAAAGTTTACGCAACAGGCTAACTGCATTAAAACCAAAGGTCACTCGTTATTCAAAATCCTTATACTTTCTCATATCAATAAAAGTACAAAACGAAACAATACAACACCTTTGTTATGATAAGTCATCTTTTATTCAAAAGTAAACTAAATTGGTTTTGCAATATCACAAGATGTTTTGCAAGAAATTTTACAAACTTTGTTGGCATCACTATGATGGTTCTATGAACCCTCCCAGATCTACCCATTTGTACAACCATTGCGGGCAGCAATTATTTTGTTGGATCTATTGCACGTAGAAAGAAATCCAATACATCCAAGATCGATACGAGCCAACCCAACAGCAAAGGACGCGACGACCGCCAAGCGATCCAAATCGCTAGGCCAATTAAACCATTACAACATAGTTCAGGCAATTAATGCACATTCATGCGTTGTCGTGTCGGCCGTTCGCTCACACCTTAGCGGTGTTGCACACAAGCTAATTGAAATCATTACACTCGTAAAAATGCTAATTCAATTAGCTGCAAAGGATCGGTGCGCGGCGGCGAAGGCGAGAACATGGACAAAAAACGGAGGTAAAAAAAAATACGAACTCAACCAATCCGAGAAGAGAAGGAGCAAAAAGCGCTTGGAAAACGAGTATCCTCATCATTATCGTCGTCGTCGTCGTCGTCGTCGTCGGCGTCAGAATACTACACACAGCATCCCACATCTCGGCAGACATCCCAGCGCTAGCGTGTTGTACATTTGAGTCGCACTGTTTGCCGATGACCCACAACAAGTTCCGAACTTGCGCGCGCGCTCGCGCGCGAACATTATTGATTCAAAGTATATGCGAGGAGATATTAATCGGGGACACCACGCCAGCCATAGCCAGCCTCCTGCTCCTGCCTGACCAAGGCACGACCCAACAAGCTGTATGCAAATGTTCGACAGCTTAAATGCATGTCGATCCGAGTGGGGTGCAGGCGAGTAGTGTTTCTGGCGCACACATTAAGTTACCAATCGAACATATGGTTCCAATGTAAGAACAGAGGAGTGCTGCGGTAGTGCTGTTCAACTACCAGAGGTCGCTTGTTACGTGCTTACAAATTTTCCCATTTTTAGTGTATCCTTATCAACTTGGGAATCTTAATTTGTGGCCAAGGAAGCTAGCTCGGTCTAAGCTGTACAGCATAATCCTCCGCTGGGTAATAAAAACGAAATCAGAGATGGACACATTTCCTGTCCAGCAGCAGGCAATGACCGAGCGCGACTTACAACGCAGAACAAGGTGTGAAAATAAAGCGCTGGATTCTTGGTGCGTACCTATTTACCACTGGTGTTGCAGTGACCACCTCGGCCACCCTTTGTGGTCGATGTATCTAGGCATTTTTATGGTAATTACCCGAGTATCGATGTCTCTGATCGCTTTATTACACACAATCCGCAAACTTGCACTCCACTCAAACTGTGGGGTGGGTCCGCACCGAACGGCCGCCATATACCGGAAAGCAGTTGAATGCAGATGAATTTCCCATAAACCAGGGAGGATGATGGGGGAAAAAAACTTCTTTGCATACCCTGGCTGGCAGGCGACTCGGCCTGCTGTGCTCTCTATAGATGCATGCAACCAGATGTGAATCGTTTCTAAGTTATTAGTGGGTGTAAACCTGTGAATTTACGAGTTGATGTAATAGTATCGGTGAAGGTAATCGGGCGCTGCACGATGTGCAATAGTTACTGATTGGCATCTATGTGTGCCGTTTAAAGGAGGCGCCAAAGGAGGGCGGACGACCTGTGAGATTGTTTCAATTGGACTTAAAGTAGAAGATGGTGCTAGGCGTAGGGAGCAGCTTTTGAATTAACAATCGTTGTCAGGCCAATGTTGCAAGTTCAATAGGAGAGATTCTTGATAAGTAAGTATCTGCAACAAGGGGAATCGAACATTTTGAGTAAATGAAGTTGATTGCATCAGATTTGCGTAAAACTTTTATGAGTTTATTGTTTCTTTAAAATATTGATAAGGAAGTTGGCAGACAGAGTATCGGATTGGCTAACACTTGCCACTGCTCCGGGAACCAATTTTATGACTAATATCACTAATATCACCTGACCAGACCGTCATGATCAGGAAGTTTTGAATCGCAATGTGCCAGATAGCTGATTTTTATGTCGCTCGATCCTGATTTCAAATAACGGCGTAAGACTTACTTCAGTATTTACTTTCGAATATTCGAAATTGTGTCCACCTCAACCTCACAAACGTGAGATCAGGCATAAATGCGTTATAGTTCCACCAACTACCTCAAAGTTAAGGGTTTAGGCTTAGGGATAGCCAGAATTTTAAAATTGTTAGTATGATTTTTCCAATCAGTTTGCAAGCCTTTGAAGTTTATGACGTCTATTCCCCCAAGGTTTAGAAAAAGTATCCACTTTTACAGTCGAAAAGTGACCAGAGAGGCTTGGATGCTCTATATATTTTTTTTAAGATTTGATCACCTTAAGTAAGCAGTCCTTAAGGTTTTTCCTCCGATAGCGCCTCTTTTTATATGGTTGGGGAGGCTTGATATCAGCAACCTCACTATTTTTGAGTAGACCTCCTCTCTCCGCAAGCTCTTCCACATAAAGGGTCCGCCATCTAACGTTTTTTTTTTAAGTGCTTATTTCGCGAATGGTAACACTTAGCACATGTCTAATTTGACAGATAATTAGTTTTATCCTTCCGCTGAACGAATATGGTTGTGTATACGCTCGAACAACGCTGGGAAATATTGCGACATAGCGACATAGAGAAGATGCCGATTTTGCCAAAAAAATCATATTTTCAGATGAAGCTCATTTTGATCTTGGCGGGTATGTAAACAAGCAAAATTGTCGCATTTGGGGCACAGAAAACCCGCACGCATACATTGCAAAGCCAATAAAGCCAAAACGAGTCACTGTTTGGTGCGGATTTTGGTCCAGAGGCATAATTGGGCCATTTTTCTTCGAAAATGAGCAAGGAGTGGCCGTTACAGTCAATGGCGATCGTTATCGGGCCATGTTGAACGAATTTTTGTCCACAAATATTGAAGAGGAGGATATTGGCAACACTTGGTTTCAACAGGACGGCGCTACGTGCCACACAGCCGAAGCTACAATCGATGTTTTGCGCCCTGTTTTTGAAGATCGCATTATCAGCCGCAGAGCTGATGTCGTTTGGCCACCGCGGAGCTGCGATTTGACACCGTTGAACTATTATTTGTTGTGTGCCGTAAAAGATAAGTGTTACGCCGACATGCCAGAGACAATTGACGCTTTAAAGGACAATATTCATGAAGCCATTGGTGAAATACAGCTGCACACAATCGATAATGTGCTTAAAAATTGGACCGATCGTGTAGGCTACTGCATGGCCAGCCGAGGCAGCCATATGAATGAAATTATTTTTCATTATTAACCGGAAGGATTGTACTTTCAAATTAAAAAAGAAATTTGAGAAAATATTCAGTAGTTTTTTTTATAGCATTTTCAAAAAAACAAAAAGTAATTTGGCAGACCCTTTATTTCATTCATTTCCCTCTATACCGCAGTGTCCATAATCCCTTCTGCATTTTGCCACAGCCCCCCGACTATATCAGAATAGATGTTGGTTTTAGAGCAGCCTGTCTATCGATGTTAATGGCGATATCTCTTCAAGAAACCGAACTCATCTGCATTAGTTCAGCGGTCCTTAGCATTATTTCCGTTCCAAAATGGAACCGCCTGCGGAAAGTGGGTTGAAGTCTCTTAATACCGCCTAGCGAGCCACTCAGGTACTGTTGCCGTAGGCACCTGCCTAACGAAAAGCACATACCCCGAGCGGAGCAACGAAGTTGCGTGAGCGGTACCTTGCGCCTGCCGAAAGAGGGTTGAAATCCCGCGTAGCGGGTCAGCAAGATACTGTTGCCAAAGGCGCCTTATTTAAAATTTGGCATTATTTCGTTTGGCATTATTTCACGTCACGGATTGCCTGGCAGAAGCTCCGCTAAGGCCGTAGCGTATCTGAAGCTACTTCTCTTAAAATGACCCAAATCATTGATCCGTATGGCCAGCAAGTTTTTTGATTGATAAATCAAGCGCTGTTAGGTGCAGACAGGTTTCGAATGAAGACGTAGGGGTGCGGCGGTAAGAAGCGCACTCGTAATGACTATACAAGCCGTTCTTTGTTACGTAGACCTTTTTTTATTTTTTGTTGCTTTCCACCAGTGGCATAAAGCACCCTTTACAGCCAATTCGTGCATAGTAGGTTTTCAGCCTCAAGTTCTTCCCACCGTCCTTTTGCAGATAAAAATAACATTATATGCCTTTTTGATTCTTTCCACTACATCATGATTCCAATTCAGTTTTTTGTTCAGAATAACGCCAATATACTTCTCACTGTCCGAAAGTATTAATAACTTGACCAAAATTAAGTCTTTTAAGTTTTGTACAGTCAAACAGCGGCGCTCTACTCCGACCTTTTGCTAAGTTATATTTCGAAGAAATGATGGCATTTCCCTTATTGCGATGCCTTTATTATTGTATCGTTCAAAGTTGTGTTAAAACTAAGTATATTTAATATTAAATAAGGATGTTACATTCAAAATGCTAGTGTAGTTGTTGGCCTCGATTAATTCGATAACAATCTTAAAATCTCCACTGGGAAAAAGTGAAGGATAAAAAGACAAATCCATTGGATATCGTCGCATAGATACTTCGCCCTGCAAATACCCATAAATATTACTATACTTCTAATGCCACTCAATTGTCAGCCCGATCTTACCCTAATGGGACAGCTTTTCGGAAACCGTCCATAATTCTTCCACATCGGCAACATGCGGCTTATTACATTAGAACGTTCTGTTTTATCAAGCACCTTGCACAGATCTTCTGTTGAGTTAATAATGAAATTCTTGTACTCTGCACCTACCTTCCTGAATAGCGTAAATTTTATCTAAACGAAAGAATAAATAAATTGTCTTACAAAATGCCAATTGTATTACTATTAGATTGTCCAGACTGTCGTTAAAGATGCATTCGAAATTATAGACCTGCATCTTCTTTCGAATTGTCTCCACGGAACAGGACAGATTGCTGCAGTACTTCTCATTACTGAAGCATGTGACGGATTCTATGTGGATGGGAATAGCTGCGATCTGCAAGAAATTAGTCCGCCTAATTTTAACACTGTCCACAGGAAGCTCAAATCCATACCCACCGTTGCTGTAACACCGAAAACAAACAGGAGCATAGACGACCCCTTCATGGTTAACTACTTACTGCGCAGCACTGTAAATAGTCGCGCATTGATTAATGCCGAATTTCAGTGGACCGCAAATGGATTTTTAAATGCCAATCGAGAGTGGCGTAATTATTTTTCAATTACGAATAAAATCGCATATTCCCATCGTATCCCATTTGGCGACAATCATCAATTTGAATTGATGAGGTGAATCTTGATGGAAAGCCGTCACTAATGGGACACTGCGACTTCGTACGGAAGTCGTTTGAAATGACAAATTGATTATTGGCCACGATTTTTTGTATCCACGCACTTGTGTTGTGATGTGTTCCGCGCCGAAGCACTTACAATTTCATTATAGTGCGAGCGGTGTGGCTCTTTGAACGTTTACGTGTTCCTCTTTGAGGAATTTCAAAGCGGTACGATGTACGAACGAGAAGGTCTGTTATCTTGGTCGAATTCTTTGGCAAGAGCGCGCATACAAACAAGTCCATGGGGCAGGAGATATGGCAGAAAGCAGAACGCAGGACCAGCGCCGAAGAAGGGATATGCCCAAACGTAACACCAACGGTAAAACGGTCTTGGTGGCGAATTTGTAAAAACTAAAAACTCCTTTCGCCCCTTGTTCCTGTCTTCTTTGGCACTGTCTCGCGAAGATACATTAACATTAAGTGTGGGTTACTGATAAGAGAAGGAAGGTCCACAGCGACGGCGACGCACCGTCCGCCTGCGTTTCTACTTTGGAGGCTTTTTTTAAATTGACTTCCATGGATCTTCTCGGGGCTATGGTTACTCTTCGTCAAGTTTTTGCTTTTAGATTTGCATTTCCAGTTGTCGTTTTATTTTTGCCGTTCATTTATTGCGCTCGAGAAAGATGTTTCAGACGCGAGGATGAGACTGAGGATACAGTGCGTTGTGGACTATATCGAGAGGCAGAGCTTGGCGACGTTTTAGGAGTGCGTTTCGCTAGAGTTGGCCAGCAAGGGGGCAGTAGTGGTTTCACTTGTCGGCTGATGTTAAGCTAAATTAGAGTTAAATTTGAGTAAAATTTGTTCTTGACTTGACATTTGAAGTTAAGTGGTAATGGTATCTCTGCTCGCACTTAATTAATTCGTCTTAATGTCTGTCTGCTCTTTGAAACAGTATTAGTATTTTCACAAAAATGGCACTGGTACTGAACACTGGTTCAAGCCCATGTAAAAGCCACAAGGGATTGAGGTCGAACATATTCTAATAGCTAGTGGCAGTTGTTATAGCTACAAATGAAGTACGGAACCGGCAGCTCTTTTCGTAGTTGACGACCGTAACAGCGAGCTCGGCGAAGAAGACGTCTTCGAAAATACCTTTGAAGAATCCATGCACTTGACAAAATTTATGTTAAACGAGTCCGGCTCGAAGGACCAGGATTTTAGCAAAGTTTCTAACAACGTCTTTTGTCTTCTAAATCTAAACTGCATGTTTAGGACCTAAATTTAAAATTCAAGCATGTAAAGTGAACTTGTCACGTGCAGCACGCAAAGTGTACACCTCGTCTCCAGAATGCGAACTTTTATTGATGACACGAAAGTCATAAAAGTCGGATAAAAAGTGCAGCAGCATCCAGGTCCGGGCCACGTTAGGTATCAGTGCCCACTCTTTACGAGTACATATTTCAAGTAGGTACACTCATATCTCAAGGAGACCACATGAAAAGAAAAAGGAACTGTAAAAAAGGGTCCAACCAACTCTCAACTGATAAGAGAGACGTCATTCGTTGTGATCCTCTTATTGCTTTGGTTTTTATTATAATTAAAGTATTTTGCTTTTATTTATTTTTTGTTGTTGTTCGTCCTGGCATGGAGAGAGAGGAGCAGACCCTCAACTGTAGTAGTACTTTATGCAAATGCACTACGAACTCCGTGTGAGAGGAGAGTTGTTGGTCCATTAAAACATTTTAATCATCAACCACGGAGTGGGCAAGTGTGTGTGTTTTTAAGGATAGATGTGTTCATGTGCAAATGTATAAAGCAAACAAACGTGTGAGGAGCAGACAGAAATTAATTGTCAGCCGTTATCGGGAATTATTAATAATTTTGCTTGTGAGTAGTCATAAGAGCCAATGAAATATTTTGCGATAATTACCGTAATTGATCTTGTGGCGTCATTAGGACGCAATAAAATTTCTGTGGTAACACTCTTGTTGGTGAATGTGATGCTCTCCTTCTTGGCGTTGGGTATATTAAGGTGTGTCACGCGGCTTACTTATTGGCATACTTTTACTACAGTAAAAGTAAAAAGGTTTGATTTGAAAGGTCAAGAAGTATGCCAGAATGCTGGTTATTCAGCTAGAATTGAAGTTTTTCAATTTTCCTGAGACACGCCACCTTCTATCGCTGCGGTATTTGCAATGAATTGGTCTTTAATTAGAAGTTCGCCATTGCCAAAGCCATTGCTTTTGAGAGTGCCTAGAACGAACACTTGCGACAAGGAGCAATTCTTGAAATCTTGCTTACCTGATCGCCTTTAATGCGTCTCATTTCTCTTTTCACGAAAGAAGCCTTGCGGAAATTAAATAGTCGAAAGCAATAAACAGCGGCATAATTCGCAATGCCGCGTCGCCTCAAGACTCTGAGTAGGTAAAAAATATTGAGACGAAACTGCAACCATCCTCGGATATGAATATTTCAGCTGTGAACGATACTTCTTCTCTCTATTGAACGACGAGATTATGATCAGGATTATAGCGATCATAACCCTCTTACCGTCCGCCGGTTCGACCTCAAAAAATATCTGCAGCCCTCCCGATTTTGGATCACTTCATCATAGAGGCCAATAAAATGCTGGTGTTTCTGCATTTGTGTGATCCAGGAGTTTTTAGGCCTGCCTCTTTTACGCGATTTTTTTTATAATGTACGCACACTAAAGGGACTTTGGATACCCTTATAATGATTTTTTTTAACACAGTGCGGGCATTAGGGAAGTGAAGGATTAGAAAAAAGGAGATACCGATGCACGTTGGTTTTAAATATCTGTAAACTATAATGCGCATTCCACATTCGTATTGTACGATTAAGAAACGAATCCTTGTATTTCACTGTACGTCCGAATACAGACTTGAGAGTAAACTGATGTGCATTCCTAGCATGGCGAGTATTGCGGTTGAATTGCTGTAGGGGTGGAATGCAACTGGCTATTTCATTTGAGCACTTGTGGTGGAAATACCGATAAAACAATGACAGGCAGGAGACATTACGACGATGACTAAGAGAGTCAAGTGATTTCGCGATGTCTCGATCGCCAATAAGTTTTACCGCACGTTTTTGAATCCCGTCAAGTAGCTCCAAATATGTTATTGGTGCACCAGACCAGATATGAGCGTTGTACTCAAGTTTTGGGCGAATAAACGCCTTGTAGATTCTAGCCAGATCAGAAGGGGTGAAAAATTTCTTGCATCGCTTAAGGAAGCCTAGACATTTCGCAGCGTTCTTGGCGACATCGAATATGTGGTCATTCCAACGAAGGTTGTCATTAACACACATACCGAGATTGAAAAGTAGTTTTAGCGATGCAAGTGCCATTCATAGATAATGGCAGAGAATTGGGGGTTCGCTTCAATGACAGCAGACAGCATTGCCTTTTGGAATCATTAAATTCCACTCTGTTCAACGCCCGAAGATGAGGGGCATTGCCCAGGAAACGAATATGTAAAGCTGAGGGTACTGTCATCAGCAAAGGAATGGATTGGATTAGAAGTGACAGACAGATTGTAAGGGAACGTTGCTTGCCATTGCCTTATTGACGGGGTTCGTAGGATCCCTCCTTTGAACATGACAATACCAACTGAGTTGGTCGCGCTCCAATTTTTTCGATATGGGTTCTTTGACGTGAAGGCTTCCTCGGAATCTGGAACTTTTAATTCGATCAAACTTTGTTGCTCCTGTTGTCATGCGAAGTCATACTTTTCTCATACTTTTCAACTTGCCCTCATACTTTTTGTACACTGTCCAGCATTGTGAACCGTATGTGAGCGCCGGGCGCACAACTGCGGTGTAGAACCTTCCTTTCAGCTTAGGGGTCAATTTTCGGATGGCTGAGTTTTCCTGCCACTTCATCCACCCTACGGTTGCTTCGCTGTTGATCATTGATCCCAGAGATTTGAAGTGTTCACACTTGGGAATCACCACGCCATTCAAATAAATGTCTGGAATGGGTTGGCTGGGCAGTCTTTTTTTTGGCCTAGTACGATACCCATTCCCTTCCAACCATCAATTGCTCGTCGCAGGGAAGTCTCATCATCACTACTGATGGCTCCATCGTCAGCAAAGAATAGCTGTTAACGATACACGGAAAAGAATATCGGACAATTGCGTTAGATTATTTTGAACGTTAGGACCCCTCAAGGACAAATTAAGGAGACACAAGATATCGATCCCGACCCGTGGAGAGTCCTTGCCTGATTCATAGTAGCTTTTCCATCCTCCACAGTTCCCTGTTCGCTGCTTCCAGTTATCCAGACCATGCGCTCTGGCATCCGCGATGGCTTGGTCGTAGGGACCACCTAACTTTGTTTGTTGAAAGCCAGCATTTGGTTTTGTACTCGTTTACTTCAAGATCCACTAAATTCGCCTGTTCATCGATTGCCCCAAAAGCTTTTTTACAGCACGCTGCTGGAAGCGAATGCTCCCGAATAAGATTTAAGAAGTCACTTGTTACCGCATCTCCTCTCGGAATCCTATGCATGTTTGGAATCAGTTCAGATGACGAACATCGCATATTCTCTAGCCTTACGCGATACATTTGGATCAGGCCATCGACATGTAGGGCTTCTGACGTTGCAATTTGGCCACACTGATTCAGTGGTTGTTAAAACAGGACAGCGTTGGATAGGATTTTATATGAGACATTAAGAAGGCTATGCGTCAGGATATAGGTTCGCTTTTCTTGTAGGACATAAATTCGGATATCGGATCTTAGAAGGCAATTGAGGACCAATCTCGTTTCTCACTTTACATAAGGGTTACATGGCTGTATGGCGGCGTAGTACATCCTTACAAGAGCGCGTGAAAATACTCGATATTGCTTAAAAAATTTTGCGAATGAAATTCGGTCCTATCTGAATAAGCGGGGTGTGGAGAAGGAGTCATGAGAGTAGACATGGTAAAAAGTTAAAGTTCGCCGTATGGATACCAGCGCTTCAGTCGCGTTTTTACATCTCATCAACTCCAAATATCCAAATTAGGGTTCCCAACTTTACTCGAAACGAAAGGAGGACGAAATTTTTTCAAATAAAACAAAAATGAAATAATTATGTTTTTTGTTTTCTTAAAAAAATACGAAAAGCTTAGTATTAAAAATAAATTAAATCTTTTTTTTTTGTATAGATACCTAATATAATTCATTCGTTGTCATAAAACAAAACAAAAAATGATTAAGATTAAAATGAGATTAAGGTAACAGTCTTCGAGTAAGATATCACAATTTAGATAACGTTGCAATAAAAAATATTTTTGGAAAACAAAACTAAGTTTATCTATCCACTACTTAATGAATTTGTATTTTTTTTTTACTTTTAACAGTGAAAAGTAATTTCTTGTAATTTTTAATTGAATCAAAGTATTCGATACAGGGTTTTCTATTATTTATGGTAACTAAAAGCTCAGCTCTTATAAGTTCAATGTTTGCTCTATTTCTTTCATCCCGCCATTTTATATTCATCACCGAAATAACTCTTTCGCAAAATGCCGATGAAGTAGGAATGCTTAAAATAAAACCGATGACTTTAAAAATATTTTTTTTTTCTTCAATTTTAGAAAGTAAAAACACCCATTTATCTACACTTTTTGTCAAAACTTTCCATGAATCTTGTTTTAAAATCTGTTCAAAATTGTTTCTTAATGGAATTATTTCTTCATACAATAAGTCAACATCAACTTTAATATTCAAAGTTTCGCATCATATCAACATATACAGAGAAATTAGGAAAAACGTTTTGTGTGAGTGAAAGCGGTGATTTTAGTATAGATTTCTGTATCAAATCTAAATTTGCTTTCAATATATTTTAAAAATTTTCTACAAAAGTTTATAAATTCATGTTCAATTTTAAGTTTATCGGTTTCAGAAATCTTTACGAAATACTGACGAACGTGGTTCCCAAAAAACCGGTCATTCAGTCTTGTTTCGAGCCTTTGTTTAAACTTGTGCATCACTTCAAATAAATTGACCAAAGTCGTACTATTAGATTCAAGAAGTAATGTTGCTTCTTGAAAAATAGGTAGCGTTTCAACAATAGTTGCTTAATCGATTCTGGACAATCATCAATATTGGAAAAGTAGAACGTTATTGCTTTCCAACCAGTTAGCAAATGTTGAACAGCAGGAAGTAAGGATAACCATCGGGTAGTAAAATGTCTTACCAGGTCCGAAAATTCACACTCCACAAAATTATAAATATTCTTTAATTCATTCCTACGATCCACCAAACAGTGTTGCCAATGTGTATGAAAAACACATTCAAAACATAAGTAGTGTCGTTAGTAATCTTGCTGCCACTCAAATACCTTGTGTATTGGGTGACTTCAATATTGGTAATGTATATTGGAGGAATGTGGATGGTGATAATAATTTAATACCATTTAACGTCAACCATGAGGTTGAACAAATAGTTGTCGATGGTCTTCTTTCTTTGGATTTATTTCAAGTAAACCATTTTCCGAACTCTATTAATAGAATATTGGACTTAGTTTTTCTTAATAATGAAATTAATTATACTATAAGTGAAGCTCTGGATCTTATAGATTCCAATAAAATGCATCACCAAGCCTTACTTTTGGAGATTAATTTTCTTAATTACTCCAGTGATTTAAATAATATTAATTCCGCGTTGTCTTATAACTTTTCGAAAAACAATTTCGTTGCTTTACAGGAATATTTGAGTGGTTTTGATTGGGATGAACTGCTGAAATCCCCCAATTTAAAAGGTAACTATGATATATTTTTGGATAAGATCAAATCTGGTTTTGAATTATTTGTACCAAAAACGCGTCTTAACAAAAGGTTTAAAATTCCTTGGTCAAATAAAAGAAGTTAATTTACGTAACGTAAAAAGGAAAGCTTATTCTCGTTATATATCAAATAAAACTAATTCTAACCGTGAATTTTTTTTGAGATTCAGGAAAGAATATGAATTTTTAAATCGGTTTTTATACAGGCAATATATCTTGTCTGTAGAATCGTCGGTAAGGCGTAATAGCAAATCGTTTTGGAATTACATTAATTCGAAAAGAAATACCACAGGCTTTCCTAAGGTAATGGAATTCGAAGATGTAAGTTCAACAGATTTGAAAAGTACGTGTAATTTGTTCGCTGATTTCTTTGAGTCAGTGTACAATAAGTCGCATGTGCAGGTAACGGGAAATCATAACATTATGATTCCTGAAGTTCTGGACATCGGTGTGTTGCAATTCTCGGATGACGATTTAATAAACGCGTTAAAAAAAACTAAATTTAAATAGCAACCCTGGCCCAGATGGTATTCCTGTCGTAATATTAAAAAAATTTTTATCCTCCGTTTTTCATCCACTTAAAATTGTTTTTAACCAGTCTCTTGTAACTGGGAACTTCTTAAATGAATGGAAATATTCGTTCATAACAGTTCGTAATTACCTGACTAATAGAAGGCAAATGGTTAAAGTCGATGGTTTGACTTCTCGCGTTATAGAAGTTACTTCCGGTGTCCCACAGGGCAGTCATTTGGGCCCGTTGCTATTTATATTATTTATAAATGATGTTCATGAAATATTTCAATTTTGTAATGTTTTGACTTTCGCCGATGATTTGAAATTATTTTCGCGGATAAAAAATGTATTTGATTGCATTCGTTTTCAGTCAGATATTAATAGATTGTCGGAGTGGTGCAATCGTAATGCTTTGGAACTTAACATTTCTAAATGTAAAGTTTTTTCGGCATATCGTATTAGTACTACAATTTTGCATAATTATTTTATAAATGATCTTAGACTTCAGCGTTTTGATGAAGTGAAAAATCTTGGTGTCATATTTGACAATAAGTTAAGTTTGTTTTTTCATTATGATTATGTCATTGCCAAGTCTAACTCATCCTTAAACGTAATAGTAAAGACTTTCGAGATATAAATGGCCTTTAAATTATTTATTGCTCGTTAGTCTTATTTAGAATATTGTTCCGTAATTTGGGATTCGCCATATGCAGTTCACGAACTTAGATTCGAAAGAGTCCAAAAAAACTTCACGAGGTACGCGGTTCGTAAATTAAATATGTTTGATGAGCTTCCTAATTATGGCAGAAGGTGCAATTTAATTGGTCTGCAAACCTTAAGTTTCAGACGCGATGCAACTTCCGTCATGTTTATTCGCAATTCTTAATTATCATATTAATTCACCAGAATTGATCTTTCTTTTAAATATATATGCTCCCCAAAGGTCACTGCGGGTTAGAAGCTTATTTCATACAGATAGGCATAGAACCAATTATGGTAATAATGAGCCTATTACAAGGTTCATAAGCACATTTAATGAATTCTGCAACGAAATTGATTTTTGCTTGTCGCGAGCAGATTTTAAAAAGTCTATTAATGCATTAACTTTAAATTAATTATATTTGTAATTACTTGAAATAGTCTATAAGATGAAAATCGGTAGATGAAGCTTAGTCGCGCAACAAACAACCGTTGCGGAAAGCGATACTGAGAGCGCTTACACTTAGAGAACGTAGTGTTTTGTGTTTTGCTCTGTGATGGTATTAAAAAAAAAAAAAAAAAAAAAAAATTCAGTCCTTCTTTTTGCTGATATTGAAAAATGAGAATAAACCTTTAAAATTATATTTTCAACATCTGTTGACAACTGGTCAAGTGTTGGTCTAAGGCAGTTATGTATTATATGGGCGTGACAATTGGCTTTAAGAATATTACTATTTCCATTTTGAAGCCCAGTGAATAAAGAGTTGTTCCTGCCAAAGTTGGAATTAGTGTTATCTGCACTGAAAGCAGTAACTTGTTCAAATGACAACTCATACCTATCAAAACAATCTTTGACCATTTTCAGCTTTCAATAAAATCCAATAATTTGTTTTGAATACCATTTTCCATTGAAAAGTATTGGATGCATAGGTATGGGAAACATTTTTCTATTTTTACGGTTTGACGCATCCAATTGAAGTGTAAAAGGTACCTTACTTTTCTTCAAAAAAAGCAAAACATCTTCCAGAGAGTGTTCTGCTATCACCAAAGCTATAGCTTCTGCTTTTGTAGCTCCACATGAAATTTTGCCACATATAGATGAATCTGGTGCTGTCTTTTTAAACAATTTAAGTCCACAGTCCAGTGAATTGTAAGATAAATTGTGTTTAATATTAGGGAAAACATGAGCAACTTCCAAGGCGCAACAACTGCTAGTTCTTCACTACTTCCTTGAGTAACAAAAAATTTTAATAACAAATTACTCGAAGCTGAAGCTCTTGACCTTTCAATATGCTGTTTTCGTTTTTGATGTTCTGTCACTGAAAGGTATCCCTTGAAAGCAACAGTAAAACTTGAGCAACAAATTTTGCAATATGCTTCTTTTGCAGATTTGTCGGATTTATTAAGGCAATTATGCTGCTTTTCCCATGTCTTATGATATGAGCACTGCCTTTTTGTTTTTGCCGCACATTTAGAGGTTTCTGCTATCGTCTGTTTTATAAAATTTTTTTTTTTTTAGTTTGCAATAATAATATTTACCTTCCCAAACAGAATTTAATTTACAGAAACAAAACAAACCAACGATTAAAACGTTAAGAATAAATGATTTAATTCAAAAGTGACATCTATCATAATTTGGATTGTAAAGGGTGATTTTTTAAGAGGTTTAGAACTTTTTTAAAAAAAAAAACACAAAAAATTCGAAAAAATGAATGAAATATTTATTTGAATCGAGTTTGAACCTTGCAATTTAATGTTTAAAGATAATTTCATGCAAATGTTGACCGCGGCTGCGTCTCAGGTAGCCCATCCGCTGAGTCCAATTTTGGCATACTCTTTCACACATATCGGCCGGTATCTCACGAATGAATGCATGGATGTTGGCTTCCAGTGCGTCAATCGAAGCGGGCTTGTCCCTATACACATTAGCCTTGGCATACCCCCACAAAAAATAATCTAATGGTGTCAAATCGCACGATCTAGGCGGCCAATTGACCGGCCCGAAACGTGAAATTAACTGTTCACCAAACTCGCCTCGCAATTGCGCCATTGTTTCGCGTGCTGTGTCTTGTTGAAACCACATATCATGCAAGTCAAGAACTTCCATTTCGGGCAAAAAAAAGTTTGTTATCATCGCTCGGTAGCGTTCACCATTGACAGTAACGCTCCGATTCGCATCATCTTTGAAGAAATATGGCCCAATAATGCCGCCGGCCCATAAACCGCACCAAACAGTGGCTTTTTCGGGATGCATTGGTAGCTGTTGCAATGCTTCTGGCTGATCTTCACTCCAAATGCGGCAATTTTGCTTATTTACGTACCCATTCAACCAAAAATGAGCCTCATCGCTGAACACAATTTTTCGATAAAAAAGCGGATCCTCGGTCAGCTTTCCAAGAGCCCATTCACCAAAAATTCGGCGTTGTGGTAGGTCGGCTGGCTTTAGTTCTTGCACCAGCTGTATCTTAAAAGGCTTTACGCCCAAATCCTTCCGCAAATTTTCCACGTAGTGCTGTAACAAAGGCCTAACTGCTGGGAACGGCGCCGAATCGACATTTCGCGGTCTTCTGTCACACTAGCTGATACGGCCGCAATATTTTCTTCAATACGCACAGTACGTAAACGTGTTGGTGGTTTAATGTCCAACAAAGTAAATTTGGTGCGAAATTTGGTCACAATCTTCCGAATAGACTGCTCAGAAGGTCGAGAATGCCGATCATAAAATGGAAGCAGCGCGCGATGAACATTTCGAACCGAGCACGAATTTTGATAGTAAAATTCAATAATTTGCAAGCGTTGTTCATTTGTAAGACGATCCATGGTTAAATTGCAAACCAAACTGAAGCTGTTTGACAGTGACACAAGGTACTAAACACACGTCAGCTGTCAAAACCAGTGTTGCCAAAACCAAACCAGCTAAAAAATCACCCTTTATATAACAGCCGAGTGATCGCGTCCAGTAAAATTAATGGGAGTGAATGCGTGCAGCAAGAAAGGGTGTGTTCCCTGTGCATGCCATTGAGAAGACGTATGGCACACTAAATTAACTTTAGATTTTTGAAACATTTTCAAGTAAGGGTGGAGAGGAGGACCAATAGTTGAAAAGGAGGACTGTCCTCCCAAATGGAGGACGGTTGGGAACCCTGGTCCAAATGATTATCACTTTCTGACAGATCAAACTACTAACCTTGGATGGCAAAACCATTCCACTCCTCCTCTCTGTAGATAGCTCTTCAAAGATGACCTCATCACCATTGTAATCACTAAATAAATTCATAAAACAATACTCGTAGATACTAAAAAGTGTATCTAATTTGTATTCCCCATCGAAGACCACCACCATATCATCTTGTCCTTCAAACATAACTTACGATCGACAATGGCTGATAAGTAAGGCCAGAATCGGCGTCGATTGCGGCGTTGCAACTTCATTTCACTGACCGCCCAGATACTGGTCCGACCGATCATCATTTGTTGTACATTAAATGTCTTGCCTTGCACGGTGTTGGTGGTTTTTTTTGTCAGATTGAATATATTTAGCAGCAGTGTCAGTGCCGCCAGTTCAAGTAGGTGTTCCATAGTGCTGATTAATGGGCGGGATTAAAATCTCAGAATCACAGAATTTATGTAAATGCATGCTACAGATATAAATATCATATTTATGATCGTCTATTTACATTTTCCAAATCATAATACCACAACAAGAATAGCAATGACCACACTGTTGTGCCTCCTCTGGCACAAACCCCGGCTTGCTGTCCGTTTGTGTGCTTGTGGCATGCTGATGTTTTGTTTAACCAAATGTAATGGATATGGTCTCGCGCGCTCACGATGAGTGTGGTCCATGCGGCTGTGCCTGTGAGTGGTGTTCGATCAGATGAGACTGTCTCTCTACGGATGACATCAAGTGGAAATGGAATAGCAATCGAGTGAATGTAGCACTTGGCGCTATTCTGGTCAACAATAGACATTGAAATAATTTCACATTAATTTCATGGGGATGTATCAATTCGATGAACAGTTGTGTTTCGAATTTCTTCATTCGAGGTCTCCCCGCACCGCACACATCGCACGACCCACTGATGGAGACACAATGATGACAACGTGTCGGAAGTAAGGTGTTGGGATATTGTCGGATTTGGAGCGGACTGTGCGACATTGCATAGTAATCGTTTAATTAAATTTGGACCGTTCGGAGGCTGCTGATACATTCGTGTTTGTCTGTCTGTCTGCCACCCAAGTTGACGATGAACTCTCTAAGTTCACGGGGTTCAGAAGCTAAGCTCGGGCGTTACAAGAGACAAGGTGAAGCTTTGTTTTTCAATTAAGATAAATCAATGTTAGGTTATCGACGGTTTGGGGAACGTATTTAGCACTCTCTAGTTGTGTGGTCATTTGCATAACTTCTGTTCGTAGAGACGATTGTTTATTGCTTGGTCCGTCGTAGCTTAAGGTGTAAAGCTTGTTAAGAGATTAGAAACTAGGTTTGCTTTGACTTGACCTTTTCTATTGGGGAATTTTGTAAGAGATTAAACATTTGCTTCGAGTGGTGGTTGTTGGTTGGTTGTTCAATTCGATGGTCGATGTTCGGCTTAAGATCTTTGCTGATGGGCACTGCAACAGCGTTCTATAACCTCGTTATTATAAATAAGGCGGCTTTGGCAACAGTACTTCAGTGGCCTGCTACGCGGGATTAAGGGATTTCAATCCTCTTTCCGCAGGCGGTTCGATTTTGGAATGGAAATAATGCCAAATTTTTAGAGTTTGGTTTATTTCATTTGGCGTTATTCCACGTCACCACTTTTTGTAGCTCCGCTAGACGACATGGTGTAGAAGAATCACTTATCGCCGGAATCCGCGCAATGTTGGATTGGCCGATATATGACAGTTGTAAACAGGGGCGGCGTTCTATGTCTCTAGTACAACAGTAGGTGTATGGTGGTCGACTCTCCGCTGACCACACTCAACGTAGCTCAGGCGGCGTTAGACATGATTGGTCTAATGGGCTTTCAGAGATTTTTTTTAAAACCGAGGTTGTTCCCCTGCAGCGACAGCCAAGCTGCACCTAAGGCCTTGCTTATTCCTTTAACCACTTCTTAGTTAGTGCTTCAACACAAAAACTCTTTGAATTTGCATGGAAGACAGAACTCTTTAAGCCTTGTTTGGGTTCTGGGTCAAACTGGAGTCACGGGAGATTACCAGAGAACTTGTTAAGTTTTCTCAGGACCTGAACTTGTGCTAGGTAAGGTACCATTTTTGATGACACTATTCTTCGGGCTGCAGACAGACTAAACTCGTTCGACCGGATATCTGCGGAATTTTTCCTTCCAATAAGCTTTTGCCAAACAGCTTAACGCTGCTAGGCTTAAGTGATACAACTGTCTGGGGTGCCTGCGGAGCTGGTTCCTAGTGTTTCAGTGGATGTACAAGGCTTTCAACAAAAAGAAAAACGAAAGATAGATACTACTTCCAAGATTTCGAAAAGCTCTTCTATTTAGACAGATTTTTGGCGCCCATAATTATTAGATACGGAAGCCATTTCCTTTTCAAATCCCTCCCGAAAAGATATCACATTTGTTCTATAATGCCCTAGTTAGAATTTTGCTATGCGTAGTCAGCCCGTTTAATCTAGTAATAATCACCCCAATCATTGAATCCGGTGGATTGACTGCGGAGGGAGTAGCACTTGGTTTGTGCCTTCGTTCAACCACTAAAAACGCCGGATAAAAAGTGTGAACGGATGTCGGTAAAGAAGTTTTCAAAAATAAAAATAAATACATTTAATATCTAAGTGTGTGATGTTATTTCTAAGGAAGCAAACATCTCGTCCACAATTCTTAGTGAAGGTGAATCAGATAAAAAAAAATGCTGACATCGCTAAGAATCTAACAAAAAAAGATCCTGGAACAATCCAAAAGTTTTGAGAAACTTTAAAAAAGGAGGTGAACTGCTTGAGGCCTCCTTCTAAGAAAGTTTCGTAATGGAAAGAAGTAGGTTAATTAATTAATTTTAAGTTGGAGCACACTAGGATTATTTCTTTCAAGGTTTGGTCGGACTTTGAGAGAAAAACTTTTTTAAAACAAAGGAGAGCTAAATGCTACAGGTGACGGGGAAAACAAAGAATTTTTTTTTACTACTCTGGAAAATGAGGTGATCGATCTTGTGTGTTTGAAGGACTGCGTGAGGATTTGCCCGAAATAAGTTGCTGGTGCCCCAGAACTCAGTAGACAAATGTGGAAAATAAATTTGGTATAGAGAATAACCAAAATTTATCCACTATTCTCCCACCGACAGCACAGATAGTCCAGGAAAAAAACATTGCCTAAGCCATTGGAACTATTTCGAGAGCAAATAAATGTCCAAAAACAATTGTTCGAGAATATTTCTGAAGACCTTACAGGAATGGATAAAAAAAAACTGAAATGGGTCGCATTTTTATTTCCCTTCGAATGTGCCGGCTTTCGCTCTGAATAATTACTCTCCAAATTTAAAACGCTATGGAATCCATTTTTTTCTCTTACTTTCAAAAATATTCAACAGTATTTGTTTGAAGAAAGTTTAATTTCATTGAGATTTTGCGGACCGGTAATGTAGTTCCTCCGCCGGTCCACTCAATTATTCTTGCATTCGTATCATTTTAGTTTTCATTGAAAACTTGTTTCTTCGTCCTCAATTTATTTACTTAAAAAGGGTGTTTTTTTAGAGGTTAGTTTTTCGAATAAAGATAAAACTGACATTTTTTGGTCAAATCTGGCAACTCTAATGTCATTTATGTTGAGTTTGGTTTGCCATTTCATCATGAACAGTTTGACAAACGAACAACGCTTGCAAATCGTGAAAATTTATTTCGAAAATAATGGTTCAGTTCGCGAAGTTTACCGCAAGCAACATGAGGCTCATTTTGGGTTGAATGGCTACGTCAACAAGCAAAATTGCCGCATTTGGAGTGAAGACAATCCACATGGGACCCTTGAAACGCCATTACATCCACAAAAACGGACTGTTTGGTGTGCTCTATGGGCTGGTGGAGTCGTTAGGCCATACTTCTTCCGAAATGATGCTGAAGAGTCAGTTACCGTTTTTTTTTTTTTTTTTTGTCGGAGATTGCTGCTATCCGATGGAGCGCTCAGACACAACTACAGGTCCATTGTACTACCATTCAGACACCTTACATTAATGTACTTAGTTTTCCCGTCTTTCGAAGAAAAACGAGAAGGAGCTTCAGTGATAAAGAGCTTAGATGTTCGGCACTAACCACGTCAGCCCCGAAGATCCGCCACCTGATGCGAGCATAGGCCGGACAACTGCAGAGAAAGTGTTCTGCTGTGTCATCCTCCTCACCGCAAGCAGGACAGGTAGTGGTGTCGCTTAAGCCCAACACATTTAAGTGTTTAGCAAAAGCTTGGTGGCCCGAAAGAACGCCTACAAGCAGCCTACAGTCGATTCTCCTCAGAGATAGAAGAAAAGATGCTGACCTTTTGCAAATGTCCGGGCGCAGTAGTTTGGTCTGTCTACATCCATCGCAATCGCGCCACCGAATCTTGTGTTCACGAGAAACCCAAGAATCGATAGACGACATGACTAAAGACGCAGGCAGACCCAACACAGGTTCGGGTCCTGAGAAAACTTCTTCTGAACCTTGCCTAGCAAGCTCATCCGAGATCTCATTTCCCTGGATGCCAGTGTGACCTGGTACCCAGACAAGATTCACTGTGTTCAGTCTTCCGACCAAATTCAGAGAAAGCTTGAGTTCTAGCACTAACTTGGACGAGGTAAGAGGGTTTAGAAGCGCTTTTAATGCAGCTTGGCTATCACTGCAGATGCAAATGCCTCTGGCCCTCCACCTGTTGTTCACAATATAGCGCATTGCCATTAGGATGGCAAAAATCTCCGCTTGGAAAACAGATGCATGTTTACCCAAGGGGTAGTAAAGTCGTATATCATCGCAGTTACCGTTAATGGAGACCGGTATAGAGCCATGATAACCGACTATTTTGTTCCCGAATTGGATGGCATGAGTGTGGATGAGATGTGGTTCCAACAAGATGGCGCTACATGCCACACAGCGCACGTCACAATCGATTTATTGAAGGAAACATTCGATGAGCGCATAATTTCGCGGAATGGACCTGTCAATTGGCCACCAAGATCGTCTGATTTGACATCATTGGATTATTTTCTTTGGGGATATGTGAAGTCGCTCGTCTACGCCAACAAACCAGAAACATTAGAGGACGTGGAAGCCAACATTCGTGGTGTTATTGCCGACATACAGCCCCAAATGCTTGAAAAAGTTGTCTAGACCTCTAGGCTTGTCTTTATTCGAACCAGGCGAATCGCTACGGCCACATGCCCGATATTAAAACGATTTTCTTGTGTTTTATTTCAATTCGAAGTTCTATACCCCTAAAAAAAACACACCCTTTACTTTCCCTTCATCGTGCTCTGTAAATAAAAAGTCATTATATAACAATCTTGCATATTCGTTGTTATTAAAATACACTCCAGCCATAGGGGTGTAAGGCGTATGTTTTAGTAAGGAAATTATGTAATTTTGCAATAACAAAAAATGTTGTTTTATTCATAAAATAACACTCACATATGCTGCCCACTATGAACCATCCCCATTAAGACAGCTGCACCCAGTCTCACAACCAATCTTTTGAGTGTATTCCAAGAGTACTTTGGAGCAGTGCTGTCGCCATCACTTCAAATCAAAGTGTTTAAGTTCACTTTCATAACAAACACACTCGTCTAGCCCACTTTTTTTTTGTAAACCACAACAAGAAACACTTGTAACTTTTTGCGTATTTATGTAAATTAACCTCAAAATTGATCAGGCATAACTTGGACAACGTAAGTGACAACGGAGAGCTTTTGAAAAAAAAAAAAATAAAAAATTCCATAGTCACCACGTATGAGGTGCGAGATGGGTCCTTGAGGTAATTGCGGTTTCAGATTAGACCAGAAGTTTAAATGTGTCAATGGGCCAACCAAAGAACATCTGGAGTTCCCACTCTACTGCCTTCCCCCTTCTTTGGGAACTTGCCCAAAAAAACAGAAAAGAGAAAAATGTGTCAAACTGGTCGAGATGTTGTCTCAATGCAAACTAATTGCTCCAATCTTTCAAGTACCTCACACAAGGTTGACCTCTTCAATTGGCCGAAACTATCGCTACATCTTGACTTCGATTAATTGGATCTAATTATGGTTGGGCCACTTTTTTTTTTTTTGTGTTTCGCTCTCCCTCGACACTCACTGTAAGTCGTGCATATATATGTGAGTCCGTTTGGTTTGGTAAATTCCATCCGCAAACGCGGGTCGAAACAATGAGCCGCACTGAAATACCGCACATACACATTCATTGTATTCGTTTTAAAAGACCCCCTGTCCTGTTAGCGTGTGTGTTAAAAACTGACAGATACTGATGGTAATCAATTAGCATAAATTGCTTTGAAAATGAAAACATACTCGTACAAACGGCGACGGGGACTTTGAGGGATAGAGAGTGTATTTCCGACGATTGCCAATTAGTGATGGATTCGATCTTAAACTCCGAATACAAATGTTAACCTATGGGCTATAAATGTTGGCTCGCTCTTAGAAATGGATTGGAATAGGGTCAGAGAGCGAGAGATATGGATTTAGATGATGAGATATTCATATTGGGAAATGTGATTCAGAAAGTATTTTAAGATCGGGAATAGTTTTTGTCACATAATGGAGTCTGTTCGCCAACCACCCCTCGCCGTAAGCTGAGTCACCGCCGTTAGCTCGAACATACTCGTAGTTGCATTTCATCTGTGGAATGTTGTGCACCACTTCCCGAAACGCTCTGGGGCACTTGTTGCCACATTGCTGCATCGTTTCGTTCGTCATCGACGATCTGATTTATTAGCAAAATTACACCCGAGTATTGTGTTCATTTGTTTGTGTGCGTGTCAATGTGCCAAGCGTGCACTTTGGAAAGCTCCCTTTGGAGTTGCGATTTTTGTGTCAGTAAAAGCGGTCACTCTCCGTTCGTCTCAATCTGAATGCTCGCATACTGTTTACGTATCTGCAAACAGCACCATTTTCAAATTAACCAACCGACGACGATAGCTGAGATGATATATGCCCCATCTCGACATTACCATAATGACAATGTACAACATCTCGAACGGATGACGGACGTATGGTCCGCACGCACACCGTGCGCTTATTTATGACCAATTATAAATCTAAACGCTGCATTTTATGGTGGGCACTGGACACTGGGCACTCTTCCTCTTCGTTTCGTTTCGTTTCGTTTTGGGTTTTTGTTTTTATTATTTCGATGGTTTAGCGCAAGAGCAAGCGCATATTCTTTCACTGATGCGGCTGGTGTGAGAGTCTGAATTGCGGATTTATAGGACAAAAGCGAAGAAGCTTGCGCCTGAATCTGAGTCTGAGCTGAGCTGAGCCAAAGTCTGAGCCCGTGTGTAGAAAGGAAGACAAGTTTGCGACAATTCCATCATTTTTAATGTAGTGCTGCAGCGCGGTGCTGCATTTATAGTTGAGAGAGCAGTTGGAGAGATTGTTTCTTTGGTTTGGACGACGACGACGACGAAGAGGACTTTTTGTTGTTGCTTATTTTCTGGCACGGAAGTAAGAGCTCTTAGCTCTGAGATAGATGGGAGATTGGGACAGTAACGGTATTTAGTGAATTGTGTCGCGCTTGCTTTGCAGTTGATTCTGTTGTAAGTTGTATGCGCTAATTAATTATCAGCATGTTGTGACCAAGGTATGGTCAATAAGAGATTGGGAAATGTGTACCGATGAGATGGCCTCAGGTGATTGAAGTGAAACAACTTAGTCACGAAATTTGCTCCAATTTGTGACTGCCCCGAATTGGATTGAAGTGTCCCATAAATCTTATATGACAGTTGTGGTATGAATTCTGTGCGCTGGTGGGAATGATCAAAGGAAACATACTGATAAGAATGTTGATTTGGTTTGTTGTAAGCTTTTATCATCGAATTTGGCATTCGGAAAGGGAATGGATGGACCTAGTGACCTCGTTTTTTTCTTTTAATTTAAAAATATTGTATTTTGTTTGAATCAACTGATAGCAATACTTTGAGAGGTTTGAATTTGCCTCATACGTTTTGGCAAACGTAAATCTGAACAAAATTAAAAAACTCTCACGTGTCTCTGTGTCAAGGCTTGCAGTCACAGAAATCTTAAGGGTCTTAGGATGTAAAAAGGTATGCGGTAAATGGCGTCATACATAAAAGGAGCTGGAAGGTCTTAACAGTCGGGTTATATAGTTCATCGTTACATTATAAGGAAATTATTTATTTATACAACTAAAGGGTGTTTTTTTTAGAGGTTGGTTTTTTGAATAGAGATAAAACTGACATTTTGTTGTCAAATCTGGCAACTCTAATGTCATTTATGTTGAGTTTGGTTTGCCATTTCATTATGAAGAGGTTGACAAATGAACAACGTTTGCAAACCGTGCAAATTTATTTCGAAAATGTTTCGAAAGTTTACCGCAAGCTCCGATCATTTTATAGTCGACATAATCGTCCATCGTAGCAATTAATTCGGTTAACCGTGGATCGTTTTCGCACTACGTTTACTCTATATGATAATACGCATCCGCAGAGACGTCGAACAGTGCCCACCGAAGAAACAATTTCCGCTGTAGAACAAAGTGTTGAAGAGGACCCGAATGAATCGATTCGCCACCGTGCACAGCAAATGGAGCTTTGATTTCAAAGATTTCTTCTTGCGACCTTACAAGATCCAGCTTGTGCAAGAATTAAAGCCGCGAGACCATGCAATGCGTCGTGATTTTGGTGTATAAGCCGAAAATGAGACTAATATTCGACGCTGATTTTCATGGCAAAATTTTGTTCAGTGATGAGGCTCATTTCGGGTTGAATGGCTACGTCGGCAAGCAAAATTGCCGCATTTGGAATGAAGAGAATCCACATGAGACCCTTGAAACGCCATTACAGCCACAAAAACTGTCTGTTTGGTGTGCTCTATGGGCTGGTGGAGTCATTGGGCCATACTTCTTTCGAAATGATGCTGGAATCAGTTACCGTTAATGGAGCCCGGTATAGAGCCATGACAACCGACTATTTTGTTCCCGAATTGGATGGCATGAATGTGGATAAGATGTGGTTCCAACAGGACGGCGCTACACGCCACACGGCGCACGTCACAATCTTTCCTTATTGAAGGAAACATTCCATGAGCGCATAATTGGCCACCAAGATCGTGTGATTTGACACCATTGGATTATTTTCTTTCGGGATATGTGAAGTCGTTCGCCTACGCCAAAAAACCAGAAAAGGGGACTTGCCGGGGTTATTGCCGACATAAAGCCCCAAACACTTGAAAATTGGACTCTAGACTTGTCTTTATTCGAACCAGCCGCGGCGGTTCGCCCGCCTTCACAAGTTTGTCATACAGCCTTTTTTTACGCCTACTTTTTGTGACCGTAAACGGCTTATACCGGACCTAAAGCCTAGCTTCTCCAACCACTGTGTGTGCGAAGAATTTTTGACGCGAATGGAAGGGACCTACAGTTCAATGCCGTTCCGAACGGCAAATAATTTTTGAGAAGCTTCTCATGACAGTTCTTCCTCTTGGATGTTTGTTAGACCTTCTTAAATTGGGTCTACGAAGTTGGGCGAACAAATTATTCAGGCTTCATAAATCACTTTCAGACTTTAGCAAGATTTTGGTAAGTTCAAAAACTATGTGGTACTGAACGACTTTCAATCTAATAGCCCTCTGATTAAAAATCTCGCTGTGATCACAGCGTAAAGTCCATTCGGTGCTTCTGGTAATGTCAAACCGAAATCATTTTACACGTAAATTTCAGCTGCATTAACATTATTTCGATCATTTTTTGTCCCGTCTTTTCGAAAGCTACAGGCATTTCAATAAATTAACACCTGCCAAAGCAGTAATATGTAGCTTTACGAAGGACGACAGTAAACGACGAACTCCACAGATGTTACAATCCAAGGATATAGTAGGAGTAGATAAGATTATAACCCCATCGCTATAGCAGAAATTGAAAAAGCAATAGTTGTGGAGTTGCCAAAAAGTGGATCAATCTTAGCTGTGCAACTCACAAAAAGATATATCATATGTAAATCAAGAGTATCTCTGAAACTTAGAGTTTTAGAACAAGTCTTTTATAGAGTTCTACTTCGCAAAGCATTCTGAACACCGAGCCTGGATGAGGAATATTCTAAGGGAACAGTCAATTTAAGTGTGTTTTAAATTTTATTTGTCATTAGCGGTGTCAGTCGATTGGGTACTGAAGCTTTGTAATAGAATTTCTTAATTTACATGTAAGGGCTTATCTTGCATGACCCATGCGCTGTTTCTTTCAGATTTTTTGTTCAAAACTGCTATTTTTGTTATTAACCAAGGTCGAACCAATTCGTCGAGGACACCATCAATATAGGTTAAAATAATGCGGCTTGCTAGTGATTGCTCGTGACTGCTCGTCAGACATGCATAGTTCATGGACCTCACTAAATAAAGGGTACTTTTTTAAGCGTAGTTATTTTAAAAGTCGAATAAAAAAGTGAAATTTGCATCAAATATTCAAATCGATAAATCGCCCTTTGTCAATTACGTTTTAAAGACAACTTCATGTAAATGTTGTCCGCGGCTCCGTTTCAAATGGTCCATTCGGAAGGTCCAATTTTGCGTCATTTCTTCGAGCATTTCGGCCTGTATTCCACGAATTACGCGTGTTATCCTAAGTAAGAGTTCAATCGTGTTCGGCTTGTCTACATAGACTAACGACCTTACATAACCCCACAAGAAACAATCAAAAGGCTGGCAGCACTGGTTAGTAATGACGTCCAAACGTCATCTGTCAAAGTGAAACGTTTGCAGTATACTCTGCCAATTAATCATGGAAAGACTTACAACTGTGAGTTGGCCGCCATGCGATTCAAAATTCATCCTTCAACATTTCCATTGTTTTACGAGCTGTGTGGCATGTAGCACTGTTTTGATGAAACCACATTTCAGCCACCTGGGGCAAAAAAAAGTCGCGTATCATGGTCGTCTTTGAAGAACAATGGACCGATGAAGCCACCAGCCCATGGGGATGCATCGGTAATTCTTGTATGGCATGTGGCTGTTCATCACCCCGATGCGACAGTTTTGCTTATTTACGTATCCGTTGAGCCAGAAATGAGCCTCATCGCTGAACACAATTTTTCGATAAAACAGCGGATTTTCACATTTTTCACAGAGCACCAATTTTGATACTAAATTTCAATAATTTCCAACTATTGCTCGTTTGTAAGTCTTTCCATGATTAAATGGCAGAGTATACTGAAAACTTTTCGCTTTGACAGATGACGTTTGGACGTCATAACTAACCAGTGCTGCCAACCTGAAAAACTTAACTCTTAAAAAATCACCCTTTACAACCTGCTACAAAGTTTTATCTATGCAGAAATGTTAAAAAAGAAAATAAATATTTAAAGAGAGGAAAAAGCAAATTTAAATAGACCTCGGGCTTAAATTCTCAGGGACTTAGGCCAAGAAAGGTAAGCTACGCGTAACTAACCAAAGCTTATCGTAAACAAATTTCAGTGGATATGCTATACTTAGCTACATTTAAGCTAAAGTATCTTAACATTTGTTACTACCTGTCTACCGGATACCGGTTCATTATAAAACATTACAGATGTTAAGTTCCAAAGCATTACAATTAGGCAATCGATCTAATTATTAATTAAACATTCAGTCGTTAGCGTTATTTAAAAATAGGATCAAATAGCAACGACCCCAAATATTCAAGTTGTGAAACGCCTAAATTAACGCGACAAATCAAACCATCGACCTTAACCATTTTGCTTCTTTCTAGTCGGTCTGGTCGGGTAATTAAGAAAACTATTTTACCATTGAAGAATGAAACCCCAAATTTTAAATATCCCTTAGCCAAAAGTAGGTAGTGATAAAGTCTGCGTAAAGTGCATAAACTAGTAACCGTTCCTTAAATGAAATTAAAACTTCCATGAGATAAGATCAACTTTATCGTCGTTGGCGAAGATTTCAAGTTCTAGAAACTCAGTCAACTTCATGATTAAAAGAACAAATTCAATACAAACCGCTCTTCATCTTTTCTGTGGAGGGAAATTAAAAAGATCGGATTGTGCAATAAGAATAACTTACATTCTAATGATGATATAGTCATTGAAGAATTGAACAGAAGGTTTATTAGGGGGCCATTGGTAACCGAAGTGTCTTGTCCTTTGTCTGAAGTCGCAACTGCTCAAATTAAGCAGTACATTGACTTTCTGACTCCAATGCAGTCAGGCTTTCGTTCTGTTCACAGTTGCATAACTGCCTTGATTAAAGTCACGGATGACATACGGGTAGCTATTGACAGAGATGAAGTCACTTTGATTACCTCATTGGATTTTTCTAAGGCATTCGACTCTGTCCGTCCTGATATTCTCTGTAATAAGTTTCCTCACCTTTCTGTAAAGCAAATCTCGTCTTATCTTACAAATACAGCTCAGTCTGTCTATTACAATCAATCTTATTCGTCGCTCTTAAATGTCAATTGTGGTATGCCTCAAGGTTCAATAATTGGCCCTTTGTTGTTCTCTATGTTCATTATTGTTATACATAATTGTCTCTTTCATATTTATGCTGACGATGTACAAATTTATATCCACTTTCCTGTTGGATTGATGGACTATGCTGTTGAAAAAATGAACGAGGATCTAACTTCGATAGTTAAGTGGTCTTGAGATAATACTTACTTTTTTTACTTAACGGGCTCCCGACCCGTGAAGAGTCCCTGCCTGAGATACGGCAGCCTTCCACCCTCTGCGATCCCGAGCACGCTGCTTCCAGTTGTCCAGACCAAGCGCTCTGGCGTCCGCGATGGCTTGGTCTTTAAAACGGAGGTTCGGTCTTCCTTGTCATCTCGAACCTGGGGGCTGGGATTCGAGGATCCTTTTGGCTGGAGCGTTGTTATCCATTCGCTCGATGCGGCCGAGCCAATGAACGTACGACGTTTCTTGGCTTTTTGGACTTCTTCACGGTTGTATCTTCTCCTCCATTTTCCCTCCTTGCACACAGGACCAAATACCCGTCGAAGTATTTTGATTTCAAAGGATCCCAGCCATTATCTCTCCTTTCCTGCTTATCGTCCAGCACTCAGCGCCGTATAGCAGAACTGGTAGGATAAGGGTTATGCAGAGCATGCACTTTGTCCTTCAAGTCAGGAATTTTGAACCCATTTGTTTTGCCAAACCGAAGCAGCAGCGGTTTCTTAAGATAATTCTTCGACGGATCTCCACCCAGATGTCATTTGTAGAGCTGATGTTTTCCCCGAGGTAGATTAAACTCCGTAACTACCTCGAAGTTGCTGCTTTCAACAGTGACATTTTGTCCTAGTCGGTGGACAGATGATTGTTTGTTTGTTGATAGCATATATTTAGTCTTGTCCTCATTCACTTCAAGGCCAACTAGTTCAATAGCCGTGAAAGCCTCTATCACGGCACACTGGGATCGACCGATGATATCTATATCGTCCGCATACCCCAGCAGTTGGACTGATCTGTTGAAGATATTGCCTTCCGTGTTGACACCTGCCCTACGCACTAGTTGCTCAAGAACAAGATTGCAGAAATCACACGATAGCGTATCTCCTTGCCGAAATAGGGTGCATGTTTGAACGAGTTCAAATGAGTTTCTGCCAAACTGCACATTGCACCTCGTGTTATCTAGTGTCATGCGACACATCTGGATCAGTTTTGACGGGATCCCGAATTCGGCCATCGCCACAAAAAGCTCCTGGCGATGAATGCTCTCATATGCGGCTTTAAAGTCGATGAAGAGATGAAACTCGTTGGTCTTTTCCAGGATTTGCCTTAGTGTGAAGATTTAGTCTAGAGTTGATCTGCCGGGCCGGAGGCCACACTGGTACATGCCGATTAGTGTGTTGCAGAAAGGTTTGAGACGTTCACACAGTACGTTGGATAGGATCTTACATGCGACATTAAGCAGGGATATGCCTCGATAGTTCTTGCAAAACATAGGATCCCCTTTCTTGTAGATGGGACATATGGAGCTGATGGTCCAGTCATCGGGCATGCTTTCCTCCACCCAAACTTGGTTGATGATTTGGTGCATGTGCCCTGCCATAACATCACCTCCGTATTTGAAAAGCTCTGCAGGTAGACCATCAGAGCCGGCGGCCTTGTTGTTCATTAGCTTTTTTTATAGCTAATCCAACCTCTTTTATACTGGGCGGAGGGACGGGTTCTTCATTGACTGGACGTGGGTTCTCCTCTTGCCCCATCACTCTCTCTACGTTTTGTCCGTTTAGCAGCGGTGACTTGGTTTCCATCGCTGTTACGAAGAGCCTACGTTCCGTTCAGATAATAAGCTCCTTTTATGTCCCGCCTGCCTCCTGTTTTATTATGAGGAGTTGAAAGGGAAATGGTTTCTAAAATGAACAAAATCTTGGCATTGTTATCAATAGTAACCTCACTTGGAGCGATCACATTAATTCGGTGGTTTCTAAAATCTATGGAGCTCTGCGGGGCCGTTAAACTGAAATTGGCAATTCTGTAGCAAGATTTGTATTTAACTTGCGTAGATATGATCACATTTCGAACTACTCTCGTCAAATATTAGGATGCAGTCTGGACCAATTTTTGAACTAGGCAATTTTTCATCTTTGCCATTCGCCTTTATAAATTTTCCCGCTGTGCACTCTTAAAGAATTTATTTTCTTATTGTACAGAACATTTTAACGAATAAATACAAATACAAAACTTGTATAAATTGACCAATGCTCCTCACTCTCAGAAGAAAAGTAAAAACAATGAAGGTTCATTATTGCATTAAAAATATTAAAAGAGTTGATATGTCGTTGAGACGACAAGCTGCAGTCCTAAAAGTTCTTCTTAAGTTCCCTAGATCATTCAAATGACTTTCCTCTTGAATATTCATCTATGCAAATCGAATACATTCACTGTTATTCCCCACAAATTGACAGACCGACACCATCGATGGAAACCAGAAGAAAGTTCACCGAATCCAATCGAACTGGCCACAGCCAATTAGCGCTGTCAAAGCATAGGGTTTGCCCTATTAGGCCAATTTTATTGGTGTAAACAATACACCTTTAGGAGCCATTTGAATATTTAACGATAAACTTAATGCAACCCAATCCAAGTCGATAAATTCAAAAGTTGGAAAAGGTGTCGCGGGAAAACACTTTGGTGAGATGTCTCCAATGAACTAAGATTGGCGTCGTAATTATGCACTTCTAGAGGAGATAAAAACTTCTATACAACTAATCGCGGTCAAGTTCTTCAGATCACTTTAGAAGGAAGCTTTTGTTGGAACGCAAAATATCAAAAAAAAAAAAACGGAACTATAAAGTTACGAAGAAGAACAACAAAATAAGGTAATGCCGTTTTGCAATGAATTTATCCGCCAGAGGCTGGTCCGGTTAATTTATATCGCGACCACATTTCTTAAAATCCTTCAATCGCTGTCTGATCAATCATTCGCGCAGAGTGATTATTCGGCAACGACGGAGTTATTATATAAAAGTCGAAGGAAAAAGTGAAGCCTGTTGCATCGCCAGAAGGATTTAATCGTCTCCGAGTGAATGAGACACTGAACGAGGGATTTCGCTCAGGATTTCCTTTTGTGAATTTTGTGTGTGTTTTTTTGTTCTTTTTTTTGTTTTTGTTCTTTTTACTGATTCCAATCTCTGAATCAGCGATAAGTTTGATGTATTCGCTGTTTCTTGTGTTTCGCTCTTTTTGGACTGAATCAAAGTTTGATGTTGGTATTTTTAGCGTTTGTGTGGTGTGTTTGTCCCGGTCGGTATCTCGTCTTCATCGGAGTCACCTTTGGACAGCTGTAATTTAGTTAAACATGACATGGAAATGTTCATTGTGAAACTGGAGATGTCCTTTCAAATGACACGTATATTTGATTAAGCTGACATTAAACTGAGCATTTAAAAGGAATCAGGAATGGAAGCACATGAGGCTTAATAAATAGATTATGTTGTTGTTGTTGTTGTTGTTTGTTAAAAAAAAAAAAAAAACTTTGAGCATCAGATAAAAATGTGTGCAGGCGCTCGATAAGCTCTAAATGAGCAACAAGTAGATAAAGGTTTGGTTGGGTGTTGTAGAAAATAGTATTTACTGATCAAAATCTACTAATCGATTCACAGGGACGTAACTATGGATGTCTGCAAACAATTACGATTCTTCTCGTCTTCAACCGGACTCGACTTACTAAATTTATAATCCTCTGTCTAAAATGACTGAACGTTCGGCGGATGACTTGAATTCACTGTTTTCTTTAAACGGTGTCGTCAACGGTTATACTCGGATATACCTTATGTGAGCTTCTTTCACATATTTAGAGCTGAGATTAGTAAGGGGTTTTCAGGACTAGTTGGGGATAGGCAGATATTACTGAGAGTAACGAGCAGCGATGGTTAGGATCTGCGATATACGTATATAAAGTTTCTAAGATTAGATGTCGATTCGTAGTGGGAAACCATTAGGATTCAATAGCTACTGAATTCAAGAAAAGTGATCGCCTGTTTCTGATCATTCCAAAACCTTAAAAACCTTAATGCGCAAATGTCCTGACTTGATTTGGAGCTCGGTGATCACTCAAGATAAAGCTGCGAAGCCTCTAAGGAAATTCTATCTCGGGCGCCTTAGCCTACATAGAGTAATCAGCACTTGAGGTATAGAACTTCGAATTGAAATAAAACACAAGAAAATCGTTTTAATGTCCATCGATTTGGCTTTATTGGAAGGATAATTTTATGCCATTAATGTTTACCGCGGCTGGTTCGAATAAAGACAAGTCTAGAGATCCAATTTTCAACCACTTTTTCAAGCATTTGGGGCTGTATGTCGGCAATAACGCCACGAATGTTGGCTTCCAAGACCCCTAACGTTTCTGGTTTTGTTGGCGTAGGCGAGTGACTTTACATATTCCCAAAGAAAATAATCCAATGATGTCAATTCAGACGATCTTGGTGGCCAATTGACAGGTCCATTCCGTGAAATTATGCGCTCATCGAATGTTTCCTTCAATAAGGAAAGATTGTGACGTGCGCTGTGTGGCATGTAGCGCCGTATTATTGGAACCACATCTCATCCACATTCATGCCATCCAATTCGGGAACAAAATAGTCGGTTATCATGGCTCTATACCGGTCTCCATTAACGGTAACTGACTCTCCAGCATAATTTCGGAAGAAGTATGGTCCAATGACTCCACCAGCTCATAGAGCACACCAAACAGTCAGTTTTTTTGGATGTAATGGCGTTTCAAGGGTCTCATGTGGATTCTCTTCACTCCAAATGCGGCAATTATAGCTTGTTGACGTAGCCATTCAACCCAAAATGAGCCTTATCTTGCTTGCGGAACCATTAATTTCGAACTTAACCATTATTTTCGAAATAAATTTGCACGATTTTCTATTCGAAGAACCAACCTCTAAAAACACCCTTTACAAAGTAGTTATTCGATATTCTTCGGTTAGTAATTAAGTCAAACATTTCTTTTCGCTGGAGTGCCCTGAACAGGCTTTGCGTTCTACTTCTACTTCTACAGAGTTGACGTAACATAATCGCAAATGTTCCGAATTCACTCAATTTGACTGAAGATGTACATAGATCTAGTAGAAGATTCTATATATGAAAGCTTGTACAATCTCAATGGTTCCATCTTCCCAAATGTTGCTAGCGTCTTCCAGGCAGAAGTCCTTGCCAAAAAAAAGATATAGAAAAAAAGTAATTTCTTCGTTGATAGTGAAGCCGTAATCAAAGATCCCCATTCGACCGTGACTACATTCAAGCACATCGACGATTCTACCTCGAGGATAACGGCCCTTTCAACATCACTGTCGTGTGGGATTTTGGCCATAGCAAGTTGGAAACCAAAAAAAAATAATAGAAAACCGAAGAGGTCGCCAGACGCGGATCTGGAGGAGGAAGTCTGTTCCATTCTAGGATCTGACAAGAGAGATATTTTGCATTTTACGCTAAAGGAATACTCTAGGTGGTCAAATTTCCAGGAAGTAGCCACTTTACCTAGTCTCCCAGCTCAAGCAGATCGAAGAGACCCGCAAAATCTCGTAAGGTCTTATAAAGCTTTAAGAGGCATTACGAAAACCAGCGAAGTATTTAAACAGCAGGAAAAGCGATAGGGCAAGACGATGCAGAATATTGGACTCTAATTGGAGTAGAGGAAAGCCTCGCCTTCGCAGAAGTGAAGGACGACCTTAACGAATTCGGAGAGGTTTATTGGCTTTAGCGCGCCTAAGTAAGTACTCCAGAAGCTGAGCTAAAGATAGTGTATTCGTGTTGATACCTGTCATGCCCGCTATTTGGTCAAGAGCAAGATTGAAGAGGTCACATCTCCATGCCAAACTTCAGAAAACACTTAACTGTTGACTATAAATAGCTATCACCTACCCATTACAATCCGAGCCTTGATTCTGAGGGCTGGCGCTTTAGTGTGAACTCGTTTTACATCTCAAATACGCTGGACATTTTTTAAGATGTCCAAAGGGGGGAAACACGTCTTAGATACGTTAGGCCCATTGACAATAAGATCTTCAAAGAACCCGTTTTCACCACCAATTCATAGAGGATCGTCACGGACATAACACAAGGTGGCGCAAAAGTAATCCTCCTATCAGAAAATGCTATAAATTTTGCGATTGGCCCCTAATGTCAGTTCTGTTTTGACATTTGTTTAGTAAACACATGCGAAATACACGTTAATAAGCAATGTTACGCTACACTGCTCCAGAACGCCGAATACTGGTGACTATTTATTTGAGCAATAATCGGTCGGTGACTTTGGCACAACGTGAATTTCGTCGCAGATTTCCTAGCCGTCCAACGCCTACTGGTGAAACACTGCGACGTTTAGCCGCTCGCCTTGAAGAGACTGGCACAACACGAGATGCTGCCAGGCGTGGCAGACCCCGGTGTAGCCGTTCTGCAGAGAATATTGCTGCTGTAGCCGAAGATGTCATGGAAGCGCCGTCGACATCGACCAGACGACGTGCCACGCAAATGGGTATCAGTCGACGGTCTTTACAGCGAATTTTGGTACAAGATTTGAAGATGTTTCCGTACAAAGTCCAGACGGTGCATCAGCTGTTAGCTGCTGACCGCCAATCGCGTCTAACATACGCTCAAGCCATCCTTAATCACCACCAAGAGGAAGATGATTTTTCATCAAAAATAATCATGAGTGATGAGGCCCATTTCCATCTTAGCGGGTACATAAATAAGCAAAATTTACGCTTCTGGGGCACTGAAAATCTGCGTGTAACCCACGAAGAGCCATTACACCCGCTCAAAGTCAATGTATGGAGTGCTGTTTTCGCTGGAGGAGTCATTGGACCTTTTTTCTTCGAAGACGTCGCGGGCCAAACGGTTACTGTGAATGGTGAGCGCTACAGAGCAACGATCAACGAGTTCTTTTTGCCGCAACTTGATGAATTGGGATTGGAAAACATGTGGTTCCAACAGGACGGTGCAACGGCACACACTGCACGTGCCACAACCGATATGCTGAAGGATGCATTTCCCGGGCGCCTAATCTCCCGTTTTGGCGATTTGCACTGGCCAGCAAGATCGCCTGATTTGACCGCTCCGGACTTCTTTTTGCGGGGCTTTTTTAAGTCGCGGGTTTATGTCAACAAGCCTCAGACTCTTGCAGCTCTTAAAGACAATATCCGTCAAGCATGTGAGGACCTATCGCCGGAAGTTTTGGCCAAAGTGATGGAAAATGCCATAAAAAGGGCTCAAATGACAATCAACTGTGGCGGCGGCCATTTACATGACATCATATTCTCGACTTGATGTAAAAAAAATTAAAAGACCAAAAGAAGAATCAAAGTTTTTCATTTTTTTTTTAAATTACAGCCAAAAAACATCGGAAGGTTATTTTTGCGCCACCTTGTAGTTCCTCCATATTTTAATACGTGAAGTTATCTTTGGCTTCCTTATAACGACCTCTATTTGACGAAAATCGCCTCTTAACATACATATGTACCAACAATACACCTATACACGAATATGACAACTATCATAACAACCCACGAGCTACTTCAAATATACAATCCATTTGTAAAATTTGCATGCATCTTCTCCTCTCCCAGCTATCAGCAGTCGTAAATTCAACATTAAGATCCAATTTGCAATTTATTGAAATGTTAGTTTTGGCGAACTGAATCGCATGCCCCGCGGCACTTTATATAATACAACTTCAGTTCGAGATGCCATTAAAAATATGTATATACCACCACTGCTGTGGCGGCGTGCACACATATCCGTTAATCTCAATTAAATTATGCCACAAGTGCTTAGGCCAAAATAAATAACAGTCCTGCCAATGCGGTGGGTCTGGTTCCTCTGGCACTCGAAAATAGTAAAACTCTCTGTGGGGTGCACGCGCGTATACTATCACGGGCGGCATCTAAATAGGTGCGCGATGCACTACTTTAATCTTCCCTATGCCCAACGTACAAAAGCTTCCCCAAATGCGTCGTGTCATAATTTCACCTCTACCTTATGACGCGCATGCATGCATGCATCCCGCACTCAGCATCTGGATGGGGGATTAGGAAGGGGGCAACCGGCAACTGGCAAATGGCAACTGGCAACTGGCAACCCACCTACCCATTACAATCCGTCCATATGCGCAGTCGTAAACGTAAATTTTGGAATTGCAGGGGAGAGAGATCTCGTGATTTGAATACGCATAAATTCGCGGCAGTTCATGTCAGTCAGTCGCTGCGGCACAGCAGTGCAAGAAATGGGCGTGTCCCATGTAATCTCCGTAATGACTTGTGATACAATTCGCATCATCAGTGCGGAGCTGCGGATGTTATTATTGCCACAACTCTACCGCCGCGCCGCCATTCATAAACTCCCAACGTTCAGATAGATACTATACTTTTCTTTTACTTGTTTTGATGTGCACTGCACTGCACTGATGTTGGAGAATAATCTCGACGACGACGACGTCGTCGTAGTCATCGTCATCGTCATTCGGTCGAATGGACGAAGGAATAATATAAAATTCCCGGGACCAGCCCAGATGATAGCATCACAAACGCCCGGAGACTACTTGCGCATTGAACCTGTTGTGGTGCGTTGCGTTGCTCTGTTCCATCCTCGTCGTCGCGTCGTGTCGATCGCTGGCTCGGTACCTCTGGTCTTTTGTGGGCCTTTTCTAAAGGGAGTCGCATTAAGTCGTCGGCTGATCGATTGGGCGGTGGCTCTGATATAACTGAGTAATGGCCATCTGGGCCCGCGGGGGACAATTTCCATAATGTCCTTAACCTGAAAACATTGGTTATGCGCGGTACGATATGGTGCGCAGTCGCAACAACCAAGTTACATGGGTGAAAATTGTTTTCTCAATTCGACGATCCTTTTGGCCAGAGTATGGTGATCTGCATTCAGCTGCACTATGATTTTGTGCCATAATGGGATGTTCTCATCCCTGGATTTGCTTTATTTACGATGATGTGCCTTTGTCCTTATTTCTTTTCTTGTTCTTATTCTGTTCATTATAACTATAATTAGAAGGGAATATGTTTGGGAATATATGGATGACAGTGCATTGAGTTCCGGGATGATTGCTCGTAAAACATTACAAATGTTGTATTGTTATTACGCTGAGATTGGATTGGCTGCTCTACTGCACGTAATTTTGATTCAAGCAGGAAGTTGTAGTCAGGCAGTTTCGGTGCACATACTTAATTTTAGATGGCGCTTACGGTCCATCAGGGCGGTCTTGAGTCTGAACTTTGTGGCTCCTCCAATCATTGCGATGGAAAGCTTTTTACGCCATTTGGTTGAGGTCACCTTCAAATTAGGACATAGTCTTTCTGATAAGGAAATACCCTATGTCATCTACCTCCGTTGATGTAAACTGACTATCGCCAGTATGTTCGTCATTTTATCTCCTCCTTCAACCTGTTGTTGAAACAAATGGAACCGCAGAATCAGCATGGAGTAGTATCTTCAGTCAGAAAATCGGATCATCATATATTAATAATCAGGCCACCCGAAAGGTGCTAGAATCATGTGTTATTAGATCCGAATTGGTCTGCGACTGTCGCTTAGTGATTGAGTAATTATGCCCGCAGAACCCTGTTAGCCTTTACTAGTGATCGGGCACTATAACAAAAGGGGGTAATGAACTTGCAGATAAGCTAGAAAAAAGGGGAGAAATGCAGCTATGCATAACTCGGTTGGGGTTATTAAACCATACCTATGTACGTTCAACGGAAAAAAATTGTGCCAACAAAATGGTGAGATCTTAAGGAATTTTGAATCCGAATAGATCTTGACTCCAGACAACCGTTGGACATTTGGTCTGCCTTCTCGAGAAGCATACAAGAAGAATACTGGAGATGGATGAGCGTGTGTGATGATATTTACGTAATCGACGAAATTATATCCATGCTTGTGCAGTGCAACAATTCTAAAATGGAATGGTGTGGTCTTAAAAATAATATCTTTTGGTGCATGAGAGAGCGTTATTGCCTTCTTAGCCTTTAGCAGTAGTCCTTGGTAAAATAAGTTATACGCACTGGAGTCATAGCTGAAGTAGAAGAATTGGTAAACAAAGTGATAAGGTTTAGTTTAATTTCGCTTAAAGCCTCAGAATACGAGATGCCATACGAAAAAATGTGTATGTTTTTGCCCGCTCTCCTCGACTCTCCCATCACCGCTTTTTTCACAGCTCCAAAATGTTTTTAACCTAAGTTTTAGTTTTGAGGTAGAAATATACAGATATCGAGGCAGTAAAAAACTCTCTGCTGTCTCCATTTTCCTCACAGCTCCTTCATGATTTCGGCCTTAAAATTGCACTACCAATAGCCCCTTAAGCCGTCTTTGGTGGTGGCAGAAGAGTTTTGTACAATCCTTCCAAGTATTTGGGTTAAAATTCAGGAAGTCCTGTCTAAGATCCATTCGGAAGTCGGACAAGTCAGTGTTGTTCTTAACAACTTTGTTTTGGAATAGTAAGAATTTTCCGTCGTGTCCTCCTGCACAGGCGAATCAAGGGGCATGGTAGTGCCCAGCCAAGTTCTTTAGCAGCTTTGGCACTACACCCTTATTTACATGAACCAACTCAGGCCATTTCGACCCCTCTCTAACTTCGCTTACAACAAAGCTAGAGACAGCAAATTTTCAGGATTTTCTGAGACATACAGCAGCGGGCTCCATACCAACTCCTTCTCAACTTCTTACATCAGCGGTTCCTGAGTTATCAAAACTATGGAGCACTTCCAATCATCGTAGAACCTTGAAATTTGGCACAGCAATAGGGTTTGCGGAGAAACCACAGGGAAGAATCTAACATTTGTGATTTTCCATCCAGGGGCGTGGTAGCCGCCACTGTTCTTTAACTTTGCACCCAAAAGACTTAGAGCTATGAAATTATACTTGGAGGAAGGATTTGAAGAATAGACACAAACTTTGTGTATATTCCAAAAAAGAGGCGTGGCAACCGTTCTCTCATTGTCTCATTTTTAATAATCACAATACAAACTTGGCATTCTTTTTTAGATCTCAGTACTTTTTGTGGCTGACTTGTAAGGCGAAAGCGATTTTTGTATCAAAGAACTTGGCTTTTCTTTAACATTTATGTTTTTGGTGTGATCAGCTTTAAAGATATATTAAAAGCAGACCTATTAGGTAAAGGGTATCGAACTGGCATTAAGTATGAATATTTGATCAATAGTGGACTCCCACTCACTGTTTAAAACCACACTGATGAGGACTTATCTTAGAAACAAGTTTAGTAAATTTTGAAACTAAAAAAAGAATATCAAGTAAATGAATTCAAAAAAAAAAAAAACTGCACTCAGTAATCCCATCCCCTCTTCTGTACCTCTGGCCCGGCATCTACAGATGATACCCTCGGGTCGATTCTATTGAAACTCAAGTTTGATGAATTTGATCGCAAGTGCTTCTCCAAGTGGCACTATCAAAGGAAACGAAATCATATCCACTCAAAGGTGATTTTTTTTTTTTTTTGGTAATTGACTGCTTGATTGTTGCAGAGTCCAACTCCATTGTTCGATGAAAAGGAAAAAAATCCCAGGTCAAGCGATAACAGGTATTTGCACAATGGGAATCAAAACAAACCATCGAAATCGAATTGAATTAATTAATTTGCCTTCTAATAGTCTTGCCTTGCCCCCTCTCTGCCTCTCTATGGCACTAATTTCATATAAATCACCGCAATATGAATGAGGAATGATTGAGCAAAACTGTTGGAACAACATTCAGCCGCAATTTAGCCACAAATATGGTCAAGAGTTTCCGCCTCACAAGTGCTTAATTATACGCAGATCGTGAAAGGCAGACGGGTGGGCAGCTTGTGGTGAGAAAAGCTCAGCTGATCGCGCCTCGATAACAATGATGATGGTGTTGGTATAATTTAAACCATCCTAAATCAAATTAATGCTAATTAGTTGACGCTCATTCGATGTTGGAATTGCGACATCAAGATGTTGGCTGAGGTGTTCTTTTGACCATAATTTTGTTTGGCAGGCAAAAATTTATCAAACCAAACCAAACAGAAAACTCGAATGAATTTTGTGCAAAAAATAGTAATAAATACATCGCAGGCATTGTTTGAATATTTGCCACAGACCAGTCCATTGACCACTCGGGTTTTGCCAAATTTGAGAGCGGCAGTCAGAGGCGCGGCAATCAAATACTTCGATTGAATTGAATTGAAGTAGTAAGTAAATGCGTTCCATTGTCAAAAGTGGTAATGAATCAGCACCGCAAGACCACAGAGCAGCAATACAGAACTGTCTGTCTGTCTGTCTGGCTGACAGACACTCGTCTGTCTGTGCGCAAGCAATAAGAAAGAACACACACAGAAAAATACGCCCGGCCAGTGACAGCTTCAGAGATTGAGAGCATGGCGTAGGCATCCATTTAGCTAGGTAATAAAATTTGTTTTAGCATTAGACCATAACTCACTGGCTGAGCGTGCGCACGCTCGCAGACAACGAAGGAGGATATCGCGGTTCGGCGCAGTAATTGTACTGGTGAGTCAATGCGAGAAACTGACCAAAGGCTGCTGGTATTCTCGTCGCATGCAAAAGTTGACGAATAGCCAGACCTATCGTGCTATGGTACTGCGAAACGCATAGCACACTGATACATTTGGAGATTTATTGTTTCGAATGTGTCGCACATAGATCTCTGAGAGCGTGCTTTGCCGCAAAAGGACCAACAACTAAGCAATCTGTCTGCAGTATGTGGCAGTTTGGCTTTGTTGGACGCCCACGCCACGCAAAAGTATTCCCGGCCTGGGTCAGATAAAAGTTAGTTCAAATCCTTCGACACACGCGCGTTTCCCTAATCTCTGTGCCCACACACATCAAAGGGCCATGGGACAGAGTGTCGCCGTTGTTAGCTACACCATCGCCGCCAACTTTGTGTTTTAATTTGAACAGTTTCCTTTTCCTGGTAGCAGCAAATAACTTCTTGCTGTGGGACAAGTTTATACTTTTCCTCAACTTTTTCCAAACGGAACAAAACCTCGGTTTGGATAAACAGCAAAAAAAAAGAAAGACAAAAACTGTGGAATCCCAGCAAACCCGTCCTAGTGTTATGAGTAGTGCCGCCGTTCACTGCCGTGCCGGAGCGCGCCGCTGTGCTATTACTGTCACACGCAAAAAGTTGTTTTGGTCATTGCTGTCGCGAAGCAAGTGACAAAGACCCATCATCATCACCGTCAGGCACGCATCACTGGCGACAATCGACTTGTCAAACCCCATCATCGGAGTGTAGTCAACAAGCTTCGATGCTGGTAGACATGGCCAGAGCAAAGAACTTTTATGTTGGCCACGCAGCACAATGAACGGTCACCGAACATCGAAATCGTACCAGATGTGGAGATGGAGAGGGACCTTTAACAGAGATATCATGTGAATGCGACTGCGCATTGCGTCTGTATACATTGCACGCACTTGGATGATGACTATCTACAAGAGATTTGGAACCACTTTTGTAAGTTGGTGCTTACTCAGCCGCTAAAACGGTGTTCATTCTGGCTCACATTACGAAATAAGGATGTCGAACTGTGACAAATGTGTGTCACTAGGGGCTACATCGTTTCAACTGTTTGCTAACAGCTGCATGTGCATGAGGGTTAGAGATTTATTCGAAACACATTATTGATAGCATGATAGTTGTAGTTAATTCTGAGGCTCGATGTAAGACTTTTTCGTGTGACTTTCGGTCCCATTTGCGTTGATGGGATCTGGAGAAGGAACTCTGGGAGCTGTACAGCGACATTGACCTGGTCAGAAAAGTGCGGATCAGCCGTCTGAGATGGCTAGGACATGTAGAGCGAATGGACAGGAGTGCCCGAAGAGTCTTCGACTCCAACCCAGAGGGACAAAGCCGCTGTGGAAGACTGCACAAGTGGAAGGGGACCTGGAGTGCGCAACTGGAGGCGGTTAGCCAAAGACCGAGCTTACTGGAGAGGCGTAACTGGTTGAGGCCCAAGTCCACGCTGGACTGTAGCGCCATCTTAATAAGTAAGTAAGTAAAGCGAAGTCATTTGTTTGAATGTTAATCTAGGAAAACCTCTTTAGTGTTTGAGAAGAAGTTGGTCTAATAAATGCAGATACTTCCCGTAACAATAGACAAACTGGGCATGGCTGGGCAAGGAATCAACTACAACCTACAAAGATACATGGAATTACCCTTGGAGGATATAAAAAGTGCACCAACACTAAACAAAACTATAAGTAGTGAGAAGGGTGAAAAATTGTGGAGCACCACAAAAAGGCATCAATATTAGACAATAAGCTGTTATTCCTTGAGCGGCGCAATGGCCATCATACACACATATGTCTAATGGCAGTTCTGTTAAAGTATATTCAAGCGCTCAAAGCTTAAACTCTAAGTCTGCTTAAAAGAAGAAGGCTTTTTTAGAAAAACTTTGCTGAGATGTTTTTAATTGCCGACAATTGGGTACGCTGGTTCGACCCCAAAAAGGTCTCGGCCGTCTTTCCAGTTTCGGATAAATCAACTGAGGGTAATCAAATGCCAGTATAACTTTTGTGTGATCGGACAGTTTTTAAACCTGCCAAGACTTTTTTACTAATCACGTGCATCCTTCTATTCATTTTGTTTGATCTTTCTTTTACGAAACTGGTTATCAGTCATAAATATGTTACATAAATGCGCTGCTAGGCTCACCTGGATGTTAAAATTGCCTAGATGTGGTAGCCCTCGTTAAGACGAAAAAATTAATTGATTGAATACTTTTCCTATGCGTTTGAAAGGGAATTTTTAAAAATTCATAGAAATCATAGATATCAGGAAAGCATTTATAAAAGAGTTGCATTTTGATAAAGTGAATATTTTGAGAAAAATGCATATAAAAAGTGTAAAGCTGAAAGACGTATTGTTTATAATTTTTTACTTAAGGCGTCATAACTTTTTGCTGGACTTATGAAATCACCCGACGATGATAACATTTTGTGCGTTTTTGAATTGGCTCTACAAAGTGTTTTAAGCGGTTTTTGTAGCTATGTCTAATATTTATAGCATTTTATACCTCAAAATCGGATATGATCACTTTGAAGGTCTATAACTTGAGTTGGGATGAAAATAGCTTCTCCGTCAGACCATTTCTATTTCGCTGAAAACCTAGGAGTTTGGTCCTATTAGAATTTACTTTTTTATTGGGACAACCCGATGCACGTGTTGCCTTAAATCTAGGGTTATAACGTAGTGGAAAACAACGTGTTTTCAATTAGATATCTGCCCCGATTTACAGAAGTCCTGATTTTGTCCCGACTTTCCTTTTTAACTTTCTCGTATACATTAGCATACTAAAGTGAAAGTTATTGCGATCGTGAGGAAATTTCGAACTCAAACTGAGTATGAGGGATGATATTACGACTATAGAGAAGTCCAAAAAAGTAGGTCCGCCAATGCCGTCCGTCGGTCTGTCTGTTTTTCTGTCTTTCTGTCCGGGCACCGTATGGCGAAACGGTTCGACGGATTTGCTACAAAGTTCGTATATAAGGTTCTTGGGGTCACAATTTGGGGCACCTTTTTATTTTTTGTCTTATCTTTTGAAATAACGGTACCAGCTATACAAATTTTTTTGTGAAAATCACTTTTCACTATTTTTATAGAAACTGGTTCCAAGGATTTGGTTCTTTTTTTGTGCTAAGGATACTTGGGATATGACCAAACTGCATACTCAGTTTTTGGAATAAAATTCGATTAACAATAATTTATAAAACCGCAGATATCTCGGAAACTGACGAAGCGAACCCCAAAAAATTTTACTGTTTTTTTATACTAACGGGTGATCCAAGTAGAGATACTTTTTTCAATAGCCTTTTTTGACAGATCACGTGTGAGTCGTGTCATGCTGTCATGTTATTTTTGTTTAGTATTGTTTGGCATTTCATAATGGAAAGACTTACGCGTGAACAACGTTTACAAATTGTTCAACTTTATTATGAAAATTCAAGTTCTGTGAGGAATGTGTTTCGTGCACTTCGCTCAACTTATGGTCAACATAATCGGCCTACTGAGCGTACTATTCGCAACACCATCACCCATTTTGAGACCCAGCATTCATTATTGGATAATATTCGACCGAATAGACCACGTCCAGCACGCTGTGAAGCAAATATAGCGGCCGTAGCTGAGAGTGTACACGAAGACCGTAGAGAGTCGATTCGGCGCCTTTCGCAGCAACTCGGACTGACGTATGAAACGACTTGGCGCATTTTACGTCAAGATCTTAAATTGAAAGCGTACAAAATACAGCTTGTGCAACAACTGAAGCCGCTCGACCTTCCCAAGCGACATCGCTTCGCTCTATGGGCTCTTGAAAAGTTCCGAGAAAATCCGACGTTTTCGAGGCAAATTTTGTTTAGCGATGAGGCCCATTTCTGGTTCAATGGGTATGTAAACAAACAAAATATCCGCATTTGGGACGAAGAGCAACCTGAAAAGATTGAAGAACTGCCACTTCATCCAGAAAAAACAACGGTTTGGTGTGGTTTGTGGGCCGGTGGAATCATCGGTCCATATTTCTTTAAAAATTATGCCGGTGCGAACGTAACCGTCAATGGCGACCGTTATCGTGCCATGATAACCGACTATTTGATGCCTGAAATTGAAGCTCGTGATCTCGGCGACATTTGGTTTCAGCAAGACGGCGCCACTTCCCACACATCGCATCAATCAATGGACTTATTGAGAGAACATTTCGGTGAGCACATAATTTCACGTTTTGGGCCAGTCGATTGGCCACCAAGATCGTGTGATATCACACGGTTAGACTTTTTCCTGTGGGGATATGTAAAGTCAAAAGCTTATGCCGACAAACCCGCTTCGATTCAGGCCTTGGAGGAAAACATCACGCGTGTCATTCGCCAGTTACCAGTCGAAATGCTCGAACGAGTGATCGAAAGTTGGACTCAACGGATGGACCATCTGCGACGTAGCAACGGCCAACATTTGATAGACATAATCTTCAAAAAATAAATGCCAAAGAATGTTCTTTCAAATGATAATAAACATTCCCCATTAAATTTGAATTTTCTGTTTTTTTCTTTAAAAAAGGAGGGAACCTCGAAATGGATCACCCTTTATTAAGTGGAATAGATTCGATTTTTTAAATAATTTTTTTTTTCATATAACGATTTTCTTAAATCTAAATTCGTTTTCTCAAAAACGGCAATTATTAATAGTATTTTGAACAATTATGTTAAGAGTGTCTAATGTGCGAAATTACATCAAAATTGTAGGTCCCGTTTTTGCGAAAATCTAATTTTTTAAAACCGAAAAGTGATTTAAATAAATTTGTCACCATTTGCGATTCAAAAACGCATCTCATGTACCGAGAATGACGCAGTCGTGCACTCTTTTTTATTCGGCTTCGTTTATAAGTTTAGAAAAAAAATTCAATCAATATTACCATGTGTTACGACCTTAACGACTATAGGAAATTGACATTGTTGCCATCTTCTAGCTCATAAAAAAAAGGGTTGGTATTACTTAAGTATTACTTATACTTTTTTTATTAAAAATATATGGATTCCATAATGCCAAGATATTAGGTATTATTCTCAAACATTCAAAAATAAGAAAAATAAGTTGCCGATAATATCGAACGACTAGGTGCTATCCTAGGAGGTGTTTTAGATCGGCTAAAAGTCCCTCACTTATCGTGGTACATAAGAAACGCCGATCTACATAAAGAACTTGAAGTTGAAATACCGGAAGGTTCTCAACCATATCAGCATTGAAATGATTAAAATACTGTCGTTGCAGTGGCTTTTAGTGCTAAGTGCTTTAGCGCGTTGGACCACTTAGCAAAACCAAAAGTCGTTGGTTCAAACCCCGACCCGTACCACCATAACGTTCTTATCCAAGAGAAAGAAATGTAATGAGCGGCTTTTCAAAAATAAATTGCCCGGAATCAGCATTATAATTTAGGTCCCTGAACCGATCAAGCTTTAAAAAAAAGTCCCTCCTCGCCATTGCAGAAAAGTCTTTCATAAATGCGTGCATAAAATTTTATGATTTTTTTTGAAGTGCCGATTTTCGGGTTTTGGTGTTCCGATTTTAATAAAATTCTATCTGGCAGCCCTAACCGGAGACGTAAAATTTGCCCTGAGGCTGTTGAGCTTGGTCTCGTCGAATAACTTATTTTTCGCTACTCCTGCATGGTCCAGTACTTAGACAAGGCTAACCGAATTCAGTTTCCTAGTCGACTTTAGAGAGTTCTTAAGTTAAAGTACGATCTTAGATCTTAATGGCTAGGGATTTTGAAAGCCTTTAGCGCATCTTTGCTGTTACTAATATAAAATATCAGCGAACCCCACAGGCGGACCAGTAGGAATGCAGTTAAGTTGGGTGTAATCATGATCATAATCTTGTCGTTAAATGGAGAGAAGAAGAAGCTGTTACTAATGTAAAATAGTTAGATAAAATAATAGACCGGACTCTTCTTATTATTTCAAAACTATATAATTATTAAAAGTTATTTTGAATACAAATATATATAAATTTAACGAAGGTCAACTCTGATCATGGATGGGCCCTTCATCATCAACTAAAAATACCCCAATTAAAGGAATTAATAAAATGGTCAATACATTCAAATACAAAACGAGATGATAGTAATGAAAACTGTTAAAAAGCATACGCAGCACACGAATCAGGAATACGCACATCGTGAGTGTGTGAGGATAAGTGTCAGGCAAGTGGAAATCCAGCGAGCCAACAAAACGCGAAGTTGGAAGTCACTAACCAACATATTACCCTAACCCTATTCCCACTCAGATGATTGGAATCTCTCACTCCATTTACACTTCGGGCTACAACCCTTTAGAAGAAAACTAAAACAACACATTTCCACTACATCTCTCGCCCAAAATACAAATTCCGACATAAAGAATAACACATAAATGCTTGATCAAACAAACGTACATGAATCATATTAGCAAATACTTAATTAATTTAAATAATATAATTAATAGATAAACTTATATAAATAAATGAAACAAATGGCTCAGTGATTCAACTCACCATTTTTCTTCCTCCATTCTGCTGGATTAAAATATTAATTTATTAAACACTACATTGCACTGCACATATCATCTACAACTGCATGACATCGACCAGAGATAATAGAAGCAAAGAGATGCCTAACTTTCCAGCGGAAAACACTCTAAAGCCTACAAGCTAAATTCAAGAAAAATTCCAGAAAACTGACGAATTTACCCATACTATCATATTTTTTAACAAGTATGGGTAAATTCGTCAATTCACCACTTTTCGCCGCTTCAACGACCTCGCCGACAAACAAAAAGCCAAGATGCCGGGAATAGAATCTAATCCAACACGGAAATGGCCAAAATGAAACATACACCACAGATATAATGCATCTAGCAAATCCACTGGAAATTAGAAACTCGTTTAGCAGATACTAGGTATAAAACAAAGAACTTAAATTGTAAAACAATATTAAAATATTTTGGATTGCTTTGATTTATAAACTAATAAAACAAAACTTAAGAAAACGAGAACTAAATTTGAGTTTTACAAATAAAATCATACAATTTCAAAAATTGTTGAGGTACCCAACAATAAAAAAAATTATAATGGTTCTTATCAACAAATAATTAGATATAATAATTGCTGTATTAAAATATAATACATTTATTCTTAGGCGATATTCAAACAAATAAATGGGGGAATACTTTTGTTTTTCCTAAAATAATATGAATCTTCACCGAAAATGTAAAGAAGCCATGTTTCGTACAATTCACTGGCGTGAATTCCATAATTGAAGATTTTTTATGATATAAAATAGGGCAGGTCGCAAAGCATTCTTTTTTTTTATAAAAAAAGCCAGAATTTATTTGCCAGACGATTTTTTTTACTATTGATCGAAAAATAAATAATAAAATTTTAGAAAGGAAAATTAAAATAGTGCAAATTATTTCAAAGAGTTTCTGAACGTCTGGGCAAAGTGAAAGCATAAGTTTGTGAGCTCTAATTAAATAAACACAACAACTATAATTCAAAATATTTTTTGGTTTCTTTTTATTCTGCACAATTTTGATATTTGATATTTATTTATTTAGTTTAAAACACTTACAAAGATTACAATGAAGTATTATCCTGAATGATTAGTCATATTTAATTTTAAAAAATTAATTTAGGTTAGCATGAGAGTTAAATTTAAATTGAAATTGAAAAGAATAGTTAATAGATATAGAAATAGAAAAGTTAACAATTTAGGCAACAACGTTTACAAAATTATAAAAGAAATATTCAAATACAATGTTATAAAATAAATATATAAAATATTGAATATTATATTAATATAACAATTCTGAAGTGAAAGCGACGCAAACAGTACTTTTGTAGAGCTGTGCTGTGTATTTTCAAAGATTAAAATAAATAAATAAATATTAGGCGTAAACGGCCCATACAGGACCTAAAGCCTAGCTTCTTCAACCATTGTGTGTGCGAAGTTATATTTTTTGACACGAATGCAGGGACCTACGGTTTAATGCCGATTCCGAACGGCAATTTATTTTTGAGAAGCTTCTCATGACATTTCTTACTCTTGGATGTTTGTCAGACGTTCGCAAGGTCCAACGCACTTAACCACTAAGCCACTACACCCACAAAGATTAAGTGCATTTAAGATCAATAGAACTTTTACTATTTTCAAAGATGAAAAATCAGTAAAAGAAGATATTGGTCTGGAGGTCATATTACTAATTTATTTGCAGTATGGGATATGCATTTTGGGAAATTTATTACCTTTAAATGTATTTATAACCAAATTAAGGAAGTGTTTTAATACGCGAATTGGAATAAACTAATGATTAATTATTACAAGTATGACTATCAAATGACGCATCTTCCTTTAAACATTAAATCCGCAGGCGATTGATCTCCGATTTATTCTGAAATTAAAGAAAATAAAAACTAGAAGAAGAAAAATTTCTTTGATATGCAAAATGAGTTAAATTTAATAAAGAAATTACACAGTTTACTTACGAAACTAAAACAACTGTTTACTTTTATGAAGAGAAATGTCAAAATACTTACCACTGATAAATAGGTGCGTCCAGATCAAAAAAATTCGAGTGCTGAATTGATTCTTTCTGCTTCACATATATTCACAGACACGGTGGTCACTGGAAATCGATTACAACAAAAACAATGTAAAAAAAATAGGTTTTGAGGGGCAAAGGAGGTAAGAGTTTGGCATCTCGTTGCTTCTATGATCTCTGACATCGACTAAACATCAATAGCTTACTGCGAATTAATTATTCCCTACACAATAGGCAAGGGGTACTTTGTATATTTTTTTTTTTTTGAAACTGAGTGCATTGATTTTGTTTACGTCCCACCTAGGTCGGTAGATATTTCCCGTTAAAAGATCTCAGTCTTACACTAAATGCACTTAAATCGTCCCACTCGACAAAGGTACTTGAAGCCTATTGTATCCTGATCGGAACCATTCAAAACTTGTAACCACCTTTCATTGCATCAGTTGTCTGAATCTTTTATACGTTGACTTCTATTTTATTGCTTAAAATTTGTGCGCTACTTTAATTTCGAATTGCTTCTGATCCCTTCAAAGACAAAAATCTAATTTTAGCATTTGAAATTGGGTTGTTCATATTTAATACAAACAAAATTAATCCAAAAACATGTGCATCCGCATCATCCTCCCAAACTCCCATCACAACGAAATTAACAGCCAGTCCCGCGTCTTATATTTAACACAACAATACGCGTTGGGTTAATTTATGTTAATCGCTTGTTTTACTTTTAATTTCGCACTTAAAACCGCGTAAAACCTGTTCATCGACTGTCCGAGTGGAATAAAAACAGCACGGTTTGCATTTAGCCAGTTTAGTTCATTGCTTGGTCTGATCACAGTCCAATTAATGAACGATTAACGAGTTACAGGGTTCCATGTCCTCGAACAAAGTGTCAAACTGAATTTTTACTGCCACACTTAAGCCTGGGATGGAGGGAAACGCGAAAAGGCGACATATTTACGGCTCAGTTGTGGCAGCACATAAACATCCGACAGCCAGATGGAATCGCTGCGACAGTTTATCCGAACACACAAATCGTTCTGGGCCGACTTGACAGTCGTTTATACATCAACGCCTCCTCGCAAAAGCAAATGCAAAGCCTTTGACGCGATACGGAGACAATTGCTATGCTCAGTACTGTACCCACTTAAGCCAAATGGACCAATGTGTGTGACGCCCCATATTTCCAATGATCCCAGATAAAAAAAACAAAAAAATGCATTTTATATCCACGACGTCGATGCGAATGAACTCAGGCCCCCGAAACCAGGTCGAAGTTATTGTCAATAATTTACAATAAAATGCACAGCCGCGAGAGTGGTAGTCGCGTCGGGTAGGTAGGCATACGGAAACACAATCAGAATGGCTAACACACATGTGTGTGCGCGCGCGCCTTGAACGATGATGATGAACAGGGGCCACGGCCCCGGCCCTGGCCCCGAGAGGCCCGGTCATGGCAAATTAAAGTCATTTTGTACAAACATGACATAAATTACCCATCGCCAGCAGCCAGGAAGACAAACGAATCATCAGCCAGACGCAGGAACTGCGAACTTGGAACGCTTGTTGGTGGTAGATACGTTTGTTGTACTCGTACGCGATGCGGATGTTGTTCATATATGTATATGGACATGAGTTTGGGATGATGTTGTGCGTCGTGACTTGGGTTGGATTATTCGAAATCAGCGGAACACAATCAGAAGGATACTTAATGCGCTTGGTCGCAGAGAAAGTTCCGCACTGAAAGCGAACATAGACACTTTTGACAGGATAACCATCGACTGGGTGTAAGATCATTTTACCAACATGTGAGGGAATCGAATTGGGAAATACTGTAACTGTGACATGCATCTCAGTGGAACAGTTTGTTTCTCAAAAACTTTTTGGTTAATAGTCGAGTAATTATGGTTCAAACCAGTGGGAAAGTTAAGTCCTCCTCAAAGAAACCGACAAATAGTTGAGAAAACTCAATCAATGATTGGATTCACTGACTATGAGTTCAAAAAAATGCAATCGCCATTCATTTCAAAGCCAATGAATGGGCATTTGTTTAATAGCAATCTGATTTCACTTATCAATATCTAGAGCTTAAGTCCTCAGTGTATGTAGCGGCACTTCAAACCCTGCTTTAACTTATGGCCATCATCCTCGCACTAGGACTGAGAGACTCTCGGCAATGAAGAAAACAAAATATTGGTCAATCCAACATATCAACTGTCTACTGAACTTGACTTCAAAATGGGCTCCAACCACCCAGCATCGCATAGAGCGGAGTGGTCAATATTCCTGGATCGATGCAAGATCCAAGATGGAGTAGGTACCGGTGTCTTCTCGGAGGACCTCTGATTTCTCTAACCATTGATAGCCGAAATCACCGCCAGGCAAATCCTCACCAGTACGAGATATGTAGACAGTTCGAACTTTGCTGAGTACCGGCACCGGGTCGTAGCGATGTCCACGGAAACTCTGAATTTAAAGATGAGGTTCTTGCGGTACAACTCATTGAAGACATCGATGCCCCAATTGCGTTTGTCAAGAACTGCGGTGGAACCAGCTTAAATGGCAACGCCATGCAATTAGGATCCAAGCTCAAGAGAGGGACCTTATTCTTCCCTAACTAAAACGATAACCGAACAAGGTGTGATGGTCAGCAGGCATGCTGAAGGACTTGACATTCCCTACAGCGAATTATGTCGAACCTCAAAAGACGGGGAAGAGGAAGAAACGACCCTGCTTTTCCGTAGGATTTCTCCGATCCGAATTACGCCCTGCACTGCTGACGTCAACAATTTTCTTAGCAATTCGACAAGATGATCCACCTGCCACCTGGTGGCAATATACGCGAAAGAAAATTGGCAAACGTCTAAACTCTAGTCAAACGATTAGAAGTATTAGATTAGATTGGATTGTGTGTTTGGAGGTGGTAGACTATGTCCCAGATGACTGCGGCCTCATATAGGCCTTTTGTGATGTCCTCCACTTAGAGCTCATCAATGATGCCGCAGTTAGTTATAAAGGCGATTATCTTCTTAAGTGAGCTAGCAGCTATATCCGCTGCTTCAAGGTAGAACGAACCTAAATAACGTTGATGTTAAGGCAGTTGCAATCACATAATATGTGTGCTGCTTTTTCCTCGTCCTCGTTGCACAATCTACAGGTATTATTCAGTGCTATGTCCATAGTCATCAGGTGTTTCTTGACACGGCAGTGTCCCGTAAGGAAGTCTGTGGCTAGCCGAATCTGAATTCTACTGAGTTGTAGTAGTTGTTTGGATTTTTTGTGGGACCTGCTTGGTATGAAGTTTTTTGCTTGTCTGTTTCCTTCGGTCTCCCTCCAGAAATGTGGCTTTTTCTCTTTTAGCCAGGTTTTGATACAACTTTTTTTAGTATTCATAGGTAGCCCGTAGAATGGTCTTGGCATCGTGAGTTGGGATGCGGATCCTGTTCTTCCTAGTTCGTCTGATTTTTCATTGCCTTCATATCACAGATGAGTAATTATACAGATAGTCGACTCAGCATACGTCTGTCCCTTTGAACCCGCAAAAAATTTTTAAAAATGGAGAAAAAATCCTCTCTCAAATGTTCTATCTGTGAATACGTGTGAGCCAGCCAAATAAAGTATGGAGGGGTTGATGTGTCAAAAATATTTCAATTTTTTTTCAATTTCAATTTCAATTTATTCATATAAAAATAATATGGTACATTAAGATATACATCCTTTATAGTACTTAGTTATAATATTGAGCAGTTAAATTTAATTAATAATAATGCAAAAAAGGGTGATAAATATAACAAAGTTAGTAAAACACGTATGGAAATTTAAGGTAGGGAGGAGAAATGAAGGAGGACAGCATTTTTAAAGCGTGTGGCATTAGAAATTGTTCTTATACTTAGTGGCAGAGAGTTCCACAATTTAATTGCGTGAATAAAAAATAAACGGGATGAATTAAGATACCGACAGAGTGATGGTATAAGGGCACATGTTCTAGGGGAACGAGCAAAATTAAGTTTTTCATACAAATACGATGGAGTCTTATATATCATAATCTTATGCAGGAAAATACAATTTCTTGCGTCGATGTAGTGTTTGAGCGAACATCCGAGTAATGTTTTTGAATACTGTGATACATGGTCATATCTCCGCAGGCCATAAATATATCTAACTGAGTCATTAAATGCCACTTGTAGCTTACGAAAGGAGAGAGAATCAATATTACTGTAAACAGCTTCAGCATAAGTAATAAGTGGCAAAATTAGGGTTGTAACAAGTTTTCGTCTAACATTAGTTGGAGTAAAACTTGCTGTTATCCAAAGCTTGCGAAGACAACCATATATTCGTCTTATAACAGTGTTAATATGGTCGTACCCTGACAACTTTTGGTTAATAACGAATCCGAGGTTTATTGCAGTTTCAACAACTGAAAGTTTATTGGAAGAGAGCATGACATCCGGGAAGCAGTTAAGGGCTATCATTTTGCTGGATATGGGAATAACCTGAGACTTTTTCGGATTTAGATGTAATCCATTAGTAACAGACCATAAGTTAATACTGGCAAGATCCTCATTTATGTCATTTACTAATTCATCCCTATCATTAACTGGTTTTGATGAGTACAGTTGGACGTCATCTGCATAGAGGTGGATCGTGGAATGTTTGCAAACAGAAGGTAAGTCATTTATGAACAGACAGAAGAGAATTGGACCAAGGATTGACCCTTGTGGTACACCTAGTTTTACTGGCAGAAGAGCTGAAGAAGAGTTGCAAGTTACAACTCTCTGAAATCGATCACACAAATAACTTTTTATTAGATTTACTGCGCTGTTGCCAAAACGAAACAAATTTTTCAGTTTCCAGCAAAGGATTTTATGGTTTACTTTGTCAAAAGCCTTTGAAAAATCAAGTAGGCAAAGAAGCGTAACGTGTCCTTTATCAAAACCCTGCCTTATATCTTCTAATATATTTACCATAGCCGTAGAGCAACTGTGTTTAGATCTGAAACCAGATTGTCCCTCATAGATAAGACTATTGAGCGATAGGTGTTGTAGAATCTGTTTTGCTATCACTTTCTCAAAAACTTTTGACAAGCACGGCAAAATACTTATTGGTCTAAAATCAGCAGCAGATACCGGAGTGGATTTTTTGGCAACAGGTACGATTCGAGCAATTTTCCAGGATTTGGGAAAATTGGACGTTGTAATACAGTGGTTTAGGATATGAGTTAAATGGCTTATAATAAAAGGCAGGATTTGCCTAATGAATCGCATGGGTAACTCATCTTCCCCAACAGCACTTGATTTTATGGATGAAATATAGTCGATGACCTCGTTTTCAGTAACCGTTTCAATTTCAAAGCCACTTACCAAAGATTGACTAGAGTTCTCAGATAAATCAAAATTTAGATTTCAGAACTATTTTCAAGAAAAAAATTATTCAATTCATCAGGATCAATTTGACATTTGGAACTATATTTACAACTGGAAACACCTATTTGACGCAGATTAGTCCAAAGCTTTTTGGGGGAAAGCGATGTATTCAGCTTGGAGGCATAGTAGTTCTTTTTGGCATTACGTATGACAGCAGTCGAATGGTTTCGCATATTTTTGTACGCAAGCCAATTGACATTAGACGGACTATGTTTCCATTTACTGTAAAGCCTGTTACGGGCCTTGATGGTATTGATTACTTCAGTTGTAAACCAAGGACAGTTTCTATTTCTGATGTTCACTGTTTTAGTTGGCACAAATTGATTATATAAATCAAGAATCAGTTCTTGAAAATATTTCAGTTTCACTTCAGGATCAGCATAAAGGCGGCAACTACTCCAAGGGGCAGATAAAGCGGCAAGTTGAAGGGCATCAGTATTTATTGATCGAAAATCCCTATACGAAAAAGTCAAGGGGACAGCAGAATGGTTAAAGTTAATATTATATGTACAAAATAGAAGATCGTGATCAGAAATACAATCGAGCGAAAGCTGTTCAAAAAGAAGAATATACGACGGGTCAGATACTATTGTCAGATCGAGGAGGCTAGGTATGCAATCCTTAGCGAAACGTGTTGGGTAATTTGTATTAAGTATTTGAAGTCCTAAAGAAGATACGAAATCCTTTATTTGAAATGCACGGGAATCATTTTTTATCAAATCAGAATTGAAGTCACCACAGACAATAACGTGTTCATATTGCGAAGAAAACTCAGAGAGGGTCGCAAAGAATGGCTGAGGCGAACAACTGCGATCGGGTATATAAGCACACGCAACCAAGCATTTAGACGTACCATCATGAATCTCAACAATTAAGAACTCTGAAAATAAGTTAACTGATTTACTTATGATTTTACATTTTAATGAAGATTTACAATAAATCGCTATCCCACCTCCCCAAGTATAAGTTACCCTATCATTCCTATAAAGTTCAAAATTAGGTATATTATAATGCGTATCTGAAATATCACTTTTAAACCATGTTTCACCAACACAAACAACATCAACGTTAGAATTTGAAAATACATACTTTAGATAATCTAGCTTGTATTGATTGAGACTACGTGCATTTAAATGACAAACCTTAAAACCATCACGACAATTAGAAAGAACATTTACCATAGTGTGCGTTAATTTTTTATCCACACTGTAATAAGAGCGTACTCTATTCATAATAAGAATAACCAAAAATGGAAAAACAAAACAAACCAACAAACAAAATAATAATGCCACAGACTGAAGAAAAACAAAAAGAAAGATTAAGTAATAGAAGAGGGAAATAAAGAACAGATCAATAACAATTTTTATAATATTAACTAATTAAAAAGAAAATAGGAATACAATACAGTGATTTTTGTTTAAAGAGTCGCAGCAACACCAGCAGCAATAGAGTGAAGATCTTCAGAGCTTTCAATAGCAAAGCTTTTTCCGTTTTCCGTCTTCTTAGCATAAACTATTCCAGATTTCGTGTAAACAGAGAACAATTGTTTTTTTCTCTTCAGCCCAAGTGCACTCTGTAGAAGAAAGCGTGAGTGCTTGGTTAAGCTCTCATTCAAATAGCAGCTGCCATTAGATGCAACACCAAAGTCGGTCAATTTCAGCACTGTTTTGTTTTGTTTGCGGTAATTCGCAGCAGCTATAAGAACAGCATTTCTCGCATACGAAGAGTTGAATCTGAGCACAATTGATGGTGGGACAGTCTGTGCAGAGTTGTTGTTGGTGGCATTACGCCTTTTTGCACGAAATGCATGAACCAACTGTGGCTGATTGCAGTTTATAGTTTCACAAAGTTTATGAACTATTGCGGCAAATTTTCGTTGGGAATTACAGGTACACCAAATAACACAGCATCACAGGCGACTTCTTTTCTCTCGAGCACATTTATTTGCTGACGAAGAGAGTGAATCTCAGAACTATGCATTTGAGCAGTAGCAGATGTGCTTTCTTCAATTTTATCGACGCGTGCGATTATGTTGGAAATCGCATTGTTAAGACTATCAAAACGTTGAGCCCAGCTTTCCTTGACTTCTTCAATTTTGTTGAAAAATTCAATACGCATCTTATCCATCTCTTCAATAAACTTTTGTTGATTGGATGCTGAATGCTTGTTGAATTGCTCTTCCAAGATTTTGACAGTTACAGTTCCTTTGTCGTTGACTTGCAGTTTGGTTGAAGGAGAATGAGAGACCATATGCAAAGAGAGTGCGTCTTTTTGTGTTTTGTTGCGCGTAGATGGGCCTGCTGTCGATGACATTATTGGCATGTAAAAACACTTTTTCAGGTAGTGAAATAAACAATTATGCCAGCAATAATCAAATATACTAAGCACTGAAGTTAGTTGTGTGTATAAATTGAATTGGAGGATACGATTTTATTAAAAGCAAAGAAAGGAAGAAAAGAAATAACTTTAGATATTGTATTTAAGCTGGAGCGACTAAAAAACACGTCTATTCTCTATGACTATGAATCATTTTTTTTTTTTTTTTTTTTTTGTCATTAGCGCGGGCTGTTTTGCAAGAATTCCAAATGGCAACAAAAAACAGCTGATTATAGCGGATGTGTTGGTGAAGTGCTGCGAAGTATTGAGTTAACGTAGTTCAAGCTTAATTGATATTTTAATGTTTATAAAAAAAAAATAGGAAGGTATATAATAAATAATGAAGTTGTATAATAAATTCGAATAATTTTTGTGTTTATAAGAAATAGTTCTCAATTTTTTATCTGCCTTAAAATAAACATACTTGGGTTGTTATATTTTTTCCATTTAGGTTATTAGAGTGAGATAAAATGTATTTATTATTTTATTATTGCATGAAAATTACTAAATTAGGAATGTTTGGGTGTAAAATATTTATAGTTAATAGTTATGTTTTTTATTGAACATGTGAAAGTTTAATATATTTATAAATATATTCGGAACGTTCATATGAGACATATGCGACAAAATAACTTTAAATGCATTTTAAAACACAAAATGTAGGCTTGAGTATTCCAATTCCAAGATAACAACGTTATTAAATTTATTTCATCATGTTTAACAAAATTTATGTAATACCATGTTAAATTATTGAAATGGTCAGTTAACTAATCAGGCGTTACTTATTAATTTCATTCATTGAGCTTTTGTTTATTTTACCTACAATTTTATTAATTTTACAGAATATTTCATTAATTCACTGCTGAAATATTTATTAAACCTTTCGTTTAAAAATTATTTGATTTTAATTATTTCACTCGACATTCGATAAGTCAACCACCAAAATTATTTTATTATTAATGACATTTTAAAACTACTGGCAAACAAATTATGATAACCCTTATTTTATGTTTAACTTGCACAACTGCCAAAATATTTACGAAACTGCTTAAAAATGTTTACCCAAAAATATGCTTGTTTGGTAAAACTATTATTTTAGTTTACATAATAATTAAAAACATTCACCAAAATGTTATTCTGTTGCAAATTTATTATAAATCGTCGCATGTTATTACGATGTTATTGGACACGGCCCAGTTTTGACTTTTAATATGTCAACATGAGATCTTTTCCAAAATGGATTCTTAGGCGCAGAACTGCTATTGTGTGCGTGAGCTGGCTCAATTTGATTTGCATGTAAAAACATATACGAACACAGTACTGTGCCTTTTTGAAGCAAATAAAAAACGATAGGCGGAAGAGCCAAAAATCCTCTCAGTCGACTATCTGTATAATTACTCATCTGTGCTTCATATCCACTGTGACCTGGCACCCAAATCAAGTGTACTTTGTTAGTGGTGGCCAGTATTAGAAGGAGTTGAAGACAATCCCGGGCTGGTTTTGATGTTATCTCAAAGGCGTTAATTGCAGGTAGAACTGCCCTGCTGTCAGAAAGAATGTAATGATTTTATTCGTAATGAATCTGTTTAGACTCTCTCGGATGCAAAGTTATTTTGCATGGATTTGTGCCTGAAATACGAAACTGTTTACAACCATTCTAGCGTATAGGATAGAATTAGTGCGAGGACCGTATACTCCCGCTCCAAAGCCGTCATTTGTTTTGGATCCGTTCGTGTACGAAATATAGGAATCCTTGGCAAATGTTGGTTTGTTCTGTTCCCATTTTAAGCGTTCTGGGAATGTAATCTTGAAGTTGTGTTTGGAATTTGTAAGGTGGCAAACATTTCTCCGTTAGATGTATTCCAAGTAGTTTGTGTTTTTTGAGGATGCACTAGATTGGAATTAGTTTCATCTTCTGTGATGATCGTGTAGCCATTAACCACAGCTTCTTTCATGAGTTCTAGACGAAGCGGTGGGATGTTTAGGATAATCTCAAGTGCAGCAGTCGGTGTTGTAGTTATTGCCGTATACATCCATAATGCCATTTTGGGCTTGAGTCTCCAATTTTTACCAAGTAGACTTTTGCTGGTCATCAGTGAGATCCTGAGATCCTGGCTTTGTCGATAGTCTTAGTAAGGTGAGAGTTCCATGTAAGTTTTTTTTTATCCAGTGTGACTCCTAGGTATTTCACGTTCGATGAGAACTCTATTGATTCACCGAATAGTGCTGAGTTTTTGAGTCTATCTAACATTCTTCTTTTGCTGAATGCAACTATGGTACTTTTCTTTGGATTGACCCTGAAGTCAACCTTTGTGCACCAATTAGCAACTAGGTTAAGAGCCCTCTGCGTCTTCGAATTTGCCTCTGATTAAGATAGTAGCTATGTCATCTGCATATCCTTGGACATAAAAACCATCGCTGCTGAGAATAATCAGTAATTCATTAACTAGAGAGAGAACTGCCCCTAAGGGCAACCTTTCGTAGCTAGAACACTGAGTTTATTGCTGCCTAGTGAGGTATTTATTGTTTTGTCCAATAGCACGCATTTTATCCATCTGCAGGTAGTGTTGTCAATATCCAAGAGAATTCGGTGTTGTCGAATGCTCCTTCTATATCGAGCAGCCAACCGTTATCTGATTGTCTCTGAAAGATTTTTTTAAATCTCGTAGTGAGATTTTGTAAAGCGATAGTCGTTTATTTGCCAGGTTGTTAAAAGAATAGAAAGAAAGGGTGTTTTTTTAGAGAGAGATTTTAAAGAGGACCCGAATGAATCGATTAGCCACCGTGCACAGCAATTGGAGCTTTGTCCATCAACTTTATGGAAGATCTTACAAGATCCAGCTTGTGCAAGAATTAAAGCCGCGAGACATCAACTGACTGTTTGGTGTGCTCTATGGGTTGGTGGAGTCACTGGGCCATACTTCTTCCGAAATGATGCTGGAGAGTCAGTTACCGTTATTGGAGACCGTTATAGAGCCATGATGACTGATTTTTTTGTTCCCGAATTGGATGGCATGAATGTGGATGAGATGTGGTTCCAACAAGACGGTGCTACATGCCACACAGCGCACGTCACAATCGATTTATTGAAGGAAATATTCGATGAGCGCATAATTTCGCGGAATGGACCTGTCAGTTGGCCACCAAGATCGTGTGATTTGACACCATTGGATTATTTTCTTCTGGGATATGTGAAGTCGCTCGCCTACGCCAACAAACCAGAAACATTAGGGGACTTCAAGCCCCAAATGCTTGAAAAAGTGGTTGAAGTGGCCACGGCGGCCACATGCCCGAAGTCAACATTAATGGCATAAAATTATCCTTCCAATAAAGCCCAATTGATGGACATTAAAACGATTTTCTTGCATTTTATTTCAATTCGAAGTTCTATACCTCTAAAAGACACCCTGTAGTATTTGAATGCCGAATTACGCATAGGAACTGTTCACATAGCTTTGAAAACCAAAACAAATCAAACAGAACATTGCAAACCTAAAGGACCCAAAAGTTACCGCCTGACAACAGTTTTGGATATAGTATTGCAGTTCGGTATAATAATGCTCAGTATCTTCGTAAGACTTAGTGCCACCATAGCCATAGCCACAATGCTTCAAAAGTGTTTCTTGGTTAATCTTGTCTAAAGCCGTTTATCTCTCTCGGCATTGTTACTCGACTGCTTGAATTGATGTATACCTTTTTTTGGCTACAGAGACCCCATTCCATTGAACATCTAAAAGAAAAAAAAAAATGATTACTCTCTAACCGATTGTCATCAAATTCGTTGTTGCCTTGAATTAAATTGAATTTAATTCCCTCCCATCCAATGCCACCTACAAAAAGATGAAGAAGAAGATTGATTTTTCAAATATCAATAAATATGTCTCCGTTGTTCAACAAATTTCATTACTCACGATGCCATTGAAGAGGCATCAGCCATCAATATATGTATCTTCAAGAGTGGCCCCTTCAAGATGCGATACATTTCTATAGATTTCCCCAAAGCGGATTTTATTACGAAATCAATTACCAAATAATGTCATATACCTGCGTGCGCAGCAGTTGCCCCGTTTACAAATGTAAGATCGGTCCGCGATGATAGACGCAATGAGTAAACAACTAGATACACCATAGACCTTCTCGCAGCGCAGCTCCCTTGGGCAAATGAAATTCGAAATTCGAAAATAAAAATATAAAAACCTAAACCTCTTACGGATCGCGCTCGCACTTCTCCACCGTTAGCCTTGTAGATCATCTCCCTTGATTGCGGTCCATTGAATCAGTGGCTGTGGATACGAATATTATATTTAATACCATTGTTGGTCCCCCCACAAACATCTGGGAATATGATCTCTGTCAATTGATTGGCATGATTAGAGTCCACAATGGACCCACGATGGCCATTGGGTAATTGGTGATTTGTGACTTTGTTTGTCGTCTCGCTTCTCACACACACGAACAGAAGAGGAAATTCTTCTAAAAGACATGCAACTGGAGTATCTTTCGTCGAAATGATTCTAATATAAAACAAACAAACCTAGAATTAGGCTGAAACATTTTCAAATGACAATCAATGTTGGCCGCAGATATGATATTGAATTCATGGAGATCGGTATGCTCGTGATATATTCATGTTGGACAGAATTTTTATGGGTTTGGCCTTGTACAACAATTTTTTTTTTTTTTGTTTTGTTGAAGGTAAAATATGTTGAATGAATGTTGCTTTAGAAAGGAGATATCTACATAGATGAACTTGTTACTTAAAATTTCCTGGAAGGGCTTCAAGTGCGTCTTATTTGTTAAGGTATCTACATGTGTATTTCTAATGAGATTGGGATTGGGATTTATTGAAATTTGCTAGCCTACTTGTTGTTTTAATGAGTGCTTTTCCGTGAAGTGTGATGCGAAGGCATATTTTATTCATAAACACGAAGACCAAGACACATTACTTCTTTAAAGGTGTTTCTGTCCTAAAAAAAAAACTTCATACGAAAGGCTTATCTTTCTCTTTTTCGATGGTCATTTGTAATTAAGATATACAAATCAGTCATATTGCTCAAAGTCAAGCCTCTCTCTCTACGCACAGTCTCGCAGTCAACAAAAAAAAAAATAAAAATAATAAACCAAACATCAGACCGATCGACTAAATCGCTTTAGAGACCAATGTTTACCTCCATCAGTTCTAACAGAAAACCTACATATTCCTATAAATTATAGCCATGACCATCTATCAAACAAATTAATCATCACGCATAAAGAGACAACTTGCACAGGGCAGCGGAAGCCACATGACAGAAACTCCCAATCTCCAGCTGGCGCAATAAATCGAAATGTCCATATAAATTAAATTCAGCTTCCTTGGGCCTGCCTGCCTGCCTGCCTGACTGCGCGCTGGTTGATTTTCTGTACGCGCATTTGTTGGGAGATTTTTTTTTTCGTAGAACTTTATAAATTTAAAAATTATTTAAATGCAATTCAGTGTGCACGCGAAGGAAGGTAGATATTGAAGCTTCTGGTTATGTGGTTTTAAGACAAATTTGTTGTCTAATTCTAATTTAATTTGGATATAATCGAGATTTTATCTAAACATTTTAGTAAAAAGTGTTGCTGATGCATTATGGGATTTTATTTTATGTTTTTGTTAAGAAACCGTGAAAAGTTAAGGAAGAATCATGTTGATGAAAAACACGTGGTGAATTTACTACTAGAAGTTTGTTATTTTTCGAAAAGTCGTATAGACTACTTGAAGAACAGACCTGCCATTGGGCAGGCGTTTTGACCGGCTGTGCGGATAATCGTCCAAGTTGCAATCGCCCAAAACCAAAAAAATTAATAATCGCCCGAGGATATTGGGCAGTTATTCATAATTAAGGATCGCCCAATAATCGCCCAAAAATTATGAACGTTTACCCAAAAATTGAAATGAACAATCACCCAAATCAATTTTTTTTGGGGTTTTCGACTTTCTTTCTGCCAAATTCGGACCGGGGCTTTAGCAACAAACTATAATTTTGTAATAAGTTTTAAATATGTTAGTTCACAATGCGTAGGTAATGGAATATAAGGGGCATGTTGCCCATGCAACTTTGGAGTAGGGACGAGATTGGGTATATGCAAACAATTTTTGGGTATAAATAAAGTTTTCAAACAACCTAACTCGCGTCTACTCAAAATCTTACAGTATACCAAGCAGGGTGGTTGCACATATGCCATATATAGGGTCCGCCAAATAATTTTTTTTTTGAAACAGGGCACAAAACATCGAGTGTAGCTTCGGCTGTGTGGCACGTAGCGCCGTCCTATTGAAAGCAAATGTTGCCAATATCCTCCTCTTCAATATTTGTGGACAAAAATTCGTTCAACATGGGCCGATGGTCCTTGCTCATTTTCGAAGAAAAGTGGCCCAATTATGCCTCTGGACCAAAATCCGCACCAAACAGTGACTCGTTTTGGGTATATCGGCTTTGCAATGTATGCGTGCGGGTTTTCTGTGCCCCAAATGCGACAATTTTGCTTGTTTACATACCCGCCAAGATCAAAATGAGCTTCATCTGAAAAGATGATTTTTTTTGGCCAAATCGGCATCTTCTCTATGTCGCTATGTCGCAATATTTCCCAGCGTTGTTCAAGCGTATACACAACCATATTCCTTCAGCGGAAGGATAAAAATAATTATCTGTCAAATCAGACATGAGCTAAGTGTTACCATTCGCGAAATAAGCACTAGTTGAAAAAAAACTTTAGATTGCGGACCCTTTATGTAAATTTTGGTCAAATATTCATTTATTACATATTGGGTGATTTTTAAAAATTAACAATTGCCCAACGTTTTTTTTTTGCGATTATTTATTTTTTGGTTTTGGACGATTGTAACTTGGGGAATTATTCGCACAGCCTGTTTGTCCTCCTGCCCTCTATAGATTCGAAAATGCTCTAATTTTATTTTTAACGCAAAATACACCAAATGCCAAATTTACAATATGAAGTCTTATAAAGAGTGTTTTTTTAGAGGTTTGTGTTTCGAATAGAGATAAAACTGACATTTTTTGGTCAAATCTGGCAACTCTAATGTCATTTATGTTCAGCGGCGCTACATGCCACACAGCGCACGTCACAATCGATTTATTGAAGAAAACATTCGATGAGCGCATAATTTCGCGGTATGGACCTGTCAATTGGCCACCAAGATCGTGTGATTTGACACCATTGGATTATTTTCTTTGGGGATATGTAGAACGTTTTATGCTTTTAAAGAAAATAAATTTATTCGTCGCAATAAAATCGGAGGACAAACAAAGGGTATAGAAAAATATAGTTGGACCGAAAGCGAAGAAAATTGTTCAAACAGACTCGATAAAGGAAAATTATTTTTAAAAAATCGTTTAACCGTACTGCAATCGAATCAGTAAAAGTTTTCGCTTAAGATTTCTCCGCAAATTCTTACCAGATTGGAACAAGAGAGTCGGTTAAATAAACGCAAAAAAACAGCGGTTTCCTAGGTTAATTCTTCGTTGAATAAAGTGTCCTTTGCGGAGTTGATATTAACTCCGAGATAGGTAAACACCTCAACCACCACCACCAGTTTCTGCTTTCAACAGTTACGTTTTTTTTTAAGAGTACAAATGTTTTGAAAATCTGGAAACACTGAGTGTGTGTGTGTGTGACACCGGGGTCTTGAGGCGCCGCTGCAGACAAATTATAATTTTGCCAAAATCTCTTAACTGAAAAACGAATTCATATGGGATAACATCAGAGTGAAAATTTGAACTAGACCAGGTGAACTGTCAAACATCTACGTGGGCGCTTTGCAGCACGTGTGCTTACAAAACAACAACCAAACTCATTGAATCATTCGTAAAAGATTTCAAGCGATGGCTCCACCCTGTACGAGTATCTTAAGTTCCTCACATGATTTACGTAAGTAAAAGGAGATTTATTTGGGTGTTCTGGTCTAGAATTTAAAAAAAAATAAATTGGAAGACTACGTCATACGAAACTTTCTCGCTACATGATGAGCATTTTTAAATCGCCTCAAAAGGAATTCTAACTTTTGATCACATTAATTTAAACCACTTTTTAGGTTCGTTAGAGCCGTTTTTGAAAAAATCAATTTAACTTAAATTTAAGAAAATCGTTAGATGAAAAATAAAATTTTACAAAAATATTTCCAAAATCTAAGCATGCAAATTTGTTGAACTTTATAGTATACAAAAAGCATTAAATTCTTTTGGAGTTCCCTTTATTAGTTTTTGAGATATTGGCGATTTTATAAATTACCGTTAATCGAATTTTTTTCCAAAAACTGAGTATGCAGTTTGGCCCTATCCCAAGTATCCTTAGAACAAAAAAAGACCGAAGTGCTTGGATTAGTGATTTTCACGAAAAAAATTGTATGGCAGGTACCGTTATTTAAAACGATAAAGCAAAAAATAAAAAGATGCCCCGAGATGTAACCCCAAGAAACTTATATACGAACTTTGAAGCAAATTCGTGGAACCGTTTCCCCATACGGCGCCCGGACAGACAGACAGACCGACGGACGGCATTGGTGGACCTACTTTTTTGGACTTCTTTATAGTCGTAATATCATCCCTCATACTCTGTCTGAGTTCGAAATTTCCGCACGATCGCAAGATCTCTTTAGTATACTTATGCATACAAGAAAGTTACAAATTTGTTTAGACGATGAGGTTTTCTGAAAAATTTATTTTTCACCTCTTAATAAAATTTACACAAAACTTGTTTTCACGTGGACTTCGTGGATTTCGCCAAAACAAATTTTGTTCAAATCGATCTCGTCAATCGAAATGACGACAACTTAATCTTTACGATGTATAGGGTCCGCCAAATAACTTTTTTTTTTTAAACAGGGCGCAAAACATCGAGTGTAGCTTCGGCTGTGTGGCACGTAGCGCCGTCCTGTTGAAACTAAATGTTGCCAATATCCTCCTCTTCAATTTTTGTGAACAAAAATTCGTTCAACATGGCCCGATAACGATGGCCATTGACTGTAACGGCTATTCCTTGCTCATTTTTGAAGAAAAATGGCCCAATTATGCCTCTGGACCAAAATCCGCACCAAACAGTAACTTGTTTTGGGTATATCGGCTTTGCAATGTATGCGTGCGGGTTTTCTGTGCCCCAAATGCGACAATTTTGCTTGTTTACATACCCGCCAAGATCAAAATGAGGTTCATCTGAAAAAATTATTTTTATGGCAAAATCGGCATCTTCTCTAAGTCGATCGCAGGCCCACTTAGTGAAGCGAAAACGCATTGGATGGTCAGTTGATGGTCACTCCTGAACCAATTGGACTTTGTATGGCGTCATACCAAGGTCTTTATGCAAACTTCGTCTCAATGATGTCTCCGAAATCTTCAATTGTTGAGAACGACGGTGAATTGATGTTGATGGCGCTTCACGCACACTTTCTGCCACAGCAGCAATTTTCTCGGGTGTACGCACTGTTTTTGGCTTTTCACGTTTATCGATGAGGATGCCAGTTTCTTTCACTTTTTTCACAAGATAACGATCTCTTCTTCCAAAATCCGTACGCAATTTTCGCACACGTTCTGCAACATTACCATGATTTTCAAAGTAATGTCGCAATATTTCCTAGTCGTTCAGCGGAAGGATAAAACTAATTATCTGTCAAATCAGACATGAGCTAAGTGTTACCATTCGCGAAATAAGCACTAGTTGACAAAAAAAAAACGTTAAATGGCGGACCCTATATATAAATTCGGAATCGGACAAGTGTTTTTGTTAGTGTTAACAAAAAACTAATAAAAAAAAAAACAGATATTAGACATGTGTAAGGTTTTTTTTAGTTTTTTAACCTGAAAACAAACCTTAAATTTGGCCGTCTAGGAGATATTCTCTCCTTCAGAGGAAGTCAGGTTGTTATTTTCACAATCTTGCTTAAAGGTTTGAATCACAAGTTGACCAAGCAAATAAGTGTACCTTAAAATAATAACTCATAACATTTGGATTATATTGAAAAAGGAGAGTTTTCGAGATACATGGATCGCCAAGAAAAATTACTCAAATGCATCAGAAAAGCCTCAGAAAAGAGCATGTAGCTACATGCCTCCTCAACAAATTCAGCTAAAGTAATTATCATTCGTTAAAATGCACCAATAAATTTACATCAATCATTTGGGAGGTAGAGCTTGCAAACCATTTTGTCGAGCTAATCGCACAATCGCACAGTGACCACAATTAGAGAATCGCTCGTCTGACGTTTATTTTCAATTCAATAGATTAGTGTGACTCATTCCGGGTGATTCCACTGCCGGTCAATTCAGTGCCGCCAGGAATATAACCACGAAGAGGCTAATAAAAGAATAGGCAAATCATAAAGTTAAAGAATGCACCGCCGCCATTGCGAAATGTGATCACTGTTGGTAATTCTGACATTTAGGGTATTAATTCACGCATGTGCAGTGGAGTGCAGCCCCTGCGCGGGATCTTCCCTTCCGGGGTACCTACGCAGAAGAACAGCTGCAGTGATTCCCACATACAGCAGAGAATAAAGTTCAGGCATCTACGCACTTTCCTCCGGATGATGACGGTACGATGGTGGCTGGTATTGAAGCGTACTTATATTATACACAATTCTTTATTGAACCACTGAAGAAACGACTTTATAAAATGCGCTCGAGCGCTCGAGATCTCTTCCCTTTTTTCATGCCACAAACGGAGGTCACTGGAGCTTCCCGCTGCGAATTAATCGTTTCCAATCGAACGTTGCGGCCGCTGACCATATTTTACTGTCTGATTAATATTTCGAATCGATTTTTTGGTTTTGGCTATATGTGCAAGCAGCAGCAGCAGCAGCACTCTGCGCTATGTTTGTAGTTTGCTTGCTTGCAGCAGAGGGCCATCACCTTGCCTCTCCATTGTTGAGCTGTTTTACGCGTACTTTCCCACTGCCAGCCTCCTGCTATTGACCATATTTGTAGGAATCTATCTGCCGCAGATATTTCATTTCGCCTCGCTTTCGTGTATTTGGACAACGCCGCAGATTTCCTGGTAGAATGGTACATAGATTGAGGTGTTATTCGAAACATTGCATGTTCGCAACAGCACAGCATTCATCTCTTGCGGAAACTATTTAATAGACAGTAAATTAAAGCAACACTTCGAAGAGGTACATATACACGTCTTCGGCAGTGAGTTCGTTCCCACAATTAGATGGCAGACTACAATGGCGGTGTATAATAAACAGCCACCGGATAGTTGAGGAGACCAATTATCTTGTCCGCTTGGATTATCTGAGTGGAGGGATCAACAAAATTCGCCATACTCCCTTAGAAGAAGACGAGTTGTATTAGCATTCAAAAAGCGTGTTAAGGGGAAGAATGCATTTTGCAGGTGCAGCTCAACTCTGGCTCATTAAACAGCCAGACAATGCAGGCAAAAATGCAAAAATTATACAGCCCAGCCAATGAGAGACTTCACAAGGTAGAAGAAGCGGTCGTAATGAGTTAAAGCTGGCGTGAAGTGTTTCACGTAATACTGAAGGGAATTTCATGGAAAAATGAAAGACACGGGCAAGGTATGAAATTTAGTTAAGCAATGAATTGCCAATGAAAATGAGGAATGACTGAGTTGCAGGCTACATTGCTTATAATATATTAATTTAATCGTCATTGCTTTTTGTCTCTTGCTAATGGTTTGAAAAGCGTCATCTGCAATGATGAACTTCGACTGGCCAATATTTCTTTAAATATTGCAATCAAAAAATAAAGCTGAAACAGACAAAATAAAGGGTGAATTTTTAAGCGTATTTTTTTTAAAAATTCAATCAAATTTGCATCAAATATTCAAAATTTGTATTGTTATCGATAAATAGGCTCATTAAACATACTGTCATTGAAGCGAATCCCTAATTCTCTGCCATTATCCATGAATGGCACTTGCATCGCTGAAACCGAACGACTTTCCATTCTCGGTATGTGTGTTAATGACAACCTTCGTTGGAATGACCACATATTCGATGTCGCCAAGAACGCTGCGAAATGTCTAGGCTTCCTTAAGCGATGCAAGAAATATTTCACCCCTTTAAATTTATTAGGCGTTTATTCGCCTTACCCTTTACCCTTAAGCCTGTTTTCGGACGTACTGTGATATATAAAGATTCCTTTCTCAACCGTACAATACGAATGTGGAATGCTCTACCACGCTCTGTTTTTCTTGCACATTATAATTTACAAACATTTAAAACCAACGTGCATCGGTTTCTCCCTTTCTCTAATCCTTCATTTCCCTAATGCCCGCACTGTGTGACTTCATTATAAGGGTATCCAAAGTCCCTTTAGTGCGCGTACATTATAAAAAAAAAGACAACTTCATGTAAATGTTGTCCGCGGCTCCGTTTCAAATGGTCTATTCGGAAGGTCCAATTTTGCGTCGCATTTCGGCCTGTATTCCACGAATTACGCGTGTTAGGTTATTCTGAAAGGCTTCAATCGTGTTCGGCTTGTCCACATAAACTAACCACAAGAAATAATCAAGAGGCGTTAAATCCCATGATCTTGGCGGCCAACTCAAAGGGCCATTTCGAGAGATAAGGTGCCCACCAAATTCATCCTTCAACATTTCCATTATTTCACGAGCTGTGTGGCATGTGGCACCTTCTTGATGAAACCACATGTCAACCAAGTTCAACTAAACTCAGCCAATCGCGTATCATGGCTCGATATCGTTCGCCGTTGACGGTAACGTTCCTCCCACGGTCGTTTTTGAAAAAGAATGGACCGCTGATGCCACCAGCCCATAAACCATACCAAAATGTCGTTTTTACGGGATGCATCGGTAATTCTTGTATGGCATGTGGCTGTTCATCACCCCGATGCGACAGTTTTCCTTATTTACGTATCCGATGAGCCAGAAATGAGCCTCATCGCTGAACACAATTTTTCGATAAAACAGCGGATTTTCACATTTTTCACAGAGCACAAATTTTAATAATAAATTTCAATAATTTGCAATCGTTGCTCGTTTGTAAGTTTTTCCATGAACGTAAATGGCAGAGTATACTGCAAACTTTTCACTTTGACAGATGACGTGTCGTGATTACACAGGGCTGCCACCCTACTTCTATAGTCTGAAAACCCGGGGTATTACAAAGGCTTAAATGTATTTTTGGATTACTATGAGGTACTAATATATTTATGTGTATCAGCTCCAGCTTGATCCGGAAGGAAAGGATTTCCAGAGAAATGCAATATAATCGGATCGAACGAAATTGCAATTTTTAAAGATGGTTCGAAAACAGCGGAAGGAGAAGTTCTGGTATCTTCTAAGAAGACCCAAACCTGAGAGTGTCTATACTTCTCCCGGACACAAGTGGAGTCTTTAGGGCGGCAGATGAGATCGTTAGCCAGGCCGCTCTCAAGGCAATAGAATCAACCAACAGAAATTCTGTTACAGTCCAAAGTTGTCGAACCATGCTTAAAGCATTATGCAGTCAGAACACTGACGTATTAAGACAAATGAGCAGGCGGTTGAGCTTGCAAGAATAGGAGGGCTGCTCATTAATAGCGAGGTTGCGGACATCGAACTTCCCCTCTGCAAGATAAGCGGGGCACTATTGAAGAACAAATCGATAGGTCTGCCAATCTAAGTTGGTCAAGTCTTAAGGGAAACAGGGTACCTACCTAAGGCCACTTTTCGTAGTAAAAGTTGTATGGAGTTAATATAATAAAGCAGGAATAAGCTTCCTCCGTCTTCCGTTCTGCCTTCGTCTCCTGCAAAAACACGCAAAGAGGCTCGGATTATCGGATACGGATTCTGGGGAGATCTGCAGGCGGCTGAGGACATAATCTACACACGTACCTAGTTAATGCGAGGCAATAGCCGGTGGTCGCAGACATTTTTTAGGAAAACCTTAGAAAAAATTAATGGGGAAGGGTCTTCTAGGTTTTTCCAAAGAAATTGGTTGCTTTACCCGGGAAAATACTTAGATTTCAATGATCGCCAGGGGCGTAGTGCCTAGTTTTCTGGGATGATTTTGTTTTTACCACACCTCTGTTTAACCCAATCAAGCCCTAGCCAGTTGCAAGCGCGTAAAAAGACCTGGGCCAAGCAAAAGATTGTTAGTCATTATGCATTGAATTCTACAGCCCTTTTTTAAAATATACTGCGCTTAATCATCCGAAGGGTGGCAACACTGTAAACAACTTCGTTGGCAGTTGGCTGAGCATCAGGTAATGCCGTTTACGTCCACTAAGCTTATAACAACGTAAATCAAAGGAGATCATGGACGTAATTGGGTGACCGTTGTTGGTTGTGTACTGAATAAAATTTCAAGCAAAGCAACCTTCTCCAAGACATTCATCTCGGACCTATTTTCTTTATCCTTACACTTAATAATATAAACATGGTCTTAAAGGATTTATCTGCCTTCGTTGATGATATGAAATCTTCTAAAACAGCCCTCCGATAACCTTTGCCAGCAAAATGATCTTAAAATATTCTCAATCTCGAGGAGAAATAACTTTCTGGACCTTAGTGTCAGCAAATCCCAGTCAATTACGTGCTCCCATACGCGGCTCTTTCAAATCTCGAGAACATACCTCATTCAATGTTCTAGATTTGGGTGTCTTATGCGACAGTGAACTAAATTTTCATATGTATCTTAATTAACCGTGCGAACTCCAATCTTGGTTCGTTGCAGTCGCTGCCTGTTTCCATATCTTTTTTAACTTTAGCTTTAACCTTAGTAGCAACAATTAAGAAACTCGGAAGAACTTGAAATCTCATCAAACTTCAAAAACTCAACGCTATTACTACCTATTATCTTAAATGTACCCCAAAATATAATTCTGCTACGATTGTGTGCAGCTTTTTTTCCAAAAAAATGTATATCACATGCTAAACCGTCACCCGTTTTGATACCGTCTAAATACGTCTGGCTTGTCTTGCCTCCGGCCGGTCCACTTACACTTTACAATATGGTTCTATCTAAAGATCTATCTAAGGATAGTAATAAAGCAAATACCCCTCTCCTCCCTATCCTACTTCCAATAGCCATGTAAAACGTTACACCCCAAAACGCCTCCACCACCCTCCAAGAACTCCCAATTACATAAACAAAAATTTTTGTTCTTGCGACACTGCATCGCTTTGTTCTTGACAATGACCCTTCCATCTGCTTGTCCGTTTACTGCCAGAATGTAAGAGGGCTGCGCACCAAAACCTCTGAATCCCTACGAGCACTAATGCACTAAACAAGTATTCGGAATAATGAGCTTTTTAGCTCACCCGAGATTAAATCTGCTCGCGGATTTTTATAAGCAATTCATAATGGCTACGATTCTGTTTTTAAAACATCACCCACCGCAAAATTCGGATTCACATGTATTAAGGTAACCCCCTCCATGCGTAACCTATACCCACTTTGCTGTTACATTCGCCCCTTCCACCCAATTAGAGGTTACTAACTTGCTGTAGATGCCATCGGCTCTATTCCCGATCTTCTGAACTCCGAGGATGATCCTATCTTTTAAGGATCTGCAACTCTTCAAAGAGTTGAAGATGAATCTCACTTCATAACAATTCTCACCTGTGATCTGTATTTCCGACTCTTGTCTTTTCCAAATGAATGGCATCAGGAACAACCTTGACAATTCGACCTTATATTTTCATTAGATCCAACCAATTGCTCTGTCACAGCCAGCAATCACCTTCTAGGGGAGTATCAAACTTGGAAATCACGGATTCCGATAATTTTTATATATGTTGTAGGGCAGCTTCCCCTGACTAACAGGGTTAAAGGTTAAGACGTAAACATAAATGAATTTTACTATGTACTTGTAACAGAAGCGGCGTAGATCAGTGGAAGAGTGCCCAACCAACTCGGTTACTAAAAATTACAACTAGAGAAAAAATAAATAAAAAAAAGCGCCCAAGGCGCTATTCAGTTCAGTTCAGTTTTAAAGCTTTTTATTGAGTAATTCATTGATTCTTACATGCTAGACAATAATGCTTAAAACTAGCTTAACTAACTTAACTATGTTATTTAAATTTTAACTTACTGGCCCTATGCGGTCTAAGATAAACGTGATTAATGACAATTGCCTTTCAACTTAAACTAACTTACATTTAGTATTTAAAATTAAATAAAAATAACTCTTACAACTAAACTAAGAACATTTATTTTTAAAAACTTAGTAACCGAGTTGGTTGGGCACTCTTCCACTGATATACGCCGCTTCTGTTACAAGTACTTACTACCAAAACTTTAAAGCGATTTTTCTCGAAAGGGGGGAGAAGTGCGTCTTATTCCTATACCCTGTTCGTCAGGGGAAGCTGCCCTACAACATATATAATAATTATTAGAATCCGTAATTCCCCTTGTTAAACCGATTTTACCCTCTGCGTCCCGCTTAACCCTCTACTGCATGAAACTTCCCGAATAGAAAAAAAAATTAATAATCGATTGTTTTAGATTTATTCTGTTATTCTCAAACAATTTTTATTGAAAAAACTTAAAAAAATTATTTTGTTTAAAAAATAAAAAACTAAGCCTAAGGCTTCGTATGCATTAAGGGTTACATTGATCAACTGAAAATGGGTATATTAAGACTTCATTAGTATCATTTTTTGGCACCTTCGATGATTGAAAACATGCATCATATTACATAACATTAAATAAAAAACAAAAACGCAATATCTAGTTCATTTTATAATTATAAAGCTATTCGAAAGCATAATAAATTAAAAAAAGTAGGTACACAAAAACAACTCAATTCAAGTAAATATCACATAAAAAATATTAAAAACAAAAACAACATAATATCACACAAAAAATAAAAAATTGCAAAAAAAGAAAGACACTTTTTCTATTTTAGATGGAACTGAGTAAAACAGTTTCTTTTTTCGTTGTAACATAAATATAAAGGGTGATTTTTTAAGAGGTTTAGAACTTTTTTTAAAAAAAAACACAAAAAATTCGAAAAAATGAATGAAATATTTATTTGAATCGATAGTTTGAACCTTGCAATTTAATGTTTAAAGATAATTTCATGCAAATGTTGACCGCGGCTGCGTCTCAGGTAGCCCATCCGCTGAGTCCAATTTTGGCATACTCTTTCACACATATCGGCCGGTATCTCACGAATGAATGCATGGATGTTGGCTTCCAGTGCGTCAATCGAAGCGGGCTTGTCCCTATACACATTAGCCTTGGCATACCCCCACAAAAAATAATCTAATGGTGTCAAATCGCACGATCTAGGCGGCCAATTGACCGGCCCGAAACGTGAAATTAACTGTTCACCAAACTCGCCTCGCAATTGCGCCATTGTTTCGCGTGCTGTGTGGCATGTGGCACCGTCTTGTTGAAACCACATATCATGCAAGTCAAGAACTTCCATTTCGGGCAAAAAAAAGTTTGTTATCATCGCTCGGTAGCGTTCACCATTGACAGTAACGCTGCGATTCGCATCATCTTTGAAGAAATATGGCCCAATAATGCCGCCGGCCCATAAACCGCACCAAACAGTGGCTTTTTCGGGATGCGGTTGCAATGCTTCTAGCTGATCTTCACTCCAAATGCGGCAATTTTGCTTATTTACGTACCCATTCAACCAAAAATGAGCCTCATCGCTGAACACAATTTTTCGATAAAAAAGCGGATCCTCGGCCAGCTTTCCAAGAGCCCATTCACCAAAAATTCGGCGTTGTGGTAGGTCGGCTGGCTTTAGTTCTTGCACCAGCTGTATCTTAAAAGGCTTTACGCCCAAATCCTTCCGCAAAATTTTCCACGTAGTGCTGTAACAAAGGCCTAACTGCTGGGAACGGCGCCGAATCGACATTTCGCGGTCTTCTGTCACACTAGCTGATACGGCCGCAATATTTTCTTCAATACGCACAGTACGTAAACGTGTTGGTGGTTTAATGTCCAATAAAGTAAATTTGGTGCGAAATTTGGTCACAATCTTCCGAATAGACTGCTCAGAAGGTCGAGAATGCCGATCATAAAATGGAAGCAGCGCGCGATGAACATTTCGAACCGAGCACGAATTTTGATAGTAAAATTCAATAATTTGCAAGCGTTGTTCATTTGTAAGACGATCCATGGTTAAATTGCAAACCAAACTGAAGCTGTTTGACAGTGACACAAGGTACTAAACACACGTCAGCTGTCAAAACCAGTGTTGCCAAAACCAAACCAGCTAAAAAATCACCCTTTACTTCACATTTCTCACAGAAAGTATATGATCGAAATGGACAATTATTTTAGCATATTTGCCGATTCTTCTGCCATTTGGGAAAATGGCCCAAATTATCCCTTCTTACGGATTGCAGGGGAAGATTTTGATGTCTTGCGGGACGCTTTCGTTTTGGCGTACTAATCGATTCCGTATACGTTCCTCGATCGGATCTACTGCAGACTGATGTTGTTGTTCCTGTAATAGATCCAGTAGGTGGCCGTCCACGTTTTCTAGGTGCTTTGTCTGTTTTGCGTAAATGCTCAGATATTGCCAATTTGAAGTCATAGAGAGGCATATGGAAATCGTTCTCGCGGCGCCAAAGAATCCAAGCGTTTATTACACACAAATCTATCATATGGAAAAATATCCTTTTGTACCATTTTTTAGATCTCAAATATTTTATGGTTTACATTCCGTACTACTATGGATGTTAGACTTGTTACGACGTTTCCGCTTACACCTAAGTCCGGCGCATCTTCAGGAAATGTATTGCTCTGTTCTCCAGCAAGTATATCGAAGTCGTAACTGAATCCAGATACCCCACTGAGAACTTGGTTTTTGTAACCCCACTTATGAGGCTTGGCTGGATTGTATTGCTTAAGTTCGTGGCGGCACTTAGTGGGTATTATTTGTTCATCCACGGCTAGGAACTCCTCCTTTGGAATGAGCAGCATCCGTTCCCTTAATTTGTCTTACCTTAAAAAGTTTGTCATATCCCTCTGTCCCAAATGGCTTAAAATCGTTATTGTTGTTGAGATGAAGGAATCTTTTAATGGTTTCCCATCTATTGCATGTCATCGTCTCGAAAACATTCCGCTGACCAACAGCCTTGCCCCAGTGATGCCTCGATGAAGGTAGCTGGACACATGACATATAAATTACAATCCCGATAAATTGCTCCATTTTGATTTTTTTTAATATTTACAGGCTTATTTATGTCATCTTGAAGTGCTTTAATATTTGATTGCTCTACAATAAATGTAATCACATCATCAGTAAAGAAGAACGAAAAAAAATCTGCTGGTGTCTTCAAGGCTTTTACAGTTTCCGGCAATTCAGTAACTCCCATAAATCTGAAGTTGTGTTCGTCGAATGGGGCCAAGTGTCCTTTTTTCCAAAAAACTTTAGTTTTCTTCATACTTGTTTTCTTTACTTTTTTTTGCTTTGATGTTGATGCAACGGCGGCTTCATTGTCGAGTTCAGACTCTGTGTCGGTTTCATCTTACAGTATCACCATTTACAGTATTTAGTTGGTCTTCAAATTCCATATCAGAATCTGGTGCTAGATCGTCATCACTTATTGTTCCATCCCCAGGTATGCAATTTACATGCAAAGATTTACAATAGAATTGAAGAGGATCCATTGCTGAAGCAGACCAAAAAATATTGAACACGACACCAAAAGGATAGAAATTAATAGAAAGAAATAGCCACCAATGCATACGAAGCCATATATGGCGTTATTAATAAAAACGCTCACAAATCTATACTAATATATTTTTTTCTTTCAAAATGCATTAGTAACAATCAGAACTCAACACTTTTCACAAAATGTATTTCTTTATTCAATTTACTTACCAATTAATCACTCTAACTAGCACTTAAAATAATAATTATTCCTGCACTCTATTGCAAGCACTCGATCGGTAGACTGAATTGCAAACACGAATAGTCCTGTCGTCGTTGTTTGGCAGATACCTAGAATATTTATCGTTGTGTGTGATAGATAGGTTACGCTAACAAATCGCGTTGCAACTTGTTCATTTCGAATTACAGGGGAAGTAAAGATACGCCACGAAGATGCAAAGCCATAAATGGCGGTAGAGGGTTAATTGCGTTTCTCGATTAAATGCATTGATATTTTCTTGCACCTATGAAAAGACCATACAAATCCTCGCGGATAATGAGCCTTCGGGCTTCTACCAATTATCACAAAATCTATGGGTTTATGCTTTATTAAGCGGATTTGACTATAGAACTGAATAATGTGACTTAGATTTATATCGGAGATTTACATTTACATTATCTACATTTATTTATCCATTTATACAATCCAAATTGAAATATCTATGACTTGTTGTAGGTAGGTAGGTGGGTGCCTCACCATCCTGCAAATAAAGAAGGCGCGCGTTAGTCACACACAAACTAGTTCAATGTAAAATGGCTTGTTGTCTCTTATAATCTTTTAAAACGGTTTATCTTATGTTCGAATGCCACAAGAAACGCATGATTTGTAAATTTGAAATTGCGTTACATATAAAAGAATTGACCTGCGAACATGGTTTTTTTTATACAGTTTCGAGTTTCGACTGATTTGCGTTCATTGTTGGATTGTAATCCAAACCCATATCCAATGTTTAAACTGCTGCACATACTCGTAAATCAAAAACGAGTTCCCTTTGCAGGGTCAGCATCTTTCGGGTATATGAATCTTCAACTCTAAGGCCATTTTTAATAATTAACATCATTAGCTAATATAGAACGCTACCAGACTTTCTCCTTTTACAGAAACAAAATGACGTTAATTAATAAATTATATGTTTGTTAATTGAGCCAATCCCCCAGCTACCATTGTACGAAAATCTAACCACATCCCAGAAAACCCTCTTCGACCAATCTAAACAAAATGTTGCCACAAACACTTCTTTTGCATACCCAGTGCGAACAGCCCCTTTTTTTTTTGAATAATACTCCATCCGAAGCAAGAAGCTTCCACCCAGGTGGAATAACAACATCTGCTTTAGCCTGTCGTTTGTCAGTCGTTCGATATGTTCTTGTTCGTTTGCTGCTGCTGTGGCCGACGACGACCATATACTAACCCACTCCAGCACGTCACACATCTTCATATTTTATTACCCGCTTCGACTCGAAGAACCACCCGACGGCCGATGGATGGATACTTTTGTGACCACCACCAAGGAATTTGTTGCTGAAACATGTTACTCGTTACACTTCACTGCCAGCTAGCCATCACACCATTGCTGTGCAAAAACGAATCCTTTGCCACAAGAGGTGGCACGGAAGAAATTGTGCAAATTACTCTCCGAGATACGGAGGCAAACGGCAAACGGCAAACAAAAAAAAAAAACAAAAGGAAAAGAAAAGAAAAAAAAATATGGGCGGTGGCAAAATAGTGATAATTATCTTTTTGTTTAGCCTCTCTGCCGTATGCTGCACGTAATTTTATACCCAACTAGCAGAACGACAATTGGCGGAGGCCAGAACCCGTCGCACCACCAACCAACTATCAGGTTGTCCTTACATGTGTACGACGCGCAATCAAACGGTTGTAATCAACTACTGGAAGTAATTCCTCCGCAACAGTGCTGTAGTAGCAGTATTCTTCTATCCTCTTGGCCATCGTCATCCATCGGCGGCAGCCAACCAGTGATGGTCTCTTCAGATGACCATGACGATGACTGACCGGACCATGTGAAGTGCAGAAGCTGACGATGAAGACGAATACGAATACGAATACGAAAACGAAGAGTCTTTCTCTGTCTGTTGCCTGTTGCATGTGCCAATGTGTGTGCGCGCGCACGCAATTTTACATTTCTCCTCCATTGTCATCGTGGTCGTTCATCAAGGATCGTCGTTATTCCTCATGGTCGTCGTCGTCATCGTCGTGGTCATCGTCGTTGTCGGGCGTCCCCGTCACCAGGGTCGGCAGGGACCTGTGTAAGTTGGAATGTGTACATGTGTCCCAACATGAGAGCGAGAGAAGCCAACTGGCTAAGTGCTGGCGATCCACCTTAATCATTCATATAATTTTGATCGGTCCTCATCTTCCTGTTGTTGTTGTTGTTGTCATTTGCCTGTTGGCCTCTTTTTCGCTTGGCTTGTGGGTTTTGAGAAATTGGTGTCAGACCACTGTTGTGACAACCATTTTGCAGGAACACGCTGAGGTCTGCATACACACTGGATGTGGGATGAGCTGGGGAACGGGTTGCGGGCCAAACGAAACCAGCAGCTGAGAGACGGACACCAGCAACTTGAGGTTGTCGCTGAACATGCATCATCATCGTCATCATCGTCGTCATCGTCGTCAACGTGGTAGATTGCAAAAAGGCAAAACATAAAACAAAACCAAGCAAAACCTTTCTTCCTTCTTTTTCGTGGTTATGCTTTTATTGTAGCTGCGCCTCATCAAAGCCCGGTCGTGTTCTTGTACAAATGATGTCACTGTGATGTGCTTTCGGCTTCTGGTGGCTTAGTTTTGTTGTAGGTCTTTTCTTTACTTTCCATTGTTTTGTGTGTTTTAAGTTTTAGTTTCTCATTTGTCCCTAACATGCTTTAGTGTGCGGAGTGCGGCTGTCCTCTGCCTCTAGTTAGGTGTATGGGGGAACCTTTCCTCTTGGCAGCCTCTTCGCCTTCCTCCCTGTCAGGATTAGTTTATTTTTGCATATTTCAGTGCATGATGGGATGTGACAATCAGTCTTCTTGTGTTTTCGTTTAGCTCGCTAGCTAGATGGTGGATGTGTGCTGTTATTTTTCTTCTTTCAGCTATTGAGGGGTTCCCTTTTCGATGCATGTGCATTTTGGTGGAACGACATTTCACACTATTTAGTTTCAAAAGGACGACATAGGCCGGGGGAGATATTCGATGGTGGTGTTTCTTGCAACACGAAAGCTACCGAAACAAGTTATCAAATTTCAATATTGTCTTAGAACGAAAATAAAAAATTAACCCAGAACCATTTCAATGAAGAGTTTGTCTGCGAGTCAAGGTAGCGTCGTTTTTAATGAATATTTTGTTTTTTATTTTTTTATACCATACTTGATTTGAGGTATTTCAATTTTGTCAAGAGATTAAATTGGTTGAGGATTTTAGAAAGTCGGTTGCTATGACATTCTTGGAATGAGGGTTTGCTCTTTGTTTTGATGTTTCAACTATTATAGGAACTGATTTCTGATTTCAAGTACGGACCCATCGTCGACAATTGGTATGGGCTTGGGCTTAAAACATACTAGCTGCAGTTGGTAGGGTTCTTCCTTGGACATGACAATACCAACTGAGCGAGCTTCAATTTTGGCAAGTGTGACAGGGCTTCATCGCAGCTACTGTCAATGTGTCACATACTTTTTATACGCTGTCAAAATATTGTGACCCGGATGTGAGCGCTGAAGGAACAAGTGCGGTCTACATTTTCGATCACATAAAGTAGTCTGTCGTTTTTGTTCTAATAAAGGGTGTTTTTTTTTTAGGGGTATAGAACTTTAAGTTGGCAACACAATTTTAAATGGCGGCCATTTTGTCAGCTGCCAAGTGATTTACTTTTAGTTTGGTTTGGCATTTCAACATGAATAGACTGACGCCTCAACAACGCCGTTGATCCCAATTTTCATAGCCGAATTTTGTTTAGCGATGAAGTTAACTTTTGGTTGAATGGATATGTCAATTAACATAACTGACGTATTTAGATTACTGCGGTTTCAACAAGATGGCGCAACATGTCATACAGCTCGTGCCACAATTGATTTATTGAAGTAAACGTTTGGTAACTGCGCATAGTTACGGACCCGTGAATTGGCTTTTGATTGACCACTTGGAGAACAACATTCGCTGCGTTATTCCCGATATACGGTCACAAATGTTGGAAAAAGTAATTCAAAATTGGGCCTCCAGGTTAGACTACGTCCGAGCCAGACGTGGTGGGCCTATGGCAGAAATCATATTTAAATTAAAATGCCAGAAGTTTATATTTCGAATAAAGTAAATTTCATGTGAATTTAAAAAAATCATCTTTGTTTTATTCCATTTCAAAGTTTTATGCCTCTAAAAAAAAACACATCATCAAGTGCTACATGAAAGTTTGGACCTGGCTTACTGTGGCTCCATAGTCATCAAACAATAATTGATGTACTTTAGGGTGTTTCGGTGGATTTGGGGCCTTCCCTAGCATATCTGGTTCTGCTCTAGATAAATTTTCCACCGCTTGATATTTTTTGCATGCTGGCAACCATTTCTCGTATATAAAGAAGTGGACTTTGCTACAAGTCGCACTTGCAAACTGTCGTTTTAGCCCTGTCTAATGGATATAACATCTGTGATACAATAATACAAAAATGTTGGCTGCGTAAAAATGTTAAAATCAACTTTTTCGAGTTAAAGAATTGCTTTGACCAGGTTCTAAACCAGAGGATCCTGCTATAATTCCTTTTTTACGGATGGTTCTAGAATAAGTCAGGTAACTTTCGCCTATTTTCCTTATTTCCAGGCACACTATATGAATCGTTCTTCCAAGCGGAGTTCTATGCTATTTTTATAGATATGCATTAGGAGTCGAGAAATATGTGTCTGATAGTCAGAGCTAAGCTGCACTTACGGCCTCAATTGAACCTTTAACTACTTCTAAGTTATTGCTACAAAGAACTCTATGAATCCGGTAAAATACTAAACTTCCAGTATTACTGAAATTAAGGGAATTTAGAGAAGTTTCTCAAGAACCTGAACCCGTTTTGGGTCTGCCGGCATCCCTAGAGTAACGATTCTTTGGGTTGCAGGCAGACCAAACCTGAAGGGGCTCTGCTTGGTTTCACTGTTAGATTTGGAGTAGGCGCGAGGATGGATATATGAAAAGATTTATTGGTTATATACAAAGTTTGCATATACCCAACCTCAAACTTTGTTTATACCCAACCGCGCACCTAATCAAAATCAAACAGTGAAATTTTAGAAAAGAAATTAAGCCCGGCGGGCCCTATTTTGCAGTAGTGATTGAAATAAGACCACATAACTCCACTTAAAAATGGAGCCAAAACCTTGCTTGACTGGCTATACATTCTTTTTGCGTGCTCTTCATTGAAAATTCTCTAAGCTTATTAAAAAAATATTTGTTTAGTTATACTCCCAAAATCGAAAGAAAGTTGGGACTTATGTCCCTGCGCCTTTTAACTTTGGATAACTTCTGTGGTTGATTTGTCCGTGACATCATCTTGACAAAACGGTAATTATCTTCCTTTCCTTCCTTCCTTAATGCAAAAGATGAAGATGATGTTGCATTCTCTAATTAGTTATTAGGGCGCCTCTCAAAAAAATCGAGTTAAGAATGAAGAGCCACCTGTACTCGTTGTCTGTACAAAACTTAAAAGGTAACTAGTCCGGTCTAAAGCCTTGGGGCTTTTCTTTTTTATATTTTACCGCTTTCCCAGCTCCTTCGGCTATAATATTGGTTATTGCTTTATAGTTTGTGGTTGTGGTCAAGTGCCTTGGATCACTAAACGAGGTATCCCAGGTCCAAATCCGCCTCGTACCACTTGAAAGTTTTTATTCGCTGCCCCACCTCTTGCGAAATTCTGACAAACATTCAAAAGTAAGAACTGTCATATAAGGGGTTCTCTAAAATAAATTGCCATTCGAGATCTACAATAAACTGGGACCTACAGTTTATGTATTTCAAAAATATATTTTTTTACCCAAAAGCGTTGGAGAAGCTAGGCCTAAGGTTCTGTATAGACCGTTAACACCTAATATTTATTTGGTTTACTTCATTATAGTTAGGACTATTCATTTAAAATTCATCAATGTCCGTTCTTCCGTCACTGCTTAAGAGGTTTTGAAATTTAAAGAAGTCCAAAATTTGGAGCACCTACTTTCTCTCCACTCAAATTCAAACTTATATTAGAAAAAGCTCAAGTTGAGTATTTAATGATTGCGTTATTGCGTCCCCTCCCCGAATATACCATCTCCCAGGTCAGCCTATATCCCTTGTACAATGTCTTCGCGATCTTGGTATACTGTACAACAGGGAGCTCAATTTCCGTTCGCACATTGATGAGATAGTTCTTATCACTTGGTTTTGTTAAACGGTGGTCCAAAGAATTCTCCAACCCTTATGTGACAAGATCCCTTTACATTTCCTTTGTTCGCCCCCTTCTCGAATACGCCAGTCAAGCGTGTCAAGTGTTCAACGTCGTTTTCTTCGATTCGCTTTTCGAGGTTTACCCTGGAACGACCCTATTATCTTGCCTCCCTATCAAGACCGCCTTAAACTTATAAACTTAAATACCCTTGAAGAACGCATGGACGTAGCAGACATTCTCTTCATTCATAGACTCCTCTCAGGTTCTATCGAGCTCGCGTCTATTTACAAATCTATTTTCTTCAACACTAATCCCCGTAATTTACGTTGTCCTCCTCTTTTTTACTTACCAACCCACCGGACCTCTTATGGTTCCAACGAACCAACGCAGCATACGGGAGTGCTGCGAAAGGTAAACGCAAAATTTACGGTTTTTGATTTTAACCTCAGCACTGCCTGTCTCAAATTCGATCTCCTTCCCAATTCCTTCCATTATACATTTTAGTTTTTATGTTAGTATAAACTAACTATAGCTTGTAATAGGCATTCGCCCCCACCAAAATTAAAATTAGAAACTGACTCCCTCAACAAGTTCTTCACTTACTTTTTGTGAGGGTTCATTACCAAAAGTAACTATTTTTGAAAATCCATTGGAAAACTAATATAAAGGTGAGAACGTAATATTTGTATCGTGTCAAAAGTTTTTATCTTTATTATTGATAAATAAAGTGCACGACTGGCGTCATACGAAACTTTTTCCATACATGAGATGGGTTTTTGAGTCGCAAAATTAATCGAAAATTAATGGTGAGAAATTTATTTAAATCCCTTTTTAGGTTTTAAAAAATTTGATTTTCTCAAAAACGGCACCTACGATTTTGATGTAATTTCGCACATTGGACACTTTTAACATAATTGTTCGAAATACAAAAAATTATGAAAATCGTTAGAGCCGTTTTTGGGAAAACGAATTTAATTTAAATTTAAGAAAATCGTTAAAAAAATTATTGAAAAAATATATGTACGCTGATTTGTTTGAGTTTATAGTATAAAAAAAACTGTAAAGATTTTTGAAGTTACCTTTATTAGTTTTCGAGATATTGCCCGCTTATAAATTACCGTTAGCCGATTTTGTTTCCAAAAACTGAGTATGCAGAATTTTTGACCCCATCCTTACCATCCTTAGTACAAAAAAAGACCGAAATCCTTCGAACCACTTTCGAGAAAAATAGTGATAAGTGATTTTCACAAAAAAAATTTGTATGGCAGGTACCGTTATTTGAAAAGATAAAGCAAAAAATGAAAAGATGCCCCAAGATGTAACTCCAAGAACCTTATATACGAACTTTGAAGCAAATCCATCCAACCGTTTCGCCATACGGCGGCCGGACAGACAGACCGATGGACGGCATTGGCCGACCCACTTTTTTGGACTTCTCTATAGTCGTAATTTCATCCGTCATACTCAGTTTGAGTTCGAAATTTCCGCACGATCGCAATAACTTTCTCTTTAGTATACTAATGTATGGGTGTGGGTAGGGTAATGTGTGGGTGCAGTGGCTTAGTGGTTAAGTGTGTTGGGCCACTAAGCGAGAGGGCTCTGGTTCAAATCCGAACCTGTACCACCTGAACGTTTTTATTCGCTGCCCCACCTCTTGCGAACGCCTGACAAACATCCAAGAGTAAGAAATGTCATGAGAAGCTTCTCAAAAATAAATTGCCGTTCGGAACCGGCATTAAACTGTAGGTCCCTCCATTCGTGTCAAAAATATAACTTCGCACACACAATGGTTGGAGAAGCCAGGCTTTAGAAAGTTACAAATTGAAATCAGAAGTAAAGGGCTTGCCACGCCCACATTTCGAAGGCGTATTTCACTAACAAGTGACGATTTCAGTAATTGTAGTTAAAAAATCTGCTAAGCGTAGAAAGGTAAATGTGCAAAGGCCTGATATCTATATCTTTTCTATGACATGTCCTCTTGTGGGCTTATTCCAACGACGTCCGAATTAGAGGGGTTTAACTGTTTGCTAAATTCAAGGAAAAATATCATTATGTTTCCTTAAATGTTGTTTGATTTTGTCGGTGGTATAAAAACGAATACACTTTAACTCGACAGAAGAAAATGAATTCCATTAAAAAGAAGTAAGGATAATTCCTCCATAATTGTGTTACGTACTTCAATCTTCTAAACCACAATAACCACTTGCTTTGTGTTGGCCTCGAACATTTTTTTTTTTATTTCTTTCCTTTATGGGACATTTGATTCTTAACACCTTCCTTTTTTGACGTATATGTAGGTAGATTGAAAAAAATATTAAATACGTTCATCTCTCGCTCTGCCTTAACCTGTCTCTCCAAAAATTCTTCTTATATTTCACTTAAAATGGTAAAAAAAAAAAAACTAAGACCCAAAAACATTCAACAAGAACAAAAAAAAAAAAAAAACATTTTCTGAATTCTTCGACAGCCATTCTCATCAGGAAGACATTTGCGTGTTATATGTTCATGTTGCCGCCATTTTAAATTTACCCACAAAGCAGCCATATTTACATACATTGCTGTTGTCCCTTGGGGGTTATTTTGATCCCTAAAGGTGTGGATGGCATCTACTGGTATTGGCAAGGAAACCCTTTGATGCATGAAAACCAAACCAAATTCGAACCGACGACGACAACGACGACGACGACAAAGAAGGTATGGAGCAATGCAAAGGGACACCATGCAGGGATGATATCCTTTCCCCAAAAATTAAGAGTGTAAAACAAGCGAGAACACGTTTTCAATTACATAAACGCAGTGCCGACGGTTAAGTGTCAGACTCATGCTGGGATGCCATGTGATATCAGTTTTTGGGCTTGAAAGTGACTTCAATCTATCGTCCATTTTAAATTCTCCCTCTCTCTCTCTCTCTCTCTTAATTTGATGTACGATTTGGGGTTGCATCAAGACTTCACTTTATTCCTGCCACTGGTGAATTGGCAGTTGCATTTGCCCCCTTGAAACGGGGCGGAGCATGCGACGAAGAGGTGCACTGGACAAACAGCATACTTGCGCATGAATGCATCTCGATTGTGTTATTCATGTACTGCACAGGCAATGCAGCTAGTGCACCACCATCAAATCAACTGGGACAAAATTCAACAAAAAACGATGAAAGCAGAAGCGCACACAGAGAGATAGAGAGAGCGAAAAATATAAAAGATGCGCATAAAAACCAGAAAAACGACAGCAGTCCTGATAATCATGTGGTTACCATGTCGAACGTTGATGAATCCAACCGAGATACGCCAGAGGTATGCCGCGCAATGAAAAAGAGATGTACAAGCATTACGCGCAACTTTTGTCGGGATCGGCGACATTCAGATTTTATGCAAACACAATTTGCACAAGTCATCGCTACTAACCAACACACCAGCATCGAGAGCCTTCGATGGCGGATGGACGGACCAATCCACCGTGAGATGTCGTGTTTTGTCAAATGATCGGCACAATGATGAACAGAGTTTTCTCTTACTTTTTAGAAGCTGGGTGTTGTGTCATGGGAACATCTTTTGACTGGTGTTTTTGATTCGCATAATCCGTTATGAGAAAGCACATTCAAAGGAAGTTGTATTCGATTAAGAAGATGATGGAGATACATGAGTAAATGCAACATATTTTAATATTGCATTGTGACATCGAATAACACTATTTGATGAACTCTCATATTTCATCACCTCCAACTTGCCCTTATCGGCAAGTAGGTGCCAGCAAAGTATGGCTTCTGGGACGGCAAATCGTCAAAGGACCGACTTTTCACACCAAGGCCAACGCATATTCATCGTAATGAGGTCTTGATAAAACGATATATTTCTACTACTAAAAGTGCTTTGTTTTTGTGTTAAATGGGGAACACAAAAGTTCGGATTAAAAAGGACTCTAAATCGTCCGAAAAAGAGATTTGATAGTTAACTAATAGAGTGAAATAATTCGTGTTCAAAGGAAATGCCCATCGAAAACACAAAAACAGAACAAAAAGCTTCAGTTCGCTTGGGACGAACAGTATGATACCAAATTCATATCCCTATAAGTCCCTAAGCAAAAACGTTAAGAACATAATGTATAGCATTTCATTTCATTCTATGAAATTCATAAACAAAAAAAAAATTTGGAAAAAAATCTCCCGAAAAGTAGGCGTGGCAAAAAAACTTTATATGGCAAACTTGTGAAGGAGTTCAGATTCTACATATTTTGTTAAGGTTCTAACCCTTCATTGCTTTACCTTCATTTTCATTCTAGACTATGGGCGGTGCAGTATAGATATTTAAACTGCGTCATACGAAACTTTCTCGGTATATGAGATGCGTTTTTGAATCGAAAATGAATGGTGACAAATTTATTTAAGCCACTTTTTAGGTTTTGAAAAATTTGATTTTTTCAAAAACGGCACCTACGATTTTGATATAATTTGGCACATTAAACACATCTAATATAATTGTTCAAAATACAAAAAATTATCAAAATCGTTAGAGCCGTTTTTAAGAAAGCGAATTTATTTAAATTTTTAGAAAATTGTTGTATGAAAAAAAAATAAAAAAAAAATTATCTAAAAAATCGAAGTATGTAAATTTATTTCACTTAATAATGTAAAAAAAAACAGTAACATATTTTTGGAGTTCGCTTCGTTAGTTTTCGGAATATTGGCGGTTTTATAAATTACCGTTAATCAATTCTTTTTCCAAAAAGTAAGTATGCAGTATTTTTGGCCCCATCCTTAACATTTTTAGTTACTTTCGAGAAAAATAGTGATAAGTAATTTTCACAAAAAAATTTGTATGGCAGGTACCGTTATTTCAAGCGATAAAGCAAAAAATAAAAAGATGCCCCGAGATGCAACCCCAAGAACTTTATATACGAATTTTGAAGCAAATCCGTCGAACCGTTTCGCCATACGGTGCCCGGACAGACAGACAGACCGACGGACGGCATTGGCGGACCCACTTTTTTGGACTTCGCTATAGTCGTAATATCATCCCTCATACTCAGTTTGAGTTCGAAATTTCCGCAGGATCGCAATAACTTTCTCTTTAGTATACTAATGTGTACGAGAAAGTTAAAAAAAGATTACACTCTATCATTTCGGGACTATAGGGGTTATATGTTACAAATTTGAATTGCAAAACTTATGACGTAAAGGATTGCTAAATCATCATAGCTTTTGATGCTGATCATAAACATATGTACGACGAATATTAAGGAAAGTTACGCTTATAGGGTATAAAAATGAATAAAATAATGGATTGAGCAGTAAATTGTTTCTGCAAATATTTGAGTCTTTCATTTCAATTATATAGAAAATTTAATGCTATCAATTAAAAATTGGATTTTATACACTAGACAATCAGTGGTTTGAAAACCTATTGAAAGAAAACTGGCAGCTGCCACTTGGATTGGTGTTAGTGCAAGATGGGCAAATCTTTCGAAAAATCAAGTGTCGCAAAATTTGTTAGAAATAATCCAAAAAACAAAAATTTATTTATTTGTAACAAACTTAACAACTGTCAAAAAAAAATAGATATTTTTACCAAACAAAATCAAAACTAAAGGTGACGGAATCGCAATCGACCGTCTTGAAATTGATGCAGTCGGTGGGATATGATTCCTATAATTCTGGTCAAAACCTCGTTCAGCGTTGTCGCCGAAAAATGTCAAAAAGGGGCTTGAAAAGGGGCCCAAGCGAGCTTAAAAATCAAAGTTAAAGCTTAAATTCCATTGACTGGACCTGCACAATGAACGGATGAGAGGATTTCTTTCTGGTTTTGAACAGAATTATAGGAATGACTAAAATCATATCTTCAAACATAGCATAAATGAATTTCCCCAAGAAAAGTCTGACTTCGACAAGCCATAAATGGAGTGGGATGAGCTTTTCTCGTCTAAATATCCAGTTTTAGAGGTTTAAGCGTCAGAAAGGGATGTACAATCAAATGTTGCTCTATTTTAAGTTGGTTTGACAGCTTCAACTGTTTCAAGGCTTAATAAGTTTAAAAATACACCAGCAGTGGCTAACATTGCCTAACGAACCTACTTTTCTTAGGTGTCGTCCGAAGCCTATCACATCTTAATAAAAGAACTCTCAACTGACAATAGTTCCTGATTTTATTGTTTATTTGATTTGTCAACAAAGTACATGTCCTTTCCTTGACTTTGCCGGGCAGAAGTTTTTGCAGCCGTACAAAGGCTGCCTAAAATTCTATAAAAAATCAATAAGATCAGTCAAGACTCAGGTTTGGTCGGACTATTGTCAATCTATCGAAACGCTCAAGGACTCTGCTAGGCTCAGCAAGACCCTATCCAAATCACGCTCCAGTCCATCTTTCATTAAGAAAGTAGATGGTACTTGGACGGAGTCTGCTGAAGAATCGTTAGAGCTCTTTCTCGACTCCCACTTCCCTGGATGCAAAAATTACTGCGGCAGTCCAACTGCTCTGCATGTGTCGCAAAATGTACAGGATAAGGTTAAAGCAATAATTTGCGAGGATAAGATTTCCTGGGCTGTTATCAGTTTTTCCCCGTACAAGTCGCCAGGCCCGGACGGTATCCTGCCCATTTTGTTGTAAAACAACATCAAAGCAAAGTGATACTCTGGTTTCTAGACATGGAGATACGTAAGAGTGTTTTTTCTACCCAAGGTAGGCAAGAGCGTACACTAGTCTGCGAAGGACTTTAGACCGATTAGCTTGTCATCTTTCGTACTAAAGGCACTTGAACAGATTCTAGATCTTCGCCCTTATGCAACTCTCAACACGCATTTCTCAGATGTTAGTCCACCGAGACGGCACTGCACGATGTAGTGCGCATTATTGAGAGTCAAATGCAACCAATACACGCTAGCCACCTTTCTAGATATAGAAGGTGCTTTCAATAAAATTTCATACTGAACCTATCCAAACATCCCTCATCGAGACAGTTCATTGGGAAATGGATAGTCTCCATGCTCAGAACAAGGATTATTCAGGCCAAACTAGGTAACAGCACCAAGGCGGGGTTATATCGCCTTTGCTGTGGATTATGGTTTTTAACTAAATTTTGTCAAACTTAGACAGCGACGGCCGCCAATGAGAGAAAACGGTCTTTCACGTTCTTTGCGGATGCTCGGCGTTGGCTAAGACCAGACGCAGGGTCTTTGAAAACCATTCCTTGACAACCTTTTAGATATCTCAGACATGGGTCTAAATGATATTATAACCTTTCCCAACTCCACCGGGTGGATTTGAGTATACACACGCAATACCCCCTCCATCATGAGTGGTGCCATCAAAACGGCGCTATAGCGCTTCTTGCGTTTTTCATGGTAGCCGTGAAATCAGCCACTTTACCTACCTTCCTACATGACCTTTCTACAATTATTGGTCAATATTAGCAATTAACAGTCCTAAAACCTGTATAGGTTAGGTTCCGCCAAATAACTTTTTTTTTTTTTTTGAAGCATGGCGCAAAAACATCGAGTGTATCTTCGGCTGTGTGGCACGTAGCGCCATCCTGTTGAAACCAAATGTTGCCAATATCCTCCTCTTCAATTTTTGTGAACAAAAATTCGTTCAACATGGCCCGATAACGATCGCCATTGACTGTAACGGCCACTCCTTGCAAAATCGGCATCTTCTCTATGTCGCTATGTCGCAATATTTCCCAGCGTTGTTCAAGCGTATACACAACCATATTCGTTCAGCGGAAAAATAAAACTAATTATCTGTCAAATCAGACATGAGGTAAGTGTTACCGTTCGCGAAATAAGCACTAGTTGAAAAAAAAAAACGTTAGATGGCGGACCCTATACAAGAAACAATATTTACATGACATTTTGGAAATGAGATGAAAGGGTACCTGTCCAACATATTCTACTAAATAATAACCACTGCGCGTCAATGGAATGACTTCATTTTAAGTGCTATGATAACTGCCTCAGTGAAACGAATCAATGTTTTTCATTTCAACAAATAGCCCCGCCTATGCATTGCACCTACCCCAATCGATGTGTTAACAAAGCAACTAAACAGCACGATTTGTGTTCTAATAAAATAGTTCAACAAACTGATTCTATTAACAAAATATGTTCTCTGTCCATCACACCAGAGATACATATATACAGAACCTGTTCACCCGAACCAACTCCATCACATTGACTGCATCGTTAAAAATGGCCGTTGAACTTCTGATTTCCAGGAATTAAATATATGAATAAAAAAATTTGTAATTGCACAAAACTTGTAAACATTTTTGCCAAAAAATATATTTGTTGTCCGTCCCCAGGCTCTTCATGTAAATATCCAATTAAATCGCATGTTCTTTGTGAACGCGACATTAACAATGACATCCCTGTGCCATGTCATTCATTTCGATGTTAACATTGTTCTTCTTGTGAATTTATTGCGATGCCAGACTATACGACAGCCAACTAAACACGAAGAATTTGACCACTCGAAACGGGCAAAGTTCTTGATGTTGGCCTAAAAAGTCAGTCAGCCTGACGTCGATCCGTCTTCATTTGACACCGAGTCGCAAATCAAAGTGTCAAAATTGACTCGCCAATGATTCGTATAACTATCGGCCAAGCACCGTACTTTGTGTGTGGCACATTTAACACTTCATTGACATGACAGTTTGGCTATGCCTGGCAGGACTTCCTCCAATCGCTTTAAATTGATCTTTTTAAATAAGAAAAGAAAAAATACACCAACAAAGAAATCATGATATGGGTCTCCGTCAAACCGAAGTTGGTTCGTCTTAACACAAAAATGCCTCTAGGATGTGAATAACTATAGGACACCATGAAGCAGTTTGCGTGCTATCTCGCATTTCAGAGAGATGAGATGAGATGAGAAGGGGACGCAAGATGAGAGTTGTTTTCTTTTTTAACCCCGACTCTTTTCTGAAGATATGGTCTAACGTTTCAAAGCCCAAACTGAGAGCACTTTCACGCAAAAGAAACGCAACCCAAAAATGCAAAAAAAAAAAAAACAGATTTTCCCCAACAGACTAACAGACCCCAAACATGACAGATCTGCAATTTCCATCAATCACTTGATGTTTTGGTACGGCAACTGGCGGTCGGCACGGTAGAGGTTCTATGTCGGTTGTGGATCCCTGTTCAGTTCGCTTTCCTGATGTCGTTTTTGTTTATCAAGCTGAAAGCTATTAAATTAATAATAGCGACCCGATGACCGAATCATCCGCACGCATGCATCAAAATCAAACTCATGGATATGCATCCGCAGGGGGGGAACTTTTTAAATGGCATGTTTTGCTAAATTTGCCAACCATCGATTGGACTCGCATCTAGATTCGGCTTATGTTCTACCGATAAAGAAGATCGGGGTTATATGGTGAAATTTAGACGTCAATATTTTTTTGCAACTAAACGTTTTAAACAAAATTTTCGTTATGAATTTTATCTCAATTGAGTTTGAGGTAGATTTTCGTTTTTTTTTTGTTTTTAATGTCAAATTAGAAGAAATTGAATTGGTTGGTTATTTTATTGGATGATGGAGTGGATGCAAAACCACCCTTGTGGTTATACAAAGTGCTCAGTACGGCAAAGGAAATCGGGGGCGTCTTAAAGCAAATGCTCCTATTGTGTGAGACTACTTTGGTTACAGAGAAAGCTCTTTGCTTTGTTATTTAAAATTCGGTAGATACAGTCCCTCAGCTCAAGGATCGAAACAACATCCGGAGGTTTTATTAAAAAGCCAAGCAACTGGCTTTATGAGCGAAATGCCGGCTTTTCGAAAGAGCGAAGGAAATCTAGTCACCGACGCGCAGGGACTAGCAGATTTATTAAAGCAGCATTTCCAGCAGCTGAAAAACGGGCGTCGACTAGAGAAAGAGAGTGATAGAACAAGAAAAGAACCCATATCATGTCAATGAGATACCTATGTACAAAGCTCTGCAAATACGTGGGTGATGTTTTGGTAATTATCAAATAAGTTTCTATGGAGGAAAGCATGTTCGATGACTTTCCCATCAGCTCCATATGCCCCGTCTACACGAAAGGCGATCCATCCTTTCGCAGAAACTATCGAGGCATATCCCTGCTAAATGTCGCATATAAGATCCAATATGTGAACGGCTTGAACCCTTTTGCAACAGACTAATCGGGGCGTATCAATATGTTTTCCGACAAAATCTGTACACTAAGGCACTGGAAAAGACCAACGAATACACACCATCTTTTCATCGACTTCAAACCCGCATTGAAGGCTTCATGGCTATGACCGTATTTGGAATCCCGTCAAAACTATGTCGCGTGAGCTTATAAAACACGCGGTACAATGTGCAGTTTGGCAACATTTTAACAGAGCTCTTCGAAACATGGACCGGATTTCGACAAGAAAAATGCGACGTCATGTGATTTCTTCAATTTTCTTCTTGAGCAGATAGTGAGCAGGGCAGGTGTCAACACGGAAGGCCCAATCTTTATCAGATCCGTCCAGCTACTGGGATATACGGATGCTTTCACGGTGTTGTAGTGAGTGAGGACAACATCAAGCAAATAAAAATCTTCTAACTCGAAGGTCAGAAGTAACCTAAAAAAAGGTAATTTTTGTAAGACCGCGCCAAGTGCTGGACATTGCTGCTTATTGTCCAGCACTTGGCGCGGTCTTAATAGAAGAGTTAATACTGAGCTCCTACCTTCCTTATTCGATAGATATTGGGTTTGTGAGTAGGGCGAATGAAGAAGAAGATACAACCGTGAACTCTATGAGCTGTAACAAGATTTGGATGTGATACGCCGACTTCATCGACTTGGCTGCACAAAGACGATCGAGCTTCCGCTTAAAAGACCAAGCTATCGCGGATGCCAGTGCGCTTGCTTGTAGAGGATGAAAGGCTGCCGAGCCTGAAAAATTGTGAAACACAATAATATTGAGAGAAAGGCGTCTATTTGTATTGAAGATACATTAACTTAGTTGAGTTACAACAGATCATAAATAAATTCCCGTCCGAATAGTGCAATGGCATATGTATGTGTCACAAAGAAAATAGACCCGATCTCTGTGAATGTGTCTTGTAGCAGAAAGCGCCTATGCCGTTACTTCTAAAGTAAAAGGTGCCCTGTAGCCCTTTGTCTCGATCAGTTTTTGGTTGTTGTGGGTTGGAGAAACTTGATGTTGTTCGCTTCTCTTAATGAATGAATGACGTGATGTGATTATTCTTCATCGTTGGGGATTGAACCCGCACCTTCGAGATCACAAGCCAACACACTGACGTCTACAGAGTAATTCATACTAGGGTTTTTTTTTCAACCTATCGGCTACAACAAGTATGTTATCGGCTGAAGCAGTTGTATAACTTGTCTCTATTATAAGTTATCGCCTTTTTAAAGTTGACCATACTTATTGCTATCTGTACTTAAGTTTAGTCAGGAGTACGGAAGTTTTTTTTTTCTATATCCAAGACAGCGGAATTTGAGTCGTTTCTCAATCTGCGCACGGTTACGCATTGCATCAAACATCATTAGGCCTTCCTGGTCATCTTATTCCTCGGTTAGGCTTTAAATGACTGTCATTCAGTTATCGCACTTCGCAATTAAGCAGAATTATCAACAATGACTCTGCCATGCTGACAAACAAGTATCTGCAGACATTGGAATTCTTCCATCTAAATCTATCTTCGTCTTGAAATTTTCGTCTCCGCAGTTGCACGCAAGACGTAATGATTTTCTTAGAGAAACTGTTAATGCCTAGCATATCAATTACTTCTCGGACATCTATGTAAGGAGAAACGCAATATTGCACTGCCCCTGCCTACACTCAGGTGGAACGGCAAAATCACAACACTCACAAGTCACAGTCCTTCACAGTTGTACCAATGCACTGCTGCAGCGCACAACCGATACTTAATAATCAGCGATCGTCGTATCCACCACCCAAGTTATCAGTTGATCAACAGCATACCAACACTCGGCATTTTACAATAATTCTCCTCATTAAGTCGGCCAACTGGTTGTTAAAGAGGTGTAAGATACACATCGGTGACAAGTGACTTAATTAATTAATTAATCGCTGTTCCCCCGGCACCACTTGGTGCTGGCTGTCACCAAGTTACGCAACATCCAGCACCTACTACAAACCGCAGCATTGCGGCAACCATTCAAGATTCCGTTGGTACACCTTTTGGTGGGAAAATTGCATTGAGCCTAATTCCGATTTATTTACACTTTCGATAAAATTTGCGCTCGTAAAACGAAAAAGTATCTTTTTTAGCTATCAGCAACCGATACAACTATTTTGCCGGCAGTCGTCTGCGCCAGATAACACAAAACTAGAAATTTATCGCGTTTTAGTATTTTTTAAGTAGGCAATTCAGTCATAGGACCCGATTTATCGAGACACCGCAAAGCGAAGCAGCCGCGCTGCGGGTTAAATGGCGCGTCACCACTCATAATTCGTGTTGCCAACGATTCAATTGAAAGAGCGCGATTGCAGCAGCGAGCGCTCTTCGAATGGCCTCCTCACGTAATTAAGTGGGTAATTAGTGGTAAGTTATTGAATTCAATAGAAGTCGCATGGATAAGATTACATAGTGCCGCCGCAATGATCGGCATCTGGTACATACATATATGTTGTTGTTTGTTGGACCAACCTAGTTGACCGGCAAATACTACTCATATATAATATACTCTGGCTGCTGGTGGGACCTCCATTTGAATGGTGAATGATGAGTGTTACTGTTGACTTGGCTGTGATCTCGAAGTAGGTTAGCAATTGAAAGGAGCTGCGAAAAAAAATAATTATGATTTGTGGTGATTGAGATAGCGTTGACAAGGATATTGCATCATATCTTATCTTTAGCGGGCAACTGTCGGCGGCACCGATACTTTGACTTTCACTTGTGCAACTTGATTTCCAAGCCAAGACATAGGCGAATCGGAATGTGTTTGACATTCGATAAGATACTGTTTTTTTTTTGTATTATATTTGTTATATTTGTCAAAGCTTCAAGGTGCCACTGATAAAGGCGGGAATAGCTTGTATTTCGAATTATTTCACTGTTCTCGATAATAACAAAATTTTAATACTTAATTTCTACCACCAAGGCCTAAACGAGTCCCTGCTAAGATCAAACTCAAGTAGACTGTTAAACTTATTACACTCTTTGAGGCACTAAAGGAGCATAGAAACCAATTAACGATAAAAGTATAGGGCAATCGATATGATTATTAATTAAATCCCGAATACACATAAGCGAAAAATATTGTCTACGTTTGAAAAGAGGTAAGATGCCAAATAGTTTGCATCTTGTCTCACACGTAGGCAATTCAATATTCCAGCGGAGTTTCCGAAATGCATCCCTAGTGAAACGTTTTTGGATCTTTTCAATTCTAATAGAATGTACCTCCTCATAACAAGGATTTCATACTGAACTACAATATTCGAGATTAGATATGCTTGATCACGTACGTAAATGAAACTGCGGAGAGGTTGCGACAAAACGAAAGGCCTTGACACTTCATTCAGGTCATTATTCTGACAACACATAAAAAGTCTTCCAAGATCTTCCTGTTAAAGGATGCAATCATATTCAGACTGAATACGTCGGAACACTTTAAATCTTTGGCAAACATTAAACAATGGGAGTTCACAAATAGATCAGGAATTTCATTAATAAACAGAAGAAAAAGCAAAGGACCCAGATGACTTCCCTGTGGGACTCCGGACGTAACATATACTGGTGATGACAGTACGTCCTTAATGCGAACATATTGAATATGATTCGTAAGATAAGAGCGAATCCATTCAAGGACTTTGGAATGAAATCCAAACCTATTAAGTTTGGAAATTAGTAAGACGTGTTTTACACTGTCAAAAGCCTTAGCAAAATCTTTATAAATTACGTCACACTGTAACCCTTTCTCAGGGACATTCAAGACCGTGTGACAAAATATTGAGAGATTTGTAGTGGTAGATCTACCAGCATAAATCCATGTTGAAACGGAGAGATGTATCTTTTAAGAGAGGAGTAAGTTTCTCATAAATCAGTTTTTCAAACAGCTTTGGTATGGTCGAAATTTTGGAAATTGGACGATAATTAGAAATTTCATGCCTCGATCCGGATTTAAAAATAGGTGTTAAAAATTAATTCTTTTAAACCTTCAAAAACTGACCAGTCTGCAGTGACAAATTAAACACTTAACAAAGAGGCACAGAAAAGGCATAGGAACACTTTTGAAGTAAAATTGGTGGGAATTACTGCCAGAGTTTGACGCAGTCTTTTTCTGGCAAAGGATGACAAGGCCCACTTATACCATTAATTTAATTAAGCAATATATGTTTGAAAGAAATCGCCATTTTACCAGCTCAAGTAAAATTCCAATTTTTCTTCTTTAGAACCACTTAGGTTAGGGTATATGGGTTGGCATGAAGGATTAGTTCCTTCCTGCCACACCTAGGGCTTTTTGGACCCATTGTGATGCCCGTAAAAAGTGGTGATACGCCGGTATTGTGACCTTCTTTAAAGTTCTTTCCCTCCGCTCGTGGATACTCAATTTTGTCATGCCATCCCGATGTCTCCAGAAACCTGCAAAGATTAGAGAGTTAGACATCTGATAAATCTCCAATGTCTTGGAAGAAGAAACATCCAAGTGCTCTATTCCTCAAGTGACAGAGGCCCGGGCAATGACAGAGATAGCGACGGGTGTCCTAGTGGATCTCTTCATCGCCGCAGCCTCTACAAATGTCATCATTCTTGAGATTTAGTTTCATCATGTGGACTTTCAGAAAATTACGACCAGTTAAAGCACCAACCAGCTTGGACAGCGACTCTCTTTCCTACTGCAGGAGTTTTTTGGTTCGGTTCTTATTATAGTCTGGCCATAGCTTCCGTGATATCTCACTGGTGGTTAGAGATTTCCACCTATTGTTGGCTGTCATTCTGATCTTGTATTCCACTCGTTCTCTTAGGTTGCAGAAGGGTGGTTGGATCGTCTGATGTGCCAGGTCGCGATCAACTTCGGATCCGTTTCTTGCTAGCTCATCAGCCGTCCCATTACCGGTTATGTACCTGTGTCCAGGAACCCAGCAAAGACATACCTTGTGCTGTGAGCCAAGAGCCTTAAGCTCTATGCGACAGCGGTGAACGAGCTTGGATGTAATTTCGATAGCATTAACTGCATTAATGGCAATATCATTACGTGGTATTGTCAACATTGATACAGTACGAGCCGCTTCCGCGATGTGCCAGAACCTCAGCCTGGAAAACACTACTTTCATCAGGGAGTCAGACTTTCGCAAGAGGTGGGGTTGCGCCCAACCTTAGATTTTCCAGGAACGGATTTGAACTTGAATTTGAACTTGAACGAGGGGCTCAGCAGTCCAACATACTAACAACTTATTTAAAAGGATCTCAATTATCTACTGCTGGATTGGAGGATATTCTTCATTTAACACCTCTGGACCTATACATGGAGGAATCTGCAACCAAAAGTGTTTTAAGGATTAGGTCAAACTTATACTTAGAAGCATGGCAATTTTGGCCATACAGGCTCGCTGCACGCCATAAATCTCTGTTGGGTCCCTGGATATAGTGACAAAGCCGAGAGAGGGCCAATGAGAGGGCTAACGAATTAGCGAGGTAATGGACCATAATCCAGCATTTCAGTCGATTAAGCCACCACTCTGCGATCTTGAAAAATGAGTGGAGAACAAGATTCGTACGAAATCCTAACAAGAGGTGGAAAGAACCTGCAAAGTATCAAGGAAGCTCTGGCCAGAATACAACAGTAGGGACCCTAACGGGACATATCTTCCTAAGAAATGGCGCAATGAAATTGAACCTCAAGGATGACAATATATGCCGAGGATATGGTGATGAAGAGACACCTCACTTCCTCTGTCACTGTCCGAGTCTCGGTCACTTGAGGAATAAAACACTTGTAAGCTACTACTTCCATGACTTACATGGAACACTTTTTGATCTTAATAGGTTTCTGAGGATATCAGGATGGCTGGAGGGCATCATCGGGTAAAGGGAGAATAAGATTAACCGTCTCAAACACCAATGGCTAATCCCCCATAAATGAATTCATAAACCTGTCGACCCTTAAACCTAACCTCACCTAACTGCTAGTAGAAGCATGTATGAACTTTGAGTCTAAGTTCCAGAATGATCCACTGGTTGTATACAATGATTGTTAGATCCAGCATAGTGTGGTGGCCAAAATAACTTGAACGGAAAACGGGAAATAAGCTACAGAAGTTGTAGCGTATTAAATGTCTCAGGAGCGATGTGCTGAAGACCAAGCACTGTGATCAAATACAATGAATTCTACCACAGTTAAAACCTCCGACAATGCCTTGCAAAACGTAGTCAAGCGCTACGAGGTTAAACTTGGATGAGTACCTGTCCATTAAGGTATTGAAGCCAACGAATCTGCAGATGCACTGACTAGAGCTGGATCAGAATCTGCCAGTGTTCTTATAACCGAAACATTATTACAGAGTTAACTTTGCTGTTAAATTAAGGAAAATCAAACAATACAAACGATTCATTAAGGAAACTCCAAGGAAATCCGCTTACTAAGTGGGAAGAACATTAGGAAGCTGGTTGGCCACTGCAGCTTAAGATATCATCTTAAGAAAATGAATTCGTGTCCGAAGACTGATTGTTGCTTCTGCCTAGAGGGCGATGAAACCTCTGATAACATGCTCTCATTGGTTATGACGACGGATCTTCCAAAAAGAGTTTCGTTCATCGGAAGAGTTAAGAAACTCTGAAACTAAAGACGTGGTGGCTTTCACCAAAGAAATAACCTTACTAGACCTTATTGGTCGCAGTGTCCGCCAATAGGGCAAGAACAATTTAGAAATATCTTTTCCCGTTATTGTGCTGTTCTTCCATTAAATAAACTTCAAGTGTAGTTCATTTTGTAATTATCCAAGTTACCTATCAGTTAATTTGCTGATTTTTACGATTCTCACGGATTCATATCTGTTTGCTTAGCTTCCACACTCCCCTGCCTCTATGAAACTCTTCGCCTGAAGCAATCTGTGAAATGGGTCGTTCACATATTGTCCGAGTCTCACCATGGAGGACCAACGCACTAAATCCATGACAAACAAACCAGATATACCTCTGCCCCCACAATCGCCATGGTTAAGCTGCCAAGCGTGTCCAACTTACTGGAAAGGATTTTTTTTTTTTCTTCTTTTGGTTTCTTTGTTAAGTGTCGTCCAAGTGAGTTTTTGGCATATGTTATGGTCACAAATGTCCAGAGCCAAACAATAAACTATTGCTAAAGAAGTTGTTAGGAAGAATGATCACCATCGTCGTCGTCGTCGTCGTCGTCGTCGCTGTTGTTTGTGTCCACCTCGTGTGTGCATGCGCATACCAACATCTCCGCACCGGAAATATCACCATGGAAAACCACAACTCGGCCACAAATACTTACGACCGGACTGACCAGTCTCCTCGTAATGTTAGAAAAAACAGACATAAGTAGTGGCGATAGATTAAACTTATACACACAATGTGACACTGTATTGGGAGAAATTCATTTTTGGATGAGATGTTTCCAGCGCAAACAAAGTTAAATTTTTCGAAAACTATTTTTCCCCGTCCATACGACTAACTGAAGTAGGGCTGGATTGATTAAACCTCTATGGCGGCAAAAATGATTTAAAATAAAACAAATAACTCCATAAAACGTCGTGGGGTTTCTGTGTTAAAATAAATAAATTACACAGCCTTGGAGTGTGGCAACAATGTTGCAGAACCCGTGGCGTCGATACTAAGAGCAGTGTGAGCTTATAAATTATGACGCCATTGTACACAGGTACATAAGTAATACCAGCTGCCATTATACCCACACCACAATTTCAATTATATGTTTTAAGATATTTTTCACCCCACTAAGTACCGACTGGTGGAGGTAGATATTCGCGTACGATGGTATCTCATTGGGAGGACTTTTTATTGTTTAATGAAGATGTTAAAGTAAAACCATTGTGTTCCAGGTTTACCGGCAGCCGCCATTAAAGCAAAATATGCAACAAAGTATGCATGATGGCGGTAGGTACATACTTTATAGTTGCAGAAAAGGGAAATTTGTGATTGTTCTAGATTTTGTTGGTAGAGGCAAGATTATACAGAATTTACATGGTAAGGGCTTTGAACTGAAGTTTCGGACGAAGGAACAAACATACAGCACTCCAAAATGACTGGACCGAAAGCCATGTAATTTCAAAACGGTCATTGCTGACAGATGTAGAAGTATAAAATAGCAAACTGGATTATGTGTTTCCGTGATTCTCTCTGGGGTCCGTTCCATGTTCTTAAGTCGAAGGCAGATTGTGATATCGCTCGCAATCTGAAGTTTACAATTGTTGCTTCAGCCTTTGTAAAGACTAAGGACCGATCTTTACTTGTAGTACTCCTAGCATCCCTGATTAGTTAAACAATTAACCTTCGCAGTCCATTCTGACCTATTAGAGACATGCATTTAAATTAGAAACTCCTTCTAAGCTCGAAAAGTTCAAATATCTAGGCTTAGATCAATAGCAAAGCAACACGTGACATGCTGTACGAAGTGTACTAGTGTATGGACTAATACTTGGTCCATTATGAAAGAAAATAGTTCCTTCCTCGTCGTTAGACCAATTGGAGCTTCTATTAGCGGGTCATATATTAAGGCTCCAAGACAGAGTTTTGTTTTTTTATGGAGATCAGGACATGTTATAAGGAGCTATAGGACTGATTTCTCCACCTCTTCGTCCATGCAACTTCTGCAAAAGTTGTTTGGGAATGCGCCAAGCCTTGTTGCAATGAGACAGTATACATGAATAACTCATAGTACAGCGCTAATATTCAGTCTGCTTAAAGAGATCAAGTCCTTAGAGCGTTTAAGATCTACCTTTGGCCAAATCTGTTAATTGGCTAGACATGTGATTACATTTCAAGGTTTGTTCTTCGCCTTGAAGCCAACCTTGTTGCTAAGGAAAGTTAAACGCAGCGATTGGTATTTGTAGGTCAAGTAGGAGAGGTAAAGTTGTCCCTATTTTGGCGAGTTCATCAGTCTCACTATTCTCAGTAATGTTTTTGTACCCAAAAAGGTGAAAGTTTAACAGCTGCGTTGGTGGGAACCAAGAGAAGATCGGCAGTCGAGGCCCACGATGGAATTAATGAATACTGGTTCCAAGAATTTGACTGCGAATCTGACCGAGAAAATTCGTATATTTCGTATATCGTAAATTTCTATAGAAAAATACATCATCCGAAACTTTCTCGGTACATGAGATGCGTTTTTGAGTCGCCCAAGGAATCACTTTATTAGTTCCCTTTTTTTGTTTTCGAGATATTTCCTGTTTTATAAATTACCATTAATCGATTTTTTTTCCAAAAACTGAGTATGCAGAATTTTTGACCCCATCCTAAACATCCTTAGTACAAAAAACGACTGAAATCCTTGGAACCACTTTCGAGAAAAATAGTGATAAGTGATTTTTACAAAAAAGTTTGTATGGCAGGTACCGTTATTTCAAAAGATAAAGCAAAACATGAAAAGATGCCCCAAGATGTAACCCCAAGAACCTTATATACGAACTTTGAAGCAAATCCGTCGAACCGTTTCGCCATACGGCGCCCGGACAGACAGACAGACAGACTTCTCTATAGTCGTAATATCATCCCTCATACTCAGTTTGAGTTCGAAATTTCCGCACGATCGCAATAACTTTCTCTTTAGTATACTAATGTAAACGAGAAAGTTAAAAATAGCATTATAGGGATAGGGATAGGATATCATAATGTTCGCCCCAAGGGGAAGTGTTTGTTCTTAAAAAACAACGTTTATAAAAAATGATAACTGCACGTGTTTTGGGTGCTGGATGGAAAATCACAAATGTTATTACTATGCCAAATTTGAAGGTTCTACGATGTTTGGAAGTGCTCCCAGTTTTGATGATCTGTCAGTGAGTTACTATTTTTGCTAATTTTGGGGCCGTGCAACCAAGGAACAGCTCATGTGAAACTATTAAAATCCCTAAAATGTCCAGCGCTGTTGTTAGCGAATTTAGGTGGGAGTGGTTGAAATGGCCTGAGTGATAGAGACCTAGGCTGAGCACTACCGTGCCCCTTAATATCGTTGGAATATATTACGTTTCTCTTAAGCCAGGGTAAGACTTTCCCGTCCACCAACGCATGATCAGTGTTTTTGAGAAGTTTATTAATGTGTCTCTTCAATGAACGCGCACTCCTCTCAGAATTGCCTGAAAGGGACACTAACATGGAAGGATTTATCAAACTATTGTAGCTATTGAATAAGATCCAGACAGCTTCATTGGAAAAATCTTCTATTTTCTTGAAAAGGGGACTAGTTTGATTTTACGGATTTACACAGAATAACAGCACAAGCAATTGCCCAGTTTAGGAGAGTTTGGGTGATACGACAATAGCAACATTATCCACATAAGCCATCACTTTGTAAACCTTCGCTTTGAGGCATTTTATAAGTTCATACTCTTCCAAGTTCCAGAGAAGTTCCAAGTGAGACTCTTTTCATTACAATTTACCGAGTGCATGGCTTTCTGTGAATGAATGTGAAGAAATGAAATTAAAGACGCTTGTCTTAAAGGAGAACGAAAGGGGTGACACTTCTACCAAGGCAATTAAATAGAGAAATATTCATGACATAAGTTTTCAAACATCGGACAGAAATTTCATACCAATCACGTCGTTGTCCATCTTCTTCTACCAAAAATTTCAAGCAAAGCAGAGACTTAAACGTTGGCCAAATACTTGAAAAAATTAATCTTTTGGTTACCACATTCCTTAAAAATGACTCACACAACATATTTGGAATACATATTTATTTTAAGGACTAACTCAGTCACATTCAGTGGCGGTCTTTCTTTCAATTTTCAACACAGATCCCCCATGGATTCCTTATCTAATCCACACAAGGCTTAGAACAAACATAGAACCATATATCTTCCTTCTTCTGCCACCGAGTTATGTAATAAAAATTATAACATCACACCTGAGTCAAGAGGACTCACACAATTGCTCCAAATTAGTCGGACAATTCCCACCTCTTGAGAAACCAAAAGGCCCCGACAGCGATCAACACCCAATCACCCTATATAGCAGCATCTGTACTAGTGCACGCATTTTATTATATTTTTCTATTACTGGCGACTCGCTAATTGAAGCTTAGTGTTGGGTTCAAGTGGCGGAAAACAACTTAACACCTTCAGGGCTACTCTTGTTTACATAACCCCCGAAGATACTAATTGCGCATTGATATCCTTTTAAGCGGCTTAGTATTGTCCCATCATTGCGGTGCGCAACGATCGCACCAACACCGCTCTCTTGGTGTGAAGTCGTAATCTCGCATCTTTTGTGTTCGTTTCAAATTTTCAAGTACTCCTTTGAGGGTATTTGTCCGACTTCGAAAATCAAAAAAAAAAAAAAAAACAAAAAATCAATGGAATTGAGGTGTTAACATTTCAAAATTACTGTATATGAATTTCATTGGTTGAATCGCAACGAAGTAGATTTTGGAGTTTTATCCATCCTAGGAAGTGCTAACAATGGGCGGTAGCATAGTCATGGTCATATTAGGTTGGAAAAGAAAAAACACTAAAAGGGAGGTTAAATTCAGAATTACAGACCAAGTGCGGACTGCAATTAGTAATCATTACTTTAGCGCTGCACTGCAATATCAAGTACTGATGCTTATCAAGGCGAGTGGACGGACGGAACTTGTTCGCCTGCAGTCCAACCCTTTTCAAGTCGATCTTCATTATGATTATCTGCTGCGTTTGGGAGGTTGTTCGCGCGATGTAACCACCGCCGACTGACCAACCACCAGAGACTGATGTTCCATAGATAAAATTTACGTTCGTGGAGCTTCAACGCACACATAAACTTGCTGCGGAATGAATGACCATAATGATGTTTTATCGAATTGACCAACAACAACAACAACAGCAACACACAAATTGAAGTAGCCATACCCAGAGATCCACGGATCAAGAACACCCTAAGGGCATCATTGAAAAACTCACTAAACTTGAGAGAGAGAGAGAGAGAGAGAGAGAGAAAAGCGCGCACGCTAGACCTTTGGTGTCCTAATCAAAAGGCTCCGATAAAAATCGTTACCACAAATTACGCGCACAGAAACGCAATGCAAAGTGGTGCCGGTGGGAGGGGAGGTGGTCACTCTGTTGGTGGATGCAAATGCTCCTTGAAGAGTGGTTTATCCCTGAAGAACTTTCGACCGGATGAATATCAATAATCGCTAATAACAATAATCAGGTTGTTGTGTTCGCGTACACTCCGTGGTACATGCTGTCGAATAGTTTACGACAGAGATGTTGCTGTAGATGCCACTTGTTGCTGCTGCTGCTAGTGCTTGTGGTGCATGTAGCTTCTGCAATGTGGTCCTTCTGTCATGACGACGACGACGACGACGACGCAAAGTCGCTCGACCTCGGAATGGGGCGCATATCTGTTTTTAAGACGCCCTCCGGTAAAAATTACCACGAAGACAATTTACATCGTTGTTGCAATTTTAGCGATTGATGTATTCGACGTATAGACGGGATCGACTAAGAAGAAGACAACGATGACTTGGAAGACTGAAGCCGTGTTTGTCAAATGGATACCGGTATGCCTAGAATCGAGAAGAAAATGGCTTCCGTCTACCTAACAATCGACTGAATCTAGGAGGAAGTGCGATAAGAAGAATAATTACAGCGGATTGTTGTTTATGATCCTCTTCGTGGAACGTGAAGGCACATTTTACTGTATAGATCAATGTAGGTGCCGCGGCTAATTTGAATATCAGTTCATTCTAGACCAAATTACAGTGGTAATCTGATGTAATCCGCCTTATTCGCTTCAATGGAGATCAGGCTGCATCCTTTGGCAGCCATTATTATTGTAATTTTTGCAAAAAAATATCTTCTCAAGTGAGATGAAAATACTTTGTGTGTGTCTATTAGTTTAGAATCCAGTTCTGCATTTTACAATGCATTTCCATAAGCGACTGACATGGATGCTTGATCTGGAAAGATAATGCATATTGATGAGGATGTTATTGCTTTGAAAATTCAAGACTTCAGCAACATCCAAACAAAGAGTGGCAAGAGTACTTCAAGATCTCACCATTCACAAATCCGCTGGCCCAGATGGTATTTCCCCTATCTTTCTGAAGGGGTGTTCTTCCACGCTGGCAAAACCACTGCGTAAGCTTTTCTATCTGTCCTATTCTTCAGCGCCCTTTCCGAGAAGATGGAAAACAGCATTTGTCCAGCCCGTCCCCAAAAAAGGCGAATCTTCCTCTCCCTCCTCCTACCGACCAATTGCACTTACGTCCCTTCTTTCCAAAGTCATGGAAACGCTGATAAACCGTCAGCTTATGAAATATCTCGAATCCCGAAAACTTCTTAATGAGCGGCAGTACGATTTTCGCAGCAACAGATCCACTCGTAATTTGATGACATATCTAACCGAAAAGTGGTGAAAGCAAGGTCGTTGTGCTTGATATTTCCAGGCATTTGACAGAGTTTGGCATCAAGCTCTCTTGTCGAAAATACGTGCATTTGGGATCGATGTTACCGTTCTTCAATGGATTAGAAATTACCTTTCGGACCGTTCGATATAAGTTGTTTTGGACGGTTTCAAGTCTGCAACTCACCAGATAAATTCTGGTGTCCCTCAAGGCTCTGTTTTGTATCCGACTCTCTTTCTCATTTTTATCAATGACCTCCTGTCTGTCACTTCTAATCCAATCCGTTCCTTTGCTGATGACAGTACCCTCAGCTTTACATATTCGTTTCCTGGGCAACGCCCCTCATCTTCGGGCGTTGAACTGGAACGGCAACGTATGTTAAGCTCATTGGATTCCGATCTTGCCAGCATTCTTAAATGGGGTAAAACCAACAGAGTGGAATTTAATGCTTCCAAAACGCAATGCTGTCTGCTGTCATTGAAGCCAACCCCTAATTTTCTGCCATTATCTATGAATGGCACTTGCATCGCTGAAACCGAACGACTTTCCATTCTCGGTATGTGTGTTAATGACAACCTTCGTTGGAATGACCACATATTCGATGTCCCCAAGAACGCTGCGAAATGTTTAGGCTTCTTTAAGCGATGCAAGAAATTGTTCAGCCCTTCTGATCTGGCTAGAATCTACAAGGCGTTTATTCCCCAAAAACTTGAGTACAACGCTCATATCTGGTCCGGTGCTCCAATTACATATTTGGAGCTACTTGACAGGATTCAAAAACGTGCGGTAAAACTTATTTGCGATCGAGACATCGCGAAATCACTTGACTCTCTTAGTCATCGTCGTAATGTCTCCTGCTTGTCATTGTTTTATCGGTATTTCCACCACAAGTGCTCAAATGAAATTGCCGGTTGCATTCCACCCCTACAGCAATTCAACCGCAATACTCGCCATGCTAGGAATGCACATCAGTTTACCCTTGAGCCTGTTTTCGGACGTACTGTGAAATATAAAGATTCCTTTCTCAACCGTACAATACGAATGTGGAATGCTCTACCACGCTCTGTTTTTCTTGCACATTATAATTTACAAACATTTAAAACCAACGTGCATCGGTATCTCCTTTTTTCTTATCCTTCACTTCCCTAATGTCCGCACTGTGCTACTTCATTATAAGGGTATCAAAAATCCCTCTAGTGCGCGTACATTATGAAAAAAAGAGCGTATCGGGCAGATTTTAATTTAAAACTAGCGACCAAAATTCGTGGTTCCCACTTCTCCTTCTAGCCATAGGCGGGCGAAAATCCCTTGGGAAGTTTTTGCATTGTTCTCATCCAATTCTTATGTTACTTAAAGATATCAAATAAGCTAAGATGCGCTTTTTGTGCACCATTTAAACAAAACTTTGTTGAACATAAAACCCACGATGAACGTGGTAGGCAAAGATGTTCTCTGAAGGTCTTATGCCACTTACCGATTATGAGAAACCCGAGTCTGACTTTGACAAAAGCCTTAAATTCTTAATACCTGACAGGAGTGAAATTTCCCTGGCACTGTTTTCAAAGAAAGTTGGATCTTCATAGATGTTTCGAAGACGGAGAGAGAAATCGGAGTAGGTAAACTCAATGGTCCTGCAAATCAACCAGTCTTACCGATTGACAGATTGCTGCAGTTTCTTCCAAGCTGCGATCTCTGTGTTTCGACATACCTAGAGCTTGAACTAGCAGCAATGGAATTGACCTATCTGTGTGGACTGGCAGCACTCAAAGCCATCATTTCGAATCTAAAACGTCGAGGAATGCCTTATGTCACTCAGAGGTAAACCTGCAATCAATCTGCTGGGTTCCCCCGACACTTCGGAGTGGAACTGACTAAGTTTTTCCTTATGACCTCTGCAGAATCAGGAGGAGCTGAATAAGTGGAACATATCTTATGCCACTGGCCAGCACTCGGAGAATAAAATGTATCCCTTAACATCTTGGTCAACTTGAAAGAGAAACCACTACACCACTCAGACCTGGTCAAATGTCCTGTCATGCAATAATTGGCTTCTGGGTGATATTTCTTGCGCATCATTGCTACAGTCCTCCTACCTAACGCATTCCCTTAAAATGAGGTTTTCGTTGCGTCTCCTGGATTTTGTTATCCAGTGAAACACTTCACTTACTCTTCCCACATCTGATATAACCTCAATTGGATATTGAAAAGTAACCTCTAATAAGTTTACAATTGGCATTCATGTTCTGATGACATAATTGCTAATGAAACACATCAACTTGACGATGTTAACTAGACTTACGAGTATAGTAAGACAATAAACGATTGTCGTTTATGATTTTATTACAACTGCTATAAAGTTGAAGAGTCTTCACCACAAAGTGATAAGCAACAATAATTGGCAATAAGGAACTCAACAAAACCATCCTTAATTGGTTTTTTTTTTGTTTTTGCTATCAAAGTAACCACTAAATCTAAACTCCATTAAAACATAATAAAAAGGATTTCAATTACTTCCCATTTCAATATGTAGGTAGGCTGCCATCAGAAACAAAAGAGTTGAGATGCGAACTTGGCGAACAAAATCGTATTCCTCACCCCCCCGATCGAGCACTTACAACGCAGTGGGTTTCATTATATGCTAACGGATCCATCGCAGGAAAATCGTTATAAATCGCATTTAAACGCATTAACTGAAAACGATAAACAAAGCGGTCGAACACATCTTCATCATCAATCTGAGCTCATGGCGACGGTGCGGTGGTAGTGGCGACATGGCACGGCGCAGTAGACGAATGGTAAATGGTGGTGCTGGTGCACCTCATTTACGCTGCCTAAAACAAACAAACAAACACTCAACGTACAAAACCGACAGATAATTCCTCATTTGGTTCACCGCACTCGCTCTCTCTCTCTCTCTCTCTGTTGTTCACTCTAGGCAAGGCACATAGACCTTTATACCCCGAGTCATGCAAATTAAATTGGTCAAGATGGGGGCAAAACACACATGGTAACTGGTAACCATCGCACCACCAGCAAAACGTGCATAACCAAAGCCAGCGATTTTCTCTCGAGTAATTAGGCAAAAAGTTCACACACAGATAGAAGACGTCTATTCAAAGCGCGCTTCTGTCGTGTAGAAATATCGACCGTAAGGTGCAAGATCTTTCTCTAGTTCTTTGGCTCTTCCTTGGTTTGGTTTGGTGTGTAACCAGCAAGTCTCTACCCAACCTGCATGCCGGGCTAACATTGAATTTCACACTTGCCTCCTGGCTTATGATAATAAATTGCAAAAGTACATCCTCTATTAGAGTGGCGGCGGCGTCGTCGACGGACTACACCGGACACCGTATAGACCAGCCCCATACGAAACGAATGAGAAACCAAAGGCAGGGGTTCAAACAAAGTAATAATTTTGTAATTTTTATGACATTTGTCGTGCTTAAAAAATAAATGCCGAACAATTTTCGAGGTGTGTTTACACACTAGTACCAATACCGTAGACCTTATACCGTATATACTTGCGTGCGACAGGGCGACGTTGTATGGCTAAATAATCTTGTTGTAACGAAGGGAAAATGTGGATTAGTTCGGCTAACTGTCCATCAGTTTGGCAATATTATGAGAATTCCTTGGGCTTCAGATTAACCAAAGATCTACGGCAGGCAATAAAATCTGCAAAGTTGTATGGCCTCAAACAGGAAACATGAAATTCATGGTCTTATCTTCTCCATGAGCGATGGTGAGAGACAAGAATTTCACTATCAGATAGATGTACAGGTGTTGCGCTTGACAGTTAGACTGACTTGACTTTTTTACAGCCAATAAGTCCTGTCCCAGTACCAGAATTCTTAATGCCTTATCCAGGCACCATTAATGCGGTTCATTTTCTAATGCGCTCTTTAAACACCCCAGCCACACCTCTGAGGTGATTTTACAACTACTTTAAGTGTCGTAAAAAGTCTTCTAACTAATAAAATGGCCACAAAAAAACAAAAAAAAAAAAGAGAAAAATAATCTTGATCTGCATTTTCTTTTCGAATCGAGAGGGGAAATAAATAATTTCTATGGTTGTGTGTGTGTGTGTGCGTGTGTGTGTGCGTGTGTGTGTGTATTGGTGTTAACTCATAAAATCAAATCAAACCCCCTCTTGCGACTAACGATGTAACGCTGGTGTCACATTTAATTGCCACCTTGGTGGTGCCAGTTATAACAAATAAAAATGCAATATACTCGTATGTGCCTCTGGAGCAGGAAGGAGTTAAATATTGATTTTATTGACCAGGTACACGTTCAAACACACAAACATATTGCTTCTGAGACATGTGTTATTGAATTATCGAGAATTTATTTGCAGTTTTGCTAAAAGGATTTTTTATGGTTTTTTATCAACTCATAACCTGATTGATGTTTGTTTATTTGCATTTAACGTATCTGCAGTTGCAGTGTTGAGCAAAGAATTATTGCAGTTTTTTACGAGCTTAGCTACAAAAAAAAAAAAAAACGCAAATCATTAAGAGAGGGCTAAAGCCGAGGAAATTTCTGTCGAGATAAAGGATCATTCTAAGGCTGGGTCCATACTCCAGCTGCGAAGGTAGCGGCGATTAGACGACGAAATAGACACCAGCTTACATATGAAAACATGTGGTTATTTACTCTGCTCGCATCGTGTCGCCATATAAGCAGCTGAAGTATCTTACTAGCACTATACGCCATTTCGATGCCAACACTCATGATGAACTTAGGGGAAGGGATATTGGTTGCGTATACTCAGATTCACCCGGTGGAATTGAGAAAGGTAATGATGTCATTAAGACCCATGTCCGAGATATCTGAAAAGTCGTCGAAGAATGGTTTACCAAACGTCCCGTGTCTAGTCATAGCCAAAGCCGGGCTCAAACTTACTTAAAGTTAACTATCTGTTTAAGATTGTTTATGTCCAGTAGCTTTTTTAGCGATTGGTTGTAAAATTGAAAGTCAAGTTTGTGCTTGGACTAGGAAATTGGTCGTAGCTTTGCAGACTCGTCAAATTAAAGGCTCGTCAACATAGGCTCCATTTTGCTCTCCGCTTTGGCGGTTGCTTGAAATCGCATAGAACTTAAATCTTATCGCAATCGACGATGGAGTTCATAAATTCTCCAAAGCCAATATCAGATAAATCGTTAAAATGCATGAATCCGTAATTAGTACTTCTCATGCGGCACTTCTACATTCAAAACTTCAAATTAATTTTCACTGGTTTGCCACAAGGAAACGAAAATATACCCGCCTTAGCAACTATCAAAGGAGTCCCAAAGCAAGCCTGAATGATCACCTATTTTCATTGGAATAACGTCAGCTCTAAAAAAAATTGCCTTCTGGCGATGCACTAAGTCTTTGAAATATATTGGTGTTGCATGACGAACCTGTCTGTTCGAGCTCAAATATCGAAATTTGAAACGAAAGTTCAAGGAAACGAAACGAAAATATACCCGCCTTAGCAACTATCAAAGGAGTCCCAAAGCAAGCCTGAATGATCACCTATTTTCATTGGAATAACGTCAGCTCTAAAAAAAATTGCCTTCTGGCGATGCACTAAGTCTTTGAAATATATTGGTGTTGCATGACGAACCTGTCTGTTCGAGCTCAAATAATTTAAGGCTTAGCCTACTGATAAGTCTAACTGACCGAAGGAGTTTTGTTATCATGCTGCGCGGCCATTAAATAATATCAATCATTAAAACAACACAGATAGTCACTCAGCTACTACCCTCTTTTTGAAACCATCCCCAAACCCTACTCCAGTCCTTCAGATCAGCGACCTACTTCACGCATATAGTAATGGACTGTCGCCATACCTGTGTCTCTTTCAATTTAACCCCAATGTAGGATGCATATATTTGGTGAAATATTTTAGGCCTTAACCAAAAATAAACTTAGATTCGTCCTTAAATTAGTGCTGCATATTTTATTTTGTGTATAAGTATAAGTCCGACATATTTAAGCCTAATGACGATGGACGATATGATAAAGTTACTTAAAGCAATTTGAAGACGATATCGTTGACTATTTTCGCCCGGGCGATTATAGTTTCAGAGCTGCGGATTAAGTGCCAAGGATAACTCCTTTAATCTGATTTTTGATAGTATATAGTGCCATCGCTCTGGAAAACTGAAGGTAGCACGCTAACGGTACGATTGCACGGCCATTTTTGCTAGTCATTTAAATGACGCTCGTGTGATCGCCATTTTTGGGCTGACATTTTCGTTGTCATTTAAATGACTAGGAAAATGGCGGACCAAATGACATGAACTTTGTGCCATGACGGAAACAAATGGCCGTGTGATCGCTCTTTAATGACGCCTAGGACAAATGACTAAACTTTCTGGCTGTTGTGTCATTTAAATGGCAGCCTCTAAAAAATTACAAGGCACGAAATTGCGGCTATGCCATTTTCCTACGCAAATGACAAATGACGGAGCATTTAATATGATATCTGTGACGATTTGGATTTTTGCCTCGTGGCGAAAGGACATAATAATTAATAAACTGTGTTGTTATGTGTAATAAGCAAATATTGACATTCTTGATAAATGTCCTTTTTAAAGGACCTTTTTTGATGTTCCAAAGACCTCCGAGTGAAAATTCATAGCAACAGCAATTCGATACGTGATCTTATAGGCATTTACAAATAAGGTTCTTTTTGAAGGATTCAAGGACCTTTTTCGATGTTCCAAAGACCTCCGAGTGTATGAAGTCACAAAGCGCATTTGGTTCTACTTGTCAAACCCTTTCATTTAAGGCCCATATCATGCGGGCTGAGAAGAAAATATTAATAATTTCTTCATGGCTAATTTTCTTTTACATCACAATTGAGGCAGGCTGATATCCTTATATAAACATATATGAATGGGTTAAGTATATTTCGTATGGGTACGATTTTCTTGTGGACATTTTTTATATAAAATTTTTTTTTCATTTAATTAAAAATTTCGTACTAAATGACAATAGCTACATTTTTGTCATTGGTCATTAAAGGTGACATTTGTCATTTTGATAAGGCATGTCTTTCCCATGTGATCGCCATTTTTTTGCTCGTCATTTAATGGCACCTCAACGGAAAATTTTAAATGGCTCGTAGCGTCCGTCATTTGATTTTGGGACAAAAATGACAATGTTAGTCATTGCGTGTGATCGCCATTTTTTCGCTAATGACCAATGACGAACGGTAGCTTCAATGCCGCTCTAGTGCGCCATTTTTTCCTGACGTCACAGTGTCATTTAAATGACTCGCAAAAATGGCCGTGTAATCGCACCTTAAGTAAGTAAGTCCAATAAAATTAGCATTGGACTATGTGAATTAATTTGTTAGCTAACTAAGGTCATAAATAAAATAATAAATTAAGCAGCAACAAGTCGGTAAAGTTTGGCGCTGCTAATGAAGATTCAAGTAATTCTTAAAACACAAACTTATTGCGGTACAAATACAGGGCGAGCTTTACCACTAACAAAGATATTGTCAAGTAAGGCACTTTCTCGCTTGCTCACCATAAGGAGTATACAATGGTAACCTTCCTCGATATAGAAGGCGCCTTTAACAACGTCAACACATCCGCGATCTCAACTGCACTGTCGGATCTGAAAGTGGGTGACAAACTTGGCGAGTTCATTAATCAACTACTAACCGGTAGGATTATTAACTCAAAGCTGGGTATGACCTCCGCCAGAAGATCTGTCAGCAGGGGAACCCCGCAAGGAGGAGTCCTATCCCCACTTCTTTGGAATCTTGTGGTGAACAAACTGCTTGTTATCCTGGAAGGAGAGGGCTGCAAAGTGATTGCCTATGCAGATGACGTTGCTATTGCCGTGTCGGGGAAGCACCTTAACACCTTAAAAGAACTCATACAAAATGCTCTTAACAAGCTAATAAGATGGGCTGACAATTGTGGTCTAGGCGTCAATCCCCACAAAACCGAACCTGTCACTCTTTTCTTGCAAAATAGCTATTGGTAACAAGTGGGGACTACAACCTCGAATTACTCACTGGCTGTATATCTCGGTTGTAAGACCGATACTAACATATGGAACAATTGTCTGGTGGACTGCCTTAGAGAAAGCGATAAATCGCGATAAACTAGGCAGAGTCCAGAGATCAGCATGTTTATGCATGGGTGGAGCGCTTCGCACCCCTCTCTCAGCTGTACTGGACATTCTGTTCCATTTAATACCCCTTGACATTTTTAGCAGACAGACGGCTGCTACCACGGCCACTCGCCTCAACGCAACTTCCCAATGGACCGATAGTGGGCGATAATCGGCCACTCTGCAATTCTGAACATACTCAGAATCCCTTCTAGGAATATAGACTACACCACACCCCAACTGCTGTTCGACAAAAACTTTCAGATATCCATCCCCCCTAGTTACTTTTGGGAGGATGCCTTGCCGGAGGAAGAATCAATCCATTTTTACACGGACGGTTCAAAAACGGGTGGAGGTGTCTTCTCAGACAGACTAAATCTCAGTCTCTCCTTCCGTCTTCCTAATCATTGTAGTGTTTTCCAGGCGGAAATTATGGCGATAAAGGAAGTCTTGTCCTGGCTAAAAAAGAATGTGGTATCCGTAAAGGATATTCGAATCTTTTCGGACAGTCAGGCCGCCATCAAGTGTCTGGACTCTGTCTCTATTAACACTTTAGTAGCCCTAGATTGCCGATCATCTCTAAAGGAGATGGCTGAGCAGTTCAACATTCACCTTTGCTGGGTGCCAGGGCATAGAGACATTCCGGGTAACTGCAAGGCCGACGAACTCGCCAAACTTGAAACTACCCTCTCAATCTTGCTTGAAAAGGGCTCCTTAGGCATACCAGTTTCCACGTGCAAGCTCTTGTTTAAGCTGGATGCAATAGAAAAAACTAACCACAGATGGACAAATGGTACTACTTGTCTGACAACGAAGCAGATTTGGCCTAGGCTGGATCTAAGACGTTCAAGGAGCTTACTTACCCTTAATCGATCGCACAATAATGCTACAATTGGTGTCATAACTGGACACTGTCTGTTAGGCAGGCATGCAACAAGGCTTGGCGCCTATTCCAACGACTTCTGTAGGAGCTGTATGGATGAGGAGGAGGAGGAGACTACTCTACACCTTCTTTGCGCATGCCCTGCTCTCTCCCGAAAGCGAAATCTCTATATGGGGGCCTTCTTCTATAATGATCTTAATTATCTAAACTCAACCGAACCCAAAAAGTCTCTCACGCTTTATTAGCACCTCGAAATGGTTCAACGTGTAGGCAGGAACTTCAGATCCACGGGGTATCACAATGGACCTTATATAGGTCTAAGTGAGTCGGACTTCTATCCAACTGCCACTTCAACCTAACCTAACCTAAAGCACGATAAATTGAAGCTTTCAGCTGTTATTTGTGCGGAGCCATTGCCTTTTGAATTAAATTCCTGTTTGTTTTTTTTTAACGAATTTCAAGTCGAGACACACCATCTCTTCATCGACTTTAAAGCCGCATATGACAGCATTCATCGTCAGGAGCTTTTTGTGGCGATGGCCGAATTCGGGATCCCGTCAAAACTGATCCAAATGTGTCGCATGACACTAGATAATACGCGATGCAATGTGCAGTTTGGCAGCAGCTCATCTGAACTCGTTCAAATATGCACCCTATTTCGGCAAGGAGATACGCTGTCATGTGAAGGAGAGTTAATACTGGGATCCTTTGAAAGAAAAATCCTTCGACGGATATTTGGTCCTGTGTGCGAGGAGGGCAAATGGAGAAGAAGATACAACCGCGAACTCTATGAACTGTACCAAGATGTGGATGTAGTCCGAAAAGCCAAAACTCGTCGACTACAAGAGGATCTTCGAATCCCAGCCCCAGCCCCCAGGTTCGAGACGGCAAGGAAGACCGAACCTCCGTTTTAAAGATCAAGCCATCGCGGATGCCAGAGCGCTTGGTCTGGACAACTGGAAGCAGCGTGCTCGGGATCGCAGAGGGTGGAAGGCTGCCGTATCTCAGGCAGGGACTCTTCACGGTCGGGTGCCCGTTAAGTAAGTAAGTAAGTTGTTTTTTTTCGAGACATGTCTAACCTTAACAAGACCGTTCTGTTCTCGTTTTTCCAGTAGGGAATATTGACATGAAAAACTATCTAAAAAAACATCTACACAAATAGTTTCAAAATGGGCATAGAACTGGTGTAAGGACATTCAGGAACGATGGCCTACCGGATTTTTACGAACCACCAATAACTCATACACAAAAGAAACTTTGATAACCAAAAATAACTCTTTTTTTTCTGTAAAAAGTCCTAATGAGCCTTCACTTGCTACCCGAACGGCTTACCACAAATTACCTTTAGACGACTAAATTAATTTTACAATGTACCTGTGATGTTGAATCAAGAAGTTTGTCATAGGAGAAAAGATGTCTATTAAAATAATGGTAACAACGACCTGTCTTCTGCAGGAGTTTCACGAAGTATGAATTGTTGTGCCGCCATTTATAGAATTAGTCAAGTCAAAGTCTTACAAAACCCTATTTTGTTCTTGTTCTAGCCCACGTGGAGAATTTTATTCCCGTCAAGCTTATCTAAAAATGCTGTTCCCCATTTTGTTTATTCTCATACGAGTATGTATGGATGTATCAATCCTTCCCTAATCTAGGCAAATTATTATCAGATTAAAAAGTATAATATTGACACTATGCCCCACGACAAGACAACAAGGAAAACAAAAAAACTCACCCCCCCCCCCCCCCCCGCCACACCAAGTCATCATTTGCCACCACCATCACAGATCTAAGGACATAAAAATCTAACAGATAACGCATAAAACGTCTTCTTCATTGACAAGAATAAAATTGGAAAATTATTGCGCACTTTCTGGTTAAGATTCTCGTAAAACAAGCAAACGTTGACCGACAGACAGACAAACAGAAAACCAGCGCAACACCAGAATCAACAACGCTAACTATTATCCTCACACCGACCAAGTGGTCTGCGCTTAATGCAGCCAGAGAGAAGGAGAGAGAGAGAGATAGATAGAACGAGTGAAGAAGATATAGCGCGTGCGCACGCTCTCACCAGCGTTATTCAGTTTGTTAACGATTTTATGTTCCGCCGTTGACTTTTTGTCTTCCATTGCTGTGCCCGCCACCGTCACCGCCACCGCCACCGTCGCCAAACGTCATCTCATTTGTTGTGCAGCGTTTTCGGATGCAGTGCGGCGCTCTCTTTGCCCTCCCGCTAGGCAGATGCGTACACGCCGTGCCGTGCGGCGACAATTCCAAAGTGCGAACGATGCGAACGCAGAAGTGTCCGCCGCCTCGTAGAGCAGATTATTGTCAGCGTAACCTATATCGGAACGTCAATAAAATCAGAGAGTTTGTACAGAATAGAAACTGTCCAATTACATAAATCTTGGCTTTATGGTCGGTCGTCCAGTCTCCACTCCACTGTTTAGCTGATGGTGGTGGTGGTGGTGTTTCGTCTCAGCATTAGGAAATTCGTTTATAATTTAGTGGAAGGATATGCAGAACCACCGGCACCGTGCGTCGTCGTTGTCGCCGCACCGGCGCAACACACCGGACACATCTTCCTGAGATCGTCATAGACTGAGAGAGAGAGAGGTGTGGTATCATTTGTTACTGGCTTTGGCCGAATTGGTTGATGCTGCGTTGGAGTGCCCAGTATTAGGAGATGGTGGGGGATCAACTGCATTCCAGGAAATAATCGAATATCACTTTGAGGGATTTTTACGAGGCAATAAATGTAATGTGGTAATGGTTTCGGAGAGTATTGGAAAAGTGTTAACTTCTATGATGGAGTGTAATAAAATCGAGCCTTTACGTGTTTCAAATCTGTTTCAGATTAGTTAGTGTGCGCTAAGGAATGAGGTGGATCATAGGTGTGTGATAAACGGTGGGAAGAGCTTTATACGCTTTATACTATTTGTGAGTGGGGAGAGTGGGGAAAGTGCAAGAAATGCGACCGAAGGTATTATTTTAAGGGTGGTGCCATACTAAAGCTAGGCTTGAATTAAATTAGCAATCTGGATCTTCTGATGGTGCAGGGACAATGGTTTCTTATAGCAAAAGGTAAGAGGGTATGAGCGCCTTTTTAATTGAGTCTTCGTTAATTAAGTCTTCTTGAGTTAGAGGAGAATATGTTCACTTTTCAGTTGAAAAAGAAATTGGTGCCGAAGCTGAAGCCGACTCCTAATATTAGGAATCAGATTGGTTTCGGTCAGGGCATAAATATCAAACGGAAGAGCATGAGATAGTCATAAAACGGCACTAGTTTTAGAGCACAGTCCACTTAAGTTTTGGAAGTAAAGTGTAAGAGGGAGGTTGTTGGGGACGAACAAATTAATCATCGTCCTCTCGATTGGGGTGGAGAAAGAGGCGCAATATACTTTTTTCGCATAGACTACAAAGTGCCATATATTGCTGAGTTAGTTTTACTGTAGGAGACATAAGGGTGTCAATCTTAAGGGCTGGGGTTTAAACTGTGTTTCAAACTTATTCATATCTTTCACGCGTTACATATTTATTTTTCGTCGTGTAGATACGTTTCTTGCTGTAGAAAACCGAGCTTATATATAAAGCTGGGTTCAGGAGTGTAAATCTGTGCTTATAGTTTAAAAGAAAGTACCCATAGTGTATCCGCCTGGGTGTTGTGCTAATCTCTATATATATGAAGTGTCATAACTAAACCAAGCGCTATCGTTTGTTTAACTATTTTATTGTGATTGGCCTTAGAGCTTGTTTACGTCTAACATGTTAAATCTAAAAGGTTTCATCGATGAACTGATCCCGGTGACGTATGTAGAAAAGCTACTTCAGTATGTCCCAACAACATGCAAAGAAGTTGCGTGGGCGGTACCTGCTGCCTTCTGTATGAAGGATGCTAATCGGGCATGAAAATGAAGATCTTAATTAAATTCATTGACTGTTTGTATAGAGGGGACGTACTGAAGCAGCTTTTCCATACACGCATCCCGGTGATATTGTTTTATGTATTTTTAAACTGTATACAAAAACAAAGCTAATTTGCTCCATCATTTGAGTTGTTTCTAAACATTATAAATGCGAGGGCTCGTTATATGCTTCTGTTCAGGTCTCTTTTGGCTGTTCGCTATCGAACTTTAGTCAAGCCTCAAGTCACATTGGCAGACTTTCTTCGTATCCAGATTCTTCGTACTCAAGATATTCGAGATTGACGATCATGAAGCTATCGATGACGGCCCTCATAAATCAGCTAAAATTTGAGTTGACTTGCATATTACATCCCCACGGCTTCCACGTATACAGGGTGTTTTTCTTAGAGGTATATAACTTTGAATTGAAATAAAATACAAGAAAATCGTTTTAATGTCCATCAATTTGGCTTTATTGGAAGGATAATTTTATGCCATTAACGTTTTAATATGATTTCGGGCACGTGGCCTCCGCGGCTGGTTCGAATAAAGACAAGTCTAGAGGTCCAATTTTCAACCACTATTTCAAGCATTTGGGGCTGTATATTGGCAATAACGCTACGAATGTTGACTTCCAAGTCCCCTAACGTTTCTGGTTTGTTGGCGTAGGCGAGCGACTTCACATAGCCCCATAGAAAACAATCCAATGGTGTCAAATCACACGATCTTGGTGGCCAATTGACAATTCCATTCCGCGAAATTATGCGCTCATCGATTGTGACGTGCGCTGTGTGGCATGTAGTGTCATCTTGTTGGAACCACATCTCATCCACATTCATGCCATCCAATTCGGGAACAAAATAGTCGGTTATCATGGCTCTATACCGGTCTCCATTAACGGTAACTGACTCTCCAGCATAATTTCGGAAGAAGTATGACCCAATGACTCCACCAGCTCATAGAGCACACAAAACAGTCAGTTGATGTCTCGCGGCTTTAATTCTTGCACTAGCTGGATCTTGTAAGGTCGTAAGGAGAAATTTTTGCGCAAAATCTTCCATAAAGTTGATGGACAAAGCTCCAATTGCTGTGCACGGTGGCGAATCGATTCATTCGGGTCCTCTTCAACACTTTGTTCTACAGCGGCAATTTTTTCTTCGCCGCTCACTCGGCGCCCGATTCGACGTCTCTGCGGATGCGTATTATCACATAGAGTAAACGTAGTGCGAAAACGATCCATGGTTAAACGAATTAATTGCTCTGATGGACGATTATGTCGACCATAAAATGAACGTAGCTTGCGGTAAACTTCGCGAACTGAACCATTATTTTCAAAATAAATTTGCACGATTTGCAAGCGTTGTTCATTTGTCAACCTGTTCATGATGAAATTGCGAACCAAACTCAACATAAAGACATTAGAGTTGCCAGATTTGACCACAAAATGTAAGTTTTACCTCAATTCGAAAAACCAACCTCTAAAAAAAACATCCTTTACCTGGATAAGTGGAAGGAATGAGTTTGTACGTCTATAATATTTTTTTCAAAAGCGTCCTTTTGCTCAATAATATTGCCCTTTCATGCTTTCTCAATTCTTCTCCCGCGATGCTCTGGACTCTTGCGCTTCTATATGCAGTTCTTTGGAATTGTCTTCAACATTTGCCTTTTTCTTCATGATCTATCTTAAACTTCTATCTATCTTACACTTTAGACGCAATGACAACATAAGTGGCTAATACTGGTCTCACTAACTCAGTCAGCCACTTCTACCTAACCTACCAAACTTAAAAATACTCTTATGGCACTTATGAGGACTAGTCCTTTCTGATGGCTTGTGCGTTCCAAAACGAACAAACCCCCTGCACTAATCTTCAAATATCAACACTTTCCTAAGCTCACATTTCAACTGAAAAACAGAACAGAACAAACAGTGAATATTTCTATTTTTTTCACCAAAAAAAAAAAAAACAGTTGAACACCAATTTTATCTGAGAGAAAAAAAAAATTAAAAAATAAATAGAAGAAGCCATCATCAGACCATCATCATCAATTCCCACATTACACTGCAGCAACTCGTTTAGTGCGAGCGCGCACTCCTGAGAAAAGTATCCGTTATAAAATCCAACTCCATAGGGACAACGGGCACCATTCGACGACCAAGAACACATCCCATATACACCGCCACGAGCACGACAACATAAATAATTTGATCTACAAAATAGTACAAGTTCAAAGACATAAATTACATAATATTAGGTTAACTCGCATCACACTAAACGCTTCCCAGTTCCAAAGTGAGTAACAACAGCAGCAGCCGCCGCGGACACAACACAACACAAAACAACGCAAACACAACAGAACAGCAAAGCACCAGTGTCTGACATCTAAGACCAAGATCAGATGCTGGTTGCTGTTGAAGCGGCAATGAAGCCGCACCGCCGCCGCCGCCGCCGCCATCACCGTCGCGTTGCTTTAATCGTCGCCTAACAAGAACTACAGCATCACACCACAGAACGACGGAACAGTTGGAGGTTCTTTTTTGTGCGTATATCTGCTGGTGGCGGATGCATCCACAGTTTGCCGGACCATGTGTTGCGCACGGTAGTAGCTGCAGAGATCATAGATCAGAATTTTCAGCTGAAGATGGACGGCTGGAAGTCAACTTGGTCAAAATCATCCGCCACACAATTGAATTCCATTACAGATATGTATTTATATGGCGGTTAGCGAGGCCGGGTGGTGGTGGTGGTGCTATTGCTGGAGGAATACCAGTCAGTACGCCAGTACCAGTTGACCAGAACAGACAGAAGACGAACCATTAAATTTCCCAATTAAGAAGCACTTATAGACATCATGCGAGGATAACCTGTCAAAAGAGATTTTCGTTTTTCTCGAAGCGCTTGGCGCTGTCAAATTGTGGTCTACCTCTGAGGAATACTGAATGAAATGTGCACACAGCCGGCAATGTCCATCTCAGTGCAAAAAAAAAAAGAAAAAAAACACTAAACCTACAAATGGAGGTTTCTGTCTCGTTTGACAAAAGAGTTGAGTTGCCATTTGCTGCGTGCTACCAGATGGATACCTGCGCAATCCGTGATATAGTTTATGGTCGATTGCATCTCTCTTTAGCAGTTTTTCTTTTTCACTCAGATTGTAGCTGTATGAAATTTTGTATAAAATTTTGTTATAGCAAATTTCACTCTCGACAAAAGAACACTTCGGTTTCTGTCCTCAAAAATCGTTGTCGATGCAAGTTGTTGTTGTTGTTTAGCTCCTTGCCAGTTATTTTTTTGTTTTCTTCAGTTTATTGTTCCATTTGATGAGTAGTCTGCAACCGTTTCGGGAGAAACTGGAAAAAATTAAAAAACACGGCACTCTTTGGAAATCCAGACAATGAGGTGTGAAGTAAAATAACGTCGTACGGAGAGAGGAGCCCTTTTGAGAGGGTGTATTGGATCATGGGAAACTGTTTATTCAGTTTCTCTCTTGAATTAGGAGTTTTCTTGGTGTGGATGTAGAGGAAGAGAGGCTTTTCGATATGCCATCTTTTTGTTCTAAGAAATTCTAAGCTGATTTTGAGGTCAACCGCCAAATGGCTGCACCTGTGCTGTTCAAAATAACATACAATAAGTCGAACCACCAGTTTTTGAGGAGGATTCCTCTAAGGAAAGTGTCAAGGTGTAAACTTTGTTGGGAAACTTAATCTCATTGCGGCAAAAGGCTCTACATCAAAGTGTGGAGACCAAACACGGCGTCCGACCGACCAATACTTACATATGGCAGTCTTAAGTGAACGACAATAATACGAAGACTATTATGCTGGTTCAGTGAAAATTTGCTACCCCTAGATCTAAACGTGCGGTGTCAAGTGCTCCTTGAGGATCGGGCACTTTGAAAATGTGCGTAGACTTCTTGTGCCCCTTTCCGGCCAATTTAAAGAAATGTACCTCAGTCAGACACACTGATCACAGCAGTGATCACGGAGGTCCTGACAATTGAGGACGTTATGATAATACCAATGAATATGTTAGTTAAGCAGTTAATACTAATGAAATTCGATGCTAGGTCACTGCTGTAGCGAATGGCTTAGGACTCTGGCTCACGGCTGAAATCGTGCCTCTGCTTTGGCTGGGTACAGAAACATGTGCTGCTGTATGAGCCAGTACTCTGCAATCTCAGAGAATGAGTGGAATTCGAGACCACAATGAAATCGCTTACCACCTATAAAATAAAACGGAAATGATGGTTGGATGGTGAAAAATTAAAGCTTTAAGTAGCCAAATTTTTCCGCAGATTTCTTTCAATGGAGGAACAGAACACTTGGAAGCTTCTTATTCCAAAAAATTGAAGACCTGAGATGTTTACATTTAAATTTTTGCAGGTTTTTTGGGTCATCGGAATGGCTTGACTGCATTAGGTAACCATAAATAGGAATAAAGGCTTACATGAATATCAGCAGACTCAATAAATTATACCATAAAGAACTAAGTGTGACCGAAGCCTAAATGTCACTCCGACTCACAAGCCTGACCAAACCAATAACTTACAAAACTACTCGAACATGCTAACTTCTTGTGAAAGGCGAAAAACGTTTCCACATGTAAAAGCAGTTTTGTAAGTGTGATTTTAAAAGAGTGCACCTAGAAACGAAGAAGTAACCAACACTAAACTCGACGTCATTGGACCATATACCCTCTAAGTCTTTAATTATTAAAGATTGAAGCCATCATGATTCTTATCTCCAAATTCATAAGAAGCAATTCAATAGCTTATCCAATTTTTTATCAGTGGATTCATGTCAAGGGGCACGGTAGTGCCCAGCCAAGTTCTTTAGCAACTTTGGCACTACACCCTTATTTACACGAACCAACTCAGGCCAATTCGACCCCGCAGCAGCGGGCTCCATACCAACTCCTTCTCAACTGTTTAACATCAGCGGTTCCTGAGTTATAAGGCCCCAAAAATAGCTAAAACCGTAACCACTGACTCACTGACAGATCATCAGAACTATGGAGCACTTCCAATCATTGCAGAACCTTGAAATCTGGCACAGCAATAGGTTTTGCGGAGAAACAACAGGGAAAAATCTAAAATTTGTAATTTTTCCATCCAGGGAGCATGGCAGACGCCCACTCCTCTTAACGCAGCTCCCAAAAGACCTATAATTATAATTTTTTACATGAGGGTTGGACCTTAAGAACAAACACGGGAAACGAAAATATTGTTTATTTTACATTTAGGAGGCGTGCTAGCCGCCCCCTTTCTTTAACTTTGCACCCAAAAGACTTAGAGCTATGATATTATACTTGGAGGAAGGATTTGAAGAACAGATACAAACTTTGTGTGTATTCCAATAAAGAGGCGTGGCAACCGCCCTTATATCGAACTCATTCCATAGTTATGAAATCTTACATGTCGGTAATTATTTTGAAGGCAAACAAGGAGAGTTATAAAACAAATTGTATTTTCCTCGAAAGGGGGCATCTACGTTCGGTCGAAATCCCTACAATTTTTAAATTTTACAAAATTTCCCTATATAAAAAATATCTTTGCAAAAAGTATTGAAATCACACAAAAACATAAATGTTAAAGAATAGCCAAGTTCTTTTATACAAAAAAGTCTTTTGCCTTACAAGTCAGCCACAAAACGTACTGAGAACTTAAAAAGAACGCCAAGTTAGAATTATTAAAAATTTCAAAAATGCCAAGTATAAATGGTTTTTATACTTGGCATATATATTTATTTGCACTTTACGGACTTTGAAATGGGTTCTGGTTCTGTTTCTGGGTTCTATGATCAACTAAAAAGCGAAAATGTGGGGATGATGAAGAAGGCAAACTCTGTTATCTTCTGTAAAATGTCCCCTAAGTTGAAAGGAAGCTCTAACCTGCATTTGTTCGTCCGGCGCGGGGCTCACATAATGCTCAAATTATAAGGGCAAATTGACTGCAGCTAAGATGAAGATGCTTGGCATGACAGCAGTAGTATCGATGTTTGAACGAATTCGAAGTTCAAAGGTGGGAGAAAGTTAAAAAACTGGGAACTGTCGAACACCTCAGGCGATACAGTAGAGATGCAATAAAGTGTCAGGGTTAAGATCCTTCTCAGAACCTCGCCGACTTAAAGATTCCAATGCATCATTTTATTGTACAATCTTGATACCTTGGTAGCAATACTCATTTTATTAAAGATTTTTAAAAGTTTCCAACACAATAATATATGCTCAACCAATCAATAAACAACAGCAAAACCTTTATATTCAAAATTACATAGATTTTTAACTTTCTCGTATTCATTAGTATACTAGAGAGAAAGTTATTGCGATCGTGCGGAAATTTCGAACTCAAACTGAGTAAGAGGGATGGTATTACGACTATAGAGAAGTCCAAAAAAGTGGGTCCGCCAATGCCGTCCGTCGGTCTGTCTGTCCGGGCGCCGTATGGCGAAACGGTTCGACGGATTTGCTTCAAAGCTCGTATATAAGGTTCTTGGGGTTACATCTCGGGGCATCTTTTTATTGTTTACTTTATCTTTTCAAATAACGGTACCTGCCATACAATTTTTTTTTGTGAAAATCACTTATCACTATTTATCTCCAAAGTGGTTCAAAGGATTTCGGTCATTTTTTGTACTAAGGATGCTTGGGATGGGCTACAAAATTTTGCTTACTCAGTTTTTGGAAAAAAAATCGATTAACGGTAATTTATAAAACGGGCAATATCTCAAAAACTATTAAAGGGAACTTCAACTCGAACAAATCTGCATACTTAGATTTTTTTAAACAAATTTTTTAAAATTTTTTTTTCATATAACGATTTTCTTAAATTTAAATTAAATTCGTTTTCTCAAAAACGGCTTTAACGAGTTTCATAATTTTTTGTATTTCGAACAATTACATTAAAACCGTAAGTGCCGTTTTTGAGAAAATAAAATTTTTTAAAACCTAAAAAGTGATTTAAATAAATTTGTCACCATTTTGCGATTCAAAAACGCATCTCACGTACCGAGAAAGTTTCGCATGACGCAGTCGTGCACTTTATTTATACAAAAAATTGTGCTTGGATTTTTGACTTCATCAACTGCTGAACGAAGAGCTTGTCAAGTCTCGAGACCACGCGAATTATATAACTGCACCTTAAAATACGAGTATGATGGACAGTTTCTGTCGCTCGTAATTCAACTCAATCCGTGCAATTATTGGTTCCCACTGCGACTTTAATGCAGTCTACCTATAGTATTAGCTATATCTACGTCTTCAATTCACTCTAAGAGTAATTTTAAAATTGTGATTTACCAGTAAATAGTAATCACAAAAACACATAAATCCAAATCGACTTTTTCAATTGAATTCATAACTTCTGATCTCGAAGCGAAACGCACGCGAACAGCCAAAATCTGCAACCACCGCTGGGCGGAGGAATTTTTATTGCAACGCACAATAAAAATTCTCCAAACTTCGAATAGCGACATTTTCAACGTACGAAGGCGGTAGACCTCCATCATGTGAATAGAATGCCTAAACAAATTACCCGAAGAATTATCCTGTCTTGGGCCACTGCGCCAGCCGTGCTTTGCGCTCATTTTACATAACTGCTCCGCTTAAACGACTAGGAATAATAGTGGAATGGAAAATTGTTTATTGCAGCAGAAGACAATGCATCAATGGCTATTAGCTTCACCAGGTCTTTATTACATGCGCACAAGCATCGACACGACGTGCAGCCCAGAAAACCCCACGACAATTTGCTAGAGAGCACGGAACACCACCTAATCGAGGTGAGGTGCTGGCCAGTTCAATGGATGGACGCACAGTTTTTAATCGAAATATTGTCTCGTAAGATTGAAATATTTTTTCCCAGTATAGGTGTTTGTCATAGGACTAAGTCAAAAAGGCGAACACACACCAACTAATGCAACGATTACACCACTAGCCTAGTTATAAGGTTTGTTATATCATTGTTTGTCCCTCGCACAGCCTTGCTTGGACCGACAAAGAACAAAAAAGTATACCCAACAAACATATGCTATAGCTCCTCTAGCGTCGTCGTCGTCGTCGTCTTAGCGTCCTGCTAGCTTCAATTTTTGTTAACAATTTTGTACTCTGTGTCAGATTGAAGTGGCAGCCAACAACGCAACGGTTCGAACGTGGTTCAACTTCGTGGAACGGAAACTTTATTGTCGTTGAAGAACCACGAAGCTGGAAGGTGCCTCTCAATGGAATGGCATGGCATGGCAATGACGTTGTGTGTGTGTGTGTGGGATTTCGATTTGTTGTTGTTGTTGGTTGAGTGGTGATGGTGAGTGGCGCAGTGAGTGACTGAGTGACTATACGACGACGTCCAGCAGTTGGCGGGAATTTGGCAGAAGAAGGAACAATGAACTGCACAGTCATTGTGCGGAGCCGCGGAGAAAGTGTTTGGTAGCGACTTTAGTGCCGACTTTGTTGTCGGTGGGTGCGAGTAACGAAGGTAGCAGACACTCTCTAGACGAGGACAGAAAATCGAAAGTGAAACTGAAATAGAGTGATCAAATCATTTTTAAAGAAGGAAAGTGTTTTTGGTAAAACAGGGTGTAACAGCGAAATTTTTTGTAGGTGTGTTGCTTACTAAGGCATGGAATGTAGCTATAAGGAATTTAGTTTTTTGCGGTACTGGTTCCTTAAAGTAATCCATCATTATCTATGGGCAGCATAGCCACTGAGCAAATATTTGGTCTTCTGAGCTAAAAGTGCGGCATAAATAAAGCAAGGAATAACAAAATTAGGCTACATTTGGATACCAACATTTATAGATCATGGAAAAGTTTGTTTGAGCCTCTGTTTGTGTTCTAACACTTTGTGGTTCTTATTTTACAAAATTATTTAAATCTTGATTAGGCCATTGAAACACATATTAAACTAGTGAATTCTAAGGTTTTCAAATAAGAACTTGACAACTTTTTCTTGAATTAAACGCAAACTATTTCAGATATCTCGGAAATATTATTATTGAGTTTGAAGTACAATCAAAACATTTATGTATGGAATTCGGCGTCGGTTATATGTCCACCATAGGCACATTTGCAGCAGTCGATTGATTGAACCCAATTTTGGTTTACTCCGTCGCTACCTCTCGTTGAACATTGGCACACGATCTAGGCGGTTAGGCGCAAATATCATTTCTCGATATAACACGTTCATCGAATTGAGTTTTCAATAAGTCGATTGTTACACCCGCTGCGTGGCATGTGGCACCGTCTTGTTGAATCCACATATCATCTGAAGCGATCTCCATTGACTAAAAAAAACAGCGCTTCATCCACTAAAGTGCGATGTAATTGGTCATCTTCTTCTGACCTTCACCATGATGAAAATGTTGTTTTTACTAAATATTTTGACATTGACAGTTTGGTCACTGATTAAACCCTTTCCTTCCCAAATTAAAACGAATAGTTTTGATATTTTAAGGGATTCTATGGGCATTTTAAAGGTGACTGCATTATTTCTTTTTAGTGGGAGTCATCAGGCAGCTAAATTATGCAGCAAATAAATGCGGTAGCTAAATGGCCATCATGAGAGGGAAAGGTTTTAGGGTGCGTTCACAATGAAAGGTCAAAGTTGTCAAGTCCCAATTGGAAAACACTTTATAACTCAGGTTCCAGGCAGCTGTGGACAATTACCGTTAAGTGGCCTATCTGCAGTCTCAAATCGTAGACAACATCCGGATCATTATAGCTTACTTATGAAAGGATCGGGGTAGGGGGAAAACGATAAGTGGATAGTATGAATAGGCTATCGAAATACTCGACCGATTTTAAGAACTCCTTAGTCTTAAAAAAGGACCTAAATAGAGTCAATTTTAAATTAGATCTAGGTGTTACTATTCGATCAATAATTACAATTTTTGCCACTCCATGGCTATATATTTCCTAAGACCAAGTCTATCCTAGAAAACTGATCTGAACTATTTGAGTTTATTTGCAACAAAAGTATTGATAAACCATATTGACTGTCCCTTCTGTTTATTTTTTAAATATAAAAAAAATGTATCTAGGGAAAGTTTAACCCCACTTACAGAGGATTAAAAAAAGCTCTACTTTGGTATATCCTAATGCTCCGTTAATAGTTAAGTGTTCAATTTCCTTTGCATTACAGTGTCTCCCTTTCTCTTTTAACTCACTCATGTAATGCTCGCACTTTGGCCCTTCATTATTAGGGTATCCAAGGTACCATTAGTGTAGGGTTACCATTCGTCAGAATTTGACTTACCGCCTCAGGCTTTTTAAGTATCTGTCATGCTCAGGCCAGGCTTTACGTTTTGTCAGACCTTTTAATTATGTTGACTTAACGACTGACCTTCGACGCTGATTAATTTGAGAGAAGAAACTAGGAGGTAAGCATACTGGTACTAGTATTTGCGATTGTACTGTGCGGGCTCAGAGCTGGACCACTTGTTATTATTACTTGCACTTATTGAGTATTTGGGAGAACAAACAAGGTGAGCGCGGGAGTTATCAGTTGGCGAATTTCGCTCTCCACGATCACTAGTGATTAATATTTGCACTTGCTGAGTATACGGGGAGCATGTGGAGAAGGTGAGTAGGAAACTTTCCTTGCAAAAGACGAATGGTTTCGAGACTTCTGTGGCATGAATTTGTGAATCGTTACTAACTGTCTTAAACAAATTCAACCATTTTTTTGGGAATTCGAATAATTTTAATGCGTTGTTGGCGAAAGCCGGTAAACCAGTTTGAATTCATCAATTTATTTACAAATTTTGGTTCATTGAAAACCTTTTTTATTTAACATATTTTGTAAAAGATTTTTAGTCGGAAAGTCCTTAGCAGCGCGTGATGTTTGGACTCAGCTCTCATATTTGTTATAAAGGGTGATCCATTTCGAGGTTTCCTACTTTTTTAAAGAAAAAAACACAGAAAATTCAAATTTAATGGAGAATGTCTATTATCATTTGAAAGAACATTCTTTGGCATTTATTTTTTGAAGATGATGTCTATCAAATGTTGGCCGTTGCTACGTCGCAGATGGTCCATCCGTTGAGTCCAATTTTCGATCACTCGTTCGAGCATTTCGACTGGTAACTGGCGAATGACACGCGTGATGTTTTCCTCCAAGGCCTGAATCGAAGCGGGTTTGTCGGCATAAGCTTTTGACTTTACATATCCCCACAGGAAAAAGTCTAACGGTGTGATATCACACGATCTTGGTGGCCAATCGACCGGCCCAAAACGTGAAATTATGTGCTCACCGAAATGTTCTCTCAATAAGTCCATTGATTGATGCGATGTGTGGGAAGTGGCGCCGTCTTGCTGAAACCAAATGTCGCCGAGATCACGAGCTTTAATTTCAGGCATCAAATAGTCGGTCATCATGGCCATTGACGGTTACGTTCGCACCGGCATAATTTAAAAGAAATATGGACCGATGATTCCACCGGCCCACAAACCACACCAAACCGTTGTTTTTTCTGGATGAAGTGGCAGTTCTTCAATCTCTTCAGGTTGCTCTTCGTCCCAAATGCGGCAATTTGAGCCATTGAGCCAGAAATGGCTCGATTAGCCTCATCGATAAACCAAATGTGCCTCGAAAACGTCGGATCTTCTTGGAACTTTTCAAGAGCCCATAGAGCGAAGCGATGCGGCTTCAGTTGTTGCACAAGCTGTATTTTGTACGCTTCCAATTTAAGATCTTGACGTAAAATGCGCCAAGTCGTTCCATACGTCAGTCCGAGTTGCTGCGAACGGCGCCGAATCGACTCTCTACGGTCTTCGTGTACACTCTCAGCTACGGCCGCTATATTTTCTTCACAGACGTGGTCTATTCGGTCGAATATTATCCAATAATGAATGCTGGGTCTCAAAATGGGTGATGGTGTTGCGAATAGTACGCTCAGTAGGCCGATTATGTTGACCATAAGTTGAGCGAAGTGCACGAAACACATTCCTCACAGAACGTGAATTTTCATAATAAAGTTGAACAATTTGTAAACGTTGTTCACGCGTAAGTCTTTCCATTATGAAATGCCAAACAATACTAAACAAAAATAACATGACAGCATGACACGACTCACAAGTGATCTGTCAAAAAAGGCTATTGAAAAAAGTATCTCTACTTGGATCACCCGTTACTTTCCCGTGGTAAAGCAAGGAGAGTGAACACAAACAAATATTACTTGGACTATTATTTAAAAAATGTTTGAACCATATTCCGTTTGCCTAAGATTTCGAAGTAAAAAACGCCGCAACAGAGCCCAAATTTTTCGAAATCTCTTCCTATCTAATGTTTTGAGCATACAACGAACTTATTCGGCTCGTTTATAGCTATATTCGCCAACTTTAAATTTTCCAAAAACAAAAAAATCAAAAACCCCCAAATAAATTGAAAGTAAAATATTTTCGTAAAAAAAAAATGCACAAACGCCTTGCGATCGTGACTCACAGCTGCCCCCTCACAATTTCACAATCAATTAGTTCACTAATTACTCGTTAGACCTGTAGGCGCAGTTTGTTTGTTTTTTTTTACTTAATCTACAAAGACCTTCAAGCCTCAAAGTTAGTTAGTACAAAACAAAAAGAAAAAATCAACGCAAGTTGTTAGTGTGATGATGAAAAAAAAGGAACCAAATATGCAAATCCAACAAAGGTGAATAATGCGTAAGACTGGAATAAGTTTTCCTGCATAATAACTCAGACTTAAGCTCATAAAATCCAATAAAACATGTATGTAGGAACGTACATTCATCAGTACACAGCGGTCGGGCCAAACAGCATTAATTCTCTGCCTATAGACCGCCGCGCCGCGCCGATAACAAAATATGGTTCACGCTACAAGTACTTCAACAATAAAGACCCAGATCTGCCAGACACACCGCCATGTGCATTGTCTGCGCCTGCGTCTGGCGGTGTGCTACAAAATCGTTTGCTTGTATACCAGCAAAGGTATAAGTTCCGAAATTTATATCTGTTGTTCGGGTTTGATTTTTGCGTGGAAGTTGTTAAATTTGTTTTTTATTTCCAAACTTCGGGTGCGTACAAGCGTATATCATTCATTAAGCATTCAACCAAGAGCGGAATCGTGCGACAAGCTGCAGACGCACGTGGAATATGACATAAGTGTCTGCACGCCAGCCGCCATGATTGCAATGGTTGTTTCATGTAGTGCTAGTTGTGTCGGTTGCATGTTAAAAATTGAACAATAGACCGCCCACGACATTTGACAATATGTTGATTGAGCTTTGGATGATAGGAGGACGCGGAGAGCTGGAAATAACGATGCGATGATAATAAAATGTAATTTTCGAATCTAGAGCGTGCAGCTGAAGCTTACGTGAAATAAATCTGAATGCATAGGCGTCAAGAAAGACGCTTAATTCGTTAAACTGCATAAGATTACGGGCTCCCGACCCATGAAGAGAAGAAAGATATGGCAGCCTTCCATCCTCTGCGATCCCGGGCACGCTGCTCCAGTTGTTCAGACCAAGCGCTCTGGCAGCCGCGATGGCTTGGTCTTTAAAACGGAGGTTCGGTCTTCCTTGTCGTCTCGTGTCGAACCTGGGCGCCGAGATTCGAAGATTCGAAGAGTCCATTCGCTCGATGCGGCCGAGCCAATGAACGTACGACGTTTCTCGGCTTTTTGGACTTCTTCGCGGTTGTATCTTCTCCTCCATTTGCCCTCCTTGCACACAGGACCAAATATCCCAGTATTAACTCTTCTTTCCTGCTTATGGTCCAGCACTCGGCGCCGTATAGCAGAACTGGCAGGATAAGGGTTCTGTAGAGCATGCACTTTGTCCTTTGAGTTAGGAGTTTTGAACCCATTTGTTTTGCCAAACCGAAGTAGCAGCGGTTTCCTAGGGTAATTCTTCGACGGATCTCCACTAAGATGTCATTTGTGGAGTTGATGTTTACCCCGAGGTAGATGAACTCCTTAATTATCGCGAAGTTGCTGCTATCAACAGTGACATTTTGTCCTAGTCGGTGGACAGGTGATTGTTTGTTTGTTGATAGCATATATTTAGTCTTGTCCTCATTCACTTCAAGGCCAACTAGTGAAAGCCTCTATCACGTCACGCTGGGATCGACCGATGATATCTATATCGTCCGCATACCCCAGCAGTTGGACTGATCTGTTGAAGATAGTGCCTTCCGTGTTGATTGAAGAAATCACACGACAGCGCATCTTATTGCCGAAATCCGGTGCATGTTTGAAAGAGTTCAGATGAGCTGCTGCCAAACTGCACATTGTATCGCGTTTTATCTTGTGCAAAAAACTGCATAAGATTAAGTCTTCAAAATGTTCCACTTAACGTAGCTACGCAAAACCCTTAGGTCTAATGGCTTCAAATTTGGCATTCGGCTTCATGGATATTAGAAAAATGCTTTTTTTTATTTTAAACTTCACTTCCCTTAACTTGGCTTTTGTCTCAAATTAAATGTATGTATGTAAATCGCCGCAACTGACAAAATATTTTAATGCTATTTAAAAACCGTATAGGCGAGGTGTTACGTGTGTATCTTGAAGTAGAATGTGCTTCAAGAGATAGGTTAAGACGCAGCGCTAGACTACGAACCCTCTTTTCGAAGCTTGGGGTTAGTATTTGAGTATAGATTCGCCTCGAAATCTAAGCCAGTAAATGACCGATATCGGAGCTGTTAACAAAGTCATCATGCCCATCGGTTAATCTGGGTCGAAATTAGTCCTCTCAATCACCGGAGTGTTTTCCATACAGAAGATATGACAGCTAAAAGAAAGCGTTATCATCGTAAGAGCACGTAAAATCCCTGGAATAAGCTTCAATAACCTTAGGTGGACGAGTGTTACAACATGTAAAGCGATAAAACGGATTCGGTCTAAGAAGCTGTTATTTTTTTTTACGTCTCTAATGCCTGTTTCATTAAACGAGCATGGAACAAGGCGTGAGGGTTACTCTGTTACCGGAGTGGCAAAGAGACGGCAGATACAAAATCGGTGTGAATTATGGTTTGCTGCTTAGATATTAAGTGAAGAACAGGAAAATGAATGATTATCCAGTTAAAAAATAAGTAGGTACCTACGTATTTTATTGACACTTAAGCGAAGCCGGGTGGAACTGATAGTACACTTAAAAAAAGACATTAGGACTACCTTAAGTGCATGCGGCACTATTGACTTTCTCTATAGCGTTAAACAATAACCAAAATCACTGCAACAAAGCACAACAGCAAATCATCTTCTATTTCTTCACAAATTCCCACCAAATGTCATCCGAAGAGGAGAAGTTTTCCTCTTGTGTTAGCAAATCTGCACTAAAGGCGATGCGATAAAAATCAATTTCAACAGCTTATCTATTTCTTCGCCAAATATTCGTACAACCATTGCCCTCAGTCCAAACTGCATTGAACTCTGATCTCTGCACAAATTTATGAACACCAATCGAAAGTACCTTGCTCCACCATCCATCCCATTTAGCAAACAACAACAACAACAACAACAGAACTTCAGAGACTCAGTGGGTATTCCGGTGGCATGGAAAACCAAATTTGTTAGCTCTGCGCTGAGTTTCAATAAAACTTTCGCCATAAAGCCAGCCCAGACTTGTGATACGAGTACATTGTCTTCCTCGCTCTAGCGCTGCCACTAAATTAAAGTATAAAGAAACAAAAAAAAAAAAAAAAAAATCATTATTGTCGGCCAAATTAATTGGATACTTAAAAAATAATAAATAAAGACTTTGGCTTGGGTTGCAAAACAGCTCACCTCCGATTGAGTGGTAGTGCAACAACATCAACAGCAAAGAAACAGGCGAACTTACCAAGAACGGGGGAGAAAAAAAAACTTACTAAAGAAATCACTCAGCACTGCAATCCCCCTCTTCTTAACCTCTCTGCACTGCGATATTGGTTGTTTATTAATTCAAGACTGTGCGACGGCGGCACGGCCGGCGTCAGACAGGAGCTTGCCAGTTACCTCCTGCCAGGTAGTCAACGAGATCTCAAAGTACCAAGTCACGAATTTGAATATATAAAATAAAAAATCAGCGTGGTGACTTATTAAGAAATAAAAATAAGGAGGAACGAGACTCCGCAATATTATAGAACACCATCGACAATAGATCAACCCACATAGAAAATGAGTAAAATAAAATCTCAGAAATCGATAGCGAATCTGGGTCAAGACATTTCGAGGCAACAAAACGAGACACAACCCATCGTAGATGGATTGCTCCGGAGTCTCTGGGAAATTATCGTGGAATTTATATATAAAAACAAAGGAGACTGAGGGGAAATTATTATGAGAGAAGAAATTTAATGAAGATCAGCGGGGCGTATGTGGATTATTTTTGATGACAGATTGCGAGGGTGCAGTAGGGTTTTCATCGGGTGACCTGAACTATGAATAATATAGAAACAGTTAGCCATTTGAAGGGCTCTGAGTTGGCTGGAATTCAGTGTAAATTAAATTCATCCGATAAATGAGTGGTAAAGAGTTGTTTTTTCGAATAGAGATAAAACTGTCATTTTGTGGTCAAATCTGGCAACTCTAATGTCATTTATGTTGAGTTTGGTTTGCCATTTCATCATGAACAGGTTGACAAATGAACAACGCTTGCAAATCGTGCAAATTTATTTCGAAAATAATGTTCGCGAATTTTACCGCAAGCCCCGTTCATTTTATGGTCGACATAACCGTCCATCAGAGCAACTGATTCGGTAAACCATGGGTCGTTTTTGCACTACGTTTATTCTATGTGATAATACGCATCCGCAGAGACGTCGAATCGGGCGCAGTGCGCGGCGAAGAAACAATTGCCGCTGTAGAACAAAGTGTTGAAGAGGACCCGAATGAATCGATTCGCCACCGTGCACAGCAATTGGAGCTTTGTCCATCAACTTTATGGAAGATTTTGCGCAAAAATTTCTCCTTACGACCTTACAATATCCAGCTTGTGCAAGAATTAAACCCGCGAGATCATGCAATGCGTCGTAATTTTGGAGTATGGGCCGAAAATGAGATTGATATCGATGCTGATTTTCATCGCAAAATTTTGTTCAGTGATGAGGCTCATTTTGGGTTGAATGGCTACGACAACAAGCTAAATTGCCGCATTTTGAGTGAAGAGACTCCACGTGAGACCCTTGAAACGCCATTACATCCACAAAAACTGACTGTTTGGTGTGGTGGTGAAGTCATTGGGCCATACTTCTTCCGAAATGATGCTGGAGAGTCAGTTACCATTATGGCAGACCGGTATAGAGCCATGATAACCGACTATTTTGTTCCCGAATTGGAAGGCATGAATGTGGATGTGATGTGGTTCCAACAAGACGGCGCTACATGCCACACAGCGTACGTCACAATCGATTTATTGAAGGAAACATTCGATGAGCGCATAATTTCGCGGAATGGACCTGTCAATTGGCCACCAAGATCGTGTGATTTGACACCATTGGATTCTTTTCTTTGGGGCTATGTGAAGTCGCTCGGCTACGAGCAACAAACCAGAAACGTTAGGGGACTTGGAAGCCAACCTTCCGACATACAGCCACAAATGCTTAAAAAAGTGGTTGAAAATTGGACCTCTATACTTGTCTTTATTCGAACCAGCCGCGGCCACATTCCCGAAATGCCCATTAATGGCATAACATTTTCCTTCCAATAAAGCTAAATTGATGGGCAGTAAGACGATGTTCTTGTGTTTTATTTCAATTCGAAGTTCTATACCTTTAAAAAAAGAACCCGGTATAAGCGGTACTTAATAGTTTTATGGAGTTTTGGAAATAACTCAGAGTTGCAAAATCAAGTTTATGGCAAATAAAACTAAAACATTTTATTCTTTAAACTAATATAAATAAAAAATATTAAATATGCATTATGGTACATGGAACACGCCAATTGTATGACCGATTCTCACTACCGGCAGTATAGTCTGGCGGCAAGCCGCAGAGAAATTAACCAATCCTAAGATATTGACGAAAATACAGAGATTATCATTAATATAGCCAACCGGTGAAATAGGAACGAAACCAACCACTGGTTTAGAAGTGATTCAAAATTCGCTTACCTTATGTCTATACTTTAGACATTCATTCAGCTGCCAAAAGCGCTTTGAGGATCAGGCAAACAGTCAGCTGGAACCCTGATCTCTTAGGGCACGCACAGATTAGGAGTAGGAAACAATGAGCCGGACATATCCGGTAATGACAGCTACCCAAAATCGATTATGCCCGTGCATTTGAGTCGATCAAAACCCCCACTCTCAGAGAACGAGTGGAATAAAAGATCTTCCATAAGGCTTAATATTATGTTTTTTTACATGAGGGTTGGACCTTAAGAACAAGCACGGGAAACGAAAATATTGTTTATTTTCCATTTAGGAGGCGTGCTAGCCGCCCCGTTTCTTTAACTTTGCACCCAAAAGACTTATAGCTATTAAATTATGCTTGGAGGAAGGATTTGAAGAACAGATACAAACTTTGTGTGTATTCCAAAAAAGAGGCGTGACAACCGCCCTTATATCGAACTCATTCTATAGTTATGAAATCTTACATATCGGTAATTATTTTGAAGGCAAACAAGGAGAGTTATAAAACAAATTGTATTTTGCTCGAAAGGGGGCATCTACGTTCGCTCGAAATCCCTACAATTTTTAAATTTTACAAAATTTCCCTATATAAAAAATATCTTTGCAAAAAGTATTGAAATCACACAAAAACATAAATGTTAAAGAATAGCCAAGTTCTTTTATACAAAAAACGCTTTTGCTAGTCAGCCACAAAAAGGACTGATATCTAAAAAAGAACGCCAAGTCTTAATTGTAATTATTAAAAAATTTCACAATAGTATTTAGGTACATTTTAATACTTGATAAGTTTTAAAATTGTGGTAATTGGGGCTCTCTACACATGTGTTTTATATGTAAATGTATACATCTTCAAAACTTCAAATTGGAAAACTTAAATACTATTTGTGGAATTTTGAATAATTACAATAAAAAACTTGGCGTTCTCTTTTAGATCTCAGTACTTTTTTTGGCTGACTTGTAAGGCAAGAGCGTTTTTTGTATAAAAGAACTTGGCTATTCTTTAACATTTATGTTTTTGGTGTGATAAACTTTTATAGTTAGATAGATAGCATCACTGTCTTACTGACCATCATTTTGTCAGAAACTCCGCTATGAAATTAACTCTTAAGAGGGCGACGACATTTGTAGATGCTGCAGCAACGAGGAGAACACCTCTTTATCGCTGTCACTGCCCGGCTCTTCTACTTGAGGAACTGAAAATTTAGAAGATTTTTCTTCCAAGACATTGGAGAATTGTCAAATATCAAGCTTATCCCCCTCTGACGGGTATCACAATTGGTCCACGGAGACCTAAGTGTGGCAATGAGGAGATTGACCTTCCTCCCCGACCCAATTAACATAACCTTGGGTCAAACGATAAATCAAGAAGTAAAAACTTGGTTTATGGATCCGGCGAGCCCCACAGGCAGACTGTTAGGAATGTAGTGAAGTGGGAGGCTTATGATCCCTATAATCCTGATCATAACATCGTCGTTAAATAGAGACAAGATCCAAGTATCCTTGGGATATGCTGTAGGCTGCCGCTGCTTTTTTTTTGGTCGAAGTTAACGATTGCATTTACTGCACTTTTCTGTTAGTGTGTGCTATTTTGGTCAGTGTTATTCAATAAGCCCCTTGAATTTGTTGTCTTAAGAAATCTTACGACTTTTTAAAAGTTCTAATTCTACTAAGTTCTGCTGATATATATTAACACTTTTAAGTGGAAACTATACTGCAGTGTTTGAGTTCAAAAACTGATTCTGATTAATTTTTATATTAAAAGTTAATTTAAATTTTTCTTCACCCTAAAACAAAGAGAAAGCAAATAGCCCTCAGCACTATTAACATACGCGCTCAACTCAACATTGCTGGACAGGAAGGCGAGAAAGTTGACATCTTTCTATATCGAGGAAGTGTAATCTCGGAAATCACAACTGGATGCATGCAACAGAACCAGGAAGGCTAAATCCTGGTTTCGGAATGCTATACAAAATCTGAAAAAAGCAATGTTCTTAGTTTTGGAAACAAGCTGAGTCTGTTTAGCTCCAACGTAGAATCGATACTGCCTTACGAGTGCAGTACTTGGAAGGTGGACAACAATATAATACGTAAGCTGCTTAAACTCAATAATCATTTTGAGGGTTGTTTGGCCGTTCCGTATCTCCAATGAGCAATTTTTTATATGAGAATGGGCCAAGTACCTATAGACATTACTATAAGAAGGAGAAAGTGGCGATCGATTCGATACACTTTACGGCGCGAAGACAACTCTATTGCTGAATACGCCATGCAGAGGAATCCGCTTACCCAGGCAGGCAGAATAGCGGGACGCCCTAGATGAAATTAGAATGGTCGTGGAGCCATCGAGTTCTTTAGAAATGATCTGGAGGCAGCTCAAAGGCGTTGCCAAACTCTGTCAAGATGTCCTTCTTAAGAAATCTGGACTTATCCAAAGGATGTCATCATTATATCGTTACAAGAATTAAAAAAAAAACCCATAGCTGGAATATATGATCACTTCGTCCTTCTGATGCCTTTTAAGGATTCTTTAATGCTAAACCACTCTCAGCAAAAATGTATTCTAGTACCAACACGTTAGTATTTAGCTTTCGCTATTTATACTTTCAGCCACAGGAAGAAAGAAAGGGATATAAAAGCCTTTTTAGTTTTTGCAATGACTAGGTTTTCTTCAAACAAAATACTGTTTGATTTCAAGATCAATTTTCTGGAGAACAAGTGTCTCTTATAGAAAGAAGTTAACTATCAGAATACCGTTAAAAAACAAAAAATTAAATACAATTCCTTACATCAGAAATGAACAAATAACTTTCTTAGAAAAATACTTTGTATAGACACGAAACGACTATCTCTCGTTCAGGGAATATGACAAATAGTTTTGAAACTTGACATCTAACACTCTGTGTAAAACAACAAGTTCTGCAATATCAGCAGCTAGCATCTTCATGACCATATTTTGCAATTTACGGTTTCTTGCATTCCTTGCAGTAGTTTCTCAAAAATATATTAATCATGGAAATGTGAGAGGATTCTACTACCACCACCACCACCACAACCAACATTAGCCATATGATCCTCGCTCAAATTAATCATAGAATTATAGTATTCTCCTACATACGCTCTGGCTGTGCACTTCCGTCTCACACCTGCGTACACTTAGCACGATTTCCAATCCAATAAATTAAGTCACCGCGGAATTGTCCCATTTATTCGTGTTGGCTGGCTGATTGAAATAACCAGAGCGCACCGAGTAGTCCACTTCGAGCAGCTCTCTAGTATTTTGCTATTGACTTAATCCACTTTTTGCGCGTACCACAACCACAACCACACCTCGCCTAAGGATGAGAAAGTGCCGTAGCTGTGTAGCACTTTCATCCACCACTAGACCGGGCAAAGCAGCAGCAGCAGCACTCTTGTAGTCACTGATTGAACACTGCCCCGAGCAGGCATCGCGCTCGCTTTGCATACACAGGCGAGGAGGAAACATTTTTGTTTTTTAATTTAAAATCAAAGTCAGGTATTCCGGAATTAGACCAAAAGTACGCTTTAAGAACCTATCTGCGCAGCCCTGATTGATGATCATTGCAAATAATTCCGTACTCGCACATTGCCCGAACGATGTGGGCGGCTGCCAGTCGATCCAGTTTCCTTGTGCGTATTTTGTCGATGAATACCAGCAGCTGGGGGAGGGTGGTAATGTGGCGGCATTATCCAACCAAAGTGAACCACAGGGTCAAAAGCTGTTTACATTGCACCGCTGGGCCACTGCCAGTTATGCCTAGATGCCGCTCGTAAAGTAATTAAATCCGCGTACATTGCTAAATGTAACTAGAGATCTGATTCAAACGCGGCCACTACCTTGTTGCCAATGTTGCGCGTTTGTGTTTATGGTTTGTGTGAGTGATGAATGGGAACTATGGTTGGGTGCACGCTGAAGGATGGAGGATGGAGGATAGTGCATAGATAATGTTTCATGGCACAAAAGTGGGCCAACATATTGGCGATTTGTTTCACGCATGTGATTATGTTGCGTGTGTTTCGGCCGGAAAACATTTGTTAACTACAAGAAACCATCTATGTAACATTGGCCAGAGAGCACGACGTCCTCTAGTTGTTGGAGCGCTAGCACATCACGATTAACTCGCTGATCACCGATCACCGATCACACAGGCCGGTTGCATGCCCGGGCGGCTGGATGCAGTTTCGATGTGAGTCGAGATGTAGTTCATCGGTGTAACTCACTGTGTCAATCGATTTGGAATTGACTTTCTGATCGAGTGTGTCTGGAGGTAGAATTTCTGTTGTCAATGCGTTTGGGGAGCGCACGATATTTATTGCTAATTTGAAAAATCAAACCCTAACTGGGTCAATGTATACGAAATTGATATATATATTTTAGACAGCGATTTATAGGGTGGCCTAGATTGGGTCTTATGGCAGTGAAGTGATTTTTGATTTTAATTGGGGCTGGGTGCAAATGATGTACTGCGACTTGCCGTGGAGGTCGGGAGTGAGGGTGTAGTTGACCCGTGTAGCAGATGGTGGCACGCTTGCGGAAGGCCGGGCCAAAAGCTCGTCGAATTGGAGGGGTTCTTTCTGCTACTTATCCTCGCTACAAAATATAAATCGTGCCAATGTAGCTATTTGCTACCAAAAAGAGAAAAAAAAAAAAAAAAAAACTAAATGTGCCAAATCCGAATTTCTAAGAGAAGAAGATCCCTTATGGAACGGCCAAGATCATAAGAGATGAGGTATACTAAATTTGAAAGAAGACAAGAAAGTCTTAAATAAAGAAAGAGCACAGTAAAAAGAAATTAAAGAAAGGTTATGGTCAGATGTGATTGACCTCCGGGTGATCAGTAAGAGTGAATTTGTCTGCCACCGTATCTTCTTCTTTACCCACCCCAACTGCTGACTTTATTAGCAGCTCCTTGGCTACCATAGGCCGTTAATAATATTGGGTAACCCCTAATATCCATGTTACGCCTAGCCTACTTTCACGGTATTCCTCCTTTACACCACGTATCGCCAAATACTAAATAAATCAAATCATTTCAGCCAAATAAAATTACTTTTTATTCTTATAAATTCAAACATTGAATTTATGTACCGAGTTTATTTATGAAGTGGCATTCACGAAGAGACACAATATTCTCTCTTAAATAAAGTTTTCTTTGTTAGAGCAACGAAAAAGATGAACAAAAGCAATCTCACAAACTTTGAATTTATAATTACTGATACTATATATATTAGAATGCTTATCATCTTTAAAGATCTAAGCATATATGTCTATAGGAGTAAGTACGATCAATTATAATATAGATTTAGAGTATTTAATCTGAGAAATTTTCAAAATAATTATATGTAAATTTTATTATTTAGTTGAAACATAATATTAATAGCAAAATAAGAAAATCAAATTAGCAAATCAATTATATGGTATTACTACTAAGTAAGGTGTCATAAGAATATACAAATTAAAATATGGACTTACGTAGTTCCTTGGATGTACTTGTGGTTATCTAATTTGATGTTCATGTATACAGCTGACTCCTCATGTGCGCACAATCGGTGGTCTGGTGTTGGTTCAGTTTTGATTTTGATCAAAGATTACTCTATTTAGATATGTATGTTTGTATGTTCTTATCATGACACATTATAGAAGTAAAGATATATATAATAAATAATAAAAAAATAAAACAATTAATACTACATCTAATTCTACACTAAAACTAATTTAATAATAATTTAAATTTGCCCAAAATGGTAGATCGAGTGTAATGAAGATGTGAATTGCAGTGATTCTAATTAAATTTGCACAATTTTGCGGAATCAACTGATAGTCAGGTGGTAGCGAGGTGATTGGTTTCAATTTTTCAATTTTTTAATTTTTTTTTTTTTTTTTTTTTTTTTCTTTTCGGCAATTCGATCCGGAGAACACGTGACTGAATCCTAGGTTGTTCAAGGTATTTCTGTACTGGTTTAGCACGTGGATGTTATCCTCCGGACATTTCTGTAGTTGCACACCGGAGAAGTTGTACTGGTGGCCCACAGAGAGTATTTCGCCGTAATCCAAGGATGCTTTGAGTGGATTTTTTTTTGTTTGTATAAAGATCACTATATCCCAAAATGGCTGGATCAGTTATTATCCGGGGTGGGAATTCCACTGTGTGGTGTATTCCTTTTGACCTCGTGGATGGTCTTTGGTGCGTGGGCGAGTGTGGTGATGACCAGCTGATTTTTGTGGCACCGCAGCAAGTCAACGCGAGGTCGAATTGAGGTTGGGGAACAAAGTTTGTACCTCCAAGTGTGGATGGATGGACCGAATTTAAAATAGGACCTACCTCTGTGAGCTTTGATGCCACATGCGGTTTCCCTCATCGAGTTATGATTTACTGTTTGCAAAAAGGGTTAAAGCACTGGATAATAATTATGTTTTCTATTATTTTATTTCTTTCTATTTGGGACAGATTTTTCTCCCCTTTTTTTTTTTTTTTATTTATATATAATATCATAGACTTCGCTTTAATTCGCGGGAATCACGCTCACACTTTACCCCTTTTGACATAAAAGGGATCGAGAGCGCGTGCACAATGCTTTTATACAAATGTAGGTACACTGCAGGTAGTGGATAACTCTCCAAATAATGGTCGCGATGAGCTTTATAGTTCTTATTTTTGTACAGTGGCTCTCGTTTCCTGTGATAATGTGCCATTTGCGTGATGATAAGGTAGGGTGTCAGTTTCTTTTAAAAATTTGGTGGTTCAAAATAAAAAAATAATAGAGTTGGTAGAGATTTGAGTGACAAGTGTTACGCTACAGACTGCTACTGCGACCAAGGAAGGCCTTTTGTCTTCCTTAATGACATGATCGTTGTTAAGTTTTGTTTGTTCTTAGATGATGTATTCTCGATCTTCCTCGTTGCACGCTGGGTGCATACCCCTGAAGCTGGACTGATCTGCTGAAGATGGTGCCTTCTGTGTTAGCACCAGACCTGCACGCTATCTGATCAAGTATACACAGCACGTTTGATAGAATGCGACATTTTGCTGGGATGTGGCCCGATAGTTCTTGCAAGACATCGCCTTCCTCGTAGGTGGGAAATATATTTTATCGTCCAGTCATTGGACATGCTCTCATGACCTTTCTTCATGGGCATGCGCCCATCACCTCCGTTACAAGGAGCTCTGCTCTTATACTACCAAAACCCTCGGCTTTGTTCTTCTTAAGCTTTTAATAGCTAGGCCAACCTCTTCTTTACTGGTTGGTGAAACGGGTTCTTAATTGTCTGCACGTGAGTTCTCTTCTTGAAATATCAAATACATCAACTCTCTGCTTCGTAGAACCGGCGTTCTGATCTTAAAGCCAACAGCCAGTTGCTTGGCTCTGAAGCAAAACCTCTGAATGTTTTTTAGATCGCGCGGCTTCTAGTTTTGCCTGATATGGGAGACTGCGTATGCGTACTTCTTTTTACAGAGGATGTCCTTCTTCTCCTCTCTTCTTCTGGCTCGATACTCTTCCCTTGCTGACCTTGCCGTTTCTGTTGCAGCGATAATGATACCACTTGTTCGCATTTGTGGGATGTGAATGAGACATGAAGATTTTCTCACTAAGGCGCTGGTTACTAAGTCTGCTTCAGGTGTGCTAAGACGCGCAAGTCTGCTGAGTTGATCTCTGATTTTGATATCCCTTTGGCTGTATTAGGCCTGTGGCTAATGTTTCTTATCATCTTATCAAATCAATTAGTCGGTAGCGGGTGTGCTCCTCCAAGTGTATTAAAGAAAAACTCGTTAAGATTGAAATGCTTAGCATCAAAGCTCGCGGCCAGTAGTTCCCAGCACTTACCACAACACATTTCAGCTAGCTATTGTAAGAGCAATTAACGAAATCCTGACAAACTCAACCTTTCTTAAAGCCCAACGAGGAGAAGAAACCATTTAAACTGTCGTCAACAAAAAAATGTTACCCCATCCGCATAATAAATTTATACCAACAGTTACTCGAGTAGCTCATATTTTTGAGTGTGCTCTTATTGTACCGTTAGAAAACTGTTTCCTTCCCCTATCACCAAAGACCTCAGCGTAATAAAAAAAACCAACCAAATTTAGCCCAACAGTTTCACATCCCACCATACATTTTTTGTCTTGCCTTTTCTCTCTCCCCCCCCCCCCCCCCCCCTGTTACAAAAGGACATCAAAAATCAATTAGCACCGTTTCCATTCGGTATCTTCGTTATGGTTTCATCACATCTGCTCGTCTTGCGTTTCGTCCGTCCCCTTGTCAGAGATAACCATGCCTGCGTTCCATTAAAAACGAATTGATTTGTGCAGCACATATTGAAACCTCGCCGAAAAATCGCGAGCCACAGAAGACCCATCTCCCAATAACAACCACTTAACAGCCGATTTTGTTTCGACAACTAAAAAGGAAATCCAAAACTAAACCACACGGACAAACAAAAATGCTTCCCAAAGAAATACTACCCCTGATAAATTACTGATAAAGTTGTGGTCCCCATAAAGCAGAAAACAAAAAGCTGCGGAAAAAAAATAATGAAACATTTATTAAGTGGTGGATCGAGTCGAGGAGCAGAATAAGTCTTCGCTAATTGACAATATACAAACAGAGACAGAGACAGAGATAGAGAGAGAAGGAGAGCAGGGCAGAGCAGACAGGACGCAACAGGACAGGAAACTCGCCGCCGAAATTCGAAATTCAGGGGTGATAAACATATTGATTGTTGCCCATTAAGCCTGCCCGATAATTACAATGAATCAACTTTATTCGTTCCCGGGCCATAAATGCAATCAAAGGCTCGCTCAGGAACTCGCTCACAGTGTCACCTCGATGCATGAGTGCATGCACTGTATGAGTGGCGCGCTGAGTCAACAGTTGTCGAAGAATCCATCACCTGTATCTATACACATTCCTTTTGTCTCGGTGCAGTCAGATACGAGTTCGAGTAGCAACCTTTGTGCAGAATGTTGACCATCACATTGGCGCCAATGTGTTTTGTATATATTGTTGTCTTTTTTGTTTCTTTTGAACCATAAGAGCACATATTTGCAAAGTGACATGCCTTACTCATATGGTGACGATGAGCAATTGTATCTAGTAGATAATGGTAGTGGGGCAGAAGTTCACATCATGCCCAGAAGCGTTATTAGTCACTCTTAACAAATAGATGCGAGATCCTATAATGCGGCTGCGCAACTCAACAAACTAATCTAGAAATATCTACAATCAATTGTTTTGATTAGGTAGACTGGTGGAATGTGCCGCATCGATATGGTATTTTGACAAAACAAACGATCGATCAAGTGGTGGTCTGAGGGTGAGCGTTTCCAGGCTTAGGCGGCCGCAAGTTTGCTCATTAATTTTGAGAAATTGAGAAAACAAAACAAAGAGAAGACACTGAATTGCAACATTGTATTTGAATGACACTTGTCAGTTTGTTTGCTTTAATCAGAGGGATTTGCATATCTAGCTGCTGGTGAAAAGGTGGATACAGGCGAGACGAAGTGAGGTTTGTTGGCGGATTCAAGAGCTGATGGTTGTGAAGTTTTTTATTGAAATAATTTGGGTTAGGTATGTGTGATCATTATATTGAGAATACTACTTCTTCGGGAGAAAGTTATTTGCACTGATGAGGCTTTACGTACGTAATGGAATCGGAAGTTGTTTGTGAATGAAGAAATCGTTACACGTAATTGCTTTGGGCTTTGAGCTCTAAGCTAGCGGGCTTGACAAAATGAAACTTATTGCATAACATTTTGCTTGGGATGGGCATTGGATGTAGTGTCAAATAGTGTGTATTTACCTTTTAGCTATAGGTTACGTCATTGGGATGTGTTTTGTTTTCAGCGATGATGTTTACGTGTTTTGCAAGAAAGAAAACACATGTCGGGGTACTTAGTATCTGTTTGTCCGGTCTGAGTTTTAGATGCAATCCGTTTATTTGGATATAGTAAAATTATTTAGATAGTAGGTAGGGGTTTTTGAATAACTACTTCCAATTACGCACTCCTTGCGCATGTGTGTGTTTTTGCGGGCTGGAGCTATTGACAGGTCGATGTTGCTGTTCAGCTCGTAAAGTTGGTCTGTAGCTCGTCGCCCTCCAGACACCGGGACCAAATATCTTGGCAATTTTACTCAAAGCGACCATCCACTTAAGAAAGAGACTACGCTTTCGATCCATAGAGCAGGACTGGTCTTATATAGATTCCTTAGTTGTTCGGGGGAGGGCTTTATTAGCCCAAAGGAACAGCAAGCGTTCTTCTTCGTTTGATTTCTGAAGAGATCGACATTTTTTCAGATGTGAAGGCGGAGCCTCAAAGTTATAGCTGTCGATTGTGACATTTTGGCCGAGTATATAACGGGTGATCCAAGTAGAGATACTTTTTTCAATAGCCTTTTTTGACAGATCACGTGTGAGTCGTGTCATGCTGTCATGTTATTTTTGTTTAGTATTGTTTGGCATTTCATAATGGAAAGACTTACGCGTGAACAACGTTTACAAATTGTTCAACTTTATTATGAAAATTCACGTTCTGTGAGGAATGTGTTTCGTGCACTTCGCTCAACTTATGGTCAACATACTCGGCCTACTGAGCGTACTATTCGCAACACCATCACCCATTTTGAGACCCAGCATTCATTATTGGATAATATTTGACCGAATAGACCACGTCCAGCACGCTGTGAAGAAAATATAGCGGCCGTAGCTGAGAGTGTACACGAAGACCGTAGAGAGTCGATTCGGCGCCGTTCGCAGCAACTCGGACTGACGTATGGAACGACTTGGCGCATTTTACGTCAAGATCTTAAATTGAAAGCGTACAAAATACAGCTTGTGCAACAACTGAAGCCGCTAGACCTTCCCAAGCGACTTTTTCCTGTGGGGATATGTAAAGTCAAAAGCTTATGCCGACAAACCCGCTTCGATTCAGGCCTTGGAGGAAAACATCACGCGTGCAATTCGCCAGTTACCAGTCGAAATGCTCGAACGAGTGATCGAAAATTGGACTCAACGGATGGACCATCTGCGACGTAGCAACGGCCAACATTTGATAGACATAATCTTCAAAAAATAAATGCCAAAGAATGTTCTTTCAAATGATAATAAACATTCTCCATTAAATTTGAATTTTCTGTTTTTTTTTCTCTGAAAAAGTAGGGAACCTCGAAATGGATCACCCTTTACTTTGGTGGGTTCTCGTTCTATACTCGCAAACGTACCAGTGACAGCTCGCCGATTGTTTTTAATAATATTAGTATCGTCGACGTAAATAATTTTCGAGATCTTTCCAAGGTCATGGAAATGCTGATAAATCGTCAGCTTATGAAATATCTCGAATCCCGAAAACTTCTTAATGACCGGCAGTACGGTTATCGCAGCAACAGGTCCACTGGTGATTTGATGACTTATCTAACCGAAAAGTGGAACCAAAAAAAAGTGGTGATATTTCGCTTGATATTTCAAGGGCATTTGACAGAGTTTGGCATCAAGCTCTCTTGTCGAAAATGCGTGCACTTGGGATCGATGTTACCCTTCTTCAATGGATTAGAAATTACCTTTCGGACCGTTCAATACAAGTTGTTTTGGGCGGTTTCAAGTCTGCAACTCACCAAATAAATGCTGGTGTCCCTCAAGGCTCCGTTTTGTCTCCGACTCTCTTTCTCATTTTTATAAATGATCTCCTCTCTGTTACTTCTAATCCTATTCATTCCTTCGCCGATGACAGTACCCTCAGCTTTACATATTCGTTTCTTGGACAACGCCCTTTATCTTCGGGCGTTGAACTGAAACGGCAACGTATGTTAAGCTCATTGAATTCCGATCTCGACAGCATACTTAAATTGGGTAAAACCAATAGATTGGAATTTAATGCTTCCAAAACGCAATGCTGTCTGCTGTCATTGAAGCGAACCCCTAATTCTCTGCCATTATCTATGAATGGCACTTGCATCGCTGAAACCGAACGACTTTCCATTCTCGGGATGTGTGTTAATGACAACCTTCGTTGGAATGACCCCATATTTGATGTCGCCAAGAACGCTTCGAAATGTCTAGGCTTCCTTAAGCGATGCAAGAAATTTTTCACCCCTTCTGATCTGGCTAGAATCTACAAGGCGTTTATTCCCCCAAAACTTGAGTACAACGCTCATATATGGTCTGGTGCACCAATAACATATTTGGAGCTACTTGACAGGATCCAAAAACGTGCGGTAAAACTTAGTGGCGATCGAGATGTCGCGAAATCACTTGACTGACTCTCTTAGTCATCGTCGTAATGTCTCCTGCCTGTCATTGTTTTATCGCTACTTCCACCACAAGTGCTCAAATGAAATAGCCAGTTGCATTCCACCCCTACAGCAAATCAACCGCAATACTCGCCATCCTAGGAATGCACATCAGTTTACCCTTAAGCCTGTTTTCAGACGTACTGTGAAATATAAAGATTCCTTTCTCAACCGTACAATACGAATGTGGAATGCTTTACCACGCTCTGTTTTTCCTTTGCATTATAATTTACAAACATTTAAAACCATCGGTTTCCCTAATCCTTCATGCCCGCACTGTGTCACTTCATTATAAGGGTATCCAAAATCCCTTTAGTGCGCATATATTATAAAAAAAAAAAGTGCTAAAGTAAATCATTTCGTTCAGAATTCTTTACCTTTGCTAGCAACAACCCCCAGCCTTTTAAAACAGCTTCCTCATAATGTAGTAACTAAATGCCCCCATCCGGCTTTACTAATCGATTTTTAATAATTACTCATACTTGACATCAACTCAAATCGAGTTCCATATTTCTAAGAAAAATTCACTCTGCGCCAGCATCACGCCAGTTTAGCTCATAAGAGATCCCCAATTTGCACTCAAATCATTCTTAGTTCAAGTGCAGTTCCCTAACTCAGTGGTTTGTAAAATTTCATTACGCTTTCAAAACATCTTAATCAAGCAACAGTAGTTTCGTCAGATTTCTGCTCCATTTGCAGGCATTGCAGCCGCTGCCACTTTTTACCATAAAAGCTCACATAACTGCAAGGCACGTCGCAATTAATTTACACAATTAAATGGCGACCATATGCCATGCATATGCACGGATCACTCACAGCGTTATGAACCACTTGGACGAATCTCTCCAAATTGCATTGAGATACCATGTTAGGTATGTGGTCGTGGCATGACCTAAGACCATCGCAATCGGTACGAAATGTCCGCCAACCGACAACAGACAACAATGACAATGGTCATTGGACATTAAAATTGTGCAGCCGATTCGCACCGCCCTACCTCCTGATCTGGATACGACAATTAATTAAGCAATTAAGTAGTTGGCACTGAGAGAGCTGCTTGGCAAAAAGGTAGAATAAACAAACATCGCGATTTGTATCGCACGACACCGCTGTGCGCTTCGGTTGCGGTAGAGTCAACGGCGCGACGACGATGATATTTTCTTTTTATCATGAATCGAGAATCACTATTGATTTGCTTGCAGAGACTGCCGAAGTCGATGAGCCACAGAGTCACTGCTGCTGTTGAAAGTTGGGGGTTTGTTTTTTTTTTTTTTTGACATTTTAGCCTAGTCGAGTGGGGAGAAGATTGTAAAGATACATCGCAAAGAGATGAAAATGAGGACCAGACGGAGAAAAACAAAAAAAAACCAAAACAAAAATGAAATAAAATAAAAAAGAATAGGTGTTCCTCTCCATGGATGTAGATACATTGTGTAGATTGAGATGTCGCAGCTCCTGGTGGTGTCGCGCGTCGAAGTCAACGGTGGTGTCTGTTAAGGCACCCCAGGTAACATATGCGAAATTGAAATGAGTGTTCTTATGTGCGCGGCGTATTCTAATTTCAGTTCCATCGACAGTGCATCGTGCTGGGTGTGGTTGACGTTCGAGTCCTTGAGTGTGGAGGCACATTGTGTATGCAGTTTTTTTTTGTTTTTAGTTTATTGTTATTGTCGGGGGGAAGTATTCTGCCCTGATGTATGCATACGGGGAAATTAGTCCTTAATTATTATGCAGTGAAATGACACTCATAATATGGAAATATATTTTCGAAGATGACGACCCACAAAGTTTTTGGGTGAGTCTCAATGTTTGTGGCGGATACGAGTTTATCTCATCATCCGGTGATGAATTGAATGAAGTCAAGATGTGGGCTATTTATGGGAGTTTTGTCTTGCCGTGTGGTTTTAAGTGGTTTCAAATTGGAGACTGAAGGAGTTGACGAATTAAGTTTTATTTCCTTATAGGGTATTTTGTTTGAGATTTGCAATTAACCGTTTTTTTTTTACAATTTCTTTATGCAAAGTAAATAAACAGTTTTGGTGCACACTAGTTGGGACGTGTCAGCGGTGGTGGGGAACATAAAGCATAAATGTGGTGAGTGGCAGACTGAAAGCCGTCCAAAACAACTTGAGCTTAATGAGCCGAAAGGTAATTTCTAATACATTGAAGAAAAAAAATTCACGGATTTGCGACAAAATCTGTGCAAATCTGTGCAAATCTGTTCACCTTTCACGGGTTTTTTTTTTTTTTTGTCGGAGGTTGCTACTATCCGATGGAGCGCTCAGACACAACTACAGGTCCATTGTACTACCATTCATACTCCTTACATTAATGTACTTAGTTTTCCCGTCTTTCGAAGAAAAACGAGAAGGAGCTTCAGTTATAAAGAGCTTAGATGTTCGGCACTCACCACGTTAGCCCCGAAGATCCGCCACCTGATGCGAGCATAGGCCGGACAACTGCATAGAAAGTGTTCTGCTGTGTCATCCTCCTCACCGCAAGCAGGACAGGTAGTGTTATCGCTCAAGCCCAATACATTTAAGTGTTCAGCAAAAGCTTGGTGGCCCGAAAGAACGCCTACAAGCAGCCAACAGTCGATTCTCCTCAGAGATAGAAGAAAAGATGCTGACCTTTTGCAAATGTCCGGGCGCAGTAGTTTGGTTTATCTACATCCACCGCAATCGCGCCACCGAATCTTGTGTTCACGAGAAACCCAAGAATCGATAGAAGACATGACTAAAGATGCATGCACCTCTCTTTAAGCGAAAAATGGTTTTTAGCGTACACCCCATGATAAATAAATCAAGGGGAGGAAGATTCATCAAAGCATCTAGAGCAGAGCCCGGGGTGCTAGGGAAGGCCCCTGTGCAGCCGAGACATGCCGTTCTTTGGAGTTTGGCAAAAGAAGCAGTAACACGTTTCCGCGAAAGCCTGTTCCACCAAACAACTGATGCGTATGAGAGTAGCGGTCTAATCATGGCCGTATAGATCCAAAGGACCCGTTTCGGAGACAAGCCCCATGTCTTACCAAAAGCGCCTTTACACTGCCAGAAAGTCGACAGCGCTTTATCGGTTTTCGATTCGACATGTTTGGACCATAGGAGTTTTTTATCAAGGATTACACCCAGATATTTGACTTCATCGGATATAGGGATGGTGACACCTTTGAGCAGGAGATGGGACAGACCAGTGAGGATTCTCCATCTCGTAATGAGAACAACCGTGGTTTTAAGAGGATTCACTGAAAACCCATTTCTAGTGCACCAGACATCGATCAAATCCAGGAATCTCTGCGCTTGAGAGCCGACACCCCCTAGATTTGAACCGACAGAAAGAATGGCGACATCAACCGCATAAGCTTGAGTGTGGTTTCCAGGAAAATTGAGAGCCGTAAGCAGAGAGTCTACCACCATACACCATAGGAGGGGAGACAGAACACCATCTTGAGGGCAGCCCCTATGCATCTCAGAGAGAGGATGTGATCGAAGAGCAACTTTCACGGTTAGACAGGTCATCAAATCACAACTGGGACTGTTGCCGTACTTCTTCTGAAAGACGAGCGGACTGTACTTGAATAGGTCTAATATAAATAATTCAAGTGCAGGGGAGATAGAGCACAATCTGGGAACGTTGAGCTACCTGCAAGGTGAGCAGCAAGCACATTGGCTTTATCTATTATAGCTGACAGTCGAAATGGCATTGTAAATGACGAATAGATGACGAGGTCGAATTCTTAATATTTTTAAGCAAATGACCAAAGTTTTTACTACCAATGGGTATACTTTGTTGTATAAGAAAATTTGACACGATTTTTATGGGCATTATAGCCATTTCTGGAGCTTTTTTGCAGCTCGAGTTACACCACTCTTTAACTTTTATCCTGTTTGGGATAAAGCACTTCATACCTTGGTCTATAATCGCAGATGTCCACCATGGAAGCAACTATTGCGATTTAAGGAGGTAGGGAAACCTCTAGCTTAAGATAGTAGCGAAGAGAAGGAGGAATACTCAGGAAATTTGTTTCCCAAAGTTTATTAACAAGTTTACTTTCCTAGAGCCACTACGAACATCCAGAAATAAAGAAACGTGCTCAAATACTCAAACAACCGAAAAGCGGTTGAATATCCTCTGACTTTTGGAAAATGGGCCTTTTCTTGTTTAATGCTTGATATAAAACTGACGGATGCTTACGGTCTTCAAGATCTTGGAAGTAAAGGGTCCGCCAAATAACTTTTTTTTTTTTTGAAAATGCTATAAAAAAAAACTACTGAATATTTTCTCAAATTTCTTTTTTTATTTGAAAGTACAATCCTTCCGGTTAATATTGAAAAATAACTTCATTCAAATGGCTGCCTCGGCTGGCCATGCAGTAGCCTACAAGATCGGTCCAATTTTAAGCTGTATTTCACCAATGGCTTCACGAATATTGTCCTTTAAAGCGTCAATTGTCTCTGGCATGTCGGCGTAACACTTATCTTTTACGGCACCCCAAAAATAATAGTCCAACGGTGACAAATCGCAGCTCAGCGGTGGTCAAACGACATCAGCTCTGCGGCTGATAATGTTTTCTTCAAAAACAGGGCGCAAAACATCGAGTGTAGCTTCGGCTGTGTGGCACGTAGCGCCGTCCTGTTGAAACCAAATGTTGCCAATATCATGCTCTTCAATTTTTGTGAACAAAAATTCGTTCAACATGGCCCGATAACGATCGCCATTGGCTATAACGGCCACTCCTTGCTCATTTTCGAAGAAACATGGCCCAATTATGCCTCTGGACCAAAATCCGCACCAAACAGTGACGCGTTTTGGGTATATCGGCTTTTCAATGTATGCGTGCGGGTTTTCTGTGCCCCAAATGCGACAATTTTGCTTGTTTACATACCCGCCAAGTTCAAAATGAGCTTCATCTGAAAAGATGATTTTTTTGGCAAAATCGGCATCTTCTCTAAGTCGATCGCAGGCCCACTTAGCCAAGCGAAAACGCATTGGATGGTCAGTTGGAATCAACTCCTGAACCAATTGGACTTTGTATGGCGTCATACCAAGGTCTTTATGCAAAATTCGTCTCAATGATGTCTCCGAAATGTTCAATTGTTGAGGACGACGGTGAATTGATGTTGATGGCGCTTCACGCACACTTTCTGCCACAGCAGCAATTTTCTCGGGTGTACGCACTGTTTTTGGCTTTTCACGCTTTGGTTTATCGATGAGGATGCCAGTTTCTTTCACTTTTTTCACTTTTTTCATACGGAGTTGACGGTGCATACATTCTGCAACATTACCATGATTTTCAAAGTAATGTCGCAATATTTCCCAGCGTTGTTCAAGCATATACACAACCATATTTGTTCAGCGGAAGGATAAAACTAATTATCTGTCAAATCAGACATGAGCTAAGTGTTACCATTCGCGAAATAAGCACTAATTGAAAAAAAAAACGTTAGATGGCGGACCCTTTAGTAGCTCCAAAGTCTTCTCTTTATTAATCGACAGAGACTGGGTAAATGGAATAGAAGAAATGGGGTAATAGAAGTTGTAGTTAATATTTTTCTTTATAATTTGCACGTGCAAAAGGGATTGGTAACACCCTTATAATGTTGAAAGTAACACAGGACGGGCATAAGGGAAATAAGGAATTAGGCCGATGCACATTGGTTTTAAATGTTTGCAAATTGTAATATTCAGGAAAAACAGATAGAGCATTCCACATTCGTCTTGGAATGAATCCTTATATTTCACAGTACGTCCGAATACAGGCTTTAGGGTGAACTGATGAGCATTCCTGGCATGGCAGGTATTACGATTGAAGTGTTGGAGGGGAAGAATGCAACTGGCTACTTCGTTCGAGCACTTATGGTGGAGTTAACAATAAAGCAACGACAGGCAGGAGACATTGCGACGATCACATCAAGCGATTTCGCGATGTCTCTATCGCCAATTAGTTTAATCGCAGGTTTGTGAATCCTGTCAAATTTTGTAATTGGTGCATCGGACATTATACTCAAGTTTTGGGCGAATAAACGCCTTGCTAATTCTATCCAGATCAGGAGGGGTAAAATATCTATTGCATCGAGGTTGTCATTAACGCACATACCGAGGATGTAAAGCCTTTCGGTTTCAGCCATGCAAGTGCCTTTAATGGCAAAGTATTGGGGTTTTGCTTCAATTGCAGAAGACAGCATTGTGATTTGGAAGCATTAAATTCTACTCTGTTGGCTGTACCCCACTTAAGTAAGCTGTTAAGGTCAGAATAAAATAAGCTTAACATTCCCGAGGATGAGGGACATGAATCTGTAAACGAATATGAGAAGCTGAGGGTACTGTCATCAGCGAAGGAATGAATTGGATTAGAAGTGAAAGACAGGAGATCATTGATGAAAATATAAAAGAGTGTCGGAGACAAAACAGAGCCTTGGGGAACACCAGCATGTATTTGGTGGGATACATCCAAACCAATGGTCAATGAAGAAAGGTATCTTCGATTTCAAATGCACGCATTTTCGACAAAAGAGCTTGATGCTAAACTCTGTCAATGCTGGGAACCATCTGGCTCCTGAAACGTTCGGCAGCCATCATGAATAGTTAATAATGAGGAGCTGCTAGGCCTAGAATCTCTTTAGAATCTAAAATATTCGTCTCGATTTCCGAAATTAAGGTGTACCTAATTTCAGGTTTAATTTTACAGCTCACAAAATAATCAAGAAACAAAATTTGTTTAACCATTATAGCTACGGTTTACCACAAGCTACCGCCCGAACATAATGGAATTCGAAATTGAGTTTATGAGGAATTTAAAATTTTGACATCTCGAACTACTGCTACTATTACCACTGCAGATAGATCATTCTGTTAAGTCGATTGCCGCGCATAACTTCTGTTTAGCTTACTCCAGTTAATCTCTGAACTGTCAAAAAATTAAAATTAAAATTCCAATACCTGCATAGTAGCGTGTCCCTAATCATAAATCAATGATACATCTACCGCAGAACTTTATTCTCAGAAAATTCCACCTTTATCCGTCCAAATCCGCTTCTCGTTTATTGGTTCATAATTTTTTTTTTTTGTTGGCATTGTCTCACGACCGATGACGCGTTCTACATATTCCATTGTTGCATACCTATTTGACTAGTTTGATCATCCTGAAATTATTTTCAACAAGACAGGTAGTTGTTGCCTCAGCACCGACAGATCGAGGTTGAGGTTCAGACAACCGTAAACAAGAGGTCGAGCAATTAAATGAACCATGCTGAGGAATTATGCTTATCACACAAAGTGCAAAGTAGAATCATTAAATTTGGAGTACATGAGCTCTCAGCAGGGAGTCGTTTTTTGTTGCATATAAGGACACGTCCATAGTTATTGATTAATGGTAAAAGATAAATTTTGATGGACATCAATTAGTTGCGAAGAGATATGACCACCATTTTGATAGTGAATTCTCAATGAACTTATTGCGAAAGGATGCTTATGACTGCATTTTTGAATCCTCACTGTTCCTCTGTGTTTCTGTCAAACAAAAGAAGCGGCAGAAAATCGGGAAGAAAAAAAATCGAAGACTTCTTCCTGTTTAATGTTTGCCGAAGACGACATTCCAGCAAAGCAATTGCCACTCCTCGATGGAATCCCGTCGCTTATCAAACTCTAGCCATACCACACTTACTGCTGTCGTCCACATAAGTTGCGTCGCGTCGTCGTTGTCGTCTCCCCTTAGTCTCAGTTGTGTTTTCTACAGCGCACTGCGCCTTTGCTAAGGACACTGCTGTGTCTAGTTATTTTTTTTGTTTTTATATATAGTTTTGTTGAAAAGAATCTAATAGATCTTTCCCATAAAATCCGGGATAATTGCGCGTGCACAACTTAAACTGGCGAAATACCACCGAGTCACCCTTTCAATTTTCCTCTGAATCTGACAGCTTGTGTTGTGAGTGCGCTTTTGCCCCCAGTCCTCCTGGTCCCCATTGGACAGCAGTAATAATCCTGAATCAACATCACTGCCCACAGGAAGGACAACAGAAAAAAAAAAAAAAAAAAAAGACTGGGACAGACAGATAACCCTGCAGACGACCGCGACGGCTACGACGTAGGACCAATTATCGTTGCGTCATTCCCCATATTGAACGGCGAATGCTTACATATAACCTAAAGTAGGCTCAAAAATAGACGTGGTAAGCATCAACCTCATCATCTCGTCGTGGTACGGTGATGATCGCGACAATAGTCGCCACTTGGTGTTGGTTGGTAGGTTGGTTGGTTACCCGGTTGCCTTGTGGTGCCTTGAGAAAATGTTTCCACAAAAGAAGATTCTATCGCGTGCGTTATCAGCGTACAGTTGAAGCGCATAAAGATTGTTCTCCTTGTTGGTTCTTTTTGATTTTCTTGTACCTCTAAGTCGTTAAAGAAGCGTGAAAAGTCCCTGAGAAGTAAAAAGGGATAAACATCAGTAAAAAGAAATAACCGACGGACGAAGGAATGTCCTTAACTCGTCGTCGCCTCAATGACTCATCCGACGATGAAGAACCAAAGGAGTAAAACAAATGTGTCGGAGTCTCCCTCTGCGGTCATCGTTATATCCAGGGATGAGACTTTGGGATGATGACGACGACGACGACGACGACGGACGATGATGATGATGATGATGGTAACTGCAACTGGTCATGGTCGAAAAGCGAAACTGGTTTGCCTTGTTTTTTTTTTTTGTTTTTTTCTTTTCCTTTTTGTTGTTTTTGGTCCTGAGTGATGGTCTGCTCAAGATCTTTATTGTTGGTTTTGGTGTACCATGTACTTGGCGTTGTGCTGGCCGAGTTTTTCAAGATGGTGTTGTTGGGTAATCCGTTTGCTGGTTAATGATGCCCTCCTTGCTTGGCCTGATTATCATCGATTCATCCATTAGGTGATGGAATCACTTGTTTTTACTTCTATTCGACATGCACACGGCACAGTCGAGTTGAGTTCCTTTGGTCTTACTGTGTGTTTAGTAAAAGGATTGATGAATCAATTGCATGTGTGCGTTAATTAATTGAGATTAAGTCAAATTTTGAGGTTAATATTCTTGTTGGATAATATTTTAGTTATCTCTGTAAATTTCATTTATTTATTTCAATCTTATAAATCCGAATTAATCATTATTCAAGCTCGTTAAGTTGGAATAAGTTTTATGTTTCGTAGATATATTGCTTTTAAAGCATAAATAGTTGCTTTGGTTGCTCCAGTGATGGCTTAATAGCCCTTAATCTAAAAACATACTAGAGCCGTGAGGATAGCGTTGATACGAGTATCGAGAAGAGCGCTGATGAGAGATACATTCTTTTTTATGACAGCTCAATATTCCAGCTGCCATAAAAGGAAACGGTGACGTGAAATAACGCCAAACGAAATAAAGCCCAATTCAAAAAATTTGTCACAAAATTGAAATAAGACAAAATTTCTGGTTTAGCTTTATTTCGTTTCAAAAACCGAAATAAAGCCAATTTGGCATTATTAAAGTTATAAAATATATGGGGCACTGCAACCCTCCTGCATGGTTTCACTGTTAGATTTGGACGAGGCACGAATCCCAATAAATCTTTGCATATACCATTCGATACATTCGATTTTTTTTTGCTCTATTTCCATTACTTTTTTGGCATTATTTCGCTTTGTATTTTGAAATAAAGCCAATTTGGTCTTATTTCGTTTGGCATTATTTTACGTCAGCAAAAGAAACATGTGTTTGTTTTCACAGCTCACCTCGACTCCAAATATACGTGCTTCGTTTTATCAGCACTCGCAGACATCTATCATACAATTCTAGAATCTTATTGAAATCAGCTGGTCCGGTGGCGAAGTTTGTTAGAATAACAGGAGTCATCCAAAACTAGATATGACTCAGTACAACTATGATCACGCTGTCATAGGTAACCTTAAACGATGATCATGTTGTATGGAAGTCCTATGTTTTGAACCTACCAAGTTGGTTCTATAAGTCGATTAGTCCTTATAAAATCGTATGGAGCTAAATGGATATCCGAGCCGAGGTTTTTTACTAAATTGATAAATGAGAAAAGAAAACCGCTTTTAAAATGCAACAATCTCAGGCTCCGCCGCATTAAACTGGTTTAAGAAATCTGTATAGCATATTCAAAAAATACTTCAAGACTTTTAAGGTCGCTTTCATATCTTGAAGATCTTGCTGCAGATAAGAGTTACTCGCTCTAGAAATCAAAGATGGCATTAAAAAGCCAAAACTAAAGCGCATCTAATCAGGAAACATAATAACGAAAGGAGATCAAAGAAGGAGACAATTTTGCTGAGCGGAGAAACCTTCAAAACCATCGAGGTTTTTCGTTTTATCTATTAAATGTGAGTGCAATTGCTAAGTGGACTACTAAGCGAGAGATCTCAGGTTAATATCCGACCCATACCACCTAAATATTTTTCATCGCTGCCCCAACTCAGGCGAAAGTCTGACAAACATCTAAGATAAGGTTGCCATTTTTAATCAATCTGTAGATTCTTTCCATTCGCATCCAAAAATATATCTTTCCACGAACAATGGTTAGAGAAGCTAGGCTCTAGGTCCTATATGGGCCGTTGACGTCTTATATGTCAATAAATGTTTGGCTTATGTTATTTTACGATCTACGGCAATGCAAGGTCATAATGATTCCAAAGCGTCTGAAATCTTCATAAGACAAGAAATCGTAAACTTACTCCAATTTTGTCAAATGTATTTGAACATTTTTTGCTGAAGCGATTATGTCCAATATCTGATCACCAGTTCGGAGTAAGAGTGAAGTACTACAGAATTGGAGGGTGCAGTGGCTTAGTGGTTAAGTGCGCTGAACCACTAAGCGAGAGGTTCAAATCCCGACCTGTACCAATCGAAAGCTTTTATTCGCTGCCCCACCTCTTGCGAACGTCTGACAACATCCAAGAGTAAGAAATGTCATGAGAAGCTTCTCAAAAATAAATTGCCATTCGGAATCGGCATTAAACTATAGGTCCCTTCCATTAGCGTCAAAAAATAGATCTTCGCACGCACAGTGGTAGGAGAAGCTAGGCTTTGGGCCATTTACGCCTAATTACTATTTTTTATTTTTATTTTACTACACAATTGGCCAGGTTTAATGAATAATAAGTAAAATAGAAAAAGTCACAGAAGTAGAATTGCCTTTCTAAAGCAATTATACGAAACCCTAGGTATTTAACTAGCGTACAGAGTACTCTGAATGTAAAGAAGTCGCATCTTTCTACAAGAAAGCATTTTCGTTCCGATTCTATTTTTAATCTACACTCCAGGTATTGCGCAGATAGAAGGCACAACTGCAGCCACTTCTACGAACGATTTAGCTATATAAGCCGTGAATTATATGATTGAATCAGAAACAAATAAGCTCCAACGGGCTATCGAGTGGACAACGACTTGGCAGATCTACGTAGGTTAATTTTACTTTTTAAAATGCTAACAGGCCTCTTTTGGTATACACTCCTTACCAATTCTGCATGCAAATAATGCCTAAAACTTGAGGATGACATTAGACGTGAAACGTTAAGAAGAATGAGAAGAGTTTGATATTAAATATAAAAACATAAGGAAAGGCTACAGTCCGCTTGGGGCGAACAGCACGATACCCCATCCATATCCCTATATGCCCCAAAGAAAAAAGCATTATTTCATTCTATGAAATTTATAAAAAAAAAATATTTTTTGAAAAACGCCCCTAAAAAGTGGGCGTGGTCATAAAGTTTGTATGGGCGATATATTGGTAAATATCTTGTTAAACATTTTTTTACAGCGTTTTAGTGAAAAAAGCCCACAAAAAGTGGGCGTGGCAAACATTTTGATATAACAGGCTTATAAAAGAGGGCAGTGCCTACATATCTTGTTAAGGTTCTAACACTCTATCTCTCTAACTTAAGCCTTAAAACGGTTTTTTCTAAATTGTGGGCGTGGCAATGGGCGGATTTAAAAACTTTTAACACTTTACCATTTCGGGACCCTAGGGGGTATATGGTATAAATTTCAGCTTCCTAGCATAAAATGAAAGCCCTCAAAAGTTGATACGGACAGACGGACGGACATTGCTAAATAGTCTTAGGATTTGGTCCTGATCCTAAATGTATATACTTGTATGGGTCTACGACGAATATTAAGGGGTGTTACAAACTATGTGTCAAAATTAATATACCCTTAGGATAGGGTATAAAAATGCACTAGCTGCTTGATAGTTTTGCCAAATTCAGCTTACAGGGCAAGCCTTCTCTCGGGGAAAAATCATCTCAATCTTATGAACAGTCTTTTTCTGGCAGAAATCTTTCTTTTTGAGAAACACTTATTTAAACGAAGCGACATCTGCCATATTTGCGGCCATGTAACCCCACTTTTATTAAGATATTTAAGCAACACGCCGTCACTGCTTCGACGAAAATTTGCTTTACTTCTTCGTTCCCACAGCAACATTACATCTCAAAACAAATAATTTGTTTTCCCCGTCGTTGTGTCCATTTCTAAGGTCAACCCGCATGGTTATCAATTAACGATAGCCCTGCGACTTAGTGTGTATAGTTAAAAAAAATAAAAAAAACAATAACCAACTAAATAGGTTCAGCCCCAGGCGGGATATTTTAAATCATAATATTTATGATTTATGACAGAAATTACATGAGATATCCATATATTAGTTATTTCAGCTAAATCATAATTCTTGGTGAAAAATCGTAAAGACTGCCTTGCGAAATATGTCTTAGATACTTTTCCCATGTCTCCAAAGAGTGTTAGTTGGTCAGAGATATTTTTTTATTCTTGTGCTTTGTTTGCAGCACTAGACCGTCAATATGGCATGACATGTTGTCCGCCGGATCGTAAAAATTTCCTAACACAAATTCTCGCCAATGTAATAAATTTTCTTTTTGTTTTTATTGGCTACTTAGCCGTAGTAGTCGCGTCACATATACACACAGAGGTGTACTCCTTCTCGAATAAGGAAGTGCAAAGTAGGTATCGTGGTATCTGGCGGAACAAGATTTGTGTAAACATAAATTTCGAATCTGTTTTTTTTCCTATTCACCAGTGTCTGTTTGTTCTTCTAACCTACGTCATATCTCAAAATCTTTAGCTTTGGCAAAGAGAAAATATTCTGATTGAAGCCGCGGCGGTTCTGTTTGCGAAACCCCTATTCTGCAGAATGTGTGGGGCAAGTGTGAGCCCACACTCTCCAATATGTGTGTCCGCACGAATCCAGAGCTCAATTGTTGTAGAATTGTAAAATTCTAACAAATCAATCCGTCACAATACGGTGCCACGGCTAGTTGGGCAGTGTAAAATTATTCGTGCGATCTAACGTGCTAAAGAAAGGATCTATGTGTAGAGAGCGAGAGGTCCCCACGCGTTGTTTGGTTGTGGTGTGATCAGCATGTGATGTGGTCCCGTTCGAGGGAAACGAAAATCTAGGAAAAATGGATAAATTTCCTGATGTGATGTCTAGTGGAGCTGAAAAATATATCTCAATCAGAGTTGGAATACGCGCGCGTCCTGGAGTTGGGTATCTTTTGTTTGGGAAGAACTCCTAAATCACGGTTTAATGTCTTTTTATTCACCCCCAGTTGCAGGCAGCGTGGACGACGAATTCCAGGTCGAAATCGAGAGAAGACCTCCAAGTCCATTCGTTATGTCTTCAGATTTAAGAAAAAAAAAAACAAATCTTTGATTTACGACGATCATGAATGGTGTCAAAAATCCTTTGATTCCCTTTCCATTCACCCACGATGGGAAGTGAGTTTTGCATCGAAAAATAGGAAAACTGAAACAGTTTTACAGAGAACAGCATCGATGGGGATGAGTGATGTTGGTTCTTGGTTTCTCCATGAGAAGGGATTTGTATGTGCTATTTGATGTATTGGATTTGATCCGACTCGCGAATGAGCTTACTAAGATGTGGAAGAAGCGTAGGTTGGTAGCGTACACACATACATCAAAATGTAGATTGATTTAATCATCAGAGTATGATGAGGAATATAATCTCACACTTTGGTTTTTTTTCTAAAATTCTATGAAGAATTAAATCCAAGCTGTGCGGAATGTTTGCTATACTAAATGCGAAGCGGTTGGGATTATAATTTTTTTTAATTTTACATAAAACTATAGCAATATCGCTACAACTAAATAGGGGTTTTTTGTAAGATTTCTTCTGACTTCAATAACTTTTCGATGGTAAAGGGTGAACTTTTAAGAGTTAAGTTTGTCACAATGGCAGCACTGGTTTGTAATGGCGTCCAAACGTCATCTTTCAAAGTGAAAAGCTTTCAGTATACTCTGCCATTTAATCATGCAAAGACTTACAAACAAGGACCGATTGCAAATTATTGAAATTTATTATCAAAATACGGATACGTAAATAAGCAAAATATACAAGAATTACCAATGCATCCCGAAAAACGACGGTTGGTTTATGGGCTGATGGCATCACCGTCCATTTTTCTTCAAAGACGACCGTGGAAAGAACTTTCAACGGAACCGTCAACGGCGAACGATATCGAGCCATGATACGCTTCTTTTTTTGCCCAAGTTGGCTTAGTTGAACTTGGTTGACATGTGGTTTCATCAAGACGGTGCCACATGCCACACAGCTCGTGAAACAATGGAAATGTTGATGGATGAATTTGCTTATCTCTCGAAATTGCCCTTTGAGTTTGCCGCCAAGATTATATTTCTTGTGGGGTTATGTAAAGTTGTTAGTCTATGAGGACAAGCCGAACACGATTGAAGCCTTACAGGATAACATAACACGCCTAGTTCTTAGAATAAAAGCCAAAATGCTCGAAAAAGTGACGCAAAATTGGACCTTCCGAATGGGCCATTTGAAACGGAGCCGCGGACAACATTTATATGAAGTTTGCTTTAAAACGTAAATGGCAAAGGCCATTTTGAATACTTAATGCAAATTTGAGTGTTTTAAGCTGGCCTATTAGAAAGATTAAACAATCTTTGTGCTGCGTTTTCGCCTTCCATTATCTGTGATTCCGGTCAAGCTGCTGTTGCTTATCTACATTTGCTTTGCTTTGTTGTTTTATTTAATACTCAGAATCGTATTTGGAATTATTATTCCAAAGCGTATTTGGGCTTCTGGGCACATCTTGGTATAGCTCAGAGCGTTCCTCGTTGTACCTTTTTCTCTAATCACAAATTTTTTTTCGAAAGAATTCAAACTTGGTTCCAAAGGAATCGAAGTGCACCTTAATTCAAAGAGAGTCGAAAGACGGAATTCCCTCGAGATTTAAGAAAGAAGATGAGAGAAATAGGGTCCTACGGTTCTTGTTTCTAAACTCAGATATGCGAAACTAATTGGCGATACGGACGCCCAAAAATCGCTTGCCTCTCTTCGTCATCGTTACTTCGTTTATCAATACTTCCACCATAGGTGCTCAAACGAAAAAACGCATTTGCATTCCAGCCGTACAACAACCGCAAGGAACACACATCGGTTTACCCTTAAGCCCATATTCGGACGTACAGTGAAATACAAGGATTCGTTTCTTAATCGTGCGATACGAATTTGGAATGTCCTACCATGCTCTGTTTTTCCTACACATTATAGTTTACAGACATTTAAAACCAACGGGCATCGGTATCTCATTTTTCCTAATTTTTCACTTCCCTAATGCCCGCACTTATAAGGGTATCCACAATCCCTTTAGTGCACTTACATTATAAAAAAAAGAGATAACTACCTTCGCATGAACATCGAAAGGTTTGACTTTATAGCTCCCCCAACCACAGATTGAATCCAAAGTAAAAGGGTCAGAATGAAAAAACATTGTGATTTCGTAAAAAATTTGAATATGGTGTTGGTTGATTTTGAAAATGCATTTGGTAGACATTTGGTGGGTTGACGCTAAGACAATGAGGAGTTTGTAAAACCTACATACAGATGATCATGGGCATGTACGATGCAAAGATAAAAGTAAGATGCCCCTCTGGAGTCACCGAAGAGTTCCTAATTAAAGTTAATGTGCACTAGGGAAGCTTCTTAAATCCTTTGCTATTTATTGCGGTTCTATGTAGATTAAGAAAATTGACGGACACTAAAGTGGATCAAGAAGAAGCTCTACTTGTCAAGGATTACGATATAGGCTGCGAAATTGGGCAATGTACAGGAAGTACAGGCATGTTGACAACAGCTGAGATCAAGTTGTTTCGCATGATAGCAAAAGAAAAAAAATAAAGAAGGGTGATTGCTGTGATTGCTTTATCAAAAGATCTTAACAATAACATTTGGCTAAGCTTTCTTATCTCGAAAATACTAGTCACGGAGTTGAAAAACACGAATATTTAATTTAGCTATGGCGCCACTTCGTACCCTCACTTTCTTGGCGAAATTGTGAAGGGTATTTGCTTTGTCGGCGACACACGGAGATGACTACCAACTTTGGAACTGACTGTAGTTTGCTTTTTGGGCGGAAATGCGAATCAACTCTCTTATACAAAACTTCTAGATCACACAAATGTGTTTAATTGATCTCAGGGATGAAGTGATGCGAAGCCAGCAAGCTTGCTGATCTTTTTGAGGTTAAACCGGGGAACCAACACAAGCGGACCAGTAAAAAATAATATTAAAATATTATTAACCTACCTTCTTTGAGGGATCTACAGGTAAATACCAATTCGGAGCGGCAAAGTTCATAACTATCTTTCGCAAGGAGTGGGGAAGAGAACAAAAACAAACTTTAAGTAGTACCGGGGAGATTTGAACCCGTGAACCCTCGCTTAGTAGTCCAATACGCTGACTACTGAGCCTATTCAAGCACGACCGACTAGTAGGTTGGAAAAATTATTGTATAATCCATATCGAATTAAAAGGAGGGAAGAAAGGCAGTAGTCAATGAGAGGTAACCCTAACTTCTAAGTTAAGTTTCTTAGTTTGAGACACGGCGTCATTTCAAACCCCTGGAACCTGTGGTCTAGGATTTGCACATCATCTTGACTGGGGTATTTTGTTCAATCAGCATTAAATTTGCTGAAGCACTTTTCGTCTTGAAACCGAAGCACTTTCGGTGCTGTAGTCTGCAAAGGGAAATATTCGAAGCAGGATGGTGACTACTAATCCTTGAGTTGATAAATTAAACCGCAGGACTGTGTATTATAATTGCATCTGCTGCAGTATTTCTTTACATAATCTTAATTCTATCTCAAATGGATTAGAACGGTTCACGTCATCCTTTTGGCATGATAACCAAAAGAAAGATATAAATCGCCCGCGTGCTATTCTCTTTCATAAATAATTGTGCTAATTTATCTTCGCAAATAAAAGGTAGCAAAACCATGACGACTTATGAGCACCATCTTCTATATATTAGCTAATTTCGCTCCCAAGATCACAGCAAAAAAAAAAAAACACACACACAACTCTCCAACAGCTTTCATTCGTTGGCTACTTAAAAGGTTATTTGCCATTCAATTCCCAGCCTCAAAGAAGCCAATCACCTTTAAATCGGCCCTCTTACCTCGGCACCAATAGACCAATCAGAAACATCAACACTATTTCAGCAATTAGCATATTTATCCATCTAACGAGAAGGCCACTACCAAAAACTACTACAATAAAAAAAAAAAAAAAAAAACCACGAAAGAAACCATTACCTCTGGCCGCGAATTCCCAGTGAGCATTTTTCGTGTTACACTACACCTGACCAGCATAGATCAACATACAACTGCTTAAATTAGACCACAAGTCCCATACTGGCCTGGCTCACACACTTACAACGTCTTGAGACACTGCTTTAGGTATGGTGTAATGGTGAGATGATGAAGATGAGAGTTTACGCCTTGATTTTTATTTGACAGACAGTGACATTGCATGTGCTTTGGCTTTGGCTCTGGCTTTATCGTGTTTTCATTTCTTTTCTTCTTTACCTCCTGCCTGGTCTGGTCGGGCCGGTACTCATGCTAGGTGGTTCTTTTGCGTTCGGTTGTTCGTACATTCTCGATGCCGTCTCTTCTCGCTAGATAGGTTTTTTTTTTTGTTTTTGTTATCTCTTGCCATACCATATGGGGGGGGGGGGGAACTGTGCTGTGCCGTGTTGGTGATTATTATTGTTTTATTTTATTTATTTTTTAAAGAAAAACCATGTCTCCAGGAAGGTGACGAAGATGAAAACCAGCAGACGAGACAAGTGGATATGAACACTTCAAGCACAGATAGAACTCCGGACGAGAAAGAAGAGACGATAATGAAAATCAAGTTTGTCGCTCAACTCTTTTGTTTTGATCCAAAAGTGAAATAACAATAAATTGTGATATTGTTGATATTATGACAGATGGAAACCTTACCATTCACGTACATGCACACATACACTCATGGATAGACACATAAACTCTCTCGCTGGCTTTGTCATAATTTATAATTCATTTTGATTACAAGTTATGAGTGTGCTTCGAGATGTGGTCATAGATATACAGCGCACTCTTCAGTTGTGGACCATCGTCATCGTCATCGGCAACGGCAGATAGATGATGTTCTTCTTCTTCTTGTTCGTCTTGTAAAATGTGATATGCGGCATTGAGCCGTGAACAGGGCCCGGCAGTGCTGATGCATGGATGACAAGGGGAACGGGACACCAAATGTATTCATTTTGATTCGTTTGTGTTTAATGAGTAACACAATACCGGCTGAATGGCGATATCTATGGACACATTCTTTAAATAGTTATGATAATCTGGCTCGCTTTGGGGATTTGGTTGAGTTTTTTTTTTTTTTTTTTTGTAATTTTCTTCTGCGTTTGCTTCGGTGTATGGCAATGGCTATGGCTACGGTTACCTCTTGAAAGCTACTTTTCCCACATTGGCAGGTACGCATCAGATGCTGGATGCTGGATGCTGGTTTCTCTAGGTGTGCATTGTATGTCTCTGTTTTCTATTCAATGTTTTGGCGATTATATTTTGAAGTAACTTAATTAAATGATAGTTTGGTTAAGAGGTCATTTAAATGGTTGTTTGTATGGGCAGCGGCGATATTATATGGCTATTTAGTGTTTGTCCCATGGTCTGTTGGTGAGACGAGAAAGCGGCTTAACGGAAAAGAATGAGGTGCCGGTAATGAGGCTGTGATTGGTTTTTTAGAGAGACAGTGATCAGTTTTTTTTTACTTTTTTTTTTGTGGACATAATTGAAGAAGATCAACGGTATGGAGTATCGGTAATTTTTAGAAGCGGATTATACGGTAGCGAGGCTTGTAAAATCTTCTTTGTAGCAGAAATGAAATGCAAAGAAAGTTTCTTGTTGATAGGGGATTAATACGGGTACATTGCTTTTTGAATGGGATTAGACTGGTTCATAAGCAAACTAAGTAGCATAGCACTTGGGCATATGATGGTATATTACACGCACAAGCGTTCATCAGAAATCAAAGGAAGTGGTAAACTTGTTTGTCATTGTTTTCTTGGTCTTAATAGGCAATTGAACAGTGAGGTTATGTGAAGATGTACTACGTAGACTTTGTTGGACCGTTGTTACTCCGCTTCTTTATCTTTGGCACATAAGTATGGAAGTTAATGGATGTAGACATTTTGGTCCCGCAACATACTTCGTAGACATAAAGCAATCCCTCTAAGTAAAGAGTATTTGTCTGAAACATGTCAGCCTTTTGTCGTCTTAGACCAATAGCATCGTTCTTAGTATGGAGGGAGATAAACCTGACTGTAGCACCTTTGTCCGTTCGTTCGATGTGGACCATCCAATGTAGCCAACGTTTTTGTTCATTTGCTCTTCGACCTCAGAGACTTCGCGGTTATACCTACTCATCGAGTCACCCTCCAAATATTCGTCTAAGCTCTTTTCTTTCGAAAGACTCCAAAATAAACTCGATTTTCGTGTTCAATATTCAGCACTCGACGCGATATACCAAAATTGTCAGTATAAGGGTTCTGCGTGAAGCATGCTTTTTGTATTGCATGTCGGGTGCATGTTTTGAAAAGCTGTTGAAAAACAGCCATTCTAGGATGATGATTTGGGGCATGCACTGCTGATAGACCAACAGACCTGCAGCCTTGTTCTTTTAAGGTTTTACATATTAGGTAAACCATCTTCTTTTATACTGTGTAAGCAGACTGGTGAGACTGGATCTTCACCGACTGGACGTGCCACGTTTCTTAAGCTATTTCAAATCCCCTCTGTTCCGACCTTAAAGTATATCATTAAGATCCTAACGCTGTGATCTCGTTTGACTGATAGATTTCAAAAGATCTCTCTTTCCTCGACGCAGGATTTTCTTTTGTTATAGCATTTAGAGCAACTAGAATGTAATGGGGCAGAAAGAATTGCTCTAAGTCATATAGTTTTGTATTTCGTAAGAACCTCCAAAAAGAACCTGTCGAAACTCTTCATATAATGGCAGGCAAATTAAAAAAGCATCTCATAAATGTTTATACTTTTGGATATTTGTGTGAATTTGCCAGAGCTATGATAGTTCTGTATTCCTGGGGCTTGCCCAGTTTATCGAACACTCAATAGTTATTGGTCAAATAGTCTGATCACTAAGCCCATAAGCCACCATATGATCAACCCATTGTAAACACAGAACATCTACCTTCTTGAAGTATCAGAAAAATAGCTGCATATTATAATTGGAGTGTTAATCTCTTAGAAGTTCTCTTTACCTAACCATTAAAATGTCGCGGTAATTCAAATGCCAAAACATGCATAATGTTCTTGCACGTGCGACGGCAATCTCCTTTCCCTTTCTAATGAATATCCCAATTTATAAGAAATTAAATCGATCTTCTACGCTACAGTAATTCACTGATTAAAAAATCCCTAACTCAGCTTCTAATGCGTGGAAAATAAACCCAAAATGCATATCAAAGCATAACAACACAACACACAATAAATTAAACTGGTGTTAACCTAGAAAAAGACGACGACGACGACGACGACGATGACGAAGAAGAACAAAATAAAAGAGATGAAAGAAACTGAATGAGAAATAAACCTCACAAAACTAACAGAAAACCAGATCCAATGTCAAGCCCTCCAAATCGCTGATTTCTGTTATGTTTTATTCAAAGAGTAGTGTCCATTTCTCAGAGATACATTTATGTTTGTATAGTGTGTCTGCGCCGCAATGCACCCTCGCTCGCTCGCGCACACACACAATGTATCGCTGTACACTTGTCCACGACACGGATAAGCCCAAGAAGTCTAAATTGATAACCGTGCGTACACACATGTGTCCCGTTGAGCAACCAAAAAGAAAGGGAAATAATTCGGTTCTTAAACATGTGATAACTTTTCACTTTGCCTCCTATTCATTCAGAGATAGGTACTCCCAAGTATCTGAAGCCATTAAGGAACATAGTAAAAGATATGCAGCAACGATGAAGAAGAAGAACCACTCAAAAGAAGAACAAGAAGGGAACCCTGGAAAAAATAAAAATAATTTCAATTTTGTCCACTAGACTAGACAAATGAATAGACAGTCCGAACAGTGTCTCGGAACCATATAATCAGACCCAGACAGACGAAGATACACACAGATGGATGGATAGATGCATAGATAAATGGATGACTGGGCCGCGCAGCAAGTCTATTTACAGGTACCATTATGTGTGTACGAAATAAGAAGAGAGGAGAAAAGTCAACTGCACTTAAGATACATCACCAAAAAGGGGAGAACCCTCTCCGATCGACGACCGACCGACCGACCGACCGTTGCAATGGAACTTGAACTCGAACTCGAACTGAGAGAAAAGAGCATGCTCTGTCGGATTACTAAATCGCCTGTCATAAATAATTCCGATGCAAGCATGTGCACATCGTACATGTGATGTGTGATGAAACATATCTCACATTAGCACATGTTGTACACGCAGGTATTTGCTCAATGCAAGCAAGAGAGTCCAGTCGCAGCTCGCGTCCCAATTCGAATTCTTTAGTTCATTGTTTGTCTATGATTAATGTGGCAAATGAGTCTATAGATTTGTCACCTGTTACGTGCTGAGGCGAAGAACCGACAAAAAAAAAAAAAAAAGAGAAACCCTAAACCATTTCTTCCACAAAAATCTATCTGAATTTACACACGCACGTGTATCTATGGAAAATTAACGACAAACTTTTATCTTGAGAACAATGAGTGTGAGGTGAACTTGATTGATTGTTAATCATACATTTCTTTTCGGAAAAAAAAACCCCACCAACAACAACAAATAATCAACTACAGTTTCGCTGCTGGTAAGGTTTGAGTGGTATTCTTCTTCAGCTTGAATTTCTTGCATAGGTATCTTCTGCTTCTTCTTCTTCTTCTCGATTATGACGGTTGATGGTGATGTTATTTGGCCAAGACGTGTATATATGTGTGCATATGTGTTCATGGGGGCAAATGAAGAATTGACCACAATTTGTTACTTTCAGTCGGGCCCACAATGGGAGCCGTTTAAAATTAAATCTTTTACAATGGGCCTGGGCCACAAAAAAATAACAACAACAACAACAACAACGCAACCATAGGAGTGCGCATGTTGAGTCATTTCTCTTATTGTTTTGCGCACCCTTTGCCAAGTGAATTCGAAAGTTTTAGGTTTATTTTTAGAATTCAATTAGTTCGAGGATTAAGCTGCTGCGCTGCGCCTACACGAAAGATGTCCGATTTAATTGTTTGTATGAGAGAAATTTTACGATTTAGTCTATACTTAGGGGATTATCGTATTGTTAATGTTCAACCGTTAGTTTTGTAAACAATTCAGACCTGAGTGTGGTTGAATATTTAAGTTTGGGATTTGGGGGTTTCGATGGTATACTATGAAATTTTTGATCACTGATTAAATGCAATCAGCTGAAAAAGCCAAAAAGTTGGTAAAACATCTAAAAAGATTAACAACCTTTTTGAAAGGAACCCAGTTGGAGGGGCACCATACTTCGAAACGATTTAAGAGCACCACCGAGGCAAGTTCGCAACCTTAACAATCTTTATTTGAAAACTTGCATCGGGAATGTAAGCAACAGCGATTTGACCCTTACAACTTCAACCAAAATTATGCAGTTTTTTTTTTGATCAAACTAAAGCAGTACGAATTGGGTTGATCCGGAATAGGAGAAATAAGTAGACTTGGAACATCTTAGATAGTATTAATCAAGGCGTAAAATAAAAACGATCTGACGACATCGTTTTCACTTTTTCAATGGCTTAGGAGATTTTTAGTTGAATAAGTTGTTAACAACAAATCGTCATGTAAGCCCTTAGGCTTCCAAGACTGCACAGTCAAAAGATAAACTGGATATATTCAACCCCAAAGCAAATCGTAATAAAGAAAAAAAAAATTATATAAATGGCTGGCTTCTTGTTCATAGCAAAAGCTAGTGAAGGCTTAACCACCAAAAATCTCACGAATCGGATTTTACGTGTTCGATCAGCTATTAAAAAAATTAAAGCCGTAAATACCGTCGATACCAACGGAACTCTTCGTATGATGGAATTGATGTTCTTATTTAGGGATTTATGTTAGTAGAACATCAATAAATATGAGTGGAAGAAACTATACCACAAGCCCCGAGTAGTCTAACAATTCCATATGCCAATTTTCAAACAATTTCTAGAAAAAAAAAGAAATCGAGACTTACTCGAGCTACCATATATGCCTTCAGTATCTTTGAAGCAAGGTAAGCGTCTGGTCTGGGCACTGTTAACAACTATCCCCAGATACTGGTGCGGACTGGTTCGCTCCCAACATAAAGTCATAGAGGCTTTTACGGCGACTTAAGAAAAGTGAAATTAGGATGGTCTTTACGTGAACGCGGATAAAACGAAGTACAAGCACGTAATCCTGACAAAGAATTGTCACCATTAAGCGCACCCAAAAGTTCAAGACCAACAAGTTCAAGACTAGAAGCTTGACCAAAGTTTTCGTATCAGATGCCAAGCAGTGAAACGTGTCAGAATGCTTGTTCTGTATACGTGACAAAAATTTCAGGAATGTACTTCGACGATTAATTTCAACTGTGGATCAAGTCATATCTATTTTTGATTTAGTGTTCATTCTTTCATTAATTTTACAGTTAATTCAGGGATACCATCAAGGATATCATTAGACAATTTTATTTACATTTCATCCGTAAGCAAAAACTCGAATTTCCTTATATATTCGGATGATGTAAATATCAGTTTTAAGCATTTAAGATTGTCTCGCGATTTAAATGCATTTACTAACTATTTATATTTGAATATTCCCAAGTGTAAAATGATTAATTTTTCACGGAAGTAGTATGTGCTGTTCTTTAATTATAGCTTCAATGGTGTTACAATTTCTAATAATTCAAACAGAACACCTAGTCGTGTCTGTACAAGGTGTTATGTTTGATCGTAAGCTTGACTTCGCTCAGCATATCAACACAATAGCAAATAAAGCAAATATCGGGTTTTTCAATAAGAGCGCTACAAAAGTTTCTTTTTAAATAAAACAAAAACGGTTTCGGATATCAATGAAATTCTTTATTCCTGTGAAAGTACGTTCGATGCCATTATGTATGGAACTCGATTTCTTTTGCATGGCCACCACGGGCACGCTTGCAGAAGTCCAGACGCTGAACCCAATTTTCGACGGTTTTCAAGCATAAATCGGCCGATACTGCTGCAATTTCACGTTCGATATTCGTACGAAGTTCATCAAACTTTGCTGGCTTCTTGGCATAGACCACAGACTTGACGTAGCCCCACAGGAAATAGTCTAACGGCGTCAAATCGCACGACCGAGGCGGCCAAGCGACTGGACCATTTCGTGAGATAACACGATCCCCAAACTTGGTTTACAATAAATTGATTGTGACATTCGCTGTGTGGCTTGTGGCGTCGTTCTGTTGGAACCACATGCCCTCCAAGTCGGTTATCATTGAACTGTAGCGATTCCCATTCACAGTAACGTGCCGGTCTTGATCATCACGGAAGAAGTACGGCCCAATGACGCCGCCGGCCCATAAACCACACCAAACCATAATTTTTTCGGGATGCAATGATGACTCATGGAGTAAGTGTGGATTGCTGCCTGACCAATACCGCATATTTTGTTTATTAAAGAAGCCATTCAGCCAGAAATGAGCCTCATCGCTGAAGATGATTTTTCGATAAAAATCCGAATCATTTTCAAGTTGTTGCTCAGCCCAATTCACGAACATACGAAGCTTCTGGTGGTCAAGCGGCTTCAGTTCTTGCGTCAATTTAATCTTGTAAGGATGTAGGCCAAGATCTTTTCGCAAAATTTGCCACAACGACGTCACAGAGATGCCCAACGCTTGAGAACGACGTGTGAGCGACACATTTGGGCTTTCTTCAAATGAAGCCCCAGCGGCAGCAATATTCTCGACACTACGGGCACTTCTTTGTCTCACTGGCACGGGAACATTTTGTACTGTGCCTGTGGATTAAAATTTTTCCACTAGACGCTCAATTGTTGATCTGCTAGGACGATTATGACGACCATAAATTGGACGTAGCGCTCTTAACGTTTAGGCCACTGACTCCGAATTTCGGTAGTAAATTTTAATAATTTCGACTCGTTGTTGGCTCGTATATCTTTCCATCATTAAATGGCAAAGAAATGTCAAAAGAACGGCAAGAAATATGGCTTCGTTTGCTGTCCCTGTCGCTCTACTTTTGTAGCGTCCCTGTTGAAAAACCCTTTAGAATTCTTGGAATCGAATTCTCGAATCGAAACAATTCTCAGACCCTTATCTAGTATATCAAATTTGAATATGCATGCCAAGTATGGTTCCTCTGTTATAGACGTCATGTAGACCAGTTTAAAGAGGCCCAGAAAATATTTTTCTTAAATTTGCTCTTAGAACTCAGAGGCTTAGGCTAGCAAGATCACCATGTTCTACCTCCGTATATAATTCATTTTTTATTGCTTAGTACTGTGCCAATTATGAACGTTATTCAGGTTTAAGTAATCTTTTAAATAATTATGACTCATATGCAAGTAATTAAATTGTTGATACAAACTATATAATTAAGTAATATTTTAATTTTATAAATTTTTCTAATAAATCTGTAAGCTATTTTACCAAAATGCGTGCATTTGGGATCGATGTTACCCTTCTTCAATGGATTAGAAATTACCTTTCGGACCGTTCAATACAAGTTATTTTGGACGGTTTCAAGTCTGCAACTCACCAAATAAATGCTGGTGTCCCTCAAGGCTCTGTTTTGTCTCCGATTCTCTTTCTCATTTTTATCAATGACCTCCTGTCTGTCACTTCTAATCCAATCCATTCCTTTGCTGATAACAGTACCCTCAGCTTTACATATTCGTTTCCTGGGCAACGCCCCTTATCTTCGGGCGTTGAACTGGAACGGCAACGTTTGTTAAGCTCATTGAATTCCGATCTTGACAGCATTCTTAAATGGGGTAAAACCAACACAGTGGAATTTAATGCTTCCAAAACGCAATGCTGTCTGCTGTCATTGAAGCGAACCCCTAATTCTCTGCCATTATCTATGAATGGCACTTGCATCGCTGAAACCGAACGACTTTCCATTCTCGGGATGTGTGTTAATGACAACCTTCGTTGGAATGACCACATATTCGATGTCGCCAAGAACGCTGCGAAATGTCTAGGCTTCCTTAAGCGATGCAAGAAATATTTCACCCCTTCTGATCTGGCTAGAATCTACAAGGCGTTTATTCCCCCAAAACTTGAGTACAACGCTCATGTCTGGTCTGGTGCACCAATAACATATTTGAAGCTACTTGACAGGATTCAAAAACGTGCGGTAAAACTTATTGGCGATCGCGAAATCACTTGACTCTCTTAGTCATCGTCGTAATGTCTCTTGCCTATCTTTGTTTTATCGGTATTTCCACCACAAGTGCTCAAATGAAATTGCCAGTTACATTCCATCCCTACAGCAATTCAACCGCAATACTCGCCATGCTAGGAATGCACATCAGTTTACCCTTGAGACTGTTTTCGGACGTACTGTGACATATAAAGATTCCTTTCTCAACCGTACAATACGAATGTGGAATGCTCTACCACGCTCTGTTTTTCTTGCACATTATAATTTACAAACATTTAAAACCAACGTGCATCGGTATCTCCTTTTTTTCTAATCCTTCACTTCTCTAATGCCCGCACTGTGTCACTTCATTATAAGGGTATCCAAAGTCCCTTTAGTGCGCGTACATTATAAAAAAAAAACAAAAAAAAAAAGCTAGTCAGTTAGTAAAATAAATAAAAAATCAACTTGTATTGAAAGATAATTAAAGGCTACAGTGCATCAGAAAGAGGCGTGGTTTCGGGGCAAATAACAAATAATGTGCAAATGTCAATGCCTTTTTTTTACAAAACCTTACCTCTCAAACAATTACCTGAAACAAGGACGAAGAATCGCACAGGACGCGATTGGTAACTTCATTTCATGACTCCAATACCACCTAATTGTCAAATTGCTTCCTTGGTTCCAATTATCAGCAATCGACCACACAATTGTCGGGAACGTGTTAACGGTCGAAAAAAAGCTCCAGCGACTTGTTTAGAGGGAATAAATGTTAAGTTCCAACTTTCATTGTATCCCACGGACCCAACAAATTGTGCCCTTCTACATGCAAGTGCAAATGCAAATAGATTTCCCACCTTTGTGCCTCAGATTAGGTTTCTTCCTAAGAGCATTATAAAGTAATCTTTATTATTTCTGCCGCTGCTGCTGGTGCAATCTCCAAACTGGCCAATAAGAAAGTAGTTTTATGACCCACAATCAAACGAAAATATAAACTCATAACTTCCCATCAATGTATTGCTCTACGGTTTCGTGTCAAATAAATGCCGTTTAAACCGATCTTTACTCACTCTAAATGCATTCACCTTTTCATTCTAATCGCTTTTTCCTGTTTGACATCAGAAATCGCTTCCCCATATGCACACCACATCATTTCTTTTTATTTTTTTAAACAAACATTCGATATGTGAAATCGAATGCACGCAGATAACATAACCTCAAACCAAATAAACTTCATAATTTATTAAGCTCCACTAATAAATACCTACCTTGGACTAGCAAAGCAGCAGCAGAAAGGAGAAAAAAAAACCTCAATCATCAATAAATTATATCGCCCCGCAGTCTTGTAGCTTGATACAGCCCACCACAAACAAAATTGATTGAGAAGTTGCCCAAAAGACTGAGCTCCGAGATCCATCTATTGTATGCGGGTATTTTTTTTTTCTCTCCAGCATCCAAACTGGTATACAGCTAGATATATCATTAAAAGAAAAACCAAAATTTAATGCAGATCTATGGTGGTCCAAAGCATCGCATCGATTGGTGACCGTTTGCTAGGGCTACGCCAAGTATCTCGCACGTAATAAATCACGAAACAACCTGGGATGGGATAAATTTGAATAAACATCAAATCCGGCTAATTATGCCGAGAAAAGTTGTGCGTATTGGGTTCTTCTCGAACTTGTAAAACATCAGATTCGATCGATGGAGAAACTTATTGCTTCTTGTGGTAGCGCTTTGGCCGCATAAAAGTGAGAGCTGTTTTATTAGGATACTCGATGCCTAACATCCACGACACGTACCTACATAATTTAAATAATGCAATGCAATGCAATCAAACAAGAGCGTTGGCGTTAGTGATACATTCCGCGCACATCATCATAACATAGCTGGCGCCAAATCGCCGCATTTTTTTCCCACCTCCTCACGAACGACGGACAACGGAGATCAGAATCGTTAATTACAATTGAATCTCATAAACAATTAAAATTCACGGGGTTACAGATCCAAATGCAGCAGCGACACCATCGGCAGCGCCAGCCGAGTACCGGTTAATTCATTCATATTTCGGATTTGCATAATTATCGAGTTCCATGGGCAGAAATGTAGCGATTTGCGCTTATTAAAAGTATCGGATTAAGGTACCGAGCAATGTATGCAGATAAAAAAATATATATATGTACTTGTATACACAACGCCACTCTGACAATGGCTGAGCAGCAGAGCGAATAAATCTTGAGCGCCTTGCAAGACAGTGGCATGTTGCGTGGTGGGCGTGAGATTTGTTGCCATTGGCATAAAAATGTTTTCTTTATTCTTTTTTTTTTTTTTCATTTTGTATCTGATTATTGTTATTGTATTGTACAAGTATCGGATTGATAGACACAGAGAGAGAGAGAGAGGGGTTTCAAGGTGAAGGCAATCTCGCCTGTAATTAATGCTCGATTAATTTCAGTTGGTTAGTGGCAGTTTGTCCACCAGTCCACCGCTGCGCTGTTTAATAAATAATAAAATTTTATTTTTACACTCTAATATTGATGTTTAATATTTATGAGAAATATTTTTGTTATCTCAGAATAACCAGCGACATAATTCAGGTTAAACATATGCATGAGTATGTTTGACGAATGGAAATGGACAGTGGACAGTGGACAGTGGACAGTCGAATGTCGAAGATGTCGATTTCGTGACAGTAAATTTCAATCAAAGTTGATTGATTGTGTTTTGTGCTCTATTGAATGGGTTTAGAAACGTGAATCCGAAGTGCAAATAATAAGAGAGGTCTTGACTGACTGTGACTGTAATCTGATCCGTTGTAAATGTTTTTTTCAGATTTATGTAGATACATCCGGTTAAAGATGGAAACGTAGTATGATGTAATTTCGTGACAAGTAAGTCACATGTGAGCCATATGTGGACATATTGAAAGCTTACAGTCAGGTTGTCTTCAATTTGCGATAGTTGACCTTCATCTGTTAGAATAGTTAGTGCAAATATTTAATGACATTAAGTTGGAATTCTAAAAGATAATTCACCCAATTATCTAAATAGAATCTGCTATATTTTGGACCGTAGACTGCGTCTATTCACATTAATATCCCTACGTTCCTAAAAGCTGCATAATAGGTTTACTATACTCTTAAGATTGCTTTTTGTTAGTTCTTCTGACAAATGTTAAATAAGCTTTACCTTTCATTTATACCACATTTAGGAAACTATGGGTGCTGCTAGAACTACCATGCAGACACGGGATAGATAAGAGTATCCCTGCATCGCACTCCCCAATAAATAGCGCTTTTTTATAAAAGTCGAGATATCACATCTGAATTACTTTTACTTAAAGTGCTTTCGACCCTTGAAGAGTCCCTGTCTAAGACACAGCTGGCAATATTCTTCGAGACGACCTAATCAAGCGGACTGGCAATTGTTATGGCGTAATCTTTGCAGCGGAGATTCGGAATTCGGCTGAAATTCGATGATCCTTGAAGTGGCCTAGCCAATAGAGTAGACGTGTTTAAGCTTTTCGAACCCCTACAGCTCATAGAGGGCGCAATTGAGTCTTCTCCTTCATTCTCCTCGTACTTAGGACGAGAATGTTTCAAATGTTTTTTCGAATAGCCTAATATTAAGTTATTCTAATTCTTCGTTAGATCTTCACTTAGATGTCATTCGTAGAGTTATTGCTTACCCTTAGGTAGATGAACTTCTTAACTATCTCGTAGTTGCTCATATAAACAGCTATGTTCTGTCATAGTCGTTAGATGTTTTTTTGTTTTTTTGATAGCACAAAGTCACTCAAATGGATATTTCAAACAAGCACGAGTAAAGTATACCTTCAGATTAAAAAGCCTGCTTAAAATTGTTTGCTACCTCACTCAACATAATCCGTCGACGGCAAGCCAATTACCAACAATTTTCAAATCACATCATTTGACCGAATTTTGTATGTTACGGACTGTAAATTTCTTCTTGTCCTCATTTACTTCAAGGCCAACCTGTTCTTCAGTAGTTGTGAAGGCCTGTATTTTCTGAAAACCGCAGTAGCTAGATTAATATTTTGAAATTTTGTTTGAAGGAGTTCAGATGAGCAGCTACCAAAACAGGTGTTTTCTAGAATCACGAGACACAGCTGAATCAGGTATGCCGGGATCCCGAACTAGGCCATCGTCATGTTTTGCTTTTGAAGATAATTGTGATGATGAAACTTTAAGGTCCATGAAAAGATGGTGTGCCTGTGATGTGAAATTTGTTGATATTTTTCAAAATTTTCCGCAGTGTTTAAATTGGTCTATAATCGATATGGTCGTGCCGATTTGTGTGTTGCAGAAAGGTGTGCGAAGTTCACACAATAAGCTGCATAGGATCTTATATGCGAAAGTTACCACGTATATGCTCATCCGGTCAGCGAAGGCATCTAAAGGGTACCGGAATACATTTCTTACCTCGTTTTGGTCTAAAGATGCTCAAATGGCGATATATAGTTTTAAGACTCAGTTTATATTGAATTGTAGCAACCTTAGAGCTGCATGAAGAAGGTCAGCTTGCATTAACGTTCAAGCAAAATAAAAAGGATAAACTATATCCTGTGAAAGGTATAGTAATTAAGTTACTTTTCTCCATCTCCATCTCCATCTATACTTCATCTGGTTTCCTTTTGCTGGTTTCGTATCACTGAGGCCAAGTTCCGTCCTTCCTTCCTTTTGTGTTTGTAAAGGAATTTTGATTTACATTGTTTTTTTACTGGGTTCATAAGATCCCTTTTTTAAACATGACAACACCCACTCATCCGGTCGTTCTGTGATAAATATTTTCGAGAAGAATTTTGAAGTCGAATTCTAAATTGACCAAGCTACTCCCCTCATCTTCATCTCAGTTGCTATTAATTTACCCTCATACTTTTTGTATATTGTCGAACATTGCAAAAAGTGCGAGCGATAGGCGAACAACTGTGGTGAAGACCTTTTCTTTTAGCGTAGAGACTACTTTTCGGTCACATAGCAGAGTTTTTCTGTCACTTTATCTACCCTACCTACGCATACACGATGATTGATTCCGTCATCGAAGATTGCTTCTCTGTTTCTCATAGATTCCTGATATTTGAATTTTTCTTTACTTTTTGATTAAAATAAATGTCTGGAATTATCTATAACTCAATCTATTTTGGGCTAATATCTTAGGTACTCCTTTTAAAGTCTCTACTCCTATTTGTTAACCTAAAAAACTTGCAACAAATATTTGAATTTTTCTTTACTTTTTGATTAAAATAAATGTCTGGAATTATCTATAACTCAATCTATTTTGGGCTAATACCTTAGGTACTCCTTTTAAAGTCTCTACTCCTATTTGTTAACCTAAAAAACTTGCAACAAATATAATCAGAGAGAGAGAAAAACGCATTTCCGCTTCATTGCAAAGCTTGCGATTTTTTACTACAAGCATTTCTAGGTAGGGCATCAAGGATCAAGGCTGACCTTACATTCTATGGTAAATTAATCAAATTAATTAATTTTGAAGAATTGTTTTAAACAATGTTACAGAAACGAACAATAAAGTCAGCCACTTTTTGTCGATAGAAATAGTTTTGTGACTCCCTCGAAACGTAAGCGCAAATTATTTGTTTAGCTGCTATTGGGTTTTAGTTTTCGACTTAAACATCTTCAATTTCCAAGATCTGTATAAATGATTTCCGCTGTGTCATTTGCTGTTTTATCTGATTTAATTGCACAACTCCGATAGTTTGTAATTTTAAAATTAAGTTTAAGTTACGTGCGTTGGACCACTAAGCGAGAGGTCGCCGGTTCAAATTCCGACTTGTTGTACCACCTGAAAGTTTTTATTCGCTGCCTCACGTCTTGCTAAGGTCTGACAAATATACAAACGTCATGAGAAGCTTTTCAAAAATTAACTGCCCTTCGGAATTGGCATTTAAACTGTAGGTCCCTTCCATTCGGGTGAAAAACTATATCTTCGCACACACAGTAGTTGGAGAAGCTAGGCTTTGGGTTTTCTTATATAAATGTGGTCCAATGGGTTTGCTAATTTTTGCTGAGTTTAGTTTAAATTTTTTGAGAATTTACTTACTTGTGTAGTACTCTGACAGATTTTACAAAATTGACCATAACAACTTACCAAAGAAAACCTACCGACAAGAAATAGTGCTATCTGTGATAAAAAGATTTCGGCATATTTGATATTTAATGTTCAGTAAGAGAAGGAATAAAGATACAAAATTTACAATAAACTCTACACATTATCCTAAAAGTAGCTTCGATCAGAAATTGACTTTATCAGTTTGAATGTAAGAATGCGTTGCATTTCTCCTTTTTACGTTGCATGAAGTTTCTTGTCTTTTGTCCGATTTTTAACTCGAGTTATTAAGAAAACTCTATAACTAATATATTTCTATTTCTTGTTACAGCTCTCAGTGAAAGGCAAGTAAAGAAAATTATACAAATGAGTCTGTCGAATGTCTCTTCAATAATGTAAGTTTTATTTCTTTTATTTTGTAATTTTACTTATTTTGCTTTTAACGAAAACACAGTTTTGAACACATTGGATGGTTTGCAGTGGTGATCTCTGACAAATTTTCTATAAATTTTGCTAAACTACAAAATATTTACGGTTTTGAGAAAAACCGATTTCAAATAAGAAGTTACAAAATACCATTTTGTTTTATTAGTCTAGAGCCACGTAACTTTTTGTTGGGTAAATCAAATATCACATCAACATTTTCTGCGCAATTAAATTCGGTCTACAAAATATATTAAGCGGTTCTTGTAACTATGTCTAAAAGTTCTGAAGTTAGAGTTATATTTACCTTAAAATCGGAAATAATCATATCACACAACTCGATGTAACATAAGTTGGGGTAGATGTTAGGACCCACTACTGTACCAGCCTGAGCTTTAGGAATATCAATGTACTTTAGTATTTGTTTATCAATGGAACGCCCTGACGTACAGTTGGTCATCTAATTATGGTTATTTCACGTTGACAAATGACTGGGTACTGCATGTGATGTCCATTTTGCTTCTTTGTGGTTCATAGGAACTTGATAGCAATGCAATTGTTATGTTTCAGCAGCCGTTAAAGTCACTAATGCCATCCAGCTATTAAAATATTCAGTGAGGTTTGCCATTTCTTCATGCATCGTTTCAGGATTGCCGAACGTAAACAAAATAATAAAAATATTATTGAAATTCCGGCTCAGTCGTAAATACGCAACACGAATTTCTTCGTAAAGGTCATAATCATAGCTTCTTCGCCTTGAATTTAAAAGTTTAAGCGTGAGTACACTATTCTGGACCTAAAGCCACGAATTAGATAGAGATTGGCGCGAGATGATGCAAATATAGATGCCGTAGTGGCCAGTGTTAAAAAAGACCCAAATATGTCGAATTGGCCACCACCAGGGAGTCAACTTGGCTTGTTCAGGCAAGATTGAAGTCGGAAACCCAAAGATAATGGAAATGTTTGCCGGAGATCCGGATTTTGGCCAAAAAATCATCTTATTAACCGAGGTCCATTTTTGTGTCAGTGGCTATGTCAACAAGAAAAATTTTCCGATTTTGGAAAGATGTGCATCTATTTCTCTGGGGCTACGACAAGTCCTTAGTCTACGCTATCAAGAATATGGCTTCAAAATAAAGGCAGAATCATTTTTATCTATCTTTTCCTATCGTTCTTGTCTGGTCGAAAGCTTTCTGAATGTAAGTCTTTTAAAGTGTGACAAACTCGGTCTTCTACCATGCAAACCCATGCAAACCCAAAACCAGGCTTTCTACTATTCAATCTGTATACCTTCCTTTCGTATTCACTCCTGATTACTAAATAATGATACTTAACAGTGCTAAATCTTCCATTTACAAGCAGTTAAAATGTTTCCTTCCAGCTTTATTGCCCATACGAAAGTCTTCCAATGATTTACTTGTTATGATTCTGCCCCCATTGACGACGATGTTCTCTCTTCCAAGGCACTTCCGTTCTTTCTGAAAAAAAAACGAAAAATTTTTTTCCACAGAAACACAACCTCCAATCAGTCTACTTTTGAATAGATTCTCCTGTTATACTCTCAACTACCCAAAAAAAAAAAACAAATAATGCTTTGTCTTTTCACCGCCAGCCACTTAATTTATGACCAAATAAATTCCAAAATTACACAACTTCTCAATAAAGGTCTACAAGATGTGAACATGAACGAAAAAATAAAAATAAATATATATATATATCCAAGTGTCATTTTAGAAACAAAACTAAATTATTTTGTTTTTTTTTGAGTCTGCGCACCTGAAGGTCTACACGACGACCCGACGTTGTTGTAGCTCTGGTTACCCATGCGATAACAATAAATTCCTCTTTTAATGGCGATGCTTGTTTTAATGTGAAAATAATGCGCCGAATAAATGTTTTAACCAATTTAATTTTTTCTTTTTCTTTTTTTTTTTGGTGTACTGTGAAATTTAAATGTGGCGTGAAAATAAATGATACATACTTCTTTTTTTTTTTCGTTATCTCCCAAACTACGACGGCAACCGCCTAATTGAGACATCCTTCTTCGCCGTGACATCATGAGTAGACGACACCCATTAACCGCTGAATGGTACAATAAAAGAATGTGTACGATGACAAATCATCTACACTTAACCGTCCGTCATTTGAATAACAAATAAAAATAAAAAAAAACAGTATATTTTTATAAATTGTGTTTTTAATGGGTTTTCTGTTTTTTCTTTTTTCTTGGTTTTTCGTTAAAAACTAATAATAATTACATACATCATCTAAAATATATTAAAAAAATATTTTTTAATAGTATATCACATTGATTTACATATATACAAATTGGGTGTTATTTTATGCTAATTAAAATATTATTACTTTTAATAATAATATTAAATTATTTTTATACAAAAAAAAATTGATCGTACATAATTTATTTTATGTTTATGCAAATTATTCAATACAATACAAGGTTATGATTTAATACTTAGGTGACACTAACACTTGGAGAAAACAGTGTTTGTAAAGATTTTATTTTTTTTTTTTAAATTAATGACTTTATTTACAATTTTAATTTAGTTTTTTATTTTATTTTATTTTATTTAATTTGTTTGCTTTACAATTACAATAGTTTTAATTATTTTTGGCTCCGTAAAAGACATTTTACTTTTAATCAATTTAAAAATAGTTAGGTATATAGATACTCCTACTGTGTGGATATTTACATGAATAATTTTGATCAGTCAGTGATTGGGGGGTTTTTTTTTATTTTAATTTGATTTAAAATCTAAAAAATTTAAAAAAAAAATTATTTCATTTTAATAGTTGATTTTTTCCTCTGTCTTTTGGTTTTGAGTGGAGTTCGAGAGAATCGTTGACTTTTAGTTTCTATTTTTATGATTTATGACTTCGGAGTGGTGGTTTGGTTCCATTAATATTATTTAGTCCACTTTTATTGTGGGTCAAACATCATCGTAGTGAATTAGGCTTTTGTTTGAAATGGAATCATGTTGATTATTGATTGATTAGCTGCTTGGTTTCATGGTACTACCACGCCAGAGAAATGAAAGTGAAATTTTATGCTTTTACGGATGACGCATAAGGCTTTTGAGTTAGGTGATTTGTAGTTTTATTACGTAAATGTCACTTTGTTTAACTCATTTCTGATTGAAATTTATAGTAGAAGTCCAGGAGCCATATCTAAAACGAGTGAGAATATGGCTCCACGCCACAAGCATGGAAGAGAGTTCGTTTATGAATCCGGTGCACGTTTCAAGCATGAAATAGTGTGGTTTTAGTTTAAAACTTTTTAGAAGTCAGATCTATTGGTTTAGTCAAAGAAAATTCTGTACAAATTGTTGCGGAATCCTGTGAATTGCACGTGTTGCCATTATGGCGAGTTTTATTTAGGATGCATGAACAAAATGGAGACCATGATGGGGAATAATTTTTAAGGCTGATGCATTTTGCAAACAAACTCTTCCGCCGTGTTGGTCAAGCTACGATGCCAAGGCAAAGAAAAAACTGAGAAATTTCAAAGTCGTCTACCAGGAAACATCGGAGGTGGATTACATCAAAAGCAACTGAAACACCAGACCTAGACCGCAGATAAAATGTGCAGATTGGGTTCTGGACCATCAAAATCATCAGAATTTAATCGTCGACAGACCAAAAAAGATGTCACGTCGCGGAAAACAAAATTAAACTTTAAAGTTTTGTGCTTGTTTTTAAAATCGACATCGAAGTGAGTCCTTACCGAACAGAAGTCTGTATAAAATCTATCAAATTGGTCTTTCATAGAAGCGCTCTGTGATTTGAATGTATTACTTTGCTCAATAGGGTCGCTGGAAGCACTTTTCAACCTTCCGAGGGAAAGAAAACCGTCTTGAAGCAATTGATTCCTTAGTGTGATCGGTAGCATCTGCATAAACTCTCTTGAGGCCCCACATTTGCACTGATATATATGAGGCCAAAGTGGAATTTTTTACTTCTCCTTACAAATCCCCTATACTATTACATCAGGTTGACATCTTCTGGAAAACCTTATCCTTCGAATGACGTCTTGGAAAGCTGCTGTGTAGTTCTGCATTCAAGTATATGTCCCTGTGCAAAACAAAACTTCCAACACACAAATTTTAAGCGGAGCTACGTCTTGTTTTTTTTTTAAATGAAAGACTACAAAAACTTGATTTACAAAATGGCGAAATTGTACTCCATTTTTGCTCAAAAATATCTGGAGATGGAAACACAGTTTGTGTAACCAACAAAAGTGCCTGGTATCGCACCCAAGAGCTCGTGACCCGAAATAACTAATTTTTGGCAAAAAAAAATCCAAAAAAAAATGTTCTAAAGAGCCCTCAGTGTGAAATCTCTTGAAATTCATTAGTACTTGTGTCCTGAGGCATTTAAAGAAAACACTAGGTGCGAAATGTGTTGAGTAAATATTTACTTAAAGGTGGTAAAAATGTGGTTTTGAAGTGCAAATTCTTATCTTGCTCTTGGGATTCCATATAAAAGAGTTAACAGGCGAACAGTTTTGTTAAATTTTCAACTCAAATTGTATATTTGCCGCAAGTTTGATATTTATTTCATATTTTATTTTATGTATAAAAGCTGCACTTTAAAGGATACACTCTTGAGGCAAGCACAATGTAACCAATTTTCTAGCAAACCTTCCATCTGCAAAATATAGATTACTGCACCAATTCACTTGGACAACACGCAAAATTATAATGAACTCTAGTCACGATTATAACAACGAGGACTGGCAGCCATGTTCTTGCATCTGTTATGTCCTTGAGTGAACAAAGAAATACTTCTTGATGATATTTTTCGATCAATTTATTCTTACATGCCTCAAGCATAATTCCAAAATAAATAAATCTACGTATATATATTTTACTAATTACAAGAACCCGAGAATAAACTTTCTCCCCACAACTACGCAGCTCTATTGATTGGTAGCCTACTTTGAATACTCGTTTGTCTATTAATTTCCAAAACTGACATGATAGCAAATAGCCTAAGCATGATTCATTAAGCCACATCAATATGAGTCCAAAACAATTCCTAATTAATCGCACATGATTAATGATACGACAAAGGTTTACCAAACAGAATAACGCAAATGTCACTGATTCCCTCATAGAACCACTCGTTTTTTTTTTTTTATAAATAAATAAAATTTACAAAACAATTTTCAAATACTAATTCCATCACTTTTACAAAAAGAAAAAAAAAAACAAAAAATTAACAACAACATCTATTCTATACGAAATTGGCTCAAATCATTATCTGTCTGAGAATAGATCTCTACACTTTTGTACTTGCCCCAATACTCGATCGATGCGATCGATTAATATTTTTATCGATTTATCCGGTAGCGATGGCAACACATCACGTATCTGATGACTAGTCGTACGTTCGAAGAGTTCCTGCAGCCGCTTGCCGGGGCCGTATTCGCGTAGATTTTTCAACGCCTCAATCGTGGGCCGTCGGAAAACGCACAAATTATCCAGCAGCAATCCATGATAGGCTTCGTACTTCTTAAGCAGGCGATAGCCGTGCAGCAGTCCGGATTCATTATCCAAAAACACTAGCAGCTGGGAGTTGGTTTGTCGTGCCAAATTGTGGGCCGGAGCCGCCATGATATCGGCATTCCACTGATAGTTGTACAAATTGTTAACTACCCGATCGAGATTCGCAATTAAATAATCGAAGACGATCAGATCGGACCATTGCGCCAGTTCGATTAATCGATTCAACACTGTCGCATTCAAATGCAATTCGTCTCTGTCAGTCGGTGGATCAGATGAAGTTGCACCAGTAACAGCAGCAGCTGATTGTGATTGATTAAGACGAGAAGACCAGTTGTTGTATTTGTTGGTGTTTATGATGGTGGACGGGACAGCAGCACCCAACCGTTTGAGTAATCCTTTTTGATTTGCATCTTGATCGGTCGAGGGGGACGACGATGACGATGACGATGATGATGTAGAGGAAGATGTGGCACTAGAAGAAGTACCCAGCGTGATATTCCAGACATCGTATTTATTCAAATGACGTTCGAGTGGTTGGAAAGGTTGTGGTATGCCGGCCGGTTCGAGGTCAGGTAGCCATTTTGTTAGGACCACTGGCCGCGTAGATTTCCACTGCGAGTTTGTAATGTCCTGGAGGGCATTTGACCATGTTGCAGATTCAAGATCGATCACAGATGCGGCGCTTGGTGCGAGGTTTGTTAGATTAAGCAGTTGTCCGAGGTAAAAGCTGAAAAGTTCACCCTGGATTTGATCGGTGTTTTGGCGATAACGTGCACACGCTTTGGTCCCATCGGCAAACACAACGAGACGGTTTTGCATCCGGCCACAGCCGGTTTCGAGCCGCGTCACCACGCCACTGTGAACGTAATTATTCCATTGAGTTGCGTCGTTTTTAGAGAATCCTCTTGGTAGCGCCTGTTCCACCAGACCACCCCAGTAGATATCGTTCTCAATTATTCCACTGTTGTGATTGCTTTGAGCGTTGCGCACAATTTGCTCGGCAATTGGCAAAAAACTAATGGAAGCATCATTCAGACCCACTTGCTTGTCACTGGGCAGCATTTGTTCAACTACCGACGGTTTCGACAATCGCCTCTCGGGGCCCTTTCGGAAGAGTCCATCACTCGTTCGCTGCACTCTGAACTCCTTTATACTGCCATCACTGGCGTCGAGCTTCTTCACTATCATCGCGTCCTCGGACAGCTTATCCTGCTCCAGATGAAATGCATTTCGAAACACCTCCTCGGCGGGTAGCTCTTTCTCCTTGATAAACGAGACAGAAAAGAGGTTTTCACCAGCCGTTGGAGCCGTTGTCGGTGGCTGCATGAGTTCCTCACTGCGCAACTCATAGATCGTGGGAAAGTCCGATGGTGGATGCAGAGGAAGTGATGATGTCCTATTAACAACCCCGGCGGACGACGTTGCCACCGGTTCAACGCCCAGCATATCGCCGGCTATGAAAACGCCTGACATGCCCGACATCATGGGCATGAAAACGCCCAGTGTCAGGCCAAGGATAAATGCCGCCAGTATACTTAGTAAACACGCCTGCCGTTGAAATATCCGCCGACGCCTCAATGACACTTGCATTGTGTCCTCGTCACCTGAATGGCCTAAGGATTCCTGACTATCCGTGACAATTGGCAGCTTAATGGTACTGATCGATGAGTCTCTGCTATCGGATATTTGTTGGTAGTGATCGAAGTAGTTTGTTTGTGCTTTTTTACTATCCGCTTTTCGAACAAATTCGAGTGACTTAATGTCGTACATGATTTCCGTCCAAAAAATGAGAGAGAATTCGAAAAAGGGATGGCAATCCTCTTTTTTTAAAGTGTGTTGTGGAGGTTTTTTTTGTGTTTGTTGCAAAAGTCTCTTGAGTTTGATGACCTCACCGTAACATTGTCCTTGTGTAGAATTCACAGCAAAACTGACTATTCACAAAGAAAATCGAAAACATTATTTCCACTTTCGAGACCGATACACTATTTATATATATATATTTTTTTTTTAATTTATTTGCTATTAAGTACGCGCGCGCTTATCGATCTATTTTGTGCACGATCACTGGTAAAGCACTATTTTTTTTTTTTTCTTTTATTTCTCCCTCAATAAGGCTGGGGGATTATTTTTCAATAAATTGATTGCCTTTTCGCGATAACACCGCCGCCACCGAGAGAGAGCAGCCAAGTTGCACAATAAAGCGATACACCAAACCGCGCACAGAACAACCAGGGGTGGGTGAGGTTGGTTGAGAATGAAAAAAAAATACAAGGAATTAACCTTTTTTTCAGTGTTGTCGACGTGATTTTCGTTGTGTTTTGTTTTTAATCCACAAGGAGACTACTCCTGCTCCTGGTACATACCACAGTTGTAAGATGTTGGTGATGATTTCTATGATCCTCCACTGTTAACAGTGTTAAATTGGCGAAAAGAATCTTCTTTTGGTTTAACACTTCACGCGCGAAATCGTTGTCGTTTTGAGAGATGTTCTCTTCTCGTTCTTTTTTTTTTTTTCTTCTTTTTTTTTAGATTCTTTTGAACGACCACTTAAACGAAAGGACTACGACGGTGTATTTTCTTTTTTTTTTTTATTATTATTTCTCGCGCGCTTGATTCAAGTTTTTATTTTTATTTTTATTTGCACACACGCTTTTCACAAGGCAACAACTCCTACACACCAAATTTAGTTGTATTCGTGTTGCTGATGAGGATGATGACACTTTAGGGTATTTTAATAGATTTGCTTTCTTATTGCGTCAAAGGTCCGTACAGGGACACGGTCGCATGTGTAATGAACTTGTCTTCAGACTTTATGACACTTTAAATGAAAACATTTCCCGGTGATGATGATGAGTGAGACACGATTTAACTCTTTACCGGCAATGATTGTGCTAAAACAAGTAATAACCGCGATTAACCTGTGCGCTTTGGGTACACAGTCAAATGCCAATTTGACAAAATATTTATTATTTAAAAAAAAAAAACAATTTCAAATAAGAAATCTGTCTATAGCTAGAGAGACAAAAAGATAGATGTTTTTTTTTTCGTAGAGAGACAAAACGCAAAACCGTACCGAACTCTCTGAGGTGTTGCTACAGACTGAATTGAATGTTGCACTGCATGTCGTAGATACTCTGTGTACTGTGTATAGTGTGTGCAGAATGTAAGGATTGGAATCCAGCATTGTATGGGTGTGTTGAGAACCAGTCTTTCGTGAATTTGACTTTTGTTGGTGTGAATTTATTATGATTTTCTTGTTTTTCGAATTTTTTTTTTTCGCTTTGCCTTAATTTTCTTGGTCTGGCTTTGAATTCGAGTAAAAAGAGAGATAAAGAGCGAGAGACATGGAGAAAATAAAATACAAGAATAGTCTTTCTTAAGTCTGCTGCTGCTGTCTGAAAGAAATGAAGTAAATAAAATGAGAAGGTGCAAAAAATTAAAAAGCTGACACTATGAAGTGGTTGTTCGCTCACTTATACACGCCGATGATGATGGTGGTGGCGTAATGTTTGGTGAAATATGAGAAACTTTTTTTTTATAGCCATAGAATTCCTGAGTATCTATCTATGTATAGTTAGAGATCTTTTGCAGAGTGAATCATCTGAAGAAAGGGGCATATTTGGTTAGGTTTTTTTTTTTTCCATAGAAATATTCAATGAAAGCAATAATTATAGATGATCTCTTTGGATTTGTTGGGTCTCTCTTTCTCTTTGAAATGTGAAACAAAATTCTGTAAGTTTATTCCGCTTTGCAGACTCTCTTTTGAGGTAGGTAGTAACACGAGGTTTTGTTTCGATGGGTTTTTTTTTTTTTTGTTTATTTTGGTTTTCTATAGTTGGGGCCCCCGCAGTGCTGAACGCCACTGAAAGTCAAAAGTGCAATATAAATTCCAATTCATGGGGTAGAAGTGATTCCGTTGTAGAGGTTTTTTTTTATTCTATTTGTATATGAAAGAGTTGCTATGCGAACTGGGCTTTTAATTTGAAATGGCCAATTGGACTCAGTTCGGGTAATAGAATTTTTGAATACATTTTTGAGGTGCGAAATATGTTAAACAGATTTTGCATACCTCAGTAATTTTATTAGATTGTTTTGGTTTAGTTGCTAAACAAAAGAGTTGCTATGCGAACTGTTCTTTATTTTTACCATCTCAAATCAAAAATGTTTTGTGTGATGGTAACAAATGTGCGACTAACTACATTTTTTTGGGGACATAAAATTTGAGAAGCGTCGGACAATGGAAAAAAAAATTGTTGGTGGTATTTAAACCTGGGAACCCTTACCTGATTAAATGTGAGTAACATAGGAAGAGTCATCTGGATGCCGGACTATCAGTACCGGATTCGTCAATGGACCTTAAGATGCTTGGCAGAAATCTAGAGAAGGTGTCAAATGCAATTTTAGGATATTGCATGTAAAAATGGGTGCAGTGGCTTAGTGGTTAGGTGCCTTAGGACGACCCGTGCCACCTTAAAAGTTTTTATTCACTGCTCCTTGCGAAAGTCTGACAAAAATTAAAATAAAAATTTCCGTTCGGATTCGGTATTAAGCTTTAGATCCCTCTATTCGTCAATAAAAAATATGTTTTCGCATACACAATGATTGGGGAAGCTAGACTTAAGGTCCTTTATGGGATGTTTACGCCTAATATTTTATTTTTTTTTTATTTAAAAATGTCAAGGAAGCAAGGCAGTTCAAGGACCGTCATCTGTTCCAACGCTTCATCTCGTATCAGGCTACAACAAACTTCGAGGGCAAATCACACACCGTCTACATCTATTGTGTCAAAGAGTTAGCCATTATATGAGACTTCTCTGCTGGGTGTCTGGACATAAAAACAAAACTAACCATCGAATAAGCTGACGAATGACTTCTGCAGAGCTGCAGAGATGAGAAGGAGATGATGGAAATAGGATATGTGCAACAATTCGTTTGCCACTGATCAGCTCTCCAGGAATAACGCTTATCCTGCTAGTTTTCCATATTGAAATATTTCGGACTGTTATTTTCTCTTAGTTTGCCAACAAGATTCTGCTCCGAAATGTGGGATCTTACTCCTAATCAAGTTGCACGGTCATTAAATTCATATAAAGTAAATGTACTATTTTCCTAAAATGTCCATACCTACTTGAAAGATACTGACAAAAAATCTACAAATCTAATTATCAATATCTGGTAGCAAATGATAAAATCCTTAACCAGCGCATTGGCAACACCTTACCGCTTACTCCATTAACAAACAACATCAAAAGAATGTCACCTACACTTGTTAATTAATAATAATATGATCTCGGACTGGAGTTGGAGTAGTTAGTCTTCAAAGTCGTCTTATTTGTGTGCTGTCTTGTTGGTGTTTGTGTAAACATATTGTCTTTTTGTTTTCTGTCTTCAAGCCTGTTTCGTGCGCGCTCTCTTTCTCTCTCTCTCTGTGTGTGTGTGGAGAGTATTTAAACTCTTCTGCAAAGATAACTCAAACTCATTCTCTGCTCTGCTCTGAGAGAAGCAAAAAGAAGCACTCTGCGTCTGCTCTCAGACGTAACCAGTTCTCTTTGTGCAGCATTTTAACACTGCACAATCTTGCTTGCGCTACAATTACCCTTTTGTGTATTTTTTAACCATTCAAATCTATATGTATGTATGAATGGCTTGTGTATCTTCGCCGTTGCACTTCGTTTGCTATTCTTTTATTTTACTTTATTTTTTCTCGGTTTATGATAGTGTGCTCAAGTGTCGCGCACATTTTGTTTGCCTAGAGCCAACACGCACATACGTTTCACGTCGCAGCCAGCCATGTGTGCGCGCGCACGTTAAACGAGCATTTTCTATGTCAACATTGTCATTTTTCCATTGAATTTCAAGAATTTCGGTCTCCGCCGAGACTTGTTCTTCGTCCTCCTGAGCTGAGCTAAGCATCGGTACGGCAGCGGCAGCGGCAGCGGCAGCTCCTCTTCGTTGCTTTACATTCTGTGCGGCCTGGCTAGTGGTGTTGTTGATGGTGCTGGTGTTGCTGTTGCTCTCATCTCATTTAATATTTCATGGTTTTCTTATGAAATTTCTAAGTGGATGTGTGTTTAAGAAGCAACATTTTTCAATATATATGCTATATATGTATATTTTCTCCTTTATTTTTGTGCCTCTTCTTGCGCTTCAAAGGAGTACACAAAAAAAAAAAAAAACAAGGATAACTCTCTCATTCTATGTTGGCGGAGGAGAGTGCTTGTACTCATATAGTTGTGTGCCGATGGATTGGTGAACTGAGCTGTAGAGAAATGTGGTTTATGTTCGTTTATGGCTCGACTTAGACTTGGCCTCTACAGTCAAAAGGCCACAAGGAATTGCGAGTAAAAAAAAAGGCAAAAAAAAAACTCTTCCGAACAAAATGCTTAGATATGTTCGTTTTCAAATTTTTTATTTTTCTTCACTTCATTCGTCACACACACTCATGCATGCAGCAGCAACTTGGATCCTTAGGAATTATTAAGAAATAAATGTAAATGATGAAGAGACTATCCGGGAAGAGGAATGGCCCCATCTTTATCGGCTGCAAGAAATTATATTCTCAGATGGAACAGCATATTTCTTGTGTGTTTGACGACGACGTTAGAAAAATGTATGTTTGTTTAGTGTTTGTCGTTGTATTCGGTTGCAGTATAATATTTTGTTGTTCTCCACTCTAGCCCCCGAGTGGGTAAGGGGTTTTAACGGATATTTTTTTTTTTTTTGATTGTTTTAATTTATTTAAATTTACCCGTAAATTTGTTTCACTTCCCAAATAATGAAACGAAAACAAAACAGGACAGAACTGTCACCTAAACAAAAGAGTTGATCACCGAACATCATGTTGAATGAAGCCAGCGTGTGTCTGTTTTATTCCCCTTAACAATAAATCACCAGAGTTTGCCTTATAATCATTCATTCACAAGAAACGAAAACAAAAAATAATAAAGTATTCTCACAAAAAAAAAAAAAAAAAAATGAAACTATCTCGATTAATTAAGCACTTTGCTCCGGGCTAGGAAATATGTACATGTAATGATACCTTTTTGTGGAGGAATTAATTTAAATATTGTGTATAACATCATGTGTGGATGAGAGAGTGTGTGTTCGGGTTTTTTTTTTTGTTTTTTTTTTGTAGAGAAAATTCCAAAACTAAAGTAAAGTATTTAATGAGTCTTCGCTGAAGACTACGTAAGGGCCCTAATTCATTTATCTCAATCTGAGCTAATTGCATATATTTTAGACTTAAAACAAATTGAGTTTGAAGGGGATAGCGCTACTGCGAATTTGAGGCAATTATTAGCAATATGCAAATGATGGACATTTGATTGTGTGCAAATTGGCCATATAATTGCAACTAATTAGCACTGTAATTGTTGAGCGATTTCGAATTTTTGCCAAATATCTTTCTTTTCACTTTAAAAATGCATAAAAATTTCTTATCTAATCTGATTGTGTGTTATATTTATTTTTGTTGTGAGGCAAGAATCAACTCGGTTGATTTTGAAAGACGTTCTTTGCAAATATTGCGAAGACAACTGTTTGGGAGTTTTTCCAAAAAATAATTCAAGCGAATGTCTAAGATAAGTGAGAGTTCCAACTGTTTGATAGTCATCATCATTCATTTTTATGGCTCGCTGAAATTACGCCATTAAAGTGTTTTGGAAAAATACTATTCGGTGTTACATTTTTGGAAAAAAAACGCCAAAGATAAAAAAGGAAATTACGCCTAAGGCAAGTGTCAAGAAGTTGCTTCAAAGCGAGGATGCAGCTCTTTTTGAAGATTTTATAGCAGCTTCTGACACAATAATATTTAAAGCAATCTGTTAGATTCTTTTTAAAATTCTTAAATGTGGTGATAAAAACTTTAAAAAAAAAGTGCGTGGACATAATACAATTTTCTTTTTTTAAGTTACACAAAAAAGTTGTTGCGCTTTGAAAATATGTTCTTTGGACGGCATAACATCGTTTTAAATTGTTTTTTTGCGTAATTCACTCGGCTATTATATGTTGCCGAATGGTTAAATGAAACAACAACAGCAACTTGTGATTGTCACCACAAAGAATGAAGGCTGGAATTAAAGCTGCTTTACTTCTTGCCACGACCGATCATCAGAGTACTTTGTGTGGTACTTGTCTATTTGTTGGTCATAAAATTCAAAAAACACTTATTGTTAGACCAGCGACCTCATCATTGTTTTATAAAGGGGATGCAACGCTGCGTCAATTATCAGCTCGACGCATGTCAGGTAAATTTACGAGTATGCGATTCTTTGAGAACATTAGCTTATCGACGGCTTAGAGTGTAAACTACATAAAATCGCTCTCGGTCTCTTTGAAATAAAATTCAAAATAAGATTTGTGGATTGTCATATCGTCAGCTGAGAATTTCAGGGTTGTATGTGAATTCAACTGAGAATATGATGTTCTTCCTTTCTAAAACATAAAAAAAAATATTAGGTGTAAACGGCCCATACACGACCTAAACCTTAGCTACGTCAACCATTGTGGTGCGAAGGTATATTTTTTGCTACAAACGGCAGGGATCTACAGTTCAATGCCGAATTTATTTGAGGAACATCTCATGACAGTTCCTACTCTCGGATGTTTGTTAGACTTTCGCAAGAGGTGGGCTAGCGAATAAAGGTGGTACGGGTCGGATTTCAACCGGGACCTCCTCGCTCAGTAGTCTAATACATTTAACTACTAAGCCACTGCACCCACTTAAACATAAAACAAATTAAACTTAAAGTTCGACATAACTTTTTTGTGTATTTTCCCCTAGTTGTGATATGGTTAGCAGTTTAGTTTGGGAGTTATGGACTCATCTCCGACCACTTTTACTTTAAATTAAATGTTAATCCCTCTATCAGACGATGACTCATTTGACCTTTCTTAAGGTACATAAATCTGAAATATGATTAAAATGGAGTTGGACGGTTTACACTCTAAGGCGAATATATATTCTCTTTTTTAAGGGGTTTTCTTGTATCTGTCTTTTGAACATGACACAACAAACTAAAAATCTCTGTTACTTCTGTGAAATAATACGTAATTCTTCATGTAAGGCGAATGTTCCCTCATAAATGTACCTTCATCAGTCTCCGTTTTAGTGTAGCTAACATTTTGCGATCACTTAGGATAGCAAAATTTTCCGCCACTTTATAAAGTGTGATTTTTTTAAAGGTATTGAAATGGAGTTGTATGGCATTATATAATTTAAATATGATTTCTGGCAAATGACCGCCACGGCTATCTCGGACTTAGTCTAATCTGGAGGTCAAATTTTCGATGACTTTTTCTAACATTTGGGTCCGTATATCGGCAATTACGTGGCGAATGTTTTCCTCCAAGTGGTCAATCTATTCGGGCTTATCGGCGTAGACTAGTGACTTGACATATCTCCACAGAAAATAGTCAAGCGACGTTAAATGGAGGCCAATTCACGCCATTCACGAGTCCGCAACAAGAAACTATGCGGTTACCAAATATTTCCTTCAATAAATCAATTGTGGCACGAGCTGTGCGACATGTTGTGCCGCTTTGTTGCAACCACAGCTCCTGCACATCATGGTTGTTCAATTGATAAATGAAAAAGTCAGTAATCATGGCTCTGTAGCGTTCACCATTGACTGTAACATTCTGGCCAGTATCGTTTTTAAAGAAGTACGGACCAATTATTCCACCAACACAATAAAGCACTTGACACAACATACACTTGAGGATTATCATCGCTCCAAATATGGCAGTTTTATTTATTTACGTATCCATTAAACCGAAAGTGAGCTTCATCGCTAAACAAAATTCGCTTATAAAATTTGGAATCAACGGGAATCTTGTTTTGGGCCCATTCACCGAATCTGGAAGCGTTGTTGAGGCGTACGTCTATTCATGTTGAAATTCCAAACCAAAATATATCACTTGACAGCTGACAAAATGGCCGCCACTTAAAATAGTGTTGCCAACTTAAAGTTCTATAAAATAAATAAAATAAATATTAGGCTTAAACGGCCCATACAGGACTCAAAGCCTAGCTTCTCCAACCACTGTGTGTGCGAGGATATATTTTTGACACGAATGAAGGGACCTACAGTTTAATGCCGATTCCGAACGGCAAATAATAATTTTTGAGAAGCTTCTCATGACAGTTCTTACGCTTGGATGTTTGTTAGACTTTCGCAAGAGGTGGGGCAGCGAATAAAAGCTTTCAGATGTTAGAGGTCGGGATTTGAACCAGCGTCCTCTCGCTTAGTGGTCCAACGCACTTAACCAATAAACCACTGCACCCACAACTTATAGTTTATAACCTCCTTTAACGCGATGATTGATGTCTTCATCATGACCAATTTGCTTCAATTTCGCTTCCATATTCCAAATAATTAAATTATTCGCACTTCTTGCGAAGTGCATTCCTCTTCAAACAAATCTCTGGGATAGACCGAAGTGTATGCGCAAACGTAGCACAGGTATACGCTATTCTCAGACTCGTACAGAGTACTCGTTGCAAAGATGTTTAATGCTAATCTGTTCTCCTTCAGCAGAGAATAACTGATGAAGTTTGCAGTCCTGATGTTGGTGCATTTGTTTACCAAACACATAAATTAAAGACGTCTCAGTTCTGGCAATTGGGTCGTCCAAGAAATCTCTAAAAATGTTATCAGTTAAAGACTTTAATAACTGTGACCGATTCAATATTATAAGTTCTATGAGCAGCTGCTTCAAAATTAGTATCCCTTCCTTTAACAACTTAATGTGCACGTGTACAAGCCACTTCGAGTGCTAAAATAAAATACAATCTGTAACTGAACGCCTATTTTCCGGGTAAAGGTGATAAGGAGGTTCGCCTACACTATCGCTGTTGGATCTTGAAATTCGATTCAATTCCCAAAAGAGACTCCCGACACCCTCCGAATTCCATTCCTTTCAAATTCATCAATATGATCATTGGGATTATGCATTTATGTGGAAATTGCTAATCAGATCTTTTGCATTTGCTTTGTCCAAAAGCAGATACAGAAGGGAATTGTGTTTTGTTTTTTTTTTTGTTAAAAGGTGTCACAGGATCATTTGTCATACGTATGAGCGAAGGGCGAAGGCACCATTCAAATATTTACGAAGAATTTTGACATTTCTTTAGAACCAGCAGCTTTGTCTCATTATACTCGGACATATGCTAAACGATGAAGATACATTGTATCTCCTACTGGAATTGTTAACAGTAGCCGGACTCTGGTGAGCGAACAACTGAATATTTGACCAAAATGTCTGTTTGCTCATTCCTTTGAGTCTCATTCCAATGAGTTGTGTTCGTTCTGTTCGTTTTTTTCTGTGCGTTCTGTGGCTCCTCTCTGCTGCACTACTTCCACGAGCACAGTTTTGGGCTGCAGCTTTTTATTCGTGCCTTTTGCCGCAGAAAATTCGTAAATTGCAACCGTTTGCTGTGGTGTTGCGTCGTTGTTCTTGCGTGGACTGCTGTTGGTTTGGTAGATGTTGCGCTATGCTATGACGATGATGACAAACAAGGATTCCAGAGTCAGAAAGCCTGCATTCTTTTGGATAATTAAAACCACTTAAGATGGAATTTTGAATCAAAATCATCATCTTCGTCGTCATCGACATCATGGTCGTCGTGGTGCGTCGTCTTCGTCTTCGTCATCATCAGCATCATCTTTCATGTTGATGCGCGATTTGTTGTTGTTGTTGTTGTTGTTACCATTCAGGTTGTGATCTCCCGTTTGAATGTGTGTGCGCTCGGGTACTCGTCGTCGCGCTATGTCATTCTTTTTGGAGGTTTTTTTGGGAATTTTTTTTTGGCAAAAACAACCGAACAGTATCCATGCAACAACAACGATAGATATTGGACAGATTCATCATAATTACACGACTATATGTTGGTCAATTAAAAATCAAGCAAATGGTTGGTTGCGGTATTCATTGTTTTTTGTGTTTTTTTTTGGTTTTTTTGCGCGTGTTTATCGTATTCCCTTCTGGTTGTCTTTGTCTGCTTCCTTGTCTCTTAATTTCTAGAGGAGTAGCCACAGTAGCCGTAGTACCGCTGAGCATATTCGGATAAAGGATAATGACACAAAAATGTTGCGCTGATTAAAAGGGAGCAAGTACCGAGCAATGCGCACGCATGCATACCAATAGTTGTAGTCCGCCCTGACTGAGAGAGTGTGCGTTAAGTTAATGAATCGCACAAGTATGCTGTTTGTTTCGTTTAGTAGCTGTATCGCGTTGTGTTTTTTTTGTTTGCTAAACGAAACACCAAAATATGCATGGAATGGAGCAGTTGTTATGCTTTTTAGACGAAGGCGACTTCAATGTCAATGAATTCCTTGGCTTGAAACTCTCATCAGAGGCTTTTTGTGCGCTGACTCCTCTCAGAACAATTAAAGTTAAACAACAAAAACTTAAATAAATTAATGCATGGATGCTGGAGTTGGCTTCTCTGTGGAATATTCGATTTGGCTGGATACAGTTGCAACGCACCAAAAAAAAAAAAACAAAAAACTAGACATTTCTTTGCGCTACAGTTAAAAATTAAGTTTCAAGCAAAGCTACAAACAAAACAGAAAAACACTTGAGGCTGAAGAACCTCCGAAATGATTAGCTACCTTAACAAAGTGGAATTTAATCGATGGACTTTAGGGTGGAGCCCCCCAAATATGTGTGTGCCCGAACACACTTAAATGATAGTATTGGTTTTGGGTATGGACTGCATCCATATAGTTTCGGTGGGATTCGGACGTGCGAGTCCCTCAATGCGCAAATGCCTGAGCACGGAATTTCGACTGCTTTCGCATAAAACTGGTAATTTTATTTGTTGTTTTTGTGTTTAACAAATCGCGGGACCGTTTTTCATCAGAAGGTTCTAATATGGTTGTAAAAGGAGGAATTATTTAAATTTTCACGCTAAGTGGATGTTTTAACGGTTTTTCGTAGTTGGCAAGTTACCAAAGGTATTCGCGTAAAGTATTTAAAAAATGCGTGGTTTTGAAATTCCGAGGAATTGGTTGGTTCCGTGCGTGGTTGGTTGTGAAGGAAGTTATTGTGATTCTGCAGAGCTTGTATTGACTGGCGGATTTCATGATTTCGATGGAAAATGTGGGAAAATGTTTGAGGTTTTTAATGCTAAAACATCGACGTAAGGAACAAACATCAGGGGAAAGGGGGAAGGGGTTCCCAGTTGCCCCAAACAAATTTCTATAAGCTTAATACCTTCAATTATTATATTGAAGTTCTTAAAATCAACACTTAGGGCTTAATATCGCCAGGGACGGTAGATATTAAAGATCCACGCGAATATTGGATTGCAAGATGTCAGTAAGCTTACGACGGTCTTACTAGAACGCGGAGGGCATATCGAAGGAATCTACGTTGGACAGCTTCGATTCGACGGGAATGAGTGAAGTGATTGGGAGACCAAACTTGGCTATCATATTCAAGAAAGGGTCTAAGGAACGTGGTCTACAGTGATTTGGTGACATAAGGATCAGAAAATTGGTTTTACCAACGTCTAACGAAGCCGATAAAAAAGTTGGCGTTTTTTATGATGAATCCATCTATATATGAGATAAAAAGTTCAATTGTTCATCGCAGATAACTCCAAGATCACGTTGATTCACTCAACTTGATGTAATACTTTCTATGAGGGAGCGCAAATCGTTTATGGGAATAGGTTGTCTGAAAAAAGGGGATGTATTGAAAAGCTAAAATTTTACATGGATTACTCTAAATAGTGAACAATCAAAAATCTCTAAATAGTGAACAAAAATTTTTGCAGAACCTTCAAATTGAAAATAAGAAAGAACACACAAGACAATCACAAATAAGGCGGGTATTCCCCGTCAATTGTACTTTCATAGAAAGTATTCTAAAATCAGATGATCCTGTAAAACAACTGAAGCTATTGAAAGTTTCAATAAATCTATCGCATCGACTGAGGCCAACAGCGTTACGAAGTCAAAGCGAAAAAGCGGTCAAAACGTCAATTTCTGAACGTTCGGGGATTTTTTCAATAAACAAACATTTCCTTTGAGCAAATAAACTAATTTAAAAAATACCGTGAACTGGATACTATGAAGAGGGTTTGCAAAAAATAGTTCACTACATCCAGACACGACTGTAGCTTGACAGTTAATAGCAATAAATGTCAAGAAAGTTTTTGTGACATTTGAATTTGAAAATCTGTTAAGATCTTTTTGAATCAGGTATGTGGAGGAGGAGGAGGATATCTTATATCCTAGATATTTGTTTGTCATTGGCGTCGATTGATATAAACTCTGTGGGACAGCAAAGGTATCTCTTTTCGGAACTCTTTTGTGGATTGGAATTATGAAAAAGTTTTTCCAAAAGGAAAAATACAACCTGAATCTTTTTTCCAAACTAATAATTATTTTAAATAGAAAATAGAACTTCGAATTATAGAGAATGGGCATTCCCCTCTAAAACATCTATCCAAATATCAAGTGTACGTTGCAGAATTGTTTGATGGCTTTGTCGCCAGAAAAAAAAAACTAACGAACCTTAGTATCAATCCCGATTCTTGTTTAGAAGTAGGAGAAGATGAAAGGAATGGGAAAAATCTGAGCATTGTATGTAAAGGGTGATCCATTTCGAGGTTCCCTACTTTTTTAAAGAAAAAACACAGAAAATTCAAATTTAATGGAGAATGTTTATTATCATTTGAAAGAACATTCTTTGGCATTTATTTTTTGAAGATTATGTCTATCAAATGTTGGCCGTTGCTACGTCGCAGATGGTCCATCCGTTGAGTGCAATTTTCGATCACTCGTTCGAGCATTTCGACTGGTAACTGGCGAATGACACGCGTGATGTTTTCCTCCAAGGCCTGAATCGAAGCGGGTTTGTCGGCATAAGCTTTTGACTTAACATATCCCCACAGGAAAAAGTCTAACGGTGTGATATCACACGATCTTGGTGGCCAATCGACCGGCCCAAAACGTGAAATTATGTGCTCACCGAAATGTTCTCTCAATAAGTCCATTGATTGATGCGATGTGTGGGAAGTGGCGCCGTCTTGCTGAAACCAAATGTCGCCGAGATCACGAGATTCAATTTCAGGCATCAAATAGTCGGTTATCATGGCACGATAACGGTCGCCATTGACGGTTACGTTCGCACCGGCATAATTTTTAAAGAAATATGGACCGATGATTCCACCGGCCCACAAACCACACCAAACCGTTGTTTTTTCTGGATGAAGTGGCTGTTCTTCAATCTCTTCAGGTTGCTCTTCGTCCCAAATGCGGCAATTTTGTTTGTTTACATACCCATTGAGCCAGAAATGGGTCTCATCGCTCAACAAAATTTGCCTCGAAAACGTCGGATCTTCTTGGAACTTTTCAAGAGCCCATAGAGCGAAGCGATGTCGCTTGGGAAGGTCGAGCGGCTTCAGTTGTTGCACAAGCTGTATTTTGTACGCTTTCAATTTAAGATCTTGACGTAAAATGCGCCAAGTCGTTCCATACGTCAGTCCGAGTTGCTGCGAACGGCGCCGAATCGACTCTCTACGGTCTTCGTGTACACTCTCAGCTACGGCCGCTATATTTTCTTCACAGCGTGCTGGACGTGGTCTATTCGGTCGAATATTATCCAATAATGAATGCTGGGTCTCAAAATGGGTGATGGTGTTGCGAATAGTACGCTCAGTAGGCCGATTATGTTGACCATAAGTTGAGCGAAGTGCACGAAACACATTCCTCACAGAATGTGAATAACATGACAGCAGAATAACATGACAGCATAACACGACACACACGTGATCTGTCAATAAAGGCTATTGAAAAAAGTATCTCTACTTGGATCACCCGTTAATATTTTGGATACATCCATCGAAGTTGGATTAAAGTTAAGTTATTTTCACCGATATATTTATTCAACATGCAGCGTTAGCGAAACAAATTCAAGGTCTTCTCAGCTACGGTCTCGTGCACGCTACATCTTTTATTAGTATTGCTCTTTGCAATCAAAGTTTTTTTAAGCCTTGTGGTGCTCATAGAGTTAGAGGTTGTTTTTTTTCTCCTTCATTCGCCCGGAACAATTCAATGTCTGTTGAGTATGAGGGATGATATCACGACTATAGAGAAGTCCAAAAAAGTTCGTTCGCCAATGCCGTCCGTCGGTCTGTCTGCCTGTCTGTCTGTCCGGGCGCCGTATGGCGAAACGGTTCGACGGTTTTGCTTCAAAGGTCGTATATAAGGTTTCTGGCGTTACCTATTTTTTTTTTTTGCTTTATTTTTTTAAATAACTAATGATTAGCACTTATCACTAATTTTCTCGAAGATGGTTCCAAGTATTTCGGTCTTTTTTTGTACTATAGATGGGGCCAAAAATACTGCATACTCAAAAACCGAATAACGGTAATTTATAAAACCCGCAATATCTCAAAAACTAATAAAGGGAATTCCGTAAAATGTTATCAGCTAAAGGTTAACAAATCTGCGTACTCCGTTTTTTAAATAATTTTTTCTTAAATTTGAATTAAATTCGTTTTCTCTACGTTTTTTGAACTACTATGTTAAACGTGTCCTATGTGCGAAATTACATCAAAATCGTAGGTTCCGTTTTGAGAAAATATAATTTTTCAAAACCTAAAAAGTGATTTAAATAAATTTGTCACCATTTTCATTTTCGATTCATTTTGGGATTCCAAAACGCGTCTCATGTACCGAGAAAGTTTCCTATGACGCAGTCGTGCACTTTTTTTTTATTGAACCCATATGTTTTACCAAATGGAAGAAGGAGGCGTTTCCTAGTGTTATTATGCATCGAATCTTCGCTTGTGGTTCAATTGTGAAGTTGGTGCTACCACCGAGTTAAGTGAACTCCATGAACCTACTTAGTTTGGTCTTCGTTCACTTATATACTAACCAACATTTATTTCATCGTTATGAGGGCTTCTAAGAGTTCCTGTATCATCTGCATACACCCAGTAGATGGACTGATTTCATGGAGATAATTCCTTAAAAGTGTATATTCTTTCTAAAATCAGTTTCATGTTCACAATAATTAGCTACCGAGTTTAATAAGCCTTGTCGGGACTCCAAATTTGCCTATATCCATCACAGGAAGCTTTGTAATTGAAGGTAAGTCTCGTCTTGAAATTCTTTGATCTTCGATTTGTTGTAAGAATGTTGCCTTCGGTCAATCTGCCAACCGGAAGTCTTTGGCTATTAGTTTATTGCTGGCTTTCCTGGTATCGGCTCATGTTCTCATGTGAATTTCCCAGAGACTGAACAACTTTAGGCATTCCAAATTTTGTCAGACCACCATGACGGGCTTCATATTTCATTACTCCACTTCCGTTATCAGCATTTCGGATCACTGGTCATTTGGGAATGGCAAAAATTCCAAAATAAATTTTTCCACGAATTCTATCTAAATATTTACAAACGAAATAACTCTCGTATTTGTCCTACTGTCCTGTCAATTGAAAGTGATAACCGAGTTTCAATTAGGATCTCTGAATTAGAAAAAAAAAACAATTTACTTTGTCGTAAAATCCTTCAAAAACATCTGTTTCGGTGTCCTGCACTCCCATTAAGGTAGGGTCTATTCTCTCCGTTTGATTCAGGTAGGTAGAACTATTGTCAACTGAATGAACTCCGAAAGGAATGTCGTAATCGGCTTACGGACAATTATACCAAGTCCCCCGAGCAGTAGTACGTAGATTTCTCATATCCGAAAACAACAAATCATCGTTCCATAATGGCCATGCCATGACGCACTTACAATGGGTATACTCGCGCACTTAGATCCTTCTGCTCGTTTCCATTATAAGGTTAAGTGATTTATCACTTTTGTTTACCCTCTCTGTGGAGTTGGAATTTTACTCAAGTATAGAGAAACTATTATTCCTATAGGAAACGCTTCACAGTTCATTTGCCGAATTAAGTAGGAGATTGCAACTCCTGCCTCCTGATGCAGCACATCACTCAAGACAGACTGAAGAACTCTTTCGCACTCCCACTCGACGACGACGACGACGACGACGACGAGAACTTGCATGCAATTATTGTTTTCTTAAATTTTTCCCGCACAATTTGCACTGACACAAGACGCCGTTCCTAGAACCGCCAACTCACTTGGATGCACCATTACATTTGCGCGCCACTTGACACTAGCCTAAGTTGAATGGTCCATTGGAATAATTAATAAACAAAAAAAAAAAAACTCTTCAATCTTCAATCTTTCAGGATGGAGCGCTGGATCTAAATCTTTGGCAATAACGATTCGAAACATTTTGCTACCTACCCCAACCGTTCATGACACATCGCGCTTAAGTGGTCACGATTATGACGTGGAGTGGCAAACGCACCGCGCAGCACACTTGGAATCAAAATAAATCAGAACAAAATGTCATTGTTTGCCCTTTTTTTGTGTGTTGATTCGAAGGGGATTGCGGGGGCAGGGGCACATCACCACGCAGCGCCATGGTATCATTCGAGATGGGTGCGGAACTCTGGAGTTTCTAGAACTCTTCAAGTGGCCGCGGGCAGGTATGAAGGTGTTTCTTTTGTTTATTCAATCTAACAAAAAAAAAAAAAAAAAAAAGCTTGGCCCAATGCTATGGCGGATAATTGTTTCATCAGAGCACCACCATCGCTTTAAGTTAATCAAAATATTTTCGTTTCTCCCGCGGAATGACGAAGAAACTCCTTTAAGTGAAGAAATATGAATCTAGCATAATGAGACGCAAGTGTGATGTGTTGCGGTCAAGGTGCGGCGGAACCGGTGTCAAGTAGCGAAAAGAATATTGAGTTTGAGTGGACGTTCTAGACGGATTCCAGGAAATGGTGCTCTTGCAACTAATAATTGTAGCAAAGAACACGAGGCATAGGTACGTTAATGGAAGTGGTTTTTTGAACTAGCTGTGCGGGCCAATGTCCTGGTCAGCGAGCGGCGATGATGAATATCTGTGAATGCCGAAATGGCCATAGAAGTGGGAAAAAGTGTTTCAAGTAGAGGTAAGATAGCGGCAAGCCAAATATTTGAACAAACAACAATCGTTGTAAAGCCTAAAGTGAGAATCTGTCAAAAAAGTGTAGAGAGCTTAGATTTAGGTTAGAAGAATTGAAAGCTTTGAAATATTATTTTGTTTCTCATGAACACGGCTGAAATGCAGTAAAAGTTGATTTGGAGACAACGAATATGTTCTATGGAAACTGTTTCTATTTCAACTAATTAGTAGATCCGTACTCTCCGGAAAACCTTATTCGAAGACCTATGAGTGTACTGAGGTGTATGTCTAACAATTTTCAGTTTAAAGTATTAATTTGTTCAAAATTTGTTCTGAAATTTTAACTTTAATGAGTGAAATTCATTCAGACATCCCCGTTTTTGTGTGTTAGAACTCCAGGGGTATCCTTCTACCGGAATTTACTTTCTAACTGGAGCATGCATATGTTGAGGTTGCGATATAAATAAATAGTTTGCATTCGCTGCCAATGCAAACAGAGTTGAAAAAAAATATAGACCCAGCCTTCCACAAGGACAATAGCTCTGTTTACAACTATATAGAACTTCAAATTTTAAATAAGCCTAATTAGCAGAAGCACTTATTTTAGGAAAAAAATTTAAGTTTAAGCTCTCAGTTAAAATAAACGATTCGCTTTAAAGTAGAGAAAAGACCTGCCAAATGTCTTTTCATGTGATGCATTTATTAACGAAGCAATTGTGAGGTCTTCATTGAAACTTACTTACTTAACGAGCTAACGACCCGTGAAGAGTTCCTCCCTAAGATACGGCAGCCCTCCATATTCAGCGGGCACGCTGCTTTCAGTTATCCAGATCAGGTGCTCTAACATCAACGATCGCTTGGTCTTTAAAACGGTTGTTCCGTCTTCCCTGTCATCCTAGAGGCTAGGACTCGAAAATTCTCTTAACTGGAGCATTATTGTAAATTTGCTTAGTCTGGTCGAGCCAATTTAGTCGATGTTTTTGGGCATTTTGGATTTCATTCACATTTTGGTACAGCTCATAGAGTTTGCGGTGGTATCTTCTCCTCCATTTGCACTCCTCGCACACATAGGATCCATGGAAGATTTTTTTTTCTGGTTAAGTGCGTTGAACTATCAAATAAGGCCGAGTATATGTCTGACCCGTACCACCTTTTGCGAAAGTCTGAAAAACATTCAGAAGTAAAAACTGTCTTGAGAAGCTTCTAAAAAATTATTTGCCGTTCGGAATCGGCATTAAACTGCAGGTCTCATCATTCGTGTCAAAAAATATATCTTCGCACACACAGTGGTTGGAGAAGCTAGGCCTTGCGTCCTGAATGGGCCGTTTACGCCTAATATTTATATTAATTTTTTTTTTCTAATAACGTGCAAAGTTTCAAATTAATACCACTGATTAATTTTTCACAATCAGAATAATGCTTCTGATCAAATAATGAGGAAGGGGCTTTTGAAACCCCTCTAACTTGAAGATATGCAGTAACAAATGTCACATTATTTCTATTGGGAAGTAAAAGGACAATTTTCACAAACTCAAAATCATTAGAAATAAAATCCTAATAGGTACATGTATCCAATTATTGTGCATTCCCTATTTTAACATTTCCCTCTTAAGATTTATACGGTTTTTTTTGTCCTATAACTGTTAAATAATTCGTGACTAATCTCCCGATCATTTTAAATATATACGGCCTTACTAGTAATCAAACACAAATTTCGATTATTAGTTGACTGCCAGTTTAAATTAAAATGCACAGCATATTTGAAATGGTACTAGTGCGTGGACTTTTTTTGAATCTATTACATTTGCTGTCAAATCTATTTGTCAAAACATCTGATATTGTTTTCAAACAGAGGTACTTTGAAAATAAAGTGAAGAAATTAAGTAATTTGACATGAAATCAAGTCGGGACGAAGATATTTTTATGGATCTGATGCTAGTTGACGAATCGGCAACCTCTCGAAAAGGGAAAAATTATAAAAAACCGATTGACCGATTTTTAACAGAATTGCAGAATTTTCCCAATGTATAGGAGCAGTTGTTGGCACACACATCAAAATAAACAATCCTGGTGGAGAATTTCGTGCTCGGCATAGGTGTAGAAACAAATGAAGCAACAAATCGGTTCTGTGTGTCAGGATTTGAGTTCTGTCAATGTGACATGGGTTGCCATCGTGCTTTAAGTGAAATAATTTTGTTCATACCTTTTAGTGCTTTTAATTTACTTGGTTTTGTGTAGAAAACAAATGTTGCAACACATGCGGAAGGCCTACCAGAAGTTCTGATCGCATTAAGTATGTTAAGAAATATCTTGGAAAATTTGGAACCCATTCGCAACGGAAAATGTACCTATTCTAAAGTAAATGTACACGCTGCGAATTACTTCGATATACGTTCAGTTAAACACTAATTTGTACAAAAGGAAACTGTTTGAATTTGTTGCGAAAATTCACAATTTGTATCTTTTTCCTGCGCTAATTGGGCTATTTCTTCATGCGCTTTGTATTTTTCATATACATTTTTATTTGATAAAGCCGAACAACAAAAATCGTACCTAATTGCTCAGACTAACAGTATTTACTCCAAAATATATTACTATACGTTTATTTGATACAAAAATAAATGAATGCACGGCAACAATCCGTTGCAAATTTAGAAACATTCGAATTATGACAGAATGAAAATTAGAGTTAATGTTAGACATAAACATGGCTTTCTGACCATTAACATTTAACCCTACAGTTTACGATAATCCGACAACTAAATTTGTTTATTGGTACAGGGATTTAAGAAAGTGTACAGACTTAAAGTTAACTGACAGACTAAATTTGATTATTAGTACGGCCGATAGTGTTTACCAAAATTACGAAAAACGTCGTCTCAAAGAGACAAGAAGGGGTTCTGCTTTAGTTTCTAAAATTTGTGTGGTTTGTTGACGTACGCCCGTTCCTTCAAGAAAGCCAACAAACAAAAAACTTATGGGCCGTCAAATCTGAGGAACGAGAAATCACTATTTTTTGAAATAAAGCGGTCATCGAAAATTCGCCATCGTGTTTCTCGCGGTGTGAGATGTAGCTGCATCTGGCTGGAACCATATGGCCCGATTATTAAACATCCTCAGATCAACTTTAAGAATGCGTCGTAGCGATGTTCTGGAGATGCCCAATTGAGTAGCACGTCGACGAGTAGACACGGAAGGATTCGTGGTAACACTTGCTCGTAAAGCATCCACAGTTTGTTCAGAGCGAACAGGTCGAGGAACATTTCTTCGTGGTTTATCGAATACGGTATTAGGTTAATTTGTATAATGATGAGAACACCAACACCGGAAAACCGCGCGACTGTTATTCCACAACATATTGTTGGTGGTGATAGTACCGGTAAGTCTGTCCTTGCTGTTCCTGGTTCTAGATGATGAGCGATAAAATTATTTTATGTAAACTGATCGGTGATGAGCATCTAGATTATCAAAGGCAATACCACTGCTTTCAAGATTTGCTTGGTTTTATTAAGAAAGGTTAAACTATCTCATCTAGAGGGTTTAACATGGAGTTCTATTTGTTTTTTCTTCCTTTGGTATGTATCTGTTCTGTTCTCAGGGAACACATTTAAAATTCTAATTCCGACAATGTAACTACAATAACTTTCATCTCCTTCGTCGCATTTGGTGTTCAATTTTCCCTCCTCTATGTCATTAGGTAGAGTAAAAAGAAATAGTGAAAGCGCACGCACTTAAACCATCCATCGAATTCTTAAACAACAAACACCTTTAAATTGACATGCACTCGCATTCATTGAAATGTACCTATGCCAGTTTTTGAGCACCTTTTCCATGGGTGTATCCCTGTATCTCATCTTGCTACTTAATCCTCGTAGCAATGACAATAGTGCTACTGTACTCAGAGCTCTTACGCTTACCCCAGTCTATCGCTATAAATACCTCATCTTGAATTTCAAATCCGCTCATCCTACCTTCATGTCACATTCCCAGGCAATGAACAATTCAAGATATCTTTTGCGTGTAGGCGTCACATTACTTATTCGATGGCCTGTTGTTTTTTTTTTTACGTTAAATTTTGTTTTATGTGAATCTCGCTCTTTGAGCGATTTTAAGAAAATAAAAATTAAGGCACATCTCGATTTATAGTCAAATCGCAGAGTTCCTTCAAATAAAATGCTTTTGTTTTCCTTTCTCTGACAAACCACACTCTCTGAGCCATAAAACTTAAAAATAAAAAAGACGCGAACAAATTTAACAAAATCCACGCGCGATTACCTCCCGCTGCCGATCACATCGGTCATTTTCACTTTACACCAAGGAATACTGACAAGGAACCTGGCATTTTGCATTTCGGCACACAGATTGAGACCGTATCTGTGGATGATGGTGTGGTGCATTCCTCTTCTGATTCATGTTCACCTCCTCGTTCCGTTGTTAAAAGAGAAAACTAAAAAAACAGCGCAAGATAATGGCACGCAAAACCACATTTATAAGTAAATTGATCAGATACATGTTTGCAAATATAAATCAACGATTACGACTGAAAGGAAGAAAGGCGACCGGAAAGCAACCGCAGTGCAGAAAAAAGAAAAAACAAAATCAAAAACTCCAAACCACCTTCTTGCGGTCAAGTCAATGTTGTTTACTCGTTTGGCAATTTCCTTCCGAAGAAGGAACAAACACAGAAATCACTTTCAATTTGAAGACCATTATGTGCACCTTACTCATGGCTAACAGTAGTTTGGTTCAATAAAGAGCGCGAAAAATTGCACATTACCAACAGTTTATAAAATAATAAATCAACACTGTGCATGGGCGCTGCACTGCGCTGCTGCACAAGGAGCAGCCAGGCCACCTATAATAATAAACACATATAGCATATGAAATTCATAATGATATGTTACACCTATGGAAATTATATGCTAGTAAGTCGTCGCGTCGCGTCCCTCTCGCTGCCGCCGTCAGAGTATCGGAGTGTGAGTAGAGTCAGTGCACGTCGTCTAAGTGCTTGCGCTTGACAGTGTTGTTGTACCGCTCAACCGAGCTAGGATGGGTATAGGGTGTGGATTGTTCAGAGACTGGTAAACAGAATATGTGTCGGCTGTAAGGCAGGCTAGGGTAGGGGCAAGTTCGCAAACAAATGGAATATTGAGTACTTTTCGCGAAATGCGTGTCAAAGCGCACATCTTTTGAGAATGCCAGCTGTAGTTCGGATTGCGGATATATGGCAGTATGCTGGTTGATCGCTATGATCATTCAAGGTCAGCAATGAGCTAGATCGGTGCGCAAAACACCTCGTCGATTAAAAAAAAGGAACTCAAAAGATGCGGATCCAAACAAGGTCCGTCTCTCCATGTGAAGCTCATCTTCCAATAAATCACTGTCATAGTTAAAATACCGAGAATCGCCTGCTTAGGTTAAATACATTTTCATTTACCTAACTGGCAAACGTTGACTAGAAATAATTCAATACAAATACACACAGTGCCACCGTGTGTCACGATAAACTATAAAACCCGCCTACAGCATAAGATATCCGTATACACACATGCACAGATGCGGAAAATTGATTTATCTTCAACAATTAAATGTTATGAAATGCAAATATGACTATAAGTCAAATTCAATTCACCAAAATCACACTGAAACGGGCCAGCCCCCATAATGTTTTATTCATTTCATCAGATGGAGTCAAAGATAACGCGTCCGTCTCAAGCAAATGCCATATGCAAATTGTCACCAAATACCTACACGAAACTAGATATGCCTGTTAAGAACACATTTGCCTTCTGTCAATTTGCAAATTGACAAATTATCCCCTAAATTTATGATCGCCATCAAAAGCCTATTTTGGTGATGTGAAAATTTGAATTTATTCAAATAAACACATTGGCAATAATGTAAATCAAATTCGTTCCTTAAGTGTTAGATACGGTTTTCAGGTCTGTCCAGTTAAAGTTAGAGCCATATCAGCTTGATGAGCCAGACGCCCCGGAATCAATCAATGCCATGCTCTTCAGTCTTATGTCACTGCTGATGCCGATATCAAGCAATCAACTAGTTATTCTGGCCTGTCCATCATTGACATTCAAATGTTGTTAAGTATTGAGCCGGCGCAGTGGCATTAGCATCCATTAATGTCACTAGGACACACATTACGCATCCGATCATCCTTCATTTTTTTTTTTTTTTTGGTTTTTTAATTTTTTTATCAGGGAAGAATGCAGCATTGCGCACAAAGTCGAACTGCACAACTTCATCTCTCTGCTGCTGCTGCTGCTGGCCAGCCAAAAGGCCTGTGCAGAGATGTCACTTCTTGTTGGGTAGGAGTAACTTGTAATTGTGTGGGAAATCCCAAGAAATACGCTGCAACTGTTTTGTGTTTGTGGTGCTGGTTCTTCTGCTGGTGCCGTTGATCATTTCTTATCGAATTGCGCTCTTGTACCCAGTGGTTAATTATGACTTATTCCTGCTTACTGTATTCCGTTAGGCGATCAGTTAAACCTACAAGTCTTCGTGTGCTTGCTATCTGCTACCGTCTTCTCCTGCCTGTGGAGGGACATTCACATTTTTTTGCGAATTGATGTCGAGTTGTGGTTGTGAATGGCAATGTTACTCCCATGCATGTTAATCGAATAGCTAATGAATTTCAAATTTGATTAGGTACTTTTAAAATTTGCTAAATTTATTTCTTAGCTGTAAACAGTTGAATAGTGGAATATAAACAGTTACCTGCAAAATCATGACAGTGTATTTTATTCTCTTGATGATTGAGGATTCACTTTGCCATTAGCATCCTAGATGAAGCATACATTTGAGATAGGTAGATACATGGCATTTTTCTTTCGGACTTTGGTATTGTTATGACCCGCATCAGTGTCTTTTTGAAATACTATATCCATGTAATAATTTTGATATTATATCCTTAAATTTTGATCTAGAATGCTGAAATTTAAAACATACATAAGGTAGGTGACCCACATAAGGCCCACCTTATAGTTTTTCGTAAATAACTTGCAAACGCCTGAAAGCAAATTACTAAATTTACATTAGTATAAGCCTTAGTTCAGTTATCTATATAAAAACACAGCATTTATTTGTTACAACCCAATTTGAAATACATTTTTTTTAGCAATTTCAAAAACCTTACCTTGGGAATTATTACGAAAACCCGTTCCGAATATGGCCCATACATTATTTTGTTCAATTTCTTTGGTTATCCTACTAAAATAAGAAGTATTTTATCATGAAACAAAAAAAAACAATATACGAACTCAGCCTCCATGAATAGATGGGTAAATTTGATTTCAATAAATTAATTTACAATACAAAAAACTAACACATTTTATTAAGAATTAAATTGAAATGGATATGTTTTGGTTTGCTGTTCTACTGCTTGTAGTACCGCAGCTCATACTGAATTCGATCTAACTTCTACGACCGACTGATTCGGGTATGAACATTGCGGACCTGCCTAGTTTCCTAATAGCTGAGAAACTCTTGATATGGTTTCTCAAAGTTCTTCTTGGAATTTTGTAGCGCCTTGACGCCTGATGTTGTGATAAAAAAAAAAACACGTTGGATAGACTTCAAGGCCATTTCCATATAATCTGGCGACCATAATACCTGCGTTCTGTCTCCTATTTTGCTCGCCTTTGACATTTCTTGTCTAAAAACCAACCCAAAAAGACCAATTTAATTTTTATTCTTAATAAGGCCCGTTAATATTTTCGGTGGGCCTTTTTAGGAACATGAAAAACTTTTCTTTACAAAAATTTTAACGAAAATCTACTCAAGGGATTAAAATAAAACTTAAACTATACTTAACCTTAGTTTTATATGTAACATATTTGGTCTAAAAACTAGACATACTGGAATTATTATTTGCAATAAAAGCAATTACATAAACCCCTTTCTTATAAAAAAGCGCGTGCGTGCACATTTACCAACTTGTATCAACTGTAAGAAAAGACACGATTGCGTCAGATGGAAATTTTCATCGATTTAAGTGTAGCTATAGGTGGCAACAAGCACATTTTAAATATAATTCCTGTTACTTGTCGGTTATGCCACTTTTTGCACCCTGGGCCTTATTTGGATCTGGGCCTTATTTGGACCACCTACCTTATATAAAATTTGTTTAATATGCACACTACCACGCCCACGGTTTAGAAAGCTTTAAAGCTAAATTTACGAAATATAATAAACTTAGAACCTTAGGCACTATGTAGACCTCCTGACCTCCTTCACAGGTTTGCAAAACTTAGATTTCATCGAAAATTTCCATAGAAAACTAAAAAGATCTTTTAAACAAGTGCACCTTTCCTGGCTTATAATCTGCTCTCCTTTTATCGACGAGGTTATGATCAGAATTATAGAGATCATAACCCTCCTACTTCACTGCATTCTTACTGGTCCGCCATTGCGGTTCGCCGGTTTGGCTTAAACAAATTTTGCTGCTGTGTTGTTTTGAATCACACAGACCCAGGAGTTTGAATGCCTACCACTCTTTTGTGCTATCAACTACCGTTGATTGACATTGCCTTTTTGACCAGGTTCAAAGGGTGTCTTACTTTCCCATGTAAAGTAGGGGCTAAGTCCTCTTTCTTATGGGAGCTTAGTACACATTCAAAAATAAGAAGAGGGAATTAACATCCAACATTTAGAATAAGACAAAAAATTGTTAAGTGATAATACTGATTTTTTCTAATACAAGGATTGACATGGAATTGAAATTGAATTTTCCCCTGCAACCCCCACGCTTGGTTTCACTGTTAGATTTGGAGTAGGCAAGAGGTTGGGTATATGCGAGCTTTTACATGGGAAAAAAGTCCACTTGGCGAAAGTGGTTTTATTTCCCATTCCCTGCACCTTAAAGTCCTATAAATTGGGCTTTTTTAATTAATAAACATTTTGGCTTATGAGCCAATTTAGATGCGAAATGTTTACTTGGGTGATCACTCTTCGTGATCTCAGGCTGGCAATTTAAGTGTATTTAGCGTCTTACAGTTCTTAAAAACGGCAAGACTTCAGGCCGTTATATACTTAAAAACCTATTATCAGCAGATCCCTATTAGTTTGCAGCAAAGCTGCCCTATTAAAGTTAAATAGGAATTGCTGTGTTTTCGACGAATTACTAGTATTTTACTTTTCAACCTATTCCATTATTTACCGCGGTAAGTTCAGCCATGTGGTTCAGCCAACTAACCCCACACCTAGCTCATATTCATATCTGCTCATTTCGATGCAAGTCCTGACTGACTTAGAAACGCATATATAGCCCAAATCGATGTCTTGAGAGTCCCATATAAATGGAACGAAGGTCATGTTAGGGTTAAGTTTGTATTAAAATCACGAATATATCTCAACGGCGTTTAAATTAGTGAACATAACAATCTTAAATTTAACTTGGTCTTACGGAAAAGTAAATAATTGAAAACGAGTTCCAATATAAAGGGAGTTTTTTTCGAGGTTGGTTTTTCGAATAGAGATAAAACTTACATTTTGTGGTCAAATCTGGCAGCTATTATGTCATTTATGTTCAGTTTGGTTTGCCATTTCATCATGAACAGGTTGACAAATGAACAACGCTTGCAAATCGTGCAAATTTATTTCGAAAATAATGGTTCAGTTCGCGAAGTTTACCGCAATTGCGCAAAGATCTCTTCTTACGACCTTACAAGATCCAGTTTGTGCAAGAATTAAAGCCGCAAGACATCAACTGACTGTTTGGTGTGGTCTATGGGTTGGTGGAGTCACTGGGCCATACTTCTTCCGAAATGATGCTGCAGAATCAGTTACCATTAATGGAGACCGGTGATAACCGACTATTTTGTTCCCGAATTGGAGGGCATGAATGTGGATGAGATGTGGTTCCAACAAGACGGTGCTGCATGCCACACAGCGCACGTCACAATCGATCTATTGAAGGAAACATTCGATGAGCGCATAATTTAGCGGAATGGACCTGTCAATGGGCCACCAAGATCGTGTGATTTGACACCATTGAGTTATTTTCTTTGGGGTTATGTGAAGTCGCTCGCCTACGCCAACAACCCAGAAACGTTAGGGGACTTGGAAGCCAACATTCATGGCGTTATTGCCGACATACAGCCCCAAATGCTTGAAAAAGTGGTTGAAAATTGGACCTCTAAAACGATTTTCTTGTGTTTTATTTCAATTCGAAATAATAAACCAGGTACATTTGCATATCTCCATCTCCAAACTCCTTTTTAAAGGACATATTTATGATTTGGAAGAAGCAAGTATTGGTATTAATTGACACTTTGTACTTTTGTACGTTTATTAAACAATATTTCATATATTTTTTTTGAATTTCAACTACTCAATTACAAAAATTAATAGATCATTTGAATGTGATCGTTATGTTAGAAGCCTAGTTGGTGTTTGATCTTGTTTACAAAGGGCTTGTGTATTCTTAGTTACTTGTGCTGCCCAACTAACCTCGCTTTAACCTACTAATAAAAATCTCGCATCAACTTTTTTAGAGATTTTTTCTCGAGTTATAGTCTTTCGTAATGCCCCACCATGTCGAATAGCCCCGTACACCTAGTTTTAACTCTAAAATCGGTAATTTTTTCTAACAATAAGCGACAAGATGACATTGATGAAATCAGATGCAGATGTGTAAGTTGATCAATGGCGGCTTTTCAACTAGTCCCGGCAAGCAATTTCATCGCATTCAAACCAAAGAAAAATTTAAGAAGTTGAGCAATGCGTTGTTCGTTGTTCAACTCTATGCGCAACTATCTACCATCGATCAACACGATCTCGTCCACTATCTACAACTATCTCCAACGCGTTAGTTGAGTAAAGTTGAGAGCCTCGTCCATGAGTGCGTTGAACATGAAGTTGATGAGTTGGGCACTAGTCCCGGCAAGCAATTTCATCGCACTCAAACCAAAGAAAAATTGAAGAAGTTGAGCAATGTGTTGTTCGTTGTTCAACTCTATGCGCAACTATCTACCAAACGATCAACACGATCTCGTCCACTATCTACAACTATCTCCAACGCGTTAGTTGAGCAAAGTTGAGAGCCTCGTCCATAAGAAATGAGTGCGTTGAAAATGAAATTGATGAGTTGGGCACGTAGTTTGCGTCGTTGCGATAGTAAACAAGTCACCTTACGGTAGATTACATCAATATCTGGGCCTAGTTTGTGCAAAAATTATAAAATAAATATGAAAAAACTTATTATCGAATAGTTCGTCAGAAATATCATAGACACCAGCAGAAGACGAAAGCCTTCAAAAATATCTAAGGAAAATTACTTCTGTTTCTCAAATATTTGCTAAGGATCTTCGGTAAAAAAGAAAACAAACAACAACGTTAATCTAAATTTATCAATCACACTTCGTCTGCGGTAATCCTCTCAAAGGATGCGTCATCAGAGGGGCGCACAATTCCATCACCTCGAGAAATATCAATTACTTGCCGCACACCACTGCCACGCCTCTTTTCCAAATATATAAACCACCACACCGCACCTGAAACACAACAGACAACCGCACATCGCGGCAAGTGGCAAAACTCACGCCTGACTAATGCTACCGCCTTGCGATTCATTTGAGCCTCTCACATCACTATGGTGCGCCTGTCTGTCCTTCAGACGCAGACAACGACGAAATCCCCCCCAAAAAAGAATAAAAGAAAATCCTTTCACATTGCCTCTTCCCCCGTCTGGGTAGATCGTGGCACAGGGAGAGAATGAGACACTAAGTGTTGTTTGGGTTCCTGACCCGAAAAACGAATTACCCTTTTAAAATAATAAATATCCCGTGATTATTTTCGTACACCATAATTAAAGTGGCCACGACCGAGACCAAGTTCGAAGCCGAGCCATTGCACTGCATCGGTCGCGGTGGCGGTCAGTGTGTTTCTGGCGTGTATCGTTTTGTCCACTGCGATATGGATCTGGAGAGTTCTCCTTTGCATCCGTTCCTTTTGCTCCTGCGTCGATTTTGTTGTTGTATTATTGAAAATGAAGTTGAATTTTTTGGTGGCTTAAAGGATGGAGCGAGAAAAAACGCGAAAAGAATCCAATAAAAGCGAAATGGAAATCATGAATCGGTGTTCGGTGTTCGGTGTTCGGTGGTCATCTCACTGTCATAGACGACGACGATGGACACGTCTACCAATTCCATATCCACGATGAATTGCTCATTTTATTGTTGTTGTGATTTTATTTGGTGTTTTTCTCTGACGTAGGTTCTCCTTTGGGTAGGTATACAAATTTTGTAGCATACTTATCGTCATCGTCACCGTATTCAGATTTTCGAAAGGTGAAGGTGGATGACAATGGTTAAATGATCCTGAGCATAATTTATTGTTATTTTATCGAATTCGATTTGCTGTAGTTGCGGTCCGTCGCGTCGGTCGGGCAGTGGGACCCAAAAAGTCCCCCATTCCCATTCCCATTCTCCAACTTGGTGCTGCTGATGATGACAGCAATGGGAATGTATGGATTGGGATGGGGTTTCCTGAGATGAAATGAGAATGATGGGAGGAGGAGGAGACATGATACTTGAGAACTTTATTTGGACAGGGTTCTCTGGTGTTGGAAGAACAAAACCATTTTCGATTTCATTCGACAAATGGACAGTGTGCCATGCCGGCTGGCGAGACTGGGGTGAGACAACATAAGAATCGAACATAATTTACGAGATTTGACAGAGGGTACAATTTTAGAAGGTGAGCGGGTTTCTTATTTTGATATGAATTCCTTGTCTGACATCGACAGACACAAAGTGTAGTGAGGGCTGAGAGACGGCAAGAGAGGAATTTTAATGGTTGCAATTAATTATGAAAATGAAATGATTGTTGCTGTCGCACACACGTGCTCTTGGCCTGCTCTGCTGCAAGGGGGAAAGGATTTAATTTAGATACCTTCATTGAAGGACACTACGATCTAAAGTTACTTGCATCAATTTTATTTTTTGGGTAGGTAATGTGATATTTTATGGATCTTCAGTGGACACACACACACACTTTGGTTTTTTTTTTCAGATTTAGCTCAATATAGTTGCGGTGACTAATGAGATGGATTTTTTTTTTGTTCAAGCATTTTATCCTAACAAGTAAGTGTCACTGCAACATTGTTATAGGTTAGGTTATTATTTAGAATTAAGGCTCCAGCCGAAAAAGGAGCAATGACTTTTTGAAAGGAGATCTGTTTCGAATAGCTTGCGGTTAAAATAGAGCAGCGAAGTGAATATTTGCCAAGAAATACTCGGTGGAGTTTTGTCTTAATTAATTTTGCACCGTTTTCGTATTTCCTGAGATAAAGGGTGTTTTTTTAGAGGTATAGAACTTCGAATTGAAATAAAACACAAGAAAATCGTTTTAATGTCCATGAATTTGGCTTTATTGTATGACCGGTATAGAGCCATGATAACCGACTATTTTGTTCCCGAATTGGATGGCATGAATGTGGATGAGATATGGTTCCAACAAGACGGCGCTACATGCCACACGGCGCACGTCACAATCTTTCCTTATTGAAGGAAACATTCGATGAGCGCATAATTTCGCGGAATGGACCTGTCAATTGGCCACCAATATCGTGTGATTTGACACCATTGGATTATTTTCTTTGGGGATATGTGAAGTCGCTCGCCTACGCCAACAAACCAGAAACGTTAGGGGTCTTGGAAGCCAACATTCGTAGCGTTATTGCCGATATACAGCCCCAAATGCTTGAAATAGTGGTTGAAAATTGGACCTCTAGACTTGTCTTTATTCGAACCAGCCGCGGCAGCCACATGCCCGAAATCATATTTAAATATTAATCGCATAACATTATCCTTCCAATGAAGCCAAATTGATGGACATTAAAAGGATTTTCTTGTGTTTTATTTCAGTTCGAAGTTCTATATGTGAGCATCCTTTATATGAAAGTAATGAAAATTAAAGCGTTACTCGGATATATTGATGCTGTCGAGCTCTGAGCACAGAAAGTCGGTTAACATGGCTCTGCACCTGAGAGTATTGACGGTAATGGTGTCTCGAATCAGCTGATCGGCGCCGAATAGACATTTCTGAGTCTTCTCCGATCCTTTTTTTTTTCATGTCGCATCAATGTTTGGCTGGTTGGTGGCTTAAGAGGTTACAGCTTCAAAAAATCGTTTTCTAGAGAATATTATCCTAAATTTTCAAGTCATTCCAAATAAAAGTTTCGCAGATACAGCCTTTTAAGGTGTGTACTCAATTGAATTACGAGATTTATTTGAGGTTCTCCAAACGCGTTTTTCTCGAAACTGTGTTTTCAAAGTTGGTTGTCAAAAGTTCTCGAAGACCACTCAACCAATCTTGATGAAATTTTAAACAGGTCTTCGAGATACAATTCACGACTTCGACGAAGGATGTTTTTTTTCATTCACAACTATTTCAAAAAAAATGTTGAGCAAATTTCACCAAAATCAGCACTTTTTTGTAAAACGTCTGCCAAAAATCCAATTTTAACTGTCTTTTTTTTTCCTTCGCCCAAATTCTAGTTTATGGTCTTAGCTAAAACACGAATTTCACTTCTGATGATCCTGTCACGAGTTCTACTGTCAACGCGGACACACCTTTTGTCCGAGGGATCATCGGAAATGACGTCCTTTAAAAATTTCAGAAATGCTTTTTCAAATGAATATCTTTAAGACGGTAAAAAGTTTGAATAAAATATTTTATTTTTTACATAAAAAAAAAATTTGAAAATATACTTTTTTTTCCGAATAAACCCATGAACCCCTTAATGTCCAAAAGTGTGTACTCACACTTCATCTTTTCTACGGTGCGATGACTTAAGCCACGATGATAGCCGACCTCAATAAAAAAAATTCACGTTGCGTATTTAGGTCCGGAATTTACAAAATATTTTTTTTTTATAATTTCGGTCTATCTGTTTGTCTATCGATAACTCGAAAACTATTCAACCGATTATTTTTGCGTTTTTCTACATATGTTGTCCATAGGTTGGCGGCTAGGTGGGAGGAGTAACAGAGCATGAATATGATATCTCTGGAAATACTTGCCCGATTTTAGAAATTCCTTCTACGTTTTCATGGTAACATCCCTTGAATTGCACGACTTTGTCATACGCAGCTTTCGCGCTACACATAATTTGGTCACATACGAAACTCTATAGTACCGGATCTATAGTCATACAAAGATTGAGTTCGAAATTCCGCCCGATTGTAAAAATGTTTGCCTTCCAAGAATCAAACTTACGTATTTGAAGTGAAATCAGCGATTTCCCAATGTCCACTTATATTCATTTTTGGCTAATTTCCTTAGAAAACCAAATAAGAACAACAAAGAATCAATGTCACCCCCATTTTGAGATATATGAACATGGTTTGGCAACAATCATATTTGCGGAATCGCTAGCCAGAGGCACATTCTTAATACAGCAAAGCTTTAAACTACAGTAGTGTTTTCTTCCAAACGGAATATGTATCTATAATCATAGAACCCGCTAAGACAAAATTGTCTTGAACATCTTTCATCGGTCAATTAGTAAGTTAAGTTTGGATTCACATTCTCAGTCTCGGTTCTTATGTTTCCCTTTCTAGACTTAGGATTGGTCTGGCATCAATTAATCATTTACCCAATCAATACGCTTAATTACCAGACAAAAAGGTACTGAATCAATATTTAGGCGATAAAACAAAATTGCATCATCAACATTCTCACGACCTCCACACCCAGTTCTCAAAGTCAAGTTCGACTGAGCGGATGGACTCAGCCAATAACAATAACAACACTGAACCATGACATTCAGATGACACCCAAACAGCCACATTAGCCGATTAAATCCTCAAAAATTGCAATCAACAAAAAATAATAAAAACAAAAAAAACACCGCGAGGGGGTTGCGCGACACCAAAAACCCATCTCCAATCACCATAAAAGCGCATAACTTGATCGGCTTGACATTGAGAACCAGATTCACGGGGTCATTAATCAACGAATTACCCGTCGCGAGCCCGAGTTTGTGACTAAGGATTCCGAGAATCAGATCCGCGATTTGTTTGTCGATCGCTGATCCTCTTGGCTCTTGCGCCGCTTCTGCTGTTTGCGTGTGTGTTTTACTCATAGTTGTTGTTTTATTTAATTTATTTTATTGCACACTCCTACGAATAGTGAATCGAATCGCGAATTGCGAATTGGATGCCATAATCCCGAGACTTGCTTGTTTATACCTGCGATTTCGGCATAAAATTAATGGATTACGAATCGTACGAGATTTGCTCAGGCATCCCAGCATTCAGTTTCCAGCTCAAACCCAACCTTTGACTTGCATCCGCTGTCCTAATGGATTTTGCCGATTGTCGTTCTCCATTCAAGCCGACAACGACAACGACAACGACGACGACGAAGACGACGACGACGATGATGGTGACGGCGATCGACGACTATGACTCAATTAAGTTGGTATTTTTGGTGCGCTGAATCTTCTTTCCGAGATGTAGATACGCGATCATGAACAGACGCGCTAATGCTGATGGCTGATTTCGATCAGAGCGAAAGAGAGCCACAGATTGGTGTGGTGTGAAGTATGTCACTTGAGTGACATGACATATCCCATTATACGCGCCTTTCAGATAAGTAAAAGAAGCCGCCCAGGAAATGGGCCATAAACTATCCCATGATTGCTTAGCCATGGTAAAACAAAGATATCACACCTTGTTTACCAAAAGTAAAGTAAACTCTTTCCAGCAGAGCAAAATGAAGCCGGGCGGCGTCCAACAACGTGTTATCACCACCACAGACCTCCATAGTGGTCGTGTTCTTATCTGGTATGGCATTGACTATTTCTTTGAACCTTTCTTCTTTGACTGGTTTGGGTAAACAGTTTTGTCGTTGTCCAAGGTTGATGCTGGTATGGTACAGCGCACACGACACATCTCGACCTCGATGTGTAATATTTGGGATGACAAATAACAATACCAAGCTAAAGATCGGCTTTATTTACCCTGCGGGTCCTTTCGCAGGAGGCATCGCATCGCTTTCAGGCTTGTGTTTGCCTAGCAAATTGAACTGGATTATTAGGGGCTTGTGATGTACCAACATCTATCTGATGGCGGTGTGCGTGTGACAAATGGAATTTGTGAATAATTCCACTGAAGAAGATGCTCTGTGATGTTCCCGATTTGGGATGTTTTCCTCTTCCTGTGAATTGTCTGTCTCTTTTTGCAATTTTCGGAAATTCCTAGTTCCATTCAATGGAATTTTTGTTGATACCTGCAGAGGCACCTGGCAGGCGAGAAGAATAGAGGAATTTTTTGTGAACTTGCCGGGATGCGAGAAGAAAAGCGCCACAGGTTAGATTTATGGGAATGGGACAAATAAATTTGGTCCATGGAAGAGCAAATAAGATAAGGAATGCGGTTCATCAGGATCATGTTTGTATTTGCAAAGCAATTACTACGGAATCGGAGCGTGAGTTGAGAATGGAATTTCGCTTCCTGTTGTCATTCTTCATTTGAAGTATTTTTGTATACAAATTTTAGCTCCACTTTGAAATTTTTGTAAACTCAGTACCTCGCCACAAGAGTGCCAGTGCACGTGGTGTGTGCAAGATATCAACTAAGCAACCACTCCGATCATATGATGCAACACCACATTCCACAACCATAACCGTTCCCTATCTTCTACAACGTCGACTGGTAAAGTCAAGATAAATAACACGGCATAGCTTTTTGTTCATTTTTGCTTATCATTTTTGGTCAAATTAATAGCTGTGGGAAAGTTATACCAACTTCCCTAAACTTTAATATTTATATCCTTCCAGATGGAACTATGAATTGTAATAAGTTCTTTATTTTTAAATCTTGTCGACCCTTTTCTGTTGCATGCGCTGTCTAGTAGTACCCCTAGGAACAAAAATCAGTCCCCAGTATGACCCCATTTAACAAAGCATTTTGGTTCATGTAGAGACGTTTATCTTGTGCTGTTGCCTGTTACGAGACATATACATAGTATCTAATTTCACAAGTATTACTCGGACAAAGCTTGTGCTTCTTGCCCTGGACAAATTCGATGAAGTTGATTGTTATGAAGTTTGCTGCAAAATCTTTTGTTTATCAGTTATAAAAGTTATTACGTTAACGCTTACACTATTTGCTGCGCAAACGAATAGGAAGAGGTAGGAGACGAATACCCAGCGCAACAGCGCAATGTAAAAAAAAAAATAACCCCATGGCACACTCGTTGTAGTCTGATCTGAATTTCAGACGCGAGGACTATGGTTGACCGATTTGCCAGAGACGCTTTAATGCACAGTCATAGCATAGCGCTATGGTGTGTTCGTGCATCTTAAAAGTTAGATAAAACCAATTTGGGATAATATTTGTTGGGCATAATTTGGCAGATAGAATCAATTAATTTGGCAGTTTGATGTTGTTGGCTGCGAGCGTGTTTTGTAAATACTATTTGGATGGGATTTTGTTGTGCGCGATTTTGTGGAATTTGCCAAATACCAATTGTGACGAAGTGCTTATGAAATATAAATTTTGGTTAAAGGTCGTAGAGTTTTATTTTCTATATATCTAGTTATTTTACGAATATTGTTGGAATGATTTATAAGATACTTAAGTTGAATATGCTTTTAAAATATTTAATTTTGGGAGAATTCAATATAGCTAAGTACAGTGTACTCTCTCACTCTTATGGAGATCTCTCATAGGAGGCAGGATTTCATAGAAATATTCGTCCATAAGCAGACGCCGACAGAACATTTCATAGCCGCTAAAGATTTTTGCTCTTTCTCTTAAGCCAACAAAGTATTGGTTGAGCACGGTTTGGTTTAATATGTTCCGCTTCTTAAAAACCAAAAAAATATGTAACCAAAACATTGACTGGCCCGTCATTGGATTTTGAGCCTTTGATTTTGAGCTAAGAAGCTGAAATTTGGAGTAGGTACTCCTTCGCCCGATAGCAATAGAAAGTCTGTCCGCAGCCGTTGAATATGTAATTGATCAATGTGCCTACAAGAGAGCCATCGGATGCCGGCAAATATAAAAACTATTCCGGTACGCGAAAATGCGCTCCGAACTATGTCGTGAAATTTCTTCAGATATCTCATTTTAAGTGATTCTACCATGACCCGGAACAGGCATAGCTTTGTCTTACGTTTTTGCAGTTTTGTTTTATGCCTCTCTGTCCTGTCAGCGACAGGAATAAAATACCCCTGCAGCGCAACTCCCTTATGCTTGTCGTAAAATGCCAATTTAGTGATTATAGCAATACATTTGAATTGCCCCTGGAGTAACACTGGTCTTGAAAGCAAAAGTAACAAGAGCATGCACATTAGATGCCAAGCCGTAATACTACGGAAAAGTTGCATCTTCCGTAGGCGCATTTGCTCTAAATTTTCCGAAATTTAAAAAAAATTAACAATTTTCGAAAATATAAAACTTTTTTAAAAAATTCCCTTCGGCTTAAGCAACTTACTGAGCGAACAAAGTAAACATCAAACACGAGGAATTAGTGCAGATTCATAGAAAAGTGGCAGGCGGGGTTCGTTCGTTCGGAGCAAATCACGACGAGCGCAAGAATTTGTTAGCTTTGGGAGCTGTGACCGGAAAATTCGAAGACAGTGTTATAGCTGTCTTCGAGTCTAAAAATTGATAAGAACATATCATCAGTGCACATTTTTCCAATTTTATTTGTTTTTACTCCGCAGTATTAGGACTAGAATGTATACTTACATTTTTTTGGCAATATTTGGCCTCTGTGATTTATTCCAACTACGAGACCTGGCGAAATTTTTGAGGTCGAGCTGGCGAACCTCACAGTAGATATGCAGTGAAAGTTATGGCCCCTTTTCCTGCTCCTAATCGACAATCCGAAAGAAGATGATTTATTGAAATTTTAATAATATCTGCGATGAATGCCTCTTTGTTTCATTGAAACGTTCAGTTTTTATAGCCAACCATACAGCCGCTAAGTGCGGACATTTCAGTCAATAATTAAAAAAGCGGGCTTATATTTCCGCTCATTTGTGAACTTCTTGCCGTGTTCGTTATTTTCTCTCGGAAAAAATTGTTTAGCTAACTGCGTCTTCCCCTCTTTTAAAAATACATATCTTCGTGTGAGTGAAGCCTGATGTCTTTAAATCTTTGCGGGAGCACCCGCTCAGGAATACCAGCAGGAACATTTAACTTAAGTGACGACAGCCTGATACTTTTTCTAAAAGTTTAAGGAAGCACTCGTGTCTTCTTCCTTGGGATGAATTAAATTTAGATAAAGAAGAAGATAAAGAAGCTTTTATAAAATGGGTTGTATCTTCTCAATTCCTTACTACTAAGATGAACTCCACACTGACAAATAGAAATAGCTAATTCTCCGCCTGAAATGTACCCGCCTTGATACGTTTTAAGAGTGCAATTGTTGAGTATTCTTAAAACTTTTATCCTTAATTCAAAATTTAATTTCTTTATCAATGTTAAGTCATACAAAATTGTCAAAATTCTCAGATATATGTAAAAACACTACAAAGTAACGCGCACCACAATCAATAGAGATAGGGCTACTTTCAAACAGTACACTAGAAAATGATTTATCTACAAAACATTGACGTTAATAACATTAATTAGTAGGTACCCATGGAGGTTGTCAAGATTCCTTGCTTACACTGGAAAAGATTAATTTATTTTACCCAGCTAAGAACCGTATACATGTAGCCAGCCGCCGACAGTAGATTTACACCAAAAAAAAAAAAAACCAAAAACCTATCACATTCGTGACCAAAAAATATCTCGCCCTCACACCCAGGCATGCCCCAAGTAATACTTCTCTCAACCGCTAGCAATACCAATACCAACAACAACCGACACGTACTCATATCCCCCTAAGTACCCCACACTGTGCTGCGGCAATTTATCTCACAAATATGCTCGCCCCTGCACTACACACCCGAAAAGCGAACTCTCTGTCTCTCTCTCTCTGTGATTAATATTCGAAAAATGGTAATTTTCGAAAGAAAAATTCGGTTTCCATTTCCACTCCGCGCGCTACCTACTTCACAGCTCCACCACACGTTCTCGAAGTGTATACATTCTTCGAGGCCCTTCACTTCAAATCCAATTACTCAAATCCAAAGCGAACAACCGAAAATCCGGTGTGGTCACTGAGCGCCGGTGTTAAACTTGACCACTGAACCCATTCATCGAGCACATTCAAGAAAGGGTCATCCCCATCATTACACAGGAATCGCGGCTGGCGGTGGGGAAAGAATACATCTTTTGACAGTTGGACGATTTTGGGACTCCTTCTGCTTTAGCAGACAACCAACTGTCACAGTCGTCGGAGGTCGGAAATAAATTCACATCCTCCAAGGAGGGTGCGCATGAGCGATGGTGCATTGTTTTGTAGCGGTAATCTTAGATGAGATCTTTGCGCGCGATATTTCTTCCACTTTTTTTGAAGGATGGACGCGCAAGGAAAGTGACAGTTCGCATGAATACAAGAAGGCGTGGCGAAACACATCAATTCAATCGGAGTCAGAGTCAGAGTCAGAGTCATGCCTCTGACGTATGTGTATTTTTTTTTTGTTTTGTTTTTATTTTGCATTTCAAATTGAAGTTTCATTGGAGCTGCTACTTAACAAGACTCGTTGATTGGTATCAATGTCCGCGATGTGATAGCTTTGACTGCTTGAAGTGCGTACGTGATTTGAATTGATGGTTGGAAGCAAGTTACCATAGTTTCGAGATCTCTAATCCTACGCATGTGAGGGAGATTATTTCGGGTGAGAGCTTGTTGTAGTTGTTGTTGTTGAGTTGGCTTGCTGAGGCAGTTATCTGAGGAGGGGAGTGGGGTTTTCATGGGTTTGATCTAATTGATGGACGACTAGCTGCTGCGTGGGCGTATTGTAAGTGTGCTGTTGGAATTCCCGTTCAACAAAATTTTAATTGGACATTGCTACTGAATTTTAAGTGTCGGTTTGTGTTTCGACTGAAAGAGATATGCGTTTAAAAAGACATTAGCTCGAACCTTTTTTCCAACTGAGGGTTCGGTCTGAATTGTTCTTTATTATTTTGAAACGTGCTTTGGTACAACGATGCTGGTGCCCTTTTCATGTCGCCTAATTTGGGCGCGGAATTTCTAACACAGAATAGCCACATTTTTCTTTAAAATCGTCTCAAATCGTAATCCGAGAGTTCCGGCTTTCGGAACTCTAGCCAATCACAACGTTGACGTCTCTTGTCGCTTTCATACTCAACAGCAATTGAAAAGTCTATCGTTTTAATTGAAGACCACTTCAAAATACAAAATACAAACATGTCATTTAAAAAGAAGCAACTGTCGGCAACAAGGGGAGTAACTCTACTTTGAAGAAGCTACCTAATGATCGACTGCCTCTGAACAAACGCTAACCTATTTAAGCAGCAAGTTGATGAAGGTCCGACAAAGAGAAGTCGGCAACTTCTGTTTGGATTTCAAATCAACCACAAACATTATGATGCCTCGCAAGAAAGTTACATTTGACAAGTTGCTCAATAAGTAGGTATGTTGTCGGTTGGTAAACAGCGAGTACAATTATAATAAAAGATTGATGTGTTGTGCTTTACGGATTGATAATCATGATGAATTTCAATTCACTTTCATCCTTTGTAATTTGTTTTAATATAATAATGACGAAGGTAATTTATGAAATGGCGTACATCTGACACAGACGTGACAAGATAAATGTTCAGCTAATCTACATAGATACTTCTGCAAAAAGATGTCAGTCTATGCGAACTTTTCAACCGTAGCAAAAAACTTTTACTAAACAAATGAGATCATTTTTACGCAGTCAACCGTGTTAAAAATTCTAAAAACTAAAGCGAATAATATTTCTTAAAAAAAAAAACAGATGAAGAATACAAATATTTTGTAGATATATTAATAGAGCTCAATTAAAGATGATGGGTAAGGCTTTGTTTTTAATCGTGACTCTTCTGAGATAAATGCAAATTAAGTTCTGCATATTGTTGACTTTCCGAACAATTCTGGACATCGGTTATTTTCATATATTTAAGGGAAAATTTATACGGAAAAGAGGAGCAAATCCAAGACTGTGAGGGTTCGTGTTAAGGGAAATAATTTCAAGTCAATATTGCCGGTTAAAAGCTGATGAGTGAATACGATTTTAGGAAAATATGTTGTTTTTGAAGAGATTGCAAGCCAATCAGTTTAAGGTGATCCACAGAGGAATGTAACTCATATCTACCATCCCAACCGAGACTACGAAGTGCACAGCGGATGATTTTGTTTTATCAACGTGGGAACGTTAAGTCGCGCAATGGGGAGACAGATGGGACTGTAGCAGCACTATAACTAAGCAAAATCGGCAACACTCAAACAAGAATACATAATTACACAGCATCGATATAATACATAATTGTACAACTGTAAATGCACAGCTCAACCTCCATGTACATAGATAGCCCCAGACAGATCCCGTAAATATCACGCCAGCAGACTCTGATGCTAAATACTTTTCCATTGTTATCGGTTTCCACCGGTGTCATATCATCGTTCATCAGATGCCTTTGCAACACAGAGATCTCCGCAAATATATTTAGCGTTTAATACTTTTATTATATAATAAATATTGAATTTTAAATAGTTTCTTTTTATTTTCCTGAGGAACTAAAGGACATGTTGGCAACAAATAGTGTAAGTTATCAATGATATGGTTTACGGGAGTATGTGCTTGCCTCACACTTGTCAATTTTCAATCGACCAAGGTTATTTTGTAGTAGACAAGAGTCATTAGAATAAGATATGTGTCTCCAGATTTTAGCATAGACAGATAGGAGTGTTTGATAATGCACTCAACATCATTTATCATCAAGGTGACGATGAAAGGTCTTAGATGGAACACTAGAGGTGGCGTTAATGGGGTTGTATTTGAGATCTGTCCACGAAATTATCCTTAGACAGAGTTCAAACATAGAAAGGTTTTCAATTAACCCATTAGAAATAGCCCAATTTAAATAATGCAAAAGAACTGCGTTCAATCTCGAGAAATGAACACACCCAAACCTAAACAAATTGTTGTGACTAACTCATGCTATGAAGCTCTGAGTATTTATTCATCTTAGGAATTCTTTTACGAATTTTTGGGTATGATTTCAAGGACCCCTTCTTCATAAAAAGGGAGGCTGAAAACTTGAAACTGTTTTTTTCACTTTTATTATCTCGACTCATGATCACTTCTAAGGAACATTTTCGTGGCCATGCAAACGTAGTCGGTGGTATTGATATAAAACTTTCAGACTAAAAGAAGACCTTCTAATCTTCTAGAACTGGAGCTGGGACTCGAAGATTCTGGAGCACAATTGTCCATTCCCAAAATCTCTGAAAACAACTAATTCTATTAAAAACATTTTCTTTCGAAAAAGTCCAATATTAACTCTCGCTCTCGTCTCCTGCTTATTTTTCAGCAAATTTTTAGTATAAGGGTTTTTTAGAGCTTCATTTCACCCTTCCAATCAAGTATTTTGAACCCATTGGTTTTGCCAAATCGAAGTAGCGGCGGTTGGCTAGGGTAATTATTCGCTTGACCTCCACTGACAACTCAGTTGAGCTGATATTTACACCAAAGAAGATGAACTGCTTAAACACCTCGAAGTTACTGCTATCGATAGTGACATTTTTCCGTAGTCGGTGGATATATATATCGAGGTATTGCTTATACATTGATAAAATATATTTAGTCTTCTTTAGACTTCAAGGCCAACTTGCTTCTCCTCATCTTTAATATCCGTGAAAGTTTTATAACTTCACGCTGAGAGCGGCCGATGATTTCAATATCTTCCTACATAACCCCGCAGCTGGAAGTCACTGGACCGAAGATAGGGCATTTCGTGTTGACACCTATCCTAGGCACTAGCTGTTCGAGAACAAAATTTAAGACGTCACATGATAATGCATCTCCTTGCCAAAAATTGATACATTTCGAAAAGGTTCACAAGCTCCATATTGCATCTATCGTTACATCAGTTAGATCAATTTTGCCCTAACCGAGCCTGGCCATCTCTATGTAGAGCTCCTGATGATAGACGCTATTGGCTGCGGCTTTGAATTCGATTAATTTCCGAGCGAAATTTGTTGGGCTTTTCCAGTAGTTGCCTAAGTATGAAGCTTGGTCTATGAAAGATCTCCCAGCTTAAATTGATGAAAATTTATGATAGGCTGTGGATGATCTTCGCAGCCAACAATGAGAACATTCATAAGAACTAGAGGTTCTATACAAATATCTTAACAATTTTTATGTCAAAATAAAAAAAATTATATAATAAGCATGAGGTGATAAAAAAAATGCAGTGAGAATTTAAACCTTTGACCTCATGGTTAGTAGTTCAACGGCCTAACCACTAAGTCTTATAATTTAATGAAGCATAGAGCCACAATAGAGCCTAAAATGCTGATACTAGCCAATTTCCTCTTCTTGTTGCTTCAGTACGTCACCTAATGCCAGGTCTGCCCTCAAGTCCTCTTATGACACTCAACAACCAGCCAGTCGTCCCTTCTCCCTTCCCCCTTCCATAATGAACAAATTTGCGCACAGAGAAATTCTTCCTCTTCTATCCATTAACTCATGGCAGGCATCTCATGCCTTTACTCATTTAGCGGCATTTGATGGTAATTAATTTCGCAAGTTGACGATTGAAAAACGCTAATACCCAGCAGAGGTATACGTGGCGGCAGACATCGCCGCTCTCCATGCGGCATAAATTTTCAAATTGACAGTTTTATTTAGAAATACGTCCAATATTATGTTGACTGCAAAAATTACATTTAATGACTATGCCGGTGTATGTGTTTGCATTTATAGTCTGCCGCCTTAAACTTTGTTTTTTTGTTTTGTAAAGGGACACCTCCCGTGCCGCATCCAACATCGGGCGGGACGACAACGTGCTCCAGCTCTAAACAAATTATATGACGTGCGGTCGCTTTTCCGCAATCAAATTTATTTCACTTCTACCCATATCCATTCTGGGCAACACACACCTCCGCCCATAGTCATATGGCCGTTGCAGAACAAAGTGTCAGCCACAGAGATAGTGTATGTCCTTCCCGGTGAGATGGACAAACACGCATATTGCTGGGCTGCCCAGCAACATCCCTGTCCCTGCTATGGACATCTCGGCCATCGGTTAAATGCGCGGATAAAAACCTGACATTAAGAATATTTAACACTTTTCAATTTATTTGATATCTCAAGTCGGGGGAGATTGTATTTGCGATGTTCTGCCACTAACGCCAGTCGCTCGACGATACGATCACGGCTGTGAGTGTATGTGTGTGTGCATGCGGGTCTGTGCAGAAGGGGGTCTGGGTTTTGGGGGTGCGTGAGATAGCACTTAACTACCGCGGAAGCATGGGTGTAATGGATGCGTTTATAAATTAAATGACGTATAGAAGAAGAGAAAGAGAGAGAGAGAGAACCATATTCACTTCATGTGTGCATTCCTTATCTGGACGAAGGTGTCTATGTTTGGTGGACAAAAACCACAGGTGGTTGGAGGCATTGCATATTTGGTGCGCGTGCGATTCCAGATACGGCCAAGTATACTCAACCAGCGACACTGTCACCTATTTCATAGAGGAATAAAGCCAGCAATTTGTTGCAGACAAGACAAACTGCAGAGTATCTGCGAGAGGATTAAGTAGGAATTTGAAGAAATGACGTCGCAGTTAAGTGGTTGCATTTGAAAGCGACTGGTAAAAAGGCAATAGCAAAGTTTTAGGTTATATGCAAGTGTCGTGTGCAGCACATGCAATGCATTAGATTGATAAGGAACGTTTGCTTCTGAATCGATTGCTTTTAATTTAGGACATGCGTAACTGTCCTGAGTGTACGGAGCTGTTGAAGGCTATATACAATTTATGACTTTCTGCATGATAACGCCTCTGGCTACATTCTGTCTCTTGATTTATGAACACGAAATTTTATATCCGCATGGCTCCCAATAGATAGAGCCGTATTTCTACATAGTTCAGTGACTCAGAGGGAGAAGAATATAATTTTTTAAGTGAACAATTAACCCTGTCATCATCATTTAGCAGTGAAATATCAATTCGCTATGTAATTGGCTATGCTACCGGTCCGGAATTACCGCTCCAATTTACCACTGAATACACATCAAACAATTAGTTGTTCATTAAATTATCAATTTTCTGTAAACACACCGCTAACACCTCATCATTATTGCTCTTAGCATCAGCACCGCCACCACTACCGTTCTCATCATCATCAGCATCAGGGCAATCATCGTCCTCCTCATCAGAATCATGGGCACGCTCGCTCGCTTACTCGGCTGCAGCTGCGGCTACGCTGCTCCCATCGTCCAATCACGCGTCGTAATCTTAATAAAATGATCTCATAAAACAGCGACGTGCCCATCGTCTTTTCACGTCCTCATCAGTGGTTGTTCCACCTCTTTCAATTAAACCGAACTTAGGCGTTCTCGACTTAACGAACTATTGCCCATACATAAAACAATCTCGACTGCGTTCACGTGCAATTTTCTGTGCAAATAGCTGCATCAGGCGCTTCGTCATCGTCGTCGTCATCGTCGTCGTTGTCAGCCTCATTACGAAGACGCCCATAACCAGCCAATCAGTCGCATCGCCGACATCTTCACAAGTGACCACATTAAATCCTAAAAGTGGCCAATTTCACGGCCATCAAACAAAAAGATTCCCAAATTAAATATCAATTGGTCTGGTCGGCTAACTAATTTTTCGGGCGACATAATTACAGGTCCGCTGCTCGATGTAAGCGCGAGCGATCGCATTACTCTGGAACTGTGCACTATATTCGTTTCCTCGGGTGCGGGACAAGAGTCCGTGCTCATGACGATTGAATCGTGCCACACGGAGATGAGGTAGTCCCACTAATTTGGTAATAACTGTTTAGGGGCAATGATACCCGTATTCTCAAAGTAAATAGATGGCGGGTGAGTCCAATTTCCAAATCGCCGGTTCCTGTTGCCACTTCCCGAGCGTGGTGTTGCGGCATTGGCGCTAACCCATTATTATATTGGATGAAATAATCATAAAGGCATTACCTGGTCGGTCTGTTCTCGCTGTGATGCGGTGCACCATGGATGTGGAGGACGTGCGGACACGATCGACCGAGTCTCCACGTCGCGGTCGGTCGTCGTCATCGTCGTCGTTGTAAATTAGGGGTTCCGTGCACAACGGATAATTGAAGATGTTCTCGGGTTAATACGAAAATGATGAATTTACAACAGAATCGTAAAGTTTCAGTTCGGCTCTATAGTTGCGCATGCATTTGTAGGCAACGAAGCAAGTGGATGTGGATCGATGGTAATGGATCAACAATTGTGTAAGTGGTTTGCAAATTGAAAGCGGCTACCGATGATTATGTTGGCTGCATTAGTTAATTGTTTTATAAATTAAATGGCTTTTATTCAGCCTTGTGGGGGGAATATGGTGGATTAAGGATAGGAGGTTTTGGGGGTCTAAAAGAAAGTGTATACAAAATCCACACTCACCGTGCATGTACTAGAGGAATTTGCTTAGTTACGCGGAAATTTGTCAGCTCAAATATGCCGACAGAATAATTTCCTTCCAAGTAGGATCTTACAAGTCGTTACCTTTGAAAATTGTTGGCCTACAGACAGCATTGCTACGCTCAAAATTCCAACCAAAACAATTATGTGGCCACCTTAAGTAGATAGATATTCTTGTAATTCAGAGTCACCATCACAACAACTCAAGTTATAACAAGTTTTTACTTCAAATTATATCTCTGAAAAATTTTCTATAAATTCTGCTCAACTCGAAAAATTTGATGGAGTAAAAGTTTTAGGAAAAATAGATTTTAAATAAGCTGCTACAAAACATCAGTTTGTTTTATTAGTCTGGATTAGTTGGATAAGTAATAAAAAATACTAAATCACATGAAATTTTTAACATTTTCTATGCTACTAAATTCGGTCATCAAAATGTATTAAGCGATTTTTAGCTATGTCTAATAGTTCTGAAGTTATTGCATTTTTGCTTGATATAACTTGGTTTGGGCTACCACCACCCCCTATTACTGTACCAATGTCTTCTCTTTTTTTAATGAAAAGTCCTGATTTAGGAGTGCGGTATTGTTTTTTTCTTCATCCATATCTAGACACATTCCGAACAAGTTTTGCTGATCTTTTTTGGTGTATTTTCTTGTTAAAACTTGGCTTTTCAATTTAAAATAAAGTGCACGACTGCGTCATATGAAACTTCCTCGTTACATGAGATGCGTTTTTGTGTCGCAAAATGATTTGAAAATTAATGCTGAGTAATTTTTTTTTAATCACTTTTTAGGTTTTAAAAATTTGATTTTCTCAAAAACGGCACCAACGATTTTGATGTAATTTCGCACATTGGACACTTGGACACTATTAACATAATTGTTCGAAATACAAAAAATTATCAAAATTTTTTGGGCCGTTTTTGAGAAAACGAATTTAATTTAAATTTTACAAAATCGTTATGCGAAAAAAAAAATTAAAAAAAATTATTTAAAAAATCCAAGTATGCAGATTTGTTTGAGTTTATAGCATACGAACAAATGTAAATTTTTTTGAAGTCCTCTTTATTAGTTTTTGAAATATTGCCCGTTCTATAAATTACCAAATTACCGTTAATCGATTTTTTTTCCAAAAACTGAGTATGCAAATTTTTGACCCCATCCTAAACATCCTTAGTACAAAAAAAAACCGAAATCCTTGGAACCACTTTCAAGAAAAATAGTGATAAGTGATGTTCACAAAAAAAATTGTATGGCAGGTACCGTTATTTCAAAAGAACCCCAAGAACCTTATATACGAACTTTGAAGCAAATCCCTCGAACCGTTTCGCCAAACGGAGAATGTTAAAAAGGTTTATGAAGAAGCATGGGTTAACCCACTCTTTCCTATAATAAGGGTTATAACATGCTGAAAAATAATATCTTTTAACTTAATTATAACTGGTACTCACTGTGCCCGTTTGTAAATAAGTGATATTACCACCATTGAATGATGTCGATATTGAAAGTACGGCAACGGTTTATGATGATGGATTTCCTAGAAATGAGCCTAGAATGCTAACAAATCTATACGTGCTTCGGGGTGTTGTACTTTCCAATATTATCTTAGTGCATTTTCTATTGAAATCAGTTCCATTTTTTTTTTTAATTTACAAAGTTTCAGTTTCAGTTGCGGTTTAATTTCAAGTGTGCGTTCTAAAAGTTCTTGTAATATGTTGCATCGAAAAGAATAATTTTTATTTTACTTAATTGATCTTCCAAATAAATCATTCACTATTCTTGTTTTGCATTTATTACGAGTGCGTATTTTTTTTTTGTTCACAAAGAAAGAAATCGAAAGCACAGACATTTATTTCTGAATTATTCAGTGTGAGTTGCCCGATGTAGAACAGCAGGAGCTTGCGGAATATTTTGATGAGGATATCGACGATATCGCCGATGAAAGGGTTCAAGTTAGCGGAGCTTTTGATGAAAAAAATTATCCAATATCTACATTCTTTGTTGCTGTTGATATTTCTTCGTCTAACAACGATCCAACTTTTGAATATCTATAGGGACGGTTCCATTGTGGATGAACCGGTAGATGTAGGGTTGAACCACTTCATAAAACCCATTTGGCACAGATTGCCGAAGATATTTTATCTTGAAGATCTTAATTTAGTGCAAGAACTAGTTGTTGAAGCATATCGTGGCCGAAAACACATTAAACAAGATAAAGCTAGGAAATTGGATTATCCAGAATCTATTGAAAACTTGTTTAAAAGTTATTCAATGGCAAAAGGTTTGTATGCTCGCAATCCAAATTTTTGGGACAGGTCTGCCGAACAAATAAATGAAAACACAATTTGATGTTATATATGACATTCTCATGTTTTTTCCCGAGTAGAGATGAATGGGATAAAAATGAACCCACAAAAAGTAAATCGCTATCCATCTACACAGATGTAGACATATGCTACACTGTTCAATCAAGCTTCCTGGCAACATGTCAGGCAGCTATAAAATATAAAAGCAGTTTCTGCTATTGAAATAAAATCGAAGCTAGTTTACCGCTGCCACGAAGAGCTTAAGGCTTTCTTCTCGCAGCACACCATAAATCTCTGTTGAGTCCTGGACATAGTGACAAAGCGAGGTGTGGGTCTGCAATAGATCATGATCGAGCACTTCAGTCGATCAAGTCACCACTCTGCGATCTTAGGACATGAGTGGAGAACAAAATTTGTATGAAATCTAACAACAGTTGGAAAGAACTTATTTCATGTAAAGTATCAAGGAAGCTCTGGCCAGAATACAACAGTAACCGAACCATCAAACTTCTACAGTTTGACAGGTCATCACTGGCTAAGCTGCTTGGGGCCCTAACGGGACATAACTTCCTATGAAATCATGCAATGAAATTAAACCTCAAAGATGATGATATGTATCGAGGATGTGATGATGAAGAGGTCCATGGGGTCACACCTCACTATCTCTGTCACTGTCCGAGTTTCAGTCACTTTAGGAAAAGAACACTTGAAAGCTACTACTTCCATGACTTACATTAACTTCCTGATGTCTCACTTTGTGATCTTTATAGGTGTCTGAAGATATCTGGATGGCGTCGGGTAAAGGGATACGTAGCCTAACTATCTCTAACATCAATGACTAATTCCCCATAAAAGGGTATCACAATGGATCCACAAGGACCTAAGTGTGGCATAGCAGGAAAGTTCTGCATAGCAGGAAAGACCCTAATGTTATAACCTTGATGTTATATAGGATACACGGTCCTAAGGTTAAAGAGCTTCCTTTGACAGTTTATAGTATCAAATGTATGTCAAACCACACTCTAGAATCGTGTTTGTAAATGTATTCATTTGTGTGCTGTTCAAAAAGAACTTATGTCCTCCCTTTCGTTAGAAAGCCTCATTATATTCTGTTGCCAAACTTACCCTCGAAGCAATATACAGTCTGAGCTCCGTCCTCATTAAATAACTTTCACCATACGTTTAGTATCAATTAACACAAAATGTTATTATTGCCGAGCTCTTAAAGCAATACGTGTCTCTCTTCCTCGACTTACATTCACACCAATGGACTGCTTTCGATGCCGTATCCGCTAATTCAAACCAAAAAACCCATCATTGCAATACTTCCAGGTAATTGGCATCATTTGTCAAATTTGGTTGGAGCTTCGAAAACCTGCTTAACGCCACCAACTCTCTGAACAAACACAAAACTCGGCCAAAAAAAAAAAAAACAAAAAACCGCTCCATGAGCACCTTTTTCACGGCAATAAAAATTAACTCGAACAGAATTCCAGATCCCGTAAATGGTATAAATGGACACATTTAATGGACATTTTAACATTTGCCAAAAGCAATTTACTTTTTAATTGATAATTTTTTGTGTTTTATTTTCGCCAAATCCTCCTCCTCCTCCATCTCCTCCTTCTCTTTGTGATCGCTTTTGCGTTTACGTTTGCGTTTGCTCTCACTCACTGCACTTGTCCTTATCGCAGTCGTATTCGTGTATGCGTGCTCGTGGTGGTGCATCGCCAAAATGGCTTTCAATGAATTTTCACTTAAAAATATGCACGGCGCAGTGTGCGCTGCTTGCTGCGAAAGGACAACCAAACCGAAAAATATACAACGAATCGACTTTTGTCAAATGAGGAATGAGATTAGTGATGATACCACGAAAGAATTTTAAAAGTCTCAAGACAAGCAAGCAGCAAAATGGAAAACCATGCTTCGTGTATGAAGGAACCCCAAATTAATCGCCCAAAATATTTGTATCTGCAAAATGCTTTCAGCACGGCCGATTGATTTATTTCCCGAATCCAATAATGTGACAATTTGGTTATCGCATAAAGGCGGCCAAACAGCCAGACCCTAAGCGGCGGGAGTGGGTGAGCGCAAGCATGATGAATTTTCGGATTGGGTCAGTATGTGCACACACTCATCCAGTCCGCACTGAACTCTGCCGCTTATCATTTAATGCAAATTGAGGTAACTTTTTGTGGGTAGGAATATATTTACGATGTAAATCAATGCTTAAGTAAATTTCGTTTCGCGGAGAGAAAAATATTTATTCCGCTTTTGACCGATAAGGATGTGTTTCAGGATATTTTATGGTTATTTATTTTTGCTCTCTTGATTTTGGAAATCAATGTAGCGTGAGAATTTCGGAAGGTAAGATCAGAAAAAAATTATCAGTTTGCACGACGACTCTTTTGTTTAGCAGATACTACCTCTAAGAATTGAACCGAAATCTATCGTCAATCATCGTTAATTGCTTTGAAAGATCCTCATAATATAAAATTCCTTGACATGAAGAGCCATCGATGGCCACTGATTAACTTGCCCCAGCCATCATTATGCGTCGCCACACAAAAACCGTCAAATTTTTCAGTCAACTTTTTCTTCAGCTTCATCATCCACTACTGCTCGTTTTTGTTCGATTTGGAAAATCATTTTAATTAATTACCATCTCATTTGACAGCATTTGTACAAGTAATAAATAATACATTGATTGTATAAATCATTCCCGGCTCCCGCTAGATAGGTCCATACTCTCTTTCTCACGCAAAACAACGACGGACGAAGAAGAAGACGACGTCGACGACGACGACGACGTCGACGTCGACGACTACGACGAAATTTACCGGAGGAGAGGAAGAAATAGAATACCCGAAGGCTCTCAAAATAAACCAAACAATTTGCTTAGGAAAATGATTTACTAACATTCTCATGTGAATCGCTACAACAACCAAGTCGAAGCCAGCGAGGATGATGTTGTCTGTAACTTCTTCGTGTGTGTGTGTTTTTTTTTTTTTAATTCCATCTTCTATGCGCTGCGCAGCGCACCAATCGTCGCATTTACATGCGGATTTTCTTCATTCCCCTCCATCTCTGTGGCTAACTAAACGCTGGTAGGTTACATGTACTTAATTGTTGATACCACTGGCACATGTGTACACATATGTTGATACAACAGCAGCCAGGGTATCGGCTGGACTATCTACATGTCCATAGTTTTGCATAAAAATCCCTGACATCATGTTTTCTTGTTTCCCCGGCATTAATCGGCTTGTAGCATGCGAGAGCTGTGGCGCGACCGATGGAAGTAGCCGGCCGCGATTTTTGTGATTAAAATGCACACAAACGTTCAGGCATAGTACGGGTCGGTTGGTTGGTTGGGTGAGAAAAACCGCCACCACCGCATCACCGATAGGAGGGGGAGTTCTATTGCGGCGGTTCTCAGGTTGGACGAACCAGGATTTGATTTTCCTCATTTTGTGGCTCATAGCACGCATTCTATTCTCAGTTCAGTTACGCAACCCTGCTAGCTGATTGGGCAACGACAACGACAACGACAACGAACGTGGATGACAACATGCGTACATAGCATATTCACCATCTTCCTTTTGTAAACCGTTTGCGTTTAATGGTGCCGCTGACGTGCTTGCCAATGCCAGGAAGTGAAATGGTCACTTTCACGTAATTAGTTAAAAGTCGGCTTTGCAACAGCCATTTGATCGATAGACGAATCACAATTTTCTGATCATGTCATTAATAAACTCGCTGCGAATTAAAATGTGATGGTGGTGCCTTCTAGGCATACACACATATGTATCGGCTCGGCTCGGCTTCGGCATATGTGCTTTAAGTGGGATATCCATTGACATACGATACCGCAATTACAATTGAATTAGATTAATTTTTGTTGGTATTGTTTGCGCGCTCATTGATTGCGCGGGATCAAAACGTCGCATATGACTTGCGGTTTGCTTTGCTTTAGAGTGTAAGCGAGTTTGTTTGGTCACCTCATGGCATATTACCAGCGCCTGTGATGGCTATCGAAATGAATAATTGAAATTGGAATGTGCTTGTTTTTTTTTTGTCTTGTTGCGCACAGAGCACAGAGAGATCCATTGATATTGGATGAAATTAAGTCATTGTTTGGTGGCTAATATGGAACAAGCCATTTGGACGCAAATTTATTGTTGCGGGGGCAGCTATGTCAGATTAGGCTGAATCAAGCAGGTTTTCTCTTTTGAATCTTGTTTGGTCGGAATTTGCAGGCGCCAACGAGTGGATTATCGATAAGTGCTTCGTAATTTTGTAAAGAAATACGTCTGAAGAGCTAAATCTCTGGCAAATAAGGATTGCTCTTTTTTTTAAGAAAATAGTTTTGGAGAAGAATTCAAGTATTCAAGTATTATGATTTCGCGGATAATTCAATAAGTAAATCAAAAGTCAGATTAAAACTTTATATGAAATTTGGCCAATTTTAAAGCTAAAGAACATCCAAGTCAAATAAGTCAGCTGGAATCACAATATTAAAGAGCTCAGTTGAAGTTATTATTTCATATATGTGTGTAGCCGCCTTGCAAATGAATTGCTTTTTTCCTACAACCATAAACTAAATTGTTCAATAATACTACATCAGAGGCGGATTCGAGTAGGAATTTTGGGGGTTCAAAACCACCACCGAAATAACCATTTACATGTAAAGCTCCTCAGATCACTCAAATCTTTAGAAAAGCATTCCCAGAAAGTGTGTTGTGGTTTTCCCTTCCTTGACGTCTCTACAGCTCCTGCCGAAGTCATTACACCGTACTCTGATTCTAACGATGGCGGCCTGTAGTGCTCCCCGCAAGCTTACCTTTAACCAACAAGTTTCTCAGAGGAAATAAATATACACCACTTTATCAGACTCCCTGATCAAAGTAGTGTTCTGGAAGCGGCCCGTACAGTATCAATTTCGGCAATACCACGGAATGATGTTACCATTTTCACTGACAGTCAAGCGGCCATTAAGGCAGTGATTGCTATTGAAATCAAATCCAATCTGGTTCACCGCTGTCGCATCTCATAGAGCTTGATGCTCTTGGCTCACAAGGTATATTTTTGCTGGGTTTCTGCCCACAGGGACATAATTGGCAATGAGATGGCCGACGAGCTGGCAAGAAAAGGATCCGAAATGGATCGCGACCAGGCACATCAGTCGATCAAACCACCAATCTGCAACCTCAGAGAATGAGTGGAATACAAGATCAGAATAAAAGCCAACAATAGGTGGAAATCTCTAACCATCTGCGAGATATTACCGAAACTATGGCCAAAATATATTAAAAACCGAACCAAAAAGCTTCTACAGTATGAAATAACGTCGCGGTCCAAGCTGGTTGGTGCTTTAACTGGGCATAATTTTCTATGGAAGACATGGTGAAACAAAATTTTAAGAATGACGACACTTGTTCTGGCTGCGGCGGTGAAGAGCACCACGATCTCTGTCACTTGAGGAACAGAACAGTTGGAAGTTTCTCCTTCGAAGACATTGAGGAATTGTCAAATTTCTCACTTTCTAATCGTTGCAGGTTTCTGTAGACATCAGGATGGCTTGATAAAATTGAGTAACCACGAGCGGAGGGAAGGAACCAGAAATAAGGTCCACATGGACCTGAGTATGGCAGGAAGGAAACTATTTTTTCATGCCAATCCATCTAACCTAACCTAACCTAACCTAACAACAAGTTCATCTGCATAGCAGTTGCCTGAAATGTAGCTGTGCCCAGGAACTAATTGTTTTACGAGCTTATTGTTGGCGTTTCCAGGGCTTTGATCACTGCTTGATTGTCTATAAAGATCACGAGAGTTTTACTATCTCTTATTTTTCCAAGACCAGTGAGCCATTAGCAATAATTTGATAGGAGAAAATAAGCTTGACTCAAATGTCGTAGACTTGTGGGAGCACTTAAGAATGCAATCCCATTGAGTCAGAACTGAAATTGTGGCTTCGAAGGCGTTTCGCTGAGTATGGGATCAAATCCCAGGGACACAAAGAACTAAAATATACAAATAAATTAAAGTTTTGACGAAACTTAATATATTTTGTTGATAAATGTCCAAGTACCAGACGTAGTGATTTTTTTACAACCAATTGAAGGCAAGACAAATTTTCAACTGTGCAAATAAATAACCTAAAACAACAAAGCAATAATAATATAGTAATAGAGTGAGATATTTATTTATAAAACACTAACATTTACTTTCAAAATCAGCGGCATCCGTCCCGGACTACGATATAGGCAATCATAGCTGGCCAAAGCTATATCGAACGAACTTTAAGGCCTTAATCGAGAGACATGTTGCCATAGTTACGCATGCTCAAAGCATTGGGTGCAATAATTGCAGTATTGACTTCGAATGTGACTATCAGGAATGCAAATCATTGCAATTGATTAAAAATCAGGTATTAAAAAAAATCGTGACTTGATTTATGTGGCAACTTGAGTTATTAAATTTAAATATTTTTACCTCTTTTCCTCCATTTCCAAAAAATTGTAAGAGTAGGTTGCGCTTGATTGTAGCAGTCATATTGGTTGACTTTACTCCAAGGTCCGAGTACTCCACTCCTCTTGCACTTCAATGATTTGGGAGTATTTATTTCGATGTGCGATTGTATGAGCCCCTTTAAATATTTTGGGTCTACTTGAACTTCGATTGTTATAATCACCTCACTCTGATCCCATCCCAATCTACAGCCAGCGGACAAAATTAGGTTTCCCTACTACACCGGCCGCGCCTTTTCCCCGTTTGTAGTACGCAATGAACAGTCTAAAAGTACGTCTTTGATCTCTGGCAAGGCTGCCTCATTCCACCTTTATGAAAAATAAAAAAATTGTGAATTATGAGGTCCTAAAGCCTATGTGTCGAAACTTTTCGATCACGAATTGAATACCGATTCCGAACGGCAACTTTAATTTGGCTCCTCATGACTGACTAACTATCGGATATTTATCAGACTTTTCGCAAGAGGTGAGGCAGCGATTTAAAACTTTTGAGTGGAACGGGTCGGATTTGAACCTGGAAGCCCTCGTTTAGTAGTCCAATGCACTTAACCAATAAGTCACTGCACCCACCGAATATATTTAACGATCAAAACTTACTGACATTTTTTGCATAATTATGAAATAGTTTATATTTATTCAAGCCCCTTATATTTTTAAAATTACACCCAGCAACGTAAAGCTTCAAAAAAATTGTGCGAATGGTTGTTTCAAAAGCATGAAGCATTCCTAAGCGATACAAGAGCTTATACCTAGCTTCTTTTACAATTTCTACAATTTATATGCCTATTCCGAACGCCTAAGGCTTCTCATGGCGGTTTGTACTCTTACAGATGATGCATGGGCCATTGGAATACCTTCCAGATACTCCTGATACTCAGGACTTCAACGCCCTACTTATTGAACAACTACGCCAACTTTTTCGCTGTACGTAACTTTAGTATTAACCAATACTTCAATATTGTCCAATCAATATTACTTCCATTCTTCAATACTCCAGCTAGGCATCATCATCTGTTTTATATTTCCACACTCCAAAAGAAAAAGAGCCATCTCAAGGACCACTCCGATGAACCAATACTATTCAGGGATGAATCACCTGCAGGTGCTAGAAAACATCTTCATTACTTCTTCTTTAGCATTGGCCATTCCGAAACAAGTTTTCTCGATGCTCCAATCCCCTTAAAATGCGCATAAAATCGACTATCTTAACTACTGCCTGATTGGACACCTCAAAATTATAAACAAACCACAAGGCAAAGCTCAAAAGACTCCCCATTCAGGCTGTGTTCTCTGTATAGTTCCCTGATTTGCACCAATTAACATCAGCTCTCTAACTTTGTCATAAATTCCACATCTAGCTGCGATTGTCACACATATCGTTCGGTGTTTAATTTAATCCCCCTGATAGCGGGAAATGTCCTTATACAAAACTTGACACATCTCATACACTCATCGAGAGAAGAAACAAAATATCGACTATCAAAATAAAAAAAAAAACACACGCGAAACACGAATATGCAAAGAATCAATGTCTACTGGCTGCAAACGAAAAGATTATCATAAATGTCCAAGGACTAAATTCATTTCCACACCCTGCGCCGTGTGGTCGCACATATCTTATTTTATTGCTGTTCTTCCTTTCCGTCCTCCCTCTGCCACGCTCAACGTTTTGTAAATCAATTCAACATTCAGTTTGTGTCCGAGAGGTGTTTTGTAATTTAATATTGCGAAATTGTTTATGGAGTTCCACCATTGACAACTTTTATGGGAATCCATCCCAGTGAGGCAGCCTGCGACTCTGCTGCGGCCAATGCCAACTGATTTCCATCGGTGCTCTAGTAGATATTTCATGGGCACACGTTATCCACACACAAAGCGAACGAAAGAGCGGACGGTCCAGCTTTCGAGACTCACCACCGAGTCAGAGTCATATGCCGCCTTGCCGTCCTTCCCTCCTCGCCGTCCCTGACCCTGGCAAGATCTCAAGAAAATGCAAATATGCATCGGTCTCGTGAGGACTATCGAGAGTGAAAAAAAAAAATAAAAAAAAATAATACGCGAGAAGCAAGCAGCTAGAGCAGCAGATTCGTCGCCGTAAAAACAAGAAAAAGCGAATACGAATGCGAAACGAACCTGTGATGATGTCTTCTTTTTCAGGTGCCTCTCTCGAAGAAGCACAGATGTGTTAGATGGGCATAGGTAGGCGCTGTGTGTACACGCGCAGATACAAAATCTAAAATGGATTGCTTTTTAAGTGGACACATGTGCATGAGGCCAGAGTACACACATCGAATGAGTTGGTAAATTTTACATATCGCCAATGGTAGTGTGGCTTAATCAATTAGATTAGTGGATTAATAGGCGAAAACGATTAGTTGAGTTTAGCGGCTCGAAAAGGCCTCAAAACTTTGTTCGTTGCTTTTATTTTATCTCAATTTGAATGGTAATGAGGCTACAATGTATTTGTTATAAGATAGGAGTACCATAGTCCCTTAAGGATATTCTGCCCTTGTAACTAAATGAAATCGACCAGTGTTGGCAAATAGACAAAACAAAATCTTGACGATCAATGCGAGTTGAGCTATTGCGAAAGATAATGTTTCAGATTTAAAGCGAAATTAGGCATTGGAACTTCCTATCCAACATATCGGAACTAGTGATTCCCACAATCGCTCTAGTTAGTCTATTAAGCCAGAATAGTAGGCTTCATAAAGAAGACAACATCGTTCTCTTTTAACTGTTGTAAGTTGACTTATTCCCTAGATCCGACGAGGTTTTAATCAGGTATCACGGATCACAACTTTTCCACTTTAACTCTATCCCTACTGACCCGCCTGAGGGGTTGCCTAATTCATACTTAGGGCTATCGAAAGCGGGCGTTGTTACTCTTTTTCCCCATTATATTTATTTGTTTGATCTTTATTTTACGTTGATCTCCGCTCGTCTCACCACATGGACTCGAAAGCAGACTTTCAGCGTAGCTTTAGAATTTAAGATCTGTTGATAGGAATTTTTTGTATTTAGATTGAAGAAGTCACAGCGCATCGCCTTTTTGAAATTCAGGGCATGATTGAAGTAGTTTAAATGAGCTGATGCCGAACTGCACATTGCAACACGTGCTACGTCTAGCGTCACCCGACACAGCTGAATCGGTTTTGGCGTGATCCGTAACTCGGCCATCGCCATGAAAACCTCCAGACGATCTTATGCGGATTTGCCTGAAAATTTGGTTAAAGAGACGTTTGAGACGTACACACTGAACGGTTAATAAGATCTTGTATGCGACATTAAGCAGAGACATGCCTCGATAGTTCTTGCAAGCAGTGATGCCAGACTTTTCAAATTGTCGTGCCTACGACTTGGTCGAAAACAAATGCCCACAATGTTGCCCACATGTGAAATGTATAGCTAGTACTATTATTTCTATTGTATTGTCATAATTATTTACGGATGTTTCCTATTTTTTAATGTATACTTTTAGAAAAAGTTTGTTTAAAACATTTGGGAAACAATTTCACAATCTGTACAAAAGGGTGATATATTCTTATTTAACAAAGGAAGCTATCAGGTCTTCCGAAGTTGGTTTTTTTTGTGTTTCCCTTGCCAACTTGGCTGACACTGCGACCAGAAAGGTCTATTGTATCTAAAAGGAATATTACCCCATGAGACGTGTGATTTCCCTAATGAAAGTCACCACGTCCTTAGTTGCAGAGCTCACAAACTGTGCTGTTGTAAGGACCTTCAGAGGTTTCATCGTCCTCTAGACAGAATCTACACGCGATTTCTTGGCACAGGTTCATTTTGTTGAGGTGATACCTCACATTGCAATGACCTGTGAGGAAGCCCACCAGCTTTCTAATATTCTCCTTACTCAAGATTGGGATTTCTTTATAGGAGTAAGGCCTAGTTAATATTTTAGATTGTCTCAAACCCGGAACACTTTCCCAGTGGGTAAGACAAAGTTTTGTTTCCCAAACGTTAACTAGCCTTAGAGCAGTAGCCCAGTTGACACTGCAGTAGGGTTCTGGTCCTAGGAGGACAGATTCCGATCCTGCTCTATCTAGCTCGTCTGCGAGCTCGATGCCTGCAAAACCTTGGTGGCCCGGTACCCATCCAAAATAAGAATATCTACTCGGTTACTACTAAGAAAATCTAATAGACACTCACCTCTTCTATTGTTATCGCTGCTACCCCATACCTTATTATGTGCATTTGCATCGCATCCGATGACATAAGGAAGGTTCTTGCTGTGGCAGTGGTTGATGAGGGCCTGGAGCACCAGTCGAGGGGTGCAATGTTTTCATCGTCACCAGGAAAGTATGCCGAGGCACATACGATGTTATGCGTGCCTCTCTCCGACGGGACTTCTAAAGTGTGATCCATTTCGAGGTTCCCTACTTTTTTAAAGAAAAAAACACAGAAAATTCAAATTTAATGGAGAGTGTTTATTATCATTTGAAAGAAAATTCTTTGGCATTTATTTTTTGAAGATTATGTCTATCAAATGTTGGCCGTTGCTACGTCGCAGATGGTCCATCCGTTGAGTCCAATTTTCGATCACTCGTTCGAGCATTTCGACTGGTAACTGGCGAATGACACGCGTGATGTTGGCATAAGCTTTTGACTTTACATATCCCCACAGGAAAAAGTCTAACGGTGTGATATCACACGATTTTGGTGGCCAATCGAACGGCCAAAAACGTGAAATTATGTACTCACCGAAATGTGCTCTCAATAAGTCCATTGATTGATGCGATGTGTCGGAAGTGGCGCCGTCTTGCTGAAACCAAATGTCGCCGAGATCACGAGCTTCAATTTCAGGCATCAAATAGTCGGTTATCATGGCACGATAACGGTCGCCACTGACGGTTACGTTCGCACCGGCATAATTTTTAAAGAAATATGGACCGATGATTCCACCGGCCCACAAACCACACCAAACCGTTGTTTTTTCTGGATGAAGTGGCAGTTCTTCAATCTCTTCAGGTTGCTCTTCGTCCCAAATGCGGCAATTTTGTTTGTTTACATACCCATTGAGCCAGAAATGGGCCTCATCGCTGAACAAAATTTGCCTCGAAAACGTCGGATCTTCTTGGAACTTTTCAAAAGCCCATAGAGCGAAGCGATGTCGCTTGGGAAGGTCGAGCGGCTTCAGTTGTTGCACAAGCTTTATTTTGTACGCTTTCAATTTAAGATGTTGACGTAAAATGCGCCAAGTCGTTCCATACGTCAGTCCGAGTTGCTGCGAACGGCGCCGAATCGACTCTCTACGGTCTTCGTGTACACTCTCAGCTACGGCCGCTATATTTTCTTCACAGCGTGCTGGACGTGGTCTATTCGGTCGAATATTATCCAATAATGAATGCTGGGTCTCAAAATGGGTGATGGTGTTGCGAATAGTACGCTCAGTAGGCCGATTATGTTGACCATAAGTTGAGCGAAGTGCACGAAACACGTTCCTCACAGAACGTGAATTTTCATAATAAAGTTGAACAATTTGTAAACGTTGTTCACGCGTATATCTTTCCATCATGAAATGGCAAACCTTACTGAAGAGAAATGTCATAAGAACGGCAAGAAATATGTCCCTGTCGCTCTACTTATGTAGCGTCCCTGTTGAAAAACCCGGCATGACAGTATGCCTACTATTCCCTGTACGTCGCTAACTAGGTTTCCTTCCCGTTTCGATGAACCTGCTTTTCGGTCTTGAAGACCAGTTGATTGGTTTTCTTATAAAACCTTTGGTTCGCTTTCTAAAACCTGCGTACTCTCTATTTTTGGTAATTGGGATCTTCGTCACGCTTGATACTAATCTCGTACACCGCACCATCCACAACTTACGTTCGAATATCACGCTTTCGGCATATTTGTATAAAACATAATATCCTTTGCATGACGTAAAAGAATTGCTCTCAATCAATTTGCCCTAGTATCAGAGAATCCCATACATCCTTTGAAAAATTAACATCGCAAAACACTAACCGATAACACTTTGCGCTTGACATCTTTGACCACCAAGATAAATTGATCAATTTTTCAAAACTCAAAACTCAAAATATTGCTCCATTCCACTTCCTTCTTATTCTCAGTTGCGTTTTTTTTTTTGTGTCTGATTAAAAATATTAACAACAACGGATCACAGTTACACGAGTTTCATGTTGACCTGACACTATCAGGCCATACTTCCAGGAATCCACCCAATTGCAGGGGGAGGGGATAAAACCTCGTCTGCCGTATATGTTACATCCCTGCCCTGCTACTCTGGATTCAAGCCACTTATCTTACCTAAAATTCAACAAACACATACACGCACTCATACACAACGTATGACGCTAACAAATCGGTAACAAATGGCATAAGAGGTCTCCTCCAACGCCACCATATAGTGAATTGCGGTCCGTTCCCGAATCAGAGTACATTCTGTTCTGTCCCAGTGCCGATGCCAGTGTGCGTTGCTGCAGATAGTTTCTGAAATTATTGATTCGTATATAAATAAAATGTCAAAATAATAAAGAAGTAAATTATGGCCATCGGAATGTGCACACAGCATGGCTACGGATCCGTTGAGAGGGGCGAAGCAGAGCATCACAGGCAAGATGAAGTTGCCAGCGCGATTCCAGCGGATAGATTGTTGCTTGCGCGCAGTTTATTTATTGATTTCGTGTTTACCAAAGATGATATTCAATTGAGTTTTAGGCGCATCTGTGCGCGCACAGTCATCGTTGGGCCACAGTCGCCGCAGAGTTGCGCGCCCTCACCCTCGCCCTTAGATGACTGGCTGGTGGTGTACGAGCACATCCCGATGATGTTTGCTTAAGGAAAACCAATTATTTTCATAAAAATGACCATTACTGTCCGTGCGCACATACGAGGAGAAATTTACGAGCGAATAAGTGCTGCGTTTTAATCCTGCCCTTTGTTCCTCTTCACTGTGGCAGGCCGATCGGCCAGCGCTGTTGGTCCTTGAGGGGGTGTGGGCACGATAACGTATCGATTTGGATGTAATCAGAGAGAAATTGGGTCAGATAAGATGAGATTTGGGGAGTTCCTTGTGGAATTTAATTTTGGGGGATCGATGATTAATATCCGGCTACTAGTACTTGTCAGTGAAATTGGGATACACTGATCAGCGGTTTCGCTGTAACATGGTATGGAGTAATGGGAATAATTTGATCTCTCCGCAGGATTCTCTGTTTCGGTTTTTGGCAGGAATAAGAATCTCAACAGATGATTGTTCATTTGGGGAAATCGAAAATGTTCCATGGGCCATTCAATTTAAGCGTATATTTTACTTTCATTGTGAACAAGGGTTATGCTGACATTAACACAGGATGGCTTTGTTCGCAAGCTGGTTCCTTGCTGATAAATGATACCAATTTGAATGGTTTTTTTTTCCGCACAGGATTAAGTGATAGGATTAATTTATGTGAAAATGAGACCGGAAATTGACATGTTAACCAGGGGCTTAGCAATATGTTGCGCGATAATGGATAAAAAGCCAAATCGGCGTAGCGAGAGCTGGAATCTAGTGATCTAGAAGCAATGTAAGCATTTATGTACAAAATTGCAGTAATAGACTCGGTAAACATTGAGCCAACAAGATCGTTTGAAATCGAGCTGTTGTGTGATAATCCCAAGCCACCCCGTCTATGAGAAACAATAAATTAGTACCAACGTCACTAACAATAGCAATTCTAAAAACCTAACTTCAATGGCTGCCATCCAGTGACCAAACATGCTCTCTTACACCGCAATTTTTCGCTTTCAGGACTTAAATTTTGACTTTCGCTGCATTTACTTTTAAAGCCCATCTTTCGCAGTTTTGCTTTAATATGTTGATTTAAAGCTGGAGACTAAAGAGAACCTCTAAAAGGATAACAAGATCATCATGGACCTAGGGTTAGATGCCACTGCCTCTCGTCTTGAGTAGGTCATAACCTCGAAATCTGATGCCAGCCAGTTAAGGACACGTCCTAAGCTGAGCAGACATCGAAAATGAAAGCAGAGGATCTTTGTTCCTAAGACCGTCATACGTGCTGATGAACCACTTCCTGCACGAGGTGCCACTGCTTTCGACTAAATATAAAGGATCTAGAGGGGAATAACTCGATAAACCCCGTAATTCTGGGTGTAAAACAATCGTGCCCATTGAATGTATGGCACAATTTTATGCTGTCTCTTAACGGTGAACTCTAGATACCTGGGGACCTATAGTTTCAATTAAACTTCCCTTTTCTGAATACAGGGAGTGAGTACAGAACGACATCTTCTTCCCCCTACTCGTGGGTGCAAAATTAACGAACTTGAACAAAAAACAAACAAAGGGACTGGTGTAAATGAATCGGGCACCAAGAACTAAGATAAAACCGATTCTCATAAGATGACGATCATGACGGAGGAGGAAGAGAACCTCTTACTCCATGATCCGTCGACAGACGAACATTCGGATAGGGGAAGCGAGGGAACGGTTGACACAACCTCGAGAAATTATTTCTCGATGAGGATGACAATCGATCCGTTGCCAGCTCGTCCAAATTCTCAATATCGTCAACTTCAACTCTTAGGAAAAGAGTTTTCAAAACGCTCTTGATTTTTTCGAGAGTCAGTCTTTGGATGGAGAGAGACGGTCTCTCCGGAACTCTCCAGCGAGGATGCGTTGATGCGACCACCAATGTCTGTGATATGCCGCAGCCTATCGGGGCATGGGTTTGTTGTGTCAGCCTCCAAAAAAGAAGTCGACAGCCAGGTCTTTGACAATTCACCATGCATGAGTCCTCGGCTGAGCAGGCACCTTGCTGCTCCAAGACCGTTATGCACAAAAGGAGAACAGGGCCTAATGTAGATAGGGTGAAGGGGTCCAAAGGTGTTGCAGTGAAACCAGCCGCAGCGAGGACGACATGCCCATTGCCTTTCATCTCGAATGCGTCTGGTTCAAAGCGCCCGGCAGCTGCTCCAGATAAGGATGCGTCCAAACCTGAAGAAGCTCTGGGAAATCCACAAAGAGGCCGACATGATGACATAATTTCCCCGGTTCTAGGTAGGGAAGCCAAAATGCGAAAGATCGCAGAAAAAGTCAAGGAAAGTCTCCGTGTCGCTGTTGTCGACCATGGTAATCCAAGTCGGAGACTTACTAATGACGAATGGCTACTTATGGGATTTAGAATCCTGAATGGTGTCAACGACGCCATCCTGAAGGCAGACGGCAAGTTTCCGCTTTTTGGACAGCTGACTACCTTCAAAGGATTCAAGATCATTGAGTGGGACAATAAGAGCACCCTAGAGTGGTTGAAGAATTTTATCGTCAACACTGAAGCACCTTGTCAAAATGCTGACCTGCGTGTCGTTGACAGGAAATAGTTTTACGGGTTTGTAAAGCAGAACTAACCCTACTGTACCACACTTAGGTCCGGGTGGACCCATTGTGTTGCCCTTTTGTGGGAGTCTTTACCCGATGCAGTTCAGTCATGTCGATATCCTGAAAAACCTGTAAAGATCAGAAGGTTCTTATAGGTCACGGCTGCCCCGTTGCTCAAGTGACAGAGGCTCGTACAGTGACAGAGTAGTAAGTGACATATCGTCATCATTGAAATTAAATTTAATGTATAGTTTCTTAAGAAGTTGTGAGGCGTCGACAGCCTCGACAATGACCTGACAAACTGTAGAAGTTTGATGGTTTCAGCCATACTTTAACTTCAATTGGTGTGGAAATATATCATGCACTAACAAAAGCTGGATCTGCTTAGTCCTGTGCCCTCTGTGGTCTTTAAACGCCCTTAACTCTGACCTACCTTATGGCTAATTCTATAACCTAAAAGGTTTTTTTTATCATAGCACATTTTGCTTAAACATTCAGAAGGCTCACGGTCACTAGTAACAACAGAAGAGAAAAAATACTCCTTCTTGGTGACAACATTAGACTGTCTTTACACACATCGATAGTCCCCCAGAAAAGAAGTTCTAAATGGATCAGATCCCATCATGGGTCGAATCTTTAGAACATCTACTACCAATGCTATTGCCTTGCTATGTGATCATGTCGGCTATTATAAAAAGCGTCGTCGAAATCTTTATGACTGTCTACGTGGTACAATTGCTCCTTTCATATTTTTAACACTATAGTGGCGAATTCCTGTATGTTTGTTACTGACTCGATTGCAGAAGAGTATCTAGATAAATTAAGTCTAAACACCGATGTATTTTCAGTCCACAAGAGTTATTGCCGGGTTGCAGATTGAGACCACATTTCCAGGTCAACGGTCTTGCTCTAACCAAGGCGACAGCTTCCGTGATGATGAGGACGACTACCCTCTGTATACAAGCTATAACTAAACCTTCATCGTCGTGGATAAGGTGCAAAGGTACTTATAGCCTATTTTACTATCGATAATGATTTTACCTAAAAATTTAGGTTGAAGAACATGGAATAAGGTCGTAAGTGTATCCTTGGTGATCATCCATCCATCCGTCCATCCGTCTTCTTCCGTAAGCCCACACACATTGACTGAGCGTTACAGAGCCTGCTTAGGATACTATATTATTGAAAGCATTTCAAGATATATAAATTAAGCAATAACATTCCACCATGTGCCACCTCCTGTGGCTGCTTGAACTCAATTCAACAGGTGTAAGCAAACAGCTAAGCCTCTTATTTTCCATAGAAAACTATATCAGTTACTTTCTATCAAATAGCCAATCTTATTAAGATTGTTGACTCTAGTCGCCTCTATCACGTAGGTACACTCCTCGAAATGTGTCCCCTCTTTCGGTTTTTTATTTTTTTTTTTATTTTTTTGTATTTCAACCAAAACTCAAGAGGACAGCCGCCATCGTCGACGTTGTGGTAATTGTTCCAAATTAAATATTTTGATAGTGACTTGGCATTGGTTCGTTAACGAAAACAAAACAAATTGCTACAGTTGTTATAGTGTGTCTTTGCCACCAACACACTATCACATTGTGCAGAGATGGGTCACACCCTCGGAGGAAAAATAAGAGAGAGACAATTCCACATGAATAACCGCACAAAAGATAAGTACTCTGCTTTCGATTATTACCCTTCTGTCCCTCCCGTTGTCATCACTTTTTAACACACACACACAGACACAAACATGCATATCAAAAAATTATTTCTTCAGGTCATTTGGGTAAACACTTGACAAGATAGAAAACCAGAAATTTATTCCTCCTATAGTCGTCGTCGTTTAAGGCTCTAGCTCTACACCACACCGAACGAAACACACCTCAGTGACAGCGTTTTTCCAGAGAATCAATCGCACCGTTTGACAGACAATTGTTTCCATTTCTCACACATGGCCTTTATACCTAAATGTTAGGTTGGGTTCTCTTTGCTTGGTCTTCACCATCATCATCATCATCATCATCATCCTGCAGTACTTGTAGTTCGTCAGTTTCTTTTCAGTTTCAATATTTTCTTTTGGGCTAGTCTCTGGAGAGGGCTAGGGGGACTTTTCGATAGAAGGAAAAATTAGAATTTCATTTGAAAAGCTTTCGATAGGTTGTTGAGTTTAGATAGTAACGGCCGCACCAAGGACTGAATGAAGAGTGGAAGTACTTGAGAATCGAAATCGGTTCGAGATCTGTTTTGATTGACTGGAAACACTTTTATTCATTTAGTTCTTTTTGTATGTTTTGGAGTTTTTCCAATTCAATTTTTGTTTTCTCGTGTGCTTCTCTTTCTCATTTTGTTTACATAGGGTGGCTTGAAGGAGTTTCGCAGCAGATGGAATATCTTTAATTAAGAATATAATGGAACACCACTTTTCTATATAAAGGCCGCGATTAATTTGGTTTCTTAGGAAAATTATGAAAATTATTTTTATTATTTTTTTTTTTTTTTCAATTGAAGCGAACTCATTGAAATTTGGGGTTAATTGACATAAAGATTGGAATTGCTAGGCAAATACTACAGGGCTGTTATTTTGTTTCTTTAACTCTTTTTATATGCCGACTATATTCATTTTCAATTAACCAAAAAGATTGTTTAGCTAAGTAATACATTTTGTTTTTTATATAAGTCAGAGTCTCTCTCTCTCTTTCTGTTGGGGGTATAAATATAGGGTGCTTTTTGAAATGGAATAAAACAAAGATAATTTTTTTAAATTGACATGAAATTTACTTTATTCAAAAGATAATTTTCTGACATTATAATTTAAATATGATTTTTGGCATATAACCGCCACGGCTGGCTCGTACGTAGTCTAATCTGGAGGTCTAATTATCGATGACTTTTTTCCAATATAATATAAATCGTATATCGGCCACAAATGTTGAATAATGCGGCGAATGTTGTCCTCCATCATCACCTCCACCACATCGGCGTAGACTAGCGACTTCACATATTCGTCTAGCGGCGTTAAATCGCACGATCTTGGAAGCCAATTCACGGGTCCGTAACGTGAAACTTTGCGGTTACCAAACGTTTCCTTCAATAAATCAATTGTGGCACGAGCTGCGTGACATGTTGCGCCGTCTTGTTGAAACTACAGCACTCCAAATAATGCAATTTAGCTTAGTGACGTATCAATTCAACCAAAAGTGAGCTTCATCGCTGGCTGCCAGTTGAAATAGTGCTGCCAACTTAAAGTTCTATACCTTTTAAAAAAAACACCCTTTACAACATAACTTTTATTGTAACGAGAACTTCGTACACAATTGATAAAAACTACGTATGGCGATGTTACACTGACTTCTTCGTAAGGAGCAGTAGTTTTACATGTTCCTCGGATACTATAAAGAAGCTACGGCAACACCTTCCACTTTCCATTGGAAGCAGCTTGGAAAAATAGCCAATTAACTTACCTTCTCGTAAGACTAGCAATTACAAAAATTTGTTGGTAATGCTCAAATGTAGTAAAATATCGGCGAATGTACCAGGGGTTCTAGGCATGTCAGCTCTGCCATCGGGCAGAGTCGGTGCCGCTTTCGCTTTTCGGTGGCCTTTCTGACTCAGATTTGGGCCGAGTATTTCCTTATTGTGATGAGGTGGTGTTTCGCTCATCAACGGTCTTTCTGCAGCTGGAAACTACTCCAGAGATTTTCGGATCGAAAAATCTGAATCCTTAGGTAGACAAATAGGGTGACGTGAAATAACGCCAAACGAAATTTGGTATTATTTCACTTTCAGAAATGAAATAAAGTCAAAAAAAATTGTAATCTGATTTCCACCAAATAAGGCCACTTTTTCCCATTGAAAGTTATTTCAATTTTAAAAAATCGTCGAATGGATTATGGATTTTAGAATTTGGCTTTATTTCTTTTGGCGTTATTTCACGTCACCGACAAATATCTGTCTTTCAAGCAGATATCGTCGCGATCGCGGCTGCTGCGAATATAATTTAAGGAGATGGGTGAAAGACACTACCCTTAACATATGCGCACCATACCTTTAACTATTAAGGCCTGCTCTGCTGCTACAATAACCTCCAAAATTGTGAGGAGGTGAAAGCAAAATTAATAGTTTGGGTAGAGCTATTTCTAACATGGGCCCCCCAAAATATGGTTATCCGGACTAATAAAGAACAACTACTCTTGCTAGGCAATGCCCTTGTTAGATAACACCTATCCATGCTGCTCATCTGTCCACAAAAGTGAACTGTGTAAAAAGGTGTTTACGTCAACAGCATTTGAAGCAGACATTCAAAATAGTTGGTTGACGGCGCAAAATCTTGCTGATTTAACTATTTCGTCCGACTGAAGGGGCGTGAATTAAGATCGGTCTTGTCACTGCTTTGTGTCCTCTCAATTTCATCTGGGTAAGAAGCTTTTACCTAAGTAAGTGCACGTCATCTGTTATTGTTGATCTTTTGCCAGAACCAACTAACTATCCTTGGAAAAAACTTCCACCATGGCCATGATCTAACCAACTTCCTTTTTGAAATTTTTCGATAATTTTCAACAGTGCTACCAAAATAGTTCACATTACTCAGCGTAACTGGTGTAAGACATAAGCCCCCGACCCATAGAATCCGTTGCTACGTCCGTTTTGTTTTGCCTGACAGCAAGGTAGAATACACGAATACTTGTGGATGGTGACTTATAAGCAACGCATTGACGGTGGCGAAGGCCAATAAAGCCCAACTTTCTACTTTTTTTTGACAGCCAGGCGCAAAAACGTATGATTGGTTGAACAGTTGGAAGAACAAATGCATTCGTCATTGCATTGCATTGTCAGCGCTTCCATTTAAGCAGATTTATCGTAGCTAAATGTGCGTTTTCTATTATTTGAAGTGCCTTCGTATAAATAAAGTGAAAATTAATACGTTCAACCCCTGCAGTCCCTAGGTTTCACCACTGCAAACAATTGCCAAATAGCTGAATGCCAGAAATGCTTAAATGAAAAACTTATTCTTAGCTCGGAACTGAAGAGGTTAAGGTGCCTTTTCTTCAATTATCCCAAGTTTCCACTTCAGCGCAATCGGAAAAAACTCGAACAGTGCAGAATGTTACGTAATTTTTTTTTAGATTTATCAAATCTTGACACTATCAAATTTGTTCAAATAAAAAGCCTACTCGAACTACTTTCTTTGTCATTCCTCCCCGACGACGAAACAGCCACCGAAAAACAAACACACACACAAGAAAAGCGTTGATCAGCAAACTGGTATTTCACTTCCTCATCAGTTAGTCATTGCATGCCCTCTGTCCACAGCAGTTCGCTACGAGTATTACAAAATCAATCAGTGCAATTTAAACGCAATCCACCACCAGCTATAGCAACAGTTTCAGAGTTGATAATTTGACATGATCAATTGTTTCGATTGCAACTAACTTGCGGCCATGCATCGAATCGAAGCCAAGCCAAGCCAAGCAACCAACCATGCTCAAGTCTCCAGCTATGAAGAAAATGATTGTTTCCATTTAAGGACGGCACAACTAAAACCAAAGTGTTTACCATAACCGAACTAGATCTTAATGATCGTCTAGCGTCATCTCTCTGCATCCATGCAAAACACATCTCTTATTATTTATAGCTAAGCGCGCACAGAAATCAAGATCATCATGGTACGCTTCAAAAGAAAGATGTGTTTTTTTTTTGTTCACGCTACCTTACAGTCCTTCGCAGTGTTCCCCCAAAGCCCAGCACTTCAAAGGTGATCTATATTTAGGTGGAAGTGTATCAAAATTGGAATTCCATTCTACCCATAGTCCATAGTCCATAGTCAGGAAGCCAGCAGGAAGCAACGACCACAAGAGGAGGGATAAAGTAAAATCATAAAAAGTAAAAATAAAAAACGCTAACAGGCATTTGTGCGTCCTTTTGAGGATCTTCTTCGTTTTCCTTTTTGTGTTTATGAAATTATAATGTTTTGCACAAAAATTTGCATGAGAGTGCATCAGTGAATGGTCATCCAGATCCACCTCTTTGCCTTATGCGCAACGTCGTCATCGTCATCGTCGTCGTCTTCTTTTTCGTTTTACTCTTCGACTGGCTTTTGTTGTGGTTGCTTCCCTTTTGAACGAACACTTTTCCACTGATCGCGTGCGCGCAAGGTGGATAGTGGTTTTCGTTTTGGTGCGATTGAGAGAAGGTATCGATGGTTTAGCTGCTCCCCGCTCAAATTATGTATATAGTATCGATGAATTGGTAAAACTATTTGTAGTTGTTGTTGGTTCTGCCATAGTTGGTTATGGTAAAAGCCGAATTCAGCCCCTGGGACATTGTCGGGAATTTGAACAACAAAACTGAGTATGGCAAGCGAAAGGTGGATACAATTTTGCACCGTTGTTGTTATTGCATTTATTGTTTGTGTATTCTATGGTACGCTAGGGTCTTCTGTTCGGCTGGCGGTTCTTCTTGTTGCTTTTGTGTTTGGCTAGAGAGTTCAATGGCGTAACGTTTGCTGTGAAACCTTTAGTCACCCAGGGAAAATTATGGTTCTCAAAAGATCCCGATTTGAACAATACGGCAATTTTTCCCCCCCGGATGTATATAGTGAAGTGGGTACGCCGCCGCAGTTTGAGAGGGCTGGAAAGGGATCACTGGTGGAGAAAATTGTGGTGTAGATATATAGAGATTATGTCGGTTAGTTCAATGGCCACTTGAGTAGCCAATATTTATTTTTTTTCGATGGCGATGGCGTTGGCGAATGATGAGATTAGGTAATGAAATATTCAAAAATACTCGAAAAGGCTTTTTTTGGGTCATGTATGCTTGAAGCTCTGCCGTTATTCGGTTGAGTCCCAGAGCTGCAATAGGTTAGATAAGGTTAAACAGTGTTCTGAATGCAACGCTAGGAATCCGTTGTTATTTCGGTTCGGCAAAGCACTTGAAGGACACAGTGCATGCTGAGTCAGTTCTGCAGGAGAGTATTTTTCGCAAAAGATATTATTCGACGGACATTTGCTCCTGTGTGCGAGAAGAGCGAATGGATGTAGTCCAAAAGAGCAAGGCACCTCGACTATATTGACTCGGCCACATCGAGCGAATGGACAATAGAGTTCCAGCCAAGAAAATCTTCTAATCGCAGCCCACAGGTTCCTTAACACGATTTTAACTTAGATCATGTAAGATTTTAAAATTCGAACAGACTTAAAATTTAAACGGCTACACCTAAAATTACATCTTAGTCCAACATAATGAAAACCGATCCTCCCTTTTAAACACCAAGTCATTGCTAATACCAGAGCGTTTGGTCTGAAAAATTGTAAGAAAAATATATATAAATATTAGGCGTAAAGGACCCAAAGCCTAGCTTCTCCAACCAATGTGTTTGCGAAGATATATTTTTTGACACGAGTGTAATGCCGATTCCGAACAGCAATTAGGTTTTGAGAAGCTTCCCATGACAATTCTTACTCTTGGATGTTTCTCAGACTTTGGCAAGAAATGTGGCAGCGAACGAACAACACTAAGCCACTATTGCCAGAAACATAACAAAGACTATTTTTTGGGTTTGGACCTCAAATGACAATGAAATAGTTTGGCAATAATATTTTCTCCTAATTTCGAACTAAAATCTCAGCAGATGCGACAATGCTGACAAGGTTTTGCTTTCGAAGAACTACCACGGCCATCACTTTCAATTTGGAATTCCCTTGAAGACAAAAGAGTGGACTACCGAACTCGACATTTCAAATAAATCATCATAAGCCCTTAATATGCGTTTAGTTCGGTTTGTTATTAATTGCCAAATCACTGCTACAAGTTAAGTTCTTTCGAATTACATGCCCACACAAGCAATCCAGTAGCAATGTTGCCGTTGATTAATGTGATCCGATAAAATATTTAAAAACGATCACATTAGTGAACGCACCACAACTAGCTACTCTGCCATCGAATGCATTTAACTATTATTGCCACTAATTAGTTGTAGCAACATTTTTGCCGAGATTAACATGATTTAAGCATTTACATCGGTGCCACTTGGCCATGTAGCCGCTCATATGGTGGGATAAATATCAAAGCCAGGCAAATTGTGGTGCGCGCGGCGGTGTCGTGAGCGTGAATGTCGCTGCCACTGACATTTTAGCCGAGATTATGGAAATAAATCATTTTCTTTGGACATAGTCGCGCCAATTGAATTTAATTCTCGCTCGCTCTCTCTCCACTCCGACATGGTCGTATGTGTGTAGCTGCTCCCCCAATGTAGGTGCAGGTAGGTACCTCCGAACTTAATTTGTAAGCCGTCTCTGCATATAATATGCCATAAAAAAAAAAGGAAACTATCACTTGAGTCAGTTGTTTTTAGCTAATGAATTGATTGTCAAGTAGCAGATATCAGAAAAGTGATACGACTCTAGGGGAGTGTCGCCAAGAACACATGTAAACATGTCCTGCTATAACTCCAATTCGAGAGACATTTCACCTGTCAATTGTGGTGCCATGCCAAAGTCCGACGCCACACAGATAACACGATGAAAATCTATTATTAAAGCAATTATAATCTTGTTCGAACCATAAATGGTATCCAAGAATGCTGTCAGTCGCGACATTTGACACCTCAGTCGACGCCAGCACAGTGGAGTAGTGGTGGTGGATAATTTGCATAGCACTCGATCCAATGTCTCCAATGTAGGTCAGGATCAAGAGCCACACGACCACACACAGATAACCAACTGATGTTTAATTTGTTGTTGTTTTTTTATTTAAAATTTAAAATTATGCAATTTTCTTAGCATTTTACAGTTACTAATTAATTACGCGCTAAATTTGAATTACGATGCTTGCACCTACACTGTTGCAGTCTGCCCGCGTACATTGGTTCCGTTTGCAGCGAACGACTGCAACGGTGCGGCGACGAAGACTGCTGTAAATAAGATTTATTGGTATTTTCTTTGCTGGTCGTTCGGATCTAGTACAGACTATGTCTGTTGTATACTAGCCATTTTCCAATGTTGACACAAAAATTATCACATTTTAGCAAAGTTGAAACAGCAACAAGAACATGAGAACACAAAAAACACCTTTTAACGCCATTTTAATGTTTGCATGTTAATTTGTTAAGGCTAGCGTTGAGTCGACGGCCGGGCCGACAACTGAAGTGGGTTCAGCAATTTAGAGCCAAAGTGGTAGGAGTCGGAGTCTCTTACTATGGCCACATTACTCTGGGGACGACGACTAATATACTTCGCTTACTATCGCAACGAAACGACACAACAGACTCGCCGAACGCAATAAATCGTGAGATTTACCTGCATTTGCAGTCGACCAGCCATCATCAGTAATGTTGCTGCTGCTGCTGTTGGTATCTTTTCTTAGCAGCATTAAGTGCACAGCAGTCAAGGTTGGTATGGACGTTTCTTGCGTTTGCCTCAATCTCTCCTTTGGACCATCGACTACATGGAATAAGATCGACGGGATCTATTTTACTATGAAGAAGCAGATGTGAAAATTGAGGTGGTTGAGAAAGATTTAACAAACGCTTGGTGTTAGCTTTGCTTTTGAGGGTTCAAATAACTAGTCTAGGGATGTACCTAAATTGTTGTTGCAAAAGTGATTTTGCTTTGCAGTTTTCCATTGTCATATGTTGGTTCTGCTTGACCTACGAGTTGCAAAATCATTTAATATTGTGTTTTTGTTTATCCCTGCTCTTTGTCAAATATTACAATTGTCTTTTTCTCTGTAATTTTCAAGGTATCAAAGCCTTTCAAGTTATCTATCTTAGACAGCAAAAAAATTAAAAATGGCGAATTTAATGTCGGAGTAGATCTCAGACCAGAACCGTGTTCGGCATCTTTACTGAAGAAATTTTCTTCTTTAGAAGCATACCGGAAAATTGGGACTCCCGGAGACGGACTCGTGAAGATAGTGTGACCATATGTGCTTCGCACCAATTTGTCGGTGCGGTATCTCCATTCGTTATTTTAGACTGTTGATTTACTGATTTACTTATTTAATTACATGTGTACCATTTAGCGCTGCTAAACCCTATTACCTCGTCTAAACTAGTACTAGGACTCAAGCTTTCTCTGAATTTGGTCGAAAGACTGAACACAGTGAATCTTGTCTGGGTACCAGGTCACACTGGCATCCAGAGAAACGAGATCTCGGATAAGCGTGCTAGGCAAGGTTCAGAAGAAGTTTTCTCATTACCCAAACCCGTGTTGGGTCTGCCTACATCTTTAGTCATGTCTTCCATTGATTCCTGGGTTTTTCTTGATTGCGGTGGATGAAGACAGACCAAACTATTGCGCACGGACATTTGAAAAAAGTCTGCTTCTTTTCTTCTATCTCTTAGGAAATTCGACTGCAGGCTGCTTGTAGGCCACCCAGCTTTTGCTGAACACTTAAATATGTTGGGCTTAAGCGAGACCAAATCTATCCTGCTTGCGGTGAGTCACTGAAGTTCCTTCTCATCTTTCTTCGAAAGACGGGGAACCTAAAAAATTAATATTCTAGTTTTAGTGACAGAGCCCTACAACTTGTTTATAGCTTCCTCTCGGGGAGATTGCAACGAGTTTTTGCAGATGAAAAACTTTCTGATCTTAAACCTGTGAATCAAAGTATACCTTAAGGATCGATTTTAGGGCCGATTTTGTTTTGTCTATTTATTAATGACTTGCCGTCTGTATGTAAACATGCAGCTCTGCATCTCTATGCTGATGACGTTCAGCTTCATTTGGCTCTACCAATTAATGCCGTTACTAAACTTGCTTCTTTGATCAATGAGGATCTTAAACTGATCTACTGTTGGTCTCAGGTTAATGGCCTCTCACTGAACCCAGCTAAGTCGCAGTTTATTGCGATCTCTAATAAATCCTTTGACGTCAACATGTTACCGCATTTATTTCTATCTAACAGTAAACTTAAATCCGCGGAGAATGTCACTAGTCTGGGTTACGTGATCAATCGTAATTTATCCGGGTATAATCATACTAACGTGGTGATTGGTCGATTGTACGGGTGTCTTTGTAAACTTTGGCTTCAGCCCCACTGAGACGCGGCGGAGGCTAATACTAACTTTTGTGCTGCCAATTATAACGTACGCTGAAGTAGTCTATTGCTCCCTTGACTCCTTATCTCAGCGGAAGTTACAGCGGAAGTGTAGTGCGTTATTTATATGGCATTCGTAGATACGATCATGTCTCTCAATATTCCAGAAGCCTCCTTGGTTGCTCGCTCGCTACATAAAATTATAACAGTTCAATGTCCACCTATTTAACAAACTTAATTTTTCTCGCTCTGAAAGGACCTTTAACATTAACTTACCTAACTATCGCTATTTGAATTCGCCTCGTTTGGTTTTTGTTCATGCTGTCAAGTTAGGAAACTCTCTTCCTTTGAGAATCAACACCATCCGTAGCAGTACAAGATTTAAAAGTGCAGTCCTTCTCAATTTCTCCTCGATTTTAGCACCGCATTAATTCCCTGTCTATTTATCCTTTATGGTTCTTTTATTGCCTATCATTTATCCTCCTTTTCAAATTTATTGTTTTATTAGTTTTAAGGTCAATTTTGAAATTTTTCTACTAATTGTAAAGTACTAAGTACTACAAAAAATAAAAAACTGTACAAACCTATAGTTAACATAAAATTGTAGTATATCACATTTAATACGTCTCTTGCTAGTGGGGAGATCCTTGATGGATGGACATTTTCTGTCATAACTCCTATTTATAAAACAGGATGATTCCTAAGATTTTTGAGTCTATTGTAAAATCGGAATTGTATAGTGCTTTCAGGCATAATATATCTGACTATCAGCATGGATCTTAATCGTTTTACAAAATTCTGCCTAAAAACGCATGAAAAATAAATGTCAAAACGATTTTATTTTTATGGATTTTTCTAAAGCCTTTGATACGGTCCGTCATTGTGTTATTTTTTGTCACTAGGATTTCATTCTACTCTTCTAACTCATCTTTTTCAATTTTGTAAGAATTGGGTGCGAAAAATCTTTTCCAACTTCTAATTTGTTTGGGGTACCAAAAGGCAGTCTCCTTGGACCTTTGTTGTTCATGTTATCATTTCCTCGGATTGTCTAATTTGTGCGGACGTCGTAGATATTAAAAAGCAATCAAGTCCATGTCTGATTGTATTGGCAATAAATTAAACTTATGATGCTGTTCAAATTTCTTGCACTTGAAGAAAAATTAATGCGCCTCATGTGAGTGTGACTGTAACAAATCTACTTAAACACAAACCAAAGCCAATCTTTACTGCTTCGTCTGATCAGTCCCATCTGCGCATTTTCGTAGAAAATCAGTTTCGCTGTTGATGAAAATCTGGCAACAGAAAAACTGTTTTCATTGTCTGGGTATCTGCACCCACCACCCCATAGCAGAACCGCGATCAAGAACAATCGTTACTGATATTTTTCGTTGTGGTGATATTTTTTCTGTTAAGCGACCCGTAGACGCTCAATATTATTGCGAAAACTTATTGTGTAAAAGCAAACCCTGTTTGATATTTATAATAACGAAATATTAGTTAAATAATTACTTACTTACTTACTTAGGTGGCGCTACAGTCCGGGGTGGACCTGGGCCTCAACCAATACGCCTCTCCAGTTAGCACGATCTTTGGCTAACTGCCTCCAGTTGCGCACTCCAAGTTGGTTGAGGTCCCCTTCCACTTGCGCGCGCCACCTTAGGCGAGGTCTTCCTCTACTGCGTTGTCCCTCCGGGTTGGATTCGAAGACTATTCGGGCCGGAGCGTTGGTGTCCATTCGCTCTACATGTCCCAGCCATCTTAGACGACTAATCCGTATTTTTCTGACCAGGTCGATGTCGCTGTACAGCTCGTAGAGTTCGCCGTTAAATCTCCTCCTCCAAAGCCCGTCAACGCAAACGGGACCGAAAATCACTCGAAGAATTTTGCGTTCGAAACGACCAAGGAGATCTTCATCCGCCTTTAATAACGTCCATGCTTCTGCGCCATACAGCAGGACTGGGATGATGAGGGTCTTATATAGAGTCTCCTTGGTGTTTCTCGACAAGGCCTTACTAATCAATTGCCTCCTTAGGCCAAAGTAACAGCGGTTGGCAAGTGTAATTCTTCGCTTGATTTCTGACGATATATCATTGTCAGAGTTAATAGCGGAGCCGAGGTAGATAAAGTCCCGAACTACCTCGAAGTTATAGCTGTCTATCGTGACGTTCTGTCCGATTCGTCGATGTTGTGCGTCCCTTCTTGTTGACAGCATATATTTTGTTTTGCCCTCATTCACTTCTAAACCCATTTTTGCCGCCTCTGTACTGATACTTGCAAACGCACCACTGACAGCTCGCTGTGTTCTGCCAATGATGTCGATGTCGTCGGCGTAAGCAAGTAGTTGCACAGACTTTTGGAAAATTGTGCCCCTGGTGTTGGCTTGCGAGTTTCGCACAATTCTCTCAAGTATGATGTTGAAGAAGTTACATGACAGCTTATCGCCTTGTCTAAATCCTTTTTTGACATCAAAGGTCTCGGTGAGATTGTTTCCGACCTTAATGGAGCAGCGAGAGTTCTCCATCGTCATCCTGCACAATCTGACGGTTTCAGGCGTTCACACAGCACGGCAGACAGGATCTTGTATGCGATGTTGAGGAGACTTAAACCTCTATAGTTGGCGCAGTTAAGAGGGTCTCCTTTCTTGTGGAAATAATTGAACTTTAATATTGCCTGTAGCTCAGCTTCTAGGTGAAGCAGAATACTAAATGATAGGTAGGAGTAGTTCTGGTTCGTAGGGATTAAGAATTATTTGACTTGTAACAAGTGGAAGGCATTGAAGTCAAACGTTTTCTTATGAAGAACACAATTTGGTTCTCATTTCCTCGTCGCTCAGCGTTGAACGGAAAATTTAAAACAAAAAATGCAAAGTGACGCTTAGACCCCATATTGATAAAGAGAAGTCGATGGCCTTAAAAACTTAATTCCACATCAGTCCTCCCAAACGCATTTGACTAGCTCAACGACTCCTCATATTTTAACAAGGAAGCCATGCGCATAACCTCTAGTCAACTTCAGAATGACAATACTCAAAATTCATAAAGCGAAAGAGAAAGGCTATTGCTGCACGGCATATCTGAAGTGATCTAATAAAGTCATTGTCGAGTATGATTACCCAGCAACATAAATGCGACATGAAACCACCACGGCATAGACACAACATCACCTGTGGCGAATGTGCATACTAAAAACAAACACCGTAATGTCATTGGAAACACCTGTCAATCTCGTTGATCATAAGAAAATCGTGACCCTTCACTTTATTGGTAATGCATATGCGCAATATCGAAGCGATTGGTTTGACGGTTGTTGACTTGCATCGAAGCATTCCTTGTAAGTCGATGTAATCGACTTCCTGTGGAATCTTCGCAGCCACACCCTACTTATTTCACAATCCTTCAAAGGAAAGTCACATTGATGTGATATTTGTCTTTCTCCGAAATTCAATTTGAGGTGTTGCTGCTGGCATTTTACCTGTATTCAAATTCAAATTCAAATTCAAATGACGAATAACCCAAGATTTATATTTACTCATTTTCCGTACAAAAAGATTGATCAGCAGGGCTGTGTCACACCTTTGAGCTGGCTGGTTCATCTGCCTGCGGTGAAACAGATATTGAACGAGACTTTCTTGTCCACCTACGCTGTAAGCAAGCGACGCGCGCGCGCACGTCTCACTTGGAAAGATGATGATGATGTGATTTTGCTACTTTTCTGGCGCGACATGAGGCTGAAGCTGAAGCTGTGACTGAAGTATTAAGAGATTTTTGTTCATCTGTCCTCTCCAGATGACTGCCTATTGTTGTTTAAGAGGGAACCGTTCCCGAAAATAAAGATCATAACTGGCGACGATGATGAGGGTTATCTAAGAGGTGCGGCTCTAGGCAGCTACCACATGCAATTGACCCACATTTGCATTTAATCGGTTGATCCGTACATCTCGTTGTGGGTACATTCGTTCGTTCGTTGGTTACGTACCCACGTCATTATGGCTGGAGACACATTGGATTTTCAATTATCGATGTGATTGTCTGGTGGGATTAGATTATGATGCTAAATGCATTTCGATGACGCATTCGTTTTTTAATTCGATGACTATAATCCGAAGTGAAGTTTGGTCTCTTTGTTTGGGCGTCAAGGAATTACTTTTTGGTGTTGTTTTATTTCTTTTTTGTCAGTCTTTGATGGCTTTGATGAATGTCTCATAACGTACTGTGGATTATTTCTATAATTTTTTTTGAAGCAATAAACCTTTTCGCCTGATTCAAGGGCTAAAACTCTTGCATTTGGAATTGAATTGATTTCTTCTTCTTCTTCTTGTCTCTGGCAATTCGCTGAGTTTCTTTTATTTCGGCACTGCACTCTCTGCAGCCATCTTAATTGATCGTTTAAACGAAGTGCAATTAATTTCCCTCCGAAGACACCAAATCAGATTCAGTCTTCCAAATTGCGCGCATTAACTTTTGAGTGCCGACTCCTAATCGATCAGAATCACGACACGACGACTGAACATGAGAGGCGCTTTCCCGTCCTTTGCTCACTCAGTCTGCCCATTTTGCTCTCCCTCTCTCTCTCTCTGTCTGTCTCTCTTTCGCTACATTTGGATTCGTTTTAGTTTGCTTAATATTTTGTATTCCTGGAGTGCGCTGCGCGATTTTGGTCACAGGTTTGCATGTACCTCAGATTGAACCGAAAAAAATTCCAGCATCAGCCAGCACAGTGGACCATATCCGACTCTTCCGTGCACTATAAAGTCGCATTTGCATCTTTTTCTCTCTCTTTTCGCAGCACCCAAAGGCAGGGGAACGGCTTCTCTTCTCCACCTCGTCCTTGCGATGGCTAAAGTTTAATTACCAATTCGAAAAGTTGTCAGATTTGTATCGAATCACCATGAGATGGTTTCAGTCGAGATCTGCGAGCACACAACTCTGACGAGGGGCGATCGGCTGGAAGGTAGGTTGGTAATGTCACGACATTATACCCATCGAGTACGAATCGGGATCGTACGTTTAGTTGATGCGGGAATGCAGGGACCGTGCGGCGGCAGCATTGCACTGCGGAGCTGGTGAATTTCACTCTAACGATGCTAAGAGACTGCCTGCCGTACCGCTGATGCTATTTCCTGCTGTTGCTGCTGCTGCTGCTGCTGCTATGACTTTAAGGTGACTGCATCTCTGCACTGGCTCTGCAAATGAGCGGCAATAACATCGGTGACGTTGTTCGCTGTTGTAGATCGGCAATCAATGATGGTCGTCGCATTGACACAGGCTCAGGCACCAGCCGAACTACGTCTTGAGCCACAGAGAGGCACATAACACATATACCTACTTTGTAATTACAAATTGATTTCAGTGTCGAACATGGGACTGTCAAATTAGATGAATGTCTAGTTTGATTTGCAAATGACTTAATTGATGTGGATGGCTGGGAAAGCGACGACGATCGTATCGCTGCGATCTATTTGGGGTAACATTTGACTGGGGATAGAGGATTCAACTTTCAGATGGAGATATTACGATTGATTGGTAATTAGCTGAATCGCAGCTGGATTAAGGAGATAGCGGATAGTTTTTCCGGGTGTCATAATTCTCTCCTCATATCTAAGTATATTTCGTTCGTAAGTGTCAATTGCCGGTAGCTTGACAGCTAGGATTGTGTTTAACAGGTGTAAGCCTTTGATAGAGGTGTGTGGGTAAACCAGAATTGGCTTTGAGCAGATTTTAATAGTAGTTCTTCGGACGTCAAAGGCAACCAGATAAGTCCTTCATAAATGTACCATAAATATGTTAAATATTCATTTGGGTTACTTTTCATTGTGAACAATATTGCCCAAAACCAAAAAGTTTCATTCAAAGTTTTTATTTTATATTTGGTCGTACAAGAAACTGGTCCATAGATACTTCCTTTTACCTCATTAATTTTTCCGAATACTTCAGTGTTATGGAGCTTAGATGTACAGCACTAACTACGACAGCACAAAAAGCCTTGAGCCTGATTCGAGCAAAGACTGGACATTTACAGAGAAATTTCTCTGCGATGCATTGACCTTCACCAAAGCGTCGCAGATAGTTGTATCGCCTTAGGCTATCACATGGAAATGCATGCATGTATGCAGCTCGCAGAATTATGCCATTGCATATTGTGCTTATAGGAGGCCCAGTCATCAATAGAGGCCCTCACTTTGAATGCCGGTAGACGCAACACAGATTCAGGTCCAAAGAAAACTTCTTCCGAACCTTGACGAGAAACTTCTTCGGGGATCTCATTTCTCATCCCGCCATCCCAGTAGGACACGGAAACCAAATAAGACTCGGAGTGTTTAGTCTCCGACCGAATTCAATGTTTAAAATTCCACAAAAGCACCAGCACCTGAACACTGAACACTGAAAGGCTTTGTCAGCATCCGTGAAAATACGATAACATCCCTCCATTGGCTCAGATTCTGGGCGGCGGAACCATTCTTGAACTTGAGAAAGTCGACTTTGAAATTTGTTCGCAGCCGTAGTTCCGGTATCATTCGGCAGATGGCATATAAATCAGATTGGGGTCTAAAGATTTGTAAAAATCTCGACGTTCATAATTACTCTGCAAAGTTCGAAAAATTATTTAAATTGTATCTTAATTGCCGGTGTGTTATTTTGATTACCCTTCTTCCCGATTCACACATAAAGTTTACCTCATTTTTAGAGAAGACATTCTACATTCATTCTCGTTCGACATCGGCATATCGGCATAAGTCTCTAAAATCAGTAGCGGCGGGTGGAACATAATTCAATTCTAACCAATTAAAATCTCAAAAATGAGCAAAGCCCTCCTATACTCGCGCCAAAAAATAATAAAGTGCACGACTGCGTCATACGAAACTTTCACGCATTTTTAAGAATGATAACATTCCCTCACCTACCAAATTTTCTTAAAATCACTTTTTAAGTTTTGAAAAATTTGTTTTTCTCAAAAACGGCAACTACAATTTTTGCGTAATTTCGCACATTGGACTTTTTTACATAAACAATTTATTAAAATCGTTGGAGCCGTTTTTGAAAAAAATGAATTTGATTTCAATTTCAGAAAATCGTTAAATGAAAAAAATTAAACAATCATTTTTTCGGAATTCCCATTAATAGTTTTTGAGATATTGGCGGTTTTATAAATTACCGTTAATCGAATTTTTCGCCAAAAACTGAGTATGCAGTATTTTTGGCCACATCCCAAGTATCCTTAGAGAAAAAAATGGCTAAAATCATTGGAACCATTTTCTAAAAAAAATTGTGATAAGTGATTTTCACAAACAAAATTGTATGCCAGACGGTACCTTCAAGCTATAAGGCAAAAAATCAAAAAACGCCACGAGATGTAAGCCCAAAAGCCTTATATACAAACTTTGAAGCAAATCCGTCGAACCGTTTCGTCATACGTCGCCGGACAGACAGACAGACCGACCGACGGACGGTATTAAGGGATCCACTGTTTTTAACTTCTCAATAGTCGTAGTATTATATTTCATACTCAGTTTAAGCTCGAAATTTCCAGACTAATGTATACTTGAAAGTTGAAGCCTCCAAAATAAAAAGGCGTTAAGAAAATGGTGAAAGGACATTTTATTTAATTTTACATGAAATTTATAAAAAAAAACCACAATTTTTATAAAAACACTCCCAAAAATCGGGCGTGGAAAAAAACCTTATATGACGGACTTATAATGGAGGGCAGAGCCTACATATCTTGTGAAGGTTTTAACACTCTATCTCTCTAACTTTAGCTTTAAAACGGTTTTTTCTAAATTGTGAGCGTGGCACCATTTCGGGATCCTAGTATATGCTCCAAATTTCAGCTTCCTGGCATAAATAAACGGACGGAAGGACGGACAGACATTGCTAAATAGTTACTTTTAGGGGTCTACGACAAATATTAAGGGGTGTTACAAACTATGTGTCAAAATTAATATACCCTTAGGAGAGGGTATAATAAGGTTTAATAGATATTTGTGACGGTCAATGTGAACTCAATTTTGTTTTCATTTATATTTTCTCATTGAACGACTTAAAAAACTGATTTTTTTTTCACCTGATGAAACATTTTTAGTCTTTGTTTTATCGGAATACAGAACAGTTTTCCACTGAGCGACAATCCAATGTTTATACTTCCAAACGTCTTTGTCGACTTGTTCGTGGCTATGTGTCCGAAGAGTCTTGCTTCACGTAACCTATGCTTGACCACGGATAAGGCAGAATTATACCTCATTTGGGCGCTTGACTGCATCAATAGATGGTCCATCTTCTCTTTTGGTGAAAACTGCTGTTCGAACTTCTGTTACTATTGTGGTAGTGGGAGTGGTCTATTGTGGCGCACAATCAACGAATCTTCTCGTGCAGATCTTGATCTTGCTTTAGCTTTGAGTGGAAATTTCTCAGCAGATCCGTTTTTTTTCCAAAATAATGTACTGATTTCAATAGAATTTACTTGGAAAGTTTTTCTTTTACCCATTGTCCAAAGATGTTAGAAAGACTCTTGCTTAAAAGTTATATTAATTGCTTGGATTATTGCATTATTAGTTTAGCTCATTTTAATAAATTTAGGTTAGTGTAAGAGAGTAACGTTACCACATGTTACTTCAATATCTTGTGCTATAAAGTTTGTAGTTGTGGTATCTACTAAAACCAAACACATTTTGTTGTCTTGTGGCTAAGTTCGTTGGACTACTAAGTGCGGGATCCCAGGTTTAAATTTGCCCGTGCCACCTAAAAAGTTTGTTTTCGCTGCCCCACCAGTTTCAAAAGCCTGACTAAGAACTGTAATAAAAAGCTTCTCAAAAATAATTTGACTTTCGGAATCGACATTAAACTGTTGGTCCCTTCCACGTCAGCAAAAATATTTTCACACACGCACAACGGTTGGAGTAACTGGGCATTAGGTTTTGTTTGGGCTATTTCAGCCTATTATATTTTGCTGCAATATTTTCTTTGCCTTTATATATGTTTTTGTACTGCCACGAGTTTCTTCAGCAAATTCGGAATAAAAATAATTACTAACAATTTTTTCAATATTGGTAACTTATAGTGCTCCAAAGGAAAATTCAAATTGCTCTTTTTTTATTAAAATTAGATAAAAATCCTGCCTTCAAGGGCATATCGCCAATTTTACTTCAAAAGTGTTTCTATGCATTTTCTGTGCCTCTATGTTTAGTCTTTAATTTTTCTGCGCAGAGTGGACAGTTTTATAACACCTATTTTTAAATCCGGTTCGATATTTTTAATTATAGTCGAGTTTGCAAAATTTCGACCATAGCAAAGCTGTTTGAAAAAGATATTTATGAGAATCTTACACCTCTCTTAAAAAGATACATCTCTTCGTTTCAACATGGCTGGCAGATCTACCACTACAAATCTCTTAATATTTTGTCACGAAATCTTGAATGCTCTTGGGAAAGGGTTACAGTGTGACGTTATGTATACGGACTCTGCTAAATCTTTTGACAGTATTAATCAAGTTCCATTAATTTCCAAACTTAATAGGTTTGGATTTCCTTACAACGTTCTTGAAATGATTCGCTCTTATCTTACGGATCTTAAATTCGATATGTTTGCATTAAGGACGTATTGTAATCACCAGTGTATGTTAGGGCTGGAGTCCCGCAGGGAAGTCATCTGGGTCCTTTGCTTTTTCTTCTTTTTATTAATAAAATTCCTGAGTTATTTATTAATGTTTGCGATGATTTGACGACCTATTCAGTCTGAGTATGAAAGGATTCTTTTACAGGAAGATCTTGGAAGACTTTATATGTGGTGTCAGAATAATGACCTTCGACTCAATGTATCTAAAATTCAAAGCCCGGTACCAATAACAAATTTGATGTAGAGCTTAAATTTGTCGTCCCTTACGCACTTATGCAAAAGAAAATTTGAAAGAATGGGACCACGAATTTAATCGTGATCAATAACTCCCCTTTATCCATTGATTTCTGTAAGCATATTGACTTCTTGGTTTCTAAGGGTAATTCAATGTTGTGTTTTATATTGCTGACATATGTCAGCTCTTTGCATTTGTCTGGTCTAATCTTGAATATTGTAGTATTAAATTGAAAAGATCCAAAAACGTTTTACTAGGGTTACCATTGGAAAATTACGCTTGAATATTCAAATGCCTTCGTATGAGATAAGATGTGAACCAATTTCCAGGTGCCTTAAATATAAATAAAGGTTTAGCAGTCTACTTGGGTCTGATCTTAGCAGGGACTCGTTTAAAAATAAACTTATTTGGCGTTAGGCCTTGGTGTTAGAACTTAAGTATTACAATTTTGTAATCAGGTGTTCTATCGAGATCAGTGATCTATCGTTTTATATTCAAGTTAAACAAAAAAACAAAAAGAATAACGTGATTTTTTTGATTCTCGTTTAACTAAAATGATCATGAAGAAATGTTCATAAAACGCTTAAAGAATTTTGCCCCAGTTCTTCAAATACAGACCTTATCACAGAAGCTTGGGAAAATTTGCGTAGCTTCTTAACAAAGTCATAAACCATTTACTATTGATTTTTCAAATATTGTAGGACCACAATTGTATTCCACCGTGAAAAATGCCATTCCCAGCAAATTAAAGCGTTCAATTGGGCGAACGTTTAGAATGTACCTACAACTTCCAAATTTGTCTAGAAGGCACCGGTGCTACGGTTCATTGAAGCAATTTATGGCAACCCTCTAGCAGCTACTATTTCGACAAGCATAAAATATTTGAAAGTACCTACATGTGTGACTGCATGTGTCACCATCACCGTATCGCGCCAAATCAAATTACATATGTCGAGCGTATAAAATTCCATCTGCAGCTGCTACCCATCGACCACATCGTCCAAGGCGGGACATGTCAAGCATCACTTGCGATTTTCCACTTCCATCACAATTCAAATTACATTTGCCCCACCGATGAGACTTCGCATCCCATCGACGCGTTTACGTTAGCAAAAGTGTGAAATAATCTCTCAAGGTGTGAACCGGATATGGGTGCACGCAAAAAAAAAAAAAAAAACAAAAAACCTCCCGTCTAACAAAGCCGAGCAGCAAAGGTCTCACATACAACAGAGAACTTGGAATGTTTTCAAAGGAATAACGATGATGACGTCTCTTGCGGTTGAGAGGGCTGCTGTGGCTGCTCCCCTCCGTCAGAGATACCCTTGCTGGTAACAAAACAACAGGCGCAAGACGCAGACCCCTCTGTTTGTGCAAAAGACGCCGGAGCCACATTCGTGCCAAATGAATTGTTTATAATTGTCCCACAGCGGCAACCGCCACCGTCATCCCTGCCTGCATCAGTTTTTATTTTCCCATTTACATTCCATTTTGCAAGAAAGAACCGATTGCGTTAATTCGTCTGGAAACAATCGAATTAGATACGCCTCCTCAGACTTAACACCACAAGTGATTAGATGCGAAGGAGGAGGACAACGATCGCAAACAGAAGGACTAAAATCAATTCAAAAACTTAACTTGTAGTACCATAAAGGGGTTTCTATGTAATCTGGCGCTTTACATGGTGTTTGGACCTTTATCTGTGACTAATGGACATCGTCGGGCAGGCTCTATTTTTCTGCTCTATGCACTGTGCCGGTCAATGGAAACCGAAGGACAACTTTGACATCTCAAAAATAAACAACACACTCTCCTCGTCACATGTGTCAAGCTACAAAAACACATTCTATTTGTCGCATATGACGGGATGTAGAGTTTATTGTCTTAGCAGGACACTAGGTGCGGGGGAGGTGATGATTATTTTACCGGTTAACCTTCACGAAGCAGTGACGAGCTATCGCTGCTGCGGTATCCCGCTGTGAGAATTTCTTATACTTGGTCCTTTTTTTTTGTTTTTGGCTGTACACCATTTCATTTTGTTTTGAGCTTCCTTTTGTCTTTGCTGCCTCGTCCTACAGCAGTGGTCCAATTTGTCCAGGTTTTTTTGTTTTTCTTGTTTTCTTTTGTTGACCATAGAAGTGTGAAGAGATTATTTAAACAAATTTTTTATTGTACTTCATCAGCGGCGTAATGGATGGCAGCTCCAGCAGAATATGAGAACTCTATTGCGGAATAGACGGGCGTTGTGAATGTAATGCAGACAGTCGGCCGGCGGAAAAGACGTTAGCGGCGGCGTCTATTGAATGGAATCGCTGATTTGACGCATTTTTCACACGAGTATGTACGATCTTTGTTTTAAAAAAATGTTTAGTACAAAAAGTAGATCCGAGTAGGTCCGAGGACTAAACGGACAGGGAATCGAAAAATCTAGAACCTTGCTAAAGCAGCTCGTGTTGACGAATGTTAATATTAAATCGAGATTTTATAGAGGTAAACTAATTATTTGAAGACGCGAAATGGTGACTGATTTTTAGATCTAAGATTTAGGTTTACTCTTTAAGGTTTACATTTTAAGGCCGCATATGACAGCATTTATAGAGACGAGCTATACAGAGCCATGTTTAGTTTTGTCATACCTGCCAAACTCGTCAGATTGTGCAGGATGACGATGGAGAACTCTCGCTGCTCCATTAAGGTCGGAAACAATCTCACCGAGACCTTTGATGTCAAAAAAGGATTTAGACAAGGCGATGCGCTGTCATGTAACTTCTTCAACATCATACTTGAGAGAATTGTGCGAAACTCGCAAGCCAACACTAGGGGCACAATTTTCCAAAAGTCTGTGCAACTACTTGCTTACGCCGCCGACATCGACATCATTGGCAGAACACAGCGAGCTGTCACTGGTGCGTTTGCAAGTATCAGTACAGAGGCGGCGAAAATGGGTTTAGAAGTGAATGAGGGCAAAACAAAATATATGCTGTCAACAAGAAGGGATGCACAACATCGACGAATCGGACAGAACGTCACGATAGACAGCTATCACTTCGAGGTAGTTCGGGACTTTATCTACCTCGGCTCCGCTATTAACTATGACAATGATATATCGTCAGAAATCAAGCGAAGAATTACACTTGCCAACCGCTGTTACTTTGATTAGTAAGGCCTTGTCGAGAAACACCAAGGAGACTCTATATAAGACCCTCATCATCCCAGTCCTGCTGTATGGCGCAGAAGCATGGACGTAATTAAAGGCGGATGAAGATCTCCTTGGTCGTTTCGAACGCAAAATTCTTCGAGTGATTTTCGGTTCCGTTTGCGTTGACGGGCTTTGGAGGAGGAGATTTAACGGCGAACTCTACGAGCTGTACAGCGACATCGACCTGGTCAGAAAAATACGGATTAGTCGTCTAAGATGGCTGGGACATGTAGAGCGAATGGACACCAACGCTCCGGCCCGAAGAGTCTTCGAATCCAACCCGGAGGGACAACGCAGTAGAGGAAGACCTCGCCTAAGGTGGCGCGCGCAAGTGGAAGGGGACCTCAACCAACTTGGAGTGCGCAACTGGAGGCAGTTAGCCAAAGATCGTGCTAACTGGAGAGGCGTATTGGTTGAGGCCCAGGTCCACCCCGGACTGTAGCGCCACCTAAGTAAGTAAGTAAGTAAGAATACCAGAAAGACCGAACTCCCGTTTGAATGACCAAGCAATAACTAGACGCATCGTGCGAGCTAACGTAGAGAATGCAAGTTTTCTGTGGCTGAGGGAGAGACTTTCACTGTGTTCACCTCTTTCTCTATACTCTTGAGTTGTAGCAAATTCAGATACACAAGCATATTGCACAACCCCTCCGATGCATTTCATAAACCAAAACACAAATACCTATTCCAGAGATACGCAATTCAAACGAGAAATAAAAAAAATCGAATTAAATGCTGTGTGTTGCGAAATATGGTGGCAAAAATCCCTTTTCGGACACACACCCAAACACCAGGTAATCCTCTCGTTTTCATTTAAGAGACCGGTTTACACCGGATCCGATCTCAGTAAACAAACCAAAAACCTCGAGAAGAGGACTTGTGCACAATGCGAATTCAATGGCACAGGAGAGAGAACAAGCAAACTACAAGGCTTGTCATGTCGATGTTACCACTGAAAAAAAGTAACCAACACTGACCACTTCTTTAGAGGACCATTTTAGGTTTGGTTTTTGATTTTTTTCTTTTTTTCATCTTTTTCTGGTTTTTTGTTTAGTCAAGGAAATGGAAACCGAAAGGACACAATAGGAGGGACTCCTGACACTGAATGGTTGATTTGGTTTTTGCGTTAAAAGTTTTCACGCGATCCCCAGTCCTTTTCAGGATTCATCGGATCACATTTCAAAGAGAATAATCTGTTGTTGTGTTTTTTGTTTTTTTTTTTTTATTATTTTTGGAGGAATGGTGTTTGCTGCATTTCGGGGACAAGACTGTCCTAGAATTTAATTTGGAATGCAGAGCTTTTCCCATTTCACTTACCATCACTATTTCTATGGTGTCCTCAATTTTGATGTTTTCACTGCTTGATCGAGTGTAGCCAATCCATCCATCCGTTACTTGATGGTGGCTGTTCTCTGGCTGTGCTTCTGGTAGTAAGCTGATATGTTTGGCCGTGTCGTCCCTTTCCTACCATTCCATCCTTCCCAGGGGTGTGCATAGCACCAGACATACATAGGTACGTACATCGTTTCTGTTCCTTTACTTTGAATGACCAGACTCCATACTCCGTCGAATAGCGTTCTCATCAGACAGACACCATCTCGGTCTAGAGTTCGGTTTCGTAATTCCACGAAAAGGTGTTGAACAGTGATGTACCGACAGCAAGCAGCGCATAAGTATCGGTTTCATCTGATACCCACAGATACATACAAACACATTCTTTGACTCGTTTATTGTGTGCGGAGGGTGTTGGCCACATAGTATACTCGTACGTCGTACAGGTGAGTGTTTCCCCCCAAAATCGATAAAATCCGTTCACCGTTGCATTACATCGTGATTATTCTTGAGAAATCCTTAAATGTATTCCAATTCGACATTCCAATGTAATTTATGTCAAATCACTTTCAAATCAGCTTAATCGACTTTTATTACATTGTCCCAGGGGACGAGCGATACTAGACGACTACAACAACTACGTCTGATGCGAGTCCGCAAACCAAGCCAAACCAAAACGGAGCGCACATAAATATAAAACCGTTCCCCGTGTCTACATGGACTTATTTGACAAGTGTCTTGTTGCTTATTAAATAATAAAACGTTTATGGTACTCGCTGGTGGAGACAAAAAACTGAGCGGGACAAACCACGCAGTTTGAATGTAAGATCAAAAAAAAAAATGGGCAAATTCCAAGCAACTGTTCACTTTGTAGCCAATAACCACGGCAGGCGATGCCAGGCCGTGAAGAGAAAGAAAAGAAACGCCTGGCGGACAGTTCAAACACTCTTGGCGGGCTGAAGCTGAGTAAACATCGGTCTCTGCCACAATTAGCCATAAAGCGTGTTGGCAGATTTGTTCGGCTAACACTTGTTGATGGTAATTTTTGGTGTGCTCTGTGGCAGCCCGCTTGTTCTCCGCCAGGCTGAGTGCGGTAAAGTTGTTGCCACTAAGATCGGTCATTAGGTGGTAACTTGCTGAAACAGATGTCGGGGCTTATGCTGCACGACAACGCGTTTGCATTTGATGGCTTTATTTGCGTGAAATGAGGGATTATGATCGAATTTATTGGCTCATGGAAAACTAATTAAAGGCTTTAGACGGTGCACTTAATTTTGTTCGCAGATCATTTGTCAATATTTTGTGTCATTAGCGCAAGTATGTTTGAGTTTGTTGGTTACATGAGGCCTTGAGGGTACATGTTTTTTTTTTTTAGCTGAGTGAATGAAATGAATGACTTTTTTGATAGATATTTGTTTAACGAAAAGTTGTCACGCTGAAAACTGATTTTGAATATTATGTTAGAGATTGTTATGGAAAGGTGATGTTTGAAGCTAGCCCATTACCAAAAGTAAGGAGTATTCAAAGTAAGAGGTAGATTTACATATATAACCCAAAACAGTAGTTATGTTTTCAACCTTTTTTCTTTATAATAAATTTTACGCGAAACTTTTAAGCATCCTGACCGTACAACCCCTCCAGTGCGTTGTGTCGAGGTTAACTTTGCAGTACGTGAATTCGAAACTGTCATACAGTCGCATGGTATCTTTACAGTGGCGAGCAAAACAGTCGGGAATAATTTGCATTTCAATGGTTGTGTTAAATCTAATAGCAATTTGGTAAATATTTTTAGTTGATTTATTCAAAAAATACTCATGTAGATAGATATTCTTAATGCTCGAGAAAAAACTGTTTGGGATCTACCATCACCCCAACTTGAGTTATATTAAGTTTAAGTGAATATTTGCGATTTTGAGGTATAACTGCTCTAAATGCTATAACTTCAGAACCGCTAAATATGTTTTGTCGACCAAATTTGTTTATGCGGAAAATGTTAATATTTCAGCCTATTCAAGTTTAGGCTTCAAGGCTTTAAGCTACTAAAACCAAATTACGCTTTGCTGTTTCTTTTTATACCCTATCCTTACTACTTACTTACTTCACGGCCTCCCGACCTGTGACAGACAGAGCAGCCTTTCATCCCCTACGGTCCCGGGTACGCTGCTTCCAGTTACTCATACCAAGCGCTCTGGCATCCGCGATGGCATGGTCCTTAAACAGGAGGTTCGGTCTTCCTAGTCGCCTCGAACCTGGGGGATGGGATTCGACGATCATCTTGGCCGCAGCATTGTTGTCCATTCGCTCGATGTGGCCGAGCCAGAGTATTCGACGTTGTTTGGCTTTTCGAACTACATCCACATCTTGGTACAGCTCATAGAGTTCGCGGCTATATATATTCTCCTCCATTCGCCCTCCTCGCACACAGGACTAAAGCACAGTATCCGTTCTCCCTTCTTGCTTATCATCCAGCACTCGGCGCCGTATTGCAGAACTGGCAGAATAAGGGTTCTGTAGAGCATGCACTTTGTCCTTTGTTTTGCCAAACCGAAGTTGCAGCGGTTTCCTAGGGTAATCTTCGCCGGATCTCCACCAAGATTGCATATGTAGAGTTGAGGTAACTCCTTAACTACCTCGAAGTTGCTGCTATCAATAGTGGCATTTTGACCTAGTCGGTGGACAGATGCTTGTCCTCATTCACTTCAAGGCCAACTAATTTCTCCTGTCTTAAATAGCAGTGCAAACCTCCTCCACGGCACGCCCATAGCGTCCAATGCTGTCTATATCATTCCAGCAGCTGGACTGATCTGTTGTTCTGCCAAGGCTGATGCCAGAGCATAAAAACTCCAACATAATTCCTGGTAAATTAAGCCGTGGGAGGGGCTCTGGAAGAGGGAGTCAACCTCTTAAATCTATGGGTAGGGCGCACAGTAGACCACAAGATCGCAGCTTACTACACTCTATATATACTATTAACGCCTTTTCTTACTGCCTTAAATATGACATCTTCAATTAAAGGGATTCTTTTTTCCACTTGCCGACTAGTTTATGACCAGGAATAAGGGATTACAACCTTGTAACTATAACTGTTAGTTCATCATCAAACAAGTTCCGACAGATCTTTGTTGAATTTTGGTGTTTGTGCGAACTCAGGGTTTTCAGAATTTTTGCATTAAGTGATTTTAACGCTGACCACTGCGCACCCCTTAAACATTTCAACCCCAATACCCATCATGCTAGGAATCCTTATCATGTCACCCTAAAGCTTGTCGCTTCAGACGTACTTTGGTAACATTTGCAGACGATACTGCTGTTCATCTTAATTTAATTTTCAAATAAAAATACAAAACACATAGCTGTGATTATAAATAACAACGCAAGGACTTAGGGACATGACTCTTGGCTCTAAGCTGTGAAAAAAATATTATGATGAATTAAATAAAAGCGGTAACAAATTGCATTGGCTACTAGGTATGTATTCCTGTCTCTCAATATATATGAAATGGTTTCTTTATAATGAAGTTCTGAAACGTCATAGGGTCTGCAACTTTTGGGGTGCACAATAAACATAAACCTGCAAATGCTTTCAAAACAAATTACTACTCAATAAAATTAATGTGACGTGATACATACATACGTAACGCTGATCTACGACTTCGGAACCACGTTAATCCAGAAGTATCTTAACAAGAATAATCTTGTTAGGAGACTAATAAGGGTTAAGCCCTTCGAGCTAGTTAACTCTACTATATTAGATAAACAAGATCACATGAAACGAGTGACTAAAATCAGTTGATCTAAAACTAGGGCTTTGTCTTTAAACAGAATTTGATAATTTCAAGTATGGCAGAAGTTATTCTCGCGATGTTTTCAGTGGATTGCAGCCCCACACTATCGCAATCAAAACATGTGGTGTCTTCGTCCACCCAGCTATATACATATATTCAACAAAGCCTTTTCCTCAAGAACTGAGTGTGCCAGTTTTACAATTACGGGTTTTCTTGTTCTCAGTCAATTTGCAGAAAGGAAACAAATCATTCCTTGATGTGTTGGTTTCGAAGTTTTTACTGTTCAACTTTTTACATATAAGTAGCTATAATTGGGGCCTCGAGGCTAAAGTTGATGTAGATGAAACATACCTAGTTTTTTTTTTATGTTTCACAGACAAGAATGATGCCTTCTCAAACCACAATACTTGCAGTGCTTTAATAAAATGGCACAATCAACAGCATCTACAATACAGTATCAATTGTGATGTTCAGCACGTTAATAAATATTTCATTCTAGGAGTATCAAAAAGTAGTACAAGCGCTCTCTCTCTCTCAGCACCCAAGTAATCGACATAAAAACATCGCATCTTTACCTCAAAAGTGTACATTAACTCGTTTCAATCCGACTCATTAAGCCCGCCGTATGCTAGTGTCATTATCAAATGTGTTTTCTTTTCAGGGCAAAGTGAAAGCGCATTCAGCTAAAGCGAGAACGCCTTCATACCGCGTGCAGTGTCACAACTAATGGGAACTTTTAAGATCACCTCATATTCATTAGGACATGTTTCGCACTGACAACTCTAAGCCACCGCAGTAACAATGCAATCACTGGCACTATCCAGCTCCGCCAGTCCCAGACCCAACCCACAGGAAAGATGTGAGTAATGCGTTAAATCGCACCGCATACAACACAACGTATAGAGAGCGAGCTACAACTGCTGCAAGAATTTTCCTGTATCAGTGGCCAAATGGCCAAAGGTAATTCAATTGCTGGAAATAAATGTCCTGCAGTTCCTTCGCATTTACCAAACGCCACTTACTAATTATTCCTAATTAATTAATTAAATTGACTTGTCCCGGCGAAGAAGAACCGCATAGAAGCGCGAACGAGCGAGAGAGATTCAGCCTTTAAATGGCCTGTTGGACCATCATCGGGATGTAGTCTCCCTTCACACTATACGCTGTTGTTGCTGTTTGCTGATGCTGATGCTGCTGCTGCTGCTGATGCTGCTGCCGTGGCGGAGGTAATCATTTAGCGGATTGGAGCATTCGGTAAATTTCTGTAATCTATTTGAGTATAATCTTCGATCATTTCCTTCTTCTGCATCCTACAACATGCCAGCCATAGTCTAGGAGGAATCTGCCTTCGATGGTACTGGGCTCGTGCACGCGGTCTTAAGTGCCAATGCCAATGCTGCGAAACAGCTGTCCCCTTTTGCCGGTCGCAGCCAAAGATGCAAGGAACGATACTTACGCCTTTGGATGGGGACATTTAAATCGATTGGAATAATTAAAGGTGTCGTACTTGCACTCGGCGGCAGTGGTTGTGGCTGTAGCTATGGATGGCGGTAGTTGGTCGTTTGTAGCAGCAATGGCAAGACCTCTGTAGATCGATCCGTAGATCATGTATCTACTTTGTCCTGGTATGCTGGGACCTTGTGTCACACATCGATTACATCGCATTGATGCTGCATGTTAGCAGATTTTAATGATAATGAGAATTTTTGTATCTGCGCCGGGAGTTAAGCTGCGATGGCCCTCGGATAAGCAGGTGGGGAGGTGACACCTTGTGTCCCCATTCTCATGACGTGACTCTGCTATTTGGCAGTAATTTATCAGCTTGACAGATTGGAATGTTAAGTCAAATCCCATCAAAAGCAAAAGACCGAAGACCACCCCATGTTCAGCTGCTAATGCGGACCACCCGTACCAGTACCGATTCCTGTCATCCAATCACCACAAGTGATAATTTTCCATCAAGAATAAGTCGTGCAAGCACAAAAACTACCAAAACCAGATGCACATCCAGTGTTAGATGTGTTCACTGCTCGCTGCTTAACTTCAGCATTAAAATTCCGGCGGCATAGATCGTCTTGATCTGGAAAAGCTCTGTGTCACCACACCACACTACACCACAACGCTGCACAGCACACATGTTCCGGCGAGATGAAAACCACCTTGCCGTATTTGGCATCCGTGTGATAGAAGGGGTGGCAGCTAAGTCGTGCCAAGTCGGGCAGTGGAATAAATTCCAAACTTATTCGAAACGATTGTGGACTTGTTTGGCTGCACTTGTCATAAGCGTAAGCGCGATTGCATGCTAAGCAATTGCTCTCTCTCTTTCTATATACGGCGCTCTGTCTATGGTCATCCTCATCATAGCTAAGTCGAATAGTGCGCATATTAAAGAGCTTCTTGGCGACATGTGTCCGCTGGCCTTAAACGGGGATGCATTGCAAATTGTTTGCATATTTCGAAACACCTTTGGTCGACAGAGGAATGCATTTGGGTTGTTTTTTTTTTTGGAAGTGGTCTGGGTAGGTGGGCTTTGGTTGGTACGGATAGATGTGCTCCAGAAATAGACATGGCGTACTCAATTCTATGAAGTGCGCCTTAATTCGAATAGCCAAGATCGTACAAGTGCAATGAAAGGTGAGAAAGCCCAAACAACTTAAACGTGGAAGCAGAAAATTTGGGCTTGTCGGAGGTATTGCACTAATCAGGGGAATCGGTAAAGACTTGCTTCGAGTGGGAAAATGCGTTGAACGTGGTCAGTATATTCTAACATTTGTTTCTAAAGGATGTTTTTTTTAGAGGTTGGTTTTTTGAATACAGATAAAACTGACATTTTGTGGTCAAATCTGCCAACTCTAATATCATTTATGTTCAGTTTGGTTTGCCATTTCTTCACGAACACGTTGACAAATGAACAATGCTTGCAAATCGTGCAAATTTATTTCGAAAATAATGGTTCAGTTCGCGAAGTTTACCGCAAAATTTTTTTCAGTTATGAGGCTCATTTTGGGTTGAACGGCTACGTCAACAAGCAAAATTGCCGCATTTAGAGTTCCATTACATCCACAAAAACTGACTGTTTGGTGTGCTCTATGGGCTGGTGGAGTCATTGGGCCATACTTCTTCCGAAATGATGCTGGAGAGTCAGTTAGAATGGCACTCAGAATTGGATGGCATGAATGTGGATGAGATGTGGTTCCAACAAGGCGGCGCTACATGCCACACAGCGCACGTCACAATTTGGATTATTTTCTTTGGAGATATGTGACGTCGCTCGCCTACCCCAACAAACCAGAAACGTTAGGGGACTTGGAAGCGAACATTCGTGGCGGTTTTGCCGAAAGACAGCCCTAAATGCTTGAATAAGTTGTTGAAAATTGGACCTCTAGACTTGTCTTTATTCGAACCAGGCGCGGCGGCCACATGCCCGAAATCATATTTAAACATTAATCGCATAACATTATCCTTCCAATAAAGCCAAATTGATGGACATTAAACTGATTTTCTTGTGTTATATTTCAATTCGAAGTTCTATACCTCTAAAAAAAACAGCCGTTATATGAAGTTGTCTCTGTAGTTTAAGGCTATCTTCGAATCTTAAGGATATCTAAGGATAGCTTAGATATTCAGCACTCACAACATCAGCAACAAGAGCCTTGGTTCGGGCAAAGCCTGTATCTCTATTTTGGCTTGGCCTTCTAAAGCCGGTCCAAACTCAGTTGACAAAATTTTCCATGTAAAAACAGAACCCTGGTTTTTCGATTTCCAAAGCTTTGTGTCAACAAAGTGTAGACGGCCTATGACCAATACAAAACAATTCAAAAAAAAAAATCACAGTAGACAGACACGGATACAGAAAGTAAATCCTTTCCCACTGACAACGCTGCATTCTGTCACAGACTTCAAATCGGGTGGTCCCACTCGACCACGAAATAAGAATGTCCTCCAGTTTTTCTCCAGGGTCCTTGTATACGAGACTATAACAACACAAACATGAAAAAAAATAATCCGTCAATTCCTGGGATTCCTAGACAGATGAGTCATTCTGATAGCGCGCAATCGTAACAAAGACAATTAAAACTCGAAAAAACAATCTTATTCTGCTGCTTCGCTCCCAAAATTGGGTACAAAATTCCTTCAATGTTATTCTTTACCATCTACCGAGAACTCTCAACAATAAAAGGACAGAAGGACAGCTCGGTGTTTGAAAAACAAAAAGAAACAGGTAGAAATGTCGCTCATTGATTGTGTGTCCATTAAAACGCACCCCGAAGTAAATGGAAAGCGGTGTTATGACGATAGTGATCCTCCATTTGTACTTCTCCTTTCGGTATCATCTGGCATTGATATTAAACTTCCTTGGTTGTGGTCGTGTGTTAGTGTGCCTTAAGAGGTCATAATTTTGGACCTTATCAACCGACAGTCATGTGACACTCATTACCTGGAACATCTGAGCGGTTGTCCTTTCTCTTTTCAACTCCTTTGACGATCACTAGAAAAGAAAACCTCAATAAATTTTCATTTCTGTCAGGCAAAGAGAAATGGTGACAGTATTCAAAAGTAAAGTCGAGATACCAATCACCAATTGGACGGCGGCGCGGTACACACAGTCGGTACAGGATATAAGGGTCATTTTAAGGGCACAGGAACTGCACAAAATTTCATAAATGAAAGTCACGTAGACGAATTAAGTGACTTTTATGCCAAGTTATTGATTGGAAATTACCCAGCATGGCAATAAATATCGTTTGGTTGCCTCATTTAGAGCGGAAAGAATCAAAGCTGATAATGATAGTTCTCTCCGATTGGCCCAGACCGATAAACGTCTCATGTCTCAACTTCCGGCTCAATGTGACAGTTTATTGCATTTCTTGATGTCACAATGTCAAGACAAAGTGAGACAAATCCTCTTGAGAATCTCAACTTTTTCTTTCTTTTTTTTTGCGCACAATAAACAAATTTGTCCAAAAGGTGCAAACAAATTGCGACCTCCACTTACGGGTTGACGTTGCCTCGTCGTCGTTGTCGTTGTCGTTGCGGCAGTGCGTGGCGGAAAAAACACAAATCCGTTTTGTTGCAAGCGAATTCTTCCTTGCCAATGTCGTCCGTGACCATTAAATCGGTTGCATGAGTAAGCACCGCGTGTAGAAGCGGAGTCTCTCCAAATGGAAGATGAAAAACCAGAGAGTGTGGTGTGGAGGAATTTGCATACCATGCGAACACATTAGTGTTGGAGCGGTGAATTGTTTTATTGTGGAATTTTCCCGATGAAAGAACGTTCTAGGAGGACGTGGGAAATTCAGTGAGAAGCTTATTTTGGTTAAATCGATGCTCATCTTCCTCTGAAGCTTTGAATTGTGACGACAAACATTATACATTTTGGCACTAAATTCGATTAGAATGGGCACTGTGGTCCTGCTTGGAAATAGAAACTTGAAATCTGTGCCTCTTTAAAGGTTCAAGGTTCTGAGGTGCTTAATTAAAAAAGGGTCACGCCTTTTTTAACTAAATTATACCGAACTAAAAAGCATAAAACGGTTCGCACTTCCTGGACAGAAACCGCATTTCGTCAAAACATATAATATTCCTTGCAACTTTGTTGCCCCTTTTGACATACTAATGAGGCTTACCGAATTCTGCATTCTGAATAATAAGAAGATAAGAAAAAAACACGCTCACCGGCTGACTTGCGGAACAAAGTTAATGAAAAATTATTACACTTAGCCGCGTTCATTGATATTTTAAAAGGCCTCGCCATGTGCGTCTGCTCGTACTCAATCTCCCAAAAACTCCAAATGATTAACTCAGTTGTCAAAAAATATAATCCCTCCATGCGGCTTTGGTGGCACTAACAGCACCACCAGAGCACTAGGGCTCCAGCAGAAGCAGGTTCTCCCCAGATTAATCCTCCTCCTGCTTCACTTTGAAAAAGTGAGTCCGAGTCCAATCTTTCGTGTGTGTGTGTTTTTTTTTGGATTCCTCGTTTTCCTGCCGTACAACTTTCCCACCAACTTTGCTGCGTCCCGAGTGCTACAACAACAAAAAGTAACAAATCGATGGAATTCATGACTGCGCACGTTATTCCTCATCCGAATCCGAAAATCCATTTGTGTTTCTTGTTTCGGCTTTCAGTTTTTTTTTTTTTTTGTTAGGACCCAGTCGCAGTCGGTCGGTCCCTAAAGATTGATTTAGATAACCGCATCCGAAAAGTTGATCCTGCGCAACACAAAACTGGGCACGTACCTCACTAATAATGCCACCATGCAATAATCAGCCATACCACCTCCATTCTCGCATCCCCCCTCGACAAACTACTTGGAATTCATGGACAGGGTTTTTTTTTTATTTGGTATTCGTCTTTCCCTGACTAATGATCTGCGTTCTGTTTCGAATGGGACTTTTTGACAGTTGTTTTGGTCATTCTTTGACATTGCATTGTTGTGTCCTTTTGGTTGTTTGGCTTGAATGCTTGATAAATTCACTTTGCGGTGCGATTTGGGAATACATGTATGGATGTATCTACCTATATGTAGATGTGTGTGGGAGATGAAAATGACACTTTGGTTTTGAGCTCATGAAGCTGAGACACCGGGCTTTGTTATGTTAATTTTGACAAATATCCAAGACGATTTTTTATCGTTTTCTGATTGACTGCTGTGGGAGGCGAGTGGCCAGTTCTTGTTTCAGCTGGTTTTTGGTGAGGTAAACGAGGATCAAGATTGGTATGCCCATTAGAACGAGAGGACAAATTGGGGTTATGTATCATATAATTATATAGATAAGGTTTCAGGATGAGTTATTGGCCTTAATGAGTTGTTTTTTTCTGCCATTTGGATAGATTTGTGGCATTACTTTTCGAAATTCAACGAAAGCTGCAAATCTAGACTCTAAACAATTCTCGCAAGAAGCGGACCAATAACGAAGTGCGTTCCACATTGTTTCTTGGTAATCAGGGCCATACTCCGGAACTCAGTTCCACTCTGCTGGGTTTCGGGACACATTGGCCAGATTGACTACTAGCGGACGGACAGGTGCTACCGCCTTTCAACACCGGTAAGGGTGTTGGCTATTGAGTAACATTAGTAGTTGCGCCATTCCCCGAAGTTTGTGACCATACTTCAACATGGCTAAAAAGCTGAAGCTGCCGATGCGAAAAGGAAATGGAATTTGTGAAACATATCCTATGCCACTGCAGAGTTCTACATGAACGCCACTTATCCTGCATGGGAACACGGTTTTTCGAAAGCTTGAACGACTTGTCTGGAGTCCCTCTATCAGACATAATAATATTTATCAATGGATTGAAGTAGTTTTGTTAGACACATGTCCTTACACGCACAACTAGAGTATTCACAATGGCTTCTGGATGAAATTTTAGTTTGTGCAAAACAGCCCTCCTAACCTAACCTACCTCTGTGGCAGTACTTCTGAATTATGAATAAAATAGGCCAATGGAGATTTTTAACTTGTTTTTATTGGCGCAATAGCTATAGCGCCAATTTGATACTACCACTTATGAGGTACTTGAATAGAGGGTTGAAATATGTGAGTAAACTCAGATCCACCCAGTGGAATTGAGGAATGGGACGATAGCTTTGAGAAAGGTCTACAAAGAATGGATCGGTGTCTGGCACTAGTCATAGCCGTGGTCATTAGCGTCGCAAGAACAACGGCAGTGGATATTGTGAGGTATGCCGAGCTGGGCAGTGTGGGTGCCTACTGCCCAGTGGTCACTAGCCTGGCGACGTATGCACGCTTTCTGCGTAAGAGTTTTAGGGTTCTCTGTTTGCTGTATTGGGCCAAATCTTCCTAGAAATGACGCAATACGTCAGATTCCTTCACGCCAGACTCTGCTTTCGCCGCATTTTGATCTTACTCGAAATAAATTTGACTAAAATTGAATTATTTGTATACAGTAAAACATTTTGAGTTGGGCAATTTTTAAATCGCCGAGCTGATTCCAAACGAAAAGTGGATTGCCAAACATGCTCTGGAAGTTAGCCAAGAGAGGAAAAGTAAGTCGTTATTATTGATTTCATGTGTTTGTACCATATCCAAATTTTGACGCATTGTTTGTTTATTATGCATTTCATGCTCATTGCCATTTTTTGGGGTATGGATGAGGTATCATACTGTTCGGCCCCAAATGCCTTTATTACCACTCTTAAGAAGGCGAATATTTCATTGGGATCAGAATTGCATAACTCCACCGTGAGGAAATTCACAGAATGATCAATATGATCATGTCGTTTCATTCATTCTGTCTTGGCTACAGATTTTTATAAGTGAAGACTGCATCTTGTTAGCAACTTGCGTACGTTCTTACATATGGTCCTTGTCAACAACTTAATACATTTTCAAATCTCGACCAGCGTGTTTAGACTGCGAAAATTGTTTCGAGTTAACTAACCCTACTACAGGAATACTTTGAACTTATCAACCTGTTTATATCTACGTAGAAATAATATTTCGCTGCTCCAGCAGATCAGTTCAATTGATCCCTCTTCGGCATTCTTGTTCATCTGTGCACCAATTTTAGAAGATTATTTATAAGATATTATACCTTCCATGAATTAGTCAGTCAAATGGAACCCAGGTCCCTTTGAGCACGCACAGATTCTGAGAATGTACACGTTAGTGGCGACTACATATAACCCTACATGGATTTTGACAAACCATTTTTCTGCTCCACAATAGCGGCAGGGTGTCAAAATGGTTCAACAATAGCCTTATTATGGCAAGGAGGTGACTGATCTTCCTCGTCAACCCGACTAACCTAACCTAATCCACTGTGTATAGGTAAATAACTTAATCAAGATAAATAAATAAATCTTAGGTAGGTTTTATAAGCCCGGTTGTGTCAGCAATTTGTTCTGTCATTGATTTGATAAAAAAAAAGGCTTACCTCTCTTTTGCCCAAAAATATTTTATGATATATACTTAGGGTTACCAACTCTATGATTATGATATAGATTTTGGCCCGGAGACTCCGGGAATTTTCTCTAATCTCCGGGCTTCGGTTAAAGCCGAAATTTCTCCGGGCCTCCAGCTTTGAAATGTTTATAATTTCTTTAAACCTAAAAAATCGTTTACAGCAATTGAAAACTTGTTATCATTCGTTTACAGTTATAAATAGTTTGGCAGCAGTAAATGTACACTGAACAACAGCTGGCGCATTAGGTCATACCTACCCTAAGCTAACCTGAAATGTGTGCAATAGTGTAATTGACCGCATTCCATCAGCCTTGCCCATTTGCTATAATTGTAGCGTTTTTGATACATTTATTTCCCCAAAAAATGCACTGCCATTCCGTAACTAAAAACAATTCAAAAAAAAAAGTGTGTGGCATCGGGTATGTAGGATATTACCCCTCCATTGAGAAACCCTTCACTGGAACAAAACTATAAATACTAATAGGTAATATGTGAAGATTGAAATTTTAAAACCTCGTTGATGGACAAACAAACGGAATACACCAATTTTTGGCAGCAATCAATAGTCAGTGATCTCTTTATTTTGATGTGCCTGCTGTGCTGTTCTGTACGTAAAATTCTATGTCTAACAAAATTTAATTTAGTTTATGTTAGTTAGGTAAATAAAATCACATGAAGTGCAAAATTAAATTTAAAAAACTTAATGCCAGTTTTACTCGCCACTGTATGTACCTTAAATTTAAAAAAAAAATCTCCGGGCCGGTCCTTTGATAGAGTTGGTAACCGTGTATATACAAGGTGGCGCAAAAATAACCTTCCGATGTTTTTTGGCTGTAATTTAAAAAAAAATGAAAAACTTTGATTCTTCTTGTGGATTATTTTTATTTGGTCTTTTAATTTTTTTTTACATCAAGTCGAGAATATGATGGCATGTAAATGGCCGCCGCCACAGTTGATTGTCATTTGAGCCCTTTTTATGGCATTTTCCATCACTTTGGCCAAAACTTCCGGCGATAGGTCCTCACATTCTTGACGGCTATTGTCTTTAAAAGCTGCAAGAGTCTGAGGCTTGTTGACATAAACCCGCGACTTCAAGAAGCCCCACAAAAACAAGTCTGGAGCGGTCAAATCAGGCGATCTTGCTTGCCAGTGCAAATCGCCAAAACGGGAGATTAGGCGCCCGGGAAATGCATCCTTCAGCATATCGGTTGTGGTACGTGCAGTGCAGTTGCGGCAAAAAGAACTCGTTGATCATTGCTCTGTAGCACTCACAGTAACCGTTTGGCCCGCGACGTCTTCGAAGAAAAAGGTCCGATGACTCCTCCAGCGAAAACAGCACACCATATAGTGACTTTGAGCGGGTGTAATGGCTCTTCGTGGGTTACACGCGGATTTTCAGTGCCCCAGAAGCGTAATTTTTGCTCATTTACGTACCCGCTAAGATGGAAATGGGCCTCATCATGATTATATTTGATGAAAAATCATCTTCCTCTTGGTGGTGATTAAGGATGGCTTGAGCGTATGTTAGACGCGATTGGCGGTCAGCAGCTAACAGCTGACCGCCTGGACTTTGTACGGAAACATCTTCAAATCTTGTACCAAAATTCGCTGTAAAGACCGTCGACTGATACCCATTTGCGTTTCCATGACATCTTCGGCTACAGCAGTAATATTCTCTGCAGAACGGCTACTCCGGGGTCTGCCACGCCTGGCATCATCTCGTGTTGTGCCAGTCTCTTTGAGGCGAGCGGCTAAACGTCGCAGTGTTTCACCAGTTGGACGGCTAGGAAATCTGCGACGAAATTCACGTTGTGCCAAAGTCACCGACCGATTATTGCTCAAATAAATAGTCACCAATATTCCGCGTTCTGGAGCAGTGTAGCGTAACATTGTTTATTAACGTGTATTTCGCATGTGTTTACTACACAAATGTCAAAACAGAACTGACATTAGGGGCCAATCGCAAAATTTATAGCATTTTCTGATAGGAGGATTACTTTTGCGCCACCTTGTACTATCGAAATACTGACCGTACTGATCTTCTTTTATCTTTGCTTACCCTGCTGGCTTTATTAGCTTCAAAAATTTAAACTTCAGCCAAAAACGTTTTTTTTTTAGATAAAATAAAATTGACTAAATGGTAAATGCTTGAACCGCGGTGTAGGTAAAGACATTCACAATATGTGGGAATGTGGAAAACTTCTAGATCAGTAGTTTATTGCATCCATCACTAACAATAAGTCCCAACCTCTCTCAAACATTGCGTTATAATTTTTATATCCCCAAACTATACTCGCCCCATTAATTGGTTATCACATCAACCGGAAAAATAATATTTTCTTACTTTAATGACTGACATACGAAGGCAGATGTTTAAGCTATTAAACCTATCAAAAATTTCACGCACATTCTCTTCTCTTTTAAAGTATCTCTGTTTTCCCGCCCGCATCATAGCATCTGTCTTAATTCATAAGAGAACATTACTCAAGATTAGTAGCTAAAACTTGCGATAAAATTCATCACGGCAACGAAAATATTTATAGTTTCCGAGATATACGATGTTAAGCCGCCAATAATCGGCCACAATACAGCGAATCATCGTTAAAATTTACCCATTTTCCCGTTTAGTGTTATTACATTGTTAAAATATTCGGATTTCCATAACAAGAGCAAGGAAACTTCATATAAAAAATGTTTATTATGCTTCAGAAGCTTCTGTTTTATACATATAAGTAGGAATAGTTTTTTTTTTTTTTCTCTATAAAGCGAACATTACATTGACCCTTTGACTGTTTCTCTCTCTATCGAAGAAGGTTAAAGACTTCAAAACGAATCAAAACTCAGCATGGATTCAGCTCGCAGTTTCTCCCTCGTAATTTATAGGACAACATTATGTTTTAAGCGGACAAAGTCTTCGCGGTCACCCCTTCCCACGTGTTGTTGGATAGCAATTCCTACACAAATACACAGGCAGCCAGCGAATTGAGTATTGAAGTATGTCCATCCGCCACGCCACGCCGCACCGCACCGTACCATTGTTCGTCAAAGCGTTCAATACAAATTTTTATAACATAATTTCCGATCATTTATATGATTTTTGTCGGGGAGAGTTAATGTGAGTGGAACCGGCCGATGCGGCGAGACTATGGTGCTTCTGGAGGAGGATGCATTGTTTGCGGTTCCATCGATTAGTGCCTGGGTGGACACGTTTGCTTGCTGTGGTTTTATTTTGAACACAGTAAATGGAAGCCAAGGAATTTCGTTGGGGGTTTCCTTTTGATTTCGGGGTAATAATGGGTTAATTTATTGGAGTCATTTGTAAGATTATCGAATATTGATGGGCGCATATAGCAGATAGAGAGGTGTTTGGATGGGAATCTGTGAAGATGCCACCCCGATGTGTGGCTGTTGAGTGGAGGGATTTAGCGGTCAGAAATCGACATCAATGTGTAGGTTGTCGGTAGAACTTTAAAGTTCAAGGCAGTTTAGGATTATCAGCCTACGCAACCAAATATGGAATATTGGTGTCTCGAATCAAGTATCAAGAATAAACATTTTATTACACATTTACTAAAAAAAAAGATCGGACACGGTGTCGGCTTATAATGCATTTTGCCAAAGGACATTTGTGTATTTAAGAGAGTTTAAGATTTGGCAATAAATTGAAAGTACGCGAATACCAAAGTTACATTTTTGGTTCGCTCAAATCGAAATTTCAAGGTTATATAGTGTGGGAGTAAAGAAAATGGCGAACAGCACTAAATTGTAAATTATAACGTGCAGAAATGACAACGTGCAACATGATAATGGCATTAGTGAAGTAGGCAGATACAAAATGCACCTCAACAAGACGGAATAATTGTTTCGATTTGTTTGCTAAATAATTCGTCGATAGTATCGACGCATATTTCCCGGTCGTCCGTCAACTGGCCAGACGACGTAACACGCAAATCGCCATCAATTGCTGGTCTTTACAGAGAAGTTGGGGAACGACTTGAAGATGTTCCATTACAAAGTCCAGTCATCGCACAACCTGTTAGCTTTTGACCGTCAAGCACGCTTAAGTCATCCTGCATCTCGACCTAGAGCGAGATACTTTCCATCTCTGTAGATATATGAATAATCTATATTATCGCTTTTGGGGCTTTGAAAATTCGCGAAGAACCCACAAAGAGGCTTTACACCCGCTCAAAGTTAATTTTAATTTTAAATCCATTTTTTTTTTTTATTTCAATAAAACTTACGAACTAGACAAAAATGATTAAATCTAACTCAAAATTAACAGGATACATATTCTAGATTACTGGTCCTTATACGGATGCTCTAAACTTAACTATATCACTTAATACTATTACCTTTCGGCCTTAATTAATAATACATTTTTATTATTTCAATATCATTTTTTTTACAAGAAAATTTATTTTAAAAACTTGACACCTTTATTAATTTTATTTACTATACATTAAAAACTTAAAATCTAACTAATGCCACTTAAAATTACCAATCTAATACTAAGCATAATCGGGGTGATGTGCACTCGCCGCCCCATCTACAGAGGCAACGAGTGCCCACCTCTCAACACCATTAGCGAAATGTGTCAGTCGACTCTCAGAAACACCACACCTTGCAGCCGACATGCAGAGCACAAACTAACAGACTTGACAACTTAAAACTACTTAAGACTAGGAGGAGTTACCTACGGTAACACACGACCTGGAAAGGCATACCCACCTCTTCCACTCTTTCCACAAGCCACCAATAGTCGGTGAATTGTCTATCCGTATCATAAAGACCCCTTCCCCCTATCGCGGTACTAAAATGAAGAAGCTCGGGAGCATTAGCGACGTCCCCGTCGTAGGTGAGCCGCTTATCAGTCACTCTGCGGTAGCGGTGGTATAATACCGGGATACCATCCCTCGTCTGCACTAGCCTTTTTTTTATCAATATGGAGAAAAGTCTCTGGCGGAACAAAGCCAGACCGGAGCGTTCGCTCCATGTGCATTCATATGCACTTCATTGGGGTAGTAAGCCCCAAAGATCAGACTATTATCAACGTGCCTTCGAGTCACCTTAATCAGGAAATTGTCAATCCTATTCAATTGAGCCCCATCATATAATGACGTGTTGGGATAATATTTTATGTACTCAGATTCAGGTGTTCCAAACAACCCAAGACATGTCGTAAGACATTGTCTCTCGAAATCCCGAATCCTTTCCATAAACGACGGCGCTATATTGAACCACAATGGACAGCCATAAGCGATGACGGGCCTTATTAGGGCCACGAAGAATATGACCTTAACCCTAGAAGCAAGTTGACCGCTGTTAAACAGGCTTCTTATCAGAGAAAAAGCCCTCTTGGCTCTCTGGTCAAGGCAGATTCCGAGATATCTAACCACGTTTCTCACCGCCAATGCCTGCCCATTCCGTCCAATAATGGCCAATTTTTTCCAGTTTTTTTTTTGGTATCCCTAGTGGCATTAGCCAATGCGGTTCTAAACAGGATTGTTTCCGTCTTCCGTTTCCAGTCGTCGCAATATCCCTTAATTTGCTCGAAGTCACGCTGCAGAAGGATGTTGATGACCTCGATCTTAGGACCTGATATGTGTGCGACCAAATCGTCGCCACTCGTGTAAATATTAAACAGGATCGGAGAATTCACCGCACCCTGTTGTAAACCGTTTTTGATGTTTTAAGCTCTGCTCGAAGTTACGTTGCCACATTTGCCAATGAATTTCTTTTCCACAAGCATATTATAAATTATATATAGCAACGGTTTGTGCATTCCCAGCCTGATCAACTTGTAGAAAAGCCCCTCTAACTATACGGTGTCGAAAGCCTTTTCAAAGTCGGCCAGACAAGCACCCGTGCATTGGTTCTTGCATTTATTCCATTGAATGTCGGAAACCAATTTTGATGCAGCATGAATAGTGTCATAGATCGGGACCGAACGGTCATCAATTCTGGCGGCGGCGAATTTACTAAAAAATACAAAATATGTAACAAAATGTGTCTTATCGTTCTATGAAGGTGTTGTTCTACGCTGACAAAACCCCTGTTGTTCCATCTGTCTATTCTTTTGAGACTATGCACGAGAAAATTTGCCTCATTCTCCTACCAACTAATTGAACGTATGGCCTATTTAACCAAGGTCGATGTAGCTCTACGGCTCGTTAAGTTCATTGTTAATTCGTCTCCTCCAGAACAAAATAGCTTTCGAAAAAACGTCTCTAAAACGACCAAGGATATCTTTCATCCATTTTAGAAAATGTCCATGGTTCGGATCTATAGGTAGAGCGAAACTGAGGTTATTAAGGTCTTATATCGAGGTTCCTAAATTATTCGGGAGAGAAGCTTAACGCTTTCCATGTAGCGTGATTCTAGTTTGGTTTCTGAAGAGATGTCGTTTTTAGATGTGATAACAGACTAGATGTAGACAAACTCCCTTACTCCCTTATAATTGAATAGACCTTTGAAAGATTTTACCTCGTGTTTTTCGATTGTGCATTTTCTTTCAAGTATGATGACACATGACAGCGCGTCGCCTAGCATACAATATCGTTACCGACCTCGATGCAGCAACGACCTTTCGCCATTGCAGAAACTAGACACGGCTCTGTATAGCTCGTCTCTATAGATGCTGTCCAATCAGATCGTTGGCAAATAATTTCAGGCACACGATGATTCGAAGACAGATACCTCTATAGTTGGCGCAGCTTCTCGAGAATCAAAATTGACGTCGGTTGCTGCGAATTGAGGGCGAGGAAGCAATTTGACTTTCGGCCCCAAACCCAATTAGTTAGGATTTAAAAAAAAAATATTTTTTTCAAATGATCAGTGCAAGAAGGAGCCCCTCGGCAAATTCACTTACCCACCCTAGGGTAAAAGGCAGAGAAACTCAAACACTAGAACATGTGATACGCTGAGTGCAACAATTTTATTCCTCGAACATGCTAGTAGAGGACATTTTACCGATATGCAAGTCATTGCTGACTTTGGCAGATCGATAGGCACCTAATCAATTTGGAAACTTGAGTCATTGAAACTAAATGCTACTTCCTGGATTGGTTTCGCAACTGTTTCTGACTAGAAATGTTTAGAAACATTATTTATGTAAGGCACCATCCCCGGGGGGTGCTCAATAAACAGAAAGTTTCTCTTCCTCCTTGCACTGGATCATATTTCATGCGAGCTCTTCAGCCATAAAACAAAGCAATACCATCGATCAATCGCATCCAGTCTTGCCGCCGACCATTGACCCCCACAGCTACGGTGGCAATTTGCATAAATATTCAACTATTCACTAGATCATCCCTCAGCCGCCATTCTATCTCGATCGACTGCGTGATGATCCTTGGAATCATTTATTGTGCCGTGCTCTGTGGTGCGACTGAACTGCACATATTCAATCCCGAAATACTTTGCTAATCATAATCATTACGCTCACTTAAAAGCGTCCAACGGCACGGCACGGCACGGCACGGCAAACAGGCCCAGCCGTACGAGTGAAAATTGACAGTGACAAATGACTTTATACTGCCACTTTATTTTTGCTAGCCTCGCCTATGCCTAGGCTTAGTTTGATCTCCATCAATAATTTTGTACTGGCAAATAAGTATTCCAGCTAAATCCTGGGATACCTACTTACAAGCTGCTGCCTCTCGTTTGCGCCAGGGAATTCCATCTTCATCACCGAATCGATCGATTTTCTTCTCTGCCAGTACGTGTACCAGTACCAGTACCAGTATATGCGAGTCCCAAAGTCGTCTCTGTTGTTGCACTGTTGCAGCTATCCTAAAAGCGAGAAACGATTATAATAATTTTCTACCCGATCGCAATAAATAAAAATCCATCAAAGTGGTGGTGGTGGCATCTGACAGGGAGCAGTGTAGGGGCCTCGGTCAAGTAGCGATGATCATCACTCCAGGATACGACCGCAGAACGATTTGCAAAAATAAAAACAGCTCGACTCCGATCGCCATCTGCATAAAGGACTCCCAAACAAACACGGCCGATCTGACGGATCGACATCATGGGGGCTACCAATAAATATCGATCAAAACGTCAACCTTTTATCTAGGCCCTCAATCGAAGGAGCGCGCAAAATCCGCCACCAATACCATCTTCCTATTCTCATTGATGCAGCATACCAGCCAGCGCTCCCGTCCATCGATCAGTGGGCATATGTGAGTCTTAGCATAATTTTTGCATAAATTGTATTCCTTGGCAGAGGAATTAACCCTGCGAGGAATTATTTGCTGCTGTAGCTGCTTCACCACCGCGCGTCAGTTGCCGCATATTGTTCTATCAGATACACACCCCCTTTTGATCAGATCATCATCATCATCATCATCATCATCATCGTCGTCATCGGGGCACAGAAATTCTCCCGCGTCTGACTCTGACGAACAATCTGGGAACAACAATAACAACAACAACAATTACTCGTACCTGTCGTGCAACAGTTGATCGGTATTGTGATGTTCAGAGGGCACAGTGGCGGCGGCTTGGTGATTATTATGCTCTGCCTCGATTCGAAAACTTTGATGTCCTCTCACATGACAGATGCCCACCAATTCACCGGAAGGCATCATCTGGTTCGGGTTTAATAAGAATTTCATTTGGGCTGTACCCTGTATCCCGTCCGCCAAAGTGAATCGGGGAATGACGACGATGACGACAAAGATTTTGCTCGATTGATTGGTGGTGGTGCTGGTGCTGGTGCTGGTGCTGGTGGTGATCGATTCTCGGGCTCTGAAAGTCCTTCCCCCACACACTCACATACGGCAAGATGCGACAGTCAGATACTTTCGTATCGCACCAACTCGAGGCCCTGCTTTATGATGGATAATTGAAGGTGCGGGTTGTCGGAAATTAATGTTATTACGTATCTTTTAAAGATAACAGGGATGGTTGGCCTTACTAGTTGACTCGTTTCGAATTGGTAGCTTTCAATGCCGGTGACGGTGCCGCTGCCGATGCCGCTGCCAGTACTGTGTAGTATTTTATCATGCAAATAGATGGCAGCGCGATGGATTGCTGCTCTCTGATAATATAGGAGCGTTTTTTGGGGTCTTTGTCAAAAAAGGTGGAGTTATCGCCTCGAGGCGGATTGATTGCGGTGGTAAGATTGCTGCAAATACAGTTAACATAAATAATTTGCTATAATCAACGGTTCGTTGGTAAATTAGGACTCATTGGGAGATTGCATGCAAATGCTCTGCTTCCGCAAAAGAAGAACTGATTGCGAGACAAACGATAAGACTCGGCCGAGACCTAAATGTGGAGATTCTTAAAATTCCGATTAACAACAAGTGATGCGTTAAGTCTTTGGGATAAACTGTACCTTGGTAAGGTTTAACTCTTGAAAATGGTGGTGGGAATTTAATTTAAGTTCCCGCTTTGGTTGTTGCAAATATTGGATTTTATTATTTTTCTCATTTTAACCTCGCAAACAAGAAAAGAGTCCAAATAAACGATACGTTTGCGGCTTAACGTGAACTGTGTAGTTTTTTTTTAAATCTTTTTCTTAAGTTTGATGCAATTGGTTTTGCATCACACATTTTATAGCCTCACACACTGTCCACTGAGCCACACAATCCACCAAGAAACTATTCCTATTTAACAATCCTGATGGATAATGCTTACTTTCTTACTTACTTAATTTGCTCTGGAGCTCTTCAAGAAAATCACGGAGCTGGAATATCGCAATGGCTTGATTCTCTAAACAGAAGTTAAGTGTCCCTTGAGGCGTGGTTCTAAGATGCGCTTGGCTTTCCCTATTCAAATTCTTACTTTTCTACTTATCGTCCAGCACCCGCCGTCAAATAACAGAATTGCCCTTAAAGACGCGGTTGGAAAAGGAATAAGGGGTGTCATTTGTCGCCTGTAGTTGGCACTTTTCTTGCTCTAAGTTTTTGTGTTAATTTTCTGCAAATGACATCAGCGCTCAAATCAAGCGTAGAACAAATAAGCGTAAGCTCTTCAGGAATAAAGACCTATCGAGAAGTGTACCTATGAGACGGAATACCTAATATGCCAAATAACAGCTGTCGAAAACGATACACCCAAGAACTCTATTGGGTGTACAGCGCCTTGCCGCTGGTTAAAAAAAACTTCGTATTCAACGGTTAAAATGGCCAGAATATCTGGAGCGAAGGATTATGGACGCTCCAGTCCATAAGGAAGGCAGACCTCATTTTCAGTGGGATGGCCGCGTAGATATGTATATTAACGTCGCCTTGGTATACAAAATTGGAGACAGCAAACTAGAGATCGAGAGACCCTACGCTGTACAGCCATTTAAAGTAAAGTAACTCGTTTTCATTATTTTATCATACCAAAGCCCCCATATCTATGGGAAAGTGCCCCATGGTATTTCAGGCGGAAATCCTTGCCATTGAGATGTGCGTAAACTCAATTTCCCAAAAGGAAACTTTAGGGGCCAGAATACAAATCTATTCAGATACTCTAGAAACACGAGTTGCTACGATGCCTTGCAAAACCTACCCAAGCCCAAGATTTCAAAATTAGATGGATACCTAGCCTTCATGGTATTGCAGGCAACGAATCTGCAAACGAGTTGGCTAGAGCTACATCAAAATTGCGAATTCTTAGGACCAGAAACTTATTCCAGAGTCAATTAGGCTGCTGCTTTAAGCCTAATTTACGAATGGGAATAACAAAATCATCTTAACAACTGGGAAAGAGTTCCGGGTTTAAGAAAATCCAAAAGATTAACTAAGCCTTAGTCTTGAAAGGAAAGAAATCACTTGTCTCTGAGGATAACAACACTTACTTGATACAATATATATTTTAAGTCGCAGTGTAAGCCAACTTTTATTCGCGGCCCAACCTCTTGCGAAAGTCTGACAAACATCGGAGAATAAAAACTGTTATGAGAAGTTTTTCAAAAATTAATTGTCATTGAACTTTAGGTCCTAGGTAGGTCTTTAGCTAGGCTTTAGGTCTCGTTCCGGCCCATTCGCGGAATAACCTCTTGCGAAAGTCTGACAAGCATCAAAGAATAAAAACTGTTATGAGAAGTTTTTCAAAAATTAATTGTCATTGAACTTTAGGTCCTAGGTAGGTCTTTAGCTAGGCTTTAGGTCTCGTTCCGGCCCATTCGCGGAATAACCTCTTGCGAAAGTCTGACAAGCATCAAAGAATAAAAACTGTTATGAGAAGTTTTTCAAAAATTAATTGTCATTGAACTTTAGGTCCTAGGTAGGTTTTTAGCTAGGCTTTAGGTCTCGTTCCGGCCCATTCGTGGCCCAATCTCTTGCGACAGTCTGACAAACATCGAAGAATAAAATCTGTTATGAGAAGCTTTTCAAAAATTAATTGTCATTGTACTTTAGGTCCTAGGTAGGTCTTTAGCTAGGCTTTAGGTCACGTTCCGGTCCATTCGTGGCCCAATCTCTTGCGACAGTCTGACAAACATCGAAGAATAAAATCTGTTATGAGAAGCTTTTCAAAAATTAATTGTCATTGAACTTTAGGTCCTAGGTAGGTCTTTAGCTAGACTTTAGGTCTCGTTCCGGTCCATTCGTGGCCCAATCTCTTGCGACAGTCTGACAAACATCGAAGAATAAAATCTGTTATGAGAAGCTTTTCAAAAATTAATTGTCATTGAACTTTAGGTCCTAGGTAGGTCTTCAGCTAGACTTTAGGTCGCGTTCCGGTCCATTCGTGGCCCAATCTCTTGCGACAGTCTGACAAACATCGAAGAATAAAATCTGTTATGAGAAGCTTTTCAAAAATTAATTGTCATTGTACTTTAGGTCCTAGGTAGGTCTTTAGCTAGGCTTTAGGTCTCGTTCCGGTCCATTCGTGGCCCAATCTCTTGCGACAGTCTGACAAACATCGAAGAATAAAATCTGTTATGAGAAGCTTTTCAAAAAATAATTGTCATTGAACTTTAGGTCCTAGGTAGGTCTTTAGCTAGACTTTAGGTCTCGTTCCGGTCCATTCGTGGCCCAATCTCTTGCGACAGTCTGACAAACATCGAAGAATAAAATCTGTTATGAGAAGCTTTTCAAAAATTAATTGTCATTGTACTTTAGGTCCTAGGTAGGTCTTTAGCTAGGCTTTAGGTCACGTTCCGGTCCATTCGTGGCCCAATCTCTTGCGACAGTCTGACAAACATCGGAGAATAAAATCTGTTATGAGAAGCTTTTCAAAAATTAATTGTCATTGTACTTTAGGTCCTAGGTAGGTCTTTAGCTAGGCTTTAGGTCACGTTCCGGCCCATTACGACTAACATTTATTTGGCTCTGAAAATTACATTAAGTTAAGTTATCCTGAGTTTGATTGGAGGTATAATTTTGAATGCTTGGTTTAATATTCATAATTCCGCCCGATTTGTCTGCAAAATTTCGAAACTACCAATCACATTTAATGTTTGGCGGCAAACATCTGAGATATCTTATCAAACCAGCAACACATTGCAACAGTTAAACAAATCACACGAAACATACACAATAACTTATCAAATTTTATTCAATAAATTATTCAAGATATGCAATAGCAAGAGAACAGTTTGCCCAGTATCTGTGTATCTTTAAATTAAGAAAAGAAAAAATAAACAGAACTCATCTACTCAGTTTCATATGAATTCCTCAAACATGTCCCCCTTGTTCACCACACAACTGCACCTTGGACTGCATCTTCACTCTACAGAACCACAGAGAGAGAGAGAGAGCGACAGAGAGAAAGATCCTCTTATCTATGCATTGATCTTTAATTAATGCTCGATAAATAATCAAACCGAATGGGTGGATGTCATTATTGGATTCCAAGGAAAACCTAGATCTCTACGAGGAGATGCCCGGGGACTACATTCTACGTATATACATTCAATCTGAAAACGCACATCACAACACACAGTCGTCGTACCACTTTGTGAAGTACGCGCCATTCGAGTGTTAGCTTAAATGGCCTGATTGTCGCCTCTTCATGCCATACAATACAATAAAAATCTCCTCATCTGTGCGTGCACACGCACTTCTCTCCAGAGACGAAGACGGACCAAAACTAAAGCTACATACATATATAACTGAAGAAACACCGTGAAAGATCAAATGCAGAATAATGGACCAGAGTCCAGCATCAGAATGTGTGCAGCAGACAGTAGTGCTGCGGTAGGCTTACTAGCCGCTAGACCTCTACGAGCACCGGTGTGTAACTGGGTGGTCAATAGTTGTTGGGACATTCCACGGATGATTGGGGATTTATTGGAAGAGAATGAAACTGTGATACTGAATTTCCCTGAAATGCTTCACTCGAAATTTATATTCTCCCTAATGAGTTAATTTGTTGTTTGACAGCGCGACATTGTTGACATTTACTCTTTTTCGATTTCTTCGGCGGTGCGGTGTTTTGAGTTTAGCTTACGCCGAATTTTCATTTCTTGTTTGACACTCTCGATGTCGAGTCATTGTTATAGTGGATCATTTGCATGATAATTAGATGAAATTTGTTTGACAAAATTTCGATTTAAATATCTTGAATTGTGGATGTTCTAATCAGAGAAGTCGGTCGCCGTAGAGGCGGCGCGGCGCGGCGCAGTCAAGTGTTTGAACAAATTGATATTTTGTATTTTTTGTTGGTCAATTGATTTATGATGATTTTTTTTTGAATTAAGCCTTGTTTTTATTTTATATAGGTATTTGTAATTATCTTGTGTAAAAAAACAAGCTTAGCTTTGCAATGTTGATGCCAGAGACCTAAAATCATTTTTCAGTTTCAATTCAATTCAATTTCCATTCATTATACTCCAGCTATTCAAATTTATTCTTGAATTATGCCACGTCAAATGAATGCTATCATTATTATTTTGACAACGCATTGGGTTTGTAATCGGTGTTTTAATTAATGAGTATTGGACTTGTCGTCCTTCGAGAAAAAGAGAGTGAATTTTTGTGGGAAATTCAATAGCGGAAAAACAGCTATTACCAAAGAACGGTTTTGCAAAGTCATTTTACCAAGAAAAATGTATCTGCTGGTGCATTTGGAAGGTAGAGAAGTCGTGAAATCCTGGGAAAAGCTGTCAATACTGAGTTTTTAATAAAAATTGGTTGGCTGGTTCGGCTGGTGCTCGGCTGAATATGAATGCGGAATAATAATTTCTTACAAAATTATTTCTTCTCGAATCCCGAAAACTTCTTAATGACCGGCAGTACGGTTTTCGCAGCAACAGATCCACTGGTGATTTGATGACATATCTAACCGAAAAGTGGAACCAGTCTATTCACCATGGTGGTGAAAGCAAGGTCGTTGCGCTTGATATTTCAAAGGCATTTGACAGAGTTTGGCATCAAGCTCTCTTGTCGAAAATGCGAAATTTGGGATCGATGTTAATTACCTTTCGGACCGTTCAATACAAGTTGTTTTGGACGGTTTCAAGTCTGCAACTCACCAAATAAATGCTGGTGTCCCTGTTTTGTCTCCGACTCTCTTTCTCATTTTTATCAATGACCTCCTGTCTGTCACTTCTAATCCAATCCATTCCTTTGCTGATGACAGTACCCTCAGCTTTATAAAGGGTGATTTTTTAGCTGGTTTGGTTTTGGCAACAATGGTTTTGACAGCTGTCGTGTGTTTAGTACCTTGTGTCATTGTCAAACAGCTTCAGTTTGGTTTGCAATTTAACCATGGATCGTCTTACAAATGAACAACGCTTGCAAATTATTGAATTTTACTATCAAAATTCGTGCTCGGTTCGAAATGTTCATCGCGCGCTGCTTCCATTTTATGATCGGCATTTTCGACCTTCTGAGCAGTCTATTCGGAAGATTGTGACCAAATTTCGCACCAAATTTACTTTGTTGGACATTAAACCACCAACACGTTTACGTACTGTGCGTATTGAAGAAAATATTGCGGCCGTATCAGCTAGTGTGACAGAAGACCGCGAAATGTCGATTCGGCGCCGTTCCCAGCAGTTAGGCCTTTGTTACAGCACTACGTGGAAAATGTTGCGGAAGGATTTGGGCGTAAAGCCTTTTAAGATACAGCTGGTGCAAGAACTAAAGCCAGCCGACCTACCACAACGCCGAATTTTTGGTGAATGGGCTCTTGGAAAGCTGGCCGAGGATCCGCTTTTTTATCGAAAAATTGTGTTCAGCGATGAGGCTCATTTTTGGTTGAATGGGTACGTAAATAAGCAAAATTGCCGCATTTGGAGTGAAGATCAGCCAGAAGCATTGCAACAGCTACCAATGCATCCCGAAAAAGCCACTGTTTGGTGCGGTTTATGGGCCGGCGGCATTATTGGGCCATATTTCTTCAAAGATGATGCGAATCGCAGCGTTACTGTCAGTGGTGAACGCTACCGAGCGATGATAACAAACTTTTTTTTGCCCGAAATGGTAGTTCTTGACTTGCATGATATGTGGTTTCAACAAGACGGTGCCACATGCCACACAGCACGCGAAACAATGGCACAATTGCGAGGCGAGTTTGGTGAACAGTTAATTTCACGTTTCGGCCGGTCAATTGGCCGCCTAGATCGTGCGATTTGACACCATTAGATTATTTTTTGTGGGGGTATGCCAAGGCTAATGTGTATAGGGACAAGCCCGCTTCGATTGACGCACTGGAAGACAACATCCATGCATTCATTCGTGAGATACCGGCCGATATGTGTGAAAGAGTATGCCAAAATTGGACTCAGCGGATGGGCTACCTGAGACGCAGCCGCGGTCAACATTTGCATGAAATTATCTTTAAACATTAAATTGCAAGGTTCAAACTATCGATTCAAATAAATATTTCATTCATTTTTTCGAATTTTTTGTGTTTTTTTTTTAAAAAAAGTTCTAAACCTCTTAAAAAATCACCCTTTATATTCGTTTCCTTTCCAACGCCCCTCATCTTCGGGCGTTGAACTGGAACGGCAACGTATGTTAAGCTCATTGAATTCCGATCTTGACAGCATTCTTAAATGGGGTAAAACCAACACAGTGGAATTTAATGCTTCCAAAACGCAATGCTGTCTGTTGTCATTGAAGCGAACCCCTAATTCTCTGCCATTATCCATGAATGGCACTTGCATCGCTGAAACCGAAAGACTTTCCATCCTCCGTATGTGTGTTAACAACAAACTTCGTTGGAATGACCACATATTCGATGTCACCAAGAACGCTGCGAAATGTCTAGTCTTCCTTAAGCGATGCAAGAAATATTTCACCCCTTCTGACCTGGCTAGAATCTACAAGGCGTTTATTCGCCCAAAACTTTAGTACAACGCTCATATCTGGTCTGGTGCACATATTTGGAGCTACTTGACAGGATCCAAAAACGTGCGGTAAAATTTATTGGCGATCGAGACATCACGAAATCATTTGACTCTCTTAGTCATCGTCGTGATGTCTCCTGCCTGTCATTGTTTTATCGGTACTTCCACCACAAGTGCTCAAATGAAATAGCCAGTTGCATTCCACCCCTACAGCAATTCAACCGCAATAATCGCCATGCGAGGAATGCACATCAGTTTACCCTTAAGCCTGTATTCGGACGTACTGTGAAATATAAAGATTCCTTTCTCAACCGTACAATACGAATGTGGAATGCTCTACCACGCTCTGTTTTTCCTTTGCATTATAATTTACAAAAATTTAAAACCAACGTGCATCGGTTTCTCTAATCCTTCATTTCCCTAATGCCCGCACTGTGTCACTTCATTATAAGGGTATCCAAAGTCCCTTTAGTGCGCGTACATTATAAAAAAAAAAAAAAAACGATCTCAAAACTTGAAACTTGAAGCTTTAAAATACTATTTCATCTGTATGTGACCATTATAATAAAGATATAGGTGGGTGCAGTGAGGTGAGGGGTCCTAGGTTCAAATTCGAGGAATCGGTCACAATGCAGTCCTTTATGGGGCTCAAACATTTGGGGAATTACTTCTTAATGTAGCAACTGTAGGTGATAGTAGACTTTTGAGTTTTTGTAGGGAAATAAAAAGCTTGTTGATGTTTGTCTAGAAGTTGCTGATGACTTTTAAGGCTAATTTTATCAGGGATCGCGATGTGGTGCCCTGCTTGAGGTATATGGAAGAGTTCCTTCCTAAAACATGGCAGCCTTCTATCCTCTGCGAACTTGAGTACCCTGCTTTTTATTATTCAATCCAAGTGCTCCGCGATAGCTTGGTCTTTAAAACGAAGGTTCAGCACATGGGACCAAATATTCTTCAAAGAATTTTTCTTTCGAAGGAGCTCAGTATTTACTCTCCTTTCCTGCGAATCCAGCAGTCCAGCAATCCGCGCCATATAACGGAACCGACAGAAGAGTTCTGTCGAGCATGGACTTTGTCCTTCCAGTTATGAGTTTTCAACCCATTTGCTTCGCTAAACTGAAGTAGCAGCTGTTTTCTATGGTAATTCTTCGTCCGATCTCCGCTAAGATGTCAGTCTTAGATTTAGTGTTTACACCGAGGTAGTTGAACTCTTTAACCACGACAAAGTTGCTGCTGTCAATATTGACATTTTGTCCTTGTCGGTGGACAGATGCTTTATGATATCATAAATTTAGTTTTGTCCTTATTTACTTCAAGACCAACTAATTTCACCAGCTCTGCAATAGCCGTGAAAGTCTGTATCACGGCGAGTTGGGAACATCCTATGATGTCAATATCGTCTGCATATTCCAGTAAGAAAGTGGACGTGACGTCTTGATTCAATGTGATAGTTATCCAAGAAGACAAAAGTATTAATTTTTAAATCGAAAAATAAGGTAAATACGTTGTGCGTCATCAGGCATGTTATAAACACATACAATATGTCAAAAAAGTGTTAAAAAGCAATGTTTAGGTGTATTCACTCCTAAACTCCGCGCTCCTAAACTGTGAATTTATTTAATTGGTTGCCTGTTAAGTTCGTGGCTCAGATGGATGGAAGTTTGGAGAAAGCAAATACTTACAGAGCTAGCTCTGAAAAATATGGCTGGTACCTACTGTCAAACATGGCGGTGGATCGGTTATGCGTGGACGCTTCTGGTGTATGTTATTAATTGTTTATTTCATTTCATCATTTAGGAACAAAAATTCTCTTATAGACTAATAGATAACAATATTTTATTTAAGTTACATTAATATAGACAATAGAAAGATAAATATATATATACAAACATCAAGCAGATCTTAGTACATTTAAAACATAAATTTTGAACGTGTCTCTATTACAAATTCTAAAAAAGTCTAACCTATTACAAACTGAATTTGCTTCCCTGATGCAACGAGAAAACGGTTCATTACGACCATAATTAGATCGATGAAATTGCTCGTAAAAAAGAACATAATCTCTAGAATTGTAACAAGGAACACGAATCGATATAAGTGAGAGAAGTTGTGCACATTTGATATGATGACTTAGTATATCTCTAATGAATATTATCGCAAAATATGTACGTCGAATTTCCAAATTCTGCATACCAAATAAGAGACATCTAGTTTCGTAAGGTGGTCTAACATTACCCCAGTGGAGTTTATGATACATAAACCTTGAAATGTTTTTTTGAATTTTTTCGATTCTTATACACGAATTATTGTAGTAAGGGTTCCAAACCGTGCAGCAGTATTCAAGCGCTGAGCGAATGAGAGAGATGAAAAGAGTTTTTATAGTGTATGGATCTGTAAACTCCTTACTGTTTCTTTTAATAAATCCTAACATTTGGTTGGATTTGTTTATAATGTAGTCTATATGAGGAAGAAAGGAAAGTTTGGTATCGAGAATAACACCTAGATCTTTTTTTTGCACTACACGATCCAAAGAAGTACTATCAATTCGATAGTCATAGTAGATCGGAGAAATCTTACGAAAACAAGACATAACTTGGCATTTTGAAATATTAAGATGTAAGAAGTTTAAACTACACCATTGTGCCAGTTTATTCAAATCATCATTTAGTGAAGTACAATCCTCGAAGCATTTTATACTACGGTATAATTTAAGGTCATCTGCAAAGAGAAGACATTGGGATTTTAAGAAGATTTTTGGAATATCGTTAATAAAAAACAAGAACAATAATGGGCCTAAATGGCTACCCTGAGGGACACCGGATGGTACCAATATTTGATTTGACTGATGATCGTCAATCTTAACAACTTGAACTCTGGATGTTAAATATGATTTAAGCCAATCAAGAATTTTAGAATGAAATCCCAATTCCAAGAGCTTGTGTAAAAGAATATGATGGTTAACGCGGTCAAATGCTTTGGCGAAATCTGTGAAGATTATGTCGGTTTGACGATTTGATTCAAATTTGTTTATGATAAAGTTTGTCATTAGTGAAAGATTTGTGGATGTAGACCTTCCAGAAATAAATCCGTGTTGGGAATCTGATACAAAACCTTTTAGTTGAAAAGTAAGTTTATCACAAACTATTTTTTCAAATAACTTAGGTAGAGCAGATATTTTGCAGATTGGTCTATAATTCGTTATTTCTTGTTTCGATCCAGATTTGTAAATTGGTGTTATATAAGACAGTTTCCAACAATCTAAAAATTCACCATTCGAAAGCGATAGGTTGAAAATTGTCGTCAATGGAATAGCTAAAGATGAGGCACATCTAAACAATAGGATTTGTGGGATCCCATCAGGTCCTGCCGTTTTGTTTTTATCTAAACCTAATAAAGCTGATTCTACTTCAGAAGACGATAGGTAATTAAGTCTTTTTGATTATTTAAATAGTCAGCAAGATGCACCAGAGTGTCCAAAAATTTGGCTTAGAAGATATAAAGACTCTAAGCACTCCTCGTTATTGATTAAGGAATTGTTGTTTTACCACGTTCTAAAACAACTACGAACACCCTCAAGTCGCCTGATGATTTTGAGCATCCTATGATGAGCACCTGTAATGAAAAAATACAAAGCATGACATCAGCCCTTTGATGCCCTGATGACGCAATTTCGACATCTTAGTTTGAATGAAAAACAAATTCTGGACTCACTGTTTTTGAGTGTTTTTTCCAGAGGCGATGGTTAAAATTTACTTCGAAAAAATTAACCATGGAAAAATGTTAAAATACATAAAAACCAGGATTTTTGTGTAAAGTTTTTTTTTTGGTTAAAAATTATTTTTCGTTCTCCTTCTTTATGCTTGGTGTTTTATGTTTTAACTAAACATTTTTATTTGGTTATTTTTATGTCAAAAATTTGTTGTTTTTTTCCTGAAAACTCTAATCGTTGACCAAATATAAATTTAAAACAACCTTTAACGCCTAACAAATGTCTAGTTCTACAGAAATATTTTTCGCAATAGAATATGTGGGTAAATTCTTGCACTTAAGTATTCGCGATAAGCAAATAAAAGTTTTCACTGCTTACTATCACTTATTGCCCTGAGTCTCTCTCACATGAACGACTCAGTTTTGGCGGCAGCTGTTGATTAAATATTTCTCTATCTGTGCCCCTAAATACACAATTTTTCCTCGATGCCTTAGAGATAAAACAAAACTCGTAGATTTGTTTAATATTTTTCTTTTTTTCCCCGAAAATCTTTGATTAAGTATAATAGCCTTCTTTATTAATTTTTACCTAATCTCGTCGATATTTCATCAACTTATCTCCTCCATCTCCACATGCCCATGACCATGTGCCCTATCTTGTATGAGGGCACATACATAATATCATTCGTTGTTGTTGTTTTGTTTTTGTTTTTTTTTTTATATAAATACCAACAAAACCCGCCTTTTTCCACACGGCGCGTTACTAATGATCAACCAATCATTTACAAATATTATCTTCATTTCCATTACCCGGAATCAGAATCAGAATCAGAAACAGAATCAGAATCATCATCATCATAATCATGGTCGTCTGTCTCTGTAGCCTCGCGCAGAAGTTTGTCCGATTCAAATTCGTTTTACATCCTCTTAGGAGTTTCCCTGAAAAAAATAAATAAATTCAAATATAGCTTCAGCTTCATCACCTGCTGTGAAAATACCCTAAATAAACAAGAAAGAGCATGTTGGACCCGAGTACCAATATACAGCAGCCCAATATTTTCGTCGAACCAGAGTTACTGCTGCTTGCACGGTTACCCCCATAGTTAACCGCTGTCGCCCGAGGGTAATGAGAGATCTTTCACGGAATTATTCTAATAGATTTTTTCTATCTAATTAGGAAGATTTAGGAGTGGGTATGTGTGTATTTGATTTAGATACCGCAATTGAGATAATTTGTGCTTGCGACTGGATACCACGTGAGATTTCCCAGATACCGTAGCTACCACAATGATGGTCTCAATTGGGTGCGCAATGGTTTATTAATAATGCCACGGTAAGTAGGAGAAGCGCCTCTAATATTTACATAAATACATAATCAGCCAGATAGGAATCTGGAAAGTCTGGCGTTGTAAGCCAAACTATGGAAGCAGTAGTAAATCGCCATTGAGTACACAGCCATGTAGGTGGGTGGATAGTTAGCTACGGGAAAGCTAAAGAGATCTTTGATGATGAGGAAAGTTATTACATTAATCTATTATTTTGTTTCAGAGAATAGAGATCTATGGATCGGTTACTATGTTGTCGAAATCAAAGATTCTCGTATCCCACATAATAAGATCCATGTCGTATGGATTATGAAGGCCACAGACTGGAGTCTATTAAAACATATGGGTAACAAGACATCTCAGGCGTTAGGTAAGGTTAGGTTTTAGTGACAGTCGGCAGAAGGCCTTAGGCCAAAATGAGGTCAATCGTGGTGCCACACGAATCTAATAGTGATTTCATCCTACTCGTTTAATAAGTTGAATCTATTTATGCTGCGTGAGATACTTTTAGTATCGGTATTTAATAGATCTTCAAGATCATCTGGGCAGAAAGCTTCCAAACGGGGATTTCGTTTTTTGGAGAGTACAGTGCACGGCTTCTCCTCTCCTTTGTCAATTCTTGCTTTTAAGACAGTACTCAGATATGACACCTATTGTAGCACCAATGTACAATCTATTTAGATAGATCAGACGCATACAAATTCCTAGCTTCCAGCTTGGCCCTAATGTGTTTTGTCGCCAAAAATACAAAATTTGTGCAATGGCGATTACATTAACCTCACAGTTTCCCGGAATATTCCTATGCCCCGGCACCTACTAGTTCTACATAGTGAACTGTTTCGACATCGCAAGACAGGATCGACGGTCTAAGGCTACTATAGAGTTTATGGAAACTATTGAATGGCGATTTTACTAAAGCTTGACTGTGCGAGAAAATACGAGGAGACACTCTGCAGTGATTGAGGAGATCGTTCTTATCAAACTTCAAACTTCTTCCAAGAGTCCTGAAAGAACTTAAGTTAGATATATTTTTGGAGCAGTTACGACTTAGTTGTATATTCTTTCGCCTTAGGCCTAACGATACACATGAGCCTGGAACAATTTATTCCTTTGAATTGATCGTCAAGCAGTGCCGATACGTGCACACACATTTTTTTTTTAATTGCTCCGCGGTCAGTTTTCGCACAAAATAAACTAAAAAAGTGTGCAAAAAAAAACAAGGCTAATCGCGGGCGTGCTATTAAAAAAGCAAAAAAAGTTTACAGTGCAGTGATAGTGAAAAAAAACAACAAAAAAAAAAGTGTATTGTGTTGGGGCATTCCTTCTGGTCTCACTCCCTATCGTTTGCTTTGCTTGGCTATAGCGAGTGTGGTATATTTATGCGTGCACTGGCTATGGCTGGGTAAAACATAATTTGGCGAATAGCGGGTCGCGTTGTGTAGATTTTGTTGGTAGACCAAAGCAATTCATTGTATGGGCATAACACCTGCAGTGATTTGTTTTGGAAAGCTGACGTCAGAATCTACACGGTACGGCCTAGCTTAGTCAGCGTCGGAGTTGAGTCTTTTGTTTTTTTTTTTTTTTATGTGTAGGAATTTCAGGGTAGACGTAAGCAATATTCGTGGGTTAAGGTCGAATTTTTTTTTCATTTTACTCCCACACGAATCTCAATAAACCAGCTGTTTTGGCTTCCTTAAGCGATGCAAGAAATATTTCACTCCTTCTGATCGGGCAAAAATTTATAAGGCGTTTATTCGGCCCAAACTTGAGTATAACGCTCATATCTGGTCCGGTGCTCCAATTACATATTTGGAGCTACTTGACAGGATCCAAAAACGTGCGGTAAAACTTATTGGCGATCGAGACATCGCGAAATCACTTGACTCTCTTAGTCATCGTCGTAATGTCTCCTGCTTGTCATTGTTTTATCGGTACTTCCACCACAAGTGCTCAAATGAAATAGCCAGTTGCATTCCACCCCTACAGCAATTCAACCGCAATACTAGGCATGCTAGGAATGCACATAAGTTTACCCTTAAGCCTGTATTCGGACGTACAGTGAAATACAAGGATTCGTTTCTTAACCGCACAACGCGAATGTGGAATGCTCTACCACGCTCTGTTTTTCCCTCACATTACAGTCTACAGACATTTAAAACCAATGTGCATCGGTATCTCCCTTTTCCTAATCCTTCACTTTCCTAATGCCCGCACTGTGTTACTTCATTATAAGGGTATCCAAAATCCCTTTAGTACGCGTAAATTATATATAAAGCATTGCTAAGATCGGTGAACCACCTTACGTGTCATTGTTTCCCTCGATGCAGATTTAGGTACGTTCTTGTTTCTTGATTTGTTTTTTTTTCGACAACATTGCTCCCATTAACTTTCAAACCAAGCAACAGAGTCCTTTAACCCATTTCTTCAGGTATACAAGCCTACACTCCGCGTCAATACCTGCCCTGCATTATTTCTTCTATATTTACCAGCAACAAGTTAACGCATAGATCAGCAGTAGAACATACAACATGCATTGCATCTGAGTACCAACTCCCTTAATTAAATAAAAATCGAATTTATCTTCTAAGCTAGCAATCCTCCCCTAACTAACCAACACCCAATCAATCGATCGACAGCAACCCAATTTCCGTTCTAACTAATTGCTAAATTGTTTGCAGGACGTCTAGATCTGAATCTGAATCAGTCGCACACAACGAAGCGACAACGGCACTGGCCGGACAAGTTTCCGATCGTTTCGTCTCCCCATGACCAATTGCACGCATACTCCAGAGAGAATACCTTAACAAGCATCGCCTTAAGCCCTCAAAACGCGTCGCAAAACACGTTCTCTCCGTCTCTAAGCAACTATGGTCGTTTTGGTCGGCATTGAGCATCCTCATGCGATTCGATCCATGACAGAATCGATCGGATTCCATTCGAAAGTTGACAGCAAATCAACTTCATCATCGTCATCAGCCGCATGATCACCATCATCATCAGCATCATCAGTGCAAGTCGCCATCCGATCGATTGGCAATATTTTGGGGGGAGGAGACTTGCGCGAATCAAATGCGTTAGTTGAAAACCGTTCGCCAAAAGCACCCTGCTTGATGAGTTCTTTGCTCTGCCACAGACTCCTGCCATAGATGCATACGACGATGGACTCTAGAACTAGCTCTATCCATTTATCACACTCACACAGATACTGCTAGTAAACCTGCACTCTTGGCAGCAGCCACAAACTGATCGAATTTAGATTGTGACCAAGCACAGGTATATAAATATCAAACCAAAAAAAAAAAAAAAAAACGACAACAAAAAACGTTATAATGTCCACTCGCTCGTCGCCATTGCTATCTCCAGTCCCCGGTGTGCAATGAGTACCGCATAAGAGCGGGCGCGCACATCTGTATCTTTGCGAATTATCTACGCCCTGCACTCCTGCTGCACTCATAATTTATGGCTAGATTGTAAGCAAATGAGAGCGCGCTCGCTGCATCCTTCCGACCAGGTAACCGCAACCGAAAAAACGCTTTTGGCTAATTATTATGGTAATGCAGGGTTATCCATTCTTAATTACTCAACGTCCGCCCAGCTGAACATTGCCGAGCTTATACTTTTTGCATTTTTCCTTTCATACTTTTGGGAAACTTGTGCTGCTGTTGGTTGTTGCTGGGCGGCAGAAGCGACGATGTTGTCCTTGGTCGTAACCTTTCTTGCCGTGGCGGCGAAGGGACGCTTCCTGCGAATGGCCGCAAGCAGGAATACTCATATTTTTGTTGTTATTGTGGATTTAGTGATGGTGGTGGTGGTTGGGCTCGGTTGTAGTGATTCTGGCCTGTTTACTGGGATTTTTATCAAGTGAACTCCCGATCAGCTATGGAAAATTGTTTCTTATGACGCGCCAAAATCGATCCGAAAACACTGATAGGCCGCAGTACGACTTATTGCGCATTTTGGGGGCTGGAAGGTGTGTGGAGCGGGCTGGCTATCGGACATGAAGTGGGCTGTTTCTTCCGAAATAACATAAAAAATAATCGAAATTGCTGATTGATGATGATGTGGTTGTTGAGTGCACAACATGTCGCATTTGCATTCGTTTTGGTGAATTTTTTTTAATGACAGCGATAATCCGTGGTAATATTGTTTGGCGAAACATGAAAATGGAGGAGGCGGGTTGGATGACCTGAAGGTTTTTGACTGATTTGCAAACTGATTAGTAAGCTTGTACTTAAAGTTTTTTTTTTTTTACAGCTCTGCTTGTAATGGAGGAATTTACTTTTAATGTTTTCCTCGAGGTTGCAGCAGGTTAAGCTCATAACGTATGTGTATTTGTTAAAGCCTTTGACTGATGACCGTTGGCGCTTAGAAAATTATTCTAATAAGCTCCTCCTATGTTGTATAGGGATTTTTTCTAAGCCGCATGAAGTCTTGAGTTTGAATGGCGCAACAAATGAACTGGATCAATCCTCGTGTTTCCATGAGCTTTTCGATAAATAATATTTATCTAAGCAATTTCAAAAGTTTGAAATGTTGGCTTATCTTTGCTATAAAGACTAGCGGCCAACTTAGACCAAGATCAGTCCACGCAACCACGCGGATATTTCGGATATTTTCAAACAAGGAAATACTGCGAAGAGGCGAGATTCTTCAAAAAGACTGATGGCAAGTTTTAACAAAGAACTTAGAGAACTTGTCGAAAACGTTGCACTAAAGCCAGAGTCGGTGTTGAAGATATGATATGCTTATTATTTTATTAATTTTTTGAATCAATGAACCTTATAAAGGGTGATCCATTTCGAGGTTCCCTACTTTTTTAAAGAAAAAAACACAGAAAATTCAAATTTAATGGAGAATGTTTATTATCATTTGAAAGAACATTCTTTGGCATTGATTTTTTGAAGATTATGTCTATCAAATGTTGGCTGTTGCTACGTCGCAGATGGTCCATCCGTTGAGTCCAATTTTCGATCACTCGTTCGAGCATTTCGACTGGTAACTGGCGAATGACACGCGTGATGTTTTCCTCCAAGGCCTGAATCGAAGCGGGTTTGTCGGCATAAGCTTTTGACTTTACATATCCCCACAGGAAAAAGTCTAACGGTGTGATATCACACGATCTTGGTGGCCAATCGACCGGCCCAAAACGTGAAATTATGTGCTCACCGAAATGTTCTCTCAATAAGTTCATTGATTGATGCGATGTGTGGGAAGTGGCGCCGTCTTGCTGAAACCAAATGTCGCCGAGATCACGAGCTTCAATTTTAGGCATCAAATAGTCGGTTATCATGGCACGATTACGGTCGCCATTGATGGTTACGTTCGCACCGGCATAATTTTTAAAGAAATATGGACCGATGATTCCACCGGCCCACAAACCACACCAAACCGTTGTTTTTTCTGGATGAAGTGGCAGTTATTCAATCTCTTCAGGTTGCTCTTCGTCCCAAATGCGGCAATTTTGTTTGTTTACATACCCATTGAGCTAGAAATGGGCCTCATCGCTAAACAAAATTTGCCTCGAAAACGTCGGATCTTCTTGGAACTTTTCAAGAGCCCATAGAGCGAAGCGATGTCGCTTGGGAAGGTCGAGCGGCTTCAGTTGTTGCACAACCTGTATTTTGTACGCTTTCAATTTAAGATCTTGACGTAAAATGCGCCAAGTCGTTCCATACGTCAGTCCGAGTTGCTGCGAACGGCGCCGTATCGACTCTCTACGGTCTTCGTGTACACTCTCAGCTACGGCCGCTATATTTTCTTCACCGCGTGCTGGACGTGGTCTATTCGGTCAAATATTATCCAATAATGAATGCTCGGTCTCAAAATGGGTGATGGTGTTGCGAATAGTACGCTTAGTAGGCCGAGTATGTTGACCATAAGTTGAGCGAAGTGCACGAAACACATTCCTCACAGAACGTGAATTTTCATAATAAAGTTGAACAACTTGTAATTGAAAAAAGTATCTCTACTTGGATCACCCGGTATATTCTTTGAATATATTCAAATTTCCTTGAATCCTTAGTTTAAAAAACAAAAATTCTGTTAGTTTCGAAATGCTTATCAAGTTCTCTGTGACATAAATTGCTGTATAAGTAAGATTTTATTCTCTCGTTGAAGTTTTGTTGATACAGAACGTCGTGCTATAGCGCCTATAGCGCTTCCTAAATATGGAAAAATGTTTATATTTTTTCGTTCATAATTTCGAAGATGTTTCGATCAAGAATTCATAATTTCTTTACAGCATCTCTACTGGTCCACCTGGAGAATTCATCTGTTCAACATCAAAAAATGTCGGCAGGTCTTCCATTTTCACAGAGGCAATGCAAAAGCTTCCAGTGTTACTTTTGTGTGATCTATGGGTTCTTAAAGCCGTCAATCGTTTGCGATTTTTATTGAACATATTCATACTACTGCTTTTTATTCTGTTTGTTTGATTTTCGGTCTTACGACATTGATAATCTCCAGAGCTGACAACTGTCAACATACGAGCCCAGGATTTTTTCTCCACCCAACTTTATATGTCTGCCTCATTTGCATTGATATTAAATGCAGTAGCTCATGCACACAACTATATTTTAGTGGGGCTCATAGGTCGTAACCATTTAATTTTTATTTCGTGTCGACTTTAAACGAAATTTTTTAAGAAGATTGATTTAGAAATTAGTATCTACATTTAAAATTATAATAGAGTTGGCCAACCTTGGTAAAAGGTTAGAGAATTTTAAATTACTATGAGTGGTATTGAGGATAAAGTAATAGATTAATATGTAGTAGTAGTTAACGTTTAAGCTAGCAAAACTCCTTTATCCTTTATTTATATTATTCTAAATATGGTTTTGTGGTTATACGCGGCTTGTTATTATATCAATTTTAATGATTTTCTAATCATAAAGTTAAACTGTCGCAGATCCCAGGATTGACCAAATAATTCTGGTACTGATCACTTTATTGATTTATTTATTTTCGTTCGCAACGATGACTATTGCATTTTTATATGCGCAATATTTAGTTCTTTTGTTGATCTCAATGAAAACACAAATCCATATACATAATTATTAATTCTTTATTTTTTACTAGAATTTTACTCTACAATAAATCTTATTCCGGTTCAAATATGATCAATGATTGCCCTGCTGTTTGCCAACTATCATTCAAACAAAGAAGGTATACGTAGAATGTATACGTAGCAACCTGAATCTTGTTAATGAATTTCCGCTACAGTGGCATAGAATTTATTTTAAAGTTATATTTTACCAAGCTAAACTCATCACAAATTAGTTGTATTTTTTAAAAAAAACCGCAACGGCCAACCATGAAAGTGGTTTGGTAAGGTGCATCTATCTTACCAACAAAAGTGGTTGTGATTCACACGAATTCATGGATCTGAATCAGTCTATCTCTTTCTACCTCATCTGTGGTCGTGATTTTAAACTTTTGCAGGGTCTCGAAAACCATTATCACTCTTATCAATATATCAATATATTATACACGAATTGATGTAGTACGCATTACCTGCGCCTCCAGCCAGCTCGGTTCTTAGTAAGTTGCCTCCAGGTACGAACACCAAATTGGTGCGCAGCCTAAAACAACATAACATAAATAACAAATCATATCTTACAAAAAAGGTAAATAACCAAATAATTTTCGCTACATGTAAGTACAACAACAAATTGTTTGCGTTACCAATTTTAGCCTTGAAGACACTTAGACACTTAGACACTTAACTGTCTATAAACAGAGCGTGGTAGAGCATTCCACATTGGTATTGTACGATTAACCGTTTAATTCCCAGTGATGTAATTTCGACGTCTAAGATTTGAAAAAAAAAATTGCTTTCGAGGATGCTCTTTTCAATGGTGATGGTTTAAATTTCCTCAATAAAAAATTAACCATTGAAATATCAAAAAATTAAAACAAAAATTATTTTGTTGGTAAACCAAAATGACCGTCAGAAAAAAAAAATTAAAAAAACATATTTTTGGTAACGTCTACCTCCATGCGGTGAGAATAGGACAACTTTTTTTTACGACCTTTCAAACGAGATAAAGATATCTGAAATCGAATCAGTATACATATGTACATATGTGCAAAACCTAAGCAGCTTTTCCTACTCTCATGTAAAAAGTTGTCTCCCACTTTTAAAAATACTTCCCGGTAAACTGTAAATATATTTATTTACATATTTGCATGTGTCCTCAAAATTTAATTTTCATTTATTAACAGTAAATAAAAAAAATAAATCAAAATCAGTTCAAAAAACAGTTGTGCAAAACCTAAGCTACTCTTAATAATATCCATTATTTTTTATGACTTCGGCACATCTACGAGGCATCGACTCAATTAAATTAGAAATAATAGCTGCTGGTATGTTTTTCCACTGTATTTTCAATAAATTTATCAACTCAATTTGATTTGCACCGTATTGTTCCAACGCGACGAATAAGAATAAATTTTCAATCGGATTCAAAACCGGCGACTGTGCAGGCCAATCAAGAACTTCAATCCGATGGTCTGTTAGCCACTCCTTGTCCATTTTTGAAGTATGCTTCGGGTCGTTGTCATGTTGGAATACCCAAGAAAGTGGAATATTCCATTCGGCATACGGCAGCATCAAATTTTCCAAAATATCCTTGTAAACAAAACGATCCATTATGCCCCCTATTTCATGAAAAGGACCAACACCATAACCAGAAAAGCATGTCCACATCATAACACTTCCACCCCCATGCTTCAGTGTACTTTTACAGAAGCGTGGAATAAGTCTTTGCTTGGGCGTACGCCTAACGTATTCTATGCCATCAGTGTTCCACAGGTTAAATTTACATTCATCACTGAATAACACACTTTTCCACTTGCCGACTGACCAATTAATATATCAACCTATAAAGTGTTTTAAAGAAAAGATTATTTCAATTCAAAAAACAATTTTATCAATAAACCTTTTCTGTACATGCTTCTTCGTAAGCATAGGTTTCTTCAGCACTGAATAACTTTTAAGATCAGCTTCAAGAGCCCGTCTACGAACCGTACTGGAGTCAACGTTCAAATTCAAAGTCGACAATATTTCCCGAGAGGAAATAAAGGGATTTGATTTGATTAATCTCGTTATTTTCCTATCCTCCCGAACAGTTGTTTTACGCGGCCTTCCTCCTTCATTTTTATTTTCTAAGCTACCGGTAGCTTTATATATTTTAATCAAACGTGAAACTATAGATTTATTAATTCCGAATATTTTTGCAATTTTTGACTGTGATACACTTTGTTTATATAGGTTAATTATTTTTAATTTGAAGGTTTTATCATATTTAGCGTGCTCCATATTGAAAATGATTATGATTGAGCAAAATTAACTTTACACATTGCGTCATGTAAAAACCCACTTTAAAAATGCCGTTAAATTTGTGGTAATAACAAGAACTGTTTTAGCAAACTCGAAGTTGCTTAGGTTTTGCACAGCTGTTTTTTGAACTGATTTTGATTTATTTTTTTTATTTACTGTTAATAAATGACAATTCAAAACTTTGTTCGGGTGATTTTGAGAACACATACCAATATGTAAATAAATATATTTACAGTTTACCGGGAATTATTTTTAAAAGTGGGAGACAACTTTTTACATGAGAGTAGGAAAAGTTGCTTAGGTTTTGCACAATACTGTACCTATCACAGATCATGAATTACCCAGATAGTCAACTCGAGGGAGAATCTCTCGGCTTACCTCCAGGCGTAAGCCCAGCTGTTTTTTACCACATAATTTGCACTTATATGGGAATTAACGTACAAATCAAATGAGGGTTTTAGACGCCACGAAATGTCATTTTGAGCAGATTACACCTCACAATTTGGGTGTGTAAAATAAACATGCAAAATATGCGGTGAATATGGGTTTATAAAAACATACTTACCACACAAATGATAACATAATAAAATACTATAATATTGAGAATAAAGCTATATTTTAACCAATTTATTCTAATTTTTAATGAAAAATAATCAAAATTACAACATTTTCATCAATCCGCCGAAAAAACAAACAAAACAAAAAACAACCCAAGTATGTTTATTTTAAAGCAGATAACCGCAAAAAATATTCGCATTTAATTGCAACAACTTCATACCTATCACGAAACCATGTTCGAGTTGGTATTTTCATCTCTGCGGGATTGTTCGGGTACCAATTTCGTGCTTCGAGTAAACAAAAAAGTTGGGCCCACCAAAATTAAAATTTAAATCGAACAAAGTTTGCTCGCATCATGTTCGAGTGCCCCCGGCTCGCCTCACAATAAGTTGCCAGATCAACCACAACAAATACAATAACAAAAAAAAAATTAATTAATTAAAACTAAGTTTTCCTTTCAAGATAAAAAAAATCCCAATATGTTATCATTAGAGACCGGATTATATGCAACATAAAAAAATAGCAACAGTTTTTTATTTCAAATGCAATATAAAATATAGTTAAATAACATAGTTGAATAACATTTATAATTAAGAATTTTTTAACATTTTGTTAATCTTGAAAATGTGAACAATCATGTACTGTTCCAAATGTTCGGTGGTAAGATTATGTCTCCGATCACATAAAATATTTTTATATGTGGAAAAGGACCGTTCCACATCCACTGAGGTAACTGGGCAGTATTTGAATTTGGGTGCTATGTTAGCACTTATTGTTGCTGGCAAAAGTTCGCCCGTCCCATTAATAAAACTATTAATTTGACACAACGCTTCAAAGCCTGGGTTGTTGTTTAAAATATTCTCAAACTCTTTTTTAAGCTTACTTGGGAATGCCTCTGGCAATTCGGAGCTCATTTGGCGGATTTTATTTATTAATTGAATAGATTCAGTCAACGCTAAGCCCTGAGTTTCGAGCTTCTTAATACTTGCTGGTATCAGAGAAAAATGAGTGCTGTTGTTTTTTTTAATGTTAGAGTCATTAAATGCTTCCTTTGACTGACAAACTGCCACAGCCTCCGTACTATCGAAGCTATTTACTACACCTTTGATGGCCTCGAAATGTTCATTGTAAAACAAAACAGCTTCAATCCACGTTCCCCATCGAGTTACCACTGGTTCAGGAGGTTGAGACACATTTGGTAGCTTTTCTTTATAGGCTCTAATGCGGGCAGGTGCCTTAAGAAACACTTTCTTAGTTGACGAAATCAGCTTATTCACATTTCCAAACGTGAATCGTACTTCTTCAGCAAGTCGATGTATTCCGTGAGCAAAGCACGTCACATGGATCAAATTAGGATAGAATATTTGGAGAGCTTTGCCTGCCTTGATCATATAGGGAGCAGCATCTGAGAGGAATATAAACACTCTTTCATCTGCAGAAGATTCAGGAAACAATTTTTTGATACCCTCATTCACAAATCTGGCGATCGTAGAATGATTTGTCTTTTCCAGTTCTTTGCAGGCCACCAAATAAGAAATAGAGGGCTCTAGTTTTAATGCACCGACAATTAAATTTGCAATGTAACGGCCACAACAGTCAGTAGTTTCGTCAGCTGAAATCCAAATAATGCTATCCTTGAGTTCATTGCGTATTTCTTCCAGAATATGTAGGTAAATTGTTGATTCGTCTGGTATATTTTGATTCAAGCAATATTTTTGCAGAAAAGCTTTCAAGGTAGGATTTGTAAGTTTGTAAATCGGAATATTGCTTGCGAGCAATGCTTCACATAAGTCCATGCCAAAGTGGTTTTTTGTTTGTCTTTTGAAGAGGAGTTACTGCTGCTTGCCGCTGTTAGAAGTTGTTGTCTTGGGCCTTTTTTTCGCAATCCTGCAATATGAAGACTTGTCTTGACATGCTGGTCTATTTGAAACTTTTTTGTACACGAAATATTTTTATCGCAGACTCGACAGTAAAAAATTTTTCCGTCGTACGTCAATGTTTCACGATATTCAGCTATCCACGAAGATACATTTTTTTTTCGAGAGGCATGGTAGATACACTAAGATTTGCACAGATATAAATACAAAAATAAACTGATGCAATAACTGAGCATATCAAATATAACATGCGTAATTGCCTAGAAAAAAAGTGTCGAAGTAGGCGATTGTGACACAAAACATCATCGGCCTACTTTGTCTCCCGAGAATTTTTATTTTACCAGGATTTAAACGAAAATATGTATTAGAACTAGATTTTAAGTAAAATATGCCATAACCGGTGAGAATAGGCAAAATATGCAAATGCATATAATCCGGTCTTTAGTGATCATATAAGGAACTTAGTGGCGAACGCGCTGCTTATTCGGTTAGAGGGGGAGGTTGCAGAGTGATCGCCTATGCAGAAGCCGTTACTATTGCCGTATCAGGAAAGCATACCAATGCCTTAACCTTCAGAATTCTCTTAACAAGCTTACACGCTGGACAGACCTTGACATTTGGTAAACTTTCTTCAGAACAATCATCCAGTGCCTCAAATGAATTCTATCTTCGCATCAATTATCTGATACACATCTGCAGAATAACTTTTTGATTTAGCTCTTCAGTTTTAATTATTGACAAAAAAAACCGATAACCCTAAGAACAATGTACGGCTGATTGAATAAATTGTCTTACTCTATTTTTTAGATTTTTTTTTTCCTTTCCGATCTTGGAAAATTTCAATTGAAAAAGAAATAATTTAATCGAAATGAAATTAATTACCATTGTAAGGAAAGTGAAACTATTTTACTTCCAATTTGTATGGCTTATTTATTTTAGACATAAAGGTCTTCAACATTACAATGTCATTTGCCTTAACTTTGTATCAAATGCCTGCTCATTTGCCCCAAGTCAACATTCAATTAACACCATAAATATGCAATCTTTCCATAAACAGTTCACTAGCAACGATCTAATTTGTGTACACCATTTGCTGCACTTGGCGTATACCTTCCTGGTTTCAGTATCAGTGCACTAACTTTTCTATTGCACTCTCCGCTACGCTTTTGATTTTTTAATTTGAATCGAAATCCATTTCCATCCACTCTTGCAAATGGTTCTCAATTCTCAATCTTGTAGATAACAAACGGAGTGTTACCCACTCAATTGCGCAAGGTTTTCAAACATCCACACACACACACAAACACAGGACCATTGCACTCCAGTAGCAATCAGATTTACATTTTGCAAGAAGTGCACGAGAAGGAGAAGACGCAACGGTCATCGTCATCGTCATCCTCAAGCCAAAGTACTTGGCAAACAAACCCACCCACATTTTCGCCCATTAATGGAATTGTGTGCACACACATACGAGTATTGATCCTCTCACAATCCCTGTTCGGTCAGATTAGGTGTAACGATTTTAATGCATTTGCCATCAACTAGATGTCACCATATGGAACGGGCCAGAACTCTGTTGTACACTCTTGGCAGATATCTTAAGTTGAGTAGTGTGTACTGCGGCGAGTGCATGTATGGATTTGGCACGGCCGGCCGGCCGGCCGGCGCGCAGACCTGATCTTGCTCATAAATAATGGAATATAATCTCCCACCTTCGCAGCGTCCTGAAGGAGCGAAGGAACCGTACGTACGTACGTACTCCAGAGTCATTTGCACTTTAAAATGAAGGTGTGTTCCCCTAATAGCACCGGCATGGCATGGTATGGCGACGGCGATGGCGGTATGATGTTGATGATCACGATGACGAAGTCCACCACTCGCTGCCGCTGATTATGTTTTATGATTCACGTAATGTTGCCCAACACAATGGGCTAGATGGCGTTGATCGCCACATAAATCCCGATTTCACAGGCGATTGTCATTTTTGCTGTGATTTTGTGCCATCGATGCGTGGTCTGGGATTGCAACGAGGAGATCACTAATTAAATCTCGGGCTGAAAGTCGTTGTATCTATGATTGCATTCAGACGTGCTAGGATCTAGTGGTGACGCTGTTGGCAATAAATGTCGCCAGCACGTTGCAATTAAAATCTGCACAAACATTTGGCCGCCTAAAAGCTTATGTCAATTGTGCGACGACGCCCCGTGAGTGTGTGGCCCAGATTCATAAATCGGTGTGGAGATCTGATCCGACAACAAAACGACATAAGTTGCTCTTTATGAGGCACTGTTATGAAAGAAAAATCAGAATTGAAAGAGGAATCGCCAATGGAAGCATTCAAGGCATGGTAAATCCTCCTCTGAAGCAATCAGACGCATGAAGGGGGAACTCTCTCCTCCGCTGAACCGCGACATACAATAACGAACTTGGAATTGGACACTTATCTGATGAGAATCGCAATAATTTACAATAAACATCAGCGAATTTGTGTTTGGAAAGGGAAATTTTTGTGGTTGAGTTGCGTTTTATTTTGTGTTTTGGGATGTTTTCGATTTTTTTAACAACAAGTATCCAAAGTTAAAAAGATATTATTTTTTTCTCAAACGGAGTATGGTCCGTTTGCGAATAAGAGAACAAGTTATAGCTATCATTAAAACAAATCAGTGGAATAGTTGCTTCATTTTTTTGACAAGACAGTTATAGCGATCATTGATAAATTTCTGTCCGTGGAAGGCCACTTGTATAGGTTTTAAGGTTAGAGTTGAAAGCAAAACTGACAGATGAGAATAAGAAGAGAATCGAACACATCAATGGAGCGATTGTGTTCAAAACTGTAGAAACGAATATCTGCTGTTCATTGAAATCGATTTCCATCAGTGAAATAATAAAAATAGTTTTTAAGAAAATTTTAAATCGGAATTAAGTAATTTTGTTTGCAGAAAAATTCTATAAGTGATTAGCTTTATTTTGAAACCGCTTAAATAAGGTTTGCTTAGTCGCCTTAAAATACGAATTTTGAATGATTTCTATAACTATAACCCCTAATGCTATATATGGATAAATTTGGTTGTGTCACGATGTGGTATGTACAAAATTGCACATGAGTACCGATTCTGACTAAAATATGTACCTGACTTACCTTTTACTTAAGGTTCCTGCATACTCTATATAGTATACGACTTAACGCTAATATAATTGCATTGATATATCTTACGAAAAGACCACCTACCGGCTTGGACCGACATTCTCCGCATCGTCGGCCAAAAACTATGTCAATTTCCTATTTTCTCTGTGCCCAATTCCAAGCCATATATAATTTCTGAACGACAACGTTCTAGTAAACGCCAAAACAAATCAACTTCCTTTCATCCGCTCTGAAATCCGCGATGGCTTAGTGTTTGAAACAATGTTTTGTTCTTTCGAAGCCTCGGGGCCTTGAATTTGAAGAACCGAATGTAGTCAACGTAGCTTGACTTTTTGCATTACATTAACATCGGTCATATATTTCCCTCCTTTTCGCACACAGGACTTTTATCCGAGGAGGAATTTTTCTTTCGAAATATATGTTTTCTAAATAGTAGCGATTTCGTAGGTAAATTCTTCGCGGGATATCCATTAAGATATCATTTGTAGAGCTAGTGTTGCTGCTATCAACAGTTCAATTTTTTCATACGAGGTGTATAGATGTTTGTTTGCATGTTGAAGGCATGTATTTTTTGTCCTCACTTACTTCAAGCGATTAGCAAGGTACGCTCAGGCTAGGAGCGACCGGTGATGCTAATTGCATCCGCATATCCCTGTATCTGGACCGGTCTGTTGAAGATAGTGCTGCATATTCGATGCATGTTTAAAAGAGTTCTAGAAATAGTGCTTGTTTTAGGGTCCCGCGACACAGGCGGATCAGATTTTCGGACATCGCTATGAAGAGCTCCTGACGATAAATGCTGTCATATGCGAGTTTGGATTCGATGAAAAGATGGTGTGTCTCGACTCGAAATTGGTTGGTCATTCTTAAGACTTACCTGAATGTGAAGATTTGGTCTATGGGCGATCTGGCGGGCCTCGAATAGAGTCTTTTATGTGACATTTAAGGTGCAGTCATCGGCCATGTTTCCTCAATTTTTTGACTTATGATTCCTCAAGGTCGGGAAACGTCATAAGTATCTATTTCCAAACATCGAACCAAACATTACCAGTGGGAATGTGTTCCCCTCGTACACAATTTTTGGCACTGCAAAATCTAAAAATTGCATGTACATTAGTTTTAGTGTTTTCAGTATCAAAAACGAATTTTTAAAACCTTAAAAAAGTGCGGTTATAGTTTGTTAGATTCTTCGCGGAATTTATTCAATCCATTTATATAAAAGCTATCCGGATTTTAGTACATTTGTTCGAAAACAATTTCACTTGCCTCTTCTGGGATAGCGGCTACGTTGTTGGAAGGCGGTCGTACAGCTCATTCTTCATTGTTTTTTAATCTGCAAATGAATGACGAACCTACATGCAACACTTTAGAGAACCTTGCGATGGTAGAAATATTTTGAGATTGTGATGTAAGATTATCACCTGGGAGAAGTGCACAATGGCTCACAAACGACAGATAAATTGAACACTTCCTTGAAGGCTTGATGTCGATATGTTAAAAAATTGCAATCGTAATTGTGAGTTGTTGACAATTGCCAATTGTTGGCGATGGGCAATGGTGTGATGCCAGTCGATTTAAGTCACCAACTTCGTGGCTGAGTGCACGACCGTTTGTGAAGAATTTTAAATCAAATGTCATTCAAGCGACGATTTTGGGAGGAAAATTCAAAGACGAAGATGTTCTAATTCCGCTTATTACGAACTATTTGCCATTCAAATTTAAGCGCCTTTCCATTGTATTTAATAAAACTTTTCTATAAGGAATTTGAATTGACAGAATTACATTTAGCAGCATGTGAATGCTCAGAAGTATTATTTGGACGGAACGAAGTTCGCCTGGTCAGCTATTAAAAGAAAAATTCGCCGTCTTATTATATTGTGTCAAAAAAGTTGTCTTTCAAGAGTAACATAAACGTTGTATTTGATATTTGAAAGTATCCGACGTACATATGTATGTACATCCATTCCTCCATCCTTACAACGAGATATATTGCAACTTTAACATAAATCTCGAAGGTTTGTATTACAACCAGGAAGTAACCATTATAAATAAACTGCAAATTCCAGAAGTAGAGATGGTCACTAACCATTATCACTCAACGCCTTGCCATTATAACAAATCCCCTCATTCGTACATTATTATCTGTCGTCCTCCTTCCGTGTGGAAAGTCTTTTGAATTACTTGCACTGAGTGCACCTCTGTTTGATGCCGCTTAAAGTGCTAAAAAATCGCATTGTGTCAGCTGAAAACTTCACAGATACACCCACGTTTTCATTAGTGTCGACCGGGATATGCCGATGCAAAAACAAACAAATAAACACAAATTGCCACCCTCTTGCAAAGAATCATCTCGTCCTCATCCACGACCACAATCAATTGCGAAATAAAATAAAACAAATCCCAACACAACTGCAACGCAAACACATACCTGTTGGCGTAGTGATGTGATAATAGGCCAAACGCCAGCTTCATTTATTCAGCTCTAAGGATTTATCCGTTCCTAAATCTACGATCATTAATATCTACGTATACCGTCGTCCCTACTCACGTTCTCTTACAGGATGATGAACGCCATATAAGATCGCAGTCAAACTTCAGTAAAATGTACAAAATGCACTCATTTCGCAGATGAAATCTCACAGTGCAGCGACCAGCATTCATGGAAATTTCATTTAGGCTGCGGGCGGGTCATATCTACTCAACTTGTTGATATTTTGACAATTAAAATTCCCTTTTACCTTGTCCCCAGTCCTTGTTTTACCCGGAAAATGTTTTCAGCTTTTTTTGTTTACGATCGTACACGGTTTTCGGCCTGAGGCAAGTCTTGAGCAAACATGGTAATCACGTGACTGATGATGGAGAGACATTGGACCTTTTATGAACAAATAAAAACACAAACTGTTGACAGAAACCAAATGATTAGAACAAGACCGTCAACATAAGCGGAAGATCCCAAGAGATGAATATACGAGGTCATGCGAGCGTGTAGCCCCTCAAATATTTATGTGACTTATTAGGTTTTGCATTTAGAATGAGCGTGTGAAGGACGGTCTAGGGGTTCATACGAATTCGGCTAAAGGTAAAAAATTCATCTGAATTTCGGAGATTGTTTGCGCTAAAGAATGTAAATGAGGCGTTTAGGTGTTCATTAAGTTTGTTTGTGTGCCTCAAATATTTACTCGTACCCAAGAAAAAGGTTTGTGTAAAAGGCACCAAGCATGAAAGAGGAGTTTTGTTTATCATGGAATTATATGTAAGACTATGCAAGAACAGAAGACACGTTCCGTTGATAATGCCTGATATTAAAGCAGTCAAGTGAAATTGAATGGTGGTGAAAGATGGGCTGCAAAATTGGACAATTCACGGTTTCAATGCAAGCGCTAGGAAGTGGCAGGCTTGAAATTGGTCTCAATTGACGAAGCCAGAAGGTGAAAACTGCTTGTGAGAGTTGATCCTGATCATACCCACTTCCAATAAAAATAAAAGAAGAAAAAGAGATAAAGTCGGTAACGTTGGGTCATTGCCTCTCAGGACAGAGATGCACAAAACTTGTAAATGAATTGTAACAAAATCCCTATGACAACGTCAACAAGGCAACTCTTTATCCCAAATCAAATAAATAATAAGAAAACCTTTTTCAATTTACAAAGTAATATTTGCGCATAAATAATAAATAATAAATAACAAAAGAACACCCAACCAGAAACAAACACGGCCGAAAATCCCATATGTTCCCTGCCCTAGAGTCCAATTATAGCAGCCGAAGGAACTCTCATGGAACATCATTATGCTGGTGCCTGTGTCGCTTGCAGCCAATTTCTCATAACGCCATTAATAACAGCAGCAGCAGCAGCATCGCCAACAACTTGAGTGCAACAATCCATTTACAAAACATTCACATTCGTCTGCTGCTGCAGATACGCACCGAGGCGCAGGCAACCACATTCACACTCACTCTCACCTCTACCATTCTGTTGGTGGTTTGGTCCAGTGGAAAACAAATGTTAAATTGCCCTCTCGGAATTATTAGTAAATTTGCACGGATTCCCATTTGGGTTGAGCAGCGCACACCCGCTTGCCCTGCGCACCATCAACCATGGCGGGAACAAAGTGTGGACGCGACTTTATGTATGGTTGTTCATAAATCACACGGGAGCGGCGCTTCAGTCTCATTAACCGGACAGAACAGACTCTTAAGGTTGAAGAGATCGGTGTTCCCTCCTCGTTTGACATCAAGACAAAGCCAAACACTTGGCATTTTCAGATCCGGCCGGATTGTTAAATTTGAATACATGTCACAACACAGTCCGTATTGTCACATACATGCATTTTATATGCGCGCATCCCGTACCCGTTTCCTGCAGATCGTTTTATGAAAAATCACGAGCGAAAGATAAGTGAGACATTTAAGAATGCTTTCGACGGTGTGGCATCGAGGTCTTGTCCTGTCCTCTGTGGTGGTCCAACAACGATGTTGTTGCAGCAAATGAAGACGAACGGCAATAAGAGTGCGGTCATGGTTAAAGCTCGTAGTGTGCGAGTGTGTCGCGCAACTTTTGTGCCAACGATAAATTTTCTGCTCAGAAATATTTACATGCTACTGTATGGACCGCGAGGCCACCGACATTCGCATTTCTTTTTTTTGATTCACCGTTCCGAGTTGCATAAAGTGTAAGAGGTTTTGTTTTGTTTTTTTTGACAAATTACTGTTGCTTGTTAACTGACAGCCAGAGATCAGGAACAGCTACAGTTGGAATGGAACTTAAAGAAAAACCACAAACACAAACGGATCAGTGTTGGTTTTTGGCATCGAGGGCACATGACGGGATTAATGTCTCAAATTATGCAGTTAATCATTTTTTGGGGAATTCTTTTGTGGAACGTTTACTTTATACATGTAGATAGGAGGTCAATTAACTGTAAAGTCCATGGGGAAATACGGAAATGGAAATGGATTCTTTAAAAGTTCACCAAGCATTCTCTCCCCTTCTAACTACATTTTAGCGTCCTTAATCGTACCCGCCCAAAAGTCACACCAAAGGTGTATTCTCCATTGAACCAGATGTCAGACACCCAAGACTTCATCTCCCAGCCCACGCCGACAACAGTCCTAAGTGAAGTTATTTAACGTCCCTGTTTACTGCTGATTGAGGGCTTAGTAATTATCCTAATTATATGCCCAATTATTATCCTTACAGCAGTTTCATCCACACACATAAGTACTCCTGGAAGGTGGTCCCTTAACAGTAAAGAATTTACCTTTTTGCCGCGCCATCAGGACATGCTATAGCGATGTCAGATCCTGTTCCATATTTATCACCCTTTAAACGCGTTAAAATTATGACCTAAAATATCACCTGCTCCGATCGTAATTCATATTCGAGACACAATGGTAGCCGCCACTTGTACAGACAGAAGCTCAGCAACGTAGACGACGGCGACGACGACGACGACGACGACTTCGCAAAAGGACTTCCAGACAGAATGTGAATTGGAATTGAACGCCTTTCATGGGGCTCCCCGAGGGCGGAGTCAGGCTATCAGCACTGCCAAGCCCAGCTTGTTTACCCAAGCACAACGATAAAAACGAACTTCAACTGCAAGGTGAACAAAATAAAAATAAAAATCAAAATGAAGAACCTCTCCTGCATCCCATAGCTAAGATCGACCAACAGCGCCATCTAATTTGAAATAATAATCTCAAAAATAAATTAAAACATAACACGCCGTTCGTCGTTGCTGGGCGGCTGAGTGTCGGCGATGGCGATGGCGATGGCAATGTCGGTGCAGAACGTCAGACATCGCTGCGCAGAGTGCAGCAGCAGTTGCAGGTGCGGCAAGTCGCAAAAACTTCAAATGGAATGACGGGCCAAAGCAAATATTAATTAAGGGGCGAGGTAAAACGTCGATTAACGGGCCACAATTTAATCACTTTTGAATGACCGCCCGCCCAGTTTATTATTATTAGCCGATGTGTATGCGTTTTGCGATACGTCTTATACGAGGTTGCATCCTTTGCTGCTTTATACCATCATCATCGTTGGACTGATCACCGCCCCATCCCATCTCTTCATCTGTCCAATGCATAATACACACGCACCGGTCTGGTCCATTTGCTTGCGCAATCAGCACTTGTCTAACGTGTTTGTTAGTCTCTCCCAAGTTCCACCACACCACTGACTCACTCGCATCTGGTGGATCTAATTCGGCCGACGCGACGACGATCGTCTGCCCGAACACAAGGAGCAAAATGCGTTTTCGCGCACCACAGATAGATTCCGCCCGCTGCTGCCATGTACGCAAGGACAAGGATTCAGACTTGGACGTGCAACGAAAAACATAATTAATTGAGTCTTCTTCTGAAGGCCATTTGTAAATGTAGCAAATGCTTAGAATTAGAATGGTTAATATGAATTAATTTCGCAACGGACAGATGCAATACGTCGCTCTGCATTCGAATGCAATGCGGACAGTTCTATGGTTGTGTGGTGGCATTGGGCTAAGTTGTGTAGCGTAAATTTTGCGGCTAAAAACGCATCAGAAGGGGGTCCCGGCCGAATAGGAATGGTGACTGATTCCCTGACCATAATGGGAGTCCATCACTTAAACACAAGGTGTAACAGTAGGTGTCTTCGGGAGATGAGAATTTGAGTGGTTGTACAACACACAAAACGTTTGATGATGATGATGGTGATGTGGCTGGAAGCGTGATTAATATCTTTAATCGATGCATGCTTGCACATTTGATGTATTGGACAAGGGGAAGTCTATTTAACTTTATAATGTATCTATAAGTGTAGTGCGTGGATATAAATAACTTAAAATCTCTATGAATGCTAATAGTTGTGTTCTTGTTAGTAAATCAGAATAGCAAACATTCATTTTGAACTATGTTGATGATGTCCAAGGCTTTCTATGTAAAAGGAAGCAAATGAATTAATTTTTCTTTTCAAATCAATAAGCTTGCAATAGTATAGCATTCAATCGTTATGGAATATTTTTGCATTTATAACTGTGCATGCAAAAAAAATTGTATCCGCTTCCTCATTTAGGTCAACAAAATTAAACCATTCATTAGTCAAAGGCTTTAGTTGAAGGACTCTATAAATCAAACCGGTTTCAATGAAAACATTAAAAGCAAAAATATTTTTCTATTCTTTTAACGGAAGGTTCAATAGCTACTGTTTCTATAACAGCTACTATATTCTTTCAACTAACAAACATCTGTGGACAGGACGAAACTTAACCAAGATTATCTTCGAATCCGAGTCCTTAAGCTTAAGACGACAAGGAAGAACGAAACTCCTTTGTTATCGCGGATGCCAAGGTGCTTGGCTAGTTAACTTTATTCAGCCCGGGATCGCAGATGGTGGAAGGCTTCCTTTTTTTCACACGTTCTAAGTACCCATAATGAACTTAAAAAAATTTCCCTGTTATCCAAAAAAAAAATCCATTCTTTCACGAAAAAACTTCCCTTTTCGTCCCATATGGTAAAATTACGCAAACCGTCAAAATGACATTTTTTCTCTATTCATGTCAACTATGAATTCCTTATTCAATTCTTTCGTCCTTTCTTGTTGTACGACTTGACACCTTTTGAAATAAGCCTAAGTCGATAACTAGGTTATCGAATGTTGCCCATTTCCAACAGATTAGAAGACTCTGATCTAATTCTATTTTAGAATCAGTAATATGTGAATTTTATAAAAAGTCAAGTCAAGTAATTCAAGGCGAACTTTTTTTCGTCTCCCATTATTAAACACACACTTTGACTAAGGTTTCTGTTCATGTTGGTTGTACTCTTTTGAAGCTCCGAGCGAGATTTAGCTGACTCTTATACCCTATTCACACCGCACTAAAATTCGAGGTTTCCACAAACAGATTTCGAAATCGCGGCAAGGCATTCACACCGAACACAATCCGGGTTTTGTTTGACGTTTCAGTCAGCCATCGAAAAATAAAAGCGAATAAACAATTATTGCGTTCAAATTGCAAGTGCACTACAAGTCCACTATAAGCTAACAACTTCATATAATTCGCGTGTTCGTCGTTCAAGAAATCGGTAAGCTTACTCTTAGGTGACTTTCAGTTGACTTATAACTCAGTTGAAAATCTGTCAACCACTTGTCAACTGCTTTGTGTAACTTGTGGAATGTATTAAAAGGTGCGTTTGCGTTGACAACCTTACCATTGAAACCAGATTCTGAGGAGAAACCTCATACAATATCGAGGTTTGAAAATCTCGAAAATGTATGGGAAACCTCCTGATTTCGATGGAGGTTTCATGAGTTTTGGCGAAACCTAAGATTTCGATGCGGTGTGAAAAGGGTATTACTCTTCTTTTATCATATACTCTGTTGGCGTTATACGAAGACGGTTCTCATGCTTCGGCTTTTTCTTTGTCCAAGCTGTACCAAGTGATTTGTTTGTTTTTATTCTTATTATCCATGAATGTTGCGTTTAGAAGGAGGCCTCAAGCCTCACTTTGCAATTTTTAACCCTGGGGTTCATGGAACTCACCCTCAGATGGTAGTCATTCTTAGTTTTATTACCTCTGCAGCGATAAGTGAGCAGGTCCCGACTTTGTTCGAACCGTTTGACTTGCACAGGCTTAGAGTATCTTTACCAGAAGAATTCCAGGTGCCGTTGCCCAATCGTCCATTGCAGTCGAAGACTATGAACTTCGTTTGACCAAAGAAAACTTCTCGTTCAAGATGATATTAGTGAAAAACTCTGATGTACATCTAAAAGTTCTAATTTAAATTCAGTCAAAAGAAAGTTACGAGAAAATGTTGTAAAGTTAACCTGAACTTTAACTTAAAAACCATTGACAGTCACGTAGAGGTCCGAAACACTTGTGATACCAAGTGGATCTGCAATTTCTGCCAACTCATTGACCCATTTTGGATTAGGTCAATCATATTTAGATCGTTGAGATCATTGTAGATCCTTGTAGAAGCTCCTCGATAAAGATTTCATTTCGGAGAGAGAGCAGGTGTTATGCAAAGAAAGTGGTCATTTGAATAAACGCTAAGCCTTGGTTGCATACCTGCGCTTATCAGATAAAGTCCAGTGATCTTACGACACACCTATTGTTCATAGGAGCCTTTTTCAGGCAAGATTCAGGGCCTCTTTCCAAGTTTGGTGAGTTCGTTAGCCTTACAGTTCCCTGGAATGTGGAATGGTGATTGTTTGATAGCTCATAAATATTCATATTCCTATCATTGTAAAGGGTGATCCATTTCGAGGTTCCCTACTTTTTTAAAGAAAAAAACAAAGAAAATTCAAATTTAATGGAGAATGTTTATTATCATTTGAAAGAACATTCTTTGGCATTTATTTTTTGAAGATTATGTCTATCAAATATTGGCCGTTGCTACGTCGCAGATGGTCCATCCGTTGAGTCCAATTTTCGATCACTCGTTCGAGCATTTCGACTGGTAACTGGCGAATGACACGCGTGCTGTTTTTCTCCAAGGCCTGAATCGAAGCGGGTTTGTCGGCATAAGCTTTTGACTTTACATATCCCCACGATCTTGGTGGCCAATCGACCGGCCCAAAACGTGAAATTATGTGCTCACCGAAATGTTCTCTCAATAAGTCCATTGATTGATGCGATGTATGTACCAAATGTCGCCGAGATCACGAGCTTCAATTTCAGGCATCAAATAGTCGGTTATCATGGCACGATAACGGTCGCCATTGACGGTTACGTTCGCACCGGCATAATTTTTAAAGAAATATGGACCGATGATTCCACCGGCCCACAAACCACACCAAACCGTTGTTTTTTCTGGATGAAGTGGCAGTTATTCAATCTCTTCAGGTTGCGCTTCGTCCCAAATGCGGCAATTTTGTTTGTTTACATACCCATTGAGCCAGAAATAGGCCTCATCGCTAAACAAAATTTGCCTCGAAAACGTCGGATCTTCTTGGAACTTTTCAAGAGCCCATAGAGCGAAGCGATGTCGCTTGGGAAGGTCGAGCAGCTTCAGTTGTTGCACAAGCTGCATTTTGTACGCTTTCAATTTAAGATCTTGACGTAAAATGCGCCAAGTCGTTCCATACGTCAGTCCGAGTTGCTGCGAACGGCGCCGAATCGACTCTCTACGGTCTTCGTGTACACTCTCAGCTACGGCCGCTATATTTTCTTCACAGCGTGCTGAACGTGGTCTATTCGGTCGAATATTATCGAATAATGAATGCTGGGTCTCAAAATGGGTGATGGTGTTGCGAATAGTACGCTCAGTAGGCCGATTATATTGACCATAAGTTGAGCGAAGTGCACGAAACACATTCCTCACAGAACGTGAATTTTCATAATAAAGTTGAACAATTTGTAAACGTTGTTCACGCGTAGGTCTTTCCATTATGAAATGCCAAACAATACTAAACAAAAATAACATGACAGCATGACACGACTCACACGTGATCTGTCAAAAAGGCTATTGAAAAAAGTATCTCTACTTGGATCACCCGTTAATTGGGTGTATCGCATCTCATTGATTGATTTCAAACATGTAAATAAAAAGCAAAATTCAATTCTGATGAATTTATTTGAAAACTTCACGAACAAAACAATTGTATGACGTTGAAAACTAAAGGATTGAAAAGCCAATTCATTTGCACTGCATGCCATATGCATTATTCCAAAACACCAGACAGTCCGTCATCCTATTTAGAAATTCACAGTGGAAAATGATCCTCCGGATGTGTAGGACTGTGTCACGAAAATAAATTACTTATACCTCAATGTAAGGGGATGTCCACCAAACAAGTCATATATCACTAAAAAAAAAAAACGGAAATATTAATCCCTGTTTCGGAAGCCATCCCTAACCTCCTGATAATGTGTCAACTGTCATAATAAATAACAAATTTTACTTAAGAAAATATGAAGGAACAACAGGCGTGTGCCCCATCCACTCTCTGCTGCTCTGTGACACAACTGCACATGACAGGTACATGTTTTCAGCAAACGGTACAACATGAACCCACACAATGTGCAGGTTGCCAGGTACAATATTGATTAAAATTCCCGACATATGAAGTTCATTAACACCCAGTAATACTTTCCAGCGGAGGAGGTAGCCCATTGTCCACTCGTTGGAACACCTGACACATCCTCCTCATTGAGCATGCCTCACCAGCATGGTAATGTAGGCAGGCAAATGCATGTAGCATTCCCTCAAGCCGCCGCAACTACGAACGCATCCGTTTATTTTCATCACGTCCCAATGGTTATTGTTGAGCCTCCTCCATGATGTTTTTTTTTTTTTTTTTGTATAAATAGTTGTTGTTTGTTTGTGGGAAATTCGCCATCCATGAGGCAACATTGAATCATGGTCAAGGTGAATTCATTTTAACGCCATGTAAATAAGAAACAGTTACCCTCCGAGTTTAGTTAGGTGACGCCAAAGCGACAATAACTTTTACACTCGATTTTGGTGTTCCTGTCGGCGGCGGCGGCGGCGGCCAGAGTACCCCCCAACTTTGAAGCATGAAGAACCCCATGCAATAAAACAGTCAGTTGGGTGTTCCTCGCTGCCTTTCGAACTGAGCCTCTGCAAAGATACTTTTTATTTCTTTCCATTTCTTCTTAAATATACCTATTCAGCATTTTTATGACTCGTTATCACTATTCAATCTGTCAATACGAGTCGAAAAGATATAAAACCCCAAAACAACTTCATACGGTACAGAGGGCGCGGGCCTCTATGGACATCGGCCTGTTCGTGGCTCGTTAAATTATTGTTTATTGTCGGTTTCCCATGGCATTGTGGTGGAATTTGATTTCGGAAAATCCCAAAACAAACGCGCGGCCACGTGATTGAGATGGCCTGTTAATGACGACTTTGCCATTATAGAGTCATTAAGTGTGTGGATCTTTATTATTTTTCTGTTTTAATATTTTGAATTAATTTTTACGATGATGGAAATGTTTGTGTGTCTTGTTGGTTTTTATGTTGTAACTTATTCAACTTTGATAGTCTTGAGAACGAAACAAATAAGTCAGATAAATTAAAGAGCGTAAAGTGATTGAGGTCTATTTTGGGTTCGAGGTGATGTTGTTTCTAACAGAGGAGATAAAGTTGAGCCTTTTTTGTTAATAAATCCAAGCAACATGACCTCATGACACCCTTTTCCGCTGTACCGTAGCACTTCCTACCCCATTCAGATTCAATTTATAATTGACTCTTCTTGAAAGAAGACTCACTGCGTCGGACTTAATGCAAGTCATAAACACATCAACCACTTTCCATTATCGCACATCAAAAGCCAAACCATGACCGTGACGTCCTTCAATTGTGGCTACACCACCGTATCGCCCCGAAATAACCTCACACAATGCCAAGTGCGCTCCATTCGTTCCACTTATCATTGGGGACGGTCAGCCAGTCCACCAAATTAACTTGCACTCTCCTACGCTCTCCCGCGCATAATTCCCACAATCGCTACCTCCTCAAACACCAGCACCAGCACCAGCAGCAGCACCAGCAGCACATCAGTGTGTCGGCGCGCAGTGGCAACGCAGCGCAGACATCCAAGATGTTCCTGATTGATGACTTTCATTTGCCACTCGGACAGATGCACATTAATTTCACAGGGCGCACCAACCTTCAATAGACGTGAGAGGTCTGTGCTCTTCTAGAACACCCAGGAATTCAAAATATTTCAGAGCACGTAGACACACAGACACACATGTCCTCCGAAAGGAACCTCGCACAAACAGCAGATAACTATATAGAGAAGAATATTCCATTAGCATAATCTGTGCGAGACCTCATATGTCAAAGCCTCAAGGTAGGCTCGTATGCTCGTATGCTCCTCCGGTGAACTATTCCCTTAAGCCCTAGCATATGGTCCTATAGTCCATGGCAGTGCCTCCGTGTGTCGCTTGGCCACGGCGAACGGATGGACAAATGATGTTCCGCACTTAATGCCATTTCAAAGCGATTTGAGTGGTCAATTTGATAAATTTTTGTCATTTATATAGCCACGGGAGAATCGAACTGGGCGGACTGTACGCTTGTTAAAAGGCTCTCTGCACGCAGGGCCATTTTCCCTCCTAACAAGCGTTAGCAATCTGCGATCGCGCCTCGATAAAATCTCCCTACTTGCGAGCGCGTCTATATGTAAGAGTGTTTGTTATCCGATATTATTGATTTTAACGTTTTCGTATGTTTTGAGTCCTGGCATTATGATATCAATTTTTCAGTCATGCACAGCAAAATCACCGGCTATTAAGCGAGAATTCTATCCAATGTATGAGAGGTTTAGTGTGTGTATTGTACCTATTGGATACACAGAAGTAAACAGGGAGCTACCTACGTAGAAAGTGTGTACCGGTCGTGTTATTATTGTTGAAGCAGCATCACAGCCAGCAGCCTCTAATCTCAGATCACATTGGTAAAAGATGAACATACAAAGTTCGAATATATGTAAGGTGGGGTTTTTGCAAGGAAAAACTTAGCCAAACAGGTGCTAACTAGTAGAAGTAGTTTTTCGGAGGGAAAAACAGTAACGGAAAGAAAAAGTAACCGCTTCTGAGGGAAATACTGAGACTAGTCAATGGAATTTTAAAAAATAAAGTTTCAAACGAGTTACAGGAGCTCAGGCGGATTTGAGCATCCAATATGGCTGTTTGAAATGTTCGCTCAGTTTCGCTCATCACATTATTTTTATTGGAACTTCTAACCTGCCAGAGTCTACTTTCTAAACCTTTAGTTAGGTCAAATATCTCAAAAAATTATTCACAACCGGATGCGTTTGATAGAATTAACCATTCAAAGCTAAAACTGTTGCAGTTAAAACTCCTTAAAACGTGTCATTTCCTTCAAACATACGCGGACATATTGACTCAGTGAAGTTGAAGTTTGAAGTTGAAACTGAGGGATCAGTACTAACATTTGATCCATTGCTCTCACGCCGATTAGTGGATGGAGTCTGCTTTGTTTCGGGAAGAGTATCTGAACCTCATGCCGAACTAGGCAGCTTTCGTATCAAATATTTGAATTCAGAACATCGGCGTCTTTATAGTTTTGCAAAGTTTTGCTTTCGCCCTGCCTACCTTCCCGAATTTTCACCAGAAACCGCAATAAGCGCCGCTAACTCTCCGTGTTTAGGCCACCATTCATCCCTTGAACTTCCATGAACTCCTCGGAATTCAATCCCGCGTTTTGTTTGTGTTTAAAAACTTTTCAACTTCCTGTCACTCATTTGCAGTCCTCTACTGTACTCCTACCAGCATTGGCAACATCTATAAATACACACAAGTACATAACACTATACAACTGTCCGCCGCTACGCAGTCCAACTGCTGTCCATTACTCAACCTAATCCCAGTCCCATTTAGGAGTTGAAATGAAAAATGATTTGCGTTGTATTTAAAAAAAATTTCCACCACGTAATCTAGGAAATTCATTTTCACCGATAGGCCAGGTGAATTCACTCCCTCGACCTGCTGCGCTGGCTCTGTCCTCTGGTCCTGTACTTGTATCCTCTTGTTTGCTTCGCAGCTTACTGCGGCCTGTGGATGGACACAGGAGGCAAATAGAGAAATTGAGTTGTTCCAATGTGCTGGTTGTAGATTCTGTGATCATGTGCCTGCGATAGCTACGATGAGCGGTAAATATCATAATGGGATCGCATTTATATTCTTATTGGCACAACAGATGTCGTTGGTGCGCGCCGTCCTTTGGATTATGTTAACATTAAACTTTTTCTATTTTTTTTAATTTTTTTTTTTTGTCGTTGTTTCCTTTTCCATCTAAGATGGCTTTATATCCATAGCTGGAACGGATAACGGAGTCTTAAAGCAGCACCATCATTCGAAGAGTAAAATGTTGTATATATTTTTTTTTTTTTGTTACTTAATTTTTGCTCATTGCGAGAATTTCGGACCAAGAAAAGGAATCCAATTAATTGAGTTCGGACATCGTTCCCAGAAAACTGTTGCGTGCCAAGAGACAGGGAGGAATGCACGCCCCATGGGGAATGTTCAGTGACATTTCGCATCGAAATGTCATTGCCGCGATTTTTGTGTTCATCAGAGAGAGCGAAAAAGATAGAGAGAGATAGAGATACCCAAGCAATCAAATTTTTGATTTCCGTTTAAATTGTGTGTCTGTGCTTCTTATATTTTGTTCGTCTAATTTGCTGTTGCGCGATTGCGATTAATTGCCAACAATTTGATGGTATCATTGACATCGCAATCGTGCTTGATGAGAGAGATGTACATAGTCTTTCAAGAGAGGACCGGTGGAGTTATGCCGCCTTAAGTGGTCACCAGAGCAGCGGGTATTTGATTGAAGTTGTAATTAAAATTGACAAATTCTCACCAAGGCATCGAAGTTTGGACATATCTTTGACGAAATGTTCGTGATGCGTTCAATTAACCAGAAGATGGAGTGCCAATAATCGGTCGTGTTTCATTGGTTCGGTTTATTTTTCCGAAAGATTTGTGCCGGATTTCAGTGTGTCATTCCAATAGTTAGTTGCAATCGAGTAATTTATTGAACTGTCTTAATTGCTCACTTTTTGTATGAGGAGGGGTTTTGGTGTTCTCGGAAATAATTATCACTTAAGAATCTCGTCTTTGTTTTTCCTACGAAGAGATTCTTTTGTAATGTTGTGGTGGAGATGATTTAAAATAATTGCTGTTGTTCCTGGTACTGAGTACCAACCTATGTAATTTGAAGTATGTTGATGAGGTCTTGCAAACCACGCTGTTTTCTTACTAAGTTTGTTATTTTTTTTTTTTTTGCTTAGCTTCAAGGACATTTTGTACGCAATTGTATGAGCAAAAAACGTTGAAAGTTACCTGTTCCACAAGTGTAATTTGCAGTCCGCTTTTAGAGAAACAAATAATTTGTTTCCAATAGAATAGGACCAATTTCCTTTTAGCGTTGTCCCTATATAGTTTAATATTTTCTGGCATTTTGTCTTTTATAAAAATTACGCTGATGGAGTTGATGATGGAATTTCTTTGTTATTTAATTTTTTTTAGTAAAGGAAAAACCTGTGTTTCTAAGGGATTTGCATATGATGTTGAAAACATTCAATAAAAACCGAAGAGGTCACGTAAAGTCGATCAGGGACATGTACCCAGATACAAGTTTCATTTTAAAAATGCAATAAAATGAAAAAAAATAAACGTTTTCCATGTATTACTGCTCTATTAGTAAGAGCAAACATTCCAATTAATTATGAAACAAAAAGTCGTTCACGTGGCTGCCTCGGCTGGCTTCGCAGTAGCGCATTCTGTCACTCCAATTTTCGGTCGTTCAAGGTTCACCCAAAAAAAAAAGTCCGCAGCTCTATTCCAGTCCGCAGGCCAATTGACATCGCCAAGATGGCTGATTACACGATTTGGGAATTTGTGATTGTGGCATGGCGCACCATCCTACTGAACCAGAGGTCGTCCAAATCCATGTCTTCAATTCTATGTACCGCCCACCGTTGACCAAAACGTTGTTCCCAGCCTCATTTTCTAAGAAAAATTGTCAAATGATGCCACCACTTCTCAATCCGGCTACGAGCAGAAACATTCTCACCTGTGCGCACCGTACTATGGCGGGGACCATGAGTATTGTCCACTAGCTTACCAATCTCACTAACTTTTTGCACAAACTTGCATACAGCAGGCGCGATGGTTGATTTATTCAAAAAAGCCACTATTTGGGCTTCACAGTAAATGTGTTCAATATTTCCCAACGTTGTTCAAGCGTAAAGCGACTCATTTCATTCTGCGGATGTATGATACTGACCACAGATGAGGAATTAACCAGATAGTCAACTCTGCAATCCCCTATCACTTTCAACCCGCAAACAATATTTAGTAACGGCCGCAAAATCCTCTTTCCCATCTGTGAATACGTGTGAGCCAGACACATGAAGTTAGATCTCATTTACTAGATCACCCGCCAAAAATAATTGTGGGGAGTTTTGCAACATATCCAAATCGCAACAACAAAACAGCTGGTCACGGCGAATGTGTTGGGAAATAGGAAATGTTGCGAAGTGTTGAGTTTATGTGATTCAACTTTTATAGCTATTTTAATGTAAATGTTTATAAAGAAACAAAAAATTAGTCACTCAATTAAGTTGTTACAATTTAATTTGAATATTTTTTGCGGTTATAAGAAATAGTTCTCTATTTTTTTATCTGCCTTAAAATAAACATTCTTGGGTTGTTATCCTTTTTCCATTTTGGTTAATAAAATGAAATAAAATGTATATTTTATTGTATTATTGCATAAATATTAGTAACGTTTGGGTGTAAAATATTTGTAGTAAATAGTTTGCAATGGTTTTTTATACATTTATTAAATTCTTTGATTGTTTGTACTATATGTTGTTGAATATATGTACATATTTGGGTTACGTGCATCGATAAAATAAAGTGGACAAGAAGTATTTTTATTGCTTTTTTAATTATTTTGTGTTGCAAAATTTGTGTTTAGTAAATCAATATCTGCTTTTCTTAAGCGGTTTTGGAAATATGCTTTATTTTAAAATGATAGACAGAAGAAGGAGGACAGAAGGTGGCTGGAATGCACTGCATAAATATATTGTTGGTGCATTTTTCTATCGAAAATGCTTGGTAGTTGAATACAACTCATAAATAAGCATGCACATTATGATACATATATATATTGAATTAATTAGCCACTCTTTTTAAAAGACGACTTTATCTGTCAAGTTATAATGTTTTGTAATATTAAAAAAAAATGTTTTTTGAAAATAAACAAAACAATTTACTAGTACTACTACTAGTAAGTGATTACAAATGTTGTTAAAAAAGTGTTTTCACGTACCAAAAATAATATTTGTAAGGATTTGGATCACGTTATATTAAAAAGCGTTTTTAACCAATGCCCAATTGTGTAACGCAAAGTTTCCACTGAGCACTAAACCGAGATTAAGGTTAATCTGCCTTTAATCTACTTTAAATCTCAAGATAAACCACACATTTTAATCTGCTAAACACTAGATTGATTTAAAAAGAAACCACTAGATGGCGCACCCTCTATATCCACTATTACTTTTCGTCATCTCTTTATCAGTAATTCTCTCCTTAAACGTATTCAAATTCATTCTCCAGCCCAGTGTCAAGCTACACCTACTATATTCATGAAATGCACTTCACGGAGCTTGTTAGAAAAGAATTGATGAGATTTTAATTGTGCCTCCTCCATCAGTGGTTAATCTCTCTTCCCATTAATATGTATCAATTGTCCCGAATGTCACGTCATGAAAACAGTTCCATAAATTTTCATCGAAAAACTCAAACTTATCTCTCCGACATCAATTCAACCAAAAACCACATTCACTGCACCACTATAAAGTGACAAAGAAACCCTCTTTCCCGGTACCGATTTACTACCGCCACACACACAGAAAACACACATATATGTAGATCTATCGAAAAGGAAGTCCATTCGAATGACTTACGTCGCGATAGATCTTATCACGAATGACATTCGATCAACTAAAGTCACCCAATAACGCTGCCATTAGATCGCTTTTGAGTATATTGATTATTATCCTCTCTCACAATCAATCTAAACCGGAAAACACCGAAATGGGAAAATGTGCCATCTGAACTGGGCCAACAACCAGACTGTCAATCTTGGTTTCAAGTCATACAATTCGTCACGTTCATTCTGTCTGCGTCTGCCCTATGTGAACGTTAAAATAAAACAAGCGCAATCACACACAAAGACAAAGAAACCTCCACAACAACGTAAAACAAATTAATGATGGCATAAAAATCATTTTATAGATTGCTAATGGACTCCCCTCCCCTCTTGGTGTAACTAAATACACACCATCAGAGTGTACGTATGTATCATTAAATTTAAGATGGAGCGTGCGCACCTACTGAAGAAAACGCCTACAGTTGTTGGACGCGATAAAGAAAAAATGAAACAAAACTACTAAATCCAAACCAATATCCCTGATCAGATCTCCGCACTAAAGCATTTGGTGTGTGTGCAGTGTGCATGTCCGGCCGGAGATCTGGAGCCTGATCCACCGAAAAACAAAAAATTACTTCAATAACTACTCCTAATGATGAAGTCAGCTGGCGAATGATGGTGGTACTGGTGCAGCTCATCGCATCTTCCCAATGATTGATGTCCCTCCGAGTGCGGGAAACGCATTAACGTGAAATTAGAATAATTTAAAGGGTCATGAGAAGAGAACGAAGTTCTCCTATCTATAAAATCTATACGTCCGACACTTTGAGGTCGTTATTCGTGGAGGCCAGCCAAACATATGTATGTAATTCAATAAAGATTTTATGATCAGAAATGTATCCTTTGAGATATTATGGTAACACTATCTGATTTTGATGTGAACGTGTAGATTTGGTCGTCATTTGCGGTCATTACAAGGCGGAGATAGAAAATCCAAGTGAAAGTTTAACCACCCCACAGAAATCCATTGCGATCGCATGCGGAAAACTCTCGCAGGCGAAAATCTGAACAATCAGACTTTGTATAACTGCATAACAACACGAATCCTGTAAAAAGCATTAGAAACGAAAGAAATACATTTTGGCAGGTCAAAAGTATCAACCTCTGCGGGATAAGCAACATTTTATTTCCTACAATTTGTTTTGTATTAATAATAATAATAACATGGTAGCTGTGCAGTTTTCATGTAAACGACGACGATTAAAAGCTGAATTCGAATTTGTGGGTCATGTTTTCTATCTTCGCTATCATCACCGTCATCTGAGACCATCCAGAGACATCGCTCGAGGCTTGCCACAAAGAGAATTGATTTGCTTTCTTTGGATTGTGTATCTCGCTGCCGTACAATGACACACAACTTTCAATTTTTATTTTATGTTTGGATGCCTAACAAGCCGGTTGGTTGTTGTGTTGGTGTTCCTTGTAAAATTCAAATTCCACAATCTGTGTTGACTTCCTGTGGAAATTTGTTACTGAATTTTGTTGCCTAATTCGGTGTCGTCGTACGCGCAGCGGGGGCAACATTGCTGCAGATATCGATTGTTCCCTAATTGTAGGTCAAATAAGATGGTTAAATTCTCCATTTTTATATTTAAATTTTGTGCTACTTCAATGGTTTTTTGATAGTAGCTTACGACATAGAAGCCTTTAAGGGAGTACCTACTCTTGTTGTATCCACGCTGAGAAACAAGTAACATTTTATTGTAAAATTTGCAGAATATTTTCTACAATATTTTTAAAAACTACTCCCATAAATGTCAAACGAGGAAAAACCAAAACTACCTAATTAAAATCCCTCCAAAGGCCGGTCAGTCTCTAAGGTGAAACCGTTTACAAAACAATAAACTTGTTTCACAACCATTAAAAGTGGACCGTAAAACAAATGTATGTTCGGTTTTGATCATAGCGCAGTGTACCTGTCATGCGAATGTCAAGACTATCATAAAAAAGTATCCGAACCATGTGTAAACAAATTCTTAAGCTAGAAACATAAGGTATCTCTCGCTTACATGTTTACAATTAATTGACTTTTGTTGGATAAAAAAAAAAACAAAACAAGAAAAAAAACGGGTCTTGTAAAACAATAACGTTAGATGAAACCTTTAACCTCGTAGTTAGCGGCAACAGTATAGAGGGGATTCATTACAATGTTAGATCCGCAGCCGGTGTGATCCATCATTTTGGTTGGTCGTATCTACTTCAGATGTTGACAGTGACGGTTGGATTTTTTGTCAGGTGTACTGAGATACGAGTGAGTATACCTAAACGTAGGTTAAGGTTAACGATTTAATGAGGAGAAATACATCAAGAAGGTGAAGTGTTTGTTATGGAACGATTCTATTATTTGCAGATGAATTAGTTCTTTCGACGGGTTTAAATGATTCATTTGAAACCGGACAAGATAGACAATTTGTTAAAACTTTACATGTTGCACAGTGGCTTTAGATCCATACAAGCCATTTGCAGTTTTTGCATCCGTGCCAAACTCTTTCGTCTGTGCAGGATGTCAACGAAAGAAATCTCGCTGCTGCGTCAAAATCGTGAAGAACATCACCGAGAGTTTGATGTCAAAAAATGTTTGAATCTTTTTCAACATCGTCCTTGAATCGTCCTGGAATTATACGAAACTCATAAGCCAACATTAGGGGTACAATTTTTCAAAAATCAGTTCAACTGCTTGCATAGAGTTGTCGGTGGCGCATTTGCAAGTATTGGCGCGGACGTATATGCTATCAACGAGAGAGAACTCTCAGCATCGACGACTCGGACACAAAGTCGTGAGCGGTAGTGAAAGTCTTTGTCTTGCTAAATTTTGCAGAAGCATGGACTTTTTCAATAACTTTTTGAAAAAAAATGTTCTTCGGACAAATCGAAAAGTTTGGAGAAGACAATTCAACTTCTTTACGGACTATACAGCGTCGATGACCAGTTCAACAATCTGAGGATAGAACGGCTGAGATGGCGGGGAAGGCGTATGGAATGCGATTTCAACATTGGCTTGCGTAACTGGAAGCAGCTACCTGGGGACCGAGCTGGCTGTAGAGGCTTATTGATTGAAACCGCGGCCGACCCAGAAAAGCAAGACCCTCACCCTCAAAAGTAAATAAGGGGCTCAATGGTAAGTATTAGACTTTTGAGCAAGGAGTCCCAGGTTCAAATTCTTTTAATTACCACCTTACGTTTTTGCTGTTCCACTTCATGCGCAAGTCCGACAAACATCCAAGAGAATTACTTTTTATAAAAAAAAAAGCTAATGCGTTTGGTCTAATATCGAAGTATTTCCCGCTAACGTTCGAGTTAATTATTTTTCTTTGCAACCCAGCTGAATATTGGTCGTCTTCGACGTCCGTAAAGATGATGCGTAATCTTCTTAGATGATGCGTAAGCTTCGAACTAGTCACAGATTTGTATTCACTCGAGTTCAAACCTCGGAAAATATTACAGCATTCAACAGACAATGTTCGGAAGTCTAAGACATCGTTTAGAAGGTATTTTCATAAATATATTGGATTTAACTCTTCGGATTTGTGAAATCTCCTAAACCGGGCTATAAGCCAATTTGCATTGTAAGCCCTTAAAATTTTCAGCTAATATGATAGTTACCTTTATATCTATGGTTTTGATTCGGCTTTGACTGCTTGTCGTAGGTCTGCCGAATGAAAAACAACCAAGAACTATTAATAGCAATGCTCTCTAATATTCACTTCTACTCCTACAACTTTGAGAACTAAGCTTAATATGCTCTCCTCAAGGCTTTTGGAGATCATTTGCTCATTGGTTTACTATCTTTGAACGCAGTTGCAGTTGTTCTTGAATGCAGCCGCACTCTTTTCAAACACAAAGCACACTTCAGCTCTAAAGCCGGTGAAACTTGTAAAGTTTTGAAGTTCATGTAAGTGAACCCGACTTTATATATTTTAATAAGAAAGTCTCCTAAGGCTCAGTGGAGATTATATGGACATAAATCGCAAACGTCTAGGTATTTTTTCAGATATCAAACTTACATTTTAGTTCCACATCAGTAAAACTGAGAATGAGCAGATAGGATGCGTAGACGTGGCTGATTCTGATGCGTTATTTGGAACAGCTTAAGATTAAGCCTGTTCGCGTTTGCATTATCGAAACTGCCGCATTAAGCGTTTGATCCTTTTCCTTATGTAACACCATTTGCCTTAACCAAGGAGATAAATTTAAAGTCATCTCACTTCATTCATGATGAATGCTGTCACAAACAAAAATTAATATCTTTTATCATATAACTCCTTCGCTCACCCGTAAATTGAGTCACAAATTTGAATATCATTTTCAATACCGTGCGCAATAACTCACAAATAATGACGTCAAGTCAAGCATAAGCCCGATCACATTGCTCTCCAAAGCCGCAAAACGCCGCAAAACGCCGCAGCAGCAACAAAAGCAAATTCACCGATACTCCACTCAACTGCAACAATTTATCATTCTCTCAATCTCAATTAAGGCAGACAAATCGCGAATTTTCCGCTTCTTTATACTCACGCAAAACTCCAGCACTGCAACTCGGAAACCAGGTCAAATTGTCAGTCAGACCTGGCCAGATGCAAAAGATTCCATTGCAATAGACAGAAAAGGGCTATGCACGCCAAACAATGGACTCGAATGCACCGATAGTAATCGCTCTGCTGTGCTGCTGTTGAATTAGCCCGACGATTTTATAATAGACTTCCTTAACAGGCGCATCAGACAACAGACAACAGTTATGCCATTAAGATCGAAAGTGTTCTTCCTGAACCATTGAAGCTGGAGTGCTCGCTGGAGCTCGCTGGTGCACGACTAACCACAGCCGAACAATGGTCTCTCGAATTACAAAGGTGGACCGTTTTGTTAGTCACATTGTTACCGATCTCTGTGCGATGAGGATCATAATGATGGTGATGAGATGTTGCGCGTATTAGGTTCTTTTAACTTTTGATTCGGACTAAAGAAGAGTGAGATCCTTTTCATCGCGAAAGTGAGAGTGCGGCTGATGTTCACTTTCCATGGGCAAACATCGCGGCCCATCATACGAAAAAAAAAAAAAAAAACAGCCAAACCCTTCCAAGAAAAAGAATCACCGCAACAAAGGAGCCCGGGTCATGTGACTTTTGTGTCTAAATGCGCGATGAAATTTTATTACAGTCACGATTTTATCGCGCCACCAATTTTCACACCACACGAAACGTCCATGCTGCTGACGTCGCGTCGCGTAGCGTCGCTGACGACGTCTTCCCTCGCGCTTTGTTACGGAGCTTAAGCCTGGATGTATGGAGTGTGTAATTCGGTTTCAGAAGTAGTTGCAGATGAGGAAATAATAAATTTTATTATATTCGTTTATTTTTCCTTTAATTTTTTTTTTTTTTTTATTCGTTTTTTATTTAAGTGGGTAGTTAGGAAAGTGCATTCCAAGGATGAAAGAGAAATTTTTATGTTTTTCGCAGAAGGTAGATTTGTCAGAAATGAATGAGTTACGTTGTGAGAATCGGTTTCGATGGAAGATGATGAATGTTGATGTTCAATTTTATTATTTGTAAATAGTTTTTAGGATTATATATCTGTGAAATGCATAGCACTCGAATAGACTGCATGGTAACTATGCTATATAGGAAGTTGCAAAGCAGGTTCTTGCAAAAAACTTGGACACCAAGATTCTGAGTCTTCATTAGTCAGATCTTGTTTACTTCAAAAGCGCCCAAGGTTTTCGACGATTGAAAACAAAAGTAGCGCAGATGCATTTTGTTTTATGAATACTAAACTACGAAATGATTTGAACCGTCCTTAAATTGCGATTATAAAGGTTGTTTTTTTAAGAGGTTGGTTTTTCGACTAGAGACACGACTGACATTTTGTGGTCAAATCTGGCAACTCTAATGTCATTTGTGTTCAGTTTGGTTTGCCATTTCATCATGAAAAGGTGACAAATGAACAACACTTGCAAATCGTGCAAATTTATTTCGAAAATAATGGTTCAGTTCGCGAAGTTTACCGCAAGCTCATTTTGGGTTGAAAGGCTACGTTACAAGCAACAAGCCATAACATCCACAAAAGCTGACTGTTTAGTGTGCTCTATGGGCTGGTGGAGTCATTGGGCCATACTTCTTTCGAAATGATGCTGGAGAGTCAGTGAGCCATGATAACCGACTATTTTGTTCCCGAATTGGATGGAAAGAATGTGGATGTTGTTCCAACAAGACGGCGCTACATGCCATACAGCGCACGTCACAATCGATTTATTGAAGGAAACATTCGATGAGCGCATAATTTCGCGGAATGGACCTGTCAATTGGCCACCAAGATCGTGTGATTTGACACCATTGGATTATTTTCTTTGTGGATATGTGAAGTCGCTCGCTTACGCCAACAAACCAGAAACGTTAGGAGACTTGGAAGCCAAAATTCGTGGCGTTATTGCCGACATACAGCCCCCAATGCTTGAAAAAGTGGTTGAAAATTTGACCTCTAGACATGTCTTTATTCGAACCAGCCGCGGCGGCCACATGCCCGAAATCATATTTAAATATTAATGGCATAAAATTATCCTTCCAATGAAGCCCAATTGATGGACATTAATACGATTTGCTTGTGTTTTATTTCAATTTGAAGTTCTATACCTCTAAAAAAAACATCGTGTACTTGTGGTACACCGAGCAGTAAAAGCGATCAAATAAGCAAATTTTAAGAAAAAAATATTTTCAAATATTTGTACTACATCACAGAAACCGGAAACATATTTCAATGTTATTACTTCCGAAGTTCGAATTATGACCTAATTTTTATTTTATTTTTTTGTATCTTACAAGCTCACTCAAGAGGCTTAACTCTGGTCAATTCCCTAGTCAGATTCTCATTATTCAGTAGTTGAACCATTTCTAAGTTTAAACGGTTGAGAACCCTTAGTTGATTCCTGTTAGCAACCTTCCTTATTTCAACTTCTAGATCATTATGTAGATTTCGCGGATCTTATGTAAATACCTACCACGAAGCACTAACGATTTTGTGTCAAACTTTTTTTTTGAATGTTTAAACTTTTTGTGAGTTTATTTTGGATGTGCTTTGCAATGGCTTCAACCCGTATGTCCGTAGGTGCAGGGAAATAACTTCTTAATTGCAGCTGAAATTTTGTAAAGTTATTTCCTACTTAAAAACGAAAATGTTCGAAAAACCTTACCCAAATTCATCATTCTTCTTCTTTACAAGTGATTTTCCACATATTTAACAATATGCGATGTTTTTTTCTATGCTTGTCAAATTCCATCCTCTGTCCTGCAATTAGATTTAGAACATGCTTAAATATTTCTAGTGACTTTGGTAAATTTACAAATATGTACTTATATTGTTTTGTTGTACTTTATTAATGCGAACTTTTAGTTTTTCTTTTTATTATTTCTTTCCTCTAAAAAATGCTTGGGTTAAACTTGAACTGATTTTCGACATTTAAATATTTTCGCTAGAGCAAAAAAAAAATGAATGTTTTTCTGTATGTCCTTTATAGAATCGTAAACTGTGCATTTGATCATGTGATGATCTTTAACAAAGTTGTTGTACATGAGTCCACGAAGGTTCCTGAGTTCGTACGACCAATTTTCGTCAAATGTCGCCACTGTCATGCCAATGATTTTCGTATATTGCCGTGACAGTTCATGCTGATTTGAATTGAAACAGCGACCGAATGCTGACATTTCGAGTTGTGGGTGACATAACACTTTATATAAATTGCGAAATTCATGTCCGGCTCACATTGAACGGAAAATATTTTCGTTTTTAGAATAGTTTTGTGAATTTCATTGTGAGTTAAATTAATTTCGACTAATTTGAATTTGCAAAACACTGAGGCAACAACTGCAACATCATATTCGTTTTCTGGGCAACGCTCCGCATCTTCGGGCGTTGAACTGGAACGGCAACGTATGTTAAGCTCATTGAATTCCGAACTTGACAGCATACTTAAATGGGGTAAAACCAAAAAAACAGAGTGGAATTTAATGCTTCCAAAACGCAATGCTGTCTGCTTGTCATACCTAATTCTCTGCCATTATCCATGGATGGCACCTGCATCGCCGAAACCGAAAGACTTTCCATCCTCGGTATGTGTGTTAACAACAAACTTCGTTGGAATGACCACATATTCGATGTCGCCAAGAACGCTGCGAAATGTCTAGTCTTCCTTAAGCGATGCAAGAAATATTTCACCCCTTCTGACCTGGCTAGAATCTACAAGGCGTTTATTCGCCCAAAACTTGAGTACAACGCTCATATCTGGTCTGGTGCACCAATGACATATTTGGAGCTAATTGACAGGATTCAAAAACGTGCGGTAAAATTTATTGGCGATCGAGACATCACGAAATCATTTGGGACTCTCTTAGTCATCGTCGTGATGTCTCCTGCCTGTCATTGTTTTATCGGTACTTCCACCACAAGTGCTCAAATGAAATAGCCAGTTGCATTCCACCCCTACAGCAATTCAACCGCAATACTCGCCATGCTAGGAATGCACATCAGTTTTCCCTCAAGCCTGTATTCGGACGTACAGTGAAATACAAGGATTCGTTTCTTAACCGTACAATACGAATGTGGAATGCTCTACCCCGCTCTGTTTTTCCTACGCATTATAGTTTACAGACATTTAAAACCAATGTGCATCGGTATCTCCTTTTTTCTAATCCTTCACTTCCTTCAAAATCCCTTTAGTGCGCGTAAATTATAAAAAAAAAAAAAAATCAGCAAAAACTCTGGAATGGGCAAAGCACTCCAAACGTTTCAAATTATCATATGGGACGATTTACAATGTCTCACAAGAAAGCATTGAAAGCGCTTGATCGTACACTGCGAGATTTGAAAGGAAACTCACGGATCTTCGGTGACGCACTCATTTTATTGTCTAGTGATTTTCGACAAACACTGCCGATTATACCATGTTCAACACCCGCTGATGAACTTAATACTTGTCTCAAATCATCAGTTTAATGCCGTCATTTACAGAAATTGACTTTGAACCAACATGCGTGTACAACTACAAGGGGATGAATCGGCTGGAAATTTTGCAAAACAAATAATGAATATTGGAAATGGTCGAATGCAAATTGATGAATCTACGCAATGTATCACCTTGTAAGCAAAATTCTGTAAGTTTTCCCAAACATTGCACAGAACTACCAAAATCATCAGTAACTCAGTACGCGTGCTATATTAAAGTCCGAAAACATCGATGTCAATACCATCAACTTTCAGAATCGAATACCCGGCGAAACGACAACATATAAGTCCATCGATACTGTGGTGAATCAAGACGAAGTTGTCAACTATCCAACTGAATTCTTGAATTCGCTTGATTTGCCCGGCATGCCACCGCACGTTCTTACATTGAAAATTGGCGTACCCATCATTCTTCTTCGAAACATAAATCCACGGCCCAATGATGCCATTTCTAACCGAAAAATGGAACAAATCATTTTACCGCCATTGTGAAAGTAAGAGCGTTGCGCTTTGTATTTTAAAGTCTTTTGACAGAGTTTTGCATCAAGCTCGTTTGTCAAAAATGCGGGCAGTGGTGTTTGTCTGCGACTCTCTTTCTATTTTTATAAATGATGTCCGCTGTCTGTTACCTCTAATCGAATGCATTCCTTCGCAGATGGTAGTACCCTCAGCTTATCGCTGAAATGACCATGAATTCGATGTAGCCAAGAAAGCGTATTACGTATTAAGAGCTACTCGACAGAAATCGCTTGAACCTCTGGATCATCGTCGCAATGTTTCCTGTCTATTGTTGTTTTTTTCGATATTTTCACCATAAGTGTTGAAATGAAAAAGTCAGCTTCATTCCTCCCTTAGAATATTAAAACCACAATACGCGACTTAACATAAATGTATATCAGTGTATCCCAAAGCCCATAGCCGAACAACCCGAATGAGGAATGCTTCGCCATGCTCTCATTATAATTTGGAGGCATTTAAAACATTTCTTTAACGCCCACCCTTTATAACATAAATACTTCATTATATACTCAACTCAAGTTCCCTTGAATGCGCGCAAATTATAAAAAAAAATAAAGTGCACGACTGCGTCATACGAAACTTTCTCGATACATGAGATGCGTTTTTGAATCCCCAAATGCATGGAAAATGAATGGGGACAAATTTGTTTAAATCACTTTTTAGGTTTGGAAAAATTAGATTTTCTTAAAAACCGCACCTACGATTTTGATCTTATTTCGCACATTGGACACTTCTAACACAATTGTTCGAAATACAAAAAATTATCGAAATCGTTAGAGTCGTTTTTGAGAAAACGAATTTAATTTAAATTCAAGAAAATCGTTATATGAAAACAAATATTAAAAAAAATTATTTCAAAAATCGAAGTATCCAAATTTGTTTAAGTTTATTTTTTTTAAGTTCCCGTTATTAGTTTCCGAGATATTTCCCGCTTTATAAATTGCCGTTAATCGATTTTTTTTCATAAACTAAGTATGCAGAATTTTTGACCCCATCGTAAACATCCTTAGTACAAAAAAAGACAAAAATCCTTGGAACCACTTTTGAGAAAAATAGTGTTAAGTGATTTTCACAAAAAAATTTTTGGCAGGTACCGTTATTTCAAAAGATAAAGCAAAAAATAAAAAGATGCCCCGAGATGTAACCCCAAGAACCTTATAGACGAACTTTGAAGCAAATCCGTCGAACGGTTTCGCCATACGGCGCCCGGACAGACAGACAGACAGACAGACCGACGGATAGCATTGGCGGACCCACTTTTTTGGACTTCTCTATAGTCGTAATATCATCCCTCATACTCAGTTTGAGTTTGAAATTTCCGCACGATCGCAATAACTTCCTCTTTAGTATACTAAGTAGTAAATAAAAGGAGTAAATATCACACCTTCCAAGACATTCCTCAATCTTGTGAAGAAACACTTCAAAATTTCTGTAAAATACAAAATTTAAAACAAAGAATCAAAAGCATTCCATTATCTCTCATCTATTCCACTTTCACTAGCAAACTGCACAAAACAAAGCTAAAATTTTCTTCTTCTGCCATAATGCTGCCCGCGGAGTAAGATGATGAATTTTCAATTCACTCTATCCGATTATTAGAAATGAAAAATTGATCACTTTGTCTGCGACGCGATAAAATATTGAATCTTGCATCGTCGGTCACCATTTCTTATGTCAAACCAGATTCGTCGCACATCGTTTTGACACATCTCTCTCCCTCTCTCAGTGATCGAAAATGGGCATAAATTTTCTTTTCTCCAGGCTGGCTATGGTGAAATACATCAGCAGCAACAAACTGAAATGCGTGCGCTTCTCTGACATCGAAATGATTTATTCTCTGTCTAATGTGACACAATCGGGAACTGGTACTCGAATCGCATTTAAATTAATTAGACTTCCAGGTGGGAGTGGATTAATCCGAGTAGGAGTTCGAGAGATGACTATATTGTCTAAGCTCCGCGCTTAATTGGATTTGAAAGAGTCATCGCATAAATCACGATTTTTTACATCTGACAAATTAACTGTGACATGTTGAGTGTGTGGGAAATACAGCAAATAGCTAAGAATACGTGTCAGCGTATTCTGATATTCGAAAAAGGATCTGTTACTACGATTCGACCTGAATGATTGACACCCACATCGTCTCTCTGTATGGATGACTGTTATTGGAGATCGCAGATCTGCCATGCAATGCGATATCGCTTGAATGTCAAGCACTCATAAACAATGCGCACGCACATATTTATGTCGCGTATCGGCACAGAGGGATAAGAATAGTTAATTTGTTCACAACCAAAGGACTTCCATCAAAACTTAAATTGTTATTGTCTCGAAGAACGTTACTCTTACTCCATATGGAGGGAGATCCAGTTTGGTAATGTAATATGTATTTCCGAGGATCGCTGTACCAATTTAACAGCGACTCAGTTTGGCTGTAACATGACATGTGGCATTGGCATGTACGTTACTTTAAAATTTGTGCGCTGCACTCAAGTTTGCCAAGGCACTCGCGCTAGCCAGGGGGAATATTCTTCATACAGGAATATAGATCATCATCGATGAACGAGAGGTGAATGTGCAACATTGTTGCGCGGAAAATTCACGTTGCGTGTCGGCATGTACATAGATAGGTAGGTAGGTACACACTTTTGGGCATGTCCAAGGATTAACTTGTTCCAAATGCTATCACATGCTGTGCACGGAATTGGTTTTCAATCACAGCGGTTCTAGTAGCTGCAGTAGACTATTAGTCTAAATGATTAATTATGGATATTTTAACAAAGTTTACTCTTGGGAAATCGATCATAATGAGATAGTTCCGCTAGGAACACCTATGCCATATTTACCTCCTTCCCAAGTCAATAACCTAACAACACGCATCCCTGCATAGTTTCTACAAAACTTCAATTTCAGCTTAGCCTCTGCTAGAGGCTTTCGCACACATTCCAACTCAATAACTCAATTAAAGCTACCTGCTGGCCTCCAGCCCCAAGTAGCCATCTTCCGGCACAACAGACATTACTCATGCAAATGTCCTCAAATGCATTTTGTCCAACACAAAGATTCCTAGTATTAAGTCCTCATTGTTGTGACATATCTCAAACTTTAATCTCCGATTATGGCTCCTCCACGGCAATTGACATTATGTAGCTACATACAGTTGATGCCCTTTGCGTCCACTGTGGCTGCCTGGCGAATACGACAAAACACTCCGAATTACATTAACTGATCCATCCGTCCGTCGCGGCGGCGTAAAAAAACAACGTGTTCACCTTATTTACTCAACTACACGTCTGCTTCTGCTGCTATGGCTATCTGCCATCTCTCTTTCCAATGATTAGACAAATTTGTGACCATAATACGATGCCATCCCTCTGTCGCAGACCGAGTCCAAGTCCAAGCCCGAGTCCATCTCTCCTTGCATTGATTTTGTTACTCCATCTGCAACTGCAAATGTATTTCTCTGCATCGGTCGGTCGTCCATCCATCCATCTATCCATCCATTTGTATTTGCAACTCCTGCCACAAAAGCAGGCAATATAAGTCGCCCAGGCAAATGCCTGCACTTTGTCAAAGGAGGATTTATAAAGCGACGATCTTCGCCTGTGAGCAGAGACAGCGACTGCGCTTGTGCGCCATGCCAATGCTGCCCATTGACAAGGGAGGGTTGGCGGTAGAAACAATCGATTTATCTGAATAACCGCAGACCATTTATATGCTAATATATTGAGCCGGAACGAGTGAGAGTGCGGTTGCTGAAGGAGGATGTCAAGAGGGGAAGGCTGAGACCGTGAAATCACTTTTTCACAATGTCATGTTGTAGTCCATCTCGGTTTGGCGGCTATGTGCGCCCGGGTAAATCGAACTCAAATCGATCGGTCTCTGCGACTGGACATCTCTCAAAACGCGCATAAAGCGGCGGCAGCCTACACACTCTGCCTCCTTGCTTGCTGGATGAATGAATTGCAAGGAGATGTGTATATGTGTATGTGGCTCTGGCTCAGCATCCATCCACGATCTGTATCGATGGATTAACTTTGGTGCCGCAAAAGTGAGAAAAAAAAGACGTAGGGTGATTCCCAAGAAGAACCACAGAATGAATGCTAATCTACGACTACGACGATGACGATGACGATGTGGTTGTGATTGTGATTGTGGTAGTTCTGGGTGATGGTGAAGACGCCGAGCCAAACAAATTACGCTGTAACGACCGACAGCTTGAGCAAATAATTTAATTCCATTGTTATGTCACTGGGCGCAAACGTTCCCCGGGCACCATCTTCGTCGTTCCAACAAAGGTGCGCGCCCGAAACAAACCACCGCGCTGCGCGATCAATCGAAGCGATCTTTATTCACTTGTCCTGTTCTTGGGGTGGCTGCAGCGGTAGATGGATGCGCGGTGTGGATGCAGCCTCTGTAGCCGTCCAACCGAGCGAGCGAGAATCGTTTGCGGTTCGCGCGCGCGCATATGCAAAGCAGTGAGTGAGTGTTGCTGTGGTTAACAAGAGTTTTTATTGTGCTTGGAATTTGTGTTGCTTCGGCAGAGGGCTGTGGTGGCAGTCGGAAGACGGTGATGGTGGTAGTGTTGCTGTGAGATATTTGCACAGAGTGTGCACCGAACGTACGATTTACCGCTCTTGGGACAGTTGCAGATATTTTGTCACCTTTAATGTTGTCTGGTGTTTGGTTGTTTTCGCACCCGTAATGAGTCCTCCTTACACTGCTTTGACTTTGATTACATGCCCGCTTTGGGGTGATGTCGAGACATGACAAATTAACATATTTGGGTCAAAGAGCTGTTGCGCTTTGGGGGCCACAATTACTATCGTCCGCATTAAGTTAAGCTGTCAATCAAATATAATGTTCGAAAATTGCCACTCGAGTGGGTTGAGTCAGTTTTGGGACTAAATGGGTATAGGTATCGGCAAAAATAAAATGCTTTGCGTACGACTGTGTTTCGAAAAATGTTTTTTTTATGCGAAATGAATACTAAGAGAATACCTGTGCTACACTAGGAAATGCATTTTTTTTTTCATTCAGACACGAAAACATTTTCATTTTTATGTTTGGGAAGTTTGATATTGATTCGGGATTTAATACTTTAGAATATTATTATTTAATAAAGGGTGATCCATTTCGAGGTTCCCTACTTTTTTAAAGAAAAAAACACAGAAAATTCAAATTTAATGGAGAATGTTTATTATCATTTGAAAGAACATTCTTTGGCATTTATTTTTTGAAGATTATGTCTATCAAATGTTGGCCGTTGCTACGTCGCAGATGGTCCATCCGTTGAGTCCAATTTTCGATCACTCGTTCGAGCATTTCGACTGGTAACTGGCGAATGACACGCGTGATGTTTTCCTCCAAGGCCTGAATCGAAGCGGGTTTGTCGGCATAAGCTTTGGACTTTACATATCCCCACAGGAAAAAGTCTAACGGTGTGATATCACACGATCTTGGTGGCCAATCGACCGGCCCAAAACGTGAAATTATGTGCTCACCGAAATGTTCTCTCAATAAGTCCATTGATTGATGCGATGTGTGGGAAGTGGCGCCGTCTTGCTGAAACCAAATGTCGCCGAGATCACGAGCTTCAGGCATCAAATAGTCGGTTATCACGGTCCACAAACCACACCAAACCGTTGTTTTTTCTGGATGAAGTGGCAGTTCTTCAATCTCTTCAGGTTGCTCTTCGTCCCAAATGCGGCAATTTTGTTTGTTTACATACCCATTGAGCCAGAAATAGGCCTCATCGCTAAACAAAATTTGCCTCGAAAACGTCGGATCTTCTTGGAACTTTTCAAGAGCCCATAGAGCGAAGCGATGTCGCTTGGGAAGGTCGAGCAGCTTCAGTTGTTGCACAAGCTGCATTTTGTACGCTTTCAATTTAAGATCTTGACGTAAAATGCGCCAAGTCGTTCCATACGTCAGTCCGAGTTGCTGCGAACGGCGCCGCATCGACTCTCTATGGTCTTCGTGTACACTCTCACCTACGGCCGCTATATTTTCTTCACAGCGTGCTGGACGTGGTCTATTCGGTCGAATATTATCCAATAATGAATGCTGGGTCTCAAAATGGGTGATGGGGTTGCGAATAGTACGCTCAGTAGGCCGATTATGTTGACCATAAGTTGAGCGAAGTGCACGAAACACATTCCTCACAGAACGTTGAACAATTTGTAAACGTTGTTCACGCGCAAGTCTTTCCATTATGAAATGCCAAACAATACTAAACAAAAATAACATGACAGCATGACACGACTCACACGTGATCTGTCAAAAAAGGCTATTGAAAAAAGTATCTCTACTTGGATTACCCGTTAGAATGGTAAGGTTTGCCATGTTTTCATTTAGTTAAATATCTACAAATCTCTGAGAGCTCCGTTCGAGGGATTATAAAAGCTTTTGGCAAGTTAGTCCTAACTCTGGATGGCTATGCACTTTTAACACACACTAAATATGTACAGAAAAACCAACAACCAGAGATCCCTGTATCGCTACATTATAAAAGAGGTTATACCCTAGGCTACCAGCCACCGCAAAGAAAAAGACGTAATTCAAGTCGAAACACGCCTTTTCTTTTTATCGACTTTAAAGATAGAAAACACCCGGTGCAATGTGCAGTTTGACAGCAACTCACCTGAACTCATTCAAACATGCACCAGATTTCGACATGGAGATTCGCTGTCCTGTGATTTTGTTTTTATTGTTCAAATGCGCAGGGTAGTGTCAACACGGAAGGCTTTTGAAGTAAATGAGGACAAAATTAAATATTAAAATCAAACAAATCTGTCCACGCCTAGGAGACAAAACGTATCTTGATATAGCAGCAACTTCAATGTGGTTAAGCAGTTGATCTACAGTGGGATAAATATTTACTACGAATGATATCTATGGGGAGATCCGTTGTAGAACTACTCTAGAAAACCGCTGCTCAAAACTCCTTTGAAAAAAAAAAAAATATTCTTCTACAGATATTTGGTCCTGTGTGCGAGAAGGGCGAATAGAGGAGAAGATATAACCGCGAACTCTATGAGCTGCACCACGATGTGGATGTGGTCCAAAAATTCAAGACCCGGTCACATCGAGCGAATGGACAATAATGCTCCAGCCAGCAGGTTCGAGATGACAAGACAGGCCAAACCTCCGTTTCAAAGACCAACTTATCGTGGGTGCGAACGCGCTTGGTCTCGAAAAGTGGAACAGAGTGTTCGGGATCCCAGAGAATGGAAGGCTGCCGTGTCTCACACAGGTACTCTTCACTTGTCGGCAGCCCGTTAGTGTATAATCCTCTAAGTCTAGAAACGCAAAAAATATTTTTTGGATATTTTACCCCTACCCCTATGATGTTGGAAACAAAATAACTCACGATTCTATGGCACTTCACTGGACCACCTGAGCTTCGCCAATTTGACATAAAAAAAAATATCTGACGTCCTCCATGTTTCGTCTTACTAAGCCTTCCTCTCTTTCGCGCTTGTATAGGAAAGTTGATTGATATTGATTTTTTGACAAAGTTCCGACCTAACTTGTCGTGAGAGCTTGTTCGGATTTTGGAACCTCTTATTCTCCACAACTCCATCTTTATAACTTTAGCTTTAGCACAGTAAAGGTAGAGAAGATGGCGCCCTTCATTGCACAAGTTACACCCAAAAGTATAACTACCTTTTACAGGCTAAGACATCTGTCCTTCCTGACTATTCCAAGAACACAATCCGCCGTTAATATAATTTTGTACCTTTACAAATCTCTGGTCACAAACATACATAGATCCACATCCTGAACAGGTTACAATATGCCAGTGCCAGTGCCACTGCTCCAATTAAACTTTCAAGACGCGACTCAAATCGCAATCATTTTATACTTACTCATGTCCACTCTTGCAATATATACGTATCTACGAGTAAAATGTCAAAGATGGACATCCCTAAGTAAGTGCTCCAAATGCTGATTGTCATTTGTGTTGTGATTCTTTCACCGGAATACCAATCCGCAAAAGTACATCGTTCAACGTCAAAACCAACATTTTTGTTCTGTTCTGCTTGCTGAGTCTGTTTTTTTATCCGCGCGTCCTGCCTCTGCCTACACACAACACAACGAACCACTTGTGTCCTCTCGCGCACTCCCAACAGACTATGATAATCTCATCCAGAAACTCGTCGAGTGACGCTTATTAATGTACCTGTGCTCCCATTTCGGTCAACAGTGTCATTGTTTCCCTTCGGAACGATTTTGTGTCCTTTTTTGCGTTGTCTGTCTTTCTTCACTGCGTTGTTTTTCTGCGAGCATATGTTTGTGTTCTTTTTGTGTATAGTCTCAATGGGATTGGCTCCACCAAGAACCACCAAGAACAGCAATCGCACGCGCGAACTCGCTCATTCGGATGTACTTAGTCATTTTCGATGCCGAATCAAGCAGCCAGCGCAGCGGCGCGGTGGCGGACAGAAAACCTTTCTACCCATGGTGGTACACGAGTACATGGTAACATGGGAACATGGGAACACGTGGTCTCTGTGACTGTGCAGACGTAGAGTGACTCCGATGACATTTTGTGCAGATGTCTGAAATGTCAATTAAACTTGAAAACTATATCAATTTGTTGTTCGGCCAGAGATATGTCACAAGTCAGCGAAATTGAAAGCTTTTGGTGGTGGTCGATCGCTTGGACAGTAGTTCTTGTACAGTTTGAATATATATATATATATATTTTTTTTTTTGTTTTATTGCTCCTGTGTGTGAAACTCTTGGCTGCCATGTCATGGGGATCGATCTTGCGGTGGACTGTATGACTGTCTGAGGATAACATTTACGTGATGGGTGATTTAGGTTTTTGTTGGATCTTTATCTGTTCGCGCACTGAAATGATTATGATTCATGGAAGCGCGTGTAAAGAGTATACGCATTCTCGTTGGGGGTGTTTTGGTGGGAAATCCATTAGTGTGCATGGCTGTCATGTTGCATGGGACGTGCGTTGAAATTGGAAAATTGGTGCGATTATTTATCTCTGAGTCATGAAAGGACTGTGCTGTGCTGGTCACATGAATATTGAAACCCGGAAAAACGAAGGGATTCTAAAATTATATAACAGCTGTGGATAATGATTCCATTGGCATTCGACCATACCGCACCCCCCACTGTCTGCAGCGATATAAAATAAAAAACGTTCAAAAGAAAAAATCACAAACTGCCCATCGGCGAACGATTTCAACAATTTCCTGGCTATTAAAACTGGCTTCACCCGCTAAAGTGGCAAACGAATTTAACGAGTCACGATCCCTCTAGCGTCCACGAATCGTCATCATAGAGCACACACAGCGCGCACAATGTCGCTCTCCTCAATCACACAAAAGCAAACAAATGTTCGCACAAAATAAGTAAAGTCCCCCTTGTCCGCCTCCAGCCCATAAATCGATACCAATTATGATTGTGCAGCGTCGATAGACCAGACCACACGATAGATAGGCAAAGGCGATCATAAAAAATCTGCCAAACACGAAATCCACTTTGGTGCGCACTGTCCCCCGCTGCACACGACACGTGAACAAATGCGCAGGTTGTTCCATCATCAACGTTGACTGACGGACGAAGACGAGTGTGGTCAAGACAACTCCACAGAAACGTTGTTTGTTTGGTTTATGAACGTCAAAGGTTATACTGGATCATCTGCTAAAATCGTGCAAAGTTTATTCGATCGAGTTGCTGCGGTTCTTTGCCAGATAGATTGAGGTGACTGATGGATGACGGCGCGAGATGTTATCTTCGTTATCCATGCCCCTGCGGCGCAAAAACTAGCAGAATAAAAAATAAAAGTTAACTCCAAATGTGTCGGAAGTGATCACAAGACAATGAAAAAGCTTGAAATCATGCCTAGAATCAGATTCCCTTAATACTCATTGAATCTGCACACGGTTTGGCCATAAAGTTGTCGAAATAAACAAACATATTGGAAAACAAAAGAGTTGATGTTTGCGCTGGTCTAATGAAAATGAATGAATTTGGGCGCCAAGAATACTTTTGATTTTAAACAGAAAGTGTATTGGCGTGAGTATAGTAGGTGTTGTAAAGAATCAATCTCTCACACCGATATGGCATCTATTTGTGAGGAGACATGATTGGATATTCACTTAAAGTGTGAGTAAACTCTAAGACCGTAGCCAGTTCTATGAAGAAAAACGTGTGGGAACGCATAAATAATCTGAAACTATGCATAAGGACTAACTTTAAAGACAGATAGCTAATGCTTATTGTCTTACGGAACGGCTATTTGGAGTACTATTTAAGGGAACAAAGAACACTTGTTTGAAGGAGTCTGACAGCTTAGTTTTGGTGTTAAAGATTGACCTTGAGCTCTAAAAAAAGCTACCGTCAGTTATGCAATTTAAAGTCTTTTTTTTCTTAACCCTCGCATTTCAGGGTAATTTATGCTTCCCGCTACGACCTTGAAAAATATCTGCAGGCCTCCCGGTTTCGTATCACTTTCGAGTTTGGTTCTTTGACTTGAAGGCTTTCTCGGAATTGTGGTGTACTAGCCTTAGTTTCAGCATAATGGGTATTTTTCGGTCACAAAATATGGCCTTCATATCGACATTCACGGTTGCTTCACTATTGATAACAAATATTTGAACTTTTGCATTCCACTGGGAATCACTTTTGTATTCAAAACCCATCCATTCGCCCTCCAAAACATCCACCCAGGCATCACGTGCTCGTTGCAGGGAAGTTTGATCTTCGCTTATGAAGGCTCCATCGTCAGCAAAGAATAACTGATGTACTTTCGGATCCGCACTATTTCTTCCTTGGTACACACCACAACTCCAGATTGGCAACTTACTTCTATCTTCGTTCCCTCCTATACATGTCTATGATTATTTAGACGACGCTTTCAGGAATTCATCGTTGTCTTAGAGCAACCCATATCAGATCTCTTGGTTGCGAGTGATCTTTCAAAATCTGTCGGTTGATTTTGAAAAAAAGCATTCGAAAACCAAGAGATCCATACGCAAATCCCTTAAGGAATCACGATGTTATTTAATCGATTTACCAGCGACAAACCCGCACTGGTGATAAAATCATGTTAAGCAAGAATCATGAGTGATCTGGACCCGATGGCTTCTATCTTCTTCCAAAACTCAGAGCATATTCCGTCCAACATAACTGGAGTATTTGACCGGTTTTATAACTTCTTCGACTCTAATGTTGGTTACTTCTTCGTAGTAAGGAGTGTGTCCTGGAAAGTACAGTCGGGAATTTTGAAGTTCCTAGCAAACTTTAGAATTGGCCTTGAGGATTTTTAATGAACTTCGGACAACGAATTTCTTGGGCATTTCTCCTTCTCTGCGCGGATATTTTAAAAAATGGTTGTGCACATTCAAGTAGTTTTGTCATAGCTTCTGGTTAGCCTGGTTCATATTAACAGGCGTAGAGGACGTTTCTTCCATCTCATGATACTGTTAGTGCCGTCGATGTTGTTAGTGTGTCATCTTTTTTAACAAGAAAAAATGTCTCAACTAAACACATCTTGTACATAGCAGCAAACCATTTTTAACCGAAAAAAATGGCAATAAAATGCAGCTTTATAAGCTTGATTTAAAGTTAAACATATCAAAATAGTTAACAAACGACATTTCATTTGGCAGTTTATAGCTTCCATTTGACATCTGTTGGAATTAATAAGTGATGTATCTTCTACACAAACCGTACGAGTCTATTTAATATCAAACCCACATAGAGGCGCCATCTAACGTTGAATAGCATCGTTTTCTTTTAGAAGGGAAATGCCAGGTTCAAAATTTATTACTTCATACCTCATAATCATAATCATCTGTAAATAGAATTATAGTTGATGTAAAAACCCATCTCTATGGAACATATGTATTGCGACATAGAATATTTACATTTAGATAAATTATCCACAATTTCATGGGAGATTTTTTATAAAAGCAACTTTTTAAGCTCATATTCCTCATTTCTTCTTATATCAACCTTCAACCGATTGGCCTGTATTGAATGTAAGATTTTATTATATTATGTGAATAGTTCCTAACATTTACAACTCAGAATCGCGAGTATCTGCGACCAAAAAAAGTTGTTATGTTCGCAATTCGCTCTCATATGAATAGTCCTTTAGCAGCAAGATGTGGCAACCTTAAGGTTATGTTCGAACGAATTTATTTGTGGATTTCTGGATCGCGTCTGAATTATGTGGATTGTGAACATTTTTCAATTCGAGGGAAAATTGTAATTATAAATTGCGCTATTTAAATCGGTTGAGACTCAGTTTTTTTAGATAAGATTTTAGATCAACTAAATATAATGCTTTTGTGGCAGAACCAATAGAATTTTCAAATTATAAATACATATAGTTAAACTGATTAGTTCGCAATTCCCTCTAATGCGAATAGTCCTTATGCTACGTTTCCACCAATCTGCCCTGAATCTACTTTAAACCTTTTATCATACAAATTTTAATCTGCTAAACACAAGATTAAAAAATATTATTGAAAGAAACTAAGTTTGCATGTAAGAATCAGCTTGTGAACACACTCAATACCAATTTACCATACCTGGATATGTCAAAAGTGACGTTTGTTGCTGAGAATTGAGAGCAAGAAAGCAATTTGACAACCAGATGTTGGACTGTTTGTGCGCAAATTTGAGAGCCAGAGAGCGGATTGGTAGAAAACCCCTATGTTAATCTCCTTTTTTTCCGTGAAAACATGTTAAGATGTATTGTTAATCCTTTGCCTTTAATCTCGTTTCATCTTTTGGTGGAAATGCAGCATTAACTTCTGGCATATCCAGGTGTGGTGAGTTCCTGTGAGTGCGTTTACAAACACAGTTTACTATGTGATTAATTTTTATTATCTTGAAACATATCTGCGGAATTTCTGCTTACAGTACTGCGTACACCACTAAATGTAAAACACATGTACAAAAAATTGTTTTGTCTTGCGTGCAGTGATTTGCTGTCACAACATTATTACAAACTTTGTGTTAGGTAAATCTAAACAATCATTCGAGACATAAACAGATGATACCAAATAACTAAAGATTCATATTGTTGCAGAACAAAAACACAAAATTAAAGCGAATTTTAAATATTAAACATTGACTCTACTGAACATTCCAATTGTGCTTTCGCCCTAATTCAAAATGTCAAATGAGTCATATGTCACTGCGACAAGAATCCAAACGTCAATTTGCCAAGTTGTCTCTTCACTTTACTTCTGTTTTCTTTTTTTGTATTTTATAAAAGAGTTCTAGCTCAAATTTTGTCTATTCCTTATAAATTTCCGTATATACAAATAAATAATATCATTCCCTCAAGGCAATGGCAAAAAAAGTTCTCGTGACAGGAGGCACCGGTCTAGTAGGTAAAGCACTCGAAACTGTTATCAATGAACAAAATCCAAGTGATGAAGTTTGGTTCTTTGCCGGTTCAAAGGATGCCGATCTAACGTAAATTGTTATTATTTCACTATAAAATTAAAAGAAATTAATGGACTTTCTCTTATAGAAATCTATCCGAGACCAAGTCTCTATTCGACAAAGTAAAGCCAACGCATGTTATTCACCTGGCAGCTATGGTTGGCGGTTTGTTCCACAACATGAGCAACAATTTGGATTTTCTCGTAAATCCAAATCAAATATCCTAGTGCGATTTTTTTATAAACTGAATTTAATTTTTAGCGAAAAAACCTTCAAATCAACGACAATGTCCTGCAAACAGCTTTCGAGCATGGCTGTGTTAAAGTTGTCTCGTGCCTTTCAACTTGCATTTTCCCAGACAAAACAACATATCCCATTGATGAGACAATGGTCCATAATGGACCTCCACACGAATCAAACTATGGCTACTCCTATGCCAAACGATTGATTGACGTACAAAATCGAGCATATTTCGAGAAGCACGGTTTGGTGTTCACTTCGGTGATTCCGTGCAACATCTTTGGACCGCACGACAATTACAAACCAGAAGTTAGTCACGTAATTCCAGGAATGATCTATCGAATGCATCAGTTAATCAATGAAGATTCAGGCGTCAAGGATGAAGAGAAAGTGTTCTCAGTTTACGGGAGCGGAAAGCCGCTAAGACAGTTTATTTATTCCATTGATCTGGCCAAGTTGATGCTGTGGGTGCTAAGGGACTACGACCAGGTGGATCCTATTATTTTATCCGGTAAATCAGATCTTATTTAGAGATTGTACAGTAATAACCATTTAATGCAATTTAGTTGATGAGTCAGACGAAGTGACAATAACACAAGTGGCCGAATCCATTGCAAAGGCATTTGATTTTAAGGTTTGAACGGAATTTCAGCAATAATATTGATCCTACTGACTTGCGTAATTGTTTTTCCAGGGAAAGATCATCTGTGACACAAGCAAGGCTGATGGACAATATAAGAAGACTGCTTCCAATAAAAAGCTGCGAAGTCTGCAGCCCGAGTTTAAATTTTCTGATTTCGAGGAATCAATTAAAACTTCGGTGCAATGGTTCATTGAACATTACGAGGCAGCTCGGAAGTAGTGACGTGAAGGTTTCTGTTAAAGTTTGAATAAAGAAAAGAGATATTTTTAAAAAGGCATTGCCATAAGGTATGTTTTCTTACTTTTTTAAGAAAGTAAAGCTCGATATTCTAAAAACTGCTTTGATAACTCAAAAAATTGGTAAAAGAGATAGGCAACGAGGGAATAAAAATGTCCCCGATTTTTTTGTTTGTAAGTATTGTAAAGATTCTCAACATTGTGGTGGTGGGTCTCTTACGATGAGAGAAACTTGCGAAAAAGTTAGGGAATGCTTTTGTACTAAAAAGTACTAAATTTTAAGTATGACAGTTTTTTTGAACAGTGTATTTGTGACTGGTGAACAACAACAAGAAACACGAGGAAAATGTTAATTTAACACCAATCTTCGAAAATAGAAAACACTACCCTGCAATTTTCAAGTTAGTTAGGGAACGACATTGACATTGAATAGAGATTAGTAAGAATTCAATTGAACATAATAAATATAATACTTCCATGAATCTTTTTATCAGTTTCGATTTATCAATTGTTGTCTTTTTTATTTTTTTTTGCAATATGGTTATGTTTTAATAATTAAAGAACACAGGATCACGTATGTTCTTTACTAGAACTTACTAAATTTAAAGGGTTCCTTTACTTCTTCGTTCGTAACTTGAGCATTTTCTGCGAGAATTTTTCACCCACACCCCAAAATTTATGAAGTTACTAGACAAGTTAAGGAATCTCACCTATAACTGGTTTGTAAAAAAGGCGATTCTGTTCTTCCACCTAATGCTATACTAGAAATCGGCATACATATGTTAACGGCAAATAAATTAAAAAAAAAATATGAATGCGCCATTTGACAGACTGTATTTGTATTTTGTATTTATAAAAATTTGCTGTACAATAAGAACTACATTCTTTCAAAATGCACAGTTAACATGGGGATATACATTCGAACATATTTGAAGTTTATAAAAAAAAAGAAAAGAGAAGAACAAAATATAAAAACTATAAAACTCTAAGGGAAAAATTGAATAAAAATTATGAATGATATTATTTTAACATTATTATTATTATAAATTTAAGTTAAGTTAAATTACGATGAAAAAAAACATCAATGGAGAGACTAAAGACAAAAAATTCCTGCGCTTGACTTTGGTTCTTATACTAAGGGGAAGTTGATTAAAGAGTCGAATGGCGTGAATGAAAAATTGCCTACGTGAAATCGTGCAAGTGTATACATTAGGTCTGATACAACAAGAACGAAGACACTGGGAGAAAATTACTTTACTATATAGATAAATTGGTAGTTTTGCGTTTAAAATTTTAACCATCATTGCGCAAGTTTTAAAATCTAAAAATTGCTCCAGAGTGCATCCTAGTATTTGTCGAGAGTGGCTCGACACATGATCGTATCTACGTAGATTGTATACGAATCTTGCGATTGAGTTGAAGGCTACATTCAGCTTACGCTTAGAGTTGGTATCTGTGCTTGCGAACAACTCACATCCATACATGATTTATGGTACGATCAAAGTCTTTACCAGTTTTAATTTAACCGTAGTAGATAACGTGTCGCGACATACTGACAGACCCCGCAAAGCACCATAGATTTTGGATATCACAGAGTTAATGTGGTCACTCCAAGTGAGATTATTGTTGATAATAATACCTAGGTTTTTTATCCTAGACACCATTTCTACCTGAACACCATTTAATAAAATTGGAGGAAGGTGAGATGATAATAAGTGTTTGTAAATTTGGATGGCTTTTGTTTATGAAGGATTAATGAGAAGTCTATTATCATAAGACCACCTAGCGATTGAAGCGAGGTCCTCATTCATTCTTTCAACAGTGTCGTCCATCAAACCAATAGGAAAATTAATATAAATTTGTACATCGTCAGCATAGATATGAAATCGGCAATTATGTATCACAAGTGGTAGGTCATTAATGAACATGGGGAATAACAAAGGACCGATTATTGAGCCTTGGGGCACACCACAATGAACAGGTAAGGCAGACGATAGGGACTGATTGTGAAAGACGGATTGGACTCTTTTAGTTAAGTAAGACAATATTAATTTTACAGAGAGGTGTGAAAAATTGAAATAAGACACAAGTTTATTACAAAGTATATCAGGACGAACGGAATCAAATGCTTTGGAGAAATCGACTAAGGTTAAGAGAGTTACTTCGTCCTGGTCAATAGCTTCCCGTATGTCATCAGTGACTTTAAGTAAAGCAGTTTCACAGCTATGAACAGAACGGAAACCGGACTGCATAGGAGATAACAATTTTTTAGATGTCGGAGATGTTTTTTATTTGTTTCTGGATATCATCAAACCTTTCGTTCCATGTTCGCTCCAGTGTGTCCATTTTAGCTGAGAGATCGTTTCGTATACCATTTATATCGGAACTTAACTTGCCGTAAAATTTTTCTAGGCGCTCTTCCAATAGTGCCACAGTTAAGATTCGTGACTACGACTAGAGGTCGGGGTCAGGCATGGGGTACACGGTTTTAATCTCTTATTACTCTGAGTTTGAGCATTCGACATGTTTATTTATTGCAGCGGAATATAGCGAGAGAGAAACACAAGAAATATCAAATTTCTATTTAATATGGATTTACAAAAACTATTTTATAAGTTAACACTTCGCACTCAATAAATTTGAAGTTTTATTTTGTGGTTTCAGCGTTTGTGGTAATCTACTATGTATCATTTCACGAACTCTGCTCGAGACTGCTCGAGAATTTGTTTGCTTTCAAGCATACTTGTCAAAAGTTGTTGGTTTTTGTTTACTTATATTCTTTAATAGGTTTGTTAAATTCAGTAACCTTGTCGGCTTTCCCCTAGTTTTACCAGAAACACATAGTTTGGTATTTTTACTTTTGAAGATTCAAAATTAACTCGTGTATTTGTATATCCATACATCCGCTATTTTCTACAGAAACTTTACCTGAAGTTTGAAGTTTTGGCGAAGAACATAAACAGAACATCACCCTGCTGGTGAACTTGCGACCTATAACACTTTCCCTGTTTATATTTAGGTAAGTAACAACGTGTTCGGCTCAAACGTTCGAAAGTTTTGAAAACACGTCCAAATCCTCAATAATCAGCTAGGTTCTGCATTTCACTTACACTCGATATGAAATTGAAATCGATTTAAATTAAAAATTGGTGTTCTGCATTTCACTTTTATAGAGATCGATTTCAACATTTTCGAAGTTACCACCAAATGAAATCCGTGTTCACTATTCCATTTTATCGATTTGTAAGTTGGAAGGCTATGGAGTTCTTTTGGAAGTACTTCTCAATCCCTATAGGGCGTCAAAAGAAGGTCTTTCCATAGCCTACATTCCCCAATTGCCAGGGCCAATACTCGCCACATTAACTTATTCTTTAAAGACAGCTTAGTACAACAGCGTATATTACCATCTGTATCAGGGACATACTGTTTGTATTCTCTTTATTATAGAATTTTTTTTATATCTACAACTTATTTCTCAAATTTCTCTTACCATCCTTACCATCCTTACCATCTTACTTATCCACCAAAACTAATGCATATGGGTCAAATTATTTTCTGCAACATTTTTAGAACTGTTTTATCGGCCTAAGGCAACAATTAAAATATTTTTCAAATCTTATATTAAGGAATCGGGGATTAAATAAGAAGCGGCTAACAGTTCGCAGGACCATATTAATTTCCTATTACTGTCTGCGTACGCCTATATCCATTTCTCTAAATTTGTATGACCAAATTTATTAAAACAGCACTCATTACAGTTGAAATGGCCAAAGCAATATGAAGTAGGTACATATAAAAACATAAGGAAAGGCTACAGTCCGCTTGGGGCGAACAGTATGATACCCTATCCATATCCCAATATGCTCCAAAGAAAAATGCATTAAGAAGATGATGAATAGCATTTTCTTTCATTCTATTAAATTAAAAAAAAAATATATATTTTGAAAAAATGCCCCCAAAAAGTGGGCGTGGCCACAAACTTTGTATGGGCGATATGTTGGAAAAAATATTGGCTAAATATCTTGTTAAAAATTTGTTTTCGCTTTCTATGAAAATTTTCGAAGAAAACAGCATTTTAGTGAAAAACGCCCACAAAAAGTAGGCGTGGCAAAAAACGTTATATGACGTTATATAATACTCTATATCTCTAACTATAGCTTTCAAATGGTTTTTTCTAAATTGTGGGCGTGGCAGTGGGCGTATTCAAAAAATAGGGAATATGTGGTCCAAATTTCAGCTTCCTAGCTTAATTTTAAAGGCCTAAAAAGACAGACGGACGGACATTGCTAGATAGTCTTAGGATTTGGTCCTGATCATAAATATATATACTTTTATGGGTCTACGACGAATATTAAGGGCTGTGACAAACTATGTGTCAAAATTAATATACCCTTAGGATAGGGTATAAAAAAACCAAAACAAATTTCCACAAAATAATTTTGCAACGTCTCAATTGGCATTTATCAGCTGATTTCAATTTCATGGTAAATGATTTCGAAAAATGTTCGATATTATGTTGTTTTCGTTTGGTAATCCAAAAGAGCTCTCCGATCCGGGATGCCAATAGAACAAGCAAACATATTTCATTTGAATTTGAAGTGTAGTTGTGTATTCGGATTTCCAACCGCCTCACGGCAATCTGATGACGATGAAAAGGATGGAAGAAAAACAAAATTAGCTATTGAAATATGTTTTTATTATTTCTTTATTTGTTTTAATTAAATTTGGTTATAATTTTCAGCTAATCTAAGAATTATTAAATGCATCAGCTACAAAAATTACATTAATCGATTTGGACGTTTGTGGTGTTTGGTTTTGATTGTGAATTCAAAGTCAGAAGCAAATTTCTCTTCTTTCCAGGAGAGGAACTGTAATTTCAGTACCAAACGAACAGTTTCAGAAGAGTCCGGAAGTCTTTCGGATTACCAAACGAAAATGACGTTAGTAAATCGATCGAAATGTGGAACACTCAAAACTAATTCACTCGGTTTGCAATTTCAATTTCGATTTCATTTCACTCGATTTCTGGAACCTAGCTGAATGGCGTTGAAGAAATTGTTTTTCTTGACAGTCTATCTTTGAAATTTGAAAATGTGTGGTTGGATTTTTCATGTGTGCTATTATTAGCTCAAATCGTTTTGAATATTTTCAACACTCTTCCACGCTGTGTTTTGCTCATCCTAAAGTATAGCAAATAATTTTAAAGATTTCTCGCTTATTAGAACGCGTTGTAGTCCTGGGGATAGAGAGTAATCTAATCAATTCACTTGATTGAATGAGCATCGGAAAGTTTTACAAAAAAAGTTAGGTTACTGGTGACTGGCTTTAAGCCCAGAATGTAGGCTCTTAAAGTAGCGGATTTAACCCTGGTTACCGAAGCACAGGTAATTGCAGAGATGTTCAAACCGCATCTGCTGCTGCTGAACGGGCATCATGTCAAGAGATTGTTAGGGCAAGAAGATAACCCGCGTTTGATACCATGTATACCAAATGAGTTCAAAACTCCTATTGCGAACGATGAAGAGTATTCACCTCTCTAACACAATTATCCGCCAATTCAATTGTATGGAGCTGAACGATAAGAAAAAGGGGAGAAGATACCAAACTTTTGTGCGCAAAAAAGTCTTCGATAAATATTTGACCCTGAGTGCGAGGAGGGCGAGCTCTAACAACCCGTGGAAGTGTTCCAAAAAGCCAAAACACCTCCAAACTCTAGTCGGTTGGTGATTGTTTTTTATTTTTGACGACACCTGTCCTTCACAATTTAAATTATTGGCATTTACCGAATGCCGAATGCTGATAAAAACCGCCCTCCACATTAGTGGTTCAGTGCCCTAGATAGAAGAGAAGGGGACACTGAGTAATAAATTAACTAATACTCTTTAGCCCTATAACGTAACCGTCAATGGCGACCGTAATCGTGCCATGATAGCCGACTATTTGATGCCTGAAATTGAAGCTCGTGATCTCGGCGACATTTGGTTTCAGCAAGACGGCGCCACTTCCCACACATCGCATCAATCAATGGACTTATTGAGAGAACATTTCGGTGAGCACATAATTTCACGTTTTGGGCCGGTCGATTGGCCACCAAGATCGTGTGATATCACACCGTTAGACTTTTTCCTGTGGGGATATGTAAAGTCAAAAGCTTATGCCGACAAACCCGCTTCGATTCAGGCCTTGGAGGAAAACATCACGCGTGTCATTCGCCAGTTACCAGTCGAAATGTTCGAACGAGTGATCGAAAATTGGACTCAACGGATGGACCATCTGCGACGTAGCAACGGCCAACATTTGATAAACATTATCTTCAAAAAGTAAATGCCAAGGAATGTTCTTTCAAATGATAATAAACATTCTCCATTAAATTTGAATTTTCTGTGTTTTTTTCTTTAAAAAAGTAGGGAACCTCGAAATGGATCACCCTTTAGTATCCCAAAAAGAATCCCAACTTAAATCCATCGCTTTAAAAAATAAATAAAAAATCAAATTTATATAATTTTTTTTTATAATTATTTATTTCCGTTTTGTTTTTGTTTTTAAATTAAAAAAAAATAGTTAAACAAAAAAATGATTTAGGAAACAATGTAAAAATATAATAAAATAAAAAAAACATGGAAATATGGTTTATAAATAAAAGAAATAACTAAACAAAACAAAATATACAAAATATATTCACAAAAACTAAAAACAAAAAAACAAAAAAATAAAAATTATAAATAGCAGAAAGCTAGACGGAATAGAGAAGATAGCGCGATAGTTTAGCCAGGCAGGTCCTATAATTAAATGAGAGTCACGCCAAAGACGCAATTCTCCGATAGAGTAGGTACAGGTAGAAGCTTTTCTTTTTGTTTTTGTTTTTTTTTTCTTCGGAGTTATAAAATTAACATTACGAAACAGTATATAATTAAAAACTAAGCTTAAATTAATTTAAATTTTAATCTAATGACAGTATTCGTTTTCATGAGTTTTAAGTTTTCTTTTTTTGTTTTCGTTGGTTGGGTTTTTTTTTCTTTTCTTTTTGTGTTCAAAAAAAACCAAAACCAATTCTTTTTCACACCGAATTAGGATCTGAAATTGCACCAAGGTACCGAAAGCTTATACACAACATAACTTAACCAAGAAGTAGAGCACGATTGTTCGTATTGAAAGCTGTGTTTATCCATTTGATGTCGGGCTTGACGAAAGTCGCCACTGATTCACCGCATTGGTTTTCGCCGGTAAAGATACCCTTGAGCTTGTAGGTGTCACCGGAACCGCAAGCCAAAGCACTACCGTAGTCGACGCTGCACGCGTCGTACGTCGTCCTTGCGCAGACTTGTGTTGGACCGGCACCGCACTCGCTGCGAGACACAGCGCTAGCTGGTGTCTGGTGCATCAACGCACCTTGTTCGTGAACTGAAATGAAGAAAAAAGTTAGAGTGGCGCTTGTGGTTGTATTTTGGTTAAATTACTTCTCAAAGCGTCCTTGCCCCATCCTGTGACTATACACTTCTCTGATGGGCTTGGTTCCTGATCACTGATGCAAATCGGGGCAACGTGAACGGCAGTTTTGAGGTTCTTCTCCAACAGAATGACGGCCAAGTTGTTCTCTCCGGTGGATGGATTGTATCCAGGGTGAACTTCGAGTTCTGTCGCACGCACTAATTGGAATGGAAGTGGTTCATCATCGACACCAAGTTGCCATTCTCCGGCCTTTACAACAACATCCTTAATATTTTGTCTACAAAGAGAATAGGAAATATAAATATTTTTGCTGTTATACTGCGTATTGTTTTAGCTTACCCTTGGAGACAGGAAGCTGTAGTCATAACCATAGCATAGCCGATAATGGCACCACCACACAAGAGAGTCTTGGATGATTCCTTGAGGACCATTGCTTGCCATGGAATCTCTGCAAATGAGGTATCTTGATCGGTCACACCTCGGGGTTTGGTGTTCTAAGAACGGGATTTTGTTTGTTTGTTAAGGAGTGAATTGATTTAAAATGACTTTAAGAACACTTACGCGGTTTCTAGCAGCACACTGTCCAGATGGGTTGACTGGCCATGGGTCGACGTAGTTACCGTCACGGCAGCACTTGCCAGGAGCTCCGCTACCTTCTACGGTACAGTCAGTCAAAGGTACACGGAAAGCAGCCTGTTGTGGGGAGAGGTTCGTTGGGGCGGTCGAGATTAGTCCTTGGCTATCGCAGTAGTTGACATCGGTACAGACAAGAGCAGCAGCACAATTTTGTGGAGCAGATGGCGCTAGGTTGTTTCCAAATGGTTGTGGCTTCCTTGATGGGAAGATAGGCTCTGAGAGTTGATCCTCACCACGGATTGGTACTTGGTTGGAGGGACTACCAATTGGAGTGAAGGGCTGTTGTGGTTGTGGTTGCCTTGGAGGAAGATACTCATTGATAGGCGTTGGAGCTGGGGTTGGTTGTGGGCGGTACCTTGGCGGCTGTTGTGCTGGTGGTGCAGGTGGTTGATAGCGTGGAGGTTGTGGTGCTGGTGGTTGATAACGTGGAGGTTGTGGTGCTGGAGGTGCTGGAGGTGCTGGTGGAATGTATGTTTGTGGTGTTTTTGGAGCTGGTGGTTGGTAGCTTGGGGGCTGTGGTGCTGGTGGTTGGTATCGTGGAGGTTGTGGTGCTGGTGGTGCTGGTGGCTGGTACCGTGGAGGTTGTGGTGCTGGTGGAGCTGGTGGTGCTGGTGGTTGGTACCTTGGTGGTTGTGGTGCTGGTGGTTGGTATCGTGGAGGCTGTGGTTGTGGTGGAGCTGGTGGTGCTGGTGGCTGATACCTTGGTGGTTGTGGTGCTGGTGGTTGGTATCTTGGTGGTTGTGGTGCTGGTGGTGCAGGAGGTGCTGGTGGAATGTACGTCTGTGGCGTTTGCGGTGCAGGCGGTTGGTATGCTGGTGGCGATGGTGGTTGAGGGAATGGAATCTGTGGTACAGTCAGCACATAACCATTTGGAGTCAAAGTGGTAGCTGGTAGACGACAGCACACTTCAGGGGCATAACAGCTATTCACCTGTAAGAACGAGCAAAATTTTAATAAGTAAATAAAAAAAAAAAAGAGTGATTAATGGACGTCAAAAGGCGACTACACTTAAGTTGAATCATAAATTATCCGGAGGCCAAATCTGCAGTGATTTCACAACTCTCTGTAGTGTTTTAATGGAAAATGTGTGCCTGTCTGCCTAGCCTTTGAGGGGTATGAGTGCTACATGAGTGCTATGGCTAAGTCCCTCTTCGGACGTCGATTTACCATTTAACCCAGAAGTTGTATTGCATTTAAGTGCACACAATTATACTTATAGAATCAAAGATCAAGCATGTTTCCCATCTTAAGAAGGTGGCGAAGGTGCGATGCCGCAGATGGATTATAGCCATAAACGTAAATGACAGCTCAGTGTCAAATCGTTTATTAAGACAGATATGCATTTTATACGCACTCTAGGTGGGCAGTTAAATTCGTGTGACAAGTAATGAATTAAAATTCCAAAACGCCTACCGAGGAGAACTTCATCTTGACGAATGTCCGGTGAATGGCTTCGTTTTGTCTTAATTGAATCATTAATTAATTAGTTATTCAAACTTAAATTTGTCACTTTTATTGATTGGCCTTAATCGTTTTTGGGTGGGTGCAAGCTTTTATTTGGCTTCCTCAGTAATAAAATTAAAAAACGAATAATTTTCATACCAAACAAATTTTTCTAGAAAATTCAAGTAGCATTTTAATTATGATTCCTATTGGCAGAACTCACATGGTATTTAACTAGAAGCTAAGGCGGTTGGAAAGGCGTGTGTTGCAAAGTCCGAGACAGAAACACCAGATGTTGGTGGCGATGGCAATTTATTTGAAAAGAAAAAGCTTTACGGTTTGCGTGCGCATACCTTAGAAACGTGTTCCTTGTAATGGAAATTGATGCGTTCGCCAGTGTCGTAGCAATGTGAGTTGTCGCTAAATGGCGGCTCCCTCAAGCCTAACTATTAATTAACTTATTAAATGTTCTTCTCTTCTATCATAGTTATTAACGAGATTTAGATTTATTGATTGTTTGTAGTAAGTATATATGTATAGGAATATTTTATTTGATTTTGTAATTTACTTGGATGTTTTGTGGATTTACGAGTTGTTGCTGCTTGATTTGTGATTGAGGAGATAGATTCTTGTCTGGAAATTTATCTTTGCCTTTGGGCTTTTGACTACACAAAATGCAGTCTCATGAAGGAAATTGGTTAATAAATAATTTGAGCTCTATTATTTGTCTCGCATTTTCAAGACCTTATTTGGCCTTTCCTCTTCAATTTTATGTTCACCTTAAATAGGAAACCTCTTAATGTCCATTTAGAAACACATAAACGATGTCTTTGGTATTTGTTTTAATGACTCATGACATTTAAGAGAAAATTGCCATTGAATATTTATGGCATTTTGTGGGGGCATAGTCACTTCCTTGGTACTTCATCAGCATTTTGCTATCCAAAATTTTTAAGTGCCCAGCTTATAATTAGGGCAACTGCCAAAGTAGGTGCATGTATGTTTTCAGTGTCAAATGTGTTAAGGAAATTTAAATTTTATTTTTATGTGAACCAAAACTGTATATTTTGCAAAATTAATTTCAAATGCTAGAAAAGGTCAACAAACTTTTCTACATCAGTCACAATTTCCATATTGATTGTTCTCATATATATGTAGGTAGTCTTGAAGGAATGAACAAAATAAAGTCGAATGTCGAGTAAGGTTCTTGGAGATATGTTGTTCGAAATTTCAAAGGTCGACGACACGGAAAACAATAAAATAAAACACGAATTGAAATTAAATTTCAAGATCATAGATAGCAAATAATTTGCAGCCTGCTTAAGTTTTGTGACCGTGAAAATCTATTATTCTCTAATTAATTAGGAGAGAATATGGAACTCAATAGAATGACATTTAGATCAAAAAATGTCACAATAAAAAACTGGATGGCAGAATACAAAACTGACTTGCGTAAGCGTTTACCTTGCGAAATTTTTAACTGTATAGTTTTCCTACTGAAGTAGCAGACTTCTATAAGGCTATTGACCTAGTTTAGCCATCACAAAATTGGCGAGCGCGCGATTAAGAAATGCAGTGCAGATTCCTTTTCTTCCCTGTCTTCACAGTCTCTACAGGAGTCATTTTAAGGGATTCCCACATTCTAAGCATGCCAACACTTAGCACAGTTTCGGTTATTAGTGTAAGCCATTGGCCATATCTTGCTTAAGGTGCGATCAGACGGTCATCCAAACTTGTCATCCGGATGACACCCTGACGTCATTATGACGTGGAATTTATCCGAATGTGGTTATACCGTCAGCATGTCATCCGGATGACAAGTTTGGATGACCGTCTGATCGCACCTTTACTCTTAATTGCTGGATGTCTCCAGTCATAATGCTGAACTGGTTGCCATTTGCTAATTTATATGCCCTCTTTTTGAAAGAGAGGGTTTCAATGCGAAGACTTAGCTTTGAAGGGCGGTCACCCACACGATAACTCCGTACAGGAGAACGAGTCGTATTATCGAAGTATAAAGCCGATGCAATTTTTGTATAGTTACAGGCCCACAAAGGGGCCAGTTGATCAGTGGTTAGATCGAGGAGTCCTATGTTTCCTATTTTTCCGTGAATCTGGTGCCGGTACTCTAAATTACATTTTGGGTAAGTGCTTTGGACCCCTAAGCGATGGGTCGCTGGTTCAAATCCCGAACCACCTCAAGTTTTTATTGTTATTATTATTATTGTTGTAGGGCAGCGACCACCTCTTGCGAACGTCTGACAAACACCCAAGAGTAAGAAATGTCATGAGTAGTCCATAAAACTAAGAATTAGAAATCGGTCACAATAGTACAATTATGACAGATCTATTGAATAATGTATATGGCCAACTCGCAACAGTTCGAACACTTAACTTAATATGTTAATTTTAAGCGTGCAGCATGCAAGTACGATGTCGATACATGCATTACTTTCTTCTTCGACAATTGTTCATAAACAAGTGATTTAATTATTTCTCATTCGCCACGGAAAACGATCATCAAAACTAAAGTTTACTGGCAGAATCATTTGAATCTGAAGAATAAACTTTCAGCGGCAACAAAAACATGGTATTTCCACTTGCATAGTTGATGCCACCCCCTTTAATTTAACAATTCAAGTCTTATAAGATCTTTGCATACCTGTTGCTCACTTTCTGACTGTGGCGGCGTCGCGGCCTATATAAATCAAAAGATTGATGATATACCTTCGAATTCTGATGGAATGCAAATTCATTCATTCAAATTCATTTACCAGCGATAAATTGTAACTAACTTGCGCAATTCCAATTGAATTGTTACCAATGTATTCCATTTTTATGTAATACCGTCAACTTAACATTCTCAAATCACCCATTGTTACCCATCTTTATATTAACATATAACCATAAACATCGTCGTCCATATTTACTCCAAACCAAAACAATTACCATCAATTTAATTGATTTTCTCCAGTCCCCCCATTGTTTCTTCTTCGCCGGTCGAAGCCAAGCTAATTTATTGCCCTCCATGCCAATGCAGCAATCGCATCTGATTGACATTTTCCTCCCATTTTCATTGCAAATGAATTAAAATATTTATAACGAGTTTCGTTGCGGTCCCACCAATTACACAATTTGGCCCTCCCAGTTGCGTTTTCCACGCAATGGAAATTTCTTGTGGATTTCCAAATGTTTTATAGCCTACAACGTTATTAGTCTTCCTGACAAAAGAAAAAACAAAACAACAATAATCTCACAACCAAAATGCAAATTTTCCATCAACCCATGAACAAAAATAAAAAAAAAAAAAAAAACTCAAATTGAATATGCAAATCCAAAAATCATACATGCGGCTCAGGCTCACAAGAGTCACGACCTTGTTGCATACTTTATTCGGATCTTTTGACTTTACAGTAAGAACTCTAGCTTGTTCTCCCACCGAGATGGACTTGTTTACATGCTAAATCACTGGTGATTCTTTGGCAAATATTTCGAGAATGCAGTTTTTTTAGCCACAGACCAGTGTTTTAGTGTACCAATAAGAAGAATTTCCTAATTGAAAATTCATTTTCAATCGATGGCATATCTCGACGCTAATGGTATTGGCCGCGTGTATAGATAAAAATTTGAAAAATGGACAACGGCTATTAACCTTCATCGGTAGCTGATGGTCCAGTCTGCCTCGGTCAAGTGGGGCTATTTTCTCATTATGCAATCTCGTTAGGCCGATCATTTATTCAGCATTGTCTCCGACACGGGGATCTTGTGTCTTTAAGTATAAAGTACCCATTTTCGGAATTAACTATTCGTAATAAAACATAGAATGCCATCTCGGCTATGCATGTTGCTAACACGAGATGTGACACCTTTTTCTTTCTTTGGGAGTGCATTGGTTGGTCTGTCGTCTGTGTACTTAACTTTAGACTAGGCGCGCACCATCATCATGATTAGTATATGCATGTATGTACGTACGTTGTCTTTATTTGTGCAATGTGTACGCGGGGTTATAAGGTCTTAAGCTGAATTTGCATGGAACATATGCTAAAGATGTGTACACACACAACACAGGTTACTGTTGGGAGAAGAAGAATAAAAAAATATTGCACAACTACTGCATTTACGGTATATTAAAGTTAATTCCATGAATTATAAATTTAAGCATTAGCTCGTGCTATCGTTGATATGAAGAAAAGTTACCACAATGTGTCAGAAGTGAACTATTCAAGTGACTGTTAGAATGCTCCTTAATTGGTGATGACGGTGGGATTTGATAATTTAATATTTTTTTTTCATATTCTTCTCTCAGGTAATGCGAATCTAAAGGGTCGAAAAACGTTCAGGTATTTAAGGAATTGGCTTATGGAGCGTCAGATAACGTCAGATAACAAAAAATAAATTAGAAATAAATCAATGTTGAAAGAAGTATAAATTCTTGAGACATTTTTGAATTTTGGAAGCACCTTTTGAATTTGCATGCAACTGCAGAGTTCATTGAAATGTTTGCATTCAAAAAGTGTCATCCCATCGTTGGATTCCCTGGTTTTCTCATTGATTCAAGACATTTTTTTTTATTGTTACATTTGCGTTTAAGCAGCGGCGCTATCCTTTGAACTCGTGACTAGCATGGAGAAAAGGAATCGTATAATGGTATAAGAATAAGTCAGGCTTTTCATCATTTAAAAATTCGCTTTAATTGCGCAAATATATAGTACGCTTTTGTTGAAGACCAACCTGACCACCCTACTCAAGCGTAATGTCAACAAACAAAAAAATAATTATATCTCGATTCACGTAATCTATGATGCGATGGCTATTAACTCGCACCTATTGACTTTATTGATGGCTCGGGTGATTAGCTGCTAATAATCAATTATTGGGTAGTAAAACTTGATAGATTTTTTACTCATTGTGGGTGTGTTTTGGCTTTCTCCGAAATTACTCAATTTCATAACCGGATTCCATTGCTAATATTTTTAGAAAAATTAGTCAAAAAGTATATCCGGAATGAAAATTACAATGTTTGTTCTCTCATCCAACAAACATCGCAAATGCTGACTAATAAGAATTTTTTTTGTTGTTATTTTGCAATCATATGTATGTATGCATGTACTTGTAGGTAGGCACTTCCAAAACTCCATGCAATAAAGTCTGTTTGCCTAACAGTCAGATCGCGTGTTTGTCACTAGGCAAATAGATCTTCATTGAGCAAATTGAAAAAGAAAAACCCAAACGGCAGTTTGCTACTCAACTCTTTCGTTTTCCCACACATTAGCTTTGGAATGGAGATTATTTTCTATTTTTCCCTTCTCCCGCTGAGAGACAATGATAATTCAATTACTTTGTTTTATTTCGCCTGGCATGGATTGCACATTGGTAACGTAACGTAATCAAACCATGAAGTGAGTAGTAAAAAGCAGATGTTGGATCGGCCGACTAACCTCAATGGTAAAAAAGTGCTGCATAACGAAAAACGTGATCAGTTGCAGTTGATATCCAACAACGAGTCTGATTTAATGACTTTGTGTAATTCATCACCTTCCCGGTGTCTTCCGGCAGGCATGCCAATAAAACGACGGGCGAGAGAGAACATTTATTTATCAGTCGGTCGCAAATGAGGCTCAACACAAAATGTAAATCCATCTGGATGCTCCTTTAATAAGAATTTTAAGTGGTAGTTGGCCAAGGTCTAGGTCAATACTTTCAAAATACGCAATTCGAAGTCGATGCCATTCCGGTTTGGACCATTTCGTAATCCTCTAGTCCCAAACCAAACCACCTAATTGGCCGGACTAATGGTATCACTATAAAATTCGTTTATTTTTATTATTTAAATGTGCGATCATCTCACTTGAGGAAGTACCATAATTCTCGTAAAACAAGTGGTGCGTATGCATGCCGTTGTTCGTCGACGATGGTCGCGGGCGCCATAACCATCATCATTAGGCTGGCGCGCAGTCACCATTCGAAATTATGTATTTAATCGCTTCGATCATAAGCGAATGCGCATAATCAACGTCATGAGACGACCTTGCCAACGATTTTGTTTTGATAATGATATTCGCTTTTGTTTTTTTTTTGTTTTTTGCTTTTCTTGTATTTTCATGTGCATTCGGATTGCACATTAACCAAAAAAAAAAAAAGCAACCGAACTGGTACTCAACAACCACCACCACCACCACCCCTGGCAGATAATGGAAACGAAAAGAAAAACAAATTTATGACAGGTTTGCTTTTTATTATATGGTGTTCGTCTTGTTGGTTTCTTTTGTTATCTTGTTGTTGCATTCTTTGGGCGTTATGTAATTCGGCCCACTAAAATCGCTGCAGTTCTTTTCATCACACACACACAATACGTATCTTATATTCATTCATCTTTTCGAACGGCAGTATCTTGGAGGAGCTATCTACACTCTTGACATGCTGTGTGGTGGAAGCTGTTGGCGTGACTTGCGGCACGCTATTACTGAACAGTGGCATGAGCTTATCTTATCTGCATCAGATGAATAAATTCCCCAAGTGGTAAAGGAGAACAAACAAAACAAAAAAAAAAAAAAAAACCAAAGCAATCTGTCATAATATGCATACCAGCGCACTTATCGTAATGAGAGCATGGGAGTTGTGGCTTGTGACTTGTTTGGAAAAATGTTTAAAATTGTTGAGTAACTGCAGTGTTTGGAATGCTTAACTGAAGTTCTGCGGCCACTCATCTCCAGATTATAACATTGTTTATCGATGGAATTATAAAACCGACCAGCATGTTAGAGTTGCGGTCAAAAAAGAAAAACACTGTCGATAAACAGATGACAATATTAATGGCTCTATGCGGGACTGTCATTTGTGTCACGTTGTGGGCTTGTCAACTTGTTGTAAGTTGCAAGTTCATAATGTAGAAAATCCACATAGCGTTACTAATTTCACGGGATTGAATAATAATTCACGAAATGACTGATTAACGTATTCGATATGGTGAGACCAGTTGCGTCGATTTAAGAGTGATAGTTGTCAGCGGAGCGAAGCTGGACAGATGTTGCAGTTTTGGAAAGTTATGCAAACTTGAACTCCAATGATTTAGAGATACAGTTGGAGGTCAGCTTTTGAAATGTTAAAACGATGTTGGAAGAGAAGATTTGAGAAATCAAAAATCATCTTTCAATTGCTTGGTAAAAAAAAAAATTGGTAAAAAGCCCCAAATAGATAGGGGCTTAGATAAGTAACGGGTGATCCAAGTAGAGATACTTTTTTCAATAGCCTTTTTTGACAGATCACGTGTGAGTCGTGTCATGCTGTCATGTTATTTTTGTTTAGTATTGTTTGGCATTTCATAATGGAAAGACTTACGCGTGAACAACGTTTACAAATTGTTCAACTTTATTATGAAAATTCACGTTCTGTGAGGAATGTGTTTCGTGCACTTCGCTCAACTTATGGTCAACATAATCGGCTTACTGAGCGTACCATCACCCATTTTGAGACCCAGCATTCATTATTGGATAATATTCGACCGAATAGACCACGTCCAGCACGCTCTGAAGAAAATATAGCGGCCGTAGCTGAGAGTGTACACGAAGACCGCAGAGAGTCGATTCGGCGCCGTTCGCAGCAACTCGGACTGACGTATGGAACGACTTGGCGCATTTTACGTCAAGATCTTAAATTGAAAGCGTACAAAATACAGCTTGTGCAACAACTGAAGCCGCTCGACCTTCCCAAGCCACATCGCTTCGCTCTATGGGCTCCTGAAAAGTTCCAAGAAGATCCGACGTTTTCGAGGTAAATTTTGTTTAGCGATGAGGCCCATTTCTGGCTCAATGGGTATGTAAACAAACAAAATTGCCGCATTTGGGACGAAGAGCAACCTGAAGAGATTCAAGAACTGCCACTTCATCCAAAAAAACAACGGTTTGGTGTGGTTTGTGGGCCGGTGGAATCATCGGTCCATATTTCTTTAAAAATTATACCGGTGCGAACGTAACCGTCAATGGCGACCGTTATCGTGCCATGATAACCGACTATTTGATGCCTGAAATTGAAGCTCGTGATCTCGGCGACATTTGGTTTCAGCAAGACTTCCCACACATCGCATCAATCAATGGACTTATTGAGAGAACATTTCGGTGAGCACATAATTTCACGTTTTGGGCCGGTCGATTGGCCACCAAGATCGTGTGATATCACACCGTTAGACTTTTTCCTGTGGGGATATGTAAAGTCAAAAGCTTATGCCGACAAACCCGCTTCGATTCAAGCCTTGGAGGAAAACAGCACGCGTGTCATTCGCCAGTTACCAGTCGAAATGCTCGAACGAGTGATCGAAAATTGGACTCAACGGATGGACCATCTGCGACGAAGCAACGGCCAACATTTGATGGACATAATCTTCAAAAAATAAATGCCAAAGAATGTTCTTTCAAATGATAATAAACATTCTCCATTAAATTTGAATTTTCTGTGTTTTTTTCTTTAAAAAAGTAGGGAACCTCGAAATGGATCACCCTTTATTAGAAATAGCACAACTTAACCAAATTGCAGCTGACATTTGTTTGTTGATAACCCCATATTCAGTTAAGACATACATTATGTCCTTCTTGAAAAAAGGGAATAAATTAAATTTAAGCTAACATTTTGGGGGCGTTCAGAAGGAAATTACGAGACTTCTAAGACTGGCTCTGTTCTTCATAGACACCGCAGACTTTAAGCTTCATTAGTTTGCTAGTACTTATTTTGCAAACATTGAAAGTTGCAACTGCATTAAGTATCATTCGGCTTTTTCATTTTTCGGAAAAAGTCCTAAGTTACGCCAAAACAACGCCTAAAACAATTTCTACAAACGTTCTCCATGGAAAATAGTTCATTAGAAATCTTATAAATCGGCCTCCAGACAAAACAAAACAAAACAATAATAATACAAAAAAAAATATAAATCCACACTTACCGATGCTTTCTTGGCGTAGTTAGATACGTTAATTGTTCCTCGGCTACACTGATTTGGTGCAACACAATCTGAATCAGCTCCACATGAAACATAAGGACGTTGGGTAGTTGTTGTGGTCGTGGTAGTTGGTGGTGCACGGTATGTACAACAAACATCAGTCTCGGAATCACAGTTCTGCAAATAAAAAATAAAAATTTAATAACATTTCAGCCAGTTGTAACCTGAGACTTTAGTTCATTCCAAAGCAAACAACGTCTCTGCAAAGCTAACTAAACATAGATTTCAGACACGTGATAACTTTAACATTTCGTGAGTGCGCAAAACTATCGGTCAATGGTCATCTACCCGTGCGCCACGCCGCCGGTTGGATGTGTTGTTGGCCAATGCAACTCAACAACTCATTGCAACAGCCGATAGCCTACTAAGGTTATCTTTGCGAGTAAAGCTTACGTTTAAGGAGGCCACACAATGTTGTTCAATTAAGTTCTTTTGATGTGTAAATATCTCTAACTATCAAGTTCATTACACAACTCTTTTTTTTTTTTTTTTTTTTTGGTTTTTCTCATAAATAATTTTGGGTGCTCAACCTCACATGTCAGTTTATATAATTCAATTAAAAAAAAAAAAATAAGAATAATAATTAAATAAGAAAAAAATGAATTAGCATTAAGAACTAGTAAAGTGTTAAAATATGTATAACCAGTTTCTGCGCATAGATCTAAAAGCACTAAACATCGATATGAAGGGAAACAGGTTCAACGGTGAACAAATAATGAAAAACAGTTTTCAGCCTAATGAATACCTACATATCTGTAGATGTTATGTAAATGTTATTAATTGAAGAAGAAAGCCAATTACTTGTTTTGATATAGATAAACTAATATTCCGCGCAACCGCGTGCTGCCACTGAAGATCCATTAAAACATACAATTCCAAGGTGGCGATTAATTACTTTCGATTTTTTTTTTCTGTTTCATTAAGTGAAACATTTTTATCGAGTGATGTAAGAAAAAACAAGTAAAATTCCTAAACACGCGCCTTAAGACTTTAATGATTATTATGTGCGATGAGGAATTTTACTTGTACTATGTTAGTATATTTAATTATTTTAATGAATCAATCCAATGGGTGAAAGGTTATTCAACCTTTTCATTAGTCTTCCTCATTCTCTATGCTCAACACTTTTCAAATGACTAAGCAAACTGAATTCAATAGAAATCCTTAAAAGGAGAGCAACAAAAGTGGGATTGCTTCAAGTGTGGTGACTCCTACGTTAATAAATGCGCATAGTAAGCAAGTTCAAGTTGGTCTTGTAAAATTATTCCCTCACCTACAGTGTTTTTTGTTTTGATTAAATCATCGCGGGGTTTTTTCAGAATTCCATGCTAATTTTTATGAGATTTTTTTATTTTATAAAATGCATTAAATTTGCAAGTAAGTGCGAGATACAAATATATATTTTTAATTTTTTCTTTCGTGCGAACCGGAGATGGCTGTGAAATTAATTCAAAACAGCGTTTTTTCCATGTCAAAGTCAAGTGCATTTTTATCCATGTTACTTGTGTTGTTGGCGGTGAATATTAATAAGAAAAATATTTACTTAATCTCAAATAAAGTCATTGATGGATGGGCTTTCGACTTCGTGCAAAAGTTCAATGATCTATGGTGGTGCTTCTTGTGATGAATGTGTTGAGTTTCCAATCAAAAAAATTGCACTTGTTATTCAAATTATTGTATCCCGGATACTGAACCGTCTGTTTACTTTAAATCACTTGGAATTGCTTTCATTAGGAATGTAAATCGCTCAATTACGTACAACCGGTTTTGCTAGATCTTCACAATTCGAAACACTTTAGATGGAGATCTACAATCAATACAAGTCAAATTCGATGAAATTTATTCACGTGAGAGCATATTCTATTTAAAAAATTTTGACAAAAGATTTTTATCTGGGGTAGGAGTTGATGATTGACGATATTGCTATTGTTTTTTATTCTATTCAAATGACTGCTGCTGGTGTACGTACTGTCTATATTTAGCTACCATTGTCAGAAAATGACATTTAAAATGACATTTGCCTGAGTCATTAGGGAGAATGCAGTTTATTTTTTATTATCCACCTACAGAGATTCATTTAAACGTTTTGTATGCGTTTTGTATTTTTTTTTTAGTTAGAGAAGTTTATTTTAGGTCATGACGTCTATTGAAATGTGTGTTGGATCTAAGCAAGAAGCAGGTGTTGTGAATAATGCTTGTAGGTAGGTGATGCTATTCTTAACCTGTGATCTATTTAAGATTAAAGCACTTGGGATATATGTTAATTAGACGCGCGTGCCCCTCACTATTCTTTTACAATTTCTTCTCTCCATTTAACGACGAGATTATGATCAGGATTATAGAGATCATAACCCTCCCACTTCACTGAATTCCTACTGGTCCGCCTTCCTTTACAATTTACTAGTAAATTATTTGGTTGTATCTTTTCAAATACAAACAGAAGCTGCCAATTAGTCAGTCAAATCTTAAATAATCTTTAAAAATACCAGCATTTCCGAGAAATCCATCTATTCAAAGAAAATAATCACCGCATTCAAAGATTGAATTGAAAAGAATCGCCTGTCAATACGCAAATACTGGGTGCTCCAACAGCTCACAGTAATTCAACACTTCCATGAAATGCCACAAGGGATTAGACAACTTTTGACCTATTGACTAGGTCATATATCATATGGAAATGAGTTTTCCGAAGAGCATCAATGCTCGAATTACACCTTACATAAGACACCCTCCCCACACCCCCCTTGGACGCAATGATTTTCCAACAAAACTTACTAGTTATCCGCCTTTCTTCTTCCCATATGAATATTTTTTCAATTTTTCATTCGATATCCCCCTGCGGGGTTATGCAATCGCACCTCTTTTATTCTCAAAATGACAATATCCATTATGAATAATTATCAAGCAAACAAATTAAGTCTCATAAGATACAAAAAAAAAAAACTCATCCAAGAAGATTTATCAATTTAATAGAGTTGTTTGATTTGTCTTAGGCTGATGGTGGTGGATGACGCGCGCTCTTCATGAGAAGAGAATTAAATCCACCTCCAAAGGCGAGCGTACAATCGGAAAATTATATGATATCTATCTTAATAGGTAGTGTCCAGACGTGACGCTGATCCAACTGACCTTTTGACATGCCTCCTATTGAGCACAACCTCAAAACTAACCGCAGGCAGCACTCTAGCCACTAAGGTTCTTAATCGGTGAACAAATGATGGGTTGCGGGACATTAGATGCCATCAGATAATAACAAGTGGTTTGCCTAACTACTTCCATCATATTTCTGTTAAACTAACAAAAACAAAAAACATACTTACAAGTATGTATCTAAATGCCAGAGTTAGGAGGAGGAGGTAGTGATGATGTCTTGAGAGTCTTACCAGTTTTGTTCGTTGCATGTGTACTTCTGGATAAAGTAGCAAATCAAAAAATTGCATAGCATTAGAGTGCTTCACATGTAAGTGGATTCGAGTCTTCTTCATCACAGATGATGTGATGTTAAAGGTCACCCCATGACGGGGTAATAAAGAGAATAAATATTAAAATGAGATGCTCATTGCTTGTGATTCTCATGCATTCATGGTAATAAAATATGTTTAAACTTTCTTTTTATTCAGGTGGGTTTTGTGTTATGCAGTTGAACCGAAAAAGTAATCAAGTTTCCGCCAAAAATGAGTTTATACTCTACAAAAATAAAATCGGGCAGCAGGTGATCAGACCGCTTTCTTTCTTCCTCTCTAGGGACACTTAAGCAAGTGTAGCTGTTGCATTATGTGATTGTGCCACCGGAATACGAAAAAACCAAAACCAAAACAACATCCAACGCCACAACGCACTGAAATCAAAATATCTTGAAAATAATTTTTGATTACGAAATTTTTTTTTCCTGGGTTACACAAAGTACTTTTGGGAAGCACAAGTGCATCGATATCAGCAAGCTGGTGCAATGAGTAGGTACACAAAACTGCACTTAAGGGATTTTTGTTTTTTTTTTTTGTTTTACTTTTTTGCGACTGGGACATGGTTTGCAGTATGCACTTTGCTGCTCATAGTGGGAAACGCGGATATTCTTGATTTATTATGTAATTTTAATTTTATGCACGCGGTGAATATGTCTTCGAGTTTATTACGATGATGATAAGGTGACTGGATTTTCACAAAAAAAGCAAGTTTTTTGCTGGACTCTTTTGTTTTTATCGCCGGATTCAACTTTCTGATTTTGAATAGATTGAAGTTCAATTGATAGTAATCTCCTGGCAATGAAAACTCATCAATTCAGAGCGTAAACACGTTGTAAGTGAATTCGCGAGAGATGACTTATTTACGAGTACGAAGATTGATGTTTTTTTTTTTCTTTTTTTTTGGCAAACTGGAACTTTATCGGGGAAAATACACCTGATGAAGAGCTCAATAGATCGAAGGACCCACTTATTCCGTAATGCGTAAAATAAGATTAAAACTATTGCAATACATGTTGTAAGGGAGAAAGTTTTGAAAGCTGCTTAAAGAGATAGTGAGCCTCCAGCAGCATATCAAATTCAGAATCCATTCGCAGCCAACTTCAAATAATTTTAAGTGAACATCAAATAAATATAATTCGGTCAAGCATCATCATGCAACTTTCAATCATATGTCGAATAAGTGGTCACTATAGAAACTGCATAAAACACCATAGACTTTCAACAGCTGAGGAGGTGTCATGTTAAAATACAACATATTTTAATTAAAAGTTGCTTTAAGATATGCACTTCAGGCTCGACTTTAACAGCAGGTATTTTATTTTATGGTTGTTTGTAAGACTTTAAGAAGAGTGGAGCAGTGGGTGCATTAAAAAAAAGTGTTATACCAAAGAACCCCATGCAACCTCAAAAGCATGGCTTCGCAGAATTTTTGTCAAATTCGAAGACATAATCACGCAAATGGTTATTCTGCCAATTCAATGTCAAAGTTATAAGTTCGTTGTAAACGGAAATTAAGCGGTCTTTTACTATAGCCATAAAAAAAAAGTGATTAAAAACTAAACTATCAGTTGATCAATTCTGCAAAACTAGGTCACACCGGTTTTTGACAAAAACTAATTCGAAGTACAAATCCAAATGTAAACAACAAATAACACATTAGGGAGTCCATGAGCTTTAAGGTGCAAGGTTAATCTACTTCTTCATTATTGTAATAGAATATTCATTCATACTTTTGTTGTTGATCGGCAGACATTAAAGAAAAGATGTTTGTATTGTTTAACACAAATTAGACAAGCTTCTCTAAGGTCACATCAAACATGAGATGGTTAACGATCCAATTTAGTAAGTCATACATATTTGGAAGAGAAGAATCGTTAGGCCATTGGCCTTTAAAATATTTAATTTAGTGGAACCACTAGCTGGCGAATTTTACGTAAATTTGCACGGCACCCATCTCTGCTTTATATTAATGTGTAAATTTAGTGCTGACCTTTGCAACAGTCCCTTTCACTACGGTAGATCTGATCTGATCTGATCTGATCTGATCTACGCTGTATGTGAATATATTCTCCAGAAACAGACATATCTGTGTCTGTAAATTATGTTTCTCTGTGACTAACACCAATAGTATGTTAATTGTTTTTTTTTTGTTGCTACTTCAATTAATATTCAAAAATTTGAAGAAAAAGCAAATAGTCTAATTTACAATTTGATATCGTCATGGCCTCCCACAACTTCCGATGGTACTTGTAACAAACTTTAACCTTCGACTTCAGTTTATAATGTATATTATATCAACATAAATAACAAAAGCACTTCCCTTTCTAAAGAGGGTATTAAAAATTGTTAATATTGTTAAATGCGGCGTAATAGCTCCTTTGGTTGACAAGGTCGGAGTAAAATGAGTTTTCCTTATAATAAAAATGATGACTGCAAAATTGCAATGTCCGTATACAATACCGCTGTCGTTGCGAAATTGGTAAGACAGTAATTGAAATTGGATTTGCGGAATGGATAAACTATAAAAAGAAGACAAAATGGAGAATGGTAGACCATTTCACATTCGTACTGCACAATAAAGGAAAAAGTCTCTATTCACACATACCCTTTACTTCGCTGTACTTACAAATTAACGAATGCGCATTCCATCTGAAGTGAAAGTACCGATAACACAACGATCACCAGAAGACATTAAGACAATGAATAATAGAGGCTATAGAAATGATAAAATAAATATCTATGAAATTGGTGCACTGGAGTATGTTTGGGGTATTGTTCTCCAGTGTTCGAATTGTAGATGAAGTGAAATTTTGATAAACTCGCAAGAAACCGCTAAGAAAAGGGCGTATGGATTAGATGTGGTTTGTAGCAGTCCACCGAAGATCTTCAACCACCACATTTCTTTGTGAGTTTAAGATGAGAAGCCGTCTTTAATTAAACGGTCTAATATTTAACTTGTAATTCATTAAGAGTATCGAACTCTGTAAAAGCTTTTAAAAGATCAATCACAACAATACTGCGTTCATAACAATGACGAAGAGATTAGATTCTCCTTTATAAAGGGTCCGCCATCTAACGTTTTTTTTTCAACTAGTGCTTATATCACGAATGGTAACACTTAGCTTATGTCTGATTTGACAGATAATTAGTGTCATCCTTCCGCTGAACGAATATGGTTGTGTATACGCTTGAACGACGCTGGGGAGGAGTGAGTGAGGAGTGAGTGAGTGAGTGAGTGAGCAAGGAGTGGCCGTTACAGTCAATGGCGATCGTTATCGGGCCATGTTGAACAAATTTTTGTTCACAAAAATTGAAGAGGAGGATATTGGCAACATTTGGTTTCAACAGGACGGCGCTACGTGCCACACAGCCGAAGCTACACTCGATGTTTTGCGCCCTGTTAAAAAAAAAGTTTTTTGGCGGACCCTATATCACCACACAACCTGTGATCAAATTGCTGCAAAAAACATAGCCCTCGTTGACACGTTGTCCATTTAATACGAGTTTTTCATGCAAACGATTTAATCGATACAAGAAAAATTGCAAATTTAACTGAATACGTAAAAGGCGCAACTCGACAGCGGAATTCGTTCTCCATCTTGACTCTTCAAGACTTGTGCACCACTGCCAAAGTGTCGACTACTAAACGAAATTCGAGAAAGACTGTATTCGTGTAGAATGGCGTAGTACAAACACAAGCGTATGTTTTAGAATCGAAGCTAGATTTCACGTATCGTAGTGACAAGTTCAGTCTGTAGACGGGAAAATAATAGGCTTACTCTCAGAAATTAGTAAGTTTCCGGAATTCAAGACACTACTTAAGCTGACAAGTTATGAGCGTTTCGCAGAACACGCTATGTGGACCTAGAATGTTGGGTGTCAACTGAACCATTTTTAAAATGATAGTAATAGTAGCATCTACACCTGTAAATTTGTCAAGTTTTCAAAAGCAGTTCAAATTATTATACAATTTTTTTTAAAAACTTTGTGCTGACTCATTGGTAAGGTCGTTGAGCTTCTAATCGAACGAAACGACCCCGTTTTGAGTCGTTTCCAACTAACTCAACAGCACATCCCTACTAGTTCGACTATGGGGTTATTTCTTTATTGCATTCGAACGCCTCATCAAAGTATATACTAAGCGCACTTTCATTTCCAGTTATTTGATTAATATCGCAAATGATACTAATTAAAATAAATTAATTAGCTGTTCAAATACCCCATCTTTCGGAGTAAATTATTAGTTCCTTCTTCATTTATTCAACAAATGACACCCACTTAATTCTACGGGGACCATTCTTAAATAACTCATAAAATACATTAACTAAACTTAACAACTTGTTTTAAGAACAAGAAAAGGCAAAAAAAATTAAGAACTCGTTTACCACTACGAGTCACTTGTGAATATAAATCAACCGCACGGTAATCGTGTGTCCAATTAAGAAGAAGAAAAAAAAAAAATATTTTTCGTATTTTTAAGCTATTATCTACCCTATTTGGAATGAACTCTGTATCTCTGACTGTCATCACTTACCTGAATATATCCGTTTGGATTATTGGTAAAATATCCGCCAGCGCAGACATTCTTCTTCACACATTGTTGTCCACCGCCGCACTTAATGTACTCATGAGGTGGCAAGTACGTTGGTGCGGTGAATGGTTGAGCTTGTCGACTAAACACGGCATGTTCTAGGAAAATATTTTTACTAACTGGACTGTCGAACGCCGATGTTAGCGGATGAGAATCAATTGAGTTTTTATATTCGCCCGAGAGGAAGATATTTGAACCAACATCTGCAAATGTTGAGTGCAACACTAGCACCAGAGCTAGTGGTATAAGTTTACACCGTGCCATTATGTACGCGTGCGTCTGTCTATGTCACTAGAAGGAAGAGGAACAGAAGAAAAAAAAACGTTGTTAGTTGAAAAGTCGTAAACAATAATAAAGATAAATGACATGTGCTATTTTTTTTTTTTTGCTGATGCTGACATCGATGACATAATTTTTTCTCACGTATACTATACTTTGGTTACTATGTTTGATGTGACTTATTCGGGATTTACGATTGATTTTGTGCGATTGGGGGAGCCATAAACTTAATTAACTTAAATTTGTCTCATGCGGTTGCGGTTGGATGTTGGTATCTTTTTTTCTTCATGTCTTCGAATTAACGATTAAATTTACTATTAAATATATCGGTGGCGGATTTAATTAAATTGGTTCTTAATTTGCATTTATGGGTGGGCAAGTTCGAATAAATGTTGACATTTAATGTTGTGTATTGGATGTGCAGGCGCGATAAACGGTAATAAAATTCAAAAAATTCAGCAAAATTTGCATAAATTGTATAAATCGATATAAGATGCAATAAAATTGTGCAATTTAAAAAAACATCACACTGCTAATTATTGTCAACGATTATTAAAGGAAGGGACAATATGAAAATATTGACCATTCAATTTAATTACAACGATAATGTGTGAATTGAAAAAAAAAAGAGTTTATTAATTTGTGTCAATGGAATTTATGAAACAACGTTTCTACACATCCGTTTAGGGCGATATTTAATTGAATTATTTTTAAGAAGAACCAGTTCGCACATCCACTCTTTCATTTCTTTCGGAAATACCAAAGCAGTGCGATAAAATTTATAATCACTTGCCAAAAGTGTGTCGGTTAAAAGATTTATCGTCGAAAATAACACTTGAAAAATGAAATCTATTCAGTCTAAGCCTGTTTTCGTAATAATTTCTAGTTTTGATATTCTCCGCCAATCTATCTATTGATGACAATTTTATGGAAATTTCTATCTAGATGGGTCATAAATATTCTATAATGCGGATGTCTTTTTTTTTCGATTGGCCAAATAAAAATATTTCGTATGTAGAGATGCGGGCCAAGAGATGCGAGAGAGAAGAAATGGAAAGTCCAGAATTATTTGTTTTCTAAATTTTTCTAATGCATTCTGTCATAGATATTCTAGGTGCGAGAAAGCTCACAACATAAAGAGGCTAAATTTATTATTAACTGTCACTGTGGTATTTTTGTCGTCAAGCAAATATTCCATGTCAGTTCATGTCAGTTCACATAATCCACTTTTAAGTCCTTATTTCGTTATTTTATTGTTTTTTTTTTCAGATTTCACTAGTCACAGAATAAATTGTTTTTTATTTTTTTTTTGTATATCCTTTTTTCTTAAATCAGCCAAGCCAGCACACACTTTATTAGAGCACAAATATTTATTATTTTTATATCAACAGTCTGTTTGTTTTTCTTACATTAAAAAAAAAAAATCCACTGAAATTGGTTTCCTTATAGCAGATATCCTTTATAGTAAACTCGTTAAATTTAAAAACAAATTTGATTGTTCTGTTTTTTTTTATGATTATTTTAAAGTTCCACCGGCGTTTTATTTTAAGCACACACGATCGGAACGAAAGACGTACTTTGATTGTAAAATTTTTGCTTATGTAGCTTTTTATATACTCAGACTACTGTTGCCGTAGTCAAGTTGGCCGATTGGATTTAGCTAGTGTCGTCATTGTGTGTAAAACGGATTTTTTCGCTGATGAGCGAGGTGACGAGACGATGTACCACCATATGAGCGAGCAACCTCTTCCTCTTCTACGACGCAGTTGGGCTCTCCATCGTATTGTATGGAATTCATGAATTCACCGCGCATCGTGATGGTAATGGATGATGCTTTTTTTTTGGGGGATGGATGAGGTTGATATTCTGCGCGTGTATGTGTGTATACCAGTTGATTGTTTGGGCCTACACCAACATTTTCGCTGAGTTAAGTCGATTCATTTTGTTGAATTCATTTAAGAAAATGAATGTGAGTACGTGTTTGTTCTGTTTTTGTTTTTGTTTTCGTTTTCGTTTTAGTTTGATGGGAATTTTTCGCTGAGAATTGTTTTGAAGTGAGAGTTTGTACGTACGAGTATAATAGTCATTTGATGTTATACCATTGAGATGTGCGGATGAATTTTTGGCGGGCTAAATGTGTTTGGGGAAATACCACATAATTAAAGTGACAAACAGTTTTATATTCGTTTCTAAACAAATTTATATAAAATTCAATTCGACTTACAAATAGATGAGGAATTTGACATACTGAGTGATGGTCGATTTTGTTTGTTCAAAAGGCTTCCTAATAATCAAAAAAAATGCACACACACACACACTTTTTGTATACCTTTTTGTGTTGGCACTATGAGTTATCACAAAATTAATTTTGCTAATATTTTGGCAAACATTGGTTTGCGTTTGCATATTTGCATATTTTAGTCACAAAAGACTTAAGACTAGTAGCTGTGTTCGTACATTGATAAATTAAAAAGTTATAATGTGCAATTATCTTTAATAAGCGCTATTGATGTACCAAGGTTATATATTTATTTAAATAGTTGTAATCATAATTAATTGTTCATCAGAAAGCATCTATTTTTTCTGACAATAAGGCATTCATAAATATAATCGAGAAGTTATGATTCAATCGGGCCAACATCTCTTTCATATTTCACCATGTCGTGGTACCAGTTTTTCTACATTTGGACCATGCATATGCATAACACTCTTAGTCTATGTCTATGTTACCGATCATAATAAATGATTTCATTTTAATGGTTTGGCATCTGCGATACAACCGAGCACCGGTTTAAGTTGAAAACTTTAGGTTATATGTTATTCCATTTAATTATCACCTACAACTTTAAGCTCAATTTATTATCGGATACAGCCGAGGATATAATCGATTTAATTATAGTTATAACGGTTGGTATGACATGAAGTTGCTAGAAAACTCTGCAACAGTTTAATATTGTTTCTGCTGTTTTCATGTAGATATATTGGTGTGTGAAGGAGAATACATTACATGTCTGTAATAATAATAAAAGTGATTAACACTTCGGCAGAGTGCAAAAAAAAAATGGTTAACCTTTCCGCAATCGATTTATTAATTGTACTCAAATTAAATCTGTAAATAAAAATCAATCTTAACCACAGCTCGGAATAACTTATTATTTAACTTGAGTGAGTAAGCAAAGCGAGGGCAACCTTACATTCTCATACATTTTATTCAAGGAAAGAATTGTGGTAATCTTCGTCTTTGCCCAAGCCGTCAAAGATGGTGTGCTAAAAAATTGCAGACCTACTCTATCATATGAAGCAATTGCAGTAATGGTCAACATGCGTATGGATCGGTTGAATGAGCATTCATTTTAGTACTCAGATTAAAAACACGTTAAAAAATTTAATGACAACAGCGACGCTGCCGTGAGGTTGTGATCAGGACTAGTGCTGTCTAAAGTACTACTGTAGAAGCTCGAGCACTGTGCTATTCCAAAATGTTACACAAAGTTTTAAAGTTAAGAGAGTAACGGTAACGGTAAGAGAAGCTTTAGATATTAGTTTGAAAGGATAGGTGTCATGTTGTGGCAGTTAATCTTTAAATAAACCGTGTTACTGCTCGAGTACTCAATATATTTTAAAGGGGTTCTGCACGCTCTCATAGCGATCTAACTGTCAATCTTCATGTTTTTGTTATTTAAACCTCATTTTCCAGACAGCATTCACAAAGGCCAGAGTTTCTAACTCATTGAGAGGACTGAAACCCAAAGGATATTAATTCACTCCTTTTCATTCCTAGCATATATTTAGATCTGTTGAGTTTTGGACCTTCGATCAACAGTCGTCTCTTTCAATGTCTGCATGATGCGAGCTCATGTCCATATTCGGAATGTTGATGAACAGCATCCTATGTATAGTTGTGTGCCAACAAAAGCTGACAATCCAACCTGTTATGGTCTCCCCCACAATTTCGGAGGTGATTGTAGCAGCAGAGCAGGCTTCAATAGCAGCTTGCCTATCTGATCATATATACAAGGTAGAGCCTTTAACTCTTTTCCTTAAAAGTATATTTGCAGCAGTTGCGATCGCAAAGATCTCTGTTTAAAAGAGTAAACTCTAGAGTAATATCCAGAGAGATATATATAGGTATCACTCGAACTACAGCCAATCCACTTATCGCTGTTCCATTCCCGGCGGCCAGGATGGAAGACTCTAAAGCGGTGCTCTTTCCCGTGCTATGTTCTTACATTTACTAGAAATTGTTTGCGACTGTTTGCACACTTTCGGAGCGGGTGATGAGTCACATTTACGTTGATAACCTCACCTCATCTTATGTAGAGTCTCCACAGTGTGACTTAACAAGGCCTTATTTCTTATTGTCCCTACCATTCAATTCTGTAAAATAAAGTCCTTAGCTACTTAAAACTACAGATAAAGTACTACTATGCTACTGTCCTTCTTTATAACTGTACCCATTTTTGGCGCATATTTTCAAACTCAAACTGACAGCTCGACGTCAGTCAAATGTGTAGAATTGCACAGACTTTTGCAATGCCATCATCTTATGCAAGGCTTTTTAAATGGTACTTTTGAAAAATTGTAATATCGTTCATTCAAGTTGATGTTCTCAAGTTTGATGTTTTAAAGTCATATCATCTGTTACTTTTTACTTCTCTTTTTGACAAGTTGTTTGCTGGGTTCACTAGAAAGTGAAAACTGGCCTAGATGTGATATCTCGCTTTGACTCGTCAAGTGGTATTTATTGGGACGTTATTACCACAACAATAACATAATTTGTAAAGTCTAGTGCTCTTCTGTCAATCTATATGGATTTATTATGCAACTTAATTACGCCTTATTGTTTATGATCCAGCAACAAATACTTCTTCCCTATCTTCAAGACTTTGACTAATCTGACTTAATATTCCAAGCAAGCGATCAGCCTTGAAACGCCTTCAAATGAAATTTGCTTAGCAAAACTTTATAAACAAATTAAAGTTGAAAACCTGAATCGGAGTGCAGTGACTTATCCGTATCAATACTAGTAGATATCGAATTGTTTTCCAAAAGATACTCCTATATAACACTACTTACCGGTTTTCGTATAAAGATAGGAATTCCGATTTTTTTATATTTGTTAATAATTTGAGTAAACTTATCCAGTTCCGTTTACTTCTGGCGTTTCCCATTTTTTGTTTTTTTCGTTTATGTTTGTTGTTCAATTTTAGTAGTTTCTTCTATTCTGTCGATTATCTAATTAATAAAACGACGCAAGCATTGACTCATTAGGAATGTTCCAGGATGTGACTGAATGGTGCCAGCTAAAGAACGAACTATGGCATTTCCACTGGTATTGTTGTCATCGTTGATTTTTATGTATTTGCCATAGGAAATCATCCCTTACACCAGCAACACGTTCGGTTTTGTTTTTATAGAAATCCCATTTGCTTATAGATTTTATTTTGTGAAATCAAATTCGCATGAACGCAGTCAATTCGAACCTAATATGAATATTCAAAACTAAAATCAACTCATTTCCTTATACAAAAAAATTAAGTTATAACACCTTTTTTTTATAAAATGAAATCATCAAATGTCAATTGAAATTGAGAACTTAAATACTAGTATTGACGTAAAATAACTCCCTACATAGATTAGTGTTTTATTAAAAACTAATTTCGTTAACCACTAAGGTCGCATCTTATAATATTTGGTATGCTAATTGTTTTTTTTCTTGTCTGATGTTTCTCTTTTCTTTTGTTTGCCAAAATGAGTGCAATAACCTTTTGGTCTTGAACGGCTTATGTTTTGGTCACCAACATTTATGTATGCTTTTCCATTGATGACTAAAAGTAGATTTAAAATTTATTTCTATTTCGCAGTTTGAAACTCCGCACATCTATTCCATGGTCTATAAAATTATCTGTGAATCATCATCATAGACGCCGCGCGCAGTTGCGGCTTAAGGCAGATAGTTAAAAAGTATTAATAAACAAAATTCCAAGAAGAGATTAAAATTAACTCACACATTTGTTAAGGTAATTATGGAAAATTGTACAATTTATAGATTTCCTTATTATTAAAATCGAAATCGACATATTTTAATTTATTCTAAATTCGAGTCGACATCTTCACACTATTTTATATATTAAAAATAATTTGTCTTGATAAAAATAACACTTCCAAGTGTATCTTTTGCCTCCCTTCGGTTGTGGTTATTAGTAAAGTATGTGGATTTAAAATTAGCATATAAATCACTAAACCTTTTCGTCGGTTGATTTTTGCTTATGATTTGAAGAGGCAACAGCATTAAATTGTAGATCCCTACATTCGCGTCAAAAATATATCTTCGTAAACACAATGGTGGGAGAAGCTAGGCCTTAGGTCCTATATGGTCCGTTTACGACTACTATATATTATTCTGTGCCTGTTTCGAAAATTTATATAAACAGAACCAGCCACGAGCGCCATTTAATATTTCATAGGAACAAGTCAAGGATAAAGAGCTTTCTTGAAATTATATATAGTTAAATTCTGTTGCATAAGTTGCAAGTTTGCTGCAATAAAATAAATTTTAAACATCTTCTAACTGTGCAAAAACGTAGGTAATTAAAATGGGAAGAAAACAGGACCTCCACCTCAAGCGTAAAGAGCTGTCAGTTAGACAAATTAAATTGTGAAAGTACGTCGATGTTAGAGGTAAAACTCTAAAAATGTGTTGCAACCTGCAACGGAATGAATTAGGCAATTTTTCTTAGTATAGATTAGGAATTTGCTTTTCTGACACACCCACTTATTTCCATTCGATCGAAGTGGACAATGTTATAAAATGTACGTATTTTGGACTTTCCAGCTTATAGTCCACCACTTAAAAGCCCATTCAGCGGCTGTTTGAAATGTTGCTTGAAAACTACTACAATTCCCTACGCTCGGTTGCTAGGTTTTTATCATTTTTTCAAGCTTTTCTTGTAAAACATCCGGCTGTTGTTTCGATCGCAAGACTCTTCTATTTTCTTGAGCTGGGATGGAACACTGCGTATGTTTGCTTCTTTCTTCTTCTTCTTCTCTCATCTCCTGGCTCGATACTCCTCCTTCTAGTTTGGCCCTATAGCGCTTGTCTAATGATTCTTTTTCTGGAGTGCTACCTCCTTAATAATGTTGCGATTCCACCTGCTGTTCGCAGTCGGTTGATGGATTGTAATGGTGAGTGCACAGTAGAGAATTTCTCGATCAGCTGCTCTCTTTAGGCTCTGGCTACTCCATCCGTGCTGACGCATCGCATTTGCTTTTGTTTAAACAATCGAGCTCTGAAGGAAGTGCTTAGAGTTAACGTCTGCTCCTCAAAATGTCTGTACGTTTAAAATGTTGGTTGCGCCACTTGCATCGATTAGCACATGACCGATTTTGACATCGCAATCCGGACAGGCTTCGTATGCACCGTCTGGGTATCCAACAAGGTTAGCTTATTAAGAGGTAATGATGCGGCGCGAAACTGAAAAATATTCTTTCTACTTATTAAATCGATTTTAACTTATCTGTGGTAAAGCAAAACAGAGTTTTCAAATGAGTCTTCTAGCCAAGGCGGAGTTTTTTGCTCGAAATGGCCATATTCCACAAGAAATATGTGCAAAGCGATTCAATATTCCTCATCCTCCACCCTCGTGTATGCTGATTCTTCAAAAATAAAATTTATTTCACATACAATGACTTTTTGCATGCTTGCCTCTTAGGCAAATTCCAGTAGTGACACATATTGTACCGCATGCAGTATGCGTAACATGTTGAGCCATTAAGTACACATGACTGTTCGGTCATCACCCTTACTCTTCTCAAAAATAAAATTTGAAATGCCATTGAGACTGTTTTCCGAGTGGTTGGGAATATTTTAAACGAGTAATCGATTTTTTTAAGCCAAGATAAGATAATTGTTATAATCCTGTATCCATACTATTAGTATCCATCGATGTATCCTTCAGCAATGCACCAAATAAAATAAATAAAAAAGTAACTTTTTAAGGAAGTAACCAAATAAGAATTATTTTAGCGATATTAACGAATTCAAACCAAACCAACAAGCCGGATTCTATTTTCAGACACTGCTAACTAACTAAGTATATCAAAAACACGAGCTCATCATTTTTCTTAAAAATATTACCTTCAAAATGTATCTTCCGACATGTCCGACCCGCATTTTTCCCATAATGAATCGCTTTGTATGGGAAAATCAAGTCGGAGACTACTGCGCTAATTACACCCTCCGAACACCAATGAGTTAATGCAATATTGACGTCAAATGACTTTTTTAATTATAATGCGGTGAACTGTATTCAATTCCAAAAATAAAATCTCATAATTATTTAGATTTTAAGATGATTTAATAAATGACTCTCGCTTTTTACAAATGGATTTTTATCTTTTTACTAAGCATTAAAGGAGAGCTTGCTGAATAAAATAAATAAATCTAAAGCCGCTTGTCAGCACAAATTACATTGATCCGGTTGTAGTCAGAGAGTTGCACGATGATTCTAATTGAAAGCGATTTATGAGTAGTATTCTCCATGACTAAGACCGCTCGAAGTAGCGTCTATTATCACTGACCATTCGAAATTAGTACTATAGCTATGACGCAAAGTGCATTCCAACAACCAAACTTGACCAAGTTTTTCCCAAGAAACAAAAAAAAAATTCCGCATTGTTAGATTACATTGTCACCGCTCTATTCAAATCAACCACCAAGCGATGGCCTTCAGAATCTACCGCCATCAGCCAAAGGTCAAAGTAACGCCAACAACTATGGCGAGCTCAAGTTATATTTGCTCTTGAAATCAAAAGCACCAATTAGCCTACAACAGTGAATCATTCACAATCAAGAACTGAATACTTGATTAGCTGCATAATGCTCACCTTAGCTGCTGTGTGTGCGAGTTGTGGTGACTCGGCAAATTCAATTTCCACTACCCATGCTCCACTTGGATCCGGTCAACAATAGCAAATATACGTTATATTTATCATCTGCAGCATAAATATCAACAATTTGTTATCAAGGCCAGCAAAGAAAAGCCTACAAAATTGTTAATTCACGATAGGGCCGACCCAGCCCGCCCATTCAATCATTCAAGTCGCTTAACGACTTCTTCATCGATACCGAACAAAAGAGAGAAAAAAACACCTCTTTCGCATGCAAGCTTATTGATATTTCATGAAACCCATAATTATGCATTCTTCTGATTATCGTACCAACGTACCGTTGGTGTAGACTTCAGACGCAGGTCTGGATTAATATAATTCAAATCTCTGCCTAGATGCATTAAACGCCCTTCTTAAAGAAACCTATTTATTTATATACATATTTATGTTGTTTTTTTTTTCACCTTTGATCGATTAGGCCTGGCCATCGGCAGACAAACATTTTCCAGTAGCAAGTATGGAGCTGCATCCCAGGAATCGGGCATTAAAATTCAGTTTGTTTCGCAACTCTTTTGTTTGGCAGACGGACAAAATTAACGTCTTTAACACTTCTTCGAGCGATGCGTTGCCGGATTTGTTATATGAGGCTACTGGCCTTAATTAAAATTTCAAAAAAGAAGTTTTCTTGTAAGATATTAAGTGAGAGATGTATTTTAATTAATTGATATTCGTAGGGCTATAGTAAAGTGCGGTCGGCGGTGGTAAAGTCACCTTGCAGAAGGGAACAGTTTAGTTTTTTTTTTTTAACGATCTCTATTAATTAAATTCGTCTATAGTTAAAGAGATACTTTTGTGTGTATTTTTGAATTATACAAATGGCGAAGTGTTAATTAACCGATTTCGTGGGGAACGAATCACAAAGATGCTCGCTGTAGGTACATTTCCGATAAAAAATCAATTTTAAATTACTTTTGAGAACTCTTGTTCACAGTATGGGGGGTAAAACTCTTTGTCGGAATTGAGGTTGTGAGGTGCGAACACATTCTTTTAATTTCCGCTTAATTTTATTTCTTTGTCACCTTCGAATGGATTTGAAATATTTACAAAATGTACCTATTGTCTTGTGTACTTAAAGATAATGATTATAGTTTTTGGCCATCATTGTTTGTGGTTCGAGGAAATAATGCATGGCCTCTGGAAGACTCAAAAAAAAGAGTTTGCAATTCAATCTTTGTGTGGTATTCGCATTTATCGGGCAGCAAATGAATTGATCTTTAAATGCCCATCAATTTGGAAATATGCTTTGTTTGAAGGTTAGAAAAATGTTTCCATTGAAATTTCTTAACAAATACTTACTTCCTTATCGGGCTTGGGACCCTTGAAGAGTGTATATCGAATGAGTCCATGTTTTCAACGTCCTTATAGCTTTTTAATTGCACTCACATCTTGTTACAAGTTATAAAATTCGCCCTTGACCTTTTACTATACTATATTTATATTTTCATATCATAAGTTGGAAAATGTGGGCGCAGGGTCCGCAAAGGACCTTTGTCCAATTAGTTTACCATCATAACATTATCGAAATTATAAGCTACCTACCATCTTGGTCAAAAAGGGGCGTTCTATAATTCTCATCCTGAATCTTTTCTTCGATCTCTCATCGAGCTGAGAGAGGAGATTGTAGTGGAGTGGATTATTTCCATGCTCAAAACAAGGATCATTCAGGCTTAACTTTTAGGAAATCAATAAACAGAAGCACCACGATGTTATGGATTTTCGTTTTTAACAAAATTGAGTTGAGTTTTGTCGGAAATTCAACCAAAACTGTACTAATGCTTTTCACCATCAAAACTTAATACCAACCTTCAAACATAACCAATATCTATCCTTAGTGCAAGTGACTGAGAGTTAAACATGAATACCGCGGTAGCGAAATGCAGTAAATTTGCATTAAAAAGTTTGGCTGGGGGTGTAGCTTTAGCCAAAAGTGGTTCTCTAGATGTACACAGCTTTGGTCCAAATTCGTCGAGGTTCAACATCACTCTCGTATAGTTTCCAGGCCATGGGAAAGGGAAATAAAAAAGCCGATAATCTGGACAGAACTGGTTCTGCTCCCCATAAGCGTCAGAGGGAATCTATCCCCCGCTAGGATCCATGAAGATCCATAAGATATTTCATGAAACAATCACTTAACCTACCTGTGAAGCATATTATCACGCAACAACAATTCGCTCTTATTTAGTCGAGGTGGGGCCGTTAATATAAACTGGAATAATGAGCGCTCTATGTTAGGTTAGGCAAGGTTTATAATAGCTGAGCCTTCATAAGAACACTAGAAACCTCCAACATCAACCAAATAAGAGCTCTTAAAAGTCAGTAAAGAGTTAAACCCATTTGTGTTGCCCAACTAACAAAGTTTTCCAAAATATTATTAAAGGATATTAGTCAAGGCATTAACCATGTCACGCTGAAAAAGTTAGATTATGTTTTTTCAAGATCCCGAATTCGTCCAAAGTGTTGCAGAGCTTCTGATCGTGAATGTTTCAGAAAGCAAAATGACTCATGACTTAAGCTCTTCATTTAACAATTAAATGATTTCAATACACGTCCTTGGGTTATAAAGTCTCAATGAAATATTCAAAACCTACCCGATTCAATTTGATAGAAAGTAATTACGAACAAAAAAGCACTTCATCCACCCTCGACACAGCTCTTCCCCCAAATGCTTACTACCTTCATCAAACAAAATGTGTCATTAAATAAATATCAAGTAAAGCCATTCAACCGTCCTTGAATGTTTAAAAAGTAATTTAAGTCATCAAACCACCAGATTTATCTTAATCAAGTAATCAAGTAATGAATTTCAATTTAGCTACTGTGTACGATGTGCCCCTCTCGACAGACTTACATCACTTTTATGACCAACCAGTACAGTATTTTCTTAATCCTCAATTTTTAGCAATTAATTACTTATGTAAGTACCTCGCGCAATGCTTAACATCTCACCGACTAAGTCTACAAATCTATTTTTAATCAATGATGTACGATTCATTGCAAATCAACACGAGCGATACCAAATACATATTCCGAAATCCTAAGATTTTTTTTAGCAAATTTATTTACTATACAGTTATCAAACTGTGCCCAATTACAAGTATCTATGGAATGAAAATAAAAAAAAAAACTTTTAACCCGAAATCCCATCATCCCAAAGTTAGTAGGTACTGCTGGATGACTACAACAACTCATTGATGCGTCATCCTCCCATTGAACCGGACTTAGATTCCTTTCGATCAAATTAAGACTTTTTCTCTTTTAATGAACACTTCTGGCGGGTTTATGTTACTAACTATCGCGCTGGCTATCTTGAGAAAATATTTGTATTTTCATTTCACCGCTAGAGGCATAGAACAACAGATTTACAACTCAGAATTAATTGATGACAAGTAGGTTTCAAATTGCCACTACTTCGTGAAGAGTCACAAAAAAAAAACACACAGACACAAATATTATTGGAACTAGTCATTTTTGTTAAATTATATGTGACCGCAGGCCATTTGGTTTTTCGGGAACAGCTGGCTGGCTGGCTGGCTGAAGAAGGAATGGTGGTATAGTCTTCTATTTCTGTGAGAATAAGAAGGTCATTCGTTCATCGATGATGGAGAGAATTTGGGTTTTTCTAGCTCTAAGTCCGGCTGCAATAAAGTATTCAAATTTGTGTTTTGTTTTTATTTTCTTGAATTCTTGGACTAGTTTGATGAAGAGAGAAACTAGCTATGAAATTTTATTTAGAGAAAAAAAAAATTTATGCAAAATTGTTGTTTGTTGTTGTCATAATATTCTATTGCTTATAATTAAGAAGAAAGATTAATACATTTACGGTAGTTTATTTTTATTCGCATGGATATGATGTGAGTTAAACATTTTCAGTGGTTAAACATTAAGTGGTTGTGTATTTTTTGTTTTTAATGATTTAACTGTTTATTTCTTAACATACTAGCAGTAATCTTCTTAACCTGAAGAACGTATGAAAATTTAAGGCTCACTATTCTAAAAAGCCAATATAAAGACTATGGGTAAGCTCTTTCATTATTTATGTTTTTCTTTTGTGTAATGTAACCATGCCGATTGATCTTTACTATCTAATTGACTGGCTCAGCTCACTAATAACCTAAAAAGCTAATTCTAGATTTATGAAACTTGGAAGGTTTATTCTTCTTCTTACTCCGTAGATTCGCACTAAGAAGGAGGAGGGGCCATCTGCCCCGGCGTAGGGACATAAGTCCCTGGCACAGAAATCCCAACTTTTTCTTTTGTCCCAAATCGAAGGTGCACGCTTTGAATAATTTTTTTTTGTTTTCTTTGCGAATGAATTCATAATCAACAGTTTTGTAAGCTATTGAATTATCTCTGCAAAGTATACAAATGTGTTCGCAGCTATAATAGTTCAAAAGTTATAAGATTTAAAGTAGTTCATACCTTCCAATCGTAAGTTTCCACTTTAAGGGCAAGTTTATAACTTGAATTGAATGGGAATGTGAGACATACTAAACCCTGCTTTATTCGACAGGACTCCATGAAATTCATCCTAAAATATGTTCCTTCTGCACTGCGATATTCGAAAGTGACACATATATGCACATGAACATATTATCGATAAAGTCGTGTACCTTTTTATATTTCACCCAATATATTCCAGACCATTTAGCAGGCGATACTAGTATTTTTATTTCACGTCAAGATATTAAAAAACAAGTGAAACAGAGCAATTGTTGTTTCTTAATAACCTTACCATTTTTATTATACTTTAGGTTAAAAATACTCGCGGGTTTTCTATGAGTGAACGAATTTTCGGTATCGACACAATAAAATAAAAACTTACCCCTAAAAAACAAATGTTATCCCTTTATATAGTGTGACCCGAGAATAATAAAATAAAATCTTGCCCTAAATGAACTTCAAATAAATAGAACCGATATTTTGCGGCAGTAACGTCAAAAAAAGAGTACTTTTATTTGGTCAACACATGGGCTTTACGGGCAAAGTTTCAGCAAATTGCCTCAATGAACTCGAAATTCTACAAAACTAGCTACACATGGCGAACGTTGTTGTTTCGCCCAAGACTAAATAGTAAAGAAAGTAACCACCTTAGCTATGTTGTTTTAAAAAGAAATTCGCTTAAGCCGGCTCTCACACTGAGGCAATAAGCAACTAGCAATAGGAAACACGCAATATTATTGCTAACAAGTATTTTACATTGAATTAAATTACAGGTCTCACATTAGAGCAACTCTATATCGGTCGAACGATAAATGTTGCTGATTGCGGCAACTTTATTGTTGGCGATTCACAGCGAATGTTAATATGTTTGATTTAATTAAAAAAAGACTTTTCTGCCTATACTGTAGGCTTTAATGTGAGAAAAGGTTAAACTAAAAGATCCGTATTGCTCAATATTCCGTTGCCTCAGTGTGAGGAGAGCCGCATATTACAAATATATTTTCCCTTAGAACCCTACGAAATTTCGAACGCTGCGCTCAATATAAAAGCGGCCAACTAGTTTTAGTTGGTATACATGGAAACAAACGAATATCTTTACCTATTCTAGCTAAAAAAGAAGTTCTGTAAAATCTTGTAATTTGGATTCAAGTCACAATTTTTTCCAATATTTACATTAATTTGTATGCTGTTGGATCTATTAGTCCATTGAAATAAAAGACATATTGCCACCTACCGGCAATATGACTTTACCTAACTGGCAATATTTTTAACCTAACTTGCAAGCAGTGTTGTTAAGTCGTGGGAAATTTACCTTTTTGTGAGAATTTTCAATATTATCACAGTTTATTTTAATTCCTATTGACATTTCCTTGATACAATAAACGGAATTTCTCTCTCACTCAAGAGTTTATGAATTTGTTCTTTGGTTTGGCACATTAATTGACGGCTCTTTGGTGTTTCTGTAGCGATTATTCCAAAATATTAAGTTTCAGTTAATCATGTCTCTGTTATAAGAGCGACAATATGATACTCTCCGAAATGATCAAGTGTCCGACGACAATTTAGAAGAAAACAGCTTTTGACTAAAATGTTTCATTTATTCATTACAAAATTTGTCTGTGGAAATAATTATTTTCGTGGGAAAAATCAGTCCAAAGATATAGCAACACTACTTGCAAGTTGCAACCTATGTAACCTATGTTGGTAAGATGAAGTCAAACATACGTGCCATAAATAATATCTTTCACCTCATTCCAGAAGCATGAATGTGCAAATATTCTAATTTTATCAAATCTGTAAAACTTTGATAGTTTTGTGTTATATTTAAACCTAAAATGTCTTGTCTACAAGGAAACGAAAATATTTTACAATGTTTTAGACATCAATATAATCCTAAGGACATAGCGGATGATATATATTTGATTGAAATAGCAATCCCAACTTTAAATGCATGTTGGCATCTTATTTGTATTTTTATTATTTAGTTAACGATACATTTCTAGAATATTTGTTGTCCAACTTCGAATCTAGATGATCCGGCTTTACCCATGTTTCGCTCTGACTCACTTGTAAGTTATTAACAACATTCTGGTGTGCATCATCTCTAGAACGTTCTGGTCACGTGCACATTTAACAACGTAAAAACCCTAAAGCCATTTTAAGCGAACCTGTTACAGACCAGTTGCGAAGGAAACAAAGTCGTAGGAAATGCTAAAAAATAATGTTGTATTCCAATTAAATTTAATTTTGCAGGAAGATATTTATGTATTATCTTGAGTTGGTCACAGTTCATGGCGCGCGCGACTCTGTGATGAAGAGAACACTCATACGGATTAACCATTCTAGGAACAAAGCTGACCAGCAGAACCTGTTGCGGAGGAAGCACCAAGGTCGTAGGGAATGATTTAAACCAAGTTAACATCCATATTTTGTTCAAAACAACAGAAAAGAGCCGTCGTACGACGTGTGGCAGCTTCAACAACTTCTTTGTTTTATATTCTCAAATTATTATTTATATAAATTCGTAATTCGTAATCCATTGTCGTCGCAAAGACACCTTTTAAACCTAATTTCAATTAATTTAAGGTTAATTTAAATATTTAATTCATTATGTAAATGTTTGTTCGGTTATGTTACTGTGCTTCGAACTATTTGCTTTTCTGTTTTTCATATTGTTTGTACGATCTTATATGTCTATATTAATTTTTGTTGCTTTTTTATTATTATTATTATTATTTTGCAAAATATCCACATTTAAAAGACAAGAAAAACCTGAAGGGTCGCGATCAGTAGTCGTTTTTAATTCATACATAATAAAGTGTTAATTTAGATAAAACTAATATAGTGGATTTATTAACTATAGGAGAACCCTCGACATACAACTTGTGATGAAAATGTCACCGCTTTGGGGCGAGAATAAATTACGAGATTCGCATCATATCGCTAAGAACTACACAAACAGAAAAATAAAACAGCTTACTATTATATCTAAATCTCCCATTGAATGGAGATTATAAAAATGAATATTTTTTGACATACTATTTTCTTAACTTCACACAAAAGCGAAAATCAATAACCGAAACAACTTCATTATGTATTCATTTGTTTGTGGTTTATTCTAGGAAGAATAGTGGTAGGTAACGCTTTAGCGAGCCTCTTAAAAGAATCGGATGTTCATCTTTAGAGTAGATGTTGAATGTGATAAAAGAATGATTGAAATGCTATTAAAGAATGCGGAAATAGAGATTTACTTTTCTGTATAATTCTGTAGAAGTTTGGCGAAAATTTAATGAAGGATTTTATTAAAAAAAATTTTTTAAAGGTAAAACTTCTATCTATCTATCTATATCGGTGAAAGTATGAGAACATAATGTTTTCTCGTAACCAAATCCCAAACAGTTAAATTACTTTATTTTTAAAGTTAGGAAACGTTTTTTACTATACTTTCTTTACATGTTTTTCTGTAAAACAAAAAAAGAAAGTTTGAATTTTATTAAAAAAACTAACTGGTCTGGCAAACTCCGTTCTTTTCTCTCCGATAGATTGCGCGATTTCTATAAATGCCAACTTAAGACGCTAAAGTTTTGATTTAGAAAAAATTAACTGCATTTGGTTTTATTTAATGACCAACTTTAGGATGTAAGAAAAACAGCCTCAACACTTCTTTATCTCATGAATGAATAAGATTTTGTGATTTTAAATTAACATACACTGTGAATATGAGTCATTTTCATCCATAAATATAGAATGTACTACAGCGCCACCTATCGGATCTTATCATATTTATGAACTCGAAAAAAAAATTTGACCTTAACCTTTTGACCTCAATTATTTCAATCAATTCCTTTGAGAAAGTTTAGACACCGTCTACCCAAAAAATAAAGAAGAAGGAAGCAAAAAAAAACAACGAAGCTTATAATAAAAACAAGAAAAACATTTGTTGAAGATCGAAAACGCATTTCCGTCTTGTCTACACTTCTCTGTATTTCAGATTATTCAAATTATTTTCAGATTATTCGAATTAAAAACCTGTTTCAGGGATATATATACATACATAGAAATTGAATCAACTGTAGACACAATCCAGCCCGTCTACTTCCCCAATTAGTATAGATTCAACTTCCCCAATTAGTATAGATATAGAGCCAACTATTGCAGCTTTTTAGACTTGACACGTCTTGATCTATTGATAATAATTAGATACGCATGCATATTCTGTATCATTTTGGTTTTGGTTTGGTAGGGTTGGTTTGGCATGAGTCTTGTATCCTGAATGCAAATTAATTTGGCAGTATTCATGCTGCTAGCCAATGATATATGTCTTTCAAATTAAATTAGATTTAATTCTCTACAAGAGTTTGGTATTTTCTTAAGTTTCCTCTTCTATATTTCCGACGATGTTACGATCGAGAGTGAGACATAATTGCTTTCCACTTTTTTGACTGCGTCTCTAAGGATCCCTCTGTGGGGTACACTTGTTCTCAATTTTTTTTTCTTTAATTCTTCTATTGAGGATATTAAGGAGGTTGTGTGTCATCATGTTAACCATAAAAAAATATAGCTAGAGTTTCTGTCTATATTGTGAACAGTCATTATTCTGACGTCATATTCAATAGCTGCGTTTTAGAATTATTGCGCGATTAAGATTTAAAAGGCACGGGGTGAACAAATAACGTAAGAGTGAGTGGTACAGGAAAATCATTATGTCTACTCTAGTAATTTTGGTGCCGCACGTCACTGATCGATTCCATCTTTTACTTAAAAAAATGTTCTCAAATTTTCTGCATGATTAGAGAAAAAGATGCAATGGTTAGCCCCTGTTTCAATTATTTCACTTTATTAAAACTTAAAATATAAATAAAATAAATATTAGGCGTAAATAGCCCATACTGGACCTAAGGCGTAGCTTCTCCAACTATTGTGTGTGCGAAGGTATAATTTTTCAGGAATGGAAGGGACCTACAGTTTAATGCCGATTCCGTTCTTACTCTACGATGTTTGTCAGACGCGAGTTGGGCTTACCAAGAAAAGAAACAGCATTTATTTTACTATGTGACCGCCCGGCCCAGATACAGAATTCATGGTAGTTATTTCGTTAAAAATGTAAGTCTTTATCTTAAAACTTATTCATAATAAGTTCGCTCTGAAGACAGCTACAGGCGAATCCATATTTTCTCTTCTTTGTCTTTCCTTAAATTCGACAAGGTTCTTATGAGAATTATAAACCTTTCCCGCTTGTTTAGAAAAGTTGAATAAAATTTTGTTTTTGACTGGGTTCGCACTAATACGGTCATGCTTCCAATTTTTTCAGGATGGTTGTTTTTTTGACGTGAAGCTTTGTTGCTCTATTACTCCTTCTTTATCTTAGGCGCTGTCAGTTGCCCTTAGCTTTTTTAACTTTCTCGTATACATTAGTATAATAAAGAGAACGTTATTGCGATCGTGCAGAAATTTCGAACTCAAACTGAGGGATGATATAACGACTATAGAGAAGTTTAAAAAAGTAGGTCCGCCAATGCCGTCCGTCTGTTTGTCCGGGAGTCGTATGGCGAAACGGTTCGACGGACTTGCTTCAAAGTTCGCACATAAAGTTCTTGGGGTTACATCTCGGGGAATATTTTTATTTTTTGCTTTATCTTTTGAAATAACGGTACCTGTCTTACAATTTTTTTTTTGTGAAAATCACTTATCACTATTTTTCTCAAAAGTGGCAATATCTCGGAAACTAATAAAGGGAATTTAAAAAAATTTACAGTTTTTTTTTACTACAAAGATGAACAAATTTGCATACTTCGATTTTTGAAATAATTTTTTTTAAATTTTTTTTCATATAACGATTTTGTTAAATTTAATTTAAATTCGTTTTCTCAAAAACGGCTCTATCGATTTCGTAGGTGCCGTTTTTTGAAAAAATCTAATTTTTCAAATCTTAAAAAGTGATTTAAATACATTTTCGATTCATTTTGCGGTTCAAAAACGCATTTCATATACCGAGAAAGTTTCGTATGTCGTGCGGTTGCTTCGTTGTTGATCATAAATCCAATGGATTTAATCTTTTAGTCACATTTCCATTAAAAAAAGCTCTTGAATATGTAGAGTGTGAAAGTAGTTCTTGAGATAAGTGTTAAGGTGTCAAGAACTCGTACTAATCTTAGCGCTATCGAATCTTTGTTGTCTATCGAATGCTTTTTCGAAATAAGCCCTACACCATATGGAAATCCTTTCAGGAATCATCATGTTTTCCCATTGCTTATACTTTGGATTATATCTTTTATATCTGCGATTATTGCGCAATTCTTTTAACCAGCAATATTGTAGCATATGTAAAAAGTAGGAGTGAATTTCAAGCATATACCAAAACGAAGAAAAATAATTAGAAAAAAAAAAACAAAACCAATTTAAACCATTTTTATCCGCTTAATTACTTGAAGACAATGTCCAATGAATTTTTTTGACTTTTGTAAGCAACCCATTGAAGGTTATGACACGATCCATCTCCATATGGGGTCAATCCGTAAATTAATCGCACCACTCAATATCATGTACTCATATTGATTACAACCGCATATACAAGATGACGTGCTTTGTTTTAAAATATTTTACTTAAACTCATTACTCAACCTACAAGCAGGCGATTTTCCATATCTTCAAACTCATTTATCAGATTGTGTATGGCGCTTTATTTCACAACGCGAAGAGTTTATCTGTTAACAGAAGAAACAAAATACAGCGACACAAACCATCATACCAGTGATTACTTACTTCATAAGAGAATTCCATTGAGCCGCGCATGTGAATGTAACTGAAACACCACTCATTGCATTATTTTGTAAAATTCACACAATTAATCGGATCGTTTGTTAAATAATTGGTGCGAAACAAATCAAAATTTCTGAAGTGTATCCCCAGCATTTTGCTCAGTCATCTATATTGAATGAAGTCAGAGATGCTTGGCTCGCATTACCCTGCAGGCGTCAAGATGAGGAAAACAGCATTTTACATGAACACGAAAGCCCTCTCTGTGAAGCATTAAATTAAGAGGGCTTATCGCGTCTTCCACAAATGGAGAGCCCATTGACCATTGTTACTATACATATTGCTTTCGCCACAAGTGTACTAATGTTTTTCAGTATAGTATTTTTGAATGCGAATTATGCAATGAAAATTAAGACAGCTCCCGTGTGGATTGATAGACAAGAGAAATTAGACGGCAACGCTGATGTAGCAGGCTTGTGTGTGCCAGCTAAATCGGTGACTCGACAAGAAGTGCTTGTATTGTTTCCACTTGGACAAGGGAAGGATGTGTTTTTGTACCACCAATAGATCCATCATTCTCTATAACATGCTATTCAAATACACATCCGATTCGATTTGATGTAGATAATGACACCTGAAGTGTGAGTTGCCTATTTAAAAATAATAATTTTTTTTTTATCTAATTCATTGTAAAACGATTAGAGTGCAAGATAAATTTCGCAATCGAAGTAAGTACCCACTTTAAGAGGATCATTTGCTCTTACACGAGGTTTTAGTTTGGAATCATAGCACTTCAGATGTCTTTACTCCGGAGACTATTCTCGGGCTGATCGATGGAACAAGTTCTGTCTGTTGAATTAATTATTTAATTATGTATGCCTTCTGCTAAAGTAAGAATAATTAAGTTGAGGAGTGGCTTAATTTAAAATGTGACTGTAATTATTAGTATCGGTACTTAAATGTCGAATGTGTCAATTACCATGAACTAATTTTGGTATTATTAATATCCGCAATTGGGATGGACAATGTCTTGACTGGAGCTTCTTTATGTTAACCTACAACATATATAAAAATTCAACGCACATTAAGTGGTGTTCACTAGAAACTTAAAAGCATTCGCCTTAATCCAAACCAAATTCGAAACGTAAAACGGAAGAGACAATAAAAGCCTTGATAACATGGAGGAAAGCTTTGCGAAGAAATGGAGCTTACATCCGTAGATAATGCACCGATTGTATACCGCAATTGTGTAACGCATTCTTACGCACTGTCGTTGGAGGTGGGTAATCCTTAAATCTCTCTTTTGAATCGGTGGATTGGTTGTCTCCTTGACCCGATAAGCCCCGAGTCAAATCAGGGGCACAAATCCGAGCCTGTTGGGACTTTCATTACGCAAAATGTTTTCAAAATGAAAATAATATGAAATTATGCAAAAATGTGTATTTAAATATTTCATCGATATATTTGCTTTAATATTTATTAGATTTTAGTAAAATCGAGTAGAATAATAAAATGCGCAAAAAACTGTCGAATTGCATCAAATTCAGGGTTTAAATTGGACCGGAAAGATAAACAGCGTAGGGTTAAGAAAACAAAATGAAGAAGATGAAAATTACTCAGAAAATATTCTCCGGTAGATGCTAAGAGTAGGTTAGTACATAGAAAAAAGGTCTCCAGTAGAGGAGCAAAGTCAGAGGACAAAAAGAGTAATAAAAATAATTTCGATGGCTTAAAAAGGGTGGTTCAGACTGTTCTAGCGATGGAACTACCAGCAATGGAAGTAATGAAGCACGTGAACAGTCAGAGAGCTTTAAAAAAACTATCAATTCCAATATTTCAAACTCAAAGGAAAGGAATGCTCTTTGGCACTCAGAGAAATCCGCCATTACTCTATACTACTCTGTTGGATTCCCGCAAACGATGGGGTAGAAGGGTACGGGAGACGGTTACTATCAGTTGGCTGATGTGCTGCGGGTGCTCGTTGGGATGGAGCTAGGAGATTTTTCTAAAGAAGCTTCAGATACGAAGAGGAAAATAAATCAGTTGATCATATCATACTTGGAAGAGACACTTCTATCAGCCCTCAAAAGCTGAATCAGTAGATCAAAATGGGATATATTTTGTCACATATAATTATTATTTAATACCTTACTTATTACTAGAAAATTTAAGCGTTTTGTAGTTCAAAAAAAAATATTGTTTAATGACCACCAACACTCAAGAATTGGAATATCGAAGTTCAGCAGACATGAAAATATGAGCAAAAAGAAGTTTTGTGGAGAAATAGATTGGCTCAAATACCCACAGATAAATATTTATACAGATAGTCAACTCTGCATACCCCTGTCCGGTTGAACCTGAAAAAAATATTTAGACCACGAAATCTTCTCATATTTCCTATCTGTGACCAAATTTGACGTTTTTTTTGTGGCTTTAACGAAAAAAGACGAGATTTCTATTGATGACAATGTAACTGCAAATTACCTTTAAAGGCGAATAGAGAGACTCTTTCAGAGTTTTCTATCTGTACATTTACTCGTTTGTGCCTTTAACACTAAAGAATTTTTATAGCACTTTCTTCTTTCTGCCCACTCTCCCGACCAAGAGCTAGATTGTGAACTAGAGGTTGTATCCCAGATCACTTTGGCCACAAGTAGGCCAATAGGCCAATAACGTTTTTTATTCGCTGCCCAACCTCTTGCGGAAGTCTTACAAACATCCAAGGGTAAGAACTGTCATGAGAAGCCATTCGGAATCGGCATTAAGCTGTAGGACCCCCAATTCGCGTCAGAACAAGAGCAAAGAAAAAGTTGTTTTCATAGTCTTCAGAATATAGGTCGCTCAAAATAGTTAATCGAACCTAAAGCCCAAACAAAAACGTCTTCGGATACATATCATTCTAACATTTCGATGACCCCCTGCGAAAAACATACTAAGTTCACATTGTACAAAAAAATATCCCCGTAAAATATAAAATATTTTGGTATACTAAATTCAAAAATGTATGTATGTTTTTGCATGGGACCATCGATATAAGATGTGATACCGTTTGGCGGCACATACTACCTTCACCAACGCATGCATCTTATCATTATTTAAGTATGCATGATGCTTACAATTTAAAAGAAAGGTTGAGCTATATCTTGTAAAAGCTATCGAGGCAGATCCGTTTTCTGTTATACAAAAAGGGTGATCCATTTCGAGGTTCCCTACTTTTTTAAAGAAAAAAACACAGAAAATTCAAATTTAATGGAGAATGTTTATTATCATTTGAAAGAACATTCTTTGGCATTTATTTTTTGAAGATTATGTCTATCAAATGTTGGCCGTTGCTACGTCGCAGATGGTCCATCCGTTGAGTCCAATTTTCGATCACTCGTTCGAGCATTTCGACTGGTAACTGGCGAATGACACGCGTGATGTTTTCCTCCAAGGCCTGAATCGAAGCGGGTTTGTCGGCATAAGCTTTTGACTTTACATATCCTTACAGGAAAAAGTCTAACGGTGTGATATCACACGATCTTGGTGGCCAATCCACCGGCCCAAAACGTGAAATTATGTGATCACCGAAATGTTCTCTCAATAAGTCCATTGATTTGATGCGATGTGTGGGAAGTGGCGCCGTCTTGCTGAAACCAAATGTCGCCGAGATCACGAGCTTCAATTTCAGGCATCAAGGTCGCCATCGACGGTTACGTTCGCACCGGCATAATTTTTAAAGAAATATGAACCGATGATTCCACCGGCCCACAAACCACACCAAACCGTTGTTTTTTCTGGATGAAGTGGCAGTTCTTCAATCTCTTCAGGTTGCTCTTCGTCCCAAATGCGGCAATTTTGTTTGTTTACATACCCATTGAGCCAGAAATGGGCCTCATCGCTAAACAAAATTTGCCTCGAAAACGTCGGATCTTCTTGGAACTTTTCAAGAGCCCATAGAGCGAAGCGGTGTCGCTTGGGAAGGTCGAGCGGCTTCAGTTGTTGCACAAGCTGTATTTTGTACGCTTTCAATTTAAGATCTTGACGTAAAATGCGCCAAGTCGTTCCATACGTCAGTCCGAGTTGCTGCGAACGGCGCCGAATCGACTCTCTACGGTCTTCGTGTACACTCTCAGCTACGGCCGCTATATTTTCTTCACAGCGTGCTGGACGTGGTCTATTCGGTCGAATATTATCCAATAATGAATGCTGGGTCTCAAAATGGGTGATGGTGTTGCGAATAGTATGCTCAGTAGGCCATAAGTTGAGCGAAGTGCACGAAACACATTCCTCACAGAACGTGAATTTTCATAATAAAGTTGAACAATTTGTAAACGTTGTTCACGCGTAAGTCTTTCCATTATGAAATGCCAAACAATACTAAACAAAAATAACATGACAGCATGACACGACTCACACGTGATCTGTCAAAAAAGGCTATTGAAAAAAGTATCTCTACTTGGATCACCCTTTATAATCCCACGTACTGTGCAATGTGTTTGACATTAAGAATAATCCTGGAAAAGATATCAACTCCAAGGCCAGCTATGATAGAATTATCGTCAGAGCACGATATGACATGGGCGTTAATGATTACCACTGGTAGTTTCAGCCTCTTAATTAAGAAAATGACAGCCTTTCGATTATATGCAATCTGTCCATTAGCTCCCTTAAACCAAGGAGAACTTGTTATTAGAAACATCTTAAGTCCGTAACTTTATTTGGAGATGTTTCCAAATGACAGCAAACATTTCCGCACTCCTTACAACACATTTTCGCTTAAATTGGCCAACTCCCGGAAGCGGATTTATTTTTTTTTTTTGGTATTAAAAATCATTGTCGCATAGCGAAGAAGATGATTCTTTGCCTCGAACAAATAAAAAATTGTTTTTTTTATTTCTTCAAATAGTTAATCGGGTCCAATGAGCAAAAAATTATAGTTAAGAAATTAATGACCTCCGTGAAATTCAACGAATCAATTTAATCGAAATCCGCACATATCGAAACTGGAAACAAAATTAAATTCCAATCGGTCCGTCTTCTAAACCGGCATATCCTGTCTATCAATCTGATGGATTGACTAGTCGAATATTTAAGATGTGTGGAATTCTCAATTATGATAATTTTTCGAAATAAATTTCGAGAATATATAATTTTGTTTTCTTTTTTTTTCATTTTTTTTTTACTTAACTATGGAATTTTTAAAATATATAATTTATGTGTATGTGTTTTGTCTAGCCTACAGGTGGACATCGTAAAACCATGCCGTGCTAAAACGACTCCTGTGTATTTTGATAGATTTTCCACCATAAAGTTGCAAAACAAACTTTACGGCTCCGTTTCGGTATATTTAATAACAAAAAGATGCGTAGCAGGTTGAAAGTGAAAGCACTACAAACAGGCTTAACCTCAACATATTAATGCGGAACTAAACTCTTTATATCAAAAATTTTATTTATGAGATCTTCTTTGACATTTCGACGTCAGAAGTATCAATTTTTTTTTTTTTCAAATCAAAAGAGTTTTATTGTTGCATAATTTTATGGTAACTTTATGTGCTAAATTTTAAATTATTTCCATATAGAAATGTATTTATTGAACATTAGGTAGGTGTCAGCGGCATCATTTTCGTCAATGCCGACAAATTAATCATTTTAAAATAAAATTTAAGAAGCTTAACGTAAATCTTCAATCGGGTGTACGCAACGCATACAATTCGTACGATATGTGCGCCTGCGGCATGAGACGCCTCTGTCAAACGTTCGTTGCAAGACGAATGTCTATAGTTGGTGTTAAGTATTGAATGTAATGTTATGGATATTTGGATAAATTTCACACTTGGTTGATCGTTTATTGGGTTTGCGGCAGATGAAACATTTATTAGGAACTTGTTTGCGCCTGGTTTTTCCAGCTAATGAGCTTGTCTGTTGCGGATTGGCAACGACTTCAAGGGTAGGCGGGAATTTTATTCTGTCAAAGGCTTATGAATTTTTTATGGGAGTTGGTTTATTCGTACATTAAGGTAAGGCGGCGGACCTAAGTTGTGTCTAAATTATGCCAGATGCTTTTTCAAAGACTATTACAAAACATTATGAACCTAAAAGTTGGCATCTAAACTAGACAAGGGTTCATATGTTTTTGAAGGAATGATTTTTTTTAGTTAACCAGTGTTCATAGCATTCTTATCTAGATAATAAATATGATACTCTGAATAATGGGACAAAAATGTCTCTATTTTTTTGTTCCCTGTCTTATGTTCTTGAAATACTTCTTGAACCGAATCAAACTTTCGCCACAAAAACAACAAATCACAACAACCTGATACTATCTCTCAATATTTAGCTTTAAAATTAAGCTGCGTACTATTTCGCTAAAATACTTGGCTTATTTGGAAAAGCGGTCAAGAACTCCAAAAAGAGAAAAGCGGTTGGGCCGGATGAGATACCCAGAGCTATCTAAGCCCTATGTCTGGTAAAAGATGGGAGACATAGGGCTCAGATTATTATCTCCAAACTCATGAGAGGTGATCCAATGCCTAATCAGTGGAGGGAAAGTTATCTTCTTCCTTTGCACAAAGGGAAGGGAGATACGCACAAAGGATCTGCATATGATTCTGGTTGATTTTGAAAAAGCATTCAATAGACAACCAAGAGATCTGATATGGGTAGCGCTAAGACAACGAGGAGTTCCCGAAACCTACTTACAGGTGATCATGGGCATGTACGCGGGAGCGAAGACAAAAGTCAGATGTCCCGCAGTCGGTGTTCACCAGGGAAGTGTCTTAAGTCCTTTGCTCTTTATTACAGTCCTAGATTATCTGCTTATCTACATCAGTTATTCTTTGCTGACGATGGAGCCATCATAAGTAATGATCAGACTTCCCTGCAACGAGCACTTGATATTTGGGTGTCTTAGAAGGGAATGGGTATTGTATTAGCCGAGAAAAGACAGAGTATCTGTACTGCCCATTCTCTGACGCAAGTCAACCCATTCCGGACATTTATTTGAATGGGGTGGTGGTTCCCAAGTGTGAAGAGACACACCTCATGTGATATAAACGTCTTTGACGTCTGAAGTTTTTGCCAAAACCGAGAGCCAACGAGCTAGGAAAATTATACCCTGAATTCCACACCGCCTTCGTATATGAATTTGCTTTTTGATGATGACCCCAGAAGGATATTTTGCGTTGAAATCACCACCTATAACAGAGTTGTGTCGAAGTGGGTCAAAGATACCCTTAATTAAAGTTGGGGTCACAGTTTTTTAATTTGCGTAGCAACTGCACTAATTTTTTTGCGACTTCTGCAAAGCTAGAACACAATTGCTTAGGTTCTAATCAGATTAAACCAAGTGACCCTAACAGGTAAAACGGCACGCGTATTAAAAATTTTGAGTTATATAACCTGATATGAGATCTTATGCTTGAACTTTGTATTTGACACAGTCAAGCACAGTTGATTGATAAACTTGAGCCTAGAAGGTCAAATGCGATTCAATTTTAGCAGAGGTTTTTCAGACATTTTGGGATGTCTTCATTGTTATTGCTGTTCTATCTTCTTGCGACAACTTCAAAGTGGTTCTTCCATTTCGTAATCTCGACTAAGCCTTAACTTCCCGATGATTAAGACTAAAGTTTGCAAATCCTATCCTGTTCTCTATTCATGCTAAGCAAACATATTACCACAAATGTCTGCTTTAATACACCATCAACACACAAAGACCAGATAAGCAGCGCACCTTCCATCGTAGTGTCGTTCATCGCTCAGTTGCTTATTTAAATTTCAAAAGTTAAGGATGTCTCCATTGGAAACTCAAACAGATTGCATATTGTCAAGCCTTCCCACACAACCCCAAGTGTAGATTAAAAAACAAACAACAAAAAAATCACTTCTCATTGCCAATCTAATTAAATACACCTATGTATCTTTAAATTTGTTCTCCAAACCTGCACAGTAACACTATGTTGACCGAAAAGATACAATTGAACCTGCCATCTCTGACATCAACTCCAGCGTGCCGCCAAGGTGCTTCCGATATACAATTACGACATAAGTGCCAGAATCATCACATCATTTCAATAGCGTGCAGTAATTGATTTCCCAGCTATCTGTTCCCACCTGATGCAGAGCGATAATAGCCACCATTCAGTACTCACTCCTACAACAACAAAGGTAGCTTTAAGGTACCAACATATTGGTAAGGCAACCTCAGTGGAAGTGATTATCCGCACTGATAAGTGCTTTAGATCAGAATCAGTGTCTTCTTGGTCTGAAGACCTCTTTAAAACTTACCTCTTCAAAAGTGTCTAATTAATGTTCTCTCCTAAGAGGGGGCATTGTTCATTCCATTAAACATTGTTAAGTGATTACGCACCGACTGCTATTAACGATGATTGCTGCTGATGGAATTTGGCCAAGGACGTTCGTTTGAGTGCGTTTTTCGTTGAGCTTAACAATAAAATATAATATTTATATAGTGTAAAGTTTTTTTTTATTTTTTTCTTGGGAATTTCTTTAGTTTTTTCCTTTTTATTTGCTGAGTAGCTTCTTGAAAAAATTGTTTCGAATTTAAAATTTTTGAAATCGACACGCGTATCATCTTATGGCCAATGAATGAAGGTGAGGTATCTATAAGATGCTATTCACCACTTAGACACTGACTCAGACCAGATAATTGTAAAATGTCAAACAACTGACTTCGCAATTTGATGTTGAGTTGAAGTTTTGGGAATTTTGTGTATAAATAGCTCGGCCGTAAGCTGTACCCGCACCTAGAAATTGTGTTAAGTGAATCTTCTACAAATTGTTTCAGGAAATGCGGAAATGTGGCTGTGAAGAAGCGCCCGAGGTTCCTTTAAACACCCGTTTGTTCTTTTATTGAAACCATATTTCGAAGTTCACTTGTTCTGTAGTAAAATCTCAGCATGATAGACAAGTGATTCATATGAATAAAGTCTAGATATCTCGCGTTATAACATAGGTTAGAATTCGTAGAGCAATATTGGTATTTACCGTCGAAACTACTGAAGATCGTCAATCTTTCACTTATTCGTTAGCCGCAGTATAAGATTTAAATGATTACCAAAACGACCTTAGCCCTGCAATCTTAATTAAAGATAAATTATTCCGTTTACCATAGCCCTTTAAGTAGGTTAATTTCCTACTTGTTTGCGTGTGCCAGAATCTTGGACCAGCAGCGGGGAGCTGTAAATCTTTTTAATTAATCATGAGATGAGACTGAATACGCGTGGCACGAATGGTGATTAGATTTTGTGTTTTTTTTTTGTTATATGTTTTTAAATGCCGAAAAGCTGTTAGACGACCTTGAGAATACGAAAAATTGTTCGTATCTTATTCTTGTAAGAAATAATACTTTTTATCAGTTTAAACGTTTTTGGAACGCAAATCTTATATCAGCTTAAGAAAATCCGTTTACATTAAGTGTGTATGCTAATGAATGGGACATGAATAACTATTAACCATATATGTAAGTTTTTCTTTGTTTTCGCGAACACATACATTTTTGTATGATTTTGCAATCTCTATTTTTGGCTTGTTTTTTTTTTGTACAGAATTTAAAGAACATTCGAATTAAGTCTAGATTAAGCCTTAGATGATTTTATAATAATCTTTTCGCGAGAAAACAAAGCATCGCAATTTTATAGTCTCTGAAACTAATTTTAATTAAGTTAATGTCAGACGCACCTCATTTTATCACGCAATTCTATACTTTAAAGTTGGATTGCAGAGAATTGGGTTATTGGATTTAAAATGTCAAAATCAAACCAAAATGCCCAGTATACTAAAGAAAAGGGACAGAGCACAAATGTATACATATATACTAAAGAAAAGGGACAGGCAATTTGTATAGTTTTAGAGTGCTCCTTTAAAGAGTTGTATCTTTGTCAAAAATGGGGGCAAAAAGATAAAATAAAATGCCTTTTAAAGCCTTTAATTCAAAATTTTATTAATCAAAAATCAGAAAAATCACTTAAATCATTGTTGTTAAGACAAAAGCCTCATATTTCATTAAAATGTTGATATCAACGTAGCTCCAAATATTCCAAATCGCGGTTGATAAACAAGCTCCGTGGACCCTTAAGAAAAATACTCTCTATGACTGCTCAATAACAATACTATATAAAAGTTCTACCAGAAGACCTCAGAACATGAAACTTTAATTCAATTTAATTTCAATACTACAATTTTTAATAATAGTCAATCACTTGGTAAGATGGGGACAAAACAGCATCGACGACTAGGGCGAAACGTCATGATGGATAGTTGCAACTTCGAAAAGTCGTTAACTGACTTTGTCTAATATCACTTTGCAAAACGATATTAGCGCAGAGATTAAGCGAAGAATTACTCTTGCCAATCGCAGTTTCTTGGACTATAATATATACATATGTATATATCTGTATCTATATCTAAGAATTAAAGCCCTTTCTCATAGAAGATATAATATAAGAACCTAATCATCCCGTTCCTGATGTATGGTGCAGAACTATGGACTCTGTCAAAGATGTAACCCAATGGGATGTCTTAAGAGAAAGATTCTTCGGGTGATTATCTGTCCAGTTTGTACAGATGGAGTGTGGAGGAGAAGATCTTACGACAACCTTTATGGGCAGACGACGCTGACTTAATCATACGGCTGAGGTTTCAACAGCTGATATGGCTGAAGAGGGGAGCATATGGAAAGCAATCTGCCAGCCCAGCCCGACAAGTCTTAGTCACCTTGGACGGCACACATAATTGGAGGCGACCTCATCCAACGTGGTGTGCGTAACTGGAGGCAGCAAGCTAGGGACCGGGATGGCTTATTGGTTGAGGCCGTGGTCCACCCCGGCTTTAAAAGCCACCAAAAGGGAATTAAGTAAGTAAAAACTATCATGAGAAGCTTCTCAAAAACTATGCCGGCATCGGGATCAACATTTAACTGTAGGTCCCTTCCATATCTGCTTTAGCAAAAAAGCTAAATATTTCAAACTTGTTTAGCTTGGTTAATAACTTTAATTTTAAAACGGTATTCTGCACAGATTAGGCGTGCTAAACGTCGTATTGAAAAATCTGTACTTATAAACATTTCTGGCATCTAGAGAGAAAGTTTAGGCTTCAGTTAAATTTTTCTAACTCAGAACTCAAGTCTTCTAGGCCAATGATAGGTGACACATTGACACATTGACTTTTTACGCTTTACCTTTTCCACATATAGCATTTAGGAATCTTCGACGAATATTAAGGGGTGTAACAAACTATGAGTGTTTACACTTCTACTTCTTCCGACCCTCACTTTGCACTTTTCATACAATTTTTCAAATTTTGCATAGCGGAGGCTCAGTCTTTCTTGTCGTCTCGAACCGACTGGCATTCTGTGTACTAAAGGGTGATTTTTTAGCTGGTTTGGTTTTGGCAACACTGGTTTTGACAGCTGACGTGTGTTTAGTACCTTGTGTCACTGTCAAACAGCTTCAGTTTGGTTTGCAATTTAACCATGGATCGTCTTACAAATGAACAACGCTTGCAAATTATTGAATTTTACTATCAAAATTCGTGCTCGGTTCGAAATGTTCATCGCGCGCTGCTTCCATTTTATGATCGGCATTCTCGACCTTCTGAGCAGTCTATTTGGAAGATTGTGACCAAATTTCGCACCAAATTTACTTTGTTGGACATTAAACCACCAACACGTTTACGTACTGTGCGTATTGAAGAAAATATTGCGGCCGTATCAGCTAGTGTGACAGAAGACCGCGAAATGTCGATTCGGCGCCGTTCCCAGCAGTTAGGCCTTTGTTACAGCACTACGTGGAAAATTTTGCGGAAGGATTTGGGCGTAAAGCCTTTTAAGATACAGCTGGTGCAAGAACTAAAGAACCACAACGCCGAATTTTTGGTGAATGGGCTCTTGGAAAGCTGGCCGAGGATCCGCTTTTTTATCGAAAAATTGTGTTCAGCGATGAGGCTCATTTTTGGTTGAATGGGTACGTAAATAAGCAAAATTGCCGCATTTGGAGTGAAGATCAGCCAGAAGCATTGCAACAGCTACCAATGCATCCCGAAAAAGCCACTGTTTGGTGCGGTTTATGGGCCGGCGGCATTATTGGGCCATATTTCTTCAAAGATGATGCGAATCGCAGCGTTACTGTCAATGGTGAACGCTACCGAGCGATGATAACAAACTTTTTTTTGCCCGAAATGGAAGTTCTTGACTTGCATGATATGTGGTTTCAACAAGACGGTGCCACATGCCACACAGCACGCGAAACAATGGCGCAATTGCGAGGCGAGTTTGGTGAACAGTTAATTTCACGTTTCGGGCCGGTCAATTGGCCGCCTAGATCGTGCGATTTGACACCATTAGATTATTTTTTGTGGGGGTATGCCAAGGCTAATGTGTATAGGGACAAGCCCGCTTCGATTGACGCACTGGAAGCCAACATCCATGCATTCATTCGTGAGATACCGGCCGATATGTGTGAAAGAGTATGCCAAAATTGGACTCAGCGGATGGGCTACCTGAGACGCAGCCGCGGTCAACATTTGCATGAAATTATCTTTAAACATTAAATTGCAAGGTTCAAACTATCGATTCAAATAAATATTTCATTCATTTTTTCGAATTTTTTGTGTTTTTTTTTTTAAAAAAAGTTCTAAACCTCTTAAAAAATCACCCGTTATATTTTCTTCTTTACCATTCGACATAGATAATATTACGATTGTTGACTAGAGTTTACTCGAAACACGATTCTATTATGAAAACCTAATTCTAATATTGCTTCATATTCACTTAAGAGATAATAAGTTGTATTGCAATATTGCTAATTCCTATTTAAGTTAAAATGAAAGAAATTAAAATAAATATTGTATTTTACCCACCAATAAAGGATTTAATATTAAGTTCAAATTAGTGGCCATATAAAGTTTAAAAATTAATTCAATAACGGACCATTGAGTGTCTGAAATTTGTAGTAACGTTAAGAAAATATAAATATATAAATCTACAAAAACTAAAGTATTTAGTCTACCTCTAATAATTCGAGGAATAATTCATGAAGTTGTGTTATTTCCTTGACGCATTGATTACTTTGACTACCTATGTATGTCTACGGCGCAAATTAAACATCAAATTCGAACGTGGGTTTGTTTTCTTACGAAAATGTAATCCTCTTATCGAGACGTAATGCTGATGTATTGATTCTAATATTAAAGTGTTGTTTTTTGCTTGTCACCAACGGAACACACAGCCATGGAATAACACTTGATTGCATTGATTTCAATAAACCAATTTTGACAATCGGCATAATATCACGACAGATTTATCTCGTGATGAATGGCTTAGGTGCGGCTATACACCATATGTAACTACCTATGACCTTTGCAAATGAATTTACAAGGTATATTTTTCAAAGATTGATGATCAGTTCGATACAAACAGGTATAGTGTGTCCCAATTAGGAGCTTTAATCTTATAGGTCTCAATTCTTGAAGCTTCGACGAACTAAAATCAAACTGCATAAGGAGGGTAGTCCAACGGACTATTCACCTAGCCATTCATATTGCTTAACTCTAAAACCGCTGAACATAACAATCTAAAATTAAATATGTTGAAGGAGAATATAAAAATGTGTCTTAGGATATTTTTGATTTTTTGGATTTTTACACAATTGCCCGTTTTGGGAGGCAGCACTTAGAAGGATACATTTTTTGTGGGGATTACTTCAAACTTCAAATTGTCAATACTGAAATAGAAAAATTTAATAATAATTCGAAGACACAGCAGATTTAAGAACCCCTTTCAAATTTAAGAAGCATTTTAATGATATTACTCCTCAGCTCTGTCCAACATAAATTGGCAGTACACATTTTACGGGAAAGGTTTTTTTAAATCACTAGCGTGCAATATTTTTGCTCCTTACTAAATTGAAAGAAACCCCCCATAAAAAGTGTTTACACGCCAGTGAATTTCCAATTACATCACACGTAGATCCAACGTATTTTGTTTAGCGCACATCTGATTGGCTGTGGCATGTGGCTACTGCTATTCAACGCCCATTTAATTGTATGCATTCAGAGTTACCAATGTCCGTTGGTTTTTAGAGCTTTAAAAAATGTTCTTAATGGTAAGTGTTATCGTGGGGATCTTGTTTCTATCAGGTTATTTTTCATTTAACACCTAGTTTTGTGCAATTTGTATTTTTAAGGCGTGTATTTTGTGCTTAGGTAGCAAGATAGTGGTTACAAATGCCTTCAAAATCAGCCAAAGATTTAAGTGCCGAAAAAAAAATTGTTGAAAACATATTTCGTTAATATTATTATTTAAAAGAAGAATTTATATTTATTGTTGTTATACTTGTTTATTTAATTCTAAGCTAAATTAATCTCAATGAATGCATTTTTTTATTTTGTTTGTTTTTTATTTTAAAGAGATCAGGCCGACTGGGGATACCCTTCAAAAACACGGCTTTTATCACTTTTCACAATACTAAGAGGTAAGTAATGTGGAAAATGACAAATTTGTTTTATTTTTTATAAATAAAACAATTTAAATGAAAATTTCAAATCCATTTAAAAAAAACATGGTAACCCTACATAATATTCTTTAAGGTTTTTGTTGATATAAAATCCTTAGTACGGAAACCCTGCACGAGGTTTTGTTAGAATAGCACCTTACCGAAAACAAAAGAGTGCGAAACTGCCAATTTATGTTGGACAGATTATAGATAGATGTTTGGGCAACACTTACCCTTTTAAGATAGAGTTCCTTCGGAATAAAAGCAATGAAACACATATATTTTCATTTCCCCGAATTTTACCCATGAGGGATTTCAAGAGTACCTCATTCTCATTTAAGGAACATTTGCGTGATTTTAAACTTCTTCGAAAAAGGAAATGCGAATTTTTCATCTCGACACCTTCTGATTTCTCCGCTCTTTCAATAGGAAACTTATTTCCTTTACAAAGCATGGCTATTCATCTGGTACAGGTTGGAATTTATAAGTATTTACAGGCGACATTGAGACACATTCCTCACTGAAAAGAAATATAATGTACGACTGTGACCCTTGTCATTGCCCGCATAGTTTATTGTGATCTTTACTCGAATTCCAATGAGGCGATCAACTATGCTCATTAATTAAATACCTGATTTGAAATTTCTGATTCACTGCAAATAAACAACGCATCGTGATCATCCGAGGAAATGATTAATGGGCGCTAAAGTTCAACTTCCTCAACAAATTTTTGTCCCACTAACCTCCAGCTGGCCTAACATTCAATTTACACGCAAACCATCTTGACAGTCCAGACACAAAAATGTCAAATTCATCGATTATGATTTACTAAGCACATCATTCGATATGCAATTACCATAGCTCACCTGTAAAGCATTTGAAAAGAACACCTCCAGCCCCCATCCTCTTCGCCGGTATTTAAAATCGATTTCGAAATGGCGCAACAACAATTCTGATATTATTAGGATGTCACCCTGCATGTGGCGTTGTTAGAAGCTAATGATAATTACCATAAAATCGCCGCTCGGTGGCAATTGTTCGCCCAAAAGCTCAATTTGAATGTTGTTAATTAAATTAATGTTAAACGGTATACTTGGTAAGCAAATTGCCGCAATGATGTGCTAATAATTGATTTAAATCAACAAGAACCCACAAGCGCGGCAACATGCCGTTCGTCTAGGTCATCCGCGCACATTAATTTGTTTATCAACCAAAAATCCGTGTTACAGGGAGACAGCCTCCAAGAACATGCGCTCGGCGACAAGAGACAACTGTACGACATCTCAACAACGCGCGTACAAGATATGACGCTGCCGATGCCGATGTCTATGGTGCGACATCGCCGCTGAAATGGCGACATTTCACAGCGCGCCTGGATCCAAGACCAAGAATCTAAGGTTGGGCGCGATCGACCAAGCGGCTGGTTTCGGTCGATCGTATGGCGAGGTTGTGGTTTATTGGACTCTAGAACAAATTTATGAAGCACTGCAAATGAAATTACGAAACACTGCTGCGGTGTGGTGGGTGATAGGTTCTTTGAGGTTGCTAATGCAAAAAGTGGTCAGTGGTGGTTAAATGTTAATAAATATTGGCCCATCAATTATTAGCTGCTTTAAAGAAATCCTATGTATACTGGGGGCTGGCGGGATTTGAGAGACACAAACGAAAACGAATTGTTCCAATGACATGATGGTGTTCAGGCCATAGGTCGAACTGTGATTCATATGAGAAGCGACAAGATGAGATTAGAGTGCAATGGGGTAGCAGTGTCTTGTCGCTGTTATGAAATTTGTTTTCTCAAAGAGGTGCTAATAGTTCGGCGCTTCTAATGAGTGTTGGACAAATAACACAGTAGTGAGTGCCGATCGTTTTTGAGGTACTATATGAGGAACGTTTAGTGCTCCATTTCATAATATATTAATTTTTTATTTTAAATTCACTCTCACAATTTTTAGACTGAGAGAATTTTTAAAGTTTTTCTAAAGTATATTTCTCAGTCAGAATCAAAAATAACACAAAATAACTCGGTTATTGTAATTTTGAAGTAAAGGGTGATCCATTTCGAGGTTCCCTACTTTTTTAAAGAAAAAAACACAGAAAATTCAAATTTAATGGAGAATGTTTATTATCATTTGAAAGAACATTCTTTGGCATTTATTTTTTGAAGATTATGTCTATCAAATGTTGGCCGTTGCTACGTCGCAGATGGTCCATCCGTTGAGTCCAATTTTCGATCACTCGTTCGAGCATTTCGACTGGTAACTGGCGAATGACACGCGTGATGTTTTCCTCCAAGGCCTGAATCGAAGCGAGTTTGTCGGCATAAGCTTTTGACTTTACATATCCCCACAGGAAAAAGTCTAACGGTGTGATATCACACGATCTTGGTGGCCAATCGACCGGCCCAAAACGTGAAATTATGTGCTCACCGAAATGTTCTCTCAATAAGTCCATTGATTGATGCGATGTGTGGGAAGTGGCGCCGTCTTGCTGAAACCAAATGTCGCCGAGATCACGAGCTTCAATTTCAGGCATCAAATAGTCGGTTATCATGGCACGATAACGGTCGCCATTGACGGTTACGTTCGCACCGGCATAATTTTTAAAGAAATATGGACCGATGATTCCACCGGCCCACAAACCACACCAAACCGTTGTTTTTTCTGGATGAAGTGGCAGTTCTTCAATCTCTTCAGGTTGCTCTTCGTCCCAAATGTGGCAATTTTGGTTGTTTACATACCCATTGAGCCAGAAATGGGCCTCATCGCTAAACAAAATTTGCCTCGAAAACGTCGGATCTTCTTGGAACTTTTCAAGAGCCCATAGAGCGAAGCGATGTCGCTTGGGAAGGTCGAGCGGCTTCAGTTGTTGCACAAGCTGTATTTTATACGCTTTCAATTTAAGATCTTGACGTAAAATGCGCCAAGTCGTTCCATACGTCAGTCCGAGTTGCTGCGAACGGCGCCGAATCGACTCTATACGGTCTTCGTGTACACTCTCAGCTACGGCCGCTATATTTTCTTCACAGCGTGCTGGACGTGGTCTATTCGGTCGAATATTATCCAATAATGAATGCTGGGTCTCAAAATGGGTGATGGTGTTGCGAATAGTACGCTCAGTAGGCCGATTATGTTGACCATAAGTTGAGCGAAGTGCACGAAACACATTTCTTACAGAACGTGAATTTTCATAATAAAGTTGAACAATTTGTAAACGTTGTTCACGCGTAAGTCTTTCCATTATGAAATGCCAAACAATACTAAACAAAAATAACATGACAGCATGACACGACTCACACGTGATCTGTCAAAAAACGCTATTGAAAAAAGTATCTCTAATTGGATCACCCGTTATATATATATTTTTGTTTGATTTTAATTTTAGGTATTGGTCATTCACTGATATATATAACTGAGGAATGAAAGGCATTTTTTTCTTCGCTCAAAGTCAAATATAATTCTTAAAATGTTTCTATATAGATCCTCTGTAGCCCTGCGACATTTTATGTATAAATATTTGTTATCAGGGAATGAAAGCCGTCGTACTATCAGAGATAGCTCCAAGACTGGACAGGAGTCTGGCGCTTAAGTCTGTTGAATGCGAAAATATTAGAATCCACCTTAGGTAAACATGCGTCCGTTTTCCAAGCGGAGGTATTCGCAATACTAATAGCTATGTATTATATTGTGACCAGAAGGGAAAAGAGTAAGAAGCATTTGCGTTTGCAGTGATACCCAAGCCGCATTGAAAGGGCTGCCGCATCCAAGATAGTGCTCAAACTCAAGCTTTCTCTGAGCCTGGTCGAAAGGCTTAACACAGTGAACCTTATCTGGGTTCCAGGTCACACTGGCATCCAGGGAAATGAGATATCCAGGTTGGGTCTACCTGCATCTATAGTCATGTCGTCCATTGATACTTGGATTTCAAATTGGGAACACCAGTTTCGGTGGTGGCGCCCGGGCAACTGCAAAGCTGCTCGTAGACGTCCTTTTGGGCCATTTTTGTTGTGAACCAGGGTCGAGCCACAGGAGCAACTTTGGCATAAATGAGGGAAGCATGGTTGGTTTGTGGTTGCTCGGCTCAGCTCGTCGGACTGGGATGTTTCTTGCCCCTCACCATATACCACCTGCTCAACAAAGTTTTATCCATGCCAAAAGTTAAAAGAAAAAAAAATAAACAATACAGGAGAAAGTTGCTTTACGTAGACCTCGGACGGACTAACAAGATAGGAAAGTGAAAAAGATAGAGAAAAGCAAGAAAAGGGTTGAAAAAGAAAATGTCCACGGACTAAGGCCAATACCCAAGAAAGAGGAAGGAAAGACATCACGATTCTAGCCTAACTAACCTAAGCTTACTCTAATCCACTCTAAATGTTAAAGCTAACTCCTTGCTATATCTATTCTATCTTAATACTATCCTAAAACTATCTTACCCTAAACGAAATGATCTTTCCCTACATCAATCTTAGATAACGGTTCGTTAGGAACCTTGGCATGGCTAAGTTAATTATACGAATAATTAAAAAGTTATTATCCTCTTTTGTAACTAACCAGACATATCATGCTGAGATACCAGACATGACAAGATGAAACTTAGAACAGGCAACATGCGCAGAGGACGCTGTGATGAGGATGTACAAGAGGACACTCTCCCATTCTTTGTCACTGCCGAACACTCTTCTACATTGGAAAAACCATAGTTACTTACAATGTACCTTAAAGAACTTAGACAGTTCTGCAAATGGCCTAAGATTTATAAATGCCTCAGGTTAGTAGGTACGTAAACCCTTAAGATTTTCATTAGTTTTAGAGTTTCAAACATCATTGTTTTTATTCAGTAGCATCTTCGTCTTGTTTTCTCTTCCATCGCTATCTATTCTTCAACTGTCAGCTCCGAGTCATTAGTTAATCAGGCAATAGTTTATACTGAGAAATGGTTCGATTGACAACCTACTTTATTTTTTAATAATTTATGTTTTGGTTTTTTTCTTAGGTTTCTAAAATGTCATGCCATACACCATTATAAGCCCGCAATTATGTCTATTCTATAAATCCACAGTGATTATTGTGGATGTAGTTCGAGATTGCCTAATCGATGCCGAAGCTCCGCAATCTTGAATGTCAATATTCGCAATATTTCTGACTAAAATAATAAAGCAAAATAAAAAAATGCCCCGAGATGTTACACTACAAACTCTTTGTGCCTACTTTAAAGCAAATCCATCGTTGCTTTTCGAATTCTTATATACACTGCAATCCCCATCGATTATTCATAATCAATTGTTTTTCAAAACTATTTTTTAAATTCGTGTTTTTAACCATTGAGGTAATATCAAGCTCCTTTTGTTAAAAATTAAAATATGTAATTTTTACTTTTCCAAATCTTACCCAAGCGTATTAAATATAAATAAACTTCAAAAATGTTATGTCTCAGTTTTCCTAAATAATCTAAATAAATTGCGAAGTTATAGGTAAATCTCCGAGTCATATAAACTTGTTTCCGCTGTGCAATAATTATTTTGTTCTCTTTATACCCTATCCTAAGGGTATATTAATTTTGACACATAGTTTGTAACACCCCTTCATTCGTCCGTCCGTCCGTCCGTCCGAACGCAATTTTCAGGCCTTTAAAATTAAGCTAGGAAACTGAAATTTGGATCACATACTCCCTAGGGCTCCGAAATGGTTAAGTGTAAAATTTTTTGAATACGCCCACAGTTTAGAAAAAACCGTTTTAAAGCTAAACTTAGAGAGATAGAGCGTTATCACCTTCAGAAGATATGTAGGCACTGCCCTCCTTTATAAGTTTGTCATATAAAGTTTTTTGCCACGCTTACTTTTTGTGGGCGTTTTTCACTAAAATGCTGTTTTCTTCGAAAATTTTCATGGAAAGCGAAAAAAAATGTTTAACAAGATATTTAGCCAATATTTTTTGCAACATATCGTCCATACAAAGTTTTTGCCCACGCCCACTTTTTGGGGGTGTTTTTCCAAAAAATAAAATGCTATCCATTATCTTCTTAATGCTTTTTTCTTTGGGGCATATAGGGATATGGATAGGGTATCATACTGTTCGCCCCAAGCGGACTGTAGCCTTTTCTTATGTTTTTATTTAAATGTTCAGGCTTCAGTTAACTATTTATCGCTGTCCGTCCTAAGTACATGTTCACAGCACTCACGACGCCATGAAGGATTGTATTTCTTGCAAATTGACCTAATGAAGTTATTAAGATCTGCTAAAAAGCCCCTTGAACAATTTGCACGCTAAAAAAAATTTACAATTTATAACCTTTCACCCAGCTGCGCAATTACTCCTTCATTCATTGTCTGCCTCGATTATGCTCATTCAGTCTCATTATTCATTGCGCACCCTCCTTTAAAATGCACATTGGCGCGCACATAATTCCATCTCCACGCTTGACCGTGTCTAATTTCACATCCAAAAAAGGTAAAACAGAAATGTATTTCAGGATTCCATCCAAAACAAATCCAAACATGTAAAAAACAAAAAATACTGAAGATATATATATATATCAACTGGGCCTCGAATTCGATTTTTGATTCGAAACATGTCCGTTCGTCATCGCAGTTGTATGGCTGCATAGCGTCGCCCCCTTGAGTCCGCCTTCGCATTGTTGTTTGAGTCACCTCTGCGTTGCATAGTCTTGCAATTGAGATCTCGGGCTTCTTAATTATTCCAGACGCAGGCATTTTCTCTAAAATTTATTGAATTCACATTTATTCCATGCGTTTGTGTGTGTTCATTATTTGCATCCGTGTATCCGTTCGACTTTATGCATCTTTTCAGTAACGTAGGTATGTTCAATATTATTCTTGAACTAAACATTTGCATTTACAAAAATACTCGCATGCATTCTGAGTACGGATTTGTAAGTCATCCAAAATGGAGGCCACGTCCTTGTACAAGGTGATCGGTATGGCAAGCAGTATTGCATGAGAATGAATATAGTGTCATAAAAACAAATGCGTAGGCATGCAGCGGGGACAAAGTTTGTTCTACTTGTGAAGATCCATCCTGAGTTCTACAACTTTAGGATGCATATATCCAGAATGATCACATAAGTAAACGAGTAGAGTTTAATGTGAAAGAGAAATTCTAATATTTTAATTGAATTCAATGTTGGATGCTCACATAATATGTATCTCCTCGAGTGCAATGTGAATTTTGGTCATCGGTCGAAAGATGAACAAACTCTTGCGGAATGCGGTTTTTCCCTTCGAATAAGTAGTTCACCTCAAATGATCCTAATCCCTTGGGAAATTCCGAAATTCCTTACATCGATTTTTTTTTTTCACAATTGATTTGTTGCCATTGACCATAAACTGCAGCCAAAATCTCACATCACATCAATTTGTCTTATATAATCACGAATTTCTTTATTTAAGCAGCACTCATTAAGATGGTCTGCTGATGAAGCCCATATTCACGACCGAGACCGACGAAAACCTAAACGACCTTGTCTTGCAATTCGTTCAACAGTACTCATGATGATGATCGGATGAGTTTGTGTGGCTCCTGATACAGTTCCATTGGTATTTTGTTTAAGTGCATATCACTATAAAAACGTCTCCGGTTCGCTGAAATGTATCTATAGGAATACGAATAGTAGGTATGCGGCTTGCGTGTTGTTTTAATTAAATTGCGCTACACTTGCTCCACTCACTTGACCGTACCACTTGGCGATGTGCAATGTAAAAGTTTGTTTTGTACCAATTTGGTGATTTTTTTCAATCTTAATTGGGAATTTATTTCTTCTTTTATTGTGATTCCTCGGTGAGAAGAAACAAACAAAAAAACCACCGCAAAACGACACCAAAACAATTTGTCATAAACTAAAGTTGAGGAAGGTCGACGCCATCGATATGCATACATTTATGTGTTGCTGACTCGGACATTCAAAAGCGTTCAAATCAAAAAAAAAAAATAATAATAATAATGAAAGACAACGGACAAAGATGTCGTCGATTTGAATACACCTTTCAACTCAATCCCTCGGATCGATTAATTCACACAAGGCACATATTTCGAATGCGAGTGACAAGTTCAGATTTGGACAAACGAACATCATTTCAAGTTCATTGATGACGACGACGACAATGATGCGACGGTTATTATGATAAATCATGATTCCGTTGGACCTGCGCCCAATTACTCATCGTTCATCGAGAATGGCGAATATTAAATCTTTTAATGTCCGATTACATCATTTAGGCGAAGTAAACAAATGGCAAACAATAATAAATACACTAATTAATATTTGTGAGGGAGGAGGGATTTTTTTTTTTTTGTTTTTGTTTTTTTTTTTTAATTGTGTCTGGTACCAATGAGGAAGTTTAAAATATTGAATGTTTAAGGCCTGCTGAGCCATATGTGAGACTGGCCTGGCCACGTTGATGATGATAATGCGATTTTGGTACAATCGCGAAATGGTATGCTAAATACATGCAATTTGTCATTTCAAATGGCGGTGGGTCTGCGATAAATTAAAATGCGAGCCACGATTTGTTAATATTTGTTGTCCATACATCAGGTGGATTGTTATATTCAATTACAATGCATATTATACGTTAAGAAGACGCGCGGTAGCTTTTGTTGGCACTATTAAGTTGAATTAATGAAAGCAACAGTGTTTTTTTTTTAACAAGGTGTGCTACTTTGCTTATGATCGCACTGATTAGAACTATTCTTTTCACATACAACCACAAATGAAATAGTTTTGCGTAGATACGAATGGCCTTGTAGCAAAGAGCCTTGGCTTTGCAATATGAATATTATGCGCATTCTGAATAGAAGATATAAAAACTAAAATATACCCAATTATTGAATATAGACGAGAAACCCATACTCTGAAAAAAATTTCAGAGTCGATATACCCAGAAAATAGAACCCTAGTGTTTCTTGATAGAAGCCAAATCACGGTCCTAGTCGGGTTATTAACCCGACAGTGTATGTATTGTTGGAAACATGGCTAAAAGGCTAAGAGTCTTTGCAAAATATCTCCTAAACGAATACGGTTCTTCGAAAGCTTCCAAGACTTGGCGGGATCATGACATCATCTAGAATGACATTCTCAGAAATTCATATTAATACTAAATTTAGGTAATTTTAGATGTTTTTTTATAATATTTTTTTCTAGATATCGTGATAGACCCAGACTTGGCAGGGTTATTTATATCAGACTTAGTTGCAGTTAGCGTAAAACATCCCTCCTTACCTAAATTAGCAAGTTGAGCTAAACTTGTTTTGTTAAATTTTCAAATATATATCACTTACTGCTGAGCATAACAGCAGCAGCACGAGCTCCAAAAAAACATTGAAATTGTGATTTCCTATTGAGCAGGTCACAAAAACTCAAAAATTTAATCAGAGATTTGAAGCTTATTTTAATAAAATTAAACCCAAGGACTGAAAATATGTTTTAAGCTTATTTCTATTTAAATATTTTCAACAATACGCTACAATTTTGAAAATTAAAACTTTACCTCTTTTATAGCTTATAAAGCGGACATAACTCTCCAAATCTTCTACTTTATGATAAGTTGCAAAGCGGAAGACGAAGACCTTATCTTAGATGGCTCGAAAAAGTACAAGGGATAACCTGGAGTGCGTTACTCGAGCTAACCGCATAAACTGATTAATTGAGGCCCATGTTCACCCCAGACAGTAGTGCCATCTAGTGCTTAGAACTCAACACACTAAGCAAAACTTTCACACAAATTTTACAACACCAGCGTTAGATTGGCCTTAGTTATGATGGCCAGTATGGATGCAGCACAAGTGTAAAAGCAAATATCCCGCATTCATAAGAAAAACCTCATCGGCAAAGAAGAGAGTTGCAGCGACGTATAATGATGAAGGCATGAACCTGGTATTTTAAAGGGCTGCGTTTTAAGTCTCAGCTTTTTCCGGTAATGTGGGTGCAGTGGCTTAGTGGTTAAGTGCGATGGACCACTAAGCGAGAGGCCGCTGGTTCAAATCCCGACCTATATCACCTTAAAGTTTTTATTCGCTGTCCCACCTCTTGCGAACGTCTGATAAACATCCAAGAGTTTAAAAACTGTCATGAGAAGCTTCTCAAAAATTAATTGCTGTTCGAAATCGGCATTAAACTGTAGGTCCCTTCTATTTGTGTCAAAAAATATATCATCGCATAAACAGTGGTTGGAGAAGATAGGCTTTGGGTCCTGTATGGGCCGTTTACGCCTAATATATTTTTCCCGTAATATGTGTTACAGCATTATCAAGTTAGTTTTATAAACCTCCGTTAAGCGGTTTCCGCTGTGTGTTACGGATTCGATCAGGACTCATGACAAATTATTTTTTAAGTACACGGGAATAGTAGGACTGATGATAAAACAAGTCAGGTTGCCAGCGTCAAAGAGCACACTTGTTATTTAATAATTCCACTAAATTTGTTTTTATTATTTTAATATTTGAAAGCGAAATCGGCAGACATTTGGAGGGTCATTCGCCTTATAATTGTTTGCTTAGTAAATTGCACATAAACTGAAAATAAGAATATCAACCTACTTAACGTTTTAAATCACATTAAAAATAATATAATTATCAACACAAGCCTTTTAGGTCTAAAAATAAAACGAAAAACTAATTTGCCAAGATGATGCCCAAAAAAACATGTTTTCGTCAAGTCTCTTTATAAAAGATAAATAAACCCACAGCAATACGATTTATGGATGGGGGCAACCATTAGTTCCAAACAACAACGTAACGACAGTAAATAATGATTTCGCCCACTCCAAGCATATCGTAATCATTAGATTCACTTTCGTTACCATCCTTTAGAATGCTAAATTTTATTTTAATTTTCAATTTGTGAAGCCCAATACTGGTTCGATAGCTTATGACGTGTCTTAAAACGTGATCATCTACTAAATCATCCGTCTAATTATTATGCAACTCGATACAAAATTCAGGGTTATTCCAGGTTGTATTGTTTTTAACTTAATAAATTTTAATTTACATTAATAAATAATTTGCGAATCTCTGCAAGACTCTATATAATTTTAGGTTAAATATTGAAAGAAAAAACGTAATTTTTGAAAGCGAACACTTTTAGATTAGCTTAAGGTGTCAGTAATTTGGAGAGCGAAATGTCTATAACACTTAGCTTTTAAAATATTTTAATTGGATAAATTAGTTGCCAAAATTCCTGGGAAGTTTGTTTATTTAATAAGAAAATGTTGGCATCTGAACTGGAATATCAGATGGTTTTTCGAGTATAAATGCCATTTTATAGATATGGTGATGGTCTTTCAAATATTTTTTTTAAAGGAAAATAGTGTGCATTTGAGAACACTAAACTATACTATAGGGTCCGCCATCTAACTTTTTTTTAACTAGTGCTTATTTCGCGAATGGTAACACTTAGCTCATGTCTGATTTGACAGATAATTAGTTTTACCCTTCCGCTGAACGAATATGGTTGTGTATACGCTTGAACAACGAACAACAACAACAAGGAGTGGCCGTTACAGTCAATGACGATCGTTATCGGGCCATGTCGAACGAATTTTTGATCACAAAAATTGAAGAGGAGGATATTGACAACATTTGGTTTCAACAGGACGGCGCTACGTGCCACGAAGCCGAAGCTACACTCGATGTTTTGCGCCCTATATATCTACATATGTTTGTATGAAAAGTGTGTGTATACCACGGCCTTGCGTTGGTTCATGTGCATTAGTTTTCTTTCTTCCTTAAGCAGCGCTGCAAACCCCTGTCCGGGGTTTTAACTGGGCTAAAACAAACAAGTCTGAACGGCGCTAACTGCCTTCAGTTGCGTACTCCAAGTTGGTTGAGGTTCCTTCCGTCTAAAGATGAGGCCTTTCTGTTCTGCGCTGTCCCTCCGAATTATAGTCAAAGATTCTGCGGGCAAGAGCTTTGAAGTTCAATGTTTAATGCGCAGATTTTTGACCGCTCGTAGAGTTCATTGTTGAATCAATCAAAATATCAAAATATGTCCTTGAGAAGATGTCAACGCATGGATCCAATTTTCTTACAATGCATATTTTTCTCGAAACGACCAAGCATATCTTCATTGCATAGAAAAGGTCCATGCCTATAGGATACACAGTCGGTTAAGTTTTTAGAAGATCATCATCTCGGCGATTGGATAAAACGATGTCGTACTTTGTTTGCTTCATGTAATATCACAATCGCATCGTTCAGTCAAATCCTTCATCATTTTCAAATTTGAAAGGAGCTTTTTGCAAAATTTGACAACTTTTTGTGGTTTTTTAGAGATTTCCAAGTAGCACGCTATTCGTAAATAATAATGTGGACTAGGTATCGCCGCCAAAATGGTCCACGGCGAGGCTAAGATAATTTACATATATAAAGCGTGCCACCGATTAGCAGAACAAAATATTCATCTGCTCAGTTGGACTTAAAATTCCCCAAAATATTTGCAAAATCTTTTGCCTTTGGGACGAATGTTTCAGATCGCATTGCACGGTGCATTTGGACTTCTCAGCTCAATAAAATAGCGACTGACCAGCGTTATTCTTCGATTGATTACTAAAGAGACTTCGTTTTCGGATCTGATAGCAGAACCGAGGTAGCCAATTTCCCTTACTCAAAGTAATACCTTTTGATTGTGACATTCGACAAATATTCCACTTCTATCGGTTATTTAGCTTAACGTACCTACAAAATGTACAGTATTATATTATTTAAAAGCTTAATGATAAGTCTTCGATGTTTAAGATTAGATGTCAGTTAAGGATGAGGACTATCATAATTAGACGAACTGCTAACTTTTTGGAATGCAAACTCAAAATGTGCGTGAAATATTTTACATCTGCTTTAACTTGCACTCTATGAAGCAAATTAAGCCCTCGCCTTCTATTCGCTGAACAAGTAATTTAACTAAATTTATTTCAAAATAAAATAACTTTAATAAAGTGAAGATTCTAAAAATCTACAGACTCATCCGCCATTCGAAATTAATCAACACAAATTGTCACTCACCGACAAATTATATAACACGTGTTATGACATTCGATGGGCCAATCCGTCGTCCTCCCACCTTAACTATTTGCTTATAAACCGTATTGCAAGCAGCTAAATTAAACGAGTTTTACCCTACCCTAAATTTGTCACTGTGTTGACGCCTTTTTAAATAAAATTTTCCATATGTCATCAAATGTCATATTTTGTCATATAAACGATTTCCCAGTTTCATCAGTTCAACTTGCAACACCATAAATATTTAAATAAATAGTTTTATTTCAAATGGGCCAATAAATAACATTTAAGTGAAATTCTCCTCCCAATGTGTGATAAAATGCACAAAAAAACCCATAGAAATCCCAACCAGTCCATTTTCATATTAATACAATAAAATCTCTTTGGTAATTCACGGCGCAAACAGTTATTTAACATTTAGTTCATTCAAAAAAAAAAAAACAGTTAAACTATGATTTCAGGTACAAATAAACAAATTGCTATCAGTTAACGTCCAGAGGCCCTTTTTATAGGCCTTAATTAATTACCAACTAATTGAGACTAATAAAAAATAAAGCTTCAATCCAAATCCCCATTTATTCATAGATTTGGGCGCCCGTTCACTTTTGGTGTAAAAATAAATACCAAATAAGTAAAAAATCCGCTGGCCATAAAACTAATATTTATAACTTTGACAACTTCCGTAAATGTCAGAAAAACGGCGAGTTTAATGCAACACCTACTTGAGTGGTGAGTGGTGAGTGCGGGTGGTATGGTCCTCAAAATGTATTAAAAAAAACTAGAAAAACAATGAGTACTTATCAACACTTTTTAAGGGCCAACTGGCAATTTTTCACAAGCTCTTTGGAATAGTAACAAACCGTAGAAGTATTTTGAACTTGAAATAAATTCAGAATAATGACCTCGAGAAAATGCCTGATTATCAATTATGTCTGTGCTGGTTTTTTATTTACCAGTGCCGATATAATAGTTGTAAATATCTACGACGAAATTGTATAAAATTTCCATAATTCACTTGACAAATTTTTACATTGTCGGCTGTTGTGCTTCGAATTATAAAACTAAGTTTACTTACGATATATGAGGAATAGGGTAGCTCTAACTGATTACCATTTCTGATGAAATATACATGTCGCCCCATTATGATATTTTAAGTCTTGGGTTGGTTCTTTGTTCATTTGTGAACAAGCCATGAATGATCTTTGGGGACAGACAACGTGCTTGTAAAAATGTCGAAGTTGTTAATTGGTTCCGTTTGTATAACTCAATTCAAGAACGATCTAGAGTGATAAAGAATAGGTCGAGAATCACACTATTAAGACAATCGAAAGATTTATTATTTGGAAACAAATTTCCCACTTAAATGAGGAAATTAAGATTTAGTTTTAAATTATGAACCGTAACCTTAAAGTTGGTGCTCATTATAATGTCAAATGGAATAAATCATTCTTAACGCAATTAATCACTCACAAACTACATGAAGGTGATTTTGATTGAATACGAGTTGTTTTGAAATCCGAGATGACCGCCCTAAATTAAAAAAAAAAAACAAAATATTTGTGAATATTACATGCATAAAAGACGTTGATGTAACATGTTGACGAGATATGGAAATTATGAATGAAATTATTTAAATATCCATTCATTAATTATGTGATAATTTGATAATGTTCAAAATGTCATTGAACTAAAGATTGAGATGCCATTAAAAAAGACTTCGGGCAAAACTACTTAAAACTCAAGTGGGTGGCGGGCGACGCTGTTGGGATAAGTAAGTTTGTTCGTTTATAACTGTAAGGTGGAGTTTCAATCCCCAATGGAGAACCCATCAATAAAAAGAAACATGCAATTACTTTGGAGTTCCTTTCTAAAAAATAAGCCCTTCGTTGAAGTTTTCCAATTCTAACTTAATGTATCCTCTAACTTCTTTGAAAGAAAGAACCACATACTATTATTTTGTTACTTAAAGGCTTCCCGAGCCTAGAATAACCACTGCCTCAGATAAGACAGTATTCGTATTCGACTACGGGGACTCTGCTTCCTTGCCTTGTAAAGTGGTGGTTCGGTCTTCCTTGTTGTCTTGAACTTGGGGGCTGAGAGTCGATTAACATATTGGCTGGAGCTCTGTTGTCCATTAGCTCGATGTAGCCAAACCACTACATTGGTAGTGTGTAGACGAGTTTTGGCTTTTTTAACAACTTCAACATCTTGGTACAACTCATAGAGTTCACGGTTATATCTTCGCCTCCATTCACCGTTCAAGGAGCTTAGAACCTATTTGTTTTGCCAAACCGAAGTAGCAATGGTTTGCTTGGCTTATTCTTCGTCCGATCTCCACTAAGATGGATCTTATAACCCTGAGGTAGATGAACTCCTTAACCACCTCAAAGTTGCTTCTATCAAGTTAAGTTTTGTTCTAGGTGGTGGAAATCATTTTTTTTTTTGTTAAAAGAATATGTTTCGTCTTGTCGCCTGTTCTTCAATAGCCGTTAAAGCCTCTATCATGGCAGGCTAAGAGCGAATTATGTTGTCAATATCGTTTAATATACCGCAGTAGCTGGACTGATCTGTTTAAGATAGGACGTTCCGTGTTGGCATCTGCCCTTCGCACTATATGCTTAAATCCGAATCCGGTGCATTTTTAAAAAAGTTAAAATGATCAGCTGCCGAACTGACCAAAAAACTAATTTATTTTAATTTTAATTGAAGGACTATATTGGCGAGAAAGTATACCCCCCTACAATATCATCTTGTTTTCATCATAACTTCAGGGGTATCGAAATACTGAAGTTAAATATGTACTTTGGTGGAACACCCTTAAGTGGATATGCTCACATAATTATAAATATTAAATACTAAAACTTATTTGGTGCTATAGTTATATCCGACACTGTATATCTTAATGTCAATTGAGCAATCGATGAGCAAATGCTTGTCAGGCTTCCCGTTTGCATAGAACTGATGAAAAACGGAGCTGGTTGGCAGCGTCAACTTCATGCACAACTTCAAAAACTTAATCACACTGAAGGCCCAACCCATAGAATCCGTCGCTGCAGTGGGTGCGCTAAAACGTTCCTTGGTCGTCCCATAAAATCCGTCGGAACTTTGACAGTTGTATTTTATTTTGTTTGTTATTTGTTAAATCGGCTGTAACCGGCGATGGCAGATTGCCATATCAAAAGACTAACCTATTTCGGGTGTTTATTTTTAGGTCGTTCAGTGTTCAAATTTTATGTTAAATCAGGACAAATCGTTTATATATAATAACGTATAAGCAAAAATACTAATAGCATTCTATTTTAGTTTAAGAAAAAAAAAACGGATATTTAGCTGCGACAAATCTGCTAATATGACTGCAATGACAAATGCTTTCGTTCTTCTAATTGCTGAACCAATCAGCTGTTTCTGCGCCTGGCTGTCAAAGTATGAAAAAGTAGAAAGTTGGGCTATAATGGCCCCCGTCACCGTCAATAGGTCAAATTCCATAAGTATACGTGTATTCTATCTTGCTGTCAGACAAAAAAGAAAACGGACGCACGCAGCAACGGATTCTACGGGTCGGGGCCTTGATTCCGGCGATAGCTGGATGGTTTAACAATTGAAAATTGAACTTTTTCATCGGCCAATTTCTAATCGTTCTATATGCGCTCAATTTCTGATTGGTACGGACCGTTGTGTGCTTGCAATGGACACTAAGAAATCAGGATTACTACTTTATTTTTAAAATCGCGTTTAAGATTTGATTGTGCGATCGAACAAATGTCCTAATAATGCCAATCAATAAAAGCCCACAAAATACTGATATGACTGAAAAATTTAAAAATCGCATCGTGATCCCATTGCGAGCAGTCATATAATTATAAAAATTATCTCACAGAAATCATAACCTCACCGACGTTAGATACTAATTTAAGACATTTGAGCTTATGAATCAAATGTTTGTTTGTTAAATATATCTCATTGTTCATCATCTGACATTTAGATCCGTCTTCGAAATATAGCTATCACTTCTGAGAATAGCTTTGTTGCTTTGTTCGCCTTGTAAGTCATAAATAATGAAAATTTGTTCACAAGCAAACAAACTTGTATTGTTGTTGAAAACATATTCTTGACAGAAACATCCAAAACTATTAATTGAATTATAACCTTCAACCATTAAGAACATAATAATTATTGTGTCATTTAGTCGCTCGGTGAAATTCAATCACTCTTAAATTGTGTTTACTGCAAAGCAGAAGACGCACCCACCCGAAGAGATCATAATCTGTCAAAAATTCAATACATTCACCGTCTAGACAGACTGGATGTTAGATGTGTCCACAACAACAGTAATTATACGAATACGCAGAGACCGGTCTCGTCTCGATGGTAATGAGGATGTTGAAAGATACGTACTCATGTGTTGGAATTCGATTAGACCACTCATTGCCAAATCTGTGATTTAGTATCTCGTCATGTGACAAAGAACAGTCGCATGCATTTATACGAGAAATAATCGCCACCGAAGGGCTACTCCTACTACAGTCAGTTAAGCGTATTAACCTCTTCGATTCTCAAAATTACCTGCTTAAACACCTGACAAGTTATTAATTTTTCCAGTGCGCAAATACAAAAAAAAAAAAAAAAAAAAGAAGAAAGAAGTCAAACTCCTGTCTGCATGGTCTGGTGCTCGGGAATTTGTGGTTTCTACGTAAGACCTTCAGTGGCCAGTTGATTTATGAAATTGTTTATCATTAGCCAGGTTAAGTTGGGCAAATTATCTCGCCAACAACCGCGTCGAAGCAACATTCTCACTTGAATGTATTTCTCTCTCTCACTCTTTCTCTCGCCGAAACAGGGGATTAAGTTCAAAGATGAAGATAGTGCTTTAAGTAATTGGGTAATGTGGTCGCTTCTTTAGGCAGCGGCAATGCGCATACGTACGAGTACTCGTGGTCCTTTTGCAACATCAATTGGCGCGTCGTCGGCCGTGTCGTTATCGTATAAAATTCAACTCCTCCACAACGAATTAACTGATAGGATTTATTTTGTAAAGGTAATTAATTTTACAATCTCTTACGTCCGATGGATAGGTTGGGAGGCAGTTGTAAATTAATCAGAAACAGGCTTTAAACAAAAGTCCTGTATAAAAACTGCCTTCATGTACATGTACTGCGCCATCAAAATTTGGTATTAAAAGAGCCATCTATGTAGTCCTTGAAAGGTAGGTATTCCATATTTGTAAAAGAAACTGTCTTCACTTGTCGCCACAAAGGTATTTGCTGTAGTTTTGTTGAAATTTTCTTTTTGAAGCAATGAAAAACATGGCTTTATCTATGTAAACAGGAAAGTTTATGAACATCATTGTGGGTCAGTGAGCCACTGTCTCCTAACTGGGTAGCGCAAAATTATTGCTTATAAAGCGTTGGCTGGGTCGGCGCGGCGGAGTTGTAACGCAACATTTTGTCTGCCTTCAAACCGAATTGAGAAGACTTTGAAAGTGCAACAGCCTCTTAAAGCGGAAAACTGATCACATCGCGCCTTGCTCGTCTGTCTCGTCAAATATTTAAATGTTCATCGGAATGTGAATGTCGGTTGCAAAATGTCTACACAGGACAGACGGGATGGAATGGCGAATTGATACATTATGGGCGCTGGCCTGCGGTAATACAAAACACGCGACTAAAGATTCCACCCAGCTAATCCGCACGCAGTCTTGTCGAGTGAGTCAGAGAGAAAAATGTTGAACTACCATGTCGCGTCGTGTAGGACTTCCATCTTTATGTCAATCCGTACAAATTGCCACGAACGGTAGCTGCCGCCTGCCGCCTGCCGCCTGACGCACACCATAAGTCATCAGTTCGTAAAGAATGACACCTGCTGCCATGTTTGGTAGTCGATAAAAGCAGACCTTTTGTTTTGGGCTGGTGCCAGATGCCGACGTAAATGTGTAGGATTTTCGTGTTTAACATAATAATGCTTATCACGGATGAGTTTAATGTGTGTTTATAATGTTGCTAAAAACAAAAAACCATATTGTTGATATTTAATATTTTGCCAAGACACTATGGGCACCATTTTTAGGGCATTTATTTTATTTTGGAATTTATTGGCTGATGATTGTATAGGAATGTTTGCGTCCCACGCGTCTAAGATCCGGTCTGGCTATTGGCAATAATTTGGTTACATTGAAAGAATTCAACAATACAAAGAAGTACCTGCAAAGCAGAATGGGGATTTATGTAAATGTTTGTGGTCGTGACATGTTCCTGTTTCTAAATAATTCCTTTTGGGTTTTTAGAATTGTTTGTGGTTTTAATTTCTTAGAATTGATACTTTAACATATACCTAACTAAATTAATAAAGATTTTACAACGTATAATATAGAAAGTATCCGCAAGCATTTAATGTGTTGGCCCAATGCGGTGCAGAACTAATAAGCATTTTGTAGCAAATATAGATAAAATACATATTTTATTTTTTTTAACTTTCAATTGGATTTGTTGATACATAACCTTTGAATGTAAATAGCTACGCAGCACAGGCAAAGAGGACATACCTATGCAGGTTTTAAATTTTTATTTATTTAGGCTTGAGGGTATAGTGATCAGCATTCCTGCCATGGCGGGTAAGATGATTGATGAAAATATAGATAAAACAAAAACCCAAGAATGCTACTGAGTTCAGATTTTAAATAGGTGCAAATGCATAGCCGTTACAGTAGGGGAACTCTCATAGGCAAAGGAATGTTTTAGATAGGAAGTAAAAGGCAATCATTTAAATATAACGAGAAAGAGAGTCGGAAACAAACAACGGACCCTTGAGAAACACTTAAAATTTATTAGCCGGGTTTCAGTCTTGAAACCGTCCAAAACAACTTAAATTGAACCATTGATCTCATAGAACGCATTTTTTATAAAAAAAAATTGTTTGTACCAAGATTTTCCAGTGCAATGTATTAACTTTCACTGCCGAGGTGAATAAGTATGTCATCAAATTGTCAGTTGAAAAAAAAAAACCGAAAAACCTACTGTTGATCGAATGTTTGAATGAAACAACAACAACTTATCATTGCCACCACGAATAATAAAGGCCGGAATTATAGCTGTTTCATGGCTTGCTATCATCAGATTCCTATGTGTGTTGCTTATCTATAAATGTGTGTTTGTAAATTATTTAAAGAAAGCTAAAATGTTGTACTAACGTTCTGTGGCAAACAGGCTGTATTGATTTATTGATCTTTGTCTTTCACTATCCCCAAGGACCACTATTTCCAGTATTCTAATGGTCACATCCGACCTCATAAACAGGCCATTCTGTTTTGACTTGCTTCTTCGGTATGGACAATAAAATTACCATTTCTTAGTTGACATATTTGCCACCTTATAACCATTTCACTTATCGACCCGAAACATTTAGTTATACTTATTATTATCCGTTTGACCCCCAAGTAAATTACTTCTCGCACCAGTCAACTCAAGTCTGCTGTTTTAATCAGTATCAGTATAAAAACCCGTTTCTTATTGCAAACTAAAATTATATTGATTCTAATTTATTCGAAAAAATATCTAAATCTCACTTTAATTCCCTAAAAATATCCCACCATTTAGCTATCTAAAAAGCTTTACTTTTCCAAAAAAAATTATATTCAAGTAAACGAAATACTTATAATGCGCCCACTCATGCTCGTAATAAAATTTAAAGCTTAGTACCGCCGTCTTATAACACCATTTAATAGACATAAGCCGGCCAATTCCCAATTCTCAATAAGCGGTGCTAATAGAACCACCCTCTCACTTAGTAAGCGAAATCAATTTCAATAATTTTCATATACATTTAGCGGTTCCTCAGCGGAATAACGAGTTTGATTCTGAGTTAAATGAATTAAAAAAAAAATCAAATAGCCAACTACTCATACAAGACTGGTTTAAAAACTTTTATGACGATTATCAATAATAATAAATTAAAAGATGAAATTTTTGTGCGACAAAAAGTTTGCCATTGTTAATGATTTAAATTTATTTTTATTACCAATTTTTTTTTTCCGGTAAAACCCAAAAGACATCCGGAGTCAGGACGGGACTAACAAATATAGTGCTGGCTTTGCTTGGGATACGACGATCATAAGCTGGCTATTGGGCTATGCGTTGATGCCGCCGCAGCTGGTATTGTCGTCATGATATTGCTAATAAGAAATTCAGATTGCTCATAGAAGATATTTGTCAATATTTTTAAAAATTAACAATAATGGACCCGATAATCAGTTTTTGTTCAGAGATAATATATGCGACTAAGAAACGGTTTATGAATGTTTTGAAAAACGTAAAATGAGCGTGACAGAAGCGAAAGCCATTCTCCGTGTAATCCAAACGCTTAAATAGTGTGATCACATACAATAGAGAAAGCTTTAAATAATTTTAAATACCAGCCCCTCCTCTGTGTACTGACTTATCTAGGACACCTTTACACTGCTTTCAACCCGCATTCCAAATGGTGTGAACTTATACAAATTCATGCAAATGCTATTCATAAAGCCTTTAGCTCAGGTAAAATGGTAAAATATATAAATAAATAATATTTTCAAAGAAATTCTTATATCCATCTTAATCATTTGCATATTTTATTTAACAAATTCTTGGCAAACACTGTGACAGGAATTGACTTCTACTCACTAACATATTATTAATTTAACCTTAAAGACTGAATGATGCTGCCGACCCATATAAACACAAACGGTCTCATGCTGGTAGTAACTTAGAAGAAATGTTGCAATCACTATATTCCCATATACCAGACAGCCTTACACACATTAGCTTGTGCAGACAATCCGAACCACCATCAAACACGGCATCTTTAATCAAACTGAGGCCATCCACGAATCGATCACCCTTTCCAAATTCAAAGCAGCAGCTTTACCCCAGAAGCCTTGAACGGTGGAACAATTTGAGAATATTTACCCAGCTGAAAACAACCATCGCATTCCATTCGCATCGGTATACCATCGGCCAATGCACTAAATTCCGGCAACAAATATGTATATCGCTCAGATATCATGCTGAGATAAGACCTGTCTTATGAATCCACCTTCTAACCTTGCAATCGATTTCGAATCTCGATCTCTTGGGTCTGCTTTGCGAACCGAACCACATGCCACGTGGAAACGCAATTTATGCAAATTACTTTGATTGGAAGACAATGCTTCTGTGCGCCGCGCCGCGCCGCGGCGTGTAGTAGGTCTCTGTTAATGAGTCTGGAGCATTAGACAGACTTGCGCAATGGCATGGCTTCACGTTCACAGCGCCAGTAAGTTCCACATCCGCCACATAGTGGAAGACAGTTGTACGAGTAGATCGATCATGATAGCCGGGCAGCCAACACTTCAAGTTCATTTTTATGGCTGGGTAGGTTCTGGAAACCTGATGGATGAGATCTTTAGAGAATACTTATTTGTTCATCTTGATCTATGCTGGCATAAAATTTAATGGAGCATTCGTTGGATGTTTGGAATGCGAATACCACCGGCGCAGAGATGTTAGCAAAATAGATGTGGATGAATCAGATGTGAAGTTACTATTGTTTTGCTATTGTTTGTATGGTTGAGGTAGATCTGTATCTGAGACGAGTATTTTGAAATGTTTTGGGTTTTTGTGGAGCCAAGTGAACTTGTTTATCTTTTAAAGGGGTGAATAGACGATGAGAATAAATGGCATAGAAAGAGTATCTATCGGACAATTTGTGTGGACATTTTTACGAAATAAAACTGACTATAAACTTACCACAGATACCAATGCATAGTGCATAGTTGTAAAATGTGGACTATGTCAGCTCGATCAGATAAGAGGATAATGCGATTCTGGGGGCGGTCTCTGAGGAGTAGGACGCTCTATCTAGGTATGGTATTTCTTGCAAAAGAACAAACAGGGCTTATAGGTCACTTCTTCAATGATATAAGTCGGATCGGATACTCCTCCGACATGACATTGACTCAGCCATAGTCAGCTTTACAGCATGTCTCATCGAATGACACTAAGGTCCAATGCCTTTCACTCCCGCGTAATTCTGAATAAAAAAAACGAATAACTGAAATCTTTTACGACTTACTTGCCCTCAATGAAAACGTTGCCATTCTTGGCATTAATCTTCCAATACAAAAAGGCTTAGTTCCAAACAGAGGCACAACAACAATCAACCCCGAAGGTCATGTTTATTTGAACGTCTTCTTTTGATTTCCAATGCGCAAACAATACTACTATGTCAGATTACTGTTTGTTTATTTGCCAACACAAATGTTTTAATTGGTCGTATCACTGTTCCGGAAAGCCTTAAGCATAGCAAAAAAGGTTCTAATTACAAACCACTTGGCTCAGATTCGAACTTAAAAAAAATCTCCCACATTAACCTTGCGGTCAATCGTAAATAAGATACGTCCAGAGTAATTTCCTTCCACGCTGACCACTCTTAACATGAGTTGAAGTGACAAGCAACGACTGGAGCATCACAGACGCTCAACACCTTGACCATATTGCGCTGTTAAGACGAACGCACATTCGACTACCTATACACGAGTTGTCACAATAATTCAGACTGACATTCCGAGCGTTGAGCCAGAATGAAACCTGAAGTAAATTTTCGCGTGACAAGGCGACGTTTATAATCTACCCAAAATGCCTAAGTGAATTTGAGAATGGTGTGCGCAGCATACTATATGGGAAAGGTCAGGCCCCAAAGGGAAGGAAGCTCCGAAACGCCTCGAGCATAATGAAACATAAGAATCAGTCTGTAATTGTGGGAGAGTGTGTATTTGCTTTTGCAGATTTCGCTTTTGGCACAATTGAAGGTCGCAATTTCATCTCATCGAGGGCCTTCAGCAATTTGTTTCGTCGATAAACACCGATAACAGATAGCCTCGTATAGCATCGTTTCACTTCGTAGCCCCAGCTTGGTGGTTCTGGGTGATTGGATTGGTGATGAGATCGCAAGTTGACAGCGGCACATAATTGATGGTTTCTCTGAGGCACACGCACAAAGAGCAGTGATGTTCCAGTAAATTCACTGCGTTACCGAGATTGCGATCAGCAACATCCTGATGACATGGCCTAAGCCGCGTGGATCCATGGATATGGGTTTGTGGGCTTAGCCGCCCGTATAAGGTATATCCACTTTGGTTGTCGATGATGCTGATGATGATGATGGGGTGATAGGTGATTGTCACGACTTCAGAAGGCCACTGCTGTGAACATTTTGCAGGGTTCATGGAGTTCGATTGCTCTTTTTCTTTTCTGTGCGGAAAAATTAACGTTTATTGTTCGACACTGCACTGCAGTGTAGTGCTGAAGCAATTAGGCTGTGAATGAATTTGGCAATTAATTAAGTTGAATTTAAAGGAGATCTCATTTTCAAGATACGAGCAGTTGATGACTTTATATTTTGCTGATGTTATCGCAAATAAAATTGCTAAAATAACAAAACAATTACATAATATATATATATTGGAGAAATAAGCAATCAATGAAGCTGTGCTTTTTCTCACTCAATTAACGTCTTTGGTTGGCATGGTGGAAAAACCAACATCCCTATTATATCCAAACACACTTGTATAAGTTTTGGTATGACACATTTTACCACGCGAAATTCGACCGCACACAGATTACATTTGGTTTCTGTTCTCTTCGCAGTGAAATCAAGATGTGCACATAAAAATGTAAGGTTAATCCCAATGCATTAAGCTCAGAGAGACAATTTTACTTCTTTTTTTTTTACTGAACGAATGACCATTCTGTACCCAATCCTATGTAAGTATTTTGACAAATATTTTGTAACACACCTTAATATTGACCATCGACAAAAAAAGTATATACAGAATGTATTTTTGGTATTGTAATTCAATGCGGTATTATTTGTAAGGACTTGGTAAGGACTTGGGCGCAAGTAAAAGGTCTTGCTCTTTTTAGAGGTATTGAACTTTAAATTGGCAACACTATTTTAACTGACGGCCATTTTTACAGCTGTCAAGTGATTGCTTTCTTTTAAGTTTGGTTTGGCATTTCAACATAAATAGACGCCTGAACAAAGCTTCCAAATTGTGCAAATTTTTTTTTGAAAATCATGGTTCTGTTCGAAATACACATACGCGCGAATTTTATTTAGCGATGAAGCTCACTTTTGGTTGAATGGATACGTTAATAAACAAAACTGCCGTATTCGGAGTGATGATAACGCTTAAGTGTATGTTGAGACACCGTTACATCCACAATGGGTTGGTGAAATAATTGGTCCGTACTTCTTTAAAAACGATTCTGGCCAGAACGTTAAAGTCAATGATGACCGCTATAGATGTGCAGGAGCTGTTTCAACAAGACCGCGCAACTTGTCACACAGCTCAATTTAAAAAAATCATCTTGTGTTATTCCATTTCAAACTTTACTCTTAAAAATTTTTAATGTTGGCTTTTATTTTAAATATTGGACACTGTGGATCTCACTTACGTATTTAGGCCACGCTGTTCATTCGCTCTACAACTCCCGAATCTCGGACCAACTAAATTTCGAAGAAGAAGAATAGTATTTAATATTATTATTGGTAGGTTCACAAAGTAAAGTAAACAAAACTATGTGTTTATAACGGCTTTTTTGAGGAAGTCAAAAATTAGCATGGGTTAGAAAATAGAAACTTGCCTTAAAATTCCATATCTCAAATCTCAAATAAGATATGGAAATGCAGTTACAAATGTCATTCTTTTTTTTAAAAAAATAAAGTGCTACATTAAGTTTCATATGTAACCATTAACGGAGTTATTTGCATAAATGTGGGCCAGGAAAAACCAAAGTACGGCTGTCTTTAAATCCTCAGCATCTGGGGTAAAAATTCGAGATAGACTCGTTGGTAACAGTCTTTATAAAAAAAAAATATAAAGTCGAAAGTTCTTGCCACGCTCAAATTCGTGGGCATGTCTTTGACCGCAAAATTAAATGTTTGATTCGTTTTGTCGCACAACTAAAGAAAGTCGTAACAATTTTGGAAAACCCCGCTTTAGAGAACACGAATGTGAATAAGGTATCAAAGTGTCCACTAATCGAATTGTAGACTTTCTTCTTTAATTAATCTTTGTTATTGCATACTCTTCTATAGTGACACATCCGCCTGTATAACTAGTGAATTACCTACTGATGAGATCACATCACTTTTAAGGATTAACATCACATTCCATTTTAATACCACTAATGTGTAGGTACTAACCCGGATTGCATTTTGCATAAATGTTGCGTTAATAAAATCTATAATTAATTTGCTCATTATTGGCAAATATTTAAGAAAAATAGTAATTATCACATGCTAATCAGAGGCCGCGACTTGTACATTAGCATACTTAAAAGTGTCTTTCATTGACATTTTACAATAATAATATATATATATAAAAATAGTTAGCGCCAGCCAACTTGGCACAACCGCATTTATGTTCTTTAGGTCATGATGCCAATCTTTTGCTCACTATTTTACACACTTATCCAACACACAAACCGTTCTTACTAAATATTTTATTAGATATACCTAGCTGCAAACTTTAAACATTTCAAAGTATTCAAATTCAAATTCAACAGAAAAATTAATTATTAAAAATTAGCATATCTTTTTCACATGCTAATAGTAGCTTACGGGCTTACGCATTAATATACTTTCATGTGTGGCTTTATGACATTTTAATCAATTAGGTAAATGTTACTTGAGATATTTTGCGCATTTTTGTAGTTACTGTTTTACTGTCGGTATTTGCAGGCAGCTTAGCCGAAATAAAATCTAAGTTATTGCCAAATTTCTCACATACCGATGTGATAATCGAATCGATGTCTAATAACTTAGTGCTAATTCTTAGGTCATTGGTTTTGATGTATGAAAGTCCAGATGTTTTTATTTACTTTCAAGTTTTATAAGAAAAAAATGTATTAAAATTCGACCCGGATATGGAATCTCCTTCAAATTTATTCGAACTGAGTTTTAGTGAGATACTTACTTAGGTGGCGCCAATACGGTTCCTCATTATCGTGGTCTTTGGCTAACTGCCTTCAGTTGCTTACTACCATTTGGTTTAGCTCCCATTGTACTACTTGCCCGAATTTGTTCTCTACTACGTTCTCCTTATGGACTAGAGTCATCTTGACATCTTCAAATGCTCAATTAGGTCCAACCAGGTCCATGTCGCTGTTCAGCACATATGGTTAGTCGTTTAATCATTTCCTCTCGAAAAATTATTATTATATATATTTTTCTTGGTCATCCGGGATCAGCCGGGTAGTAGTTAGCTTAATGCCCATAATGTTGTAGTTGACAGAAAACTATGGAGCGGATGTTTTTCAAAAGACTAAAACAACGAAAGATCGTCCGCCTCATCGAGCGAATAGCCAAAAATGCTCCAGCAAAGCGGATTGTTGAAAGGCAAAGAAGACATAACATATTTAAATACCAAGTCTGGTAAATACGAAGCAGCGTAGAGGCTGCAGGCTAGTTTACAGTTTTAAGTAATAACATACAATTAAAACACTTAACGACTCCATCTTTGGAAAATAAAGACATTTTCGTAAAGGCTCCCAGCTATAAAATATGGCTACAAGATTGATGATGCAAATTTAATAGAGAGACTTCGGAGTTAGTTTCGACTTTAAACGAATTTTAACAAGTACATTAAACCTGACTGGAATGGCTTACACAGCAATTGTAGTGTCGTTCTTCTGTTTAAACTGAAGTTAGAGTAGGACAGCAATTTCTATATACTGGAAAATGAAGTATTGATCACCAGAGAAATTTTCGGCACAATAAATGAAAGAATGCGCCGCATTCCTGAAAGAAAATAAGCCGCAAAACAACAGTTAAAACATGTTATCATATCAATTATAATTTTTAAAAATACTTTTATATACAACGTTGGCCTTACAAGCGAGGCGTCCCCGGTGCACATCCGACCCTTACCACGTAAACGTTTTTATTCGCTGCACCACCTCTTGCGAATGATGATAACCAAGGGTAAGAATTGTCATAAGAAGCTTCGCAAAAATTAATTTACCGTTCGGAATCGGCATTAAACTGTTGTTCCACAACAGTTGGAGAATTTAGGTATTGTTTAGGCCGTTTACGCCCAATATTTATTTATTTTAGACCCACCCGGCTGCGCTCAAATGTTTTGATAATACATTCCCATATTTCGAGGTCTACATTTGTCAATATAATAAAAAAATATCTTATAGGCCCCAAAAACTTTCGTGACATAAAAATCAGGAGCGATTATGAGAAATTATTTTTGACTTTTATTGTTTTTGAATTTGAAGTGGACAATTTTTAAATTTGGCGATTTTTTTGTGATTAAAACCCTGGTCACTCGAAAAACGTAACTTTACAGCTGCATGCACGTGCACTCCCGTTCAATTCATAGAAATTCGTAGTTCTGTGCATCTTTTGATTATTGTTATGATTCGTTGATTTTCGTTAACAGTAAGTGTAAATTAAATAGGACGTTTGTTTGGACGTAAAAAATTTTACAATTGACACGAACAGAAAAATTTACTTCGCCTATGTTACTTCTTTACATCACTTTACTGTTACTACATTTTTCAAAACCATTGTAAGAAGCAATTGTGCTAATTTAAAATTTTTGAACTGCATAATTTTGCTTAAGTTCATTACGGGTAACTAGAGCGTTTTAGAGAAATTGAATGAGCTTTTCAGTTAGTTTAGACATAAGGTAATCCCCACACTTCCGCAGATCCTGGAAGAAATTCAAGTAGATCAGATCGATTTCCCTTATGACAACACCTAAAGAGATAACCTGTAAAGTTTTGTGTCTGTTTTTAACAATCCTACCAAACTGTCGAAAAAGGACTAAAATAATGTTTAACATTAAGCGTTTGAGATGACTACGATATATACAGCAAACACCAACGCTCTACAAAGTAAGCTTTGTGGTCTTGTGTTGTTGGAGATCTTATCGACCTGAGCTGATAAAAAAAAATCAGCTTTAACAAGTTGACGCTTTGTCAAAATATTTGTCGATTTATACCCTATTCACACCGCACTGAAATGCGGGGTTTCCATAAAAAGATTTCGACACCTCGTTGAAGCACTCACACCAAGCAGTACCTCCGTTTTGTTCGACGTTTCAGTCAGCCGTCGAAAAATTAAAGGGAATAAGCAATTGTTGCGATCAAGTTGCAAGTCCACTATAAGCTAACAATACTTATATATTCGAATAATTCACGTGATCATAGTTCAGATATTAGGGAAGCTGGTGACCCTCAGTAGTCTTGTAGCACAGTTGAAAATCTGTCAACTGCTCTGTGAAACTTGTAGAATGCGTTTAAAGGTGGGTTTGCTTCGACAAACTTACGATTGCATCCGATCTTTAAATCTGAAAAATATGTGGGAAACTTTAAGCGAAAGCTTAGATTGTACGGTTCCAAACAAAATTTCAAAAGGACTAGCTACGTTTTGGAATAGCTACCGATTATTTTCGAATTGTTGTACAGGTGGCGCAAAAGTAATCCTCCCATCAGAAAATTCTATAAATTTTGCGATTGGCCCCTAATGTCAGTTCTGTTTTGACATTTGTGTAGTAAACACATGCGAAATACACGTTAATAAACAATGTTATGCTACACTGCTCCAGAACGCGGAATATTGGCGACTATTTATTTGAGCAATAATCGGTCGGTGACTTTGGCACAACGTGAATTTCGTCGCAGATTTCCTAGCCGTCCAACGCCTACTGGTGAAACACTGCGATGTTTAGCCGCTCGCCTCGAAGAGACTGGCACACACGAGATGCTGCCAGGCGTGGCAGACCCCGGAGTAGCCGTTCTGCAGAGAATATTGCTGCTGTAGCCGAAGATGTCATGGAATTTACGCTTCTGGGGCACTGAAAATCCGCGTGTAACCCACGAAGAGCCATTACACCTGCTCAAAGTCACTGTATGGTGTGCTGTTTTCGCTGGAGGAGTCATCGGACCTTTTTTCTTCGAAGACGTCGCGGGCCAAACGGTTACTGTGAATGGTGAGCGCTACAGAGCAATGATCAACGAGTTCTTTTTGCCGCAACTTGATGAATTGGGATTGGAAAACATGTGGTTCCAACAGGACGGTGCAACGGCACACACTGCACGTGCCACAACCGATATGCTGAAGGATGCATTTCCCGGGCGCCTAATCTCCCGTTTTGGCGATTTGCACTGGCCAGCAAGATCGCCTGACTTGACCGCTCCAGACTTGTTTTTGTGGGGCTTTTTGAAGTCGCGGGTTTATGTCAACAAGCCTCAGACTCTTGCAGCTCTTAAAGACAATATCCGTCAAGAATGTGAGGACCTATCGCCGGAAGTTTTGGCCAAAGTGATGGAAAATGCCATAAAAAGGGCTCAAATGACAATCAACTGTGGCGGCAACCATTTACATGATATCATATTCTCGACTTGATGTAAAAAAAATTAAAAGACCAAATAAAAATAATCCACAAGAAGAATCAAAGTTTTTAATTTTTTTTTTTTAATTACAGCCAAAAAACATCGGAAGGTTATTTTTGCGCCATCTTGTATATACTTACGTCACTCCCTTTCATCAATCGCTTTGGACTATTTTAAATAAAAGTAAGTTCAATTATGATGTGCATGCCCAATGAGCACAACCAGCATACACAAAGTTAACATTCTCAGAACAACCACAGCAACCCCCATTTTAAAAATAAATTCCGCATTTTTTTTTATATTTACTAAAAAACACTATTGTCTATTATTATTAATTGTGCAGTAATATTATATAACATCGGTTGCTAGATTTTCGATTAATTGTTTTGATAAATTATCTTTTCTAGCATTCCGATAGAGCATCGGCAGAAATAGTTTGATTACGTTACAGATGCCGCATTACTTTACTACTCTTAGGTGAGTAAAGATTATGACAGTAACCAATTGCTAAATTTAAAAATAAAATAATTAATAAAACATATACCTATTGATTAGTCCTAATTAAAATAGATATTAATTGTAGAGGCGCCATTCCAGTGAAAGTGAGATTTTAATTTTTTTAACGTAACGCAGCGTGATACTGCTTAACGAAAAGGTATGAAATTCATTAATTTATAATTTGCAAATGTAATTACAACATTTGTGAACTAAATTTTCAAAGCGCTACTTGAAAGAAAATCCACACCCAGGTCATGGTCGGGTAAATCAATTTGTAACCACTTGCTTTTATGGAAGGTTGGGATGGGGCTCTGAAATAGCAAAATATGATAGATTTGTCTTAAATTGTAGTTCTTAATGTAAAGAAATTTACAAAAATTATAAGTTGAAATTACATAATTGCAAGGACCTAAACAGCAACCGTTGTAAATGTGATTTTAGTAATTTTTTAATGTTGATTAGAAACAAGATATAAGACCCAATTTAGGTGAAGGGAAAATAGGAAGTCAATACATTTTAAATAAAGGGTGATTTTTTAGCTGGTTTGGTTTTGGCAACACTGGTTTTGACAGCTGACGTGTGTTTAGTACCTTGTGTCACTGTCAAACAGCTTCAGTTTGGTTTGCAATTTAACCATGGATCGTCTTACAAATGAACAACGCTTGCAAATTATTGAATTTTACTATCAAAATTCGTGCTCGGTTCGAAATGTTCATCGCGCGCTGCTTCCATTTTATGATCGGCATTCTCGACCTTCTGAGCAGTCTATTCGGAAGATTGTGACCAAATTTCGCACCAAATTTACTTTGTTGGACATTAAACCACCAACACGTTTACGTACTGTGCGTATTGAAGAAAATATTGCGGCCTTATCAGCTAGTGTGACAGAAGACCGCGAAATGTCGATTTGGCGCCGTTCCCAGCAGTTAGGCCTTTGTTACAGCACTACGTGGAAAATTTTGCGGAAGGATTTGGGCGATACAGCTGGTGCAAGAACTAAAGCCAGCCGACCTACCACAACGCCGAATTTTTGGTGAATGGGCTCTTGGAAAGCTGGCCGAGGATCCGCTTTTTTATCGAAAAATTGTGTTCAGCGATGAGGCTCATTTTTGGTTGAATGGGTACGTAAATAAGCAAAATTGCCGCATTTGGAGTGAAGATCAGCCAGAAGCATTGCAACAGCTACCAATGCATCCCGAAAAAGCCACTGTTTGGTGCGGTTTATGGGCCGGCGGCATTATTGGGCCATATTTCTTCAAAGATGATGCGAATCGCAGCGTTACTGTCAATGGTGAACGCTACCGAGCGATGATAACAAACTTTTTTTTGCCCGAAATGGAAGTTCTTGCCTTGCATGATATGTGGTTTCAACAAGACGGTGCCACATGCCACACAGCACGCGAAACAATGGCGCAATTGCGAGGCGAGTTTGGTGAACAGTTAATTTCACGTTTCGGGCCGGTCAATTGGCCGTCAGATCGTGCGATTTGACACCATTAGATTATTTTTTGTGGGGGTATGCCAAGGCTAATGTGTATAGGGACAAGCCCGCTTCGATTGACGCACTGGAAGCCAACATCCATGCATTCATTCGTGAGATACCGGCCGATATGTGTGAAAGAGTATGCCAAAATTGGACTCAGCGGATGGGCTACCTGAGACGCAGCCGCGGTCAACATTTGCATGAAATTATCTTTAAACATTAAATTGCAAGGTTCAAACAATCGATTCAAATAAATATTTCATTCATTTTTTCGAATTTTTTGTGTTTTTTTTTAAAAAAAGTTCTAAACCTCTTAAAAAATCACCCGGTATAATGCAGCTGCAAAATATGTGCACAATAAAAATCACAGCAACTGGTCTGTATAATTGGCCTTTTGTCAATGACCCAATTTTATGATGTACCATGTTGATGTTGCTTTACATTTTTCTAATGTATCTATTCTACCTATTTAATGCGAATACCATACTTTCATACAAAAATTCTTCCATCTGTTACTATGTACCTTCCTATATTAAATAATTAAATGCAAGTACTTGAAGTACTTGACCGTCGACGCGGTCTTAATTACCCCAATAAATACGTACTTACTCGTTACTTAACAAACTTATCTTGAGAAAATCTATGAAGAAGAAGAATTCCTTTCTAATCGCTGGACCTTGCTCGGAAACTCATCACAACTAATTAGCAACGCATTAACCCGTCAACAATCATTTAAAAAATGCTGTTAAAGTGTAGCTATTCTGTGTAGCCAAGGCTGGACAATAACACAATCAACTTGCAATTAAATTTGCAACACGAAAAATATATAAGTCAACGTTTCCCAACAATTCGTGCACATCCATCAAAGCCAAATCTGGCATCCTAAATCTTCAATCATAAATCGTCATCGCCGCATAGCTGCTGTCGTCACTATATATACTCCTGCGTCGATCATTTGCAGCTAAAAATTATGAAATGGACCATCAAACGACATAAATTTCTACAGCCGTCCCCATAGGCCACATTAAGAGACATAAGTCCCATCCCAAGACAGGTAGTTTGCTTGGCATTAAGTGGCTACTTAACCGAAAGTATCTCATCATACTGACGATGCAGTAGCTCTCCATATAATTACCAGTCATTTCCTATGGCCATTTCCATTTTATTCACAGTTTGTTATTTTTATAAACATTTCTTGTTTTCGGGGGCCTCTCCGCGACTTCCAAATGACATCTCTTGTATCGTATTCGTATTCGTATTCGTATCGTGTGATGTCAGATGAGGCGTTGGATGATTGTACTATGCCTGGTTACACAATATTCTCGAAATGACATAGTGCGCCCGGTGTCAATATGAAGTGGCAATTGTTTTGATTGCTGCGTTGACGTTAGCAGTCAGTCGACGCGGCGTTCGGCGACGCTACTGCTGCTGAAGACAGTGAGGATAAATTATTTCGTGACATGAACATGGCTGGCGCGAATAAGAGCGAGCGCCACAGGTGATGATGAGACTCGCGCAAGACCCTTGTCAAGTCGTTCATCGTGAATGGGAAATTAGTGGAGAATAACGAGGTCGAATCGAATCTTGAGGCTTATACTTAATTACTTGTTATTATTTGAAAAGGCATTGTCAGCTCGTGACATTGGAGGAACAGTTGTGTTTGTGTTTGTTTTGTTTATAAATGGGTATTCTTCTGCTGCTGGTTTGGTAGCGTCAGCTTCACGTTGTGCTTCTGGGCATTTACATGACGCTCATGACCTAACGCGATGTGAAAATTGTTCGCACAACAATGGGGTGGAACGCACCGGAATAGGCTTCTGGCTTTATAAAATGGTATTAAACTTGACTTTGGTCATAGCTAATGCTCCATTGACCCTCGAAAGGGCGTAAGCTGCTATTAATATCTCAAGTTTAAAAAAAGATGAGCTAATTTCAGCAAAATGAATATGCCGAAAGGTTCAAGTTGGCAACAATTACTTAAGACGGATTTTTTTGTATTGGTCTTGCTATCGAATAGACTTTTGCCCAATTTATGAAGTGGCAATCGAGTAAGCTAATGAGTAGGTCTGCAAGAGCTTTTCATCACACCCTTGTTCAGTGTTTCGAGAGTTCCGGTATTGTCTGCGGCTTAGTGTTTTAATCGAGTCATATTTGCGTTTTCACTTGAACTTATTTTCAAGTGGAAATATGAATAGTGGCCAATGGGTAAGTCACACAGGCAGACTTGAAGACCTATGAGAGGAGATTTTTTTTTTTTTGATGTTTTTTGTTTTGAAGTTATCGAAAGGTGTAGGATTTTGAACAAAATTTATTCATTGCTTCATAGTTTGTAAGACTGTTACAGACATCTATTGCATAAGCTTCCCATCTGTCAAGCAAAAGGTTAAAAGCTGTGAGGGTTTATGATAAACTTCACAGAAGTGTTGTTCTTCGATTCTATACATTTCGACCTTTAATAAGAAAAGCTAAATTGTAATAATGATGTAAATCGGTCATAAGCGCGTAGAAAGGGAAAGAGAAAGAGCTTCCATTCTGTCGGTAAGCTCCATAAGAGTCATTATTATCAGCAATTTTAAGCATTCATGACTTCACGGGAGAAGATATATTTTAAGGGGTGAAATTCAATCGATCGTGCACTTATGATGAAAGTAATGATAAATCAACGATAGGATGGACAATGCGACGACGATTAAGGCAGTCAAGGGAATTCGCGATATCTCGATCGCCAAAAAGATTAATCGCTTTGATGTGATCGAACATTGTACTCAAGCTTAGAGCGAATAAACGCCTCATAAATTCCTCCCAGATCTGAAGGGGTAAAATATTTCTTGTGCACAAGCACTTTGAAGTTTGTCATTCGCACACACACACACACATACTGATAATTAAAAGCCTTTCGGTTTCAGCAATGCAATTGCCATTTATGGACAATGAGAAAGAGAGTCGGAGACGAAACGCAGCTTTATTAAATTTATTTGATGACTTGCAGAACTACCTGAATTGAACTGTCAAATATGTAATTTCTATTTTGCAATCCATTGAAGAAGGGTTTCATTGATTCAAAATCCACACATTTTCGACAAAAGATCGCTTTTTAGTTAAATCTTCTTCTTCTTCTTTGCCGACTAAATTGTGATCAGAAATAAGGAATCAGAAATTCTGTATAATTGGGCTGAATCCCTGCCGAATCGCCTGTGGGTTTCGCCGGTTCGACTTCAAATTCAGTTGTGGCAGGCTTTCTAGTTTCAAACTGAGGCCAATTAATGCTAGTGTTCATACATTCATACGATCTTTGGGTTTTTAGAAATTCAGCTCAGAAATACCAATGTGCACTTGAGGGTAGCATTAGGCTTTAAAATGTGTTGCTAGTCAAACCTTGTTGTTGACATTGCCCTTAACCCTCTACCGCACACAACGCCATAAAGGCATTTAATTTTTGATTAAATTTACGGAGGAATAAACAGTTCTAAGAACCACGGGTTTTCTATTGCATTTGATACATAGTTCTAGCTTTATTTCAAAACCGGCCTATGTTTTAGAAATTTTGTTTTACAAATAACAAATAAGAAGTAAGTCCAACAGACTTAATTTTTTTTTTAAGTGGGCTATAATTCATGCAGTAAAAGTCGTTTTTACGACAAGCGCAGTTTTTTGGAGGTTATGCTGAAATATTTTTATATTCATCATTACATATAATAATTCATTCAATTAAAAAATATTACAAACAGAGGGAATATTTGAAACATATCGTAACGTAACGTGCATTCCCGCAGCAACAGACTTAAAGAATTTCGTCAGTTGAGAATTACAAGATTCCGATCGAAATTTCCTATTCACATGCGACCTTGTACCTAATTCTCAGCTGACGATTTGTTCAAATCGAAAAGGAGTTTTGGCAAGAAACTATAATATGTGACTTTACAAGATCATGTTCAGGGTCGAGTGTCAACTGGAATACATTTTTATACACATTAGCGAGAATTTTTTTCCTGTGTTTTAAAAATCACAAATTTGTAACAATTAAACCAGTGAGGACGTTATAAAGGGTGATTTTTTAAGAGGTTTAGAACTTTTTTTAAAAAAAAAACACAAAAAATTCGAAAAAATGAATGAAATATTTATTTGAATCGATAGTTTGAACCTTGCAATTTAATGTTTAAAGATAATTTCATGCAAATGTTGACCGCGGCTGCGTCTCAGGTAGTCCATCCGCTGAGTCCAATTTTGGCATACTCTTTCACACATATCGGCCGGTATCTCACGAATGAATGCATGGATGTTGGCTTCCAGTGCATCAATCGAAGCGGGCTTGTTCCTATACACATTAGCCTTGGCATACCCCCACAAAAAATAATCTAATGGTGTCAAATCGCACGATCTAGGCGGCCAATTGACCGGCCCGAAACGTGAAATTAACTGTTCACCAAACTCGCCTCGCAATTGCGCCATTGTTTCGCGTGCTGTGTGGCATGTGGCACCGTCTTGTTGAAACCACATATCATGCAAGGCAAGAACTTCCATTTCGGGCAAAAAAAAGTTTGTTATCATCGCTCGGTAGCGTTCACCATTGACAGTAACGCTGCGATTCGCATCATCTTTGAAGAAATATGGCCCAATAATGCCGCCGGCCCATAAACCGCACCAAACAGTGGCTTTTTCGGATGCTTCTGGCTGATCTTCACTCCAAATGCGGCAATTTTGCTTATATACGTACCCATTCAACCAAAAATGAGCCTCATCGCTGAACACAATTTTTCGATAAAAAAGCGGATCCTCGGCCAGCTTTCCAAGAGCCCATTCACCAAAAATTCGGCGTTGTGGTAGGTCGGCTGGCTTTAGTTCTTGCACCAGCTGTATCTTAAAAGGCTTTACGCCCAAATCCTTCCGCAAAATTTTCCACGTAGTGCTGTAACAAAGGCCTAACTGCTGGGAACGGCGCCGAATCGACATTTCGCGGTCTTCTGTCACACTAGCTGATACGGCCGCAATATTTTCTTCAATACGCACAGTACGTAAACGTGTTGGTGGTTTAATGTCCAACAAAGTAAATTTGGTGCGAAATTTGGTCACAATCTTCCGAATGGACTGCTCAGAAGGTCGAGAATGCCGATCATAAAATGGAAGCAGCGCGCGATGAACATTTCGAACCGAGCACGAATTTTGATAGTAAAATTCAATAATTTGCAAGCGTTGTTCATTTGTAAGACGATCCATGGTTAAATTGCAAACCAAACTGAAGCTGTTTGACAGTGACACAAGGTACTAAACACACGTCAGCTGTCAAAACCAGTGTTGCCAAAACCAAACCAGCTAAAAAATCACCCTTTACATGTTCTAGTGAAGGGTTTTTTAGAAACATAAGAAATTTGAATTTTAATTACCAAATCAAACATTTCTTCCCACTTTCCGATAGAAAATTGTTGTGATAGTTTTAACGCTGACGCCTGAGATTCAATATTGTTTCGGGTAGTAAAGTTAGTTGACGTTATGTATAGATTTAGAAACAAAGAAAAACTAATTTTAATTTAGTTAAGGCCTCCGTTGACGTTAACGGAAACTACAGACTCAATTTAATTCTAACCATATAAAGGGTCCGCCATCTAACGTTTTTTTCAACTAGTGCTTATTTCGCGAATGGTAACACTTAGCTATGTCTGATTTGACAGATAATTAGTTTTATCCTTCCGCTGAACGAATACGGTTGTGTATACGCTTGAACAACGCTGGGAAATATTGCGACATTACTTTGAAAATCATGGTAATGTTGCAGAATGTGTGCGAAAATTGCGTACGGATTCTGGAAGAAGAGAAGCACGGTCAGCTCCGTATGTTCGTTATCTTGTGGAAAAAGTGAAAGAAACTGGCATCCTCATCGATAAACCAAAGCGTAAAAAGCCAAAAACAGTGCGTACACCCGAGAAAATTGCTGCTGTGGCAGAAAGTGTGCCTGAAGCGCCATCAACATCAATTCACCGTCGTTCTCAACAATTGAACATTTCGGAGACATCATTGAGACGAATTTTGGATAAAGACCTTGGTATGACGCCATACAAAGTCCAATTGGTTCATGGGTTGAAGCCAACTGACTTCCAATGCGTTTTCGCTTCGCTAAGTGGGCCTGCGATCGACTTAGAGAAGATGCCGATTTTGCCAAAAAAATCATCTTTTCAGATGAACCTCATTTTGATCTTGGCGGGTATGTAAACAAGCAAAGTTGTCACATTTGGGGCACAGAAAACCCGCAACGAGTCACTGTTTGGTGCGGATTTTGGTCCAGAGGCATGATTGGGCCATTTTTCTTCGAAAATGAGCAAGGAGTGGCCGTTACAGTCTATGGCGGTCGTTATCGGACCATGTTGAACGAATTTTTGTTCACAAAAATTAAAGAGGTTTGGTTTCAACAGAACGGCGCTACGTGCCACACAGCCGAAGCTACACTCGATGTTTTGCGCCCTGTTTTTGAAGATCGCATTATCAGCCGCAGAGCTGATGTCGTTTGGCCACCGCTATTGGACTATTAATTGTGGGGTGCCGTAAAAGATAAGTGTTACGCCGACATGCCAGAGACAATTGACGCTTTAAAGGACACTATTCGTGAAGCCATTGGTGAAATACAGCTGTACACAATCGATAATATGCTTAAAAATTGGACCGATCGTGTAGGCAACTGCATGGCCAGCCGAGGCAGCCATTTGAATAAAATTATTTTCCATTATTAACCGGAAGGATTGTACTTTCAAATAAAAAATAAATTTGAGAAAATATTCAGTAGTTTTTTTTATTGCATTTTCAAAAAAAAAAAGTTATTTGGCGGACCCTTTAGTCGAATGTCAAAAAACACTTGGTCACATAACTCCTTTGGATCTCCCGTGAATAGTTTTAAGTTCTTTCCAAAGGTCTTATATATAGAAGAAACAAGATTTTCGGTGCTGTAAGAGCTATAATTGTCTCATCTTTTAACCATAAATTAATTGTAAATTTATTTGTATGTCATATTTGGACGTCAAAGTTGAGACGTGTTTCTGAACACTTCTGAAAACGGTTTTAGATTTATAAAAGAATATAATTTAATAACCAATAAATAATGTTCTGACATTACAAACACACTCACACACACAAGCATTGTCAGGATATTTTCTATAGATGTAAATATGTATTAAATCCCCAAAGTTGTATGACAAGCACAGATCACCTATCGAAATAGTGTTTAACCGCATGTAGTCACTATGCAAGTTTAGACAAAAAAAAAAAAAACACAAAACCCGCTACTACTAGACCATCAAATTCTATTTTAATTATCTGCATATTTTAATGATGTTTTGTTAATTTTTATAATTTAAATGGCAGCGGGTCTCTTTTTGTTCCGGTTGCCCGATTGACAGCAGGTTGAAATATTGCATGTCAATAAAATCAATAAATAAAAATTTCAATTTTTAATAAATATTAATTGCCAAAAGTCAAAACGCAGAAACGTTAATAATAATAATCAAACTAAATTTAGATTAAAAATAAAATTTCGAGTTAAACAAGTTTATTTATTCATCTGTTGTGAGTCCGCCCACTCTATGTCAATTAAGTTGAAAGTATTCGACACTTTTTTTTAATAAATATTTGTAAATAAATTTGGGCTTAGTATCTTTTAATCTTGAAATTTGTTACGGTAGCCAAATGGTTTAGGTCATAATTTTAGCCGCACTCTAACCCGGACTTTCGCTCTCGATTTGCCAACTTGTCTTCTTAATGACCGCTTTCTGTCGCCAAAATTCAACACTTTATTGTCGGTTTTTTTTTTGTTCTCGAGATTCGAGAATATCGTGAATCCAAAATCACATCCCCGTGGCGCTTTAAAATTCTTGTTTATTAAAGAAATAACCCATAACTTAATTTAGCGCGGAATTTATTTTATTTCTAAGAGTTAATCTGGTGCGGGTGGCATTAATTTAAGTCATTAAACAATTTGTCAATCTTTTGTCATGCAAATTAGTTTCACAGAAATAAAAAAATAAATATCCCCGAAGTTTTTGATTGAATTTTATGGATACCTGTACCAATCGAGAAAAGGGCGTCAGTTTAATTCGAACGCCCACATATTTACACAGCAAAGAAAAATAAACAGACTGGAGACAAGCACTTCATATCTTTGCTTGACCTTCGGTGCATTCCAATCTGAATGGTGGAATGATGGTGTCTAAAAATAGATACATCCAGTGCAGCAGACCAACTGTTGTGCTGACCTGAACCCATTAACCTCTGGACATCGAACATGGATACCCGATAACGAATACGATTGATATAACACCACTCGTACCACACTCGTAGTCGCAGTCGCAGGCAGCACTCCCCAAATTGGATAACATCGGAGTCCGGAGTTCGATGTCTTATGTAACGATCAGTCTCGGGGGAAGAGGCACCTACATCGATCTAGTGTTTACAATGTTCCACACTGGGATATCGTCTGGTACGCGCCACTGCTCTACAGGGAATCTGTCGTCGTCGTTGTTATGGTGTCACGTCGCGTCGCGTCGCGTCTTTTAGAGTCGACAAACTCGTGCCACAGTGAATTGATGTTGACTGCGATCTGCTTGGCCTCTGGTAGTGGCCTACTCTTTGGGTAGGTACCATTTTACTCCTGTCTTCAAACAGATGTTTGTGTTTGAATCAATGGGTCAATTTTGGTCTTTGTGCTTATGCTCATTAACCTCAAGGTTGTGGTTGCACTGAGATTTTTTTCTTTTCGCAGCGTTACTAGGTTAACATTGTGCAATACACTAGTCTCCTTTAGTAAGTACAAACAATTTAAAGCAAACGGATCAGGACAACATTGTGGAAATTGGTGGAAAAGAACTTGAAACTTTACCAATAGTTCGAATAATTTCATTTTAAGCTGCCAATAGTTATGACGTTTTCAGTTTTCTATTCCATTTTGTCATCAATTAATTTATGCATAGGAAGCCACGTGATCAAGTGATCAAATAGTCAGAACATTAAGGATCCCGCTTTGGTTTAGATTATTAAAGTCTACAATTGCCGCTTGACCTGTTCTACCTCTTTTTCACATTAAGAGGAAAAAGCATCTGAAGATCCACATCATCGTCACTTTATAGGATGATTTGGCGATCTATCAATGTGCGATTCTCCTTACAGAGAGGTTTACTTTGGTAACAGGACATAAAAAAGACACACATTTCATACTTATAAGATTTCCCTTGCTGGCAGTGGATGAATAACAAGTAAAGAGAGTAACTAACAGACCAATTTTATAAGAAATAATATTCTTTTATTTTTGTTGAACTTTCTTCTAAACCTTAGAATACTAAAGTAAGTCAGATGTGTTTCACTATCACCGAAATAGATTTTCTTCTTTGGTCCTTGATACTTTTGTCAAATTTTCTTGGATATTAAAAAACTGTGAAAACTTCACTATGTGTGAAGTCCCACCTGTGTGTGGTTTCACAAACCTCGAACTTACGATTTTACATTAAAACTGAAAAAACGTTAAGATTAATTGTTTTAACTTGTACCAGCTGTGAGAGCGATTGGCCAGGGACATGCATGTATTGAGAGAGCGACAAACCGAAAGCGATTGCCCAGGGACATTTTTTTGTTGTCGTTGGTTGCTACTTTCCCATGGAGCACTCAGACACAACTACTGATCCATTGTAGACATCATACATTAATGTACTAAGTTTTCTCCGTCTTTCGAAGATAGATGAGAAGAACCTTCAGTGATGATATTCGGCATTCGGCCAAGTCAGCCCCGAAAATCTGCCACTTGAAGCGAGAAAAGGTCGAACAAATACACAAGGAAGTATTCCGCTGTATGATCTTCCTCGGACCTCTGTTATACCTCCTCTACACCAACGATGTACCAACAATATCCTACACTAAGATTGCGACCTTTGCCGATGACATGGCAATCCTAGCAGTGGGAAACTTAACACTAGATCGAATAGTCAAGTAGACTCAAAGATGGAGAATAAAACTTAATTCGAGCAAATCCGTAAATATTGACTTTACAAATAAGTCTGCCTCATACCCTCCAACACTAATATCAGGCACGGTAATACCATATGCTAATTCAGCGAAGTATTTAGGAATGACTCTAAATGCAAAGCTTTGTTGGAAGGAGCATATCAAAATCAAAAACAAAATGGAATTAGACATTAAATGGACAAAAATGGAATGGCTTTTAGTCAGGAAGTCAGGTTTATCAATTAGTAACAAACTTTTTCTTTATAACCAGGTTTTTCTCTAAAACCAGTTTGGAACTATTGCGCTCAACTTTGGGGATGTGCCAGCCCAACCAACATTGCAGTCATTCAACCCTTCCAGCTCAAAGTCCTCAGAAGTATTGTGAATGCTCGATGGTACATCGAAAACAATGACCTCCATAGGGATCTAAGAATTCCTACCGTTCTGGAAGAGATAAACTACAGGGCCAAAGCACACGAAAAAGACTCCATGAGCATGTTAACGAAGAAGCAACAAGTCTTCTTAACGTACAAGGCGTGAGATGGCTATGTTTGAAATATAAAAAAAAAAATCTTCTTCCTCACAACCGGGTCAGGTAGTGGTGTAGCCAAGTCTTAGACATTTAACTGTTTAGCAAATGCTGGGTGGCTCGAAATGACCCCTACGAGTAGCGTGCAGTCGATTTCTCCAGATGACTTTTTGCAAATGTCCGGGCGGAGTCGTTTAGTCAGTGTTCAACCATTGCAGTCGCGCTTTCGGTGGCCACCAGAAACCCAAGTATCAATGGAAGACATGATTACAGATCCAGGCAAACCTAACGCAGGCTCGGGTCCTGAGTTGGCAGTGTGACCTAGGACCTAGACAAGATTCACTGTGTTCAGCCTTTCGACCAAATTTCATGCCATTAGGATGGCGAATACCTTCGCTTGAAGACGCATGTTTACCAAAGGAGTAGTAAAGTCTTATATTCTCGCCTTCCACAAAGACTCCAGCATCCTGCTCAGTTTTGGAGCCATCTCTGAAAATACGACGGCATTTATTATCGAGTCTGACCGAAACCATTCCGTTGCCTGAGGAAAGTTGGCTTGACAGTTTTGTCGCAGAAGGATTTCAGGTGTCATTTCATCGGACATTTTTTGTTTTAAGGAGCTAGACTCCGATAGGTACATAAACTTATTTTGTTTGGCGAACATACGATATTGAATTCGCAAGACCTTCACACAATTAAAAACGCTCAAGAAAGTTCTTAAAAGTGCTGCATAAAATGTGTCAAGAACACTTTTATCCGTTTGACTTGAATTTTTACTCGTTACAGTACATTAACATCATTCAGATTGATATAGAGATGCATCAGCTGTTGAATCACACTAACCCACTAAAGAAGAAAGTTGACTTTCGCCTACGACCAACTCGATCAAAGTCAAGTTTTGGTCAAAATATCACTCAATCTCTGCAACCAGCGAGCGTAGGAACCAGAAAGATGTTGTGCAACTACACAATGGATGAGAGCTTAACCGCACATAAGTTTAGTCGATTCTATATTCAAATCTTCTACATATGGCGAAATCTGAGAGAACAAAAACAATATTGTGTGATTCATATTTTTGCTTTAAATGGAAAACAGAAAAATTCCAAACAAAAAACAATAGAGTCAGATGCAAACTCTGCTTTGCGTGGGAATTTGTGTGGACTGTTTTGTTTTTTTTTTTCTACTTCTTCTGATTCATTGCGCTAAAGATCTAATTGGTTTGTTGACAAGAATTGGTACAAATAATTCCGTCACAACACAGTTACAGATTTTGCGCCAATTATGCTTAGAATGAATTTTGGTTTAACACTTGTTTTCTCACTTCATATAAAAACATAGTAATATTTTGAATAAGGAAACATTTTAAATTTATCTAAACCATCTTCACATCTAAAGCAAAGGGGTAGGCGTTTAATTAGGAAAAACAAGAATTTTTATTTAGACTTCCTTAAAAGACTGGCATTAAATCATGCCAATAAATTTGGGAAATGTTTTTCAAAACATCAATTTGCTCTTCTGATCCTATGTTTGGCTTGATTTCGACATTATGAAGGAGGGGGCGTTTTTATTGTCTGCATTATTATACCAGTCATTCATATTTATTGCAAAGACATGTCACTAAGTGATGATGTCCTTAATAGGTTATTATACGGTCGTAGCTCTTCTCCGCATATTTAGAATTTTAATGGAATAATTGCGAAAAGCTTAAATGTTTAAATAAATAAGAAATATTTATTGTTTCAAATTTCAAACTCGTTTCAAACTCGTTCGGGTTCTGAATTGGCTTACCTTAAACAATTAATCATGAATTTGTTTACATTTTTGAGGGGAGATTTTAACCCTAACCCCGCAAGCGTAACAATGAAAACAAAGGCAAAGCGAAAAATAAGAGAGCAAAACATAGAACTCTTTAATTAATTTTCATAACAAAATAGCAAATAATTGGCAAATGCTTTTGTCTTATGTCGATTTTCATTCACCCAATTCGCCGCCATGATGAAAATCGACATTAGAATAAAAAAGAATATTTCTTGGAAAACAACTTTCATGTTCTTAGAAACCTCACACATTTCAACGGGGTGACTGGAAATTTCAATTGGAAGGAATTGGAACTAGTATGGATTTCCATTGGACCCGAAAGACTATTTGTTTTAAAAGATTGAGACCAATTTTTGATGCCGTCAGACAACTTTTGTCTCTCCATTCATCCAGAAAAATTGGTTTATTTTATATTCAGAGCAGTTTCTGCGAACTATTCAATGCATTTTCTATATATTTTCAAAAGAAAAATACAAGCAAATGTATGGTGGTAGTGTGAATCTTTTTTAAATCTTGCTGTCGCTATCCTTTGCTACTAAAAAATATGAATTTTCAGACCAGTTTCTCCAAAGACCAATGGAAACGGACTTAGCAAACATTTTATTTAAAAGAAAATACTGGAAGTATTCGCCAATATTCGTCATTAAATTGATGAAAACTTCCTCATCGCTTATTTGTTATTCCTTTTTTTAACAAAATACAATTTGAATTTTTGTTCTTCAGCTGATTAGTGATTGGAACATTCTGCAATTTAAGTCATTCATCTTCGAATTTAACTCACTTCTTTAAAATCCACTACTTTTTTTATTTAAATACACCACATTTTGGGAGGTGCCGCGGCCAATAGACTTACCACTTCGATCCATAATAGTTCGATAAATAAAAACACAAAATTGAATAGCTTGAATACTTATTTAATTGCAACATTTTAATTCTTAAAAATTAAGAAATGGAGGGTGAAGGTGAGCCCAGTGTCGAATGTTCGAGAACACTTAATTGTTAGTTTGCATGAAAAAAAATCATGAATATATTAAAAATTCTGTATTGATAAAAAAGTTAGAGTAATTATGCGATGTAATCATATTATTTAGTAATTAAATTAAATCATGTATTGTTTAGTTCACATACGCATAAATTGACAGGTTCTACTTTCCACCACCAGGTATCGTAGGGCATCCACATTCGTCCATGAAATTTTAAATCTAACGATATCATTCTATTGCCAAATAGATGTCGTACAATATTCTATCAAATACATCAACCATGCAGCAGGTGTGAAGAAATCCTATATCATCGAATAGGAAGTATTTGTTTGAAAGTTAGTTTTTCAATTTAGTTGACTTCTGAGGTTCAAAAATTGTTTTGTTGTATTGTATATTAGGTGTTTACTTTGCATGGCATTATTCTCAGGAATACTTGGTTTTAAATGTTTTATTTTGGTATTCTATTTGTGTACATGACAAAAGAACTGATATTTGCCACATTAGAGTCAGAATTATGCCAGCGACTAAAAAGTTTCCGCTGCTTTAATGCAATTGACACAATTAAGGTAAGATCAGACTGCAAACTAATTGTGCATATGCATGACCACATGTAAATGAGCAGATTGTCTGTAAAGTATCTGAAAGATCAGCTTTGTCAGATTGTATATAAGACTATGTGTCAAACTATTAGGGCAATTTGATCACCTAAATTGTATGTTTATATTTTCAAAAGGAATATTAACAACAAAAGTGAATAATTCGCATAACTGAAATCAACGCCAAATCACGACGGAGAAAGAAACTAAATAGAAAATCCCTTAATTACACTAGAACATCTAAGATAAAGAAGATATATATAAAAAAGCAATAACCACGAAAATTACGGAAAAAATTACACTAAATTTCAATTACACATTTTTGCAGGAAATTTATTCGAGCATTCCATTATTTGTTTTCGATTTCACTAACATTACACAAATTTGTCAATACAAATAAGCAAGGTCATGTAGTCATTGAAAATATTCTCTTTACACTGCATAATCTTGTTTTGACGAAATTTCTCCATTCATGTTTCAATATTTTTCACTCTCACCAACGTTCGCCATTAACACACCCTTTAACACTTCTTCGGTTCTTGTCCGAGATTTTTCAACTCCATCGAACTTCACGGGGAAATTTTTGTACAAACTGTCAGCCAATTTTTTTTTTTATTTCTTCTTTCCTCTGCTATTTTTCTCAGTGACAGCTAGACAAACGCCGTAGAAGCTTCGCTTTCGAACAAATTGAAAGTTTTCGCATGGTTTGCAAGGCCGTTCCAAGTGGAAAAAGAAAAAGTTATTTTTATTCCATCATCACGGGTCGCCAAAATCCCCAACAAAACGACAGCGACTTTGACCGTTTAATTACCCAATAACGATTGCTATTGTGTCTGCTGCGGCGGGTTTTACTTTCATTGAGTTATTCTATCAGTTTCGCGGTGTACGTGCTTTGTGTGTGCGCTCTTCAATTCAATAAACTTTATTCAGAGTTCATTATCACTTCGAATCGATGCTCCCCAACAAGAATTCGATCAGGTGTTCAACCCGCACACCCGACAAACATCCACATTTAAGTGCGGCCAATGCCCAGTGCAAGTGAGTGAGCAATAGATTCCTCCCCCCTACCTCCTCAAGTGTAAACAAACTGCTAAACTGCTTCCATTTGTATTCCAGATAAACAGGAAAATCTATAATTTTCATTGAATAGAGGCGTAACAGAGACTCCTCTTATCGGGAACACGAAAATATCTACCCTACACTCGAAGGTTCTGCAACGACAATTAAAAAGAAAATTTTGTGCATTTCAACAAGGAATTGTTGATAAAATTAAAATTAATTTTAATCGTGTGCGAGTGAGTGCAGAAAGTGACGTGTTCAAGTGTCGCAATTACATCTTCGAAACCGAAATAAACAAAATTCAGTGCAACCACGAAAAATAAAAAAAAAAATAAAAAATTCTCGAAAGGGGGAGGACGGAAAACTTCTCGCGCGTGCGAATTGTTTAAATGAATAACAAATTTATTGCATTAGTGCTACTCGACGATCAGGGGAAACCACGCAGGCGGCGGCAATGCGAACAAAAAATTTTGTTCTAATCCTTTGCTGTGTCGTGCTGACGAGTTTTATTTTCATAATCCTGGGGCCAGCCGGACAACAAAATGATTCCCTCAAAAATATCGTCACACAAACGCACGTGCAACTAAATAAATTGCAGGTGAGTTAATGAATTTTCAATAAGTGCATTCTTAATTGGGTTTTGGGAACTGATAGTTCACTTGTTACTTGTTGTGCAATATATTAACTTGAATAGAAAAATGGGCGATCATGGCTTGCTTGCTTTTTGTTGACATTTTGCTTGATGGTCTAAATTTGCAGACAGTGCAGACTATGACTAATTGCTCTCTCTAACTCCATGTAGAACACAAAACACCTACGAAGCTGCGTTCCTTGGCATTTTGTTTGGCAAACTGCCCTCAGTTGCGCAGTCCAAGTTAGTTGACGTCCTCCTTACACTTCTGGGCGCCTCCTCAGGCAGGATCTTAGGATGCGATCAGACGGTCATCAAAACTTAGAATTTATCCCGTCTGAAATAAACAAGTTTTCCGACGTCAGCATGTCATCCGGATGACAAATCGCACCTTTAGTCTGCTGCGTTGTCGAAGATTCTGCGAGATGAAGCGTTGGTATTCATTCGCTCTTCTTGTCCCAGACAGGTTAATGTCGCTGTTAGTTACTTACTTACTAAACGGGCTCCCGAACCGTGATGACTTGGTCTTTGAAACGTGAGTTCCTTCTTCCTTGTCTCACAGCTGGAGGCTGGGATCCGAAGATCCTTTTGTCTTTGGGCGGTATTGCCTATTGGATTTTTGTATCTTGGTACAACTCATAAAGTTCACGGTTATTTCTCCTCGCATATAGATCCAAATATTCGTCGAATAATATTTCTTTCGAAGAATCCCAGTATTAATGTTTTCTAGCACTTGTCCTCATTCACTTGAACTAACTTCACCTGTTCTTTAATAGCCGTGAAAGCTTATATCAGAGCGACGGTGTAGAGGTGGCTGTGCCTAGGGAGTTTTGGCTTCAATCTCAAAAGGAGTAACGGACCAATGCAAAAAGTCACAAACAATAAAGAAATAAAAACTGTCTCGAAGTACAATGGGCCATTACCAAGTCTGTGCGTTCCATATTTGGAGCGACTTTCCTTTTCAGAAGCACGCATTAAAAGTTAACTTCAGTTTTTAAAAATATGTAGGGGCAAGCGACTATGACAACCGACTATGACGGGCCAACTATGGCCCGCCTCGAAAAATAATGCAATAAAAAGAGGATTTTAGAACTTTCTTAGATTTAATCAGAAAATTCCTCAAAATTCAACAAAAAAGAAAAAATTGCACCTTAGTGCAAAGTGTGTAAAATTTAAATCAATAAATTGTTTATTATGATATCCACTGCTCCTCTTAACTTTTCTAGAATGTTTTTTTTTTTTCTGTGAAGGCCGCTCATCTTCTGCTTCCCCTTCTGCCTCCAAAATCAAAGCTGTAGTCAGAACCGAGTAACCGAGAAGCTTGCAAAAATAGGGAAAGATGCAGACATCATACCCAAGCTCTGCATAATAAGGGGCACTGTTGAGGAACCATAAGGTCTGTTCTTGACGGGCACGGGGTATCTAAGGCTCTTTGGCCACTTTTCGACAGTAATAGATCTAGGGAGTTAAAAAATAAAGCAGGGATAATCTTAAAACAACAATACGAATCCTGACTGGGCACTGCCAGGTTGGTTGCTGAGAACATAACACACATACTGTGTGAGCAAATACTTTTTAGAGGAAATAGATGGTACAAACTTCAAAGGCCATCTGAGATTTCACAAAAAAATTGTTTATGTTTCTCTGCCTTTTTAAATTTAAATTCAAGTGTTACCCCGCAGGAATCGCGATTGGACCGTTTTGGTGCCTAGTGTTGTGCGATGACTTTTTTACCACACCCCTGTTTAACCTAACCTAAAGCTAAGGTGTTTCAAAATAACGTATTGTGTTTATAATAACCATAAACTTTAATGTGCGAACAATAGTTGCCCTCCATATGAACTACGCCATCTCACAAGAACAAAATAAGAAATATAGCTTTCTCTTATCGAACATACCATTTATATATAATTCCTTATATTTAACATAATTTCCAATTCCATTTCAATATTTCTCGCGTTGTTCTTATTTCTTTTTATCGACGACTTTATGATCAGAATTATAGGGAACCCAACTCTCCCACTTCACTGCATCCCCACTGGTCCGCCTATGGAGAACACACATCGTCCGCTTATAGTGTAAACCGTCTAACTCCTTTTTTTTTTAAAGTCATAGTAAGACGCATCCTTCGATATATGTAAATATTAAAATTCAATTCGAATTAAAAATGGTACAAATCTCATGATGAGTAGAGTTGAACTATTTACTACTATAAAAACTAGGAGGAGCATATACAAAAACTTCATGTAAAAAGGTTGTAGAATATTTAATTTATTTTATTGTGTAGAAAATGACAACACACAAATCATATACCTACACCACTACATTTCACCCAGTTCACTGTTTAGTCGTGAACTTAAGCCCCATTTGACTGAGACCAGGCACAAAATAAAATAAAAAAATAAAAAAACAATAAATAATCATCGAAAATGTAATGTCATTTTTCTGTTACATTTGTTTCTTGAAAGTTTGCTTGTTATAAAAAATAAAACAAGAGTGCTTAGCGCAAACAATTATTTGTTTTGTTTTTTTCTGTGAGAGGCGCACTTAATATTGTTGATATCTGAGTGGCAACCTTCATTTAGTTAACAGACGTTTAAATTTTAATTGTGAGACTGAACAAAAGTTTATTTACACCTTGAACTGTGATATTGGAATAGCTGAACTTATGCATAACAATTTCGAATTTATATCAATTGTTGGTTCGAGTTGCAGTGAATGGGATATTCAATAAATCCGTTAACATTGTTAAAGACAATTCAAACAATTGTTATCTGCATGTTTGTTGTGATGCTTTGTGGGTAAAAAGCTCTAGTTTTAGGTTAAACACATTTTATTACACACTTTGCTTAAACTCGGCTAAGTAAATCTTTTGATAATCTCCAAAATTTATACATTTAAAGGGTGTTTTTTTTCCGAGGTATAAAACTTCGAATTGAAATAAAACACAAGAAAATCGTTTTAATGTCCATCAATTTGGCTTTATTGGAAGGACAATTTTATGCCATTAATGTTTAAATATGTGGTTGCCGCGGCTGGTTCGAATAAAGACAAGTCTAGAGGTCCAATTTTCAACCACTTTTTCAAGCATTTGGGGCTGTATGTCGGTAATAACGCCACGAATGTTGGCTTCCAAGTTCCCTAACGTTTCTGGTTTGTTGGTGTCAAATCACACGATCTTGGTGGCCATTCCGCGAAATTATGCGCTCATCGAATGTTTCCTTAAATAAATCGATTGTGACGTGCGCTGTGTGGCATGAAGCGCCGTCTTTTTGGAACCACATCTCATCCACATTCATGCCATCCAATTGGGGAACAAAATAGTCGGTTATCATGGCTCTATACCGGTCTCCATTAACGGCAACTGACTCTCCAGCATCATTTCGGAAGAAGTATGGCCCATTGACTCCACCAGTCCGTAGAGCACACCAAACAGTCAGTTTTTGTGGATGTAATGGCGTTTCAAGGGTCTCATATGAATTCTCGTCACTCCAAATTTCTCCCCAAATTTTGCTTGTTGAGCCATTAAACCCAAAATGAGCCTCATCACTGAACAAAATGTTGCGGTAAACTTCGCGAACGGAACCATTATTTTCAAAATAAATAAACACGATTTGCAAGTGTTGTTCATTTGTCAACCTTTTCATGAGGAAATGGCAAACCAAACTGAACATAAATGAAATTAGAGTTGCCAGATTTGACCACAAAATGTCATGTTTACACCCTTTACGTACTTTCCCCTAGATATGACTCAATAGTGCTGTTGAGTTTGTCGATTCAGCGAGAATCTTAGGAATAGTTTCAAATAGGACACTTTTATGAACAGATTGCAGGATTTGTCCTGTCTCACACGTTTTAGGTTTTTTAGTATTTCTAAGCAATCTACTATATTTTTTTTTTTATTTTTTTGTATTACCACACCAGAGCAAAACACAAAACACTGCGTTCTCTAGGTGTAAGCTCTCAGTACGCTCAGCTCTCAGCTTTACACAAAGGTTGTTGGTTGCGCGACTAAGCTTCATCTACCGATCTTCATGTTATAGACTATTTCAAATTACAAATATAATTGATTTAAAGTTAATGAATAAATGGACTTTATAAAATCTGTTCGCGACAAGCAAAAATCATTTTCGTTGCAAAGTTCATTAAATGTGCTTATTCACCTCGTAATAGGCTCAATATTACCATAATTGGTTCTATGCCTATCTGTATAAAATAAGCTTATATATTTAAAAGAAAGATCAATTCTTGTGAATTATCGGAATTAATTAACGGAAGTTGCATTGCGTCTGAAACTTAAGGTTTGCAGACCAACTAAATTCCACCTTCTGCCATAATTAGGAAGCTCATCAAACATATTTAAGTTTTTTTGGACTCTTTCGAATCTAAGCTCGTGAACTGCATATGGCGAATTACCGAACAATATTCTAAATAAGGTCTGACTAAAAAGCAATCAATTTTATTTTTATTTATATCTCGAAAGTCTTAATTATTTCGTTTAAGGAAGCCTAACAATGAGTTAAACTTGGCAATGACGTAATCATAATGAAAAAAGAACCTTAACTTATTGTCGTCAAATATGACATCAAGATCTTTCACTTCCTCAAAACGCTGAAGTCTAAGATCATTTATAAAATAATTATCCAAAATTGAAGATATGCTGAAAAAACATTACATATAGAAATGTTAAGTTCCAAACATTACCATTCAAGATTACGAGTTCAAGTGGAAAAAAAAATGTTCAGTAATTATTTTGAATTTATTACCGAATTGTTTCTGGTCGCAAGTTGACCTTTCTTTTGAATGGTTAACTAGAATTTATTGATATATAGCCATGCTCATGTTCTCGCATCAAGACATGAAACTTTCTCACATTCATATGTTTCTCTAACTCTCGATGTCGAAAAAATGTTCTGATGAAACAGTTTGAAAAAAAAAAAACGTTGATATCGTACTCATCCATGGTTTTACCATGAATTTGATTTGAAGAAACCACTGAAGATGCCACTTCTTCTTTTCTACTCAATGGTGTTATTCAATGTCTCTGAAGTTCTGTTAAACTTGTGCTAAATCGATATATTTGTCGAAATCTTTCCTCTGGAATTTTAAATGGATTTTCCGAATCTGTGAAGAATCATGATATTCGGCTCATCATACCCTTTTTTGATTTTTAATACTCACTTTGAGAAAATCATCCTTTAGGCTACGTAAAGTAAAGTTGAATTGGCAGTCGTTGAGGCCGACTCACTTAGACCAGAAAGGGGTTCGTTTTTATACCACATGGATCTATGCTTTTACTATCCTTCTCGTCAAGCCATTTAGAGCTTCAAATATAGCGAAAGAGATCTATAATGTCAACAGTGGACAGATCTTCATTATCGGTCATGGAAGAAGGCTCCTAGATGGTCCTTATGATTTTGATAGAGAGCAGGGCAGATGCAAAGAAGATACAGGATGGTCCATATAGCTTATGAAAAAATCATTTGCCTTGTTTCATGCGTGGGGAGTTCATATAAAATCGCGTTTGTTATTGGTACACAAATAATAAATTAAATATGACTGACTTTGCCCGTGTTCTGTAACTCTGTCGAGAACTTCTCTCATCGAGCAAATGTAAGGCGCCAGACTAGGTCCTACGAAACTTTTATCTGGTTCTTAAACCGCATCAATTTTTAAAAAATGTCACGCATCCGAGATATTGGTATTTACGGTTTTGGTCAGTTTTTGTATTTTCGAGAAATGAAATGTTTCACAGTTCTGAAATTTTGACGCTGTTTAAGAACCACGCAAATCTTTTGTATAACTCAGACGTATCCATGCAAGAAAGTTATAGAACATGGCCACTTGTTTAGTATTTTTATATCAAATAGTTTTCCATGATTTTTTACTGAAATTTGAATCGTTTTCGACCGAGAAACAACAGAACATTTTGTTATAGTACATGGTTACTGGTACCAATACGTCTATCTTACATAGTTTCTGGCCTTCATTTTTATGGAATTGATGGTTATTTTACTATTCCGCTCTAATTGGTTGTTTCTTAAAGTCAGCATTGTACAGTTGAACAATTCTTCAAGATATTGTATTTTTATGTGTTTCTCGTGAAGGGATGGGATATATGTAGGTGAACCTAAACACTATAAAATTGTAATGCTACTCCACGGCATGCTTGTGTGAATGCGAGTCCCACCGTTGTCACGAGTGAAGATCAATAGTGCTTCGTCAATGTATTTATTTGCTCTATTTTCTGAGGTCGTCTATGTGTTTCTTTAAGTGATTTATTCTTTTGTAGAGCATTACCGTATTCTATTTTGAACAGAGACCCAAAGTAATAAGTCGAATGTTGTTAAATCGCATGATCTTTACAGCAAACTGAAGTTTCAATTTTGAGACACGAATCGGAAATAAGTCGTCAAACCGTGGAACTGCTCAACATAGCAACAGTGTCAGGCCAAACTAAATCAGTCAATATCGTTCAGCAACATAATTAATTCATTGACATGACTGCCTCGTCATCATATTCGACTCAAAAACTAACTCAAACTTTCATTTGTTGTCGATAAGAGGTTGGTCCACTATTTCCGAAGCCTCAGATGCAAAACTTTTATTTGTTTTCGTACCCAGACAGATGGAAATGAGCTCAATCACTTAGAATAATTTTTGTTAGCACCTAATCAACGAAAGTACGGTGTTATGTGTAGTATGTTAAATAAGAATGCGCTGCAAATTGGCTTCGGATATTCCCAATACCCGTAATCGTTTCGAAATGGACACACTTGTGTTTTCAGACCAACTCTTAACTATCCCGACCGGATCAACATTTATTGGTTGGAGTCTTCAAATTTATTACAGCTGTATGAGAAGGCGCACAAAACTAACGAAAAGTTTCCTCGATGTTTTCACCTTTTTTGACAGTGTATTTTCACTATTGCGAGGGTTTCAATCACAGATGAGGAATTAACCAGATAGTCAACTCTGCAATCCCCTATCACTTTCAACCCGCAAAAAATATTTAATGACAGCCGCAAAATCCTCTCTCAATTGAATACGTGTGAGCCAGACACATGATTACATATTATTGCATAAATATTACTAAATTAGTAATGTTTGGGTGTAAAATATTTGTAGTAAATAGTTTGAAATGGTTTTTTATACATATATTAAATTCTTTGATTGTTTGTACTACCGGGTGATTTTTTAAGAGGTTTAGAACTTTTTTTAAAAAAAAAAACACAAAAAATTCGAAAAAATGAATGAAATATTTATTTGAATCGATAGTTTGAACCTTGCAATTTAATGTTTAAAGATAATTTCATGCAAATGTTGACCGCGGCTGCGTCTCAGGTAGCCCATCCGCTGAGTCCAATTTTGGCATACTCTTTCACACATATCGGCCGGTATCTCACGAATGAATGCATGGATGTTGGCTTCCAGTGCGTCAATCGAAGCGGGCTTGTCCCTATACACATTAGCCTTGGCATACCCCGACAAAATCCATACAAAATAATCTAATGGTGTCAAATCGCACGATCTAGGCGGCCAATTGACCGGCCCGAAACGTGAAATTAACTGTTCACCAAACTCGCCTCGCAATTGCGCCATTGTTTCGCGTGCTGTGTGGCATGTGGCACCGTCTTGTTGAAACCACATATCATGCAAGTCAAGAACTTCCATTTCGGGCAAAAAAAAGTTTGTTATCATCGCTCGGTAGCGTTCACCATTGACAGTAACGCTGCGATTCGCATCATCTTTGAAGAAATATGGCCCAATAATGCCGCCGGCCCATAAACCGCACCAAACAGTGGCTTTTTCGGGATGCATTGGTAGCTGTTGCAATGCTTCTGGCTGATCTTCACTCCAAATGCGGCAATTTTGCTTATTTACGTACCCATTCAACCAAAAATGAGCCTCATCGCTGAACACAATTTTTCGATAAAAAAGCGGATCCTCGGCCAGCTTTCCAAGAGCCCATTCACCAAAAATTCGGCGTTGTGGTAGGTCGGCTGGCTTTAGTTCTTGCACCAGCTGTATCTTAAAAGGCTTTACGCCCAAATCCTTCCGCAAAATTTTCCACGTAGTGCTGTAACAAAGGCCTAACTGCTGGGAACGGCGCCAAATCGACATTTCGCGGTCTTCTGTCACACTAGCTGATACGGCCGCAATATTTTCTTCAATACGCACAGTACGTAAACGTGTTGGTGGTTTAATGTCCAACAAAGTAAATTTGGTGCGAAATTTGGTCACAATCTTCCGAATAGACTGCTCAGAAGGTCGAGAATGCCGATCATAAATTAAGACGATCCATGGTTAAATTGCAAACCAAACTGAAGCTGTTTGACAGTGACACAAGGTACTAAACACACGTCAGCTGTCAAAACCAGTGTTGCCAAAACCAAACCAGCTAAAAAATCACCCTTTATATGTTGTTGAATATATGTACATATTTGGGTTACGTGCATCGATAAAATAAAGTGGAAATGAAGTATTTTTATTCCTTTTTTAATTATTTTGTGTTGCAAAATTTGTGTTTAGTAAATCAATTTCTTCTTTTCTTAGGCGGTTTTGGAAATATGCTTTATTTTAAAATATATAGTAAGTGATAGACAGAAGAAGGAGGACAGAAGGTGGCTGGAATGCACTGCATAAATATATTGTTGGTGCATTTTTCTATCGAAAATGCTTGGTAGTTGAATACAACTCATAAATAAGCATGCACATTATGATACATATATATATTGAATTAATTAGCCACTCTTTTTAAAAGACGACTTTATCTGTCAAGTTATAATGTTTGGTAATATTAAAAAAAAAAATGTTTTTGAAAATAAACAAAACAATTTACTACTACTACTACTACTACTAGGAAGTAATTGCAAATTTTGTTAAAAAAGTGTTTTGATGTACCAAAAATAATATTTGTAAGGATTTGGATTACGTTTTATTAAAAAGCGTTTTAAACCAGTGTTCAATTGTGTAGAGTTACTTAACTGCTTCAATATAACCATCCATAATCTACGAAATCCTTGCTAGTATAGTTATACTTAAATTTATTGTCAACCGAAAATGTATGATGAACTTACTTATTATACATTAGTCACGTTAATCAATATTATTTTGTTTATTTTTATTAAAAATTAGAATAAATTACTTAAAACACAGCTTTATTCTTAATATTATAATATTTTATTATGTTATTAGTTGTGTGGTAAGTATGTTTTTATCAATCCATATTCACCGCATAATGACCATGTTTATTTTACACACCCAAATTGTGAGTTGTAATCAGCTGAAATTCATCAACTGTTCCCAACTTCTTGCTATAAAAAATGACATTTCATGGGCGCGGCCATTAGCCCCATATAATTCGATTTATGTGTGCGTGATTCCCATTTGATTTGCACGTAAAAGCCCATATAAGTGCAAATTATGTGGGGCTTATCAGTTCGACTTAGCTTGTAGGCAAGGTGAGAGATTCACTCTCGAGTTGACTATCTGGTTAATTCCTCATCTGTGGTTTCAATCCTTCAATCGTCCAAAAGTTTTTGATAAATAGTTGAATTTTCACATTTCAACAATGGCGGGAAATTTAAAATAGCACATCTTTTTGAATGATCCTCTACATATATTGCGCCAATGATCTCCCCAATGAAACTTGTGAGCAGACTTATATTTTTGGGAATAAATACAGTTTTTTTTTCCAACGATGGATATGACAAAATTGAAAACTGACTTTTATTTTAAACTTTCGATATTCCGTCATAAAAAAATAATACCAGTTTCAAGTGCATTCCTTGCTGTTTATAATCTCCTTGCTGAGCTTAAAGCATGTATAAAAAGATAGGGCGTACAATGGCGATATGACTTTGCATTATCGACACGTATCTTCCACTTATGTCAAGTTTCTTATAAATCATTTTAATGGGGAAAGATTTTACGTAACTGTGAATAGCAAATTCATTGGATTCAATTATTGCAAATTGATTTTAAGAAATTAACATAATTTTCTTATATTTTTTTAAATGAAAAAAATAAACCCATCAATTCATTCCATATATGGTTCGATTCAATGCGACAAAACACATCACACGGTAAGTGTTCATTACTGCTGCCAACTTCCTTAAACATCTTTGAGGGATCTTCTAACGAATAGCTTAATTGGTAGTTTAAACACGTTTGACGTTAGTTTTATGTGACTGAAGACATACCGCCACAGTTGGTGTCACAAGAAAACATACACCATATTATGAAAGGCTTTTAGCATTTTTTTTTAAATTTAAACAACACAAAACTATACAAATAAGAACTCCTCACCAAAAATGGTCACATCAATGGTTACATCAAAGCCAACGCCCGGCATAGTCAACAAAAAATAAAAAAAATATATGCGTATAGATATGGATTACGAATACAATCACACAATTGTGTAACTAAAATTAACAATCAAACAAAAAATAAGTCTCACTTTCCGTTGCTTTGCTTGGCTTGTCACAAGTACAACTACGGGGAGTGGGATTGGGATTGTAACACACCTCCTATCTGTGTGATATTTTCAAGATAAGATTACAGAACAGTCGGGTATTCGTGCATGCAATGCCAATAATTTTTCGTTTTTGTTCGTGTATCATTACAAAGAGGGGCTTTTGTGAACGTTAAAAGGTAGCGTATTTCCGAGTGACTAAGCGGTTAACTGATTTTAATAGTAATACAGTGCGATTTACAATAATAGAGGTTCGTTTTTTCCGTTACCTTTGAGATAATCATACAAACAATCTTTGTTGTTTTTTTTGTTTGATAAAAATAAAGCTTATCTTAGTTAATTAATGTTATCGCGCCTTCAAAGTCCTCGGCAACGATTTCGTATAAATTATGTTTTGTGTATTCGGGTTAAATTAAAGGTAGTGTTATCGGACTGTACCTATTTGATAAAGGTTTTTAAGAATGTTAATAAAGTTTTTTTTTTTTAATTAGGTAATGATTGATAAATAAAAGTAAAAATCTTTACGAGTAACGAATGAACGAACGCGTTTTGTATCACGGGAGGGGCTATCCGAAGATAACAAGCACTTAGATCTAGTCGTCCATTGTACTTGAGCAAAGGCTGCCTAAATTATGCTCAGAATTGTTGGTTCACATTGGCAATTGGAAAGGGGTTGAGTAGTTTAATCTGATTGAGATCATCTTCGTGGAAAAAGTGTTTGCCGAGGGTTGTCAGTCTGGTTCCTGCAAATGCCGGACATTTACAGATAAAGTGTGATGCCTTTAATTTTCCAGACAGAAGTTAAGGCTGAGGGTCTTAGCTCTTGGTCCAGGGACCCGGGTTGGAGTTTCAGAGTTACGTCCACCCAAACTGTTCTAGTTGCTTATGTTGTATCCCACCAATTTGTAGGTGATCGTAGTAGCAGAGCAGACTCTAATAGCAGCTTGCTTATTTGAGGTAGTGCCTTTAAATCTGTTCCTTAAAAGTATAGATCTAAAAGATCTCTGCTTGAAAGACAGTGATTTGTCTACCTTAGGATTTAGATAATTCGATCTCTAGATTGAACTCCGGCTCCAGAGAGACCGTTTATAAGGGAACCTGTATAACAAATGCTATCACTTGAACTAAAGCCGCTCCACCCATCGCTGCTTAATTCCACGCGGTCAGGAAGGAGAACTCGAAAGCGTTGCTCAAAAATCTGTATTGGACACATGGTATCGAGTGTCTCTGCCCTTTGACTTGTTTTGTCATCAATAAGCGGTCTGAACCTAGTACCATTTCGCCGATATTGATCACACACATGCGATAAAGCGTTTTCTTGCTTCACTTACGACAAGGAATTCCTCTTATTGCACCTGTAAAGCATAAAAACGCAAGATGTTGTAGCATAGTCAATTGTTTCCTGAGAGTGTTGTCCCTGGCAACCAAACAACCGCACCATACATTGGGTCAGGTCTAAAGTATATATAACGGAGACCACTTGTTCTACTGAACATCATAAGGCACTGCAAGAGAATGTTTGTGGCCTCAGAGGTTCTAGCCTCTATGTGTTGCGTTAATGAACGTTTTGGATCAAGGATGATGCCCAAATACTTTATTATGCTAGATAACATAAGTTGAGTGCCCAAGAAAATCGGCCACCTTGTATTAGGTATGCTTCCTTTTGTTGTGAACGGTATCATCTCGTCTTCATCGGGTTTACTGACATTCCATACGCTCGCATAAAGTTGATAAGTCACTTCCGCTGACAATTCTGCAAGGATAGCCAGCGTATCCAATAGCAGGGTGGCCCTCCCTCCTAAGTATTCTTAACAAGCGTCACCAGAAGGGTCCACAATGTAGCGGAATGTACACTATCCTGAGCGAGTTCTGCCAACAACAGCTGTGATTTATCTGCTTTTAAACATTCCAAGGATCCATTCCACCATTCAATATGCAGTGCTTAGGGTTCTTTTAAAATGAAAACTGTCAAACTCATAAAACATCGCAAAAAAGTACGCGAACAGAGTCGACTTATTGCAAGCTGGACTTCTCATTTCGCATAGAACCGAATTGTTCTTTCGATTTGACGAATTGCTTTTGACATTTGTGAAGTCAAAAGTCAATGGCAATATTATTTCTCAAACCATCCAAATATGAAGCAACCATGCTTTGAATTTTCATTGTTTTGGGAATACACCCCCAAGTAATTAAAACATCGCTACTATTATATTAATTGTTATTTGCGTTCATTTTATTTGTTTTCTTTCCCAATGATCAATGTCAATACCGCATGTGACTTCTAATCATACTCGAATTGTTCAGCAAAATAATCTTAATTAGCACATTTTCTGAACTCAAAAACAATTCACAAATACGGTTTAAGTCTACAATATTATTTATTGCTTGTCACTCATATTAATTCCAAGCAAATATTTTTCAGTCTCCCCACATTTATTGCTTCAAAAGATCAACAACAAAGCTATGCAATGATAAAGAGCTCTTAAGAATACAAAGGGAGTCAGTTTAAATATAGAAATTGTTTGCATTGAATTTCCTTTATCTTCAAGACAAATGGGATCATTCACACCTGTTTGGGAGAGAACTTATTCAGTTTACAATACCGGTGGGACCACCTGCACAAGTGGGGTCCCAATCGATACGGATCATCATAAATAGAAAATAAGAACAAAACGCCAACCTTCATATCTTAACCAATTAATCTCCCCGATAGACCGTATCTTTGTTACTGTATCCCTTTCGCAGGCATAACCCTCCGTCCATGACACACGTGTACCAATCATAAGCATTGCGCAAAAACATTCGAAGATACAAGCAGCCGAAAAAGCCATCAATTATTTCCGGCAACTTGTAAGGGGAAATCATATCGAAGACAACATGAGAGTTTCGTTTTTGACCACCATAGCCTCCACCCTTCACTGCGATGTAGAAGAAGAGGATCGTCGTGTTCAACCTATATTTGAGGTATATTTATTGGGCAAGGTCATTGGATGCTGGCTGGATGATTTCATTAGCCACCATCGTCATTCCACATTCACTCACGTCAAATGATGAGCTGAGGGAATCCGTTCAGCGTGAATATAAATAGCAGCAGCAGCGGCAGCGGCAGCAAATACTTACGTTAAAAGCCGACCGTATTCCAAAGTAATTTAGTGTGCGATATTTCAAGAAACACGGCGGTACTATACGTTCTCTCGCACTCGTATTCGTACTACACCCGGGAGTATAGTGGGTTGCGAGAAAGCCAATTAATGGGGTGGTGATGGTGATGGTGATGTAGAGTCTGCGGTCGGGAACTGGGATGGCGGATGGGGGATGTTGTTTATGTTTTATGTGTAAGCAGGTCGACGACGACTCCGACGGTACGGTACGGTGATAAGTGAACGACATTTGAAGGGCAAACATATCCTATACCTTCATATAAAAGGAGAGGAAAATGAATCGTTCAAAGGTCCTTGCCAGGGACGTCCTACATCTACAAGATGAAGAGTAGCAAGTAATGAGTTGCGATGGAGAAAGCACTTCGTCATTCAGCTTATTGCCCTGTTTTCGTGTATGGTTCTTGACTTGGAATTAGAAGGCCGGGGTTTTCTCGTGTAACGTGTTTTCTTCTTCTTCTTCTTTTCGCTTTTGCTCAGTGAGATGAATCACACGAGTTAGCTTACGTGAATACATGTCGATGTGTATTTCAACTTGACCTTTTTGAGTGCCTTCTAATTGATTTAGTCGTAATGTCTGTGGTCATTTAGGATTGTATCTGTGCCGATGTATATGACGTAAAAAATATGATAAAAACGGCGGTTAGTAGTTTAGGAACCATTATCACGTTCGACTTTGTTCACATGAATACGTGCCCTACAAGTCATCATCACCACCACTATTCAATGTCGAGTGTTTGATTGTGTACGATTACAAGTAAGTCTTAATATACTGCGAATGTGACTCAATGCGTCATTACGACAAGCGTGTTATTGTTTTGTTGTCTTGTCCGTGTACTTTTTTTGTATTAAATGCGGCTTAATTCCGCTGTTTAGTTATGATATGAACTAATTTAATCTGTTATTCCAAAACCTCTGTGCAGGGCGGCATTCCGTCTTCCATCTGATTCTTTGGGGTTAATCAAAGTGATCATGAGCGTCTCGGCATAATTGCACAATTTAAAAAAAAAAACCGGTTCTTTCTTTGTGTGTGAAGTTTCGTAGTTGTGGAACTGGACTAAATTTTTATATATATCATTGAACGCGAATACGTGGCAAAGTTCTCTGACAAACGTATTAATTTATAGGCAACACCTTTTCGAAACTAATGAAGTACTGGGAAGTTACAGAGATGATAATTCATTTTTTCCAGTCAGAACGAACGGGAATACCCATTGCTGCGAAAACACTGCCGCTCATTAAGAAGTTTTCGGAATTGAAAATTTACCATACCATTAATCATGAGTTCATGACTATTAATCAGAGTTTACATGACGTTCCAAAGATGGGACGCAAGTGTAATTGTTCGGTAGGACAAGCCTGGACAAATGCTGATTTCCGTATGCTCAGAAAGAGCCCTAAAGAAAAGGACAGATAGAAAAGCTTGCACAGAGGTTTTGCCGCCATAGAAGAAAACCTACAAAATAAAATCTGGGCCAGCGGATTTGTGTATGTTTTGACCTCAAAGTACACTAGCCACTGTATGAGTGCTGCTGTTTATACCCTATCCTAAGGGTATATTAATTTTGACACATAGTTTGTAACACCCCTTAATATTCGTCGCAGACCCCTAAAAGTATATATATTTATGATCAGGACCAAAATCTAAGACTATTTAGCAATGTCGGTCCGTCCGTATCAACTTTTGAGGCCTTTAAAATTATGATAGGAAGCTGAAATTTGGAACATATACTCCCTAGGGTTCCGAAATGGTAAAGTGTTAAAATTTTCAAAATACGCCCACTGCCACGCCCACAATTTAGAAAAAACCGTTTTAAGGCTTAAGTTAGAGAGATAAAGTTGTACAACCTTCACAAGATATGTAGGTACTGCCCACCTTTATTAATTTGTCATATAAAGTTTTTTGCCACGCCTACTTTTTGTGGGCGTTTTAAAATGCTGTTTTCTTCGAAAATTTTCATAGAAATCGAAAAAAAATGTTTAATAATATATTATGCCAATATTTTTCTCAATATATCGCCCATACAAAGTTTTTGGCCACGCCCACTTTTTGGGGGCCAATAATTTGTTTTCTATAAATTTCATAGAATGAAATAAAATGCTATCCATCATCTTCCTAATGCTTTTTTTCTTTGGGGTACATAGGGATAAGGATAGGGTATCATACTGTTCGCCCCAAGCGGACTGTAGCCTTTCCTTATGTTTTTTTTCCTGATTGAGCGTTCTGTGCGCTAGAGTACAGAGAGTGATGAAGAACAATGCACGAACACTGAGTTAGCTGCAAATTGGGCTGCAAGCAGATTGAATTTATTTGGAAAGCTGACAGCTAAACTGTTAAGGCCTTATAACCAGAACGCAAAACTTGACTGTTATATGTTGAGTTAAACGACGGTACGATATTATTGTTTCTTCGACTTTCGCAGAGTTGGATCGGTAAAAATACTAAAGATGATACCAAGCAACTGGTCTAAACTCAGCCACTCAGATGTTGAGTTTTTCCAACGTCACATTAAATTCAATATTTTTTTAATTACAACTTAACATCAAATATTTCCATCAGTTAAATATTTCTGAAATATATTCACCTGTATATTATTATTTAAATAATTTCAAGTCTAGACCATTTCAATTATATCCCAGGTCATCCCTCGTCCCATCCTCATTTAAAGGGAAGAATGGAAACAAAGAACTAAAATGTCAACTCTTATTTCCTTTTTCACAAAAGAAGAACTGCCTTCAAAACTACACAAGGTCAAATAATCAAGTGGGACGAGGGGATGACAAGGCTTTTGTTCCGAGTTGAATCACAGTTTTTATATTCCACAAAGCATTTGTAGAGGCTCGACTTATTTATACATACACTACTCCAACATGATTGCCTGCCCATCAGCCCCATGTCAGGATGCTTTGCTTTCAAAATGAATTCCTTCTCTTTTCACAAAAAATGAAAGAAAAAGAAAAAAGTAAATTGGTTATAAAAATAGTTATGTGCCGCATTCGGGCTGAGTAAATAAAACCAGCAATATTCTTTACAAAAAAAAAAATGTAAATGAATTCAGCGGATGCGGGATATGTTGAAATTAATTGCAATCGCGTATAAGCCGTGCAGTCCCAAATTGATTTAGCTTTTACCATTATTATTTCAAGTAAACACGTATACAGTGGTATAGTGTACCGTCCTCCAAAATCATTAATAACAGAGTTGCATACATGTATGTATGTATTGAATACGAAATAAATAAATAAACAGAGTAGAACTGTAGGAAAATTGTGTTTTCTTGAAAGCAGTGTAGTTAAGTCGTGTGCAACCGATATAACCCCTTTCTTACAGCCACCTCCCGCAATACCGAACATGATAAATGCCCCATTTATCCCATTTAAGTCGAGTGTTGTTTCCTTGCATGTAGTGTATTGGGTGAATACATTTTTCTACCCGGCAGCACCAGTTGTTCTGATTATCACGGACAAAAAATTGATGTGTTTTGATTCTTTATACGCAAAGATTACAAGCGTACTTATTATACTTTTCGATTTACATAGTTAAACTGCCATACGGTTAAGTATTAACGGTAGGTATGCTCTTGAGAATTATCGTTGGTGTTTTAGTTTTTTTTTTTTTTTTTACCGTGGAAGGTCGTTTCAGCATATGGAAATGTATGCTCAGACATTATTTGGCCTACTTTTGGCAGGGTACTTTTCCTTTAGGTGTCCCAAATGAATTGAATTTATTTGGGTTTCGTTACCGTCGCGACGCGACATTAGGGAAATGCTAATAACACAATTTAATATTGATTAAGGGACTCATGAAAAAGGTTGAAGTGACTGTTGTCAGATTCACTATGCACATGTCGTCCTCTCTTGTGCATAAAATTGAAATTGAAATTGGAATCTACGAACGAGGTGGGGTGTTTTATTTTCAGGAGTCACCGAAATTAAATGCATGGCAGTTAGTACAATTTTAAGGAGGTCAACAGGATAAGTAATAATTAAGCTTCCTCGGCAACAGCATACTATATGAAGTGCGTATGATAAACGTCTACATATATGTTTGCTCTTCTACAACTCGGAAACCACTAAATGAATTTTTGCGATAAAGTAGAGTGAGGAGGGGTATTGAGGAAGAGGGATGATATATCCCATCATCTCTTGAACGATTTACCCGATTTTAAAAAGTACTACTAGTAGACAGCTTACGGATAAGTATAGATGTTACTTGAGGAAGGGCATTTTGAGATGTAAAGGGGGTAGGGATAAACAGTGAAGGAATAAAGGAGGGAAAAATCAAGAAGGCACTACCCGGCCGATTTTAAAAATTCTTACAACTTTGTGGTGGCGACACCTATCCTAGGTTAGTTAAGGTTATTATGACGACGAGTGGAGCCGCGAATATAGTCTAGTTTATTTTACTTCTAACCCGAATCACACTATTCTGTCATTTTCATTGAGGTTGGGTCGTTGAACGGCTAACTCTTTGCAATGCATGAAGTCAATGCAAGAATTTTACCTCTCCAAAAAAATCCTTTTATCGTCACCCTCACGAAAGTATTACATATTATTATATTTTGGATTTTCTAAATATGTTTGAGTCCGAAAATAAAAGTCTTATGTTCAATATTTTAACTTCTTAATTTAAATTAATTGTAAGCAATAGAAGGTGGGTAATTTCGTGTGTATATGTTTTTTTGAGAAGCATCGTCTAAAAAATATTTAAAGAAAAGAATTGACTGTTAAAATGCATTCTCGAGATAAAAGGGTCATTGGAAGACTCGAGAGCAAAGTGATCCTGGCGATCACTTTCTGTTAAGGGCAGAAATATAACTAAGAATCCGCCACTTTTCTTTTAAGCAGATAATTGAGGATAGGAATTAAAAGGAAAACACATAAGACGCTTTCTTGGTGCACCACCCATATAAGACCACTTGGGTTGTCTATTGAATGCTTTTTCAAAATCAACCAAAACTATATAAAATATCTTTAAGAAATCAGGATGTTTTCTCGCATACATTAGTATATAAAGAGAAAGTTATTGTGATCGTGCTTCCAATTCTAACTCAAACTGAGTATATGGGATTATATGACGACTAAATAGAAGTCGAAAAAAGTGGGTGAATGCCGTCCGTCGGTAGGCCTGTCTGTCCGGGAGCCGTATGGTAAAACGGTTCGACGGATTTGCTTCAAAGTTCGTATATAAATGACGGTACCTGCTATTATTTTTTTTTAAATTCACTTATCACTATTTTACTCAAAAGATGTTGCAAGGATTTTCGTCTGAGCTTGTACTTTGCATACATGGAATATCTGAAAAACTAACAAACTGAATTCCAAATATTTTTTTTCATATCACGATTTTTTCTAAATTAAATTGTTTTTTTAAAAATGGTTTCAACGATTTTTATCTGGTTTTATATTTTGGGCGTACTTCTAATTGGTTACTCTTCTGCAACGTCTGTACTCCAACTCAAGGCGAGAATTAGCATAAATTTATTAGACGGACTTTAACCTCAAATGCATTATCACATATCTTAACTTAACCATCTTAACTTCCTACATCTACGAGCAGTGATTTCCCGGACTTTGTCGATGTAGTTACAAAGATTGTTTCACAGCATAATAATGCTTCGCTTTTTTTTTGTCCATATTGTATAGGGTCCGCCATTTAACTTTTTTTTTTCAACTAGTGCTTATTTCGCGAATGGTAACACTTAGCTCATATCTGATTTGACAGATAATTAGTTTTATTCTTCCGCTGAACGAATATGGTTGTGTATACGCTTGAACAACGCTGGGAAATATTGCGACATAGAGAAGATGCCGATTTTGCCAAAAAAAAATCATCTTTTCAGATGAAGCTCATTCTGATCTTGGCGGGTATGTAAACAAGCAAAATTGTCGCATTTGGGGCACAGAAAACCCGCACGCATACATTGCAAAGCCGATATACCCAAAACGAGTCACTGTTTGGTGCGGATTTTGGTCCAGAAGCATAATTGGGCCATTTATCTTCGAAAATGAGCAAGGAGTGGCCGTTGCAGTCTATGGCGGTCGTCATCGGGCCATGTTGAACGAATTTTTGTTCACAAAAATTGAAGAGGAACATTTGGTTTCAACAGGACGGCGCTACGTGCCACACAGCCGAAGCTACACTCGATGTTTTGCGCCCTGTTTTTGAAGATCGCATTATCAGCCGCAGAGCTGATGTCGTTTGGCCACCGCGGATCTGCGATTTGACACCGTTGGACTATTATTTGTGGGGTGCCGTAAAAGATAAGTGTTACGCCGACATGCCAGAGACAATTGACGCTTTATAGGACAATATTCGTGAAGCCATTGGTGAAATACAGTTGCACACAATCGATAATATGCTTAAAAATTGGACCGATCGTGTAGGCTACTGCATGGCCAGCCGAGGCAGCCATTTGAATGAAATTATTTTCCATTATTAACCGGAAGTATTGCACTTTCAAATAAAAAAAGAAATTTAAGAAAATATTTAGTAGTTTTTTTTTATAGCATTTTTTAAAAAAAAAGTTATTTGGCGGACCCTATATAACGATTATGCTTCTTAAACTTGAGAAGCACGCTCATACCTACTCCAGTGCACAAATTACAAACTATGAGCTACTTTGGTCGAGAGATTAAGAAATCGGCCCAGGAAAGGCAGAATGATGTGCGACTGCGTCATATGAAACTTTCTCGGTACATGAGAAAGCGCCTCAAACAAAATGGAGACATTTGATCACATACAAAATTTGTTAAAATCACGATTGCGATGTAATTTCGCATATTGGACATTTTAAACATAATTGTTCGCAATACAAAAATTTATCAAAATCGTTAGAGCCGTTTTTGGGGAAACGAATTCAATTTAAATTTCGGAAAATCTTTATGTGAAAAAATTACTTCAAAAATCTAAGTACGCAGATTTGTTCAACTTGATATCATAGAAAAGATAGTAATATTTTTGGGAATTCCCTTTATTTTATTCTTTTGACATATTGTCGGTTTTAAAAGTTACCGTTATTCGATACTGAGTATGCAGTATTTTAGGCCCCATCGTTAATTAGTGATAAGTGACTTTAAAAAAAAAAACGCCGCGAGCTGTTAGTTACCCCAAAAACTTAATATACGAACTTTCAAATAAATCCGTCGCACTCTTTCGCTATACGGGCTCTCGGCGGACAAACAGACCGACGGACGGCATAGGCGGACCCACTTTTTTGGACTTCTCTATAGTCATAACATCATCCCTCATACTCGAAATTTGAGTTCGAAATTCCCGCACGATCGCAATTTCTCTTTAGTAAACTAATGTATAGGAGAAAGTTAAAAATAGCTTAATCTTAGTTTTTAATTTAACAAGTTTTTTATTGGCAGCAAAATCTAGATTTTCTCTTATGTCGACGGAAAATATATATACTTCCCCTGGAAATTAACTTTTTCCCAAATAACAATTTTTAAAAAATTACTTATTTAAATGCAAACCTAACTCGAATAACTCATGTGCCTAAGCAGGAAAAGAATTTAATAAAATTCCAACCCACTTTATCAGTTACAAGCCTTTAAACCAACCAGCACAACCAAAACCACATTCCCTATTAATTATCTTTTGTAAAATAAAAGTTCGTGGCACAATTGTTATATATCATATTTCCTGAACAATCCTTCGACAAATATACACACAAGCAAAACGAAACGATTTCATATTATGAATAGACGGAATCAACACTAATTTATTTTCTATTTGACCAAATAGCACAGACATAATAAAATGAAATGCCATTTTACAAGGACAAGCCCACACATTTCCTCCTGTTCGTGCATGCCTCACCCCAAATAGTAAACATACCCATTTCGATAATCCTTCGCCTACGCGCAAAAAACCCTCTGTCAACCCGTGGAAGCTCACTAAATTCCATTCACAGAAAATTATTTTATATTCGTATTTGCAAATGAAAGACCAATGAATAGCCGAAAACCCATTTCATTTCGCAGTTTATTGCAACGGAAGTGACCCTTATTTCCCGTCGTCGTTGTCGTTGTCGTCGTCGTCGTCGTCGTCGTCGTCGTCGCCTTTGTTAAAACCACCGCTCAGAGGTTGCTGCCAGAACCTATATAAATCTTAAATTTTCATATACATAAACGTGCCGAAAATGGTACTGACCAGTCCTAAACTACTTATTGTAATTCTTCCCACTTTTATTCGTTTTGGAGTGGCTTTTGTAGTTGTTAGCTAGCAGCGTCAGAAACAGGGAACGTTTCCACGGTTGTTTCATACTGGAGCACTAATTACATGAATTATTAGAACGAACCGCACCTCAGGGCGGGTGTATGCATGCAGGTTACAAGCGTCGCGACATTCTATAGCGTGCTTTGTATCATATCTAATTGTGCGACACGAACGCTAGCTGTCTAGCTATGGGATGGAATAAGAACATCAGATAGCCATCGGGTTTTCATAAGGATTTTTTTTTGGTTGCTTTGTTTGGACATTTACCTGCAAAAATAAGGCGATGGCGATAGCCATTTCCATTTCTTATGCGCGCATATATTCGGAAATGATACCGATTTTCTTGGTCTTACAATTTAGAGTGAATTTTCCTAGAACTTTAGCAGAGTCCTAGCCGGTAAACTTATAAACAATAAAGTTATTTATTGCTTAACATTTGGCTAAGGTATTACTTTAAGTATTAACCGAGACAAACAAATTACTGTAAAAATGAAAATTCCATATCCAGATTATTTTTCTACTTAATCTGCTTAAATGCCTTCCCACATCAGTTCGACTTCAAAAAAATTTCGGCTGACTCCTAGCTTCGGCTAAAACACTGAGGCAAATCAAATGCTGGTGTTGTTTAATTTGTCTGATCAAGGAGTTTTTAGACCTCCGCGCATTCTCTTCCTCCTGTTATTTTTGTTTGAACTTCTTCTTACGTCGCTGGTGATCTCTAGTTGGTCAACCTACAGACATTCATGCACACTTGCGAGATAACCTGAAGATTTTAAATGTGTTTCCTGGCCTCTTAGGATAAGGGCTTTATAAACAAAATACGTGTATTAGGCGTGGCTGAAAACCCTGTAAATGTGAATTTTACAAGGTTAAGCAAAGTCATTTTAATTCAGTTAAGGTCCGGTGCTAATATTAACGTGGAAACAGGCACTAAGTCATTTTTTTTTTAATATAATCATGTATGTATATATGCTCGAATGCATATACCATTAGACAAGATGCATCACCTGGGGCCGAATTAGCATGGTGTCGAGTATCGAATTTGATAGATTGAAATTCCCTTGCCAGTGATCATATGTTTTTTCATTCGACACTTAAACTTAAACTATTTACGGAATTAATTTAAACATAATAAATATGATTCAAGAAAGAATTATGGCCGATTTTGTGGCTGTGCACCCCGATCTGGCGAAAAATATTTTCCCGAACTCTTTCCCAGAAGAATCGGAGGATGAGAAGAATAACAAAATATATAAATTTTTGCTGGTTAAGTTTATTAACTTGTTTTTATTTTTTAAATTTCAAAACACTCAACTCACAATTTTACACAAAAACGCGAATGGCAGAACACAAAATGACATTTTTCTTGGTAACGGGTAATAGAAGTGGAGATACTTTTTTCAATAGCCTTTTTTGACAGATCACGTGTGAGTCGTGTCATGCTGTCATGTTATTTTTGTTTAGTATTGTTTGGCATTTCATAATGGAAAGACTTACGCGTGAACAACGTTTACAAATTGTTCAACTTTATTATGAAAATTCACGTTCTGTGAGGAATGTGTTTCGTGCACTTCGCTCAACTTATGATCAACATAATCGGCCTACTGAGCGTACCATCACCCATTTTGAGACCCAGCATTCATTATTGGATAATATTCGACCGAATAGACCACGTCCAGCACGCTGTGAAGAAAATATAGCGGCCGTAGCTGAGAGTGTACACGAAGACCGCAGAGAGTCGATTCGGCGCCGTTCGCAGCAACTCGGACTGACGTATGGAACGACTTGGCGCATTTTACGTCAAGATCTTAAATTGAAAGCGTACAAAATATAGCTTGTGCAACAACTGAAGCCGCTCGACCTTCCCAAGCGACATCGCTTCGCTCTATGGGCTCTTTAAAAGTTCCAAGAAGATCCGACGTTTTCGAGGCAAATTTTGTTTAGCGATGAGGCCCATTTCTGGCTCAATGGGTATGTAAACAAACAAAATTGCCGCATTTGGGACGAAGAGCAACCTGAAGAAATTGAAGAACTGCCACTTCATCCAGAAAAAACAACGGTGTGGTGTGGTTTGTGGGCCGGTGGAATCATCGGTCCATATTTCTTTAAAAATTATGCCGGTGCGAACGTAACCGTCAATGGCAACCGTTATCGTGCCATGATAACCGACTATTTTATGCCTGAAATTGAAGCTCGTGATCTCGGCGACATTTGGTTTCAGCAAGACGGCGCCACTTCCCACACATCGCATCAATCAATGGACTTATGGAGAGAACATTTCGGTGAGCACATAATTTCACGTTTTGGGCCGGTCGATTGGCCACACCGTTCGACTTTTTCCTGTGGGGATATGTAAAGTCAAAAGCTTATGCCGACAAACCCGCTTCGAATTAGGCCTTGGAGGAAAACATCACGCGTGTCAGTCGAAATGCTCGAACGAGTGATCGAAAATTGGACTCAACGGATGGACCATCTGCGACGTAGCAACGGCCAACATTTGATAGACATAATCTTCAAAAAATAAATGCCAAAGAATGTTCTTTCAAATGATAATAAACATTCTCCATTAAATTTGAATTTTCTGTGTTTTTTTCTTTAAAAAAGTAGGGAACCTCGAAATGGATCACCCTTTACAAACACAACGTGCGTTCGATACGTGATGCTTCGTATAACATAATCTCAATGTGCTTAGTCAATAGTTTAGTAACGTGTGGAAGTTATTCTCTCGCTCACTGACGGCGTAATTAAAAAAAGGAACCCAAAGTTCTCAATTGAAGTAGAAGTTAAAGATTTCACGACTTGTATCCTTATTTCTATACTCAAGAACACCTTTTTCTCGCATTAAAATGCAACAAAAAAGCATCCGTGAAGCGACCTCATTTCGAAAGCTAATTTAAAACCATCTTCCTTTTTGCACGCCAAGCAACATAAAGTGAAAAACACAGATTATAAAGCCCGTTGAGTGCTTTCCACTGTCCCACAGAAACCATTTACGTGTAACAATTTCCAGCGTTGGCAGGGAAAAAAAGTTTTGCTAAATTTCCGCCTTCCGCCCTGAAAATTATTTCCGACGTCAATTATATACTTCTGCTGTGGCTCTCTAATCACACCGCAATTTCTCCCCCTTGTCATGTACAACACAATAACAAAAGTTACCTTTTCTCTTGAAATCCTGTTTTGCAAAAACAAAACTAACGTAAACATATGCATCAAGATGTTTTAGAAGAATGTTGCATTCTTCTCTTAGTTGGATATAGACCTTCAGCATCTAAATATGTATTTATATAACACACAGCTAGTTAAAGTATGGTTAGAACTACGCATTTATGTTATTTGCAATTAAAGATAAACGCACGCACCCACCCATGCATAGCTTTCGATCGGATTAACTATTTGTATTGACAACCGCATGTCTACTCCAATCTACTCCAATTGAAATTCAATAAAACTTCAAATGCAAATTTGTCGGGTGTATGACGTATCGATTGTTGCACGTGATGGACACTCACATCGGCAATTTCCTATTCGATGAGCAGTGTGCAGTTGTACGTACGAATAGTCACTATAATGGTCCCACTTGGGGAGCACCCTCTCGCGTGTAAAAGCAGCCCTTAGCATGCTGACATAACCAGGTAGATAAATAAAGTATTCAAACACCGGACCACCGACCGTGTTTGTGTTTATGTAGGGCGAAATTAAAATGGGGAAATTGCTGCCACAGATCCTACAGAAGTGCACACAGGGCAGAATGCTAAAAGCTCCAACTCTACGACCATTCCTGCTGCTGCTGTATTTAATCTGTACTGAATCCACAGTTTACGTATATTTATTTGACCAGATGTATATACGAGTATATACGTCACATACATTTTGTTTTTTTTTTCTCTCTCAGAAGATTCTATGTGACTTTTTGTTTGCTCGGATTCTCTGCGGTGGTGGTGTGGTGATTGTTTGTTTTGGCAAAATAGGCTTGGGCAAATTAGATTCACTGACACGGAAGGGGTTTCAATTTTAATTACTACTGCCGCAGTAGACCATCATCCCAAAGAGCCGCTTGTTTATGGGAGGGTATTTAATAAAAAATAAAGCTAAATTATAAACAAATTAAGAAATGTCACACTCAGGGGAAGCAAAGGCACCCTATTTAAAATGTAATATGAAGGAGGGTTTTTCATAGCGTTTAATATTTTCCTTGAATTTGTTGACGCTAATTTCAGGTTGTTCTTGTTGTCATAGACAGGGAGGGAGGCTCTTTTATGGGTCATTGTCTTGCTCATTATTGAAACCACTCACAAATGTTGTGATAAATATGTTTAATTATGCAACAGGCACGAGCGCAAATCAATAAATTTACTTCTTAGATACGCGCTATTGGGTGAGAGACCTTCTAACGACCATCAATTGGATTACAATATAGTAATAATTATGGAAATAGTTTTTCTATTGATTCCTTTCTTTTAATAAATGATAGAAGAAATTGATAACTTGGCACTTTTGCACACATAAGAATGTGGACTTTTTAAGACCCTTAAAAGGGGCTACGCTATTCAAGAAAGAAAGGCATCAGAGCTGCAAACATCTATAGTGTGTTATTTTAACTGGACGTGTAAATTGGGAAAACAAATGTCAAAGCATCACCGAATGAAATTTACTTTTCCATTGCATTTAAAAACATAAGGAAAGGCTACAGTCCGCTTGGGGCGAACAGTATGATACCCTATCCATATCCCTATAAATGGCCCCAAAGAAAAAATCATTCAGAAGATGATGGATAGCATTTTATTTAGTTCTATTAATTCAAAAAAAAAAAGGTTTTTTGAAAAAACGCCCCCAAAAAGTGGGCGTGGCCAAAAACTTTGTATGGGCGATATGTTGAAAAAAATATTGGGTAAATATTTTGTTAAACATTTTTTTTTCGCTTTCTGTGAAAATTTTCGAAGAAAACAGCATTTTAGTAAAAAACGCCCACAAAAAGTAGGCGTGGCAAAAAACTTTATATGACAAACTTATAAAGCAGGGCAGTGCCTACATATCTTGTGAAGGTTGTAACACTCTATCTCTCTAAATTTAGCTTTAAAACGGTTTTTTCTAAATTGTGGGCGTGGCAGTGGGCGTATTGAAAAAAATTTTACACTTAACCATTTCGGAGCCCTAGGGAATACGTGGTCCAAATTTCAGCTTCCTAGCTTAATTTTAAAGGCCTAAAAATTGCGTACGGACGGACAGACGGACGGACATTGCTAGATAGTCTTAGGATTTGGTCCTGATCATAAATATATATACTTTTATGGGTCTACGGCGAATATTAAGGGGTGTTACAAACTATGTGTCAAAATTAATATACCCTTAGGATAGGGTATAAACAACACACAAGCTATTTTCCTTGTTGTAAGCCATTCTTTCTTTCAAAAACTATGTATAATCATTTTAAGAGATTTCTCATTTTGAACTTGTCTGTGGCACTTTCCACTTTGAACTGCACTTTCCAGAAAACTCATTTTATTTCATGAATGGTAAAATAGCATACATCTCTTGCGCAAAACTGAATTCTTGATGCCACATACAAACATGAAAAGGACCAAAGAGAACACAAAATAGATATCAAACAACATGTCAAGAAGATGCATTCGAAAGGAGAGGGCAAACAAAAATAAATGATTCTTTTGAACCGCTGAACTTAAGAAATGACAGTGACAGTTTTGACATGCTGATACGTGATCAAAACAAACGACCACAATTTCAGGATGTGCATGTCTTATTTTCTCATAAAAATAATAGAATGATGGTAGAATGATTACTGCAAAACCATCACTCTGATTCTTAGATGCGAGAATGAGCAACTCAAAAGAAGTTGCAGTGACGTTGGAATCAAAATCTGTAAAATTTAATTTAAAAAAAAAAAACATTATTTATATTCTTGTCAATAACACACAGTACACCCAACCAAAGTGGGTCATATTCGTATCGATGACATTGAACGCGAATCCACATGCAAATATCGGAGGCTTAGATAAGGATTATATATTGAAATGTTATTAGTTTTCTAAAAACAAAGCAGAGTTAGAAACTCGGAGAAATAGGGAGGACGCGCAACCAAATCAATACAAAGGAAGAAGATTAAATTAAAGCTCTGAATATTCATTCGCTGCAACGTGCTCTGCTTTGCTGCATGGAATGCCATTGCCATAACAGAACACTTTATTAAAAAAAAAATTAATTAAAATTCCTGCAGAACTACGGTAGAAGTATAGTAGACAGAAGTATACTGTAGAAATATGTATCTGCACTACGACGCTGAACTAATCCATGCTGTGGCCAGATAGTGCAGCAGCTGAACGTGCTAGGTGTGGCTGTGTTTTTGAAGCAGTTTTACCAGCAACATTTTCTGAATTTTCCATTGCAATGGGATAGATACGACGTGGGTGGGTTAAAAGGGTGTCTATAAATGCAGTTGAAAAGAGGATGCATAAAATAGAATAAAGTGCACTGCTGAAAATTTCCTTTTTTATCAAATTCGTTTTTTTGGACATAATTATCCTATATCACTCTGAGACATAAATAGTGTTACTGACTTTGTGATCAATACTTTGGGATATCTATGCCTTGAGGAGATATTCGTTAGAAAAAAATTTAATAAATTAAAACCTACTCTCATGCAACCTGTCGAAGTTAACGCATTAACGCTCACTTTACTGAAGTGATGGTTAAAATTCTTCAGTAAAAAATTAACCATGCAAAAATAAAAAAAAAGCCCAAATGATTGTTTTACTTAGAATTTATGCAAAATTTATCGGAGAAGTGTTTGAAGCAAACGTTTTGAGAAAAAATTATTTTAAATGAGATGCCACAAAACATAATTTTGTTTGATAAGTTTAGAGCTATGTAGCTTTTTGTTAATTTAAATTCGGTTTATTATAAATGTATTTAATTTTCATTTCATTTCATTTATTTGTTCAGAAAGTGCTTTGAGTTAGGAGTCTCATTGATAGCTCTTATCAGTTAAAAAGAGAGAAGGTTAACAAGAAAAGTATTTAAATTAAAAGAAATTCAAAAAATAGTATAATGTTATTCATAAAATCAATTAATAAAAATGGATTGAAAATGCAAAGCGATATCTGGGTTCTCTAGATGGGTTTTTAAAGAACTTACAAATTCATTTAAATTTGGTATGTTTTTAATTTAAGTTGGTAATTTGTTCCAAAATCTGGTAAATAAAGGGAAAAATGATCTGAGAGTTGTATTAAGCCGTTTTTGTAGCTATATCTGATATTACTAAAGTTATAACATTTAAAGTATTTGTACCTCAAAATCGGAAATATATATTTGAACTTGATATAACTTGAGATGGTGTGATAATAGACTCCTCTAATATACCACACCTTTCTCGTCTGAGCTTCAGAAATATCTGTCTAAATGAGTAATTTTTTAATAAGTCAACCAAAAATATTTGTCTTAATTCTATAAGTTTACTTAACACAACCAGATAAATGCCAAACATGTATTCATTTTTGCTCCCCACTCTATGTCGATTTTGTGTTGGACCTTAAGCCTAGATAGTGATACATTTGTTTCTTCTTAACTTTACATGTTTAAATGATTGTATTGATAGTTTTTGTTTTTTTGTTAAAATAAATGGACAACATTTTTGAAAAAAAAGAAGTTACTTACAGTGATGTGAATCCCCTTTAATCTGAAAAGGCCTTGTTTAAATTAGTTTTCATTATCGAGGGACTACTGTATTATCTAGATGGAACATTTCTCGTTGCGAGAAAGGTAAGTCTTAGTCGACACAGTGGCATTTATGATATCAACTAGCATACATTTTACAAACTAAGATTGAACGTACTGGACCAACAAATGATTGGTGTCTTAGCACGTCAAATCTGCTATCGATTCCTTAAACATTTTAATTTTCGAAATATCTGATATGCTTTATTTGAAATCAATTTAATTTAAAATCCTGAGAATTAAACTTCAAAATTTTTCACAACAAGCCACAATTTTTGATTTCCCAACAATTTTCTTTCTCGCAACGATTAATGTTCTACGAAAAAGGGGCTCCACAGCATGAACTGACAAACAACTCAGGGTAAAAGCTTTAAAAACCATATCAGGAGAAATTCTATCTTACCGTCAACGTACAAAACCCATTCTTAAAGGAAATTAAGAACCTGGGCATTATTAATTAAGTCTCACTTAGAAAATTCCCCAATTAAGGCAACTTATATCTTATGATCCAGATTGTTTGGCAAAAGTGGAGTTGTAATGTCAGTTACATAATCCATCGTTGGAGTGGTAGAAAAATGACAATCAAATGTTTATTCCACAAAGAAATCAACAACTACAAAGACAAACGGAGTCATGCGTTCATATTCTTCTTCTTAAACTCTCGCCTCAAAATGTGCTGCAATGGTTTATCTTGTTCAAAAATTCTAAAATTTAGAAAGGTTTCATATTTTTGGCTCCTTTAAAACTCAATAGCTTAAAATAAATAAATACTCTTTATCGTGCGGCTGTAAAGGATATAATGTTTCTATGACCTTTTTCACATTTGGTAAGAACTCAAACATTCTATTTGTTTACACTTTCAACACTAATGACTTAATTTTCTCTTTATATTTTCTGACAACAGTCACAAGTTTCATATGTGACATCGTTTTCCTAAGCAATAAAGCATTTCAAAGCCAATCCATTAAAACCATTGTCTACATTATTCGTATCGATTCGCAGCTAATTGATTAGATTTAGATATCCCCCTGATATTCAGTGGGTGTATCTAATAAATGTTCATTTATTATATTGTTAGCTTCTGTCACCCGTTTACCAAGTACAATAGTTGCAATCAATTACTCATTGACTTGTTCCTTGCTCGACCTAAGCGTGGTCACAGGCGCTCGCGATAGGGTGACACATTTATGATTATTATGGCACATGCCATATACAGCAAAAGAAAAAAAAAACTCATATCGCGCCCCCTCACTGACATATAGTCACTTCTCATCTCTAATGGAAGAGAAAATCGCGTGAAAGGTTACGAAATGAGCAAAAAAAAATAAAAAAATTATAGACAGTGGTTTGACAACGGCTACACACTACCTTCACCTTGCCTGTCATCATTATGTCATGCCATGCCCCAACCGCAATTCACAGGCGAACAATTGTTAATAAACGGCGCCAAGAGGCACGGGCGCATATTTTCTTCACATCAAATAAAATGAACTTTTCATATCACACTTTTCAATTTAAAAATATTGTCGCGAGCGCAAAATACTTGAGCCGTTTGTGAGAGGACCGTAAATTGATTGCACTTTTCAGCAGTGTTGAGTGTTACGTGTCACTTTACAGAAATGAAAATTGGCTTCTTTTTCGAATATAATTTGAATTATATAATAGTTTCTCAGGGGCACACAGATTATACAAAATAAGACTGTGAACAGTAAAGCAGGTTAAAAATATGTTGGAAATTGTCAGCTGATGACATAAGTACATTTTTTTTTAAATTACACATATAATATGTTGTATAAATGTACATCCCTAACAAAGTTCATGTTTTACAGCAAATAATTCGACGAATATTGAATATTTTTTTTGTAATGCAATCTGCAAACGGTTGAACGGAGAGACATCACAAACTTTGATTATGTAGGCTTGAAAGCAGTTTTTTCCTCTGAAGAAATACAACTTCAAAGTGTGCATCTTTTAAACCCAAAATCGATTGCGTTTTCTTAAAGCTTAACTTCATTGAAAATATGTTTATGAGAACTGTCAAACTGACGGATTTTGGATGCTTTCTGTCATTATACTATACCAGTTTGTGTGAACGTGTGAAGTCTTCTATTTGGCGTGATGGTGTTTTGTTCAGATTACATACTTTTTTTTTTAAATAATATTTATACTTTAAGTTGGAATCCTTTCCAGGAACCTTAAAGAAAACTTTTTAACGGATTTAAGTACCTTATTTGTTTTACTAATTAGGAATGCGAGAAAAAACCTCTTTTACTACAAATAAAATCATCTTCCAATAAGCTATTGAAATTAACGTTGAATATAAGGTATTTAAACTGCTCATCTTTTAAGCCGAAGATCACAATTCTGCGTTTTCTGAGAGACGAATAATATTAGAAATAGTTTTGCTTGGTCTACATTTTATTAAAGCTAGGCTGGTCTGGTCGTCTAGATATAAATAAATAATATAATAATATAATATTCTAAATCCACTCAGGTGAATTAAAGTTGTATTGTGGTACCACCAAGTCTCCCAAAATAACTTATAAAGGGTGTTTGTTCTTAGAGGTAACCAACTTTAAGTTGGCGGCCATTTTGTCAGCTGTCAAGTGATTTATTTTTAGTTTGGCTTGGCATTTCAATATGAATAGATTGACGCTTGAACAACGCTTCCAAATTGTGCAAATTTATTTTAAAAAACATGGTTCTGTTCGAAATACGTATCGCACACTATGTCCATTTTACGTTCATCATAATCGTCCATCAAAGCAATTAATTCGATTAACTATGAAACATTTCGCAACACGTTTCATCTAAACAGTGCGTACAGAAGAAGTCATTGCTGCTGTTGAGCGTACCGTAGAAAAAGACCCGAATCAGTCTATCCGCCGCGCCGTCGTGCACAGGAATTGGATATGTGTCCATCCACTTTATGGAAGATTTTGCGGAAAGATCTCGGCTTACAAAATCCAACTCGTGAAAGAATTGAAGCCACAGAATCACCTAGCAAGGAGTAGATTCAGTGAATGGCTCCAAAACAAGATTACCGTTGATCGCAATTTTCATAAGCGAATTTTGTTTAGCGATAAAGCTCACTTTCAGTTGAATGGATTCGTCAATTAACAAAACTGCCGTGTTTGGCAACAATGTCAGACGAGATTAGCATTGAAATAAACATTTGCAGGGGCGGCCATTAAAACCCATATAATTCCTTGTAAGTGTGCATTTCAAGCTTACCATTTGGTTTGCACGTAAAATCTTATGTTATTTTTGGCATTATTGAGAGTTGACGATCTGTGTCATATGATGATAATGACATCTGCGTCCGCAATAAAAAAAAAGTGTTACATCAAGAAACCGATTGAATCCATAATTTCACGAGGTAAAGGGTGTTTTCTGGCATTATAATTTAAATATGACCGCCACGGCTGGCTCGAACGTAGTCTAATCTGGAGGTCCAATTTTCAATGACTTTTTCCAACATTTGTGGCCGTATATCGGCAAGTGGTCAATCGTTTCGGGCTTATCGGTGTAGACTAGCGACTTCACATATACCCACAGAAAATAGTCCAGCGACGTTAAATCGCACGATCTTGGAGGCCAATTCACGGGTCCGTAACGTGAAACTATGCGGTCACCAAACGTATTCTTCAATAAATCAATTGTGACACGAGCTGTGTGACATGTTGCGCCGTCTTGTTGAAACCACAGCTCCTACACATCATGGTTGTTCAATTGATGAACGAAAAAGTCAGTAATCATGGCTCTAAAGCGGTCACCATTGACTGTAACGTTCTGGCCTCGTTTTTAAAGAAGTATGGACCAATTATTCAACCAACCAATAAGCACACCAAACAGTCAGTTTTTGTGGATGTAACGGAGTCGCGACACCGATTATCATCACTCCAAATACGGCATATCTGGCATTACAACATGGCATGGTTAATTCCAATATGAGAGAGGATTTGGCAGTCATTTTTAAAAATTGTTTACGGGTTCAAAGAGAATGCAGAGGTGACTATCTGGTTCATTACACATCTGTGTGCAGCGCCACCTATCGGCACAATATACATAATATAATAATTTAAGTTATTAATTGGAATTCAAGGCGAACTAGAAGAGATGCAGTATGTTTGGTATGAAGTGAAAGCTTATGAACTAACCTCGTCGGCATTGGAGATGTAACACAATTTTTAAAAGAATTCAATCGTCAAAATTTGTTGATCTTTCTCAAACATTAAAAAAAACCTACATACATACATTCTACTCCAAAAAGTTGAATTATCTTTAAAATCTTCAACATCAAACAAATGACAGTTTAATACCTAATTTTTTAAAACAACAGACGACGAGCTTAATTAAAATCCATATCATTTTCTCGTTGTTCTTAAATTTATTGTGTACGCCCCAAAGCGTTCATTACAAGTCTTATTAAATGATTATTCCTTTTCTGTATCCCATAATCGTTGGCGAACAGAAACGCAGTCGATTAATTACCGCCGCTGCAAAGTAAAGGCCAGACGAGCAATTTTATGCATAGATACTGCATATGTAGATATTGTAAATATCGTGACACAGAAACAAGTAAAAACACCTAGGTGTTTTCCACTCAATCAAATTGGCAATATGATGCGAGTGCTCAAGAGTACTTATGTTTAGTGTACCATTACTATCATCGTTCATTGCCTGCCGTCGTCAAAGTGGCTCGTGCTAACTTCTTTCATAAGTAAATAGAATTTGGAGAATTTCCCATCATCAAATAGATCAATAACCGAGGAATGTGAAACCCACCTTGCAACTTTCAAGCTTCGCCTCTCCCGCCAAGGGCGAATGTCACACATTATGCGCTCTGAATAAATTATTTAAGTGCAGGCAATTTATAATTACTAACTCCACTTTCGCCGGACAAGGGTAGGTTAATGAGATTGACACAATATTTTACTACGTTGCCATTCAATTGTCAAATCGATGAGAATGCGTCAATATTATATAGGCGGATTGTGTTTCAATGGCCGATGACTTGACTTTAAATCGATTATTTCCGAGTTGAGTAGTGATTTTTGTTTTTTTTGTTCATTAGTTTCATGGGAATTTATCGTTCTCAAACTGAGATAATAATGTTAATAAAAATTAATAATTTCCAGACTTTTATGTCTACATAATTGGGAAAAAAAAAATGTTATTATGTTTAGACAAGAATTAACATTGTTTGGTTGTTTCAATTATGCGATTATACGAAGGAGAGACAACCTTGTTTTTGTGAAATTGTTTTACCGTCTTTAAAATTTATGAGAATATTAGGGGGATACTTGTGTTGCGATATGACATTAGGAATTCGTGTGCCTTTGAGATAGAATTGAGGCTAATTACATGAAGTCATCACTTTATAAAAGTTTTGTGGTAAATTTAAACTAGACGCACACGAAAAACTTTTTCTAATCGTGTTGTTGTTTTTGTTTAGTTCTTGATTGATATATTTGGAAATTTAACTTTTTACTTTGTGTATGCATTTTAAATTGTCTTTATTTTAAGATCTTATTGAGGGTAATTTGGAAATTTATTTTTGACTTAATTTCATCGGTACACGCGTAAGGTTTATAATTTCCACACGCGTAGATATGAATATTAAAATCGGAAATGACGCTTTTGTGAAGTCATAACTAGAAACTAGAGCGAGATTTATCGCATGTAACGGGTGATCCAAGTAGAGATACTTTTTTCTTTACTGTCATGTTATTTTTGTTTAGTATTGTTTGGCATTTCATAATGGGAAGACTTATGCGTGAACAACGTTTACAAATTGTTCAACTTTATTATGAAAATTCACGTTCTGTGAGGAATGTGTTTCGTGCACTTCGCTCAACTTATGGTCAACATAATCGGCCTACTGAGCATACTATTCGCAACACCATCACCCATTTTGAGACCCAGCATTCATTATTGGATAATATTCGACCGAATAGACCACGTCCAGCACGCTGTGAAGAAAATATAGCGGCCGTAGCTGAGAGTGTACACGAAGACCGTAGAGAGTCGATTCGGCGCCGTTCGCAGCAACTCTGACTGACGTATGGAACGACTTGGCGCATTTTACGTCAAGATCTTAAATTGAAAGCGTACAAAATACAGCTTGTGCAACAACTGAAGCCGCTCGACCTTCCCAAGCGACATCGCTTCGCTCTATGGGCTCTTGAAAAGTTCCAAGAAGATCCGACGTTTTCGAGGCAAATTTTGTTTAGCGATGAGGCCCATTTCTGGCTCAATGGGTATGTAAACAAACAAAATTGCCGCATTTGGGACGAAGAGCAACCTGAAGAGATTGAAGAACTGCCACTTCATCCAGAAAAAACAACGGTTTGGTGTGGTTTGTGGGCCGGTGGAATCATCGGTCGATATTTCTTTAAAAATTATGCCGGTGCGAACGTAACCGTCAATGGCGACCGTTATCGTGCCATGATAACCGACAATTTGATGCCTGAAATTGAAGCTCGTGATCTCGGCGACATTTGGTTTCAGCAAGACGGCGCCACTTCCCACACATCGCATCAATCAATGGACTTATTGAGAGAACATTTCGGTGAGCTCATAATTTCACGTTTTGGGCCGGTCGATTGGCCACCAAGATCGTGTGATATCACACCGTTAGACTTTTTTCTGTGGGGATATGTAAAGTCAAAAGCTTATGCCGACAAACCCGCTTCGATTCAGGCCTTGGAGGAAAACATCACGCGTGTCATTCGCCAGTTACCAGTCGAAATGCTCGAACGAGTGATCGAAAATTGGAATCAACGGATGGACCATCTGCGACGTAGCAACGGCCAACATTTGATAGACATAATCTTCAAAAAATAAATGCCAAAGAATGTTCTTTCAAATGATAATAAACATTCTACATTAAATTTGAATTTTCTGTGTTTTTTTCTTTAAAAAAGTAGGGAACCTCGAAATGGATCACCCTTTAAAGGCTCGTGGAGAACCTTCTTGCAGGCAAACAGCTTGATCTGTCTGGAGACTTTTTTAAGGTTTTACCAAAACGAATTGGTTAGCATCGCAAATGAAATCAAAACAAATGATTGAATAAAACAGCAGCAACTTGTTATTGCCACTACGATCAATGAAGGCTAGAATTACAGCTGTTTTACGGCTCGGCACGGCCGATCAACAGATTTTTCTATGAGGTGATGGTGCGAAAAACACTTCCCACCATCATACTGGTCAAGTGCAAAACTTGAATTGGAAATTATCAATTATGAGCTATAACTACTTAATAGCGCAAAAAATATTGCTTATGCTGATGACGTGCTGAACTAAAAAGTATCTGTTCTGAAACTCCATTCACAATTTCACAGTTCATGGAAAAATTGTCAGGAATACAAATTTTAGTGAGAAAAAAAATATTTGAAGAGTAAAAATTGCAGTTGACAATATTTGCAATTTGAACAGGATTCATTCCTCGTTCAGCGAATTCGATTTAGACCCATTTGAGCATAAATTTTATATTAAATAAAAACCATTATTTATTTTTATTCGCAGGCTTCTAATAAGCTATTTTTCCTCCTTAAAACACTTCTGCAGAAACTTTCCTCTCTCAATGAATCCTTTCAATGAAACTTTCTTCAAAGTCAAATATTTATTTAATACTTTATGCCGCATCCGCACTGCGTTAGAATAGAGTATGTACGAATGTCTTGGTCTCTTTGAACAGATCCATTATCAATATTGACTTCGAGTACATTTGTATTTTATTTTTTATTTTCCTTTTGCATTAAACCTCCACCACCACGCTTCCCAATCAAACCCTCTCATGGGTTGGAACTTTTGGAGTTTCTACTTACAAAGATGCAGATTCTCCAAGTACTTGGTGTTCTCGTGCACTGTGCAACACACAAAAAGCAATAGCTTTGTTCAATACCTAATCCATTTACGATATTAGGCACTATATTACATTACTTTATTGGAATCGATAAAATAACAAGTGCGGTTTATTGATTCCATGTCCCTCGTGCTAGGCATATTTTCTTCCCAACTGAAACTTGGTGGGAATTTCAAAACAAACGGACTGATGATGAAAACCACCGAAGGGAAAGAAATATTCAAATTGAATTGATTTTCCCCAAAAATGCAGACCTATAAACATATTCAAATCAACCTGTCAAGAAGTCCATTATGTGTATACACATTTATGGTTGCTTTATGTTAATGTCAGCAAAAAGGATACAATATATTCGAGTGAAAGGTTATTGGCAGTTTTCCGTTGTTTTAATAAATCTGATAGGGTCTTTGACATAAAATACTTGATAAGCATAGATTAATGTTATGTGGGATTTTATTACGAGCCTAACCATTGGAGAGAGGTAATGTGTCATAACAGTGGTCAAACTAATCCAATTAGGATTTTATTAATTTATCATAGGTTAAGGAGAAGGTTGTATTTGTTATTTCAAATTCCAGATGACTCGTCATGATGACATTTATTTCATCTAGTTCATGGTACTAAGAATAACGTACGAAATTAAGCTTTTTGAAATGTTAAGACGCATTTCAGGTTATCGCCAGTGGAATGGTAGGTAGGTTGGTGGATTCCCTTGTGACGGTAGTCACGACCCACTCAGACTAGGAAATTGGGTACATTGTGTCCATTTGGGTAACTTCCTCGAATAAAAACACCTGAAAATAAACAAAAAGAAACCGCAGTTAGAGGCTCAATGTGAGAAGGTCTTTTAGCTCGACTTTACTTACATCCTCCAATGCGCTGGAGGTATCTGCCGAGGGTCATAAACCTTTTGCAATTTAGGCCCGGGCATTCGAATAACTGGTCACGAACAGATTCCATTTCTTCAACGTCCCAACAACTTATGCAGTGTTCGTTGTACGATATGTCCAGCCGTTCCGCATGTAGATACACAGCGCAGTGCCCCGTAAAGACTCCCGTTAGTACTCGGATATCCTTATGATTCAGCCCCATCATGAATTTTAATTTATTTTTGTTTATTGCTGGCCATAGCTCTTTGGTATATGTGCATGCGTCGAGTTGTGTCCAACGTAGGTTAGTTCTACTCAAGGACTCGACTTCTTTTTTTTTTTTTTTATTAAAGCCAAGCGGTGTACTTATTGCTTCGAGTGCCAGTAATGCGTTCATTTTTGACCCCGATCTTGCATGCTTGTCCGCTTCCTCGTTGTTCGGGATATCACCGTGTCCAGGCTGCTAAGGGTTACTGAGTTGTAAGATGATATCTCGTCTAACGACTTCCTGCATTGATTCACAGCCCATGATTTCACCACATCCGACTGCATGGCCTTTACGCCCGCTTGGCTTTTAGAGTAGATGGTGATGGTTCTGTCTGCAAAGGAATTCCCTTTCAGTTCCGCGGGGGCCTGGATAATGACAGCTATTTCCGCCTGAAAGACGCTGCAGTCTTCCTTGATTCTAAAGGAATAATGTGGTATAAATTCTAGAAGGGTAGACCAAAAAGTACGTAGGAAAAAAAAAGTGGAAAGTACAGTAGTACCTCGATAATGTGAACTAAAAAAAAAACAAGTCCTTTTCGGATTTTAGGGGAAATCACATTACTGGAATGTGTTTTTTCCGATGCAAATTAAACTAATTTAAGCAACTTTCTTATCCATTTATTATTGCAAAAAAAAAATACAAAATTCATAGAAATAACAATTTATTTAAATCACTTAGCGTTATCCAAAAAGGGTAAAATTGCATAAACGAATATAGACATCTATCAATGATAATGTAAGGTTTTGCTTATTCACATTTTAGAGAAACTCGAATTACCAGGAATTCTCATTATCGAGGGACATACAGTATGCCTAGATTATATTTGATCTAATGTTTGCGCCAGCTTTCATGTGCATGGTTGAAACTTTCAATTGACGCAATTATGAACGTCATATGAACTTTTTTACGGTGTTACGCATTAGCCGAATAAAACGTCCATACTTCCAATTATGTATCACTTAATGATAGAACTGTCAAATATGGATATCTTCAATATTGCTCATTCTATTCAGTGATTTTTCGTCTGTTTGATTTGGTAAAGTGGCAATTATATTCTTTGCTAGACTTAATTATGTATTTTCAAGAGCGCAATAACAATAGAGTAGAGATTGAAGTGCAAACAACGACGTGGTCTGGGTCATATTTTATTTAACGAAAACTTGAAAAAAAGAGAAACTCATCTTAATGTTTGGGTACTTGCATCGCACATACAGTGACGGTCACATAAAAAGGAACCAGTAGTTTTGCAGTACGTAATATCCCGTAATAAGAGCACCTGCACCTCAATTTTTTCCATTTGCATATTCTACAAAAACAAGTTTAAAGATCTAATTTTAAATGAAAAGCTGCAAAATTAAAATTTGAGTCAGGGCTGGGTTAGCTAAATTGCAAGACCCCTTTAAAATATTTTTTTTTATAATTTTAGTATAGCTGTAGTAGCTGAAATTCTAAAATAGTGGATCCTTATACGTAATCCCTCAATCCAGTGCCGGTAAAGAAGTAAAAGTAAAAGTTTTCAATGGCCGGAAATGTAGCGAAACCAAATTGTAAATCTGTCAAGCTTTATCTTATGCATATATGGGCTTGGGACTCATATATATGAAATTGTGTCATTTGTGTACTGTTTCCATTTAATGAATCACTTGTTATCTCTGCCAACGAATGGGTACGTAAAGCGCACCGACTTGACTCATAGGTATTCGGTATTAACTGATTAAAGAACATTAGCTATATTTTTGTCTATTTATTAAGCACAATTAACATTAATTGAAAAAAAAAAATAACTTTGTTTCTTTCTTCTTTTCGTTTTAGGAAAATCTACGTGCAACCGAACAAAAGCATTTGGACATCGATCCTAAGTACTTGGGCATTTTGGGTTTCACCAATCTGCCAATATCACCATCACAAACACTATATCTCAGCCAATCGCAGCAACAATCATCACAGCCTCAAGCAACAAATGTCACTCCATATAATGGCACAAAAGCAAACTTCACTATCGTTACATACGTTCAGGACGGTCAGGCACCGTCCGCCATTCTCCTATCGCAAAACATAGCCGCAAAGTTTCCAAATGAGTATCTGCTCATCTATGACCTCGGCCTGTCCGAGGACGATTCGCGGGCCCTATCCGCATTCTGTAATAGCTCAAAGTGTTCAGTTATAAATTATGACCTGTCCGTTTTTCCTTCGTACGTTACGGATCAACGGATGCATGCATATCGTCCCATTGTGATAAAGGATGCTCTGATGCGTTCCAAAAATATTCTTTTTGCCGAAAATTACATTCGGATTCGTGGTTCTAGTCGTGATCTGTACGACCTAAGGAGCAAAGCCAGCCGAGGTGTATTGGGTTGGACCACACCAAAGGCCGTGTCCACTAGAACACATCCGAAAATGTTTGATTACTTTCAAACCGATGCAGATGATTTTATTTTTCTGCGAATGGTCGACATGGATACAGTGTTTTTTGCCGACACACGAATGGTGGAGGAGAAGATTCTGTTGCCGTGGATAAAGTGTGCACTCACTTTGGAATGTATTGATCCAATTGGTAAGTTTTGGTGAATGAATTATATTTTGCAGCAATGCAGAGGAAAACTTTCAACAGTTATAAGGAAAGGCATTCTTGTTGTTTGAAGTTCAAATTAAATTGTCTCAATGAAATTAGTCCGCAGTCAAAGAAGTGATAAATTTTAACAAACCCGTCGCAAGTGTAATAATTACATAAACGCAGACCCACGCATTCGCAATAACTTTCAAAACTAGAACACTCGCATGTGAATACCCTGTTAAGGTTTTTAATTAATTACTAACTATACCACTGCGCAACACAAACACTATCTCAAAGACATCTTGCCTTCCGTTTTAGTTAATTTTCTTCTTTGGACGAAGTGAAGTACATCAAAAATCATAACTCCATTCAATAAAAGCTGAATAGTCTGCTAACATTCACTGTTAATTAAACTTCCCTAAGAAGTCCTTGTTAGGAAATTTTCTCTCCACCCCCAACGTGCTTTTTGCTAACTGGGATTACATAAAACTCAATTACTCTCGAGATTAAGCTCATTCAATGAGCACACCCGCCGCCTTCGCCTTCATCCCTGCACATGTAATTAACTTTACATCTGTTCCGGGAGAACGATCCCTCCCTCAGTTCATTCAAATTTCAAGTGAACACAAGAAGTTCGATTCCGCATCGACATTTGACCTTTCTCCTTTTTTGCACTCTACGTTTTCTGGCTGGCTTGCTTTAGCTTCATAAAGAATTCAGTTGAAATTTTCAGATGAATTGCAATTCATTTGAAATAAAATAATTTCTTCGTGCACTCCAGTGCGCCCAGAACCCTGGTCCTCAGTCCCAATTGGCGCATTCGAGTGCATCTTCATAGAATATTTTATAAACTAAGCTCCATCAAGGATCCGATTTCTAGTAGTTGCTTACTACAGTATTCCATTACCATCGGTCGTGGAGTGCGAACCCCTTTCACACTAATGAGATTTTCTGCTTCCGATAGAGCTCCCTCATTATGTAGAGAAATTTAATATTTTTTTCAACCAACTGGTACGGTGATGGAGGTTCTTAAGTTACTGTGATTGCACCCAAGTCCAGTCAATGGTGACTTACTAGAATAGATCTCTGGGGTTACTAACGATTGTGACAATAAATAAGTATACGCCATCGATGATTGGATTATAGACAGAGTGATTGAGCTACCGCAATTGGAAATGCAATCAAGAAATGACTTCGATTCCTGCCCCCCGGTTGAATCATCATGACGATGCCGCACTTGCCGCAATCTGGCAATAGTAGTGGAAAACCGCACCTTGATTGAATTTCAACATATTTTTTTTTTATGTCATTTTACGTTGTCTTGTCTTCTATTTTGTGGCGTGCTGAAGTAATACGAGTACAATTTTACTATAAAAGAGCTACCGGAAGAAAATTTGTTTGTCTTTAATTACATAGTAGGTTCCTATTTGTCGATTCCATGACTACGGTGTTAATGCCCTTAAATTTGTCGTTACCAGTAAAATATTGGTAGGTACTTTTGTTTTAGCTTAGCCAGTTTGATAAATGCAATTATCTTCCGCGGTATGAATTTCAATCATTTAAATTGGCTAGCAATGTTTTAATCAAATAAGCATAAATTGCACAAAAACGCTTTATCTTTGTACGATAACATTCATGAGTAAGAAGTTAGTTATTTTTTATTTGATATGAACCTTAGTTAAACAAGAAAAAGAAATTATTTGCGTGGTTACGTTACTTTTATACTGTACGGCATCGACTCGTCGTGATATTTTGATTTGCATTTGGTAAAAGTTAAACTTCCTTTTGCTGTCAGAAAAAAAAAATCGGTGCTGAACATGCTTTTAACTTTCTCGTATACACTAGTATACTAAAGAGAAAGTTATCGGTCTGTCTGTCTGTCCGGGCGCCGTATGGTGAAACGGTTCGACGGATTTTCTTCAAAGTTCGTATGTAAGGTTCTTGGGGTTACATCTCGGGGCTTTATCTTTTCAAATAACTGTACCTGCCATACAAATTCACTTGTCACTATTTTTCTCGAAAGTGTTTCCGAGGATTTTGGTCTTTTTTTGTACTAAGGATGTATGAGATGGGTTAAAAAATGTTGCTTACTCAGTTTTTGAAAAAAAAAAATCGATTAACGGTAATTTATAAAACGGGCAATATCTCGAAAACTAATAAAGGGAACTTCAAACAAATTTACAGTTTTTTTTATACTATAAACTCGTACAAATCTACATACTTAGATTTTTTAAATAATTTTTTTTTTTTTCATATAACGATTTTCTTAAATTTAAATTAAATTCGTTTTCTCAAAAACGGCATCATTCCCCGCTTGTTGCAGAAGGCGATTTAAGGGGAGATATTTTATGTTGTCAATTTGAGGTGAGCCTATTAACATCTCAATCCTGACCCCAAGTAAACATACGGGTCCGTTGAAAGCATCAGCTCGTACGTAAAATAAAATAAAAAATAAATATTAGGCGTGAACGGCCCATACAGAACCTGAAGCCTAGCTTCTCCAACCATTGTGTGTGCGAAGTTATATTTTTGACACGAATGTCGGGGCCTACAGTTCAATGCCGATTCCGAACAGCAATTTATTGAGAAGCTTCTCATGACATTTCTTACTCTTGGATGTTTGTCAGAAGTTCGCAAGAGGTAGGGCAGCGAATAAAAACGTTCAGGTGGTATAGGTCGGGATTTGAACCGGCGACCTCTCGCTTAGTGGTACAACGCACTTAACAACTAAGCCATTGCACCCACATCAGCTCGTACGTGTTGGACAAAAATCGGTTTCAGCTTTTAATTGACTTCTGTGATGAAGTATTCGAAACTGGGTATCCTGCCGACGCTTTTTGATGTCGAATCGGCGTTTATTACAAGCAAACCAATATGGAGATGCAGTAAAAGTGCAAATTGTTTGATCCTCATTCCTTACCACAATCTCGTCTGGAATTTAGAAGAATAGGAAGAATACATTCTTATTCAGTGTTTAAAGATTTTGCATTGGTAAATCATCAAACTGAATATATTCAATATTGGACGGTTTAAGAAACGTATTTATTTCGGGTCTAGAGATTGTATATTCTACACATATATTATTATTATTATTATAACTTTATTAACAGGTAATAAATTACACAGTTAATATAATTTTGCGGCATTAGCTTCTAGGGCTTTCTGCCAATAAGGATAGTTATTAAAATTAAGATAAGGTTTTGGTAACTTAAATATAGTTATACTTAATATAATTATATAAGTTAAATTAGCTTTTCAATTTTGATTAAAGTTAGAATCTTAAAAACATCTAATATGTTTTGTTCAGAGGGAACCGTTAGGAGTTCGAACAGACTGGTATTTTAATTAATTTCTTGGGATGTGAGTTTGACATGCTGGCAATCGTTGATTAAGTGATTTATAGTAAGTGGGACGTTCTTATTACAGAGGTGACAGAGCGGTTGTTTATCTTTTGTAATTAAGTAACTGTGAGTGATGCTGGAGTGGCCGAGTCAAAGTCGTATGTAACATTTTAGGATATTTGGAGCTATTTTTATCGGGTAAATAGTTCTTTCGGGTTGTGGGTTAATTTTGGAGTAATGATGAACATATTGTTTCCAATTATTTATTTTAAAGTTCCGAGATGTATGCGAAAGCATCTTCCTCGCATTCTGCACATATAGGAACCCGCATAGGCTGTTATATTTGATTTGTTGGCGTTCGCTTCAGTAGCCTTACCTAAATTCACTGCCCCGTAACTATTGCCACTTTTTATATTAAGCTTACTTTTCTTTTGGTGAACATTAAGTCCAGGTGGACCACAGCCTCAACAAACAAGCCAGCTCGATCTCTAGCTTTATTTAAAGCTCTAAGTCTTATATTTTGTCAAACTAACCTCAAATTTCCAATACAAGCAACTTGCATATCGTAACCAGAAAATAAAACCATATTTCCACTGTACAAATGTAAAGAATTTCAGTACAATTTGTTCCAGAAATTCAAAATTATATACTACTATCTATTTGCTGCATAAAGTTCAACCACAAACAGAATACATCCGAATTCGAGTACCAACAACTACATATGTATATTGCCAAAGGCTTGACGATGTTCACAATTTTGCATCCGCCCCACCACTCCCTGTTCTTGCCACGATTGACCCGCACAAACATCCACTCTATTTTTCTGTAGCTTTGCTATTGGCAAGGACTTTTCCCTTATTTTATTTTCTACTTTCTTTTGCTCATAACTTTACACCAAAAACCACTACAACATTTTTTTTTCCTTTATAAAGTACATATAAAAAAAAACAACAAAAAAAAGCCAAAGGGCAAGTATGGTTTTTGCAGGATATCATGCCAGTCTGTTTTTATGCGAAACTTACATATAATACGACAACATGCATGCATGGATGGTAAAATGAAAAAAAAAAAAAACCCAAAACACAGCTTGAATATCGATTTCCTTTTCCATGAGCATTCAAGAATAAACAAAAAGTGAGAATCAAAATTATGAGCAACAATTAATGCGCATACAACATATTATCTAAAGGATAATTGGACTGCGTCAAGTCACGTAATAGTGATTTCACTTTGCACTTTATGTGCTGCATATGTACCTACATCCGTCAAATGCAAAATGCCACCTGAATGTGTGGTGCATTTTTTTTTTTTAAAGCGCGTTACCAACGTTCCCACATATATCCTTTTAGCGATTAAAAACAATGCACGAAGGAATCTAAACCACGCAGTACACTTGATTTTTCCACCTAGTAGTGGTTTTTTTTTTATAGCTTTGTGCAGAGAGGAAACTCTTTTAAATTATGCATTTTGTAAAATTGTTGAGAGATGTGGGAAGTTAGTAATGTATGCATGCAATTTGTGCACACAGATTATGCACCAACAAAATTACAAAAGGTTAAGGTAGACCAACCGGTTTAGAATAATATGATTTTGAAACAATTAGCATGTAAAACTTTAAATCTACTGCAAAATGAAAGAATATGCACTATATACAGAAATGTAGGTATTTCTTGAGAGAATTCGCTCGCTTCAATTGCAAGGATGTTTTGTTTAATTTATTGAGATTGGTTATTTAATTTAACCCAGTGAATGAACAACTCCACCATTTACGTTTAATTAAAATCGAATCTGTAATTTTCTCTAACTGTCTTCATTAAAAAAATGTTACTTTAATTTAAAAAGCTGGTTTTTGTTTTTACGTACAAAAGTGGATCTCAACCAACGCCAATCTAAATGCGATCTATAAATGCTTAGGTTTTTTTTTGGAATAGTTTTACCACTTCAATTTATTTATTTAAACTTGTGTACAAATAAGATTTAGTCTTTTATAGTACTTAAAATAATGGATAGTTTATAGGCTTACAGTTCAATTTAAAGGTACAGAACCTACTAGGGAAGATGCATGAAAAAAAGGAATTCCAACGTAGAAGAGAAGAGGAAATAAATAGTTTTTTTACATCTTTATAGTACAGATAGTTTTTTGCAAAATATTCCAACGATTGTTTGTGGCAAAGACGATGAAATGACGAGAGAAGTTCAGACAATTCGAGGCAGGAGTTGATAGACTAAACGTTCTACCCGAACGATTTTTTCGTACAGGTATGGTCATGTTCTGGTCTGTATGATTTTGTGCAGGAAAAGATGTTGGGCAGTGACAAATTTAAGATGGTGCTGGGAAGAAATAAAAATATTTTCATTAAAAATATTTCAAAAAGAGATGGTGTCTAAAAAGTAAAGTTTTCAATAACTCATATTTAATATAGATATGTATTGTTTCATACGCATAATGACAACTCTGCATATTACAAAAAGCCTAGTCATAAATCCGCATGATTTTTTAAGAGTTAAGTTTTTCAGGTTGGCAGCGTCCTTGTGAGTTATGGCGTCCAAACGTCATCTGTCACAGTGAAAAGTGTGAGTCATGGAAAACACTTACATGGGAACACTTACAAACGAGCAACGATTGCAAATTATAGAAATTTATTATCAAAATTCGTGGTCTGTGAGAATTGTGAAACTCCGCTGTTTTATCGAAAAATTGTGTTCAGCGATTAGGCTCATTTCTGGCTCAACGGATACGTGAATAAGCAAAACTGTCGCATCTGGAGTGATGAACAGCCACATGCCATACAAGAATTACCGATGCATCCCGGAAACACGACAGCATGGTGTGGTTTATGGGCTGCTGGTATAATCGATCCATTTTTCTTCAAAGTCTACCGTGGAAGAAACATTACCGTCACGATATCGATATCGAGCCATGATACGCGACTTTGTTTTGCTCCAGTTGGCTGAGTTGAACTTGGTTGACATGTCGTTTCATCAAGATGGTGCCACATGCCACACAGCTCGTGAAACAATGGAAATGTTGAAGGGTGAATTTGGCGAGCAGCTTAACTCTTGAAATGGCCCTGTGAGTTGGTCGCCAAGATCATGCGATTTAAGGCCTCTTGATTATTTCTTCTGGGGTTATGTTAAGGCGTTATTCTATGTAGACAAGCCGAACACGATTGAAGCCTTACAGGATAACATAACACGCGTAATTCGTGGAATACAGGCCGAAATGCTCAAAAAAGTGTCGCAAAATTGGACCTTCCGAATGGACCATTTGAAATAGGGTTTTATCACCCTTGCAACGTTGAAAGAATGGTCCGAGTAGTTCGACAGATAGCACTCTCCCTCTTTTATCCCTCACCCGTTTATCAATATTCCAATTACATCTCCCTCCACTCCTCCGCGATTAGCCTTTACTTATCAGAAGGATGTTACCTACATATAATGACGAAAGAATTTTTAAAATCGTAAGAAAATAATTACGAAAATAGCTTTTCGAGTTATGGATAGATAGACAGACGGTTGTATTTTATAAAGTATTGCATATAGATAAAAGTTTAATTTCTAGACGGTCTAAGAGTAAATGATCATTTCATTGTCGAACAACATAAATATACATTGGTATGTAAATAATTCAGACCGAAAACCAAAAAAAAAAACATCTCGAATATGTCTTTGGAATCTTATGAAGAAAGCAGCAGTAAAGTGCAGAGTTGGAATTGAAAAACCAACATTTAAATTTAACCTGTTTTAATTGAAATGTTTTTCCATCTAGAAATGGAAACACATTATGTACGTTGAATATATTCATCTAAATACTTGTTGCCAACGCGCATTTGAGATGAGTATAGCTATACAAAACAAAACACTTTCGCAGTAACCCAATTATTGGAAATCTCATTTAAAAAGAAAATTACTCTGATTTCCATGTGACGTTCGCCTGCAATTTTTGCCTTATCAAGGCTAGCAGCAATGCACAATGAGCTAGTTCATTAGAATGAGAAGAGAAAATGTTGTCTTAAATGTTTACCATGTTTATGTTTCGCTCGCTAATTTTTACCAATATTCGTAAATTTATCTTATCACACGAACCATAAAAGCCGTCCAGAAGTTAAAATCATGAAAAGGTTAACAATTCCCTTCATAAATCTAACGCTACATTTGATTTGCACAGTGTTTTCATAACGCATTATGCTCGAAATCGTGCCTACACGCAGCACGCTTTTATGAAACTACTCCTTTGCGGCATAGTCGTTGTGAAACCCTTTTAAATGGAAGGCGCCTTAACGGCCGATTCCCACTAAATTACTCCTTATGGTGCAATTTACTTAAGAGGTCAAAGTAATTCTGCACCATAAATAAATGTAGAATAATCAGGGGTTCAACTTTTTCACTTTTTATTTACAACACTAGAGGAGCGCGATATATATATTTATTTCAATGCAAAGAAAACACCAATTACTTTCACATAACGATGCCGAATTGTAATCATTTATCATAAGGCTTATCTACGGAGATATCGCGCTCCTCCGCTCAAGGCCATCGGCTAAAGGAATATATTCGTTAACCACCCCATTTTTTGTAGGATGACAAACATGTTGTCACATTTTAATAGATAACATTTACAGTCTCCTCTAACCTCTTTCAGCATGGAGTATGACTTCCTTGAAATGTAAAAGATTCAATAAGTAAACAAAAAAGAAAAAAATCCTATTCCCATCGCCAACCGAAAATGGCTTGTTCTCTGACAGTTTCCATTTATTTAAAGTATCATAGAGTGCTTTATACAAGTCATTAGAACCGAATGTCATCGCATCGCGTGAGTTTGCAAATATCCATTTGTATGCAGTTGAGCGCAGTCCTAATTTGAAGAGGAAGGAGGGCTTTGTGGAGTGAGCACAAGCACGAAGCAGAACACCGCATACACACTCAGTGCTCCTCCGTTGAGCCAGCGTGCATTCGAGTAGATTTCAATCTTTTCAAAATCGTTTAAGTGGTGTCCCATTTTTTGGCACAGCTAGGTATTTCTACACAATTTGCATTGAAATTGAGTGAATTGAATGGAGGCAGCGGCTGGGTTGAAGGTATTTTCTTCTTTTTCCGCCTTTTTAATCGATTTATTTGGCCTGCGAGGCGGAAAGAGTGTTGGATTGCAAAATGAATTTTGGTTCAAGGTGGGTTTGATGATTGGCTTTTAAAAAAAAAATGCTTTGTGTTTGATTTAAAGTTATTTGTGAATTAAGTTCTGTTTACTTACTTAGGTAGCGCTATAGTTTAGGGTGAATTGGGGTTTTAAGCTGACTAGCTCCAGCTGCGAGTTTCCATTTACTGTGACGCCCCTAAAATTCAACCCACCGACTAACTTGTTCTAATTTAGATATAGGGAGGTTAAGCTTATACCAATCTCCTTATTGTCAATCTCTATTAATTTTCAACAGCTGACTAAAATGTCGAAGGAACGCACGTTAGTGTTCGGAGTGAGTGTTTCAACAAGGTTTCTTAATCTTTTTGTGGAAATCTCTGCTTTTGTTTGGGTGTATAAGGAATGTTAGGGTACTTTCGCTTCACATATCCATCTTCCACAAGACTATTGATGCGCACTGTTCTGACCAAGTCACTCTACGACTGCCGGACTCCCATTTTCTCTAAGACATATCGAATAAGCCCTGTCTAGGCCTTAAATGCTTACTGTTTATTTTTCTCGTCGACCGGGCAAGCAATTCTGAGATTCCGTTTGCAAATCAAACCCTTACCAAATCCCACCAATCTTTTTTTAAAGTTGGCATCACTTAAAAGTATCTTTCCTATAAATTTACTAATTCAAATTTATCTCTCTACTCCTAGGTGCACAATCCAACGGATGTAAATATAACAAAAAACCGCAATATCGTTATTCCGGGTGTCATGCCTACGATACATCAGCTTTCAACATAGTGCTAGGCTTAACCTGGCATCTCGATGAATCAAAATATTCATTACCCGGTGAAGAAAATAACATTTTCTATAAGGAAACACTTGAGCAAGCAACAAAAATCCTTGAAAACAGACGACGTAACAGCAGTGACACTTCAGAGCATCCATTCACGGATGACTGATTAAGGCTCGGCTCGCATAACCACAAAAGGAGAAAAACCAGTACACGCAACAACAGGACACAACACAAACTATTTACACTTAGGTCAAAAGGTTAAGTATTAAATTTAAAACTGAAAATAGAAGTTACAATTTAAATCTAAGTTAAAATTTAAAGAAAACAACTGTTAATTTAGCTTAAGTTTAAAAAGAAAATATCGTTGTTTGCTTAAATATTTTTTCTATATTTATGTATTTTTCTTATTCTTTTATCGTTATTTATTGTATGTATACATTTTTTTGTGGCTGTAATTATTTTCGTTTTATTTTTTTTTTTTTATTTTTATATGTTTTAATAACAAATTTATGAAATAAAAAGTTATTTGAAATTAATAATAATACGAAAACATTTTCTACCATTTAATGCTTCTTATACAAAATATAAAAGTGTTTTAACAAAATATATCAAGTAAAAAAGCTTTGATCAAATTTAGATCGGATAACAAAAAAGAACTAAACAAATGAGTTATTTATATTTAAATATTAGACTTTAAAAAAAAAACCGAAAACAATTAAAGTATTTAAAACGAACGGAACCAATTTAAAAACAAAATGAAATACATAAATATAAATAGGAATGTGGATAAAGAATAGCAATAAGTGAGAAGGAAACAATTTTGATACCAATGTTTGTTATTCCTTTATATTTATTTAGTTCGAGGATATAAGATATTCTCTCATTACAAACAGTCATTTTCGGAAATTAAAAAAAAACTTGAGACTGTTGAGAATGTTAAGGGAGGTTGCTATTACCTATGTATGTATTTGGAATTTAAGTATTTTTTGTTTTAATCTAGTCATTCTTTGAAACGTATATGTTTCGGTTTTCATGGTTAAAATATCAAAAGCTAGCTAGAACTTAAAAATACAGAAAAATGTCATACCATTTCTTTGAATCATTATAATCGAATTAAATAAAAACCTAAAGTCAGTGTACGAATTAAAAACAAAAATGTATTTCAAAAATATCCTTTCACAAAAAAAAAAATTTTTTTTAAAGAAATGCCAATGTTTATATAGGTAAGCATAAATTTTACTAAAACTAATTATTCAAAATAGACAAGCATAAAAATAAACTTAAATATATCAATGAAAAAAAAAACAAAAACAACTTGAATGTTAACTTCTAGGATGAAAAAAGACTTAAGAAATGGATCTAAAAAATATATTAAACCTTTTGTAATGTACGATCGAGTAAGCATTAAACAAAAAAAAAAAAACAATTTTATTTATTTAATAGTACGTTATTTTTTTTTTAACCATGTGATATAAGTGAAAACAAATTCTAATAAAATGCGGTTTAAAAGAAAGAAAACAGTTTTGTGTTAAGGCTTTGTTTAAAAAATTAACTAAAAAGAACATATTTTATTCATATTATAACAATTCATAATCAGACAATTCAAATATTTCCACGTGTTTGTCAATTTTTAGTTTTATTTTTATTTTGTCACAGTAATGCTGTTTTAAGCATAATGGTTAGTGTTGAATTTTCAATTTCTTTTGTTTTAGAATTATAATGTTTTCAAGACAAAAATGGTAATAAATAAAAATTATTTTTAGCAAGAGAAAATTTTATTCTTAGTGAATTCTAAAGTTTATTATTATTATTATTGAAGTCCCTAGATGGTTCGAAACCGAAATTATTTTAAATATATTTTTTTCCATAAATGTAAAATTTTACCTAAGCAGAATATAAATAAAATGAAAACTGGTCGAGTTATTGCAAATGAAAATCAAAAATTTAAAGTGTTTTATTTCAATATTTTACTCTCATTTGCTTGCAGCGATTTCCTGTACCCAATGCAACAAACTGATCAATTCGCTGTGTTAACAAATTTAAAAATAAATTGCACTCTGAAAGTGTTTTGTTAAGCTTCGCATTAAAAAACGCGACAAAGTAATCTGAACAAATACCAATGTGTATATGACACTCAAGAGTTTAAAAATGCCAAAAGTTAAATTTTCTCACTTGTACTTTTCTGATCTAGCAGTTTTCACTTACAACATTTATTTAGTGTAAAAGGTATAACATTTTATAGGTCCGCGTGGTAAGCTTAAGAGGACGGATGAGTTAACAGTCAAACACACTATGCACTGCGATGCCACGAAGTTCAAATCTGAACGGAATTTTTATTGTTTATCGATGAAATGGATCGACTACCTTTTCTAAACATGCACGAGTCTTATCCCACCAGAATAGCGGGGTTTTTCAGACTTAATGCTTAATACCTTTATAGTTCGGGAAAAAAATGTTGGACATGCTTTATGAAAAAATCAGTCTACTAAGGCTTTGTCACTTGCTTCAAGCGTGATTTTTGATATACTCGCAAGAAACCGAGAATTAATAGTTGATGACGCGTATTTTTTTTCTTATTCCTTTCAACACTGGTTTTCTAAATTATCAAAAAATCTTTGGGGTTCTCCGTAAAATTAGTAACGGGGTTTTTATATTGCTTTTGCCTATATAAAAAGTAACGTTACCTTATAACAGACAATAATGTTCCAGCCAATATTATTTTCGACTTTAAGCTCTAAGGTTCTAGTCTACATAATAAAGATCGAACGAAAAGGTGCAAATCAAAAATTTGGAAATCTAAAAGCGCACAATTAAATACCTTATTACATTACCGCTAACTTATCTCCAACGTTGGAGATTAACTTTACAAAATTCATTACTAGGTATCTATTACAAAAGTGACAACAACTTTTTCGAAAGCCGGCAATTTAACTAAAAATTAAGTAATATCGTCTTTTGTTCCTTGAAAATCCATGCTTTTGGAGTAAAGACTATTTTGATTGATGATTTCTTGTTGGACAACTGAAATCTGTTATTTTTTCCAAAGGTTCTTTGATCTCGCATGAAAAGCTTAGAATAACATGAGTGTCATTTGGAGGATTAAAATTAAGATCACTGAATGTACATTTTCAATGGAAAAAATTCAATCCACACAACCGTAATAATCAGAAATTTGTTGATGATTCATTAAATTTTTCTTTATATGACATTAATTACAAAATATAATTAAACAAATAAAGGAATACGATTCGGTAAAATATATACAAACCTAATAACATTGGATACTATTAATTTGCTTCCAAACCCCTTAGATTAAAAATACGAATGTAAACTTCAAACTCAAATAAAATATGTTTGCTGCATCTAATCCAATCGAAAACGACATTAAACGAACCATATATTTCAATGTAGCACTGCCCTTAGAATCGCTCATGTACTTTCTCAGGTTGCTGTCAAAATTAACATAATATTTTTTTGACACATGTCAGCTGGAAAAGAATTTTCTAAAGGGATTCAAATTTTGGTGAAGAGGCATGTATTCCTGCTGTATTCATTCATAAATAGCGAATAAAAACTGCAATCAATATTTTGTCTATCTGTTGGCTTCTAACTAAAATCACATGCAATGTATTTCCGATCATTGAGTCAAATCAAAAACTCTTGGCAGGGGTAAGTGTACTCCATCAAAATCGGACAAATTCTAGGAACTCTAACCTCTACGTCTGACGAAACTTTTTACGTTATTATAAAATTTCCATTTTTTATCGTAGAATCTCAAGAAGTTTCAGCACCAAACCATCAACTTTAGCAGGAGCCTCTCCCACCAAAGATGGTGTCAACATACCATCGAAAAAAGTTGTAACAAATCTACCTCCCCTAACCGACACATTATCAGATTTGCCCGAAGTGGAATATGCGAAACCCAGTGCTGACGATAATCTTACCCAGGTGACAACATTGTCCAATGGTCTTCGAGTGGCGTCAGAGAAGCGATTTGGGCAATTTTGTACAGTGGGATTGGTTATCGATTCCGGGCCACGCTATGAAGTCACCTATCCCAGTGGTGTGTCGCATTTTCTCGAAAAATTGGCTTTTAATGTATGTTTGCCTGATATTTTGAATAGTGATTGTGATTCATATTGGTAATTCCTTTTTCTAGTCAACTTTAAATTTCCCCAACAAAGATGCCATTCTAAAGGAGCTGGAAAAGAATGGCGGAATCTGTGATTGTCAGAGTTCCAGAGATACACTTATTTATGCAGCAAGTATTGACAGTCGTGCTGTTGAATCAGTGACAAAACTCTTGGCTGATGTCACCCTTCGTCCAAAGCTGGAGGAGGAAGATGTGCTGTTGGCGCGTCGGACTATTCAATTTGAATTGGAGACATTAGGAATGCGCCCAGAGCAGGAAACAATCCTAATGGACATGATTCATGCGGCTGCATATCGCGAGAATACTCTAGGCCTGCCCAAATTGTGTCCGTCCAAGAATTTGGAGCTCATAGATCGGAATGTTTTATTAAATTACTTAAAATTCCATCATTCCCCAAAGCGGATGGTAGTCGCTGGTGTCGGAGTGAGTATGGCTATTTGACATGGCTTACTGACAATAATCGAGGGTTATTCTCGAATTCTTTAGGTTGACCACGATGAATTAGTAAAGAACGTGGAAAAGTTCTTTGTTTCCGAACCTGCTATCTGGGATATTGAAAAGATCAGTGGTTATGGCGCGGACTCTATAGACACTTCCATTGCCCAGTACACTGGTGGCCTGAGAAAGGTTTGATAGTCGAATGGCAACATAATTTTTCTCTATTCTAAATATTCTTTTGTCTCATATTTTAGGAAGAATGTGATATTCCAATTTATGCAGCAGCTGGTCTCCCAGAACTCGCTCATGTTGTTATCGGCCTGGAGGGTTGTTCACATCAGGATAAAGACTTTGTGCCATTGTGTGTTCTCAATATAATGATGGGTGGAGGCGGGTCCTTCTCAGCTGGTGGTCCGGGCAAAGGAATGTACTCGCGCCTTTATACAAACGTTCTAAACCGCTACCACTGGATGTACAGTGCAACCGCATACAATCATGCATACGGTGATTCCGGTATCTTTTGCATTCACGCCAGCGCACCGCCAAACAACGTTCGGGAAATGGTAGAAGTTGTTACTCGTGAATTGGTAAACATGCAGTCAGAACCCGGCAAGGAAGAATTGAGTCGAGCAAAAATCCAACTTCAGTCAATGTTACTTATGAATTTGGAATCCCGACCAGTGGTGTTTGAAGATGTTGGCCGACAGGTATTGGCCACTGGACAAAGGAAACGTCCAGAACACTTCATCAACGAAATTGGTACGTTCGAGCCCTTTGAAACTTTGAAACAAAATGATATTTTATTTTGCTTTATTTTTGCAGAGAAAGTGACAGCGAAAGACATACAGCGTGTTGCACAACGGATTTTGGCCACACCACCATCAATGGCAGCACGGGGTGACATTTCCAGCTTGCCAGAATTGAAAGACGTACAAGGGGCGCTAAATAATGGTGGAAGGTTTGCGTCTAATCGGCGACTCTCCCTGTTTAAGTAGATCTATTGTATTAAATGCGAATCCCGTTAAAAAAAAAATAAACGAAATATTATTTAGTTAGTTGAAGGATGCCTTACAGTTGTCAGAAACAATACACCTTCTGACTGTAGTCAAGCCACTGATAAGGTTGGGTCTAATAGATAATAATAAGTAGAGCTGACAGAAAAGTGTTCAGTCCAAGGAACGAGGATAATAATTTTGCACTTCCAAGCCACTGGAACTGATGGCATTTATGATGAATCAGTAGTTAGTTATATCTATGTATGAAGGCTTTTTTGATTACAACTAAATAGTTACGTCTACTTAGTACAAACAGATACTTGGTTCTTAAAATTTTTAGACCTTCAGGTATATGCGTGTGTTTAAACCAGTCATAAAGTAAGATGATACGCTTTGTCTTCGTATACCCGAGAAAAGGGTCAGCGTTTCACATTGAACTCGAGGCGTTTTTTTCTTGATGATATCCGATTATTTATGGAGCAACAAGCAATTCTAGATACAATTAGAAATTGTTGTACTTCGAGCGAATAGTTGTCTGCGTATGGAAGTGCATTTTTGTCTCAATAACCCCTATTCCAGCAATGTCTATTCGGTTTTTCCCCTTCTTCAGTTAAAGCCTATTTGCGAATCTTTCATTAATTAGGTTTACCTGCGACCCTGAGTCAAGAAGAACCCTACCAGTTTGGAAGTTATCTGACGAATCGTGAAGAAGAACAAACGCCGTTGCTAGAATAGGGTTGTTTTGAACCCTTGTATTTTCAACTGTTGCTGATTATCAATGGCCCCTTGCTGCATCACTTAGAAGTTTCTTTGCTGCTTCCAGTTCTCCCAATGGTTTGTGACCGCTGTATGATGTCTGCCATTCTTACACCTATATGATGATGAATTAAAACAAAGCCATAAATTCTAAGCTGGTTTCGACGAACTTTGTTTGCTTTCCTTCGCTTCAAGGTGCTGACATCGTTTGCTGAGTTTGTTGAAGAATTCATTCCACTTAGAGTTGTATAGTCTACTGCCAGTTCATTCTAGACGTATTGCCATCATAGACGGTTGAATGCCATCAACAAGCAGTAAGTAATTATGTATCTCAATCTGAATCTAAATCCTGCGCGTAAATTCCTTCATTTATTCTTCTCCGCAATTTCTTTCGAAGTACTTACTCCCGGTAGATTCCAATTGTTCCAATCAACCAACTTATTCATTTCTTATTCTACTTGGTTAGCCGTTTCTAAGAACAAAATGGCTGTACTAAAAGAAAACCTTAACACAGCTTGATAGTGAGAAATTAACAATTTTTATTTATGTTTTTTTTTTTTTAAACAATTTGCATTTAAGTGTTTGTAATTGAGAGCGACATTAAACTTAAATAGGTATAGCATATTGTGGTTTTACGGTGATTCAGTTGGAACCTTACTTGCTTCTAAGAATCTAAACACGAAAAAAGTCCAAATGAAAATAACATAAATTAAAGATAAAAACTTAAGTGCTAATTTCCCCAGATTCGATTTCCGAGGACGATGAAACGTCCTCCATATCTTCCAAACCCAAAAACTGTTCATTAGTCTTTACTTGGTTGGAATCGTTTACTTTTACAGTGCAGTTTACCGGTTCCACCGGTGTGCGAGGATGTAAGTTTTCATTATCCAGATTCCATTCCTCATCCGACAATGGACTTAATGCATCATCTACCACTCCGTTTGTAGGCACCGGCTGACGCGCTGCTTCTTGTGTATCTTGATTATCTTCAATTTGAGTGTCACTGTCATCGCTACTAGATATATTCTTGACACTGCTACTCCTTCGTCGCTTCCTTTTGAGTTTCTTCTTTGGCGAAGGTGTTAATTTAGTTTTTCTCGCTAACGTGTAGCTATCATCAGAGTCTGTAGTCTCGTCTTCATCATCGTCCTCGGGTAGCTCATCTGATGAAATGTCCTCCCGCACTCGATACTGCTTGGGCAGATGCGATTCGTCCATGTCGTCTAGGAAATATTTTTTCGTCGGTTGCTTAAGGGCGTCTTCAAGGTCGGCATTAGTGTCGCCTGTTTGTTGCTTTATGCTCTTCGCGATTACCCGCTTCTGATGATCGAGCTGTGGAAAGAGTTCTCGAGAGTTCTCCAATGCCTGCTTTGCAGCATTCATTTCTGCTTGTTGGATACTATGTCCGGTGGCTGTCGCTAGGCGTTTCGAACGAAAATAAACAGCCACAGTGTAAACACGGGTATTAGTCGGACCAATCGATTCAATGACCTTGTATATGGGAATGTCCGGCTCGCCGCCATCCATTGTGCGCAGTGTAAGACAACATTGCTGTAGTTTGGACTTCGGATCGTTCCAGTCTTGATTCATGATGAACATTTGTAGGCGCGGAAATAAACAAACATGGCAGAACTGCTCGCAATACATTAGACCTTTATCCACGTAGAGCGCTCCGAGGAACGCTTCGAGCAGATCAGCGCGATCTTTGGTCTTTAGGTCGGCCTTTGGATTGGAGTAAACTGCGAACTTGGTCATGCCAAGATCGTCACATACTACAGCCTGAGTACGGTTATTGACCAGAGACGAACGGAGTAGTGACAAATGTCCCTCATGATGCTCGGGGAAATGTCGATACAGATATTCGGAGCAAATTAACTGAAGAACCGTATCGCCCAGAAACTCCAGACGCTGATTCGAACCAAGGGTAAGATGGGTGAAGCCAATACTACGGTCAGTGAAAGCTCTAGCTAGCAGACGAATGTGTTTGAATTTAATGCCTATTGAATCCTCAAACTTTGTTAGTTCCTGAAGAACTGGATATGACGGTATGCAGTCACGGTCTCCAAGAGGTTCCTGCTCTTGCAACGGATGCTCGGGATAGTTCTTCCAGATCTCCTTCAGAGTCTCGTCCTCCATGAAAAGTGCGTTCACAAATACACCATCGGCCACGGATATTCCACCGTCCAAGAGCAGAGCGCCCATCAGAGCTTCAAAGCAATTTGCCATCGCATGACGCAGTTCCAGCTCATGACACAAATCTGAGCCATGGGCGTACAGCATGTACTCTTCCAGTTGGAGTTTCTTAGACAACACAGCTAAATGCTGATTCTGAACTATAGCCGCCCGATAGGTGGCCAGGCCACCTTCTTCAAGGTCTGGAAACATAAAGAACAGGTGGATCGAGCTGAGAAATTCGACAACGGCATCGCCAAGAAACTCCAACCTCTCGTTGTGCGTAATGTTTGACAGTGTTTCGTATTCTTTGCCGAATCGAGACATAATGTTGATCAGAGTGTTAATGCCCCGTTTCCTGGTGTTCATATAGTGGATCTTGCGATCGCCATACTCTGGCTGGCGAATGCCGCAGTTGGTCAAGCTGTTCCGGGCATGGTCAGGGTTTGTGCCGAAGTTTTCCTTGTAAGAGGGATGTGTCAATGCCAATTGCAGAAGGTATCTGTAACAAGAAAACGTAATGGAAATGCTACCTCAAATAATCCTGACAAACTTACCTATTCTTGAACTTGTATCCAATGTTGTGCTCCAAAAGATTGAGCGCCTGGTGAAACCTCAGATGACCAGTGAGCACTGGAATCAACATCGCGTGCTGAATCACATCGCACATAATTCCGGTTCGGTAAAATCCTTTAGAGTTAATAGCAACAGTTATGTTTCTCTTCATTCGACCAAGGGTACGCATCTCCTGCAGGCGAATTTCCTTATCCTCCAGTTTTCGCTTATCTTTGTACGATGGTTTGGACATGTTTGCCATCAAATGGCGGAACTTAACGTACTCCCTCCACGCTTTTTGATACTCAGGGTTGCCTGCATAGCTGAGCTGTGGTGGACGAATGCCAAAGTGGACAATAGCTGGATGGATGATCTTTGGGTTCTCCTTGTCGATACAGTCGGGTAGGTCGGACACATTTCTATCCAGCTGGTCAATACGAACAGAACAAGGCTTCTGGCCTGGCTTAGTAACGACCATACCCTTAATGTAATCCACGTAGTCCTGCCAATCGTGTTGGCTTATATCGTTCATAGTAGAAAGACGTTCAGGGTCCACCAAGGGGCCGGAGTTGTCAAGCAAAAACTTCAACACCTCACTCATGGCGAGTACTTCCTTACCATTGTCTGCCAGATCACGCACGAAACGGGGTAGAAAATGAAAGGCAGGACAGGAAAAGTCTGCATTTATGTTCGGGAACAAACTAAAGTCAACCAGTTCCAAAAGTTCATGAAACAGGTACTTGGCTGCAAAAGAATAAATTATACATGAGTTCCATTTATCTTAAAGAAATCCTTACAAAACAAGTCCAGCTCGTTGATGGTGAAGTTCTCGGGCATCTTCTCTGAAATGTAAAGAATCGTGTACTCGATGTTGAAGCGAATAACCTTGCACGTAGGTAACTCATCAATTGGAACGTGCGACAGCAAGGAGAAACCTTCAAAGAGGAACTCATGCTCGTCGTACTTGATGATTGTGGGCGTTTTGGTGAGAAAATTCGTAGGCGGAGAAATAGTTATCCGGTAGTGATGCAGCCTATTGGCGTTGTTCGAATTCGGAACGCATTTTGGAATACCCAATTCCCCAGGATAGATACCATGACGGATACCGATTCTCCTTGATTTGGCCGAACATCGACACAACGGACCATCGTTCATCTCGCCTGGATCGTTGTGCCACAAATCGGGATGCAACCGATAGGGATGCTGAACTTTCCGCGACAACTCTTCCATGCAGCAATCCTGTTCGATTTGGAACTCGTCATCAGACGAATCAGAAGACGATGAGCAAATTTCAGATTTGTGCTTGCACAGTCTGCGACGATGCTTTCGTGGCGGCGGAATGTACGGATCCATTTTTAATTTGGCTTTCTCGGCTCTCTTGACCAATTCTTCTTCAAAGAGCTTGCAAAGAGCTTCTAGGCGCGAAGTGCCTTCAACTTCGTTTCCATTGTTAGTGCGTCTGTAGTAAACATCTGCTGGCGATGAACGAATCCACACATCCTTCTCTTCGTTATCCTCTAACTCGGCGAGCTTCTTTGCAATATCCTCCGATGTCTCGCAGAAGTAGCTTCTCCAATTTTTCAACAGGCGATCTCGTTCGGTTTCAGTCTTATTATGGGACTTCTTCTCATCGTGATGATGACTTGAGTAGGATGGACGTCCCTCAGAGCCTGTCCATGACGAGGGCCGAGCAGAAGGTGCTCTATATCCGCTTGACGAGGGATACGGTTTTCGGGCTCGATAAGGTTTGTAGTCATGCGACTGCGGTGGCGGCTGAGATGACGAACGCGAACTTGGTGCTCTGTATGGCAAAGCATGTCGTTGTGGATACCAAACGCTCTGCGGCGGGGGTGGAGGAGGTGTTATCGAATAATCCCCAGCGCCCATTCCTGGCGGTGGTGGCTGTGGAGCATAGTTGTACGGTGTTGACGGGGGTGGTGGGGGTGGATAATACCTGTACGGTAATGGTGATGCTGTCTGTGGTAAAGGTGGTACAGTGTAACCTGACGTTGGAGGGTAATGAGCGTGATGTGCACCCGGTAAAGGAGGTGGAGGGATTGATGGATCGAACGGTAGTGATCCAGCAACATACATATTAGGTGTAGAAGGGTATGTTGTCGGCAGAGGGGCTGATGAATATGTTGCTGGTACTGGTGCAGGGGGATAATTAGGCAGGGGAGGTGGTGTTTGTTTAGGATTGGGTGTTGCGTAGCTCATTTTCACACACTATTTCAAAACTGAAAGAAATCACTATTCCACAAGTCTGCGAAACTATCCTTGCCCCTGTAAAGAAATTATATGTCACTGTCACATCAAGATCTTCCCTTAATACCGGTGAAATGTCATTTTCAGATGCCATAAATGCCAGAGGCAAAATGATGTTTGACTAGAATTGGGTAAGTTTGCTTAGATTTTATTTTAAACATTTGGAACTTTGTTGGAATTTACGCGACAGCAGAGGATGATATTATGTGTATGAGCTTTAGTACTTTTGTTTACGTTTCTTAATACCTTGCGAAGCGGGACAAGCAAGTCATATTTAAAAAAAAAAAACCCCATTCATTTTGACATCTCCAACCCATTAAAGGATACTTCATTTCAGAGTTATTGAGTTAAGGGGCTTCTTTCACGGCGCCTCAATAAATGTCTTACTAAGCTACCTGGCTTTTTGGTTTAAGGCTTAAGAAGAACCTTGCGTATGTTGCAAATTAATTTAAATTCCAAGTAATTTACTAGTTGTAGTTTTTGATATCTTTTATGCTGAATTAAAATGTGAATTATTGGAAGAAACAAGGAGTACATCATAAAGTCTGTTATTATAATCACTGTCATATAATTTATTTTAAAAAAAAAGCCATCTTTAAAATTAGATAGAAATATTATTGATTAATATTTTGATATAACAATTTTTAAGTTCCAAGTTCCCGAAACTCTAGACTCATCTAAGTGGTACTAAAACAGATATTGGTTGCAGATAAACAAAACAGATCCCGCAACTGTCACCACGTTTGTTTTTATTTTTTTATCAATGCAGTTTATAGCTAACGTCAGCGTTATGCTGCGTAAGAGTAAAATACAAAAATTAGCAAGAGAAGCCAACAGCCTTGCAGAATTTTGTAGAAAGTTTGCTTTGTTACAGGGAAACAATAATTTTGAAACATTTGGCCAAAGATCAATGTCTTACTATGCTGTTGCGGCCGGCTGGGAAGTTGGAATCTTTGATAGTTGGTAAGAAGAACCTCAACTTATTTGTGCAACTCCATTAACATTTTGTTAGGGCGATATGTGAGTCGAATGTAAAAGGATTCTCTAAACCAAAGTACAAAAAGTTTAAAACCCGGCAAGAAGCAGAAGCATTTCTGAAAGCAAACGCAGCTAAGACAAAAGAAATTGCTCATGAGCATGATCCCAGAAACCAAGCAGTTCCATTAAGTTCTGCGGCAGCGCATTCAACATCATTTAGAGACGCAATGAAAGCAGCCAGCGCAATTTCAATAATAGAAACATGTAATAAAAATAAAGAAGAGCCTCGCATTGCAGATATTGTGGACAACTGGCCGGATGATGTAGAATGCCATGAAAATGACGATGATCTGCTGGTTTGTAAATATATAACTAAAATGATTTAGTCATGGACATAATTTTTTTTAGTTGGCAGCCGCCGCAGAGATAGAGGGAATACCCGAAAGTTCACTAAAAAGAAAAATTGTCTCTGTAGACGATAGTCATTCGGGGAGCTCCAATATACTAAAAAAATTCCATCATGACTCAAAAATCTGGGAACCTATTGGCTTGAAAAGAATCGGTAATTTTGAGTTTCCCATTGACTCGGAAGGATATGTCATTGTCTACACAGATGGATCGTGTATAAACAATGGTCAAGTGGGTGCTGTTGCCGGGTTTGGTGTTTACTTTTCAGAAGGACATCCACTGTAAGTTGACATAGGCATTGCAATTTCATTTTTAATTTTTAATTTTAGAAATGCGGCAAAACCTGTTAATGGAAGAGTAACAAATAACGCTGGCGAAATTCAAGCGGCGATATATGCTATCGAAATTGCGAAAGACTTTGATATTAGAAAGCTGTGCTTGAGCACGGACTCACAGTTTGTAATTAATGCTGCAACAGCTTGGATAAAAGGATGGAAGAGAAGAGGATGGATGCTTGCGACAGGCAAACCGGTTAAGAATGCAGATGATTTCAAGCTTTTAGACAAATTATTGGATGGAAGTGTTGATATTAAATGGGTAAAGATTTGTTTGTTTCATTTTACTTTTGATTTTAACACAAACTTATTTTAGAACTACGTGAAAGGACACAAAGGAATTGTTGGGAATGAGAGAGCTGATAAGTTGGCACGTCAAGGCGCCGATTTGTATAGAAAAAACAATAGAAAATGATGTGAAGTGATTTAATAATTATTAAAAGAAAAATTGCGCTAAATTTATTTTGAGAATACATTGAACCATCTGTTAACTGTGGAGAACGATTATTGCATTCCCCCTAGTATACATTTTCGTAGCTACTATGCATCTTTTTGTAAATGAGTACATACATACATACCTTAGAGTGGGCTACATGAATGCATTCGTAAGAAGGATATATTTTGGCTTACGCGGGCTGAGAGCTTCATCGCATTCACTGCCTATATCAATCAAACGCTGTTTAGTTAAAAGCTTGTTACTCCCCTTTTTTATGTATAACTGTTCTCTTTACCCATGTCTCGATAATGTTTGTAAGCGTAAAATGAATGTTGCTTTTAATGACTATGTTCGATTAATTAAATTTGTGTGATTAACATTTTAGATACTTAATCAAAAGATAAGATATCTTATAGTATCTTGTAACAAAAACCATTATAATAATAAAAAAAGTAAAATAATTTGCTCTCTTCAAACCAGTGCAGTATTTCATTCCAGTCATAAAAGTAAACAAACAAAAACTGCACATCGATCAACTTATAAAGGAAAAAATATTATGCTGTTTGCTTTTTGCCTTCATGTGGGTATTCCTTTTGAACTAAAGATGTACCAATTCCAACTGAATACGGCAATTCTCTACGGAGTACTGCCTGAGTGTAATGTTTCAAAGCTTATTCATATTCTCACTTTCTCTACCCGGTTTGTGGACTTTCATGAGAATTTGAATAAAGAAAAATTTGACAGTTAAGTTAAGAAAAATGTAGTAAAAAATCTCTCTTTTTATCTGTTCACTTAATTGTTATTGCTTTTTTATTTGGTAATTTCAGATTAAGATCATAAATTTAATTTTTTTCGAAACCAAAAAAACTGTATTTCCTATTCGATTTGTTTTCCTTGTAGTACTAAAGTTTCTTGTCACAATCGGTGTAGGTAAGTTGAATTGATGTTCAAAACGCAGTTTTTAAAAAACTTGAAATGGTCCATGGTCCATTAATCAATTAAGCACTAACTTGTATACCGGAGAAGTTATTTATTGCGTCCTTTTGAAACTCATAAGAGTTTATGTTGGTTCTTTTGAAAAAAAAAACAAATTATTTTAAAATGTTCCTCATCGAATTAGTCACTTTCACTTGGGTGACAAAAGGGAGTTAATAAGAGAGAATTATAAATTCTGACCAGATATATTGCTTCGTGTACGAATTTTGTATGCGGTAAATATCGTAATTCTATACCTTGAAGTTGATCAACTTCGCGATACAGATTCATGCATCAGATACACATGGTGTTCACTTTTTGACAGCTATGAAATAAGCTTAAGATTCTGATAAGCAGTTGAAGGGAAATTTTTTTAGAATCACTTAATTTCTCATACTTTTATATCTAATTTCGATTGTTTTTGTCAATCTCAAAAGTTTGCAGCCAATGTAAGAAACAATCAGAGGTTTGTATGTGACTGTTAGCTTTGTGTCTTGCCTTTAGTAGAATCGGGATATAATATCACTTTCACTTGTCAGGTACTCTTATAAAATGGAAATCTTAGGTCTGGATGAATAAATATTTCTTCACTAAAAGAATTATTAAAACGCAAATTCGCAATTTAAAAATCTTAATTTCTGTCCCCTTGTTTGTTGCTTTTATCCCACTGTAATTTATTTTATTCACCCACTGAACTCAACAAACTGGCATCCAAGTTTTACGTCTTACCAACTAACTAGTCGGCTTTTTCTTTCGTTCACAATTTACCTTCAAATAGAAAAGTCAAAACATACTTACCCAACTGACATTTCGTTCTCTCTCTTTTACAGCAGAAAGAAAACACACATTCAAAGGGTACAAATGCAATGTGAAACAAAATACGTATAAATTGGGATAGAAAAACTAAAGGCGTTTTTGCCACCACCACACGATTACAGCTTTTCGTCTCGTGTGTACTGTCAGAAAGTGAACGCGGAGGAATTCAAGTTTTACTCACAAAAAAAAAAAAAAAGAGAAAAAGAATAATATCGTTAAGGCGAAAATATTTATATTTTTTCCCAATTCCTATGCGATTGTGGTAATGTTTTCTTTCGCTAAAAAGTGTTAATGCGTAATTTGATCTGTGTCACCGAATACACAAATCAAAGCAACAGAATTTTATGTGCTAATGAAGAAGTAAAAAAAAAAAGATAGAAGATCGTTGGCGTTGTGTGAATATTAAGTGTGGAACGACGAAGAAAAGGAAATTCTTTAAGTTTTTTTTTTTTTTTGTGTTTATTATAATTACATATTTTTGTTTATAACCAAAACTACACATTTTTGCTACGAGGAATAAAATAAATGTCGCATCGTAAAAATGTGCAGCATCGAAATAACACAGAAAGACTTGCACGATTTATTAGATGTTTTCGAAAAAAAAGCATTCGAGGCGGGATTATGTGAGGAAAGTTCAACGGTAAGTTTTGCAGTTACGAAACCGCATTTGTACATTATGTATAACATTTTAATAATTCTCTACGGTTTATTAATGTTAATTTGTAACGGAAGTGCATTCAGGTTTAAGTGGCTTAGTTGGAAATTGTACCAAGTTGGATAAGGACAATAGTCTTCTTCTTCCCTTCCAATTCGAATGTGGCATTGTCTCTGTTAAGATGTAAAAATTTATTAGAAAAATAGCTGTCGCAGGCTTTTATTCGCACGTGTGAAAAATTATTTCATTAAAGTGTAATAGTTAAGAACTCTCATGCTTTAGTCGTAAATTTAAAATGCCCTATCCTACACGTGCTACCCGCCCGGTGTAGTTCCGCAATTTCTTAGAAGTGGCATGCCCGCGAATCAGACATTCAAAATGTGGTTGGACTGAAGTGAATGAACCCCTTATGGCTTATTGGCAAGTTAAACAGATGTTATGCAAGCATGCTGCGGCAAATTGGACATATTCTTATTTGAGAATTATGTCCTTTTTTGGCTGCAGCATTAATGTTTTTTTTATTTATTACTTGACCATGGTATGGGTGTTCGTTAAGTGCTTTTTGAGAGCAACTTTGTAAGAATTGGTATGTTGATGGAGACTTTTTAGATTTGGTATCGTTTTATGGCGCCATAATGGTGCTTTAGTTTGACAATGCTATCACGCACTTAATCATTTGATAAGTTGAATATAGTTTACCTATGACTTTTTTTGTATTTATATGCGTTCTTATAAGGAAATCGTTTAACTTCATAGATGACAATGATAATACGCAGCAACCGACCTCCGGTTCTTAAAAAACGATTTTAGATAATGAAACTTTTTTTTATAAGAAACTTAACTTTCTATAGTAAAACAAAATGAAATGAATTTGGACATTATACATCAGAAGGACATTTAAAAGGTTTACCAAAAATTATTGATTATGGATAACATGCCGGTAAAGTAAAATATAACATATATATAAGTTTTTATACTTTTACTATACTATAACAACTTAAATTCCGATCTTGGCATCTGGTATTTAATGCTTCTAAAACACAATGCTATCTTCTATCGTTGAAGTGAAACCACAATACTCTGGCATTATCTATGAATGCCACTTGTATCGCTGAATCCGAAAGGATTTCCATTCTTGGTTTAAGACAACCTCCGTTGGTATGACCACACATTCGATATAGTCGAGAACGCTGCGAAATGTCTAGGCTTCCTAGGCACCTCTTCTGATGTGGCAACAATCTATAAGGGGTTTATTTGACCCAAAATTGAGTACAGCGCTCATATCTGGTGCGGTGCTCAAAAACATGCGAAAGACCAGAAGTGCTCGAACAGAATATCAAGCAGCTGCATTGCACCCCAACAAAATTCAACCGCAATACCCGTCTTGCTAGGAATGCTCTCAGTTCATCCTAAAACCTCTTTTTGGACGTACTATGAAATATAAAGATTTTTTCAATTTGTCGAATGTGGAATGCTGTTCCTACATTGGTTTCTCATCCTTCCATCTAATTACCCTCCTGTGTTACTTATATTAAGCGTAAACGGCCCATACTGGACCTAAAGCCTAGCTTCTCCAACTATTGTGTGTGCGAAGATATATTTATTGATACATTAGAAGGGTGCTGCACCCTGAATGTCGATTCCGAACGGCAACTTTATTTTTAGAAAGCTTCTCATGAAAGTTTATACTCTTGGATATCTATTAAAATTTTACATTATTGTGTAAAGTTGATTGGAAGGTAAAATCTTCAAAAGACTAAGGGTACCACTGAAACAAATTTACTCAAAAACCCGTAAACAAAAATATGTGCTTGTGTTTATTAAGTGTGCTAGTTTGTGACCCGGGAGGTACAGGTTCAATCCCTAATGTTGAAAAACAATGCGCATCACATATTAAATAATGGTTTCTGCAATCACTACACCAAATAGGTATAAGTTTTCTACCTGTAAGTACAATGGACTATTACTGTGTCTGAGTGGGTATTTGGATTTTCAAAAGACAACAATTTTCTTTTCTACAATGAATGAGCTATCGTGTTTCCAAACATTAACTGGAGAGGTCCTTAACATTTCTGATCGTTTCTGTGCGGTTTATCGAACATACCTAATGATTCTCTATGCGCCTATAAATGTTTACACTGTAGTCATGAAATTTCATCATAATATTTCAAACAATGTTGGTTACAGTTTAAATGCCTTCAATGCGATCAATTATTTTCCATATCAATGTCATTTAATCTTTACAATACGTTGACTGCTCAAAATGCATTTAAAAACGATCGCTTTACCCGATATTGGTCACGAGCATACACGTTTTGAATTGGGGCAATAACCCTAACCCCATTTAAATCGATGAAGCGCGTCCTTGTTATAATTACACAGTTTTTCATGTTTGCAACCATGAAAACAAAAATTGCAAATTGATCTTCCTTTACAAAAAAAAACGATTTTAGGTACAACTTCCACTCCTACTACCTCTGCATTACGGAATGAAAACAGAAAGCAGACCCAACCACCTACCTTAATCGATTACTTTGCCGGGTGCTGGTGGTTACGCGCAGATTATTCGTCTTGCGTGTTTTTTTTTTTTATTGAATTCCATTAAAACGATCTTGCTCCTACGTCCCACCGCGAACAGTCAACGTCAAGTTAAACTTTTAGGTTAGTGGAAAGAGCGAGAGAGAAAGAGAGAAAAATGCCCGCTAAAGACGTGACAATAAGGTAAAGCATGTGTTTACTATTTTATTCATATGTAAACAAAAACAAAACAATAAAGCCAACACGAAGGTTTTTTTCTTTTTATTTTTCCCTGTTGTTTTGCTAAGTTTATTTTTAACATACCTACCTACATACTACTTGACTAAATCTTCTCTATCAACGTCATCGATGGATTTTGGACACCAGCACCACCTGTGTATACGCGAATTATTAACTGCAAAAATGTTTATCAATTTTTTTTTGCCGACATACGAACTTATTATGTGACGTCTATCAAAAAAAAAAAAAAGAATATTGTTACGATCTTGACCTGAATAATTTAATGTTTTTGGGTTTTTTGTATTTTTTATAAGTTAAATTGATTGGTGCACGATCGTCGCATATTATGAGACAGTGTAATCTACCATTTTATAATTTGCAAAATTTTAACTATATTTTTTTACATTTTGTGAATTCTATAAATTATTTTAATCAGTAGACTTGACTTAAAATAATGTTTTAAACCAACACTCAACGTTTATTCACTGTAGTCAATGGGTTCATTTACCTTGATCTAAAATTATTCGCCATTTAAACAATAATAAAAACAAAAACAAAAACATAAACTTAATTCAAAGTGGTGGTCCTAAAATAGAAATGGAATAGACTCTACACAGAAGTAGCTATCCACTTGATATTATTTAATAATTTCCATTTGGTTTTTTAAGTAGGCAGACGGAGTATTTTTATTTGTTGCTTATAGTTGATGATTTGAGCTCGTATTGATTGGTCTGGAAAACTTACTTATGTCATGTTTCCTATGACATACCATTAGTTTCTTATTGAACAGTTGGACCCTATTAAACAAAGCAATCATACAATTTTATTCTAATGAACAGTTTTTATTAAAAGCTTATTAAATATTAAAGAAATTAAAATTATTGCAAAACGAATGGGCATGCGACAAAATAGACGCACCAGGTAAGGACTTCGTATGGAGGCTATTGACTATTTCAAAGTCCTGTCACCGTTTGATGGTGATACAAAGCGAGGTGTGGACTATTTTGCTGTGAATATGTTCCTCTGATTGGGTGTTATATTTCTCAAGAATGTCAACAATATCCCAAAAAGGACGAGCCATATTCGTTAAATGAAGCCAGCACCTGGTCGCTGATGTTACCCAGATTGATTACCCTTAGGGTAAATTACTGCAAAATAAGATAAGCTTAGAGGAAAGCAATGCTCCATTGGACTCTACGTGTTGGATAATGTAAAAAAAGGTGTGAAGACAATTAAACAGCAGCTGAGATAGATCGATATGTTTCACACGACAGTAGGAGTCTTCGTTACTCCTTGATCACATATGTACTAAATTTATTTAAATCGCTTTGATTTTTAAGAAACTAGATTTTCTCAAAAAGGGCTCTTACCATTTTGAAAAGAGATCAAAATCTTTAGAGCCCTTTTTAAAAAAAACGAATTTAATTTAAATTTAAAAAATAAATACATACGTATATGAAAATAAAATTAAAAAAAAACATAAGGAAAGGCTACAGTCCGAGTGGGGTGATCAGTATGATACCCTATCAATATCCCTATATTCCGCAAAGAAAAAAGGGTTAAGGAGATGATGGATAGCATTTTATTTCATTCTATAAAATTTAAAAAAAAAATATTTTTTGAAAAAAAACACCCCAAAAAGTACGCGTGACCAAAAACTTGGTATGGGCGATATATTGAAAAAAATATTGGCTAAAAATCTTGTTAAACATTTTTTTTCGTTTTTCTATGAAAATTTTCGAATAAAACAGCATTTTAGTGAAAAACGCCCACAAAATGTAGGCGTGTTAAAAAACTTTATATAACAAACTTGTAAAGGTGGGCGGTAGCCCATGTTAAGATTACAAAACTGTATTTCTCTAACTTTAGCTTTAGAACAGTTTTTTTCTAAATTATGGGCGTGGCAGTGGGCGTATCAAAAATAATTTTACACTCTACCATTTCGGGACCCTAGGGAGTATATGCCTAGGCCTACCTTTGATTTAAAGGCCTATGAATTGTTGACGGACGGACGGACGGACGGACATTGCTAAATAGTCTTAGGTTTTAGTCCTGATCATAAATATATATACTTATGAGGGTCTACGACAAATATTAAGGGGTGTTACAAACTATGAGTCAAAATTAATATACCCTTAGGATAGGGGTATATTTAAAAAATCTAATTTTAACAGTATAAAAAATTATTTTTTTTTGGAATTCGCTTTGTTACCGTTATTTGAATTTTTTTCATTAAAATAAATATGCAGTATTCTTGCTAATCTTTGGAAGCATTTTTGAGAAAATTAGTGATAAGTGATTTTTGGAAACAAAATTGTATTATAAAGCAAATAAAAAAAAGCCCCGACTTTATATAGGCGCTTCTCGTTAATTCTAACCTGTTCGAAGTTATCTATACATTTTTAAGAACTTGGTAATTCGAACAAAAAAAATCACCGCTACGTAACAAAATGACGCGTTAATTCGAAGGCATTGGCGTCAAACACTCGACAATTCAAAATTATCAGATTTCAGAGAGGTACATTTTGAGACGAGTTTAAACTTTTAACTTGTATATAGTTTGACACTCACTTCTGTTTGGTTAGTTTAGTTTCAGTTTTCGTTGGTTACAGATTATAAGTTTGTGTCTAAGAAGATTAGAAAATTAGAATTACTCAATAATTCGAACTTTCATATTTTTTCGAGTTTCGAATTAACGAGAGCCGACTGTATACGAGCTTTAAAGCAAATCCGTAGAACGCTTCCCCCTCCCGGATAGACTTTTTTGGACTTCTCTATAGTCGTAATATCATCCCTCATACTTAGTTTGAGTTTGAAAAACTCCGCACGATTGCAATAACTTTCTCTTTACTACACGAATGTATACGTGAAACACTTGTGTGTGAAAACCAATATCTCGCAAATGAAAGCACATTTTCTAGATCTCAAAATATCTGTTGCATCTCAAATTCGACATGAAATTATGTAAAGCCATTGACAAGTATCTCCAGCTTCATTTGCACCTAGCTCAAAAGTCAATTCGTGATGCGACTTTAGTATCTTACAATGCCTCTTAATAAAATACGAGCATCTTCGCTTTAATTTAAATTATGTAAGGTCAGTAGAGATTTTTGTCAAGTCTAGTCATTAAATAAATCGTGTTCCCCTTCACCCATATTGACATTTGTTGTAATTTGTGGTATGTATCTTTTTGCATTCTCTGAGATACCTAACTTCCGTATTAAAAAATAAATGCTCAGCGTGTTCAACTATAAATAATTAGAATGTTTCACACGTGGGTACTTCATATCTGTATACTTACCTCGTTAGATAAGTCGATAAGTGACTAATTGTATAAACACCCACATCGTTTGCCTTGACTTTAGAATATGATCAAACAAAATGCTTATAAAAAGTATCTATGTACGTATTTTATTGGATTATACCTACATATGCAAATCGATTGGAAAACACATTCCGTTGACGGCGGATATAAATGCAAATAAAATACATACCTAAACTTCTCCGTTGTTTTGTTGGAGAGACAAAATATCAGGTGAACTGACACTGTTCAAGGTAAAACTATTTTACTTTGCCTTCAAGTCGCGAAAGCATTCCCGGCGCGCATAGTGTTATGTTAGAACTATGAAATTCGTCAATTGAAAGTTATTAATCATAGTTAGTTACAAAGGTGAACAAAACCAATTATCCTCCTTGCGATAACAAAAGCAATTAAAGTATACGTAACAACAAATCACGGTGCATGATGCCAAAAAGCTATTTTCGATTACAGGCACCGTCTCCGCGTAAACACTTTGGAAAGCACGTGAATACATATTTTTAGGTCAACAATGATTTTCTGCGAGTAGCTAGCTACATGTGTCAAAAAGGAACAAGAAGGACTTAAATTAAAACAGACAGATTGCGCTCTCAAGAAAGACGACGACGACGACATGAGGAGTGACCTTGTTACGCCATCAAAATGCGATGCAATCATCGTAACATCATTGGCGACATCATCAACTATTTGCGTGCAGTTGTCGTGCATTATCAGTCGTTGATGATTTTCCATTCAGTGAGATGGTTCGACAAAAAAAAAAAAAAACACATAGACGCCACTTGCTGCTGGTCTCCCAGCAGCCGGATGTCAACTCAAGTGCGCGATTGAATTGGAATTCCTTTTCATTCTTAAGTAGCACCACCAAACAGCCACAAAAAAAAAAGATAAAACAGAAATGTGAATGCACCACCAATGAGTTCAATGAAACAGTGTTGACTTTGAACCTTGCGGCAGAAAGCAATTGCATCAGAAATTCAAGGAGGGATCAGCATAAGTTTTATTTTTAGGGCGATTACAAGCAGCGTGTGCCGTGCCGTAGTCAGAGCCGGCGGCTGGCCCTATCGCGTCGCACGGTGAACAACGACGTCAGCCAGAGATAGCTTATGGTGGCTAAAAATAAACTTGCAATTGGTTGTCTGGTGGCATCGGATTCGTCAATAGATGGCAACACAGTCTACTCAAAGTTACTGAGCGCCTAGTAGCTTTGCACTGAGGTAGTAAGCGAAAAACGCAAGTGCATTGGGTCACTCGCAACAAACCTCGTAAGCCGCACACAAACAACAATAAAAATGAACTGAATTGACGTCGTGCTGCACTTAAACTGCAAGCCGATGGCGAGAAGAATGGGCGTCACTGCATACTGCAACCGACGCTGCTCTGCTGTTCAATATGTAAAAAATTGTAAAATCGCATTTTCAGTTCTCAAGTTGGTTTGGTGTAGTAGGTCTACTCGTATTTGTATTATTTGTTTGGAGGAAACTTGTTTTGTATGAGCGCCCGGTTTAACCGGAAGACACACACACACACACAAATACACTCACCCAACATGGGTGAACATGAATGTTTATGACTGACGGTGGCATAGGTAAGGTATGCAAAAAGACGCGACCGCATTGCCATGGGCAAATCCACGATTAATAGGAGAAACTTGTGATTGTTTACTCCGATCATAGAAACTGTTACAGTAGACATCAATTCTATGTTTATATTTATCACAAAACTATGGACAAAGAGTAATTTTTTGAGGTTTCACGTAGTAGGGAACTACCCGGCGTTTTGTATCTTATCACACTTGTCCTTTTAATTGCATTACAAACAAAACAAAGTCGTTTCTTCGTAGTAAAGTTTTCGTAAAATGTATTTATAGATTCTGGGTTGGTAGTGCTGGGTTTTTATCTTTTAAATAAAAAAAAATTGGGTGTTGACAAGTTCGACTGAAATTGAAGTCTGATAACAAAGTCATAAATCCGAAGGCATAGAGACTGATATTAAATTAAAACGATGCGTAGTTTAACCGCAAAGAATCTTAAAACAATAATTTGAAATAATTTTTCTCTCAATGTTATACCACGGAACTCGAACAAAAAATAAATAATTTAACATCCTTGGATTTCTACCGCTTAAAAGGAACGGTCCGATGCACACAACCATTTAAATGAGATAAAAATCGTTCACTATGGAGTTGTTGTTTTTTAAATCAGTAATTACTAATTATCCAAATGGAGGTTTTTCGACCGTGCCGAATTGGAATTAGTCTTTATGATGATTACTGATCCCAAAAATTGTATAATATTGTTGCTACCTCTACACCGTTACAACCCACTTATAGTAGTAACATGACGGTAGGTATGAAGTGGAGGAGGCTTGCGAGGATGAACTTAGAAACCTCCCGTCTCAGCCCCCAAGTGTAGGACGATACTAAAGACCGAATTCATTTTAAGTCAACTCCAACAGGTTTTGTCTAAACGAGCACGATATCGCAGAGCAGATTGCAGTGACCCTTCATGAGCCCGATTTATTTACTAGCTACTGCTACTTAACAACCACTTTTTGAATAAGATAACCTCTCTTTTTATGATTGTATGCTAAGAGAAAGTTACAACACCTAGGTATTTTCCAAATTCCTGAAAGTATGACTAAAATGTGTTTTGCGGTTACTGTTTTTGCAACAAAAATCAATTACATTTTCTATTCATCGCAAAACCAAAAAAAAAAAAAATAAAAAATAAATAACTCTTGTTGATCTTAGTCAGCTGATAAGTATTAAATTGCGTTGCGTACACCACTTAGTTGAGGCGATTACAAAAAAAAAAAAAACACACAACCCTTCTCCTTCCAGATAAGATGACAAGTGGTCTACTGTGGACGACAGACTATCAATGTACTTAAGACTTGTCTGTGGTATGCAAATTGGACTATGGACAACAAGCATTCCATTCATATAAGTATCTGTGGAATTATTGACTGCGTTGCCTGGTCTAAAAGTCAATTAGATGTTTGTTAATCTTCTTCTTACACTAACCTCTATTGACGTCAAAATGCGATTATCTTCCGACATTAACCTTTAAAGATCTCAGAAGAAATAGTTCAACCACCTCTGACGCCGAACCATCGTGTGGGTAAAGTTTTGTTCGAATTTTAAAGCTAAAAAAATTTGCTTGTAGTAAATTGGTTTGGAGTAAAAAATAATCGAAATGGAAGGGGGATGAGTTGTTTTTTTTACCTAGGTATATCAGCAGTAGTTCCATTGTTTTCTCTCGGGGATTCATCCAGTACTGAAAACGAATCGACATCTTCTCAAAAAAAAAAAAAAAATAATAATTAAATCAAAATAGGTCTTACGTTTAGATAGATTAATGCAAACAAAACAGGCCAATCGAAAATATTTATTACCCCCAAATCGAAAACCTTAATTTTAACAGACTTAAGATGTGTGTGTGTTCAGTGGGAGACTTGTAAGCGAAAGATCACAGGTTCAAATCCGCCTTGTACCATGTAAAAGTTTTTATTCGCTGCCCAACCTTTGGGAAAGTCTGGCAGCCAAGAGTTAGAAGAGAAAGAATTTTTAAGTTTTCTCTTCAAAAATATGTCTTGCCACACGCAATGATTGGAAAAGCAAGACTTACGGTCCCGAATGGTCCGTATATGGCTAATATTTTATTTTTTATGAATTGAGATGGTGCTCCCGTAGTGGTAGAGGTTGTGGTCCAGCGCTGCACCCACCTTATCATTACCTCGTCAGTTATCGGAAAGTGTATAACCAGAGAACTTCGGCAGTCTCAATCATTACTTCCTAACTGAAAAATATAGATTAGATGCAAAGAAATGTATGAATTTGTTTTTTCAATTTTATTTTATATTTTAGCACCAAATCAAAAGTTTACGCTTTATCAGGATAATACCTGATTTGGGGTGGAAGTTCCCCTTCCAAAGGGTGTCTGAAAGGACAAAATTGACGCAAGATTTGAATTAAATAAAAAAACAATTCAGTTTGTAATGCTTTGTTTTTTTATTGAATTACGGACAAATGGCCTCCACAGTTTTTCTGGCAAATACGCACACTTTTGTTTAAATTTTCAATGTTCGCGGCGTACTTCTCCAAATTCCTACATCTTTGAATGACCCCATTTGAAGTCATGCCACGTGATTTAGTGAGCCAATTCTGATTACCGAAACGAATGAAATCAGGAAATATCTCGTGCAGTTGTTAGATTATTTCGTGCGCTATATGGCATGTGGCACAGTCAACATCGAACACCAGTCTCTAATTGGTGAATGATGCTTCCAACCCAAAATCCGCCCCATACAATGACACGTTCTAGATGCATTTGTTTTTTAACAATCACATGTCACATGTCTGTACCCCAATGCGGCAATTTTGACAATTAACGAAGAAAAAATTAGCTTCCTCGTTAAGAATTCTTTTGCATAAACTTGTTGATGTTCGCTATGCATGGTCATTAGGCTTCAGCGTTTGTGTCAATTGAACATTGTAAGCATGCAGATTTTTAGCAAGTTCACGCCGTAGAGAGCTTGTTGTAATATGCAATATACACTGCTTCAATGTTAACATTTGAACGGATTGTTAATGGAGTCTTCCTAAATTGTTTAATTACTTTCTTCACAGTTTACGAAGTTGAATTAATGCCACTTTTTGTTTCTTTGGTATTTCAGAAGTTTCGACCTATTTCAGGGTACTATTTTACTAGTCAACATTTATGCACACTTGGTCATATTATACGGAATAATATATACTAAGAATGACTTGGGCTATATAACGGGTGATCCAAGTAGAGATACTTTTTTCAATAGCCTTTTTTAACAGATCACGTGTGAGTCGTGTCATGCTGTCATGTTATTTTTGTTTAGTATTGTTTGGCATTTCATAATGGAAAGACGCGTGAACAACGTTTACAAATTGTTCAACTTTATTATGAAAATTCACGTTCTGTGAGGAATGTGTTTCGTGCACTTCGCTCAACTTATGGTCAACATAATCGGCCTACTGAGCGTACTATTCGCAACACCATCACCCATTTTGAGACCCAGCATTCATTATTGGATAATATTCGACCGAATAGACCACGTCCAGCACGCTGTGAAGAAAATATAGCGGCCGTAGCTGAGAGTGTACACGAAGACCGTAGAGAGTCGATTCGGCGCCGTTCGCAGCAACTCGGACTGACGTATGGAACAACTTGGCGCATTTTACGTCAAGATCTTAAATTGAAAGCGTACAAAATACAGCTTGTGCAACAACTGAAGCCGCTCGACCTTTCCAAGCGACATCGCTTCGCTCTATGGGCTCTTGAAAAGTTCCAAGAAGATCCGACGTTTTCGAGGCAAATTTTGTTTAGCGATGAGGCCCATTTCTGGCTCAATGGGTATGTAAACAAACAAAATTGCCGCATTTGGGACGAAGAGCAACCTGAAGAGATTGAAGAACTGCCACTTCATGCAGAAAAAACAACGGTTTGGTGTGGTTTGTAGGCCGGTGGAATCATCGGTCCATATTTCTTTAAAAATTATGCCGGTGCGAACGTAACCGTCAATGGCGACCGTAACGTGCCATGATAACCGACTATTTGATGCCTGAAATTGAAGCTCGTGATCTCGGCGACATTTGGTTTCAGCAAGACGGCGCCACTTCCCACACATCGCATCAATCAATGGACTTATTGAGAGAACATTTCGGTGAGCACATAATTTCACGTTTTGGGCCGGTCGATTGGCCACCAAGATCGTGTGATATCACACCGTTAGACTTTTTCCTGTGGGGATATGTAAAGTCAAAAGCTTATGCCGACAAACCCGCTTCGATTCAGGCCTTGGAGGAAAACATCACGCGTATCATTCGCCAGTTACCAGTCGAAATGCTCGAACGAGTGATCGAAAATTGGACTCAACGGATGGACCATCTGCGACGGAGCAACGGCCAACATTTGATAGACATAATCTTCAAAAAATAAATGCCAAAGAATGTTCTTTCAAATGATAATAAACATTCTCCATTAAATTTGAATTTTCTGTGTTTTTTTCTTTAAAAAAGTAGAGGAACCTCGAAATGGATCACCCTTTACTTCCGATACTGTGTATCATTTTTCTTACAAAACTATGTTTTAATATTTAAAAGAATTTATATTCTTGGAAACCGTTTAAAACAGCTATTAAATTTGAGATATGCTTGTTTAGTGTTTTTTTTTTAGTTCTCAGAATCGTCATAAAATTAAAGTCGACTTTCGTTTTACTGCGCCGTGGTTGGTTTTGTAATTTAAACAAAAATTTGGGCAAAATAGCGTACATTTATTTAAAAAGCGCTCGTACGAAACGTCAAAATTTAATACATGTTTGTAATAGCCAACCCGAAGCCCACAACAAGTTGTCATGTATTTTCATAGTTTTCATTTTTTTCCTGCCAAAATTTTGGAAGAAGTAAAATGATTTCCAATTTTCATTCTTTTTAAACACTTTCTCAGTAGATACGCAAAGGAGTTTTCGTAATTTCTCTTTAAATTTTATCAATAAGTACGCGAACGAGAACACATTTTGAGGCTTAGTTAAATGAGGTTAAATTTAACTTGCCGGGTCTTGGGAATTTGTTGATCAGCGTAGTAATCGCAGATAAGATTCAGACTTTTTATTCAAAATGATGAAACAAAAAGAGTGTAATCTTTTCCACAGCAATGTTTTCCAAAATTTACGTGTGCAAATAAATACGCGAATGCAGCTAATGAAAGTCGATCGCAACCACTTCACAATCTTCCAAGAAATGTGCTATACTAAATGCCCGCCTATTGTAGCTAATAATTTGTTTAATAACTCAGCCGCATTCTGGATTCACGTCGATTTCGAAATCAAAGTAACGTGGGTTGCACCTTGAATATTGATGATAACATTCTTTTCTTATCAGCCAGAGGTGATAACAAGTTCTAAATAGATGTTGCACGAGGTAAGCACCACATTCAAAATTATAGAGTTGCTAACTCATAATTTAAATTTCTGTTAGTTAATCGACGAAACCTGACCCCATGGTACAACGAGTACATACATACATAATAATTATATGCATTATCTGTGAATTAATTTGAATTTATGTTTTTCACATCTCTTTCGTAACACAAGATCTCTGTCATAATACAAAATGTAAACAAAATGTTGACAAAATAAATAAATATCTCGAAAGTCTTGAAAAAATAATAACATTGTACTTGTACATATATTTATCTCTCTTGTTATTATTATTTTAGTGATAAGGTTTATTTTTAACAGAAGAAAAAACATTTTACTGGAGCTTTGTATGCACATAGGTATATTTTTGTTTTACATCGTTTTTTGTTTTGCTTTTTGCTTGACTTCTGACGAAGCCATACAATGTTGTGATGTGTACCTACAGATTAAAAAAAGCATTTAGCCACCTTCTCAACACATTATTGCCTGGTGATAAGCTGGTTGTATTGCGTCCGGTGAAGTGACGTCTGTGCTGTATTTTTCTATTATCTTTGGCGCCATGAAGTAAAAATATTATTACGTAATTTATTGCATTGCATGTGATGTAGTGTATGTCAGCTTAATGGATAGATCATGCTCGTCATTCAGCTGGATGTGCTCTACAACGTGTCTTAATAATAACTTGGAATAGTTTTTTTTGGATGTTACCAATCGTAAACGGCTCATACAGGACCTAAAGCCTAGCTACTCCAACCATTGTGTGTGCGAAGTTATATATATTTTTGACACGAGGTAGGAGGGACCTACAGTTTAATGCCGGTTCCGAACGGCAATTTATTTTTGAGAAGCTTCTCATGACATTTCTTACTCTTGGATGTTTGTCAGACGTTCGCAAGAGGTGGTACAGGTCGGGATTTGAACCAGCAACCTCTTGCTTAGTGTTCCAACGCACTTAACCACTAAGCCACTGCACCCACATATACAGCTAGGTAAGATGGACGAACAATAACAAAGTATTCAAACCCGTGCAATGTTCTAACACGAGGGAGGTTTTAATCGGCATACTTTGGTACTTAATTTGTTTATGTACCTGTATGTGATGAAGAGTAGAATGAGCTGATTGCTATACTTTATCGAATTTTAAATGTCTGTCAAAGTTTCGAGTTTTGGAGGAGAGTATATTAAGCAGGAAAAGTACTTCGAAAACACGCAGAAAGCAAATTTAGAAGAACTAGGTAGATAACTACTAAACTGCAATTTTAGACGGATTGATCTGCTGCGCCGCGGTAACACAAAAAAAAAAATAACTGTTAACCGGTTGCTCATCGCTATTTTCAACATTGAAAACGAAACTTATGAGACAACGCAAGTATAAAAGTACCTAAAACTCCATCATGGTTAAGCAGTCAGAGTTGGTTTGTCTCCTTTACCCAAGTTCTTTAATTTTCTGTACGTCCTGGTCAATATTTCAGAAATGTCCCGCATTCCAGCTATTCAAAATACAAAAACTGACGATGACGTTATCTGGAATGCGTATTGAAATATTGGTGCAGTTTAAGAACCAAGTAAAAGTTTCGTAGGACCTACTCCTGCGCGTTGAATTTTCACGATGCGAGAAGTTGTCGACCGAGTAGTAGAAAACGATCACTGATTCGAACAGGTCATGAGCCTTATGTTTTGCCAAATCGAGGTTTTTTTAATAGTTCAGATCATCAGATTGTGCCAATTCGTATTTGCTTTGGTTAAGATTCATTTTTATTCCGGTGGTACCAAGAAAGCTTTAGCCGTACTTGCATTTATCTCTCTTACTGGTGCTAAAATGACTCAATAGCAATTAAGGTTAAAAAAATTATGTTAAAAGTTAGTGTTTAATTCGGTGGTTATTATTCTCACGTTCAATTTGGGAATTCCTGGAAAGTTTTCACGTAATACTATCTGGGTGTACGTTAGGTTTATTATATAAATCGTTACGCAATTTATTTTTGAGATTCATTACCCTTTTCGAAATTAACTCGCAATGGCAACACATGTTTAACTCTTACTGTATTGACCTTAAGAGCGATGGCCACACGCTTCTAAAAAAAACCCCTTAAAAAGTCATGCATTATGTGCTTTTCAGTTATAAGGCTCTCTGTAGATCACTTATCATCGGTGAATATCATTCACAAATGGCAAGAGTAGCTGCTTTCTGGTAGTACTTGAAAGTACTTTGCCAAATGAGTGCTGCATGCTGTTTGTGGAATATCAACGTATAAACGACTGTGTAAACTTTGCTATGTTGTTTTTCCAAATTTTACGTAATAGTCATCAATGTATTTTACTAATTTATGCATTTCATTTTATAATTCACAGGAGCACAACATAACGAAAAAATGCGAAGGGCTCTTTAAGTCGGACTACAGTCTTATCGAATTGGACAACACGAATGGGGCGCTTAGTCCCCGCTATCCCAGTCGAATTTTTATACCCGAATTTGAAGCGAGCCACTCGAACAGACCTAGTACGAGTGCGGCTGCCACAAACGGATTCATACATCACGGCGTTAATGGTCTGAACGGAGTAAACGGTATAAATGGCCTCGCCAATGGCATTCAAGCATACGTTACATTTGCCAACACTCCCACCACCAGCTTGCCGCAGCAACCGCAAAAAACCATATACGAAGACCTCTACGATGCTGCAAAAATTCGCGAACTGATCACTATGGCGAAATATGCAAGATGTCGTCAAAGATTCACCGTTCCAGTGATCATGTACAAGGGAAAATACGTTTGCCGTTCAGCAACAATTTCAGTTATGCCTGAGACGTATGGTCGTAAGGTAGTCGATTACGCCTACGACTGTCTGAATGGGGGGCCAAGCACCAGTACTGGTATTAGTAGTAGTAGTAGTAATGCGCTCGGTTCCAATGATGATGATAACAATGATCCAACCGATGAATCCCTCGTAGCAAATGCCGCCGAACCATCCCCCTTCTCCTATGAAGAAGTTATAAAAAGCGACATTCAATTGCTGAAGGCATTGAATGTGTCGACTATTGTCGACCTCATGGTGGAACAGCGCAAGGTCAAGTACTTTATGACGTAAGTTGCAGCAGTATCAATTTAAAGTGTCATTTAAAAGCATTTTGTTCTTTTTGCAGTGTTTCATCATCTGAAAAGGCTGATCCCGAAAACCATTACGAAGAGTTTAATATACTTTCGTTGCCATATCCCGGCTGTGAGTTCTTTAAGAAATTCCGTGACAATAATTACATGGCGAAGAATTTATTCTTCAATTGGAAACAAAGTTTTATCGATGCGACGCTAAGTGTCCCACGGAATGGACCAGCCAATGACATAGATGTTCACTGGCAGGAGTACAAAAAATGGGATTTAGTTTTAATCACACAAAACTACCTTAAAGCTACCCTCAAGTGCATTCAGGAGGAGAGCTCCGGTGTGCTTATCCACTGTATTAGCGGTTGGGATCGCACACCACTGTTCATATCACTTGTGAGACTGTCTTTATGGGCGGATGGCCTTATACATCAATCACTGAATCCGCTACAGATGACCTTCTTTACAGTGGCCTACGACTGGTATTTGTTTGGTCATCAGTTGCCAGATCGATTAAAACGTAGCGAAGATATAATGTTCTTCTGCTTTCATGTGCTGAAACATATAACCGACGATGAGTTCAGTTCAGTTGAACATAGGTGGGTGTACAAATTATACAGAATGTGGTTGGCAAATGTTGATTTACATGATTTGATTTTATTTTATTGCACAGAAAGCGTACAAAAACTACCAGCAGTAGTGGAAGTAGCAGTGTTGTCGTCATGCGCTCTGATGGCGGCGATGATGATCCACCCAAAGAGTGAGTATTTAGATCTTATCTTCTGGTCGCACTTAATGTGCTGCATGTGCAAATTGTGTTTGTGTATGTTAGCTTTATGATATACGGCGTCGCGGTATAATTTGTTGGTAGTGTATGATGATAGCTTGAGTGGTGGAGGGCGGCTTCAATTTGAAGTGGTTTACTATAACTAACTTAAAAATTTAAATTTTTTTTTTAATATAAACACAATTCTTTTTTGCAGAGACCTCAACTTTGAAGATAGCAATGATAGCAATTCAAATTTTTCAAACTGTGATATGTCAATAACTGATAACTTTTATCCTGCAAGCAATAACATAACTAGTCGTTCTCCAAACCCGAAACGGTATGAATTAATTTAAAAATTAAATGCGCTAGGCATATTATAACATTACCCTTTTCTTGTAGATCAAAAACTAGTCCAATATCTGTTCCTGGAGGAAGTGCAAGTCGCCAGCGTCAAGAATCAATATCATCGAATGGCAGTTGGCAAGTTGTCACCGATACGGGTAGTCTCGACTCAACTACAAACAGTAGCTACGTAAATCGACAGGATACATCGAATGGGTCCAGTGGGTCGATCGCTTCCAAAGAGGCAAAAGTAACCGCAACACTGTAAGTTTACATTTTGTTTGTTTGTTTTATTTTATGATAAAATTTCATCCATTTTGCAGTCGAAAGCAACGCCTTAACGCTATTCGCGCCATTTTTATTCAAGCGTATGGGAAAACAATTGGACTTAAATTTAAAGAAGGCTCTTCCATGAATTTGACCTCGTTTATCGGAACTCTAGCTGATCAGTTATTCACGTAGACTAGAGAGAAAAGTGCCACAATATACTAATCCCCTAGTTCCATGCTTTTCTAATGCCGAGGATTACCGTAGAATAAATATTTTAATTGCTATCATTTCTTTTGTACGTTTATTTTTTTATAGTTTTTACTCTGTATTTTGTTTATTTATTTTTTATTGATTTATCTTAAGAGACAAACCTTTACATTTATATAATTTTGTTAAATACGGAAAAATGTTTTTTTTGTAAATCTCCGCCATGTTGCACACGATGATAAGTGATTCCTCTGTTTGTTATTGCAATAGCTTTAAATTAAATCTTACACTCAACCACCATAAACATTCACTTGTTTTATAAACTAATATTGTGCTTATTCAAAATTAGCAATACCTACTTTCATATGATATTAGGAAGAAAATACAGATATTCCATGCTTCTTCTCCTTGTTGATAGATATACAAGTAGATAGCTCGATCGATATTAAGTTACGTGCGTCGATATTATTTCATAGATATAAAACTTTATAATGATTGAATGATTTAACAAATAAACAGAGAAAAGTGCTGCCCAATTTTATATAATTATTTGATTGCAATTGCAAACTTATATACCTATTGTACGTTATTGCAAGCGAAGAAAACGAAAAATAATAAATGTACTAAAAAAAAAAATAAACGAAGAAAAAACACTATTGTACGATTATACTGCGAATTATTATTATTATTATTGTTGTATTTTGTATATAATAAAACAAAATAATGATTTTATTTTTTTGTAAGTATAGATAAGTTGTTTTATTTTTTAACTAACATATCTCGGGTAGGAATACCATTTCACCAGAATTCTATTTCCGTTCCGCGAAAAAGTGAAACCAAACGTCAAAGACATTCATATTTGAATAATTTGTTTTCATACCGTCGTCATTTGGAAATGAATACATAAATACAAATTGCATGTCACAGTTTGTCGACGAACAATGGATCATTCCAACAAATTGTATTTTCCTTTAATTATTTACATGCCTCGATAACCGTTGTCGTTTCTGACTCTTCCAAACTCTTATTATGTTTGTCGTTTTCATTCGACAAAGGTCAAAAGAAAGAAAAATACAAACGTGTGTTTGTACTAGATTCTCGTCTTGCTTTATTATCGAAGAAAATCCGACACCATAAGCACCTTTTTAATCGTTAGCTATTTTGGCCCCAACAGGTAGCCGACGGGTTGATTGCGATGGATTTTTTAAAATTGGTATATCATTTATATCTTATTCACGCCTATGTAGCTTGTGTTCAACGTTCGCAAAAACATCTCGGTAAGATCGGGGTAGTGCGTGGTGTAATTTTATTTATGGGTTTTTTTAACGACGTCGACATATTGATAGTTGGAATACATTTTGCGTTTTTTTTTCGTTCTTGATGGAAATGAATACATAAATACAAATTGCATGTCATAGTTTGTCGACGAACAATGGATCATCCCAACAAATTGTATTTTCCTTTAATTATTTACATGCCTCGATAACCGTTGTCGTTTCTGACTCTTCCAAACTCTTATTATGCTTGTCGTTTTCACTCGACAAAGGTAAATGAAAAAAATAAATACAAACGTGTGTTTGTACTAGATTCTCGTCTTGCTTTATTATCGAAGAAAATCCAACACCATAAGCACCTTTTTAATCGTTACCTATTTTGGCGCCTACAGTTAGCCGACGGGTTGGTTGCTATGGATTTAAAATTGGTACCTATACCTTTTTTATCTTATTCACGCAAAAACATCTCGACTAGGTCGCGGTAGTGCGTAGTGTAATTTTATCGATGGGTTTTTGAACTAACAATAAGTCGACGTCTTGATACATAGTTGGAATACATTTTGCGTTTTTTTTTTCGTTCTTGTCCAAATATATGTTTAATATTTTTTTTCTTTGTACGGGACTCATTATTAATTTATTCCTTTCTGTAAAATACTCGGCGCAATTAAACAGAACTGGCTTCAGAACGACATATTTGATTGCATTTGTTTTGGCAAACCTGCTTTAACAAATGTATCGAATAATTTCCAAAATAATGTGGAAACTGTGATATAAATGCACTTCTTAACTACGTTGAAGGCAGAGGAAAATTTTTGTATATATAACATAGGGTGAACCGATGTAACTAATACACAAGTTCTAATGCAACGAATTAAGAAAATTGATTTTGCTTTCATTGCAGCGGCTTCATTCATTCTGAATTCACATTGTTCTCCAATCTCTACAGTATATTAAGCGATTGCTTCACGCAAATACCTTTCCAGTTGCCTTTAATCTGCCATGTTCTGTTTGAAAGAAAGTAATTTCATCTTGTGTTAGTTTTATGGCGAGCACTTTGAGCTCACTATACAAAAATGACTTTAAAGCCTTTTTCGGTGTCTAAAATTGTTTTTGTTAATAAGGTTCAAGTTGATATAGGTATGACTTGTGTTACGCGATGCAGAACATGAGTTTTGTAATTAATTTAAAATAAATGGACAGCTCATATTCATATCACGTCGGCACGACGTAACGTTTTGCATTGATTACAAAAACTCTTGTTGCTTTGCTACATATCTCCGTCACTGGTAATTCTAAGACCGGAACGCTTATTTGTAAATACTATTTCTAAACGCGTTGGAATGCGTACTCATTCTATGCAGAAGTAAGAACGTAGTTCATTTTAACACCTTAGCGCTTAGCTAAGCTCTGGACGAAAAATAACTTAAATCAGGCCACCGAGTTCAATTTCGGACAATTTATTCAACCGTTCCTTACATTATCTAAACAATTATCAAAAAAGCTATCCAATTACTTCCTCATTATATTGCATTGAGTCCACCCATCAAATTAACCACTCGATTTTTGTATCTCTTGGAGATGTCTTTCTCGATATTTTCCTGCAGTGTCTTGGTTTGTTTAATGAGTTCTTCAAGAACTGGACTCAATTCAACACTCTGCTTCTTAAGTTCAACAGAGCGCTCCTTCAGTACTTCCTTAGTAGCACGAATCTTCTCTACTGCCGTCATCATTTGCCGCAATTTCGATGCCAAAATTTCAGCATACTTGTGAGAGTGCTTCAGCTGGAAGAAGTGACGAGTGTTCTCACTTTGTACTTCATCCAAAATCGACTTGACATTTTTAACCATTTTCTGGATACTTTCCTCGTCGTATGTGGAAATGCTGTCCATCAAGGAAAAGACGATGTTGCTAGCGTTGTCGACCTGCTTTAGTTCGAATACGCGCATCTTGAGGAAAGATTCTAACTCGTACAATTCATCTATGTATTTATCGCGATAGTTTGGTGAGTCAAGAATAGTGTACGCCTGATCACCTTTGGCTGTCCCGCCGTCTACACCGATGCCTGAAAACAAAAATCAATATAATTTCAGAGTTTTCATAAGGTTCGCAATGGACATTAACCTTCAATGACAATGCCATACTCCTCCAGGGGAACGTCAAAATCAATCTCCTTTGCATCTGTGGGGGTACTTTCGATACCCCAGTCGATATCTCCGCCCGAATCGGCGGTCGCATCGACTGTGAAATCTCCGAAATCGATTATCTCGGCCGATATTGTTGACGAATCTCCATTGTCGTCCAGTCCAAAGTCGATTTCATTGTCCCCAGCTGCAGTAGTTGTTTCATCCTCGGTCAAATTCAAATTAATTGGATTCTCATCAATGGCCAGAGGAGCTTCCTTATTCACGTACTGATAGACTGTAGTGTTTCCGAACTCAATAAGGTGTCGAACAATTGGAAGACAAGCGGGGTTTTCAGAGAATTCAGCATACAAATCTACTGCGTCCCTTAGCGTTCCAATATTTTTAATTGATTGTGTGTAGATCTCAGGCAGTTTTCCCAACGCTTCTGTGAATTCCTCCCGCAAATTGATTCCCTTCAAGCCAAGTTGCTGGAGCAGAGCTGAGTGTTCATTTAGAAGTTGGTGTTCTGGCTTTGAAAGATCTTGGATCCGTTTAAGGGCTTCATCACTCTGTTGATCAAGCTTGACCATTTGCTTTTTGACACCGGGAATTTCGTAGTTAATATTGCGGACGAACAGCTGAGCCGTTTCCGCTAGATAAATGTTTTCCTTTTCATATAATCGAATAACCTCCTGCCAGTCTTTCATTCGCTGACTGCCGTAGCTGCCGAACAGACTTTTTGTATCCTTTTCTGTTTGCTTGAGGATCTCCACAATTTCCTTGCAGTGATAGTAGTTAATATCTGAAACACATCAATTTTGGATCAGTTAATCCGTAGCCATAGTATAGGCAAGTCTTACGTGCACCAGAGAGAAGTTTGATGAGCTGCTCATTCGATGGCATATCCTGGATGGCATTGCTGATTTTGTTGCGAATATCCTTTATGTAGGGCTGAATGTTTTTGGGTACAATTCTACGACTGATTAGCCAGTCCTGCAGCTTAAGAGTGTGGATGTCGATGGGAATATCGAATTCCTAAAAGAGTGGGGTATGAATATGTTTTTAAAAATTATTTTTAAATTACTTACACTCATCTTAAATGGCTTTTATTTCACTCTTATTTACAATCTTATGGACTTGTCCACGTAGCAAACAAGTTCTCAAAACTCAAATAATATTGTGATTTTTATTCGTGCCCTGATGACAGTTTATACTTATTTGACAGCTGAAGTACTTTCTCGATAGGATAGGACTGTTCGTTCTGGATTCGATCAATTCGAAATGAAATAAAATGGGAAATTGAAATTTGTTTGTCTGACACGTAGTTTTTAACACCCCTTAATATTCGTCGCAGACCCTTAGAAGTATATAATATTTATGATCATTTATGACCAAAACCTAAGACTATTTAAATTTATGCTTTGAAAAGCTGAAATTTGGAACATATACTCCACGAGGTCCCGAAATAAATGTTAAAATTTTTCAAATACACCCACTGCCACGCCCAGAATTTAGAGCAAACAGTTTTAATGCTTACGTTGCTAGAACCTTAACAAAATATAGAGACACTGAACTCCTTAACAAGTTTGCCATATACATTTTTTGTATCAGTAGTCTGTTAAAGGCACTTCCAGTTACCATCCAGACAGTCGGATATTTTTAGGTTGGCAAAGCCACTTAAAACAAACTATACCTGAGACAATGCCTCCGATTCATTTCATTACATTCCTACAAGCGCTCTGACATCTTTGACAGCTCGTTCTTTAAAGGAAAGTTTTCGTATTCCTTGTCGTCTCCAACCCTGGGGTTGGGTGCAAAAATCCTTTTCGCGGGAGTATGATTGAACATAATGCGGCCGACGCAATGTATCTCTGTTCAGCTCATAAGCCCGTTTCGTAGCACATAAAACGAGTATTTTATTTTCGAAAGTGTTAAGTAAATTATCTTCAATTATCTTGATTGACGAAGATTTTCAAATGGTGATGGTATCAACTCTAAAATAAAACAGTAGCACTCAGTACATTTTAATTTTTGTAGATATTTATTGGTATTTCGTACTTTTTCATTTTTCGTTCAATAAAGAGTAAAATCTGATTTAAACAGAAAGAGGCGCAATTTTTATATTTGAAAAAGTTGGAGCCAAGGGTCTTGAGACTTACAGCAACGCTGCCCCGAGGCATGTGAATTCAATTCACCTCGAAGTTTTGTGCTATACGTTGTGTTTATTACGCATCTGTGATAATTTAGTTGTACGTTTCCCGCTCCAATTTGAAATATCAAAACACCAACGACACGATTGGGTTAATAATTGGCTCCCTTTTTCCAGAACCAATCTGTCGGTTATGCCACTTACCTTTGTCATATAAAGAAAACAAGATTTCACCCAATTTTAAGGTTGACCCAACGACGCAACGTTACAAAAGCATTGACACCCTGAACAACTCCGTGTCGTGACAAAATGCCAACCAATTACAAATTGCAATAAGAAAATAAACCATTAAACAGAAAACATTTATTTGCTCCGCTACCTATACAGTTGCAGGTAGTTTCTTAAATTTACCTTGAATAAAAATACGTGGAACATCAATGTTTTCCTTGGGATTAATCGTTCTTCTGTTGACGTATGAATTACTGACCACTTCAAAGCCATGATTCGAAAACAGGTCAGATAGCTCGCGTTCTGCAAAATAATAGCTTCTAGTGCCATCCTGCCGCATGTAAAGATTTTCACCAATTTTATGACCTGGCTTGAATCTCAACTGAGCCATATCATAAAGGCCGTAGTCCCGAAAAAGAATTACACCACCTGGTTTCAATAGACGCCATATATTTTGAACCACTTTAAGAAACTTGTCTGGATGGATTGCGGATAACACAAATATCATCGTCACTATATCCAGGGTCCCTTCGGGTATATTATCAAACACCACATCGGATGTAATATCACACTGGAATGCCTTTACCTTCATAGGGTCATAGAGTGGATTGGATTTGACAAACTCTACAGCTCTGGGTGAGAAATCGCAAGCATAGTAAAAGTAATTGTTGTGGTTTTCTTCAATCAAAGGAAATATAAGATTTCCAACGCCACAGCCAACTTCGAAGAGGTTCTTCTGTGAGTTTCCAGGCTCCGAAAGGAGTTCTTCAAATTCTCTCGTTGTCCACCGTCGATCTTTAAAGAAGCGTGTTTCATTGCGCTTATAGAAGAGATCCCAGTTTCGCTGCGCGTTCAATTCCAGTTGGTTGGCTTTGAACTCCGTCACTAGTCGACTGTTTTGTGTGATGAGTTGTTGTTTTTCCTCGTCGGTGAGACACTTTTCATGTTTGGTAAATGTCTCTGCGATTAAATTATCTTGAGGTACGGTAGAGGATTCCATATCGATGCGGAAAATAGTAAACAAATGTGAGAAATGTCAAAGTTGTCATCTCTTTCAGCATGTACATATTGTGAATGGTTTTTTTTATATTTCGCTTGTGGTCAATAGGGGGTGCTGCTATCTGCATGAAGACACTTTTTGTTTTAAATATTACTGTTCAGTTTTTATTTTAATTTAAATTTATATTTCGTAGAAATATGCACATTTTATGCTTTCTGAAACTTTTTTCTCAAACAAATTCTCTAAGAATTTTGGAAGCCCAATATTTTTTACAGGAAAAGGGAATAGTATTTTGCTTTCTTTTCAGAAATCACCATTATTCATGAATTATGAATAATGAATACAATTAATTAATACAAACAAGTACCCAATATTTTTGAGTTGATGTAGAACATATGTATGTATATGACGCATGTAGTCTGAGAGAGTCATTGCCCTTCAATAAACGAGCTGAAATAAGCTACAATGCAATCTGCTGCAGTAAATAATACACTCTCCTAAATTCCTAAATTAAAAATTAAGCTTTTTACGCGAAAGTGAACGGGTATTACCTACTCATTAAAGTAGAAATTGCATTTTTTTTTTAAATATTTGACACTTATTATTTTCACGCAAATGTTCACAAATAGACATTTTATTTGCAGAATTACCGCTTTTGGGACACAAACAGTTTCGATCAAACATTAAAAATTATGAGATTGTAAACGATTACTCAAAAATAAAATTACCGTATATTAACCTAAATAATAAAATAATTATTATAAAACGTAATTCGATTTCTCCAATCTTGCAGAGCACTATCTGCTCAGACAACTTCACTTTCCGTGACGTGATAGAGGCTTTGACGGCTATTGAAGTTAAGAGCTAGTTGGCCTTGAAGTACATGAGGATAAGACTAAATGCATGCTATCAACAAACAAACTACCATCTATCCATCGACTAGGACAATATGCCACTAATGATAGCAGCAACTTCGGGGTTGTTAAGGAGTTCATGAAGAAGCTAAGGAAACCGCTGCTACTTCGGTTTCACGAAGCCAATGCGTTGGCTTGAAAAACAAAGTGCAAGCTTTACAGAATCGTTATCCTGTCAGTTCTGCTGTACGGCGTCAATTGCTAGACGATAAGCAGGAAAGAAGAGTTATAACTGGGATCCTTCGAAAGAAAAATTCTTCGACGGGTATTTGGTCCTGAGCCCAAGGAGGGGAAAATAGAGGAGAATATACAGCTGCAAACTCGATGAGCTGTACCAAGATTTGAATATAGTCAAGAAACGTGGGCTACATTGGAATGGACAACAGAGATCCAGCCAAGAGGATCTTGGGTCCCCGGCCCCCAGATTCGAGACGACAGAGAAGACCGAAACGCTTGGGTAAATTCGGTAGCAGCATGCCTGGAATAGCAGAGGATGGATCTTCATGGGTCGGAAGCCCTTTAAGTTAAAAGAATAGAATTTAGTTCTCTAAAAAAAACTTCTCATCAAAAAACGTCATACATTGAATGTTTCCTTTAAAGATGAACTTTTATACATTCGATTTATAGTTTTTTTTTTGAAGAGTAATTTTTCAAACGGATTTCTCATTAATTCTTTAATTGAGTTCAATGAGAATTGACGCCCCGATTGTTACATCGATTCTATTTCCCTACTAAAACTGTAGCACTATTCCTTCACGTTAGTGAAGGTAAAATATTTATATAAAATCAAATTACTTCAAAATAGTCATTAAAAAAAAAGCCAACGCCCAAGAGGTTTCCCAAAAATCACATTCATCGACATAGTATTTAGGTATATTTCCACCACGCCGAAGAAATAACGAAGTCAGCCCCATTCTGTTTCCGTTCTCCAAATTACTGAAAATATTTAAAAATGCATCTACATACAGAGCGAGCACTACCATATTTACATAGTTCTTTTGACCCAATTTTAAATGAAACACAATTTGTTTCTTATTTTTCAAACCGTCTTGCGTATAATTAACTTACCACTTCATTCATTCTGAGTTGCCCTCCGCCAATCCTAACACACTTCCAAATAGTTTCAAGTATTTCAAAGCAAGGGTTGATATGGAAGGCGTAGGGTATATTACAGCCAAAGTTCCTTGGAACTTCGATAGATAAACACCTTCTGACAGTCATCGATAGTTTCTTCAACTTACCAGACGTGTCCTCGTCCTACAGCAAATATAGTTAAGGCATAATATAATAGTTTACCAAGGATATACTACGAGTATTTTGTCGTAAGTGTGTAATATGGATAATGCATAATGGAAACGATTGTCAAGTGCAGTGTTTAGTGATTTATAAATTTACGTTTAGTGAATGAAATTCAGCAGACGCGATTGTGTGTGGATAGTGTAGTGCTTGTTTAGTGCAAGAGTGCAACAAACTTTACTTTGGTAGGCTATTGATCCTAATTTGCATAACAATCGCCAGTCATGCAAAAATATTCCACTAGAAAGGGTTGTGCATACAGAAGGAAATGGGTGTTAGAAGTATTTGAGAACAACAAACCGGCTTTGTTTTTTAGATTGCTTTATTGTGCATCGTTATTTTAAATAAATATAAAACTTTGTATAGGAAGGTCTCTTATTTTTGGACATCAACGCCTACGGTAATTATTAATTCAATGTGACGGAAAAGTGTAAAATTTATGTAATTAAAGGTCGCAATTGGGTACTAATTGGAAACGGGATTGTCTTGTCAAACACTAAAGTTTTAAATAATTAATTGTTTCCTTAAATGTGTTTTATTTGTATGACTTTTATAATACTTGAGTGCTAAGCGGAACCATTTTTCTTTTGTTTATGATTTTATGTTACGTTACGTAAATTTAACAGTTTTATTTTTAGAATGAATCAACCGGGCTATGAAAGTAAAAAGCGTTTTTGAGCTCGAAATTTGTGTCATTAGAAAGCTTACTATTTGAGTGAGATTTTGGTTATATTGAAATTATATTTGTGAAATTCAAGTTATAGATATTACATAGATATTATGTATTTTGCTTTTTTAAATTTTATATTTTAAGTAACCCTGACCTCGAAAATATAACTTATGAAATTCTTTCTGATAAGTAAGCAATATTTGAAAATGAGTTTCTGTTAGAAAGTTGTTGGTCCACACAAAGAAATCCAATTTCATTCTTCCTATTTTTGACGTCGAATTTCCGTCCGTCCCCATATATATAAAAGTGTACTGGTAGTCAACACTAATGGTTGAGTGATGATTTTAAACTAGCTCGGATCTGATGTCAATTTTTAAAGTCAATTTTAATGGTGATATCGCTGTCGGATATCATCTTCATTAGCAGTAATTCCGGCTTAATTTCAGCTAGAACTCGATTCAAATACGTTAAAGTTGAACAGTAGGTATATGTTCAAATTTATCTACGCAGTGGTTTTATAACCATCTATACATGTACCTCTTTTGAGGTTATTCCGGCACCATAAGCAAAGCAATACTAAATTAAGATTGACTATTAGTGTGAATCCCTCCGATATTTGTTATTCGCCTACATGAGTGATATTCTTTGATTGACAGAGTGAATCAGCTCAAACCTCTCCATTCACACAAAGAAAATGAAAAACAACAAAAAACATGCAGAGGGTTCGTCCCGTTAGCAAGCCAAGCCATAATTTTGATGTTTGAATGATATTGATATTCTATTAAATCACTAGAATAGAAAAGGTTTGCAGAGTTTTTAATCATTCCGCCCGCAAAGCAGTTCATGTAAAAATATAAAATAATTTTCGTACTCAGACGATAAAGATCCATTTTTAAGTGAAAACTAAAAGATCAGCATTTTGTAAATTAATAAAACCCGAATAAATTACTACAAATACTGACAAGGCAAGGTAAATAATTTTTTCTGACAAGTGGATCATCTCGGATTATCATTTTGTGTTGCCGCTTATCTTTCGAAATGCCATAGCGGTATTTGTTCATATTCGAACACCCTTTTTTGGTTTTTTCTTTTACCTATCTACGCCGTTCGATTATATCCTATGCATAATGCATTAAGCGTGAAAGTGTCATTGGGGAAACATATCTCTTTCAGAACTTTGCTGAAACACTTTAGCAAACCCAATACCGTTGGATATATATATATATATTGACTAGAAAGTTAGTCTCTTATGCCTACGTCTTTCCCAACCTCCGACATAAACGTTATTCTTTATATAGAAGTTAAATTTATTTTCAAAAGAAACGGTCACGCATATATATACGATTAAAAAAGCCAAACAAGGAAATGACCAATCTAATTTACATTCTGTTATGCGAGCCATGTTCCGTTCTTTATAAGGTCCGTAGAGAATATTTAATGAGCAGTACGCTTGCAATTATTTTTGATATTTAAAATAAAAAAGGATGTACATGCGGTACTTTATAAATGCTTGAGCAGGAACGTGTCTTTCAAATATTTTATTGAAAGCCGTTAACTCCACCCCCCTACTCAATGACAGACTTTCATTGATTTCTTATTTACATGCGCTCGTAGTTAATAACTCCTGTCTGCAATTTAATAAAATTTTTCCAGGCTTCATCACAGATTTAATCGATAAACGAATCTAATGTTAGTTTGACCTCAATCCCAACTCAGGTTACACCCTTTCCATAAATACCATAATCCCACTTTGAAGGACTACAGTTGACAATTGTGTGTACACACCACTTAATTGTCGAAACAAAAATCGAATGCTCCAATTTTTAAAGATATTCACTCCACCCCAAAAAAGATGACACTAACTTTTAACACTTCAATCCCATTGTACATAATGTAGTAACAGGAAATAAGGTTGAAGTCCTTTTGCCTGCTATCCATCAGCCAACCGCCATCAGGTTTATTGGTTTTTCTTGGACTAAATTATAGATGAGAATTGAACTCGAAATATTGATTCAGCATTACCTATTGTGGTCTTTATTCATAAATGACCATTATGTAGACACTGTGTACCCCGTGTAGATCGCATGTCCTTCTGCCATGTTATACATGGCCAACCGTACCAACACCAACACTAAAAGCGAACCGACCGACCCACAACACTAACAGAAAAAATATGAATTGTCCGATTCATTTAGAAGAGCGACATGCAATGCAATCATTATTAAAAATTTATCTATTTACTATCGAGTGTGTGTTGGTATGTGGTTCGGTTCAACTGTCTAGGATAGATTGCACGATTGGCGATAGACAAAAGGGATTCAGTGCTTCATTAGTGCGGTTCGTCGTGAGTTGCTGTGATGATCGTTTGTGTGACAATGTGCCTTATTATTACTGGGACACGGTGATTTCATGGGAAAGTACATGTTTGTCATGTTATTTTGTGGAAAAGCACTTCGATCTAGATATAATAGATATATATGTAAAAAATAAAATAAAATGCATGACTGGCAGAATGATGGAAGAGTAAAGAAGTTATTAGATTTAAAATGACTTTTTAGTAGCTCATTTGTGCGAAACTTGAATTGACTGTGAGAGAATATATACATTTTGTTTTTCGTTTAAATTAATTTACCAAAGCAATAAATATATAGTTAAGTGAAGAGTGCATTTTGCTTCGTGTTAGTGCAGCATAAAAATGCCTCCGAAAAGGAAAAAAAGATTTCACGGATTGTATTATCATTCATCGCCTCCCAGAGGTAAGTTGTTATTTTTGATAGAAGCCTGTAGTGTTTTTTATTCGCACTTAATTGTTTTACTGTTGACTTTTCTCTTCATTGCAATAACAATATAATATTAGAAAAAATTGTAAAACGTTTTTAAAGAAACGTGTAAGTGTTTTTGATAATAAATGTACGTTTCTAAGATCAAGTCAATTTCTTATAATTGTTTGTTAACCAAAAGGATCTATAAGGATCAGTAAGTGATGTCGTGGGGTTTTTATATTTATTTATTCCTCGGTAAAAAGTGTTTAGAATGAGAAAAAAATCTTTCCAATAAAATCGCAAACCAAAAATGCAACAGTTTTGTTGATTGACTTTTGTGTTATGTCAAAAAAAAATTATAGTTAGGGGTGAAATAATCTAATAGAAATATATCGGATAAATTGAGTGGCAATTGTATTTAAAATTGAACTAAAGGCGCCATTAATAAGAGCTCAGTTATTAAAAGAAGGAACAAATAAGTAAAAACGTTTTTCTAATTGGAAAAAGGACTTATTTACTGAAGAGTAGATAAAACACACTCATTAACTGTTTCACATTGGATTTAAAGAAACTACCTAATCTTACTAACAACAGTGTATATCCTATCCATATCCTTCTCCATGAAAAAGGCTCTGCAAACAAGATGAATGACATTTTATTTCCTTTTCTATGATAAGTTAAGATATTCCAAAAAGTGGGCGGCCATAAACGTTGTATAGGTCAAATCTTAAGGACAGTATTTCCTAAATATTATAATATTATAATTTTTTAAAAAAATACCCCAAAAAAGTGGGCGTGGCTAAAACCTTACTATCCACCAAACTTTAGCTTTAATCATTTTTTTTTCAATTGAGAGCATTGCAGGGGGCGTATATATATTTCGGGACCCTAGGGAGTATATGTTCTAAATTTCAGTTTCCTATCTTAAATTTAAGGACTAAAATTAGTGACAGACGGACATTAATAAATCGCATCAGCTTTGCCACACTTGGGTTCCTGTGGAACCATTGTAATACCCTTCAGGGGAAATAGGCCCCGCTCGTGGCTTCTCAATTCAGTCAAGCCATGCTAATGTCTCCAGAAATCTGTAATGTTAGAGAGAGAGATATCTGACAATTCTTCAACGTCTTGGAAGCAGAAGCTACCAAGTGTTCTGTGCCTTAAGTTACAGAGCCCCGGAAAAAAGGGAGATATTGAGATATGTATGTCCTAGTGAAGCTCCTCGTCGCCATTCGTCATTCATCATGTGGTTTCTTAGGAAAATATCATCTACCAGCTTAGAGAGCGATGCTCTGTCATACTGTAGAAGCTTATTAGTTCGCTGTTTATTATATTCTGGCCATAGTTTCCGTGATATATTGCAAGACGTTATATATTTTCACCTGTTATTGGCCTTCATTCTGAGCTCAAATTCCACTCGTTCTCTGAGATTGCCAAGTGGCGATTTGGTCGACTAAAGCGCATGGTCATGATCCATTTTGGTTTGCTTTGTTTTGTCTTCTTGCTCGTGTAATATCATCGTAATTTAATACCTCATTCGAGTTCGAAATTTTAGCACGATTATTAAAACTTATTTGTAAAGAAAGTTCGTGAAACTGGTTTGATGGATTGGTTTTCATAGAGAAGTGTCACTGTTTGGTTTGGTTTCTGGAGTGGCAACCATTATTCGCCCATTTTTCTTCCAAGACTATAATGTATGAACCGAAACAGTCTATGCAGAGCGCTAATGAAGATTGAAACTGGGCGGGCTATGTTCTCAGCTGTGGTGGTAAGATGGGGTTACATTACACACAAGCCGTCCAAACAAAGATTTAACCCAATAATTCAATAGTCTTCTAATCATTCGTTTTGGTGATGTTGCTTCGACGTATGAAAAAATGTATCGGTTTGTCGGGATAGCGCAAAGCCAGCCGAGGAGAGAAATAATATTCCATAACTATTCGGAAGGTTTACACTTTCCAATAAAAAAACCAACAACTTGTTACGTTAAAATTGTTTATGTTTGTCATATTTTATAGTTCCTGCCATCGTTGAGAACATCATTCGAATTGAGGCTAACTATTAACAACAACAAACCATTTGTTGCCACTATTCGAATGTATAGCCAGCGTTCCTTTAAAATTCCGCTATCTCTGTCGATTCTATTTTGTCATCGCAAGAAGCGAGCCTTGAGTGGTTATATACACCTTTAAAAGCGGAAAACTAAAAAAAACCTACTAAAAACTAACAGTTGCCGATTAGTTCTCAGTATCAATAAAAAGACTCCATCTCTTTGGCAAGCATAACACTCTATTATTACATTGCTTGAAGATTTCTGATTTCTTTCTTGTCCTCTCCAAAAATACTAGATACCTATGTTCTCATCTAATAAAAGTCTTTCAATTTTATTGTTTGCTTTCTTTACAACAACTGTTTTTGCCACCAGAAAATAATGGCTATCATCAATCTCTTATTTTTAATCATGCCAAAGCCCTAAATTGCATATCACATTTAATAAACATGACTCAATTTTCCTTACAAAAGAACGCTCAATAAATGTATACCCATTAATCGAACAAATATGAAAAATATGCCGTTAAAATTTTACTTTCTTTACTACCCGCATTTAAAGGCTTTAGACTTAACTACATAAAAGCAGCTATTAGAATTAGACAAATCAATCGAAGCGTATTTATTAGTCGCATTTGTTACGATCGTCACGCAAACGAATTTTCGCGCAAAATTTATTACAATATTAAAATTAAACATCGTTTAGTTAACTCAAAGGCGTACACCTACTCGTACCATGTCCTTGATTGATTAATAATAACACGTAAGGAATAGGAAAGCGTGTCCTTGGAACTTACTGAACCGATAAATTAATTTCGCGACTACATATAATAAGACTGCGTAGTATCAACAGGTGCAATGGGGTAACGATTTTCTAGTATATCGACTTTAAGTTACTATGATATTTGATTCCATTCATTTAGCACGTGAGGGATTTATCATTGATAAAGCAGAGGCAGTACCTTACATTTTAAATCACACTGCGGTACCCAAAAATATCTCTAAAAAAACCTAGAACTCATTTTTCGTTATCTAGATCTTACTTATAGATGTAATTAGATACAGCTGTCACATAAATTTGACAAATATATATATAACGTATATTTATCTTAGAATTTCTTACATGCTTAATTGAAAGCTAATCAGGATTAATGATGAACTAGTTTTTGTCACCAACCATTGTCCTTCAGAATTGACACAATTTCCTTACAACAATCCATATTTAACCCAATTGAAAGGAGGCTATAACTTAGAGGCGCGTGTGAAACGGAAATGTAGCATGAGGTCAGCGTCAGACTGTTGAATATTTTATTTTACCCCAGCGGATAATATCAATAATAATCGATGAAATGTTCAATATGGAACAAACCCATTGTTCTTGTTATTTTCTTTGGGATGTTGACTTGTTATTTCTTATGTGCGTCGCATATGTAATTACATTTGATGGTGTTAGTTCGCGTAGACCCCCAAAATAGTCTTTTTGTCACATATTCAAAGTGGCATAGGTGTAGTAACTTTTCGACAGGCAGCGCATTCGGTAGTGATTTGGGAAAAAGATTTCTTACTTAAGTATGAATTTTAATTTATTGCCTAATAAATATGCCTTTATATTTTTTTTATATTTTTAGTTTTACCAATGAACGGTCAGACATCGAGTGAAACAAAAAAGAAGAGTGCTGACGGTGAGTTTGTTAATTAAAATTCAAAATTATTTATATATATTACTTAAGTTTATTTTATTTCCCATAAATAGTTGAAATGGCGAGTTAAAGTAGAGCATGTCAAAGTACTTAAAGGATTTCTTTTAACACTTTTAAACTGAATCCCGCAGGGATACAGTAAAGTCGTTAAATAAAAGGAAAGAATGAGAAGAACACTTTGATTTGCATTAAACATTTTTTGTTTTAAATTTAAACAAATCAAATGCATATTATATGTAGTTAGGTAGAAATCCCACAAATGAAAATAATTCACAACACATTCAAATAAATCGTGCAAACCAGTTGAACTGTATTTCAATGTCAGTGAGGCAATATATTCTTCTTCCGAAATCAAATCTAGTATCAGTCACTAATGTGCACGAATTATTCTCCACTTACATGAGCATTCTTCCGTCGAGTTCTAAAAAAAGGACTTTTCTAGCTTTCCTTTATAGAAAAACGGAAAAACAGGAAAAAAACTCACAAACTGCAGCAAATCGATTTGAAATTTCATTACAACGTAGAACAAACACGTTTATCGGTGAAAAAATGCAAAACCTATTAACCCCCCAATCTCTCCGGTAGTTTGAGTTTCATGCACTGGTTGTAACGAAAACACCGCTTATCTCGTCCTTCGTAGACTACCTACTCCCAAATACTAAATAATATATGAACACGAATTTAAATTGATTTTGATTGAATACGTGCGATAGCTGGCATCGTGAATGTTGCATTAAATTGCAGTGGCGGATAATTTGCCTGTCATCTAATTTCGTTTTGATTTCTTTTGTTTTTAGATTGTTCCGTTCGATTGTCCACTATACGAATATGGATGCATGAAAAGGATATCGGTAAATTGACAAGAGTACTATGGGCAGGTCAGGGTAATCGATTGCGCCAGCAGGCAAGCACGAATCACAAAGTGAAACGTTTTTTATCAGCTGTTCCTTATGTTATGGTAAGAAAAAAAGGAACGATTGCGTCTGAATCATTAAATCCGTAGGAGGAGAAAAGTACGGATTTCCAATATAACCGGCAGATTTAATGATAACGGTCTAGCATTTGTAAAATATTTGCTACAGAAATTAATGTACTCCTTGGCCGGCAAATTTATAAGGGTTTTTCTATTCTTCCGCAGAATTCCATTAAGGATGTCCACCAATCAGTTATTGATAATAGCTTGGAAAACCTGCAGGCAAATATGGATCCACCGGTACCGCCATCACTGATCACGTGCAGGGACTCAAATGGTCTGAACGTAATACATAAAGCGGCTGGACTGGGCCACACAATGATTTTGGAGTATTTACTAAGCATTTGGCCAGATGGCGCTAATGAAACCGATATGACTGGAAAAACGCCACTGCATTGGGCGGCTAGTGCCAAAAATAATATGCGATGTTACACTTTGTTAACACAGGCTGGATGCGAAGAGGATGTCTTAGACTATGTACGGATGCTAGAAAATAGTTTCATATTTAATTTTTAAGATGCATATCTTTCAGAAAATGAAAACACCTGCTTACTACAAGCAAAAGCACAATGAAATTGAACGATCATTTTTGACACTTGTACCCGAAGCACCGCGTGTATCTCAAGATATTCCAACAGATTGGGAGGCTTTGGCAAGTGATGATAGTGAAAAGGTAAAATTTTACCATTTTTTGTTTTTAACCACGAAGACTGCGATTGGTTTTTTTTTCTTCTTCTAGAAACTTGATATAAAAATTCCAAATGGTAGATTAAAAGCTGCTGACGCAATGGGAAATGCTGTTAATCTTTTAACATCACGATCGGAAGCAAACAGCATTGAAAATACTTCAGAGCCTGACATATTTGAAGGGTAGGTTATCTATTTAAAGAAAAAAAAATAATAACTTTTAAATGGAATAGACAGTTGTAAGAGATGCATTTTCTTAGTAGGTTAGCATGATTGAATAGTTGTTTCTTGCATGAATATAAATGATTTTTCTTTAATTGAGAGTAGAAAGTAGTGCTGAAAGTAGGTCGTCTTGCCAAAAGTATTATACCCACGTAAGCTATGTTATGTTTTACATATTTTTCATTAACTCTTTGAGTCGTCGAAATTTAAGATAATTGACGCTTTAATTTTTTTAATATCTAAAAATCAACAATAAACGCGAAAAGGGGGCAATTTACTTGGCGACAGATGTCCATTTGTACATAATGAAATGCAGTGAAAGTAAAAAAGTAATACTTTATCTCATGTATCTTTATCTGTTTTATTTGGACGCATAAACAAATCTTGACAACTAGGACCCCAAAAGGTGAAAGAGTTTGGAATTTGAAGTATTTTCAGCTTTAATTAGCGGAAAAAATAAATTAGCGGCAAAATAAAATGTCGCAAATATTATTTCGAGCTATCGAAAATCGTTGAATTAATAAACAAACAAATTAATTTAGTATCTTGGTGAACACTCGATTAGAGATATATTTCAGCATGCATAAATCAAATTCTTTTCCAAAATGTCCCTTAATGTGAAAATTTGGTCTGATTTAGCTGCCATATTGAAGCTTATAGACAGCTGATGTTCACAGAGTACGTTGGATAGGGTCTTTAATGCGACATTAAGCAAGATATAGAAATGCCTTTGTAGTAGAGTTTCATTATACAGAGCACAGAATACCTACATTTATTTGTTAAATATCAGGGAATAGTAGTTAAGCAACGCAAATTATTGGTATTAAATACAACATGCCTTTTTTACACCCATTACTGTATTTAACATTATTAATTTAAAAACAAAAAAGCCATAATGGTACTGAGGACCCTGCGGAGCCACCTCCCGAAGACCATGACGAAGTCACTCAAGTTGACGATTCCCCAATGGAAAATGGGCATCTAACGAATGGTGATGGCAATATCTCAGAGCCACCAACACCACCCAAAACACCCGATGAAATCGAAAACCATACCAAGGAAGAAGTATTAGTTATCGATGAGCCGCCACTACAACTACAAGAAGACGAGGTGAATTTTAAGAATATGCACAGCTTTGCTTTGCTTTAAATATGATTTATTATTAATTTTTAATTTTTTAATTTAAATTCAAAACTGCATGAACAAATTGGAACAAGTATTGATGCACCAATTTGAAATTGCTTAGCATGAACTTTTATTTTAAGCCAATTTTCCATTGGTAATTGACTGTAAATATATACGAGAAAAAAAAAACAAGTGTGTGTTTAGACCAGTGGATTGTGTTTTTGAAACATATTGGGTTGAAGGCGTTCAAATTTCTTGCATAACCTCAAAAGTAAGCCATTGTCGGCGTGGTTTTTTCATTCTTCCAAATTTTATTGAATTTAAATTTATTCGTTTCATGTGCTTTATTTTTATTTTTACGTAATACATAGTGGGAAAGTTCGATTTGATCGCTTTCGATTACCTTTGAGCTGTGAGTTTTTGAATTGTTTCATTTTTTTAATTAAAAAAATATAAAAAAACTGCAAAAAATCAGTCGACAATTGTTTACTTTTCCAGAATGTTTCGAATGCTTTAAATGATGAAAATAAAGATGACGAAGCGAACGGTATAAATGAAGAAGAAGACAAACCCAAAGAAGTTGATGATGATATTGAGATTAAGGAAGGTGATCACAATGAGGTCGCTGAAGAACATCACGCGGAAAAAACTGAAAATACTGAAGATGAAGATAAAGAAAATATTGATGTGGATGAAAATGAAAAGGGAAGTCTGGAGAATGATCTAACAAATGGCGAACACGATGAAGATAGTGAAGAAAAAGATCACATGGAAGATGAAACAAAAACGGAACCAGATGCGAGTAATGAAGAGGTTGGGGATTCTTCTGCAGAGTCCGATGAAAAAGAAAAGACTGATGAGACTGAAAATGCGAAAAATGAAATTAATAATGAAGTTGAAAAAGACGAGGATATAGAAAAAACAGAAGACAAAACCAATGAAAATGAATCAAGTGAAGATCATAAGTCCGACGAAAATAACGACGCAAACGAGAACGATTCACACGACGAAGCCGACAATAATCCTGTCGACGACACCGACGATGGTCAGAAAGATGTAGAAGAACAACCAGAAGCTTCCCAATCAAATGAAGTCGAACCGCCTGAATTAGAAACTCCCAAGTCAGAAGATACCCAACCACCAGCGGATCAAAAAGGAAACGACGATGAAAACAATAACGTTACGGACGACTCCAAGAAGGAGAATTCGAAGGAGCATGAGAAAGAAAACGACGAAGACGATGATGATCAGGTACAATTTGGAAGCCTTTAAGTCTATCAACGGCATTTTGGATGTGTCCTGTTTGTCCTTTCAAAAAAAAAACAAAAAAAAAACAATCGCCATACAAAACTACTACATTAGTAAAGTCCTAGATGCTTTTAAAGTTCAATTTATTTTTCTCTTTTGCACCAACTCTGAATACTTAATTATAAATTCAATGATCTCTGTGTATCAATTTAAATGTTGTTTGGTGGGAAATCTTATTAATGTTGTCTCTTTTGTTGTAAATGTTAAATAAAAACAAAATCCTGTAATATACGTATCTACTGCTGAGTGAAAATGAAAAATCTGTTTTTTTGACTAACAAACTTTTCTCTTTCTTTGTTACTGTGGTTTTCTCGACTCTCTCACTTTACTATTAGGTTGTATTGTTATGTAGTGCATGTGTGTTTGATTACATGTGCAATATTTCGACTGAAGAAGTTCAAAAATGGAGAAATGCTTGACCAACATGGAGTACTGATTTGTGTACAATTTTTTTTTTTTTAGAAAAGTTACTACACAAATTTAGGCAGAGATTTAAAATTCTTCTTTGAAAGTGAACATTGAACATAACCATTTTGTATTATATCCAAACGCATCCTTCAACTTTCTCAATTCAATGTCAATGCCAAAACGTCAGTAAGGGGCTTACACTTTTATCATGGTTAAGTTAAGAGTCGCTGTTTTCAACTTTAAGATGGCTTATAAAAGCTCATTTTTGGTTAAATGACATTCAAAATATGCATTATTGGACAGCAAAAAATCCACATGGGGTCTCTTAAAGCAGATTCTATTAGCTATGTCTACAAAAATTTAACATTTAGTGTGGTCCGATCGATATATATGTGGAAGAGTGATGCGAATTTAGCTTTACTGAATCCATTTCTACAAACTTCAGGAAAATTTAGATATCAACCCGTTATGTCAAATATTCTCAGATTTATTTAAATGCCAAATTTCTTACGTCTTTATTGAAAAACCCTTAAGTCGAGAGACTTTTAACTATCGGCTATGGCCAAATAAATATCAGCCAAAATGTTTAAGATAAATAATTTTCATAAGTTTTGATCCTTGATATTACAATCAAGCAATTTCAACAATTCAAGTACCAAAACAGAAACAAAACAACTCCATGGACATAGATCGTAACAATTTGTGCTATATACAAATCATAATGGCAGAAGTTCCTTGCCAGAGAACTTCAGGATTAAGGAGCGAACTACACAAAATCTCCAAGTGCCATTACGTGTTTCACAAACACCAAATTATGCCCACTTCGAAGAATTTGTTTAAACTTATAAATAATTTAACATTTTAATAGACTCTCTGGAGGAACAAACTTAAAAGCTGCATGCAATCTGAATTAGTAATTCCATTCAAATCTAAATTGCTTCGCTATTCCTTAAACCTACCACCTCTGCCTCCGCCATACACAACAACAACTTCTTTTCAACTCTAAAAGAACAACAAACAAAAAAATTAGTCCTCCCCACTCAAAGTCAGTTATAGGTTAAAGTAAGGTAAAACTCTATTAAGTTTCGTGCATGAAGTGCTAAGCTTTTTGACGCTTAATAAATCAGAAAGTCGATTCGTTGCTTTGGCACCTTCCTAATTGCAGGAACTATTTTCAGCGACTTCAACTACTGTCAACTTTATCGATATATTTTCTTCAAATTGCATATTCGCATGCAATAAGAGTAATACAAGCTTATTTGAACTTTGCAGTATTGAACTATTTAACTAGTCGTACTACTTTACCACGAATTTAAATGAATTTCGGGTATTTTTGATAGTATTCGTGGCTGGGGTTATGATTTATTTTTCAGTTCTTTTTACTTTTTTATTGGAAAACAATACGTTTTTTGGAACATGTTATCGCTGGTTAAATGATTTTAATTTTTTTCAGAGAGCATGATGAGTCAACAGAAATCCTCTTAGATTTGCGGATAGGATTTGGATAGGACATTAATCTGTAGGTTACTTCCGTTCGTGTAGAAAAAAGAAAATGGTTACCTTACCATTTTATTATTAAATTTTATGTTATTTATATTTATTGTTGAATTATTTCGCACGTTCCTACAATCGTAAACAAATAGATTTTTATAGTTTTTTGAATTGTTCTATTGGTTGGCGAAGCTAGGCTAAGGTCCTGGGTGGGACCTTTACGCTTCTGTCTATTTGTTTAGTTTGAATAAAATAACATCGTCAACAACAATAAATAATAGTCAAAGTTATTCAACAACATCAAAAAATCTGCACCAAAAACTTACAAATTTAAGAGGAAATAACATATTTATTGGAGAAGTACTATGCACAGGGGAGTTTTAAGTTGGCCTGGGTAAAATTGGCCAAACCTTAATCGCCGACAAATCGCTTAAAAATCTTTGTGGGTTATTTGACTTTTTTGTTTTTTAGACGATTTGACATTATGTCAAAATATCGAAAAATTTTGTTTCGATTATATAACAAATCGCCTGAACCTGAACATTTCGCAGCACTTTGTTGCTCCGCTCAGGGTAAGTGCCATAAATTTAAAATCAGTTCCAATGGTGCTTTAGATATAATTTAAAGAAAAATTCACATTGCCAAAAATCAGTCAAGCATTTGGGCTTTCTGTAGAACTGATTTGGGTGATTTTGTTTAGATTTTACAATTATGAAATTAAGCAGTTACAATGAAATCAATTGAAACCGTTAGCAAAGTCAATTATCTCACAGAAAATCATGTTTTTCTCAAGGCAATTGTGCATTGCTAATTCTGTTGCCGTTGAAATTAAGATCGATATTGTATAGGGTTTTTCATAAGGAGAAAACAACTTTAAAATTTTATAAATAGCAGAATTGTTGAAATATCGGTCTGAAATTTATTACAGATGTAGTACAAACATGTTACATTTAGGTATGGAATTCGATCTGATCGATCGATTCCACACGATCACTTTTTGTGGATGCAATAGAATCACTTGAAGCCCATGTGGTGCTGCCCAATAATCTATATTTTACTTATTGACATAGTCATGAAGCCAAATAAGAGCTACAATGAGCACTGTAAAAGTTGCGACTACCTAGAATTTCGGAAGTAGTTATTACCAAACAATGTTTCTTCGTAAATATTTACACCTTGATAAATATGTAAAATAGAAAATTGTAAACCCGAAAGGAATAATATAATCTTCTTTATTTAATTACTTATCGGTATCGATGTGGCCGAAGCAATGCAATCGACGTGTTTTCGCCTTTTGAACCTACAACCACATCCGAACTACATCTCATAGAGTTCACATACACATGGCCATATATTTTTCTCAAAAAAGCAGGTGCTAAACCTGCTTATCGTTCAGCACTCAGCACTATTCGTCCTTCAGTTAGGAGCTTTGACTCATTTTAACTCCGAGGTAGATAAACTCCTTAACAAATAGAAGTTTCTGCTTTAGTTACGTTTTGTCCTAGCCGGTGGACGAATGTTTTCTTGTTTGTTGAAAGCCTGTATTTGTCGAAGATGTGGATATCGTCCACATACTTAAGTAGCTGTACCTATAGTACATTCCGCGTTACGCCTGCCCTGTGCACTATTCATCTACAACTTTTGAAAATCAGAGGAGCTCAACTATTTGAGTAGAGCAAAGCACCACTCGTTGTATTTGGAAATCAAAGACGAAATAGCAAAGAAAGATGTGGATATCGTCCACATACTTAAGTAGCTGTACCTATAGTACATTCCGCGTTACGCCTGCCCTGTGCACTATTCATCTACAACTTTTGAAAATCAGAGGAGCTCAACTATTTGAGTAGAGCAAAGCACCACTCGTTGTATTTGGAAATCAAAGACGAAATAGCAAAGAAATTTAAAGTAATGGAAAGGGATGACACATTGTGAGGGAGTGTTTAAAAGTTCGAATTTAAAAAATGTATTCGTTGGTTTTATTGACAAAAAAATATATAAATAGTTTACGTTTACGGAGTTAAGGGATCCATTTATGGCAAAGCATACATTAAATTTACGCCTCTTAGTAAAATAGTCATTCTTTTTCGACCTCCTCATTTGTGGGTGCAGTGACTTAGTGGTTAACTGCGTTGGACAGCGAGAGGTCGCTGGTTCAAATCCCGACCTGTTCCACCTTTAAGTTTTTATAAGTTGAATCTTGCGAGAGTCTGACAAACGGAATCGGCATTAAACTGTAGGTCCTTTCCATTCGTGTCAAAAAATATATCTTCGCACACACAGAGGTTGGAGAAGTAAGGCTTTGAGTGCTGCATTGGCCGTTTACGCCTAATATTTTATTTATTTATTTTAATTTGCAGAAAATCACATTTAAAAACATCGTTTTGATTAAAATTTGATTTTGAAACAGTACAAACCTAAGAAAGTGCCCCTAAAAACTCCGTCGAGTTTCATTCATTCCCTTAAGAAATCGTATGCCGCTCTCATGTGTACAATGACAATGTTTCCAGCATTCAGTGTGCTTTTAGTTCATGGATCTCAATGGCCGTTTTCTACCAATGAATTAGTGAACTTGAAATATTACAATGTATGCACTTGAATGTGTGAACGCCAACAGATAAAAAATTATAAAGTTGGTCTACTTTGGCCGTCGACTTATTCATATAAAATATCCTTTGCCCATGAGTTACCTTCCACAGACGGACGTTTGCACTCGATGAAAAACGACAATGGAACGAAGGCGATGTATTCTGTGGATTGGGGTCTTAAAGGTTTAAAGTCAAACATCAATTTAGCAAAAGCAATTAGATAATTTTGTAAATAAGAAAATTGCATTCCCCTCAAAATTATTTCGAAAATCAAACTTTAAAGAAAATGGTTTTGAGTTGTAGTAAGTGAAGTGTAATTCATTAATATGTGTAACAAAATTGTAATTGTAATTGTAATCGTCATTCAATTTTTATAGATATTTTATGTTTATCAATGTGGTAAATGCGAGTACATGCATTTAAAAGTTTCACCATCAATGTTACGTACATTTAAAAACAAAAACAGTTAACATAACCATTATCACAAAACCCCATTCATTTAGGATGTAGAACTTCCTCCACCGGACACATCAGAAGATCCGCCAAAGTACGAAAGTGCAACTATAACCGATTTCGATGATAAGATGACTACAGACTCACCCACACCATCACTAGCAATTGAAGGTTTTGTTGCAGGCGATTCCGAGGATAATCAAGTTCAGTCAGAAAGCGCAGCTTACTTAGATAATGAAGTATACCTTTCCATTAGTTTTATCGTTTTTCAATTAGAAACAATTTTTATTTTTGTAAATCTTTTAAATTTAATTTGCTACTTTAAATCCTGCTTAGTTAGTTGGTAGATACTGAAGGACACTCACAAGTTTGATAGCTCTTTCGTGCGATACTAATGACATGTTTTAATCAATAGGAAAAGTACATCGAGGCTATAATTAATTCGGGTGACATGGAACAACTTGCCGCACTCGTGCTCAACGGTGACGGGAAGAAGATTTTGAATCGAAAATCAAATCAACCAGAGATACAAGCATTTCTGAATAATGTACCAGCGTATATGGTAAGGGAAACTTTTTAGTCAAAGAATATGAGTTATATATGTACTTTTGCAGAATAAAATATTTCGTGTTCACGAAGCTGCAAGAGCAGGAACTTTATACCAATTGCAATCAGCATTGGATCGGAGAAAATTCGCAATTGCCAAGGATGAAATGTCTCCATGTGGAGCATCGCCGTTACATGTTGCTGTTCTTTTTGGACACGCAGGTAAAGTACTTGAAATATTGCTTTTCACTCGATTATGTAAATACAAGAAGCTTCATTGAATAAGAAGTTTAAAAATCCCAGAAACCATCTCGTCAAACGTCAAAGAACCCATCTCAAAATTATAGCACGACCTGCTCAGTAGGTGTCGCTATGTTCAAAGAAGGAACCGTACGAAAGGGCAATGTCAATAAACGTTCTTATACAAGCGCGAAACAGAAGCAAGTTATTTCTTGAAATCGAACCGGCGACAGGCGCCCATTACGAATTCAGTGAAGTGGGAGAGGTATGACCTCGTCGATTAAAGGAAACAAAAAATTCCGATTACAGACAAAATTTAAACAATGTTAGAAATGTGAAATATTTATATAGGAGTGAAGATTTCCTGAAGCTTGTTCCACACTTATTTGCTTTCATTCGTCGGTTTCGTTTTCGATTTTTATCGACAAGTGTCGATACAGAACGTATTAGAACCTTAAATCAACGTAGCATAAAGTTGTTCAATGTTTCTTGTTCCAATATTAAATACAAGTTGTTGTTGCTTTTTATTAATTCCTGAATACAAAACTAAAATGAAACGCGTATGTGTGAATGTAAAGAAGTTGACGAAAACCGAAACCGAAATAATAACGGACCATACCGAATAGAACCGATTAGCTAACGAGCTAGTTGAAAAACTAAATCACAACAGTTTTCCGATAGGTGGCGCATAAAATATAAATTAATTAGTTGTAATATGCATCTGAAAACCAAATTCGACGTCCAGTCACCAACACGGTATCAAAATGTTACTGATTTGTAATCAAATTTTTTTTGTAGAAGTAAAAAAGTCTGCTTCCCAAATAGGAAATATCTGTCCCCAATCAAAAGTTTTCTGTAAAAAGTCTGTAAGGGATCTGCACAAATCCGTTCAGATAATGAAATGTCCTATAGCAATAGCAATTGATGTCAAATGATGGTCTTGTTTGTAGGGAAAAAATATCAACTACGGTTTCTTTGTTTGCATATGCGGCACCTGAAGAGTTGAAGTTGGGATCGCCTCAATTATTGTCGTTATGGACTGCTTTAATTCAGTTAAATTCCTGGGCTTCGTTTTATACACCTCTTGCTTGACATAACCCCATAAAAAGAAGTCTGGTGCAGTCAGGTCAGGTGACCTTGGGGGCCAGCGAAGAGTGGAGTTCCTAGAAATTAATTTGTTTGCGAATTTTTTGTTTAGCTCCAATGGGCCTCATCAGACATGAACAAACAATTGATCAATGTGTTGTCTTCTTCGGCCATTGATATCATTTTTTGGCAAAATTCCAGGCGAACAGGCAAATCCTGAGGGTTTAACTTGCTAGTAATTTGAACTTTGTACGGAAACAAGTTTAAATCGTCATGAAGTATCCGTTGTAATGACCGTCTACTAATTCCAATTTGCCCCGATAAGTTTCGGGTCGAAACGTTCGGATTGGCCTGTATTGCAGATGCTACTGCCGCGATTGTATACTGAACCCGAACATTGGCATCTCGATGGTACGGCCTTCGTGCGATGCTTCCAGATTCGGCAAACATGTTTACAAACCTCATAATGGTCCATCTACTCGGGGGATTACCGCCAAACTCCCGCCTAAATTCCCTTTGGACGGAAATGACGGACTGCAAAGCATGGTACCGTTGCACTATCCAAATTCTTTTCTACGTATCCCAAGCATCCATTTTTATAAATCTAAATAGTAACCTACAAAATAAAAAAAAAATAATCCGATTATATAAATATATATATATAATATATAAATAATATAAAGACGAAATTATAACGCGTGGTGTGTTGTGGACCGAATGCATTAGTTTTTTTTTGCTCCTTGAATACTGACTTTTGACGCTTAGATGTTTTGATTTATATATTTGTTTCGTAACGCACAATGGAACATTAAACATTTCCGACATAATACTCCACTCTGCAACACAATCACAAGACAAGAATTTTTCTATATATAGAAAATACATAGGAGTGAAAGAAACACGCAAAAGGTTACAAGTGTGGTTTCGGCTTAAATGAATCGGCGATAGTTAAAACAACGCAAGCACAAACATTTCAAACAAAAAAAAAATTATTACGTTTTTACATACTATGTGAAACTGTGTACAAAATTAAGATAGTTTGACAACCGAATACGCATGTATGTAAATAAGACATTGGCAGCGTAAAACTTACTTTTTCAATGCAACTAATTAATTAGCAAAGGCTTATGTCCCAAAGAAATAAACTCATGAGGTATAAGACGACTTATAAATAATATACCTATACAAATTTTCGGCGAGCGGTAGCTGTCAATTTTTATAAATAATTGTGTCAAATTGATTGCTACGTAAACCAAAACAGGCTAATATAAAAAATTTCAGATTGCTAAACAATTCTTAAAGTCCACGACTGTAAACATGCTCAGACAAAGAACTATTAATAAAGAAGAGGTAGATAGTAAATCTGGCCGCATACTATGATAGTCATACCCATACATACCATTAAAGCCATTGCCTGGTGGGAAGCTACACATAAGAAAATCAGTCGAAGAATATTTGCGGCCGGCGGTACAAATTACATACGGAGTTGCTTTACGTACAAAACCCATGTGGACACTAGACATGTTTCTACGCTTTACAAGCCCTAGTATGTTCAAGAGCAGTGAAAACAGTTATTCTGAACATTCCCGATGTTGGATATCAAGTAAATTTTAATGAAATTGTCTCAAAGTAAGAGATTAAAAAACCATAGCATGGTCTATCCTAAATGGAAAAACAACGGAGTCAATAATCGAAGTGCACTGTCAGTAACTTCTAACTCTCTTCTTACTTCTAATATCCGACAAGGATATCACTGTATGAGCTGGCGTTCAACTTTTCCGAAATTAAGATAAAATAACCTTCTTCTCTCCATTTAACGACGAGATTATAATCAGGATTTTAGGGATCATAACCCTCCCACTTCAGTGTATTTATCTGCAGGCCACCCAATATTGAATCACTTCATCATTGAGGCCAATCAAATGCTGGTGTTTCTGTATTTGTGTCTCGTAGGATCCCTCCTTTGAACATGAAAATAACAACTGAGTCGGTCGTGCTCCAATTTTTTCGAGATGGGTTCTTTGACGTGAAGGCTTTCTCGGTTTCTGAAACTTCTAATTCGATCAAGCTTTGTTACTCCTGCTGTCATGCGAAGCATCTTCATCTCAGCTGCTGTCAACTTGCCCTCATCCTTTTTGTACATTGTCGAGCATTGTGAACCATATGTGAGCGCCGGACACACAACTGCGGTGTAGCAGTTCCGCCTTCCTTTCAGCTTAGGGGACATTTTTCGGTCACAGAATATGGCAGAGTTTTCCTGCCACTTCATCCACCCTACGCTTACGCTATGATTGATGTCGTTATCAAAGGTAGCTTTGCTGTTGATCATTGATCCCAGATATTTGAACTTTTCATACTAGATAAAAGAACCTAACAGAATAATAGTTAGTAGCAAAATTAATTTTAAAAGTTAAACCATTTACCAAAGTTAATATCATGTCTTACTTTTAAAGAGGCTCTACAAATTTAAATATTAGAAGAAAACTTATATACATATGGCAGGGAAAGTTGTTGCGCTTTACAGAGAGATTAAGATATCTCCTTAGGGACACCTTTGACGTAAAATTATCAGTATGCAAGAAATATCTGAAGAAATGTGGGGAATGAAAAACTTTATGGGATGTGTAAAAATGCCCCAACTGATTTTTATCTGGACATAATTAAATGACTCGAAGGTATTTAATTTTAAAATAAATGCAACACGGTTGGCACTTTCGTCATATTTGATGGAGAACTGACACGCAACATACGGGTAATGGTCTCAATATTTTATGTATGCATACGTGCCATACATAAAGTAATTTGTTCATGCCATCAAACGATTTTAAAACAGGATACAACATTGTCGTTTATTGATATACGAAATGTATATAATTATAGTTTAAATTTAGGACTTTAAAGTAGATCAACTTTATTAAAATAATTAATTTTTTTCCGCGCACAGATATCGTTCGATACCTCGCAGGACGATTTCCGGAAACCACAAGTGCCGTAGACGATGATGGTCGCACAGCTTTACACTATGCCGCAACCATCAAGGATAATGGACACTTTTTTAATCTACTATCTCATTTAGGTGGGAATCCCAAAGCAACAGACAAAGTAGGTTAAATAAACTTTTAAATCAATAAAATACGATGTTTATTCCACCTGTAGCCTATGTACTTAACAAACATACCCAAACACCCACGTGCACTAGGTCAAAATCAATATCTAGAAAAATGTTTCGTGACCATTTCGTTACTTTCCTCCTCATAATTTCGAAAAAAAAAAAAATAAAAATATTAAAAATTTATACTTAAAATTTCTTACCAAGACTTACAATTAGAGTTGCCTGCGTTTGGTCATTAGGAAAAAATTAACAATTTATACTATTCACACATGTATTTTCTAGCTTGGGAATACAGCCGAGTTCTATACAAATGAAGAACAGGCGAAAGACGTTCTGACCTACAAGGAATTGTTACGCCGATTTGGGGCCGAAGAGCTCGAGGATGAAATGCTTAGCGATCAAGGTATGAGTATGCGACTAATCATTAAAATAACGTGTACGAATGTGTGTGAGTGTGTGTGTGTGTGTCTGTATATATGTTTGGGAGTGGCTTACACTATTTTATATAATTCCTTTGTCATTTCGTTGACTGCCGTCAAAGCCATCGCTGGCTGGAATCATTACGTGTGCCTTTTTTCCTACCACTATTTTCTCTTTTGTAATTTGTTTAAATTTATTGAATTTGTGGAGTATAAATGAATTTGTTTTTTGTCAGTTAGAAATACATACTAAATAGTTTACTAGAATAGTTTTTGGGAGCAGTTTGCTCCCGAATCTGTGCTTTTGAAGTGGAAAAGTGCGAAAAAATTGTTTTTGAAAGACTTTATGAGAGAATGTCCAAAATTATGAAGTCAAACGAAGAGATATTGCAGCATTTAATCAATAATATTGATGATGTTTTTGGTATGTACGAGCTTGTTGAATGAGAATGTGGTTTGTGTGGCTATGCACTTGCAATTAAAATGTAATTGCGGTGTTTATTTACTTTTGTTTGAGAATGACTTACATAATATACATAAGTATGCATGTACGTTTCAATTTAATTTGTTGCTAATAGCACTATTGTGATTGTTCAATCGATTTGATGGATCTTTATGTGTTTGAATAATTTAAATTTAATTTGATGAAATTGAAAAATAAATTGACTTTTAGTAAAGATAGGAAAACGCAGTAACAAAAACTTTATTTGAAAATGCTTAGCTTTCTGGAAAGTACAATTTCAGTTTTTTTTGTTTCCCACCACACTTTGAATTTGTGGTTTAAAAAATGAAGACATTTACAACTCGAACAAAATGTCCCTTCATAATAATAAGTATTACCAGCAATTATTTCTACAGGACATTGTTTGGATGGCAGGAATAGTTGAAGTTGAATAGTTGACGTTAACTTAACAAAACTGGGTGACATGAAATATTGCCAAACGAAATAATGCCAAATTTTAAATAAGAAGCCGTTGGCAACAGTACCTTGGTGACCCACTGCGCCGGATTAGGAGATTTCAACCCTCTTTCCACAGGCGGTTCGATTTTGGAATGGAAATAATGCTAAATATTTAAAATTTGGCTTTATTTCACATGACCACAAAACTGTCCAAGAAAGTTCGAAAAATCTACTTCGAAATATTTAAAGTCTTCGCCTTAGTGATTCAGTAGAAGCAGGGTAGTTTTAAGAGAAAGTCAAGTTAAAACAAGGAATTATTTGTTTCACCACTTCTTGTGAGCACACCTTACATTTGTCATTCATTCAACACCAATTTTTATCTAATATGTTTCGTCCAAAAAAAAAGAAAAAAAAACCAATCCACTTCAACGGCACAGATTGCTACAAATCTTACAAAATTTTTACACACAAAACATATATCCAATTAATTCTTAGTGCCAGATGACTTGCACAGTTCACGACGTTACATGATGGACGTTGATGTCACATCAACACTGGAACGCTGCTTTGCGGTAATTCATGAGGCGAGTAAAAGTCTCCCATCTGCATCAGCAACAGCGGTAGCATTACAGAAGCCTGCTAGTGCTTCGTCCTTGCAATTGAGTGTTACAAGTTATTTAGGCCGATTTCTGCGACGAAGCGTCTTTGATAAGATCAAGAAACGTCAAACTCGACTCGATCACAATCTCTTCGATGTAATCTGGCCGGCAATGCGAAAGGTCACTCGTGAACGGTTCGATGAAGATCCAAATGCTGGCATCGTGGCACCTGATTACGATGTTTATGTAGTGTTCCAGGAGTTTTTAGTGCCATTAATCAAGGATATGCATTGTATGATCATCACCAACGAGTTTAGGCCACATCCACGAATTGCATATTTTCCGTTTATAAATGGTGCACGTAAAGAACATATAAGTTTTGCGTTGGACGATGATTCAAATCTTATTACACGGTGCACTGTTGAATGCTCTCGAAACTTGGACGGCTATGAGCTGCCTTTGAATCTGAATGTAGCTCGCATTGAACAGGCCGAGCGAGAAATGATGGCCAAGATATTTACAACGAACTTTGCCAAGGCAATTGGTGACAAGGAAGCTGGATGCTATTACACGATCAACGAGGTAACAGAGGAAAATTCTTCAGTTTGTAAGATGTTGCAGGATAATGGCCTTCTGATTCCGATTTTCGATAGAAACAATCGTTTGTCAGAAGCTGAATCAGTAGCTGTAAATGGAATGTTATGGCCATATGGGCGTGGAGTTTTTGTGAACGCGAATCAAACTATTGCCCTGTGGTTGAATTGCCAAGAGCACTTGCGGATAGTGTCATGCACTACCAAGAAGAATCCCACTGAAATCGGAAAAGCGTATACTTTAGTCGGTAAGACAGTTTCATATCTGGAAACTAAATTACACTTCAAAGAGAGCTACCTGCTAGGGTACCTTGCAGCAAGACCGTCTTTCCTCGGGACAGGTCTAAAGATGACAACAATAATTAACTTGCCAAACTTGCTCAAAGAGGTAGACAATCTGCGACATTTATGTACTGTTCGAGGATTAGTGATGCTCAAGGGTACAGACAAGAACTCTGTTAATCTGCTGAATATGCAGAGTTTGGGAGCAACAGAACTTACCCTATTCCAAGACTATTGTACAGCAGTAACGAATATAATTTCGTTGGAAAAGGATATGTCACTGACCAACTCTAAGCATATTGCAACGATGCTAGTAAAGATATTTCGACGGAAGAAAAATAGTTTAGTGGATCGTAATTGAAATGGAAGAAGAAAAAAACAAAACAGTTTACATACATAAAACATGTATCACATAGTTTTAATTTTGCTTTTCAGTTTGTCAACTTGTTTCGTAATTTTTTAAGTGCTTTCAATATTTGGTTTTTGTATTATACAAACATGTTCTTATACAAAATATACTTTTATTATCATTCCTCTGAAAATACAATGTCGACTTAAAAATCCATCCGCTTCTGAGATGCAAAAGCAATTATCAGCTTTGTTTACGGTTAGTAAAGTTTATTTTTTTTTTAATTTATTAATTTGTAGTGTACTGTTTTTGTTGCATAGCTAAATTTTTTTTGTGTTTTTTTAAACGTGTTTTTTCTACTTTTTATACTGTTTGGGTTGGTTCATAAAATCTAATCGAGATTTATTTTATCATGTGCAACAATGTTTTGGACCATGAAACATGATTAAATGCAAAAAAAAATGGTCTTTTTTTAAATTACGTCTAGGTTTTCATCATTGTTTTAATGACCGTGCAATTCGATATTAAAGCTGAAAAATTTGACTTTAAAACCCCTTTGCGATCGTAAGACTCAAGGATGTTTTTCGCTTCCTCCTTCTGCCACGATACTTATCAAATCTTTGGCTTTTTCTTTGAATTAGTTTCCCCACTTTGCTATTTTCTACATCTGCACTGATCCGCCTCCCATTTTTTATTAATTTATTAAAGAGGGCGTTGCTACTTTTGATTTACTCATTTTGTTACTTGGATCCAGTCCTGTCGCATCACGGGCTCGGAGAATAATGATGTGATTTATCACTTTTTATATGAATGGCGATCTAGTAATATTCGTATTTCTTCTCTGCACGGGAGACTCTAAAAACGACTTTATGTATTTCATATCGCAAAAGTGGTTCCAGAAAGCTCTGTTTAAGTTTAAAATAAATACCGAACTGGTCATTCCGACAATTAGCACCTGAAAAGATAAAAAGAAAAGCCTTGAAACAAATAAGAAATCGCTGCATCTGCGGTTTAATCCATTTAATGATTATGATTAATTGAAGAAACAGTTTTACCAACTTCAACAAATTGGCGCTCTACGTAGGTGTAGCTGTTACGGAGAGCGAGTGCTTCATAACTTTTTTTCTAAATTCTCTACTTCGATTTTTGTGGGTTGTATGTATTTTCGGTTGTACAGGGTGGCTGGTTCGAATAAAGACAAGTCTAGAGGTCCAATTATCTACCACCTTCTCAAGCATTTGGGGCTGTATGTCGGCAATAACGCCACGAATGTGGGCTTCCAAGTCCCCTAACGTTTCTGGTGTAGGCGAGCGACTTCACATATCCCCAAAGAAAATAATCCAATGGTGGCAAATCACAGGTCCAATTGACAGGACCATTCCGCGAAATTATGCGCTCATCGAATGTGCCCTTCAAAAAATCGATTGTGACGTGCGCTGTGTGGCATGTAGCGCCGTCTTGTCGGAACCACATCTCATCCACATTCATGCCATCCAAGTCGGGAACAAAGTAGTCGGTTATCATGGCTATATACCGGTCTCCATTAACGGTAACTGACTCTCCAGCATCATTTCGGAAGAAGTATGGCCCAATGACTCCACCAGCCCATAGAGCACACCAAGCAGTCAGTTTTTATGGATGTAATGGCGTTTCAAGGGTCTCATGTGGATTCTCTTCACTCCAAATGCGGCAATTTTGATTGTTGACGTAGCCATTCAACCCAAAATGAACCATTATTTTCGAAATAAATTTGCACAATTTGCAAGCATTGTTCATTTGTCAACCTGTTCATGATGAAATAGCAAACCAAACTGAACATAAATGACATTAGAGTTGCCAGATTTGACCACTAAATGTCAGTTTTATCTGTATTCGAAAAACCACCTAAAAAAAACACCCTTTATTATCTAAAACACCTTTTAGACAGGTGGCCTCTTACATACTTGAACAAATTGGTGTTATTGATTAAATCTGCGATTGATTAAGATAATAAATGGTTTGCAGCTTGAGCGTCTTATTTTCACTTTGTCAAGAGCTGTTGCGAAATCGATAGTCAATCGACAGTTCAGCTATTTTTAGTGAGAGTGATTATTTCAATCTTAAGACATACTAAGAACCTTTAATGTATATAAAAAAAAAACATATCATTTGCAATTTAGTGTAACCGCTTTTGTTTTTTTAAATTAACCAAACAGTTTAACCAATCAACACAGAGTGAGATTTCCTGCACATTTTTAAAAAATCTTTAATCTTATTTGTAAAATTTTCCCGGATCACTACTCATTGTACCGACCCGATAATGTACATTCTCTCTGATACATCATACAGTTTATTTTGCAAAAATGCTTTTTCTTATAATAAATTTTATTTATATATTGTGTGATGTTTTTTTTTTCTTCTGTAACCTATCCGTTCGTGTATGATTTTATTAAATATTTTTTGTATAGTCATTTTTTATTATATTATTTCTAATACCACAGGTAAAGCTGAAAACTATTCTCAGAATGCAATTTTTAAAACTGAGCAGGGTAGATATTTGGCCAGTAGTAAGTAATATAATTTGATAAATTGATAAAAAAAAAATACTTTGAATATATCCAAAATTCACTTCGAAAATATTTATTTAATTCAAGGTTTAGGTGATCCTCTCATTAAGGGTCTAACTGAAATTGCCGACAAGCGCCCTACAGATCCAGTTGCATACTTAGCCGGTTTCCTACAAAACGTTATACGATCACGTAAAATCACTCGCGACAATAACACCGGCGACGATAATTCCAAAGCATTGGTCAATTCAGAGTCGGAAATTATTACATCACCGCAAAAGATAAATGGCATCGATTCCGCTATGGTGGAGGAACGATTTTCTTCTCCCGAAGAATCGACACCAAAGAATGAGGACCGTGACGAACACGGGCAGAGTTTATTGCATTTCGCATGTGCTCGATCACATCGCCGAAATGGTCTGCTCAATTTGATTGAGGAGTCCCAAATCGATGTGACATATCGCGATGAGTTGTATCGAACAGCAAGAGATGTTTCATTACAGGCCAATCAGCCAGGCAATGCAAAGGAGATTGATCGTTATGTGCTTTCTTTGGCAGTTGTTGGTTCGTTCAAGACAAACTTCATTTTAGCGAATTTTCTTTTAAATGATTGCTTTTGGTTTTAGGTGACATAAAACCTTTTGAGAATATGGCGATTGCTGGCTATGATCATATTCTGGATATTGTCGACGATGACGCCAGTTCTATTGTTGCCATAGCTGAGTCAAGAGGTCATGATAAGTTGTTAAATTTCTTGAATGAACTGCGGAATTTGGAGGTTTGTATGCAAAAAGCAATGTAAAGAGTTTTGAAAAATTGAGTTTGTTTTTTAGGAAACACGAGAAGAGCTCCATCAGGCAATAAGGGATGAAGATTTTGAGAAAGTTAAGGAAATAACAGCTATCCCTAGAGGCAAATGGTTGATCAAGGCCAAGAACTATTATGGTGAGGGCTTTACCGAACGACACAACTCTTTTAAAACTCTATAGGAAAGCGAGTACAAAATATGTAGACAAGAGATGTGGCTGATTCTGTTTAATGACTAAAATGTATTTCTACCCTGTGCAGAGTTTGTGTTTTTGCAAATGTAGCAAAAATGAAGGATAATTAGCCATAATTGGTTTTAAATTTTTGTCCATAAAGTCGAGAAAATGATATCGGCCAAGTGGTCGATGCCAGAATTAATGACCATTTGAACCCAACTTCTGACATTTTGCATCACTCTTGCGAGTATTTCCAGCTATAGGTCTTCGCATTTTTGATGGATATTATCATTAAGGTCTTCAGGAGTCTAAGGTTTGTTGACATAGATTCAAAAAAACCCACAAAAATCTATCTGGATTGCAATTTGCAAAAACGAGCGATAGGAACTCGTCGCTTATGATGATTTGTCTCCCTGAAATGTCTGATGTGTATTTTTTATTTGTTTACTTCACAAATGTCAAAGTAGAATTGACATTTGCCGCCATTTGTAAAAGTAATGGTATCTTCCGATGGGGTGATGATTTTACGCCACGTTGTATAAAGCTCGCTGAAAAACGATGCCACCAAAAGATTTTTTTTTGTCTGAAAACAACCGACTAAGTGTCAAGTATGTTTTCTGATAAGAATGGCCCATGAATGGACTTTGTATGATTTGTTTATGTCTGCTTTCGACATCGTTATCATAAATACGTCGTGAGATCCTATCGTTCAACAATATAGTCTTAAGTAAGAGCAAGCATAAGTTTGCTTTATTTAGCATATTCCTCAAGAGCAAATGTAGTTACCCAAATTTTGCTTATCTTTTATATTATGTAGGTCCTATACTGTTTGCCCTTAAATTCGTTGGTAATTTTATGAGGAGATAGTATTTTGTTTTAAGACTGACGATAAGCTACTTTAAATATTTACTTTTAAATTATTTGAACAACACTGACTGACAACTGAAATTACCCATGCCCGCTGGCGTAAAACCGCTTTTAATCAGTTACATGTTATCATCATGATATCACACTTATAACAATACTGAATTGACCAGACATTGATTAACGTTAATTAAGATATTTAATGTGATAGTATTTTTATTGTAACAATTTGACAAGATAGTGACTTTGTCCAATGATAATCGTAATTCATACATAAATTTTGAGTATCTATCGAGAGGATTAAAATTTCCAGTTGCCTAATTGCGTATATTATTTTTTTTTTTTACATTTTTTCTAGGTCGAACTGCAATGCATATTGCCGTTTTAAAGGAGCTGGAGGAAATGGTTGAGTATTTCGTAAATACTTGCCCAGAAGCTCTAAAGTATGGTGATAATGTAAGTACACTGTGGTTACGTCTTTCTGTTTAAGAAAGAAATGAATTTACTTCGCAAAAATCGTAATAGTATATGAATGTCTGTGAATAATTGCTAATGTTAGATAGATTATGTTTGTGAGTGATTAATTTGCAATTTCTGTTGTTTTTAATATTACTTAGAACTTGATTTTGAGAGTACGAATATATTAAATGCATTAATCTGTGGAGTAGATGCATATTCAGAGACAAAACAATGACTGCATACATCAAATATATACTGTACAATTTACATATATAAATTTTGAGACATTCAAGATTGCAAAACATTTTCTAAAAAGTATTTACTTTACTTACATACTCATTAAAAATTATTTTGTTTACTTAATTTCCACAGCTGGAACGAACACCATTGCACTATGCAATGGGTACGAATGCAGTGGAGGGTGTAAGCCGCATATTAATCCGTAAAGGTGCCAAGCGAACAATAAAGGATTTAAAAGGACGACAGCCAAGTTACTATTTTATGAATAAGGCTGATATATTGAGATTGCAAGAAGAGGAAGATGAACATCGTTAAAGTTGTTTTTTTTATTTGTTGTTTATTTTTTATTTCTGTTGTTTAACCCTTATAATTCCGATGGAATGGTGTTAACTTTTTTATTTATATTATCGTTCACATCTGTATCTTTATACGGTTAAAATGTTGTATTGTTAGTAGTTTTCTAATGAAATGACTTCGAGGTCATTTAAGCATTTAAGAAATTTGTAGTCAACTTAATTAGTTTGTAAGTTAAAGACAAATATTAAAATTAGGAAAACACTAGCAACAAATTTGAGTGTTTTGTCTTTTATTTATATGAAGTTAAAATGAATACTTGGTGCAAAGAAAAAGAGGCAACAAATTAACAAGTATATGCAAATTTCGGTCAACTTTAAGCAGCTTTAAAGTTAAGTTAATGAGTATTGTTGGATGAGACAATATAACATTTTAGTAAATTTAAGAGGACACCAAACGGAAATGTAGAATGTGACATACAAAAAATATTTATACGAATATCTTAAAAACAATCAATCAAACAGCGTCGCTGTTGTTGTATTTTTCTTCGCCCCTTTTTCATCATAGTGGGTTAAAAAAACATGGTGAATCATGCTAAAAATGTCGTTTAAATTTTTAAAAATAAGTAAACAAAAGAATGCGCGTGCCATGCCTGCCGCACTGGAAATAAAAATCGGTCATTGTTCTTATTAAATAAAAAAAAAACCTAAATGTGTGGAATAATCTGCAAATACAAACTTATAAGCAAAAAATAAATGTTATTCCGTACACGTTTTTATTCTTATAGGGCACTTGCATTGCTTTAAAAAGATTAGAACATATAGACTATGAAGAGAATTATAAATCACGAAGGTAGATTTAAATATTTCAGCAGTACAAATATATTTTGCTGTAGATTTTAGGTAAATATTTACAATTTTATATGTGTCCCTGCATAATTAACATCACAGATGACAGATGACATTTGGCAGGCAACAGATGATAACTGACAAATGGCGAATGATAGATGATTGATGACCGATGACAGATGACAATTGGTATGTGACAAATCAAATATGGTATTAGTCTTCGGTTATCGTAAAGCGCATAGAGGTTTTTATTGATCAAACTTTGGATAAGAGTTATTACAGTTTACTAAAATGAATGAATAAATACAAGTCCCTACGTAATAGGTTTCCAAACCATCCGCATTTAATAGAATTAACTCCTCGCACACACATTTTTCTTCCGAAAGAGCTCAATATGCCTCTTTTTGTTCTTATCACCCACAACTTCGGCGGTGTATAGCAGAACTTAAACTTCAAATCGAAGTAGTAGGGTAAGTCTTCTTTAGTGTTATACATGGCAGATGACAGATGGCAGATGAACTCCGTAACTATCTTTCAGTTACTACCATATATAGGAAAGGTTCGTCCTAATTCATGGACAGAGTTTTTTTTGTTGGTTAATAGATAGCTCATATTAAGTCATATACCGTTTTACTTAAACTTGCTTGTTTGGTTTTTCAATAGCTTTTAAAGAATCTATTACGGAACGCTGACAGTAGCCAAGTCCAGCAGCTGAATGGATTTAAATAAAATTGTGCCTTCCGTGATGACAGCCGCTTTGCGACTATCTGCTTAAGAACAAGTCACATAAATGCGTATCTCCTTGGGAAAACACCCGTGTTTTCTTGTAACAGATAAGGTTACCAACTGCACAGAAATCCAAAATTCGTCTCCTTTTGACATCTGTCAAACATCATAGGGTACCATGGAAATCCTTCCCTAACTTTATACTTTTTCGATATGTTTTTAGTTCCAGTTTTATCTTCGAGCTATATGAGAGCCTTATTCATTGGGTTATTTGCCATTGGACTTTACCTTGGGATTAAGTATTTATTGTTTGTATTAGAAATCATTAGCATTGACTGAGATTTAGATTATGAACAAATTTGATAAAAAAATAATCTGTTTCAGTGACCAGATATATAGAAGTGATTTGGAAATTTTACACTGTTTAGTTTTGTGTACGTTGTTGCTAGGATCGAAATTCGGAATAGTAATAATCGGAACAGAAGAGTTTTGATACACATAATTTAAATGCTATCACTTTTAGATTGAATACTTAACACTAAATAAAATGAGTGTTGATGTAGCGAATAAAGGTAAATTGTGGGGATGTAAATGATTTTCTAATTTACCAAATAAAACTGACGTGGGATTAAGTGAAAATATATATTTGAAAAATTACATCTAATCGAAATGATTTATAAGTGTTACAAAAGCCAGTTTAGGCAATCGTAAACCAAAAGAATTAATTTTAGTGATCAACAATGTTTAGCAAGAGGTGTGATTTTTAATGTGTTTTAAGGAGACTTGACATATTTTTGTTGTTTCGTATAAAAATTATTATAAATGATTCAGGCAAAAGCCCATCGTTATTATTTGTAATTTAGACTGTGATCATGTGGCTTCTAATTACATGAAATGGTTTGTTCCGCTCTTAACTCTATTATTTTGTGGACATCATTTGAAAATGAGAAAATATCAACCGTCATTTGTCATGCAACATTCCTACGATTTCCTTTTTCTCTACATATGTAGGTGTGTATGGAGATGGGCTTATGAAGATCAGTGTATCCATTCAATAGATCGGGCAGATTCAACTTTGTTTGTCGAGGAAACTTACTCATCACCAGTGAAGTTCTCGAAGTTAAGGGAAGCCGTATGCATTCATTATATATATTCCCGGACATTAAGATCCAAGAAGTTATTCTTGAAATCTTGCAAGCAAATATTCTCAAATCGTCACGAAGACCATAACCATCATTCGTTTATTGTGAGAATAAAGACGAGGCCCATGGGTACCGTGGCTTAAAGGTTAAGTGCGTTGTACGACTAAATCCCAGGTTCAAATCTGCCCTGTGCCACCTTAAAGTTATTATTCGCTGCCCCACCTCTTGCGAAAGTCAGACAAACATCCAAGTATAATATAAATAAAATTGCCCTCGTGTCAAAAATATAACTTCGCACAAACAATGGTTGGAGAAGCTATCCTTTTGGTATTGTGTCGGCCGTTTATTCATGCTTCTGGTAAGAGGGGGAGGATATGTAAACACTGAAAGTGGCTTGGATATTAATGTTGAAACTGATGATCTTCGTCATTCTACTTTTATTGAATAAATATGATTGTGACCTTCTTCTCGTTTTTCTTATGCCATTTTCTTATCCTCAGTTGTAGCAGGCTTTGTTGCAGATCTATTCTATCTAACCCATCACTTTCACTAGTAGTAGTAAAAACATTCGATCAGAAATTTGTTGAACAGCTCTTGGGTGTCAAACTTAATTTCTGTTTAGTTAGAGAAATCAATTTAAATCAAAATCAAAATATGTCCTCTATTTCCATGCGAATAACGTTGGGCTATTTTAAAAAAAAAATATATCTCTACAGCAATCACTTATTTAATAGCCACTTATAAGATTATCTCCTGGTAATACCCTCTTGAGAATGAGCGCGCCACTATAACCGCTTGATGAATATCAATATGTAGAACAATTAGATATTGAACAAAAAAACAAATGATATCTGATAAGATAAGTCCACCTTGAAGAACAAGCGTTAATTGAAAATTAAAATTATTCCAGGTCCCGCGCTCGGCATACGGCACCTACAAGCCTTGCTTATCTTCCTCGCTATCGTTGTTAATTATATCGCTAAGCTTAATATCGGTGTTGCCGTGGTAGCGATGACAAATGCCGAAAGCACAAATCCAAATTTTGAGGTGAGGCAATCAATAGCTCCAACTTTACAAATATTTAATTTGTATTTCTTTTATTTTCTAAGGAATATGATTGGAGTGGAAAACAGATTTCATACATACTTAGCAGCTTCTACTGGGGCTATGTAATAACACAATTTCCCGGCGGTTACCTTTGTCGCCGATTCGGAGCCAAGTTGACAATGTTTATTTCAACCTTGGGATCCGCTGCATTTGCAATTATTACGCCTTTCTGCATACCACTTGGAGGATGGCAACTATTTTGTGGAATACGTGTGATTCAAGGCCTATTTCAGGGATTCCTGTTCCCAGCAATTCACGCTCATCTCGCGAATTGGTCCCCGGTCGAGGAGCGCAACAGATTGGGAGCTCTTAGTAACACTGGAATTGAATGCGGTACACTCATGGCTATGGCTGTGAGTGGAGCCATCGCCTCATCTAGCATGGGTTGGCCAGGTATATCCTATATCTCTGGTGCTGTTGGCATCGTATGGTGCTTACTTTGGATGATATTCTCAGCGAATACTCCGTCTGAGTCACGATGGATTTCAAACGAAGAAAAAATGTACATAGTGGCTTCCTTGAGTCAGAAGCAGGCGGGAGAAGAACAGAAAAGAATTCCCGTTCCATGGAAAGCTATTTTGACATCATTTCCATTCTGGGCCCTATTGGTGGCACGTTCTTCGGAGTCATGGGGTTTTTCAACTCTGCAAGCAGAGATACCTTCATATATGAACGGAGTTCTGTGGATGGATATCAAAAAGAATACTCTCTTTTCATCCCTGCCGTACCTAGCCATGTGGGTAATGTCTTATATTTACCTGATAGCATCGGAGATTTTGATTAAGCGCCAATGCTTAACGTTAACAGCGCTAAGGAGGACTTTTAATTCGATTGCTTTTTGGATTCCCGCAGCCGGACTTATTGGTATTGGATTTTTGGACGAGGATCAGAAAACCTTCGCGATAGTCCTGATGACTGTGGTTGTAGGTGTTAACTCGGCTGCTACAATTGGAAGTACATTGAATACGATTGATTTATCACCAAATCATGCTGGGATCCTAATGGGAATCATAAATACGTCAGCAAATGTGATAACACTTATAACGCCACTATTGGTAGGGTGGATAGTAGTCGATGAGGTGAGTAGATTCTACGATTCACTTGTTTGAAGTGAATAAAGTGGTTCTTTTTTTTTTAGCATGACAGGACTGATTGGCAAATTGTGTTCATAATCTCAGCTGTGGTATTCGCTCTTGGTAATTTGTTCTACATAACATTCGGATCAGCAGAGCTACAGCCTTGGAATGATGAGAATTTCATGTTACTGGATAAAGAAGCCGGAGCTGGTAATGAGAGCGATGAGACTGTGCCCAAGAAAGAAGACGAAACCACAGTTAATAATAAGTCTTAGGTATCTGTATGTATTAAAATTAAATTTAAATTTAAATTTGTAAGAATTGTATTAGTATGTACATTTAAATTCATGTTATTTACTTGCCATGTATCATGTATTGATCTAAAAATAATTAATCAGATAGTTTAGTCAAAAAATGTAGGTTACAGATACAATCTAATAAGTTTAGGAATTCCCTCGAGAAATTCCATCAATGGCAATTTCCTTACTATCTAATCGCTTCTAATCTTATCTCATATAACTCCCAGTACTACGTATACAAAGGCAAGCACAACAGATTTTATTCGATTATAGCCCGAACGAAACGTGTTTCCCTAGCTAATTGCCTGTTCATGAACACAAGCCATATATTTTATTAATGTCTGTAGATACTGGGAATATTCGTATTAAAATCCCGATTAAAATCAACTTTAAGAATTTATTGCCGAAACAAAAAATGCCTTTGTAAATAGGTATACAAATCTATACGATCGCTATTCAAAATCGTATAACAGCAGACTGTGATATCGTCATATAACGAATATTGCTCGCCCGATTTTGACCGACTCTCTATGGCTTGTGATGTATTTGTAGCTTAAAAGCTATAAAGTTTATTCTATAGATTGTTGTAATCTTATGTTATAATTGTTATTGCACCCTCAGAATGGCATATAAATACAAAAAGCGAAGTAGACATATTTTTAGTCGGATTACGGTTTTTGTTTACAAAATGTCTGTGTAGAATTTTAAAAGAGATTTAGTAGGTCTAGGTTCCTACTTTGGATTGTGCCAGTTTTAGGTGTACTTATAGAAACCGTGCTACTATCAATTGCTTCGGTTCTAATTTTTTTGATATGACGGCCACGGAAGTAAAGAGTAAAGGTCAGTTTTTAAGTGAAATAAACATTTAAAAAAAAAGTGGAATTGTTTTAATAACATTATTCAATAAAATCAATGAATGTGGAATAATCACTAAGTTAAATGCAACATCAAATGGTTCGACATTTATTTAAAGCATTTTTAACTATTTGATTTAAAATCGGCAAGATGGTTTTTAAAAATTTATATTTAAAAGAGACACGATGGCTTACATTGTTGTTCAGGTTGTAATTATAGCTGTAGCTGCCGTAAGGTATGCGTGAGATTCGAAAGATACCTTCTATATTACGATGGAGCGTGTTTAAACTTATTAGGCCCTTTTTTAGCATGATACAAATTACAAATTTTTCATTATATTTTTTCGATGGATAACAGGGACATGATAAAAAAATATAGATTAGGCAAAAACGACCCATGCAGTGATTAGCTTTGCAAATATTGTGTGTGCAAATATATTTTTTGATACTTTATGAATTTCTGAAATTTTCAAAGGAAAATATTCAAAACTCCGTCATTGTGACGTCATTTCCGGTGATCCCTCGGAAAAAAGGTGTGTCCGCGTTGACAGTAGAACTCGTGACAGGATTATCAGAAGTGAAAAACGAACATCAATGTTTTAGTTAAGACCATAAAGTACAATTTGGACGAAGGGAAAAACAAGAAGTGAAAACTGGACTTTTGGCAGACCTTTGTACAAAAAAAATGCTAATTTTGATAAAATTTGCTCAACACTTTTTTTCCAAGTCCTCGTGAATTGTATCTCGAAGACCTGTGTAAAATTTCCTCAAGATCGGTTGAGTGGTTTTCGAGAACTTTTGACGACCGACTTTCAAAAAACACAGTTTCGAGAAAAACGCGTTTAAAGTTTGGATAACCTCAAATAAACGTCGTGATTCAATTGATTTCACACCTTCCCAAGGCTGTATCTCCAAAACTTTTATTCAAGATGACTTGAAGATTTAGGATAATACTCTCGAGATGTTGTAGAATTTAAATATAATAAATTTAAATAAAAAAAATTGATTTTTTGAAGCTGTGAAACCAGTGTAACTCCTTAATGCTAAGTAATCCAATGCACTAACCATTAATACATCGCACTCCCACTCCCCTCAATAAAATTTTGAATTCTACCATGTATACATTTAAAGTCCTAAATTTTGATAAAAATTATGTAAATATGTATAATTCGTGGAGAAATATTTTTTTCAACTAATTAAAAAATGTCCTCATAATCTGTTTGCAATTATAAGGTTATTTTTGAAGTAAACACTTCTTTGATATATTCAGCACATTTAAGTACGCGTCATTGATGTTAGCCCAATTTTACTTTTAATTTTTTTATAATTAAGAGTTTACAAAACTTAATTTAATCGTGTTTTTAATTTTCCTTTGCTGTTAGTTTAACTTTAATTATCCTATTATTTTTTTCCTTACTGAATGTTTTATTATTATTATTTTTTTTACTATTTTACTTTTAATTATTTTAATAACCTTATTTAAACTGTGCACTCTTAAAGAATTAATTTTTTTATTGTACAGAAAATTTTAAAAATAAATACAAATACAAATTAAGCAACACAGTTGATAGATATGATTTCAAATTAAAATACGTTTTTCGTTTGTTTTTAAATGTTTTTTTTTTTTGTGTTAGTAAATAAAGGGTGATCCATTTCGAGGTTCCCTACTTTTTTAAAGAAAAAAAACACAGAAAATTCAAATTTAATGGAGAATGTTTATTATCATTTCAAAGAACATTCTTTGGCATTTATTTTTTGAAGATTATGTCTATCAAATGTTGGCCGTTGCTCCGTCGCAGATGGTCCATCCGTTGAGTCCAATTTTCGATCACTCGTTCGAGCATTTCGACTGGTAACTGGCGAATGACACGCGTGATGTTTTCCTCCAAGGCCTGAATCGAAGCGGGTTTGTCGGCATAAGCTTTTGACTTTACATATCCCCACAGGAAAAAGTCTAACGGTGTGATATCACACGATCTTGGTGGCCAATCGACCGGCCCAAAACGTGAAATTATGTGCTCACCGAAATGTTCTCTCCATAAGTCCATTGATTGATGCGATGTGTGGGAAGTGGCGCCGTCTTGCTGAAACCAAATGTCGCGGAGATCACGAGCTTCAATTTCAGGCATCAAATAGTCGGTTATCATGGCACGATAACGGTCGCCATTGACGGTTACGTTCGCACCGGCATAATTTTTAAAGAAATATGGACCGATGATTCCACCGGCCCACAAACCACACCAAAAAAAGTATCTCTACTTGGATCACCCGTTATATGATTAAGAAAATTAAATAAATACTAGGCCTAAAAGGTCCATACGCCTAGCTCTGCAACCACTGTGCGTACGAAGATATATTTTTTGACTTTAATGGAAGGACCTACAGTTTAATGCTGATTCCGAACGGCAATTAATTTTTGTGAAGCTTCACATGCCAGTTCTTACTCCTGAATTGTTAGACGTTCGCAAGACAAATTTGAATACATACAATACAATGCCTGACCACGCTGATAGTACTACTTAGAGATTAAATAATACACTCCGGATACGCAAACAATGATGAGAATAAATGGCATGAAGTTGAGAGTTTTGCTACTCGCCAGTATAAACTCGTAATTGCAAAATGAGTTTAAGGTCAGTATGCGATCAGTAATCAGAGTCAGATCAATTCATGGCAAATACAGTTCCACCAATTCAGGTGTACATAAGCAAACGTTGCTTATTCATAAGCGATGCATGGTCATAAGTGTCTAACGTGTTAATTGGATATTTAAAGTTCGAAAACTAAATTTTCATCTTGTCTCACGGTAACCATTTGAATTTGAATAACTTTTTATTGAGAGTCATTGCAAGGGATATAATTCAGCTCATACTAGTCATACCAAAATCGTCACTTTTTATCATGGTAAGTTATGCTGCTCTCTATTTTCATTCTTGACCGCAATTTGAGTGCATATCTTCTGATTAGCCTGATGGATTCGCTGGTTTTACCGTCAGGTCTATGCGTACTATGCATAATAAAAATAAGCAATCTTTGTACCTAAATTCATTTGAAGGGCAAGCATTGTTTTGGAAATGATAATGTGTTTTTGTTGATTGTAATTGGTATTGTTAAAAATTACCCGGCAAAATTGGGAATGTCTGATAAGTTATCTAATATTAACAGCAGCACTTACCTATTCCATGTTTGCGTTCAACTCTTAAAAGCATATGACGCAGTATATCAATATCAGTTATGTCACTTTACGGCCAAAATAAAGGTTATTCTTCTGATATTTTCCAAGGATGTATGTTAATTCGTTTTTTTTATTTATTTTCTTGCAGGACCATTTTTTGGTGCCCGAGATCTACAGACCTTTCTACTTTTTCTCACAATCACCATTCACTATGCCGAAAGGTTAAATGTGTCCGTTTCTCTTGTTGCCATGACAAACGCGGCAACCACAAATCCAAATTTCCATGTAAGTTGAGTAATATCCAAATAGATAATATTTTAAAATGTATCTTCCTCTAGGAATTCGATTGGGACGAGAAGGAAAGATCTTATGTCATCAGTAGTTTCTACTGGGGATATTTTATCACTCAATTTCTTGGCGGATATATGGCCCGCAAATTGGGGGCAAAATTAACGCTGTTAACAGCTACTCTCGGCTCGTCAGTTTTATGTTTTATAATTCCATTTTGCATTCCAAGTGGAGGATGGCAAGTCTATTGCGGAATACGCATCGCACAGGGACTGTTTCAAGGATTGATTTTCCCATGTATTCATGAACACTTGGCCAAGTGGTCACCTATTGAAGAGCGAACTCGCCTGGGTGGCCTTAGTCATACCGGAATTGAATGTGGCACAATCCTTGCTATGGGTCTAACTGGTGTTATCGCTGGGTCGAGCTTCGGCTGGCCGGGAATATCATATGTCTTCGGAGGATTGGGAATCATTTTGAGTGTAATTTTGCTGATTCTTGTGGAGAACAGTCCAAATGTAGCACGTTTCATAACTGCCGAAGAAAGGGAATATATTCTAACATCGCAGTCAAAAGTTCACGGTGGAGTGGAGAAGAAAATTCCAATTCCCTGGAAAGCTATATTTACATCGGTTCCGTTTCTTTCCCTCTTGACTGTTCGCATATGCGAATCTTGGGGATTCACAACAATGCAGGCCGAAATACCAGCGTATCTACATGGTGTGCTGCAGATGAATATCAGGAGCAATGCGCTATTTTCGTCGCTGCCATATGTGGCAATGTTATTTTTCTCGTTCATTTTCCTGATTGGTGCCGATGTTATTCTGAAAAGGAAATGGACAACATTGTCTGTGATAAGGAAGACAGTTAGTACAATCGCAATGTGGATCCCAGCAGCAATGTTTATTGGAATCGGATTTCTTGACGCAAATCAAAAGTCATTGGCCATTATTCTTGTGACACTTAATGTTGGGTTGAACGGTGGTGCGACTATTGGAAGTGCTTTGAACACGATTGACTTGTCGCCAAACCATGCCGGTATAATGATGGGAATAGTGAATTCGATTGCAAATTTGGTTCCCATTTTGACACCTCTGGTTGTTGGAATCGTTGTCTATGATGAGGTGAGTTACTTAGTTCCTGGAATATGCGACTCAAATTTAATTAAAAAAATTATTTTCCAGACACAAAGAACTCAGTGGCAAATTGTATTTATAATTGGAGCTGTGATGTTTTTTGCGGGAAACTTGCAGTACATTTATTTTGGCAGTACTAACACGCAGCCGTGGGATCATGAGGATTTTCTCATCAAAAACGATAAGGAGCGGAATGGAACTACAAAGACGGTTCCCCGATTGACAGTAACGGAATCAAAGAATAGTTACGAAGAAAGTTAATTTACTTAGAAATTTTAATAAGCGAAATAGTTTAATTGTAATATTACTTTTTGGAATTATAAGATAAGTAGGCTAATGATTATGATAGAATTGCCTGTAGATTTATATATGCATATGAATGAGATTTTGAGTTTTTGTTTTCTTAAAATATTGAGCCAATTTTTTCTAATTATTTGGACATATTTAATTGTCGTTTTTCCTTATATCTTTTGTTTTGTTTTTTAAATCAGCTTTAAAATTCTTTAAATATCAGCAAATAAAATTTCCGATTTACTCAAAAAAAGAGGCACTAGTTCGCAAGAGGTGAAAAAGCAGAAAAATTTAAATGGTACAGTGGATGTGTAAGATATGAACCTTCCACTTTGTTAATAAACCCGTAAAATAGAACAGCAACTTAACCTAAACCCGCTTAATATTGTCGGAATGATTATCGGCGCTAACTCCTTAAGCGGATTTATAATCGGTGCCCAAAGTATTCTATGTGATTCTCATGGATTTCTTTTTTTTTCACTTTTATTTCATGATAACGTCATGATCACAATAAATTTCATAAAAAATTTTTTAAACAAAAATGTAATAATAAAACAACATTTGCACAACGCAGAGGACCATCAGTGCTCGCAAAATATTAGATTTATCCTAGACTTAAGAAAAACAAATGTATAAATATTGTAAACAACATTTTTTTAAAAAAGAGTAATAAATTGTAGATAGACAAATAGATGATAACGTCGGTTTAAATGATGTAGCTTAAAACGAAAATAGACAGCAAAAAACAACTGAGAGGCAATCATTGAGACGTAACAATAATAGGACTAATAGAAATCTTCATAAACTCCCAAATTTAGCTGGCTAATTTATTATGACCAGGAAAACAAAAACTTTAAGTAAAAAGATCGAAGCATATTTAATTTGTTTTATTTTTGAGAAAAGGAGAATATGTACATACATATATGTTATATATATTTTTAATAAGACAATCAACGACTTTGTGTATTTTAACTCAAGAAAGGTCTCTTTGAACAAAATCATATTTGACCAAATATGATTGATATTCTCTACAATTTTTAAAACACGATCTTCCTTGCCCTTACACTTTTCGAGTAATTTTGAATCTTAAGGAGAAATAAAAAAGGTATGGAAGATATATTTCAAACATATCAACAATGAAACAAGACGACTGAATTTATTGTGATTAGTCTAGTACTACCTGTCCCCGGGAAGCGTATATGGAAAAGCTACTTCAGTACGTTGTATCCATACAAATAGATGCCCCCCTACGCGGGATAACAGGAATTCAACTCTATTTCTCTGCAGCCGGAAGATTTCACTCTTTCAGGCAGGCGCCTATGAAAACATAATTGTGGTTTTGATGGATGAATGTATATATACACTGGTGAGAAAAATTGATTTATATATAATTGTGGTTCATTTATTTAAAAAAAAAACTTATGTAGATAGATATTCCTGAAAATAACTCGTGAAAAATGTGGTACAGTGAAGGGGTCTATCATCACACCACCTTTAGTTATAAATATCAAATTTAAGTGAATATTTCCGATTTTGATATAATAATAAATAAAAAATAGAAACGGGATATTTACAGTTTTATTATTATTTATTATATTTTAGATTTCTCTTGAATTTTGAATTGGTTTCTCATTTAATAATATAGCAAAAAAAAAAAAAACTGGAAAGGAAATGCGATTATATTTTGTTCTTTTGGAAAATGAAACCGTTTCTTAAAAGTGCTTGAGGCAATGAGTTTTTTTTTTTTAAAAAAAAGCAATGCAAATAAAAATAACTATGTATAAATCTTGATGTGTGTTTAAAAAAATGCATTTAAAATGGAAAGCTGAGAACGTATATTTTTAATTTTACTTATAGGTTTCACAACTTTTTTCTGGGATTTTCTAAAAAATGTGTTAAGTAATTTTTGTAGCTGATTCTAATATGTCGGAAGTAATATCATAAAGAAAAGTTATTCCCCAAAATTGTAAATATTCTCTTTAAGTTCAGATAGATTAGGGGTACCACTACCACTACCACTACTGTAGCACTTTTTGTTCGTCTGAGCTTTCGGAATATCTATCTACTTAGGTATATTTTTTTGTAACTAGAAAGCACTGACGTACAGGTGGTTTTATATTCAGGAATATTACATTCTGAGAGAAGAGTTGTCCATTTTTTATTGGCAACCATTGTATCTGACCAAATTCATAATAAGATCAGTCTTTTATTTTATAACGTCTGCAATACTTTTAAAGTTACAATCTGCGATTAGTTTTATACGATTGATGGTGTATAAATTATATCAATGGTCCCTATAATAACCTTTTATGAAAATATGACCCCAGGGGCTATAAAAATCCTAATCTACTCTTTTTGGTTTTCCAACCAAACATATAAATTCATTCAAACGAAATATAAATAAAAAAGAGGGTAAACCGAGTTTCAGTCGGATTACTGTTCGTGTCTTCATAATGTTTGTTTAGAATTAACCAGAGGTCCAGATTTTTATTAAAAACCAGTTAAATTATGGCAGCCATCAAAGTGAATAAAGGTCGGTTTTTAAATTATCCAGGGCAGTTAAATCTTAAAAATACCTAAATCAAGGAATAAGAAAAATGTTATGTAAATACATTTTTGTTTTATCAATCGAATTTTGATTCACGAAAAAGTTGCGTTCATAAACTACAAACGTGTTAAAGTGAAGAGCTGATAAATCTGATGTGGCATCTGTGTATATCCGATAAAATGTTTACCTGTTTTATAATTTGATTATAAATGCATTAAACATTCACCAAAAAGATATATAAATTTGTTTTAATTTATTTTGCAGGACCATTCCTGGGTGCTCGAGACCTACAGACATTTCTACTCTTTCTCATAATTATGGTGAGCGTGGTGGAAAGAGGGAATGTTTCGGTTTCATTGATTGCCATGACAAATGCAGCAACCACTAATCCCAATTTTCATGCAAGTACTAAACATTTTAAGGGTGACTGTAAATTTACATATATCAAATGCAATGCAAAATGCAAAGATTTTTAAAAACTTCTTCTTCTTCCAGGAATTCGATTGGAATGAACAAGAACGATCATACATCATCAGCAGTTTCTACTGGGGTTATTTCTTCACGCAATTTCTTGGAGGGTATATGGCTCAAAAAATTGGGGCTAAAATAACTATGCTGATAACTACTCTTGGAACGTCAGTTTTAACCTTAATTATACCTTTTTGCCTTTCTTGGGGTGGTTGGCAGGTCTATTGCGGAATACGAATTGCACAGGGTCTATTTCAAGGCATGCTTTTCCCCTGCGTGCATGAACACTTAGCAAAGTGGTCCCCTATTGAGGAACGAACTCGCTTAGGTGGACTGAGTCACGTCGGCGTTGAATGCGGCATCATCATTGCAATGGGTGTGACCGGTGTTATAGCGGAATCGAGCTTAGGATGGCCGGGAATATCATATATTTTTGGTGGTACTGGAATTATTCTAAGTGTTTTTTTGACGGTGTTAGTAGAAAACAATCCAACTGAGGCTCGTTTTATTTCCTCCGAGGAGCGCAATTACATTTTAACGTCGCAGTTGAAGGCCGATTGTGTATCTGAAAAGAAGAGAATTCCTATTCCATGGAGAGCTATATTTACGTCCGTTCCGTTTATATCTCTACTGTTCGTCCGTTTATGCCAATCATGGGGATTCACAACAATGCAGGCGGAGATACCAGCGTATCTTCACGGAGTCCTCAGAATGGATATCAAGAGTAACTCGTTATATTCAGCCCTTCCCTACGTGGCAATGCTGACATTTGCGTTTATATTCCTTATAAGCGCGGACATTGTTTTGAAAAAGCAGTGGACAACGTTATCAGTGGTCAGGAAGACAGTTAACACAATGGCAATGTGGATCCCGGCAGCGACTTTCATTGGAATCGGATTTCTGGAAGAAAATCAAAAGGCATTGGCCATTACTCTAATGACATTGAATGTTGGTCTCAATGGCGGTTCAACGATTGGGACCGCTTTGAACACGATTGATTTGTCACCAAATCACGCCGGAATCATGATGGGACTAGTGAATTCTATTGCGACTTTGATTTCCCTGGTAACTCCACTAGTTGTTGGCGTCGTTGTTTACGATGAGGTAACTTATTACAATTTATTTGACGAACTTATTTTAATTTCATTTTATTTCTAATAGACACAAAGAAGTCAGTGGCAAATTGTGTTTATAATTGGAGCTGTGATGTTCTTTGCAGGAAACTTGCAGTTTATTTTCTTTGGCTCTACCAGTACTCAGCCCTGGGATGATGAGAATTTTCTCTTAAAAAATGATAAGGAGCGAAATGTTAATACAAAGGAAGTGGCACTGTCCTCCGTGGCGGAATCAAATCTATCAATGAAATAAAACAAAAATCCATATTTAAATTCGAATATAGTTTAGCGACTATTTATTTTAACAATAAGTCGTTTCTTGTGGGTGTCCGGCTCAACTTTAGTGTCTCAAAAAAATTCTTGTTGCATAGCCTATTGCATTTTTTTTTACTTGGAACAAGTTTAAATTGGCTATCGAAAACAAAGTAGTTATTCTTTGCTTGGTTATTTAAGTATCAACTCAGTCATAGCCTTTAGTCTTTGGTTTTATTTATTTGTGTGTCTTATAGTGTTTCATAGAAAATGTATAAGTTAAAAAAAATATAATTTTAAATAATATTTATTTACTTATAAGCTCTACCTACGTCAACTCTTTCATCTGCCGCCGCGCCCGTCGGTTGTCATATGTCATTTTGAAATCAGCGTAAGGCTGATTTTCGTGTTATAGGAGTACTCCTCGTGTGTTACGCGTTTTCTATTAGGTCGAGCCCTTTTCATCTCATAGTCATATAAGACTGACTAAAGCCGAAAAACGTTTGCCTAAAATACATCTTCTGAAAAGAAGAACATTGATGAAAGTTTCAGCTTAATGGGATGGATTGTTTTGAGTTTTGCGGATTCAAACTTATATTTAGATGTACAGATACTCATCAAGTTTTAATATGTATGTATTAATTTTTTCCGAGGACGGATCCATCCATATCTGTTCATTGTTTCTCGAGATTAATAAGACCGACGCAGATTGGGAATTTCCTTGTATACTATCAGTGCTTTTACTGATTCAGTTCTCTGCAGCTGTGATGAAGACTAGGGGAGCAAAGTTCACAGGGCTGAGCACAACCTTACTCAAGTCTTACATATACCTACTTAAACACTTCAGCACACGTTTTAGATCAACATTATATCGGTCATTTGCCTCTCGTTAATAATTTGCCTGCGGCAATTAACTTCTTCATTTTTACTTATGAACTTATGCTGGGGTTTGTATGTTTACTACTACCGCTTATTGTATCAAGTGGTATGTTTGTATATGTATGTTATGTCAATTTTAGTTGAATAAATCGTTTTAAGCGAATTCATAAAATTATTATACAATATTGCGTGCATGGGAATCAACAGTTAAGTGCATGTAATCAAACAAGCTTTCTATAGCTGCGCCAGGACTATCATTAAGGCGGTTATACAAGAGTGTAATACAACAAAATCGTTAAAAAAAAATACCACAATCTTATGAACAAATGTATTTCAAAAGAAGTTCGTTGAATTTCAACGTGATGTGGCTTTCATGTGACTGATACTTTGTATTGAAGTTTCTTGAAATAAATACTTTAGCGATGATTAACATTACATTTTAAATGACTTTACAATAGAGATGGCGCAGCGAATAAAAACTTTAAGGTCGTAGATGGTATTAAAACAATGAAAGCGCATGAATATTATCAAAGTCGCACTTTACGAGGTGGTAATCTTTGTTAAACGATCAGAAGCAGGATTTACAAGATTCCTGAACTAGTGCATGCACGGTTATTCAATGATCAAAGTAGACAAATTATGTCTATGACTAAAATAAGATGAAATGTATGGAAATTATATTGTTAGGCCGCAGGCAGATTCTTACACCAGCGAAATAGATCAGTTCTTGATATATGTATATCTATTTGTTAAAAGTGTGCGGGAGCTTCCTTTTTACAGTGAAATAAAAAAGTGCGGCCATTAAAAATATCAGTTGTCAATCGATGCCTTGATCATTGATTCTTATCATTTCGCAACATTCTTGCTGCATCGAATATATACTTTAATATATTTGCCAAAACGTGCGATAAAACATATTGTCGACCCAGATATTGCGAAACCGCTTGACCCTCTTAGTCATCGTCGTAATGTCGCCTGCCTATAGTTGTTTTATCGATCCACCACAATTTGCAAACATGTAAAATCAATGTGCATCGGTTTCTCACACTGTCTTCTAATTCCTTATTTCCTTAACGCCCGTGCAATGTTACTTGCAACATTATAAGGGTGCAAACAATCCTTTTTGGACGTGCAAATTATAAAAAAAGAAAAGACAAACTACCAGACTCTCGAATAAGTTCAAAAGGCTTGAAAATTTGACTAATCTTAAAAAAATCGAAATTCGGTTAGACGATCCGAAATAATTTTCAACTTCTACATTGTATGTAAGCATTATCAGGTGAAAATGGCTTATCTGCATGTTATGATAATTACCGTTCTATTTTCCGTTAGCATATACTGCGATTAAGATTCTAAACGAATTTGATAAAATATAATCTGGCTGATGGAATATATTTTGTGTGACTAGTTATAAAAAAAGTAAGTGAAGATTTTGCGCTGTGTAGTATTGCAAACGTTGCTGCTAGAATCGACATTCGAAAAAAAAAATTAATCGGAAAAGGAAAGTTTTGATATAAATAATTTTAATGTTGTAACTTTTGAACTAAAAATATAAAAGTAAATAAAATGATTGCTAATGTAACAAATAAAGGTAGGTAGATCGTGGGGTTGTAATGCTATTTAATTTTAGACGAAAAAAACAAAAAATAGAAAAAGCTGCACGTAGTGAATGTAATGAGTGTTGCAATATTAATATACAAGAAATGTATGTTAAACTAAATATGCAACTTTCAAATTTTATTAAAATTTATAATGTCATTTTTATTTTGCGTTTCTTTTCCGGTTAAAATTGTTTAATTGCAAATGATTATATGGTGTAATGGTTAATGCCTTGGACGTGGAGTGTTTTCTCTAACTCAGTACTTCAGAAAGTCTAAAAAATACACCGGTTCGACGGATTTGCTTTAAAGTTCGTGTAGAAAGCTCTTGGGGTAACCTCTCTCGGCGTTTTAAAAGTCAGTTATCTCTTATTAACTCAAAAAGGGTTCCAAGGATTTTGATCTTATTTTGTGTTTCGGATACTTGCCAAGAATACTGCATACTGAGTTTTTGTAAAAAAAATCGAATAACGGTATATAATTTCCCGGTGGTTATATGAGCTGAAAAATTGGTGCCAAATTAACAATTTTCATCTCCACATTCGGGTCATCTGTGTTAAGCTTCATTACGCCAGTTTGCATTCCATTGGGCGGATGGCAAATCTATTGCGGCATACGAGTTGTTCAAGGTATGTTTCAAGGACTCTTTTACCCATCGATTCATGAACACTTGGCCAAGTGGTCACCGATTGAGGAGCGAACACGACTTGGAGCTCTCAGTCACACTGGCATGGAAATTGGAACGATTCTGGCAATGACAGTGACCGGTCTCATTGCAGAGTCTCGAATGGGTTGGCCGGGTATATCATACGTTTCCGGTGGACTAGGTATAGCCTGGTGTGTGCTTTGGCTACTTCTCGCTGACAATACTCCAGTCAACTCAAGGTTTATTAGCCCACAAGAAAAGAATTACATTCTATCTTCGCAGCAAAAAGTCGACGATGCGCAGAAGAAAAAAATTCCGATTCCATGGAAGGCGATTTTCTCTTCAATCCCATTCTTTTCACTGATTGTTGTGCGGATGGCTGAATCATGGGGTTACTCAACTATTCAAGCCGAGATACCATCATATATGCATGGAGTTCTTGATATGGACATCAAGAGCAATGCTCTGTTCTCGGGTCTTCCCTACCTCGCTATGTTTGTTTTGTCGTATGCGTACCTCATTTTAGCGGATATCCTAATGAAAAATGATCTTATGAACCTGACAACGCTGAGGAAGACAGCAAACACCATTGCAATGTGGGTTCCAGCCGCTACACTCTTGGGAGTTTCATTTGTCAATGAAAATCAAAAGGTATTAGCCATTGTGTTGATCGTTGTTACAGTGGGCTTCAATAGTGGTGTTACCATTGGTAGTACTATGGATGCCATCGACTTGTCGCCAAATCATGCGGTTATTTTAATGGGAATTATAAATGCTGCATCAAGTTGTGTGTTTTTGGTGACTCCGCTGTTTGTTGGATTTATTGTAGCTAATGAGGTGAGTTTTATAATTTTAAAAGCGAAAAATAACAAACTTTGATATGTTGCGTTTGCAGGCAGATTCTACGAAATGGCAAATTGTGTTCATGACCTCTGTTGCGATGTTTTTCCTGTCTGTGTTGAACATATATAGTTGAATGTTAAAAACAAAAAAATTGTGTCGATTAAGTAGTATAATTTTGTATTTTTTATTTTCTGTATAATTTTGTGATTTATTCATTTTGTATATTATACATAAATTTTTAAGAAAATAGAAATTTATTCTTAATTTCGATATTATCAGGTATTATTTTTTTAATTATTGAATTTTCTGAGTAGTAAGCAAACAATGTAGTAGGAGGTACGAGCTGACAGCAAGGGACAAAAGATCATTGTGACTATGTAATAAGACCACCGTTGCCTTAATTGCTCCTTTGCACCGCACTGGGCTGCCGAAAATCTAAAATGGCTTCCCAATTTTTTAAAGTGTTAGATTTGCAAATAAAACAAGTAATAAGTTGATTTTTATTCTATTACAACTTGATAACGAATATTCGTTGCATACATAATTTGCACATCCCTATTTCGAGGATAAAATGCACTTCCCTAATCCATTATCAATGTCAAACATTGCTTATGACGTTTCGATTTCAAATAGACAAATTGATTGCAATTTAATTGTGTTTAAAATCGTAGACAGTTAGTTATGCCATTAATGTATTTAATATATTTGATATTTCGGTCTTTTATTGAAATTGCTCCCCAAAATCTTCAAATCGGCTCTCTCTGAAATTTAAATACGACCGCACTGAATAAGACTTCGCACTGGAAGAATCTCTCTTCAGATAGATAAACAAGAGAACGAGTGGTTCTTTGATTCAGGTTCGAGCGATCATATGACGAATAAGAGGAAGTGGCTGTATCTAAGTCTTTTAAAGAACAAGTAATCGTCTGAATTGAAATTGGTACCACTATCTGTGCAGTTGGTAAGGGTGTCGTGAATGTGCTCTCGGGGATACTATATTTTCCGAGGCGACGATTTGAAGAAGCAATTTGAACAAACAACAGAATGCATATGCTAGAAAAATAATTTCAAATTAGTCTTATTTCCCAACATAATTTGTAGTCATTTCACTTTGTGATAAACTCCTAAAAGCATTCCTCATTTTAAAGGTTAGAAATATTGGTGATTGAACTCCTTAACATATGTAATGTTTTATGTTTTGTGAAGTGAAAATATTGACAAAAAAATTATTCCTTAATTAAATTCGTCTCTTAAATCCTTTTCCATTAATGTGTATGAATCACAACAATTTTTGTTGTTAAGTTAGGTGCAGTTAACCTAACCACTTTCATTGTTGGCCGCCGCAGTTGTGTTCAGAAATACAACTTATTTGTAATGAATTTAATTTTGTTAGTTAAAATAAGAAATATGTTAACACGAAATTAAATCGTCGCGACCAAAAGTAAATGACACCAATACCAGATTAATATTTATATGGGCAACCTTTTGAATTTGGAAGCTTTAATTTAAATTTTAGTATAGAAAAGAATCATTAGGTATTTTGAGAAAACCTATAGATTCAATTTTAGTGTCATAAAAAAATAATTGTAGTCTCGTTCTTTATTTGTTCAGCTTTAAGAGATTCTACTTTATCTGAACTATGCAATATTATAATTTTACAATATTGACAATACGATAATAATTTCTCTTTTCGTTATTACCTAATGATGAACATTCTCACAGATTATTGCATCTCTACTGGGCGTTAGCCAACTCATATTTTCTAGAAATTTAACATGACATACAACTGTGGCGCCACCTACTAGGACAACGCCAAACTAAGTTGGCTTTAGACTTGGATGCTCCGTAATTTCAACGCACTAACCACTGAGCTTATACGAACACCTTAAATCTACAAGAATAAATTAAACACAAAATCATATTAAATTCGCTTAACAAATATTCATATCTATAAACAAACAAACAATACCGGTTTACTGAATTATGAATGAACGAACACTAATAACAAAGCATTTTGGCACACTTTCGATTGCAAGTTAAATGGGAAGCAGGTATATTAACGGAAACAAACACTTATCGAATCTTTACACAGTCGCACGCACATCACATGCAACCACAATACTTGTCGCTCGCCCATGCCAATACCTAACGAGAAAGTATCTAATCGGCATTTTAAGTAGGCGAAAATGGAACTGCACTCGCCCGTGTCACCCATTAGCATTATTCGCCTCTTGAGTTTGTATCAAAGACCAAAACCACTCACCACGACGAGCATATAATGCTGCCTGCCTGCAATTGATGAAAGAGAGAGAATAAGACACATCATCTCCTTACCAACAACGAATAACAAAACGTCCGGCATATACCTACATGCCGGCACCGAATGAGTGCTAAAATTATAATCCCCTTAGCACACAGAGTGGAAAAAGGTTCAAACTGGTTGTTGCGGAGGATTTGACCATGGCCTCGACACTGACACTGGGTCTTGGCCATTTGCATGATACTACATGACGCGATGGTACTTACTCGAGAAGAAGTGGTTACATGAGTAATAAGTAGAATGCTGTAATACGAGGAAAAGGGCAATGAATTGTAAGCTTTAGTCGAATGAGATAGCTGCATTGTATGATTGATTTTTGTTAAGCTCCTTAAATCAGTTTTAAGTATTACACTGAGGGGAGACTTGGTAGCATATTTCGATCTATTTGAGCCTGCAAAATATTAACAATCAAGACTGTTTCTGAATGAACACATTAACAGCGTTTTCCGTCTGTTTTTGTCTAGCAGTACCAAAGTTGCAGTTTCTCTCGCTTTTTATCACTCGCATAAACTAACTATAAAACATGGGACCCTTGACAAATCAACTTCAATGATTCTAAGTTAAAGTGAAAACTTTAGTACTTCACTACTGGCTTAATGCTAAATATTTCCCTATGTGCTTAAAGATTTGAGGATTTTTAAAAATAAAAGAGTCCAGTAGCGAACTGAATATTTACTAAAATATGCATCCGCCGCTGAATGGCTTCATAAAGGATTTATGCCAACAAAATTTACTCAAAAAAAAAATGTGTACAATATCCCATTACCTTCATCGACTTCACAATATGCTTTAAGTTACCACTTGTCCGAAATATAATTATTTGAATTTTTACATTCCTCCAACTTGGCCAGAGCCAACTGGAACACCACCTTCTTCCATGGACAAATGACAATTTACAGACTAAAACAAGAGAAGGACGTTGCACACGCAACACAGTGGAACGCAAATCTATTTCTGGAGAATTCTATTTTCGGATTGAACCAGCGAGACAGTGTTTGCTGCTAAGTGTATCTTCCAATCTTCCCCTATGCCTTTACTTTATTCGCATAGAGCAACTTGTCGTCTTCTTGCGTCTACCTTTACATCCAGTTCGGGGTAATGCTCATTATGAAATTTTCAAACGTCTCTCCTAGACTTCATATACGGGTTTTTGGCTCGTTTCGTTTGCCCACCTCCTACTTCTGCTTTATTTTTATCGCTTATTTATCTGCACTCCACCCAGTTTAACAGTACGAGATCGTGCCGACCATCGTAGTACATGCGACAGATGGGATACGCCAGAGCTTGGCATGGATAGCCTCTTACTATGCTTTTGGCCAAATTGTACTATGCGATGCGATGGGGAAGGCTGTGAAGATTTGCTTTGCAGCTCACAGTCATTAGTTGGTCAAGAGAGGACAAGAACTGTCGTGGTCATTTCTTGTTCGGCAGCAGTATCTTTGATTGGATTTGAATTAATTTTATTTAATTTTTTTTTTGTGCGCCCGGTTTCCCGACCGGTTACAATACATTTTTCAAATAGACGCGAAGTTAGCTGTGTGCTTTTCAACGCTTGAAATTTCCATCACAAATATTGCCTATTTTCGCAAACGCAACGAAAAAGTTACAATCAATTGAATTGGAAGTTTTAAGACGGGAGTGGATCTAACTAACGATGACAGTCAAATCGTTTAACCTTATCAAACGGGGTAATTTTTGTTTAATATATTTTAATTTTCACAAAGTGAAGTAGGTGGTAATGTTGTAAATTTGCACTGTCGAGTGCTACTGTTACCTAGTGCGTGGAGTTTAATGAACCATAGAGTCGCGACGAATTACTATAATTATGATCATGTGGTCGTGTAATCGAGTATATGTATGTTGTGGCATTTTGGAGAAATTTCTTAACTCGTTTTTTTAATGTCAATCTAATATTGGATTGAGGTGAACACAGATATTTTAAAATGCTAATTAAATGGTTGCTGTTAACATAGTCAGCTACCAGTATTTAAATTTAATCAAAAACCAACAAAAAAAATGTGATTAATGCGGATGCATATTATACGGCAAATGTATTTTATATTTTGTGACATAAATATTATATGTAGATTAAATTACTCAGTACTGCATTATTGCATGTCGGCGTCATGTGCAGTAAAAAATTACGTAACTCGGAGGACAAACATAAATTATTCATCTGGTAAAATGGTTTTTTTTTTACATATTCCGGATATGAAACTTTTAAAAGAAAGTGTCCGAATGTGCAGATATCCGCATAGCTATTAAATAAAATTAAATTTCATCACCAGTCAAAGAATATATGCAAATGCTCATTCAATTGGTACTTTCGGAAGAATGATATACGATTTTTAAGAGCAGTTAGTTGGCATAAAAAATTGGACACTACCATGAAATGTCATGCAGAACAATATTCCATTCCATTCGCCATATATTTTGTTCCGCCTGTTAAAGAACTCCTGAAGATAGAGATATGTTTGACTAGGGTAATAGGAAGAAGAACATTGAATTAAAAAAACATTTTAAACCAACATCATGACTGTTGAGCGTTGCTAATAGAGTAAAACAGTCACTCAGATCAAAAGTGGTATAACTTGTGGTTTGTAGAGCAAGATCATGCAACATTGAGTAAAAATCCCTTTGTTTTACTTAACAACCGGAGTTTGTCCTTACTTCAACATTTTGTATATATCTTTTTAGAATTGGAGCAATCTATGGTTTGGCATGTACGTCGCCGAGGTTTTAAGCTTTGTTAACATTTCTATCAAATTTAACCTGCAACCCAGAAAAATGTACTTATTATTTTTTTTAATTAGCAAACTATTAACAAATATGGATATGATAACACTAATACCTTTAAATTCACTCTTATTTCAGCGCCATTTTTGGAGTCAGACATGTTCAGACTTTATTTGTGTTTACTTGCTGCACCTTGGTGATGCAGATGCGAGTCAACGTCTCCGTTGGCACCGTGACAATGACTAACGCAAATACAACTAATCCCGACTTTCCGGTAAGAAAAACAAAACCCCCAAAGCATAAATTCGAAACATAATGTGTATTTCCCCTTTGCAGGAACTCCCAAGGGTAAAAAAGAGAAATCGTATGCGTGAAACAGCTTATTTTGGAAATCCAAAATTTTTGGGTGGCTACCTATCCAGCCAATATGGAGCCAAGCAACTGTTACTTGCCTGCACATTAGGTGTATCGATTCTGAAGGGCAAACCAAAACTAACTTCGGGGAGCTTAAGTCAGCTTACTGAAATGGTTCTTTATACTTGCAAACAATATAGCATGCCTATAATGTGATTAAGCTCGGTTTCGTCAAGTTTTCGTTAACATACGTGGGCTTAAGAAAAGTTCAATAAGATGAGAAATTCGATAAGGAAGTTTGAAAGCAGGAACAGAAGTACTACATAAAATAAGTTGGGATCTCAAGACCGACGCACTAGATTATAACAAAATACAGAAGGCTAAGTGTGTGCTCAAATTGCACAAACGACATAAAAATTTTACAGGATTTAGAAAATATGTAACTAAAGCAGTTTTTTAATTCTACACACTGAATAACATTTTTAAGATATGATATTTTTGACAGCTTCAATGAAACTACGAAAGTAAGCAATATTATAAATTAATACAAATGTATTATTTACCACCCTTTCCAGCCTCGATCGAAAATGTTGCAGATTCATTTGATGACTGAGCTCGGCTTTTGAAGGAGATCTTCCAGAATATAGCTGTTCCTCAGCATCTCCTCTGAGATGTCTTTCACAAAAAAAAAAAAAGTGCACGACTGCGTCATACGAGACTTTCTCGGTACATGAGATGCGTTCTGGAATCGCCTTAAAAAGAACGATAACATTCGATCAAATACCAAATTTATTTTCTCAAAAACGGCACCTACGATTTTGATGTATTTTCGCATATCTGACACTTTTAACATATTTGTACAAAATAAAAAAAAAGAGCCGTTTTTTGAGAAAACGAATTTAATTAAAATTTAAGAAAATAGTTATATGAAAAAAAAATTAATAAAAATTATTTCAAAAATCGAAGTATGCAAATTTATTCAACTTTATAGTATAAAAAAACCGTACATTTTTTGGGACTTTTTATATTTTGGCGGTTTTATAAATTACCGTTAATCGATTATTAACTGAGTAGCATTTTTTTTGGCCCTATCCCAGGAATCATTTTCTAGAAAAATAGTGATAAGTGATTTTCACAAAAAAAAAATTGTATGGCAGGTACCGTTATTCAAACGATAAAGCCCCGAGATGTAACCCCAAAAACCTTATATACAAAGTTTGAAGCAAATCCGTAGAAACGTTTCGACATACGGCGTCCGGAGTGACGGACAGACTGAAGGGCGGCATTGGCGGTCCCATTTTTTTGGACTTCTCTATAGTCGTAATACCATCCCTCATACTCAGTTTAAGTTCGAAATTTCCGAACGATCGCAATAACTTTTTGTTTGGTATACTAATGGAATGAAAAATTCGGTTCCATTCGGTACGTATACGGCTTGCTTTCGGTTCTCGGGAACATCTTCACATACAGCTCGATGGGATGGAATCAAACATGTAGATGATTCATCCATATCCGTTCATTGTTTCTCGGAATTTATGAAACAGGTGCAGATTGGGGATTACCTTTTATAACCAGTTCTCTGCAGCCTCGGTACCTCAAAGACTAGGGGAGCTAAGTGCACAATCTTGCTCAAGTATTACACTTCAGCACACGTTTTAGATCAAAATTATATCGGTCATTTGCCTCCCGTTAATAATTTGCCTGCGGCAATTAACTTCTTCATTTTTACTCATGAACTTATGCTCGGTTTTGTATGTTTACTACTACCGCTTATTGTGTCAAGTATATTTGTGTACGCCGTCAATTTTGGTTGAATAAATCGGTTTTAGCGAATTCATAAAATTATATTACAATATTGCGTGCACGGGAATCAACAGTTAAGTGCATGTAATCAAACAAGCTTTCTATAGCTGCGCCAGGACTATTATTAAGGCGGTTACATAAGAGTATAATGTAGAATGGCGTCATATCAATAACCATGAAAGCGAGTGCCCTGCTTGCGGGCCAATGTTTATTATTTCATCTTTGACGGTAGCCATACCTTATTCTAGGATATCACCGTTTCTGATATACCACGGGACGTTTACGATTGTCCTTAGAAATTTGTATTGTTAATTATTGATGTCACTTTTCTTGGTACAACTCCGAAGATGTCTACCGTACGTCAATGAGGCTAACAACTTGCTTGTATAAAAGCAGCTTATCTGCATGCTAAGTTTGGCTAACCTGTTCGCGATATCCCTTTAAGTTTGGCATATAATATGATTTCCAAATAATTAGCTTCATATGTGGAAAGAATTTTTTAAAATTAAAAAAATGAGACGCGTATTAACATTTCTGTAAGTTAAATTATCGTGTCCATTCTCATTGACAATATATCAAGTCTTTGTTTACTCAGAAACGCTGTCGATTGCCTACGGGGGGTTTCCCGACTTTGAACTATTATGACTTCAGCTTACTTCCATGACCGTGGATCGTACAATAATCTAAACAAAGGATATAGGAGATAAACGAATATCGATTTCTAGAAAATCTTTCTTGTTCTGTAATCAAATCGTATTACAGTTTGCCCTGATCTTGTTGAGAAACCTTGATTAGTTTCAATATCTATATTTTATTATACAGTAAGAAACTACGTACACAATAGGTGTCACGCGTACTTTTTGGGGATGTATTTTACTAAGAAGTAAATGATTAACTAATTTTATCTTGAAAAAACAGTGAAAAGTGTTATAACACCTTTTTAGCCCTAAAGAGGATGAAGTACCAAAATAAATTCCACGATGCTCTGCGGCATCAGAAGTAAAGAAATTTTTTTTTTAATTTATTTACAAAAAAAAAAAGAATTGAATTTCAAAGACATGGTCAATTTCAATTTCGCATGAAAATGTTCTACTGGGATCTAGTATAGCACTGGGTAATCACGGAAGCTAAAAATATTTCTATTGTTCCGTAATTGGGAGTGAGGAACACACTGTTTGGCATGATCACCTAATTAATGTGACTTTAGTCTTAATTCGCTCAAGTGCAAGCTTCTCTAGCTTGTGTCTTCAAAGACACACTCTGCTGGAACTGTCATGCCACTTAAGTCATTAAGTCATTTGCATTTATCTGCTCGCGTGTCTCTTTACTTGTGTGTGAAATAAAAAACAGTTGGGTATGGGAGTGTATACTAAACGATTTAGCGTCATGTCGAATCACATCTGTCAAATGGAACAGTTTATTATAGTAAGGGTTTGTGTTCAGTACTTACAAAATCGAAACTAACACCTATCAATGATGGATCTTGTGACGCATTGCAATTGACTTGTTTGGGGATGCTGTAAGCAAAAAAGTATCTATTGGAACAGTTTTACCGACAAGGCTTTCACTTTTCGAATACTCCATTGGTATAGAAAATATGTATAAAAAAAAAACATTCAGCAGATACATTTTTTTTTCTTTTCAATCGTCACAATAGAGTAGCGATGCTGAGCCGTTAAATTTGTGTAGTTTTTTTTAATGTATCTTCTTCATCCAGTTGGCTCAGTGTTCATCTAAACGTGGGATAATTACAACGATTTCGCTTGGCCATTCGCATAAATATCAAATAATTTTCGTTATTTTAAATTGATTTTATGTATTTGTTTTACCATTGAACAATATCGAATATTGATCGATATTGAATAATTAATTTTTAATAGAATATTGATTTATTTTCGGAAATATCTCTTTTATTTTTATCGCAAACCATGTGATTCGGTATGGTATGTGACATGATTAACATAAAAGGTAAATTGAAATCATGATTCAATGAAATATGTATTTGCAAAAAGTATTGTATTGATACAAATTTGGCGCATATCAATAAAAAGTTTACTAAAAGTGGTTAACATGCGATGGGGTAAGTGAATTGAAAAAAAAATACTAAGTATATAAATAATGATATGAAATTATTTGACGCGTTATTAAATATTAAATTTGAGAAAGCAAATGGAAATTGATTTTCAATTTTTCTATCGTTAACAATTTTTATTTATATTAAGAATCATTGAAAAGTCGTGATAATGATTCAAATAGGATCAACAGTTCATTGGTCGTATTGCGGCGATAATTGTGGTGAAAGCTTACATCATAGCGTAACTTAAAGAATATATATATAAAGAACTAGGAATTTGGGGAACCAGATACGATTGATCGAAAAATAAATTTAAATGGAACAACAACGGCGCGAGGTGTAAAACAATAAATTTGCTGACTACGTCCTGTAGAAAGGTTCTTTTTTTGTCGGAGGTTGCGACTTTCCGATGATGCGCGCAGATATAACTACTGGCCCATTGTGCTACCATGCACACACCTTAGTTTTCCCGTCTGTCGAAGTTATGTAATCAACCATGTAAGCATGTCTGAATGAAATCCTACGTTTGCTAATTTTTTTAATAAAATTGTGTAATGCAACTATTGCGGGTAGTTTGAAATGTCAACCAACCCTGTGTGTGCGAATTCGGAATAGACATTTTATTTTTCGAAAAGTTTCTCATAACATTTCTTAAGGGGCCAACCATAAAAGACTTTCATGAGCTTAAGCTAGTGTAATGAATTATCGAAATACTCGTAAACAGTACAGCATGACCATAATGAGATTATGCTCAGTTTCGTCAAATTTTTGTTGACTTGAGTGGGCTTACGGAGTGTAAATTAAATGAGACGTTCAGTAAGGAAATTTGACAATTTTGACACCAACAATTTATATTTTTTTTTTACATAACTTTATATTGTCACTATACTTTTTTTAAATGCATTGTAAGAAACAATAATGGTAACCTACCAAAAGTTAATTTTCCACATTTTTTCTTTGGTCAAATATAAAATTTTTGACAGTATGCTTGTTTTGCGTAGTTTAGCTTAAGTTTATTATGGGTAACTAGAACTTTTGGGAGAAATTGAGTGGACTTTTCGTTCGATTTTGAACATATGATTAATCCCACTTAAGTCTATTATGGTTGGCCCTTAACTCTTGGGTGTTTCTCAGGTCTTCGCAAAAGGTGGGGCAGCGAATACAAATTTTAAAGTGGAACGGGGCGGGATTTAAACCAACGACCGCTTGCACTTAACCACTAAGCCATTGGAATCTTCTGAATTTATGCAATTTTTTACTTTTAGCTTAAGCTGTCAAACAATACTATATTAATTATATTTTGAACACAGCGTATTCGTACAAAGGATACTATGCAAATTTTAATGATTAACATCAACAAATATTTGCTTGAAATTCCGTGAATGAATTAAATCTGTGGAAGCGCATGCCGACATATTATCAAAGTCACGCTTCAAGAGGTGGTAATCTTTGTTAAACGATCAAAAGCCGGATTTACGAATTTCCTGCAATTGTGCAATGCACGGTTACTTAGTCTATGACTAAGCTTCGATAAAATGTCTGGAATTCATATTGCTAAGTTGGAGGCAGATTCCTACACCATCGAAATCGATCAATTCTTGACATTTAATTGTTTCAATTTCCATAAAATGTATGGAATGCATATTGTTCGGTTGGAGGCAGATTCCTACACCAGCAAAACGAATCAGTTCTTGAAATTTCTTTATTTTATTTTAAGTGTGCACGAGCTCCCTTTGTATATTGAAATAAAACAGTGCGGCCATTAGAAACATCAGTTGTCAATCGATGGCTCGATCATTTGCAATAGTATAATATGTAGCTGTCATAAATTTGTTAAAATTTGTTAATTTTTAAAAAGCCATCACTAGCCATGACAAACTACCAGACACTCGAATAAGTTCAGAAGGCGGTCAAATCTTCAAAAAATCGAATTCGGTTGAACGATACGAGATACTTTCAAACTTCTACGTTGTATAGAAACATCATCAGGTGCAGATGGCTCTAATGCCTAGTAAATGAATGGAAAGTTATCTTCTTTGCGAAATTGTGTGATAATTACCGTTCTATTAGCCGTAAGCACTTACTGAGATTAAGATTATGAACGAATTTGATAAAATATAATCTGGCTGATTGAATATTGGGTGTGACCAGATATATAAAAGTGATTTAAAAATGTTACCCTGCGTAGTATAGTAAACGTTGTTGCTAGGATCGAAATTCGGAAAAATATTAATCGGAAGAGGAAAGTTTTGATATAAATAATTTTAGTGTTATCACTTCTGAGCTAAAAATATAAAAGTAAATAAAATGATTGTTGATGTAATTAATAAAGGTAAGTGTATTGTGTGGTTGTAATGATTTTCTAATTTTAGACAAAAAAAAAATTTAAAATAAAACGAACGCGAACTTAGTGAATAGTGTGTTATAATAAGTTAAACAAAATATGTAATTTTAAAATGTTATTAACATTTTTTTTGTCATACGTATAGCTACAGATGTAGTGGAAAAATTCGTTTGACATAAGTAAATTCCAACTAAAGAAATGATTTGTGATGTGCTGTTATGATATATTGATGCTATTTGGAATAACGGCACTTTAAATGTATATTGTGTTTCTTTTTCGGTTAAAATTTTGTTTTACCTGCCTCACTTCTAAACTATCATAACTCTGGAATTAGATAACATATCGATTTATTTTAATGTTTTTATTAAGTTCTCTTTACTAAATTTAATGCTGGAAATACAAAGCCCAACGGGGGTTAGGTATGATTAACATAAGGCTCTAAGGAATTAAATCGTAAGACTATTACCCTCAGAATGCTCTTTTCGCCAATTATTTTTTGTTTTTTCTAGAAAACTATTTCTATGAAATTTATTTTCCAATCAATAATAAGCATGTCTGTTCAACAGTTGAACAGCAAAATTGTTCACATAATGGATCAAGTACGTGCAAGCCAATCGGACTGGTTCAGGTTGTAATGCGCAAGATTGCATAATGAAAGGACGTAAAAAAATGTGTATCTTCTCTTCCCTGACTAAAACTCCACATACGCAAATGATTTATAGATTTATAGTGCAGTTGTTGGTAGCTGAGAAAGCTCGTATAAACCGCACTTGTTGGAACGTAATGGGAAAGCTGTGAAGAAGTTAAGTCATCGATCAGGTCAAGGACAGTTTAAATTCAATGTTTTTTTTTATTTTTTCACTTAACACGATTTGATTTTCCTGCATCAATTTGATATCCATACCAAGAAAAAATTCGACTTGATTTAATGACACACAACACCAGAAGACCTTTCAGATCGGGGCAATATTTTCCTCTCTGTGTATAAAATGTGCCTTTAACCCCTTTGTTACCATACAAATGTAGACCTTGTATCTGCCGTACAAAGTACCCGGGTACTCTTATGACGAATGATGCAAACACACTCCCATCGAAGTACCAAATAAATATGTCATCAGCATTCTTGCAAAAAAAAACAATACATTTTTCCATTAAAAAAAAAAATAATTACGCCATGATGAAATTGTAAATTAGAGTAGTTACAAAAAACTGACATAAACTCTAATTATTGTTATTAAACATCAATCACGATAAAAAAAAAGGAATATTTTTTGCAGGCCATGTGTCATTCAAATCTTACTCACAATTGAACGTATGGTGCGTGAGTCAAACTGTTTCTTACTTTCGGGTACTCTCCCACAGTGATAAGATAACTATCTTCCCAAATCAATAACAACTTTGAATTCAAAGATTGCTATCTGTTTATATCAACACCTTCGCATTGAAGCCTGCAGTAGCAGACACCCCCTCCAACATTCGCAATAAATCAATTTGCAGATTGATGTTATGATTTCACCTGAGATGAGTTTTATACAATACAATAAAAATATAAATTGCCCGATATTAGTCGTCATAAACACATTAAAGTTCGACGAGTAAATTTTGGAAAATGTTTAGAAATTTTGGAGGAGCTTGTTAAAGTTTATTTAGTGATCGCATTAGCACGAGGCAGCAACAATTTTACCGCAGTAAAAGCTTCACCAGACGCATTGAAAACTTATGAGATGTCTTTGACGAGTGATGAAAAAGGTTAGCATAGTGTGTGATGTGCGAAAGTGATACACAAAAAATCGTGTGGCAAGCGGAGGGGGTCCAGTTTCAACACCTTCAAGTAAGGGGAAGTTTAAACGAAACTCAGCGTTGTTTAACTACCTAAAATTATAAACTATCAGAGATTTAAAAACGGCTTGATGTATTTTGGAAAGAAAATGAAAGATTGTGTCTGTGTAAACAATCCCAAATGAATATTTTCGACCAAAATTTGGTTTTGGAGGAAGATAACACCAACAACGGTAGTAATAAACCAAAAACCCATTAAATGAGTGGCAGCATTTAAAAAAGACCAAAATATCGTAGCAATTGTTCATTTAAAATTTTGGGTGAATGTTCATAAAATTTTATGGCTCTTATCTGCCTTATTAACTAACATATGTTTTTATCATATTTACAAAAACATTTATCGTTTTCAGGACCCCTTTTAGGGACTCGTCACGTCCAGGTAATGTTGTTGTTCTTCTGCATCATCGTCAACTATATGGCCCGACTGAACGTCTCGGTCGCAGTTGTGGCTATGACCAATGCCGAGACAACAAATCCAAATTTTACTGTAAGTAGTCCCAGACGTTCAACAAATTTCTTCTTTAACGATCTTACCTTTTCACAGGAGTACGATTGGAGTGAAATGGAAAAGTCCTACATTCTAAGCAGCTTCTTCTGGGGCTATATCCTAACGCAATTTCCCGGTGGTTATATGTGCCGAAAATTTGGTGCCAAATTAACAATATTCATCTCCACATTCGGGTCATCTGTGTTAAGCTTCATTACGCCAGTTTGCATTCCATTGGGCGGATGGCAAATCTATTGCGGCATACGAGTTATTCAAGGTATGTTTCAAGGACTCTTTTACCCATCGATTCATGAACACTTGGCCAAGTGGTCACCGATTGAGGAGCGAACACGACTTGGAGCTCTCAGTCACACTGGCATGGAAATTGGAACGATTCTGGCAATGACAGTGACCGGTCTCATTGCAGAGTCTCGAATGGGTTGGCCGGGTATATCATATGTTTCCGGTGGACTAGGTATAGCCTGGTGTGTGCTTTGGTTACTTCTCGCTGACAATACTCCAGTCAACTCACGGTTTATTAGCCCACAAGAAAAGAATTACATTCTATCTTCGCAGCAAAAAGTCGACGATGCGCAGAAGAAAAAAATTCCGATTCCATGGAAGGCGATTTTCTCTTCAATCCCATTCTTTTCACTGATTGTTGTGCGGATGGCTGAATCATGGGGTTACTCAACTATTCAAGCCGAGATACCATCATATATGCATGGAGTTCTTGACATGGACATCAAGAGCAATGCTCTGTTCTCGGGTCTTCCCTACCTCGCTATGTTTGTTTTGTCGTATGTGTACCTCATTTTAGCGGATATCCTAATGAAAAATGATCTTATGAACCTGACAACGCTGAGGAAGACAGCAAACACCATTGCAATGTGGGTTCCAGCCGCTACACTCTTGGGAGTTTCATTTGTCAATGAAAATCAAAAGGTATTAGCCATTGTGTTGATCGTTGTTACAGTGGGCTTCAATAGTGGTGTTACCATTGGTAGTACTATGAATGCCATCGACTTGTCGCCAAATCATGCGGGTATTTTAATGGGAATTATAAATACTGCATCAAGTTGTGTATCTTTGGTGACTCCGCTATTTGTTGGAGTTATTGTAGCTAATGAGGTGAGTTTGATAATTTTAAAAGAGAAAAATAACCAACTTTGATTGTTGTTGTGTTTGCAGGCAGATTGTACGAAATGGCAAATTGTGTTCATGATCTCAGCTGTGATGTTTTTCCTGGGAAACTTGCAGTATATATTCTTTGGAAGTACTGATTCTCAGCCTTGGAACGATGAGAATTTCTTTTCGATTGGAAATGATGTTGAACATCAAAAAGGCGACAAAAACTGTGTCAAACAATAGTGGAATGTTGAAAACCAAAAAATCGTGTCGATTAAGTAGTATAATTTTATATTATTTATTTCCTATACAAATTTGTGATTTATTTATTTTGTATATGCACAAACGTAAGATATTTATGTATATTTTTTTAAAAATATGAAAAAAATAAAACGGTATTATTAATTGTTAGTTCAGATTTAATAGCACTCTATTTTATTAAAACACTTTTATTATAACTCTGGGTGGCAAGCAAAGAGTTGAAAGGATCCTTTCGTAACTATCATTTTGAAGGGTTTTTAAATTCCAGTAAGTAGAACATAGTTCTTTTTGTGGAACTAAGTTCCTTGTGGGTAGTATCAGCGAATGAGCCTAAGTCGAACTTAGGCCAGTGAAGGCCAGTGATTCATAGAGGAAGTGTTCGGAGTTTACCTTAGTTATAGACAGATTTACGTCAGCAGCAGCAACATATTAGATACAAAAATTTCTTCAATATGAAATGAAAATACTAAGAGATATAAGTTTGTGCCACAATCAAAAAGAAAATATGAAAAAAAAACTCTAATTCTCATTTCAATTTATAGTTCACATTATTGAGGTTCTACTGTATTTAAATGCGATTACATCATATTATTGTGGGCTTACGATCCTAAATTAGAAAAAATGTGTTTAACTAAATGGTTGAAGAAAGAAAAATGCATGTGTTGGATAGGCGCCCCATTTCAGATGACTTAAAACCTCAGAGAGATGAACTAACTTAAAAGATGAACGAAATTTGTTCACCAACTCACTATTCTAAAAAACTAACAGAAATGAAAATGTTGTCTTTATGCCTTCAAATATTAAAGAAACCAAGACCTTGAATTTCCAGAGATACGTATTTAAGAAAACAATGCCTTTAAACTAGCACACGTCGATTCATCCATCAACATTTGTCTGAAATTTGCTGTGTAATGTGTAGGCGACATTTTCATATTTTAAAACTTGAGTAAGACATAAGCTTACGATTAAACAACTTTCTTCATGTCGACAAACTTTTCGTTTGCTAATGACAAGAATTATAGGTATCATCATCCTCATATATGTATTTTCCAGATATTTAACATGACATACAACTGTGGCGCCACCTACTAGGACAACGCCAAACTAAGTTGGCTTTAGACTTGGATGCTCCGTAATTTCAACGCACTAACCACTGAGCTTATACGAACACGTTAAATCTACAAGAATAAATTAAACACAAAATCATATTAAATTCGCTTAACAAATATTCATATCTATAACAAAACAAACAATACCGGTTTACTGAATTATGAATGAACGAACACTAATAACAAAGCATTTTGGCACACTTTCGATTGCAAGTTTAATGGGAAACAGGTATATTAACGGAAACAAACACCTATCGAATCTTTACACAGTCGCACGCATATCACATGCAACCACAATACTTGTCGCTCGCCCATGCCAATACCTAACGAGAAAGTATCTAATCGGCATTTTAAGTAGGGGAAAAGGCAAAATGGAAATAATGCACTCGCCCGTGTCACCCATTAGCATTCTTCGCCTCTTGAGTTTGAATCAAATACCAAAACCACTCATCACGACGAGCATATAATGCTGCCTGCCTGCAATTGATGAAAGAGAGAGAATAAGATACATCATCTCCTTACCAACAACGAATTACAAAAAGTCCGGCATATACCTACATGCCGGCACCGAATGAGTGCTAAAATTATAATCCCCTTAGCACACAGAGTGGAAAAAGGTTCAAACTGGTTGTTGCGGAGGATTTGACCATGGCCTCGACACTGACACTGGGTCTTGGCCATTTGCATGATACTACATGAAGCGATGGTACTTACTCGAGAAGAAGTGGTTACATGAGTAATGAATAGAATGCTGTAATACGAGGAAAAGGGCAATGAATTGTAAGCTTTAGTCGAATGAGATAGCTGCATTGTATGATTGATTTTTGTTAAGCTTCTTAAATCAGTTTTAAGTATTACACTGAGGGGAGACTTTGTAGCATATTTCGATCTATTTGAGCCTGCAAAATATTAACAATCAAGACTGTTTCTGAATGAACACATTAACAGCGTTTTCCGTCTGTTTTTGTCTAGCAGTGCCAAAGTTGCAGTTTCTCTCGCTTTTTATCACTCGCATAAACTAACTATAAAACATGGGACCCTTGACAAATCAACTTCAATGATTCTAAGTTAAAGTGAAAACTTTAGTACTTCACTACTGGCTTAATGCTAAATATTTCCCTATGTGCTTACATATTTGAGGATTTTTAAAAATAAAAGAGTCCAGTAGCGAACTGAATATTTACTAAAATATGCATCCGCCGCTGAATGGCTTCATAAAGGATTTATGCCAACAAAATTTACTCAAAAACAATATATGTACAATATCCTATTACCTTCATCGACTTCACAATATGCTTTAAGTTACCACTTGTCCGAAATATAATTATTTGAATTTTCACATTCCTCCAAGCTGGCCAGAGCCAACTGGAACACCACCTTCTTCCATGGACAAATGACAATTTACAGACTAAAACAAGAGAAGGACGTTGCACACGCAACACACTGGAACGCAAATCTATTTCTGGAGAATTCTATTTTCGGATTGAACCAGCGAGACAGTGTTTGCTGCTAAGTGTATCTTCCAATCTTCCCCTATGCCTTTACTTTATTCGCATAGAGCAACTTGTCGTCTTCTTGCGTCTACCTTTACATCCAGTTCGGGGTAATGCTCATTATGAAATTTTCAAACGTCTCTCCTAGACTTCATATACGGGTTTTTGGCTCGTTTCGTTTGCCCACCTCCTACTTCTGCTTTATTTTTATCGCTTATTTATCTGCACTCCACCCAGTTTAACAGTACGAGAGCGTGCCGACCATCGTAGTACATGCGACAGATGGGATACGCCAGAGCTTGGCATGGATAGCCTCTTACTATGCTTTTGGCCAAATTGTACTATGCGATGCGATGGGGAAGGCTGTGAAGATTTGCTTTGCAGCTCACAGTCATTAGTTGGTCAAGAGAGGACAAGAACTGTCGTGGTCATTTCTTGTTCGGCAGCAGTATCTTTGATTGGATTTGAATTAATTTTATTTAATTTTTTTTTGTGCGCCCGGTTTCCCGACCGGTTACAATACATTTTTCAAATAGACGCGAAGTGAGCTGTGTGCTTTTCAACGCTTGAAATTTCCATCACAAATATTGCCTATTTTCGCAAACGCAACGAAAAAGTTACAATCAATTAAATTAGAAGTTATAAGACAGGAGTGGATCTAACTAACGATGACAGTCAAATCGTTTAACCTTATCAAACGGGGTAATTTTTTTTTTAATATATTTTAATTTTCACAAAGTGCAGTAGGTGGTAATGTTGTGAATTTGCACTGTCGAGTGCTACTGTTACCTAGTGCGTGGAGTTTAATGAACCATAGAGTCGCGACGAATTACTATAATTATGATCATGTGGTCGTGTTATCGAGTATATGTATGTTGTGGCATTTTGGAGAAATTTCTTAACTCGTTTTTTTAATGTCAATCTAATATTGGATTGAGGTGAACACAGATATTTTAAAATGTTAATTAAATGGTTGCTGTTAACATAGTCAGCTACCAGTATTTAAATTTAATCAAAAACCAACAAAAAAAATGTGATTAATGCGGATGCATATTATACGGCAAACGTATTTTATATTTTGTGACATAAATATTATATGTAGATTAAATTGCTCAGTACTGCATTATTGCATGTCGGCGTCATGTGCAGTAAAAAATTACGTAACTTCGGAGGACAAACATAAATAATTCATCTGATAAAATGTTTTTTTTTACATATTCCGGATATGAAACTTTTAAAAGAAAGTGTCCGAATGTGCAGATATCCGCATAGCTATTAAATAAAATTAAATTTCATCACCAGCCAAAGAATATATGCAAATGCTCGTTCAATTGGTACTTTCGGAAAAAAGATATACGATTTATAAGAGCAGTTAGTTTGCATAAAAAATTGGACACTACCATGAAATGTCATGCAGAACAATATTCCATTCCATTCGCCATATATTTTGTTCCACCTGTTAAAGAACCCCTGAAGATAGAGATATGTTTGACTAGGGTGATAGGAAGAAGAACATTATATAGCAAATATTTAAATCAGATCCACGTTAAGCCAGTATAAATCCTTTTTATTTCGGCCTGATATTTTTATCTTACCAACAGTGTGTTAGGAATTCTATGGTCTCGTTTCTCAAACAATGTTAATCTATATGAAACAAGCATTCAGTTCCACTGTTTTCGCGTTTCCAGCTCAGTCTATAGCTAGTTGTCTTCTAACTAGCGTCAATCAGGTAAGGCCCTTTACTACTGTGTTGTCCCTCCAACGTGGACACAAAGATCGCTGTTGCTTCAGTTTTCCTACAACTAAAATATTACACATTTAATGGAGACTAAGAACTTGACGTTCTCTTTTAAATCGTTGTACTTAGAAAGGCTTGACTTGTTAGACAAAAACTATTTTGTTTAAGAGAACTTTGTTCATCTTTTCTTTAATACTTTTTGTAGATTTTGTTCCCCTTTGAAAGGGAAATATTCCAAACGTACCCTGAAGGTATAATTTAAAAGAAATTGCCTATACACTTTTCGAACGAATTTTACTTCCTAACAACGTGCAAACGTCAAAGGGTGTCGCTTAGTAAATTAGTCATTCAGGACAAACACTTTAATACCTTCTTTCAATAGTTTGTCCATATCTTTTTAGAATTCGAGCCTTCTTTGCTTTTTCATCTGTTATACATAGAATTGATCCAATTTGACTGTGTAGGCTGAGGTTTTAAAAAAAGCAAGACAAAGAATATTGCACCGCCTCTAGTCGAAATTGTGGGGATATTCAAATATGGTTAATTTAAAAAATTATATAAAGTGGAATCATAAATAACTCATCAAGAAAAAGAATAAATAAAATCGTTCAGCCAGTTGTTGTGTAGGTCAAAATAATTTCAATTTTTATTTTATACATAAAACTACATAATTGGCTGGCGCAAAACTACATAATTTATTTATTTTTATCTACACTTGAAAGAATTGCTCCAATAGTATTTATATTTTGTACAGATCATTCACTTTTTGTACAACTAAAGCTCGAAAAGACAGATGTGTCATTATTTATTGACTTTAATTCCATTTCTTGTTATGTATTGTCATGTACCAGGTCTTTATGTTCATTTTGCATTGTAAGCTGAGGTTTTATTTTTCTTTTTTTTTTACAGACGAACGTTCACGTTGAACAGAATATGAAATAAATATAAAATGAATGACAAAAAATATCAAATAATCTTCATTTATAACAGATAACTTGATTGGGGTAAACAAATTTACTGTTAACAATGTTGAAAGAATGGGATTTAGGAAACGTAATATGAGTTATGTCTACGGTTAGAAAAGAACAGGTCATAAAGGGTTACATTGTGTTTGTAAACTGTGATCCGGTATTAATATTATTTAATTTGAAATCACTCTATAATAAATATTAAAACTAATAACTTTGAACTCACTCCAATTTCAGCGCCATTTTTTGGAGTCAGACATGTTCAGACTTTATTTCTGTTTACTTGCTGCACTTTGGGGATGCAGATGCGAGTCAACGTCTCCGTTGGCATCGTGGCGATGACTAACGCAAATACAACTAATCCCGACTTTCCGGTAAGAAAAAACAAAACCCCCCAAAGCATAAATTCGAAACATAATGTATATTTTTCTCCTTTGCAGGAATTCTCATGGAGCGAAAAGGAGAAATCCTACATGTTAAGCAGCTTTTTTTGGGGATCCCTCTGTACTCAATTTCTAGGTGGCTACCTATCCAGCCAATATGGAGCCAAGCAACTGTTACTTGCCTGCACATTAGGTGTATCGATTCTTAGTCTCTTCATCCCGGCTGCCATTGTTTATGGAGGCTGGCAGTTATTTTGTGCGCTACGAGTCTTCCAAGGAATCTTCCAGGGCGTAATGTTTCCCAGCTTCTACTCACATTTGGCCAAATGGTGTCCAGTTGAGGAACGTAACCGTCTAGGTGGAATAACACAAACTGGAATGGACATTGGATCAACGTTGGGCTTCGCAGTCAGCGGTCTGGTAGCCGCTTCAGATCTTGGTTGGCCCGGGATGTTCTACATTCCTGGAGTGCTCGGCATACTATGGTCATTTCTGTGGATTTATTTCGGAGCCAATAGTCCAGCAGAATGCAAAATAATCTCCCTAGCGGAAAAGAAAAAGATTCAACTTTCACTAGAGCAGCCAAACAATTGTCCCACCACTCGATGCAAAGTGGTTCCTTGGAAGGCGATTTTCACATCCGGACCATTTTTGGCCCTGCTCGTCGTCAAGGTCAGTATTGCGGCAAGTTTCTTCACACTCATGCAACAAGTTCCCACCTACATTCATGGAATATTCAAACTCGGAATAAAAATGAATGCAGTCTACTCGGCGGTGCCATATGTGTTCATGTGCATTCTGTCGTATGTCTTTCTGATCGCGGCAGATGTGCTTACTAAAGGCGATGACGTTCGCCTGACATTGGTAAGGAAAATCACAAACTCCATTTGCTGTTGGATTCCAGCTGTGGCTTTAATCGCTCTGGGATACGTTAGCGTTGAGAACGTAGCTGCCAGTGTCACACTGCTTATTGTGGCCGTTTCAGCGTGCGCAGCTCAAGTCATTGGGAGCAGCTTAAATCATATTGATCTGGCACCCGATCACGCTGGGATACTTTTTGGAATCACTAATACCTTAGCAAATGCCGTGGGTATCTTCTCACCGCTGTTGGTTGGGGTGGTTGTTTCGGACGAGGTCAGTTAGAGTTGCGATTTCATTTGGTGGATTCAAATTTTGTTTCATTTTGATTTATTTTTAGGGCGATCGTACTCAGTGGCGGATCGTTTTCGTTGTGATTGCTGTGATATTATTTATTGGTAATTTGGTTTATGTAATTTTTGGAAAGATGGAGAAACAGCCATGGAATGAAAGCATAGACGAATCAAATCGGAGTGGCGATATGGAGAAACCACCTGCACTGACCGGAGACAAAGTGGATCCCTTACCTAGTTTTAAGTTTATTGTTTGAAATATTATAATATTTCACATATTGTAGGCACATAAAGGACTGAGATTATTTATGCTTTTGTTTCTTTTATACTTAAACATCTTTCCTAAAACGGTGTGAAGGCACTGCTATTGCCTATTAAATGGTCATCATCTTTCGATTTTAGGTCGCGCGTCGATTTTTCATCAAACTCAACTCATTTGATGCAGATATTGATATTTCTTCTAGTTCAAATGCAAAATGAGTAATATGCATCGAGCCTTGAAGGACTTAGAAATAATGTGATTTAAAAAAAAAACTTAAACTGTACGGTAGTGACCTTCGAAAGAAACTTTTTTTTACATTTTACAAGTTGTTGCATTGAAGGTTGTTTGTTTTGTATAAGATACTAATTTTACAGAGTATGCCTCTCTAACTACAATTTATTGCTCTTTTTGCCTCTTTTAGTTTTTCTTGCAGATGTTTTTTAGAAGGGCAGACGCGGTTTTATTATGACTCCCAGGTACTTGTAGTCCTTTACCTTTTCTAACTTTTCTCTTTGCCACGTCCATCTTTCAATCATCGCGAAACACCTTAAACCATTCCGGAAGACCATAATTTTGGACTTATTAGTGGTTAACTGTAAGTTCCATAAACTGCAGTATTGTTCAAGTTTATTGATTTTAATTTGCAACATGGTTGGCGTTTCCGAGAAAATGATGACGTCATCTGCGTTTTATTTTTCTTACTTTTATCCCGTCAAACTCAATTCCCCCAGGCAAAAATTGTGTTAAGTCGTCCAGAAATAGGGACTCATAAGGCATCCCTGTTTAACGACCGTGCGCAAATCAGATCAGTTTTTTTTTGCACCCTTGCAGTCAGCCGATCTAGAATGATTCCAGTGAATATTTCGTTACTGAGTTAAGAAAGGTTTTGCCCCTGTAATTACTAGGATCATTTTGAGCTTCTTCTTTTTAAGAGAGAGAAAACTTTATTTCTCTTGAAGCTGGGAGGCACAAGACCCACATCAAAAATGAAGTTGGATGCGAACGTATGATTTTCATTCGTAGCGAACCTACAGAATTCGTACAGTCTTCAAACTTCTTGAGACGGAATTTTGCAATAAATTACATCCACTTTCGGGTAGGGTAGTGCATAATAACTTTGACCTATCGTGTTTGGTGTGGTATGGAAACGGTATATTTTTTGTTGGCTTGCTTATAACTATGAAAGTTATTACTTGTTTCTCTTAAAAGCCGTAGATAGGTAAAAGCTAAGTGACATGTTAAGTTAAATGACATGCGTCCGTTAATTGCTGTTAACCCAATAAATTCGCCCATTTCGACGATATTTTTCCATTACTATCAATAAGGTTATCTTCTGCGCATCTGGATTCAAATATTTAGTTCGACAAGAGTTCTGGTTCCACTTCTAAAAGCTGTGTATTACCTTTTCCTCCGTTGAAATCTGCTTTTTGAATGATGTTTTCCTTTCCAGATTCTAGTATCCATCCATTCATTTATTGCAGTTGATGTATACCGGGATTATGTATATAATACATCTTATAGTTTCGGCATCCAATTTTTTCGTTAATCTTCTTTTTAATAGTAGTCTAATCTTCAAATGTAGTCCATTTGAGTGAGTATTTAAAAACATTCAAAATGTTCCTTGTTACCTTCCCAGCAAACGCAGAAGTACGGAAATAACCGGTGAAATATGTACGTAATAGAAGTACTTTCTTTCCCCTGAAAAGGGATAGGCAGCTGGGATAAAATTCAGCTATATACCTGCTGTACATAAGAATACGTGAAGCACACATATTGGAAAAAACTACTGCCTAGAAGTACCAATATTTGTACTTCTAAGAAGTACTTCTAAAGTACTGCTGTGGAAGTACTTTAGCAGTAGTGCTGTAGAACTACTCCAGGAGTACTGCTGTGGAAGTAGTTTAGCAGTAGTGCTGTAGAGCTACTCCATGTAAGAACAAGTAATTTATGTTTCCACTGAAAAAATAGGCACCTTCATAAAAGCAATACGTAATAAAACAAAGAAATTTTCATTAAATTCATTTAATTAATTAAATTTATTAAAAATAAAATAAAATAAGCATAAACACCTAAATAATAATAATAAAATTAGTACACTATTTTATTGTTTTCTTCTTTTATAGAAGCGATTGTGGGCATTTAGAATGCATTTGCGTATTTCCCTTTCAAATCTCTCTTGCCCGAGAAGTCTAGCACAAGCATCTGAAATGAAATTTAGGAATTAGAAAATAGTTCTTTTTGGTTTCAAAAAATTAACTACATACCAAACAGTATCTTTTTTTACAGATACAAAGCATTTAGCGATTTCTTCCCCGCTCGTCCATCTAAATTAAAATCTGCATAAAAAATGTCTGTAGCCAGGATGCGAAAAACCTTTTCTAACTTGCAACTATATTTTCTTAAGTAAGTTTCCCAGGTCGACCAAGTGCATTGGATCCAAGGGAAACTGGGATACCATTCCAATTCCAGGGCAGTTTCAGTGTCCAATAATTTACGCGACGTACGCGACACATTATTTCTAAAAATTCGCGATTCTTTACTCATTTGATTTGCAAAAGTCTTTTTATTCATTTTTTTTAAAAATTCACTAACCGAATACAAAATTTCAACTGACTCGAATCCTTTTCAAAATCGCTTTGATATTTTAAATATTGTCACGGTCGATTCTACTTGTCTAGACATCGATAAGTTTTTGCTTTTTGTTTGCACATGGATTTTGTTTTGAGGGTGATAAGGAAAAAACAAAAGAAAAAATGTGGGCAATTAAAAGTGATCTTACTGAGTTTTATTAGGGTCAAAAAACTACTTCCTCGGAGTACATATTTCACCGGTTATATCCGTACTTCCACGGAAGTAGATTGGCTGAACATACTAATACTGAAAGAGAACGCAAACACATTCACAAAACAAATTTCTATGTGGTAGTGCTTTCGAGGAAACTACTGAATTTTGGTTTGCAGGGTTATCACCTAAAACTCAGACTATCATCTACCACATAACAGACTAAAGGTTTTAATCCCGTTTTGCCATAAAATTTGCTGGCACCGTGCCCAAAAGTATGCAACTCAATTATATCAAATCAAAACCAAGGTGTATCTCCGAATTAATGATTTCTTAAACATCTAGCAGGCAGAAAATATTAGCTTTTTTATTAGCCCATTTTCTTCGAAAGAGGTTTCGCAAACTTAGATTTTGTGCTACGCCTAGTACCCTACACCACAATTTGTTTTAAAGCTTTCAACTTGTCATAACATTTTCCCAACGCATTCGGTTAGATAGCTAACTTTGCAAAAAATCTTCCATCGTAACTGGGTAAAGGTCTTTGCACTTAATACTAGCGACAGGCTTATCGGTTGACTTTTCAGTCGATTGCTGTTCTTTGTTTACTTTCTACAACAAGAATTTACTCTATTTACCCAGAAAAACAAAACCACTTCAATTAACTGCGTAACAAATAGTGTTAAATCCTAATTGCCATTGAATGCGCAATTAAAAACTCACCAAAATTGTTTGCTCTCCAATCGGCTAATCTGCCAATGTGCTTTCTTCATAATAAGTTCGCAGTAAATCACTCAAAATTTACATAACAATTTTTTAATGCATACATGAAAACGCAAGCTGAATTCTCTATATTGTGGGTTTTTTTCTTCTCTTGATGCATTGAAGATTTCAAACAGACATCTGAACCTAAAAAAAAAAAAAAAAAAAAAAAAAACAGAAATTATAACAAGCATCATTTAATTTAATTGCTATTGAATGTCAGATCATCATTATGTCACTGTTTACAAAGAAAATCAATCAGTCAATATTATTTCATCGAAAATATCGATCAGATCCGCTTGCAACTGGTTGCGGCTTCTTATGCACATCAGGAAGATATAGTACCTACAGAGCCACTCTCTATATAGAAAAACCTTACATCAAACTGCGTATTGTTGTCTTTGGGATTAAGTTAGTTATCGATCGAATGACGATTTCGGCAATGCATTTCAAACAGCACACTGGCCACCTTGAGGTTGGCCATTTATCCGATCGCGATGAGAATATGGAATAAGCTCTATCCGCCCGGAAAACTTTGATGAGGCGAACAAATTACATATTTTGAACGCGAACCAGCAGTCATGAACTTGAACGTCACATCGGTTGTGTTGATTACGGATCGACATTTACGGCATGGAGTAGGGTTGACCGGGCGTATACGTAACATCAAAGCTAACCACAAACAAATTTGCATGCGATTTGCGGTCACACTTAAGAGTCATATGGAATATCCGTTGGCAAGTAATTTGTACTTCCTAGCATGGCCTTAAGAGCTGCAAATTTGGTGCTTCGTTGATTAAAGTCATTGCTACGAATAGAATTATTCTAAATTCATATTGTTAGAATGTGAATTTCAATGTCAGGAATGCGGGTTTCTTACAACAGCAATTTACTTCTCATTATGAAATGAACACTTTCAATTTTATTGACGGTTATGCTACTTGCACCTTTCTCAGCAATCACCGCATAGTGCGGAATTTCGTTGAGGATTATAGCGCTAGACATATAAATAGACTGGTTTTTGAAAAGAAAGCTACAGCTGTTATGAATGACATTTGCCAAGAGAAATGACAATAATTAAACTCGCTAGAAATTGTGAGAATACACTGTCAAATTTGCCATTTGAAAGAGTGAGCGTAAGTTCGTTGGAAGCTATAAATAATTTATTAAATATTTGTATGGGTTGCATTCGGATTCTTGTTACAAAACGTAAGAGTTTTATATGTAATTGATCAAATAAATAAATCATTCGATGACATGGCCAAGAAATGGCTAACCGAAATGGTGCAATAGCAATCAATCACCTTTCTTAAATTATAAGTCGAATGGCGGCAGACAAATGTATTTACCAGTTTTTTAGACAGATAAATACATGGAGTAAGGTTTTCTTTTTAAGGTTCTAGTGTGACTGTACAATTGCTGCGTGATACCTTAAAATAATGATGAAAAGAAGTAAGTGTGAAGTATTGTTAGATATTCGTCATGATATATAAATTGATTTACATGACATATGATTTGAGTTTGAAAGGCGTTGCACCCAGAGAATTTTCATTTATGTTCGATAGTGTGACCATCACTATTATCATTCATAGAGTAAATTCTTTACAAATCTTTATTTTGATCTCTCAAAACTTAAATCTTCATTGATGATTTGAGAGTCAAACTGAATATATGGCAAATATACTCATGTACATAGTCATATACTTAAATAAATTAATCTTAGGCGCAAACGGTCCAAAGCCAAGCCTCTCCAACTTTTGTGTGTTGAAAGATATATTTTTTTGAAACGAATGGAGAGAACCTACAATTTAATTCTAATATCAAATGGCAATTTATTTTTGAGAAGCTTCTCAGGACTGTTCTTGCCCTTGAATGTTGGTCAGATTTCAGAGATTTCTTACTTAGTAGTCCAACGTACTTAACCACTTAGCCGCTGCATGGATAAATAATAGTACGTCATAAGTTGACAAGGTATATTTACTGAAAAAATTAAGGAAACAGAGAATTTTAAGAGCTGTATCTTTGTGAAAGTCGCAGCCATATGGAATAGCGTGAGGAAAAACTTTTTCCGAGTATTCTCCGTCTTCATCTCGGGCTCGGGATATTTATATTTTAGGTTTCTTAAAGGCCATTTTTCACAAATTTACATCTTTTAAAACAAAAACAATGAAAATAACTATTGTGTGTTCCCTCAATGTAAGGAAATGATTTATCAAACATTCCTTTCTTTTTCTTCTGTCAAATAGCCGACGAGGTAGCAACCCACCTTGAATAGTCCGCCTGAAGAAATGTTTTGATACATTGAACATAAAAAAAACGTTTCCGTAGCCTGTCCAGTTTCGAAAGAATCACTGAGGTCAGTCAAATGACCGTGTTATTATATATGTGTCTCTGCACGGAAGACCTATTCCCTTGTTGAATTAATGAAATATTTCATATTATAAATGACCTTATTAAATGAAGGATGTGTTCTAAATTCATGTGGCTAACTTTTGTACTTACTTACTTAAGGGTCCCGACCCGTAAAAAGTCCCTGGATAAGTTTTGTCGGGGTCCCGAATTCGGCTATCGCCATGTAAAGCTCCTGACGATGAATACTATCATATGCGGCTTTAAAGTCGATGAAATGATGGTGTCTTGACTTGAAGATCGTTCCTTTTCCAGGATTTGCGTTAAGTTATAGTGTGTCAAAAAGAAATACAACCTTATAACTAAGTTTTAAAAATTAAATCGAATTAAGGAAATTTTATAATATCCACCTTCACCAATCCAAACCCAATTCACGAGATACTCTTTTAATTATTAAATTTAGTAATAAGACAACTTAAGAGTGCACTGTATTCGACTATAATTTTATGCCATTGATTTCAATATAGGTTTGGTTTTAGAATATTCGTACTAACTCACTGGAAACATGCACGTGAACCACTAATTTGGATATAATCCAATCCGCTAAAGCTTTTGCTGCGAAATTATAATATTGACGCCATTTTTTGTGGTCCACCATACTCCAAATTTAGATAAGTTTGCTCCCGTCAATTCCAGACAAACGCCAAACGCGCTACTCTACAAACCTGCAGATTATCATAGTGATTCCAAAAATAATATCAAGTTCAAAGGTTCATAAAATATATACACACTTAGGTATACTAGACTGAGTGTAGCAGTATTGATCAGTGTATGCGCTTATACGCATACATACGATTTTTTTTTGTCGTATCTTATGTATATTCGAACAACAAATTGACTGAATGAACAAGGGTTAAAGCCATAATAAATATTAAAACATTAAAACGTAGGCAACACTGATTGTGAGCTATCTATTGATTGGTAGACGCATGAACTTCGGAGATTCTTATTTAAGGCTATTGTAGAAAGTTCGCAGATTAGTTGTAGAGGTAAAAAGTAATCAAATTTTAACTCAATCACTTTGGCAACGAATGAACAAATTGTGATACCCCCGTGCTACAGAGTTGTTAATACATTTGTTTATAGCCATTTGAGCAAAGTGCCAGGCATGTTTTTTTTGATTTGAGGTAGGAGATATTTAACGTAATACAAATTTTGAAACGGCCGTATCTGATAAAATGTCTACTGCGATAATGTGTGTTTTAGGGAATCTGTTTTGATATTTTGGATACATATTTTCGAAAGTATAGTTTTAGATTCACTATATTTATTCAAAACTAACCTCGTGATTTATTTAAATATTTTCTATACGAATTTGAAAAATCGTCGATCCATTGAAAGTTAATGGATTCTATGGAATTTTAAAAATGCCGCTTCATTAGAGACAACTATAAGCCAATAAACAATTTTATTATCAAGCGGGTTATAAGGGAGATTATTTTCCACTGACGAGATGCATAAATCTATGGCCAAGACACTGAATTTCAGATCAATAATATTTATGTGTGTGTAACATCAGAGATTATAGACTTGGACTTCAGCGTAATAAAAATAGCTTACGATGAACAAGATCAAGGGAGTACATACTTGTTCTGTTTACTTTAATATTACACTGATAAGAAAAATAAAAACTAAATCCCCCTTTGAAGTGTTGTTGTTTTTATATATAAATACTCTTTGTTATTTTTGTTTTCTTTGCTATTTGTGTATTACATAAAAATTAATCTTTTTACACGAATGCTGACTAATAAACATGAATTGTTTTTTTTTTATAAGAAATGCGCATTTTGTCGATTCGTAATATTGCTTCCTATTTTTTTTTTAACTTACAATATTAATTTTCCTTTCTTGCTTATCGTTCAATAGTTTTGTGTATTTGTCAATTTTGTGGGCGTATCATCGCAAATTTTTAGATCAGTTGAAGATTATGGCTTCTATGTTGACACCTGTCTTGGTATGATCATGATTACGCATCTCCAAACTGCACGCATCACGTGCTTGTCGATGTCACGTAAGTTCAGATATCGCAATGTAGAGCGCCTAAGAATGAATTTAAATTCAATCACAATTTAATTTTGTAAACATTTTTTCATTTTTAAATATAAAATATAAACGTAATTAAGATAAAATCTAATTCGAAGTTAATTCATAGTTCAGTACATAGTTTGGTGACATTAAAAAAAAAACTCTCTATAACATATCTATGGTACCTACATACATATATGTAGATGGTGGTCAAAAGGTTGGTGATACTGTGTTCAGATGAGAACACAAGCGATCTCGCTTAGCTTCTCACCATCCGCATTGGTGACTGCTGGATGCCTAGTATCTCGCCTAGTGATGCTGTTAGTGGCAGAAGACGAAAGAGGGGGAGGAGTGCCCCCTCACGCGGAATATTTATAAGGATTGAATCAAAGATGGCGTTCATTGCTGTTTTATTAGTTGGTAAGCAAAGCCTTCATCAACGCCTGGGTAAGGAACTCCCCACTCTGAATGTACATACTACAGATACCAATAACCAGCGATTTCAGTATCAGCCAGCTCTGATGGTCTACCGGCATGTTTTGAAAAGACGCATGCACCAAAATATTAACAAAGTAAGGGTGAGGGAAAGTATTGAATCATCAGCTCCATATGCCCCATTTAGAAAAAAAACGACCCTCTGTTTTGGAAGAACTATCGAGGCATATGTCTAATATAAGATCCTATCTAATTTTTTCCTGTATAAACTGCTCAAAGTCTTCTATAGCACACTAATCGGCACATCTTGGAAACGGCCAATGAACTTCAAGTCAAGACACACCATCATTTCATCGAACTTAAACTGGCAAATGATAGCATTCATGATCAGGAACTCTGCATGGCAATGTTTGAATTCGTGATCTCACGATGAACTCTTCCAAAAATACACTGGATATCGTCCAGGGATGCTTTTGAGGAACGCGCCATAGTCCTGAAGTAAATGGCACATGTTAAGTCTTAAACAAAAGCTAGATTAGCTAAAGCTATTCTTGTGGCGTTAATACAAAAGAAAAACAAAAAAAAAAACATTTTTACGTTTCTCTTATCTCCAAAAAATTGCACTGCAAAACACAATGCAACGTGTTTTCAAATATTAAGAGAGCTGCATATAACATAATTTTGGTTTTGTCTTCTTTGTATTTCTGTTCAACTTTAGTGTTGTTCTTATTCCGTCAATGCTCTAAATAACAAGATCTGCCTGCTAATTTCATTAAATGTATATTAAATAATAAACTATAGTTTATATAGTAAAAATAAAAATTGCATCACCTTAATCGCATCTTTATATGTTTTGATGCTTACTAACAATTTCGTACTGAATTGAAAAATAAGGAAACGAATATAATTTTCTCGCTAAATTGTAATAATCCGATGAATTTAGAATTCAACAAACTTTGATTTATGAAAACTATTGGTTAAATTTGACATTTGACATTTCCTCATCACGAAATCATATTTTTTTTACTTCGATTGAGTCTTACAACGTCCGCATTGAGAATGGCTTTTGCCTAAGATTACTTTAGTGTGAGACTATGCTTGATTGTTTAGTTTGACAGCGAATTCGTGCTCATCTAAATAAAATAAAAAATAATTTATACTATTTCATTTTTGAATTGAATAAATTTTGCCTTACAATTAGTTAGACTAAATGTACTTACAAATTGTGGCTAATTGTTATTTCTCTTATAAATATTCAAAATGCATAAAAAAAAATTAATTCGATTGTTTTTTCTATTTAACAGAATGTAATCTAAATTGCGTTTTATTTAATTCGATAACAATACCTGCACAATGTTTCTTTCTTAAACAAATCATATGTATCGCCCGTGACAGGCAGTTGGTATACACATTGCATTATCCTATCGCGATAAGTGAGTGACCGTAAGGCCATATGAGGCTGAATTAATTTCGCTAAAAACAAACAGATTACTACCAATAAGAAGGTCCAAAGTATCATTAAATAAAATTTCAACCTATTTCGTTTGGTAATCTTAAAATTTAATTACAACGACTTTTTGTGGTTTACCTATTAATTGCTTACATAATTAATTTGTACGAAAATACATTGAAAACTACAGTGACATAATACGCGAGACATTATATTTGCGGTTTACAACAGTGGACGACTATTTCCTCGATTTATTTATTCCAAAATTTACATGACCTTGAAATGAGGATTGATTTTCTTTAAAATAATTATATTTTTCTGATCTTGACATTGTATAATGTACGTAACGTAAACAGAAGAATAAACGAGGGATGCGCAAAATCGGCGACTTTGAGCTAGTAAGAGACCAGTAGGGAGTTAGACACTGCTCTTCTATTACATCTAAATGTTAAGAATAAGTGTTTGCCAATCGCTCTTACTTTGAGCTGAGAAGTCAACTATTTAATAACGACTTTTTCGGAACAACTTATCTGAAGCATATACTCTTTTATAGCGGATGAATATATCTTTGGCCGTTTCAAGAGATTTATTTTTCGTAAAAAAATTGGTTTCGTTTGCGTTGATGGATTTTAGAGGAGACCATTCAATGACTAAATTGAAAAGCTGTACAGTGGCATCATTCCCGTCAAAAGCTACGCAATTGACGTTGGAGATGACTGTGACATTAAGTGTAAATGGTAGACTATAATCGGGAGGAACAACGCAGTACAAGAAGTCCTCGCCTTCGAAGGCTCCTTCCAAGGAGAAGGGAACCTCAAGGAATTTGGAGCGCGCAACTGGAGGCAGTTAACCAAGCCCACGTTAATTGGAGAGGCTTATTGAATAAATGAGTCGACGCCGGACTGTAGCGCCGATTCGTGTTTGAATCCAACATTCAATGTTTGGGTCATTTGCTGCTGTATCAAACAGTCCGCCCAAGCGGTATTTAATGTTAGGTATGGCTTTCCCATCGTAAACCGCTGGACGCCACATTATGTACTTATTTATTTTATTTTAAATAACTCAAAACATTTGCACTAAATAAAAATAGAAGAAAATCGTTTGAAATAATTATTAACTAAATAAATTCGTACTTACTTCCAAACTAAACTCGAAATGATTCCTATTTGAACAGAGTTGCAGAATGTATTTTCTTGAATAATCAAAACTCTTTAATTGAAACTTAACAAGAAAAGCATTCAAAAGCACAGGCGCTTATTCAAATTCTGTTACAATTGGGTAAAAATCTGAAATTGAATTCAAATTTAAACTCATTGCTCTTAAATTTGGGCAAAAATCCATATGGGGCAAAAGGATTTTAACGACTTTATAAAAAATACATTATATAATTGTACCTACCTGATCCTATTTTGGGCTGAGTCTTATACGGTTATTTTTACTCCAAATTCTGATGTAATATATTTGTTTATATTTTTGTTCCCTCTGCATGTTGAGAATGAATATTTTATTTAGTATTTCCTTTGTTTGTATACAAACCCAGCTCTCTAAGCGGAGATTTCTAAACTGAGAATGCACAATAGAATGACGCAGAAACACATAAATTCGCCAGAGGATGTGGATGTGGAAGTGAAGTCGCATTAACATTGCCTCAGTATCGGGATAGATCAAGGTGATTATATAAATAACATTCTACAATTCCTGGAATAAAAAGAGACAATTTTTACAAAATTAAATGGTTTTCTGTCACTTAAATAAGACTTTTTTATAATATTATTGAAATGGTTAATTTCCTTCGGAAACTTGTTAATAACATTTTAAGCGTTGTTTAACTGAGTCCGTTCTATCGTCTTTTTATTCTGTTGGTTTGGTAGAAAGTAATTTTCAATTCACAAACCAATAATTTAAACGATTCAGTATCCTTCTGAGCTTACTTGTAAGTTTTGACAGTTCTGACAAAAAAATTTCTGTTTTTTTTTTCAAATCTAAAACAAAACATTTCTAATAACTTCCAGTGTTTTATCTTTTAACTTCACAATAGTCGTTTCAATTAATACCGCAGCCATGTTGTACTTAGCATGCTCATTCTTACAAAGCTGATAGAGTTCAGCACTGATATCTACGGATAAGCGCCATCTTATCAGGAAGTCATACAATTTAATTTCTTTAAAATACTCATACAATTGAAAACACGCTAAAAACAAATGCTTTGTTTAAAGGGAAAATTCCACCAACTTCGTCACTAAATGATAAAACAAAAAAAAACCCTATCAACATGTGCTGATCTGATTAATTATTGAAATCCCTCATAACAACAAACTACAGATAGCCGTAAAATGTAGGCAGGCATCGCGGCTTTGGCAAGATCTGTGTTCTTAAGTAAATCTATTAAAGCTAATTTCTCATTGGTATAATGATTCATTCCTATGGAAGAAAAATAAAGTATTGTTTTCGAGTTTTGGATTTGCTTTCCCTGAGAGAATTATAAGAAATAATAAAAACATATGAAAAAGCTTTATTTTACTTGGGCCTACTATTTTATACCCTATAACCAAATTGAAATTTTCTAAATTGATAGAAAAGGAAAACCTATTTGTTTAAGAGGAACCTTGCACTTTTAAAGGTGTTATATTTAAAACACGTTTAAGGCTCTTAGCTACCCAATCGAAGAAGGTGAAGAACTACATACATGTTTGAGGATATTTTTATTTTGTCGAAATTGCTCGTTTTAGAACCAAATCCTTAAGGGAATGGACAGGAACACACGTTTGTTGAAAACATAGAAATGTAAGGTTGTGTAGCAATATTTGAAAGTAAATATCTAAAGGAAGGTGACCACATTTTTAAGTCGGACTTGAAGTATTTCCCTAAACGATAAATCACTCAGATAGAGACAAAAAAGAACACGCAGCTAGAAAATAGCATAAAGGTAATATTAGACTGCATGCCAAGGGGTCAAATAATGACCATTTCTGATAGTTTTGCTCTCAATATGCAGTGCATTTCTTTAATGGCCATGCTTATTTTGGCACTTTCATCTCATTTCATGTTTTGTATACCCCCGTCAAGAAACCGTGAAGAATTTGGATATGGATAAGATGTGATTTGTGGCAATCCACTCCAATGATCGTAAGCCACTACATCTGTGTAAAAAGTAATTTTTTTTTCTGTTGTGGAATCTAATCTGTAATATTTACATTGCAGAAAATCCGTCGACATATATTGGGGAGAGCCCTTCAGAAAAGGTTGACGAACGGCATTGCGAAACAAAATTTAATGCTTCATTAGTAACATTTCCATTATTGCGTGACATGGCTGATCTCTATGATTCTCTAGTTGAAATAATTCAACAGCGTAAATCAATGCTCGATTTAATTACTTTACTGTAAATTGAGACAGATTCTGTTCCGTGACAAGACAGCGCATTGCATGCGTCTTTGACTAATTGTAAGTACCTACTTTTTTTTGCCATTTCATGTCATTGTCTATGAACATCATGACACGTTTAATGGATAAATGTTAAATATGTATATATTTCTATGTAAAACAATTTTTATTCCCACGAAATCTCACAGGACAACATTTGTCAAACATGTCATTAAAAAACTGTAAGAAAATGAAAGTAAGGTTATCTTCAAATAATATTTGTACAGTGAAATTATTAAATGGCAAGTTAATAAGTGATACTACATCTATTAAATTAGAATTAGTCATGATCATAAAATAAGAGTTCTGTAAGCACATACACTCTGCTCAGGAAAATACTGTCAAGGCATATGTAACGTCAAAATTAAAAAAAAAAAAAAAACGAAATGCTCAACAATTTACTACGACGCATGCTGTAAATATAGAAGTGCTTGCAGTTACATATTCGGGGGTATTGGCCCAAGAGCATTGAAGATTTAATTTGCAATGGCCGATGTCCATTCAATCCACTTGTAAAAAAACAAGTATGGAATGCTTCCAGTTATCTTCAATTTATTTTTTAAAGAATGCAAACCACGTGCGCGTCTGGGATAAAACCGAGGTTAATTCTCGTTATTTTTATAATTCCGTAACTAAATTTGTTTGTTTTTTTTTTTATTTTGCATTAAGACATACCAACATAGTTAGATACAATATCTGTTGATTTTATTGATTTTAATGTTAAGTAGTGCGCCAAATAAAAAAATAATAGGTGCTTTGGTGTCAATGAATTTATTATCACTTATTACCTTTACTGATTTCTCCTCTTGTTCGTCATTTTTATCGTGGATAAACTTATATTACATTATTGTCCGAGTAGTATGGGAACGTTTTCTTTTATTTATTCAAACATGTCTGTTATTGCTCACTAATGCGGCGGTGGTGGCGGCATCGTACCAGCCACCAGCCGAATTAGAAACTAATACGGATGAGTATGACTCAAACTGATTAGCATTGTTACTATAGTTGACGGTGTTGACTATTGGCGGACTTAATGAATTTTAATGCTCACGCTACTACTGACAGTTGGTAACGTTATTACGAAAAAATAAATCTATATGTATTATATTTATATTGAAAGTAATTACTATAGCAAAATGTGAACAAGCTAAAATAGGTGAAATTTGCAAAGCTATATTTTGTGACGATTAGAATAGAATAACATGCGGTTATACACTCTTGAATGATTGTCTGACTTTCGCAGGTGGTACATGTAGAACTTTTAAGCCGTCGCCCTATTCTCAGATATTGTTTTTTTTTTAACGTGCGGTGAATTGCATTTTTTTTTTTGAAAAAAATACCTCATCCCAGCTGTTTTTGAAAAAGTTGATTTCGTTTAAATTTTATTCTTTACATAAAAACGTAGACCAAGAACCTTATAGCCGTTCTTTAAAAATTAAGTGCGAAAAATCACGTGAGATCTGTAAAATAGTTTACGTACGAGATTTTTAGGCAGGCAAAAAGATGGACGAAATTTCAGGACCCAATACTTTGGACTAATAATAATGAATACGAGCAAAAAATAGTAATAAATAATACTTCTGAAATCATATCAAAATATAGTAGCTTTTATAATTTAGTTAAATAGTAACTTCACCACTCCTTTAAGACAGTGTCATCTATTACGAATACTTTGGAAAGAAATTATTAATTGAAGGGCTAATACATATATTTGGGGAAAGGACCCAATTACTTCTTAAATGACGATTTCAGAAGAATATTATTATAAGTTTATTAATATGCAATAAATTACAATATTTATTAAATTGATAGCTGCTAGGGATTTCGGCTATTCAGAAAAAAAAAAATGTAACGATTATAGATAAATTATTTTTTTTTATTTTAGCTGCTAAGGTAATGCATATTAAAGCATTAAAAACTTATTTTGATTTAAAATTAATTTTGCAGTTAATTAGGGTAAAAATGCATTTTAAGAAGAACTACAATTTACAACTTGTTATTTTTTGGGTAAAATAAAATTCCCGCGAATATACAAATGTAACAACAGTAGAATTTGACTGGCCTCAGCTTTTTTTTATAAACAACTGGGAATCCTGTCGAACCTCTTTGAGTTCGAACCGGTGAACCCCATAAGGGATGCAGTTAAAGAGGGAAAGTTGTAATCCCTTATTCCAGGTCATTTTCTCCTCGGCAAATGGAAAGAAGAAAAAGAAAGACTGAGCTTTAAATTGAAAGCACACGTTTTATTTCGGTAAGTCTGTATAAACACTCAAGGTTTATACTTGCTAAAAAACTAGATGCCTACATTTCTGACGACGAATGGGCTAAATTTATCAGGTTAGTCCTATTCTTTACTTTCTATCGATATACTTTACTATCGATTAAGTGACATAAGAACTTTAAACTCGCTCCGATTAAGCCGACCATTTCCGCCTAGGAGAGTACGATAACTTCGGCGCCACTTATTAAGGGATTCTTATCGGATATAATACAAGCGGTAGGAACAGTTTTTTTATAAAAAAAAAAGTTCAGAAAGGTACTTTACCAGACTTAAAAGCCCGAAATTAGTTTTTTTAATTTTTTTAATAGCTAGTTGCAGTTATTTCCAACAGCGTCACCTTTTTTTCAGGCGCTGTGGGAAGTTGAACCTGGCAACCCTAGATTAGTAATCCAACACATGAACTACTTTCCTTTATTAAAAATTGTTTTGGGTATTTAATTCATTTTAAATGTTAGCGTCTCTTCTCCTGCGGAGTTATTTCATGGTACCATTGCATATAATTAAAAATACAAAACTAAGTCGATGCTTTTTCTGCCGCCTCCAAAAATCAAACTGATTAGGGATTCAGTTCCCATATTTTGTGAATTTTTAAAACTTTAACCTTAGCTTTTGGGTTTTTCCTTTTACTCTAATTCAACGCCTTGACCAAAAAGTCAAGAATAATAATAAAACCATAATTTATTTCCTTTTTCATTTACGTCATTCATTTGGTAGTTCCCCATCCCGAGATATGTTCGGTTAAAGAATTATGCTTCTGTCCTAGATTTACCTGAAATAACACGCACTGTCCATCAATTGCTTGCATGTTCATTCATCGACCCGAACAGTATTTTCAGAGAAAAATCACCGATTCGGCAATTAAGACCAAATCTAAGCAAATCAAAATGGTGAGTCCCCTCACAAAGATTCCAATGAAAACGTAGTTCAACAAAATTATTTCGCATCAATTTTTGACCGCAATCACAACTACATGTTTTGCTATACCCTCTTGACCCATTAAAGCCATTTACGGCAAGGCCTCTGATAATTTGTTATCTTTAACGGCACAAGTACGCTTACCTATATGCCAATCTCAAAATCAAATAAAATAAACTTGCTTCCAATCATTAATAAATTAAAACCTCTTCAAGCGATAACAAGCTGTAATCCCCAATAGCTGTCAATATCCGTCAAATTTTTCAAACACAGATATATGTGGTCATCCCCACTCCTTCTATCGTATAGTCAGTCAACACAGTCTGCACAGGTACCCCAATATTTTAATCGCCATCAACTTTATCACCACGTTCGCGCATTCACACCACCTAACCATACAAACCACCAAACACAACAAACCAACTATCTCCCCCACAGAGAGCGAGAAAACCCGACATAAAGAAGAAACAAATAAATCATTACCCAGAGAATATGATTTATATAAAATAAGTGGACAGCATAACTAAATCGAACAGAGAGTACTTGGTCGGTATTCAATCGATTTGAAACGAGTTCCGAGTTCTATCTTTGTATTTAGTTTTAGTTTGTCAAACTTCCAATCAATCTATGTACAGCGCGCCGTGTGTACATACAAAACGAAAACGAACCAGAACAACAACAAAAACAAAAACAAATAAAAAGTTATTAACAGTATTATTACTGTTCGGACGGACGAACGATCGCACTTCGCACATTTCCAAGCACTCGCATGCTTGTCTGAAGCTTAGCACGCTACCACCACTAGTCGCTGTTGATCATTCGCCTTTTAACTCTGTTCAACTTAAGTTGGACGAATGTGCAGTGCAATTACATTTAGTAACTTAACTTGGCTTTGGTATAGTTTAAATTAAAAATAAAAGTGGTGTCTTCCACCCCATCAGCACTCGTAATCACAACGATCAGACGACGTCCGCCATAAAAAAAAAAAAAAAAACTAAAATTTATTTCCAAAATAAAAATCAAGTCAAGTCCGCGCGCATAAAAGTCGCTTACAGAAGAGTTCTGATTCCGTGTCTCAATAGTGCTGCGTTCACCCGTGCATAGTCCAAGTCTGTCTGTCTGCCTGCCTGTGTGCCATAAGGAAGTCGTCATATTGAAGTATCTAGAGTTGAATTTACATTGACCAACCATGAAGAAGCCAAATGCCTTGGACGTGACGGCGACGACGTCTGACAGTAGTGCCACTGGAAATACGCAGTTGGATAAAGCCAAGGAAGCAGGAAGTGTCTCAGCCGCAGATCTTAAGCCAAGTAGGTGAACTTTATTTTACACTACACTCATTTTCTAAGTTAGCACAACTTTGACTAGTTGTTTCGTTTCGACTCTAAATCATCGAATCTTTGTTCGCGTATAGTTCCAATTAAAAACGATAATTTACCACCAAATATGGCAGAGCTCGATGTTAGACGTCAATTAAGCAGGAGACATAGTCCTTTGTTTAGGAACAATTCAAGCGTAATTTTTTTTTTTTTTTTTTTTTTTTTTTTTTTAATTAATTGCTAAACTGTGTGTACCTATACATAATATGTAATAATATGTCGATATACATGCAATTAAGTGCGACAAGTGAACCAGTTTTGTAAGAAATAACAAAATTTTGCAAGACATCATGACGGTGACATTGGCGATTGGATATTGTGATACACAAATGTTAATGTGATTGCATAAAATTGATTATTAGTATTTTTATCTCGAGATTAATATTTAAAAATATCACAACGGAGGTAATAGTACTGTCAATGACTTTGAGTATAAATATCAACATTACATTATAATCATGTGTAGACTGTAGAGTGCGGTAGTAATGCGAGTTTCCGTAAAAATTGTACTTTCTTTTGACGCGTGACAGATGTCAAATAAAATATGTCATTTCGTCTTGAGAGTTAGACACCACAAACAACCACTAGAGACTAAGGGCAGTCTGTTAAAATTTGCTTAAATTATTATACGTTGCATTTTAAAATTTATAATTGTTTTACTACAGCAAACGGGATTATTAACATATTTGAATAAATCAACAATTGTAAGGTGTTTCCTCGTGGTTCTCACATATAGGGATTTTTTTTTTTTTTTTTTTTGCTTCTTGTAATGCAACAATCCCACAAGGTTGCGCATTTTTTTGCATCAAATATGGAAAGCTGTTTATAGAACAGTTAATAATAATTTAGCATTTTCTTTTAATGACAGTTAAAATGTGTTATTCCTTTGTTAAGATTTGAAAAGAAGGTGGGTAGGAATTCCTTTAAATTGTCAATTAATTTTTATCGTTAGAGAAAACACGAAATAAAACTCGGTGCTGTTAAAGTTTTGGTAACAACCCTCAATGATAGGAAGATTACCGTAGTGTTTTTTTTTTTCTAAAAATAGCACCGACTTTCTAACACGCGTAGAAACCATACATGTGTTATACAATTACAATACATATTGTTTATAGATGGAAGTCTGTTTGATGTTGACACTTCTGCACCAAATCCTGCCGAAAGCAAAAGCAATTGTAACATGTATCCGGTAGACCGTAAGGGATTTTTTTTTTTCAAACACTTCTAAAGGACGTGTGCGTGAAGTTTTTAAATACATTGAGTGTTTTTATTATATATGATATCAGCAACCTTGCTGTAGATTTTTGTGGGCTGTTGTTCTTAGCAGCGTAGTGATAAAAAACATAAACAAGTTTAAAACAAGAGTGGAATTGAGAAATTTACGAATAAAAGCCGCATTCATCCGCAAATGACAATGTTTTTAATCTTACTTATTTAGTTTGAACTCCATAGAAAGTGGAAAGCGGGCAACAGAGGACGACGACGAATGAAATATTTAGCACGATTTCATTCTGGATTCCGGCGGATAGTGTACATAATGTTTATAAGAAAAATAATACAATAACATGAATAAAACATCGCACAACCTTTATCTGTACTATACTACATCGAACGAAATTGGCACAAGATAACACGTCTATATGTAGGTACTTTCAGTCAGAAGTCAAGATTGCAGCAATTGGACTTGTAAATTTATACGTTATGCGTATTAAAAAAAATATTTTTAAAATAGTCAGTTGATTGCGTTTAATGTGTATATCATTTAGGGAGGGTCTTCACAGTACGGAGTAATCATCAAAAGCGTAATTGAAAAATGTTTTATAAAACTTAACAAACATATAAAAAGCAGCTGTTCTCAATACAATATCTACAGGAGCAAATACAATCGAAGAAATATTTAAATTTTCAAGTTAATTCCAATTCACGTTTTACATAAAAATGTAAGGCAATAAAATGAGTAGCTTTTTAGATGTTCATCGCACCTTTGGATTCAGATTCACATTTAAACTTATTGTATGAATTACTTCTGGCCGTGGCCGTGGCCGTGACCGTGACACAAGGAACTGATTCCAATCGTTAAATGCACATCATGTTTGAGTGTCACATTAGTATTTAAGATAAAATCATTATGCGACTTAAGGTGTTGATTTTTGATTTAGCTAGCTTGTGTTTGGGGTAGTCGAGATAGGGTTTAATTTGAAATTCCGTAAGATCGTTGACATAGTGTAATATGTTGTTGCATTGTTAGAGAAGAATAAACTTATACCCTCAAACACCTATACGGTGTCAAGCGTAAAAATTCCAACTTTATTTAAAGCAACTGTTTTGTGAGAAGTGCAACATCAGTGTTAAGTGAAAATTTAAAACATAAATTGTTATTATGTTGACTCCAATTTCAATTCCAGTAATTGATCACTAAGAACTTACCCGAATGTTATGGGAAGTGTAATAAGTAAAAACCGGAGCACGTTTGTACCTAAAGTCAAATCTTCAAAACATGAAACTCGAATATTAATATTACCTGCATAGAGCTTTCCAATGGAAGCAGCTCTACAATACTGTTATCTGCATTAAAACTATTATCAAATAACTACGATCAAAACACTTGACACAAGGAAAAACAATACAAAATATTTTTTAGAATTTTGTTGTTGTTTGGTTTATCCCAACGAAATCAATAAAAATCGATTGTCAAACCTTGTCAAGAGAGTATTTTTTATCAATTCAATGTCCGATTAACAATCACTAGCACTCGACGGTGGCGTCATGATCGCGCGTACGTACCTCGAGCCAGGACGGAATCTTTTGGTAATAAACAAGAAACGTAGTTTATCAACTGAAGAACTTCTCCTGTGAAGTCTTCATTTCCTACATAATACAAGTGCTGGTACTTTTACAAAAGTTGACGCAAATAAAGGAGACAACCAATTCTGTAATATTTAAACCATGTTTGCATTGATATCGACTTCTTAATTAAAGCATTCGATTACTACAACTTCAGCCTATATAGAAGGCGCGTGCATTTCATTCAGATACTAATCATTTCAGAATCATTAACTGTGCAAGCAAACTTTTTAGAACAGCCAATTACAAAGTTGTTCAAGTAGGTGTAGGTACTAATTAATTTTAAGAACATTTAACATGCGTCAAAGCTCAAAAATGTCACCTATTTTTTATCGTCGTATGTCAATCAGTTCGCATTGAAGAATGTATACAAGGCCAATCAAGCTAATGGCAAAGTGAAATCATTACCCCTTGCAGAGCGTACTTTTCGACTTTATTTTCAAGTGATTTCTAATTGAGGATTTCATGATTAAGATTAGACAAACAATAATCTCAATGGCATCTAAGATATAACGAAACACAAGATAATTTAAAAAGACATGCCTGCACAACGTGACTTTGATCAAAATTATGTATGTTTAAACCTTCCTAGAAAATTATTTTCAAGAACGGAATTCCCGAGAATATATGACGAAGGGGAACTTTTTTTTTTTTGGTGCAACAAATATTTAATAATTATCTCTGAAGATTGTCGTTTGGGTTGCCTTGAAGTGCGACAGTTGATTGGAAACCAAGCAATCTCCGATTGGATTAATTATTATTTTTAATAAATGATATTAAATGTTCTTGTGGAACTGCATAACAAGAGAACCAAACTGACACATCTGCCTCAGTACCAACATTTTTTGCATTGCTGCACCTCTGGCTAAAATCTGACATCCAAAAGTAAGAAACTGTCAAAAGAAGCTTCTCAAATTCGACATAGGAAGCGTCATGAAATTGTAGGTCCTAAGCTACGCTATGCGCCGTTAGCGATTAATATTTATTTAATTTTTTATTAGAATTTAAATTTTAAATGACAACAACTTCTAATGACAGGCAAAGAATTGGTCACTTTTACGACCCATGAGTCTTTGGCGGCCTTTGACTTTTAAAGATCGGCACTTGTCAGAAAAGTTAATCGTAAGAATTTTTACGCTTTACCCGGACAAAAAAGGATAAATGTTTCATTGTTCCACTTTTCCAAGTTTTAAGCTTTCCCCTGCAAGAACAAACTTAGTGACAATCGGAATAAGAATTCACTTCCATTTCTTTCAATTATGTACGAACAATTCAGATCGACAAAGAATTATTGTTATAGTTAACAAAACGCATAAACACACATAATGCTTGTATGTATCAGTGTCACTTTGATGACTCAAAATGGCCTACAATATTCATTGTACATCTACACAAACACTGTTATTGCCAACACGTGCGATTGAGGTCACAGTGGTATAGTATAAGACCCTTGAAAATGCATTAAATTTGGCAAACAAACTTCCTTATCAAAAAAAAAAAAAAATAAAAATTTAAATTCAATAAGCGTCATGTGGACTTTGAGGAATTAAACTACATTATGATTTGTCGATTTTCTAAACTTCTGAAGTAATACAATTTGAAACCAGTGCAAGGTCAGGGTGAGTGAGTTACTACGAATAAACAATGTTAAGTTAATTAAATAATTAATTTAATTCATTACAATTGATTTACAAATAAATATCAATAATCTATAAACTTGTAATACCCATAATAAAATGTCTATATCTCTCCGCTTAACAAGCATTTATTGCACCGGCTTACATAATACTTTCCGATAATATATTTTAATTTTAAACTTTTGAGCTGAAAATATTTGATTACGTCAATTTTATGAAATCAAAAACAAAGCAAATTAATTTTGAACTTCTTTCATTCAACTTCGAACTCGCAAAAGGATTATAAATAATATTTATGTAACTATATTTAGTTAGGTTTTCATAACAAACAGGCCCCTGCATTTTGTTGTTTAAATTTAGAATACAACATAGCCGTAGTAAGAGAAACATGTTCTTGCTTTGAACTGACTTAATGGTATTGTTATTGAATCGGTAAATAATTTTTAAGTGTGCTTTATTTATAAATTAGTATTGTGCATTAAGCATTTTCAATTAACAAAATGAAACTAATTCTGTTTGGAACAGGGATGCTGTCTGTTGTTCACACCTTCAATCGATGTCACATGAAAGCACGAATTGTTTTGGCGCTCGACCATAAAAGTTAAATAAAAGTTGCGAAACTAGTTCTTTTCAACAAAAAAGGTTGATTAAAGCGTGTTTACCGTTTGTTACTGTCTTTTTTTTTTCGCTAACTTAGAAAAAAATATACTTCAGTTATTAACACTTAGAAGAGGTGAAAAGCTGATCACAAATCAACAACGTGTATGGGATGTAGCATCGTCAGCTATTAGAGGATGTAGCCTTTTATAAATAAAATAAGAATACGCAAATAATTTAAAAGGAAGATGATTAGGTGCAACCTGGCGATGTCTTCTTTTTTCAAATCTGTCCTAGGGAAAACGTTTATTGTAGTAGATACCTATAAACGTTTTGTTTACTGACTTATCTAAATACTTTAGACAGATTTGAGCATAAAAAATTAAAATTGCCCCTATCATTTTTATACTTATTGCTTTCTCTTTATAATATTCACGTGCTCTGTTATTGCCTTACGATATCACCGACATTTCTATATAAAATATATATCACCCACTCCGTAGGTCAGTGCTCCGATCATTATCCAACCGGCTGATCATCTTCATAACATCCGCCTATGTCAAAAGTGATAAATCAATTATTATATGCACAATCACTTTGGCAAAACAAACATATGAACAACCAAACTCCAAGCACAACATCACACTTTAATGTAAATTGTTTCATACTTAATTTCGATTGCATGCTGATACCAGTGGTTCCAATTTCGAGATTCCTCTGTCTATGGCTTACATGTCGTACAATAATTCATTACGATGATTGATAATGACATGCGCATGTATTAATTGTCATTGCAATTAATCTTTCCCGATCTACTTCTATGTTTACATGATCCGGAGCTTAGCCAGTGTAATCCTCCGTAGTAATAGCCAATAATTATCGTCATATTTGCTGTGGATGTAATAACTCATGATGACACTACTTCCCTATGGTTGTGTATACATATTTTGCAATAAATGCAAACTCCCATACCCCCACATTTAAATAACACGCCGACCAAATAATTCGCACAGCACAATATAGCTATTCGAATTTTGGTTTCAAATATTTACTTGGTTTGATGGCCACACGCGTCGCGCACGTGAAGCAGCACCACAATGACTGGCGATTTTGGGTGTCATACCTATACACGAGTTCCTTCCGCTAAAAATTTTAATTAGCATATTCGTTAGAATTGATCATTGCTTTCGGATAATTAGATGCCAATTAGAAAGTAAAGAAGAACGAAAGCCGACAAATACGTTTTGTTATACCAGCAATTGTCACTTGAGCTGTCAGATCAGAACTAATTTCGCGTCATTTTGATGGATAAATCATCGATCGACGGCGACGGCCTCTTAAATTCATCTGCTAATTAGTATTCATTTTTATAAACCATAACATTAAAGAGTAATAGCAGATAATTTCCCATTAAATTAATTTAAATAGCCTGGCAGTTGGTAGTACTGTGTTAAGGTATTCAGCGAAGACGGTTAATTACTGGCATAAAATTGCTGGAAGTGTGCCCAGTAAAAATATTTAATTGACTTGATGTGATAAATTGGTCAGTGGTATTTTTATGGGCAAAATTGTAAGGTTTACTGTTCTATAACGATATCGATGATGCTGTTTATTGTTGGTTGAAACACCCTGCAGTTATGAAGAATGTAAACAAATAAAATTACGTAGACACACTAATTTATTAGATCGGCTAGATCTGTTTTAAGAAATGCTGTGTAATTTTAAATAAAATATGCATATCTAACTGAAATTGCTAATAAACATTTATCCAATTCAATTTCGATTTCGATTGCATCAGAAACAGCAGGACAATATCATGGAAATCAGTCAACCTTAACTAGATTATTGAAAAGCTGGTTTGAGTCGATTCAACAAGTCAAGGACATACCAGAAAATCGTGTCAATGCAGTCAGTAACCACTGATAGCTCTGATCACTGCAGGTTTTTTTTTTATTAAAAAAAGAATAAAATTTGCGGAGTTACCAGCCAATACATGATCTAAACTCTAGCACTATGTGTGCGGAGTATATTTTTAGCAAACAAAAGGGACTTACAATTTTATGCCGAATACGAACGTTCGATTTTTTTACACGCTTTTCATGCCAAGTTATACTCTTGAACGTTTGTCAGACTTTTGCAAGATGTTGAAACATAATATGGTACTGTGGGAGGACTTATACTCCAGACCCCTCCAATACACTGAGTCAATGCCTCGTTAAAAGCGGGTGAAAAGTTTTGCAATTGCCAAAGAAATTTTCTCATGACGTAATTTCAAACGGTTTTTTTTTCAACTGCCACCAATTGACATATATTCACTTTTTGTAAGAAACATCATATCTGCTTTTTAAAAGTTAATAGAAATTTCAGTGATCATCTAACTGATCATTGTGCACCTGAGAGTATGCTATATTTAGTATCATAATTGCAATAAGATACACATACACATAGGCGTCGACTATTTCTGTGTTTTTGTTGCTCAAAAATATTATACGAGCTTTTGTAAAGTTACAACAACTATACAAACATTCCAGTCGAATATAGTTAAAAAACATGCTTTGCTATCAGTGAAACAAACGATTTGTGGGGACTGACCTAACTGCTTCTCCTGTCAGTGCACCCGTGAAAATAATGACATTAACAACATTTCTTGCCATCCAGTTTGTGAGAATGTATTCCGAATCAATCTCAGCAGTTTAAGAAACAACAAACAACGGAATCATTCTTGAGCGATAGTACGTACCTATAGCTCTTTCACACAATAAGTTGTATTTTTTCTATTTCACATCTATGCCAAATGTTGATTAGAATCCGAATTCGAGTGTGATTAAGAGAAACATCAAACAATCACACTTTCACATTTCTAATATTTATCAATATTAAGATTATTTTAGAATGAAGTGATTAGATGATTCTCACAACTCTGTTCCTTAATTTACTTCTACCTAAACAATTGAATGTGAAGTGTCTTTTTTGTATATATTTAATCATGTACTCTCAGCCTTAAAGACCAAGCAGTAGAGCATGGAAAAAAACAAGGTCAATGAGTGGCAAAATAAGTCGTGCTCAGAAGTTAAACAACTTATTTTCTTGCTTTTCCTTATATTCAGTAATACTGCAATAGAGGGACAATAAAACTATTTGTGTACACGTTTAACGCAGACCCACTCAACTATATAAACCCACGTATGGATGGACAGATTTTAAGCAACTTTGTGGGTTTTAGCTTTGGACATGTCACATACTTTTTTGTCGAGTGTATCGTAAAGCTTAACTAGTAAAACAACTTTCTTGCGAATTACCAGAACAACTCTGCGGATAGATAAAACCTCTCCCTTGATAAAAATTCTAAATAAAAAAACTCACATAGAGTAGAACAAATGCGGTCGCATGCCATTCGATGGATAACCAATTGAGAGAGTTTTTTAAACAAATTTTAATCCTACTAATTCAGGAATATTAATCCTTTCTTAAATAAGACCTGACTGTCATACAGGTTTTTCAACTGCTGAACTTTGTTAATTTTATCAATAAATCAAGATCTGATGCAATAAATTATATGAACAAGAAATTGTTCACCATTTTGTTATATTTCTCATACAAAATAATTTATTTTTCACGTAATATGGAAAATGCCACAATTACACAAAGCAATTTTATTGTTTTCTTTTTTAATATTATTTGTAAGTCACTAAAACAGTCATAGGAAAGTTTTGACTTTTTCTAAATTATTTATTATTCCATGTATTTTTTTACGGAGATAAACTATGTTTTAATTCTATAAATAAAATGGTATCTTCTATTGGATGAGAATATTTAAAAACCTAAGAATAATGTTCATGCATATTTGCTGAAAGCAGTAAAAGCTTCTGAAAGATGGTAAATGTAAATCTTGCAAGATAAGTATGCCGAGATAAATATTCTTTGCACATAAATCTTATTATATTTACATTCCAAATGTGTATATAGCACAATCAAAGTTTATCTTGAATTTTATTGTTTTCAGGTGATCGTCCGCCTTATCCTAAGACAGCTTCTTAAAAAATTATCGATTGGAATTATCCTTATCTAAAAACGTGCGAAGTGGATTTCGATAGAAAATGTACCCCAAAGTTTCTGACATTTAAAAGAAAGTGCGAGTATTCAAAAACCCCCCCGCACTCAGAATAAGTTTCTAACTTTATGGCAAACAAAGAAATCTGCGACTCTATCTCTATCTGAGACTAGCCAGTTCCGCACTTTGGAAACTTTCCCACAATAAGTTTTATTTAAACAACAATCTGCTTGACCCAACAGTGACTTATTTTAATTATTTTTAACTTTTAACATCGCGCAATCGCTGAGATGATAGCATTTATTATTTTTTAAGAATTGAAACTAATTAATAAGTTGTCAACAATCTTCACACTTAAGTGTCATTATTTATAAAAAAAACACAAAAATGCAGATAAGACACCGACAGAAAATTTTCACTGGACTTCGTATCGCAGCCTCCAAAGACGTAGTTTAATTTATTACATAAATTTGTAGGAGTTCTTTCTTATGGAAAACTATCAATGTCACTACTTACTTCATATGCAATGTAAATATTATTATTTATCTGTTAGGTCATATGTAATTGAAGAGCAATGTAAAAATGGTTAATACTATTATATCTGTCATTCGCTTTTGATGGATGGATCGAGATTTCGTTAACGTTTGTCAAGTAGTTTTACACATTTCTTCGTTCTTGACAGCAGTAAATATTTGCTCCTCTCATTATTGTTATCACATGCACTTCAGGCTGTGCGACAACTGTAGGTTTGATATCACTACATAATTTCACCATCAGAGGTTGAAGCAGATCATCAGTCAGTGATAATACGTCGACGCGACTAGAAGTTGTAAGCATTAGGACGATAGCAAGGATTTATCTAACAACTATCACGAAAATCGAATAATAGATAGTATATCTCAAAATGGTTAAAAATCGCAGATTTGAAGGAGGTATATATTTGTGTTGCTTTGATGTTTTGTGTGTCATTAAAAGTTGCTCAATGCTTTGAGGGTTCTGTTGATGATAAATACAAATTTAATTAAGTTAACTATCTAACTAGAGTTCTTGAAGACGAACTTTTTTTACGTAATTGTTTTGAATGTCAACAAAAGTGTTCTGATTGATAACAATCCTGGCAAATGAGAAAATAAAACGCTTGATGGGCGCCGGCGATTGTGGACAAGATAACAAATCAAATTATTCTTCGTCAAGGCATTTACCCAATTATTCTAGGGCGATCAAAGTACGATGACACATTTACAGAAATCTTTTTAATCGCATTGGAATGTGTTTCGGATATCTTACGTCATTGTTTCTCTTTTTTTTTCAAAATGTCCACCTATCTAGCACAAACAAGTGATTCCGTTTTTTTATTGTGTTTTTTGCATTTAATGTGGGTGCAGTGGCTTAATGTTTAAATGCGTTAGACTACTAAGCAAGGGGTCCCGGGTACAAATCCAAATCGTACCACCTACAATTTTTTATTCACTGCCCCTCCTCTTGCGAAAGTGTGACAAACATCCAAAAGTAACAACTGTCATGAGAAGAGAAAAATAAAATGTTCGTTCGGAATCGGCATTAGACTGAAGGTCTTATCCATTCATACACACACAAAGGTTGGAGAATCTAGGCTTTAAACTCTGTATTGGCGGTTTACGCCCAATTTTTCATCTATTACTATTACTATTACTTCTTCAGCCGGTCTCAGTGTTCGAAGGTGAACGCACCGAAATGTTTTCCACGTTAAAGACCAAAGTGTTGTCCAATGCTCGAGCGTCCCCTTCATACTTTTAATTCTTTTCTTCGTTTTCGGCAAAGAAGAAATCTATACTTAGCCAAGCATCTATTCAAGAAGACCTTGATGGATCTTCAAAATAAGAATTTCCAAAAATTATTTCTGCTTCTACAAGCATCATCATGAAAACTGACTGTCAGCATGAATTCATTCAAGTAAGTGGCGCGTGTCATGGAAAAATTCACAACACTTATCTGCGGGTGTTCTCATCTGACGTACGTACAAACATAAGCCATATTTGTTTGTGTAACTAGACATGCCCACACCCAAAGAATGGAGATAACCCCCGCTGATATGAAGCGCACGCTTTTCGACAATTACGGAAGCATATGGCTGCCTTTTTGAATGCTAAAAGAGATAAGCCGGGTTTGTCGCCGAAAAATTTTCTAAAATGATGACCTCTAATTTTATGCAATCCTCTTTTCAAGCACAAATCTCATGCGATTTATAAACCCCCGATTGTCAAATAAGTATATCATAACTACTGTCTGTCGTATGCTGTTCTAAGATTAGACGCGGCGGGTTCAAAAAATAGTCTCACTATTAATCAACTGACAAATATTTACCAAATTGATTGACATGTTATTTTTGTTAGCCAAGTTTGTCAACAAGTAGCGCTGTAATTAGACGCAAATTAATCAAGCAAACATTAGCTTTATTTTCAACTTAACTTACATTGCTCTACTATCAGTTGAGGTTAAATATTTACCAACTCATTTGCTGCACAATAATAAATTTTACTTATTTATGATGCCTTTTTTAACTTGAATCTTCATTAGATACAAAACTTAAATACTAAATGTGAGCCAAAAAAGCCACTAGAATTTAATACAAAAAAATATTGCATACTTCTTGTCGGCGTGCAATTTTATTCGCACTTTTAGATAAAACTGAATTATTCTGGTCACTAGAGCGTATACGTAATATTATTTACTGTGAGGTATTTCCCGGATTCTTATCAGTCAAACAAACGAGGGGCGCCTTACTGATTTAATTATTATTTGCACAAGTAATTATTGGCATACGCAATCAAATTGTAATCTGACTTTAAACAGGTTTTAACTAGTTAATAAAATTTTTGTTTTTTTTTGGTTATTGTCACTCAATAAAATTTTAAATGTTTGTTCTTATATCTAATTTCAGAATCAGCATTTGGAATACGTCACCTGCAATGTTTTCTGATATTCTTTGGCCTGGCCGTTGCCTATGCCTTGCGTGTGAACATGTCCGTTGCCATTGTGGCAATGACTGACAAGGACACAGCTTCAAGTTTTGGTGTAAGTATCCAAGGTTTTATATCAAAATTTTAATCAAATTCAGAATACACCAAAGAGTAACTTTATTTATTTGGAAATTAGTGACCTAAGTGCAGTTTAAGAATTCTTTAACAGAAAACATTCAAGTGTCGATTTAAGAAATGTTTAAAGATCTTCAACGGGAATTTTCGCATGTACATTTTTTGAACCCTCTTTTCGCGTTCGAAATGCTCATCCAATCCATTCTAATGGGACTATTTTTGCTTTTTAATGCATGCGATTTCTCACCTACTAAATACAAAACCATTTAGCGCAAGAAAATTACATAATTCTAAAATTACAATATTAGCGGACACTATGCATTTAGTAATTTCATTATTGCTCACGGATTGAACATAAAAAACTGTTCTCCGGGTTATATTGTCGAATTTCTTTGCAAAAAATTGTCACCTCCGCGATAGAAATAATGACTCAATCGGCCATTTGATTCCGATTTAAGTTAGAATTTTTGAAGCTATTTAAAAAAAAAACAATACCAATTTGGCCATTACCCTTCTAAAGCAAACGGTGGGAATCAATTTAACAAGCGGCACAGTCTTCTAAGTTGCACAGCATATCTGCCACGCACTATGAACAAAATTTAAGGAATACTTTTAGGCGTGATTAAGTCAACGTCAACCGCTGTGTTTTAAAATTAAAGCTTTGTTAGTTGTGGCCTCCAGCCTTAATTTACTCTAACAATATTGTATTTCATTCGCAATCCGCAATACCTAAGAGTCAATCTGTAAAAGATGAAGTCATTTATTATTATCTCCTTAAAATTCTCGCCGGGTAAGAGAATTCTACACGAATTCTGCCAACGTTTTTGCGTCTTTTTATTATTTACAAGTTTAACAGACATGCATTGAATGCAGTTCAATTTGCATGTAATTACATTTCTTACACGATCATTGATAAGTGTCGTTTAATCATTTAAATATTATGTCGACTTCAATAGACATAGATTTTTGATTTGCTAACAGATAAAGAAATTCATTTTCGAATTGAACTTCTGCTTGACATTTCGAAATTGTCAACAAAAGAATTTCAACTTTAACAGAGCTGCTATTTAAGACTTTTTTTTTCACTTTTCTCTTTGCAGAACTATCCATGGACCGAACAAACAAAGTCACTCATTCTAAGCAGTTTCTTTTGGGGCTATGTGGTCACGCAGATCCCAGCTGGGCAAATAGCCCAAAGATACGGCGCCAAAATGGTAGTTTTCTATGGCCTAACCATTTGTGCTCTGCTCAACATTCTCACGCCATGGTGTGCTCAATTGGGCGGATGGCCACTGATTTGCGCCTTGCGTGTTATTCAGGGTCTCTGTCAAGGATGCATATTTCCATCGACACACACGCTGCTCTCGAAATGGGCTCCGGTTGAGGAACGTGGTAAACTCGGAACATTCAGTTACGCTGGCACGCAATTTGGTACTGCACTGATGTTGGCTGTAAGTGGTGAATTGGCGTCATCAGTAATGGGCTGGCCAAGTATATTCTACATTTCTGGTGGAGTTGGTGTCATTTGGGCGGTACTATGGTTCTTCTTCGCATCCAGTGCTCCATCCGAGAATAAGTTAATCTCCGAGGAAGAAAGGCTATACATTGAGACATCACTGGGTAACATTGAAAAGAAACCAATTCTGCCAACACCATGGAAGGACATATTGACCTCGCTACCTTTCTTTGTGCTGTTGTGTGCTCATTGTGCCAACAACTGGGGATTCTGGACTCTATTGACGGAGATCCCAACATACATGAAAAATATTTTGAACATGGATATCAAAAAGAACGCTCTGCTGTCTTCACTTCCATACTTGACCATGTGCTTGCTTTGCTTTTTCTTCGCATTTTTGTCAGAAGTCCTGAATAAGAGACAGTGTATGTCTTTGAATTTCAGTCGTAAATTCTTCAATTCAATCGGACTGTGGGTGCCAATGGTTGGACTTATCTGCTTGGGATACATTGACGGAGACCAGGTCGTTCTAGCTATTGTCTTGTTGTGCTTGACTGTGGGTATGATTGCGGCTACCTATCTAGGCTTCCAGGTGAATCATATCGACTTGTCACCTAACTTCGCTGGCACCTTGATGGGTATCACCAATTGTGCGGCCAACATTATGAGTATAATTGCTCCCCTAACTGTTGGTTTTATCGTATATGATGAGGTAAGCTTTCAAATCTATCTCAATGCCCGTATCTAACTATTTATTAATTTTTTTATTTTTTTTTTTAGACTGATCCAGATCAGTGGAGAATTATCTTCTTTATCGCTGCTGGGTTCTTCTTAGTGGGCAACCTGTTATTCGTTCTTTTCGGAAAGACTGAGCCCCAATACTGGAACGAACCCAAAGAAGATGCTAAGAACAAAACTAATGGGGAAAGTCAAGTCTACATGGAATCACAAAACTAAGACATCATCAATCCATCACTCGTTCACCGATCAGGCAGGAATAATTCATTCTGTTGTTAGATTAAAATACTACACCGTTTTACTAAATTAGTTTAAATCCGTGATCTAGTCATAAGTACAAGAAGTAGATAATCCTTTCTGTTATAATATCTAGTTTCCTAGAGATTTGTAAAAAGCTTCAATGTTAAATGTTAATAGAGCAAAAAACAGCGGGAAATATGAGTTTAAAAAAAATTTGTGTAAAGCTACTTTACCTATTCTTAAAGGACTCAAGTCTTCAGAGTAAATGTATTTTATAAAAAAAGAACGAAACCCTATCCTTTGAAATTTATTTATTAGGTAGTGTAAATATGTAATATGTATGTGCATTTTTTTGTTAAATAGGTTAAGAATAACTATTTTATTAGTAATACAATTTTATGTAAATTAGTGTGCAAAACGTGTTTTATTTTGACCAATTACGAACAATACAAAAGTATTAGCTGTAAAAATACTCTTTTATAATTGTTGTATAGCAAACGAACGGATTTCACGATTAATTTAATGACGCACCGTCGAAGTAGACAAAACGTTTTTGTAACAGCAACTTGTCGCATTCGCATCGGAGGAGTAGTATTTCAGTAATGACTAATTCTAATATTCATTTTTTAGGTTTTAGGGAAAAATTAAGTATAAAAATGTACTTGAATTGCACAATTGTATTTTTGATGGATAATTTGCGGCATAATTTTTAAAGAAATATGGACCGATGATTCCACCGGCCCATAAACATCACCAAACCGTTGTTTTTACTGGATGAAGTGGCAGTTCTTCAATCTCTTCAGGTTGCTCTTCGTCCCAAATGCGGCAATTTTGTTTGTTAACATACCCATTGAGCCAGAAATGGGCCTCATCGCTAAACAAAATTTGCCTCGAAAACGTCGGATCTTCTTTGAACTTGTCAAGAGCCCATAGAGCGAAGCGATGTCGCTTAGGAAGGAAGTCGAGCGGCTTCAGTTGTTGCACAAGCTGTATTTTGTACGCTTTCAATTTAAGATCTTGACGTAAAATGCGCCAAGTCGTTCCATACGTCAGTCCGAGTTGCTGCGAACGGCGCCGAATCGACTCTCTACGGTCTTCGTGTACACTCTCAGCCACGGCCGCTATATTTTTTTCACAGCGTGCTGGACGTGGTCTATTCGGTCGAATATTATCCAATAATGAATGCTGGGTCTCAAAATGGGTGATGGTGTTGCGAATAGTACGCTCAGTAGGCCGATTATGTTGACCATAAGTTGAGCGAAGTGCACGAAACACATTCCTCACAGAACGTGAATTTTCATAATAAAGTTGAACAATTTGTAAACGTTGTTCACGCGTAAGTCTTTCCATTATGAAATGACAAACAATACTAAACAAAAATAACATGACAGCATGACACGACTCACACGTGATCTGTCAAAAAAGGCTATTGAAAAAAGTATCTCTACTTGGATCGCCTGTTATAAATTTGTACTTGAATCGCACAATTGTATTTTTGATGGATAATTAGCGGCGATACTCTAACACGTTTTCGAAACTTATGTTGAGAAGAAAATCATCTTATTTCCTTTATGATCAGGAGGTTCCGAGCTATGATCAGGATTCTAGAGATCTAATTTACAGCATCCCTACTGGTCCGACTGTGGGGTCCGACATCATATCATGTTATTATAAAATCATTCTCTAGTAGTTATTTAAAACATTATTCATCAAGTATAATTGAACAAACGCGGATAAGTCATCGTATCTAAATTTACACTTGGCACAAAATAATAATTGTTTTACTTCATAATTTTTATTGTAAAAGTCTAATAATCAGATATGTCATATCCGGCGGGAGTTTCAACATCCACTCTAGGGTCACCAGTGATTTCGGTAGATCAGTGGTTAGTACGTTGGGCTACTAAGCGAGGTTTGAGGTTTAAATCCGTCTAGTGCTTCTTACATTTTTTATTAGCTGACTCACCTCTAGCGAATGTCGCAAATTCGTTTGCCATCAGAAGTGAGAACTGTGAGAAAGTTCTTAAACTTGCTGTTTGAAATCAACATTAAACTGTTTCATTCGTGTCAAAAATATATATGCGCACAGCAATGGTTGGAGAAGCTATCCTTTAGGTCCTGCCTCTTTTAATTTCACTAGCAACGCCACCGGTTTCATAAAATAATGATCTTATAAAAACTAAAACAGATATGTTATATAATATATAATACGCAGATGTTGAAAACGAATCGGGAAAACACCAATGCGAAAGAATATCAAAAATAAAAAGTTCCTAAAAATCACACAAATGCAACAATAAAAACATTTGATTTACCGTAGAAACTTTTCAAATGAACCCGTCCACCAGTGATTCGGATTCCTAATCGGAATACAAAGAAAATACAATGAAAACGTACTAGATCAATTTTCTTATTTAATTTATAAACCTCTGAATAAAAACTGATCCGTAAGGTATGCATTGCATGGCGAACCAATTCAGCTACTCGATTCTACTGCATAAGATTAGGCTTCTTCCAATTATATATTTCATAAAAGTGCCGCACGTTTCTTGGCCATACATTTAATTTATTTGAATATGTCTAAACATAGAAAGATTACATGGATTGAAAACGAGAAAAGGAATCAATTTGTGTGCCCAAAATGTTTGTTCTTATTTTGAACCAGGAAACAAAAATAAGCGACAAAAACAAACGAATAGCCACTAGTACCGCTAATATGAAATGAAGGAATTTAAGTGGTTTTTCGATGATGATGTTTTTTAAGACGAATTCCATCTTCCTTTTTATATTATTTATTTTCTTTGTAAAGGGTGATTTTTTAAGAGTTAAGTTTTTCAGGTTGGCAGCACTGGTTAGTAATGGCGTCCAAACGTCATCTGTCAAAGTGAAAAGTTCTGCCATTTAATCATGGAAAGACTTACACGTTACAAACGGGCAACAATTGCAAATTATTGAAATTTATTAAAAAATAAACAATAAAAATGAGTAAAATTGTGTTCAGCGATGAGGTTCATTTCTGGCCCAACGGATACGTAAATTAGCAAAACTGTGGCATCTGGAGTGATGAACAGCCACATTCCATACAGAATTGCATTTCGAAAAAATGACTGTTTGGTGTGGTTTATGGGCTGGTTTCATCATCGGTCCCTCAACGGCGAACGATATCGAGCCATGATACGCGACATATTTTTATCCCGGTTGGGTGAGTTGAACTTGGTTGACATGTGGTTTCATCAAGACGGTGCCACATGCCACACAGCTCGTGAAACAATCGAAATGTTGAAGGACGAATTTGGTGAGCAGCTTAACTCTCGAAATGGCCCTGTGAGTTGACCGCCAACATCATACGATTTGATTATTTCTTTTGGGGTTATGTAAAGCCGTTATTCTATGTGGACATGCCGAACACGATTGAAGCCTTACAGGATAATATAACACGCGTAATTCGTGGAATACAGGCCGAAATGCTCGAAAAAGTGACACAAAATTGTACCTTCCGAATGGACCCTTCGAAACGGAACATTTCAACTAAGTTGTCTTTAAAACGTAAATGGCAAAGGCCTATTTACATGTACATTAACATTACAATAAAAATTTTAAATATTTGATGCAATTTTGAGTGTTTTATTTAAAAAAAAAACTACGCTTAAAAAATCACATTTTATATATGAGAAGATTTTCTCAAATTGCTAAGACTGTATTTATTTATTTTAAAAAAGAGCCCTTGTAAAAAATAAGGATTATCGTTTTCTGAGTAAGGTCAGCGCAGAGAAGCTATGAGATCAGTCGCAGGCTCGCATATATCGACAAAACAGGTGTGGTTATGTCAAAACGAGGTGAGAGCGACTGATAAGAAATATTCTACTAATATTTTCCAACGAATGACCATGTTTCGAAATAATTTTGAAAAAAAATAACAGCAAAGCTTAGAAGTTTGTATTGTTTTTGAGCTATATGTACGTAGTTTAGTTTTATTAGAAAAACAATGAAAGGTGTCATAATATGGGCAGAGGCCCATATGACATATGTAGGAAATTAGTTTAGGTTAATTTTGGATTTCGATTTCTGTACTAGAAACAGTGAACTAAATAAATACTATACCGTCTCGCTTTATGTTCCATCAGCGTGAGATAGTTTGACTTTTCTCTATAAGTCGCGTGACTTCTGGATTTGAACAATAGTTAGCAAATTGCAAACGACGTATCAAGATTAGAATCATAAAGTCTGAAGCAGTTCAAAGATATTTTGCTTTAAACAAATTACCCACACTCTTTTGCAACTTGAACTCCATGGTTAGAACATGTCGACGATGTTCTGTTGACCTTTAAAAAGACACGAGTTGCAGTTGACATCCAGTAACGATTAGATATTTTGAGTTTGCATATTTAAGTTTCTTTACGCTATATGTGAGTTTGAATACAATTTGGTTTAAATTGATTTTTGTCGGGCATTATGTTACTTATTAACTTAACGGGGTCCGAACAGTGAAACAGCGCTAACTTCCAGTCTCTACGGAGGTTCGGTCTTTCTTGTCGTCTCGAACTTAGGAGCTATGATTTTAATATGTCTCAAAGAATATTTCTTTCGAAAGATCCTAGTATTAACCCGCGTTTCCTGCTTATCGTCCAGTACTCGTCGCCCTGTGGCAAGATAAAAGTTATGTATTTTATGTCTTTCGAGACAGGAGTTTAGTACCCATTTGTTTGGCCAAACCGAAGTTCGAACGGTTTTCTCCACTAAGATGTCTTTTGAAGATATAATGTTGACCCAGAGGTAAATGAAATCATTAACCACCTCGAAATTGTTGCTATCAAGGGTTAGGTTTTTTTCTTGAAAAGACGTTTATTTGTTTGTTGATACCATATATTTTATCTTGTACTCATTTACTTCAATAGAAACCTGGAAGCAACCGATGATTTCAATATCGTCCGCATACCCCAGTAGCTGAACTGATCTGTCAAAGAAAGTGACTTTCGTATTGAAATTCACACATAGGTACAGTGAAATAAATACTTTCTAACATATGCAATTTTTAATTTTAACAATGTAAATATTTCAAGATTTGCGATTCTAAGAAAAAACTAAAAGTAAATGTTAAAGCTACTCTTACAATTACATTTACCTGTGTAATCACTACTATAAAGCAACATACTGAATAGTCATTATTGGCCAACTCAAAACTAAGCAACTATTTATAAGAGACACCTTGTCATGTCTCAATGTCAAAACAGTTGAGTAACTATGTCCTGTTCATTTTGATAAAAATAAATTATTATTTTTAAGTTGTCAAATTTAGTACATTCTATTATCTGCCCCATCAAGCTGTCAATACCAACATTTTTTTTAACCAGACCGTTCTTTTTTATTGCACTTCAAAATTTATATTATCTCCATCATAATTACAAATAAACTTAAGGAAATATTTCATACCTATATAGACACACATAAAATCAAAAGATAATCTACAATTAATATTCCATTTACTTATCTTTGTTTTGCAAAAATGAAATGGCATAGTGGAGGCAAAACTTAACAATCACAAAGTGCTTAAAGTAAACCATTCACTCGTGTTTCACGTGCAATTTGTCGAACGTGATTATACAAAACGTGGATCTATCTAACCAAAATATGAACAAATATAACTCAATTGAGATAACGTCAAATCGCTGATTTTAGACATAAGCAACCTTTTTTCAAAATCACAGCTGAATTGATCGATTGAACCTGTCATTATTCAAGAGATTTCCTACCAAGAATTGAAATTGGGAATCAGTCTTTGCTGTTAAACAATTGTGAACTTATGTCAATCATATAAAATGTCAAATTAGAGTTTCGATGGTATTTTAATAATTTTGATTTTGCCTCTTAATTGCACAAAAATATTTTCTATTTATATTTCACTTGACTAATATTTAGTTTGATTATGGAATTGTATATATTGTTATTTGACTTAGGACTGATTAAGTTAATCAGAAATACAACAGACTTTTCTTGTGATAAGCAATGTATGAGTAGACATGGTTGATTAATACTTGAAGATGAACTAAGAAAATCATAGCACATTGGAGTGAAGTTGAATTTTAATGCATTATTACTTTATCATGTTGTGTCAATTAAATGTAAAATGTATGAATGATTGCAAATATTTTATTGCAGTTCTGTACAATCAAATAAAGCTCGCAATGACATTTTCTTCTTAAAAGAGTCTAATAAAATAGACTCGCAAATGTTGATATAGTCGACTAGATTGCGCAAAAATTAAAAATTTAACTTTGTTATATATATTTCTTAAGATCTTTCTAAACAACTCAAGCGCCGTGCTTTATGAAATGTAAATAAAATTGAGTACACAAATTAACAAGATATTAAAGCCCAAACTCAGTCCAGCGGGCCTAAATTGGTAGATGGGAAAAATTCCTTCAGCCGCTACTGAAAAGCAAATAGGATCAGAGAAAGGTAATATTTATCTTCAAAAAAGCTCCTAGGTAGGAGATCCGTTTGTCAAAGTTTATTTATAATTGTCAAATAATGTGGATGTCGCAAGCATTAAGGGAGCAGTTTCTCCGACGATAACATAACTGTCGATTTAAAGGTTTTTGCACATTTTGTTATCGAATAAGAGGGGTAACTGATGCAATAAATTTTCCAAATCAAACTCAAACTGTCAAAAAGGTTATATAATTTGATTGTACGCTGCTCAGATTGCTCATATTTTTAAAACAAATTTTCACCTAACATTTCTTACACATGTGTTATGGTTTCCTCTTACTTGGCGTCTCTTAAACTCCTGCCGAAGTCGTTAGACGGTACTCTCATTCTAATGTTATGTTTCCTTACAGACAGTGGCTAGTGATTGCTCTTAACACTAAGCTGATATTTTTTCTACAAGTTCATCCGCTCTGCAGTTGCCTGGAATGTAGCTCTTCCCGCAAACAAAACAAAAACAAAGCACAGAGAGATTTCGTTCAGCTTATAACTTATTGTTTGCGTTTCCAGGGCTTTGAGAAAGATCTCCTATCGGTTAACCGATATCATGGGTCATAAGTTCGAGCTTAACTTGTGACATCAAAGGCGAATAGCTAGTAGGCCCGCCTAAAAAGATGGATGTATAATAAACAAAAATTCACCACAATAACAAAAGAGAATCGGATGGTCGGCTTTGGCAAGACAAAATAATTATAGCAAAAATAAGGCACTCTGCATTTGAATTGCTAAGAGGCTAACACAAGAGTGGAATTACAAATTCAGAGAGTAACGGAAACATTGTAATTTCCGTTACTTTTTCTCAAAATTGTTATATCTGTGACCACAAGGCAAAACCATTAAACTCAAATTTGAACGAAACTTTTCTGTTGATAAATAGCAACACTGATAGTAGCAGACGCAGCGAATTTTTTTAACCAAATAATGAAGGCAGAACAAATTGTCAACTGTGTGTAAAATGTTATAACCTCCAAGATTTAAAACAAGACGTCTTGAAAGTACATACCATTAGATTCGGTATTAAAATATGTTCTAAATATGTTTCTTCTTCGACGTAAATTGCGCCGGTCCCTCCAGAGCTCCCTTGATCCAAAATAGATTGCAGCGGTTGCAAGGGACGTATTTGATGTCATTTTAATTACGAAATGTAATTTTGAAGGTACTCTTCTTAAAGAAGAGATATATGTCAAAGTAAAATAAGTTTACGAATGTGTTTTGAAATACACGTCGTCTAAAGTTTATATAGCAGAATAAAGCTCAAGCGAAAAGCATTTTCGGATCTTAAACTAAAGAAAACAAACTATCACCAATCCTAAACATTTGGTCCCGATGATCGATAATGAACAAGGAGAATCACCACGGTTCATATCATAAGACAACCTTCTACCGAATACACAATTAATACACTAATTACTTAGTATGAACCAGTAACCAATTCCTGAATAGCTGAACTATTGTAATAAATCAATAATTATTTTCCTTTCAATTAATTTAATAATTTCTTCACAATTTAAAAAAAATTTAACATTATCATTAAAATAACATTCAAAAGTATAATGTATCTCATGAATATCTCTTTTGGCGGTTAACAAGAATTTGGTACATAAATTATTAGCAACTTATTTCTGTATAACCCATCTTGAGAAGTTATTTAAATTTTTATTGTTTAAGTTATATAAAAATTTGTGAATATTTATTTTGGAGATATTTGTTCATGCGATCTGCTGCAATCGTTGACCTTTTACTGGTGAATATTATTAAATTTTGTATTCTTTAACTTATATGCATATCTGGCCATCAAACACAGAAAGAACAATCGTCGCAGTCGACGCGTGCCCGCTAGTTAACTTTGTACAAGTCTGTCAGTTATAAAAAGTACTATGTCCTAATGGCTATCTTGTCGAAGAAGTAAATAAAGTTTCAATTTAATGCTCTTTTAACATTTATCTTTATCCGATATAAAATACCTTTACAGACGTCATCAAATGGCGGCATCATACACATTCCTTAAAGACTGTTGCTAAGTCAAACACAAAGTCCAAAAATTAGAAAAAGAATAACAAATAACAATGATGCTTCATTAAGGCCAAGTGCAGCGAATCGTTTAATAAAATAGAAAAAAAAAATGTATCTTCAATATTCTAGTAGTTTACCTACTAGTGCAGATACTTTCGCTCTCATTGGCAACCGGGAATAAGTTTATCTCAACTTCACCTCCTCTAACAAGTTGGACATATTTCTCTATGCCTCTTGAAATTTCTATAGGCCTTCTGGAATCTGGTTTTTCATAATAAATGCAGCTGTCGATCCGAGGTAAGATCAGTTTGCGCAAGACAAGAAATGTGTGCAGTTGCAAAAGTGCATTATTCATAAAAAAAAAACAAAAAAAAAAGTGAAAAAAAATAAGTGAAATCAATTATGGCAGCAAAAGAATTTATTACCAAAGAAATAGTGCCTAATTTAGTTTAGTGAATTTAACACATTAAAGCTTAAAGAACCCGATCGAAACTCAGACTTAAAATGATTGTTACACCACCTCAAATCGTTTGTTGCAAGCAAGGCAAGTTGCAAACATGTCTCATCAAAATGACAAGTGAAAATTAAATGTATTTCTAAAAAAAATTGATTCTTTTATTTTCAAAAAATTAAATACTTATGAACAAATTTATTTAACAAATTATTGCCAAAACGAAATAGGAAAAAAAATCCATATTTAAACTCAAGTCCTTAAAATCTAACACCAAGCTACGAAAGATAGACAGTACTTCTAACTATAGTGTAAATATGTGTTTCTGATTTAGTGGGGAGAATATTTAAGCTAAATACTCACACCTATTCAAATAGTCCGTACTCGTTACACACTCGAACGGTATACTTTTGGGATTATTTTTGTATTTTGCTGTCCAACATTAATTATGCAAATATTTATCATTTAATTGCCACTTGATTAGGGAAATTGTTAATGACAACTTCATTTGATATTGCTTTCCCATATTTGCCTGTCCTTTTTTTAGATAAAAAAAAACTGAATAATATTCTGTCTACTTCACTGACTGATGATGAATCCTATTGCATTGATTGAGTTGTTTTTTTTTTCGTACATTTCTATTGTGTTTATGTTTGAGTGCCTTGACCGTGATAATGAATGTGGCAAACTTTGCAAAAGTAAGGTGGCAACATTTTCTGCGATCCAATATTTATGGAAAATTTTCCTACGATTTGTTCAACTCTTTGTAGAAATATGTGATAATCGTAAATACAAACTAAGTCTCACTTTGATTGATATAGATAAACTTATTAGCGAAATTCTTCAAATGTTGATGTCGACATTAATGTCCAAAAGTGGCATGGCCCGTGTTTTTATTTATTCAAAAGTTATCATTCAGTTAGCATTCGATTGACATTTCGAAAATAATCATAACAAGCTCGGTTTTCAAGTCATTCTTATGTTTTTTTATAGCCTCCAAAGAAAGAGTCTGTGATCAGCATTATCATAACACATACTTAGCTCTCGACCGGAGATACAGGGATTGGTAAGGGTTATTCTATGTTGATTTCGTCCTATTCGTCTATGTTGAGTGCCCCTACTTGTTGACAGAATATACTTTGGTTCGCCTTTTTAACCGCTGACCCGCTTCTGATATTTAAGAACTCATATCAAAAAATTTGGTTCACTACCGTGGCAGTTTATATTGTCATGTGCAAAGAAGGAATTCTACGGACTCCATAAATTTTTTTATTAACGTTCCTACGACAAGTTTGGCATAGATGCCGAAACTAAACATGGCTAAACATGGCTCTCGGAACTACATTTTTATAAAACCGTTTCAAAGCTAAAGTTGGAGAGATAGAGTGTACAACCTTCACAAGATATGTAGGCACTGCCCTCCTTAATAAGTTTTTCATATAAAGTTTTTTTCCACGACTCTCTTTTGTGGGCGTTTTTCACTAAAATGCTGTTTTCTTCGAAAAGTTGCATGAAACTGAAAAATTTTCTTAACAAGATATTTAGACAATATTTTTTCCAATATATAACCTAAACAAAGTTTTTGGCCACCTCAATTTTTTGGGGGAGTTTTTTTCAAAAAATATTTTTTTTTTTTATAAATTTCATAGAATGAAATAAAGTTCTATCCATGATCTTCTTAATACTTTTTTCTTGGGGGGAGTATAGGGATATGGATAGGGTATCACACTGTTCGTCCCAAGTGGACTGTAGCATTTCCTTATGTTTTTATCCAGAATTTGGATTTAAATAAAAAAAAAATCTGATCTCTTATAAAAAACACAATCTTCTTCCATTTACTAAATGAAGAGTACTGAGTGTCCACTTACATGATAACCTAACATTTTACACTACGCGGGTTAATGTTGACACCATATTTGTTACCATTGGATAGGTGTGAGGTCTGAAAAAGGGATTTATATCTAAAAATAGAAAATCACAGGAAAATGTAGTGATTCACGCAGAAATGGTATGCGCTTTTAAAATCTATAAAATGGTGGTTTGTGGACTTACAGGCCCAAAACTCCATTGAATACGGCGTGGCGCACAACTTCTTGCAAAGTGCAATGCTTTACAGACTATTGCCTCTGTAGTACTTGACCCAGTTTATAGAGTATCTATACTTGCGGACCGAGCAAACTATGCTGGGGTTTGAGCTATCAGGCAGTTTTGGTCAAAATATTGTTTAAATGACGAAATGCTTGGTGTCTTCTTATCTCCATTTAACGACGAGATTATTATCAGGATTACAGGGATCATAACCCTCGTATCCTGTGGGGTTCGCCGGTTCGACCTCAAAAGATATCTGCAGGCATACCGATTTTTCTCTTTTTCTCTTACGCGATTGTAAGGGAACGTTGATTACCATTGCCTTTTTGACGGGGTTCGTAGGATCCCTCCTTTGAACATGACAATAACAACTGAGTCGGTCGTGCTCCAATTTTTTCGAGATGGGTTCTTTGACGTGAAAGCTTCCTCGGATTCTGGAACTTCTAATTCGATCAAGCTTTGTTACTCCTGCTGTCATGCGAAGCATCTTCATATCAGCTGCTGTGCTTGCTGCTGACGAAATTCTTGCTGTAAAAACATAAACTTTTTCTTCCAAGTAATTAAGTCGATTACTGCCAATCTTCAAGAATAATTAATTTTTTGTAAAGTTTATGTCATTACCGAAAAAGGAAAACTTCTTTGTGGCCTCATAATTAAGATAGTTAATTTTTAGATGGTAATGAGAATAGATACTTAATACTGAATACTCATTCCAAATATCCGTCTAACTACTTTTTTATTATAGCCACTTCTTCCACATAAAAACTATCTCACTATACAATGTTTCATTTAACGATGCGTTCCACCTCGCACTAAGATCCTTCAACAAATAAACAAATTAAAATATGTAGGCATTGGCATCGGATTCGCTATTGCACTCAACTTCAATGCCGCCACTGTTGTTCCTGTTTGATATTATAAAACAAACAAAATTAAATTAAACATATATATTTCTATATAATATAATATTCTCTCGAGAGTATAGCATAGTCGTCTCTGCAGTTCAGTGGCTATTATTATTTTCATGAAAAACATATATACACATATGTATATATATATATAAAAAACGCATGTGGAAATACTATTTTCAGCAACAGGAACTTTCCTACTCGTATCTACAAAATTTACAATCAATGCCACCAGCTTTCCCACCACCATCATCACCACCACCACCATCACCATCGTGATATGTGTCACAGAATAAATAAATTTATAAACAACGCGCCGTGAGATTATTTTAGATGAGCACATTTATGAGATTCTGTATATCTTAGATGTAAAGTTACATACACAGCAGATGAAGTGAATTATTATTTCTGGTGGCTTTCCGAATGTGTAACAATTGTATAACAGATAAAATTTTAATTGTTATATTACCATTTTGTTTTAACAGTAAATATGTAATTACTCGTTTTTTATTACTGCGTCGTGCCGTTCTGACGTTGAGGTGGATGCTCCAAAGGTGGGTTAGAGATAATACCAAGATGTACGTATATTCACACCGTATGTTTTTACTTATGGGGGTCTTAAGTTTGACGTCTATTTGGTAAGAGATTCGGCAATCACTAGTCTTGAACTAGGCAAAACAACTGCATGTAGTTAATCTGAATTTGGAAACTCAAATATGGCAGTCATATTTATTGCTAATGGGTGATGATAAGATGCGAGACAAAGAAGGATTCCTTTGTATGGTTGTGTGAAGTGGTCGTGATAGGGGATGTGGACTTCTATACGAACAAGTTTCACTTAATTCCGACCTTGACATGAGAATAAAGAGGGCTCGAAGCCTCTATGATATAAAGGGTGATTTTTTAGCTGGTTTGGTTTTGGCAACACTGGTTTTGACAGCTGACGTGTGTTTAGTACCTTGTGTCACTGTCAAACAGCTTCAGTTTGGTTTGCAATTTAACCATGGATCGTCTTACAAATGAACAACGCTTGCAAATTATTGAATTTTACTATCAAAATTCGTGCTCGGTTCGAAATGTTCATCGCGCGCTGCTTCCATTTTATGATCGGCATTCTCGACCTTCTGAGCAGTCTATTCGGAAGATTGTGACCAAATTTCGCACCAAATTTACTTTGTTGGACTTTAAACCACCAACACGTTTACGTACTGTGCGTATTGAAGAAAATATTGCGGCCGTATCAGCTAGTGTGACAGAAGACCGCGAAATGTCGATTCGGCGCCGTTCCCAGCAGTTAGGCCTTTGTTACAGCACTACGTGGAAAATTTTGCGGAAGGATTTGGGCGTAAAGCCTTTTAAGATACAGCTGGTGCAAGAACTAAAGCCAGCCGACCTACCACAACGCCGAATTTTTGGTGAATGGGCTCTTGGAAAGCTGGCCGAGGATCCGCTTTTTTATCGAAAAATTGTGTTCAGCGATGAGGCTCATTTTTGGTTGAATGGGTACGTAAATAAGCAAAATTGCCGCATTTGGAGTGAAGATCAGCCAGAAGCATTGCAACAGCTACCAATGCATCCCGAAAAAGCCACTGTTTGGTGCGGTTTATGGGCCGGCGGCATTATTGGGCCATATTTCTTCAAAGATGATGCGAATCGCAGCGTTACTGTCAATGGTGAACGCTACCGAGCGATGATAACAAACTTTTTTTTGCCCGAAATGGAAGTTCTTGCCTTGCATGATATGTGGTTTCAACAAGACGGTGCCACATGCCACACAGCACGCGAAACAATGGCGCAATTGCGAGGCGAGTTTGGTGAACAGTTAATTTCACGTTTCGGGCCGGTCAATTGGCCGTCAGATCGTGCGATTTGACACCATTAGATTATTTTTTGTGGGGGTATGCCAAGGCTAATGTGTATAGGGACAAGCCCGCTTCGATTGACGCACTGGAAGCCAACATCCATGCATTCATTCGTGAGATACCGGCCGATATGTGTGAAAGAGTATGCCAAAATTGGACTCAGCGGATGGGCTACCTGAGACGCAGCCGCGGTCAACATTTGCATGAAATTATCTTTAAACATTAAATTGCAAGGTTCAAACTATCGATTCAAATAAATATTTCATTTATTTGTTTTTTTTTGTGTTTTTTTTTTAAAAAAAGTTCTAACCCTCTTAAAAAATCACCCGGTACAAGCATCTTGAATATTGTTGGACTGATTCATAGGCTTAGTCGCTAAGTTATATTCTCCTAACTCTTTGACGCGGACTAAAAAGGTATTTTTGGATTTCCACGTTGATAGAGAAAAATATATTATTTAGTAAATTTTGGAGATATTTGATTTTGGAGCCACTTTAGTTGAGGGGAGCTGTATCAAAAACTGATGAAGATAATTATCTGCAATAATACATGGTGATGGGGAATACAAAATGAGTGGATACATGTTGCAGTAAATTTATTTTTCCCCAATTATCCGATTTACTTGAAACATAGAATATAAACTGTACAAAGAAAAGAAAAATTGTGTTATTATGTATATTGAGCAATTGAAACTTATTAAAAGAAAGAAATGCTTCAATTTTCCGCTATTTCAAGAAAAAAAGTAATAATTTTCTTAGCGAAGTTACGGTAGTTTAAACCTAATACACCTTTTTGATGAACTAAAAATTGGAAGCTAAAAATACTAATTAAATATATTGCTATTTAAGGAAAACTTTTTTTTCTGCAGTGGAGTCCTTACGCATCCCGTAAGTGTTCTATGGTTAAAAAGTCCAAGCTATTGAGACTGGAACAAAAACAATTAAAAGCATCTTAAGTCAAATTAAAAAGAATATTTTTATTGGATGTTCAGTTGCCGAATACAAAATAATCAAAAGGTCGATTTATCTAAGATTAAGAACTTGATTAAATTCTTTGGTTCACACTTACAACTTATTTCTTCGAGGGATTTAAAAAGGCAAACAGGTGAGCAACACATTAGCTTTAAAATTGTACTTTAAAATAAGTGAGTACAATTCTACCATATTTAGTACGCTAAAGCCAATATATTTCTTCCAGGAAAATGCAAAATTATCTCTATCTAAGTTGAGTACTTTCGCTACTCATCTTTAAGTTTATTCAAATATTTAAATCTATAAAATTAAATGTCTGATGCTCTTCAACTGCAGGAAGATAATATGCATTTTCTTAAGACGGTTCGCAATTAATTGTTTGCATTTTAATATTTAAATGTTCTCCGTTATCACATACTCTAGTCGTATGAGATAAATTAAAGTACATGCAACACTTCAAACTGTTTTTAAAAGAGTCTATCACAATTACGGCAGACTCTTTCTTAATTGATTTTTTAAAGATGTCTGTTGATATTCTCATACTTTTTAGTTCCTTGTAGACTTAATTGTTGTTAAAAATGATTTACTTTTTTGATTTGATGTAAAACTATTTGCCCGATTAAAACATCTTGATTGAACAAGGATCTGTTATTTTATCCTTTTCTACATGACATCTAAACTGGTCAAGACATTCGACTTCTGCTATTGCTAGACTTCTGAGGCAACATTCGTCTATAGCAACATGATTTCTTTTATATTTCCAGACAGTAAACACTTATGACAAAATTAGTTATTTTAAATTGCTTATTATATGGTTATTTTATGTATGCTAAAGTATCACGTAAAAATGTATAATAATTTATTTATTTTTTTTTATTTGTTTTGCTTATGTATTGTTAGGTCCTAGTGGTTAATTACTCTCTAGAAACATAGCGTTTCTTTAAACCCTTTACTGCCGATCGACGAAATCGCAAAACACCTCCTCACAAGTGCCATAACTTGTTTAGCAACGAAACAGATTTGGCCTTAGATGGATCTGAATGTGTTTGTTTTCTCTATAAAGACTGCACGTCGATTTTACGATATGTGTCTTAACTGGACACTGTCTGATAAACAAGCATGCAACAAGGCTTCTAGTTGATTCAAACGACTTTGGCATAATGCGGATGGACGAAAAAAAGGAGAAGACCATCCTTTCATTCAATTTACATGCCCTGCTAGGAGCCTTCTTCCATGTCGATCTTGAAGATCTAGATCTATATTGATTCTTAAAATCTCTTTTTCTATATTAAAAGCTAGAAATGGTTTAACGAGTTGAATGGGAAAGCATAGATTTTTTTCTAACAGAGTTTAATCCTGACAACTGAGTTTAATTAACTTGACAAAATAAAAAGGTTGCAATCGTTAAAGCAAAATCAAAGAAGCAAAAATAGCAGTAGCATTGGTATATTGAATAGAAATCCCCAAAGGGTGTTAAGTTTAAAAATTCCTGAATCACCACAAATGTAACAACACCTCCATTTGATAGACCTCAGTGAAACTCGGAGGTCTACTGAAACATTTTTGAGGAAGGGCGGCTGGTCCGCCACAGTAGAAGATGGGAAGTTATGATCTCCTATGTTCTTTCTCTGTTTATAACCTCGTGTGCCGTTCAGAAGAAGACGAATAGACGAATATAGATAGTTCAAATCCTTAAAGAACATTCGGACTTAAATGTTTTGGGGAGAAAATGTTTATTAGCCATTGAAATTTTCATATGACAGTTCGTTAAAGGGAATTGCAACGGTACATCTCGTTGATAACAATTGTTTATAAAAAGTTTATTATAACCGAGTCACCATCAATTCAGCTGAATCAGTTTAAACAACTTAAAATCGTTCCATCTAAATCAATCTATGCGAACGATTCTCTATTATTTTCCTGTCAAAGAAGTGGGGCAACGAATTAAAACTCGCAGGGGGTATGGGTTGGATTTAAACCCCTCACATAGCACTCAAACGCACTCAACCACTAAGCCAGCTCATTAAACTCTAAAGAAATCCCACAAATTTTCAACAACTCATGTCCAGAATAATCAAGTAATTTTATTGGATGTCAAGACCGAATTTCTATCGTATTTTATAAAAATCCATGACAATAACCCTTTTTCGCCTACTAAAATAATTTTTCTACAGGAATACTCTCAAAATCTTAAAATAAATTAATAAAAAAAGTGAAATCTCGTTGTTGTAGCACTGAACTTGAGCAGTCTCATCATTTTAAATGTTGACACACGCGCGAATAAATTAATCATGAATTTTCAATTTATTTTAATTGGCGCCCGAAAAACGAAATTTTTATTTTCATACAATTAAATTAAGGGTGCATTTGGTTTAAATATATATAAAATATACAACCCATTGTACGAGCAGCCGATAACGAACTCATAAGTAATAAAATAAAATTATTTTCCAATTACTCAACGCAATGGGAGCGCTTCCATTCGATGCAGTTCAATTAACATTGAAAACGCAGTTACAATATTTACCAAGAATTTATGAAAAATGCGTTTGTTCCTTCTATTATGTTTTCACTTTCACAATGTAAATTCGATAGTGTCTACTCATTCGAAAATCCATCGGCATCGTCAGTTGTAATAGCTCATAAAAGATGCAATCTAAGAAATTCATTGGAAAATATCACTGGTATTTCGGAAAGAAAACAAAGTGTCAAAGGCAAAGTGCATGTGGACAGAAGACACCTTCTTCTAAATTTGTTCTCTTATTTGTTGTTGTTCCCAGACCCTATGGTTCGAGTGTTATTTTGTGATCCTTCTTTCATAAATTCCTTACGAGATGAAGAGACACTTTGTAGATACTTAGTACTTGTTATCAGGTCAATTTTTTTTTCAATTGAGTGGCACCAACTCAGCTTACAATTACTATTGCATTTACAATACACTCTTTTAGTAGTTGCCTGTGATAACAACACTAATGTAATCTAATCGATACGCACAAACTCACACACACACACAAACATACAGAGCCAAAGTCGTCTTTCTGTCAAACTACACTCGAACGCAGATTGGCCATTTTGACAATAGTTTATGGTTTTCGATTATACGTCCACCTTCACACATACGGATTCCAAGAATCGAAGAAATATAGATATATTCCTAGACACAAGAAAATTTACTCAAAAAGAAAGGCAAGACGAAGGCAAGGCAACACAACATAATAAACTCGCTCGCTTGCGCTCTCGGAAAAGTCACTCCTCCTCTCTCGCATTATTTTGAAACCCCGCGTAGCTTAGCGGCGTGCTATTGCGTCTACACTACTCAAAATATCAACGATAATTAAATTATTCGTTTACGATCTGTCGTTCGCTTCGGTATTTTTTTGTCCGTATTTTCTTCAATCCGAATATGGGAAATATGTTAACAACGCATTGTTTCGTATCTTTCGTTCTTTATCTGTAACCGAGCCGATTACAGGTACAGCGGCTCTGATATTGTTATAACAAATTTGGTGGTGTCTTTGTGTGCTCCTTCGTGTCGGTTTATACGCGCTCAGTGTGTCGGGAAATTTTAGGAGCGATAGCGTGGGGGCGGTTTAAAAGCATCGCACCGGGGTAGATACCGCAACAGTTGATAACGGGACGTACATACCTGCGCGGATTATAAGGAATTTCTCTATAAAGTATTTCGTCGGAATATAGATAGACCTTGTGGTATTATTTATTTTTTTTTTCTTGTTATTTTGTTTTTAAGTAAGGCATAACGATCATGGTCAAGAATAGAAGATACGAAGGAGGTAAGGAGGATATTTTTATTGACGACAAAGTGATATGTATGTAAAAATTTAAATCGGTTTTTGTTTTCTGATGAGAACATCGACCTTATTGAGTGTTCCATAATTTCTCAGTTAATCGCTTCTCTGTCTAGGTCTAGGCGACACAATATCTTTATTTATTTTTTTTTTATTTTTATATTTGAAAAACAAAAAGACAAAGCGTGTCAGACTAATATTTTGTAATATATTCATTTGTTTTTATTTGCTCAATTAATTAATTTGATCTCTCTTCGTTGATATATTGGTATAGCTCAACTGTGTGATAGTGCAAGCTTTTAATAATATATTTGGTATGTGATTGAAATACAAAGTTATTTGAGTGATCGAGAAGAGACCTGATAACAATTTAGTTCATTTATTCTATTTGATTAAATTGATTGAACACGCCAATCCATAAATTTCAATCATAAAAGTGTGCTAGTTGAATGATTTTTTTTAAATCAAAACACCTGTCATGTCGATAGTTGTGGCGTAGCAAAACATACATGTGCTTTTCTATTCAACCGTACTACAGGTTATTAACATTGAGTACCTATCATGTTTGTTTAAAATGTTCTTCAATTTTATCGGGCCAAGAAGCAAGTAATGCGTTGGAAACAATTGCGACTTATGTATGTGTGTCAGCTGATCATATAATGACCGTGCACCATTGAGCTTTCTACATCCGAAAAACTTTTATTTGTGCTTTCATTAAAAGGTTGTGTTCAAGTTTAGCTAGGTAAAAACCTTTTGTTTTTAAAAGTCCCTATCATAGGAATCGTGCTATATTTATATAGGTTGTAGATGAACTTACGGATGGTATTAAGCGTATGAGTAATATAATGAAAGCACCGTTCCACAAGACTTCAAGACCCTACCATCGAATGAAAATTAATAAGGTCAAATTCTAAAGGTGAGAGAAAAGAGATCTGGACTTGTTAGTTGGATTTTGTTAGATTTTGCGTTTCTCGTCGATTGAACTTTAAAATAAAAATAAAATTCAGTGTCTGTTGAGTGGGACATCCTTTTTTTTATAAAGTATAAAAAAGCCAAAATATCATCAGATCATGTAAAAGAGTAAAATAAAAATAAAACTCTGTTGATATTTCATGATCGCCAGCAGACTGATTTTATAACTTAAATTTGTTATCAATTTACTTTTGTCAATGTAGAGAAAAATGCGGTCAAAAATAATGACAATAAAGCAATAGATATCAAACCAAAAATATCATATGTTTTCTTTCAATTCGATTGCCAAGGAAAAAAATGAAAATACATTTATTCTACTCGGCATGTTCGTTGCTAATAGGCCGCTTTCCCCTAAAAACGTTTTCAATTAAAATTGATTTCTAATGATCGCGTGTTCCCCCAAAATGTAATTTTATACTATAAACTGCCACTTCCTACACACTAGAGGTTTGCATTGTTTTGATTTAAAAAACAATATATTCGATTAGGATTCGCAATAGAATAGTGCACATTCAATGACTTTGCAGCTTACAAAATTTCCGCGAACTCATAACTTGTGGGCTTATAAAAGTAACGCGAATTTTAAAAATAAAACAAATACTTTTAATTTATTAAAAAAATGTTACATTAAAAGTGGGATATCGTACCCAGCCGTTCTCATCTACCAACTATTTCACTCCGGAGCGTTGGACCAAGAAGAATAATCAATCTGAAATGAAACTTCGCCCAAGATGTTGACATTTTGGTACACTTATCGTTTCATTCGTTCGCTCTGCTCTTGAATACTGCTGTCTGCATCTGGCTTCGTTACTATAAAAATAGTATTTATACGTTTACGCATGTTGTTAACGCTTAACAAAAACTATTTACCAAATTAATTACTTAGCAGACTGTATTCCTTTTTAACGTGTCTTTTTATAAAACAAGATGCAAGGTTATAGGCTGGCAAATAACTTAGTCATAGAAGACTATGATGTCATTCTAGGTTTGTATGTAATGCACTCTATCTAAATCACTTTTACGGCATTTAAATCCAACTAATCTTCACAATTAAAGTGTGAAAAAATACAATATTGGCGATAATTTTTTAAATTGTGTATTTCCAGAGATTATTTCGTTTTACCCACAATAATAATAATTGGTGCGTTTGTGAGTCATCGTGTAGATTAGCTTAGGTTAGAAGGGCTGCTTCATCCAGAAGCCATAAATGCCCATTGTGAATACCCTAGCTGTACATGTTAGGACATATGTGACTAACAAAACCTTTTCGATGTGCTGAAAAATCGGAAAACCATGTAGAGCTGGACATGGTGGCACAGGAGATGTTCCACGGATTCTACTTCTCTCTTTATATCTGCAACTTCTGCGGAAATCATTTACAAAGACTCGCAGCCTTTTAGCCATGTTTCCAATGACACATTGTCCTACGAGCACCCGGATTTGACTTCTATCAAGAGAGCCTAGAGACTTTGATCTTTTGATGTCAATATTAGCTATATACATATATATTAGCCACAGTAAAACTCAACAATATTTATGTACCAAAATGGGCCCGATAGATGACGCTGAGGTAGTGTTAGATATGGAGTTTGAAACCACCTAACCGATATAGCCCAGTATAAATCAGGCCCAGAGTACTTTGTACTTTCTGGAAGATATTATTAAAAATTATATAATTTTATTACCAAAAAATGATTAATATTCACTAATCAAAACGCGCGTTTGCAACTGGGAATAATATATCAGAAAATGTGTTTATATATTTAAAAAAAACAACATTTAACACCTCCCTCCTCTTCACGCCTCAACTGCGACTTACTCCTTAATGCAGATTCAGTTGACGTCAACATTAGGTTCGTTCGCATCGCTCACAAATGGAATAAAGATAATGTCTATTTCGCTCGTCATTGACTGACAAAACGCATTAATTACGGGTATAATTAATTAAGATGCTATCAGCGATCTGATAACATTCGTATTCACGTGTCATCGAGCAGATTATCATCAAACAAGTAGGTGATTCGTTTTTCATGACTTGTCAAAACATCATTAAACTCCCGTGCATAAGTACGAGGATACCATGTTTTAGTTTCTCAATACAAGTTTTAAACCTAACCCGCAGAATAGAAATCCCAATCGTTGTACATATTTTACCAGAACACTTTCCGCCATAAAAATAAATCAAATATTCAAAGTAGCCATGTAATTGCCTGCATTACCTTGAGACTAGAGCAATCGACGTTCGACGATAATTTGCATGGCCAAATGTGCATTAGCTTGTCGTCAACAGGTAGCAAACAGCTGAGATACAATTTAAGAAATTCCATGAAGTTGTTGCGTGTTTGCCTACTTACAACCAGAACTGGTTAGTTCTGACTTATATTGTAAACGCACAACTACAACCAGAACCAAATGTTATTGCTCGATCACAATCGGCCTAATTATAATACAGTAATTGGGATTAGTTGGCTGCAATGCTCTAATTTTCGCCGGCAAACAAAACAAAAATTAAAAACAAACGAGTTTGATAGGCGCCGCGACGTACGTATTTTAATTTATTGAGAAATATATACATAGACTAATAAATTAATTTCTAATTTATTGGCATCACAAGTCAAACAAAAACGTGTTTACTATATTGTTATCGGGTGATAAGCTGATTAGCACAGATATATGGTTGGAACAATGTTTTAATAATATTAAAAAGTCTTAAAAATGTTAGATGGTGTCATTAAATACAGTAACTCACGACCCTACACAAACTTTCGACCAACTTTAAAGTTGATAAGGAAGTGGAACGATTGCTTGCTTGGTAGATTTTGTTTAATTTTCTCTGACCTTTAGATAGTAGAAACAAAAAAAAAACAACAACAAAAACAAATGTTTGCTGTCCACTTCATTTCAATTAAATTTAACTTTTTTTTTTTTGGGCACGAATACGAGAAAATACCCTCTAATGGCATTTCAAGGTCTAGCTGATAAAACTTAGTGACTACAAAAACTTAATTTAAAAAAAACCGATTGATTGTAGAAATTGTACTTTATAAGAATGTGTGCAAAACTTTAGATTGATACTCTCCATTAAAAAAAAAAAAACGAAACTGTATTTCGCCCTGTTTAAATAAATATTTATTTGTTATTACGGAAAACGTGTTTATTAAGTCAAAATGGTGATATTAAACTATATGCTTTGAATAAATCTGAACTGTGGTAAGGTCCACGCCTCGGTTGCACACAGTTTCGCATGTTTTTTTAATACACAGACGCCAGTTAGTACTATACCTTCGAGGTTTTTAAAAAACATGTTTGTGACATATTTGTTTGCTTAATTTAACAAATGACAATTTAAATAGACTGTAACGATTTCTTAAAAGTTAGGTACATTCCAGCGAATGCCAGAGTGATGAATATGCTAAATATGGAACCACCTTAATACGAATAAGTACCTTAAGTACACTGATCATTACATACGAGATGATGTTAAATATGTCATAGTGATATGTAATCCGTCTCATAGGCTAGAAATGAGCTCTGCCTCACAAGCAAGGCTTGGCGTTTAGTATAAACATTTTAGCAAAAGTCGCATGAATGAGGATTTACAGGAAAACGTCCCCAATGGAACACGAACCCGATTTTACGGCGCAGCTAACGCTCTTATAAATGTGTCGGCTTTCTCTGTGTAAATTACAGCCTTACATTCCTCTATAATCAAAAAAAAACTTTAAACGTTGGCACAAAACCAATACAAGACGTTTTAACTATTAAGAAACCTCGTTGAAAGACTGGTCTTAAAGTCTGGTCCATAATGAGCGAGTTTCAAATTAATACATCATCTATCTAACTTTGCATTGTTTAACTAAATAGCGACAAAATAACTTAGTCATTCAAAAGCTAGGAGTCGACGGTTTTAGTTCGTGAATTAGCAAAACAGTTCTTTTTTTGAAGGTTTTTACATCGCAAAAGATGTTGAAAAGTGGTAAACTTTTTTCTATTAACTATTTATTTAAATCATCAACTGACATCGGCAAACACATCTAAGAATCAAAAAATTAGATAATTCCTCGTGGTTTGATATATAATGCAAAAAATGTTCGTTTACTTGAGAAAGCCAAACCAAACTCATAGAACAGTAGTGTAAAAAGACGTCTGCAGAAAACCAAATTTCGAAAATACGTTTACGTTTAGCAGAAAGCTGTCCCTCCGGTTGTCAAATACACCATTCGATGAATTAAACTAGTTACTTGTCCAAGTGTGACGCATTCAAATTTGCTCTCATAACTTTTTGCATAAATCTGCTACTTTTGCCCTAAATCTAGTGTACACTATACTTATAACAGCATTAACTACAACTACAACAGATCACCTTTCTTTAGTACAAGTACGATTGCTAACTACGTAGTTCTGCAGATAATAACATTTTAATTACATTTGAAATAAAATCTAATCTAATAAAGAGAGAGAAAAGCATTTTACTAAATAACGTCATAACTACGATTTAAATTTTTTTTTCAGAATCCCTTTTCGGAACGAGACATGTACAATGTTTCCTGTGCTTCTGCTGCTTATCTATAGCGTACGCACTGAGAGTAAATCTATCAGTGGCCATCGTGGCTATGACGGATACTAACTCCACTAATACCGATTTTGTGGTAAGACAAGACAATAACATTTCTTTAAGCACGTCATTTTAAAGCAAAATTATTCTCTCAGGTTTATAAATGGAGTGAACATCCGATATCTCTTCTGCTGAGTAGTTTTTTCTGGGGCTATGTAGTCACTCAGGTGCCTGGTGGACAAATCGCGCAACGATATGGCGCCAAATTTGTGCTACTCTTTGGAATCTTAGCCTGTTCAATGATGACAATTTTAACGCCCTTCTGTGCTGCTGTCGGCGGTTGGAAACTGGTGTTAGCTCTACGAGTTATGCAAGGTATGGTGCAGGGCAGTGTTCATCCTGCTACGCATGCCATGCTCGCCAAATGGGCTCCAGTAGAAGAACGCGGAGCGTTAGGAACCTACTGCTACTCAGGATCACAATTTGGCACAGTAGTTATGTTGGCAACGAGCGGTTTTATAGCTCAGTCATCAGCTGGTTGGCCAGGAATTTTCTATATTTCTGGAGCTTGTGGATTTGTTTGGGCAATCTTCTGGTTCTTATTCAGCGCAAGTTCTCCTGCGGATCACAAAACGATATCTCCCGAAGAAAGGAAATTTATCGAGAATTCTCTTGGCAATTCGGAACACACCTACAATGTTCATCTTAAAACACCTTGGTTGAGAATCTTCACATCGTTACCATTCCTATCACTTATTGTTGTCCACTGCACGCATATGTGGGGTTTCTGGACACTGCTGACAAAAATCCCATCGTACATGAAGAACATACTAGATATGGATATTAAAAATGGTGCGCTGCTGTCCGCCTTACCATACACCGTGATGTGGCTACTTAGCTTCTTCTTTATATTCCTTTCCAAGTTCGTAGCGAAGAACGAAAAGATCTCGTTATCGTTTAATAGGAAATTCTTCAACTCAATTGGCCACTGGATACCGATGATCTCGTTGATAGCATTGGGATATGTGACCAAGGAGCATACAGAGTTGGCAGTAATTCTGCTCACCTTGACGGTGGGTATCAACTCGGCGACCTATTTAGGATTCCAGGTGAACCACATAGATCTATCGCCAAACTTTGCTGCCACTCTGATGGGCATTACTAATGGAGCCGCAAATATTATGAGCTCATTAGCCCCCCTTGCCGTTGGATTTGTTGTCCATGATGAGGTAAGTTACAAGTTTAATATCTGTAAAGTCAACATTTTTAACTGTCCCGTTTCCTTTTTTAGAAAGATCCAACTCAGTGGCGGAAGGTTTTTTTTATAGCAGCTGGATTTTACTTCATTGGAAATTTGCTGTTCGTAATTCTGGCCAAAACCGACGTCCAAAGTTGGAACTCCTTCGAGGATAGAGTAGAGCGGCGCAATTCGAAGAGACTTAGCATACTCGACGTGGACGGCTGTGCCGACGAACTGGAAAAGGCTCAAGTGCGCTAAAAAAAAAACCACCACCACCAATGGTGTTACTACAAAAGCATAAAAGACTTGTTATTCGATCGCTATTCTTTGTAGCATTTTTAGTTTGTATATTAAGTTGTAGTATAATAAGGCGGACCTGGAAGTTATAAATTTAATGGTTCCTTGCCATTTGCCCAATTGGCATACTCAATAAACTTTTGGGCTTTCCTAGTCTTAGCAAGGGAATAGTCGCAAAGTAACAAAACATTAAAGGAGCGTTTGTGTCGATGGAAAACAAACACGGTATACAGTATTTTAGAAATACGACGATATACAAATTGTGAAAAGTCTGAGAAATAAACTAGTAGAATATTTTAGGGAAAGTTGATAATTTGATAATACATATTTCTGAGAATGAGACATTTTACTTTAATAATTAAATTAAATTTTAGTACTAAGTGCGCGAAAGTGTGTGCATTGAATTATTGTAGAATTATATATTTGTAAATGTTCCCCTGTATAGTTTTGAAAATTGTTGAATTATTTTTAATGTAGTGTAATAAATATCTTTGAATAAAATCAGAACTACTAAGTGTTGCTTTGTTATGAAAAAGTCGGCAAAACCTAAGAGAATAGTGAAATGAACTAGTTGGCAGTTAACTTTACTCAATCTTGGGACGATTTTATGTGTCAGGGATTTGCTTGCAAACAAATAAGGAAAAATGTATTGGAATTTGTTGGTACTGGGTAGCCTCTATTCGAAAAACAGTAGAATCTAGAAATATGTTGACCAAAATTATTTGACTTGAATAATTTGAATGAATTCATTCATTGAATAATAATAATATATATATATATATATATATATATAGGGTTTGGTACACTGCGACCTTGTGGTCTATTGTGCCCCCTACTTATAGCTTGGAGAGGTTTTGCTCCCTCTTCCAGAGCCCCCTCAAAGTTTAATTCGCCGGGAATTATGTTCGAGTGCTTATGCTCTGGCTTTGGCCTTGGCAAGGAAACTCCCACTCAGAGCACTGCATCCACTCCAGTTTCCTTTAAGAATCTGAGAATGAGTAGTGGATCCGTCGTTGGTAAATCCTTTTCTTGAATTTAGTGTTTTCCCAAATATTTAAACCTTTTTTGGGTCAGTACCCCGCGGGATTTCAGCATGTGTTCTGGAGTTTCCGTGGACTCATTGCAGAATCTGCAGAGACCTTCATCTGATATCCCTATATTCCTTAGGTCTTCCCTGAGTTTGCATTGCCCCGTTAGGAAACCAGTTTGGATACGTAGGTTATTTTTACTAAGACTGATGCATGCTTTAAGTCTTGAGATTATAATCTCCTAAGAACTTTTTGGCTTGTCTCAGACCTTGGAGATCTCGAAAGGTTCTAGACCTTTTTTCCTTTTCCGATTTACTGTCCTATCCCGCAAATGGTTCAGGTCCTATGAAGGGTGTTGCTGCCCCTTTTCTCGCTAGAGAGTCCACGGCCTCATTACCAATAATGCCCACATGGCCTGGTATCCAGCAGACAGATACTCTATTTTTCTTTCCCAATTTGTTGAGACTTTGTAGGCATTCCCATACAATTTTGGATTTACTGACAAAGGAGTCAAATGCTTTGATAGCCGCTTGACTATCTGGCATTATGATTTGAATGAAAGACAACGCATCCCTTTTTTATAAATGTTTATTAAATTTTAAAATTTTAATGTTCATATTCATCATTTGCAAAATGAAATAAAACGTAATTATTCAGATGAATAAATAAGAGTTGGGTTGAAAATGTAAGAGGCCAAACTTTAAGATTGGACCTGGTTAAAGGATCATATATTTCGTTTGTCATTTTATTATAAATCAAAGAACAAAGTGAGCATTTAATTGCATATTCGTAAATCTTTTCACCACTTTCGCATTACGCACACGGATTTTTAGATATTAAGCTGCATTTCCACCAAAATATAAACCGAGATTAAAGGCAAAAGATTAACAATAAATCTTAACACGTTTCCACCGAAAAAAAAGGATTAACATAGGGATTTTCTGCCTCGCTCTCAATTCTCAGCAACCATAGACATATTCAGGTGTGTTAAATTGGTATTTAGTGTGTTCACAAACCGATTCTTACATGCAAACCCAGTTTCTTTCAAGATTATGTTTTAATCTTGTGTTTAGCAGGTCTTGTGTTTGTATGGTCAATCTTAAGATTTATGGTAGATTAAGGGCAGATTAATCTTAATCTCGCTTTAGTGCTCGGTGGAAACGTAGCATTAGAAAAGTTTCCAAAATATTTTTCTTTGTATCCCTCAAATATTTATTATTTTAAATAAACAAAAACAACTATAAGCATACTATTAATATAAAAGCATGGAAATAAAATATTTGACTTACGAAACTTCTTATTTTCTCATGCAGAGTGACAATAATGTATATCCACAAGGGTTCTACCACTCACCACTGGAGTAGATACACCATCCATTTCTCAATAAATTCCCATTTAAACTTTTTACTCCACCTGTACTTTTGTAAAAAAAAAAATATACAAAAAAATGTCGATAAGGCAGTACAATTATCAGCATAAACGATTAAATTATGTTTATCAACACGCAACAGCTGTCTGTTGCACTAAACACGAAATAATCTGCTGCCTGTGACTCCAGACTTCAGTTATCTATTTGTCGAATCTGTATGCAATAATAGTTTCAAAATTGAGTCGTCATTTGTCTATTGTAATGTAACAATAACAACTGCCAATTCTTTATTGTGCGCTATCCCTTCTTTGTTTTTTGCTCTCTTACATTCCTAACATACAAATTAATAAGAATGTCTTTTTGGAGTGACTGCTGGTCCGGCTCCCTATTTAATCGCCGTGGATACCAACCGATTGGACGCCTCAGTCAGAGTAAGTAGCCTACTCAACATTCGTGTCTATTTTCTGTAAAATGTACGGCGGAAATAGGTTCCAGCGTTGGCGTTAGACATTTGCAATGTTTCCTTGCTTTTTGCGGCTTATCTGTAGCATATGCTTTACGAGTCAATCTGTCTGTGGCCGTGGTGGCAATGACCGATCGGAATTCAACGAATCAACATTTTGCCGTAAGTTTGACCAACAGGAACTCTTATCTATTTATTTTTGTGTAAATTTCGTAGGAATACGATTGGGATGAGAGAACAAAGTCTCTGGTGCTCAGCAGCTTTTTCTGGGGTTATGTGGTTACCCAAATTCCTAGTGGTTTTGTTGCGCACAAGTATGGAGCCAAGTACACGATGTTTGTGGGAATTCTAGTTTGTTCGTTTCTGGCTTTGCTTACTCCGTTGGTGGCTGAAATCGGTAATTGGCAGTTTGTGGTCGCATTAAGAGTGGTCCAGGGATTGTGTCAAGGAGTAGTTTTTCCATCTACGCACACTTTTCTCTCAAAGTGGGCACCGGCCGACGAAAGAGGACGATTGGTGACCTACTGTTACTCTGGTACCCAATTCGGAACTGTAATCATGTTGGCTACAAGTGGCTTTATCGCCTCATCTTTCATGGGTTGGCCCAGCATCTTTTATGTGTCAGGTGTAGCGGGTATAGTTTGGGCGCTGTTTTGGCTCTACTATGCGGCTAGTACACCATCGGAGCATCCAACCATAACGGAAGATGAGCGGAAATATATTGAATCATCCTTGGATCAGTCGAAAAATAACCACATAGCTACCCCACCGACACCGTGGCTAAAGATTGCCACTTCGATCCCATTCATATCGCTGCTGATCGTCCATTGCGGCCATAATTGGGGCTTTTGGACGCTACTCACAGAGATTCCAACATATATGAAAAATATCCTTGGCATGGATATCAAGAAAAGTGCCACGCACTCTGCTCTTCCGTACTTTGCAATGTACGTGCTCAGCTATGTGTTTATCTTCGTTGACGATTCCCTGAAAAAAAGACAATGCTTGTCGCTGTCAGCATCCCGCAAGTTATTCAACACAATCGGACATTGGGTTCCGATGCTATCACTGATCGCCTTGGGCTACGTCACTGCCGATTATAGTGAACTGGCGATTGCTTTACTCACTATTGCTGTGGGTATGAATGCGGCCGCCTATTTGGGCTTCCAAGTGAATCACATCGATCTGTCGCCGAATTTTGCCGGCACTTTGATGGGAATCACAAACTGTGCTGCCAATATCATGAGTATTATAGCTCCGCTGACAGTTGGCGTTGTGGTCACCGATGAGGTAACCAATATGTGGCAATCTCGTCAAACACACTAAATTCTTTTTCTTCCGCAGACAAATCCAATGCAATGGCGAACTGTCTTCTTTATAACTGCAGGATTCTATCTAGTGGGAAACACTTTGTTTGTTCTCTTTGGTCGGACTGACGTACAAACATGGAATTTTCCTGCAATCGAAGATAGACACCAGACGTCTCGCGAGTCGCTTGAGGAGACTGACGACCCAGAAACCGCATGAATTTTAAAAATAAACTTATCAGTCTGGTGATCTCTCGTTGGGAACTAAGTTCTTGTCAATTATTTAGAAAGACAACGTTTTTTAATCAAAATTTCGTATTATTGTAGCCGTATAGAATGAATTCCAGAATATTGTACAATATATTTTTTTCTTTATTTATAACGGGGCTTCAGGATGTATACACCTATTAAATATATATGTATCAAAAAAAAAAATATTTTTTAATAATCCAAAAATGATATTGGTATTTCATGTTCCAAACTCCCGACTTAGATATTCACAAATTTTGTGTACCAAAGAATAGTATCAGAAAAGTTACCACCTCTGAGAGTGCAATCACAATCAAAACCAACATTTACAAAGATACAACAGACCACAATTTCACAGAGGTTCATGGAATGAAACAGTCCAACAAAGATAGCCGGATTTAGCAAATGAAACAATTGTGCAAATATGAGTCAACTATGTGGCGACAAGGAAATACAGCAAAAGTTGAGTTATATCGAAATTGAGTTATTAGCACCACTCGATAGCCTGTAAGTTTCTTTGCTATATGTCAAGTGGTTCAAAAGTTATAGCCGAGTACAAACCTTAACACGCCATATGTCGCCTGAATGAAAATGTTCTTATGCTGTTTTGCCTTGTCGCCACAGGTACACAATTTATCAAACAATCGAAAGCTTGGTATTTTGAGTGTCAATTGATAAATTTTACTTATTGTTAGTTAGAAATAGTAAGTATTAAAGTGCGTTTCAAAGTAAAGGAGAACAAAATTGAAATGCAAGTGGTGGTGGCTCAAATAGGATACATCAACTAACTGACACCGAAGAAGCTGTAAGCCGCCTTCGTATAATAATTCCTATCGTCAAAAAATTCGGTTAGAAATAGTAAGTATTAAAGTGCGTTTCAAAGTAAAGGAGAACAAAATTGAAATGCAAGTGGTGGTGGCTCAGATAGGATACATCAACTAACTGACACCGAGAAGCTGTAAGCCGCCTTCGTATAATAATTCCTATCGTCAAAAAATTCGGTTAGAAATAGTAAGTATTAAAGTGCGTTTCAAAGTAAAGGAGAACAAAATTGAAATGCAAGTGGTGGTGGCTCAAATAGGATACATCAACTAACTGACATCGAAAAAGCGCTGAATTCTTTTATTTTTAAAACTACAGCCTTTGGGGCGGAGCCCTCTTAGAACTACTTCAAGAACGACCGACACTATTGTCTTCGCCATTTTAATTTTTTAATTGTTTCCAAAGCTCAGTTGATAACGTTCTTCTCCTAAAAACCCTAAGGAAGCTTCAAAACAAATTATGTTTGATCATAATAATTCCGAGCCAACGAATTTGTTAAGCCTTAAACGCGCAGCGTACCATACATGAATCGTCTTATACTTAACAATTTCATCCGTTTTATGTACTGAATATGCACTAATCAACTCTTCTCCTAAACCCTCCTTCTCTAAACCCTCCACCATAATTAAGAAAACAAAAAATAATGTGATAATAATATACCGTAATAAGGGTGATAGTCTAGTAACACAACATCGATGACCTACCTACTGTGACTTGAACATCACTGTACACAAGGGCCGTTGAGTTTAGTTTAAAACAATTTCGCGTTACATGATACATACTTTGTATTAGTGCGATATCAGATATATGTTATAATGAATCATTTACTGAATACCGAAGTATTTCGAACAACCCATAGAATACCGCATATCGCATTCCTCATTCCGACCTTTGCCAAGAATCATTGCAAAAGCAATATATTGCGGATTTCTGGCAAAAACAATGATTGCGCCAACGATGTTTAGTCTGATGAAGACTTAATGTTAATTCGAATATTGTTCAAGTAAATCTTTATTTTTTTTTATTTACAAAACAAACCGATGAAATACGAGAACTTATTCAGAAACCCACATAGAGCATTTGTACGTGTGGGTGCAGAAAATGTGTTGTAACAAGAATTTTTATATCTATCTACTTTTTAAATTATCAAATTTCACAATATTTTCCTTTACTTGTTATACCCTATTCTACGGGTATTAATTTTGACACATAGTTTGCAACACCCCTTAATATTCGTCATTGACCCCCAAAAGTATCAGGACCAAAACCTAAGACTATTTAGCAATGTCCGTCCATACGCAATTTTTAGGCCTTTAAATTTATGCTAGGAAGCTCAAATTCGGACACATATTCCCTAAGGATCCGAAATGGTTGAGTGATAAAAAATTTTAAATAGTCCACTGCCACGCCAACATTTTTGCAAGGATACAGATTACAGAGATAGAGTGTTACAACCTTGACAGAATTTTTTAGGCACTGCACTCCTACATAAATTTGTCATACAAAGTTTTTTGCCACTCCTATTTTTTCACTAAAATGATGATTTCTTCGAAAATGTTCATAGAAACCGAAAATGTTTAACAAGATATTTAGCCAATATTTTATCCAATATATCACCCATACAAAGTTGTTGTCTACGACCACTTTCTGGGGACGTTTTTTTTTTTCAAATATTGAAGATTCTCTTTTAAATTTCATACAAACGCCTTTTTAGTGGAGGCATATAAGGATATGGATAGGGTATCATACTGTTCGCCTCAAGCGGACTGTAGCCTTTCCTTGTGTTGTTTATATGTAGATATTAAAATTCTTATCACATTTTTACAATTTAATATTAAAAAAAAGCCAACTACGCGTAAATTAATTAACATTATTAAACAGTTCCGATATGATTACGAATACCACCGTCAACTAAGATAATTAATAATCTGAACTGTATGTCCACATAATCTTACCTTTTATCGCGACTTATTATACACAATTATATATGTGAGTATAAATATAATTTGAGGGCCTACCGCAGTTTCATTCAGTTTCAGTTTCATACTTTATACTTTTATTCCGCGCTGATACTTCTCATTTACTGATGGGCCCCAGATGTCAGCTATTTTTCATTTTGTAAATGTTCTCTTTTCTATGTTGAGATGTGTCGTAAATGATTATTTTATTTAAAAAAAAGGTACAGGTTATTCTAAATTCAAAACCAAAAGCAATGTTTACTTTTTCTATGAGAAGAACTGTCATTCGAGTGAAAATCGAACACTTTGCGAATACTTAGGAAGACGTCTGATTGCCTCTGGATTACCCATGGAAAACAATATCAGTTGGTAATTTTAAGGCGATGAATTGGGAAACAACTCATCTAGTTTTATGGTTGATTTACATAGTCGCGCATGCAATTTTTGAGAGAGAAATCGGTTTCTCTGCCGTCAGTGATTTAAGAGAGAGTGTGATCACAGATCAAATAGTATAATGGTTGGTTTACATGGTAACACAAGTCTACCAGGCAGAATAAGTGGGATGCACAATACTAAAAGGTCTACTGCAAGGAAAGGACAGCACTACTAAATGACCATGTAAACCAGTCATAATTTCGGCTTCTACCACCATTTCCGGCTCTAAGTGACACCATTTTTGAATGTTCGGTACCTCCAGTAGACATTTTAGTATTGGGCATCCCACTCATGTAAGCTAATGTCGTTTTCAATTTGTAATCCGGAAGACTTCCGGACTCTTCAGAAAGTGGTAGTTTGGTACTTAAATGACAGTTCCTCTCTTGGAACGAAGATACATTTTCTTCGACATAACCATTAATATCCGGAACAATCGACATATTTAAGGCATTTTTCAATAGGACTGTGGAGCATCCGAGCTTAAAATAAAAATGAAATCGCCAAAACCGGATGTCATAGTCAAACTATGAGGATCAGTAGGAAGGGATATACAGTATGATAGAGGCGATGATTTCTTAATCATGATTACGACCCCGTCGGCAATAAAAAGGAGGAAGTTTATAATTAAAATGGCACTAACAACATAAAAAAAAAACATTATATTAACAGCTTAACTTCCTTAATTCTGCAAACTAAAATAGGTTTATCGCACTTTGAATTCGAAGTTTTACAATATCAAGGGTCAAAATAATACAAAAAAATAATACCCAAAAATTTACTATTTATAATGTTGATTAAATTGCGTCGCCCGACGCCTGCTGCTTCACATTTGAAGGTTCTTAAAAACGTGTGACTAATAAAATCATCATTTACTTGAAGATTTGCTATTAATAAATTAAATGTGAATGTTAACAACCCAAACATATGTGTGAGTAATATTAATACAGATTAGATACTCAACTTACATCGTGCCTACTGCAAATAACTTTGCCAGCTCATAATCTGTAAGATTCTTGTTATCTTGTTCTTGGGAGTTCAGAGTTTACTTCCGTTTAGTTTTCAACATATCACAGGTATAAGGAACATAAATTACCAATCAGTTATTCGCGTATTGTCGCAAGCAAGTCAACATCAATAAAAGTCTACACTCAGGTGCTTTTGTACTATGTACAATTGAAATTAGATTAACCAATCGTTGAAAGCCCACGAATATTCAAAATTATTTTATTTTTTTATTTTCTAAAGTTGATAAGACCATATTAGCAATCTTGATAATAAAAAGGTAGATTTAATATAAGATGGGTGGCGGCTGACATTATATTCCAGAGTTAACTTTAAACAGGTACCGCGTATAGAAATTTTGTGAAAGTCAGTGTCGTTGTAGAGTTCTAAGTGGTTAGTGCGGAATTGAAGTAAGTGGTGTTGAAAAAATAAAATAACTAAGCACAACTGTTTCAACGAGGATATATAATGTCGAAACATAAATTAGAATTACAAACAGCAAAAACGAATGATGATTGTATTGAAAAACGTAAGTAGTTTTAAATTGTTTTTATTAATTCTTTTCGTTCAACGCAACAAAAGTAAAAGGGTGGAGTTCGAGTAGATTTACAGGCTAAATTTAACCTTAAGTGATAAATAAAATGAAAGTCCTGTAAATGTGGCAAAAATGCATTATATAATGACTTTTAAGCATAATTAATTTTAAAGTGGTGTTATACAGTTCATTTAAATACGATAAATGTTATATAAACCAGTTTGATCAAAAGTATCATTTCTACAAGGAAGTTCGACGAACTGTTATTTTCTTGCGTAAATATATGAAACCTGTTAGTGCGGATTTGTGAAAATAAACAAAATTATCAATAAAATCAATATTGACAATAAGTGATAATATTGAAATGGACTACTCAATAACATAATCTTTTTTACAGCTCAGATGGAACTTACAGTGACTTCCAAAATTAATCGTACCCTTTTTTTACTTCGAAGTATCCCTTCATATAGTTCAGTTTTAGTATTTAATTTCCCCAATTACATAAATGGCCAGAACTCTTGAAGTTATAGCGAAAACAAAATGGTATTGTTATGGGGTCTATTTTTACCCCAACTCAAGTTATAGTTCTTTAGAGTAAAAATGTCCAATTTCGAGGCATAAATACTATAACTTAACAACTTCTATTGCAAAAAACAATACAGTTTAGCCCTTTTGAAGAAATAATTTAAAAGCCCATTCGTCCAAAATGTCAATGATTTTGAAAAACAATCAGTGGTATCGATTTGAAACTTTGCCAATGTCTGTCAGATTATCGCAAGAGGCGGGACAGCAAAAAATACTATACGTGTTTTAACTTGCCATAGAAGTTCAACGCATTTATCACTCAGCTACTACACCGACAATAGCAGAACAATATTTCATTATCAATTCGCAGCAGTATTTCATTCAAATGGTCGAAAACTTCTCGCATCGAGAAAATGTAAGGCGCAGGAATAGGTCATGCACAACTTGTACGTAGTTCTTACTATTCATAGTAAAATATAATCCCTATCCCAAAAAAGTAAACACCTACTAATTTACTAGATTTTTTTAAGAAGTTTGACAATGATCTAACTTTTGCTATCGAAGCTTTAAAATATTTTTTTTTCAGTTAGTGACTGCATTGGATAACGCTCTTTTCTTAAAACTGCAAATCGCATTTGAAATTGTTTTAAAAAAGATAGTCACTGACACCGTGTTTTTTTACATTTCGGATAACCGCTTAGCAATATAACTTACGAGCCAACTTATACTAATTTTGCATTAATCTATTTAGTTATTTAATTACAAGTTTTTTTTACATGTCTCTTAATTTCTTACATCGGAAACATCTTTAAAACCCACAAACTAATAAAATGTCAAAATGTGTACCATTGAAAATGCTCCGTAGGAATTTATTAACATTTTTTCTAACTTTTTACTTTAATAATGTATACATAACTTTAATAATAAATGCAATTTAGAATTTTTAAGCTCAAATTATTTTTAATTATTTTGTATCGTGGGAGAAAATGTATTATGTAATTAAACTATGATATAATAACTACACGAGGACAGAGTACGGATGGGTTTTTTGTTTTACACTTGTGAAGCTGTTAGTTAGTATATGAAGTTATACACTTGTCAACTGCTATTAAAATCATGAAATAAAGTCTTTTCCTGAAACTTAATCCAATTTTGGTTGCTAAATCAATCGACGAGAGAAGAAGCAACATCGAAATGTTTTATCGCTATCTAAAAGTTATAAATTCCACGATATCAAAATTATCGACAAATTATGCTTGACAGACGCTGAATATTGTCAAAGAGACCGTAATGAAGTTGTAAAAAATGCAATGGTCCTTCAGAGTCTAACGTGTAAACTATAAGGTCACCAAAGGGAATATAAAATAAATATTATAAAAGTATAACTAGAGCTATTGCGATGAAGCATATCAGCCATCAGGGTAATAAAATAAATTACATGACTGGGCCATACTAAACGCTCTCGGCTTTTGAACTGAGCGATTTATACGTCTATATAAAATTCAATGTCTGTCTGTCCCTTTATAACTCGGAAGCCATTTAGCCAATTTCCTGACCTTTTATTTCTTTTTAATATGTTGACCTTCATCACATAAATCATCATCATCGCTGTTGGACAGAGTTTCTAATGAGTGCAGTTGAAACTGCTATTCAGTTAAGTCGAAGTCATATGACTGAACTAAGTTAAAACTTTATAGTTCTTGATCTGCTACATTTACCAGCCATTTTGAGCATTCTGATTGGGTAGTTAATAAAAACTTAGTTAAAATGGGTGCAGTGGCTTAGCGGTTGGGCTAATAAGCGAGATTTTATTCCATGAGACACCTTTTGCGAAATTCTGACAAAAATCCAAGAGTAATAACTGCCATGAGGCTTCTCAAAAAACTCCTGAAATCTTTCATTTGGTCGAGAAATTGAAGAATAGAACCAACCTCAAAATACACCTGCTAGTACATTTTTTGATTGAGAAGAATGTTCATTAGCAACAACATCCAGAGATAAGAGCATCTTATCAGACTGGAAGACATAACGTCGATACGTCCCTTAACTTCAGCATCCATTTTTATGTGTATAGTTTGATCACTGTTTTTTGTCTTTAAATGAGCAGTTTTGAAAAATAAAATTTTTTTTGCAGATTACGTTATCAGTAGGCAAGATTAAGATTTAAGTAGACACACACAAGCCTCACTCTAACTACATCAATGAAATTCGTAAATAAACAAGAAGGTAATCGATTAATATGAATTTAGAACCTACAGCCCCAACTATTAGTGATAACTAAGCACACACACGTTAGAAAATGTGGGAAAATTAATATTTTAATGATTCCCACTCTTTGGAGTTTAACTTTCACGGCGATAACATGTGATTCTAACTAATAAATTGAAGCGATCATTCAAAATACTGAATATTCCCTTCACTATGGTGCACGCTGTATTAGAGACGACACCGCTTCTTTTAAGGACAAATGTTTTTGAACGCATTCAAAGCAAGTTATTCTGGAGTTTTTCCAAAATGTAATTTCAAATATTCTCTTTTATTGCAGCAAACCACTTGGGAACTCGACATGTTCAGGCGTTTCTTATGTTCGGAGGCCTAGTATTCGGCTATTTCCTTCGCGTTAACATCTCTGCCGCAATTGTACCAATGACAAACCCAAATGAAGACTTTCCCTACTACGACTGGGACAATGGAACACGATCCTTGATTTTGAGCAGTTTCTTTTGGGGCTACGTGGCTGCACAACTTCCATCAAGTATATTAGCGAAGCGATATGGAGCTAAAATTGTCCTCTCATTGGCGACGGTGATTTGCTCGATATTGACATTGTTAGTTCCACTGGCAGCAAGAATTGGTAATTGGCAATTGCTTTGCGGTCTACGAGTAATAACTGGACTAACGCAAGGTGTAGTATATCCTTGTGTTCATACGCTGTTGGCCAAATGGGCTCCATCTACTGAGCGGGGAGTCTTAGCCACAACGGTTTATTCCGGCGCACAGCTTGGAACAGTAATAATTTTGGCCACAAGTGGAGTGATGTTTGACTCGCAAATGGGATGGCCTGGTATTTTTTACATCTCTGGTGGAATAGCATTTGTTTGGTCAATTGCTTTCTATATCTTTGGAGCCGACTCACCAGACGATTCGAAGCATATTTCAAAGGAAGAAAAGGAGTATATTAAGACACTAACTGGAAGCCGAACAGATACGCAGGTTAGAAAGATATGTTCAAAACTTTATATTCCTTTAATTTTATATGTGCGTGTGAAATAATAGTTCTGAAATCAATGAGGTTAAAGTTCTGGACTACTGACAAATGGTTTTCAGGTTGAAATCAGACCATTTAATTAGCTTATGTGTACCACCACTGAACTGCAGATATATTTCACCTAGACTTGCATTATCTAGCTTGATTAAACACTTTATTCGTTTTTTTTACTACACACGGCATTCGGCAGTCATTGCATTTAACACGCATTGCAAAACAATAAAATAAATTTAGGTCGATAGTATAAGATAAGATTCGCATTTGTAACACACTCATGGAGTCATCACTCTATAAACAGACAACAATTTGCTCAATTCAAGCATTTTTTTTCTTGGCAGGAAATGTCCATCCCTTGGAAGGCGATGTTTACATCAGTTCCATTCTACGCTCTGATTGCAGCTCACTGCGGATTCACGTGGGGATTCTACACCTTGCTCACCGAAATCCCATCGTACTTAAGCAAAGTTCTGCTACTGGATGTGAAATCGAACGCGTTACTCTCAGCTCTGCCTTACTTCGTTATGTGGATCTTATGCTTGATCGTAAGCCCAATTTCGGATTTGCTCATCAATCGTAAACTCCTTACTGTGACTGCTTCAAGGAAACTCTTCAACTCGATTGGACAATGGGTGCCAATGGCATGCCTCATAGCTTTGGGATACATGACAAGTGAAGACAAAGTATTGGCCATCACTTTGCTGACGATAGGTGTTGGTTTTAATGCCGCATCCTTTGTGGGATATTTGGTTAACCATATGGATTTAACGCCAAATTTCGCAGGAACTATGATGGGAATCACAAATGGATTTTCCAATTTAATGTCCATATTCGCGCCATTGGTGGTAGGAGCCGTTGTTAAAGATGAGGTAAGTGATTTATTAGTAGTTTTATTGGGTTTATAGATCTCTAAATTAAAATCGATTAAGCGATTTGTTATCGGTTAATGTTAATCGGTTTGTTTTGTTCATTATTGGTTTATGAGTATGAATCGTAAATTTCTATTTGTAGACACAAAGTCGACTTGGCAGTTAAAACTAGTATAAAGCGTTTAATTGAAATACGTATAATGATTTTAAAATGATGCACGTTTCAGTGAGCAGGGTGGTTAAAATTCAAAAAAGGGCAATCTTTATCTTTTGTCCATTTTTTTTTATTTTTTGTTTTTTTGAAAAATATGTCGTGGCGGTTTTTTTTTTGTTTTGGTGGGGTGGGTTGGTGTAGTTGTCAGAGTAGATGTTATAACTTATCTGTCAATTAAAAATGTGGTATCAGCGTGGGGTATTCGACTTCAGCTTGATAAACTGAATAGTGTGACGGTACGACTACCACACAACACGAAGATATTAGTTTACTTCACGGACTAACCACCCGTGAAGTCTCTGCATGAGATACAGTAGCCTTCCATCATCTACGGTCCCGGGCACGCTGCTTCCAGTTATCCACACCAAACGCTCTTGGCTAGAGCACTATTGTCCATTCACTCGATGTGGCCGAGCCAATGTAGTCGAAGCGTTTTGGTTTTCTGAACTACATTTACAGCTCATAGAGTTCGCGGTTGTATCTTCTCCATTCGCCCTCCTCGCACACAGGACCATATATGCTTTGAAGAATTTTTCTCTCAAAGGAATTTGGTATCTGCTTACCTTTCCTGCTTATCGTCCAGCCAGCACTCAGCATCATAGAGCAGAACTGGCAGGTTCAGCTTATTAAAGAGGCGTTGAACTAATTTGTTTTGCGAAGCCGAAATCTGTTATTTAATTGCCAAATAAGTCAATATCGTCCGCATACCCAAGTAGCTGTACGGGTCTGCTGAAGATAGTGCCTTTCGTGTCGTTGTTCACACCTGCTCTTCGCACTATCTGTTCCAGAGTTACATTAAAGAGGTCACATGTTACCGCGTCTCCTTGCCGGAATCCGGTAAATGTGTGGAGCAGTTCGAATTAGCTGCTGCCAAACTGTACATTGCACCGCGTATTCTCCATCGTCACGCGACACAGTCGGATCAGTTTTTGCGGGATCATAAATTCGTCCATCGCCATGTAGACCTCCTGACAATGAATGCTTTCATATGCGGTTTTGAAGTCGAAGAAAAGATGGTGTGTCTCGAATTGGAATTCGTTGGTCTTTTTCAGGATTTGTCTTAGTGCGAAAATTTGGTTATCGTCGATTTTCCGGGCTCGATAGTTCTTGCAAGACATATAATCGCCTTTCTGGTAATTGGGACACGAAGATATACTGCGTGTTAATTTTAAATTTAACGTCCAAAATTAGGATAGGAAGGGTTCAACTGTACCGATAGCTCATGGTTTGTTGAACAGTTAAACGGAAAGCAAAAGAGCTAGCCTACGACTGACGGACATATATTTCCTACATATTTCTGTTAAACCAAAAATTATGCTATACTTGCTTTTTTATTTTTGCCGAAATCTTCAAACGTTGCTTTGTTTGTTAACTAATTCCGTTCTGTAATAAACGCATAAGTATCCATTTTATAGACGAAACGATCTTATCGCCGCATTTTACTATTGCAAACGCGCATGATCTCCTTTATATTAAGCTAGTTTTAATGAATTGTCTAATCATTGTATTGTTATTTAAAAAGTAATAAAATAATTTAATCTATTTGTTGTTTTGTGTGTTTTTGTTTACAGAGCAATCCAGAAGAATGGCGCATTGTCTTCTACATAACTGCTGGCGTTTATCTCTTCTGCAATTCAGTTTTCGTTATATTTGGCTCAGGAAAAGTACAGCCATGGAATGAACCACAACTCGATTGGGATAGTCGAGACACATTGACCACAAATGGAATATCCACTGCAACACTCGACACGATAGTAGACAAGGAAAAATGATAAATAAAATTGAAGTTGCACCATGATCTCTAAAAGCAATTCACTTATACTATCACGCGACTTATTAAGCTTAAATTATTTTTTACGAATAAACAAAAAAAAAAATCATTTTCTTTTTATGTTTTGTCTATTTGAAGGACATTATTTGTATTTCTTGCCGAGCATCCTTAGTTGTTCCAATTTATAATTGATTTTCTTAGACGTTGCTCGAGTTGCAAAAAATTGCAAATGGAAGCGACGTATCTAATAATAATTTTCAGGTATAATAATGGAGAAAATGATTTGGCGCCAATTGGTATGTTCGCTATAAGCGGTGTTTTCAGGATGCGATTCGCTGCTGGCATGATGGTAGCCTGCCTTAGCTTGTGCGACTGTTACTTTTACTGTTACTCATACCATACTCACGAAAGCGCAATTGACACCACTCCGCATTCTTCCGATTACATCAATATCGTCGATGTAAGCGATTCTTTTTTTACACTAAAGGCTTTTATTCACTATAAAGTATACATTGCTCTATATAGGTAATCCCTTTCCCTAGTGACCCACGGGGGACCCTAATCGAAAACGGAACCAACTTCGCATACATGGAGGTATGACGAGGAGGACAGCAGGTAGCTTAGAGGATTACGAGACTAAATATTTACAATAAAGATAATTTCCCCTTGTAAAACTTAAAAAAAAATTAAATCAAACACCTACTCATTCAAAAGCAAAAAGATTATTACTATACATTAAATAAACTTATCAAAAAAATCAAAATTAATCGTTGTTTTTCGTCTTCAAACCGCCAATCCACGTGTACTTTTGTAAAATTCACTGTCGTTGTAAAGTTCTACATAAGTGGTAAGTGTGGAATTGAGGTTCGTTGTGTTAAAAAAATAAAACATAACTAAGCGTAACAACTAACAACAAGGATTTCTGATGACGGAAAATGAATTAGAAATTGATGGTAAGGAAAAACGTAAGTATATTTTTGATTTTATACAACAAAATGTGGAGTTCGAGTATGCAGGCGAAATTTTAATATTAAGTGATAAATAATATGATGAATAGGTAAAAACTTCAAAGCATAATCGATTTGAGAGTGTTGTTACAGTTCGTTGAAAAACGATTAATTTATATAAACCAGTTTTTTCATGCATTAAAAAGCAGATCTACATGGGAGTTTTACGAATTGTTATTTTTTGGGCGCAAATATATGAAACCTGCTATTATTTCGGATTAGTAAAAATAAACAAAATAATAATATAAGAAACTCATTAACAATAACTTGTTGTAGAGAGATCGACTATTGAATAACTGAATCTAATTTTACAACTTAGAAAATCACTTACATTTAAAACGTTATCAAATCTAAAAACAAGCATGATAAATTAATATTCGTAAATCGAAATCATTTAAAAATGTTCTTTTTTATAGAAAAGAACAAAGTATAGGGCTCCCTTGGATTACGCCATAAGATATTATTCCAAAAAATTAAAATGGAAAGAGCCCAAAAATCTCCATACAAAATTTCTTAGAAAAAAGCTGTCTTTTTCCAAAAAATATTTTTTTTTCCAATTTGAAAAGGAAAAAAAAATTCTTAAAAGTTTACTAGAACAGAAAAAAGGTCTAGAAAGTTGCATTTTATGACTCATGGACTATGGCCAAAAATAAAAATGAAAAAACTGCCAAAAATCTCCGTACAAAATTGTATTTTTTACTAGGAAAAAACGCCCAAAAAATTTTAGGTTTTTTTCCAATTAGAAAATTAAAAAACAGCAAAAATAGAGAGATAAATGAGAAATGTAAGAAAAGTTTTGAGTCTGTGAACTATTGATATGTGGTAATGTGATTGCAATAACCAATACATTATTGTGATCGGGTCAAAAAGATAAGATCAAATCAATCAATGACGCAGCTCTAAGGTCAGCATCAAAAGCTATTTAAAAATGTCCGCCCGTCTAGGAACATAATACTCCCTAGGGTCCCGAAATGGCTAAATGATAAATGACACGCCTACTGCCATGCTCACAATGTAGAAAAACCTTTTTAAACTAAAGTTGAAGAGATAAAAGGTTAGAATCTTAATAAAATATGTTTACATTGACCTCTTTCACAAGTTTGCCATTTAAAGTTGTTTGATACGCCCACTTTTTGTGTTTGTTTTTCCAAAAATTATAATTTTTTATAAATTCAACAGAAATTAAAATAAATGTCAACAAATTTAAGCTGTTTATTTTATTAATAATACGCTGTCGGTTAACTATTTTTTTTTTTTGACCTTATCAATAACAAATTAAATGTAAACATTAAATTCGTGGTCCCGTTCTTTCGAATTTTCCTTGCATAAGTTCTCACACCACCAGCAAACAATGAGACTGTTTGACTCTATTTATATTTTAATTCATGGTTGTGTTTTATTGACTAAAATATTAGGCGTTAAAGGCGCATACAGGACCCAAAGCCTAGGTTCTCCAACCACTGTGTGCGCGAAGATATTTATAATTTTTTTGACACGAATGGAAGGGACCTACAGTTCAGTGCCGATTCCGAACGGCAGTTAATTTTTGAGAAGCTTCTCATGACAGTCTTTACCCTTGGATGTTTGTCAGACGTTCGCAAGAGGTGGGACAGCGAATAAACACTTTCATATGGTACAGGTCGGGGTTTGAATAAGTGACCTTCGCCGTCGTCCAAAGCATTAACTAATACGCGTCACTTAAGAGACGGTCTGATTTGAAAGTTCAGTCAGAGAGCTAACCAAATCTAACGATTGTTTTCAACTTCCAAAACAAAATGATGTATATATCCGAAACTATTTCTGATAATTTGTTGATATTGTATAGAGAAAGTTATTGCAAATGTTATTAAATTTCAAATTAATTCGTTTGTCTGTTTGTTCAGAATTCTTCTTCCAAAATAGGCAAATGAGTAAACGCTTTTTCTTGAAGTTCGTTTTTGGGTTTTTTGGATTTCTTGTTTTGGTTTGGATGATTGTTTAAAATTGCGGTTCCTACCATACAAACTTTTACACTTACTACATGACGACGCTTATTTAAAATTGCAAAATGTCTAGTAGTTATCAGTACTTGAATCCCCCAAGTTAAGACAAAATCAAGGCGCACGTCTTAAACCTCTAAAATTAAACTGATAAGACCAACATATCAAAGTGCAACATACTATCAACATCACAACGTCATCCTTCAGCATACATTTTTATTTGTAGAAATCAGTTTTTTTTTTCATTAAATGAGCAGATTTAAAAAAACACTTTTCAAGATAACGTTATCAGAACAAGCAAGGTTAAGATTTAAGTGACACACTCTACCTACATCAATAAAATCCGTAAGTAAACAAGAAGGTAATCAATTGAATCAATTGATATGAATTTAAAACATATAAGCCCAACTGTTAGTGATAACAAAGCACACGTTAGGAATATGTGGGAAAATTGATATTGTTATGACATTCATGGTGAAACGACAACACTGCTTCTTTTCACAATGCATTCAAAGCAAGTTATTCTGGATTTTTTTGATAATGTGATTATTGCAGCAAACCTCTTGGGAACTCGACATGTTCAAACGTTACTTATGTTCGGAGCTCTGCTATTTGGATATTGCCTTCGTGTTAACATCTGTGCCGCAATTGTACCAATGACAAAACCAAATAAAGACTTTCCTTTTTACGATTGGGACAATGAAACGCGATCCTTGATTTTGAGCAGTTTCTTTTGGGGATATGTAGCTGCACAATTTCCATCAAGTCTATTAGCTAAGCGCTATATAAAGTTTTCCTCTCATTGACAACGGTGATTTGCTCAATATTGACAGCGTTAGTTCCATTGACAGCAAAAATTGGCTTTGTGGTCTACGAGTAATAACTGGAATAACGCAAGGTGTAGTATATCCTTGTGTTCATACACTGTTGGCCAAATGGGCTCCATCTACTGAGCGGGGAGTCTTAGCCACAACGGTTTATACTGGCGCACAACTTGGAACAGTCATACTTTTGGGCACAAGTGGAATGATGTTTGACTCGAATATGGGATGGCCTGTTATTTTTTACATCTCTGGTGGGATAGCATTTGCTTGGTCGATTTCTTTCTATGTTTATGGAGCAGACTCACCAGACGATGTGAAGCATATTTCAAAGGCAGAAAAGGAGTATATTAAAGCGCTGACTGAAAGTCGATCAAATATTCAGGTGAGATAGACTTTATATTTTTTTTAGTCGTATCATGGAGTGATATGTGGGTACACTAACGGAGTGTTCAAATCTTCCACAAAGTTCCACTAAACTGCAGATCTATTTAATCTAAATGTTTACAAAGCTTTCACCTAAACTTGCTTTGTGTAGCTTGATTAATTACCGCAAGTTTTTTTTAACTACACCCGGCATTCGAAAGTGATTGTAAGAACGCGTTGCAATAAAAATAATTGATATGTACGTCGATAGTATAAATGTTTGATAAGATTTGCAATTGTAAACACAATCATTGATTTATGAACAGACAACAATTTACTCAATTCGAACACTTTTTTTTTGATAGGGAATACCCATCCCTTGGAAGGCGAAGTTCACGTCAGTTCCATTCTACGCTCTGGTTTCAGCTCACTGCGGATTCGTATGGGAATTTTACACCTAGCTCACCGAAATTCCAACGTACTTAAGCAAAGTCCTGCTACTGGATGTGAAATCGAACGCTTTACTCTCATCTCTGCCTTACTTTGTTATGTGGATCTTTTGTTTGATCGTAAGCCCAATTTCGGATATGCTCATCAATCGTAAACTCCTTAGTGTGACAGCTTCAAGGAAAATCTTCAATTCCATTGGAAAATGGGTGCCAATGACATGCTTTATAGCTTTGGGATACATGACAAATGAAGATAAAGTAATGGCCATCACTTTGCTGACGATAGGTGTTGGTTTTAATGCAGCATCCTTTGTGGGATATTTGGTTAACCATATGGATTTAACGCCAAATTTCGCAGGACCTATGATGGGAATCACAAATGGATTTTCCAATTTAATGCCCATATTCGCGCCATTGGTGGTAGGAGCCGTTGTTAAAGATGATGTAAGTGATTTATTAGTAGTTTATTTTTTTTTTTTCAAAGTTGTAATCGATTAAGCGATTTGTTATCGTTATACGTATATCGGTTTATTTTGTTCATTATTTTTTTATGAGTCGGAATCGTAAATTTCTATTTTTGAACACAAAGTCGATATGGCAGTTAAAACTAGTATAAAGCTAAAATCCAAAAGATGGCAATCATGCCGCACTCCTGTTAATCTTTTACATAATATGACAATATACATATATATGGATTAGGAAGAGGTAACAATATTAAGTTCAGTTAATAATAACATTTCTGCTATAGCAGTGTTATCAGCTATAATGGAAGTATGGATTATCTCCATGTATGTATATCTCCTTCTGCTACCATTCAGACACCTTCTTTTAATCTACTTAGTTTTTCCGTATTTCGAAGACATGACTACAGATGCAGACAGACCCAACACAAGTTCGGGTCCTGAGAAAACTTCTTCTGAATCTTGCTTGCAAGCTCATCGGAGATCTCATTTTCCTGGATGACAGTGTGACCTGGTCCCAGATAAGATTCACTGTGTTCAACCTTCCGACCAAATTCAGAAAAAGATTGAGTTCGAAGACTGATTTGGACGAGCAAAGAGGGTTTAAAATATAAATAAATATTAGGCGTAAACGGCCCATACAGCACCTAAAGCCTAGCTTCTCTAACCAATGTGTGTGCGATGTTATATTTTTGACACGAATGAAGGGACCTTCGGTTTAATGCCGATTCCGAACGGCAATTAATTTTTGAGAAGTTTCTCATGACATTTCTTACTCTTGGATGTTTGTCAGACGTTCGCAAGAGGTGGGCCAGCGAATAAAAACCTTCAGATCGGGATTTGAACCAGCGACCTCTCCAACGCACTTAACCACTAAGCCCCTGCACCCACGAAAGAGGGTTTAGCCGCATTTTTAATGCCGCACTTTTAATGCAGCTTGGCTGCCACTGCAAATGCAAATGCTTCTAAGCCTTCCACCTGTTGTTCACAATATAGCGCATAGCCATTAGGATGGCAGAAACCTCCGCTTGGAAAACAGACGCATGTTTACCCAAGGGGTAGTGAAGTCTAATATTCCACAACGACTCCAGAACCAGACCCCTGTCCCGTTTTGTAGCCATCTGTGAAAATACGATAGCATTCATTTCATGGTTCAGAGTCTGATCGAAGCCATAAGTCCGTTACATGAGGAAAGTTGACGTTGTAGTTTTGTCGCAGAAGGTTTTCTGCTGTTATTGCATCGGACGACATATTCATACAGCGGGGGTCGAAGGATAATTCTCTTCAAAATTCCACTGCGCATGGTACCGAAAGCCACCTCTCTTTAAGCGAGAGATTGTTTTTAGCGTACACCTCATGACATATATATATATATTCATCAAAGTATCTACAGCAGAGCCCGACGTGCTAAGAAAGGCCCTGTGCAGCCGAGGCAGGCCGTTCTTTGGAGTTTGGCAAAAGAAGCGTAACACGTTTCCGCGAAAACCTCTTCCACCAAACAACCGATAACTCTAGTGTCTCTCTGACTTACATTAATGGTGGAACAAATCTTTTAATAGCTCGTCAGCAGCACCTAGCAGAATTTTATAAGCTGCACAGAATAAACTAATAGCATCCTTACCGGGTGCGTCAGACACACACCAGAAGTGACAATATATGACATAATTATTTGGTGAATTCCCAATTCATTTGCGTGAACAGACAAAAAAATATATACATTATGTAGCTTTATTGAGCTAATTTCCTTCGACTTCCTGCTCCAAAAATCTCAACACTACTATGGAAAAAGGAGCAAATGGGATATGGGTTATCTCTACCTTCGGAAAACTAACCATGCATGTTAGTTGCATGTCTTCCTGATTTATATGTACAAATTCTTAATAAAACTCCTTTATTATCTTGTTGGAAAGATATCAAATAATATAAATCATAACCATATTTATTTTAAAAAATAAATTATGCTATACTTACTTTGTATTTTCGAGGAAACCTTCAAATGTTGGTTTGTGTGACAACTAATTCCATTCTCTAATAAACGCATAAGTATCCATTTTTAAACGAAACGATCTTATCGCCGCATCTTACCATTGTAAACGCGCATGACCTCCTTAATGTTTAGTTAGTTCAAATGAATTGTCTATTCGTGGTTTTGGGTTTTATAAACTAATAAGATATGTTAATATGATTTTTTTACAGAGCAATCCAGAAGAATGGCGCATTGTCTTGTACATTTATCTCTTCTGTAATTTAGTTTTCGTTATCTTTGGCTCAGCAAAAGTACAACCATGGAATGAACCGAAATTCGATGGGGATAGTTAGACACATTGACACAAATGGAATACCAACTAGACAAGATAGTGGGCTACGAAAAGTGATAAATAAAATTGAAGTTGCACCATGATCACTTAAAGCTTGAATTGTTTTTTACGATTAAACATACGAAATGCATTTTCTTTTCTTTTTTTGTCTATTTGAAGGACATCATTTGTATTTCTTTCCGAGAAGCCTTTGTTGATCCAATTTATAATTGATTTTCCTAGGCGTTGCTTGAGTTGCAAAAACAAACCAAATGGAAGCGACCCAACTTATAATAATTGTCAGGTATAATATGGGAGGAAAAGATTTCGCGTCGCCAATGGGTATTTTCGCTATCAGCGGTGTTTTCAGTCGTGTTGTCTTCTTTAAAAGTTTCCAATCGCAATTATCAGATTCCAAGTATTGGGGTAGAGTGAATTTAGTTTCATCAAGGCAAAAATTATTATTGGCATCTTCAAGAAGTTCATCATAATTCGAGAGATCATCATCCGGACACCGCATGTACATCTCTGGTGGGGTGATTTCTACATCGACAAAGCTGGAAATATAAATTGTAAGTATTTGATAGACAGTTATTGTATGAGTAAGGACTTTACTTTGTATTTCCTGGTGCATGGTATCGGAAGTGTATTGGCATTTTAATGTTGTCTGTAATTTTTGGAACTCCATGGAGCAAAACAGTAAATTCATTTGATTGCTCTGTTGGTATCTCAATATTAACATATTTCGGATAAAGTGCATGCAACTGAAATTAAATAAATATAGTTAATAATTATACATACGAAAAGAACGAGTATATACTTTTTTAAGTCTCTTCAAGTCATTTAGTTGATCAACGTTGACATACACTGCAGCTGGGAGTTTTTGTTCCAGATAATATTCACAATCTTTTCCTGCTAAAGGATAGTCAAATTCGACTGTATAATACAGATCCCTATAAATAAAATTACAAACTGATCAAAACAAATGAATAAATTGAAGGCTAACCTATGGAAACCGGCATCGTTCATTTCAACACGAATTATTGGCATCATATCACAATTCATTAGAGGGAAATACCATAGAAAGCAAAATGTAAAAACATATTTTTGATTTGGCATTATTTTCTTTTATTTTATGGCAGTTCAATGGAAATAAAATTTATTATGGACATTGGAGCAAAGAAACGATATAAATCGAAATATTTACATATAATGTCAGAGTCAGCTGCGTTGGTGAATTTTAACGAACACTATAGATGGGCCTCGAACTTAAATTTTGTTTTAATCTAGTACTTTGTTTTAACAATAGACAATGTTAATGTTATAGGTTGAACTATAATATTGTCTTTGGCTATAGTTATTTCTTTCAGCTGTTTGTCGCAATAAATATCCCTTTATCCTGCACATTTAGTGGTTTGATAATTATTTTGCTTCCAAATTTTAGCTTCCTAGTATAAATTTAAATGCCTCAAAAGTTGATTCGAACGGACGGACGGTCGGATGGACAGGCGGACATTGCTAAATAGTCTTAGGTTTTGGTCCTGATCATATACATACTTTTATTTGACGGTAATTGCGGTTCGGCAACATACAAATTACAGAGGAGTAATTATACAGATAGCCAATAAAAGTTTAATAATGGCCTCTTAGTCCTCTCTCGTTCTTTCTTTTTGTGATTACGTGTAAGTCAGAGATTCGACGTTTGTTTGGTGGTATTAACGAAAATGGACGAGATTGGTATTGAAAATGGCATTTCATGGGGCGGCCATTGAAAGCCATATAATGCAAGCTTCCCATTTGATTAGCACGTAGAAGATCATGTAAATCCGATTGAACTTGAACTTGATTTTTGGAAAATTGTACCCCTCTCTCACTAACACCAGTCTCCAATCCAAATGTTTCCAATTGGTTTTTGAACCACTGATTGTATGTGGAATAACTCCGGTGATTACAAAATTGATATAAATATTTCGGTATTTAAGTCATTGAAGATATTATAAAGAATCAGACGAGATAGCTGGTCTAAGTGTAGGAAAGTGTTTTTCTATAAAAAAAAATGTAAGTAAATTTTTAAAGGTTGCCAATTAAAATTCTCGGGAAAGGAATGCAGTCTTTTCGAGTACGAGGTTAACCTTGATGAGTTCTTTAGTCTGAAAGCATAAGAAAGCTTTTCAACATTATAAAAATAAAGCGAAAAAAAATTGCTTTTTAAAAATCAAACATTTTTAAAATTTTATGGCAAACTTATAAAAAAAAATATATACAAGATAAACATATTACTAAACTGCCATATCACAAACATATAGATAATGATACCCTCCAGCACAAGTGTACTTCAATCAGCTTTCGATAAATTTAGTTTTGCTTGCTTCCGTGCTCGCTCCTTAAGTTGTCTTGTCTTCAACTTGGCCATCAATTGCGTCGAATTGTAAAGCCAAGCGCCCTTTAAATAAGTTTTGTTAACAAATATGAAACCAATCTAGGTTCATGTAGGTACTTACAATAAGCAACATGCAATTCAGTAAAATCGGTATTGAAAACACAGTTGATATGAAAAGACCATTACTATCGAAGTATTGTTGTTTGGAAAAGGATCGCCAGTTAAGAGCAGCATACTCGTTTATACTCTCCGAAAAGTAGACCATGGAAACTTTAAGGGATTACAAAAAAAAAAACTTTTCTCAACTTCCTAATGGAATATCAATTTACTTACGTAGTATCAAAAATAGGAATATTTGGAAGGTTGTTCGGTTCCGTGTCATTAAGGCAGTTGTTGTAGTCAAAATGTGTAGCAACACCAAGCCAATTAACCAAGGGTCTTTCCAATCAATCTATTGTGGAAGTTTATTTGTTTACCATTGATGTGTACTGAAACTGGTTTGGCATACTTACACTCATAAGAAATGTCCAATAACCAGTGATTTCGTTGATTTCAATGCGATTTGGATCAGTCATGTTTTTATAAACTATTTAAACTTTATAATTTTAAATCAATACAGAAATTGAAACTTGATTTTATGATAACATTAGCTCGATTATACCCGTAAGCAAAATAATAGCGAACCTTGGTTGGTTGAGCAATTTTGACAACTGGTGATTGGATTGGTGAATTGTTCGGTATGCAGATCTGTTTGTTATAAACGTTAAGAAGGAACAAAATGAGGTTCCAAATGAGTTCAAACAAGAAATCACACAAACCTAAAGGGTTCTGAGCAGTTCTGAGTCCAATGGTAAACTTGAAGTTTGAAAATGGAAACACAACAGAAGGAGAATTACATTAAATTACTTCATATTAAACACATTGAAGAGAAAGGCATCACAACAACTTCTTTCGGGAATTTTATTTACCTTTGTTGACTGACATATTACAATAAGTATAGTCATGCATATTTCATTTGTTCTCTTTCGCTCGCAAATATGAGTAAATATAAGCCATCTCTTGATAGTGTATAAGAATAATTATATTATGATTGCTAATATACTTCAAACCAAATTGAAAAAAAGTGCTAAGGCAAATTCGCTGACACATTATTTAAACACCTTCACTGCGAATTTGCAAATGACCTCATATGCACTGAAATGTTATTCAATAAGGGATGATAGATGAAAACTATTATGTTTACGGTAAGCCATAATGACCAAAGGCGAGTATTTAATATATATAATTGTATATATATATTTTTCACACTTACATATGGGCTTTTGCACGTAAATTAAATGGGATAAATTGCGCACTTGTAAGGAATAATATGGGTTTAAATGGTCACCCCAGGTCACCCCATTTTTAATAGCAATCTCGTCCATTTTCATAAATATTAGCAAACAAATGTCAAATGTCTGACTTACACGTATTCACAGATAGAAAATATAATATCATAATAATGGGAAAGTTCAATGAAACGGGGACATGGGGAGTTGGCTTTCTGTGTTATTACTCATCTATGAAAATGGCGAGTCACCTTCAGATATAAAACAATTGTAACTGCAGTAGAATATTTCTCATTGCGAAAAATAAAATAGCTGAAATTTCCGTATTGTTATATTTTAAAGAGGTTATCCATGTTTGCTCTCTACATCAATCCCGATTCTAACTTCTGCATACTTATAAACGTATAAATGAATGAATGTACATAAGTGTTTTGTCCTCTGTTATATATAATTTTTTTGGAAACAATGTCAGAATCCATAAGAAAATGTCAAAAAAGTAATTCCGTAACTTTCCTTTAATTACATATTACCATAAATAAGGGTTTCTAAAATTTCTAAAAAACGTTTCGCAACTTATTTGTGTGTCAAGTTGAAAGCTGTTTATCAAAATTGCACGTGGACCGATTTTTTGTTTTTTGTATAAGCGAACAGCTCTGGCATACAAAACCAATAAAACTTTTAAAAAACAAACATACCTACTTCGTAGAAAAGGCAAAGAATTGGTGCCTTTTATCTCTTATCAACTCGAACTTGAACCCTACTGAACATTTTTCCACATTTCAGCCTGTATATTTGCCGGTAACATGTCTGTCGTACTCAAAGTAAGCAAGTTCGAATCAATTTCTTTTTTCCTTTTTAATTTTTAACCTCAATAGATCGGAATCATTGGCGGTTCGGGACTAGATGATCCCGATATTCTTGAGCACCGGAAGGAAACCCCTGTTGATACTCCTTTTGGTCGTCCATCTGATGTGATTGTTGAAGGTGAAATAAAAGGCATATCATGTGCTCTGTTAGCTCGGCATGGCAGAAACCACTCAATAATGCCATCGGCGGTAAACTACAGAGCCAATGTATGGGCGCTAAAGTCCATCGGTTGTACCCACTTGATAGTGTCCACTGCAACTGGTAATTCTCATCACGCTCTGCGCCATTCACATTTTTAAAATTTTCTTTGATAGGTTCCCTGCAGGAGAAATTCAAACCTGGTGATCTTGTTATTCCCGATGACTTTATTGACCGGACAACGAAACGTAATCAGACATTCCATGACGGTGGCGAGAAGTGTCCCGTCGGCGTGTGTCATCTGCCGATGTATCCTGCATTTTCAGAGAGAACTCGCGATGTTCTCATCAGCACTGCCAAGGAGCTAGGATACCCTGTGCATGAGAACGCGACCATCGTCACGATTGAAGGCCCACGATTTTCATCCCGAGCAGAGAGCAACATGTTCCGCCAGTGGGGGGGAGAACTTATCAACATGACCACTTGTCCCGAAGTCGTGTTGGCCAAGGAAGCCGGTCTTCTGTACGGAGCTGTGGCAATCGCTACCGACTACGATTGTTGGCGCGAGAGCTGTGAAAGTGTAAACGTCGCTGACGTTCTTAAGACCTTTGGTGAGAATGTTGTCAAAGTGAAAAGCATTCTCATCCACGCTGTTGGAAATATCGCCAAGCAGGACTGGACCGAGGACATTCTCAAGGCACAGGTAAATTGAAGTAGGTAAACTAAATTAAGCCTTGTTAACTATTTATCTCTTCCACAGAAACAAGTATCCGACAACATTATGGGAGGACACTAAAACAAGTCATTGGTTAAAAAAAGTCAATTTGTCCATCAAAATGTTTTTGTATTTTGTTTTTTTAAGAAATAAAGCGGTTAAGAGGAGTCAGACAATATTAAATGCGATATATTTTTAGGGGCACTTTCGTTCTACCTGACTCTTGCCAGATTCCTCGTATTCCTGAGAAGAGATCCACATTTGCTGGAATGTTCCTATGCTTGCGAGAATCGAGCCACCAATCCATGCGCCGAACCTTCGCTCTACACTGCCATTCGCCGAAATCATCTTCAAACGCGTATTTGATGGCGCACGATGCTGCAGATCTCGATTCAGACGCTCAGGGAAGCCCTGCAGCAAAGTATTACCACCCGTAACAACCACTGAGCCGAAGAGAGACAGCCTTACATCGGCATCACACATTCCCACACTTGTCGATGCGAGTTGACCAGCTCCCAACATCGTGTGATCGAAAAGACTTTCAGCCAACTTGAATCTCTCGGAACTGAACTCCTGGTGATAGCCATTGGGGAATTCGTAGTGCACTGAAGGGATCTGAGCCGCAACCCTTTCGTCATAGGGATTTTCCAGCACCTGCAAGATGTTCATTTGAAAATCTTGTAGCAAGCTTTTAAGCATGTAGTTATGCCAAGACTGTGTGATGTTGTCCGGCAGCTTGCGCAAGGTGAACCTAGCATTATCCCGTTCCTTGACCACATCCTTAGCGGCTATTTTATACACTGGAGTCAAATCAATGCCCTGAGCTTCGAGATACTGACGGCATTGAAGAGACAAATAATCACCGCCAAGTGGAGATTTCACTACCGCTTGTGACAAAACAAATCCCTCATGCACGGGCACAGCTGATGTGTGTGTTGCGCCACTGTCCACGACCAAAGCTGACGCCCGTCCACTGGCAAAGGCAGCAAGAACAGCATTTTTTACTAGAAAGAATGCGGGAACGTTGTACTTCTCGAACATCAGCTCGGTGAGTTTCTCGCGATTGTTGCGAACGTTCCACGAAGCCTCTGAAAACAGAACTGGGTGGTATTCTGGCTCCGACTGGATGACTTTCGAGTATGTGTAGTCGATTACTTTCTCAAACAAATCCCAGTTGTCAATCATGCCATCTTTCATGTATGTCTGGATTTCCATATTGGCTCGGGGAACGTTTACATATGTAGTGTCTACATAGTACTTGCGAGCGTCATTGTCTGCAAATTGTGATTGTTTATTAAGTTAAAATGTTTGAATTCGGTTTACTTACTGTTCTGGGTAATATTGTTATCACTCTTTGTTTCCAGATCAGTAGAGGTTTCAGGATCTTCTGGTCCCACACCGACAATTGAGGGAATTTCTGCTTTTGGAGTGTCCTCCTGAGCGTAGCCGACGCGCAGTGAATGGTGTCCAGGATCGAAAACTAAAGCTCCAATTTCATCACCACCGTATAACATATTACCGGCACTCATGTTTGCGAATAAAGAATGTTTAGTTAATATTAAATATGTACTTCTTTTATTTATGTTTTTCTTTTTCTGAAACGCAGCGTCCACTTTTTTTTTGCTGAAATCGGCATCTACATTTAACTAGCTGTCAAATCAAAAGTGGTCGGCTGTGGTAAAGTGCTGCCAGTCTCCAGAAATAAAGGTGTTCAACAATTTTTGCAATATGGGTGTGTTCAGTAGCCTCAGAGCAAAAACGGCAGGCGAGCACCGCAAGAAAAAGCTCTGACCAGTGTTTGAGTGGCCCAAGAGTCCAAAAACGAACTCACTATTAGAATAAACAATATCGGCCAAGTGAAATTGAATTGGTAATTGTTAAAACAATATAAGTACAGAACTTTTTTAAATCTGTTTTTATTACGATTTTGCATATTTCAGGGATGGATCTCTCGGTGTGCGCGGAACAAACTTAATATGACAGCTGAAACACATAGAGATTCTGTCGCAAAATTGCTATTTCGTATTTAAACGTAGCGAAATTTATTTGTTTTCCACCTTCCCTTCAACAATCACGGATTCGATTTTTCTATAAAATAAATAAAAAACATCTATATATATTATTTCTAAAATCATCAATGATATATTTTTAAAATGGCAAATGGGTCTTCCGATAAATAACTAATAATTGCATATATATAATTTTAGAAAAAGCAAGGTGCCCCGATACTGGTTCTTTACATACAGCTTACTAAAAGTAGCGAAGAGCTTCTTAATAAATGCATTCCAGCATTTCTTGGTAATGAAAGCGAAGATAATACAAACATAACTCAAAAGTCATTTCGTGTTTTGGCTTTCTTTTATTCAAAAACCATTTTTTCATGTAGTTTTAACCGAACAATACCAGAAATAAATTTTTAAATGTTCAGAAATAAAAGTGCACAGCAAAAAGAAGATACACCAATGCGTATAAATCAAAACTAAACAAAAGCCTTTTTGACGTAACATTGGTTTTTAGACAAACAGAACTTACGCCCTTGTTTGGGTTTGTATCTTAAATCGAACGGATCTTAATTCAATGTATCAAAACATTGGCAGTTCTTGACATTTTATACAAACTCATTAAATTTTGTACACAACATACCAAATGCATTTTATAAACAGTTTTTTTTTATAATTTATAGCTAATGTGGAATTTTGTAGTTTATTTCAATAAAGCATTTTATTTCTCTGATTTTATACTTCGAATAAGTTATATGAAATTTCTCAAAGGATTAATGAAAATTCGTTTATAAAATAATACTGTTCTAAAGTTTGTAAAGGTAAGCTGTTTCCAATTAGATTCAATAATTGAGTAAACTTGAACATTAATACTTCGTAAAGTTATAGCCGAACAAGAATCGACATTCCACTTCAGCCGCTATTTCCTTCTAAAATGTAACCCGTTCATTTTCCGATGCTTTAAACACAATCTTAAGATGAGCGTCATGGAAAATACTTGTAGAACGTGCGGAAAACAATCTGAGAAAGAAGATGGAACGGAACTCTGTCCCGTGTATAATTCAAAGGAGTATCAATACGAATTGCAAATGGTTCAACAAGAGTTTGAAATGTGGAATCTAAATGTTTGGTTCACCTAATAAATGTGTACGCGGATTACTTATCCTCTTAAACTCTTACAGATTGCAGAAAATGATGGACTACCTCAGAAAATTTGCTTAACTTGTTTCGACAGCTTTTGTCAGATTCATAACTTCCGCGTAATATGCCAAGAGACGCAAATGAATTTTAGTGAGCTATGCACGGGTCTAGATATCATAATTAAAAGTGATCCTGAACACGATGATATTAATGTAGAGTTTCCGGAAGATTTCGAGGGGGAACAGACAATTACTGTTGAAGAACACTATCGATTCCCCGGTGATGAGCAATCAAAGTTATCAAATCCATCTGTGGAACGGCAAACATGCGAAAAACTTTTTGAAACAGTCAATTCAGATGATGAGGGTCGTAAAGAGAGAGACCGCCTAGATGAAATGGAAGAATTAAACGCAGAGCTTCCCGATTTTAAGAAATATCAATGCGAGTACTGCATGGACGTTGTAGGATTCGATGATCCCGAGCTCCTTAACCAACATTACAATGAACTCCATTCTTCAGACCTGCCATATTGTTGTCCCAAGTGTGAAAAGTGCTTTGATAGCAAAAGCAAACGAAACAGTCATGCTCGAGTTCATTACCGGGTGGTTGTTAACTGCACAGTTTGCGGTAAAAAGGTTCGAGGTGGCAAGCGGATGATGGCTCAGCACAACGAATTGCTTCACATCACCAAAGATCGGGAATGTCCGACATGCGGCAAGCACTTCAGTAATATAACGATGAAGAGACTTAACTATCACATGAGCTGGCATAACGATACAAAACTACACAAGTGTAAGTACTGCGACAAAAAATTCGTCCAGGGTACTCATTTATTGGTGCATGAGAGGACGCATACCGGCGAGAACGCATTTCTTTGTACCAAGTGTGGAATGGGTGAGTGCAGTACATTTCAAATGTTGTCTGTTATATGTAATTTTGGCTTACAACTTTAGGATTCAAACATAGTGGCTCCCTTTACACTCACATGAAAATCCACGGATTGGGAGAACTAACCTGCAATATATGCAGTAAAAGTAAGTTGACTATCCATGTCCCTTTGAATTATTGAAACTAATTGCGAAACTTTTGAAGAGTTCTTTCACCCACATGGCATGCGGTTGCACATGCAAATGCATCAACAGAACAGAGGAACCGCAAACTGCGATATTTGTGACAAATCCTTTACTTCGGCGATGAATCTTCGCTTGCACAACCACAAGAAACATGGTGCCCCCGCTTCTCAGTCTATTGTTAATGTTTTAAACAAACGCAAAATTAATGCGAAATATATAAAACCCTACAAATGCTCCAAGTGCTCGCAATCATATGTATTGCACACACAGTTGGAGAAACATTTAAAAGTACACGACGAGTACAGGCCATATACTTGTGTACTTTGCGAAAAATCGTTCAAACGCGATGCTCATTTAAAGTTACATGTCGATTCGATACACTTTAACAGAAAGCCACACAAGTGCGTTACATGTGGATGGGGTTTCACCCAGATAAACCACCTTAGAGAGCACATTGCCTCGAAACATGACGGTATTTTGGGGTTATGTGAATGCAATGATGACAGAGTAATAAATAAATGATTTCTTACAGATAGCAGAGATTTCAAGTGTGATGTTTGCGGAAAGGCGTTCGCCACTGCCAAGATACTTAGGAATCATATGTCTAGACACAATGAAAAAAGACCATATGCCTGCACAATATGCGACAAGAGTTTCAATGTTATGGTTTGTTTAAAAAGTGAGTAATCGTTCATTCAATTTTCCGCAAATAATTTAATTTCATATAGATCACATCAACGGGCATCTGAGAAAAAACGAAGTTGATATTGCTGGAGGAGCTATTGCAGATGCTATTATATGAGTTGGCGGATTTTTTTTTTTGTTTTTGCTTATTCGGAAATACAGCACAGACATGAAAAATGCATTTTATTTAATCAAGAGTTGATCAATCTTTCAGCTAGGTTCCACATTTCGCTTTCACTAAAATCAATTTCAAATCGATCGAAAATGAATTTGTGTGTTATACACTTCACTTTAATCGATTTCGATTTCAAATTTTTCGAAATCGATCCAAAGTGAAATTGTTGTGTTCCACAATTCGATTTTGTCGATTTGAAACTGATTTCAAATCGATCTGTGACATTCATGTGAAATTGTGAAAACAGAGTATGAAATTAAATTTTGCACAAGTCTGAGGAATCTGAAGATAATCTACGAGGTTTTAGGAAAAGAGATCGAGTATCATAGAAGTTTTGTTGGAAAATATGAGAAAAGATGTGAAAACTCACTGAAAACGCGAGTGGATGGAAAAAACAAACTCCATTCTCCAAAACCGTTAGCACTTTTGTCAAAATTTTTCATACAGTGCTTTGCCACAAAGCGAGGTCAGCATCTTTTCCGATTGACCTTTCGAAATGTTTTTCGCCAAGAAAACGCAAAACTGCGGCAACGACACAGGAATTGAAGATTGATCAAGGTGAGGTTCCACAATTTGCCGAACCATTGTTAATTGTCATTTATTTAGACGGTAGCGTATAAATATATAATTTTACTTTTAATAACTATGAACTTTGGTTTATAGCTTTTATAACATAGGCAGCCTCTCCAATTTCAAAGGAATCAGATAAATCTCTCGGCATTCGTCTTTTTATTTTTTTCTTGAGTGTATTTAAACCTTTCAGTCAGCAATGAACACAGCACTTATTAATTCTCCTTGAAAACGCGTAAACAACAAAATAATTTACCAGCAAACAATTTCCCAAAATATAAACACTTAAAAATGTGTCAATTAACAGATATCAGCTATTTTCAATTTCAAGCAGTGATTTCGAAAAAAATTCGAAGTTACCAAATTGATCGAAAAATATAGGACACTGAAAATGATTTCACTCGATTTGCAATATCGGAATTGCTTAATATATATTGATTTAATACTCTAAGAGAAAATTATTAAAAAAATTAAAATTACATTTAAATCTTCAAGATCCTGCACAGCACAGGAAAAGTACTGAATTTTTAAACTCAAAATTTCTTTTAAGTGTATCGGTCACACGGTATCTTACCTTATATACCATAAGGAGATATAATACTTCGTTTGCGAATGTGGGTTTTTTTAAAAAAAAATTATGTAAAGCAAATGGCAGATAACTTACTTCTTTCTCTCAAGTTAATTATGTGTTTCAGGCAAAATCCATGCAGCGAACTGATATTGTATGGAATATGACACATCGTTGACTGCACGTCAATTTATGCTGCAAGCTATAAAAACAACCCTGTATAAATCCAATTAAATTCGAGCACTATTCTCAAACATAGTGGCGTTGTTATCACTTTTTAGAGCAAAACCCAACTAAATCAGTGGATAGTCCAATATGAATTCATAGACAATCGCAGAATCCAGAGGCACTGTTATCAATAACTTTATTTGATGGAAGCTAAATTTATTTTGGATTTTAGACTAACATATATGAGCAAAAGCAAGTCTTGATTTCATTATTCCAGAGACAACTTTCGATAAAATTTTAGCAATTTTCTGCATATCTCACGTACGAGACTCCATGCTGTACTGCATGCAGCCCTGCTGCACATCTGTTTCAGGCATAACGCTGCTTCTGACAGTTCTATAATTTTTTGCGGACCTTCATTTTATTAAACACACCTAGGTAGCAAAAACTATTTGAAAGCAGACAGTACTAAGCGAACTCCGGTCCGAATTCAGCTGTCAAAACTAAAAAAAAAACAAGAATTGGCGGAGCCGTAATTTTAATATATCATACAGAAGAAAATTTACTTTAAAACCAATTTATTAAAAAAAATTGTACTGTGTACGACGTCAATTTTAAAAAATCAACAATCAATGAATTCAAAAAATCAATATACTGCATAAACTTCTATAGGCTGGAAGAACGGAATAAATTTGTGTACATAAATTCTTCTACATCTTAATGCACATTTTTAAATTTCGTTTTTTATTAGCTTTGCAAAGATGAATGTTGTAGAAAATACTTGTCGAACGTGTGGGAAACCATCGGGTCAGGAAGATGGCTCCGATCTTTACCCAATGTACACGTCTACAGAGTATCACAACGAACTGGAAATGGTTCAAGAGGAATTCGAAATATGGAACCTAAATGTAAGTATTTCGCTCCTATTTGTTCAACACATTACTAATTAAAACAATCGCTAACAGATTGCTCAAAGTGATGGTTTACCTCAAAAGATTTGCTTGACTTGTTTTGATAGTTTCTGTCAAATTCACAATTTTCGTATGATATGCCAAGAGGCACAGACGAATTTCGGCGAACTATGCACCGGGCTGGACATCATAATTAAGGGTGACCCGGAGTACGGAGATGTTGATGTGGATTTTCCGGAAGATTTCGAAGGCGAGCAAACGATTACAGTTCAAGAGCACTATCATTTTCCCGGCGCTGAACCAGTAGTGGAAGAGAAATCATGTGAAAAACTACTTGAGACAGTCGATTCGGATGAAGAGACACGCAAAGAAAGAGACCGCTTGGATGCGCTAGAAGAATTGAATGCCGAAATTCCCGAGTTCAAAAGATTTCAGTGCGAATTTTGTTTCCATGTTGTAGGTTTCGACGACCCAGAACTGTTGAATCAGCATTACAATGAAATGCACGCTACCGACCGACCCTACAAATGTCCAAAGTGTGATAAGTGCTTTGACATCAAGAGAAAACGCAACAGCCATGCTCGAGTTCATTACCGTGTTATACTGAAATGCCCGACTTGTGGCAAGAAGGTTCGAGGTGGCAAGCGGATGATGGCGCAACACAATGAGTTGCATCATATTGAGAAGGATCGAGATTGTTTAATGTGCGGAAAGAAGTTTAAAAGTATTACGCTCAAGAAGTTCAACTACCACATGAGTTGGCACGATGACACCAAACTCCATAAGTGCAAGTACTGCGACAAAAAGTTCATTCAATTAACGCACTTGGTAGTGCACGAAAGGACGCACACGGGGGAGAGTCCATTTCTGTGTAATGAGTGTGGAATGGGCTTCAAAAATTCCGGTCTCCTTTATACCCACTTAAAGATACACGGAAAAGGCGAGCTAACTTGTGATGTGTGTGCCAAAAGTAAGTAACGTTATGACCGACATGATTATTCTTAAAAAATATAAACTTGCCCTGGTTTTTTCGTAGAGTTCTTCCATCCCCACGGCTTGAGGCTGCATATGCAAATGCACGACCAGAATAGGGGAAACCTTCATTGTAATATTTGCGATAAATCCTTCGGTTCGACTATGAACCTCCGTCTACACAACCACAAGGTTCATGGTGAGCCCGCTACACAGGGAGTATTAAATATTTTGAATAAACCCAAGATAAAACAATCGTTTATAAAACCTTACAAATGTGACAAGTGCTCAGAATCATTTGTACTGCACACACAGCTCCTGAAGCATTTAAAAATCCACGACGAGTACAGACCTTATATCTGCGAACACTGTCAGAAATCATTCAAGCGTGAGGCCCACATGAGGCTGCATGTTAATTCTATTCATCTGAACCAAAAACCACACAAATGCTCAATCTGTGGATGGGGATTTACACTGAGAAGGAATCTCCGAGAGCACATTGCTTCGAAGCATGAGAGTAATTGAAATTTTGTAGAATGCTGAGGCTGACCATTCGCATTAATCTTTTCTTCTATTCTAGATAAGCGAGATTTCAAATGTGAGATCTGTGGAAAGGCTTTTGCCATTGCCAAAGTGCTCAAAACGCACATGGTAAAGCACAGTGATAAAAAACCATTTACTTGTAACATATGCCACAAGGCCTTCAGCATGCTGACTTGTCTCAAAAGTATGTTACGCAATTGACAAACGAAATTTATGAAAATAATTTCTTTTTTGCTTGCAGCACACATAAATGGCCACCTGAAGAGGAATGAAGTAGATGTTGCAGGAGGAGGCATTACAGATTTTGTTGCAGATGAACCAGCAATCCCCAAAATAGAAATCTGAAACCTTACGTCTTTTTATTCTAAGTTATTTTTAGATAATCTGGGTCGTATGTGTTAAAAAACAAATCGGCCAATGAATGTCCCAATGCTAAACAGGAAAGCAATTGCTTTCATTTCATAACCTACTATTATACCCGTACGTAAATCAATCTTTCAGGTACAATGTATAAACATAACAACTTATAGATGTAACAGATTTTCGGCTATTAGTAGAGACTTAAAAAGTTTTATTGATTCGAAGATTTTATTTAATTGAAGTATGTATTTATTTTATATTTTTAAAGCTATCATTCAAGCTTAAATCGTCAAATCGCGATTACAGCATTCAGATACTTAAATATATTTAAAAAAGAACATTTTAAAATAAAAAATGTTTTTATGGTTATGTATGATGATCTAAGAATAAAAATATGGTACAGATGTCAATTTTTTATTTAAAATCTTTTAAGGTTTTGCAAACGTATTATGAATTTTTCAGTCAAAATCAGGAAAGGAAGCAAAATCAGCAAAAGGAAGAAGCATAAATTGAACTAATTTGAAGTTTAAATGGATTTTTTTTAAATTCTGCTTGCGACAAGTAAAATAAATAATTGAATGTGCATTGAAGATGCCTTAAGTCTGAAATTTGGGGTTGCAGATTTGCATATAATTCGCATCTTGTGGCATTATTATGAAGCTCATCAAACATATTTAATTTACAAACCGCCTACTTTGTGAATCTAAGTTCGTTAAGGAGAGCCCAATTATGAATTAGACTTATCAATGACAATCATAATGCACAAAGAAACATAACTTATTGTCAAATATGACACCAAAATCTTTCTCTTCATCTATAAGTCTGATCGTAAATAATTATGCAAAATTGATGTATTTACTAATGCTAAAACATTTTTACATTTAGAAATGTTAAGTTCTAAATCATTACGATTTCAACACTCCGACAATCTATTAATAGGTCTGTTTGTAATAATTTGTACGAATTTTTACGAAATTAAACTTAATGCCGTTCCCTAACTCTCGGCAGCGAGAGTGCAAGATGCAAGAAATTTTACACAACAAATATCTTGTAGTAAGAATGGTAAAACCGTAAAATCAGTTTGGCAGTTGAATCAAAATTTAATTTTTTTTTACGCGGATCAATAGATTTTTTTATTAAAATTATGTAAAATGAACGTTACGGTGTTGTTTTTTCTATTGTAACTATTTAGATAATAAGTTTTCCCCACTATTTAGACGGCATCCAGAGCAGCACTCGCTTCGTAAATAAGCACCATTGGTAAAATTGTTTCATTTATTATATAAATAGGAAAATTAGTAATGGATCTGTAGTAGTTTATTGCTTTTATTCACCAGTAACAACTGCAATATAAAGAAAAACGGCTGTCATTAATTTTACTTCTTCTACTACAAAAGCGTTCCTTAACTTTTTCGTTAGTTTTTCTCAAGCATAATTTTGGTTCTCTAATGGGCAATTGTAAGGTCAAGATTTATTAATCAAAGATTCTTTTTCAACCGGGATAGGTACCCGTACCCGTTTTGAAATAGAAACTGTATCTGCTGCCGAAGCTATAATGGTACCAAAACTTGGGAAACCACCAAATAATAACAAAAACATTATAACCGCTTTAACGATTATGTCAAAAGTACACATGTTACAAAATCAGATTAAAGCGATTACGCAAAGGAGATTGTGAGCACCCTTATAATGTTATTTATAGTAACACAGCACGGGCATTAGGGAAATGTGGAATTAGAAGAAAGGATGAGAAAGAAAGCAGAGCACTGATAGATTTTAAATGTTTGCAAATTGTTGTGGTTGGGATGACAGAGTGTGTGTCCAATTATAATTTGAAAGTTGTACGTTTGAAAAATGATCTATATGAAACCCAAAATCCCAAAAGTAATAACGACGGCATCCCATAAGTAATAACACCACCTCTTAGGAAATAGGAAAGTAAAAAAGGAAGAAAAGGAATAGTACAAAAATTGATTTAATATAAAAATAAACAAATATTAATTTTTATATTTGTTATATACTATATGTACAGTAAATTTTGTTCCGGCTGGAAATAAAAATACACAATTCTACATGCCTTTGCATATGACTTCATATTCCAATAAAATGAGTTTGCTTGTTCTATTGGCACTCCACTCCGGACTACGCCACTACAGCACTTCTGTGGAAAATATTACTTTCTTAATTTTAGATTCAAGCGTATTTCATTTCCTGTTAATAAATAGAAGCGAGAATATTATTACGACAAACACCGTATGATTTTGGAGACAAAAAAATTTAAAAAAAAATACCTAAATTAGTACATATTTATATGTTCTTGACAAAATACACAATTAAATGTGTAGTACCAACAAATAAGATTTAACAAACCAGAAAATTAATTACAAATTACAATTAAAATCTGTACTGATCCAATATTGTTGTTAATGAAAAAGCAATAAGGCACAAATAAGTTCATTTATTACTTAAAACTCATAAGCAGTTGTTTTTTTTTTCACTGTTATTTCAAAAATTATATTTTTCGGTGAAAATGATAATAATTTCTCAACAACGAAGTCATATGATCTGTCCCATAGGTTTTTTTTTTTTTTTAAGAAGCGTCTCTTTTGCTTCTTTACGTGGCGGTGATATCGTACATTCCAGTTAATCTTAATTAAACACAGCAACAAGAGTTATCTTTAGAAATATCTGAAACGTTTTATATCATTTGAATACACAACATGCCGTCCCCATCACCATCTTATGTTTGAAAAGCGTATTTACCCAACTTGTCAACAAGCTAAGGATGCATGATAGCTTGTTTTGACGAATCACTGTACATATTCTCTGCTTAAAGTCGTAAAAGTGATTAGATTTGCTATCTATTAAACTATTGCTAGTAACTCTTGGAGATTTAAATGTTTGTTCTCTATTGTCAATGACTCCTTTGCTGATGCAACAACGTTACTGTTAAGTTTTAGCTATAAATTATAGTAGAAGATAAAGTTCTGTTTACCGTTGTGTAATAATAAGTTGAAAGATTGAGGTTGTTCGTCATTTTACTTATGGTTTATGTGTTCCTTTGTAGAAGGGTGTACATTTTTTTCCGACAAAAGCTGAGATATAAAAGAAACAGGATGAATGTGTTTGGATTTAATAAAGATAACGAAAGATAAGAGATTAGAATACGAAAAACAGGTAGGATCACTGCATTACAGTAAAATTGTTCGTTTTTAGACTGTGGTGTGTTTTGTAATATAGAAATTCATCATACAAAAGAAACAAAACAAAATTATTCTCACGGATGGAAAGGATAGGTATATGTAGTTTTGACATTTCTCCAAAGAACATTCCAATTTTTCTAAAATTGAAAAACCTTCGCTGATATATGTTTATTTATTCCTTCTATAACTTTTGGTGGCAAGAAATAAAACGTTTTTTTTCTGGGTTAAATATGCATATGTGTTGGTTAGCCAAATAAAGTCTGTTGATAATAAAAAATAGACCATCAATAAGATGATATCTAATAAATAATATCTCTAATGGTAATCAAGTTGATAATCATGTAGGCACATAAATTTGTAACCACCTTTAAGCACATATACTTGTTCATATAACGAAGCTTTTGTTCTTCAGAATATAGACAGGTACAAAATTGAGCTTTATTGAAGGTATGTCTCCTGGTCACTATCTCTTCCAAGAATATATCATTTATTTATTTATACATAAGTTCATTGACAAGTTACTATCGAAAAATGTGCAGTTTTATTAAATTGATTATGTAGTCATAGCAAGATTTTTTATTTGCTCCAAAAACGGAAAAAATATTTTAAAGAAAGAGACTACTTAAATCTAAAGTCGCATTTGGGTTACATTTAACTCAAAACTGTACCAGAGAACGTATCACAATATATGTATGCTGAAATTTCTAATTCAAATGAGGTATGATATAGCGACTATGCCCAAATAGGTCCCGCAGTTCCGATCTTCTGTCCGTCTGTCTGTTCGGATATGTTCGTATGGGGATATCGATTCGGTTTGACAGATTTTCCTACATTGTTTTTGGAAAATGTAATGTATAATTTATAAGATTATTATTATTTATTTATAACGAAACCATTGCGTCGTTTTTTTACAAAATAAATTGCATTGGTAAAATATTTCGAGTACGTTAAATCTAAAATAAGAATTCCAATTATACAAACAAAAAAATCTCAGTACTGCTAACGCTCTTTCTGTAAATTAAACACTCAAAAACTTTTACTTGCTTTGCGGGTCATAAATAAACTGAATCTAATGATTATATTCAGCAAACAATCTCACCATCTTTTCTCTTTTAAATTTTCTAAAATAATTTATGTAAGCAATTGATTTTCAATCACAACTTTTTCAAATGTGCCGGTCGCTTAGTTGATCAAGCAATAGTGCTTACCTTGTACAAATGAGAAACATTTTGTTCTCAATTATTATTCTTTTTTGGGCATAGTGACTAACGACTCACCACCTTCCGCTACCTTGTATATATAATTCTGATTTAAAGTTGGATGCGAATTGTTCATTGTTATCGTTCGTTTCATAAGTATTTATGCATGTTTCGTCGCCTTTAAAAAATATTGATAGTCTATGCTTATTTCCACACCATTCATTTCTTATTTATTTCGTTGCTTTAATCAGCGGTCTTGTCATTAATTTCTATTTGCTGGTGAATGCAGGTGTTTTGTCTCTGAAGTAATAGCCATATGAGCAAATATTAATTTAAGTCACTCTTCCTCTTCCAATTTCTGCCAGTGTTTTGGCTAATCGCCATTTTTTTTATTATGGACTGATTTTGTCTTCCATCTCCACCATTTTGTATAATTAACTGAATATATGAATATTTCACAATATTCAATTTATGAAATACATTTCTATATAATTCATGATTATGGCGAATATTACTTTTAACAATTTATTAGTGTCAAAACAATAATTTATTTTTATAATTTCGAACTCGATAAAAGGTTTGCCTATCAATGACAATGTAACCATCCCAGTTACATTTTTCGACACTTTTTATATGACCATAATAACCGCATCAGTGGCATTTGATTCATTTACTTGAAGAGGGGTCTTTGCCGTCCAAGATGTAAATATTGAGTTTATGTTGTCAATTTCATTCATCTGCAGCTGCAGCTTTACTACATCAAATCATGAATAAAATACACAAGATAACGTCAATACTCATGGTTCACCATCGAGTTATCTGCAAAATCAATGAAGTCACTATCGCATGTGATGGAAACGAAATATATTAATATTTTATGACAAAAAATATATTTGAAATAATAATGGGCGGATCCAGGAAGGGGTTTGATATTTATCTTAAAACTTCATCCGCATTGAAGTTGCCTGGAATGCAGCTGTATCCTGGAATCTAGCACAGGGAAATTTCGAATCTGTCGGTAATATCGTTCTGAGATTATTTGCATTGTTTTACCAGATCTTACCAGCTTTGATCTGTCTAGCTTGATTGTCTATAAAGATCACCAGAGTTTTGCTATCCTTCGGTTTACTAAGACCAACGAATTCTTAGCAAAAATCTGACAGAAATAAAAGAAAGAACCTTGAAAAAAATTAAAATCAACATGCGCTTAAAAAATGCTAGTTAAATAAGCAATAGAGATCCCATCGAGTCCTAGCTGAACTTTTGGTTTCGAAGGAGTATAGCGTAGTATGAAAAACAGAGCACCATAAATATGCCCTCCTTAGGTTATTTAACAAATATCCGGCGACAGGTCAAAATCGCAAGGTGAAATTATATGAAATTTTTAGTGTTTATTTAACTGTAGACCGGCACTTGGACTTTGGGTAAGACCTTTTTTGGGGCCTTTTTACGTAATTTGGAAAACACTTGAAACATTTTGAAATTTTGCACGTTGATAGAAAGAAAACAATTACTTGAAAAAAAAAACATGTACTATTTATCTTAAACTTCAGTGCCGAACTCTTCAATATTATTTTTGAATATATAAATAAACTATGCAATTGTACGGTAATCCAGCGCCCGAAATATTTTAAACACCATTTAATTTGTGATTTGTTATCATTACCACACACTTACAATTTTATGACAGTTATATATTTTCTAACATAGCTACTTACGTGCAGTAAATTGTTGTACAAATATAATGCGGTTCAAAATTACGACTAGCCTTACTAGTCAGCAACGGGCTCTAACAACATTCAATGAATTTGTAAAAAATCATCTTATCGCATAACTGCGAGAATGTGGTGTTGCAGTATAAAATAAAAAAAAAACGAGAAAAAAAAGCTAGCACATTTGTATGTATGCAACAACAGCTTCTCGCTGTCTCACCTTCGTTGATAGCAGCACGGCAATATCAGCGACTATATTAACTCTGATATCGAAATGGAAAAAGTTTTCCGTTTATCTGAACATTAAGCCCAGGGGTATATAAAGAATTACACCGGCCATTTCGAATTCATTTCACAGAAGTGGGTAAAAGGATTTTTTTCTAACTAGTCGGCAATTTTATATTTAAATTATTCGCCCTTGTCAAAAAAAATATAAAATATAAGTGCGTGATCGTTTGGTAAAGCATGGAATCATCTTTGTTTGTTACGTGCCTTGAAATTTCAAGAAAGTTGTAAATAATAAAATATATAAAAAGGAAGATAAATTTGTTGAAAAAAAAACATATACATATTTATGTTATCTAAGAATGAACCTAGTGATATATACTCTACATTCGTCATGTGATATATGAAATATTGATTTTTTTTCGATCAGTGAGTGAGATAAGATAATACAAATAGTGCTGTTCATAACTTTTAATTTAGTTGAATAAAAGGGTATTTATTAATAATTAAAATAAAACAAAAAAATGCCTTAAATCTCCTCATTTATAGTACCTACCTACTTGGCATGTGTATAAATGTATTATACATATATATTTTTAATTGATTTAATACGTACATAGTGGTGCCAGGCGATAAGGATAGAGTACCTGTACCTACTATGCGACAAGTTGTTTAAATATTTATTTTTCCACTTTATACTGGATATGGAACGGAAATTCTCTGGAGTGTTTGGTGGGCGCCATCATAATAACTGAACCAGCCGATATCGGATTTTACAATTTAAATTCTTTTAATTAAGGGAAGACATTCGAATAAGACAATGAACAATTGAATGCAAGATTTAGTTTAAGAAGTCGATAACAAAATTTATGAGGGTACTACAGATTTTTAGAAGCTAATTCGGGCAATTACCATAGCTTACCTATATATTTATATTGGTTAGATATAACGAGATGCCTAGAAAATTTACAAAATTAATCGATTTTTTGGAAATCATTATTAAAGCTTTACATTACCTCAAAAGGCACTTTCTAGAAACAAGACCATTTTTAACCAATAAGGCATACTAATGAATTGTATAATCTACCCTTAATTCCATTATATGTCAATCGTAAATCCTTTCTTTCTTCGTCTATACCCATGATCGGGCTCTGAATATTTCCACAGTTGCCATTCTGCTGGTTGAATGAACATTCGGGGAATCCTCTAAAAAAATTGTATCTAAAGGTAAGATGACACTGCATGCCAAATGTTCATATAAATGGTCATATAATTGACAGTTTTCGCTTGCAAAATAAGATTATTTGACAGCGAAATGGTCATTATTTGACCAATTGGCATGCAATCTAATCCTACCTTAAGGAAAATTCTCCACGACATATGTATATTTCTGTCAAGGCCAGCGAAATAATACGTTAGAATTAAAAATATATGTAATTCTTATCCATGCGTCCAAATATATTTTCTTAGCAACTTAAAAAAATCAATTGCCCCCGATTTAGGCCGCATAACTTTCAGATAAGATTTTATCTTTAATTAATTATCCCTAAGAAACTCATCATATGGTGATAAAGCATGAACTCTTAATATCAAGTGTTATCTGGCCGTATTAAGTAAATAGAGAATATCCCATTTTTTTTCAACCGCAATTGAAAAAAAAAAGATTTAATAAACAATTAACGCTCTCATTTCGAAATAGTAACTTTTAAATTTTGCTTCGAAATATTTAATGTACAAACAAGACAATGAGACAGTTGATCGCATATATATGCAAATAAGAAATAATACTGAAATAATCTTTGGATTTTTTTTTGTTATAAAAATCGTTTAGTTCTCAGGTGCTAATTGGTAAAACTCGAACTTCATGTATTTTTCTTTCGCTTTCTAGGCCATATGATTTTGTTTGCATTCAAGTATATTGTATTTGAAATCGAAATATATAAAAGTTTCTGTAGCAGAAGTTTATGAATTGAGGTTAAGTCAACTCAGATCGCATCACATATTTTTTTTTTTGTTTAATAATGATCGTAGTTATACAAGATGGTGCGATTTTGCATTAGTAATGAATATAGTATCAAAGTAGATGAAAGTAGAGTTTCATAACGAACGTTTTTAAATTTTCCATATGTACCGAGTAAATTATCGTCGTTATCTAAATATTTGGGCCAATCAGTAAATTTTAGTTCAAATAAGAAAATGTACTGCTTAAACCTTTTTTTTTATATTTCTAGATTACCTACTGGAGACACGAAGAAATATAGCCAAGGAACTGCTCAGCTAGCTGCAAAGAAATGAAATAATACTCTTGGGGTTTATTCAGAAACAGGTAGTCTTCTATTTCAGGTGCGAGGCGGCTGTCGCGGTACATTCGAGATACACAACGATTCATATTTGCTCTGGACAAACAAGTTGAAATAAATGGAACGCATATTTAGCTGTTGAAATCGACGCTTGTGGTGGGGTGGTGATGGTACTTGGTGGTGCACCAAAGGCAGACGAGACATAGATGTGGAAAGGGTTTTCTATTTAGTTCGTTTGGCCGTGTTATGCGAAGAGTTCTGCTTCGGAGTGTTTTCACAGTGTGTTTTTGTGTGTTTTTTAAGCTAATACAATTTAACATATGCGAATACGAAAATAAAGAGAGCTGTCCGTCGACAGTCTGGAATTGGTACACTGTCATGGAATTGCTCTCTTTGTATAATATTCGAAAATCACAAGAGTTAATTTGTTAATGCATTTATTATTAAGTGATTTTATTACCTATACAGTTTTTGAATTTATATGAGAAAATAATGTTATTTAAAATTTGTAAGTGAAAATAAATTGTCATCGTCACTAAAGTAAAATATATTTTCTTATCGTTTAATTAAGGCAAATAAAAGAAATCTAAATTTTGTAAGCAAACGCTTTTGTTTTCTTTAATTTTATTTTTGGTATCCAAATGTAATCTCATATCATTGTCATTTTATTAGAATTATTCATTTGCTTATCTAGCTTAGGGAATATGTGTGGGTATATTGTTACTCATTATGCGACAAAAATGATAACAACTATCTAATATATGGGAATGTACCTACTTTTAACACATATTACAACTCGTGTACATACCTTTAAAAATTTCGGTTTAAAGCTAACTTATAAGCAAATTAAAGAGGGAAGCAGAAATAAGTGTACGAAGTGCGTAAATTTTGCAATTTGTAATCTAAACGGTCGTAGTGTGTAGGTTTTGCAAACATCGGTCAATCCGTTTTCCGTTTTACTTATCCATAGTTTACCTCAGGTATAAATAGCTTCAAAAGCCGCTTCAAGTCTATCTCTTATAAGATTCTCTGAGTAGGACATAGTAGAACATAATTGCCAGGACTTATGAACATTTTGATTGACCAAGCTTGACGTTACAAAGAACGTGCATTACGGTGTTAGAATGCAATTCCTTACTTTTGGTGGGAGTTATTTGGACCATCATGGAACAGCGAGCATTTTATGTCTGTTATCTGTGCAGTCTTATGCGGGACGTAGACACTCGAACATGATGTAAGTAAACTTTCTACGCGAACCACGTTCGAGTCTGCAGGTTTGTTCGAGTTAACCAATGTTGTCCCACCAAAATCAAAAGCCCGCTTTACGAGCGATGTCACCAAGAGGATCATCCATCCATTTATACTGTCGTATTCGTAAGCTTCTCTGTGTTTTTTGTAGAAAGTTAAAATTTTGTTTTTTATTAAGTCTCCTAAAACGGGGATGATAAAAGCCCAATAGATAGTTGACAAATAGTATCATTCGTTCAAACAATGCATACAATAGTTTGATATGATTTCTTGTTCCATGGAACCCCTAGAGTCTTATCGTAATGAACGCTCTCATATGGGGAGATTTCTTTAGAAATTCATTCTAAAACATAAGGAAAGGCTAGAGTCCGCTTGGGGCGAACAGTATGATACCCTATCCATGGATATGCCTTAAAGAAAAAAGCGTTAAGAACATGATGGATAGCATTTTATTGCATTCTATGAAATTTATAAAAAAAAGGTGGGCGTTGCCAAAACTTTATATGAAAAACTTATAAGAAGACAATTCATTTTGGTAAACAAATTGGGAGTACTGCCCATTCTCTGACATACTCTACTGCAGACATTTATTTAATTCTGACCAAACGGGTCTTAATGTTGTACAATGTAAAAAATTCAGTTGTTAAAATTTTCAGCAGTTAAGATGAAGATGCTTTTCATGACATCAATGATAACGAACATTGATTGAATTAGAAGTTCCAAAATGCGAGGAAACCTATCTTGAGAAAATTGGACCACGAAAAGCACAGTTATCATTGCCATGCTCAAAGGAAGGACTACGAATAAAGGCAATTGCATTTTTTTTTTGTAGAGCATATAAATGCAATCACATCTGCATTTGATTGGCCTCAGTGATGAATTGATACTTTGCTGGAAAGCCTGCATATATTTTTTGAGGTTACACCGACGAACCCGTTATGATCACAATAGTTCTAATCATGACCTCGTCGAATAATAGTAAACTGAAAAAGAAGAACAAAACAAATTGGGAATGCATCTTTCAAGTGGACGTTTTTGTAAAATGTACCTTTTGGTCCTTCAAAGGACTTTGTGGCAGGAAACATTGATATATCATACAGTAGTCAGATGTCTCGAAGGATATTGCTTAGAAATAATTGTTTTAAGGAATGACTCTAGGCATGACATCTAACTTTTTCGTCTTTTTAAACAAGGTTTACAGAGGACAGCAATTAACTAATGATTTCACTCCTGGAGATCTAAATTATAGAAGGAACTCTATACCCAAATTTTCCCTTGAGAACAGTATAATTATTTTTTTTTATTGATCTTACTTTAATAAATATAAAGAGCTACTAAACCGTTTCCAGAAATGCATATGCTACGTTTCTTCACTAGGATATTTTTCCTTCTAACCTACTTATTCTTTTTATTGCCAAGAAGGTTATGATGTGGTTTGAGGTACCACAACTGCATCCCTAGTGGTCAACCTTTTTTTGTTTTGGGCAACAATCCTGTTTGGCAGAAAAATATTCCTCAGAACATGTTGCATACTTAGCAGCAACAACGACAATCCCTTCACATTAAGAATACTATATATTTTTTCCAGAGCTTCCAAAATGCTGAGTGCTCCAAAAAGCTTTCTTCCACCAGTGATCTCCAAAATGAGAGAAAACGCGAAAGCGAAAGTTTGAATTGGCGATCGGTAATCAGTATAAAACGTGTAGCGCGTGTAGCACTATGAAATAGCTTTATTAATAGATACCAAACTCTTCAACTTGTGCGTCTTATCAAATCACCCCACTAGAGATTAGGTATATAAACTCATATACAAAAGCAAACCAAAATATTATCTCTCTGTCGCTTTTTAAAGATTGTTTTTTTTCCATTAGCATTTGAGAATAGACGATATATAGGTACTCTCCCACTTGTTTTGATTGAACAGGTTTGCTTTTAAACTCCAGCTACAGATAGATATCTACATAGCGTTTGCCACATACAGCGAGTACGAATCTAGAACTTATATGACAGCGACAGGCCCTCGTTTTAAGTACCTATATACGATACGAAACGAATAGTCACTGTTCTTTCGCCAATCCAGACGGACATACCTCTGTTGACTGTCCACGCAAAGCAGTATTTCGTTTAGTTTTTCATTAATTTTCAATTAGAATATAGTTTATAAATTATTTCCAAAAATGTCTCTTCGTGTTATGTTTACCTCTCGCAATGCAAAGCAATTGGCGAACACCTTAGAATGGAGCATGGTGCGATGCATGTCAACTGGATCCTCATCGAAGAATATTGGTTTCATTGGACTTGGTAACATGGGTGGACATATGACCAGCAATTTAATTAAAAACGTAAGCGCAAGAATAAATTTATTTTAACGAAATTGAATTATTCAAAGATTGTTTAGTGTTCAGTTGAGTTATGTAATATCTTCTTATTTTTTCTCGTTTATTTTAAACAAATAAATTTAACTCTAGTACTAGTTATGGATTAACCTATACAACCACTGAGTGAGAATCACATAGAATCAAGTTGCATAACATTCCTTACTTATTATATCTCAAAACACATAAAAAGGGGGTGTGTTATATTCGATTTGCGCGTTATTACTTTTTGTAGGTTTGTAAAGCTAAAAACATATGTATGTAGATCATTAAGAGCTTTTCACACTTCAAAAATACGTTAATGTTTAGAATAAAATATTAAAGGTCTAGTCAGCACTTATCTACATACTCGAATGTCAATGTCATTTTTAGATATTATTTTTGATTTAAAAACAAAATGTACAAGAGAGAATTTATTATCCCCAATGATTATTGTAAATATTGTCTTGTCGTGTTGTTTTCTGCAAAAATTTTTATTGTTATATTGTTTAATTTGTATTATCTAAGTTACATAACGTAACCGAAACACAGCGCAAAAGTTTAAGTATTATAAGATACAAAATGTCGTTGATAACTACTTGCTCTTAGAGATAATTAGTTTAGAAAATGTTTATTTTTTGACAATGGTCATTAACTTCAGACATTTAAAATTAAACAATTAAAAGAAAACAATTTAAAGTCATATTCTTAAAATTATATACATAGATACACGTGAAAGAAGTTATCAACGTAATAAATTAAAAAAAAAGTTCGGATAGTCAGTTAAAATTAGTGGACGGTTGAGTAAAATGAAATGCAACATTTTATCTATTACAATTTACAATCGATGCCGTAATGCGGAGAGTTAATTTTTTTCCACGAGTGAAAGGAGGCTAAAGTTTTTTTTGTAACCGAAGAACAATAGGACTGAACGTTACTTTAATGAGAAAAACGATTAGTGCCAACATATTAATTTTCAAATTATGAAAAACAACCATTAACATTTTTGACAAGGCTATGTCCGGAATGAGGGATAGCTTTCCCATTTTTGCTGCATTCCTACTTGTCCGCGTGTAGAGTAAGTGTTTTAACCTAAATAGAAATGTCGGTAGGCCTGTCGGTGGTTTTGGATAAACTGAGGCCAATAAATACGGTTGTGTTACATTTGCCTGACATAAAGGTTTTTTAGACCTGCATGCTCTACATGCATTGCTATTTACGTTGTTTCTTTGATCTTCCTTTTTACGACACAGTGAACTCCAGCCATATAAAGCCACGGACTTGCACGCATACTATTGCGGGGTAGCATTAATATTTAAAAATTTGTTGCTAAGCTCACCTTGATGCTGAAATTGCCTGGATGTGATATCGCACTTTTGATTTGTGTGTTGCTGAATTGTTATCAATCAGTGGTTGATAATAAATCGTAAATCTTACCTATATAAAATAAATTAGCACTAGAAATTAAGTTTGCGATAAAAAATTTTGAATAATGTTTAAATGTATTTTCCATTAATTGTGTTGCAATTAAAATTCTTTCTTCTAGGGACACAAGTTACATGTTTTCGATATCTCAAAGCCAGCTCGGGATGCCGCTGAAGCAAAGGGTGCCACCGTATACACAAACACAAGTGAATTGGCGAAAAAATCTGACTTCGTTGTCACAATGTTGCCCAACAACGATATTGTGTACAACACTTACAATGAAATTATCAAGGATGGCGTGAACAAGGACACCATCTTTATTGATTCTTCTACCATTGACCCAACTGTGGTTAAGTCTATCCAGAAGATTATCAGCGCGCAGGGAGCTCGCTTTATTGATGCTCCAGTTTCAGGAGGTGTCCCCGGAGCTGAACAAGGCACATTAACTTTCATGGTTGGTGCAACCGAGGCAGAATACAATGCAGTCAAACCAATCTTAGAATGCATGGGCAAACGCATTACACATTGCGGTGACTACGGTATGGGTCAAGCAGCAAAGATCTGTAATAACATGATGTTGGGTATTTCAATGATTGGTGTTTCTGAGGCTATGAATTTGGCCATCCGCTTGGGATTGAATCCAAAGACCTTCTCTGACATTATCAATTCATCGACTGGCCGTTGTTGGTCAACTGAGGTATACAATCCAGTTCCCGGCGTGATTCCAACTGCACCAGCTAATAATGATTACAAGGGAGGTTTCTCAACTGATTTGATTACTAAGGTAAGCCAAAACTACATAACTTTCTTTTTAAATGCTTCAAAATGTTTAACCAAATTGGCATCTTCTAGGACTTGGGATTGGCTTCAGGAGTTGCTACTGCCACAAACACACCAATTCCAATGGGCGCTATGGCTCATCAAATCTATCGTACTTTGAAAGCTCATGGCTTGGGCAACAAGGACTTCTCTGTTGTCTATGATTTCATGAAGAATGAAAAATTTAATTAAACGTCCCCACGTGAACTAGTCTTAACTAAAACCTGATACCAGACAATAGTCTGAAAAATGTGCATTTATTTTTCTGTAGGTTAATAAAGTAAACAATATTTTTAAAAATCGCTTAATTTATGCTTTTTGAATCTAAGTTTAAGAAGAGGTTATCTCACGTATGTTGGTGATTATGCTTCCCCGACTGTCAACAGAAGTAACATTTAACCTTATTATGATCAAAGTAACCTAGGGTTAAACTGCAGTCTTTATAAAAGATTAATTTATTGACGTCATAGTCAGCAGAGGCTACTCTATTTTTGATCTAACCTAAGTATTACAAATTATTGGGCATTTGAGATGTTTCTATGAAAGAAAAAATCGTTATGTAGATAGATGTTCCTAAATCTCAGACAGGAAAAAACTGGTACAGTAGTGAGGTCTACTATCACCTTAACTCAAGTGAATATTTTAGATTTGGTGGTGATTTAAGTTATAAAAACAAATTTCTATATTTTGGGAAGACAATTTAGTAGTACAAAAAATGTTATAAATTTCATTTCCAAAAGTAAATATATTTTTTTGAACTGTTTTATCATCGGACACTCCAAACGTGCTGTGATAGAGGCTGTCACGGCTATTGAAGAACAGACGAAGTTAGTTAGTCTTGAAGTAAATAAGGACAAGACTAAATTTAGACTATCGAAAAAAAAGACTAGCGAAAAATATGGCTTCAAAACTCCTAACTCGAAGGACAAAGTGTATGCTCTATAGAACCTTTATTCTGTCAGTTCTTTTGTACGGTGCCGAGTGCTGTACGATAAGAAGGAAGAGTGAGTTAATACAATCTCCTTTTAAAGAAAAATTCTTCGTTATCGTATACTTTTTCTTGTGTCACAAACGTTTTATTTTGTCTGCACATACCCATGTTATCAATACCAGTTGTCTTTATCCCACGTAAGATCAAGTGTACATATTTGTTATGTATTATACAAATTCGAGATCCATAATGGATGACGTAGCCTTTTACGCAGGATAAGTGAGATGGAGAATACTAAAAACTCTATTGCCAGTGAGGGGCAACAATAACAAGAGTTCAAAAATCTGACATATTTAAAATCATCGACGGAAGAAAAACCGATCGCTCTCTCTCTAATCTTACTAGAATTATTTTCTCAATGAAGTGAAATCTTAAGCTTAATAAAAAAACAAGAACTGACTGGTAGTCATTTTACTTATTTTCTTCAATCATACTTGGTTCGCCAAATTTGTCTGTTTAATGGCGCTTTTAGTAGACACAAGATAATTTCTTAAACAATTAATCAACTGTTAATAAAATTTAACAATGCATGCATATTGCTTAGTTGGTGGTTGTTAGTGTCAAATTTTGTATAACCCAATAATTGTGTCATAAGATTCTATGTCAAAATTGTTGCTCTGGCAGTACTGTTAGCGCGTTTATGAAAATGAACACGTGCGTCGCAATGCATGAAATTGAAACATTTGTCAGTTCAATAACTGTCAGTCGACCGACATGGGTGTTTTAGCCGAGGTAAATGCTTTATTATTTCTTTTGAATAAAAATGTTTAAGATAATATGTAAATATATCAGCTTGCTGGTGATGAAAATAGTGGCGAAGGAGCTCGTACATTTGTCTTCGAAGATGAAGGTCACACGCTGGGAAATGCGCTGAAAACAATCGTCAGCAGATAGTAAGTCAATCTACCATTTCTTTAGATGTATTTCACATTTATTACATTTATATTTAAAGTCCTGACGTTGATTTCTGTGGATACACAATACCCCATCCAACCGAAAATAAACTACATTTCCGAATTCAATCCCGCCAAAGCAGAGCAATAGATGTTCTGAAAAGAGGATTGGAGGACTTGGACAAGCTTTGTGATCACACAATTGAAACTTTTGAGAAGGAGATAAACGCTTTTAATGTTAATAAAGTTAATTAATTATAATAAGTTAGATTTGAGTCCTCGCTTTCTTTGGATCGTAATTGGCCTTGCGTAAATGATGATAGTTGGGGAGCACTTTTCTTAGAAAATCAATTTGCAATGTTTGCGACTGTGAATGGCAGAAAAACGATTATCATAAAAAAATAACCAATGAAAAATAGCTTACCCCTTGCTTCTCAATTGCTTCGCGTTGTAAACAGTTTTTTCCGTAAATTACCGTATTTTCAGGAAGGTCTTGTTTTCCCTGCACTTTACACCCAGCTCCAATTATGCAGCCGCTTGAAACAGATACGTAAGGTGAAACATAGCTTTTGCATTCGAAAACATTCTTTTCGCCGATTTTGTATGCTTCCACTCGGCATCCAACTTCGAAAACGTTGTTCGGTCCAATTGTTAGGACGGGAGTTTTTCCTTCTTCAAAAAGCGGATGGTCGCTCGGAATTCGATGAATTATTGTTGAGTATTCTTCGACGATGCAGTTTTCTCCCAAAATTATTGGCCCAGATTCAGCGATGATGGTTGCACTGGGGTGAATTGCACACCCACTAGAAATAGTGATGTCACCTCGTAGTTGGCTGTCTTCACAGACAATTGACTTGGGTAAAATTTTAATACTAGAATTGCCAATTCCTTAGAAAACTAATTCATATGTGAATTTTAAAGAAACTTACTCGCTAATTTCCATTCCCGGCATTTTTATTTTATTCGTAAAAATTAATGAGATTTGTTTATTTGTTAAAAGATGCGAATTGTTCAATAAAATATGTTGTGTTGCTACTGTCACTACGTTGGTATAACAGTTAGGGGTGTGTTCAAAGAAAACAATTTTAAAGTACACACAAAAAGAATCCTGATATAAACTCGATTGATTTCGGAAACAAAAGTCCAGAAGTCCACCAGTTGTAAAATAATATAATAAAGTCTAAACTTTTTTAGCTCGTAAAATAAATGTGCAGTATATTAAATCGGGGATATATTTTGACATATAATAAAATAATAATATTTTAATAAATGGTTGAAACCGGAAAACAAATTTTTAAAAGAAAAAATAATAAAACATCTTATTTGTAGAAGAAAGAAGAAATGCGTAAATTCAAGCACTTCTGCATTGACAGAAAATTTAGCGAGCATTTATCTATGGTGTAAAAAAATAAATTGAATACTTGGGCTGCTAAAAATTAGTGAGAGCAGGTAACTGGGTAAAAATAAAATTTGTAATGAACAAATTTTGAACTTAATTTGTATATTTAATTTGCATGTCAATTAATACAAACACATGTGAATTTTAATTTTTGACATTTCCCTTTTTATAAAACAGTGCGAAATCCCAAAACAAATAGGTTAAGTGATTGCGAGTAATTTTTTTGTGTGACAAATAAATACTCAAACTTCCACAAATTGCAAAAATTGTCCTTACTTCACCTCTCGTTTCATTTAATTTATTCAGTAAAATTTGCACATTCATGCTACTGTCATGAGGGGTAAGATATTAAGGCAATGTCTATTTCCGTATCGTTCCATATTCCTTATCATAATTGGCAACTATTTTGTTAGTCTGGCATTACTTCAGAATTGTTTGACAACAAACTCCCTTTACACGTTTCTCATGCGAAATGTATATTTGTCTCAACGAACTCACATAGTCATGCCTACATATACCCATTGTCGTCGCACTAGTACGATATTTTGACATTTGTAGAATGTCATCAAAAAAAAAATTTTCAACTGACAAGTAGTTAGTTTCTCCTGTTATGGTTTTTGTGCAATTTTTGATTGAGGTCTCGCATAGAATTGCGTCCAATTGCGCTCAAATAATGCACAATATATCCAGAAACCACATTCGCATAATATTATCTTTAAAAAACTAATAATTACCACCTCTGTTTGAAGGTATCAAAAAGTCCGCGCGCCATTCGGGAGCAAGCCAATAATATCATCCACAGATTGCCTAGAGCACGCCCCCGGACACAACATGTCTCAAAAACGAAAATTAGAAGAATACCACGATCCAGATTATCCTCAAAACAATGCCGGAAAGAGAATTTGCACCAGTGCATTACCCCCCGAGGAGAAAAACGCACGAATAAAACAAATAATTAACAGAGAGTTTAATCGCGAAGTTCAAATACGGGAAGATCAACTGGAGGAGATTGACTTGAAGTTGGCAAAAGCGAAGGAGTTGCTACACCAAATACGATACAATGTTGTCTCGGAGTATTATAGCAAGCAACACTTACAATACAGTGAAGCTGAAGCTGCAGCAGCCCAGGGACGTACTCTATTTGATAACGAATCGGAGGGCCCACAGATGCCTCTGCATCCGGCTATAAAGAAAATCATAGGAAAAAAGCCGAAAACTTATGATGAATTGCTGCGCGTTCGCCCGACAGTGCGTGAGGCAGCGAAAACTGCAAAAACCTCTATTAAAGAGAAATCTCGCACGAAAAAAGAGGAGAAACGAATTCAACGTATGATAAAACAGTGTGGAATTGTCATTGACCACTCGAATCCTGAACAGTGCAGTAGTAGTAATAGTAGTATGGTCACGTCGAGTATGTTGGAGGTCCGAGACCGAATTAAAGTTCCGCGGCACATTGAACCTATTAAAGTGGACAAACCAGTGCCCAAACTGAACTCTGCACGGTTAAACAATCAAACTAAACACCTAATAGTGGTTGGCAACACGTCTAAGTACATCGGTGACGAGAAACCTTCGGACAATTCGTCGCATAAATGGCTTATATATGTCCAGACAAAGGGCGTTATTCCAATTGAAAAATTTGTAACGAAAGTTCGTTTCTTTCTGCATCCCTCCTACAGACCTAATGATGTCGTAGATGTCGAGTGAGTATTGTAAAGGATGTACTGGAGTATCGACGACTAATTTTTATTGATCCCCGTTTCAGATCCCCTCCATTTCAACTTGCCCGTAGGGGTTGGGGCGAATTTCCAGTGAGACTGCAACTATTCTTTGACTCACGAATTCAACAGAAACCCGTTCAGTTGGTACACAATTTAGTATTGGACAAGACAATGAGTGGACTGCAAACTATGGGTAAGAATTGAAATAGAAAGCAAAATCGAATATATAGCATTCTTTTTGCAGGAGCTGAAACACTAGTGGAAATATGGCTGCGGACGGATTCTATTATTCCGCCGCCTTCACCTCCAGCAACTTTAACTAGGTCATCACGTCCATCGGAAACAATCACAAAGTCAAGCAGCCTCCTATCGCCGGCAAGAACTGCTGAAATAATAAATCCTAAGGCAGAAATCGATGATAATCTCTTTGATTTTCTCGACAAAATCGAGTCGCCAACCATCTGTGCGGACATTGAAAAGATTCAACCAACTTTTATGGATTCCCCTATGGTTGACAGTCCAATACAAAACAGAAAACCACTCGGCTTTCCACCATCTCGAACGATAACAGAGTCAATCATGCGACTAACAGAGGAGCCTCTGCATTCACCGCTTAGCCCAATTATAAACAATCATGAAACAGACCACAAAATAGCAACTAAATCGAATCCAACTGTTAACCAAGAGAATTGTCACATTCAGCAACCGTTAAAAGCAGAACGTCAAAGTGTGATTCCAAATCCAACGCCGGTAACAAATGCTGTCCAGCATGCCAACGGCAACAGTCCTCTTCTGATGAATCCGAATACTCTGCAAAAGAAACTTGTCCAGTTCATAGATAAAGAGGGAAATATAAAATTTTTACAAATGCTCATTGCGTCAAAGGGAGCAACTGTTCCATCGCAGGCAACAAATCAACTCCAAAGGCAACAAATCATCAATGGAATAACAAAGTTTGCCCCGACAAATGGGAATAGTCCAAAATCGATACAACTTGCAAGACAACCTGTCCCTCTTAAAAAGACTCCATCTGATACAAACGGGAGTATACGCGCGGACATAAAGTTAGAGTTTATGTCATCATCTACTTCTGCTGAAAGTCATGCACTAAAATCCACATCCTTACTGCGACCGAATGGCCCACCGAAAAATCAAGTAATCCATAAGGAAGGCAAACTTTACATTATAGATCCTCTGCAGACGAAAATAAAGCAGGAGCAAAAGAAACAAGTCTCGCTGCTGAAACCTCAAATAAGTCTACTCAAACCGATTGTCCAGAACGATAACCTAGGCAATTGCATACGCAACAGCGCCAGCAATGTCTTTAATCACACTTCCATAGCAACGGATCACGACTACACAACGCGTGCGAATCCCAATCGAATGCCGGCTAACACAATCACAATCACAAAGCCTTTACCGCACATTCGTCCCGCTTTCCATCGGCCAAATACGATAACAGTGCGAAACTTTCCTAATCCGGCGAATTTTATACCTTCACGGGTTCCCGAATTAAAGAAGGGAAATTTTATCCCAGTAAAAGTAAATCATAAGCCAGTGATAGCCTTGATGAAAAAACAGCGAAGAGAGTACCGCAGGGAGCTGGAGAAAGAGTTTCAGAGTACGGCCTTGACGAGTGTTCGTAGTGCAGTTGAGTTTCTGCTGCGTCGATTGCCAATGGTCAATAGTCTCGCGATGGAAAGTGATTATCGAATGGCTTTTCCGTTTGTTGTTGCTACTTGGACGGAATTTCGTAGGACAATACCTATAAAGTTAAAAGCATTGGAGGTAAGTACTATTTCTGCATAACTTTGGTTTGAAGCATTTAACTTTTTTAATATTTCAGTGGCTCCGCGCTAAGTATATATCAACGAATGTTAGCCAATACCCAAAACTTAAGACTGCAGATCTCTGGAGAACAAAAGAAATAGTCCTCTTTGCGCGCCACCATGCCTATACTCCTGTGATACACTCAATGGAAGAACATCAGCAAAAACTGAAGGGGGACATTTTTGGAGCAGAAATCAAAATAGACAAAGACGCCAGTCTGACGGATTTAGTCAAAAGTGCGATTGAAAAAGAACAACTTCGGTACCAAACAGTCACACCAAATCATCGGATATGCGACTGGGCCGAGGAAGCTTGGAAAATCGTAAACATACATCACATTGCGAACGACGAGCCGATAGACATTGACAGTTTGGATGATAATGAGCTGCATCCAAAGTGCTATTCCAAAGAGTCTCCAATGAAGAATTATAATGGTAAGATGTGGTTATCTATGGATGAAAAGCTTGAGAAGGAGGCTTATCTAGTGAATGGAATGTGTCAAGATATTGGAATTCGTCTGCAGCCAGAAGAAATACACAAAGGTAAAGAAATTTAAACTCTTTTTTTTTTAAATTAACTAACGATATTTCCATTTTGCTTAGATGTTATCCATCCCACTGCACAGACAGTCATGGCTCAAACATTACGTCTGTTTATGCAGGATGTAGTGCGAAGATCGATTGCGTTCAAAATGAAAAACAACAGCAATGAACGGTATAACATAATAGCTTAACTAACATCAGTGAACAGAAAATAATCCAGTCTTCATTTCAGATCTTCAACGAAAGAAATAAGTCTTGAGTCAAACGATGTCCGTAGTGCCCTCAACTCCAGGCCAGAGTTTGATTTCCTTACCAATAAATATTTTGGGACAATCAAATCAAAGGATCTCCTAGAACTGGGATAATGAATACAGCAGCTCTGGTCGCGTGCTGCAATGTACATTAAACAATTTCAATTTAGTTTTAGATTTATTTTATTCTTCGTAACTATTTATTACATACTCAGATGTATATAAATGTATTATATATATAATTCTTTTTTTTATTAATGACAATGTTTTAAGCATTTACAAGTGAATAATTATGTGTTAAATTAATTACATTGAAAATGTGTTTTATTTCACCATCCGATGGGAATATCGTATTCTAATGCAATTTTTTCCAGCCAGGTAAATAGGGGTTGGTAGAATTCGATAAGTGGTTGTGCAGATATTTCACGACTTCCTGTTAGAATGTAAAGAACTTCACTCCAGTGTACTGATGAGCCGAGAGAAAGGGCTTTCCTACAAACAGATTAAACTTTTGTTAGAAATGTGAGATATTGTTTTAAGTACATACTTTAAAATACGGCCGGCTCTTTTTGAACCATAAATATCGCAGCGATGCAAGGGCATAGGTAGATCCTGACCAGAGTTGAATTTTCCAAGAACTGTCTTCTCACAGAGTCCCTTGAAGATTTGCACTTGAAGAAAACTGGAAAGGAAATATCTGAAAGAATAAAATGAATTAATTGTTAGAACATCATTTCCTTTCTAAAACCTTTACATGTACTCTACTATGTAGGTATATACATGAAACATAAAGACAGTAGTTGTCAAATTCTCTGCCGATTCCAATTACAAGAATTTAATATTACCTAACATATGGAGTATTATCCGCAACATGATACTTTGCAGCCACATCAAACATTTCTCGTCGATTAATCCAATCTGGGGGATGGACACCTTGCTCTTCAATGACCAGTTTCCAAAACAAGTCGTTAGCATTCTCCATTGATACATCACCTCTGAAAAACTTCCACCTCCACTGATCCAAAATAAACTCGAATGGTATATTCGGAATCTTCTCTAGTGCCAAACGTAAAAGGTGTGACAAATCGAATGCATTTATTGATCGATCGTGAACATCTTTGAAGTGCATAAAAGCATCCACTTTTGCATTCAAGCTATCAAAATCTGGATACGATCGTCCGGCAATAGTGAAAATTTCGTTTACTGGAAACTCGGCATCGACTTTTGCCTTTGGGGCTTGAATATACTCGGGCATTTGCTTTGTTTCATAAACTACTCTCATTTCTCTGGTAGTTAATTTTTTCGTTGGAGCCAAGTACTTATCATCCAAAAGTCCCAGTCGATTCAAGTGTTGCGGCGTCATCATCCCTAAAAAAATGGAGTCCCCAAAAGCTTCACCGAATGCAGAATTTGTAGCGTCTTGAAACAGTGGTGGTTGCTTCAGAAGATGCATGTAATACTGAATGTGTCCCATTTCATGAACAATCACATAGAAGTCATTCAGCGTGCGTTCTGGACATACTATCATTCGGTAGTCATCGCCCGCGAACATATTGCCAGCGCTGCCATGACATTTTGTATCATTGGTGGTCTTTTCGAATTTAGATTTTTCCCAAAACTTTTTAGTCATTGGATTTAATCCCATTGAAGTGTAGAAGTCCTCAGCTCTGGTCACCTATTTTTGTAAAATTTATTTTGGATCTATTGGACGAAAAATATGGCCACAAACCATGTCGACATTGCTCCAATTTGTTTTTTGAAAATTATCGTCAATATAGACCTCAGAAAAGGGGGACAACAGCTTATGAAATGCGCTCCAATCTTGCGACCACATATTTCCTGCAGTTAGACAAATATAGACAAGGTTCATCAATCTATTAAGATAATTAAATACCTAATAAGTGTGCAGGTATTAGACCAGTTTTTTTAAAAATAAAAGGCTCGTCGTATTTCTTCCTCAGAACATGTCGTAGAATGCCATGAAGCAGCTGGTAGTATGGTTTGACCGTATGCCAAAGTTGCTTGGTAACACTTTCGAGATTAGGAATTTCTAGCTCCTCACGCCAGCATTCGCCAATATCATTGTAACCTACAGACTAAAATTTAAGTAAATTTAAAATTAAATTGAAATATTCATTACCATTGTTTTGTGCGCCAACATTCATAAAGTACACAGCATTTGGGTAGTCATTCGCAATTTCAGGTCCAACTGCCATTCTCCATGACTCCCAAGCCCAACGCAAAATTATATCTTGGGGTAAGGAACAATCATCCCGTTGAAGTGCAGAAAATGTTCCAAACATAATATTCTCCAAATCTTTCTCAATTTTTAAACAAAGTTTTTCAGAACTTCGAATTTCTTTGTCAATTTCAAATTCATTTAAGGATTGCGATGTGTCTTTGACTCCTCGAAACACATAGTAGTCATCAGTAAGATTGCCATCAAATAAGTTAAGGGGATTATAGTCTATTCGCCTACAAATATTTATATATTTATGCGCATTTATCATCTGAACCAAAAAAAAAATAAAAATTTAACAAAACTTACATCTTAGATTCCACCTTCGACAAATCCAATTCATTGATCTCATCACTTGGAGTTCTAATGTAGGTGTAATCCCAAATTCGATTGAAATTAATACACACATCAAAGGATTTTGGAATACACACCTCAGTTTCGGTATAGGTGTTTTGAATTTTATTCAAAATTGTAGATAGCTCTCTGCAAGTGGGAAAGTTTTTCATATTGAATTATTACTACTAAGCAGTAACGTCTATGTGTGCATACCCTCCCTGATATTCGGTGTACTTCGGTCCTTGACATAGAATCCAAAGCATTCGTTTTTGTGGTTCTGTTATACTTTTTTCTGATATATTACGAGCTTCAGCGCAACGTTGATTTTGCCACTTGGAACGGCGTTGACCCAATACGGATGCTTCATCATAAAGATGAGAATCCGGATTAACTATCAAGTCCCAGGCGAAGGACGCCGAGAGTTGATTTAAAATTATGTATTGATCGTTGACTTGTTGAAACCAATCATTCACAGAATTGTAAGTAATTTCATCTGAATCTGTATAAGCATAAAAAAGGTATACATTTTGAATCAAAAATTAATCAAGCTATTCAAAATCATGTAAATATATATCTCAATTTTCTTTTTTTCTCTACTCGTTACTGATACTGGCAATTATTATTTTAATTATTCACCAACTTACTAGCTTACAATATTGTAAGAAAAGAATTTGGTACGACAGATAGCTTAACAATTAATGTATTGTTTTTTTATAAATTTTTTTGCTAAGGCATTTTTGAAGAGGCATTTTTAAAGACGTTTTCCAAAAAATTGGAAATTCACACAAGCATAATGAACGTTTAAAAAAGAAAGTCAGTGGATTCAACACACTTTCTGTGACAGAATAGAAGGAATACCATCTGAACCATGCACAACATTATCATCCATGTAAGTCAAATAAGTTTAATACGCGCTCTATAGGTTGTTCGTTTTGCGACTAAGCTTCATATGCCGATCATCAAAATAATTAAAATTAACATAAATTAATTTAATATATAAAGTTAATGAATAAATGGACTTTTTAAATTCTGCTCGCTACAAGCAAAAATCAATTTCGTTGCAAAATTAATTGAATGTGCTAATGCACATAGTAAATGACTTGTTATTACCATAATTGGTTCTGCATCTTTCTGTATAAAATAAGCTACTAACCCGAAGTGATCTTGGGGAGCATAAATATTTAAAAGAACGACGAATTCTATATGGTATATTTTTTTTCCAGATGAAAATTATGTATACACTAGCGAAAGCTGGTAAAAGTTCTTTCGCACTAGCCCATTTATTTTTTATTTTTATTTGCAATGCTAGGTCACGAACGATATTTTTAGTTTGTCCATCATGTTTCTCAACAAGTAAAACAACATATAATTGAAAGTGATAAAGCATAAAATTTGTTGGCTCTCCCAAAAGTAACAGCCCCTTTCTACATATAAAGTTAAAAAACTATGAAGTATCTGAGTAGGTATGCAGATTTAGAGATCTTAAGATTTTTTTTATGTAGGTAAGTTTGAAACAAAAAAGTCTTGAGAAAAAAATATTCCGTGCGCGATTTGTATTGTAGATGTCTTTTGCTCATTATTCTTTTTAAAGTGATACAAACAAAAGGTATGACAAAATAAATAGTCTGTTCGATGGTATCTACATTTGTATAACCCAAAGTCGAACTGTAATTGGGTATTTACGGGCATTGCAAAGCCTTTAGAAAATAGGCCCCCAAATGAACTGGTGAAAAAGCAATTGTATATAAGAAGGAAGCACATTGCTTATACGTATTCGGGTTCGGATTTTTCTTGAATTTATTGAAAACATTTATAAATTAGTCAAAACAGCATGTCAACAGATTTTGTTCTGACTTTTTTTTTGGCTTTCTAAGGAATGGAACATAAAAAAAACACGATTAAAAATAAAAACGCCCCTAAATGTTGGCATGCCAAAAAATTTGTTTTCATGTCTATGAAATTTAATTTTTAAAAAACATGAGCTTCTGTCGAACTCTTACATTTTCACGCAAATAGTAAACTTAGTACAGTCCATGAATAATAGGGTGTTTCAAGTAAAGACCTTTAAAAGAGTACCTTTGCAAACATAAGTTTGTGAATTTTTCGCACGTAAGCAGAAGAACAAAAAAAATATATAGTGATGTTTTCAAAGTGCTTCGATAACATTCAATATTAACTTGGTTACATACATACATATATAACTTGAAATAGCATTAGCTTTATACTCTTGAATTTTTTACACCCAAAATTCTTGATCTTCCGCAACAAATTCTCTTAAGAGTTCTCATAGCAGATTTCTTTATATTTCTCTATTCTCAATCACAATCGGATTTATGTGTTCAGAACAAAAAATCTCCACACAGTTCAGTTCTCCATTCAAAATCGGACCGTGAACATTGCTATTTATTATTCGTACTTTTCGTACAAGAATAAAATAAAAAAATGCGCTTTTCCATCATACTTGTAACTATGGCAGTTGGAATACTCTTCATTTGTCAACATGCCAACGCCTTGGATGAACAAGAACTTGTGGTTACCAAAGAAAGTGAAGAATCAACACACATTGCAACAATTAAAATACGCGTCACCACAAATGATCGAGAGTTGTGCGCTAAGCTGTCACGCTACCGTCCACACCATCCTCGGTGTCAGGAGTATTGCGAAAAATTAGGTCACTGGTTGGGCATGTGCAGAAAGAAGAGTTTCTGCTATTGTTATAGATAAAAGTCGTCTACGATGAAGGAAATCGCTACATATTACGATCAGTTAAATATAATCTATATTTAGTGCTATTGTAAAATATTGTGTACACTGTTTGGCACTTAAAATATTAACGCCAGCCGATTTGCTTGTGCTTATGACCTTATGTGTTAATTTTTTATAGATAAGACGAGCTTATATACGTAAAATATTCGAAATAAATATGACTATAAATAAGAAGAAATGGAAGTTGTGTTTTTAATTTCATAATTATAATTGTGTACAATTGCAAAATGTGGTCAAGAACACCAATATGGAGGGTAAAGACCTTTTAAACTAAAAACGGTATTTAATACCTTGTAAATATTAAATGGAACAGTATATAGGTAGGTATTGTTAACATAAAACCAAATTACCTCAGTGTGTTCACAATTTTTTTAACAAGTAAAATCACATAGTTGATTTGATATGTTATTAAAATACATAATATTTTGAAATGTTTAATAAATAAACGCGATAATATTAGTCTCTTCTTCCCCTTGGGTAAACATGCGTCTGTTTTTCAAGCGGAGATATTCGACATCCGAAAGCCTATATTGTGAGAAACAGGTGGAGGGCGAAAAGGACTTGCGTTTGTAGTGATAGCTGCATTAAAAGCGCTGCTCAACCCTCTTACCTGGTGTTCGAACTCAAGCTTTCTCTTAACTCGGTCGGCAGGCTGAACACACTGAATCTTGTCGGGCTCCCATGTCAAACTGGGAACCAGGCAAATTAGATATCCGATGAGCTTTCTAAGAAGCCTGCATCTGAAGTCATGTCTTTCATTGATAATTGATTTTTATGCGATGTAGACAGACCAAACTACTGCGCCGGACTTTTGCAAAAACTATGCGCCTTTCCTTTTACTGCAGACTGCTTGTAGGCGTACTTTCGGGCCACCAAGCTTTTGCTAAACACTAAAATGTGTTGGGAAACCGAGAAAAACAAACATAAATAATTTTTTGTCGCTTCTGTTGTTTATTTTTAATACCAAAATATGCAATTTAATATTATCGTTATTGTTAGGATTCAACATATTTTAAAATATGTAATTGTAAAATATAGAACATCAATTGCGCTAAATTGTTTCTTTAACACTGATAATCAGTACAATGTGTATACGTCCCAGAGTCTTGCATCATCGCGTGCATTCTGAGGAAATTGGACATTGTTATACATCTACACAAGATTCCGCTTCCACGATTATAAATTGAAATGGACTTCTCAACTATGCCAATTCTTTTCGTTGAAACTTCAGAAGTCTATACCAATTGGAGCTTACTTCTTTTGCTTACTTGCTCATACATTTGACCGAAATCGATGATTACTTTTGGAGCATGTTTTAATAATGTTATTCGGCTTGGAATAAATGCAAAGCCACACAATAAAAAAAAATCTGCATTGCAGTCGCGTAGAGAACTGTTAAATCAAAAAATATAAGGCGCTTTGATTGCAGAATCTTGAAAGATATTATATTAACGTTGTTCCGTAACATAATAATATAAACTTTATTTGCCTATCACTTGAGTATAAGTTGAGTATAAGAAGTTACTAGTGTAAAACATCAAACAAGGACTGACATGCACAGCAGGCGATTATGCAATTATTCTGTGGAGATGTTATTTTGGGAATCACAGCCGTATGCCATAAAGTATGGCAGCGGATCAATAACGTCTTGAGCCGCAAAGTCAATTTATGTTAGTCCTAATTTTGCGCCGGACAATTAAAAAACAACGACGGATAAAAATAGTACGTGCTGCCTTGAATGGCACCATTCATAAATAACAAAAACTCACATTTACATACTTCATCAGACTCATCATAACAAATTGTGTTTTTTACAAAAATTAAAAAAACATTTGTAATGTTACGATATGGACCAAAAATGCAGCCGTTTCTACAAAGTTGGTAAATTAGGCCACATCGTATATATTGCAAAGCTCGAATGTAAAAAACTTTACAATACAGGATTGTGCTCAAGATAATTAATTGAATCCAATTTTTTGACACGTTTAGGAAATATGAATTAGAAAAATATTTTTCATAAGTGAAAATAATAGGTCCGCTCGCTTACTCATTTGCAAACACGTATGTATGTAGTTCCGTTCAATTGATGGTTTCTGATTGGTTGTGACAATTATGTTTTAATCTTTGACATTTTTAATTGTTTTTAAGCTTTGGTAGCCGTGGTTTCTTCAACAGTCTTTCATGCGCCTAAAGTACGCGAGCAGACCTATTGCAATATGATCGTATAGTTCTGCGAACCGTAAATGAATATTAAAACTTTTTTTTTCTAATAATTAAAACTAAACAGTCCAAGTTTACGTAAACAACCTTTTAAATAAGTCCCCGAACAGCAATTCACAATCAAAGACACACAGAGTGAAACTAAAAACGCTTGCAACATTTTGTAGGATACACTTGCCATCAAATTTTAAATCAACTGAACCTTGCTTGATCTTCGAGTTACCATTTATATAACATCGGTAGTAAAATAGCAACCAGTCAAAGGAAAGGATATGACTAAAGAAGAAATATAGAGCAACAGGTAGAACATGCGCGTGGAAATCTTCTTCAATAATTTCCAGCAATTTAATATTAGCGTGATTGAAGGAACAGTATTCCGAAAAAGGAATTAACAATTTGTTTGAACAATTTAAACACCCTGGTCTCTTGGGAGTCATACATAATTTAGAATGTAATAATATCGCTACTTTTTAAAGATCTGGACTGCTAAAGATGCAGTCTAACAAGTTATTTTTACAATATATATACATACATATTATATATAAGTAACTGGCAAGCACAATTCATATCAATTTGTTTACATTAGGAACGGCTATCAGAGAATAACATTCCCACCTCCTGGATCATTCGTCAAAGATGTGGATACGCAAATTCCCTCTTTACATAAGAATAGAACAATCTTCGTACTTTATTTTAATTTCGCCATTCACCTCGTGGCATTACATTCATTTGATTTAAATCTTTGAAACCCATTTCTTACCACCTTAGGGGTGGATTTGTATTAATGGAGGGCGACAAGTGGAAATTTATTCGCACCTATTTTTAATATTTAAAGCTTATCGAATGCAGGGCTGGAAGAGATGTAATGTATGACATTTGTGGTAAAAATTAGGGCAGTAAGAAATTAGACTTTAAATACTTTGCATATTAAACATGCTGGCGCGGAGATATCTATTTTTGGATAGACAAACGGTTTAGTAGACTTACGTGGTTGCAAATGAATACTTGGTGAACATTGAAATCTAACAAATTCATTGAATTTTTAATTCTGATTTGTTTTCAATATTTGGTAGTCGGTATTTCGTTTTGTTTTTTAAATAATATGTTAGCCGTGGGACTGCAATGTAGAAAATATAAATGAAGAAGGATGCAAAATAGTTCAAAGGTTTACAAAACAGTTCCATTTGTTACAAGGGCTACACGCTATAAATTTGCTTAGCGCACACAATTTCCTTATTTGATTATTTCCTTATTTCCTTATCTGAGAGGTACTTAGAGGCGCTGAGAAAAGGTTCTGTGGGAAAATAAGTTTTAGTTAACCAACTTAACGTTTAAATTTTAGTTCTGTTACTGCACAAACGTTTATACACTTTCTAAGCGGTGATATTTGGTTAGTTAAAATAGAGTCTAAACACTCTTTATAAAACTGGTTATAACTTAAGAAATAAAATGTACATGGAGGCTTAAGCAATGAGCTACTTCCTAATATATTTCACAAACGATTGCAAGATTTAAAAGCTACCTCATCCAGGTCCAGAGATATGCAAAGGAGTTCAAAACTCCTGACCTGGATGATAAGCAGGAAATAAAACTACTTTGACAGAAAATTGGTCCTGAGTGCGAGGAGGACGAAAGTTGGAGAAGATACAAGACGATGTTAACGCGGATGCCAGAGCATGGAAGGCTGTCATGTCTCAGACAGGAACTCTTCACGGTTTAGTAAAGTTAAGCTTCCATCGCCATTTAAGCATTTACCACATTACTATTAATTTTAACAGTTATGTTTGCAAATAAAACAAATTTTTAAATTGCTTAGGAAACTCAATTTTTTACAAATTGTTAAGCCTTAAAAAGTTAAGAAATGCTGCCATGTAAAATGTAAATACATTTAATTATTCCGCTTGCCGCTTGATCTATAAATGAAGATCAGTTTTTCAAGTGAAAGTACAAATTATATTCTATCGTAATATTTTTTTCCAAATTGACATACATTTCATTTTGGTGAAATTTTGATCCATTCTTATGTCACTAACCTTCGAACATTAACAGTGATATAACTGATAATTATCTTCTAGCCTACTGCAAATCTCATCGAAGTAGTACCTACCTTCCACATTTACATTAATTACTCCACTAGAAACGAGGCACACAATATGACATGCAGCCCGCTTATCAATTGGCATCATCTAGGCAATTATTCAAATCAATCAGCATGAACGCTTGTTTAAAACCAGGTTAGATTCTCAACAACTACAATAGTCAGTCGGCAGGTGACTATCGACAGCGCCAGACGTAGCACACACATAGTTCAATTAAAATGATTCTCCGGCTATCATTGTTCGTGTTCACAATTCAATTTTGCAATTGTAAAGGATTTTTCGAACGCCAACAGGCGCCACCACAGACTGCTCCTTCAACCAACCCAGATGATCTTATAAAAGTTGTCCACGGAAAAGTGAAAAGATTTGATCGGCTTACAATCCCGATTCTGAGCTACAATCTAGGTCATCCCTTATACTACAACATTGTAAGTAGATTGATTGCACACATTTTAGGAAACATTTCTAATTTATTCCTGTAGCATCAGCCCATGTGGCAGGCATCAGCGAACATAGTGTCTGACGATCCGGAGGCGCCTATCACAGGATCAATTACATTTCAACAATGGCCATCGAATAATTTTATTAAACTGACAATAAATGTTACAGGACTTCCGGTGGGAAAACATGCTCTTCACATTCATCAGTTTGGGGATATCAGCCAGGGTTGCAAGTCTACCGGTGGACACTTTCCCAATAATTTTGTAGGTACATAGTCACTCACTATTTCAGTAATGGTTTTAATATTTCTCTATATAGATTGGTAATGTGGATACAAAAGAAGACGGAAGTATATCAAGCTCATTCCTTAGTTCTTATTTAACTCTGTTTGGTTTTCATGGAATTATCGGACGCTCCATTGTAATTCATAGCAAACCAATTGACATAAATATTTCATTGAATGCGGAGGTATTTTCGTCAACGTTGCAAGCTCTGCCAGAGTCTCTGGCATTCCAAAATGAAGAGAATTCTGTTGGTCCGCCGATTGCGTGCGGCGTAATCAGCATAACGAGCAGTTCCGGTGGTGGTATGAGCATGATGCCCCCTCCGCCACCACCGACATTGTAATTTTGCATTTTTATTATATTTGCTAAGCAAATTTGTATAGTTTGAGTAAATATCAAATATTAGTTTAAGTTAAGTTTTTTTCAATTTGCGGTTCGCTTATAAAATGAGTTTGCAATGAAAAATTTCAACAATAAATGTGCGACTAGCTTTGAAAATGAAATTAAAATTGCTAAATTTGTTAGAGTGTTTTTTTATACTGTGCTGTGTGCTACCTGAGCAAGTGCAACCCTCATCAAATGCGGTTGATTTTGTGCAGCCCATTAAAACTCTCCTCGATTTGCTAAGGATTCCTGTAAAAATTCAAGTTATGGCCTGTTGGAAGTTCGGTAAGATCGAATGTTTTACAAATCATTTATTTGGGGTGTTAAATATGTACATTTTTGGAGGCAAAATTTACAATTTAATATCAGCAATAAAAGAGCCAAGAGCTTTTGTCAAGTTTGTGATAAGTTTGGATAGGTAAACTCTGGAATAGTTATTATACAAAGTTAGCTTAAGAACTTAAGTTTCGCCACATAAAAGTCGACTGATTCCACAGCAGTGTTTCTGATTAATACTTCTTTTACACAAACCCGACTTTTAGAGACACGTTCACCGTAATAATATTTTTGATGCCTTACCACCATCGCAAAGCTGGGCTCCGCTGTGTTTTTGCCGCTCAAAAACCTCCACAGGTAGTTATATCGCTTCAGCTTAACACATTTAGGTGCATACTATCACAGAGCGTAAAGTAAAAGTTAAAATATAAGGGGTAATTCTTCCCGGAGGAGTTAAGCCATTAAATATTACGCCTATAGAAACAAAAGTCATCAAGAGCTTGCAAAATATGTCGGCTTATCCGGCCTAAGTTTACTTTAGGGTTAAACAAAACAACTTCCTCCGAGAATTGAAGAACAATTTCTTCAGAGATCTCAGTTTATATTTTTACGTCTTACGTTTTATCTAGAATGTTTATTCAAAAAAACATATTACACAATCGACGTGTCTAAGTAGATTTTGTTTTCGAGATATTATATGGGTAAACATTAGTAATAAAAAGGTTCGTACTGATTTAGACTATTTAAAGAAGGAGGTACAAAAGTGCAAACACACGGTGCAGCTGGCAAATAAATATGCCTAATCGTGTGTATCTTATAAAAGATTTATTTCAATTTAGTCGACTAGATATAGGGATGTATGTAGTATGTATACAGCTAACAAATTTACAAATTAAATATTTCAATGTGAGTAAACAAAAACCAGATTTTCACCTACTAACTAACACTATGTGGCGGCAGCTGGAAGTATTTCATACCTCCCTCAAACGCTAAAAATAAAACAATTCAATTGTATTCACAGAAATAATAATATATGAAATGTATTCATACAATAGATGTACGTTTGGAATTCTATCGACGATTTAATCAACTCGATGGCCAGAACGATGAAAACCGTAATTACCAAGTCTTGATATCTGATGCTAACATTGTGCATTTTCCCAACGTACTTGAGGAACATCAATATTTAATTATTGTCGATTTGAATTGCAATGAAACGCAGGAGTTACTCTCTGTTGTAGGTTTGAGGTTATAAATGTATTATGTATTTAATTATTAGCTAACATGCAAAAGACTAACAACCTATTAAGGTTGGCACGAAGCTAACGTATCGTTTCAGATGGATAACATTGAATATTTTTGATCAATTTGAAAAAGAAGCTGACGATAGAATATTGAAGGCATTTAAGAGTTTGCCAGTTTTGCCTAATAGCGAGGTGTTCTGCTTGCAAAAGGTCAGTGATCATGACAGTATGCTTATAAAACAGGGTGAGAAGCACATACTTATCTTGAGAAAATAAGTACATACATACTGATTTTCAAATACGTACATACATTGGTATAAAGTTTACAGGACATCAATGGAAAATGTTCTCATACTCGAACTGTTTGGCTTTTGGAAAAATAACACAATAACCGACTATAGGAGTAGTCCGGTGAATGCAATAAGACGACAAGACTTGAAGCGCTCAGTGCTACGTGCAAGTCTTGTGTTAACGAATAACAATACAATTAATCATTTATCAGATGGAATGTAAGATTCTAGTAACGTATAGGTAACCAAAATATAAAGATATATTTTCAGTGATAAACACATTGATACCATCAGTAAGGTAAACTACGTGTTGACCAACCAACTAGGTGACTACGTCAACGGAGTCATTGAATATTCATATGTCAACTCATGGGGTTATATGGATAACAACTCCCAATGGAGCGGAATGATTGGAGATTTGGTTGACAACAGATCAGACATCGGTGCATCGGCATTGTTCTTTACAGCAGACCGAATAATGTTTATTGAATATATTGCGATGCCAACACCAACACGGTCCAAGTTCGTATTTCGTTCTCCAAAGTTATCGTACACGGAAAACGTTTTCTTGCTTCCTTTTGATAGTGTGAGTTTTGTGAACCAGTCCAACATTATTTTTTCGGTAGATGGTCTCAAGTAGATACTCTTGACTTCAGATGAAGCAATCAGATAAAGCATTTTATGTATCAAATAATGTTCTATAATTGCGCGTACGTACACTGTGTTTATCTATTAAGTATCGACGATATTGTTCAAAAGTAAAAGATTTATTTTTGGAAATTTAATTTGTTATTCCCTTTGAATAGATGCGCAGTCAGTATTGATTCGGTTTGGTAGTTTTCATTTAATATACATGTTCTGCAGCATGCTACCTCTTTCTTATCATAATATTTTTTATTTGTAATTGCTGCAAAAAGCTTGTCTGGTTTTCTATTATCGGGCTGATATTAGTGACATCATTGGCTTTAGTCATATCAACGTTTACCGAATTTAAAATAAGAAACCAAAATAGTGAGGTAAAGCTAAGATTATTTCCGATCTTATTTAAATTTAAGATCTATGTCGTTCAGAGTATTACAGATCCAGGTATTTTGCAACCTTCAATTTTCGACTCGTTTATTTTGGTCTATGGAGCAGCATGTCAACAAGGATCGTCAGTATCACCGCGCAGCTTAACTTCAAGGATTGTAATGTTTCTTGTGTTTCTCACTTTAATGTTTTTATATACAAGGTGAACCTTCAAATGCGTTACAGTTTCACCTCTCTTCTTAATTGCTTAATATTTGTAGCTTTTCAGCCAATATTGTTGCTTTACTACAATCACCATCAAGCAAAATTAGAACTTTAGATGACTTGCTTAACTCACGACTTGGTCTCGGTGCTGATGATACGGTCTTTAATCGATATTATTTTACGGTGAGTATGGAATAGAATTCTGTAGAATGGAGATTCGCATTTTGCAAGTGCTTTGTTGTGAATTGAAATCATATTAATAATAATTTCAGCACACAACAGATCCAGTTCGTCAGCAAATCTATCAGCGAAAGATCATAAACAAAGATGGCTCGCAAAACTTTATGAACTTGGATAAAGGCGTGGAACAAATGCGTGAGGGTCTATTTGCATTTCACATGGAAATCGGTGTTGGATATCAAGTTGTCAGTGAGACATTTTTTGAAAATGAGAAGTGTGGCTTGCAAGAAATTCAGTTTTTACAAGTAATCGATCCGTGGTATGCCATTCAGAAGAATTCGTCATTCAAGGAGCTCTTGAAAATTGGGTAAGTAAACGCGCCATTTTAAGTGATATAAAAAACGGGTAGGTTTTTAACTTGTTAACTTCCTTCCGAATATTGATGACATGACATTGCGCGGGTTGTGGGAGAGATAATGTCAACGGGGATTGTATATGGAAATGCTACTTTAGAACGTCCCCACAAGTATGCAACGAACTTGATTAGCATCTTCATACAGAATGTCGATATAATATATCGCTTTATTCCTCGCTTGTATGGCATGTAGCGCTGTCTTGTTGGAACCACAGATCGGATAAATCCATGCTGGCGATGGATTGATGTAACGATATCTACTTTCTCATTTCGAAAAAGGTAAGGTCCGATGATGCCGCCATGACATAAACGTCGAACTTTTGATGATTGCGTACGGCCCAATAGTGGCAATTTTGCTTGATCCAAATCATTGTCCGAAATAATTTTTTGGCCTAAATCGGGATCTGCGACCAACATTTCTAAATCTTGTTTGATACTTGCCGCTGCTTCTGCTATGTTTTCTTCATTTCGCAACTATCTCAGTATGGTTAGTGGCTAAAGGGTCAAAAGAACGTACATACGCTTAAACTTTTCCACAGTGAAACGCAATGCCTGTGCACTCAAGCCATGATTACGACCGACTTAACGAAGAAATTCTCAAAAAAACTGAGCCGAATTTCGATAACATTTTTAGATAATTTTCAGGATGGGTGCTCCTGCATTCGGGTAGGAAAATGCTACTAACCCGGAAGAGCTCTACGATCCGGGATACCCAGCGAACTAGCAAACATATTTCATTTGAATTTAAAGTGTAAATGCCGCTGTATTTGTGTATATGTATTTCCAGCAGCCTCAAATCCAATCTGATTACGATAAAAGGAGTAGATGACCTAACAATGTTTTTCCTACACTGTGATATTCTAATGTGATTTATACATATTCAAAAAAGGATATTTAAAAAAAACACAACTGTATGCAAAATTTTTTATTTGAATTATTTGTATTATTATATATATTTTTTGAAAAAGAAAGCAAAAGTTTCTGACGTTCAAGAAAAATGAATCTTGGTACCAACTACGGATTAAATATTTATAAAAATCAAATACACCCAGTTTAAAAAACTTCTTTGATTTCAACACCATTTACGAAACAAAATATTGTTGAGAAGCACACTCATTACTTTAACCAGTACTTTCATTATAAAAACAAAAAAATATTCTTACATGGCGATATTTTGTGCAGCTTATTTTCCTTTACTTTTCTAGAATGATGCGAATCCATGAACATGGCCTTCAGGAACGTGAAAACTCTAAACTTTATACAAAAAAACCAAAGTGCAGTGGTGGTGGCGGTGGAGGTGGTTTTATTACTGCTAGTTTGGTGGATACCAGACCTGCCATTTTGACTCTTATTTGGGGATATTTTTTTGCTCTTATTGCTATTTTGTTCGAAATTTTCATTCATCGGTGGTTGTTTTAATTTAAAAATTTTAAAACCAAAAAATTTAATAATCAAAATATTGTATATTTAAATGTTCATTTTATTTTTAGTTGCGAAATTTTGGTACATTATAATGATACTAATTTTATAGAATAATAGTTGGCTCATAATAATTTAAATGTTTGTTTTTTCACAATGTTTAAAGTGTTTATTCGTAGAAATTAATTTAATCATTAAAATAAAAATAAAAAAATTCCGGCTGTTTTGTTGTGATCCTATTTATTTGCAAAACATCTTTGTATTTTTTAATGCTGGAGAAAAATTGATAACAATATATTAAGTTTTAATTCATACCATATGTTTTACATACATAAAAAGCTAAAAGGCAATCTGCATGAAAAGATAAACAAAAATACTTTAAAGATTTATAAATATCAAACTTAACTGGTAAATTAAATTTGATTTATTTTTTTATTTTTTTAATATTTTTTGTAATTATGTCAAGAAATGTGATTGAAGCTGCAATAATGCTTTGTATATGATTGACAATGTATACGTGTAATATTTTTTTTTTATAATTATATGGTCAAATAACTTTATTATTGTTTGTAAAGGTAAATTATGCTAAGCAAATTTCGTTTAATATATAATTTAAATAGTTTTATTATAACATTTAAATATATACTCGTACGTACGTATGACTAACCTTTGTTTGTTTGTTTTTTTGTTTTCATTTTCTATTTCTTTTCAATGCATTTATCAAAATATTTTACATTATTTTTATTCCAACTAATATCTATCTACATCTCAGTTTTTTTGTTTGTTTTTGAAAGTGTTTTAAATCTCAATTTTATTTTAAATGTATAGATCAATGTGTTTATTTTTAGTTACTCAGTGATATTGAAAATAACTGAAAATGTTTAAAGAATATATAACCTCAGACTGCTATTACGAATTACCAATTAATTTTGGTCAAAGCGACACGTGACAACAAGTTTACACGTTCACCAGCACATAAAAACATCTCTGAATATATTTTGCAATGGTCTAATTAACCTTAGAATTATACCAACGGTAATAATACATACTGCTACACGATTTTGGGAAAAATTGTCTATTAACGAAAAAGCAGATTTTAAAGCTCGATTAAAAACAAACAACTTCTTTATGAGAGTCGAGATTTATTTCCCCGAATCCCAACGTATAGTTGTTTGAACACTGTATTATATATCAACCTGGAACCTGATGGTATTTTATGTCAATGGAAGTGCGATTGCTGGAACTATAATTTATCTATTACAAAGCATGTGATATTCTTTTGAGAATATAACTTCCCACAAAGGCGGGAAGACAATAAATTAGTAAAGTATAGTAACAAAGGGCGACCTCATTTATTTAGACGCGAAAGTCCTTGAACAAGTTTAAAGATCGCGCCCCTAAATTTAGAAGTCAGACATCTTTGATTTTTCTGTTTCAACTGTTTCTGAATGACTAGATAGGTATCTTATTGGAAGAATTAATCTTCTATTTTACCCAATTTATGGGTGTTTCAACGACTCCACAAGTTTTGAAAACCATGTTATCAATGTGATGTCTTTTTTTTAAAAGATATCCACCTTTTAACAGGTAGGAATCGAAGAAAGGCCGCAACACTTCAAATTAATTATGTTAAATAAAAATGATGTACCCTCATGGGGAACGATGTATTTAGAATATGTGTTTCTGTTTCTACACGAAAATAAAAATACATGTTCAATACACTTCCCAAGACTTTAATAAAATCTTCTCAAAGCCATTTTTATTGCTGTGATCCCCTAAGATAAAATATAAAACGAACTCAAAAGCCAAAAAGAAAGAAAGCAAATAAACCACCAAGCAACAGAAATAAAATATACAATAATTGTTTGGAAAAAATATTATCGATTTTTGTTTTTATTTAAATGAATTGAATTTATTTAATTTTTTTAACCTAAGGTAGAAAAAAATTGTATGTGTTTGAAAGTCAATTACAATTAAGAGATTATAATAATAATAAAAAGAAAAAGGAATTAAATGTTACATACTTATAAAATTAATATTACAAATTTATTAATGACAAATAAAAAAATATTAGTTGAATCTGATTATTACAAGTTAAATGGTTGCTACGCATTAGTTGTGGTTATGATTCTCTTTTTACATAGAAAATAAATTTGTTTTATAAGGACGAGTAAAATTAAATTAGATTTACAGACAAATTGAGACAAATGTTTATGTAAATGATCAAAGAAATTGAATGTATTAAACGAAAGAATATTAACTAAATAGAAAATAAATGAAGTTTCTTAACTGATCTATTGATTAAATTTAGAGCCAGATTTTGTGAATTTAAAGAAAATGTCGCACATACTTAAATTCTAATAATTTGGTAATAATACCATAATAAAAACTACTGCTTTTGTAAGATGTTCTTTAAATCACAAATAAATAACAAAATGGAAAAAAAAACAATTTTCGTTTAACGTTTCGGTTGGATAATGAACTTTGTTTTCATATCGAAGTTTTGCTTTATTTTTATTTATTTATTTGACGCACACACACTGGGTTTCTTCCCTTTCACATACTTCACCTTTTCTTTCTTTCTTGCTCAACTATGCCACAAATTAATTTTTAATTTCTTTGTTTTACTTTGTTATTAAAAAATTACGTCAATTAAATATAAAAAAAGAAAACATAAAATATTTAGTTATGCTCTAATTTTCCTTATAATTTGCATCCCTCGTTATCTTTACACACTTTACATGAACATTACATTATATTATATATAAACCTACGAACATACACTACAGACAAAAAAAAAGTGTTTGAGAAACAAAAATGGGGTTTCATAAATAATAATTTTTAAAAGGCAATTAACAAAAGAAGCAACAAAATAACGTCAATCAATTTTCTCTCTAAAAGTCCTGAAAAGTTTCGTGTGAAAGATGTTTGTTTTTTTTGTTGTTGTTGTTTTTTCATTCTGGAATTGTTCCATTCTTTAATTTCATTTTACCACTGAGACGTCGAAAGCGTTTAGCAAAATGTCTGCCTTTCGCCCACAATCACTTGGCATTCGATCATGACGAGGTTTTCGTACCTCTAGTTTTTTCAATGTAGACGTTAAGTAGTCTGGAAAAAAGTAAGTTTGTCTTTTAGTTAATAATCTGCAAGTAATTATGCAATACTTACCGAATTTTGCTAGGATTCAGGAGAGAAAATTTAGGTTTTACCTTGTCCTCACCCATTACAATGTACAATTTAACAATACAAAACACGGCTGCTTTACGCACCATCGATTGTGAATCATCAGTCAACTGGAGAAAAACGAAAATATTAAATAAACTTCTTAAAATATTCCTTTGGAACGTACCCTTGCCAAGTTTGGCATAACACTGTCTAAGTGAATGTCGGTCAGTTCATTGCCTTGTTTTTCGGTCAATTCTGTAAGTAACTTAACCGCGCACAAATTCAGTGGATATACTCCAGTTGCGATGACTGGATTTAGAATATTTATTGAAATGTTAAGAGGTAAAACTGGTGCTATACGAGGTATAATGATGTCAATTTCACGCGATGCCTATAAACGCAAATTTGATCATGTATACATATTAATGCTTTGGTCTATTGGGAACTCACCTCTTTGCTATTTTGATAACAATTGATGATTTTAAGTAAAATTAATTCGAGGAAGTTATTCCAGAATGGTTTCATTTCAACGCTGCGAACGATTTTGCCCAATGCTTGGAGCGCGGACGTCATCACATCTGGGGCGGGTGATTCTAATAGGCTTAACAGCATTTTCATTATGGCTCTGAAAATAATCATTCAAGCAACAGCTCATAACAAAAATAAATCTTTTTACAAACTTACTTGAAATTCTTGTTGGGCAAATCACAGTTGCCACTCTTTATACACACCGAGAGGTCAGCCAAAGTCTGGTGTATTACTTCGGGATGCGTGTCTAAGGTTAAAACTATGGCAGCCTTAATTATATCACTTTCTTTGGAACCATCTATGGAAGAATACAACGAATTAGGTGTGTTCTTTTGTTTGGATGCGCCGGCAAAAAACCACTCTCTTACTTTCTAAAATAATTTCACCATTCTCTCCCATTTGGAAGTTCTGATGATGCCTCTGCACGGAGGAGACTTTGTGATTTTGCAAATCCATTCCATCCAGGCGCACTGTGCTCTCCGGCGTATTCGATTCTGTTGTGGTGGCCGATTGTGTTTTTGACCCATTGCAAGAGTCTTCTTTGTCCAATAATCTACAAAATAAATTCCAGTCATTGATATTTCACTTCATGGTTTACACCGTGTCTCTTACAATAAATGACCATTAAGACCATTCGACGAAATCACATTGTATTGATCGCTGTGCATTGCAGTGATAGCATTTCCATGATCGCCCATTTGGCTAATACCTGAATCTTTGCTATTCGTGTCGCGATCCAGTTTCGATTCGAAACTATAATTTTGTATTTCGGCTGTGGTCTTGCGCAAACTCTTGTACACCTCCTCACTGTTGAGAGGATCAGCATTTTCGACAGACGACTGCCTAGACCGGGGACCTACAAACAAATTTTTGAAAAAAAAACTTTAATTTTCACTGCCACCCCCAGTCACCTTAAACCTATTGGGAAGTAATTACTTTTTCTAACTAGAAATACTCGATTAAATAAAAAATTTGGAAAAACCAAAAGTATAATTACAACAAAATAAAAGAAAAGAAACAAAGAAATTATAAAACAATTTACTTACTAGAATTATTTTGTAAACTAAATGGACCCTGCGATGGACTAAGCAAAGGTTTTGGACTCGAACATGATAATGGCGATGATGGGCTATTTGTTCCTATGGGGAAAAAATTTTACAAGCAAAAAGAAATACCAACCAAATTAACAACTTTTGTTTTATTCACCAAAGAACCGAAGATAAATACAATTTAGCGTTTTATTATTTAATATACAAATTTCAACAAATTTTTAAGTGGAACTCATTCAACATAATAAATAAAGTGCACAAAGTGTCAAAAAATTTAATGGATATGATATAGTGGGGTCGTAATCTAACTTGTGTTGTGGGGGGTGGGTTTACTTTTTTACAATTTACATTTATTAGTTTCATAAAATTTACAAGTTAAGAATTAGTAGCAAGCACATTCTAAGATAAACCGAAACTAATGACGATTAAGTAAAATTTACAAAAAAGAAAGGGGCAAAGGATAAGAAAAAGATAAGTACCGATTCTTCGAAGAAGAATAATCCTGTTAAAGACTTTTTCTATTTGGTTTGTGTTCGCAAAGAAAAAGAGAAATGAAAGAAAACCAACGAAAAACGAAAACGGAAAAACGATTATTTGCAAATTTTATCTGAATGCAAATTTTATTCACAGCCTTTTGTGTGTTGTTTTTATTGGTGTAGGTGTAGTGGTTGATTTAAATAACACAAAATTGTCAAAATAATTATGAAAGAAAGAGAGAGGAGAAAAACCATTTGTTTTTTTTATAATTAAAAATATAGTTTTAAGCTACATAATTTTATAATAGCCTATCCGCCTGTTCTTAGTCTACCACTGTACAATCTGCTGCCGGTTTTTATTATTTAGTCAATTATTGGGAAGAGATACGGAAGTATTTGTGCAGACATATATAACATATATATTATATACATATAAAAATCGGACCAAATTGGTTCCTTCGATGAAATTTTTTCTTCGCACAGCAATTTGTACGCAAATTGTCAAATACCAAAAATAACCCTTTCACGTACTTGCAAGAGAAGAAAAAACCAAAATATATTCAGACACTACATAAAACTGTTAAGGTGTAAGCGTAAGATGAGCTGAAACAACTAACAACAGCTTACCTGATGTGCTGCGTTTCAAATGCGACTGAATGATAGTACGTGCCGAGTCCTGACAAGTTTTTGGTAAGCTCGACAAGATCTTCGTCATCTAAACAAAAAAATAAAAAATAAAAAAACATTTCAAACAAATATTGTAAAAATTTTCAGTATCCACTTACAGTTGGCGTATTGCAATTGTACAATGATATTAAACATAACCTCGCCTGACCTCTCAGTTCAACGCTCTTCTGGTCGCCAGCCAATTGCACTATTTTCAATATGGCCTTCTCAACTGGACCCTGACTTGGAAAATCACCAGCTGTGCAATATGACGTAGCGAGATTCGTTAAGAATTTTAAAATTGCAATTTTTGTCTTCGTTGGCGGTGTTTGCGCCGAATCGGATAAAATTCTAAAGACATCCTTCATCTGAATGTCCGTGGGAAAGTACTCATGCACCAGCTGGAGAGTTTTCCAAATTTTTCCATGCATCGAACCTAAAAGTTCGGTGCCGAGTTTATTGAATAGACGGGTGAGGAGAATGAAAAGCCAATCGTGCAAATCATTGGAGTGCGCCAGAATCAGTTCGTTGACTGTGTCCAGGAAGAGGGCGTAAACCTTTGTGTGATTGTCCATAAACATTTTTCGGAACATATCAAGAGCGCATTGCAGCTGTTGTGGTGTGAGTATTTTCCCATCAGATAGGTACTGTGTTAAGCTGATTAGGCCATCCTTTCTTTCCGACCAATGTGTCGATGCACAGTACTGTATGATTGTTTCGATATCCTCTATTGGCGCCCGGAAACTATCCAAACGATTGCGCGATCCATTCCAGGAATAACTCTAAAAGGCAACAGAAATAAAATTTGACAACAATTGTGATTTGAGTTAATTTGATGCATTGATGCAATTCCTTCTCCATGAGAAAAAACACAAAAAGCAAAATAAAACGGACAAAGCAAACTAACATCATTTCCCCTTCTAAATGAATCGAAGCTCCGTTCCGAACATACCGAAGAAGCCTCACTTTCATCAGATTCATCGCGTGACACCTTACGACCCAATGATAAACGAGAGTAATCTGATGATAGATCAGCATCATCTGGGGACTATAAACGAAAATACATTAGTTTCTAATCGCAATTGAAAATGTTTAGTTATTTTACTAATGCATCGGCGAGAGCATTCTCCGCTTCTCTGCTTTGTTGCAGCATTTTCTGAGCTAACACTGGTCGACCTGGATTAATTGGTGGTCTGTCAGGGCGCCGTGGACTATTGTTAGAGTAAACACTTCTTTTCATGGTCACTCTTGTTGGACTGGTTTCTCTTGAGTTGGCCAATGAACGCGGAATTCCCGATGCTTTTTTGGGTATAGTTCCTGTAGGTTTGTATAAAGAATACGAACCATACATTTCACGCAGTTTTGAAGATGGAGATGTACTTCTAGACGCAGCTGTAAGTGAACAAAAAAAATAAATGTTTCATTTCTTGTTGGGAATTATAATATAACGAACAATTGCACTATTTAAAGGGCCCGTGAATGTTTTCTACACAGTTAGGTAGTTGGCTTGAAATAGAATTTTAAATATAGATTAATAGGACACGCGACTTGCCAAAGACGATGGTTTGTCTTCGAAGTCAAGGTCAGCTGTTTTGTTACAGTGAAGTAAATTGCCATGTACAATTTTTTCCATTCGAATTGAGTTTTACACATTTATGCGACACTCAGAATTATGTGTTATGTATTTGTACTTTTCTACGATACAAATATAAGTTTGTATGACAGCTTCCAGATCTTAAACATTACCATGAGGGGCATGGGAAAAATATACATTTCAATTTATTTATTGGATAGATAACACAGCAATGTGTTAAATAAATTGATACAATTAATCTATAATCTTATAGCGCTTAATAAGGCACTTATAAAAACCATCACGAAGCCGAGTCATCTGAACAGTGTTACGCCATCAAATGCATTTCAGTCGCTTTATGCCTTGGTAATGTTGATTTTTTCTTCAATTATATGACAATTAATCAGAGTGATTATTAACTTGGGTGTAAACATGAACTTCACAGAGGATACATCATTAGCTAGTGGACGGTAAGAGGAAAAGGAAAGCCGATAAGAGCGCCGCTTGTCTGACGAACAAACCTATTAGCATTTCGATGCACAAAAAACCGCCTTAAATGATACTTTGCAATGGTTTTTTTTATTAGCATAACAGCTGAGTTTGCGGTTATTCTCTTCATGAAAGTGAAGAATTTGAACTCAGTTTTCAATCAGCAAACAAACAAACAAATTCCGTTACATATATCAACACGAAATGCAACCTTTTGTAAACGTTTTTAAATTAAATTGATCAGGATACCTCTCTTTTCTCATCTTCTACCTAAGTTCCGGTTTAGTTGTTCTTTATACAGATTTTCATTACCATTTCTAATTCAAATTCTATTCAAAAATTCAAAGACAATTATAAACTGAACGTTTATCGGTCAATATCGTGACCAAAATGGATATGTTTTAATAAATTTCATATAAAAATAATATTACAAAATAACTGATTGTTTTGAAAACACACACAACATTTATTATTCTATATCAAACTTACGCTGCGATTGAGATACTCCAGCTCTTGAGCGGGCAACAGGTCTGTGTTCAGGTGATGCATGTTGAGGCGTTGTTGTCGAACTTGCTACTTTCTTTGCACGTGCTATAAAATATATAAAAATTTTATGAAATAAAAAAATATATATGTAACTTAATACGAAACATGACATCACAATGAATTTTATATGAAGTTGATTTTTTTTTTTTTATTTTATGTATGATTGATGTTTTTTTTTTTTTAATTTTAATGCCTAATATTTATTATTTAATATAGAGATATAAATGCATTTGAATTACCTTGTTGGGCTACATGCCCTTCTGCGTGTTACAACAAACAAAATCAGAAAAAAAGAGAGAAAATGCAAACATATTTTTAGATAAGTAATATTATTTTCTAGCATCATACTTTCAAGGCAATTAGTAATTAATTAAAATACTATTGTTAATTGTATTATGTAATGTAATTTAAAGTTATTTGTTTATTAATTAGGCCATTCGTTAGCAAAAATTTAATTGAAAAAAAAAAAAAGATTTCTATGAAGCACATGCATGCATTTTACAATGATTTTAGTTTGCATTACTAATTTTAAAATTATAAAATATTGTGTTAGTAATGTTTCAATGTATGAAAAATAATGTTAATTTTTCAATTATTAACATCTATTTACGTTTTAAAATGGACACAATGATATCCATGAGAATAAAGAACAAAACTTACGCAGCGAGGCTGTTCCAGATGTTACTTTTAATCTAGCTAAATTTGAGTATTGCGCTCGTGCTCTAGCTCTTTGCGCAGCAGCAGTATCAACAGCCGAAACGCTTCTAAAACCAGCTGCAAAAATACGTTCAAATGTCGAATGATTGATAAATTAATGAAAACCAAAAATAAAATCATATAAAACACAACAAATGAGTTAAAACATAATAAAACTTTTAGAATGTGTAACAAGTTAGTCAAAGATGTCCGTTTATCAGAGCAAATATATTTGAACAAGCTGCATTCATGCTTAAATGAAAGCCATTTTAAAGTAAATACCATCAATAGGAGATTCGAACACAAACTACAAATGTCCTGATTGGCCTTTAAGAGAGGTATTCTATAATAAAGTCAACGGCTCGACATTTTTTTTGTGCGGCTAGCTTATTCCGCTAGTTGCGTTTCAAACACAAAACACGTCGTGTATTATATTTCACTTTCTCCGAAAGAGACAATGACTATATAATAGACCATTTCGGTGAATGTTTGCGAATGCAAATAAAGCGATTTAATCTATGATTGACTGGACTCTAGTAGTACATTTCGTGATCAATATTTCTATTTGTATTGGTTGTTTTGCTAAAATAATTATTGCTTGAATTTAGGCGCATATTAACCAATTAAATTTATCCTATTCTGCGCCTAATCTCCAGCTGCATGTCAATAGCATTTCTTTAAGATATGAGACGATAAACTTCTTGACGTCATTATATGTTGGTATATCAACCAAATTAGAAACCAAAATATGTAATTAAAAAAAAAACCAAATTATAAATGTTATACAAAACCACCTCTAGGAGGAATATATGTCTGAGCAATTGGAATCCCACTACGATTGCGATATGATCTCGGCAACGAAGGCACACGATTCAATCTAGGCTGAGCGAGATTCTCCGTGCTAATGCTTGTATCAACTTTTTTTTAAAAAAAATAAAAATGATTTAATGAAAAAAAGAAAATACATTTTTGCCAGCAATATGATTATGGATAAGAGTTTCAAAAACATTTTTTTTTTGTTTTATAAAATAGCAGCGCCACAAAATTGCATCAAAATATTTTCAATAGGGCAAACAAAAATTACCACAATATCCACGATTTCATTTCGAAAGCACAAGAAAAGAAAAATAAACCCATTGCAATACACAAAATTGCGGTTAGTTTTAGTAAATATTTTTGATAATAACAACACATTACCTGATGTTGCGGCAGCAGGTGATCTCAGTCCAGTTGATGTTCGGCGCTCTGAAATGGTAACACGTGGCAATGAATGATGAAATCATTAGAAAATGGATATAGTGGACATGATTGGTACATTAAGACATAACATTGACAAATATACATGCTAAGTGCAAACACATTTAATAGAAGACAAAGACAAAGTAGAACACATACTTATAACCACTCCCGGCATGGAATTCAAACTTGAATTACTACCACGAAGACTTGTATTCATTGAACCAGTACCGTTTGTACCTGCTAGCGGATCACGTTCCTTGTCAAGTGCCCTCTGCATGGCATTATCCAATGTGGCATAGATTTGATCAGCCAAATCAGGAAAATGTCGACGGAACAACCAGAAAGCTCTGTTAATAAAATAAATTTAAATTTATTATTTTATTTTTATTACCTCCTCATTATTATTACCTCCTACTATGCTTTCGTGCATCATTATCTGCATCGGATAAGGACTTCTTTAGTGTATCCCTCAGTGTGGTGGCATGCCTCTCCATAGATTTCGTTTGCCATTCTTCGAAAATCATCCCCAATATCTCACACAAATTCGAACGAATGTCTTTCGATTTGGACTGCATCAGTGTTGTGGTAATGATCGTAATGAGTTTCGGAGCATGTGTGTATTTGATCACATATTTGAGAGCGATTGTGCCAGCAGATGCAATCACTTTGGCTGAGTTCTGGATTAGGTTGATGAGCTCTTGTAAAATGTAAATGCAAAACTGATCCAATTTATTTCGAAGAGTTTTACTCATGTACGCAATGGTTATACATGCTTCACGAATGACCTATAAAAAAACACTTTCGATTTTCTTGAACTTTACACTTCGTTTTGAGAATGTATTTACCTGAGAACGGAGTTCTTTTAAAATGTCTAGGAATGATATCGACATATCTTTTAAATAAGCTGGAAATGTAGGTTGACTTTGAAAGTTTAACATAAGAAGAGACCGAATCTTTTTCAGCTGAAAATAATTTGAGATACAAATGATTATAAATATTATTATTTTGCATAGTTAAACTTACTGCATCGACTCGTTTCTCCCAGTCCATTGTTTTATCACCAATCACTCCGTTAATAGTTTTAAAATGTTCATCCATATCCCGTTGAGTGAAAATCGTGAGCTGTGGCACCAATTCAAAGGAAGCCTCGAAAATATCCCATGTCACAGCGCCAGCGTCACCTAAACGTAAAACTTTATCGTCATGTCATTAAATTAATTAAAGCAATTCTTTTACTCGATGAAGCAACGTCAAGACAAGTTGGCTTTTTCGACGTTGCCGAAACTGTTCGTTTGATCAATTTCGTAGGCCGGACTGGTGCTGCATTGTCCAGCTCGTCGTGCCCATTATGATTTAGAGCTGATTTCAGTAAAAGACCTTCTTCCTTTACTTCGTCAAATTTTTGTTCTAAAATGGCCATTTTTGTAGATGGAACCTCTTTACGTCTCAAGTCAGCCCTTAGCCTATCACCTAAGAACGATAAATGTTTAGCTTCAAATATGAACTGCCAAATTTTGTTTTAAACAACTTACCAACATGTTTGTAGATTTCAACAAGGGTTTGATTAGCTGCGTCTCGCACAGTCGATGTTGGATCACCAAGTAAAGCCACAATCGGCTGAATGTAAGATTTTAATGATAATTGGGATGTTCCATATCTGAATAAGACATAAACTGTTTATTTGCAATTTTAAGCTAAAAACCACATTCACTTACTCATTTAGTGTGTTCACAATTGTTTGTAGAAACTCCTCGCGAACTTTTGAATTTTTATGCTTAAAGCACGGCGTTAGCTTATCGATTAACTGTTGCGGGCTGAGAACTTTGAATTCCATTAAATTGTGCAACAGCAATTGTGCCTTCTCGCGGACTGTATCTTTGCTGTCACCCAAACGATCTATAACATGTGGAAGGACGGTCGCAGTATATGCATTGAAGTCTGGGCCCAACCGTTTGATTAGTTCGGTAAACGCTTCCAGAGATTTTTGTGCTATCTGCGAAAGAAAACACAATTGAGAAATTATAATTTGGTTTATTAGTGATTTTGTTAAAAAAAAAACATTTATATATTCTTATATATTGTTTCAGTTTAAAAGGATTTAGCTTCCCTTAATTCCTTGATCTATTTGCAAAGATAATGGTGGTTTTTTTAAGATAGTACTGACTTTGATTTTGAATAAAACACGTGAGTTAACTGGGTTTAAATAATCGCATAATTTGAATGCGACAACTTTGGAACCACATTTTTAAAATTGAACGGCGAAAAGAAACATGATTGCAGAATGTCTTTAGCCTTACACACACAGCTGTGTCGATCATCGACCCGGAACCACCTTCACTGTTAATCTTTCGGCGTTTATTTGCGCACAAAATTATCTATGCGGCAGCCAATTTTCTTATATTTTGAGCGAAGAACATGGTTAAAAATACTTAAATACTTAATAAAGCAAACTTTGCCGAATACATCAAAATAAAACGAAAAAAATCTGACGCAAAAACAGCGATAAGTGTCAGTGGCAAAGTGTGCTGAAAACGTTGCGTATCAACGCATGCATCGTGGAAGCAGGCCATGCGATGAAAAAATCTTTGAAAACCAAAAAAAGTCAGAAGTGCCTGGCTACACGTTCATGGGAATGATCGTCATGTCGCACGAGACAGGTAAATTTTATGTGAGTCAAAAAGAAAAGAGTAGATTGCCCCAAGAATCCACCGAAAATCCTCTTTCGATTTGAATTCTCGGCGTGGGCATGAACGTTTCGGTTCCAAGCCATATCACTTTTGACAGAAATCCTCATTTCAGATTTGTGTTGGAAGAGTGAAGACCGAATACAGGTACTAGAGAGCACAAAAGTATTCGATTTTCCTAGAGAAATTTTGTTTTGTTTCAGATTTCACGACCGTGTAGCCAGGCACTAAGAAAATACTTAGAGTATGATATTCCCACACAAAGTCATTTTGCACGTTAATTTTTTAAGCATTTTAATAAAATATTAAATTTTTAGTTAATTTTGTTGTTAACAAAGAAGAACTTTTTCTTAAGTTTTTTTTAATAATTTAATGATAGGTGCCTAACCAATTAGTGAAGGGGCCTTCCCCTCGACTAAGCTCACCCTCACCCTGGTTATCAAAAAATTCCATTAAAACTGCAAAAAAATTCTTTAAACATTCGACTTACTCAATTTTAGGCAAATCCTCCCAAGATGAAACGAAAAAAATCAATTCAATTTCATTTGCCAGGATTACTTTGCCTTCCATGTTTATACAAAAAAAAAATCCATATAAATATTGAAACCTCTCCAAGCCATAACCAAAAGAAAATACACTGCACAACCATTTCAATTTCCCTTAAAGCCAAAAAAAAAAACAAATTCCTACGATGTACATTGCCAGGACGAATGATCATTTCACGTTCGCAAATACTTACCTATATAAACATACATAGTATAATGTATGTCAGGAGTGCTGACTTTGTTCATAAGTAAATATGCTGCAGCCATGAAAAGTAAGAAGCAGGACAACTCAACTCATTCATTTCCTAGAATTAATATTGTCTGGCAAGTATGCCATTTAAACAATAGATTAATTAATTAAGCCTTTTTTCTCATCATGTCGTTTTGTTGTCATCGGCGTCGTACTGCATTATAAAATGTTGAACTTCAACTTTTGTATCTTTTAATTAGAGAAAATCAAGTCTCTCCCCGCCAAGTCATCAGGCATAATAGAGAAGAAATGGTTATAGAAATACTCGGTCGTCGCATCATGAGAGATGAGATGACACGGTCCAAACAGGTCGGCCTACTTTTTGAGGACGTTGTTTGTAATATGTTTGTAATGCTTTTGAATTCTTCGATCTGTGTTAATTTAACTCTTTATCAACATTTTTTGCATTTGAAATGGTTTTTTTTTTTGTATTTTTTTGGTGTTTGTTTATCAATGAAACGACATAATAGTGGTGGAGTCAACACAACAGCGTTAGTCACATTTAATATTGTTATCACTGGCAGCGAGAAGAAACCACAATTCCCATGGCCCATCGGTAGTAGCGAATGAAAAAAATAACACGATGTTCTACATTCTACAGGCTGCTGCTTTGGAATTTGTTTAACTTGCTGTACATAGAAAAAGAGAAAGAAAAACACCGGCAATTGCCAGTAAAATAAAAAAAAAAACACAAAAAAAAACAAGAAAAAAAGTTCAAGGGGAATGATGTCATCGTCCGATAGTCAAGTGAAAAAACAAAATACAGTTTACAAACTCTTCGTATAGGCTTCATGTTGCGGCAATCAGAGTTCGCAGTGCTTTATACGGACGTTGACTGCATCGTGGTGGATTGTGGACGAACATATGGAGGGTGGGGTCGAGAATTATAAAAATGTGTATCCAAAGGAAAATCTAATTTTATTCATCTTAAGACATCACTTGACGTATTGATTTACTTAAGACGCATTATTCATGATTTAAAGTGAAAGTGAAAGTGAATGAAGACGCCTACGATAAGATGAAGGAAACGAAACAACTAAACGGATGCTTGTATTACTTTAAAAAATACATAAAAATCACATTAAAGTGCAAAGAATGTTGGTAGCACTTAATTGAACAACAAGAACTGAATTTATTAATTTGGATTTCTTTGAATTGGTCAAATAATTACCCATTGTTGGATCGCAAGGCTGCTCTTCTGTTTACGATACATGCGAACAAAAAATGTTTTCAACCCGCGCTGGTGTGCACCAGGGAAACGTCTTAGGAGCTTTGCTTTTATTGTTGTCTTAATTTTCTGCTTGACGGACGCTAAAGTACATCAGTCGTTCACTGCTGACGAAAAAGGCCATCAAACCTCCAAAGAATAGTTCCAGAACCCAAAGTTAGTTTTTAACATTTTCAAATTGATATTGTCAAAGCGAAATAAAGGCAGGCCTAAGAACTCTGGATCAGACAAATGCAACAACATCAGCAATTGATTGGCCTGTGATACGAATCCGGGAGGCCTGCGGATACATTTTGAGATCAAACCGGCGAACCCCACACATGGACCACAACGGATGCAGTGAATTGGGAGAGCGAGCTATGATCACTATTATTCTAATCATTGACGAAAAAAGGATAGAAGAAGAAACGGAACTGACTTATTTAGAAAATATATAAGAAAAATCATAACATACATAAAAATGTCCTAACAAGGATTTAGCTTGTTCACAAATCTTATTCAAAATCCTGCATATTTAGCACAAACGGCCCACGGGAGCATATATTGATTTACTGAACAAGGAAACATTGTAGTGGAGACACAGTCGGTGCTGAGGATATGGAAAAAGCATTTCTGCAGACTACTAAACGACGAAGACGATACAATTCTGCTTTCAGTTAGAGCCTTGACGATGAAAGACAAGAATTCCGTCCACCCGACCAAAATGATATCAGTGGGGATATCAATATCTAAGCTAAATCCGAACAAGGCTGCCGGGCCAGACGTCCCCCCCACTATTTAAGGCAGCAGGAGATGACTTGGAAAAGAGCATACAGCAACTTATTTGTAAAATTTGGTCGGATGAATGTACGCCTGATGAATGGAGCCTCAGCATCGTTTGCCCGGATCACAGAAAGGAGACCCTTGATCTTGTCTGCCGCATTGAGTGAGCGCCTGAAATCTTTTGTCAAAGATCTGATTGGACCCTATCAGTGCGGTTCTAGGCCCGGTAAGTCCGCAATTGAGAAAACCCAAGATACCCACCACCTTTTTATCGATTTTAAAGCCGCGTATGATACCAAGCCCATGTCTAGTTTTGGGATCCCTTTGGGATCGTCCGTCTGTGCAGGATGAAGATGGAGAAAGCTCGCTGATGAATCAAGGTCGGTAAAGACCTAGCTGAGACCTTTGGTTTCAAAAAAGTATACAGGCAAGGCGACGCGCTGTCATGTGACTTCTTTAACATCTTACTTGAAAGAATTGTGCAGAACTCATAAGCCAACACAAGAGCTACGAACTTTCAAAAGTCTGTTCAAGTACTTGCATATGCCGACGATATTGATATCAGTGGTAGAACACTGAGCTGTGTAGAGCTGTCACTGGGGCATTTGTCAACAAGAAGGGACACCCAAAGTCGACGAATCGGCCAGAATGTCACAATCGACAGCTATAACTCGGCTCTGCTCTTACATCTGAAAATGACATCTCATCAGAAAACAAACGAAAAATAACGCTTGCCAATCTCTGTTTCTTTGGGCTGAGAAGGCGACTCTGTAGTAAACAAAACTCTCCCGAACAATTAAGAAAACTCTATATAGGACCCTCATAATCCCAGTCCTGCTTTATGGTTGCGATGCGTGGACTCTTTCTAAAGCGGATGAAGACATTCTTGGTCGTTTCGAAAGAAAAATTCGTCATAAGACATTTGGTCCAGTATTCGTTCACGGTTTGTGCAAAAAGACGATTCAATGACGAGCTGTACAGCGACATTGGGCGTTTAAGATGGCCGGGACATGTAGAGTGAGTGAACATCAACGCTCCAGCCCAGAGAATCGTATGACTCCAATCCGGAGGGACAACGCAGTAGAGAAAGGCTTCGCCTTAGGTGGCACAACTGGAGGCAGTTAGCTTATTGGTTGAGGCCCAGGTCCACCCCGGACTGTAGTGCGAAGATAAATTTTCGACACGAATGGAATAGACCTACAGTGTAATGCCGATTCCGAACTGAAATTTATTTTTTAAAAGCTTCTCGTCCTTAAGGACGCGCTGCGGTTGTACTCGTATATCAATGGCATATTTTACAAATAACATATGGTAAATTTGAATCGTAGTAAATCACAAAATTTGTTGAACCTTTTGTGTGTAAAAATTTACGTTGTGAAACACAAAATCCATGAATTCTACAAATTTGTTAGGCCACAGATCTTACTGAAATTTGTCTTCGTACGTGATCACAACAAAAGATTTATGCAACAAATGCAAATTGTTGTGGCTTATTGTTTAAATTATTGCATAGAACTACAAATTAGATCTTTAAAAACAAAAGTACAACTACGATTGTATTGTTTATATGTCTCGCTCAAGGTCTTTATTTATTACATTTATTATTGGTGCAAACATTTCGTTTTGATTGTAACATTTACTCATTTAGTTGATTACGTCATGCATTTTGTATAAAGATCTTCTCTGGAGTTCACACGTCCAGTCATGGAGATGTTATTCGAGCTAACTTTTGTAATTCTCATGAGTATTGCAGCAAACAACAGATTTGCTTGCATGCAAGCACACATTTTATTTCCTCGTTTTTTTTTTTATGTGCAAATATTTTTTCGCAATAAAACAAAGACCACTCGTTAGTTTTTTTTTTTTGTTGTAGGTCAAGGATATCTACCCATACCCATTGTCGTTTGTTGTTCTTGTTCTTCAACTTAGAGATCAGAAAAAAATGAATACATATATACATCATCAAAGTGTCACGTTCTAACGATCGTGCACTCTAAGTAAATTAGCACGGGCGGTAAGTCAAACCAAAAATAACAATTGGCCAATGGCCATCACACCATCATGATAAATAATTACCTACGCACGTATGTTTTTTATTTCTTTCTTCATTTTTTTTTCAATTGTTGCTATTGACTTGAAGTAAATTGAATGATCTCAGAGTTTGACAGAAAAAAGCTTACATATGAACTCAATTCGATGTTTTCTCTCAAGCCCGTCTTCCATGTTTTTGTTGTCGCTTTTATTTGCATTTTTAATAAAAAAAAAAATTTGAAATAAACTTTCTAGGTGTGGCGAGACATGTTTATTATTATTTTCTACACTCTGGCGGAAAATTCGAATGGAATCCCCCATATATGGGCGTTTAATGACGTGGAAAAGCCAAACTATTTATTGTCATTAGAAGTTAATTTTCGCTGGTCTAGGTCTAGAATCAGAATGGCAAAACTAGCTAGGAGCAGAAACAGTAGTAGGCCGAAGCCAATAACAAAAAAATAATGTGGGTATAATGACACAATGGCATCATAAGCAAATTTGAAGAAGCCGTATCGAGGGGCAGGCAGGAGATTGTCTCTGTAGCGACCAACGAATTACGTACATATGTATGTGCGTGTGTATAGAGAAAGAATTAATTCAGCAATCAATACCCAATTGAATTGCACGCTCTGGGCATCTGGTAAAGTGTAAATTCAAGAAATTGATCACGAAAACAACAACGATGTCTCGCGTCTGGAGACAACAACGATGGAATCAATTTTGTTGAAAAAAGAGAAATGTTGTCTTAATTTGATGTAGTGGCGGCTGTTAGATTAGGAATTGTGCTCAGTTTTTTGGTATACAAAATAAAGAGGAGAGTTTTCAACTTTCTGTAAGACTGAGTCAGCATTCATAGCCTGAACTTAGGGGGAAGCTCAGAAGAATACTAATTTAATAATATATTAACCAATTATTCCTGAAAATACATTTTAAGTACCAAGAAGCCGAACGAATCATCGACCCTCTGAGTGCGTTTGACCACATAGTTTTTTTTACTATACACAAACACAACTATATTATGGAGATGTTTCAAACACTTCAAAACTATATCCAAATATAATTTCTTTTTATTTATCGCATTTCCAGTATACCACTTTGAATCACTGCATCGCATCGAACTTCAGTGTTCTCTGCGTTTCATCCGCGTGTTTGCCTTACACTTGAACATTTTGGATTATGTATAAATAAAATCCACGATTCTATTTCGGTTGCATCAAATTAAGAATTGGCAGAAGCAGCAGCAGCAGCAGCAACAAAGAAGATAACAAACGCGACACGCACAGCTCATTTATATTTTCTGTTGCTGCTAGCCCGACGCGCCGCTTACTTATGTTAATAAATTGCTTTATGACTATGACATACAAAAAAAAAAATATGCAAATATATAAATATAAGAAATAAAAGTACGTAAACTGCGGGGCGTAATAGGAAACAATGACATCATCATGGCTGTCGCCGCATACCGATTTTACTTACTTTTGTTTTTGCAATATTAAAAACTTTTCACTTAATAAACTCAGTAAGGCGATTGAACTTTAGAAATACCGTGTCCTTCGAAACACTAATTCATCATCTATTGAAAATCTGATTTGTTTTTTTATCTTTTTGCGACCCACATCAAAAATGCATTGGGATTAACCAACAAGCAAAAAAAAATATGCAAACGACCACCCGCACTCAACCGTGAAAAAAAGAAAAATAACAGGCGAAATTGTAAAACGCCGAATCTCTGAACTCGTAGAAAGTTGATCTAAAACTGAGATTGAGATCGAAATTAAAATCCAAACTGCAAATGATTTGGATTTTGAGTTTCCGATTTTCATCAGAGTGAGGGAAAAAATGGTATCCCTATTAAAAAAAACTTAATATGCAAAATAAACTGTTTTGCATGTATATACTGAATCACACGTAGCAAGTATCCTAATATGGTGCACATCTTAAATTGGAGGCTGGAATTTTTTCTAAAAGGAAAAGCGAAATTATAATACAAAATTACAGCGCCATTTCATTTGAGTATTGTGTATTATGATCGTAGTGTTCCGTCAATTTGTAACTTGTCTTGCCTTTTTTATATTGAAAATAAAACTATTTAAAAACAGCCATGTTAAAGAAGTTTAATAAGATCGAAACTAGAGGGAGTAAGTAAGTTGGACATATTTTCAGCAATCCATGTAGAAGAAAAATGATCTACAAGAAGTTGTGACAGCCTCGATATGGATATAAATCGTTTGTGAGTATTGCAAAGTAACCCCCCGCAATTAACTGGTATTTCTGTTATTTTATTTAAATATTTTCTAGTCAAGTCAAGCATATGTGACTCAGATTCAAGTTTTATTTTTAGCGTAATTACGAATACAGTCTGTTGGTTGAGAATATTCAAAGAATTTTGTAATTTTTACGTTCGGCTTTAATCTTTGAAACATGGTTTTTGGTTTTAAACTAAATGCTGCTCCCTTATTTGTCGATGAGTGTCGGTATGCTCTTCGTGTTTTTTTAATTATAGTTAACATCGCTGTTTTAACTGTAAAACTTGTTAAAAAAACACATGACAGAATGACACAAAAAACTAACGGTTCCATTTCAACGGGCGCTAATAAATGTGAAACAGAATTGATGGCAGGCAATATTATTATATCTCCTAGCATCCATAGACGTTCTTACTCAAAAACCCCTTTGCCCGACGGACTCAACTAGCAAAAGCCATTTTTGCGAAGATTTATATTTTACGGAGTTGGACGGGACTTTGGCCACAAGGAAAAACAGCAAAGTCAATTTTTATGCATTATTCGGGCGACACATTTTAAATTTTAGGTTTGGCTTTTGGTATGTTTACTCGACTATAACTTTGGAACCAGTTGAGATATCGCAATGAAAAAAAATGGAATTTGAAATGCGTACAGGAGATTCGAGTGGTACTATTAACTCAATTTCGACATAAGTCGACTTACGGTGTTACGCTGCCTATGGAAATTTTTTGACGCAGTTGAAAGAGACTTAAAGTTTAATGCCGATTCTGAATAGCAAATTAAAGAATCTTTTCATCCCAATTCTTTCTCTTAGATGTTTGTCAGACTTTTGCAAGAGGTATGGCAATTATGGTGTTATTGACCCTTGGACCACTCGCCTAATAGTCCAACGCAATAACTTTAGTTTAGTTGGGGCATTTTGACATCTAAAGCGAACTGAAAAAATATCGAAAACAACCCTCCAATTTTCTTCTTTACATCACTTTACTTTAAGGGGTTACATGGGTTTATTCGGGGGAAAAAGTTATATTTTCAAAAAATTTTTTTATATTAAAAATAAAATATTTTTTTCAAACTTTTTACTGTCTTAAAGATATACATTTGAAAAAATTTCTAAAATTTTCAAAGGAAAATATTGAAAACTGCGCCATTGTGACGTCATTTCCGGTGATCCCTCGGAAAAAAGGTGCGTCCGCGTTGACAGTAGAACTCGTGACAGGATCATCAGAAGTGAAAAAAAAATTCGTGTTTTAGTAAAGACCATAAACTAGAATTTGGACGAAGGGGAAAGCAAAAAAGTTAAAATTGGATTTTTGGCAGACCTTTTTACGAAAAAATGCTAATTTTGGTAAAATTTGCTCAACATTTTTATTTTTTTAAACGCATTTAAAGTTTGGATAACCTCAAATAAATCTCGTGATTCCATTGAGTGCGTACCTTCCCAAGGCTGTATCTCCGAAACTTTTATTCGAATCGATTTTTTGAAGCTGTGAAACCTATGTAACCCCTTGTCTTATAGTCTTGTCTTATTTGATGAGAACTCGACTCAAACAATTTTTGCAAATACGCATAAGGCGATGTAGGTACATGGCAAATAGCTATTAATTAATTATATTTATTGCTCGAGTTGTTCATTGTTTATTTTCGGTGAGGGTGGGTTTCGAGTTGACACCTCGTACACTCGGGCATTGCGCAACGTTGTTCAACGCACTCAGCAACTGACACTGACAGCTGTAACATACCTATGGTTACCAGATTTTCTTATTATTATTTTGATACACTTGGCAGAGTTTATTTTAGGAAGTGGCTTTTCCGAAATAAGTTGAAAGCCTCAGCACATTTTAATTGAATTCGTTAAACATGAAAATGGTAAGTTGGAAACGTAGTGGACGACCGTACACTCGAAAAAAGATTGCACCATTATTCAAACAAATTTGTATGTAGTTTTAATACCGAAAAGAGTACCTAAAAAAGAGTTCGCTAATATTTTTTCCAATTCTAACTTGTGACCTTCATTTTACAAAAGTCTCAAACAAACTGTGAACTCTCACCATCGTTTTTAGTGGGTCAACTAACAATACCACCTAAATGCGAAACACCATTTTTATAAAAGCATTTCTACCAAAAAGAAATTAAAGAAGATTTCTATAGAAAAAGAAAATCTCACCTCAAATTGTAATAAATATAATAAATAAATTGTTTGTTATTGTATGTTATAAAAATCGAGTGTACATACCTTAAAATGACTTCCAGTCAACCATGGCATCAATCCATCAACGAGTAGGCCCAAATCCATGCACACAATGGAATTGTTCTCATCGCTTAAGAATGTAACAAGATCTTCAGCGAGTATAGCTTTAACACGCATATCAGCCTTTGGCATGAGGTTTATGAAACCATCCAAATCGGATGGCTTGCGATAAGCCATTTTGAGGAAATGTTAAAGCACTTTCAATGGTTCTTACAAAGAGTTGATTTTATTTTACTAGTTTTGTTTTGCTTTTTCTTTATTATTATTGTTAAAAATTGTATTTTGCTAGTAATTGGATAATTTTTGGAATAACCTCACATTTTTGAATTTATTTTTTTTTGGAAAATTTACATTTTCCGGAGAATTTCCTTGAAGTTTGTATACTTTTTTTTTTAATTATTTTCTTCGGTTCGTTTTATTTGTGGAAGTTGGATTTAATTCGGTATTCTAATGAAAATCCACATGATGATGACGTAGTGTTGAGACTTAGCCGAAAGCGGCAATTCCAATGTGTTGATGTTCGAAAGGGATCTGAAAAAGAAAGAGAGAGAAAGATATAACAAAATCAAATTGGGATAAGCATAGTAAATATAAAATAAATATTAGGCGGGAATAGCCCATACCGGACCAAAAGCCCATCTTCTCCAACCATTGTGGGTGCGAAGATATACTTTACATACGTATGGAAGTGACTGCCGATTCCAAACTGGATTTTTTTATTTTTGAAAAGCTTCTCAAGAAATATATATTTGTCAGACTTTTAGGTAGTACGGATCGGATTTGAACCGAGGACCCCTAGCTTAGTAGTCCAACGCACTAGACCCACACAAGCTAGTATTACAATACATATATATTCATAATCCAAAGTTGGGTCTACGTATAAAGTCAAGATTCAAAGCCTATATTCGACTTCGTGAATACTATGCTGGACAGACCGCATAAAGTTTCACTTAAAACACACAGTTTAGCATTTCGAACAGCGTTGGATGCAAAAGTGTTTTCAATTATGTTGTCAAAGTTTAAGCGCTAACACTTGTTCTTCGGGCAATAACCCCCAGAAGTCTTCCCTACCCCATTTTACCGCATTCACAACACAGCAGTTAAAGAGTGCTTCCTTGGCACAAAAGATTCTCGAAAAAGTTTAGATATAATAGTGGGTGCCGCGCACCAAAAAGCAACGAAAACATTTAATGAAACGAGTTCATGAACTTATCAGGTCAATTTGTGTGTTCCGCAAGCCTCTCTTTTCTCCCAACCTCCTTCTCCACGCATTCGCTTCTGCCCTTTTAAACGCCAATTTCTTCTTTCTATGTCAACCTTTGGAGAGTTGCCACTTCTAGTGTATTGTATCTGCAACAATAAAACTCATTTAAGCCTCTCCCGTGAGTAATTCCCCTTCGAGCCTATTGGCATTTCCATTGTGCAGAGATTATAGAAATTGCAACCTCTTCATTGTTGTGTTTTCTTTGTTGTTGGTTTTGTTGTTGGTTTTGTTTTTGTTTTTGTTTTTGTTGGCCTACCAAATGTTTGTCGTCTTCTCAACACAGCACACACATAGATTTTGCAGTCTGTGCAAAAAATAGTAGTCATGCAAAAGGGAGTCACACTTCTAGTTGATATGTAAATCAGAGACGAAAACAAAAACAAAAACAAAATAGCAAAACGAGCAAGGAAAATAAAAATATGTAGTAAATTAATATGTACGTCTATGGTCTACGTACAATCTACGAGTACATAGGGTTAGACAAGTGAAGAGAAAAGTTGCATACTGGGTCTAGATTATTCCGTAGTCTTTTTACGAATCAAGAAGGCCATTGGAGTCTGGCAATGGCAACGTGAGTGGAACATTTATGCACTCGAATACATTGAATTGGCTTTGTAACTGTGACTCTGGTGATAGGAGGGAGAAATTGTTGGACTTTTTTCAACTGTTTTCTGTTTCGTGAATCGTGTTCAGACTTCATGAATGAAAAGAGTTAACATGTCAGTGGAAAGCAAATCAGATAATTGCTGCCAGCAGATACATTTTACAAAAGATCCTTCTGTAATTGATTAGTACCAAAAATGAAAAAGTGGACGTCCACCACTATGTTCAATATAACGAATTATATAATGCACAGCCTTTCGTTAAATCGATCGTACAATTTTTGCTACGAATTTTTATACCATATAGAAGTCAGAATTAAACCTATTTATGAGAAAAGAGAAATCAATTAAAAATGTTCACTAAATATTTGTAAAATTAATCTTCTTATCTTTCTTTTCAAAGTTCTTTGCGGTTCTTCCATTTTTGGAAATTCACCCTTCTTCATCGAAAGTTGAATTGGGAACCATGTTGAGAAGTTTCCAATTTCTTAAGAATATTTTTTTTTTTTTACATTCGGTTTTTGAGAAAAAAAACCGAGAGCAAACCGAAAAGGGGTTCAGAGCCGAATTAAACTTTAAACTACAGATCCAAATATATGTATATTGATTCTAATCATCAATATTAAACAAATGTGTTTGCGATGCTATATTTGTGGCTTTGGAACTTCTCAAGTGAGCAGTGAAAAAAAGATAGGCTAAGATAGTTACTGTAAAATAGTTCCACAAATAGTTGTGTTTTTAACTATAATTTTTAATAAACTTCCTTTTATGAGTTAAAATATCATATCTTCGTAGCCAACTTAGGAACTTAATATCGCTAGCAACGTGTGCGTATGAAGAATTCAACTACTGCGTCACGTACAACTTGTAACCAATATATTTCTCGACAACATGAGACACTCCAATGTAATTGGGAGAGATCTGCCACCCCAAATGACATTCACTTGAAAATATCAAATTCTTAAAAAAACGACTGAACGTACGTACGTAGCAGTAACCAACCACCTTCAGCATTCACAAAACTAAATATTTTGCCATCGCAAGCACAAGAGTTAGATATACATGTACACCTTCCAAAATAAATATGAAATGTTTGAATTATGAATAAAATATCCTTCGCAACCGCGTCAGGTACAGCTTTCAGTTTGTTGTATCTTTTTATTTATGAAGGTTTCTTCTTTATTTTAACTTTTTATTACATAAATGTAACTGATAAAATAGAATAAGAAAAAATTTCAAGTGAACGACTTTCAAGGTAAATGTCAGCAGATGGAGGCACAATTTTTTTTGCATGCCAACAAAATGACGTCGGCCCTTTCAACCAAACTCGAGGTGGTGGGATCGCCACCTTCCAATGTAGTATAGTCTAGTTGGAAGTAGAAAGAAGAGAAATAATTTACCGGTGAGTGATAGCTTGGTCGATAATTGTATTTGTTTTATTCATTTGTAGAAGAAATGCCGTTGTTTGGTTCTTCTCTTTTGTTGGGCTGAACTTTTGTTTTGTCAATGTGATTGTTTCCCGTCGGTCGCAAAGAATATTAAAGTTAGGAGACTTAATTACTTACTATTGTCAAGAAATTGCTGAAATATTGTCATTTTTTAACAAATTGGCTGTCGGTGTTTTGTTTTTTTTTAGGAAGCATTTATACCATGTATTTACCAAAAACGAATATCATCTAAAAATCTTGACAAACAAAGAAGAAACAAGACAAGTGAAGCTCATGATGAGATTGAAAACTTTTACTTTAAAAGCATTAGATAGAAACTACACGTTCTGTGACTTTATTGACGAATCGCTTCCACTGAGTTCAGCTCCGTTAAATATTTTGGAAAATATTTAATTACAGTCATCATCAGTTCCATGGATGTGACATCACTGAACAGATTATCGTGAATATTGAGGTCAGTCTTTTCTCTCGTACCGCAACATCCAGAGCAATGTTTAAGCAAATCTCCTGATATTATTGAAAAGGAACAACACAACATTGAGCACCTATTTGCAACGTGTTACTTGATGCAATAGAGCGGAGTCTATACTAGAGCTGGGCCAATAATTCATTTTAAAAGACCGAATCGTTAATTTGTCAATCAATCGTTATTTTAAGTATCCGTATTCACAAACAAATATAATCGTTTTTACTACCAATTTAAGTAATCGATCGGATATATAATAAAAAAATTTTTTGTTGATGGTACTTTCTCATAAAATATTACACAAATTGCTACTTTTTAAACTCTAAGTGGAATTGTCAAACATTTAAAAGAACGAAATGTTCGCCGAGTTGATAAACCCACTGAGAAAGTGCTAAATATCTGATTGGTTTGCTGGGTTGTTTTCGAACTCAAAAATTACATCAAAATCGTTAAAGACGGTTTACTGAGATTAAAATAAGAATTAAAAATTATTATTAAAAAAATAATTTACGGAGATAAAAATAAATTTCATAGATTATCAAATGGGCTCTAGAAAATAAGGCCCCAAAAAAATCAATAATTTTTTTTTTATTTTGGGGCTTTATTTCTAGGGGCCTTATTTCCTAGAGCCTATCAAATGTTACACACATTTTATATACATATTTGAAATATATGACGCACTATGAGGCAGCAGTACACTTTATTATATATTTTAGACGTATTCACTAAACAACTTTGCAAATCTTCTTATCGTCTGCTTTTGTAAAACTTTCACCTTCCAGGCCTGCTTTGAACATTTCGAATTGTTACATAAGACTCCAATCAATAATAAGAGAAATAGGAAAAAAAATATTTTGAGACAGACATTTCATATCGTTTGCAGACGTTTGAATCTTATTGGAATTTAAATTTTCGGAATATTTATGTAGACAAATAACCGCGTCTTCACGAGTCTGAATTATGTCAGAAATATTACCGGCAATATTTTTTTGGTTGAATGGAGTAGAAAATTAAGAAAACCACATGTTAGCCGAAAACAAGAGAAGGTATAGCTTTTGGGTGAATCTATTTCTTCAAAAGCGGATCTACATGAGTTTCAACAAATTTTTTTGCAGAATCTCAATAGACAAACACGAACCCCTACATCAGAAGCTCGCTCCAAAGTATCGTCCTTAAATTCCAAAAAAAATGGGCAATGCGCATCATAGCTACAAGCAAAAATCAATTTCGTTGCAAAATTTAGTAAATGTGCTTATGCACCTCGTAATTGGCTCATAATTTCATAATTGGTTCTGTGCCTATCTACATATATAAAATAGGCATCTTACCCGCAGTGACGGGGATATATGTATAAAAAAAAAGATCAATTCCCGTAAATTAATTTGATAATTAAGAACATCGCAAATAAAAATGACCCAAGTTCCATCTCGTCTGAAGCATAAAGTTTGCAGACCAACTAAACTGCACCTTCTGCCATTATTAAAAAGCTCATCAAACATATTTAATTTACGAATCGCGTACCTCGTGAAGTTTTTTTGGACTCTTTCGAATCTAAGTTCGTGAACTGCATATGGCGAATCCCAAATTACCAAATTTTATGTCTCCAAAGTCTTCACTATTACGTTTAAGGGAGCCTAGCAATGAGATAGACTTGGTAATGACATAATAAAAATGCAAAAACAAACTTAACATATTGCCAAATATGACACCAATATCTTTCACTTTATCAAAACCTTGAAGTCTAAGATCGTTTAGAAAATAATTATGCAAAATTGAAGTACTAATGCGATATGCTAAACATTTTTACATTTATACGTGTCAAGTTCAAATCATTGCGATTGCACCACTCCGTCTATATAGTCATATCTGATTGAAAAATTTAATGAACGTCATTAATAAATAACATAAATAGCAACGGGCCCAAATGACTGCCCTGTGGAACACCCGAAGTAACTTCTATAACGCGAGAATTCAAACCATCGGCGATGACATTATTGTTGACCACGAAGCTCATATAAATTACCAGCCAAACGTTGTAACAACCAGATCTCCAAAAACTTACTTTTTTATATTTCCTTTTGCTGTTCATTGTGAAGCAATTCGTCCTCATACAGAAAATTTTAAAAATGTATTATAAATTGTAGTCATACAATGTATAAAAAAAAATTTGTCAAACTGTTTCTTATTGGAATAATTCAAATATCATACATTGTTTTGTTTAAGATATTCATAAACAAATTTGTGAAACAGATGGATATATGAAAAATATAAAAATAGGCCCCAGGAAGAGTAGTCATCGCCCCGGATCGCTGTGGCAATCCGGTGACGAATTAGGCATTAAATATTAAAATAAGTATAGATTTTAACATTATATATTATACCTAGAATTAAGATATTTTACATTACACATAATATATACAATTAAAAAAAAGGGTAAAAGTAGTTCAGCTATTGAATTTAATTTATACTCTCTTAAATGCCGCATGAACTATTATGTGACACTAGTCAGTAGTTCAAGATCGTTCAAACAATAGAGACTTATTCAGCATAAAACTCTACAAAGAATGCAAGAAATTAAGTCAGGCTGCAGTGTCCAGATATGTCGTGTCCATAAAATCGCGGCCTACATCAGACATATTTATGTCATGATTAAAGTTATGTCTCGCGGACAATGTCACACTTTCGGGAATATCCTTTTATGGAAGAACCTTTTACATATTTTCAGATAGCCAAGCTTCTATTAAAACCTACTCTGAAATAAAAGTAGATATTTAGGACCTAAGTCCTGGCTGCTCAAATAAATGTGTGCTGCAAAGATATACATATGTATTTTTTGATATATTTTATTTGTTTAAAGCCGATTGCGAGCGGCATTTTTTAAAAAGCTTCTCATGACAGTTTGTACTCTTGGATCTTTGACACGACTGCTGTTCGGATTTAAACCTGGGAACCCTTCGCTTAGTAGTCCAACGCTCTTAACCACAATGGCAATGAACCCATTCTAATAGATTGATAAAATAGGTAGTAGGAAATAAAATTTCTTGATTTGGAAACCGTAGGCCTATCCAGCTAAGTGCGATCTGCAAAACGTATTTTTAACATAAAATACTTGCACCTCAGCGTTAACCCTATTAAAACGCGTCGGAAGCTCAAAGCTCGACTAAATCCGGCAGCCAATGTCTTTAGAAAGAAAGTTGTTAGTTCACAGCTCTTCAAACAACCAGATATCTCACTTTTATGTTAGACGACACCTTTCCAACGAAATACTAACATAGCGGCACTTGGCTAAGGACACTGCTGAGTCATAAACAAGTTGATATATGGTCCCACCCGCGATTCTTGCGTCATCTCAAACTTCTGTCTAGGTACGTACCTACTTGCTGAGATTTGAATAAAGAACAGATATCAAAAAATTTGACATGACTCCAAAAATCTTTGTATGTATGTCAGAAGTCGCCTAATGAATTCAATTGCAGCTGCTCAGGGGTAGATAAACACCCAAGGGGTGGACATGCTAGGTAGCGGAATTCAGTATTAAGTGCAAAGGAATTCCAAAATCCCAGTCAAACAGCTGCATTGCCATGCTTCGCAAAACCTCTGTTGTTTTTGTGACTAATTTGTGTGCCAGTTGAAGGATTTATGGAAAATTTCATACGCAACGGAAGTCAACCTCGTGACTCATTCATGTTTACTAAGGGAATTTCTAAAGGAATATAGTCCTTTTTCTAAGGATTCTTGTCCACTTAACGAAAAGAAAAACATTTCTTTAATTTGTGATTTTAATATTTATTGAAATATCCGACTTACCAACTTTGTCGATTGGGTTTTTTTTGGCAGAAAAAAAATATAGAACAAAATTGTATCCTCCTTATTCTTTTTCGATTTTTTTTTTCAATATCGACGTATATCGCGCAACTTTCTCGCAAGTAAATTAAATCCAAAAATAAATAAATACAACAGAAGAAACAAGGCGAGAATCACTTTGTCCTTGTCACACCACTGCAAGCCACTGCGCCGCCACAGGGAAGAACCGAAACCAACGACGACGTGTTGACAATTTACGTACGGAATGATATAATTTTTTTATCGCAGGTATTTCTTTTTTTTCTATCTTTTTTCACACAACTTTCATAGAAAATATATTAAGCCTTTCTTTAAGGGAATTGATAATTTTGTTTTGCATTATTTGCTGTGGGCTAGCATTCTAGTAAATGGAATTTTTTTTTAACTTAACTTCAATTAGGGAGGACACACACCTTTTTTACACTACACAGGGGAGATGGCAATTTTCTCTTCGCAGAATTACACTTCCGACAATTGCATTCGACTTTTTGTGTCTTTCTTGGTAAATGAATCGCGCTGCGGATATACTGTCGTTTCGGATCGTTAAAGTTTATTTTTCAACACTTTTTTCTAATTTGAAGCCTTTGTGACGCACTTTTTCGTTTTTTGTCGGATCGGATAGATGGAGAAATGAAAAATCTCTTAACGGGAAGCCGTCATTTTGAAAAGTCGTCACTCACTCGTTCGGGTGGGATTTTTCTGTGTGCGAAAGTGAGCGCATATATATTTTTCTCGCTCGTTGAATTTGCTGATAATGTTCACATATATGAGGCATATGCGGATGTGTGCGTTTGAATTTACGGCCAATTGACATTTCTGAAGCATTTGGTAGTTTGATATAATAGATGGCAGCACTAATGAGCGTTTTTGTTTAAGGGTGACCAAAATCCTTTATGTTAGGTATATGGTCATATTATATGTTGGTATAGAAATTCTTATAGAAGATGTTGACTGTTCGGTACGACTTAAATTTAATGAGTTACATAATCTTCATCAAAAAATAAATATTATGCGCTTAAGTGGGCTTACGAAAATTGCAAAGGGCCAACTATAATATGTCAAAAAGCAACAAAAGCATGATTCTTATGCATTTTCATTGCATATTTAAACCTCAAAGTTGTAAGTAAATTTAGACTTCCATCTATTAATTAAAATCAAGACAAAATAATGTCCATTCAAATAGTGTAGCCTACTTAGATTAAGATGTCGTTTTCGTTTGCTAATCCGGAATAGCTCTCCGATCCGTGATGCCAATCGAACAAGCAAATATATTTCATTTAAATTAGAAGTGTATTTGACGTTGTATTTGTGTATATGTATATGTAATAGATGACGATAAGGAGGATAGAAAAAAACATATTATAGCTATTGAAATATGTGTACATGTATATTATTTCTTTATTTGTTCAATTAAATTTGGTAATAATTTCCATCAAATCTCGTCAAAATTAAAGAATTATCATGTTGCATCAGCAACAAAATTGACATTTATCGGTTATTACGTTTGTGGCATTTGAATGTGTGGGTACTTCTGGTTTTGATTCTGAATTCAAAGTCAGAAGCTAATTTCTCTTCTTTCCAGAAGAGGAACCGTCTTTTTTAGTACCAAACGAACACTTCAGAAGAGTCCTGAAGTCTTCCGGATTACCAATTGAAAACGACATATGTTGATCATTCCGACATCAATTCTTAGTTATATGGAAATAATATATAATATTAATTTGAAAAATTGTTCATGTTGTATTTGAAATTTAAATACATATTTACAAAACTTATTGAATAAATTTCAAATTCACACAGTAAACAAACAAACTAGCTGACATTTAACACTTCTCATAACCAAAGTGATCTAGACATATTCCCGGAACAAAAAGTAATATTTATAGCATAATAAACTGTTGGGGGAGGGGAGAGATTTTGCTGATGGAAAACTATATCCGGGGGTGATTTCGGTTAAGATATCATGAACATATTCACAGAATTCGAGTTTAAAGGTAACTTAACCATCGCTATTAAGATAATCATTCCATTTATTAAATTTTGTGTCCATTATATTTTCACCGTTGAAAACATTCCTGACTATATTATCACCTAAACATAGAGTTCCATGAATTAGAAAACCACAAATCTTGTACGATTTGGTAAATCCAACATTAAGTTATTGCGTCCATACAAAATTTGAGCAAACGTTCATCAGCTTTTTGTTTTAAAAGTTACCCTCTCAGCTTCTCAACATTTTTTTGTGATAGGTAGGTACGTGTTATTTCTTTTCTAGATTAAAAATTCCAGTCGTGTCAGCCCACGGACTCGGGGGCTCGTCTGCATTTTGGATTACTCCCCTTGAACGACTTCTACACGTTCTATTTGTTTAAAGGGAACATTGTCTTAAACGAGCATCATTACAGCGTAATGATAAAAAAATAAAATCTTTATTTTGGAGGGATAAACATTCCCTGATTTATTTTGTGACATATGTTAAGCTAGTTAATAAATCAAACATCCACTTTGGCTGGTCCATTGGTACCATGTGACCGGCATCACGTACTAAAACCTCTATTAAGTTGCCTGCTGTTTTTTTGTATCCTGCTATCTCATTATCGACTTTCCAAATCTTTCGCTCTGCAATGGCGTACTCACCGGCATTCTTAAATTTTAACTTTTGTAAATAATTCAAGGTCAGTGGATAGGCCACAATAATGTCAAGCTGTCCGCTGTAAATGCAAACTTGGTAGTAGCTTAATATATCCGCCACCCAAACGGCGACACTGTCCATGATGTCTAGCTTCAAATACTCCTCTACTTTGTTCTCACTATCCAAGTCATGGAATGTTTTATTGCCGACATGAATCGCGCGTCTAATTGGCGAGGATTGTATGAAATTACCCATATTGTTATCATTATCGGGCTTTGTTTTCAAAAAATTGAAGTATGTATCGTAGCCAGTTAAATTGCGGAACAATGATCCATTGGGAGAAGCGTCCATATTAATCAAACCATCAAATAATTTCAACGCACATTCCATCTTATGGTTGTGAATGCAATCAATACCCATCTTCTCAACTTCTTGGAACTTCGCGTGACCTTTCAAATCAATTAGGCCCAATTGGTATAAGTAATCGCCGTAGTTCGTTTGATGCACTGGGTCGGAGAAGCCATTGCCAATGGCAACACCCTTCAATGGAATGACAACGTTGTTGTGCACAGAATCACGTGCATAATGAATATAATACGCCAATGCTGGTATATATTTGCCTGCATATGACTCTCCAGTTATCCAAAATCCACTAGTTGCCGAAAAGTCAAACAGCTGGAATAGTTGACATACAGCCACATATAGACTACGACCAACGTCTTTCTCATTGCGAGCATAGCCATCGTCACTATCAGTGAAACTAAAACCAGTTCCAACTGGATTATCGATGTAAATAAGATTGTGATTGCGATTCCATCGAAACTCTCTCATTTCCAATTTTCCACTTTGGTTTTTAAACTCAAACGGCCCATTCTCAGCAAACAACCCAAACAAGGACGATGCTCCGGGACCACCCTGAAGCCAAAGTACAACAGGGGCATAATGGGGATTTTCTTCAGCAGGAAAGTACCAGAAAAATAAATTCGAATTAAAGTGTTTGTCTACAGTCAAATAGCCGGCATAACTCTCTACATTATGAAATTGACTGTAAACAACTTTGGCCTTGTCGCGGGCTTCAGTGATGTTTTTCGCTTCTATTAAAGGGGTCAGAAATAGTGGTTCTCCGGGGTTACCACTATCATGATAAGCCTTAAAACGGGGATATGGATTTACAAACGATTTGCGATACGAATTCGTCTGAGAAGCAGCAGATAAATTGTCCAAACAAGTCAATAGGATTACAATTAATGTTGCACATGGCCATAAACAATTACGAAGCGCCATTGCTGCGTTAAAAAATAATAATTGATTGGCAACGAAATAAGGAAATAAAACATTTATATTTACCTTTAGCAACGCGAATTACGTATTTTTTAATCGTAGTTTGAAAAAACTTTGCCAATCAAAGGGAACCCCCGAATCGCCGCTCTTCAAATATATAGAAATAGAACGACTCTGACCGACGACTGCAGTTTTTTTTTATTTTTATATGTAGCTATCACATATTAACAAATCTACTGCAAAAAATATGCAGTTTTGAAGTTTCTCTGTGACTGATAAAACAGAGCTACCATGTTATATTTTCAACCTAATACATAATTACCTTCTTTGTGTCAAATTTATGTCGTTTTTCTGAAAAGTAATGGAAAAGCAAAAAACATATGTTTATCATTTGTGAGCCGATGACAAAAAAATATTACAATTTATCCATTTTATATGATGCCATTTCAGTCAATATTTATATTATATTTGCAGAAACATTAATTAGTTCTCCGAAAATTTCAAAAACACAGAATAACAGTCGAACAAAAATTCTAATCGCGTTAAAAAATTTAGAGTGAAACATATCCAAAACCGGTAGAATTTCTCTTTTCAACGAAAACTACCTACTTGTATACTTTTGAGTAAAAAATTAAAAATGACAAAATTTAATATGCGTATCACAATAAAATAGAAACTACAATTATGCAAGTGTTTTGATTCTTTGACAGTTTTCATTTTGTCTATTCTCAATAGACATTCTATCTTACATCAAAAGACTTTTTGTATGTTAAATGAAGCTTGAACGCTTGTTTTTACCTAATGAACAGCGACACAATTAAGCAATATTGTTTTAATTTAGGTACTTTAGGTAATGAGGTAAAAATAATGATCATTTCGATGTCAAATGAACCTATTTATACAGCGAAAACTGTCAGAAATGTTCATTATTTGATCACATGGCAAGAAGTTTGATCTTATGTCGATTTCGATTGGTAATCCGTAAGACTTGCGAACTGTTGTGAATGTGTTCGTTTGGTAATTTAATGACAGTTCTTCTCCTAGAAAGAAGAAAATGTTTTTTTCTGACTTAATTCAGAATATAAACCAGAAGCACTAACAGTTTCAAACACCACAAACGTTATAGTCGATAAATGACATTTTCGTTGCTAATGCATTTAATAATTCTTCAACTTTGACGAGGTTAGCTGAAAATTATTAACAAATTGCATTTATTATTAATATAAACACATTTCATAGCTAATATTATTTTTCTTCAATCCCCTTCATAGTCATCAGATTGGCAGTGAGGCGTTTGGAAAAACATATACACAAATGTAACAACATGTGCACTCCAATTCAAATAAGATATGTTTGCTTGTTCGATTGGCATCCATTTCCTCTGGAATACCAATCGAAAACGACATTACCTGAACTTGTTTTTGTTATACGAAGTGTGGAAGCACCCTTAAGCATGCGAACGATGGCTGCCAGTATTTATGTTTTATTCATTCATTTATTAAAAAAGAAGAGATCGGCAGAAGAAATCAAAAAATTTGCTACTTATGCCATTCGACGACGAAATCTTTTGTTCACTGTCCGTTAGAACATGCTAGGTACTTTAACCCGCAATCTATAAGCAAGGGGGCAGGGCACTATATTGCCAACTTAAAATTGTTGAATTATGCCCACTTTTGCCTGGGATTTAGCAGCAATCAAACTGTTTTTCTTCAGTTTGGAGCAAGTTTTGCACGAACTAGAATTTGGATTGTACTTTTCAAAAAAAAAAGACTTAAAAAGTATTCTTTATTTTATATTACCCTATTTAAGACAACCCATCACTTTTATTTTTAGTTCCTGTCAAGTCGGTTATCAAATCGAACATCCATTTAGGCTGATCCATTGGTGCCATGTGACCGGCGTTACGTACCAAAATTTCAGTCAAATTGCCGGCGGTTTTTTTATATCCTGCGATTTCGTCGTCTACTTTCCAGATCGTGCGCTCAGCATTGGCATATTCGTCAGCAGCATTGAACTTTAGCTTTTGTAAATAGTTCAAAGTTAGTGGATAGGCCACAATAATATCAAGCTGTCCATTGTAAATGCAAACTTTGTAGTAATTTAACAAATCTGCTACCCATACAGCGACACTGTCCATAACGTCTAGCTTCAAATGCTCTTCAACCTTGTTTTCTCCTTCCAAGTCATGGAACGTTTTGTTGCCAACATGAATAGCTCGCCTAGTCAGTGCGGATTGAAGGAATTCTCCCATTACCTGGTCACCATTATCAGGCTTAGTTTTTAGATAGTTGAAATACATATCGTAGCCAGTTAGATTGCGGAATAATGATCCGTCAGGTGAATCATCCATATTGATCAATCCGTCAAATACCTCGAACGCACATTTCATATCGTGCTTGTGGATGCAATCAATACCCTTGTGCTCGGCTTCCTGGAACTTCTTAAGGCCATTTAAATCAATAAGTCCCAACTGATACAAGTAATCTCCATAATTCATTTGATGCACTGGATCAGAGAGTCCATTTCCAATAGCAACACCCTTTAGCGGGATGACCACATCATTTTGCCCCGAGCTCTGTGCATGGTGGGTATAATAAGCTAATGCTGGTACATATTTTCCTGCATACGATTCACCGGTTATCCAAAAGCCTTTGGTAGTGGAAAAGTCAAACAGCAGAAACAGTTGTCTCACAGCGTCATAAAGATTGTGACCAACTTGCTTCTCATTTCGAGCGTAGCCATCGTCACTATCTGTGAAACTGAAACCCGTGCCCACGGGATTGTCTATGTAAATTAGATGATGTTTGCGACTCCATCTATATTCCCTTTTAGTGAGTTTATCGCCCTCGAATTGAAAAGGTCCATTTTCTGTAAATAACCCAAACAAAGAGGATGCTCCTGGACCACCCTGAAGCCAAAGTACAACAGGAGCACTGTCTGGATTTTCTTCAGCTGGGAAGTACCAAAAGAACAAGTTGGAATTAAAGTGTTTGTCAACTGTCAAATAGCCGGCATAGCTCTTGATCGAATGAAACTGAGTTCCAACTACGTTGGCCTTCTGGCGAGCTTCACTGATTTTTTTTTCTTCTATCAACGGGGTCAGGAAAAGTGGTTCTCCGGGGTCACCATCGTCGCGATAAGCTTGGTAACGGGGATATGGATTAACAAAAGATTTGCGATACTTCAGAGAGTCAACTGATGAGTAATTAAAAATTGTTAATAGAATGGCGGCTGCCACGAAATGCATTCGAATTCGAAGTCCCATTGCTGGAATGAAGAGAATGTACAATTATCGATGGATTATTACCTCAAAAAGAAATTAAATTTACTTTATTAAAAATAAATGCTGAACAGAAGTCGAAATCAAACAACAACTAACGCCGTCAATTTTTGTGAATAAACTGCAACTGGATGAATTGAAGTTTATATATTGTTTTTTTTGTTTTTTGCTTTTGAGCAGTACGTGTTCTGCGATTGTGTGAGTGTCATTGACATTCAGGGTTACCAAGCATCTTTTGTGTTAAGAGCAATTAGAAACAATATTTTAAACATATTTCGGCGAAATTAGATACTATTGCATTATATTCATCTTATTCCATAATGAACTAGAAGTGCGGATAAAACACATTCCCTCAGTACCACCACCCCACATTTTTCGAAGTGCTGACAAATATCAAAGAGTAAAATTTCTCATGAAAAACATTTTAAATTTGACGTTAGAAATCGGTATTTTCAAATCTACAACTTCGCACACGTAATGGTTGCAGAAGCCAGGCTTTACGCCAAATATTTGTATGTTGGTGCATCAGAAACGATGCATGTGAAACAGGAATATTTTGTAAGTACTTTAATTTATTTTTATGGTATCTTCCTCTTTTTAATTAACAAATTAATGATTGCATAAAAATTACTTTTTTCATTGTTGATTAGTAACCAATAATTTCGACAGCAAAGTTCAAGCTGTGGGAACGGCTAGACTTAAGGTGGATAGAAGCATTACGGAAACCGGGGCCACCACTTTTCAAGATAGCGTTACCTCCATTGTTACCACGGTTGAAGTCAATGGCTTTAATAGACGTGATGGTGCGGTTAGAGTTCTGTAAGTAAACGATAATGATTGTTATACAATAACTACCTACTTATTGAGCCTCAGTAAACTCGCTTACCCTTGGGTAGAATTCAACATCCCGTGTAACAACTCGAAGGAATTTCCAATCGAGTGACACAATTTCACGGTGGAGAAGGATGTCACGAGGACCAGCTGTTCCCCATGTGGCATTCTTAGCCTCTGAGATGACCAGGAAGGTTGCAGCAAACGCAACAAATGCCCATACTCCAAAATGTTTCATTTTGATTAAGTGGTATGTTTTTAATTTATTGAAAAAAATATATATGTTGGCGCTCACGATCTACACTTTCTAATGATTCTGAAGCATGAAGTTTCCTTTTATAATAAATGGGCCTTCAATTGAGTTCTAAACTGATTACATTCACTTAACAGCTACAATCGGGTTTCGTCATTTGCAATTCTGGTATCGATTATCTTATCAGATATGTACTCAAATGATGAGTTGTGTACAATGTGAGAAGGACTTGGGGAGATATTAAAAAACATTGTTGAATAAACGCAGATTTAAACTTAATATGCTGCCTTTATGCCAAACATATTCACAGAAGCTCCATTAAAAGACCAAATGGAAGGTTATTTATGGATTATCGTTGAACCAAAATATTTTATTATTTTGCGTAAGCTTTGAAAACCAAACTCTGTTTCCAAATGTTTTTTCAATAACCGAATTTAGAGGATGCGTTTCAGTTCTCGGATTTAAAGATATATATACTCGGAAAAACAGCGGTGATGAGATTTGATGAATTTTTACAGCAAAAGTAGGTACATATCTTTAAAACTGAAATGTGCTTAACATTACAGATCGCACTTCTTGAAGTATTTTGTTTGTTATTAAGTCTGACGAATGAGTCAACCTCTTGACGGGGACTTAATTAAAAAGTTGCAATTGTCAATCTTGGCAATGATATTCTGAAAAGTATCTTGCAAGTCAATTAAGATAAGCAATGAGAGGAATGGATCCAAAAGTGCCAAATATGATATTAAAAAAAAAAGAAGTAATAAACTTAAGTTTTTAGTTTTGTTAAATAAATTTATTTCAAAAGTCCGCCTTTGTTAAAAAAAAATCGCTTGCTTAGTTAGTACTGAAACGCTGCTGCTTCTCCGTTGAAAGGTGGTGGTGCTAAAGGTCGTGGTGGGAAAGGTGGTCTTTGGAAACCCGATGGCGGAGGCGGCCTCCAATTGGGAGGTGGTGGCCTGGGCGCACCCGACGGAGGAGCTCCTGGCATACCATTAGGGAAGTTTGGCGGCGGCGGCGCTGGAGCTTGCCCCACAGCCGATTGCCATGGCGGCGGAGGAATCATGCGTGGCGGTGGAGGTATTCCCACCGGTGGAGGTAGGGGAGGCTGATTCGTAGGCATCGGTGGTAGCGGTGGTGGTGGCACCGATGAGGGGAATGATGCCGATTGTGGTGGTGGAACTGGTGGCGGTGGAGGCATCATACCGCCTGGTGTTGGGGGAGGTGGCGGTGCTATCATTGGTGGCGGCATCATCTGACCCGGCATGACAGGCATCATCTGAGGCGCTGGGGCATCGGCGAACAGTTGATGCGGACGATCCGCATGAGAAAGTGGGTTTTGCGCTGCGAGCAAACGTTCAGCTGCCGAACCGTGCCGTTCACCTTTGGAATCTTTTTTAAATGCATACGACACAGAGATGGGTCTATTGCATAGGTATTGTCCGTTCATTGCATCCATAGCTGTGTCAGAAGCTTCAAAGCTCGCAAAGTTGATGAATGCAAAGCCTTTTGAGTTACCCGTTTCAGGATCTCTCATTATTTTTGGCGTCTGAAGTATAACACCGAACGCTGAGAAGGTATCGTAAAGTAATTTCTCGTCTACTTCCGGATCGAGATTGCCAATAAAGATATTTGCACCAACATCGAGGTTCTTCTGATGTGCAGATGCTTTATTCACACGAATTGGTTTACCGTACAGTTTAATCATATTCATGATCTTTATGGCATAATCAGCGTCGTCCTCGCTAAGGAACTCCACAAAACCGTAGCCCTGATGCATTTGGGTAACGCGGTCTTTGGGCATGTGGACATTTACTGTAAGTAAAGGTTGTTATAAAAAGTTTAAAATAAATATCAGTTTTCTTTACCTACTGGTCCTGCCTGCACAAAGAGTTCCCAAAGCAATGTTTCGGTTACCTTATCGTCCAAGCCGCCAACATAAATTGTGGCATCTGAAACAAGTAGGAATAGTTTAATGAATGCATTTATAGAATAGAAACAATATTTTGTCCATTTAGGTAAAATTTTACCTTGATTTCTCTCAGCAATTGGACCGGCAGCCATAGCTTTGCCGATGTTTTTCCTTATAAAAAGCTAAATTACAGCAGATCCAAGCAATAAACGTTTTCGAGCACCGCTGACAAAATATTCGCATCTGTCAGTGTCATTTTTTTTTTCTAGCGAACTTGAGGCGAAATGGCTTTCGAAGGCTGTGTTCAATGTTGATTGATTGTAGGGTATATTACATGTCCTTTTTTTAGTTTTGCTATTTTAAAGCACACAAAATGTTTAGTTCTACCTTCCCTTGAAAAGTCATTTCAAAACATATATTCAATACCTATTATGTGAAAGTTGTCGTCTGAACTTAAAAGGAATAGGGCATTTGCAGAAGCTGTCTCTTTCAATGTCCCTTACTATTGCAGTATTTTTATTTAAAAAAGAACAATTTATTCGACATTTATCAAAAATGTTATAAATGTTTTTGCCAAGAATTTGCGATTGTGCGAAATGGAAACAATAATGAATGTACACTTTTAAAAGTAAAACAATATTTCCGACACACAATTTTTGAAAATTTGGAAAGTGGCTATCCTAAATTGCACTTGAATAAAATAAATCTTTTTTGTATATAAATGATGTGTTCTACTAATTTGGAGGATAAGTTTTAAGAGGCCCCTATTTTTCTTTGTTTTAAGATGAACAAGTACTAAGTTATTATTAATTTATACAATTAAAAAGTTGTTTTTATTCTTGAAATTTAATGAAATCAAGTTGAAAACCTATATAAGAAATAATGAGACTGCATGCCAAGCGGCCATTTCTGGCAGTTCTCGCTTGCAAAATATGATCATTGAAATGCGAAATGGTCATTGTTTGACCAATGCGATGGGAAATTTATTAAAAGTGTTTATAACATTTCATTGTTTGAAATGCAATTTAATCTTACCTTCAGAAATGGCAGCGATATGGGTACTTGGAATGCAGTCTCATCATACCTTAACTCTGTATTATAAGCATTACAAAGGAAACAAAAATTACGTTCATCCACGTCACCCTATAATCGGTACCATTAATCTTTCAATTTATGTCACATTTATATTCTCGGCGAATTCAGCAACGTAATCGAAAAATAAAATCCACTGAAAAGGAGAAAAACCGAAAACAAAAAGAAAAAGAAAAATACTTAAAGGAAAACATCAAACATTTTGTGAAAAATTTTCCACAGTCATCATCGAAAATCTAGTCCTCGTTTTGTTAAATTGTTCTACATTAGGTGTAGCTAATGCATTTTCCTTTTTAATATGATAAAATAAATCAACCATTATGAAATCGTGTATGTGAGTCCCAGTGGTACTAGCAGCCAGTTCTATTATTGTCAGTGACAAAGACTAAACTATATTATCGTGGTTTTTTTTTTGTAATCTATATATCACGCAAAATATATAAATCTAATTTATCCACAATGGTTAAACTCTGTCAAGTGGCTTTGTTATTGATCAGTGTACATTTAACAATTGCGTCGAAATGTAAGTGCTAAACGAATCCCCTTCTTATTGTAATTTGTGCACCCCCTTATTGTGATTTTATTATTTCATTTGTAGATCAAACTTGCAATATACATAAAATGGAATGCCCCCCGAATTCGGTGTGCTCTCAAATTGAACATAACGACACTGGCGAGTGCAAATGCCCCAAACACTTTGAACTCAACCCGCATAGTACTGGTCCATTAGACTATTGCATTGAGGATGAAAATAGCATAGGCGATGGGTCTACTGCAATCAGCAGCAAATCGAAGGAAAAGACTGTGGTGCACATACAGCCTCCGCCGGAATCGCACCATGTTGTGATTGGAATATTAGTACCAATGGCATTGGTGGTGTTTGTACTTGGCGCTGCATATGGTCTAAAAAAGTTCCATCCCGTGCGACGGTTAAGGGAGTATGTTATTAGCCGCCGGCGTAATAGACCGCTTTATGAAGATGTTATGATGACACAGGAATTGGAGGATCCGCCATTGATGTAAAACAAATGTTGTAAGTAAATTTTCTTTTTTGTTGATTTCATAGCCGGAATCTTATCACTGCGATTACTTTCGTTTATCTTTTAATTTATGGTTTGACTGAGATATTTATAGTGTTTTGGGGTCACGTTGTGTTGAAAAAAGAGGATTGTCATAGAACACAGTGAAAAAAGGCTTAGCTGTATTTCTTCGACATTATACGTGTAATTGCAATTTTAATGTTGTGAGCTACTGTTCTATTAAGTTGCAGATGATTTACATGATAATAATCCGTTTTGGCATACTCAATGGCTGGTAAAGGGGTCATTTTCTTAACATTAACAACACTTCAATCAACAATTTTATTTAATTAAATATAACTCAAAAATATTATTTTGGGGCATAGTTACGCACTTGGCAATCTAACAATTAAAGTTGGGCCTCAAGTCTCGTCAGACCAAATAACTCACCAGTAAATAAACCTTTTACGTGCATAGTTTTTTTTTTGTATTGAAATATCTGATCGCAACATGTATAAACAAATTAACTACTACGTGAATTAATTTATCTTATTATGGTTTTTTTTTTTTTAGATACAAAATTACATTGCAGATCTCCTTATTTGAACGGAAGTGGAGAGAATTTAAAAAACTAAATTCCCACCATGAAGGAAAAAAGTGCACCGAAACCTGTTCACAGATATTTCCAACTAAACAAAAAATCACCAAAAACAAGACTGGATGTTTCCAAAAAAAAAAAAAAAAAAATAGAAGCATCAGGCATCATCAAAGTCATAATTGCCCAGCTTACAGGTAGGAAACAGATATTTTTTTCTCTAGTCCAAATACCCCATAAAGTTGGTTAAATTTGCTAACAACGACGACGATGTATGTAACTAAAGAAACAATTAACAACTTGACTAATTGTATTGATAAATCTAACACATTTAACATTTTAATACCCTTAGATTGTTTTGCATTTCCTTTTTTGTTTAGTTTTATTTCCCAAAATGACACAAATATTCACATATCGGTTTAATGAAACTAAAAAACTTTTTTACAACCAACTAAAAAAGGAAAACAAAGCAAACTCAAAAATACATGTTAGTAAATAATTTAATGCAGAAATGTGAAAATGTAAATAAGTGAAATTTTGTTGTTTTAAATGAAAGTGAACGTGTAATTAAGTAATATAAACAGTAGGTTATTATTATATTCGTATTTTTTTTTTGTATAAAGTAAATGGTTGTAAATTTAAAAAAAACACTATAAGTTGGATTGAATTACAGTGGATTTACACTAATTGGAGTTTGAGCTTTGAGCTAATTGGCACCGCATTATTGGGGCAGAATCTTAACCTCTTCAGATAGTAGGTACACATATGTGCACCTTTAATACATTTTTTTTAAACATACCTTTTGACTATTAGATGTACTTTAAAATCAAGTGTAGGGGTTCATATTGCTACAATAATTTTTGGATGGCACTAGGTGCTACGGCCACTGCCGTTATTTGTACCTCAGTTGGCCATTGCATATAGTTACTTAATTTCCTCCCAGCGCAAAAGTCAAAATTAAAAATTTTGTTAATATTTGATTTTTTTTTTCTTATAATATAATAGCCCGAAAATTGAATAAAATCAACAAAAAATGAGTGCTATTGGCATAGGTCTGAAGAGGTTAAAGTAGAATGTTTGCAGTGATCTAAACGCAGACGTAAAAGAAAAAAGCAACATATGATACAATTAATAGATAGTTCCAAGCTCCAATTCAGTGGAATCTACTTTATACTCGTATCTGATAGTGGGATTTATTTTTTTTTTTGTTTTTATAAAATTGATTAAGGTAAACAAACACCAGTAAAATATTTGTTTGTATTTGTTTAGAATATTTATTTGAGTACTTGTAGGTTTATTTTAACGCTAGCCGGTAGTTGTCAATATTGGCAGTGTCTTTTAAAGCCGGTCGCTAAATGTCCACCATCTGGTGAAAAACAATAGGTTTTCTGACGTAACCGTCGCCGATTACCCCTAATATTAGTATCAGAAAATTTTAAAAGAATAATAAATTACTTGTACAGCGGGCATAATTTGAGAGTTGACTATTTTTTATCGTTTAAATACAAAGACCATTATGTCATAACTGCCTTCCAACTTGTATTTGCTGCAAATTGTTCATTCGTGATCTTTTGTTTAGCCGTCGAACATATTAAATCAGTGAAATTAAATAACAGGACACGTTTGTAGTTGACTATTGACAACGCATAGAATACGGGGGGACAGTTACGAAAACAACGATTTAGCGATGCACCTGGATCACCCCCAAAAATGCATATAGTTTTCAAGTAAGTACAATAAACGACGAAACTTGTAGAGATCAAATATCAGAATGTTGTCAGTCAGCCAGTTCATGATGTACTTCTGTAACTTAAGGTATACAAACAGAAATGTCTTCTCGCTTTTTTTGACACTTAACCGCAGGTAAACTTTTAAATTTTCCTTTTTTTTAAATTTATTCATCAAACCAACGATTGGAATCGCATCGATGATTCTTTGGTGTATATTTGAAATATTATAAATTCGCCTTCTAGAACTGTTGCGTGTTGCAACGAGAAAAACATTTTTTAAATCGGGACATGCCTGAAATTGAAGTTGCAACTGGCTTACTATTTTTAAAGTCAATAATAATTTCATAATCAACAGAATGGTTTTTTCCACCACCTCCTCTACTTAAGAAAAAAAATGCATGCACAACTATATTAGGTATTTACAATTTTAAATTCTGGTAACGTTGAATTTTCTTACCATTTAAATTTAGTTATATCATTCCCATTTTTCTAACAAATTATAGGTAACAACCAAAGAAAGAGAATTTATTTATTGTTAATTTAAAAGAAAAAAAAAAATCGAGTTTAAATGTGTGCATTTTTGTTTTGTATTTAAAAAAATAACAAATATTGAATTAAAGTATGTCTCAGTGACTTTTATTATTAAAAAATATTTCATTTTTAACATAAGAATAAGTTTGTTTTAAGATAATAGATACAATTTTAATAGATTTAATAAAAATTTGATATATGTTAAATTTAAAAAAAGAAATAGGTCGCAATAGGATACAAAATTTAATCGTTTTTCTACCAAACTGTAATTCAATTTGCACATAAAAAACAAAAGTTTAACAAATCATTTGAAATGTAAATTTAAGTTAAGAACAAAATGACAAGAAAGTAAAATAAAGAAATTATATATTCTGTGATAAATGTTGTGGTTTTACCTCTCTTCCACAGAATAATTAGTGTGATGTTTGTTTTCATTTTCATAAACCATGCAAAACTAGATCTGATCTGATAAAAGGTATGTTTACGAGGAGTAATTTTTAGTTTACAAACTTTTTTGAAGGCTTATTCCTTAATTTCAATATAAACTATTTGATGTTCGATGATAAAAACAAATGTGGTCGTGCATATATGCTTACATTTTGTATATTCGGGCTGCGACAAACACAAAATGCTATGGTTAAGGGGGCGTCAATTATCCTTCCCTTTTCAAGACATACACCGTCGACGTAAAAAATCTCTGCAACAACTACTTCTAGTTTCTAGTCTTTCTTTACTCGAGTCGTTAAAAATGTTTGTAAAGTGTCACGTGTGTCCATTTATTCAAGTTTTAAAACATTTTCCCTTATTAAAATTTAAAATGTTCCCTACTAATAAGTCAAACATTTTCTTTAACTACATTTTAATTATCATATTTTATATGTACAAAAAATAATAACATGGATCATAAAATAAAATTACATAAATATTTTAAAAAAATAAATAAAATCACTAGTCGCGATCATTCACTGATTCAAAATCTCTTCTTTCCATTCTGTCTTTATCCTCGTTCACATCTTTCATATTTTTCACTTCCACTGGCGCAAAATTCTGTTGCATTCTATCGTATCCATTGTAAGCACCAAGGTCTAATTCTTGAAACTTTTTATTTAAATCCAGATCTAGTTCCAAACTCTGCGGACAGTACCTGTCTTCGGGAAGAATATCTTGTTTCGACAAATCGTACACTTGTGAGCTTCCATCATTAAGAAGGTAAAATTTGTCCAAGAATTCGTCGTTATCGCTCGATTTTATGTAATTCATAGCATCCAGGTTTCCAGAGAACCCATCAACCAGGTTATTGGTGCGAATGGATAATTCATTTTCTGAAGTCGGGCTTCTTTGAGATTTAATATCGCTTTCCCTGTTGTTATAGTCTGCATATTGCTCTGGAAAATTGTGGTTAAGTGCACTGGAAACTCCTTTAATATACTGCCTAAGAAGATCTCGTTTTCTGCTGGGACTTTTTGCACGTTTTTTAAAGATTGCACGATCATCCTTTATAGCTGATGGCAATGGTGACTCGATCAAAGGAAGTCTCTCTTTCTCCACAGCTGGTGCCTCCATGAATTCGTAATAAGTTCTGGGTTTCGGCGATTGAATTTCAAATCCAGGCGCTGCTTGCGGTTCCATATCTTGTTTAGCAGATCTAAGAAACTTGTCTACGTCGAAACTAAACACCTCTGGTGGGGAATTGAGGTTGGCAATGAATTTTGAAATGGCTTCCTCGTCATCATTGTTGACACGAAATTGAATATCTTTTAGTTCTTCGAAGGAATTAAAATCATTTCCCTCATCCATGTCTTCAGAGTCGAGTGGCACTATGTCAATGTTCGCAGTATCAGATGGATTATTGTTAGAAGAGTCATTCCTGAACTTTGCTTTTAGCTTCTTTTTCCCTCGATTTTTAAGCTTTCCCTTTATGCGTCGTTTCGGATAGTCCGCTGAATTGTCATCCATATAGTAATCATCATCGTCATCCTGAGGATCTGGTAATGAAGCAATGTCCGATAGGAGTTTGGATAACTTGTGGCCATGACTAGGTGAATTTGGTGAAAATGCCTCACGTTTTGTACTGATTTTAAGCGGCAATTCCAAATCATCTGGTAGTGACCGTTGTGCATCCAAGAAGTTATCACTATAGGGACTCCGGACAGGTTTTTCGTTATAATTTGGAAATGATTTCACATCTTAGAAAAGAAGAGAATAACTAATAATTTGAATCTCTGAATTTTTAAGGAACTTTCAGCATTTACCTTGTAGGAATTTAGCGGCTAAGCTTTGTCCCGCTGGTTGATTTACTTCGTCTAAATCGAACGTGTTCAACTTTTCCCGATTTGATTCGGTGGATTTTTCAATTTTTTTCCACTCTAAGTCAAAAGACATATCATTCATTCGCAGTGGTGCACATTGCGTCGTCTTGCCATCGGCCATAATCACTGTTGGTAGATATTTAATCTTATCAATGTCATCCTGAACCATTTTTAAATTGAGAGGCTTATGTGGGGGTTTTCCCACTTCGTCCACCATGTGATGGAGATGAGCCAAGAACTTTGATTTTGTAATATATTTAGTTGGACCTGTTTCTGGATATATTGGTGGTGGGGATGTGGTATTGGTGACAATTGCAGTACATTGGCACATTTGGGATGGACTTAAGTCTGCAAGGAAATTGCATTTAAAAGGTGTTTTTTTGGGCAGAGATCTGTATAGACTTAACTTATTGTTAGAGAAAAAGGTAGTTTTATCAAGAAATGGATATTAATTACAAATGTTGTTCATCAAGCTGATGTTCTTCCCCACACACCACATTGAGTATATAAAATATATTAAAGATCCGAATATTAAGAATGAACGGCTTTATAGGCCTTTATTTGGCTTCTACAATATTTTGTGTGTTCGCCGAGAGTTATTTTCGAAACGAATGGCAGGGACCTTCAATTGTCTTCCGATTCCCAATCGCAAATTAGTTAATCTTCATATGATTTAAGTAAGTTGCCTTAGTGCATTGGAACTAACGAACTCCGAAAAAATAACAAAATGCTCAACAGTGGCAAAGTAGAGAACCATGAAATATTGCTAAATGCGGCTGGCAGATAAGGAACTATTACGAAACACTTGCTGAAACCTAACTCCTTATTGGATTAGACTGATAATCAGTTAAAGAAAAATCTTATTATTTCTCCTGGTATGACAATGGATTTTTATTAAATACTTTTTTGGGCAAATTGTGACTCATCTCCTTCTAAAATAAAAATTTTAAAACAAAGTTAAACTAACCTTCTCCAGTTCCGTTCTTTTGATTAATATCCAAATCGACAGTAAAATTACTCATTGCCGTTTTAGTACTACCCTGAGGTGCATTTCCCTTGTTAGTAGCAGCCATCGTACTACAAACTGTAACACATTCAGTAGGGGATTCCGTAACAGACTTATATGTGGTATTTCCGCCCACATTATCAGGAGTTTGTGAAGTCTTCGGATTTCCAGATTTTATTTCATTCTGTTTTGCTATCTCGTTTGTCTTCGAATCTGCATTTGGCTTATTAGTAGTAGTAGATGTTGAATTCTCATATGGCTTTAAAGTAGTTGTTTCTGCCTTTGGCAAAAGCTGAATTTGAAAATCTTGTTTGCTTTTTTTAAAACAGTTAATAAAGCTCTTCACGTATTGTATATCACTATCGCTGAGGTTGCTCAAAAGTCCTTCAGGCTTTTCAGTTGCACTACGAACAAAAAGCCTTTTCTTCGACTGCTCATAGTCATCAAACAATTCTGGATCGTCGATATCGTAGTAGTTTCGATCTAGTAGATCACTTTTATCAAGTTTAAGACTTTCGTTATTTTGATCTTTGTGTGAGAATATGCTTAGAAATTTCTCCTTTACTTTGTTTATAATACCTATGTTGTTGTTTTGCAAGTCTGGATCATGTGATACGTTTGCTGTAGCTTTAGTATTTAGTAATTCAACATTAGATTTCTCGTTTTCCTTCATATCATTAATATTGTCATTTAAATTCTGTCGTTCATCTTGGGGAAAAAAGAAATAATTTTTTCCCTTGACTAACACTTCTTTGTTATTTGTAGCATCCGAGTGCTTTTCGCGGCTGGTAGTTGGCTTATCTTCTGGCATATATCCACGTTTTTTCAGATATGATATTGGTGACTGCCAATTGTCGCAAAGGTTCGTCATAACTGCCTTATATTCTGGTGATGGATTCTCATATTGCAAATTGTTTGTGTTCTGATGTGGAATGTTTTTCGGATAGTAGTCGTTGTAATCCAAATTTTCGGTACTACATAGTTGTAGAAAAATGAACCTTAATGATGGAAAGTTTAGTTAGTTGTTTAGCGTCAACAATGCTATGCTTACCATATGACATATTGCTTCATTTAAAGATAACAAATTTATCTTCGTTTAATTGAAAATATGTAATTGGCGATAGAAAAAAATTAATATATTTTTAAGGCATTTGACAGAAAATATTAGATATTTAAAAGTGTGTATTATAGAGTGAGGCGCTTTTTCTTAAAGGGGAAACTAAAGACAGAGGATACTTTGGGTAGGTAAGATATAAAGGCATAACTGTTGCCACTCCCAATTGGTATTTACTTCCAGAGTTTGATGGATGTGTGACTTAAACTAATTTTTTCCTAGGTGTAGTCTGCTTACCCAGTTTCATTATGTTGTCTCAACCAAAGTACTTCGTTCTTTTTTGTAGGTTTGTTAACAAGATGTTTTATTTTTTTTTTAATTATTTGACTTTATTCATAAGTAGATTTCGTTTTCTTAAAAACTAATTTGTGTATAGTTACAAAAATAAGGCAAAAATTACAATGCAATAGTTGCTTTTATATTAGATTTGTATTAGGCACTTTTCAGTTTGGTCATCAAGCCAAAGATAATTTGGTACTTTACTTACAACAACGTTTATACTTTTTTGATAGATATGTGTGTTTTTTTTTTTTTGATAAATTGGAATGTAACTGAATAATTTACAGTGCAAGCTGCCGTCTTTACACATATTTGAACACGATAAAAAGGAATTTTAATCACTTTTTTTTAAACAAATATGAAGGAGAGGTATTTCTAAAATATTGTACTATTTTGCGCAAGCGATATTCACTAGATTCGTTTTCAATTGTGCATTTCGAGTAAAGGCAAATAATGGGGTACTACGGACTGATCATCCCGATTAAATGACAATGCATGTGTTGGTGAAGTTAATACTTGTCGCACATTGAAGGCAACATCTTCAAAGTCAGGCCGATCACTCGGTTCCAGCTGCCAACAGTTAAGGAATAACTGATATAAATCGCTGAACACAAAAGTTGTTTGTTCCGGACGTAGACCATTTTTAATTCGTGGCAGTAAATCTTGACTGGTGATGTTGGCGTATGGTGTAGCACCCAGAGTACAGCATTCCCAAGCTACGCATGCAAAAGACCATACATCAGACCTTTCCGAATAATTCTGGAACCGCAGAACCTCCGGAGCCAACCATCGTGCAATGTCGACTTTTTTACTATCTTCTGCAAAGGGTATCGGTCCGAAAAGTGAAACTTTTATTTTATTTGTATTTGTTACGTAGATACTATAAGAGCAGAGGTGTTTGTGAACAACCTAAAAAGAAAAAAAGAAAATTAGTTAAAACAAAAAAACAATTCTCAGCGAAGGCCCCGGCGAGATTCGAACTCACGATCTCCTGTTTACTAGACAGGCGCTTTAACCAACTAAGCCACGGCGCCAACAATTAATTGTTTGGCAAATATTTTTTTTGATACTTTAAACAAGTATGTATGTATGTGTCTATTCCAATATATAATTTGTTTATGGTGTTAGTTTAAACTATATATATTCACACAAATTAAAGGATGGGTATTGTATATTCGCAGCATGTTAGTTCCGTTCGCGTCTTATTTGCAATTAAACTAGTAAAGACCATGAGATTGTCGGGACACGGTTATATTATAGGAAAGAGTTTATGTAGCTGAATCGCTCTTTTAATAGTTATATTTAATTTAGTGTAAACTTCAACTTTTTCTTTATTCTTGTTAAAAGTTTGCAAGTTTCAGTTGCTGATTTTTGCTAGTCAACAAAATTATAAAAGTTGATTTGTATTTACAGTTGCCCGGAAGATAACCCATCTCATCTAGTATAATAAATATGTGTACATGTATCAATAGTTTCTGAGAAAATGGTGACTTTTGTACCAGTTCCGAAATTTATTATCATTAAAATCTTTTGTTTTATATTATTGCAAATAGTGCTTTTATTTATTATACACGGTGGCAAAAGCAACGTTGGAAACATGTTGTTTTCTAGTGTTTTATGTCGCACAATAATGTATTTCTACAACGTAACAATACCCCCAACAATTAGGGCTTGTTGCAAGAGGCGACTACCCCAACAACATTTGAGTGCTTCAATGCTTTCCTGCCGGACTAGTAGGAGTGCAGTTAAAGTGAGAAAGTTATGTTCCTTCGTTCCTGATCATAACTCATTCGAAAAAAAAGGCAAAATGCAAATTCACGTCTCTAAAAGAGATTTTTGCTTGTATCTTCTTATATTAAGAAATGTGCAACATAAATAAAGACTTTGTTTACACGTGGATAACTTTCCGGTATAGAAACCCGACGGGGTGATTGTTTGATGTTATTAAACAAAATCCATATACAAAGTGTTTGACAGATTACCTTATTATGACTAGGTATACTGCATTTGACCGTTTGGAGAAGCGCTGTTGTATAAGTTCCAGTCTGGCTATGTTCTAAAGATTAATATCTAGAAAACTTAATCATTTTACTTGCGTTTTTAGATGTCGCTTATACTTATGGTTTTGTCGTCCCTTATACTCAAATGTAAAATAAAATTTACAGAAAAGGAAAAAGGAACACGATAATAAAATTCTTTTATGGAGGAGGCCTATTTCAAATACAGATTGGGCCAAAATTTTAGCCGAGGTGGTTCTTGCAGGCGCCGTGGCTTAGTTGGTTAAAGCGCCTGTCTAGTAAACAGGAGATCGTGAGTTCGAATCTCGCCGGGGCCTATAGTGAAAGCAATTTTTTTTCAACTGTTGTTTAATAAGAATATTTTGTACCTCATAAAAGCATAAAATGAAATACATATTAGCAAACTTTGTTATAGGCGAGATTAGAAGTCTAGACTGTACTAGACAGGCTCTTTAGCCAACTAAGCCAAGGCGCCAATGTTGGCATCTTTTTTATAATCAAATATGAGTAACGGCTTAATATTGTAACAGGAAAGTGCATAAATTTGGTATGAAATGTGTTTACATCTCTGCCAAATAAATGCTTTAAAAAAGGCCAATCCAATATATCGTAAATTGTCCAGAACTCACCTTATTCACTTCCAAGTACTCCATAGCCATGGCAATTTCATAGATCCATAATAGCACACATTCCTCCGAAACTGTAGAAAACGTCGAACTCGGAGAACTGGGTTGAATACGACTTTCAATTAAACGCCTCTTTAAAGTTATTTGGTTATTTTCAAAAATAAGATAGAACCAATCAACCGAGGCAGTTATTCCATAGAAATGTAGAAACTTCTCATGAGGCATAAGACGAATTATATTTTCAAAGTCTTTAAGAAACTGTGTTTGCGTTTCATAATTCATGTCATCTAAAATTAAATTTATTTATGTTAGTAAGAAAGTTAGTTATAAACTGTCATATGTATTACGTTTTTTTTTTGGGCTGAAAAAAAAAAATTAAGGAAACTCTAAAAAAAACACCCTTATAATCCCAGTCCTGCTTTATGGTTCCGAAGTATTGACCTTTTCTAAAGCGGATGAAGATATCCTTGGTCGTTTTGAGAGAAAAATTTCGACCTGTTCAAAAAAAAAACTGCACGTTGGGCGTTTGAGAGAAAGTAGGTGCGCGCACAAGTGGAAGAGAACTACTTGTAGTGCGCAGGAGGAAGATAGCCGAAGACCGCGCTAATTGGAGAGGCTTATTGCTTCTGGTTCAGGTCCATATCCGACTGCAGCTCCACCTATGTAAGTAGGTAAGTAATTTGGAAGCCTTAGAGTCCTTACCTGATCTAATATTCGCAAGGGAAATTTATATTTTTTGTTGTGAAAAGAGGATTATTATTCCCCGGGTTACACTTTCGATACAAATACTATAAGAAATTATGCTGCAAGAGGTGTGAGAGTTTTTGTTCGTGATTCCTTGATTGTTGATTACTTAGGGTATATTGCCCTATTATTTTAGCGCGAATGTAAATGGGTTTTCAAGTGTTTTTTTATGAATTTTAAATGTTCTTAAAAGAACAATAAAGCCAAAAATGTTTTATTCTAATTGTAAGTTGATTTTAACACAGACGTTTAAACATGCACGAGCACTACGTCTGACTGTCTGCAATGACTTATCATCATCATATCAGTATTGTTTGTGATATAAAATTCGGTTATAAATTTCAGAACTAGGAATTATCAAATGCATCAGCAACAAAAAAGTTATTTATCAGTTATGACGTCTGTGGCATTTAAATTTGTGAGTGCTTCTGGTTTGGATTCTTCTTTCTAGGAGAGGAACTGTCAGTCATTGCCAAAGAAACACTTTAAGAAGAGTTCGGAAGACCTTTAAAATCGAAGTAGTTAATCAGTCAAAATAAGTTGGTATGACCATTTCGAAACAGTATTTTTTGATTACTATTCGAAGTTTTTTTCATTATAGAAAATTCTGTTACAACAAAACAAAAAAACCTGTTAATTTTGAAATATTTCATTTAAACTGAAGCTCTCAAGCTATTCTGTTTGTTTTGCAAAATGCGCTATCAATAAAAAATTTGCAGTAAAGCGTTTAGCCAGATTTATGATAAAAAATAGTTAATCTTTGTTTTTCTTCTCATTTCTCATTGAAAATTAGAATTCTTCTTCTCAAATAGCTATTTATTTTTATTTACCTGATAAAATATGAACTTGACAATCATACGCTTCTGCACTGGCATACAATTTTCCTGTAATAACTTCACCAAATCTTCCATCCGCTATAACATCATCTATATTCATTCGTATTGCGTTGCGTGGCAGTCGTTGTGAATTCTCCACATTTTCGACTAAGGCATTTAACCGTTCTTTAAAAGACCCTTTTCGGAATTCATCTCCAACAAATCCATTATTTTCCTAAATCGCAATAAAATTAAAAAAAAAAATAATAATAATGATGTTATATTAAGTGCCACATTGAAACTACCACTTCAACCATAGGTCCCTGTAAGGTCAATTCATGTGTATCACTGGGAAGACGCTGTAATCTTCTTGTCTCTCTTTTCAGGTACAAATAAATGATAACTGACATAATAAACAATATTGCGAAGATCACACAAACCACTATCAGTGCCACAACTGATTCCTCGCCAGCTGGAATAAAAACGCTTAGCTTCTTTTAAATAGATTTGCCAATACCAATAACAAATTTAATGTCGAAATACTGCATAGGTATATGCGGGACGACAAATCGAACATTTGCAATAAATTTGTTATTCGAACGGGCTATTGATTTTATAGAATTTACGTTCAAAGTCTGCATACTGAAAATCGTTTGGTTTATCCTGGTCGTGAGAAGCTATCGCATAGCGTGCCTTGGTTATACCATTTAATGTGCTGACCATTCCCAATGAAATATGTATATGACTGTTTTTCTCTAAAGGAGCATTCCAATATCCTCCATATGTCCGATTGTCCCCTACCAAGAATGTTTGTGATGCGTTCTATAAAATATTCCACACCAACTTGAGATTGCTGAAGTAAAAAATAAAGAAGCAAGTAGTACCACATATTCCAGCTCACTAGCAATGTAGTATAATGTCCCATCTTCTTGCGCACGATCGTAGCCGCCCACCAATTGTTCGTCAAAAGGTTGTGTCAGAGAACTATCCAATCTCTGGACAACAACTCTACACTTAGTGACCGGTCCGTTGTAATTCAAGTATGAAGGAATCTCAATCAAGATTGTTGTATCCGTTCGGTTCAAAATAATTGGTTCTGCGGGCGCCGGATCGGGAATTCCTATTTCTGTAATTGCGATCAAACTGTGGTCACCGCATGTGTTTTCGCCACATATAGCAGATATTGAGATATTGTATTTGGTGCCTGGATGAAGATCAGTCATCTCAAAGTGATCTTCGGTACTCTGCACTATAAACTCGGGTGGAGGGAAGAAGTTATTTGCATAGGTGTGCAACACAACCGATTTGATCCTGAAACCAGTTACTTTTTCATCCTTCTTCGGTGGATCCCATATTATTAAGACGCTGTTCTCGGTAGTGTTTGAGATTTTTATATTCTTCGGTGGACCGTTAGCTGTTAAAAAAACAAGTGAACACTAATTCAAATAATTATGAGCAGAAAACTCACTTAGTGTGACATAATAACTGTGCGTTTCGATGCCTCCACAGTATTGTGATTTGTTTCCACTGCATCTGACGTTGCAAAGTTTGGAGTCCAATTTTTCACTGTCAATTGCCACATTGTCACAGAAACACTTATCACCAGAGAGCACCGCATACCTGTAATGGAAAAATCGTAACGTTGGTTTTCGATGATTTATTGTAATCTTTATGGTTGAAAGGGTTGATAGGGTTGAGGCTTTTTACACTTGCTAGTTATGTTTGACGAGCAAACATCTTCTTCTTTTCTTTTTTAAAACAGTGACCATTTTACTTTTTTGAAAAAGGAAAACAGCAGTACAGAAATGCACATGTTGTTAACAAATCTCAAAGACCATAAACAATAACAAATAAATGCGAAGAAACCATATTACAGTTTCTGTGCAAAGTTGTATAATCTCAAGATGCAATAAATTTAATGCGACAAAATCTAAAAGAACACTTAATACTTATCTTATCACTTAAATGTTGTCTTAATAGAGCAATTCATGTTTTCAAAATCTAAGCTCAAATGGAAAGTAAATTTTGTTGTTGCTAGTGAGTCTTCTAATCGAATTTATCATACATTTAGCTAATTCATTTTATTCTTAGTTCATTCGTTTTTGTATGTTGTTTATCGTTTTTGTTTACAACAGAGTTATCAATGATTAACGCAATCATTCTCCTTAATAAACTTGCTCCACTTTGTGAATAATAGTGGCGCTCGAATAGAGCATAAATCACTTGTTTATAAAACCAAGGGGAGAACACACCATTAAGCAAGTAAATAAATAAAACATAATGCAAATTATGTATCCACTTTTTAAATACACTGACGGTGATCAAACGCGACCCTCGTCGCCGTCGCACACAGTCTATGAGGAAATTGTAAGCTGATTCACTATTGTTGCAGCCATGGTAAATAATTGATAATTACACTTGGAAACATATAATATCCATGAGTGCTTGTGCTCGAGAGCAGGAAAGCCTATGCTATGCACCTTGACTTACCGGATATTAAGCTTTTCGCAAAATTCTATGCATGTTTGTGCGCTGCGAGCGTATATCGCATCCTTTAGCAAATCCGTTCGCGCACTATAGCATCCCAAGTAGTAGTATGGCCCCAGATCCGGTATATCCTCGGCGTACGTATATGGCAGGTGGACAAAAATCACTAAAAATTCAATTAAATTCCATAAATAAGGGCGGTGGCACCTGTGACGGTGAGAAACAGTCATTGCTTCACAGAACCACTAATCGCGTCTCTAACGACGACGCGAAACACAGCAAAGGCCAACACAAAACAAGACAAAACACTAAATGAATGAATTGATTAATTATTATTTACTGGACAAACACATAAGAACAAATTTAAAGAAAATATCTACTGTAGGTAACTTTACATTTAGTGCACTGGATGAGAATTAAACTAAATGCTGGGTGATGAAAACTGTTGCTTCTTTAGCAGACGTAATTCGAAACAAAATGAAATAGTAGAACAACTTGCGAGTGGGAATTCGTGAGTGAAACGTTGTTGGAAGAGGAGAAGTTAATTGAATGGATGGGCAAAATCAAAACAGCAGCAAAGTGGATGAGTCAAATTTGATAAAAGAACAATCACAACAAAGGTGATAGTCGCAGCTTTGTATATAATTCAGTTTATTTTAAGCGGGTTCCATGACACCTGTGGATTTGACAAACCGAGACGTTATAACATAAACGTCAATTGTCAGTGCTTCCAATCATCTGTTTAATACCTAATTTTTTTGTGTTGTTGACGGCGTTGACCATGGGGCGTTATAAATACAATTGACGATACTGTCAAAAGTGAATTTACACACGATTTATGTGACACATAATTAGATAACTTGTCTATTTGATACCTTTTTTTTAAATAAATATATCTATCAAGACTCATTTTATACGTTTCTTAATTAATTAAAGTGGTAAATGGTATTATATAGATCAGAGGCAATTTGCTTTATGTTTTTTGCCATTTGGTAGTGAATTTACTAATAAAAATTCATGGAGAATATAGCAGATACACAAAATAATTCAATTAATCTGTTCCTTCTCTTGAAAAGATATCCACTCTTCATATGCCAAAGTCGGTGAGTTAAGTTGTCCATTTGTTATTAGTACTCAATGATTCAATTCACTAATGTATAAATACTAACTCGCACCGCTGTCTGCATATTTCTCCAACTACATTCAGTATTAGTAACTTTTTCTAGACTGGAAGGCAATCGACATTCTGAGGTAATAAACTGTTGCACAAAGCTTTTTTTTTAATCTGTTGTAAAGCAATTCATCAAGCAACTTAAATTTATTTATTCACTTTCGGGTTGATTTAAGAAACTCACGACGACTAATAAAACTAATGTGAAGCTAAACTATGAACAGAAATAGAACAATTTACTAGAGATCAGAACCATATCTGTTATGTTTTATTTTCTGTTATTTGAATTAAAACATCAATTTTCTTTTCGCAAGTGATATAAACATAGCCTTAAGAATGAATTATCTGTTGTATTATTTCCCAGCTGAACTACCATATGCGAAGTGTCAAAGGAGTGTGTCATCGCTCCATAAATTTTTACCCAAATACAACTTTTTTTTACACCATTCTCCTTCCTAATCCTTTGGGAATGAATTTGGCAGAGGACTTCAATCAGTTAACAACAAAGTTTCTTTTTCTCAGTTATAACGATGAAAAAAACAAAAGCAATATGACTGAACTAAACATACTGCTAAACGATTTGAATAGCTTGGAATATTTGCAGGGAAAGTTTGTTGACAAAAAAGTAGGTTGTCCATCTGTTTCTTTTACCTACTCACCTGTTTATAATTAACTGACTATTGCAACACAGACTGCGGCAAGACTGATAGAATCATTTGCCAATATTGACACCCAAGAAGAAACACTTATTGTCAAATCATGCTGCCTGCTAACCACGCTTTTGAATAAACAAAATATTCAACTTTCTGCGGAGCAGTTCAGGAAACTCGTAGATTGGCAACTAAAATGCTTGAATTTCAACTTTTCCGGCACTGCATGTGACATTCTAATGTCAATGCACGCTTTGTTTAGAAACCACCAAGCCTATGGAAAGGAGGTTCGTTCGTTTTTTTGAGTTGTATTAGGAATAAAATTATTTCTTTTAGTATTGGGATGTGCTTCTGTCTGCAGATGGCTTGTTACTGAAGTATCTGTCGAACTCTAACTCTAACTCGACTTGCACTGAAAAATATGAGTTTAATTCCACAGAAGAGATTATCATTTCGATTGTTCATTGCATTGATTCACTTCTTCGTCCGCTGGAGTCAAATGAATTGGATCAAGAAACAGATGAAATGCTCCCAATAATTGGTGGCAAAATTTTAAGCATTCTCTACTCGGATCGTATCAAGTTTAATCAATCAGTTCATCACATAAACTTTATGACTACCTCCCTGAATATTATAAAATTGATTGCCTTCGAGGACAGAGAGTGGTGTGACGCGAATATTGGAGAATTATTGGGCGTGGCAAAAGCATATATGCACTATGGCATTCCGGGTCTGTCACAGGTACAGCCACAAAAAGTTCACATCTCCCAGCAGTCTATCCTCGATCAGGGTGTAATGGAAGCAAACAATCGCGGAGGCAAAATAGCAAAAACACGAAAGCCAAGAACAGTGAATAAGAATCGCAAGATCGATGGAAAATTAAAGCAGCCAGCGGGTAATGATGTAGCTCTTCTTCAGCTGCCGTCGGGTAGCAATGTAAAAGTGGATTGTAAGGTAGTTTAATCATTTCTCTTACCGATGGCTTAAGGGTGTCTTATCATTTCAGTTGAGACTCCGATCTTTAACAAAACAAGCGACTCGGACTTCTCCGAATCAGAAGTGAGTAGAACTAGAAATGCCCGACATAAGCAAGCAAAGCTAAGACTGTCGTCCATTTCGCTAATTGGAATCATTGCCAAGAATACTGAGAAAAAGTTATTTTACGGCTATTGGCACACTTTGTTTCCAACTGATGACAGCTCCGGACTGCTAACTTGCGCTGTACGTGACCCAAATCCACGTTGTAGAATTGCAGCGCTGCAGGCAGCTTCTGTGATGCTCTTTAGTTCAAGGCCTTTCCTTCTGCAAGCTGAATGGAGGTATAATGCATACAGGAGAGCTGCATAAATGTTTTCAAATATTCTGGCATTCAACATACCCTTGAATCAAACAGGAAAATTCAAATATAATTCAGTCAAACGCCGTTTTGAATCGATTCATGCAGCTCTCTAGTAAACGTTTTACATTTTTAGTTTCGATCATGCTAGTAGTCTTTTCCTTAAAGTGAGAAGCCTCCAACAACCTTCATGCCCTTTTCGATTTCATTGGCGATCATGATTACACAAATTTATGAAGCTCTCACCCATGCCCTATCTAGCGAGAGTTCACTGCCGGTCTTAACACAAATTCTCAAATGTCTGACGGTTTTAATTCAGGTGAAAGACAAAGCTTGTTTAGTAAACCACATAACCTAATTATTTCCTAACAGGCAACTCCCTTTCATCGTCTTAAAACTGGCATTGTCACAGAATTCGTTAAGTCAATACGCAAATTAGTCTATCATAAGGGTAAGTTTTAGAAGTTTGCAAAAGTTCATTAATGTATAGCTTTCACTTTACAGATCCCACAATTCAAGTAGCAGCTTTAATGGTCATGGAATTTCTAATTTCAACGCCTGACATCACGACGGAAATATCTGAAACTGTAGGCATTCCGAAGACAATTGTTGGTCTTTTGTTCCAAAATCACAATAGACTCAATGACTCTGGAGTAGAGGAAGTGTAAGTAAAAGTTTTTTTTATTTTGAATTATTTGTCACTGACTTTTCAATTAATTTGCATAGCATTGAAGCAGATCTCGCAGAGGAAACAATTCTCGATTCCGATAATGAGGACCTAGATTTATCGCCTAATGCGCTCACAGAAGCCAACGACAATAAAACCCAGGAAGTTGCATTTAAAATGTCGTGGCTACTGCAGCGAGTTCTGGAAAACTTGGGAGTTATTGTTACCGAATCCAAGGTTCGTTTTAACATTGTGTACTTCTCAATGCGAAAAGCCGCTAACTTGTATTTTACTAGGATAAACTTCCAGTTGCCACCACTCCAGTTCGAACAGAGTGCCTTCAGGTAATCTCATCAATGGCTCCACACTTCTCACTACTCAAAGATCATCTGCAATTCATTGCAGCTGCATTGAAGTCTTCGTTAAACGATAGTCAAATAGATGTTCGTCTTTACACGGCAAAGTGTCTGGACAACTTGGGACATTCAATGAACACTTATCTTCTCGAAAAAGGTAAGTATTGTGTAATATTACTTCAGAGTCATAAGGAGAACAATTTGTATGCAGGTTCACCATCAAATGACGAACTTATCTCTTGCCAAAACTTTTGGATATCTATTCTACCGACTGTTACCGAAAAAATACAGGATTCGGAGCAAAGTGCTGCATTGAAGTCTGTTTTATGTGACTTTATGTCAAACATTGGAGTACACGTCTTTGAAAAATTGTCGGTAAGTTAGTTAAAAAATAAAAAAAGTAAGATCGAACCAATTCGACAGGCCCCGGCGAGATTCGAACTCACGATCTCCTGTTTACTAGACAGGCGCTTTAACCAACTAAGCCACGGCGCCACGATGTGTCCGTTGATTCTAATTTCATATATGAAGAAATATTGTTAAAAATACATAAAGGGTGTTCAAAAAATACACTCGCTATCTTTTTCGTAAGTGAGCGAATTTATCTTTCGAAAAAAGTAAGGGAACAGACTTACTTATTTGTACGAAATCATACTAATTTTTACTCAATCTCGTTCCATAACTCCAAAAATTTGTAGCGGCATTAAAGGACCATTCACATGAGAGCGAATTGCCAACTGCGAACAAGGGAATATTCGTAAATTCTGACATTTCATTCACACGACAACTTTTTGTGGTCGCAGGTACCCGCGAATCTGAGTTGTAAATGTTAGAAGCAAGATTAGTCAATTCTAAGGACGGTTCACATGAGAGCGAACTGCGAATAAGCGAATCGCGAACAAATCAATTTAAATGTATTTATAGAAATAGAAAATTTCTATTGCTTCTACCACAAAAGTTTGATATATAATTTATCTAGCATATTATCTAAAAAAATAGCAATATTTACAATTACAAACAATTTCCCGCGAATTGAAAAAATTGACAAATCTTGATGCTAACATTTACAAATCAGCTTCGCGGGCCAAAAAAAGTTCTCATGTGAAAGAAACGTCAGAATTTACAAATATTCGCCGGTTCGCAGTTCGCGGTTCGCTCTCATGTGAATGATCCTTTAAGGTTCGAACGAATTTTTTATTCGTGGATTTGTGGATCGCGACTTTATTATGTGGATTGTGAATAAAATGTGACAGTTCGCGGCAAAAATTTTTCAATTCGCGGTAAAATTGTTATACTCTTAAATTAGCTGATTAAATCAATTTAGACTGAGTTTTTTTAGATAAGATGTTAGATCAACTTAATATAATGATTTTGCTGCATTGTTTGAAAATATTATTCCATTTACTTACGACGTTTGGTAATACATTAACAATTTCTTCGTGTTCACCAGTGCAATTTTTAAAAAAAAAACCACTGCCATATTTGAAATTTCACTATTACTTCTGTCGTTTTTGTTTGGTAATCCGGAAGAGCTCTCCGATCCGGGATGCCAATCGAACAAGCAATCATTTTTCATTTGAATTTTTCATTTCACGTCGTTGTATTTTTTTATATGTATTTTCAACCGCCTCACTGTCAGCCTGATGACGATGAAGGGGATGAAAGAAAAGTAATATTAGCCATTGAAAAATGTTTATTTTATACCTAAAATTATTTATTTATTTGTTAAATTCAATTTGGTTATAGTTTTCAGAAGAATTTTTAAATGCATCAGTAACAAATATTCAGTTTTTCGGTTATGACGTTTGTGGTGTTTGAATGTGTTAGTGTTAGTTAGAAGAAAATTTATCTTTTTTCCAGAAGAGGAACTGTCATTTAAGAACCAAACGAACACTTTTAGAAGAGTCCGGAAGTCTACCGGATTACCCATCGAAAACAACATTACTACTAATTATTCTCTTCGTGAGAGAATATATTCCCTACAAAGCCATTTCAACAGTCTTTACAATATGCTATCAACAGGCATATTGTTGTTCAATTTTGTTCTACTGCTCTTTAGGTATACTACAAACTCATAGTGTCATGTCATGTGCGTTCTTAAAGTAATAGAAAAATAATCCGGAAAAAAGTTCGTTTCCGATGAAGAAAAATTGAGAATGTTTGTAAATGTTTTTGTCAAAAATGACGCGCATGTATATATCATTCATATTCCCTGTTCCTTCAGCCATTACAATTTATATTCATTAGTCACAGTCAATCTATCTCCTGTTCATTCAATATTGACGACCATCTTCATCCTCTAAGTACTCATTCTTTAAAATAAATAAAGTTCCAAAGCATAGTAACATTTTGAAATTGTACGACATTTTAGCACGGCTACCACATTCAATTGATTGGTCTTCTCTCGGGCGCTGGCTGTAGCGAGGAGAATACAGTACGCGCAGCCGCAGTACGTGCATTAGCCGTATATGTGCTCTTCCCATCGCTGCGCGAGAATTTAGTTTTTGTAGAGAATACCGCAGAGTCTATTATTCAGTTAATCAAGGACACAAACCTCTTCGTCCGAGTGAGAGCTTCATGGTCAATGGGAAACGTGAGCGACGCTCTCATAACTAATTTGTAAATATAAATATTTCATTTCTTTTGTATGATATAAGGTTGCTTAAAATATTTATTTAAGTTTTAACTCACGAGTGGAACGAATATCTGAAGACCTCCTGAAGCGACTGTTAGAGACCGCAATCGAATCAGCAAGCGACAACGATAAGGTAAACAGCAAAAATGTCTTTAAAGCAAATTAATTTATTAACAGTTACCCATAGGTCCGGAGCAATGCAGTGCGAACATTAGGTAATCTACTTCGCCTGATAACCGCTGGCCATTTGGATAGACCCATCTGGAGAACTCTGGTCCAAAAAGCCGTCGAAAAGTTGGTAAACTGTATGAATTCCGGAGGAAATGCTAAAGTAAAATGGAATTCTTGTTATGCCATTGGTAATTTCATGAAGAATTCAGACTTGTTCAACGCACAACACAGTGACTTGAATTGGCCCAATTTGGTTTTCTCGTCCTTATGCAACCTCATAGTGAATCATGCCAACTTTAAAGTTCGAATAAATGGCACAGCTGCTCTAATTACCATTACAGAAAGATCAAATTATGGTTCACGTTTTCAATTGGTCTGGACAGCACTGCTCGCTGCAATCGAGCAGTCTGGTAATTTAACAGACTTCAATGAATATAAACACAGAGATAATTTGCAAGAACAGGTATGTTCCTAAGGCATCAACATTGTACATTTTATGACAAAAAACATTTTATTTTTTTCAGCTTTGCATTGCGATAAGTCATATTCTAAGCATTGCGACTGACGATGATGTCAACATGTTGAAAACCGAATTGATTCCCAAAATAGAAACAATAAAGCAAATATGGATTCGCGTGGTAAATAGGATTCTACCAGAGAACGCAGCACCACTTTTATCGTGTGCGTTAAGACTCCAGGAAAAACTAAATAAAAACGAAGTAACAGCAGAGCAACGAAATGCCATTCAGATTTTGTCTTCGTGCTTCACTCAATCGAGTAACGAATTATATTAAATTAAAATAAAATTATTTTCTACTTAAATCGCAAATAAATTTTTCGTCAAAAATTTTTTCGAATTCTTACAACATAATAAAAATGTGCTTTTACAACGAGTGTAAGTGATCTAAAATAAATTAAAATCTATAAACTTGCTAAAACGTATCAATTTACGCATGGAAGCCTTCAAAATTGAATCAGCTGTGATTTGTTAATGCTTAGATCTTTAGATTTGGGACTCTCGTTTTACTATATAGGTATGCTAAAAGAAAGTTCGAAAGTATGCAGTACTGAACTTTTTGCGAACGCTTATACTTAAGAACTAGAATGTTATATTACTCGTTATTTTAATACAGAATCGTTTTTTTTTAAACCAGCAAATTACAGTATGAAGTTTAACAACCAAGAGTGGGTACAGTCGCTTAGTTGCTAAGTGTGTTGGAGTACTAAGCGAGGGCTCCCAGGTTTTTATACGACCCTTACCACCTTAAAGGTTTTTATTTGATGCCCCATATCTTTTTTTTAAAGTTTTACAAACATGCAAGAGTAAGAACCCTCATGGAAGTTTTTCAAAAATAAAATTGCCGTTAGGAATATCGTCATTAAACTAAAATAATGACGCTTTAGTACTTGAAAGGCCGTTGAATTGGCGGCAAATCATTTTCCACATAAAATTTGATAACTCTTTTATTGAATTTGCATTGCTCGACATTTTCTATTAGTAATTGGGATTGCAACGTTTGGTAGAGGAAGTTTTTGGAGAACGGGAGAATTATTTTGTTAAACTTCTTCAATCACTTCCTATTTTGGCACAACCACAATTGTTTTGTTTTTGACACGCAAAGCGTACTAAAAAGCGGCATTGAACCGAATTTTACATATTCAAATTTCTCAGCTGATAGGATGTGCCAACATATTGATTTATATTTGAAATAATCTATACTATGAGAATTATGCCGTTTTCGTTTGGTAATCCGGAAGACTTCCGGACTTTTCTGATTGTTTTCGTTTGGTACTTAAATGACAGTTCCTCTCCTGGAAAGAAGATGTCATATTTGTTGCTGATGCATTCAATAATTCTTTAATTTTGCCAAGATTAGCTGAAAGTTATTTCCAAATTTAACTAAACAAATAATGAAATAATAATGGATCTAATATAAACATATTACAATGGCTAATACTATTTGTCTTCCATTTCCTTTATCGTCATGAGATTGGTAGTTAGGCGGTTGGTTGGAAATACAAACAAAAACACTTTAAACTCAAATAAAATAAGTTTGCTTGTTCGATTAGCATTCTGGATCGGAGAGTTCTTCCGGATTACCAAACATTACAACGACATTAGAGAACGCAGTGTTTTGTGTTTTGCTCCTCGTATTACGAATAAAAGAAAACAAATAACATCACAAAAAAAGGCAGCTGTATTTTTGTGATCTAATTTTATCTGATAGTTTACACTCACTAGTGATTTTTTGTTCTCTTCATTTAATTAATTAATTGTCAATCAGTATGGGCTCTAGAAATTATAACTAAATTACTATTGGTACTTACTCCTATAAACAACGTTCTTAAACACTCTATAACGCTGTGGCTATTAAATTGCAAACTTAATATACCTCTATAAGATACTTCCTAAGCAATGTAATACACAATGTTGGACAATGTACCTATAAATAGTATAAGGACAAATTGACTGCAAATTAAATAAAGACTTAAAAAACTGAACGAATACGCCTGCAGATATTAGTTGATGTGAAACCGGCGTACACCACTGGCGAACCAGTTAGTATATAGTGAAGTGGGATTATGATCCCTAAATTTCTGGTTATGATCGCTATTACTCTGATTTTGACTTCGTCGAAGAAAGGAATGAAGATATAAATGTCTATATTTACTAAACAAATGCATAATGCAAAATAAAATAAATAAATTGAACAAATGCATATGCATATATACTACTAGCGAATTGCTACTACTACATGCTTAAAAGCAAGCTTTAAACGCAATTAACCTAACAACGATTGTAGCAATTTGGCACATTTTACTATAATATTTATGATGGCAGTAAAAGATACACTGCAACTTACATCGGCTTTCCAAAAAAGGTCACAATTACAGTGTACCGTCAGGAGATTTTAAAACAGTTCTTATTAGCAATTTTATTGCCGTTACAATTACACTTAAATTTAGAGCTAGGTGAATGTTCTTTCTTAATCTTTTGGTCAAGCATTCTATCAATCTAGCCTTTGATAACATGGTAAGCAAATGTTATATCTGAATATTTACTAACCAAAATTATGACCTGTAAATGCTTCCGCATTATAATTAGGTCGACCCTACAATGTTCATAAACAAGGCAAACTTTGGCACTGGCCCCTAGTCTAGAGTTTCCATTAAAAATGTGGGACATGCACAACATGTTGTTAAATTTCGAAAAAGTTAATTGCCAGGAACTGACCATCAACATTAACACGAGCTCTCCGAAGTAAATTGTAAGCGATGGAGTTTCGATAAAAAAATGAAGGGATGTATTGGAGTCATGAGAATTTATGAATTTAAATTAGCCACCCAGTGCGTGTTTGATATACACAAACAGTATACGTATTAGAGTTGTGCAAACGGTTCATATCCTCCGCTAAACCGAAACTATAAATCGACTTATATGGAAAAGGCTTATGGGCAAGCCCGCAATATTTTTTATAAATAAAATCTCTCTGCATAATCTTTGTTAATGCACACATATTGAGATACCAAGGTCATGCCGTAGCCAGTAAAATAAAAAGAAAGAGTTGGGTGATTAATAGGACGCTGATGCTTTTCGTGATAAAGTTCATGTAGAACATATGTAAATCTGGCGAGACTTTTGACATGCTTATTGTTTTGTCTGAAGATTAAAAGATTGATACTCAGACACTGGTCTACTCTTGTTTCACACCGATATTTTCTTTTACTATTAGTAATTTACCTGACTATATTAGAAAGTCGAGAAGGCACTTAACTGACTATAGGCTAAATAGTCAGCATTCACCACATTAGCTTTTTCTTCACCGTGGCAAATGATCCACAGTGTCTTCGTACTCTAAAAATTCCGCAAATGAATGAGTCACTTAAGTCTAGCACTTTATCGTGCTTTCAATAAGCGTAAATAAGCGTTACAGTGGAGCACCACATACCTGCACCTAATACACCAACACTCATACTTTGTAATTTTAACCGCGTGACCAATGTAATAACCAGTGGAGTGGAACGAGTTGCTTGAACGAAGTAATTACTTGTCGCGAAGAGGTGACATGTTGTTACTCAAACCTGTGAAACTCCACAGTAGTCTTGCCCTACAACACACTAATTGGAGTTAATTAATGCTCAAAGATTAGCCATTATCAAAGGTATTGTGTTGGCTATAAATGAATTATTCATGATAGGCGCATATTTCATGTATGCACATTTTTTTTGACGTATATATATAAACACTTAACTCATTGCACGGTCAGATTTTTATTATTTAGTTACTAGTGGACTGGAATTTCCTTCAACGTTGCTTCGCATGATGCACAACAATCGGAATTCTTAATTTTTTTTAATAAATCTAAGAGATTAGGTCAGGCTAGCTTAAGAACAACAAGGCCAACGGCTTTGACGGCTTTTCCTCTCAATTCGAAAAATGTAAGCCTATAATATTTTCCAAATGTACCATTTTGCTATTTTAATTTTTATTCATAACTTACTTAATTAGTTATTGTTTACCAATGAATTAAACTTCTTCTTCCTCTACCGCTCTATTTACCATAAGAATGGTGAAAAGTAGATTCCATACTGAGAAGTATTTATCTACTCTAGATAGAGTGTAGATACTTGCACTTAACAAAAAACAAATTTCTTAAGAAATAAAAAAACATTTATTTATTCCAAAATATTAAAACAAAATTATTTTATATCCCAACCTTCGGTATTTGCATTATTCGGGGTCCCCCATATGATGGATGCTTTATTGGTGGAACGTTTCCAAGATCTTCGACTTCAATTCTTGCTTTGGTTGACCTTTCTGTAGATTGTGTTGCACTGGTTCTACTTTCGCTAGCTTTATTTCCGTTTGCAGACAGAACACATCCAATCAAGAGGAAGATGGCAAATATAATTCATATAATTATATAAAACCGCATGTTACTTTACATAAATGAAACCAACACAAAAATGATACTGATACCTATTCCTGAGCTAAAAGTGAAAAAAATATTTCTTTTTATAAGAGCAGCGATAGCTTCTTGGTCACATTCGATTTCGTAACTAACTTATCTTTTGCTGATTAGGAATGTTCTGAGTATTTCACACAATCTGATTCATTTTTAATAGAAATGAATTTAAAAGGTCAATAACGAAACAGATCATATTTTACATGTGTACTGCTACTGCAACAATAGGGGATGTACTAACACTACAGGTATTTTCTGTTTACGTCCTCCTACGCGACGTTGTTGTTTCGATACAACAACTTTCATAATAATAAAACAATAAAAATATTATGGAAATACATATGTGTATGTATATTGGTTCGTGAAGCAAAAACAATATTGATTCGTAAAGTGTTTCGAACATAAATTGAAAAAGAACAACGACGCTATTAACTCAATCTGGCTTCATTGTCTTCACATACGGAGAAGATAGAAAAAAAAGAACAGAAATCATACTTCCTTCGCATTGTGTGTGGATTCGTTAAGAATTAACTACGTTACTTTGTTGTTGCGTTGCCATAATAACACAGCAACCCAGAGCCTAAAAAGGAAAACAAAAATCCAATATTTCTCTTTGTTTTAATTTCTAATTACTAATTGATTAATTACAAAATTTTTAAAATTATTTTGTGCACTTCCTCTCCACAATACATTTCCAACGTAATTACATTCGTGTTATAAATTACGTCTAAGGCAGGTAAAAACTGAGCTGACGGTTTATGCTTTACGTTTTACTATAAATAATCGTGACCCGAAAAAAGTCGCATGGATCAGTAATTCGAAAACGTTTCTTTTATATTTAGCTTTCAAATAATGTTGCCTGTCAAACATCCAAGAATAAGATCAGTTGGTAGAGAGAGTTTTGATACTCAACTCTGGAATGAAGAACGATGTTCGCCACCCATTATTAAAGAGAGACGAACAACATCTAGTTTCCCCAACCACTACACCAAAAAGAGAATTTTTGCTTGTAAGACTTCAGTGAGATTAAAATAATGTAAAAAACAAACAAAAAGCACCCTCAATTTCTCGCAAACGCTCAAAATTTACATTTTTAAAGTGACCTAAGAAAATGTATAACTCGCATTATTATTCGAAAAACTGTTCGACTTGGCATCACTTTTTGTGAAGCTTTTCAGTTAAAGTTCACACAAACGGCGAACAGGGAACGTGAACAATGTTTCTTTCTCTTCGTGCAATCAAATCACGTTTCTCCTCTCATTCGACCGGTATGTGAAATACCTAAGCACGGAAGCAAACATCTCACTCATTCATTAAATAAGAAATCCGTGAAGAACATTTTTTCAGTGAAGTAAGAAATTTACACGAATTGCGAGTTAGTACATACTGCGCTAAGAGTGAGTTATCAGTTATTTGTACGCGAAAAATATATTCCGTGTATATACGAGAAACTGAATATTGTAACAGAAAATGTTTAACGCTGTAAATATAAATAATAGCAATGAACAAAAGAACAAATAGTTTATTGATATCACTATCATTATAGAGCGTCAAGGTAAACACAAAGCAAAAAATAATTCTTTTCGATGAAATGACACGGAATAGCGATATACTTGATGGACGAAGGGCGGAATTTGGTACACGCCGATCGAGAAATGAATTGTGGGAGAAGCTGGCGGCAAAGCTTAACACAAATGGCCCAGAAAAAGACATCACTCAATGGAAGAAGGTGCATAAAAACAGTTGTTGTTTTTTTTGACTAAAGCTTACTAATTTGAATTGTTATTAAAGTGTTGGTCTGATTTACGATTGGGCATGCGAAAGAAATATCAGGCCAAGAAGAAAACGCAGTATAAGGGGCTCACAGAAAATGAGAAACGTATTATGAAAGCTTGTGGTATACAATATGGTGAAGGTGAAGACACGAGTGAATCGACAAGCGATAGTGATGTTATGGAAGTTATCGATGAGGTAAGTTAAAGATTGCCTTAACTTTGTTATTGTTGCCTATTTAGGTGCAAGCGAGGAGGGTAAAGGGGGGCTATTCTTTCTCTTGAACTACTTGACCGATTTAAAATATTCTTTCAATTTTGTAATAAATAACTACCAGAATAACTAAGCTAAAACTCACACAATATTTAACAATATATTACATGTAAATCAAGTTGTCTGATAGATGTCGCTGAATGGCAAAACTTCCGAGCGACTTGACCGATATAAGTCATATCCATAAAATATTTTTTTTTGTTTTTTAAAGATATGATCCGATAGGTGGCGTTATTGTGAAGTTATTAACATATTCTATATTTATGTGGAAAATTACTCACATTCGCAATTCATCAAACACGACAAATGCTAGGTTTCCTCAATGTTTCAAGACCAGATCATAAACAAGTTTTCAATTTGTAACTTTTTGCTGCATATGATCGAAATTTAACTGATAAGTGTGTTGGCATACTCTTCATCAATTCTCAAACAAACCAAACGGATGTCCTATGAAAAGTCAATATCATTATTACGATAACAAAATGCTTTTTCCTATGCAGTAAAAATACCTAAAACGATATCGTCGGGAAGCAGTCGCCTTATATAATTTGGGCCCAACCTTCAATCTTTTTTAGGTTGAGTGACTGAGAGCGAATTTGATTGTAAATTCTTCTATGTATATAATTAATAGGAATGGAAAGGAATGTTAGATGTTTATGTTAAAGTATCAATTTTTAATGGTCGGTGTTAAATCTGAATTTGCCTGGTGAAACAATTTCACTCGATCGTTAAAATCCAGTAAGGATTGGGCTAGATGACTCATTGAAAACAATCGAATGATGTCGTTTCGATAATAGTTATCACCATCTGTAAAACATCTTTATTTTATTCAATATGAATGAAAGAAAAAAAATAAATCTTTTTCATTCAAATCGCGATAATTAACCTGACAATTAGTTGACACAGAGATCATCAAAATTGTGGATCACCGCAAATGCAATAATCGAAGTATCTCTAAATTTGTAACAGTAATACCCCCAATTGTAAAATTTTAAATGGATAGAATTTCTCAAAAAATAAAACGTCTTCCAATGTTTGTGTAATCTTTTAACAGCTAGGTTCTACAATTTAATTTCTCAATAAATATTAATTTAATTAATTCAAATTTAATGAATTTAATGAATATATTTAAAATCTGCTCGCGACAAGCAAAAATCAATTTCGTTGCAAAATTCATTAAATGTGCTTATGCACCTCGTAATAGGCTCATTATTACCATAATTGGTTCTATGCCTATCTGTATAAAATAAGCTTCTAACCCGCAGTAACCTTTGGGGAGCATACATATATATTTAAAAGAAAGATCAATTCTGGTGAATTAATATGATAATTAAGAATATCGCAAATAAACACTACGGAATTTGCATCGCGTCTGAAACTTAAGGTTTGCAGACCAACTGAATTACACGCTCTGCCATAATTAGGAAGCTCATCAAACATATTTAATTTACGAACCGCGTACCTCGTGAAGTTTTTTTGGACTCATTCGAATCTAATTCCGTGAACTGCATATGGCGAATCCCAAACTACCGGGCAATATTCTAATTAGGGTCTGACTAACGAGATATATAATAAGAATAAGAAATAATGTTAAGTCTTTTTATGTCTCGAAAGTCTTTACTATTACGTTTAAGGAAGCCTAACAATGAGTTAGACTTGGCAATGACATAAACGTAATGAAAAAAGAAACTTAACTTATTGTCAAATATGACACCAAGATCTTTCACTTCATCAAAACGATGAAGTCTAAGATCATTTATAAAATAATTATGCAAAATTGTAGTACTAATACGATAAGCTGAAAAAACTTTACATTTAGAAATGTTAAGCTCCAAAGCATTACGATTGCACCACTCCGACAATCTATTAATATCTGATTGAAACCAAATGCAATCAGTTACATATTTTATCGGAGAAAATAATTTCAAATCATCGGCGAAAGTCAAAACATAACTTAAATATTTCATGAACATCATTAATAAATAGCAACGGGCCCAAATGACTGCCCTGTGGAACACCAGAAGTAACTTCTATAACGCGAGAAGTTAAACCATCGACTTTATCGGCGAAAGTCAAAACCTTACAAAATTTAAATATTTCATGAACATCATTAATAAATAGCAACGGGCCCAAATGACTGCCCTGTGGAACATCCGAAGTAACTTCTACAACTAAACACTAGCTCTTTCTCACTTTTTTAACAGATGTTATACATATGTAATAACATTATTATCCATTTTTCCAGGCTGAAATAAAGCTGGAACAGCCTGATACTGGAGCCCCTATTGTTTTTGAAATAGTTGATGTGCAATCGGAAACAATTATCAGTGATATAGCCCACCCTGTACTGAATGATGATTATACACTTCAGGGACCTATGAATGGCGTAATTAAAATCGAAGACCCACCCTTAAGCCCTCAAGAAACGGAACATGAACCAAACTCCGTATATCCACCAAACCATGACACGCAATCTACTAAAAGTTCACAAAAAATATTCCCAGGCAATAATTTGAGTTCAACTGGAATCGAAAATTTTTCAAATGAAGCAATTATTGAAATAAGAAAGATGCATCATAATTTGTTAAGAGAATCAAAAAAACAAACAGCACTGCTACGAAAGCTTGTTAGAAGTCTGTCACACCAGTAAAGGTGCTTTTAATTTAATATGCAAAAATTATAGATTTGTTTAAAATAAATTAAATATTAAAAAAACTATAGATTAAGAACTTAAGATAAGATTACTGTAAAGTTACAATAAGACATTCAAGCAGCAGCTGCGCGCACTTATAACTTCATTTTGGAAAACGTCTGCATTTTCAACCGCACACAAATCGAGTTGGCGCGTTAATAAGGCAAGTTGGAGTAAACATACATTTTAAAACATTCAGCAGCTGTCAGATTATAATTTAAAGAAAAATTTATTATTTTCCGTTATTTGTTATAATTACAAAATTTTAATTTTTTTTCTGTTTCTGTTTATTTAATTTTAAACAATAAAATGGTGAATAAATTATAATTATATAAACATATGTCAACATTTAATCGCCAAATTAAATGTCCCGTTTTAAACGCAACATTAAGGGAATAACTTACGCTTAATACCTACTTATTACCGACATTATCAAAAAATCGTCAAAAGAATTATACATTTTGAAAAATAATTACCTGCACCTGATAATAATTAAAAGATCATATTTTGCACATTGATCCCATATGTAAGGTACTGCGAGTAAACCACAAGCTTACATACATACACCACTATGTGGTCTCCTCATGTATACTTAACGTGTACCCAACCCAACCCATCCTATCCTTACTACAACATAATTATTAACTTACTGCAGTAAATTCATTTAAAAAAATTCTGTGTCATATTCACACTAATTCCAGCTTGCGCGTATTATCTACCATACCACCAAGAAATTCAATTCCAATTTAAATCAAGTTTTTCACTGGCATGAAAAATGCGTTCCACACTAGTTCCATTTCCCATGAAACTGGAATTGTGAAAAAATGTGACGTGAAAAATTGTATAGCAAATATTTCACTTGCGTTGGTTTTTTTCACGAACGCATCATCGTGTGAGATAAACAAAAATAATATAAATGACAAGTGATTAAATTCTATCGTATTTTATTAGTATCAAATCAAGAGTATGAATTGCAATTATAATTCATTTGGTGATGATAATTTCGGCGAAAATATAGCTGATGAAGCGCTTAGTATCAAAAGTGAAGTGCTTATTAATGAAAATAATGATGTTGCACACCACAGACAAGATGTGGATTTTACGAGTGAAACTAGTGCAGATGTAAACAAAGGTGTAAGAAAACGACGCAAAACATCATTTGAAATGAAAGACAAAGAAAAAAAGAAGTTACTTGTCGAACTTGTGAAAGGAGAGGAATTAATTTGGAATAAGCAACATGCATCGCATTGGAATTCGAAAGCAATGAGTGCAGCATGGAAAAGAATTGCGGATAAAATGCCAGACACACCAGGTAAAATATACATATGATACGTGGTATTTTAGATAGAATACGAAGAGTTGATCGTAAGATGAATAACTGGGTACGCTTAAAATAATTTAGGCATTATTTGGGGGAATTTTCGGATCATATTCATAAACAGAGTCAACAATGTATTAACCACTTCGTATATGAATCCGAGAAATGACGTTTGTCGATGTCTACTCTCTACTGCAACAATTAGGTATGGAAATTGAAATATACACGAACCTACTTATCGTGTCGTGAGGTCGATGCGCTCAACGAAAAATTAATACAAAACGGATTTACGAATTGAAGCGAAGGTAAGCGTTGACATCAGTGTTAATATGACGCAAGAAATTTATATTAAAAAAAAAAGAAGTTGGGAATTTTAATTGAGGGGAAAAAATACTTTGAAATTTTGTGGAAAATTTGACACAGATGTTTAGTTTACATTCTTTCTTACAAAATACATATCGTCATTGTAGGTAGGTAGATGTCAACGGTTGGTAGATAGTTGTTCAGGATGCAACAGACAAACTCACAGGTTTTCTATTTAATACCTAACTAAAAAACGGCTTTCCTGAAAAGCTTGCAAATGGTTTCACTAACATAGATTGTACTAAGAACTACTACATTCACTGACAGAATGCTTGTCTTGATTAAAACACATTTATGCTGTAATTTTCTTGCTACTGACGACATGAACGCCAAAGCTATATTTTCGTTGATGTATAAATTGAATGTAAAAAAAAGCTCAGAGTTGAAATACCTTTTTCCCGCGTAGCGTTCCATTTAAGTACCGTTATTAAGATCAAAATCTAAACGCTTACCAAACATGAATCTCTCTAACTAATTTTGAAATATCTTGTCAAACGACATTGATTGATTCAATGATAAAAATAAAAATGAGGTACATAGATCCATTGATTCTTTTTTTAACCCTGGCATCCTACCTACCATCCTACCAGACATGGGGCTTACATATCTTGGGTATTTATGTGTGAACTTTGTTAGTTGCTGACAGCAATTCAAAGAGTAAAATGGGCGCATTCCGAGTATATTTTGCCTAACCTTACCTAGCCTAAATAAGAATTTATGAAACGTCCAACAAGTACCTAGGACTTGTTAAAAAAAATATTTTTATTTTGTATTTTCACATCAATTGCAAGTACTCTTGGGTCATTGAGCTTTTTCTTTTACCCGGCATTCAATTTGAGTCGGGTCCTACAAGATAAATGATAAAAAATAATGAAATTACTAAAAACGTTTTACTCAGCACAAACGACTCCAAATTTTGAACGCCATTAGCTGAACCTGAACCATGTGAGATGGTTTTGACATTTCTCGATCGTCTTCATCTTCTCCTGCAGGCAATATTTCCTTCCTCAGTTTGTTGCCTAAGACGTAAAAAACCTCAGGAATCTAAAGAGCAATAGTTAAAACAGATTTTATTTTAAAAATAAATAAATTAATTGCGGGGAAATACTACCAAAAGACTTTTCGAAAGTATCAAATCTATCTACATCATTAAAACAGTGTGTCGTGTCAGTAAGACACCGACTAAGCTAAGATACACACAATTTAGCAATTTGATAGAAAAAAAACAATTATTGGAAAGGTGTTTGAGATATTTTTTGAAATTTTACATTCTGATGGAAACTGCAAACTTATTGGATAGGTGCGCATTTCAAAGTATCGTTAAGTAGTTAGATCAGATTAACTTCAAAGAAAGAAATACAAGAATATATACCCGAATTCGGGGAAAAACAAACAGTGGTATTATTTGAAACTTAACACATTTGTAGAAAACAGTAAATTATTAGATTATACATATTATTAGATCTATAACAGAAGTATTAAAACACGTATTTTTGCCTAAATTTAAATCTTAAGATATTTGAAGACTTAGTAGGAATGTTTTGACACATTTTCGAAGATTGGACCTTGCTCATTTTATAGTAAAAAGTTATTACATAAATGGCATAGGTACATAAGTTAAATACATAAATACTATGCCAAACAAATTAATAAAAAAAAACACTTATAATAAAAACAAAGAGAGTCCTTTTTTACTATTTCTGTTGTACAGCGAGGGCATTCAGTCACTTATTATTTAAATAAACAAAATTGTTTTTTAATTTCAGTTTACCAATGCAGAGCTATGTGGAAAAGCTTAAAAGATGCTCTTCGCTATCAAAAGCAAAAAAAGTATGAAAAAATGAAAGGATCAGATTATTGGAGTGAACATGAACTGCAAAGAGAAAGCGAGCTTAGAGATTTGCTATATTTCCTAACACCTACAGTCACAGAAGGTTCAAGGAGAGATTCAAACTCTAATAATGCTGAAATTACGCCACTGACAAACCTCAATGAGTCAGTTGATGATTCCATAACTGATCTCGTTTATAACAATGTAAGTAAATACATTTTTGCAACACTTTTGATTATTAATCACCATACAAAAATGAGTGTATACCAGAACCAAACCTAGTTGCTAAAAAAGTTTACGTTATTAAAAATTATAAATGACTTTTACAACAACAGCTACAACAGCTGGTGACATCTTGCGGTGCTTTATCGTTTTAAATAACGGTAGCTAAAATACAAATGGTTTTTCATGCACTCAAAAACCTCTCCAATGATTTATTTTCTTTGTGTACATATTTTGAATATTTGGGTTGGGGTCGACATAGTGCATACTCAGTGTTTTTTAAAAAAAAATAATAAAAATTATAACAGTACTTTACAAAAACACTATAACTAATGATGCGATTCAAAAAATCACGTTTAAAATCACACAAAGTGACCAACAGCAATTTTGTATGTGTTCTGAATCTGATCACTTCTAATTTGGAAATGAACGGAATTACTTTAATTTTTCTCAGGATGAAAGCATTTTTGTCCGTTTTAAGCGCAAAAATATATTTTTTTAATTTTCAATGACGAAATAGAAATGTGGAACTAAGAATAATAATGAAATAGAATATAGACAAAATAATAATTCTTATATAATAGTGAGAAAAACAATTCTTCTTATCATTGCAACATGTCCATTTCAATGAATATATTTGGAATTTCATTAGACTTTATTATTACTGGGCATCTCACATTGGCCTCGTTCTTTTAATACCATCCCAGAGCTAAACACAAAACTCGCGGCGGTGGTTTTTTGCGCGACTAAAACATAAATTTAATTAATTTCAGGTTAATGAAGAAATGCACTTAATGAATTCTGCTCGCGACAAGCAAAAATCGATTTCGTTGAAAAATTCATTGCACGTCCTTACGTACCTACTAATTGGTTCATTATTACCATAATTGGTTCTGTGACTATCTGTATAAAATAAGATTTTAACCCGCAGTGATCTTTGGGCAGCATATATATTTAAAGAAAGATAAATTCTGCTCTATGGTATAAAATTAATTCCGTTTTCCTAAACTAACATTTTTTGAAACTGAAATAACTTAATTCCTTAATACAATATCTACATCATTATCTGACTGGATATTCCTATCGTCCAACAGTAAAACCTGCAATATAGCCAAAATTTCACCCTCTTAAATGCTGTTACCTCTTAATATAAAACAAGTCTTTCTAAATCAAAAAAAAAATTAAATAAAATAAAATTGGTGCTAAGAACTGTGCGAACACAGCCTAATAGTACTTACAAGTCCAAAATGTGTTTCTGATAGAAATTAACCAATAAGTCCCGATAATTGTGTTCTATTAAAACAGTGAAGCTCTTAACCCTCTGCGACTGACGTGGTGTTTGACAGACACCACAAAATCGAAAAAAAACTTGTGTTGCATCGTTATTTAAAATCAATAAATGTTGTTCATCTTTATATATCTTTTTAAATTTATATATAAGTAATTTTAAATAATAAAGCACACTCTTAACTTAAAAGGAATTTTGAAAATATAATCTGTAAAAATGGTGGCTGATGTACTACTACTGTATTTATACAAAAGAAATTACTTTTTGGGGGTCACTAAACACGCATTTACTTTCTTGGAATGGAGTACTTACATACAGAAATATTGTCATAATATACGCAAAATTGCAATATTTGCAATATTGCTTCTAAGTGTAGCGAAGAGTCTCCCAGTTTCTATTTTCAACATATTTGATGATTAGTTGCTGGTACTTATAAGTACCGTCGGTCCACAAATGGTTAACGAAAGTCTATCTTAATTTTCTTTTGCAAATGAGTATCTACGCGAACGGACCTAATATCAACATTTTTTTTATTTTCGTTTGTTAGAGTGTTAAAATAAACTCGAAGCAAAAAATAATTCTATTTGATGCAATGTCACGGAATAGAGATATATTAGACGGACGATGGGCAGAATCTGGTACACGTCAATCGAGGAACGATTTATGGGAGAAGCTGGCGGCAAAACTCAATGTGTATGGTCCAGAAAAAGACATTACACAGTGGAAGAAGGTTTGGAAACGTTTTTTTTTTCTTTTATTTTTTGTTAACTTACTGAACTTTAATTTTAGTGTTGGTCGGACTTGCGATTGTTTATGCGAAAAAAATATCAGAAGAAAAAGAATCCACAAAGTAGGAGACTCACAGAAAATGAAAAGCGTATTATTCAGGCTTGTGGGATACAATATGGCGAAAATGAAGACTATGATGAATCAGAAAGTGATAACAATGTTGTTCAAGTTGTCGAAGTTGTCGAAGAGGTGAGTACAAGCAAGCCTAATGCTTCAATTTCTAAACGCAGGTGTTCGATTAAATTTAAATTTATTTATTTATGGACATGTCTAATGAACAATCATTTCATAAATACATTTAATATATAATTTAAAGTATAATCCCAAATAGACAGAAATAAAAGATGCAGCAATAGGAAAAGATAGAAATAGAAAGAATTAAGATAGAAAGATAAACGGATATAGTTAGAAGAGAATAGTTGGGTTAAATTCAAATTTTTTTTATTAACTCTGTTCCGATAAATTTATTTGTTTGATATCAGTTGGCAGAGCATTTCATAGCTTAGTGTTGCACAAAAAGAACAACCGCGATGAATGAAGTTGTCGACAATTTGGTACAAACTTGACATTAGTAATTTTTGCAATCTATCGCTAAGGTAATCTTTTATTAATTTTGCAGCTCTCTGGCTGCTTTGAAAAATCTAGCAAAAAAAGAGTCAGGTCAAACTGGTCGAATTTGCATAGGTATATTTTAAAATGGTTGGTGTGTTAAAGTTAAGGATTCTGTAAGTTTGTCGAAAATTATATAAAGCCGCTGGGCTATGATAAAGAAATGATATCGCTAATACCGGCTCTCTTTAAATATTTAAAAATCACAAATTAAATCAAGTTAAAATTAATTAATTCGGTGCCTTCAACGATGATTCAAAATAAAATAAAATTTTATAATGGGCTTGTTATTAATAATAAAATTAACTTAATGACTTAAAGAATTTAATTGTTTTCAATATTTGCGACGAGAAATATCTGTGACATTTTCAAATCATCAAATTATCTTTGAGACTGGTCGTAACTGGAGTGGACTGGACCGGAACTTGACTGTTACGGATAGTATAAAGGCAAACATTTGTTCTTATTTAAGAAAATTTTACCTGACTGGCACTATAGTGCTATATGTATTTTGTAAGTCATGTTTTTACTTTGTCAGTAAAGAGTTTTAGAAGGCTTATAGTATAGTATAGTATATATAGTATAATATCAAAAAATTAAATCCAAATAAGTTTTTTCGTAAATTAACCCGAAACAGGCAGGCTCCCATTTTTAATAGTACGCATGCTTCGTTAACAAATTTAGGCATCTACTAAACAGTATTTCACATTATTCGCCTTCTATATTTCTGGTCTAATTATTTTTTAATAATGTTTTCAGATAGATATAAAGCAGGAGCAGTACGATGATGGAGTTCCCCTTGTGTTCGAAATAGTTGATGTACCATCGGAAACAATTACCAATGATCAAGTTCACAGCATAATAACTGATGATAGCTTGCAACAACAGACTATTAATGGTGCTATCAAGATCGAAGATATACCTTTCAGCTCTGAAGACAAATGTCATGAACCGAACTCTGTACATTCATCAATGAAAAAAAGAAGAAGTAAAATGCAATGCAGAAGTAAAAACAATTTCCAAAGAAATCCTGAGAAAATTAATTTGAATTCAAATGCAATTGAATTTTTTCCAGACGAAGCTATTATTGAAATCAGAAAAATGCATCGTTGTCTATTACGGGAGTCGAAAAAACAAACTGCACTACTGGAAAAACTTGTCAGTAGGATAGCACAATAGTAAAACATTAATTTATTTTAGATATGTATTATCTATGACGCTATTAAAGTACGAGCTTTGAAAAATGGTATCGAATTACGTCCTCTGTGAACGTATACATCGTAAACGTAATGAAGGCATTTAAGTTTACTCCGTGGACAATCATGAAATGTATCTTTTGGCAAATTATTACATTAAAAATGTCAATTAATTTACTAATTAAGATTGTAAAAAGACTGTTACTCTTACATGTATTTGAAAATTATAATTGTAGGGGAAGCATTCAGATAAAAAAAATAAAAAATATTCTGAAAAAAAGTGTATGTACATGTATTTTAGCTGATGTACTAAGGCCAGATTCATAACATTTTGATATATGTATTATATTTATGTTCATAGCTAGGAAAATTTTCACATTAAAAAAATAAATAGCCTCAGCATTTACAATCCATAATAAATGTATAACTAAAATTAAAATCCCTCAAAGCAGTTTCATTAATATGTTGTATGAGAAAAATATTGATATACATAAGTGATATTTTTTGTTGTTTAACATAAGACTAAGGTGAGAGAACTACTGATCGATTTTTCAAGAAGAACAAGAAGCTTTTGATATACTGTTGATCTCAACACTATTTTGTGTGATAAAATTCTCAGAGATCTAAATTTTTAAACAACACCAACTTTGTTGATCTATTCTTATCTATCCGGTAGATCGCAAGCGGTTGAAATAAATGGCTCTCTGACAAATTTTCTTCCAAAAGTAAATGGTGTTCCTCAAGGATCAATCTTTAGTCCATTGTTGTTTTACTTGTACATTAATTCAATATAAAGAACTGCCTGATCTGGGTTTCCCTCTTGGTTTTATTTGAAAATTATGTTACATGCCTTAATGAAGACCCTCAAATTGGTTCTATTGAACGCAACATAAAATTGAAGCCTCTGATTGTCTCAAGAAAACCACTCAACCTATCCTATTTTCCACCAATTGTAATGAATAATGTCACAATTGTATTTGTTAAGACTGAAAACAAAGTTGATGCAACATTTATCTTCTCCTTGAGAAACCTCGATTACCGTTGTCGTTGTCAGCCGACAAACGTCGGGTAAAAATTCAAACGAATTTTTGTAGTAGTATTAAGTCGTCTCCTCACTCCGTCTTTATTACCGAAGGTGTTGGATTGCTACTAATGACCTAAAAACCAAAAACTTTTTTCGTAAGCAATTTTGGTCCCGACAGGTTATCGACTGAATCAAATGTGGTGGTTGATGATGTTTTTGTGCGTTTGGGTTTTCAATCACTTGTGTTTATTCGTTGATTGGTTCAACAGTGCAAAATTTATAAGCAAAAAAAATATTTATCGTGTAACAAAAACACTGAACTTGCAAGAGGATTGAATAATGTAGATTTGGAAAAATATTGGAGTTCAATTTCCGTGACAATTAATAGCTACGGGCCTCCAAAAAAAGATGGTCCGATTTAAAATATTAGTTTAAAAAAAGTTAGTGCACAACAAAAAACAGTCTCGAGCTACTGGAGGAGGCAAAATTAAGATACCGAGAAATTCTGTTTTGTCATAAAAAAATAATTTCGACTCTTGAGATATCTCACTCAGTGATATTGGCTTGTATCCATTGTGGACATATGCAATTCTATAATGCTTATCATATGTGTTGGTTGTGCTAGTCCTAGACTAAAATCATTTCCTACACCATTTTGACATTCTCCTACAAGGAGTCTTAAAGCTGATGCTAGCCTCCTTAACACAGACGGCACTGATGGCGATCGAAATGCATTCGGAACGTATTTGCCGGTTTCGTCAAGCAAATATTTTAAAGTTAATTTTTACTTTGAATTGGGCAAATCGAACGGGTTCAAACTAACTCTAATTTGTGTTCGTGTTGCAATTAAGTAATTTTTCTTCTTACAGCCGACAACGGTATTTGGGTTAACTTGGTTAATTTAAACGTTCGTTCCGTTTTTTATTCTTGTACATATAATCAGTGTCAAAGACATTTCAGACACAGTCTACCCAAAAATAAAGTAGACAAAACTTCCAGTTTCAAATCAAACAAAAATAAAATTAGATTTTCATATAAAAAGGAAACAAAGTTGTTGTTGCCAGCTCTGTTTCTTTGTCTATAAAAAAAAACTTGTGTAGTAAACACTTCCCTGCTCTTTCAATCCTTGAAAATTACTTTTATATTGAAACTACATAGAGTATAAATCTTTTCCTGGGAAAATATGTGAAATCGAAATAACTGTAGTCAGAATCCCGATTGTCTAATGCCTCTATGCATTTAGTATTGAGTCGCTCTAGCACCTTTTAAGTCTTGGAAACATTTTTATATGCTAGAAATAGACGAGTCTTATATTTCCACTCATCTTATTTAAGAATGTTTAATGTAAAACTGGAATTGCTTTTGAGTCCTCAACATGTGTTAGCAGAGAGAATAGTTATCTGACAGTGGAATGGCAACATTTAGCTTTTGTTTTTAACTTGAAAAGAGGGAGTGTTGGTTTGGCTTGCATCCAGCCGCAATATCCATGTATCCCTGGATGTAAATTAAACTGGCAATATTCATACTGCTTGGCTAGCATGCCATGTTATGCATCTTTTGAATTGAGTGAGATATTATTCTGTTACTGTAGTTTGGTTGGTTAATAAAGTTGCGCTGTCGCTGTGGGTTTTAAGAATACAGATTTTTTAGGAGATTTTGATTTTTTCAGCTTCTCCTTTTATATTTATGAGGATATTACGATCACAGATGGTTACGACCAAGAGGGAGAGTTCATAACTTCAGCTTTTTTTACTGCATCTCTACTAGTACCTCTGTGGGGTTCACCTGTTCTACTTTAAAAAATTGCATCAGACCGTCAGGATCAACATAACATTTGTTAAGGAGTTTGTACGACATTAAACAGCTTTCCAAAAAAGTTTGCAAGGTCGCGTAAACCAATAAAAAAAAATATCCAGAGATTCTGTCTTTATAGTTAATAGCGAAGGACTGACACATTTAAACACAACTAAAGTCAAAACCAATTTTTGTTGCTGGGCATTTGGTAGTTCTACAACTTTGACATTAGCTAAAAAGTAAAAGTCCAATTCAGATTAAATTACATGCAGGATGCCCTTTATATCTAGCATCTTAAAATGCAATTCGATGCTCAAACTCCAATATTATAAGCAAACTCTCACTCTCACCACAAAACTACAGCACAGCGTACAACGAATACTTACTTACATGCGTGATGTTAACGATAGCCTTATCCCACCTATCCCATACAACCGAGAGTAAAAGTAACTGGGTTATCGCACAATTTCCAGTCTACTTCCTCGAGAATTACCACCCTTGCCAAATGTACAATCATTCCCGGTTTTCTTTCTTGGGATTAGTAAGCATTTTGTAGACTTACTTGTCCCATCATTGAGAAGAACTATTTAAAAACATTCGAGGTAGCTTACTTACAATCTTACTTGTACACGGTTATACATTGTCAAGTCAAAAGTTCGACATTCTTGTGAAAGCGGGTGGTCGCGTGCTAGATGATAATCAAAATTACACCCTCAGTTCCACCAACCGTCAGCCAGAAAACAAAAGGAATAAGTCTTACTGTATTGGTGGCTCCCCAGTTGTCGTAAAATGATTGCTTGTAATAGTTTTACTATGGCTACAGTACTCTCAAACAACCTTCGCGCAAAAGTATAGTACTACTCCAATAGAGTGCTCCATGTCTATGCTACAAATGGGGTGCAGATTCTCCAAATGGTTTCCACAGTTTGCACAAAAACGTTGTCGTTCAGTTGAAATTCGCGCGCCACTATGAAAAGTCGGAAAACTATAGTGTAACTCTCTGAAGCGTCCTACATCGGTTTTAATTTTGTTCAAGGGTGAACGGTGTGCCAGTGTTGTGAAAGGGAGGGGGGTTGTAGATATTTACTGCCATGGAGATAAAAATATCAATTTTATTGAAGTTATTGTTTATTTGTCTAACCTTTCATTTGGTTGAGATTCTAACGCTAGTTGGTGCTCGAGATGCACCACCGATTCATATACCCGGTCAGGGGATGGTTATGGGCACCTACATGAAAATGTATCGAACACAAAATATTAAGGCATATTTGGGAATTCAGTATGCATTTGCACCTCGATTTGCAGCGCCTGTGGTTGATGGTTTGGAGTGGAAGGGCTTGAAGAACGCATCGACCTTTCCACCGGATTGCTGGCAAAATCCAAAGAGACCTATTAAACGGCATAATGAGATCTTTCAAAACCTCATCAAGGCATCACATCCCGTCGAGGAGACGAAACGCTACGATGAAGAGTGCCTGTTTGTGAATATTTATATACCGGACGGTAAGTAGTGATTTACTGGCCTAGGTTTTTTGTGTAATACAATCTTTTTTTTTATTTATTAACGGGAGAGTCATAAAGGACTTTTCTTAAAAAAAATAAAACAAATTGCTTTGAAATGGGGTTGGTGAAGTGTGCGAGCAGAAAGAGGGTGAAACTATTTTCGTGCAATTAAGTTTTCCTTGGTTTTCCCCATTGGAATTCTGTTGAATTGGTTTAGTTCAAAGTTGCAGTTGCAAAATATTTGGAATACGGTAAATTCAAGAAATTTCTGGCAGGAAATTCACAGTAAAATATTTGAATTAAGTTTTTCGCGAGTTGGGTATTTACAGAAAGTTTTTTTTTTTTATAATTTGGTTGGATAGTGCATGCAGGTGAATAGTGGGATGGAGTGCTGTACTTAAGTTTTATTTAAATAAAAAAAAAAATATTTGGTAGCAAGAACAATCTGATAAGTTTCATAGGAATTTTTTTGTTTGTTTTAAAGTTGTTGAATTGAAATTAATTCAATTTGGGATCGGTAGCACGGTAGTTAAAAATGTGGTCTTCTATGATATGGATAATCTGCTATCACGAGCTAATAGTACTCATATGATAATAAGACATGCAGTAGGTACAAAACATGCACATACGTACGTAGAAATCTCGAATAACATGTAATATCGTCATAACTACAAATTAACAAATCTAAACTTATTGATACGGAACCTATGTAAATAAAGAGATCTGTAATGTTTTTATGTGGGATTACTGCATAGACAGTTTAGTCAGATCAAATAATATGCACATTTCATAAATAAAACGCTAATAATGATTTTTTTTATAAGGCTCTTGAAGATGATTGGGTCGATGAGGAAGATCAGTTTTTTCCTATCCATCGGTGTTGCGGCCTCCCTTATGGTTCCTTCTTCCGCTCGTGGCCACTCAATTCTGTTAAAATTTGAGAGTGAGACATCTGACAATTCTTCAATTGCTTGGAAAAGCAGAAGTGTCAATATTAACTTAAATATGATTGAAAATCGAATGGTTCATTCACCTCTTGTCTTTTGACAATTGAATGTTTCTAAATGTTTCATCAAAATTTAAAGCTAATAATATGAATGTTAGCTTTAAGTTCTTACATGAAATAAAGTTTAAATAAATAAAAATAGTGTTGTATGCATCAAGTGACGAAGACCCGGTCAGTGATATAGATAGAGAGCTGTTTCCTTGTGGAGTTCCTCATCTCCGGAGTCTCTACAAATATCGTCATTCTTGAGATAATTTTAATTATAATTTAGGGAAATCGTTATATGTATGAGAAAAAAATTCAACTCGAAATTACCTTTATTAGTTTTTCAGATATTGGCGGTTTTATAAATTACCGTTTTTCAATTTTGTTTGCATAAAACTGTGTATGCAGTAGTTTTGCCAAGAGATGTTTCCCCAAAAACCATATATTCGATCTTTGAAGCAAATCCAATCGAACAGGCATACAGACTGATGGACGGCATTGGAGGATCAACCTTTTTGGACTTCTCTAAAGTCGTTATATCATCCCTCATACTCAGTTTGAATTTGAGTATAAGAAATACAAAATCTTAATAAATGTTTAACATTAAAAAAGCATATGGCACGGCTACAGTCCGCTTAGGGCTAACAGTATGATACACTATCCATATCCCTCCCCCTGAAAAAGGCATAGAAAACACGATGGAGACATTTCATTTGGCTTTCTATAAAAAAATCTGAAAAAAAGGTTTTGGAAAAAATACCCTCAAAAAGTGGGCATAGCCAATAACGTTATATGGGTTAAATGTTAAGGAGAATATTTTTTAAATACTATGTTAAACAATATTTTTAATAATAAAAGTGGGCCTTTTTGCATTTGAAAAACATTATCATCTTTTATCAAACACATCACGCTTTTCTAATTGATTACACTTAGCACTTGAAAGCGGGTTTTCCAAAGCGGGGAATTGAATCCGTCAAGGCGTTCTTGATGAAATTATAACCTGCCTGAAGGGGAAACTCCGCAGTAATACTTTGAACCCAAAAATAGAAAACAACCAAACCAATGTGCTTCCTTTTTCCTTCCTTCCTGTAACTCAATTGAGGTTGAAATAGAACCACCAATTGTTTGAACTTGTTTACAAACTGAAACGTCTCTAGCAACGTTAATCGATACTAACTTTTCTATTCGGGACAAAACATTTTGCTAAACTTAAGAAAATTTCTCAATTTGACATTATATTAAGTGCTCAAAAGAAAAAAAACTTGACAAACTTGGAATTTAATTGATGTTTTATGGGTGAAAACCTGAAACACCCTTATCTGAAATAAAGCTCATTGGGCTCACATGTAGTTGAATGTTGTAGGGAAGTTCAAAAGGGCATACATATAGCGTGGCTTTATTACCTTAAGGGGGAAGCAATTAGGTATTGTGCATTAACACGTCAGAAGGAAGAAGTTAAATGCAGTTCGTACTTCGTTCCATTTGTTGTCCGATGTAATCGCAGTGTAGTGAGTTAACCTACAGTCATGTGTGCAAGTGCTTTTGCTAACGTTCACATTCATCAGTGTGTAGGGCAGGAAATCCACATGAGAGAGGGCGGCTGTTTAATTCAATTACGATGTGTAGACTGAGGGCGTTAACTTGAATAGTTGTACGCGATATAATCCTGAAGTTGCGATTAATTGATATATTTGCAGATATTTTGGATAGCTGTATTATAGGTAGCCGGTGTAAGTTAAATACGTCGACAGAGGCAAATAATATTTTTTAATTTACTTATCTCATTGATTTGTAAATATCTACAATAGATTCTGGTTTTCTTTATTTTTCGCCAAGATGTGAACATTAAAGCACTTAAAACATAACTTGACAAACGTGTGAGCGAAAGGTAAATGTACTATATATGCACCATATAACTCTGTGAATAGATACAATCGGGGTAGATTTTGTTGGATATACTTAGTTTGTTGCTTACGGGATGTTATTTTTGGAACTTTATGACTCCAGGACCAAAGATAAAGACTAAATAAAGCGAGGGCATAGTAGGCACTATTCCTATTGAGTAAAATACTAGCTCTGAAATACAGTTTTTCTGCTTAACCATTTCGCTGACGTTTGGGGAAAAATTTGTTATGTAAAAAAAAACACCCGCATTAGAATAAAACCACGACAAAACAAAAATGTCAGAAACTGAAAAAGACCCTCGTCTTTGTGCTAATCTTGCGAAAAATAAATAGGGGACGTCGAGTCAAAATATTGAATATAGTGCATATCGTTGACCATAACACACTGATTAGCTTCCTTTTTTTAAAAAAAATATATTTATATTTTTAAAATATTAAAAAGTCGATGACTCCACCAGCCAACAGACTGCACCAAAGTTTTTTACGGGATGCAGCCCACAATGAGACTTCGATAAACACAATTTTTCGATTAGCGCTCTAAACCGGAACCAGTCATCAAAGGCGACCCTTACTGGAAGACCCAAAACAGGTCCAGATCCTGAGAAAACTTGTTGAGAACATTGACGAGCAAATTCGTCGAAGATCTCATTTTCTGTGATTCCAGTAACACCCGCAACCCAAGCAAGACTCAGATAGTTCAGTCTTCCAACCGAGTTCAAAGAGTTCTTGAGTTGAATATACATATACAGAACATCTAGAGCAGCGCCATGTACGATAGAGAAGTCCCCAATGCAACCTTAACATACCGTTCTCTGAAGTTTATAGAAATAAACAATGACTTATTTGTATGAAAACTTATTCTAACAAACAACCGATGAATATGATAAAATTGCCCTAATTATTGATACACAGCTGAAGCTGTGTGTTTTGCTGGATTCATGAATATTAATTTTTAATCAACAAGTTGGAAAAAATTGCTGCAGGGTCATAAGGCTACAGGTAAAAAACCTACAGTTTACTTCTCTGCGTACATGCAGCGACGAATTTTATTTCCATGCGTAAAGGCATAACAAGCCACAATCTCAATTAAAATAAAATTATATTTGCCATTAAGAGAATTAACAGAATCATTGTTTGAACCAAATGTCTTCAATATTTTATTAATGATCAGTGGACTTCTGTACGACCCTGTTATCGTAATTACATTCTCCAGTAAATAATCGATATCCAGACTCCATAATGATTACCTACTTTATTTTGTTCAAAACAAAACCACTATAATAATATCACTTTGCGATACAAAGGCGGCTAGCCATACACTACAGGGCAGATATTTTCCAGTAAATAAAAAATGTGACCTACATTTTTATTTTAATCTTGAAATGTTACTCGAGCCAAAACGTTTGTTAGTTTGTCCCAGTTCCACCCTTCCAAATTATTAAAACAAAAGTTTCTTTTTATGTATTTCACTGACCAAGAAAACACGCTCCATTTGAATTTAGGGCGATAATCCATACATTCATTACAAGCAGGTATATATAGATATAGATGTGCTAATAAACATTCCTCAGTCAAAAATCCTGCGTCACTCTAACTCACTCACTAAATGAAGGTACATATTTACGTAATTACATTTTTTATCCAGCGAAACAAAAACACTACACTTTTCGGGAGGCATAACTTATATTTTTCACAATCAAAATGCAAAAAAATGGAAATGAGTCGCGTGCCACATCAGTTAGTATACGGTAAACTCTAGCCATCCATCTGTTTCCGTCGACCGTCGACCGTCGAGGCACATTGTGTTGATTTGCCAACCTTTCAAAGAAACCCTTCACTTAACCCAACCCAACCGGTCCAAACAATGCCTTCAAATTCAAACTGAAACGAACCAACACATATTTTAGTTTACATATGGGTTTTCCCCAAGACTGTTCAGAGGCACGGTTTTTTTTTTGGAACATTCAAATTATATTTTTGTGTTTTTGCTTATTGAAAATTTTTATGATTTAAGAAGACGTTATCGATTTTTGTTCCCACGTAGCTGAGTACAATTTGCAGTGCTATGAGTATAAGATTAGTGTAAACGAGTTGAACTTTTGTTACTTAAGCGTTTTAAGGTCAACACATTGGTCTGGAATTAATTGAGAGTCAGTCGCACGTAATGGTATTATGGCAGGATATGGGGGTATAGTTTTCGTTATTTGGTTTTCTTTTTATTGCCTTGCCAAACGTTAAATTTGAATTTAAATTTTTTCAATGACTAACATTGTCCTTCGTAAGAATTGACCTTTGCATAAAACCAATAATAAATTTAAGTAGAGAACATTGGTCATATCTACGTTACAAAACTTAACTTTTAACTACATTTTCAGGTATCACCCCGAAAAAATACATTTGCGAACCTACTAACCTGGTAAGGTTACTACCCAAAATAAAATTATACTAATAAATGTCAACCGGGAGATTGAAACAGGAGGAAATCAGGGGATTGGGGATGCAATTTCCGTCCCCAATCCGATGCTCCAGTAGGTGCTTGAATTCCAACAAACTGCATGGTGGAAATGGGAGATCGAAACACCTTTTTCTGTATCTGAATCGTAACTGACACTTCTGACTGCTTCGAACATTAACCACTTAATGAATATTTCTACCAGTCGTGTCCTTCTAGGCTTAGCAAAAATTACCCCTACACCCGCGCGATCTATACCGCTTTGTATGGTTTTGTATTTCATTTCAAACGGAGTAACTTCTCTAACATCATTTTTGAAAGAAGGTACAATTTTTTAAAGTCTGTTCAATAACTTGCATAAGCCGACCATATTGATCGTATTGGGGCTGAGAAGTCAGGCCGAACAAATGAAGAGACTCTTTTTAAAACCTTGATTTTCCTAGTCCTGCTCTATCTAACTGAAGCATAGACTCTTTCTTAAGACGGATGAAGATATCCTTGGCTGTGTTGACGTGTGATGTCTAAAGAGAAGCTTCTGAGAAGGTGTCGCGAAGATTTTAGAATTCCTGATATTCAACGTAATGCCAAACATCGCGGGTCCCTGGAAAAAGGGATATACAGGGTAACATAATAGTTGGAATCATTTATATGCACTGAACAAATCGACCAGTCTGTCAAACCGCCATTATGCGCCTTTGAAACACGCGTGGGCTAGAAAACACTGGAAATCGACAAAATCGTCTCGTTTCCATGCACGTGATTGCCCTTCACTTTCATTGTCACTACTTCCCAAACACGAGATTACATTTTATTTGCAGTGCCACTGCTTTATTCTCAGCCGACTGAGTAAAATAACTTAGAAAATTGGTCAACATTGGTCTGAGTGTGATGAGATTGAGAAAAACGTCCTATCTCATTTTTTGTTCCTTGCGTCCTGTCGGTTTGGCTCAATTTTCTTCATGAAATTTGTATTTGTAAGATTTTTTGAAATAAAACCGGTTGCAGTTATATTGTTTTGTGTGATGAAAAATCAACAGTAGACACTTAAGTTTTGTTTCTTAATTTTTGAAATATGCTCGTTGGGAATTAAATCATTTTGAAATTAATCGTTAAATCGTTACTTTCTCATCGAAGATAACACCAAGGTTCGGTTCGGCTGCTTTATACCTAAAACGGTGACCAGACGATCTTGTAAATGTGATATATCTTAATCATATAGCTAAGCAACAATTGCAGTCTCTAACAGTTCAATTATTATTTAAGCATAATGCAATCAATATACGACTGTTTTTCTATTTCTCGATATATTATATCAAATCGGATTCTATTTTAATATGAGACATAAAATATAATGTCTAATATAATATAATACTCGTTATTTAAAGTAATAAATTAATAACAAAAGGACAACCGAAATATTATACGAATTAAGAAAAAAACCGTTATATCATTTTTAAAGGATGCTGTGGGCTAACAGACATACATGCAGATACATAGCTAAACTAATTGATGATATTGGAGAAAACACTTTTTTAACTTTTGGACCATTTTACAATTTGAGTTTGAAATTTTATGATGATTGCAATTGTGAACTTTGTCTTAAGTATATATAAAAAAGGGACAAGGATTAACGATTTTCTCAATATGCCCTGTAATATTAAATGACCATTTTGAACTGTGCAAAACCTTGTGATTGTGTAAAGTTGATAGATATTTAATTTTTGCAAAGCTCATCTTTGCGAGACTAGATTGGGGAAGACAATTCGGACAAAGTCCGAAATACCATCCTAGATTTCGGACATAATACACAATATATGAGTATAAAACGTTTACTTTGATTTAATTAGAATTGTACATATCCATTCTCTTAGTAGATTTGGCTTAAATATTCTGATGAACTTCTTTCATTTCAAACTCGAAATTATTTCAGCTGTTTGGTTAACATATGTCTCATTTCCTCTCACGATATAATATACACCATTCATAAATAACATAACCAAAATCATATTAAATAAAACAAAATTATTGTTGTTCTTTTTTTCAGGTCCCCCGCCTATGCAAGGATACGCTGTCATTGCTTGGCTCCATTCAGGTGATTTTTCCTACGGCAGTGCCACCGACCTTGATCCCTTCCAGCTGGTATTCAAGCAAAAAGTTATTGTAGTCACTATAGCTTATCGATTAAATATTTTTGGATTTCTTACCACGCAAGATGGGGAGGCACCAGGGAATTTTGGTCTCATGGATCAAGCCGCAGCACTCTATTGGGTGCGGCAGAACATTAAACTCTTCGGGGGAAATGATAATGAAATCACATTAATGGGTCATGCTGCGGGGTCAATCAGTGTTGGTCTGCATTTAACTTCGGGTGAATGGACTCAGGGCATGTTCAACAAAGCAATTATGATGTCTGGAAGTCCGTTGGCGGACTCAGCTATAAGAATGCCTTCGGATTACACAACAGCCTTGGACACGATAGCGAATACATTTGGTTGCTATCGACGACCTACTTCGAAGTTGATGGAGTGCCTTCGCAGAATAGATGCAAAAATACTATCAAACAATCTGCCTTTTATTGAATGGGGGCCTGTTATTGACGAAGGATTGAGTAACATTTCATTACCGTTTGTGCCAGATTTTCCAAAGACGTTAATAGAAAAGGGCTCAGTACGAAGGGTTCCATTGCTGACGGGCTACACAGACATGGAGGAAGTGCTGGATTTAGTAGTAGGCGAAATGATGGACACGTCCATAACTAATGAAGTCTACGAAACAATGTTAAACGACATAATTCTAACCGATCTGAGTCAATTTGATGACAATGACACCTGGTGTGGAAATGTGCAGATTGTTCTAGATGCTGTCAAGTATGTTTACAAACCTTATCCTCCTATGAAAAATGGCGGAAAATTAAGAAAATTGTTTGTGAATTTTCACACAGACAGAAAATACATAGCGCCAACAATGCTATTGGCGAATATGCTTAGTGACAATAACCAAACGTATGTCTATAGATTTGACTTAAAGCCACAAACAGTGATGGCTAACAAGGATATCTCGGAATGGGTAGGAGTACCCCAAAACTTTGATCTCATCTTTGTCTGGGGCATGCCATATTGGACTAATAGTGATATGATTAACCAGTGGGACAGCACGGACAAGAGGATATCCGACATAATAATGACCATGTGGGCAAATTTTGCCAAAACTTCGAATCCCATTGCTACAGGGGTGTACATCAAATGGGATTGGTTTACGGCGGATGACCAGAAGATATTGGTTATTGATCGAGCTTTTAATATGACAGATGAAATGAACTTTCAGGCAATTAAGTTTTGGAACGACTACTACCCGAGGGTGGTGTACCATGCTATCAACTGCTGCAATTCAACTGACATGGGTGTGAGCCTAACGCATGTTACTGCATCATTCCCCATTTTAGGAATGGTGATTTCGTTCGCTCTGTGGCTGGGCTACCAAACTATGATTGGAACGTAGCTTAAATTAATTATATAAATGTGTATGCAAAGTCCTTCCGCATTAGTGAATATCTATTATTTATTATTATTATTAATTTTTTTAATTTTAGAAAATATGAATTACTGTAAAAATAAATAAATAGTTTCAAAGGTTTCATAACGGAAAGGAAGCTCATTGGCAGGAAGTTAAAAATTGACTTGTAAATATGTATTAGATTGTTAAATAACTTCTTTCCCTTCAATGTAATGTAGCTATAAGATTAACTGCGTTTGACTATTATAGGTAATATATTTAGTTATAGTTGACTTTGTTTATAGATTATAGAAATAGAAATTTTTAAAATGTTATTTTTTCCAAATATCTCTTAGAAATAAATGATTGACAATATCTTTGGATTATTATCATAATAAATTTGTAAGTTACAAAAATAAAATCCCCTGAGAAAAGTAAGCATAAATTCCCCTACTGGGGAAGAAATTAATTCATTTCTTATCACAACGATTATCTGTGATGAAGAACTACATGTTGTATAAAAAGGTTTCAGTGGCATTGATTGTATAAATGCATTTTTATAAGAAACTGGTAGTATTCATTTGTCTTATCATCTTGACAACCGGCGGCTTCGCAAGAGCAGTCCGACATGGCGGTGGCGGCAGTGGAACACATAGCGGGCCGAGAAGAAAAACTACTGCTAAACCAATTTGGCGAGATACTCCAATAACTTATTCGCCCTTAAAATTACATATTCCCAATTAAGTTCATTTTTGTTATCTTAAAATGCATAGAATATAAAAAGTTAAGTATGTATTATTCGGTAAATAAAAAATAACTTTTATTTTAAAACTTTCTATACCTTATTTGTTGGTACTTTTACTGCCCAATATTTCTCTTAATCTTCTTATTCGAAAAGCGAAGATTTGTTTTCCTAGAACAAGAAAACTCCGATTTTGTTGAATGGTTTATAAAAAAATGGTAAATAAAAAACTAAATTTAATCCGACCACCCCTTAATTAATCTGTTTTGAGGTCAAACATTTAATTTGCAAAACCAAAATTGGTGAATACTAAACGAATAATTACCAAATCTCTGCTGGGCGAAACAAATATATTTAAAGCTACTATTGCGAAGAACGATGTATTTTTTTTTTTTGTCGGCTATACGATGGAGCGCTCAGACACAACTACAGGTCCATTGTACTACCATTCAGACACCTTACATTTTTGTACTTAGTTTTCCCGTCTTTCGAAGAAAAACGAGAAGGAAATTCAGTGATGAAGAGCTTAGATGTTCGGCACTGACCACGTCAGCCCGAAAATCCGCCACCTGATGCGAGCATCGGCCAGACAACTGCAGAGAAAGTGTTCTGCTGTGACATCCTCCTGACTGCAAGCAGGACAGGTAGTGGTGTCGCTTAAGCCCAACACATTTAAGTGTTTAGCAAAAGGTTGATGGGCCGAAAGGACGCCTACAAGCAGGCTACAGTCGATTCGATAGAAGAAAAGATGCTGACCTTTTGTAAATGTTCGGGCGCAGTAGTTTAGCCTGTCTACATCCACCCGCAGTTGCGCCACCGAATCTTGTGTTCACGAAAAACCTAAGAATCAATGGAAGACATGACTAAAGATGTAGGCAGACTCAACACAGGTTCAGGCCCTGACAAAACTTCTTCTGAACCTTCCCTAGCAAGCTAGCAAGCGACCTGGGACCCAGACAAGATTCACTGTATTCAGTCTTCCGACCAAATTCAGAGAAAGCTTGAGTTTTACATGTTCTCATGTACAAAGTTTATTAAAAACTTCCTATTGGGTGGTGGACAAAGAACTAATCGAGCGCAAATCATTCGAAGAATGTATGGTTTTGAATTAAAACAGTCTGAAAGGAGTTTTTAATATTCTCCGAAAGGGTAAGCATCGTCGACAATATCAGCTCGGCTACTTCGAGCGACCAAGAGGATTTGTTATTCCTAGCTCCCAAGCTCAAGACGGCGGCAATGTGTTCTCATACAGTTTGTTAATTGACTGAAACTTTCTGCTCCTCCTTAAGAAACAGTGTATATCAAGCGTGACGTCAGAACCACGAGAGTAAGTATCCTGCAAGTCAATCTACCTATTCGCTAAGATATATTGACTCTTTTTACGCCTCCACTACCGGGAGGATTAGAACACTTTACTAGAAGAGATCCATAGCTAATTTTAATTTTAATTAAATTTTTTTTTATCCCGACAGGAACAAATTTTATTTAATTAAATTTTTCTATTATACAATTATAAGATTAAGAGTAGTCATAAGTAAAGTTTTGTAAAACATTTGTAAACCTAGCCATAAGAAATCCGTCGGGCCCGTTATGTTGAGCCGACATTACCTATTTTAGTAATAAGTCTAGATATAAGTCAATTTGTATATATTAGATTAAATAAAACCTCTTCTTAAATCTAAAAAAAATCTACAGAATTTTATTCAATTGTGAACAGTGAATTAGTGAGGGTAATCGTCTTCGTCTATCTTAAAAGATAAAGAAAAATTGAAATTTTTATTTCTTACTTGTGAAGTGAATTGAATTTAATAAGTAGTGAATCATGACTGGTCGCGGTAAAGGAGGAAAAGGTTTAGGTAAAGGGGGCGCTAAACGTCATCGTAAAGTGTTGCGTGATAATATCCAAGGTATTACCAAGCCAGCAATTCGTCGTTTAGCTCGTCGTGGTGGTGTAAAACGTATTTCGGGTTTAATTTACGAAGAAACTCGTGGTGTTTTAAAAGTCTTTCTGGAGAACGTAATTCGTGATGCTGTTACATATACCGAACACGCAAAACGTAAGACAGTTACTGCAATGGACGTCGTCTACGCATTGAAGAGGCAAGGACGCACACTTTATGGTTTCGGAGGTTAAATAGAAAAAAAAAACAAAGAAAATTCTTAACAACAATCGGTCCTTTTCAGGACCACAAAAAAATCTCTAAAGTGATATATTAAATGAATTGAATTTTCGAATTTTCTCTTTATTGAATGCATATGCAATATGTATGTATGTGTATTAAAACACATTTATGTGAACGTACGCCACCAAGTAAGTAGGTAGAAATTTGAAATTAAAATAGAAAAAGAATACAATTTTGTTTGTTGAAAAAAAAAACGCGCGTTACACGCGTTGTCTTAAAATGGCGGCTGTGTGTGTGTGTGTGTGTGTGTATGGGTTCTTGTTTTTTTTTTTGTGTATGCACACAAATTATTTAATCTGCACACATATGGGAAAAACCATGATATACCCACATTTATGTTTTTTTCTCTTTCTTCGTAAACGTTTGAAATTCTTATGCTGATGAGAAATATTTTTTTTACCTATTGGAAATTGAATTTTTTTTTTTAACTCTTAACGTAAATATTTTGTCGTCCTTAAAAGGACGGTTTGTTTTTTGATATATATGTACATGTCATAAAGTGCTTTTCTATTTCCATTTAAGCGCTCTTTTCGGTTTTCTTTGGCAACAAAACTGCTTGAATGTTGGGAAGAACTCCTCCTTGTGCAATTGTTACACCCGAAAGTAATTTATTTAATTCTTCGTCATTACGGATAGCCAATTGCAAGTGACGAGGGATGATTCTTGTCTTTTTGTTGTCACGAGCAGCATTACCAGCCAATTCTAAAACTTCAGCGGCCAAGTATTCCATAACAGCTGCTAAATATACTGGAGCTCCAGCGCCAACACGCTCAGCATAGTTTCCCTTACGGAGAAGACGATGAATACGACCAACAGGGAACTGTAGACCAGCACGATTGGAACGTGACTTTGCCTTTCCCTTAACTTTTCCACCTTTACCACGACCAGACATTTTTCACTATTGTATAGATATAACCTCACTGTTTCACTGTTCACAACGATTTGAAGTTTCAACCAATTGCTCACTTTTATTTATACGAAAACTTATTGGGAAAAATACACAACATTTGTGTGTGTGGCCCAATATGAACAAGCAGTAGTGAGAGCAAATAAATAGAGGGTAAATTTTCGAATTTTCACAGTTCTCGTTCAATCATCGTACAGTGAAGAAAGTGAAGTGAAGTGAATTAAAAATGCCGCCTAAAACAAGTGGAAAAGCAGCAAAGAAGGCTGGAAAGGCACAGAAAAATATAACAAAAACCGATAAGAAGAAGAAGCGCAAGAGGAAGGAAAGCTACGCAATTTACATTTACAAAGTATTGAAGCAAGTCCATCCAGATACTGGTATTTCATCAAAAGCCATGAGTATCATGAACAGTTTTGTGAATGATATTTTTGAGAGAATCGCTGCTGAAGCATCACGTTTGGCACACTACAACAAGCGTTCTACAATTACCAGTCGGGAAATCCAAACTGCCGTCCGTTTGTTATTACCTGGTGAGCTTGCCAAGCATGCTGTCAGTGAAGGCACTAAAGCAGTTACAAAATACACCAGTTCTAAGTAAATGCTTAATTTTCCATCAAAAAAACAACAACAAAAACGGCCCTTTTCAGGGCCTCAAAATTTTCACTTTAGAGATTTTATAACGATTATCAAATATATACCAACAAATACTATTTAGGTAAAACGGAAACAGACACAGACAGATGCGCATTGTTGTATAAATGCATGTGCATGTACATACATACAGTTTTACTTCTTTGCAAGAATACCGGATGGCGTTACTATGCCAGCATAAATCTTAATGCTTGAAAAAAAATCTAACTACAATCTAATAGGATTAGGTTAGGTTCTTATGTGAACATTTCATCATTCAGATAAAAACCGATTTCAATGTGGTAGGTTGGTAATCGATGAATATATACAGATTTTTCTGTAATGACTCATTCTAAACTATAGAAAAAAACATTTTTGTATCTCTTAAATGAATTAATTTGTAGCCCTGAAAAGGACTTTTGTAATTTGATTTGCAATTAATTGAATGCAATGAAATTTATTTCTTTGCTTTCTTAGCTGCAACAGCTTTTTTAGGTTTAGCAGCAGTTGCGGTGGTTTTTGCCTTAGGCACTTTAGCTTTTGGAGCAGCAGCTTTTGCCTTTGTTGGCTTTGCCTTAATTGTGCTGGTCTTTTTGATGCTCTTAACCTTTGATTTTTCCACCTTCTTCTTCTCAGCTGTCTTCTTTGTTGCGGCAGCAGCAGTTTTCTTCACCTTCTTTTCACCAACTGCGGATTTTTTCACTTTTTTCTCACCAGACGCAGCACTCTTTGGTTTGATGGCTTTTTTCTTATCAGCTGACTTGGTTTTCTTAGGTTCCTTGTTAGCCGACGGAGACAATTTGAAAGAACCAGCAGCACCCTTTCCCTTTGTTTGCACTAATTTTCCAGTAGTCACTGCACTTTTTAAATATTTCTTAATGAAAGGATTTAATTTTTGCACATCAACTTTATAAGTGGCTGCGATATATTTTTTAATTGCCAAAAGCGAAGAACCACCACGTTCCTTTAATGTTTTGATGGCAGCATCAACCATTTGCTGGGTTGGTGGATGAGTTGGAGTTGTTTTCGGCTTCTTTACACCACTGGCAGCAGCCTTTTTGGGTTTCTTTTCAGCAACAACGGCAGCAGGAGAAGCAACGACAGTATCAGCCATTTTGATTATGTATTTAGAATTGGATTTTTACCTTTTACCACTTGGAAATAAACACTTTTTTTTGTATTAACTTGGATTTTCAAATAACACCTAACTGTCTTATGCTTGTGAGAATCACGGAGAAGGAAGCTACATAAAATTTTCATTTATTTGAGAATTTGTACTCTGTTGTATCCTTGTGTTCTTTGAAAAAATGCATTATTTTTAATATTTCATACAGAAATATCAAAATGTTATCTTTTAAATACATTCTTATAATATAATGTCATATATTTTCAATAATATAATTGAAATATATACTATAACCAGTTGTGTAGGTGGCCTTTAAACTGATTGTTTGATAGTTTTCTTTCACTATTCTCGTTTAAAATCGTGTTTATTTAAATAAAATATATGGTATAAGGTCTAAATTAGTATTTAATGCATAGAATGTTGTTTATATATTGATATAAATCCATCATAACACTAGAATAATTAAATTTTATTAATAAATAAATGAAAACAAAGTTGACTATTAAAACGATTGAATCACTTTCTCTGAACAGTTTCGATTACTATTAAAAGACATACTTCTTTAATTTCTCATAAATATACAATAAAAGAATGTATAATTTAAGTTATTTTTCATAAATATTTCTTAATATATGATGCTTTTAGTAAATTTGGTCTATTTTAGCAAATTCGAAGAAAATAACCCTTATATACATAGACTCTCATTCCCTAACAAACCAAAAGTAGTTTTTCAATTGGATTTTGAACGATAATTTCATAAATTGATTATTTCTAACGTAATTTCAAGGTAATAGATTAAAATTTAAAACCATACATGTTTCATTTGCAACTAAGATCGAAAAATATTCCTATTAAAAAAATATATATGTACGTCTGCAAATCGCATAAACACAGAACATAGAACTACCTATCCAAATTTCAAATCAGTAAAAAACAAAAAGCAAAAAAAATCTCTGTGGGTGAATGTCTCTCGCATTCTAATAGTTTTTTTTTTTTTTTTTTTCTAAATTCATATTATATTATAGCATCGCATTGCTTAGTAAATAATATACATTACATTCGACTATATTATACGACGGACGTTCTTTTTACGAAACGTGCTCATACGTAAGAAAGTCATAAATGTATAATGTGCATAGCATACATGTACCAGATCACATTTCATCGCATAAATTCCTATTTCATAAAATTAAAAAAAAAAAAGTCATTTTCACATCTCTTTGGGATTTTTTTGTGGTCCTGAAAAGGACCGATTAATGAATTTATATTATAATTTATTTTTTCTTATGCACGTTCACCACGGATGCGTCTCGCCAATTGGATGTCTTTTGGCATAATCGTAACACGCTTGGCATGAATGGCGCACAAATTTGTATCTTCAAAAAGACCAACTAAATATGCTTCGCTAGCCTCCTGTAGTGCCATTACTGCTGAACTCTGGAAACGTAAATCAGTTTTGAAATCTTGAGCAATTTCACGGACTAAACGTTGGAAAGGCAATTTGCGAATCAACAATTCAGTACTCTTCTGATAACGACGAATTTCACGGAGAGCAACAGTTCCTGGACGATAACGATGTGGCTTCTTAACACCTCCTGTAGCTGGTGCACTTTTACGTGCTGCCTTGGTAGCCAATTGTTTCCTTGGTGCTTTTCCACCAGTGGATTTACGAGCAGTCTGCTTTGTACGAGCCATTGTATTTCACTGAACTGAACACTAACACTTTTCACGATTTAATGAATATGTGGCCAATTGGGAAATTTCTTTTATAGATAATCGTATGAAATTTGCTGTGTGTTCCAGTGTTTCATTTCTCATTCTTGTGATTCCAATTTGCTAGTGTGTATTCATTGTTGGCAAGTATAAATACCAGTGGTAGTTTGCTACAGAATTTTATTCAATTGTGAACAGTGAATTAGTGAGGGTAATCGTCTTCGTCTATCTTAAAAGATAAAGAAAAATTGAAATTTTTATTTCTTACTTGTGAAGTGAATTGAATTTAATAAGTAGTGAATCATGACTGGTCGCGGTAAAGGAGGAAAAGGTTTAGGTAAAGGGGGCGCTAAACGTCATCGTAAAGTGTTGCGTGATAATATCCAAGGTATTACCAAGCCAGCAATTCGTCGTTTAGCTCGTCGTGGTGGTGTAAAACGTATTTCGGGTTTAATTTACGAAGAAACTCGTGGTGTTTTAAAAGTCTTTCTGGAGAACGTAATTCGTGATGCTGTTACATATACCGAACACGCAAAACGTAAGACAGTTACTGCAATGGACGTCGTCTACGCATTGAAGAGGCAAGGACGCACACTTTATGGTTTCGGAGGTTAAATAGAAAAAAAAAACAAAGAAAATTCTTAACAACAATCGGTCCTTTTCAGGACCACAAAAAAATCTCTAAAGTGATATATTAAATGAATTGAATTTTCGAATTTTCTCTTTATTGAATGCATATGCAATATGTATGTATGTGTATTAAAACACATTTATGTGAACGTACGCCACCAAGTAAGTAGGTAGAAATTTGAAATTAAAATAGAAAAAGAATACAATTTTGTTTGTTGAAAAAAAAAACGCGCGTTACACGCGTTGTCTTAAAATGGCGGCTGTGTGTGTGTGTGTGTGTGTGTATGGGTTCTTGTTTTTTTTTTTGTGTATGCACACAAATTATTTAATCTGCACACATATGGGAAAAACCATGATATACCCACATTTATGTTTTTTTCTCTTTCTTCGTAAACGTTTGAAATTCTTATGCTGATGAGAAATATTTTTTTTACCTATTGGAAATTGAATTTTTTTTTTTAACTCTTAACGTAAATATTTTGTCGTCCTTAAAAGGACGGTTTGTTTTTTGATATATATGTACATGTCATAAAGTGCTTTTCTATTTCCATTTAAGCGCTCTTTTCGGTTTTCTTTGGCAACAAAACTGCTTGAATGTTGGGAAGAACTCCTCCTTGTGCAATTGTTACACCCGAAAGTAATTTATTTAATTCTTCGTCATTACGGATAGCCAATTGCAAGTGACGAGGGATGATTCTTGTCTTTTTGTTGTCACGAGCAGCATTACCAGCCAATTCTAAAACTTCAGCGGCCAAGTATTCCATAACAGCTGCTAAATATACTGGAGCTCCAGCGCCAACACGCTCAGCATAGTTTCCCTTACGGAGAAGACGATGAATACGACCAACAGGGAACTGTAGACCAGCACGATTGGAACGTGACTTTGCCTTTCCCTTAACTTTTCCACCTTTACCACGACCAGACATTTTTCACTATTGTATAGATATAACCTCACTGTTTCACTGTTCACAACGATTTGAAGTTTCAACCAATTGCTCACTTTTATTTATACGAAAACTTATTGGGAAAAATACACAACATTTGTGTGTGTGGCCCAATATGAACAAGCAGTAGTGAGAGCAAATAAATAGAGGGTAAATTTTCGAATTTTCACAGTTCTCGTTCAATCATCGTACAGTGAAGAAAGTGAAGTGAAGTGAATTAAAAATGCCGCCTAAAACAAGTGGAAAAGCAGCAAAGAAGGCTGGAAAGGCACAGAAAAATATAACAAAAACCGATAAGAAGAAGAAGCGCAAGAGGAAGGAAAGCTACGCAATTTACATTTACAAAGTATTGAAGCAAGTCCATCCAGATACTGGTATTTCATCAAAAGCCATGAGTATCATGAACAGTTTTGTGAATGATATTTTTGAGAGAATCGCTGCTGAAGCATCACGTTTGGCACACTACAACAAGCGTTCTACAATTACCAGTCGGGAAATCCAAACTGCCGTCCGTTTGTTATTACCTGGTGAGCTTGCCAAGCATGCTGTCAGTGAAGGCACTAAAGCAGTTACAAAATACACCAGTTCTAAGTAAATGCTTAATTTTCCATCAAAAAAACAACAACAAAAACGGCCCTTTTCAGGGCCTCAAAATTTTCACTTTAGAGATTTTATAACGATTATCAAATATATACCAACAAATACTATTTAGGTAAAACGGAAACAGACACAGACAGATGCGCATTGTTGTATAAATGCATGTGCATGTACATACATACAGTTTTACTTCTTTGCAAGAATACCGGATGGCGTTACTATGCCAGCATAAATCTTAATGCTTGAAAAAAAATCTAACTACAATCTAATAGGATTAGGTTAGGTTCTTATGTGAACATTTCATCATTCAGATAAAAACCGATTTCAATGTGGTAGGTTGGTAATCGATGAATATATACAGATTTTTCTGTAATGACTCATTCTAAACTATAGAAAAAAACATTTTTGTATCTCTTAAATGAATTAATTTGTAGCCCTGAAAAGGACTTTTGTAATTTGATTTGCAATTAATTGAATGCAATGAAATTTATTTCTTTGCTTTCTTAGCTGCAACAGCTTTTTTAGGTTTAGCAGCAGTTGCGGTGGTTTTTGCCTTAGGCACTTTAGCTTTTGGAGCAGCAGCTTTTGCCTTTGTTGGCTTTGCCTTAATTGTGCTGGTCTTTTTGATGCTCTTAACCTTTGATTTTTCCACCTTCTTCTTCTCAGCTGTCTTCTTTGTTGCGGCAGCAGCAGTTTTCTTCACCTTCTTTTCACCAACTGCGGATTTTTTCACTTTTTTCTCACCAGACGCAGCACTCTTTGGTTTGATGGCTTTTTTCTTATCAGCTGACTTGGTTTTCTTAGGTTCCTTGTTAGCCGACGGAGACAATTTGAAAGAACCAGCAGCACCCTTTCCCTTTGTTTGCACTAATTTTCCAGTAGTCACTGCACTTTTTAAATATTTCTTAATGAAAGGATTTAATTTTTGCACATCAACTTTATAAGTGGCTGCGATATATTTTTTAATTGCCAAAAGCGAAGAACCACCACGTTCCTTTAATGTTTTGATGGCAGCATCAACCATTTGCTGGGTTGGTGGATGAGTTGGAGTTGTTTTCGGCTTCTTTACACCACTGGCAGCAGCCTTTTTGGGTTTCTTTTCAGCAACAACGGCAGCAGGAGAAGCAACGACAGTATCAGCCATTTTGATTATGTATTTAGAATTGGATTTTTACCTTTTACCACTTGGAAATAAACACTTTTTTTTGTATTAACTTGGATTTTCAAATAACACCTAACTGTCTTATGCTTGTGAGAATCACGGAGAAGGAAGCTACATAAAATTTTCATTTATTTGAGAATTTTTACTCTGTTGTATCCTTGTGTTCTTTGAAAAAATGCATTATTTTTAATATTTCATACAGAAATATCAAAATGTTATCTTTTAAATACATTCTTATAATATAATGTCATATATTTTCAATAATATAATTGAAATATATACTATAACCAGTTGTGTAGGTGGCCTTTAAACTGATTGTTTGATAGTTTTCTTTCACTATTCTCGTTTAAAATCGTGTTTATTTAAATAAAATATATGGTATAAGGTCTAAATTAGTATTTAATGCATAGAATGTTGTTTATATATTGATATAAATCCATCATAACACTAAAATAATTAAATTTTATTAATAAATAAATGAAAACAAAGTTGACTATTAAAACGATTGAATCACTTTCTCTGAACAGTTTCGATTACTATTAAAAGACATACTTCTTTAATTTCTCATAAATATACAATAAAAGAATGTATAATTTAAGTTATTTTTCATAAATATTTCTTAATATATGATGCTTTTAGTAAATTTGGTCTATTTTAGCAAATTCGAAGAAAATAACCCTTATATACATAGACTCTCATTCCCTAACAAACCAAAAGTAGTTTTTCAATTGGATTTTGAACGATAATTTCATAAATTGATTATTTCTAACGTAATTTCAAGGTAATAGATTAAAATTTAAAACCATACATGTTTCATTTGCAACTAAAATTGAAAAATATTCCTATTAAAAAAATATATATGTACGTCTGCAAATCGCATAAACACAGAACATAGAACTACCTATCCAAATTTCAAATCAGTAAAAAACAAAAAGCAAAAAAAATCTCTGTGGGTGAATGTCTCTCGCATTCTAATAGTTTTTTTTTTTTTTTTTTTTTCTAAATTCATATTATATTATAGCATCGCATTGCTTAGTAAATAATATACATTACATTCGACTATATTATACGACGGACGTTCTTTTTACGAAACGTGCTCATACGTAAGAAAGTCATAAATGTATAATGTGCATAGCATACATGTACCAGATCACATTTCATCGCATAAATTCCTATTTCATAAAATTAAAAAAAAAAAAGTCATTTTCACATCTCTTTGGGATTTTTTTGTGGTCCTGAAAAGGACCGATTAATGAATTTATATTATAATTTATTTTTTCTTATGCACGTTCACCACGGATGCGTCTCGCCAATTGGATGTCTTTTGGCATAATCGTAACACGCTTGGCATGAATGGCGCACAAATTTGTATCTTCAAAAAGACCAACTAAATATGCTTCGCTAGCCTCCTGTAGTGCCATTACTGCTGAACTCTGGAAACGTAAATCAGTTTTGAAATCTTGAGCAATTTCACGGACTAAACGTTGGAAAGGCAATTTGCGAATCAACAATTCAGTACTCTTCTGATAACGACGAATTTCACGGAGAGCAACAGTTCCTGGACGATAACGATGTGGCTTCTTAACACCTCCTGTAGCTGGTGCACTTTTACGTGCTGCCTTGGTAGCCAATTGTTTCCTTGGTGCTTTTCCACCAGTGGATTTACGAGCAGTCTGCTTTGTACGAGCCATTGTATTTCACTGAACTGAACACTAACACTTTTCACGATTTAATGAATATGTGGCCAATTGGGAAATTTCTTTTATAGATAATCGTATGAAATTTGCTGTGTGTTCCAGTGTTTCATTTCTCATTCTTGTGATTCCAATTTGCTAGTGTGTATTCATTGTTGGCAAGTATAAATACCAGTGGTAGTTTGCTACAGAATTTTATTCAATTGTGAACAGTGAATTAGTGAGGGTAATCGTCTTCGTCTATCTTAAAAGATAAAGAAAAATTGAAATTTTTATTTCTTACTTGTGAAGTGAATTGAATTTAATAAGTAGTGAATCATGACTGGTCGCGGTAAAGGAGGAAAAGGTTTAGGTAAAGGGGGCGCTAAACGTCATCGTAAAGTGTTGCGTGATAATATCCAAGGTATTACCAAGCCAGCAATTCGTCGTTTAGCTCGTCGTGGTGGTGTAAAACGTATTTCGGGTTTAATTTACGAAGAAACTCGTGGTGTTTTAAAAGTCTTTCTGGAGAACGTAATTCGTGATGCTGTTACATATACCGAACACGCAAAACGTAAGACAGTTACTGCAATGGACGTCGTCTACGCATTGAAGAGGCAAGGACGCACACTTTATGGTTTCGGAGGTTAAATAGAAAAAAAAAACAAAGAAAATTCTTAACAACAATCGGTCCTTTTCAGGACCACAAAAAAATCTCTAAAGTGATATATTAAATGAATTGAATTTTCGAATTTTCTCTTTATTGAATGCATATGCAATATGTATGTATGTGTATTAAAACACATTTATGTGAACGTACGCCACCAAGTAAGTAGGTAGAAATTTGAAATTAAAATAGAAAAAGAATACAATTTTGTTTGTTGAAAAAAAAAACGCGCGTTACACGCGTTGTCTTAAAATGGCGGCTGTGTGTGTGTGTGTGTGTGTGTATGGGTTCTTGTTTTTTTTTTTGTGTATGCACACAAATTATTTAATCTGCACACATATGGGAAAAACCATGATATACCCACATTTATGTTTTTTTCTCTTTCTTCGTAAACGTTTGAAATTCTTATGCTGATGAGAAATATTTTTTTTACCTATTGGAAATTGAATTTTTTTTTTTAACTCTTAACGTAAATATTTTGTCGTCCTTAAAAGGACGGTTTGTTTTTTGATATATATGTACATGTCATAAAGTGCTTTTCTATTTCCATTTAAGCGCTCTTTTCGGTTTTCTTTGGCAACAAAACTGCTTGAATGTTGGGAAGAACTCCTCCTTGTGCAATTGTTACACCCGAAAGTAATTTATTTAATTCTTCGTCATTACGGATAGCCAATTGCAAGTGACGAGGGATGATTCTTGTCTTTTTGTTGTCACGAGCAGCATTACCAGCCAATTCTAAAACTTCAGCGGCCAAGTATTCCATAACAGCTGCTAAATATACTGGAGCTCCAGCGCCAACACGCTCAGCATAGTTTCCCTTACGGAGAAGACGATGAATACGACCAACAGGGAACTGTAGACCAGCACGATTGGAACGTGACTTTGCCTTTCCCTTAACTTTTCCACCTTTACCACGACCAGACATTTTTCACTATTGTATAGATATAACCTCACTGTTTCACTGTTCACAACGATTTGAAGTTTCAACCAATTGCTCACTTTTATTTATACGAAAACTTATTGGGAAAAATACACAACATTTGTGTGTGTGGCCCAATATGAACAAGCAGTAGTGAGAGCAAATAAATAGAGGGTAAATTTTCGAATTTTCACAGTTCTCGTTCAATCATCGTACAGTGAAGAAAGTGAAGTGAAGTGAATTAAAAATGCCGCCTAAAACAAGTGGAAAAGCAGCAAAGAAGGCTGGAAAGGCACAGAAAAATATAACAAAAACCGATAAGAAGAAGAAGCGCAAGAGGAAGGAAAGCTACGCAATTTACATTTACAAAGTATTGAAGCAAGTCCATCCAGATACTGGTATTTCATCAAAAGCCATGAGTATCATGAACAGTTTTGTGAATGATATTTTTGAGAGAATCGCTGCTGAAGCATCACGTTTGGCACACTACAACAAGCGTTCTACAATTACCAGTCGGGAAATCCAAACTGCCGTCCGTTTGTTATTACCTGGTGAGCTTGCCAAGCATGCTGTCAGTGAAGGCACTAAAGCAGTTACAAAATACACCAGTTCTAAGTAAATGCTTAATTTTCCATCAAAAAAACAACAACAAAAACGGCCCTTTTCAGGGCCTCAAAATTTTCACTTTAGAGATTTTATAACGATTATCAAATATATACCAACAAATACTATTTAGGTAAAACGGAAACAGACACAGACAGATGCGCATTGTTGTATAAATGCATGTGCATGTACATACATACAGTTTTACTTCTTTGCAAGAATACCGGATGGCGTTACTATGCCAGCATAAATCTTAATGCTTGAAAAAAAATCTAACTACAATCTAATAGGATTAGGTTAGGTTCTTATGTGAACATTTCATCATTCAGATAAAAACCGATTTCAATGTGGTAGGTTGGTAATCGATGAATATATACAGATTTTTCTGTAATGACTCATTCTAAACTATAGAAAAAAACATTTTTGTATCTCTTAAATGAATTAATTTGTAGCCCTGAAAAGGACTTTTGTAATTTGATTTGCAATTAATTGAATGCAATGAAATTTATTTCTTTGCTTTCTTAGCTGCAACAGCTTTTTTAGGTTTAGCAGCAGTTGCGGTGGTTTTTGCCTTAGGCACTTTAGCTTTTGGAGCAGCAGCTTTTGCCTTTGTTGGCTTTGCCTTAATTGTGCTGGTCTTTTTGATGCTCTTAACCTTTGATTTTTCCACCTTCTTCTTCTCAGCTGTCTTCTTTGTTGCGGCAGCAGCAGTTTTCTTCACCTTCTTTTCACCAACTGCGGATTTTTTCACTTTTTTCTCACCAGACGCAGCACTCTTTGGTTTGATGGCTTTTTTCTTATCAGCTGACTTGGTTTTCTTAGGTTCCTTGTTAGCCGACGGAGACAATTTGAAAGAACCAGCAGCACCCTTTCCCTTTGTTTGCACTAATTTTCCAGTAGTCACTGCACTTTTTAAATATTTCTTAATGAAAGGATTTAATTTTTGCACATCAACTTTATAAGTGGCTGCGATATATTTTTTAATTGCCAAAAGCGAAGAACCACCACGTTCCTTTAATGTTTTGATGGCAGCATCAACCATTTGCTGGGTTGGTGGATGAGTTGGAGTTGTTTTCGGCTTCTTTACACCACTGGCAGCAGCCTTTTTGGGTTTCTTTTCAGCAACAACGGCAGCAGGAGAAGCAACGACAGTATCAGCCATTTTGATTATGTATTTAGAATTGGATTTTTACCTTTTACCACTTGGAAATAAACACTTTTTTTTGTATTAACTTGGATTTTCAAATAACACCTAACTGTCTTATGCTTGTGAGAATCACGGAGAAGGAAGCTACATAAAATTTTCATTTATTTGAGAATTTTTACTCTGTTGTATCCTTGTGTTCTTTGAAAAAATGCATTATTTTTAATATTTCATACAGAAATATCAAAATGTTATCTTTTAAATACATTCTTATAATATAATGTCATATATTTTCAATAATATAATTGAAATATATACTATAACCAGTTGTGTAGGTGGCCTTTAAACTGATTGTTTGATAGTTTTCTTTCACTATTCTCGTTTAAAATCGTGTTTATTTAAATAAAATATATGGTATAAGGTCTAAATTAGTATTTAATGCATAGAATGTTGTTTATATATTGATATAAATCCATCATAACACTAAAATAATTAAATTTTATTAATAAATAAATGAAAACAAAGTTGACTATTAAAACGATTGAATCACTTTCTCTGAACAGTTTCGATTACTATTAAAAGACATACTTCTTTAATTTCTCATAAATATACAATAAAAGAATGTATAATTTAAGTTATTTTTCATAAATATTTCTTAATATATGATGCTTTTAGTAAATTTGGTCTATTTTAGCAAATTCGAAGAAAATAACCCTTATATACATAGACTCTCATTCCCTAACAAACCAAAAGTAGTTTTTCAATTGGATTTTGAACGATAATTTCATAAATTGATTATTTCTAACGTAATTTCAAGGTAATAGATTAAAATTTAAAACCATACATGTTTCATTTGCAACTAAAATTGAAAAATATTCCTATTAAAAAAATATATATGTACGTCTGCAAATCGCATAAACACAGAACATAGAACTACCTATCCAAATTTCAAATCAGTAAAAAACAAAAAGCAAAAAAAATCTCTGTGGGTGAATGTCTCTCGCATTCTAATAGTTTTTTTTTTTTTTTTTTTTTCTAAATTCATATTATATTATAGCATCGCATTGCTTAGTAAATAATATACATTACATTCGACTATATTATACGACGGACGTTCTTTTTACGAAACGTGCTCATACGTAAGAAAGTCATAAATGTATAATGTGCATAGCATACATGTACCAGATCACATTTCATCGCATAAATTCCTATTTCATAAAATTAAAAAAAAAAAAGTCATTTTCACATCTCTTTGGGATTTTTTTGTGGTCCTGAAAAGGACCGATTAATGAATTTATATTATAATTTATTTTTTCTTATGCACGTTCACCACGGATGCGTCTCGCCAATTGGATGTCTTTTGGCATAATCGTAACACGCTTGGCATGAATGGCGCACAAATTTGTATCTTCAAAAAGACCAACTAAATATGCTTCGCTAGCCTCCTGTAGTGCCATTACTGCTGAACTCTGGAAACGTAAATCAGTTTTGAAATCTTGAGCAATTTCACGGACTAAACGTTGGAAAGGCAATTTGCGAATCAACAATTCAGTACTCTTCTGATAACGACGAATTTCACGGAGAGCAACAGTTCCTGGACGATAACGATGTGGCTTCTTAACACCTCCTGTAGCTGGTGCACTTTTACGTGCTGCCTTGGTAGCCAATTGTTTCCTTGGTGCTTTTCCACCAGTGGATTTACGAGCAGTCTGCTTTGTACGAGCCATTGTATTTCACTGAACTGAACACTAACACTTTTCACGATTTAATGAATATGTGGCCAATTGGGAAATTTCTTTTATAGATAATCGTATGAAATTTGCTGTGTGTTCCAGTGTTTCATTTCTCATTCTTGTGATTCCAATTTGCTAGTGTGTATTCATTGTTGGCAAGTATAAATACCAGTGGTAGTTTGCTACAGAATTTTATTCAATTGTGAACAGTGAATTAGTGAGGGTAATCGTCTTCGTCTATCTTAAAAGATAAAGAAAAATTGAAATTTTTATTTCTTACTTGTGAAGTGAATTGAATTTAATAAGTAGTGAATCATGACTGGTCGCGGTAAAGGAGGAAAAGGTTTAGGTAAAGGGGGCGCTAAACGTCATCGTAAAGTGTTGCGTGATAATATCCAAGGTATTACCAAGCCAGCAATTCGTCGTTTAGCTCGTCGTGGTGGTGTAAAACGTATTTCGGGTTTAATTTACGAAGAAACTCGTGGTGTTTTAAAAGTCTTTCTGGAGAACGTAATTCGTGATGCTGTTACATATACCGAACACGCAAAACGTAAGACAGTTACTGCAATGGACGTCGTCTACGCATTGAAGAGGCAAGGACGCACACTTTATGGTTTCGGAGGTTAAATAGAAAAAAAAAACAAAGAAAATTCTTAACAACAATCGGTCCTTTTCAGGACCACAAAAAAATCTCTAAAGTGATATATTAAATGAATTGAATTTTCGAATTTTCTCTTTATTGAATGCATATGCAATATGTATGTATGTGTATTAAAACACATTTATGTGAACGTACGCCACCAAGTAAGTAGGTAGAAATTTGAAATTAAAATAGAAAAAGAATACAATTTTGTTTGTTGAAAAAAAAAACGCGCGTTACACGCGTTGTCTTGGGTGTGTGTGTGTGTGTATGGGTTCTTGTTTTTTTTTTTGTGTATGCACACAAATTATTTAATCTGCACACATATGGGAAAAACCATGATATACCCACATTTATGTTTTTTTCTCTTTCTTCGTAAACGTTTGAAATTCTTATGCTGATGAGAAATATTTTTTTTACCTATTGGAAATTGAATTTTTTTTTTTAACTCTTAACGTAAATATTTTGTCGTCCTTAAAAGGACGGTTTGTTTTTTGATATATATGTACATGTCATAAAGTGCTTTTCTATTTCCATTTAAGCGCTCTTTTCGGTTTTCTTTGGCAACAAAACTGCTTGAATGTTGGGAAGAACTCCTCCTTGTGCAATTGTTACACCCGAAAGTAATTTATTTAATTCTTCGTCATTACGGATAGCCAATTGCAAGTGACGAGGGATGATTCTTGTCTTTTTGTTGTCACGAGCAGCATTACCAGCCAATTCTAAAACTTCAGCGGCCAAGTATTCCATAACAGCTGCTAAATATACTGGAGCTCCAGCGCCAACACGCTCAGCATAGTTTCCCTTACGGAGAAGACGATGAATACGACCAACAGGGAACTGTAGACCAGCACGATTGGAACGTGACTTTGCCTTTCCCTTAACTTTTCCACCTTTACCACGACCAGACATTTTTCACTATTGTATAGATATAACCTCACTGTTTCACTGTTCACAACGATTTGAAGTTTCAACCAATTGCTCACTTTTATTTATACGAAAACTTATTGGGAAAAATACACAACATTTGTGTGTGTGGCCCAATATGAACAAGCAGTAGTGAGAGCAAATAAATAGAGGGTAAATTTTCGAATTTTCACAGTTCTCGTTCAATCATCGTACAGTGAAGAAAGTGAAGTGAAGTGAATTAAAAATGCCGCCTAAAACAAGTGGAAAAGCAGCAAAGAAGGCTGGAAAGGCACAGAAAAATATAACAAAAACCGATAAGAAGAAGAAGCGCAAGAGGAAGGAAAGCTACGCAATTTACATTTACAAAGTATTGAAGCAAGTCCATCCAGATACTGGTATTTCATCAAAAGCCATGAGTATCATGAACAGTTTTGTGAATGATATTTTTGAGAGAATCGCTGCTGAAGCATCACGTTTGGCACACTACAACAAGCGTTCTACAATTACCAGTCGGGAAATCCAAACTGCCGTCCGTTTGTTATTACCTGGTGAGCTTGCCAAGCATGCTGTCAGTGAAGGCACTAAAGCAGTTACAAAATACACCAGTTCTAAGTAAATGCTTAATTTTCCATCAAAAAAACAACAACAAAAACGGCCCTTTTCAGGGCCTCAAAATTTTCACTTTAGAGATTTTATAACGATTATCAAATATATACCAACAAATACTATTTAGGTAAAACGGAAACAGACACAGACAGATGCGCATTGTTGTATAAATGCATGTGCATGTACATACATACAGTTTTACTTCTTTGCAAGAATACCGGATGGCGTTACTATGCCAGCATAAATCTTAATGCTTGAAAAAAAATCTAACTACAATCTAATAGGATTAGGTTAGGTTCTTATGTGAACATTTCATCATTCAGATAAAAACCGATTTCAATGTGGTAGGTTGGTAATCGATGAATATATACAGATTTTTCTGTAATGACTCATTCTAAACTATAGAAAAAAACATTTTTGTATCTCTTAAATGAATTAATTTGTAGCCCTGAAAAGGACTTTTGTAATTTGATTTGCAATTAATTGAATGCAATGAAATTTATTTCTTTGCTTTCTTAGCTGCAACAGCTTTTTTAGGTTTAGCAGCAGTTGCGGTGGTTTTTGCCTTAGGCACTTTAGCTTTTGGAGCAGCAGCTTTTGCCTTTGTTGGCTTTGCCTTAATTGTGCTGGTCTTTTTGATGCTCTTAACCTTTGATTTTTCCACCTTCTTCTTCTCAGCTGTCTTCTTTGTTGCGGCAGCAGCAGTTTTCTTCACCTTCTTTTCACCAACTGCGGATTTTTTCACTTTTTTCTCACCAGACGCAGCACTCTTTGGTTTGATGGCTTTTTTCTTATCAGCTGACTTGGTTTTCTTAGGTTCCTTGTTAGCCGACGGAGACAATTTGAAAGAACCAGCAGCACCCTTTCCCTTTGTTTGCACTAATTTTCCAGTAGTCACTGCACTTTTTAAATATTTCTTAATGAAAGGATTTAATTTTTGCACATCAACTTTATAAGTGGCTGCGATATATTTTTTAATTGCCAAAAGCGAAGAACCACCACGTTCCTTTAATGTTTTGATGGCAGCATCAACCATTTGCTGGGTTGGTGGATGAGTTGGAGTTGTTTTCGGCTTCTTTACACCACTGGCAGCAGCCTTTTTGGGTTTCTTTTCAGCAACAACGGCAGCAGGAGAAGCAACGACAGTATCAGCCATTTTGATTATGTATTTAGAATTGGATTTTTACCTTTTACCACTTGGAAATAAACACTTTTTTTTGTATTAACTTGGATTTTCAAATAACACCTAACTGTCTTATGCTTGTGAGAATCACGGAGAAGGAAGCTACATAAAATTTTCATTTATTTGAGAATTTTTACTCTGTTGTATCCTTGTGTTCTTTGAAAAAATGCATTATTTTTAATATTTCATACAGAAATATCAAAATGTTATCTTTTAAATACATTCTTATAATATAATGTCATATATTTTCAATAATATAATTGAAATATATACTATAACCAGTTGTGTAGGTGGCCTTTAAACTGATTGTTTGATAGTTTTCTTTCACTATTCTCGTTTAAAATCGTGTTTATTTAAATAAAATATATGGTATAAGGTCTAAATTAGTATTTAATGCATAGAATGTTGTTTATATATTGATATAAATCCATCATAACACTAAAATAATTAAATTTTATTAATAAATAAATGAAAACAAAGTTGACTATTAAAACGATTGAATCACTTTCTCTGAACAGTTTCGATTACTATTAAAAGACATACTTCTTTAATTTCTCATAAATATACAATAAAAGAATGTATAATTTAAGTTATTTTTCATAAATATTTCTTAATATATGATGCTTTTAGTAAATTTGGTCTATTTTAGCAAATTCGAAGAAAATAACCCTTATATACATAGACTCTCATTCCCTAACAAACCAAAAGTAGTTTTTCAATTGGATTTTGAACGATAATTTCATAAATTGATTATTTCTAACGTAATTTCAAGGTAATAGATTAAAATTTAAAACCATACATGTTTCATTTGCAACTAAAATTGAAAAATATTCCTATTAAAAAAATATATATGTACGTCTGCAAATCGCATAAACACAGAACATAGAACTACCTATCCAAATTTCAAATCAGTAAAAAACAAAAAGCAAAAAAAATCTCTGTGGGTGAATGTCTCTCGCATTCTAATAGTTTTTTTTTTTTTTTTTTTTTCTAAATTCATATTATATTATAGCATCGCATTGCTTAGTAAATAATATACATTACATTCGACTATATTATACGACGGACGTTCTTTTTACGAAACGTGCTCATACGTAAGAAAGTCATAAATGTATAATGTGCATAGCATACATGTACCAGATCACATTTCATCGCATAAATTCCTATTTCATAAAATTAAAAAAAAAAAAGTCATTTTCACATCTCTTTGGGATTTTTTTGTGGTCCTGAAAAGGACCGATTAATGAATTTATATTATAATTTATTTTTTCTTATGCACGTTCACCACGGATGCGTCTCGCCAATTGGATGTCTTTTGGCATAATCGTAACACGCTTGGCATGAATGGCGCACAAATTTGTATCTTCAAAAAGACCAACTAAATATGCTTCGCTAGCCTCCTGTAGTGCCATTACTGCTGAACTCTGGAAACGTAAATCAGTTTTGAAATCTTGAGCAATTTCACGGACTAAACGTTGGAAAGGCAATTTGCGAATCAACAATTCAGTACTCTTCTGATAACGACGAATTTCACGGAGAGCAACAGTTCCTGGACGATAACGATGTGGCTTCTTAACACCTCCTGTAGCTGGTGCACTTTTACGTGCTGCCTTGGTAGCCAATTGTTTCCTTGGTGCTTTTCCACCAGTGGATTTACGAGCAGTCTGCTTTGTACGAGCCATTGTATTTCACTGAACTGAACACTAACACTTTTCACGATTTAATGAATATGTGGCCAATTGGGAAATTTCTTTTATAGATAATCGTATGAAATTTGCTGTGTGTTCCAGTGTTTCATTTCTCATTCTTGTGATTCCAATTTGCTAGTGTGTATTCATTGTTGGCAAGTATAAATACCAGTGGTAGTTTGCTACAGAATTTTATTCAATTGTGAACAGTGAATTAGTGAGGGTAATCGTCTTCGTCTATCTTAAAAGATAAAGAAAAATTGAAATTTTTATTTCTTACTTGTGAAGTGAATTGAATTTAATAAGTAGTGAATCATGACTGGTCGCGGTAAAGGAGGAAAAGGTTTAGGTAAAGGGGGCGCTAAACGTCATCGTAAAGTGTTGCGTGATAATATCCAAGGTATTACCAAGCCAGCAATTCGTCGTTTAGCTCGTCGTGGTGGTGTAAAACGTATTTCGGGTTTAATTTACGAAGAAACTCGTGGTGTTTTAAAAGTCTTTCTGGAGAACGTAATTCGTGATGCTGTTACATATACCGAACACGCAAAACGTAAGACAGTTACTGCAATGGACGTCGTCTACGCATTGAAGAGGCAAGGACGCACACTTTATGGTTTCGGAGGTTAAATAGAAAAAAAAAACAAAGAAAATTCTTAACAACAATCGGTCCTTTTCAGGACCACAAAAAAATCTCTAAAGTGATATATTAAATGAATTGAATTTTCGAATTTTCTCTTTATTGAATGCATATGCAATATGTATGTATGTGTATTAAAACACATTTATGTGAACGTACGCCACCAAGTAAGTAGGTAGAAATTTGAAATTAAAATAGAAAAAGAATACAATTTTGTTTGTTGAAAAAAAAAACGCGCGTTACACGCGTTGTCTTGGGTGTGTGTGTGTGTGTATGGGTTCTTGTTTTTTTTTTTGTGTATGCACACAAATTATTTAATCTGCACACATATGGGAAAAACCATGATATACCCACATTTATGTTTTTTTCTCTTTCTTCGTAAACGTTTGAAATTCTTATGCTGATGAGAAATATTTTTTTTACCTATTGGAAATTGAATTTTTTTTTTTAACTCTTAACGTAAATATTTTGTCGTCCTTAAAAGGACGGTTTGTTTTTTGATATATATGTACATGTCATAAAGTGCTTTTCTATTTCCATTTAAGCGCTCTTTTCGGTTTTCTTTGGCAACAAAACTGCTTGAATGTTGGGAAGAACTCCTCCTTGTGCAATTGTTACACCCGAAAGTAATTTATTTAATTCTTCGTCATTACGGATAGCCAATTGCAAGTGACGAGGGATGATTCTTGTCTTTTTGTTGTCACGAGCAGCATTACCAGCCAATTCTAAAACTTCAGCGGCCAAGTATTCCATAACAGCTGCTAAATATACTGGAGCTCCAGCGCCAACACGCTCAGCATAGTTTCCCTTACGGAGAAGACGATGAATACGACCAACAGGGAACTGTAGACCAGCACGATTGGAACGTGACTTTGCCTTTCCCTTAACTTTTCCACCTTTACCACGACCAGACATTTTTCACTATTGTATAGATATAACCTCACTGTTTCACTGTTCACAACGATTTGAAGTTTCAACCAATTGCTCACTTTTATTTATACGAAAACTTATTGGGAAAAATACACAACATTTGTGTGTGTGGCCCAATATGAACAAGCAGTAGTGAGAGCAAATAAATAGAGGGTAAATTTTCGAATTTTCACAGTTCTCGTTCAATCATCGTACAGTGAAGAAAGTGAAGTGAAGTGAATTAAAAATGCCGCCTAAAACAAGTGGAAAAGCAGCAAAGAAGGCTGGAAAGGCACAGAAAAATATAACAAAAACCGATAAGAAGAAGAAGCGCAAGAGGAAGGAAAGCTACGCAATTTACATTTACAAAGTATTGAAGCAAGTCCATCCAGATACTGGTATTTCATCAAAAGCCATGAGTATCATGAACAGTTTTGTGAATGATATTTTTGAGAGAATCGCTGCTGAAGCATCACGTTTGGCACACTACAACAAGCGTTCTACAATTACCAGTCGGGAAATCCAAACTGCCGTCCGTTTGTTATTACCTGGTGAGCTTGCCAAGCATGCTGTCAGTGAAGGCACTAAAGCAGTTACAAAATACACCAGTTCTAAGTAAATGCTTAATTTTCCATCAAAAAAACAACAACAAAAACGGCCCTTTTCAGGGCCTCAAAATTTTCACTTTAGAGATTTTATAACGATTATCAAATATATACCAACAAATACTATTTAGGTAAAACGCAATACAGGATTACTATCCCCACGTGATGGCTTTAATTGAACCAGATCTTGGAATAGTCCAAGAAGATTCATTCGAAGACTTCTACGTGGTTGCTGGAACGCGATACAACCGTGGTTAACGATCTGCCGGAAAGCAATGGAAACACAGACACGCCATCTAACACCAAGAAGAATACAAGCCAACGAACTAAATCTCCAACCCACCCCAACAAACCACACCAATGACCGTCGGCGCCACTCACGCTGTACGACAAATAATCAATCAAAAAATGTAAATAAATTTCAAAAATAATTTTTAAAATAAAAATGTAATAATAAACTATCATTTGCACAACGCAGAGCCCCATCAGTGCTCGCAGAATATTAGATTTATCCTAGACTTAAGAAAAACAATTGTATAAATATTGTAAACACACATTTTTTAAAAAAAAAGAGTAATAAATTGTATATATATATTAGGTAAAACGGAAACAGACACAGACAGATGCGCATTGTTGTATAAATGCATGTGCATGTACATACATACAGTTTTACTTCTTTGCAAGAATACCGGATGGCGTTACTATGCCAGCATAAATCTTAATGCTTGAAAAAAAATCTAACTACAATCTAATAGGATTAGGTTAGGTTCTTATGTGAACATTTCATCATTCAGATAAAAACCGATTTCAATGTGGTAGGTTGGTAATCGATGAATATATACAGATTTTTCTGTAATGACTCATTCTGAACTATAGAAAAAAACATTTTTGTATCTCTTAAATGAATTAATTTGTAGCCCTGAAAAGGACTTTTGTAATTTGATTTGCAATTAATTGAATGCAATGAAATTTATTTCTTTGCTTTCTTAGCTGCAACAGCTTTTTTAGGTTTAGCAGCAGTTGCGGTGGTTTTTGCCTTAGGCACTTTAGCTTTTGGAGCAGCAGCTTTTGCCTTTGTTGGCTTTGCCTTAATTGTGCTGGTCTTTTTGATGCTCTTAACCTTTGATTTTTCCACCTTCTTCTTCTCAGCTGTCTTCTTTGTTGCGGCAGCAGCAGTTTTCTTCACCTTCTTTTCACCAACTGCGGATTTTTTCACTTTTTTCTCACCAGACGCAGCACTCTTTGGTTTGATGGCTTTTTTCTTATCAGCTGACTTGGTTTTCTTAGGTTCCTTGTTAGCCGACGGAGACAATTTGAAAGAACCAGCAGCACCCTTTCCCTTTGTTTGCACTAATTTTCCAGTAGTCACTGCACTTTTTAAATATTTCTTAATGAAAGGATTTAATTTTTGCACATCAACTTTATAAGTGGCTGCGATATATTTTTTAATTGCCAAAAGCGAAGAACCACCACGTTCCTTTAATGTTTTGATGGCAGCATCAACCATTTGCTGGGTTGGTGGATGAGTTGGAGTTGTTTTCGGCTTCTTTACACCACTGGCAGCAGCCTTTTTGGGTTTCTTTTCAGCAACAACGGCAGCAGGAGAAGCAACGACAGTATCAGCCATTTTGATTATGTATTTAGAATTGGATTTTTACCTTTTACCACTTGGAAATAAACACTTTTTTTTGTATTAACTTGGATTTTCAAATAACACCTAACTGTCTTATGCTTGTGAGAATCACGGAGAAGGAAGCTACATAAAATTTTCATTTATTTGAGAATTTTTACTCTGTTGTATCCTTGTGTTCTTTGAAAAAATGCATTATTTTTAATATTTCATACAGAAATATCAAAATGTTATCTTTTAAATACATTCTTATAATATAATGTCATATATTTTCAATAATATAATTGAAATATATACTATAACCAGTTGTGTAGGTGGCCTTTAAACTGATTGTTTGATAGTTTTCTTTCACTATTCTCGTTTAAAATCGTGTTTATTTAAATAAAATATATGGTATAAGGTCTAAATTAGTATTTAATGCATAGAATGTTGTTTATATATTGATATAAATCCATCATAACACTAGAATAATTAAATTTTATTAATAAATAAATGAAAACAAAGTTGACTATTAAAACGATTGAATCACTTTCTCTGAACAGTTTCGATTACTATTAAAAGACATACTTCTTTAATTTCTCATAAATATACAATAAAAGAATGTATAATTTAAGTTATTTTTCATAAATATTTCTTAATATATGATGCTTTTAGTAAATTTGGTCTATTTTAGCAAATTCGAAGAAAATAACCCTTATATACATAGACTCTCATTCCCTAACAAACCAAAAGTAGTTTTTCAATTGGATTTTGAACGATAATTTCATAAATTGATTATTTCTAACGTAATTTCAAGGTAATAGATTAAAATTTAAAACCATACATGTTTCATTTGCAACTAAAATTGAAAAATATTCCTATTAAAAAAATATATATGTACGTCTGCAAATCGCATAAACACAGAACATAGAACTACCTATCCAAATTTCAAATCAGTAAAAAACAAAAAGCAAAAAAAATCTCTGTGGGTGAATGTCTCTCGCATTCTAATAGTTTTTTTTTTTTTTTTTTTTTCTAAATTCATATTATATTATAGCATCGCATTGCTTAGTAAATAATATACATTACATTCGACTATATTATACGACGGACGTTCTTTTTACGAAACGTGCTCATACGTAAGAAAGTCATAAATGTATAATGTGCATAGCATACATGTACCAGATCACATTTCATCGCATAAATTCCTATTTCATAAAATTAAAAAAAAAAGTCATTTTCACATCTCTTTGGGATTTTTTTGTGGTCCTGAAAAGGACCGATTAATGAATTTATATTATAATTTATTTTTTCTTATGCACGTTCACCACGGATGCGTCTCGCCAATTGGATGTCTTTTGGCATAATCGTAACACGCTTGGCATGAATGGCGCACAAATTTGTATCTTCAAAAAGACCAACTAAATATGCTTCGCTAGCCTCCTGTAGTGCCATTACTGCTGAACTCTGGAAACGTAAATCAGTTTTGAAATCTTGAGCAATTTCACGGACTAAACGTTGGAAAGGCAATTTGCGAATCAACAATTCAGTACTCTTCTGATAACGACGAATTTCACGGAGAGCAACAGTTCCTGGACGATAACGATGTGGCTTCTTAACACCTCCTGTAGCTGGTGCACTTTTACGTGCTGCCTTGGTAGCCAATTGTTTCCTTGGTGCTTTTCCACCAGTGGATTTACGAGCAGTCTGCTTTGTACGAGCCATTGTATTTCACTGAACTGAACACTAACACTTTTCACGATTTAATGAATATGTGGCCAATTGGGAAATTTCTTTTATAGATAATCGTATGAAATTTGCTGTGTGTTCCAGTGTTTCATTTCTCATTCTTGTGATTCCAATTTGCTAGTGTGTATTCATTGTTGGCAAGTATAAATACCAGTGGTAGTTTGCTACAGAATTTTATTCAATTGTGAACAGTGAATTAGTGAGGGTAATCGTCTTCGTCTATCTTAAAAGATAAAGAAAAATTGAAATTTTTATTTCTTACTTGTGAAGTGAATTGAATTTAATAAGTAGTGAATCATGACTGGTCGCGGTAAAGGAGGAAAAGGTTTAGGTAAAGGGGGCGCTAAACGTCATCGTAAAGTGTTGCGTGATAATATCCAAGGTATTACCAAGCCAGCAATTCGTCGTTTAGCTCGTCGTGGTGGTGTAAAACGTATTTCGGGTTTAATTTACGAAGAAACTCGTGGTGTTTTAAAAGTCTTTCTGGAGAACGTAATTCGTGATGCTGTTACATATACCGAACACGCAAAACGTAAGACAGTTACTGCAATGGACGTCGTCTACGCATTGAAGAGGCAAGGACGCACACTTTATGGTTTCGGAGGTTAAATAGAAAAAAAAAACAAAGAAAATTCTTAACAACAATCGGTCCTTTTCAGGACCACAAAAAAATCTCTAAAGTGATATATTAAATGAATTGAATTTTCGAATTTTCTCTTTATTGAATGCATATGCAATATGTATGTATGTGTATTAAAACACATTTATGTGAACGTACGCCACCAAGTAAGTAGGTAGAAATTTGAAATTAAAATAGAAAAAGAATACAATTTTGTTTGTTGAAAAAAAAAACGCGCGTTACACGCGTTGTCTTAAAATGGCGGCTGTGTGTGTGTGTGTGTGTGTGTATGGGTTCTTGTTTTTTTTTTTGTGTATGCACACAAATTATTTAATCTGCACACATATGGGAAAAACCATGATATACCCACATTTATGTTTTTTTCTCTTTCTTCGTAAACGTTTGAAATTCTTATGCTGATGAGAAATATTTTTTTTACCTATTGGAAATTGAATTTTTTTTTTTAACTCTTAACGTAAATATTTTGTCGTCCTTAAAAGGACGGTTTGTTTTTTGATATATATGTACATGTCATAAAGTGCTTTTCTATTTCCATTTAAGCGCTCTTTTCGGTTTTCTTTGGCAACAAAACTGCTTGAATGTTGGGAAGAACTCCTCCTTGTGCAATTGTTACACCCGAAAGTAATTTATTTAATTCTTCGTCATTACGGATAGCCAATTGCAAGTGACGAGGGATGATTCTTGTCTTTTTGTTGTCACGAGCAGCATTACCAGCCAATTCTAAAACTTCAGCGGCCAAGTATTCCATAACAGCTGCTAAATATACTGGAGCTCCAGCGCCAACACGCTCAGCATAGTTTCCCTTACGGAGAAGACGATGAATACGACCAACAGGGAACTGTAGACCAGCACGATTGGAACGTGACTTTGCCTTTCCCTTAACTTTTCCACCTTTACCACGACCAGACATTTTTCACTATTGTATAGATATAACCTCACTGTTTCACTGTTCACAACGATTTGAAGTTTCAACCAATTGCTCACTTTTATTTATACGAAAACTTATTGGGAAAAATACACAACATTTGTGTGTGTGGCCCAATATGAACAAGCAGTAGTGAGAGCAAATAAATAGAGGGTAAATTTTCGAATTTTCACAGTTCTCGTTCAATCATCGTACAGTGAAGAAAGTGAAGTGAAGTGAATTAAAAATGCCGCCTAAAACAAGTGGAAAAGCAGCAAAGAAGGCTGGAAAGGCACAGAAAAATATAACAAAAACCGATAAGAAGAAGAAGCGCAAGAGGAAGGAAAGCTACGCAATTTACATTTACAAAGTATTGAAGCAAGTCCATCCAGATACTGGTATTTCATCAAAAGCCATGAGTATCATGAACAGTTTTGTGAATGATATTTTTGAGAGAATCGCTGCTGAAGCATCACGTTTGGCACACTACAACAAGCGTTCTACAATTACCAGTCGGGAAATCCAAACTGCCGTCCGTTTGTTATTACCTGGTGAGCTTGCCAAGCATGCTGTCAGTGAAGGCACTAAAGCAGTTACAAAATACACCAGTTCTAAGTAAATGCTTAATTTTCCATCAAAAAAACAACAACAAAAACGGCCCTTTTCAGGGCCTCAAAATTTTCACTTTAGAGATTTTATAACGATTATCAAATATATACCAACAAATACTATTTAGGTAAAACGCAATACAGGATTACTATCCCCACGTGATGGCTTTAATTGAACCAGATCTTGGAATAGTCCAAGAAGATTCATTCGAAGACTTCTACGTGGTTGCTGGAACGCGATACAACCGTGGTTAACGATCTGCCGGAAAGCAATGGAAACACAGACACGCCATCTAACACCAAGAAGAATACAAGCCAACGAACTAAATCTCCAACCCACCCCAACAAACCACACCAATGACCGTCGGCGCCACTCACGCTGTACGACAAATAATCAATCAAAAAATGTAAATAAATTTCAAAAATAATTTTTAAAATAAAAATGTAATAATAAACTATCATTTGCACAACGCAGAGCCCCATCAGTGCTCGCAGAATATTAGATTTATCCTAGACTTAAGAAAAACAATTGTATAAATATTGTAAACACACATTTTTTAAAAAAAAAGAGTAATAAATTGTATATATATATTAGGTAAAACGGAAACAGACACAGACAGATGCGCATTGTTGTATAAATGCATGTGCATGTACATACATACAGTTTTACTTCTTTGCAAGAATACCGGATGGCGTTACTATGCCAGCATAAATCTTAATGCTTGAAAAAAAATCTAACTACAATCTAATAGGATTAGGTTAGGTTCTTATGTGAACATTTCATCATTCAGATAAAAACCGATTTCAATGTGGTAGGTTGGTAATCGATGAATATATACAGATTTTTCTGTAATGACTCATTCTAAACTATAGAAAAAAACATTTTTGTATCTCTTAAATGAATTAATTTGTAGCCCTGAAAAGGACTTTTGTAATTTGATTTGCAATTAATTGAATGCAATGAAATTTATTTCTTTGCTTTCTTAGCTGCAACAGCTTTTTTAGGTTTAGCAGCAGTTGCGGTGGTTTTTGCCTTAGGCACTTTAGCTTTTGGAGCAGCAGCTTTTGCCTTTGTTGGCTTTGCCTTAATTGTGCTGGTCTTTTTGATGCTCTTAACCTTTGATTTTTCCACCTTCTTCTTCTCAGCTGTCTTCTTTGTTGCGGCAGCAGCAGTTTTCTTCACCTTCTTTTCACCAACTGCGGATTTTTTCACTTTTTTCTCACCAGACGCAGCACTCTTTGGTTTGATGGCTTTTTTCTTATCAGCTGACTTGGTTTTCTTAGGTTCCTTGTTAGCCGACGGAGACAATTTGAAAGAACCAGCAGCACCCTTTCCCTTTGTTTGCACTAATTTTCCAGTAGTCACTGCACTTTTTAAATATTTCTTAATGAAAGGATTTAATTTTTGCACATCAACTTTATAAGTGGCTGCGATATATTTTTTAATTGCCAAAAGCGAAGAACCACCACGTTCCTTTAATGTTTTGATGGCAGCATCAACCATTTGCTGGGTTGGTGGATGAGTTGGAGTTGTTTTCGGCTTCTTTACACCACTGGCAGCAGCCTTTTTGGGTTTCTTTTCAGCAACAACGGCAGCAGGAGAAGCAACGACAGTATCAGCCATTTTGATTATGTATTTAGAATTGGATTTTTACCTTTTACCACTTGGAAATAAACACTTTTTTTTGTATTAACTTGGATTTCTCTCTATCTACAATTTATTACTCTTTTTTTAAAAAATGTGTGTTTACAATATTTATACAATTGTTTTTCTTAAGTCTAGGATAAATCTAATATTCTGCGAGCACTGATGGGGCTCTGCGTTGTGCAAATGATAGTTTATTATTACATTTTTATTTTAAAAATTATTTTTGAAATTTATTTACATTTTTTGATTGATTATTTGTCGTACAGCGTGAGTGGCGCCGACGGTCATTGGTGTGGTTTGTTGGGGTGGGTTGGAGATTTAGTTCGTTGGCTTGTATTCGGCTTGGTGTTAGATGGCGTGTCTTTGTTTCCATTGCTTTCCGGCAGATCGTTAACCACGGTTGTATCGCGTTCCAGCAACCACGTAGAAGTCTTCGAATGAATTTTCTTGGACTATTCCAAGATCTGGTTCAATTAAGGCCATCACGTGGGGATAGTAATCCTGTATTGATGGAGTCTCTGAAATGATATGAATCAAAGGGTTGGGATGGGATAGGATATTGCGCGTCATTTTCGTTGAAAGCGAGCACAGATATTGGTCAATGGGGATAAGATTGGCGGCTTCATATAGGACTTCTGTTCTATAATAGTGGTTGTTGTGAGGGTTTCGGTAGAGCGAAGTACAGTGCCGAAGCACTTTTCGCTCGAAGATTTGTATTTTTTTCATGTAACTGGGACTGATAGTGTACCAGATGGGAAAGCAGTAAGTTATTATTGGACGTATCAACTGCTTGTAGAGAAGAAGTTTGGTCCTTGTCTCGAGTCCGCCTCTTATTCGCATAAGTGGCAGGACTAACGATAAGGCAAAGTTTGCCTTTTGAAGGGTAAGGGCTACGTGACGGTTGAACTTGAAACGTTCTGAAAAGTTCACCCCTAAATATCTGACCTGTTGTTTTGGCAGTATTATGGAGTTGTCGGGCAGGGTAAGAGTTAGCTTTTTACATTTCGCTACAGTGTTGTTGCGAGCAGTGCCGTAGGGATTTCGAAATGTTATAAGCTCCGTTTTAGCGGAGTTTATTTTGATTCCCCATTTTTGGTAGTATTCCCAAAGTTTGAGGATGTGTGTCTTGACTCTGCGTAATGCAATGTTCGGGCAAGGGGAAGAAGAGTAGGTGATAGAGTCATCTGCGTAAAGTAGAGTCTCTGTTCTAGAATCATTTTGTGGTTGATCACAAGTATAGAGATTAAACAAGGTGGGGCCGAGGCGTGAGCCCTGGGCTACCCCAGCTTTGATATCCCTGATACTGGATTTGGAGTTCCCTATTCGCACATAGAACTTACGGTTAGTCAGAAAGCTGTGTATGATTCTTATGGTATGTGTTGGGAAGTTAAGGGACTTGAGTTTGAAGACTAAGCCTTCAATCCAAACGGAATCAAATGCCTTTTCAATGTCAAGTAGACAAGCAACGGTGGTCTCTATCTTATTTAACCCAATACTAACATCGGCGTGCAGCTTCAGCAGTGGGTGAAATGTCGAGTGATTGGATTTGAATCCGAATTGGTTGTTTTGTGCTATTTCTAGTTCGGTGCAAACCGAGTTGATTTTGTTTAAAATCAACATTTCTAGAAGTTTGCTTATATTTGAGAGCAGAGAGATGGGTCTAAATTTTGAAATGCAATTTGCAGATAATTTTTTTGGTATTGGAAAAACTTCCGCAATTTTCCATTTGGTTGGAAAATAGCAGTTGTTAATACAATTATTGAGAATAATTGTGAGAAAAATTATTGCTGATGGGGGAAGTCTTTTCATGACAAAGTTGGAAATTTTGTCCGGACCTGAAGACTTTTTCGCGTTACTGGTATAAATTGCTGCCGATAGGTTAGTAGGGCTGGTGAAAGACTCATCAACTAGAGTGTAGACTGATGAGTTTGTTTCTGAAAACTGGGTAATTGGGCTGGGAATTTCAGCCGTTAGTCCAGTTACTTCACCTCGAACGTTGTTCAAAAACTCCGGAAGGTGGTGTGGGGGACTAGGTTGAAAATTATTTTCAAAATGCTCTGCAAATGCATTTGATTTTTCGGCATCTGATGAAACCAATGAACCGTTTGATAGAAGGGGTTCAGTGACTAGGGACTTTTTTCCAACAATTTGGTTTATTTTCTTAAAGGTGTCTGGGCCTGGTTTGATAAGGTTCAGTCTCTTTTTGAATTGAGAATTCACAAAGGATTTTGTGTTCTCACTAATCAGCGTGCTTAGACAATTTAATTGTGAAAGAACACTCTGATATTCAGCGCAGTGTGTATTAAGCGTGCGGTGGAATATTCGTTGCAGAATTTTCCGAAGCTTTTGCCTGTGTTTATACATATTCTGAATGTGTACAGGAAGGTCTTTGTATTTGGACGGAATGTTGTTGCAAGTTGGTTGCTCTGCAATGCTTTCAGAAATTGAGTTTTCAATTTTTAAGATTGCTGAATCAATTTGGTGGTTACTCAAATTTGAGGTAGAAATTGGGATGTTGTTTCTTAATTTGTCCGTTAAGGACTCTTGAAACGTTTCCCAGTTAATTTTGTTAAGATTGGTGAAATGGTCAGTGGGTGAAATTAGGGCCTGAATACTGGTTTTTAATCGGATATTCAGATTAACGGCAAAATGGTCAGAGTCTGATAAAATGGTCGCACATCTATAATTCACAAGATGTGGAATTTTACAGACAAGACTAGAGGAACAAATAAAAAAGTCAATAAGTGAGGGGGTGCGAGGGAACGTGAAACCAGGCTGAGAGACTATCTCGAAAGAATGTTGGTGGGAATTGGCTTGAAGCCAGTTGGCTATAGCTAACTTGGATTTTCAAATAACACCTAACTGTCTTATGCTTGTGAGAATCACGGAGAAGGAAGCTACATAAAATTTTCATTTATTTGAGAATTTTTACTCTGTTGTATCCTTGTGTTCTTTGAAAAAATGCATTATTTTTAATATTTCATACAGAAATATCAAAATGTTATCTTTTAAATACATTCTTATAATATAATGTCATATATTTTCAATAATATAATTGAAATATATACTATAACCAGTTGTGTAGGTGGCCTTTAAACTGATTGTTTGATAGTTTTCTTTCACTATTCTCGTTTAAAATCGTGTTTATTTAAATAAAATATATGGTATAAGGTCTAAATTAGTATTTAATGCATAGAATGTTGTTTATATATTGATATAAATCCATCATAACACTAGAATAATTAAATTTTATTAATAAATAAATGAAAACAAAGTTGACTATTAAAACGATTGAATCACTTTCTCTGAACAGTTTCGATTACTATTAAAAGACATACTTCTTTAATTTCTCATAAATATACAATAAAAGAATGTATAATTTAAGTTATTTTTCATAAATATTTCTTAATATATGATGCTTTTAGTAAATTTGGTCTATTTTAGCAAATTCGAAGAAAATAACCCTTATATACATAGACTCTCATTCCCTAACAAACCAAAAGTAGTTTTTCAATTGGATTTTGAACGATAATTTCATAAATTGATTATTTCTAACGTAATTTCAAGGTAATAGATTAAAATTTAAAACCATACATGTTTCATTTGCAACTAAAATTGAAAAATATTCCTATTAAAAAAATATATATGTACGTCTGCAAATCGCATAAACACAGAACATAGAACTACCTATCCAAATTTCAAATCAGTAAAAAACAAAAAGCAAAAAAAATCTCTGTGGGTGAATGTCTCTCGCATTCTAATAGTTTTTTTTTTTTTTTTTTTTTCTAAATTCATATTATATTATAGCATCGCATTGCTTAGTAAATAATATACATTACATTCGACTATATTATACGACGGACGTTCTTTTTACGAAACGTGCTCATACGTAAGAAAGTCATAAATGTATAATGTGCATAGCATACATGTACCAGATCACATTTCATCGCATAAATTCCTATTTCATAAAATTAAAAAAAAAAAAGTCATTTTCACATCTCTTTGGGATTTTTTTGTGGTCCTGAAAAGGACCGATTAATGAATTTATATTATAATTTATTTTTTCTTATGCACGTTCACCACGGATGCGTCTCGCCAATTGGATGTCTTTTGGCATAATCGTAACACGCTTGGCATGAATGGCGCACAAATTTGTATCTTCAAAAAGACCAACTAAATATGCTTCGCTAGCCTCCTGTAGTGCCATTACTGCTGAACTCTGGAAACGTAAATCAGTTTTGAAATCTTGAGCAATTTCACGGACTAAACGTTGGAAAGGCAATTTGCGAATCAACAATTCAGTACTCTTCTGATAACGACGAATTTCACGGAGAGCAACAGTTCCTGGACGATAACGATGTGGCTTCTTAACACCTCCTGTAGCTGGTGCACTTTTACGTGCTGCCTTGGTAGCCAATTGTTTCCTTGGTGCTTTTCCACCAGTGGATTTACGAGCAGTCTGCTTTGTACGAGCCATTGTATTTCACTGAACTGAACACTAACACTTTTCACGATTTAATGAATATGTGGCCAATTGGGAAATTTCTTTTATAGATAATCGTATGAAATTTGCTGTGTGTTCCAGTGTTTCATTTCTCATTCTTGTGATTCCAATTTGCTAGTGTGTATTCATTGTTGGCAAGTATAAATACCAGTGGTAGTTTGCTACAGAATTTTATTCAATTGTGAACAGTGAATTAGTGAGGGTAATCGTCTTCGTCTATCTTAAAAGATAAAGAAAAATTGAAATTTTTATTTCTTACTTGTGAAGTGAATTGAATTTAATAAGTAGTGAATCATGACTGGTCGCGGTAAAGGAGGAAAAGGTTTAGGTAAAGGGGGCGCTAAACGTCATCGTAAAGTGTTGCGTGATAATATCCAAGGTATTACCAAGCCAGCAATTCGTCGTTTAGCTCGTCGTGGTGGTGTAAAACGTATTTCGGGTTTAATTTACGAAGAAACTCGTGGTGTTTTAAAAGTCTTTCTGGAGAACGTAATTCGTGATGCTGTTACATATACCGAACACGCAAAACGTAAGACAGTTACTGCAATGGACGTCGTCTACGCATTGAAGAGGCAAGGACGCACACTTTATGGTTTCGGAGGTTAAATAGAAAAAAAAAACAAAGAAAATTCTTAACAACAATCGGTCCTTTTCAGGACCACAAAAAAATCTCTAAAGTGATATATTAAATGAATTGAATTTTCGAATTTTCTCTTTATTGAATGCATATGCAATATGTATGTATGTGTATTAAAACACATTTATGTGAACGTACGCCACCAAGTAAGTAGGTAGAAATTTGAAATTAAAATAGAAAAAGAATACAATTTTGTTTGTTGAAAAAAAAAACGCGCGTTACACGCGTTGTCTTAAAATGGCGGCTGTGTGTGTGTGTGTGTGTGTGTATGGGTTCTTGTTTTTTTTTTTGTGTATGCACACAAATTATTTAATCTGCACACATATGGGAAAAACCATGATATACCCACATTTATGTTTTTTTCTCTTTCTTCGTAAACGTTTGAAATTCTTATGCTGATGAGAAATATTTTTTTTACCTATTGGAAATTGAATTTTTTTTTTTAACTCTTAACGTAAATATTTTGTCGTCCTTAAAAGGACGGTTTGTTTTTTGATATATATGTACATGTCATAAAGTGCTTTTCTATTTCCATTTAAGCGCTCTTTTCGGTTTTCTTTGGCAACAAAACTGCTTGAATGTTGGGAAGAACTCCTCCTTGTGCAATTGTTACACCCGAAAGTAATTTATTTAATTCTTCGTCATTACGGATAGCCAATTGCAAGTGACGAGGGATGATTCTTGTCTTTTTGTTGTCACGAGCAGCATTACCAGCCAATTCTAAAACTTCAGCGGCCAAGTATTCCATAACAGCTGCTAAATATACTGGAGCTCCAGCGCCAACACGCTCAGCATAGTTTCCCTTACGGAGAAGACGATGAATACGACCAACAGGGAACTGTAGACCAGCACGATTGGAACGTGACTTTGCCTTTCCCTTAACTTTTCCACCTTTACCACGACCAGACATTTTTCACTATTGTATAGATATAACCTCACTGTTTCACTGTTCACAACGATTTGAAGTTTCAACCAATTGCTCACTTTTATTTATACGAAAACTTATTGGGAAAAATACACAACATTTGTGTGTGTGGCCCAATATGAACAAGCAGTAGTGAGAGCAAATAAATAGAGGGTAAATTTTCGAATTTTCACAGTTCTCGTTCAATCATCGTACAGTGAAGAAAGTGAAGTGAAGTGAATTAAAAATGCCGCCTAAAACAAGTGGAAAAGCAGCAAAGAAGGCTGGAAAGGCACAGAAAAATATAACAAAAACCGATAAGAAGAAGAAGCGCAAGAGGAAGGAAAGCTACGCAATTTACATTTACAAAGTATTGAAGCAAGTCCATCCAGATACTGGTATTTCATCAAAAGCCATGAGTATCATGAACAGTTTTGTGAATGATATTTTTGAGAGAATCGCTGCTGAAGCATCACGTTTGGCACACTACAACAAGCGTTCTACAATTACCAGTCGGGAAATCCAAACTGCCGTCCGTTTGTTATTACCTGGTGAGCTTGCCAAGCATGCTGTCAGTGAAGGCACTAAAGCAGTTACAAAATACACCAGTTCTAAGTAAATGCTTAATTTTCCATCAAAAAAACAACAACAAAAACGGCCCTTTTCAGGGCCTCAAAATTTTCACTTTAGAGATTTTATAACGATTATCAAATATATACCAACAAATACTATTTAGGTAAAACGGAAACAGACACAGACAGATGCGCATTGTTGTATAAATGCATGTGCATGTACATACATACAGTTTTACTTCTTTGCAAGAATACCGGATGGCGTTACTATGCCAGCATAAATCTTAATGCTTGAAAAAAAATCTAACTACAATCTAATAGGATTAGGTTAGGTTCTTATGTGAACATTTCATCATTCAGATAAAAACCGATTTCAATGTGGTAGGTTGGTAATCGATGAATATATACAGATTTTTCTGTAATGACTCATTCTAAACTATAGAAAAAAACATTTTTGTATCTCTTAAATGAATTAATTTGTAGCCCTGAAAAGGACTTTTGTAATTTGATTTGCAATTAATTGAATGCAATGAAATTTATTTCTTTGCTTTCTTAGCTGCAACAGCTTTTTTAGGTTTAGCAGCAGTTGCGGTGGTTTTTGCCTTAGGCACTTTAGCTTTTGGAGCAGCAGCTTTTGCCTTTGTTGGCTTTGCCTTAATTGTGCTGGTCTTTTTGATGCTCTTAACCTTTGATTTTTCCACCTTCTTCTTCTCAGCTGTCTTCTTTGTTGCGGCAGCAGCAGTTTTCTTCACCTTCTTTTCACCAACTGCGGATTTTTTCACTTTTTTCTCACCAGACGCAGCACTCTTTGGTTTGATGGCTTTTTTCTTATCAGCTGACTTGGTTTTCTTAGGTTCCTTGTTAGCCGACGGAGACAATTTGAAAGAACCAGCAGCACCCTTTCCCTTTGTTTGCACTAATTTTCCAGTAGTCACTGCACTTTTTAAATATTTCTTAATGAAAGGATTTAATTTTTGCACATCAACTTTATAAGTGGCTGCGATATATTTTTTAATTGCCAAAAGCGAAGAACCACCACGTTCCTTTAATGTTTTGATGGCAGCATCAACCATTTGCTGGGTTGGTGGATGAGTTGGAGTTGTTTTCGGCTTCTTTACACCACTGGCAGCAGCCTTTTTGGGTTTCTTTTCAGCAACAACGGCAGCAGGAGAAGCAACGACAGTATCAGCCATTTTGATTATGTATTTAGAATTGGATTTTTACCTTTTACCACTTGGAAATAAACACTTTTTTTTGTATTAACTTGGATTTTCAAATAACACCTAACTGTCTTATGCTTGTGAGAATCACGGAGAAGGAAGCTACATAAAATTTTCATTTATTTGAGAATTTTTACTCTGTTGTATCCTTGTGTTCTTTGAAAAAATGCATTATTTTTAATATTTCATACAGAAATATCAAAATGTTATCTTTTAAATACATTCTTATAATATAATGTCATATATTTTCAATAATATAATTGAAATATATACTATAACCAGTTGTGTAGGTGGCCTTTAAACTGATTGTTTGATAGTTTTCTTTCACTATTCTCGTTTAAAATCGTGTTTATTTAAATAAAATATATGGTATAAGGTCTAAATTAGTATTTAATGCATAGAATGTTGTTTATATATTGATATAAATCCATCATAACACTAAAATAATTAAATTTTATTAATAAATAAATGAAAACAAAGTTGACTATTAAAACGATTGAATCACTTTCTCTGAACAGTTTCGATTACTATTAAAAGACATACTTCTTTAATTTCTCATAAATATACAATAAAAGAATGTATAATTTAAGTTATTTTTCATAAATATTTCTTAATATATGATGCTTTTAGTAAATTTGGTCTATTTTAGCAAATTCGAAGAAAATAACCCTTATATACATAGACTCTCATTCCCTAACAAACCAAAAGTAGTTTTTCAATTGGATTTTGAACGATAATTTCATAAATTGATTATTTCTAACGTAATTTCAAGGTAATAGATTAAAATTTAAAACCATACATGTTTCATTTGCAACTAAAATTGAAAAATATTCCTATTAAAAAAATATATATGTACGTCTGCAAATCGCATAAACACAGAACATAGAACTACCTATCCAAATTTCAAATCAGTAAAAAACAAAAAGCAAAAAAAATCTCTGTGGGTGAATGTCTCTCGCATTCTAATAGTTTTTTTTTTTTTTTTTTTTTCTAAATTCATATTATATTATAGCATCGCATTGCTTAGTAAATAATATACATTACATTCGACTATATTATACGACGGACGTTCTTTTTACGAAACGTGCTCATACGTAAGAAAGTCATAAATGTATAATGTGCATAGCATACATGTACCAGATCACATTTCATCGCATAAATTCCCATTTCATAAAATTAAAAAAAAAAAAGTCATTTTCACATCTCTTTGGGATTTTTTTGTGGTCCTGAAAAGGACCGATTAATGAATTTATATTATAATTTATTTTTTCTTATGCACGTTCACCACGGATGCGTCTCGCCAATTGGATGTCTTTTGGCATAATCGTAACACGCTTGGCATGAATGGCGCACAAATTTGTATCTTCAAAAAGACCAACTAAATATGCTTCGCTAGCCTCCTGTAGTGCCATTACTGCTGAACTCTGGAAACGTAAATCAGTTTTGAAATCTTGAGCAATTTCACGGACTAAACGTTGGAAAGGCAATTTGCGAATCAACAATTCAGTACTCTTCTGATAACGACGAATTTCACGGAGAGCAACAGTTCCTGGACGATAACGATGTGGCTTCTTAACACCTCCTGTAGCTGGTGCACTTTTACGTGCTGCCTTGGTAGCCAATTGTTTCCTTGGTGCTTTTCCACCAGTGGATTTACGAGCAGTCTGCTTTGTACGAGCCATTGTATTTCACTGAACTGAACACTAACACTTTTCACGATTTAATGAATATGTGGCCAATTGGGAAATTTCTTTTATAGATAATCGTATGAAATTTGCTGTGTGTTCCAGTGTTTCATTTCTCATTCTTGTGATTCCAATTTGCTAGTGTGTATTCATTGTTGGCAAGTATAAATACCAGTGGTAGTTTGCTACAGAATTTTATTCAATTGTGAACAGTGAATTAGTGAGGGTAATCGTCTTCGTCTATCTTAAAAGATAAAGAAAAATTGAAATTTTTATTTCTTACTTGTGAAGTGAATTGAATTTAATAAGTAGTGAATCATGACTGGTCGCGGTAAAGGAGGAAAAGGTTTAGGTAAAGGGGGCGCTAAACGTCATCGTAAAGTGTTGCGTGATAATATCCAAGGTATTACCAAGCCAGCAATTCGTCGTTTAGCTCGTCGTGGTGGTGTAAAACGTATTTCGGGTTTAATTTACGAAGAAACTCGTGGTGTTTTAAAAGTCTTTCTGGAGAACGTAATTCGTGATGCTGTTACATATACCGAACACGCAAAACGTAAGACAGTTACTGCAATGGACGTCGTCTACGCATTGAAGAGGCAAGGACGCACACTTTATGGTTTCGGAGGTTAAATAGAAAAAAAAAACAAAGAAAATTCTTAACAACAATCGGTCCTTTTCAGGACCACAAAAAAATCTCTAAAGTGATATATTAAATGAATTGAATTTTCGAATTTTCTCTTTATTGAATGCATATGCAATATGTATGTATGTGTATTAAAACACATTTATGTGAACGTACGCCACCAAGTAAGTAGGTAGAAATTTGAAATTAAAATAGAAAAAGAATACAATTTTGTTTGTTGAAAAAAAAAACGCGCGTTACACGCGTTGTCTTAAAATGGCGGCTGTGTGTGTGTGTGTGTGTGTGTATGGGTTCTTGTTTTTTTTTTTGTGTATGCACACAAATTATTTAATCTGCACACATATGGGAAAAACCATGATATACCCACATTTATGTTTTTTTCTCTTTCTTCGTAAACGTTTGAAATTCTTATGCTGATGAGAAATATTTTTTTTACCTATTGGAAATTGAATTTTTTTTTTTAACTCTTAACGTAAATATTTTGTCGTCCTTAAAAGGACGGTTTGTTTTTTGATATATATGTACATGTCATAAAGTGCTTTTCTATTTCCATTTAAGCGCTCTTTTCGGTTTTCTTTGGCAACAAAACTGCTTGAATGTTGGGAAGAACTCCTCCTTGTGCAATTGTTACACCCGAAAGTAATTTATTTAATTCTTCGTCATTACGGATAGCCAATTGCAAGTGACGAGGGATGATTCTTGTCTTTTTGTTGTCACGAGCAGCATTACCAGCCAATTCTAAAACTTCAGCGGCCAAGTATTCCATAACAGCTGCTAAATATACTGGAGCTCCAGCGCCAACACGCTCAGCATAGTTTCCCTTACGGAGAAGACGATGAATACGACCAACAGGGAACTGTAGACCAGCACGATTGGAACGTGACTTTGCCTTTCCCTTAACTTTTCCACCTTTACCACGACCAGACATTTTTCACTATTGTATAGATATAACCTCACTGTTTCACTGTTCACAACGATTTGAAGTTTCAACCAATTGCTCACTTTTATTTATACGAAAACTTATTGGGAAAAATACACAACATTTGTGTGTGTGGCCCAATATGAACAAGCAGTAGTGAGAGCAAATAAATAGAGGGTAAATTTTCGAATTTTCACAGTTCTCGTTCAATCATCGTACAGTGAAGAAAGTGAAGTGAAGTGAATTAAAAATGCCGCCTAAAACAAGTGGAAAAGCAGCAAAGAAGGCTGGAAAGGCACAGAAAAATATAACAAAAACCGATAAGAAGAAGAAGCGCAAGAGGAAGGAAAGCTACGCAATTTACATTTACAAAGTATTGAAGCAAGTCCATCCAGATACTGGTATTTCATCAAAAGCCATGAGTATCATGAACAGTTTTGTGAATGATATTTTTGAGAGAATCGCTGCTGAAGCATCACGTTTGGCACACTACAACAAGCGTTCTACAATTACCAGTCGGGAAATCCAAACTGCCGTCCGTTTGTTATTACCTGGTGAGCTTGCCAAGCATGCTGTCAGTGAAGGCACTAAAGCAGTTACAAAATACACCAGTTCTAAGTAAATGCTTAATTTTCCATCAAAAAAACAACAACAAAAACGGCCCTTTTCAGGGCCTCAAAATTTTCACTTTAGAGATTTTATAACGATTATCAAATATATACCAACAAATACTATTTAGGTAAAACGCAATACAGGATTACTATCCCCACGTGATGGCTTTAATTGAACCAGATCTTGGAATAGTCCAAGAAGATTCATTCGAAGACTTCTACGTGGTTGCTGGAACGCGATACAACCGTGGTTAACGATCTGCCGGAAAGCAATGGAAACACAGACACGCCATCTAACACCAAGAAGAATACAAGCCAACGAACTAAATCTCCAACCCACCCCAACAAACCACACCAATGACCGTCGGCGCCACTCACGCTGTACGACAAATAATCAATCAAAAAATGTAAATAAATTTCAAAAATAATTTTTAAAATAAAAATGTAATAATAAACTATCATTTGCACAACGCAGAGCCCCATCAGTGCTCGCAGAATATTAGATTTATCCTAGACTTAAGAAAAACAATTGTATAAATATTGTAAACACACATTTTTTAAAAAAAAAGAGTAATAAATTGTATATATATATTAGGTAAAACGGAAACAGACACAGACAGATGCGCATTGTTGTATAAATGCATGTGCATGTACATACATACAGTTTTACTTCTTTGCAAGAATACCGGATGGCGTTACTATGCCAGCATAAATCTTAATGCTTGAAAAAAAATCTAACTACAATCTAATAGGATTAGGTTAGGTTCTTATGTGAACATTTCATCATTCAGATAAAAACCGATTTCAATGTGGTAGGTTGGTAATCGATGAATATATACAGATTTTTCTGTAATGACTCATTCTAAACTATAGAAAAAAACATTTTTGTATCTCTTAAATGAATTAATTTGTAGCCCTGAAAAGGACTTTTGTAATTTGATTTGCAATTAATTGAATGCAATGAAATTTATTTCTTTGCTTTCTTAGCTGCAACAGCTTTTTTAGGTTTAGCAGCAGTTGCGGTGGTTTTTGCCTTAGGCACTTTAGCTTTTGGAGCAGCAGCTTTTGCCTTTGTTGGCTTTGCCTTAATTGTGCTGGTCTTTTTGATGCTCTTAACCTTTGATTTTTCCACCTTCTTCTTCTCAGCTGTCTTCTTTGTTGCGGCAGCAGCAGTTTTCTTCACCTTCTTTTCACCAACTGCGGATTTTTTCACTTTTTTCTCACCAGACGCAGCACTCTTTGGTTTGATGGCTTTTTTCTTATCAGCTGACTTGGTTTTCTTAGGTTCCTTGTTAGCCGACGGAGACAATTTGAAAGAACCAGCAGCACCCTTTCCCTTTGTTTGCACTAATTTTCCAGTAGTCACTGCACTTTTTAAATATTTCTTAATGAAAGGATTTAATTTTTGCACATCAACTTTATAAGTGGCTGCGATATATTTTTTAATTGCCAAAAGCGAAGAACCACCACGTTCCTTTAATGTTTTGATGGCAGCATCAACCATTTGCTGGGTTGGTGGATGAGTTGGAGTTGTTTTCGGCTTCTTTACACCACTGGCAGCAGCCTTTTTGGGTTTCTTTTCAGCAACAACGGCAGCAGGAGAAGCAACGACAGTATCAGCCATTTTGATTATGTATTTAGAATTGGATTTTTACCTTTTACCACTTGGAAATAAACACTTTTTTTGTATTAACTTGGATTTTCGAATAACACCTAACTGTCTTATGCTTGTGAGAATCACGGAGAAGGAAGCTACATAAAATTTTCATTTATTTGAGAATTTTTACTCTGTTGTATCCTTGTGTTCTTTGAAAAAATGCATTATTTTTAATATTTCATACAGAAATATCAAAATGTTATCTTTTAAATACATTCTTATAATATAATGTCATATATTTTCAATAATATAATTGAAATATATACTATAACCAGTTGTGTAGGTGGCCTTTAAACTGATTGTTTGATAGTTTTCTTTCACTATTCTCGTTTAAAATCGTGTTTATTTAAATAAAATATATGGTATAAGGTCTAAATTAGTATTTAATGCATAGAATGTTGTTTATATATTGATATAAATCCATCATAACACTAGAATAATTAAATTTTATTAATAAATAAATGAAAACAAAGTTGACTATTAAAACGATTGAATCACTTTCTCTGAACAGTTTCGATTACTATTAAAAGACATACTTCTTTAATTTCTCATAAATATACAATAAAAGAATGTATAATTTAAGTTATTTTTCATAAATATTTCTTAATATATGATGCTTTTAGTAAATTTGGTCTATTTTAGCAAATTCGAAGAAAATAACCCTTATATACATAGACTCTCATTCCCTAACAAACCAAAAGTAGTTTTTCAATTGGATTTTGAACGATAATTTCATAAATTGATTATTTCTAACGTAATTTCAAGGTAATAGATTAAAATTTAAAACCATACATGTTTCATTTGCAACTAAAATTGAAAAATATTCCTATTAAAAAAATATATATGTACGTCTGCAAATCGCATAAACACAGAACATAGAACTACCTATCCAAATTTCAAATCAGTAAAAAACAAAAAGCAAAAAAAATCTCTGTGGGTGAATGTCTCTCGCATTCTAATAGTTTTTTTTTTTTTTTTTTTTTCTAAATTCATATTATATTATAGCATCGCATTGCTTAGTAAATAATATACATTACATTCGACTATATTATACGACGGACGTTCTTTTTACGAAACGTGCTCATACGTAAGAAAGTCATAAATGTATAATGTGCATAGCATACATGTACCAGATCACATTTCATCGCATAAATTCCTATTTCATAAAATTAAAAAAAAAAGTCATTTTCACATCTCTTTGGGATTTTTTTGTGGTCCTGAAAAGGACCGATTAATGAATTTATATTATAATTTATTTTTTCTTATGCACGTTCACCACGGATGCGTCTCGCCAATTGGATGTCTTTTGGCATAATCGTAACACGCTTGGCATGAATGGCGCACAAATTTGTATCTTCAAAAAGACCAACTAAATATGCTTCGCTAGCCTCCTGTAGTGCCATTACTGCTGAACTCTGGAAACGTAAATCAGTTTTGAAATCTTGAGCAATTTCACGGACTAAACGTTGGAAAGGCAATTTGCGAATCAACAATTCAGTACTCTTCTGATAACGACGAATTTCACGGAGAGCAACAGTTCCTGGACGATAACGATGTGGCTTCTTAACACCTCCTGTAGCTGGTGCACTTTTACGTGCTGCCTTGGTAGCCAATTGTTTCCTTGGTGCTTTTCCACCAGTGGATTTACGAGCAGTCTGCTTTGTACGAGCCATTGTATTTCACTGAACTGAACACTAACACTTTTCACGATTTAATGAATATGTGGCCAATTGGGAAATTTCTTTTATAGATAATCGTATGAAATTTGCTGTGTGTTCCAGTGTTTCATTTCTCATTCTTGTGATTCCAATTTGCTAGTGTGTATTCATTGTTGGCAAGTATAAATACCAGTGGTAGTTTGCTACAGAATTTTATTCAATTGTGAACAGTGAATTAGTGAGGGTAATCGTCTTCGTCTATCTTAAAAGATAAAGAAAAATTGAAATTTTTATTTCTTACTTGTGAAGTGAATTGAATTTAATAAGTAGTGAATCATGACTGGTCGCGGTAAAGGAGGAAAAGGTTTAGGTAAAGGGGGCGCTAAACGTCATCGTAAAGTGTTGCGTGATAATATCCAAGGTATTACCAAGCCAGCAATTCGTCGTTTAGCTCGTCGTGGTGGTGTAAAACGTATTTCGGGTTTAATTTACGAAGAAACTCGTGGTGTTTTAAAAGTCTTTCTGGAGAACGTAATTCGTGATGCTGTTACATATACCGAACACGCAAAACGTAAGACAGTTACTGCAATGGACGTCGTCTACGCATTGAAGAGGCAAGGACGCACACTTTATGGTTTCGGAGGTTAAATAGAAAAAAAAAACAAAGAAAATTCTTAACAACAATCGGTCCTTTTCAGGACCACAAAAAAATCTCTAAAGTGATATATTAAATGAATTGAATTTTCGAATTTTCTCTTTATTGAATGCATATGCAATATGTATGTATGTGTATTAAAACACATTTATGTGAACGTACGCCACCAAGTAAGTAGGTAGAAATTTGAAATTAAAATAGAAAAAGAATACAATTTTGTTTGTTGAAAAAAAAAACGCGCGTTACACGCGTTGTCTTGGGTGTGTGTGTGTGTGTGTGTGTGTATGGGTTCTTGTTTTTTTTTTTGTGTATGCACACAAATTATTTAATCTGCACACATATGGGAAAAACCATGATATACCCACATTTATGTTTTTTTCTCTTTCTTCGTAAACGTTTGAAATTCTTATGCTGATGAGAAATATTTTTTTTACCTATTGGAAATTGAATTTTTTTTTTTAACTCTTAACGTAAATATTTTGTCGTCCTTAAAAGGACGGTTTGTTTTTTGATATATATGTACATGTCATAAAGTGCTTTTCTATTTCCATTTAAGCGCTCTTTTCGGTTTTCTTTGGCAACAAAACTGCTTGAATGTTGGGAAGAACTCCTCCTTGTGCAATTGTTACACCCGAAAGTAATTTATTTAATTCTTCGTCATTACGGATAGCCAATTGCAAGTGACGAGGGATGATTCTTGTCTTTTTGTTGTCACGAGCAGCATTACCAGCCAATTCTAAAACTTCAGCGGCCAAGTATTCCATAACAGCTGCTAAATATACTGGAGCTCCAGCGCCAACACGCTCAGCATAGTTTCCCTTACGGAGAAGACGATGAATACGACCAACAGGGAACTGTAGACCAGCACGATTGGAACGTGACTTTGCCTTTCCCTTAACTTTTCCACCTTTACCACGACCAGACATTTTTCACTATTGTATAGATATAACCTCACTGTTTCACTGTTCACAACGATTTGAAGTTTCAACCAATTGCTCACTTTTATTTATACGAAAACTTATTGGGAAAAATACACAACATTTGTGTGTGTGGCCCAATATGAACAAGCAGTAGTGAGAGCAAATAAATAGAGGGTAAATTTTCGAATTTTCACAGTTCTCGTTCAATCATCGTACAGTGAAGAAAGTGAAGTGAAGTGAATTAAAAATGCCGCCTAAAACAAGTGGAAAAGCAGCAAAGAAGGCTGGAAAGGCACAGAAAAATATAACAAAAACCGATAAGAAGAAGAAGCGCAAGAGGAAGGAAAGCTACGCAATTTACATTTACAAAGTATTGAAGCAAGTCCATCCAGATACTGGTATTTCATCAAAAGCCATGAGTATCATGAACAGTTTTGTGAATGATATTTTTGAGAGAATCGCTGCTGAAGCATCACGTTTGGCACACTACAACAAGCGTTCTACAATTACCAGTCGGGAAATCCAAACTGCCGTCCGTTTGTTATTACCTGGTGAGCTTGCCAAGCATGCTGTCAGTGAAGGCACTAAAGCAGTTACAAAATACACCAGTTCTAAGTAAATGCTTAATTTTCCATCAAAAAAACAACAACAAAAACGGCCCTTTTCAGGGCCTCAAAATTTTCACTTTAGAGATTTTATAACGATTATCAAATATATACCAACAAATACTATTTAGGTAAAACGCAATACAGGATTACTATCCCCACGTGATGGCTTTAATTGAACCAGATCTTGGAATAGTCCAAGAAGATTCATTCGAAGACTTCTACGTGGTTGCTGGAACGCGATACAACCGTGGTTAACGATCTGCCGGAAAGCAATGGAAACACAGACACGCCATCTAACACCAAGAAGAATACAAGCCAACGAACTAAATCTCCAACCCACCCCAACAAACCACACCAATGACCGTCGGCGCCACTCACGCTGTACGACAAATAATCAATCAAAAAATGTAAATAAATTTCAAAAATAATTTTTAAAATAAAAATGTAATAATAAACTATCATTTGCACAACGCAGAGCCCCATCAGTGCTCGCAGAATATTAGATTTATCCTAGACTTAAGAAAAACAATTGTATAAATATTGTAAACACACATTTTTTAAAAAAAAAGAGTAATAAATTGTATATATATATTAGGTAAAACGGAAACAGACACAGACAGATGCGCATTGTTGTATAAATGCATGTGCATGTACATACATACAGTTTTACTTCTTTGCAAGAATACCGGATGGCGTTACTATGCCAGCATAAATCTTAATGCTTGAAAAAAAATCTAACTACAATCTAATAGGATTAGGTTAGGTTCTTATGTGAACATTTCATCATTCAGATAAAAACCGATTTCAATGTGGTAGGTTGGTAATCGATGAATATATACAGATTTTTCTGTAATGACTCATTCTAAACTATAGAAAAAAACATTTTTGTATCTCTTAAATGAATTAATTTGTAGCCCTGAAAAGGACTTTTGTAATTTGATTTGCAATTAATTGAATGCAATGAAATTTATTTCTTTGCTTTCTTAGCTGCAACAGCTTTTTTAGGTTTAGCAGCAGTTGCGGTGGTTTTTGCCTTAGGCACTTTAGCTTTTGGAGCAGCAGCTTTTGCCTTTGTTGGCTTTGCCTTAATTGTGCTGGTCTTTTTGATGCTCTTAACCTTTGATTTTTCCACCTTCTTCTTCTCAGCTGTCTTCTTTGTTGCGGCAGCAGCAGTTTTCTTCACCTTCTTTTCACCAACTGCGGATTTTTTCACTTTTTTCTCACCAGACGCAGCACTCTTTGGTTTGATGGCTTTTTTCTTATCAGCTGACTTGGTTTTCTTAGGTTCCTTGTTAGCCGACGGAGACAATTTGAAAGAACCAGCAGCACCCTTTCCCTTTGTTTGCACTAATTTTCCAGTAGTCACTGCACTTTTTAAATATTTCTTAATGAAAGGATTTAATTTTTGCACATCAACTTTATAAGTGGCTGCGATATATTTTTTAATTGCCAAAAGCGAAGAACCACCACGTTCCTTTAATGTTTTGATGGCAGCATCAACCATTTGCTGGGTTGGTGGATGAGTTGGAGTTGTTTTCGGCTTCTTTACACCACTGGCAGCAGCCTTTTTGGGTTTCTTTTCAGCAACAACGGCAGCAGGAGAAGCAACGACAGTATCAGCCATTTTGATTATGTATTTAGAATTGGATTTTTACCTTTTACCACTTGGAAATAAACACTTTTTTTTGTATTAACTTGGATTTTCAAATAACACCTAACTGTCTTATGCTTGTGAGAATCACGGAGAAGGAAGCTACATAAAATTTTCATTTATTTGAGAATTTTTACTCTGTTGTATCCTTGTGTTCTTTGAAAAAATGCATTATTTTTAATATTTCATACAGAAATATCAAAATGTTATCTTTTAAATACATTCTTATAATATAATGTCATATATTTTCAATAATATAATTGAAATATATACTATAACCAGTTGTGTAGGTGGCCTTTAAACTGATTGTTTGATAGTTTTCTTTCACTATTCTCGTTTAAAATCGTGTTTATTTAAATAAAATATATGGTATAAGGTCTAAATTAGTATTTAATGCATAGAATGTTGTTTATATATTGATATAAATCCATCATAACACTAGAATAATTAAATTTTATTAATAAATAAATGAAAACAAAGTTGACTATTAAAACGATTGAATCACTTTCTCTGAACAGTTTCGATTACTATTAAAAGACATACTTCTTTAATTTCTCATAAATATACAATAAAAGAATGTATAATTTAAGTTATTTTTCATAAATATTTCTTAATATATGATGCTTTTAGTAAATTTGGTCTATTTTAGCAAATTCGAAGAAAATAACCCTTATATACATAGACTCTCATTCCCTAACAAACCAAAAGTAGTTTTTCAATTGGATTTTGAACGATAATTTCATAAATTGATTATTTCTAACGTAATTTCAAGGTAATAGATTAAAATTTAAAACCATACATGTTTCATTTGCAACTAAAATTGAAAAATATTCCTATTAAAAAAATATATATGTACGTCTGCAAATCGCATAAACACAGAACATAGAACTACCTATCCAAATTTCAAATCAGTAAAAAACAAAAAGCAAAAAAAATCTCTGTGGGTGAATGTCTCTCGCATTCTAATAGTTTTTTTTTTTTTTTTTTTTTCTAAATTCATATTATATTATAGCATCGCATTGCTTAGTAAATAATATACATTACATTCGACTATATTATACGACGGACGTTCTTTTTACGAAACGTGCTCATACGTAAGAAAGTCATAAATGTATAATGTGCATAGCATACATGTACCAGATCACATTTCATCGCATAAATTCCTATTTCATAAAATTAAAAAAAAAAAAGTCATTTTCACATCTCTTTGGGATTTTTTTGTGGTCCTGAAAAGGACCGATTAATGAATTTATATTATAATTTATTTTTTCTTATGCACGTTCACCACGGATGCGTCTCGCCAATTGGATGTCTTTTGGCATAATCGTAACACGCTTGGCATGAATGGCGCACAAATTTGTATCTTCAAAAAGACCAACTAAATATGCTTCGCTAGCCTCCTGTAGTGCCATTACTGCTGAACTCTGGAAACGTAAATCAGTTTTGAAATCTTGAGCAATTTCACGGACTAAACGTTGGAAAGGCAATTTGCGAATCAACAATTCAGTACTCTTCTGATAACGACGAATTTCACGGAGAGCAACAGTTCCTGGACGATAACGATGTGGCTTCTTAACACCTCCTGTAGCTGGTGCACTTTTACGTGCTGCCTTGGTAGCCAATTGTTTCCTTGGTGCTTTTCCACCAGTGGATTTACGAGCAGTCTGCTTTGTACGAGCCATTGTATTTCACTGAACTGAACACTAACACTTTTCACGATTTAATGAATATGTGGCCAATTGGGAAATTTCTTTTATAGATAATCGTATGAAATTTGCTGTGTGTTCCAGTGTTTCATTTCTCATTCTTGTGATTCCAATTTGCTAGTGTGTATTCATTGTTGGCAAGTATAAATACCAGTGGTAGTTTGCTACAGAATTTTATTCAATTGTGAACAGTGAATTAGTGAGGGTAATCGTCTTCGTCTATCTTAAAAGATAAAGAAAAATTGAAATTTTTATTTCTTACTTGTGAAGTGAATTGAATTTAATAAGTAGTGAATCATGACTGGTCGCGGTAAAGGAGGAAAAGGTTTAGGTAAAGGGGGCGCTAAACGTCATCGTAAAGTGTTGCGTGATAATATCCAAGGTATTACCAAGCCAGCAATTCGTCGTTTAGCTCGTCGTGGTGGTGTAAAACGTATTTCGGGTTTAATTTACGAAGAAACTCGTGGTGTTTTAAAAGTCTTTCTGGAGAACGTAATTCGTGATGCTGTTACATATACCGAACACGCAAAACGTAAGACAGTTACTGCAATGGACGTCGTCTACGCATTGAAGAGGCAAGGACGCACACTTTATGGTTTCGGAGGTTAAATAGAAAAAAAAAACAAAGAAAATTCTTAACAACAATCGGTCCTTTTCAGGACCACAAAAAAATCTCTAAAGTGATATATTAAATGAATTGAATTTTCGAATTTTCTCTTTATTGAATGCATATGCAATATGTATGTATGTGTATTAAAACACATTTATGTGAACGTACGCCACCAAGTAAGTAGGTAGAAATTTGAAATTAAAATAGAAAAAGAATACAATTTTGTTTGTTGAAAAAAAAAACGCGCGTTACACGCGTTGTCTTAAAATGGCGGCTGTGTGTGTGTGTGTATGGGTTCTTGTTTTTTTTTTGTGTATTCACACAAATTATTTAATCTGCACACATATGGGAAAAACCATGATATACCCACATTTATGTTTTTTTCTCTTTCTTCGTAAACGTTTGAAATTCTTATGCTGATGAGAAATATTTTTTTTACCTATTGGAAATTGAATTTTTTTTTTTAACTCTTAACGTAAATATTTTGTCGTCCTTAAAAGGACGGTTTGTTTTTTGATATATATGTACATGTCATAAAGTGCTTTTCTATTTCCATTTAAGCGCTCTTTTCGGTTTTCTTTGGCAACAAAACTGCTTGAATGTTGGGAAGAACTCCTCCTTGTGCAATTGTTACACCCGAAAGTAATTTATTTAATTCTTCGTCATTACGGATAGCCAATTGCAAGTGACGAGGGATGATTCTTGTCTTTTTGTTGTCACGAGCAGCATTACCAGCCAATTCTAAAACTTCAGCGGCCAAGTATTCCATAACAGCTGCTAAATATACTGGAGCTCCAGCGCCAACACGCTCAGCATAGTTTCCCTTACGGAGAAGACGATGAATACGACCAACAGGGAACTGTAGACCAGCACGATTGGAACGTGACTTTGCCTTTCCCTTAACTTTTCCACCTTTACCACGACCAGACATTTTTCACTATTGTATAGATATAACCTCACTGTTTCACTGTTCACAACGATTTGAAGTTTCAACCAATTGCTCACTTTTATTTATACGAAAACTTATTGGGAAAAATACACAACATTTGTGTGTGTGGCCCAATATGAACAAGCAGTAGTGAGAGCAAATAAATAGAGGGTAAATTTTCGAATTTTCACAGTTCTCGTTCAATCATCGTACAGTGAAGAAAGTGAAGTGAAGTGAATTAAAAATGCCGCCTAAAACAAGTGGAAAAGCAGCAAAGAAGGCTGGAAAGGCACAGAAAAATATAACAAAAACCGATAAGAAGAAGAAGCGCAAGAGGAAGGAAAGCTACGCAATTTACATTTACAAAGTATTGAAGCAAGTCCATCCAGATACTGGTATTTCATCAAAAGCCATGAGTATCATGAACAGTTTTGTGAATGATATTTTTGAGAGAATCGCTGCTGAAGCATCACGTTTGGCACACTACAACAAGCGTTCTACAATTACCAGTCGGGAAATCCAAACTGCCGTCCGTTTGTTATTACCTGGTGAGCTTGCCAAGCATGCTGTCAGTGAAGGCACTAAAGCAGTTACAAAATACACCAGTTCTAAGTAAATGCTTAATTTTCCATCAAAAAAACAACAACAAAAACGGCCCTTTTCAGGGCCTCAAAATTTTCACTTTAGAGATTTTATAACGATTATCAAATATATACCAACAAATACTATTTAGGTAAAACGGAAACAGACACAGACAGATGCGCATTGTTGTATAAATGCATGTGCATGTACATACATACAGTTTTACTTCTTTGCAAGAATACCGGATGGCGTTACTATGCCAGCATAAATCTTAATGCTTGAAAAAAAATCTAACTACAATCTAATAGGATTAGGTTAGGTTCTTATGTGAACATTTCATCATTCAGATAAAAACCGATTTCAATGTGGTAGGTTGGTAATCGATGAATATATACAGATTTTTCTGTAATGACTCATTCTAAACTATAGAAAAAAACATTTTTGTATCTCTTAAATGAATTAATTTGTAGCCCTGAAAAGGACTTTTGTAATTTGATTTGCAATTAATTGAATGCAATGAAATTTATTTCTTTGCTTTCTTAGCTGCAACAGCTTTTTTAGGTTTAGCAGCAGTTGCGGTGGTTTTTGCCTTAGGCACTTTAGCTTTTGGAGCAGCAGCTTTTGCCTTTGTTGGCTTTGCCTTAATTGTGCTGGTCTTTTTGATGCTCTTAACCTTTGATTTTTCCACCTTCTTCTTCTCAGCTGTCTTCTTTGTTGCGGCAGCAGCAGTTTTCTTCACCTTCTTTTCACCAACTGCGGATTTTTTCACTTTTTTCTCACCAGACGCAGCACTCTTTGGTTTGATGGCTTTTTTCTTATCAGCTGACTTGGTTTTCTTAGGTTCCTTGTTAGCCGACGGAGACAATTTGAAAGAACCAGCAGCACCCTTTCCCTTTGTTTGCACTAATTTTCCAGTAGTCACTGCACTTTTTAAATATTTCTTAATGAAAGGATTTAATTTTTGCACATCAACTTTATAAGTGGCTGCGATATATTTTTTAATTGCCAAAAGCGAAGAACCACCACGTTCCTTTAATGTTTTGATGGCAGCATCAACCATTTGCTGGGTTGGTGGATGAGTTGGAGTTGTTTTCGGCTTCTTTACACCACTGGCAGCAGCCTTTTTGGGTTTCTTTTCAGCAACAACGGCAGCAGGAGAAGCAACGACAGTATCAGCCATTTTGATTATGTATTTAGAATTGGATTTTTACCTTTTACCACTTGGAAATAAACACTTTTTTTTGTATTAACTTGGATTTTCAAATAACACCTAACTGTCTTATGCTTGTGAGAATCACGGAGAAGGAAGCTACATAAAATTTTCATTTATTTGAGAATTTTTACTCTGTTGTATCCTTGTGTTCTTTGAAAAAATGCATTATTTTTAATATTTCATACAGAAATATCAAAATGTTATCTTTTAAATACATTCTTATAATATAATGTCATATATTTTCAATAATATAATTGAAATATATACTATAACCAGTTGTGTAGGTGGCCTTTAAACTGATTGTTTGATAGTTTTCTTTCACTATTCTCGTTTAAAATCGTGTTTATTTAAATAAAATATATGGTATAAGGTCTAAATTAGTATTTAATGCATAGAATGTTGTTTATATATTGATATAAATCCATCATAACACTAGAATAATTAAATTTTATTAATAAATAAATGAAAACAAAGTTGACTATTAAAACGATTGAATCACTTTCTCTGAACAGTTTCGATTACTATTAAAAGACATACTTCTTTAATTTCTCATAAATATACAATAAAAGAATGTATAATTTAAGTTATTTTTCATAAATATTTCTTAATATATGATGCTTTTAGTAAATTTGGTCTATTTTAGCAAATTCGAAGAAAATAACCCTTATATACATAGACTCTCATTCCCTAACAAACCAAAAGTAGTTTTTCAATTGGATTTTGAACGATAATTTCATAAATTGATTATTTCTAACGTAATTTCAAGGTAATAGATTAAAATTTAAAACCATACATGTTTCATTTGCAACTAAAATTGAAAAATATTCCTATTAAAAAAATATATATGTACGTCTGCAAATCGCATAAACACAGAACATAGAACTACCTATCCAAATTTCAAATCAGTAAAAAACAAAAAGCAAAAAAAATCTCTGTGGGTGAATGTCTCTCGCATTCTAATAGTTTTTTTTTTTTTTTTTTTTTCTAAATTCATATTATATTATTGCATCGCATTGCTTAGTAAATAATATACATTACATTCGACTATATTATACGACGGACGTTCTTTTTACGAAACGTGCTCATACGTAAGAAAGTCATAAATGTATAATGTGCATAGCATACATGTACCAGATCACATTTCATCGCATAAATTCCTATTTCATAAAATTAAAAAAAAAAAAGTCATTTTCACATCTCTTTGGGATTTTTTTGTGGTCCTGAAAAGGACCGATTAATGAATTTATATTATAATTTATTTTTTCTTATGCACGTTCACCACGGATGCGTCTCGCCAATTGGATGTCTTTTGGCATAATCGTAACACGCTTGGCATGAATGGCGCACAAATTTGTATCTTCAAAAAGACCAACTAAATATGCTTCGCTAGCCTCCTGTAGTGCCATTACTGCTGAACTCTGGAAACGTAAATCAGTTTTGAAATCTTGAGCAATTTCACGGACTAAACGTTGGAAAGGCAATTTGCGAATCAACAATTCAGTACTCTTCTGATAACGACGAATTTCACGGAGAGCAACAGTTCCTGGACGATAACGATGTGGCTTCTTAACACCTCCTGTAGCTGGTGCACTTTTACGTGCTGCCTTGGTAGCCAATTGTTTCCTTGGTGCTTTTCCACCAGTGGATTTACGAGCAGTCTGCTTTGTACGAGCCATTGTATTTCACTGAACTGAACACTAACACTTTTCACGATTTAATGAATATGTGGCCAATTGGGAAATTTCTTTTATAGATAATCGTATGAAATTTGCTGTGTGTTCCAGTGTTTCATTTCTCATTCTTGTGATTCCAATTTGCTAGTGTGTATTCATTGTTGGCAAGTATAAATACCAGTGGTAGTTTGCTACAGAATTTTATTCAATTGTGAACAGTGAATTAGTGAGGGTAATCGTCTTCGTCTATCTTAAAAGATAAAGAAAAATTGAAATTTTTATTTCTTACTTGTGAAGTGAATTGAATTTAATAAGTAGTGAATCATGACTGGTCGCGGTAAAGGAGGAAAAGGTTTAGGTAAAGGGGGCGCTAAACGTCATCGTAAAGTGTTGCGTGATAATATCCAAGGTATTACCAAGCCAGCAATTCGTCGTTTAGCTCGTCGTGGTGGTGTAAAACGTATTTCGGGTTTAATTTACGAAGAAACTCGTGGTGTTTTAAAAGTCTTTCTGGAGAACGTAATTCGTGATGCTGTTACATATACCGAACACGCAAAACGTAAGACAGTTACTGCAATGGACGTCGTCTACGCATTGAAGAGGCAAGGACGCACACTTTATGGTTTCGGAGGTTAAATAGAAAAAAAAAACAAAGAAAATTCTTAACAACAATCGGTCCTTTTCAGGACCACAAAAAAATCTCTAAAGTGATATATTAAATGAATTGAATTTTCGAATTTTCTCTTTATTGAATGCATATGCAATATGTATGTATGTGTATTAAAACACATTTATGTGAACGTACGCCACCAAGTAAGTAGGTAGAAATTTGAAATTAAAATAGAAAAAGAATACAATTTTGTTTGTTGAAAAAAAAAACGCGCGTTACACGCGTTGTCTTAAAATGGCGGCTGTGTGTGTGTGTGTATGGGTTCTTGTTTTTTTTTTTGTGTATTCACACAAATTATTTAATCTGCACACATATGGGAAAAACCATGATATACCCACATTTATGTTTTTTTCTCTTTCTTCGTAAACGTTTGAAATTCTTATGCTGATGAGAAATATTTTTTTTACCTATTGGAAATTGAATTTTTTTTTTTAACTCTTAACGTAAATATTTTGTCGTCCTTAAAAGGACGGTTTGTTTTTTGATATATATGTACATGTCATAAAGTGCTTTTCTATTTCCATTTAAGCGCTCTTTTCGGTTTTCTTTGGCAACAAAACTGCTTGAATGTTGGGAAGAACTCCTCCTTGTGCAATTGTTACACCCGAAAGTAATTTATTTAATTCTTCGTCATTACGGATAGCCAATTGCAAGTGACGAGGGATGATTCTTGTCTTTTTGTTGTCACGAGCAGCATTACCAGCCAATTCTAAAACTTCAGCGGCCAAGTATTCCATAACAGCTGCTAAATATACTGGAGCTCCAGCGCCAACACGCTCAGCATAGTTTCCCTTACGGAGAAGACGATGAATACGACCAACAGGGAACTGTAGACCAGCACGATTGGAACGTGACTTTGCCTTTCCCTTAACTTTTCCACCTTTACCACGACCAGACATTTTTCACTATTGTATAGATATAACCTCACTGTTTCACTGTTCACAACGATTTGAAGTTTCAACCAATTGCTCACTTTTATTTATACGAAAACTTATTGGGAAAAATACACAACATTTGTGTGTGTGGCCCAATATGAACAAGCAGTAGTGAGAGCAAATAAATAGAGGGTAAATTTTCGAATTTTCACAGTTCTCGTTCAATCATCGTACAGTGAAGAAAGTGAAGTGAAGTGAATTAAAAATGCCGCCTAAAACAAGTGGAAAAGCAGCAAAGAAGGCTGGAAAGGCACAGAAAAATATAACAAAAACCGATAAGAAGAAGAAGCGCAAGAGGAAGGAAAGCTACGCAATTTACATTTACAAAGTATTGAAGCAAGTCCATCCAGATACTGGTATTTCATCAAAAGCCATGAGTATCATGAACAGTTTTGTGAATGATATTTTTGAGAGAATCGCTGCTGAAGCATCACGTTTGGCACACTACAACAAGCGTTCTACAATTACCAGTCGGGAAATCCAAACTGCCGTCCGTTTGTTATTACCTGGTGAGCTTGCCAAGCATGCTGTCAGTGAAGGCACTAAAGCAGTTACAAAATACACCAGTTCTAAGTAAATGCTTAATTTTCCATCAAAAAAACAACAACAAAAACGGCCCTTTTCAGGGCCTCAAAATTTTCACTTTAGAGATTTTATAACGATTATCAAATATATACCAACAAATACTATTTAGGTAAAACGGAAACAGACACAGACAGATGCGCATTGTTGTATAAATGCATGTGCATGTACATACATACAGTTTTACTTCTTTGCAAGAATACCGGATGGCGTTACTATGCCAGCATAAATCTTAATGCTTGAAAAAAAATCTAACTACAATCTAATAGGATTAGGTTAGGTTCTTATGTGAACATTTCATCATTCAGATAAAAACCGATTTCAATGTGGTAGGTTGGTAATCGATGAATATATACAGATTTTTCTGTAATGACTCATTCTAAACTATAGAAAAAAACATTTTTGTATCTCTTAAATGAATTAATTTGTAGCCCTGAAAAGGACTTTTGTAATTTGATTTGCAATTAATTGAATGCAATGAAATTTATTTCTTTGCTTTCTTAGCTGCAACAGCTTTTTTAGGTTTAGCAGCAGTTGCGGTGGTTTTTGCCTTAGGCACTTTAGCTTTTGGAGCAGCAGCTTTTGCCTTTGTTGGCTTTGCCTTAATTGTGCTGGTCTTTTTGATGCTCTTAACCTTTGATTTTTCCACCTTCTTCTTCTCAGCTGTCTTCTTTGTTGCGGCAGCAGCAGTTTTCTTCACCTTCTTTTCACCAACTGCGGATTTTTTCACTTTTTTCTCACCAGACGCAGCACTCTTTGGTTTGATGGCTTTTTTCTTATCAGCTGACTTGGTTTTCTTAGGTTCCTTGTTAGCCGACGGAGACAATTTGAAAGAACCAGCAGCACCCTTTCCCTTTGTTTGCACTAATTTTCCAGTAGTCACTGCACTTTTTAAATATTTCTTAATGAAAGGATTTAATTTTTGCACATCAACTTTATAAGTGGCTGCGATATATTTTTTAATTGCCAAAAGCGAAGAACCACCACGTTCCTTTAATGTTTTGATGGCAGCATCAACCATTTGCTGGGTTGGTGGATGAGTTGGAGTTGTTTTCGGCTTCTTTACACCACTGGCAGCAGCCTTTTTGGGTTTCTTTTCAGCAACAACGGCAGCAGGAGAAGCAACGACAGTATCAGCCATTTTGATTATGTATTTAGAATTGGATTTTTACCTTTTACCACTTGGAAATAAACACTTTTTTTTGTATTAACTTGGATTTTCAAATAACACCTAACTGTCTTATGCTTGTGAGAATCACGGAGAAGGAAGCTACATAAAATTTTCATTTATTTGAGAATTTTTACTCTGTTGTATCCTTGTGTTCTTTGAAAAAATGCATTATTTTTAATATTTCATACAGAAATATCAAAATGTTATCTTTTAAATACATTCTTATAATATAATGTCATATATTTTCAATAATATAATTGAAATATATACTATAACCAGTTGTGTAGGTGGCCTTTAAACTGATTGTTTGATAGTTTTCTTTCACTATTCTCGTTTAAAATCGTGTTTATTTAAATAAAATATATGGTATAAGGTCTAAATTAGTATTTAATGCATAGAATGTTGTTTATATATTGATATAAATCCATCATAACACTAGAATAATTAAATTTTATTAATAAATAAATGAAAACAAAGTTGACTATTAAAACGATTGAATCACTTTCTCTGAACAGTTTCGATTACTATTAAAAGACATACTTCTTTAATTTCTCATAAATATACAATAAAAGAATGTATAATTTAAGTTATTTTTCATAAATATTTCTTAATATATGATGCTTTTAGTAAATTTGGTCTATTTTAGCAAATTCGAAGAAAATAACCCTTATATACATAGACTCTCATTCCCTAACAAACCAAAAGTAGTTTTTCAATTGGATTTTGAACGATAATTTCATAAATTGATTATTTCTAACGTAATTTCAAGGTAATAGATTAAAATTTAAAACCATACATGTTTCATTTGCAACTAAAATTGAAAAATATTCCTATTAAAAAAATATATATGTACGTCTGCAAATCGCATAAACACAGAACATAGAACTACCTATCCAAATTTCAAATCAGTAAAAAACAAAAAGCAAAAAAAATCTCTGTGGGTGAATGTCTCTCGCATTCTAATAGTTTTTTTTTTTTTTTTTTTTTCTAAATTCATATTATATTATAGCATCGCATTGCTTAGTAAATAATATACATTACATTCGACTATATTATACGACGGACGTTCTTTTTACGAAACGTGCTCATACGTAAGAAAGTCATAAATGTATAATGTGCATAGCATACATGTACCAGATCACATTTCATCGCATAAATTCCTATTTCATAAAATTAAAAAAAAAAAAGTCATTTTCACATCTCTTTGGGATTTTTTTGTGGTCCTGAAAAGGACCGATTAATGAATTTATATTATAATTTATTTTTTCTTATGCACGTTCACCACGGATGCGTCTCGCCAATTGGATGTCTTTTGGCATAATCGTAACACGCTTGGCATGAATGGCGCACAAATTTGTATCTTCAAAAAGACCAACTAAATATGCTTCGCTAGCCTCCTGTAGTGCCATTACTGCTGAACTCTGGAAACGTAAATCAGTTTTGAAATCTTGAGCAATTTCACGGACTAAACGTTGGAAAGGCAATTTGCGAATCAACAATTCAGTACTCTTCTGATAACGACGAATTTCACGGAGAGCAACAGTTCCTGGACGATAACGATGTGGCTTCTTAACACCTCCTGTAGCTGGTGCACTTTTACGTGCTGCCTTGGTAGCCAATTGTTTCCTTGGTGCTTTTCCACCAGTGGATTTACGAGCAGTCTGCTTTGTACGAGCCATTGTATTTCACTGAACTGAACACTAACACTTTTCACGATTTAATGAATATGTGGCCAATTGGGAAATTTCTTTTATAGATAATCGTATGAAATTTGCTGTGTGTTCCAGTGTTTCATTTCTCATTCTTGTGATTCCAATTTGCTAGTGTGTATTCATTGTTGGCAAGTATAAATACCAGTGGTAGTTTGCTACAGAATTTTATTCAATTGTGAACAGTGAATTAGTGAGGGTAATCGTCTTCGTCTATCTTAAAAGATAAAGAAAAATTGAAATTTTTATTTCTTACTTGTGAAGTGAATTGAATTTAATAAGTAGTGAATCATGACTGGTCGCGGTAAAGGAGGAAAAGGTTTAGGTAAAGGGGGCGCTAAACGTCATCGTAAAGTGTTGCGTGATAATATCCAAGGTATTACCAAGCCAGCAATTCGTCGTTTAGCTCGTCGTGGTGGTGTAAAACGTATTTCGGGTTTAATTTACGAAGAAACTCGTGGTGTTTTAAAAGTCTTTCTGGAGAACGTAATTCGTGATGCTGTTACATATACCGAACACGCAAAACGTAAGACAGTTACTGCAATGGACGTCGTCTACGCATTGAAGAGGCAAGGACGCACACTTTATGGTTTCGGAGGTTAAATAGAAAAAAAAAACAAAGAAAATTCTTAACAACAATCGGTCCTTTTCAGGACCACAAAAAAATCTCTAAAGTGATATATTAAATGAATTGAATTTTCGAATTTTCTCTTTATTGAATGCATATGCAATATGTATGTATGTGTATTAAAACACATTTATGTGAACGTACGCCACCAAGTAAGTAGGTAGAAATTTGAAATTAAAATAGAAAAAGAATACAATTTTGTTTGTTGAAAAAAAAAACGCGCGTTACACGCGTTGTCTTAAAATGGCGGCTGTGTGTGTGTGTGTATGGGTTCTTGTTTTTTTTTGTGTATTCACACAAATTATTTAATCTGCACACATATGGGAAAAACCATGATATACCCACATTTATGTTTTTTTCTCTTTCTTCGTAAACGTTTGAAATTCTTATGCTGATGAGAAATATTTTTTTTACCTATTGGAAATTGAATTTTTTTTTTTAACTCTTAACGTAAATATTTTGTCGTCCTTAAAAGGACGGTTTGTTTTTTGATATATATGTACATGTCATAAAGTGCTTTTCTATTTCCATTTAAGCGCTCTTTTCGGTTTTCTTTGGCAACAAAACTGCTTGAATGTTGGGAAGAACTCCTCCTTGTGCAATTGTTACACCCGAAAGTAATTTATTTAATTCTTCGTCATTACGGATAGCCAATTGCAAGTGACGAGGGATGATTCTTGTCTTTTTGTTGTCACGAGCAGCATTACCAGCCAATTCTAAAACTTCAGCGGCCAAGTATTCCATAACAGCTGCTAAATATACTGGAGCTCCAGCGCCAACACGCTCAGCATAGTTTCCCTTACGGAGAAGACGATGAATACGACCAACAGGGAACTGTAGACCAGCACGATTGGAACGTGACTTTGCCTTTCCCTTAACTTTTCCACCTTTACCACGACCAGACATTTTTCACTATTGTATAGATATAACCTCACTGTTTCACTGTTCACAACGATTTGAAGTTTCAACCAATTGCTCACTTTTATTTATACGAAAACTTATTGGGAAAAATACACAACATTTGTGTGTGTGGCCCAATATGAACAAGCAGTAGTGAGAGCAAATAAATAGAGGGTAAATTTTCGAATTTTCACAGTTCTCGTTCAATCATCGTATAGTGAAGAAAGTGAAGTGAAGTGAATTAAAAATGCCGCCTAAAACAAGTGGAAAAGCAGCAAAGAAGGCTGGAAAGGCACAGAAAAATATAACAAAAACCGATAAGAAGAAGAAGCGCAAGAGGAAGGAAAGCTACGCAATTTACATTTACAAAGTATTGAAGCAAGTCCATCCAGATACTGGTATTTCATCAAAAGCCATGAGTATCATGAACAGTTTTGTGAATGATATTTTTGAGAGAATCGCTGCTGAAGCATCACGTTTGGCACACTACAACAAGCGTTCTACAATTACCAGTCGGGAAATCCAAACTGCCGTCCGTTTGTTATTACCTGGTGAGCTTGCCAAGCATGCTGTCAGTGAAGGCACTAAAGCAGTTACAAAATACACCAGTTCTAAGTAAATGCTTAATTTTCCATCAAAAAAACAACAACAAAAACGGCCCTTTTCAGGGCCTCAAAATTTTCACTTTAGAGATTTTATAACGATTATCAAATATATACCAACAAATACTATTTAGGTAAAACGGAAACAGACACAGACAGATGCGCATTGTTGTATAAATGCATGTGCATGTACATACATACAGTTTTACTTCTTTGCAAGAATACCGGATGGCGTTACTATGCCAGCATAAATCTTAATGCTTGAAAAAAAATCTAACTACAATCTAATAGGATTAGGTTAGGTTCTTATGTGAACATTTCATCATTCAGATAAAAACCGATTTCAATGTGGTAGGTTGGTAATCGATGAATATATACAGATTTTTCTGTAATGACTCATTCTAAACTATAGAAAAAAACATTTTTGTATCTCTTAAATGAATTAATTTGTAGCCCTGAAAAGGACTTTTGTAATTTGATTTGCAATTAATTGAATGCAATGAAATTTATTTCTTTGCTTTCTTAGCTGCAACAGCTTTTTTAGGTTTAGCAGCAGTTGCGGTGGTTTTTGCCTTAGGCACTTTAGCTTTTGGAGCAGCAGCTTTTGCCTTTGTTGGCTTTGCCTTAATTGTGCTGGTCTTTTTGATGCTCTTAACCTTTGATTTTTCCACCTTCTTCTTCTCAGCTGTCTTCTTTGTTGCGGCAGCAGCAGTTTTCTTCACCTTCTTTTCACCAACTGCGGATTTTTTCACTTTTTTCTCACCAGACGCAGCACTCTTTGGTTTGATGGCTTTTTTCTTATCAGCTGACTTGGTTTTCTTAGGTTCCTTGTTAGCCGACGGAGACAATTTGAAAGAACCAGCAGCACCCTTTCCCTTTGTTTGCACTAATTTTCCAGTAGTCACTGCACTTTTTAAATATTTCTTAATGAAAGGATTTAATTTTTGCACATCAACTTTATAAGTGGCTGCGATATATTTTTTAATTGCCAAAAGCGAAGAACCACCACGTTCCTTTAATGTTTTGATGGCAGCATCAACCATTTGCTGGGTTGGTGGATGAGTTGGAGTTGTTTTCGGCTTCTTTACACCACTGGCAGCAGCCTTTTTGGGTTTCTTTTCAGCAACAACGGCAGCAGGAGAAGCAACGACAGTATCAGCCATTTTGATTATGTATTTAGAATTGGATTTTTACCTTTTACCACTTGGAAATAAACACTTTTTTTTGTATTAACTTGGATTTTCAAATAACACCTAACTGTCTTATGCTTGTGAGAATCACGGAGAAGGAAGCTACATAAAATTTTCATTTATTTGAGAATTTTTACTCTGTTGTATCCTTGTGTTCTTTGAAAAAATGCATTATTTTTAATATTTCATACAGAAATATCAAAATGTTATCTTTTAAATACATTCTTATAATATAATGTCATATATTTTCAATAATATAATTGAAATATATACTATAACCAGTTGTGTAGGTGGCCTTTAAACTGATTGTTTGATAGTTTTCTTTCACTATTCTCGTTTAAAATCGTGTTTATTTAAATAAAATATATGGTATAAGGTCTAAATTAGTATTTAATGCATAGAATGTTGTTTATATATTGATATAAATCCATCATAACACTAGAATAATTAAATTTTATTAATAAATAAATGAAAACAAAGTTGACTATTAAAACGATTGAATCACTTTCTCTGAACAGTTTCGATTACTATTAAAAGACATACTTCTTTAATTTCTCATAAATATACAATAAAAGAATGTATAATTTAAGTTATTTTTCATAAATATTTCTTAATATATGATGCTTTTAGTAAATTTGGTCTATTTTAGCAAATTCGAAGAAAATAACCCTTATATACATAGACTCTCATTCCCTAACAAACCAAAAGTAGTTTTTCAATTGGATTTTGAACGATAATTTCATAAATTGATTATTTCTAACGTAATTTCAAGGTAATAGATTAAAATTTAAAACCATACATGTTTCATTTGCAACTAAAATTGAAAAATATTCCTATTAAAAAAATATATATGTACGTCTGCAAATCGCATAAACACAGAACATAGAACTACCTATCCAAATTTCAAATCAGTAAAAAACAAAAAGCAAAAAAAATCTCTGTGGGTGAATGTCTCTCGCATTCTAATAGTTTTTTTTTTTTTTTTTTTTCTAAATTCATATTATATTATAGCATCGCATTGCTTAGTAAATAATATACATTACATTCGACTATATTATACGACGGACGTTCTTTTTACGAAACGTGCTCATACGTAAGAAAGTCATAAATGTATAATGTGCATAGCATACATGTACCAGATCACATTTCATCGCATAAATTCCTATTTCATAAAATTAAAAAAAAAAAAGTCATTTTCACATCTCTTTGGGATTTTTTTGTGGTCCTGAAAAGGACCGATTAATGAATTTATATTATAATTTATTTTTTCTTATGCACGTTCACCACGGATGCGTCTCGCCAATTGGATGTCTTTTGGCATAATCGTAACACGCTTGGCATGAATGGCGCACAAATTTGTATCTTCAAAAAGACCAACTAAATATGCTTCGCTAGCCTCCTGTAGTGCCATTACTGCTGAACTCTGGAAACGTAAATCAGTTTTGAAATCTTGAGCAATTTCACGGACTAAACGTTGGAAAGGCAATTTGCGAATCAATAATTCAGTACTCTTCTGATAACGACGAATTTCACGGAGAGCAACAGTTCCTGGACGATAACGATGTGGCTTCTTAACACCTCCTGTAGCTGGTGCACTTTTACGTGCTGCCTTGGTAGCCAATTGTTTCCTTGGTGCTTTTCCACCAGTGGATTTACGAGCAGTCTGCTTTGTACGAGCCATTGTATTTCACTGAACTGAACACTAACACTTTTCACGATTTAATGAATATGTGGCCAATTGGGAAATTTCTTTTATAGATAATCGTATGAAATTTGCTGTGTGTTCCAGTGTTTCATTTCTCATTCTTGTGATTCCAATTTGCTAGTGTGTATTCATTGTTGGCAAGTATAAATACCAGTGGTAGTTTGCTACAGAATTTTATTACCAATCAACAATTTTATGATGGAACTATCCGGAAGACTCTTGAGAAATCTCGAAGACCACCCAAACACAGAAGTCCAGGACCTAATTCAACAGGAGTTGGAACCAACACACAGATACCTGAATCCTCGTGCTATCACGGATTCGAGGTTTGCGAACATCATCCACAACCAGCTGACGCCGTTCTATGAAAAAACGGACAATCACTACAGGGGGTAAAACCCTCTTAATTTTAATTAAATTCTTTTTTATCCCAACAGGAACAAATTTTATTAAATTAAATTTTTTTTTTATTATACAATTATAAGATTAAGAGTAGTCATAAGTAAAGTTTTGTAAAACATTTGTAAACCTAGCCATAAGAAATCCGTCGGGCCCTTTTTGTTGAGCCGACATTACCTATTTTAGTAATAAGTCTAGATATAAGTCAATTTGTATATATTAGATTAAATAAAACCTCTTTTTAAATCTAAAAAAAAAAAAAAAAAAAAAAAAAAAAAAATCTACAGAATTTTATTCAATTGTGAACAGTGAATTAGTGAGGGTAATCGTCTTCGTCTATCTTAAAAGATAAAGAAAAATTGAAATTTTTATTTCTTACTTGTGAAGTGAATTGAATTTAATAAGTAGTGAATCATGACTGGTCGCGGTAAAGGAGGAAAAGGTTTAGGTAAAGGGGGCGCTAAACGTCATCGTAAAGTGTTGCGTGATAATATCCAAGGTATTACCAAGCCAGCAATTCGTCGTTTAGCTCGTCGTGGTGGTGTAAAACGTATTTCGGGTTTAATTTACGAAGAAACTCGTGGTGTTTTAAAAGTCTTTCTGGAGAACGTAATTCGTGATGCTGTTACATATACCGAACACGCAAAACGTAAGACAGTTACTGCAATGGACGTCGTCTACGCATTGAAGAGGCAAGGACGCACACTTTATGGTTTCGGAGGTTAAATAGAAAAAAAAAACAAAGAAAATTCTTAACAACAATCGGTCCTTTTCAGGACCACAAAAAAATCTCTAAAGTGATATATTAAATGAATTGAATTTTCGAATTTTCTCTTTATTGAATGCATATGCAATATGTATGTATGTGTATTAAAACACATTTATATGAACGTACGCCACCAAGTAAGTAGGTAGAAATTTGAAATTAAAATAGAAAAAGAATACAATTTTGTTTGTTGAAAAAAAAAACGCGCGTTACACGCGTTGTCTTGGGTGTGTGTGTGTGTGTGTGTATGGGTTCTTGTTTTTTTTTTTGTGTATGCACACAAATTATTTAATCTGCACACATATGGGAAAAACCATGATATACCCACATTTATGTTTTTTTCTCTTTCTTCGTAAACGTTTGAAATTCTTATGCTGATGAGAAATATTTTTTTTACCTATTGGAAATTGAATTTTTTTTTTTAACTCTTAACGTAAATATTTTGTCGTCCTTAAAAGGACGGTTTGTTTTTTGATATATATGTACATGTCATAAAGTGCTTTTCTATTTCCATTTAAGCGCTCTTTTCGGTTTTCTTTGGCAACAAAACTGCTTGAATGTTGGGAAGAACTCCTCCTTGTGCAATTGTTACACCCGAAAGTAATTTATTTAATTCTTCGTCATTACGGATAGCCAATTGCAAGTGACGAGGGATGATTCTTGTCTTTTTGTTGTCACGAGCAGCATTACCAGCCAATTCTAAAACTTCAGCGGCCAAGTATTCCATAACAGCTGCTAAATATACTGGAGCTCCAGCGCCAACACGCTCAGCATAGTTTCCCTTACGGAGAAGACGATGAATACGACCAACAGGGAACTGTAGACCAGCACGATTGGAACGTGACTTTGCCTTTCCCTTAACTTTTCCACCTTTACCACGACCAGACATTTTTCACTATTGTATAGATATAACCTCACTGTTTCACTGTTCACAACGATTTGAAGTTTCAACCAATTGCTCACTTTTATTTATACGAAAACTTATTGGGAGAAATACACAACATTTGTGTGTGTGGCCCAATATGAACAAGCAGTAGTGAGAGCAAATAAATAGAGGGTAAATTTTCGAATTTTCACAGTTCTCGTTCAATCATCGTACAGTGAAGAAAGTGAAGTGAAGTGAATTAAAAATGCCGCCTAAAACAAGTGGAAAAGCAGCAAAGAAGGCTGGAAAGGCACAGAAAAATATAACAAAAACCGATAAGAAGAAGAAGCGCAAGAGGAAGGAAAGCTACGCAATTTACATTTACAAAGTATTGAAGCAAGTCCATCCAGATACTGGTATTTCATCAAAAGCCATGAGTATCATGAACAGTTTTGTGAATGATATTTTTGAGAGAATCGCTGCTGAAGCATCACGTTTGGCACACTACAACAAGCGTTCTACAATTACCAGTCGGGAAATCCAAACTGCCGTCCGTTTGTTATTGCCTGGTGAGCTTGCCAAGCATGCTGTCAGTGAAGGCACTAAAGCAGTTACAAAATACACCAGTTCTAAGTAAATGCTTAATTTTCCATCAAAAAAACAACAACAAAAACGGCCCTTTTCAGGGCCTCAAAATTTTCACTTTAGAGATTTTATAACGATTATCAAATATATACCAACAAATACTATTTAGGTAAAACGGAAACAGACACAGACAGATGCGCATTGTTGTATAAATGCATGTGCATGTACATACATACAGTTTTACTTCTTTGCAAGAATACCGGATGGCGTTACTATGCCAGCATAAATCTTAATGCTTGAAAAAAAATCTAACTACAATCTAATAGGATTAGGTTAGGTTCTTATGTGAACATTTCATCATTCAGATAAAAACCGATTTCAATGTGGTAGGTTGGTAATCGATGAATATATACAGATTTTTCTGTAATGACTCATTCTAAACTATAGAAAAAAACATTTTTGTATCTCTTAAATGAATTAATTTGTAGCCCTGAAAAGGACTTTTGTAATTTGATTTGCAATTAATTGAATGCAATGAAATTTATTTCTTTGCTTTCTTAGCTGCAACAGCTTTTTTAGGTTTAGCAGCAGTTGCGGTGGTTTTTGCCTTAGGCACTTTAGCTTTTGGAGCAGCAGCTTTTGCCTTTGTTGGCTTTGCCTTAATTGTGCTGGTCTTTTTGATGCTCTTAACCTTTGATTTTTCCACCTTCTTCTTCTCAGCTGTCTTCTTTGTTGCGGCAGCAGCAGTTTTCTTCACCTTCTTTTCACCAACTGCGGATTTTTTCACTTTTTTCTCACCAGACGCAGCACTCTTTGGTTTGATGGCTTTTTTCTTATCAGCTGACTTGGTTTTCTTAGGTTCCTTGTTAGCCGACGGAGACAATTTGAAAGAACCAGCAGCACCCTTTCCCTTTGTTTGCACTAATTTTCCAGTAGTCACTGCACTTTTTAAATATTTCTTAATGAAAGGATTTAATTTTTGCACATCAACTTTATAAGTGGCTGCGATATATTTTTTAATTGCCAAAAGCGAAGAACCACCACGTTCCTTTAATGTTTTGATGGCAGCATCAACCATTTGCTGGGTTGGTGGATGAGTTGGAGTTGTTTTCGGCTTCTTTACACCACTGGCAGCAGCCTTTTTGGGTTTCTTTTCAGCAACAACGGCAGCAGGAGAAGCAACGACAGTATCAGCCATTTTGATTATGTATTTAGAATTGGATTTTTACCTTTTACCACTTGGAAATAAACACTTTTTTTGTATTAACTTGGATTTTCGAATAACACCTAACTGTCTTATGCTTGTGAGAATCACGGAGAAGGAAGCTACATAAAATTTTCATTTATTTGAGAATTTTTACTCTGTTGTATCCTTGTGTTCTTTGAAAAAATGCATTATTTTTAATATTTCATACAGAAATATCAAAATGTTATCTTTTAAATACATTCTTATAATATAATGTCATATATTTTCAATAATATAATTGAAATATATACTATAACCAGTTGTGTAGGTGGCCTTTAAACTGATTGTTTGATAGTTTTCTTTCACTATTCTCGTTTAAAATCGTGTTTATTTAAATAAAATATATGGTATAAGGTCTAAATTAGTATTTAATGCATAGAATGTTGTTTATATATTGATATAAATCCATCATAACACTAGAATAATTAAATTTTATTAATAAATAAATGAAAACAAAGTTGACTATTAAAACGATTGAATCACTTTCTCTGAACAGTTTCGATTACTATTAAAAGACATACTTCTTTAATTTCTCATAAATATACAATAAAAGAATGTATAATTTAAGTTATTTTTCATAAATATTTCTTAATATATGATGCTTTTAGTAAATTTGGTCTATTTTAGCAAATTCGAAGAAAATAACCCTTATATACATAGACTCTCATTCCCTAACAAACCAAAAGTAGTTTTTCAATTGGATTTTGAACGATAATTTCATAAATTGATTATTTCTAACGTAATTTCAAGGTAATAGATTAAAATTTAAAACCATACATGTTTCATTTGCAACTAAAATTGAAAAATATTCCTATTAAAAAAATATATATGTACGTCTGCAAATCGCATAAACACAGAACATAGAACTACCTATCCAAATTTCAAATCAGTAAAAAACAAAAAGCAAAAAAAATCTCTGTGGGTGAATGTCTCTCGCATTCTAATAGTTTTTTTTTTTTTTTTTTTTTCTAAATTCATATTATATTATAGCATCGCATTGCTTAGTAAATAATATACATTACATTCGACTATATTATACGACGGACGTTCTTTTTACGAAACGTGCTCATACGTAAGAAAGTCATAAATGTATAATGTGCATAACATGTATGCATGTATACCAGATCACATTTCATCGCATAAATTCCTATTTCATAAAATTAAAAAAAAAAAAGTCATTTTCACATCTCTTTGGGATTTTTTTGTGGTCCTGAAAAGGACCGATTAATGAATTTATATTATAATTTATTTTTTCTTATGCACGTTCACCACGGATGCGTCTCGCCAATTGGATGTCTTTTGGCATAATCGTAACACGCTTGGCATGAATGGCGCACAAATTTGTATCTTCAAAAAGACCAACTAAATATGCTTCGCTAGCCTCCTGTAGTGCCATTACTGCTGAACTCTGGAAACGTAAATCAGTTTTGAAATCTTGAGCAATTTCACGGACTAAACGTTGGAAAGGCAATTTGCGAATCAATAATTCAGTACTCTTCTGATAACGACGAATTTCACGGAGAGCAACAGTTCCTGGACGATAACGATGTGGCTTCTTAACACCTCCTGTAGCTGGTGCACTTTTACGTGCTGCCTTGGTAGCCAATTGTTTCCTTGGTGCTTTTCCACCAGTGGATTTACGAGCAGTCTGCTTTGTACGAGCCATTGTATTTCACTGAACTGAACACTAACACTTTTCACGATTTAATGAATATGTGGCCAATTGGGAAATTTCTTTTATAGATAATCGTATGAAATTTGCTGTGTGTTCCAGTGTTTCATTTCTCATTCTTGTGATTCCAATTTGCTAGTGTGTATTCATTGTTGGCAAGTATAAATACCAGTGGTAGTTTGCTACAGAATTTTATTACCAATCAACAATTTTATGATGGAACTATCCGGAAGACTCTTGAGAAATCTCGAAGACCACCCAAACACAGAAGTCCAGGACCTAATTCAACAGGAGTTGGAACCAACACACAGATACCTGAATCCTCGTGCTATCACGGATTCGAGGTTTGCGAACATCATCCACAACCAGCTGACGCCGTTCTATGAAAAAACGGACAATCACTACAGGGGGTAAAACCCTCTTAATTTTAATTAAATTCTTTTTTATCCCAACAGGAACAAATTTTATTAAATTAAATTTTTTTTTTATTATACAATTATAAGATTAAGAGTAGTCATAAGTAAAGTTTTGTAAAACATTTGTAAACCTAGCCATAAGAAATCCGTCGGGCCCTTTTTGTTGAGCCGACATTACCTATTTTAGTAATAAGTCTAGATATAAGTCAATTTGTATATATTAGATTAAATAAAACCTCTTTTTAAATCTAAAAAAAAAAAAAAAAAAAAAAAAAAAAAAAATCTACAGAATTTTATTCAATTGTGAACAGTGAATTAGTGAGGGTAATCGTCTTCGTCTATCTTAAAAGATAAAGAAAAATTGAAATTTTTATTTCTTACTTGTGAAGTGAATTGAATTTAATAAGTAGTGAATCATGACTGGTCGCGGTAAAGGAGGAAAAGGTTTAGGTAAAGGGGGCGCTAAACGTCATCGTAAAGTGTTGCGTGATAATATCCAAGGTATTACCAAGCCAGCAATTCGTCGTTTAGCTCGTCGTGGTGGTGTAAAACGTATTTCGGGTTTAATTTACGAAGAAACTCGTGGTGTTTTAAAAGTCTTTCTGGAGAACGTAATTCGTGATGCTGTTACATATACCGAACACGCAAAACGTAAGACAGTTACTGCAATGGACGTCGTCTACGCATTGAAGAGGCAAGGACGCACACTTTATGGTTTCGGAGGTTAAATAGAAAAAAAAAACAAAGAAAATTCTTAACAACAATCGGTCCTTTTCAGGACCACAAAAAAATCTCTAAAGTGATATATTAAATGAATTGAATTTTCGAATTTTCTCTTTATTGAATGCATATGCAATATGTATGTATGTGTATTAAAACACATTTATATGAACGTACGCCACCAAGTAAGTAGGTAGAAATTTGAAATTAAAATAGAAAAAGAATACAATTTTGTTTGTTGAAAAAAAAAACGCGCGTTACACGCGTTGTCTTGGGTGTGTGTGTGTGTGTGTGTATGGGTTCTTGTTTTTTTTTTTGTGTATGCACACAAATTATTTAATCTGCACACATATGGGAAAAACCATGATATACCCACATTTATGTTTTTTTCTCTTTCTTCGTAAACGTTTGAAATTCTTATGCTGATGAGAAATATTTTTTTTACCTATTGGAAATTGAATTTTTTTTTTTAACTCTTAACGTAAATATTTTGTCGTCCTTAAAAGGACGGTTTGTTTTTTGATATATATGTACATGTCATAAAGTGCTTTTCTATTTCCATTTAAGCGCTCTTTTCGGTTTTCTTTGGCAACAAAACTGCTTGAATGTTGGGAAGAACTCCTCCTTGTGCAATTGTTACACCCGAAAGTAATTTATTTAATTCTTCGTCATTACGGATAGCCAATTGCAAGTGACGAGGGATGATTCTTGTCTTTTTGTTGTCACGAGCAGCATTACCAGCCAATTCTAAAACTTCAGCGGCCAAGTATTCCATAACAGCTGCTAAATATACTGGAGCTCCAGCGCCAACACGCTCAGCATAGTTTCCCTTACGGAGAAGACGATGAATACGACCAACAGGGAACTGTAGACCAGCACGATTGGAACGTGACTTTGCCTTTCCCTTAACTTTTCCACCTTTACCACGACCAGACATTTTTCACTATTGTATAGATATAACCTCACTGTTTCACTGTTCACAACGATTTGAAGTTTCAACCAATTGCTCACTTTTATTTATACGAAAACTTATTGGGAGAAATACACAACATTTGTGTGTGTGGCCCAATATGAACAAGCAGTAGTGAGAGCAAATAAATAGAGGGTAAATTTTCGAATTTTCACAGTTCTCGTTCAATCATCGTACAGTGAAGAAAGTGAAGTGAAGTGAATTAAAAATGCCGCCTAAAACAAGTGGAAAAGCAGCAAAGAAGGCTGGAAAGGCACAGAAAAATATAACAAAAACCGATAAGAAGAAGAAGCGCAAGAGGAAGGAAAGCTACGCAATTTACATTTACAAAGTATTGAAGCAAGTCCATCCAGATACTGGTATTTCATCAAAAGCCATGAGTATCATGAACAGTTTTGTGAATGATATTTTTGAGAGAATCGCTGCTGAAGCATCACGTTTGGCACACTACAACAAGCGTTCTACAATTACCAGTCGGGAAATCCAAACTGCCGTCCGTTTGTTATTACCTGGTGAGCTTGCCAAGCATGCTGTCAGTGAAGGCACTAAAGCAGTTACAAAATACACCAGTTCTAAGTAAATGCTTAATTTTCCATCAAAAAAACAACAACAAAAACGGCCCTTTTCAGGGCCTCAAAATTTTCACTTTAGAGATTTTATAACGATTATCAAATATATACCAACAAATACTATTTAGGTAAAACGGAAACAGACACAGACAGATGCGCATTGTTGTATAAATGCATGTGCATGTACATACATACAGTTTTACTTCTTTGCAAGAATACCGGATGGCGTTACTATGCCAGCATAAATCTTAATGCTTGAAAAAAAATCTAACTACAATCTAATAGGATTAGGTTAGGTTCTTATGTGAACATTTCATCATTCAGATAAAAACCGATTTCAATGTGGTAGGTTGGTAATCGATGAATATATACAGATTTTTCTGTAATGACTCATTCTAAACTATAGAAAAAAACATTTTTGTATCTCTTAAATGAATTAATTTGTAGCCCTGAAAAGGACTTTTGTAATTTGATTTGCAATTAATTGAATGCAATGAAATTTATTTCTTTGCTTTCTTAGCTGCAACAGCTTTTTTAGGTTTAGCAGCAGTTGCGGTGGTTTTTGCCTTAGGCACTTTAGCTTTTGGAGCAGCAGCTTTTGCCTTTGTTGGCTTTGCCTTAATTGTGCTGGTCTTTTTGATGCTCTTAACCTTTGATTTTTCCACCTTCTTCTTCTCAGCTGTCTTCTTTGTTGCGGCAGCAGCAGTTTTCTTCACCTTCTTTTCACCAACTGCGGATTTTTTCACTTTTTTCTCACCAGACGCAGCACTCTTTGGTTTGATGGCTTTTTTCTTATCAGCTGACTTGGTTTTCTTAGGTTCCTTGTTAGCCGACGGAGACAATTTGAAAGAACCAGCAGCACCCTTTCCCTTTGTTTGCACTAATTTTCCAGTAGTCACTGCACTTTTTAAATATTTCTTAATGAAAGGATTTAATTTTTGCACATCAACTTTATAAGTGGCTGCGATATATTTTTTAATTGCCAAAAGCGAAGAACCACCACGTTCCTTTAATGTTTTGATGGCAGCATCAACCATTTGCTGGGTTGGTGGATGAGTTGGAGTTGTTTTCGGCTTCTTTACACCACTGGCAGCAGCCTTTTTGGGTTTCTTTTCAGCAACAACGGCAGCAGGAGAAGCAACGACAGTATCAGCCATTTTGATTATGTATTTAGAATTGGATTTTTACCTTTTACCACTTGGAAATAAACACTTTTTTTGTATTAACTTGGATTTTCGAATAACACCTAACTGTCTTATGCTTGTGAGAATCACGGAGAAGGAAGCTACATAAAATTTTCATTTATTTGAGAATTTTTACTCTGTTGTATCCTTGTGTTCTTTGAAAAAATGCATTATTTTTAATATTTCATACAGAAATATCAAAATGTTATCTTTTAAATACATTCTTATAATATAATGTCATATATTTTCAATAATATAATTGAAATATATACTATAACCAGTTGTGTAGGTGGCCTTTAAACTGATTGTTTGATAGTTTTCTTTCACTATTCTCGTTTAAAATCGTGTTTATTTAAATAAAATATATGGTATAAGGTCTAAATTAGTATTTAATGCATAGAATGTTGTTTATATATTGATATAAATCCATCATAACACTAGAATAATTAAATTTTATTAATAAATAAATGAAAACAAAGTTGACTATTAAAACGATTGAATCACTTTCTCTGAACAGTTTCGATTACTATTAAAAGACATACTTCTTTAATTTCTCATAAATATACAATAAAAGAATGTATAATTTAAGTTATTTTTCATAAATATTTCTTAATATATGATGCTTTTAGTAAATTTGGTCTATTTTAGCAAATTCGAAGAAAATAACCCTTATATACATAGACTCTCATTCCCTAACAAACCAAAAGTAGTTTTTCAATTGGATTTTGAACGATAATTTCATAAATTGATTATTTCTAACGTAATTTCAAGGTAATAGATTAAAATTTAAAACCATACATGTTTCATTTGCAACTAAAATTGAAAAATATTCCTATTAAAAAAATATATATGTACGTCTGCAAATCGCATAAACACAGAACATAGAACTACCTATCCAAATTTCAAATCAGTAAAAAACAAAAAGCAAAAAAAATCTCTGTGGGTGAATGTCTCTCGCATTCTAATAGTTTTTTTTTTTTTTTTTTTTTCTAAATTCATATTATATTATAGCATCGCATTGCTTAGTAAATAATATACATTACATTCGACTATATTATACGACGGACGTTCTTTTTACGAAACGTGCTCATACGTAAGAAAGTCATAAATGTATAATGTGCATAGCATACATGTACCAGATCACATTTCATCGCATAAATTCCTATTTCATAAAATTAAAAAAAAAAAAGTCATTTTCACATCTCTTTGGGATTTTTTTGTGGTCCTGAAAAGGACCGATTAATGAATTTATATTATAATTTATTTTTTCTTATGCACGTTCACCACGGATGCGTCTCGCCAATTGGATGTCTTTTGGCATAATCGTAACACGCTTGGCATGAATGGCGCACAAATTTGTATCTTCAAAAAGACCAACTAAATATGCTTCGCTAGCCTCCTGTAGTGCCATTACTGCTGAACTCTGGAAACGTAAATCAGTTTTGAAATCTTGAGCAATTTCACGGACTAAACGTTGGAAAGGCAATTTGCGAATCAACAATTCAGTACTCTTCTGATAACGACGAATTTCACGGAGAGCAACAGTTCCTGGACGATAACGATGTGGCTTCTTAACACCTCCTGTAGCTGGTGCACTTTTACGTGCTGCCTTGGTAGCCAATTGTTTCCTTGGTGCTTTTCCACCAGTGGATTTACGAGCAGTCTGCTTTGTACGAGCCATTGTATTTCACTGAACTGAACACTAACACTTTTCACGATTTAATGAATATGTGGCCAATTGGGAAATTTCTTTTATAGATAATCGTATGAAATTTGCTGTGTGTTCCAGTGTTTCATTTCTCATTCTTGTGATTCCAATTTGCTAGTGTGTATTCATTGTTGGCAAGTATAAATACCAGTGGTAGTTTGCTACAGAATTTTATTCATTCAGTGTTTAACCAGCAAGCACAGTGTGCGGTTCATTTTGCTCCGTGGAAAAACAATTAAAATTCGTAATAAAAACATCAACTTGGTCAGGTTTTACCTACCTGTTGTACCAGCAAAGGGTGCCTACCTGCACTGAAAAAAAAAAAAAAAAAAAAAAAAAATAAAAATAAAAATATTAACAAGTGAAAGTGCCCTAACGGGAAAAAAACAAAAAAAAAACAAAAAGACAATTGTGAAGCCAACACAAAATGGGCAAAAAAGAAAAAAGAAAGGATGACGTAAACGAGGTACTGTCAGGCCTCGTTGACAAAATCAAGACGGGAGTAGCAGAGCATGGAAATGCTTTCCTAGCCTCCCTACACGAGAAGCTAGGCATAGTAAACGAGCTCTATGTTGACCAGCCCGCAAAAGAGGAAAATGACGACGCTGAGGAGAGAATGGAGGACAACGAACTCCTATACGAAAGCTCAGAAGAGTCAGACAACGACACTGACAGGGAGCAAACATCAGGATCTGATGCCGATGCCGAGCGAGAATCGGCAATTGATGACGACTCCTCCAGTGATGAGGATGTAACTCTGGTTGAGGAAGTGGAATTCCAGCCGGTGCCCTCCAGAAAAAGGAAGAAGCTGGAAACCCCACCACATTCACCTATTCCTACAACAACACCCAAATCATCAACACCGGTTGCAACATATTCACCAACCGCAACAACAACTGTATCACATACACCGGCTGCATCCATAAAATCACCAACCCCATCCGCTTCGGCTAATCGGCCAGTCATAAAAACAACCGTTGCATTGACATCTACCAAGCCACCAACACCTGCAGCATCCACAAAACCAACAACACTATCCAACCCAGCTAATCCGCCAGCAGTTATAAAAACTACCCTGATGCCACCAATTATCTGCTACAAACTTAATGTAGCAGACCTGAGCAAGCACCTTAAGGGATTACAAGTCAATTTTAAGGTGCACAATATAAACAGCAACAAATCGATCATTACAACAACTACCAGGAAGGACCACACCGCAATTAGGGATTTCCTTAAAACAATAAAAACGGAATTCAACACGTTTACCTGCAAAGAGGATAGAAAAACCCTTTTGGTCCTCAAGGGAATCCATCACAGCTACCAGGTAGATGAAATCAAAGAGGAGCTCATAAGCGTAGGGATAAAAGCTATTCAGGTAACTCCTTATAAAACCACAAGGACTGACCGTAAGTTTAACAACTTCGTCGTCCACGTGGAGTCTAACAGCGAAATTTCTTCTATTTTTAGCAGAACTTTGCTGTTAAATCAAAAAGTTTACTGGGAGAAATTCCAAGCCAGTGGCATTACGCAATGTAAAAATTGCCAAAAATTCGGGCACGTTGCCAGCAACTGCGGAATGAAATACCGCTGCGTGAAGTGCAAGGTCGAGCACTTACCCGGAAATTGCCCAAGAAGCATCGACAACAAGAAGGACGACTCAGTTTTTTGCGCCAACTGCCAAGTAATTGGACACCCAGCAAACTACAAGGGATGTCCCAAATACAAGGAGAAGGTAGCCGAAAAAGCTAAAAATGCTCTGAAAAAGAAGGAGCAGCACAAGTTTGCCTTGAGCTCGGCTTCGAAGGCCATACAATCCGGTCTGAGCTATGCCGCCGTCACCGCCCTTACCAACACAACAAAACCACAGGTGAAGCCAGCTGCTAAACCACTCCCAAAGCCAGTTGCGAAGGCAACCACAAAGACCACCGCTGCACCAACACCAAAGACCACCGCTGCACCAACTACAAAGACCCACATAGCATCAAATAAGAGCTCGTCGAATATCTTCGAGGATACAGAGAGGTTGTTTGGTACCGATCTTTTGACCCTTCTCCAGAAGGCTAGAAAGGTTGTTCCCAGCAACTACAGTAGCCTCGACGATAGAGCAAAAACAATGATACTAGGCAAACTTATCTGTGAATTATGTTCACAATAAATCTGCTTAGTATTTTAACATATAATGTAAATTCTATTTATTCCACAGCCAAACGGAGTTCCTTAAGCTTATTTATTAAGTCTAAGAAACCCGACATTCTTTTCTTACAGGAAACAAGACTTAACAGCAAAAACCCCTACAAACCAGATGGATACAAGGTTTTCCGAGAAGACAAAACCAATGAAAAAACTGGAACTGCAATCATAATCAAGAACTCATTCCGAGGTGAGAAAATCCAAATACCGGGATTAACGAGCATGGAAACAACAGCGGTCATCATCAAGGTGACTGAAATAGAAACTCTGCTGATTGTATCAGTCCACAACCGATGCAGCGCCACAAGAGGAAACATACTTCAAGATCTGACGACCATCAACAATTTGTGTAACGAGCACACTTATTGCGTAATTGGAGGGGACTTCAACGCCAGACACCACCTATGGGGAGATGATATTGTATCACCACAAGGAGCAACTATTGTGGAGTGGCTGCATGGGAATGCACACCTGCACTCTTTAGTAGTAATTTCCCAAGCCCAGAAGACTTTCCCGAGAACACCATCATTGCTGGACTTTTTCTTGGTTTCGTCGAACTTCGTTAACATCCTCCCAGATTTTCGGAATTACTCTTGCCTTGCGCATACTAGTGATTCTGATCATCTGGCTGTGGAGCTTCGAGTTCGGCTGAACCAACGAATTTTGCTGGAACTGCCTACCCCAGAGATGCACATCAGATTCAACCGAATCAATTGGAACCGCTATGAGGCAGACATTGAGAACAGCATTACACTGCCAGCGGCGGAAAACAATCTCAGCAATTTGGAGATTGATGGAGTCATCAACCACTTTGAAGCCATAGTAAACGCAGCTATAGACCAACAGAAGACAACCAGGACTAGCAAAGACCGATATGGACACCTACCCCAACACATCCAGGCAATATATGCCCACAGGCAACGACTGAGGAAGAGACTGCAACGGATTCTCCACAGGACATGGAACACCAACAACAGCGAGTACAGAAGTATACAATCCCAACTGGAGTGCACCAATGTGATGTTTCGCAGAGCAATAAATCATCACAGGGAGAATAATTTCAGGCAGAGGTTAGAAGAAATAAAGCCAGGACCTGATGCTTTCAAGAAGATCAACTCAATAGTTGGGAAATCAAAGTCTATGCCTGAGAACATTAGACATGGACTGGATACAGCAACCACCACAATTGAAAAGGTTGAAGCATTTGCCACCCACTTCGAAGCGAACTTCACGGATCGACCACCATCCCATATGCCTGAGTTTCTGGAAACAGTGGAAGAACAGGTGCAAGAGGCTACTTCATCAAGAAGCATCATCACAAATTTCAACAGTGAGAATCCATCAAATGATCCAACCAGTGATGAAATCTTCACAAATACAGAGGAAGTTGTTGACATCATCCACAGCGGAAATTCAAAGAAGTCATCTGGAACGGACCAAATTTCTAACTTTTTGCTAAAAAAGTTACCAAGCGTGGCCATCCTACTCTTGACGATCGTCTTTAATAACTGCATTAACAACAGCTATTTTCCGAAAACTTGGAAAGTAGCCAAGATTGTTCCAGTGCCAAAGAAGACAGACAGAACAAACGTTAGTGGATACCGCCCAATAGCTCTTCTGTGTTGTGTCAGCAAAATTATGGAGTCACTGATGCTGCGTAAAATCAATCACCTGTGTGCGGTGAGAGGCATACTTCCGTCCTACCAATTCGGATTTAGACCAAGACACTCCACCATTCATCCTCTGCTGAAGCTCCAAAATGACGTCACCATGGGCTTAAACAAAAAGGAAACAACTGTAGCCTGCTTACTGGACATCGAGAAGGCCTTTGACAGTGTATGGATCAAGGGACTGATTTATAAGTTAATGGAATTTGGATTTCCTAACTCTATGGTGAGGTTAATCTTTGATTTCTTAACAAATAGATCGTTCTTTGTTCAGGTACATAGTTCAAAGTCTTCGGTAAGGAGAATCAAGGCAGGAGTACCTCAGGGATCCAGACTCGGTCCGATCCTCTTCAACATTTACACTGCGGACCAACCAGCCAATGAAGGACGAAGCAAAACACTGCTTTATGCAGACGACTCCGTCACTTACGCTACCTCTATGTCACCAGAAATAGCTTCACGAAGGGTCGAGACCCATATCAGGAAACTTTGGGACTACTACCTGAAGTGGGGACTGAAGATCAACAGCGCCAAGACGGAGTTAATATGTTTCCGGAATCCAGTGACAGCAACCAGAGGACGACGGGCATTTGCTACCCGTTGCAGCAACATCAAAATCAAACTCCCGGACAACACCGAGGTACTCACCAAGAAAACAACGAAGTACTTGGGGATCAACTTCACTGAGAGATTGAAATTTAACCCGCATGCAGACATCACCCTCAAAAAGGCAAATTTTGCGCTTCATCTGGTACACCCGTTGCTCAAGAGGCGCAATGGGTTAAGTAAACAGACAAAGCTGCTGGTGTACAAGCAACTCATCCGTCCAGTGATAACCTACGGTTGTCCTATCTGGTTCACCATTTCGCCAACAACAATGAAGAAGATCCAGCTATTCGAGAGGAAGATACTAAGATCCTGCACAGGACTATATCGGAACCCCGCAACATTGAAGTACTACCCCACAAGAAGACTCTATGAAGAATCAGGAATTAGCCAACCAATCAACAATTTTATGATGGAACTATCCGGAAGACTCTTGAGAAATCTCGAAGACCACCCAAACACAGAAGTCCAGGACCTAATTCAACAGGAGTTGGAACCAACACACAGATACCTGAATCCTCGTGCTATCACGGATTCGAGGTTTGCGAACATCATCCACAACCAGCTGACGCCGTTCTATGAAAAAACGGACAATCACTACAGGGGGTAAAACCCTCTTAATTTTAATTAAATTCTTTTTTATCCCAACAGGAACAAATTTTATTAAATTAAATTAAATTTTTTTTTTTTTTTTTTTTATTATTTTATTATTATACAGAATTTTATTCAATTGTGAACAGTGAATTAGTGAGGGTAATCGTCTTCGTCTATCTTAAAAGATAAAGAAAAATTGAAATTTTTATTTCTTACTTGTGAAGTGAATTGAATTTAATAAGTAGTGAATCATGACTGGTCGCGGTAAAGGAGGAAAAGGTTTAGGTAAAGGGGGCGCTAAACGTCATCGTAAAGTGTTGCGTGATAATATCCAAGGTATTACCAAGCCAGCAATTCGTCGTTTAGCTCGTCGTGGTGGTGTAAAACGTATTTCGGGTTTAATTTACGAAGAAACTCGTGGTGTTTTAAAAGTCTTTCTGGAGAACGTAATTCGTGATGCTGTTACATATACCGAACACGCAAAACGTAAGACAGTTACTGCAATGGACGTCGTCTACGCATTGAAGAGGCAAGGACGCACACTTTATGGTTTCGGAGGTTAAATAGAAAAAAAAAACAAAGAAAATTCTTAACAACAATCGGTCCTTTTCAGGACCACAAAAAAATCTCTAAAGTGATATATTAAATGAATTGAATTTTCGAATTTTCTCTTTATTGAATGCATATGCAATATGTATGTATGTGTATTAAAACACATTTATGTGAACGTACGCCACCAAGTAAGTAGGTAGAAATTTGAAATTAAAATAGAAAAAATACAATTTTGTTTGTTGAAAAAAAAAACGCGCGTTACACGCGTTGTCTTAAAATGGCGGCTGTGTGTGTGTGTGTATGGGTTCTTGTTTTTTTTTTGTGTATTCACACAAATTATTTAATCTGCACACATATGGGAAAAACCATGATATACCCACATTTATGTTTTTTTCTCTTTCTTCGTAAACGTTTGAAATTCTTATGCTGATGAGAAATATTTTTTTTACCTATTGGAAATTGAATTTTTTTTTTTAACTCTTAACGTAAATATTTTGTCGTCCTTAAAAGGACGGTTTGTTTTTTGATATATATGTACATGTCATAAAGTGCTTTTCTATTTCCATTTAAGCGCTCTTTTCGGTTTTCTTTGGCAACAAAACTGCTTGAATGTTGGGAAGAACTCCTCCTTGTGCAATTGTTACACCCGAAAGTAATTTATTTAATTCTTCGTCATTACGGATAGCCAATTGCAAGTGACGAGGGATGATTCTTGTCTTTTTGTTGTCACGAGCAGCATTACCAGCCAATTCTAAAACTTCAGCGGCCAAGTATTCCATAACAGCTGCTAAATATACTGGAGCTCCAGCGCCAACACGCTCAGCATAGTTTCCCTTACGGAGAAGACGATGAATACGACCAACAGGGAACTGTAGACCAGCACGATTGGAACGTGACTTTGCCTTTCCCTTAACTTTTCCACCTTTACCACGACCAGACATTTTTCACTATTGTATAGATATAACCTCACTGTTTCACTGTTCACAACGATTTGAAGTTTCAACCAATTGCTCACTTTTATTTATACGAAAACTTATTGGGAGAAATACACAACATTTGTGTGTGTGGCCCAATATGAACAAGCAGTAGTGAGAGCAAATAAATAGAGGGTAAATTTTCGAATTTTCACAGTTCTCGTTCAATCATCGTACAGTGAAGAAAGTGAAGTGAAGTGAATTAAAAATGCCGCCTAAAACAAGTGGAAAAGCAGCAAAGAAGGCTGGAAAGGCACAGAAAAATATAACAAAAACCGATAAGAAGAAGAAGCGCAAGAGGAAGGAAAGCTACGCAATTTACATTTACAAAGTATTGAAGCAAGTCCATCCAGATACTGGTATTTCATCAAAAGCCATGAGTATCATGAACAGTTTTGTGAATGATATTTTTGAGAGAATCGCTGCTGAAGCATCACGTTTGGCACACTACAACAAGCGTTCTACAATTACCAGTCGGGAAATCCAAACTGCCGTCCGTTTGTTATTACCTGGTGAGCTTGCCAAGCATGCTGTCAGTGAAGGCACTAAAGCAGTTACAAAATACACCAGTTCTAAGTAAATGCTTAATTTTCCATCAAAAAAACAACAACAAAAACGGCCCTTTTCAGGGCCTCAAAATTTTCACTTTAGAGATTTTATAACGATTATCAAATATATACCAACAAATACTATTTAGGTAAAACGGAAACAGACACAGACAGATGCGCATTGTTGTATAAATGCATGTGCATGTACATACATACAGTTTTACTTCTTTGCAAGAATACCGGATGGCGTTACTATGCCAGCATAAATCTTAATGCTTGAAAAAAAATCTAACTACAATCTAATAGGATTAGGTTAGGTTCTTATGTGAACATTTCATCATTCAGATAAAAACCGATTTCAATGTGGTAGGTTGGTAATCGATGAATATATACAGATTTTTCTGTAATGACTCATTCTAAACTATAGAAAAAAACATTTTTGTATCTCTTAAATGAATTAATTTGTAGCCCTGAAAAGGACTTTTGTAATTTGATTTGCAATTAATTGAATGCAATGAAATTTATTTCTTTGCTTTCTTAGCTGCAACAGCTTTTTTAGGTTTAGCAGCAGTTGCGGTGGTTTTTGCCTTAGGCACTTTAGCTTTTGGAGCAGCAGCTTTTGCCTTTGTTGGCTTTGCCTTAATTGTGCTGGTCTTTTTGATGCTCTTAACCTTTGATTTTTCCACCTTCTTCTTCTCAGCTGTCTTCTTTGTTGCGGCAGCAGCAGTTTTCTTCACCTTCTTTTCACCAACTGCGGATTTTTTCACTTTTTTCTCACCAGACGCAGCACTCTTTGGTTTGATGGCTTTTTTCTTATCAGCTGACTTGGTTTTCTTAGGTTCCTTGTTAGCCGACGGAGACAATTTGAAAGAACCAGCAGCACCCTTTCCCTTTGTTTGCACTAATTTTCCAGTAGTCACTGCACTTTTTAAATATTTCTTAATGAAAGGATTTAATTTTTGCACATCAACTTTATAAGTGGCTGCGATATATTTTTTAATTGCCAAAAGCGAAGAACCACCACGTTCCTTTAATGTTTTGATGGCAGCATCAACCATTTGCTGGGTTGGTGGATGAGTTGGAGTTGTTTTCGGCTTCTTTACACCACTGGCAGCAGCCTTTTTGGGTTTCTTTTCAGCAACAACGGCAGCAGGAGAAGCAACGACAGTATCAGCCATTTTGATTATGTATTTAGAATTGGATTTTTACCTTTTACCACTTGGAAATAAACACTTTTTTTGTATTAACTTGGATTTTCGAATAACACCTAACTGTCTTATGCTTGTGAGAATCACGGAGAAGGAAGCTACATAAAATTTTCATTTATTTGAGAATTTTTACTCTGTTGTATCCTTGTGTTCTTTGAAAAAATGCATTATTTTTAATATTTCATACAGAAATATCAAAATGTTATCTTTTAAATACATTCTTATAATATAATGTCATATATTTTCAATAATATAATTGAAATATATACTATAACCAGTTGTGTAGGTGGCCTTTAAACTGATTGTTTGATAGTTTTCTTTCACTATTCTCGTTTAAAATCGTGTTTATTTAAATAAAATATATGGTATAAGGTCTAAATTAGTATTTAATGCATAGAATGTTGTTTATATATTGATATAAATCCATCATAACACTAGAATAATTAAATTTTATTAATAAATAAATGAAAACAAAGTTGACTATTAAAACGATTGAATCACTTTCTCTGAACAGTTTCGATTACTATTAAAAGACATACTTCTTTAATTTCTCATAAATATACAATAAAAGAATGTATAATTTAAGTTATTTTTCATAAATATTTCTTAATATATGATGCTTTTAGTAAATTTGGTCTATTTTAGCAAATTCGAAGAAAATAACCCTTATATACATAGACTCTCATTCCCTAACAAACCAAAAGTAGTTTTTCAATTGGATTTTGAACGATAATTTCATAAATTGATTATTTCTAACGTAATTTCAAGGTAATAGATTAAAATTTAAAACCATACATGTTTCATTTGCAACTAAAATTGAAAAATATTCCTATTAAAAAAATATATATGTACGTCTGCAAATCGCATAAACACAGAACATAGAACTACCTATCCAAATTTCAAATCAGTAAAAAACAAAAAGCAAAAAAAATCTCTGTGGGTGAATGTCTCTCGCATTCTAATAGTTTTTTTTTTTTTTTTTTTTTCTAAATTCATATTATATTATAGCATCGCATTGCTTAGTAAATAATATACATTACATTCGACTATATTATACGACGGACGTTCTTTTTACGAAACGTGCTCATACGTAAGAAAGTCATAAATGTATAATGTGCATAACATGTATGCATGTATACCAGATCACATTTCATCGCATAAATTCCTATTTCATAAAATTAAAAAAAAAAAAGTCATTTTCACATCTCTTTGGGATTTTTTTGTGGTCCTGAAAAGGACCGATTAATGAATTTATATTATAATTTATTTTTTCTTATGCACGTTCACCACGGATGCGTCTCGCCAATTGGATGTCTTTTGGCATAATCGTAACACGCTTGGCATGAATGGCGCACAAATTTGTATCTTCAAAAAGACCAACTAAATATGCTTCGCTAGCCTCCTGTAGTGCCATTACTGCTGAACTCTGGAAACGTAAATCAGTTTTGAAATCTTGAGCAATTTCACGGACTAAACGTTGGAAAGGCAATTTGCGAATCAATAATTCAGTACTCTTCTGATAACGACGAATTTCACGGAGAGCAACAGTTCCTGGACGATAACGATGTGGCTTCTTAACACCTCCTGTAGCTGGTGCACTTTTACGTGCTGCCTTGGTAGCCAATTGTTTCCTTGGTGCTTTTCCACCAGTGGATTTACGAGCAGTCTGCTTTGTACGAGCCATTGTATTTCACTGAACTGAACACTAACACTTTTCACGATTTAATGAATATGTGGCCAATTGGGAAATTTCTTTTATAGATAATCGTATGAAATTTGCTGTGTGTTCCAGTGTTTCATTTCTCATTCTTGTGATTCCAATTTGCTAGTGTGTATTCATTGTTGGCAAGTATAAATACCAGTGGTAGTTTGCTACAGAATTTTATTACCAATCAACAATTTTATGATGGAACTATCCGGAAGACTCTTGAGAAATCTCGAAGACCACCCAAACACAGAAGTCCAGGACCTAATTCAACAGGAGTTGGAACCAACACACAGATACCTGAATCCTCGTGCTATCACGGATTCGAGGTTTGCGAACATCATCCACAACCAGCTGACGCCGTTCTATGAAAAAACGGACAATCACTACAGGGGGTAAAACCCTCTTAATTTTAATTAAATTCTTTTTTATCCCAACAGGAACAAATTTTATTAAATTAAATTTTTTTTTTATTATACAATTATAAGATTAAGAGTAGTCATAAGTAAAGTTTTGTAAAACATTTGTAAACCTAGCCATAAGAAATCCGTCGGGCCCTTTTTGTTGAGCCGACATTACCTATTTTAGTAATAAGTCTAGATATAAGTCAATTTGTATATATTAGATTAAATAAAACCTCTTTTTAAATCTAAAAAAAAAAAAAAAAAAAAAAAAAAAAAAAATCTACAGAATTTTATTCAATTGTGAACAGTGAATTAGTGAGGGTAATCGTCTTCGTCTATCTTAAAAGATAAAGAAAAATTGAAATTTTTATTTCTTACTTGTGAAGTGAATTGAATTTAATAAGTAGTGAATCATGACTGGTCGCGGTAAAGGAGGAAAAGGTTTAGGTAAAGGGGGCGCTAAACGTCATCGTAAAGTGTTGCGTGATAATATCCAAGGTATTACCAAGCCAGCAATTCGTCGTTTAGCTCGTCGTGGTGGTGTAAAACGTATTTCGGGTTTAATTTACGAAGAAACTCGTGGTGTTTTAAAAGTCTTTCTGGAGAACGTAATTCGTGATGCTGTTACATATACCGAACACGCAAAACGTAAGACAGTTACTGCAATGGACGTCGTCTACGCATTGAAGAGGCAAGGACGCACACTTTATGGTTTCGGAGGTTAAATAGAAAAAAAAAACAAAGAAAATTCTTAACAACAATCGGTCCTTTTCAGGACCACAAAAAAATCTCTAAAGTGATATATTAAATGAATTGAATTTTCGAATTTTCTCTTTATTGAATGCATATGCAATATGTATGTATGTGTATTAAAACACATTTATATGAACGTACGCCACCAAGTAAGTAGGTAGAAATTTGAAATTAAAATAGAAAAAGAATACAATTTTGTTTGTTGAAAAAAAAAACGCGCGTTACACGCGTTGTCTTGGGTGTGTGTGTGTGTGTGTGTATGGGTTCTTGTTTTTTTTTTTGTGTATGCACACAAATTATTTAATCTGCACACATATGGGAAAAACCATGATATACCCACATTTATGTTTTTTTCTCTTTCTTCGTAAACGTTTGAAATTCTTATGCTGATGAGAAATATTTTTTTTACCTATTGGAAATTGAATTTTTTTTTTTAACTCTTAACGTAAATATTTTGTCGTCCTTAAAAGGACGGTTTGTTTTTTGATATATATGTACATGTCATAAAGTGCTTTTCTATTTCCATTTAAGCGCTCTTTTCGGTTTTCTTTGGCAACAAAACTGCTTGAATGTTGGGAAGAACTCCTCCTTGTGCAATTGTTACACCCGAAAGTAATTTATTTAATTCTTCGTCATTACGGATAGCCAATTGCAAGTGACGAGGGATGATTCTTGTCTTTTTGTTGTCACGAGCAGCATTACCAGCCAATTCTAAAACTTCAGCGGCCAAGTATTCCATAACAGCTGCTAAATATACTGGAGCTCCAGCGCCAACACGCTCAGCATAGTTTCCCTTACGGAGAAGACGATGAATACGACCAACAGGGAACTGTAGACCAGCACGATTGGAACGTGACTTTGCCTTTCCCTTAACTTTTCCACCTTTACCACGACCAGACATTTTTCACTATTGTATAGATATAACCTCACTGTTTCACTGTTCACAACGATTTGAAGTTTCAACCAATTGCTCACTTTTATTTATACGAAAACTTATTGGGAGAAATACACAACATTTGTGTGTGTGGCCCAATATGAACAAGCAGTAGTGAGAGCAAATAAATAGAGGGTAAATTTTCGAATTTTCACAGTTCTCGTTCAATCATCGTACAGTGAAGAAAGTGAAGTGAAGTGAATTAAAAATGCCGCCTAAAACAAGTGGAAAAGCAGCAAAGAAGGCTGGAAAGGCACAGAAAAATATAACAAAAACCGATAAGAAGAAGAAGCGCAAGAGGAAGGAAAGCTACGCAATTTACATTTACAAAGTATTGAAGCAAGTCCATCCAGATACTGGTATTTCATCAAAAGCCATGAGTATCATGAACAGTTTTGTGAATGATATTTTTGAGAGAATCGCTGCTGAAGCATCACGTTTGGCACACTACAACAAGCGTTCTACAATTACCAGTCGGGAAATCCAAACTGCCGTCCGTTTGTTATTACCTGGTGAGCTTGCCAAGCATGCTGTCAGTGAAGGCACTAAAGCAGTTACAAAATACACCAGTTCTAAGTAAATGCTTAATTTTCCATCAAAAAAACAACAACAAAAACGGCCCTTTTCAGGGCCTCAAAATTTTCACTTTAGAGATTTTATAACGATTATCAAATATATACCAACAAATACTATTTAGGTAAAACGGAAACAGACACAGACAGATGCGCATTGTTGTATAAATGCATGTGCATGTACATACATACAGTTTTACTTCTTTGCAAGAATACCGGATGGCGTTACTATGCCAGCATAAATCTTAATGCTTGAAAAAAAATCTAACTACAATCTAATAGGATTAGGTTAGGTTCTTATGTGAACATTTCATCATTCAGATAAAAACCGATTTCAATGTGGTAGGTTGGTAATCGATGAATATATACAGATTTTTCTGTAATGACTCATTCTAAACTATAGAAAAAAACATTTTTGTATCTCTTAAATGAATTAATTTGTAGCCCTGAAAAGGACTTTTGTAATTTGATTTGCAATTAATTGAATGCAATGAAATTTATTTCTTTGCTTTCTTAGCTGCAACAGCTTTTTTAGGTTTAGCAGCAGTTGCGGTGGTTTTTGCCTTAGGCACTTTAGCTTTTGGAGCAGCAGCTTTTGCCTTTGTTGGCTTTGCCTTAATTGTGCTGGTCTTTTTGATGCTCTTAACCTTTGATTTTTCCACCTTCTTCTTCTCAGCTGTCTTCTTTGTTGCGGCAGCAGCAGTTTTCTTCACCTTCTTTTCACCAACTGCGGATTTTTTCACTTTTTTCTCACCAGACGCAGCACTCTTTGGTTTGATGGCTTTTTTCTTATCAGCTGACTTGGTTTTCTTAGGTTCCTTGTTAGCCGACGGAGACAATTTGAAAGAACCAGCAGCACCCTTTCCCTTTGTTTGCACTAATTTTCCAGTAGTCACTGCACTTTTTAAATATTTCTTAATGAAAGGATTTAATTTTTGCACATCAACTTTATAAGTGGCTGCGATATATTTTTTAATTGCCAAAAGCGAAGAACCACCACGTTCCTTTAATGTTTTGATGGCAGCATCAACCATTTGCTGGGTTGGTGGATGAGTTGGAGTTGTTTTCGGCTTCTTTACACCACTGGCAGCAGCCTTTTTGGGTTTCTTTTCAGCAACAACGGCAGCAGGAGAAGCAACGACAGTATCAGCCATTTTGATTATGTATTTAGAATTGGATTTTTACCTTTTACCACTTGGAAATAAACACTTTTTTTGTATTAACTTGGATTTTCGAATAACACCTAACTGTCTTATGCTTGTGAGAATCACGGAGAAGGAAGCTACATAAAATTTTCATTTATTTGAGAATTTTTACTCTGTTGTATCCTTGTGTTCTTTGAAAAAATGCATTATTTTTAATATTTCATACAGAAATATCAAAATGTTATCTTTTAAATACATTCTTATAATATAATGTCATATATTTTCAATAATATAATTGAAATATATACTATAACCAGTTGTGTAGGTGGCCTTTAAACTGATTGTTTGATAGTTTTCTTTCACTATTCTCGTTTAAAATCGTGTTTATTTAAATAAAATATATGGTATAAGGTCTAAATTAGTATTTAATGCATAGAATGTTGTTTATATATTGATATAAATCCATCATAACACTAGAATAATTAAATTTTATTAATAAATAAATGAAAACAAAGTTGACTATTAAAACGATTGAATCACTTTCTCTGAACAGTTTCGATTACTATTAAAAGACATACTTCTTTAATTTCTCATAAATATACAATAAAAGAATGTATAATTTAAGTTATTTTTCATAAATATTTCTTAATATATGATGCTTTTAGTAAATTTGGTCTATTTTAGCAAATTCGAAGAAAATAACCCTTATATACATAGACTCTCATTCCCTAACAAACCAAAAGTAGTTTTTCAATTGGATTTTGAACGATAATTTCATAAATTGATTATTTCTAACGTAATTTCAAGGTAATAGATTAAAATTTAAAACCATACATGTTTCATTTGCAACTAAAATTGAAAAATATTCCTATTAAAAAAATATATATGTACGTCTGCAAATCGCATAAACACAGAACATAGAACTACCTATCCAAATTTCAAATCAGTAAAAAACAAAAAGCAAAAAAAATCTCTGTGGGTGAATGTCTCTCGCATTCTAATAGTTTTTTTTTTTTTTTTTTTTTCTAAATTCATATTATATTATAGCATCGCATTGCTTAGTAAATAATATACATTACATTCGACTATATTATACGACGGACGTTCTTTTTACGAAACGTGCTCATACGTAAGAAAGTCATAAATGTATAATGTGCATAGCATACATGTACCAGATCACATTTCATCGCATAAATTCCTATTTCATAAAATTAAAAAAAAAAAAGTCATTTTCACATCTCTTTGGGATTTTTTTGTGGTCCTGAAAAGGACCGATTAATGAATTTATATTATAATTTATTTTTTCTTATGCACGTTCACCACGGATGCGTCTCGCCAATTGGATGTCTTTTGGCATAATCGTAACACGCTTGGCATGAATGGCGCACAAATTTGTATCTTCAAAAAGACCAACTAAATATGCTTCGCTAGCCTCCTGTAGTGCCATTACTGCTGAACTCTGGAAACGTAAATCAGTTTTGAAATCTTGAGCAATTTCACGGACTAAACGTTGGAAAGGCAATTTGCGAATCAACAATTCAGTACTCTTCTGATAACGACGAATTTCACGGAGAGCAACAGTTCCTGGACGATAACGATGTGGCTTCTTAACACCTCCTGTAGCTGGTGCACTTTTACGTGCTGCCTTGGTAGCCAATTGTTTCCTTGGTGCTTTTCCACCAGTGGATTTACGAGCAGTCTGCTTTGTACGAGCCATTGTATTTCACTGAACTGAACACTAACACTTTTCACGATTTAATGAATATGTGGCCAATTGGGAAATTTCTTTTATAGATAATCGTATGAAATTTGCTGTGTGTTCCAGTGTTTCATTTCTCATTCTTGTGATTCCAATTTGCTAGTGTGTATTCATTGTTGGCAAGTATAAATACCAGTGGTAGTTTGCTACAGAATTTTATTCATTCAGTGTTTAACCAGCAAGCACAGTGTGCGGTTCATTTTGCTCCGTGGAAAAACAATTAAAATTCGTAATAAAAACATCAACTTGGTCAGGTTTTACCTACCTGTTGTACCAGCAAAGGGTGCCTACCTGCACTGAAAAAAAAAAAAAAAAAAAAAAAAAATAAAAATAAAAATATTAACAAGTGAAAGTGCCCTAACGGGAAAAAAACAAAAAAAAAACAAAAAGACAATTGTGAAGCCAACACAAAATGGGCAAAAAAGAAAAAAGAAAGGATGACGTAAACGAGGTACTGTCAGGCCTCGTTGACAAAATCAAGACGGGAGTAGCAGAGCATGGAAATGCTTTCCTAGCCTCCCTACACGAGAAGCTAGGCATAGTAAACGAGCTCTATGTTGACCAGCCCGCAAAAGAGGAAAATGACGACGCTGAGGAGAGAATGGAGGACAACGAACTCCTATACGAAAGCTCAGAAGAGTCAGACAACGACACTGACAGGGAGCAAACATCAGGATCTGATGCCGATGCCGAGCGAGAATCGGCAATTGATGACGACTCCTCCAGTGATGAGGATGTAACTCTGGTTGAGGAAGTGGAATTCCAGCCGGTGCCCTCCAGAAAAAGGAAGAAGCTGGAAACCCCACCACATTCACCTATTCCTACAACAACACCCAAATCATCAACACCGGTTGCAACATATTCACCAACCGCAACAACAACTGTATCACATACACCGGCTGCATCCATAAAATCACCAACCCCATCCGCTTCGGCTAATCGGCCAGTCATAAAAACAACCGTTGCATTGACATCTACCAAGCCACCAACACCTGCAGCATCCACAAAACCAACAACACTATCCAACCCAGCTAATCCGCCAGCAGTTATAAAAACTACCCTGATGCCACCAATTATCTGCTACAAACTTAATGTAGCAGACCTGAGCAAGCACCTTAAGGGATTACAAGTCAATTTTAAGGTGCACAATATAAACAGCAACAAATCGATCATTACAACAACTACCAGGAAGGACCACACCGCAATTAGGGATTTCCTTAAAACAATAAAAACGGAATTCAACACGTTTACCTGCAAAGAGGATAGAAAAACCCTTTTGGTCCTCAAGGGAATCCATCACAGCTACCAGGTAGATGAAATCAAAGAGGAGCTCATAAGCGTAGGGATAAAAGCTATTCAGGTAACTCCTTATAAAACCACAAGGACTGACCGTAAGTTTAACAACTTCGTCGTCCACGTGGAGTCTAACAGCGAAATTTCTTCTATTTTTAGCAGAACTTTGCTGTTAAATCAAAAAGTTTACTGGGAGAAATTCCAAGCCAGTGGCATTACGCAATGTAAAAATTGCCAAAAATTCGGGCACGTTGCCAGCAACTGCGGAATGAAATACCGCTGCGTGAAGTGCAAGGTCGAGCACTTACCCGGAAATTGCCCAAGAAGCATCGACAACAAGAAGGACGACTCAGTTTTTTGCGCCAACTGCCAAGTAATTGGACACCCAGCAAACTACAAGGGATGTCCCAAATACAAGGAGAAGGTAGCCGAAAAAGCTAAAAATGCTCTGAAAAAGAAGGAGCAGCACAAGTTTGCCTTGAGCTCGGCTTCGAAGGCCATACAATCCGGTCTGAGCTATGCCGCCGTCACCGCCCTTACCAACACAACAAAACCACAGGTGAAGCCAGCTGCTAAACCACTCCCAAAGCCAGTTGCGAAGGCAACCACAAAGACCACCGCTGCACCAACACCAAAGACCACCGCTGCACCAACTACAAAGACCCACATAGCATCAAATAAGAGCTCGTCGAATATCTTCGAGGATACAGAGAGGTTGTTTGGTACCGATCTTTTGACCCTTCTCCAGAAGGCTAGAAAGGTTGTTCCCAGCAACTACAGTAGCCTCGACGATAGAGCAAAAACAATGATACTAGGCAAACTTATCTGTGAATTATGTTCACAATAAATCTGCTTAGTATTTTAACATATAATGTAAATTCTATTTATTCCACAGCCAAACGGAGTTCCTTAAGCTTATTTATTAAGTCTAAGAAACCCGACATTCTTTTCTTACAGGAAACAAGACTTAACAGCAAAAACCCCTACAAACCAGATGGATACAAGGTTTTCCGAGAAGACAAAACCAATGAAAAAACTGGAACTGCAATCATAATCAAGAACTCATTCCGAGGTGAGAAAATCCAAATACCGGGATTAACGAGCATGGAAACAACAGCGGTCATCATCAAGGTGACTGAAATAGAAACTCTGCTGATTGTATCAGTCCACAACCGATGCAGCGCCACAAGAGGAAACATACTTCAAGATCTGACGACCATCAACAATTTGTGTAACGAGCACACTTATTGCGTAATTGGAGGGGACTTCAACGCCAGACACCACCTATGGGGAGATGATATTGTATCACCACAAGGAGCAACTATTGTGGAGTGGCTGCATGGGAATGCACACCTGCACTCTTTAGTAGTAATTTCCCAAGCCCAGAAGACTTTCCCGAGAACACCATCATTGCTGGACTTTTTCTTGGTTTCGTCGAACTTCGTTAACATCCTCCCAGATTTTCGGAATTACTCTTGCCTTGCGCATACTAGTGATTCTGATCATCTGGCTGTGGAGCTTCGAGTTCGGCTGAACCAACGAATTTTGCTGGAACTGCCTACCCCAGAGATGCACATCAGATTCAACCGAATCAATTGGAACCGCTATGAGGCAGACATTGAGAACAGCATTACACTGCCAGCGGCGGAAAACAATCTCAGCAATTTGGAGATTGATGGAGTCATCAACCACTTTGAAGCCATAGTAAACGCAGCTATAGACCAACAGAAGACAACCAGGACTAGCAAAGACCGATATGGACACCTACCCCAACACATCCAGGCAATATATGCCCACAGGCAACGACTGAGGAAGAGACTGCAACGGATTCTCCACAGGACATGGAACACCAACAACAGCGAGTACAGAAGTATACAATCCCAACTGGAGTGCACCAATGTGATGTTTCGCAGAGCAATAAATCATCACAGGGAGAATAATTTCAGGCAGAGGTTAGAAGAAATAAAGCCAGGACCTGATGCTTTCAAGAAGATCAACTCAATAGTTGGGAAATCAAAGTCTATGCCTGAGAACATTAGACATGGACTGGATACAGCAACCACCACAATTGAAAAGGTTGAAGCATTTGCCACCCACTTCGAAGCGAACTTCACGGATCGACCACCATCCCATATGCCTGAGTTTCTGGAAACAGTGGAAGAACAGGTGCAAGAGGCTACTTCATCAAGAAGCATCATCACAAATTTCAACAGTGAGAATCCATCAAATGATCCAACCAGTGATGAAATCTTCACAAATACAGAGGAAGTTGTTGACATCATCCACAGCGGAAATTCAAAGAAGTCATCTGGAACGGACCAAATTTCTAACTTTTTGCTAAAAAAGTTACCAAGCGTGGCCATCCTACTCTTGACGATCGTCTTTAATAACTGCATTAACAACAGCTATTTTCCGAAAACTTGGAAAGTAGCCAAGATTGTTCCAGTGCCAAAGAAGACAGACAGAACAAACGTTAGTGGATACCGCCCAATAGCTCTTCTGTGTTGTGTCAGCAAAATTATGGAGTCACTGATGCTGCGTAAAATCAATCACCTGTGTGCGGTGAGAGGCATACTTCCGTCCTACCAATTCGGATTTAGACCAAGACACTCCACCATTCATCCTCTGCTGAAGCTCCAAAATGACGTCACCATGGGCTTAAACAAAAAGGAAACAACTGTAGCCTGCTTACTGGACATCGAGAAGGCCTTTGACAGTGTATGGATCAAGGGACTGATTTATAAGTTAATGGAATTTGGATTTCCTAACTCTATGGTGAGGTTAATCTTTGATTTCTTAACAAATAGATCGTTCTTTGTTCAGGTACATAGTTCAAAGTCTTCGGTAAGGAGAATCAAGGCAGGAGTACCTCAGGGATCCAGACTCGGTCCGATCCTCTTCAACATTTACACTGCGGACCAACCAGCCAATGAAGGACGAAGCAAAACACTGCTTTATGCAGACGACTCCGTCACTTACGCTACCTCTATGTCACCAGAAATAGCTTCACGAAGGGTCGAGACCCATATCAGGAAACTTTGGGACTACTACCTGAAGTGGGGACTGAAGATCAACAGCGCCAAGACGGAGTTAATATGTTTCCGGAATCCAGTGACAGCAACCAGAGGACGACGGGCATTTGCTACCCGTTGCAGCAACATCAAAATCAAACTCCCGGACAACACCGAGGTACTCACCAAGAAAACAACGAAGTACTTGGGGATCAACTTCACTGAGAGATTGAAATTTAACCCGCATGCAGACATCACCCTCAAAAAGGCAAATTTTGCGCTTCATCTGGTACACCCGTTGCTCAAGAGGCGCAATGGGTTAAGTAAACAGACAAAGCTGCTGGTGTACAAGCAACTCATCCGTCCAGTGATAACCTACGGTTGTCCTATCTGGTTCACCATTTCGCCAACAACAATGAAGAAGATCCAGCTATTCGAGAGGAAGATACTAAGATCCTGCACAGGACTATATCGGAACCCCGCAACATTGAAGTACTACCCCACAAGAAGACTCTATGAAGAATCAGGAATTAGCCAACCAATCAACAATTTTATGATGGAACTATCCGGAAGACTCTTGAGAAATCTCGAAGACCACCCAAACACAGAAGTCCAGGACCTAATTCAACAGGAGTTGGAACCAACACACAGATACCTGAATCCTCGTGCTATCACGGATTCGAGGTTTGCGAACATCATCCACAACCAGCTGACGCCGTTCTATGAAAAAACGGACAATCACTACAGGGGGTAAAACCCTCTTAATTTTAATTAAATTCTTTTTTATCCCAACAGGAACAAATTTTATTAAATTAAATTAAATTTTTTTTTTTTTTTTTTTTATTATTTTATTATTATACAGAATTTTATTCAATTGTGAACAGTGAATTAGTGAGGGTAATCGTCTTCGTCTATCTTAAAAGATAAAGAAAAATTGAAATTTTTATTTCTTACTTGTGAAGTGAATTGAATTTAATAAGTAGTGAATCATGACTGGTCGCGGTAAAGGAGGAAAAGGTTTAGGTAAAGGGGGCGCTAAACGTCATCGTAAAGTGTTGCGTGATAATATCCAAGGTATTACCAAGCCAGCAATTCGTCGTTTAGCTCGTCGTGGTGGTGTAAAACGTATTTCGGGTTTAATTTACGAAGAAACTCGTGGTGTTTTAAAAGTCTTTCTGGAGAACGTAATTCGTGATGCTGTTACATATACCGAACACGCAAAACGTAAGACAGTTACTGCAATGGACGTCGTCTACGCATTGAAGAGGCAAGGACGCACACTTTATGGTTTCGGAGGTTAAATAGAAAAAAAAAACAAAGAAAATTCTTAACAACAATCGGTCCTTTTCAGGACCACAAAAAAATCTCTAAAGTGATATATTAAATGAATTGAATTTTCGAATTTTCTCTTTATTGAATGCATATGCAATATGTATGTATGTGTATTAAAACACATTTATGTGAACGTACGCCACCAAGTAAGTAGGTAGAAATTTGAAATTAAAATAGAAAAAATACAATTTTGTTTGTTGAAAAAAAAAACGCGCGTTACACGCGTTGTCTTAAAATGGCGGCTGTGTGTGTGTGTGTATGGGTTCTTGTTTTTTTTTTGTGTATTCACACAAATTATTTAATCTGCACACATATGGGAAAAACCATGATATACCCACATTTATGTTTTTTTCTCTTTCTTCGTAAACGTTTGAAATTCTTATGCTGATGAGAAATATTTTTTTTACCTATTGGAAATTGAATTTTTTTTTTTAACTCTTAACGTAAATATTTTGTCGTCCTTAAAAGGACGGTTTGTTTTTTGATATATATGTACATGTCATAAAGTGCTTTTCTATTTCCATTTAAGCGCTCTTTTCGGTTTTCTTTGGCAACAAAACTGCTTGAATGTTGGGAAGAACTCCTCCTTGTGCAATTGTTACACCCGAAAGTAATTTATTTAATTCTTCGTCATTACGGATAGCCAATTGCAAGTGACGAGGGATGATTCTTGTCTTTTTGTTGTCACGAGCAGCATTACCAGCCAATTCTAAAACTTCAGCGGCCAAGTATTCCATAACAGCTGCTAAATATACTGGAGCTCCAGCGCCAACACGCTCAGCATAGTTTCCCTTACGGAGAAGACGATGAATACGACCAACAGGGAACTGTAGACCAGCACGATTGGAACGTGACTTTGCCTTTCCCTTAACTTTTCCACCTTTACCACGACCAGACATTTTTCACTATTGTATAGATATAACCTCACTGTTTCACTGTTCACAACGATTTGAAGTTTCAACCAATTGCTCACTTTTATTTATACGAAAACTTATTGGGAAAAATACACAACATTTGTGTGTGTGGCCCAATATGAACAAGCAGTAGTGAGAGCAAATAAATAGAGGGTAAATTTTCGAATTTTCACAGTTCTCGTTCAATCATCGTACAGTGAAGAAAGTGAAGTGAAGTGAATTAAAAATGCCGCCTAAAACAAGTGGAAAAGCAGCAAAGAAGGCTGGAAAGGCACAGAAAAATATAACAAAAACCGATAAGAAGAAGAAGCGCAAGAGGAAGGAAAGCTACGCAATTTACATTTACAAAGTATTGAAGCAAGTCCATCCAGATACTGGTATTTCATCAAAAGCCATGAGTATCATGAACAGTTTTGTGAATGATATTTTTGAGAGAATCGCTGCTGAAGCATCACGTTTGGCACACTACAACAAGCGTTCTACAATTACCAGTCGGGAAATCCAAACTGCCGTCCGTTTGTTATTACCTGGTGAGCTTGCCAAGCATGCTGTCAGTGAAGGCACTAAAGCAGTTACAAAATACACCAGTTCTAAGTAAATGCTTAATTTTCCATCAAAAAAACAACAACAAAAACGGCCCTTTTCAGGGCCTCAAAATTTTCACTTTAGAGATTTTATAACGATTATCAAATATATACCAACAAATACTATTTAGGTAAAACGGAAACAGACACAGACAGATGCGCATTGTTGTATAAATGCATGTGCATGTACATACATACAGTTTTACTTCTTTGCAAGAATACCGGATGGCGTTACTATGCCAGCATAAATCTTAATGCTTGAAAAAAAATCTAACTACAATCTAATAGGATTAGGTTAGGTTCTTATGTGAACATTTCATCATTCAGATAAAAACCGATTTCAATGTGGTAGGTTGGTAATCGATGAATATATACAGATTTTTCTGTAATGACTCATTCTAAACTATAGAAAAAAACATTTTTGTATCTCTTAAATGAATTAATTTGTAGCCCTGAAAAGGACTTTTGTAATTTGATTTGCAATTAATTGAATGCAATGAAATTTATTTCTTTGCTTTCTTAGCTGCAACAGCTTTTTTAGGTTTAGCAGCAGTTGCGGTGGTTTTTGCCTTAGGCACTTTAGCTTTTGGAGCAGCAGCTTTTGCCTTTGTTGGCTTTGCCTTAATTGTGCTGGTCTTTTTGATGCTCTTAACCTTTGATTTTTCCACCTTCTTCTTCTCAGCTGTCTTCTTTGTTGCGGCAGCAGCAGTTTTCTTCACCTTCTTTTCACCAACTGCGGATTTTTTCACTTTTTTCTCACCAGACGCAGCACTCTTTGGTTTGATGGCTTTTTTCTTATCAGCTGACTTGGTTTTCTTAGGTTCCTTGTTAGCCGACGGAGACAATTTGAAAGAACCAGCAGCACCCTTTCCCTTTGTTTGCACTAATTTTCCAGTAGTCACTGCACTTTTTAAATATTTCTTAATGAAAGGATTTAATTTTTGCACATCAACTTTATAAGTGGCTGCGATATATTTTTTAATTGCCAAAAGCGAAGAACCACCACGTTCCTTTAATGTTTTGATGGCAGCATCAACCATTTGCTGGGTTGGTGGATGAGTTGGAGTTGTTTTCGGCTTCTTTACACCACTGGCAGCAGCCTTTTTGGGTTTCTTTTCAGCAACAACGGCAGCAGGAGAAGCAACGACAGTATCAGCCATTTTGATTATGTATTTAGAATTGGATTTTTACCTTTTACCACTTGGAAATAAACACTTTTTTTGTATTAACTTGGATTTTCGAATAACACCTAACTGTCTTATGCTTGTGAGAATCACGGAGAAGGAAGCTACATAAAATTTTCATTTATTTGAGAATTTTTACTCTGTTGTATCCTTGTGTTCTTTGAAAAAATGCATTATTTTTAATATTTCATACAGAAATATCAAAATGTTATCTTTTAAATACATTCTTATAATATAATGTCATATATTTTCAATAATATAATTGAAATATATACTATAACCAGTTGTGTAGGTGGCCTTTAAACTGATTGTTTGATAGTTTTCTTTCACTATTCTCGTTTAAAATCGTGTTTATTTAAATAAAATATATGGTATAAGGTCTAAATTAGTATTTAATGCATAGAATGTTGTTTATATATTGATATAAATCCATCATAACACTAGAATAATTAAATTTTATTAATAAATAAATGAAAACAAAGTTGACTATTAAAACGATTGAATCACTTTCTCTGAACAGTTTCGATTACTATTAAAAGACATACTTCTTTAATTTCTCATAAATATACAATAAAAGAATGTATAATTTAAGTTATTTTTCATAAATATTTCTTAATATATGATGCTTTTAGTAAATTTGGTCTATTTTAGCAAATTCGAAGAAAATAACCCTTATATACATAGACTCTCATTCCCTAACAAACCAAAAGTAGTTTTTCAATTGGATTTTGAACGATAATTTCATAAATTGATTATTTCTAACGTAATTTCAAGGTAATAGATTAAAATTTAAAACCATACATGTTTCATTTGCAACTAAAATTGAAAAATATTCCTATTAAAAAAATATATATGTACGTCTGCAAATCGCATAAACACAGAACATAGAACTACCTATCCAAATTTCAAATCAGTAAAAAACAAAAAGCAAAAAAAATCTCTGTGGGTGAATGTCTCTCGCATTCTAATAGTTTTTTTTTTTTTTTTTTTTTCTAAATTCATATTATATTATAGCATCGCATTGCTTAGTAAATAATATACATTACATTCGACTATATTATACGACGGACGTTCTTTTTACGAAACGTGCTCATACGTAAGAAAGTCATAAATGTATAATGTGCATAGCATACATGTACCAGATCACATTTCATCGCATAAATTCCTATTTCATAAAATTAAAAAAAAAAAAGTCATTTTCACATCTCTTTGGGATTTTTTTGTGGTCCTGAAAAGGACCGATTAATGAATTTATATTATAATTTATTTTTTCTTATGCACGTTCACCACGGATGCGTCTCGCCAATTGGATGTCTTTTGGCATAATCGTAACACGCTTGGCATGAATGGCGCACAAATTTGTATCTTCAAAAAGACCAACTAAATATGCTTCGCTAGCCTCCTGTAGTGCCATTACTGCTGAACTCTGGAAACGTAAATCAGTTTTGAAATCTTGAGCAATTTCACGGACTAAACGTTGGAAAGGCAATTTGCGAATCAACAATTCAGTACTCTTCTGATAACGACGAATTTCACGGAGAGCAACAGTTCCTGGACGATAACGATGTGGCTTCTTAACACCTCCTGTAGCTGGTGCACTTTTACGTGCTGCCTTGGTAGCCAATTGTTTCCTTGGTGCTTTTCCACCAGTGGATTTACGAGCAGTCTGCTTTGTACGAGCCATTGTATTTCACTGAACTGAACACTAACACTTTTCACGATTTAATGAATATGTGGCCAATTGGGAAATTTCTTTTATAGATAATCGTATGAAATTTGCTGTGTGTTCCAGTGTTTCATTTCTCATTCTTGTGATTCCAATTTGCTAGTGTGTATTCATTGTTGGCAAGTATAAATACCAGTGGTAGTTTGCTACAGAATTTTATTCAATTGTGAACAGTGAATTAGTGAGGGTAATCGTCTTCGTCTATCTTAAAAGATAAAGAAAAATTGAAATTTTTATTTCTTACTTGTGAAGTGAATTGAATTTAATAAGTAGTGAATCATGACTGGTCGCGGTAAAGGAGGAAAAGGTTTAGGTAAAGGGGGCGCTAAACGTCATCGTAAAGTGTTGCGTGATAATATCCAAGGTATTACCAAGCCAGCAATTCGTCGTTTAGCTCGTCGTGGTGGTGTAAAACGTATTTCGGGTTTAATTTACGAAGAAACTCGTGGTGTTTTAAAAGTCTTTCTGGAGAACGTAATTCGTGATGCTGTTACATATACCGAACACGCAAAACGTAAGACAGTTACTGCAATGGACGTCGTCTACGCATTGAAGAGGCAAGGACGCACACTTTATGGTTTCGGAGGTTAAATAGAAAAAAAAAACAAAGAAAATTCTTAACAACAATCGGTCCTTTTCAGGACCACAAAAAAATCTCTAAAGTGATATATTAAATGAATTGAATTTTCGAATTTTCTCTTTATTGAATGCATATGCAATATGTATGTATGTGTATTAAAACACATTTATGTGAACGTACGCCACCAAGTAAGTAGGTAGAAATTTGAAATTAAAATAGAAAAAGAATACAATTTTGTTTGTTGAAAAAAAAAAACGCGCGTTACACGCGTTGTCTTAAAATGGCGGCTGTGTGTGGGGTTGGGTACGTTTGCCCGCATATCATTTGCCCGTACACGTTTGCCCGCACACGTTTGCCCGCATTACATTTGCCCGCATTACATATGCCCGCATTCCATTTGCCCGCATCACATTTGCCCGCATTACATTTGCCCGCATGTCATGGGGAAATTAATTGATTTGACCTTGATTTTAAGACCATCCCTTAAGTAAAAATGGGGCGTTTCCTTTTTTCTTACCTTAAGATACATGAAATCATGAGAATCACGGGGAAGCGACCATTTGTATATAAACTATGGAAATTTTCCTATTTCTCGCAGTTATGGTTCGTCTGCTACAAAGCGAACATCGTTGACATGGTTGGGTGCATTCATTCTGTTTTTTTAATTCGTTATTATAATAACGACAAATATTTCCGTAAGAGATTGATTTATATTTCAAACAATTTTTGATAGTAAATCATTATTTTAAGAGTTTTATCACACTTGGCATACGTAGTAGTTGTTTGCCTTCATGGCATGGGGAAATTAATTGATTTGACCTTGATTTTAAAACATCCCTTAAGTGAAAAGGGGCGTTTCCTTTTTTCTTACCTTAAGATACATGAAATCATGAGAATCACGGGGAAGCGACCATTTGTATATAAACTATGGAAATTTTCTCATTTCTCGCAGTTATGGTTCGTCTGCTATAAAGCGAACATCTTTGGCATTGTTGGGTGTATTAATTTTGATTTTATTTTATTTTCAGCATATAGGATATAGCTTTGATTGAAATGTCATTTAATCGTTCGTTAAAGACGAGTGGGATATTTTTTTGATTACGAAGCGTTATTATAATAACGATAAATGTTTACGTAAGAGATTGATTTATATTTCAAACAATTTTTGATAGTAAATCATTATTTTAAGAGTTTTATCACACTTGGCATACGTAGTAGTTGTTTGCCTTCATGGCATGGGGAAATTAATTGATTTGACCTTGATTTTAAAATCATCCCTTAAGTGAAAAGGGGCGTTTCCTTTCATTTTTCCCGAAGGTACATGAAATCATGAGAATCACGGAGTAGCGACCTTTCCTATATAAGCAATGATAATGATTTGTTGTTAAGCCGACATTACCTATTTTAGTAATAAGTCAATTTGTATATATTAGATTAAATGAAAACCCTCCTCTAAACGTAAAAACAATGATCGTGAAATGACTAGCTGCAATGGCTAGTAAGCGTTCTTATAAGAGCGATGAATAATTCTTTAAGAGATTTCAAAAATGATTTAAATCAAATTTTTGGCTAAAACTATGGAAATGATGACAATGGTTCACTCACTTAAGTGATAAAATTTTGTTTGAAGGTTTGAAAGTGCAAATGAGTAAAAAAAATAACGGTACATTAGTGGCCCGCTTGAAAATCCTTTAAAATTGTATTATATTTATTATGATAACAGTACCTGGGTGGCCCGCTTCGCGGGAAAAAGGGATTTCAACCCTCTTTCCGCAGGCGGCAGGTACCGCTCACGCAACTTCGTTGCTCCGCTCGGGGTATGTGCTTTTCGTCAGGCAGGCGCCTATGACAACAGCTTTTATAATAGATTTCGAATAGGTTTTATATTTTTCGCATGCAAACAATGTTTATAACCATAGAATCTTTGCAAACCCCCGGACGTGCTTAATTCTATTGTTGCATGTACGGTGAATATAGTACTATAGGAGATTAATTGACAATTTTATAACGGTACATTTTTAAGCATAGCAGTATATTCGCAAGCGTTTCAAATATATAATACAATATATCAAAATATTGTGTAATATTTCACACATAATATCGGTCAAGGAAATAAGGAATTTTATCTTTATATCCGAAAATGAACTGCTTTTTGTCAAAAAAAAAACAAATATCCACAGCCATATTTTTATTTTAAGCGTATTTTGCTTTTGGTTTACTCAATTGAGTGATAAAATTTTGTTTGAAGGTACGAAAGTGCAAATGCGTAAAAAATATCGCTACATTAGTGGCCCGCTGAAAATCCTTTAAAATTGTATGCTATTTATTATGATAACAGTACCTGGGTGGCCCGCTTCGCGGGAAAAAGGGATTTCAACCCTCTTTCCGCAGGCGGCAGGTACCGCTCACGCAACTTCGTTGCTCCGCTCGGGGTATGTGCTTTTCGTCAGGCAGGCGCCTATGACAACAGCTTTTATAATAGATTTCGAATAGGTATTATATTTTTCGCATGCAAACAATGTTTATATCCATAGAATCTTTGCAAACCCCCGTACGTGCTTAATTCTATTGTTGCATGTACGGTTAATATAGTACTATAGGAGATTAATTGACAATTTTATAACGGTACATTTTTAAGCGTAGCAGTATATTCGCAAGCGTTTCAAATATATAATACAATATATCAAAATATTGTGTAATATTTCACACATAATATCGGTCAAGGAAATAAGGAATTTTATCTTTATATCCGAAAATGAACTGCTTTTTGTCAAAAAAAAAACAAATATCCACAGCCATATTTTTATTTTAAGCGTATTTTGCTTTTGGTTTACTCAATTGAGTGATAAAATTTTGTTTGAAGGTACGAAAGTGCAAATGCGTAAAAAATATCGCTACATTAGTGGCCCGCTGAAAATCCTTTAAAATTGTATGCTATTTATTATGATAACAGTACCTGGGTGGCCCGCTTCGCGGGAAAAAGGGATTTCAACCCTCTTTCCGCAGGCGGCAGGTACCGCTCACGCAACTTCGTTGCTCCGCTCGGGGTATGTGCTTTTCGTCAGGCAGGCGCCTATGACAACAGTTTTTATAATGAATTTTGAGTTCCTGATATCCAAACAATTAACAATAAAATATTCCTGTATGCGTTTTAAATAAGCAATACAATTTATCACGTTAAAGAAGTGACATAAGACCAATTTGAAACAGCCTTTGCCTTTCCTCATTATTTATATATTACTCCAATGCATAAGCAATACTCGTTGTAAACGCATTAATAATATGTAAAATTCCATGCACGCAACATCAAGGAAATAAGTTCATGATATCCAAACAATCTTTGCATACAACCAACATTGCACCCACTTAATTCTATTATATCAAGCTTTTTGCTGCAGATACATTACTGTAGAGCATTCCTGTAAGCGCTTTAAATATCATCTTTGAGAAATGAAATAAGACCAATTTTTAAAAGTTGTCCTTTTCCACTCCTCCAATTTATATATGTAAGTCCATAAAACATAAGCAACTCTCGATTGTAAACGCTTTAATAATATGTAATATTGTTAACATAATATCGCTATTAACAACAAGAAAATATTCCTGGATGTGTTTTAAATAAGTAATACAATTTATCACGTTAAAGAAGTGACATAAGACCAATTTGAAACAGCCTTTGCCTTTCCTCCTTTTTTATCTATTACTCCAATGCATAAGCAATACTCATTTGTAAACGCTTTAATAATATGTAAAATTCCATGCACGCAACATCAAGGAAATAAGTAATTTCAACTTAATATCCGAAAATGAAATGCTACATATCAACAGCCTTCTGTTATTTTATTCTCTTTAAATTTATTTTATTTATTTATTGTAAGCGTTGTTGTGCTTTTTATTGCCTCCAATTATTATTTTCACAAAGAATATTCGAAAATAGGCCTCTCCCACCGAAGCCAATCATGCGGAACGAATGCCACATGAATATTTTTAAGTCCCGCCCCTAAAACAACAACAACAAATTTTGCCCGCGTCCATGCGGGCAAAATTTCCATGCGGGCAAATGTAATGCGGGCAAATGTAACGCGGGCAAAGTCCAAAAGTGACATGCGGGCAAATGTAACTCGGGCAAATAATCCGCGGGCAAACATAGGTTTCCCTGTGTGTGTGTGTGTATGGGTTCTTGTTTTTTTTTTGTGTATTCACACAAATTATTTAATCTGCACACATATGGGAAAAACCATGATATACCCACATTTATGTTTTTTTCTCTTTCTTCGTAAACGTTTGAAATTCTTATGCTGATGAGAAATATTTTTTTTACCTATTGGAAATTGAATTTTTTTTTTTAACTCTTAACGTAAATATTTTGTCGTCCTTAAAAGGACGGTTTGTTTTTTGATATATATGTACATGTCATAAAGTGCTTTTCTATTTCCATTTAAGCGCTCTTTTCGGTTTTCTTTGGCAACAAAACTGCTTGAATGTTGGGAAGAACTCCTCCTTGTGCAATTGTTACACCCGAAAGTAATTTATTTAATTCTTCGTCATTACGGATAGCCAATTGCAAGTGACGAGGGATGATTCTTGTCTTTTTGTTGTCACGAGCAGCATTACCAGCCAATTCTAAAACTTCAGCGGCCAAGTATTCCATAACAGCTGCTAAATATACTGGAGCTCCAGCGCCAACACGCTCAGCATAGTTTCCCTTACGGAGAAGACGATGAATACGACCAACAGGGAACTGTAGACCAGCACGATTGGAACGTGACTTTGCCTTTCCCTTAACTTTTCCACCTTTACCACGACCAGACATTTTTCACTATTGTATAGATATAACCTCACTGTTTCACTGTTCACAACGATTTGAAGTTTCAACCAATTGCTCACTTTTATTTATACGAAAACTTATTGGGAAAAATACACAACATTTGTGTGTGTGGCCCAATATGAACAAGCAGTAGTGAGAGCAAATAAATAGAGGGTAAATTTTCGAATTTTCACAGTTCTCGTTCAATCATCGTACAGTGAAGAAAGTGAAGTGAAGTGAATTAAAAATGCCGCCTAAAACAAGTGGAAAAGCAGCAAAGAAGGCTGGAAAGGCACAGAAAAATATAACAAAAACCGATAAGAAGAAGAAGCGCAAGAGGAAGGAAAGCTACGCAATTTACATTTACAAAGTATTGAAGCAAGTCCATCCAGATACTGGTATTTCATCAAAAGCCATGAGTATCATGAACAGTTTTGTGAATGATATTTTTGAGAGAATCGCTGCTGAAGCATCACGTTTGGCACACTACAACAAGCGTTCTACAATTACCAGTCGGGAAATCCAAACTGCCGTCCGTTTGTTATTACCTGGTGAGCTTGCCAAGCATGCTGTCAGTGAAGGCACTAAAGCAGTTACAAAATACACCAGTTCTAAGTAAATGCTTAATTTTCCATCAAAAAAACAACAACAAAAACGGCCCTTTTCAGGGCCTCAAAATTTTCACTTTAGAGATTTTATAACGATTATCAAATATATACCAACAAATACTATTTAGGTAAAACGGAAACAGACACAGACAGATGCGCATTGTTGTATAAATGCATGTGCATGTACATACATACAGTTTTACTTCTTTGCAAGAATACCGGATGGCGTTACTATGCCAGCATAAATCTTAATGCTTGAAAAAAAATCTAACTACAATCTAATAGGATTAGGTTAGGTTCTTATGTGAACATTTCATCATTCAGATAAAAACCGATTTCAATGTGGTAGGTTGGTAATCGATGAATATATACAGATTTTTCTGTAATGACTCATTCTAAACTATAGAAAAAAACATTTTTGTATCTCTTAAATGAATTAATTTGTAGCCCTGAAAAGGACTTTTGTAATTTGATTTGCAATTAATTGAATGCAATGAAATTTATTTCTTTGCTTTCTTAGCTGCAACAGCTTTTTTAGGTTTAGCAGCAGTTGCGGTGGTTTTTGCCTTAGGCACTTTAGCTTTTGGAGCAGCAGCTTTTGCCTTTGTTGGCTTTGCCTTAATTGTGCTGGTCTTTTTGATGCTCTTAACCTTTGATTTTTCCACCTTCTTCTTCTCAGCTGTCTTCTTTGTTGCGGCAGCAGCAGTTTTCTTCACCTTCTTTTCACCAACTGCGGATTTTTTCACTTTTTTCTCACCAGACGCAGCACTCTTTGGTTTGATGGCTTTTTTCTTATCAGCTGACTTGGTTTTCTTAGGTTCCTTGTTAGCCGACGGAGACAATTTGAAAGAACCAGCAGCACCCTTTCCCTTTGTTTGCACTAATTTTCCAGTAGTCACTGCACTTTTTAAATATTTCTTAATGAAAGGATTTAATTTTTGCACATCAACTTTATAAGTGGCTGCGATATATTTTTTAATTGCCAAAAGCGAAGAACCACCACGTTCCTTTAATGTTTTGATGGCAGCATCAACCATTTGCTGGGTTGGTGGATGAGTTGGAGTTGTTTTCGGCTTCTTTACACCACTGGCAGCAGCCTTTTTGGGTTTCTTTTCAGCAACAACGGCAGCAGGAGAAGCAACGACAGTATCAGCCATTTTGATTATGTATTTAGAATTGGATTTTTACCTTTTACCACTTGGAAATAAACACTTTTTTTGTATTAACTTGGATTTTCGAATAACACCTAACTGTCTTATGCTTGTGAGAATCACGGAGAAGGAAGCTACATAAAATTTTCATTTATTTGAGAATTTTTACTCTGTTGTATCCTTGTGTTCTTTGAAAAAATGCATTATTTTTAATATTTCATACAGAAATATCAAAATGTTATCTTTTAAATACATTCTTATAATATAATGTCATATATTTTCAATAATATAATTGAAATATATACTATAACCAGTTGTGTAGGTGGCCTTTAAACTGATTGTTTGATAGTTTTCTTTCACTATTCTCGTTTAAAATCGTGTTTATTTAAATAAAATATATGGTATAAGGTCTAAATTAGTATTTAATGCATAGAATGTTGTTTATATATTGATATAAATCCATCATAACACTAGAATAATTAAATTTTATTAATAAATAAATGAAAACAAAGTTGACTATTAAAACGATTGAATCACTTTCTCTGAACAGTTTCGATTACTATTAAAAGACATACTTCTTTAATTTCTCATAAATATACAATAAAAGAATGTATAATTTAAGTTATTTTTCATAAATATTTCTTAATATATGATGCTTTTAGTAAATTTGGTCTATTTTAGCAAATTCGAAGAAAATAACCCTTATATACATAGACTCTCATTCCCTAACAAACCAAAAGTAGTTTTTCAATTGGATTTTGAACGATAATTTCATAAATTGATTATTTCTAACGTAATTTCAAGGTAATAGATTAAAATTTAAAACCATACATGTTTCATTTGCAACTAAAATTGAAAAATATTCCTATTAAAAAAATATATATGTACGTCTGCAAATCGCATAAACACAGAACATAGAACTACCTATCCAAATTTCAAATCAGTAAAAAACAAAAAGCAAAAAAAATCTCTGTGGGTGAATGTCTCTCGCATTCTAATAGTTTTTTTTTTTTTTTTTTTTCTAAATTCATATTATATTATAGCATCGCATTGCTTAGTAAATAATATACATTACATTCGACTATATTATACGACGGACGTTCTTTTTACGAAACGTGCTCATACGTAAGAAAGTCATAAATGTATAATGTGCATAGCATACATGTACCAGATCACATTTCATCGCATAAATTCCTATTTCATAAAATTAAAAAAAAAAAAAGTCATTTTCACATCTCTTTGGGATTTTTTTGTGGTCCTGAAAAGGACCGATTAATGAATTTATATTATAATTTATTTTTTCTTATGCACGTTCACCACGGATGCGTCTCGCCAATTGGATGTCTTTTGGCATAATCGTAACACGCTTGGCATGAATGGCGCACAAATTTGTATCTTCAAAAAGACCAACTAAATATGCTTCGCTAGCCTCCTGTAGTGCCATTACTGCTGAACTCTGGAAACGTAAATCAGTTTTGAAATCTTGAGCAATTTCACGGACTAAACGTTGGAAAGGCAATTTGCGAATCAACAATTCAGTACTCTTCTGATAACGACGAATTTCACGGAGAGCAACAGTTCCTGGACGATAACGATGTGGCTTCTTAACACCTCCTGTAGCTGGTGCACTTTTACGTGCTGCCTTGGTAGCCAATTGTTTCCTTGGTGCTTTTCCACCAGTGGATTTACGAGCAGTCTGCTTTGTACGAGCCATTGTATTTCACTGAACTGAACACTAACACTTTTCACGATTTAATGAATATGTGGCCAATTGGGAAATTTCTTTTATAGATAATCGTATGAAATTTGCTGTGTGTTCCAGTGTTTCATTTCTCATTCTTGTGATTCCAATTTGCTAGTGTGTATTCATTGTTGGCAAGTATAAATACCAGTGGTAGTTTGCTACAGAATTTTATTCAATTGTGAACAGTGAATTAGTGAGGGTAATCGTCTTCGTCTATCTTAAAAGATAAAGAAAAATTGAAATTTTTATTTCTTACTTGTGAAGTGAATTGAATTTAATAAGTAGTGAATCATGACTGGTCGCGGTAAAGGAGGAAAAGGTTTAGGTAAAGGGGGCGCTAAACGTCATCGTAAAGTGTTGCGTGATAATATCCAAGGTATTACCAAGCCAGCAATTCGTCGTTTAGCTCGTCGTGGTGGTGTAAAACGTATTTCGGGTTTAATTTACGAAGAAACTCGTGGTGTTTTAAAAGTCTTTCTGGAGAACGTAATTCGTGATGCTGTTACATATACCGAACACGCAAAACGTAAGACAGTTACTGCAATGGACGTCGTCTACGCATTGAAGAGGCAAGGACGCACACTTTATGGTTTCGGAGGTTAAATAGAAAAAAAAAACAAAGAAAATTCTTAACAACAATCGGTCCTTTTCAGGACCACAAAAAAATCTCTAAAGTGATATATTAAATGAATTGAATTTTCGAATTTTCTCTTTATTGAATGCATATGCAATATGTATGTATGTGTATTAAAACACATTTATGTGAACGTACGCCACCAAGTAAGTAGGTAGAAATTTGAAATTAAAATAGAAAAAGAATACAATTTTGTTTGTTGAAAAAAAAAAACGCGCGTTACACGCGTTGTCTTAAAATGGCGGCTGTGTGTGTGTGTGTATGGGTTCTTGTTTTTTTTTTGTGTATTCACACAAATTATTTAATCTGCACACATATGGGAAAAACCATGATATACCCACATTTATGTTTTTTTCTCTTTCTTCGTAAACGTTTGAAATTCTTATGCTGATGAGAAATATTTTTTTTACCTATTGGAAATTGAATTTTTTTTTTTAACTCTTAACGTAAATATTTTGTCGTCCTTAAAAGGACGGTTTGTTTTTTGATATATATGTACATGTCATAAAGTGCTTTTCTATTTCCATTTAAGCGCTCTTTTCGGTTTTCTTTGGCAACAAAACTGCTTGAATGTTGGGAAGAACTCCTCCTTGTGCAATTGTTACACCCGAAAGTAATTTATTTAATTCTTCGTCATTACGGATAGCCAATTGCAAGTGACGAGGGATGATTCTTGTCTTTTTGTTGTCACGAGCAGCATTACCAGCCAATTCTAAAACTTCAGCGGCCAAGTATTCCATAACAGCTGCTAAATATACTGGAGCTCCAGCGCCAACACGCTCAGCATAGTTTCCCTTACGGAGAAGACGATGAATACGACCAACAGGGAACTGTAGACCAGCACGATTGGAACGTGACTTTGCCTTTCCCTTAACTTTTCCACCTTTACCACGACCAGACATTTTTCACTATTGTATAGATATAACCTCACTGTTTCACTGTTCACAACGATTTGAAGTTTCAACCAATTGCTCACTTTTATTTATACGAAAACTTATTGGGAAAAATACACAACATTTGTGTGTGTGGCCCAATATGAACAAGCAGTAGTGAGAGCAAATAAATAGAGGGTAAATTTTCGAATTTTCACAGTTCTCGTTCAATCATCGTACAGTGAAGAAAGTGAAGTGAAGTGAATTAAAAATGCCGCCTAAAACAAGTGGAAAAGCAGCAAAGAAGGCTGGAAAGGCACAGAAAAATATAACAAAAACCGATAAGAAGAAGAAGCGCAAGAGGAAGGAAAGCTACGCAATTTACATTTACAAAGTATTGAAGCAAGTCCATCCAGATACTGGTATTTCATCAAAAGCCATGAGTATCATGAACAGTTTTGTGAATGATATTTTTGAGAGAATCGCTGCTGAAGCATCACGTTTGGCACACTACAACAAGCGTTCTACAATTACCAGTCGGGAAATCCAAACTGCCGTCCGTTTGTTATTACCTGGTGAGCTTGCCAAGCATGCTGTCAGTGAAGGCACTAAAGCAGTTACAAAATACACCAGTTCTAAGTAAATGCTTAATTTTCCATCAAAAAAACAACAACAAAAACGGCCCTTTTCAGGGCCTCAAAATTTTCACTTTAGAGATTTTATAACGATTATCAAATATATACCAACAAATACTATTTAGGTAAAACGGAAACAGACACAGACAGATGCGCATTGTTGTATAAATGCATGTGCATGTACATACATACAGTTTTACTTCTTTGCAAGAATACCGGATGGCGTTACTATGCCAGCATAAATCTTAATGCTTGAAAAAAAATCTAACTACAATCTAATAGGATTAGGTTAGGTTCTTATGTGAACATTTCATCATTCAGATAAAAACCGATTTCAATGTGGTAGGTTGGTAATCGATGAATATATACAGATTTTTCTGTAATGACTCATTCTAAACTATAGAAAAAAACATTTTTGTATCTCTTAAATGAATTAATTTGTAGCCCTGAAAAGGACTTTTGTAATTTGATTTGCAATTAATTGAATGCAATGAAATTTATTTCTTTGCTTTCTTAGCTGCAACAGCTTTTTTAGGTTTAGCAGCAGTTGCGGTGGTTTTTGCCTTAGGCACTTTAGCTTTTGGAGCAGCAGCTTTTGCCTTTGTTGGCTTTGCCTTAATTGTGCTGGTCTTTTTGATGCTCTTAACCTTTGATTTTTCCACCTTCTTCTTCTCAGCTGTCTTCTTTGTTGCGGCAGCAGCAGTTTTCTTCACCTTCTTTTCACCAACTGCGGATTTTTTCACTTTTTTCTCACCAGACGCAGCACTCTTTGGTTTGATGGCTTTTTTCTTATCAGCTGACTTGGTTTTCTTAGGTTCCTTGTTAGCCGACGGAGACAATTTGAAAGAACCAGCAGCACCCTTTCCCTTTGTTTGCACTAATTTTCCAGTAGTCACTGCACTTTTTAAATATTTCTTAATGAAAGGATTTAATTTTTGCACATCAACTTTATAAGTGGCTGCGATATATTTTTTAATTGCCAAAAGCGAAGAACCACCACGTTCCTTTAATGTTTTGATGGCAGCATCAACCATTTGCTGGGTTGGTGGATGAGTTGGAGTTGTTTTCGGCTTCTTTACACCACTGGCAGCAGCCTTTTTGGGTTTCTTTTCAGCAACAACGGCAGCAGGAGAAGCAACGACAGTATCAGCCATTTTGATTATGTATTTAGAATTGGATTTTTACCTTTTACCACTTGGAAATAAACACTTTTTTTGTATTAACTTGGATTTTCGAATAACACCTAACTGTCTTATGCTTGTGAGAATCACGGAGAAGGAAGCTACATAAAATTTTCATTTATTTGAGAATTTTTACTCTGTTGTATCCTTGTGTTCTTTGAAAAAATGCATTATTTTTAATATTTCATACAGAAATATCAAAATGTTATCTTTTAAATACATTCTTATAATATAATGTCATATATTTTCAATAATATAATTGAAATATATACTATAACCAGTTGTGTAGGTGGCCTTTAAACTGATTGTTTGATAGTTTTCTTTCACTATTCTCGTTTAAAATCGTGTTTATTTAAATAAAATATATGGTATAAGGTCTAAATTAGTATTTAATGCATAGAATGTTGTTTATATATTGATATAAATCCATCATAACACTAGAATAATTAAATTTTATTAATAAATAAATGAAAACAAAGTTGACTATTAAAACGATTGAATCACTTTCTCTGAACAGTTTCGATTACTATTAAAAGACATACTTCTTTAATTTCTCATAAATATACAATAAAAGAATGTATAATTTAAGTTATTTTTCATAAATATTTCTTAATATATGATGCTTTTAGTAAATTTGGTCTATTTTAGCAAATTCGAAGAAAATAACCCTTATATACATAGACTCTCATTCCCTAACAAACCAAAAGTAGTTTTTCAATTGGATTTTGAACGATAATTTCATAAATTGATTATTTCTAACGTAATTTCAAGGTAATAGATTAAAATTTAAAACCATACATGTTTCATTTGCAACTAAAATTGAAAAATATTCCTATTAAAAAAATATATATGTACGTCTGCAAATCGCATAAACACAGAACATAGAACTACCTATCCAAATTTCAAATCAGTAAAAAACAAAAAGCAAAAAAAATCTCTGTGGGTGAATGTCTCTCGCATTCTAATAGTTTTTTTTTTTTTTTTTTTTCTAAATTCATATTATATTATAGCATCGCATTGCTTAGTAAATAATATACATTACATTCGACTATATTATACGACGGACGTTCTTTTTACGAAACGTGCTCATACGTAAGAAAGTCATAAATGTATAATGTGCATAGCATACATGTACCAGATCACATTTCATCGCATAAATTCCTATTTCATAAAATTAAAAAAAAAAAAAGTCATTTTCACATCTCTTTGGGATTTTTTTGTGGTCCTGAAAAGGACCGATTAATGAATTTATATTATAATTTATTTTTTCTTATGCACGTTCACCACGGATGCGTCTCGCCAATTGGATGTCTTTTGGCATAATCGTAACACGCTTGGCATGAATGGCGCACAAATTTGTATCTTCAAAAAGACCAACTAAATATGCTTCGCTAGCCTCCTGTAGTGCCATTACTGCTGAACTCTGGAAACGTAAATCAGTTTTGAAATCTTGAGCAATTTCACGGACTAAACGTTGGAAAGGCAATTTGCGAATCAACAATTCAGTACTCTTCTGATAACGACGAATTTCACGGAGAGCAACAGTTCCTGGACGATAACGATGTGGCTTCTTAACACCTCCTGTAGCTGGTGCACTTTTACGTGCTGCCTTGGTAGCCAATTGTTTCCTTGGTGCTTTTCCACCAGTGGATTTACGAGCAGTCTGCTTTGTACGAGCCATTGTATTTCACTGAACTGAACACTAACACTTTTCACGATTTAATGAATATGTGGCCAATTGGGAAATTTCTTTTATAGATAATCGTATGAAATTTGCTGTGTGTTCCAGTGTTTCATTTCTCATTCTTGTGATTCCAATTTGCTAGTGTGTATTCATTGTTGGCAAGTATAAATACCAGTGGTAGTTTGCTACAGAATTTTATTCAATTGTGAACAGTGAATTAGTGAGGGTAATCGTCTTCGTCTATCTTAAAAGATAAAGAAAAATTGAAATTTTTATTTCTTACTTGTGAAGTGAATTGAATTTAATAAGTAGTGAATCATGACTGGTCGCGGTAAAGGAGGAAAAGGTTTAGGTAAAGGGGGCGCTAAACGTCATCGTAAAGTGTTGCGTGATAATATCCAAGGTATTACCAAGCCAGCAATTCGTCGTTTAGCTCGTCGTGGTGGTGTAAAACGTATTTCGGGTTTAATTTACGAAGAAACTCGTGGTGTTTTAAAAGTCTTTCTGGAGAACGTAATTCGTGATGCTGTTACATATACCGAACACGCAAAACGTAAGACAGTTACTGCAATGGACGTCGTCTACGCATTGAAGAGGCAAGGACGCACACTTTATGGTTTCGGAGGTTAAATAGAAAAAAAAAACAAAGAAAATTCTTAACAACAATCGGTCCTTTTCAGGACCACAAAAAAATCTCTAAAGTGATATATTAAATGAATTGAATTTTCGAATTTTCTCTTTATTGAATGCATATGCAATATGTATGTATGTGTATTAAAACACATTTATGTGAACGTACGCCACCAAGTAAGTAGGTAGAAATTTGAAATTAAAATAGAAAAAGAATACAATTTTGTTTGTTGAAAAAAAAAAACGCGCGTTACACGCGTTGTCTTAAAATGGCGGCTGTGTGTGTGTGTGTATGGGTTCTTGTTTTTTTTTTGTGTATTCACACAAATTATTTAATCTGCACACATATGGGAAAAACCATGATATACCCACATTTATGTTTTTTTCTCTTTCTTCGTAAACGTTTGAAATTCTTATGCTGATGAGAAATATTTTTTTTACCTATTGGAAATTGAATTTTTTTTTTTAACTCTTAACGTAAATATTTTGTCGTCCTTAAAAGGACGGTTTGTTTTTTGATATATATGTACATGTCATAAAGTGCTTTTCTATTTCCATTTAAGCGCTCTTTTCGGTTTTCTTTGGCAACAAAACTGCTTGAATGTTGGGAAGAACTCCTCCTTGTGCAATTGTTACACCCGAAAGTAATTTATTTAATTCTTCGTCATTACGGATAGCCAATTGCAAGTGACGAGGGATGATTCTTGTCTTTTTGTTGTCACGAGCAGCATTACCAGCCAATTCTAAAACTTCAGCGGCCAAGTATTCCATAACAGCTGCTAAATATACTGGAGCTCCAGCGCCAACACGCTCAGCATAGTTTCCCTTACGGAGAAGACGATGAATACGACCAACAGGGAACTGTAGACCAGCACGATTGGAACGTGACTTTGCCTTTCCCTTAACTTTTCCACCTTTACCACGACCAGACATTTTTCACTATTGTATAGATATAACCTCACTGTTTCACTGTTCACAACGATTTGAAGTTTCAACCAATTGCTCACTTTTATTTATACGAAAACTTATTGGGAAAAATACACAACATTTGTGTGTGTGGCCCAATATGAACAAGCAGTAGTGAGAGCAAATAAATAGAGGGTAAATTTTCGAATTTTCACAGTTCTCGTTCAATCATCGTACAGTGAAGAAAGTGAAGTGAAGTGAATTAAAAATGCCGCCTAAAACAAGTGGAAAAGCAGCAAAGAAGGCTGGAAAGGCACAGAAAAATATAACAAAAACCGATAAGAAGAAGAAGCGCAAGAGGAAGGAAAGCTACGCAATTTACATTTACAAAGTATTGAAGCAAGTCCATCCAGATACTGGTATTTCATCAAAAGCCATGAGTATCATGAACAGTTTTGTGAATGATATTTTTGAGAGAATCGCTGCTGAAGCATCACGTTTGGCACACTACAACAAGCGTTCTACAATTACCAGTCGGGAAATCCAAACTGCCGTCCGTTTGTTATTACCTGGTGAGCTTGCCAAGCATGCTGTCAGTGAAGGCACTAAAGCAGTTACAAAATACACCAGTTCTAAGTAAATGCTTAATTTTCCATCAAAAAAACAACAACAAAAACGGCCCTTTTCAGGGCCTCAAAATTTTCACTTTAGAGATTTTATAACGATTATCAAATATATACCAACAAATACTATTTAGGTAAAACGGAAACAGACACAGACAGATGCGCATTGTTGTATAAATGCATGTGCATGTACATACATACAGTTTTACTTCTTTGCAAGAATACCGGATGGCGTTACTATGCCAGCATAAATCTTAATGCTTGAAAAAAAATCTAACTACAATCTAATAGGATTAGGTTAGGTTCTTATGTGAACATTTCATCATTCAGATAAAAACCGATTTCAATGTGGTAGGTTGGTAATCGATGAATATATACAGATTTTTCTGTAATGACTCATTCTAAACTATAGAAAAAAACATTTTTGTATCTCTTAAATGAATTAATTTGTAGCCCTGAAAAGGACTTTTGTAATTTGATTTGCAATTAATTGAATGCAATGAAATTTATTTCTTTGCTTTCTTAGCTGCAACAGCTTTTTTAGGTTTAGCAGCAGTTGCGGTGGTTTTTGCCTTAGGCACTTTAGCTTTTGGAGCAGCAGCTTTTGCCTTTGTTGGCTTTGCCTTAATTGTGCTGGTCTTTTTGATGCTCTTAACCTTTGATTTTTCCACCTTCTTCTTCTCAGCTGTCTTCTTTGTTGCGGCAGCAGCAGTTTTCTTCACCTTCTTTTCACCAACTGCGGATTTTTTCACTTTTTTCTCACCAGACGCAGCACTCTTTGGTTTGATGGCTTTTTTCTTATCAGCTGACTTGGTTTTCTTAGGTTCCTTGTTAGCCGACGGAGACAATTTGAAAGAACCAGCAGCACCCTTTCCCTTTGTTTGCACTAATTTTCCAGTAGTCACTGCACTTTTTAAATATTTCTTAATGAAAGGATTTAATTTTTGCACATCAACTTTATAAGTGGCTGCGATATATTTTTTAATTGCCAAAAGCGAAGAACCACCACGTTCCTTTAATGTTTTGATGGCAGCATCAACCATTTGCTGGGTTGGTGGATGAGTTGGAGTTGTTTTCGGCTTCTTTACACCACTGGCAGCAGCCTTTTTGGGTTTCTTTTCAGCAACAACGGCAGCAGGAGAAGCAACGACAGTATCAGCCATTTTGATTATGTATTTAGAATTGGATTTTTACCTTTTACCACTTGGAAATAAACACTTTTTTTGTATTAACTTGGATTTTCGAATAACACCTAACTGTCTTATGCTTGTGAGAATCACGGAGAAGGAAGCTACATAAAATTTTCATTTATTTGAGAATTTTTACTCTGTTGTATCCTTGTGTTCTTTGAAAAAATGCATTATTTTTAATATTTCATACAGAAATATCAAAATGTTATCTTTTAAATACATTCTTATAATATAATGTCATATATTTTCAATAATATAATTGAAATATATACTATAACCAGTTGTGTAGGTGGCCTTTAAACTGATTGTTTGATAGTTTTCTTTCACTATTCTCGTTTAAAATCGTGTTTATTTAAATAAAATATATGGTATAAGGTCTAAATTAGTATTTAATGCATAGAATGTTGTTTATATATTGATATAAATCCATCATAACACTAGAATAATTAAATTTTATTAATAAATAAATGAAAACAAAGTTGACTATTAAAACGATTGAATCACTTTCTCTGAACAGTTTCGATTACTATTAAAAGACATACTTCTTTAATTTCTCATAAATATACAATAAAAGAATGTATAATTTAAGTTATTTTTCATAAATATTTCTTAATATATGATGCTTTTAGTAAATTTGGTCTATTTTAGCAAATTCGAAGAAAATAACCCTTATATACATAGACTCTCATTCCCTAACAAACCAAAAGTAGTTTTTCAATTGGATTTTGAACGATAATTTCATAAATTGATTATTTCTAACGTAATTTCAAGGTAATAGATTAAAATTTAAAACCATACATGTTTCATTTGCAACTAAAATTGAAAAATATTCCTATTAAAAAAATATATATGTACGTCTGCAAATCGCATAAACACAGAACATAGAACTACCTATCCAAATTTCAAATCAGTAAAAAACAAAAAGCAAAAAAAATCTCTGTGGGTGAATGTCTCTCGCATTCTAATAGTTTTTTTTTTTTTTTTTTTTCTAAATTCATATTATATTATAGCATCGCATTGCTTAGTAAATAATATACATTACATTCGACTATATTATACGACGGACGTTCTTTTTACGAAACGTGCTCATACGTAAGAAAGTCATAAATGTATAATGTGCATAGCATACATGTACCAGATCACATTTCATCGCATAAATTCCTATTTCATAAAATTAAAAAAAAAAAAGTCATTTTCACATCTCTTTGGGATTTTTTTGTGGTCCTGAAAAGGACCGATTAATGAATTTATATTATAATTTATTTTTTCTTATGCACGTTCACCACGGATGCGTCTCGCCAATTGGATGTCTTTTGGCATAATCGTAACACGCTTGGCATGAATGGCGCACAAATTTGTATCTTCAAAAAGACCAACTAAATATGCTTCGCTAGCCTCCTGTAGTGCCATTACTGCTGAACTCTGGAAACGTAAATCAGTTTTGAAATCTTGAGCAATTTCACGGACTAAACGTTGGAAAGGCAATTTGCGAATCAACAATTCAGTACTCTTCTGATAACGACGAATTTCACGGAGAGCAACAGTTCCTGGACGATAACGATGTGGCTTCTTAACACCTCCTGTAGCTGGTGCACTTTTACGTGCTGCCTTGGTAGCCAATTGTTTCCTTGGTGCTTTTCCACCAGTGGATTTACGAGCAGTCTGCTTTGTACGAGCCATTGTATTTCACTGAACTGAACACTAACACTTTTCACGATTTAATGAATATGTGGCCAATTGGGAAATTTCTTTTATAGATAATCGTATGAAATTTGCTGTGTGTTCCAGTGTTTCATTTCTCATTCTTGTGATTCCAATTTGCTAGTGTGTATTCATTGTTGGCAAGTATAAATACCAGTGGTAGTTTGCTACAGAATTTTATTCAATTGTGAACAGTGAATTAGTGAGGGTAATCGTCTTCGTCTATCTTAAAAGATAAAGAAAAATTGAAATTTTTATTTCTTACTTGTGAAGTGAATTGAATTTAATAAGTAGTGAATCATGACTGGTCGCGGTAAAGGAGGAAAAGGTTTAGGTAAAGGGGGCGCTAAACGTCATCGTAAAGTGTTGCGTGATAATATCCAAGGTATTACCAAGCCAGCAATTCGTCGTTTAGCTCGGGTTGGGTACGTTTGCCCGCATATCATTTGCCCGTACACGTTTGCCCGCACACGTTTGCCCGCATTACATTTGCCCGCATTACATATGCCCGCATTCCATTTGCCCGCATCACATTTGCCCGCATTACATTTGCCCGCATGTCATGGGGAAATTAATTGATTTGACCTTGATTTTAAGACCATCCCTTAAGTAAAAATGGGGCGTTTCCTTTTTTCTTACCTTAAGATACATGAAATCATGAGAATCACGGGGAAGCGACCATTTGTATATAAACTATGGAAATTTTCCTATTTCTCGCAGTTATGGTTCGTCTGCTACAAAGCGAACATCGTTGACATGGTTGGGTGCATTCATTCTGTTTTTTTAATTCGTTATTATAATAACGACAAATATTTCCGTAAGAGATTGATTTATATTTCAAACAATTTTTGATAGTAAATCATTATTTTAAGAGTTTTATCACACTTGGCATACGTAGTAGTTGTTTGCCTTCATGGCATGGGGAAATTAATTGATTTGACCTTGATTTTAAAACATCCCTTAAGTGAAAAGGGGCGTTTCCTTTTTTCTTACCTTAAGATACATGAAATCATGAGAATCACGGGGAAGCGACCATTTGTATATAAACTATGGAAATTTTCTCATTTCTCGCAGTTATGGTTCGTCTGCTATAAAGCGAACATCTTTGGCATTGTTGGGTGTATTAATTTTGATTTTATTTTATTTTCAGCATATAGGATATAGCTTTGATTGAAATGTCATTTAATCGTTCGTTAAAGACGAGTGGGATATTTTTTTGATTACGAAGCGTTATTATAATAACGATAAATGTTTACGTAAGAGATTGATTTATATTTCAAACAATTTTTGATAGTAAATCATTATTTTAAGAGTTTTATCACACTTGGCATACGTAGTAGTTGTTTGCCTTCATGGCATGGGGAAATTAATTGATTTGACCTTGATTTTAAAATCATCCCTTAAGTGAAAAGGGGCGTTTCCTTTCATTTTTCCCGAAGGTACATGAAATCATGAGAATCACGGAGTAGCGACCTTTCCTATATAAGCAATGATAATGATTTGTTGTTAAGCCGACATTACCTATTTTAGTAATAAGTCAATTTGTATATATTAGATTAAATGAAAACCCTCCTCTAAACGTAAAAACAATGATCGTGAAATGACTAGCTGCAATGGCTAGTAAGCGTTCTTATAAGAGCGATGAATAATTCTTTAAGAGATTTCAAAAATGATTTAAATCAAATTTTTGGCTAAAACTATGGAAATGATGACAATGGTTCACTCACTTAAGTGATAAAATTTTGTTTGAAGGTTTGAAAGTGCAAATGAGTAAAAAAAATAACGGTACATTAGTGGCCCGCTTGAAAATCCTTTAAAATTGTATTATATTTATTATGATAACAGTACCTGGGTGGCCCGCTTCGCGGGAAAAAGGGATTTCAACCCTCTTTCCGCAGGCGGCAGGTACCGCTCACGCAACTTCGTTGCTCCGCTCGGGGTATGTGCTTTTCGTCAGGCAGGCGCCTATGACAACAGCTTTTATAATAGATTTCGAATAGGTTTTATATTTTTCGCATGCAAACAATGTTTATAACCATAGAATCTTTGCAAACCCCCGGACGTGCTTAATTCTATTGTTGCATGTACGGTGAATATAGTACTATAGGAGATTAATTGACAATTTTATAACGGTACATTTTTAAGCATAGCAGTATATTCGCAAGCGTTTCAAATATATAATACAATATATCAAAATATTGTGTAATATTTCACACATAATATCGGTCAAGGAAATAAGGAATTTTATCTTTATATCCGAAAATGAACTGCTTTTTGTCAAAAAAAAAACAAATATCCACAGCCATATTTTTATTTTAAGCGTATTTTGCTTTTGGTTTACTCAATTGAGTGATAAAATTTTGTTTGAAGGTACGAAAGTGCAAATGCGTAAAAAATATCGCTACATTAGTGGCCCGCTGAAAATCCTTTAAAATTGTATGCTATTTATTATGATAACAGTACCTGGGTGGCCCGCTTCGCGGGAAAAAGGGATTTCAACCCTCTTTCCGCAGGCGGCAGGTACCGCTCACGCAACTTCGTTGCTCCGCTCGGGGTATGTGCTTTTCGTCAGGCAGGCGCCTATGACAACAGCTTTTATAATAGATTTCGAATAGGTATTATATTTTTCGCATGCAAACAATGTTTATATCCATAGAATCTTTGCAAACCCCCGTACGTGCTTAATTCTATTGTTGCATGTACGGTTAATATAGTACTATAGGAGATTAATTGACAATTTTATAACGGTACATTTTTAAGCGTAGCAGTATATTCGCAAGCGTTTCAAATATATAATACAATATATCAAAATATTGTGTAATATTTCACACATAATATCGGTCAAGGAAATAAGGAATTTTATCTTTATATCCGAAAATGAACTGCTTTTTGTCAAAAAAAAAACAAATATCCACAGCCATATTTTTATTTTAAGCGTATTTTGCTTTTGGTTTACTCAATTGAGTGATAAAATTTTGTTTGAAGGTACGAAAGTGCAAATGCGTAAAAAATATCGCTACATTAGTGGCCCGCTGAAAATCCTTTAAAATTGTATGCTATTTATTATGATAACAGTACCTGGGTGGCCCGCTTCGCGGGAAAAAGGGATTTCAACCCTCTTTCCGCAGGCGGCAGGTACCGCTCACGCAACTTCGTTGCTCCGCTCGGGGTATGTGCTTTTCGTCAGGCAGGCGCCTATGACAACAGTTTTTATAATGAATTTTGAGTTCCTGATATCCAAACAATTAACAATAAAATATTCCTGTATGCGTTTTAAATAAGCAATACAATTTATCACGTTAAAGAAGTGACATAAGACCAATTTGAAACAGCCTTTGCCTTTCCTCATTATTTATATATTACTCCAATGCATAAGCAATACTCGTTGTAAACGCATTAATAATATGTAAAATTCCATGCACGCAACATCAAGGAAATAAGTTCATGATATCCAAACAATCTTTGCATACAACCAACATTGCACCCACTTAATTCTATTATATCAAGCTTTTTGCTGCAGATACATTACTGTAGAGCATTCCTGTAAGCGCTTTAAATATCATCTTTGAGAAATGAAATAAGACCAATTTTTAAAAGTTGTCCTTTTCCACTCCTCCAATTTATATATGTAAGTCCATAAAACATAAGCAACTCTCGATTGTAAACGCTTTAATAATATGTAATATTGTTAACATAATATCGCTATTAACAACAAGAAAATATTCCTGGATGTGTTTTAAATAAGTAATACAATTTATCACGTTAAAGAAGTGACATAAGACCAATTTGAAACAGCCTTTGCCTTTCCTCCTTTTTTATCTATTACTCCAATGCATAAGCAATACTCATTTGTAAACGCTTTAATAATATGTAAAATTCCATGCACGCAACATCAAGGAAATAAGTAATTTCAACTTAATATCCGAAAATGAAATGCTACATATCAACAGCCTTCTGTTATTTTATTCTCTTTAAATTTATTTTATTTATTTATTGTAAGCGTTGTTGTGCTTTTTATTGCCTCCAATTATTATTTTCACAAAGAATATTCGAAAATAGGCCTCTCCCACCGAAGCCAATCATGCGGAACGAATGCCACATGAATATTTTTAAGTCCCGCCCCTAAAACAACAACAACAAATTTTGCCCGCGTCCATGCGGGCAAAATTTCCATGCGGGCAAATGTAATGCGGGCAAATGTAACGCGGGCAAAGTCCAAAAGTGACATGCGGGCAAATGTAACTCGGGCAAATAATCCGCGGGCAAACATAGGTTTCCCGTTTAGCTCGTCGTGGTGGTGTAAAACGTATTTCGGGTTTAATTTACGAAGAAACTCGTGGTGTTTTAAAAGTCTTTCTGGAGAACGTAATTCGTGATGCTGTTACATATACCGAACACGCAAAACGTAAGACAGTTACTGCAATGGACGTCGTCTACGCATTGAAGAGGCAAGGACGCACACTTTATGGTTTCGGAGGTTAAATAGAAAAAAAAAACAAAGAAAATTCTTAACAACAATCGGTCCTTTTCAGGACCACAAAAAAATCTCTAAAGTGATATATTAAATGAATTGAATTTTCGAATTTTCTCTTTATTGAATGCATATGCAATATGTATGTATGTGTATTAAAACACATTTATGTGAACGTACGCCACCAAGTAAGTAGGTAGAAATTTGAAATTAAAATAGAAAAAGAATACAATTTTGTTTGTTGAAAAAAAAAAACGCGCGTTACACGCGTTGTCTTAAAATGGCGGCTGTGTGTGTGTGTGTATGGGTTCTTGTTTTTTTTTTGTGTATTCACACAAATTATTTAATCTGCACACATATGGGAAAAACCATGATATACCCACATTTATGTTTTTTTCTCTTTCTTCGTAAACGTTTGAAATTCTTATGCTGATGAGAAATATTTTTTTTACCTATTGGAAATTGAATTTTTTTTTTTAACTCTTAACGTAAATATTTTGTCGTCCTTAAAAGGACGGTTTGTTTTTTGATATATATGTACATGTCATAAAGTGCTTTTCTATTTCCATTTAAGCGCTCTTTTCGGTTTTCTTTGGCAACAAAACTGCTTGAATGTTGGGAAGAACTCCTCCTTGTGCAATTGTTACACCCGAAAGTAATTTATTTAATTCTTCGTCATTACGGATAGCCAATTGCAAGTGACGAGGGATGATTCTTGTCTTTTTGTTGTCACGAGCAGCATTACCAGCCAATTCTAAAACTTCAGCGGCCAAGTATTCCATAACAGCTGCTAAATATACTGGAGCTCCAGCGCCAACACGCTCAGCATAGTTTCCCTTACGGAGAAGACGATGAATACGACCAACAGGGAACTGTAGACCAGCACGATTGGAACGTGACTTTGCCTTTCCCTTAACTTTTCCACCTTTACCACGACCAGACATTTTTCACTATTGTATAGATATAACCTCACTGTTTCACTGTTCACAACGATTTGAAGTTTCAACCAATTGCTCACTTTTATTTATACGAAAACTTATTGGGAAAAATACACAACATTTGTGTGTGTGGCCCAATATGAACAAGCAGTAGTGAGAGCAAATAAATAGAGGGTAAATTTTCGAATTTTCACAGTTCTCGTTCAATCATCGTACAGTGAAGAAAGTGAAGTGAAGTGAATTAAAAATGCCGCCTAAAACAAGTGGAAAAGCAGCAAAGAAGGCTGGAAAGGCACAGAAAAATATAACAAAAACCGATAAGAAGAAGAAGCGCAAGAGGAAGGAAAGCTACGCAATTTACATTTACAAAGTATTGAAGCAAGTCCATCCAGATACTGGTATTTCATCAAAAGCCATGAGTATCATGAACAGTTTTGTGAATGATATTTTTGAGAGAATCGCTGCTGAAGCATCACGTTTGGCACACTACAACAAGCGTTCTACAATTACCAGTCGGGAAATCCAAACTGCCGTCCGTTTGTTATTACCTGGTGAGCTTGCCAAGCATGCTGTCAGTGAAGGCACTAAAGCAGTTACAAAATACACCAGTTCTAAGTAAATGCTTAATTTTCCATCAAAAAAACAACAACAAAAACGGCCCTTTTCAGGGCCTCAAAATTTTCACTTTAGAGATTTTATAACGATTATCAAATATATACCAACAAATACTATTTAGGTAAAACGGAAACAGACACAGACAGATGCGCATTGTTGTATAAATGCATGTGCATGTACATACATACAGTTTTACTTCTTTGCAAGAATACCGGATGGCGTTACTATGCCAGCATAAATCTTAATGCTTGAAAAAAAATCTAACTACAATCTAATAGGATTAGGTTAGGTTCTTATGTGAACATTTCATCATTCAGATAAAAACCGATTTCAATGTGGTAGGTTGGTAATCGATGAATATATACAGATTTTTCTGTAATGACTCATTCTAAACTATAGAAAAAAACATTTTTGTATCTCTTAAATGAATTAATTTGTAGCCCTGAAAAGGACTTTTGTAATTTGATTTGCAATTAATTGAATGCAATGAAATTTATTTCTTTGCTTTCTTAGCTGCAACAGCTTTTTTAGGTTTAGCAGCAGTTGCGGTGGTTTTTGCCTTAGGCACTTTAGCTTTTGGAGCAGCAGCTTTTGCCTTTGTTGGCTTTGCCTTAATTGTGCTGGTCTTTTTGATGCTCTTAACCTTTGATTTTTCCACCTTCTTCTTCTCAGCTGTCTTCTTTGTTGCGGCAGCAGCAGTTTTCTTCACCTTCTTTTCACCAACTGCGGATTTTTTCACTTTTTTCTCACCAGACGCAGCACTCTTTGGTTTGATGGCTTTTTTCTTATCAGCTGACTTGGTTTTCTTAGGTTCCTTGTTAGCCGACGGAGACAATTTGAAAGAACCAGCAGCACCCTTTCCCTTTGTTTGCACTAATTTTCCAGTAGTCACTGCACTTTTTAAATATTTCTTAATGAAAGGATTTAATTTTTGCACATCAACTTTATAAGTGGCTGCGATATATTTTTTAATTGCCAAAAGCGAAGAACCACCACGTTCCTTTAATGTTTTGATGGCAGCATCAACCATTTGCTGGGTTGGTGGATGAGTTGGAGTTGTTTTCGGCTTCTTTACACCACTGGCAGCAGCCTTTTTGGGTTTCTTTTCAGCAACAACGGCAGCAGGAGAAGCAACGACAGTATCAGCCATTTTGATTATGTATTTAGAATTGGATTTTTACCTTTTACCACTTGGAAATAAACACTTTTTTTGTATTAACTTGGATTTTCGAATAACACCTAACTGTCTTATGCTTGTGAGAATCACGGAGAAGGAAGCTACATAAAATTTTCATTTATTTGAGAATTTTTACTCTGTTGTATCCTTGTGTTCTTTGAAAAAATGCATTATTTTTAATATTTCATACAGAAATATCAAAATGTTATCTTTTAAATACATTCTTATAATATAATGTCATATATTTTCAATAATATAATTGAAATATATACTATAACCAGTTGTGTAGGTGGCCTTTAAACTGATTGTTTGATAGTTTTCTTTCACTATTCTCGTTTAAAATCGTGTTTATTTAAATAAAATATATGGTATAAGGTCTAAATTAGTATTTAATGCATAGAATGTTGTTTATATATTGATATAAATCCATCATAACACTAGAATAATTAAATTTTATTAATAAATAAATGAAAACAAAGTTGACTATTAAAACGATTGAATCACTTTCTCTGAACAGTTTCGATTACTATTAAAAGACATACTTCTTTAATTTCTCATAAATATACAATAAAAGAATGTATAATTTAAGTTATTTTTCATAAATATTTCTTAATATATGATGCTTTTAGTAAATTTGGTCTATTTTAGCAAATTCGAAGAAAATAACCCTTATATACATAGACTCTCATTCCCTAACAAACCAAAAGTAGTTTTTCAATTGGATTTTGAACGATAATTTCATAAATTGATTATTTCTAACGTAATTTCAAGGTAATAGATTAAAATTTAAAACCATACATGTTTCATTTGCAACTAAAATTGAAAAATATTCCTATTAAAAAAATATATATGTACGTCTGCAAATCGCATAAACACAGAACATAGAACTACCTATCCAAATTTCAAATCAGTAAAAAACAAAAAGCAAAAAAAATCTCTGTGGGTGAATGTCTCTCGCATTCTAATAGTTTTTTTTTTTTTTTTTTTTCTAAATTCATATTATATTATAGCATCGCATTGCTTAGTAAATAATATACATTACATTCGACTATATTATACGACGGACGTTCTTTTTACGAAACGTGCTCATACGTAAGAAAGTCATAAATGTATAATGTGCATAGCATACATGTACCAGATCACATTTCATCGCATAAATTCCTATTTCATAAAATTAAAAAAAAAAAAGTCATTTTCACATCTCTTTGGGATTTTTTTGTGGTCCTGAAAAGGACCGATTAATGAATTTATATTATAATTTATTTTTTCTTATGCACGTTCACCACGGATGCGTCTCGCCAATTGGATGTCTTTTGGCATAATCGTAACACGCTTGGCATGAATGGCGCACAAATTTGTATCTTCAAAAAGACCAACTAAATATGCTTCGCTAGCCTCCTGTAGTGCCATTACTGCTGAACTCTGGAAACGTAAATCAGTTTTGAAATCTTGAGCAATTTCACGGACTAAACGTTGGAAAGGCAATTTGCGAATCAACAATTCAGTACTCTTCTGATAACGACGAATTTCACGGAGAGCAACAGTTCCTGGACGATAACGATGTGGCTTCTTAACAACTCCTGTAGCTGGTGCACTTTTACGTGCTGCCTTGGTAGCCAATTGTTTCCTTGGTGCTTTTCCACCAGTGGATTTACGAGCAGTCTGCTTTGTACGAGCCATTGTATTTCACTGAACTGAACACTAACACTTTTCACGATTTAATGAATATGTGGCCAATTGGGAAATTTCTTTTATAGATAATCGTATGAAATTTGCTGTGTGTTCCAGTGTTTCATTTCTCATTCTTGTGATTCCAATTTGCTAGTGTGTATTCATTGTTGGCAAGTATAAATACCAGTGGTAGTTTGCTACAGAATTTTATTCAATTGTGAACAGTGAATTAGTGAGGGTAATCGTCTTCGTCTATCTTAAAAGATAAAGAAAAATTGAAATTTTTATTTCTTACTTGTGAAGTGAATTGAATTTAATAAGTAGTGAATCATGACTGGTCGCGGTAAAGGAGGAAAAGGTTTAGGTAAAGGGGGCGCTAAACGTCATCGTAAAGTGTTGCGTGATAATATCCAAGGTATTACCAAGCCAGCAATTCGTCGTTTAGCTCGTCGTGGTGGTGTAAAACGTATTTCGGGTTTAATTTACGAAGAAACTCGTGGTGTTTTAAAAGTCTTTCTGGAGAACGTAATTCGTGATGCTGTTACATATACCGAACACGCAAAACGTAAGACAGTTACTGCAATGGACGTCGTCTACGCATTGAAGAGGCAAGGACGCACACTTTATGGTTTCGGAGGTTAAATAGAAAAAAAAAACAAAGAAAATTCTTAACAACAATCGGTCCTTTTCAGGACCACAAAAAAATCTCTAAAGTGATATATTAAATGAATTGAATTTTCGAATTTTCTCTTTATTGAATGCATATGCAATATGTATGTATGTGTATTAAAACACATTTATGTGAACGTACGCCACCAAGTAAGTAGGTAGAAATTTGAAATTAAAATAGAAAAAGAATACAATTTTGTTTGTTGAAAAAAAAAAACGCGCGTTACACGCGTTGTCTTAAAATGGCGGCTGTGTGTGTGTGTGTATGGGTTCTTGTTTTTTTTTTGTGTATTCACACAAATTATTTAATCTGCACACATATGGGAAAAACCATGATATACCCACATTTATGTTTTTTTCTCTTTCTTCGTAAACGTTTGAAATTCTTATGCTGATGAGAAATATTTTTTTTACCTATTGGAAATTGAATTTTTTTTTTTAACTCTTAACGTAAATATTTTGTCGTCCTTAAAAGGACGGTTTGTTTTTTGATATATATGTACATGTCATAAAGTGCTTTTCTATTTCCATTTAAGCGCTCTTTTCGGTTTTCTTTGGCAACAAAACTGCTTGAATGTTGGGAAGAACTCCTCCTTGTGCAATTGTTACACCCGAAAGTAATTTATTTAATTCTTCGTCATTACGGATAGCCAATTGCAAGTGACGAGGGATGATTCTTGTCTTTTTGTTGTCACGAGCAGCATTACCAGCCAATTCTAAAACTTCAGCGGCCAAGTATTCCATAACAGCTGCTAAATATACTGGAGCTCCAGCGCCAACACGCTCAGCATAGTTTCCCTTACGGAGAAGACGATGAATACGACCAACAGGGAACTGTAGACCAGCACGATTGGAACGTGACTTTGCCTTTCCCTTAACTTTTCCACCTTTACCACGACCAGACATTTTTCACTATTGTATAGATATAACCTCACTGTTTCACTGTTCACAACGATTTGAAGTTTCAACCAATTGCTCACTTTTATTTATACGAAAACTTATTGGGAAAAATACACAACATTTGTGTGTGTGGCCCAATATGAACAAGCAGTAGTGAGAGCAAATAAATAGAGGGTAAATTTTCGAATTTTCACAGTTCTCGTTCAATCATCGTACAGTGAAGAAAGTGAAGTGAAGTGAATTAAAAATGCCGCCTAAAACAAGTGGAAAAGCAGCAAAGAAGGCTGGAAAGGCACAGAAAAATATAACAAAAACCGATAAGAAGAAGAAGCGCAAGAGGAAGGAAAGCTACGCAATTTACATTTACAAAGTATTGAAGCAAGTCCATCCAGATACTGGTATTTCATCAAAAGCCATGAGTATCATGAACAGTTTTGTGAATGATATTTTTGAGAGAATCGCTGCTGAAGCATCACGTTTGGCACACTACAACAAGCGTTCTACAATTACCAGTCGGGAAATCCAAACTGCCGTCCGTTTGTTATTACCTGGTGAGCTTGCCAAGCATGCTGTCAGTGAAGGCACTAAAGCAGTTACAAAATACACCAGTTCTAAGTAAATGCTTAATTTTCCATCAAAAAAACAACAACAAAAACGGCCCTTTTCAGGGCCTCAAAATTTTCACTTTAGAGATTTTATAACGATTATCAAATATATACCAACAAATACTATTTAGGTAAAACGGAAACAGACACAGACAGATGCGCATTGTTGTATAAATGCATGTGCATGTACATACATACAGTTTTACTTCTTTGCAAGAATACCGGATGGCGTTACTATGCCAGCATAAATCTTAATGCTTGAAAAAAAATCTAACTACAATCTAATAGGATTAGGTTAGGTTCTTATGTGAACATTTCATCATTCAGATAAAAACCGATTTCAATGTGGTAGGTTGGTAATCGATGAATATATACCAATTTTTCTGTAATGACTCATTCTAAACTATAGAAAAAAACATTTTTGTATCTCTTAAATGAATTAATTTGTAGCCCTGAAAAGGACTTTTGTAATTTGATTTGCAATTAATTGAATGCAATGAAATTTATTTCTTTGCTTTCTTAGCTGCAACAGCTTTTTTAGGTTTAGCAGCAGTTGCGGTGGTTTTTGCCTTAGGCACTTTAGCTTTTGGAGCAGCAGCTTTTGCCTTTGTTGGCTTTGCCTTAATTGTGCTGGTCTTTTTGATGCTCTTAACCTTTGATTTTTCCACCTTCTTCTTCTCAGCTGTCTTCTTTGTTGCGGCAGCAGCAGTTTTCTTCACCTTCTTTTCACCAACTACGGATTTTTTCACTTTTTTCTCACCAGACGCAGCACTCTTTGGTTTGATGGCTTTTTTCTTATCAGCTGACTTGGTTTTCTTAGGTTCCTTGTTAGCCGACGGAGACAATTTGAAAGAACCAGCAGCACCCTTTCCCTTTGTTTGCACTAATTTTCCAGTAGTCACTGCACTTTTTAAATATTTCTTAATGAAAGGATTTAATTTTTGCACATCAACTTTATAAGTGGCTGCGATATATTTTTTAATTGCCAAAAGCGAAGAACCACCACGTTCCTTTAATGTTTTGATGGCAGCATCAACCATTTGCTGGGTTGGTGGATGAGTTGGAGTTGTTTTCGGCTTCTTTACACCACTGGCAGCAGCCTTTTTGGGTTTCTTTTCAGCAACAACGGCAGCAGGAGAAGCAACGACAGTATCAGCCATTTTGATTATGTATTTAGAATTGGATTTTTACCTTTTACCACTTGGAAATAAACACTTTTTTTTGTATTAACTTGGATTTTCAAATAACACCTAACTGTCTTATGCTTGTGAGAATCACGGAGAAGGAAGCTACATAAAATTTTCATTTATTTGAGAATTTTTACTCTGTTGTATCCTTGTGTTCTTTGAAAAAATGCATTATTTTTAATATTTCATACAGAAATATCAAAATGTTATCTTTTAAATACATTCTTATAATATAATGTCATATATTTTCAATAATATAATTGAAATATATACTATAACCAGTTGTGTAGGTGGCCTTTAAACTGATTGTTTGATAGTTTTCTTTCACTATTCTCGTTTAAAATCGTGTTTATTTAAATAAAATATATGGTATAAGGTCTAAATTAGTATTTAATGCATAGAATGTTGTTTATATATTGATATAAATCCATCATAACACTAAAATAATTAAATTTTATTAATAAATAAATGAAAACAAAGTTGACTATTAAAACGATTGAATCACTTTCTCTGAACAGTTTCGATTACTATTAAAAGACATACTTCTTTAATTTCTCATAAATATACAATAAAAGAATGTATAATTTAAGTTATTTTTCATAAATATTTCTTAATATATGATGCTTTTAGTAAATTTGGTCTATTTTAGCAAATTCGAAGAAAATAACCCTTATATACATAGACTCTCATTCCCTAACAAACCAAAAGTAGTTTTTCAATTGGATTTTGAACGATAATTTCATAAATTGATTATTTCTAACGTAATTTCAAGGTAATAGATTAAAATTTAAAACCATACATGTTTCATTTGCAACTAAAATTGAAAAATATTCCTATTAAAAAAATATATATGTACGTCTGCAAATCGCATAAACACAGAACATAGAACTACCTATCCAAATTTCAAATCAGTAAAAAACAAAAAGCAAAAAAAATCTCTGTGGGTGAATGTCTCTCGCATTCTAATAGTTTTTTTTTTTTTTTTTCTAAATTCATATTATATTATAGCATCGCATTGCTTAGTAAATAATATACATTACATTCGACTATATTATACGACGGACGTTCTTTTTACGAAACGTGCTCATACGTAAGAAAGTCATAAATGTATAATGTGCATAGCATACATGTACCAGATCACATTTCATCGCATAAATTCCTATTTCATAAAATTAAAAAAAAAAAATGCATTTTCACATCTCTTTGGGATTTTTTTGTGGTCCTGAAAAGGACCGATTAATGAATTTATATTATAATTTATTTTTTCTTATGCACGTTCACCACGGATGCGTCTCGCCAATTGGATGTCTTTTGGCATAATCGTAACACGCTTGGCATGAATGGCGCACAAATTTGTATCTTCAAAAAGACCAACTAAATATGCTTCGCTAGCCTCCTGTAGTGCCATTACTGCTGAACTCTGGAAACGTAAATCAGTTTTGAAATCTTGAGCAATTTCACGGACTAAACGTTGGAAAGGCAATTTGCGAATCAACAATTCAGTACTCTTCTGATAACGACGAATTTCACGGAGAGCAACAGTTCCTGGACGATAACGATGTGGCTTCTTAACACCTCCTGTAGCTGGTGCACTTTTACGTGCTGCCTTGGTAGCCAATTGTTTCCTTGGTGCTTTTCCACCAGTGGATTTACGAGCAGTCTGCTTTGTACGAGCCATTGTATTTCACTGAACTGAACACTAACACTTTTCACGATTTAATGAATATTAGAGTTGAACAAAAAATCACTACCTGTGATTTTATACCTGTGAGTGAAAAGTCACAGTCACTACCTGTTACAACCTTTCAAATAAACTGTGAGTGGCTAAAGCGTTATTGATATTTTTTCCACTCAACTCACAATATCTGTTAAAAAATATCTACAACAAACTAACGACTCAAAAATCACAGTCACGAACTAAGACCAAATAATGTATAAACAGATATTACGTCAGCAAGGTCAGTGTAGGTACATACACACATGATAGTTTATTTAGTATTCGTATGCCATTCGAATTAATTGGAGTTAAGGAGTTAAGGAGTTTGCTTGGTTTGGGTATTCGTATTTTTATTTTTGAATGTAAAATGTGGTTGCTTCGATTGCTTCGGTGCAGATGGGGGAGGAATTCATAGTTTTTTTTTAAATATACATATTTTAAAGTAGGAGCGTTGTTTGTAAACTATAATAAAATAAACAAATATTTTTAATATGGATAAAAATAGGTAGGACCACATTTGATAATAGAATAATTTATTAATTATGTAGGTACTAATACCGAAAAGACAATGAAACAGAAATTTAATAAGAGTTTGAGAATGTTTTTCTTCAAGGACTAGCATTATCTTGAGCGGTTTCATAAAACCATCGATATGTGTTAGAAACATTTTATCTTCGGATTTATTGTACTGATTGACGATGAATTGAATATTTAACCATTGTTTCATTTAATAAATTCTTTTACATATTAAAAGGATTTAAAACAATCATAACATTACTTGAATATTTTCGGTTGCATTGATTTTTACCGTAAGGTCCTCGGAGCTTAAAAACAAGGACATATCAAAAAGTCCTTAGATTAGTCTAACTAGATTCGGTTGCTATGATTTTACTAAAAGGTCTTTGTAGCCCTAAAAAAGGATATTTTCTAAAAATGTCGTTAGAATCTTATGATTTTTTCCTGTTGCTATGACTTTTTATGCGGAAGTCCATGTAACCTTGAAAAAGGTCCTTGAAGCCTTCAAAAATGACATTTTACAAAAAGCTCATTAGAATCTCATGACTATTTGCTGTTGCTATGATTTTGTATGTGGAGGTCCTTGCAACCTTGAAAAAGGTCCTTGAAGCTTTAAAAAATGATATTTTCCGAAAATGTCCTTAGAATCTCATGACTATTTGCTGTTGCTATTATTTTGTATGCGTAGGTCCTTGCAACCTTGAAAAAGGTCCTTGAAGCTTCAAAAAATGATATTTTCCAAAAATGTCCTTTGAATCTCATGACTATTTGCTGTTGCTATGATTTTGTGTATGGACGTCCTTGAAATTAAAAAAAAAATGTTCTTGGAGCCTCAAAAAAGGACATTATACTAAAATCACATAGGTACTTTTAGTTAGAATGATTTTTAACAAAGACGTAACTGAAACCGCAAAAAGATGTACGACGCCTTTTATTAACTAGCTAAGGAATGAACAGTTAAATTACACGGTTTAAAAATGCGGATCCATTAGGAATCCGGATAGCGATGTTTCTTATTATCCGGATTACCATAAGGTACCTGTAGCCTTAAAAAGGACATTCCATCAAAATGTGTTTAGATTCACCTGACTATATTCGGTTGCAATGATTCTTTACCGTAAGGTCCTTGGAAATATTTTAGGTTTGGTCTTTGGAGTAATTAAATTTAAATGGATATCCGTGACCTAACTACCCGAAAATAAATAAAATATTAACCTTATTTAAAAATTGTTTTTGTAAAGAGCTAAGACGTCTTAGCTTAATTATGCAATTTTAACAATAATGGCAGAAATTTAAAAAAAAACTTTTCGTCAGTGATACATTTTCAATTGAATAATACAAAAAAATAAAACATGTTGAATGTTCCACCCTAATCCACATAAATGTTACGGAGAAAAAGGAATCGGTACCTGCCTCTGCATAACTGATATATTTATTTAATATTAAACTGAAACTCACAGTCACAGTACGTCATAGATATTTTTTCGATATTGATATTAAACTCACAGTCACAGTCACACTCACGTAATAGATATTTTGTTAGATTATGATATTGAACTCACAGTCACAGTCAAAGTAACGTCATAGATATTTTTTTAGTTATTGATATTGAACTCACAGTCACAGTCCCACTCACGTAATAGATATTTTCTTAGATTATGATATTGAACTCACAGTTACAGAAAGAATAACGCCAAACAGAAACCACTCACAAATCAAGCAGAAGCACTAGCACAGTAAGTGAAACATGAAAACGTGATTGAGTAGGATTATAGTTAAACATACTGGTTTGGTTTGTGACTCAATCCCTATTGGTGGGAATGATAGCGGGTTGATTTGTTTTGGTTTTGTGTTTTTGAGTGCGATTATGTGAAGGGAGTGAAATATGTTTATAAACCAAATTTGTAATTGGATGTATAATTTTAAATTTTGTGGTTGAGAAAAAAAAATTTCGTTGTTTGAAAGTCATAGCCTATTGTAATAGAATAGTAATATAGTACATTTAAAATGTGTATTGTCATTGTGTACCCAAATTATGAACTATTTTCTACATAATAATAAAATACATACATTAAGTATAAGTAAGCCAACACGATTTTGATCAAATTTTGGTTATGCATTTTGCAATAAGAAAAGGGAATTTTATTTGTATATTAATATGAATTGCATTTCTGTTCATATTTTACAATGGGTAGAAAAACTGCCCAGTGATTTTCATTTCAATGGTGGTGTTTTGACAAATTTTTGTTGATTCATTCAGAAAATGCTCATGAAGACAAATATTCTTAAAGCTCAGATGAGAAAGAATTGATACATCACCCCAAGCCAAGTTATATCAAGCTAAATTAAAGATTTACGATTAAGTATAAGTACGCAAAAGCGTTTTACATAGCTATAAAATTATAAAACTAAATTATTTTTTGTAGCTTATTTTAATAATATTTTCTTACTTGAAATTTATATAAAATTTGACGGGAATAGAATTCTAAGTAAGAAAATCATATGTAGGCAGTAAAGGTTTTGAGTAAAAGTCCAAAGGCTTCATAAAATCAAAAGACTTCAATGCAGTCAAGAGTTCACTATTTAAATACTAAAAGAATAAAATCAATTACAAACACTGAGCATTGCATTCTCTTGACTTCAGGTCTTTTCAGTGCGTTTGATGAAAAGCCTTTAAAATACATAGAATATACTACTATTGGACTACACTACTATTAATAAATGATTAAACTATAATAATTAAATGATCAATGACAATGACCCCTATGTTAAAATCAATGATAGGTAGCTAAAATACTATAACGACTATAAAAGTAGGAACATATATGGTGTCTAATTATGTATTAAAGAAATTTGCTTCTCATGAATTTTGTTCCAGCTTTAGGGACTTCGGGTTAAAGTAGGACGTATTAAAAGATTCAATGCTTAATCATGATATTTTCATATTATTATCTTTTAGGTTTAACGTCCGTTTTTAAGGATCTCTTTATTAAATATCATTCTAAATATGTCTTATTTTGATATATTTGAAGATATTTCAAAAGAGCACATTATTGGAAATATGTAATTGAAAATATGAATGCTTAGATGATTTCTACTACATCTTAAAAATATGTATTCAGAAATTGCTAGGACTTTTTAAGATAGTCACAAAAACCAAAAACTGAAAATTAAACCATTTCAAGTACAAAATTATTTACGCTACAAAATAAACTCAAGACAGCTTAAATATATTTTTTTCCACTACCTATGCCAAATCTTATACTCATCTATATCAAAATATATTTACATAATTTTCACATACAAATTTGTATGTTAAATGTAATTATCCTAATTCTAACTCTATCTTCAAATTGTTATACATGACTATGTGCTTCGTATTCGTATTTTATGGATCGACACTGGACAGTCACCGATCTACTTTCCTTTATTTATATTAAATATATTTGTGTATAAATTTGTGCAAACACGCCTTTAACTGTGAACATAATTTGAGCGATCCACCCTAAGCCTAATACCAGCGACAGCGATCCACCCTAAGCAGGAAAATTTACATCGTTGCTGATTCGTTTTTTTTTCTATTTTTGAAAACTTTAAGCGATGGAATTTTCCATTCATGACCTCCTTCAGTAACATAATTATTTGAATAAATAAAGTTGAGATGCAATCCAAGCACAATTTAAATTTTAATAAAATTATTTTAAATTTTGTGATATAGACATTGTATTTTTTTTAGAGAAATGTTTTGGGATATGGATGTATATGAATATTATATACTGTGAAGAGCAAAACTGTCCAGATGTTTTGAATTTCTATGGTTAAGTTAATTAATATCATACAGAAATACAAACCATTTGTTTAATGGTTTAGATCTATGTATGTAACTTTTTGTTGGTTAAATAAAATTACATATTACTATTTCTATTTTCTGCGCAACCAAGTTCGCACCAAATTTTTAATCGATACCTAATAATTTCGAAGTTATATCATAAAGAGTAGTTATACCTCAAAATAGAAATTGAGGGCTTCTTCATCGATTTCGAACAATTTTTATTGTTTTATTTTACATTAACTAATATACAAGTCTCTTCAAACGCCAGTCCGGCATACAATTTCATATACGTAGGAATGCCATATACATTACAGCAAAAATATGTATAATAAAAAATAATGGTTAAAGAAATCTAATAATTTTTAAGGTCGAGATAAGAACTAAGCTACCATAAGTCTTCTTTAAATCCAGAGATTTACCATACAATTTTTAATCTGCTAAGCACAAGGTTAAAGAATAATCTATAAAAAGAGAGGTTTACATGTAAGAATTGGCTTGAAACACAAAACACACCACCTAACCTAGTCGTGCATTTTTTTCTAACAGGGTATAAAAATGTTGTAAATTCACAATTCACAGTCACAGGTAAAAGTATCAGTGAGTCAAAAGTAACAGTCACAGTTATACCTGTGAGTGCAAAATCACGGTTTAGCTCATCTCTATTTTCCACCAGTGGATTTACGAGCAGTCTGCTTTGTACGAGCCATTGTATTTCACTGAACTGTACACTAACACTTTTCACGATTTAATGAATATGTGGCCAATTGGGAAATTTCTTTTATAGATAATCGTATGAAATTTGCTGTGTGTTCCAGTGTTTCATTTCTCATTCTTGTGATTCCAATTTGCTAGTGTGTATTCATTGTTGGCAAGTATAAATACCAGTGGTAGTTTGCTACAGAATTTTATTCAATTGTGAACAGTGAATTAGTGAGGGTAATCGTCTTCGTCTATCTTAAAAGATAAAGAAAAATTGAAATTTTTATTTCTTACTTGTGAAGTGAATTGAATTTAATAAGTAGTGAATCATGACTGGTCGCGGTAAAGGAGGAAAAGGTTTAGGTAAAGGGGGCGCTAAACGTCATCGTAAAGTGTTGCGTGATAATATCCAAGGTATTACCAAGCCAGCAATTCGTCGTTTAGCTCGTCGTGGTGGTGTAAAACGTATTTCGGGTTTAATTTACGAAGAAACTCGTGGTGTTTTAAAAGTCTTTCTGGAGAACGTAATTCGTGATGCTGTTACATATACCGAACACGCAAAACGTAAGACAGTTACTGCAATGGACGTCGTCTACGCATTGAAGAGGCAAGGACGCACACTTTATGGTTTCGGAGGTTAAATAGAAAAAAAAAACAAAGAAAATTCTTAACAACAATCGGTCCTTTTCAGGACCACAAAAAAATCTCTAAAGTGATATATTAAATGAATTGAATTTTCGAATTTTCTCTTTATTGAATGCATATGCAATATGTATGTATGTGTATTAAAACACATTTATGTGAACGTACGCCACCAAGTAAGTAGGTAGAAATTTGAAATTAAAATAGAAAAAGAATACAATTTTGTTTGTTGAAAAAAAAAACGCGCGTTACACGCGTTGTCTTAAAATGGCGGCTGTGTGTGTGTGTGTATGGGTTCTTGTTTTTTTTTTTGTGTATGCACACAAATTATTTAATCTGCACACATATGGGAAAAACCATGATATACCCACATTTATTTTTTTTTCTCTTTCTTCGTAAACGTTTGAAATTCTTATGCTGATGATAAATATTTTTTTTACCTATTGGAAATTGAAATTTTTTTTTTAACTCTTAATGTAAATATTTTGTCGTCCTTAAAAGGACGGTTTGTTTTTTGATATATATGTACATGTCATAAAGTGCTTTTCTATTTCCATTTAAGCGCTCTTTTCGGTTTTCTTTGGCAACAAAACTGCTTGAATGTTGGGAAGAACTCCTCCTTGTGCAATTGTTACACCCGAAAGTAATTTATTTAATTCTTCGTCATTACGGATAGCCAATTGCAAGTGACGAGGGATGATTCTTGTCTTTTTGTTGTCACGAGCAGCATTACCAGCCAATTCTAAAACTTCAGCGGCCAAGTATTCCATAACAGCTGCTAAATATACTGGAGCTCCAGCGCCAACACGCTCAGCATAGTTTCCCTTACGGAGAAGACGATGAATACGACCAACAGGGAACTGTAGACCAGCACGATTGGAACGTGACTTTGCCTTTCCCTTAACTTTTCCACCTTTACCACGACCAGACATTTTTCACTATTGTATAGATATAACCTCACTGTTTCACTGTTCACAACGATTTGAAGTTTCAACCAATTGCTCACTTTTATTTATACGAAAACTTATTGGGAGAAATACACAACATTTGTGTGTGTGGCCCAATATGAACAAGCAGTAGTGAGAGCAAATAAATAGAGGGTAAATTTTCGAATTTTCACAGTTCTCGTTCAATCATCGTACAGTGAAGAAAGTGAAGTGAAGTGAATTAAAAATGCCGCCTAAAACAAGTGGAAAAGCAGCAAAGAAGGCTGGAAAGGCACAGAAAAATATAACAAAAACCGATAAGAAGAAGAAGCGCAAGAGGAAGGAAAGCTACGCAATTTACATTTACAAAGTATTGAAGCAAGTCCATCCAGATACTGGTATTTCATCAAAAGCCATGAGTATCATGAACAGTTTTGTGAATGATATTTTTGAGAGAATCGCTGCTGAAGCATCACGTTTGGCACACTACAACAAGCGTTCTACAATTACCAGTCGGGAAATCCAAACTGCCGTCCGTTTGTTATTGCCTGGTGAGCTTGCCAAGCATGCTGTCAGTGAAGGCACTAAAGCAGTTACAAAATACACCAGTTCTAAGTAAATGCTTAATTTTCCATTAAAAAAACAACAACAAAAACGGCCCTTTTCAGGGCCTCAAAATTTTCACTTTAGAGATTTTATAACGATTATCAAATATATACCAACAAATACTATTTAGGTAAAACGGAAACAGACACAGACAGATGCGCATTGTTGTATAAATGCATGTGCATGTACATACATACAGTTTTACTTCTTTGCAAGAATACCGGATGGCGTTACTATGCCAGCATAAATCTTAATGCTTGAAAAAAAATCTAACTACAATCTAATAGGATTAGGTTAGGTTCTTATGTGAACATTTCATCATTCAGATAAAAACCGATTTCAATGTGGTAGGTTGGTAATCGATGAATATATACAGATTTTTCTGTAATGACTCATTCTAAACTATAGAAAAAAACATTTTTGTATCTCTTAAATGAATTAATTTGTAGCCCTGAAAAGGACTTTTGTAATTTGATTTGCAATTAATTGAATGCAATGAAATTTATTTCTTTGCTTTCTTAGCTGCAACAGCTTTTTTAGGTTTAGCAGCAGTTGCGGTGGTTTTTGCCTTAGGCACTTTAGCTTTTGGAGCAGCAGCTTTTGCCTTTGTTGGCTTTGCCTTAATTGTGCTGGTCTTTTTGATGCTCTTAACCTTTGATTTTTCCACCTTCTTCTTCTCAGCTGTCTTCTTTGTTGCGGCAGCAGCAGTTTTCTTCACCTTCTTTTCACCAACTGCGGATTTTTTCACTTTTTTCTCACCAGACGCAGCACTCTTTGGTTTGATGGCTTTTTTCTTATCAGCTGACTTGGTTTTCTTAGGTTCCTTGTTAGCCGACGGAGACAATTTGAAAGAACCAGCAGCACCCTTTCCCTTTGTTTGCACTAATTTTCCAGTAGTCACTGCACTTTTTAAATATTTCTTAATGAAAGGATTTAATTTTTGCACATCAACTTTATAAGTGGCTGCGATATATTTTTTAATTGCCAAAAGCGAAGAACCACCACGTTCCTTTAATGTTTTGATGGCAGCATCAACCATTTGCTGGGTTGGTGGATGAGTTGGAGTTGTTTTCGGCTTCTTTACACCACTGGCAGCAGCCTTTTTGGGTTTCTTTTCAGCAACAACGGCAGCAGGAGAAGCAACGACAGTATCAGCCATTTTGATTATGTATTTAGAATTGGATTTTTACCTTTTACCACTTGGAAATAAACACTTTTTTTGGATTAACTTGGATTTTCAAACAACACCTAACTGTCTTATGCTTGTGAGAATCACGGAGAAGGAAGCTACATAAAATTTTCATTTATTTGAGAATTTTTACTCTGTTGTATCCTTGTGTTCTTTGAAAAAATGCATTATTTTTAATATTTCATACAGAAATATCAAAATGTTATCTTTTAAATACATTCTTATAATATAATGTCATATATTTTCAATAATATAATTGAAATATATACTATAACCAGTTGTGTAGGTGGCCTTTAAACTGATTGTTTGATAGTTTTCTTTCACTATTCTCGTTTAAAATCGTGTTTATTTAAATAAAATATATGGTATAAGGTCTAAATTAGTATTTAATGCATAGAATGTTGTTTATATATTGATATAAATCCATCATAACACTAGAATAATTAAATTTTATTAATAAATAAATGAAAACAAAGTTGACTATTAAAACGATTGAATCACTTTCTCTGAACAGTTTCGATTACTATTAAAAGACATACTTCTTTAATTTCTCATAAATATACAATAAAAGAATGTATAATTTAAGTTATTTTTCATAAATATTTCTTAATATATGATGCTTTTAGTAAATTTGGTCTATTTTAGCAAATTCGAAGAAAATAACCCTTATATACATAGACTCTCATTCCCTAACAAACCAAAAGTAGTTTTTCAATTGGATTTTGAACGATAATTTCATAAATTGATTATTTCTAACGTAATTTCAAGGTAATAGATTAAAATTTAAAACCATACATGTTTCATTTGCAACTAAGATCGAAAAATATTCCTATTAAAAAAATATATATGTACGTCTGCAAATCGCATAAACACAGAACATAGAACTACCTATCCAAATTTCAAATCAGTAAAAAACAAAAAGCAAAAAAAATCTCTGTGGGTGAATGTCTCTCGCATTCTAATAGTTTTTTTTTTTTTTTTTTTCTAAATTCATATTATATTATAGCATCGCATTGCTTAGTAAATAATATACATTACATTCGACTATATTATACGACGGACGTTCTTTTTACGAAACGTGCTCATACGTAAGAAAGTCATAAATGTATAATGTGCATAGCATACATGTACCAGATCACATTTCATCGCATAAATTCCTATTTCATAAAATTAAAAAAAAAAAATGCATTTTCACATCTCTTTGGGATTTTTTTGTGGTCCTGAAAAGGACCGATTAATGAATTTATATTATAATTTATTTTTTCTTATGCACGTTCACCACGGATGCGTCTCGCCAATTGGATGTCTTTTGGCATAATCGTAACACGCTTGGCATGAATGGCGCACAAATTTGTATCTTCAAAAAGACCAACTAAATATGCTTCGCTAGCCTCCTGTAGTGCCATTACTGCTGAACTCTGGAAACGTAAATCAGTTTTGAAATCTTGAGCAATTTCACGGACTAAACGTTGGAAAGGCAATTTGCGAATCAACAATTCAGTACTCTTCTGATAACGACGAATTTCACGGAGAGCAACAGTTCCTGGACGATAACGATGTGGCTTCTTAACACCTCCTGTAGCTGGTGCACTTTTACGTGCTGCCTTGGTAGCCAATTGTTTCCTTGGTGCTTTTCCACCAGTGGATTTACGAGCAGTCTGCTTTGTACGAGCCATTGTATTTCACTGAACTGAACACTAACACTTTTCACGATTTAATGAATATGTGGCCAATTGGGAAATTTCTTTTATAGATAATCGTATGAAATTTGCTGTGTGTTCCAGTGTTTCATTTCTCATTCTTGTGATTCCAATTTGCTAGTGTGTATTCATTGTTGGCAAGTATAAATACCAGTGGTAGTTTGCTACAGAATTTTATTCACCAATGTGATGTTTCGCAGAGCAATAAATCATCACAGGGAGAATAATTTCAGGCAGAGGTTAGAAGAAATAAAGCCAGGACCTGATGCTTTCAAGAAGATCAACTCAATAGTTGGGAAATCAAAGTCTATGCCTGAGAACATTAGACATGGACTGGATACAGCAACCACCACAATTGAAAAGGTTGAAGCATTTGCCACCCACTTCGAAGCGAACTTCACGGATCGACCACCATCCCATATGCCTGAGTTCCTGGAAACAGTGGAAGAACAGGTGCAAGAGGCTACTTCATCAAGAAGCATCATCACAAATTTCAACAGTGAGAATCCATCAAATGATCCAACCAGTGATGAAATCTTCACAAATACAGAGGAAGTTGTTGACATCATCCACAGCGGAAATTCAAAGAAGTCATCTGGAACGGACCAAATTTCTAACTTTTTGCTAAAAAAGTTACCAAGCGTGGCCATCCTACTCTTGACGATCGTCTTTAATAACTGCATTAACAACAGCTATTTTCCGAAAACTTGGAAAGTAGCCAAGATTGTTCCAGTGCCAAAGAAGACAGACAGAACAAACGTTAGTGGATACCGCCCAATAGCTCTTCTGTGTTGTGTCAGCAAAATTATGGAGTCACTGATGCTGCGTAAAATCAATCACCTGTGTGCGGTGAGAGGCATACTTCCGTCCTACCAATTCGGATTTAGACCAAGACACTCCACCATTCATCCTCTGCTGAAGCTCCAAAATGACGTCACCATGGGCTCAAACAAAAAGGAAACAACTGTAGCCTGCTTACTGGACATCGAGAAGGCCTTTGACAGTGTATGGATCAAGGGACTGATTTATAAGTTAATGGAATTTGGATTTCCTAACTCTATGGTGAGGTTAATCTTTGATTTCTTAACAAATAGATCGTTCTTTGTTCAGGTACATAGTTCAAAGTCTTCGGTAAGGAGAATCAAGGCAGGAGTACCTCAGGGATCCAGACTCGGTCCGATCCTCTTCAACATTTACACCGCGGACCAACCAGCCAATGAAGGACGAAGCAAAACACTGCTTTATGCAGACGACTCCGTCACATACGCTACCTCTATGTCACCAGAAATAGCTTCACGAAGAGTCGAGACCCATATCAGGAAACTTTGGGACTACTACCTGAAGTGGGGACTGAAGATCAACAGCGCCAAGACGGAGTTAATATGTTTCCGGAATCCAGTGACAGCAACCAGAGGACGACGGGCATTTGCTACCCGTTGCAGCAACATCAAAATCAAACTCCCGGACAACACCGAGGTACTCACCAAGAAAACAACGAAGTACTTGGGGATCAACTTCACTGAGAGATTGAAATTTAACCCGCATGCAGACATCACCCTCAAAAAGGCAAATTTTGCGCTTCATCTGGTACACCCGTTGCTCAAGAGGCGCAATGGGTTAAGTAAACAGACAAAGCTGCTGGTGTACAAGCAACTCATCCGTCCAGTGATAACCTACGGTTGTCCTATCTGGTTCACCATTTCGCCAACAACAATGAAGAAGATCCAGCTATTCGAGAGGAAGATACTAAGATCCTGCACAGGACTATATCGGAACCCCGCAACATTGAAGTACTACCCCACAAGAAGACTCTATGAAGAATCAGGAATTAGCCAACCAATCAACAATTTTATGATGGAACTATCCGGAAGACTCTTGAGAAATCTCGAAGACCACCCAAACACAGAAGTCCAGGACCTAATTCAACAGGAGTTGGAACCAACACACAGATACCTGAATCCTCGTGCTATCACGGATTCGAGGTTTGCGAACATCATCCACAACCAGCTGACGCCGTTCTATGAAAAAACGGACAATCACTACAGGGGGTAAAACCCTCTTAATTTTAATTAAATTCTTTTTTATCCCAACAGGAACAAATTTTATTAAATTAAATTTTTTTTTTTTATTATACAATTATAAGATTAAGAGTAGTCATAAGTAAAGTTTTGTAAAACATTTGTAAACCTAGCCATAAGAAATCCGTCGGGCCCTTTTTGTTGAGCCGACATTACCTATTTTAGTAATAAGTCTAGATATAAGTCAATTTGTATATATTAGATTAAATAAAACCTCTTTTTAAATAAAAAAAAATACAGAATTTTATTCAATTGTGAACAGTGAATTAGTGAGGGTAATCGTCTTCGTCTATCTTAAAAGATAAAGAAAAATTGAAATTTTTATTTCTTACTTGTGAAGTGAATTGAATTTAATAAGTAGTGAATCATGACTGGTCGCGGTAAAGGAGGAAAAGGTTTAGGTAAAGGGGGCGCTAAACGTCATCGTAAAGTGTTGCGTGATAATATCCAAGGTATTACCAAGCCAGCAATTCGTCGTTTAGCTCGTCGTGGTGGTGTAAAACGTATTTCGGGTTTAATTTACGAAGAAACTCGTGGTGTTTTAAAAGTCTTTCTGGAGAACGTAATTCGTGATGCTGTTACATATACCGAACACGCAAAACGTAAGACAGTTACTGCAATGGACGTCGTCTACGCATTGAAGAGGCAAGGACGCACACTTTATGGTTTCGGAGGTTAAATAGAAAAAAAAAAAACAAAGAAAATTCTTAACAACAATCGGTCCTTTTCAGGACCACAAAAAAATCTCTAAAGTGTTATATTAAATGAATTGAATTTTCGAATTTTCTCTTTATTGAATGCATATGCAATATGTATGTATGTGTATTAAAACACATTTATGTGAACGTACGCCACCAAGTAAGTAGGTAGAAATTTGAAATTAAAATAGAAAAAGAATACAATTTTGTTTGTTGAAAAAAAAAAACGCGCGTTACACGCGTTGTCTTAAAATGGCGGCTGTGTGTGTGTGTGTGTGTGTATGGGTTCTTGTTTTTTTTTGTGTATGCACACAAATTATTTAATCTGCACACATATGGGAAAAACCATGATATACCCACATTTATTTTTTTTTTTCTCTTTCTTCGTAAACGTTTGAAATTCTTATGCTGATGATAAATATTTTTTTTACCTATTGGAAATTGAAATTTTTTTTTTAACTCTTAATGTAAATATTTTGTCGTCCTTAAAAGGACGGTTTGTTTTTTGATATATATGTACATGTCATAAAGTGCTTTTCTATTTCCATTTAAGCGCTCTTTTCGGTTTTCTTTGGCAACAAAACTGCTTGAATGTTGGGAAGAACTCCTCCTTGTGCAATTGTTACACCCGAAAGTAATTTATTTAATTCTTCGTCATTACGGATAGCCAATTGCAAGTGACGAGGGATGATTCTTGTCTTTTTGTTGTCACGAGCAGCATTACCAGCCAATTCTAAAACTTCAGCGGCCAAGTATTCCATAACAGCTGCTAAATATACTGGAGCTCCAGCGCCAACACGCTCAGCATAGTTTCCCTTACGGAGAAGACGATGAATACGACCAACAGGGAACTGTAGACCAGCACGATTGGAACGTGACTTTGCCTTTCCCTTAACTTTTCCACCTTTACCACGACCAGACATTTTTCACTATTGTATAGATATAACCTCACTGTTTCACTGTTCACAACGATTTGAAGTTTCAACCAATTGCTCACTTTTATTTATACGAAAACTTATTGGGAGAAATACACAACATTTGTGTGTGTGGCCCAATATGAACAAGCAGTAGTGAGAGCAAATAAATAGAGGGTAAATTTTCGAATTTTCACAGTTCTCGTTCAATCATCGTACAGTGAAGAAAGTGAAGTGAAGTGAATTAAAAATGCCGCCTAAAACAAGTGGAAAAGCAGCAAAGAAGGCTGGAAAGGCACAGAAAAATATAACAAAAACCGATAAGAAGAAGAAGCGCAAGAGGAAGGAAAGCTACGCAATTTACATTTACAAAGTATTGAAGCAAGTCCATCCAGATACTGGTGTTTCATCAAAAGCCATGAGTATCATGAACAGTTTTGTGAATGATATTTTTGAGAGAATCGCTGCTGAAGCATCACGTTTGGCACACTACAACAAGCGTTCTACAATTACCAGTCGGGAAATCCAAACTGCCGTCCGTTTGTTATTGCCTGGTGAGCTTGCCAAGCATGCTGTCAGTGAAGGCACTAAAGCAGTTACAAAATACACCAGTTCTAAGTAAATGCTTAATTTTCCATTAAAAAAACAACAACAAAAACGGCCCTTTTCAGGGCCTCAAAATTTTCACTTTAGAGATTTTATAACGATTATCAAATATATACCAACAAATACTATTTAGGTAAAACGGAAACAGACACAGACAGATGCGCATTGTTGTATAAATGCATGTGCATGTACATACATACAGTTTTACTTCTTTGCAAGAATACCGGATGGCGTTACTATGCCAGCATAAATCTTAATGCTTGAAAAAAAATCTAACTACAATCTAATAGGATTAGGTTAGGTTCTTATGTGAACATTTCATCATTCAGATAAAAACCGATTTCAATGTGGTAGGTTGGTAATCGATGAATATATACAGATTTTTCTGTAATGACTCATTCTAAACTATAGAAAAAAACATTTTTGTATCTCTTAAATGAATTAATTTGTAGCCCTGAAAAGGACTTTTGTAATTTGATTTGCAATTAATTGAATGCAATGAAATTTATTTCTTTGCTTTCTTAGCTGCAACAGCTTTTTTAGGTTTAGCAGCAGTTGCGGTGGTTTTTGCCTTAGGCACTTTAGCTTTTGGAGCAGCAGCTTTTGCCTTTGTTGGCTTTGCCTTAATTGTGCTGGTCTTTTTGATGCTCTTAACCTTTGATTTTTCCACCTTCTTCTTCTCAGCTGTCTTCTTTGTTGCGGCAGCAGCAGTTTTCTTCACCTTCTTTTCACCAACTGCGGATTTTTTCACTTTTTTCTCACCAGACGCAGCACTCTTTGGTTTGATGGCTTTTTTCTTATCAGCTGACTTGGTTTTCTTAGGTTCCTTGTTAGCCGACGGAGACAATTTGAAAGAACCAGCAGCACCCTTTCCCTTTGTTTGCACTAATTTTCCAGTAGTCACTGCACTTTTTAAATATTTCTTAATGAAAGGATTTAATTTTTGCACATCAACTTTATAAGTGGCTGCGATATATTTTTTAATTGCCAAAAGCGAAGAACCACCACGTTCCTTTAATGTTTTGATGGCAGCATCAACCATTTGCTGGGTTGGTGGATGAGTTGGAGTTGTTTTCGGCTTCTTTACACCACTGGCAGCAGCCTTTTTGGGTTTCTTTTCAGCAACAACGGCAGCAGGAGAAGCAACGACAGTATCAGCCATTTTGATTATGTATTTAGAATTGGATTTTTACCTTTTACCACTTGGAAATAAACACTTTTTTTGTATTAACTTGGATTTTCAAATAACACCTAACTGTCTTATGCTTGTGAGAATCACGGAGAAGGAAGCTACATAAAATTTTCATTTATTTGAGAATTTTTACTCTGTTGTATCCTTGTGTTCTTTGAAAAAATGCATTATTTTTAATATTTCATACAGAAATATCAAAATGTTATCTTTTAAATACATTCTTATAATATAATGTCATATATTTTCAATAATATAATTGAAATATATACTATAACCAGTTGTGTAGGTGGCCTTTAAACTGATTGTTTGATAGTTTTCTTTCACTATTCTCGTTTAAAATCGTGTTTATTTAAATAAAATATATGGTATAAGGTCTAAATTAGTATTTAATGCATAGAATGTTGTTTATATATTGATATAAATCCATCATAACACTAAAATAATTAAATTTTATTAATAAATAAATGAAAACAAAGTTGACTATTAAAACGATTGAATCACTTTCTCTGAACAGTTTCGATTACTATTAAAAGACATACTTCTTTAATTTCTCATAAATATACAATAAAAGAATGTATAATTTAAGTTATTTTTCATAAATATTTCTTAATATATGATGCTTTTAGTAAATTTGGTCTATTTTAGCAAATTCGAAGAAAATAACCCTTATATACATAGACTCTCATTCCCTAACAAACCAAAAGTAGTTTTTCAATTGGATTTTGAACGATAATTTCATAAATTGATTATTTCTAACGTAATTTCAAGGTAATAGATTAAAATTTAAAACCATACATGTTTCATTTGCAACTAAAATTGAAAAATATTCCTATTAAAAAAATATATATGTACGTCTGCAAATCGCATAAACACAGAACATAGAACTACCTATCCAAATTTCAAATCAGTAAAAAACAAAAAGCAAAAAAAATCTCTGTGGGTGAATGTCTCTCGCATTCTAATAGTTTTTTTTTTTTTTTTTTTTTCTAAATTCATATTATATTATAGCATCGCATTGCTTAGTAAATAATATACATTACATTCGACTATATTATACGACGGACGTTCTTTTTACGAAACGTGCTCATACGTAAGAAAGTCATAAATGTATAATGTGCATAGCATACATGTACCAGATCACATTTCATCGCATAAATTCCTATTTCATAAAATTAAAAAAAAAAAATGCATTTTCACATCTCTTTGGGATTTTTTTGTGGTCCTGAAAAGGACCGATTAATGAATTTATATTATAATTTATTTTTTCTTATGCACGTTCACCACGGATGCGTCTCGCCAATTGGATGTCTTTTGGCATAATCGTAACACGCTTGGCATGAATGGCGCACAAATTTGTATCTTCAAAAAGACCAACTAAATATGCTTCGCTAGCCTCCTGTAGTGCCATTACTGCTGAACTCTGGAAACGTAAATCAGTTTTGAAATCTTGAGCAATTTCACGGACTAAACGTTGGAAAGGCAATTTGCGAATCAACAATTCAGTACTCTTCTGGTAACGACGAATTTCACGGAGAGCAACAGTTCCTGGACGATAACGATGTGGCTTCTTAACACCTCCTGTAGCTGGTGCACTTTTACGTGCTGCCTTGGTAGCCAATTGTTTCCTTGGTGCTTTTCCACCAGTGGATTTACGAGCAGTCTGCTTTGTACGAGCCATTGTATTTCACTGAACTGAACACTAACACTTTTCACGATTTAATGAATATGTGGCCAATTGGGAAATTTCTTTTATAGATAATCGTATGAAATTTGCTGTGTGTTCCAGTGTTTCATTTCTCATTCTTGTGATTCCAATTTGCTAGTGTGTATTCATTGTTGGCAAGTATAAATACCAGTGGTAGTTTGCTACAGAATTTTATTCAATTGTGAACAGTGAATTAGTGAGGGTAATCGTCTTCGTCTATCTTAAAAGATAAAGAAAAATTGAAATTTTTATTTCTTACTTGTGAAGTGAATTGAATTTAATAAGTAGTGAATCATGACTGGTCGCGGTAAAGGAGGAAAAGGTTTAGGTAAAGGGGGCGCTAAACGTCATCGTAAAGTGTTGCGTGATAATATCCAAGGTATTACCAAGCCAGCAATTCGTCGTTTAGCTCGTCGTGGTGGTGTAAAACGTATTTCGGGTTTAATTTACGAAGAAACTCGTGGTGTTTTAAAAGTCTTTCTGGAGAACGTAATTCGTGATGCTGTTACATATACCGAACACGCAAAACGTAAGACAGTTACTGCAATGGACGTCGTCTACGCATTGAAGAGGCAAGGACGCACACTTTATGGTTTCGGAGGTTAAATAGAAAAAAAAAACAAAGAAAATTCTTAACAACAATCGGTCCTTTTCAGGACCACAAAAAAATCTCTAAAGTGATATATTAAATGAATTGAATTTTCGAATTTTCTCTTTATTGAATGCATATGCAATATGTATGTATGTGTATTAAAACACATTTATGTGAACGTACGCCACCAAGTAAGTAGGTAGAAATTTGAAATTAAAATAGAAAAAGAATACAATTTTGTTTGTTGAAAAAAAAAACGCGCGTTACACGCGTTGTCTTAAAATGGCGGCTGTGTGTGTGTGTGTATGGGTTCTTGTTTTTTTTTTTGTGTATGCACACAAATTATTTAATCTGCACACATATGGGAAAAACCATGATATACCCACATTTATTTTTTTTTCTCTTTCTTCGTAAACGTTTGAAATTCTTATGCTGATGATAAATATTTTTTTTACCTATTGGAAATTGAATTTTTTTTTTTAACTCTTAATGTAAATATTTTGTCGTCCTTAAAAGGACGGTTTGTTTTTTGATATATATGTACATGTCATAAAGTGCTTTCCTATTTCCATTTAAGCGCTCTTTTCGGTTTTCTTTGGCAACAAAACTGCTTGAATGTTGGGAAGAACTCCTCCTTGTGCAATTGTTACACCCGAAAGTAATTTATTTAATTCTTCGTCATTACGGATAGCCAATTGCAAGTGACGAGGGATGATTCTTGTCTTTTTGTTGTCACGAGCAGCATTACCAGCCAATTCTAAAACTTCAGCGGCCAAGTATTCCATAACAGCTGCTAAATATACTGGAGCTCCAGCGCCAACACGCTCAGCATAGTTTCCCTTACGGAGAAGACGATGAATACGACCAACAGGGAACTGTAGACCAGCACGATTGGAACGTGACTTTGCCTTTCCCTTAACTTTTCCACCTTTACCACGACCAGACATTTTTCACTATTGTATAGATATAACCTCACTGTTTCACTGTTCACAACGATTTGAAGTTTCAACCAATTGCTCACTTTTATTTATACGAAAACTTATTGGGAGAAATACACAACATTTGTGTGTGTGGCCCAATATGAACAAGCAGTAGTGAGAGCAAATAAATAGAGGGTAAATTTTCGAATTTTCACAGTTCTCGTTCAATCATCGTACAGTGAAGAAAGTGAAGTGAAGTGAATTAAAAATGCCGCCTAAAACAAGTGGAAAAGCAGCAAAGAAGGCTGGAAAGGCACAGAAAAATATAACAAAAACCGATAAGAAGAAGAAGCGCAAGAGGAAGGAAAGCTACGCAATTTACATTTACAAAGTATTGAAGCAAGTCCATCCAGATACTGGTATTTCATCAAAAGCCATGAGTATCATGAACAGTTTTGTGAATGATATTTTTGAGAGAATCGCTGCTGAAGCATCACGTTTGGCACACTACAACAAGCGTTCTACAATTACCAGTCGGGAAATCCAAACTGCCGTCCGTTTGTTATTACCTGGTGAGCTTGCCAAGCATGCTGTCAGTGAAGGCACTAAAGCAGTTACAAAATACACCAGTTCTAAGTAAATGCTTAATTTTCCATCAAAAAAACAACAACAAAAACGGCCCTTTTCAGGGCCTCAAAATTTTCACTTTAGAGATTTTATAACGATTATCAAATATATACCAACAAATACTATTTAGGTAAAACGGAAACAGACACAGACAGATGCGCATTGTTGTATAAATGCATGTGCATGTACATACATACAGTTTTACTTCTTTGCAAGAATACCGGATGGCGTTACTATGCCAGCATAAATCTTAATGCTTGAAAAAAAATCTAACTACAATCTAATAGGATTAGGTTAGGTTCTTATGTGAACATTTCATCATTCAGATAAAAACCGATTTCAATGTGGTAGGTTGGTAATCGATGAATATATACAGATTTTTCTGTAATGACTCATTCTAAACTATAGAAAAAAACATTTTTGTATCTCTTAAATGAATTAATTTGTAGCCCTGAAAAGGACTTTTGTAATTTGATTTGCAATTAATTGAATGCAATGAAATTTATTTCTTTGCTTTCTTAGCTGCAACAGCTTTTTTAGGTTTAGCAGCAGTTGCGGTGGTTTTTGCCTTAGGCACTTTAGCTTTTGGAGCAGCAGCTTTTGCCTTTGTTGGCTTTGCCTTAATTGTGCTGGTCTTTTTGATGCTCTTAACCTTTGATTTTTCCACCTTCTTCTTCTCAGCTGTCTTCTTTGTTGCGGCAGCAGCAGTTTTCTTCACCTTCTTTTCACCAACTGCGGATTTTTTCACTTTTTTCTCACCAGACGCAGCACTCTTTGGTTTGATGGCTTTTTTCTTATCAGCTGACTTGGTTTTCTTAGGTTCCTTGTTAGCCGACGGAGACAATTTGAAAGAACCAGCAGCACCCTTTCCCTTTGTTTGCACTAATTTTCCAGTAGTCACTGCACTTTTTAAATATTTCTTAATGAAAGGATTTAATTTTTGCACATCAACTTTATAAGTGGCTGCGATATATTTTTTAATTGCCAAAAGCGAAGAACCACCACGTTCCTTTAATGTTTTGATGGCAGCATCAACCATTTGCTGGGTTGGTGGATGAGTTGGAGTTGTTTTCGGCTTCTTTACACCACTGGCAGCAGCCTTTTTGGGTTTCTTTTCAGCAACAACGGCAGCAGGAGAAGCAACGACAGTATCAGCCATTTTGATTATGTATTTAGAATTGGATTTTTACCTTTTACCACTTGGAAATAAACACTTTTTTTGTATTAACTTGGATTTTCAAATAACACCTAACTGTCTTATGCTTGTGAGAATCACGGAGAAGGAAGCTACATAAAATTTTCATTTATTTGAGAATTTTTACTCTGTTGTATCCTTGTGTTCTTTGAAAAAATGCATTATTTTTAATATTTCATACAGAAATATCAAAATGTTATCTTTTAAATACATTCTTATAATATAATGTCATATATTTTCAATAATATAATTGAAATATATACTATAACCAGTTGTGTAGGTGGCCTTTAAACTGATTGTTTGATAGTTTTCTTTCACTATTCTCGTTTAAAATCGTGTTTATTTAAATAAAATATATGGTAGAAGGTCTAAATTAGTATTTAATGCATAGAATGTTGTTTATATATTGATATAAATCCATCATAACACTAAAATAATTAAATTTTATTAATAAATAAATGAAAACAAAGTTGACTATTAAAACGATTGAATCACTTTCTCTGAACAGTTTCGATTACTATTAAAAGACATACTTCTTTAATTTCTCATAAATATACAATAAAAGAATGTATAATTTAAGTTATTTTTCATAAATATTTCTTAATATATGATGCTTTTAGTAAATTTGGTCTATTTTAGCAAATTCGAAGAAAATAACCCTTATATACATAGACTCTCATTCCCTAACAAACCAAAAGTAGTTTTTCAATTGGATTTTGAACGATAATTTCATAAATTGATTATTTCTAACGTAATTTCAAGGTAATAGATTAAAATTTAAAACCATACATGTTTCATTTGCAACTAAAATTGAAAAATATTCCTATTAAAAAAATATATATGTACGTCTGCAAATCGCATAAACACAGAACATAGAACTACCTATCCAAATTTCAAATCAGTAAAAAACAAAAAGCAAAAAAAATCTCTGTGGGTGAATGTCTCTCGCATTCTAATAGTTTTTTTTTTTTTTTTTTTTCTAAATTCATATTATATTATAGCATCGCATTGCTTAGTAAATAATATACATTACATTCGACTATATTATACGACGGACGTTCTTTTTACGAAACGTGCTCATACGTAAGAAAGTCATAAATGTATAATGTGCATAGCATACATGTACCAGATCACATTTCATCGCATAAATTCCTATTTCATAAAATTAAAAAAAAAAATGCATTTTCACATCTCTTTGGGATTTTTTTGTGGTCCTGAAAAGGACCGATTAATGAATTTATATTATAATTTATTTTTTCTTATGCACGTTCACCACGGATGCGTCTCGCCAATTGGATGTCTTTTGGCATAATCGTAACACGCTTGGCATGAATGGCGCACAAATTTGTATCTTCAAAAAGACCAACTAAATATGCTTCGCTAGCCTCCTGTAGTGCCATTACTGCTGAACTCTGGAAACGTAAATCAGTTTTGAAATCTTGAGCAATTTCACGGACTAAACGTTGGAAAGGCAATTTGCGAATCAACAATTCAGTACTCTTCTGATAACGACGAATTTCACGGAGAGCAACAGTTCCTGGACGATAACGATGTGGCTTCTTAACACCTCCTGTAGCTGGTGCACTTTTACGTGCTGCCTTGGTAGCCAATTGTTTCCTTGGTGCTTTTCCACCAGTGGATTTACGAGCAGTCTGCTTTGTACGAGCCATTGTATTTCACTGAACTGAACACTAACACTTTTCACGATTTAATGAATATGTGGCCAATTGGGAAATTTCTTTTATAGATAATCGTATGAAATTTGCTGTGTGTTCCAGTGTTTCATTTCTCATTCTTGTGATTCCAATTTGCTAGTGTGTATTCATTGTTGGCAAGTATAAATACCAGTGGTAGTTTGCTACAGAATTTTATCAGTGTTTAACCAGCAAGCACAGTGTGCGGTTCATTTTGCTCCGTGGAAAAACAATTAAAATTCGTAATAAAAACATCAACTTGGTCAGGTTTTACCTACCTGTTGTACCAGCAAAGGGTGCCTACCTGCACTGAAAAAAAAAATATAAAAATATTAACAAGTGAAAGTGCCCTAACGGGAAAAAAACAAAAAAAAAAAAAACAAAAAGACAATTGTGAAGCCAACACAAAATGGGCAAAAAAGAAAAAAGAAAGGATGACGTAAACGAGGTACTGTCAGGCCTCGTTGACAAAATCAAGACGGGAGTAGCAGAGCATGGAAATGCTTTCCTAGCCTCCCTACACGAGAAGCTAGGCATAGTAAACGAGCTCTATGTTGACCAGCCCGCAAATGAGGAATACGACGACGCTGAGGAGAGAATGGAGGACAACGAACTCCTATACGAAAGCTCAGAAGAGTCAGACAACGACACTGACAGGGAGCAAACATCAGGATCTGATGCCGATGCCGAGCGAGAATCGGCAATTGATGACGACTCCTCCAGTGATGAGGATGTAACTCTGGTTGAGGAAGTGGAATTCCAGCCGGTGCCCTCCAGAAAAAGGAAGAAGCTGGAAACCCCACCACATTCACCTATTCCTACAACAACACCCAAATCATCAACACCGGTTGCAACATATTCACCAACCGCAACAACAACTGTTTCACATACACCGGCTGCATCCATAAAATCACCAACCCCATCCGCTTCGGCTAATCGGCCAGTCATAAAAACAACCGTTGCATTGACATCTACCAAGCCACCAACACCTGCAGCATCCACAAAACCAACAACACTATCCAACCCAGCTAATCCGCCAGCAGTTATAAAAACTACCCTGATGCCACCAATTATCTGCTACAAACTTAATGTAGCAGACCTGAGCAAGCACCTTAAGGGATTACAAGTCAATTTTAGGGTGCACAATATAAACAGCAACAAATCGATCATTACAACAACTACCAGGAAGGACCACACCGCAATTAGGGATTTCCTTAAAACAATAAAAACGGAATTCAACACGTTTACCTGCAAAGAGGATAGAAAAACCCTTTTGGTCCTCAAGGGAATCCATCACAGCTACCAGGTAGATGAAATCAAAGAGGAGCTCATAAGCGTAGGGATAAAAGCTATTCAGGTAACTCCTTATAAAACCACAAGGACTGACCGTAAGTTTAACAACTTCGTCGTCCACGTGGAGTCTAACAGCGAAATTTCTTCTATTTTTAGCAGAACTTTGCTGTTAAATCAAAAAGTTTACTGGGAGAAATTCCAAGCCAGTGGCATTACGCAATGTAAAAATTGCCAAAAATTCGGGCACGTTGCCAGCAACTGCGGAATGAAATACCGCTGCGTGAAGTGCAAGGTCGAGCACTTACCCGGAAATTGCCCAAGAAGCATCGACAACAAGAAGGACGACTCAGTTTTTTGCGCCAACTGCCAAGAAATTGGACACCCAGCAAACTACAAGGGATGTCCCAAATACAAGGAGAAGGTAGCCGAAAAAGCTAAAAATGCTCTGAAAAAGAAGGAGCAGCACAAGTTTGCCTTGAGCTCGGCTTCGAAGGCCATACAATCCGGTCTGAGCTATGCCGCCGTCACCGCCCTTACCAACACAACAAAACCACAGGTGAAGCCAGCTGCTAAACCACTCCCAAAGCCAGTTGCGAAGGCAACCACAAAGACCACCGCTGCACCAACACCAAAGACCACCGCTGCACCAACTACAAAGACCCACATAGCATCAAATAAGAGCTCGTCGAATATCTTCGAGGATACAGAGAGGTTGTTTGGTACCGATCTTTTGACCCTTCTCCAGAAGGCTAGAAAGGTTGTTCCCAGCAACTACAGTAGCCTCGACGATAGAGCAAAAACAATGATACTAGGCAAACTTATCTGTGAATTATGTTCACAATAAATCTGCTTAGTATTTTAACATATAATGTAAATTCTATTTATTCCACAGCCAAACGGAGTTCCTTAAGCTTATTTATTAAGTCTAAGAAACCCGACATTCTTTTCTTACAGGAAACAAGACTTAACAGCAAAAACCCCTACAAACCAGATGGATACAAGGTTTTCCGAGAAGACAAAACCAATGAAAAAACTGGAACTGCAATCATAATCAAGAACTCATTCCGAGGTGAGAAAATCCAAATACCGGGATTAACGTGCATGGAAACAACAGCGGTCATCATCAAGGTGACTGAAATAGAAACTCTGCTGATTGTATCAGTCTACAACCGATGCAGCGCCACAAGAGGAAACATACTTCAAGATCTGACGACCATCAACAATTTGTGTAACGAGCACACTTATTGCGTAATTGGAGGGGACTTCAACGCCAGACACCACCTATGGGGAGATGATATTGTATCACCACAAGGAGCAACTATTGTGGAGTGGCTGCATGGGAATGCACACCTGCACTCTTTAGTAGTAATTTCCCAAGCCCAGAAGACTTTCCCGAGAACACCATCATTGCTGGACTTTTTCTTGGTTTCGTCGAACTTCGTTAACATCCTCCCAGATTTTCGGAATTACTCTTGCCTTGCGCATACTAGTGATTCTGATCATCTGGCTGTGGAGCTTCGAGTTCGGCTGAACCAAAGAATTTTGCTGGAACTGCCTACCCCAGAGATGCACATCAGATTCAACCGAATCAATTGGAACCGCTATCAGGCAGACATTGAGAACAGCATTACACTGCCAGCGGCGGAAAACAATCTCAGCAATTTGGAGATTGATGGAGTCATCAACCACTTCGAAGCCATAGTAAACGCAGCTATAGACCAACAGAAGACAACCAGGACTAGCAAAGACCGATATGGACACCTACCCCAACACATCCAGGCAATATATGCCCACAGGCAACGACTGAGGAAGAGACTGCAACGGATTCTCCACAGGACATGGAACACCAACAACAGCGAGTACAGAAGTATACAATCCCAACTGGAGTGCACCAATGTGATGTTTCGCAGAGCAATAAATCATCACAGGGAGAATAATTTCAGGCAGAGGTTAGAAGAAATAAAGCCAGGACCTGATGCTTTCAAGAAGATCAACTCAATAGTTGGGAAATCAAAGTCTATGCCTGAGAACATTAGACATGGACTGGATACAGCAACCACCACAATTGAAAAGGTTGAAGCATTTGCCACCCACTTCGAAGCGAACTTCACGGATCGACCACCATCCCATATGCCTGAGTTCCTGGAAACAGTGGAAGAACAGGTGCAAGAGGCTACTTCATCAAGAAGCATCATCACAAATTTCAACAGTGAGAATCCATCAAATGATCCAACCAGTGATGAAATCTTCACAAATACAGAGGAAGTTGTTGACATCATCCACAGCGGAAATTCAAAGAAGTCATCTGGAACGGACCAAATTTCTAACTTTTTGCTAAAAAAGTTACCAAGCGTGGCCATCCTACTCTTGACGATCGTCTTTAATAACTGCATTAACAACAGCTATTTTCCGAAAACTTGGAAAGTAGCCAAGATTGTTCCAGTGCCAAAGAAGACAGACAGAACAAACGTTAGTGGATACCGACCAATAGCTCTTCTGTGTTGTGTCAGCAAAATTATGGAGTCACTGATGCTGCGTAAAATCAATCACCTGTGTGCGGTGAGAGGCATACTTCCGTCCTACCAATTCGGATTTAGACCAAGACACTCCACCATTCATCCTCTGCTGAAGCTCCAAAATGACGTCACCATGGGCTTAAACAAAAAGGAAACAACTGTAGCCTGCTTACTGGACATCGAGAAGGCCTTTGACAGTGTATGGATCAAGGGACTGATTTATAAGTTAATGGAATTTGGATTTCCTAACTCTATGGTGAGGTTAATCTTTGATTTCTTAACAAATAGATCGTTCTTTGTTCAGGTACATAGTTCAAAGTCTTCGGTAAGGAGAATCAAGGCAGGAGTACCTCAGGGATCCAGACTCGGTCCGATCCTCTTCAACATTTACACTGCGGACCAACCAGCCAATGAAGGACGAAGCAAAACACTGCTTTATGCAGACGACTCCGTCACATACGCTACCTCTATGTCACCAGAAATAGCTTCACGAAGAGTCGAGACCCATATCAGGAAACTTTGGGACTACTACCTGAAGTGGGGACTGAAGATCAACAGCGCCAAGACGGAGTTAATATGTTTCCGGAATCCAGTGACAGCAACCAGAGGACGACGGGCATTTGCTACCCGTTGCAGCAACATCAAAATCAAACTCCCGGACAACACCGAGGTACTCACCAAGAAAACAACGAAGTACTTGGGGATCAACTTCACTGAGAGATTGAAATTTAACCCGCATGCAGACATCACCCTCAAAAAGGCAAATTTTGCGCTTCATCTGGTACACCCGTTGCTCAAGAGGCGCAATGGGTTAAGTAAACAGACAAAGCTGCTGGTGTACAAGCAACTCATCCGTCCAGTGATAACCTACGGTTGTCCTATCTGGTTCACCATTTCGCCAACAACAATGAAGAAGATCCAGCTATTCGAGAGGAAGATACTAAGATCCTGCACAGGACTATATCGGAACCCCGCAACATTGAAGTACTACCCCACAAGAAGACTCTATGAAGAATCAGGAATTAGCCAACCAATCAACAATTTTATGATGGAACTATCCGGAAGACTCTTGAGAAATCTCGAAGACCACCCAAACACAGAAGTCCAGGACCTAATTCAACAGGAGTTGGAACCAACACACAGATACCTGAATCCTCGTGCTATCACGGATTCGAGGTTTGCGAACATCATCCACAACCAGCTGACGCCGTTCTATGAAAAAACGGACAACCACTACAGGGGGTAAAACCCTCTTAATTTTAATTAAATTCTTTTTTATCCCAACAGGAACAAATTTTATTAAATTAAATTTTTTATTATACAATTATAAGATTAAGAGTAGTCATAAGTAAAGTTTTGTAAAACATTTGTAAACCTAGCCATAAGAAATCCGTCGGGCCCTTTTTGTTGAGCCGACATTACCTATTTTAGTAATAAGTCTAGATATAAGTCAATTTGTATATATTAGATTAAATAAAACCTCTTCTTAAATCTAATCTAAAAAATCTACAGAATTTTATTCAATTGTGAACAGTGAATTAGTGAGGGTAATCGTCTTCGTCTATCTTAAAAGATAAAGAAAAATTGAAATTTTTATTTCTTACTTGTGAAGTGAATTGAATTTAATAAGTAGTGAATCATGACTGGTCGCGGTAAAGGAGGAAAAGGTTTAGGTAAAGGGGGCGCTAAACGTCATCGTAAAGTGTTGCGTGATAATATCCAAGGTATTACCAAGCCAGCAATTCGTCGTTTAGCTCGTCGTGGTGGTGTAAAACGTATTTCGGGTTTAATTTACGAAGAAACTCGTGGTGTTTTAAAAGTCTTTCTGGAGAACGTAATTCGTGATGCTGTTACATATACCGAACACGCAAAACGTAAGACAGTTACTGCAATGGACGTCGTCTACGCATTGAAGAGGCAAGGACGCACACTTTATGGTTTCGGAGGTTAAATAGAAAAAAAAAACAAAGAAAATTCTTAACAACAATCGGTCCTTTTCAGGACCACAAAAAAATCTCTAAAGTGATATATTAAATGAATTGAATTTTCGAATTTTCTCTTTATTGAATGCATATGCAATATGTATGTATGTGTATTAAAACACATTTATGTGAACGTACGCCACCAAGTAAGTAGGTAGAAATTTGAAATTAAAATAGAAAAAGAATACAATTTTGTTTGTTGAAAAAAAAAACGCGCGTTACACGCGTTGTCTTAAAATGGCGGCTGTGTGTGTGTGTGTATGGGTTCTTGTTTTTTTTTTGTGTATGCACACAAATTATTTAATCTGCACACATATGGGAAAAACCATGATATACCCACATTTATTTTTTTTTCTCTTTCTTCGTAAACGTTTGAAATTCTTATGCTGATGAGAAATATTTTTTTTACCTATTGGAAATTGAATTTTTTTTTTTTAACTCTTAATGTAAATATTTTGTCGTCCTTAAAAGGACGGTTTGTTTTTTGATATATATGTACATGTCATAAAGTGCTTTTCTATTTCCATTTAAGCGCTCTTTTCGGTTTTCTTTGGCAACAAAACTGCTTGAATGTTGGGAAGAACTCCTCCTTGTGCAATTGTTACACCCGAAAGTAATTTATTTAATTCTTCGTCATTACGGATAGCCAATTGCAAGTGACGAGGGATGATTCTTGTCTTTTTGTTGTCACGAGCAGCATTACCAGCCAATTCTAAAACTTCAGCGGCCAAGTATTCCATAACAGCTGCTAAATATACTGGAGCTCCAGCGCCAACACGCTCAGCATAGTTTCCCTTACGGAGAAGACGATGAATACGACCAACAGGGAACTGTAGACCAGCACGATTGGAACGTGACTTTGCCTTTCCCTTAACTTTTCCACCTTTACCACGACCAGACATTTTTCACTATTGTATAGATATAACCTCACTGTTTCACTGTTCACAACGATTTGAAGTTTCAACCAATTGCTCACTTTTATTTATACGAAAACTTATTGGGAGAAATACACAACATTTGTGTGTGTGGCCCAATATGAACAAGCAGTAGTGAGAGCAAATAAATAGAGGGTAAATTTTCGAATTTTCACAGTTCTCGTTCAATCATCGTACAGTGAAGAAAGTGAAGTGAAGTGAATTAAAAATGCCGCCTAAAACAAGTGGAAAAGCAGCAAAGAAGGCTGGAAAGGCACAGAAAAATATAACAAAAACCGATAAGAAGAAGAAGCGCAAGAGGAAGGAAAGCTACGCAATTTACATTTACAAAGTATTGAAGCAAGTCCATCCAGATACTGGTATTTCATCAAAAGCCATGAGTATCATGAACAGTTTTGTGAATGATATTTTTGAGAGAATCGCTGCTGAAGCATCACGTTTGGCACACTACAACAAGCGTTCTACAATTACCAGTCGGGAAATCCAAACTGCCGTCCGTTTGTTATTGCCTGGTGAGCTTGCCAAGCATGCTGTCAGTGAAGGCACTAAAGCAGTTACAAAATACACCAGTTCTAAGTAAATGCTTAATTTTCCATTAAAAAAACAACAACAAAAACGGCCCTTTTCAGGGCCTCAAAATTTTCACTTTAGAGATTTTATAACGATTATCAAATATATACCAACAAATACTATTTAGGTAAAACGGAAACAGACACAGACAGATGCGCATTGTTGTATAAATGCATGTGCATGTACATACATACAGTTTTACTTCTTTGCAAGAATACCGGATGGCGTTACTATGCCAGCATAAATCTTAATGCTTGAAAAAAAATCTAACTACAATCTAATAGGATTAGGTTAGGTTCTTATGTGAACATTTCATCATTCAGATAAAAACCGATTTCAATGTGGTAGGTTGGTAATCGATGAATATATACAGATTTTTCTGTAATGACTCATTCTAAACTATGGAAAAAAACATTTTTGTATCTCTTAAATGAATTAATTTGTAGCCCTGAAAAGGACTTTTGTAATTTGATTTGCAATTAATTGAATGCAATGAAATTTATTTCTTTGCTTTCTTAGCTGCAACAGCTTTTTTAGGTTTAGCAGCAGTTGCGGTGGTTTTTGCCTTAGGCACTTTAGCTTTTGGAGCAGCAGCTTTTGCCTTTGTTGGCTTTGCCTTAATTGTGCTGGTCTTTTTGATGCTCTTAACCTTTGATTTTTCCACCTTCTTCTTCTCAGCTGTCTTCTTTGTTGCGGCAGCAGCAGTTTTCTTCACCTTCTTTTCACCAACTGCGGATTTTTTCACTTTTTTCTCACCAGACGCAGCACTCTTTGGTTTGATGGCTTTTTTCTTATCAGCTGACTTGGTTTTCTTAGGTTCCTTGTTAGCCGACGGAGACAATTTGAAAGAACCAGCAGCACCCTTTCCCTTTGTTTGCACTAATTTTCCAGTAGTCACTGCACTTTTTAAATATTTCTTAATGAAAGGATTTAATTTTTGCACATCAACTTTATAAGTGGCTGCGATATATTTTTTAATTGCCAAAAGCGAAGAACCACCACGTTCCTTTAATGTTTTGATGGCAGCATCAACCATTTGCTGGGTTGGTGGATGAGTTGGAGTTGTTTTCGGCTTCTTTACACCACTGGCAGCAGCCTTTTTGGGTTTCTTTTCAGCAACAACGGCAGCAGGAGAAGCAACGACAGTATCAGCCATTTTGATTATGTATTTAGAATTGGATTTTTACCTTTTACCACTTGGAAATAAACACTTTTTTTGGATTAACTTGGATTTTCAAATAACACCTAACTGTCTTATGCTTGTGAGAATCACGGAGAAGGAAGCTACATAAAATTTTCATTTATTTGAGAATTTTTACTCTGTTGTATCCTTGTGTTCTTTGAAAAAATGCATTATTTTTAATATTTCATACAGAAATATCAAAATGTTATCTTTTAAATACATTCTTATAATATAATGTCATATATTTTCAATAATATAATTGAAATATATACTATAACCAGTTGTGTAGGTGGCCTTTAAACTGATTGTTTGATAGTTTTCTTTCAATATTCTCGTTTAAAATCGTGTTTATTTAAATAAAATATATGGTATAAGGTCTAAATTAGTATTTAATGCATAGAATGTTGTTTATATATTGATATAAATCCATCATAACACTAAAATAATTAAATTTTATTAATAAATAAATGAAAACAAAGTTGACTATTAAAACGATTGAATCACTTTCTCTGAACAGTTTCGATTACTATTAAAAGACATACTTCTTTAATTTCTCATAAATATACAATAAAAGAATGTATAATTTAAGTTATTTTTCATAAATATTTCTTAATATATGATGCTTTTAGTAAATTTGGTCTATTTTAGCAAATTCGAAGAAAATAACCCTTATATACATAGACTCTCATTCCCTAACAAACCAAAAGTAGTTTTTCAATTGGATTTTGAACGATAATTTCATAAATTGATTATTTCTAACGTAATTTCAAGGTAATAGATTAAAATTTAAAACCATACATGTTTCATTTGCAACTAAAATTGAAAAATATTCCTATTAAAAAAATATATATGTACGTCTGCAAATCGCATAAACACAGAACATAGAACTACCTATCCAAATTTCAAATCAGTAAAAAACAAAAAGCAAAAAAAATCTCTGTGGGTGAATGTCTCTCGCATTCTAATAGTTTTTTTTTTTTTTTTTTTCTAAATTCATATTATATTATAGCATCGCATTGCTTAGTAAATAATATACATTACATTCGACTATATTATACGACGGACGTTCTTTTTACGAAACGTGCTCATACGTAAGAAAGTCATAAATGTATAATGTGCATAGCATACATGTACCAGATCACATTTCATCGCATAAATTCCTATTTCATAAAATTAAAAAAAAAAAATGCATTTTCACATCTCTTTGGGATTTTTTTGTGGTCCTGAAAAGGACCGATTAATGAATTTATATTATAATTTATTTTTTCTTATGCACGTTCACCACGGATGCGTCTCGCCAATTGGATGTCTTTTGGCATAATCGTAACACGCTTGGCATGAATGGCGCACAAATTTGTATCTTCAAAAAGACCAACTAAATATGCTTCGCTAGCCTCCTGTAGTGCCATTACTGCTGAACTCTGGAAACGTAAATCAGTTTTGAAATCTTGAGCAATTTCACGGACTAAACGTTGGAAAGGCAATTTGCGAATCAACAATTCAGTACTCTTCTGGTAACGACGAATTTCACGGAGAGCAACAGTTCCTGGACGATAACGATGTGGCTTCTTAACACCTCCTGTAGCTGGTGCACTTTTACGTGCTGCCTTGGTAGCCAATTGTTTCCTTGGTGCTTTTCCACCAGTGGATTTACGAGCAGTCTGCTTTGTACGAGCCATTGTATTTCACTGAACTGAACACTAACACTTTTCACGATTTAATGAATATGTGGCCAATTGGGAAATTTCTTTTATAGATAATCGTATGAAATTTGCTGTGTGTTCCAGTGTTTCATTTCTCATTCTTGTGATTCCAATTTGCTAGTGTGTATTCATTGTTGGCAAGTATAAATACCAGTGGTAGTTTGCTACAGAATTTTATTCAATTGTGAACAGTGAATTAGTGAGGGTAATCGTCTTCGTCTATCTTAAAAGATAAAGAAAAATTGAAATTTTTATTTCTTACTTGTGAAGTGAATTGAATTTAATAAGTAGTGAATCATGACTGGTCGCGGTAAAGGAGGAAAAGGTTTAGGTAAAGGGGGCGCTAAACGTCATCGTAAAGTGTTGCGTGATAATATCCAAGGTATTACCAAGCCAGCAATTCGTCGTTTAGCTCGTCGTGGTGGTGTAAAACGTATTTCGGGTTTAATTTACGAAGAAACTCGTGGTGTTTTAAAAGTCTTTCTGGAGAACGTAATTCGTGATGCTGTTACATATACCGAACACGCAAAACGTAAGACAGTTACTGCAATGGACGTCGTCTACGCATTGAAGAGGCAAGGACGCACACTTTATGGTTTCGGAGGTTAAATAGAAAAAAAAAACAAAGAAAATTCTTAACAACAATCGGTCCTTTTCAGGACCACAAAAAAATCTCTAAAGTGATATATTAAATGAATTGAATTTTCGAATTTTCTCTTTATTGAATGCATATGCAATATGTATGTATGTGTATTAAAACACATTTATGTGAACGTACGCCACCAAGTAAGTAGGTAGAAATTTGAAATTAAAATAGAAAAAGAATACAATTTTGTTTGTTGAAAAAAAAAACGCGCGTTACACGCGTTGTCTTAAAATGGCGGCTGTGTGTGTGTGTGTATGGGTTCTTGTTTTTTTTTTGTGTATGCACACAAATTATTTAATCTGCACACATATGGGAAAAACCATGATATACCCACATTTATTTTTTTTTCTCTTTCTTCGTAAACGTTTGAAATTCTTATGCTGATGAGAAATATTTTTTTTACCTATTGGAAATTGAATTTTTTTTTTTTAACTCTTAATGTAAATATTTTGTCGTCCTTAAAAGGACGGTTTGTTTTTTGATATATATGTACATGTCATAAAGTGCTTTTCTATTTCCATTTAAGCGCTCTTTTCGGTTTTCTTTGGCAACAAAACTGCTTGAATGTTGGGAAGAACTCCTCCTTGTGCAATTGTTACACCCGAAAGTAATTTATTTAATTCTTCGTCATTACGGATAGCCAATTGCAAGTGACGAGGGATGATTCTTGTCTTTTTGTTGTCACGAGCAGCATTACCAGCCAATTCTAAAACTTCAGCGGCCAAGTATTCCATAACAGCTGCTAAATATACTGGAGCTCCAGCGCCAACACGCTCAGCATAGTTTCCCTTACGGAGAAGACGATGAATACGACCAACAGGGAACTGTAGACCAGCACGATTGGAACGTGACTTTGCCTTTCCCTTAACTTTTCCACCTTTACCACGACCAGACATTTTTCACTATTGTATAGATATAACCTCACTGTTTCACTGTTCACAACGAATTGAAGTTTCAACCAATTGCTCACTTTTATTTATACGAAAACTTATTGGGAGAAATACACAACATTTGTGTGTGTGGCCCAATATGAACAAGCAGTAGTGAGAGCAAATAAATAGAGGGTAAATTTTCGAATTTTCACAGTTCTCGTTCAATCATCGTACAGTGAAGAAAGTGAAGTGAAGTGAATTAAAAATGCCGCCTAAAACAAGTGGAAAAGCAGCAAAGAAGGCTGGAAAGGCACAGAAAAATATAACAAAAACCGATAAGAAGAAGAAGCGCAAGAGGAAGGAAAGCTACGCAATTTACATTTACAAAGTATTGAAGCAAGTCCATCCAGATACTGGTATTTCATCAAAAGCCATGAGTATCATGAACAGTTTTGTGAATGATATTTTTGAGAGAATCGCTGCTGAAGCATCACGTTTGGCACACTACAACAAGCGTTCTACAATTACCAGTCGGGAAATCCAAACTGCCGTTCGTTTGTTATTGCCTGGTGAGCTTGCCAAGCATGCTGTCAGTGAAGGCACTAAAGCAGTTACAAAATACACCAGTTCTAAGTAAATGCTTAATTTTCCATCAAAAAAACAACAACAAAAACGGCCCTTTTCAGGGCCTCAAAATTTTCACTTTAGAGATTTTATAACGATTATCAAATATATACCAACAAATACTATTTAGGTAAAACGGAAACAGACACAGACAGATGCGCATTGTTGTATAAATGCATGTGCATGTACATCCATACAGTTTTACTTCTTTGCAAGAATACCGGATGGCGTTGCTATGCCAGCATAAATCTTAATGCTTGAAAAAAATCTAACTACAATCTAATAGGATTAGGTTAGGTTCTTATGTGAACGTTCCATCATTCAGATAAAAACCGATTTCAATGTGGTAGGTTGGTAATCGATGAATATATACAGATTTTTCTGTAATCACTCATTCTAAACTATAGAAAAAAACATTTTTGTATCTCTTAAATGAATTAATTTGTAGCCCTGAAAAGGACTTTTGTAATTTGATTTGCAATTAATTGAAAGCAATGAAATTTATTTCTTTGCTTTCTTAGCTGCAACAGCTTTTTTAGGTTTAGCAGCAGTTGCGGTGGTTTTTGCCTTAGGCACTTTAGCTTTTGGAGCAGCAGCTTTTGCCTTTGTTGGCTTTGCCTTAATTGTGCTGGTCTTTTTGATGCTATTAACCTTTGATTTTTCCACCTTCTTCTTCTCAGCTGTCTTCTTTGTTGCGGCAGCAGCAGTTTTCTTCACCTTCTTTTCACCAACTGCGGATTTTTTCACTTTTTTCTCACCAGACGCAGCACTCTTTGGTTTGATGGCTTTTTTCTTATCAGCTGACTTGGTTTTCTTAGGTTCCTTGTTAGCCGACGGAGACAATTTGAAAGAACCAGCAGCACCCTTTCCCTTTGTTTGCACTAATTTTCCAGTAGTCACTGCACTTTTTAAATATTTCTTAATGAAAGGATTTAATTTTTGCACATCAACTTTATAAGTGGCTGCGATATATTTTTTAATTGCCAAAAGCGAAGAACCACCACGTTCCTTTAATGTTTTGATGGCAGCATCAACCATTTGCTGGGTTGGTGGATGAGTTGGAGTTGTTTTCGGCTTCTTTACACCACTGGCAGCAGCCTTTTTGGGTTTCTTTTCAGCAACAACGGCAGCAGGAGAAGCAACGACAGTATCAGCCATTTTGATTATGTATTTAGAATTGGATTTTTACCTTTTACCACTTGGAAATAAACACTTTTTTTGTATTAACTTGGATTTTCAAATAACACCTAACTGTCTTATGCTTGTGAGAATCACGGAGAAGGAAGCTACATAAAATTTTCATTTATTTGAGAATTTTTACTCTGTTGTATCCTTGTGTTCTTTGAAAAAATGCATTATTTTTAATATTTCATACAGAAATATCAAAATGTTATCTTTTAAATACATTCTTATAATATAATGTCATATATTTTCAATAATATAATTGAAATATATACTATAACCAGTTGTGTAGGTGGCCTTTAAACTGATTGTTTGATAGTTTTCTTTCAATATTCTCGTTTAAAATCGTGTTTATTTAAATAAAATATATGGTATAAGGTCTAAATTAGTATTTAATGCATAGAATGTTGTTTATATATTGATATAAATCCATCATAACACTAAAATAATTAAATTTTATTAATAAATAAATGAAAACAAAGTTGACTATTAAAACGATTGAATCACTTTCTCTGAACAGTTTCGATTACTATTAAAAGACATACTTCTTTAATTTCTCATAAATATACAATAAAAGAATGTATAATTTAAGTTATTTTTCATAAATATTTCTTAATATATGATGCTTTTAGTAAATTTGGTCTATTTTAGCAAATTCGAAGAAAATAACCCTTATATACATAGACTCTCATTCCCTAACAAACCAAAAGTAGTTTTTCAATTGGATTTTGAACGATAATTTCATAAATTGATTATTTCTAACGTAATTTCAAGGTAATAGATTAAAATTTAAAACCATACATGTTTCATTTGCAACTAAAATTGAAAAATATTCCTATTAAAAAAATATATATGTACGTCTGCAAATCGCATAAACACAGAACATAGAACTACCTATCCAAATTTCAAATCAGTAAAAAACAAAAAGCAAAAAAAATCTCTGTGGGTGAATGTCTCTCGCATTCTAATAGTTTTTTTTTTTTTTTTTTTTTCTAAATTCATATTATATTATAGCATCGCATTGCTTAGTAAATAATATACATTACATTCGACTATATTATACGACGGACGTTCTTTTTACGAAACGTGCTCATACGTAAGAAAGTCATAAATGTATAATGTGCATAACATGTATGCATGTATACCAGATCACATTTCATCGCATAAATTCCTATTTCATAAAATTAAAAAAAAAAAATGCATTTTCACATCTCTTTGGGATTTTTTTGTGGTCCTGAAAAGGACCGATTAATGAATTTATATTATAATTTATTTTTTCTTATGCACGTTCACCACGGATGCGTCTCGCCAATTGGATGTCTTTTGGCATAATCGTAACACGCTTGGCATGAATGGCGCACAAATTTGTATCTTCAAAAAGACCAACTAAATATGCTTCGCTAGCCTCCTGTAGTGCCATTACTGCTGAACTCTGGAAACGTAAATCAGTTTTGAAATCTTGAGCAATTTCACGGACTAAACGTTGGAAAGGCAATTTGCGAATCAACAATTCAGTACTCTTCTGATAACGACGAATTTCACGGAGAGCAACAGTTCCTGGACGATAACGATGTGGCTTCTTAACACCTCCTGTAGCTGGTGCACTTTTACGTGCTGCCTTGGTAGCCAATTGTTTCCTTGGTGCTTTTCCACCAGTGGATTTACGAGCAGTCTGCTTTGTACGAGCCATTGTATTTCACTGAACTGAACACTAACACTTTTCACGATTTAATGAATATGTGGCCAATTGGGAAATTTCTTTTATAGATAATCGTATGAAATTTGCTGTGTGTTCCAGTGTTTCATTTCTCATTCTTGTGATTCCAATTTGCTAGTGTGTATTCATTGTTGGCAAGTATAAATACCAGTGGTAGTTTGCTACAGAATTTTATTCAATTGTGAACAGTGAATTAGTGAGGGTAATCGTCTTCGTCTATCTTAAAAGATAAAGAAAAATTGAAATTTTTATTTCTTACTTGTGAAGTGAATTGAATTTAATAAGTAGTGAATCATGACTGGTCGCGGTAAAGGAGGAAAAGGTTTAGGTAAAGGGGGCGCTAAACGTCATCGTAAAGTGTTGCGTGATAATATCCAAGGTATTACCAAGCCAGCAATTCGTCGTTTAGCTCGTCGTGGTGGTGTAAAACGTATTTCGGGTTTAATTTACGAAGAAACTCGTGGTGTTTTAAAAGTCTTTCTGGAGAACGTAATTCGTGATACTGTTACATATACCGAACACGCAAAACGTAAGACAGTTACTGCAATGGACGTCGTCTACGCATTGAAGAGGCAAGGACGCACACTTTATGGTTTCGGAGGTTAAATAGAAAAAAAAAACAAAGAAAATTCTTAACAACAATCGGTCCTTTTCAGGACCACAAAAAAATCTCTAAAGTGATATATTAAATGAATTGAATTTTCTCTTTATTGAATGCATATGCAATATGTATGTATGTGTATTAAAACACATTTATGTGAACGTACGCCACCAAGTAAGTAGGTAGAAATTTGAAATTAAAATAGAAAAAGAATACAATTTTGTTTGTTGAAAAAAAAAACGCGCGTTACACGCGTTGTCTTAAAATGGCGGCTGTGTGTGTGTGTGTATGGGTTCTTGTTTTTTTTTTGTGTATGCACACAAATTATTTAATCTGCACACATATGGGAAAAACCATGATATACCCACATTTATTTTTTTTTCTCTTTCTTCGTAAACGTTTGAAATTCTTATGCTGATGAGAAATATTTTTTTTACCTATTGGAAATTGAATTTTTTTTTTTTAACTCTTAATGTAAATATTTTGTCGTCCTTAAAAGGACGGTTTGTTTTTTGATATATATGTACATGTCATAAAGTGCTTTTCTATTTCCATTTAAGCGCTCTTTTCGGTTTTCTTTGGCAACAAAACTGCTTGAATGTTGGGAAGAACTCCTCCTTGTGCAATTGTTACACCCGAAAGTAATTTATTTAATTCTTCGTCATTACGGATAGCCAATTGCAAGTGACGAGGGATGATTCTTGTCTTTTTGTTGTCACGAGCAGCATTACCAGCCAATTCTAAAACTTCAGCGGCCAAGTATTCCATAACAGCTGCTAAATATACTGGAGCTCCAGCGCCAACACGCTCAGCATAGTTTCCCTTACGGAGAAGACGATGAATACGACCAACAGGGAACTGTAGACCAGCACGATTGGAACGTGACTTTGCCTTTCCCTTAACTTTTCCACCTTTACCACGACCAGACATTTTTCACTATTGTATAGATATAACCTCACTGTTTCACTGTTCACAACGAATTGAAGCTTCAACCAATTGCTCACTTTTATTTATACGAAAACTTATTGGGAGAAATACACAACATTTGTGTGTGTGGCCCAATATGAACAAGCAGTAGTGAGAGCAAATAAATAGAGGGTAAATTTTCGAATTTTCACAGTTCTCGTTCAATCATCGTACAGTGAAGAAAGTGAAGTGAAGTGAATTAAAAATGCCGCCTAAAACAAGTGGAAAAGCAGCAAAGAAGGCTGGAAAGGCACAGAAAAATATAACAAAAACCGATAAGAAGAAGAAGCGCAAGAGGAAGGAAAGCTACGCAATTTACATTTACAAAGTATTGAAGCAAGTCCATCCAGATACTGGTATTTCATCAAAAGCCATGAGTATCATGAACAGTTTTGTGAATGATATTTTTGAGAGAATCGCTGCTGAAGCATCACGTTTGGCACACTACAACAAGCGTTCTACAATTACCAGTCGGGAAATCCAAACTGCCGTTCGTTTGTTATTGCCTGGTGAGCTTGCCAAGCATGCTGTCAGTGAAGGCACTAAAGCAGTTACAAAATACACCAGTTCTAAGTAAATGCTTAATTTTCCATCAAAAAAACAACAACAAAAACGGCCCTTTTCAGGGCCTCAAAATTTTCACTTTAGAGATTTTATAACGATTATCAAATATATACCAACAAATACTATTTAGGTAAAACGGAAACAGACACAGACAGATGCGCATTGTTGTATAAATGCATGTGCATGTACATCCATACAGTTTTACTTCTTTGCAAGAATACCGGATGGCGTTGCTATGCCAGCATAAATCTTAATGCTTGAAAAAAATCTAACTACAATCTAATAGGATTAGGTTAGGTTCTTATGTGAACGTTCCATCATTCAGATAAAAACCGATTTCAATGTGGTAGGTTGGTAATCGATGAATATATACAGATTTTTCTGTAATCACTCATTCTAAACTATAGAAAAAAACATTTTTGTATCTCTTAAATGAATTAATTTGTAGCCCTGAAAAGGACTTTTGTAATTTGATTTGCAATTAATTGAAAGCAATGAAATTTATTTCTTTGCTTTCTTAGCTGCAACAGCTTTTTTAGGTTTAGCAGCAGTTGCGGTGGTTTTTGCCTTAGGCACTTTAGCTTTTGGAGCAGCAGCTTTTGCCTTTGTTGGCTTTGCCTTAATTGTGCTGGTCTTTTTGATGCTATTAACCTTTGATTTTTCCACCTTCTTCTTCTCAGCTGTCTTCTTTGTTGCGGCAGCAGCAGTTTTCTTCACCTTCTTTTCACCAACTGCGGATTTTTTCACTTTTTTCTCACCAGACGCAGCACTCTTTGGTTTGATGGCTTTTTTCTTATCAGCTGACTTGGTTTTCTTAGGTTCCTTGTTAGCCGACGGAGACAATTTGAAAGAACCAGCAGCACCCTTTCCCTTTGTTTGCACTAATTTTCCAGTAGTCACTGCACTTTTTAAATATTTCTTAATGAAAGGATTTAATTTTTGCACATCAACTTTATAAGTGGCTGCGATATATTTTTTAATTGCCAAAAGCGAAGAACCACCACGTTCCTTTAATGTTTTGATGGCAGCATCAACCATTTGCTGGGTTGGTGGATGAGTTGGAGTTGTTTTCGGCTTCTTTACACCACTGGCAGCAGCCTTTTTGGGTTTCTTTTCAGCAACAACGGCAGCAGGAGAAGCAACGACAGTATCAGCCATTTTGATTATGTATTTAGAATTGGATTTTTACCTTTTACCACTTGGAAATAAACACTTTTTTTGTATTAACTTGGATTTTCAAATAACACCTAACTGTCTTATGCTTGTGAGAATCACGGAGAAGGAAGCTACATAAAATTTTCATTTATTTGAGAATTTTTACTCTGTTGTATCCTTGTGTTCTTTGAAAAAATGCATTATTTTTAATATTTCATACAGAAATATCAAAATGTTATCTTTTAAATACATTCTTATAATATAATGTCATATATTTTCAATAATATAATTGAAATATATACTATAACCAGTTGTGTAGGTGGCCTTTAAACTGATTGTTTGATAGTTTTCTTTCACTATTCTCGTTTAAAATCGTGTTTATTTAAATAAAATATATGGTATAAGGTCTAAATTAGTATTTAATGCATAGAATGTTGTTTATATATTGATATAAATCCATCATAACACTAAAATAATTAAATTTTATTAATAAATAAATGAAAACAAAGTTGACTATTAAAACGATTGAATCACTTTCTCTGAACAGTTTCGATTACTATTAAAAGACATACTTCTTTAATTTCTCATAAATATACAATAAAAGAATGTATAATTTAAGTTATTTTTCATAAATATTTCTTAATATATGATGCTTTTAGTAAATTTGGTCTATTTTAGCAAATTCGAAGAAAATAACCCTTATATACATAGACTCTCATTCCCTAACAAACCAAAAGTAGTTTTTCAATTGGATTTTGAACGATAATTTCATAAATTGATTATTTCTAACGTAATTTCAAGGTAATAGATTAAAATTTAAAACCATACATGTTTCATTTGCAACTAAAATTGAAAAATATTCCTATTAAAAAAATATATATGTACGTCTGCAAATCGCATAAACACAGAACATAGAACTACCTATCCAAATTTCAAATCAGTAAAAAACAAAAAGCAAAAAAAATCTCTGTGGGTGAATGTCTCTCGCATTCTAATAGTTTTTTTTTTTTTTTTTCTAAATTCATATTATATTATAGCATCGCATTGCTTAGTAAATAATATACATTACATTCGACTATATTATACGACGGACGTTCTTTTTACGAAACGTGCTCATACGTAAGAAAGTCATAAATGTATAATGTGCATAGCATACATGTACCAGATCACATTTCATCGCATAAATTCCTATTTCATAAAATTAAAAAAAAAAAATGCATTTTCACATCTCTTTGGGATTTTTTTGTGGTCCTGAAAAGGACCGATTAATGAATTTATATTATAATTTATTTTTTCTTATGCACGTTCACCACGGATGCGTCTCGCCAATTGGATGTCTTTTGGCATAATCGTAACACGCTTGGCATGAATGGCGCACAAATTTGTATCTTCAAAAAGACCAACTAAATATGCTTCGCTAGCCTCCTGTAGTGCCATTACTGCTGAACTCTGGAAACGTAAATCAGTTTTGAAATCTTGAGCAATTTCACGGACTAAACGTTGGAAAGGCAATTTGCGAATCAACAATTCAGTACTCTTCTGATAACGACGAATTTCACGGAGAGCAACAGTTCCTGGACGATAACGATGTGGCTTCTTAACACCTCCTGTAGCTGGTGCACTTTTACGTGCTGCCTTGGTAGCCAATTGTTTCCTTGGTGCTTTTCCACCAGTGGATTTACGAGCAGTCTGCTTTGTACGAGCCATTGTATTTCACTGAACTGAACACTAACACTTTTCACGATTTAATGAATATGTGGCCAATTGGGAAATTTCTTTTATAGATAATCGTATGAAATTTGCTGTGTGTTCCAGTGTTTCATTTCTCATTCTTGTGATTCCAATTTGCTAGTGTGTATTCATTGTTGGCAAGTATAAATACCAGTGGTAGTTTGCTACAGAATTTTATTCAATTGTGAACAGTGAATTAGTGAGGGTAATCGTCTTCGTCTATCTTAAAAGATAAAGAAAAATTGAAATTTTTATTTCTTACTTGTGAAGTGAATTGAATTTAATAAGTAGTGAATCATGACTGGTCGCGGTAAAGGAGGAAAAGGTTTAGGTAAAGGGGGCGCTAAACGTCATCGTAAAGTGTTGCGTGATAATATCCAAGGTATTACCAAGCCAGCAATTCGTCGTTTAGCTCGTCGTGGTGGTGTAAAACGTATTTCGGGTTTAATTTACGAAGAAACTCGTGGTGTTTTAAAAGTCTTTCTGGAGAACGTAATTCGTGATGCTGTTACATATACCGAACACGCAAAACGTAAGACAGTTACTGCAATGGACGTCGTCTACGCATTGAAGAGGCAAGGACGCACACTTTATGGTTTCGGAGGTTAAATAGAAAAAAAAAACAAAGAAAATTCTTAACAACAATCGGTCCTTTTCAGGACCACAAAAAAATCTCTAAAGTGATATATTAAATGAATTGAATTTTCGAATTTTCTCTTTATTGAATGCATATGCAATATGTATGTATGTGTATTAAAACACATTTATGTGAACGTACGCCACCAAGTAAGTAGGTAGAAATTTGAAATTAAAATAGAAAAAGAATACAATTTTGTTTGTTGAAAAAAAAAACGCGCGTTACACGCGTTGTCTTAAAATGGCGGCTGTGTGTGTGTGTGTATGGGTTCTTGTTTTTTTTTTTGTGTATGCACACAAATTATTTAATCTGCACACATATGGGAAAAACCATGATATACCCACATTTATTTTTTTTTCTCTTTCTTCGTAAACGTTTGAAATTCTTATGCTGATGATAAATATTTTTTTTACCTATTGGAAATTGAAATTTTTTTTTTAACTCTTAATGTAAATATTTTGTCGTCCTTAAAAGGACGGTTTGTTTTTTGATATATATGTACATGTCATAAAGTGCTTTTCTATTTCCATTTAAGCGCTCTTTTCGGTTTTCTTTGGCAACAAAACTGCTTGAATGTTGGGAAGAACTCCTCCTTGTGCAATTGTTACACCCGAAAGTAATTTATTTAATTCTTCGTCATTACGGATAGCCAATTGCAAGTGACGAGGGATGATTCTTGTCTTTTTGTTGTCACGAGCAGCATTACCAGCCAATTCTAAAACTTCAGCGGCCAAGTATTCCATAACAGCTGCTAAATATACTGGAGCTCCAGCGCCAACACGCTCAGCATAGTTTCCCTTACGGAGAAGACGATGAATACGACCAACAGGGAACTGTAGACCAGCACGATTGGAACGTGACTTTGCCTTTCCCTTAACTTTTCCACCTTTACCACGACCAGACATTTTTCACTATTGTATAGATATAACCTCACTGTTTCACTGTTCACAACGATTTGAAGTTTCAACCAATTGCTCACTTTTATTTATACGAAAACTTATTGGGAGAAATACACAACATTTGTGTGTGTGGCCCAATATGAACAAGCAGTAGTGAGAGCAAATAAATAGAGGGTAAATTTTCGAATTTTCACAGTTCTCGTTCAATCATCGTACAGTGAAGAAAGTGAAGTGAAGTGAATTAAAAATGCCGCCTAAAACAAGTGGAAAAGCAGCAAAGAAGGCTGGAAAGGCACAGAAAAATATAACAAAAACCGATAAGAAGAAGAAGCGCAAGAGGAAGGAAAGCTACGCAATTTACATTTACAAAGTATTGAAGCAAGTCCATCCAGATACTGGTATTTCATCAAAAGCCATGAGTATCATGAACAGTTTTGTGAATGATATTTTTGAGAGAATCGCTGCTGAAGCATCACGTTTGGCACACTACAACAAGCGTTCTACAATTACCAGTCGGGAAATCCAAACTGCCGTCCGTTTGTTATTGCCTGGTGAGCTTGCCAAGCATGCTGTCAGTGAAGGCACTAAAGCAGTTACAAAATACACCAGTTCTAAGTAAATGCTTAATTTTCCATTAAAAAAACAACAACAAAAACGGCCCTTTTCAGGGCCTCAAAATTTTCACTTTAGAGATTTTATAACGATTATCAAATATATACCAACAAATACTATTTAGGTAAAACGGAAACAGACACAGACAGATGCGCATTGTTGTATAAATGCATGTGCATGTACATACATACAGTTTTACTTCTTTGCAAGAATACCGGATGGCGTTACTATGCCAGCATAAATCTTAATGCTTGAAAAAAAATCTAACTACAATCTAATAGGATTAGGTTAGGTTCTTATGTGAACATTTCATCATTCAGATAAAAACCGATTTCAATGTGGTAGGTTGGTAATCGATGAATATATACAGATTTTTCTGTAATGACTCATTCTAAACTATAGAAAAAAACATTTTTGTATCTCTTAAATGAATTAATTTGTAGCCCTGAAAAGGACTTTTGTAATTTGATTTGCAATTAATTGAATGCAATGAAATTTATTTCTTTGCTTTCTTAGCTGCAACAGCTTTTTTAGGTTTAGCAGCAGTTGCGGTGGTTTTTGCCTTAGGCACTTTAGCTTTTGGAGCAGCAGCTTTTGCCTTTGTTGGCTTTGCCTTAATTGTGCTGGTCTTTTTGATGCTCTTAACCTTTGATTTTTCCACCTTCTTCTTCTCAGCTGTCTTCTTTGTTGCGGCAGCAGCAGTTTTCTTCACCTTCTTTTCACCAACTGCGGATTTTTTCACTTTTTTCTCACCAGACGCAGCACTCTTTGGTTTGATGGCTTTTTTCTTATCAGCTGACTTGGTTTTCTTAGGTTCCTTGTTAGCCGACGGAGACAATTTGAAAGAACCAGCAGCACCCTTTCCCTTTGTTTGCACTAATTTTCCAGTAGTCACTGCACTTTTTAAATATTTCTTAATGAAAGGATTTAATTTTTGCACATCAACTTTATAAGTGGCTGCGATATATTTTTTAATTGCCAAAAGCGAAGAACCACCACGTTCCTTTAATGTTTTGATGGCAGCATCAACCATTTGCTGGGTTGGTGGATGAGTTGGAGTTGTTTTCGGCTTCTTTACACCACTGGCAGCAGCCTTTTTGGGTTTCTTTTCAGCAACAACGGCAGCAGGAGAAGCAACGACAGTATCAGCCATTTTGATTATGTATTTAGAATTGGATTTTTACCTTTTACCACTTGGAAATAAACACTTTTTTTGGATTAACTTGGATTTTCAAACAACACCTAACTGTCTTATGCTTGTGAGAATCACGGAGAAGGAAGCTACATAAAATTTTCATTTATTTGAGAATTTTTACTCTGTTGTATCCTTGTGTTCTTTGAAAAAATGCATTATTTTTAATATTTCATACAGAAATATCAAAATGTTATCTTTTAAATACATTCTTATAATATAATGTCATATATTTTCAATAATATAATTGAAATATATACTATAACCAGTTGTGTAGGTGGCCTTTAAACTGATTGTTTGATAGTTTTCTTTCACTATTCTCGTTTAAAATCGTGTTTATTTAAATAAAATATATGGTATAAGGTCTAAATTAGTATTTAATGCATAGAATGTTGTTTATATATTGATATAAATCCATCATAACACTAGAATAATTAAATTTTATTAATAAATAAATGAAAACAAAGTTGACTATTAAAACGATTGAATCACTTTCTCTGAACAGTTTCGATTACTATTAAAAGACATACTTCTTTAATTTCTCATAAATATACAATAAAAGAATGTATAATTTAAGTTATTTTTCATAAATATTTCTTAATATATGATGCTTTTAGTAAATTTGGTCTATTTTAGCAAATTCGAAGAAAATAACCCTTATATACATAGACTCTCATTCCCTAACAAACCAAAAGTAGTTTTTCAATTGGATTTTGAACGATAATTTCATAAATTGATTATTTCTAACGTAATTTCAAGGTAATAGATTAAAATTTAAAACCATACATGTTTCATTTGCAACTAAAATTGAAAAATATTCCTATTAAAAAAATATATATGTACGTCTGCAAATCGCATAAACACAGAACATAGAACTACCTATCCAAATTTCAAATCAGTAAAAAACAAAAAGCAAAAAAAATCTCTGTGGGTGAATGTCTCTCGCATTCTAATAGTTTTTTTTTTTTTTTTTCTAAATTCATATTATATTATAGCATCGCATTGCTTAGTAAATAATATACATTACATTCGACTATATTATACGACGGACGTTCTTTTTACGAAACGTGCTCATACGTAAGAAAGTCATAAATGTATAATGTGCATAGCATACATGTACCAGATCACATTTCATCGCATAAATTCCTATTTCATAAAATTAAAAAAAAAAAATGCATTTTCACATCTCTTTGGGATTTTTTTGTGGTCCTGAAAAGGACCGATTAATGAATTTATATTATAATTTATTTTTTCTTATGCACGTTCACCACGGATGCGTCTCGCCAATTGGATGTCTTTTGGCATAATCGTAACACGCTTGGCATGAATGGCGCACAAATTTGTATCTTCAAAAAGACCAACTAAATATGCTTCGCTAGCCTCCTGTAGTGCCATTACTGCTGAACTCTGGAAACGTAAATCAGTTTTGAAATCTTGAGCAATTTCACGGACTAAACGTTGGAAAGGCAATTTGCGAATCAACAATTCAGTACTCTTCTGATAACGACGAATTTCACGGAGAGCAACAGTTCCTGGACGATAACGATGTGGCTTCTTAACACCTCCTGTAGCTGGTGCACTTTTACGTGCTGCCTTGGTAGCCAATTGTTTCCTTGGTGCTTTTCCACCAGTGGATTTACGAGCAGTCTGCTTTGTACGAGCCATTGTATTTCACTGAACTGAACACTAACACTTTTCACGATTTAATGAATATGTGGCCAATTGGGAAATTTCTTTTATAGATAATCGTATGAAATTTGCTGTGTGTTCCAGTGTTTCATTTCTCATTCTTGTGATTCCAATTTGCTAGTGTGTATTCATTGTTGGCAAGTATAAATACCAGTGGTAGTTTGCTACAGAATTTTATTCAATTGTGAACAGTGAATTAGTGAGGGTAATCGTCTTCGTCTATCTTAAAAGATAAAGAAAAATTGAAATTTTTATTTCTTACTTGTGAAGTGAATTGAATTTAATAAGTAGTGAATCATGACTGGTCGCGGTAAAGGAGGAAAAGGTTTAGGTAAAGGGGGCGCTAAACGTCATCGTAAAGTGTTGCGTGATAATATCCAAGGTATTACCAAGCCAGCAATTCGTCGTTTAGCTCGTCGTGGTGGTGTAAAACGTATTTCGGGTTTAATTTACGAAGAAACTCGTGGTGTTTTAAAAGTCTTTCTGGAGAACGTAATTCGTGATGCTGTTACATATACCGAACACGCAAAACGTAAGACAGTTACTGCAATGGACGTCGTCTACGCATTGAAGAGGCAAGGACGCACACTTTATGGTTTCGGAGGTTAAATAGAAAAAAAAAACAAAGAAAATTCTTAACAACAATCGGTCCTTTTCAGGACCACAAAAAAATCTCTAAAGTGATATATTAAATGAATTGAATTTTCGAATTTTCTCTTTATTGAATGCATATGCAATATGTATGTATGTGTATTAAAACACATTTATGTGAACGTACGCCACCAAGTAAGTAGGTAGAAATTTGAAATTAAAATAGAAAAAGAATACAATTTTGTTTGTTGAAAAAAAAAACGCGCGTTACACGCGTTGTCTTGGGTGTGTGTGTGTGTGTGTGTGTGTATGGGTTCTTGTTTTTTTTTTTGTGTATGCACACAAATTATTTAATCTGCACACATATGGGAAAAACCATGATATACCCACATTTATGTTTTTTTCTCTTTCTTCGTAAACGTTTGAAATTCTTATGCTGATGAGAAATATTTTTTTTACCTATTGGAAATTGAATTTTTTTTTTTAACTCTTAACGTAAATATTTTGTCGTCCTTAAAAGGACGGTTTGTTTTTTGATATATATGTACATGTCATAAAGTGCTTTTCTATTTCCATTTAAGCGCTCTTTTCGGTTTTCTTTGGCAACAAAACTGCTTGAATGTTGGGAAGAACTCCTCCTTGTGCAATTGTTACACCCGAAAGTAATTTATTTAATTCTTCGTCATTACGGATAGCCAATTGCAAGTGACGAGGGATGATTCTTGTCTTTTTGTTGTCACGAGCAGCATTACCAGCCAATTCTAAAACTTCAGCGGCCAAGTATTCCATAACAGCTGCTAAATATACTGGAGCTCCAGCGCCAACACGCTCAGCATAGTTTCCCTTACGGAGAAGACGATGAATACGACCAACAGGGAACTGTAGACCAGCACGATTGGAACGTGACTTTGCCTTTCCCTTAACTTTTCCACCTTTACCACGACCAGACATTTTTCACTATTGTATAGATATAACCTCACTGTTTCACTGTTCACAACGATTTGAAGTTTCAACCAATTGCTCACTTTTATTTATACGAAAACTTATTGGGAAAAATACACAACATTTGTGTGTGTGGCCCAATATGAACAAGCAGTAGTGAGAGCAAATAAATAGAGGGTAAATTTTCGAATTTTCACAGTTCTCGTTCAATCATCGTACAGTGAAGAAAGTGAAGTGAAGTGAATTAAAAATGCCGCCTAAAACAAGTGGAAAAGCAGCAAAGAAGGCTGGAAAGGCACAGAAAAATATAACAAAAACCGATAAGAAGAAGAAGCGCAAGAGGAAGGAAAGCTACGCAATTTACATTTACAAAGTATTGAAGCAAGTCCATCCAGATACTGGTATTTCATCAAAAGCCATGAGTATCATGAACAGTTTTGTGAATGATATTTTTGAGAGAATCGCTGCTGAAGCATCACGTTTGGCACACTACAACAAGCGTTCTACAATTACCAGTCGGGAAATCCAAACTGCCGTCCGTTTGTTATTACCTGGTGAGCTTGCCAAGCATGCTGTCAGTGAAGGCACTAAAGCAGTTACAAAATACACCAGTTCTAAGTAAATGCTTAATTTTCCATCAAAAAAACAACAACAAAAACGGCCCTTTTCAGGGCCTCAAAATTTTCACTTTAGAGATTTTATAACGATTATCAAATATATACCAACAAATACTATTTAGGTAAAACGCAATACAGGATTACTATCCCCACGTGATGGCTTTAATTGAACCAGATCTTGGAATAGTCCAAGAAGATTCATTCGAAGACTTCTACGTGGTTGCTGGAACGCGATACAACCGTGGTTAACGATCTGCCGGAAAGCAATGGAAACACAGACACGCCATCTAACACCAAGAAGAATACAAGCCAACGAACTAAATCTCCAACCCACCCCAACAAACCACACCAATGACCGTCGGCGCCACTCACGCTGTACGACAAATAATCAATCAAAAAATGTAAATAAATTTCAAAAATAATTTTTAAAATAAAAATGTAATAATAAACTATCATTTGCACAACGCAGAGCCCCATCAGTGCTCGCAGAATATTAGATTTATCCTAGACTTAAGAAAAACAATTGTATAAATATTGTAAACACACATTTTTTAAAAAAAAAGAGTAATAAATTGTATATATATATTAGGTAAAACGGAAACAGACACAGACAGATGCGCATTGTTGTATAAATGCATGTGCATGTACATACATACAGTTTTACTTCTTTGCAAGAATACCGGATGGCGTTACTATGCCAGCATAAATCTTAATGCTTGAAAAAAAATCTAACTACAATCTAATAGGATTAGGTTAGGTTCTTATGTGAACATTTCATCATTCAGATAAAAACCGATTTCAATGTGGTAGGTTGGTAATCGATGAATATATACAGATTTTTCTGTAATGACTCATTCTAAACTATAGAAAAAAACATTTTTGTATCTCTTAAATGAATTAATTTGTAGCCCTGAAAAGGACTTTTGTAATTTGATTTGCAATTAATTGAATGCAATGAAATTTATTTCTTTGCTTTCTTAGCTGCAACAGCTTTTTTAGGTTTAGCAGCAGTTGCGGTGGTTTTTGCCTTAGGCACTTTAGCTTTTGGAGCAGCAGCTTTTGCCTTTGTTGGCTTTGCCTTAATTGTGCTGGTCTTTTTGATGCTCTTAACCTTTGATTTTTCCACCTTCTTCTTCTCAGCTGTCTTCTTTGTTGCGGCAGCAGCAGTTTTCTTCACCTTCTTTTCACCAACTGCGGATTTTTTCACTTTTTTCTCACCAGACGCAGCACTCTTTGGTTTGATGGCTTTTTTCTTATCAGCTGACTTGGTTTTCTTAGGTTCCTTGTTAGCCGACGGAGACAATTTGAAAGAACCAGCAGCACCCTTTCCCTTTGTTTGCACTAATTTTCCAGTAGTCACTGCACTTTTTAAATATTTCTTAATGAAAGGATTTAATTTTTGCACATCAACTTTATAAGTGGCTGCGATATATTTTTTAATTGCCAAAAGCGAAGAACCACCACGTTCCTTTAATGTTTTGATGGCAGCATCAACCATTTGCTGGGTTGGTGGATGAGTTGGAGTTGTTTTCGGCTTCTTTACACCACTGGCAGCAGCCTTTTTGGGTTTCTTTTCAGCAACAACGGCAGCAGGAGAAGCAACGACAGTATCAGCCATTTTGATTATGTATTTAGAATTGGATTTTTACCTTTTACCACTTGGAAATAAACACTTTTTTTTGTATTAACTTGGATTTCTCTCTATCTACAATTTATTACTCTTTTTTTAAAAAATGTGTGTTTACAATATTTATACAATTGTTTTTCTTAAGTCTAGGATAAATCTAATATTCTGCGAGCACTGATGGGGCTCTGCGTTGTGCAAATGATAGTTTATTATTACATTTTTATTTTAAAAATTATTTTTGAAATTTATTTACATTTTTTGATTGATTATTTGTCGTACAGCGTGAGTGGCGCCGACGGTCATTGGTGTGGTTTGTTGGGGTGGGTTGGAGATTTAGTTCGTTGGCTTGTATTCGGCTTGGTGTTAGATGGCGTGTCTTTGTTTCCATTGCTTTCCGGCAGATCGTTAACCACGGTTGTATCGCGTTCCAGCAACCACGTAGAAGTCTTCGAATGAATTTTCTTGGACTATTCCAAGATCTGGTTCAATTAAGGCCATCACGTGGGGATAGTAATCCTGTATTGATGGAGTCTCTGAAATGATATGAATCAAAGGGTTGGGATGGGATAGGATATTGCGCGTCATTTTCGTTGAAAGCGAGCACAGATATTGGTCAATGGGGATAAGATTGGCGGCTTCATATAGGACTTCTGTTCTATAATAGTGGTTGTTGTGAGGGTTTCGGTAGAGCGAAGTACAGTGCCGAAGCACTTTTCGCTCGAAGATTTGTATTTTTTTCATGTAACTGGGACTGATAGTGTACCAGATGGGAAAGCAGTAAGTTATTATTGGACGTATCAACTGCTTGTAGAGAAGAAGTTTGGTCCTTGTCTCGAGTCCGCCTCTTATTCGCATAAGTGGCAGGACTAACGATAAGGCAAAGTTTGCCTTTTGAAGGGTAAGGGCTACGTGACGGTTGAACTTGAAACGTTCTGAAAAGTTCACCCCTAAATATCTGACCTGTTGTTTTGGCAGTATTATGGAGTTGTCGGGCAGGGTAAGAGTTAGCTTTTTACATTTCGCTACAGTGTTGTTGCGAGCAGTGCCGTAGGGATTTCGAAATGTTATAAGCTCCGTTTTAGCGGAGTTTATTTTGATTCCCCATTTTTGGTAGTATTCCCAAAGTTTGAGGATGTGTGTCTTGACTCTGCGTAATGCAATGTTCGGGCAAGGGGAAGAAGAGTAGGTGATAGAGTCATCTGCGTAAAGTAGAGTCTCTGTTCTAGAATCATTTTGTGGTTGATCACAAGTATAGAGATTAAACAAGGTGGGGCCGAGGCGTGAGCCCTGGGCTACCCCAGCTTTGATATCCCTGATACTGGATTTGGAGTTCCCTATTCGCACATAGAACTTACGGTTAGTCAGAAAGCTGTGTATGATTCTTATGGTATGTGTTGGGAAGTTAAGGGACTTGAGTTTGAAGACTAAGCCTTCAATCCAAACGGAATCAAATGCCTTTTCAATGTCAAGTAGACAAGCAACGGTGGTCTCTATCTTATTTAACCCAATACTAACATCGGCGTGCAGCTTCAGCAGTGGGTGAAATGTCGAGTGATTGGATTTGAATCCGAATTGGTTGTTTTGTGCTATTTCTAGTTCGGTGCAAACCGAGTTGATTTTGTTTAAAATCAACATTTCTAGAAGTTTGCTTATATTTGAGAGCAGAGAGATGGGTCTAAATTTTGAAATGCAATTTGCAGATAATTTTTTTGGTATTGGAAAAACTTCCGCAATTTTCCATTTGGTTGGAAAATAGCAGTTGTTAATACAATTATTGAGAATAATTGTGAGAAAAATTATTGCTGATGGGGGAAGTCTTTTCATGACAAAGTTGGAAATTTTGTCCGGACCTGAAGACTTTTTCGCGTTACTGGTATAAATTGCTGCCGATAGGTTAGTAGGGCTGGTGAAAGACTCATCAACTAGAGTGTAGACTGATGAGTTTGTTTCTGAAAACTGGGTAATTGGGCTGGGAATTTCAGCCGTTAGTCCAGTTACTTCACCTCGAACGTTGTTCAAAAACTCCGGAAGGTGGTGTGGGGGACTAGGTTGAAAATTATTTTCAAAATGCTCTGCAAATGCATTTGATTTTTCGGCATCTGATGAAACCAATGAACCGTTTGATAGAAGGGGTTCAGTGACTAGGGACTTTTTTCCAACAATTTGGTTTATTTTCTTAAAGGTGTCTGGGCCTGGTTTGATAAGGTTCAGTCTCTTTTTGAATTGAGAATTCACAAAGGATTTTGTGTTCTCACTAATCAGCGTGCTTAGACAATTTAATTGTGAAAGAACACTCTGATATTCAGCGCAGTGTGTATTAAGCGTGCGGTGGAATATTCGTTGCAGAATTTTCCGAAGCTTTTGCCTGTGTTTATACATATTCTGAATGTGTACAGGAAGGTCTTTGTATTTGGACGGAATGTTGTTGCAAGTTGGTTGCTCTGCAATGCTTTCAGAAATTGAGTTTTCAATTTTTAAGATTGCTGAATCAATTTGGTGGTTACTCAAATTTGAGGTAGAAATTGGGATGTTGTTTCTTAATTTGTCCGTTAAGGACTCTTGAAACGTTTCCCAGTTAATTTTGTTAAGATTGGTGAAATGGTCAGTGGGTGAAATTAGGGCCTGAATACTGGTTTTTAATCGGATATTCAGATTAACGGCAAAATGGTCAGAGTCTGATAAAATGGTCGCACATCTATAATTCACAAGATGTGGAATTTTACAGACAAGACTAGAGGAACAAATAAAAAAGTCAATAAGTGAGGGGGTGCGAGGGAACGTGAAACCAGGCTGAGAGACTATCTCGAAAGAATGTTGGTGGGAATTGGCTTGACGCCAGTTGGCTATAGCTAACTTGGATTTTCAAATAACACCTAACTGTCTTATGCTTGTGAGAATCACGGAGAAGGAAGCTACATAAAATTTTCATTTATTTGAGAATTTTTACTCTGTTGTATCCTTGTGTTCTTTGAAAAAATGCATTATTTTTAATATTTCATACAGAAATATCAAAATGTTATCTTTTAAATACATTCTTATAATATAATGTCATATATTTTCAATAATATAATTGAAATATATACTATAACCAGTTGTGTAGGTGGCCTTTAAACTGATTGTTTGATAGTTTTCTTTCACTATTCTCGTTTAAAATCGTGTTTATTTAAATAAAATATATGGTATAAGGTCTAAATTAGTATTTAATGCATAGAATGTTGTTTATATATTGATATAAATCCATCATAACACTAGAATAATTAAATTTTATTAATAAATAAATGAAAACAAAGTTGACTATTAAAACGATTGAATCACTTTCTCTGAACAGTTTCGATTACTATTAAAAGACATACTTCTTTAATTTCTCATAAATATACAATAAAAGAATGTATAATTTAAGTTATTTTTCATAAATATTTCTTAATATATGATGCTTTTAGTAAATTTGGTCTATTTTAGCAAATTCGAAGAAAATAACCCTTATATACATAGACTCTCATTCCCTAACAAACCAAAAGTAGTTTTTCAATTGGATTTTGAACGATAATTTCATAAATTGATTATTTCTAACGTAATTTCAAGGTAATAGATTAAAATTTAAAACCATACATGTTTCATTTGCAACTAAAATTGAAAAATATTCCTATTAAAAAAATATATATGTACGTCTGCAAATCGCATAAACACAGAACATAGAACTACCTATCCAAATTTCAAATCAGTAAAAAACAAAAAGCAAAAAAAATCTCTGTGGGTGAATGTCTCTCGCATTCTAATAGTTTTTTTTTTTTTTTTTTTTTCTAAATTCATATTATATTATAGCATCGCATTGCTTAGTAAATAATATACATTACATTCGACTATATTATACGACGGACGTTCTTTTTACGAAACGTGCTCATACGTAAGAAAGTCATAAATGTATAATGTGCATAGCATACATGTACCAGATCACATTTCATCGCATAAATTCCTATTTCATAAAATTAAAAAAAAAAAAGTCATTTTCACATCTCTTTGGGATTTTTTTGTGGTCCTGAAAAGGACCGATTAATGAATTTATATTATAATTTATTTTTTCTTATGCACGTTCACCACGGATGCGTCTCGCCAATTGGATGTCTTTTGGCATAATCGTAACACGCTTGGCATGAATGGCGCACAAATTTGTATCTTCAAAAAGACCAACTAAATATGCTTCGCTAGCCTCCTGTAGTGCCATTACTGCTGAACTCTGGAAACGTAAATCAGTTTTGAAATCTTGAGCAATTTCACGGACTAAACGTTGGAAAGGCAATTTGCGAATCAACAATTCAGTACTCTTCTGATAACGACGAATTTCACGGAGAGCAACAGTTCCTGGACGATAACGATGTGGCTTCTTAACACCTCCTGTAGCTGGTGCACTTTTACGTGCTGCCTTGGTAGCCAATTGTTTCCTTGGTGCTTTTCCACCAGTGGATTTACGAGCAGTCTGCTTTGTACGAGCCATTGTATTTCACTGAACTGAACACTAACACTTTTCACGATTTAATGAATATGTGGCCAATTGGGAAATTTCTTTTATAGATAATCGTATGAAATTTGCTGTGTGTTCCAGTGTTTCATTTCTCATTCTTGTGATTCCAATTTGCTAGTGTGTATTCATTGTTGGCAAGTATAAATACCAGTGGTAGTTTGCTACAGAATTTTATTCAATTGTGAACAGTGAATTAGTGAGGGTAATCGTCTTCGTCTATCTTAAAAGATAAAGAAAAATTGAAATTTTTATTTCTTACTTGTGAAGTGAATTGAATTTAATAAGTAGTGAATCATGACTGGTCGCGGTAAAGGAGGAAAAGGTTTAGGTAAAGGGGGCGCTAAACGTCATCGTAAAGTGTTGCGTGATAATATCCAAGGTATTACCAAGCCAGCAATTCGTCGTTTAGCTCGTCGTGGTGGTGTAAAACGTATTTCGGGTTTAATTTACGAAGAAACTCGTGGTGTTTTAAAAGTCTTTCTGGAGAACGTAATTCGTGATGCTGTTACATATACCGAACACGCAAAACGTAAGACAGTTACTGCAATGGACGTCGTCTACGCATTGAAGAGGCAAGGACGCACACTTTATGGTTTCGGAGGTTAAATAGAAAAAAAAAACAAAGAAAATTCTTAACAACAATCGGTCCTTTTCAGGACCACAAAAAAATCTCTAAAGTGATATATTAAATGAATTGAATTTTCGAATTTTCTCTTTATTGAATGCATATGCAATATGTATGTATGTGTATTAAAACACATTTATGTGAACGTACGCCACCAAGTAAGTAGGTAGAAATTTGAAATTAAAATAGAAAAAGAATACAATTTTGTTTGTTGAAAAAAAAACGCGCGTTACACGCGTTGTCTTAAAATGGCGGCTGTGTGTGTGTGTGTGTGTGTGTATGGGTTCTTGTTTTTTTTTTGTGTATGCACACAAATTATTTAATCTGCACACATATGGAAAAAATCATGATATACCCACATTTATTTTTTTTTCTCTTTCTTCGTAAACGTTTGAAATTCTTATGCTGATGAGAAATATTTTTTTTACCTATTGGAAATTGAAATTTTTTTTTTTAACTCTTAATGTAAATATTTTGTCGTCCTTAAAAGGACGGTTTGTTTTTTGATATATATGTACATGTCATAAAGTGCTTTTCTATTTCCATTTAAGCGCTCTTTTCGGTTTTCTTTGGCAACAAAACTGCTTGAATGTTGGGAAGAACTCCTCCTTGTGCAATTGTTACACCCGAAAGTAATTTATTTAATTCTTCGTCATTACGGATAGCCAATTGCAAGTGACGAGGGATGATTCTTGTCTTTTTGTTGTCACGAGCAGCATTACCAGCCAATTCTAAAACTTCAGCGGCCAAGTATTCCATAACAGCTGCTAAATATACTGGAGCTCCAGCGCCAACACGCTCAGCATAGTTTCCCTTACGGAGAAGACGATGAATACGACCAACAGGGAACTGTAGACCAGCACGATTGGAACGTGACTTTGCCTTTCCCTTAACTTTTCCACCTTTACCACGACCAGACATTTTTCACTATTGTATAGATATAACCTCACTGTTTCACTGTTCACAACGATTTGAAGTTTCAACCAATTGCTCACTTTTATTTATACGAAAACTTATTGGGAAAAATACACAACATTTGTGTGTGTGGCCCAATATGAACAAGCAGTAGTGAGAGCAAATAAATAGAGGGTAAATTTTCGAATTTTCACAGTTCTCGTTCAATCATCGTACAGTGAAGAAAGTGAAGTGAAGTGAATTAAAAATGCCGCCTAAAACAAGTGGAAAAGCAGCAAAGAAGGCTGGAAAGGCACAGAAAAATATAACAAAAACCGATAAGAAGAAGAAGCGCAAGAGGAAGGAAAGCTACGCAATTTACATTTACAAAGTATTGAAGCAAGTCCATCCAGATACTGGTATTTCATCAAAAGCCATGAGTATCATGAACAGTTTTGTGAATGATATTTTTGAGAGAATCGCTGCTGAAGCATCACGTTTGGCACACTACAACAAGCGTTCTACAATTACCAGTCGGGAAATCCAAACTGCCGTCCGTTTGTTATTACCTGGTGAGCTTGCCAAGCATGCTGTCAGTGAAGGCACTAAAGCAGTTACAAAATACACCAGTTCTAAGTAAATGCTTAATTTTCCATCAAAAAAACAACAACAAAAACGGCCCTTTTCAGGGCCTCAAAATTTTCACTTTAGAGATTTTATAACGATTATCAAATATATACCAACAAATACTATTTAGGTAAAACGGAAACAGACACAGACAGATGCGCATTGTTGTATAAATGCATGTGCATGTACATACATACAGTTTTACTTCTTTGCAAGAATACCGGATGGCGTTACTATGCCAGCATAAATCTTAATGCTTGAAAAAAAATCTAACTACAATCTAATAGGATTAGGTTAGGTTCTTATGTGAACATTTCATCATTCAGATAAAAACCGATTTCAATGTGGTAGGTTGGTAATCGATGAATATATACAGATTTTTCTGTAATGACTCATTCTAAACTATAGAAAAAAACATTTTTGTATCTCTTAAATGAATTAATTTGTAGCCCTGAAAAGGACTTTTGTAATTTGATTTGCAATTAATTGAATGCAATGAAATTTATTTCTTTGCTTTCTTAGCTGCAACAGCTTTTTTAGGTTTAGCAGCAGTTGCGGTGGTTTTTGCCTTAGGCACTTTAGCTTTTGGAGCAGCAGCTTTTGCCTTTGTTGGCTTTGCCTTAATTGTGCTGGTCTTTTTGATGCTCTTAACCTTTGATTTTTCCACCTTCTTCTTCTCAGCTGTCTTCTTTGTTGCGGCAGCAGCAGTTTTCTTCACCTTCTTTTCACCAACTGCGGATTTTTTCACTTTTTTCTCACCAGACGCAGCACTCTTTGGTTTGATGGCTTTTTTCTTATCAGCTGACTTGGTTTTCTTAGGTTCCTTGTTAGCCGACGGAGACAATTTGAAAGAACCAGCAGCACCCTTTCCCTTTGTTTGCACTAATTTTCCAGTAGTCACTGCACTTTTTAAATATTTCTTAATGAAAGGATTTAATTTTTGCACATCAACTTTATAAGTGGCTGCGATATATTTTTTAATTGCCAAAAGCGAAGAACCACCACGTTCCTTTAATGTTTTGATGGCAGCATCAACCATTTGCTGGGTTGGTGGATGAGTTGGAGTTGTTTTCGGCTTCTTTACACCACTGGCAGCAGCCTTTTTGGGTTTCTTTTCAGCAACAACGGCAGCAGGAGAAGCAACGACAGTATCAGCCATTTTGATTATGTATTTAGAATTGGATTTTTACCTTTTACCACTTGGAAATAAACACTTTTTTTTGTATTAACTTGGATTTTCAAATAACACCTAACTGTCTTATGCTTGTGAGAATCACGGAGAAGGAAGCTACATAAAATTTTCATTTATTTGAGAATTTTTACTCTGTTGTATCCTTGTGTTCTTTGAAAAAATGCATTATTTTTAATATTTCATACAGAAATATCAAAATGTTATCTTTTAAATACATTCTTATAATATAATGTCATATATTTTCAATAATATAATTGAAATATATACTATAACCAGTTGTGTAGGTGGCCTTTAAACTGATTGTTTGATAGTTTTCTTTCACTATTCTCGTTTAAAATCGTGTTTATTTAAATAAAATATATGGTATAAGGTCTAAATTAGTATTTAATGCATAGAATGTTGTTTATATATTGATATAAATCCATCATAACACTAGAATAATTAAATTTTATTAATAAATAAATGAAAACAAAGTTGACTATTAAAACGATTGAATCACTTTCTCTGAACAGTTTCGATTACTATTAAAAGACATACTTCTTTAATTTCTCATAAATATACAATAAAAGAATGTATAATTTAAGTTATTTTTCATAAATATTTCTTAATATATGATGCTTTTAGTAAATTTGGTCTATTTTAGCAAATTCGAAGAAAATAACCCTTATATACATAGACTCTCATTCCCTAACAAACCAAAAGTAGTTTTTCAATTGGATTTTGAACGATAATTTCATAAATTGATTATTTCTAACGTAATTTCAAGGTAATAGATTAAAATTTAAAACCATACATGTTTCATTTGCAACTAAAATTGAAAAATATTCCTATTAAAAAAATATATATGTACGTCTGCAAATCGCATAAACACAGAACATAGAACTACCTATCCAAATTTCAAATCAGTAAAAAACAAAAAGCAAAAAAAATCTCTGTGGGTGAATGTCTCTCGCATTCTAATAGTTTTTTTTTTTTTTTTTTTTTCTAAATTCATATTATATTATAGCATCGCATTGCTTAGTAAATAATATACATTACATTCGACTATATTATACGACGGACGTTCTTCATAAAGTCATAAATGTATAATGTGCATAGCATACATGTACCAGATCACATTTCATCGCATAAATTCCTATTTCATAAAATTAAAAAAAAAAAAGTCATTTTCACATCTCTTTGGGATTTTTTTGTGGTCCTGAAAAGGACCGATTAATGAATTTATATTATAATTTATTTTTTCTTATGCACGTTCACCACGGATGCGTCTCGCCAATTGGATGTCTTTTGGCATAATCGTAACACGCTTGGCATGAATGGCGCACAAATTTGTATCTTCAAAAAGACCAACTAAATATGCTTCGCTAGCCTCCTGTAGTGCCATTACTGCTGAACTCTGGAAACGTAAATCAGTTTTGAAATCTTGAGCAATTTCACGGACTAAACGTTGGAAAGGCAATTTGCGAATCAACAATTCAGTACTCTTCTGATAACGACGAATTTCACGGAGAGCAACAGTTCCTGGACGATAACGATGTGGCTTCTTAACACCTCCTGTAGCTGGTGCACTTTTACGTGCTGCCTTGGTAGCCAATTGTTTCCTTGGTGCTTTTCCACCAGTGGATTTACGAGCAGTCTGCTTTGTACGAGCCATTGTATTTCACTGAACTGAACACTAACACTTTTCACGATTTAATGAATATGTGGCCAATTGGGAAATTTCTTTTATAGATAATCGTATGAAATTTGCTGTGTGTTCCAGTGTTTCATTTCTCATTCTTGTGATTCCAATTTGCTAGTGTGTATTCATTGTTGGCAAGTATAAATACCAGTGGTAGTTTGCTACAGAATTTTATTCAGTGTTTAACCAGCAAGCACAGTGTGCGGTTCATTTTTTGCTCCGTGGAAAATCAATTAAAATTCGTAAAATAAATATTTCAAAACCGTCATAAATAAAAACATCAACTTGGTCAGGTTTTACCTACCTGTTGTACCAGCAAAGGGTGCCTACCTGCACTGAAAAAAAAATAAATAAAAATAATAACAAGTGAAAGTGCCCTAACGGGAAAAAAAACAAAAAAAAAAAAACAAAAAGACAATTGTGAAGCCAACACAAAATGGGCAAAAAGGAAAAAAGAAAGGATGACGTAAACGAGGTACTATCAGGCCTCGTTGACAAAATCAAGACGGGAGTAGCAGAGCATGGAAATGCTTTCCTAGCCTCCCTACACGAGAAACTAGGCATAGTAAACGAGCTCTATGTTGACCAGCCCGCAAATGAGGAATACGACGACACTGAGGAGAGAATGGAGGACAACGAACTCCTATACGAAAGCTCAGAAGAGTCAGACAACGACACTGACAGGGAGCAAACATCAGGATCTGACGCCGATGCCGAGCGAGAATCGGCAATTGATGACGACTCCTCCAGTGATGAGGATGTAACTCTGGTTGAGGAAGTGGAATTCCAGCCGGTGCCCTCCAGAAAAAGGAAGAAGCTGGAAACCCCACCACCTTCACCTATTCCTACAACAACACCCAAATCATCAACACCGGTTGCAACATATTCACCAAACGCAACAACAACTGCATCACATTCACCTGCTGCATCCATAAAATCACCAACCCCATCCACTTCGGCTAATCGGGCAGTCATAAAAACAACCGTTGCATTGACATCTACCAAGCCACCAACACCTGCAGCATCCACAAAACCAACAACACTATCCAACCCAGCTAATCCGCCAGCAGTTATAAAAACTACCCTGATGCCACCAATTATCTGCTACAAACTTAATGTTGCAGACCTGAGCAAGCACCTTAAGGGATTACAAGTCAATTTTAAGGTGCACAATATAAACAGCAACAAATCAATAATTACAACAACTACCAGGAAGGACCACACCGCAATTAGGGATTTCCTTAAAACAATAAAAACGGAATTCAACACGTTTACCTGCAAAGAGGATAGAAAAACCCTTTTGGTCCTCAAGGGAATCCATCACAGCTACCAGGTAGATGAAATCAAAGAGGAGCTTATAAGCGTAGGGATAAAAGCTATTCAGGTAACTCCTTATAAAACCACAAGGACTGACCGTAAGTTTAACAACTTCGTCGTCCACGTGGAGTCTAACAGCGAAATTTCTTCTATTTTTAGCAGAACTTTGCTGTTAAATCAAAAAGTTTACTGGGAGAAATTCCAAGCCAGTGGCATTACGCAATGTAAAAATTGCCAAAAATTCGGGCACGTTGCCAGCAACTGCGGAATGAAATACCGCTGCGTGAAGTGCAAGGTCGAGCACTTACCCGGAAATTGCCCAAGAAGCATCGACAACAAGAAGGACGACTCAGTTTTTTGCGCCAACTGCCAAGTAATTGGACACCCAGCAAACTACAAGGGATGTCCCAAATACAAGGAGAAGGTAGCCGAAAAAGCTAAAAATGCTCTGAAAAAGAAGGAGCAGCACAAGTTTGCCTTGAGCTCGGCTTCGAAGGCCATAAAATCCGGTCTGAGCTATGCCGCCGTCACCGCCCTTACCAACACAACAAAACCACAGGTGAAGCCAGCTGCTAAACCACTCCCAAAGCCAGTTGCGAAGGCAACCACAAAGACCACCGCTGCACCAACACCAAAGACCACCGCTGCACCAACTACAAAGACCCACATAGCATCAAATAAGAGCTCGTCGAATATCTTCGAGGATACAGAGAGGTTGTTTGGTACCGATCTTTTGACCCTTCTCCAGAAGGCTAGAAAGGTTGTTCCCAGCAACTACAGTAGCCTCGACGATAGAGCAAAAACAATGATACTAGGCAAACTTATCTGTGAATTATGTTCACAATAAATCTGCTTAGTATTTTAACATATAATGTAAATTCTATTTATTCCACAGCCAAACGGAGTTCCTTAAGCTTATTTATTAAGTCTAAGAAACCCGACATTCTTTTCTTACAGGAAACAAGACTTAACAGCAAAAACCCGTACAAACCAGATGGATACAAGGTTTTCCGAGAAGACAAAACCAATGAAAAAACTGGAACTGCAATCATAATCAAGAACTCATTCCGAGGTGAGAAAATTCAAATACCGGGATTAACGAGCATGGAAACCACAGCGGTCATCATCAAGGTGACTGAAATAGAAACTCTGCTGATTGTATCAGTCTACAACCGATGCAGCGCCACAAGAGGAAACATACTTCAAGATCTGACGACCATCAACAATTTGTGTAACGAGCACACTTATTGCGTAATTGGAGGGGACTTCAACGCCAGACACCACCTATGGGGGGATGATATTGTATCACCACAAGGAGCAACTATTGTGGAGTGGCTGCATGGGAATGCACACCTGCACTCTTTAGTAGTAATTTCCCAAGCCCAGAAGACTTTCCCGAGAACACCATCATTGCTGGACTTTTTCTTGGTTTCGTCGAACTTCGTTAACATCCTCCCAGATTTTCGGAATTACTCTTGCCTCGCGCATACTAGTGATTCTGATCATCTGGCTGTGGAGCTTCGAGTTCGGCTGAACCAAAGAATTTTGCTGGAACTGCCTACCCCAGAGACGCACATCAGATTCAACCGAATCAATTGGAACCGTTATCAGGCAGACATTGAGAACAGCATTACACTGCCAGCGGCGGAAAACAATCTCAGCAATTTGGAGATTGATGGAGTCATCAACCACTTCGAAGCCATAGTAAACGCAGCTATAGACCAACAGAAGACAACCAGGACTAGCAAAGACCGATATGGACACCTACCCCAACACATCCAGGCAATATATGCCCACAGGCAACGACTGAGGAAGAGACTGCAACGGATTCTCCACAGGACATGGAACACCAACAACAGCGAGTACAGAAGTATACAATCCCAACTGGAGTGCACCAATGTGATGTTTCGCAGAGCAATAAATCATCACAGGGAGAATAATTTCAGGCAGAGGTTAGAAGAAATAAAGCCAGGACCTGATGCTTTCAAGAAGATCAACTCAATAGTTGGGAAATCAAAGTCTATGCCTGAGAACATTAGACATGGACTGGATACAGCAACCACCACAATTGAAAAGGTTGAAGCATTTGCCACCCACTTCGAAGCGAACTTCACGGATCGACCACCATCCCATATGCCTGAGTTCCTGGAAACAGTGGAAGAACAGGTGCAAGAGGCTACTTCATCAAGAAGCATCATCACAAATTTCAACAGTGAGAATCCATCAAATGATCCAACCAGTGATGAAATCTTCACAAATACAGAGGAAGTTGTTGACATCATCCACAGCGGAAATTCAAAGAAGTCATCTGGAACGGACCAAATTTCTAACTTTTTGCTAAAAAAGTTACCAAGCGTGGCCATCCTACTCTTGACGATCGTCTTTAATAACTGCATTAACAACAGCTATTTTCCGAAAACTTGGAAAGTAGCCAAGATTGTTCCAGTGCCAAAGAAGACAGACAGAACAAACGTTAGTGGATACCGCCCAATAGCTCTTCTGTGTTGTGTCAGCAAAATTATGGAGTCACTGATGCTGCGTAAAATCAATCACCTGTGTGCGGTGAGAGGCATACTTCCGTCCTACCAATTCGGATTTAGACCAAGACACTCCACCATTCATCCTCTGCTGAAGCTCCAAAATGACGTCACCATGGGCTTAAACAAAAAGGAAACAACTGTAGCCTGCTTACTGGACATCGAGAAGGCCTTTGACAGTGTATGGATCAAGGGACTGATTTATAAGTTAATGGAATTTGGATTTCCTAACTCTATGGTGAGGTTAATCTTTGATTTCTTAACAAATAGATCGTTCTTTGTTCAGGTACATAGTTCAAAGTCTTCGGTAAGGAGAATCAAGGCAGGAGTACCTCAGGGATCCAGACTCGGTCCGATCCTCTTCAACATTTACACCGCGGACCAACCAGCCAATGAAGGACGAAGCAAAACACTGCTTTATGCAGACGACTCCGTCACATACGCTACCTCTATGTCACCAGAAATAGCTTCACGAAGAGTCGAGACCCATATCAGGAAACTTTGGGACTACTACCTGAAGTGGGGACTGAAGATCAACAGCGCCAAGACGGAGTTAATATGTTTCCGGAATCCAGTGACAGCAACCAGAGGACGACGGGCATTTGCTACCCGTTGCAGCAACATCAAAATCAAACTCCCGGACAACACCGAGGTACTCACCAAGAAAACAACGAAGTACTTGGGGATCAACTTCACTGAGAGATTGAAATTTAACCCGCATGCAGACATCACCCTCAAAAAGGCAAATTTTGCGCTTCATCTGGTACACCCGTTGCTCAAGAGGCGCAATGGGTTAAGTAAACAGACAAAGCTGCTGGTGTACAAGCAACTCATCCGTCCAGTGATAACCTACGGTTGTCCTATCTGGTTCACCATTTCGCCAACAACAATGAAGAAGATCCAGCTATTCGAGAGGAAGATACTAAGATCCTGCACAGGACTATATCGGAACCCCGCAACATTGAAGTACTACCCCACAAGAAGACTCTATGAAGAATCAGGAATTAGCCAACCAATCAACAATTTTATGATGGAACTATCCGGAAGACTCTTGAGAAATCTCGAAGACCACCCAAACACAGAAGTCCAGGACCTAATTCAACAGGAGTTGGAACCAACACACAGATACCTGAATCCTCGTGCTATCACGGATTCGAGGTTTGCGAACATCATCCACAACCAGCTGACGCCGTTCTATGAAAAAACGGACAATCACTACAGGGGGTAAAACCCTCTTAATTTTAATTAAATTCTTTTTTATCCCAACAGGAACAAATTTTATTAAATTAAATTTTTTTTTTTTATTATACAATTATAAGATTAAGAGTAGTCATAAGTAAAGTTTTGTAAAACATTTGTAAACCTAGCCATAAGAAATCCGTCGGGCCCTTTTTGTTGAGCCGACATTACCTATTTTAGTAATAAGTCTAGATATAAGTCAATTTGTATATATTAGATTAAATAAAACCTCTTTTTAAATAAAAAAACAGAATTTTATTCAATTGTGAACAGTGAATTAGTGAGGGTAATCGTCTTCGTCTATCTTAAAAGATAAAGAAAAATTGAAATTTTTATTTCTTACTTGTGAAGTGAATTGAATTTAATAAGTAGTGAATCATGACTGGTCGCGGTAAAGGAGGAAAAGGTTTAGGTAAAGGGGGCGCTAAACGTCATCGTAAAGTGTTGCGTGATAATATCCAAGGTATTACCAAGCCAGCAATTCGTCGTTTAGCTCGTCGTGGTGGTGTAAAACGTATTTCGGGTTTAATTTACGAAGAAACTCGTGGTGTTTTAAAAGTCTTTCTGGAGAACGTAATTCGTGATGCTGTTACATATACCGAACACGCAAAACGTAAGACAGTTACTGCAATGGACGTCGTCTACGCATTGAAGAGGCAAGGACGCACACTTTATGGTTTCGGAGGTTAAATAGAAAAAAAAAACAAAGAAAATTCTTAACAACAATCGGTCCTTTTCAGGACCACAAAAAAATCTCTAAAGTGATATATTAAATGAATTGAATTTTCGAATTTTCTCTTTATTGAATGCATATGCAATATGTATGTATGTGTATTAAAACACATTTATGTGAACGTACGCCACCAAGTAAGTAGGTAGAAATTTGAAATTAAAATAGAAAAAGAATACAATTTTGTTTGTTGAAAAAAAAAACGCGCGTTACACGCGTTGTCTTAAAATGGCGGCTGTGTGTGTGTGTGTATGGGTTCTTGTTTTTTTTTTGTGTATTCACACAAATTATTTAATCTGCACACATATGGGAAAAACCATGATATACCCACATTTATGTTTTTTTCTCTTTCTTCGTAAACGTTTGAAATTCTTATGCTGATGAGAAATATTTTTTTTACCTATTGGAAATTGAATTTTTTTTTTTAACTCTTAACGTAAATATTTTGTCGTCCTTAAAAGGACGGTTTGTTTTTTGATATATATGTACATGTCATAAAGTGCTTTTCTATTTCCATTTAAGCGCTCTTTTCGGTTTTCTTTGGCAACAAAACTGCTTGAATGTTGGGAAGAACTCCTCCTTGTGCAATTGTTACACCCGAAAGTAATTTATTTAATTCTTCGTCATTACGGATAGCCAATTGCAAGTGACGAGGGATGATTCTTGTCTTTTTGTTGTCACGAGCAGCATTACCAGCCAATTCTAAAACTTCAGCGGCCAAGTATTCCATAACAGCTGCTAAATATACTGGAGCTCCAGCGCCAACACGCTCAGCATAGTTTCCCTTACGGAGAAGACGATGAATACGACCAACAGGGAACTGTAGACCAGCACGATTGGAACGTGACTTTGCCTTTCCCTTAACTTTTCCACCTTTACCACGACCAGACATTTTTCACTATTGTATAGATATAACCTCACTGTTTCACTGTTCACAACGATTTGAAGTTTCAACCAATTGCTCACTTTTATTTATACGAAAACTTATTGGGAAAAATACACAACATTTGTGTGTGTGGCCCAATATGAACAAGCAGTAGTGAGAGCAAATAAATAGAGGGTAAATTTTCGAATTTTCACAGTTCTCGTTCAATCATCGTACAGTGAAGAAAGTGAAGTGAAGTGAATTAAAAATGCCGCCTAAAACAAGTGGAAAAGCAGCAAAGAAGGCTGGAAAGGCACAGAAAAATATAACAAAAACCGATAAGAAGAAGAAGCGCAAGAGGAAGGAAAGCTACGCAATTTACATTTACAAAGTATTGAAGCAAGTCCATCCAGATACTGGTATTTCATCAAAAGCCATGAGTATCATGAACAGTTTTGTGAATGATATTTTTGAGAGAATCGCTGCTGAAGCATCACGTTTGGCACACTACAACAAGCGTTCTACAATTACCAGTCGGGAAATCCAAACTGCCGTCCGTTTGTTATTACCTGGTGAGCTTGCCAAGCATGCTGTCAGTGAAGGCACTAAAGCAGTTACAAAATACACCAGTTCTAAGTAAATGCTTAATTTTCCATCAAAAAAACAACAACAAAAACGGCCCTTTTCAGGGCCTCAAAATTTTCACTTTAGAGATTTTATAACGATTATCAAATATATACCAACAAATACTATTTAGGTAAAACGGAAACAGACACAGACAGATGCGCATTGTTGTATAAATGCATGTGCATGTACATACATACAGTTTTACTTCTTTGCAAGAATACCGGATGGCGTTACTATGCCAGCATAAATCTTAATGCTTGAAAAAAAATCTAACTACAATCTAATAGGATTAGGTTAGGTTCTTATGTGAACATTTCATCATTCAGATAAAAACCGATTTCAATGTGGTAGGTTGGTAATCGATGAATATATACAGATTTTTCTGTAATGACTCATTCTAAACTATAGAAAAAAACATTTTTGTATCTCTTAAATGAATTAATTTGTAGCCCTGAAAAGGACTTTTGTAATTTGATTTGCAATTAATTGAATGCAATGAAATTTATTTCTTTGCTTTCTTAGCTGCAACAGCTTTTTTAGGTTTAGCAGCAGTTGCGGTGGTTTTTGCCTTAGGCACTTTAGCTTTTGGAGCAGCAGCTTTTGCCTTTGTTGGCTTTGCCTTAATTGTGCTGGTCTTTTTGATGCTCTTAACCTTTGATTTTTCCACCTTCTTCTTCTCAGCTGTCTTCTTTGTTGCGGCAGCAGCAGTTTTCTTCACCTTCTTTTCACCAACTGCGGATTTTTTCACTTTTTTCTCACCAGACGCAGCACTCTTTGGTTTGATGGCTTTTTTCTTATCAGCTGACTTGGTTTTCTTAGGTTCCTTGTTAGCCGACGGAGACAATTTGAAAGAACCAGCAGCACCCTTTCCCTTTGTTTGCACTAATTTTCCAGTAGTCACTGCACTTTTTAAATATTTCTTAATGAAAGGATTTAATTTTTGCACATCAACTTTATAAGTGGCTGCGATATATTTTTTAATTGCCAAAAGCGAAGAACCACCACGTTCCTTTAATGTTTTGATGGCAGCATCAACCATTTGCTGGGTTGGTGGATGAGTTGGAGTTGTTTTCGGCTTCTTTACACCACTGGCAGCAGCCTTTTTGGGTTTCTTTTCAGCAACAACGGCAGCAGGAGAAGCAACGACAGTATCAGCCATTTTGATTATGTATTTAGAATTGGATTTTTACCTTTTACCACTTGGAAATAAACACTTTTTTTTGTATTAACTTGGATTTTCAAATAACACCTAACTGTCTTATGCTTGTGAGAATCACGGAGAAGGAAGCTACATAAAATTTTCATTTATTTGAGAATTTTTACTCTGTTGTATCCTTGTGTTCTTTGAAAAAATGCATTATTTTTAATATTTCATACAGAAATATCAAAATGTTATCTTTTAAATACATTCTTATAATATAATGTCATATATTTTCAATAATATAATTGAAATATATACTATAACCAGTTGTGTAGGTGGCCTTTAAACTGATTGTTTGATAGTTTTCTTTCACTATTCTCGTTTAAAATCGTGTTTATTTAAATAAAATATATGGTATAAGGTCTAAATTAGTATTTAATGCATAGAATGTTGTTTATATATTGATATAAATCCATCATAACACTAAAATAATTAAATTTTATTAATAAATAAATGAAAACAAAGTTGACTATTAAAACGATTGAATCACTTTCTCTGAACAGTTTCGATTACTATTAAAAGACATACTTCTTTAATTTCTCATAAATATACAATAAAAGAATGTATAATTTAAGTTATTTTTCATAAATATTTCTTAATATATGATGCTTTTAGTAAATTTGGTCTATTTTAGCAAATTCGAAGAAAATAACCCTTATATACATAGACTCTCATTCCCTAACAAACCAAAAGTAGTTTTTCAATTGGATTTTGAACGATAATTTCATAAATTGATTATTTCTAACGTAATTTCAAGGTAATAGATTAAAATTTAAAACCATACATGTTTCATTTGCAACTAAAATTGAAAAATATTCCTATTAAAAAAATATATATGTACGTCTGCAAATCGCATAAACACAGAACATAGAACTACCTATCCAAATTTCAAATCAGTAAAAAACAAAAAGCAAAAAAAATCTCTGTGGGTGAATGTCTCTCGCATTCTAATAGTTTTTTTTTTTTTTTTTTTTTCTAAATTCATATTATATTATAGCATCGCATTGCTTAGTAAATAATATACATTACATTCGACTATATTATACGACGGACGTTCTTTTTACGAAACGTGCTCATACGTAAGAAAGTCATAAATGTATAATGTGCATAGCATACATGTACCAGATCACATTTCATCGCATAAATTCCTATTTCATAAAATTAAAAAAAAAAAAGTCATTTTCACATCTCTTTGGGATTTTTTTGTGGTCCTGAAAAGGACCGATTAATGAATTTATATTATAATTTATTTTTTCTTATGCACGTTCACCACGGATGCGTCTCGCCAATTGGATGTCTTTTGGCATAATCGTAACACGCTTGGCATGAATGGCGCACAAATTTGTATCTTCAAAAAGACCAACTAAATATGCTTCGCTAGCCTCCTGTAGTGCCATTACTGCTGAACTCTGGAAACGTAAATCAGTTTTGAAATCTTGAGCAATTTCACGGACTAAACGTTGGAAAGGCAATTTGCGAATCAACAATTCAGTACTCTTCTGATAACGACGAATTTCACGGAGAGCAACAGTTCCTGGACGATAACGATGTGGCTTCTTAACACCTCCTGTAGCTGGTGCACTTTTACGTGCTGCCTTGGTAGCCAATTGTTTCCTTGGTGCTTTTCCACCAGTGGATTTACGAGCAGTCTGCTTTGTACGAGCCATTGTATTTCACTGAACTGAACACTAACACTTTTCACGATTTAATGAATATGTGGCCAATTGGGAAATTTCTTTTATAGATAATCGTATGAAATTTGCTGTGTGTTCCAGTGTTTCATTTCTCATTCTTGTGATTCCAATTTGCTAGTGTGTATTCATTGTTGGCAAGTATAAATACCAGTGGTAGTTTGCTACAGAATTTTATTCAATTGTGAACAGTGAATTAGTGAGGGTAATCGTCTTCGTCTATCTTAAAAGATAAAGAAAAATTGAAATTTTTATTTCTTACTTGTGAAGTGAATTGAATTTAATAAGTAGTGAATCATGACTGGTCGCGGTAAAGGAGGAAAAGGTTTAGGTAAAGGGGGCGCTAAACGTCATCGTAAAGTGTTGCGTGATAATATCCAAGGTATTACCAAGCCAGCAATTCGTCGTTTAGCTCGTCGTGGTGGTGTAAAACGTATTTCGGGTTTAATTTACGAAGAAACTCGTGGTGTTTTAAAAGTCTTTCTGGAGAACGTAATTCGTGATGCTGTTACATATACCGAACACGCAAAACGTAAGACAGTTACTGCAATGGACGTCGTCTACGCATTGAAGAGGCAAGGACGCACACTTTATGGTTTCGGAGGTTAAATAGAAAAAAAAAACAAAGAAAATTCTTAACAACAATCGGTCCTTTTCAGGACCACAAAAAAATCTCTAAAGTGATATATTAAATGAATTGAATTTTCGAATTTTCTCTTTATTGAATGCATATGCAATATGTATGTATGTGTATTAAAACACATTTATGTGAACGTACGCCACCAAGTAAGTAGGTAGAAATTTGAAATTAAAATAGAAAAAGAATACAATTTTGTTTGTTGAAAAAAAAAACGCGCGTTACACGCGTTGTCTTAAAATGGCGGCTGTGTGTGTGTGTGTGTGTGTGTATGGGTTCTTGTTTTTTTTTTTGTGTATGCACACAAATTATTTAATCTGCACACATATGGGAAAAACCATGATATACCCACATTTATGTTTTTTTCTCTTTCTTCGTAAACGTTTGAAATTCTTATGCTGATGAGAAATATTTTTTTTACCTATTGGAAATTGAATTTTTTTTTTTAACTCTTAACGTAAATATTTTGTCGTCCTTAAAAGGACGGTTTGTTTTTTGATATATATGTACATGTCATAAAGTGCTTTTCTATTTCCATTTAAGCGCTCTTTTCGGTTTTCTTTGGCAACAAAACTGCTTGAATGTTGGGAAGAACTCCTCCTTGTGCAATTGTTACACCCGAAAGTAATTTATTTAATTCTTCGTCATTACGGATAGCCAATTGCAAGTGACGAGGGATGATTCTTGTCTTTTTGTTGTCACGAGCAGCATTACCAGCCAATTCTAAAACTTCAGCGGCCAAGTATTCCATAACAGCTGCTAAATATACTGGAGCTCCAGCGCCAACACGCTCAGCATAGTTTCCCTTACGGAGAAGACGATGAATACGACCAACAGGGAACTGTAGACCAGCACGATTGGAACGTGACTTTGCCTTTCCCTTAACTTTTCCACCTTTACCACGACCAGACATTTTTCACTATTGTATAGATATAACCTCACTGTTTCACTGTTCACAACGATTTGAAGTTTCAACCAATTGCTCACTTTTATTTATACGAAAACTTATTGGGAAAAATACACAACATTTGTGTGTGTGGCCCAATATGAACAAGCAGTAGTGAGAGCAAATAAATAGAGGGTAAATTTTCGAATTTTCACAGTTCTCGTTCAATCATCGTACAGTGAAGAAAGTGAAGTGAAGTGAATTAAAAATGCCGCCTAAAACAAGTGGAAAAGCAGCAAAGAAGGCTGGAAAGGCACAGAAAAATATAACAAAAACCGATAAGAAGAAGAAGCGCAAGAGGAAGGAAAGCTACGCAATTTACATTTACAAAGTATTGAAGCAAGTCCATCCAGATACTGGTATTTCATCAAAAGCCATGAGTATCATGAACAGTTTTGTGAATGATATTTTTGAGAGAATCGCTGCTGAAGCATCACGTTTGGCACACTACAACAAGCGTTCTACAATTACCAGTCGGGAAATCCAAACTGCCGTCCGTTTGTTATTACCTGGTGAGCTTGCCAAGCATGCTGTCAGTGAAGGCACTAAAGCAGTTACAAAATACACCAGTTCTAAGTAAATGCTTAATTTTCCATCAAAAAAACAACAACAAAAACGGCCCTTTTCAGGGCCTCAAAATTTTCACTTTAGAGATTTTATAACGATTATCAAATATATACCAACAAATACTATTTAGGTAAAACGCAATACAGGATTACTATCCCCACGTGATGGCTTTAATTGAACCAGATCTTGGAATAGTCCAAGAAGATTCATTCGAAGACTTCTACGTGGTTGCTGGAACGCGATACAACCGTGGTTAACGATCTGCCGGAAAGCAATGGAAACACAGACACGCCATCTAACACCAAGAAGAATACAAGCCAACGAACTAAATCTCCAACCCACCCCAACAAACCACACCAATGACCGTCGGCGCCACTCACGCTGTACGACAAATAATCAATCAAAAAATGTAAATAAATTTCAAAAATAATTTTTAAAATAAAAATGTAATAATAAACTATCATTTGCACAACGCAGAGCCCCATCAGTGCTCGCAGAATATTAGATTTATCCTAGACTTAAGAAAAACAATTGTATAAATATTGTAAACACACATTTTTTAAAAAAAAAGAGTAATAAATTGTATATATATATTAGGTAAAACGGAAACAGACACAGACAGATGCGCATTGTTGTATAAATGCATGTGCATGTACATACATACAGTTTTACTTCTTTGCAAGAATACCGGATGGCGTTACTATGCCAGCATAAATCTTAATGCTTGAAAAAAAATCTAACTACAATCTAATAGGATTAGGTTAGGTTCTTATGTGAACATTTCATCATTCAGATAAAAACCGATTTCAATGTGGTAGGTTGGTAATCGATGAATATATACAGATTTTTCTGTAATGACTCATTCTAAACTATAGAAAAAAACATTTTTGTATCTCTTAAATGAATTAATTTGTAGCCCTGAAAAGGACTTTTGTAATTTGATTTGCAATTAATTGAATGCAATGAAATTTATTTCTTTGCTTTCTTAGCTGCAACAGCTTTTTTAGGTTTAGCAGCAGTTGCGGTGGTTTTTGCCTTAGGCACTTTAGCTTTTGGAGCAGCAGCTTTTGCCTTTGTTGGCTTTGCCTTAATTGTGCTGGTCTTTTTGATGCTCTTAACCTTTGATTTTTCCACCTTCTTCTTCTCAGCTGTCTTCTTTGTTGCGGCAGCAGCAGTTTTCTTCACCTTCTTTTCACCAACTGCGGATTTTTTCACTTTTTTCTCACCAGACGCAGCACTCTTTGGTTTGATGGCTTTTTTCTTATCAGCTGACTTGGTTTTCTTAGGTTCCTTGTTAGCCGACGGAGACAATTTGAAAGAACCAGCAGCACCCTTTCCCTTTGTTTGCACTAATTTTCCAGTAGTCACTGCACTTTTTAAATATTTCTTAATGAAAGGATTTAATTTTTGCACATCAACTTTATAAGTGGCTGCGATATATTTTTTAATTGCCAAAAGCGAAGAACCACCACGTTCCTTTAATGTTTTGATGGCAGCATCAACCATTTGCTGGGTTGGTGGATGAGTTGGAGTTGTTTTCGGCTTCTTTACACCACTGGCAGCAGCCTTTTTGGGTTTCTTTTCAGCAACAACGGCAGCAGGAGAAGCAACGACAGTATCAGCCATTTTGATTATGTATTTAGAATTGGATTTTTACCTTTTACCACTTGGAAATAAACACTTTTTTTTGTATTAACTTGGATTTCTATCTATCTACAATTTATTACTCTTTTTTAAAAAATGTGTGTTTACAATATTTATACAATTGTTTTTCTTAAGTCTAGGATAAATCTAATATTCTGCGAGCACTGATGGGGCTCTGCGTTGTGCAAATGATAGTTTATTATTACATTTTTATTTTAAAAATTATTTTTGAAATTTATTTACATTTTTTGATTGATTATTTGTCGTACAGCGTGAGTGGCGCCGACGGTCATTGGTGTGGTTTGTTGGGGTGGGTTGGAGATTTAGTTCGTTGGCTTGTATTCGGCTTGGTGTTAGATGGCGTGTCTTTGTTTCCATTGCTTTCCGGCAGATCGTTAACCACGGTTGTATCGCGTTCCAGCAACCACGTAGAAGTCTTCGAATGAATTTTCTTGGACTATTCCAAGATCTGGTTCAATTAAGGCCATCACGTGGGGATAGTAATCCTGTATTGATGGAGTCTCTGAAATGATATGAATCAAAGGGTTGGGATGGGATAGGATATTGCGCGTCATTTTCGTTGAAAGCGAGCACAGATATTGGTCAATGGGGATAAGATTGGCGGCTTCATATAGGACTTCTGTTCTATAATAGTGGTTGTTGTGAGGGTTTCGGTAGAGCGAAGTACAGTGCCGAAGCACTTTTCGCTCGAAGATTTGTATTTTTTTCATGTAACTGGGACTGATAGTGTACCAGATGGGAAAGCAGTAGGTTATTATTGGACGTATCAACTGCTTGTAGAGAAGAAGTTTGGTCCTTGTCTCGAGTCCGCCTCTTATTCGCATAAGTGGCAGGACTAACGATAAGGCAAAGTTTGCCTTTTGAAGGGTAAGGGCTACGTGACGGTTGAACTTGAAACGTTCTGAAAAGTTCACCCCTAAATATCTGACCTGTTGTTTTGGCAGTATTATGGAGTTGTCGGGCAGGGTAAGAGTTAGCTTTTTACATTTCGCTACAGTGTTGTTGCGAGCAGTGCCGTAGGGATTTCGAAATGTTATAAGCTCCGTTTTAGCGGAGTTTATTTTGATTCCCCATTTTTGGTAGTATTCCCAAAGTTTGAGGATGTGTGTCTTGACTCTGCGTAATGCAATGTTCGGGCAAGGGGAAGAAGAGTAGGTGATAGAGTCATCTGCGTAAAGTAGAGTCTCTGTTCTAGAATCATTTTGTGGTTGATCACAAGTATAGAGATTAAACAAGGTGGGGCCGAGGCGTGAGCCCTGGGCTACCCCAGCTTTGATATCCCTGATACTGGATTTGGAGTTCCCTATTCGCACATAGAACTTACGGTTAGTCAGAAAGCTGTGTATGATTCTTATGGTATGTGTTGGGAAGTTAAGGGACTTGAGTTTGAAGACTAAGCCTTCAATCCAAACGGAATCAAATGCCTTTTCAATGTCAAGTAGACAAGCAACGGTGGTCTCTATCTTATTTAACCCAATACTAACATCGGCGTGCAGCTTCAGCAGTGGGTGAAATGTCGAGTGATTGGATTTGAATCCGAATTGGTTGTTTTGTGCTATTTCTAGTTCGGTGCAAACCGAGTTGATTTTGTTTAAAATCAACATTTCTAGAAGTTTGCTTATATTTGAGAGCAGAGAGATGGGTCTAAATTTTGAAATGCAATTTGCAGATAATTTTTTTGGTATTGGAAAAACTTCCGCAATTTTCCATTTGGTTGGAAAATAGCAGTTGTTAATACAATTATTGAGAATAATTGTGAGAAAAATTATTGCTGATGGGGGAAGTCTTTTCATGACAAAGTTGGAAATTTTGTCCGGACCTGAAGACTTTTTCGTGTTACTGGTATAAATTGCTGCCGATAGGTTAGTAGGGCTGGTGAAAGACTCATCAACTAGAGTGTAGACTGATGAGTTTGTTTCTGAAAACTGGGTAATTGGGCTGGGAATTTCAGCCGTTAGTCCAGTTACTTCACCTCGAACGTTGTTCAAAAACTCCGGAAGGTGGTGTGGGGGACTAGGTTGAAAATTATTTTCAAAATGCTCTGCAAATGCATTTGATTTTTCGGCATCTGATGAAACCAATGAACCGTTTGATAGAAGGGGTTCAGTGACTAGGGACTTTTTTCCAACAATTTGGTTTATTTTCTTAAAGGTGTCTGGGCCTGGTTTGATAAGGTTCAGTCTCTTTTTGAATTGAGAATTCACAAAGGATTTTGTGTTCTCACTAATCAGCGTGCTTAGACAATTTAATTGTGAAAGAACACTCTGATATTCAGCGCAGTGTGTATTAAGCGTGCGGTGGAATATTCGTTGCAGAATTTTCCGAAGCTTTTGCCTGTGTTTATACATATTCTGAATGTGTACAGGAAGGTCTTTGTATTTGGACGGAATGTTGTTGCAAGTTGGTTGCTCTGCAATGCTTTCAGAAATTGAGTTTTCAATTTTTAAGATTGCTGAATCAATTTGGTGGTTACTCAAATTTGAGGTAGAAATTGGGATGTTGTTTCTTAATTTTTCCGTTAAGGACTCTTGAAACGTTTCCCAGTTAATTTTGTTAAGATTGGTGAAATGGTCAGTGGGTGAAATTAGGGCCTGAATACTGGTTTTTAATCGGATATTCAGATTAACGGCAAAATGGTCAGAGTCTGATAAAATGGTCGCACATCTATAATTCACAAGATGTGGAATTTTACAGACAAGACTAGAGGAACAAATAAAAAAGTCAATAAGTGAGGGGGTGCGAGGGAACGTGAAACCAGGCTGAGAGACTATCTCGAAAGAATGTTGGTGGGAATTGGCTTGAAGCCAGTTGGCTATAGCCATACCAGGTGGTGATATTTGTGAGTCCATCCACAAGGGGTGGCGAGCATTAAAATCACCACCAATTATAAATTGGGTGTAGTTTTTGCAGAAGTTGTGCAGAACGTCAAGGTCATGTTTAATGTCTGAGCTAGTCGCCGAACATTGGTTGTAGAGAGATATTAACATGAGATTGTTATTATTCTCCAACGGGATAGTTACGCAAGTAACTTCGAAAGTTCTAAAACCCTCTAATCGATGAGGTTTTGCTTGAAAGGAGGACCGTACGAGAACCGCAGTCCCGCTTTCGCCGGGTGCCTGCTTGTCTCTTCTGAAAAGACGATACTTATCGAAAGATGGCCGGTGTTTAGGCTGTATTTTCGTCTCAGATAGAAATACTACGTCTGGGGTATTTTTAATCAAAAAGTTTTGGAGGGCTATCCGTTTAGGATGTGAAATTAATGAATTTACGTTATAACTAATAACGTTTAGATTTCTTATTGTCCTAGACATAATTTAAAACAGAATTCAAGGTAGAGGTGTTTTTTGCCGATATCATCGGGACATGCCTCATAGAGAGGAAGGAAAGATGAGATCTTTGACATGAGCGACAGGAAATCGCAGCCAAAGAATTTCTGGGAATCACCCAGGAAGGAGCAGTTTGTGGATTTGAAACCACTTGCTGCCTTGGCGACTGTTGGAGGGCTTACGGCTTTTGGGGCTGTAGTTGTTGGTTTGTTTTGGGGGTTGGGCTTAGGAGTGGCAGTGGGGATGGGTGTTTTTGTTTTCATTATATCAGAAAATGACTTACCCGGAATAACCATGGACTTGATTGCTGCGCTGTTGACATCTTTCTTTTTAATGCGTTGGTCTTCCTTCTCGCGCTTCGCTGCTAGGACTTTTTTATACGCTGGGCATCCTCGGTAGTTCGCTGGGTGGCCTTCTGTCTTACAAAGAACGCAGTACGGCTTTCCTTCCTTCTCGTCTGTACGTTTGCACTGACCGGGCTCATGATCGTCCTTGCATTTGACGCACCTCGGTTTCATGTCGCAGTTGATGCTGACATGGCCAAAGCTTTGGCAATTCCGGCATTGTGTCACTTCGTTAGGGAGAAGTCTTTCCCATACGACTGCTTCGCCAAGCAGGTTCTTCGTTTTGACCACCTCCATTACAGTAGTTCCCTTCTCGAACTCGATAACGAAGGCATTGTATATTGCGGATTTGTTTTTTGGTGATTTGAAGGCTGTTGCCTTCAGCGCCTTAAATCCAGCTTCGAGCAGTCCATTGATGATGTCTTCTGGGGCGTGCGAATGGTGTATTTTTTTTAAAAGAATAATACACTTCCGGTCTTCCTTCGCGGTAAAGGTGTGGTGTTGGATTTGCTGAGCCCTCAGGTAATCCCTTACAGCCAGGTGGTCTTCTCTGCATGTAGTCTTCACAATAGATTTGGTTTTGTTTATGTTTACGATCGTATATTTCACAGTCACATCCTTGGCTTTAAAGAATCTGTACATTGCCGCTGTAGCCAGATTGAAACAGACTATTGGCGGTTGCACAGATTTATTTTCCTGGGCAGCTTCAGATGTCGTCTTTGGTGTTGTCTTCGGTGTTGTATTTGGATGAAATTCTTTCTCGGCTTCTTTCCTTCCGGGACGATCCGCTATTTTCCTCTTCGTCTGCTTGGTAACTTTGGTAAATCCATCGTTACCATCAGCTCTTAAATCATCTAAAACGATGGCGCTTGCTGGCAACTCAGCAGAAGCAAGCTTCTTCCGCTTAGGAGCTTCCTCTTCCTCGGTGGAATCGGCGTTGTCATCAGCCGGTTTGGGTGCCGAATTAATAATCTCTTCTTGACAGAGATTTTTTAAAAAATCGTCCACGTGGTACCCGAACGTCGCCGAAAACTCTTGCGAGGCTTCTTCGCCGTAGAGGTTACGCAGGTAGTTGACTTCCTGCTGGATCTTTTCGAGGAGACCTGCCTTGGCGACCTTAATTTTTTCTTTAATACCCATTCTCAGGTATAATTTCGGATGTCGGGTGGGGTTTTATTACTTTTTATTAGTGAATTCAAAGGAATTCACTTTTTATTGCTCTTGGGTTTTTTTACTTTTTTTTTTTTTTTTTATTACCGTCTGACTATTGTCTGACCTGTGTCTTCTGTCGTTGTTGAACCTTCTTAATTGATTCATTAACTGATTCTATTCTATTGATTGACACCCTTTCCCTTTGTTTGCACTAATTTTCCAGTAGTCACTGCACTTTTTAAATATTTCTTAATGAAAGGATTTAATTTTTGCACATCAACTTTATAAGTGGCTGCGATATATTTTTTAATTGCCAAAAGCGAAGAACCACCACGTTCCTTTAATGTTTTGATGGCAGCATCAACCATTTGCTGGGTTGGTGGATGAGTTGGAGTTGTTTTCGGCTTCTTTACACCACTGGCAGCAGCCTTTTTGGGTTTCTTTTCAGCAACAACGGCAGCAGGAGAAGCAACGACAGTATCAGCCATTTTGATTATGTATTTAGAATTGGATTTTTACCTTTTACCACTTGGAAATAAACACTTTTTTTGTATTAACTTGGATTTTCAAATAACACCTAACTGTCTTATGCTTGTGAGAATCACGGAGAAGGAAGCTACATAAAATTTTCATTTATTTGAGAATTTTTACTCTGTTGTATCCTTGTGTTCTTTGAAAAAATGCATTATTTTTAATATTTCATACAGAAATATCAAAATGTTATCTTTTAAATACATTCTTATAATATAATGTCATATATTTTCAATAATATAATTGAAATATATACTATAACCAGTTGTGTAGGTGGCCTTTAAACTGATTGTTTGATAGTTTTCTTTCACTATTCTCGTTTAAAATCGTGTTTATTTAAATAAAATATATGGTATAAGGTCTAAATTAGTATTTAATGCATAGAATGTTGTTTATATATTGATATAAATCCATCATAACACTAGAATAATTAAATTTTATTAATAAATAAATGAAAACAAAGTTGACTATTAAAACGATTGAATCACTTTCTCTGAACAGTTTCGATTACTATTAAAAGACATACTTCTTTAATTTCTCATAAATATACAATAAAAGAATGTATAATTTAAGTTATTTTTCATAAATATTTCTTAATATATGATGCTTTTAGTAAATTTGGTCTATTTTAGCAAATTCGAAGAAAATAACCCTTATATACATAGACTCTCATTCCCTAACAAACCAAAAGTAGTTTTTCAATTGGATTTTGAACGATAATTTCATAAATTGATTATTTCTAACGTAATTTCAAGGTAATAGATTAAAATTTAAAACCATACATGTTTCATTTGCAACTAAAATTGAAAAATATTCCTATTAAAAAAATATATATGTACGTCTGCAAATCGCATAAACACAGAACATAGAACTACCTATCCAAATTTCAAATCAGTAAAAAACAAAAAGCAAAAAAAATCTCTGTGGGTGAATGTCTCTCGCATTCTAATAGTTTTTTTTTTTTTTTTTTTTTCTAAATTCATATTATATTATAGCATCGCATTGCTTAGTAAATAATATACATTACATTCGACTATATTATACGACGGACGTTCTTTTTACGAAACGTGCTCATACGTAAGAAAGTCATAAATGTATAATGTGCATAGCATACATGTACCAGATCACATTTCATCGCATAAATTCCTATTTCATAAAATTAAAAAAAAAAGTCATTTTCACATCTCTTTGGGATTTTTTTGTGGTCCTGAAAAGGACCGATTAATGAATTTATATTATAATTTATTTTTTCTTATGCACGTTCACCACGGATGCGTCTCGCCAATTGGATGTCTTTTGGCATAATCGTAACACGCTTGGCATGAATGGCGCACAAATTTGTATCTTCAAAAAGACCAACTAAATATGCTTCGCTAGCCTCCTGTAGTGCCATTACTGCTGAACTCTGGAAACGTAAATCAGTTTTGAAATCTTGAGCAATTTCACGGACTAAACGTTGGAAAGGCAATTTGCGAATCAACAATTCAGTACTCTTCTGATAACGACGAATTTCACGGAGAGCAACAGTTCCTGGACGATAACGATGTGGCTTCTTAACACCTCCTGTAGCTGGTGCACTTTTACGTGCTGCCTTGGTAGCCAATTGTTTCCTTGGTGCTTTTCCACCAGTGGATTTACGAGCAGTCTGCTTTGTACGAGCCATTGTATTTCACTGAACTGAACACTAACACTTTTCACGATTTAATGAATATGTGGCCAATTGGGAAATTTCTTTTATAGATAATCGTATGAAATTTGCTGTGTGTTCCAGTGTTTCATTTCTCATTCTTGTGATTCCAATTTGCTAGTGTGTATTCATTGTTGGCAAGTATAAATACCAGTGGTAGTTTGCTACAGAATTTTATTCAATTGTGAACAGTGAATTAGTGAGGGTAATCGTCTTCGTCTATCTTAAAAGATAAAGAAAAATTGAAATTTTTATTTCTTACTTGTGAAGTGAATTGAATTTAATAAGTAGTGAATCATGACTGGTCGCGGTAAAGGAGGAAAAGGTTTAGGTAAAGGGGGCGCTAAACGTCATCGTAAAGTGTTGCGTGATAATATCCAAGGTATTACCAAGCCAGCAATTCGTCGTTTAGCTCGTCGTGGTGGTGTAAAACGTATTTCGGGTTTAATTTACGAAGAAACTCGTGGTGTTTTAAAAGTCTTTCTGGAGAACGTAATTCGTGATGCTGTTACATATACCGAACACGCAAAACGTAAGACAGTTACTGCAATGGACGTCGTCTACGCATTGAAGAGGCAAGGACGCACACTTTATGGTTTCGGAGGTTAAATAGAAAAAAAAAACAAAGAAAATTCTTAACAACAATCGGTCCTTTTCAGGACCACAAAAAAATCTCTAAAGTGATATATTAAATGAATTGAATTTTCGAATTTTCTCTTTATTGAATGCATATGCAATATGTATGTATGTGTATTAAAACACATTTATGTGAACGTACGCCACCAAGTAAGTAGGTAGAAATTTGAAATTAAAATAGAAAAAGAATACAATTTTGTTTGTTGAAAAAAAAAACGCGCGTTACACGCGTTGTCTTGGGTGTGTGTGTGTGTGTGTGTGTGTATGGGTTCTTGTTTTTTTTTTTGTGTATGCACACAAATTATTTAATCTGCACACATATGGGAAAAACCATGATATACCCACATTTATGTTTTTTTCTCTTTCTTCGTAAACGTTTGAAATTCTTATGCTGATGAGAAATATTTTTTTTACCTATTGGAAATTGAATTTTTTTTTTTAACTCTTAACGTAAATATTTTGTCGTCCTTAAAAGGACGGTTTGTTTTTTGATATATATGTACATGTCATAAAGTGCTTTTCTATTTCCATTTAAGCGCTCTTTTCGGTTTTCTTTGGCAACAAAACTGCTTGAATGTTGGGAAGAACTCCTCCTTGTGCAATTGTTACACCCGAAAGTAATTTATTTAATTCTTCGTCATTACGGATAGCCAATTGCAAGTGACGAGGGATGATTCTTGTCTTTTTGTTGTCACGAGCAGCATTACCAGCCAATTCTAAAACTTCAGCGGCCAAGTATTCCATAACAGCTGCTAAATATACTGGAGCTCCAGCGCCAACACGCTCAGCATAGTTTCCCTTACGGAGAAGACGATGAATACGACCAACAGGGAACTGTAGACCAGCACGATTGGAACGTGACTTTGCCTTTCCCTTAACTTTTCCACCTTTACCACGACCAGACATTTTTCACTATTGTATAGATATAACCTCACTGTTTCACTGTTCACAACGATTTGAAGTTTCAACCAATTGCTCACTTTTATTTATACGAAAACTTATTGGGAAAAATACACAACATTTGTGTGTGTGGCCCAATATGAACAAGCAGTAGTGAGAGCAAATAAATAGAGGGTAAATTTTCGAATTTTCACAGTTCTCGTTCAATCATCGTACAGTGAAGAAAGTGAAGTGAAGTGAATTAAAAATGCCGCCTAAAACAAGTGGAAAAGCAGCAAAGAAGGCTGGAAAGGCACAGAAAAATATAACAAAAACCGATAAGAAGAAGAAGCGCAAGAGGAAGGAAAGCTACGCAATTTACATTTACAAAGTATTGAAGCAAGTCCATCCAGATACTGGTATTTCATCAAAAGCCATGAGTATCATGAACAGTTTTGTGAATGATATTTTTGAGAGAATCGCTGCTGAAGCATCACGTTTGGCACACTACAACAAGCGTTCTACAATTACCAGTCGGGAAATCCAAACTGCCGTCCGTTTGTTATTACCTGGTGAGCTTGCCAAGCATGCTGTCAGTGAAGGCACTAAAGCAGTTACAAAATACACCAGTTCTAAGTAAATGCTTAATTTTCCATCAAAAAAACAACAACAAAAACGGCCCTTTTCAGGGCCTCAAAATTTTCACTTTAGAGATTTTATAACGATTATCAAATATATACCAACAAATACTATTTAGGTAAAACGCAATACAGGATTACTATCCCCACGTGATGGCTTTAATTGAACCAGATCTTGGAATAGTCCAAAAAGATTCATTCGAAGACTTCTACGTGGTTGCTGGAACGCGATACAACCGTGGTTAACGATCTGCCGGAAAGCAATGGAAACACAGACACGCCATCTAACACCAAGAAGAATACAAGCCAACGAACTAAATCTCCAACCCACCCCAACAAACCACACCAATGACCGTCGGCGCCACTCACGCTGTACGACAAATAATCAATCAAAAAATGTAAATAAATTTCAAAAATAATTTTTAAAATAAAAATGTAATAATAAACTATCATTTGCACAACGCAGAGCCCCATCAGTGCTCGCAGAATATTAGATTTATCCTAGACTTAAGAAAAACAATTGTATAAATATTGTAAACACACATTTTTTAAAAAAAAAGAGTAATAAATTGTATATATATATTAGGTAAAACGGAAACAGACACAGACAGATGCGCATTGTTGTATAAATGCATGTGCATGTACATACATACAGTTTTACTTCTTTGCAAGAATACCGGATGGCGTTACTATGCCAGCATAAATCTTAATGCTTGAAAAAAAATCTAACTACAATCTAATAGGATTAGGTTAGGTTCTTATGTGAACATTTCATCATTCAGATAAAAACCGATTTCAATGTGGTAGGTTGGTAATCGATGAATATATACAGATTTTTCTGTAATGACTCATTCTAAACTATAGAAAAAAACATTTTTGTATCTCTTAAATGAATTAATTTGTAGCCCTGAAAAGGACTTTTGTAATTTGATTTGCAATTAATTGAATGCAATGAAATTTATTTCTTTGCTTTCTTAGCTGCAACAGCTTTTTTAGGTTTAGCAGCAGTTGCGGTGGTTTTTGCCTTAGGCACTTTAGCTTTTGGAGCAGCAGCTTTTGCCTTTGTTGGCTTTGCCTTAATTGTGCTGGTCTTTTTGATGCTCTTAACCTTTGATTTTTCCACCTTCTTCTTCTCAGCTGTCTTCTTTGTTGCGGCAGCAGCAGTTTTCTTCACCTTCTTTTCACCAACTGCGGATTTTTTCACTTTTTTCTCACCAGACGCAGCACTCTTTGGTTTGATGGCTTTTTTCTTATCAGCTGACTTGGTTTTCTTAGGTTCCTTGTTAGCCGACGGAGACAATTTGAAAGAACCAGCAGCACCCTTTCCCTTTGTTTGCACTAATTTTCCAGTAGTCACTGCACTTTTTAAATATTTCTTAATGAAAGGATTTAATTTTTGCACATCAACTTTATAAGTGGCTGCGATATATTTTTTAATTGCCAAAAGCGAAGAACCACCACGTTCCTTTAATGTTTTGATGGCAGCATCAACCATTTGCTGGGTTGGTGGATGAGTTGGAGTTGTTTTCGGCTTCTTTACACCACTGGCAGCAGCCTTTTTGGGTTTCTTTTCAGCAACAACGGCAGCAGGAGAAGCAACGACAGTATCAGCCATTTTGATTATGTATTTAGAATTGGATTTTTACCTTTTACCACTTGGAAATAAACACTTTTTTTTGTATTAACTTGGATTTTCAAATAACACCTAACTGTCTTATGCTTGTGAGAATCACGGAGAAGGAAGCTACATAAAATTTTCATTTATTTGAGAATTTTTACTCTGTTGTATCCTTGTGTTCTTTGAAAAAATGCATTATTTTTAATATTTCATACAGAAATATCAAAATGTTATCTTTTAAATACATTCTTATAATATAATGTCATATATTTTCAATAATATAATTGAAATATATACTATAACCAGTTGTGTAGGTGGCCTTTAAACTGATTGTTTGATAGTTTTCTTTCACTATTCTCGTTTAAAATCGTGTTTATTTAAATAAAATATATGGTATAAGGTCTAAATTAGTATTTAATGCATAGAATGTTGTTTATATATTGATATAAATCCATCATAACACTAGAATAATTAAATTTTATTAATAAATAAATGAAAACAAAGTTGACTATTAAAACGATTGAATCACTTTCTCTGAACAGTTTCGATTACTATTAAAAGACATACTTCTTTAATTTCTCATAAATATACAATAAAAGAATGTATAATTTAAGTTATTTTTCATAAATATTTCTTAATATATGATGCTTTTAGTAAATTTGGTCTATTTTAGCAAATTCGAAGAAAATAACCCTTATATACATAGACTCTCATTCCCTAACAAACCAAAAGTAGTTTTTCAATTGGATTTTGAACGATAATTTCATAAATTGATTATTTCTAACGTAATTTCAAGGTAATAGATTAAAATTTAAAACCATACATGTTTCATTTGCAACTAAAATTGAAAAATATTCCTATTAAAAAAATATATATGTACGTCTGCAAATCGCATAAACACAGAACATAGAACTACCTATCCAAATTTCAAATCAGTAAAAAACAAAAAGCAAAAAAAATCTCTGTGGGTGAATGTCTCTCGCATTCTAATAGTTTTTTTTTTTTTTTTTTTTTCTAAATTCATATTATATTATAGCATCGCATTGCTTAGTAAATAATATACATTACATTCGACTATATTATACGACGGACGTTCTTTTTACGAAACGTGCTCATACGTAAGAAAGTCATAAATGTATAATGTGCATAGCATACATGTACCAGATCACATTTCATCGCATAAATTCCTATTTCATAAAATTAAAAAAAAAAAAGTCATTTTCACATCTCTTTGGGATTTTTTTGTGGTCCTGAAAAGGACCGATTAATGAATTTATATTATAATTTATTTTTTCTTATGCACGTTCACCACGGATGCGTCTCGCCAATTGGATGTCTTTTGGCATAATCGTAACACGCTTGGCATGAATGGCGCACAAATTTGTATCTTCAAAAAGACCAACTAAATATGCTTCGCTAGCCTCCTGTAGTGCCATTACTGCTGAACTCTGGAAACGTAAATCAGTTTTGAAATCTTGAGCAATTTCACGGACTAAACGTTGGAAAGGCAATTTGCGAATCAACAATTCAGTACTCTTCTGATAACGACGAATTTCACGGAGAGCAACAGTTCCTGGACGATAACGATGTGGCTTCTTAACACCTCCTGTAGCTGGTGCACTTTTACGTGCTGCCTTGGTAGCCAATTGTTTCCTTGGTGCTTTTCCACCAGTGGATTTACGAGCAGTCTGCTTTGTACGAGCCATTGTATTTCACTGAACTGAACACTAACACTTTTCACGATTTAATGAATATGTGGCCAATTGGGAAATTTCTTTTATAGATAATCGTATGAAATTTGCTGTGTGTTCCAGTGTTTCATTTCTCATTCTTGTGATTCCAATTTGCTAGTGTGTATTCATTGTTGGCAAGTATAAATACCAGTGGTAGTTTGCTACAGAATTTTATTCAATTGTGAACAGTGAATTAGTGAGGGTAATCGTCTTCGTCTATCTTAAAAGATAAAGAAAAATTGAAATTTTTATTTCTTACTTGTGAAGTGAATTGAATTTAATAAGTAGTGAATCATGACTGGTCGCGGTAAAGGAGGAAAAGGTTTAGGTAAAGGGGGCGCTAAACGTCATCGTAAAGTGTTGCGTGATAATATCCAAGGTATTACCAAGCCAGCAATTCGTCGTTTAGCTCGTCGTGGTGGTGTAAAACGTATTTCGGGTTTAATTTACGAAGAAACTCGTGGTGTTTTAAAAGTCTTTCTGGAGAACGTAATTCGTGATGCTGTTACATATACCGAACACGCAAAACGTAAGACAGTTACTGCAATGGACGTCGTCTACGCATTGAAGAGGCAAGGACGCACACTTTATGGTTTCGGAGGTTAAATAGAAAAAAAAAACAAAGAAAATTCTTAACAACAATCGGTCCTTTTCAGGACCACAAAAAAATCTCTAAAGTGATATATTAAATGAATTGAATTTTCGAATTTTCTCTTTATTGAATGCATATGCAATATGTATGTATGTGTATTAAAACACATTTATGTGAACGTACGCCACCAAGTAAGTAGGTAGAAATTTGAAATTAAAATAGAAAAAGAATACAATTTTGTTTGTTGAAAAAAAAAACGCGCGTTACACGCGTTGTCTTAAAATGGCGGCTGTGTGTGTGTGTGTATGGGTTCTTGTTTTTTTTTTGTGTATTCACACAAATTATTTAATCTGCACACATATGGGAAAAACCATGATATACCCACATTTATGTTTTTTTCTCTTTCTTCGTAAACGTTTGAAATTCTTATGCTGATGAGAAATATTTTTTTTACCTATTGGAAATTGAATTTTTTTTTTTAACTCTTAACGTAAATATTTTGTCGTCCTTAAAAGGACGGTTTGTTTTTTGATATATATGTACATGTCATAAAGTGCTTTTCTATTTCCATTTAAGCGCTCTTTTCGGTTTTCTTTGGCAACAAAACTGCTTGAATGTTGGGAAGAACTCCTCCTTGTGCAATTGTTACACCCGAAAGTAATTTATTTAATTCTTCGTCATTACGGATAGCCAATTGCAAGTGACGAGGGATGATTCTTGTCTTTTTGTTGTCACGAGCAGCATTACCAGCCAATTCTAAAACTTCAGCGGCCAAGTATTCCATAACAGCTGCTAAATATACTGGAGCTCCAGCGCCAACACGCTCAGCATAGTTTCCCTTACGGAGAAGACGATGAATACGACCAACAGGGAACTGTAGACCAGCACGATTGGAACGTGACTTTGCCTTTCCCTTAACTTTTCCACCTTTACCACGACCAGACATTTTTCACTATTGTATAGATATAACCTCACTGTTTCACTGTTCACAACGATTTGAAGTTTCAACCAATTGCTCACTTTTATTTATACGAAAACTTATTGGGAAAAATACACAACATTTGTGTGTGTGGCCCAATATGAACAAGCAGTAGTGAGAGCAAATAAATAGAGGGTAAATTTTCGAATTTTCACAGTTCTCGTTCAATCATCGTACAGTGAAGAAAGTGAAGTGAAGTGAATTAAAAATGCCGCCTAAAACAAGTGGAAAAGCAGCAAAGAAGGCTGGAAAGGCACAGAAAAATATAACAAAAACCGATAAGAAGAAGAAGCGCAAGAGGAAGGAAAGCTACGCAATTTACATTTACAAAGTATTGAAGCAAGTCCATCCAGATACTGGTATTTCATCAAAAGCCATGAGTATCATGAACAGTTTTGTGAATGATATTTTTGAGAGAATCGCTGCTGAAGCATCACGTTTGGCACACTACAACAAGCGTTCTACAATTACCAGTCGGGAAATCCAAACTGCCGTCCGTTTGTTATTACCTGGTGAGCTTGCCAAGCATGCTGTCAGTGAAGGCACTAAAGCAGTTACAAAATACACCAGTTCTAAGTAAATGCTTAATTTTCCATCAAAAAAACAACAACAAAAACGGCCCTTTTCAGGGCCTCAAAATTTTCACTTTAGAGATTTTATAACGATTATCAAATATATACCAACAAATACTATTTAGGTAAAACGGAAACAGACACAGACAGATGCGCATTGTTGTATAAATGCATGTGCATGTACATACATACAGTTTTACTTCTTTGCAAGAATACCGGATGGCGTTACTATGCCAGCATAAATCTTAATGCTTGAAAAAAAATCTAACTACAATCTAATAGGATTAGGTTAGGTTCTTATGTGAACATTTCATCATTCAGATAAAAACCGATTTCAATGTGGTAGGTTGGTAATCGATGAATATATACAGATTTTTCTGTAATGACTCATTCTAAACTATAGAAAAAAACATTTTTGTATCTCTTAAATGAATTAATTTGTAGCCCTGAAAAGGACTTTTGTAATTTGATTTGCAATTAATTGAATGCAATGAAATTTATTTCTTTGCTTTCTTAGCTGCAACAGCTTTTTTAGGTTTAGCAGCAGTTGCGGTGGTTTTTGCCTTAGGCACTTTAGCTTTTGGAGCAGCAGCTTTTGCCTTTGTTGGCTTTGCCTTAATTGTGCTGGTCTTTTTGATGCTCTTAACCTTTGATTTTTCCACCTTCTTCTTCTCAGCTGTCTTCTTTGTTGCGGCAGCAGCAGTTTTCTTCACCTTCTTTTCACCAACTGCGGATTTTTTCACTTTTTTCTCACCAGACGCAGCACTCTTTGGTTTGATGGCTTTTTTCTTATCAGCTGACTTGGTTTTCTTAGGTTCCTTGTTAGCCGACGGAGACAATTTGAAAGAACCAGCAGCACCCTTTCCCTTTGTTTGCACTAATTTTCCAGTAGTCACTGCACTTTTTAAATATTTCTTAATGAAAGGATTTAATTTTTGCACATCAACTTTATAAGTGGCTGCGATATATTTTTTAATTGCCAAAAGCGAAGAACCACCACGTTCCTTTAATGTTTTGATGGCAGCATCAACCATTTGCTGGGTTGGTGGATGAGTTGGAGTTGTTTTCGGCTTCTTTACACCACTGGCAGCAGCCTTTTTGGGTTTCTTTTCAGCAACAACGGCAGCAGGAGAAGCAACGACAGTATCAGCCATTTTGATTATGTATTTAGAATTGGATTTTTACCTTTTACCACTTGGAAATAAACACTTTTTTTTGTATTAACTTGGATTTTCAAATAACACCTAACTGTCTTATGCTTGTGAGAATCACGGAGAAGGAAGCTACATAAAATTTTCATTTATTTGAGAATTTTTACTCTGTTGTATCCTTGTGTTCTTTGAAAAAATGCATTATTTTTAATATTTCATACAGAAATATCAAAATGTTATCTTTTAAATACATTCTTATAATATAATGTCATATATTTTCAATAATATAATTGAAATATATACTATAACCAGTTGTGTAGGTGGCCTTTAAACTGATTGTTTGATAGTTTTCTTTCACTATTCTCGTTTAAAATCGTGTTTATTTAAATAAAATATATGGTATAAGGTCTAAATTAGTATTTAATGCATAGAATGTTGTTTATATATTGATATAAATCCATCATAACACTAGAATAATTAAATTTTATTAATAAATAAATGAAAACAAAGTTGACTATTAAAACGATTGAATCACTTTCTCTGAACAGTTTCGATTACTATTAAAAGACATACTTCTTTAATTTCTCATAAATATACAATAAAAGAATGTATAATTTAAGTTATTTTTCATAAATATTTCTTAATATATGATGCTTTTAGTAAATTTGGTCTATTTTAGCAAATTCGAAGAAAATAACCCTTATATACATAGACTCTCATTCCCTAACAAACCAAAAGTAGTTTTTCAATTGGATTTTGAACGATAATTTCATAAATTGATTATTTCTAACGTAATTTCAAGGTAATAGATTAAAATTTAAAACCATACATGTTTCATTTGCAACTAAAATTGAAAAATATTCCTATTAAAAAAATATATATGTACGTCTGCAAATCGCATAAACACAGAACATAGAACTACCTATCCAAATTTCAAATCAGTAAAAAACAAAAAGCAAAAAAAATCTCTGTGGGTGAATGTCTCTCGCATTCTAATAGTTTTTTTTTTTTTTTTTTTTTCTAAATTCATATTATATTATTGCATCGCATTGCTTAGTAAATAATATACATTACATTCGACTATATTATACGACGGACGTTCTTTTTACGAAACGTGCTCATACGTAAGAAAGTCATAAATGTATAATGTGCATAGCATACATGTACCAGATCACATTTCATCGCATAAATTCCTATTTCATAAAATTAAAAAAAAAAAAGTCATTTTCACATCTCTTTGGGATTTTTTTGTGGTCCTGAAAAGGACCGATTAATGAATTTATATTATAATTTATTTTTTCTTATGCACGTTCACCACGGATGCGTCTCGCCAATTGGATGTCTTTTGGCATAATCGTAACACGCTTGGCATGAATGGCGCACAAATTTGTATCTTCAAAAAGACCAACTAAATATGCTTCGCTAGCCTCCTGTAGTGCCATTACTGCTGAACTCTGGAAACGTAAATCAGTTTTGAAATCTTGAGCAATTTCACGGACTAAACGTTGGAAAGGCAATTTGCGAATCAACAATTCAGTACTCTTCTGATAACGACGAATTTCACGGAGAGCAACAGTTCCTGGACGATAACGATGTGGCTTCTTAACACCTCCTGTAGCTGGTGCACTTTTACGTGCTGCCTTGGTAGCCAATTGTTTCCTTGGTGCTTTTCCACCAGTGGATTTACGAGCAGTCTGCTTTGTACGAGCCATTGTATTTCACTGAACTGAACACTAACACTTTTCACGATTTAATGAATATGTGGCCAATTGGGAAATTTCTTTTATAGATAATCGTATGAAATTTGCTGTGTGTTCCAGTGTTTCATTTCTCATTCTTGTGATTCCAATTTGCTAGTGTGTATTCATTGTTGGCAAGTATAAATACCAGTGGTAGTTTGCTACAGAATTTTATTCAATTGTGAACAGTGAATTAGTGAGGGTAATCGTCTTCGTCTATCTTAAAAGATAAAGAAAAATTGAAATTTTTATTTCTTACTTGTGAAGTGAATTGAATTTAATAAGTAGTGAATCATGACTGGTCGCGGTAAAGGAGGAAAAGGTTTAGGTAAAGGGGGCGCTAAACGTCATCGTAAAGTGTTGCGTGATAATATCCAAGGTATTACCAAGCCAGCAATTCGTCGTTTAGCTCGTCGTGGTGGTGTAAAACGTATTTCGGGTTTAATTTACGAAGAAACTCGTGGTGTTTTAAAAGTCTTTCTGGAGAACGTAATTCGTGATGCTGTTACATATACCGAACACGCAAAACGTAAGACAGTTACTGCAATGGACGTCGTCTACGCATTGAAGAGGCAAGGACGCACACTTTATGGTTTCGGAGGTTAAATAGAAAAAAAAAACAAAGAAAATTCTTAACAACAATCGGTCCTTTTCAGGACCACAAAAAAATCTCTAAAGTGATATATTAAATGAATTGAATTTTCGAATTTTCTCTTTATTGAATGCATATGCAATATGTATGTATGTGTATTAAAACACATTTATGTGAACGTACGCCACCAAGTAAGTAGGTAGAAATTTGAAATTAAAATAGAAAAAGAATACAATTTTGTTTGTTGAAAAAAAAAACGCGCGTTACACGCGTTGTCTTAAAATGGCGGCTGTGTGTGTGTGTGTATGGGTTCTTGTTTTTTTTTTTGTGTATTCACACAAATTATTTAATCTGCACACATATGGGAAAAACCATGATATACCCACATTTATGTTTTTTTCTCTTTCTTCGTAAACGTTTGAAATTCTTATGCTGATGAGAAATATTTTTTTTACCTATTGGAAATTGAATTTTTTTTTTTAACTCTTAACGTAAATATTTTGTCGTCCTTAAAAGGACGGTTTGTTTTTTGATATATATGTACATGTCATAAAGTGCTTTTCTATTTCCATTTAAGCGCTCTTTTCGGTTTTCTTTGGCAACAAAACTGCTTGAATGTTGGGAAGAACTCCTCCTTGTGCAATTGTTACACCCGAAAGTAATTTATTTAATTCTTCGTCATTACGGATAGCCAATTGCAAGTGACGAGGGATGATTCTTGTCTTTTTGTTGTCACGAGCAGCATTACCAGCCAATTCTAAAACTTCAGCGGCCAAGTATTCCATAACAGCTGCTAAATATACTGGAGCTCCAGCGCCAACACGCTCAGCATAGTTTCCCTTACGGAGAAGACGATGAATACGACCAACAGGGAACTGTAGACCAGCACGATTGGAACGTGACTTTGCCTTTCCCTTAACTTTTCCACCTTTACCACGACCAGACATTTTTCACTATTGTATAGATATAACCTCACTGTTTCACTGTTCACAACGATTTGAAGTTTCAACCAATTGCTCACTTTTATTTATACGAAAACTTATTGGGAAAAATACACAACATTTGTGTGTGTGGCCCAATATGAACAAGCAGTAGTGAGAGCAAATAAATAGAGGGTAAATTTTCGAATTTTCACAGTTCTCGTTCAATCATCGTACAGTGAAGAAAGTGAAGTGAAGTGAATTAAAAATGCCGCCTAAAACAAGTGGAAAAGCAGCAAAGAAGGCTGGAAAGGCACAGAAAAATATAACAAAAACCGATAAGAAGAAGAAGCGCAAGAGGAAGGAAAGCTACGCAATTTACATTTACAAAGTATTGAAGCAAGTCCATCCAGATACTGGTATTTCATCAAAAGCCATGAGTATCATGAACAGTTTTGTGAATGATATTTTTGAGAGAATCGCTGCTGAAGCATCACGTTTGGCACACTACAACAAGCGTTCTACAATTACCAGTCGGGAAATCCAAACTGCCGTCCGTTTGTTATTACCTGGTGAGCTTGCCAAGCATGCTGTCAGTGAAGGCACTAAAGCAGTTACAAAATACACCAGTTCTAAGTAAATGCTTAATTTTCCATCAAAAAAACAACAACAAAAACGGCCCTTTTCAGGGCCTCAAAATTTTCACTTTAGAGATTTTATAACGATTATCAAATATATACCAACAAATACTATTTAGGTAAAACGGAAACAGACACAGACAGATGCGCATTGTTGTATAAATGCATGTGCATGTACATACATACAGTTTTACTTCTTTGCAAGAATACCGGATGGCGTTACTATGCCAGCATAAATCTTAATGCTTGAAAAAAAATCTAACTACAATCTAATAGGATTAGGTTAGGTTCTTATGTGAACATTTCATCATTCAGATAAAAACCGATTTCAATGTGGTAGGTTGGTAATCGATGAATATATACAGATTTTTCTGTAATGACTCATTCTAAACTATAGAAAAAAACATTTTTGTATCTCTTAAATGAATTAATTTGTAGCCCTGAAAAGGACTTTTGTAATTTGATTTGCAATTAATTGAATGCAATGAAATTTATTTCTTTGCTTTCTTAGCTGCAACAGCTTTTTTAGGTTTAGCAGCAGTTGCGGTGGTTTTTGCCTTAGGCACTTTAGCTTTTGGAGCAGCAGCTTTTGCCTTTGTTGGCTTTGCCTTAATTGTGCTGGTCTTTTTGATGCTCTTAACCTTTGATTTTTCCACCTTCTTCTTCTCAGCTGTCTTCTTTGTTGCGGCAGCAGCAGTTTTCTTCACCTTCTTTTCACCAACTGCGGATTTTTTCACTTTTTTCTCACCAGACGCAGCACTCTTTGGTTTGATGGCTTTTTTCTTATCAGCTGACTTGGTTTTCTTAGGTTCCTTGTTAGCCGACGGAGACAATTTGAAAGAACCAGCAGCACCCTTTCCCTTTGTTTGCACTAATTTTCCAGTAGTCACTGCACTTTTTAAATATTTCTTAATGAAAGGATTTAATTTTTGCACATCAACTTTATAAGTGGCTGCGATATATTTTTTAATTGCCAAAAGCGAAGAACCACCACGTTCCTTTAATGTTTTGATGGCAGCATCAACCATTTGCTGGGTTGGTGGATGAGTTGGAGTTGTTTTCGGCTTCTTTACACCACTGGCAGCAGCCTTTTTGGGTTTCTTTTCAGCAACAACGGCAGCAGGAGAAGCAACGACAGTATCAGCCATTTTGATTATGTATTTAGAATTGGATTTTTACCTTTTACCACTTGGAAATAAACACTTTTTTTTGTATTAACTTGGATTTTCAAATAACACCTAACTGTCTTATGCTTGTGAGAATCACGGAGAAGGAAGCTACATAAAATTTTCATTTATTTGAGAATTTTTACTCTGTTGTATCCTTGTGTTCTTTGAAAAAATGCATTATTTTTAATATTTCATACAGAAATATCAAAATGTTATCTTTTAAATACATTCTTATAATATAATGTCATATATTTTCAATAATATAATTGAAATATATACTATAACCAGTTGTGTAGGTGGCCTTTAAACTGATTGTTTGATAGTTTTCTTTCACTATTCTCGTTTAAAATCGTGTTTATTTAAATAAAATATATGGTATAAGGTCTAAATTAGTATTTAATGCATAGAATGTTGTTTATATATTGATATAAATCCATCATAACACTAGAATAATTAAATTTTATTAATAAATAAATGAAAACAAAGTTGACTATTAAAACGATTGAATCACTTTCTCTGAACAGTTTCGATTACTATTAAAAGACATACTTCTTTAATTTCTCATAAATATACAATAAAAGAATGTATAATTTAAGTTATTTTTCATAAATATTTCTTAATATATGATGCTTTTAGTAAATTTGGTCTATTTTAGCAAATTCGAAGAAAATAACCCTTATATACATAGACTCTCATTCCCTAACAAACCAAAAGTAGTTTTTCAATTGGATTTTGAACGATAATTTCATAAATTGATTATTTCTAACGTAATTTCAAGGTAATAGATTAAAATTTAAAACCATACATGTTTCATTTGCAACTAAAATTGAAAAATATTCCTATTAAAAAAATATATATGTACGTCTGCAAATCGCATAAACACAGAACATAGAACTACCTATCCAAATTTCAAATCAGTAAAAAACAAAAAGCAAAAAAAATCTCTGTGGGTGAATGTCTCTCGCATTCTAATAGTTTTTTTTTTTTTTTTTTTTTCTAAATTCATATTATATTATAGCATCGCATTGCTTAGTAAATAATATACATTACATTCGACTATATTATACGACGGACGTTCTTTTTACGAAACGTGCTCATACGTAAGAAAGTCATAAATGTATAATGTGCATAGCATACATGTACCAGATCACATTTCATCGCATAAATTCCTATTTCATAAAATTAAAAAAAAAAAAGTCATTTTCACATCTCTTTGGGATTTTTTTGTGGTCCTGAAAAGGACCGATTAATGAATTTATATTATAATTTATTTTTTCTTATGCACGTTCACCACGGATGCGTCTCGCCAATTGGATGTCTTTTGGCATAATCGTAACACGCTTGGCATGAATGGCGCACAAATTTGTATCTTCAAAAAGACCAACTAAATATGCTTCGCTAGCCTCCTGTAGTGCCATTACTGCTGAACTCTGGAAACGTAAATCAGTTTTGAAATCTTGAGCAATTTCACGGACTAAACGTTGGAAAGGCAATTTGCGAATCAACAATTCAGTACTCTTCTGATAACGACGAATTTCACGGAGAGCAACAGTTCCTGGACGATAACGATGTGGCTTCTTAACACCTCCTGTAGCTGGTGCACTTTTACGTGCTGCCTTGGTAGCCAATTGTTTCCTTGGTGCTTTTCCACCAGTGGATTTACGAGCAGTCTGCTTTGTACGAGCCATTGTATTTCACTGAACTGAACACTAACACTTTTCACGATTTAATGAATATGTGGCCAATTGGGAAATTTCTTTTATAGATAATCGTATGAAATTTGCTGTGTGTTCCAGTGTTTCATTTCTCATTCTTGTGATTCCAATTTGCTAGTGTGTATTCATTGTTGGCAAGTATAAATACCAGTGGTAGTTTGCTACAGAATTTTATTCAATTGTGAACAGTGAATTAGTGAGGGTAATCGTCTTCGTCTATCTTAAAAGATAAAGAAAAATTGAAATTTTTATTTCTTACTTGTGAAGTGAATTGAATTTAATAAGTAGTGAATCATGACTGGTCGCGGTAAAGGAGGAAAAGGTTTAGGTAAAGGGGGCGCTAAACGTCATCGTAAAGTGTTGCGTGATAATATCCAAGGTATTACCAAGCCAGCAATTCGTCGTTTAGCTCGTCGTGGTGGTGTAAAACGTATTTCGGGTTTAATTTACGAAGAAACTCTAATATACTAATATATATATGTACATGTCATAAAGTGCTTTTCTATTTCCATTTAAGCGCTCTTTTCGGTTTTCTTTGGCAACAAAACTGCTTGAATGTTGGGAAGAACTCCTCCTTGTGCAATTGTTACACCCGAAAGTAATTTATTTAATTCTTCGTCATTACGGATAGCCAATTGCAAGTGACGAGGGATGATTCTTGTCTTTTTGTTGTCACGAGCAGCATTACCAGCCAATTCTAAAACTTCAGCGGCCAAGTATTCCATAACAGCTGCTAAATATACTGGAGCTCCAGCGCCAACACGCTCAGCATAGTTTCCCTTACGGAGAAGACGATGAATACGACCAACAGGGAACTGTAGACCAGCACGATTGGAACGTGACTTTGCCTTTCCCTTAACTTTTCCACCTTTACCACGACCAGACATTTTTCACTATTGTATAGATATAACCTCACTGTTTCACTGTTCACAACGATTTGAAGTTTCAACCAATTGCTCACTTTTATTTATACGAAAACTTATTGGGAAAAATACACAACATTTGTGTGTGTGGCCCAATATGAACAAGCAGTAGTGAGAGCAAATAAATAGAGGGTAAATTTTCGAATTTTCACAGTTCTCGTTCAATCATCGTACAGTGAAGAAAGTGAAGTGAAGTGAATTAAAAATGCCGCCTAAAACAAGTGGAAAAGCAGCAAAGAAGGCTGGAAAGGCACAGAAAAATATAACAAAAACCGATAAGAAGAAGAAGCGCAAGAGGAAGGAAAGCTACGCAATTTACATTTACAAAGTATTGAAGCAAGTCCATCCAGATACTGGTATTTCATCAAAAGCCATGAGTATCATGAACAGTTTTGTGAATGATATTTTTGAGAGAATCGCTGCTGAAGCATCACGTTTGGCACACTACAACAAGCGTTCTACAATTACCAGTCGGGAAATCCAAACTGCCGTCCGTTTGTTATTACCTGGTGAGCTTGCCAAGCATGCTGTCAGTGAAGGCACTAAAGCAGTTACAAAATACACCAGTTCTAAGTAAATGCTTAATTTTCCATCAAAAAAACAACAACAAAAACGGCCCTTTTCAGGGCCTCAAAATTTTCACTTTAGAGATTTTATAACGATTATCAAATATATACCAACAAATACTATTTAGGTAAAACGGAAACAGACACAGACAGATGCGCATTGTTGTATAAATGCATGTGCATGTACATACATACAGTTTTACTTCTTTGCAAGAATACCGGATGGCGTTACTATGCCAGCATAAATCTTAATGCTTGAAAAAAAATCTAACTACAATCTAATAGGATTAGGTTAGGTTCTTATGTGAACATTTCATCATTCAGATAAAAACCGATTTCAATGTGGTAGGTTGGTAATCGATGAATATATACAGATTTTTCTGTAATGACTCATTCTAAACTATAGAAAAAAACATTTTTGTATCTCTTAAATGAATTAATTTGTAGCCCTGAAAAGGACTTTTGTAATTTGATTTGCAATTAATTGAATGCAATGAAATTTATTTCTTTGCTTTCTTAGCTGCAACAGCTTTTTTAGGTTTAGCAGCAGTTGCGGTGGTTTTTGCCTTAGGCACTTTAGCTTTTGGAGCAGCAGCTTTTGCCTTTGTTGGCTTTGCCTTAATTGTGCTGGTCTTTTTGATGCTCTTAACCTTTGATTTTTCCACCTTCTTCTTCTCAGCTGTCTTCTTTGTTGCGGCAGCAGCAGTTTTCTTCACCTTCTTTTCACCAACTGCGGATTTTTTCACTTTTTTCTCACCAGACGCAGCACTCTTTGGTTTGATGGCTTTTTTCTTATCAGCTGACTTGGTTTTCTTAGGTTCCTTGTTAGCCGACGGAGACAATTTGAAAGAACCAGCAGCACCCTTTCCCTTTGTTTGCACTAATTTTCCAGTAGTCACTGCACTTTTTAAATATTTCTTAATGAAAGGATTTAATTTTTGCACATCAACTTTATAAGTGGCTGCGATATATTTTTTAATTGCCAAAAGCGAAGAACCACCACGTTCCTTTAATGTTTTGATGGCAGCATCAACCATTTGCTGGGTTGGTGGATGAGTTGGAGTTGTTTTCGGCTTCTTTACACCACTGGCAGCAGCCTTTTTGGGTTTCTTTTCAGCAACAACGGCAGCAGGAGAAGCAACGACAGTATCAGCCATTTTGATTATGTATTTAGAATTGGATTTTTACCTTTTACCACTTGGAAATAAACACTTTTTTTTGTATTAACTTGGATTTTCAAATAACACCTAACTGTCTTATGCTTGTGAGAATCACGGAGAAGGAAGCTACATAAAATTTTCATTTATTTGAGAATTTTTACTCTGTTGTATCCTTGTGTTCTTTGAAAAAATGCATTATTTTTAATATTTCATACAGAAATATCAAAATGTTATCTTTTAAATACATTCTTATAATATAATGTCATATATTTTCAATAATATAATTGAAATATATACTATAACCAGTTGTGTAGGTGGCCTTTAAACTGATTGTTTGATAGTTTTCTTTCACTATTCTCGTTTAAAATCGTGTTTATTTAAATAAAATATATGGTATAAGGTCTAAATTAGTATTTAATGCATAGAATGTTGTTTATATATTGATATAAATCCATCATAACACTAGAATAATTAAATTTTATTAATAAATAAATGAAAACAAAGTTGACTATTAAAACGATTGAATCACTTTCTCTGAACAGTTTCGATTACTATTAAAAGACATACTTCTTTAATTTCTCATAAATATACAATAAAAGAATGTATAATTTAAGTTATTTTTCATAAATATTTCTTAATATATGATGCTTTTAGTAAATTTGGTCTATTTTAGCAAATTCGAAGAAAATAACCCTTATATACATAGACTCTCATTCCCTAACAAACCAAAAGTAGTTTTTCAATTGGATTTTGAACGATAATTTCATAAATTGATTATTTCTAACGTAATTTCAAGGTAATAGATTAAAATTTAAAACCATACATGTTTCATTTGCAACTAAAATTGAAAAATATTCCTATTAAAAAAATATATATGTACGTCTGCAAATCGCATAAACACAGAACATAGAACTACCTATCCAAATTTCAAATCAGTAAAAAACAAAAAGCAAAAAAAATCTCTGTGGGTGAATGTCTCTCGCATTCTAATAGTTTTTTTTTTTTTTTTTTTTTCTAAATTCATATTATATTATAGCATCGCATTGCTTAGTAAATAATATACATTACATTCGACTATATTATACGACGGACGTTCTTTTTACGAAACGTGCTCATACGTAAGAAAGTCATAAATGTATAATGTGCATAGCATACATGTACCAGATCACATTTCATCGCATAAATTCCTATTTCATAAAATTAAAAAAAAAAAAGTCATTTTCACATCTCTTTGGGATTTTTTTGTGGTCCTGAAAAGGACCGATTAATGAATTTATATTATAATTTATTTTTTCTTATGCACGTTCACCACGGATGCGTCTCGCCAATTGGATGTCTTTTGGCATAATCGTAACACGCTTGGCATGAATGGCGCACAAATTTGTATCTTCAAAAAGACCAACTAAATATGCTTCGCTAGCCTCCTGTAGTGCCATTACTGCTGAACTCTGGAAACGTAAATCAGTTTTGAAATCTTGAGCAATTTCACGGACTAAACGTTGGAAAGGCAATTTGCGAATCAACAATTCAGTACTCTTCTGATAACGACGAATTTCACGGAGAGCAACAGTTCCTGGACGATAACGATGTGGCTTCTTAACACCTCCTGTAGCTGGTGCACTTTTACGTGCTGCCTTGGTAGCCAATTGTTTCCTTGGTGCTTTTCCACCAGTGGATTTACGAGCAGTCTGCTTTGTACGAGCCATTGTATTTCACTGAACTGAACACTAACACTTTTCACGATTTAATGAATATGTGGCCAATTGGGAAATTTCTTTTATAGATAATCGTATGAAATTTGCTGTGTGTTCCAGTGTTTCATTTCTCATTCTTGTGATTCCAATTTGCTAGTGTGTATTCATTGTTGGCAAGTATAAATACCAGTGGTAGTTTGCTACAGAATTTTATTCAATTGTGAACAGTGAATTAGTGAGGGTAATCGTCTTCGTCTATCTTAAAAGATAAAGAAAAATTGAAATTTTTATTTCTTACTTGTGAAGTGAATTGAATTTAATAAGTAGTGAATCATGACTGGTCGCGGTAAAGGAGGAAAAGGTTTAGGTAAAGGGGGCGCTAAACGTCATCGTAAAGTGTTGCGTGATAATATCCAAGGTATTACCAAGCCAGCAATTCGTCGTTTAGCTCGTCGTGGTGGTGTAAAACGTATTTCGGGTTTAATTTACGAAGAAACTCTAATATACTAATATATATATGTACATGTCATAAAGTGCTTTTCTATTTCCATTTAAGCGCTCTTTTCGGTTTTCTTTGGCAACAAAACTGCTTGAATGTTGGGAAGAACTCCTCCTTGTGCAATTGTTACACCCGAAAGTAATTTATTTAATTCTTCGTCATTACGGATAGCCAATTGCAAGTGACGAGGGATGATTCTTGTCTTTTTGTTGTCACGAGCAGCATTACCAGCCAATTCTAAAACTTCAGCGGCCAAGTATTCCATAACAGCTGCTAAATATACTGGAGCTCCAGCGCCAACACGCTCAGCATAGTTTCCCTTACGGAGAAGACGATGAATACGACCAACAGGGAACTGTAGACCAGCACGATTGGAACGTGACTTTGCCTTTCCCTTAACTTTTCCACCTTTACCACGACCAGACATTTTTCACTATTGTATAGATATAACCTCACTGTTTCACTGTTCACAACGATTTGAAGTTTCAACCAATTGCTCACTTTTATTTATACGAAAACTTATTGGGAAAAATACACAACATTTGTGTGTGTGGCCCAATATGAACAAGCAGTAGTGAGAGCAAATAAATAGAGGGTAAATTTTCGAATTTTCACAGTTCTCGTTCAATCATCGTACAGTGAAGAAAGTGAAGTGAAGTGAATTAAAAATGCCGCCTAAAACAAGTGGAAAAGCAGCAAAGAAGGCTGGAAAGGCACAGAAAAATATAACAAAAACCGATAAGAAGAAGAAGCGCAAGAGGAAGGAAAGCTACGCAATTTACATTTACAAAGTATTGAAGCAAGTCCATCCAGATACTGGTATTTCATCAAAAGCCATGAGTATCATGAACAGTTTTGTGAATGATATTTTTGAGAGAATCGCTGCTGAAGCATCACGTTTGGCACACTACAACAAGCGTTCTACAATTACCAGTCGGGAAATCCAAACTGCCGTCCGTTTGTTATTACCTGGTGAGCTTGCCAAGCATGCTGTCAGTGAAGGCACTAAAGCAGTTACAAAATACACCAGTTCTAAGTAAATGCTTAATTTTCCATCAAAAAAACAACAACAAAAACGGCCCTTTTCAGGGCCTCAAAATTTTCACTTTAGAGATTTTATAACGATTATCAAATATATACCAACAAATACTATTTAGGTAAAACGGAAACAGACACAGACAGATGCGCATTGTTGTATAAATGCATGTGCATGTACATACATACAGTTTTACTTCTTTGCAAGAATACCGGATGGCGTTACTATGCCAGCATAAATCTTAATGCTTGAAAAAAAATCTAACTACAATCTAATAGGATTAGGTTAGGTTCTTATGTGAACATTTCATCATTCAGATAAAAACCGATTTCAATGTGGTAGGTTGGTAATCGATGAATATATACAGATTTTTCTGTAATGACTCATTCTAAACTATAGAAAAAAACATTTTTGTATCTCTTAAATGAATTAATTTGTAGCCCTGAAAAGGACTTTTGTAATTTGATTTGCAATTAATTGAATGCAATGAAATTTATTTCTTTGCTTTCTTAGCTGCAACAGCTTTTTTAGGTTTAGCAGCAGTTGCGGTGGTTTTTGCCTTAGGCACTTTAGCTTTTGGAGCAGCAGCTTTTGCCTTTGTTGGCTTTGCCTTAATTGTGCTGGTCTTTTTGATGCTCTTAACCTTTGATTTTTCCACCTTCTTCTTCTCAGCTGTCTTCTTTGTTGCGGCAGCAGCAGTTTTCTTCACCTTCTTTTCACCAACTGCGGATTTTTTCACTTTTTTCTCACCAGACGCAGCACTCTTTGGTTTGATGGCTTTTTTCTTATCAGCTGACTTGGTTTTCTTAGGTTCCTTGTTAGCCGACGGAGACAATTTGAAAGAACCAGCAGCACCCTTTCCCTTTGTTTGCACTAATTTTCCAGTAGTCACTGCACTTTTTAAATATTTCTTAATGAAAGGATTTAATTTTTGCACATCAACTTTATAAGTGGCTGCGATATATTTTTTAATTGCCAAAAGCGAAGAACCACCACGTTCCTTTAATGTTTTGATGGCAGCATCAACCATTTGCTGGGTTGGTGGATGAGTTGGAGTTGTTTTCGGCTTCTTTACACCACTGGCAGCAGCCTTTTTGGGTTTCTTTTCAGCAACAACGGCAGCAGGAGAAGCAACGACAGTATCAGCCATTTTGATTATGTATTTAGAATTGGATTTTTACCTTTTACCACTTGGAAATAAACACTTTTTTTTGTATTAACTTGGATTTTCAAATAACACCTAACTGTCTTATGCTTGTGAGAATCACGGAGAAGGAAGCTACATAAAATTTTCATTTATTTGAGAATTTTTACTCTGTTGTATCCTTGTGTTCTTTGAAAAAATGCATTATTTTTAATATTTCATACAGAAATATCAAAATGTTATCTTTTAAATACATTCTTATAATATAATGTCATATATTTTCAATAATATAATTGAAATATATACTATAACCAGTTGTGTAGGTGGCCTTTAAACTGATTGTTTGATAGTTTTCTTTCACTATTCTCGTTTAAAATCGTGTTTATTTAAATAAAATATATGGTATAAGGTCTAAATTAGTATTTAATGCATAGAATGTTGTTTATATATTGATATAAATCCATCATAACACTAGAATAATTAAATTTTATTAATAAATAAATGAAAACAAAGTTGACTATTAAAACGATTGAATCACTTTCTCTGAACAGTTTCGATTACTATTAAAAGACATACTTCTTTAATTTCTCATAAATATACAATAAAAGAATGTATAATTTAAGTTATTTTTCATAAATATTTCTTAATATATGATGCTTTTAGTAAATTTGGTCTATTTTAGCAAATTCGAAGAAAATAACCCTTATATACATAGACTCTCATTCCCTAACAAACCAAAAGTAGTTTTTCAATTGGATTTTGAACGATAATTTCATAAATTGATTATTTCTAACGTAATTTCAAGGTAATAGATTAAAATTTAAAACCATACATGTTTCATTTGCAACTAAAATTGAAAAATATTCCTATTAAAAAAATATATATGTACGTCTGCAAATCGCATAAACACAGAACATAGAACTACCTATCCAAATTTCAAATCAGTAAAAAACAAAAAGCAAAAAAAATCTCTGTGGGTGAATGTCTCTCGCATTCTAATAGTTTTTTTTTTTTTTTTTCTAAATTCATATTATATTATAGCATCGCATTGCTTAGTAAATAATATACATTACATTCGACTATATTATACGACGGACGTTCTTTTTACGAAACGTGCTCATACGTAAGAAAGTCATAAATGTATAATGTGCATAGCATACATGTACCAGATCACATTTCATCGCATAAATTCCTATTTCATAAAATTAAAAAAAAAAAATGCATTTTCACATCTCTTTGGGATTTTTTTGTGGTCCTGAAAAGGACCGATTAATGAATTTATATTATAATTTATTTTTTCTTATGCACGTTCACCACGGATGCGTCTCGCCAATTGGATGTCTTTTGGCATAATCGTAACACGCTTGGCATGAATGGCGCACAAATTTGTATCTTCAAAAAGACCAACTAAATATGCTTCGCTAGCCTCCTGTAGTGCCATTACTGCTGAACTCTGGAAACGTAAATCAGTTTTGAAATCTTGAGCAATTTCACGGACTAAACGTTGGAAAGGCAATTTGCGAATCAACAATTCAGTACTCTTCTGATAACGACGAATTTCACGGAGAGCAACAGTTCCTGGACGATAACGATGTGGCTTCTTAACACCTCCTGTAGCTGGTGCACTTTTACGTGCTGCCTTGGTAGCCAATTGTTTCCTTGGTGCTTTTCCACCAGTGGATTTACGAGCAGTCTGCTTTGTACGAGCCATTGTATTTCACTGAACTGAACACTAACACTTTTCACGATTTAATGAATATGTGGCCAATTGGGAAATTTCTTTTATAGATAATCGTATGAAATTTGCTGTGTGTTCCAGTGTTTCATTTCTCATTCTTGTGATTCCAATTTGCTAGTGTGTATTCATTGTTGGCAAGTATAAATACCAGTGGTAGTTTGCTACAGAATTTTATTCAATTGTGAACAGTGAATTAGTGAGGGTAATCGTCTTCGTCTATCTTAAAAGATAAAGAAAAATTGAAATTTTTATTTCTTACTTGTGAAGTGAATTGAATTTAATAAGTAGTGAATCATGACTGGTCGCGGTAAAGGAGGAAAAGGTTTAGGTAAAGGGGGCGCTAAACGTCATCGTAAAGTGTTGCGTGATAATATCCAAGGTATTACCAAGCCAGCAATTCGTCGTTTAGCTCGTCGTGGTGGTGTAAAACGTATTTCGGGTTTAATTTACGAAGAAACTCGTGGTGTTTTAAAAGTCTTTCTGGAGAACGTAATTCGTGATGCTGTTACATATACCGAACACGCAAAACGTAAGACAGTTACTGCAATGGACGTCGTCTACGCATTGAAGAGGCAAGGACGCACACTTTATGGTTTCGGAGGTTAAATAGAAAAAAAAAACAAAGAAAATTCTTAACAACAATCGGTCCTTTTCAGGACCACAAAAAAATCTCTAAAGTGATATATTAAATGAATTGAATTTTCTCTTTATTGAATGCATATGCAATATGTATGTATGTGTATTAAAACACATTTATGTGAACGTACGCCACCAAGTAAGTAGGTAGAAATTTGAAATTAAAATAGAAAAAGAATACAATTTTGTTTGTTGAAAAAAAAAACGCGCGTTACACGCGTTGTCTTAAAATGGCGGCTGTGTGTGTGTGTGTATGGGTTCTTGTTTTTTTTTTTGTGTATGCACACAAATTATTTAATCTGCACACATATGGGAAAAACCATGATATACCCACATTTATTTTTTTTTCTCTTTCTTCGTAAACGTTTGAAATTCTTATGCTGATGAGAAATATTTTTTTTACCTATTGGAAATTGAATTTTTTTTTTTTAACTCTTAATGTAAATATTTTGTCGTCCTTAAAAGGACGGTTTGTTTTTTGATATATATGTACATGTCATAAAGTGCTTTTCTATTTCCATTTAAGCGCTCTTTTCGGTTTTCTTTGGCAACAAAACTGCTTGAATGTTGGGAAGAACTCCTCCTTGTGCAATTGTTACACCCGAAAGTAATTTATTTAATTCTTCGTCATTACGGATAGCCAATTGCAAGTGACGAGGGATGATTCTTGTCTTTTTGTTGTCACGAGCAGCATTACCAGCCAATTCTAAAACTTCAGCGGCCAAGTATTCCATAACAGCTGCTAAATATACTGGAGCTCCAGCGCCAACACGCTCAGCATAGTTTCCCTTACGGAGAAGACGATGAATACGACCAACAGGGAACTGTAGACCAGCACGATTGGAACGTGACTTTGCCTTTCCCTTAACTTTTCCACCTTTACCACGACCAGACATTTTTCACTATTGTATAGATATAACCTCACTGTTTCACTGTTCACAACGAATTGAAGTTTCAACCAATTGCTCACTTTTATTTATACGAAAACTTATTGGGAGAAATACACAACATTTGTGTGTGTGGCCCAATATGAACAAGCAGTAGTGAGAGCAAATAAATACAGGGTAAATTTTCGAATTTTCACAGTTCTCGTTCAATCATCGTACAGTGAAGAAAGTGAAGTGAAGTGAATTAAAAATGCCGCCTAAAACAAGTGGAAAAGCAGCAAAGAAGGCTGGAAAGGCACAGAAAAATATAACAAAAACCGATAAGAAGAAGAAGCGCAAGAGGAAGGAAAGCTACGCAATTTACATTTACAAAGTATTGAAGCAAGTCCATCCAGATACTGGTATTTCATCAAAAGCCATGAGTATCATGAACAGTTTTGTGAATGATATTTTTGAGAGAATCGCTGCTGAAGCATCACGTTTGGCACACTACAACAAGCGTTCTACAATTACCAGTCGGGAAATCCAAACTGCCGTCCGTTTGTTATTGCCTGGTGAGCTTGCCAAGCATGCTGTCAGTGAAGGCACTAAAGCAGTTACAAAATACACCAGTTCTAAGTAAATGCTTAATTTTCCATCAAAAAAACAACAACAAAAACGGCCCTTTTCAGGGCCTCAAAATTTTCACTTTAGAGATTTTATAACGATTATCAAATATATACTATTTAGGTAAAACGGAAGCAGACACAGACAGATGCGCATTGTTGTATAAATGCATGTGCATGTACATACATACAGTTTTACTTCTTTGCAAGAATACCGGATGGCGTTACTATGCCAGCATAAATCTTAATGCTTGAAAAAAAATCTAACTACAATCTAATAGGATTAGGTTAGGTTCTTATGTGAACATTTCATCATTCAGATAAAAACCGATTTCAATGTGGTAGGTTGGTAATCGATGAATATATACAGATTTTTCTGTAATCACTCATTCTAAACTATAGAAAAAAACATTTTTGTATCTCTTAAATGAATTAATTTGTAGCCCTGAAAAGGACTTTTGTAATTTGATTTGCAATTAATTGAATGCAATGAAATTTATTTCTTTGCTTTCTTAGCTGCAACAGCTTTTTTAGGTTTAGCAGCAGTTGCGGTGGTTTTTGCCTTAGGCACTTTAGCTTTTGGAGCAGCAGCTTTTGCCTTTGTTGGCTTTGCCTTAATTGTGCTGGTCTTTTTGATGCTCTTAACCTTTGATTTTTCCACCTTCTTCTTCTCAGCTGTCTTCTTTGTTGCGGCAGCAGCAGTTTTCTTCACCTTCTTTTCACCAACTGCGGATTTTTTCACTTTTTTCTCACCAGACGCAGCACTCTTTGGTTTGATGGCTTTTTTCTTATCAGCTGACTTGGTTTTCTTAGGTTCCTTGTTAGCCGACGGAGACAATTTGAAAGAACCAGCAGCACCCTTTCCCTTTGTTTGCACTAATTTTCCAGTAGTCACTGCACTTTTTAAATATTTCTTAATGAAAGGATTTAATTTTTGCACATCAACTTTATAAGTGGCTGCGATATATTTTTTAATTGCCAAAAGCGAAGAACCACCACGTTCCTTTAATGTTTTGATGGCAGCATCAACCATTTGCTGGGTTGGTGGATGAGTTGGAGTTGTTTTCGGCTTCTTTACACCACTGGCAGCAGCCTTTTTGGGTTTCTTTTCAGCAACAACGGCAGCAGGAGAAGCAACGACAGTATCAGCCATTTTGATTATGTATTTAGAATTGGATTTTTACCTTTTACCACTTGGAAATAAACACTTTTTTTGTATTAACTTGGATTTTCAAATAACACCTAACTGTCTTATGCTTGTGAGAATCACGGAGAAGGAAGCTACATAAAATTTTCATTTATTTGAGAATTTTTACTCTGTTGTATCCTTGTGTTCTTTGAAAAAATGCATTATTTTTAATATTTCATACAGAAATATCAAAATGTTATCTTTTAAATACATTCTTATAATATAATGTCATATATTTTCAATAATATAATTGAAATATATACTATAACCAGTTGTGTAGGTGGCCTTTAAACTGATTGTTTGATAGTTTTCTTTCACTATTCTCGTTTAAAATCGTGTTTATTTAAATAAAATATATGGTATAAGGTCTAAATTAGTATTTAATGCATAGAATGTTGTTTATATATTGATATAAATCCATCATAACACTAGAATAATTAAATTTTATTAATAAATAAATGAAAACAAAGTTGACTATTAAAACGATTGAATCACTTTCTCTGAACAGTTTCGATTACTATTAAAAGACATACTTCTTTAATTTCTCATAAATATACAATAAAAGAATGTATAATTTAAGTTATTTTTCATAAATATTTCTTAATATATGATGCTTTTAGTAAATTTGGTCTATTTTAGCAAATTCGAAGAAAATAACCCTTATATACATAGACTCTCATTCCCTAACAAACCAAAAGTAGTTTTTCAATTGGATTTTGAACGATAATTTCATAAATTGATTATTTCTAACGTAATTTCAAGGTAATAGATTAAAATTTAAAACCATACATGTTTCATTTGCAACTAAAATTGAAAAATATTCCTATTAAAAAAATATATATGTACGTCTGCAAATCGCATAAACACAGAACATAGAACTACCTATCCAAATTTCAAATCAGTAAAAAACAAAAAGCAAAAAAAATCTCTGTGGGTGAATGTCTCTCGCATTCTAATAGTTTTTTTTTTTTTTTTTTCTAAATTCATATTATATTATAGCATCGCATTGCTTAGTAAATAATATACATTACATTCGACTATATTATACGACGGACGTTCTTTTTACGAAACGTGCTCATACGTAAGAAAGTCATAAATGTATAATGTGCATAGCATACATGTACCAGATCACATTTCATCGCATAAATTCCTATTTCATAAAATTAAAAAAAAAAAATGCATTTTCACATCTCTTAGGGATTTTTTTGTGGTCCTGAAAAGGACCGATTAATGAATTTATATTATAATTTATTTTTTCTTATGCACGTTCACCACGGATGCGTCTCGCCAATTGGATGTCTTTTGGCATAATCGTAACACGCTTGGCATGAATGGCGCACAAATTTGTATCTTCAAAAAGACCAACTAAATATGCTTCGCTAGCCTCCTGTAGTGCCATTACTGCTGAACTCTGGAAACGTAAATCAGTTTTGAAATCTTGAGCAATTTCACGGACTAAACGTTGGAAAGGCAATTTGCGAATCAACAATTCAGTACTCTTCTGATAACGACGAATTTCACGGAGAGCAACAGTTCCTGGACGATAACGATGTGGCTTCTTAACACCTCCTGTAGCTGGTGCACTTTTACGTGCTGCCTTGGTAGCCAATTGTTTCCTTGGTGCTTTTCCACCAGTGGATTTACGAGCAGTCTGCTTTGTACGAGCCATTGTATTTCACTGAACTGAACACTAACACTTTTCACGATTTAATGAATATGTGGCCAATTGGGAAATTTCTTTTATAGATAATCGTATGAAATTTGCTGTGTGTTCCAGTGTTTCATTTCTCATTCTTGTGATTCCAATTTGATAGTGTGTATTCATTGTTGGCAAGTATAAATACCAGTGGTAGTTTGCTACAGAATTATTCTCATTTATTCGGTCAACAACGGTTTTTGCTCGTAAAAGTTTAAAAGTGGATATAATCCATAAATAATTACCTGCAACGGTTCTACCAGCGCAGCTATTTAAAATCAATAAAAACCTGCGATACCTGCAAGGATTCTTCTACCTGTGCAGCAATAAAAATTTCTACGGAAAAGTAGAGTAAAACCAGTGCGATGCCTCAACGGTTTACCCCCGAAACAGCATTAGCAGCCCTCGAGAAAATACTAGTTCGCATTAAAAGTGACCTGAGAGACTCCTTTGGAAAATAGGTAGGGAAAATCCTCAAAAGGGTATCGGATCCCAAAGAAACCGACGATGGAGATGACAATATGTCGGTATCCAGCCACAGCAGCGCGTCATCAAAAAGTCACGAGGGAAGTCTCGTAATACCGTCATCCACTAGAAACCTTTCCAATGATGATGTAGACACAGCCATAAAAGGGTTCGAAGTAGCAGTCAGCAATGCCCTCAACCAACAAAAGAAGCCAAGGACATCTAGGGATGAATACAGCCACCTCCCCGCAACACATCCAAAACCTCTATCATCACCAACAGCGGATACGAAAAAGGATTCGGAACCGAGAAGGGAACACAGTGAACAGCAGATACCAGATGGTCCTAAGCGAACTGAACTGCACAAAAAATATGTTCAGAAATGCATGCCAACACCACAACAATATACAGCTGCAAAATATCAAGCCCGGTCCTCATACATTTAATAATATAAACAGGATCTTAGGAAAAGGCCCCAAGATGACGGACTCATTGGACACTACACAAGGAATGGCAACAACTCCAGGAGAAAAAGCAAATGCATTTGCAGACTACTTTGAGGAAACCTTCAAGCTAGCTCCCACCAACGATCCAGAATTCATCATAGAAGTCAACAGTACAGTCGAAAACGTTGAACGATGGCCCAGCCAAACCACAACCTTCAGCAACGAAAACCCAGCTGACGACCCAACGCATCATGATGATCTATCCACTCCGGAGGAAATAGCTGAAATTATCAACAGCAGCCACTCAAAGAAGTCAGCAGGACCGGATACAATTTTAAACTTCGTTTTAAAGAAGATGCCACACGCAGTAATGATCCTATTGGCCATAGTCTTCAACAATTGCGTCAACAACTGCTACTTTCCAACAAAATGGAAGACTGCAAAAATTGTAGCTATCCCAAAGAAGAACAACAATAACAACGTCGCCGGCTACAGACCAATATCCCTACTCTATAGCGTGAGTAAAATCTTGGAGGAACTCATGCTGCGGAGAGTGAAAATGATTGCGAATAGCCTAAATATCCTGCAGGATATACAATTTGGATTTCGCGAGAAGCATTCCACCCTACACCCTCTGATGAAGTTTCACCACGACATCACAAAAGCACTCAATAACCACAAAGTCACGGTCGCAAGCTTCCTAGACGTAGAGAAGGCTTTTGACTCCGCATGGATAGAAGGACTAATCCATAAGCTAAACCAGCTTAATTTCCCAATCGCCACTATTAAAATGATCTACAGTTTTCTTCACTCTAGATCATTTTATGTCCAAGTTGGTGATACCCAGTCAGGAACTAAAAGCATCAAAGCCGGTGAAGCTCAAGGATCTAAATTGGGACCGATGCTGTACAGCATCTTCACCTCCGACCAACCACGCCTCGAAGGAAAAACGGAAGGATGCCTCTTCGCCGATGACTCTGCCACATACTGCAGCTGGATGTCACCCGCTCTAGCAGCAGCTCGAGTTCAAAATCACATCCACAAGATCTTCAGCTACTACAAAAGATGGGGAATCGGGATCAACACCAACAAATCCGAACTCATCTGCATACGAAGACCAATCACCGGAAGAACCAGAGGCAGATCAATTGCCAACTGCCGCGGGGTCAAAATTAACCTTCCGGATGGCTCCACAATTTCAACATCTAACGATGTTAAGTACCTTGGAGTCCACTTCAATGAGAGGTTCCGCTTCAACCCTCATTCGAAAACCATCATCAAAAAGGCCGCATTTGCATTTCATCGAGTTTGCCCACTCATGAGGAAGCAGAATGGACTCAGCATCAGGACAAAGCTGCTACTATATAAGCAGCTCATTAGGCCAATCATCACTTACGCCTTCCCAATATGGTATACTCTATCAAAGACATACCTAAAAAAACTCGCCGTCTTCGAGAGGAAAATGCTAAGAGTCTGCACAGGACTCCGCTACGACCCAATTCGAAATAGGCATGTCAGAAGCAGCCGCCTATATGATGAAGCCAAAATCAAGCCATTGGAAAGATACATGGTAGAGCTGTATCAAAAGATGCTAGGAAACATTTCCACCCACCCAAACCCACTAGTAAGACGGATTTCTGAAGACCAGATCATCCCAGAGCACCGATACCTTGAAGTGATGGCACTTCTCGACGAGGTAACATTCCCAAGAGACAGCAACAGGACCAGCTATCCTTTCTACGATATCGTCGACTCCAGCTACCACCGGGGGTGACTTACTTTCTCATCTCCAACTTTAAAACCATCGACACCAGGGAGTGAACAACCCGAGGACAAATAACAATTATAATTTAACTTAATAATAACAATAATAACATATATGTATATATTTTTTAAGACCCACATTTGAAATTGTTAGGCCCATATTATAGAGCCAACGCATATTATTTTAAGCTAATATTAACAAACATTGTAAACTAATTTTAAGACAATTGTATATATCTAAAGGTTCAATAAAGAAAATAATTTACCAATGTAAATTAATCCCGCAGTATCTGGTGGTGCGTGGTGGTATCAGCAGTTTGGTAAGTAAGTTAAATACTTTTGGTATTTCTTTGGTTTTAAGTATTAGCTAGGGAAAATATTTAAGCGTTTTTTTCAAAGCAAAGATATATATATATAATAGGATTGGTTCACTCGCTTACATGAATTTGTAAGCGTTCTTTTAAGAGCGATAAACTATTCCATAGGAGATTTTAATTTGATTTCATGGAGAAAGGTTTTTTTGAGCTGAGATTGGTTCACTCGCTTAAATCGGTCAATAAGCGTTTTATAAAATGGATAAAATATTCCTTTAGGAATGATTTACATGTAAAACATAACGGTAAATTTTCAGGTTCAGGATTGGGTTCACTCGCTTAGATAAATCTATAAGCGTTTTTTAAAGAACGATACTGTTTTCCTTTGGATAGTTGATTGAACTGATTTATATTTCAAAAAGGAAGAGAAAGCGACCTTTTCGTAAGCGTTTAAATTGTTATACATAAAAGGGATTTGATGAAACCGATAACATATCTCTTCTGGAAAAATTGGTCGTCCTGAAAAGGACGTTTTTGTGACACTAGCAATCTAGGAGAGTGCCAAGTTGATAGCTATATTTTTTAGGAAATCCACCTTTTCCAAAGTAGCCATCCTTCCAACCACAGACTGAATTGCCGCATTTCGTTTCTTGGCCTTAGTGATGCGACGAACCTGACCGCTCTGGGCCTTATCCAGCTCTACTTTGGCCACCAGGAGCTCTTTGCCTAAGTCACTAATAACTTTGTAGAGGCCACTATGGTGCTTGCCCACTACAACTTTTAGGCGCCTGTGCCACTCCTCCACGCAGTTTTGTGTCCGCGGAAAATGATCCTCGCCGATTGCAGTGGCTACTGACCAAAATTTTGGTTCATATGAGGGACGGAATGTCGGAGTTCTTCCAGATATATAGTTGGCTTTAAGCCATTTCGCCAATTCCTTTGCATCAACGTCGGTCATTTTGGCGTATAACTCCGCGTAATACGCAGGAATTTCCGCCGCTGGTATAAAAGCTAAGCTTTTGAGCATTCGCACTTCAAGGGCGAATTCCTCCGACGATACATATTTTGCCGCCAGTCCGCTGGTCTGAACCTTGCGCCATATTATTTGGCCAAAGTGGAATAAGCAGCCTTTAAATTCTGTTTCCGGCATGAACTCCTTCGCAGCAAGAGCGATTGTTTTCTCGAAGTCCGATATTATGACTTTTGGTCTGAGGGGTATATTGTTCTCGCACGCATATTTAAACAAATCAAAAAAGAGTTGAGTGTACGCATCTTTGCTTTTTTTGCTCATTAAGCAAAATATGAGGGGCACCACAACTCCATTTAAATAGCCATGAATGGAGAATAACTGTGACATTATTGTTGGCACTACATGAAATGTCCCATCCATAAGCCAACAAGGGGAAGAACCCAAGAGCTTCAGACTGCTTTTGGTGCCGAGCAATATATTTTTTTCGTTGCCGTAGTCGGACTCCGACAATACAAAAAGCTCGTTCTCTAAATAACGCAAATGCGTCGGAATATCAACCTCCTCCAACATCGTCGGCTCCCTTACTATCGAGCAGCGTACCCTTGCAATTTTTGCTTTTTGGGCGGCTTTCGTCGGCAGATATACACGGCTTGGCCTCTCACACTCTACTATAGAATTAGTTATTATTTGCGATGGCGCCGCAGTCGTCAAAGCGCTAGTCTTGACTGAGGCGTTCGCCGTGTTAACATGCTTCTCGAAAGCAGCCGGGTCATGTGTATGTATTGACGGACCCTTTTTAACAATATGTCTCCCTTCAAACAAGTCCGTATGAACTCTTCCCGTACAAATCTTGGATTTCCTCTTATCGCAGCACCAAATATATGCACAACCGGTTTGCCGCTCTAAGTGGTACAAGTACCCTCCATACTCTAATTTGTCTTTATTTTTTGAGCTTTTTAGAATGGTTGGTTCCATTATAAGAGTCTTATCAATTTAGTTTTGAAACACTTCACTATCACTAGCACTAGCACTGACACCACTATTCACTAATCAAGTGAATCAAACATCAAATTTACATTGCTTTTATACTCTTTTTGAACCTTCAAAATTTTTTTTAATTGAATGTAACTAACCCATGAACCGGAACGACTTTGTTATGAATAGGTTGCCATAAAATTGTATATAAAGGGCGCAGAATTTCCTAAATCCCGCAGTATCTGGTGGTGCGTGGTGGTATCAGCAGTTTGGTAAGTAAGTTAAATACTTTTGGTATTTCTTTGGTTTTAAGTATTAGCTAGGGAAAATATTTAAGCGTTTTTTTCAAAGCAAAGATATATATATAATAGGATTGGTTCACTCGCTTACATGAATTTGTAAGCGTTCTTTTAAGAGCGATAAACTATTCCATAGGAGATTTTAATTTGATTTCATGGAGAAAGGTTTTTTTGAGCTGAGATTGGTTCACTCGCTTAAATCGGTCAATAAGCGTTTTATAAAATGGATAAAATATTCCTTTAGGAATGATTTACATGTAAAACATAACGGTAAATTTTCAGGTTCAGGATTGGGTTCACTCGCTTAGATAAATCTATAAGCGTTTTTTAAAGAACGATACTGTTTTCCTTTGGATAGTTGATTGAACTGATTTATATTTCAAAAAGGAAGAGAAAGCGACCTTTTCGTAAGCGTTTAAATTGTTATACATAAAAGGGATTTGATGAAACCGATAACATATCTCTTCTGGAAAAATTGGTCGTCCTGAAAAGGACGTTTTTGTGACACTAGCAATCTAGGAGAGTGCCACGTTGATAGCTATATTTTTTAGGAAATCCACCTTTTCGTTTCTTGGCCTTAGTGATGCGACGAACCTGACCGCTCTGGGCTTTATCCAGCTCTACTTTGGCCACCAGGAGCTCTTTGCCTAAGTCACTAATAACTTTGTAGAGGCCACTATGGTGCTTGCCCACTACAACTTTTAGGCGCCTATGCCACTCCTCCACGCAGTTTTGTGTCCGCGGAAAACGCTCCTCGCCGATTGCAGTGGCTACTGACCAAAATTTTGGTTCATATGAGGGACGGAATGTCGGAGTTCTTCCAGATTTATAGTTGGCTTTAAGCCATTTCGCCAATTCCTTTGCATCAACGTCGGTCATTTTGGCGTATAACTCCGCGTAATACGCAGGAATTTCCGCCGCTGGTATAAAAGCTAAGCTTTTGAGCATTCGCACTTCAAGGGCGAATTCCTCCGACGATACATATTTTGCCGCCAGTCCGCTGGTCTGAACCTTGCGCCATATTATTTGGCCAAAGTGGAATAAGCAGCCTTTAAATTCTGTTTCCGGCATGAACTCCTTCGCAGCAAGAGCGATTGTTTTCTCGAAGTCCGATATTATGACTTTTGGTCTGAGGGGTATATTGTTCTCGCACGCAGTCGTCAAAGCGCTAGTCTTGACTGAGGCGTTCGCCGTGTTAACATGCTTCTCGTAAGCAGCCGGGTCATGGGTATGTATTGACGGACCCTTTTTAACAATGTGTCTCCCTTCAACCAAGTCCGTATAAACTCTTCCCGTACAAAACCTGGACTTCCTCTTATCGCAGCACCAAATAAATGCACAAACGGTTTGCCGCTCTAGGTGGTACAAGTCCCTCCATACTACAATTTGTCTTTATTTTTTGAGCTTTTTAAAATGGTTGGTTCCATTATAAGAGTCTTATCAATTTAGTTTTGAAACACTACACTATCACTAGCACTGGCACTAACACCACTATTCACTAATCAAGTGAATCAAACATCAAATTTACATTGCTTTTATACTCTTTTTGAACCTTCAAAATTTTTTTTAATTGAATGTAACTAACCCATGAACCGGAACGACTTTGTTATGAATAGGTTGCCATAAAATCGTATATAAAGGGCGCAGAAATTCCAATATGCCCACAGGCAACGACTGAGGAAGAGACTGCAACGGATTCTCCACAGGACATGGAACACCAACAACAGCGAGAACAGAAGTATACAATCCCAACTGGAGTGCACCAATGTGATGTTTCGCAGAGCAATAAATCATCAAAGGGAGTATAATTTCAGGCAGAGGTTGGAAGAAATAAAGCCAGGACCTGATGCTTTCAAGAAGATCAACTCACTAGTTGGGAAATCAAAGTCTATGCCTGAGAACATTAGACATGGACTGGATACATGGACAATTGAAAAGGCTGAAGCATTTGCCACCCACTTCGAAGCGAACTTCATGGATCGACCACCATCCCATATGCATATGCAAGAAGCATCATCACAAATTTCAACAGTGAGAATCCATCAAATGATCCAACTAGTGATGAAATCTTCACAAATACAGAGGAAGTTGTTGACATCATCCACAGCGGAAATTCAAGGAAGTCATCTGGAACGGACCAAATTTCTAACTTTTTGCTAAAAAAGTTACCAAGCGTGGCCATTCTACTCTTGACGATCGTCTTTAATAACTGCATTAACAACAGCTATTTTCCGAAAACATGGAAAGCAGCCAAGATTTTCCAGTGCCAAAGAAGACAGACAGGACAAACGTTAGTGGATACCGCCCAATAGCTCTTCTGTGTTGTGTCATCAAAAGGCAAACTTTGCCTTATCATTAGTCCTGCTACTTATGCGAATAAGAGGTGAACTCGAAACAAGGACCAAACTTCTTCTCTACAAGCAGTTGATACGTCCAATCATAACCTACTCCTATCTGGTACATTATCAGGAAATACATGAAGAATTTACAAATCTTCGAGCGAAAAGTGCTTCGTCACTGAACTTCGCTCTACCGAAACCCTCACAACAACCAGTATTATAGAACAGAAGCCCTTATGAAGCCGCCAATCTTATCCCCATTGACAAATATCTGTGCTCGCTTTCATAGAAAATGACGGGTAATATTCTATCCCATCCCAACCGTTTGATTCATATCATTTCAGAGACTCCATCAATACAGGATTACTATCCCCACGTGATGGCTTTAATTGAACCAGATCTTGGAATAGTCCAAGAAGATTCATTCGAACACTTCTTTCTACGTGGCTGCTGGAACGCGATACAACCGTGGTTGACAATCTGCCGGAAAGCAATGGAAACACAGACACGTCATCTAACTCCAAGATATAAGTCCATAAAACATAACCAACGCTCATTTGTGAACGCTTTAATAATGTGTAAAATTCCAAACATAATATCGGTATTAACAACATGAAATTATTCCTATATGCATTTTAAATAAGCAATACAATTTATCACGTTTGAGAAGTGACATAAGACCAATTTGAAGAAGTTGGCCTTTCCCATTCCTCCTTACTTATATATCACTCTAATGCATAAGCAATACTCGTTTGCAAACACTTTAATAATATGTAAAATTCCATGCACGTAACAGGTACGTAACATCAAGAAAATAAGGAATTTCAAATTTATATCCGAAAATGAAATGCTTTTTGTTAAAAAAAATCAACAGCCTTCTGTTATTTTATTCTCTTTTAATTTATTTTATTTATTTATTATAAGCGTTGTTGTGCTTTTTGTTGCATCCAATTATTAGATTCACAGAGAATATTCGAAAATAGGCCGAAGCCGAGCTCAAGGCAAACTCGAGTTGCTCCTTCTTCTTCAGAGCATTTTTTAGCTTTTTTAGTATTTGGGACATCCCTTGTAGTTTGCTGGGTGTTCAATTTCTTGGCAGTCGATGCTTCTTGGGCAATTTCTGAGTAAGTGCTCGACCATGCACTTCACACAGCGGAATTTCATGCCGCAGTTGCTAGCAACGTGCCCGAAATTTTTGCAATTTTTACATTGCGTAATGCTGCTGGCTTGGAATTTCTCCTAGTAAACTTTTTTAATCAACAGCAGGTTTTGCTAAAAATAGAAAGAAATTTCGCTGTTAGACTCTACGTGGACGACAAAGTTGTTGATCTTATAGTCAGTCCTTCTGGTTTTATAAGGAGTTACCTTAATAACTTTTATCCCTACGCTTAAGATCTCCTCTTTGATTTCATCTACCTCGTAGCTGTGATGGATTACCTTGAGGACCAAAAGGGTTTTCCTATCCTCCTTATAGGTAAATGTGTTGAACTCCGTTTTTATTGTTTTAAGGAAATCCCTAATTGCGGTTTGGTCTTCCTGGTAGGTGTTGTAATAATAGATTTATTACTGTTGATTTTATGCACCATAAAGTTGACTTCTACGTCAATTTGATTTATAATTTCAGGCTTTGTTGTCCAATGGGTTCAATGTTCGAAAATAGATAGTTTTTCACATAGCAAAACGTATCCAGCCATATTAATAATGCCAATTTAACAGATTGATAACTCAAACACACTGTTAACTCATTAGTTAAACAAACTTTCTTATTAATAACATTTTAGGATTTATCGACTGCGTAAAATCTGTCAAAAACTAACTCACTGATTCAGGTTGTTTAACAAGTTGATAACTTTGAAATAATTTTGCTTGACTGAAAAATAAAATGTTTTTGTGCGAATTATTGTTGATTTAATTTTGTTTGATTCCATTTTTCCACAATTATTTTCTATAAACAACGTCCAAGCGCGTTTAAGTTAGACAACCTCTATGCAACGTTGCATAAGTTTTATAAATAAGGTTTTTTCGTTTAGAGGCATTTTAAGAAGCGCATAACTTTGTATACTTCTTAAAATACGTTTATTAAAAAGGCTGTAAGTCTATAGAGTGGGATTGTGAAAGACAATAGTCAAACAGTGCAACGGATTGGGCACAAAATAAAGGCGTTTCTCATTATTGTGTCACTAGCATTGTCGTTCTATAATAAAATTTATCAAAAGTGCTTAAATTGCCCAAAGTTACGATTGAGCTACGCAATAATTTAAACATATGAAATCTTGACATGATGTTTCGTAGATGAAAAGGGATTCACTGAGTAACGAAGATTTTTAACACAAAATTTGTTGTGGTAAATTCGTAAGAAAAAAAAAATCAAAATGAAAATCAAAATTTACATTTAAGGCAAAGTTTTTTACGAAATAAATATATTATAAAAACCCATTTATGGCATATTTAATTTCATTAATTAATATATTTATTAATATCATTAACTAGAATTTTAATAATTTTATTGTATTTGAACCAATTTGAAAAAAGAAATTTAAACATAGCCATTTGGAGTACCTACATAACAACAAATTCCTCAAAAAATACCCAGATTTAAGCGCTGCCTGTAGGTTCGAATGCAGTACTATTTTATCAAGTATTATCTAGTTTCCATGAACCGTTAATTACAATGTTTTTGGAATTGTTTGTGTAATGTGGTTAAAATAAAAAAAACTGTAGCTACTGTGTATAAAGAAACACGCATATTCTTTGCTTGAATATTCTAAACCAAGATTTTTATTTTTATATAATAAATCTATTACCTTCTTAATTTACTACTTCCCTAGACAATCACGATATTAACTTGGCATCACTCGTTTCATCTGTTTAGCATTTTGTGGTTTGCAAAATTCATCCAATTCAACCAAGTGTACAAGTGAAAATTGGCCCGGCTTTGCTAATTTAAATCTATTTATTTCTCAATATAGAGCGAAAGTCAAACAAATTGAAGTAGAACTAAATTTTTAAATATTTTTGTTTAGAAATTTAAGTTCTTAACAACAATAAAAACCATGCCAAGTATCTTGGCATCATGTAAAAAATACTTCGGTACTCGTGATCTGTACGAACTTCTTGAAATTCCCAAGGAATCTCTAGAGAAAGACAGTAAGCGTAGAAACAGTTCAATTGTATGCATTCATTTAAAATAATTTACATCAATTTTAGTTAAAAAGGCATACTACAAGATTTCTTTAAAAGTCCATCCCGACCGAGTCCCAGAGGAGGAGAAAGAAGTCGCCACAGAGAAATTTAAAGTTCTCGCCAAAGTGCATCAAGTTTTGACAGATAAAAACAAAAAAGCCCTCTACGATGAGCAAGGCATTGTCGAAGATGAGGACGAAGAGGGATCACTGTCCACTTGGCTTGAATTGTGGCAAAAGATCTTCAAACCCATTACCAAGGAAGACATTGATAATTACCAAAAGGAATATGTTGGTAAGATTGTAAAATGAAGGAATCTATTGAAATTGCGAATTTTAATGGTATACTTTTGTATTTTAGACTCTGAATTGGAACGTAATGACATTAAAAAAGCCTACGTCAATGGAAAGGGTTGCATCAACTATATGTTCAATTGTGTTCCATTTATTGCGGTCGAAGATGAGCCGCGGCTAATAAAAATCGTTCAAGGTAAGTGCGGTTTGAATTTGTACTGCTCCCAAGAGGAATGTAACATTTTGTTGTGAACTTTTACGTAAATACAGAAACGTGACATAAATCGCGTCAAATACACATGTGAATCCTTTTGCATGTCATGTGTTCATCCATATGCTTTCAGCAGATCTATATCCATTTGTCATATGCACAGCTACATCTCTCATCTCATATTTTCAGAAATGATTGACGCCAACGAAGTTCCAGAGTTTAAAATCTTTACCCAAGAGCCGGCTGCAAAGCGTAAACGTCGCCATCAAAAGTATGCTCGGGAAAAAACCGAGGCAGATGAAATATTGAAACGAACTTCATCAAACACAAGCAGCTTGGAACAACAGTTAATGAAGCGACAGGAGAGCAGACAGTCCAGTTTTGCTTCTCTCATGGATCGTTTGGTTGAAAAGTATGGCGACGAGGACGACGAAGATTGTGTCGACTTTGATGAACTCGAAGCACAGTCAAAGAAGAGGAAAAAGAAGAAGGTAGTTAAGAAGGCAACACCAAAAATAGCTTCCAAATCAAAGGAGAGACTTGTCCAAAACGGAAAAGTCAAGAAGAAGAAGGCATAATCATTTGTTATTTAATTATTCATTGTATTGCTAGCGTTATACACAAATATATACATTTTTAGTTTGTAATTCGGTAAAATAATATAATCCTACATAAAAATACATAGAATTTTTTAGTTTGTTCATTTGTAAAGCCCTTGCCAAGTTATTTATTTTCATAACACCGGTAACATGGGTGTGTTCTCTTCCTTTTTTTCTTTTATTTTCCTTGAGTTTAAGTTAAGTTAATGGGTGGGTTCGACTGACACTTGGGTGTTCAGATGGTTTGGTGCCATTTTCATTGGTCGCTTCTGCCGCAGAAACTCAAATCTAGGCGGTAAGCTTAATGAATGGTTTTACTTATTCATTTTAAATTATTAACATACATCACAAAAAATTGGAAAATAATTTCGCGACCATTTGTCGCGTAATAAGCTTTAACAAATGTCACTCACAAAAAAAACCGACGGCTACCTCATTAGAACCTTATTAAATCCTGCGCTTAAGCTATTAACCATCTTGTTGGTACTATATCTGGTGTTCGAATTTCGCTCTGTTTATCCCTACTAAGAAAATGGGCGACGAATTTTTTTTTAGTTCAATTCAAACTTAGAATTTTGTGCAGTCTGTGTATGCATTACCGTTTGTATACTTTGTATACAGTTTGGCTTATCCAAAAACTGTTTTGAGCAGATTCCTTTGTAATATATTAATGGCTTCCAATTCGTCTGTGAGAGTGGTTCTGATTGCCCATGTGGAGTCTCGTTGCAAAAAGTCTTCTACATAAGTGACTTAAAATCTCGTTATCTTTTAAGATGCAGTGAAGTATAGGAGATCCCTACCTTGAGGATCAGCTCTAGATAATGATTCAATAATTTGTATGCTTCCTTACTCTGAGTTAATCAGTAGCATTACTCAAGGACCTCCTTATAGGATCAGCATGAACATTATTAAATGCTTCTTCGATGTCGAAATTCAGCTAAAGTGTATTCCCTATGATTTATGTTCTCTTCGATTGGTAGTCCGAAAGACTTCCGAACTCTTCTGAAGGGTTTCGTTTGGTACTTAAATTACAGTTCTCCTAGAACTTTATACATTTCTTTCGACTTAATTTGTAGTTTTCCAAATCACTTTCGGTTCGTGTGCTTGGCGCGATACTAAAGCAATTAACAAAGATTTAATTGGATTTTCAAGCTCAATTTCACTGTTCAAGATGATAATGTACAGCTCACTAAAACAGATGTTCTCCTTTTAAAATTTATTGCTGGTTGGGCAGATGGGATTACAGATTTTTATAAAATCTTTTTTATAGGTGGAATTCTATGTAGTTGCACAACCCAACAGTCGCCTCTTGCCGTTAAAATTTTTCAGAAGTTTTAGGTACATTCTGGTTTTTAACATTTTCGCAAAGCATCGACAGCTTTCGACATTCTCCCTTATCATCCATTGTATCATCCTCCTTCATAGCCAATTGCAAGGTAAATGGTTTCCTATCCATTATATGCTATTAAATTATTATCCATTGTATATTCATAACTCTTTGTTTCGAATTCAAAGCTGTCTGCTCTCAAGCGCAGAGATCCCTGGATTTGATCGATGTCTGGTGCACTAGTAATTGGCTTTCAGTGAATCCCCTTAAAACCACGGTTGTTCTCTTTACGAGAAGGAGAATCATCACAGGTCTGTCCCATCTCGTGCTTAAAGGTGTCACCATACCTATATCCGATGAAGTCAAATATCTGGGTGTAATCCTTGATAAAAAAACTTCTATGGTCCAAAAATGTCGAATCGAAAACCGATAAAGCGCTGTCGACCTTCTGGCAGTGTAAAGGCGCTTTTGGTAAGACATGGGGCTTGTCTTCGAAACGGGTCCTTTAGATCTATACGGCCATGATTAGACCGATACTCTCATACGCATCAGTTGTTTGGTGGAACAGGCTTTCGCGGAAACGTGTTACTGCTTCTTTTGCCAAACTCCAAAGAACGGCTTGTCTCGGCTGCACAGGCGCCTTCCCTAGCCTGCTTTGATGAATCTTCCTCCCCTTGATTTATATATCATGGGGTGTATATCATGGTACCATGCGCACTGGAATTTTGAAGAACTTGCTCGAGAATTATCCTTTAACCCCTGTCTTATGGATATGCCGTCTGATGCAATGACACCAGAAATCCTTCTGCGAAAAAACTACCACGTCAACTTTCCACAGGTAACGAAATGGCTTCGGTCAGACTCTGAACCGTGGATTGAATGTCATCGTATTTTCACGGATGGCTCCAAAACCGGGCAGGGGTCTGGTGCTGGTGTCTTTGTGGAATGCATCTGTTTTCCAAGCAGAGATTTTTGCCATCCTAATGGCTATGCGCTATATTGTGAACAACAGGTGGAGGGCTAGAGGCATTTGCATCTGCAGTGATAGCCAAGCTGCATTTAAAGCGCTTCTAAACCCTCTTCCCTCATCCAAGTCAGTGCTAGAACTCAAGCTTTCTCTAAAATTTGGTCGGAAGACTGAACACAGTGAATCTTGTTTGGGTACCAGGTCACACTGGCATCCAGGAAAATGAGATCTCGGATGAGCTTGCTAGGCAAGGTTCAGAAGAAGTTTTCTCAGGACCCGAATCTGTGTTGGGTCTGCCTGCAGAACACTTTCTCTGCAGTTGTCCGGCCTATGCTCGCATCAGATGGCGGATCTTCGGGGCTGACGTGGTGAGTGCCGAACATCTAAGCTCTTTATCACTGAAGCTCCTTCTCGTTTTTCTTCGAAAGACGGGAAAACTAGGTACATTAATGTAAGGTGTCTGAATGGTAGTACAATGGACCTGTAGTTGTGTCTGAGCGCTCCTTTGGATAGCAGCAACCTCCGACAAAAAAAAAATAAAATATTTCCCGCACTAATTGTTGTAATTGTCTATATTTGGTTCTTATCGATCGAATACTAGTATAAAACGTACAATAACATCAATTTTAAATGATTTTAACGAATTCCTGACTTTCAAATATGCAATTGCACTTTTTTGTAAGTGCTGCCATTCTATTGTAATACATTTTTTTTCCATTTTAAGTCGTATTTTTATATTATGTTCACTGTAACACAGTGTTTGATTGAAATCGTCACTGTGAAACAGATTCGGGCGCGGCAGTATTATTTTCGTAAGTTTGAAAAAAAAAAATCAAGAATAAGGTTCGTTAAACACGAGTTCAATTTGGTGCACAAAAGATCTATCCTGGTAGCAGTGCTAATCAGCCCTACTCTTAAAAAAAAACACGAGTTAACAATGATAGTTGCCCTTAACTCATGAGTAATGTGTAAGATGTTATTAATAAAACAAATTTGACACTAACTGACGTTTTTCAACTCTGAGTTAACTTAACTCGTCGTCGAAGGTGGTTTAAGGATGGTTTAGCAGGCAAACGAAAACATGTTTTGTTTCTTTTTCTTTTTTTTAAACGATTCTCCATTTTTTTGTCCACATTGCACTATTAAATCTAAAAAGCATTTATTTGCTTACATTACATTTGAAAAATGCTCTATAGACAAAGAAAATTTGATAGATTGTAATAAAAAGTAATAGATTTGCGTAAATTTTATTACTGAACTTCAGAATTTTTATTAATAAGAAATTTTAACTCGTGAGTTAAGTCCTATTTCTTCGCTTAGTTAGCTCGTAACATTATTCTCTCTTTCGCATGGGTAAGTTTGCCAAATGCGAAACAGAGATTGTAAAGAGCAGCAAAAATACAAGTATAATTAGATAGTGGTGCTTCAGCTATGAAAACAGAATTTCGCGTCAAATTATGCGTGGAAAGTTTCTAATTTATAACTAATTTAATTTGGAGAGACCATTTGTAAGATGATTTTAACATGAAAACATTTCCCTTGTTGGAAATAAAAATATAATATATTGTTTTGTGATATTCAAAACCAAAAGACAAATAAAAGCAGTAAATTAGATTTTCAGTTTGTCTTGAACGCATTTCAGACAAACATTCAAATTTGTTCTAACGTCTTCTTACATATTCGGAGAATTCTTACAGAGAAATAGCGGGGGGTGCCATAAGGATCAATACTTGGCCCCAGGTTGTACGTATTCATGTATGACTCTTCTCATATGCGCTTGGTTAATAAGGAAGTCTGTTTAAGATAATACTGACTGTGGATAATTATAGTCATTTATACCTTTATATTAAGTAAAACAAATTTGGTGGGATTTTCCAAATAAAACAAACTATGAGATATATATCATGGAAGCCGCACAAGAAGAAGTATAACGGGCTTACAGCGTACGATCTAGGTGGCCTAATTCACATCGCCTCCGCGTGAGATAACCATGTTCGGAAGGTACTCGTGGAAAATATGTCCATTTCTCTGGATGTATTACAATTTGGTGGATCTCATGTGAATTTTTGTTGTTCGACAATTTTGCGTGTTGACGAACCCATTAATCCAGAAATCCTCGTCGTAAAATGGGTTTCCGATAGTTTTTCTATATTCCCAGTACAGATTATTGGTGTGGCATATCTGAAATATCCGAAGACGTACCTTGGCTGTAACTAAGTGCGGATATCTAAAATACTTGCGGGGTGTCTTTCAACAACATTTTAGGTTCAGATCCGAAAGTCGTTGTCATTAATTCGTCTGGCAGGGTCATCAACAGTGAATCTGTCCTATTTTGTCTGATGCCAGCAACAACTTTCTACAGGGGTTGGTAAACCCGTCTTCAGTCGAGGTGCTACTCCCCCATTCCAAGTGACCATTGACATAATATTTAGTATACTCTTACCAATCTGAGCATCGCTGGTGCTTGCTTATTCATGCCATTTCGTAATAATACATAAATTTGAAAGCCGATTACGAGAATTCACTAACAGGAATAAGTAGTAGCAGCAAAAACTGTAACGCTGGTTAAAATCCAAAAAAAATACATTTATATTTCACAAAAATATTTAGTGATATTCTCGTAAAACAAAAGCCCCAAATTTAGAAATTCGTATTCAAAAAGCAACCGTCAATAGAGCAGCGCCATCTACACTTTCGACGGCAGAGAATATCTTTCGAACAAATTGTCTGATGCAATAGCAAATTTCAGTTTCGTCTACCGCAGCAAAAGCAAAATTTGTTGTAGTAATCGTCGAAAAGTTCTTGAAGTAAAATACTCGTTTGAATGTGTATTTAATTTCCGTGATTAATCTCTTGAAGAAAAAAAAAGGAAAAAACTCTTGAAAAACTATTATCGCCGGCATACGCCTTAATATAGCCGAAAAATTGATTATCTTTCGAACGGATATAAATCCGTATTTTGCTAATAAAAATAAATTAAAACCCTTCTCGTGAGTTAACTGAAAATAACTCGACTCAGTGCGTGTGTGATCTAACAAAAGGCACCATTCAAGTGAAAGTCTTGTAAAATAAATCTCCAAAAAACGTGTTTACAATTCAAGTGAATTGTTTCTTGTTGTTTTGTGTGTCATTTAATAAAAGGTGACATTTAAAATTCTATGATATCAAATTTATATGAACATTTTTTATTTTTTTTTATTTTCCTTCGTGCATAAGAAAACAAAGAAAGAGTGAGAACAAAATAGAACGAAAAAGACAAGTATAACTTCAATTCGAAATTCGAATACGCGCCATCAGCGATAAGCCCGTGCCTATATTCAGCTGCAGCGCCATCGCTGTTTCAATTTGTCTGTCATTCAAAATCGAAAAGTGAAAGATGTTGGACGGTATTTTATTTTCAAGTGAATTTGGTTATTTTCCCACGATAATAAAACAAACGACTTTTTATGCCACAATCTAAATTTTGATCGTAATTTTTCAATCAAATAAAATAAAAAAAATAATTAAATAACGTGTTACGCGTCATCAAATGAAGTAATTTTAACTTAATTTAGTGTGTGGCTTTAGTGTGGTTCACCTTGAACGCAAAATAATCAATTAACGTAAAATCCAAACGTGGAAACATTTCTATTCTCGCGTGACGTCATGTCATTGTTCATTATAAAAAATCGTCCTCTTAGTATATTTGCCAAAATCGACGCCGGAATTGGTCGGTTAGAATCTGAATTTGCTTGCTACGAAGGGATCAAATTATATCGCGGAGTATCCCGCCCTCGCAGAGACAACAAGTGTGCCAAGACCTTTGTTAAGTTCAATCCGAAGATAGTTGCAAAGTGCCGCAAGCGAATTTTAGTTAAGAACTTGTTGAGAGTTTCATTGGCCAGCAGCAATAAAAATAATTCTGTGATTGACGACGACGACCACTGGTCGTGTTCTTGGCAGTGTTCTCGTGAACATCTAAACTTAAACTTGACTTTGCCTTGCCTTGAGTGCAGCAGCACCCCGAAATGATTTCGGGAAATTGTAATCGTAGTCCGCAATACGCGACGACCATGGGACCAGGCCAAAGAGACCATATGCCTCTGCACGGGCATCTTCAATCGCACTACAATAACAGTCCGCACTTCGTCCATCAGCATCAGCATCAGCATCAGCCGCATTTGGTGTTTATGGCTGGCGGGAGTGTTGGATCGTCGATGCCACCACAAATGTCTCGTGGCTTCACAATAATGGCGGCAGCGAATGGAGCACCCATACGCCCCTTGGTGATGCAGTGCAGCATGCAGCAGGGATTTGGTGGTGGTGGCGGTGGTTATCAACCGCCACCGCTATTTCAACAAACACATCAGCCTCAGAATATTCATCACCACCCACGGATGCATTATTATCAGCAGCAGGAGCGGCAATATCAATCACCGCAAGTGATTAACTATCAGCCTGCACCGCAGCAACAACCTTTCGCCCAACGGTCGTACATTAGTCCGCCACCAGCGACGGTAAGTACAGCCCCAACGTCCGGATTTATAGACGGAATCAAGAACATGGTTAAGGGCTTCATTCACCCGCTGAATTGTGACTTCTACAACGACCATCACAAGCAGTACAACCCCAAGTACAGGAACAACTACTTGCGTGACATTGCCCACGACGCGATGTCCTTCGCTAACAAGAATCCCGAACCGCGCGTCCAGAGTGTGATGTATGAACTGGAGGTGGGGAAGGCGCCCGCTAACCAAACCACATATGTACCTACTACAGCAGTTCCTGCTCCGAAGACGAAGACGGCCGATGTGAATGACGTTGTGGCGATTTTTACATCGGAGGACTTCCCCGAGCTTCCAGTACCTAGACGCAGTCGCTCCGCAACTCCTGCAAAGACTGAAAAGACCCCCGAGCCGACAGTGAAAGCGCCACCTGCAAAGGAATCAACAACAACACTTGCAGAGTCACAGCAACCAGAATCATCATCAAACACACCACCAGCGTCAGTGGAAGTGAATGCCAGACCACCCAAACCAAAGTGTACCTTCTTTGAGATAAAAATCACAACCACTCCGGTTGGGCGGAGACCCACTTTCGGGGGCCGACTGAAGGTTGTGCCGCCGCCATTCTCAGTGAATAAATCTCCTAGAACTTGCCGGACTCGACGTCAAGAGTCCACCGAAGACTGTGATACTGAAGATGACAGTTTTGTCATGTTCCAGCGGCCAGAGGACTATCTGTTTAGGACACTTGGTCAGTGCCGACCTGTGCGTCAGCGTCAAATCTCCGAATGCAGCGATGATAGTTTCGTTGTGTTTTGCACTGATGATGCCGAATGCCTGCGAATTGATGTCGAAGATTTCGACGATGACGACGATGATGATGAGGACGAGGACGATGATGATTTCGACTCGGATGAGGAAGAGACCAGCTCTGAGGAAGAGGAAACCGAGGACGAGAGCGACAGCGATGACGACGGCACCGATGTTGTGGATTCCAGCTTTTTAGGCCGAAATAAGACTGATAGAAATAAGTGCGCTGGATCAACACTCTTTCATTCGGCTGCCGTGTGTGATGGTGTGGCCGAGCAACTAGATTCCGGATTCGATGAAAAGAAAAGGAAAAAGGTAAGTTTTATCTAGTTTTTTTTTTGTTGTTGTTCTTTACTAGTGCAACAGCGCCTAAATGTTTCCAAGAAATATAAACAAACAAGGAAAGATAATTTAACAATTTTCAAGGTCGACGGGCTGTAGTTTTTCCAAGAAAGTTATCATTAATTCTCGAGAGACTTTTTTGTCGACGGTCTACTGGAAGCATTTTTCAAGTTAATCTTCGAAAGACTGTGTGTATTTGTTTTTGTATTTTTTCTATTGTGCTCTGTCTCTAGTGGCAATTATGTTGTTCCTAACGTAGACAATAGTTCTTGCCCTTTTCATTGTTTACCCGTGGAGTTGATGGAAGATTTATGTTGGAATTTCCCTGGTTGATTTATTACTCGCTTGTTGTTTTTTTTTTTTTTTTTGGTTTTCTTGTGATGGTCATTCCGTTGGTTCGTCAGTTGGCAATTTGAGTGCCTTGCTAGGGATAGAAGCTACTATCTCATGCAAGTGAAGTTTTTCAAATAACTTTCTCTAAATGATTGGAAAAATAGGTAACCTCCTTCACTTTTCGTAGAAGCGTTTTTCGTTTTGGTTGGGCGACTTACTTTTTCTTTTTCATGTAAAAACATTTTTTTTGTTTGTATGTTGATGCTGATTTTTCAGCAGTAGCATCTAATAACTTATTTGCTCCTCCCCCATCTCCACGGCCTTTAAAGTAAGTTTCATTGACATGAATATCTAGTCAGGCAAAAAGAGTATTGTTTGTCTCAAACGACGACAAATTATAGTGACATATGTACAACAGTGTTTTTTTGACACAATCACCAAGTCATTGACTTTCTCCAAGCTCCAACGAATATACAACCAAAGCCATAGATAACATGCGAATGTATGCACTCGAATAATAGATCTTGTCAGCGTTAATTGATGGAATACATGAGACATTGTAAATGTCGATCTGTACCTTTCTAGCTTTTCCATTAGTCTTTGGTGGAATATTTAATTTATTGCGCTAATTCACATCATTGTTTTATGATTTCAATGAACACTCAAAATATAGCTCCGAATTTAATGCTTCGCACAATTGAATCAAGAGCTAAAAACTACAAGACTTGTAATGGATTTATCTTGCTAGATCGAAGATTTTTGTGCCTTATCTGCCTCGAGAAACATTTATTTTTGTAGAAATTTTTTGTAATAGATCTCAAATTTAGCGCTTTTAGAATACATCTAACCAAAACATCTATATATTTTGGTACTACGAGAGCCAACATCTAATGTGAACACTCAAAACTAAATTGTAAATATGTACATCACTTGACGTTTGTATTTTCCATTTATATATTTTCTCTGTGGTTTCCATTCTTGAGGGACTTTCCTATGCGCTCTAAATTTAAATAACACCGAAACCTGGCATTGTAGATTAAAGCATTTAAATGTCAATACGATTGGTAACGTTTTTGGAGAGTTGAGCTTTGAACGATTATTTGGTGACGTGAAATAACGCCAAACGAAATAAAGCCAAATTCTAAAAATTTAGCATCATTTCCTTTCAAAAATGGAATCGCCTGCAGAAAGAGGGTTGAAATCCCTTAATCCCGCGTAGCGGATCAGCAAGATACTGTAAAAATTCCGCATTATTTCGTTTGGCATTATTTCACGTCACCCGATTATTCGCGCAGCATATTCAATCTACATAGTCAAAATTTTACGTTTTACGGAAGAAAAATGCCACAGGTTTTGGGAAGTCGTAAAAATCTGTTTAACTTAGTGGAACTATTCTTATTAGCCTTTATTTCAGCGTTAACAAAAAATGAAAATAGGTATATTTGACAGATTCGTGTCATAAGTTAAATAACTAGCCCCAAAAGCTATGAAGCATTGCCTATGCTAAGTTCACTTTATTAGTTATTATTACCTCAAAAAACAAAAAAAAAAAAATATATATACATAAAATTGACGCAAACAAAGACAACATATAATGAATAAATGCGACAGTTCGATAGATCCCAACGAAATGAAAACATGCGCATGACGTATTTGTATTTCCTTCATTCAAAGAGAAAATATTCATCTACGTCATTCATAAAGGTACCTACCTATTTTCGAAACATCACAAAACAAAGTCAATTACATTTACAGTCGCAAACATAAGTATTGGGACAATAAGGGATACTAAGAAAACAAATCAGCCCATAACAAAAAATTACTCTCTCACCCCGAATTTTATAAAAATGTTTAAGTATTGAAACCTAATAAAGTATATTTATTAAAAACCCCTTAACTCACCTCTAACTCATGAGCTAACAAAGCGACGGAATAAGAGTTAACTCACGAGTTTAAAGTTCTTAGTAAAAAAAATATTCACGGAATAAAAGATTCTCACGTTCACTAATAAACTTATGCGAATCTATTACTATTCTATTACAATAAGTAAAATGTTCGCGTTTATTATTTACGCTGTTAATTTCAAAAATAGTTTCGTCCAAAGCCAATAATTTCATTCTCCACTGTTGTTGACATTAAATTTGGCAATGTCGTATGAAAGCAAATTTAACTTCAGGACCGGACCTATTGTATCTAAAAAACACAATACTTGAACTAGAAATTTGGCACAGTTGTGAAATATAAATAAATTTTCTTCTCGAGGGTTTTTTATTTTCAAACATTTCTCAGCATTATATCTTTTGTCACCTTTTCTAGAAATTTATAGTGATAAAATCACATCAGCAGAAATAAATGTTAAATGTAATAACATAATCGGAAGCCAAGAAACATACATAGCTAATGCAATAGACGTCCCGACGAAAATGTTGGGTTATTTTCTTTGGCCTTCAAATATTTGAGCGTAGAGTTAACCTATGCTGTATTATTGTTGTCTACTTGTTTAAATAGTTTTAATGTGTAAAAAAATGTACTTCAAAACAATAAAGGGGAATTGTATTGTAAAATTAGAGTAGAGTCACATGTATGATTAAACCAGAAAACTTTCACTACTGCGCCTTCCCGTCCAGATCAGAATGGGAGGCAGGTCATGTCATCGATGCATCCGCTATAACCATCTTCACTGACGGGTCCAAAATGGACTGTGGAGTAGGAGCGGGCGTCTTCTCCGACGAATTACACACATCCTTATCCTCCCGGCTCCCGAACTCGTCTAGCGTCTTCCAGGTGGAGGTCCTTGCGATTAGGGAGGCGGGCAGGATGCTTCTATACAGCACGAAATCAAATCAAAACATATACATTTTCGTCAACAGTCAGGCCGCAATCAAGGCCCTCAGCTCAACCAGGACAACGACAATGTGGGGAAATACTTTCCAGGGCGGGTCGTCTGTTTAAGATCCCTCTCATCTGGGTTCCAGGGCATAGAAACATAGAGGGGAACGAGAGAGCAGAGCTGCCTAGAAATTGGCTCCTCCCTTCCGAAATTTTGTGCGGTAAGAGTTCTCCCCCCGTTGCGCTTCGTGAAGGGAGTAATCATCGCATACTTAAGGGCGAGGGCTGAGCCCAGGTGGAGGAATCTGACGAACTGCGACTTGGCCCAGATATGACAAACCTAGAACCTAAAATCTCAAACACACAACAAATGCCCCTGCCCTAAGGTCATCATGAGTGATGGCATCAAAACGGCGCTATATCGCTACTTGCGTTTTTCATGGTTGTAATAAAATCAGCCACTTCACCTACCTACCAGACTCCATTTTGTTTTTCGTTAGAAAGGGGATAACCACCAACAACGCTAATTTTCTAGTTTTAAAATGTTTTTATGACATGACGGTTACTCCCATGAACGTGTAGTCAGGCACTAATACCATAATCCACAAATTTAAGCAAACCTTGTGTTATGCTGCATTTCCACCAAAAGATACGTTTTCAACGAAAAAAAAAGGAGATTAACATAGGGTTTTTCTACCAACCCGCTCTCTGGCTCTCAAATTTGCGCACAAAATTTCCAACATCTGGTTGTCAAATTGCTTCCTCGCTCTCAATTCTCAGCAACCAACGTCACTTTTGACATATTCAGGTATGGTAAATTGTGTTCACAAACCGATTCTTACAGGCAAACCCAGTTTCTTTCAAGATTATTTTTTAATCTTGTGTTTAGCAGATGAAAATTAAAAAAAAAGAAAATTACTCGGTGGAAACGTAGCATTACGTTTATACCTCACAAAAGTATATCAAGGGAAAAGTACATCTGGGTTTCTTAATTTTAATATTTATATAGCTTCATCTTGGGGAATAGGTCCTGTCTGTTTTAAGTGAACTTGTACGACAGAGGTGTACTGCCACGTACGTAAGCAGAATTTATCAACTCCCACAAAGAAATCTTGAACTGGTCAAACAACAGTTCCTTGCGGCGCTTCAGGAAAGACAAAACAAAAAAAACATTTAAATAGGTGTACCGAGGTTATTTATTGGCGTACAGTTCTCTTTGTCTTACGCCAAAAGTGTGATCTAAAGTTTGTTCACATGTCGACTGGAATGTGGGTGACCTTCTCAAATCAAATCAATAAAAGACTTGAGCTCGCTTAAACCGGTAATACATTCGTTTTTTCCATTTCTCTTCTTTAAAATTTTAATAAACAACAAAAACATTTTGTAAAGCAAGTTGAACGTGTTTATAATGCGTTCATTGTCGTGTCGCCAAATAAATAGTTGATTTTGTTTAAAAGTTGTATCTGAAATGAAAAATGAGAGAAAAAAAAACGGAATTTTCCATGTCTACTGTAACAGTTAGAACAACCAGAAAATTCTTATCTTATCACTGCTGTTGCTGTCGTGAACTCGTCATTAGCTCTATGCAACATCTTTTGAATTCCTTTTTAATTTTGTACAATATCGCCAATCGAGTGTGAGGGACGCGACCGGAGGGAAGGAAACAGCTATGTATATAAAGTTAATTATCTTTCACCACTTCGGTCGGATTGTAAACAAGTTTTGATTTACGAAATCGTCAAGCAGGCAGTGTGCGTGAATACCAAGTGCGATAATGTTAGTGAACCAAAGGTCGATGCTTGTCAGCTGTTCAAAACAAAACACAATACCCACGGCACTTGTAATCGTTCACGTTACTGTTGTGTTGTGAAGCCATTTTATATCGTCGACAATTAGACGATAGCTGAAGCTCAATAACACACACAATTTTTTCGAAATTGATTAGCAGTTGATGGTTGTACATAAATGTAAATGATTGACAGATTCCACAGAATCCCCAACTCATAATGGAATTTTATTCCAAATACCGACTCACCGGATGTATGAATCACTCAAATCAAAAGTGTGAAAGATGATGACGTCGTCATTGTTTTTCTGGGTGTGAGTGATTCGTCAGATGTTTGCTCAACAAAAAATAAACTGCTTAATTCTATTTTTAAAACTTGTTCGTGAGATGAATAAAATGTGTTCTCATACAAAATCTCCTCATAAAAGTCTCGACCACATTCAGCATTAGGCAAAAATATATTTTCGGATCTCTGTTGTCATGGGGCGGACAACTCACAAGGAGATATTCGTGTTTTCTTTGTTTTTGTATTATTTTTAAATAAAATAAAAAGATGTAGAAGAGATGTAAGCCATTGGGCCGCTTTGTCTGCAAATGACATTCCTCCGCTTCCGCATTATACAAGTATTTTGCGTAGAAAGAATCAGATCGAGTCAAGTTTTTATTCAATTTAACCTAGAAATTGTGAAATTGTGGGTACAATTTTTATTCTAGTAAGTCGACATATTCGTGGCAGTTGCGTCGTATTTCACAAGTAAATTGCGTGCTAGAGTGGATAAATTTCTTTGTGGCTGCGGCTATGGGGTTTCCTTAGTAAGCTGATGACTTGTTGATTTTCCGTCTTGTCTGAAACTAAATTTCATCACAAACGAATGTTATTTGTGGCATGTAAAGTCGCACATTAAGGGAGTAACAGACAGTTTTGATACTTGGGCGAACAAAATACTTTATTAAGTTATTGAACTTTGATTGCTAGGGTGGGTTGATGAAAGCACAGGGGATGACGATTAGGTGGGAATGACGTGATGAAATCGCCTGAGTAGGTCATTGAAGTGGCGCTTTGTTTTTACTTATGATACTTTTAGATTAGTCATTCACCTAGTTACAACTATTGACTATGTACTTAGCAAAAAGGATAGCGACATAATTCGGTACATTCGTTGGGTCAATGGCCTACACCATGCTTTGAAGATGACTTTCGACCACTTGTCATTCAGATTCAAATTGGTAGAGCATAAAGAAGCTTCAAACCAGCAGGGTCTCAGCAGGCGAATTTCTTTAATTTTAAGGATCGGTTTTTATTTTCTTTATTAAACACTGCAATTTTGCAAATCAGATTAAGGAGATGTATAAACTCAGAGAAATTAAAGGGCAGAACTAAAGGGTGATCCATTTCGAGGTTCCCTACTTTTTTAAAGAAAAAAACACAGAAAATTCAAATTTAATGGAGAATGTTTATTATCATTTGAAAGAACATTCTTTGGCATTTATCTATCAAATGTTGGCCGTTGCTACGTCGCAGATGGTCCATCCGTTGAGTCCAATTTTCGATCACTCGTTCGAGCATTTCGACTGGTAACTGGCGAATGACACGCGTGATGTTTTCCTCCAAGGCCTAAATCGAAGCGGGTTTGTCGGCGTAAGCTTTTGACTTTACATATCCCCACAGGAAAAAGTGTGAAACGGTGTGATATCACACGATCTTGGTGGCCAATCGACCGGCCCAAAACGTGAAATTATGTGCTCACCGAAATGTCCATTGATTGATGCGATGTGTGGGAAGTGGCGCCGTCTTGCTGAAATCAAATGTCGCCGAGATCACGAGCTTCAATTTCAGGCATCAAATAGTCGGTTATCATGGCACGATAACGGTCGCCATTGACGGTTACGTTCGCACCGGCATAATTTTTAAAGAAATATGGACCGATGATTCCACCGGCCCACAAACCACACCAAACCGTTGTTTTTTCTGGATGAAGTGGCAGTTCTTCAATCTCTTCAGGTTGCTCTTCGTCCCAAATGGGGCAATTTTGTTTTTTTACATACCCATTGAGCCAGAAATGGGCCTCATCGCTAAACAAAATTTGCCTCGAAAACGTGGGATCTTCTTGGACCTTTTCAAGAGCCTATAGAGCGAAGCGATGTCGCTTGGGAAGGTCGAGCGGCTTCAGTTGTTGCACAAGCTGTATTTTGTACGCTTTCAATTTAAGATCTTGACGTAAAATGCGCCAAGTCGTTCCATACGTCAGTCCGACGACTCTACGGTCTTCGTGTACACTCTCAGCTACGGCCGCTATATTTTCTTCACAGCGTGCTGGACGTGGTCTATTCGGTCGAATATTATCCAATAATGAATGCTGGGTCTCAAAATGGATGATGGTGTTGCGAATAGTACGCTCAGTAGGCCGATTATGTTGACCATAAGTTGAGCAAAATGCACGAAACACATTCCTCACAGAACGTGAATTTTTATAATAAAGTTGAACAATTTGTAAACGTTGTTCACGCGTAAGTCTTTCCATTATGAAATGCCAAACAATACTAAACAAAAATAACATGACAGCATGACACGACTCACACGTGATCTGCCAAAAAAGGCTATTGAAAAAAGTATCTCTACTTGGATCACCTTGAAATGTGACTTGAAAATGTCGCATGGATTAGGTAAAGTTAATCGGTCGCCGAAGCAGAGCAGTCTCATTGTCGCCAGACCTTGGTCCCTATGGACCCATTTCGATACCCTTCAGTGGAGGCTTAGCCGGTGTATTAGCTCTGGTTTTTTGTCTTCAGCATCTACCAGCTTAGACCGTAATGTAAAAGCTTAATTCAGTTTGCCCGGAGCTTTAATGCAAAGCGCATCGATCTGTGAACTTACTAGTACAGCTATCATATTTAATATTAAATATCTTTATTAAAAACATTCAAAATTCGTAAACGCGCGAGATCACCAAATACCGAGGACAACCTACTGTCCTCGGATAAAAAACTTAAGTCCGTACCCAAAATGGTGCTAACTAAAAAGAACTCCAATTATTGGAGCCCCTTACAGTGTTTGCCAGATAGTGATCATGAAAGTGATGATATGGACGACCATGTGTTGCCAAACAAAATCACTAAAGTAAATGTTCCCCCAATCCAACTTTTGCAAAAACCTGATGATTTTGTGCACGACCTGATGGAAAACCTAAAAGTGTCTGATTATTCCATTAAACGATTGTCGATCGGAATTAAAATTAATTGCGAAAGTATAGATTCATATACTTCTGTGCTCAATAAATTAAAATTAGAAAATTGCCAATTTTTTACCCATGACAATAAAAGCGACAAAGCTTTCAAAATAGTTTTGTTTGGCCTTGGTGCATACGAAGTAAATAAATTAAAAAGTGAACTACTAAGACTTGGGCTTAAATGTTTGGAAGTAAAAATGGTTACAAAAAAATTTCAATATTACACCGATACGTTTTACATAGTTTCACTTGAAAATGGCTCTATAAAACTTAATGAGTTAAAAAAGAATATTCGTTCCATCTTTCACACTCAAATTAACTGGAGCTATAAGCGTAAACAAAACAACAGATTGACCCAGTGTCGTAACTGCCAAATGTTTGGCCACGGTGAAAGAAATTGCAATGTTAAGACATATTGTTCAATCTGCGCAGGTCATCACAAGACTGTTGACTGTAATAACTCTGATATGCACAAGTGCGCTAATTGCAAGGGAAATCACAAGTCTACAGACAGCGCATGCGTCAGCCGAAATAAATATATTGAAATGAAACAAAAAATAGTAAGTAAAATCAATCGCCCTCGCTCAATGCCGATGCCGAGCTCTAATAACAATAACAATAACAACAACAACCGTATTTCGTTGCTGTCTATGAACGATTTTCCTGCGCTACCAACACGCACCGGAACGAAACATTCAGATAGAGAAGCAAGAAATACCAGCAACTCTACAACGAAAACTTGGGAGAGAGAGTATGCTTCAGCTGCTGCAACAACCTGCACAAACGCCATCAAAGCCGCAGCAACCAGCAACAGTGGAGAGTTGTTCTCCATAGACGAAATGAATTCGCTTGTATTGGAGATGGTCACCAAGCTTAGTACATGTAAAACTAGAGTAGAACAATTTTATGCTATAGCACAATTAGCGACTAAGTTTTTGTATAATAATGCTAAGTAATTTTAATAATAACAATATAAACATTGTAACATGGAATGCCAGAGGCATTCATAAAAAATATATTGAATTCTTAAGCTTTTTAACTAATAATAAAGTTGATATCGCATTAGTCAGTGAAACGTGGCTTACATCTAAAGATCGAATTTCTAATTCGTCTTATAAATGCTATAGGGTAGATAGGAAAAATAAAAGAGGTGGAGGTGTTGCTATTTTGATTAGGAGATCATTGCAACATGAGCTTTTGCCTTGCATACAAACTAATTATGTAGAGAACATAGGAGTTGAAATAACATTAAGTAACTTAAGAAAAGTTAGGATATATTGTGCTTATTTCCCAGGGAAAATTACAGGAGGCTTATCACCAGTTGAAAAAAGGCAACGATTTAAAAATGACCTGAGAAAAATGTTTAGCATTAATTGTGCCTTCTTAATAGGAGGTGATTTTAATTGCAGACACAGGGATTGGGGTTGCATTAGAGCTAATTCTTGGGGAAATGTCTTGTCCGAACTTTCTGTTATGTTGCCAATGTCCATTATGTATCCGCCCAGTCCGACATATGTTCCAGCGAGTTCTCGTGGTAGTTCCTCCGTTATCGATTTATTTGTATCTAATGTGTCAAGTCTTATATCCCAGCCTATTGCTGTTAACGAGCTTAGCTCTGACCACAATCCTGTCTTTTGTAATATTCTCCGGTCGGGTGTCGAAAAAGTGCAATATTATCAAGACTTGAAAAATGCTAACTGGTCGAGTTATCGAACCGAAGTAATGAGAAACCTTAGAACAATTCCCACAGTTATAGAAAATATCTCAAGTAACCACGATGTTGACGACCTAATTCATACATTTTCTGAGCATATTGTTAATTCAGCTAATAATTGTATTCCCAAAGTTCCGATAAAATCTAAATGTATAAAATTACCAACTCACATCTTAGAACTTATCAGAATAAGGAATATGCACAGAAGAAACTGGCAGAGATACCGACAACCTATTTTCCGAATACAAATGTCAAAAACTAACAAATTAATAAATAAAAGTATTCAAGCTTTTCGAAACGCAGAATGGAACAATAAATTACGTTCACTAGATAAGTCTGCAAAGCCCTTTTGGAACATTGTTAAAATTGTTAAAAATAAAAACAGACAAATACCTTGTCTCAAAAATGGTTTGACTACCTTGTATACAGACAGTGAGAAAGCGGAATCACTTGCCTCAAATTTCTCAGAAAATCATGCAGTGTCGCAACATTTAGGAGATGCAAGCACTGAAACACTTGTCCAAAATGCTATACAGGCTTTTAGTGCAAATAATCCTGAAACTCCCTCGGAAGAATTTGTATCGGAAACAGATATAAAATACCATGTAGATAACTTGCAGATTAAAAAAACAGGTGGATTGGATAATATCAAAAATATATATATTAAAAAATTACCTAAGGAGGGAATCAAAGTTTTGACGTTTATTATAAATGTCTGCCTTAAAACGCAGTACTTTCCTGATGGATGGAAACTGGCAAAGGTAGTCCCAATACAAAAAGCGGGAAAGCCTCTTGATAAACCTCAAAGCTACAGACCTATAAGTTTACTTAGTTGTGTTAGTAAAATTTACGAAAAAATCCTAAAAGAAAAAATGATAAAGATTATCGAGGATCATAAACTGTATCCCGATGAACAGTTTGGTTTTAGGCGTGGTCATGGTACCTCCCACCAAGTTTTAAGATTGTGCAATATTGTAAAAACTAACCGTGCAATAGGAAGATCAACTGGTATGATCCTACTAGATATTGAAAAAGCTTTTGATTCTGTGTGGCACAATGGACTTATATACAAAATGATAAACCTAAATTTCCCTTCGTTCCTCTGTAAAATCATCCAAAGTTTCGTATCAAATCGTCGTTTTATTGTGCATGTGAATGGTAGTGTATCAAATGTAATAAACTTTTACGCTGGTGTGCCCCAGGGCTCAGTTCTTGGGCCAGTTCTTTACAATCTGTACACTTCCGACTTTCCTCAGCTCTTTCAATGTGAAGCAGCAATATATGCCGATGACACGGCTATAATTTCATCGCATGAGTTCAGTCTAAATATCGAGACGAATCTTAAAAATGCGATCGAAGTACTGCAAAACTACTACACAAAGTGGAAAATAAAACTGAATGCTGAAAAAACACAAGCTATCTTTTTCACTCGAAAAAGAAGTTCTTGTTTTCTTCCAGCAAACCAATTGCTTGTCAATGGGTATTCAATTGCGTGGAAGCCTTCTGTAAAATACTTGGGTGTACATCTTGATTCAAAACTGACGTTTAAAGAACACACTACGCAAACACTTAACAAAATAAATATTGGCATAAAAATATTGTATCCATTTATAAATAGGAAATCATTACTTTCAAATGAAAACAAAATATTAATTCATAAAACAATTTTTCAAGCCATCTTATTGTACGGCTGCCCGGTTTGGGGACATTGTGCCGAATGTCACATTAAAAAGTTGCAAATCGCACAGAACAAATTATTAAAAATGATGCTTAGTCTCCCATGGCATCACTCTACGCTAGATGTACACGCAAGAGCAAATGTTGAAATGATCTCCTTCAGAATTCGCAAACTAATCGACAAATTTAAGACCAGATGTGATATCCCTGAAAATCCTCTTATCAATCAATTAAATATCATACACTTCACTGATATTAACTAACGCAATATTCAGCTTTTTGTTAATTTATTTGTATGTTATCTTTCTATCTATTGTTAATTCATTTTTGTTTATCTGTTAATTTATATCTATGTTTGTTCGTATATATATAATATATACATATATATTTTTGGTTGTGAAACTGTTAATACCTTATTTTATTTATTTATTTATTTATTAGATTACCTATTTATTCTTTCACACATTCATTTATATTTTATTTATCTTATTATTTATATACATGCATACATATATTTATATTTATTATTATTTATTTATTTATTTATTTTATTTTATTTATTTATTTTTTTTTTTTTTTTTTTTTTTTTTTTTTTTTTATTAAATTTGAGGTTTTTAGTCGTTGTTTTCCTCACAAAAACAAACATTTTTCTTTTCTAATTCTATTTATTTATTTTGTTCTCTAATAAACATTTTTCCAGTAGAAAGACATGAATTTGTCATATCTCTGTATTTAAATTATGTAAATTGTGCTATAACAAATTGTAAATTATAAACGAAATAAAACTTACTTACTTACTACTAAAAGCTTAATGGTTCGGCTTTTACTATACTTTACTCTGAGCATGATTTCCAATTCTTAATGGCTTTTATTTTGATCTTGCCTTCGATTCGTTTTCTGAGATTGCAGAGTGAAGCGGTTTGATCGACTGGTATAGACCTGTGTTCAGGAACTCTGCAGAGACATTCTTTGAACTTTTTTGAAAAATACAAATCCGGCTATCTGGCGGGCCAATGCAAACCGCCGAAGTAAGCGAATAGGCGGGTTGAAATTGGAATGGGTAGTGATGGTGTAGAATTTACTTTGTTGGGTTGCAATTCAGAAATCGCAAGTGCAATCCCCAAGGAGAAACAACAATCCCGTCACCTTTAAATAAAGAGAAACAAACAACATCTGCTTCTGTAACCACTTTACCCAAAAAATAAGATATCAGCATGGAAGTACAATGGACCATCAAAGAGTCTTGAATGCTGGGTTTGGAATTTTAAAAAAAAAAAAAAAACGTTAAAGCGGATGGGTATCGCTCCTGCAGTTTGTGCTTTTGCTGCATGACCATCCTGCTGAAACAACATGTTTTCCAGGTTCAATGGTTTTATAGCGCAAATAGTGGCAAAATATCTTTTATTACCACCGCACCAATCAGTGACTTTAAAAAGTTTGCTATTCTACTTAAAGCGATAATTTTGGTTATTAACTAATCTATATAGTTGGGGGAATAACCCTCGTTGACTACCAATGAAAAATAATCCTTATCACCATGGGGTTAATGAGGGCTTTCTGTAATTTACACGCGATTGAAGGCCGGTAACACGATTGAAGGTCAGCATATTTAAAAGTCGTTCAATAAAAACAGCTTCTACAGCCCCACATCGCAGCCATATTCGGGACTTATTGTACCATCTTTTCCCAGCTGGCGCCAAAAGGCTATTGAATCGATCACAGAACGTTGAGTTTCAATGATTTAGTCGATTTATTGTCAAAAACATTAACACAAATATTTGGTGCAATTCACAAATTTCATCGAGACTGAGAAAAATGTTATCATCTTTCGATAGTCTGGTGACTTTTGTTCCAGCCTTAAGTTCTGAAACATTCCTGCAATAGCAATAGAAATAGCTTCCCAAAAGTGTCGCCTTAGGACTTTTGCTTTGGTGGTTTGGTTTACTCAAATAATATGTTAGTTCGTAGTCTGAGTCATTTGTAATTGTTGTGAATCATTTAAGACATAAAATAAAAGACCGTCTATCAATTTTTAACGTGAGAGGCAACCGTTCAATGTTGCTCTTACACACATGGTTTGATATATGTATCGCCTTAGACGTGTTCGTTTGAATTCGAATGTGTCATTTTAGATGATTCATTAGAAAATGCTGGAAGATGTACATATTATCGCATCCCATCATTTAGCCTGTCACAGTTGCAGGTTTATCATTCCTGTGTCATCGAGAGAGTTATACTATCCCATTTTTCATCAATTACCTTACTATCACTAGACGACCCCACCAACTAATCTAATGTAATTCAATAAATTTCCAATTCAAAAGTAAATTGAAATGCTAAACGCAAATCGCACAATTGAACAAACATTATGCAATGAACTAATACTTACCCTCACGTATTCACTTCGAACAACATAATTGTGTATGAAAATTGAATAATAATAATAACAACAACTTGGAATGTTCTATAGACGTTTTGTCTCTCTTACGCCTTCCTACACACCTCACCCGATATTGGGAACTTATCTGGTCTTGGATTTTTTTTTTAGCTAAATTGATAGCTCGCAACGATAAGACAGCTTGAAAGTAACGCAACGTCACGGCATTTATGGGGTGATTCCGTAGTTGTGAAATTAGTTACTTTTTGCCGCATTCATGTAATACATTTTATTTTATTATAGAGTTTTAGTTGAATAGAGCTTATCAACGACATGAATGAAGTAAAAATATTCGCAGTAAACCATTTATTTCCGCCATTACTGTAGGCGAAATGTATTGCATCAGCTTTTTTGCGTTAATATTTGCCAACATGTGTACGTGACAGCTATCTGGTTGACAGAATACTGGAGTAGAATTTTTGTTCTATTAAATCCCCCATGCTATGTGGAGGAGTGGACGGCATGTGACTTTTCACAGAGACTGTCGGGTGGAAATAAATAAATACAATGATCTCTTGATGTATCTGTTGGTTGATCATGGGGAAAGATTGGTGGTTATCTATTTATAAGTTGCTTGGGGAACAGTGTGTGTTTTCAGTGTTTAATGGGGTTGGACACTTAATATTGTTTGTGACATAATTAACTTCAAATAATTTTGATAAAACGGCAGATATGAGAATGTTATTTCAATATGTTCGCAACCCATGACCCATCTTTAGACTTTGCAAACATACAGATTAGTGAAGAGGGACAAAATTAATAAGTACAGCAAATTTGTTCTTGGTTATTTGTCAGACTTTCGCAAGACTTTAAGGTGGTGCGGGTCGGAGCTGATAGGTTATTGTTTGCATACCATTTGAGAATTTTCAAAAAAATGCAAACGAGAAAATAATTCCTTTACTCTGCCCTCATATTATATTTCCTTATATTACATAGAAGACCCATTCAATTAAAGCAAAATACAGGGTTTCGTTTCAGTAGTGAAATAGATGCCCATAACATAACTCCTGAAAATTGACAGCTGTCGGTGTTTGTTTATTCGAAGAAAAATCACGTATTTGTTACTTAATACTGCAAAAGTTCAATCACAAACAATTATGCAACTTTTTACTATTCTCACTATTTGAAAACGCTATCTTCTAAAGCAAGCTCAAGTGGTAAACAATTAGTATAATAAACAAAATGATCGGATGTTTACTCCAAATCTATTGAAGGGCCCATTTGGAGTGACTCACTTTGGCTTTGTGGTACTTTCTAGACACAACTTCTCAAGGATCTACTGTTTGCTTGAAATGAACTTTGGAAACTATAAAATTGATAAAATTGATATCAATTAGTTCGAAGAAGAAGAGTTTGACTTAGAAACTTCTACAATCGAAAGAACAAAGTCCAAGGTTATCTCGGCGGCTATAGTCCTATCGACTTACCATTTCGCATCACGTCTTGCTCATTAAATTTCAAATCAAATCGCATGACAATAGCATTGATTTGTCGTATAACATTCGTTTAGTCAATGATTTGATTTAGGCGGCGGCGCGGAGCTCCTGCTTAAATATGATAAGCAAATCGACACGACGACGACTTATTGAATTAGAGCAATGTGCCCTTTTAAAGTCACTTAAATGTCACCTACCGTGGTCATGTCATTAAAACCCCTCAACCACAAAGCAAACATGTATGTACCTACTTATTTTTTTTTATTAAAACCAAATCGCACACCAAATTACGTGTTTCAAATGCAAATGATTTCGTCATCAGGGTCATTCAGCGGTTATAGAAATTTACCACGTAACACCCATGAAAAGTTGTTAAAGCTTAGCAATTGAACAAGTTTGTAATAGTTTGTTGCAGTTCGACTTTGTTGGGTCGTGGTTTTTGTTTTCATTTTGAAGGTTTATCGCCTTATGGTTCCTGAAATCAACATTCTCTTTTTAAAATCTCGGACAATTTCTATGCGCAAAGATCAGTGGAAGATTTCATCAGCAATTTTCACGTTTCTTATGAAGAAAATGCAATTATCGCTCTTTCTCTCTGAACAACAACTTTGTGTTTGTCTATATATGTAGATGTAGTCGTAAATGCAAAAATAAAATATTAACAAAAACAAAAAAAAAAAATGAATCGCACACTGCGGTTGCTGTGTGGAAACTTGGTTGCATGTTGTTTATCATTTTGCACTCGATTTGTGGCAGCCATATTTTATTTATTTATTTTCACATTATTGTTTTGTTAAATCTCACTGGAATTCGAAATTTCTGATGCAATTTTTTAGTACATACATACTTAGCTTTTACTATTTTTTTAATTGTTTCATTGTTCTAAATAGATAGGATAATCGTGTTCCTATATATATATAAATTAAAAGTTTTAAGTGGAGATGTAGGACTTTTGTGGTCGAGTATATTTAAAATGTTTGCACCAAATTTGCTAAAATAGTTGGGCCTGACGGACTAATCCAGCAACGCATATGCCAAATCAAATGTATTTTACACTTTGGGGGGGTTTTTTGCTTTAATTTGTGCATATAGCTCACGATCTTTGTTAGTCATATTGATTTGAAATTTAGCATGTAATACTTTTTCGATTGGCAAAGCTTTTATTAAAAAGAATGCATATTTGCAAACCGCTGAACGTATTCAACCGAAAGTTTACATGGCGACGGGAAATAACAAGTTAATTACCCTTTTTAAGGTGATGTACAGCAAAAAAAAAGGTCTTTAAGCATTGAATATTTACTCCTATAGAGATATAATGACATGCGTATTTTTTAATTTTCCCAACTCGACCAGAGAAGAACTACGAATGGTTTCAAAGGAAAAAAGTTTTTTTATGTAGAAATAAAATATTTTATTTAAACTTTTTACTGTCTTTTCTGAAATTTTCAAAAGGATTTCCGGTGATCCCTCGGAAAAAAGGTGCGTCCGCGTTGACAGTAACTAGAATTTGGACGAAGGGGAAAATGAAAATTGGATTTTTGGCAGACCTTTTGCTAATTTTGGTAAAATTTGCTCAACATATTTTTTTTTTAATTAGTTGTGATTGAAAAAAAAGAAATCCTTCTCGTGAATTGTATCTCGAAGACCTGTATAAAATTTCATCAAGATCGGTTGAGAAGTTTTCGAGAACTTTTGACAACCGACTTTGGAAACACAGTTTCGAGAAAAACGCGTTTAGTTTGGATAACCTCAAATAAACCTCGTGATTCAATAGAGAGCGCAACTTCCCCGGGCTGTATCTCCGAAACTTTTATTCGGAATGACTTGAAAGTTTAGGTTAATATTCTCGATATGTTGTACAAATCTGTGAATCTGTGAAACTCATGTTATCCCTTTAAGTGCGCAGCAGTTATCTTCTCGCATGGTATCGCATTCTCCTAGCTAGATCCATAAAATGGGTAACTCTACCAAGTATATGAGTATTTAATTAATTGGTTTACAAACAGGCCAGCAATTAAAACCTCATATTTCGATTGGTTTGTTTGTATTCTATTCCTAAATTATTCGAAAAATTCCTATGTGAAATCATCTCAGCGATATAAATGTATTTTTGAAGTATAAATCTCAATGAATTTTGTTTTTCTTTATTAAAACAAGTGACTTGACTTTTTAGGTCTATATACAAATTAACATGCGCACCTGTACTTATTTCTAGTTGTGCTGCTCTTTTTATAGCATTGGTAATTTTTGTTTTAATTCAACAACCTTGAATTTTTTATTCTTAATAGCAAGTTTATTTATACTATTTTAATACGATTACAGATGATGATGCAACTAGAAAAAAAATTGTAAGGGAAGTACATATTTTAAACTGATCAACCAGTTCATAACCAAGTTATCTATCCATATACACAGTTTTGTTATAACGGGTGATCCAAGTAGAGATACTTTTTTCAATAGCCTTTTTTGACAGATCACGTGTGAGTCGTGTCATGCTGTCATGTTATTTTTGTTTAGTATTGTTTGGCATTTCATAATGGAAAGACTTACGCGTGAACAAAGTTTACAAATTTACAAATTACGAAGAGCAACCTGAAGAGATCGAAGAATTGCCACTTTATCCAGAAAAAACATCGGTTTGGTGTGGTTTGTGGGCCGGTGGAATCATCGGTCCATATTTCTTTAAAAATTATGCCGGTGCGAACGTAACCGTCAATGGCGACCGTTATCGTGCCATGATAACCGACTATTTGATGCCTAAAAATTGAAGCTCGTGATCTCGGCGACATTTGGTTTCAGCAAGACGGCGCCACTTCCAACACATCGCATCAATCAATGGACTTATTGAGAGAACATTTCGGTGATTCACGTTTTGGGCCGGTCGATTGGCCACCAAGATCGTGTGATATCACACCGTTAGACTTTTTCCTGTGGGGATATGTAAAGTCAAAAGCTTATGCCGACAAACCCGCTTCGATTCAGGCCTTGGAGGAAAACATCACGCGTGTCATTCGCCAGTTACCAGTCGAAATGCTCGAACGAGTGATCGAAAATTGGACTCAACGGATGGACCATCTGCGACGTAGCAACGGCCAACATTTGATAGACATAATCTTCAAAAAATAAATGCCAAAGAATGTTCTTTCAAATGATAATAAACATTCTCCATTAAATTTGAATTTTCTGTGTTTTTTTCTTTAAAAAAGTAGGGAACCTCGAAATGGATCAATGGATTAAAAACTAGCGTAACCCCGATCGTTTTTTTTTAATTGTGTTTAATGGTGAGAAAGACGCAAAAAAAAGATACACGATTACCCAAAATTTATCACCTGTCAGATTCATTTGTCACCAAGAATTCAATAAATACCGACGACTATGCCGAGATATCTGAAACCTTGCGAACACATTGTTGGCAAATATTTTAAGCTAAAATTTGAATGATCCTTACTTTATTACTATTTTGTCTAGAGTCAGCGTTTAAAAAAAAAACAATTTTTTGTTTAATAATCATTAATGGTTCATTAAAAATGTATAAAGCTGTAAATAGAGCAAACATGAATAAAACGACTCTCATATCAAATAGAGCTCCATAGTAACTTTAATTTCCATTTGTTTTCTTACTAAGAGATATTCCAGTTGCATTTACATAGGTCTTGCGCCGAGAAATATGTATTACTATATACCCAAGTTTTCAGTCTTTGCTTAAGTGTTAGTCGTTAATAAGACATTAATGGCTCCATAATTGAAAAAATGATCAACCCTAACTTAACTTTAAGGAATTCCAAAATGAATTGTAGTTTTTTCTCAAATAAGGAAAAGAAAAAGATATGAACTGTTAATACATATAGCTCATTTTTAGTTCCTTGTCCGCTGCTTTCTAAGCGAAAATATTTAAGTGTCAATGGTTTGTTAGGATTAAGTCCTTTTGTCTCAGTTGTATAACTAGTGAATGACAAAAACTTAAGAAAATATAAAAAATTCACTTTTACTTTGACCAAGAAAGTACGGCGACGGCAAACAATATTTATATGATCCTATTCAAAAAAGTCAATTTCTGAGAGGAATCAAGAAACCTTAAAAAAGAATAAGAGTTCATTTTTCGAACCCTGCTACCATGTAGCACATTCAGTCGACTCTCGTTAATTCGAAACTTTTATAATATTGAAAGTTTGAAATATCAATTGGTTCGAAATTTTCAAAAGAAAAACTCAAACTATAAGTTTCAGCAGTGGTCAAGTATTTATACATTTAAGGACTCACAACTAACACAAACTTTTAATCTGCAACTAACGAAAACTGAAACTAAACTAACCAAAAGGAAGTGTGTGACAAACTTAAGGGTGATTTTTTAAGAGTTAAGTTTTTCAGTCTGTCAGCACTGGTTAGTAATGGCTTCCAAACGTCATCTGTCAAAGTGAAAAGTTTTCAGTATACTCTGCCATTTAATCATGGAAAAACTTACAAACGAGCAACGATTGCAAATTATTGAAATTTATTATTAAAATTCGTGCTCCTTGAAAAATGTGAAAATCCGCTGTTTTAGCGAAAAATTGTGTTCAGCGTTGAGGCTCATTTCTGGCTCAACGCATACGTAAATAAGCAAAACTGTCGCATCTGGAGTGATGAACAGCCACATGCCATACAAGAATAAGAATTACAGTTTGGTGTGGTTTATGGGCCGGTGGCATCATCGGTTCATTCCGGTCCTTCAAAGACGACCGTGGAAGAAACGTTATCGTCAATGGCGAACGATATCGAGCCATGGTACGCGACTTTTTTTTGCCCCAGTTGGCTGAGTTGAACTTGGTTGACATGTGGTTTCATCAAGACGATGCCACATGCCACACAGCTCGTGAAACAATGGAAATATTGAAGGATGAATTTGATGATCATGTTATCCGATTCTACAATAGGTTAAAAAACACAGCCTATTATTATGAATTAAAGAATTAATATGGGCCTTTCTTTTATATCTCATAAGATTAGTTGTAGTAGTAGGATTTATTTTTTATTTGGATGATACAAATTTGTTTAATTTCTATCTAAGATTTAATACATTTTGTAAATAAACTACTTATGTTATGTCGATGACACTTTTATACGCTATCCTTATAGTATATTAATTTTGGCTCATAGTTGGCCTCTAGAAGTAAATGTATAAATATTTAATATAAATTTAATTTCGAGGAAAAGGCTGAGATTTCGAATACACCTACTGTCACGCCGACGATTGCAACGCTGACGGAATTAAGAGTAAAAGCCTTCACAAAATTTGTAGACACTTAACCCTTGAACAAGTTTTCCATATATTTTTGCCAGGCATACTTTTTTTCTTTATTTATTTTTCAAATTTCATAAAAACGTCGTAAAAAGTAATCCATTTCAAATGGGTTTTTTTTTTTATGACATTTTAAGTAACATTGGAAGTCCCAATTTGCTTATTATTTATTGGTTATCAACATATCATACTTTTTCCTTATACTTCCTGTACATAAATCAATTACAAAATACGTTTTCTTTTTTTTTTTTTATTTTAGGTCACTTTTGATACACAACCAGTAGTACATGTGATGCACGCATGGAATTTCGCTTATCGGGCTGCCCGAAAAGGCCCCTGGGAAAACGTTGCTCGCGATCGTACTCGCTTCCTCCAACGTTGTGATCGAGTGGCGCACTACTTGAATCCCATTCTAACGCCTGAACACCGTGAGAAGATCTATCGCAGTCGATTCTGTGAAGACGTCGCCAACCACCAACAACAAAAACAACAAAAAGAACAACCAACCAATGCTAAAACAGAGGGAAAAACTCCTGTAGCTGGCACTGCCTCTCGCAGCGATGACAACCAAAGGTTACCAAAGTTGACACTTTCACCGCAATGCGCTAATTTCTAATAATACAAAAAAAAAAACATATTTAAAAGGTATAAACTGTGTTTCCGCAAGGGAACAAAACCTTCATCTACAGCATATTGTTGCCTGCGTTACTCTGTGTTCAAAAACGAAATAAGAAAAAAAAATCCAATCAAAATATAGATATACAAAATTCCTTAGAAAAATCGAAATTAAAGAGAAACATTAGCTAAATTTTTAACGATATTCTATAAATTAGACCTGGGAACATTGAAAATTGAGCATTTTCTTTTTATATTTTTAAAATTTTTAATGTTACAAACATGCACATTTGGTTCATCTTTTGACTAAAAAAACAACTAAAAAAATATATTTTATTGTAATTTGTTGTTAATTAATTAAATAAAATACGAAACCATATTTAGTTGAACAGTGTGTTTGTTTTGCACGTTTTTTGTGTGTATCGAAAATGTTTCTCCGAAAATGTATTAAAATGTATTTTATTCGGTTGCATATGCATATTGTTTTATTTTTATTTTATTTTTCTTTCAATTTACTTTATTTTTTTTTGATATGATTTTTAAGTAAATTGAAAGACAAAAGAAAAAAATCAACACCGCTTTGATATTTGTTTTGTTGAAGTTTGTTCAAAATGTATACCTGAGTAACTTAAAAATAAGTAAATTAAAAATATCAAGTTTTTTTTTTTAAACAAAAACAATGTACATACATAAAAAAAGAATTAATAAATAAGAAGAAATAATTGAATTAAATAATTATAGGAGAAATTATATACGCTATTTGCTTAGTAATACATTTTTAGAATACGTAAGGGTTAATTCGTAAGTTTAGCTAGTAAGAGACTATATACGTTTAGTATTAGAAGAGATAAAAGAAATTGAAACAAAAAAAAAAAACAAAACACACGCAAATATATTCTAATATAAAAGAAAACTGAATTTAAATGTTATGTCATTGTAATAAGATAATATAAGATGAAATACATCTTTCAAGTAAAAATATATATAAAAAAAACTGAATCACCAAACAAACCATTTGTTTTCTAAATGACTAGAGAAATTTCTCGAATTTTGCATTCACTTCTTCTGCAATCGACTTTCAAAAGAGTGCCTTCTCAACTTAAGATGGTACTAGGAAGGATTTGAGCCTGAGTGAGTGGTCTCAGCAGTCCAACACATCAACCACAGCTACTGCGCTGACCGTTTCGAAAGTTTATCGGTTTGAAAACGTTCAAGATGTTTTATATGTGGCAGTGTAGCTGCATGTTGCTAGATTTTTTTCTTTTAAAATAATATTCTTCCCTTAATCAGCGAGTTCAAAAGTTTCTTCGTCCTTGCGAAAGCCATGTCAAAAACCATGCGATTGTCCCAACCACTGCTATATGTATTTGGATTACATACGTATATATCAAAGTAAAGTAAGTTTCAAAGAATCTGTTGAGCCGAACTTCCAAATTCGAATCCTAGTAAAATTAGATCGTATATATATATATCGATTTATAACAGTAAGAAGTGTACGTAGATGTCTCTCCCTCAAACTTGTTTATAGCACGCGATTGAATAATTGATTTAAGTGAATTGTAGATAGCCAATGAAGAGTTGGAAGAATCATGTAACGATGGTAAGGATGGAAAATAAGGTCTACATTTGTTTGAAATATGTCCTTAACGGAGACGATGGTTAAAACATACACACAGACACATTTGCCTGTCGTTAGGTAAGCTTTCTGTAAAGCATCGATTTTAATGTATTATAAAGTGTGGCAGTTGCACTAGCAAAGTTCTTTTGTAATAAACTTTGCATCACTATAGATAACTATAGATCGCCGGCATATCGTATAGAGCTTCATTAATAGCAAAATAGGGTCGAAGGCTGTATTTCGAGAAGATCAGTGAAGTATGTATTTAAAAAAAATTCAAATGCTATATAGAATTTTACCATAACAAATATACACGAACTGTTAGTACTATTTTTTGAACGGTGTGGAATTTCAAAAGTTTGAATTATATACATTTCGGCATTGACCGTATAAGAATCTAATTTAATTAGAAATGTTTAAATATTTACCTTTTATTTTTTTCGTTTTTATTTCTTGTTTATTTCGATTATTTTTCAGGTATGGTCTGTAATGGGGTTTCAAGGATTCGACTTGCAAAGTCCCGGATTCCAGTGAAAATACATACTAATTTCTTTGTTGTTGTGAATTTCCGGTCCGTGATCAATATGATAAATGAATAATCATTCACGGGCTTCAATCAGTTAAACTTATACTGATTTGAAAAGCACTGATTTGGAAGTAGCAAAACACAGTTAAGACAAAATTCAAGGCGAAATCACTTGTGGGTGAGTAAAATAAAACTTTTTATAGACTTATTGCGAATGAATTTTTTGTGGTAACAATCACCATTCGCAATTGCTGAAAAGCAAAAAATTCCCGCCAGAATGATTATGATTAGTGACTACGTGAGTTGGTAATAAAAAGAAAGGGAAAATAAAAAAATCAAAGACTAGTTAATTTTGCAAGAGGAGGCTTCAATTGTATATTTTTACAAAATTTCTTTATATAGCTTTTAAAAGTCGACCTCGTGCATTCTTTCCCTTTTCATTGTAGTAACAAATTATACGCATCTAAGAGCTTCGCACATAATTTAACCTATTAAGTTGTAAAAGACGATTCGAAATGAGATCCTATGGAGGCTGATCTCTGTTTAATATCGCATATCAAATTTCAACTAATATCAAGAGGCGGGGAAGTAGAAGATAAGTATTCTATTGCGTAAAATAGCTGATTTTAATTTTCTATGAAACACATTAAAAAAAAAGATAATGCGCATTTTAAACTAGACTTGCAAGCCATTTTGTGCAGGCTTTTCGCTAACAATTCTTCATATTTGATTAAGCGGAGTAACAAACTTTTGCTGTCAAACTCTCAAACTTTTTGAAAAAATGCTCAGGGGAATGCTGACCCAAAAGCGTCAGGGTATCAAAATTCTCATTGTATCAACATTTTGTTTTTGTTTTATTTTCGGAGGTTGTTAATATCCGATGGAGCGCTCATACACAACTGTGGTCCATTATACTACCATTCAGACACCTAACAGTAATGTACTTAGTTTTCCCGTCTTTGAAGAAGAGCTTCATCGTCACTTGATGCGAACAAAGGCCGGACAACTGCAGAGAAAGTTTTCTGCTGTGTCATCCTCCTCACCGCAAGCAGGACAGGTGGTGGTGTCGCTTAAACCCAACATATTTAAGAGTTAAGCAAAAGCTTGGTGGCCCGAAAGAACGCGTACAAGCAGCCGACTGTCGATTCTCGTAAGAGATAGAAGAAAAGATGCAGACTTTTTGCAAGTGCCACCGAATCTTGTGTTTACGACAAACCCAAGCATCAATGCAAGACATGACTATAGATGTAGGCAGACCCAAGACAGGTTTGGGTCCTGAGAAAACTTCTTCTGAACCTTGCCTAGCAGGTTCATCCGAAATCTCATTTCTCTGGATGCCAGCGTGACCTGGGACCCAGATAAGTTTCACTGTGTTCAGCCTTCCGATCATTCAATTCAGAGAAAGCTTGAGTTCTAGCACTAACTTGGACGAAGTAAGAGGGTTTAGCAGCGCTTTTAATGCAGCTTGGCTGTCACTGTAAATGCAACTGCAATGGCAAAAACCTTTGCTTGGAAAATAGACGCATGTAGACCCAAGAGGTAGTAAAGTCTTATGTCATCGCGTTTCACAAAAACTCCAGCACCAGACCCAAGTTATTTTCTGTTATAACTTGGTCTGACATTTTTTACTCACATGTACTTTTCTGTTCTGTTCTGAATTTCTAGAATTTGTTCATTGAACACACCAATGTTCATTGATCATATGTCTCAGATAAATACATAGTATGAAGTCGTGAAAAGAACTTTTTCGAATTATATCGGAATGTGATGATCACATTATGGATTTCTCATATTATCAAAAACATGAAAATTTTTTAATTACAAGCTTCGCCTCCAAAAAGCTTACAGTAGTTTTGTATGTTTTATTTTTAATTTATTAATGTTTTTTCCAAGAAGTATGCAATGATTTATTTTAAAAAAGGAAAGCTAAAATTTTAATCGAAACGTATCAAGAGCCTAGTAGTTGTCTTATAAAAAACAGTTTTACCTGACAAGTCAGCCATACGATCATAGTTTAATTATACAGTTTAATTTTAGCAAAATTTAAACAACACTCTGTTATGTAAGATCTTATCTTAAAATTGTAATAAAACTGTAAACGAAGTTATCGAGTCTTCTACGCTTCTCTTTCTTTATTAGACTAAAAAATCGTTCAAAAAAAAATTCTGTTAATAAATAAAGATCTAAACATCTTTGTAGTTCACTAAAGCTGTCGGAGCTCTTATAAATGGTAAACATATTCAAGGTGGGGCGAAAGTTGTCACCTGATATTCTTTGGCTGTAATTTTTCTATGAATAAAAAACTTTGGTTCTGCTTTTGGAATATGTTTATTTGATGTCTTACATTTTTTTTCCATAAAGTAGAAAAAATCATATCAACTAAGTGGACGCCGCCGGAATAAATAACCATTCCGACCCGATTTATGGGGAGGTCCTCGCATTCTTGACTGATATTCTCTGTGAAAGTGAGTTAAAAAAACCCCATAAAAATAAGTATGGAAAGCTTAAGTCAGGCGATCTTGTCGGCCAGTACAAATCGCCAAACGAGAGATTGGGCCTCGTCGCTCATGATGATTTTCGATGAAAAGTTGTCTCGCTCGCGTTCTTTAGGAGTATAGCGATTCATGCCTTGTTGGGGTTTATTTTTTATCTGTTTACTTTTGAAAGTAGGATTGACATTTGCAAAGATAGATGATGAATTTTGAGCTACGATTTTTCTTTTTCCTAACAAACGAAGGCTAAAGAAAATATGTATTTTATGTATTAAATAGAAGAAAAAAAAACTTCTAGATTTAGAGTTAAGAAGAATTTTTAGACTTTGTAAAAGGCACTTACAAATTAAGGCGTTTATTCCAAAATACAAGTATAAAAATCCAACATTTAAAGCTTAAGTTGCCTAGCGTATACTATTATATCACAATAATATCAATTAATAAGGTCCGATCTGTTGGTATTATTTTTCCGAACACAAAAGCTTTCTTTCAAAAGCTTGTCCCTGAGAAGATTCCGCTATTTTACATAGACATATCGTGTAAGTGTAACTTTTATAAAAAGCAAAAAAGCTTAACATTAAAGTTAAAATCACAAATATTGATTGAATTATTGGCAAGTATAAGAATAATAATACCATAATACGAATCATCGGGTTCTTGTTGATCATGAACTGAAAAAGAAAAGCATTTCAAATAATTATAATTATAATATTCTTTTGCGGGTAAAACTTACATATTCCATCCAAAACTGTGGAACAATCATTTTACTGAATCTTTGAACATTTGGTGAGAAGTAATCCAGCCGTGGTAGTGGCAAGTTTGATTGAAGACGTGCTATACCCGTTAACTGAACTCCGGATGTAGGCTCAACAAGAATGTACGAACCGTGATTTTCAACATTTGGATTGAGCCCTTCGATGTAGTTCTCCCATTCGCCGTGATAGCCCCAGAAGTGTGGATTGGAAACGGCAACGGGAAGTCCTGTTTATGAAGGGTATTTCCAGAAATTGCTTTAAATGTGTTTAAGGCACAACTCACCGAAAGCACACTTTGAAGAATCGCTCAGCCCATTGGGCAGGAGCACATCTCCAGTTTGTTTTAAGCAATCCGATTCGAGGTCCTCCAATCTGGTGTAAATTTCATCCGATAGGACATATTTGTAAACTTCGATACAGTCTACATTTTCTGTTCCATTGAACACCATTGGATAAGTCCGACAAAGGTTTTTGGTATATGCGTATATTAAATCAGTCTTTCCAAGGCGTGGCGGTAGGCCACTGCCTTCAGTGGCTCCTTTTAGAGAGAATGGACAATGTTTGGGGAAGTTCTCGCTGTAAGCATCAATTCTTGGCAGTCCATTGAAGGTATTGATTTGAAAGAACTTTTCAAAGCCATACCTTCGTCCTATATTGACATTATATCGGTTTGGCGATGGATAAAATGCCTAAAGGATTGCAATCATAACTTTAATATAACATTGAGCAGAAATCTTACATTGAACATAATTCCGGCATTCTTTCGTGGAGCGGCGAATGGAATATTTTTTACAAAGTCAAATATCGGCGATGAATTGTTCCACAATATTTCGTAAATGGTGCGATTGAGGAAGACATGATCATCTTTGGCAATCAGATTAAATGCCATCTTGGCAAAAAATATGTCATGAGCCATGGCAGCGAATGTCAGCAGCAAAGGATTGACGATGGTGATTGTTTGATTAAGAATTCCAGGTTTGTTGCGTTTCTCGTCGTATTCCATGTCAAAGACATGTGAGAACGAGAGAGTTGAGTTTTCGTCGTGGAAGACGATATCTTCTTGACGCAGGACTTTTTTGTAGATTATCGGACCAATTTCTTTGAGCTTTAGCTTAGCCGTTTTGTTGTATAGAAATTCATTGGGATTCTCGACAGCGAAGAGGTAAACTTTGATACCTATGTCTATGCCAATGCCAGATGGCGTTTTCCACATCTCATAAGCCGGAAGACCGGGGCGTACTTTTATGCGTTCGTTCAGTGCTAGTTCTTGAAAGTCATAGAAGATGGATAAAATTCCGACCACAATTGATGTGAGTCCTATTAGGAGGTATAGTGTTGCAGCTGTAATAAAAATGAGTGTTATGTTTTGCAAAGTATTTGAAACATTTCCACTTACAACAAATGACTTGCCTTTGAGCTATGTGTTTTTTTACTTGTTGCATGCTGGGATGCTAATGGATGAGTTGAATGCTCGGAATCAAGAAACTGTTGGAAAATATTTTAAAACATTTGTTTTATTGTGTTGGAACAATTTGAGAATAGTTTTTTTGTATATTTTGAGGAAATCAAAAAAGCGCTAAGAAATCATTAAAAACATTTTTCAAAATCGGGTCTTCACTACAAAATTTATATACGCTCGTAAGTGCCTACCCCCTTCTCCCCTAAAATTCATCCTATTGGTCCCAAAACCGAAATATCCGGATATGTAAGTCTAGCTTTTCTAGTTTTCCATTCCTTATAACTAGATCTTAGATCCGGCATTGACAAAAATTGCTTAATTACCTACCTTATAAGTTTTTATTGCAATTACCAATATGCGGCATTTCAAATCAGTTTGAAGTTACAGAACTCTTCGATTGGTGCTATTTGCTTGGTAAGGACATTTATGTGCAGTACCTACAGCTTACAACTTAACAACAATGTACCAACACTACTAGTCGTACCGTTACCCATATCATGTTGAAGGTTCAAAACCCAAATTTCGTATTACAGAAACATGTCTAAAAGGTGAGGACATTTTACTATTACTTTTGCAGAAGATGTCCAGCACTCCTGTCTTATAATGTACACTTATAGGTGATATTCTATACGCGGCTTTTATTTGCTTTTATTTTAGTTTTGTTTCCCCCTGAAAGTAATTGCTAAGTTTGAACTTTCGGATTTGCTTTAGCAAAGTAACATTGATTTTACTTTTTATTTTTTATTCGTGTGACCCAATATTTCATCATTCTCACTTTCTTTTATAGTAACAAAAACAAAGTGTTTGATCATTAAAAGAAATTACTCAATCCAACTTTAATCATTACCACCTAGCTTATGACTTTTATGAATATTACGCTCCCTGATGACTCATTGTTATAATTATTGTAGTGGAACGCTATACGATGGGCAACTATCTGTCATTGGGTCATATGCCATTTATCTTTTGTTATATGTCATCTTTTAGCTCACATGTCATATGTCATATATTATATGTTATATATCTTCTGACACCTGTTGCTGGTCATCACATGTTGCTGTTACAGTAAGAGCAATAAGATATTCAATCAGTACCTCATATACGCTATAAGTCTTAGAATCTATTTTTGAGAAAATTTACTATCAAATTTGTCGGTGGTATCAAATGAAAAAAAGGTTTTGAGGACCTTTGGTGTAAAATCAATGAAACCAAATTACTTTGTCGCTACCTTTAAAGATATATTATAGAATCATATCCTTTGTTGTGGTTTCGAGAACCTTTAACGAGGTTTCAAAGAAGCCTGTTTGTAGAAATAAACTCCCAGACATATTCTGATGACGTTGCATCATATCATGCAAACCTATTCTCCATCACCACGTGCATTTTTATAATATCATCGCCAGTGGTTTTAGAGTTAAGGGATCTGAAGAATTAGAACATGTTCTTTATGTAGCTCTGGTAAAAATAAAACAATTCTCAAACACCAATGAAAAATGTGTTTATTTTTCCTTTTTCAGTTTTTCAAAATTACACAAAAAGCCCCACAAGAGGGCACCGGAAGTCATATACAGGAGTTATAAACTTATTCAGTAGGACAAGACATTCTACTTTATGAGTGAAGATTTCTGCTGTTGAAAGATTGACGTTTTTTTTTTAAATACCATCTTAAGTATACCAAATTCGAAGACCAAAATTATCGGCTCAAAATACCGTCCTTATTTGAGAAAATTAGAGCGGTTACGTATGACCCAGTCGTGACATTATTGTAATCTATAGATTGGTACAATTTACATTGACATAAAAAGTTTTTTTTTTTGAGATCTAAAACTATTTGTTAGAGCTTGTCTGTTGAGCAGGCAATTGTAAGTTGGTCATACAAATTTTCAGCTTGAATGCATTGAATCCACATATTATGTATTTCAATTCAAGATGCGTCCGCCAGCCATTAACGACACGCTTTTTCGTCTATCAGTTATGGTCTTAACTTTTTAATGTTACTGACCATACAAACAAGCAGTTGTTTGCTTAACACTTTTTGCAACAATACAACCTCTTAGAACTTCGACTTTTATTGACTATGGACCTATCCCGACAAAACTTATGTATAACAGATATTTTCTCTGATAAATTAGTTCAAAAATCATTCTCCGCTCTTAGCTGTAATCATTTTTAGTATGTTTAACTTTATCGAAGTTATATTAAAATTGCTTGGTTGTTAAAGTCTAAAAATTAAAATTGTTTGCATATGCCAAAAGACCGCCTGGGTAAATTCACTTTGTAGCATAGTTCACATTTTATCACTCAATCACTTACTAAAATCATAATAGATTCTTAAACTTCCATGTGTAGGAAGTTACAGACCATAGAGTCATGCTGCCAATGATCTAATCCTAAAGCCAGATGGTTTTTTTTTTTTTTAAATGTGGGTAATTTAACATTAATTATCACCAAAATTTAATTACTAGTTTGCGGTTAATCGTTTTTTTTTTGTTAAGAAGACACTTAAATGAAAAATGCTAATCTGTGCATGATGAAAGAAAATTGCATACACTTTATTAAACCAGTTAACCAATGCAACAGCAACAATAAATAAATAGGCTTAAAAACATAAAAAAATCGATTGAATTCTATCGAGTTCAATGTAAAATAAAAATGACACTTAATATTAATTTATAATGTACGCACTATTGAAATAACACTTGAGTGTTTGCAAAATCCGCCTTTTTATCACTTATTTTTTATGAGGAAAATCAATGATTTCCTATCACTCCTTTCCGTACACTCTCAAAGCGAGTACCTACTTCACTGGATACGCTAACGGTTATGAATGAAAATATAATATACTACTAACAAAACAGCACAGTACTTGTAGGCATATTTGCTATATAACTTGATTAGTGAACGTCGAAGGGAAGACTGTGATGCTTGGCGTTCGCTTATTCATATTTAAGACGCAAACCTATAATAATGGAAATACCATCATAGAACTCACAAAAAAAAAATCCATAGTACAGTGAAGTATAGGTAGGTACAGAAAACAATTAACGATGCTCTGTAATGTGTAATTGTTGATGTGTCAATTGGTTTACTTAAATCTCAGTTAACAAAAGTGATCGAGAAATATATTTTTGAAAACAGACATTTGGGGTTATATGGGGCAAATACCTGTGGTATAATTGACGAGGTACTGATCTTGCATGCTAATTTTTCTAGCCTATAAATTTATTGCATAGAAACTAGTAGGTATGATTCAACAGAATCTGTCATAATATCGTGTTCTTTTGAATTCAAGTCAGGCCTTTTTAGAAATATGTTGTTTAAGGCTGAGTGCACATCGAAGTGCATTTGGTAAGCAGGGTTTGGCGCTATACCAAGTTTGCATGACCTAATTGCCAAGTAGCAAAACACAGGGATTAGGGAAATTAAAAAAAAGATGGTATTTGAAATTTTTAAAACACTGTTTCGAATTAAGTTTTGTAAGATTGTAACGATAAGTGGCAAATTGTTCGAATTCATAGATATCCAGAAAAAGTAGAAATTTCCAGGTGACAATGCTTTCAAGAAGACAAGTGATCTTTTTGTGTAGGTAATCCACGGTGAACATACCTTACAAATTGGGTAAACGCGTTTGAGTGATTGCTATTTAGATTTTGATAGTTATGGTGATAAGGACAATTTTCAAAAAATTTATTTTGTCCGTTTTCCATGTTTCGAAAATATTCTCTAAAAAATTCAAGTCCATCGAATGTATAGTTTCCAAAACATCCGACAATTAGTGGGGCCTTTTAAACTCGAAAAAGCAATAGTGCGCCAAGAGAAAACATTAAACGCGTTTCGAAACTATGTTTTCGAAGTCGATGAGCATTGTCACTCAAGAACCACTCGTTGAATTTGAATTAAATTAATGTATATATTTTGTTATATTGAATATTCGAGAGTAAGCTTCTAGATGCCGCCATTTTGGTTCTTATCAAAAAAAAATTGAAGCAGCTAATGTAAAAAAAAATGGTTTACTATGAAACCAAAGATTTTTATTTGATTAATTCATTTTAGATGAACCAGTACAAAGTTATGACGGTCACCATAAAGCACATCCAACAAAACTTGCTCCAAAATGTTGGTTTTAAAAATGTTGGTAGGTGTACAGTGTTGTAAACCGTATAACAGTTTTTTATTATATCTTAATATACATAAACGTTGTTATGCATGTCTGACCGCCACGGCTGAACCACTCTAGCTACTACCATATGTGTGGTGCTTTGGAATGTTTTTGTATATTTAAGACCTCCTAGGTGGCGCTGGAGTCTTTTTTTTTTATGAAAATTGTTATTTATGTACCAATTTGGCATCTCATATTATATGAGGTGGAGATATTTACGAAAATGTGGTTTTCCCTGCATATTTTTTCATTCATATCAACAATATTTAATTTAAATATAATCCTATGGCTTAGTATAATCACAAAAATGTTCGACAGGTTACGTTGGTTGTCTTTCAACTACAAGACTATTTAGACATTTACAAACATTTCACATTTCAGTATTACATGTTTCATCAGTGCAGTGGCTAAGTGGTTAAGTGCGTTGGACCACTAAACGAGATGTCGTTGGTTCAAATCCCGACCCGTACCACCTGAAAGTTTTTATTCGCTGCCCCACCTCTTGCGAACGTCTGACAAAAATCCAAGAGTAAGAACTGTTATGAGAAGCTTCTCAAGTTGAATTGCCTTTTAGAATCGGCATTAAACTGTAGGGCCCTTCCATATGTGTCAAAAAATATATGTTCGCACACACACTGTTTGGGGAAGCTAGGATTTGGGTCCTGTATGGATATATGCAACAAACTTAGGAAGAAATTATTGCCATTTCATGATACTTAGGCTAGGTTAGACAAAAAAAAAATGGAATGTGCCCAATATTTTACCTATAAGATCACATCCAGCACTTGTTACAGAACATACACGAAACGAACAGAGACAGTGTGCGTGAATCGTGAAACCACAATATTGAATGAAAATTTGTAACACATCATAAGTGATTTAGTGTAAATCATACTTTAGCTTATATAAACCAACAAATTATTTACATTTCCATATTTTTTACCGCGTTTATGATAATATTTGATAATTTTTTTTAGTACCTAAGAGTTGCTCTTTTGGGACTGTCAGGTGCAAAATATTTCGTAGGTCGGTACGCATTTAATATTCCAGGAATTTGACACTTTCTTCTCCCCTTACCCATCGACTAAAGGTTTTGATCGTTTGACAAAGCTTTCCAGTTCCGTTGCCAGAATTTATGTTAAATAATTAATTCACACTTAAGGCTAACATCACGTAGGTCATCAACCCAATAAGTATTGTTTGCACGAAATAACAACATCATATATATTTCATTAACAGACATGTTCCCCCTCCCCATCACATTTGCACAACATTGTCAACTTGCACATTGCATATAATTAATTGCGATAATTAATGCTTCACAAATATTAATAAAAACTCTCACAATTAAAACAAATTATCGATTACACTTTCCGTTTATGTCATTATCAATTCACACTTTTTGCAATTATGTCAGCACTATCATTCAAATTTAATAGAGATACAAACTTGCTTACTATTTAATCTAAAAATATTTGTAAAAATTACACACTTACGGAAACTAAAAATATTAGTCACCCACCATATGATTTTGTTCTTAAAAATGTTGGCAGTTTCTGTAAGACTGACGGATAGGCACTCGATTGGCACAAATTTTGAACTGCTGTCGACGGTATTAGGTATTAGGAGGAGACGCCAAACATATTTGTGGCACACCAACAATAACACATCATAGTAAAAATAAATACAAACAAACTAATACGATATCCGCAGTGAATTTAGATTCTGGCGCCCATACTTACTCATATCGATTTTACTCTTATCACAATTTTTCCCCGTTGTTATTGCTATGTTCGTCGAAGAGGGGCTTTCAAGATTTCATTTAATAGCTGTCCATTAAAACGTTTGGACTAATAGACGCAGTTTAAGTGTATACATTTAATAGTTTGAAGTAAATTCTGATATCCCTAGGATTTTCAAACACGTGGAGTGTTTTTCTAGGCCAAATTTTAACAATCGATAAAGCAGAGTAATCTTCCCCAGTGGAGATTATTGTCTCTGTAGACAGGCAATTCAATAAAATCATAAACAGGTGTTAGTTTTTATTTTACTGTTAGCTTTTATATATACCACCACGCTACACAGCTTGTTCCTCTTTTCTAGCGCAAACTATGGGATTCATAGTGCGAAATGCTAAATAATGACGTTTTGAGTGCATTCGCGCAGTGATTAGTACGTTGGATATTGACAGGTTCAAATCTGTACTACATAAACTTCTTTTCATTGCCACAAGTGTAACTTGTGTAACTTGGCGTTCAACAAGAACGGAACGGTATTGCAACTTTTTTGCATTAAACGACGAGAAAAACAAGTGACATGGATTGTGTGGACGTAGGACTTCAAATCAATCTGTAAATAATTCTTTTAAATGTTCATTGAATTCGCTTTTAAGTTTACGCAGAAAGTGTTTGCCAAGGATTAGCAGGCTAGTTCCGGTAAAAGCCAGGCAATCGCAGATGAATTGTGAAGCTGCTTCGTCAGCTTCCAGACAGCCTTCAAGTAGGCCCGGGCTTACCCTTATGATTTTGAGAAGCTCCATGAAAGGACTCAAATTAATTAGGGATCTTAGTCCGAGCAGATATTAACAACTTCTGATCGATTAACAGCTTTAAATGTCTGTAGAAGTAAACGGTCAGTCATATTCCTTGTTTGGTCATATTTCCATATGGTTGGCTAATGGCTGACCGCCTCTTTTTTCCGGAAACGTCTATGTCCAGAGACCCAGGTTAGAGTTAGAAATTTAAATCAACGCAACCTGTCTGCTTGTGGCCACCTCCACAATTTTGGAGGTAATTGTAGCAGCAAAGACGGCTTTAAAAACTGCTTGGCTATCTGAGTATTTTATACTTCTACTCAAAAGTACATATGCAGTATTTACGATCGCAAAGTTCTCTGTTTAAAAGGCAGTCATTTGTCAGTCAAAGAATTCAGATAATTTGGTCTCTAGAGTACACTCCTGATCCAGAAAGACTGTTCATGAGGAAACCATCTAAATACCCATAGATTTTCATGTCATCATGTCGTCAAGAAGAGGCCTGAAAAGCAGCGTTCAAAAATCTGCACATGATGTCGAGTACCTGGTATGTCGCTGACCAGGCATGTCAACCACAAGCGCTCTGAACTTAGTACCGCTAGTTCCTTCGTCAATAGAATACTTTAAAATTATTTAATTTTTTTTGGTGAATGGTTTTGATATATTAAAGTCTCTTGACATCAACTCTGTCAGCGGATGTAATCAATGGGTTGAAGTCTCCAAATCCTAATAATGCATTCATTTCATTGAAGTCAATAAATGTAATAAAAACTTATAAACGGCTTTTGATTGTTTGAATGCATATTCACTATCTCACTACCTGACTTAGCTTTCCCAACCATTTGCGATAATTAAACCTACATATGTAAGTGATAGTAACTACAAAAGTTCGTCTTGATCGAGTTTGATTTGATTTAATTTTGTGCGCACTCTGTCGTTGTCTTATCCACAAAACAAAATCAAAACACAATTTTAGTTTAAAATTAATTAATTCCGAAAGTACAAATAAGGTTTAACATATTTTTTTCACATAATTTAAAATGTTCTCTATTTTACTGTTACATTCATGTACATCATATTTGTTAAACGTAAGTATCGTAATTTTGTGTAGGGTAATGCATCATAACCTAGTTTTCAATCTGTGTTCTGTGTATTAACATTACAACTATGTTTACGTTGTTGCAACAAAATAAAAACAATATCAATTCAACTATGGACATGATTTCTGCAACAATAACTTCAGTTAATGTTAATGTTGGTACATAAATGCTATGCAAACATTGTTACAGTGGCAACGCCACAGCCTTATTTATGACTAAAAATGAAATTTATTGATTATCCGTTTAAGTTAAAAAACGAAGCCTTTGTGGAATTAAAATACAAAACTGTTCGTGTTGTATAATTTCTAAAAAAATATGCACAAAAGAAATAAATATTCGGCGTAAACGGCCCATACAAAGCCTAGCTTCTCCAACCATTGTGTGTCCGAAGTTATATTTTTGACACGAATGGCGGGACCTACAGTTTAATGCCAATTCCGAACCGCAATTTTTTTTGAGAAGCTTCTCATGACATTTCTTACTCTTGGATGTTTGTCAGACGTTCGCAAGAGGTGGGGCAGCGAATAAAAACTTTCGGGTGGTACGGGTCGGTATTTAAACCGGCGACCTCTCGCTTAGTGGTCCAACGCACTTAACCACTAAGCCACTGCACAACCACAATACCATTTATTAAATATTTTTACTAAATGGTGTTGCCGACTTAATGTTCAAAACTGTATAGAATAAGGGTATATCTCCAATTTTTACCCCATTTACCGAGAATTTAGCCCTAGTCTGACTGATCACATTGATGCAATCAGAAACATAATGTAGGACTTTATTTAAAGAAGAAATAATGTTCTCTGTAACTGCGCTTAAAATATGTCAGGAACAAAATGAACATTTTTGACAGCTGATTCAGTTGCGCGGGCTTTCAGTGCATACCACTAAGCTAGCTGTGCAAAATAATTTTGACCGTTATAACATTTCAGCACTGACAACTATGTAACGCAACTCGTTTTGAAGTGCAAAAAAACTCATCATAAAGTTCAAAGGCGAGAAAGTTCTCATTCCGAGATAAATAAAACGCTGAATTGAGCTATTAAGTTAGCACAGCATTAATTGATTCTGAGGCGGTACCAAGTTACTTTTGATTAAAAAATGTTAACCACACAAATAAAATATAGAAATACACCAAGGGCGTAGATAAGATTGCTAAGATAATTTTTCTTAAAAGAACAAATATATTTTTTTATAAAAAACCATCTAGACTAAAGGTAAACGAAGGAGTTTTTTTCCCTTTATCGACGTGGTTAGAATCAAAATTATAGATATCATAACACTCCCACTGCATCCCAGATGCATTAATCTCTATACTGTCTCGCATGTGTGATTTGCCGGTTCGACCTCAAAAAATATCTGCACGCATCTCGGTTTAGTAACAATTCGTCATTTTGACTAATCAAATGCTAGTGTTGTTGCAATTGTCTGATCCAGGAGCTTATATCTTTCGCACTTGTATGGAAAGTGACCTTTTAACTGGGTTTGTAGGGATCCTCTTTTTAACATGGCAATACCAAGTGAGCTGGTCGTGTTTCGAGAAGGGTTCTTTGACATGAAGGCATCTTCGGAATTTTAAAACTCGTGGTTGAAAATAATTCTATACATCTACGTGTACGTTGGGATGTATATTTTGGAAAGAAAGCCCAGTTAGACGATTCTCATTCATCGTTGATTTGAAGTAAGTCCTAAGATGGTTAAATAAATAGAGCTTCTTGTTATTCTCCTATGTGGCGCATTTTAATAAAAGCTAAGGGGAATGAATAATTTCAAATAGAAAGGGAAAATCTATTTTCGGAGTAGATACTGCAGAAAGTTAGTTTCAAGATATTTAATTTTGTTAAGAAATGGTTAACCAAAATTATGTGTCACATTTCGATGCTTTGAAAACTATATTTCGTCCAAATCCTGACTCTCAGTTTATAAGTCAGGAAGTACATAAATGACATGAAGAGTTACCCAATTTAAAATCCGGTTAAGATTCTTAAATATAATACAGACAGAAGAATTGCCCTACTTCTACAGCCGGAGCTTATTAATTTTTATATATTTGATCACCTTGTCTACGCCCATGGCTTAGATAATATTTTAAAATTTATTAAAAATTAGGTTATAAGGGAATAGCTATCTGTAGAACAGAAATATGTGGAATACACACTTGACCATTATGGTCTAACAATACAGCTCCAATGCATTCGCTCTGTTTTAAAAGTGCTTTAGCATCTTGCCAATGACCTTAGCTGATTTAGATAATTCTATACGAGCAACTTGGGTAATAGACTATCTAACATTATATTCATTACGAGGTTAATAAACTTCAAAGTAAGTCATCGAAAAGTTGGAATTTCCAGATTAATAACGACAATTCGACGACCTACCGGCAGTTTTGTCGGATCATTAACTCGTAAAAACCCACGCTCAATTGAATAGAGCTAATAATTTATCATATCCATCAAAGAAAACAAATTAATTCTGGACTTCAGAATGGTAGTTGTGGTATATAATTGCTTTCAACTGTGTACGACAGGCATGTTTTGTACCCACTTGTAATTTCTGAGCCCAAAGAGATGACAACTCTTTTCTTTTTCTTTTTCTTTTTCTTTTTCAATCGCAAGCAAATATTTAGTGTGCAGTCTGTAGGTCTGTAGACTTAACAACAGTGCTAGAAGTCTTTTCGGAAGCGAACGTAAATATAAAAAAAAAAACTACAACAAATAATAATAATTTAAAGACATATAAAGCAAGTAATCTTAAATGGTCGTACTATGATGAACTATATCGATTGTAATTTTATCTGCTCAGGAATAAGATTAAGTCAGTTACAATGGTCTTTGCATTGCTTGTGACGCGACATAATTGCGGCTTTAAGGAGGATAAAATTGAGATGTGGGGATTTCAATTAGTGTAAATATGTTTCTAGGAGATCAGTGTGATGATCGTTTTCGTAGAGGAACTTGAAAAAGAAGACAAAAGTAAAAAAAACATGAGTTGAATAAAAATTGCGAAGGTTCAAAAGTGAGTGGCAGCTCCAAAATAAAAACCTCTGGACCCGACAAATTTATATGAACATGAAAAAAAAGTAATGGTTTTATTTTAAATATGTTCTCTTAAAATTGTTATTCTTGTCTTTGTTCTTCTAATAGAGAAATACCGTTATTTTAGTTTAAAATCTATTCGACGTTCAAAAATATTTTAAACATTTTAGTGACGCCATTGCCAGCTTATTTTATTTTGTACAACAATTGTTCTATTAAATAAAATTGTATCTATCTATCAATATGAAAATAAGGAGTCTGCTTACAGGTGACGTACAATGAGATAGTCAACTTTTTAGGGGTTTCCCTTTTTGCATTTCTGTTATTTTAATAAAAAAAAGTGTTTTGAAGTCAAAAAGTAACATGTACTTACAAAGTTAAGTGGGGCAAGAGACATATTTTCAAAAAGAGAGGGCCATTTAAGAGTCGTTCGAGGTTGATAGTGTGGTGTTTCATAGTGAAGCTCAATTTCAGAAGCTCACACATTAACACACCCCTTCTAAAAGCCAGTAGGCTAGTTCGTTGTCTTTTGATATTTATAAATCATTTAAACGTTGGTATGTTCTGTAATTGAAAAAAAAAAATAAAGATTCAGTCCCAGTGTCTTTTTGTAGCTTTCATGATTGATAACTATGTTTTACGTTGAAATAAAATTGGCGGTCAATATGAAGTGATGTGCATTTGCCAGAACATTTTTAATTTTTTTTTCGCAGTACTCCGCATCGGCAGTACACAAATACAAACTCAACGATGCGTTCAATGTGACTGTCTAACTGAAGTCTGCAATTCGAATAGTTGGAAATAGTTGGAAAGCTGTACATTTTTTTTTCTTAGCTTAGAACTTAATCAACGGTTCAGAAACGTAACACAATTTAATATAATTCTAATTACATTATGCACTTAGTTTGTAATTAACATAAGCACGATGTAGAAAATTACATAGCAATGAGGGAGAACCAGAAGTATTTTGAACCAAGTCTTCGATGTTAGAAATGAAATGATATTTGTTTTTTTTTTTAATATTTTACTTCCTTAAACTTAGAACCGTGTATTTCCAAAACAATCTATTTGCGTTTTTTTGGGAGATTTGTTCAAAAACTAAGCAATAAAGAAGAGTCCTTGACTCTAATTGAACTTTGGTTTAATATATGTTATATCATCAATTTTATTTTTATTTATCTGCTCGGTAGCATGATCATTCGGCATCAGCACAACATTTGTATGTTGTATCGTTCGAGTAGCTTACGAGCAATATTCTATATGAGAAATATCTTTTTAACTTTCTCGTATACTAATGAGAAAGTTATTGCGATCGTGCGAACATTTCGGTTCTCAATCTGAGTATGAGGGATGATATTCCTAACATAGGACTTCTAGGACAAAAAAGTGCGTCCGCCAATGCTGTCCGTCGATCTGTCTGTCTGTCTGTCCGGGCGCCGTATGGCAAAACGGTTCGACGGACTTGCTTCAAAGTTCGAATATAAGGTTTGTGGGGTTACATCTCGGGGCATCTTTTTAGTTTCTGCTTTATCGTTTGAAATAACGGTACCTGCCATACATTTTGTTTGGTGAAAATCACTTATTACTCATTTTGTCGAAGACGGTTTCAAGGATTTCGGGTTTCTTTTGTACTAAGGATACTTGGGATGGGGCCAAAAATACTGCATACACAGTTTTTGGAAAAACTATTTAGTCGAACAAACTTGCATACTTAGATTTTTGAAATAATTTTTTTTAATTTTTTTTTTCAAATAACGATTTTCTTAAATTTAAATTAAATTCGTTTTCTCAAAAACCTCTCTAACGATTTTGATAATTTTTTATATATTTTTATATTTAATTATGTTATGTGCGAAATTACATCAAAATCGTAGATACCGTTTTTGAGAAAATCTAATTTTCCAAAACCTGAAAAGTGATATAAATAAATTAGTCAACATTCATTATCGATTCATTTTGCGATTCAAAAACGCATCTCATGTACACAGAAAGTTTCGTATGTCGCAGTCGTGCAATTTAATTTTTGTGGATTGTTTAATCGATGCGAACAGTTTTGGCAGCTCGGGTTGGACCGAACTGTCCCAACTAAAGTTGGATTGCGAGCATCGAAACCTTTTGCAATTAGCTAACTTTCAGAAAAGTTTTAAGCGGATGTACATACTTACATTTTTTAATTCCCTGGCTTCGATGGTAAGAAGGTTTTCCATGTTACTAGAAGAATATCTCAGGATTAGTTTGATCCACACTTGGAAATAGTGAATGGATTTTACCGAAATTTCAGTAGAAAATGCACCAAGAAAATATTGGGGAATACAACAACCCGAAACACTTATAGATGTGATGAAATTCTAGGCTCATTTTCAGAAAAACCGTTGCAATATAAGGCGGTGGGTGTAGTATAAGTGATAGCTTATATCTATCACTGAAAAGTGATAGGGGAGTCCAGTACAGAATCCAGACATGGTTCTAAGATTAAACACGTATATGGAAGTAAAATATTTAAATGATGCTAAACTTTGCACGGAATTTTATTTCTATGGATCGCCGCACATATTAATGACATATTATTGAATCATTTTAAGTACATTTAAATTTAGGAAAAAAATAACAGAAAATTATTATCACTGACGTCGACAATGATTCAGCTTAACAAGACTAGTTGATGAGATTGTCATTGAATAATTGCAAGAACAACGCATCGACTTGTCATTAATATCGATGACTTTGTAAGAAAGTAAGTTATGTATTCATACAAATTTAAAAAAGTCATCTACATTGTTGTAATTAGTATCGCAGATTACATGCAGTTGTTTTCATAACTTTCAATAACATGGCAACTGGAGAAATGATTCAGTTTTTTACTCTTCTATGATCCAAGCTAGTGTCTTTGTGATTTTTTGGGTTTTCGGACTACATTCACATCTTTGAATTGGATTTTCTGCTTGACTCGCCCTCATCGCACTCTTGAAAACAAATCCATTGAAATTCCAACGCTCAATTCATTCCTAAACACTATAAAGCCGAATGAACATCGTAAGAGTTGTTAATCAATATGCCAAATGTTTGACTCATTTCTAAATTTTCATTTGTTACGGGCACTGCCACACTGACTCCTATACGACGTTTGGCAATAATAATTTGACGATTTTTTGGCAATCTACACAACAGCAAACGGTTTCCTTTTTATCTTGCAATTTAAACGTAGCTTTAGAGTCCAGAACATGAATTTTTAGTTGACTCTTGGCCTTTAGAAAGAGCTTCTGTTTGTGGGCGTTGATTTGAATGGACAAGCTGGAAAGTCTTGCGAAGTTGTTTGTCGGATCTTAGTAGCCTTCATGCCAAATTAACCTTTTAATGCATTTTAATATTTTTATTTTTAAAACATATTTAAAGCTATCGTATACAAAACTATAACATAATATCCTCAAAAGTATAGTAAAATTGATCCCAAAAAAGATCCAATAACAATCCCCCCGGTCTTAACGAATACCCATCCCAAAATATCATCTAATTACAGAGCAGTCCTTTCAGAGTCATCGCGGTAGACTCCAACGTACGAGTAACGTTCCGCTGTTGTTGGATGAATCATTAGCTCCTTTGGACGCTTCCAAGATGTGCTCACATTCACCGAAGTCATTCGCCTCACAGCTATGTAAATAGCAAACACACTTAAACTTAAAAGGATAACCACAACGATTATTTGAATCACAGGCAGCCTTATAAAGATAAAGATCATCGCTCCAATCAGTGGATCACGGTTTTCACCAGACTAAAATGAAATTATTTTTTAATGGTTAAAATTAATTTTTTTTAGGTTTCAATGATTATAAAAACTTACAACTTCCATCCAAAATTGTGGCAAAATCATTCGACTGAATCTCCTGATACTCGGTGGATAGTACTCCAGATCAGGAAGTGGTATGTTGGACTGAATTCGCGCCGCAGCCTTCAATTGAATGCCTGTCTCTGGTTCAACGCGCATATACGAGGAGTGTTTCTCCAGGTTGGGTGTCAGTCCGTCTAGGTAGTTCTCCCATTCGCCGTGAAATCCATAGAAGTGTGGATTCGAGACAGCAACAGGAGTTCCTTAAATACGAAAAATTATTGTTACGACTGAGAGATTGAATTTTAATGTAAAACTCACCAAAAGCACATCTTGACGAATCGATTAACCCATCGGGCAAATCCACTCCAACAGTTTGCCTGAGGCAATCCATCTCTGGATCTGATGTTCTTTTGTAAATTTCTGGTGCAAATACATATTCATATGCATCAACGGTGCCAACCTTGACCGTTTGGTTGTAGATCATTGGGTATATCCTGCAGAGGTTATTTGTGTAAGCATTTATCACAGTATCCTTTGAGATTCGTGGTGGTAGACCGGTGCCTTCACTGGCACCCTTAAGCGAATATGGACAGTGTTTTGGGTAGTTTTTGCTGTACGTATTGATCCAGGACTTCCCGTTGAAAGTGTTGATTTTGAAAAAGTTCTCGTAGCCATGTTTTAGACCAATATTGACATTATACCGCATTGGTACAGGATAAAAGGACTGAAGGTAAAAATGTTGTAATTTCAAACTCATAATGAGGACATTGTGCACTTACATTGAACATAAAGCCAGCGTTAGGACGCGGTGCAGCAAATGGAATTTTCTTGACCAGTTCCAACATCGGTGATGTATTATTCCACATAGTCTGGTACACGGTCCGGTTTATGAATACATGATCCTTTTGAGCAGCTAGATCGAATGCGACTTTGGCCAAAAATTGATCATGTACCATGGAAGCTAAGCCCATCAGCACTGGATTGATGATAGTTATGGTTTTATTCAAAATGCCGGGCTCGTTCATTTCTTCAATAAATTCGACAGATTGTACCGTTGAAAAGGACATTGTGGAGTCTTCCTCATGAAACACAATGTCCTCCTGACGCATTGTTCTTTTGTAATATATTGGACCGATTTCTTTTAGTTTCAGTTTTGTATTGTTATTGGTAAGGAACTCGGTGGGGTTCTCCACAGCGAAAATATACAGCTTGACACCAAAATTGATTCCGCTGGGATCTTTCCACTTTTGGTACGGTGGCAGTCCGGGACGTAATTTTATTCGTTCATTCAGGGCGAGTTCCTGGAAGTCGAAAGGAATTGCAAGGATGCCGAGGAAGAGACTTAGGAAGCCGAGAAGAAGGTATGCTATGCCACCTTTGATGGGAATAGGATGTTAAACTAATTAAAATTCAATAAAAGGCAGTTTTAACTCACATCTTATTGTTCTCTTCTGTTCACAGTTGAGAGATCCCGTAGACTCCGCATTGAGCGGTTTTTGTGATGATATTAGACTCATATTTCTGTAGTGGAGTTTGACGTATAATGATGAAAGTCTGAAATTAACAACATATAAAGACATTGTTTAAATATTAATAATTTAGAAAATTGTCTTTCCAATAAGTTTTAACCTTAAACCCAAGGGCCTACAAAATTGTGACAGATCAACTACTGATGTTAAGCAAATGGATACCAGCGTGCAGTCAATATAGAAAAACTGAGGATAAAACTTCGATGTGGCCTAAGAGTTAACCTACCTCGGAGGAATCATCAAATCATCATCATCAGACGATGCCTTAGAGAAAATTCGAACGAAGAATAACCATAGGAAACTATTGTAATTTAGATTTGCCAAAACAACTGCGCTCTCGTTGGATATACATTAAGTTAACTCGTAAGAAAATGTATTAGGTTTGCCAAACCTTTATCGTGACAGTTCTATGGTGCTATTGAGAGAAAATTTTTTCGAAGAATAAACATGTAGCCCTGTGTGCGAGCAGGGCGAATGAAGGAAAATAATACATCCATGTTCGAGACAACAAGGGAGACCGAAGCATCACAGACGCCAGAGCGCTAAAAGATTAGAAGCAGCGCACCAGTATCGTAGCGAACGTAGCCTTGTCTCAGGAAAGAACTCTTTTAGTGATCGTGAGCCAGTTAAGTAAGTAGTACCTATATGTTAGACGTGAGTGTATAAAGAACAGTAAGAAAGACACAATCGCAGCGCTAAGATGAGTCATCAATATCAGCATGTAGTCGACTGCTGCTGTAAAGAACTATTTAACGCCTGGTCTTTAGTTGATTTTAAAGACCAATCCGTCACGAACATCTGAGTTCTTCCCCGGGGGATGGAAATCGAAAGATTTTGAAAAAAAGTCAAAAGGCAGTAAGTAAATATAAGCAACTGCAATACACAGCTAGATTGCTTCTCGATCTGTCCGTAAATCATTTTGGGAATTACCCCTCATCATTAACTTATGTTTGGGGAAAAATTGTTTTTAACAAAATTTTTGTCACTGGGCTTCGAAATACATCAGTGATAAGAAGATCCATAGAGGCAAGACATAAAGCCATTGCCATTGCCGCCCGTTTCGCGTCAGTGCTGATTATACTTAAATTTTCAATTAAAATAAACATTATTAATTGAGGATAGCTACGCGATTTCGTTCTAATTATCATATCAGTGACCTATCTATTCCAGACGCCTTGCTTAATATTGACGTATGAACCAGAGAAGATTGCTGCTGAAGACGCGTGATTTTTGGGACCAATTCGAAGATGCCAAATGCGTAAGTATTTTTTATTTCAATCTAACGTTTTTGATTGCTTTTATCTCAAGAGAATTTGAAGGTTGAATTTGAAATTTAAAAAAATTTTTAAATCGGAAGATGAACGAATGTTTTTTGACCTGAATTTGGTTTATTTTGTACCAAATGTTGTCTAATGATGGGGATGAGTCACTAGAAATTTGTTAACTGTTTCTGTCAAAAAATGTACCTAAATTGGGTTTTAATGTATTTAATTTGGTCCAGCTTCTTTTGGATAAGATTAGACACTGGCCTCAGTAGATTTCATAAGTTTTCATCTGTCATCTGCCATATTCATTGCGATGTGTTTCCTCATCACAATCGATATCTCACTAAATTTGACCCAAATCAAATTCCATCCATTAAATTTGATCTGGCTCAAAACCTCTTAAACCAGAAGCTGAGAAGCCAATTACGTTTGACATCTGTCATGTTCTAAATCTAGATTAAGTTTTACCTATTAAACTAACGTTGATTACTTCAAATGACTGTAAATTATGAAATCAACGAATAAAACAAGCTAATTATTTTTATTAAAGTGTGTTATGCTTCATATTTCTTAGCCTTATAACCTTTTGTATTGCAATTGTTTTGCAAATTCCAGTTGATTTTATCACTGACAGGCGAAATGTTAATTGGGTGCCAAATTTTATGACAGTTGATGGCCTCGTTTGTCTATGTTATTACTTTTTTGTTTTTTCGTTTGATGAGTATAATTCTCGGTCTATTGAGTAATAACTAAGAGCTTACTGTTGATAAGATCGGCAGCCTGTGGCGATTAAGAGTGCATTTAACCAGATTATGTGTTCATTACAGCGACTTCGAATAGGTTTGATCACCCACTTAATGTTGTTTGAGTTCTTGGGAGCACTAGACTAGTTTTGCTAGACATTAGTTTTAATTATAGCATTTGAGAAAATTAATAATGTCTGCACATTGATAACATAATCACCTTGTCTGGATGCGCCAATCACATAAAGGGGCATCACGGGGCATGCCTATTTGCTAAGATTAATAGTGTGCGGTTAACCTTTGATGGCGTTTAGTGTCAGCATTTGCAGCGCGCTCAATTTTTTTTTTGAAAAATGATAATAGGAAATTATTTTGATTAAGATAGAATGGTGGAAATGTGAGATTATTTTTGTATGTCTACGTGTTAAATGTCTGGCGTTTTGAAAGAATTTATAGGCGCTTTGAAATTTTTGACAATTTGGGAACATTTTAGTTACGACATTGTACGATTCTATTTAGCTTTTATGTGATGTATGAAGCTGTTTGCTGACGATATAATCGGTTCTTACCAGTGCGGCCTTAAACCCGGAAATACTATCACTGACCAAATCTTCATATTGCGCCATAGATTCTGGAGAAAACCCAAGGATTAAATAATCGAGACCCTGTTCATCGAGACCTCTGTTCATCGATTTTAAAGCCGCTTATGACAGCATTAATAGAACATAACTGTATCGCGGCACGTCCAGCTAATATAAAACGACTTATTAGGATGACATTGGAGAGAGTAAGTTGCTCAGTCAAAATTGGAAGGGATAATATTGAAACTTTTAACACCACCAGAACGGTAATGCGGTTGCGGCGAAATTGTGCTTGAAAAGTTAGTACGCAACATTAGGCACTATCGTTATTACTTGGGTTAGCTAACGACATCGACATGAAAGGAAGTTCAAAGCGATTTCAAAGTAGTAGTCAGTCAGGAGCAAAAAAGTTCAATCACAATTTTGGTCAGAGCATAACATTTGATAAGTAAATATAACTTCGATCTAGTCGATGAATGTCTCCATCCTGGTACTGCTGTAAACGCAAAGTATGAAATCAGCGCTGTTTTCTTGGGATAAGTAATCAATTAGAATATAGTCGAGAAGAACCAATTCACTATGGATCCCTGCGATCATAAGATTTATGGTCCTGTTTGGGTACAATAAAGAAACAACGTTTGGCAAGAAAACGCTAATAAGAGTGCTCTAAGTGCTGTATAGCAACATTAGTCTAAAAATACGTACCCTGAGGTTAAGTTGGCTGGGACATGGAGAACCAATGAATATCGATGCTTCATCCCATTAATTTAAAGGATAAAACATGGTAGACCTCATCTTTTATTGCGCTACCTCTCTGCAAGAAGGATCTCCGTCTGATTGGTTTGGCTAGAGATCTACCCGGTAGAAGTAGTTCCTAATTTAACGAGTTCGTCGGCCTTACAATACCCAGCAATGAATATGTGCCATCTGACTAAGCGAGGGTCCTCGATGGAGTTTATGAAATCTGATTCCAAAGATTTAACTGCAGCTTGAATGTTCGAAAAGTGAGGTTAAGTCTGTCAGAAAAAACCTCAAGACCCAATCATTAGTTTTTTTTAAAGTAAATTAATGTGTTTTTCACAAAAGCTCACTCCTCTTAGAATGGTCAAGTCATTGTGCTTAGAAGGATCCCGAAGTTCATTCAGGACGTAAGCGTTCGTGATGTAGCTTAATGTGAAACAGACACGTTTGACTACTAAAGATAAGGGGAGATATCAGATGGAACATAATGTCCAGTGAGAGGAAGTCGAGTGAAGTGCTCCGTTTAATTTTTATTTTGTGTATTAACTATATGCTATATTTGTTGTTTTTGAGCCAAAATTGCAATGTTTAAGTTAAGTTTAAATTAACTCCCCTTTGCTAAATCGTGTATCACATATGCATTGCATGCAGTTGGGTTTTAAATAATTGTTTTCCTATCGAAACCTTTTCAAGCATAAAAATGTTGTCGTACCCTGGGAAAATATCAGCAAGACTTAGGGTCCGGAGATACGAGCAAATACCCTACAAGTCAAATTATCATTTTCGTTTATCCTGTAGTTACTGTATTACATTCATTATTTTTAATGAAAATTGTCAAATTTAGTTATGAGCTTGTTCGCATATATATCAAGTCAAAGCCAATGAGAATGGTCTTGATTTTTCTACATTGAACTGAGTTTGAGTTAAGCTGCGCTTTCATGTATCTCTCCTATTTTGTAAATTTGCTTAGCCTCAAATATCGCCACAGGTATGCTACTTGTATATTCTCCAAAAGAAATGGATGTTTCAAAATAAATATATTGAAATATCAAAATATTCTGGTTTGACAGATTTCAATGAGCCGTAAATTATTTTGTTGAGTAAACGTAACATAGTTATTGTTAAATTGTTAAGTACTAAGCTGTATCGAAAAACAATCCTCGATGTGAACAGTCAGTCACCACCAAAAGTTACTAAAATGTATGAGTGTAATATATATTTTCCACGACCCCATTTTTCCAACTTGCATTTCAGTTGGCAGTCTAATCCACTAAGTACTGAGCAAAAAAAAAAACAGATAGTCCTAGAGCCAACAGCGAATCTTGGACATGTAAGGTAGCCGGATGAATCCGACTAATGATTCCAAACATATTAGCCTGATAGCACCAAATCGCGGCTAGGGGATATTTCAGATTTTGCAAATCTGTTTCGATGAATTTTTTTTTTTTAAATGGTTACATACATGCTCAAGATTACATATGAAGTTAAAAAAAATGAACCTGCCACTTTGAAAAGTTTTTAAAGCTAAACCAAAACAAAACCAATGCAGACTTTAACGATGTGTTACTTATGGAGTAATGTATGGCAATAAACCAAAAGAAATAAATCACGAAACCAAAAATAAACGTGCAGACATGCAGATCTTTGCACACAAACCCCTGCAGATAAGATTTTTTGATACGTACTTTTTTATTTCGGTACGTGCACTGTGGTGAGATCAATCATGTTTTTTAAGAACTGGAGCTGAATGACAATTTAACACAATTTTTTAGTTTTTGGGTCTGCAAAAATATTTCTAATGAGAAGTAAATATTTTTTTATGGCACCGTCAAACAAACTAAATCTTATCAGGAGTATGCAAGTATCAATAAAAAATCGCAAATAAATTAAAGCGAGTATAGGTAATAATAACTGCATCAATTAAATGCAATAGCGCATCAGCATTTAATTGGCCTCAGTGATTTATTACCCGAATTCTGGAGATTTGCCGATTCTGTTTCCCCACAAGCGATACATTTAATGATACATTTAAATATTTGGAAAGTCCTAGAGTATAAAAATATATCTTAACCTAATAAATAAATAATTAAAGCGCTTTGGCACTTCTTTCAAATTAAAACAACAACCGACCCAATGTTGGTTATTAGCAATTAACGAATTATTATTGCTAAATTTTGTGGGTAATTTTGGTGAACAAATTTTTGTAAGCATATCAATTGAGTTGTTTTCCGAAGAATTGCATTCAGAAAACAATTTCGAATCATTTAAGACACAAGACACTCGCTTCCATATTGTCACATTCTGTAACCATTGCTGTGTGTTTACCCGGAATCATATTCTGAGTTTGCCATTCTTTCCTCGTTCTTTCCTCTGTGGGAAGATTGAGATAAGAGAATCTAAACTTCGCTTTAGGTTTACGTATGTTTAAGAAATGTATTGATTGAGTTTTAAAAAATATTTTGACTGTAACGTAACTGTAACGTAGTGGCCGAATAAAAGTTACCACCACACTATTTCATCTGCTTAAAATGAACATCTGTTAAGCTGTTTTTAGGATAAAAAATAAACGAAAAGACTTGCCAAACTTGAATATTTGACTGTCAGATTATTTATTGGGATTATCTTGAAATATTTACTGCCAGTACCACTTTCTTAATTTAATAACTATTCGAATCCAGAGAATTTCAGCGAAGTTTAGTTCAATTTTCGGGTGCTAACTTTTATTTGTCCACTACGGCATATCAATAATGCTTCGTAGTATTCTTAAAAATCAGGCCTCACAGATAATTCTACGAAAGAATGTACAATTGTACATAGCGCTTACAATTTCTCTTTACATTTGTGGTGATTCAAAAAAAAAATTAATTAATTTTTTGATATCAATATTTAGGGTTGCTTGACCGACCCACTGTGCAGTTAAAAGTCACTCTTTTAAATACGGAACATCTTCAGTTAAATAACATTTTATAGCAGAAATTACTCACCGATAGGGTTTTGCTATTACAGCCGATCAAAGTGCACCAACGTGCCTATTTTAAAAATAAATTGCAAATTGCACACACAAATAGAGTTAAGCGATATGACACGCGTGTTGCTTACTCATCGACGTTTATTGTTATAATGAGTTAATATTTCAAAAAATATTTCAGATTACACCAATCTTTTATGCACAAGTATCGTTGAATATATATGTATTTATAAACTTTTAAATTGGTATAATTACAGTAAAAAATAGAGTAAATAATTTTTTTACAAAATTTTGTTATAAGGCGCCTTGCGCTCTCTCATAACGGACTATATAATAAAATATATAACATGGAATCACGATTATAAGTTTTCCTTCGTGCACAGAGACTAAAGGTCTGACTTTGCAAAAAATGTTCATTCCATTTGAGCTACAAATCAAAAAGGTTATCACAATCAGACACTTTTTCTTAATATTTCTTTTTTCGTATTGCACTCGAAGAAAAAAAATAAAAACACACTCAAACTGGAACAAATCGTTACGCGATCTTAATTTGTTCAAAACATCTTTATAGATTAATTCAAATTAAAAGATTTGTTAAGAAAATCATTATTATCATTACAAGTGTCAATTAGTAGTAATATGAAATAAATAATAAAAAATAAAAATTCAAAACATGACAGACGATCAAGTGCGATCGATTCCGGCTTCGATGAAACTAACATTTTAAATGTTTTCATCTATTTTTGAGAGAGAAATAAAATTTGAAAATATTTTAATCTTTTTTATTACTTCACTTTGCTCGAAGGGTTTACTCTTATCGCTAGGATCGGAAGTTGATTGGGGAAGTGGTGTGAGCAGCAGTTTTGTTGTTTTTTTTTCTCTTACGAGAGTCCATTGCCATCAATAAAGTGTTTTGCTTATCAATATTTGTGGAGAATTTTCGATTGGTTGATCGTATTTTTCTAAGGCCAACTGCACACTTGTGGTGAACTGCGGAGAATCGCAGTTATAACGATTTGTAAAAAATTTTTGGTGGTCAATACAATTTTCCTGATTTATGTCGTATTCAAGATTTAAGCCGACGGATGGTTTAGGCCCCGACACATACATAAATCCCATCGCGTGCATTGAAACCACGAAATCCCTTCAAAAAACGAGGGAACAACATTTAATGAGGGAACTACTTTCGTCTCGCGGAATGTAAAAGCTTTAAAGTTTTCGTCATTTCCATCGCTTACGGATCACCTTCCATAAATTATCGTTTATTTAATACTGCCGTCAGTGAAAAATGAGGACGTAACGCACGCGATGTTTTCTCTGTGTTGGGTCCTTTAAAGCATCCTCCAACAAACTTGTCAGATTTATTGATAAAAAAAAATGTATTGGCCTTTAGTTTCAAAAGCGTTTTGCCAGTTGAGATCCACTATCTTTTTATCGACTTTAAGTCAGACAATCGCTTAAGTTCTCAGACTTATAAACTGACCCATTGATTATTTACTTTAATTAGTAAACCGAAAAGGTACTTCAGTGCTAAAATGCTTAGATGTTCTGCACTCACATTATAAGCACCTACCCTGGTTCGAATAAGGGCGGAACATTTACAGAGGTGAAGCTGAACGGTGTCTCCGCACTTGTTCGTATCGCTAAAGCCAAGCACATGTAATGTAGTTTCATTACACTTAGCGAGCAAGCCAGTTAGAATTGCGACTGGGCGTCTACAGTCTTTTTCGCAAGTGATAAAAAAGACATCGCAGGTTTCCCCCGCACTTTCTCAGAAAACTTATTCCGAACCTTGAGGTATCGACTCCAGTATGACCTGGCACCCAAACAAGACTCAGGGTGTTCAGTCTTTCGTACGAGTTCATGAAGGTCTTGAGGTAAAACTAACTAAGCCACTTGAAAGACTGAAGCATTTATGCCTAACGAGGAGAAAAACCTTACTTGATCACATGCCTGACAGAACTTGGATTAGGGAACCAAAGCTATACAGTTGTGCTATCTTGCCACAGAAAAAGTATTCTGAAAAGATAGAAAGCAAAACTATAACAATTTTTTTACAAAAAAGATGTGTTCATGCAAGGAGGCCGACTCCGTTTGATATGCAGATATCTTTTGAGGTCAAACCGGCGAACCCCACAGGCGGAATGCAGTGAGTAGGAATGCAGTGAAGTGGGAGGGTTATGATCGCTGTAGTCCTGATCGTCGTTAAATGGAGAGAAGAAGTAAACCTGCTGAGGTCTGATAATTGTGTCGCTGAACGGTCGCCCAAGCTGTCGAGGAACTGCGCTGCCATTCAGCATTAGCGATATTTATGGAGCTGTGGCACAGGAGGTATTCCACGGATTCAATCACCTCAACATTATGATTCTGAGAAGACTCAAACTCAGGTCCCACATTGGTACCTTGTAGTTATTAGTAAACAGGATAAGTTCGGTCTCTTTGGGGATGACTAAAAAAACCATCAGCGACTATGTACGCCCAGATTTTAGTGGAAACAACCTTTATAGTTAAGACCTTGAATTTAGATATTTGCGGTCATGTCAGTCACCGAAGCGAGATCTGGCTTTTGGTATAAGGGCTTTAATCCCCCGAGACACTAAAGCCATGAGAAAATATTATTTAGTTTATTAAAATTCACGCCTTAAAGGTAAATGTAAAGTCTCTTGTCGAAGTCGCCAATAATCATTTTTCCGTCTAACTTTATTCTTAAAGAATTTTGCATTATTGTACATAATGTTTCCCATTCCCATGCTAAAATCTTAAAATTTAAATTTCTTCAGGCTAGTGTGCGCACTGCACAGGCTCTAATTCAAGCCAAAAAAAAAAATAAACAACAACTTGTAATCGTGCTCTAAAATTTCGCAATTATAAAACACATTCACCACCCCCCCCCCACTCCTTAACTCTCCCCCGGTCCTTTTAAAACCGTCTAGGCTATGACCCATATCTAAATGTAAACAACTTACTCAATAAAAAAGATCATCAAATCGATATCAAATCTATCTACTTAAACTGTCGTTGACATGTGCAGAAGTAAATAAAAAGTATCAGACGCGCACAGTTAGTGTACGATAGCCGGCAAGTGTTTCAATCGAGAAATGGCTATACCCTTCTTATCTGTATACTTAACGCGCACAAGAAAATAAACATTTGTTTATCAATGAGCGCGTCTCTTGATAAAAAAGATCATTCAGGTTACGCTCTTAGAAATTTGTGTGTGCGCAGTTTTTCAACATTGATCCATGTTTTATGAATTATTATTTTTTCGGGAAATGTTTTGAAACAAAATAAAAATCATGATTTACTACATGTAAGGTGTTTTATTTCTTATTTATTAGGGCACTCGTTTGGTGGGTCAAAGATTGGAAGATTTTATTTGTATGAAATGAATGTACAGTGGGGTAAATCATTCGGGAAAATGGTAATTAATTAATTGGTGAGACAAAAGCTTCTGGAATGCTTTGATACGTAAGGGAGAAACTGGGTGTCTGTTTCAGTGGTTCCAAAGATTTTATTTTTTGTATTTTGAATACTTGAGATGGGGCCAAAAATTCTGCATATTATTTTTCTTTTTTGAAAAAAAATTTGAATAAGTGTAATTTATAAAACCGCCATTACCTCAGAAAATAATAAGGTTATGCTAAATTGAACAAGTTTGCGTACTTCGATTTTTAAAATAGTTTTTTTTTCATATGACGAATTTTCAAAAATATGATTTTCTTAAATTTTGAATTCCATCAAAATCGTTAGAGCCGTTTTACAAAATTAAATTTTTTTAAAGCATAAAAATTGATTAAAATAATTTTGGTAAGTGATGAAATGTTTCCAGCGATCCAAACCACAGCGAGAAAGTTTCGTATGACACAGTCGTGCACGTTATTTGTTATGAATTTTGACACATGTTCTTTGACACGAGATTTCAGAAACCATGAATGAAAGAATATAGATTTGAAAATACAAATATCTTCTTAAATTAGTTCACGACCTTTCATATTAACAAGGTATTTTACGTACCCTATCCTTAGGCATACACACATTCCCATTTGTGAGCAGCATTGCAAATTAGAGTTAGCATACGCGATCTTATGCAACAGATCCATTTGATCACTTTCGCACATGGAGGAAACTGCGGAAATTCTCAACGATAAATACGTGCGACAGCATTAGTCGTCATGGGGTCCAATACAGAATCCTGAAAAAACTGATTTAGTACGCCATGAAATGTTCACTTTGAAAATATCTGGTCGTATGAACTCTTTTAAACATACAAGTCCTCAACATGGGCTGTATAAGCTATTTGCCTAGATACATGTGTCAATACAATGGCAGAGCAATGTTGCTCATTGAAGCACAAGTTTTTCAGGGTTAAAATTAAAAAATTAATTAACAATAAATTTAACTATCTTAAAAAACTCTTCATGTATTTACTGCTATACGGAGATGATAAATAGATCTTCTGACCAATCCCCGGATCACTTTTCCGATAAAGCCGAACTTGTTTTAAAATAAAAGTCAAAAGAAGTCATTTTGAACAACGAGTAAATTCCTTTGCCAAATCGTTTGAATAGTTTCAAATATTATCAAGAGCATAAAATTTACTCATCTATTTTTCTTGAAGTTAACTTGAAATCCATTTAAATGGGTATTAGACACCAAATTGCAATGAAGTCATAATTTGGAAGGAATTAACATCCTCCTTCCTTCGTGGCTACAACAACTTGTACGATCTACAATATTCGTTGCGCGTCGTGTTTGATGAGATTTTTACTGCACTAGAAATGGTTGTTTTTGTTGAGGTTGACCACTTTGATTTGTGTGCAACGTTTAAAGTTAATATACAGAGTGTTTTTTTTAGAGCTATAGAACTTTGAATCGTTTTAATGTCCATTAGTTTGGCTTTATTGGAAGGATAATTTTATGCGAATAATGTTTAAATATGATTTCGGGCATGTAGCCGTCGCGGCTGGTTCGAATAAAGACAAGTCTAGAGGTCCAATTTTCAACCACTTTTTCAAGCATTTGGGGCTGTATGTCGGCAATAACGCCACGACTGTTGGCTTCCAAGTCCCCTAGCGTTTATAGTTTGTTGGCGTAGGCGAGCGACTTCACATATCCCCAAAGAAAATAATCCAATGGTGTCAAATCACATGATCTTGGTGGCCAATTGACAGGTCCATTCCGCGAAATTATGCGCTCATCGAATGTGTGGCATGTAGCGCCGTCTTGTTGGAACCACATTTCATCTACATTCATGCCATCCAATACGGGAACAAAATAGTCGGTTATCATGGCTCTATACCAGTCTCCATTAACGGTAACTGACTCTCCAGCATCATTTCGGAAGAAGTATGGTCCAATGACTTCACCAGCCTATAGAAACAGTCAGTTTTTGTGGATGTAATGGCGTTTCAAGGGTCTCATGTGGATTCTCTTCACTCCAAATGCGGCAATTTTGCTTGTTGACGTAGCCATTCAACCCAAAATGAGCCTCATCACTGAACAAAATTTTGCGATGAAAATCAGCATCGATATCGATATATAAATTTGCACGATTTGCAAGCGTTGTTCATTTGTCAACCTGTTCATGATGAAATGGCAAACCAAACTGAACATAAATGACATTGGAGTTGCCAGATTTGACCACAAAATGTCAGTTTTATCTCTATTCGACAAACAAACCTCTAAAAAAAACTCCCTTTATATTTAAGAGTTTTCCACATGAACGAGCTTTTCGATACTTCCTGGGTGCTTTCGGTTTTACGTAAAATTGTCTATTTTTAACAAAGTGATAGTAAGATCGATTGACAACTTAAGTGGAATAAAAATAAAGCCAAAGCTGGACTGTAGTTGAGAAATGTTTGTTTGATTTCAAAAGGATATTAAAATGTGATTAAAATTTGTCTCTTTTGTCATTATCTTTTGCTCGTCAGAGCTTCAGCAATGTCCACGTGGTGTATTGAGTTCGAGAGATGATTAAAGTCTGTTAATGGGGTTGTAAATTCTGGACGTTCCTAAATAACGTATGGGTAGCCTAGGCCTATGTTTGACATAGTTGCGCATGTGTTCGTTGATGTTGACAACATATTCCACGCAAACAATGGACGTAAGACTAGGAGTATTTCGTTTAGCATCCTTGTATTTCCTATTAAGTAAAAATGTCATTTATCTTCTTCTACCTGTCCTAAACTCTACATTACCTTTTAGTAAAAGTCCTTAAGGTTGTGTAAATAAATTTTATTCTTATATTAAGTCCCTTTTAGTTCTCTTAAAAAAAATATACAAACAATTTTACATTTATTCAGTGGGGGAGATCCTTAAAACTGTCTTATAAAATATAAAAAATAAACAATATAACACACAGTTAATTTAACTGAATACGAGAGTTCATTCCCTTCATCTAGACACAAACTATTAGTAGACAACACTTATCCTTAAATTTCTTAAGTCTATTATTCCTTCTTCTTAATTATTACACTTTCACTGGCTTCCTGGGTATAAATGAGTTCGCCTCACTATAATACCTTCCGCTGGTTGGTACTTCTGAGATGGTTTGTTTCATTTCTCGATCACCCAATCGCAAGGCTTCTCTGAGATTTATTCCATAATAGCGACATATCACTTGCATGATGCTCAGCACTGCAGCTATAAAGAATAAAACTATGCAAACTTTTTGAATGTACGGCGAGTAGTAGGCTGTTGTCTTGAGCATTATTCCGATCAGCGTTGGTAGATCATCTAGATCCTGGAAATAATATATATAAAGTATTTGCCCTTGTGAAAAATTTAACAAAGTTTGACTTACGTATTCATACCAAAATGTAGGTATTGTCATTCCATTAAGTCGCCTTAGGTTCTCATTAAATCCACTCAAATGTGGGATGGGCATACTCAATTGGAATCTGTACTTTTCCTCGAAAGGAATACCAGTCTTGGGCTCAATCAGAAGATATGTCTGATGTTCCTCGGCATTTGGTGAAAGACCCTCAAAGTGTTCGGAGAAGTTGTACGACGTACCAAAAAAATGGGGCTGTGAGTATGCTCCGGGAACATCTACAAAAATTTAAGTAAACAATTTTACATCTAGGTATGGTATAGAGTTTGTGCTTGCGGCCTACCAAAAGGACATTTAGAAACATCGAAGATTCCTTCCGCCAAAGGTATTCCCAGCGATTTATTTAGGCAACTCTCCCTACTGTCTTTATCTACTATGAACTTATAGCCACTGTAACCATTGAAGTCGGTCACATCACTATCGTAGGCCAGCGGAAGAGTTCGACATGAGTCCCCAGCTACAATTGATAGATGATCTTCTCGCGTTAGATAAGGCGGAAAGAGCGTATTGTCGAAGGAATTGTCCACATGGATTGGGCAAGTTTTACGATTTGTCGAACCTCTGTTGAATTGTTCAGCGAAAATTGTGTGATTGTTAAGAGTACGGATTTTGAAAAAGTTCTCCAAGCCGTTCTTTTCTCCTATGTTCACGGTGAAGACCTCCACTTTTTCACGAATTGCCTGGAATTGAACATAAAAAATAATTATAACAGGCAAACAAATACTAATACACAATTTCTTACATTGTGAAGCATACCAGCGTTATCCAACACTCCTGGCCAAAGTGGCTTCACGTTATCAATCATTGGAGTGGTATAGTTCCATAGAAATTGATTGACAGTGCGTTGCACAAAAATTGGTTCCGTATTTGCGTACATATTGAAAGCATTTCTGGCCAAAAAGAACCAATCGTGCATTTTGGATGCTACACTCAGGAGAATTATATTTGGCAGATAGATTTTTTCATCCAGAATGCCGGGTGCACTATTTGCTTCATCGAATGTCACAGTGTGGTAGCGAACTTTGCGGAATGTAAGTGTTGAGTCCTCTTCATTGATAACTAAATTCGAGTGAATCGCCTTAATCCGATAGACCATTGGACCGACCTGCTTTAGCTTCAGTTTAGTGTCAGTTCCATTAAGGAATTCTTCAGTGTTGGTTATATTGAAGAGATAGCAGTTTAGATTACCATCAGGTGGATTCTCCCAGGCGTTGCGCGTTGGGAAACCTTTACGAAAACGAGCGTGTTCTCGTATTAATTCATGCTGGTAGTCTATGCTGAGGGAAACTATAAGAAGAGTAGAGGTGATGATGGCCCAAATGAGTGGGCATTTAATGCTACCTGTAAATATGGTTTAAGAAAATTAAATGGAGAATTTCATAAATATATTTGACTGGAAAATGTTTAACTTACGTTTCGTTGGTATTTCTCCTTTGTAATCCATTTGCTGCTGGCGATAATTGTACCTGTGAATGAATAAAAATAACATGTTAACCATTTATGAGTTTTAAATGGATGGAATTGTTGGCCGAATTAATTTTGGACAATAATTTGCGATTCCATGAGATAACAATGTTTAGGTAGATATATAGGGCTGTGCAAGCTAATATTAGAAGTCTCCTATGATTCGCCAGAAACTCCAACAGGCAACCTTCTTGATAATAATAAACACTTTTAAATTTTCAGTGCATGACCTAATGTCATTACAATGGAGCGATGATTTTGCAAAAGTCAATTAATGTCAAGTGCAACATCGGCAAAAAATAAACGTTAAATATTCGACCAGCGAAAAACTAAAAGTGAATTACTCGAATCAGACAAACCAAAAGGTAAAAAAACACAAAGGCTTTTTCCGCGTCTGCCAGAAATTAAAGAGCATCAAATTGGAAGCAATTCATAACGTAGCAAATGCATCCAATACTAAGCCTCGTCTTTTTAACTCCGCCTTGTTACGCCAGTAGCATGCCGGTCCCAAGCCCGGATAAAGGAGGAGGTGTTTGGTTTTTAAAACTAAAAATATTGATGAATGAACAACTTTAATTATGTTTATACTCCAGGTGGTACTGGCAATAGCTAAAATCCATCCGTGGACTTCTCGACTGCGGCTGGGGCTCGGATTCTGGAGGCCCCAACATTCATTGAACCTACAAGCGACTCTTGTGGCTCTATGTCCGACTCATTGGGCAAACTGAGCATGACTAAGGTAGCTACCCACTGCACCGCCGCTCACCGTTAGTTGGTAAAAGCAGCCTCTACGAAATGTTAACAGATAAAATCTATCGACTTATTGATATTCCAGCAGCTTGTAAACGGTGAGATGTAGCTTTAGGCAAAAAAAAAAAAAATATTAGGCGTAAACGGGTCCTGTATGGGCCTATGGGCCTAAAGCCTAGCTTCTCCAACCATTGTGTGTGCGAAGTTATATTTTTGACACTAATGGAGGGAGACTGCTTAATGCCGATTCCGAACGGCAATTTATTTTTGAGAAGCTTCTCATGACATTTCTTACTCTTGGATGTTTGTCAGACGTTCGCAAGAGGTGGGGTAGCGAATAAAAACTTTCAGGTGGTACAGGTCGGGATTTGAACCAGCGACCTCTCGCTTAGTGGCCCAACGCACTTAACCACTAAGCCACTGCCACAGTAGCTTTTGGCTAGGATTCACGTAGCAAACTGGAACTCTCCAGACGTTCAAACCGCCAACCAAATCGAATATGTGATAATCGATTACATCTTGAACGTGCATACTTTTCAAAGGGGAACTTTCTTTTTGCGGCCAGATTCAGAGCTGACTGTGAAAAGGACAACTGACAAAAAAAAAATATCCAATCAAACATACTGCGCGAACTTGTTAAACCATCTAGAAAACACTAATCGGCATATTGGGGCTTAATTCCAACCCGCCAGATCGACAATAGACCAAATCCTTACAGTGAGCCAAATCCCTGAAAATACTAACAAATTTCAAGTCGAGAGACACCATATTTTCATCATTCATTCATCCTCAGGAACCCTACATGCGATGGCCAAATTCAAGATCCTGGGTGCGTCGCATGACTGATTTCTTCAATCTTGTTCTCCAGCAGATAGTGCCCAGGGCAGATGTTAACACAGAATGCACTTTCATCGGTCATGCTGAATTGACGTGATAGAGCTATTCGAAAGGAAGTCGAAATAAATGCGGACAAGACTTATTATGCTTTCAACATACAAACAACCGTGTTTCAGAAGGGAGCCCGTTAATTAAGTAAGTTAAATAAGAATGTAGAATCTATTTTAGTTTGACCTTCAAACGTCTTTCACCACAGTTTAAAACCAACAATGCTTGATATGAAAATATTTCATAATGCATTCTACCAAGATATCACAATAGAACTGTATATATTAAAGATTCAAAGCTTAGTCTTAGCTCAGACATAAACACTTTAAATTTAAGATGGTTCCCTTTCGATTGGGGTAAGTACACCAACTTCTTCAGTAGATTTTTAATTTTATATTTGGACTCAACACTGTCTTGCCCCTTGAAGAAGTTGAAAACCCCAATAAAACGTAGGGAGAAGAGCTTTTAAATTTCGGTTACATATTTTCAGCAAAGTTTAGGCAACATTGTAACTTTCTTTCGAAATAAATTTGTTTCTCTAATTGAAGCGAATAAGTTCAGTAGCAGAAAAATTCTGTACATTAGTTCTTCGTTTGACTGCTGTAGCATTATTCGTAGACTAACGCGTTCATCATCGCAATTTCAGTTAAAAAAAAAAATACAAAGTTCCAATCAACTGCATTCGCCCAGACATAAACAAGTCATTGGGTTAAAAATATAAAAAATATCAATCGATATCCGTCGGACGATTATCTTAACAATAAAAAAATGTAAACAAATAAACGATTGACTAATTTACACGCAAAGATAAATTAATCACATTGTGTTTTTTTTTTAATATGATTAACGCTTAAAACGTATGTCAAATAGTATTTTCAAAAAAAAAAAAAAAGATTAAATTTACTGCGAATATTTAGTCATTAGAACGCCACAACATCTCAAGGCTTAGTCCATGACCGACCCACGTTTACTAGGAAATACAAAATTTAAAAATTCGCAATTTTTTTTTAATTTATTTCCAGCGATAAGGTTGTATCACAGAATAGTAGCTTTTTAATGATAGACATTATTGCGAACATTTATCAGTTGCGCCAAAGTTAAAAATAATTTAAAGCTAGGCGCGGGGGGTATCATTAAACGCCACCAAAAATCACACGAGCCGATCTCAGTTAAAATGAAGCTAGCTTTTAATTGCGAGCGAGTAGTGTCTTTATGTGCGTGATATATATTTTTATTTTTAAAAAAATTATATTGTTTTGATGGTCATGCTATCTGTGCGTAGGTATTACAAGCGAAGATGTTGAAGGATTGGCCCGATTGGCTTTTAACTTGTTACAGGATTATGCAAGGAACCTTAAAAAAAACCAAGGGCACAGTTTCTCTAACGATCTTAATGTCTTATCATTTTCAATAGAGAGAATTTGGATTTAAAAAACCGGGAGCACTCCAGATATTTCTTCAAGTCCAACGGAAAGGCAGTTCAGTAGGGATGCAGCAAATTAGGTGGCTTATAATCCTGATCATAAGCTCGTCGATTTAAAAGGAGAGAAGATTCGTCCGATGTTTGGGAGAGGTTGGATTCTTTTTATTTCTTAGAGAGGTACATTTTCCGATATGATCTAATTCATTCAAATATGTTTAAAGGATGAGGGACCAGAGTGGTAACGCAGTTCACTACTTTGTTTGTGGTCGACACCTAACAACAATTTCTAACACTGATTTGGGAACTGTCAATTTTAAAAAATAAAAAAAAAAACAAATTGAAATTTAAAAACAACGATTGATATATTTAAAAATTAAAATATTAAAAATTACTGTCGAAAGGACATTAACCGAAAAAAAAACTTCCACAAACCTTGATCACTTAAACACTGAAATATTTAATTTTTTTTAAATATTTCCTATTTCAAATTCCGGTGGCGCTGATTTTTTAAAGCAAACGTTGCCCTATCGCGATCGAATACCGAATGTTACTATTGATTCATTTTAAAAGAACTTAAAGCCAGGAAATAGATCCAATACTAAGGAGAGTGATAGATAAGGTACAGTCGGCCGGCGGCGGCGGCGTATGCATCTAATCTGTGGATGAACAAAAAAAATTTAAATAAAATAAAAAATAATTTCTTTTTAAATTATTCTGGAGACTAGCCAGTTACGTCTGAGATAGTGCATAGATAAGGAGGTTTTTTTTCTTGATAAACACGCGTTAGCCATTGAATTTGTATTGAGTGTAGATGGACTAAAAAATAGTTGTAATTGAGAGGAAAAAACATTTTTTAAAGTAAAGTGTATTACAAGTTACCCCACTGATTGTCTTATCTTCTTTTGATGATTTTGATTTTCCCTTGAAGTCCCCCAATCTATCATTTCTTGATTAATGTGTAATGACTGACACCGATCAGACCATAGTGGCTTTGAAACTGTGGTATCAAATGGAAGCACGGAACTCAGTTGTCACTATAAGGAACTTTCTTCGGGACGTCAGCTGTGGGATTTTGGAATTGGCGGCGTCAAAGTTCCAGTAAGTTCGAGCTACTGTTCATTTCATATAATCTGCTTCGATGTATTTGATTCCCAGGACTATAAGTATCTTTAGTAATAAGCCAGGGTCAGCACTCAGGTCAACTCAGCACTCTCATCCCCGAAGCGTATTATGGCTTCTTCCGTCCAAAATAAAGAACGCATCGTGTATTTGGGGTTCAGATTTGTTGACTTTTGCATGAAGTATTGAGGTTTCGATACTCGAGTGAACTTCCTATAACAAGCTGTTCCAAAGTTAAATTCGTTAACTTCAGCCTAATATGAAATATTTGGTATCACAATAGTTGATCATAGTCTGCATGACAGCATGTCTGTGAGCGGAAGAAGAACATGCTTTTCTCACTTCTTCAGCACTTAATATTGGCTGCAAGGGATTTCTCCTTTAAGGGATACCTGATCGGCAAAGATTCTGACGGATTGTTGCAATTGCATTGGCCTTTGTTGTTGAGTGCGATTAAAGTAAGTGTAATGTTGGGAACTTTTACCAAGAGGTAACACTTACTATTCTTAATTATTTTTTTTATTTGTAACCTGAAACTATTAATTTCATTGCTAGATAAGATTCATATTATGTTAAAAATATTTTTCACTTTCTCGACTTGTCTTGAGTGGTATCAAACATTTTGATATATATATAAAATTTCAATATAATGTTCTCTTAAATAAATCATATTATTGTCACACTTATTGGTTGTATATACACAAACAAATGTATTGCTTGTACGAAGTTTGTGGTTGGCCGATAGTGCGTTGGGGGATCGACCAATTGATCTTGCTTGATCGCGGTCACTTGGATTTCGTTCGCACCACATCCCCAACCAATGTTAAGTACAATTTATATTCAATCTTATTATATTTTTATAGGAAAATAAATTATCCCTTCCAGCTCCGCTGTCAGGTGATCCATTCAACATTCGAATATAAAATAAAGTGAGGTATGTTTGGCAATATTCGAACTAAAATCTAACAAGCCATATGACAGCATCTACAGAGTCTAGCTTTATCATCTCTGCCAAACTCGGCAATTTGTGTACCGATGCTTAAGGTGAAAAAAGCTCCCCTCTGCATCAATATCGGTAGCGACTTAATCGAAACCTTTAATGTCAAAAAAAAAAGAAGAAGGATGAAGTCAAACTTTGATATTGTTAACGACTTTATCTATATATCTTTGTCTCTGCTATCTAAACTGAAGAAATAAAACGAACAGATAGTTTGCCAATCGCTGTTTCTTAAGTCTAACAATAAGAAGGCAACTTCGAAGTAAGGCCCTCTTCAACTTTGTCTACAACTAAGAAATCGCTCTAACCCTAGTAGAGAACAAGTGTGTATAAATATTTGTCCCCGTTTGCAGAGACGATTTAACAACGACCCATACGATCTGTACAACAACCTCAACGTGTTAAAAAATTTGCGTTTGAGATAACAAAGAACGAGGAGAGTAAATTTGAGCAAGGAAGGCCATGCCTTAGGTGGCGCGCACAAGTAAAGGGTGGGTGACCTTAACCAACTTTAAATGCGCGACCCGCTTTCTCTTCTACTTCTTGCTGCCCACGATACACTTTCTGCACACGAATAGAGTTTGTTTCCGCAGATTGGCATTAAAAATTCTACGGGATTATTTCATTGATGTTGACAAAATATTATTCGCTTATGTTCTATGTCCGAGCTGAGTTAGTCGATGTTTTTTTTTATCTAAATCAATATGTCCACTTAGTTCTTTGTTTCATTTCCTCCTCCTCTCCTTCCTGATATACAAGAGAAATTTCACGTCTGATATTGGCACTGTTTCTATTGTAGAGCCGAGGGAAATCAAGCCCTTTCTTAACTCGAAGTTATACTTTTCCATTGTGGCGTTCTGGCTCAAGAGGAAGACGTTCGGTGTTCATTTTTATATCCAAAATCAATTTAATCCATCGTTGACGTTTCTTTCTCAATACATATAAATGATTTACCGAAAACTTGTTTCGTTCTTCCAATTATGGTTATGCCCTCAACCTATTGCGAGAAGTTGGCGAACTCGTGATACATTTTTTCTCCTATTTTGTTTACAAATAGAAACGTGTTTTATTACTCGAAACATTATTTAAAATTTATGATTAAAAATTAACAAAAAAGTTGCAGTCTTGTAACTTATACAGGTTTGTAACTTATAATTACCGTGGAAGCTTCTATCACGGCATGTTTCATAAGTGCGATCTCTACATACCCCAGAAGCTGGACAGATCAGTTAAAGATTTTGTATTACGTGTTGACATTGCTGTGCTCGCTATCTTATCCAAAACTGACTGATCTCACTGACGAAATTCAATGAGTGCTTGAGAGAGTGCGCCGCTTCATACGGCCATCGCTATAGGACGTTCCTGACATTTACGTTTGCAATGAGTACGCGAAAGGACTTTATAAAAAAAGTATATAAGGGTGCGTGCCTTCACTTTCAAATATTTTTACCTGCAATCAATGTGGAGATGGTGCTTTCGTCTTATTGCCCTTTACCAATCAAAAATTTGATGTACAGATTAGATTTTTCGTCCTTTACGCACTTACGCAAAAGCAAATTTGAAAGAACGTGACAACGAATTTGCTCTTTGCATTTAATTTGTAATTGGTAAGGCCCTTGTATGGCATTGTTTTCCTTTAAAATTTTGTTTTAAATTTCTAACAGCTTCTGTTCAATTCCGATATGAATGGCAAAGCAAATGCTTGAAACCACTAATTGTTGCTAACTTGATTAATATTATTCAATAATACAAATTGAATAAGTTGATATAAAAAATTAAGCAATTTTTTACTAATATCAACGTATAGAGTCATAATCTTGGCACGCTTTTGTGCGTCTACGTCGCAGTCTGTTTTTTTTTGTACATTTTAAATTAGATTTAAATTATTGAGAGTATAAATCAGATTTCAATCACATAAAAGTCGAAAAAAGTCACGCTATTTGAGAAGCAACTAGGTTATCACTTATTCCCAGTAGGTAGTAAAAGCAAAAAAAAAACTTTACATGAATGTGAAAAACTAAAAACAACTAATTATTATTGCTTTCTACAAACTAAAATAAAAAAATATCGGCGTTTTCTGAAAGAGAGATAATTATTTGATTACATTTCCAATGTATATATGTACAGCATATATAATAAACTTATTTCATTGATCATTCAATTTGGAATTTTTCGATGTGAAAAACGAATCACGAAAACATTTTTGACAGCCGAGTCCTGATAATAAAAATTACATATAAAGTATAGTTAATGAACGTGAATGGTTTGTGTAATAAGAATTTAGTTCCGTACTTAATATTTACATATCTGCAATAATTAATAAATTGCAAATAAATAAGAAACAACAACAAAATCCTCTGTCTTTATAACATTTATGATATTCCAGTAGAAGTCGAACCTACAGAATAGTATGCAGATTATGTAGTCGTCTTTAATATTCCCATAAATAAAGACTAAATTCAACATTCAGATGCCTGTCAAAAATGTGGAGTGTGAAGCCCAGTTTGACATTAAAAATACATACACCACATTTACATTCAAATGACAGCAGTTATTCTTCTCTCCATTTAACGACGAGTTTATGATCAGTATTGCAGGGATCATAACCCTCCTAATTCACTGCACTCCTACTGGTCCGCCTCTGGGGTTCGCCGGTTCGACCTCAAAAAATATCTGCAGGTATCCCGATGTTTCTGCATTTGTGTGATCCAGTAGTTTTAGGCCTGCCTCTTTTACGCGATTGTAGGGGAACGTTGATTGCCATTGCTTTTTGACGGGGTTCGTAGGATTCCTTCTTTGAACATGACAACACCAACTGGGTCGGGTGTGTTACAATTTTTTCGAGATGGGTTCTTTGACGTGAAGGCTTCCTCGAATTCTGGAACTTCTAATTCGATCAAGCTTTGTTACTCCTGCAGTCACGAGAAGCATCTGCTGTCAACTTGCCCTCATACTTTTGGTACATTGTCCAGTATTGTGAGGCGTATGTGAGCACCGGACGCACAACTGCGGTTTAGAGCCTTCCTTTCAGCTTAGGGGACATTTTTCGATCACAGAAGATGGCAGAGTTTTCCTGCCACTTCATCCACCCTACGCTTACACGATGAAATAAAAGCAGTTATTTGATTTATATGCAAAACCTATACAGATGCAATTTTGCTCCTTTTTAATCGACGTCCAAGATTATGGCGATCATATCCCTCCAACTTTACTGCTTTCCTACTGGCCCCCCTATAGCCGGGATGGCGAACCTTTTTAGGGCTTCGTGCCATTAAACAAAATAATATTTTGAAATGCCTTTGGTGTGCCATCATACAGTCTCGATCTAGCTTTCTAATTTTAATTATATAGTTAATTATATTCATTTCTGAAAATAAGGATGCATATATAGACGAAAATATTATCAATATAGCAAACGCCAATATATAGCACGCGTGCCGTGCACCTGGTCACTATATATATATATATCGTCTCCTCCTAATAGAAATAATTATGGAGAACAAGAAAAATGGACAAAGAAAATGGCAAAGGATTTATTATGAACATGTGAAACTGTCTTTGAAACAACATCGACGAAGTTTAGGATGATGGGTGCATTGCACTAGATACATATGCAGAATTCGCTGCAGTGACCTTGACAGGGCTAAACCACTGCAAAAAAAAAATTGGTGTACGTAAGAGGACGCTAAGGTAAACGAAAATTCAAGCAAAGTGTATTAAGATCCTTTAACGTGAGCTAATTTTTTTTTCCTTTTCTACCTGTCTATCCACAAAACAACTTAAAGAAGGGGACAAGCCAACTCCTGGTGAATGACGACAAAATTCCACAAAGGCGGCGGCAGTATTTTGAGGGCCTTTTAAACCAACAGTTTCCCTGCCTTACATTCCAAGAGCTGTGCATCGTCCTAAATCTGACGAAGTGTCTAACAAAGAAGAGTCGAAGATGTTAGAAAGGCAGTAATGATGAATGGTTGGCACGGACGAGATATCAGGTCCTGACGATTCTTATCTTCAAACTTATTACTGGCGATCAAATGGATAATTTCCACAAAGAAAAAGGGAGATACTGTGGTAATTACTTTTTATCAACCTAATGATAAGATTGTTGATTGGTGGTAAGTGGACCTTCAAGTCAATTATGGATATAGCAAAAGTGTTTAGTGGTGAAGGTGTTTTTCTGAAAGATATGTCGAATATATATGTCGATATATTTTGGTGATAAATATATTTAAGCTTTATCTAAGTAAAGCTTAGAAAAGTAAGTCTTGCCTTTAGCTACATCCTCCCCTTACTCACATCAATTGATAAGCTTCCATTCCACCCTTTAACGTCAATCAAACTCACACATGATGGAAAAATAGATTTTATGATGTCAGAAAAATTATTCAGTTTATTTTTAAAAAAACCGTCCTAAAATTTGAGTACAAAACAATTCTTCAATTTGACCTTTAATACTTATTAAAAGCTCGTGTCGATATATACAAACATCGCCAGATGTTTTCAGATCTATAAATTCTGTAAGCTTGATTATTATGGTTTTTATTAGGAGCTTGAAATAATGTCAAAACTATTAAACTGAAATTTGAATTCTGTTCTGACGTCGTGCGTCAAACTTTGGCTCTTATCAATCCAAACTTCCAACAAACTTTAATTACTGTCTGACTTTATGTTATTCATCCAAAATAATTATACATATAGACATATGTCACGTCCGCTTTTGAAGACGCATTTGTTTTTCCCGCATGAATTATAATCTACCACCAGCAACAAAAATAAATACCTAATCTCGTGATACATTAAGACTTGAAATATCAAAATTTTATTGTTTTGTGCAATATTTGTTTGACCTTAGTCTATACTCAAAGGAAATTTTTTTTTTACTTATTTCAAAGACGACTGTTGCTTTCCAATATTTTGTACGCGAAAAAGCATATTAATAGCTAATTATGGCTGATGGATTTGGTACTTGGTAATCGCAATTTTTTGATTAATTTTCCATCTAAAGATTAACCAACAAAAAAAATGTTAAAGGTCTTAAACTGACTCATTTTCTAATCATCGACTTCAACAAATTGAAGGTAATTTGAATTGAAAGTTAAACAAAAAAATCCAAATTTAATTTAATTATTTTTATTGTTTTTTTAAAAACAAGAAGTAAGATTTTATTAATTTTCGTCTGCTTGTTATCGCGGCTCAGCCTCGGACTTATAATAATTCGAAAAATTATGGCGTTTTACTACTTTTTGACACACCCTCTTTATAATAATGTTGTTTTGTTATTGTTTCCATATTTAAAATTCTAGACGATTAAGTCATGACATTGATTTCAAAAACGGATGTGTTCGAGATTATTAAAATATTATGCAGAAAATATTGCTTATGGGAGCGAATCCCAAAGCTTAGCTTTTCGAAACTAAAACTAAAACCGAAATGAATTTATTAAGTTTTGTTTATGTTTATTTCCTACAGCATTCTACAGCTTTCACAACAAGGTACAAAAGTAAAAAAAAAATTTAATGGCAAGTAGAGGGCGTTGATTCCATGAACGGTTGCAGTCTGCTCTCGGCGTTCTTCGTGTGCGTCGTTATTGCTTCGGGGTCTACACTGCACATTTTTATTTTTTTTAAATGGGTCCCTGTGGGTAGTTTACCCGTTATAACGCCGAACTAAGGAAAAATTATATTTTAGTAAAAACGTCGAAATGTTTTTTTCCTCTTTTATTTGGGTGAGCGGCATACATAGGTAAGGAGATTGTTGTCCTTGTGAGCCGGGTCCATTGTATCTTATTGAAATATGCCGCAGTTTCTATAACTGAAAAAAGTCCTGCTTTCTGGTATAATCATATGAGTCTTGAGAGTTTCTTTATCTCTACGTTAGAGTGTATCATATTTTTCGTTTTTCTTAAATTCCCAAGTCTTCTCTCTTATTTCATCCTTGTGATTAAAACTGAACCCTCCAACATTTTTAGCTCAAACAAATTATGTTGCGTTTTGGCTCTAATGATAATATAATAATAATTTTTTTAAAGAAATATTAAGCGACTTTATAAAAATCTTAAATATTTGTTTTTAAAATTGGTCAAAAATTTACTATTCAATCGTGAAGATATCTCAGCAACCAAATAAAGTGGAGAACCTTAGAAAATACAAAATCGAAGCTGAATAAACTATCTAACTGGGCAATGCATTGAAAAAGAATTAACATTTGCCCGTTGACCTTTAAAAGTATATATGTATCTATATCAACGCTTTTTTTTAATACTGCAGCCAGACAATTGCCCTAAAAATGATTGCCAAAAGATCTAACGACTTAAAGCATAGAGTTTTGGTGCGATTATTTTGCGCAAAACTGCAAATCTTCAAAAAATCACTTACAAAAACCACCAATACTACTTGTCCCTTTTATTGATTTGAGTAGTTAAAATAAATCTTCCTTGCGATTATTTTCTTGACTTAATTTTTTGTGTAACCTGATTTCTAGGTAAATTGATCATTTTGAAAGGTAAGAAATATTACATTTTCCAAAAATGTTTTTTTTAAATAAGTGACTCTACATTTCTCAAATCCTCCAGTTCATCAAAAACGTAACCATCGAAGGTAGTTCATCTGTTGTTGTTAATGGAGATGCATTATGGGTGACGAATGGATTCTATTTCGTCAACATCCGTGCAGCCTGCAAGTTTACATATGTAGTAGTCGTTATGCCCAGCTGCTAATTTCAATCACAAAGTGTCCGATGAAGGCTCTCATAGCATGTGGATATCTTTGCAGTTTAATTCGATAAATAATTTTGATCTCTTCCTGTTCTCTCTACCACTTTCCACACCTGTTTAACTTGCCTACAGGTCCCGGCACCAAGCAAACGGTCAACGAAGTTGCAGATGTTGTCTCATCTAAGTATTCCTTGCACTGTTTCACCGCACTAAACTAAAGCACAATTGACTGTATGGCTAATCAAAAAACATCTCCCACTTTAGCCCGCGTTAGTACCAATGTTCATCGGAGAACCTTTGGTATAGAAAACTATCTTTTCCTCTTTTGTGACTGCGTGTGAATGCGATCCTCAATGTTTTCTTCCGATTGAAATCTTGAAATCTAAAATCGGTGGTGGCGATTACACTTTTTCTTATAAACAGCATAATTCTGGTCTTTGCTGGATTTAACTTAAATTAACGGCGCGAAACCCAGTTACTGACTAGTAAGAGTCCATAACTGAGTCCCTCGCTGATGGTATATTTAGCGTATTAGCGTAAGCCTACTTGATAAAGCCCTAATGCTGCAGTATTGTTAAAGGTCTGTCGAATACCAGGAGCCATATGAGTGGTGATGTAATGAAGCTCCCCGCTTACACCTACCATTATTTGTTTAGATCATAACATGAGTCCAATTGAATAATAGCAGTGAGTATTTTTGTATAAAATATTTTTCGGTCCACGGGTATATTCTCTTTGATTTGCGCATCCTGATAGAAGCTCCTAGTCATTAAAATCTGTATTAGTATCAGAAAGTTTTCCTGACGCGATAAGTGAACTCATGAAAATGGCATTGGGTAAGATATTGCTTGTAAACTAATGAGAGTGAAACCATGTTTCATTATATCTGTGGGTTTTGATAACCTAGCGGATATATATTAGAAATCAAATTCAAAAACAGTTTTTCTCTTTCGAGGATTAGTTTTCAGCTATACTCTCCTTCTTTTATCACAGGTCCCTTGATTTGTGGCAACAAAACGGCGCTTAAACATTAATTGCGCTTCACCGCAACGTCTACCATGAAGCTACCCATCTTAGAGCAGTAGTTTTAAGATAACACGAAAGTATACGAATGATGGATGTTTAGATGCTGACGATCGGTATCGCACTTTACCTTTCAATGTCCGACTTTTGCCAAAATTAAAGTGACACACTCGTAAAAATAAGGATATCGTGATCGTTCACTGATCTTGGCTGAAGACCCTAGCAACTGGCGGATGAGCACTCGAGCTAAGGTCCAATAACCATTAAATCTAGCTTCTCTCCCAATCAAAAAATCACACAATAAAATTACAAATATATTTGACTGAATTCTTAATCGAAGAGATCCCCTTATAAATATTTTAATTTGCGTTCCCTCATTGTCACATTGCCACCCGTGTTCGAAATGCAACACGTTTTTTTTAACACATAAACTTAAAATTTATAATAGAACTTCCCTTCTAGCTCTTACTTTCGAAAAAGTTACTTTTTTCTCTCTGCCAGAGCAACTTAACCCTAGAATATCCGCCCAAACTAAAATTACTATTCACTCGTCGACTTACAATAAAATACAAAAATAAACCTAAGACTAAAAATATCACAGGTACCACGTATTCGATACGCGGCAAAATGTTCGATGTAAAAACGAGAAGTCTGATGATGGTTGGAGTTAGCTCCGGTTGGTGCTAAAAAAACAAAAAAAAAAAACCCCAGATTAAATCCTATTTAAGGTATTCGAATTCATCTAAACTCACATATTCCACCCAAAGAAATGGAACAACCATTTCGCTAAACCTATTCACATCCTTGTTGAATCCGCTCAGCTTTGGCATAATCATATTGCTCTGTGATCGTGCCTTCTGATCCAATGGAACTCCATTGATAGGTTCGATGATTGCGTATGATCCATGAGATTCATAGTCCGGGGTAAAACCATCTAGTTGGTCATTCCAGTAGCCAGACCGACCGTAGAAATGTGGTGCCGATACGGCAATTGAAATTCCTAAAATTCCAAACTGATAGTACAATTTTTACATTATTAAAGGCATTCGAACTTACCACTGTAACATTTTGACACATCGGAGAGCCCGCTCGGAAGTGGATCATGTCCAAAACCCTTGAAGCAGTCTGCTGTTAGGTTTTCCAGTCGATCATACAAGTCTCTGTGGGTGATGTATTTGTGCGCCTTGAGCGAACCCATCATGAGTTCCTTTTCGAAGTGAAGTGCCACCGGGCGACATACGGCCTTCCGCCAATAGTAGAGAATAACGTCCGTTTCCACACGATTTGGATAGATGGCTCCCTCGGAGGAGTTCTTGAGATCTGCGTTGCAGTCGCCACGTTCCGGGTGGTAACCCTGAACGGTTGGCATGTAGTCAAAAGTGTTGATGGTGAAGAACTCTTGTGCGTTATACTTCGGCCCTATGCGAACATTTACTCGATCGGTCAAGTCGTAATAGACCTTGGAAGTCAAAGTTGGTTAGTTTTGCGCTATCAAAGTATGTATCAACTCACCTGATATAAAGCACCTCCATTGTCCATTGGCACCATGAACGGCAAATACTTGTCTACTGTCTGTAGTGCGGGTGTTGTGAGGTTCCAAAGAAACTCATAGACAGTTTTATTTACAAACAGCTTGTCTTCTCGACTGATCAAGTTGAATGCCATTTTCACAGTGAACATGTAGTTGGCCAGTTTTGAAACCATTCCAAGCAGTACAATATTCGGGACAACGATAGTGCGATTTAGGATGCCCGGTTCGTTCATTTCTGGTAGGAACTCCAAATACCGGTGTGCTGTATAGGACAACGTTGAGTTCTCGTGGAAAACAACATCCTTGTGCTCCAAGTGCTCTCTGAACACAATCGGTCCGAAATCGTTAACCTTCAACTTGACACCGGGTTTACTAAGAAACTCATCCGGATTGCTCACTGTAAAGATGTGCACTCTGCAATAGACAATTGGTTTCGGATCTGCCCATAGGTCGTAGGGCGGAAGACCTGGTATCATTCGTAACCGATGAGTGGTGAGTAAATTGAAGAGTGGCCATCGGAAGAGGAGTATAGCGATGACTACGAAAAGTGTCCCGAATGTTAGGAAGAGGTAGGTATCTGAAAAAAGATATTTAATTCATTGCTCAGACAGGGCTGTTAGAAGGTTCTCAAAATTGAAGTTTACTTGATGCTTGCATGTTTCGAGTTTTTACAGCCAAAATTATTATGAATTTTCTAGGCTGCCAAGAGGGAAATGATCATGCAAGTGGTCAGTTGGGGATGAAGAAGGTAGTTCGGTGTCAATCGAGAATAGTACTCACTTATTCTGTAGCAGGTGCTCCCCAGGGAACATAATTTCAGTTTGATATTCGATTTGACTGTGACGTCCTTGAGATTTTCGTCCGTAATGGTAGCATCTTTGACAAGTCTTAATGAGGTCCCATCGTTGTGATCAAGTTTTTCGGAACGACTTCCGTTGCTTTCAAAGTCTATTTTCAACATTTTTGGTGTCCCGCATTTGCGAGGAGTCTTGCAAGATCATAAGAAACGAAACGGGGAAAATGTCACTGAAAAGGAAAAAGTATTTCGATTGATTAAAATTTTTCGAAAAATCACACCAAACATTCGCTTTTTATAGATGGAGCGGTTTTTGGTATATTTTTATTCGATTTTTTTTAAGTGGGGGAGCTATGATAGTTAATTCTGATCACAACATCGTCGGAAAAAGAAAAGAATAATAAAAGTTATCCGCTTAATGACAGCATTTTAAAATCTGTAGAACACTTTGTATCGTTTACAGCTGTAAAGTCATTGCAAATGAGTGTCGGGATAGATAACGAGACCGAATTCTTTATTTTCTTGACAAACAACCAAAAGCTCATACTAGCAGTGCGACTATGTAGTATTTTTTGCCTCAACTATTGGTCTCTATGGGACAAATCTACTTCCTCAAGAGAACTTCCAGATCTCAATATACACAAATCCGCTTTCAAGGTGGTATTTCCCTTATCATTCTAAATAGGCTGGCAACCAATGCGTAAGTGGAACCAATCTATTTTTTGATATTGCAAGGGCATTTGGCATCAAGCTCTTTTTTCAAAACTGCTGGTTGGAAATTACCTTTCGGATTGTTCAATTCAAGTTATGTTGGATGATTTCAAGTCTGCAACTCACAAATTAAATGCTAGTGTTCCTTTAGGCTCCGTCCTGTCACCGACTCTCATTTTCATTTTTATAAATGACCGTTTGTTTTTTAATTCTAATCCCATCCCAACGACTGTCGATTCTCGTGTTACAGACAACTTTCGGTGAAATGACCACATATTTTATGTCGCCAAGTAAACTGCGAAAATTTGAAGTCTCTTTAAGCCTTCTAATATGGCAACAATTTATAAGGCGCTTATTTGTCCCAAACTTGGGTTACACGTTTGGAGTTAGTTGAAAGCATTAAAAAAAAGTGCCGTAAAATTTATTTATGATAGAGACATCGCGAAATCATTTGACTCTCTTAGTCATCGTCGTAATGTCTCTTGCCTGTCATTGTTTTATCGTTATTTCCATCGTAAGTGCTCAAACGAAATCGGCAGTTGCATTGCACTCCTTAAACAATTCAACCGTAATACCCGTGATGCCAGGAATGTCCATCAGTTCACAATGCTCAACAATTAATTTCAAAGAGTGAATTAAAATTTGTGACAGCTTTTGGCAGATTGGAGTGAACAATTAATTAAATTTGCATTATTAAATCTAAATTAAAACTTTTATTTTCTGCTGGATCGCCAACACATTCAAAACAAAGTGCAAATACGGTGCTTTTTTGAATCGCCTCTAAAAGAATGGTAACATTTGATCACATACCAAATTTATAGAAATCACTTTTAAGGTTTTGAAAAATTACTGAACACTTTTAACATTATTTTTTAAAGTACAAAAACTTATCAAAATCGTTAGAGCTGTTTTTGAGAAATAGAATTTTATTAAAATTTGAGAAAATAGTTATATAAAAAAAAAATTATTTCAAGAACTAAGTATTCAGATTTGTTGTTCTACTTCACATCATAAAAAAATAGTGAAATTTTTCGGAATTCACTTTATTAGTTTTTGAGATATTGGCTACCGTTAGAAATTACAGCCTACCGTAATTCGATATATTTTTTGCAAAAAACTGAGTATGCAATATTTTTGGCCCCATCCATAGTACAAAAAAGACGGAAATTCTTTAAGCCATCTTTGATATAATTAGTGATAAGTGATTTTCACAAAAAAAAAAAAATTGTATGGCAGTTATTTTAAACGATAACGCAAGATATAACCCCAAAAACCTTATATACGAGCTTTGAAGCAAATCCGTCAAACCGTTTCGCCATACGGCGCCCGGACAGACATATAGACGGACAAAAAGACCGACGGACGGCATTGGCGTACCCACTCTATAGTCGTAATATCATCCCTCGTACTCATTTTGAGTTCGAAATTTCCTCACGATCGCAATAACTTTCTCTATAGTATACTAAAGTATACGAGAAAGTTAAAAATCCAGACCTTTCAAATCTGCTTGTTATTTTTGCGTTCAATTGTTATATAGAGGTTGATTGAAAAGAAAATATTTTTTGTTAATACTGTAAATTTATATTCACTTCTCATTACATATTTATGTTTGAAAAAAAAAATCTATTGCATATTCGTAGGAGATACACGCATTCTGCTTCAACATTTCTTCTTTGCAACATTCCATGCTCAAGAATTTGTTATGATGACCTTACAAATATACGGAAACCACTGAAAACATTTCAGTTAATAACACCAAATAGATGTACATAATAGATTAAATTAATTTTTTTAATTTTAACCCATGGCTTTGCAAATAATTGCATACTGATAACTAGGACTTTTTGTAAACGAAATGACTTTTGGGGTTCACAACTAATAATCACTCACTTATATAAAATTAATTGTACTTCAGGTTATCTTCTAATTATAACATTTTTATTAAAATAAATAACAAAAATCATTTGATATAATTTTAATCTTATTGTTTGAAATGGGTCATGTAACATGACCTAATCATGTAACATGACCTAATCAATCGATTAAGATTTGGCACATCGATTTACTCATTCACTACTTCTTGTTTTTTTTATTTGTTTTCTTATTTTATTGACAAACAATTGATCAATAAATCGTTTATTTATTTCTGATTTGGATCATGCCAATTTTGAAGGTCTGCATTAGAACTAGAACAGTCTGGAATGGAAATGTATGTTTGGTTTTGATTTATAAATTATTTATCGCGAATGAGGGTGATAGAAATATATAAATGATTTCGGGTCAACATTTCAAATACTTTTGACTGTCTGTAGGTATTTATGTTAGAATTATTTTCAATATTTTTGTTTTATCAAATTTGTCTGTCTTATCAATCCGATAAAGATGGTGGTAAGTTTTTATTTTATTTTCAAACTGATAATCTGACAATCAACAAACGATGCCAAGTTTTATAGAAATGAGATGTTAATATTAATAGTTTTTTTTTTTTTTTTTGTGGTAGAGATAAAAGGTTTTTTTTCCTATATGTTATTGTTAAACCCGTCGCTTAACTGGTGTCCTTCAGAAAATAGATAAAGCAAATTGTTTGTTATGTGCAAATTTTGTTATTGAGTTCGTAAGAATCACCAATAGAACAAACTATAACAGGTGTTAAATTTGTAGAGTTAAGCGTTTTAGTTTCTGATCCGAGAGATGCAAGTGCAGTTAAAATATTCCTTTAGGTTTTCCTCGCACATTCCGAATGTTAGCACATTTATTAAGAGATTTGGAACCTTTTTGCTTAAGAATTTTTGGCATTCAGCCATTTGGACATTGGTGTCGCCGAGAAAAAAATTACAAACTTTTGTACTTTTTTGTTCCGTCTTTGTTCTTCAACATTTCTTTTAAGTTATGTTAAATCGTCATGCAGTCATCGCTTCAGTTCCTCGTATTATATACATATGTATGTGTAGGAAATTTGTAAATTAATATTTAGTATAAATATGAATTTGCATAAAGTTTCCGCTAAGTTATTCAATTTAAAAGGCAAAGATTAAGGGAACTAGAAACTGGAATGTTGTATCAAAAGCAAAAACAAAATAAATGGAAATGTTATATCCACAGTTGTGGGAATAGAAAAAAGATAAGAATCTAAATAAAAAAAGACTTCAGAGTCTTTAAAACTTCGATTTTAGGAGCAGAGAAACGCAACACTACATACATATATCAAAAATTTCAAAAATGGAAGTTTATTTGTGTCGATGGTTCTTGAAGTTTTGTGACTGTTAAGTTCCAGTTTTTCAGGGATTGTATTAAATATTAATGCAAGTCATTTTTAAGTCAAACTATTGAAAAATTAATAACTTCATGGTTAGATTTGGGGGTCGGCTCTTAGAGAAAATCTTTACTTTACCTCTAAGCTTAATGCAGTACATACCAAATTGTTAAATTGAAAGACATACTGATTGAACTTTGTCCCACTCACGACTTTATAATGCAGATGAAAGTGGTCTTTTTTTGGGCGGATGATTCCAAGCAAAACACTAATGTTCTTTGGCTTAAGATCAGCTTCCGAAAGAAAAATAACTAGGGACCATTTTAAATTTTATGTAGCCTTTAAAACCGTCAATGATAAACACAAATTCACAGACGGCATAAATGACAGAAGACATTTTTAAAATGCAAATTGATATCCCTAACAAAGTTGCATTATCTAACAAGCCTCTTGTCGGATGTGATCTCCAAGAGCCGAGACGTTGAGATAATGTTGATAAAATGTGCCGTGTGTGACGTAAACCTGTGTGCAAGATAATAGCATAACTCTTGTCTGTTTCCAGTTAGGAATAAGATGGTGTCCCACATGCTGTCAAACAAAAACAGCGTTGAATTTGCTTCAAGAAGTACAGTCCTGATTCAGCAGCGAACACCCCAAACCGCCAATTGTAGACTCATAAAACTTTCAGGGTAGAAAGAGTTTTTTGGAAGTTTTTTGAAAAATCTCTTGAAAATTAAATTTGAATACATGTTCATTTTTAAAAGGCCCCTAACTCTAAAACCGCTGAACATAATAAAGAGACAGAAACATAATAAAGAGACATTTAACATAGAGATGGGGAATACAAAATAATTGCATACATTTTTCAGGATACTTTGATTTTGCGCCCCGAATGCCCAGTGAAAATATTTTTTTGTCAGATTCACTTGAAAATAAGAATAATATACTAACAATAGAAATAAAGAAATGCAAATTTTTACATCTGGCATGAAGAATTTAATAGGATTGGAGTGAATATCCCAATATGCACTTATTCATAACAAGAAATATAAATGGAAGTTATATGTATTATAACTTTTTTCAATAAATTATTGTTTCCATAGCAAAGCACGTTTATTCAGCTAGCGGAAAATACTTTTCAATCATGAATCTTGCGAATTCAAAGAAGCATCCTTCCAGAGTCTCTTTAATAAATTCAAAAAAACGAGTTTAATAAATCCCCATGAAAAAACCTTTCGGAGTCAATGGTCGCAAGTGTGCAGACAAAAGTCCCAACAAAGCATTGATTTTTATGATAAAATGCTTAATCAGTGCGGTTTCTGGGAAACAATAACAAAATAAAAAACACATGGAATGGCTACAGTTCGGTTTTTTTTGGAGGGCTGTTCGACACTTTATCAATATTAATATTTTTTGTGGAGTGTCATTGAATGGTAAAACCTTCCATTGATATTTTTTAGCATGGTAAAATACGTCCCTAAAACGTAGATGTGGCATAGTATGGGTGAATTCTTAAGAAAAACATTGTGAAAGAGTTTATACTTATATGACATCTTCTTCCATTTTGTAGAAATTAATTTTAAAAATCCACCAAATTCGTGGTAAAAGAGTTATGATCTCTGTTAAAAATAACGCCCCCAAAAGTGGACATGTCAAAATACTTGGTCTAAGAGAAGAGATTGTAAGGACATATTTTCTTCAAATCTTTATTAAATCTTTATTATTTTCGTTAACTTTGGCTTCAAGACTGGTTAGACATCGATGACAGACGGCATTGCGAGAGCCCTTCGCATCCTAATAGTCATTCGATCATACCTAGTTCAGTTTGCGTTCGAAATTAAAACACAATTACTTCCTCGTTGAGTGCAATAATGTTTGCGAAAAAGTTAAAACAGCATTGACAAAATGTTAAGCAAATGGAAAAACCGCACACATTTACACTGATATTGCAAGATACTTACCAAAACAATTTAAAATGTTCCACCTTGCAACAGTTGCAGTCTACTAAGCACAAGAATTCTTATTATTCATGGCCAAAACAATTATTTTCTTGTTCTTGCAAAATATTCTTTTGCATGTGAATAATACAATCTATTTGCCACTTAATTTCAAATTTATTTTAAAAATCACACTACACAACTAACTTATAATAATTTTAAAGGAAAATTGTTACTAAAAAAAAGAATCCGCTTGAGAAAATAAATCTTCCGTTGGGTAGGTACCTCCAATATTGTCTAAATCGGAAATAGATTCTATTCACTAAAATCGAAAAATCCACGACAGAAGGAAAGTAGCACACACGTTATCACTTGTCGCGCACGGTCGACAAACCGATTGTGAATCAAACCGAAATGGGAAATGAACGTATATTTAATATAGCTATAAGAAGTTTAATAAATTAATAGCGATTTCCCCTTTAAAAATATAATCACAACAAAAGACCGATAACACAAACAAAAGGAAAATCACAACAAACAATATATATACACTTCTTACATATGTATGCGTGTGAAGTCTTACTTTATTTGTAGTGCAAAAATTTATTGATAACCGCCAGCGAGAGTGGCGCCGAAATGAAGCTTGTTTGTACTTTTATGCTAAAAGAAAAAAAATTATCTGCCGACCATCATCGCCAGTTCAAGTGGAACTAAGTCGGATATGCACGCGCACTTCCACAAACGAAACAAGTTCTTATAGTCATAGTTCTTCTGACAATAGCCTTTAGCTACATAACTTGATCTAATAACTGCTGAGGGTACGTACGTGCTAGCAAGATAGTGATACATAAGAACGTGTCTCCTGCCTCGTCGTCGTTCAAGCCGAAGGTGGTATTTTTGCGATGGATACGCAATGGATTATTATATATATGTATATATTTTTTGCAACAAATTGCTTGATCAGGGCAGGATTGTAAATAACAAAAGATCAACTCTGACCTGAGAAATTACAGCAGGTACTTGTTTTTCGATTTAAAATTGAGCCACACGATCACTTATAAACCAATTAAAAGGAAATTTATTCCAATTTAGTTAAAATGTAACAAAGACCGCATTCGTTTTTCTCCATTTCCAAGTTGTTAAGATTCTGTTCGAATGATAATAATTAAGCTATTTTTATGCTAATGTTAAGGGCGCTAGTTGATCATTGACCAGGGGTCCATTCGACCTTTCTAAGACTACTCCTCCTTTTGGAGTAGATATTTACTTCTAATAAACCTAAGCCACAGCCCGGCGGTAGGTAAAGGCCAACGCCTTAAAAGGAGTTCTGTAGAAAACCCGACTAGTTGGAATGGTCCATGAATATTTTACTATGGAAATCCAGAGATCAATTTCAATGATTTGTGTTATTTTTTTTTTTGCAAATCTTATTACATGGAAATCTTACCTAACTTTGCACTGTAAAAAGTGATTACAAATGCTCTCCATTGTTAACCCCAACGATTATAATAAAATGGTTTTTTTCTTAGGTTCTCCTAATCTTAACATGATTTTTGAACTGGTGATGAAATGATTGACAAACGACGTGATAAACAGAGATGTTTTTTTTATTGCTTTTTCATGGAATACTTTGTAGCATGCAAATCAGGAGCTAAGCAATGGGACTCAAAAGAAAAGAAAATTGTAAAAGTATTTATATGAGCCCCAAAATATATCCATCCTTAACTTAAAAGGGTTTGAAACCTTAAGTACCTTGGAATACTAAGGAGGACAGCAATTAAATAAACGCAACTTTATTAGGCTCCCTTTCCATAGCTCTATCTTTCAAGCTGACATCTTAACAATTGTGGGAGCAGCCCATAATAGATCAATGTTGGCAATAACAATTTTACCATATTCATTGATAGCCATAAAAGTACTCACTAATACTGAAAGATGTAAGATACCTCACTCTTTTATCTTTACAGAGTTCTGGAGACATCGGGGTGTCTTGACAGAATTGAGTATGAAGGAAGAAACCACAGGGAGGCTTACAACCTCGGCTTTTACCCCATTGCAATGTATTACAATGGGTCAATGACGACCAAAGTATGGCAAGGAGCAGATTGATATTCCTTGCTAATCCAATTAACCTTACCTAACTTGGATAAACACTGTCGCAAAGAGCTTAAATCTTTTGGCGTGTAGCATAAAACAAATCTCTTCTAGTTTTCTCATCATAAGGACATATCCGGCAATGATATGGCTGACGAGATAACAAGAAAATTATCCGAAATAGATTACGACCGGGCATATCACTCAATCAAACCGTAAAACTTTTTGTGACCATGATGTAACAAAAGCAGTACCATTAAACTTTTACAGTACGAAACTTCTCTCTCTAAGTTGGTAGGTGCTTTAACAGTAAATAATCCTCTAAGAAACCACGCAATAGAAGGATGAAGATATTAGTCTAAAGACTAATACCTCTGTCCCCTGAAGAATAGAACGTTTCTTTTTCCAAGATATTGAAGAACTATCTACCTCGGTGTTATATTGTAACACTCTTTAGTTCAGGTAATAAACAGTTCTTCTCTTCTCGAACGCGTTTTTTATATTTAAGCTAAGAAGTAATTAAGTTTGTTTCCCCTGTCTTATCTTTTGTATTTTTCAAATGGAACATAGGGTACCTCATTCTCATTTAATAAATATTGCAGGATCAAATGTTATTGCTGCGAGCTTTGTTAAGCACTCCATCCAGGGCATTCTATATTGCTAATCTTTCTGTATGTGTCCAGTACCTGCCATCACTTCTAGTTTTAATTATACTATGATAACTATAGTCTCTTCGCGCGGCTACGTCAGTAGGTCTGAGCTTTTCTCCTAGGGCATATTATTTCCTTTGATCTTAGTCATAACTATCATATAAAATATAGCTATGTCCTAAAACTATCTGTCTTGCTTCTTTGGATTTTATTGCAAAGTTCCTTTCCCATGCATTTATAGTCTTGGGATGCACAAGTACGTTTGGGATTTCCTTATGGCACGAAAGTACTTCTTCTGGATTTGTATTACTTCCTTACTTGTTTTTGCTCCTCTTATCATAGAAGCACCTTGCGGTTTTCTTTAATTTTATTCACTTGGAGCTTTTCGATGCGACCACACATCTTACATCTTGAACGTGCACACTTACTGTGAACTTCGGTCTGCGAACTGCCTAGAAGAAGAAATTCGACGTTTGATGCTTTAGCATACCTGGAGGAGCTCAAGTCTGCATAGAGCGCCTGAGTGAGAAAATCTCCATTCTGTATTCACTTACCACAGACGCCAACAACCCGTGAAACGCGGTACTCTTTCAATCAAGCGACTTCGTCAATTTACAAACCTGTCATACCTTGAGCAGATAGTATGCTAGGTAGGGTCAACATGGAAGGCGCTATCTTCAAAAGATCATACCAGATAATGGGATATCCGGCGACATTAACAACATCGAACACCTTCAGCTTTCGTGGTTGTTGAAGTACAGGCGAATCAAGTTACTGGTCTTGAAGTAAATGATGACCAGAAACAGATAGTTAAGGAGTTCATTTATTCGGTGATGAACTATCAAACGGGTTCAAAACTCTTGAAAAAAAGGCTGCCGTTACTTTTTGATATCCATTAGCATATGAATGCAGAAAGCGGGAAAATTATGATCCTTCCGTATAATAAAAGCCTCGTCGACAATGGAGATTTAAATATATATTTACATTTTCTAAGGACCGCATTGCTTAATTTGGAAAGTCTGCTTAAAGTGGACGTCATTCATTAAACTCAGTCTAAAAAAAAAACAAATAAAAGTGGCAAGATACATTCATAATTAAATCTGTTCTTACATCATAATAAATTAAAATATTTTTTTAATTTTACTGCATGCTCATTAATATCTAACCTTTTAGCAAAAACCAAGATTGTGTTAGAATTGATTGTATAAAAAAGACTGACTAATCGACACATCGTAATTGTGTCTTTGTTTTTTTGTGTGTCAACTACCCAAGTGCAATCAGTACCAAGTTTATTTAGCTAAGAAATAAGAAGAAAGAATAACAAGCTACTGCTGTTCTGCTTAATCCTTAGTATAATTATCCATTTCAAGTGCAAATAAAATTAATGCTTATATTTTAATACAGCGACACACATTGAAGTTGACCTATCAACTCACCGTTAATGATAGTGTTATTAGATACCTACTTAAAAAGTAATAAGAACAATGTATCGTTTTACTCAGTAGTTTACAATTCTTGTAAATTAGATGTTATCAAAAGGTTAACACACGCTTCGGATAATGGTATTTAAACTATTAGTTCATACTGAAATATTTGTATTCTTGTTAAAAATCGGTAAGATTCAAGATCTTTAAACTTTTTATCCAACCAAGCTTCGTTTCTCATTGTCGACGGACGTTTTTCATTGTCCTTCATTGCGACCCTTTTGTGAGCGCCGAACGTACAACTGCGGTGTAGGGCCTTCCTTTCGGCTAAGAGGGCGATTTTTGTTTACACTTTATCCGACAAACAATTATACGATGTTTGATGGCATCACCTGCGGTTGGTTTGCTGTTGATCCCAAATCCCAGATATATGAACTTTTTGGAATAGTTCAGAGTGGATCAGAGAATGGGCAGTTCCTAGAAAGACGCTGTGTTTTTGGGATTCTCAAAAGAGTACCCAACCATCAATTCCTCACTTATGATGGCTTCTTCGTCAGCAAAAAATATAAGGTCCGTCCAGAATAAAAAGCAAAGGACTTAAGAAGCTTTCCTCCTTCACACCGACTTGGAACTCTTCGGTGACTCCAAAAGGGCATCTAACACTTCTCTTTGTTCATCGTACGTCCTTGAAATTCTAAGTAGGCTTTAGCAACTCCTCGTTGACTTAGCGCGATCTAAATCATCATACTAATAGTGCTACTAGATCGATGATAATCACTGTTTTGCGTCTCTCTGTCCTTTATGCAGAGCCATAAGCCATCTGGGCAGTGGACCCGATGTCTCCTACCTTTTTCCAAAACTCAGAGCGTATCTTCTTCGTATCTCTTTGACTATAGTGCAGGTTACTTCTTCATAGTAGGGAGTTGGAAATTTTAGCCTCCTTATAATAAAAAGTTTTTACATTTTTTCGTCATCCACAGAGTTAGCTTCGAGCATTGTGACTGAACTTCAGGCTCTCGTCGAACGAATTTCCAACAGCAATTTCAGTTGTGTCATTTTAGTTGAAGTCATTTTGTCGCACCTCGTGGATCGTGGAGAGAATCTTCTCAAAACAATTAAGGAAACACTCATTTTTTTAAGCTTCTTATGAGTTTTTTTAGAAAGCTTTATCCTTGTAAAAATTGCTGGCATCAAGATGAAATAAAATCCATTTGTAAGCTCCAGGTTTCTAGATTTCTAGAGCTTACAGGAGAATATTTTCGTAAGCAACGGTTATAAGAAATTAAAGGTCCACGGGCAAGGATGCAAATTTTTACAGTTAAACCATTGCAACGCTGACATAGCGTATTTATTTTCCTACGTCAATTTGACGGACACATAATTATTAAATTTTTAATATATATACCTCCGCTGCATGTCCTTTTGTTGCACAATAAAAAAACTTTCCAACCCACCCTTCTGAGCTTCAATGATAAATGTTAAGAAATGCATTTAAATCTACTTTCTACATACAACGAAATTCTCAGTCATTATCAGAAATATTCGTCAACAAATACCATTCAAAGAAATGTAATTTCAGAATAATCTTACAAAACGTACCGCGAGCTAATTGACATTTCAACTCTTATAAAAAGAGTTGATACTTGCAACCTTTCTCGTTGATAAGAATGATAACTCATTTAATCACATCGGAGATCGCTTACTAATACAGACAGATGCCTGTGTATTTTGCAAAAATTATAATAAATTATTGACTTTTTTTTATTCCATGTGTGTACGTTTGTACACACAGCAATGGCAACAGACATAAGCGTGCAATGACCGATAACACTGATAAGACTCATCAATTTGGGGGAACTCGATTATATGTGTGTATTTTTTAATTGTATTTTGGGTAAATCATGGAGGCTCAGGGGCATTGAAATGTATAAATCTTCCGCCATTCGACGATTATTTGTTTATGTTATTTTTTGAATTTGTTTATTGTGCCAAATGTTGAGATACATTTGAATGTGCCATAAACATGTTGGCGATTACAATTAGAAGTCCCAAAAGTATGGCACTATTTTTTTACTCGCATGGACTGAAAAAATTTAGAGTATACTCTGAGGATTTTTGTAACTGTGAGGTCGCGGTGTGGAGGCAATATTTTATCGTGCGCATCATCTTGTAGTGAATATGCGGTTTGTGTGCAATTTTTCTTGTGCAAAATTGAAGGGAAATTATTGTGATTTCAAGTAAAACGGCTTCAGAAGGCAACTGCCCGCAAAAGTGGTGTATTATTTAAAACGTATTCAGCGTATTCGATATACCATTTCAGACTTAGGTCTCAAATCATTTGCTTTCAATGCAGCTCAATAATATCTTCGAAATAGTATAATAGACGTGGTGACCAACCCTAAAAAAGTCTCGCCAGTAATAGTAATAGCGTACCTCAGGGTTGTGCACTATTCCCAATGTTGTTGCCACTTTATATAGAAGACCTCAAACAGACCAGTCCAGCTGGTTGTTGGGATCATCGGTTGCTCCGAGCTTGCCGCTATAGAGGTTTTTTTTTGAAGTAAATGAGGACAAGCCTAAATACATGCAAATATAAACAAACAATCACCTGAACTGTCATCAATCGGTGTAAACATAAACTCTGTGAATGATAATAATGGATCTCCACTAAGAGATCCGGCGAAGAATTACACTTGAAAAGTGGCAGAACTGGCTTTGACACTCACAAAGCCAGTTCTGCCATACGACGCCGAGTGCTGGACCAAAAGCAGGAGACACCTCAACTACATTCAGTCGGCCATATCGAGCGAATAGACAATAGAGCTCCAGCCATGGATCGAGACGACAAGGAAGTGCGAAACTCCTTTTCAAAGACAAAGTAATCGCGGATTTCAATGTGCCCGCGAAAGGCTCACAAGATATACGAGAAGATATAGTAAGGTTTATCTCAAAGTACTTTTATATGCTGTGGATCTCGTTAGTCTATCCAAAAGCCCGCAAAACTTTAGCTAGGAAATAACTTTATTGATCAATCCAAAATCTCTATTAACAATTTTTGCAGGCTTTCAGTTAAAACCGGATTTGAGAGCGGCTGAATAAACATTGATGAGGAACAGAAAAAATTATGCTATCCATATCGAACTTCTGCAACTTGAAGATTGCCATCAATCGAATAACGGCAATTTTTGAGTTAATGATTCTGAATTATTCGTTTTATCATGCTGTTTGTTTCTTGGGTTCTTAATTTCAGAATTATATTACAATCTGGTTTTTTCTGCAAGGTGTTCGCGTAGTTATGGCAGATGAGCGATATGTAAGCCTGAGTATTATATTGAGGAAGCAACAACACCGCCTCCCAAAAAAAAAGCCTAACCCAAAACTATTACTACAGATAAATAAATTAAAGCTATACTGTGATACTTAAGACCGTTAAATGAGCCTCCAAAGTCAAAGATAATAGTTCTTAGTTCGCAAAATCATACTGGCAAAAGCAAGGGGATGTAATGTACACATGGGGATTATTTTAGTTCGAAGTTTGCACGTTTACTCCTCAAGGATTTGTAAGTAAACAGAAGTATATCATCTGATGCACGCATAAGATCAATAATATTTGTCGAGACACTTCAATCAACAACTTGATAGAATTTATAGATGGTTTTAGCTATCAGAATTGTTTGTTTGTTTATTTGATTTGAATTTCCTTATAACGTTAAATAAATAAGTCAAAATGAATAAATAACAAGTTTCCATTTTATAGCTGAAGGAAGAATTTTTTAACTTTCTCGTATTTATATTATTTATTTATCTACTAAAGAGAAAGTTATTTAAATTTGGAACTCAAACTGAGTATGAGGGATGATATTATGACTATAGAGAAGTCCAATTTGTCTGTCTGTCTGGCAGCCATATGGCGAAACGGTTCGACGGAATTGCTTCAAAGTTCGTATATAAGGTTTTTGGGGTAACATTTTGGGACTTTATTTCTTTGGGCCTTATTTCCTAGAGCCAAAGGTAACAGTGATACATTTAGATTAGATGTCGTTTTTGAGGAAATCAAATTCTTCAAAACCTAAAAAGTGATTTATATGTGATCAAATTTCACCATTCTTTTTGAGGCGATTCAAAAACGCATCTCATGTACCGAAAAAGTTTCGTATGAAGCAGCCGTGCACTTTATGATGCTAAGAAAACAGTCCTTAGTGACAAACAGTTTAAAGCATTTACGTAAAACAAAAGACCGCTCAATCATTTCATTGCTATACTTTTCTTTTGTTTTGCAAATCACACTTTCAATCCCGACTTCAGCGGTCAGTTAGTCCATCGTTATTCCCAAAAAAAATAAATAATCAATAAATAAAATGTAAAAAAAAATATATATTTTATTTATGAATATAATTTTTTGTTTGTTTAATTACAACATACATTCATGCGACTGTTACTTTTATTTTATTTCATATTTTTTTTTTATACTAAAAACGAATATTTTATCCATGTACAAAAATTCCATTATTTTAATTTTTCGTTTCATTAAATACTCTTTAAATACAACCCGCTAACTTAATAAGAAAAAGACAAACTAAACCAAAAAAAAAATATATATTTATAAATATTAAAGAAAAATGTTCTTTCCTCACATTTGCTTTGTCATAATTTTTGTTTTTCCTCGAATTAATTTCTTCTATATACAACCACTTAAACTAAATTGTTCGTTTTACATATATTTCTTCTTTTATTTTGTTTAACTTAAGTAAATAATTGTTTGTATTTTGTTTTTTGTTTTATTCTTTTCAGGCCAATTTTATTTAGTTTTCCCCATTTGTGACATTTGTTTTTATTTTGGAAGGAATTTTATTGTCATTTTTATATAATACAAAAATTGGACGGAGTTTTTTTTTTTTTTTTGACTTCTTTGTGATGATTTTGAGATGATTGTAAAATATTAAATTAAAAAAAAAAAAAAAATTAGCCTGAAATCGGGTGGCGCTTTAGTTTTGTTTTCGTCGGATTTAACGGACATCACTTTGATGAGAAATTAATTTTCCCTTAGGGAAAACCAAAACCCACCACAGATTCCCCCCAAAAATAGTTCTCTCTTAAAGCTTTTCTTTCTTTTTTGTTTCAAAAAATAAAAACAAAACATATATTTGTATAAAAAAAAATAAAATAAAATAAAAAAAAAATTAAAAACAGTTAACTAAATTTTAGCTTGACCACCAAACCAACCAAAAATCGGCTGCACGTGTCTATTGTTTGTTCTCTTTGGCTTTCTTTTTGGCCAAATCCACTTGCGCCGTTGCGAGATAATTTGATCCCTCCAGATGTAGGGTGCTTTGTCGGTTTGAGCCACGAATAAGGCAGAAAACTGCCACCACGAGGAGTATAACACCGAGGAGGAAGAATGCAATCATGAGGATTTGTTTCGCCTTAGGTGGCACGGTGGCAGCGAAATTCATTAAGTCTGTAATCTCATCGGGTAGTTCATCGACACCGTCTTCGAACCAGAGAATGGGGAATACAATATCCGGGAAGTTGGCTACTTGCTTGATGTCGACCACTTGGCTGACTGCCAAGTTGATTTGGATACGAGCACGTGCACGGAGGGTGGTTCCAGTGTCCTAGAGAAATAGAAAGGGTTTTTTTTAACTAGTTTGGAAGGATAAAGGTTGTAAGCTTACTGGTTGCACATCAAGGAAGAGTTGATGCTTCTCCTTCTCTGGAGGGGAAATACCTTCGACGGCTGTTCGTAGGCTATCGTCAGCGAGGTAGAAATGGGGGAAACTTAGCATGATTGGCGAATCTAAAGTGGAACGGTCAGTTAGAAAAATAAATCTTCACAAAAATTAATCTGCATTAAAACTCACCATATTGACACAAGGACACATTGAACAATCCATTTGGAGCACAAGAACCCTCACCAGCTGGACAGTAGCACATATTTTCCGGATGACTTTCGACATCGGCGAAAACACTCTCTGGCGGTGCGAATCTGAATCCCTTGACACCGCCCTTGGTGGTGACTTCCTTTTGGAACTCCAAAGGCAGAAGGCGACACAGATCCTTGTCATAAATGTGCAGCGTACGGTTGTGTGTCAAGTGAGGTGGGAAAATCGACCCATCAGTGCCGTTCAGTCTGTTGCAATCATCACCAACCCAATGTGGCAAGTGCGAGTGTCCATTGTACTTGTCAATGATGCCGTATTTAGTTATATCCTTGACACCGGAGAAGATTGTAATGCGATCCTTCAAAGTGAAATATGTTAGTATATATTCATTTTTTTTTAAACAAAAACTGTACTTACAGGTGACGTGCTATTCTTTCCATACATCAAACCAAATTCTTCATATGGCAATTTTTGTTCCTTGGGCACAACATCTTTGGCCAACTTCAGAAGTGGATCTTCATAGCCCCAGAGTAATTGTCCAACAGATACCTCAACGAATGGTTTGATCTTCAGTATATCCATTATGCTTGCCATGGCCAAGCGAAGGAACCTTTGTGTTTTTTTTTTTATACAACAAATTTATGATAAGATCGCTCTTGAGAGAGAAGATTTTATGTTAAACTCACCTAGCAGCATGTTTACTTTGTGAGGTTGCACTCAACATGGGAATATTTGGCACAATAACAACATCATCTTCAGATCCCGCAGACAGATCATCGCGGAAGATAAACACCTTTTTCATGTTGTAGCTGAGCGTTCCGTTGCGATTTTTAATAATGTTCACTTTTTCCCATGATTGACTAAAAAAAAAAAAAAATTAAGATATGGAAATTGAGATGAAGGAAATGTGAGACGAATGTTGAAATCTTTTAACAATACGAATGTGAAATGAACATAATATTTTTAATGCTCATCAGTTGATAGGAAGTACTAATTGCTTGGCATTGTTGCGTCACTTAACAAATTCACCATGAGATAAATTTACTATGGGAGAGTTGTACCTTTGGTACGGCTTGAGTTAATTTTTTTTTGGAATTGATTTGCATGTAATGATAGATTTATTAATTGTTCCAAGAAATTTACAAGATGATGCTAATGATTACGCTTAAGAAAGGCCGTAAAAAAGCACAGGTCGAAGTTTCGCTGGAAGTGAGAGAATTTTTCTTATTTGCAGATTTGTATTTCAAATTCCTTTTTTTATCAGGAAAAGGTACGAGAAGATCAAAAGTCCAAAGTGCTCATGTCAAGGCTAATAGATGACAAAGTCATCAGATTGCCGACTAGTGAAACTGCTAATTCTACAACAATAATATCTCCACATTTGGATTTATTTACTTCAGTGCATCATCTGGCTACGGAAGGCATTACAAATGGTTATATAGAGTTAAAAGCACTTTAAGAGTGGTTCATTATTTAAAAACAAAAATTCAAGACATCGAACAAAAAAACTGCAGAGTGCCGAACTACAGAATCTTTCTGGAAAAATGTTTGACTTAATTGGTTATCTTTCAACAACAAATCAACATAAAACTTTACTGCTTCCTCACTAGTACTGCTTGTGGGTTTCGCCGTCTTCACTTCGTCACTGAGGCATTTAAGGAGTTTTTAAACCTGCCTCGCTTTCGAAAATTTAGAATATGATTTGTAGGGTCCCTCTTCGAATATGAAAATACAAACGTGCTAACTGAACGAATGCAAGCGCCAAACGTTGGGAGCATATAGCAGCGTATTTCTTTCAATCATTCATCTCACTGCTTCTTTGATTTTTCATAGACATCGGAACTCTTCACATTTGGGTATCACATTTCCATTCTATTAAATACTGGAATAGGTCGAGGTAGGTCTGAGAATGGGTTTTTTCTGGACTATTGGGATACATATTCCACTTCAAAAAAACGCAAAGAAGTTTGACCTCACTTACAATGGTGAATAGGTTGTGAATACTAAGCTTTATTGACATTCCAATGGCAGTTCTTACATTCCCGAAGTGGGTTATTATTGCCGAACTACTGTCTTAGAGTTAAGCCCATTGCTATGGGGATGAATTCCAACCACGTCAAAAGAATTTTGAGAGAGACAAGTAAGCTTCCGATAAGTTAACTTCGCGAAATCATTAAGAAGGTAGTCGAAACCACCCTTGATTTCGTATGTTGATGTTTGTGTACACCAGAAAGGTTGACTGGAGATGCATACATAAGAATGCTGCAACGGAGTATCGTGCAAGTAGAAGGGAGGACCAAGCTCACGCACACCCAATGACTGCCCAGAAGCTTCATATGCCACATATACGATAAACGCGAACATATGTATGTCTTACAATAAATATCAAGGCATATCTCTGCTAAATATTTTATGATGATTTTGATCCTATTCAACGTAATGTGTGAATTTTGGAGTTATTTTTCTGCAACACACTAATCGGCGCATAGCAGTGTGGCTGCCGGGCTGACAGGTCTACCGTACAACAACTCCTTACACTGGGGCTCATTTGAATTCTTTCAGGAATACACCAGATTTCGGCAAAGTGATGCGCTACCATGTGACTAGTTGGTCATTAAGTAAATTACCGATTATTGTGAGAGATGTCTCCATAGTAGACTCAGGACATCATATAAAATTTCTCGAGTTTACATTAATCAATGACTAGTTTAAGTGGTTGACTGCCCTTAGCTGCGTTATGTCCTACAATGGGAGATTGATGATCAATAAAATCAAAACATGTGTATGTGACTGTTGGTTTACTGGCAAAATATTTGTTGCTGTGAATGAATGCAAATTAAATTTGTTCCTTGCGTATTTTATGAATATTCGGGTTAAGAACATTGGACTACTAAGTGAAATATTCCAGGTTCAAATCCTACCCGTACCACCTTAATGTTTTTATTCGCTGCTACACCTTTTGTGAAAGTCTGACAAAAATCCGAAAGTGAGAACTGTCATGAGAAGATTCTCAAAAATAAATTCCTGCTAAGAATATATATTAGTCCCTTCCATTCGTGTAAAAATAAAAGACTTTAGGTCTTGTATGGGCCGTTTAAATATTTATATATGTATTTTAAGCCAATTCGCTAGAAGACAGTTCAAAGGAGTCACTGGCTAGTCAGACTTAGTCAGAAAGCTCTGTGCTGTTGAATAATGCAAACCAAATGAATAAATTATTTTGAAAATTTACTTGCCATTTATAACAAAAACAAATTGTCCATTCCCATCCCATCAAATCCATTACACAGAATAAAATATAGCTGGGATATTACCCTCAAATTAGACTCGCAAAAATGACACAAAATCATCAATCAAATACCAAGCCAACCAATGCTAACAAAAATATATTATCAAATCGCCTTTTACCATGAATTTCGCGAGCCTCGGGCAACACCTTGACCTTGTCGCTGCCATCATCGGTGCGCGCCTTTTGCCCCGACTCAAAAATTTCGATTAAAAATTGCCCTACTTTGCATTATAGAAGAAAAAAAATGTAAATAATCGAAATTTGTTGTGCATATCTCTCAAATCGAAAGTGTTCATAATGCAATCGGTTTCGATCCGAACAAACCAATATTTCGCAACAGAATTCTCTCTCTTTTCACATACTATATTATTGCAACAAAAAACAAGCTTTTAGTCGCATTGCATAAATCAATTTTCTAGTAACAAAATAAACAAGCGTCGGCGGCGGCGGGCGACGCTGCATGCGTTGTTAACCTTAACGTGTCTATCTCTTGAGTTTTGGGGCCGCGCGATCACGATTTCTTTTCGATACACCGCCCCATTGGGATGTCAAGTCAAAAATCACCTACGCTACGCAATAAGCTGCAAAACCATTCGAGCTTCAATTATTATCTGCTCATTTGGTATTCCACTGCCTCTGCTCTGTGCCACCTGTTCGCGTCGATGATATACTCAATTGAGCATTCAAATTTCGTTTCAAATGAAAATGAAGCTCGAAAAAAGAGTGTTAGTTATTTTTTGTTGGTGTTGGTGATGATGGATTCGAAAAGTGTTGCACGAAATTAATTTTACGCTCTCGGAGCTTCATGATATGCTGGATAGCTTTGCCTGTGGTTATTTACTCTCATAAATTGTTAATGAAATCATTGATCCAGTTGAACAAGTTTTATTCGAGAGACTATGAGCATGAGCATGTGAAAATGGGAAAAAGTTTAAGTATCTTTTCGATGAAATTTAATAATTTCAATGGCGTTGCATAAGAGGTTCATCAAAAGTGGTCCCTTTATGTACGATCAAAATTGGGACGATAATCGAACATAGATCTGAGGTCTCAAATCCACATGGAGTACAAAACTTTCATACCTACTAACGTACAGGTTGTTGATGTCTCTATTGTGGCATGAATCGCAGACGACAAAAGCATTGCGCTAAATACTTCAGCTAGACCGAGAGATAAACACGTTTTTTTTTTCTGACTCACGTTGATGTAATGATTGACTTTCTCTTGGCCGGCTTGTGGTGGTAAATCGGCGAACTTTATGTACGCTCTCGAAATGAGTGTAAGGAGGAAGTATAAAACGATCACATACCTTACTTTTCTTTGAAAGCAAGGTGTATGGCTTTGGCTTTGGCTTGTCTGACTATATGAGAGCGCATGCGACATGTTAACCAAATAAAGATTATTGGATTACCAGGAAAGAGTTATCACACTCTGGCGCGTAGCCTCGCGGCGACTGTAGATGGCTGGGTTATTTGCAAATTTATTTCATGATAAAGTTTTTAGATAAATTTTAATGAAAAAAGGGGTAAGTATCTAATGTGTCTTTGCAAAGTTTCTTTCACTCGCGGAGGGGTTTAACGATGTTGTTAAATTAAAATGGAGTATTGTGAGTGAAAACGACGTGGAAGTGTATTTTGCGATCTTAATGTTACTTTTTTTTTAGAAATACTAAAAATACTAATATCTATACACTAATAATTAGATTTTAGTCGTTGAACTTCCGGTTACTGGCAGCGTATACAAGTCCGAACTACTTGCTACTAGTCAAAGATAGCCCGAGATAAAAGATATCCACTCTAATGCGATTAGGGTTATCGCTTTAGCCAATATGACTAGATCAGTGTTAGAATGCCGAGATGAGCAGGCTTCGCTTGATGAGCTTAACTTTACCCTGATTTGAGTTCCACACCATAGAAACTTTTATAGAAACCAAAATGCCCATGAACTGGACAGACAAGACTCAGCTCTATACTTCTAACTTGCGGAACCAGTCCACATTCCTCTAAAGGCAGTCAAACACTCAGAAATTCCTGGTCAGAAATACTAATCTCAGATGGTGAATGCTGAAAAATGGTGTCATATGTAGGCATGAACAAATTTTCAAACAGAATGCGAATGCAAACAGAAACATAATATCCAGAATAACAACGAGTATACCAAAACAATGTTCCAATTTAGAGAATTTTCGATCGGCTGTAGACGTTGATATCGTTGATATTTTTTTTTTGTGCGAAGCTAATATCCTTAGCAACATATAGTTCTTCGTGCAATTCACTCCTGGTCAGTCATTCAGTGCTTCTAACGTATCGCCTTCCCTTTTTTAAAATTATAAATGAATAAATAAATATTACGCGTAAACGGCCCATACAGGACCCAAAGCCAAGCTAGACGAATCACTGTGTGTGCGAAGATATCTTTCTTGACACGAAAGGAAGAGACCTACAGTTTAATGCCGATTCCGAACTGCAACTAATTTTTGAGAAACTTTTCAGTAAGAACGGTCTACTTTTGGATGTTCGTCAGACGTTCGCACGAGGTGGGACAGCGAATAAAAACTTTCAGGTGGTACAGGTCGGGATTAGAACGATCGAAGCGACCTCTCGCTTAAACACTAAGCCACTACACCCACGTCACATTTTTAACTCGACGAAAATAACAGCTGGCCCGGAAACAAGATATGTTTGACTGGGTTTGTAAGTTTCAATTGAAGCTTGCTTGGGATCACCGAAATTCTAATCAAAGGTGAACTTTTACCAAAATCCATGATATAGAAGTCCGGATATGAATTGAACACCGTCATACGAAAGTATGAACTTTGAAATTCAGGATTCGTCTGATTCTTCTGTCTGCTCAATATTGTGTTATGTTTGGTCTCAATGTCAAACATTTTAGCAATTCTTTTTTTTTAATGATGTTGAATTTGCATTCATTTTCCTTGTGATCAACTCATAGACTCATGGTATGAGTGAGAAATTGATAATCATGCTTCAGGCAACGAAAACAAACAAGACCGTGCCGAATCAGTGTGCCCGTTTTCGAGGAGGATGAAAAGCTATCGTGTTATGGGTAGGCATAGACATTCCGTAGGTTAGGGAGAATATCCAGTTCCAGTTTCTTGGGTAAACAGTTTTAAGTCTCATTACAAGTGCACTTGCAATTGTAAAATTCGCATAATTCATACAAGTAATAATGAGTAGTTCAAAACAAAACCTCATTAATAACCGATGATTAACTCAAACTTCTCTATTAAAATAATTCAACATTTACAAAGCAGATTACATCAATCAATTTGATCAGCGAATGACGTAAACAGGTGGGACTACAATTTTACAAAAAATGTTGCACCATACTACATACTCAACTCATTAACTGTCAGATTGACTTATGATCATGACTCGTTGAAAATAAAGGCTATTTCTAATAAGAGGTAGCAATAAAAAATGCAATTAGTTACTATCATTACAGGTAATATTAAATATTAATCATATAATTAAAAAGCGACCTCTGTAAGAAAGTTTACCAGTTCAATAGCAATGCAAATCAATTTCTTACGCCAATGAAAACCCGTTCTATTCAATAACTTATTGAAACCCGATCAATTTCAATGTAGCATCATTGAACTTTGATTAATTACCGGCGATTAATTATTAATTTTTCATTCATACAACGGCTTTTATTGTAACCAATTCGATGTGGAACCTTCGGTGAAATTCATCTCTTCTCTTGATTGGGTAAGCCTATCATCCATTTTTCTTTCACTGATACTGATAACGCAATTCAATTAGTATCTATTTAAGTGAATTCGTTTTCAATCCAACTTATCATAGTCATGTTAAGTCATGTTAGGTGAAGAAAACGAAAGCGTTTTTGGTTATTTATTTTCGACTAAAAAAGAGGAAGAAAACTAAACCAAACATTTGGAGTGAAAGTTCTAATTTGTTTGGTGACAAATATTTTATGATGCAACTTGACAATAAAATTGGATTTTTTGTTGACATAAACCGCAATTTGAGGTGTTTTCCTTTTGTTATAATGAACCTTGATTTTTTTTTTTTTAGACAAAATTACGATTTTCTTTAAGTCAAATGACATTGCACTTTCGGTTCATATGGAATTAACCGCCAAAGCAGACACGCAACTGCTTTAAACGCAATACATTGCCCCCAAACTGACTTGACAACTTGAATTGAGTTTAATTGATCTTCAAAGTTGATTCGAATTTCCTTTCCAACTTATGACAGTGTCATGACTTTTGCTTCGCCTAGATAAACTGCTAACTTGACAGCTGTCAAAAAACAACAGCAAACGGAAACTTCATCTCACTCGCAAACAATAATCAAAATAATTATAATAAAATAAAAATGTCTTTTAAACTTACACATAGACGTATGGACCCAATTCGTCTAGAACTGGCTTTGAGCCATTGTTTAGGAATTCATCCGCATTTGTGACGTTGTAGACGAAAATTGACATTTTCGGTTCAACCGGTGGCTTTGACCACCAACCGTACGTCTGGCCACCTGGTCTCAATGCCACCTGATGGTCAAGAATAGTACTGACTAATGCAGAAAATCCGCAAGCGACTAGAATACCAAGAATGAGTAGGCATACTGCTAATGCAATTGTGATCCCTGTAAAGAAAAGAAAAAAAACATGATTTTGTTTAAAAATTTGTTTGTTTATTTACAATGAACTTGATTTGTTGATTGACTTATCTGGTAGAGATTTCACGCCAAGCCCAAAACTTAGAGAATGTTTAAAATTCAAACAGTGTCGGCACAGTTTTTTTTTGTCTTTTTTTTTTTTTGGCTGGCACTTAAAGTTTGCAAATTTTGCCATATTTGGTTTGGGTGACGTTTTCGTCATTAAAATTATGTTGGAATGGAATTTGACTTGAGTATTTTGAGCACGTTTTATTAGGTTTTTGTGATTCCAAATAAGTGCGTCAGCAATAAATCGGAATAATAAGTAAATTAAATTTGATGTGGGACATTCTTGCGCGCACGAGTCAACTTAAAAAATTTAGCCTTGAGTGACGTCTGGTGTTGGGAATTATGTCTCAATCAATTGTTATTAATTTTAAGAAGCCATAAATACTGTAAATATTTTAGTTTTCTTCAATTTTGTGATTGTGCTGACTTTATCGGCCATAAAAATCTCTCTGATAATTGACCGCAATTTTTTAATGGAAAAACTTCAACCGAACAAATATTGCAAATTGATTAAAATACTACTAAATAACTGTTTACAATTAGCTGTGTCATTCCTAAGCTAAGTAAGTAATTAAATATTGACACGTTACGTTAGTAAGTAACGCTTATACCTTCGATCAGTTGATAATATGATCTTCATATTGATTTAGGTGTTCATAGTTTTTTTTTTGTTCAGATAAACATTTATTCTTAATGAATAAAATTACAATGTGTGGAGATTTATTATCAGAATAGGACATTAATTCAGAAGTTTGAACAGGTTGAACGTACTACCTGAACCAGAATAAGAATGCGGGGATTATAGACTTTGTTTGCATTAAATTTGCATAAATACGAGAATTTTAAAGCGTTTATATAACACATACTTGCAATTCACTTATATGGTTGCGATTTCGTGCTTATAGTTTCAGACTGGCTTTTTGACCGGACATGCATATCTTTTCCAGTTATGAACGGATTGTTTATTTTTTGATGATCTGCAAGTATTTGAACCGGAGTTTGTTTCTTTCAAAACGCCAGGGTAGTCACGACACTTACAACCTCAGGGTTTAAAGCTTTTAGATGGCCTTTTATAGTATATTTCTTTAGTTTAGAGAAGAGCTTATACAATAAGTGAATAGACTGTACTATATGCTGACTTGTAAAATACCTAGTTATTGGTTTTGGGAACTATAAACAAAATACATGTGACCGGCAAAACTGCATACTGCTTATGGGTGAAGACCACACAAATTAAGCTGACCGGCCAAGCGAAGCATTTAAATTTGGCGAAGAAAGGTTAGCAATATTTTTTAAACTTAAGTTTAGCCGCCGAACTATTGGCGAAACCGGAGACTTGTTAGAAGAGAGTATTTACCAATAGATTTCCAATATTTGTTCGCAAGAAACTATGCGCGATAATGGTTCACAAGAAAGGAACTGTGGCAATAAAGGGGCATCAGGGCACTTATAAGATCATATCTGCCGCATTGTACGAGCGCCTGAATCCATTTATCACGATCTGATTGTCCCCTATCAGTGCAGTTTTAGGCCAGGTTAGTCCTCAATTGACTAAATATTCAAACTACGGCAGATCCTAAAGAAACCAATTTTAAACGTGCCCAGTTTTAACATTCTTGCCAAACATATCCGTTTGTGCAAGATGATGAGGAGTCAACAGAGACCTTTGACGTCAAAAAGGAGTTAGACAAGGCGACGCGCTGTCTTGCGACCTCTTAAATGTCATACCTGTACGATCTTTCAAGTCTGTACAATTAATTCTATACGCTCTCGATATTAATAAATTTTGGTTTGTTTCCGAGTAAATGAACAGAAGTCACAATAAATTTGTTTAGCGGTGAACGGGAAAAAAACAAATTACATGATTTCAATTAGAAGGGACACCCAATAACAGCGAGAACGTCACAATCGAGAGCTTTTAGTTTGGGAGATTTTGTCTACCTCGACTTTGCCTTTAAATCCGAAAACTATGTCACTCTTATAAAAAACTAAATTAACTCTTTATAACGCCTTGATAATTCCAGTCCTGCTCTACAGACTTGAAGCACTGACTTTTTCTAAAACGGATAAATATATCCGTGGTCATTTGAAGCGTACAATATTCGGTCCCATTTGAGTTGAGGGATTATGTGTGCCTGGTAAATAACTGCGCCAAATATATATGTACATGTTCGCCTGGTATTCAGTTGCTCTATAGTTTACTGCTGGTGCGAGTAACGACAAATTGTGGGCTAGTATTTTTGCTTTATATAAACCTAAATTGAAAGCTATTAATTTCTGGAAAGTTAAAGGCAAATCATTGTTAATAACTTTTCCATTTACAGTATTCCATAATCAATATTGTATTCTGCTTCGAAATTGCCTTAGTAGGGACCTTAGTAATGCTTTCTCTTTATCTCTTCCCTCTTCTCACAATTTTTAAAATATTAAAAAACCCTACGTATTAAGGCCTACCAAGTACTGTCATTTCTCACTATACCCATTCGTACTTAAGTGTTTTCTAATATCACGTCATAAAAAAAGATAAGTACCCATCAAGGCACTGATTTATAATAAATCTTTAATTGGCTTACATTTGCATAGTCGTAAACATTCAACGCATGTTAGCTTTTGTAAATTGCATAAGTTCACACACACATACAGACATTTGTAGGCACACATGCACTAAATGAATTGGCATATCAAAATAATAGCTGAGTTCATTTTCTGTAAAAGCATTAAAATAATTACAACATTATAATGCCGAAGCAAAGCAGCTCTTAACGCATGAATAAAATCAATTAACTAGTAAAGAAATGTTAATCTTTAATGATTATTGTTTAGATTTTAATTAGGAAAAAAAAAATTGTGCATAGAGAAAGCATGTTTTAAATGAAATTAAAATGCATTTGTAATTCAAAAACCTGATTAAAAGGTACTTAACGCGTGTGAAAACTAAATAGTGATTTTTTTTTCAAATAAATGCTATTCGTATTCCTATTCCAAAGGTATTAAAGAGTTATTAAATATGTTAATATTTGCTTATTTAATGTACAATTAATTCAATCTATTATTACTTAATATAATTTTTTTCGACTATGGCGGTTATCACATTCGGTCCTTGAAAGCCCCTGGAGATGACGGAGTCTTTACAACAAGCAACAGGCAACAAGACTAAATCAACTACCCACGATTTTCATAATCTTATCTCTATTATTGAATAATTGACGAACAAAGAGATCGCGGTTGGATGTTTTCTGGACACCGAGGATGCATTCGATAATACTAATCACACCCAAATAAAGGGTGATTTTTTAAGAGGTTTAGAACTTTTTTTAAAAAAAAAACACAAAAAATTCGAAAAAATGAATGAAACATTCGAAATATGAAAAATATTTGAATCGATAGTTTGAACCTTGCAATTTAATGTTTAAAGATAATTTCATGCAAATGTTGACCGCGGCTGCGTCTCAGGTAGCCCATCCGCTGAGTCCAATTTTGGCATACTCTTTCACACATATCGGCCGGTATCTCACGAATGAATGCATGGATGTTGGCTTCCAGTGCGTCAATCGAAGCGGGCTTGTCCCTATACACATTAGCCTTGGCATACCCCCACAAAAAATAATCTAATGGTGTCAAATCGCACGATCTAGGCGGCCAATTGACCGGCCCGAAACGTGAAATTAACTGTTCACCAAACTCGCCTCGCAATTGCGCCATTGTTTCGCGTGCTGTGTGGCATGTGGCACCGTCTTGTTGAAACCACATATCATGCAAGTCAAGAACTTCCATTTCGGGCAGGTTATCATCGCTCGGTAGCGTTCACCATTGACAGTAACGCTGCGATTCGCATCATCTTTGAAGAAATATGGCCCAATAATGCCGCCGGCCCATAAACCGCACCAAACAGTGGCTTTTTCGGGATGCATTGGTAGCTGTTGCAATGCTTCTGGCTGATCTTCACTCCAAATGCGGCAATTTTGCTTATTTACGTACCCATTCAACCAAAAATGAGCCTCATCGCTGAACACAATTTTTCGATAAAAAAGCGGATCCTCGGCCAGCTTTCCAAGAGCCCATTCACCAAAAATTCGGCGTTGTGGTAGGTCGGCTGGCTTTAGTTCTTGCACCAGCTGTATCTTAAAAGGCTTTACGCCCAAATCCTTCCGCAAAATTTTCCACGTAGTGCTGTAACAAAGGCCTAACTGCTGGGAACGGCGCCGAATCGACATTTCGCGGTCTTCTGTCACACTAGCTGATACGGTCGCAATATTTTCTTCAATACGCACAGTACGTAAACGTGTTGGTGGTTTAATGTCCAACAAAGTAAATTTGGTCACAATCTTCCGAATAGACTGCTCAGAAGGTCGAGAATGCCGATCATAAAATGGAAGCAGCGCGCGATGAACATTTCGAACCGAGCACGAATTTTGATAGTAAAATTCAATAATTTGCAAGCGTTGTTCATTTGTAAGACGATCCATGGTTAAATTGCAAACCAAACTGAAGCTGTTTGACAGTGACACAAGGTACTAAACACACGTCAGCTGTCAAAGCCAGTGTTGCCAAAACCAAACCAGCTAAAAAATCACCCTTTAGTTTGATCATAACACAGGGATAGACAATACCACACGTAAATAGATAAAGTGCATGTTGGCAGATAGGATAGGCAGCACCCAGCTATGATTAATAGCTGCCTAGTTTCTAGGGAACACTGATGATATCGACACCTGAATAAGAGGTAAATTTGAAGAAACAATCTTAAAATCGTTGCTAACTGGTGCAAAAAGCTTGACCTACAGAAAATCTACAAACAGGCCGTTCCACAGCTTTGGAATCGAGACCGACCCTACATCTGTTAATCCTCCACTGAAGCTTATACTAAGCTAACCATTAACCCTACTTAGCGCCCATAAAATGAGTTGTTACTTTCTTTAAGAGACAAAAATCTTTTTTCTTGCCTACCTAGGCTTAGCTACAAACAAATGACCAACTTCACAGTAACGTTTGAATGCTTCCTTTTCCGAAGAATTATCAAATATCGGTACTTCGAACAACAACAATAAAATGCGGAATTAAAAACAAAACATAACTTAAAATTCATAGAAGGCTAACCATCTCGTTTTGGCCACACTTCTACTTATTAATTAATTTCCGCGAAAAGTAACCACATAAACCAGACATGACTTAGCCTATCGGTTATGAATTCAAACCAAATTTACATATACACTATGGCGTTGTGCTGAAGAGGCAGGGAATCTGACATAAACTCTTTTAACTATCAGCAAAACTCCTAAATCCCTTACAAACTGAATAAATTTTCACCATAATTCCAGTGAAATCTCGTTTAAAACGGTTAATACCTATTCGTAACCATAGCAAGTTTCATTATTCCTGCCACTGCGAAAGAATGATGTAAACAATGACACCATCGTTACAATATTGAAAAATAAATCTGTCTTACAATTTTTACTGCCGATAATTAAAGTTAAAGTAACCCGGCAGTATTTAATAAGTTAACCTTCCTCTTTGTTTTAAGATTTGTTCTAATAGCTTCCTTATTTTTCTACATTTTAACTACGATTTATTCTGTTTAAAGAGATAATTTTAAGTTGACCACTGGCGGCATTAAACTCTGACAAATCAAATACCGACCTCGATATTTGTTTTTAAATTTAAATTTATGATATTTAGTTAGACAACCAGCTGTCACATTAAATTAAGCAATTTTCTGTGGAAAAACTGTGGAAACGCTTACTGTCACTTGTCCCCCTCTTACGCAAACTGCATGCGGACTATTATGTCACCTTCGCATACATACTATGTGTGTAGATTGGATTGCAAACGCATGAACACGCGTGTGATACGGTTACCGGTGATTATGCAGATGAGGGCTATAAAATAACTTTACTAACTTTTAGGTACCGTGGAACTTGTGTAACATAAAACTCTGAATCAGCTTCTCGTTTGAATGGGACTAAAGACCAAACAGACAAAAAAACCCTCAACCATTTACATCATCGTAGCTTAAATTATTTTGACTCTGAGAATTCATTCACCTCATTCAAATCACCTCAATTCATGGGCATTCGTCGATTGATCTCGAGAAAGGTTTTTGACTTCTCTTAAGTCTTGCGGGTAAATGAACCTCATTCCCTTCGTTTAATTAGTTAAAGAATTCGCATAGAAAGTTTAATTTTAATCAAGAAAAAAAAAATTTTAGTTTTCCTAGAAATCCAAAGTTTTATGAGTCTTATCTCGTGTGACCTCATTTCACGTCTTTCTTTGGCACAAAAAAAAAAGTAGATTTCATAACCACAAAAGTTGTAGTTTCCTTCTCTTCGTTAGATTTTTGAGATAAATTTGTTAATCATAAACAAAAATTATTATGGTGGTGACAGCATAAAATAAAAGAGCTTACCATGGCAACTTCTGTCTTTTTTTTGACGACACTGCTGCGAGGTTATTTTTACAAGTGCTTGTCTGTTTGCGGTGGTTTTTTTTTATTTTAATTGGCCGTCCTCTATTTCGCGCCGCTTCATTGTTGGTAATTTTGATTGTAAAAGTCACTGTTTACTTTTCAATATTTCAAGGTCGTTACATAACTATTTCGTCTCTTAAGTAGCCAAAATGAATGGAGGGTATTTTTTTTTTGTTCGGAAGCTACTTTTGAAAAATTTTGTTTTCATCTTGATTGAGATCGAACGATAGACTGATGGTGTTGTTTGGCAGCGTGTATGAATTAAAGTTGTCAGTGGGAAGAATACTCAATTGAATGGCTTTTCAATGACCGAATTCACACTAGATTGAGATTTATTTTTTTTTGCTTTTGTTTGGATTGGACAAACTAATGTGGTCGTCACTTCTTCACTTATCCCCTTCAAATGGAAAAGAGTGGTTTGCTAAATGAGGAAAAAGCTCTCCACAGCAATTAGATTGCTTCTTATCGTTCAATCGTATGGAATTCCTCTTTTGGATGGCAGTCGTCAGATTGGTTCCGGTCTTCATTAGAAATGCAGTTTTGAGTTTTTTTTTGTTAGATATGGAAATTGAATGATGAAAACCACTTTGACACGTACTTATGGCTTCTTAGAAAACACCTTGTATTCTTTTCGGATCCGGAGTACTGAATTCTTATCAGGAAAAGAGATTGGATTTCATGTAGATCCATACAAGTGCTCTTCAGACGTTCGTTTGAAGGTTATATGGGAAATAAGGTACTCTTTAGCTACTGAATATGTTTAAGAGGACTAAATTAAGACATATCAGCGGTGGCCAGAGTACCAACACAGCGTCATTATCTTAAAACCGTGACTCATTTTTTGTAGAGTTGCAAGAAGGGCTTACCTTAGGTTTTAAACTGTAGCCCCTTGTATATGTCTCACTTCTAGTCAGGGCATGGCTAAAGAGTTTGCTAAAAGCCTTAAGAAGTTTGCCCAGTCTAACCTTAAACATTTGTCCCGTAAGGAAATTGAAATGTGAATTGGGTTGGCACAACATATCTGACAAATGGCCGCTTCATAACTACTGGCAGACGTTAGTCCTAGTGTTTTACCACAATAAGAGCACCATTTTGGGACCACCATTATGGGAGCCGTAAATAGAAAATAGAAAAAGGGTAATCCAGAAGCTCAAAACCACCCAGGGGAATGAAAAATAAATGTATCCTGGCTAGATTTCCACAATCACATAAGGACATGTTTTTTTCGCGGTGATTTCTGTGGAAATATCAAGAAGTCTAGTGAGGACTAGGAGGACTAGGATACAGTATCAGGAATTCTTCTTATGAAAACATCCTAAGCACGTGGAAGTAATACGGTTTAATCGTGCTAAATACCTTTTTTGCGTCAAACAAAGCCGGCACCTGCGGTAATAAAAACCAAGATTTGCTACAGGCCATCTTGAGGCTTTGGGTAAAAGATTGCAAAATAATCACCCGGCCTAATACTGTGCTGACGATGGAGACATCACAAGCCAGGATCAAACTTCACTGCCACGATCACTGGATGGTGGAGGTCTTGGGGGGGGGGGGAATGGCAATCGTATTAGCCTAAAAACGACAGAGTATATGTATGTCCTGCCCATTCTCTAACCCACTCCGACTTATTCCAAACATTTATTTGAATCGAAAAGTGATTGCCAAGTGTGAAAAGTTGCAACCATCTTATATGACCGAAAAATTATCCCTAAGCTTAAAGAAAGGCTCTTGACTACGCCACCGTTGCTTATGGACGGTTCCCATACGTTGGACAAAGTACAAAAATAATAAAGGAAAATTGATAGCAGGTGAGATGAAAATGGTTCCCATGACAGCAGGAGAAATGAAGCAATCGAATTAGAAGTTTCAAAAACAAAACACCCGTAGGGAATGATACCAAAACTGGCGAGCCCCAAGAAACGGACCAGAACGAGTGCCGTGCTGTGGGAAGTTTATGATCCCTATAATTGTGATCATTATTGATATGAACAAGAAAAAGTGGGTGCCAATGGAAATATTCAAAGAAATAACCACATAAACTTTTCAATACGTTCTTCAAAGAATCGAACTGTTTCGGCAGGCGGCTTCTGGATAGACCGACATACAGGTGCACATTTTTTTTTATATTCTCTTTAGCCTTTAAGTCTTTAAATACCACGTTAACATTTTGTGTTCGAAATTTTAGTACGATTGCAGCACTTTTCCCTTTATACATGGCGGTTTAAATATCAAGTTATCACAGACCACTCCATTCTACTCTCTGTAGTTTCTTTAAGTTTATTGCTCTTTCCTAAACAGACTCGATTTAAAATAATGAAGTAAAACAAAATGTAAAATAAATAGAAATTGCTTGTCACGTATGAACGTGCTTAACCTTAAATAGCACCAAGCAAAACAACAGCGTTGTGCTTTATCTTGGCCAACTATGAGGAGCCTGAAAATTTCTTCTACACCAGTAAGTCTGTAGTACTATTTAGGGTCAAATGAACAGATTCTTCTTCTCAGATACATATAAGATTAATAAATACACGCTCTCAAGGAAGCTTTAAGAGAAATTACAGAATTAATCACTATCTTTAATTTTTTCGAGCTACCTTCGATGTGTTACTTAACCACCAAGAAATGTGCCTCACTTAACTGTAACTTTATCTGACCTTGTCAATTTCATAAGCCCTTATTTAAATTATTTCTTATTTAAATTGATTTACTCAAATTCAATTGCAGCTTAACCTTATAAACATGCACATTTCATCATAATAAAATATATTTGGTTCCGCACTGATGGCTTTGTTCGTGATCGTACATTGTAATCAGAAAAGAAACCAGATTCCAATCGACTTGACTTGATTTCAATTTGTAAGAAAAGTCATGGGAGATATGCTTCGTTGAGTTGTTAAAAAATTGCATTCATTAAATGCAGCAATATTATGTTTTTTTTTTCAGCAAAAACATAATTATTGATTTTTCATCCCTAAAATTTTGCATAAAAAATTTATGTTTTTCATAAACAAAATTCTAACTAATACTTACACCACTTTCGAAGAAACGTACTGGACAGCTTCGTGCATAGTTTATTCCTTTGGCCATGCATTTTGTGAAGGTAGGTTGTGATGTTTTTTTTTTGTTTTAATATTTCTTAACTAAACTTATCAACTAAATGTTGAATTTTGTTGTTTCTTTCTTTTCAAACAAAAAATATATATCCTAAAAAAAATAAATGCAAGTTATGTTGGTTTCAACTTGGTCGCGAGCGCGGCGTACAATCACATCACTTTCACTTTCGCTTTTTATTTGTTTTGAGTTTATAAAAAAAAAAAATTAAAATAAAATTTAATATGCTGCAAACGTTACTTTGTATGACTCACTAATTAACTTCAAACTCATTTAGGTATTTTTTTTTTGTTTTGCACCCGGAACCAAGTGGCACAACTAAGTAAGAATCGATAAATTGTTTGTTTTGTTATTTGCGTGTCTGATTTATAACTTGCTTAACATCTGTGCTTTAAGGCTCACTGCGATCTGTAATGAGCGCACTTTAAAAGTTAAACCTTGCTCGCGACGCGAAGCCTTAAAGAAATAAATCTTTGTATTGCGGTTTGATCGTTAGTGTATGTATGTGTATAAACCTGCTACTGCACTCGAGAAAGGTCTTTTTTTTTTGGTGTATTAAAAGAATGTATGTAATTGCGAATGATTAAGGTAGAGTTTTCATGAACAAAATATAATTGAGTTGTATTTGTTTTATTTATCGATGTACAACTTATTTAACTGGGTCGTAGTGTTGGAAGTATATAGTATCTAACATGGCTGCCTTGAAAGAGTATAAGAAACTTGGTTATCCGACGTATCGACCTTGAGGATTTTTACAATTTATTGCCAAACATAAGTGGAAGGATTCGAGTAAAACCGGAAATATGAGTAAATCTGAGCTTCCTGCACTAAAATTTTGTATCTTGTCATTCAAGTAGGCGCGGTATGATAAAATGGTCTTGGTTCGAAGGTTCACAGTTTATTTATTTATGTTGCATAAGTGCGTTGCAATTGATGAGGATTTTTTGGACTAGAAGATTCGAGTCTACTTGAGGCGAAGTGAGTTGAATTTGTCAATCTATATATAGTTCGTACGACTGACTGACAGGAACATTAATAAGGATATTAAAATGTCAGAAATATCACCCAATAGAATTCTTTGGAAAAAATCTTTTAATATAAGTAAATTTCTTACTGTGGACATTACCTATTAAAATCGTTCTGTCAAACGGAATTAGTCGCTTTCAAGTTAAAGGGCTTTTTTTGCACTCTAGTAGTTGGAATCCCATTATTTCTTTCTTAGTGGGATGTATCTCCAATTGTCTAAGTCCAACGTCAACTTTGTGACGGATTTTAACTTGGAACCTAACGAACATGTAGGTGTTTGTGGGAATGAATAGTGGCAAGTGCGTCATAACGTAGATTCTTTGCTAACGGCTCTACAATATTTATGGAAACTTAACACAAGCTTATGCGTATTTCTGTCAGTTCAAACCTGGGGGCTGTATGCTTTCAGGCTCCCTAGACGCGATTGTTGTTTCGTGCACTAGGAATGGGCTTTCAGTGAATTCTCTTAGAACTACGGTTTTTTCTTCACCAGAAGGCGGAGGGTCACAGGTGTGACTCAACTCGTGATTTAAGATGTCACTGTCCCGATCTCTGATAATGTCAAACATCTGGGAGTAATTCCCGACAATCAATAAAGCACTGTCAACTTTTTGGCAGTGTAGAGGAGTTCTACGCGAGAAGGGCTAATCTGCCAAAACCAACTTTTCTCATGCGCATCGGTTTTTTGGTAGAACAAGCTTTTCGCGGAAATGCCTTACTGACTTTTTTGCCAAACTCCAAAGAGAGGCCCATTTCGGTTGCAAAGGCTTTTAGAAGAAATCCAAATCATTACAATAAAAAGCGCATACAAATTCGTTCATTGCTTCTCGAGATAAAGGCAACACAGAGACAGACGAAACTACTACAATTTTGGTAAAACCATTATCATGTTACCGTGCTGATCTATACCTTACCATACCGGGAGGACCTCATTTTTTCTTTGGTTTTGGGGAGGTTAATTTTCTGAGCTGTCATTTGGGTCTAAATTGGTCTCATGCCTTATGAAATCAGTTCCATTTAAAAAAATATTTAAATATTTACAATCCCTGCTTCTGGCAAATAATAGTAGTCCTCACTTCAAGGCCCCTCTTATTCAATCCTGACTCATTTGTCATTAAACGAATAGTTTAAGGGAAATTTAGAAAACTCAATTTAACACACGATCAGCCATCATTTGATCTTTCTCCTTGCGTGTTACTTAAGTTCGTTTAGCTAAAGTGACAATTAAATTTTTGCGTCAAACAGAACAGCTTTTCATGACAAGCCACTGCCCTTTAACACTCACTTTTCGAATTGAATTAATCTCGGTTTTTTTTGTTTCGTTAAACGTTTTTTTTTTGTTTGACGTTGAAAACAAAATAAGTACTTACTTCGCAGGGAAATACCTGAGAAAACAAGATAATTCGATAACGAGTGCAAAACTTAACATTCTAAAACTTCAGCCAAGCTTAACAAATGAAAATAGATAAAATAAAGGAAAAAAAAATCGTTTAGCATCTAAAAAGATAAAATGAAATAATTGCTTCGCTGGCGCGTTGAGTTTTCTCCGTAAGCAGTCTACTGATTTGCTGGCGATTTTTTTATAGTTTTATTAACTATGAAAAAAAATAAAATGCGAGCATGCATCTTTAGTTATATAAAACGTGCACAGTCAATTTACAAATATACAATGACTTCGGGGCGACGACGACGACGACGATGACGATGAAATGTTTTCCTTTGGAAAACGCATCGACCTCAATGCACTGTGTTTTGTGCGGTTGCGAGTGCTGCGAATGCGTGTTTGTTTATTTTTTTTTATTTTTATTATTTATGGTGAGTTGTTTTTATTTTTTTTTATTGTATTATTCTAGTGACATACTTGTGTGTCACACTGACTTCGTCTGCGGTTATAATCATTGTTGGAATTTCATTTAAAGAAAACAAATGTTGTGCCGCCGAGAGAAGGTCTTTCACTCGATGAATGCTTGTGTGCGAATGTGTTTAAGTGTGTGCAGCAGGAGATGACCGATTGGTTGGTTACATGGTTAAGCGCTTCGCAATTAAATTTTTCACTATTAAAGTAGAAGTTGTACTTCGTCTATTTTGCAATGACAAGTGAAGTAGAAAATAACTTTGTAGCAGGTATCTGCAGGAAATCATAATTGAGATTTCTCCTGAATAGATACATAGTTAATGGATGGGTACTGGGGTGACCTTTATACACGGATAGTAGGAAGGTAGTGTTTGTGAATGGTAATCAATGATTGCAGATTAGATACTGGGTTAAAACATTGTATTGGGCGGTTTTCTAAGGGATGTGGTTGGTCGCTTTCGAACTTTAGTCGTACTGAAAAGTGGTATCTTCGTTGTTATATTTATCTAAGAAAGTAATTTTCCGACTGAGCAAGAGAAAACTTTTTTTTACAAATTTCACATCCACCGGGGCATACATCCGTTTTAGAGATACCTATGTCTTTGGACACTCGAGCTGGTGCTGGTGGCAAAAAGAGGTTTTTCGCTGTTGGTCAGATTTTAAACAAGTTATGGTCAATCGGCCGAGAAATATTTTAATTGAGTACCACTTTGTAAATGAATAGTTATGAATCTACGCTAATTTATGAGAGCATCCCATAATGGACACAGTTACATAGAGGTTTAAACCATATTCATTAGGGGCATGTCACTTCCAAAATATAAGTACCAAAAATCTTCCAACTGCTTCAACGAAGAACTGTTGAAAGCAGCAGATGGATGTGTTGGTCCTTTGTGATATCTAACACAAATTAACAGACCTTGTAGAATGCATAACTCATTAATTTAGGAAAGGTTTTTAGGTAAAACATAATGTCAAATTTCTACTTCCATAAAAGGGAACAAGAAATTGTAGAGGAACTTTCTGACCTTCCACCTGATCTATGATTTAAAAAGATTGTCACAAAAAGATCGAGCCAAAGCTCCAAGAGGTGCCTTGCTTTAATAGCTTACAGCTTTCGATATATACATTAGCATATTATATTTAATGTCAAACCAACTTGGCGAGCAACGAAGACTTAGGCGCAAAAGACACTGGAATGGTTTGGGAGCTTTAAAAAGACCAATGCTTAGGTGATCCGAGACAGTCAAGTTCAGTAGATGGTGTCATCTGACGATTTAAATAGATAACAATGCGTTTCAAGTATGGTGGAATGACCAATAGTGTGATCTCTCCACTATCGAGAGTCTCTTAGTGCTTACTCCGTTCATCGGAATTTGTCGTAGTACCTATGTATGTGAGCACAACCAGTGTTAACCAGGAATTAATAGCAACCAAGGATTTTATGCACGTGATACTAGCTAGTTTTTCACTTCAAATGGCTCGGGACTTAATACATCTGAGACAAACATACTTCATTTAAGATCGATCTTAAAGTTTTAAACAAATACCAATTCGTTTAGAAGAAAATCCGATAATAGCTCTACCTACTCATAATTCTAAAAAGCTCAAAAAAATATTTGTTTTCGATAGACAGCAATAAATAAGCATACAAATTACAACAATCTTTTAGCAGTAGCAGCAAAAAAATATCCGTATTTGCTCCTACCTTTAAAGGGTGAACAATTTGGTAAAACACCTTTGCAGAGTTTTAAATCGATACCGCTGAAAGTTTTTCCAACATTGTGAACATTACCCCTTAAATAAGGGTAGGGTCCTTCAAACCCCGTTGGTTAAATTAGAGAAAATACGTATTTCAATACATTTATTTAAATCTCGACTTTTAAATTTCTATTCCAAGTAAATCCGACAAAAAAGTTTTTTCCCTGAGAATCCCTTTAAGGGTCACCTCTCTAATTAGGGCAATTGCGACAATTGATGTGGTGATGCTGGAATATAAGTGGGAATCACAAAACGAAAATACGCTCTTTTACTTCGTCTATTCAAAGACATAGCAGTGCAAGTATTTGCGCAGAATGTTTGAAGTGCAAAAATTGTTAAATACTCCTCCTCAACTAGTTGATTCATTTGTTCATATTTTAACTTCCTAGTTATGTAGATGAAGCGTCTACAGTTCAAAAACTACTTTATTGCCCACTTGCGATAATGTGTGATGAGTGCTTCCTTAGCGGAAGTAAGCTCAGTTTACTATTTGTGTAAATTAAGAATCTATAATTGTTTCTTAAACCTACCTCCTATAATATCTCGAAAGAAATCACGAATAATTGTGATTTAAAATAAACATTTCATATACAAGTCACAATTGTGACCCTTAGACCTATTGTAAAATATATGTAATTATTCGCCGGATATACACCGTAATCAGCAATTTATTATCTTAATTAAAATCATCATGTACAACAGGTTGTTAACTATGAAATGATAAATGACTTACAGTTTCACAGTTTGTATTGTTTTAGAACAGAGATTTAGAGAAATGTCAAAGTGACAGTTGTCTTGCATGTATACATAATTATTTCGGAATTGATAAATAAATAAATATATTTCATGCTTGTGAGTAATAATTGTATTTAATTACTCTTTCGGGGAAATCGTTTACGGTTTCTTGGGATTACCTTTGATCTTATAGACGACATTTGACAGACATGTAACTGTCAACTTTATTGAAGGCCAGGTGTAGCTAATGCTAATGATACGGTTTACTGTCTGAGGGATAAGTGTATTTATAATTTGTTATTGCTCATGCAGTGTGCGTCACAATTGGGAATAGTTGTTCTAATTGGTTTCTAATTGAAAAGGAATTTGATTGAATTTCAATTGAATTAGAAAAATGAACGGATTCAATTACAAATTGTAATTTAAGGTACAATTAAAAATAAATGAGGTAGATGATGTCAAAGGCGATGATTCATGGTAAATTAGTACATTCAGGATTGGATGCTCATAAGGAGTTCGAGGAAATCAAATTAGTAGAATATACATATTTTAAAATGAGTTTATCTTTTTGTAAAGCGGTCGTCAGTGTCATTCTTGTTGAAACTTAGTCATTGGACAAATACATATGATTAAAGAAAAAAAATTATATCAAGTTAAGAATTCTTCGGAAACCGCTGACCGCTTGTATGCAATAAATACAATAACGCAGTATGATATCGTCATATAACTATATCGACAGCCAGACAGATTTTTAATTTCTCACATCCGGCATAATACAATACCAGACTAGCCAAAGCTTTTACAAGAAAAATGATGATAATGGGGTCTGCGGATCTAATAAACTGCCGTTCTTCTAATGCCAGGCAGCCAGCTCATTGTCAGTCTTTGTTGGCCCACAACCATGCAGAGGCTGCTGCTTATCTGTCTACGAAAGTGAATTGACTGAGCGTTTACATCTACGTCATACCAAATACCGGTTTGATCTTGCATTATTGATAAATTCTAAGGCAGGAAATTTTGGGCAGGGCCCAAAAATCACAATATCTAAATACCTGTTCGGAATGAAGAGCTGTAGACCTAAGATCCTCAATTGATATTGCCACTGGTTTTAGTCCTCTCAACGAGCATCTTAAAATCATCGGGGCTTTGTGTTTTCTGCGATTGTCTTCAGCCAGAACAAAATATCATTTTCTGTGAAAAACAATTCTACGGTGAAGATGATCTAAATAAAATTGAACTAGCTCATCTTCATCGCTTTGCAAAAGTCACAGTCAGATTCTGAAATTTGGGCGCTTATATAAACAAATAGTTTTGTGGCTAATTTTGGCAGTCTAGCTTGCACAACTATGTGTTTGGATAAACACTTTCTATATAACTTTTACATAACCCGCAGATGGCATGGATGATGCTGTGTTAAGTACCTTATCAAAAACGATGTGCTCGAAAAAGAAAAATTAGGACTTAGGTTTCCTAATGTGGTTTTGGAAGACATTAACCGGAGAATGTTCAATAGACTTAAGCGAAATGTGCGAAAGAAAATCATGCTCCGCCGGCATTCCAAAAAGTTTTGCCTTATAAAAGTTTTGGGCTTATACTTTCTGTAAACGTGCCCTACACTTGCCAAAATCAGGAGCGCTTTAGCATACGTCAATAAAATTAAATCATAATCTAAGCGACCTCAACGATGCAATGCGTAGCTGAAATTATTGAATTCAAAAAGAAACCCAATTGATCCTAGGAGAGCTGACCCTATCGCCCCTCCGCAATAATATTCCATTGGACCTATTCAAAGGTACCGCTATCGCGGTGTGAATAATAAATTCACGCTACATTGAATAAGTTTCACCATATTCAATGTAGCATAAACTTTTATGTATTTACTCTTACAAAATCTAGTTAAGCGCGGTCGTGATCGGTTGGTGTCTCTGCTAATAAAATAAGTTTCTTTTCTAGACATCTCCCTTGTTGCATTATAATTCACATGTGCAGCAATCCCATAATAAATAGAAAACATTTTCAATTTGAACTTTTTAACACTCACGAAACTGCATTCGCAAATTAGTATGCAACTCGAGCTCGCCCATGAACAGCATCTTATTCCAAAAACGGGATTACATCATGTCGTAGCAAGATCCTATTGCACTTAGAATTTATCTTAGAATAAATTTATTGAAAGTGTCAATAGTGAATCAGAACGTAAGTCGTACTTGACTAATTGTTATGCCACTTGAATGGCAATTAAATTATTGAAAATGCAAACAAACTGAGATTCACGCTGATACTTGAACAACGAGGAATCTCTTGAGTTCCGTTGTTGATATGAAGATGCTTGTAAGGCCGCTAGTTATTGTGTACATTGCGGGCAAGTGAGAATTTATTTCAAATGTGCGTTCAATATACTCGAATGCGATGCGAAATTATTAGTGATGATGCGAATGGGAAATCCCAAATGTTTGTTGTGAATTTCAAAAAGGTGTTAAGTAGACACGGAATGAGTAACTATGCAATTGGATACTAGATTTTTATACTTATTGGTTTTAATAAGTCATGATAGTCTTCTTCCTCGTCGTCAGTAGAAAGAAGAAGAAGAGAACTAGAAGTCTTAACTAATACGAGATGTTTTTGTGGAATGATGATTTATTTTTTGTGGGCTTAGTTTTTCTTCTATGTGAGACTATGAGAGTCTAACGAATTCTGATTCTAATCTTTACGTGTCATGTTTTGTCATTAATAACTAGACATAATGACAGAATAAAGGCAAACTGTCTAATTGCATTTGACAAGCCATGATAATCAATTTTATTCATAGTCGCCGCAGCGTGACAATTGGTGAAACGATAGCAATTTGTCATGTCAACAATTTGTCATGTTATCAATTTATCATCTCGATTTAGTATGGTGATACTCATTATCATTCAAAAATCAAGTGAACATTTGCAACTTGTAAAAGGCAATTCAGTTGGCAATGCAGATAAATTCACACCAAAAAATTGTAAATATTAAGGCGAAAAAGTTCGGCTCGATTTTTTGTAAACGAATCAAAAAATGTCAGCATTTATTGTTCTTGAGCGTTATTTTCTCTGCTGAAGTTCATCACCGTCATTATTTAGGGAAATAGGCGGATTTATCCATAATAAGGCACGTGGGGGATGGTCAAGTTACAACTGTTATGTTCTGTTTACTCTTTTTAGTTATTTTTAATAGAGAATATGCGATTGGTTTCAGTTTATGTTTTAGTTACCCTCACACAAGATAAGTAATCGTTTATCCGCGTGGGTTTGCTGGTCTACTGCAAGTCAATGTCGAACAAACGAACTGATGATAGATGAATGATTATATCTGTAAAGCATCCAAATTAAATATTTAATTGTGTAATGCGTTTTTATGCCATACTGAGTTTTGGTAAACATTTCTATTGGAATTACTTGCCACTGAACTCTATTCTTCTGGACCTGGTTGGTCCGTTGGTTATAGATTGGGATAATAGCGGATTAAAGTTGACTATACCAATCAAACTTCTAGCGTTCCCCAAATCTAGGAGGAGAGCAAGGTGATTAATGCAATCGAACGACGAACCACTCTCGAAACATTGATAGGAAGACTATCATCATACAATACAATAAAACTCCAAACTACTCTTTTTGGAGCGGAAGAATGAACAAGCATTTTTTAATACAGCTATAACTTTTACTTGAAGTATACTACATTGCTCTGGGACTCACAGGGCAATATTGAGCTCGGGACTGCTTTAGTCGTCTGCTGTCCTGGACCCTAGTGAAATTTTTGGGAATAATGACCTTCATCCAAATCGGATCGGACTGGCATGAAGGTCATACTACGCATTTATCGCCGGACCACATAGAAGGCTCTTTAAGCCTTAATGCTGCTTTAGATGCCATAAGTTAATCAATTGTGAAGGCCAACTGACGATATTGTTGGCAAACAAAATTTAAATAAACGTCACGTCATTTAACAGTAAATGTGACGTGAATTCTCCATTCATAATTAGTGCATCCAGTCGTGTATCAATATTTATGAGATGACTATGTTAAGTTTACCCTTGAGGCAAGACTGATAGACTTTTCACCATTCTGTACGAATTTCATCATCATGCATGTCGTTTTCTTGAAAATCATAAAATAAGTAACAACGATTCTACTTAATCCTTTCGCCTCAAGGAAATCAACAAGAAATAAGGCCATTAATCCAACAAGATCAGTTTTATGTTTTATCCCATTAAACATCTGCACATAATATATATTTTAATCTGCCAACAACAGGCTCCACATCGTAAAACCTCGTAAATTCTCCGGTGTTGGAAAAAACAGGGAACATCTCCAAAGGGAATCTTTCTTTCAAGTGGTAAATGCAATTAAATTCTTTTATTTAACTTTAAGGAAATAAAATATGCCTGCGTGTGCTTAGATCGAAGTACATAATCTACTATTCTGCTCAAGATCACTAAAAGACCTCCAACAACAACAACAACTTGGGAGTATCATTCATTACTGGTTGAGAAGAAAAAAAACACAAAACAAAAAGAATTTGCATTGCCACAAGCCTGTTTTCATTAAGTCTATCATCATAACAACTTAACCAAGGTCAACCCTGCCCCCCCCACTTCTATGGAATTTAATACTCACATGCGATGGATACTTCTCTTTATATTTAGTTCTAACTGAAGGTTCTCGTTTGGATATGGCTCTTTTTCTTGGCCAACGCCTAGAACTTTTTCAAATCTAATGGCTTCGCAAGACAGAAACAGGTTTAGGTCTCTTGAACTTCGAACATATGTATAGATAAGCCGATGACGGGTCGCCGCGACGTCGACGCACGTAGCAAAGTTCTTTATCGTTTCTTTTGTGAATCTGCTTCACTTTTGGGTATCATATTAGGAAGATGCTGTGAATAATTTGCGAGAGGAAATTGTATCTAAACAGAATTCCTAAAAGTTGTTTGGGAGCGGTTGGGAGATTTAATTTATTTGATGGCTGCGATCTTTGGTACCCGACGAGCTTGTGGGTGAATGATTCAAATGACTCTAAAGTGGGATCGTTTGCATACTTTAAACAAATTTGAAGGTATGTTTTGAGATGAAATACAGACAGATGTGTGTATGCCGCGCCCAATTAAATTCATGGGAGAGGTTGTCATCGCTTTTAGAGCCTAGAGAGTTTTATTTGCAATTATAGTGTTGCAAGTTCTGAGAAAATCGATTCAATAAGGAACTAAGTACTCATCAATTCATCTACCCACAGATCTTTTTCAAAAATCGTATTGCTTTGCCTATTAAGAGATTCCATGCATAGATTGTCGACAACTTTGTTTTTAAAGCCGCTCCTTTAAAATCAACCGAAAGAACGCCTTGTGTGGCCTGTAAATTCAATATTTATTCTTCTTCTGATCATACGTTCCACCGATAATGAAAAGGATGTAGCCCAAAGAATCACTCTTCTAGAATATTTCTAAACTGACTAATTCCAGCACCAACCGCAACAAATAATTATGAATTTTGTGTTAAGAAAAAAAACTTGTTTAAAATGAGCTAATTTAGTTTCAAGGCATCACCCCTGGAAAGTTCAAGGCTCTGCAAAATCGTTGTTAGATGATACAGCAAAAACGTACATAATTGCATGCCTAATGAATATGCAACAGGCATTCATTGCTAATTAAAATTAGATAAACAAAGTCTACATCAATCAATATTGTTTCTTTAAAGAGTCCGAGGAGGTCATAATGGTGTGCTTTTTTTTTGTGTTAGAATGCAAATTTTAATAGTAAAACGTGCGCGCTTTGTTTTGCAGTAATTTTGAAAGGAAACATTTATATACCTAACTATTGGCTTTGGGATGAATGAATGGCTGTATGTAGTGAGCAATAATAAGCGTTGCAAATAGATCATTGAAATCAGGCGGATTTTGTTTGTAATGGAAATTGTTGTATCAATAATCAAGGAGGATCTACAAAATTTAATTGAATACCTATTCCACATCAGTAGTAGTGGGCTTCCGCCAAAGTTGTCACAAAGGCAGTTATCATGATTTTCTCTCCTTTCAAATCACTCGGACCGGATGGCATTTATCCTCTATTTTTGTATAGACACAGGCTCACAGTTACTTAGGATTGTAGAACGGTTTATTATTTAATCAGAGAAGGCCAATAATAGTCTTCCCTTCCTCCTACGTTGAGTATTCATGACAGCCTGCTTGCATATCAAAAAACGATTCCGCTAAGATGACATTGAAGCAGCTTACAGCCAAAGTGCGTAAAGCACTTGCCCTCAGGTTCTATTCCCTTGCTCCCTTTATATATATTGCGGGTGCGTTTAACAATTGTACCTTTTACAGAATTGAGACTGAGCCTTGAGGTCAAAGGGTACTAAATTTACCCTCCTTGAATGCATCCCGAAGATGCTTAGGCTGACGAATACGCTGACGCTGACGAAACTTGTAACATTGACAGCGGAAAATAATTTAAACTAAACATTGTTGGAGGTTGGTACTGCGAACTAGCTCTGTCGACCAACCCGACAACGACGGAGATGATGCTGTTCACAACAAGATGTTGCATACCTAGGCGGCTAGTTTTCTTGGATACTCAACTTGCCTTTTATAGAACAGGAAAGTATTTCGATATCAGCGCAATGGGATTAGAACCTAAGGCTAGAATTATATTTTCGCACACACAATGGTTAGAAAAGCTATACTTTAGGTCCGTTTACCCGACTCAATGTTCTCAGCGGATCAGCTTTACAAAAAATGGTTGGAGAAGCTAGACTTTATGTCCGTTTACTCGAATCAAGGTGCTCAGCGGAACATCTTTACGTCGATGAAGATGGTTCCCTCATGAACGGTCTCTCGATGTAGTCTGAGTTTACTCTAGAGGTTATTAGATTAAATTATCCAAGTCAAAGACAAATACTTTATTTCAAGCAAAGATCTTCTCGATCGTAACTGCCGTCAATATACTATAAAGGAGAAATATAATATATGCTAGCGATAATGTAGCTAGCCAAGCTGCTATAAAACGCTGCCCTACTGATGCGATCAGGCAATAAGTAAGCTGTTGAAGTTGTGTATATATAAACTGACGAAACTTTATCTGCGATTGTCCGGCTTTTGACAGAACCAGACTGTCTATTCTCGGCAAACACTTCCTCCGTGAAGACGGTCTAACTGAAATTGAACTAGCCAACCTTCTTCGCTTTGCTAAATGCACTGACAGGTTCAGCAACTTAGGTTCCGCTATAAACGGATAGTATATATTCTGTGGCTGTGTCAAATAAGGTAGATAAAACCTAGCATGGTCCATTTGTTGACCTCTTTCTGAATGTTGTCAAAGAAGTTCTCAATGTGATGCGGCGTGACGCAAATTGATATTTTAACTATTTAATGCAATTCTCAACCGCCGCTGTTGACGCTGCAAATATACCATGAGTGTACATCAGCGTTTGAGGGCTGACACGACTGGAGATCAAGGGTGTCGTAAAATGAAGATCAAACAATAACCAATAACACGAGCATGCACGTGTTGAATAACAAAGAATGTCCCCATTAAATCGAGCTTACATACTTTTTGAAGCACTTAATAATTTTATAGAGGACATTTGTAACCGCTTTTTTGCGGTAATGAACAAGTAATTTTTATATCGAATTCCTAAAAGAATTAATGAGTTTGACAACCCCGGAAAACTAATTTATTTGAACACAGAAAATGCAATCAACAAAATCACTAAAAATCTTATTTGTGGCTTCGAAGACGCTAAAAACAAGAATTCTTGTATGAGTTTCCTTAGCGCTTCAACGAATTGTAAGGTCGTGCCTCATGTCTGCAAATAAAATCATAGTCTCGCTGACAGCTTGAACTTAGAAACTTAATGTGGTATGGCATACTGCCATATGATGGATTTTAGGCATGAACACTTTATGGACATAGTGTATATGTTGTTTTTAAGATATACTGCTAGGTCTGTGCTGAAGTTTTGACGGGCATTCACTTGTGATATGTTTTGTCATTTCTTCGACTACCTCATGAGTCATGCGTATGAAATTTTTTGGCGATTATATTAAGATGGTAGTTGAGGGAGTTAGTTTAAAGTTTGGTAGTGGCATGTGTCAATATATTTTGTTAGCTTGAATCACGATATTGATAAACGATTTGAACACAAAATCATTCGGTTAGCAAAACGGTTCGGCTCATGGATGCAGTAATCCGATCACACTCGATGGCGTCTGAATAGAGGAGCCTCATTTGGAGTCCCCAAGGGCAAACATTTTACTTGAGGTTACTGTTTGGAAGCCTACATAGGTCTGTTGAAACCGTGATTTGAAACACCGCAAGAGTACTATTGCCGTGGACATTTATCAGCTTAAATCAACAACACCAACACCACGCGATTTATCTCCTGCAGCAGACAATTTCTGTCATAACAAGCGAAGGGCTTAATTTCACTGACGTTAGTGGCAAACAAACGTTAGAATTTAATGCCAAACATACACGCCATAGAAGATATGTAGTCGATACACTACTTCACGCATAACATAAGTAGCGGAGTTCTTTGCTTTACGACAAAATTTTGTTGGAACTCCTCGTCCTCGTAGGGATAGATCCCTATTGAACGCTAAGCTGGCGGATATTGATAGGGAAGTGGCCACTCCTCACAAGAAACCAGACAGTGAGGATTTTCAAAGCCAATCACAGCGAAGTGAACTACATTTTACTACGTTACAATAGGGGTATGCGATCAAAATAACGCTTATCACTTCAAGTTGGCCAAAACGAGTTGTTTACCATGCGCGTACATCGACTCGCAAACAGATAACGCAACCTCGGCTTGTTTCGAATATAAATTTGAGGGTGGCGCAGTGAACAATTAGCGATTCTGATTTGAGTTTTCTTTAAAAAAAAATGAAGCAAAGGCACATTTGGCCACAGCAGACTTTCAAGGCGGAGTTCTTTTACAGACTTAAAAATACCATCACTGTGATATTATGCAAGGATTGGTGGATTCGAGTCGGGTACACAATGTGGCTATGTCTTTTCACTCGACTTGTAAAGCCAGTTTTCAATGCGTATGAGTCATACTGAGGTCAACTAATGACCTTCGTCAAAATATTTAGAAGATAAATTCAAATATACGTTGACAGTCCGTTTGTTGTTGTGTGCAACAAAGACCAAAAAACCACAAAATCAAGCAAATCTCAACTGTGTTTTCGAAAAAAAAAAACCAAGAACTTATTCCCAAGTAAGAGGCAAAGAACCCATTCCAACCTACCACAACCGCACGAGAACACAAAGGCAATCCCCAGTTCTTAGTGCAACTCTTTCGTCTACAAAATTCACTATTGCTTCCGATTCATGAATGATTGACAATCCATGAAGGCGTCTCGTATCGCCTTATGTTAAATAAATGCATAATAACAAATTCTAAACCTGATTTCTAAAGCTCAAATACAAAATAAAAAAAAATGCGGAAAACAAACTGCATCACTTTAAATAAAAAAAAATAAAATATCCTATCTCTTCAGATCGTAAGCAGATCACGTTTTTGTTGTTCAGTTATTCAGACACTGTGGATAACTTAACTAAGCGAGGAGTGCACTAATAAAAAAGAAAACAATTTATACAAATCCATGGAAAAACATGAAGTGCATCATATGAGCATGCTTTTCCGCATTTAAAACTCAACTCAAAGAAATACAAAACAGATTTCTCCACAAAAAAAACACTTTCTCAAAAAAAAAAAAAAACTGTTACACTTTTGACTACAAAACCCGGACCCCGCCTTGTAACAATTTTGTTTTGCACATGTTTTAGGTTAATTCCTTTCTTTTTTTTTTGTCAGCTTGCTTCGTCTTCTTTGTTGTTTTTATTAACAAACTATTGCAGGATTTATGTTTATCAATTTTTTTGTGGGTTGCGCCTGCTAATCTTTTAGGTAAACTGAGTAAGCTAACCGAAAAATTTCACTTTTCAAAAATGAATCTTGCATTTGATGACATACAAATAACATAAACAAATAACGAAGAATTAAGATTTTTTTTTAAGCGAAAATGAAAGCAATATGGATGCAGTGGATACTTTTTTGTTTTTTTTTTGTTGGTACCTAAAAACTCAATGAAATCGACCACTATAACTGGTTTTAAGAAACACAATCCTCGTTCGAGTTTACACTTTAAATATAAAAATAAAATTAAATTCTTAATTTTTAGTGAAATATTAAGCGCGCGCGATATTTAAAAATTTATTTATTTTATGTAATCGAAGAAGAAAAAACAAAACAAAAACGTAGCTTCTTCGCACTTGAAACGTTCGCGACGACGACTCTCAGTGTAACTGACGGTAAAGAAATCTCAGCGCGACCATTCAATCCCCGTCTAGAGATTGTCGTTAATCGCTGCTCGTAGTTTCGTAGATACTTTTCGTTACTATGGGAGCAAGATGACGATGATGATGATGGCTCGGTTCGAGTTAGTAGAGGTGGTTGGTCTTGGTCTCGGTCTCTCTCTCTTGCTGTAGACTCGTATTCCGTTCGTAGAGTATCCGACTTGGCTAGTGTTATTAAGGCCGCAATTGTAACCAGTTGTTGGATACCATATAGTGTTGTGTTTCATTTCTTATCACTCTCTTCTTTAGATTTGGTTGTTGTTGCTTCATTATTATGCTGTTGCTGCTTTTTTGTTTCATTCAAGTCGCTGGCTCGGTTTAGGAATTCTGAATTTTGAATTTTGAATTGACACTGTATGCGGTTGCGGAGAGGTGAACGATTTCTAAATTTGAATATACACATGAAGCGGCTGCGTAAGCATTTTAAGTGGCCAAGGTATTTAAGCTATGAGCAAGTAATGGGCTTGAAAAGTTGCCTGCGTTTGACAATCCGTTGTTGTAGGGCAAGATTAAGTGATTCACTTTTTTTTATGTTTGGATGGTATGGGCTTATTTTTCTTTTTTCGTTAAGTTGCGGTGCATTGAGAAGGGGATTTAAGAGATTAGGAGGTATTTATAGCTGATTTGTACAGCTTTGAGTTGTTTATTAAATGGGATTAAACCAAAGACGGAACTTTGATTATTGAACATCACCTCCATCTTAGAGGAATAATACAGAATTGAAGAGGTGGTGCTGGAATTAGATGCTGAAGATGCAAAACGAAATTCTCCAAGTGATTAAGGAATTTAGGAGAACTTTTAAAATATTTATTTGATAAACAATAGATTCATAGGGGTCCTAAGACAAGCTTCTCGGTACTCTAATGCCGTTTCCGAACGACAAACATAAGAAGCTTCTTATTGTCAGACTTTTGCAAGAGTTGGACCAATTGAAATAAAATTTGACGGCTACCTTAAGTCGGATTTGAATGTGGCACGCTTGCGCCTTCTACGGTAACAAATTGAAGTCAGGCGCAATTCCTATTCTTTCGAACGAAAATTAAAGTCATTATCAAGCCCGATTAACCTAGTGGCAAACCTTTTATTCAAAGACTTCATTACCGACGAGAAAATTAGAGTCAAAAACTCAACAACAGCCTGCCTCAGGGCTCTGTCCATGCTGCCTTATTTTTTTGTATATACCCCAGCGACTAAAGCATATAATTTGGGTATGCAAACGACCTGGTGATTGTAACAGAAATATATCTTACCGTGGAACTTGAGCACCTCAACATATTCCTTAGAGATTTGAGTTTGTGCCCAAGTATGGCTTTAACAAAACTCCGCTATTTCCAGAACAATTTGATGGATCTATACTAAGACCATCCCATCGACGCCGATCCAATATTCTGCTGAATGCCGACATTAGCTTGATGATTTCATATATTTACTTTAATGAGCAGATAGCTCACAATGCGTTTAACATTGGCTCTACTTGGTCAACATAGCGTTTTTGTGACTACAGTGATATTACACTTTGGAGGAATTGAGGATACCACTAGACCTCAGCATAGATGCAAGAATGGGATAGTGCATTAAGAAAGAAGTAAAAGTTCACGCGCATGCGATAAAAAAAAACTATTAAATTCTTCGAGTTTCGTTACTCATTGACATGAGAAAGCTTCACATCGATGGAAATAATTAAAAAGGAAGAAGAAGCTAAGAAGATCACAACTTAGCCATACGTTTAAAGTTATGCAAAATGTTTTCCACTGCGAAAATAGCTACTTTTCATGGCAGTCCTTTTGTAACCGACGACGTACAAAATTGTTATTTAAATGCAGACGTGTTCCTCAGAGAAGTTTTTAATTTCACATTTAATACAGGTTATGCATTCCTTCGAACCGTAATTAACATATTTGTAACTTTCCACTGTCACTGTCTCGGTAAAAATCGTAATTGCACCGTTTAAGAGATTAATCAGTTCTGCTTGAATTAATTGATTAAATGTGTTCTTGTTTGAGCTGATTTTACGAATTTCTTAAATTTTTCATTCAGACGCGGCATTTAAGTACGTAAGTTCCCTTTCATTTGTGTTAAGATCAGTTAGCGTATCCATTCTGAGCAACACTTTCAAAAAGTGACAGCCATTCACCCCATTTTTTTTTTGTTTACTTTCGGTTTCATTTTGATACCATCAACAAGTGGCATCGCATCAATGACATCGCATCAATGACATCGCCAAAAGCTAATAGGATTTGCTAATGAAAACCATTAGCTTCATCTCCACATTCACCCAGCCTAAGGTCATGGAACAGCTGAGTGTTTTGTAATTAAAATCGTACTCGTATATTCACCAAAAATGAATGCCACTTACTTACGCAACAATCTGTTTAATTACAATGTAATACAATGTCGTCGTCGTTGTATATCTGACATGGATTATTAACTCCCCATTGGGATTGTTTTTTTTTTTTTTAACAAAGTTCAAGTCAAGGTCAAATGCTACCTTAACCATAATTGTACGTCTAACTCATCAGGCAAAACGTCACAATGTGCAATTAAAAAAAAAAAAAAAAAAAACGAATCATCGACATCGCAAACCTGTCAAATGCTAACGTTTTGCTGGTTTGTTTATTTGGCCGGTCTTAGGTGGCTGGTTTTTTTCAGTTTCTACAAAAAAATACCAACAATATAGGTCAACATTAGGTTTTAGTCAATGTCATCTTTAAAGCGTCAAAAACTGTTAACCTCAGCCGACTTAGTCGGTCATTCGGTCATTTTACTCAGAAAGTATGTACATTTTGTTTCTTGTTAGTTTCTACGTTGACTCAATGAATTGTAATGGAAAATGTAACCGCAGCGCACGCAATGTCTGTGGCGAGTCGAGAAGAAGTTGTTAAGTTTAAGCCAAATTGGGCTTTATGTTCGATTCGGAAGTTACTGGTAGGGGGACTGGGATTATCTCCTGTACTTGAGTTTTTAAAAAATTATGCAATGTTGGTAATGAAGGGTTTGGTATTTTTCACATAAACATTTTTTGGTTGAATGAAATCATTTCTCTGGAATGCACATACCTAACAGACAATCCAGTCAAGAAGCGCAGTTTTCTACGATCACACGGTCACCGCGCGACGGAACGAAAAGTCAGTGAGGAAGATTTAACGATTGATTACTTTTCTCCTTTAAAAACTGGCAGAGTTTATAGTAATATTACACACTGCACCTCCACAGTTAAAATGCTTCTGCGTACCGGCGAGCATGCTGGCGTGAGTTATAGGTAATTTTGTTCCCTATTGCGAAGGATTTTAGTCCAATCAGCCTGACTTCTGGTGTACTGAACACAGCACTCATACCTCAAAAGAATATCGACTGACAATGAGACAACTTTTCACGAAGTAGTGCGAATTATAGAGCAATCAATACATCTAAGCTACTACCTTTCTAGACGTAGAAGAAGGTTTCAACAACATTGAAGCAATACTGGAGTCTCTTAATAAGCTAGGTATAGAAACCTTGGTAGCATTTTTAGATTGTGTCTATGTTTAGTACCAGAAAGTTTAGTGGCCGGCTGTAAATAAAACCTATGACATTACCAAACTCAACAAGGTTCAGAGAAGGGAAATACGGCATGCAGAGCCACTACAGGCGCTCTACGGTTAGTGCAACTACTGCGCACTGCGCGATCAAGGCGAATTGAACAGGTCATGGAATTATCTAAACTCAGCTGTGTTCTCTGGCCGCACCACAACTTCCAATTTTAAGCTCGAGAAATGGTGTCGCTATTCTCAGCATTCAATAATACATCAAACTCAGCTGGATTTCTGGTGCAGGGTTATAAAGCGTGAAGAAATTGCTGAAGAACTAGCTAGAAAGAGATCTGTCATGAGCGCGAAACAGCATAACCAGTCCGCTTGTGAGGTTCGAGGCAATACTAACTGTCAAACAGCTTTACCACATAACCTTAAGGAAAAGTTGGAACAGAAAACACTGCAAATGGCTTAAAACAGGCGGGACCCCACCTGTGAAATATACCAGGAGAAGATGTGGCCAGTCTGAATCCAAAAACTTATGCAGAAAAGAAAAAAAAAGAAAATCCTTGTCTATAATGATGGGAATATTTATTGAACATAACTTGCAAAAGAATCATAAACAAATTCAATAAATGTATCTTAATGATGACGACCTTTATGTCGAGGCAGCGGCGAAGAAGATACTCCTCTCTTTTCTGAGCCATCCCTATAGAATTATTTTTTTCCATGACCATTCTATAGGATTTGTTCTAAATGAGCGGAAACGTCTTCAGAAAAATCATTATTGTTTGAGAAGGACTAAGTCTATTGTTTGAAATTGGACACACCACATACCACATCATGCTGCCGCAGAGAAATGGCTTCTAACCTACTCTAACCTTCTCTACGGAAATAGAAAACAAACTGAAGAATGTCAACAACAACAGAAATCCATCTAACGAAAAATGAAACTACTCCGGACATTCCAAACTAAAGTAGCTGCAAAAAATATCTCTAATCTTCAAAAATCAATCAAGTATGATTGTTTATTCCTTACTTACTAATCAATTTGCGAAATAAAACGATTTGTATGCGAAGTGTCAAGTAGTGCTTGTTGCTTCTACAACAACACATTTGTAGGTACGACAGACTGAATGCCAACATATTAGTTTTTTTTTGTCACCAAATCATCCCAAACAAAATCATTAAGATTTAACGATAAAAAGCTTGTTGTGCAGATTTATTAATAAGCGAGAATGCTAATTCAATTAAGTAATATATAATTTATTTATACTTTGTCCAACTAAGTAACTAATTTGGTGGAGAATTACTTCAAGCGCATCCCCATACAATTTATAAGTATAGTTTAAATGAGAATATTTATTACGAAATTATCAGTTTTGATATGAAATTGTTTTATTCGAATTTAGAGGGCAATTTATTTGAAGGTAAAACTTTAAATAGATAAGTATTGAGACATTTTAATGTCAGCTACAAAAATAGTTTTGTATGGCGAGATAACGTTACGTAAGTGAAATTTTTAATTACGAAATTATTTAAATTTATATTTTTGTTTACATTGTTAAATTTTCTAATGGCATGGTGGAATGACGCATTGTTTAGAACTTGTTGAGTAGAAAATGAGACTCAACAATACGTCCATCTTTGCATCAAACAATATTTTAAGCCGGTTGTGTATTTTAGATTGATCTATAGATAGCTCTTTGAAACGTTAACCCTATTAAGATAGGTTTAGCCCATTGAAGGCCTAAGGGCAAGCAAGTGAAATTTTCGCAACAAACATTATGGCCATTTTTTTTTACCGTCAATACCCTCATATCCACACATGCACCACAGTTTTGTCTTGTTCTTAGTGCATAATTGATTTGATGTTCAGGTTTGGTTTGTATATAACTTTTCCCATTTTAGAACCTTCCGTATACCACTTCATGCCATCTTAGTTGTTTTATGGGTTATTGATAATCCATGCTAGCCGCCAGTATCCACCGATGCAAGAAATATTTCACCCCTTCTGATCTGCTTACGCTTTACAAGACTGTCTGCCTTGCTCTGGATCACCAATAATATATTTTGAGCTACTAGAACGGACCCAATAACTACTTCATTACAAAGGTATCCATAGTTTCTTTCATGCACATAAATTATAAAATAAAACCGATAACCTATCAAAAAGCATAGTTTAACTTTTAAAAATGGGGAGCTTTGCGTAGTCGAAAATTTCAATCGGCGCAGTTTACAAGAGGGCCCAAGTTTTTTTTGTCTAGTTGCGGATTGGGTTGAGAGTAAGAGCAGAGACTATAACAATAGAACTTGAAGGTTTGCCGAAATCACTAAAGGGAAAGAAGGGCGAGCTGACGAACCACTTTCGATCTTTAAGGGTAAGAAGATGGAATCTGATACTGATAGAATCAAACCAGAAACTTATTTTTTAAAGCGGATTCGTTAGATGTAATGAATCGTAGCCTAATCTTACTTCTTCAAAATTATGGAAGAATAAGGATCCAATCTACAATGCTACATCCAATGCTACAATCCAACCAGAGAGGTATTTACTCAAGGGAACAGTATAGTGTGGGGTAAATAATTCAATCTGACCTCAAACCACAGGATTTGCAGGAAATGTTTACTTTGCTTCTCAACTTCTGCAGAAGTCGTCAGACGGTATTCCCGTTCTGATGGCACGGAGCTGAGTTAATAGTTTTCTTTCTTAGGGAGTGCTTAATTATTTTTACATCAAACTAAATACAGATCAGTCTGGATAATGAGTAAATTCAGACTTCATTCCACCGATCTATAGCTAATGCATTCGCGCATAGATTGAATTTAATCGTTTGTATGCGAGCTGCCGGTATATCTCTATTTTTAGGTAGGTACTAATAGTGCTTGGAATATCGCTGTGCGGGCTTGATGAAGTAAGTAGACCAAATATGACTCAATATGTTCTGACGATCTTTCATTTTCCAGAGAGAAGTTGAATTCTGCCATCGGACGTGGACCTATAAGAAAGATTTGAAGCTTTCCAACACTTTCCTTATCTTATGAAGTATACGATTACTTATGCATTGTGGGCGAACATGTGTATATAAAACTAATTACAAAATGACTGTTTGCTGCCAAAGGCGTCCTCTGAAGTTGCCAACCGCTTCCAGAAAGTGATTTTGGGCGATTGTTCGCACAGCCTTTGATAACATAACCAAACCTCGCCTTCGGTACACATATTCGGTCTTTTATCAAGTAACTCTATCAAGTTTGCCTTCCTTCTTCTCTTTTATTACCATAAAAAATAATAATCTTTCTGAATTAACAAAAATTGAACATAAAATGAGCCGAAATCAACAAGCAAAGACAGCTGCTCTGCTGGTACATTCCATCATCTTGTATGCAACGACAAAGCCAGTTGCAAATGTTTCGCAACATGATATCGCGCAACTATAGGTACTGACTTAAGGTTGCACACATCACGTCTACATCACACACTGAGCCGCATGGAGTTCAGCTACTGCGCAAGATAAGTTGATTTTCAGGTTTCTTGTATTTCTCCTGAGATGTTATTCTTTCTTGGCTAGGTAAGTTAAGCTTCCATGGGTATGGGAAGGTGAGTGAGTGTAGCTATAAGCCTAGGTAGTGTTAACTTAACAGTCACCACCATATCACCACACACATCATGGTGTTGCTGCAGTTGCAGATGGAGATGCAGACATGTATGAATTGTTGTATATATATAAGATGCGTAGAAATTGTTAATGAATGCAACTCTGTGGGGTGTGCTTGTGTGGATTAGGTGCCTTGCATGGGATCGTGTTGCACCAAAACGTTCGTGATTGCATTAAGTTCATGCTTATACTAAATTAGTACTCGAATATGCAGGTTTCGGTGGCGGTGGATTTGAGTAAAATATGTTAAGCAAGATTTTTGAAATAGTTATTTATACACTTTTCACAATTACCGTGGTAGATGAAAATCTTTGCAAAAATGTGGCTAGCTTTTTTAGCTATTAACTTATATGTTAATAAGTTGGCAGCTACGCAAGTCTGGTCAAACTTAAAGAGGTAAGTCTAAGAGATCAACTAAATCTAAGGACACTGCTCTTTGAAATACGGGACGGAATGTTCTGCGCGCGGTAATAGACTTTGAATGGTCGACTTGTCTTCACTTTGTGAACATATTTCATATATTGCTATCATATTTCTATCATTTTTATAAAAAAAACTAACGATTTTGGGAATTTCTTTAAAAAAAAAAAACTTTACAAAATTTAAGAACTTGGGATCAACGCCTTCAAGTAGCATTTATGGTTTCGCTTTCTTTAGAGAAAAATTCATAATTGAAGAGTTGGATACTCTATATTCCTATCACCTATCAAAGTGGCCGTGACATTGGAAATCTTGTAGTAGAGTCACAGTCGGTACTGAGTATGGAAAACAATTTCTGCAGAATGCTTAATGCTTAGTTTTCCCGTCTTTCGAAGAAAAACGAGAAGGAGCTTCAGTGATAAAGAGCTTAGATGTTCGGCACTCACCACGTCAGCCCCGAAGATCCGCCACCTGATGCGAGCATAGGCCGGACAACTGCAGAGAAAGTGTTCTGCTATGTCATCCTCCTCACCGCAAGCAGGACAGGTAGTGGTGTCGCTTAAGCCCAACACATTTAAGTGTTTAGCAAAAGCTTGGTGGCCCGAAAGAACGCCTACAAGCAGCCTACAGTCGATTCTCCTCAGAGATAGAAGAAAAGATGCTGACCTTTTGCAAATGTCCGGGCGCAGTAGTTTGGTCTGTCTACATCCACCGCAATCGCGCCACCGAATCTTGTGTTCACGAGAAACCCAAGAATCGATAGACGACATGACTAAAGACGCAGGCAGACCCAACATCATCACACTTAAAAGCATTGTGTTAAACTCACAAGCCAACACACGAGGTAGGTACCTACTTCACAAACGTGCATACGCCGACAATATTTCTATTATTGATAGAATAAAACGCGCTTTCACTGCGTTTGCGAATCAAACTGAAAAGACAACTATGCATAGAATCTTACTCGTAAAGTCCTGCAAAATATGACCTAGGACTTATCCGGTTGCCTTTCACATCCAAAATTGACTGCGGGCTCCTAGACGATATGGAAATTCTATATAAGACCGTGATATTCAGAACACTGTTTAATTGATCTGAAGCATAGATTTTATAAAACAGATAAAGATATCCTTGGTCGTTTTAAGAGAAAAATTGTTCTAAAAAAGATGATTTAGGGAAAAATTTAACTGTATAGCGACATCGAACTGGTAAAAAAATTGCGCATTGAGCTTCTTCGATGGCTGGGACTGGCCCGCAGAATGTTCGTAGTTAAAGTCCTCGATAAGGTGGCTGCACAAATGGAATGGGATATCAACCAACTTGGAGAGGGGAACTGGAGGCAGTTAGCCAAAAATCATGTTAATCAAAGTGGGTTATTATTTGACGCCTGGACAGTAGAGCCGCCTAGTAAGTAAGTTCTTAATAAAATTAACCAAACATTTAATATATTAGCAGAATACGTCTAAAAGAAGTTATACATTTCTTATGGATACAAATACATATAAAATATAACACATATATAGAAGGCATCTTAATCATTAACGGACGGAAGGAGGGACAGGCATAACTTTTGATGCTGAATCTTTCCCGAAACCAAACTCCAAAAGAAGTGCCGAAAGATTTTGCGCGCGTACTCCGAGACTCAACGCAAGATAATGAACTCCGCTTTAAACTTAAACAAATTGAACTGCTCTATACTAAGATTTAAAAAGTGAGTTCGATCAACTAAAAGCCTCTCATAGAGAGAAAAATTAAAAGAACGAAAAAACCTTCAAAGAAAGGTCTGGGACAATAGAAGTTGTCGAAATTGAGGTTTGATTTATTGGTTCTTGTTATCGAAAAAATCTGATGAAAAAAGAAGTCTTTATTCAGCACTCTCTGCTCTGATGAACAGGGTCTTAAAAAATGTCATTTAGAGCTCCTTTGTTGCTTCTAGTGTATTAACCTAAGTGCAATCTGTCTTGACTTGGACTAACAAATAACTTATTGCTACACTTTTTCCAATTTTTCAATCCTTATTTTCTGTGGGCCTATCATTTTGGGGTTATAAGTCTTTAAGTTTAAGTTTAAGTTATAATAATACCAAAGACTAGTTACGTCTTTTGATCTCTCAAGAAAGATCTTATCACTTCGAAATGATTCACCCTGAACTTAATCCATCATAAAAGTGACATTTTAGAGAAGTATATACAAAATACAGCATGACGTTGATCTTACTCGTAAAATGGTTCGCCTTGAATAGATTTATATTTCGTATTGCATACATATTTCGCTCAATGAGTCTTGGCAGATGTCTCATCTCTTGCAAGATACCATCTCAATAAAATAATAATAATAAGAGTCTCAATAAACCCATTACCTCCAATGCCGGTCTGGTGGCTCAGGAAATTCCATGTCACCTTCATGTACTCACTCACTCACTCACCCACAACACCACACCATACACACACCCTTTGTAGTTGCATTGAAATCGAAAATTTTCTACAATCTCGCCGTTGAAAATTAGAAACCACTTTGGATTCGCTGCACGCGCCAAGGAATCCGGTAGGCATTAGGCATCAGTGTGCGCCGCAAGTTGCGTCATGTACGTGTGTAGCAGTGGTTAGCCCATGTACGCGCCATAATTGCTGCTTTCTGCTGGGATATTTCACCCTAGGTTCCACTTAGTCAGCGTGTGTATTTATGAAATGAGCCATCCAATCCAAGACATAAAACAACGCACAACAAATTGGCGACATTACTGTTATCACTTTAGTCATAGTCACCTTTGAAAAGGTGCTATAGTGTGGTGTGGCTTTCTTTGTGTCATCCATCAAACAAATCAATGTTAATTGGTATTTTAAACACGCAGCAACAATTGGATAAAAAAAATATCCGAATATAGACAGATACACTAAGGCAAGACAACAATGTGAACGAAGTAAAGTGAAGGAACTTTTCGAAGGATTCCAATGAGGGCGATCGTAATATGCAAAAAATAAAAAAATAAAAATATGTTTCACCTTCTTGATTAACAACAAGCCAATGACTTGTGTAGATACTGGTATCTGGACTCGGAACAATAGTAACCTAACCGCAAGCGATGAAATCCATTTCCGTATGAGGAAATTCAAAAGGGAGTTGAGTGCATGAAGAAATGTGTATAGGAAATGAATATACTTTACTCGACATTCGAGACTGTGTGCGCTCAGTCGGAGATGCTTCAAGCAAGTTCTCAGCACAGCTGGCTTTTTAAAAAGGAAAATGTAATTTGCTGTGGTTAACGGAGATAGTTTAGCTGAGCCTCGCTTAATGTTCTTCTACATGAAAATCCTTTGTTGTTCGTGCAAATACAAATTATGCCCATTAAGTTGCACTCATAATATCTAATAATAGCTACAAATAGCTAGTCCCTGACTTTTGACCAACTCGGACTAAGTACTCTGTACAATAATATGAAATTTATACTCCCATAAATTTCGCCTGCACTTTGGACAGTTGTTAGTCACTTTCAATGACAATAACACAACAACAAAACAACAAAACAAATTATAGTGATTGTCAAGAAAAGATTAAAAAACAAACATTTTAATCGCCCAAAATTCGTATTTAACATTCTTTTTGGCTGGAAACTATGCGTGCACTGAAAATGTGTCTACATTATAAGTAGGTAAGGTATGGTAATGGCTGATGATTTTAATTGTTGTTAAGCAATTCAACCCACGGTTAAGGCCGAAGGTGTTGTAACTGACAAATAATGCTATTTGTAATGCTTATTTGAATTTGCAATTAAATGTGCTGTAATGTAATGGCGTAAAGCTTCTTTTGTTTTGAAGTTAATTTATTACTCCAAGTTGGGCGGTGAGTATGAAATCAAATGGGCTTAAATGGCATTTTGAATTTGTTGTAATTTACTTTTGATGGCTTTATGAATCCGAGTTTTAAGACGAGGGAAAGTGAACACAGATATATTACTAATTATTCATTTATCCAGAGTGAATGGATTTTTAAAAAAGTGGCGACAGGTTCAAGCCCTTCCAAGCAACAATTGAAGTTGTTTCATAAACAGAAGTAAGGTCTTAATGATGTTTTAGGGCGTGCGCAATTTTTAAATACGTGAATACACGCGCTAAGCATCAAATGGTCGGATGGTTGACAACAAGATGGACGAAGCGGCCTTCGTCATAGCTAATGGTAACCGCGGCCAGATGAGGATGATCTTTAAGTGAAGAGCCTCAGGCCGATCAAATACAAGGGAAATTGCACGAATAAAAAGAGAAGAGCGAAAAACTTCAGCAGTCATATAGCAGGTAGGGTAGAAAATACTAGAAATAGCAGATGGACCTACAAGCTGATTCCGACTCTTGAAATAAAGACAAAAGAGCAAATGGGAATTATAAATGATCAGGCAAGGGGGAAGATCACACAGTATTTAATTGCAGATGAATGAAGAATGAACCAGTCTAATCTATCGTTATTCATAGACCGAATGTTAATTGGCAACTAGTGAATAAGGGGAATATCTGAGCTTATAATTAAGCGCGCGAAATGTGTAGAATGTGGGTTCTTTCCGAATCCTTGAGGCTCCTATCTTTAACAATACTCTAGATTTTAATTCAGTTGATCAGTTTCAACAAGGATGCCCACAATGTCCCTTCACTTCTTATTCTTTCCTGAACTAAGTCTTGTGCTTGTCATAGTAAGGATAACCACCATAGCTGTCATGGTGCAAAAACGAAATTGATGTAATAGCAGCAAATTGAAATAACTGGTGTCACGAGTGTCAAGTAGGTGAATTGACACGATTGGAGATCAATGGCGTCAAAAGTTAGGCTTAAACATTAAACATTAAGAGTAACAAATCGGTTTAAGGGGTTACATGGGTTTATTCGGGGAAAAAAGTTATATTTAAAAAAAAAACGTTTTATATAAAAAATAAAATATTTTATTAAAACTTTTTACTGCCTTAAAGATACACATTTGGAAAAGAATTTCTGAAATTTTCAAAGGAAAATATTCACCACTGTGACGTCATTTCCGGTGATCGCTCGGAAAAAAGGTGCGTCCGCGTTGACAGAATCATCAGAAGTGAAAGAAATTCGTGTTTTAGTGAAGACCATAAACTAGAATTTGGTCGAAAGGGGGAAAAAAAGTGAAAATTGAATTTTTGGCAGACCTTATTACAGAAAAATGCAATTGTTGAATTTTATCAAAATCGGTTGAGTGGTTTTCGAGAACTTTTGACAACCGACTTTGAAAATACACTTTCGAGAAAAACGCGTTTGGATAACCTCAAATAAACCTCGTGATTCAATTGAGTGCGCAGCTATCCAAGGCTGTATCTCCGAAACTTTTATTCGGAATGACTGAAAATTAAGGATAATATTCTCGATATGTTGTAGAAATTAATAAGACAATAAAAAAATTCCATTTTTTGAAGCCATAAAAATGATATACTTTTAAGAACATACATATTTGTAAGGATTAAATATTTTGTGAAAAATCTATCTTGTCATGCCCAATTAAAGTGCTGGGAAAATATCAACAATTAAATATTTCAGTCTAAACAGAAAGTCATCAAGACGAGATATTATCAATATGATCCAGTATAAAAAGTTGGGCAGATATGTTCGCCATTTAATGACAGTATCCTTTCAGTTTCGTATCAAAGTGCGGTAATGTGAAATGAGTTCCGCTTATTTTTGCAGACTATACACCATTCTTGTAGGAGTTACTTATTAAGTAGTATGATATATAATAAAATAGGTAAGTATGATTTCAGCATATATTAAGCATTGATGGCCAGTCACGCGTATGCAAAAGCTAGTAATATGTATTCAATCAGAAAAATTTATAATCCTAAAAATATGCACAGATTTTTCCTGTCATCTTTTTCAAGTAAAAGCTTCTTATGACAAATAATTCCTAAGCCTAAGTGTATGCATTGGTATCGGATGCTTTTGCATATTCATCTGGTGGAAAAGCACATTAATTAGTTACAGGGTGAGTATCGCCCGACAAGTTTTATATTATGTTTATAAAATACATATCTGTTGATCAAATAATTCAGGTATATTTTATTAGGCAAATTAAATTCCTGCATAATATTTTGCGAATTATAATTTATAATAGGTAGTTGAATGTAATATTTAGAATTTTTAGTAAAGCCGCGACAAAAATGTGAGTTATACCTAATGGTATTACTCTGGGACTTATTGCCTTGTCAAGCTGCCAAGTTAGAAAGAGAATTAACCACATAATAGACACATTTTCGTTGCTGTTGTAAGATATCCTAAAAATGCATTTCGTCTCAGTCACATTGGGTCCTCGGTATTTTGCTTCTTGAGTGGTATTTGTCAAAATTTTGGTTAGTGGTATTAGGAAGCCAATGTTGACAAATCTGTTGACGTATTTTTTGCTGGAAATGTTGGGTTCGGGCTTAAGGCGCTAAAGGTTCATTGTGATGAAATGAAAGGAAAGTGGGTAGGGTACCTATCGGCGTACTAGGGATACGCGAGTTTGAAGGGCCGCGAACTTTTACAGGTATGAAAAACTTATACAATCGAACAATCTCAGTCGACTCCTAAAATTTCTGAAAAAAGAGTTAAAAGAGAGCTGGACTGATGCAATCAAACTTAAATTGTCTCTTGAGTTTTGGAAAGGGACTGTAGCTCCAGCCCTCTATCGAATTTAGTCCAGTCGAACTATTTGGAATTAGTTATAAATTTGCTTATGCAGCTCAGATCTTCCTTGAAGAAGACTTTATATGATCCGCAACATTGAGTCGCTTCCTATAAACTGAAAATCACATAAGATGAGATGTGACACTTCGTTACGCTGACAACAATATCCCTAACATTACGGACTTCTAAGTTTCATCGGAATAACATATAACAACGTAATTCTAGATCTGTGTACAATGAAGATTGGATTTTAAACAATTTCAAGAAAGGAGTGGCCATTTTCTTAAATTGCATCGAATACAATGTCACCATGCAGGCGACCACTACCAATATATTATATTTTGCGCGAAAGTTATGAAAATTGTAGACTCCATATGAAATCGACGAGGGTAAGGATCTGGAATTTTCAACAACAGGATCGACGTTGGTGGAGCAATGTAGATAATCTCGCAACCAGATTGCCAACAGGAATATCCCTGTGCTGTGTCAGTCCTGTGCTTAAACTATCCGCGATTGCTCTCAAAGCAATCAGCACAATGTGCCTTCCTACCTTCGTCATCCATACTAGTCTGAATTAATTTGTTTAAATAAATAACTCTCCAAAAGAGAAATGACATTGATATTTTTTCGATCGTATTTTCAGGGTCATAATTCCCAAATGTTTGCTTTGCCTCTATTCTTTTTCATTCATGTAGAAACGGAGCTAAACCTGCTGAACTTTGGCAATCATTTATGGGGTTCTTCATCTCCTCACTTAGCTGACATTTTCCATTACCTCACATATCTGACCAATCAACTTTACGACACAGTAAAAAAAAAACATTCGTCATTGACGATGGGAAGGGTCCGCTTCTAGTTAATCAGTGTAATTATTTATTTAAAAATCTTAAATGCCATAATCAAACACTTATCAAAAATACTTAGTGCCTACTTAGTACATCCCTTAAAAACAAAATGACTCACCAATTCTATCATTCCGTTCAATTAGCAACAATTTCCCTTCGCATATTAGTGTGAATCCATTACAAAAGCTATTTACCTTCGCATTTGCTAAGATATTGATTTACTTACTTACTTACGTATAGTTTAGGTGCATATTAAAATACTAATCAAAGCAAATAAAGTTCAAAGATCATGACAGACTGATGGATCTTTTTGAAACCGAACAACGACGACGACGACGACAATCGTTGAAACTAGAATAAAAGTACGATTATTACAGCTGAAGTTACACGGCGAACAGTAGATTGCATTCAAAATGAAGGTTACTATTTGCTTTGCGTAATTTATGTTAGTATCTACGACTAGGTATGTTTGCCACAAGGCGCAACTATGTTCAACACACATTTGAGTCTTTGGTAAAACTAGTTTCACAACTTCAGAAATTGTTCTAGCTTTTGGATGATTGACAATTTAAATATTGTAATTTACATTAAAACAAAAGTGTTGCAATTGAATAATAATAATGTCGTGCTTTTCGTAGTGAAACGACATTATTGTGGAAACGACATTTTTGTAATAATTCAAACATTTTGAATTTCAAATAGTTTGAGTCTGAATGGATGCGAATCAATAAGTTGGCAAACATTCCTGTACACCTGTGAATGAGGATTTTTCGTATAATTTACAACAATTTTATATTCAGTAAGTGAGCGGTATGAGCTTTTTGCTCTTGATTTGCTTGCTTAAAGCATTAGTGCAACGGCTTTAGCTATTGGCACTCTCAATTTATCGACTGCCAATATTTATAGTTGCCAATTGTTATCGATAGTAAGTTTTAAAAGATACATTTTCGCAATTTGACTAACTGACTGATTCAGTAAAGCATAGACTAGAAGGATGTATTCGCCGTTTTAAGCTCCAGAATTATTAATTGAATCCTTTTATTTATATCGCGAAAATGCAGCTTGGCTACTAATCTAAAATTAAGAGCAAGATCAAGTTTTAAGTCCTTACAGAGTATGGACAGTTCAGCAGTTACACATGCAAAAGCAATGAAGGTAGTAGAAAAGATCAATCAAAAAAGCTTTCCGACTATTTTATTTTGCAGTGATTTTAATTTCCTTTTGCATAAACTGGCTAGGCATTTAAGAGGCTTTACTTTTCACCCCTGCTAAATACCGATCTTGAAAGGGTCATTGCATCAAAAATGAATATTTTGTCGCGCACTCATTGAATTTACATTCGCATCACATTTTCTCTGTTGAATTGTTGACAAAGTTTTAGAGCGCCTTGCAATCGATAGCAGGTTTGGAATATTCTACAAATGATGTGTTTTGATGACATATGAGTATTTAAGTTTACGCGAGAATTCTAGCCTCTTTTACACTTTTCTTTTTATAATGTACGCGCACTAAAGGGATTTTGGATACCCTTATAATGAACAATGCGGGCATTAGGGAAGTGAAGGATAAGAAAAAATGAGATACCTATGCCAGTTGGTTTCAAATGTCTGTAAACTATAATGTGGAGGAAAAACAGAGCGGGGTAGAGCATTCCACATTCGTATTGTATGGTTAAGAAACGAATCCTTGTACTTCACTGTACGTCCGAATACAGGCTTGAGGGTAAACTGATGTGCATTCCTAGCAAGCTGAGTATTGCGGTTGAATTGCTGAAGGGGTGGAATGCAGCTGGCTATTTCATTTGAGCACTTGTGGTGGAAGTAGCGATAAAGCAACGATAGGCAGGATACATTGCGACGATGACTAAGAGAGTGATTTCGCGATGTCTCGATCGCCTAAAAGTTTTACCGCACGTTTTTTAATCCTGTCAAGTAGCTCCAAATATGTTATTGGTGCACCAGACCAGATATGAGCTTGTAGATTCTAGCCTGATCAGAAGGGGTAAGAAATGTCTTGCATCGCTTAAGGAAGCCTAGACGTTTCGCAGCGTTCTTTGCGACATCGAATATGTGGTCAATCCAAAGAAGTTTGTCGTTAGCGCACATACCGATGATGGAAAGTCTTTCGGTTTCGGCGATGCAAGTGCAAGAGTAATGGCATAGTATTTGGGTTTCGCTTTAATGACAGAAGACAGCATTGTGCTTTGGTAGCATTAAATTCTACTCTATTGATTTTACCCCACTTAAGAATGCTGTTAAGGTCAGAATTTAATGAGCTTAACATACGTTGCCGTTCTAGCTCCACGCCCGAAGATGAGGGACGTGAATTGTTAAACGAATATGTGAAGCTAAGGGTACTGTCATCAGCGAAGGAATGGATTTGATTAGACGAAACAGACAGGAGATCATTGATAAAAATGAGAAAGAGAGTCGGAGGTATAATATTTATAAGTTTGACTTAGCAGATGAGTACTGTTTGTAGCAGATTTCTGTACAAATGAATCAAAGATTCTTAAGATGAGTATGGCTTTCAACTAATTGCCGCAGTAGTGGCAGTGCAGGCTAATTCATTGAATTTTAGCCAGTGTGTTCAGATAGGCTCGGTGCCAAAACAAATTACCATCATTTTCAGACTAGGGCCCACTGGGAAAGATGTCAGAACTTTCTCTGTTCCTACCCTTATAATTAGTCTCCAGTCTGGTTTTCTAAAGGCAAGGATGCGTTTCTTCAATATGAGGATATCCTTTAAAGTTGCGAAAATTAAGTTGAACTTGTGGTTAATGTTTTTGATGATTTTTGACTTTAGTTTTTCAGCTAATAAAATTTTGTCATACACTTCTTTTTGCATTGCCATTGCCATTTAAATATACCGAAGGATGTGCCTCTACATTAATTTAGTATAAAAACATAATACTTATTGCAATTCGTATGAAAGTATTTTCCTTGAAAAGACTAACCCTAAAGCCATGAATGTGGTTTTACATAACTATTCGGAAGCTGCGCGTAGAAAGTTGTTTACTTATCGCAATCAGTACCTTTTTATTAGTCTGAGTCTGGTGTGGCTTTTTATTATTTAATTAAAGATAAATCTAATTGTCACGTAGTAAAATATCTCCGTGAATCATTGAAGATCAAATGCCGTGACTTTTATTGTCGCAGCTTACCATCTTTGTACATTTTATGAATAAATAATCGAGGCGCATGTTAACGACCCAACACTTTGAGATATGTACATTAACAAAGTACAAATACCTGAGATGAAGTACATGTCATGTCATTCGAAAGATAAAGCCAGTAAATTTAAATGTAATTTTTTTTTTTTTTAACATTAATAAATGGAATTTTCAGTTTAGTTCATTAATAAGTTTCACTTTTATTCAAATTAAATCAATTTGTTTATAAACATTTGTCTACGTAATGAATATTATAATTCTTTCTTAATGACATGCTGCTATCGAATGAACAAAGTACAACGTTCTTTAGATATTAGATATTAGTATAAGAGAGGGAGTGCATGCATTAAGTAGCTTTCTATAGTATATAGTCGATTTAGCACTTAAATGAGTAAACATTTTGCGGTAGGCATCCATTAGGTCGAAGAGAATAAAAAACACATAAAATTGTAAAACAATCTAAATTACTAAAATTGTCAACCATAATAGCCAGGCTTTTATTCAGTGTCAGGTTCAATGGTGTGTTCTTAATTAATTTGGTTTGGCTAAATGGTTTTTATTTGTATAATTTCAGGTTTTTATTTCTAGAAATTATAAGTTATTTGTGGTCTCGTGGATAAGATTGAAAGTAATTATAATAAAATGAGTACTTACATAGACGTAATCCTTGACCCTTTAGGTTGATATTCATGTTGAGTATTTTTTGTTGTTGTTTGTTTGCAATTCCTGAGAATAATAAAAAATTAAATTAATTATTATTAAATGGTAGGTAAGCAGCAGCAGGAAATATGAATATGGTTTTGATGTAATATTGTGATCTATAGTATTATATTAATTCCATAATGTCACAGCATACAGATTTAATCTGTTTAATTGTTTGGTGATAAAATGCCCTCTAAAATGTTGTTAGGGGGCATGGCTATTTTTCCGACCTCATACGTAAGAACTAGAGGCTAAAGTTCGCTGTAGATCTAGACATCTAGACTACAGAAGAACGGCTTGGCAAGAGTCTATGAAGAGCGTCTAAGTAAGAAATCTTCGATGCGCATTTACCTACCACAGACAACCGATAAGAAGTGGAACAGACATCACCAGAAAATCACAGCCGAAATGAGAGTAGTTACACTCTTTAAAGGGTTATGGCGCCAAATAAAGGCAGCGTGGAAAAATCAGGGAGAACAATACGAACTTCAGTCGTTAAATTGATGCAATATTTTGCCAAAATCGACTAAGAAAGACATTGATTATACATGTCCAATTAAGAGCAATATCTTCTAAATTTGAATACCGAGAAATGTAGCTAGAATCTAATGAGCGCTTTTTTCAGAACCCTGTGTACTATCATCTAGGGATAGTTTGGGAGTAGATAAAAAAGGATATATATTCATACGAAAGTCGATTTGAGTTTGACATAAAAATAAATTATGGATCAAAAGTTTTCAACTAGATTGAAGATGTTCAGCATTTTAAAAGCGTTTGGCGGTTCATCGAATAGTGAAGTTTTAATCCTTAATGTTCTTTAATGTATATCTTCTTCATCCTGAAGATGCTGCGCATGACAGCAGGATTAACGAAGCTTGTTCGAATTAGAAATTTAAAGATCTGAGGCAGCCTTCACAAGAGAGAACCTATATCGAACAAATTGTATCACGACCGGTTCGAAGAGTATTGTCATGTTGAGTGGAGGGCAATAAAGGCAATATCCATTAACGTTCCTTTACGAGAAAACGTTTGGTAAGCATATTTTAGTTGGGTAATACCAATGGAGTGGAATTTAATTGTTCCTGTCACCACTTGCCGAAACTGAAAGAATTCCCATTCTGGATGGGTATTGACGACAATCTTCGTTGCAGTGATTTTAAGAACGCTGTTTATTAAGGGGTGCAAGCAATAGACTGGCTTGAATTAAGGCGCTTATTCGTCCTTAACCAATAACTGGCCCGCTGTACCATTTACATGTTTGGAACTACTTGATAAGATTAAAAAACGCGCGATAAAACTTATTGGCGATCGATATAACTTGAAACCACTTTCTAATCACTTTCTAAGGCATCATAGCTATGCCGCTGTTTTAAAGACATGTCGACCTCAAACTCTCTAATGAAATAGCCAATTACATTACACTCATAGAACAATTCACCTGCAACACTTGTTATACCAGGAAAGATCATCAGTTTACCCTCAAGCTTATATTCGAACATAAAGTGACTCAACAAGAATGCAGAATAATTTACCACGTTCCGTTTTTCCTTCACATTACACTTCACAGCCATACGAGACCAACGAGCATCGGGTTCTTGGCCTCTAATACCTAAAATTCCTTAATTCCCACACTATGGTTATTCATAAAGGGGTATTCAAGGCGAGAACCCACTTTAAAAGTCGTCAAAAAGAAACAAACTTACTTTATTTGTCTACAAAAATTCAAAAGTTTACTATCACTATCACCTTTTATTTTTTATGGTTCTAAAGAAGTACTATCTCTTTGGTTTTATATCTGCAATGAGCAATTCTCTCACATTCCCTTAATATATGCGTAATATCTGCAGTAACGTATTCGTTTTTTAGTATTTTATGTAAATTTCTATAGGCAGAAGGTGTAGGGTGACAAGTTCAGTGCCGCCGTTGATGTTGTACAGAGAACACCCGAACACTCTGAAAACTTTCTGCAGGTCATGTTCTATACCTTATTTTAATCTACCGTCCTGGTGTACATAAATTTTGTATCTGCTCTTTGCTGCATTAAACATTGTCAAAAAGGCCAGGTCTAACTAATATTGATGGTCAAATCAAAGACAAGAGATCAAAATGTCGCTTTACTCTTTCAAATCATTTCTTTGTTGACATTTGTTTTTTTTATATCCTCAAAACTACACGAAAATAATCCTTACTGGGTAAGAAATTCCAATATTTCGGTAAACAACAGATTAAGCGACAAAGTTTCTGAAATATGCAATCACGCATATAAATGTCATAATTAGAATACTGGTAGATGAGTCCGTGACAGTAATTACTAATCAACAGAAGAAATCATCAGCCACTGATGCCTGCGGTTGGCCTACGTGACAACGTACAGGTTCCTTTGTTTACACTGACATTCCGGGTAAACACCCGAATCGATCAATCGATTAAGTATGGCTTAAAGATTTTGATTTCATTACGGACGTATTTTTCCGACAAAACTGGCAAATTAAGAAAAATACTTAATTTTGTTTGACATTTAAAGAACATAGGAAGTGTTCTTGCTGAATACATAAACTAATTGTTGACATTCACATTCACTATGCAAATCTTAAAAGTCCAAAACCAAAATCTATATTAATTCAGAAATAAAAACATCTCAAAAAAAAAAAAACAATACCCAAGAATCAATTATAGATGACATTTAAATCAGGTTTAAATTATCCCCATTAAAGATTGTAATCATTATTACGATGCATTGAAAAGATTTTGCAATTTTCAAATAATCAAATAATTTATTTCCACACACGCTACAACTTTCAAGCCACAGTGTAACCAATAAATCATGCGATTGAATAGATCCCACCTGTTCGGAGAGGGTATTTTCTTCGCAAACCTCAAACCAATTGCAAAACAAGTTGCAGATTTTTTGTGGTCTTTGCGTTTGACTATGCGAATGTGTGTAATAATTTAGGAAAAAGACAACTCTAAACGGCTTGGCCTTTGCGTCAGACTTGAAAATCACATAAAGACATCAAGTATCTCGGCGTCAATTTTAGAATTTAAATTGAGATTTTAAGCAAATCGCACAAATCTCTTGCAGTGTCGAGCTTTTTATTTTGTATAATCACCACAGAACTGCGTTCGTAAAAATGTTATTAAGCAATCTGTCGATTATAATGTTCCGTTGGTGAAAAAAAAAAATTAGAAAATTAATTACATTAGTTCGGTGTGGTATGGGTGGATTTTTGAGGTTCCAAACTTAAGGCGGAAGCTCATTAAAAACGCAAATTGGGAGAGCGATTTCCTTTTTGCAAATCGTTTATAATTGGCTGGCTACCTGTTTGATTTTTGATGATTGTTTGCATTAAATGAAGAAGAAACGAAAAAAAAAAAATAAAACTTGTTTGACGTTCAATGTTGCGAAACTTAATTGAAATTTTTATTGCTATTGAATGTGTTTAGTTTGTGGCGAATGATTAGGGTGCTATACTCGCTTAGAGATAAGTTTTTTTTTCATTGTTGTGCAATAGATAAATTTGGTGAAAGTGGGAGCACTGTTTTTCTTTATAGTCCCATATTTATGGGAATACTGCAAATGACATCAGCGCTCTAGCTAATCGCTGCTTGTAAAGCTCTATCGAGAAGTACCAGGGAGACTCAGCTCCCTCTCATAGTTGCGGTCGTGCTCTATTCTGCAGAAGCAGGAGTATGAATGCTCCCAAGGTGGTGTCTTCTAATGAAAAGTACTACGTACTATTTATGGCCCGGTTTATGTCAATAGACCTTATTACACCTGGCGACGACGATAAAAACCAGAGCTATACGAGGTGTACAGCGAGGTGCCCCTAGTCAAAAAACTTCGTGTTAAGATGGCTGGCTAGAAAAATCGACTCTCCCCAGTATGTAAAGTAACCACAGCTAAGCCAGGGGGAACGAGACACAAGGGTAGATCTCATCTTTCGTGTGGTTGCCACGGGTATATACGTCGACTTGGTATAGCAAATTGGAGAGAGCAAGCTAGAGATCGAGAAAGCTATCGGAATCTATTATCAGGTGTCCAGGTAAACTAAAGTAAAATTAGTATGAATTTATGTGAATATTTTATCGATATTTTCCGCAATTGACTAAGTGTTTTGGGACATTAATAAGTACTCCGAAAACAGCATCACATCAAAATTGACTCACTCGCATACTATACCGTGTGTGTGATTTAATTATTTCTTGCATACATATTTATACCTTAAACAAAGTGGGACTGATATCAGGTTTTTTAAATTATTTTCAGGCGGAGATAAAAATTAATTTCTGGTTCAAAAATGAAAGCGATTTGTAACTGTCACTGGTTTATAAATAAAACTATCACAAAGGTTTACCTACCAGGAAGCATCAAGGTTGGTGAACTTTTAACAGAAAACATCTGTTATAATGAAGGCTTAAGCGGCTAAGTTGTATTTTATTTCTTCCATTCCTTATTAATGGGGGGTTCTCGTTATGGTTGATGAGGATCATAAGAGAAGGATAGGGGGTGTGTTACACAACGTGACAAGTCTAATTTACTAGTCCAGCGCTATATGCAGAAAATTTAGTGTTTGAATGCAGGGACGATCACGGACATCTACATGACCCTTATTTATGCTTGGTAAAAGAGGAAAAGTCGGCCTCCATTTCCGTTCCTACAACGAATTGAAGTGAAATTATTTATGTCGTTAAGATTATGGATATGACAATAATTTTGACAAGTACATAGAAAGTATGTACATGCGTTTGGCGGCCAGCAAGCCTTGGTTGTTAGAGTTCTATACCGTTGCCTCTACAAAGTGTGACCATTGTTTGGAAGATTTAGCTGATTGCCGTTTTGAATGCGAGTCAAAGAGTTTACTGAGATTTTTTATTAAAGTCAAATTTAGTGATAAAATATAAAATAGAAAAATAAAATATATTTAACAAAAGGGATAATGCCAGAATATATTTAACCAATACTAAAGACTTTGATAGTCTTTTTTCAATGAAATTTGCTGCAGGAGTAAAGATATCATCGTCACGATTTCTACTGACACAAACTGAAATTAGTTCAATGAAGGATCAGAAGTTGCAAATACTTGCGATCACTGCTGATTTGTCTGTTTTGGATGCTCACATAGAGCAAAAGCTTAGTGGTTATTCCCCCTTAGACCCTGATGGACATTCAATAATCCCCTCTACGAGGCAAACAGCTAATGCTTAAAGACTGATTGTACATTTATACAAAAATCAAGTTATATCCCTTCAGGGCAGGAACTTGGTCCGAAAACATTCAAATTTAGATTTAAGTAGACACAATTGTGGATTGAATTTCTTTTCTAAAACTAATCATCTAAAACATCTTAATATTCATTGCAAAGTTGAGACACCAATTCCATGAATTAGTATAATAATTTCTCTTACTGCGACTCTGACAGGATGTTTGCATTTATTTCATTTTTTTCCACAGAAAAAGTGGTTTCCTTTTTCCATTTCCACTTAAGTGGTAATTAATGCAACAGTGTTCATGCATGAGTTCAATATCATCCTATTTAATTGCTCATTATGCCTTTAAAAAAAAAACTAGTATTGCAAATTCATGTCTAAGTTTATTTCTAAATTTTCTAAATATATGCGCCAATAATTTGGTGAAAACCCAAAAATAATCGATAAATTCGCCTAATATGCAACTGTGAATTAATTTCAGACAAACATACATATGTATGTAAGTCGCAGTTATGCAACACTAACACACCAACAAAAAAAATAGATAAAAATCACACAAATTGGAACGCGTTTAAAAAGTGGTCAGTTCCTGGCACAATTTCAAATACACACATTCACCATGGGCACGTGTGAGTGTGTTGCAAACTAGTTTGTTCGGTACTATTAGTTGTCGTCGTCGTCGATTAGACCGCAACAACTGTGGAGTTGCATAGTGCCGTTTTTACGCCCATTATAATATGAAACAGAGAGTAAGATATAGCTGAAAGCAAGAGTTGTACTACAATCTGTTGATGTTGCATTTTGACGGGTCCTGTATGAATAAACCCGCACTGTGCTCTAGAGGTAGTGCAATTTGTGGTTGCTTAATCTGCAAAATAGCTTGATTTTCTGCTCAATTTGCTCGCTCGCTGTTGTGACTCAGAAATTGAATTTTGTGCTTGTTTGTATAGAAGACCACAAATCCTCGATTATACAACCAGAGACACTTGATTTCATAACAGATTTTCTAATAGAAGATGGACCATTTGGATTGATGGTAAATTTTGCCACTTTAACAAGCAAATTCACCATGACGTATACGCAATATTTTACTCTTAAGAGTTGACTGCTTTTAAAAATTTGATTGATCTAAGTCTTGCATTATGACAGAATTTGCCTGTGTAAATACTGTGACAGCTTTGATTTATTTTGCTTGCAATTTGTGCAAGTTAATACCATAATGGGAAGTTGCGTGTTTCTTTTGGGAGTTTTAGTTTTAGGTTTCCGAAATCATGATTGAGTTATGATTTTATGAAATTAATTTATTTTACAAAAATTCACAATGAATGGCGGTGGCAATTAGCGTCAGGCAAAATAAATAAAGTTCAGGCTTAAAAGAAAAATTCCATGAAAGCCCAAGTAAACTTTATTTATTATGATTGTACATTTGGCCAAGTTGCAGTCTTGACCTTTTTACTAAACAATGACCACATTTTTTGATGAACGTCATTCTTCATATGAATATTGCGTAAACCAATATGCGTCGTTCCCGTCATGCTTTTATGTTATAAGGCTAAGAGCGGAAATCCACCATTTTTGTCATAATTGTTTGTAAACCGGGAGTGTTATTTTTGAAGGGGTGGGAACGGTGTGCTATAGTGGAATGTAATATCTTCAAAATGTTAGCCTCGATTCGCCACATATTTCTTTATGATTTTGCAGAATTGCGGCTGTATTTCGCTAATAACAGCTCTGCTATTTTTTTTTCAGTGATTGAAACGTTTGTGGAAATTTGGCGTAGACTTCATCTTAAGCATAGTCCTGAAGAAAAAAAATTGAAATATCTCAAAATCACATGATCTTGGGGACCAATTAAAGGCGCCAGTCAAGAAATCACATGTCTTTAAATTAGCTGAAAACAAACATTCCGACGGCCGTAGGATAGTCAACATAGTGTAAAAATTCACTTAAAATAGTTATAAATTGTGGAACCTGATTGCCGAGACTTTTGCGTCTGGCTTAAATTCGTATGTCAACTGGAATAGCATGTACGCCAAGAATTTTAAGAAAAATACGGTATAAAGTGGTTGCGGAAGGACTCAATTTCAGTGAACGTCTCGAAATCGACACATCCATGGTTTTTAGCCATTCTTCAGATGTAAAAATAATTATTAAATGTTTATATAGTATTTGTCAACATCATGTAGACACATCGTTCCCACATGGGCGTACGGAGCCATTAGAGATATTTGGGCCGTCCGCCTTTGCAAAAATTCCTTAAATTGGAAGAGTAAAAGCTGCTGCTTAAGCCTAATAAATCTTTTCAGATAACTGAATAAGTAGAGCAAGGTTAGACTCTGTAATATTTTCCTTGGTTTGTATACACTAATGAAGTATCCATGACAATAAAAGAACTGATGATCATACAAGGCTCTTATTCGGCTTTGATAAGGTTAGGCTAGGCATAAGTCGGTGCCAGCTCAAAATCCCGATACAATATGACCAATACTTGGTCCACCCTAAAAGGATCTAAAAAAAAACTTAATTCCTACTCGTTAACACTGTAAGTGAGAACACCTATCACTGGGCAGAAAAGGGCTTATTATCTGGGGAGAGTAGAGCCTGCACAAAAGAGGTGGAAGATAGTTTAATGCTTGAGACAGTGTCGAGTAATAACACCTATTGTAATGCTTATATTTTGTACAGCCTTTTAAGAGAGATAAAGACATTGGAGCGTTTTAGATCCAACTGTTCACCTAAAGTTTGTTCTCCCCGTGTCAGCCATCTTAAGAAAAGTTTACAAGTAGCGATTGATACACATAAATCACTTTATTCGGGTGATAGATGTTAGTGGTTCCTAGTATTGCGAGTTCATGAGCCTTTCAATTCCTAGAAATGTTTCTATGCGCGGGCGCCCAAGAGAGATGTATGTTAAAGTGCTCCATCATCTTACTAAAACAAGATCGGCAGTCACAACGGAGTTTATAAAGACTTATTCTACGAACTAGATAACAGTTTGACAGTCCGATCTTTGGCATGTTTCTCGTTTGCCAAAATAGAAAGAAGATATTAAAATTTTGTGTAGGAGTAGTTAGTCTGATGTGTCTTTTAAGAAAGCCTCACTCTAACAGAATATCTCATCAATAGGATGCTATTCGTCTGGGTACAAAAGTGAATAAAACTGCAGATAACTGTTTACATCTTATAGAATATTAGACATGACCTTATATCATGCAATCAATCTAATGACGTCTAAAAAAATAACAGACCTATGTGTCTGCTTTGAAAAAGAGCATTTCAAAATAATTATCTATTGTTATAAACTCGGGCCTATACAAGTGCCGTATAGAAGCTGAAGGAACCGCATCAGACCAGGACCGCAAGCCTAGATAGAGTAACCTTAGCAAAGATGAGCCAAAGATACAGCTTGACAGTCTTATTCAATTTCATAAGTGCACTCTCAGGTTTCACGATCTCTACTAGTTGTTACTAGCACAGCTATCAAAATATACAATGAACTAGTAGTCAAATATACAATGAACTAGGGTCTCAGTGATGGTTGTCTTCAGATGACCTCAACCTACATGCTAAATGTAGACGTAGGTCTACATAGAAGCCATAGGTCAATGTTTCAACGATTCATTTAACATTTCCCACTCATTTTGGGTGTAGTCCACAATTTCCTATCTGATTTAACTCACATCAACACGCTTTGTTGTTGCAAAATTACACAAATTAATCGGACAAACATTCGGATGGTCACGTCTAAAAAAAAGACATATATAATAATATTTTTCCCCAGTCAGGAAATTATTGTAAAATAACAACAAATCATCATCAGTGGCATAACATTTCAATGAACAGTTTCGGTTCCGCAAAATCAAAGCCTAAACAATAACAATTCATCGGTAACCTCCCTTCAAATAAATCATTGGTAGGTACTGCGCGCTCAAACGACATTATTACAACAGTTAATGAACCGCAACGCTGCGGCGGACCGGACCACAAAACCTATAGAATTATGTAGGTACCTTGAAGTTTCTTCAGATCGCATACCACGTATCTCTATGGATTGGAACTGCACAACCTGCTGCCTCAAAAAATGGAACACAAAACAAAATGTTGCATCAAAAAATTTACTTACAAAAAAAAGACTGCATCCAAGCATTACCAGCTTTATAATGCATGTAAAGCAATTTAGTTCTTTTTGCCGTTTGATAAACTAGCGAAAGTGACAGGAAATAAATTTGGTGTTTCATGCCACACAATGGGATTCACCTAATTGGGAGATAAATTGGAGCAAGCTCTTTTGTGTGTTTGATTTTCATGAGATACCTTACTCTACCTATGTAGATGGAGGCGAAAAAAAAACTTATGTAATTGACCAGAAAAAGATAGATACAGTTTTATAAGTGAAGAAATAGGTATCTAACTAATTTTCAAACTCATGGCAAATTCACAACGAAAGTATCTCATTCTTTTGTTTAACCGAAAAAACATATACATGTATATCATTTTATTTCCGGTCGTCGGTAACAGAGATTATCTTCATCTTTCAGCACAAAACCCAAAGGAAGAAGAGGCCCAATTTTTGTCAAAAATGAAAGCGAATGGACTTTAATTAGTTTTTAAAGATGCTGGCAGTTGATGATGATGGAAAATAAACCTAAAATATAGTATCAATGAGTTCCATAGTGAATGGCGGCGTCTGTTGTGTTACCGTTTTCGAAGGTCCAACAAAACCGAAATGTGCAAAATTGAAATGCGAATCTGTGTGTGTGTGTGTGAATGGAATCCATTCATCACTATGACAAAAGTAATCGATTCAATTGTAAATTTCTTTGACTAATATTATTTCGAAATGCGATTGAGTTTTTTTTTTTTTGACTTACATAACATTTTTGTTATTGCTGTGAGGCTAATTTATTGTATAGTTGATAAGTAGTGATATTTATGACCAATCAAAGTGATGAAATGTGCATTTTTTTTGTATACATTTATGCACGCATGTTGCAAATTTCCAAGGCTGTGAAAATAAAAATATACTTTCCAGAAGGTTGATATTGTGCTCTATGAATGAATAAATGTTGCTCTATGGAGAATTCATATGATTGTAAAAAATTGAAAGGTATTAACGAGTTGAAATCGATGCCGATGACTTGCTCAAACAGGTATATTGAATTTAAAATTAAGTGTGGATGTTTACAAATGATTTTCAATCGACTTCGAGTCTATACCACGTAATGCTAATGACCCTTAGACGCATTTACTCACTCCTAATAGATGCTTTATACTAATTTATTTAAAATAGGTGCCTACGTCATTAAAGTCTGTACTGAATAATCCAAGTTTCAGGATGAGAGCACTTAAGACAAATTTTAATTTAACTACAAAGCTAGAAAACCTTGACCTACATTTGTGTTGATGGAACGATTCAATTCTTTCAAACACCTCTTACTTGAGTTGATGCCATTTGTGCTTTCATTTACTGCACTTTTTCTTCCAGATAAACCAGATAATTGTTATAAGAATGAAAGTTATTCTCATTTTCTTCTCTCTTTTGAGCTGCATTCGATGACGATGACAATCAAGTGGGTTAAACAAGTCGAGAGCGGCACAGATTAAAAATTACTGGCTTATATGACTTGGGTTACAAATCTTGATTAAAGTAGACCACTTCACTTTGCCGCCGGCAGATACTTCCGGCACTAGTTGGGATAGTTCGGGATGGATCTGTTTGTAATTTTAGTGATGCAATTCGAATTGCATGGACAATTATAGTAACTTTGTTGAACTTTATTCAAATTTATTTCTATGCAGATGTCGCTGTGCATTGGCAATGAGTCGGTTGTGTTTTTTCATGGAACAAAATTATAGTCAGCTGTTAAATCAGTAACGTAACACGGATTAACTATTAGAGCCTTATTCAGTGCCGGTAGTAAGATCACGTGACTAAAGTTTCGCACATCGTTATTTAATGAATTTTAATTTAACTAGCATAAGAAGCTTCGTTATAATGCAGGTTAACAGCATGACCTTTAGTGCTCTAGACTTGATCCTTTATCCGCAACAATAGAACGAAAACACGAAGTTTGAAGGATCAATCATAATAGCCGAAAGCAAGCTTAAGCTGGCTTAATAACTTACGTACGAAAAAAGCAGTTATGATCGCAGCATTTGGACGTGAGCGAAAGGACGTATATAGCCTTCTACCAAGAAGCTATGTAATTTTTGTGAATAACTTTACTTTGCTTTCATCTTCAGGCATTCCCAATGATTTAAAATTCGTTATGGGGATAAAAACCACTCAAAACTGTCAAGAATTTTAAGTTGACTACCATTTAGTTCTTCACGGTATAACAAAGTCCCACGACATTTATTTTCGAGGGCGTTCCAGGTGATAGTTCAAAGCCAAACCGCTTGCCGCTGATTTGCAGTTAGCTCAACGATTCCAGGTTGTGCTTTATATATCAGATGCATTTTTGAGCACGTATGAGGTCAATCTACTTCTAAATTAGCAGTTAAGGCACTTTAAGATATAAATTGCATTTCACTAATTGTGTTCTTCTATCAATTGAAGAAAGGGGGAAGTCATAACGTCTCGGATACTACATAACTTTACACATGGAGCGTTAGCATCAGTCGTTAGATATCAGGAGTCACCGTCATGGTATAAATCGCCTCCGGCAGTCTTGTAACAACTTGGGAGCCGCCTGAAGCAAAGATGATGTAAGATGTTTTTGAAATTTTTCATCGAGGAAGTTTTGCGAGCAGATATTGGAGATCAGACCGGGAGCCAAAACTTATCATTGTGAACGCAAAGCCTAAAAGGAATGCACACGCGTCGTGCACACATGTGGTCGCCGGAGTAGGCTTGGCAAAACAACCATTTGTACAAGCTAGCGACTGACAATTTAAGGACACCCAATGCAACTACAGCTTCATAACACAGTGTAAATGGTGTCAAAACCTCCATAAGAAGATTATCTATGACAGGGTTTTTCGAGAGACCTGAGGACATTTTCAACGTCAGTCCATTTGTCTGTGTATGTCATTTTTCCCACAACAATTGCGATTTAGATATATTCTGCCAGGAGCCGAATTAGCATATGAGATACAATATGACAAACTACGTATACACATTGGAATTTGTTAGGCCAACAGTTTATACCCAGATCATCTCTCACTATCCATTGCGGGCCACAGCCAGCGTGATATATGGTGGCATAATGCATACACTGTGAGTCAAAATCAGAGTAGTAGTAATAAGTCTGCCAACTCGTTTCGCTCTAAGAACTCAGCAGAGTGTATTGAATCCTGCCTGACTATCCACACAGTTTGAATTTCAATTCGTCCACGTATGAAGGTTTGTTTCTTGTAAACACATAAATTGTTTTGTAAATAATGTTGCAATTGTAGCCCTCGTACTATGCATTACTTGCCTCTGGATGCCTCTAATGTGTCAAGTGATAAAAGAATAAATTATTATAATTTCCTAAATACTTAATAAAGTTCACTCCCCCCTTACTAGGTCAATAGATTTATCTCAAAATCAAATATTTAACTATATAGCTTTCTCTTAAAACGGCGCGATCTACCAACTTTTCATTCTTTAATCTAAATGCAAATGCAAATTCTCTTGATAGCACTTTCTCATCACATCATATGATAGATTACCGCATCGACTGCACTGACACTGAATGAGCACCGAAGCAACCTTAATGTTAATGCCACTTTCTGCGTGTTTGTACAATATTCTAAAATGAGGGGAAAAATACTCATAGCAAAACTGTAAGATTCATTAACAAAATGCCACAACGATGCACAGTATGTCTGCTACCTTGTTCGAATTTCCGTCCATGATAAAAAAAGATATACATACGTACCTAACTTTAAAGCTTTGGTGAAAAGAATCAAACGGTCATGTTAACTCTCCAATTTCACTGGTAACCTCAACCTTATACCAAAGGAAAAAAAAAACCCACAACAACAAATCCAACCGTGATAAATGTAAACAAAACATTCATGAATTGTAAAAATTTTACCCAATGGAAAGTTCATAACCAAATATTATTTTAATGATCAAGATGGATTTGGTCAAGTAAAAAAAAGAAAAAAACACCACAGCCAAGGTATAAATTTATGCTTATCATGTCGGTAGTCGCTTAAAGAGACTACAATGTAGCATTTTGGCCAAGTGGTTTGTCAGACGACAAACGACAGACGACAGACACGTGCGATAATGACAATTTCATTGGGCATACTTAAGTAACCTAGAATTCTCAAAACAAAATTTTTGCTTTACAAAGCATTTAAGAACCAGTTTTAGTGGTGCTTTTGGCTGCACTCATGTGTCACAGATCAAACATTTGACAGTGGTAGATTTTATCAAAGAGCCATAACATGCTTGTTATTAAAACTAGATGGATATTGAAAAGGTATCTATACCTACTAATGCTTGGGAATACTATGAAGTTATGGCATATTTTGAAGATTTATTTTTTAAGAAGCTTATTTTCTACAAAAGAGCAAACTCTGTTATTAATTAATTAAAATTTTAATTGGCACTCGGAATGATTATAAGGAAGTTCGAATATTTTTGGACATATGAAATATTGTATTACTAAAAAAAAAACTGGATCAACTGGATCAGAATAGAATATCGTGCTTATGACCGATCACCTCAAATTATTGCGGAAATGGTATAAAGATACTTTGATTCGTGTTTTAGTCATTTTAATTTCATGCGATCATAAAAGCTTTACGACTTACTTGGCAGTCGACACTGGTATAGTTTTAATTAAAAATAAAATATAAGTGTGCGACGAAAATAATTGGTCTAAGCCTTTTAATGTCATTTTAAAAAAAAATTGTTGCCAAAGTTTTCAACCAGCCTTTGGCTTAAACAAACAATTAAAAAAAAACGTTATAAAATGTTTCTCCTGGTTCAAATATGGAGTCTATGTGCACATACATATATAGCGGATAGGATAGCGGTTATAGACACCCACTCTTTCATAAACCCACACTTATTTCCTTAGCTTTTAATGTTAAGAAAATTTGTTTGATTCCATTGTTTGTCAATAATAAGTGCTATTTGAGATTTTGAAATAATATCCCTCAGTTCGTTTCCCCTTGTCTGTACTCTCTTCGACCAACATTCACCATGTTAAGATTGAGGACACTACAGCCTGTCGAAACGCAAGATCTATAGTATTGGACTACTAAAACTACTAAAAAGGCAAAATAACGCAGTGAGTCCGCATTTTTATTGTTCTTCCAAAATCAAGTATCTTAGTAATTTTTGCCATATAATTTAGGCTTCTCAAATAGTAGTCGCGCTCCGCTTTTTCTCACCATCGAGGAACTCAGACATTAGTAAATGGAAGGAGGACTATCCCGCCTATCAGTAAAGCAAAATTCTCAAGCTAAGGGATGCCGATTAGAAAATTTAAAGCCACGGAAAGTCCAAGTATGTTCGGATCGATATCGTTGCTTCGATGCATTCTTCCAGCCCATACGATTGGGCTGTTCGCTTCGTCTGGCTACTGACCATGGCGGACAGTTCAAATCAAAGGTTAACCTTAGCTTGCTGAATTCAAACACATTCATTCTACCACTTACCACCAACAGACGAAGAGGGTAGTTGTGCGGTGGCATCGAATGTTGAATACAGCACTCAGTGATAGCAATCCGTCCCCAGTGCTGATTTCAATTGATCCCGGCCGTGCTACTAGGATTCCGTCTAAATCTAAACGAATCGGATTATTTTTCTGCCTAATTGGTTTATACTGCTGAATTTGGACTTCGCAATTTTTGAAGAACTGAGGGTGGAACTTTAGCAAAGTTACGACAGACGAAATTCATTTTCGTACCCAAGGACCTCAATATGGCCTATCATGTTTATGATTGCATCGAAATCACCCAGCGACCGTTATAGCCAGATGGTCCATATCCAGTCCTCAAGTCAAACAGCTAGGACGTAAATACCGCATCGGATCATCAGAGTTCATGGTCGCTCCACAACTTCTATGAGGGTTGTGATCTATGAATATTTCGACACCTTATCTGTATTATTGCACAGCCATTGGTCGATCCACCATTTATTACCTCCAGCTGTCACTTTGCCTATTTGGATTTTTTTTTTCTCTTGACAGTGACGGCGAGCAGACGTCATTATAAGCACTCAAGTGCTTTTGAAATAAAATTGATTTTTTTCCTAAGAAATGAAAGATTCAATAGGTTCAATTGCTTATTACTGACTATCGCTTTGTACTTTCTCCTAGACAAAGACTGTCAATATGTTAACTTAAAATATCTTAACTTAACTCCAAAGACGTGCCACATCTAATCGAAAATTTTTTTGTAAATGTAACGAAAATTATATTACAAAATATTAAAAGCTCCTCGAATTCAAATGGAATGACACCCAGTCATGTACTTAGGTACATTATGTGTATTAGTATGTTGACAGCATAATTTGTTGGGGACAAGGTAGCCCTCAAGAATGACCAGATACCTACATTTTTTAACGATAATGATGAGTTTGTTTGATGAACAATGAACGGATTAAAAAAATAAACTTGTTATGATTACCACGTTCATTGTACATATCGCTGAATATGTTCATTAAAAGTGGAGCCACAATGACCTTGTAACAATTTTGTTATTCTCAAGATTATGATTTAGATTATTGGTGGGAAAAATAGATTGTTATAGAGTACTCGTAGTACCTGTGCGAGAACTCTCGCAAGTATGAATCCCTTGAATTTGTTCAAAATTACTGAATATATGAATAATTTTGTTCCATCTTCTCTGCTGATAAATTTTATACATTCCTGGTGAATTACGCCGTGAGGAAGCTCTGAAAGAGGGAACAAACCTCTCCTATTGCATACAATCAAAGTGCAACCTCCTTCCTTTTCAAAGGCTTATTTGTTTCTTAACAATTTTACGATTGCAAACGTTAAACGTCAGTAAAAACAAAAGTTTTACGACTGAAAATTGTCTGCGAGAAAATTCTGTCTCTGATGAAGTTTCAAAATGGTTACGCAAAAATGCAATTTATGGATAAGTTGTAAAAAGGCGCTATTACGTCAATTTACGATATTGACAACGACCCGGTTTGGTTGTAAGTAATCAATTCGTCATTACGTTTAATGGAAGGCCTGTTATGCATCTCATTTGGCAATTTAATAGAGCACCATGTTTATCAGGCGATACTCATGTCAATACCTATCAACTTTCTTCGACAATAGCCATAGACCAAAATTTGAGACCCACTTCAATTACACTCTTTACATTGTGTTTGTTTTTTTTACTAATGATACTCGAAGTGTACTCGAGGTACACTTACTTGACATGCAAAAAGGAAAATAAACTGAAAATGGCAAAACTAAACTATACTGGAAAAGGCAACGTCTCTAACCTTTGAAGTGTTAAAAAATAAAATGAATTACATGACGTGTGGGCGCCTGGTTAATTTTTTTTTTTCAATTTTGGAATCTGTAATGATTTGCAAATTGAGTGCGCGCAAAAAGTTGAAAGTAAAAGAAAAAAAAAAACAGTTCGACATAACAGTCATAATGATTTCAACAATTATCTGTTCATTTTGCTTTTACCTTTTACTTGTTTAAAAGTAAAATCTTTTTATGGTACAATATAGGCCGAGTGGTTGTGGGACAGAGCTGGAAAAAGTATTCTTTAAAGCCTTAAATGTTAATTTTTTTCATTGTCCATGTCTATGAAATTAAAGTCATCTTCAGCGAAAGTGTGTGGGACATTTCAAGATCTTTCACCAAAAACATGATTTTCTTGATTCTCTTGAAGTGTGATCCTGCCCAGTCAGGCGTTTTATTTTGGGCTCCCTTAATGGGCTCCCGATCCCTGCCTAAAACACGGCAGGTCTTCCATTCTCTGCGATCCTGGGCACGCTGCTTCCAGTTATCCAGACCAAGCGCAGTGGCATCCGCGATGGCTTGGTCATTGAAACAGAGGTTGCGTCTTCCTTGTCGTCTCGAACCTGGGAGCTTGGATTTTAAAATCCTCTTAACTGGAGCATTATTGCCCATTCGCTAGATGTGGGCGAGCCAATGTAGTCGACGAGTTTTGGCTTTTTTGACTGCATCCACATCTTGGTACAGCTCATAGAGTTCGCGGTTGTATCTTCTCCTCCATTTGCCCTCCTCGCACACAGGACCAAATATCCGCCGAAGGATTTTTCGTTTGAAGGATCCCAGTATTAGCACTCCTTTCTTGCTTTTCGTCCAGCACTCGGTGCCGCATAGCAGAACTGGCAGAATAGGGGTTCAGTAGAGCATACACTTTGTCCTTTGAGTTAGGAGTTTTGAACCTATTTGTTTCGCCAAGCTGAAGTAGCAGCGGTTTCTTGGGGTGTTTCTTTTTCGGATCTACACCTGGTTGTCATTCGTGCAGTTTATAATCACATCGAGGTAGATAAACTCCTTAACTATTTCGAAGTTGATGCTATCAACAGTGGCATTTTGTCCTAGTCTGTGGATGCCTCTTTGTTTCTTGACAGCATGTATTTAGTATCGTCCTCATTTAATTCAAGATCAACTGACTTCGCCTGTTCTTCAATAGCCGTGAAAGCCTCTACCACGGCACGTTGGGAGTGTCCGATGATGTCAATATCGTCCGCATAACCCAGTAGCTGGACTGCCTTTTAGATACCTGCCCTGTGCACTATCTGGTCAATAAAAAGATTGGTTGCATGTTATAGAAGAGCGATGTAGCATGTTTATCTAGTTTATATGAGTGTAATCAATACCGAGCGACATGCTAGTTAATCTTAATGAAAAAGTACAGATTACAAGAAAAGACAGCTTTGTAGGGTTTAAAGCGGGGTCTTAGCTCCGCAAATGGTAACAAATTTGAAAAATATTACCAACAATTTTAATAAGGTGTGAAGACTATTGCACAGACCAAGTGCAGCGACGAAGTCGCGGCAAAGCCAGTTTAATACAATAACATATTAATCATTGTATATATTAGTGACGCAATGTCTTAAGAGTAGAAGTGGTTGGATAAGCAAAGGCTATAGCTCTGTAGTTTGAAGAAAAGTTTTTCCTTAAATATCTATTATTCCAGAAGTTTTGGGCTAAAAACAAATTCGTATATTTATAATGAACATTTATCTGAACATGGTACCTATCGAACCTATCAATTTCGATGAAATTTGTAAGGTATATGTATGGTCCGTTGTCCTTACTTAGAACGAACGAAACACCGCGAACGTTTTTTAGGCCTCAAGCAAAGTTTTTGTTTTCAGTTTATAAATATGAATGAAAAAAAAATTAGTAAAATGGCCTCTAGGAGTACTCTAACCCGTTGCTTTCATTACTCGAAAATATTCGTAAGCCCAAACGTATTCTCCATTCCAGAAATGAAGACCGAAACATTCTAGTGAGGTTAAAGTTTATTTCTTTTTAGAGTTCACACTTGACTTACCAATGCCAATCGGATAACATTACCAAGTAATTTCATAATCATTTTTTTTTTAGATTTAAAATCGCAGAATAATTTCAACTAAGTCTTACTTGCATTGAATTTAAATAGAAATATTTATTTACTCTCTAAACATTTTCAATTGCGTCATTTGCTATGCAAAAACCAAAAAAAGAATTTCAAATTCAGAAAACTTGACACAAAAATACTAATAGACAGCGCCGAAGACAGCTTTGAGCTATAGTTAGAGGCGATAATTTGATCATCAGGCATCAGATTAAAATGAGTTTATCATTAATGCTGCTTGAAAAAAAATACTTAAAAAAAATAAATCTTGTCAAACATCAAATAAAGACAAACAAGACTTTCCGAAAATGGAAAATGAATTACCGACAAAAAAATGTATGTTGAGACTACAGGGAAACCCTTACAAGAATGCCGGCAGACTCAACATAGGTTCATGTCCTAAAAAATTGGATTCAATTGACACACAGATACACTTCATTCGTTTGCAACATAAGGAAACATTTCACTCGTTCCCTAATAAAGGAGATCCAGATCCTTGACACCTGTGACATATTAAGGAGGCTGTGGCGAATGTATCAGAAAAGCCAAACTAGAAAACTTATCCAGTATAACAGGGCATCACTTTCTAAGTGGGTAGGCGTCATCAGTGGCCACAACATTCTGATGACAAAATTAAATCTCAAGGTTGAAGTGACTCTGTCACTTGAGGAACAGAACACGTCGTAGCTACTACACCTAAGATATTGAACTAATTTATAAAGTTCGTCAAGCTGGTTGCACAACATTGGGTGAACGTGTTAGTTAAAAGACATTAAAGTTAACCGCGACATAGACTATGCTCCACCTAAATGTATCACAATGGATCCCTTAGAACCTTAGTGTAGCAAAGTAGGATTTAACCTTTGTCCTCTCAACCGAAGAACATCACAATGTCATCTAAACATCTTCATTAAGCGATTCAAGGATAACCCGAAATGAAGCTGTATTAATATTTTAGACCGCGTTCACAGAGTTTTGAGGTGTTGCACTATGTTTGGAGTGAGCTAAGAGGCATTGCATGATCATATTATCCGAAATAAAATTAAGAACTGATAAACCTGAATACTTTTCACCCTCTTCGAGAACTCTATTACAATTACCTTACCAAGCCTTACTCATAATAGCTTTTAAGGGAAATATGACTGTTCTTTTTAGCGTCGAACTGCTACTTGTCCATTGAAAAGATAGATTCAGTGAATCCAAAGTCGGGATTAAGTAAAAGTGGAAAAGTTATGATCCCTCATTCCTGATCGAAACCTGTCGGCAATCAGTAAAGAAGAAGAAGGAAGGTGGATTCTTAGAAAATTAAGTTACTCCGTACATTTTCTTGAAGATTGGCTGTTTTTACAAATCAAAGGAACAGCTTTGTATAGAACAGAATAGAATAGAGCAAGTGACACTTTGGAGTAATCAAATTCAATGATTTAATGATCTCAGTAGTTAAGAAAGATTTTAAAGACAATTTTGTCGATGCTATCAAGTTGATGTATTCAGTTCAGTCTATGTGATCGTCATTAAGGGCAAGAACAGATATGATTTGTTTGAATTTGAGCGACCCTAAGATGTTTGATTGACACATTATTGTGTACCTATTTAAAATTAGGCACACAGATGTTCACGTTTAATTCACGTTTCATTTCTAACTGAGAAATCCAACAGTGTCTACCGACAACTATAGCCCCGAATTGTATTGCAAACAAAAACAATACGATTGCCTGCCACTATCTAATATAAACACTAAAAATCGAATGCAACTAGATCACTTAAAATCGAGAACGATTCAGAACCTTATAAAACCAGCTTGACCTCAAATTGATTGGTAAACAACTAAGCCACATGCGACATGCCTACAATAAAATTTTGTCTTGTTTTAATTTATTTTTAATGTTCCCGCAAAGGCATTAAGGTCACTGAAAAAGTAATTAGTTTCTTCCAAGTCAAATAAAAATAATAATAATCATTCCGATCTGCTCGCTTTCGAAAATGTTGCAAAACTATATGAGTGACTTTATAAAATGCATTCCAAATGAGCCAAATAATTAACTTAAAAAAAAAAAACAATGACTCAGTCCCCGCGAGACAAGTCCAAAGAAAACGCAATCCAAAAAATATGATTTCGATATATTTATTTATGTTTTGTAAGAGAAAGCTCATTATATATGGAAATATGTCAAATTGAATTTAACTTACCTCAAGAAGATTCAAAAATGTGTAAATTTCCAATTAAAAATTATAAATTTGTTTGCACTAAAAATCCCTAAAATAAGTAACAACACAGCAGAAATTAGCTAAAGTGGATTAATTAATTAAAATAATTGAACAAAGCAATTAATTTAAATAGATATCACTTTGGCGCAAAGCCTAGTTCACGATTTTGCTCGACAAAAAATAATGAAATGAAATAAACCACAAAACAGGTTGATCGCGTTATCCAGCAACACTCGACTCCGAATTTAAAAAAAAAATATATCTAATTGTAAGACACTGGATTTTGTATTCAAAAAGAAAAAAAAAACCAAAAACTATTCCAATAATCACCCTCGATGGTGTTTAATTACAAACAAACGACGCCAACAACTCTGAGGATCTATGTTGGAACTCTGAGTATCTAGATACGAGTACTAGCCCAACACTCAAAGTCAACTGCATTTACAAAAGAATAATGAAAAGATTTTTTGTTGTTGTTGTTGTTTTTTTTGTTTTTGGTTCGTAGCAGAGAATACAAGAAATCAACCAACCGTTCGGATTGTATTGGCGATCAAGACTGCGACCGGCATGAAGCGACGACCACGGCACAAGCCTCGAATAAGTTGGGAAAAAAAAAACTTTTTTGTGCGAATATAAGACCCGCGCCACCTTAATAGTGGGTTCAAACGAAACATTCAAACGTGTACCTCTACTACAACTACAACTTTACAACCATAGAAGTATAGTTTTTTTTTTTATTTAATGAATTTAAAAAGCTATCTATCCGTTGATGTTGAAAAACGAAAATAAAAGCTCGTAGATCAGATCGGTGCTCTATTATTATTATGGATGTGACTTGAGAGGTTGAGGTGTCTCTTTAGACAATTCCATGCCAAAACTGTGTTAAATAAGATTTTGCAACAAAATTTACACGGTCAAGAAATGATTCAGTGCGGTAATTAGTGTGCATTTTTTATTACCCCTTACTCCAGTTTTATTTTTCTTCAGTAATTAGAAGCTCTCATTGCTCATATTGAGGATGACATTGGAGATTCATGTTTTATGTTTCACTGCACCACCCCCTTGATGGGAAACTTGACCTTTGGTGAACTTGTTATATATTTTTTTTTTTTTGTTTAATTACAAGATTTAATGGTTCAAGTTGGGAAATATAGGCTTAATGCTCTCAGGTATCTCAAGTATTTAAAAACAATGTACATGTTTCATTTTTGCATAAAGTACAACAAGGTTAGGTCTGGTTTTAAGCAGTAACATTCTTTTAATACAAAATTTTTGATATAATGACCACAGAAGTGATTTACGAATGCGCATGAGTGTTCAGTGCAAAATTTACTAATTAAGAAAATGTCTTCGATGCCAATTACCTACACCTATACTCCTAAACTATGCGTAGATAGATAGTTACTGGCGAATGGAAGCGAAAATTAAAAAGTAATTGGACGGAGATGACAGCCCGTTGCATGAAACAATTTGATTTTTGTTTATGTATTTTCTGCTTTTGTTTTGTTTTTGTTTTTTTTTCGATCGCCTCGGTCTCGGTCTCTTTTTCATATTTATTATTGTATTCCTTATTGCTACACATTCATCAGTATTCAATGGAACGGTAAAGCATTTTGAATTCCTAATTAGAAAATGTGTATAGCTAGTAAATTTTTTATATTCGCGCGATGAAATCACTTAGTAAAGACAAAAACCCATGGTATTCGCCTAAGCATATGCAACTCATTATTAAAAAAAAAAAATATTAATGCTGTTTAACGTTATAAATTATTCAATTTGAGGAAAACAGAATTTGAAATAATATTCATTATAATTTTACCTACTTAAATTGAACTGAACAGTATTAACGAATCTAAAGTAAAATTCAATTCTGTATATACGCACGACAAGAAGCACTAAACGTGTACAAAAAAACAAAACAATTAATTCAACGCAAAATTAGATAGCAAATTAAAAAATAAATAAATTAGCAAAAAAATATTGATTCGGCCAATGACATTTATGGACGACTGCTCCGGGAAAACAGTCATCATCAACACTGGGCTTTGGCCTCAAAACTAGACGAGCTTCGTCAAAAGCTACTCGAGGCGCAAAAAAATGCTGGGATAATATTCACTTTGCCCTGGTGCAGTGGTGTATTGACGCAGTTTGTAAGGGTTTACAGTAGAGCACTGACATATTTCGTCGATGCCATTGAGATGTATGAGACAATTCGGAGCATGGTGGGAACCTAAACAAAACCTATACAGGAGGAAAATGTCGAGTTTATAGCTCTCTGTATACATGCAACTGCATTGAAGTCAAAGGTCTGACGGTGTTTCGAACAGCTGAACTTCCATTAGTGGAGTATCTTATCAAGGTCTTGAGAAATCCCGACGGTTGCCAAACAAAGCTCGAGTACTATAAGATGCTATCGCTTCAAACATGTACATACTTGTGCTCCTTTCCGCCGCCATCGTGTGCGTTTCAAATATTGGCATCGCAATTGGGCTGAAACAACAAATCTGATCTTCGAATAAATCTGAAGTTGGTAAAGTCGACTTAAAATATTTCATCATATTTTACAGTTTACCATTGACATAATGAGGGATAACAATGTCTCTGCAGCGCCACAATTTATAAAATGTTCTTGTCCTAAAAGTCCATTTAATGGGTAATTTTGATTTCTAACGTTTTAGCGTCCAGTTCATTCGAACATCTAAATCATTCCCCGTTATGGTGCATACGCATTTTGTGGAGATCATTGGTTTTATAAAAGGAGGATCAAACAAGTTAGAGAGAAATTAAATAGTGCAGTTTCGTTATCAGGTGATTGAATGTTGTGCAATGTTTGCTTCTTGAAAAGTGTTACCAATTTTGAGTGTACAACAGTTTAAGTTTGTATTAAGTTCTTTGAATTTGGTCGGAAGGCTGAACACAGTGAATCTGGTCTGGGGCACAGGTCACACTGCCATCCAGAAAAATGAGATCTTCGATGAGCTTGCTAGGCAAGGTTCAGATAAAGTTTTTCAGGACCCGAATCTGTGTTGGGTCCGACTGCATCAGTAGTTGATGCTTGCGTTTCTCTTGAATACAAGATTCGGTGGCGCTACTGCGATTGATGCAGATAGAACAAACTACTGCGCGCGGGGGCACTTAAAAGGGGTCTGCATATTTCCTTCTATCTCTCAGAAGAATCGACCCCGGACTGCTTGTAGGCGTCCTTTCTGGCCACCAAGCTTTTGCCAAACACTTTAATGTGTCGGGCCTGAGCGATACCATCACCTGTCCTGCTTACGGTGAGAGGGATAACACAGCAGAAAACTTTCTCTGCAGTTGTCCGGCCTTTGCTCGCATCAGGTGGCCGATTTTTCGGGGCTGACATGGTGAGTGACATCAATGAAGCTCCTTCTCATCTTTCTTCGAAAGACAATAGACCAGTAGTCATGTCTGAGCGCTCCATAGAATAGTATCAATCTCCGACAAAAGAAGAGAATGGATTCAGATCATGGATTTTCCGTATAGAGCGAAAAGTATTCGAGCATGTTACCTTCCGATTGCCGAATACACAGCAACGTATGTTGAGATCTTTAAGGGGCGTCCTTCAAATAAACACAGATACCTATATAATATGTTTACATGGCATGTTATTTGCATTCCGCAATACATTTTAATATTGCTTTTAATTTACAAAAAAAAAAAAATATAGTAATTAATGCTTAAGATATAATCTGGTATAATTTCACTTGAGCATGACAAAAAGTAATTGACTCTTTTAACGATTGTTAAAAATACACCTTCACTTCCACGATTGAAACATCAAATTTTTCGAAGCATGATTTGCATTAACACAAAATTTGTTTGCAAAGTGCTAAGATGTTATTTTTAAAATCACTTTAAAACATTTTGAGTTGATGCGAATCACGCTTATAACAATTTCCTCGTCTTAATATGTTTTCAGATTAGCTAGCAGATTAGTCATTTATAAAAAAAATTCCACTAATCAATCAAAGCACTTTATCAATCCAGGTTAATTCAACAATTTAATTTTAATAATAATCTTCAACTAGGTAGTATGTAAATGTAAATGGGTAAATATTCTCCTGTTTTTTTTTTCAATAAAATCGTCTTATCATTTAATTACTCTCACACTTTTGATTTCTACATTGAGCCAATGTGACGTAAATAGCTCTTGGGTTCATATGACTTTTCAGATTGTAGAAATCAAAGAAATCAATGACAAAAATGGTAAACATAATTTTATATGATTTTATTTTTCAACCCGTAACAGGGTTAAATTTAAAAATTAATTCTTATAAAAACTAAATCTAAATAGCGAAACTAATTTAATCTCACAATGGAACTTAATTTCTAAAATGTTTGTTTGCATTTTATTTTCTTTATAACAAAATTATGTAAAAAACAAATAAAAATAAAAATAATAGTATATTTAACAATTATTTACAAAAATAGGGTTATTCTATTTGTCATCTCTCCCTTATAGTCAAAAACTTAACAAAATTTTTTAATACTAAGACCTAGACCAATGTTATATCAAAAAAAAAAAAACTATAATGAAATGTTTGTGAATTTTGTGGGCATGTTTGTGTTTTTCTATTTTGTTTGATGTACATTTTTTTTGTTTGTTTCAAATACAAAGTCAAGAAAAGATTCAGAAGACTATAATCTAGAAGGGGGTCAATATGCGGTCAGGAATTGATTTAAAGATCTTAAAGAACTTAAAGATTTGCAAAAGACCCATTCAACGGGGAGAGTAAAGCCATGAAGCAGAAAGTTTAGGTTCATTGAAGAACCTTCGAGTGGAAAATTTGGATTGTACTTTGATGAAAGAGTGATCGTATCTCAGTCTTACTAGCAATGAACGCATATTGACCGCCATTTTGTTTTTAGGAGTATAAAGGCAAGCTGGCTGATTTGAAAGGAGTTTTTCTATTCTGGCACATGATCGCTTTTGGGCTTATTAAGTTCTTCCAATTCGTCTCTGTTCAGCGCGCTGGCCTTAAGTTGTTCTTCTCGCATTCGTCCCAAATAAAAGAAGCCAGCAACAATGAGTGCAAACGAAGTGACGCACGTAAGAAGCGTTCCGTATTTAAGTATAACTTGTATGGCATTCGCACTGAATGTGCTGTGAAAGAGCAGTGACCGCAATTCGTCACTCAAGTCGGCAGAGGTGATTTCGATCCATAGAATCGGTAGGATTATTCCATCCTCCATATTTTTAAGTTTATCTGCAAAAAAAAATTAAAACCAACAAATTATAAGGATATGGATACAAAAGAATTCATAGTCAACTTACATCCAAGAAGACTTCCCTTGTGTAGCATTATGTTGATTTGAATCCTTGACGCTCCATCAACAGGGAATGCCAATCTTGGGTGGATATCGGCAAATGTCGCATGCTTCTCTGCATCGGGTTCAATACCCTCGAAAATGTCATAAAGCGCAGGATCACCAGAGAAGAAGTGCGGGAACGATGGATAGATAGGCGCGTTATAACACTGAGTTCCATTGAATACTCCGCTGGGGAGACATGAGCCAACACCCGAATCGCAGTAGCATTGATTGTCGGGGTTTTCATCGGGATTGGCAAACACATTCATTGGCGTGCGATATCGCCAAACATCAATGTCATTCAAGATTGTCACTTCTTCTGAGTATTCAAGAGGTAGCTTGCGGCACAAGGCCTGGGTGAAGACAGACAGCGGTTGCCTGTTTTCCATGAGGTATGGCGGGAATTGCGAACCATCAGAGCCGTCAATGCGATTGCATTCCTCATCGTTCCAAAAGTCCAACTTGTCCATTCCGTTGAATTGACTTATTATCCCCAGCTTTTGAAGATCATCTACTCCGGTGTAGATTTGAAGAGTATCCGGACTGGTTCCGTTGCGCTAGAGAGAAGTCCTCAAATTAAACAACAAATTTGTTTGCCAATAAAAAGTCTACCTACATTCATGAGCATTCCAAACTTCGGCTTGAGGTTGGGCATAAAATTCCTCAAGACATTTATCAGCTTGTCTGAATAGCCCCAGAAGAAGTCATCGATTGGAACTTTGAGGAAAGGATCCAAGTTGAGCATATTTATTGCACTGGAAGCAGCCAGTTTTTCGAAATATGACATCTCATCTATTTCCACCGACGCGGACATCAGCGGAATATTTGGCACAATGACATCGTCAAATCGGTTGCCAACTGATTTCTCTGGGATGAATTTATACGTTCGATGATCCTTTGGAAGGGGAAAATTATTAAAAATCTTTGACATTCTTTGAAATCGTTGTTCGTGACTAAAATCTTACATTGTATGTGACTGTATTGTTGGCGTTGAATTTAACATTCACTTTGGTCGAATGCTGCTGGTAAGTATACGGGCCTAGATCATTGACTTTTATTTTTGTATCCTCTCCCGCCAGAAAACGGTCAATGTTTGTGTAATTGAACAAGTGCACTTTGAGATCTGTGTCTACGGGTGGATTCACCCAGTATGAAGAAGCGGCTGAGTTATTCGCTAGGATTAATTTCTGAAAGAAAGAGATGCATAGAATTCTTTAGACCTCTTGTCTTTTATGTCAAAAGTTAAAGTTAAAGAGCATTAACAGCCAATACATTTAAATGGCCTACGGATGAGCTGTGCAGAGATGCAAAGCTTAGACAAAGCTCTGTATAGCTTGGCTTTCTAGATGCTGTCATATGCAACCTTAAATCAAAGACTCGATCTATATTTTAACCAGAATTTGAATCGTAGTGTGAACATTTTGCCTATTTTGCCTATATTGAGGACTTACCGTGCCCAAAATCGCAGGGAGAGTGCTCAATCAACTTAAAAGCGATCCGATTAGCAGCTTCATGACTCTATAGTTGGCGCATTTAACCTGGTTTACCTGCTTGTGATTTGGGCAAAGTTACGTTAAAAGCTCATATATAATCTTCAATTCAATGCATTTACTGGGTCGACTTGAACTTCTTAAAACTGTGTCAAATTTTGTAGAATGTACTACGCGGAAAGTGTAACTGGCCCGAGTTAGTTTCTGAGAATATAAAGTTGACGGGTTGAACCTTCTAGATAACTTAGCAGGAAAATCACATGGCGGAAACCCCTTTTTTGGAAAATTTCAATTAGATAGCATTGGGAATGGTGGCTCAATGAACTTTAAATAAGCCCCAAATCCTTTGCAGTAACAGTAAGCTTAAGCTTTCTCTCTATCGCATCTCAACTCTTTCGAAAGTCTGACAAACATTTCCTACTCAGAATCAAGATCATTGTAGGTTACACAAACATAGCAACGTACCCACAAATACCTTGAGTAACTAGATTTTAGGCTCTACGTAGGCTGTTAATGCGTATTGTTTTCCTAGAGATTTAATTATATAAGGTTTTGATTACGGAAAGTGTCTTATACTTACAGATGTGTATGAATTGTCATAGTACTCTGTGAACCACATGATGAAAAAACCTGTTACGCTCATTATAAACAATAGGAGCATGATTCCCAGTACTGAAAAGACAAAGAAAATAAATTAATAATTTTGTTAAATGAGTAGTCGCTAGATATTAGAGCTCTTCGCCAAATATTTCTACAAATTCCAAAAGAACCCTTAATATACATACTTGTACGGTACAAGTTGTACCATAAAAAATTGACACATGTTGAGCCCGATTATATTAAAAAAAGATTAGAGTACTTTTGTCTGGTTTTATATTTTGGAGATTAATATTTGTTACTGACATAAAGTTAATAAGCGAGAGAACAAAGGGGGCAGTTAATATTTCTCGATCTTTGTATCGAAGTGCGGTAAATAATCACAACGATCATCGAATGACTTTAAATCAATCAGTCGCTTATTTGCTTCAATCTGTATCGGGTTCAAAAAATTAGCCTACCTACATAACAGAAGTCTACCTGCTTAAGGCATTTAGCTACATCATTGGTAAACTTGTGGAATCTGAAGCAAGATATAAACGGATGTGTTTAGGAGGAGAAAGAAGCTCGAGTTAGATGATGAGACTATGGTGATCTCTATAGACAGTCAAGCAGCAATCCTTAAATCCCTAAAATAGCCAACAATAAGGTCGTAGCTAATAAGCCAATGAAGAGAATCTCTCAACGATATCGCCGATAAATGATTGTATGTAATGTAATTTTATTTACCAATCAGTAAATGGAGTTATAAAAAATTAAAAAAAAATATTAGACGTAAACGGCCCATACAGGACCTCAAGCCTCCAAACATTGTGTGTGCTTCTCATGACATTTCGTACTCGTGGATGTTTTTCAGACGTTCGTAAGACTTGGGGCAGTGAATAAAAACTTTAAGGTGGTATAGGTAAGGATTTGAATCAGTGACCCCTCGTTAAGTGATCCAGCGCACCTATGCACTGCCTTGAGTTATATTGAGTTTAAAATCTGGTTTCCAGGACAAGGAAGGTAGAGTTGATGTAAATACTTGTTCTGGTGTGGGATATAAATTTCCTTATTGCTTGGAAAATAATTTTCTTTTGCTGTCAATGCTACGTTTCCCGGGCACTAAACCGAGATTAAGATTAATCCGCCCTTAATCTACTTTAAATCTTAAGATTTACCATACCAACCAGATGTTGAACATTTTGTGCGTAAATTTGAGAGCCAGAGAACGGGTTGAGAGAAAAACCCCTATCCTAATCTTCTTTTTTTCTGTGGAAACGTATAAAGATTTACTGTTTATCTTTTGGCTATAATCACGGTTTATCTTTTGGTGGAAATGTAGCATAAGTCGGCATTCTTCTTGTGATATGATAAGAGCAAAGCCAATTAAACACTACTGGTGCTACTGCCTAACATATCTGTTTATGCTGGACTATTCAGAACAGAAGGGTCTGGATATAAAATAAGCCTTTTTCCCGATAAATAAATTATGCTACAAAGGTTATATAAAAGAAACTCCCATACAATTGCGAAAGTAAGACAAGTCTTAAAGTTCCTGGATCAATCAAATTCAATAAAAACATCACTTGAATGACATCATTGCAGAACTGAACATGAACTGCATCAGCGTATCAGTAATTATCCTTCAATAGAGATCATAGAGTTCCATATAAGCTGTGATTTCAGTTATTGCTGTAACAGTTGCAGTTCCTTCTGATGAAGGAAAAAAACGTCTTCTGAAGGTTTCGTTTAGATTTAGAGTCAACGTCAGTAGAAAATTATTATTTCGTTATGGAGTTTGATGGTAGTCGTACCAGTTTGTAATCCAGGTTAGATTAATGTTTTCTAACATTTTAATAAAAAAACAGTTTTTTTTTGAAAACAGAAATTTTGTTATAAATTATGGGAAAAACAAAATAAATAATGTTTTTCCATAATTTATAACAAAATTTCATTATATTTCACGATAAGAAGCTGAATAAATTTGTAAACAGAATTTTTTATCGGCGCGACGTTTTATTTCGAATTCGTCAGACAACGCATATTGCCAGTAGCTAGTTGGACTTTGATTTAACGATGCAATTGTTTTTTTCTTCGTTTTGTAGATTGTTTTTAACAAATGCACTGCCATTTTTAAAATGAGACAAAGCGATGATGAATATATTGCTATCGGTCAAAGAGAATGCCAATTTGTTATCACTGTTGTTGTTTTTTTTTTTTTTAATCGAGGTGTATGTTTCTTTTTATTTTTAAATAATAAATAGGTTATATTGATAAAATTCATATTAATTGTTTTTAATTTTGTTGTCCAAAAATGCTAGTAAGAGTGGAATGTACTATGCCATTTTTGTCTTCATTTATCTGTGCAAACTTTTAGATAATAAAAAGTTAAGCAACAAGCTTCAAGTATTAGTAATTCAAGTCAAGACTACCGAGCTAACTTGAGAAGAATATGCGATAAGCCATACGTCCAAGGAATAAAATTTCAACATAAAATGCCATTTTAATAATTTCAATTTCATTGAGGGGGTAAGAATTTAATGCTGATGATGATTTTAATTAAGAAAATATTAAAATTTCACGTCACATTTAGTTCGAAAAAAAAGACTGCAGGGCAAGGCCGCATAGATAACAAAAGACTTGACGGCATTCAGTTTTAACAGAAAAGTTCTTCCCCGAGTTTGGGAAAATCCCTACAGATGTTTACTTTTTATCACTGCGATTTTCTGGGAAACGTTTAGTAACAATTAAAAACGACTATAAAACAGCTGCCCACTCTCAACTTGAGTGTAGTTCAAAAGTTTGCAAAATGCGAGCCACAATCATATTAGTTGTACTTGTCGGAGTTTTGGCAATTGTATCTTCGGCTAAAATCAGACTTGATCAGGAGCATGGACCGGAACTGAGCCGTAACTCCATGGAAAACAAACATTTAGTAATACCAATTCGTCAGAAACGCGCTTGTAGTCTGACAAGTGCTTTAAATGTTCGATGTAATGCGTGTGCATGCGAAGCACATTGCATTGCTTTAAGAAGGAAGAAAGGTTCGTGTAATTCGCGACACATGTGCGTTTGCAGATAAATAAATTAGTGAAAAATTAAATAAAACTGTGTTTAATTTGTTTTTTTTTTAAATAAGATAATATTGCACTGTGTGTACATGACTCAAAATATATCTCATGTGCTATCTTTATGATAAAAAGAGTGAGCAGAAGGAAGCAGGGAAAAAGTACTTTGCGTGAGGGCAGGCGTAGTAGTAGTAGTAGTACACTCGTCATTATTAATTTTTGTGACACTAGATAAATTAACGACAATTGCGTCGCACTTTCACTTTTTACATTTACAATGTCGATAACTTTTACTACATAATAACAAATACATAATAGCAAAAAATATCCTTTGCAAAGTCGGAAAATACAGATTGGTCTTCAGCGAAATAAAAAATGTCCAATGGACGAGATGGTACAATCTAAAACTCTATGAGCTAAACAAGCCTGTGCAGAGTAAATGAAGTCCAAAAAGTGGCAACGTCGAGCCAAATAATAAAATAATAATGGCCCAGGAAGACCGAGCTTTCATTTTAAAGACCTAGTCATCGTGGCTCTCACAGCGTATGGTCAGTACATTTCTTATAATGAAAGCGGTCATACTGAAAGTATTTGTTTTCAATTACACAGTTAGCGTGTGCCTTTGGTTATGCCGTTAGTGGCTGTCTTTTGTTATACTTTCGACTTTTGCAGCTGTGGTTCCAGTACCCGACCAGTTCAACCTGAAAGTTTTTATTTGCTGCCCCACTTCTTGCGATCGTCTGACAAATATCCAAGAGTAAGAACTGTCATCAAAAGTTTCTCAAAAATTGTTTGCCGTTCGGAATCGGCATTAAATTGTAGGTCCTTTCCAATTGTGTCAAAAAATATATCTTCGCACACACACAGGTTGGAGAAGCTAGGCCTCGGGTCCTGAATTGGCTGTTTACGCCTAATATTTATTTGTTTTTAGTTGCGAAACTCTGACTTTGAAGAAAATTCTTAACTTCTTCTCGAAAGTGTTTCAAAATCTTTATGAAATTTCACAGTTGGATGGTTTTATTGAAGGAAGCTCGTCAACAATTCAAGCGTGTGATTTCTAAGAAGAGATTGAAACGACGTTTTAAAAGTAATTTCCAGAAACGCGGCTTCAGAAGTAGTTTTGTCTCCGAAATATATATACGTTGGGCTTAAAATTGAGCCCTAAGAAGTTCCACAACCCACCAAATTGTGTGACATTTTGTGTTCAGTAGTAGTAAGGCCCACCCTTACATTTAGCGCAGTGATATATTGGAAAGCTATCGAAAAGAAAAACCATCTTACCAGAGGAAAAACGTATACCAAAGTTTTCAAGATGGACATCGGTGCTAGCGCGGGAAACAGCTTTGAAACTCTGGGATTGAGGAAATCTTCAAGGATAAGAGACAACTGCAGCGTCTAGAGATAGCTGCTTTAGACGTCCTTCTAAAGACGTGGTTTCACCGACAAAAACTGTACCATGTTATTTTAATAGCCAAGTGGCCATAAAGGCCATGGAGTAAGTTTCAGTCAGAGGGGTGAGCGTTGTAGTAATACTTTAATATGCAACTGCGTTGACTCTATGCTGGGAGAAAGCAAAAGGTGGTCGGTTTTTTCCATCTATGGTCCAAGTTTATGTTATAACTCCACTTAGTTCACCTACACGGAAGGTTGACGTTAATTCTACGTGTAGAATTAATTAACAACGAGCCATTCTCAAGACAAGCAAAAGTGCTGTAGCATGCGTTAAAAAAAATCAAAATTGTTGATCGAATTAAAACGCCGCTCACGTGAGCAGCTTAGCATACTGCATAACAACCACTCGTTAGCTTCGTTGATGAATTAGAGGATCTTAGAAATTTTGAACCTAAAAAAGTCTGTGGCAAACTTCTTGTACTAAAAATATAGTATACAACAAAAATCAAACTTGTATGGCATTCATCGCTATGGTCCAAAATGGCTAAAAAATGAAGTGAATATTGACTTATAAGTCCGCCAGCTAGGGCTAAAGAAGAAATTGCTTCTTTAAAGATAACATATACATTTATTTAATACTCGAGTCTATATTTAATTCATTCAACTAAAAATAAAACGATGACCAATACAGGTCACCACACAAAAAGATAACACCTATTGAAATTTTTTGATTGTCGCAATTCATTGGTAACATGATATCGAAACGTGATGGTTTGATAGCAAAATATTAAGGAAATAGACGAAATACAGAGAATTACTGTAAATATGTTTTATGAGTTTATATACAAATGTCACTCACTGCAATGTCTTTGTGCTATTCGAACATCCAAAAGCCGTCGTGGATGTTAAACTGGCCCGGGCTAAAGGAGTTTGGCACATGTACATTCTTGTACATTCATTGCATTCTTTCAGTTGAATATCAATTGAAATGTTGTTTTAAAGTCAATTGAAATGTTCTGAAGTCTTCTTGTAGCTTATAATACTTTTGATTGACTTGAATTTTTAAAGTACTCAGAGCAATATTAAGACTTCAATGCAGTGATGTAGCTTAAAAACTTCAACTAGAATTGTTTCGTTTATAAGAGTCCAAATTTGCAGGAAATATTTCACTCCTTACCACCTAGAATTGCCTAGAATTTATAAGACATTCCTTTCACTTTGAACTTAGGTACAACGCTTGAATCTGGTTCAGTGTCGACGCACAGATTAGATATTTGACATTACTTAAAAAATGTGCGATGCAAATTATTGGCGATCGAGATATCAAAAAATCACTCTCCTAGTCCATGTATGTTGCAATGTCTCCCGTCTATCGTTGTGTTAACGTTACCTCTGACATAACTTTATAATTCCGCAGCACAGTTGAAATATTTAACATAAATACGACGACATTTTCGCCTGTGGAGTCTGACCTTTACCTAATCCATCCCCCTATCGCAGTTCTGCCTAGGTATATGATATGCTCTTTGAAACGTTACTTGATTCAAGTATTAGTAAAGTGTGAGAACACAACAAAATAAGCCAAAAATTCTTATATCAGAACTTCTGAAATACTGCAGTACAAATACAACTAAACTGTTATAGCGAAACGTGGACTTCGCTATATAGACCTCGGAAACATATCAAGGAACCAAAGATATCAGAACCAGAACCCGGACTACATCTAGAGCTTACAAAGATATTTCTCTTGCTTATGAACATTTTTTTTTTTTGGGCATTTGCCATTAGGAAATTAATACTTTAATATTTTCATTTTGTTTGATTTTCTTTATCGAAACCTTAAGAAACAATGTGGAAGCCCAGTGTTTCAGGTGCAATTTTACTGCTCCCAGTGACTTTACATTAATAAGTGAATCAAACGCCAAATTATAAGTATATAAATACATGTACACACATAACAGTGATCTTGAAACAAATTATTTTATTTCTTCGGGGAAATAATAAAGGCACAGATAATAAATGCAGCGTTCAGACTAAGGTATGTTCCACGTATGTGGAAGGTCGCGGAAGTTATTATGGTACCTAAGCCGGGCAAATTGCCCAGTGAAGTAACGTCATATCGGCCGATATCATTGCTGCCAATCCTTTCCAAGCTATTCGAAAAAATCCTTCTAAAACGACTCCATCCGATTCTAGAAGAAAAAACACTGATCCCAAACCATCAGTTCGGATTTAGAAATAAATATTCAACTATAGATCAAGTCCACAGAATAACTAATATAATAGAAAAGGCTTTAGAAGAAAAACAAATATGCTCTACCATCTTCCTTGATGTAACACAGGCTTTTGATAAAGTCTGGCACAAAGGATTAGTCCGTAAGCTACAAAAATATCTTCCAAAACAGTACTCTGAAATACTGGAGTCCTATATAATGCAACGATTATTTAGAATTAAACAAGAAGATGAATACTCAGCATCGAAACACATTAAAGCTGGAGTACCGCAAGGAAGTGTGCTGGGACCTGTACTATTTCTCCTATACACGAACGACCTACCACAAAATGAAGAAACTACTGTTGCCACTTTTGCAGACGATACTGCTGTACTTGCAGTAGGAAAAACCTTGCAGGAAGTTACCGAAAAACTGCAAAAGACAGTAAATGATATATCTAATTGGACCAACAAATGGCAAATAAAATTAAATGAACTGAAGTCGGTTCATGTTAACTTTACAAATAAACACGTACAACACATACCTGTGTATATAAATAATAAAATGGTTCAGCATTCGAACTCAGCTAAGTACTTAGGCTTGACTTTGGACGCAAAGTTGCACTGGAAAACTCATGTCAAGAAAAAACGTGATGAACTAAATTTACGATATATTAAAATATATTGGCTCATAGGGAGGTATTCATGCCTCTCAATCCACAATAAACTGCTTCTCTACAAGCAAATATTAAAACCAATTTGGACATATGGCCTCCAATTATGGGGGTGCACAAGTAAGTCCAACCTTCAAAGCATACAATGCTTCCAAAACAAAGTATTACGCAATATTGTTAATGCGCCGTGGTACGTACGTAACGCTGATCTACATAGGGATCTAAAAATTGAAATGGTAGAGGACGAGGTTCGGAAGGTCGCTAGAAGACATGAAGTTAGGCTTCGCAACCATGCTAATTTAGAAGTAGTCCAACTACTTAATAATACTAATTTAGTTAGAAGATTACGTAGAGTAAAACCTTTTAAACTAGTTAACTAGGTAAAAAGAAAAGAAATATGTAACAACATAATTACACTAACAAAGTGATAATGAATTAAAAAACAAAAGGCAACAAACCAAAGTTAGTTCCTTAAAACTGTACGTAAGTACATTAGTACATATTAGAACAAAATTGCTGATTAGTCTGACGACTAGGTGCGATTATTGGAAGGATGGTAACACCATGCCTTCCCTGGGTGTTTTTAGTGGGTGTTTCCAGTCCCACACTATCGCAAAGCTCGCATGCGATGTCTTTCAACGATTTTCACCTAGCTACACGCAAAAAAAAAAAAAAAAAATTCCTTCGGGGGAAGAAGTTTTTACAAAGTTTTATTTCTCATTTTTATCTTTTACATTCTATTAATTATTTTAAGTTATTGACTTATAAAGAAGCCGTTATCTTTAGCTGGGCTGCACTTCTTAATAAGTATTTTATTTGAAAGGCTAGAAGCCGCTGTCCATAGCGAGGCTGCACTTCTAGTTGCTGAGTTAAGACTAAAGATTTTAAGTATTCTCCATGAGTTTTTCTATGATTATATTGCTTAGGTTGTAATAATAATTTCCCCATGCAACTTGGGTATTAAATTACCATTCTTCTTAACTGAGTCATATTGACTTCAGCAGAGTTATAATTGTTGCTAAGGCAACTAGATTTGTACTTATTCGCCTATGTTATTAAGGGTATTAACTTACGCGGCCCCCATGATATGGGCATCAAATAAAAAGGTTTGTCGAGGTCCTTGGAACATTGAACTCTTTTTTTAAAAATGTGCTCAGTATCACCTAACAACTTGGTGTTGCATTGAATTTGGAACAGTGGAACATTGGAAAGGTCCTTGGATCATTAAAAAAGTACATATGTCGAAAATGCCAAAGAACGTCCGTGAAAAAAAAATTCCTTCGGAAGTATTATGAGAAGCAAGCGAACATTTATGCTTTTCAGGATATTTTAACCGGAGGTCCCTATAACATAAGAAAAAAACCAGAGAAACGCTATTTAGTCACAGTGTCCCTAAAAACTATTTAACTTGTGAAACCCTCTCATGCCCAAATGGATATATTACTGATGTTGACGTCATATAGCGCATTATATTCTATTCGTAAGACCCTTGCATTTTATGCTCATATCATATGTAAATATATCCATAAACGTATTGGTCATGATAAATGATCATAATTTGGGACCGTAAAATGTCTTTTACTTGAAAAATACTTGAACGGGGTACTTGGAAAAGTACTTATACTTGGTGATTTTCAAGTACAAAGTACATTGTTCTTTAATTTTTAATTTTTTTTTATAATTTTGTTTCCTTTTTTTCCAAACCAGAACTTATCTACCAATACATCGTATGTAAATAGACGATATAGGTTCAAACCACTGGGCTAATAAGAGTATTCCATAAACCCATTTAAACCTACTCTCCCGTATAAATGCCCTTGAGTCCCAAAATCAGTAGCTAAAAGTACAATAGCACTACCAATATTCTACATCGAATTGCTTTGGCTACCTTAAAGATTTCAAGATTAGATATTATTCAAGCGAATATAATCAGAAATGTGATAAAATATTAATGAAACATCAGAATTAATCATAAGCTACTAGAACACTTTAAATCGATTAACACTTGCGAGCTTATATTTATGTAGCTTTTCTGATTAAATATTATTGTGTAAGCAAATATTAATAAAGTACATTTATGTTGTTGTACTTAATTCCCGTCTTAGAAAGTATTGTTTTACGTTTCATCAACATAAATAAATAAATAAAAAACAACCAATTCGATCGAAACAAAATATATTATTGTATAGACAGGCTCACAGAGAAATAAAAAATTCATATAGGAAAACCCAACGTCAAAAAAATTAATACCTCGCGCAGAAAAAAAAAAACATATATTTTTGGCGATAAAGGCCCCGTCCGATTAGCCGGTTAGGTTATGATTCAGTTGATAACACATTTTGATTGTCATTGGACAATATGCGTGGGTATTCTACAGTTAATCCGAGAATGTATATATGTACATATATTTATTTTCTCCTATTTTTGGACAAAGAAAATTCTCGCATAGAGATAAGAGAAAACGTACGTAAATGAGAATATCTTTCTAGGCCAGTTCTGATTATGCTCAGTCGATTTCCTCACGAGGAATTTCAAATTTCAATCTACATAAATGTATTCCATTTTAATTAATTCAAAAGAATATATGTAATTTATTTTCGTTCTCTTCGCATTTAAATGAGGTTTTATTGTTATTGAGTCCGCGATGGTGATAAGAGTAATCGGCTGCTTGACATAAGCTATATCGTTATTGATAAGTTTATACTACTGTTACCTACCCCAAAAGAGCGCAAATACAATTCATTTTGTATGTTCAGAAGCATTATGTTTCTAAGGACTTGACATGCGGAGACTTCTTGATGTTAATGACCTTCTTGAAGTTTCTTGCTGACATGTGCGCCGCTGTACACAATTTAAATGTGAATATTTAATCAACTAACTGTGCAAAGTAATTGAAATTATTCGAGTGTTTAGCTTAACCGCTAATCTATGACTGTGCTTTTTAATGAAAAGCGAAGATGAATACGATTGATTTCTCAATGATCAGTGATAATGTCGTTCGTTAGAGACACATGTAACACATCCTGTTGTGCACGTTGCCATTTTGTTATTTAATTACGTATACGCCATAGGAAATCTGAATATTGTATGGGTATTTTTTTACTGATAAGACAATGGTAAATAGCTGACCTTTGGGGTTTGGGATGCACTCATTCACTGATTATAAACTTTTCATGGGAATTTCTGCAATTACGTTTTTTTAAGCACAGGGAACCTTGAAATGTCCTATATTGTTGCGTATTTATATTTTACAAGTACATTTAATTTTCTTTTATTTAACCTTGTTGTTGATTTGAAAAGACGTCTAGACGGGCGATGGCTTGATATTTTAAGGTACTGTCCTTGTTATCTATAATCTGGGACTTAAATTGGAAGGTGATCTTGTCGGAGTTATTGTCCATTCACTTATACTACCTTGATTCAGCTCATAGAGATCGCTGTCATCTTTTATTTTCATCGTTTTACTTGCTTAGAACTTAATTCGAAGATGTCTGAAATCACTCTAACAACTAGTTTTATGCAAAATTGAATTTAGTTGATCAGCTAAGTGCAGATACTAATATTATCTATTTTAAACGGAATTGCGTTCGCCAACGCAATCAACGAAAGCACCACTGTACGAGATATTTATCTTTATTGAGTTGAATAGAGTACAGTGAAATTCGCTTATTACGATGGTCAAGGGGCCAATTCCTAAATATAACATTTTTAACAAAAACTTTTTTCTTTTTTATTATTATATTTTCCTTGGTCCCTTTAAAGAAAAAAATTTGCCACAGAATTTGGACCTATCTTCTGTAAAATAGTTCATTTTGGGCCCCTAGGGAATATGTGTTCGAAATTTCAGCTTTCTATCTTAAAATGAAACGCTGTAAACCAGTGACGGATGAGCATGAACATTGCACTTTTTGTTTGGCTTATAAAATTGCATTAAGTTTCGAAATTGTCCCGCGTTTTTAAATAAGGTTTCAAAATTGTATGAATCTTTTTCTGTAGCTAGGAAACATCACAATTGATCATTTTCGCTTAAACGAAATATCATTTAAGTGGCTATAGACACATGTTGTAGCCACCCCAGCTTATTCGACTTTGCCTCTAATTTGAGATAGAGAAAAAGGGGAGTCGCTGAATTCTTAAAACGAAAGCTTTATTCGTGGTTCTTGATAAATAAAATGTCTGAACCATATTACAATATTTTCTCCTTCACTGGGCAGAGTTTAATCTTCGCTTATTTTACCCTTAGGGACCCTTATGTGTTTCAATTTTTTTTATGTATTCTAAGTCCCTCTATTAAAAGAGTGGGGTGACCCTTAAAAAAAGTAAATAAGTAATGTAACCCTGGAATGTACAGCATATTTTACATACACTAAGGTTATCCTTCGTCCAATCGACGATTGTCATTCCTCCTTAACCATTGACAACAAGGACTCTGAAATCTATAAATAATTCTTTTTTATCATCGTTTTCGTTTTTGGGCCATAACTAACTTAATATGCGGATAACCCTAGTGACGGATAACCAGAGTGAATATTTTGTTTGTAGTTTTTTTTTTGCAAGCAGTGTCAAATTAATTCGATTGGCTTTTTTGTAAATCATGGAATGAGCCCCAAAAGTAAAGAATAGGCATTTGAAATCCCTCGTAGGTTGAATGTGGGGACATGCAAAACTTAGTGTATTCATAGTGAGGCATAATATTGCAAAGACCATAGATAAAGGAGCATACGCTAAATTTTACTGTAGTGTACTGCTTGAAACTATTGTCGAACTGTTAAGATACAAGTCGGAAAAATATTCAACCAGTAACCTTTTCAGAAACAGCCGATTACATTCCAAACAGCGCATGATTTCCTTCAGGTCCGTGTTAGCTGCTCGAAAATAAACGAAAATCAGATAGCTTCATTGAAAGAATGTTGTGTGCTCTTCGTTTTACTTTTTCTACACAACCCTCTCAATCATATAAGACAGAAAGGAAAGTACAATTTTAAGTTGATTTAAACGAATTCCCATAAATTCGGATAAACTTTTATACCATTTTCGTACAATTAGCATTAAGACAAGGTAATCGGTGATATTGATTTTACAAATATAGAATGCATTCTGCCAATGCCAACGGCATATGACTTAATAGATAATTTAAGTGCTTTAAAGAGAGGGGAACTCAAAAATAGAATCTGACAAAAACCCATTAACTGGGGCCAGGCAACATGCCTGCAAGAGTCAAGTGGCAAACGAATCAGTATCGATTTTCTCCACTTAAGTCTCTTTATTCAGGTTTCTTGTCCAATTTCCGGACCAACGTTTCTAAAATATTTTATACTTATTCAACGCATACGATTGGATACGATCTTTATTTAAAAATATTAAAAATCGATCATGCTCCTGCATGTTGAAATATCCACTATGATTCACAATTCTAACAAATAACAACATAATAAGAAAACACAAATAAACCAGCCCCTAAAATTTTCCAGTCCAAAATGCCATAATCTCGACAAGACGTCACATGATACTCCCACCCTACGTCCTATTTTCCCTATCACCCCCCTCACTGCACCTTTAAAACTGATATTTCATTAACCAAAATACGTTCATTCATTTGGAAAAAAAAAACCACTGTTGAAAAAGGAAAATAAATTCTTATCAATCAGAACTGATTTGTGATTATCACTGAACTCCTATTCACAGGAAAACAACTTTTAATGAGCAACAGATACATCCGAACTCGTGTACTTACATATCAATGTTCCTAGCTCTTTAGTCGATGGCTGCGCATTTATTCCAACTAATTTGTAAACAGGTTCCATGAAGCTCTGCTGCTTCTTATCATCATCCTTTGGCAGAGTGCAACACTCAATTGTTGTTGCAGCAGATTCTGGTTTTCTTGGTACGGTAATTGCATCCTCATACGTTGGAGGATCCAATGACAGTTGTTGTTGTTGTTGTTGCTGATTAAGTTCCTCTTTTGAAAACATTTTGCACACAAAAAAAAAAAAATTAAAAATATCTAATGCGCGGTCGCAATCAGAGCTTAACACCAACACCTTGACTTAGATTTTTGAGGTTTCTACTATCTATACTCAAAATTTGAAAACAACAAAAGAAATGCAATAATAACACAAACTCGAACGCTAACGCACTGCTGATGAGATGCGCTCTCTCATCACACACACACACCGAATCAGGTTTTATCACTCGAATACGATCATTTCACGATCAACCACAAAGAAGTCGATCGTCCGTTTCGTCAAAGTCTTTTCTGCGAACTCTTTGTTCGATCTATAGCAACTATAGTTAGTGTCCCGAATGTGCAATCAAATGGGGTGGTATGGAATGAATCAATTGTTTCGGTCCGGCACTTTGCTTCTGTTACTGAACCGATTCTACCAGATAGATCCGAGAAATTACTAGTTCGGCACACTGTAAAGTTCTTATACGTGTCGTACCAAAGCAGGGTCCAAGCGCTAACTGACAGCTGCCGACTTGGGATAGAATGCAGAGAGCTCGTTTTTTCGGTCGCAGATAGCTAGGCTGCGGCGAGTACACACAGCACACAATATCCTATACTACTGCTGCCGGAGTGCTTATCATTTCATTCGCCTATAATTATTATTGTTTATTGCTGGGAGCGAGCAGAGCCGAACGACCGATAGAACGAGCGAGTTGCGATGTTTTTCTACTAGTAGAATGGAAAGATCAACGAATTATCAGGCCGAGTACTTGGCCTGCAATCGTAATCGATTTGCTTGTCGATGATGATGATGATGATGATGATGGTGTACGAGTAGTTGCGACTGTCGGATCCCATCCCATCCCATCTTTTTCTTTTAGTTCACTTGGAAGAGCTCTTTCTTGTTTTCATTTCACATGTCTAACAGATGAAAATGTCTCCGATTTAGTCAGTTTCTGTTTCAGGTTGGTTCATTGAAATCAATTGCGTCGCAGCGATATGCACGAGAGTAAGTCACACTCTTGTGACAAAAGTCGAAAGCGACGACGATCAAAATGTCATACATTGTGCTGCAGATAGGTACTTTCTGTATCTGCGGGCCGAAGCTAGTTCATATTTAAATATGCTAATAACTTTTGTTTTTGGGTATCTATCTATTGAGTGGCATAAGTTGTTGTTAGTGCTGTATTTTTTTTTTTTCTAGAGACAGTGGGCGGCAGAGAAGTTGATATCTTTTGTTTATCTCTGTCAGATTTAACATACTCGTAGCGCTCGTCATGATAGTCTTATATTGAACGATATACCTTTTGTTTTGGTTTACACTTACAAGCACAACAACTGGTTTGGTCTGGGGGGCTTTGTTTACGTTTTTGAATGCACAAAGAAGAAACTAAATGAAACTGAAACCTTGTACTTTGATGCTGGTGGTTGTTGACGATAAAGGCGCGTGTTAAACAAAAAAAAAAAAAAAAAAAAAAGAGTCCGTACCGAAGATTCGATAAATTTGTTTCTTGCTCTTCAGAAGACTATGCAAATTTCAAAGTGACATAGAACAGAGTATGTTAAGTTATTCAGATTTGGAATGGCTAAATTGAAAGAATGAAACTAGTGACTGCGTATACCTATATCAAATGGAATTATGCTGCATAGAGGCAGATAGTGAATTTTAATTTCATGCTTGCGTCAGCGGAAGGTAATAAAACCTGCATAAAATGAAGTGTCTTTAAGAATTTGAATATTTGGGAAATCGATCTATTTTGTTTGTCAATAAAAAGTACATTTATTTTTATGGCATTTAAAATATTCAAATATTTATTTTTGAATATTTTCTGTTATATGTGTATTTGCTTGCAACAAAAAACAATGTTACTCCTTTTAAGGATTTTAGAACATACACTTCTGAGTATCCTGAAATCGTTAGAAAACAAACCCCATTTTATAGCTAAAATTTCCCGATCAACAAGGCTCAGAATAATTCTGCCCAAAGAATCCGCAGTTCCCGGATGTATCGGACAACATCCTGAGAAGAAATCCTCAACACTTCATCGGCAGTTCCAGAAGGAGTTATCACAGAAGACAAGCTAATCCGGGAAATAGACAGCTTTTGCCGCTTTAAATCCCCTAAATGATGACGAAATATTTCCCATTATGCTTCAGAAGGCCGAGACCACAACTAACTGGCCATTAAAAGATTCTTTAGTCTGGAATTCCGTTTTCATTAATCAGTGGCAGGGACCTAGGAGTTACATCATAGAGGTACATCCCTAGGTGGTGTCATATCTCCACTGCTATTGGTCCTTGTCATCAGTTCAATACTTATGAAATGCAGAAACAGGAGTTTAAGGTAATTACTTACCCAGACGACGTTATACTGCTTATGCCAGGCAAATCCTTTTCACTCATTATCGAACTGTTACAAAACTGACACTTATGTTGTGAACAAAACAACGTGGCTTTGGGGGTAAATCTTTAAAAGACCGTGCTTGTGCTATTAACAAAAAATCGGGGTTGCCCTGAAGATGGCGGAGAGTGCAACTGGGTGTGTTCCTTGAAAGAAAACTTAATTTCAGCTGAATGTCAGTGACCGAATAAGGAAAAGAGGTAATGCATTTTATGCATACAACCGCTTTTTGGGCAGAATCTGGGGACCTAAATCCAAAATAATTCTGTGGCTCTACTTTGCATAAATCAGCTACCAAGAGCACTTTGCGGATCGGCCAGAAAATCAGCTGGAAACCAGGTTTCGCAGGGCACGAACAGAGTCTGAATGCACGAATTAGGAAACTACGTCAGCTCCTTTGACAGACTATTATCAAAGATGGATTGATGAGCAGGTGTCACACAGTTCTGTCAGACTCTCTGGTCAGAGCCAATAAGAGGTGGAAATTGTTTACCATCTGAGAAAATATCACAACATTTTTTTCCGGAGTACAATAAAAGTAGAACCAATATACTTTTACAATATGACTGAGCAACGCTGTCTAAGCTGGTTTTTTGCATAAACAAATCATAATTTTTAAATAAACCACGCAATGGAAATGGGATATTAATGAGGACACACCTCACTGTGTCTGTCACTTCAGGAAGCTGTTTTTTCCAAGATATTGAAGAACTACGCGATGTCTCATTTTCTAATATTGGGTAATCACGATCAGAAAGACGATGCTACTTGCGGACTACAATGCCCGCTAATCCTCCGCTGAAGGGTAATACAAAAGGTCCATAACGTTGTGTGCATGGCTAATTATATTAAGAAAAAGTTTAGCTTCCTTAGCGCATAATGTTCTTTCGCTAATTTTATTGCAGTAGACGTAACCGATGTTGACTTCATTTGCGGTTTCTCAAGACCTTCTTTCCTTCATTATTGAAATTGAATTGCTTCTGCAAAATTTCTAAAAATATAGAAATACCTTTGCATAGGGAAGAACTTGAAATTGAAATTGAAATTTAATATCCTACCGGCAATCATGGAAGGACTTTGCAGGGTTTGTATTTCCCGGCAATCTAAAGCGGATGAGCCGGTGTATATAATTGTGTTTAAAAAAAAAACAAAAATAAAACATGATAATAATTTCGGTACACTTTAGCCAATTACTCACAAAGTAGTCAAGCCCATTCACTTCGCATCGCTTATTGCTTCCTGCAAAGTTTCAAAAAATTACACAAAAAAAATCTCACTCGCATAGTGAAATTCTGATAAGAACGCCGTCTTTGTTGTGCTTTTTGTGTAAATTGATTAAACACAATGCTGACGGTGGCGCCCGCATAGTGACAGGGATTGCTGCTGTCATATTCGGATGAGTTGAATTCACTTTGAAGTTGTTGTCTTTTTGATTTATTAAATATAGTTTTTTTTTAGATTTCCTTTGATTGCATTCTTTTAATTTATTTAAATAGCATCCAAAGGCACAAGATGTATTCTTAGAAGACTGATTTATAATAAACGAAGGAATCATACTTAACCAATCGCAATTAGTACCTACTTACGGGGGTTATGGTAGTGCGCAATCGAGGCAAAAAGAAGTCTTTAAATGGAAAGTATTCTCGAGTCTTTATGTATTTTCTTCATTTTGTAGGAAAATATTTACCTTAAAGATTGTGAGACTGTACCCGTTGTTGCACCTTCTTTATATCAACCTGGCCATGATTCTTACAATGTAAATACAAATTATCAGAAGACGGTCTTTCGCCTTTATTCAAATTGCAATTTTTTTTTATTAATAAAATTATCACTTCCTTGTTGTGATATCAAATATATGGAATCTACGGATGATGATATCAATCAATCATTATTTAAGTTTTTAAGTGCTAGAATCTCTCTGTGAACGAAAAATGTGCACTAAGCTGAAAGGAAGGTTCTAAATTGTCGCTCACATAATAGCTTTGTTCAATACTTTTGAAGTAGAACAGATTTGTGAGAAACGTCAAAATCAGCTGGATTCTAAATCCAAACTATCATTTGAAAAACTATGGTCACTTTCTGAATCCATCGGCTCTAAGATATGGCTGTAACAAAGGTGTTCTACCTTTGAAATGACATTTTTCACAAATTTGTGCCTTGGCCTTTTTTCTCATTGAACAAAGCTAATGTTGGCAAAAATATAAAAAAAAAGTATGAGGGTAGTAACGAAGCTATACAAGCTCAAATGCAACAACACAAGGCCAACTAGTTACGGCTGTTCTTTAATCGCTGGACTTATCTGTTGTAGATGGTACCTTCCGTGGGGACATCTGCCCTGCTAACTATTTACTTATGAAAATGATTGTAGACATTTTCATTATATCGCATATGCTTGCCGAAATCCGGTACCTACATGTTTGTAAGAGCTTAGGGAAGCTACTGCCAAAATGCACATTGCAGGGCGTGTTCTCCAGCGTCACGTTATATAGAGCTGGATAAGTTTTGCCGTGGTGTATTGCAAAAGGTTTTGAGACGTTCACACAGTACGTTGGATAGGATCTTATATGCAATATTTGCCAGGGATATGTCTCAATAATCTTGAAAGACGTAGAATCGACTGTCTTGTAAATGGACCATTCTTGCACATTTCCGAAATAAATATTAACTGTCGAATTATTTTATTCCTGATATGTAAATGCTCTATTTTAAGTTCAGTTTGCGGCTCTATATGGCTCTACGGCTGTATATGGTTGGCTTACATGGCCACGCAAACCTACCATGCAAGATGAGTGAGATGTACAATACTAAAATGTGTTCCGCCAGTGAAGGGCAGCACTGCCGAACATGCAAACTATTATGGTCGGTAATGTTAATTTACGTGGTAGCAGCCGAATTTAGTGTATTTGATCTGTGATGTCACTCTAAAAACTTTAAAACCATTGGCTGTAAAAACACCCCTCTCTCTCTCTCTCTATCTCATGCAGAAATTGCATGCGTGGCAATGTAAACCAACCAATAACAAAAAGATCTTAGCAAACTAAGTGTCAAAAGAAAACTGATGATAAAAAATGAAGGAGTCCATACGAAGGAAATGAAAGGAGACGAGTTTCCACCTGCCAGAGTTCTCGCGTAGATGAGCAAGATCTTTAAGTCGTTTCATTTAGAGCCTGATAGGCTCGACTAGCATGTTATGTCAAAATTATTTACAAACCTCCCGTTCTGTTCCCGTTCTTTAAGGGCTCTCCTATTTCCATAAAAAGTTTTTGTACACTGAAAACTGTTAAAGTTTTTCGAATAACCAGCCAGAACTTTTGACATTGTTCATGTTTTTATCGGCCGATAAACTTAGTGAAGAAAAATTAACTAAAGTGCATTTTACGTTCATTCATTTTTTTTAACGCGAACGAGTTTGTTTAATTCCATATTAAGTTGAGCGATTTATTATCTTCTACAAGTTCCTTGTCTTAAATCTCTATCTCTATCTCGACCTCCATATTCATATCAAAAGTCGCTAAGCACACGAGTCCGCCTTAACGAATAAATAGCACGGTGCGCTAATCGCATAGACCCAGACAGATGCTAATCAAATTAAATACGAAATACTCAGCTTTTTGCATAGAAAAAAACCTTAACTCCTTAATGCAATTCAGAATTTTCCTAATCAATTTGTTATTATTTTTATGTTCATAGTAATGAAGCTTCTTTAGTAATAATTTTACTTGGATGCTCGGTTAACATTCACTGTCCGGCAGAATTGCTTATTATTTAAGCGATAACCTTTCAGCAATAAAAGTGCCATTCGTTCAATGTACTTCAATATATGAACGTCTGTGTGTATAAATAAAATAAAAATCGCCATGTTCCTGTGCAAAGTGTTGCGCGTGATAATATTTCCTGATAACCGCAAAATACTGTTCAAATTAACTATTAATGTGCGTATCAAGAAGATGATTAAATATTTCTTATTAAAGTGTTAAAATAAACTACACAATCAACTAGCTAGTAGGAGTTGAATAAACGCGGAGATTGCTTCGTTTCTGAGGGCGATTATAGGTTTTGCAAGAAGTTCCATCCACAAGCTTTTTTGTTTGTTCTTTTTAAATAATAATAATTTATGGCGATAAGCCCAACAACGCGGGTATGAGATTGACCCAAAACTATTGAGTAATGTATTGGCCGCGCGACGATAAAATGCTTGAAAGATTGGGCAAAACAACAGTTTTGTTATTTCTCACCAAACCGTGTGAAGAACCTTGGGATTTGCGGTCATGATCAAATTTGGTTACATTTAATCGTGGAAACGATATAATAAGAGACGAAGGTGGGAATATGGGTTTTGGTTGTGGAAGGAAGAGGCACTGTTGTCCATTTCATATTTTGAAGTAAATGCGTAAAATGCTATGTTTCCACCGATTGTTAATCTCAGATTCAAATTGAACCACTTAATCCAATTATTGAAGTTGCCTTAACAAATTCAGAATAAGTACCTCAGCAGCAGAACTGTTTTTGCATAGCTTAACGATAGCTGTCAAAAACGAAGTCGGCTGCCGGAAATTCAAAGCGTGCGTGCGTACGTTTTTTTTATGACTGACAGCAGAGTAGAATTCACACATGCACTTTCATTTGTTAAAAAATTTAAAGCCATTGACAGCACCATACAAAATTTGCCAGCATTGCCATATTACCAGATTTTGGTGCAACTACACTTCTACCAAAACACATTACCCAACTTATACAGAAGCATATTTAAGTGTTCCATTTCCATTTTTTCGGTGGAAACACTTAATAATTTGTTTTTAATCTGTAGGCCTTCTGTCTCAATACATTTTTTGTTGAAAATGTTTTAACTGATTCATTTTTAATCTTTTCCTAGGAATTTTGAGGCTTTTGTTGATAATCGCATACAATTTGTTTATCTTTCGGTGGAAACATAACAAAAAACAAAAAATGTTTTGATGTTTATATGGATGAGCGCATTCTTGAAAAACTAACTACGAGTTGAGATTGTGGCACATTGAAGTAGTTTGGAAAACAAGCACAAAGTATTTAAATTAATTGGTAAAAACCGATCGAAAATAAAGAAGATTGAAAATAGCAAAGCGTAAACAAGAGATAACATTCCCCGAATGTACAAACAGAATAAATAATTCAATCAAGACATGGACATTGTTTGAAGGTTAGGAAACTTAAAAACATGGTTGCAACGTTGGTAGTATTTGCACATTGACATCAATCTTAGAAATTAGGTCTTTCTTGGGATCGATGATGATGTTGGCTCCTCCCAATTAAATACGAATGGTTCTAAAAACTTGAAAAGTGGCTAAAATTGAAACTGTCGCAAAGAAATTAGTATTGCGGCAGAGTAACACAGAAAGAACGGGCCCATGTAAACGAAACTTTGAAGGCATCAAGTTCCAACCTCTGTCAGTGGCTAACGGTTATGTTTTGTCGATTTTCATTGACCTATCCACTACTGTCAGTGGATTAAAGAAAATCGATATTAAACAATAGTCAGATAAAAAGGGTAACGGAAATACCAACTTTCTTATATGACAACATTAATCAGATATTGTCGTTTGCTTAAAAATCAGCGCATGGAAAACAACATAAAGCAAATACTATATTGATTACGATTCTAGTTTCAGCTGCTAAAGTCCAGAGGTATTGAATCGGATCAGCAAAGGTGATCGGAAATCTATAAGTCTAAATTCAGCATTTTTTGCAGGTTAGGTAGTGATACTTTAAGTATTGTTGACCTCACTCATTTAACAGGATAGGCTTGCGTAGCTATGTAACCTTACGCTATGCTGCCTTTGCCGTTCGGTCTTGGTTCCGTGCCATCGCCAACAAACCTGAGAATCGTCGGAAGTAATCGGAATCTTTCATGATCGAACGCAAAGTGATTAAAAGTGCTGTCAATGGCTTAAGTTGCAAATAATGCACCGTTTTATTTTGAAATTGACATTTTCTTATCGAGTAGATGCCCGAACTAAACACGGCAGGAAGATTGAAGTCTTTAAAAACCAATTCTATTTTATTAAAAAAAAAACTCACTCAATAAAAATTACTATGTTCGGTTTATTTTAATCTTTCAAAATCTAGACACACAAGTAAATGTTAAATTTACGTACGGAAAGTGTGGTACGATGGTATGTGGTGGTATGAGAACCTTATTTCGGAGGACGTGAACGAAAGCAAACAACAACTCGACGAAGCAGAGCAAAAATGTTTTCAAAGTTACGTACTTGGTCGTACGTGGCATACCGACAATTAAACTTGTTTTATGGACCATTTAACGAGCATATACACCTATTTTGATAGCGAAAAGGGTCAGATATAGCCATTATTTTGATAATTTGGCATGCAGTCTAGAACTGTACTAGAGTGAAATAACAATAGTAAATGCCTAAATTGTGTTAAAAATAACCATGCAAATATATATATTTATACGCTTTTTTGTTTATGGATTAACGAAATGTGTTATCACCGTCAGTAATGGTCATTCAATCGTCAGAGAGGTCAGTCGAGCACTCATCAAAATAATTTATTTTATTTATTATCTGTCATCGAATCTTAGTGTAATGACGCAAATTGAATTGTATTTCATTCAATTTTGCTGGAGAACTTATTATTCTTCCCCTTAGATTGAGATTGTCTTGTCAATGTTGATCCATAATTAGGGTCATTGCTTTTATTTCCGGTGGTGGTGGAATTTTGGTGCTATCAGAATAGACTACCTATGTGTGGGCGATTTTTTTTTTTTTTTGGAAAATACCACGTTGCTATTTTTAATTGTTGAGTTGCGGGAATTTGTTGATGGTTTTGATGGAAGAATCTGACTAATCATCTCTCAGCTGCAACAATGAGAGCAACAAATTTATTGCATTTTGTAGATCAGTGTACCTTATTGAGATAAATTAATATTTTTTGCAGTTACAACCTGACAGTTTGATTTTGTGGCAAATGGTTCTAATCAAAAAATATAAAAATGACATTTAGTATTGCCATTTTGCTGTTAAATATAAACGTTCAGGGCGAAAATAATGTCGACTTTCAATTACCCATCCACAATGTTAGATTTAACTCCAACTGCTGTCAGTATCGCCGTTGTGATATCAGAATTGATAAATGTTCAAATGAAAAACAAATGATATCAAAGTAATACGTGAGAAAGGAAAAGAAAAGATCGAAATAAAGTTCGACAGTATAAAGGGGTAACATACGCGTTCGCGTACTTTGAAACAAGTAAACAAATAATAATAATAAAAAAAAACTTGTTTTTCCTTTACATTTACAGATTGTTTCAAGCCCTGTTTTTTACTTGAAGGTAAAATTTAAAATTTATTTGTCATATTTCAGTATTTTGCGCGCAAATTTTCACTAAAATAATATCGAGGGTATTATATTTAAATTGCAACTGAATATAATATATTAACGAACATACCCCTATTGTGCAATCCCAATACGACATGAATACGTGTTCCATAAGAGAAGGAATTCGATCATATGACGTCATGAAATTTCTGTTGAGAAATAAATTCGAAGTATAATAAAATAAATTTATTTCAAACAGTAAAATTGCTTCAAAATCGAACACTATTAAAATATTTTTTAATTTCTAACTTCACATTCATATCTATATCGAACAAAACCCAAGAAAAATATAAACAAAACTGTTTGTTTTATAGTGCACGGACATATAGCAGGAATCTACCTTACCACAATGAAAACTATACAGCCGCTGTACAACGAGTTACCACACTGCCCATAAACTCCATTACCACTGTCATTTGTCACTATGACAGCGGTAAAGCGACAAACGAGCAACAGCTGTCATATTTGCGCCATTTATTACACATTCAGATTTTTTTCGTTTACAATAAGTTTTTGCACTCTGTATACAGTTAATAATTTATCAATTGTTTTAACATAAAATTATTATGAAATAAATGAAAACAGTACTTTAAGTTAACAATCGGTTGCACACACAATGGGGCTAGACTTCGATGCTCAAGAATACTGCAAAAATATCAAACAAACACAACCGAATCCGCCGTTCGCTTGTCCCGTGGACAAATGCGACAAGTCATACAAGTCTGTCGTTGGACTGCAATATCACTTGATTAACTACGACCATGACAATCCGCAGCCAACAACACCGGTGGCGGCTCCCAATAAGAAACGCGGTCGTAGCCGTTTGCAATCGTCACCGCAAACACCGAAGGATACCGCCTCCTCGCCCAAGGAGGGAGTAAACTTTCTGGAGTCTGAAAATTGCGTGCAGTACGACATCGATGGCAAGAGCATAAAAGTTTCGGTGGACGATGCATTACCAACGATTACCGACGAAGAGTTTGAGGAGCTGCTGAGTGCGGGCTGCATAATAGCGACTCCAGACATCGTGGAGCCAGAGGTCAAACTGCCGGAGGCTGCATTTAAAAAGATCGAGAATTATGCCATTTCCGATGCTCCGCCACGGCCGAATGCATACATTCGGTTCATCGAGAAGTCAGCCGAAGAACTGGACGGCGAAGTGGAGTACGACGTAGACGAAGAGGACACTACGTGGCTGTCGATGATCAACGAGGAGCGCGAAGAGTTGGGCTTAAATCCAGTAAACATTGACACCTTGGAGCTGCTGATGGATCGTCTTGAAAAGGAGTCGTACTTTCAGGTGGGTTGGTCGTCAAATAATCGATAATTGGTTTTGGTGCGATTCTCACGTGTTTTTTTTCGTTTTGTTTTTGTCGCTTAATTAGGCCGCTGCAAATGGGACACCCGGACCCGAGGTGGATGACGATGCGGTGTGCTGTATTTGCATGGACGGCGAGTGTCAGAACACGAATGTTATTCTTTTTTGTGACATGTGCAACTTGGCCGTTCATCAGGACTGCTATGGGGTTCCGTACATTCCCGAGGGACAGTGGCTTTGCCGGCGTTGTCTGCAGTCGCCAAGCACCCCGGTGCGGTGTGTTTTGTGCCCGAACACGGGCGGAGCGTTTAAGCAGACGGATCGGGGTCTCTGGGCGCACGTTGTTTGCGCGCTCTGGATTCCCGAAGTTCGTTTTGCCAACACCGTGTTTTTGGAACCAATCGGTGAGTTGATTGTTCATTTTCTTTCACCTCAGCCGTGTTAAGACCTATTTTGGTTTTTGCAGATTCAATTGAGACTATCCCGCAAGCGAGGTGGCGCCTCACTTGCTACGTTTGCAAAGAGAAGGGCATCGGTGCGTGCATCCAGTGTCAGCGCAACAGTTGCTATGCTGCCTTTCATGTTACGTGTGCCCAACAGGCTGGTCTCTACATGCACATGGACACGGTCAAGGATGGGAGCAGCGAAGTGCTGCCCGTAACAGTACAAAAATACGCTTACTGTCATGCCCACACTCCACCCGATGCGAAGACGCGGGAGGGCATCGAGGAGGAGGACACGCGCCACAAAATGAAGGAGGCACGCAAAGTGCTGGCGAAAAAACGTTCCACCGCGCCTGTGGTGCTCATACCAACAATTCCCACGGACCGAATTCAGGAGATCTCCAGTCTGGTCACCATGCAGAAGAAGTCTCAGTTCATCGAGAAGTTGATCGCCTATTGGACGCTAAAGCGACAGTACCGGAACGGAGTGCCCCTACTGCGCCGACTACAGAGCCAGGGTCAGAGCCATGGGCTGGCACGGAACGGTATAGAAGGTGAGAGGTGCTTTTGGTTTTTTGTTGTGTTTGGGCGGAAGCCACCCATCGGAGATATTATGTTACAGTCTCTCTCTCTCGCTGTCATCTTTGGTCAGTGTGGATTTCTTTCGTTCCCCATCCATGACTGACTGACACTTGGAGTTGTTGTTAACGTCTACAGTTTGTGAGAATAGTTTTTTCAGAAATAACGAATAAAACTAGTCCACAACCGCAAGAAGTTGGTAATTGAAGGCCTGAAACCGTCAGCCCGCCAGGCAAACAATCTGAAAGCATTACCGTCGTGAGCATTTTCGGCACGTTGTTGCTCAAAACTTACTTACTTGACACCTGCTCTGCGAACTATCTGCTTCAGAAAAATATTAAAACAGTTACACGATTGCGTGTCTTCTTGCCGGAATACGGTGCATGTTTGGAATGGTTCAAATAAGCTGCTGCCAAACTGAACACTGCATGCGTGCAACACATTTGGATAAGATTTTCCGGGATCCCGAATTCAGCCATCGCCATGAAGAGCTCCTTAGTGTGTTGGTGGAGGGTTTGAGTCGTTCACAAACTTTGGATAGGATCTTATATGCGACATTAACCAAGGATATGCCGAAATAGTTCTTGCGAGACATAGGATCGTCTTTCTTGTCGATTGGGCATATGGTTTCCTCTACTCGTACTTGGGTTGATGATTTGTTGAATGCATCCAACCAAACATCCAACCTAACCACCGTGTTAAAATGTTCCGCCAGCAGGCTTGTTGTTTTTCAGCTTTTTAAGGTCACGTTGACCTCTTTTTAACTGGAATGTGTAATTTCTTCTACATTGACTGTTTGCGGGTTCTCTTATTGCCCTAACACTCCCGACATGATTTAGTAAGCTGCTTGAACAACTTCTCAATTCTCTGCAGCTCGGTGTCTGGAAGACCGCGTATTTCCTGTTCTTTCTATGCAGAATTATTGTCTTCTTTCTTTCGACAAACAAGCTCTGTATTTAGCTGTTATAAGAAAGTGCACGTTTATGAAGTTAGATGCGTGCCCTGCGTCGATAAGTACGTTGTCGATTTGAATGGCGGTTGGACCATTGGAAACCAGCGGAAACTTGTTTTGTGGATTCCGTCTTGCAAACCAAGTGCTGCTTATTAGCTTATAACGAGCTGCTGCAAAGTCTATTAGCCGTAGACTGTGCTTACCAAATTATCCGCCAAAGAAGTTTTCCGATTCCCCAGGTACAATTTTGACATTGTCGTTGAAATTTCTCATAAGCTGCTAGACTATTTCTATGAATCCTTTTGGTTGTAGAGTACAATGTCAAAATTGTACCAACTCATAACCTGGTAGACTAACATACTTTTAAAATTCGTCTCAAATTCTCTACACAAGTCGCCTGCTTGCGCCCAATTCTGCAAAGTCAAACTCTGTGTCATCGTTCGGCCATCGGTCGATAATTGTGGCTTGATATCAAGACAAATATAATTAGGAAGGAAGGATTTAGCTCAGTGTGTTTTTTGCGGTCTCCTAACAAATACTGACCCTACATGGGTAAAATACACTGGATGGGATTCTTAGGTCTTAGTGGAAGCTATGAAGACTCACCTAGACTTTTTTTTTTTTTTTAAAGGTACACGTACACGCTGAGTACATTGTCCATGCTAATGCGAAAGAGAAATGAAACTTGGTCAATTCAGCATCGCTGGATAACTATGTCTTAAAAGAACTAACGGAGTTGCTTTCTACTTATGATAGTGGTAGCCGTGACTGATTTTTCAACAAAAACATGCTAAAGTCTGCAAGACTCGCTCAGTCAAATCATACTCCATACTTCAGGGGGCGTTAATTGTTATGATCTAGTTGTGATGTCCTTCCACCTCGTTGTTAACCAAAAATGATGTCCTCAGTAACCAGCAACGCTTAAAAAGTGAGACATCGGAAAATTCTTTAATAGCTAGGAAGTAGTAACTTTGAAGTATTCTCAAGTGACATAGACTTTCGGGATATGTTTTCATAGTTCCTGAACTTAGGAGTGAGGATTTTTTTCTTCTTTCTTTGCCGACGGCGTGCAGGTAGATGTTCAATGCCATAAACTATTCTAAGTAGTTCCACATACTTCTCATTGTCGGCAGAACAGTAGAATTCTGCATTATTCTGTAGCTCTTTGCAACAGTGACGAACATAGTTTATTTCGGTGGCCGAAACTGCTTTGGAAAGGTCTGTGTGTATTTAATTCCTCTTAGAATAAGGAGGCACCTTTGTCACAGTAATTTCTAATTCAAATGGATATCGATTTGTTATTCGCGAGGTAGGCTTGCTTCTTGTGTTATAACCAGGGAAATGTTCTCACTTTACAATGAAGACACAATGAGCTGAGATATGTGAGACATTTAACGCACTATTGCCGTGTGTTATTCATCAAACAATTACCTTTGGCTAAATCTTAAAAATACGTTTTTAAGTTTTTGTAGCTTAGACATTGCAATCCTCACTTTATTGTGGTCAATAGATGCCATTCTTAGCTTTTGCAGATCAACTTGAATGGTTTTTTCTGGTGTTTTAAGATTTTTACGCGTAAAGCCGCGCTTCGTAGGAGAGTTCATTTTCTGAATGTTTTCTGGAGTTTATCGAGTAATACCCAGCATCGATGACACTGGTTTAAAGCGCTTGATGCTGTTCGCCAATAGACGTTCGTTCACCAATAGACGTTGGCCGAAACAAATATTCGATCAAAGCTAAGCTAAAATACTGAAGCGTTGCCTTAACTCGATCGCAATATGATAAACGTAGTTGACGTTTTTGTAGCCGGTGACCATGCCGTTACCTACCACATAGAGCATGTCTTGCAACTTATATCACACGTCTGATCTGTTGAGACTTCTTGTATGAATCTGCGGCTTATAAGGGGTCCGCAAGTTGAGTCCAGGCCCACAAAATCGGCTGCTCGGTGTGTCCATTATGCAAGAGTATGTTGCTTCGCAGCTGAAGAGATGCAGGGTGTTTTGTGGGCTTTTTTTGGTCGCAGCTCTCTTAAACAATACATATCTCTATTCTTATTTGCCTATTCCATTGAAATACGAAAATATGCTTCAATTTCCAGGTTCACCCAACACCACAGAACTCTACAAACAACTAAAATACTGGCAGTGCCTTCGCCAAGATCTCGAGCGAGCGCGTTTACTCTGTGAACTGGTGCGCAAGCGAGAGAAACTCAAAGCTCAATACGTGAAGATCTGCGAGCAAGTCGTCATGCTGCAGATCAATCCGCTGGAGACAGCAATGCGCAAAATTCTTGAAACGCTAGAATCCAAGGACACGGCTGACATATTTCGGGAGCCGGTCGACACAGAAGAAGTACCAGACTACCTGGATATCGTTCAAGAGCCCATGGATCTGGGAACGATGCGCCTCAAACTCTATTCTGGCCAATACATATCCTTGGACCAGATGGAAATGGATTTCGATTTGATGATCAAAAATTGTCTGGCATACAATAACAAGGACACTGTTTTCTATCGAGCCGGAATCCGGATGCGAGACCAAGGTGGACCGCTGTTCCAATCGGTACGAGAAGAACTGCAGCGTGAAGGCATTGTCGACACCATCAAGAATGATGACTGCATCGCTATCGAGGTGGAAGAGGAGCTTAAGATTCTGCTGAAGATTCCCCCAACAGAGGATGTCATTCAAAAAATGCTAATTCTTGCGGACAAGTCGCAGGTGCTAAAGAATCCCATGCACCGCACGAAGAAGATTAAACAGATACGGGTGGAGATTGCACGCATGCGCAAGGCGATGGCAAAAGCCAAAACTGCAGCGGTAGGAACGAGTTCTACAGCTTGGTTCTGTTGCTTTTCAACCGTCAATTTTATTTGTATTTCAGAGATACTCAGCGGGCGTAAATTCGCAGACCGAAGGAGAAGATATGGAAGAAGATGAGCCCGAGGGAGCGAAGGGTCCACTCCCAGTTCAAACACCACCGTGCAGCCCCTTGAAAACGGTAACGAATAGTGCCTCACCTGCCGGAGTCAATCGAAGGTAAGAGTTCATTTAATTGAATTCGTCTCTCCACACAGTGCTTTAACATTTGGCTATTGTTTTTTTTAGAACCGCTGTGCTGTTTACGCGCAAAGCACAGGCTGCAATGAAACGTCCAGAAATCTCACCGCTCAAAGAGGAGTCCAATGATGTGCCCATGATGGTCGTCGGAATCAAATCGCCCAAGCGCAGCATAAAGAATAAACGCCTCTCTAACGATCGCCTGCGCAGTATATCGATGAGTCCCGCGAAAACACCCCAGCCTCGGGCGGAAAATATGCTCGAGACTATTCCAGACAGCTTTCGTGTCTACCGAGCGAACGCGGGCGACAACAACTCCGAGAGCGATGACAGTGACCTGAGTGATATTTCCGGCAGCCCATGCAGCAGCTGCTCAGGCTTCGGTATCAGTGGATCTGGCTCGGAATATGACTCGACGTCGGAAGAAGACGACGAGGATGAGGAGATGGCCAGTGTCTGTGAATCGGAATCGAATTCCCACAAAAACACCAATCACCACCATCAACACCAACACCACCACCAGCAGCAGCAGCAGCATCACCATCACAACCAACCACTATCCGATAGCCTGCCACCGTCCAAGAATTCCAATCTCCTGCGAAGAAATCCCACTCCAATTCCTGCTGCCGCCCCCGTAGAACCAGTGAAACCACCACTCGAGCCCCTGCAATTGGTGTGGGCCAAGTGCCGAGGCTACCCCTGGTATCCAGCGCTCATCCTCGATCCGAAAACCCCAAAAGGCTTTGTGTACAACGGTGTTCCATTGCCAGCTCCGCCCGCCGAGGTGCTGGCACTGCGCAAAAACTACTCCGACGAAGAGGTCTTCCTCGTGCTATTCTTCGACGCGAAACGCACCTGGCAGTGGCTGCCCGAGGCGAAGCTTGAAATCCTCGGCATTGACAAACAGCTAGACCAAAACAAACTGGTCGAGTCGCGCAAACCAGCCGAACGCAAGGCAGTCAAGAAGGCCTACCAGGACGCGCTCCACTACCAGAGTCAGGTCTCCGATCTGGACGGTCAAGGACCGGATCCAATTATGTAAATTTTTTTAAAATATTTCCGATGTCCGATGGCGAAAATTAATTGCAATCTTTTTTTATTTTTTTCTTTTTCTTCCACATTTTGTACATTCTACACAATATTCTATCCAGCAAAATATTTTAAAAATAATTGTTTTTTTTTTTCTGTTATAATATTGAATAATTAATAATGATGAATAATGAATAATGAATAATGATGATGATAATAGTATTAGTTAAACTAACGTTTGTTATTGTGCGCGAATGTAAAACATTTTTTTTTCCAGACTCAAACTAAACAAAAAAAAAAAAAAAAAAAAAAAACAAAAAACAAAAAAAGAAAGAAAAGAAAATTATGTTTTGGTATACCGTTTAGGTGCATACATTTATTAAAAATGTATATCTACTCGATTAAGCTTGTAATTAATTGTTAAATAATTAACTGTAACTTTAACTGTATAACTGAGTAAGTAAATTTGATGAAATGCCGTAGATGAAGATGAGAGATGCTTTATTATCATTTTTTTTTTATTTTGTTTTGTTATGTTCTTTTGTTCTTTCATACTTTTGTTCTTCTAATTTGTTGTTGTCTTCGAATTATACTGTCAAGGGGACAAACAATAAAACAAAAACAAAAAAAAAAACAAAAAACTTAGATTTTAATTCTATTTTTCGTTAAATTAAATTTAATATCTATCATTTATTTTTTTGTCTGTGTAGGTTTACTGTAAATGTTTTTTCTGGAATGTATCTCAGTTAATTAAAGAAATACATAATAAGATTTTGTTTATACACACAAACACAATGCGTTTTGGTTTTATTTAGTTTTTCGTTTTTTTTTTTCATTTTCATTTTGGGCTTTGTTTTTGTTACTTTTCTCCTTACTTTTGAGTTGAGTTCTCTTATAGGCGCGCTTGCCAAAGGTTTCTTTCAACGGGGTACGATCTTGAGAGCTGATGATTTCTGTACAGCAGTAAGTATGTGTTTGTTAACCAATCGCCTTGTACATGTTCCAAATTTGTTTCAGTGTATTCTCGGGGTGGATTGTCGTGGAATGTCGTTTCGACAAGGGAAGTACCTATCGATATGTTCCGGTTTCGACTAGATTAACTTTCAGTGTTCGACGTTTATTAAAGGCTATTTTATGATAACTTGCAGAAGACTATAGAATTTTATATACGCAAAATCGGATTTATCATATTGACAACCGCTTTCGGTCTTCATTCATTCCACGTCGACATCGGTTGAAGTCCTTATTGTAGCCGTAAAGCGGAGCAGTTAATCTATACATCGTTTAAGGTTGGTCCAAATCTTCGCTAAACGCTTTGCAAGCAGCTTTAAACTACAGGCAAATAACTAATGTCGGAGGGCTACTACTACTGGAGAGAAGCAATTAGCGATTAAGACAAAATTATATTTCTTTTAAGTTTCACCTTTGCATATACAGACTTTCCGCATCAGTTCATTTCTTGCAAAAGAACTTAAAATAAATCCAAGAAACAAGATAAGCCTGCATGAAAGGAAACAGTCTCATAACCATGTGTAAGTCAGACGGACGAAAATGCAGAACAAGACGACTGACTGACGAAATAAAAATCTTACATCATCGGTTAACTCAGTTGACACAAAGCTTCGTTAGAAAATCAAAAGTGTCAACAGAAATCGTCAATAGTTACAAATAAATCTCGTCGAAAGCTGTGCAGGATCACAACTGAATATGACAAAATTTTAAAATTTCCCTATGGACATAAGTATGTCCTACCAAACTGAGTCTTAGTCAAGCAGGTTAAAACTTGTCAAAGAAAAAAGTGGACGAACTTACTCATTGCTGGATTAATTTTTTAGCTGTGTGCTGGAAAGAGAAATAACAATAATCTACCCATACCCTTAATTAACGTTGGTAGAAATAGTTTTCGTATTCTTAAAGATTCCAGTATAAAGTTCGATGAAAGAACTGCATGGTCGACCACATACACCAAAAGATCAGCTTTATCTACTTAACTGAGTCTAGTTGGCTTGTTGGATGACAATACAAAACTCGCGCTTGCCACTTCACAAGGTACAAAACGAAAAAACTTTGTTATTATTCTTACAATGGCAAGGACCATAATAAATGTGATAAAAACCAAGAATTGTTATTTTTATTACGTTTATCCGCCGGATATAGAAATAAAGTAAGTAGAAAGGTTATAGTGTAGTGTGACCTTTTGCTTAGCAAACTCTGAAGAACACAAGTAAATGGTATAATAAACGTTTTTACAATCCTCGATTCAGAAAAACAGATAGGTAGGATCAGGTATGATGAAAAAATTGCGACGCTTATTTCATCAACCTTTGAAAGCGCGTTGTATTGGTAGGAGCTAATAAGTGTTTTATATTCGCGCTTGAAAGTAAAAATTATATGTGCACACGCCCTTATCGACAGAGCCGAAAACTTTATCAAGAAGAAGCTTTGCTCGAGAACTTAATACTAATCGTTGGTAAGCCTGGCCTTTATTAAATTACAAAAATTCAAACACTCCGTCAGACTTTTCAGACTTATTGTAAGGGGCAAAACTTGTTTCAATTGGAAAAAAATATAATAATAATAAGACAAGCCACGACAACCGCCGGCTCTAATGATTCAGCGACGGAGCTTTGAAAAATGCGGTTTTAATAAGAGAACAATCCACTTGGATTATCAGGCATGTAAGTCCCATTTTCAAGAAAGTAAATATGCATAGCAATAATGCCAAAGCCAATATTCTTTTTGGATTTCGATGATTGCTCTATGATGTCGATAAGTAATCTTCCTCATATACATTTGCTTCATTTCGTCAGCTAGAATGACGATTATGCTGCTACCTCCGAAATAGTCATAATGGAGCAGATTGTCCTCAAATTGATTGATTCTTTTTGATTCCTTTGTTACCAAAGCATTCGCCCACATTTACCACTTTAGACGGCAGAACTTTACGACTACATCTTAGGCCCGCGATATTTATCATTATTCTGGTTAGCGAGGATTGTACGAATGACATGCAAGGTGGTTTTGATCGAATAGCTTGGTGTACCATGCGTATCTGAATATATTTCACGAACCTACGATTAGTGATAAGAACGCTTCGCTTACTGCTCTGCTTATTTCAGGATCTTCAGCAAAGTTTTGATTTTAGAAGTCGCTTTGTTTTTCTTGTCGAGAAACATACTACTTGGCATTTATAATTGTGGTCTTGAGCTTGGCGGGTTGACCATTTATCTCTGAGGCTTTAAAGCTTTCACCGGTTTTAAAGTTTATATATTTGTGTATGTATATGTATATGTATCAGATCCACATAGAAAGTACTTTTTTCAACTGACGGGTATGAGATTCCTTGAAGAATGACCCTATCATCATGCTAAAACTTCGATTTGATCGAACTTATAGATTTGAATTCTATTCAAAGACTATCGTCTACAGAATTCCAAAGATTCAGTTTATTCAACTGGTGCTGCATAATAAGCAAGAAGTGAGAGTTTAGAAAAATAATGTCCTGCTTGCCGTAAGGACAACAGCGAAAATTAAAAATCAGGACCCTTTTTAAACAACAAAAAAATTTTAACTTTTAGAAAACTACAGTTACTACCGTACGCACTTGTTGCATACGCAGCTCCATCATCTTGATCAGCTTGGGAGTATAATGATACGAGGAGAAACATCGAATATAAAAAATCACTCCATCAGGGTTTTCGCTTATTCCAGTCATGCACGACGTGCCCATCTCAACAATTTCATTTTCAACGTTCTGAACTTTGTTCAACCAACGCTTGGAAATGGTGTTCTTTGGATATTGTTTTCAAATCAACGTGCAAAAACTCGAAATTTATGTTGATCAACTCGAGAAACGGTATTTTTTGTCAAGTTTAAAATACTTGATCGACTAGTGTTACGAGGTTATTCAACAAGTGAATGAGTTTAACGGGCCTAGCAATGCGTCAAACACAAAGCAGGTGCATTTTTAACCGAATTGCGTTGCTCAACATGAATCTCAGTCAATTTGATTTAATCTGTATAGACAGGAAAATTTAAAACAATAAATATATTATAAAAAGCTTAAAATAAAACAATTTCGTTTTCGATTTCTTATTAAAAATGTCAGTTTTTCATTTGTTTTATTAATAAAATTGATTTTCTTTCTACAATTTCCCTTTTTTTTCTATTCTAATTATTCATTAATATAAGTAAAACCCTAGAATTTATATATTTTATTTTTTTCATTTTGTTCTTTGAAGCAACTAATTTCAATTTAATTACATAAATGTACAGCATTTAAATACAGATTCCTTAATAATCTTAAGCATTTAAAATTGTTACTAATGTTAATTTAAAAATTCGATAACGCGTTCACTTTAAATTTATGCACTTTATGTATATTATTATAAACTCTTTAAAGAAACAATTGGCAAATTTAATTTAAATTTAATTTTAAAGAATTTATCAAATTTATTTAGCTTTTCTCCCCTCTTTTAGCAATAGTTTATTATTTTTATTTTTTATTACTATTTTCGAAGTGATACTTATCCGATAATTAAATAAGGCTTAAATGCGTGGCAGGTTACAAGCAATTGGCTAGACACGCTAATAACGCTCTTTTGCTAGCATAAATGTGTGTGTGTTTTTTGTTTTTTCTTTTCTTTCATATCTTTATTAGTTAAAAGGATTTTGTACCCAAGATAATTCAAAGGAACAATTGAGAGTTCTGTTTTCTTTTACTATATTATGTTTTTTGCAAATACATATTTTAATATTGGATAACTTATAGAAAAGAAAGAGTAAATACTTAAATTTATATGAAACAAAATCATGGTGGAAGACTTAATGTTTTTTTTTTATTTTAACGAAAAACAGAAAATTGAACCCATAAATTATGTTTGCAAACAAGAGTAGAAAAAACAATTTATTAACGAATATTATGAAATAGAATATATTTTACTTAAAACTATTTACTTAGTGGCTATAATTATGGTTTATTTATTTTACAATTTGAATTTAGTTTACGATTTTAGGTTAGAATAGTCGCGTGTTTTTTTTACTTAAAAATCTCTTAATTAACTATTAAAGATTATTTTTATAATTAATATTAGGATTATTTATTTATATATATACGTGTTTATATATATAATATATATATATATATATATTAATTCTTTGTAAAGCTCTTGTACCATTTTGTGATCCCTTGAAGGTTATCATTTTCATAATTATAATAATTTGTTTATAAATTTTAAATTAATAACTTTTATTTTGATACATCGGAAATGATATATATATGTAAATGATAGAAATAAATTCAAAATAAATATTGGACGCTAATATTTATTTATGTGTTTTTTTTTCTTCTAAATTTAAGCATTTTATTTTAAATGAGATGGGTTTACATATTTATATTCACTTTTTATTGTTTAATTATTTTATGTATGTTTATTTTTTTGTTTAGCAGTTTTTATTTTAAACTTTTCTTTTAAAAGTTTCGCACTAAGAAAACAATTAAATTTATATAATATATTGAAAAAAATAAGCAGACAGTAGCTATTAATATAATATGTTTTTATCAAGAAAAATAATCAGGAAATACTCGTACGCGAGGTAATTGACAGATCGAAAGAAAAAATTTTGTTGAAATTTGCTTTTTACTGACAAACCAGAGCTCAATCGCATCCGTCATTACTGGCCGCGTTTATATTTCAACCTTTTTTCATTATTTGAAAGTCCTATAATATTTAATTACGTAATTTGCAATGATTTAACAACAAATTTATAGTGTATGTAGTTAACAGAGCTACCAAAATCGATGGTCGTCAAATGTTAAAAGCCGATCAACTCACTTGGACACGAACAAATGTGATGCGAACGCACTATGAAAGCACTCTTTATTTGGAGTCTATTTGAAGATTGAACGTGTGATATGCTGCACCGTTGCATCGTATTCTGATTTAAATTTTGTGCTACGTTTCTAACAAAATTTAAACCGAGGTAATAGGCAAAAGCTGAAAAATAAATCTTAAAGCTTATTAATCTTAGCCGGTTGATTGGTTTTCAAATTGTTTACACGCTTGGGGCTAGTTTGTGTTGAGTTCAAAAACCGATCCTTACAATCAAACATAATTTATTTGCAGATACATTTTTAATCACGTTCTTAATATATTCAACTACTCAAACTCCGACAGGGTTTCTTCCAAAGAATCAAACGTTGAAATGGTGAAAAAATAGGTATGCTTAAAGAGGGAACTATACTATGTCGATTTTTTGAAATTAAACTTAAACTAAATGCAGTATTCTCAACTAATAATGTGAACATATTTTTAAACATTGAAAAACATTTCTCTAAAACGTGAACAATACAAAAATCGATGAAGCTGCATTTTAACTTGTAATATTTTGTATTGTTAAATAACAGGCCCATATAGGATCTAACTATTAAACCTTCTCCAATCATTGTGTGTGCTTAGGGCTACCAACTAGGCCTGGAGATTTTAAAAATTTATTTTTACAAAGCAACGAATTCTTTTTTGATTTAAAACTTGTAACTGCATCATTTTAAAATCACTTCGGTTCATATTTTACAAATACAAGTAATTTATTAATTTTTTTCGAAATTTAATCACATCAACGTTGATGAATGCTAAAAGAGCTTCCATGTCATAAAAGCTGGTTAAAGAAGAAATAAGTATGCCAACTTAATGCGGACTTTTCAAAGCAAACAATATTTCTGTTAAAAACGCCCACAAAAATTATGCGCGACTATGTGAATATATTAACCATTTCCCGTCAACTTATTACTGTTTTGTTTTTCTGATTTATGTGAGTGATAGGCGTATTGGAAGTTATTTGTTCCGAATATCAGCTTTCCAGAGCAAAATTTTAAGGCCGCTAAATTGTCATAATATTAGATGCTGATCAAAAATATACATATAACCTTTTCGAGGTCTATGACAACTATTAAGGAGTATGTCGAATTATGTGTCAAAATCATTATACCCTTGGGATAGTGTATAAAACGAGACCATAAATCATATGTAAAAAAAAAGTATTCAAAAAAAACTATTCCCATAGCACAAACCATCTTTGTATGGTAGCGTCCAAACCATCTTAAATATTAGAGAAATATACCACGTTGCTTTAAGTCCGCCAAACGAATAACTCGTAGTGTTTTGCAAACACTGATTGGGAAATTTAATAAAACCATTTTAACTTCAATAAATGCTTTGGAAAGTAGATACTAAAACAATGACATAACCGAAACTTTTGCAGTAAATTTCGTATCGGTAATATTCACGCTGCAGTGGATAATAAAGTCGGCTAGAAGAGCATTGAGCCAGTTACTCATCTCAAGGAGATCAAACACAAGCCAAGCAACTGACTGCTGAATCTAAGAAATCTAAATGAAAAGTAGCCTTGCCTCCGCAGCGACTCTTCACTATTCAGGAACTCGGGAATTTGGGAGTCCGTTAAGTAGGTATGTAGGGAGTGTAAAAATCTTTAAACGACGTAATGAAGAATACGACCGATTTGAGTAAGTTCCTTTTAAAACAAATCTGTCACAATTTTTTAATTTTGATGTTTTTATTCAACTTATCTTGCTATAAGTCTGCTTCAATATTGTCTTGTTTGAATAATCTCAAATTCTAAAAAATCAAAGTGTAAAGGTGCGATTAGACCTTTATTGTCATCCGGATGACATGCTGACGTCAGAAAACTAGTTTATTTCAGGTGGGATCACCACTTTAGGATAAATTCTCCGTCATAGTGACGTCAGGATGTCATCTGTTGTTACAAAACTGATTTTTTTGGCATGTCAGGGGGGCGGATATTTGCTTTCTTGATTTATAATATCATTTACATGAATTTTATCGAATTTGGTTTCGATTTTATAGAGCTATAACCGCCTCTCCATACCACTTGAACCACTTTGCAATAGTGTCAGGCATAGAAAGAAAGACTAAGCACAACACACTTAAAATTAAAAAAAACTAATCAATTTCGTCTTATTTTGATGGCTTAGTGCAGCGAATGTGTTTAGTAAACTCTTGTTCAAATACGAACTTATGATACCATAGAATTCAGCACAAACAATTTTTATTCATTTAAAATATTCAAAAGAGTGCAGCAAGTCCGTTAAAAATAATGTGCCTAACGCGTGTAAACGGACACAGATTAATATTAATTTCAAAACTTTTTACTGAAATTTACGTGCAGAGAGAAATCATAAGAAACCAAAATATAAAGAAATAAAAGTTTAATGTAATACGCCATTTATTGAAGAAAATATACATTTAAAAACAGAAAAAAAAGAATACAAAATAACAAAAAACAATTGCTAATAAATTCTTAAAATATGTCTTTTCAATCTATCTTACAATGAAAATTATTAAAAAAAAATGTATTTAAATCTACAGAGTTTTCAAGCAATTAATAATTGTTTTTTTTTTTTTTCTTAATTTCGTATAAGTAATAAGTTCATAAATTTTTTTTTCAAAATATTTTTCCAATACCAACAAAAACAAATTTCCTATAAAAAAATTCATCTATTCTTACATTCGCAATTATATAATTTACAAGCGCATAACTATTTTGGTTTTGTAAGATAATTTAAAAAAAATTATCTAAAATCGTTCCGATTGATTTTGTCTATTAATTAATTTACTTCTTTTTTTTTATTGGATTTAATTTTTGTACAAACTATTTCTTGTTCAATTAATTTTCTATCATTTACGACTCGATTTATTATTTAAAAGAATTAATTTATTCATTTCTTTTTACAAAAGGATATGTCATGAAGGAAAAATTAATTTAAAATAAATATTCGTCACAATTTATGAGTACATTTTAATTAGCATTTCAAAATATTATTTTATAATAAATACATTTATTTTTTGAAATTGTAAATCAAACTAGCTACCTGCTGAGTCCCAAAAATTCACCGACTGGGTTTGATTATATTGTTACACTGTCATATTCGTTTAATCCTGCGCTTAATTTTAAATGAAATGTGGCTTGAAGGCTTTAATTTTATCTTCAAACAGTCGGCAGTGTACCTACTCTGACAGTCCATAGTCCATATGTGGTGCTGCGGCGACCTAGGATTTATACTCGGGTGAATTCGGTCTGACTTTACAAATTGGGATGCCGATGTGCAACAAACTTGATGCCACTGCAAAGAAAGCTTTTGCATTTTTCATGATATTTTCGTTCATCAACATTGACAAATTAAGGACTCAGCTCAAACGTTGAAGTGTATAATGTCGATGTCGAGGCTGCTGTGTTCTATTCTATTCTATTTCTCTTAAATCAAAATGTAACACTTTTGATTGTTATGCTAAGCAAACTACATATATGCCATTCCATTTGGAATACAAAACTATTTTTCAGTTACTAAAAACTGAACAGATATTCGCTTGAATAAGCCTTCCGAGGCCATCCATCAGCAGCATAGTATCATTGTTTGTTGATTATTGCAAAACGCATGCAAAATGCAATGCCAACACTACAAACTTCCGATGTGCGACTACTTTGTTTGGAGGTATGTTTAAAAAAAGCTCCTTATTAATGAACACCACTCCTTAGCCAAATGAAACACTCAGTTAGCCGTCGATAAATAGCGCTTGCCGCAAAATTGGACTGATGTCAGCGGATTCGCTCAAACTAATATTGGAACTACCAATCTCATGAGACACGCAAACGCAACTGCTTATACGAAACCAAAAAGCCTGAAACACATGCTGATGAGTAAGGATGCAGTGAAATTGGAGCGTTATGGTCTTCTAATCTATATCGCATGACACTAATAAAGCCGCTGCTATGTGGGCCTGGTAAAACAATTCGATTAATAACTCGAAAGATGAAATGTTCTACAAAATCTATGTCCAGCAAGTAAAGCTTTCTGACATTAAGGGCAGGATTACCAGGAAGGAAAGGAAGAGCTGACACTGGAATTTATTTATAGCATTAACTGATTTTAGGTCCTGTGAGCAACAAAAGAGAATGGAGGAAAAGACATAACAGCGAGTAATACACGATGACAAAACACTTTCGCGCCAATAAAATTGAAGCCGAAAGAATCTTCACATTTTAGAGGGTTTTAGAATAATGTCAGAAAAATGCCGAGGAATATTTTTGACCGTAAATGAGTACGAATAAGAAATGCGTGATAATCCCATCATAAAATAATGACTGGTGACATGCTTGGGTGACCTTAGTTAAATGAAAAGATAAAAGCCATTTCCTTTGATTGGAAAAGGTTTAAATCGCATCGCGAATCGGTGATCGGTTTGATCAAACCAGAATCGAATATCTCAATGAAAAAAGGGTGCCCTGGAAACCAAAAGGAGCAAAAGCAGAAAGCGTCTCTCAATACTGCTTGTCTCAAGTTTTAGCCTACATGATGCATGATGAGGTTAGCTATAACATCTGAGTGAACAGGTGGCATGATAAAAGCAATGGACAACACTCAATATAATTTCATCGTCTCACAGAAATTCAAAGTCAGTTTAGTCGATTTAGAAAACAAATCAGTTCTAGGAAGGTTTTAAGATCTGGGGAGCTAGTGGCACATTCTGACTCGCATAATGCGAAGAATGGATCATCTTCTACCTCAAGATCTGTTGAGGTTAGGCTAGCTGGTTTTCTACTTCCGGCATGTCGTTCACAATGCATCTGAACCCAGTTCCTTATCGAATATTTTCCATGTTAAGTTTAATCTGATATCTTTAACCATGGCTGCCTGTAACATAGGCAGGGTGTCCTAAGTTTTTTATGTCATGGCGACTAAGATTTAATCAATTGGTATTGTTATTGAAGGGCTACATGGTTCGCTTGGCCTGAGCTTCCTTCCGAATATGAGATGCACTTTGAATTCCACTAGCTTCTTATAAAGCTAAATTTACTTCTGATTTGGGGGTGCAGCGAAATAGTTCATACGAAATGGAGTTCCATTCGTCGGCTTTTTTATTACCGCCAATACATTTCTGACAGGAAAACTCCATACATTGGCCTTGCCGTGTTTTCTGAGTGGGTTGAAGCAGTGCATAACTAGTTTGCAGTTAATGGTAAGGGTATTTTTTGTTAATATTTGCAACTCTTGGGCCACTTCTCTTCAAAATGTTTCTATCCTAAATGGGCGGCAGAAAAATGAAAGAAATTTATATTTCAAAAGTATGATCTCAACGAAATACCAAACATAAAAACAATATTTTTACCCCCAAGTCCTTATCAACTCTGTTTCAAAATTAAATCACTTTTGTGCTTACAAATGGTAATACCGGACAACATTAACGTTCAACGAGTTCTTAAACATTTTGTAAATCATATTTATCTAAATACTTATTTAATTTTAACAAATATATATAAATTATTTGTATACAACCTAAATTGAATAGAAAACCAATTTATTTATTTATCAAATTTCGAATAATTTTTGTTTGCGACATTAAATAATTTTGTTTATTTTTTTTTTTTCATTAATTTCTTATTGTCAGAGTTATTCTCAGTTACTATTTAATGTGTGTTATTTGATGGTTAATAAAACTATGCGAATTTCGAAAATTTTGCTATATATTATGTCAATGAATAATTTGTATGTTTTTTTTTTGTTTTATTTACAAAATTTTATTTAATTAGAAATTAAAATCGTTTAAGTTAGTTTTCTTTTTCATTTTGATAAATATAATGAATAAAAAATTAATAAAAATGTAAATTTTGCTATTAAGATTAGGTAGGTGTCGTTTAACAGAAGATTAACAAGTATTAAAATTTGAAAAACTTAACATGTTAAATAAAATGTAGATATTTGTTTTACATTTAACATTGTTTTATATAATTTCTATTTGTTTGTGCTTTTTTGTTAATTGATTTTACTTAAACAAAATAGGTTAGACTAACTAAATATTGTTTTCTATTAAATGTTTTTAACACTATACTTAACAATGTCTTGGTCTTTTCTATGATTTCAAATTAAAGAACAAAAGAAGATACGAAATTATAATCACGATTTTTACTTTAACACTTAAACACTACATAGTTTCTATTTTAATAAGATATATAAAAAAGATTATTTACATATATTTATTTAGTTGTTCATAAAGCTCCGCTATACTACAATATTATATTACAGCTTAAACTAAGTAATATAATATATTTGTTTATATTCAGCCATTCTTATGGATTTTCGTGTCTGTTGTAAGATTTTTTGATTTTATTTATTATTTTGTTTTTTTTTTTTTGTTTTATATTTTTTCTAAGATGATATTTTGTTGTCCTCTGATAGTCTCTGTTGTAGATTTATTGTTTATTTTTGAGTTTTGATTTTTGTAACTTTTAGAACGGCAACAGAAAACTGAATCCAATTGCAGACGGCTGAATGCAAAACCATTCTCAGATGTCCACAGAATTACTAGATGATGGAAGCAGTCTTGTTGTTGGCGAACTTGAGTCCGGGCGCAATAGGTCCATAGATTTAGATGATCTACTACTATCGCAGGATGTATTGCCATTTTTGCCAATATCGATATCAAGGCGTGCTAGGTCATGGGCAGAACTAACCTAGAAAATAAAAGTGTCAAAGTTACTAAATAAGAGAATTTTTCAAAATCATAAAAAAAATGGATTTAAAAAATAAAAAGAAGAAAATAATTTATTTTATTTAACGCCTGCCATCCAACTTACCGGACTGATAGGAGTAACTATAATAGCAGTTCTAGCTGCTGTACGTAATAAGGCAGTATCCTCAGTGGACTCATCAACATCACCGTCACCATCGGCATCGAGATCACCCTCACCGTAGACATCCCATGGTGGTGACTCTGGATCCATTTCACCTTCACAATCGAGATCCTCCTCTTCCAGATCTTCGACTTCTTCATCCATAAGTATAACTGTAATGAACGGAAGATTACAAAAAAAAAAATTGCATACCAAATAAATAGAAAAAAAACACTCAATCTTTAATATATAAAATATTAAACAAAAAAAATTAATAACAACAACAAGTTCACAGGTTGTCATTCCGCAACAGCCATTGATGGGGGGGTATTTAGCTATTAATCATTTATTAACACACAACATAAAGATATATATATATATATATATTTGTAGATATATATGATATAGATTTATTTATAAATAAAATCGTATGTATACAAAATAAAAATGTATTAATTGTTTGCTTTAGCGGTGGTAATACAGTGACAATAACAAAAAAAACAAACAAAATTGCATATTTTTTAGTGTGAAATATATTTTTATTTTCTGTTATGTTTGATTATTTTTAGCTGATAATTTGTTTTATTTATCTAGCTAGTTAAATTCTGGGTTTAATGGAGCGTTGCGTTTTAATGTTTACATTATTTTAGTGTCATTCAACATTTAAGCATAAATTAAACGCAGAGACGAAAATAAACTGATACAAAATGAGATGTAATATACAAATTAATAAATTTAAAATTAACTCATAAGCATTTATTTTTTATTATTACATTGGGATCGGTAACTGTTGACACGGGATATTTAATATTTTTTTTTTTTTGTTTTATTTTAGTTAATTGGTTTCGTTTTTCATAATTTAGGACAAATAATGTAATTAATCGCTGATTTTGTCGGGAAATATTAACAAGCGAACATAATTGGGTTGGTAGGCAATAAATAGGAAAATCTATTTAATTGCTTTGAGAAGGGGGCAATTGGAGTTTAATGTTGTCGATAAATTTTACTGCCTATTTATAACCTGGGAGGGAGTATTTATTTATTTTTTATGTTTTTAGTTTGTTTGGGTAGAGGTAGAGGAAGTACCATTTGTGTTTTGGCTTTTCATGGATTTTCATAATTGCAAAGTCAAGGAACTGAAAAAAAAATTTTTTTGCGTGTTAGGCGTAGACTGACAGTGGAAAGAATTCGGGTGCAGACATAGCTATCTATGGACGGCATTTGTGCATATTTACCACTTACTAAGGACGATACGTAAAACATCAAATGAGTTCTAAGACTTCAGTACATAAGTGCGCTGGGAAAAGAGAAAGGCGTTTACAACTTGACCTAATCCAATTGTTACGCATCTCCAACGTTTGTACAAGAAGCGTCACCGAAAACAAGTAGACGTAAACAAATTGACGGGCTGCCAAACAACTAGCAGGAACAAGACATATTTTAATTTTCGGCGCTGACCTAGGGAACTTAGGAATGCTTGGAATGCTTGGATTTCTTCAAAGGCAATTCTGACGATTGGACGGTAGTGATTCAATATAAAAACACTGTAAAAGCTCAGAGACAATTTAACCAAGTTACACGCCTGGACAAGGCCTGGCGGAGGAGAAGACAGAAATATTCCTTATAAAAAAGAAGGATTCCCAGGAACATGAGGTTCCAGATTGCATCCGATACAATACAATAAAAAAAAACCAGAACAAGCTGATGAGACAACATACTTATTAAGCAAGCTGATGGTTAATGTCAGAGCATCATTTGAAAGCTAAAAAAGAGCAGTTAGCAGGTAAGAGTAACACACACCAAGGCGGTTCTGACCATCCCTTCACAGTGCGTGGTGCATTCTCTCCTAAAAAAAAAAGGTGCCGGTTAACTAATGGCGATATTTATAATTGCCATTCTGCCATTATTGGATAAGTGTGGTGTTATGGTCTGAAATGATGATGATGAGAACAGAATAGGCGTCTAGTTGGTTATCAATGTAACTTGACGAAAAAATCGACAAAATTTTAACAAGATGTCACAAAGCATCAACGCTTTTAGGTACACGCGCGCGCACACACTCACACGAAAAATAAAGATAATGTCTCAGAGAACACCAATAACTAGTCGCCTAAGAACGAAGTTACAGTCGGGTTTTAAGAAAAAGTGCACTACACCACTTCTGAAAACGGACGCAGATTATTTTATTTCGCCACAAGGTCAAAACATCGTCCTTGGTTAGATAACGTGCATTGAAGCACCCATGAGGGACGGAAGTTCTTCTTCATCTGATAAAGGTACGAATCTCCTGCTAAAATTTTGTAAACACCTAAAAAACAGCTGATAAAAGTGTTGTTTTTTTTTTATAAAATAAATAAGCCAAATTACAACAAAATTAAACAACAAGCGACTCAATTGAACATTGAATGTCCTCCTAAGTAAAAAATGCTCTTAACAAATGCAAACAGGAACGCATATATGTATTTGAAACTACTTGGACTAACTTACAATTGCATACATTTTACTTTTTACAGATTCACACTGCATACATTTTATTCCTGACTATATTGTGGTCTCCGAAGTTGTTGCTGTGGATTTCGCTGAACAAATCTATATATCTAAAAGTAGGAAGATCACCCGACGACGTTAAAAAAGAAGGTACCTAAATGTGAAACTCAAGTCCAAAGCAAATTCCGCAAATTAAAAAACCAAAAAAAAAAAAAACGATAAAAATTAAATCGAATATTTCTATAATTGGACTAAATATAAACAGCTTTCAGAAATGTTTGGACATGAATCGATGATTTTATTAATGTTGTGCCTATTTTGGGATTTAGGGAAGAGTTGGTTTTTAACTGACAAAAGAATTTGTAATTTGAAAACAGTTATTCGCTTTGGATACTTTTTTAAAGATTGGACATATATTTGCTGCCCACCTCTTGTGAACGTCTGACAAACGTTCAAGAGTAAGAAGCTTCTCACATCTAAGAGCAAAGAGTTTTTTAAGAAAAAAGGTTTTTTTTCAGAAAGGATAAGGTAAACGGCAAATACAGGGCCCAACGCCTAGCGTTTTGACACGACTGGAAGGGATCTACAGTTCAATGCAGATTCTGAACGGCAATTTAGTGAGAAGATTCTTACTCTTGAACGTTTGTCAGACGTTCACAAGAGGTGGGGCAGCAAATAAATACTTTCAGGTGGTACAGGTCGGGATTTGTACAAGCGACCTCTCGCTTAGTCGTCCAACGCACTTAACCACTGCACCTACCCAGGTGAGCCTAGCAATACATTTAACGTATTAAAACTGTCTTGCTGGTGTGCATGCAAATCCGTCGATTAAGATAAAAGAAAAATCGAATAGTAATTCGGGCATGCACGTGGTGCTCGGGCAAGGCTAAGCTAGTGGCTTGGTAAAAAGTTTCGTCTAATAAAAACGACGATAAGGCTCGCATTGTACTCGAATACGAACTTTGTTAAGGTCTGGCTAAGAAGAAGTGCGGAACAGAGTGAAGAAGACACAAATTGAAATAATTTATAATTGAGATACTGATTGAAAATGTTAGGCTTTTATGAAAACGCGATTGGTTCGTTCGATTCATTGCATCTGGACCTCTAGGTTGGGGGTTGTGACGTCAGAGTAACTTAGCCACCGGCCCAAATATGGATCCATCTTGTATATGTTCAAGACCCGGCACGACAATGGACTAGGAGGTCTAATGAGTATGCAACTAATATGTACGCTCTACACCTCGGTTGTTGCTTAAAAACTGGAATCTGGAATCGAGCGATATATAGGAAATTTTACCGCGGTCCAGGAGATATGATTGATGGGTTAAGGAATACAAAAGAGAAGAACATGAGACATTTACTGTAATTGCTAAGGTAGGTTGCAAATGCTAAGATTGGGGTTATGATCAAAAGTTATTGATTTTAAACCACCTAGCTGTAATCCGTATTAAAAGCACCTCTTACAATATAAGCTTATTGTAGATGAAACTGAAGGTCCAAACAGTTTTATGACTTTATTGCTTAAATCGACAAGGAAAGATTCTTGGCAGCAGTCTAACATCTTAAACATGGACATATTCCGATTGGTAAACGTTGACTCTCACCTCTTACTTATAGCAGCTACTTTCAGAGCTGAACTGTCAAAAGCTCGGAAGAACTCAAAAAAATTAGTTTTACTTTGTAAACGCCAGAGCCTACAAAAAGCGGCTCAGCAAGAAACTATCTGCTGCACACTCACCATCCATGAATGCAAGCACCATGCGGAACGAGTATTGTAACATCGTCAAGGATGTAACCGAGACCACTGTTGGGTACCAACCACTCCAGAAAAAGGAGTGAGTGGTAAGTGGGAAATAGTGACATGAGGCCGCATGCATGAGAATATAAAGATTAATTAAGAGATGTAAAGGAAATCCTGCCTGCCGAATGTTTTACAAGAAAGGCAAGCCAAGATGGCTTCAAACCATCCAAACCAGCGCAGATAATTGTATTTCCAAAGCAGCATTTTCAGTTACTGCTGAATGGGCATAATGCGAAACAAAATAGAACCTACGTCTAGTCTATGTGAAAGAAATTCTGGGAGCTAGAAGCTATGGAATACTTCGGTACGGTTATTAAAAAGGTACAAAATAGCAAGTCCGCTGGCTATGATCAATTTTTTAAACATAGTGGTTACTTTTTGGCAGGGTGCATGTATCTTTCAAGAACTGATTTCTTGAATAATATACGGCCCTGAGTGCGGGGCCGGACCGCTGGATCGCCGGACAGAAATGTTAGTGCGAAGATATATTTTCTGACACGAATGGAAGCGACCTACAGTTTAATGCCGATTCCGAGAGGCAAGGCAGTCCTTACTGTTGGATGTTTGTCAGACTTTCGCAAGAGCTGGGACAGCGAATACACACTTTTCGGTGCTGCCTGTCGGCTTTGAACTAACGCAATTAACCACTGAACCGTGTTATGTTAAGAATCACAAAAATGAATAATCGGCTTTCATAAAAATTGTTACACTTCGAGGTGTGACCATGAAATGTGTCTTATTTGTACCAAAAATATCCACTTCCACTTAGTACAGAAGTCAGAAATATAATCAAAATTAAGTTAAATTTAATCTGTACATGGCATTTGTTTATTTCCATTTTGTTTAATAAAGATATCAACACCAATCACAACAACAAACAATATGAGAGGATATCCATAAAAAAAACAAAATTAAACTAATCAAATAATAAACTCAATATTTCAAGACCAATTATTTGTTTTAAAAGAAAGCCATTTTATTTTTTACACAAACAAAATATTCCCTGCAGACACAAAAAAATGTAATAAGAAAATTTTGAATTAAGGAAGATAATAAAACATTTCTTATTTTTTAACACTTAACATTTCGACATTAAGATCACAAACTGGCATATTAATTGCTTTAAAAAAAAAACAAAAAATAAATAATAATAAAAAAATTTTGCACAATAAAACAGCTGAAACTCACTATATTCTTATATTAGGACGGATTTTCTAATTGCACTAAGGACTTTTATTTTTTCATTCAATGCAGCCAAGAGTGAAAGCGAAATAAAATTCATTGCATCATTTCGTTGAATTAATTTTTACGATTAAAAATTAAGGATTTGTTTGTTTCTTCTATCAAAAGGATCAATTAGGACGAACAAATAACCAAAATTAATTTACACGAAACAGAACAGAAAAAGGTTGTTAGTTAGTTTTTTTTTAAATGAGTGTAGTTTGATCATCCTCATAGTGATACGCTTGATAGTTAGTACCATCCCAGATAGAAATATAATTGTGGCTGCATTGAATGTCCTTTCGTTGCTATAAGGACGTTGTCGATGAGTATCCATCACAAGATGCTGTAATTAAGTTAGTAAATTGAAGAAGGCGTGTGTTATTAAAATTAAATTTTTTTACATATAAAATATTTTGTTTTGCTGTTGGTAAATGTGTTTTAATTATATTTTTTTTATATAAATTATGTTGATTGTGTGTGTGTGTTTTTTTTTTAATTTTGCTGTAGTGGGTTTGGGTGGTGGTGGTGAGTACAAACGTTTTGTATTATACAAATAAATAAAAAAAAAATAGAAATATTTGGCGCATAATAAAGCAAAATATTAGTTGGGTACTTCTTCTTATATTTAAATTTGTTGTGTAATTTTTTTATATTGCAAAAAAAAAATTATAACACTGGAGCGACTAAGAAAATGGAAAATGTAATCAGCTGCAGCTGACTTGATAATGTAATACTTACTTGAACTTTCGGTAATGGTTTTCGGACTACTTGGTTCCAAGTCGACATCTCCCTCGAGACACACCTCATGGTCTGGTGGTAAACGAGCGACCAATATGGATTCCAGGGGATCTGCGTCCAATTCTGGAACAACTATCACGACATCATCACTAACACCGGGCTGTATCGAGCTGGGGTCAGCATACTGAGGTGGTATGGAACTAAAAAACGAGTAATCACTTAGAAGAGTCATATTACAATTTTTTTTTCCGATTACCAGTTGTTAGTAGGGTGGAGGGTGTAGAAACTTACCTTAAAGTAACACGCTTCTTAATACGGCTGGTCAGGTCGGAGTAGCCTCGATGCATTGGCGGTCGTCGCGGAACTCCCTGCTCGTATTGCTTGGCTATTGGTGAACTTGGTTCCGAAAACTGTTTTTCAATCAGAATTGGTTTAAGCTAATATAGACATTAAACACACATGTGGTAGGTATACATATATGCGTGATGCATAATTGTTTATAATTTACCTTAAGTGGACCACCGTGCGCGGGGCCAGCCGAGTTTGTGGCCGATGCACCCGCTATGTGCAGACCGCTCGCTGCACCAGCTCCACCGCCACTGCCGGGACGGCCACTATCACCATCTTGTCCCCCACTGCCTGGGCCGCCGCCGCCGCCACCACCGGGAGGATTTTGATTATTGCTAGAACTAGTGGAATGTTGAACTTGAGTGACTAATGGAAGAGCTAAGAACCGTTCGCGGTCCTGCATGTAGGCTTTAATTAAAATATCTAATTTTTCTTCTATATCGGCTACCTGAGAGAGGGCGAGAGAATTGTACGAAGTTAGTAGTAGAAATGAAGGAGGTCGGTTCTATTGCAGCCAAAAAATATGCATCATTTGTTTTATTTCATAAAAAGAAAGTTAGAAGTATGGGCCCAACAGTGGATCCTTGTGGCAAGCCATTAATTATGTACTTGGGAGTTCTAAACTCACCACGGTGCTTCTGGATGGGCTTTTAGCAATCCCCAGAATAGAATATGCATATTTTTAAGCGTCAATTATTTTTTAAAAACTTTATTTAAATTTTCTTACTTGTCTTTCGACCTTAACTACGCGAGATGCTAAACTAATTTTTGACGCATACACGTCTTTTGCTTTTGATCCTTGTTTTCCTAGTATTTGGTCAAGTCTAAAAAATAAAAATAAAAAAAACAACAAAAAAGAGCAAAATAAAGAAAAAGAAATAAAAAAAAAAATATTTAACGATTAGTGAATGTCTATAAAGATGCATTTGAAAATTGTAAACTATTAAATTAGGTAATAAATTTGAAATGAATGAACATGAATTGAATTATGCAATGATTTAATTCATAGCCATGCAGTTTTTTTTTATTATTTTATTTTTAAATGTTTAATACTTTGTGTTGTGTATTCAAAAAGGAAAAAAAAAAATAAATGCAACAAAGTGTAGACAAAAATATTGTGTAACTATTTTTTGCTTCAAAACATTAATATGTACAAAAACATTGTAAGAACTCATAAATGGGGTGCATTACTTTTTCGAGTGTTTATTCTAGAAGAAAACTTTGAAAATTAGCAAGTTTTGTATATTGGAAAATTTTACTTTTGAAAATCGCAATAAAGTGAAAAATGTGCTTTGGAAGGAATCATTTGGAAAATTTTGTTTTTAGACAGGAGTTTTATTTTTTTTTAAACGTTTAGTTATGTACATAGTGAAATAGACACAAGTTTAAATAAATTAACCTATGAAATTATTGTACTTGGACTGAGTTTACTGCTTTAATATTCGCAAATTTGACCTAAATATTTAAATTCAAAATATAATGAAAACCTGCCTAGTGCCTAAATTTAAAGTTGTATGTGTATTTACATTTCGAAAATAGTTTAAGACAAAATCTTATTTTCACAAAAGTGTCTAGGCGTGGAGCATGTTTTGAACTCATTTAACGTTATATAGGATATTTTGAGTAGCAAGTATGCTCCCACTACTGCTTCATTAAAAATAAAAAAATAACTAAATATCTTGTAAAGAAAATAAGTTTCGTTTTTCTCAACTAAAACCTTACAAATAATTTAAACCTAAAATGACTATTTTGAAGTATTTGGTCTGGAGATTAATTTCCCAATATTTACATTGAATATAGGTGGTAGCAATATCTACGTGAAGTTTTAGTCAATGGTACCGTTTTGTTAATTAAATTTTTCGGGACTGCAAATTAATGCTTTCAACTCAAATTGTTTTTGTTAATTAATATTAAAGTGGGGAGGGGGATTCTTCGCAGTGCACCCAGTACTGTGCCCTAAGAATATTTTTCGTGCTTACTTAGGGTATTAAAGTAGGCGCAGGTTTATTTTCGTAAAAAATCGAGTTTGTTCCTTTCAATTTGATTAAGGCAAACATTTTTAAAATAAGACAAGGCTTCTGCTGAGCTTCTGTAGGGCCTTATGCAGAAGCAAACTCTTTACAACAATCATAACTTATCTTACTTCTTCATCTAAACCTGTCGGAAATATAAGATGAAGCTTAAAGTTTTGTTTACATATTTATCGAAAGCGAGGCTTAAACTTTGTTTCGATTTACGTTTTCTATAACTTAACCTAGATCAAAATCTCAAAAGTCATTATAAAAGTCAGCATAATGTCGCTACTGAAGTTTTGATATATAAAATCAGTAAAGATGTTGAAAGAAATCGGAACCAAAGCTTGAATTAAAGAAAACGGGCAATACAGTGAAGAATAATGACATCATTGATTTAAAAATTGCTTTATATTTTCAGTTTTAACGAAGTTACGGGTTGAACTATGAAATCAAAAATGAATGGAGTCGTGCTTTCAAAGAATTGACTAGCGTACATGCTTATAGCCTTAAAGAGCCCTATTTAATACTATTATTTGAGTGTAGTTCTATGAACTTCTAATAGAATTCTGTTATCGAATGCGATATTGATTGCCATTAACTGCAAGAGGAATGAAAACAATTATGTTGTGATGAATTTAACTCTTACAACAAGTTTAGAGTTAAATTCGTAGAAACAAATTTTATGCTGCTTAATTGTCTGAGAAGTGGATTGTCGTCTTCATAAGCATTGGAAATAGTTGTAGCGCTTAAGCCTACTAGATTTAGATGCTTGTCTGTCCGCCAAAATGCCTACTAGGCCCCCGGAGCCATTTCTCGCAAGTGATAGAAGAAATGACGCGGGCTTCTCACATACATTCGGTAAATCTATTATGGTTTGTCTGCGGCCCCAATAATTGTGAACTCGAAAATTATGTCTAAAGGACACCAAGGCATCAATGGAGGCCCTTTCTAGTAGGGGATGCCGAGAAACCTAACACAGGTTTAGGTCCTCGGAACTTTGACGAGCAAATTCTTCAGAGATCTCATTTCCCATGACAAAGTAAACGAGACGGCTACTTAGTCTTTCGACCAAGTTCAAGGAGTTCTTAACTTAAAAGAAGTAAAAGGACTAAGCAAGGGTTAAGTAACAGGTCTTGGAACCATTTGTGAAAATGCGATTACATCCCTTCACTGGCTCAGATCTTGGGCGAAACTATTTATGAACTTGAGAAAAGGGCTCAGGGAAAAGCTAGGTGTGCTAAGGAAGGCCCTTTGGAGTTAAGTGTAATCAGAAATCACATATTTATGATAGGATTGGCCTAACGCCTAACCACTGTCATTTTGTTTCATAGGATTCTTTTTTGTCACAATTCGCATGTAAGGAGTCTTCTATCGGTTATATATTTTTCCTTATTTATTTCTTTTCAATTACTTTGGTGTAATTAAAATTACATATGCAAAAATCAGGATTGAACTCTTCGCTGTTAGAGTTCCAAATGTCACTGTTCGTGCGGCAACTAGATTAGCATTTTGTAATATAAGTTCTATAGCTGGAATAAAATGAGTGTTGAGGCAGAAGGCAAGTCCTAATTTTGAATGTTCGTAACAAACAATTAAAAGTTAAAACTACGAAAGAAAGAATTCTCTAATTAAAGAAGTCGAACTAAGATTTTCAACGCTTTTGGGACTAGGAAGGATAGTCTTTGTGAAAAGACTATAAAAAATATTATTTCATTCGAACGACTATCTCGGCTAGCTTGGCAGTAGGCCATCCTGTCAATACATCATTTTCGATGGTTTCGGATCCTATTTTACGAATGCTTGACCAATATTTTTCTTGACTGTCTAAATCGTCGCAAACCACAAATTAAGTCCAACGGCTTTAAAGGCTAGAAGACCCCCATCATCAGTTCTAGTTGCAAGGAAATGACCTAGTTCCATATCTGCAGTAAGAATATGGCATATCTACGAAACGAATCGAAGAACCTCTTTCCATAATATCAAGGACAATGAAGAAGCCCTAGATATATCATTCTCAAGCATCAAGTAAGCCTAGTAAGTTGGTAATTTGAATGTTGTTTTCATTCGTAACGCTTACGGCCCTGGTGTCTTATCTAGCGTTGTGCTGCTTAGAAACTTACAAATTTTTTGCAAAACTTGTTCCCTGTTTTTGAAATTTCATATTGTCGGAGCGAATCTTATCAATTAAACTTATTAATAGTTATGAGTTACACAGGCCTGATAAGAAAGACTGTCTAAAGGACCTGTAGCGTAGAAAGCTCAGGCGCGCAAAATCTTTTGTTTTAATCTACTAAAAGAGAGTCTGTACTTCATGAATTCTATCTTAACACAGACCTACAGACCTACAGAAATAACCACAAAACTTTCTAAAAAATTATTTTAATCACTACATTGAAAAGTCGCTCTACCCAACCTTCACTAAAAGCTACCTAAATAATGATTAATTTTTATTAGAAAAAAATAAAATCCCCCATCACCTTATAATTTGCATAATTAAAAACACTAAAATACCTATTCATACATAATAAAACTATCTAATTTATTTTTATTTTTTTTTATCAAAAAAGCGTTTTCACAACATCGAGTAATTTATTTGAATATATATATTTTTTTTATTTTTGAATGAATTAAACTGAAATCAAGTGATTTTTTTATATTTAAATATAAAAATATAACAAAATGTTGTCAAAAAAAATGTACATATTGGGTAAATCAAAATTATGTACGAGTAAACAAAAAAAAAGACATTTATAATTTTTGGTTTGTTTTTTTTTATTAACTATCTTGTTTTGGTTTTAATATTTAGCATCCGTATCTCACCTAAATTGCAAATTCCTGACTCGATTAAGGAGATCCGCATGACCAGAAGAATATTGTTCTATAACATCTTTTACATCGTATGGTTTTAATGCCTCACGAAATTGTTTACGTGCCACAAAGTATTTGAGCTTTGAATTAAAATTATTTGCAATATATTGTATTGTTTGTTTTTTTAAATGTTATATGACAAAATTTTAATGAAATTTCCTGAATTTTGATTGTTTATTATTTAATTTTGTCAAATAAATAATTAAATCGACGAAATACTTTGCAGCGAAGATCTGAAATTCTCGAGGCCAGAAAAATTTATAAACTATTTTCTATTATTTTTAAAATTTCTATGAGAATATTGACGTAACGCGAATTGGTACAAAAAAACTTATTTAATTTTAAATGGTCCTAAAGTGGTCCTAAGTGTTCCTTTTTTAAAAAAAAAATGTGTTGCCATTTGCATAGTTTTAATATTCCGATTTTTTTTTCAAATTTTTATTATAAGAATCAAGTGAGAGTAAAAGTGTAGTAGAAATAAAATTAAATGCAAAAGTTATTGAATTATTTGTATTAGAAAAAAAATGCATTTTAATAATGAACCAAACTACACTTAATTATGCGAAATTTGAATGCTTGATGATAAGATTTTCCATTCTAGATGTTGTTCTTTTAATTATTCTGTTTTTGTCAGTAATTTTCAACTGTTCGATGTTTCAAGTGGGTTGTTCTTAGAGAAGAGGTTCCATATGATACTGACTTTGGAAAGAGAGTCATATTGACAATCACGCGAACTAAACCTTTTAAGTCTAAGACACAAAGATGAAAACAACGAGTTTCTAATTTTTAAATTCAAAGACTATCACCTTTTTTTAACCAAAATTTAAAATATTATGTTTCAGCATTTTTAACTGCACAGGCTCGAACTTTGAGTGTTAAAACATGTTTTTGCCACCTTTGTTGGTTTAACCACCAAACAAACACAGACAAATAAACTGAACACTTGAGGCTCGTATGTCGGGCCGTACAACGAAAACGTGTTCTTTACAATGGGAAGTGTTGTTTTTTATTTAGTAAGTGGTGGTAGCGAAAGTAAAGTAACGTCTAGTAGCCATCTCTTGACTGACAGAATAAAGGTGACAAATAATAGTTCAGGGATTTTTTTACAGCAGCTCGTTCATTTACCCCGTCACCAATACTTCGTCTATTAGTCGTTTCCGAAGTTTTGATTTCTGACCAGAGCCAGATGGCTCTGGTTGTTAACGGTCATCGCATCATGAAATTTTACGGCCGCCTAACGACGTGACAGATCATTTAGGAAACCATAGCTTCAACCTCTGACTTTTTTGATGAAACCTACCAGATCAATGCCTGTTTGAGTGCATTTTATTTGTGGAAAGGCAAAAATGTAATAAGTACGCTCATGAAAGTTTGCATAAAGTTTGACCTAAAGTAAAAGCTTTTAAGATCAGTTTAATTAAGCCAGCTTAATCTGCGGTATAGCTTTGGTAATGTAAAGGCAAAGACTGTTTGGCTTCTTAACTAATAAGACTTTTCTACAAAGCTTATTAAAAGGTCATAGCCTTCTCATAAGAAATGATAGCAAAAAGCTTCAAGTGAGGACTAATGTAAGCCTTTTGAATACTACTCATTTAAACGCCAACGTTTCCAAAATCTTTTTTTTTTACAAAACCACTTCATTAGTCCACATGAAACATCGAACCAGAAAATTAGAATCATATAGAATAAAGTATGCGGTTGGGATGTTTGGGCTTTACTCATCACGTCTTAAATAAAATCCTCCTATGTATGCTTTCACAAAAAAATCTATATGGGGGTTTTTGTTTGTTTTTGCAGCAAACAATAAAGTAAAACAGAGAACTTCTACATAGAAACTAAGAGTGTTTTTTTTTCTAATTTATCCAATGAAATATATTTTTGCAACTTAAACTTTAATTATCATCAATTTCGTTCCGTAAAAAAACTAGAAATATAACTTAAAAAAAAAACTGCCCAATTCTGTAACACAGACAAAGCTTTGTAAATTTTTACAAATTGTATTCTTAATTTATTTCTACTCGATTTAAAAATTAAATGAGAATAAAAATATATAAAAAAAAAACAGTACAAGAGTTGTAAGCAGTTCAAGCAAAAACATAATAACTACGCTCAATAGATTTTCACATAGGTTTTTTTTTCTTAAGGAATAGAAATAGGGAGGAGATGTATCTATCTATGTGACAATCATCCAAAAAGACATATACAATAATATGCTGATGGTAAAATAGAAAATAGTAATAGATTTATTTATGTTTTTGTAATTTATTTTTTAATTATGTAATACTTTCGAGAACAAAAAAAAAATTTAGTTATTTTGATATTTATTTTTCAAGTGATTTTCTGATTCTGATGATGCACAATGTTGTACGAGTAGATAAAAGATTCAAACATATACGAGTGTCAAAGTAGGAGCATCTAAAATGTTTTATTGAAGTTTAGTTGTTTTTGTTTTACTAATGTTTGGTTTTGTTTTTATTTGTATGGTGTAGTTAAACGGTTAAATACGAATATATATATAGGTAATAGTTTTATGTTTTTTGAAAAAGTTTTTTTTTGTATTTTTTTTTTGAGATGAGTTTTCGGGTTTTTTTTTTCTTTTTTCTTTTTTGGTTAATGTGTGTACCTAGTTTGAACATTTTTCACTCGGCCGAGTAAATCAACATGCCCGGCTGCATATTGTTCCATAACATCTTTAACATCGTATGGTTTAAGTGCCTCCTTAAATTTACGTCGTGCTACAAAATACTTCATCTGTTTAAAATATTTGAAAATTAATATCAATAATTGATTGATCTTGTTTATATGTATCCAATTTTGTATATTTTTTGTTTGTATAAATAAAAAGATTAAAATAATAGAATAATTAAAAAACATTTTTTTTATAATTAATAATTAAACTCAAAACATTGAAATTTTCATAAATCGATGTCGATTTTTTTTTTAATATATTTTGGCAAACATCATGATCATGGATGAGGGGTACTTCAGAAAATAATCGATTTCGTGAAACTTTTGCTTCGATAGAACTGATATAGTACTTCCGTAGACGATTTTCGAAGCAATAGTTTCGGAAATTGAGTGTATACGACGTGTTTACGTTCTCTAATACCATCACAGAGCAAAACACAAAACACTACGTTCTCTAAGTGTAAGCTCTCAGTATCGCTTTACGCAACGGTTGTTTGTTGCGCGACTAAGCTTCATCTACCGATCTTCATCTTAAAGACTATTTCAAGTAATTACAAATATAATTAATTTAAAGTTAATGCATTAGACTTTTTAAAATCTGCTCGCGACAAGCAAAAATCAATTTCGTTGCAGAATTCATTAAATGTGCTTATGCACCTTGTAATAGGCTCATTATTACCATAATTGGTTCTATGCCTATCTGTATAAAATAAGCTTCTAACCCGCAGTGACCTTTGGGGAGCATATATATTTAAAAGAAAGATCAATTCTGGTGAATTAATATGATAATTGAGAATATCGCGAATAAATATGACGGAAGTTGAATCGCGTCTGAAACTTAAGGTTTGCAGATCAATTGAATTGCACCTTCTGCCATAATTAGGAAGTTTTTTTGGACTCTTTCGAATCTAAGTTCGTGAACTGCATATGGCGAATCCCAAATTACGGAATAATATTCTAAATAAGGTCTGACTAACGAGCAATAAATAATTTAAAGGCTATTTATATCTCTAAAGTCTTTACTATTACGTTTAAGGAAGCCTAACAATGAGTTAGACCTGGCAATGACATAATCATAATGAAAAAACAAACTTAAATTATTGTCAAATATGACATCAAAACGGTGAAGTCTAAGATCATTTATAAAATAATTATGCCAAATTGTAGTACTAATACGATATGCCGAAAAAACTTGACATTTAGAAATGTTAAGTTCCAAAGCATTACGATTGCACCACTCCGACAATCTATTAATATATGACTGAAAACGAATGCAATCAGATACATTTTTTATCCGTGAAAATAATTTCAAATCATCGGCGAATGTCAAAACATTACAAAATTAAAATATTTCATGAACATCATTTATAAATAAAATAAATAGCAACGGGCCCAAATGACTGCCCTGTGGAACACCGGAAGTAACTTCTATAACGCGAGAAGTCAAACCATCGACTTTAACCATTTACCTTCTATTAGTCAGGTAATTACGAAACCATTTTAGCATTGATGAATGAAAACCCAAAGACTTTAGCTTAGCCAAAAGAAGTGTGTGATGCACCATGTCAAACGCTTTCGTAAAGTCAGTATAAAGTACATCAACTTGTAATCGTTCATCAAAAAAGATGTTTAAAGTTTAAAGAGCTAATGCCCGTCTTTAGACAGCAAACGCGTCTCTTGCTTCAATAGGACATCGGTGATGGTCCCACGATACTCCGATGTCATAAACTTGCGATTTAGGGTTGTGTTGGACCAATAACTATGCCCATTTACTTAGTAATTAAATTGCGATGGTAAGCTTTGTAAGAGCAATATTAAAAAACGGTTAATTGTAGCTGTGTGAACTTAAACATTAAAAATACAGATATACATCGCTAACAGAAATAAATGATGCCTGTGCCTCCAGCAATAGGCCTGTTCAGTTAGCGCAGCCTTGACCAACTGTCATTAAATCAGTTGTTTTCCCACTTATGCGCGCCACCTAAGGCGATGATTTTTTTTATTAATTCGAACTGTCGGCTCTAGTCTAGACACTCTCCCCACAATGATTCTTAATCTTGAAAAGAATTCGAAGCGCAAAGTCAAGGTATACGCCAAATTTATATTTAAAAATTCAATTCTTAAAATAAACTTTAAGCTTATAAGAAAGAATATTAAATTACTAAAAAGTCGTATCTACCTTTGAAAATGAATTTGGATACAATAAGCTTATTCCTTAATAACAAAAAAGAGCCGACTGTAAAATAATTGATAACCATCGTAGGATAACTCCATATACAGGATATTCTGTATGTACATATTTGTGAGTTTTTTTAAATAGGCGTTTAGTGAATTTTCCTCCTCGCTCATCGTGCTATCACGTGGATGACCAGTGACCATGCCGTTTCTCGTTGGATTGGTTATGTAGATCTCTGAGCAAAGGCCTTAAAAGTTCTTGATAAAGCAATACAATAGCAAGAACCCGTTATACAAAAAATATTAGTAGAAACATTTTTATGAGATGCGTCTTCTTTTTATTTCTATATTCTTTGCTTATAATATGAGATTGCTTATAAATAAAATATGAGATGAGCAGAATTCTACATTGAAACAAACTTTGGATTATTTAAAAGACAATATTGTCGCAAAACAGCGAATGCGGAACAAGGTGATCAAATATTTAAGTGATTGAATGATATTTTATTTCGAACGTTACTGCATTGTCCGAACTTCGAAGTGAATCATACATTTAGTTCACGTATCAAACTTGCGATCACCCACGATAAACAAGAAAGACTAGATTTGAATGCTCAAATAGTCACTTATAGCCGAATACATCGCCATGGCTTGAAGTGAAGCAAGTTCATAAGACTCACCTGAGTTGACTATAAGTCCACATATCTTGTAATGAGACATAGTTCAAAATTTTGGAGTAAACCAATATTATTCCACCTGGGGTACCAAGGAATAAGTGATGCAAAATATCCATACATTGTATTGAACCTGATTGCCTATATTTATTTCTGAGCGTTTGTGACTTTTTTGCAACTTGGAGAATTAAGATTGAATCTAAAAATGGTTGTTGGTATCTATGCGATTAATGGAGTCAAATACCGTTTGACCGATTACCATAAAAGTTTGGCATATAATATATCATTTCTTTTAATGGAGAAGGTGAAAGCAAAATATATATAAATCTTAAATAAGTTCACTTTCCACAATTTGACTTTCAGAATTATCTATGTAAGCCTGTCTTTCTGGGCTATAGGTCCCATAAAATAGACTTTATATCTCAGATAATGGCTTATATAGATGGTTTTAAAATCAATGTGATAGCGTTATACAGAGGTAGATACATTTTTACAGACATGACAAGGTCTGCCGAGTTTTACTGTCGAAATCGTTAAATTTGTAGCTGTTGGAGAACTTATGATAAATTAGCCAAACAAAAAAATTGGAGCTATAAAGAAGAACTTATTGCGCACGATTACTCAATTCAACACGAATATTGCAACTCTTCCTAAATGCATATCAAAACTCTAGCCTTTGTATTTTCTTTGTATTTTTATAAACAAAAACTCTTTTTCAACTTTTATATTGTTTTTACGTGTGTTTTTGTTTTTAAGAGCAGTCTCTTTATCATAAAAGTTTATAGTTTTTAAATCTTTGGACAACAGTTATTGAATAGTCTTGAAGCTTCAGGGGCAGGAGAACAGTACTCGTTTTAGATTTGCAATATATTTTCGATCTTTCCACATCAATTCGTTGGTAAGATATCCAATTTTGAATGAAAAATGAGTTCATTATTGCTTCAGCAAACAATGAAAAATTTGTTAAGGTCTTAGTGGTTTATTGCATCATGTGGACGAGGGGGTATCAAAAAATGCTCAAAAGTTTACCATTTCGGGACCCTAGTATAGTATAGGAGTATATATTCCAAATTTTAGCTGAAATATCCGCGTGACGGACGGACGAACGTTGTTCAATCGTCTTGGGTTTCGGTTGTGATCATAAATATATATACTTTTAGAAGTCTACGAGAAATACTAAGGGTTGTTAAAAACTATGTGTCACAATTAATATACCCTATAGCCGGGATGGCGAACCTTTTTGGAGCATCGTGCCATTTAAAAAAAAATTGAAGTGCCTTTGGTGTGTCATTATACAGTCAGTTATCACGATCGGATCTTGACCCAACCTACAAAAAATATTAACGATGCACATGCGCATCCGCTTCACACTTGAAAGACATTCCCACTGGGAAAACTGATCCGAGGTTCATGAGGTGTGTTGGATCTCCATGGGAACTGCAGTTCAGCCTTAATTCGGCACTCATTGGAAATAAACGCGAAATTAAATTATATTTTTCTTTAATATAAAGGATAATAAATCCTTCACTAGTCTCGATCTAGTTTTCTAGTAGTCACTAGACACGAAAATAAATAATTTTACACTGTGCAGCAATTTATTTGTAAACATATCAATTATTTTTTTTTTAATTAACAGTTCTTAATTCATTTTAATAAAAGAAACAAACTTCAGATTAACAAAAAACAGAGAAATAAACAAAAACAATGCGGCTTTCGTTGTTGCAAACTTAATGCCATGTAGTTTATATCAGGGTTATATTTTGACACTTTAAGCAAAATGCAGGCTGAACTGGAATCATCTGACAAAGGGTTTCTAAGCAAATCTTTAATTTCTGAAAATAAGAATTTGCACGCATGCGTAGATGAAAACATTGTCAATATATCGAACGCCAACTTTTTCAAGCAATTATATGTGTCGGGAATTGAATTGCAAGTTTCCATTATTTTTGAATTGGCATTCTTCATCGTATTGCCTAAAAGCTCGATATAGCTCGATTGATTGCAACTCTTTCCAGGTTTCGACGAATTTTTGAGTCCATATCGAACTAGACCGGAATTCGTTGAGCTGCATTTGAATTTCTTCAATTTCCAACCAAAAAATGGCTTACCAGAACCCTCGGAGAACGCCAATAAGAGAATTAAAAAAATCCAGAATTTGGTAATAAGATCGAATGAGAGGTAAAACAGAAAAAAACTTAACTCAGTGTAGACAACTGATGCTGCCGCTCAAAGGTGCAATCGGGTTTCTCAATTGGTGACGTGCCCATAATATTTCGTCGGGTACCACTAATGGCACGCGTGCCATTGGTTCGCTGTCGCTGCCCTGTAGTGTATAAAAACACTATACAAATTGGTAAGGTATTCCTTGTATTATTTTGAGATATTTCTTATTTGCTTTCCGTAGGAAAAGGGTAAAGCAAATTTGTCGTGTATTTATTATCAAGCTCTTTCCTTATCTTTCTATCGACATCGATTCATTCAATGTTTTGTTTTGTTTTTTAATTATTTTATCATTTCGAGGAGAAGAAAACTAAACAAAGCGAATGAAAATGAAGAAAACAAAATCACTTACCTTCCTAATGAAACGTATCGCAGTTTTATGTTGATTTGTTAATTGAACACAGCGTGGCTCATCGTCTTCATCTATTATTTATTAAAATATTTTGTTCAGTAAAAAATAAAATTTACTACATAAACAAACGAAATTTAATTAAATATATCTAAATAAAATTATTATATACGGTTCTATTTTTTAGCGCTGTGTATAGAAAACGTGAAAGCTAAAAACATGCATTTAAGTATTAAGCCACATTGAAGCCTGGAAATGGAAGATATTATTTGAAAAAATCTACTACAACAAGAATCGTACAAAACAAAACATCCATACCAAAGGATAGAATAGAAATTGAAAAGTAATAGATTAACAAATTTAATTATGAAAAAAGTGAATAATGTTTGATATTTTTTATGTAGTTAGCACCAGTGATGTATGATCCCCAAAAAACAGACACCAAGTTATGATTTTATAGCAGCGTACTAGTTCAAGTGTTTTCCTTTTTACCCAAAAATTGAAACAGAAAAAAAAAGTAAAACATAAATACATATATATGTCATAATTATATTTTTTAAAAAAAAAACTGTGATGTACAATAATTTACAAAATCTTATACACTTTCCTAGATATGGGATACAATTTAGGCACTTAGTGAACATAAGTTTACGTGAGATTCTTATGAAATTAATTAAAAATGGCGGAATCGACAACAGTACGTTGTGATTGTTCTTTTGTTTTATTTAAAAAATATTAACATATTTTTAAGTAAGTCTATTCCGCCACCAACAAAATAAAAATACGTTTTTTTTATAAATAAGTGTAAGCTAGTTACGCACTGCCCGGCTTGCTGCTATCTGATGGTGTTACATTGTACTTGGATCGATGGTATAATTTTCCTGATTGTGCACCATCTGGTCCTGTGAGAAAGTCTCCTTGCAAAAGTCCGCATAGCATAACTGGTAGTGCTGATGCACCGCTAACAGTCATTACACCACCATTGTCAGCGGTTGCCCCACTGTAATCGCTGCGGTCCGAGATGTTACTGATAGCGCTGTGCTTTCGACCCAGTATTCCTTCGGGACTTTGTGGTAGCGATGCTGATTGGAAATTCATAAAGTCTATGACGGTACCTCCGCGATTAGCCAAATGAAGTGATGAAGCATGCATTATGGATGGATGAACGATATTTGTTTATTTGAGGATGGATTGAGAGTTTTTTGATTAAAAGAAAAATGTTCGAATATATGATAGATTTAAAAAAAAAAAAGTTAAGAAGAAGAAGAGAAACTTAGAACCTCTGACGGTGGAAAAGTTTAGTCGGTGCTTTGCTTGTGGCGTGCGCACTGAAGTTAGAAGATATTTGTAGGAAAGATTCGTAGAGATTTGTAGTAAGGAAGATAGAAATGCAATTTTGATGAAGTAGCTATACGATTTTAACTGAATAAGAATGTCCGAAAGTAATTTGGTTTTCAGCTATGCAAACTTATTTCATGTGTTTTGTAGTTTTGTAGAAAGAATTATTTATTGTATCCAAACATTGAACTAAAAATATTCGCAAATGGAAAATAAATGAAAGCTGAAGACCAAATTTTGTGGAAAAAAATAATTACGCCCCTAAGTCAAAAAAATTGCACAGAGCATTTAAGCAATTGTTTCATAAAAAAAATAATAATAAAAATAATGCTATTATTAACTAAACAATTAAAACTAACTCGCACACTCTGTGCATATTTACGACCTTCCCGTAGCTACAAACTTCGAAAAAGATTTTTTTTTAGCGTTTGTCGATGAATGTAGCTGAGCCTTTACTTTAGTTTTGAATTTCATCCTCTTGTTAGTATAAAATTAGTATAAATATGTTTTCTGCGGATTAAGGGAAGTCAGAAAGTGTGTAGTTTTCTTAGGACCATCTATACATACATCTCCTTTATTATGACATTTTTCTCGTTTCTACCAAAATTAACAACATTTTGCTTGTATTCTATTCTATTCTATTAAACTTGTTATCAACAAGTGGGAGTGGCAAGCAAACTTTACTTAGCGAATTTTCAGAAGGACATGTTTTCACATACGTTGTGGGTACCATAACATTGTGCACCGCACCCTAACTTATTGGTTAATAAGGTTAAAATCAGTCCCGTACCACCTAAATAATAGAGTTTTTGTTCGGTGCTCCACTTCTTGAGAAGAATTGCCATAAGAAGCTTCTAAAAAGTACATTTTCGTACACACCAAAACAGTTGAAGAAGCCAGGCTATAGGTTATTATTTATTTTAACATAGCCATCAGTTTCGCCAACTTACCAAGATGAAAAAGAAGGAGCAACCAGAAGGCGCAAGTGCGGCCTTTGTTTACTTTTTTATTGACCATCTCGAATTAAAGACACCAAAATCAGTCACTTATGTAGATTGGCCGACCTTTTGATACTGGTCACAAATATACACTGAGTCGGAAAATGTGACTTCAAAACATTTTTCTATGTTATATCTGAATAACTGGAGTACTGCCTTGTTAACTAGAGTCCGACCGAGTATTCGGCTTCGGCTACATTCGGCTAAATTTACCGCCTTCGGCTTCGGCGAAAATAGGCCGAAGGTTTAGCTGAAGCCGAATATTGATTTTTTCAACCGTATTTCCGAGAATTTTTCGCATGAGCGATTTCGAGCAAGTCATTTCTTGTTTATTTCGTTTCTATAGTGCAAGTTGCATCTGAATGAAGGTTAATTTGCATTTGCAGTTATTCACAGCCAATTAAACAGATTTATTTACTGTCTATTTTTGACTTTTGTGTCTTTGTAAAATACATTTTGTAATGATTATGAGTTATTCTATCCAATAAAGTATAGAGGTCAAATTAATTTAACGGATGATTTATTTTAGGTTCCTTGGTATATCAGGTTGCAATACATTCGGCTTCGGCCAAAAAATTTACCTTCGGACATTCGGACACTATGTTAACTTGATACAACACGAATCTAAACGGCAGAATTGTGTTTTAGAAGCAATAAATTCCACTTAGAGGGAATGGCTCTGTGGTTTTTATGTTGCGGTGCTGAACGAGGGTTTTACGCTGTCAAGGTCAGAATTTAATAGGCTTAAGCCAGAAAAACGAGTATGAGAAGTTGAGGGTACTGTCATTATCGAAGAAATGAATTGGACTAGAAGTAATAGACAAAAGTTCATTAAAATGAGAATGAGAGTTGATTTCACAAGCAAAGGACCTTCATGCCAGGTTTCGATTAGATATGTCAATTAATCAAAAGTGGACCTGCTGCAAAAGTCGTACAGCGGGTCATTGAGAAGTTTGAGGGATTCACCAAATGCTGAAGGCTGATCTGCGAAGTTTTTTCCTTGTTTCAATTTCTTTCAATCGTGTGTTACCGAAAATCGTGTTGTTGTTGCATTCACAAATAGAACATACAAAAATCCGTGATATTTCGAATCTTTCGGCCGTCTAAAATTATCTGCAATTTTATGTCTTTAGTTGAAAATTTCATGGTCGCATTTCCTATTCACAAACGTTCTTGTTATTCTCAGCAAACGATGTATTGTGCGTTAAGAATGATACAAAAGAACTAAAAACTAAAAAGATTCCATAACGACTCACTGAGCCGTAAAAACTATGTAACAGACGAAAACCGCGTATATTTTATTGCGGTAAATACAACTTTCGAACAAATTTATGTCTCCAATAATAAAATACAATTTGGGACTAAGCGTTTACAAAATTGATATTGATGCAAAATATGTAAGCTAAACCAAAATCTCGACCTAACGGACGAATTCTCTTCATTTTGAAGAATTTTTTTTAATAAACACATCGAACGGTCATCTTAGATGCGCCTGACATCATTTCGAGAATCGAACGTTACCAACAAACCGCATCAGTAATGCTATGTCGGGCATGGCATGTTTCAGCGAAATGTTGAATATTTTAAACAATTTTCCCATTGATAGGGTGTGCTGCGATCGATGATTGGCCAGATCTCAGATCGCGCTGGAAAGCAAGTGGCGTTTATTTCGTTTATTTATTTATTTACTCGTTTATCATTTGGCTTACATTTTTATATTGTTCCAATATATTTTTATTACTGAAGTAAATTATTACTAATATGGTTGTCTAGCTGCTCAAGCTTCTCAAAAATAAAACTGCGGTTCAGAATCGGAATTAAACTGTAAGTCCCTCCATTCATGTCAAAAATATAACTTCGCATACACAATGGTTGGAGAAGCTAGGCTTTGGGTCCTATTTACGCCTAATATTTATTTAGCCATGACAAGACCTGAAACAGCACTGATATTTTGTCTTCAACCTCATGAAGTTGTTATTGTTACCATCTTTGCTAGAGTAATTAAATAGTAATAACTACACCCAAAGAATAAAAATACATCTGTAATTATAAAACGCTCCGGATCACTGGCCACATTCTAACCTATCTCATTAGTGATCGCACCATACTTCAACCCTCTTAAAAGCCAAAAATGTGTAACAATTTAAAGCATTAACAATCGAGCTGCAGTTAAGAAGTATAACTCTAGAAAAAGGTACAAAAATCCTTTTTTCCGTGCCACATGTGTATAGAAGTGTTTTAACATCATTAAATGTTTGTATTAAAATATTAAAAAAAAAAGACAAACACTACTCTTTGACTTCCCTGTAGCTCCCTTAACTAAAAAGAAAATAATTTCCCATTTCGAAAATTGAAGAATGTAAATGAAATGTAAAGTTTTTTGTTTTCTAACAACATGCGACTAATCAGGAAGTACAATGAAATAATTCCATTGGATTTAATGCATTTAAATATTGAGAAACAAATTTCATGCAATGCATAATTCATAACAGTATAAATAAAAAACACAACAAAAACTAGTTCTTAATATAAAAATAGTTTTTCTTTTTTTTTTCTTCTTTTGTTTTGGCAATAATTAAACTCTTACTCAGCGCACAGACAACAACATCGATTTTGGAGAAATGTTTTAGACATCACTTACCATCAGAGTTCTTCTTGGAAATCGCCGTTTCTGCAACAGAATCTTCACTTAAACTTGGATTCATAGGTCTTCCATTATTTGTGACTTCTGTAATGTATGAGTTCAAAGCAAAAGAAAAAGAACAAGGAAACCCAAAATAACGTTTCCAAAATAAAATGCAAATTTAACATTTACTTTTGACATTTTGTTTGTTGTTTTTTGTTTTTTTGTTTTTTGCAAATTTCTAATTTGATTGCCATTTACAACGGTAGTTAAATAATAAACAAAAATTAAAATCAACTCAATGCCATTTATTTTTAAGAAGAACTTAAAAAATAAAAACACTTTTACAACATCGAGCGAGCGAATGGTAAAATTAAAATTATTAAATTTTCTTTAAATCTTTTAATAAAAAAAAACAAAAACAAATTTAAACAACAGATACATGAATTAACGAGAATTACCACGAACGATCAATGAATCAAATTTATTTAATTTTTTTAAATTACTGCGCAGCCGCGACTTGTTCTTTGGTTTAAATTCAAACACAACAGATATGTAACAAATAATGCAAGTTGCTCATCACACATATCTACTAAAATATACAAATATACTTATTATTTAGTTTGTTTTTTTTTCCTTGTAACAAACATTCAAATGTTATACAAAAAAATAAACAAATAAAAATAATGTATTAACTAACTTAAATAGCAAACGAATTAAATATTGGTTACGTGATGAAGAATTAAATGAAATTAATACTGACAAACCCCTACGGAATGCATACTATTTGTTTTTAATGTGTGAGATACCTACACAAAGTTAAAATTAATCTATTTACATCTGGTTAAAAAAAGACGCCCAATGGAGATTCATACAGAATTTTCTTTGCCAATGACATGTTTCGCTTATAATTTCTAACTCGTCGAGTGGATTATCAAATCAAAAAACTTAGAATGTGATTTAGGGATGGTGAAGCGTTTATGTGAGAGCAAAAGCCTTCTCACGTTAGCCTCTCACCTCACCTGCATGTTGGTGACTGTTGGATGCCTACTACTAACGGGTGATCCAAGTAGAGATACTTTTTTCAATAGCCTTTTTTGACAGATCACGTGTGAGTCGAGTCATGCTGTCATGTTATTTTTGTTTAGTATTGTTTGGCATTTCATAATGGAAAGACTTACGCGTGAACAACGTTTACAAATTGTTCAACTTTATTATGAAAATTCACGTTCTGTGAGGAATGTGTTTCGTGCACTTCGCTGCACTTATGGTCAACATAATCGACCTACTGAGCGTACTATTCGCAACACCATCAACCATTTTGAGACCCAGCATTCATTACTGGATAATATTCGACTGAATAGACCACGTCCAGCACGCTGTGAAGAAAATATAGCGGCCGTAGCTGAGAGTGTACACGAAGACCGTAGAGAGTCGATTCGGCGCCGTTCGCAGCAACTCGGACTGACGTATGGAACGACTTGGCGCATTTTACGTCAAGATCTTAAAATGAAAGCGTACAAAATACAGCTTGTGCAACAACTGAAGCCGCTCGACCTTCCCAAGCGACATCGCTTCGCTCTATGGGCTCTTGAAAAGTTCCAAGAAGATCCGACGTTTGTTTAGCGATGAGGCCCATTTCTGGCTCAATGGGTATGTAAACAAACAAAATTGCCGCATTTGGGACGAAGAGCAACCTGAAGAGATTGCAGAACTGCCACTTCATCCAGAAAAAACAACGGTTTGGTGTGGTTTGTGGGCCGGTGGAATCATCGGTCCATATTGCTTTAAAAATTATGCCGGTGCGAACGTAACCGTCAATGGCGACCGTTATCGTGCCATGATAACCGACTATTTGATGCCTAAAAATTGAAGCTCGTGATCTCGGCGACATTTGGTTTCAGCAAGACGGCGCCACTTCCAACACATCGCATCAATCAATGGACTTATTGAGAGAACATTTCGGTGAGCACATAATTTCACGTTTTGGGCCGGTCGATTGGCCACCAAGATCGTGATATCACACCGTTAGACTTTTTCCTGTGGGGATATGTAAAGTCAAAAGCTTATGCCGACAAACCCGCTTCGATTCAGGCCTTGGAGGAAAACATCACGCGTGTCATTCGCCAGTTACCAGTAGAAATGCTCGAACGAGTGATCGAAAATTGGACTCAACGGATGGACCATCTGCGACGTAGCAACGGCCAACATTTGATAGACATAATTTTCAAAAAATAAATGCCAAAGAATGTTCTTTCAAATAAAACATTCTCCATTAAATTTGAATTTTCTGTGTTTTTTTCTTTAAAAAAGTAGGGAACCTCGAAATGGATCACCCTTTACTAAAATTGAGATTATACATATAACCCGCTCCATTCGAAGATCATTGGTAGCATTAGAAGAGTGAGATGAGTGGGGGGGGGGGGGGGGGAAAGGAGTTTTCTTTCAATAAGGCTTTTAATTCTAATGATTCCATCAACGGTGGCGCTGATTCGATGTATTTGGATCCCAGGTCTGTAGGGATCCTTAATAGTCAAAATATTGGAAAAAAGTTGGTGGCGAATGAACGTAAAATGGGCCAATGGCAGCACTTTTTCGAAGTGGGTTACTAGCTCATGAATATCCGGGCCCATCTACTCAAGTGATTCCAAAATATGACTGGCCCCCAAGGTAGTGGTTATTTGTATGTTACAAAGTAAACAAATTGTTGTTACGAAGTGAAAAATAGTTTCGGATAAGGACTGATCAACTGTTGGTGATCCTGCAAAAAGAAAAAAGCACAACGATTTACGGATCTTCATGTAGAATATTCGGACCCGGAACAGTTCACGTACATCGGAAAAACTAATCATTCAGGTAGTGCGTTGGAATCGGCCGAACGCTATATGGAACGAAAGCAGCACCCATTAGGATGCGGATTTGTTGTAAGCTACAGACTAAGGCCATTGAGGTAACGATGCCTTATAACAATCCGTATTAAAGGTAAATTTGCCATCATCACCCTAAAATGCACTCATGCTTCAACCGAGCAAAAGGACGACGCTACCAATTGAACTGCTCCTCGAATAAGCTTACGAGCAATGTCTAAAATATGACATTAAATTCGTTCCAAAATGTCTTAGGCTCATCACGGTTTGCTCACCCCAACATTCGTAGAGGAGTGAATGTAATCGACTTAAGGCATTCGCCATTGAGATCATTTTGAGATCGTAACATTCCGAGTGGTTAACACAGTCTTGAACCACTACCTATAGCTGCCGCTAAAACATGTTTACGGATATCTTAGCAGGAGATGCCTTGGTTAAGAACATACACCATCTCATTTCAAGATATGTTCGGAAGAAAGGATGCCTGATGAATGGAACCCCAGCCCCACCATCATTTGCCCTCTTAGCTGCCCACTAATGTCCTGCACACCGCCTTTAAGATCATGTCTGTCGTATTGTGAAACCATTTGTCAAAAATCTGATTGGACCCGATTTTAGGTTCGATTAGTTCATAAATGATTTAATATTCATTGATCGATGCTTAACAACTTTTTATCGATTTTAATCTTTAGAGACGCGCTACACTGAGCCAGGTCTAGGTTTTGGCATCCGTCAAACTCCTCCGATTGTGTTAAATGGGCGGGCAATTTAACCAAGACCTTTTATGTCAAAGAAGATTTAAGCACAAGCGACGCTCTGACATCTGACTTCTTTAACAACTTAAACTAATTTTAATGCTACCCCACAAATGTGGAGGCGTGTCTGTGAGTTGAAACTGCTAGAGGTTATCGGTGTCTTAAGAGAAAGATCAAACGAGGAAACAAATAAATTCAGCATGCACATATTGAAATAAAATCGCGAATTAAACCAGGTCCTAATATCTTACCACTAGCTTCTGATTGGGCTCAGTGATAAAGAATTCGCAAATTGCAGTAATGCCGTAACTTTTTGAAGTCAAACTGGCGAGCCCCACAGACGATCCAGTAGGAATGCAGTAAAAGTGGGATAATCACTCGTCCTGATCTTAACATCTTTGGAAATAGGAATGAAGAAGAAAAAGAACACCTTTAACCTTTTTTACAATCTTTCACTAACAAAACGTCAGTCAAGGTTCACATTTTTTATCGTGAAAGAGCTTACAAGCGCGCAACGTTTGAAAAATATTAAAAAATTTTACCGAAGTTCCGAGCCGGTGGTAGCACGGCCATAATAATCGTCCCACCAAACAGTCTGTGCAACGCTTTAGTGGATAAATTCGAGTCAACATATGCACTACTGAATGTTACTGTGCAGTCATAAAGTGACAAAGCAACGGTAGAAGTTTTGAAAATATCGCAGCCTTAAGTGCTTCAGATCAAAATGAGCCATATAAGCTTTTCACAGATGATATTAACTCAATAACCGAAAACATTTCTTTAGTTGCAGCATCGAAACTTCTCCAATTGGGGTCTCCAAAATTTAGAAGAAAATCTTTAATTTCATTGTTTTGTCAATAAACAAAATCAGCGTTATTGATCAGCAACAAACTCAAAAGTGCTTCAAGAGATGCCATTGCATCCACAAAAAGTGGTTGTGTAGGGTGCCCTTCATGTCGGAAGTGTGATTATACCGTATTTGTCCGTCATTAAATCTCTATCATGCCTTGTTATAAGACTATCTATTTTGGTCAGGATTGGACGGAACTGACATCACTAATATCTGGTTCCAACAAAATGATGCCAAATGCCGCACACAAATGATTAATTGAAGGGAAAGTAGAAGCGGACATTCTTAGTCGTTCTCAAGAAAAACTTTACGGTCTTTGCTCTCGCTAGTATTGACTATTGACGGGGCCTGGAAAAAAATAACTTTACGAGCTATAGAACTGGTCAACTGTGCATTGAACACTTCAGATAGCTGGGACATGCAGAACCAGTAGGTGAAACACCAACGCTCCAGTCTGCTGAATCTTTGACTCAAGTCCGGAGGGACAGCGCGCACAATTAGACGCGTACCTTTACCAACCATAGGCAGGAAGGCCAGGCTTATTAGAGAGGTTTATTGGTGAAGGCTCAGGTCAATCTCAGACTGTTTCTTTTGCCTTTCTTCACCATCTTAAGTTCAATATTTTGTATACAAAAATAGCAAATCAAATTTAATTTAACTAAATAAAACAATAGCAAAACGAAGCGAACATAATAATAAGCCGGCGGTGGAACCTATTAAAACCTCATATTTTTCTTTCGAAAAAACAGAATACGACAAAACCAGTTTTTAAAAAATGTCCACCCAGTATTTATTTTAGTTCTACAAAATATTATTTAATTAAAAAGCAAACAAATTAAAAAGAAATGTGTATTATTTCCCAAAACAAAATAAAAAAAATAAAAACAAAATTGAATAAACAAAGCAAACAGAATACACAATTTCAACAAAATTCTCACATTCAACAAACAAATCAGGAGAAAATCAAATCAAACTTTCTTTAATAATAATAAACTTACCCAAATTTTCCGCAGATGCATTTATTTCTCCCATCGTCCGTGGACATCGTTGCGGCCTTGTTGGTCCTGGTGGCTTATTGGCATTTCCCGGCGAGTGCAGTGATTGACTTTTGTGCCGCCTTATCGTTGGCAGTCGCGCCACAAAGGATGCGTTGTGTTTGAAACTAGAAGACGCCCGCCTAATCAGCGATATACGATTTGTACGATAACTTTATAAATTATGAATTCATCGAGATAGGTAGAAATTGTTTTTTTTTTTTATATTTTTGTTTTGTAATTTGTGAAGGTATATTTTATGTATAGGTATTGTGTTTGTGTAGTTTTTGTGGATATTTAGTTTTGTAATTTAATTTTAAATGACGCGCATCCAAAGCCGAAATTATTTATTCATTTCAAAGTGTGATTGGTTTTTTTTTGTTTATTTTTCAATATCAGGGTTGGTGGGTGTTTGTATATTATTTTTGAATTGTTTGACGCAGTAAAGCGTAATAAAAGCGAAATTAAAAAAATATAAAATAAAATAAATTAAAAACAAAATAATTAAATAATAATAAGAATTTTTTTTTTTGCTAAGAAATAGAAATTTTCTAAAACTAAAAAAAAAATAAATAAATGTGAATTTTAGACCCTCTCCATGAAAAAAAGAAATATATAGCATGAATATGTGTTTTCTAATAGCCAATTTCCGAATCAATTCTTCACGAACAAAATAATAATTATAAAAAAAAAAATAAAGAAAATTTGCAACAAAAAACTTAGCTGATATAGTATAGCATTCTGTTATAGAAGAAAGTGTTTCATTCAGTGGAAAATAGAGTTCTGTAGAAAGTATTTGATTTTTTTTTTTCATAAAAGATTTTTGTAAGGAAACAGTAGGTTTGATTAATGTTAAGATGAGATTTATATAATTTGTAAAAATATTTTATTAAATACTTAATTTAGAATAGATTATTTTTTGTTTTATTTAAAAGAAAACCATGCTTAAATTCGTGCTGGAAATAAAAATAATAATAAAGCAAACAATGCATGCTGAACATCCTTTTTCTACACAAATGCAAGGAAGCGCAAAACTTTTGATAGGATTATTTAACAGTCTTTCAATGGAGTGCATTGTATGATTTCTTATTCTCACAAATTTCCTATGAATTACCTAGACAACTATGATGTTGGATTTATTTTATGAACTTAAGAGGAGTTATGCTACCCGAATTGAAGGGCATTTCTAACGAAGAAACGAAGGTGGACATTGGACGAGGACTACCTGCCAACTTGAGTTTCGATGAATAAAATATATTCTCAACAAAGAAGTTTCATATCGAATATTTATAGGTAAAAAGAGATTTATGGAATTTTATTGTGTTCGTTTTGAAATATAAGTCCTCTTTTTTTTGTGTGACAACCTAAGGAAATTCTGCAGAAAAAAAAACAGGCAGGACCAACATATCTATAATTTCATTCGATAGAATATTTATTGAAGAGATATATTTATTAAACATGGGAAACAATTAAAAAAATATTTAATATCGTAAAGGAACGGATTAAAAATGTCGCATCAATCTAGCAAATTGTGATTGAAAAGGAGGAGCCAATTCTATACAATTTTTAGTATCCAGGTGAGCTTAGCAATTAATTTATGCATCGAAGAAGTTCCAACATATTGATTTGGACAGATTTTCGCAAAATTTTAGGTTTGGTTAAGGCTTAAAATATGCATTTCGTGCAACAATTTAACTCGGAGTACAATATTTTTCGTGGGAATTTTATCCGCTTTTTAATGCTTTATATGTTTGTGATCATGGAATGAGCAGCAATGCTCGGGTTTCGGGGGGAAAATAAAATACTGCAAAGACTAAGACGAATACCTGTCATTTGGTCTAATCTTGATTTATATCATGCTCGTCAAACAAAGCCGGCACCTAGTCAAATATAGCAGTGGCGGTAATGAAACTCAGATCGACTGCTATTTGTTGGCCAGTTTTATGAATCTAGGATGAAAGACTGCAACGTAGAATTGATCACCTTGCAACAGTGCTTGCGTCTGCGCGAAAATAAATTGATACAATCTAGACAAAGTAAAAGCAAAAACTTAAGAGTTCAGGACACAAGATATGTGTGATTCACTACTTGCATAGAAACTGTTCACACCTTCAATGTCTTGAATCGACGTTGCGCCCACGAGCTGCGATAAAACCGCACATAGTAGGAAAAATGTTCCGGAAATTCGTTCGTTATTTAACAACGAGCAAGCCCATATTCTTGGAAAAGTCAAAAAAATCCAGCACAGGTGCAAGGGACTTTAAAACGAACAGTTTCCCTAGCTATTCTTTCCAGGGGCCACCCCTAACTATGAAGAAGTAACTAGCATTGTTGCTGAAGAGGTTGGACGAGCGGTTAAATGCTCTAAACATCGTGGGCTGGAAGATATCGGGTCCAGATGGTTAATGATTCTTATCTCCAAGCTAATGAGAGGCTTTATCAGAGGGGGAAAAGTTGTCTTCTTTCCTTGGAGATAGAAAAGAGAGATAAGCGAAATAGTGAGAACTCCCATTCGTATTAGACGACTGCTTTCGACATATAATAAGATGACGACGGAACCATCATAAGCTAGAATTAAACTTAATCCAAATTTTATCGATCGACTTATGGGTCTGAGACCTTTCGGAATCTCACAGTCCCGTCTTCGGGAACGAAAATCATCTTAACTCCTCCCAGTAGCAATGTAATTTGGACCAAATTTATATCGTCTTAGCTTGCCATATACGAATTGATGATCTGATAAAGTTTTTTTAATATTGGACCAATTTTTTGTGGCCTCATTTGTTTACCCATGCACAAATTGTTAATTGATGGAAGAGAGCAGCGAAAATGTAAAAATGCCGCAAATAAAATGTCGGCTATGTGAGCTTTGTTGAAGGAATCGTCGAAGATATACATCAAGATACACGATAGCTGACCCAAGTCAGTTCATCCCTTCAGATATGGCGACAAATCAACTGCAAAGCCTCATTATGAAAAACTGCGTAAGCTGTTATCTAATTTGTTACCTCTAACGAAGAACTTTAAGCTGAAAGTGTACATGTAATTTTTACTATAACTTCGGATGCGTTTTGGATACTACAATCTGCTTTTCTCTCAAATTTTTCGCTTGCTTAAGGTGCTTAAGTCTTTAAAATAGGATCAACGTCTGGCTCTATGCACCCAGCTGAAAAGTAAATACAATCTAGCGGTAAGGTTCCAACATGGTCTAAACTCCCTACGAGATAGCATTGCAATAGGTTGATTTAGGAGTTATATTCTACTACAGAGGGTCAAATATTGTCATAACGCTGAAAGAGAGATAACCTAGCCTAACCTAAGAAGAGCGACATTTAGTAAGTTTCTAGAATGGACAATTTTATTAATGGGTTGTGGACAACAATGCTTGACAATTTTTAACACTGGTAAAGCGGAAAGCCTCGCTTCGAACTGCACTTACTTGAAACCAGTTAGGCGAAGATCGTAAAGTCAATTTTAAACCAAAAAAAAAAAATACTAGAAATCATCAAATATTTTTAGTCCGCATTTTATCAATGAAACTAAACCCATTAAGTGCAAGTTTAATGAAGACATTAAAGAAAACTACATTCAAGTTTGGCATAAGCTAAAAATTTACACAATGTGAGGTTCAATATCAATGAATTACAAAAAGGACGAATAGAAGTAAAAGAAAGACTAAAAAATTACTTTTCAATGGTGCATTGCATTTAAAATTAAAATTTAACAAATTACTCAAGTAAGCACGTATAATTCTAACGAATTAGCTCAATTTGGTAAAAGTTTGTTTGTATGGACAATTTCAATTGTTTAGCAAGTAAAAGCTCTATAAACTCAGCAATATAAATTGGAATAATTTTTAAACTTAATAACAAAAACCTTGTTTCTTTTTTTTTTTTTAAGTCTCTAAGAGTTGAAAAGAAATAAAAGAACAACTACTCTGGAATATTAAAAACATGTTTCATTAATATACTTTTCTTAATTAATTGCATTAACCATGAAACAAAATAAAATTGTATTTTTTTTTTTCATCTACAGTAGCATCGCAAAAAACTTTAAACTTACATTGCGCTCGACGTTGATGCTATCTTCTCTGGTGGTTCCAATTTTGAACTAATTTTTGTGTTTTAAGTTTGTTTGTATTTTTTTTTATTTTTACAAAAATTTTATTTGTTTTTTTTTTTGCGTATATTTTTTTTGTGGTGTTACAGCCATTTCGTAAGCGTGCAGGTTTTTGTTTTCGTTTTTTTTTTTTCAGTTAGTTGAGTTAGTTTGAATTTGATTTGATTTTATTTTTTTATTATTTTTAAGGCGTTCATTCAGTTGTATAGGCAAATAAATCGGTAAAAATAGAGAAAATTGTAAAGAAACCGAAAACAAAAAAATAAACAACACAAAAAAAAAAGAAAGAGAAAATTATTTCAATCAGTTCTTGTAGATTTAAATATTTGTAAGTATTTTATATTTGAATATTTGAAAATAAAATCAAAAATTAAAAGAATAAATAAAATTAAGTTCAAATTGTAATTTACATATTTTGTTATACAAAAAACAAACTAAATGAATAAATCAACTTAGTTTTAAGTTACCTATGAATGAATATTTGGAAAAATAAATATTTGATTTAAAATATATTTTTTTTTAGGAATTTTATGTTACTTAAAATTATTGGGTAAAGTGCATGAGTTTTGATCTGATTTCAAAATTTGAAAGTATTATGAAGTTAGGGGGAGAGTTGCTGCAATTTTTACTTTAAATGAAAACTAAAAAAACGAACATTTATATAAGCCAATTCCAAAAAGCAATGTGTATTCGGAAAAAATAGATTTATATTTTAACAGCTCACAAACATAACTTTTTTTGTTTTGTTATTTGTCTGATTGGAAAAAAGCTTATTTTGATAGCTGTTCAAGAGTAAGACTGCTACGGTGTATTTGAGTTGGATGAATATATATTTTTTACACAATTCTGATAAAAAAATTAACAACCATTTGCAGTAAAAGTAAAAAGAGTTTCAAAGAAGAAATATTACACTGTTAATTAGCAACTGTTCGCGATTTTTTATTTCAATCCGGTCACCAAAAAGAAGAAAAAAGAGTCCATGGAGAGACGATATATGGAACGAATTTGCAAAACAACTTAGGTAAAAGAACCAATCCAGTAGATGTAGGGCGAATGAGATAATTTGTAACAAAAAGTGGGAGATGAAAAAGTCTAGCGATCGAACAAACTTTTGAAGATTTTTTAACAAAACTTAAAACACGTAACGGATGCTCTTCGTAATAGAAAAGGCGAGGCAAATTCTCAAAAAGACTAACACAAGTCGAACCTTTTCCTCTATTCATTTACTTAAAAGTCGCAAAGGCTTTAGCATCCCATCATTGGTCGATGCTGAATCCGGTATGCGCGTAATGTTGGAATACAATTCAAGCTTGTAATATGCGTTTTTTAATATAGACACTATCATGTGGCTTTCTTCTACAGGATAAAGCGTACAGGACACATGTCAACACGGAGATTACTTACATATAGGCTTATGACTTACAGCGGCAAATTTGAAGAAATAATCTCAGATTGTCTCCCGACAGCTCTTATCTGAATCGTGCAAAAGGGTCAACTTAAATATAAACCCTCAATATAATGCCATAGTAAAGGTTGGAAACTAGACAAACTTAAGAACTATAGCTATGGACCTGTCAAAGTCCGCTGGGTAAGACGTCAGAATGGCAAAACGAAACCGACTCATTGTTTTCTTTGGCACGGACATTCTGTGGTGTGCTTTTTAGCTCTGCCAAAGATGCATCGAAACATGGTGAAAATAGGTAATCACGGTGCGTGCAGCAGGACCGCATAAAAAAGAGTCAGGGCAGCATAAAGCTTAACCAGTTCTCAGGCATCAGTGAAACCTAAATAGTCCGAATAAATAACTCCCACGATCAAATAAGTAAAGACAGGCTACTTTTGGCGCTGCATAGCTTTAAAACATACAAATCTGCAGGACCAGACATGAAAAGTTACCTGTAATAAGACTATATTTTGTTGCTATAGAGGACTTTCAGCTGTATAGCCTCACTTGATAAACTGATAAATTTTCTTCTCACATGCAGGATAATCAACTAAAAACTTAGTGTGATATCTGCCATATGTCATTCCCCACTGTTCTTGACTTAAGTGAGATGAACGAAGTCTTGCATGTCTCAGGAGAGCATCCTAATACTAAGTACGAAGGAGCTAATTCTCATAAAACCGAACTTGTACTCTTCGTAGGAAGTACGAAAGCCTTTGTATCATCATTTACTCTATTAAAGAAGAATTCCTTAAAAAAGATTCAGTTTGACAGAACCCCACCGATCACCATTTCATCTAGATGATTCTTTGAGTAAAGTGCCTTTCTAGAAGATGAATCGATCAACTCGTACACTACTGTACAATTGTTGCAGTATATTCCAGGCGGCAGTTTCCAGGAGGAAGAGTAAACCAGGCTACATTTCTTATGCGAATGTCATGTACTCCCCCAAACAGGAAAAGCCAGCCTTCTTCCATACTGATCTTAACGATTTTTGCCTTCTTCTTTCTTTTAATCGACGATGTTATGATCAGACTTATAGGGATCATAACCTCCCAACTTCACTGGGGTACTTTATGACTCTAGACAGTTAAAAATGGAAATGAAAATGGAACTATACAAAATCGAAAAGACGAAGATTAGTGCACATTATATGCAGTAGGATTTTCAATCGAAGTCAAATATCGCAATACTCAAAATATAATTTAAAATAAAACAATTTACCAACATTTTTTACAAATTTCTTCTTTGATACTCTTTTAAATACCAATAAAGGCACATTTAGTGGAAAAATAAATAAATTATTTTTTTTTTATACATAAAAAGTAGGTAAGTATATAACATATATTATCTATACAAAAATGTTACAAACATAAAACACTGAAGACGCACTATATTCATTATACCATTCACTCCAAGAAAAAACTAGTTTGTTTAGTAATTTATTTAACCCCATAACCAGCAATTCGATTTATTTAAATTTTATATTATTTTATTTAGCTATTTGTACACAAAAAAAAAGAAAAGAAAATCATCGAGCAGTAGTCCGACACAAGTTCTCAATACAACGAAGAGAAAAAATTAAATGAAAATTTGTGTTACAAAATAGATAAAGAGGCAGAGCGAGCGACAGAGAGAGAGAGAGAGAGAGAGGGTGGAACAGAGAAGAGAACATTCGGATAACTTGACTCAGAATTTAATATTCTCTTTTGCTCTAAAAATAAATCAATTAAATTTTACAAAATGTAACTGAAAGAAAAAATTCACGATTTACCATTACTAATTAGTTTTTATATTCTATACAAATAAAATTTGTAAAAAATTAAATGAATTTTAAATAAAATTGGTTAGGAGCAGGATTAAACCAACCTTTCGGTACCGGATGGATACCGCCGAGCCAGAAGGTATATCTTTTGGCCCCGAAAGCTTATGTTCACGAACAAATAGAAAACATTGACTTTATGACGTAAATATATTTTGCAATTAAATAAAATAAATGATAATAAAAAAAAAGAATTGTATTTTATATTTCTTATTTTAAAATTAAGTAAGGTACTTTTTTTTTCATATATAGATATGTATATAAAGCGAAGAAAGGAAACATAAATAGAGATTATAAAAGTAAAAGAAAGAGTCTTTAGAGCTATATCAGTTTTTGTAAAATTTGTTTTTTAGTGAAAAAAAAAATTATTTTAAAATTTTTTTAAATGTTAAATTAAAATACATGTGAAGAGGGATTGCTTTATACGTGTGTACATAGTGTGATACTGGATGAGACAAAATGTCTAAATAGACTGTTAATAAAATTTTAAATGATTTTCTGGGACCAAATTTTTAGATAGATAGATATTTTGGTTGGTGATTTGTGAAAGCATACAACAATTGTAGACGAAAATATTGTTTTCTGCGGTTGATAGCTACCCCACAAAAAATTAATTAGAATAAAAATATGTAAAAAATATTTTCCTTATCTAATAGTGTAAATTCAAAATGAAGCTAAATTTGGTTTTCTAAAAAAAATTACGTCAACGATAATTGAAATAGTATCTAAATAAAATTGTGCTCCATTTCGAGTACTGTTTTTTTCTCCACAAAGTGCATTTTAAAGACGATCTTCAATTTAATTATTTTAAAAAATAAATATTGGCTACGGGATTGGATTTTATTTATCGCAAAAAAAGAAACATAAAAACTGGAAAAATGCATAAAAGCAGTTTTCATCTTTTTAATAACATGTGTCAAATTGACACTTAAAAACAGTCTAAAGACGTCAAATTGCAAATCAGCGCAAAAAAAATGTTCAGTTCTCATGTACGGGTTAATGATTCTGTCGTACCGTAAACCGCAGCAAACAGTACATTTTCCGCGTGCATTGGCAGCTCTTTGTATTTTTGTGCCGTTTTGTTTGTTTTCATACTAAATGACATGCGTCCCTGAAGACTAATTTTTATATAAAAAAAACCATAATGTGGAAGCGTTATTCGGGTGGAAGTATTTCAAAGATAAAATCAAAATGCACTGAGCTTGTTTGACTTTGACACCTTTCACGAAAAAATACTGATTATGTTTTATTGCAAGGAATCGTATTTTAAACAAAATTTACACACATACATACATATGTAAAGATGTTGTAAATACATTTTGAAGATCGTCCTTTAACACAAAATATATGCAACTTTTGTAAATAAACAGTAACATATTGGATCCGATTTGTCGAGCTCAAAATTTCAAAATTTCCAAAATAAATCAGCAAAACCAATTTTGCTTGTACAAAAATTTAAAATATAAAAAAATGCCTCCTTTGCAGAATAAGAATTAGATAAAAAATAAAGAGAATTTGTGTACCTATACAATAAGTATAAACAGCATTCAACACTGTCGCACTCAATATTGTGTAACAATGAAATTTTGCAAAAAAGCTTATATTTGAAAAACAAATGAGCGGATTAAAGAATTCGATTGTAGAGTATGAAAGAGCATTTTATCAAACAAAATGAGGCATAAAAGAGAAGATAGGCAACCTAACCTTATTATCCTTACCAGTAAAAAAAGTCCCGCCTTAAGTAAAGAATATATATAAAAAAAATAAATCAAAAATACACAATTTCATTACCAAACAATGCTCAAGACTCCTATTAATGGTCTTTTTGTTTATTTTTTTTATAATAAAATGGGAAATCCTCTTAAATATTTATTTAAGTATTTTTGTAACCCCTCTCATAGCTTACAAAATTCGAATTCTTGATAAATGCATAATAATATTAAGTTTAAAGTGGGATAATTGCTTTTATAATATTTTTTTTTATTGTATGCAAGATGGGCTAAAAGTGGATTGTAAATTTTTGTATTTTTCTTTTTAATAAAAACTAACTCGACAAGTTGCTAAAATTTAAATAAAGTTTATCATGGGGAATATCATGTTGCTTGTAAAACTACTAAGTGTTTTTTTTTACATTAAGTTTCATCTCCAGCTTGATTTATTCCATAAATCGTAATTGATACAATAATGGCTCAGTTTGATTTTAGACAACACTTCTCTCAGTGTTTTGAGCACCAAAACATATGTCTATTCCATTTAGGAGCTGAGCTCCATCAATTTTTAAAACAGATTCACTTTGGTTTGGTCTATGCTTTAGAGTGGTGGTTTGCAGTTGGTTGTTTTACCTATTTAAAATTTTTTGTGTAAAAATATTCAAGGGTAGACCCTCTGAACCGTGAACTAACAACACTTGATAGAACTTTTTAATAAGCCGTTCCTATACAGGGTACAATTCAATGCCAAGAAAAGGGTAGGTAAATTATTGGCCATAATCTTCTGAGAAGCTAAACTTAATTTCTTTGAAGTTGAAAGTTAATACTGGCCAGATTTTGAAGTGTGGGCTGTGACATCGGAAATATGGAAAACAAGTGATATACTTTTTTAATAGTATATCGGCGAAGTTCTCAAATAGTCCAGTCCGTTCATTTGTAACCAACAAAAGGGACCATTCAACTCAATTACTAAGAACTGAAAACTTGGGACGAAGCTTAAAGTAGAAAGTACTTAAAAACTGCTCTCCCTAAGAAGCTCTCCCCACTACCTGTAAGGCGCGCATGCCGGAGCTACAGAGACATCGAGGAACAGAAAGCCCATGCACATTTTTTATATAACTGCCCCGCACTTGCTGCTAGGTTGAATAATAAATGTTTACGTACTTCTTCGAAAATCTGATTTTGATCTTAGCAAATTCCACACTGGCTCAAAGTTGTTTTGAATAGATCATTTGGGTTTAAATAAGAGTCACCTCACTTCACTGTCTCCTTAAGAAAATAGAGAGAATTCTTGTGTTGGATTGAATCAATCATCTCATCATTTACCAAACAGGATTCTGGGAGTACTTAGGGTTCGACTGTTCTTATCCCAATCTACAACGAGGGGATAAAGTTGAGTCTCGCCGGATTAAGTTTGGGGCTAAGCCCATCCCATGAGCTATAACAATGGACAGTCGAATGTTCTCCGCCATTACTTCTTCAGGACTTTTAATTCTTCGTTTGATATCCGATAACGCCAAGAGCTCTGTGATAGATTTAAGGATTTGGAAATAATTCCAACCATTTGATGGACTACAATTTATGAAGCGTTATTTTTAGCCCATCACAAAGAGACTTACCTAACGCTTGTTCAATGGATAGAAAGATAATGTCCTCCTTATACGTAATTTGCGATAATATTTGTATCATTTCTACACGCAATGGTTGTTACTCAAAAAAAAAACAAATTTATTTAAGTTTAAAAATGATCCATTTTCTGGATCACCCTGTAAACATAGCTCGATATTCAAATCAATTCATTTAAAAATAATCGAAAATGTCTAAAAAAAAGGTTGTCTAACGGCTGCCTTATAGGAATGTCAGTTCGGTCAGACATATGAAAACTTTTTAGGCTCACAAGTGAATTTGTATCGCTGGGTTTCAACTTTGTCAAATCGAAAAAAAGGTAAATATTTAGTAGTTTTTTCTTATTTATTTATTTTTAAATCGCATACAAAAATTTAGAACTCAAAGTTAGCCCACCTTTTAAGTGAAAATGAAAGGACATCACTCTTGAAACAAAAGCAAACTGCATTTTTTTTTTCGATTTCCAAAATCTTCAATCAATAAAAATAACTAGCAAAGGTGAGAAGATGCGTAACAAAACTTAATTCAATGCCATCATACTTATGTTGCTAATACTTGCTTTAACTGAAAATCAACACAAATTAACATTTCCAACAATGGAAAAAGGGGGGCGGAGTGGAGCGGAGCGGGAAATTAAAGAAGTTAACATGATTTTCTTTTTAGCAAACAAGAGAAGTACATGGAGAGTAGATAAGACAAATATAATACAGAGATAAGGAGACAGAGAGAGAGAGAGAGATAGACAGAGTGAGAGAGAGAGAGAAAAGACAATGGAAATATTTTGTTGAAAACGGGATAGATAAACTAACTAAATTTAACAAAAAAAATAAAAAATAAAATAATAAATCAAATAAAACTAATTTAGAAAACCAAAATAAAATAAAAATAAAATAATTCAAATAAAAAAATTAACAAAAATTTACCCTCATTTACCTATATTCACTTAAATTTTTTAACAATCTATCCCAGTACTCAGAACTAAAAGAAGACACATATACAAACACGTCAATTAAATTAAATTTTAATATTTTAAGAAAAAAAATTATCCTTACTAGTTTCTCTATTTACATTTAATAATAAAAATACATTTTTTTTTGTATATTATAATATTTTACTTAAAAAACTCGGCATACAACTGTTAACATTTGATTTGTTAATAGTTTTTTTTTTTTTTTTAGTTTATTTAAATGAAAATTTTATAAAAAATCGCTCCTGAGCGACTCGGAGGTAGGAAATCAAAAAATCATGAAAATAAAATAGAAACGAAAAATTAAAATTGAACTAAAAAATCCCTGAAATAAAAATTTATTTTTTTCTTCCTTTCAAGAGGAGGGGAACAAAATATAAACCAAACTAAATATTCTTCTTCTTCTTCTTCTAGAAGAATGTATAGTATAAATATTTTCTATATAATTTTATTGTGAAAAACAAAATCAAATACTTACGATGGTGGTGGACTTGGTAATGGCACTTGATGGATTTTCCACGTAGCCACAGATACGGAATGTTCATCTGCAGCATAGCATCTCCATAGGGATTGGATTAACGTAGCCGCTGGCTGGCGTCGTCGTATCATATGCTTTTGACGCTGTTGCTGTTGAACTTTCAACGCAAAACCGCTACCAAGGATACCCTACAAGCGACACACGCGGAGGGAGGATAAATATGCAAAATTTTCATGAGTATACATCGTATGCTTCATTATACAATTTTCTTATATCCGTGCAATATTCATGTATAGTAATTTATGCATGATATAAAATTTAATTAGAATTTCTTTGAGGTTTTCTTCTTCGGTTGAGAGGGTGTTTATGTTTAAGAGAGGCGGAGAAAGCGAATTTTCATTTCAACGGTGCGACCGACGTTGGGAGGTTTAAGTAATGAACATTTATTTTTTTAAATTTTTTTGGGTTAGTTTCAGAACGCTAGAACTAGTTACTTTGAAGATTTTCATGAAATTTATTCAGGTGGGAGAGATGGATTGAATATGTAGGACGATGAGGAAAAGTATTTTATTGCCTTAGGAAGTAGGCTGTTGTTCTGACAGGATTCCACCAGTAGGTTCTGTTAATTGTGAGTCATTTAGCGAAATTGTTATAATTAGGGGAGCCTTAATGTGGCAGTGGTTTCACGCAGAAATAAGATTTTGGCTGTTAATGGGAAATAACATTTGTTTAGCAATAAAGGTGGAGGGCAATTTTAGCGGAATATGCGCTGTTTAATGGTGCGCTCCGCTTTGATTGACGTCGCACGTAGATGGAGTTTTCTTTGTAACCAAAAAATAATGTTACGAAAAAATTAAACACGTTGAAGAGAAAGATATTTTTATGTTATGCGGGTTGTTCTGTTTTTCTTTTTAAAACTAAAAGTCTTCTTTTAACTCCTTTACAGTTGCAAGATTTATCACAAGGAATGTTCCACTGAGGAAAAATAAGCTCGAAAAACAAAGCGTTTCATCTTATTGAATGGATATCGCATAGCTTAAACCATTTATAACTTGACCATCAGGACAAAAAAAGAAAACGTTGACAAAGCAAACGTGACGCAAGGATCGTAACTAACTTCCTAACAGGTCACTGCACCTTTAACCATCATCGTACAAAATTGGGGAAAAAGTCTTACAGACCTGTGCAGACTCTGCTTTCAACAGCCAGTAACGGCAAATCCCAAAAGTTTGCAAGAGAATTCCAACAGATCCCAACTCATTTAGGAAAAGAGGTCTACCATCCTTTTTTCTCAAAGTTGTGGTAGACTACCGCAAACGAAATTGCTTTGTTATAAAGGGTGATTTTTTCAGAGGAGTTTTTCAGGTTGGCAGCGCTGGTTAGTAATGGCGTCCAGACGTCATTTGTCAACGCAGCTGTTTGCAGTATACACTGCCGTTTAATCATGGAAAGACTTAAAAACGAGCAACGATTGCAAATTATTGAAATTTATTATCAAAATTCGTGCTCTGTGAAAAATGTGAGAATCCGCTGTTTTATCGAAAAATTGTGTTCAGCGATGAGGCTCATTTCTGGGTCAACGGATACGTATATAAGCAACACTGCCGCATCTGGAGTGATGAACAGCCACATGCCATATAAGAATTACCGATGCATCCCGGAAAAACGACAGTTTGGTGTGGTTTATGGGTGCATTTTTCTTCAAAGACGACCGTGAAAGAAACGTTACCGTCCACCGAGGGAAGGTGAACGGAGCCGCGGGCAATATTTACATGAAGTTGTCTTTAAAACGTAAATGGCAAAGTCCTATTTATTGATTACAATAACAATTTTGAATATTTGATGCAAATTTGAGTATTTTATTTGATTTTTGAAAAAACTGCGCTTAAAAAATCACCATTTAGATGACCCTTTAGATCACCTCCCCTAACAGAAATCGATTTGCCTATATGTTCAATGCTCGGCAGCAGACCCACGTTTCTCAAGTTACGACTTATGTCTACCAATCGTTAAGGAAGCGTACTGTCACCACTCTTTTGGTCCACTGTCATCGAAAAGATTGTTAAAAACTTTAAAACCCGCGGATAGAGCACATTAAGCTACGCGCTCCGATGACATAGTTAATATTGTCAGAGGCCCATGGACTCACTCCTACTAATCTCAAGCATTATCCGTAATATAGAACTGGGCAAGAGGGCAAGAGAATGTGATAGAATTTTTCATCGATATTGAGCGAGACTTTGACAATTGCCACTTTTGACGGCACGTGCAGCTCCGCTAGATGACATCGTTGCGGATCCGAATTTCGTAAAGGTGTAAAGAGGGGTTGCCCAAAAGGCGGCGTTCTATTCCACTATTATGGTGCACGGGGTCGACAGTCTATTGACCGCGAACAACGCTTCTGGTCTGCATGTAAAAGGCCTACACCGATGATGTCATTGTTCTTATTGTTGAATCAGGACATGATCGCTGGACATGATCGACAATTAGTATGGATATGCATTGTTGCGAAATGTACTGACAGCCAAGCTATATTTATCGTCTTGCCCAATCCTTTAACACATCCAACTCATGAACTCTTTAAATTTAGTCGGAAGGCTAAACACTCTAATTGGCTTCCGGGTCATACCGGAATTACGGGAAATGAAATCTTCGACAAACTTGCACTTCAAGGTGCTGTAAGGTAACACGAACTGTGTTATGTTTGCCGGCATCCTTAGTAAGGGCCATCATTGACAACTGAGTCTATTATAGCCACAATATTCAATGTCCAAACTAATTCTACGGACTGTCGGTGGGAAGTCTGCGGCATTTTTGCTGTCAATATCGAGAAAAGCTACTGTAGCATTTCGACGGTTCGCCACGCTTTTGCCAAGTACTTGCGGTCGGTTTGCTCGGACCGGGCTAAAGGCGTGGTGGGTGCTGATCGTCAAGAATCTAAACCGTCAAAGTCGAATGCGTCTATGTCACTAACAATTTATATAAAAGAACTGATTAATGATCTGGATTACTCGCTTTATCGTCCTCTTTCTTCAAGGTATGTTTATAAGTATTTCATAATAGCAAAGGTCGACTTACGGCTACAACTTATCATTTCCCATGTGTCATTTCCCAGCTATTTACGTCCTACATGCGAGTATATTTGCCAAATCAAAAGTAGCTAAAGCTATTGCTGCCGCTCCAGCTCCCGCTTCCGACAAATGCCATCCAATTAAGTAATCCTTAATTGCATAACACAACTCATCTACTTTCTATGCAAACACAAAGCAAGCTCATAACTATCTTCAGCCGCCACAAACATGCACTATTACATCAACCCCAGCAACAAAGAGTTACCGCTTGCATTGTTGTCACTATCATCGTTACCATCTTCTTCTCATGAATATCCTTCGTTATTCGTCACTCGAAAACAAGCTCTCCATTTGCTAGCTCTCCAGCAGCAACTTGACTTTTCACAACACACTAATGCCACCACATGCTATCACCATGTGCTCAGCATGGATGCTTAAACAAATAATAAACAATGCAATATCACTCCATGTACACACAAAGAGAAGAAGAAGATCCTTTTAAGAGGGCTCCTGTTGAGTGTGTGCTGTGCCACTGCCAACTATCATTATCCTTGTTAGGGAAAAAGAAAAACCAACCCACAATCTGGGGGTGGATAATACTAAGATTATCCCATCCCTCTCCGTTCCAAAACCTAAGGAGTAACAAAACGTATGCAAAAAATAGGACCTTAGATCTCGGGGATTATTATTAATTCCGTATTTTGTCTAGCCTCCAGCATTTATCAAGGACTAATTCCTCGAGTCATCGTTTTAATTAAAATAGTTTCGCATTGTATGGTGCATTTTCTTGCAGACATATCCTCTGCCTCCGTCTATGTATTTTTAACGAAAAAAAAAAAGAGCCGACCGGACTGACTAGGAAACCGAGGAAAAGTGGTACTTATCACAGACATTTTCGTCACTAACAAGCCCACCTGCATTATTTGCCTAAAGCAAAACACTGCACCACTCCTCTGACTTTGGTCATATCCTTCCGTAAAAGTTAAGCAAGTACTTTACTCTGCATGTAGCCTAGTTGAGAATGGTCGCATCCTAGCCAGATGCACTACCTCCTTTGGTCTCGGTTATAACTTACGGTTGAATGAGTATTTGCCTAGCTTAGCTGGAAATGTTTTTGTTTTCCAAGTTCTCTGTGTTGTCGTCATCATCCCCATCGTCGCTGTCGCTGTCGTCTCGTGGGGTGGTTATTTTTTCCTTCCCCCTTCAACTGTAGCACACACATTGCGGTTAACCTAAAGAGGACCAACTCTGTGGTCCACAAAGAGAACAGCTAGGTCGTCGTTGGAGATTATCTCGTGTGGCAACTTTTACACGCAGAATGAAATTTATGTTCATTCGAGCGAATGAATGGAATTCAAAATCCATGTCCTTCGTCCCGAACGAAGTTTTATATCTGTCTATTAGTCACTAAATGCAAACGATGTTATTCAAGGTGACTGTAACAGTTTTACGGGGGATTTGTGCGTGTAAATTGGGAGATCAATTTTAACAGCAAAACGTGACGTGTTTTGAGAAGTTTTCGAGAGAATAATTTGTGATTTTCAAGGGAATTCGCCATATGTTGCCCGAGTACAGCAAGTGTATTGTTTTTTTTAAAACATTTGTTTGTTACCATTAGAAAAAAACCAAATAAAAATTCTAATTAAATAATGTTTACTTACCGCGGGAAGTGCAAAAAACGAGATACCTAGTAGGGCACAAAACGAAGCAATTAGTTTGCCTTGCCACGTTTCGGGTACCATATCGCCGTACCCGACCGTACATAGAGTTATCTGTATACAAAGAGAGAATATTTTTGTAATTTTAAATTTCAAGCTATGAAAATGCACATTCGGTTATGTTTTTTGTTTTGGTTTTGTATACTTACAACACCCCACCAGAGAGCCTGAGCAAAATTACTAAATTTCGTTTCTTTGACATCCTTTTCCATGAGGTACACGAGAAAGGATGCAAATATAAGGCCTAAAAATCCTATGTACATAGTTGTTATCAGTTCCTGAAATAAAGATATTAGTTGAATTTAATTTATTGCGTTATGACATAAATACTGTATGGAAAAAATAATTATAAACATTTTTTAAATTTGCTGTAACAAAGTAGCCCAGTTGCCCAATGCAGTTACCTAATGATAGGATCTTAAGAGACTGTGGTTGTGACAGCAGCAATGGAGGTTCTGTTTAGGCTAACCGGAATGGAAATGAGTATACAAGCAAGGAGGTATAAACTCAGATAAGTTAGACTTTGGTCCATTTTCATACTTCCATTGAGTCACAATGCATCGCTCTTTGTAGAAGGTCCAGATGCAGACTACCTACCTTTCGCCTTAAAATGAAGCTTTACCAACGGGAATGTTGATAGAAGCAAATGAAATAAAAGAACTGGGAATAGCTTCGCACGCCGACAAACAATTTATTTACTTCTATAGAACTTTGGGATTGAAAGAATTGTTCAGATATAACGAAAATTGTATAGGGTCCGCCATCTAACGTTTTTTTTTTCAACTAGTGCTTATTTCGCGAATGGTAACACTTAGCTCATGTCTGATTTGATAGATAATTAGTTCTATCCTTCCGCTGAACGACTATGCTTGTGTATACGCTTGAACAACGAACAACAACAACTTGAACAACAACAAGGAGTGGCCGTTACAGTCAATGGCGATCGTTATAGGGCCATGTTGAACGAATTTTTGTTCACAAAAATTGAAGAGGAGGATATTGGCAACATTTGGTTTCAACAGGACGGCTCTACGTGCCACACAGCCAAAGCTACACTCGATGTTTTGCGCCCTGTTTAAAAAAAAAAGGTATTTGGCGGACCCTATAGTATGTTTTTAGGCAGCTAGCAGCTACGACTTATTATTTTATTTTTCAACATAGTATCCTTTTAAATCAGCACTTTTGGAAGCCCTCCGAACCTCGAACTCTGCAAAATATTCTTAGGTTTTGACAATTTGTTAAGAATCTCTTTCCGCGAAGCCATTCTTTCAAATTTGGAAACAAAAAGAAATCCCTTGGGGCCAAATCTAGAGAATACGGCGGATGACACGAGTGAACCGGTGCATTGTCGTGATGGAACATACATTTTTTCTCTGCCAAGTGGGAACGTTTTCTCTTCAATGCGTCGTTAAATTTTCCCAATAACACAGCATAATAAAGGGTGATTTTTTAAGAGGTTTAGAACTTTTTTTAAAAAAAAACACAAAAAATTCGAAAAAATGAATGAAATATTTATTTGAATCGATAGTTTGAACCTTGCAATTTAATGTTTAAAGATAATTTCATGCAAATGTTGACCGCGGCTGCGTCTCAGGTAGCCCATCCGCTGAGTCCAATTTTGGCATACTCTTTCACACATATCGGCCGGTATCTTACGAATGAATGCATGGATGTTGGCTTCCAGTGCGTCAATCGAAGCGGGCTTGTCCCTATACACATTAGCCTTGGCATACCCCCACAAAAAATAATCTAATGGTGTCAAATCGCACGATCTAGGCGGCCAATTGACCGGCCCGAAACGTGAAATTAACTGTTCACCAAACTCGCCTCGCAATTGCGCCATTGTTTCGCGTGCTGTGTGGCATGTGGCACCGTCTTGTTGAAACCACATATCATGCAAGTCAAGAACTTCCATTCCGGGCAAAAAAAAGTTTGTTATCATCGCTCGGTAGCGTTCACCATTGACAGTAACGCTGCGATTCGCATCATCTTTGAAGAAATATGGCCCAATAATGCCGCCGGCCCATAAACCGCACCAAACAGTGGCTTTTTCGGGATGCATTGGTAGCTGTTGCAATGCTTCTGGCTGATCTTCACTCCAAATGCGGCAATTTTGCTTATTTACGTACCCATTCAACCAAAAATGAGCCTCATCGCTGAACACAATTTTTCGATAAAAAAGCGGATCCTCGGCCAGCTTTCCAAGAGCCCATTCACCAAAAATTCGGCGTTGTGGTAGGTCGGCTGGCTTTAGTTCTTGCACCAGCTGTATCTTAAAAGGCTTTACGCCCAAATCCTTCCGCAAAATTTTCCACGTAGTGCTGTAACAAAGGCCTAACTGCTGGGAACGGCGCCGAATCGACATTTCGCGGTCTTCTGTCACACTAGCTGATACGGCCGCAATATTTTCTTCAATACGCACAGTACGTAAACGTGTTGGTGGTTTAATGTCCAACAAAGTAAATTTGGTGCGAAATTTGGTTACAATCTTCCGAATAGACTGCTCAGAAGGTCGAGAATGCCGATCATAAAATGGAAGCAGCGCGCGATGAACATTTCGAACCGAGCACGAATTTTGATAGTAAAATTCAATAATTTGCAAGCGTTGTTCATTTGTAAGACGATCCATGGTTAAATTGCAAACCAAACTGAAGCTGTTTGACAGTGACACAAGGTACTAAACACACGTCAGCTGTCAAAACCAGTGTTGCCAAAACCAAACCAGCTAAAAAATCACCCTTTATATGGTCTCAACAATCTTCCTTACCTTCACTCGCCGTTTTGCCAATACAATGTCATGGATTTTGTTGACCATTTCATCCGTCGTCACTTCAATTTGACGACCTGGAACATTCATCTACGACAGAAGAATTCTATGAACCAATATCGAATTGTTGTCATCGAAGGAGAAAAACTCCCATAAACAGTGTCTAACTTTTCTTTCATTTCACTGCACGTTTTCCCATCAAAAAACAAGAATCTAATCACCGATCGGTACTGCACTTGTTCCATACTTAGAAAAAAATTAAACTTGCTCACTTCCAACAGCTACTACAACAAAATTAATCAATGAAGTCATTTGAAATTTTCACATTCGTTGTTTAACTGATGGCACTAAGCAATGACATATAGATTTTACATCAGTACCGTTAAGTGTCTTCGAACACAGGTACTTATCAATCACCCTCCGTATGTATAATCAAAACCGTTTAGGTGATGAAGACAAGGAAACACAAATTGACAACATTTTGACAACAAGTCAATGCAATAGGAAATACAATAAATATCGGCCAATACGGATACAACGAATACAATACAACAAATCTAACTGACTGACTTAGCAATGGCCAGCCCAAGCTTGGAGGGTTTGTTCTCCTAACTCTGTAGACGCTCCAATTTTTTTAAGTAAGACGTACAAGCTCACTGCTAACACAAGCCAAGTTAATATTCTTTCAGGGTCTCGTCATCCGTTTTGTTGGGCGATATCTTAAAAATCTTAATGAAAATATTTGAACTTCGGGGCTTATTGGCACACTATCTAATGTATGTAAAAATACTTCTTCAGAATGGATGACATCCCAAAGTCATCTTCCACAAAATGAGTAATTCAAGACTCAGAAAGGCAACTGCATGACGGTGCAGGTGAGATTTCGCTTGGGGCAAATTTAGAGACTATCTGTGACTATCTGGTTCATTAGATACTTATCTTTTACCACGGTCGCGTCTTCTAGGACACTTGGTTCTCGGTGCACATTTGGCGAGGTGTATAACAGGGTCTTTGAGGCAATTCTTTTGGCCGGTTTCAAAAAGTATTCTACGTTTACTTCATTCGAATCACCTAAGATTTAAGACCTCAATTGTCAAATCGAAGATGGATTCTAACAAAGATGATCGTTCCTGATAAAGAAACAAAATAACAAAAATTACCTGAGCTTAGCACACTATGGCTATGGCTTGGCTTATGGGAAACAAATTTCCCAAGAATTTCATAAGATTAAAAAACCTTCCCTGTTAACATTCAAATAGGATTTCAATGAGTTATATTTCGATTTGATGCTACATAATAACGAAGTGACTTAAAATAGTGACTAGAATGTTGTCAAGAAACGAACTTCTTATAGCAGAAAATGCCTCGTTAAGGGAAGCTCAAGTGAACATATCGTCGAAAGATGAACTTTAATCTTGAATTTTTGTCATTATGTAGATAAGAAGGAGTCCTTTGGACTAATTGGCAAAGCTGTTAGCAAACAACAACATATGTCTAGCTTCACCACTCGCTCCTTTTTGCTTCGCGGCAACTGTCCTCCGAGAATCAAAAAATAAAAACGTTGAGAGTAATTCATATATATAAATCAATTTAATATCAAGGCTGGAAACCACGACTGAGATTAAAAGCGGTAATGGAATTAACTTCCAGAGCGCTGAAAGCTAAACATCCGAGAAAAAGATTTACTTTGACTACCATCTAGCTCGCCACTGATGCGTGGTAGTTGGGAAGGTTGGTTGATAAAAACAGTGCTCTTTAAGAACTGTTGAGAATCATGTTGTTAGAGAACATCATAAGCTTGGGCGAACTAACCTACATTCCAATCTAAAATCCAATAAATTTCTTAGATGATCTTCATACAAATCTAAGCTTATTGCAGTATTTATCTTCCAGAGATCAAGAAATAATAATATAAAAAATAACAATAATTTAATATCGAACATAAAAAAGTTATTTCATAACCTAGTGTTGTTTTAATCAGGCTGTAAATAAAATATTTAATTATTCTACGAAAACTATTAAGCTGACGTTCTTTTTTAGATTCTAGGAACTTTTTGTGGCTGAGTGTTAGGCAACAAGTAATTTTGTATAAAAGGACAAACGTGTATCACGTACATCACGAATCCGAATGTGCGCCCTTTTCTGAGAAAAAAATGATATGTTTTATATAGATCCTTTTAAGTCTTAAAACCAAGTACCGCAATTTATTATTGTAAAAATGGGCGGCTACCACGCCTCCTGGATTGTTTTGAAAATCATAAATGTTTGATATCGTTTCCTGTGTTTACTTCGAAAATCCCATCAATGTGCCAAATTTCAAGATTCTATGCTGATTGGCAGTGATCCATAGTTTGGTGATCTTTCAAGTTACTATTTTCGGGCCCTGTAACCCAGGAAGTACCAATGAGAATGAAATTTAGATAGATAACCTGCTCGTTTACGTCCGAAAAAATGTAAGGATTCCATGTAGGGGGTTAAAATGACCTGAGTTGGTTTTTGTAAACAAGGGTGTGCCAAAGTTGCTAGAGAACTTGGCTAGGCACTGCCCTACCGACATTTCGAAGAATTTAATTATTTATTTTCTGGTAAAAAGAACTACCTTTGTCTTGTATTTAGTATTAAGCCCATTTGAAAAGAGAGTTTTTAAATCAGCCTCCATGATTTCGCTAATTTTTTGATGTGGTCCGGCCTTGATTTTATTATATTTTATTATAATTGTGCAATGGGTGATTAAATGTATTAAAGGTTCAAAAGAAGACCAAATAAGATCACTGGAACAAAAAGGAATAAAGTGCACGACTGCATCATACGAAACTTTCTCAATACATGACATGCGTTTCTGAATCGCAAAGTGAATCGAAAATGAATGGGGATAAATTTATTTAAATCATTTTTCAGGTTTTGAAAAATTAGATTTTCTCAGAAACGGCATCTATGATTTTGATGTAATTTCACACTTTAGACGGATTTAATATAATTTTTCAAAATACAAAAATTATCAAAATCGATTTTGAGAAAACAATTTTAAATTAAATTTAAGAAAATCGTTATATGAAAAAAAATGTAAAAAAAAATATTTTAAAAATTAAAGTATGCATATTTATTCGACTTAATAGTATTTTAAAAAAAGATGTAAAATTTTTTGGAGTTCGCTTTGTTAGTTTCCAATATATTGGCGGTTTTGTAAATTACCGTTAATCGATTTTTTTTCCAAAATCTAAGTAAGCAGTATCTTTGGCCTTTGGCCTCATCCCAAGTATCCTAAGTACAAAAGAAAACCAAAATCCTTGGAACCATTTTCGAGAAAAATAGTGATAAGTGAATTTCACAAAAAAAAATGTATTGCAGGTACCGCTATTTCAAACGATAAAGCAAAAAATAAAAAGATGCCCCGAGATGTTACCCCAAGAACCTTATATACGAATTTTGAAGCAAATCCGTCAAAACGTTTCGCCATACAACGCCCGTTGACAGACCGAAAGACGGCATTGGCGGACCCACTTTTTTGGACTTCTCTATAGTCGTAATATCATCCCTCATACTCAGATTGGGTTCGAAATCTCCGCATGATCGCAATAACTTTCTCTTTAGTATACTAATGTATACGAGAAAGTTAAAAACGAAAAACCCGATTAAGTCTACACCTACTATTGCCCAAACGGTCAGAGAACTATATCAAATGTTCTAGGAATCAAGAAGGGAATCAATGGGATACATTTTCTATTTTTTTTTTAACTTTTTAGCAATTTATTCTTCCATTCCGACGACCATACATTCCATAATTTCATATTCGAAAATCCATCCTTAGCCACAATTAACACTTAATTTTATATTAAAAACATTAAAATAAATACTCACTTGTCTATGCGCATAGACGACACTTCCCAGTAGTTTCCATGTGCCACCACGACGATCCATTCGAACCATTCTTAAAATTTGTAAAAATCTAAGGCCACGTAACGCGCTTGTTGCAAACATTTTACCGGATGTGCCCATACCTAATACTACTAACGATGCCACTATTGTTACTACATCTGTAAACGAGAAATGTGAGATTTTGGGTGTTCCATAAATGTATCACATTAAACTTACCTATAATACAAAATGGTCGCTTCAAAAACTTTAACCGACCAACGGAGCCTTGATATCGCGACCGACATCCTGACGACCACAGTCTGAAATAATAATAATAGAAAAAATGTATGGTTTTTGTTAAAAAAAAGAGTCCTTGTTTATGTCCTGTTCTAGGAAATTGTTGTTGTTGTTTTTTTTTTTAAGTAAAACTTCATTAAACACTCGACCCGAAACGAGAGTAGCAATGAAGGAATAGCATAGCGAATATTAAGCACAAACACGATAATGCAATTATTATAAATAAACAAGGATATGTACAGAAATAAAAAAAAAAACTGCAATTATTTTCAATGCACATGCACACTGTGTTTGTTTTTGTACCTATTTTAGCAACCACAACGAAAAAAAAAAAAAAAGATAGACCCGCTTTAGAAAGGATTTGTTTGTTTAACAACACACGCGTGAGAAAATAACCAAATAACAGCGAAATTCCAAATTAGTCGCGCGACTACAGAAGCGAAACATCCGTTTCGACACAAATAAAAATTACACCCCCGATGCGGTAGTGGAACAAGTCACTATGGATGCATCCTTCCTCTGCGAAAGGTAAAAGTCGAAGCTGCTCACTACAATAACCACACACAATCGAATCAAAACAAAGACGCACTCCGTGCCAGGAGACATGCGGAATGCTTGCTGAATGCAGCAATTCAAAGTTCTACGGTTAGTTTGTGGCATGTGATACAGAGCGAGGGCGAAGGTACTGCCACTACCCGGTTTGCTCTCAGTTGAATAGGCTCAAGAACTACCACCCACTAGAGGGGTTGCATATACAAAAAAAAAAAAACAGAAAAACACTGTTGGATCATAAGGATTACAATGGACTAACATCCGGTAGTTATGGTTGTACTCGTGGTTCTCTGGTCATAGTGTTGGTGTTACGTATTGTTCGATGCTGATTTTTGATGGTGCTGCTGTTGTCGACACGGAGGAGTACTGGCACTTGGACAACGGATATCACAGGTAAATCCATTGTTTTCGTTTCGTTTCGGTTTTTTTTTGGAAAAGTTTTTTCAGCTCTTTTTTTTTTTTTTGAGAAATTGTATTACGGAAATGAGGAACAAAAATCATAAACGAAAGAAAAACAAAGAGGATGGGAATCAATGTTGGAGGCGATGGGCCCGGCGAGGGAAGGTACGATATGACGCGAATTCTTTTTAGGTCAAGCAAATATAAAATTTAGTTTATTTTTTATTCCTCACTACGTCGAGTAGCGGTGAAAACTTTGTTGGTCAACTGAAATTTAATTAAAAGCGGGTAACCATTTCGCAGGATGATTTTGGTTTGTTTTGGCGCTCGGCTTCGACGAAGCCTTTAAAAGAGTCAGAAAGCAAAATTGTAATAAAAACAAAAACTTAATGAACATAGCGAGGTGCTATGACGTGAAGTGATTAAAGTTTTGAATTTGGTTTGCTTTTAGAAGCACAAAATGGTAGGAGTCATTCAAAAAGCAAATTGTTTACAATGCGGAACCGCTGGTGGATAATTACGTTTTTATTGTTCTTATGACAGTGGTTGTTGGTTCTCGCTTTTATTGGCGGGAAGATGACAGAATGGGAGAGTTGGTGGAGGAAGATGGAAATGCTACCTAAGTTTGGTGAAGAAAGATGAGCTAATTAATTTAGCTTATTGAACAGGCGCATCTACTACTCTTCGTTACTCTCATTGCTTATGTCTGTGCCTGTAGTTTCGTTTTCAACAATTTCAAGAACAACGTATTGAATTTAGGATCGTGTATTATTAGTGGGATAATGCTTCCAAAACATACAATATATACATACAAGCGAAACCTTAGATTAGACAGTATGCCAAATCGTCACATATGTAAATGGTCGTATTCGATCGGAAATTGCCTAAATCACGCACTTTAGTAGTTGGTCACTACTATTTTATGACCCATTTGACATAATGCTGTCGTCTGTCATACAGCCGAAACCTTAAATCTAAGATTAGACTGTATGCCAAATGGTCACATATGAGAATGGTCGTATTTGAGCGCAAACTGCCCACTTTAGTAGTTGGCCACTACTATTTGATGACCTATTTGACAAAATGCTGTCGTCTGTCATACAAACGAAACCTTAAAGCTAAGATTAGACTGTATGCCAAATGGTCACATATGAGAATGGTCGTATTTGAGCGGAAACTGACCACTTTAGTAGTCGGCCACTACTATTTGATGACCTATTTGACACAATGCTGTCGTCTGTCATACAAACGAAAACTTAAAGCTAAGATTAGACTGTATGTCAAATGGTCGTATTTGAGCGGAAACTGCCCACTTTTGTAGTTGGCCACTACTATTTTATGACCCATTTGACATAATGCTGCCATCTTTCATACAAACGAAATCTTAAAGCTAAGATTAGACTGTATGCCAAATGGTCACATATGAAAATGGTCGTATTTGAGCGGAAAATGCCCACTTTTGTAGTCGGCCACTACTATTTGATGACCTATTTGACAAAATTTATACTCGGGGACTTAATCCTAAAATCGGAAAGGAAAACTTCTTTGGCGGGTTAGTTGGTTAGCACAGTCTTCGAATAATTGATGTTGCAGCAGCTTGTAATATGGTGATAAGTAGCCTTAGGTTTCGACGACAACCGCCAACGGAAACGACCATGTGCCGATTTAAGGCACGCCGACTCTGACCACATTCATGTTGCATTTAGAGCTCGACTGCGTAAAAAAAATAAAATAGAGTAAAATATGCCTTGCAAGAACTGTCAAGGTTAAATTCGGATTGTTTTTTTTAATCGTCGTTTACATTTCAGCTTGCGGTTTAACATTAGTCCTAAATAGCAGACACTTTGTAAGAGACTGAAAGTGCATTCTCTTTGGCGTAAAGCATGGAATTTTGTGCATCTTAGTAAAGAGGACAAATTCAGTCAGGAAAATTGAAAACATCGGCGAGTGTCGAAAATAAAGCCAAGTTATCCGGTGTTCTCTATTTAAATGGGGAGTTCATTAAGAACAACATTTCAGAGCAAATAGAAACAAAAGATTAAGGAAAACTCCTCTTTGGATTGATTTTGTGTTCCACACGAGAGCTGTCGGATTCATGGACATGGATAATCGAATCTGTTGTCACGTTAAAGCTTTCACCTTTTTCTTCGCCAGGTTCTGTCGTATATTTGCAAAAGCCATCAGGAAATGTACCCTCCATTCTCGGATATTTTTGTGGGAAAGTGTAGTGTCCGTAAGTGTACTGAGCGACTGCTTATGGGATCTCTCCTCGACTTCCATCTGGATGGCGTTTAAGAATTTAAAGGATTTTGCGCAGTCCACCTGATTGGAAACTATGCCAAGCTTTTCTAACAGTTCTAGCTGTGTGATCGGTAAAGAGCAGGCCAGTTTGAACAATTTATCACTGATAATTTATGATTATTTCCTTAGTATGGGTCTAAGACAGAAAGCAAATATAGCAAAAAAACTGTTTTAAAGAGCTCCAAAAACAGCTTTAAGGTCGGACCCAGGCCTACTCTGGATGTAGTAATGCGTCTTTAAATTAAGCAACTCTAACCAGACAGACAAACAAAAAATCTATACCTATAGGCACCTCTGAAAGTAAGTATCTAACATCCCTGTTCATGTTTTATGCCGACGAAAACAAAAACAAAAAAAAAAAATTGGCAGTAAATTTTCAATGCCTTCAAAATGAACCATCAGGATTAAAAGTCACTTTATGGCCAGAAACAATGAAATGAAATGAATTTTTCACTCGCTCCACATCTTAACGTCGCGACGAGTCATCGTACATGGTCCTCCCCAAAACAAATACATCTGCTCCGGCAGAAATAACAAAAAAAAAAAACAACGAACAAAACAGTTACAACAATACTTCTGAATATTTAACTCTCAAACTCCTAAAGTCCTTCCACAGGATTCCGCTGAATAAATAAAATCTCAATTCCACTGCACGATTCCTTATACACACAGATTTAACAATCTCCCCGAGAATAATAAAAAGGACATTTGTTAAGTGTCTGACGTGGTGAGAAAGAAGATTAAAAAAAAACACAAACAAATATTAAGGCCAGCATTCGGATTTCGGAAGTTCTCCCCTAAAAAGTTATATTAATGCTCAAGTTGTTATTTCGAACTTCAAATTATATCAGGCAAACAAATTTCCAAAAGAAAAAAAACAAAAAATACAAACACACCTTCCACCTGTGACATATTCTTACGAGATTTGATTGTTTTGAGGGCATGTTGGTGAATGTGGTCGTGTTCGTGTAGATGTCTTTTTACAAGGACTAGATTTGTTGTCAGTTTAACCCTATAATTGATTTTCAGGCTAAAAGCAGAAATTAAAAATAAATAAAATTATTGAAGAGATAAGGAAGGATTGCCATGCCAATTTGTTTTGGGGGAGGACTTTAGATACTGTACAAATTTTGAATAAAGCTCCGGAAGTATGCAGAGGGACTCATTGCGTAAGCGTATTCTATTATGATGGCATTACTGCGCGGAAGAGAAGTGCAATTTTGGTGACTTACCTTCGAATCAATTCTTAACGTAAACAGTTTGATAAGGACTTTTTTTGTTTAATATTTTCTTATTCGTTATTTATGCAAACAAATTGAATCCAAATACTTACATTCGGATAATGCATGAAATTTGTGAATAACAATAATGGATGTGAATTGGCTTTTGTTGAAAGAACAAGTTTTTTATTTCGAGGGCGGGAAGCAAAAAAATTATATAAAAGTGGTCATGTTTTTTTCTGTTGTTGTCGAGTTTCAATGTTGGTCGTGGAAGCAGTATCAGACGAAGATTTTGAGGAGATGTTGTACCTTAATGGGAGAGTGGGTGTTTATCGAGTTATGAAATGTCAATATTGATAGTTGTGGCATTGTGCCTATTGGTAGATCTGAAAGTTATAGCCAATACAGAATATAAAGCCTAAATTCTTCTAGCTTCTACTGCAAAGATTTAAATTTGGTTTTGAGACAATTGGAAGAATGCCGTTTCCGAAGAGCAGCATTTATGAAAATTTGTATGTTTGAACTGTGCCAGTTTAAACCTGCGATCCCTCGCTTACGAGAAGAAGCAATAAACTATAGAAATCAAGACAGTTGTACATTCGGATGGGGCAAGTCAGTAGGGCCCAAAGAAAATGTGTTTGGGGATGCGACTTGTGGACACATTGTAAGAAAATAAAGTGCACGACTGAGTCATACGAAACTTTCTCGATACATGAGATGCGTTTTTCAATCGCAATGAATCGCAAAATTAATGGTGACAAATATATTAAAATCAATTTTTTGATGTAATATTGCATATTGCACACTTTTAACAAAATTGTTCGTTGGAGCCGTTTTTGAGAAAACGAATTTAATTTAAATTCAGGAAAAGCGTTATATGAACAAAAAATTAAAAAAAAATGTTTCAAAAATCAAAGTATTTACTTATAGTATAAGAAAATCAGTAAAATTTTTTGAAATTCCCCTTTGTTAGTTTTTGAGATATTGCCGGTTTTAAAAATTACCTTTAATCGATTTTTTTTGCAAAAACTGGGTATGCAGAATTTTTCACCCCATCCCAAATATTATTAGTGATGGAAATCCTTGAAACCACTTTCGAGAAAAATAGTGATAAGTGATTTTTAAAAAAAAAAATTGTACCGTTATTTCAAAAGATAAAGCAAAAACTAAAAAGATGCCTTGAAATGTAACCCCAAGGACATTATATACGAACTTTGAAGCAAATCCGTCGAACCGTTTCGCCTTACGGTGCCCGGACAGACAGACAGACCGACGGACGGCATTGGCGGACCCACTTCTCTATAGTTGTAATATTATCCCTCATACTCAGATTAAGTTCGAAATTTCCGAACGATTTCTTTAGTATACTAATGTATACGAGAAAGTTAAAAATCGTTCTAGGGTAATGGTCTTTTAGTCAGTTTTCCAGTTACCGAGGATTTAAAGAAAGCTCTACTTTGGATACTCCGAGCCACAGTAATGCAATAATGTATATCATAAAAATGCTACTTAAATGAGAGAGAGAGTAACACCCTTAGTATTCGCAGATGATCAGGATCAAAACCTAAGACGATTTAACAACTTCCGTGCGTCCGGACCATATACTAAGTCCCCGAAAGGTCCCGAAATGGCAAAGTGAAAGTGTTAAAATTATTAAAATACGCCCACAATTTAGAAAAAAAAGTTTGTATATGTTTTTGAAGAGATGAAAGGTTAGAACCTTAAACAAAATATGTTGACACCGAACTGCTTCACAAGTTTGCCATATAAAGTTTGTCCACTTTTTAAAAACTAATTTTTTTGTATAAATGTTATAAGAATGCAATAAAATACCGTCTATAGGGAGTTTCCTCCATTTCCATTGTATAGATGACACATTTTCGTGAAAACCCACATACAAACATAAGGAAAGGCTACAGTCCGCTTGGAGCGAACAGTATGATACCCTATCCCTTTCCCTATATGCCCCAAAAAAAACCTTAAGAAGATGATGTATAGCATTTTATTTCATTCTATAAAATTTAGAAAAAAAAAAAACATTTTTTGAAAAAACGCCCCCAAAAGTGGGCATGGCCAAAAACTTTGTATGGGCGATATATTGGAAAAAATATTGGCTAAATATCTTGTTAAACATTTTTTTTCGGTTTCTATGAAAATTATCGAAGAAAACAGCATTTTAGTGAAAAACGCCCACAAAAAGTAGGCGTGGCAAAAAACTTTATATGACAAACTTATAAAGGAGGGCAGTGCCTACATATCTTGTGAAGGTTATAACCCTCTATCTGTCCATCTGTAGCCTTAAATCGGTTTTTTCTAAATTGTGGGCGTGGCAGTGGGCGTATTCAAAAAAATTTTACACTTAACCATTTCGGAGCCCTAGGGAGTATGTGATCCAAATTTCAGCTTTCTAGCTTGAATTTAAAGGCCTAAAAATTGCGTACGGACGGACGGACGGACGGACATTGCTAAATAGTCTTAGGATTTGGTCCTGATCATAAATATATATACTTTTATGGGTCTACGACGAATATTAAGGGGTGTTACAAACTATGTGTCAAAATTAATATACCCTTAGGATAGGGTATAAAAAAATATTTGTCGATGTTCATCACCTTAAAAGTTCGTGCTTTAGAGGGTAGCTACTAAACCACATATCAAATTATTCTTACAACAGGATGTAAAATTTCAGATTATTACTTTGAGCGGTTTAAGTCTTATCGGCCCTTAAAAAATAGAATTATTTATTATAACACACTCAAAAGGGTAAGAGTGGCCCCCTCGCAGCAGTTAAGCCATATCAATCTACCTTTAGCCGTTTGGGCAGTATGTCACTGATTCAATCAGTCAGTTAGGACAAACTATTTTTGCTAAAGATTGTATATAACAAAAATAGTCAGTCAACCATTTGATAAAAGAATCTAATGATCGGATATGGAAAATGCAAAAATATTAGAAGGGCTATGATCTCTCATTCATGATTATGACTTTCAATCCGAAACATGGGATCATAGTTTCGAAGATGCAGGGGCTAAACTGGGATGGCTTTTTGATTGTCACTCCTCTGTCTATATAAAGCCACACTTGGTTTCCTTGATACAACTGCCATATTTTGGGTCAACTTTTTTATGTCACACCATCAATGACCGGCGAGTTTTATGGAGTCTAAGCTTACTGTGATGGTCAGATAAATAACACGCGGTCATAAGTCAATATGTAATAACCTTAATTATATGGCCACCTGCATATCAGGGCTTTCAATTTACAACAAAATACTTACTTAGATAAATATTCTAAAGCTCAGACGATAAAAAAATTAGTTTGGCCTACTATCACCCCAATTCAAGTTGAAGAGAAATGAAAGTTCTGGATGAAATATCTTTTGCATCGCTTGACATTTCACAGCGTTCTTGGCGAAATCGAATATGTGATCATTCCAACGAAGGTTGTCATTAACCCACATATCGAGAATGGAAAGTCATTCGGTTTCATCGATGCAAGCGCCATTCATGGATTATGGCAGAGTATTGCGATTTGGCCTTAGAGACCGTAGACAGCATTGTGTTTTGGGAGCATCAAATTCTACTCTATTGGTTTTACCCCACTTAAGAATGCTGTCAAGGTCAGTATTTAATGAGCTTAACACGCCCGAAGATGAGGCACTAGAATCCCAAAACAAATATGCCAAGCTAAGGGTACTGTCATCAGCGAAGGAATGGATTGGATTAAAAGTGACAAAGAGGATATCATTGATAAAAATGGTAAATAGAGTCGGAGACAAAACGGATCCTTGAAGAGAATATTTCGGAATCTAAAGTAAACTCTTTATGCTTTAAATTTGGAACTTTAGATAAAGTTACAAAAACCGCTTAGTATAATTTTCCCAACTCTAAACTAATAAAACAAAATAATGTTTTGTAGCTTCACATTAAATATATTTTTTTCTCTAAAAATGTACTTCCTAAATAATTTGTGGTTTTGCAAAATTTTTTAGAAACTTTTTGGAGAAAGAATTGATGTACTGGAAGCTTTTGACGTGCACGATATATTATATGTATAAAAAACTGCGAATAAGGGCTGTACTGCATCATGAAAGGTCGCAGGTGCCCAAATTTGTTGAGAAAGGAGAAGTAAAATCTAAATAATTAATAAAAATGAAACAAAGCATGCTTCAATGACGCACGTATTCAAATTGTTTCAAATATTTGGAGATTACTAAGAAATAAACCCTAAAACCGTATGTGCGTTTCAAAGCTTTATGTTTGTAGTTTCGAGATCAAGTGTTTTTTGTGAGATTTGAATATGCGCAAGCTAAGTTAGCCCAACACGAAAACACCAAAAACACGCCTGCAAACATTTTCTGAGGTGATTGGATTTTGATCAGAATTTTTTGACCTTGCGGCATTTACCAATTTGAACTCAAAAGATATATATGAAGTCCTCCCAGTTTCGCATTACGAAGGTCACTGCGTTCAATACTTCGTCCACACAATAATTGACTACTTCATCAGCACTTCCCTTACTGTTGATCGCAAATATCAGATATTCAAACTTATCTCACTTGGGTATAGGCAGTGCAGATACTCTCTCTCTCTCTTAAGACAATACCGCTACCTATTACCTCTTCGAAAATACCAAAAAAGACCAAACTGGTTACAAATGGATTAAAACGTTTAAATGATACCGGAAATGAATTAGGTGAGATTCTATTTTTCCACTTATGTTAAATAGTATCTAGATTGGATTTCACCTTAATTTGGTTTGTAAATTATATAGCTTTCAGAATCAATATTTTATGTTTTGCTTGTTCTGTCAAAAAAAAAATTCGTTGCTCAAAGTTTATCATAAACTAAATTCTCTTGCGGTTTTTCATAATCCACAGTTTTAAAGTTCACATTAGGTTGCTTTCCATCTATGCCAACATGATATCGTTAGAGAACAAAAACAAAAACTCAAACTCAACAAGTAAAAAAATAAAATATATAACTAACCTCGGCTAATACACTTCTCTTCTACTGATAGAAAACCAAACACCAACCACACATTTTTTAACCCGTTTTTACTTGTTTTTTTTTCTGTTGCTTGTTTAACTTTTCACTCATTTATGAATAGTTTATTAGTTTGGTTATATAGTCGACAATTTCAACATGCTACCAACCAGCTTCCTCGTTTTAGATGTGAAAGATTTAATAATCCATCCCCGGGTGCTTATAATCCGATTAAGCAATAGCCAAACTCTAGTTTTTGTAGTTTCGCAAGGACGACTATGTGGATACCACGAATGGAAAAGAAAATAAAAAATTGGAAATAAAAACTCCGTAGGTAACGTTGATACACCAACAATCAACCAACAGAAACTGAAAATTTAATTTTAGCCCAGAATTTTGACCACGAATAACAAGGAGCTCGATTCAACCAAATGGAACTATCTACGTAACGTATGAGCTAAATAAAACTAAAAAAGGGAACGAAGTAAACCAAAACTAAAACCCTCAAACCCAAACTCAAACTGAAATTCTGGGGGTTAATTGAATTTACATCCGGTAAAAGCGGACGCCATATGCAAACTATTTGCGGGTGGACGATAACGACAACGACAACGGCAACTACAACGACGATGTCGACGACGAGCGGACAATGGACGACGTCGCGGAATATACATTTTGAGAAATGTCCTGTTTTTATTGTTCCCTGTTTTAATTTTTTTTTTCAACTGGGAATTTCGCAACGGTATCGTGTTGATACAGAGGCTTGCGGCCAACAATGGAGTTATAATAGAAACGACCTTTGTTTGTATGAAAAATTGAATGGATGGGATGCCGAAGGGTTGCATGTTAGTATTGAATTTGTTAAAGACTGCAACGAAAGATAGTTTCAAATAGAGAAGAAGGTGGTGGCTATTTTCGTTTCTATTGGATTTTATTGATTTAATTTTTGTCTTCCACGATGGACGTAAGGTATGTCTAATGCAGCTCTGGCATGCACTTGAGGAATTTCTTATTTATTTACTATTTCAGCTGAATTTTAGTTGTCCACCAGTTGATGACATTGATTAAGAGTGATTTATGGGCATTTCATGTCGTCGTTGATTGACCATGTCATAAGAGTTCGCCGGGGACTAATCGATTGTGTTTATGGAAGAGATATTCCAGTTTTTTGGAAGGCAAAGCAACTCATATATTTCTCAACCCTGTCAAGATTCAAATAAGTTCTGCTTAGATGAGGTCATACTCTCCACTTATCCAGAGAAATAGTATTAGTCATAGATTAAAAAAAGGACAAACATTTGCAATTACATTTGTAGTAGAATAAAAATTGCCACTTTTCGTGTGAGCGTGCAAAACTTCCGACAAGAATCTTGCATTCCAACCTTTCCAAGAACAAGTACTAAGAAATTACTTCACTTATGTGTCATCAAGGTAACTAAACATAAGTGGTAGCTACTTACTCTGCCATTATTATTATTTTAGTCGAAAAAAAAAACAACACTCACCTTTAAGTGCTAAAAAAAAAAATAACATCGCCAACCCATTAACATTGCATGCCAGAGTGCCACTAGAGGGACACCGAAAGTGCATCTGAAATCAGATTAAGAAACTTAACCAAAATCCCAATACGACCTGAGTGCTTAACCTACTGCAGAGTTTTAGCTGCATAATTGCTGCCTTAACAACACTATCGTGGTGCCAATCGTCGAACGAACAAACGAACACCCAACAACACTTAAAGTTCACTAACCCTGCATCACAGCAGCTTTAAGGAAACCCTCTAATCCTCTGCCCCTATCGAAACTGTAAGTAACCCACATGGCATGCTGCATTTTCAGTTCAAGTGCAGTTAAAATCGCTGCATGCACCACCCTATTAGCTCTGCCGGCAATTAGAAAGTCAAACTTGCTATCGCGTGACAACATATTCAATAATTATTTTCCTCTCGTGGTAATTCGATTTTTTTGTTTTGTTTCTTGTTCGTTTGGTCACGCAAGGTACATATATACGACGCCAAGAGTGTGTTGCATTACAGCCATGCCAGCTACCTATATAGAAAAATGTACTAGATTTTTTTGTTGGAATTCGATGTGTTTTGGTCGCCAAAGAGGTCCGTGTTTTCTGTTTGAGAGTGAAATTTATGCAAAACGATACATTTCCTGCGACAGGATGTCATAAGTGTTGATAGTAGAGGTGCGTGAGTTAACAAATTTACGAGTGTACAATATAAGTGAGTTTAATGTTTAATTGGAAAGTTGTTAATAAAAAAAAAAAATAACACAAAATCAACGAGCGGAAATTTTGTTTAAGCGTCCGTCAACTATGTACGGATGGGAATACTTACCGGAAAAAGAATTCTAGCATAAACCAAATTACTACTAATATCTCCATTCTAAATAGTATGTAATTTGCGTCATCCTCGTAATCTGAGATTGTGGAGAACACGCTTAAGGCCAGGCACGTGAACACCATTAAAAAACTGAAATAACAAGAAAACAAAGAATGTAGATTGAATTGTAAAATTTAATTGTTGTATTGTTAAAATATTAGACTAAGCTAGAGGTTTTGCTAGAGTGGGAATAAAATTCGTCAGTAATATCTACGAATTGCCATAATAATGCTAAAAGATTTTGGAAAATCGGCCGAATAGCTCCAGAGATAGCCTTAACTCCTCCCCCTTTTTATTCCTTTCCCGTTTATCACTCATCTCTTTACATCTCCCCCCACCTACTCCTTAAGTAACCTATACTTATCATGAAGATATCACTTAATGGTCAAAAATATAGATACATTTTGACATCTTTTAGCTGTCGTAGCTTGGAACTTGTTGCGAATTATTGCAAAGTTCCTTCCGAAATAGAAACTGTTTTGGTTGGAATAATTTTGTCATATATATGTTGTCACTGCAGCTTATGAACGGCGGCTATGTTTACAAATTTTAGTATTTGGGACTAAAGTATTTCACTTAGTCATAGAGAAGTCAATGCATCCTGAACGAGTGACTTTGTGGTGTGGTTTTCGTAGTGGCGGCATTATTGGTCTATTTTTCTTTCAATAAAAAAAGACAATAAAAGAAACGTTTAAGTCAAAGGACAGCGCTCCGCGTCGTGATAATCCAATTTTTATGGCCAGAAATTGAGGATTTGTGTTTGGGCGAGCTACGGCTCAAGCCAGATGGGGCTACGTGCCACACAAGTCCTTAAATAATATTGTGTATTGGTAATGTTGCTTGCCCGCCACGAAACTGCCTTTAAAGTTCAATGCTATGCGAACAATTCAGAGGCAATTCAGGCACTCAAGAGCATTGTTGGTCAATCTATTCGTGAAAGGAGGGCTGCAACCACAATCATCATACAACCATCATTGACCTGCATCTGTCAACTATCAACTGTGAGCCTAGCTGGTGAAAAAAGGTATTGTAAGCATTTTTCGTTTTTTCAGTTTTGAAGTAAATCGATGCATCTACCAACCAAGACAAGAAGTTTGATGAATCAAAAGGTTTCAAAAATCTTGACTCGAAGGACAAAGTGCATTCTCTAAAGAACCCTCATCCTGCCAATTTTGCTATACGGCGCCGAGTGCTGGATGATAACCAGGAAATGAGAGTTAATACTGCGTTCCTTCGAAAGAAAAATTCTGCGCGAATGAAGAAGAAGATAAAACCGCGAACTCTATGACCTCAACCAAGATGTGGATGTACTTCAACAAGCCAAGACACTTGGACTACATTGACTGGGTCACACCGAGCAAATGGGCAATAGAGCTCCAGCCATGAGGATCTTCGAATATTAGCTCTCAGCTTTGAGATGACAAAGAAGACCGACCCTCCGTTTCAAAGACCATTCCATCGCGGGTGATAAAACGCTTGGTGTGGAAAATTGGAAGCATCCTGCCCGAGATCGCAGAGGAAAGAAAGCTGCCTTGCCTCAGGCAGAGACTCTGCACGGGTCGGGAGCCCGTTATTGAAAACTAGGTGATTCCGCTTAACTTTCAAATGCGTGGGGTCTATTCACAATCGAAGATAAGCGGTAAGTATGAAAAATCTAACGGTCATATACCCTGTTTATAGCTTTCATTGATTTTTCACAGTTAGCAGTTCACAGAGTTCACAATTATTATTCATACCAATCAAGATTATTATCAGCTTTTGGCAATGCACTAATTAATGAATGCACACAATTAGGAGCGCATTGAATAGTCACACAGTGACAAATGGCATTGAATATGCAATCGCGGGTTCCATATCATTTATATTCCGAAATAAATGGAGAACATTTTGCAATAGTTTTCATCATAAAATTGATTTTTCTTTTATTTTCTACCCAGTGGCAATTCTCCATAGTCCAATCAATCAAAATTCCTAACAATCAAATAATTTTGCTGTTCAGTTTTTCCCATTTGAAAAGGACTTTCCGAAATAATTTATTTGAACAAAAAAACAAAAACAAAAATCCAATCTAATATTCATTTGAATAAAATAAATTACTTTTTACATTTAAATTAGATTTTTTCTATTTTTAAAGACAATGGCATTATTTTTACTTTCACGCCAAACTGATTGTCAAATTATTTCAGATGTATTTGGGATATCCTTTTCATATTCTAGCTTTCAGGGAAGTTGTGGTATTGGGTCTTTGCCAATAAAGATGGTAGCCTTTTTGGGTTTTATAGCTTAATAAAGAAAGGGTATAAGACCCTTTTTATGTGACTAGAAGTAGGCTTTGGAACATTGTATGCCAAAATAGAATAACTATGCAACTCGCGAAGACGTAAGTTATTTTCTGCGAATTCTTCTTAACTTAACTCTTATTTCTTTATGGCTTCTGGAGCAACTTTAAAGGACCATATGAATGCGAAAATGTCTGTTGGGCAGCCGCTATCTTTTCTAGCTCGCGATATTAGAGAATTCAATCAGACTTTAACCGAACTAGTTTTGTCAGTCTGCAGCTCTTGAAGAATTTACCAAAAAGTAAGAAAATTTACTAACAACCTCTGAAGCCCGAAGGCCTGAATTTTTGCAATTGTAGTATATATTTGATAGGAAGTTTTGTAGAGAGCTCCAATTTAAATATCCAGATGAGCCTAGCAACATATTTAACACCTTTAAACTGCCCCACAAGTGTGAATGCAAATCCGTGAGTTGACACGACTGGAGATCACCGGTGTCATAAAAGTAAGATCAATCAAGAACTTATATGAGGGGCATGCACTTGTTGAACAAACAAACTCGTTTAACCTAGCATTATGGCAATTCACTTTCAAAGAAATACTACCCCGCCAGGCACTTCTAATGCTACCCATCGTTGTGATCCTGGGACGGAAGAAATGCACGGGTCAGAGCTATTCGGTATCCGGGGGATAGTTAAATAATGCAAAGACCTAAGCGAAACCTAAGGGTCGCGAGTTGGAACGTTGGAAGTTTGAGTGGTCGCAGCTACGAGCTAAAAGAGATGATGACGTCAAAGAACGCATCACGAAAAAATTGGAGCACGACCGACACAGTTGGTATAGTCATGTTCAAAGAAGGGACCCTACGAACTACGTCAAAAAGGCAATGGCAATCAATGTTCCCTTACTATCGCGTAAGAAAGGCAGGCCTAAAAACTCCTGGATCACACAAATGCAGAAACACCAGCATTTATTTGGCCTCAATAATGTAGTGATCCAAAATCGGGAGGCCTGCAGACATTTTTTGAGATCGAACCGGCGAACCCCACAGGCGGACCAGTAGGAATGCAGTAAGGTGGAAGCGTTATGATCCCTATAATTCTGATCATAATCTCGTCGTTAAATGGAGAGAAGAAGGAAGTTTTGTAGAGACACATACTTCCATTTAATTTAATAACTTTTAGAACTTCTTCGACGCCTCCTTCTATTCTTTGAAACCATAGATATCTGCCTGGAAGACCGATAACGATGGATTGGCCTAATCATTGCTAAAACATTCCTTTAGGTGACAAAACACATGTTTCGCCAAAGGTACCCTTGGTAGGTACTGCTAAAAAGCCTTAGATGTGTTTATCTCGATGCTAGAAAGCCTGCAATGACTTAGATGTGTTATGTATGCACTCCTTGATGAATGTAACAAATTTTAAGTACTAGTTTAGACAAACGAGTCAATTTTCTCCCTGTCGTAGAGAGGGGAATATCGGTTTACAGAGGATTCACCGAGAGCCCATTTCTAGTACATCAATCGTCGATTACGTCCAATGCCACCTGCGGCCCGATCCAACAGAAAAAACAGCAACATCATCAGCATAAGCCAGCGCACAGAAGTCAGAAACACAATTTTAAAAGGTTTGGTCATAACATTCAGTTGAACCGTGTACCTTGTAAGGCGTTGGAACTACAGTGAAACAGGGAATCCCTCTCCTTTAACTCTAAGAAATTTGACATTAAAATTTTGACGTATCTCTGTAATTATGATTTAACGTTTCCTGACTTTGCCGTTTAGTGAGGAATACGAACTTTTAATCCTTTTTAAGTTGTTTAAGACTAAAAACTACTCCGCTCCACATTCAGATTTATTAACTTCAATATGCTTTTCCCTAAAACCATCTAAAAAAGGATTAAGCGTATGGTAGGACAAACAAAGCTATTCCAAAAATACATTCGGACGAAGTCGCCCTGGCAATCCGAAAGTATATTTAGTAGAAAACAAAATTAATACCAGTTGAACAACTGCGTAGGTATCTACGTATTCCAATGTAGGATAGAAAGTAGTGCTTAATGAAATTCCTCTTTTAGAAATTAATTACCCACCCTTCTTGCGGGGAGACAGTTGCATGCAGCATTCAGTTGACACTCAGCGGGATAATGGCATTGAATGTAAGTGCGGAGGACAAAGAAATTAAAAGCCATTCAGACAATTTTAACATCTGGTTCTGTCGTGTAACTACAATAATAGCGAGCGTGTGCATAGGGAACGCTATGCCATCATCCGATTAGGAGGGATTAATGAACGAGTGGGTGCATTCAGGAGCGGATTCCCAATACTACAATAGCCGCCTAATTTTAGCTTTCATACTTTTCACTTTATCACTGTTTAAGACTAAAAGAACTGAACTCGTTTCCACAGTTTATATAACCCAAATATTCACCTGGTACGGTCTGAAGGATAAAATGAAAAAAATGATTCCTTAGTTTAAAGTTACATTTTACAATTGCGGCCGCTTTACATTAAATTAAGATTTTCAAAGAAGAAACAAATCCGCTATTTCAAAGGTATTTGATAGAGTTACAAACGGTTGCAAGTCTGCAAGACCCAAATTCAATGCTAGTGTTCCCCAAGGCTCCATATTGTCTTACGCTCCTCATCTTCAGGCGTTGCGAATGGGGTGGAGCGTGGTGTTTTCTCTAAAAAAAACTAAATCATATTCTCTCCTTCCGCCTTCCTGATCATTGTAACGTGTTTCAGGCGAAAATAATTGCGATTGGAGAAGTCTTATCTTGGCTAAGGAGGAACGTGAAATCTTTCAAGGACATCGGTATTTTATCGGAGAGTCAGGCTTCAATAAAGTCTTTCTAAGCTCTATAGTAGGCGGAACAGTTCAATATTAATCTTTGCAAGAGCGCGGGACACAGGGACATTCCTGAGAATTGTAAGGCTGATTAACTCCCTAAATTAGAAACCACCACACCTCTTTTACCTTAAAGAAGATTCAGTGGAGCTATATGTCCTTCGACGAAACAGATCGGACCTAAGCTGGATTTGAAACGCTCTAAAGATTTTCTCTCTCTGAGCAGACGACACATTGGCACTGCTCTCGATCTCATCACTGGACACTGTCTTCTAGGCAAACATGCAACACGACTTGGTGCCTACTCAAATACTTTTGCAGGAGCTGTATGGAGGAAGAGGACGAGGAGAAGAAGCTCCATCTTTGAGCCCTCTTCAAGTAGTCTTGCATTAATATTAAAAATCTTCTTCGCTTCGTCACAAGCTCCAAATAGTTCAACGAGTAGGGAGGAGCTTTATCCTTGATCCCTGTGGTATCAGACAGCCACTTTAATCTAACCTAACCGTACACCTCGTTTTATTGCGCCAAATTGCAATGTTTTGCGAGGATTGAACGTGCTCCTTATGATCTGTGAGTGAGGTACAAGATTTCCTCGTTTTGGGGCCCTGTTACTCAGGAATCAGCCAAGTTGAAGAATCGAAATTTGAAGATTTTTATGGTGCCTCCCAAGAAATTCTACATATTATGTTTCTTTCTTTGTTATAGCCGAAGTAAAGGGATGATCAGAGAACGACCTGGGTTGGTTTCTTTTAATAAGGGTGTGGCAAAGTTGCTAAAGCCAACTAAAGCCATGTTTCGGCAATTGCATTCTCAGTATGTGCATAAATGACAACCTTCGTTGGAATAATCACTTATTCGATGTCGCCAAGAACGCTGCACTACTTCACAATTTATATACCGTTTAAAATTGTACCAACTCTACTGTTAGAATGGTGCAGTGCTAATTTTCTAAACTGCAACCAGCAACTTTTTGAGTGCGATCCAGATGAAATGTTTTCGCCCTCAGGTATTAGCGCTGCAACTAAGTCTTAACTACACTCACGTCTATCACTCACGAAGCAAAAGAATTTAAACTATTTCGCTATAACAAAAGAAACAATTACATCAATATTTTTGCGTCAAAAATCAGGATTGGATGACAGGAATAGGCTTTGCTAAATTGCCTTTCAAGGCCATATAAAATAGAGACTCCTTTGGATTTTATATCATAAACAGAGTTGAGATGCCTCAGTACCTTAAGACAAATGTCTTAATGCTCAAATTGTAAAATTGTGTTTATCTATTGTCGCAATATACAAGCGTCAGTTTCATAATCCTTTGTATCCATCTCGATTATGCAGACTGATGATGAAGAATGATCGCAAGTGAATCAAGCTTGGAAAGCTATATTACCATTTCTTTTGGTGTCAGTAATGAAACAAAACTTTTTACAGGAAATTACGCGATTTATTTGCTAATGAAGGTCTTGTTCATGGCGTTAACAGGAAAGGCTTTCCAAAATCGACGAATATGATAGAACGTCGCGTAGCATCTTCATCGTCATTCTGCATAATTTTACCAAATCGGGATGGGTACAAAGGATTATGAGACTGCTGCTTATATAGATGGAGAAGGTTAGATGGTCTTCTTTCCAGTGGTTTAGGCATCTAAGTGATGCTGATGATCTATTCAGTTCATCCTCCCCTGTGTCAAAGACTTAAATTGAAATTATATTGGTCTTGCCTTTCCTGTTCAAATTGAATGCTTGCGCTTGGCATGCCGGCGGCGGTGCTGAACTGGTTTTCCCAAATTCTCGACTGTAATGCCAAATCAATAGTATTCCTTTTAACCATTGCGCCTCCTCATTAACCAAAACTTCCATGACTTCTTCCCTCTCCGATACGGCCGTTGTGCTATCAACTTTTCAATATTACCACACTCACTCAGCAGCGGCGCGTCGGTAGTTCGGTTGCGATTAAATTTCCCAGTTTATGCGGATAAGCCAAGAGCACCCCCGGGGTGGCATTTGCATAAAGGATATTACGTCTAACACAACATGCAGACAATAAATCTCTTACCGTGGTCGTCGTCGCCATCAAGAGACGGTTAGTTAGTGGCTGTTGTGCTGTTTTCTACACCCGCACATGAATTAGAAGGGTGGCGCGCTAACGACATCGATGATATCCGTTCGAACAATAAGCCCATGTTGTAGCGTAGCCCTCCGTAGCCGCACCGCATCCCGATTGAGAACCACATATTTGTATACTTGTTCTCGTCGTGGGTACACATAGAAAGGAGTTTCATTTCCAGTCTTTGTCCATAAATCAACTTTAATTTTAAAACCAGTGCAGTCATGATGAAATGGACCATGTTCGAAAATTGTTCTTCTCTGAACTTCGATCTCATGGATCTCTTGCGGCGGATTTAAGGAATAAAATCTGGCTGACTGAAAACAAAAGCACCGAAAGTACTTCCTTGCCATTGCCCTTTAGCGGTCAATTGTTTTGAGGAGATTTCGGGGTAGAATGACAAATGTTGCAAATCAATTTGTGGTTAAAATTTCCCTCTCTTTTCCGCAGGGACCGTTCCTATTTCGGAGGGGGAGGGGGGGATCCTAAAAAGTTTTTCATCCAGTTACTTCCTGTAATCATCTGAATTACTGTGTTACTTCGGTTTTTGATGACAAGCAAGGGAATGGAAAGAAAAGTTTTGTGGAAAAGTTTTTTTTTTTTTTTGCTTTTTCCCAGTTATCCTGGAGGGATTTCTGGGGCCTGTGTTGTTCCTTTTTTAAAGTGTTGTTTTTTTTTCTCTTCGCAGACACTATACATTTTCTAGCTTTTTCGAGGGAGGGCTATTAAAAAGTTTTTAATTTACTTTATTCAGTCTTTAGACGGTTGAGAGAGGACGTCTTTGAGTGACGGCAGAGAATTCAAAGGATAATTACGTACAAATTGATGGGTGCTTGAGCTCTGATTTGTTGGCTATTTTTTGGGTGACTTTAATGAAATGTTATGCTGTGCAAAGTTTTGTTATGGTGACAAAAGGGTGCCGGGATTAATGAGGGATTTTTGTGTTCACTTTGGGTCCCCAATTTGAAAACGTGTCGGAGCCAGAGTAATATTGGTTTAAGCCTTACCCACAGGAGTAGTAGGGAAAGTGGGAGACTTGTCCGCAGAGATACTCTACGATTGGAGCAAGTAGTAAGGACTATTCAAGTAGCAGAACGGTTCAAGGAAAATCATAGTACTTTTGACTCCAGATTTGCAAAATGCCTAAAATTCAGGCAGAGGGGGGGACATGAAAATATCGCTTGAAAACGCCATTGAGTGCCGCTTACGGATGTTAAAGGACTGGCTGAATGACCGCAATCATCTTTACGAAACCACAGAAGGTGGTGGTGACATAGATAGATAGAGATGGCGTATGCAGATGGAATCGTCGCTGAAACGGGTGCTACTTTGGATGGAAGATCATGAATTAGGCCAAGCTACTGGCAAAAAGGGATAGTTCTCGTGATCCAGAAAAGGACACCAACTACTGTCGTTTTCCAAGTTGATTCTGAGGTCATAATCAGCGAAGAAAACCCGGAAATCGATCCAACGGATTTTCGTGATTTTTTTCTTCGTTGATGGATATGTTGTGTATTCCAGTTTTAAGGATTAGAGAGGACCTGAGGCTCTATTGATAAACAGGAAGGGGCAGAGCTTAATGCTATATCTCGAACTACGCAGCCGATTTTATGAATTCTTTAAACGTTGTTATGGTGACACTTTCCGAATTAGTTAAGCCGTTTAATGGAGGCCATGGAAAATGCAAAGGGAGCAAGGAGGCTTGGAGCAACATACTATTCCGATTCTAAAAATTCTTTTAGCAGTGTAATAGTGACATCATAGGTAGGGATTATTAAAGGATAACGAGCGATATGAACGGAGCCGCGAGCATAGTCAAGTCTTATATAAAACTTGAATTGTTATGACGTAACAGTTGGCGACCAGGATATATGACATGGAACAGTAAGTGCAACCACAGTCGCTGCTAGTCCTTCAAAAAGGTGTTGAAAGGAATGTATCAGTTCGTGTCAGAGTCGAGAATACAGGTAACCGTCAGGCCGCCCTTAGACTTGAATTAGAATGCAGTAAAGGATTGTTGCCATTACTTTGTAACAGAACACCCAACCAAGATGTCTTAAGTATCCAGATCCAGCATAGTGCACCAGCTAGTGTGCCGCATCCTAAGTTGTAATTAAGAAGCCACAAGCTTACTCGTTGTAGTAGTAAACCCTATGTACAGAATGTAAAGCTCGATGGAAGGCGCGGCTAATCGCAAATGTAGATGAATGAACAGAAGCACGGTGAAGTGCGCTACTTGGTCGCCTCCTAACTGAACACAGTTGTTGGCAAAAACAAACAGTTCGGGGACTCACGTTCGAATACTAGAAGAAAGCTAGAGAAAACGTAATCCCGAAAGATGCTGATGAATGAAGATTCGAAGGCCCTAAAAAAATTCGATAGACCAAAAAAGCAGACTCCTTCGGCTATGAAAGACAAACGAGTCGTCGCCGACATAAAAAAAGTCACCATCCTGATGGAATGCAAAAACAAGTTCCAGGGTGGACTCAACGTCGTTCGTGGGAAAAGCTAAATCCACGGACACACCAAGAAGGAAAGCTACTGTAATGAGTTCCCTCTTAAAATTAAAGGATGATGTCACATTAAACCCTCTTTATGGCTGAGTAATGTGCTCCTCATTAAATTCATAGACTTCCCTTGCAATATAATTTCATCACCCAATTTCATTAAAGTGTAATTTCAAATTCACCCATCCCCAAGTCCAAAAGGACATTTCAACTCCACTCAGGCACATATTCCCTTAAAGCAACCATTAACACGTTCCTCGTTTAAAAACAGAGCAAAAAAAAATAAAAAACATCAGCCCTTCGTAGCGGCAACCCTCAAACCACATTTCCATATCAATTTCCCAAACCAATGGGTCAAATAAAATTTACTTGTATACAGAATGGCAGCTTGCATGACCATACCAAACCGAAACCGAAACCAAATCAAACCATAAAAAGGAGGAAATACCACCCCCAATCTGTTAAATTTGATCGGAGTTACTCTGGCCGGAAATGGAGTGAATTTAGCCGCAAAACCCATCAGCCTCCGTGATTTACATGCAAATTTATATAAATCACTTTTATTACATCCATCTGAAAGCCGTTAGCAGTCACTTTTGACGAGGATTCTACTTCTTGCGGCCAACGCTAAGCTGACTGAGTTTGATTGCGAAAAAATGCTCGCAAAATTGTTTTAAAAAACTCCCGTCCCGATTGTAGCAGGCTTTTGAAACGATCGCAGTTAAAAGAAAGCATAAGCCCACCGCTACGACTGTCCTAGAATCGATTTAACTCGGTAAAACGGTTACGGATCATAAAAAGGACCAACATAGCGGAAGAAAATTAGTAGGGACATGGAAAATGTCAGCAGGGACATTCGATATCCGACAGTGAAAACAAAAAAGCAACATCAAACCATCGACATTCATGCAATGCATTCCAAATATTTGGTCAAACGTTGTTCTGCCAATATTCAGGATCCGCCCGCTTCTCCGATTTGAATATCCATTTCATTTCGATTGCCAGTGCCATCGCCATTGCCATTGCGGGTGGCGGTAACGGTGGCGATGGCAATGTGTCCGGAAATAATATCTATTTGATAACCAACATCCGTATCCGTTTCCATTTTGTAAATCGGCAGATAGAAAGCTTCATCGAATCGAACCCTTATATGGCCGCCGACTACAGAGAAGTGAGTGTTTTAATCTCTTTTTGTGTAGGTCACGGACGATGGCCATTGCAATAGCAGGCACGAGGGAGTGTAATACTTTTACTCATTTCCGGAAGGAAACGCTATCCAGGAGGATTCGAACGAACTCAAAGTGGATTCACGTCGAAATGAAAGGCAGGCAATTTTATAGCCTTCCAATGCACTCGGGCAATTTTTATATTCTCCGTCCATCGCGTCGTTCACTTTGTCCTTTTGCGGTAAATGTTTGTGTGCGGAGTTGCACTTTTAGCGGATATAGCGCCCAGTTACCAGGATATGATGCGATTGCTTGATTAATAAAATTTTGCAATTTTCCAGATCCTCCTCTCGCACATCGATGGAACGGGCGATTTGGTTTAGAAAATATGCTTTGAATATTGTTCAGTTTGGTGGTTTTGTTTGGTCCTTTGCTAAATCAATGTTGACCGGATTTGGTAATTTATTATTTACAATCTGCTGTGGGGTTTTTGCTTGATTCATTTAAAATTGAATTAATTGAAATTCATTACATTTGTTGCACAAAGCTGAAAAATAAATTCCTAACAATTGAGTGGAAAACTGAACGGAGCTATTCAATTTGGTTGAATATTTTATTTGGGAGTTAGTGAAGCGGATAAGTAACAACACCAGGTTTTTGATTGGGCCTTAGTGATTTGAAAATGGTGGTCGAATTGGCAAATCAAACACCACAGGGTCCGCCTGTGCTAGGGAGGAATGCAGGCAAAGTGGTCAGTAAATTTGTCGGTAATGGGGAAGAAGAAGAAGTGAAGCTGAAAAGTCAAAACTGTTGTATTGGCAGAGATAGCGTTAAACAAGAAAAATATTGAAAACTACTTGGGTGCCTACAGATTAGAATTAATCTGAAAAAAAAGGACACAAATTGTCTACTACCTCAAGCTCTTTCAATTTGTGGTGGACAGGCCACACAAGACCTCCTCGACATAACACGACATATAGGAAGAAAAGTTAATGCTTGCACCAGAAACACTGCAAAACCGGAAAGCCTGAACCAGACTGAAGATCAATGAAAGTTTGCTGCATTCAATAAGATTGTGCTCCCTAGAAGCTGAGGGCAAACATTCGCAGAATACTACGAAGAAGCTTTAAGAGTACTGCGGACATGTTCGGTCAACAAGCATAGATTTTTTAAGCCACACGAGTAGGGTAATTGAACTAGTTGATATTCCCAAGAACTGGGTGGCAAAGAACTGTTTTAAAAACTGCGACTTGCATTATCGCATTAAGGAAGAACTTCGCAGTAAAACTAATGATCTTTGGGAAGTCTTCTACTATGGAATTTGTCATATGGAAATTTCAGTAACAGCTATGTGGTGGTATATTCCCTATTGTCCGCATATTTAGGAACCATAAAGAACCACATGACCATAAAACATGTCTCACCATGTCAACCCTCGTTGTGGGATTTCGAAAAATAGTCACTGATCAGCCTTGACTTGCTAAAATAACAAGCTCGAGTGTTAAAAAAAAAAACACAACAACACTATAAAGCTATATCTAAGATGAGTAGTTGAATAAGTCTCAGAATCTAATATGAGCTCCTCAGAAGAAAGACGTTTAGCGGATAAATTCAAGTGATAAAATCAGGATGACTGCTACCTTACATGAACAGCTTAAACATACTTCTTACGTCGGGATAATTCTCCTACCACGTAGGGAGACACCAGCCCCCGACATGAACTTTTTTAGGTTCGTTAGGACATTGGAAACTCATGATGCAATGTGCAATGGTTTCCGACAAGAAGATGTCATGTCGTGGGACTTCCTTAATCCCGCTGCAAACAACTGGGTTCGAAGTCCTTCAAACTCGAAGGACAAAGTGTCAGCTCTATAAGACACTGATCCTGCCAAATATGATCTGTGAAGCTGAGTAATCGACAATAAACACGAAAGTGGACAAGATACTGGCTCCGTTGAGAGAAAACTTCTTCGGCCCTGTTTGGGAGGAGGGCAAATGGAGGATAATATACAACCGCGAACTCTATGTATAGTATATATAGTACAAAAAGCCGAAATATCGAGTAAATGGACAACAATACCACAGCTAAGAGATTCTTGGAATCCCATCCCAGAAGGAAGACTCCGTTTCAAAGGATGCCAGTGCTCAGTCTGAAAAACTGAAAGCAGCGTGCCTGCTGGAAGAACTTTCCGCGGATTGGGAAATAAAGTAGGTGTAACAAAAATACCATTACCGTCGTGGCATTCTTGGATGTAAGGAAACTTTCCTTTATAATTCCAATTCAGACTGTCTGTATTTATAGGCTAACCCATGCTCTGCTTCAGAAATAATTTTTCTATTGAAATAGCGAAAAGGTCATTAAGTATTTGAGTATTTGCAATTCATTTTTTTTTTCTTTGAATAAGTGCCAACTGTTCCGTTTGATAACTTTTTTCCCACTCCAATAGTTTTGATAGTGGGGAAGCGGCACATAAGACCCCCATGAGTACAATTTGGGGAAATGCAAAAATATCTAACACGTGTTCCTCAAGGTAGTCATCTTGTACCACTATTATTTTTCTTAGTGCAATATAATACCAAATCAATAAAATCGCATATAAGATCCTATCCAACGTACTGTGTGAACGTCTTAAACCTTTCTGCAACACACTAATCGGCACGTACCAGTGTGGCTTCCGGCACGGCAGATCAACAACAACGAGTTTGAAGTCGACACCATCTCTTCATCGACTTTAAAGCCGCATATGACAGCATTCATAGTCAGGAGCTTTTTGTGGCGATGGCCGAATTCGGGATCCCGTCAAAACTGATCCAGATGTGTCGCATGAAACTAGATAACACGCGATGCAATGCGCAGTTTGGCCGCAGCTCACCTGAACTCTTTCAAACATGCACCGATTTCGGCAAAGAGATGCACTGTCTTGTGATTTCTTCAATCTTGTTCTTGAGCAGATATCGCGCAGGGCAGGTGTCAACACGGAAGGCACTATCTTCAACAGATCAGTCCAACTTCTGGGGTATGCGGACGATATAGATATCATCGGTCGATCCCAGCGTGCCGTGATAGAGGCTTTCATGGCTATTGAAGAACAGGCGAAACTAGTTGGCCTTGAAGTAATTGAGGACAAGACTAAATATATGCTATCAACAAACAAACAATCATCTGTCCACCGACTAGGACAAAATGTCACTGTTGATAGCAGCAACTTCGAGGTAGTTAGGGAGTTCATGTACCTCGGAATAAACATCAACTCCACCGCTGCTACTTCGGTTTGGCCAAATAAATGGGTTTAAAACTCCTAACTCAAAGGACAAAGTGCATGCTCCTGCCCTTATCCTGCCAGTTCAGCTATACGGTGCCGAGTGGTTGACGATAAGCAGGAAAGGAGAGTTAATACTGGGATCCTTTGAAAGAAAAATCATTCGACGGATATTTGGTCCTGTGTACGAGGAAGGCGAATGGAGGAGAAGATACAACCGCGAACTCAATGAGCTGTACCAAGATGTGGATGTAGTCCGAGAAGCTAAAACTCGTCGACTACATTGGCTCGGCCACATCGAGCGAATGGACAACAATGCTCCAGCCAAGAGGATCTTCGAATCCCAGCCCCCAGGTTCGAGACGACAAGGAAGACCAAACCTCCGTTTTAAAGACGAAGCCAACGCGAATGCCAGAGCGCTTGGTCTGGACAACTGGAAGCAACGTGCTCGGGAGAACAGAGGGTGGAAGGCTGCCATATCTCAGGCAGGGACTCTTCACGGGTTGGGAGCCCGTTAAGTAAGTAAGTAAGCAATATAATACCCTGAATAGCTTCTGTTCGCTGACTTCAAATTATTGCGCCCTACTAAACCTCAGAAATTTAGGCTTACTACGGTAGGATGTGTTGAAGTTGAGTAACCAATTTTTTCTATGCGAATGCCTCTCTGATTATACCCTCGCCGGCAATCGAAAAAAAGAATAAGATGAAAATTTCTTTAACCATTTTCTAATTTTCCGCAATAAGATAAGTTTTTGTCTTTAAAAAACTTTATAAATATTAAATCAATCAGACCCGCAAAGAAGGATGAAAATATTCACATTGTCTCCTTTAACTGTGGTCTAACCATTTGTCCTCCTTCCAGTCTCAAATAATTACGAAATAAATGAGAAAAATGCAACGTCTCTCTCTCGCTCTATCGAAGGATTCATTAATACAAATTACTATCACCGACCGCTGTTGCAAGGAAAAGAAACTAAAATCTAAAATCAATTTGAACTATGATCCGAGCATCCTTCGTAGTTACAAAGTAGAGGCAAAGAATAAACTGAACTTGGACTCGATTCTATCCTTTTTTCGTTTGGTTTTTTCCTTAATGAAAGCTCAACTGATAGGGATTAAATTAATGGTACATGGCTGTCGTCGTTGCGCTGCTTGTTGTGGCTTTTACTCTTTGGCTGACAGGTATAGAGGTTGAAATGAAAGTCGAAAATTTCCTTTTGTCTATCAACGTGCCATCAGAGCATTAAAGAATTTATAATTAATAGGATTTTATCCTTTATTTCATTTATAATCACTAGCGATGAGATGAATAATTAGCAGTACCTATCTATACCTACTGAAGATGGCAGCTAAACTTTTCTCCATTTTCATTAGCTGATCCAATCATGAAGGTGATGATACGGTGGGAGTATTTTGAAATTTAAAAAAAAATAAAAGAAAAGGCTTGACTTAAAGCGGAACATGTCTATTAATAACTGCATTGTCCCGCTCATAGGCATCATGAGCATCATAAGCCAAACCTAAAATTTATTATACATATCACCAAAATAGAACGACCGACGAAGCACGGAACGAAAAGCAATGAAACTTAAAAAGCAATTCCATTCAAACTAATACCGCTTAATGTTGCCACTACTGAACCCTAATTGCGTTTGCTAATCCCATTTCGTTGGAAAATGACATTCCATCCCACCAAATGGATGCTGATAATGGTACGAATGGTCGAAACCCAATTGCCTGAGTTGGTCTCTTTGTGATTTTCCGTAATTTTCCCTGAGCTAGGCGTTTCGCGTTTAATTGATTCGACAGGACAAAAGGTTGTATCCATTGTAATACCGCACCACACAAATACCTATTTGGCACTCTTCTAAAACACATTATGCAGGACGAAATAAAAACGTTATTATTCTCTATGGTCGACGCGACGGCCTGTTTGACCGGGGCGGATGACCATTGCCGACATTTGAATGAAGAACAGTTCAGTTTAAATGTCCTGGGTCACCCGCACTCGCACCCGCACCCGCACACTAAGCACTACTATGGTCGTCGTTGTCGTTGTTAAAGGACAGCCTGTAGATACGACTACCTAAATAAAATGGATTCCTTTTCGTGTTGCATCCTTTATTTAGGTTTTCGCTTTACAGTTTATTTGAGTTTTGTTTGCCTTTGGGCAATCGGTAAGGACACTGGTTTTGTCCCCACAGGATCATTGGTGTTCACTGTTCAGTGGCAGTTAGCATAAATTTAACCAACAGTAATTAAGGACAACTTATTTTTATGGCTGGTAAATTAGTACAATATTGTAGTGGCGGTTTACGTTCCTGGAGATGTGTGTCCTTCATTATTTAGTCCTTTGTGCAGACGCAGAGCACAAGGTGCCCAAATATTTGGGCGCACACACACGTGCATGTTTAAATTTATTATGAGGTATTTGCGTATTTAGCTGGGATGTGTGTGGTGAGAGTTCTTTTTTGTTTTTCACGCAAAAAAAGGGATATTTTTAGCTGGTTTCTATATTCGTTCCTTGTTGGTATAGCAACAGATTTGATCGGTAAATAAACGTTACACACGAGTATCCTTTTGTTGGTTAGCAAATTAAAAGTGTGTCAGCTATTTGGAGCAATTCATTATGCGAACTAATGACTCAGCAATAGGCCGGGTCTTAATAGGTTGAGAATTTAATTTTGTTAATAGGAAAACGTATTATTGTTTTAAGGATCTAAATAAAATTAAAAATACTTACACCATAACGTGATATAAAATTGCAGGTACTCCTCTGGGGCGTTCTAGAAAGTTATAGATCCGGCTTTGTAGCCTTCTATAACGGGCATCACGTCGTGAGCCACGATTATAGTTTAATGGTTTCCCCAGTAGTGACATTCGTGGTCGTGCAAGCCTATCGGCTCGATCTCTATCACCAAGCTTGCACGCACTGTAAATAAATACAATAAATTGATTAGTAGGTCTATTTTCAAAAGTAGTATTTTTAAAAATAGGTAAAAAAATAGTGTAAAATTTTGGGGTTAAATCTTTTTTAATTTGTTAGGTTTATATCTGCATTATATAGAGATGTACACGGCTACAGTTCCGTGAGTCAATATTGGGACGAAATACAAACACAAACTATCCTTTAAAATCCATCGAGTTTCATTGACTGACTTTCAATTTTCAATTTCAATTTTAGCTCATTAAAAACTTAATTGAACATTAAGATAAAATCTTTTGTATTACTTTGGACCACACATTTTTACTACACTTAAATCTATATTACAACATTAACTTAAACTGAGAATCGTCTGAGAATTAAGGACAGAAGTGGAAGGATATAAGAATATGTAGGAATGGTAATACTGGGTGATCCAAGTAGAGATACTTTTTTCAATAGCCTTTTTTGACAGATCACGTGTGAGTCGTGTCATGCTGTCATGTTATTTTTGTTTAGTATTGTTTGGCATTTCATAATGGAAAGACTTACGCGTGAACAACGTTTACAAATTGTTCAACTTTATTATGAAAATTCACGTTCTGTGAGGAATGTGTTTCGTGCACTTCGCTCAACTTATGGTCAACATAATCGGCCTACTGAGCGTACTATTCGCAACACTATCACCCATTTTGAGACCCAGCATTCATTATTGGATAATATTCGACCGAATAGACCACGTCCAGCACGCTGTGAAGAAAATATAGCGGCCGTAGCTGAGAGTGTACACGAAGACCGTAGAGAGTCGATTCGGCGCCGTTCGCAGCAACTCGGACTGACGTATGGAACGACTTGGCGCATTTTACGTCAAGATCTTAAATTGATAGCGTACAAAATACAGCTTGTGCAACAACTGAAGCCGCTCGACCTTCCCAAGCGACATCGCTTCGCTCTATGGGCTCTTGAAAAGTTCCAAGAAGATCCGACGTTTGTTTAGCGATGAGGCCCATTTCTGGCTCAATGGGTATGTAAACAAACAAAATTGCCGCATTTGGGAGGAAGAGCAACCTGAAGAGATTGAAGAACTGCCACTTCATCCAGAAAAAACAACGGCTTGGTGTGGTTTGTAGGCCGGTGGAATCATCGGTCCATATTTCTTTAAAAATTATGCCGGTGCGAACGTAACCGTCAATGGCGACCGTTATCGTGCCATGATAACCGACTATTTGATGCCTGAAATTGAAGCTCGTCATCTCGGCGACATTTGGTTTCAGCAAGACGGCGCCACTTCCTACACATCGCATCAATCAATGGACTTATTGAGAGAACATTTCGGTGAGCACATAATTTCACGTTTTGGGCCAGATGGACCATCTGCTACGTAGCAACGGCCAACATTTGATAGACATAATCTTCAAAAAATAAATGCCAAAGAATGTTCTTTCAAATGATAATAAACATTCTCCATTAAATTTGAATTTTCTGTGTTTTTTTCTTTAAAAAAGTAGGGAACCTCGAAATGGATCACCCTTTAGGACTACGTTTACTATTGAATAAAGTGAGGTAGCCTAGGAGGTTTCTTCAGGATTTTGAAATGTAGTCGTATCTGTGGAGACCATGAATGTATCGGGCTCAATCATTAAAGGCTACCTGAAGCTTTCTCTGAGATATTGGATCAAGCTGACAATAGACTATATCGGCATAAATAATAAGGAGTAGAAGCAGAGCTATTTTGAACTTTCTTCCAGATTCAATGGATGTACAATTTGCGGTTTTTCACAGTTTGCTCAGACAACCGTAGATGAGTCCACAAGTCACGGCCTTATCTTTTGATCTACGATCAAACTCAGACTTTTGACCGAATTCACGGGTGAAAATTTATTGTCAGAGAGCCAGAGATTGGAAGAAGATAAAGTTTGAGTACTTTATTTCAAATAAAGATAACTTTGGACTTTGACGGCTTTAAAAGCAATCCGTTTGCAACTGACCAGCGATAAATTGGCGACAACTAATGAGTGTTTGCATATAGATGACAGGTCATTTATGAACATGCAAAATAATATCGGTCCTAATATTGATCCTAATAATGATGCCTTGCTTGATAGGCTTTAGAACTAAGCAACTTCCTCTAGAGACTACACGTTGCGATCAGCCACAGAGAAAACTACATAGGAGTTTCACAGCTCTTTCACTTTATCCAAACTTATTTTTGAGCTCCCAATAAAGGATGCCGTTTTATTAGGCATGAAAGCGACGTCCATAGGAGAAAATGCTAACAGTCTTAACATTTATGCTTCTCGCAATAGCATCGCCTTCAGGCTTTATTGTGCGCGCAGTCTTAGCAATCAGTGGAGAAAAACTTAGCTGTAGTAGGCATACTTACCTGGTCTTACCTGAGCCAAGTTTACAAATTCGTATTAAGATGGTCGTTTTTGGTGGATGATTCTAAGCTAATCTATTGTCCGCTCTGCCGAAAGATTAGCTCACGGAAGTAGAGTAGCCAAGGAATCTTTAAATTTTTTGGCATGATCGAATACCACTGTTGATGTTACATGATGTGACATTGGAAATGCAAAATTTCTCCATTGCTAAAAATCTACTGACTTATTGCATAGATGACAGAAGACATTTCACCAACGATGTTCCAAGTTAACCACTCTGATTCATATGCCTCAAAACGCAACTTAATTTTGCAACAAAGTTGCCTTATCGAACAAGCCTTTTGACGAAATGTTATCTCCGACACTTTGGAAAGATATTAAAACAGATTTCAATACCAAATTTATTAAAATCACTTTTAAGGTTTTGAAACAGATGAATTTCTGTAAAATGGCACCTTCGATTTCATGATATCTTTTCGCACATTGAACACTTTTACATAATTGTTTAAAATACAAAAATTGATCAAAATCGTTAGAGCCTTTTTTGAGAAAACAAATTTAAATTTAAGAAAATCGTTAAATGAAATTGGCGGTTTTTTAAATTCCCGTTATTCGAAATTTGTTTGCCGAAAACTGAGTATACAGTATTATTGGCTCCATCCAAAGTATTCGTAGTACAAAAAAAGACCAAAATCCTTGGAACCATTTTCTAGAAAAATAGTGATAATTGATTTTCACCAAAAAATTTTTTGGCAGGTAACTTTATTTCAAACTTTAAATCAAAAATTAAAAAAAAAGCTACGAGATGTAACCCCAAAGACCTTATATACGAACTTTGAAGCAAATCCGTCGAACCGTTTCACCATACCACGCCCGGACAGACATGAAGACAGACGGACCCACTTTTTTGAACTTCTCTATAGTCGTGAAATCATAGCTCATACTCAGTTTAAGTTCGAAATTTCCGTACGATCACAATAACTTTTTCTTTAGTGCCTATACCAATGTATCCGAGAAAGTTAAAAATAGCGGAAATTAGCCTCTTGAAGTCTGTGTCTATTGTTCACAAACTTCCGATATTTTTCGAGATGCTTCAAAAAGTTTTTTTTTTCTGATGGAAAACCAACACAGACGGTCGAGAGTCTGAAGCATATTTTAAGCAATAAACGTGGCATGTCAACCGCAATTTGAAGGTTGAACAAGATGACATTTGGTTGATCACGATCAACTTATTTATGCAATCTTCTCTGTCACAAAACAGTCCAAAGAATTGATGGCTAATAGGACTGACGCAACAAATGTGTTCTTTCTGTGCTCATAGATAAACAACAAAAATCTGATTTGGACTGAACTTAATTTGTGGCTTCGAGGAGGCAAAGTTTTTTAATTTGATAAACAGTGAGAAAATTATTAGAGACAAACAAATAGACCAGCACCGTAAAAATAAATCCAATAGCCGACTGGGAGGCTAACCAGTCAAGTCTCTCTTTCTCTTTCCCCATCATTCATTCATTACATTTATACTAAGACCACTTGCTTTATTTACCAAAATGAAGCATAGCGCGCCACAGAAATTAACTCTTCCTTTCTTAAAAAGCCACAGAACTACTAGTACTTCTCGCCTCAGGAAAGCCAACTAACGCTTCAACAAATAGACCGACATTTCGTTCGTCCATCTAGAAAATATTACCCAATTCTCTAGCCACACTGATGTACGTTTGGCACATCAACCAAAGCCAGCCAAGCCAACTTCATCCGCCATTTAAAACCATATTGACACATTTTTCTATTGTGCACTTGCATGCACTTTACTATTCACGCAGGATTGACTTCGCACAGCCAGAGATCTCTCACTTGCGTCTCATAAATAACCCGAGTATTTGCCAGTGCATTTCTGAACAATCCCTTTAAACACATATGGATTTAAGTTGCCCCCATCGCTTCCTCCCTTCGCCATCATGTGATCACATGATGGCGAAGAACATTTTGTAATCGAGCCAGCTGCCACCATTCATTCCCTGGCCAAGAGTGGAAGAGTTAACCTGTTGATGCCATTAAAGTGATAAACGAGCTCTAAGCAAATAAATTTCCAACCAGAGCTATGTGTGGACTCTGGAGGAGCGCTGTTGGAGTTTACATTTTGCTTCTCTCCAAGAGTCGGATTCGGCAACTTACACAACGTGCATTAGAAGGACATACGAGTAAAAAAAAAATACCTCTGTTGCGCAACAGAGCTCTGCGATTTCAATAGCACTCGGGAGCTTAAAAAAAAAACAAATATCCAGGACGCGCTACAGCCACCTGTGGGTCGGTTTCGGCGACGCTGGACGGCACACAAATACACTGAAATAGATTTACGTTCGCCAAGTATTTGCTCCGAATGGTTTATGAGAGTGAATTGCAAATAACGTTGGCAGGTAAATGGTATTATACAGATGACCGGCTCTTCGTATGGCACCTATGGTTGGGGAGGAATCCAGGTATGTATACAACCGGTGATGTGATTATATTTTAAATTCTCTTAGACGATTGGGTAGCAAGTCCTTGAGTGATCTATGCGTTTGTCGAACTGACTGTAAAAGGCGATGAATAGGCAATGTCTTGACTTTGAGCTATGCTTTTAAGGAAGTGAGTCATGATTTCACTTCTGGTCATTATTAGATCAATTTGCGAGAAGAATTTCTTTGGGGTATCCTTAAAACAAAAATCTTTGAATATGAACTTTTTTAATTGATTAACAACTAAAATTCCTCCCGAAATTGATAAATTTCTAAAAACTTGACCGGACAATTTACCCTTCAAAGGGGTAGCACGTAGGAACACGTACAGCCGTTGACTTTGCATGAAATTTGTACAATTTTTAAATATTGAGTTTATTTTGATTGGTAGATTAAGGACCACTACTTTTTTTCTGCGGCTAGATTAACAGTTATATTGTCAAACGAGAAGTAGCTTGAACCGCTCAGAAGAATAGATTCTTTATTGGGAGCCTTAATACACCTGAAGCTGGATTAGCCGGCGTATGCAGAGAATGCAAGCGCATAAAACCGGAGCAGCGAGGGGAGACATTCGAGCCAAAGGCTTTCATTCAGTCTCCTGGTTTAACTAGGGACAAACAACAGCTGTAGGTTTATTAAGAAAGTAATACAACTGAAGAGAACCGAGTTACCGCAGCGCGGAAGTAGAGTCAAATTTTAGGCAATAAAATTGATAGGTTATTGCCCACGCCACGCCAATAAAAAACTAGTCAAACCAGTAAAGAAGAGATGGCACAATAGAGCCGCATTAAGTTGTACAGACTAAGGGCTCTGTCATCCCCGTAACTTGGCCATTTATAATAAAGGAGGTTCGGCTTTTCTTCACATCCCTATACGTGGGTGCTGTAACTCAATGATCCTCTTAGTCCTGTAAAAGTCCGCGACTTTTTTTGACGCGTTTGTAAGGCAGCCCCTCAGTTTTTACTAGAGGAAGGGCAGTGTATAAAAACTTTAGGAGTAACTGGAATTTAGCTTCAATCCATCAAACCAGCCCAATGAAAATTCATTCTTTCAACTTTTTGTCGCTGTAGAGTCAACTGAGGCTTCTGTAAAGCAAGTATCTTGCCCTTTGAGTCAGGTAATTTTTGTCAAACATTGATACAAGCGGTTTTCTAGAACAATATTTTGCCGGATCTCCACTCAGCAGGTTATCTAGCATTCGAGCAGTTGAGGTTTACTCCTATGAAAGTCAATAATAAGTTTTGGAAAAAATAAATATACCCATCGGTAACGACGCATAAAGTTAAGTTCAACCATTGTGTGTGCAAAGATATACTTTTTATACTAATGGAAAAGTCCAATGCCGATTCCGAACGCCAAGGAGGCACCTGTTTGTACCGCCAAAAACACGCGGTTAAATTTGATTGCGCTAATTCAAATGGTTTTATTCTTTGCATTTGTATCGTTCAAAATATATATCATTTCGTTATTGCAATGACCGCGAAGGCGAGGCTGTAGTTAACGGGCAAATGATTTTATTTCATCTTCGACGGTTGCCACATCCAAATCTCTGTGGACACCACTATTTCTGATATACCACGATGCGTTTACAATCCTTCTTAGCACTTTGTTTTGAAAAGTTTGTAAAATTTTGATGTTATTTGCTTTGGTACAACCCCAAAGTTGTTTTAGAACTTCCTCGTATAGAAGCAGCTTGTTTTGCATGCTGAGTTTGGCAAATGACAATGCATTTGATTAGATTTAATAACGAGCTCTTCCATTTAAGTTTCGCATCTAGGGTCATTCCCAAATATTTAGACTCATTTGCGTACGAAATTTGTACGGAGTCTATGAAAATGGGTAGCGTAGTTACATATCTATAAGTAAAATTAAATAGATTTTGTTTTATTAAGGACAATACGCTAAGTCTTTGTGCACTCAAAAACGCTGTTGATAGTCCGTTGGAGCTTAATTGGTGCTGATTCAACCGTGTTACTCACGCCCAATATAGCGGCATCATATAGCTACACAAAAGTAGCTACAGTTGTGACTTCTTGCTGGACCCAAAATGTAGATGTGTCACCTAAAAAAGATGAGTTTTGTAAGAATTTGTGACAGGAATTTTGACAAATTTTGGTAAGCCTGATGAACTTTTTTCCGAAAATCTGATAAAAAGTAGATACGAGCTTAAGAAACAAAGTCGGCGATATTTTTCAAATTATAGTCTTCTCGCTATTATTTAAAAACCTCACAACTTGTACTCACTACGGCATAAGACAAATATGAGGGTGCGTTACAATTTTGTGTATTAAAAGGGAGGCGACTAATTGGCTTCTCTCTAACTTGTTCATCTCATGTTCCGTTCCTAGCCTACAACAAAATCAAGAATGCAGGAATTCCCCAGCAGCAATGTCTACATGTACAAAGCTATTAAATAAGTAAAGCAACTTGTGCGTACTTTTGTATGAGTCTTGTGCTTTTGTTAATTATAAATATGTTCACGACATGTTAGAAATGCTGATAGGGGGAGCACTGTATCCTTACAACTTGGAAGCATTTTGTACGTGCTTTTGAGTTGACATTTTAAAATTTAAATAATCAATATTAAATTGTGGAGGCCAATAAGGAAAGAAGGGAGATACCAAACTCCTCCGAGCCAAAATTGTTCAACACCAAGCTTTAATTTTTATTTATTCTAAATCATTACTACGACAGCGAGGATTGTTATCTAGATAGATACAACCAGTAAGACATTTTAATTATGTAATTATTTGACGAAATACTGAGATCCATAAAGGAGTACGATTACACGATTAGCTTAAGAGTTGCCACTTCCATAACTTCGAAAAAATCCGAATAGAATTTTCGTAAAAATGGATCTTAGTGCAGTCGTCGTGAGGTCATCACACCAGAAATGGTCGCCAAAAAAAGGTGCTCGAGTTTTTCTAAGATGGGTGCCGCTTCTGCTCACAATTGACAACACTTGATTGGCGTCATAATAATATCAATCACATGCACTTCACAATAGAGCATGCGATTAAGATTTTTTATATTAAAAAAAAAGGCAAAATTTGGACAGACTTTGAATATTATTACGACTAATCTTTAAGCGTTTCCAGACTTTAATATTGACATTGGAAGCGATTGTGCGAACTGGCTCGACATGATGACTGGACAGATTGATATATCGAGTCGTATCCCAGATTAATGTCGCATGCAAAATTCCTTTCAATGCACTAAATGTGAATGTCTTAAACCGTTTTTCAATGGTCGAATCTGTAAGTATAAGTAAATTCTGGGGAATACCATCGGAAATCAAGTAGTGCAACGTGCTTCTCCGAAGAGATTCAAAGCTCCTTTTATGGAAGAGAAAATTAAAAACTCTAAAAACTACTAGTCATGCTCATATTTCAGGAAATTAGAGCAAATGTTGATCTGTTCTTGGAGAAATAAAGTGCACGACTGCGTCATACGAAACTTTCTCGGCACATGAGATGCGTTTTTGAGTTGCAAAATGAATCGAAAGTTAATGGTGAGAAATTTATTTAAATCACTTTTTAGGTTTTAAGAAATTTGATTTTCTCAAAAACGGCACCTACAATTTTGATGTAATTTTCGAAATACAAAAATATTATCAAAATCGTTAGAGCCGTTTTTGAGAAAATGAATTTAATTTAAATTTATGAAAATCGTTGTATGAAAAAAAAATTATATCAGAAATCAAAGTATGCAAATTTGTTTGACTTTATTGTATAAAAAAATCAATAACATTTTTTTGAAATTCCCTTTGTTAGTTTTCGAGATATTGCCGGTTTTCAAAATTACCGTTAATGGATTTTTTTTTCCAAAAACTGAGTATGCAGAATTTTTCATCCCATCCCAAATATCGTTAGTACAAAAAATTGCGGAAATCCTTGAAATCACTTTCGAGAAAAATAATGATAAGTGATTTTCATAAAAAAAATTGTATGGCAGGTACCGTTATTTCAAACAAACAATAAAAATATGTCCCGAGATGTTACCCCAAGGACCTTATATACGAACTTTGAAGCAAATCCGTCGAACCGTTTCGCCATACGGTGCCCGGACAGACAGACAGCAATAATTTTCACTTTAGTATATTAATGCGAGAAAGTTAAAAATCCTCGAAGAATGCATTGTCCATTACCACTCAGAAGCACACCGAGCTAATGGGCATTAAGGTCCAGTAAACTACTTTCGACTACAGACCACGGAATTTTAGGTTCAAAGTCTCGCAATGCCATGTAACACTTTTTTGTTTAACCCTCCCTAGTCTTTAGTGGAACACATGCCAAAAATATACCTTCACAGGCACAAAATTTTATTAAAGTTATATTTAAGATATTTATGAAACTTTATTGCCAATTATTCGAAGTAAAAAAAACCGCAGCAATCCATTCTCCTCGCAGATCGGAATCGTCCGCAGACAACTCACCCACCCACGTACTCGTTCAAACACCTTGCGTTGATTACACCAATGACGTAGTCGAATACTGAATTTTTAATTACAAACATTCAAAGCTAAAAAAAACGGAAATTGTAATAAACAAAAATGTTAAACAGACACTAAAGTCCACAAACACACACACACACACACTGTTAAACTTTAATTCAATTACAATTCCGCCAAGTTTCCATTTTTCACAGTTTCGCTGAGACTGCGAGTAGCAAATTCGGATATGCACAATGCACTTCTGGAAGATCTAAAATGCAAATAGGAACCCAAACTGCTTCTGTTCCTTATCATTACTATCTATGAAGAGAGGGGTGGGGGGTTAAAATGTTGACAACGATTGCACACCCCCTTGGGGTGGCATTGCCAAGTGCCAGGACGCATTGCAGTACGGAAACTCATTGAAAATGTCGACAATGCTCGAGCATCGTCGAAGCTACGGTCTGCGGGGAAGCATTGCAGCTGGACATAGTCACTGCTAGCCAGCATCTGGCTTTTGTCCAAAATTTTAGACGACTCCTCTACGTAGACGATGTAAATTCACCAGAAAATGGAATTTAATTAAGCGATCTCTTGTGGGGCAGCGGTTTTTAGCACAATGGACTGGTGTGCTCGGGATGGGGATGTGCATTTCTTCGCTTTCGCTCCATCCACTTGTTGCTGGAGCTTTGCAAATTTTTCACCAGATGGACGAGAAGTGAGGTAATTGTGGTATTTTATCTCCTCTTTTCGGTCTTCCACTTGAATTGAGGTCATGATTATGGGAACGATTAGTTGGCTAATTCTATTCAAGCATCTGGGAGGTTTAGTTTGGTTTTTTTTTTTTTTTTGTTTCTTATGTCAAAGTGTTGACATTGTCGGTGATTGAATGTATACCTACTTCAGGTGCATTGATTGATGTAAATTCCACTGTTACCTCACATTTTATCGTCGCTCTTACGTTAATGTTGAAGTAATTTCATCATGAACATTTCTTTGAACATTTTTAATGGTTTTTCTTGTTCAATTCAACTGAATTTTTATTACCCTTCGAGCGAGTACATAAATGCGTTTCCGTTGTTGCGCATAGGTTTCATGTTTATTTCGATTACATGCGATGTGCAATCGACGCGGCGGTCCCGTCATACGCTCGTAGTTCGATTGAAACATAAAACAAAATAATTCTGTTAACACCATACAAGGTATTTTTATAGTTCGTCCTGTGCCATTGCGGCAAACATTTATGGCGATTTTATGTCGGACATGTGAACAAGGAATAACGGTCTATAGCTGTGCTGACAAATTGATTCCGACATTTAAGAGATGCCATCAAAATCGTAAATTATTGCCAATTAGTGCGGTTTGATGGTGCGATGCGGTGCGGTGACTCAAAGGCAAAGTTGCTCCTTGCGATAAACCGCCAATAACGTTTATGAGTAAACTTCCAAGCAATATAAGGTATATAAGGATATAAGGTACATAATTCATGAAGCTCAACGAAATCATCAGGAGAGATTTCCGCCCCAAATTAAAGATGTTGGTTAACAGTTATGGCAGGTACTTAATATGATGAACATGATACTGTTAAACTAGTTGATTCTTCTGGAAGTGGGGTCTTCCATTGTTGCCAAGTAAATTTCGATTCTTCTCATCTTAGTTTGTTTTTGACGGTCATCGACAGGGGAAAATACCAAGGGATGATTCATCAGCTGGATTCAACTTTAGAGGAATGAATATAAAGCTGATGTATAGAGTGTTCCATCTTTCTTATCTAAAATGACATGTTTACTACAGGGGCCTAGGAATGGAAGGAGGTGGGTCAATCAATTCATTTCAATTGGGGGTTAAAAGAACATTTGCACATATTAAACATCGGGAATTCACAGCTTTAACTACACACCTCGACTTTGCAATAACATCGGAAAGCGACATCTTTTGCAAATCACTTCTTCCGAACAACTATAAAGAATCTACAAGACGCATGACAAAAAGAATATCAAGAATTTGCTGGAAAAAGAAAATAGAAAGAATATTTTGCTTAAATGATAATAAATGAAAGGTCCGTTTCTACCTTTCGACGCCTTAAATCATAGTGGTTCCCACCATTTTACTGACCAAGCACCATTTTGATTGTTACTAGGAGCAGGACCACGAGATTGAAATATATTAAAAAGTAATTAATAACAAACTTTTAACATATTTGTTAAATAAAAAAATACTTTTTCTTCTTTCCTTCTAGGTCGCCTCTGTTAATTTTAATCGCCAAAGCGGAAGTGGAGAAAATTCCAAACTTCTCGTCTTGAAGCGGAGTCAGCTGAAGACGAAAAACATAAGGAAAGGCTGCAGTCCGCTTGGGGCGAACAGTATGATACCCTATCCTTATCCCTATGTATCCCAAAGAAAAAAAGCATTAGGAAGATGATGGATAGCATTTTATTTCATTTTATGAAATTTATAGAAAAAAAATATTTTTTGGAAAAAACGCCCCCAAAAAGTGGGCGTGGCAAAAAACTTTGTATGGGCGATATATTGGAAAAAATATTTGCTAAATATATTGTAAAAAAACAGTTTTTTTCAATTTCTATGAAAATTTTCGAAGAAAACAGCATTTTAGTGAAAAACGCCAACAAAAAGTAGGCGTGGCAAAAAACTTTTTATGACAAATTTATAAAGGTGGGCAGTACCTACATATCATGTGAAGGTTGTACAACTTTATCTCTCTAACTTAAGACTTAAAACAGTTTTTTCTAAATTGTGGGCGTGGCCAGTGGGCGTATTTTGAAAATGTTAACACTTTACCATTTCGGAACCCTAGGGAGAACATATACTCCCAAATTTCACCTTCCTAGCATAATTTTAAAGGCCTCAAAAGTTGATACGGACGGATGGACGGACATTGCTAAATAGTCTTAGATTTCGGTCCTGATCATAAATATATATATATATATACTACTGCGACGAATTTTAAGGGGTGTTACAAACTATGTGTCAAAATTAATATACCCTTAGGATAGGGTATAAAGAGCAACTGATATAATCCAAACCAAGACTTCCATCGAGTACCTAAAGCGGACAATATGACTAACCCAGTCAAACTGTAGTAAGTCGATTCACACCTTTTATGGACTTAGTGATGAATTTGCTGATGCCTATCACTAACAACAGATTGCCCCATTGTTGGCGATTACAAGGACTATAAGAAATAAATATCATGTTGGTTTTACTATCTATGGGCTCCATATTTCAGCTTGAAATGTACTTTAGTGGTCCGTGACCCGCAGGTGTACATTGAGCTACGGCCGTTTTAAAAAATGCCCGCACAAAATTCATTTGTCTCGGACGGAAACATCCGTGTATATCTTTATAGTTCAATTGTTTAGAATCAAACCGTTCTGCAGTACATTAATCCGCAAATAGTAGTGTGGCTTCCGGCCCGGCACATCAACCGTAGACCAAAAGTTCGCACTTAGGCAAATCCTAGAAAAGACCAATGGTTTTCAAGTCGAGCGACACCGTCTTTTCATCGACTTCAAAGCGGCATATGATACTTTACTTTACTTACAGCACATCGCAGGACAGGTGTCAATACGGAAAGCTCTACCTTCAACAGTTCAATCCCGTTACTGCCTGTGGTATGCAGACTTTATAGACACCTGTGCAAAATGTATACTCTACAAAACCCTTACTGAAAGATCAGCACAAAAGGAGAGTTATTATTGGGCTCTTTCGAAAGAAAGATATTTGGTCCTGTGTGCGAGGAGAACTCTATAACCTGTACCAAGGTGTAGTCCAAAAAGTCAAGACACGTCGACTACACTGGTTCGGCCACATCGAGCGAATGGACAAAAGATCTCCAGCTGAGGGGATTTTTGAATAATCGACTGGACCACGTAGTTTCCATCCGTTGAAGCTACATATGCAGTAAACGCAGTTTGTTTTGTTTTTGAACCCATTATTATCCTTTCACCGTTCAAAGCACGCCTTAATATTTTTTGTTTATTTGGCAGATCGTCTTTAAAGACCTATTGAGCTCAAGTTGACTTCAAATGGTTATCGATAACAAAGCAACACAAAGTGATGACAGCAAAGCAATTTGTTACGCCTTCCAAGCTCTTCGATAATAATTTTTTCAGTACACTTGTCACTTCCTAAAAACTTTTGCAGGAATGGTATTATGTCGGCTCAGACCTCAATAAACCATACAAATTGATGCTCCTTTCCAATGCCTTCTAGCAGTTCTAATAGTTTTACAATAAACCGTTGGATGTGGCCATTAAGCATGGCTAAAGGCTGGGAGTTTTTCGCACCAAATGACTTCTGTAGAAGCTGCAAAGATGAAGAGAAGATTATGTCAGTTAAACATTTCTTACGCTACTGCCCAGTGCTAAAGGTGCGCCGATTATTCTGATTCGGAAACAGCTAGATACAATCCTATCGAGAGTTTCATTCACAGACTTTTAACCTTCAATTTTGATAAACGTGAAAGAAGGCAACTGAGGAACATTTAAGGAATCTTCTATGGTCATCAAGTATATGCGAAGAGATCCTCTTTCCTAGTGAAATCAATTTTACACCAAAAAAAATAAGTAAAAATGTGAAACGAGCAAAATTTTTCCACCTTCCATGTTCTCATGTGGAAACTAAAGAGTACACAACTTCCGCCCCCAAAACCCAAACAAAAGAAATAATGTGATTTTCTTTAGAAAACTCTAAGTAAAATGCAAGCAAAATTCTCACTTTGCGTGGCTGCAGAGGGAGAGATACGAGAATGCCTTAGAGTGTAATGATTGGCTTTGGCTCAATGAGACGTGCAGGTGCGAGTTAGACGTGAAAATAATTTTAATGCCAAAGATGCTGCGTGGCGGATGTAATGAGCTCTCTCTGCATGTGTGTGATTGTCACTTTGACAACACATTTTAGAGCGCCAAACAACATCATCATCCAGAAACAGTAACCCTCATAAATATTCATCTATGGCAGTATCTCGATTTAGCCAGAGACTAGGGGTAGGGAAGTGACATCCACACAGTCAAGTGGAATTTTGGGAAATTGAGTTATTCACGCTACGAAAGTCAAAAATTCTGGCACACAATACAAAAGGACTCTTAAAGCATGAGTTTTTTTTTTAATATTGATTTTCAGTTTCTTATTGATTACACATTAATACCAGCATAGACTATGTATCTGTGCAGATAAACAATAAGAGAATACAAGAAAGACGAGCAAATTTTGAGAGTCGTAAATCCGTTTTAATGCTTATTAGGTTTGAATAATCGAAATTGGGATACTCGGCAGATACTCGTACCTATTTAACAGAGCGCAGAGATCCCCAGTCGTACACACATCAGAATATAGAACAGAACAGATTCAGTCAGCCAGTTATTGATGCGTAAGCATATGTTGAGCGGAAAATAAAATCTGCTTATCAATTTTATGCATGAGTTGAGGATGATGATGATGATGGAGGAGTGATGAAATGCGGGCGGTCGTTGTCGGATGTTAGGAAACATTAAATATACGAATAGACTCATAGACTCATAGACTCGTAGAATGATGAAAGACAGAACTTCAAATGAATTTGAGTTGTCGAACAAAAACACTGTTTTTGTACAAAAAAAAAGAAGAAGAACTTCGACAACATGATCATTGATTAACAGCTTCACAGCCCTGATGTATAATAGATATGAACAAATAATTTGTGGGATAATACAAACAGCATAGAAAGTAATGCATACATTTTAAAACCAGATATAGTTCCACAGATGACGAAAGATAATGAAATTTCCCGGTGAGAATGATTGTTTGCGGGAAGAGTTAAGGGAAAGAATGGACAAAGTTTTCTTACGTGGCAATCTATGTAATAATTTATGGTATAACTTTTATTGACATTAAAAAGCAGTAGATAGACATACATAATATCGGGTAGGTTGCTAAGGTGCTTTACGATTAAGATGGGAACTGACCGGGAGGCAATGAACAACGCTTTCACTATGTCTACACCTGTTTATCAACTTTCTCGTCTAAACGGTCTTGGTTTGCTCAACTCAAATAGGGGCCAATTTTTAGGTATTGACAGTCAGTCAATAATTTGAGCTGAAGTCATAAACTTCTAGATGGGTCAATATTAGGTTTGTTCCAACACGATTTCAAACAATCAGCAAACTTGTTTCTGATAGTCAGAACAGTCAGAGGACTTTTTGCGGACTTTAAATCAGAGACATGCGCAATTCGTAAAATTCTCTATCAGTCTCAGTTGCCTTGTCGGTTTCAGTTTAGTTTAGTTTTAGACTTTAGTTCGTGCCTTCGTTCTGTGAAGGCGGAGCTTAGAATAGGAAATTAACAAAAATTTAAGGTTGGTATGAAGTAATTCTAAGCATTTTGTTTACTATGAACTTTTTGCCGCAAGGACATAATTCCTAATTTTTGTGTTTTGGGACTTATGTATATAAATTATATATGGAAGTAGATAGATAGATAGACGCCAAGTCGGGAGAGCCTACATGGGGCTCTGGCGCTGCGGTTCCTTATAGAGCCTATTGTGCCTTCCCTGGAGGGGTCCGAGAGCAAATGTTTGACTCCGGAGGAGGTCAGGAAGACGAGAATCTTCTCTGGATGCAGGGTAGCAAGGTAATTTGGTGATATGATTTCCTCACCAAGGATTTCCTTCCTGAGACGAAAGAGAGCCGGGCACTCCTCTAAGCAGAGTCTACATGTAGGGTCCGGTGAGAGGCCAATGCGGTGAAGGTATTTTTTCAGGTGACAGTGACCACTGAATATTCCTGTCAGAATTTTTAGACTATTCCTGTCCAGGTTAGCAAGGAATTTGGATTTCCTAGGGTGGAATCTGGGGAAAAAATGTTTGGTAGAGTTCTAACCATGTGAATTGAGCCAGACTTCATTGGTTTCGATCAGGGATAAGCTTTTAACAAAGTTCCTGAAGTGATTATACGGAATTATTTTTTGGATATATGGAAGTAAGAAGTTTGTTTTTATATTTCGCTTGACCATTTAATTGAAGGAAATTAAAATTATGTTAAAGCGTTCACTAACGTCTCTAAGACTATAGACATATACATATACTATATCGTCTTATTGTTCGACTGGAATTTATTGACATATTCTACAAAAAAAAACATTCTAGAGTAGGATCTACCTCCAATGTTTTACCCAGTTACCGACGATTTAAGAAAAAACCTTCAGTATTGTATTCTTTGATGTCTACTTTAAGGTGTCTAGGACATTTCCCAAAGTTGTCATTGGAACTTTAAAAAAGCTGATTGAAACCGAAAAACGTTTCGAATCTTTCAAATCTATATATATTTTCAGGACTTCAGCTTACAACTACACACGATTGATTTGTAAATTAAATACTACTAAACTTTCAACGTGAGTAACACTCACTTGTAGTCAGAGAACTGCAAAAAGCGTTCCAGCACGCAAACAAATTTGTGATTAGGTAATGTTCGAGCATGCGCAATAAAAATCACAAACTAGTCAGAAACTAGTTGCAACAAACCTATTAATATGCAGCATTAATCTTAAACACTGCACTGACTCTTAGAATGGTACCTAGGCCCATTTTTGTACAAGTTGTCCCAAAGGCTCTTTCATTTTGGTGACTGTGTTGTTTTTACCCCAAGTGGCGGTGCACATCAATGTTACGATGAATAAAAAAGCCATACGAACTTGTTATCTTTAGGTATTAATTAAGAATACATTTTTTTAAGGGAAGTAATGAGATGTTTCTGGTATCAAGCCAGGTGTGCTGTGAGAGCGATTTTTATGGAATATGAATACGCAGTGACAGCGACTGGCCGGGCACATGCCTAGACTTTAAGAGCGATTGTCCAGGGCTGTATAAACACGAGCACAAGAGTCTGATAAGCAGTCGAGTGGTTCAAATGTCGTTAAAATTGAATTGATACTAAAACAAAAATACAAAATTTAAAATAAGAAACTAAAATCCAGAAAAAAAAATAAAAATTTAATAATGTTTAACAAGCTAAATTAAATACAAACAAAATAACGAAAATCCAATAAAAAAACTGACAGCGAAAAGTCAGATATCATTCTAATTCGTTTACTCTCTGCTGTATTTGCCAATAGAGGTATTCGAGACAATGTCAGTGTCAAAGTGACAGATAGTAATTCATAGGAAAACAAAAGTGAAAAGAATTTGTGTTCGAAGTATTCGATAGGTTTGCAATGAATTTAAAGTGGAAATAAAGTGCAAAACATACAAAAATATTCATCTCTAAAAAATGAAAAAATAAGTGCCCTGATTGTTTAAAATTAATAGGTGAGTTGCTTGGTTTGGCTTTTGTATGTTTTGTTTAAATAATGACTTAACAAAAGCGTTTCATTCTTCAATGCTAAAATGGTTTAGTAACTATCTACCTAACTAATAGAAGTCAAATGGTTAAAGTCGATGGTTTAACTTCTCGTGTTATAGAAGTTACTTCGGGTGTTCCACAGGGCAATCATTTTGGCCCTTTGCTATTTGCCGATGACTATATTGTCGGAGGAGTGCTATGAACATTAACTTGCCTAAATGGAAAGTCTGAATATTGAACCTTGAAATACAACTCATCTTTTCTCATTTTTTTCCCTATAAATTTTTTTTTGGCAGTTGACATTGAAGTTTTGGTGATCCAATTTTGTGCTTTTCAACGTCATCGAGGTTCATATCGCACACCGGGATATCCTCCACTATCTATGCCACTGCACTAGCCCCAGACAACAGAAAAAATATTTTTGCCATAACCTTATAAATCGCTATCAACTATCATTTGTTCCAGTTATCATAAAATTCCACACTTACGATGAGGTTTGGTCTTGTTTTTTGTGTCGAACTTGTGTTTTTTTTTGTGGATTACTTTAGAACAACAGAGTTTCGCGTTTTGATGTGTAATAGCGCTGATCACCCTCGTAACTTATTATCTTAGCACTATCTTCTCAAGAACGAGATTAAAGTAGTCACAGTTCTAGCTTTACACTTCCTACTTTACCTGCTGCCCCTGAAGACCACCATTAATAGCGAAAGGTATGTCTCCTTTAAATGTTCGTTCATCAGTTAATTTTAAGCCCTCCACTATTGACTTGCTCTACAAAAATATGAGTCAAGGCAACGATTGCACGTTTTAAATTTTTCAGATTTAACCTTGAACGGAGGCTATTGATTGTTGTCTCCATGTATTTGTTAGTAAAAATAACATGAAAACAAATTTAAAATACAAACTAAGTAAATGCCCTTCGCAGCTTTTCATCTTCTATCAGTACTAGAAACCATACCGTGAACTCCAACTCGCGTCCGAGTCTACACTCGATTCATCGTCATAGTAGTATCCAAAGTCGTCATCGTCGAAATCATAAATATCCAGACCATCATAATAATCATCACCATAATTATAATTATCATGGTTCTTCCAGTAGGTCTTTCTTCTCGCCACCTTGTCGAGATTTCTTTCAATTGCTGATGCGCTATCGTTGCTGCCTGGGTTTGCCTTCGCCTGAATCTGATCGTAGTCTTCGATGACAATCGCAATGTCTGGCACAACGGCAGCAACGTGATTTGAAGTCGCTTTAGATGTTGATGATAGTCTCATGCGACCGTTTGTTATTCTCTCACGAACATATGATCGGTTTGATGGTTTTGTGTTTGTCATCTGTGCTGTAGCTGCTTGAATCTATATCTGCAGATAGATACAACATGGGTTCATTGTTTTGCATATATTTAATCTATTTTATTGGTTCTATTAGCATGGGAATCGGTTCTTGCGGTTGCTTAATGTGATTAGAGAAAAAAAAAATTCTTGGCAGGCATTAGCGTTTTGTTAAGCTAGATTATGCGCGATTCGTTAGATAGCGTCGTTGGACCGACTGTCATACTATTTATAAAAGAAGGGACTAAAGGTGATATTTAAAGTGTAGTTTTTTTAAAAATCGAATAAAACACTCAAATATTCAAAATATGTATTGTAATCGATAAATAGGCCGTTGCCATTTACGTTCCAAAGAAAAATCATGTAAATGTTGTCCGTGGCTCCGTTTCAAATGGTCCATTCGGAAGGTAAAATTTTGCGTCACTTTTTCGAGCATTTCGCCTATATTCCACGAATTACGCGTGTTATATTATCCTGAGAGGCTTCAATCGTGTTCGGCTTGTCCGCATAGACTAACGACTATACATAACCCCACGAGAAATAATCAAGAGGCGTTAAATCGCATGATCTTGGCGGCCACCAAATTCATCCTTCAACATTTGCATTGTTTCACGAGCTGTGTGGCATGTGGAACCGTTTTGATGAAACCACATGTCAAGCAAGTTCTGTTGCCCAACTGGGGCAAAAAAAAGTCGCGCATCATGGCTCGATATCGTTCGCCGTAAACGGTAACGTTTCGTGCACGGTCGTCTTTGAAGAAAAATGGACCGATGATGCCACCAGCCCATAAACCACCACACCAAACTGTCGTTTTTTCGGGATGTATCGGTAATTCTTGTATGGAACGTGGCTGTTCATCACTCCAGATGCGACAGTTTTGCTTATTTATGATCCAAATATGAGCCTCATCGCTGAACACAATTTTTCGATAAAACAGCGGATTTCCATGGAGTTGTTCTAAATTCACTAAAAATTAGACGTTGTGGTAGGTCATTCGACTTCAATTCTTTCACAATTTGAATTTTATAGGCTTTCAGACCCAAATCGACACGTAACATTTCACGATTTTCATTAACATTGGACGCTACGACCGCAATATTCTCTTCGGTACGCACTGTACGCATGCGAGTCGATGGTTTAATGTCCAACAAAGTAAATTTGGTGCGAAATTTGGTGATAACAGCACGAATTGTTGAATCACCAGGTCGTTTATGACGACCATTATAGGGTCATAATAAACTTCGCACATTTTTCCCGGAGCACGAATAAATTTGATAATAAATTTCAATAATTTGCAATTGTTACTCGTTTGTAAGAATTTCCATGATGAAATTGCAGAGTATACTGAAAATATTTCACTTTGACAGATGACGTTTGGACGCCATTACTAACCAGTGCTGCCAACCAGAAAACCATTACTCGTAAAAAGTCACCCTTTTGTTTGCCTTTTGTGCTCATTAGGAGATCGAACCTTTAAGTTAGGAAGGCGGTCCTTCGTGCGATAGTGCCTAGAATTGGAAGTTCATTATACGCTAGCTATCTTCTTAGACAAAGAAGAGGCATCCAATAATTTCTATTCTAAATCTATCCAAGAAATTCTGATGATGTATCAGCCAGGGACCCATAAGTGGATATATGGACTTTGCGGACTGCCCTTAGAAAAGCATGTGGCATCACCAAATTTGGAAGATCCCAAAGCCCACAGCCCTTCGATTAAGTCCGACGGAAGAACTCATTTGCAGATTCCTATATAAAACTATAAAGGGGTTCAATTTGAGTAAGCTTTCCAACTTGGCCAATGGTTCTTCTTATTGCCCCCTTAGTGCAGATACAGGTCATTCTTTGGATTTAGGTCATAGTCTTCGGATTGAAGATAGCTTGACACGATATAAGTCTTAGTACCGCCTTCTAAAGCCACATAATAATTTTTATGACTAGGACTTGTTTATTACTAAACCGCTTTAATTGCGCCTCCTGGTACGAATTTCCAACTACCTTACCTACCTACAACCTATAATGCACGAGCAGTTCATACCACATATGGACCACTGGTAGTCTAATCTTCTGATAATCCAAAACTCACATGTTTAGCCTCGCAATGTTATTCGAGTTTGCCACTGCCGCCAATGTTGCTTTTGCAAACCAAACATTTAATTAGCTAATGGCCGATGGATATAGTGATCCAAGCAATGCCACCCCAACATGCGTTCTCACTTAGTTAAATGAAAGTTTCCATCATTTTCGCTCAGTGGTTAAACAAATACAAATTCCTTTCAATTGAATTCCATTCCATGTGCATGAAACTTTCGCGAAACTTTGAATGAGTTTTAACTTCAGCATCCTCTCAAGCCATCTTTAACTTGCTATGTGCAATTAAAATCATATAAACAACACTAACGACTTTTCCCTTAGTCCATCTTAAAAACGCGATAAAAATTTACATAAATCTCTGAGCTCGGACTTGCGAACAACAAAAGATAACGAGTTTTTTTTTTTCATTTAATTATACTTTCCATCAGAAAGGATAATAATCATTTCCCTTTCAGCAGACACTCACGTTGTGCCCATCATTCTCCAATTATATTGGCAAAAGTTTCAGCTTAATGCGTAATTTTTTCGTTCGGTTTCCCTTGCTCAAAGGAAGTTTTAACGAACGCTGTTCAAGTGGGGGGATTACTTGCGGGGAAAATTCCTTAAATATATCATTAATTTCTAATTGTTTTTATTTATTTTTGTATTTCATAAATAATAATTATCATTTATTGTTCTGGTCTGCACGCGGTCTAATCCACAAGGCATTTTGGTTGTGCGTCATCATTTCGGACACCGCACCGGAGCGAGTTTAATTTGTGTTCTTTTCGCGGGTGCATTTGATTTTGAATTGCTTTTAATGTTAATTTCATGTAAATTAGTTTTTTTTTTACAAATTGTTACAAATTTTTGGATGGCCACCATGCCTGTGTGGTGGTTTCTTTCTTTCTTTCTTTATGCTGACCTGGCATGGTTTTTCCCCGACTCTCTCATGACGCACGCGAGAATTTCTTGATTTTAAATTCCGCCAACTTTGCAAAAAAAGGGAGGTGGACGACAGGAGGTGGACGTATAAATTGGAAAAATGTTGACTTATTTGTTGGATTTTTCTTTGTTGACGCAACTTTTTTTCGGTTAGGTTATTGTTCCTTTGCTATGCTGATGAATTTTGTTTTTTTGGAGTTCAATGATTGTTCTTGAGAAAAAATATTTGATTTGGTGGAAAAGGGCCTTTGAAAAGGAATTGATTTGAAATTGGAATTTACTGATTATTCAATATCGTAGCCACATTTATTTTTGTTAAATCGCTTCTTGCTAAATTAACCCTTGTCTCTAAATACATCTTCTTCTGTACCCGCCGATTCCTGTGCAATTCATTACCTTTCAGTAACAACCGCTTTATTTGGCGCTATATATGTTAAAATTGGTAAGGTGTTTGACATGAGGAAAGGATCTGCGCTAAAGAAAATAATATAAAGACGCCTGCCTGATGAAAAGAACCTACTTCGAGCGGAGCAAAGAACCTGGGGCGAATTAACGTATCAGTTAACGAGCAATACGCCACTGAATTATCTCATTTTGGCATTACTGCTTCAGTTATCGAGCATGGTATCGATTTATATTGTTTGGCATCACGGGTTTTTTGTTCATTCGACAGAACTGAAGGTGTTGTATGGCAATTAAATGACAGATCTGGCCCCGATCTAGAGAAAAATATTTTCCTAAACTCTTCCGCAGAAGAATCGGACGACATTTTTATTGATTAACTCGCTTTATTAACTATGAACTCGTTTTTATTTTTCAATATTTCAAAACTTGGTTTAAGACTTAATGTAGTAGAGTTTTCCTAGTACAATCACAAAGTGCGTTTGATACGTGATGATTCGTATAACATAATCCGAATGTGCTTCTTGGATAGTTCAGTAACGCAAGGAAGTTCTTCACTCGCTTACTTATGTCGTAATTTGGCTCCTGATGTCTGCGGAAATAGAGTTAAAATTGATAAATCACGCGTGCCAGGCCACCTCGCTGGTTTATTAGTTTGGTAGCCATAATATCTGTGGCTGGTAGCCGAGCGGACCTTCTACTCCAAACCCACTAGCCACCATCCTCTCTGGTGCCAAAACACATTTTGGGCAAGTATTCTTTAGATTTTTCATGAGAACTATCGCCCATATAGGGATGTTACTACGTTTGGGAACTGCTAATTAATTTGCCAAAGAAGGCGTAAATATAAAAAAGGCCCAGGGTTTGATTTAATTGTGGGGAAAATATTTTGTGGGTGCAGTGGATTAGTGGTATTTGTATTTGTATTTGTATTTGTATTTATTTTTGAAATTTTCTGTACAATAAGAAAATAAATTCTTTAAGAGTGCACAGTTTAAATAAGGTTTTTAAAGTAATTAAAAGTTAAATAGTAATAATAATAATAAAACATTCAGTAAGGAAAAAAAAAGAAAAAAAAGGATAATTAAAGTTAAACTAACAGTAAAGGAAAATTAAAAACACGATTAAATTAAGTTTTGTAAACTCTTAATTATAAAAAAAAAATTAAAAGTAAAATTGGGCTAACATCAATGGCGCGTACTAAAATGGGAAAAAACTAATGACAAAAAATGTCTGTGCTCGACCATAGTTCTTATACTAAGGGGAAGTTCAAAATGACAAAAATTGCCTACGTGATACCGTACAAGTGTATACGAAGGGTCTGATACCGTAAGAACGAAGCGAGTGTGAAAAAACAATTTTACTATAAAGATAAACAGGTTTTTTATCACTTAAAATTTTGGAAAATAAAGCGCAAGCTCTATAGTTAAGAAATTGGTCCAGACTGCATCCTAGTATTTGGCGAGAATAGCTCGAAACATGATCATATCTACGCAAGTTAAACACAAATCTAGTAACAGAATTGAATGCAGTGCGTGCGTTGGACCACTAAGCGAGAGGTCGCTAGTTCAAATCCCGACATGTACCACCTGAAAGTAAATGCGCTGCCCCACCTCTTGCAAACGTCTAACAAACACCCAAGAGTAAAAACTGTCATGAGAAGCTTTGCAAAAATTAATTGTCGTCCGAATCGGCATAAACCTGTAGGTCCCTTCCATTCGTGTCAAAAAATATATCTTCGCCACAGAATGGTTGGAGAAGCTAGGATTTCGGGCCTGTATGGGCCGTTTACGCCTAATATTTATTTTTATTTAGTGGGGAAAATATTAAAGCAATTTTCACGACCTTATCTGAAACAAAATTTGCGCAGATTATAAATGCTGCATTCAAGATGCCAAGCATGTGGATGGTCGCGGAGGTAATAGTGATACCAAAACTGGGCGAAATAAGATCATATCGCCCAATATCAAGCGATGTCTAGACTTTTATTTGAAAAAAATTATGGTTAAAGAGTTACAAAATAGTTCCTCCAGTTCACCAGTTTGGTTTAAAAAAATTAGTACACTTTACAATTGATCAAGTGCATAGAATAATAGATTAAATCCAAAAAGCATTTAAGGTGAAAAGTATTTGCTCTACAATATTTCTTAATATAGAACAGGCTTCCGATAAGATGCCTTAACCAAAGAATTGATCCAATAATTTAAAAAGCAAAACTGCTGAGTCATATATTTCGGGTCGATTCTTCAGAATGAAACATAAGTCAGACATTTGACAAAAGTAAAAGCTGGTGTACCACAAGGTAGTGTGCATTGTCCAGTGCTGTGCCTCTTATTCACTAGGGATCTGCCTGAAGAGAAACCAACAATAAAGATTCAACGAGGAATGACCAGTATCTCATATCTATATTCCTGTATACATAAACAGCTATGTAGTAAAATTCTCAAAAGTGTCCAATATCTAGCCATGACTCCATTCGCTAAGCTACGTTGGAGACTACATACGATGAGTTTTAAATGCGATACAGTAAAATCGGGTTAACTCTGAGAAGCAAGAAGCATGAAATGAAAGTATTTGGCACGAATAAAAAAGAAACGGGTACAGAGGAGACTTGGCTCTCTATCAGTAGGTGTGGGATATATCACATATATCACAAACATGATAAGTTCTCCCTATAGAACTATCCTTTTGATGACAACATTTCATCTTTATCCATCCAGCAGCAAAACGTTTTGCTTTAAAACTCTCGGGGAATACAAAACGGAAGACCTTTGGGAATCCGTCATGGATTGCGAATGTATTTTTTGTAAGAACTTGCGTGACAAATATATGGACAACAAGGATTTTGTTAAACCTCTGAAGGTGTAGTTTATAGCCTCACGTTAGAAGTTTACTTTTTATACCCTATCCCATAGGGTTGTTATTTTTGCACATAGTGTGTAACATCCCTTAAGACTCGAGGTATATTCCTAGAAGTTATAAAGATGTTGTAATGCCTTCGTAGATTTAAGTTTGATATAGAAATCTGAAATTTAAAACATAGAGTCCCGGATTGAAATATTTTTTAATACGCTCACTGCCACGCCCACCAAAATGACACAATTAGAGAGTTCAGATCTTCACAAAGTATTTAGACACTCACCTTTTTGACAAATTTGAAATACTTTTCCGTACTTCGAAATGCTATTTCTTTCGGAAATTTCCTTAAACCATCAGTTCTCTCAAGTTCCTAAGGGTGGAAAGCTCTGTGGGATCACTGTCGAATTATGGTTAAGTCTGACCGAAGCACTTAATGTGATTCTTAACATCCTATCTAAGATTGTAGGCAGCTTTTTGCTGGTCCGGTGGGCTGATTTAGAATAATTCTCATTTATGTTTCCGGCTTAAGGAACATAGCCTACGAGCTGGCAACATGTGGCTCGTCTCTTCTCATATCGTCTGCAGAAGTGGTCCGGCAAATCAGCTCTAATTTGTGAACTGAATATCTCCAAGCACTTCCCCCACATACCACCCGTCATTAAACGCTATACGTTGTCAAGGTCGATATCCCCAAAAACACCCATTGCCTCAGTTGCGAAGACGGAAAAAAAACGGAACCATGTTTTGGGAGGTTCTTGCCTACGATAAAAGTTCTAGGCCTACATCAAACCTAATAATAAACAAAAAGTATTACTTTATTAACTCAGCGGGCGCCGGCACGATAAGCTTTCAAAACTAGTGTCCTCACAATTTGTACAATTGTCCTCTTTGATTTGTATCAGAACGTCTTTTCTTATTCGTGGCATATTCAGACTCAACTTAAATTCATGTTTTGGCTCCAACTTTTCCATGTATGATGGCGTTTCAAGCTCGAGTAGACGAAAAAGGGTAGAATAACGTAGTAGATTTTAAGTCCTTCAAGTCAGAAAAAGTTTACCCAATTTTATGATTTGATCAAGTGAATCCCCTTTTTTCCAAACCTTTTTTTCACATGATTCCCATTTAGCAGCTGCTTTAATGCATTTATCAGAATATTATTCGATTACCCACAACCGATCAAGTTCGCCTCAATTTCGCATTCAGGGAGCATCTGTGCTACAAAAAAAAATCGCATAATCCTCTCGACACACATAATATTGTCGCATTTACTTCGTTCATTACGCAGCACATTTTGGCATTTAGTCGAACGCTATACCATACCAACCAACGTTAATAAACTGCTCACATCCGCTCAATCCAACTAAAATGATTGCAGAAAAACGTGAGATACTCACGTGGCAGATTATAATACATTTCTTATCCAACAAAACACAAATACACACAATCTTCTAATAAATATATACCCTTCTCCTCGGAGTCCTAGTCGTAGTCAGAGTCAGAATCGGAGCCACAGCCAGAGCCAGAGCCTTGTGGAAATTTATTTTGTGCGAGGCAAGTGCACATCGTAATTGAAGGACGAAACGAATGGCAATATCATCGGTCAATTGTGACAGCAAGTGAAAGAGAGATACAGTCAGAGGAAGAATAACGCTGAATAAGCTAACCTCTCGACAAAGTGTGGGTGTGGGTGATCTGCAATGGCACTTTAGGGACTAATAGATAGTTTTGTGTGACATTCAATTCAAAGAAGTACTCAAGAATATAATGCCACCAGAAAGATACACAGATACACTGTGTTCTGTTATTTATATGCTTGCGCCGCGCCATCATCGGAAGAGAGCATCTTCTTCTCTCCGACTCCGACTCCTCCAAATGGCAACTAATATCAATAAAAAGAAATTGTGAAACTGTGCTGTTGATTAATTTTACAAGTGGGAGGTAGTAGGTCGCACGTGGAGAGGCCTTATCTTTATGACTTTATTTACCAATCAATTGAACAAAGTTACTGTGAACGACTCAAGAACACTGTTCTTCGCGTTAAAGCACAAGAACCTTGAACTTCCAATTAGCGAAAAGTCTTACAAGATCTTATTGAAAATTCACATTGTTTCCAAGGAAGTCACCCTCATTCCACACATCATCGACCGGGCATTGATACATGATATCCGTCTCTCATCATCAGATGGGGAAACATAAACAATATAAGTAACTACAAGCTCCATTTCCATTTCCATCCGTATAGGATTTGCTGTATTGGCCAAACGCATGCTCGAAGGATCTATTTTGTGGCACTCGACAACCCGAAAGGCATTCCGAATTTACAGCAGCAGCAATAGTTACCTACCAATGCCGCATTTGGCAACATACGAAATAGTAGAACGAACATCTAGCAAAGAAATACCAAAGTACCCCAAAGGGATTAGGCTTGCCATTGAGAATATGGAGATGTAGTCATGACAGCATCTCATCTCATATCTAATATTATCGATATATCCTTTCGGCGGTTGCTCCTGCAGGGTATTGGTATTGTGCTCGGTGATGGAATGTGTGCTGGATACGTGGATGCTTATTGTGTATTTACATGGATAGTGCTTGTTTTCAATAGAATGTGCATTTTTTTTCTATACTTAGCTGTGTGTATGATTGGAGAGGGGTGAAGTTTTAGTTGGGGGATGCAGGCATCCCTATGGAATCAAGGGGATTACAGGCGAGGTTTTCTTTTTCTCGTTCTGGGGAAGAACAAAGTTTACTTATCTAGATATTTTTTAAAGCCGGCCTGATGAAGGATGGCATTGGAATTTATTTTTCCATTTAACGGGTTAAAAGTATTGAATGGGGAGGATTCTTCGCAGGTTATACCCAAAGATAAATTTCTTTCATGTTCTAACATTTCATAATGCTATTACGGAATCGAATGAAATTCTTTTTCACATTATTTTTACTTGTACGGTGGTCTGATCCCTTTCATCTGGCAGTAGGAAATGGATGTCTTAAGTTATGGAAAATTTTCTATGCGATTGGTGAAGGTACTTATCGATTGATTCCGACTTATAAGGAGTTTATCTTTGGCCAATAGAATTAGCGTTGTACCTATACATTTCCGATTGCTTTTAGTTCTTTGAAATTAGTTTTTGTTTTATTTTCGTAAGCAGTGACGGTGCGTCATAGAGACATTTCAGACACTGTCTACCCAAAAATAAGTCCAAAAAGTGATGAGGCTCATTTTGGGTTGAATGGCTACGTCAACAAGCAAAATTGCCGCATTTGGAGTGAAGAGAATCCACATGAGACCCTTGAAACGCCTTTACATCCACAAAAACTGACTGTTTGGTGTGCTCTATGGGCTGGTGGAGTCATTGGGCCATACTTCTTCCGAAATGATGCTGGAGACCGGTATAGAGCCATGATAACCGACTATTTTGATCCCGAATTGGATGGCATGAATGTAGATGAGATGTGGTTCCAACAAGACGGCGCTACATGCCACACAGCGCACGTCACAATCGATTTATTGAAGGAAACATTCGATGAGCGCATAATTTCGCGGAATGGACCTGTTAATTGGCCACCAAGATCGTGTGATTTGACACCATTGGATTATTTCTTTGGGTATATGTTAAGTCGCTCGCATACAGCTCTAAATGCTTGAAAAGGTGAATGAAAAGTGGACCTCTAGACTTGACTTTATTCGAACCAGCCGCGGCGGCCACATGCCCGAAATCATATTTAAACATTAATGGCATAAAATTATCCTTCCAATAAAGCCAAATTGATGGACATTAAAACGATTTTCTAGTGTTTTATTTCCATTTGAAGTTCTATATCTCTAAAAAACAACCTTTATTAATAAAAATGTTAGTCTTCATTCGGATTCAGAACAGGACCGTCTACAATTGATGAGGTATACAGAATATCCAACGAAATTGAAAAAGCACTAGAGGAGAAAAAAATTTGTTCTTGATGTCTCTCGGGCCTTCGATAAGGTATGAGAGACGAGATAGCGAATACACTCATTCGTGTTAAACAAGGAATCGAGTATTCCGAATTCAAATAAATCGCGGCAGGAGTTCCACAAGGAAACGTTCTTGGCCTATACCTCTATACCGCAAGAAACGGATACTATCGTAGCGATATTCGCGGATGAAACGGCTATATTAGTCGTAGACGATTTGATTCAGTCCGCAACAAATAAACTTCAACGAGCTATCGACAAAATATGCGTGTGGATAAAAACTTGGCGTATTGGTCTCACCGAGACAAAATCGACGAACGTTAATTTTACTTACAGAAATGTAAGCAATCTAGCCATTTATATTGACTCGCACAAATTCCGTACGCAAATTAAGGGGTAGGACACCCCTTCGCATGTTAAGAAGAAATGCGAGGAGCTCGTTCTCTGATATAATCAACTGCAGTGATTGATTGGAAGATTTTCCAAACTCAGCATGCAAAACAAGCTGCTTTTTTACAAGCAATTGCTTGACCTGGATGGACGTATTATATCAGAAACGCGCGTAAACAACGCACTCGCCTACTTGGCCATTGCAATGACGTTGTATTAGAACTTCTAGACTAGATAAATCTTGTACGTCGACTACAACGGATAAGACCATTTGGAGACCGCGTCTTTTTGTCAGTATGAGCAGGTGGAATCGCTGGCAAGCTGCTTGCTACGCTGGTATAATTATTGCTGTTAGACCGATAAGCGTTCACTTATCTGTAATCCGCATTCAAGTCATGTTTTACAACATCAGCTACATGCAGAGTTCGCCATATTGTGGTTTCTTTTTAAATCATATGCTATTTTAACACTTGACAGTTGTTTCATACTCGAAAGCCTCGGAGCTGCGATTTGACCCCTTTGGACTTTTTTTGTGGGGAACCGTAAAGGACTGATGTTATGCCAACAATTCATAAACGATTCAAGTACTTAAGGTCAATATCATCCAAGCAATCCGTGAGCTACAGCCCGAAACCATCAAAACAGTTTTGGCAAATTGGAGTGACTAAACGCGAAACCAGCTCCACTTGAACTGGCATAATTCATGGAAATGTTAGCTTTTACTAATAAAGCCATAATGCATGGAAACAATTTAATTTTGTTCATTGTATTTGATTTTTAAAAAGAAAATTGTATTGGGCCCACCCTTTATGTGCACACGAAAAAGCTGAGCCGTTAAAAAGAACGCTAGATATAGAACTTGACTGCCCAACGACAAGAAGTTACGCAATGCGCAGCAACATAAATTCGATAATTTTTTGAACGCCTGACTTAGCCAGAGACTACAAAAGTCCCTGACTAAGAAACTCTTCAGAGTGTAGTCGCGACATCATCAAAAAGGCAGCCGTAACCACCCTAGGTTATCAGTCAATGCAGAGAAAAGGCTCGTGGTATAATGTTGTATGCCTATACGAAATACCGGAAAAAGGTAACAGAAAGTGCCCACAACTGAAGAAAGGAGAAAAAAAAGATTCTGCGTAATATTTATATGCATTCCTCCAACTAAAGTAAATCTAAGAGTCCCGCGACCGGAACAATATTCGGACAAAAGTCAAGTATCTGAACTTTTAACTGGTTTTTCGGTAGGGTGCAGCAACAAATTATTTACTAACTATGGGTGAAAGTAACCTTGCCCGATGATTGGCCTATCAGCTCTCCAAATCAGCTATCCTATGCCTTGCAAGAACCATCGAGGCATACCGCTGCTTATGTCAAATGTAAGACCCTATCCGAATCGTTTTGCAACACACGTTGCACGTACAGTGGCGAGCAAAATAATAGCAGTGCATATTAGTTTTGTGTAAAAATATTTTGTTTTTCCTTTAATTTTTGATTTAAATTATTCAAAAGTAAGTTAAAAGCATCTATTTTGTGTTTTCAGTCAATTTGTAGTAAAACTTATTAATTTGTTTTTATAAAAGTGGGTCGAAAAAAACACTGCACACCAGAGAAGCGTGATTTAATTAAATCGCTAAGAAATAACGGAATAACCTATAAGGAAAAGAAGAAGAACTTTTGGGATGTTCCTCCAAAATGATAAGCAATGCCATAAAATATAAGCAAAAGGTAGAAACACGCGGCCGGAAGAGAATTTTGAATCCAAAAATGCTGAATCGAGTTGTGAGGTACTCAAAGGCGCACCCTTCTTCGGCAGCTACACAGATTTTAGATGAGCTAGACTTGGCATGTGGTGTTCACACTGTCAGAAGACGCCTAAGAGAACATAACCTCAATGCTCGCAGTCCACGTAAAGTCCCACTTCTCAAAAAAATCCACATAGCAAAAAGGTTGAGGTTTGCCAGAGAGCATTTGGCGTGGTCCCCTGAGAAGTGGAGAAATATAATGTGGACTGATGAGAGCAAAATTGTTCTTTACGGTGGGAAAGGATCTCGGCAGTACGTAAGGCGTCCACCCAATTCAGAATATAATCCAAGGTTCACCACAAAAACCGTAAAGCACGGTGGATCTAGTATAATGATTTGGGGATGCTTCTCCTACCATGGTGTTGGTCCAATATTTTGGATCAAAAGTATAATGGACCAGCACTCATATGCCATATGCCATATGCCGAAGATGAAATGCCGTTAAAATGGGTCTTTCAGCAGGACAACGACCCGAAACATACCAGCCGAAAAGCTAAGCAGTAGTTTCGGGACAATAGGATTGAGGTCATGGAGTGGCCTGCTCAATCCCCCGATCTCAATCCTATTGAGAATCTATGGGCGGATATAAAAAAAATGTCACAACAACGAGTTATGGATGACTGTTGAGCTGTCTTGGAGATCGACACCACCCGAAAGGTGTCATCGTCTTGTTGACTACATGAAACGGCGTTGTGCAGCTGTAATAAGCAATAAACGACATTCTACCCAGTATTAGTTTATCGTCGACAGGAGCTCATTTTCATTTAATAAAATTATTAAAAGTATTTATTTCTTAAAATTTTAATTTTTTAATTGGTGAAGAAACTGCACTGTTATTATTTTGATCGTTTTTTTTTAGAATCTAAGTCAAGAAAATGAATTTACGCTGATATAATTTGTTCAAATCAAAATTAATTAAATGTACATATTAAGACAAAATAACGTTTTTTATCATAATAAGAAAAAAATTTAAAAATAGTTGCTCAATTTTTTGTATGGTCGAGTTATTAAGGTGCACTGCTATTTTTTTTTGCTCACAGCTGTATATCAGAACAAATCTTCAAACTATGGCAAATTTCAAATCCAGACACACCATCTTTGAACCGACAACTAACGGTATATAATAGCATTCATCTTTGGAAGCTTGAAGTGAACGAGAACAAGATGAAATATAAACTTGCGCTTATCAATTCAAACAATCACATCTGTCAAGCTAACAAAACGTAACTATTGAGCGAAGGAACTTGTAGTTTGTTTAGGAGTTAATCTACCTCGAAAATCGCCAAGGAATGTAAGAGCGCTTGGTCTGCATAACTGAAAACACCATGCTCGACGGCAGAAGACTGCGCTGGAAGGCTGTTCAGTAATAAGTCCGATTCCAACAGAATTGTGAGCACGTGCCTTCGATAAAAAAAATTATTTTCCCTTTACGTGAGGTAAGTACACCACCGTCAAGTCTTTCCCGAATATAGACGTTCATTAGTTATGGAAACAGGATTTCAAATGATGCAAAACACCTAAAGGTCCGATTCCTTTTCATATTGAATAATATTCGGATTAATTATTCGACATTCCATGCAGATAAACACTTAACAAACTGAAAAGATATCGAAGATAAACACTTACAACTGCATATTTTGAGTATAACTTTGAATTGCATTGCAAAATCCATTCGTTTAAGCATGGTAAGCGAGTTGAAAGCCCTTTAAAATCGCTCCATTTGTAAAGCAAATACATTTAACTTAAAGTGCGGCTACCATCGCAGCATGGAACCATCGCAAATTGCGAAAGCTCCTCAATCAAAATGTCCACGAAATACCGCCGCGCCGCAAATAATATATTTCTTCACGTGTATGTTCCCATTCTTGTGGCTAATTAATTTATATTTTCCTGCCAAATAACTGCGACAGCAGAAACAAAATAAAAAGTCACAACAAAATCCTTCCTCACCAAATGGCACAAACTAAAAATATACACCACACTGTGGGAGACAACGAGACAGCTAAAAAGACTAAAAAAAAAAAATTTTTAAATTTTTAAATCGTCTCTAAAATTAGCTACGGATTGTTTAACAGATTTCAAGCAAAACAAAGCCAATCAGTAATGTTATTTATTTATTGCACAAAATTAACGCCACAAGCACTTAGATGCAATGTTTAAGTAGCGAATAAAAACAACAAGTAGGTGGTAATTAAAACGATTAGCTATTAAGGAGACTGCATTTTAATTTTTGAAATCACTTAACTCACTTGTTTGCTTTTGTATCTATTTAGTTAAAGTAGATATTTATAAATGACTGCACTCCCGGAAAAGTTGAATAGCTAACACGTTTGTTTACACTTTCCAAAAGTCAATTAACTGTATTCCATAATCACACTTATCACGTTTGATTTACTCGAAAAGGACACCACTCACGAATTAAGAGTCCCACTAAAACCATCGATACACTTGAACTACTTTCGATGTGGATAGTAGAATTGTGCGGAAAATTGTTGCCGTCACAATCGAGAGATACACGTCCAATATCTAGAATATCCAGCATTCGGACTGAATTTTTGATGGTCAATAGAACGGCGATGGGTGGTCTCTTTTAATCGAATGGTGGCGTGGCGACCGCCGCCATTTAGAAAATCAAAAATTGGATGAAAGAATTTTTTTTTTTTTTAGATTTCTTTCGTAGTCCGGATGCTAATTTTATTTGTATCTGTTGTTTTGATTTTCCCATCTGCTCCGCTATCTTCGCTATACGAGTCATCTTCTCAGGGGGGAAAATCTACTTGTCACTCCATTATTTACTTTGTATCTATGATCTGTGAGTGACGAGATACACAAGTGAGTGAGAATTATCTGACGTCAGTTTTCTTATTTTGGAGTAGGTCTGCGGGATGACGGGGGGAAAAGCCATTTGGATGTGAATTGTGAGTGAAATGGAAGGTCACCAAAAATTGTGGGTGGAAATGTTTTGAAAAACGAAACGTCTCTGTCACAAGTGAAAAGGAGATGGCAAATGTCAGCTATTGGCTCACTGAACCCGATTCAAGGCCATTGTCGTGGGAATTAGGGTTATAGGATGCAATGAATATTTGTTTAGAACTATTTTTCTGTGTCACTATATTGTATATTTGGAAATTAAATCTTTAATAAAATGCCAACTAATGTTGAGGTACATTAAATCCTAAATAGTCATATTCCTGGTAACATTTGATATAGCAAACCACATGAGTCACGTCGCAATCATTTACCTCATGTCTAACACAGATGCCGTCATTCGTTTCGACAAAACAAGTACAATGTTCATCCAAGTAATAAATAAACTTACCACACACACTCGAATCACCCGCATGGTCCTTTTACTCCTTTTGGGCAGCGGAGGCAAACCACTTTTGAATGGTTTACTTTAAGGAATGAGGATAATGACGTTCTATGTATTCAGGCTAACCTAATGTATGTAGATTTGAGTAGTTCTCATGGAAATTTTTCTCCAACAAAATTAAAGGTTTTCAACATTGGAAAAGAATAAAAGCGATAATGCTCTTCTCTGAGAAAAGAACTATTTATTCTATAGCCCCCTTGTTGTAGGTACCTACATACGTAGAGGTCTACAGAACATGCATAAAGGTTAGTAATTTTTTTTAAAGAGGAGTGCTTAAAAATTCCTGTTTAATCGACATGATATGAATTTTCCTGCAATCCTAGAACATTTTACCAAAGACCTGGTGAAGTCGTTGATAGAATTTTCACACAGAGAGTGACACTCACAACATCGTATAAGTACTTATTTTCCTAGCGACACCAACAATATCCCACATGAAGAGATGCTCTTGGATGCGACGCGAAATCGCGGGATACGACGAATGGAAAAATTGGATATGGTGCGACATTTAACTAACTTAATGCCTACAAAGCGGAGCTGCACAAAAGAATGAGAGTGGCTAGTGAGCTCTACGAGCAAAAGAGGACTGAATAACATCGTGAGAAAAAAAAGACAGATTCTGGAGCGCGCGATCGAGGAAATAGTTAGATGCTACTCGAGGAATAATGTTGGGAAGTTTTAAAAAATAAATATTAGGCGCAAACGGCCTAAAGCCTAGCTACTCATTGTGTGTTCGAAGTTATATATTTTTTGTAAAACGAATTAAAGCCGATTGCAAATGGCAATTTTATTGTTGAGAAGCTTCTCATTATAGTTTTTACTCTTAGATCTTTGTCAGACTTTCGCAAGAGGTGAGGCAGCAAATCTCGGCCACCTAAATTCGTACAGGTCCGGATTTGTACATGAGAGCCTTTGCTTGGTAGTCCAACGCACTTAACCACTAAGCCACTACACTCACGTACGGAAGTTTTAAAAATGTTCGGCAATGTAAAAAGAACAGGCCAAAGTTCTCAAACCGAAGTTGAGGACGAGGATGAGTTCTTTTGCAGGTGCATGCTGACAATCTCCATTCTTGTTAATTATAACATTTCGAAGTATTAATTTTAAAAAAAATATGCAAAATATTAAAATAAATGTCGAAGAGATACAGATAGACAAACGCCAACTTGTACAAAGTAACAAGCATTCGTGTAGGTTTAGCGTTTAGCGTTATGTGATGAATGCTCGAGAGTTAGGTTGGGTAAGTAACACTGCTTAGTTAAATACTAGGCACCATAATGGGCCCATCGCCATCCCTGGGAGAACTAACGTCCAAGAGAAACCAATCTTAAGACAAATATCCTATAACATTTCCCCAAAGCAAATTCTTCCTTACAAAAAATTCAACTGTTTACTGTTGCCTATAGCTGATACATCTTGTATATTGCTGCAGAGGTAGTTTACCAATTCTTTATTTCTGCAGCGAGCTTTCTTGCTGAATGGAGGGATTCCGATCATCGTCCTAAGTCGAGGTTTATTACCAGTCGTCCTGTTCCAGTAACTTTCCACTAGAAGTATTTTTTTTGTCTATGTCAACGTTTTGTTATTGTAATTCTGCTCCTTTTATTGCGAGCTCATTGCATTCTTTGTCGCAGTGCCGCAGTACCCAACACAGTTTTACGCTGTTCTGCCCTCATAATGACCTGATCATTGAGCACTTCCATAGTTCGAATCTGATGACACCTGATTCAAGGCGCTTTGAGCCATCAATAATGTATATGGCGATATACCAGATGAATATTGTCTTTATTAGCATTCCGTAATCTTAAGTGCAGCCAGAAACCCCGGTAGGAAGATACTGCAGCTATTAGGAAGCCGTTGGGAAACGTGCAGACCTACCTCAGCAGAATTAATTCCAAACCGTCTGTACGTTCTACAACTCTCACATCAATAAAATTTTTCGACGGAACGCTATGAATTGAGTTAATTTACGTGTATTTTCAATTCACAGCGTTCCGTTAAGAATTTTATCGATGCGAGAATTACAGAACAGCACACCTTTGAGTGTGGGGTGTTGCAATCAAATTTCGAAAGACAGTGTATAATTTCCAACATTTAGGTCGTTTAAAAAAGAACAGTGGCCCCTTTCGAAAGTCAAATTTCCTAATGCCGTCATGCGTCTGCGTTTGGCCCCTAATCTCTTAAAGTAATGAACGAAGTTGGATGCGGTTTATAAAATTGAGTAGTATTTTAAACCAGGGAAAACCGCAAAAAATATTCAAAGACCTTGTGACTGAACGAAGAAGTGATTTAATGACATTTCACTTAGTGGTTTATGAAAGTTTTTTTTTTACTGTAAATTTGCCATTAAAGGAAAACAAAGCAGGTGAACAACTTCGATGGTTGAGTTCAAAGTTAAATTTGACGACAAGTTTCGTGTACAAATTTTATAAATGAAGCTCATCAAGGACCTTCGCTGTACCCAAGCACTTTCTCTATAACCTCCAAGATGCCCACTCGCATAATGCATCCTTCAAGGATTTTTCTCTCTCTCCTTTTCTCTCCAACCATTAGTTTTGCATTGCAAAGGATATAATCAGCCAAAAAAAATAAAAAAAAAATCCCAAACCACTTCCTCCATGCCATCTTAGAGTTGAAAATAAACTCTTAAAAAACGAGAGGAAAAATTAAGCACTCAAAACAAGTTATGACATCAAAAGGCTTGCAGCGTAGAATTTTCCCACAAAGCCTTGGATATATACAAACTGTGCAACTTCCACCTTTACCGTCTCATCACCTTCACTATATATGTACCTACCTACTCGACGAGTACCTCCTTCTGTAGTAAGTCATGTCAAGAACCGTGGTACATTTTCCATTTTCTTTTCGCTTTCACTAATGAAAAGCAGCTTCAGCTTCACATCCATACAAATGGACCGCAATGGGAAAACAAATATAAGATATCAGATTTGTAACTATACCAGAACCGGCACGGCGCAACCTCCACACAGCGACATACACGTAAATTTGTTCATGGATACTGTGCCAAATGATTCCACGCTGTTGCTCTGTGGCGTTATAGTGATCGTCCCAAACACATCTAAAGACCCGCTGGGAATGCTATTCCTGCCATTCTATGTACATCGTCCAAAGCAATGCAATTAAGAAAGACCAGTAGCCCGGCTAGCACACATTGTCGTATCCTCTCCTCTCTATAGAATGGGTCCAACCAGAACCAGAACCAGCACCAGCATTTGAAAGTGCTTAGATGTGGAGTAGAGGCGACCCGCGACCGGCGGATGACTATGAAGTGCTATATGCCAGACCTTCCGGCTGCACTTTGGCATTAAAAAGTTAACAGTGGACTGTAATTGAGTTAAAGTGGTTGCTACTGCTGCTGCTGCCACTGAATTGGGTATTCTAAGAAAGTAAAGTCGAAACACAGCTCAGTATGGTTCCCAAGGCGAATCTAACCCCTGTTTGGGTTGTTTTTTTTTTCTGCCGTAGATCCATTCACACAGTCCCCAGTTACACAACCGTCTCGCATCACTTGAGCTGAAAAACAAATACACACAACTAAATGTGTACCTACTGTTGCCATAAGGACTTGTAATTTCACAAACGAATCTGGTGGTAGGGGGGTAGTGCTGCCGGAAGAAATGAAAATAATTTATTTTTACCGCCCGCACTATTGTTGCTGGTGGAGATTTTTTATATTTTTTTTTAGGACTGCACCTACTTCTACAATGGGAGGTGGTTTGAGGTCGAAGGGACACCTTTAGAAATCACCTTGTGGCTGCTCTAAATCAGTTGGAAATTTTCATTAGGCAGCGTAGCTTCGTACTCGTAGTTGCAAGTGGGTCGATAGTCCTTTTATTCCTTGTATTCCAAAAGCAGAACAAAAAAAACAAGAATATAGGAAGCCGAATAGACAGGTGCAAATTAAATTACATTTGTGAAGCCCGACGACAATGATGTGCAGTAATATCCTGCGCGATAAAGGGGGTGAAGAAGAAGTACCTGGATTCTCAACTGGAAGGATGTTAATTGAATAATTAAGTGGGCAACTTGTTTGCACTTTATTTTAGGTGTACCATCAGGCGCCAGGAATACTTGATGAGAGAGTAATATTTTCTTATCGTTTTATGATTACATTGAAGCCGTCCTTTTTTTTTTGGGGGGGGGGGGGAAGTAGGACAGTAGACTGAGGTAATATAAATAAAGGTACCTGGGGACCCATCCGTACCTGCTCTTCCTCTTATAACTTAAATCTTGCAACCAAAATGCGGTGTAGAGGAAGAAAAATAAACACAACATCGATGAATCGACTCGAACCAGATAAAAGAAGAACATCAGGGGCACTAATCCAGGACATTCAAGTGTCTTCTTTGATGTTGTTCAAATCAATACCAACCTTTTTAATACTATCAAAGCTACATCGTTTTTCCGGTGTGCTTTGAAAGTTGCAGAGTTTATTCGGTTTTTAAAAAGCAAAGCAACAATTTAGCTACTCACCTGCTACATATAGACCTATTGCTATCTTACCCTATTTGTCAATTAAAAACTATCTATTCTATCGCTATTTCAAATCTGTACAGATTCAGGATGGCTGACCATGAAAGGGAAGGACGCCAAAGTGGAACACGACATCGGCTATCCCCACCGAACAGTATGGATATATGGCTGAACAAACATCCTGCTCCTGAACCTAACCTACTCTCTCTGGCATAGATCTTGACGCAATTTTTTTCCTTTTTTCTTTTGCGCAATAAACTGCTTGAAACACCTTAAACGAATTTGTTTCCTAGTTCATAGATGTGAGTAGGGATTGACGGATTGACGGGAGATGTATAAAAACAGGAGGTCTAAAGGGGGAGGAGTTACATCGGGAACTTCTCGGCCGATTTAAAAAAAATTATTTTAACGTTTTAATGGTGAATCAGCAAAGCCGAGTTTAGAAATTCATTCTGCTTTGTAATTTTGGAACCTTCCGGATAAGTATAGCTTACCGGTCAAGGGGCGGGGTGACACCATCCATCTGAATGAGATTACGCCGCGGGCATAGAATAAATTATAGTTATTTTACAAGGTGCGAATTTAGTCGCCCTACGTAAACTTATAAACAGTGAACAATCTCAGTGGGATTTCCTTTTTAAGTGAGTTTAATTGTACACACATCCCGAAAGCAACGAAATAACTATGTTATTACGTCCAAAGACATCACCGCAATCGTATACAAATTTGATTGCCCACCCTGCCGCGGTTACACCTAATTACGTTAAAAACCATAAACCACCTTCCACAATTGGATAACAAGCTAATTAAAGCTCAATTACTGTCAATTTTTAATGTGAAACTAACAATTTATGTTAGTCCAGCAGCGCTTCGTTGTACAGTATCCGCATCTGCAAGGTTGTTAAAAGCAAATTTAATTATCAATAAATATGTATTTAATGAATCAGCAAGTATCTCTCTCTATGCAATCCAAACAAACGCACACCACACATCTTTCCACCACTACCACCGCCGAGAAGTAGCCTAATCTGTTAATTAGTCAGGATAAAGTTTATACGAATTCATCATCATAACTTGCGCCTTGCACATAATTATGAGGATACTCAACGTGGCGAGGGCAAACATTACGGCATCTTAGCTCACTTTGAAAGCCCAACGAGCAAACTACCATCTAATTAGTACACGACTGAATGAATTGACACGTTGGCTGCCTCTGATCCTTGAGATGTTCTCCATCTCCATGGAATTAATAACCATAATTGTGTCTTCGACCCCCCCAAGAGGACAACCTCGGGCGTACAGTATCTATTTCGGGTTGTGTGGAATGCACTTAATACTTGTAATTCCAAAGGACAATCGCAACCACACTCAAGACAGTGACGTTACTCTGTGTGCGACGAACTCGTCCAACACTATGCTAATGGATGTAATAAGCCACTTAATTTCCTCTACTTAACCCTCAAGGTGACAAGTACCTTTGCATATATTCAGTTGCTCCCTTTCGACGGTGAACTGTATCTAAGCCAATTTGATCTGTCTTAGTAAATTTGAGAAAGAAGTCACCTGCAACAATGCGTTTCATTTTGAAATATTGTTACACACCTACGTGTAGACGCGCAATGGATTTGCGTGGTATTGACGTCATAAATGTATAGCGCGCCGGCCGCCACTCTTTGAAGGAGTAAGCTCGCCCTGAACTGGCTCCATAAATAAATCAGACCGGAATACTTATATTCACCCAAAAGATAAACGAGGGACGAACTGATTTATTTCTCCCAGGTGTGCGATAACGAAGAGTACACGAGAAGGGTGTAAGACTTATTATGAAGTAGGCCGCTCGTAGTATCATAGAATCTATTATTAAGTAGCTTTTACAGCAACCAGCAAAGGGTCGCAACGAAGGAAGGAGAATGTATAATTTTATCCGGTCAACCGCATGCATAACTACTTTATAACCGCGCCGCATATTGATTGCCAAAAATAATTATACTGCCACTGCCTATGATGGGTTTTGTTAACTTTTTATTGTTGAGCCAACCGCAAACGCAAACCGAAACATATAATTTTATTTTCAATTTAATTTTTGGTTTCAACCAATTTTTAATGTTTCCCACCCCCAGCAGTCAGCAGATGTTTGGCTATACAAAAACAAAAAAATCAATCAACAAAGGAAGGTATATTTTATGTATACAAATAAAATACAAAATCAAAACAAATCATCATCACTGATTTCTGTGGAAAAAAATATCCCGAAAAGAATATTTTTAAATTTAAAAAACATAATATCTGTCTCTCGAAAATTCTATTCCTTCGCTCTCGCTCTTTCTTTCCCAACTAAACGTTCATTTTAGTTTGAAAGCAATTTCATCCTCCGAATAGATTTCATTTTCAAAACAATACCGGAACCAATGAAGCCATTAAATTAGAAAAAAATATATCCAAACCGCACCGCACCTTGATTTTGTTGTTTATGTGTAGATACACTGTACACATAAAAGTTACATGAGATACAACATCATGCCGAATTCGAACTATTCGTAGATATCATTACTGTGTCTACGCGTATACATATATGTAGCTTCTTATGTGCGATTGAAAAGGATTTTATTTCCTCGCTGTGATGGTCGAAAAGGTAAATCATTAAATCAAGTATTGACTTTGCTCACTTAACCTTGAGGGAAGTTGCTTTCTGAGAAGATGAAAAACAACATACTTACTTTCGATTGAAATTATTTGGAATTCTACTGCGTAGTTAAGGTAGGAAGGAATGTTTTGGGCTGTTGTTTATGAATTCATGGAGTTCAATGGAATGGAGTTCTCTCCGAAAATTCATATGAAATTTTGATTTTATTTTATATTGGCAACCCATACAGGGAGATCCATCCCTTTCTCCCAGGAACGAAACTAAATCCCATAAGGAAGGCGGAAAATATTTAATTGTATCGCGCGCTGTTTGGCATGTGGCGCTCAGCGTAGACTGTAACCTTCTGCCAAACATTTATGATATAAATTGGACCAGACAGGAGTATTATGTTTTGGATGCTCAAACACGCAGAATCTTTGACTCCAATCCGGAGGGACAACATAGTAAAGGAAATCTCCCACTTAGGTGGCCCGCACAAGTGGAAGGAAGCTCAACCAAATTGGTGACTGCAACTGGAAGATATTAGCCAAAGTCCGCGCTAATTGGAGATGCATATAAATTAAGGCCCTGAGTTTGTTACGTTAGTGATATATCGACGAGCACAACAACTAAGGCGGAGGAACATTACATTTCGACTTTCCGCTTAAGTTTCCACTTATAATTTCCACAACTACGAAGCAAAATGAAAATAATGGCTTACAACCTTTTGCTTGGCCCAGGTCCTGTTACGCGCTGGCTGGAGCTTGGTTGAGTTAAACAGAGGTGCGGTAAAAACAAAATCATCACCACAGAACACTACGCACTAAAATGCCAATCGCGATCATTTAAAAGGCAGAAAAACCTTTACATTTTCCTTGGTAAAGCAACAAGCAAAAACCCTAGAATACCACCTATTTTCTCTAAGCGAGAGCCTGCAGATCTCCGCCTCTTTGCGTGTTTCCGCAGGACACGAAAGAGAACGGAAGAGGGAGAAAGCTTATCACTGCTTAATTAAATCAACTCCATAGATCTTTTACTGGCGAAAAGTGGCCTTAGATGCCGTGCGTCCCTCAAGACTTGACCAACTTAGATTGAGCGACCCACCGCTTTTTTCTTCAAAAGTGCCACTTATTATGCAGAGGGAAGGTTTGATGTCTGCAACATCGCTTTTAATGATCATTAATGCTCATTTCTCCCAATACCACAGTATTCTGACACCCAGCACAGTCTCACTCGGTACTGATTGAATAACGCTTGAAGCCTGATTCGACAGCTTCAGACGGTATCAGAATTGATGTTGGTTGATTCTATTGCCTTGAGTGCGACCTGGCTATCAATGCAGATGGCGATATCTCTTACGGACATCCATCTCATATCTGCAATAGCTCAGCCGCCCTTAATACATCACTACTTAAAAGACTCTACTTGTGTCCGGTAGTCGTATAGACACACTCAGTTTTGGATCTTTTGAGAAGATACTAGGATCTGTTTCTTCCGATATTTTCGAACCATCTGAAATTTTCGGTGGGTGCATTCAGAATAAACTATAGATATGCCTTTGAAATCCTGGGTGGATGTGTTCAAAGCAAACTTAAACAATAAAGGACTCGATCAGTAATGAAGAAAATTTTTGGTTTTTAAAAATTCAAAAAAGAGGAGTAGATTTGGTTGCACAGTAGATTTTTATTTGTTACAAAACGCAGTAAATCTACTTCTATAGGAGTAGGGTGGTAGCCCTTGTCATAATATGGGATCGATATTATACTTCTAGGTGAGGTCAAACCAAAAAACATAGAGCGATTTTAAGGTACCTATACGAATTAGTAAATTATTTGGAGTTACGTTTGACAAAACCTGACATAAAGTTGTCTTTTGAAGCAATTTAGTCAATGTGATAATTTAGTCAATGAAAAATGCAGTAAAACGCGAGAATCAAGAATAATGTCTAAGTCTTTTTTCGAATGCACTCTTTCAAATAAGCTGGACTTTATAGAATATCTAAACAGGATTGGTACTCTCGATCTAGTGAGAGTAAAGGATTGGCATTTAGTTATATTGTGGAATAGATTGTTTGGGTCAATTAAAAACCGCAGTAACATCTTCTTGCAATAATTTACAATCAATTTCTGATCTAACAAAACGAAAAATGCTAAAAAACATCTGCAAACAAGAGACATTCGGAATATTCTATTACACATGGCAGATCATTAATAAATAATAGAAATAACACTGGGCCGAGGTGGCTGCCTTGAGGAACGCCTGACTGTGCCCATTACACTTATGGGAATAGATAAACAATCATACATTTTAACTAATTGTAAACGGTTACAGAGATAAGAGACGCAAAAGATGCATCGAGTAGTTGTAAATTGACTTCTGACCAAGTTTTTCGCGTTAAAAATCTTACGACAATTGATGTAATGAACTCCTGGGTAATTGTGTACGAATGACATTTTCTGCAGTACTAGTTCCCTAATGTGTGATTGGTTGTCTTGTTACAAAGGTCCTAGTTTAGCTAGTTTTTTTTAAGTAAATGCCTTAAACATAACTTTAACGTAATAGTTTTATAAGACAAAGTCCACGTAGATCAGTTTCATCTTTATTTACAAATCCAGCTCCAAAAAATGTCGCAAATGCGCAGCTTTTAAGCAAAATGGATACGACTCAAAATTGCACTCAAAATGAAAGATAAGCTTCGCAAAATTTAAGTGCCACTCGGAACATCGTTATTAGTCCACTTTTAACCCCCGAGAAACAACAGGATAATTTAAAATGTCGCACAACACGCACAAACAACCCAAATATAATGAATTTCTTCAATTCAAGCGCGTCAGGTGTGTCCTAATACCACTCAAGGAGATTAGATACTTCACTAGGTCTAAGCCCTTGGGTCGACATTTTATTGAAGAGATCCCATTTACGGCAAAGAAAAACACAGTTCGCCCAGTAACAAATAAAACAATTCGCATCCTTCATTTGTAACTCATCCAAAAAGTAATAGTCTCTCATTTCGGTCCGAACACAAACAAAAGCTCCATCTATCTTCTCATCTCTCGCTCTCCGCCTTTGACCAAAATAAGGGTATAATTTTCGTTTTTGGGGACACATTCCATGCCATCAATACACCATCTACCATGAACACAATGCGCTGTGAAAAGGATAGGATAGGATGTCCTAAAAGAAAATATTTCCCATCCTAAATACACACACGTATACTATATTCTACCCTTTGGACATGTCAGCTGGAGGTGCTCCGCCATCTATGTAAGATGCCTCATAGCTGTCTTTTCTATCGAGCACACATTCCCATCCTCATCGTCATCATCATCATCATCATCATGATCGTAGCCTCATCAAATTAGAGTTCATGAATACCCAAATAACCCTCTCCCTCCATCCATATGTACATATTCGTCGCACACACAGGTTGGACGAATGACAATGGATACGCTATAAAATGTTTTACTACTTTATAGAGTTCGATGAGATGGGATGGGAGGAAGGAGGGAGGCATTGAATTCCGAAATGTTTTGTTTAAAATAAAATAAAAATGAAGAGAAAAGCCTTAAACAGGATATTGATTGAATACATCGACGTATTCCTAGGAAAGGACCCTTGCAGGACTTAATGCATTTAACATTGCATATATGAGTCGTTGCGTTTGTATCTGTAAACTTCAATTTGCAAGGTTTTCTCAACTGGAAGGAGCTTCTTAATTTTCCATTTGATTGGAATGATTGGGTTCTGGATTTTGTTTTCACTTTTTAATGGTAAAACGATGTTTGATGAATCTTGAAAGGAAATTTTGTAATTGTTAAGTCCTAGAGGGATAATGTCAATTGCACATTGCTCGTTCGAATTTCGACATTTTTCAGCAGTCAATGGTTTACAAAATTTTGCGTTCGACTCACACTCCGACAGTCGACAGCAATTGGGAGCTATTCACTTACCGAAGAGGAAATCAAGTGGAATCAATTGTAAGTCACATCTACATACCTGGAAAGAGAAGAAAGAAATTCATTAGAAATTTTGTTATGTAAATCATTATTTGGTTATAAAATCTTTAAAAAGCAATCTTCTACTTTATAGACTTTCACATTTTGAAGCTTTCTTATGGGGGCCTAAATTTCGTTAGTGGCGTAGATCGATTTTTGCAATCGGGAGGGGGTGTCTAAAGGGGTATGACTAAAACTAAGATTAGACTATATGCCATTTGTTAGACCATACATAAATGACCATAAGACCATATTTTTTCTTGCAATATATAAGACTGGTCATTTCGGTGAGCAAATAAGAACGATGGGAAGAGAAATTTAAAGAGAACCACAACAACGGTGTGAGATATAAAATGATTCTCGATTGATTTTGATGCTAAATACATTCATGCCATTTCTTGTATGTATGGAATAGGCCGTGATTTGAATAGGGCCAATTTTTGTTGAAGGATTGGTCCAACATATACGGCGATTTTTTGTCAATAGCCTCGAACTCGTCCAAAGTGGTTGGCTTGTTAGCACTAAGCATTCGACGTAGTCATCAAATTTCTCCTTCACAACTTCGAGCGTTACTTTTCTTGGATAGCATGAAGGGTAGTCTTGTTAGAACCACAGCTAGGATATATCGATGTTGTCGAGCTCTGGCCACAGAAAGTCAGCGTTAACAGATAACAGCGCTTTAATTAATGGTGTCTGCTTCCTCATTTCAATCACCAAATAAGATTTCTTGATGGCGTCATGCATTGATGCTTGGTCGAGCAATTGTGTTCGGATTGTGTTTGCTCCAAAAACGGCAAATTTGTTATTCGACATAGCCGCTGAGCCAAAAATGGACTCCGTCCGAGGAGATCATTTTAACATTTCCAGCGTTCAATTATCGACCTAGCGGCGTTGTCGCGTTGCGGCTTCAATTCTTGCGTCAGCAAAATGTAAGATGTAAGCCCAAATCCAACAGCAAAATAAGCCGGTGGGGTCTTTGGCAATAGCCAATTCGGCCGAATCGAAATTTGTGGCTCTGTTTCCATACTCACTATGTCCGCTAAAACGGCCATGTTTTCTTCATTTCACACCAATCACGGTCTGGTTGGTGGCTTACAGTCCAAAAGAATGTATTCAAGCTCAAAGTTTTCCGCGGTGCGAAGAATTGCCCGCGCATTGAAGCCAAGAAGACGACCAATTAGTGTAAACGGCCGACGGTCGTTATATTCGTCTCCGTCATTCCTCTTTAAGGATTCTTATGTAAAGAAATTAATCAAATTTAGAAAATCATTCTTTGGTTTCCTACTCGGCGATTCCAATGTCAATTGACATGCCAGCCAAACCATTCAAGCTGTCCAACAATAACAACAAAACATATTAGAAATTAATTTCCGAAACGAAAGCCAAATTTATCAGAAGGGACATCATAAACTCACTCATTTTGTAGTGTTTCATTGAAACGTTTTATTCTTTCTAAAATAGCGGATGTTCGTACTTTAAATCGAGATGATATCGACCCTGATATTTAGTAAATTTTATCTCTTCCATGTTTCGAGGAGCAATGGAAGTAGGAAGATTGATTCAGTTAACCTCCCCCCCCCCAACGACGTCCCTGCGTCATATTCAGTTGCAAGGACTAAAAACTTTAGAAATATTTTTTGATTTTTCAAAAAACAAAAGAAATCGCATTACCAAAGTAATATTGGCAAAAACGTTCACTCGCAAGTCTACGATATTTAAACGCCTACCTTCCCATAATGCATCGTCGGCTACCTAAACAAAGGGACCTATTTCATGCGGATACTGTCCGAAGGTGCATGCACTTTTGACAAGGCTCATCTTTTTATACCTCCTTCAACTTCCATTTATTTTCTTTCTTCATTATTAATAAGCAAAAAGCTGACTATGTTAAAAAAAAACTGTTCACATCATGTCTGTTTTCTCACAGAGAAAATAATAAACTCACCACTTAAAAATTGATGCAAAGTATTTCGAATTTATATGGAACGTAATTTTCGAATTGAATTTATTTACCGGCGCCAGGAGACTCATATTGCACAGGGACATGTCCTCATGCAACAGCACCACACAACTAAGCAATTCAATTATTTAATTTAGTTAATAGACTCGTTAGATAGCTAGCTAGCTATATTATTTTGATGATGCATGTATTTTACGATTCTGGTGTCGGTGTGTTCTGGGGAATACATGTGCACCAAGGAAACGAAAATTGGAAAGGATTTTCTCTTTCAAGTCGTTTGCAATTCTCTGCACAGGGGCCAATAAGGAAAGACACAAATGCTAGCTGAATTTGGTGAAAATGATTGGGATGGTCGCTGTTCGTTTGGAAGTGAACATTTTGGTTCCTGATTTTATCGTTTTGGTGAAAAGTTTTAAATTTAATTTGATTTGGAATTTCAAATCAAATTTACTAAAATAAGAATGACATCTAAAAAGATTTGAGAAGTTTGTTTTTGAAGATTTAAAAATCTTTTATTTAAAATGCAGTGAACAATAAAAACATGTAGTTAAAAAATACAAAACTTTCTGGTAATAAAAGTGGTTGCTCCTAAAACTGCAATAAATATTTTTTTTTTTTTTTTTTTTTAATACCATCACAGAGCAAAACACAAAACACTACGTTCTCTAAGTGTAAGCTCTCAGTATCGCTTTACGCAACGGTTGTTTGTTGCGCGACTAAGCTTCATCTACCGATCTTCATCTTATAGACTATTTCAAGTAATTACAAATATAATTAATTTAAAGTTAATGCATTAATTGACTTTTTAAAATCTGCTCGCGACAAGCAAAAATCAATTTCGTTGCAGAATTCATTAAATGTGCTTATGCACCTTGTAATAGGCTCATTATTACCATAATGGGTTCTATGCCTATCTGTATGAAATAAGCTTCTAACCCGCAGTGACCTTTGGGGAGCATATATATTTAAAAGAAAGATCAATTCTGGTGAATTAATATGATAATTAAGAATATCGCGAATAAACATGACGGAAGTTGCATCGCGTCTGAAACTTAAGGTTTGCAGACCAATTAAATTGCACCTTCTGCCATAATTAGGAAGCTCATCAAACATATTTAATTTACGAACCGCGTACCTCGTGAAGTTTTTTTGGACTCTTTCGAATCTAAGTTCGTGAACTGCATATGGCGAATCCCAAATTACGGAACAATATTCTAAATAAGGTCTGACTAACGAGCAATAAATAATTTAAAGGCTATTTATATCTCTAAAGTCTTTACTATTACGTTTAAGGAAGCCTAACAATGAGTTAGACCTGGCAATGACATAATCATAATGAAAAAACAAACTTAAATTATTGTCAAATATGACATCAAAACGGTGAAGTCTAAGATCATTTATAAAATAATTATGCAAAATTGTAGTACTAATACGATATGCCGAAAAAACTTTACATTTAGAAATGTTAAGTTCCAAAGCATTACGATTGCACCACTCCGACAATCTATTAATATCTGACTGAAAACGAATGCAATCAGATACATTTTTTATCCGCGAAAATAATTTCAAATCATCGGCGAAAGTCAAAACATTACAAAATTGAAATATTTCATGAACTAGATTTATAAATAATATAAATAGCTACGGGCGCAAATGACTGCCCTGTGGAACACCGGAAGTAACTTCTAGAACGCGAGAAGTCAAACCATCGACTTTAACCATTTGCCTTCTATTAGTCAGGTAATTACGAAACCATTTTAGCATTGATGAATGAAAACGCAAAGACTTTAGCTTAGCCAAAAGAAGTGTGTGATGCACCCTGTCAAACGCTTTCGTAAAGTCAGTATAAAGTACATCAACTTGTAATCGTTCATCAAAACTATTAAATATATAATTAGTCAACAAAGCCAAATTAGTAGTACATGATCTACCACGAACAAAGCCATGCTGACTATTTGAAATAATTTCTTTTACCGCGAAAAAGAGTTTGTCCTTAACAATACTTTCAAACAATTTTGGTATTGCAGAAAGCTTTGATATAGGCCGATAGTTTACTACTTTTTGCCTTAAACCGCTTTTATAAATAGGTGTTATGAACGAATATTTCCATTCATTTAAGAAGTTCCCAGTTACAAGAGACTGGTTAAAAATAATTTTAAGTGGATGTAAAAACGGATGATAAACATTTTTTTAATATTACCACAGGAATCCCATCTGGGCCAGGGTTGCTATTTAAATTTAGTTTTTCTAACGCGTTTATTAAATCGTCATCCGAGAATTGCAACACACCGATGTCCAGAACTTCAGGAATCATAATGTTATGATTTCCCGTTACCTGCACATGCGACTTATTGTACACTGACTCAAAGAAATCAGCGAACAAATTACACGTACTTTTCAAATCTGTTGAACTTACATCTTCGAATTCCATTACCTTAGGAAAGCTTGTGGTATTTCTTTTCGAATTAATGTAATTCCAAAAGGATTTGCTATTACGCTTCACCGACGATTCTACAGACAAGATATATTGTGGGGGGTTTAAGAAAAAATAATATTGCTTTAACCTCTACTTAACAGTTACACTAGCTGCACAATTTATAACTCAAGAATGGCTGAACCGATTCTTTGATTTGTTGGATTTGTGTCCGCCACAAATAAATCTGAAGCAGAATAAGAGAAGATTAACTGATTTCGATGGATCGACCGCTGCTTGTGAAATAAAAGCTTGGGCATGCCTCAAATTATGAACCATGCGAAAAAACTTCAGCTAAAGACACACATACGAATTGCATTTCTAACCGATCCATCTACCGAAGCAATTGCTTATGGGCGTGTTCCTTTTGATGAATCGAACGGATTGATTCGGTTTTATTCGAATTTTTGCAGTTCGATCTCAATGCAGGACGAGCTCGCCAACATCATTGCTAGCCACAAAAATCACAATTGGTTTCGTGAATGAGCAATTCTCGCGGGAAAGCACAAGGATGTAGATCTTTTGTACTTCACAAATCAAAATCAAACCGTTGGTCCACTGAGTTCCTTAAAATCTTTGGACACATTAACAAACGAAGATGAAGCAACCAACTATTCAACTGAAAATTTAAACTCAGCTTAAGAATCTGAAACAAGCAAAACCCTGTAACGAAACGCGTTTGGTGGTGAGAAATCTCATGGGCAATGTCATTAAAAGGTGAGGATCCGAGAATTCCGATGTTCCCAACCGATTTTCGAGTTTTAAAGAATATAATTTCCAAATCGTCTTGCATCGATTCACAAATCACAAGGTCAATCCTTGAGTGTAAATGCCAATTTTATATCTGATGCTACGAAAACTCAAGATATATAGTGCAATAAATTTTGCATTCGCAACGAGTAACAGGTTTTTTTTTTTTGCTTTCAATTTTTCCAAATTATTTAATAAATCTAGTGTACAAATAAGACATAGACAAGTTTTTTATAGTTAATGCACTTTTAGAGCTAGCGGGGTCATTGAGCAATATTTTGTGTTTCGTTTCGTTGAATTTTATTTACTATGAACGTACAGCACATTTTTTTGTTAGCAAGACGACAAATAAATAATGGCGTTACTAATTATAGCATTCAAAAGAGAAATTTTAACTTCGTGAGGCTATGACTTGAGTTGGGGTGAAAGTTAACCTCTCTGTCATACTATTTATTTTCGTAGAGCCCTGATGTATAGGTTCTCTTAGATTGGGTACTAAAAACCAGCTTCGTCTATTTATGTGACTGCGACTGTCAATAAAAACGGTGGCACTATGCCTCCTTTCACTGCATACCACGTAAGGCAAGGCTGTTGAATCGTTTTCTCCACCCGGAGAGCTCTTTACAACAAAGTTGCCTTCACAGCCAATCTCAAAGTTGATAGTTCCAGGGCAAAAAATACCAAAACAAATATTTAAGTAGAATTTTTATTATTAGAATCTTCTAAAATCTTCGAATGAATGTTTGGTAAATCCTTGAATGAGAAAACTCAGGGAGTAAATATTTCAAAAATATGTCAAAACTTTAACATTTTTTCAATCCATAAATGTCGAAAGTAACAGAAACTTCTGTTTTGGTGAATCCTCTAATGATTTGAGTCAATAAAGTGATAAAAATTATGCCTTTTTATTTTACAAATTTGTTGGTACCTTAATTCTTTTTCTACATCGTTTTACGTCAAATGTGTCACTGGAAACCATGCTCCGATTACATGGTTTTTCACAGACCATTCTACAATTCCGAGCAGAGGATCTTGATCTGGCACTTAATTTGATCAAACCGCCACTCTGCAATATCAGAGAACGAGTGGAAAGCAAGATCAAAATGAAAGCTAATAACAGGTGGAAATCTTTAACCACTTGTGAGCTATCACGGAAACTCGGGCCAGAATATAAAAAAAATCGAACTAATAAGCTTTTTCAAAATCACAGAGCATTGACGGCTACAGTGATAGGTGCTTTAACTAGCCAAGGAATCCACATGATTAAATCAAACCTCTGCATTTGTAGACACTACCTAGCTCTCTGCCACTTGAGGAACATAACACTTGGAAGCTTGATGGCTTGATTGAGCAATTTTCAGATATTTCACTCTCTGGCCGTTACAGGTTTCTGAAATGTCGTGATGACTGCACGGTATTGAGGAACCATACCTCCACTAAATGGTATCACAATGAGTCCACAGGGACTTTAGTGTTGCAAGGAGAGGTTGATTTTCCTACATGACCCAATTATTCTAACAATATGTTGTACCATATTTCCAAGCTTCTGAAGAAAACTGGTCATCGCAATATAAAATAAAGTGCACGTCTGCGTCATACGAATCTTTCTCGGTACATGAGATGCGTTTTTGAATCGAAACCATTCATGGTGACAAATTTATTAAAATCACTTTTTAGGTTTTGAAAAATTAGATTTTCCCAAAAACGGCACCTACGATTTTTATGTAATTTCGCACATTGTACATTTTTAACATAATTGTTCGAATTATAAAAAAATTATCAAAATCGTTAGAGCCGTTTTTGAGAAAACGAATTTAATTTAAATTTAAGAAAATCTTTATATGAAAAAAAATTAAAAAAATTAAAAATTATTAAAATCTAAGAATGCAGATTTGTTTGAGTTCATAGTGTAAAAAAAACTGTACATTTTTTTGAGATTGCCTTTATTAGTTTTCGAGATATTGCCGGTTTTATAAATTACCGTTAATCGATTTTTTTTCCAAAAACTGAGTATGCAGAATTTTTGACCCCATTCTAAACATCCGTAGTACAAAAAAGGACCGAAATCCTTGGAATCACTTTTGAGAAAAATAGTGATTAGTGACTTTCACAAAAAAAATTTGTATGGCAGGTACCGTTATTTCAAAAGATAAAGCAAAAAATAAAAAGATGCCCCGAGATGTAACCCCAAGAATCTTATATACGAACTTTGAAGCAAATCCGTAGAACCGTTTTGTCATACGACGCCCGGACAGACCTACAGACAGACAGACAATTTTTGAGAAAAAAAGGATATCTAAAAACTCCATTAAAAAGTTAAAAGGGAATCCTTTTTTCCAAACCAGTTGTGAATACCATGAAAGCTATCTAAACTAACGCTACAATCCAGGGTAGTCGTAAGCTGATGGTACACCTTGTCATTGTATCCGTACTTTCGGCTTAACGAATCCAATTGAGGCGACAATGTCTATTGCCAAAGTATAAACAGTTCGCACAATAATTTATTTTGCATAAACGTTTAAGGCAATTATTGTACGGATATCGGCAAAACCATCAGTCTAGCATGGGCATGCCTCTGCCTCTATCAACAACTAATGACACATCGCCTATAATCTCTGCCCTTAGGAATACAAATTGAAAGACTGTCTTATGAATAAGTAATCGCTCATACCAGCATACTGCATACACCTTATTTCTTGTGTACACATATCCCATGTTGTACTCGTATCTCATGAAATTACAAAACGACGTCCTACTGAATTAATAACCATTAAACCATCACGTACGAGCATTCCTGTGTCCCTAAACTCATTTAAGACTAACCACCATTACCTATCGAAACGTGACATTCGATTTCCACAGAATTTATATCCTTAAGAGATTAGGAGATAAATCAAGTTGCCCTTTGCCAGCGGATAAAACACACATTTTCACCGAACTTAAATGGATAAGCCATCATATTATGATAGTTTCTTAACGTTGAATTGTGGCTTGGAAAGTTTCCAAACAGACTCAACCCACAACGACCATCTTTTGACCTTATCACGATGTGATAGTTCTGCGACTCACTCTAATTTCCAAAAAAAAAAATTCCTTAGATTATCTTCACAGGTTAGGAGATATTGGTGGCAAAAATTACTTCACTAACATCTCCATACACATACATAAGATGAGGGTGGAGAAAATAAATAAGGGCGTTTCTGCAAAGGTGAACCTAAACCAACTCTCAAACCCGGTTGTAAATTGAAGAGTCTCGCCTAATTGATTCTGTCAGAAAGAGTACGTTAAAGTGGATTGTTTCTGACGACGATATCGATCAGGTTTTTGAGCACGATGACGGCAACTACGTCGGCTCTGGAAAAGGTACGAGCAACATTTTGAAATTTAATTAAGTGTGCAGAGTGATGATGATGATGATGATGGTATTTAAGCCAAATAGCAAACAAGCTTATGCGGTGGAAAATAATCATTTTGGAAACGCTTTCGAAGGATTATTTTAAGTTAGCATGCGGTGGGATTTAGATATGAGAGAGGAAGCGGGAACGGGTATAAACAATGTTTCATTGTGGCCACACAACAAGAACAAAAGTTGAAATTGAAATTTTCAAAAGTCACATCTGTTATGAATTATTGGTCGCCTATTTTTCTTCAATTTTATTTCATTTGAGGAACTCATTTCGTATGTTCAAGTATAACAAGATTACAAGGAAACAAAGAAAATTGCCTCAATATGTCTCGCATTCGTTTGCCGATTCAACATGTCAAATCAAAAAAAAAAAAAACCCGACTTACTTAGTTTTCGACATTTTAAGTCAAATAAGTAAACAAAAAAAAGCATTTCTTTTACATTCACACAAACACAAGTTGAATTGTAGAATGTGAAATTCATGTTCCGACAAACTCCAGCGATTGCCTTCATTTTCAAGGATATCATACAGAGTTGTTCTGTTGTTTTCTAAACGAACTCTGAAAGCTGCTAAAGAAAAAAAAAGGAAAGCACACATCGAGAAGTCATAGAAACCTCTTTATCAAATCTAATTTCACAAACCTACCTACCCTACCCATTCACTCATACATCCGAGGGACCATAGGGAGTAAGTATATTTTTATACCCATCTTAGGGGTATACTTATGCTGTCACATGGCTTGTAACACATCTAATTGTTGTCGGTTGTTGGTCATGAAAGTTATGCTGTCTGTCTGTAACAACTTTTGGAGCCTTTAAATTTAAAATAGAGGGTGCCTTGTTTTTTTTAAAGGGATAGAACTTCGAATTGAAATAAAACACAAAGAAAATCGTTTTAATGCCCATAAATTTGGCGTTTTTGGAAGAATTTTATGCCATTAAAGTTTTAATATGATTTCGGGCATGCGGCCGCCGCGGCTGGTTCGAATAAAGACAAGTCTAGAGGTCCAATTTGCAACCACTTTTTCAAGCATTTGGGGCTGTATGTCGGCAATAACGCCACGAATGTTGGCTTCCAAGTCCCCTAACGTTTCTGGTTTGTTGGCGTAGGCGAGCGACTTCACATATCCCCAAAGAAAATAGTCCAATGGTGTCAAATCACACGATCTTGGTGGCGAATTGACAGGTCCATTCCGCGAAATTATGCGCTCATCGAATAAATCGATTGTTACGTGCGCTGTGTGGCATGTAGCGCCGTCTTGTTGGAACCACATCTCATCCACATCCATGCCATCCAATTCGGGAACTAAATAGTCGGTTATGATGGCTCTATACCGGTCTCCATTAACGGTAACTGACTCTCCATGGTATCATGTGGATTCTCTTCACTCCAAATGCGACAATTTTGCTTGTGGACTTAGCCATTCAACCCAAAATGAGCCTCATCACCGAACAAAATTTTGCGGTAAACTTCGCGAACTGAACCATTATTTTCGAAATAAATTTGCACGATTTGCAAGCATTGTGCATTTGTCAACCTGTTTATGATGAAATGGTAAAATAAACTTTATCTCTTTTCGAAAAACCCGACCTCTAACAAAAACCCTTTAGTTCGGACTTCGTTTTAAGTCCGCCCTTATATCACCCAAATTTTGTTTTTGCTGCCCCACCTCTGGCAGTAGTCAGACAATTATTCAGGAGTAAGCTCCCCAAATTTGAGGTTTGTGATCAGCATAAAATTGCACGTGCCCTCCATTCGTACATAATAAAATTCTTTCCCGCACACAATGGTTGGAGAATCTAAATACTCTGGGCCGTTAAACCAAACCTCTCTTTAAAATAATATAACATCGGCTCAAGCGTGCCAGAGGGCATTATTGTCACCCCTAAGATAAGCTATCGTTCAAGTGACGCTACAAACGGGCCTGGAACTTTTGACTCCTTGGCTCCTGGTAATTTTCAGTAGCTCTCTCAAACACACTTATATTTCTATCTCCTGGAAAAAGTTTGAAGTCATTCTTCGAAGGATATAGCAGTTCCGCAATATCAAACAGGATATGTGCAACTACTACTGCGCCATGAATAAGGAACATGCTCGATAGCAGAATAATCCTTAGGAGAAGAACGTCTACTACTTTTAGATTTTGGTATCAGCTCAACAATGTGGAACTTAAATTTTCGAAATTAGCTAATTGGAAAACTTTGTTAGAAATTGAATGTCCATGACTGCATAGAGAAAGGGACGGTAAATGTTCTCTTGTAAAAAGGGTGTATGTTTTAGGTGGGGCCTTTAGCCTAAAATAGGTTACAGCGATCGTCCCATCTGCAATCTGTCTATCTTTTCCAGGCACATGTGTATTCTCGCAGATAGGAATATTTCTAACAGTACGGACCGCTTAATTGCATCTGAACGGACCATCACACTAGACCGACCTAAATGATCCTTCACGTCTGTATGTATTCCATTAAAATACCTCTTTAAGCGGATAGGTGCGGGTAACTGGAGTAAATTTTAAGCCAAATTTATGGCTTTCCTAGAAGCAGCTCATAGATGGTAAAACTATCGTGATCTTTATAGACAGTAAAGCCTGGAATGGCCAACAATAACATCAGATTGCCAACAGGCGCGTAGTCTCCCTGCGATGAGTTTCTCTCCAGACAGTATCCATCTGAAAACAACGAGGTACCATCTGCTTCCATGCAAACGACCAAATTGAATGTACCCGTGACTGCACTTAAAGCAGCTAATGACTATAGTCTGAACTAAGTTTGATGAAAACAGAACCAAACAACATGAACTTTAAACTTTGTACCTTGTACGGGAATAAAAATAAAGTCTTTTGGTTCCCAGTTGCGTAGAAAGTGGAACCCTGTTCGCCTTTTGGAACTTTGTAAGGAAATTAATAATTCTGTTCGAAAACAAGCTTTATTGAAGAACATTTTCTTAAATCTGATCTTTGTGCTGTTCCTTGGTTCCACATACATACATATAACTGTGCGACATTCCCTTTTCATTTCTTGATATCCATGAAAGGGTCAACTGAGTTGTTTTTCGCCGACTGAAATCTATGTTTCAAGTTTCAACTTCAAGGATCTTGCAGAGCATCTCCAATTGATTCCCTGCATCCTTAGTCCTTGTCCACAGAAGTGAAATGATTGAGCTTTGAGCTTTAACGTCTACAACATACCGAATCTGCATGATCCCACATCATTCAAAGTTGTTTATGTACGGTCCAAGACCCAGTAGATCTACATAAATATCTGCTAGGACTGCAAAGAAGTGGCTTAAGATACTATACAGTCCTCACAACGAGCATCTTAAAACTATCAGAATTAGAAAGTCGGGCCTTTGTGAGTGCTGTTTGGAAAATGATGAAACGGCATCACAAGACTGACAATCTTTGGGAAACAATTTTTCCATGAAGATAATCGAAATCAGATTGAACTAGACAACCTTCTTCGCTTTGCCAAGTGCACTGGCAAGTTCAGTAATTCTATTTCCATTGTGAACTAACGGTTTTGTCGTAAATTTGAGCAGCCTTTGCTGAAGTAGAATGGACCAGGAGCTCTAAGTGTTTTTTGTCTTCTAACAACCCCTACCGAATACAATACTTCCTCTTTCACTAAATTGGCTTACGATGAATTTAGCTCTATTGCGGCATAAAAAAAGCTCTCCTCTATGTAATCGGACAGTATGCCTTCACGACTACCTTCACCATGGTCGATGACATACATTTTCTTGCTTCCATTTTTGTCCCGGCACAACCATTCAATAGGGAAGTGGTTCCGTATTAAACCATCCCTTGACATGGGACAGTATTACCACTTGAAAGCTAACGGGTCTGTTTAAGAAATATTTGTTTTAATGAAGGAGACACACAGTTGAGAAGCTTCTCAATGACAGTTTACGATTTTGGATGTTTTCATATTAAAGTTACCACTAGTTTCTACTAATAATATGGTCAATGACTTGTGACCTGCCAGGACACACAATTAGCGCTGTAACATTGTTTGGTTGTGATGCAATACTAGACCCGTTCACAAAGAGAGGTTAAGCGGAGGTAAGCATCGGTATTGAGGAAAACTGTCACTGAAACCAATGTTTGCTGGATTCCTGCGTTCCTCGACAAAGAAAAAAAATTAAAGCATGTCCTTCCTTAAGATCGCTCCCACATTTTAAATCTAAAGGCAAGTCGTGCAATTGAACAATGGAAGAGGCAATAGGGTATCAAATGTACTACCCAACCGCATTGTAGCCTTTCTGCATGTTTTCATATCGAAGTATGTATCCATAGCCAGTGTATGTGCTTCTCCCACAGTCAACCGGAGAATCAAATAAGGAAAGCAAATCAGAAAAGGAAATCCAATAATGTAACACGTATCTATATAATATTTTGTGTGTGTGTTATTGTTTGCTTCCTCTCCATCTCCATCTCCATCTCTATTTGTCAACAGAGACTCTCCTGTCTAGTGGTAGCAGATTTCAATCAAATCAAATAAATCCATGATATCATTTGCAGTCATTATGAACAGATTCGTCTGCAAATATTGTTACTCGCATGCTTTACTCCTTGTCCTTACCAAGAGCATTCGTTTGTTCGATATTCTATATAGATATTTTAAAATGCAAGGATGCCACAGAGATTGTGTATGTGTGTGTGTGTGTGATTGTATTGCAGTGATGTCAATTAAAATGACTGAATATGTTAATGATGATGAGTCATATACGGATTGGCTATGGCAAAACTGTCCTTAGAGGTCGAATACATATATTAAGCTTGCCAAGGCCACACTGAAATGAAAATGTGGTCCTTTTTTAGGTTTACGGCATGAATTTTATCTACATGTATATCTTTTTTGGGGGTGCAGCAGCGCGGGGGTATTTATACGATATTTTATAGTAGTAAATTGCCTTAATGAGCCGATGTGGGCCGACAACGAAGTAGCTAAGGAATTTACGACAAATAAAAATAAAAGAAATCATCAATGACGACAGCAAGGGATATTGTTGAAATGTGGGTGGGAATAGCTTGCGATCGTAACTCTTTTATAGTTAAAGGTCTTTGAGAGATTGCTCTTAGTTTTAAATGTTTAGGCTGAATCAAATGTAAAATGGTTTTTGTGTTTTAGGTCGGTTTTATGCACACAGAAACGAGATAAACGCCCACAGTGGGTTATCGCAATATATCGAATTGAGCAATATTTCCAATCAATAAGACAATGTGGGTGGAATGTTTAAATAAATGTTGTCTGTCCATGATAGCCCTGAAAAAGAAGCAATATAAACGTCGATAGACGGCTTTTGGAATGTAATCCTTAGAATTTGATTCATCGAATCCAACTTTTCTTACTAGAAGAATCAAACAATTTTGATGTCGTTAGTGAGGAGTGGTACTCCGAAAGTTTTTGGTACGCGTGGGTCGAGCGGCAAAAATTGAGCTGCCGTAGGGCGCCTTGTGTCTCAGATGTCTAGAGATGATAATGCGTTTCGATTTCTTGTGATTAATATGGGTCCCCCAAATAACTTTTTTTTTTTGAAACAGGGCGCAAAATATCGAGTGTAGCTTCGCCGTCCTGTTGAAACCAAATGTTGCCAATATCCTCCTCTTCAATTATTGTGAACAAAAATTCGTTCAACATGGCCCAATAACGATCGCCATTGACTGTAACGGCCACTCCTTGTTGTTGTTCAAGTTGTTGTTGTTCGTTGTTCAATCGTATACACAAGCAAATCAGACATGAGCTAAGTGTTACCATTCGCGAAATAAGCACTAGTTGAAAAAAAAACGTTAGATGGCGGACCCTTTAGTAGGCCTTTGCTTTCGGACAATCATTTTATGTTGGCAAGTTCATCGTTTACACAATGAAACTATTTCTGACAATAGATGACAGTTCATTTAAATTCAATGAAAATAACAAAAGGAACTAGTATGGAACCCTGTGGAATACTACAGAAAGAAAGTTCACATCAATTCGACAGTTCAATGGGAGATGTCCATAAGGAGAGTTTTTTTTGCATGGAATATGGTGATTCTTATATATCCTTAGCCAAAGATAAGTACATCGTCTCAGCGGCACCCCAATCACTACCGCTTGCAACGAAAGGCGACTGAAGGCAAGGTACTAGCATTCCGTGGAGATTCTTTGCTTGGGACACCATCCTTCGCGTTATCAAAACCAAGATCTTTGGCGTCGGCGATATCTTTGGCGTCGGCGATAGCTTGGTCTTTAAATTTGTATTCTTTTTTGTTGTTTCGACTGCGAACTGTGGGTCGAAAATCGTCTTGGATGGAGTATTACTGCCCATTTGCTCGATGTGCCCGAGCCAATGTAGGCAATGTCATCCGCATATCCCAGTAGTTGTAAAGATCTGTTAAAGATACTATCTTCCGTTTTCCGCTGAATGTTTGAAATAGTTCACTAGTGACACAATTTATTCAGGTATCCCAAATTCGACCATTGCCATCGCCTTGTAGAGCTCATAACGGCTTTAAAGTTCATGAAAAATATGATATCGACAGAAATGACAAAACGGCATAAATTCGTCGCCTTCCATAGTTTTCGTATACTTCACTCTACCGAAATGACCGGGCGACAGGATTTTGGAAACTCTGTTATCCTTAATAATTTTAGGACTCTTACAAATGCACTACAAATCAGCCTCAGTTCGACAGCAACTTCCACGTCAGGATTCCCTTATTCCCATTTCCTGAAGATCCATTTCTACACTGATTGGTTCGAAAGCCGATGAAAGGGATTGCGGTGTTCTCTCTGAAAGACTTAAACAAGATCAATCACCGCGATGTGTTTCAGGAGGAAGTTAAAATAGTTTTTTTTTCTTCGATTAAGAGAAATGTGATAACAGCCAGAGATATCCGCATCATTTTGGACAGTCAAGTTGCGTTAAAATTGCTTGAATCGTTTTTCGTAAACTCTGCCGATTATCTCTTGTGGAGATGTCGAATCTCATATGCAACCTAGTTGTGTTCTTTTTAAGCAATTTGCTGACATCCTCTGTATTTTTTGTTAGTTTAAACCTGAAGGACTTTCAAAATGTCCCTTTAGATGTGAAAATGAAATGTTTCCCTTATTTCTTAGACCCCTCTAATTAAGATGCCTTTGAAAATGTTCTTCAATCAAAATTTAACAAGAGGAAATAATTTAAGAAAGAAAAGAAAAAAACTCTCCAAAGCGACTGCGACTGCTGGAATTCAATTTGAATTAGCAGTTCCCATTTGCACATTCCTCATCATTATCGATTTTGAAAATTTAATTAAAAAGTTCAAAGAAATTGTTAAAACATGAGGAGAAAAAAACAGACTTCCCCCCACTCCCTATTTTTCTCTCTAAAATAGCAGCTCTAACTTGGTCCGCTTTTTAGATATGAAAGTGATTCTGAGTGTCATTAATTGTCATTTGGCAATAATTTTGCTACTTCTTCCCTCTTCAGGGAAGAACGAAATATTCAGCATGGACACGACAGCGACTGGGAAACGAAACCTTTCCACATACAACCGCTTAAATTGCACATAGATACTTCACATCAATAAGGCTAATTGAATCTTTGCTAATTAATTTCGCCATTTTACTTTACCGCGCACGATTCGTTTATTACTTATACAGCGACAGTGAGGAGACTCATTATTTGTGTGCTCTCGAATTCAACGACTAGGACCGACCTAGAAATGTCCTCGAACTCGAATCATTGTCGAAAGTCAATGAGGGCGAAAGTTTCCGCACAATGTTTATCCATAGAAACCAAAGCAACGTTATCCGATTATATTTATCCATCATGATCAACGTCCAATTTGTGATTTGATTAACGTTGCTAATGTATGGTGGTTGATCGGAGGATGGGAATCCCGAGGATATGTGCTTTATTTTGCCACGCTCTAAAGGTCTATCCATAGGTAGCTTCCTTCCTTTCATCGCACCAACATGAGAATAATTAGAAAAAAAAAACTTTTCCATTCTCGTCGGGCGAGTACCATACCCACGAAGGAAAGGAAAGAGGAACTCGAAGGGGAGATGAAAGATAGATGTTAGATAAAGTGGCTGCTGTTTATCCCTTTTGCAGTCATTCTTGGTAGGATACCATGCGCAACAGTTGCTTGCCTCTATTGTTCTTCATTATGATAAAATCCGTCCTTTGCTGCAACAAAGTGAAAAGTTTTCTTTCCACTTGTACACTATCTCAGATTGTTGGCTAATTAAGTACAGATTACAGGATATGCTTACGAATAAATGTTTTGTGATTAAAAATGCAGTCCTTTTCCACTGTTTAGCATCAAAAACACAGATTACTTTGTATCCAGCTCAAATGCGAAATCATAAGCAGTTTCTCTCATTTATTTTATTGGATAATTTCTCTAAATTAATTGTGCATGTGTGCTCTGGCCCGGCCGGCCGACCGTCCGTCTTATTGTGCAGCATCTCATCTGTGAATTGAGTAATCGCTGTAGGATACGAAATTATAACAATTTCCTAATGAGATACACTCGAGATGTGAATGGAATGGAATTAAGATACTTTTAGTAGACAGACGGAGAACTGAATTGTTGTTCATTTTGGAGAATATCAATCTTGATGACGTCCAGACGTATGGTTGGTTGAATAAACGAAAAGAAGAAGTATGACACGCAAGTGTACTCGTATCTATACGTCCGGTTAAAGTACCTATTGCGTGGCGAAATGAATCACTCAGTATGGTGATAAATTAGGTAATCCATATTGTAGTATCTGGAGAACAGTTGTTCAGATTGCTGTGTATCCAAAAAGAAGTTTATTTATGGTTCTATGGCAGATGCGCAGCACATTTTTGACAGTTATCTGGATTAAGTAATACTTAACGTGATGGCAGATATTAAAATGACAACTTGATAGTGACTTGATATTCGTGCGTACATTTGGACCCTAATAATGGGTATCAATATTAAGTCTTAGCTGCAGTCTAAGGGGCACGTGTTATGCTATCTTTTGTGAGAACATTTGCCTTGAAAGAGATGAGATACTTTGATGGTATCGATTAACTGCTTTTATGGTGAGTCTTCGGTTCATGGCGAATTTGGAAATTTAATTTAAAAACAAAAGCAGTGAAAATTCTTCGATAACATTCAACATGATTAAAACGCTCCTGTTTATGTCTTCCGAAAAAAGTTTCAAATGCAGCCTCTTCGTATTCGTAAAAGCGGACATTTGTGGAACAGAAGACAGAAACTATTCTATTTAGGACTTCTTTGTCTAGGGCCTTGAGGGATACGAAAGATAACTGGTGATCTTAGGGCCTTAATGACAGTCACTGGCGAGTAACTACGTACTTTTTTTTTTTTTTTTATAGTATACGCGCACTAAAGGGATTTTGGATACCCTTATAATGAAGTAACACAGTGCGGGCATTAGGAAAGTGAAGGATTAGGAAAAGGGAGATACCGATGCACGTTGGTTTTAAATGTCTGTAAACTGTAATGTGAGGGAAAAACAGAGCGTGGTAGAGCATTCCACATTCGCGTTGTAGGGTTAAGAAACGAATCCTTGTATTTCACTGTACGTCCGAATACAGGCTTAAGGGTAAACTGATGTGCAGTCCTAGCATGGCGAGTATTGCGGTTGAATTGCTGTAGGGGTGGAATGCAACTGGCAATTTCATTTGAGCACTTTTGGTGGAAATACCGATAAAACAATAACAAGCAAAAAACATTACGACGATGACTAAGAGAGTCAAGTGATTTCGCGATGTCTCGATCGCCAATAAGTTTTACCGCACGTTTTTGAATCCTGTCAAGTAGCTCCAAATATGTAATTGGAGCACCAAACCAGATATGAGCGTTATACTCAAGTATGGGGCGAATAAACGCCTTATAAATTTTTGCCAGATCAGAAGGAGTGAAATATTTCTTGCATCGCTTAAGACATTTCGCAACGTTCTTGGCGATATCGAATATGTGGTCATTCCAACGAAGGTTGTCATTAACACACATACCGAGAATGGCATCTGGTTGGATCTGTATTTCAACGGATATATCATGGCTAGAGGAAAGTTCGCTTGACTGAAACGATTGTTTTATAGATGATGATTTGCTACATGGCCCTCACCAGGCCACCGCTGATTGCCTGTGGCCGCCCGGTATGATTCAATGTTGTCGCATTCTCTAATGGAAAGGATTCGGGTGCTTGACGTTGCTGTATCTTCGACGCTACCTTGGACTTCACTCTTCAAAGAACACCAGAGACGGAGTAAAAATATTATTATTCCAATCAGGTTCTATACAACGCTTAAGCTTTTTCGAGGCCACATTGCAAGAGCTATGTCCAGGAGGGTCAAATTACCCTCAGAATGAATACTTTGAGAGTGCGCTCTTAAATGGCTTATCCCGCCCGAATCATTCGTCTATTTATATAGTCGGTGCAGGGCTCGTACAGGATAAATTTGCGGTTCACTAATGTGCAACGTGGAACTGTGAATAGGCAGCTCCTACTGTACAATCGAGTTTCTTAGTCCCTAAAAGTATCAAAAATTTCAGCTGTGTCACTAGGACTGTGCGCATGACCATGTTCCAGGATCAGATACATGTTTACGGCTGACAACCTTCTCAGAAAAATACAAAGCAAACTGGCACCAGATGTAGTTATCATCAGTGAATAGAACGAGAAAAAATGTATTACTAAATTAGACTGCATCCTCGGTCCTGATCTTCTTAAGTTCCCTTACGATTGCATTCCTTATTTTGAGAGCCGTAAGATACCTTTCTGGCGGGGAAAGATAACTGGTGGACAGGGGCACTGCTGCAGTACAGGGGCGCCAAGATCAACGCTTGCAACCTCATATCGAACGGAGTTGAGAAAGTACTTTACTACCAAAAGGTGGGAAATTGGAAAGGAAGCAGCACAACAGTGGAGGCAAAGAAACTTACCAAGCAACAGCAGTGAGAAAGATGGAATGCAGAAAGCAGAGGTTGATGGACGGCAACGGCTGATGTGGCTAATTGGAATAAACGGAAACACTGTGAAATTTTCTCGTCACAAAGCTTCTCACTCGACATGGTTATTTTGACGGATTGCTTTACAAAATCGGCAAGACAAAGAGTCAAACTTGCAAGTTTAAGAACTCCCACAGCAATTGGAAAAAATAATAAACGGATCTGAAAGAAAGCATTGGCGCCTTCTCTCCACCGAAAAAAAGGTGATTATCTGAATTGAAATGGGATCAAATTTATTCCTTCACTAAAAACATTCACAGGACTAAATTGAGAGAACAAGAGTGTAGGTTGATTGTGAGGTGGCTTAAGAAAAAAGCTAATTATAGTGCTTTAATAAGTAACAAAATTGCTGATCGCTAGACTTTCCTTAGCTTAGGTTACTAAGACATAAAGCCAGTAAGTTATGCGATGTTCAATGGCTTTTCTATCTTAGGGGTCCGGTTCGATTATCTATCCAAAATAAATCCCAAATATTGAGCTTCGTCTAAAAATATAAGGCCTGCACCTTTAATAGGACGAGGATTAAAGTACCCATTAAAGTACCTACAGAATGTGATAGCACTTACCGTGGCAAACATTTGAAAGTAAACATATAACAACCACTTACCTACCACAATTTCATTAAATCAACAACCAACACAACTTTCCCGTTACAGATTCCATACCTACACACATGTGACAAGGCGTAGAAGTACGCTTTAAGCAAAAATTAACTTTCCAAAAGAATTAAACGCGGTTTTCCCTAACCAAGGAACAAAAACAAAAGACTCAAACCACGAATCCTTTTCAATTTCAAAGTAAATGTATAAAGAATGAGATAAAATACACACGCTTCTGTCGCAACAAAAGGCAAATGGATTAAAAATCTAACCAAGAGCATGAGGACTTTTTAAAAAACCTCACACAGGATCAAAGCAACACCAAAAATGAAAAAAGAGAACAGCTTCCTTTTACAAAATTCAACCAAGAGAAAGTTAACTTCGGATCGTTAGTGTCTTTGAAAATATTAATCCACTTCGAATGTAACAAAATCCAAAGGAAAGTCTTCGCGTAGAAACTTTCTTCAAGCATTCGAAACAAAAAAAATAAAAAATAAAAAAGAGTAGGTAGATAGGTACCAAAGTTTTAACTTTGGGAAGGATGTCTCATCATCTGGCTAAGAATCATATTTTTTTTTTTTTGGTGTTCAAGTGTAGTTAGGTCTAGGTCCCACCTATCTGAGTTGGATCTACTTTTGGGATTGTTGTGGCAGTCAGAGACTGGAGGCGTACATTTTAGGTTAACACATAAAAAGAAACATAACGTAGGTAAGCTGTTGAAAAAGTTTACGAAATGATACTTTCGTGCTATGCCAGAATGAAGAACATACTTTAAATTTTTAATAATGAAATAAAGACGGTGATGTATCAGCATCAAAATGTAGCGTTTCCTAACAGAACGACAAAGTTACAAAACTTAGGACAAAGGTTAGATAACTATTTAATTAAGCTACGCCGACAAGGTCCCGCTACGTTAAATGGGCAATAGGCTAATTCAAACCGGTCAAAGCTCCGGATGTGATATTCTGTCATAATTGACGTCTTCTAGCTTTAAGTGGGGATATATCCTTTTGATTTGAAGATAATTCACAACCCTCTGCATTCGAGTCAGTATGTTTACAGAAAAGGCAAATCCACGTACGGTTATCTTTACAGATCGAGCACTATGATCTTAAGAAAAAGCCTTTTGCACCTTCCTAGACATCAAGGGCGCTTACGATAATACGGGACATGACTCAATAACAAGAGCAATCAAGCTATTTTGCCATTGGGTATGCTTATGATCTATCGATTGTTCTTGTTGGTAGAAGAGTGATGTACTTCATCTTTTAGAATGGTGCACCAAGAAAGGTCTTTTCATCAAACCATATTACCAAACCGTTCAAGACATACCTTCAACTATGATAAGACTACTGAATCTACAACCTTTACCTGATAAAAGGCTTAACTGGAATTATAATATCAAGGCTGCCACAAAACGATGGATATAAGAACCCATGTGGGGCACCAGCCGCATATACCGCAAAACTGGGAGTATCTGCCCAAAAGTAATGTAATTGTTGCATATCATGATGGTCATTTGTGGGTAAATACCCAACCATCGTCCAAAGTTCTTCAACTGACAATGGCAACAAGGCTACAGAAGCTTTGAAGAATTTTCGGTCTATTTTTTGTGATCTCACTGTTTAATATGAAAGACGATGTCTAGGTTAGGTTAGGTTGAAGTGGCAGTCGGATAGAAGTCCAATTCACTTAGACCTAGGTCCATTGTGATACCACGTAGATCTGAAGTTCCTGCCTACACGTTGAACCATTTTGAGGTGCTTATGAAGCGTGAGAGACATTTTTGGTCGGTTGAGTTTAGATCATTGAGATCGTTATAGAAGAAGGCCCCCATATGGAGATTTCTCTTTCGGGAGAGAGCAGGGCATGCGCAAAGTGCGCAAAGAAGGTGTAGAGTAGTCTCCTCCTCCTCATCCATACAGCTCCTACAGAAATCGTTTGAATAGGCGCCAAGCCTTGTTGCATGCCTGCCTAACAGAGTGTTCAGTTATGACACCAATTGTAGCACTAATGTTCGATCGATTAAGGGTAATCAAGCTCCTGGAGCGTCTTAGATCCAGTCTAGGCCAAACCTGCTTCGTTGTCAGACAAGTAGTACCATTTGTCCATCTGTGGTTAGTTTTTTCTATTGCATCCAGTTTAAACAAGAGTTTGCCTAAGGAGCCCTTTTCAGGAAAGGTTGAGAGGGTAGTTTCAAGTTTGGCGAGTTCGTCAGCCTTGCAGTTACACGGAATGTCTCCATGTCCCGGCACCCAGCAAAGGTGAATGATGAACTGCTCGGCAATCTAGGGCTACTAAGGAGTTAATAGAGACAGAGTCCAGACACTTGATGGTGGCCTGACTGTCCGAAAAGATTCGAATATCCTTTACGGATACCACGTTCTTTTTTAGCCAGGACAAGACTTCCTTTATCGCCATAATTTCCGCCTGGAAAACACTACAATGATTAGGATTAAGATTTAGTCTGTCTGAGAAGACGCCTCCACCCACCCCATCATTTGTTTTTGAACCGTCCGTGTAAAAATGGATTGATTCTTCCTCCGACAAGGCATCCTCCCAAAAGGATTAAGGGGGGGTAAGGATAGCTGGAAGTTGGGGTGTGGTGTATTCTATATTCCTAGAAGGGATTCTGAGTATGTTCAGAATTGCAGAGTGGCCGATTTCACTATCGGTCCATTGAGAAGCTGCTTTGAGGCGAGTGGCCGTGGTAGCAGCCGTCTGTCTGCTAAAAATGTCAAGAGGTCTTTAATTGGAACAGATGGCGTTCTATAGCATTATACATTCATAAAAAAAAAACACGTTTTGTGCAATCCCAGAAACTGGGATGCTTTGGTCGTCTATGACGAATATTAAGGGGTTACAACTATGTAATCCCTTAGGATAGGGTATAAAAAACTGTACTGTTACAGTACAAAATCAACCATAGCGGCGATGGACAAAAAAACAACTTTGAGAATATCAACTTTATAGTTTACAACAAGGAAACCTTAGAACTGCTCCTCGTAACTCGGTTGCACAAAGCTGAGTACTGTAAAGCTTGGTTTTTCACATTATCTGACATAGTTGTGTTAGTCACATGTCCTACCAAGTATCAAATGGCATTTATTTTACTAACTTAACTGAAAGATTGGACAACCCAAGTATGAATACACTTCTGACGATAATGAGAAGATCAAATGAAGGACAACTTCAATTTGCAGTTCCATTACTTACCATGTTATATGATTATTAAATTCAAATCCGTTGTCATCATTTAATAAGGACAAAGAACTCCTTCCCATATCATTCACAGCATACATTAAGTACAAAATTGTGGTAGACCCTCAGCGTGGTACGCCCCTCATTAAATTAAAACAACTTCTCTCTGCGTCACGATAAACATAATCAAAGTTAATCCAACAAAACCCCTACCCCGTCCTACGGTCCTATTAAAAATCAACCAAGGAAACCACAAAAAAACACAAAAAAAAAAAAACAAATCCTGAACGCATAAAAACTGGTAATCTTTCAACATCCCCGAAAGCTCAGCACTATTTTACTTTTCGAGCGTGCATTTGCAAAATCCATTTCCACCAACTACTTAGTAGGTACCTACCTACCTACCTACCTACCTTCCCACTGACTGTAATGGCAAAATATTAAAACTAAGCAAAGGGATAATATAAATAATAAAAACAAAACAAAACAAACAAAAAAAAAATAAACCGGAACAGAGCACACGGACTGACACAAAAAAAGCAGAGTGTTAAGGATGAACAGCGAAATAACTTTTCAACTTCCAAAGCAAACCAAGCAACCAAAAACTCCCAAGTTCCCAAGTTCCCAAGTTCCCCACTTCCCACCTCCCATCGTCCTCATGTTTAAAATGAAAATTACTAACCCGTCATCATCATTCCGACTATTGTCGACAAAAATGTTATCTTCAACTCAACCAAAATGAACCCCTTACAATGCACAATACGGTTCAAGTCCGGACCCATCACCACCACTCGGCACCGCATCACACGTATAAAAACAAAACCCTATCCTCCCAACAATCAGGAATCAAAAAAGAAGAAAAAAAAATAAATGTAAAAAACTGGGTTAAATAGGACACAATCCTGCAGTAGGATGGCAAAACAAGGGACCATGGGTGAAATGAATTCATAACTTATGGTATAACATTCACCGTTACAAGTCCGCATACAAAATTCATATTTCATGCGAATTGAAACAAGAAAAAACTAACTACCCGCCCCTACAATCCAAAAATAACCCAAGTTGGATGAACTGGCAAACTTGCGCCAGTCTATAGGATGTATGTATGTATCTGCGTGTGTATGTTCATTCAGCTGTGGGGCTCCATCAGCACAAGGATTTAACTTCATCCTCGCTGGATGGTACACCATTGGAGGATCCATCATCACTTCGTGCTCGATGGGAATGTGTGATATATTTGGACAGGAAAGAGCATGGCAATGGCGCGCGTCTCATTCTCAATTCAGTCAGGCGGAACCGCCTACACTCACGGAGACAATAATAAAAAAATAAAAACTCAACTACACAGAGAGGCAGACATAGTACCAATCTACAACTACACATGACCGAGATATTTATCCGGGTACCTGTTCGGTGTGAAATCATTTGAGGACAGAACCAGAGCTGACTTTGTGTGTGAGATGATTAAGATGGGAATGATGGAATTCATGCTTCATGAAGGAAACATCAACTGCAGGACACAGTTCATTTCTGTTATTTCTTTTTTTCAAAAGCAATTTGAAGCGTTCAGCAGAGCACTTAGTTTTCATTAATCTATGCATGGCACATAGAACCTTCTACTACACTGTGTAGGGTTCCATAATGGAAGTTTATTCCTTCTACCCTGAGGTGGTCAGGGTGACCAGAATGGTTATGTTTGGTAAAATTGGTAGATTGACCTTGTATCTGTACAAAAATTTGGTTAGTGGAGCTTGTCATCATTTTTGGGATGCAGTACCTCCAAATTAAACAAAGCTCTTGGATGTCACCTAATTACGGGACAGGTCCTTAAAGAGCTGCCCAGAAAAGCACTACTTAAATTTGTTTATCTCATAAACGCTTCTATTAGACTTTTGTACGTTCCCCCGGCAATGGAAGATAGCTGAGGTGATAATGATTCCTAAGCCAGGTTTACCTCCAAATGACAAAAAATCCTGTAGACCAATATCGCTTCTGCCAATAATGTCGAAGATATTTGAAAAACTCATATTGAAGCAATTACATCCGATCATCGAAGAACGCCGATTAGTACCGGATCACCAATTCGGATTCTGAACGAAGCACTCTACAATTGACCAGGTTTACAGAATTATAACTAAACAAAGCTCTCCCAAAGCAATTATATGAGATCCTAAGCTCTTATTTAGATGACAGACTCTTTCGTGTTAAACACGGGAACGAGTACTCCGAATTCAAAGAAAGCGCGGCGGGAGTTCCACAAGGAAGTGGTTTGGGCCCGATTTTATTCCTATTTTACACTCGCGATATCCCGCAAGAAGAGGATACTATCGTAGCAACTTTCGCGGATAACACGGCTATTCTAGCTGTATACAATTCGATTTAGTCCGCGACAAATAAGCTTCAACGATCTATCGACAGAATATGCTTATGGACAAAAACTTGGCGTATTGTCTGTTCTCAACGAGACAAAATCCACGCACGTTAATTTTACTTACAGGAATGTAAGCCATTTATATTGACTCGGTACAAATTCCGTACGCAAACGAGGCTAAATACATGGGAATGACGTTGGATGCATGCATTGGCTGATTGGAAGATTTTCTAAACTCAAAATGCAAAACAACCAGCTTTTATACAAGCAAGTTCTAAAACCGGTTTGGACGTACTGTATACAACTTTGGGGTTGTACCAAACCAAGTAATGTTAATTTAAATTAAACCTGCTTGATAGGCATTAGCCTAGTTGTAGTATAAAAGTATTTTGTAGGGAGGTGTTTTCAGTGAGTAAGAATCTCACACTATTATGAGCACGCGCAGCCGGTCCTCATAACATCTCATGAAAGATTTTCCACCTACCCTCGGGGGAAAAAAAAAATACCTCCAAATTGTGAGAGTAGTTATGCATTGAGTGGGTTTATTAGGATCGTCTTGATCTATCAGAAATCTATTGGCGCTCGCGCCTTTCGTAATGTACCTAAATACATTAACCCTGTCCCGCGTGTGTGCATTTATCGCATGATTACCGGAGAAAGAAATATTTATTACTAAAGGAAAATAATTGAAAAAAGAAGTTAGGTAAGGTAAGGTAGTCAGCTCTAAAACTGACGAAATTAAACCAATACTTGGTCCAATGTAATAAGACCACAAGGATCTAAGAAAAAGTTCCTTCCTTCGCGCAATCCACCAAAGCGGAATTTCTGATGTAAAGGTAAGTGAGATCACTTAGATGTTCAATGAAATAGACTTGCTTTGTCTGGAGAGAGCAGGGCGGTAGAGTATAGTTTCTCGCTTATCTTCGTTCATGCAACTGCTTCATTGCCCTTGTATAATCTTCAGCCTACTAAGAGAGATTAAGTTCTAAGAGCGTTTTAGGTTGAGCTTTAGGCAGATGTGTTGAGGCGCAAAATATCCACTTGTTAACCTCTCCACGGCAGGCCTTCAACCTTAGTAACTGTTTACAATAACTGACACCTTAATCACGATTTTCAGGAGAAAAACCTAATTTTTGAGATTGCAGAATCAGTCTAGAGCCACGCCACATTCGAATTTACGGAGTTGATTGCAGCTTGACTGTCCGAGAACATAATGATATTTTTTTAGCCAAGAGAAGACTTCTTTTCACTCACTATTACATCTGGTTGGAAACCACTACAATGATCAGAAAGACAGAAGTAAAGTTAAGTATGTCCGAGAAGACACCTCCGCCCCATTATTAGTTTTCGATCCATCCATATTGATGTGATTTCCATGAAAGAGCGATGATGGCATTAATGGACTCCTCAAACTATAGTTGGGGCATGCGGTAGCCAATAAATAAGGGTGCTGATTTAGGATCGAAGCGGGGCCAATTCCTTTGTTGGTTCACTGTGATCTAGCTCGATTTTTTGTACGAGATTTAAGGCCATTGAGCAAAGTAAGGTTTCTCCCATTTGCTTTGTTATTTATGTCTTGGCATCCAACTTAACTTTTAATCCGAAATAAGATCCATATATATGGAATTTTAAATTTCCTTCTAAAGAGCACTGGTTTGGTTTTGCAGGGGTTAACCAAAAATCCATACCACAGTGAACTGCATGAAGTGTAAGCTTGTTAAGGGCAGGCATATTGTAGAAGTTCTATTAAAGTGTTGAGGTGCGTTCCTCTGACTGCAATGGCAACATCATCCACATAAGCACTCACATTACAGCCCTCCGCTGTCAGATATGCCGGTAGTTCATTTGCCACTAAGTTTCATAGAAGAGGGCAGAAGACAACAAATTGTTGGGTTCCCTTATTGACACTTCTTCTCAGACAGTTTTGAGTTGATTATCTGACTTGTAAGTCGTTTAGAGCTCAACGTACAATTGCGAGCGCGACATTTCGACATTGTCAAAAGTGCCTTCTAAATTCAGAAGAGCAAACACTTTGTACCCCTTAGTATGCAGGGAATACAGCGTATGTAAAGCCGTATCCTTTGCTTCTCTATCTATATAGTATACTATCGAACAGTACGAATGTAGTGCCGTAGACAGCAGCCTGATAGCAGCCTTCAAGCAAATGGATGTCGATCAGTCGTTCTAGTGATCAACAAGATCGGGACAAGATCTTTACAATTATTCAGAAATAATCAAAAGCACTGACCCGATGATATGGGATTATTATTATTCAATAACAAAATCTGGTCCCGCTTATAGCTTTGAAGCTACCAAGGCTATTTTCCCTTAATCATCAGACAATGGGATTTGGCATATGACCTGTTACTTGTCGTCTTGCACATAACTTTGGAGCTACCTGAAAAATGTGAACTTATCTTTTATCAGATTTAGCGATTTCGCTGGAAGCTGTCCAAGACCAGATGACTGGTCTAGCGAATTTCCTAGCTTTGAAGCCTCAAAATCTTCTTCTGTTGTACCGCAGATTTTATGTTCAAGAGTCATCCGTTTTCATCAGTTCTCTTCTGTATACCTTGAATGATTGATGATATGAGATCGAGTCGGAATCTTTTTCTCGTGCCTTTTGCTTGATTTTAAGTTACTACGGAGCTGACCCAAAACTGTAACCCACCAACGAAGTTTTGGTTGAGCAAGATAAAGACAGCGCCTTAAAAGGTTGTAATGATTGAAGCTCATTGGTTGTAACTACATACTCAACGACACAAGAAGTGATTTAAAGCCGGGATAAATTTTCTTTTAGGGCTCATTGATGTATGATCTAAAATAGAAAGGCCTGCCGATACTTTTTCAGCTTCCAAAATCAGTATGCCCAAATCTGAATTGAATCATTACATTGTCTTGAAGACCAAAGAAAAAGAATTAAATAAACCTTATCCACTGTTTCCTTTTCCTTCTTTACCCCTATTCCTCTCTTTTAAGATGTTAGTTATACTAATGCCCTCTCCCCTTTTAAACCCTCCCCTACTACATTTCCCTTTCGTGAGTAACCTATGCTTACCCAAAGGATTCACTAACATAACATTGAAGAAGTTAGCTCATAATCCCCCTCCATTTTTACCGCTAATCGCAACACTTTGGAAATTATATCACGAAAATCGGTTGAATTATAGACAGACGGGCGTTGCCGCGAAATTAAAAATGTCAACAGATCAGCTATGTTCTTCAATGTAGTTTTAACAACATCTATCAACTACTGCCGTTACCTAAGGAAGAGCTGAGTTCTTCGGTAAGATGTTCCGTTTCGGTGCGGGGAAATAATTTCATGTGCAATAGCTTCACCTAAAGTGGGAACCAATTTCACTTATTTAACTGATGTTTCTTAAACTGTAAAATACATGGGAATATATTTTGTTTAGATAAAGTTTCATGCCTTCGTAAAATCTTCTTCACTAAGTCTGAAACTGAACATCTGGTCATCCTACCATCAAACTCACACGAAGTTATATCTGCGAAGTAGTGAACAAATACAAATTCTGACAGCACTCTCGCAGGCGAATTATTATTTAACTTAACAAATGAAACTTGTTCCTTCCTGGCTAAATATATACTATGTATGAAGGTACAATGTGCCACCTCTCGTGCGGAGCGTTCGCTGGAGAGAATAAACTACACACTCAAATGGTGGGTGAAATTTTTTTCAAACGTTTTTTCATTTTATTAACTACTGAAAGCGAGTTGAATATGCTTGAACCTTATGTTGTGTTAAGGAAAAAAATTGTGCTTAAGTCCATTGAGTTTAGGCTTTTATTTGTGAGCCTGGCTGGGTTAGGCTATGGCTGCTGCTAGACATTTTTTAAATTTAATTGGATTTTCATGAATGCGAAGTGGAGATTCATGCAATTCAATGGAGGCGGTTCCAACATTTTCTAAGTGGACCAACAAAAAAAAAATATCAACAAAGGTTTGTATTCCGTTCATTTCTGACTAGTTGTCTGAGTTTTTATTAAATTTTTAACATATCCATTCTTTACGTCGACTTGAAACCTAATATGGACCTCACATGTACATGAACTCGACATCGATGACAATTTGAACTGTGTAAGTGATTTCGACGAGATGTAGCGAATATATTTTTTAGTTTTAAGCAATTTATCAGTAAGCCATTAGTAGTTTTTCAAAACAATTAAAATCTATCTTAAGGGGTTACATGGGTTTATTCGGGAAAAAAATTATATTTTCAACAATTTTTTTTTTATATAAAAAATAAATTATTTTATTCAAACTTTTTACTGTCTTAAAGATACACATTTGAGAAAGAATTTCTGAAATTTTCAAAGGAAAATATTCAAAACTCCGTCATTGTGACGTCACTCTGACTCCGATTGTGAAGCAAATCATTAATCAAAGTTTTGATCAGGGTTTCATACCAAAGGCGCTTAAAACAGCAATTCTACGGCCTATTTACAAAGGAGGAGTTAAGACAGAAATTGTAAACTACAGACCAATTTCGATCTTACCTGTGATCGAAAAATGTATGGAGGAGATTTTTGTTGATCGCTTAAAGAAATTTATAAGTAAACACAATGTTTTGCAACCAAACCAATATGCTTTTCAAAAAGGCAAGAGTACTGGGAGACTATTGGGAGAGATGTCGAACGTTATTACCACCGGCTTGAATAAAAACCACCACGTACTAGTTATGTTTGTGGATTTCAGTAAAGCCTTTGACACGCTGGTGCACGACAAGCTGCTAGATTGCCTAAGTCAGATCGGAATTAGAGGAAAGGTAGAAAAGTGGCTAAATAACAATTTATCTGATAGAACATTTAGGGTGAAGATTGCAAACATAGTCAGCGAGGAGAAGAAGAGCATCTATGGCGTTCCACAAGGGTCCAAACTGGGCCCTATATTGTTTGTTCTGTTCACAAACGAACTTCTTCGTGTTTTTGAGCAATCGACTGCATTTGCATACGCAGATGACATTGCTATAGTGGTCAAACATCAACAACTCGAAACGGCGATTGCAATAATGCAGAAGGAATTCGACAAAGTGTCAAGATGGTGCCACGATCACAACTTGGTGATAAACTCGGAGAAGACAAAGCTGATGCACATACGCACACCGAATCAAAGAACGGCAGATATAAATATCTTTCATCAAAATGAAAGCTGTCCAACCACACATAGGAGCGAAGCAATTGAGGTCGTCACATCAATCAAGTATTTAGGTATAATCATCGATGAGCATTTCATTTGGCACGAACACATTCAGCGTTTGCGCTTGCAGTTAAAAAGTGCTGTTTTTGCGATGGTTTATCTGAAAAAGTACACAACAACAGATGTCCAAAGGCAAGTGTACTACTCACTGGCTGAATCGAGAATTCGGTACGGCATTTTGGCTTGGGGAAATGCATCGAAAACGCACTTGGACAAAATACATAACCTCCAACGACGTCTGGTAAAAATTATAGAAAATAACAATAACCCATTTCAATTTCTAGACGTCAAGAGAATATTTAAGATGACGGCAGCTCTGGAGTACTACAATGACTCACGTTTCCAACAACCCATTCGTCATAATCAGAACACTAGAAGACGTGCACAACAACTTCTCGAAATACCGGGAGTATTTAACAAATATGGACGAAGACAATTAGCTCACAGTATTCCAACATTGATAAACTCACTACCAGCTAACCTAAAAAATATAGTTAATTTCAAAAAACGCAAAAAAGATCTTAAAGTATATTTCCTTAACTCTAATTAATTTTTTGTTTTAAATAATTAATACTTTAACATACAATTTTAGATTTTGAAAACAGTATTAACATTTAAACTCAACTTTTATTGTAATACTTCCAAACATGAAAATATTTGAAACGCAATCACCTGCAGATAAGCCTTGAGCTTCGCAGGTAACATATTTATTTATAACGTTTTTAAAAGAAAGAAATAAAGAATAAATAATAATAATAAAAAAAAAAAAAATAATAATAATAATAATAATTTCCGGAGATCCTTTGGAAAAAGGTGCGTCCGCGTTGACAGTAGAACTCGTGAAAGTATCATCAGAAGTGAAAAAAAAATTTCCTAATTTAGTTGAGACCATGAACTAGAATTTGGACGAAGGGAAATAAAAAAAGTGAAAATTGGATTTTTGCAGATCTTTTTACAAAAAAATTCTGATTTTGGTAAAATTCGTCCAAGTCCTCATGAATTTTAATCTCGAAGACCTGTGTAAAAATTCATCAAGATCGGTTGAGTGATTTTCGAGAACTTTTTACAACCGACTTTGAAAACACAGTTTCGAGAAAAATGCGTTTAAAGTTTGGATTACCTCAAATAAACCTAGTGATTTAAGTGACCTTCCCAAGGCTGTATGTCCCAAACTTTATTCGGAATAACTTTATAATTTAGGATAATATTCTCGAGATGTTGTAGAAATTAATAAGACAACAAAAAAAAAAGATTTCTGAAACCCATGTAACCTTCTTTTGATAACTTTAATGCGAATGTGGCATATAGCAGTTTTAACTTTTAAGTCTTCTATAGTCTTTTGTAAGCCTTGATACATTGGACCACTGCACTACTGGAAGGTTAGGTAAGGTAAATTCGTGCCCTTGTGGCCATGCCACGGCTTTACTAAGACACATCAGCTGGGTCAATTATGACCAATTTCGGGATCATTTTGAAAAATCTTGGTTTTGATTGGTTTCCTGCCTGCGTGCCTGCAGGTTTCGAAGTTCATTCCTCTCGGACGAAATATCAACCTATCGCGCTGTGTGCTAAGTTCTTAAAGATTTTACCGCCAGAGCTGACCACTTTCTTCCAAGCTCATTGCCCTTTCTCGTTATCTGGATGTCCCGGCACTAGGCACAATATGGTCAACGTATTTGCAGTTGATATTTCGTCTAAGAATATTTTGCATATGCAGAATACTCTAGACTAAACGATGACCACTGAGCTTGCACCTCCTTAGCTTATAGGGTAATAATTTGAACGTTGTCACTAATCCTATAAGATTTCCATGTTCCCAAAGTTTTGCAGTAGATGCCAGCGCTAGTTCCGATGTCCATCGTAGATCCATCGGTATATAAAGCTATCTCTTCCTCTTTCCAGTTATTTGTTTAAGGAATTATAGTATTTTAAATTAGAGCGGGTGCAGTGGCTTAGTGGTTAAGTGCGTTGGACCACTAAGCGAGAGGTCGCCGGTTCAAATCCCGACCTGTACCACCTGAAAGTTTTTATTCGCTGCCCCACCTCTTGCGAATGTCTGACAAACATCCAAGAGTTAGAAATGTCATGAGAAGCTTCTCAAAAATAAATTGCCGTTCGGAATCGGCATTAAATTGTAGGTCCCGCCATTCGTGTCAAAAATATAACTTCGCACACACAATGGTTGGAGAAGCTGAGCTTTAGGTCTTGTATGGGCCGTTTACGCCTTATATTTTTTTTTTAGTATTTTAAAGACGACGATTGAGGGAAGTTCATATGTCGATCATGCCTTTTTTGGCAATACGGTTTGAATGACCACAGTTCGATTTGTTTTATTCGCAATGGCTGCGTCCATAGGTGTGAGGTTTGGTTCAAACCTGTTATGGGAATGGTCATAAGGACCCCTTTATATCGATGCAAGCTGCCCATTGAATAGCATTTTACGCCAGTTCTGAACCATATGTTAGGATTGGTCCTAATACCGCTTTGTAGAACTCGTGTACAATGAACGTACACAAACTCTCCTTGTTCTTCTTTCAATTGAGCTTGGTATCTAAAAATAAACCAACGATAGTTAGAAAGGTCTACTCCATTCATGCCCGGTGATTTGAAGGCGGGCATAGCCCTATTTTTCCTTGTAAACTTCGGAATTTGTTTACCCTAAGCCGTCAACCTAGTTACTGTATAGTAGGAGAACATAATTGAGTCGCTCGCTTAGGTTTTCCACAAAACAATGAAGCCCTTTTCTACTCTTGCGCTACTAAAAATTCCCCAAACCCCGAAAGGCCTTATAGTTATATTGGTCTCCCCATCCCCAAACCACATTGTCAGTTTTGCGCTGCCTTTTGTCTCAAATTAGCTTTCCTCTAATCTTAGACGTTTTAAAAAATAGATAAGAGAAAAATTCTTCGACGGGTTTCGAAAATCGAACTCAGTCTAGCCAAATCTAACCTTTAGAGGACTTAAAATAAAGCTTCTACAACCTTTATTTGTGCACGAATATAAGTCGCCTATAATTTTATGCTGATGACCTTGAGTAATTTTCAGCCTCAACCAAAAATTGCCTCAACCTTAGAAGCTTAAATTTTCAAACTTCGTCCTAGCTCCCAATAAGTCCCTTTGTACATTCCAAAATTTAAAGAAAAGTTATCTCAAACTTATTGAAAAAAGAGTAACATTTTCAAGCCTACATAGCTGAAGCCATAAATTTTTGTATTAACAACAAAACTCCGACAAAATTGATATGTAGGATACCTCCACACCCACCTCTCGTTCATAGACATTTTCATCCCAACAGATGTTTTCCTATAAATAAATAAGTACACTTTGGTATCAGAGCAAACACATAAAAAAAAAAATTGAAAACAATCCGAATATGCCTGCAGACGATGCCGAACAATGGATAATAATAATCGAAGCAAGAGCAAAGAAAAAAATTTATAAAATTTGGACAAATGGATTGTATGTTGTACATTAAAGCTTGTTGTTTTTCTATTTAGGATTTCTGTGTGTGTTGAAATATGATAGCCCAAAAGCGACTAATAGACTAATAGGAAGTATACTGTACATGTAGACAGAGCCTTATATCGCCTCGTGGCAATATTTATTTTCTATGGCGAATGACAAAACAACAGCAATGTAAAACTGTTGTCTATTGGAACTGAACAAAATAAATGTCCAAAATGTAATTAATTTCGTGACAGCCAAATAAAATCACTTAAAATGATTTTACGACCCCTTAAGGTAAGCAGAATTTAAAAGAATTTAACGACACGGGGGATTTTGTGCTGGTGAAACAATTATTGCGTTTCTTTACTTTGTGATTTAATTACAGTTTTCCTGTATACTTAGTTTCCAGCTATGAATAAGTTTTTAGTTTACAATTTTTGTTATTAAGCCATGTGGGAATGGGGCTTGACGATTTTGGATATTCAGGTTCAAAGTGTTCAAAATGCAAATATAAACCAAAACCGTTAGACACTTCAATAAATTTAGTAAATTTAAAAACTCGCATACCTTTATGAATTTTCAAAATTTTTGTATGACAGTCTTGCACTTTATTTTTACTGGACTACTGCTTCTGAAAGTCTCAAAACAAATAAATTGCTGTTCATAGTCGGCGTACAATTTTTGGTCTTTTTCGTTTGTGCAGCTATGTTTTAGGCATTTAAGGACCGGCAAAATCTAATCATTTCATAAAGCAGGAACAATCATTCTGTAAGGACGTCTTGTTCAATCGGACTTGGCTTGGTAAACTTAGAGCGTTGAACAGAGAGACAATTGCAACATATTCTGAGAAGTCAGTAAGGAGGCTTCAGACTAGTTAGGGGTCTGAAGAAGCGATGGTGACGGATGAATCTTTTATTGGCCAAACGGCAGCTCTCACTGAGCAAAAATGAGCTACCGGCAGCGGAACTACCGGCCTGCTATCTTAGGATGAAAGCCAAAATATGGCTTGTGCCGTGCGTCGGGTAAACTTCCTGACTACGTCAAAAGCTTATTGATAGCGTTGCAGATAGCCTGGGATACTAATTTTCCTCAAACAGCAACCAGACTCGGAAGGTCAACGGACCTGAGAGGGTACGTCTTATATGCGGACACTCTCTACACTGCAGGCCTCGTCAGGTATGAGGCAAATATTCCAGCGGTTGAGGAGTCACGATGTTAAGGTTCAGATATGCAGAAAAGACAAATATTACACATTTATTACAGCTGCCCATAAAAGGATGCATATTGGTCGTGGGAAATTGGCTAAGATCAAAAGTTATTGATCTTAGACCAAAAAGCGTTCCCCTGGCTATATAATCCGCATCTAAGGCACGCTTAACCACCTCAGGCTAATATGTGCAGAGGCTCATACCGGTGCAGCTGAAAATCGGTTTTATAACTTCTTAGACGGTTTACGATGTTAAAACCGTCCTCGGCGCCAAAATCGGCTAAGAAAACGTCTGTGGCAGATAAGTCCATATAATACCACGATATGACTGCAGACAACGGCTTCTGGGTAATAGACTTTACCGTAGCTCGCAATACAGTGAAAAGCAGCACTCCGTTTTCCAAAACTACGATTTCACAGAGCAACTTGGCGCTCTCAAGGTACTGGAACTGCCCGACCAAATCGACTATGTTCTTATCGATGGCAGGCATCTGATTTTGATCTCTTTCTTGTATCGGTTAAATTCAGAGCTCGATTGTATAACGGAAAGAAGCTGCAAACGGCACAGAAAACTATAATTAATGTTGGACGCCTGCGCGCAAAAATCTCCGGTGTGGACTTACCATCTACGAACCTGAACACCATGTGCATGTGCAACCAGTACCGATATATTATACTACCTAAGGGGATATTCGAGACCGCCATATATTACAAAACACCATCCAAAAAGCGTTCGTAGTATGATGATGAGTGCGGGAATATCCCTGCTTAATTTCAAAAATGAGACCCTATTCACCGTTAACGTCTTAAACACACTCATCGGCAAGTACCTGCGTGGCTTCCGACCCGTCAAATCGACGTTCTAGTACGTTTGGCAAAACGTCCTGACATTAAGGACAATATATTTTCTATACAGAACTCTTATCCTGCCAGTTCAGATCTGCTGAGCAGTGCCGACAGCGATAAACGTTAAAGGTATAAGTTAGCTTTTTGGAAAGAAAAATTCTTCGGTAGGTATTTGATTCTGAGTCTGTCTGACGTAGTGTCAGTGGATTTCCACAAACACATCTAGTCGGTTTGTTGACGAGTTTAACAAAATTCACACTTATTATAGGCTCTATTTCCTAGAGGCCCCAAGAAATAAAGCCTCAAAATAAAACTGAAATAAATGCCCAAAAGTTGGGCTTTATTTCATTATGACATAAAGTTATTTATATTATTTCAATTATTAGGAATCGTCGAATGGTTTCACTGTTAGACTTGGAGAATGTGCGGGTTGGGTATATGCAAAGATGTATTTGATATAAACAAAGTTTGCATATAGCTAACCTCGCGCGTACTACAAACCTAACAGTGAAACTAAGCAGGGGTTTAAAGGGGGCAGCATACTATTAAGTCCACAACAAAACCACGAAATCATTAAGCTTTTTGAATATGAAAGCCCGGCAGCCCTTATTTCGCAGTAGTCATTGAACCCACAGATATGTTATGACAGTAGCACATAGAAAATAACTCAAATAAAAGAATTTGAATATAAAAAATGAAATAAGACCCCAAAAAAATGAAATAAGGCCCCAATTTTAAGAAAAAATGTTGTTGTTGCTTCGCGTTCATATTTTTGGGAACTTATTTCATTTTTATTTTGGGACTTTATTTCTTGTGGCCTTATTTCCTAGAGCTCTTATTATTCGTGTGAATTGTGATCGTCCACAAAATCTTCACTTCGACGATATTGGACATTGACAGTAGCGTCTGCCGGGAATCTTAAGGCTAAAAATATTTAGTACTCGTCATCAACTATTACGCCTCGGGTTAGAAAGCCTCAGGTTTATACATCTGTTGAGGTTCTTTGCGAACCTCGTCGGCGCCCACAAAGTCGTGTGAAAAATTTCTAGGCCCTTTGAACACGAATGATTTGAAGCTAACGTAACGTTATGTTGTATCGAGGCGTACCTAGTCGAAATGCGTCGGCTTTCTTAATTATGCATTTAGACGGTATTTCAATGTTTTGCGTGAAAATTAACGGTATATACCTCGAAGACCTAATCAGACGTGACACCTAAGTTTCAAAGTCAAAGCCATTGCGAATGCCAGAGCTCTTGATATGGAAAACTGGAAGCAGCTCGAAAGCTTCAGAGAATCCTCACGGATCGGTTGCCCATTAAGTAAGTAATATCTAATCCAGTAACTCTTGGTAAAATGTTACCACAAAACACATTTTATCTATGTATTGAACTTTAACTTCGTTTTTTTGCTGGTTCATGGATTCAAGTAATAAGCAAGTCTTAAACTTTAAGTAAATCTTCTCTGAAAGACATTGAGTGCGTTAAAAGTGTTAACCCAGGATCTGGCTATGGTTTAAGTACAAATATTTTAATTATTGCAGAAGTTGACTCTTTTTTTCTTGTACGAATTCCAAGCCAAGTGCATTGCCCAGGAACATGCATTATGCACAGTTACCTAAAGCATTAAACTAACACAATTTCACTTTAATTGCAATGACACCGCTTATCGTTTGTTGCCTAATTAGGTTAACCCCTAAAGGACCCCCCATTGTGCCATTGCCATACTTCCGCCATAATACATTATAATGAGATGTTCTCCATAATGTTATCGTTCCCCAGGGACAAACGACGCGCACTCTTTTATGTCAGCACAGTTCCGATTTTACAACCCATCCCCGAGTATAGACATACCCTTTACACTCCGCCGCAATATTTTACGGTTCGTGTAATCATAGACGCGATAAACTTAAAGCAATATTACGGTAATAAAAACTCCCTCAATGCAGCGTGTCAGCTTACACAGTGTGCAACCGGAGAGCACCTATTCCCAAGCAAACCTTTCACTAGGTGCAAAAGTCGCTATAAATTTAAGGAACCACTTCCCAGTTCACATCTTTTGTGTGTATGTGTGACTATTGGGGGAACTGTTAACCCGTGTAAAATAAGACGAAATTGTTCTTCAACAAAAGTGTTACTCGAATGTTCATTGAAGATGCCCTCCCCGCGTGAATAAAAGCCTCGTTCGCATAAATAAAGTTTGTAATTTGATTGCCGGGTAGAAGCACACCTGCTCCATTCAACCAAAAGAAAATGGTAGCTATCGCGGCATGGAATCTAATTACGAACTTGGTATGGCTATTCGATATCCTTTGTCTTTGCAATTTTTAAATGTTTTTTTTTTATTTATTAAACGTAGGAGGGTAGGTAAATACCCTCATTTTTCGACACGCAACGAAAAAAAGACAGGACATTGTTTGTCGTCCTTGTTTGTGAATTTTTTCAATAATTGGGAGCGAGAGAGAGAGAGAAAGAGAGTGAGTGTCAAATGGAATTATTGTCGTAGCTTTGCTTTGTGCGCGCATAAAATTGCTACAAAGTGAAAAGTTATCAGCAAAAGGACATTTGTATTGATTGTGATTGCTAAAGAGCAAGAGGCAATCAGAAATCCAATTTACTGGCTTTTTGCTTTAAAGGGGCGAACAATTCGCAAAAGTTTATGAGTCCAACTTGAGTTAACGACTCTCGTAAAAGTTTTCAACAACTGCGCGTTTCGCATTCGAAGTAGTTTTCCATTTCATAAAGCACTTTACCGAGTCGTTGTCGTTCTGTTAGGAAATGCACAATAGAGAGGGGGACGATGCGATGCGCCGACCTCCCACTTTTTCATCGTCGTCATTTTCAATTAAATTCGTCCACTAGTTCCATTTCCTGTTCCACCTTTTGAAATGGAATAGGGAAAGTTGTTAACGCTTTAGCGGTAGCGGCGACTACGACTACGAACAACACGAAATTCATGTTCTTGGCGCTTTTGGCGGTGGGCGGTCGTAATGGTGCCGTCATAAAATTATTAATTATTGTTTGATTGAATTGCGAAAGACAATAAAATTATTGACGAATTTTTTATTTAATAGACTCCTGTTCCTGTTCCTGTGACCTCCGCTGGCTTGAAGGTACGCAGATAGGTAGGTCATGTTAGTTCTCACCGATTTTCAAGGCTGCCAATATAAATGCGAAATAAAAGTTAACGAGTTGGAAATCCGCAAATTCGTTCGCCCTACGACAAGACTCAGTCTATTGTCGTCGTCGTTTTCACTGTCGCCAGTGGTTTTACGATTTTGGACTAGATTATGTGAAATCAGGAAATTTCTTTAATCAAATCTGTTCTCTATATGTGTGTGTGTGTGTGTGTGTGGATCCTTTGAATGGCTTTGGGCTTAAGCCTTTTGAAAGTAATTTTCAACAAACCATATACCAATGTTATCCTTGACAAAGAGTCAAAGACTCTTCATATGGAATGGGATTTATTCTTCTGCTCGATCCTTATAGGGATTCCGTATAAGCAAGGATAATTGCTTGTATTTATCTATTCAAGAATTTATAGAGACAACAAGCACCGAGATAGGCGTAGGCGCGCGTGTTGTCGGCTTGCCCTGTTATCTTGTCTGTGTAAAATCTCTGTTCATGATTATGTAATCGAGGCTGAGGCAAATCGCAAATGGAAATAAATAGAGAAATAGAATTTTTGGGTGAAAAAAAGAAAAAAAAAATGTTCTTTATCCTTTTGCTGGAGCAGAGTTAAAGGAGATTACCAAGCCTCCCGGTGAGTGTTGAGTAGATCGCTGTTTCCCACCCATTCCAGTGGTAGTTGGTAGGTTGAAGGCAAAAACAAACTAAAGAGGTTAAACGTGTCAACGTGCATTAGATCCAAGATGAAACTAATTTATTTTCACAACGTGTCAGTGAAGGTTAATGTCTTTCGGCTGGATGAGCAGAGCATTTATAAGGATTGCCTTTGGAGACATTGAGACGAGTTGCTCTGCTGTGTATATGGAGAGGACACACTTGAGCTGTGTAGTGTGGAGGAGTACCTGCGATTGGGAATTGAAAGTGTGTCATTGAAAAATTCTGATTTTTTTCTTCTATTTTTTTAAGCAATTGAGATGGTGCTCAAATATCTTAAAAAACCTCTCAGACGAATTTAATCTGCTTCGGTATTTCGAATAACTGGAGTAAGAAGGATGACTCCTTGGAAATATGTCTATACGAATCCCAAAAAACGAGTGAGTGCAAAGACTCTTTAACTTCTACAGATTCCACTATTTGGAACTAAAAATGTTATACTTATAAATTGCGTTAAAATAGGTCCTAAAAGTTTTGGGATCGAAAAATGACATCCGTAAGCGAGTTGAATTGTGTTAGCCGATTGTATAAACAGGGGAATCCAATAAATAAGCAAACGGCTTACGGTTTTCTCGGGTATTTCCATAACTGGTCCAATATATGAAATATTAAAAAATACTAGGTCCAGTGTTCACCTAGTATTTAGGATATTTTGCTAAAAAAGAATTAAACCAAATCAAGTCGTTAGGAGGCAAGTCAAAGTGCCGGCGACTAGCCAAATATTTGGCATTATTTCTTTAGATGTTACTTGTAAATAAGTCGAAAGCAAGTGCTGCTACGGGCATGAAATTCGTCTGCGATTTATTTTACATTCGAAAATGTTTTGAATCGATAAAACCAACACATCAGTTTCAAAAACAAGTAGCAAAGAGTGCATTTAGTGATCTGAAAATTTGTGCTGTCGCAGAATATATAAGTGGTCAAGGGAAAATGCAACAAAGAGTTCGATAGTCAAGCCAGAGATTTGATATGGAAGTCGCTAAGACAACGGGTAGTTTTTAGATCATCATTGACAAAAGCAAGAGTCTGAAAAACATCCAAGAGTAAGAACTGTCATGAGAAACTTTTTCAAAAACAAATAGGCATTCTAAATTGGCATGAAACTGCAGGTCCCTTCTGTTCGTGTTTGGAGAAACTAGGCTTTGGGTCCTGCATGGGCCGTTTATTTTTTTATAGAGTCTTTTTGAAGAAACAGAGAGCAGGACATGTGCCGGATGATCTCCTCCTTCGTTTCGTCTAAGCAGCCAAGCCAAGCCAAGCCTTGTTGTATGTGTGCCTATGAGTATCTAGTTATGACACCAATTTAAGCACCGATGTGCAGTCTTTTTACATTATCAGGCAGTGTGGTTCATAGTTTCCTGGAATATCTGTATTCCCCAGCACAGGTGAATGTTGAACTGCTTCGACATCTCTTTACGAGCATTTTCGGAAATACTTTACTTTTCTTAATTTTTTTTTACTTAAACAACAAGCCCCAGTTACGCACACGAAGTAAGTTGAGGTCGTTCTCCAATTGTGCGCGCCACCTAAGGTTGTCCCTCAGGTATATTTAATGAATCTTCTTCTCCACGCTTCACCGTCACAAGCTGGAAGAATCTTTCTCTCAAGGCATCCCAGAAGGCTTTTATCGCTTTTGAAAGGCTCCAAGCTTCTGCACCATACAGCAGGACCGGGGTGATTAAGGTCTTATATAATATCTCCTTGGTTTTATGAGAGAGGTCGTATCTACTTAGCCCGAAGAAACAGCGATTGGCAAGAGTGATTCTTCGCTTGATTTCTGCGCCGATGTCATTTTACGATGTGATAGTGGAGCCCAGGTAGACAAAGTCTTTAACTACTTTGAAGTTGTATCTGTCCATCGAGACGTTTTGTCCGAATCGCGGATGTTGAGAGTCAATTTTCATTAGCAACATATATTTCGTTTTGTCCTCATTAACAGCCAGACCCATCTTCGCCGCCCCCGTTTCGAGGCTTGCAAATACGCCACAGCTGACAGCTCGACGCATTCTCAAAATGATGTCAATATCATCAGCATAGGCAAGTAGTTGAACGGACTTATGAAAAAATTTTGCCGCTGGTGTTGGGTTGTGAGTTTCGTACATTTGCTTCAAGAATGATGTTAAAGAAAGTACATGACAGCGCGTCGACTTGGCTCAAACCTTTTTCGATATTCAATGGCTTGGTGGTGTTCTTGTCGACTTTTACGGAGCAGCGATATTTCTCCATGCCATTCCACACAAACTGACGAGTTTGGCGAAAAATTCAGGGCTACTATAGAGCTTAAAGAAATTTAAAGTCTAGTGACTTAAATGCGGCGTGACTGTTACGGTTACGTGATAGGTACGGATATTTCCGGCTGATATCACGTTTCTTTTCCATCAAGGCTTCTTTCATCGCCATCCATCTGTCATCAGAAGACACCACCACCAAACCCTTCATCAGTTTGATCGATTCATCTTCCAGGAGATCACATTCCTCCCAGAATAATCTATATTAAATGGGGACTTGGAAGGTCTTGCCAAACTAAAGCTATGGTTAGGTGCAGTCCATGTTTCCACTAAGAGCCCGTTATAAATTGATAGTAGCAGTGTGGCCAAATTTTACTTCGCCTAACAAAGCTCTGAATTTATTTACTCTTTAAAATATTTATTCCTTTTGTAGTAAACGTGCACTATTTCAATGCGTTGAGCGAGCGTGTATTGATGCTCCTGACTAAGGCAGGGAATGAAACAATCTTAAGACCCGGTTGGGTTTCGGTTTATGCAATGTTATGCCTGATTTTAAAATTAATCTCCATCGCACTAATGACGAAGGGTTTAATGGCTTAAATTTCGATTCCTCCAATTAGCACCTACAGATTTTTAATTTCTTCACCACTGAGAAGGTTGGACAAATACCCAAAATTTTTAACTATCATGAGAGACTTTCAGGCTACTATCACCCAATACGCGGCTGCCCCACCCAGTATCCAGACAGATAAGCCCAATTTCATACAACATATGACTGCAACTAGTTTCTAAGTCGGATCCCATATTTCAGAGGATGATACCCCCCCAAATGTACACTAAGTATATTAGGTTAAGCAACCTATAAATTATTCAAACAAAACATCCTGCCAAGCCTAACCACAAAACAACTTAACCCCCAAGATCGAGTTGAGTAATGAAATTCAATTCCAATCAAAAGTCCATTCATATTTTATGCTCTCCTTCTCCGTTCGTAACCCAAACGACTAACCCCCAATCAATTTATTTCATCAATGTAAAACTTTAAAGTTTTGTTTTTTTTTTGCCTTAATAAATAATATAAAACCGCAAAACGCCTTTATTTATCGTTCTCCCTGTATCATCTACTCCCCTCGTTTGAAACTCTAGTCGAGTCCCTTCTCCCTTCGAATCCAAACGAATTACTTCCATTTCATCAACTGATAGGCTTTGCCCTATCTTCATTTGAGTCTCTCTATGATTTGTTCATCGTTTCATCTCTCTTCGAAGCAAATTGAAAAGAAAAGTGAAAATGAAAGGACCTAATAGGGAGAGAGCGCAGTAAGAGAGAAAGAGAGAGAGAGAGTCTCGAGAATTGATTATCCTCGTTTTCCTCTTGACTTGATTTCAATTTGTGGCGCTTCTTTACTTTCATTTTGTGCCCAACCAAAACCCAGTAGGCCGACGACAAGAAATTTTCACGACAATTTCACCCACACTTGGCTTGGCACACAAGGACTACGTCAGAACCATCGTCATCGACCGTTTATCGCTATTAAAGATGTATTTTTTTTCTTTTCGTTTTTCTTCTTCGTACTACTCCCCTTCGTCTCCTCAACTTAAGGACATTTTTTTTGCGTTTGCCAAAGATCCCACGATACTTGAGTAAGCTTTGCGCAGTGGTTTTGGCTTGACTTATCTTCGAGCTAATAGTGGAAGACGGCACCGCAGCAAACCAAATCCTTTAATGTGAACCGCACCAGTTGAAGCGCCCAATTTAATTTTGTATTTTTATCTCTATTGACCATGAGCGGGTAGGAAGGGAGGCAGAGAGGGATGGAGATCCTTCTGCATCCCGGTCTATGTCTAGATAATAAAAGATGAGATGCTGTAGCGCTTCATCTCTTGCCGCATAATTAAAATTGCAAATAGGAAAAATAAAGTCGACTCAACCGAAGTCGGTCTTCGAAGAAGTCATGCAACAGAAGAAATGGTTCGTTAACTTGCGACGACGACGGCCTGCATCTTTTTCCACACAAAAAAAAAAAAATATAAAATGTTAAATCGCATTCCCAATTCAATGGAATTCTTAAGTGAAAACCTAAACCACAAGTAAGCAACCCAACCCTCCTTTATGAAAGGAGGAGTCCTGCATGCAAACAGATTTTCTATTCCCACTGCCTGCCCTGGAACGACATTACTCTCTATGTAGGCTTCCTTCTAGCTGTGTACATATTTTGTGGGGCAAACTTGATAAAGGACACCTATCTGCACCGCAATGAATTCTAATTTTCACTTTATGTTGTCGACATTTTGGAATGAGGGTTGTTGTAGATACGATACGATGAAGACTAAAGCTTATACTTCGGGGCGAGAGGGATTTAGTTTACAGCCAACTCAAAAGGTGTAAGAGCGCAAAAAAAAAAAACAGCTTTAAGGGACTTGTATCTTATGGATACAATGAATGTGTATTCGTTTTGGGTTCTATTGAATTTGTATTTTTCGTTTTGCACGCTACCAATTTTTCAGGTGTCAATCAACTTCAAAGAATGGAGCTGGTCTTGTGTGGATTTATTTATGTGATCGCCTAAGAACGGCTAGGCGTTGTATTTGAAGAGAAAATTGAAGAATTCCGAGTTGGTATAGCTTGGTGTAAAACTGTCGGTTGAATGAAAAGATTAATCTACGATGGAGTGACGTGCAGGTAGGGTTTGCTTTCATTAAAGGGTCGGGTTAAGGATGAGGCCTTAAAATGGAGAAAAAAAAACGAATACTTCCATTTAGCTTAAGTTGTGAAGGTATTGGCAAAGGAAGGGTGTCCAGCAAAGAGGCCAGGGGTAAAAAGACGGATAAAAAGCCATTAGAGCATAACTAACAAACAGCGCCCATTAAAATTTTACTTTCAAGTCATCAATTCATCGGATGATGCTCTTATTTATGCGTCACGACTTTTATAATTTGCCAATAAAGACGGGTTTCATTAACGTGAAACAGATCGTCTGCGACTACCAGTACCTGGGATGTACGCTCCACAAGCATCGCAGAGAGTCTTGTCACTTGAATCTAGCTTATTCAGGTGCTTTTCGTCCTAGTGATAGACTCAGTCATTATAATGGAAGCCCTCACTAGGGATGCAGGCCCAACTTAGTTTTCGGTTCTGAGCAAACTAGCTCCTAACATTGACGAGCTGGTTCGTTGGAAATCCCATTTTGTGGTTGACTCTGAACCCAAACAAGGGCGTAAAGTATTCCGATCGAGTACAGAGAGTTATTGAGTTGAATAAGTAAAGCTTAATCTCAAACAGACACAAATACCTCGACCGTTCATCACAACATATTGCAAAGCCGCATTAGAATAGCAAAGATTTCTGCTTGGAAGACCGATTTTCATTTCGAAATGAAGAGTAAAATCTGATACATTCCACAATAGCGCCGGGGCCTACACTCTTAGTGCGAGTTTAACCAAAATCTACATCTTTTTTGACGCTAGATGGCCTTTTGGGTAATTTCCATCATCGAAAGAAAAATATCAAGAGGTGGAAGATTCATAAGAGCTTCTAGAACAGAATTATTTTGAATTCAATAAAATTTGCAATGAAGTTTTTTTCGCAAAAGCTTATTCCACCAACCAACCAATGCAAATTACAGGATTGGCCTTTAGCTCCATAGGACTCTTTCAGCTTACCAACACCATGTTTCGCTAGTCACCCTTGCGCTTCTAAGAAGCTGACATGCCATGTGCAACCTTTTTGTAAAAATTAGAACCTCGGAAGAAGAATTCGCCAATAACCCATTTCTACTACCCATTCTACCGCGTTTTCGCACAAACATTTTTGCTGGGCCTAATATCTAACATAGGACTCAAACGAACAATGATTTTCCGTTGTAGCGGATCCGCATTTGCTGTAAAAAGTCCCATTGTCAAAGCCACCTTCATCAGCCGTAAACGGCCCATACAGGACCCAAAGTCTAGCTTCTCCAACCACCGTGTGTGCGAAGATATATTTTTTGACACAAATGAAAGGGATCTACAGTTTAATGCCGATTCCGAATGGCAATTAATTTTTTTTAAGAAGCTTCTCAGGACAGTTCTTACTCTTGGATTTGAACCAGCGACCTCTCGCTTAGTGGTCCATCGCACTTTAAAACTAAGCCACTGCACCCAGACAGTTAGGTAGACAGACAACAAAATTGTGTTATTGTGATATCAGATAAGCTCCTCGTCTCCCTGTACATTGGGTTTGTTTTACTTGTATTGGATCTATGTGCATGTAAAAATGCCCCACCTCTTGCGAACGTCTGACAAACATCCAAGAGTAAAAACTGTCATGAGTAGCTTTTTAAAAGTTAATTGCCATTCGGCATCGTCATTAAACTGTAGGTCCTTTCTATTTGTGTCAAGAAATATGTAAATCTTCGCACACACAGTGGTTGGAGAAGCTAGGCTTTAGGTCCTGTATGGGCCGTTTACGCCTAATATTTATTTTTTTTTATTTTCTCAAATTTCTTCTTTTATTTGAAAGTACAATCCTTCCGGTTAATAATGGAAAATAATTTCATTCAAATGGCTGCCTCGGCTGGCCATGCAGTAGCCTACACGATCGGTCCAATTTTTAAGCACATTATCGATTGTGTGCAGCTGTATTTCACCAATGGCTTCACGAATATTGTCCTTTAAAGCGTCAATTATCTCTGGCATGTCGGCGTAACACTTATCTTTTACGGCACCCCATAAATAATAGTCCAACGGTGTCAAATCGCAGCTCCGCGGTGGCCAAACGACATCAGCTCTGCGGCTGATAATGCGATCTTCAAAAACAGGGCGCAAAACATCGAGTGTAGCTTCGGCTGTGTGGCACGTAGCGCCGTCCTGTTGAAACCAAATGTTGCCAATATCCTCCTCTTCAATTTGTGAACACAAATTCGTTCAACATGGCCCGATAACGATCGCCATTGACTGTAACGGCCACTCCTTGCTCTTTTCGAAGAAAAATGGCCCAATTATGCCTCTGGACCGAAATCCGCACCAAACAGTGACTCGTTTTGGGTATATCGGCTTTTCAATGTATGCGTGCGGGTTTTCTGTGCCCCAAATGTGACAATTTTGCTTGTTTACATACCCGCGAAGGTCAAAATGAGCTTCATCTGAAAAGATGATTTTTTTGGCAAAATCGCCATCTTCTCTATGTCGCTATGCCGCAATATTTCCCAGCGTTGTTCAAGCGTATACACAACCATATTCGTTCAGCGGAAGGATAAAACTAATTATCTGTCAAATCAGACATGAGCTAAGTGTTACCATTCGCGAAATAAGCACTAGTTGAAAAAAAAAACGTTAAATGGCGGACCCTATATCTTCCGCCTCATAAAAAGGTGAGCGAACTCAAAAACAATGAACAAAAATTCCAGTACACGTATGAGCATTCAAAAATTGCCATAAAAACAAAAATCTCATTCAATGTCAATCAATCAGATATTTTTATTCATTCCATGTCATGGCACGGGTGCAAAAGCGCAATACCTCTGCCATAAGTACCATCAAAGGGAATATCAGTTATAGTCACTCAAATATTATATTCTGATCCCACTTACTCAGTAGGACCTTCTCCAATTCAATATCCGTTTTCAATTGAAATCATTACAATCATCATCATGATTTCCGTCGACACAAAGAGCACGAGAAACAATATAAAAAGCCGTCAATCGTATCTTCATATCCATTAGCCGTAGCCCAGTATGACAGTCAATAAAAAAAGTGAAAAATCATCATACAGGCTTTCTTAATAAAACATGTCAGTGAGAAAGAAACAAAGGAGAAAGGACGCGAGAGCACGAACGATAATTGCAAGATAAATTATGCAAAACGGTCTGCCTGCCAACACAATGTTGCATGCCACCAGCAGATGTTTCAATCATAAACAAACGAAACAAAAAAAAAAGTAGAATAAATCCAAAGAATATCCTTGTGAATATTCGATGACGCTGACTTGGGACTTGGCTTCTGCTTATCCCCGACACTACCTCCGGAACGGATTCAATTCTGACTAAAAGCGGAAACACTTAAATTCATTCTCGGAAAAATGTATCTTCTTCTGTTAGCTATAGTAGATACAAACTGGGCAAACTAATCCTTCGGCCGGAAATACAAATAAAACTGCCGCACACAGTAGGAGATGTGCCTGCCAGAAAAGATATAGAAAAGGGTCTCCTTCTCTTTGCCTCACAAAATGGATCCACTTTCGCAGCAGGGTGTTGCACATACTGCTGCCGCCTTTGCCTTGTTTTATAATTTAATTTCCTGTTGAGAAATTTTCTTTAAGGATTTCCGAAACAAATATAGATCATAATGGAAGTCCTGAGAAGTCCCCTGCCAAGGCAATATGCTTGGCCCAGCAAAGGATTTGCATCCTTTTTTGGGGTATTTTGTCCTCGTCATAAATGTACAAATCTATATCTGTTTGTAAAATAAATTTCATTTTATTTGCATGCAGCACGAAGAAGTGCATTCCATTTTCATATTTGTGTCATACCATAACAAGGACACTGTGAAAGGGGAGGGGGAAGAGGAAGTGGCAGCAAGACAAAGGGCTAGGTCGGTTCTGCCAGTGTAACTTTATACTTTTGGTTAGAAAAGGTTGTTTGTAGAACGTGATTCACTTACAAAAATTAGGGAAAATAGTTGGAACTTTTTTTTTTATTGTTGAACTAGGACGAAAGTAAATGTGTACTATTCCATTGCCTCTAGATGAGCAATTGCGATCGATAGTTCCGGAGAAAGTACAAGTACTGATTGTTTACATATTTTTCTCCCTTTGCTTAAATGTTGTAGGTACATAGGTCCATGTGAGAGACGATGCAATCACGTAGGACCAGAACTAGGACTAGAGGCAGATACCAAGCTAACACGTTTCACAATGGCAAACAGATTGTTGGAAAAGTTTTTTTTTTTTTTTTTTTCTGTTTGTCCGACGCGGGATGGAGACGGACATAGTTTGGAGGAGAAATTTGTCCTCTATAATTGAGGAACGTTGAAGTTTTCTGCATTGCTGACACCAATAGGTAGGGTAGCGTAGAGGATGGTATTTTGAAGGCAAAGTATTTGCCTCGGGATGCCGTTGCCTACGTTCTGAGAATATTGGAAAAAAAATAAAAAAAAACGCCTTAAAGGAAATGGACAATGGTAAACTTTTTCTGCAGGAGTAGCGCATTGAAATCAACTAAAGGAGGAATTTTTAAAGCAGGATTCTCTATGGAATCTTAAGCTGCTTTCTAAGGTACCAAGAGTCAAGTAAAGAAGTAAAGATCATTCTTCATTCAAAACTGCGATAAAAGCAGAAAATATGGAATTTGTCAAGGAATTTTAGAAGTGCACGGGGGAGGATATCAAGTAAATAATTTTTGAAATTTTTGACACACAAGAAAACAAGTACATCACGCAATCTAGGCTTCGCCCTATGAACGGTAAAAGAGGTAAAAATTGTTAACCACCTCTTAAACGACACGGAAATTATGACCAAACTTATAAACTTTCAAAGTACAGCAGAGCATCGCTGTCTAGGCCGATGGGTGCTTTAGGAGGTCTTAGACGAAAGACGACATTTGTGGAGGCTTCGTCAACGCGAATTCAGACGAGAACATACCACACCATCTCTGTCTTGCTGAGGTCATCGATATGCCTGCTATTGCTGCTGGTGTGTAGATAAGGGGGTTCAATTGCATAGTAAAAAAAAACATTAAGCTCCATGTGAGGTTGGAACTTCTGACCAGTATTTTCCCCAAGATATTTAGCTCAACAGTTAGTGTGTTTGACCGTTTACTGAGGGATCTCAGGTTCAAATCAGCATCAAATTTTACCAAAAAACTAACTTCAAAGCAAGGAAGTAGTAAGTTATTAGGCTATGTATGAGCTCTAAATTTAAGACTTTTTGATTTTCACTCTTGCAGCAGGAGAAAGGAGAAAGATATTAGACTTTGTATAAGCTGTAAAGTTAAGAAGAAGACTTTTTGACTCTCGCTCTTGCAGCAGATTTCACGGGAAAAGGATTCTTACTCGATGCATTGTCTGCATCTATTTTATTTAGCCAGATTTTGGATGGAAGCAAGATTTTATAATAAGCCGCAGCTTACATGAAGCTCAATCTTGCAGTATTTTACTTCATCTTCATCGATGAAACACACACCGCTGTAACATATTAACAGATGCGGATGTTACAGATTAATATCGAATCAGCATTTTATACCCTAAAGGTGGATCTTTCTACGAATTTTGAGGATCATTTCGTAAGAGGTAAAATATTACAATTTTTTAAGTAGCATCCTGTATGGATCCCATTTTTAAATGACTTTTTATATTACGGATAGCAGAGTTATAATACCAACAATTTTTTGGAACCTTTTGATATTTGCGTCAACGACACTTTCTCAAACATTTCTCAAATACTGCAAATGATGGCTCAATGGCACAATGGCACAATGGCAAAATATGGAAGTTTATGTTTCAATAAATTTTTCCCTAGACATTTTTTTATGAGAAGTTTGTTTAATCTTTAAAAAAAATTATTTCCAAGACCCCCACCAACAATATCCTGACGTCCCTGCTTAACCTGTAACAATTGTCTGTGTTTGGCTTAGAAATCGATCGATCAATGAGAAGTATGCCTGATGAATGGAATCGGAACACAAGAAGAGAGGCTCTATAAAACTGTAATAGTATACTGACGAGTTAAATAATTATTTCCTGGAAAGTGATTCGACACCAAATAAATTCTACCTTGACAGCAACCTTGATTATTACATAGTTGTGGTAACGTCAAGCTTTTTTAAAGTAGCGACGGAGAATGAAATATTTTCCATCATCAACTCAGTTAAATCAAACGCAAGTGATTAAGACGGTGTACCTTGAATAACTCCTTTGACACATATAATTAATTTTGGCATCACAATCGTATCACTTTCCTCAGTTCTGATTGCCAAAAAAGCTAATGCTTTTCTGTCAAGAAACTTCCAACCCATAAGCAGTCAACCATGTTTTTCAAAGGTCTTTAAGATAATTCTTGCGAAGCAAGTCCTTGTTCACATCTTGCACTACTTCTTTTATACCTTCCCCAATCAGGATTCTGACTCCTTGATGACGTTCGAATAGACTCTGATAAAGGATTTCTAACCTTGCTTTACCTTCTCGACTTCTAAAACGTTTTAACAAGGTTAACCATGACATCCTCTGTTAGAAATTAAAAAATTATTTTAAGAGTCATTGGTATCTAAGCTGCTCAAACAAGGAGTGCCTCAGGGCATAGGCTGGGGGCCTATTTTGTTCAATTATTGTTTCGTATATTTTTATGCTGATGATGCTTTGATCTTCGAACTTGTGATACTGCTAAATGAGAATTTTCATCTGGATTCACTGACTGGACTGTGAAAAATTTACTTCTTCTTAAAACAAATAAATGTTTGCAAACAAGATTTTTGAGCTCAATATTGTTCCTGACATTTGACTATCAAACTATAAGCTAAAAATAGTTGAGTCTTCTACCTGTCGTGGTTTCATTATAACCAAGTTTACATTGTAATAAAATCTCTGACTAGAAAAATACTTGTTGGCACCCTCATCCTACATTGATAACGTACTTTGAAGCTGTCTACCCCAATTCTAACTTGCTATCAATACATAAGCTCTAAGTGGCTTTCGTGTTGAGTGAGCGCCTGAAACCATTGGTTACTGATATGATTGCGAATATTAACTGGCTCTCAATATTTCAGAAAAAATCAAAAGCCTACAACTTGCCTAAGGTTCCCGAAAGCAGATTCTTAACTTTTGCTGACTGCCGAAATATTAAAAGTTCTAGCACCTCGCAAGCTTCATCAATGCCGTGCCCGTGAGTCACCTTTTTGAAAAGCTTTATGGCTTTCATGAATACGCAATGCAGATGGAATGTCAATACATGTTTTAAAGCTCATAAAAAAAAGATCAATGGCTGACAGTTCTGAAGCTTTTTGGAGTATCAGGTTGTATGGTTAATTTTCTCCAAAAAACTTCCTTGTTTTCCTGAAAAATTTCTTTAAAATTTTGGTAGGTCTTTCGGATTAAGATTGGTCTATCTACGTATAAAAATCATTTCGTCATAAAACTTGGCGAAAATATTTTTCACTGAATTTAACAGTCACAGTTGCAATGATCTCAAAACATTGCATATATTTGTAAATAAAGTTTCAAAAAGTTGGAAGCCTCTTTTACGATTTTCTGCTACAACAACTCAAATTAAGCAAATCTAAAATCGACCTCCTTCCCGTGTACAAATATCCAATTGAACCAGCTTAACTGTGGTATCACTCGGTGAACAGTTAATTCCATTCAAACCACCTATCAATTTCTCACCAATTACAATCGGATTAAGGTGCAAACTTTATCTAACCAAATATACTATGCTTCATCTATCTTCTGTTGAAAATTATCACCCAAAGGTGCCAACACCACACATGGTGAAGCATCTACACGAGTCCTTTATCCTACCTCTCATTTCGTATAATGTGTATGTGTCGTATCTTCAGGATATCGTAGTAGCAGACTCTGCAAACAACAGAATTTTCACTTTTTACTCTTCCTCCCAGTTTCTCCCAGGCTGTGCTGACTGAAAGGATTCACGCTCGCTCCTGCGATGATAACACCGAAACTTTCTCGTATCTGTTTGCTGGTGACGTTTGGTGACACCACCTTCTCCACCCCTCTCGGCACATCAATAATGAATCAAGTTTGCACTTGGTTTGTTTAATATTGAGAGGACTCTGTATGCCGCATACTGAATTCCTCTTCCACTTCCACCGATGCCTGATGGTTTATTCTTATCTGCACTCTTTCAATCACCGAACGAACACACGAGAGCAGGACTCCCACTCATGTAGAGAGTTAAATTCTGAACGATTCGGTAGGATCTTAACAAAAAAAAAAAATACCAACAAAATCATTAAAATCGTTTGTCATGGGCGTGTGAGACTGATTGTAGTGTTTCCACCACCCACTATTTTTTTTTTGCTTTTTTAGCGCTGAGTAAGCAAATGATTGTAAGGGAGGATTGTATGGCAGGTTGTAGTATAGGTTAATGCTACTTGATGTTGCCAATTTTGTGTGTTCTCTTCCGTCGAATGCGCCTTCGCACGGCGGAGAATTGTTATGGTAATTTGTGTGAAAAAGGAAGTTATGGCCTTACCCATCATTGTTCGAATTGAACGGGTAGTTAAACAACTGATTTACCGGCACCTGACTTTCTGAACACACAAACACAAATACACACACTCATGGAGCACCCCCCCAAGTGTTGCCATCGTCATCCTTTTTAGCCTTGGGTCCGGGGATTCCGCTTTCATATTGTTAATGACAATGCCAGATGGGCGTATAGAAGGATTGTGTTGTATCAGCAAACATCCTTATTCTCATATCCACCCGCCCGTAGGTTTGGTGGCATAGAAAGGAAATTATTTTGTTTCCGTCAATGTTTCCATACGGCAGGGACTCCTTTTTGGTAATATAAAAACACTTAGGCGATAAGATGTCACGTAAAATGTGACAATAAAACACACAATTTTTGTGGTTGTGTGTACCTTGCTGGGTTCACCTTCCTGTTGGTGGTGTAGAAGGTACTCGTATATGAGAGGTGAATAAAACATAAGCTTGATGTGAATGTGTCATAATTCAGGACGGACCTACTCACATTCGGCATGAAGCAAATGTTTTTCGTTCTCGCATTCTGTGCGATACCACTTTGGGGAGAACTTTGTATTTATACTTACTTTGTACTTAGGTGACCCTAATGTCTTGGTGTTTACGTGGCACAAATATGACAGGAGATCGTACATACCTGGAAATAAAAATAAAACACCAATGAGAGGGGGATGAATGTTGTAGTTTTATGTGCGAAATGTTGTGATTTAATATGTTGAATTGGCGCAATAGATACCTAGTCGGTCAGGAAGATGTAAAAATTGTTGATAAAAATTAACAGAAATGCGACAAAAATATTTATACATTTTCTGAGGTTTTGTATCTAGGGAACTGATCGATTGACTGGCGAAAGTAGGTATGAAGTTCCTGTCAGTGGCGGTGTGTAGGAATAGAAATAGAGACAACTACTGATCGATTTTAATACCATGCAGACAGCTTACTTAGTTTTCTCGTCTTTCGAAGAAGAGGCTTAGATTTTCGACGCTCAGCACCTCAGCCCCTAAAATCCGCTACCTACAGATGAAGTGCGACGCTGTATCATCATCCACACTATAAGCAGGACAGGTGGTGGTGTTGCTCAAACCTAACAATTCGAAGTGTTTAGCAAAAACTTGGTTCACCTTTCGCAGCCGCGCCACGGAAAATTGTGTTGACAAAAACACCAAGCATCAACGGAGACACGACTACAGATGCAGGTGAAAAAACTTCTTCCAAACCTTGCCTAGCAAGCTCATCGCAGATCTCATTTCCTTGGATGATAGGATGGCTTGGAACCCAGACAAGATTCCCTTCAGTTTGAGAGCACTATTTCGGACGAGGTAAGAGGTTCGAGCAACGTTTTTAATACAGCTTGGCTATCCCTGCAAATGCAAATGCTCTTTGCCTTCATTGTTTATTCTTTTCCATCTAAATATTTTCCTACAAAATCTTTTAAATGAGCATAGAATGTCGTTCAATATTAGCAGCCTCTAGTCGATCTTATTGATTGGAATAAGAGCCGAATGAGGTGACTGTTACAATCAAATCTCATGCTGTAAGGACAGAAAAGTGCTTAAAGCAATTGAACCCGAAACCAAAACTGCCTGCAGAAGTCGTAAGGCTGTAAAACCATTCTGGAGGCATAGAATATAAACTCGTGCTTAAAGGTGTTACTCCCCGATCTCCGATAAAGGAAAATATCTGGAAGTTATCCTCGAAAGGAAACTTCTATAGTCCCAGCATTTTGAATCGAAAAACGATAAAGCAAAGTCGACTTTCTGGCAGTGTAGATGCGCTTTTGGCAAGACATGGGGCTTATGCTATGATTAGACACATTCCTCTATACTCATGAGTTGTTTGCTACTCCAAAGAACGTCCTGTCTCAGGGCCTGCGCGGGCCTTTCCCTAGCATGTCGGGCTCCAGATGATTTGAATCTCAACCACTTGAAATATATATCTTAAGGTGTTATCAAGATCATCTCTCGCCTAAAGAGAGGTGGTTCTTGCTACCATGCGTATTGCAATTTTGAAGAACTTGCGCGAGAATTATTCTTCGACTGACGCAATGACACCAGAAATCCTTATGTGACAAAACTACCATGTCAGAATGAATACCAAAGTATTTTCACAGACGGCTCCAAAACCGGACAGGGGTGTGGTCCTGGAGTCTCTGTGGATTGCGGGAGAATTTTACTCCACTACCCTTTGGGTAAATATGCGTCGTTTTCCAAGCGGAGGTATTCGCTATCCTAATGGGCGTTGTGTTGTTTCTAACAGGTGGAGGGCAAAGAGCATTTGCATTTGCAGGGATAGCCAAGCCGCATTAAAAACGTCTTCTTACTCTGGCTAGCCTATATCCCTAGTTTCCCTAGTTTCCCTAGTTTCCTAGTGTTTCCCTCCTCTGTTTGCACATAGACGCCATTTCGACTACTGGAAATCCAAAAATGCAATAGAAAAATTCAAAATCAAACTGAAAAGGCTCGTTCTAGAAGAGCAAACATGATCGCATGAAAAGTCACGCGTTCTGTTTCGCGTTTAAGTTTGTTTGCAGGCGGTATTCAGAGGAAACCAATTTCTTACAGTGCTATCAAAACATCGTTATTTCCCCAACGAAAATTAAATTTAAAAACGGTCCAAACCTACTTGCGACTGTAGACCCATTTAAGAGTTTAACTGCTCACTAATAGAGCAGTTATATAAGTTAACCTTTAAAAAAAACCCCACAGCATTTAGTACATAGTAAAAATAACGTCTTAAATTTACACAGCCTTAGGTGCTTACAAGCCCAATTTTTGTGTAATAGAAAAGTTCCTCCAGTTTTCCCGCAACAAAAAAAAAATCAATTCTAATATTAAATCCTTAATTCTGTAGACTGTGTGTGTGTTGCCCAAGCACCGACATCGTGCGGAAAAAAATAAAAACACAATTTCCTAGCAGCATTGTATCTTTGAAAGTCAAATTATACAAATAAAACGAAAAACCATCTTCAAAGAACTCAAAGTAGTATCATTAAGAAAAATAAATTTTATCAAATATCCTTGGGGCATTTAAAAAAAAAATGTAAAAAAAAACCAGCGCTTTATTGAAAAATGCCCACCCTTCGATCAAGTTTAAACGTTTCATCTTTTCACGTAATAGACGGCGGACAACACCATTAAGCCCAATGGAAACCTTTTTTCTGGTACTTCAGTAGCTATGTTTGTACCTACCACCACTTGATGGAGGATGAAACCTAAAATTTCCCATCGAAGATTTGATGGTCGATTAAGCTAATGCAGCACAATTAAGTGGAGCATCCGCTCTACAACATCATCACATCAGCAATCAATATTGGCGGACCCCAAATGTGTCGTCCGTAAATATGAATTCGCGTGCAATTATAATCTTGAATCTCGAACGTTATTAATGACCCTTCGATGGTAAAACTTATGATCCACACAAAAGCGAGGCATTTTACAGTTTACCAGTTTACCAGTTTTAACAGCAGTTTACGCCTGTGGGCGCATGAAAAGGGTTACATTAAAACAAGCCTCGAATATTTACAGAACATCAAAATGTTCCTCTGACATTGGGATAAATTGCTGCTCCCAAAAATAGAATGCGTTTGGGTTAAAAACGAAATTTGCGTATGGGTGTGTGTGTGTGTGTGTTTGTACCTAAACAAAATACATAGCTTTCCTGGCTCTGTATGCGAAAGGATAATTAATCAAAATATTAATCCTACGAAAAGCAGCTGACCAGGGGATGAGACGAGAGGAAGGCACGAGATGAGATATATGGGCTTAGGGAGGTTTTTATGTACCTCGCAGATCTGCCTACTTTTAGCTAATTCAGCAATCAATGGAAGGTGCTGATGAATATTCAAGTTGAGATGGATGGTGGGATCTATACCCGTGGGACATGCTGGAAGAGGAAATATTTATTTTTGCCTTTATTTTTGGCATTTTTTGTTTGTTTGCGTTCTTTTGCCATTAAAGCGTAATTTTATTAAAATAGCCCACGGTGCGAATATAATTTCAATTTGAAGGACTTGTATTCGCAGGAAGCAAGGAGTGTAATCATTGTTTTTATTCGGGAAAATAACTGTCGTCGTCGTTCTTCATTGTGACGTCCCAGTGGTGTCAGTCTATGAATATGTTATTGCTGAGTGGACATGTCCAAGGAAGTGTCTTTATTTAAAGCTTCTCCCCGGTGGCATTATTTTGGAGGAACTCAATTCGAAATAATTTGGGGGTCGGTGCAGTTCCAGGAAGATTGCGGATCCGCAAAAACGCTTGACAGAAGTAGTCGTTTTTACTAATAAGAAAATTATACAAGATTTTAATGAGCTTTTAATAAGATGATGGTTATCCTAGATAGTGAGCTAAACTAGAGCCTCAGTATAGGGAAAGTACAGAGAAATTTATGATTTCTTTACCGGCAACAGGATTTTCAGCAAAAACCTGAGGAATAAGTCTCAAAATTAGGAAATAGCTTTACAAGGTAAAGGGTGATTTTTTAAGCGTAGTTTTTTTTTAAAAAATCGAATAAAACTAGCATCAAATATTCACATTTTTATTGTAATCGATAAGTAGGTCTTTGCCATTTACGTTTTAAAGAAAAATGTTGTCCGCGGCTCCGTTTCAAATGGTCCATTCGAAAGGTCCAATTTTGCGTCACTTTTTCGAGCATTTCGCCTGTATGCCACGGATTAAGCGTGCTATGTTATCCTGTAAGGCTTCCATTGCTACGGAAATATACGGAGGAAGACAACTTGCCGACGAAGGACAGAAAAATAACTAGATGAACTCCAAAAGCAAGATAATCAGCACAGATCCTTATCTAATTGAGATTATAAAGAGTAGTATTGCCTTGGGCTTTATACCACTGCAATGGCTGTGTTTTTACAAAAAGTGGAGAAAAAGGACCCGACACAGCACGCATATCATCGGCCGTATCAATGAAGGCCGCTTCCAGAAATGCTTTGGCAAGCATTTTGCTGGGTCGTTCGACAATACCTCACATGAGGCCACGAATGAGACTGGGATACCGTGAAAAAAGTGCAAAGATGGCGTGCCTCTGATTCACCGCAGCAATACGATGCCGAACTGCTGCAATGGAGGTATACTTGGAGTTAGCTGCTCTCCACATCATAGTTGAGGACATATTAGACCAGACACAATCTTAAGAATTACAATGATATTGGTGCATTACTGGTCATCCCAAAAGAGAGTGATATGAGAAATATAATCGATTGAAGTATCAAATATAAAGACTTAAGACTGAGCAACCACACGATAAAAACATAACAAAGTCAAACTTGGATGGGTCTCTGGTCAGCAAGGTTTTGCAAGCAACGAATCTGCAGACGAGCTAGATCAGAATCTGCGTTCTTATGACCAAAACCCTACTGCAGAGTCAACTAGGCTGCTGCTTTAAGGCTAATAAATGAATGGGAACAACAACTTTGTCTGAACCACTTGGAAAGTGTCCCGCGGGTTTAAGACAAATCCAAAAAATTATGATTCTAATATTAAGTAAGTAAGGTAAGATTTCTCACAGGATATCACGGCCTGAAATATCATATTAACAAAATGAACTTCTGTCCAGAGACTAAATGTAGGTTCTGTCCTTCATTGGTTAAAACGACGGATCTTCAATAAAGATGTTCCGTACATCATCAGAATTCAGAAACTTTGCAACTAAGGAAGTTGTGGCATTCACTAGAGAAATCACTCGAAACTTAGGCTAACATCCCCTTTTTTATCCAATAGACCACACGATAAAGTGGAGTGGAGACAAGAAGAAATGCTCAGGAAATTCGTTCGCCGAAGTTCATTAACAATGCTCAAAGCCAACTCCAAAAAGAGAAAAGCGGTTGGGCCGGATAAGATACCATGTGAGTTCTGGAAAAAGATGGGAGACATCGGGCTCAAATGCCTCATGATTCTTATCTCCAAACTCATGAGAGGTGATGCAATGCCCAACCAGTGTAGTAAAGTTATCTTCTTCCTTTGCACAAAGGAAAGGGAGAAACGCGAACCTGTGATAATTAGCGCTCAGTCAAGTTGAAGTCACACACCATGAAGATCGTTGAGCGGGTATTAGATGCTCGCCTAAGACAAATAATACGGCTGTCTGACGACCGGTTCGGATTTGCCGCGGGTAAATCAACCACAGATGCAATCCAAAGTATAAGGATCATAATGGAAAAGCATCGTGATTCCTTAAAGAATCTGCATATCTGCATGTTCTGGTTGATTTTGAAAAAGCATTCGATAGACAACCAAGAGATCTGATATGGGTAGCGCTAAGACAACGAGGAGTTCCTGAAACCTACGTACAGATAATCGTGGACATGTACGCGGGCGCGAAGACAAAAGTCAGATGCCCTGCAGGAGTCACCGATGAATTCTCAATTAAAGTCTTTGTTCACCAGGGAAGTGTCTTAAGTCCTTTGCTCTTTATTATGGTCCTAGATTATCTGCTTGAGGGAAAAGTGACGGATCCTAGAGTGCATCAGTTATTCTTTGCTGACAATGGAGCCATCATAAAAGATGATCAGACTTTCCTGCAGCGAGCACTTGATGTTTGGGTAGATGCATTAGAGGGGAATGTGTATCGTATTAGCCAAAAAAAGACAAAGTATCTCTACTGCCCAATCTCTGACTCAAGTTAACCAATTCCGGACATTTATTTGAATGGGGTGGTGGTTCCCAAGTGTGAAAAGTGATCAACGATCAACAATAAAGCAACCGTTGATGAAGACATCAATCATCGTGTAAGCGTAGGGTGGATGAAGTGGCAGGAAAACTCTGCCATCTTCTGTGACCCTAAGCTGAAAGGAAGGCGCTCACATACGGTGTCACAATGCTGGAAAATCTACAAAAAGTATGAGGGCAAGTTGACACCAGCTGAGAGAGATGCTTCGCATGACAGCAAGAGTAACAAAGCTTGATCGAATTAAAATTTTCAGAATCCGAGGAAGCCATCACGTCAAAGAACCCATCTCGAAAAAATTGGAGCACGACCGACTCAGTTGGTATTGTCATGTTCAAAGGAGGGATCCTACGAACCTCGTCAAATCAACGTTCCCTTACAATCCCGTAAGCGAGGCAGGCCTAAAAACTCCTGGATGACACAAATGCAGAAACACCAGCATTTGATTGGCCTCAATATCGGGATGCCTGTAGATATTTTTTGAGGTCGAACCAGCGAACCCCATAGGCGGACCAGTAGGAATGCAGTGAAGGGGAAGGGTTATGATCCCTGTTATCCTGATCATAATCTCGTCGTTAAATGGAGAGAAGAAGACCACACGATGAAGTGGTATAGAGATTGATCGAGAAATGTTGTTTGGGTCAGACACCATGGGCAAAATATGCCAGCATCTTTCAAGACGAAATATGCACAATCAGGCGATTTTGACACAACCTCAAATAGGCAAGCATAAGCATAAGTATAAGCTCTTCGCGCATAAGTTGCCTAGGCTCATGGGGGAACGCTATTTAGACATCATGTGCAATAAGGAAGCAGACTCTTTAGATAGACATTGATCAGACCTATTCATAGGTTTTCAGGAACCATTCTGTGGGATAGGGGAACACACACGACGGGTTATAATAAAAATGTGACGAATAAAAGAGCTGGAACCTCTCAAAATATCCAAGGATTGAGAAAGGACTGAGTGACCAAAAACTAGCTACGAGTTCCAACTAGTTTTCATACGAGGTACTGTAGACTTAATGAACGTCTAAGGTCTATGCAGAACTACAGCTTACATCAAGCAAATTTGGTGGGCACTGACTCACAAAAGGATCAAACATTTCAAGGAACTACTGGACAAGAATATACCAAATATAAACCCACTTCTGTGGGTGCAGTAACTTAGTGGTTTAGTAGTTTAAATCCCGACCTGTACCACCTAAAAGTTTTAGTAAGATCTGTCATGAAAAGATTTTCAAAAATTAATTGCCGTTCGGAATCGGCATTAAACTATAGATCCCTTTGTCATTTGTGTCAAAAAATATATATCTTCGCACACACAGTGGTTGGAGAGGCTTAGGCGTAAATGTGTCAGACCGTTAACGCGTAATATTTAATTTTTAGACCCACTTCTCATTCTTCAGGTTCATAAAAGGGACTGAACTGGAGGAGATGCTACAAGTAAGGAATCCATGGCAAGGCTAAGTCAGAACATATACACTCGAATATAATTCCTGGAAGAGAAAATAAACCTCTGTGAACAATGGTTCACTAGGTCGCAGTGCAATATACCCTTTATCTTTACGATTATTAGCTCCGACTCTTCCAAAGTCGAAGAAATCATGCGAGCTCTTCCGTTCAAATAGCTGAAGAGTTAAGAACTGCTTAGTTTAATTCCCTTTTTTCTACCCAGAAAAAGTTTGACCTATTTATTTGCCTCTGCCTATGCAGAGTTATCTCTCTTTGGGATATATAGCATTTAACTGACTAAGGTGTCAAGGCAAGCTCGGAATTCATATTTATTAAGAAAAATGTATAAGAAAACCTATCTTCGTTTAGACCAGCTCTCTTCTTGACACCGTAATAGAAGCCAAAGCCAACAAATCATTTCCGCCAGTATATAGAAACCTTCCAACCCTCTCCAAAGAATTACAATCTACACCCGAACACGTTCCTTCCTCTAACCCTAATCAATTCATAGCCAAACTTCGAAATCATTCCATCCCTAAAGCATATTTTCTGTGAAACTTTTCACTCCTTGTTTCAACTTATTAAACATCCACATCACAATGTATACATTCAATAAACGTGACTCGGTGCGAGGTAAGTTGGTAAACTCGTTTAGTAAGTCGTCCGTCCCTTCGTTGACCCACACCCGTGGGAAGGGAGGAGAGTGTCAATTCCCAATTGACCTACAATTATTGTTTTAATCAAACCCGCCCCCAATTGACCATAATCGACTTATGGCCCAAAGTATATCAAATAAATGTCAACCGTTTCATAATTGAGTTTTCGAACACACTATTTCCATCAAGCTATTCATATTTCTGTCACGTGTTTATCAGGACTTTCCCAATACGGTGGACGTCCGCTCTCGACCAACTCAAGACCAATTGACCAAAATGAAAGTCCAGTCTCATGCTCAGAATATGGGGAGCATTTGTGGAATTAAATTACCACCATTTGCACGCCCACAAAAAACAGATTACGGAACAGCAAAAAAATAAACGATGGAGATAATAAGAAATTCAACCCACCGAATCCCGAGAGTGTGATAATCTTTTCTAGCAAGGAAGGATGTTTTATTCGATTGAAGGTACTAAAAAACAAAGAGAAAGGGAAATTTATTTTTCAGGTTTGATAAAGAATTAATTTTAATTAATCACTTTGCTACTGGAAATCGAAAATTGAAAAACAAAACCCGCACTAGAAAGCAATCTCTTTCAATTAGCTTTAGCATATTGGAAACCGCCAATGTATTTTGACCATGTGGTCGAAATACAAAGCAAAAATAAAACACCCGATTGGATTGATCTGACCACCTGATGTGTGTTGTTTTTTTTTTTTTATCTAGAGAAGCATATAAAACGCACAATGAAATGAATTAAAAATCAATTAACATGCGTGAAAATGTTTTACGATGGACGAATTGTTTGAATTTAAATAGCTCACAATGAGCTACTATCATCGATACAATGGGAGAAGAGCACAGGAGATTGTGAGTTAAATTTTAATTGGGTGCCATGGAGATGTATAATGAAATGAAGCCAATAAAACAGCTGGAAATACGTTTATTATGCAAATTTGATTATACACAGCCGCTATCAGATGGTTCTATGCCAGCAGTTAAAGATTGGATAGTAGCTACTCGAGATTGTATTTGTTTAAATGTGCTTTACAAATGAGATGAAACGTAGAGGGAACAGCGTTTGTCTAATGTGGTCATAACTGATCTCAATCGACAGCTTGGGAGGTCCCATTGTTCCAAGTCTCAGTGATGTAAAAGATTGCAAGCCAAAACAGGTATTTAGTTGCTAGAAAAGATGTTTAGTAGTCAGCTGATAGGAAATCTCTTCTTGGTCATGATGTTTTAAAAATTCTCGTATCTCCAACTAAGATTTATTGACTCGGGCGAGTAATAGAAGTAAAATGGCAAAGAATAGCGAATAGACACTCTTTGAAAACCCTCCTCAATAGGTCTTGCATTGAGACTGCTGCCCATGCGAGTGTCAAAACTTTGCGTTGCAGTTCTAGTGACAGGCAATGATTTTGCCCTGAGAGGTTAACGAGTAGCATCCAACAACTAATATGCGAACGAAATTTTTTATATAGTGTCTTCAAAAATACGAGATTAAATATTGACTGGGAACGTTACAAAATTTGTCGAAATAATGTTGTTAAAGAAACCAGGAATGCCAAAAAAACAATGCTACTGCACCCAGCTAGATGCTTCCAAAAGCTCCACTAAAATATTATGGAGCAATTTAAAAAAGATAGGCGCTTTCGGTAAACCGAATTTAGGAGATATTAATAAGCTTACTTTCGCAAACAATTTAAACAATTTTTTTGTCGCGTCAAACTCTTCGAATTCTTTGGAAAATACGAGCGACCTCGAAAATTTAAACTCTCAAACTTTTGACTCTGATTAAAACACTCATATCGTCAATTATAACTTACGGTACTCCATTGTACGGTGGAATGGACTCAATAAGCAACCAAAAATTAAATGTAGCATTTAACCCTTGTGTTGGGTTTGTTCATTCCTTAAGAAGGTTCGATCATGTATCAAATTTATCTAACTGTATTTTTACCAATTCCTTAATATCTCATTTCGTTGTCGAAATGTGCAAGTTTCTTTTTAAGTTAATACACAATCGAACCCCAACTTATCTATTCGGAAAGATAAATTTTTCCTCATCATCAAGAACATGTAATATTAATATCACTAGAGCTTTAGCATTGCAAACTCGCAGATCATTTTTCCCTTTATGTACCAGATTTTGGAACAAATTACCAACTCAAATTAAAAACATACCGAATTTAAGTGAATTTGTAGGTTCTTTAAAAACCCACAACCATGAACTAATATTGAAAGAAGTGCACCATTTTAATGTTGATAGTAATACAGCACAGGCATTAAGGTTATACAAAATCTTCGTAAGATATTTGGTCCCGTATGCGTTACGGGATATGGAGGAGATGATTCAACGATAGACTCTAAGAGCTGTACAGCGACATCGATCAGTTCAAAAAACTAGACACACCAACGCTCAAGCCCGGGTTGGACAACGCAGCAGAAGAAGGACTTACCTTAGGGAGCGCGCACAAGTTATAGGAAAAATAGGCTCTACATTCCACATTTATGTTGTGCGGCAGATGATCGAGTCTTTACATTTCACAGCACGTCCGAATACATGCTTTAGACTGAACAATTGCACATTCCAAGCATGACGGGCATTTTGGTTAAAATTTTGAAGGGCTAGAATGCAACCGGCAAGAAGGCATTGCAATGTTAACTAAGATGGTCAAGTGATTTTGCGATGTCTCTATAAATATTTCATATATCGGCTTGAGGAGAGCTGGCTATTTTGCAGAGTTTTTGGTGAAATATGTGGTCATTCCAATGGAATGATATCGATAGGATGGAAAGCATTTCGGCTTTAGCGTTGCAAGTGCCAATCGTGGCTAATGGCAGGGTATTTCTAGAAGAAAAATGGTTAACTACATCCAAAATGTCCTAAAATATGGAAGTCTACAAGATGAGCAATTACAAATCTCACTCTTGGGATTGGTCTCAAAACGTATTACGTTTCATGATTTTAGGGGCTCCGGATCAAGCATGGTGCATGGACATACGAAACGATTCGCCAAGTTTTTGAAGGAAATTACATTACCCATTCAATTTGTTAGTAGTAAAGCAAAGACGTGACAGAATACTACAGTTAGTTCCTACGAAACCATCAATGATACCGCAAAACGAGGTAAAAAAGTTTAATGAATCTATCAAGGAAAAGCAACATAAAGATTTCTTCTTGAGCGTAGAATAGTCAATACGCATCAAACTATAAGTCTAAAGTTTTCTAAAGTCTATTCTCAAGCGAAGAAACAGAGATGTGGGTTAGCACTGTTTTCAATAGCTGCTCACGAACTTCATGTAAAACGATTTTATTCAAGACCAACAAGTTCTGTAAGAAGTTTAGGATATGAAGGTGCTATTCTACACCTATTATTCCTTGTTATTGAAGAAAGTCCTTAATCTATAGACATAGTTTTGATACCCTAGTTTAACTTTTTCTCTATCGATCTCTGCCATCGATATATTAAACTGTATTGCAATTTTAAAATATTTTCAATATAAGCAAAGGGGACGAAGTGACGTACCCTTTATTATGACTTGAAAAGCACACTTACAACTATTCATAATAACTATAAATGCACTACCATGCACGATTGCCTTTGAAAGGTCGCAAAAGTTATAAACTTCATAGATGATATGCTTTTTACTTATCAAACCTACAACGGTCAAATGCCAGCTTTAGTGAACCCACAAAATAGTGACACCAAATATACTTTTGCCTTGATCTAATCTAAAAAAATAAAATAAGAGTCATATATAAGAGTCAAGACATTCAAAGTTTTAGAGCACAAACAAGTATTTTCATTTTGTGCGCCCTTATTAAGTAAAACAAACCGCACGCAACATAGTCAACCAAAAAATCCGGATATATTAACCTATCTCCTAATTTCTGTGGAACTAAAGGCTTTCAAAAAGAAAAAAGACCGCATGCATGTTAAGCCAATAAAATTAACGGTGTGACTTGCCAGTTTGTTGCAATATTAGAGGGGACACCATATATAGAATGAAAGCTAACACTTTCGTGTTTTACATGAAAGCACACAGAATTGCATACCTACATATAGAACCAGATGCATAGCCACGAACTCAAGGAATGTACCTCTAAAAGAAGTGCGTTTTAAATTGTTTAGTCGAGGAAAAAACTTCATGCTCTACGAACCCCTACAATCGTAAACTCAATGACTTCTACCAAGATGTGAATATAAACTTATGGCCCTATAGCAGGAATGCCAAAAGTTAAAAATGTCAAAGCTCCTTCGAATAATGCATTAGAAAAAAAGATATCATGTAAACAATTACGGCAGAATCTTAAGTCCAATAATGCCGATGGAGCAGATGGGCTAACCGCCGAGCTATTCAAAACGGTATGGTAGGAGGAAAGAATGCCCGATGAATGGAACCTCAGCATTGCTTGCCCGATGTATTAGTCTTCTTAGTCGTGCTGTGTGAACGCCTGAAGCCTTTCTTCAACAACCCGATTAGTCCCTATTAGTGTGTCTTCATCCGGGAAAGTCTTCCATCGACCAAATGTTCAAACTTCGGCAGATCTTGAAGAAAAACCAGCAAGTCCAAATCGCTACCCAACACCTTTTCTACGATTTTAAGGCCGCCTATGACAGCCTTTATAGAGACGAGCTATACAGACCAATGTCGAGGTTTTGGTATCCCTGTTACACTCGTCACAATGGAGAATGCACGGGGATCCATCAAGGTTGGAAAAGAACTCACCGAGACATGCGCTGTCATGTGACTTCTTCAATATCGTTCTTGAAAGAATAGTGCAGAACTCAAACGCTAACACCAGAGGCACTATCTTTCAAAAGTCCGTCCATCTACTCGCATACGCCGACGAGATCGACATAATCGGCACAACGCAGCGGGTTGTCACTGGCGCGTTCGAAGATGGGTTTGGCGGCCAAGAAAGGACACCCAACACCGAAGTCTCGGATAGAACCAACTTTGGTGGTCAAGGACTTTGCCTACCTAGGCTCCGCAATTAACTAAGGCAATGATACCAGCTCTGAGATTAAACGAAGAATATCTCTTGCCAATCGCTGTTTCTCTGGACTCAGAAAGCAATTGAGTAGCAAAGCCCTCTCTCCAACAACTAAAGTTACCCTTTATAAGACCCTAATAATCCCAGTCTGCAGACGGTGAACGGAGGAGGAGATATAACGACGAACAGTACGGGCTATACAGCGACATTGACTTAGTCCGAAGAGTGAACGTCCAATGACACCTCAGTCGCCTGGTCCTGTAGAGCGAATGGAAGTGAACGCTCCGGCCAGAAGATCTTCGAATCCACACCCGAGGGACGGCGTAGTAGAGGAAAACCGCGACTCAGGTGGCGCACGCAAGTGGAAGTGGACCTTAACCAACTTTGCGTGTGAAACTGAAGAAAAGCTTGTTGGATGAGGCCCCGGTCCACACAAGACTGTAGCTCCGCCTTAAGTAAGCAGTAAGTAAAATGACTTTCCATTTCGGAAAACCAATCAATACTTGTTAGCTACTTGTCTTAGACAAACAATTTAATTAAACCCACCAAGGACACCAGCTCTACCTACTTGCGCATTTCTTCACCATTTCGCTTTGAATACTTATGTACCTATATCATTATTTTGCAAAATCAATATCCACCACGAACACCACCTGGACTATTCAACAACCTATTTACATAGCAAATAAGAACAAAAAAAAATACACATACATATATATATAAAAAAATCAATTGCTGCACAAAGTTGCCCTGGGAATATACACCATCGCGCGCAGAATATGACAACAAAAATGAAAAAAAAATCAATAACCGAGGTTACCACTCGTGGTGTAACCTAGAGCAACTGCAAAGAACAAAAGCCAACAAAAAAAAAATATGCAAAATTTTGCGACTCAATCAGCACGTACCTGAAATCCGAATGCATCAACATTTCTCACTTCATTCGCCAAAAATGTTGCCAAAAAAATGTTCATTCGTGCAAAAACACACGTCATATCCCGCGCACTGGAAAATAGAAACAAATAGCTTGGTCCCTTCGAATTCTTCACAGAATATTTAGTTCGTACGTACGTACGTACCTCCTGCAATCTTTCTCCACTTAAGCAACACACACGTGCAACCCCAACCAAGATGTTGCAGTTAATTGTTCTTCTTTCTTTGCATACGAACATAAAAAAAATGAACACCACATCAGAACACGGCAAAAGTTAACGAATCTGTGCTATTCAAAACGGAACACACTTTGTACCTACCTCGATCACAATGACTGATTTTCTATTACCACCAAAAGGGTACCAACAACGCACTCCGACCACGAAGGAACCCTTTCACTTTTCACGACGAAAAACCCACTCGAGTGGGAAGTCACGTCAGGAGGAAAATTAATTATTCAAAGAACTACGAGCCCTATTGGCTCGGCACACTCAGTTCAGTCTACATCCCAGCCAACTCCTTCCTGAACTAGGTTCACGTTCACCACTTTACTTGCATTACTGGATTTTCAAAGGAATCATTAAAACTGCACATATGCTGTGTGCGCTATGTCAAAGTCGAGTTAGTGCGAGCGTGTGTGTCTGTACTGTATACCTTGCCTATCACGCGTCACCACCCTCTAAGTCTGCAGGACATGCTGCGTTTAAATTCCAATTTACAATTGGCAGCGAAATGCTGATTTATAATTCCCCCCCAGTGCAGTATGTAGGGCGACATGTAGGAGTAGAGTGGCGGGTGGAGGATGGCGCGTGAGGCGGTTGATGTGGTATCCTCTGGCAATCGATGACATTGGAAAGATTGATGCGAACTGGTGCGGTGGTGGAACACTGCCCTGAATGATTACACTCCACGACCGACTTGCATGGTGTTCAATAATTTATTTCTTTTTTTTTATTTACTTTTATTTTGTTGCATATTTAATATTCTTGTTAAATAAGCAATGCGGGTCATTGTTGGTCGCATAATGCGACACACAAACAGAGAAAATGCGTTATAAATATTTCCGTATTTGCGGTGTATTATCCTGAAAATGCATCAGTTCAGTTAAAAGGACGACCAAGTAGGTAAATACAATAAAGAGTTTTCTGTTGTTTTTTTTTCTTTCTCTCTCTCTTGGAAATGAGAATGGCAATCCATTTGGAAACCATAGCTCATTGCACACGCTAATAGAACCAAACAGAAGGAATAAAATATTCACCAACGGAACTGCAGCGAGTGACATAAAAATCAGGATAATGATGATGATGGCAAGCAATGGATTACAATTTAAATCGCATTTTAATGGAAATGCACCTGGAACAGGTGGTGGTGGAACAGGTGATTTTTAATAACCTGCCTGTTTAATAAGTTGCACGAATATTTACTGGCTGAAAATGAGTATGGGTAGGAAAGTGCATGGGGAAAGGTGGAACATAATAAAGCGTTCGCAACTTTTCACCAGCATTCATGCGGAAATAATTTTCAACTTATCAGGAATGTTAATACGGACAGAATAACGTCGGTATGTTTGTCTGTCCGGGAGTAGCATGGTGAAACGGTTTGACGGATTTGCTTCAAAGTTCGTATATAAAGTTTTTGGGGTACAATCTCGAGGCGGGTTTTTATTTTTTGCTTTATCGTTTCAAATAACGGTACCCATCATACAAATCACAAATCATTAATTTCGTTAAGGACGGCTGCAACGATTTTGATATAATTTTGTATTTTGGACAATTAGGTTAAAACCGTTAAGGCCGTTTTTGAGAAAATTAAAATGGGATTTAAATAAAGTCTTACGTAGAAACCGACAAAAAGCGGTATTTTGGAGACCTATCAAAATTTTCTGATAAACTTTTCAATTTATTTTTCATTACCCATCAGTATGTCAAATTTAAGATTATTATGTTCAGACGTTTTGGAGGTTAGGACCGACCTTAAGAAAAATGCATGTTTTTTATATAACCTAGTTTTATAACTGAAAAACTAGCGCTCTGAAGAGTGGACGGCGATGCTGAATCTGTCAGTAAGGAAAATCATTCTATACGTCTAGATTTCAACCATTCAACATATTTTATTTAAATTGTACCGGGTGATCCAAGTAGAGATACTTTTTTCAATAGCCTTTTTTGACAGATCACGTGTGAGTCGTGTCATGCTGTCATGTTATTTTTGTTTAGTATTGTTTGGCATTTCATAATGGAAAGACTTACGCGTGAACAACGTTTACAAATTGTTCAACTTCATTATGAAAATTCACGTTCTGTGAGGAATGTGTTTCGTGGACTTCGCTCGACTTATGGTCAACATAATCGGCCTACTGAGCGTACTATTCGCAACACCATTACCCATTTTGAGACCCAGCATTCATTATTGGATAATATTCGACCGAATAGACCACGTCCAGCACGCTGTGAAGAAAATATAGCGGCCGTAGCTGAGAGTGTACACGAAGACCGTATAGAGTCGATTCGGCGCCGTTCGCAGCAACTCGGACTGACGTATGGAACGACTTGGCGCATTTTACGTCAAGATCTTAAATTGAAAGCGTACAAAATACAGCTTGTGCAACAACTGAAGCCGCTTGACCTTCCCAAGCCACATCGCTTCGCTCTATGGGCTCTTGAAAAGTTCCAAGAAGATCCGACGTTTGTTTAGCGATGAGGCCCATTTCTGGCTCAATGGGTATGTAAACAAGCAAAATTGCCGCATTTGGGACGAAGAGCAACCTGAAGAGATTGAAGAACTGCCACTTCATCCAGAAAAAACAACGGTTTGGTGTGGTTTGTGGGCCGGTGGAATCATCGGTCCAGATTTCTTTAAAAATTATGCCGGTGCGAACGTAACCGTCAATGGCGACCGTTATCGTGCCATGATAACTGACTATTTGATGCCTGAAATTGAAGCTCGTGATCTCGGCGACATTTGGTTTCAGCAAGACGGCGCCACTTCCCACACATCGCATCAATCAATGGACTTATTGAGAGAACATTTCGGTGAGCACATAATTTCACGTTTTGGGGCGGTCGATTGGCCACCAAGAGTGTGATATCACACCGTTAGACTTTTTCCTGTGGGGATATGTAAAGTCAAAAGCTTATGCCGACAAACCCGCTTCGATTCAGGCCTTGGAGGAAAACATCACGCGTGTCATTCGCCAGTTACCAGTCTAAATGCTCGAACGAGTGATCGAAAATTGGACTCAGCGGATGGACCATCTGCGACGTAGCAACGGCCAACATTTGATAGACATAATCTTCAAAAAATAAATGCCAAAGAATGTTCTTTCAAATGATAATAAACATTCTCCGAGTTTTCAGTTACGAGGTTCAAGTTTGTTGAAGTCACTGCCAACTTTTATCATTAAGCAGGGCTGCCGAAGTGAGGACTAAGAGCATATTTGTAATAACCTAGGACCAGCTCTACTTCCCGTCTCGAGGGCAGACGGGAGTCTTAAAAAGAAAAGGTAAAATCTATTCACTGCCAAAGATGTTTAGTTTTCAGAGAAATAATGTTCAATGATTCGCACTGCCCAAAACCTTTACCTAATAGCACCATAATTTGAATGCGACATTTCCCCCATGTGCCATTACCTGCCCTCCAACGTACCCAACCCCTTTTCCACCTATGAGGTTCTCCGATTTTAATTCAAAAAGTATCGGCTGACTTCGGATCATTCGTCATTTTTGAAATCCTAAAGTATGTGAAATTTTCAACAAAATCTGTTTATCTTTTTAAACTAACTATAAAGTAACTATTTAGACACAAAGTTCGTCCATAAGTCTGGGTTAGATGCTTTTAGTTCTATTGCAGAAATTTAAAACATATACTACCTGAAGGCCCGAAATGTTTATGAGTAAAGATTGACGGATTTAAGAGTTAAGGTCTTCGTATAATATGCTCATATTCGGAGCGGATCGAACTTTTCGCTTGAGTTTAAACAAGGACTTGCAGGGGCCATTACAATTGTAAATGCGTTAGCGGTAGATACATAGCATTTAGTAAAAGAGGCAAAAGAATCCACTTCCAACTCAAATTCATTAAGATGGTATCCGAAAGTCAGCGCTGGAATCATGAGTCATCAGATCCAAGCTATCTTCTATAAATAGTCAATATGGGATCAGAAATTTGTTTATATATTACCTGGATAGCTACTCCTTCCTCATATGGTACGGGACTGATAGTGCAGGTATTTAAATAGGGCCCCACTTATTGAGCAACTCTTAGAAATATTTTAAGACAGGACAGGATATTAGCGGATTCAATTAAAAAAAAGCAATCCAAGCCGATTACTCAAATGAATACAGCAGCAACTGGTCAGAATGCAAAACAAAACACAAACAACGGCAACAAATCAGGCTATCACATCAATATGATCTCTTTATCCTATGTCCGATCCCTCGGACCATTTAGTGCAGGCATGATACAATGTCAACTGGGAAAGAACGCAATATTGATTGAAAACGAAAGCCTAACAGATCTTTATACATACTTCCATTTCTGCCGCAAGCCATCAGTCCATTACCTATCCCGTTTCGCCCCCTACCACAACAGTGGGAATCGAAGTCTTCAAAAGTGGAAAGTGACAGAAAGGTCTACATTAAATGATTCAAATCATTAAATCAATTCAAACATTTATTTGGCTATACCTTTGCTCCATTTGGTGCAAATGTTAGGGAATTGTCAAAAGCTCAAGGATGGAATGAAAGGACTTCAATCGGGAGTCACAATTAAAATAGAATGCGCAGTAGGTATTAAAGGTGTAGATCGCGCAAATCAAAAATCACTCGAAGAACACTTTAAGTCCATGACAACCAAAGATATCCTCATCCGTGAGTCAATAATTCAACACGACCACGACCTTATTATTCTGTTGAGCAAGAACCTTCCCAAATGTACATAAGGAAACTGGGTATGCTGTTAACAGTGGCACTGCCTTGCAATATTTAAAGGAATTTCATTGTTCATCGAACTCTATTTGTTTGGCAAAACAAGTTAAAATTTTGATTGAATAAGCTTTTTAAACCTTACGCACGTGGAATGTCTCAGTTCTTATCTTAACAGAAACCTTCAGTGGTTAGGTCACTTGGGATCTTATAAATGAAAAGTAACAACAAAATTCCAGGTGATATGCTAATGGCCATCCTCTTGGAAAAACATTTTACAATTTAACCTCTTTTGAATTCATTTCAATAATTTTTATCTCTATTAACCCCTCGAGTCGTACTTGCTGATTTTATGCTCAAGAATGTAAACCCTTCCCTTCCACACTTGTACTTGTATACATAATTCACGCAAGAAGACTCGGTTTTGTTTTTTGGGGCTTTTTTTTTGTCTCTTTAGGGGAATCCGAATCGTTTTAAATTTGAATTTCAACAGCATACGTAGGACGCAGTACGAGCTACGCGAAGCCTTATTCATGTATTTTCGAGGTAAATGTGTTGGAATTACCATTAGATCCTATCCAAAGAACGTATGTTGTTGTTTGGGAAATCTCTTCTCATTTTTTTTTTTGGCTGACGGTCCTTGGAATACCTAGATGTACAAATAATTTTCACTTGTGGGTCATGTGGCGGATATAATGTGGAGGGATACCAGGTGAGTATATTTTAGCATCACACATTCACAGGTGAACGGCATGTACATGTGATCCATGTCGTCAAATAAAACGTCCACACATCCCATCCAGTGTGTTTGTGTGTGTTTTGGGAATGAAGAGGAGAGCAAGTTAAGCCTCAACTTAGATGAATTTTTGGATAGCATCGTATGTTGACGTGTCGTTGCGCGTTTAAATTAAATTAAATGATCCTGCTGCGAAGTATGGACTCAGTTGGTGGGGTCAGAGGAAGAGAAATTTGTGTCTTCGGAGTTTCCCAAACTTGACATTATTCTTTAGTTTCGAGCAGATGGTGATTTAGAATGCAAATTATGTTTTGAGTGAGTTAAATTTCACAGATGTGAAGGAAGGTTTTTTTGGTTGGAAGTTGATTATGGGTGTGGGCGGATGGAGGGAAGCCTTCAGCTTTAATTTTAAACAAAAAAACATGATTTGCGTTGTTTCGTCTTTTAGTTGTTTTTCATCTGACTTTAGTTAACGGTTTATATATAGAGGACATAACAACTTTTTATTTATTTAAATAAAACACAAAATAATTGAGAACTCGTCCATTTTCGCACAGCGAGCACGTTGGAGCACGTATGCAGCAATCGATTGAAGCACATAATGAGCTTAAAGTTGCGACTACAGAAAGTTCCCGGACACGTTGGAGATGAAGGTGTTACCGTCTTTCAATATCGCTAAGAGTTTCATCGGCAGTGTCACTATTTATTTAACTATGGAACAATGGAACCAGCGGTTGCCCCATAATCCGAAGTCTGTGGCCCAATTTTGGCATCACAAGATCGAAGGTCCTAGTCCTTGTTGACAGAAGCCAAATCAGCATACTAGTCGCGGTATTAATTAGCCACAGTGTGAAGAGATGAATGGACGATGAATGGATGTGTGAATATTGGTTTTCTGGAAAAAATATTTCCTAAAAAAACTAATCGACGATCAATGCTTTGAGGAATCTCTTTCTTTCGTTGCTGTTTGTTGAACACTCGAGCGAAGCCGGTCTAGTTACATCATGAAAAGTGTATGCTTAGTGAATACTACCAACAAATTTTCCTTGAGGTAACTGTCCAGAATTATCTTTATCTATTCTTGGGTTTGAGGAACTCGCTTTTGTCTAAGCGGCACTCATATCACATCTTTTGGTTGCCTATTGTATCTTATATGAACACGAGTTTATAGATAAGAATCATGAGCATCATGAGCCATCTGGTATCTTGTTCGGCCCAAGCCCTTTTCGCTCTCGGGAGAATTTGACCTCTCTTAACTTTTCGTTCTTTTTAAAGTCCCTCATCCACTAGGAGTTGGCCTTCGGCATTAATAATGAAATTCATTTGCAAAAATTCATGAAGCTCATTTGAAAATATTTAAATCTATGCAGCAGAATAAGGAGCAGGCTAACAAAGGAGTAACTAATTTTGGTCTACCATCAACGAGCGGCCCTCAAACGAAGAAGACGGTAAAAAAGTCTAAACGTCTTCTTCATCTGAATGTGATGCTGATGACTTGTCGCTTCACTCAGATGCTTCAAGCTTCAACTGACTTGCAAACATGTGATCCTGACGGCCGGACAGAATGTGGTTTCTATTTTGGATTGTTTAGCGATGACAAAGGCGGGGAGGAGTGGATACAGTGTATGCCCGTGAATGGTACCACGTAAATTGATCGGGTACAGAGTCTACTCATTTCATTTACTATTTTTGTAAACACTGTGGTATTCGATATAGAGTTCATTAGTAGTCCATATTAGTCCATATATATTTTCAATGTGTTCATTTTGTGTATAAAATTCATATCCATAAAAAATACTTTGTTAAGTATTCCATAATCGGTGGACTTCCTCTATTATAAGAGCGGCACTTTAACTAAGCCTTGCATGCCGTAATCTTTTCACTTTTTACTAAAGTTAATTTAAAGCTTCGAACAGGAACTACACTCTTTCTTAGGAAGGTCGCTTCTTCTCCATAAATATTTCTATTAGGATCTCCTAAGATCTCTTTGTAATTTTATACCCTATGCTGGCCTTCATATGCTATAAATGACCAGGTACTGGCTTTGTTCGACGAATGTGCTATTAAGCACGATTAGACAGTATAACTTGCACATGCTCTTCATTAAAATAAATTCCTGAATCTATATCCCAGTCCTCCGTTGCAGTCTCCATAAACTAGTTTGACTTTAAAGCATATTCACTGAGAATATTTCACACCTTATTTAGTAACACCAGTGTGATAGACAGTAGACGGTCACTGGACTTACGTTTACGTTTTTTACGTTTCTGCTGATACTTATACCGTTCTTACCCTATTCCTTTCTTCAGTATCACATCTTGAAAGCTTTGGTCTTTACGTTCGTGAAATGCGCCCGATTTTTTGTCTTTCAACTCATACTTCCATAGTTCAAACTGTCGACCCTCAGGTTTCACTTGAGTATGCCTGGGAAAGCGAATAGCTCAAACCCGCGCCTATCAGCTCTTTCCAGGATCGCAATTATTCGGAGCATTAGTGCCTGGCAAGCTGGTGCCTCTTATTCCTTGAAATAATGCGCCATTAAAGCACTATGTGACTGTGAGTCACTGATCTTTTCCACTTATATCACGGCAGAAGGACTGTAGCAATAGCAAAATGCACCGTTTTTTAACAACTTGACAGTGATATATCAAGGCGTACAACGGTGAATGTCTTAAGCACAGCACACTCATCTCGTTCCAATGGTTCGATTTGATACTAAATTTCTATATTTCTGTCCATGCCCGAACTACCATTACATTCCAAAGAGAAAAAAAAAACCATACAATATTTCCCGTGTCCATTTTCCCCAACAACGATCAATTTGTTTTCCAACGACAATATAAAACGACCAATTGTGACTGTCGAAACTTGTCCGTCTGCTTTAATAGGAACTGACACCGGATTTATACCATGACAACATAGCTGATTCTGATTTCCTTTTAATAACATAAATACCTCGACCGCATCCTGGCAAATCGGGTCGCTCTTATGTCGAAGACTCATACCCATTTATCAGCAGTCAAGTAGACTGAAATGAGTAGAAAATACAATACATACTCCTTGTATAGCCATTCCTCATCGAGTGCACAGGAAATAAGCCTGAAAGCTTTAAACTGAAACATCAAACTTTATCCGTTCCATTGCGAGTTCGTTCGTTTTCCATATTTGCACGGACTAGCAGTGAAACTTTGACTATAGCGACGTGCATTGCATCTACCTCTATACCCATTCGCCTTTGGGATTATTAAAAAAGTTTCATACAATTCACTTTCCGTTCTTGAAGGATGATGTTTCAACACAGAAACTACAAAAGAGTACGAAGAGGAGATCTGAATCCACCATAGCATTGATGGAGCACATAATCCCACATGATTTACAGTTACAGAGCAAAAAAAAACAAAATGAACACTTCCTGATGGACTGACTGACTGACTACATATTCCGAGTACCGTACCCAGGTATATCTAGCTAGCTCTTGAGTGCCTCTACATTGTTCGTCAATTTCTTTTATCCTCTGTCGTGTTTCAAACAATTGTTTTGCTCTTTCTCCTGTTTGTTGTGGGATTTTTTTTTTCTCATTTTTTTGTTCTCCCTGTTGATTGGGTACCAGGAGAGTAGGGTTTGTTTCTATGTCGGTGCGGCTCACAAAAAGGACGAACAACGCTTTATCTGCCTCGGTAAATTCAGATGGAAGGCACAAAAAAAAAATAAAAAAAATTAAATAAAAAAAAGCCCACGAATTGAGATATATAGAAATAATCTGTATTTATTTAGGTTTTCCATTTTCCATTTTCTATTTTATTTTCATTGTTTTTTTTGTTTTGTATTTTTTTTGCTCCTTTTTTTCCACCTAACTGCTAAATAAAGATTTAAAAAATGATGGTTGAGTCTTTATGCGGCTATTTAAGTTCCTGCACAATCAATTACGTTTTAATCAAGCGAAAGTGATATCGTTGAGTTGGTGTTTGTTCACTATGGAAGTGGAAGGCGGAGGCTTTCCTTCGCAAGGAGGAGCTCTTAAATTAAATAAAACATTCTTCCTTAGAATGGAACTTTCTACTCAATGAAAGTGCCTAAGTAAAATAAATTACATATTTCTATTGATTATAAATATATACCCCTTTCTGCCAGTTCCACGTGGTTAATGAAATTTTAACTCCTCCCACACACATTTCCGCCAGAAGGAAATTCAACATAACACGTTGCTCCTATCACTGCACTGCTGGTGTTGACAATATTAAATTAAATTTCCCAAAATTAAGAACACTTGATGGAAATACCGTTTTTTTTTGTCGCTAGCAAATACATTATATTCCTTCGTCGACAGGACTACGTCAGCGGAGCGATGAATATCGAAGAAGGAATTGCTAAAGCTTTTACTCTCATCGAAGAAATAGTCACCAAGGAGAACAAAAATATTGTGGAATGAAAGAAGGAATAAAAATTCAGCTGCAAATTTATTTCTTTTAAGGGAAACTACATCGTGTGTCCGAAGATTTATATTTTGAATACAAAGAGCGGGTATCTGTAATTTTCTGCTGATATCGAGCTGCGAGTTTATGAAGATTTTGTTGGATTGGTAGCTAAGCAAAAGGTGAAGTACCGAGGCAGATGACATACGTATGATTCGGTGAAGGGACGGTATAAGAATATTCCTGCAGCATCTCTTTCCAAAAAAACAGTCCTTTCCGTTTAAGTCGGCTTAAGGAGGGAAGTCTCAAATGTTTTAAAAATGTCCCGCAAGTGTGCTTGCAAATGCAATGAGGTCACTGAGATCACCGGCGGTCATAAAAAAAAATGCTAGAGTAAATCGAAATCGCATTCACTCAGCCTTATGAGAAAGAATGCCCCAAGACTTATGCGTAATTTAAGGGTCGCGAGTTGGAACGTTCAAAATATGAATGGTTGCAGCTATAGTTAAAACTCGACATCTTACGTGTTCAAGAAACAAAATTGGAAAACACCCAAAATGCATTCTGGCTAGATTTTTAAAATCACATCAAGGACATCGTAAAGGAAGGGCATTTATTTGTTGGAGGTGAACGGACATATCGAGAAGTTAAGCGAAGAATGTGGAGTCTTTCATTGAGAATTGGCATATGCAGCTAGAGTTTTTGCTGATGAAGAATTCTTAAGTCTAACCATGCTAAAAACGTCAAGCAATTCGTCACACAAAGCCAACTGCTGATCACTTATGGCAGTGGCGGTAATAGAACACAGATTAACTACCCTTTTGTGGCCAGTTTTATTAGGCAGATTTTAAATCGTTTGTTAGTAATATCAACATCGAACTAGTTGGAGTTAAAGAAGAATTTCCAATAAAAGTCGGTATCCACCAGGGAAGCATCTTAAGTCCTGTGCTTTTTATTAATACACTGACTGCCTGCTTTCAGCAAAAGTGGCAGACTGTTAAATGCTTCAGTTTTCTTTGCTTTTTCCAACTTTTTTCCAGTTTTTCTCGTCGTGTTTGAGTGAATGTTATGCTTTCCTTAAAAAGCAATGAGAACTTATAAAGCGCAAACTTTTCACTATCTAATGTTTCGTTCGACTGTTTATAAAATTGTCTAGAAAAAATTCCTTAATAAAGTACTCATTTATCGTCGATTGGTTTGCTCGCGAAATATTTTTGCAGTAAACCAATATTCACACACACATATCCGGTTTTTTTACTAGTGCCCTGTTATATGTTTTGGGTCAACACAAGTCAAAGATATACTGAGCCGAAAAAGGTATATTCTTTAAAAAGAAAATGAGATGCATAACTTTGATAAACTTCAAAGACCAAGAAGAACAGTTTCTTATTTTGCTCAGCTCTTATGGCTTAAAAGATTCGCATTAGACGCATTAGATGAGCATTAGACGTACCCGGGTTTCTCACACTCAAAATCATGTATTTACATGAACCATGCCACGTTGGAGAAGTTGGTCTGCTAACGCCCAACCTTTTAACAAATATAATTAGATAGATAGATATATTAGATGTATAGGTAAGAAAAATATGGTTCGTCGAAGAAATGTGGTCTCTTTTAAGCCACACCTAGGTCCCAATGGACATATTGTGATAACCTTCAACGGGGAATAATCAGTGGCCTCTTAGTGGTCTTTCCCTCCTGTTCATGATTACCCATTATTGTCCCCTGATGTCCTCGGAAACCTATAAAAATAAGAATGTGAAATAAAGAACCGGCAGTGATAGTGAGGTGCGTCCTCGTAGGACCTTTCTTCGCTACACCATCTACAAGTGTTGTCTTCATTGAGATTTAGTTTCATTTCTTGGATTTCTTAGAAAATTACGACCTTTTAGTAGGAGAATGTTTCATTTCTGGTGACATCTAATCGGAGCTGACATTGTGTCACTACAGAGATCCAAGGGTAGCAATTTCAGAATTGCTTTCAAATAGCCGTTTGTGCCGTTCTCACTGGTCTCTCTATGCTTGCTAGCCTTTGTATTTTTGATGTAACTTTAAGATTAGCTGCTGTGTCTACGGCAGTTGTCATATATGAGTATAGGTCGCACAAGTCGCCTCCAGTTGATAAGACAAATTCAACGCCGAATTGACCAAAACTAGCCAGCCATAAGTTTCGGGTTAAGCAATTCAAACTTCTTTTGTAAATTCACTTCAATTAGCAATTTTTTTAAACAGAAAATAATCAATGAAAGTGTCCCGTCCCGTCACCAAAAATTGTATCAAAAGGTATGATATCTTCTAACAGTATAAATAATTTATTTCCATGTTAAACTGGATCTAAGAAAGCGGATATCTTCACTTAATTTGCTTTAATCATTAAAGTTTCCGGGCAGGGCAATCAAATCGCATTAAAGTTATCGCCAAGTTAGTGAAGTTGAAAAGCAACTGCCACCCCTAACGATTGTGATATAAAATTCTTTCCAATTGATAATGGCATCATTCAACTAAAAGAAAAAAAAAACAAAGAAGTTTTTTACAGCACCAAACGTTCAATAGAATGACGACTTTCCATCAAAATCCCTCGAGTTTCTAACTTTCATCGACATATTTATGGATCCATCAAAGACTAGAACCATTTTCCCATTAATTCTCAATCTCCACGACTCTATAAAGTCCATAAAAGAACTTTTATTTCTCCATTTATATATCTACACTTTTTTGTTTTATAGTCCTCGCTCGCAGGATAAAAAACTAGCACTAACTTTTACAGAAATAAAACAAAATACTACCTACTTTGTGTATGATTTTGATTCGAGACTAAAGTATCTGTACACCTTTTCTTGAGAGACCTCCACACTTCAGTATAAAAGTTCTAAAAGACAGCGAGGATTGATAATAAAAGGAAAAATATTTCACAAAAAAAAACCATCTGCACGTCCTTGCTCACAGCAATAACCTAAATTCTTCCACCTTTGTCCTGTGGGTGGAATTCGTATCCATATTCCATATCCATATCCCTAGCCGTATCCGTGTAAAGTAGAAATCGATATAGTATCCCATAATCTATGTGTAAGTCCTCGTTCATAAAATACACCAAACTCAGAGGGACCAACCTCAACACATTGTTTTCACTTTCTTTTCAGAGTGTTTCTTTTTTTTTATGTCCTTTTGGGTATATTTTATGTCATTTATGTCCTATAAAACGAACAACCAACTATGAGGACGAGTACATGCGAAGGCGAACACAAAAAAGGACATACACCAGTGCTCCTGGTGTAGTATGTCCAGTATGCTTGGCCGACATTAAATTGTGTTTCTCGCTGCAGTAAACATTTGACAAACTTTTCCTACATTTTAAGCTGACTACAGAGACCATGTTGTACGGTAGCGGGAAGTCATCTATTTTCCAATGGCATAAAGCAGCAACAAAAACGAGAACGAGAACGACGACGGCTGGTAAATATGCAACAAAAGTTTAACAAATGTCCTGCGTCATTGATTTGCATAGTGCAATAACTTTGCCTCCGCTTCGCTGATGTGTTATCCTTGCAATATACATATATCCCTTCGCCTATCTCAGTATATGTGGGCCAAGAAAATTTAATGTAAAGAGAAAGTTTTCTGATTTCTGTGATTTCTGGCGCAATGTGTACGGATTTTTATCAGGAAGATGTCTCATTTCGTACTAAACCCGTCGTCGTCCTGTGTCATTACGTAGACGTATTTTATTTTGAGAAATGACAACGATGAATGTGTTCGCAAATACCGCATTCTTTGGAGTGGAAATTAAAAAGGAAGAAGGATGTTTTTTTTATTTTTATTTATCGTTTGCAGTCCTTCTTGGTAGTGGGGGCAAAATGCAAGGAAGCTTAACGTTAAAATGTCAGAATGCAATGTGCAGTGAATGTATTTTCATTTCCTCATGCACACGGATACGGGATACGTATCCACCTCGTTTGGGTAATTTTTTTCTTTTTTCTCTTTTATTACTTTTTTCCAACCAACCGTATGGAAGGATATGCGCTTTGCCTGTGCCTGTGCTTTACAGCGCGGCATATGGAATAGAAGACTGTTGAGAAAGTTGGCTGTAGATTTAGATTCTTTTTCTTATCTGTGCACTCGTAAGTACGGGAGTAGTTAGAGGCTTTATGGCGGGAATAAATCACGGAAAAAGGATAATTAAGGATAGGTATAAGTAGGTAATGCCGTTTACGTTTAAGCGCGAGCTGAATGTATTCAAATGCTGAATTTAAAGGATTAGAAAGGAGTTACGTTTTCAATTGACTGTTGGTGTAAGAAGTGAGATTATATGAGAACCTCCGTCGCAAAGGATGTTTAATAAAGGGAAAAATAAATAAATAATCCTTTTGAATATTTTTAAATGCACTCAGCCTAGTCGAGACGAACATATGCATTACTTTGTTGCCTCTGACGGATATTAGAAACTGTCTGCGGAAATATGTGTTCTTGAACTGTGTAAGGACTAATTCCAGTTCATGTTTGAGGTCGGTTATCGATTAGGTTTGAGGACTATTTTTGTCCAAAGAATCATGCGTGAACCCTAAAGCGACCAATAGGCTGGGTTATGAAGGACGGATTCACTGTTAATGACACTGCAGAACAAAAATGGGGCAGCGAATTTCGAACCTGCTGGTGGAACGTTCAGACTCGGAACAGGCGGCATCAAGCTAAGAAATTGGCGGAAGCCCTTCTTCTTCTATAAAGCAGACATCGTCGCCAAAGAAAAATGAAAAACTGTCAATGTTTACTACTGTGGTTGAAACGTAAGTAGCGACAGATTTAGCCCTTGAGCTTTCGACTCTTGAGTGAGGGGCTTATAACAATCCGTGCGAAGGAAAAAAAATGCATCAACATTATCCTGATATGAGCTCCAAAAAAAGTTTCTACGAGCTCTCAACAAAACTATTGAGCAATCACCATCGTTTGAAGCGAAAATCTTACTTGACGAAAGAAAAAGGCTATCATTGGCAGCACAATTGTTATGCATAGCATACCACGTCTGGAAACGGACTTGAGCTATCCACTTAAAGAAGTCAGTATCACAAGGCACACGTATAAGATCTCCGAACCTATCTTGGTACAGTCATGGTAAAGCTGAGGAAATAATGTGAGAATTTTCAACTTCTTACTGTTGTAATTGTAAAAAGTTGCCAAAATCTTGCCAATCGCCTATTCCTCAACCTTTGAATGCCGAGTTTCCACAAGAAGCAACGCAATTGATGTGCTGGGTTGCACCTGTTTTACACAAAAGGACGAGAGCGGCTTGTGAGCTCTCCCGAATAGAAACCTATGGAGATGAACCGAACATCCTTATATAATATATAATAAACATCGCGTTGCCGTATTAGCCTAAAATCGTTTACCAATTGTCATGTGATTGGACCGTTTCAGTACGGTTTGAGGCTAGATAAGTCCACTATTAACCGAATATTAGAACTAATGCAGATCCAGCAGAAAACCAAAAAGGTTCAGAACAATACTCACAACCTATTTATTGATTTTTGAGGCGCATACGACTATAGAGACGAGCTTTAGTAAGTAACTTTATCTACCTCGGCTCTGTTATCACATCCAAAAACGACACTAAGGAATGTGTAGTAAGCGGATCGTTTCGATAGAAAAAGTACTTGAACGGTATTTGGTCTCGTTTGCGTTGAAGTGTTCTGAAGGAGATAATTCAACGACATCATTAACTGGGAAAGTACACACACAACACCAACGCTCCAGCCCACTGAATATTCGACTCCAATTGAAGGTCCTACGCAGTAAAGGGCTCGCACAAGCAAAAGGGGATGATAACCAGTTTCAGATAGACAAAGATCATTGCTTTATGTCAAGTAGCAGATGCCTTTTCTTGGCAAGCATTATGTAATTTGATGATTAAATCGACTAATCGCAATCCTAAAGATCTGGCGATTTTTATTGTTTGGATGACCCTCAAAAGTAGAGTCCCTCACGAGAGCTTTAGTCAGTGCTTAAGACTGGAGGATTCTGCATCAAACCCTGCAACTGATCTAAGTTTTTGAGACTTTAAGATTTGTTGGCAGCCACCATATACAGATTGTTTTACTTCGGGGAACAATGGAAGGAAATCCCAGCAGACATAAAGCTTTGGTTTTTCAGTTGCGTTTGTGCTGAATTTTTTGCTTTTAATTTCCTGTTAATAGTATATTTCCGCAAAAGATGTTTTAAAATCTCTTGCCAGATACAAAAAGCAAGCGGCGGGTTAAGTAATTAAATAAGTTGGTCTATTCCATAAGTCAGAATATTTTCGGTGACATCTTTAGTACCCAGAAAAAACAGCAAGAGTGTCTACCTATTTTTTGCAAATAAAACCTTGGACACCATTAAAAGTACAACACCCCACAGCAACTGGGTTAACGATTCAATGAACCTTACAGTAAAGTAACACGCACATTATGTATTTACCATTGTCTTACCCTACATACACTTACAAACCACGAACGCGACCCATTCATACTTCAAATATACGGCACCAAAAACTAAAAGATCTTAGATAAAAGTTCGCACCTACCTCATTGTCATTAGTAAGAAATATTTTATGTTTTATAGAACTATCAAAACTTGCAAACAATTTGTTCGGGTCGTGGTACGAGAAGTTTATCAATGAATTTGAATGTGTGGAACTGCGAACAGCTCATCGTTAGCTTAACTTACTCATAGTTTGTGAAGAATTTCCATGAGAAGATAGAAAAAAAAACCAACCTTTTGTGACGTTGATATTCTCAAGATAGCAAAAAGGAGCAAGAGGGGTAGAGTTCAGGTTTTTTGCTTTAATTATTTCTAAGGAAAGTTTTCTATAGTTTTCTATAGAAAAGTTTTTTTTTTAAGAAAAAAAAAAAGTAATAAGGGCTTAACAATGGATGATTAAAAAAATCGTTGTCTGTTGATGATTTATTGCTTCTGGAAAAGAATTTTTTTATTACGATTCTTCACCTAAACTGCACCTTAAAAGTTGGTTTTTGTATGTAAATATTGTGGGAAAAGTTTTTTCAAAAACTGGTGGCTGAGAAATGACTGTTTAATGGAGAAACTTATGGTGAGACGGTTTGTTATAATGGATCGAAAAATGTGGAGTTGTCAAGGAACCACAGCCGTTCATTCAGTACTGAATGCTATTTTTCTCAACACCAAAGAATTAGTGACATAAATAAAGTTTTTTGAGATATATGGGGACGGTTGAAAGGGTAGATGACTGAACCTAGAGTGAGATGAGGCTGCCTTTCGTCTTGAGTAGGTCACAACCCTGAAAATCTGGTGCAGCTAAGGACACGACCTGAGCTGAGCAGGCATAAGAAAGAAAATTAAAGGAACATTCATACTTCGTCAGTGTCATTAACCGCAGTAGACGTGTTTTTGTTTCGTGCGTTACTTATTTTGTTTTTTGCTTACATCTCGTTATTTTATTATTTCACCTAATGATTTTCTTTTAGATGTCAACTGGTCCAATAGTTTTGTAAGGCCTAGTAGCTATTTTGTTTTTCCTTTTTCGCGAATAACTTCTGTTTTTAATTTTTACTTTGTGCTTGGTAAGCGTTTTGTTGTTTTTATTCTCGTCTCTTTGTATGTAAGCTTTGCTGTAAATCCGTAATCAGTCTGTCTTTATTTAAGAGAATTTTGCTATTCTCTTAATTTTTATTAGTTATTTTCTTAGTACTTATCACTTGTTCTTGTCTCTGTATTTCTCTTTTACTTTTTGTGTGTGGTACTCTCACATACACTTTTTAGCTTATAACTAATTTTTTGTTTACGATTTAATAAGTCCCCGTTTGGTGCGTCCTTTACGTGAAATATCCATTGAATTGTGTAGGTTCGATTCCTGGCTCCGGCTTGTTAATATAATATTTATATAAATATATATTTTTTTTCTTTTTTTTTTAATTTTCTTTTTTTCCCCCCTTTTTAATTTATTTCCTTCTTTAGAATGGATTGCTGTGCAACAAAATGTTTGGAATCTAAAAATTCCACTAATTCCTAATTTGCCTGCTATGGCACATGTGGTATGTTGTTTCATGCTAAATGTGTTGGTTTGGAATGACTACTCATCTTAAAAAATGCAGCCAAGCCCTTAGTCCTTATCTTAAGGATTTGTTCGATTTATCCATTAGCACTGGGAAATTCCCTAAGCTATGGAAAAGTGCCTTTATCACGCCTGTATTTAAAAAGGGTGAACGTGGTGATGATCACGAATTACAGACCAATTTCTAAGCCTTCGTGTATTCCTAAGCTTTTTGAGCAAATAGTCTGCGAAAAATTAATATTTCTGTGTCGTAGTGTCATTTGTAACGAACAACATTGTTATGTTTTTTGCGTGCATGCTCTAGTTCCTTAGAAAATAATAATGAAGTCGATTGCATATACACCGACTTCTCTAAGGCTTTCGATCAGCTGTCCCATGAGATAATCAGATTTAAACTCAGGGCGTATGGTTTCCCACCTGTTTTTATAAAATGGATTAATTCATACCTTATGGGTAGGAATTATCGTGTCAAATTTAGAGGTTCGTTTTCTGAATCTTTTTCTGCTCGGTCTGGAGTTCCTCAGGGAAGTCACTTAGGCCCTATTTTGTTCATTCTTGCTATAAATGATGTTAAAGCCTGAATAAAATTCAGCAATATTTTAATATACGCAGATGATATGAACATTTTTAAATCTGTTAACAATCAGTATGACAGAAATCTTCTCCAAGCGGACATAGATAGTTTTGCCACTTGGTGTGTTAAAAATGGGTTAACTTTGAACCCATCTAAATGTCAGCATATGACATTTTCAAGAAAACGTATTCCCTCTATTTTTCATTATTCTTTATCCGATCATATGCTTTGTCATGTTGATAGTTTTAAAGATCTCGGAGTTTTCTTTGACCCCAAACTTAACTTTATTGGTCACATTAATTTTATTGTTAATAAATCAAACTCCATGCTGGGCTTTATTAAGAGGTGGTCTAAAGAATTTCACGACTATGTTACTCAATCTTTGTACAATTGTTTCGTCCGTCCGCATCTAGAATATGCTTCACAAGCATGGACTCCGTACTACAATATTCACTCAATTCGTTTTGCCCTTAGAGGTCTTCCATGGGATGATCCATACAACCTTCCCCCCTACGGTCAACGTATCAAACTTCTTCAAATGTTACCCCTATCTCAACGTAGATTGAATAATGATATAGTTTTCCTACAGCAACTTATAGCTGGTAATATAGATGCTCCTGATCTGTTGTCCTCCATTGCATTCAACTTCCGTGGCGGTGCTCACAATTTGCGTAGTGTTGATCTTTTAATAAGTGGTTATCATAGGACCAATTATGGCAGGAATGAGCCAAGTACTCGCATGAGTAGAATTTATAACTTAAACAATCATGTGATTGATTTGAATGTCAGTAAGTTTAAACTGAAAATGTGTTTGCGTAATCATATTCTAGTGTCTTAGTGTTAGACAATTTTTATATCTTTTGTGTTTGTGTTATTAATATATGTTTGCTTTGTGTACGTATTTACTAACACCAGCACTAAATGATGAGCCTGTGGTGCACTTTTGTGCTGGCAAATTTCTGCTCGTGACAGCTGCTTGTAATAAGCACTCCACGATACAGATCTGATAGTGTTATAAAAAAAAAAAATTGTTTCTAAGCCCATCATACGTGGTGACGATCCACTTCCTCGTCGCGGTGATACTGCTTTCGACACTAAATATGGTGAATTTAGGGGGGAATAGCTCGACAAAACCGAAATTCCGTACGTAAAACGACCGTGCCTATAGGATGTATGTTATGTTGTCTTCTAGAGGTGAACTCTAGATACCTGAGAACTTAAATTACCCTGAAAATTGAAAAACTAACAAACTGGTGCAATTGAATCGAGCAACAAGAACTCAGAAAAAAAAACATTTCCCAAAATTTATGACGGCAATGACGGAGGAGGAAGAGAATCTTGTACTCCATGATCTGTCGGACAGCAAAGTTTCGGATGAAGGAAGTAAGGCATTAACTTCGACAATTGATCCGTCGTCAGCTTATCTAAATTTTTAATTAAGTCTACGACATCTCTAAAAAGAAAGTTTTAAATTGCAAGATGACGATTAAAAAGTTCAGGAAGAAACTGACATGCTCTTCGCTTTTTGGAAAGTCAGTCTTGAGATAGTGACGAGTTATGTATGTAATACTCGAATGAAAGCAGTCTCTATCCGAAAGACTCCAGCGAGATTCCGCAGTCTCTCGGGGCTCGGGTCTGACCCCATCATATCCATAAGTTGACAGAAAGAAAGCTAACAGGTGAAGCAAACTCGATCATGGACAGTATCTATAAGATCTTTTCGAAGACTAGTAGAGTAAAGGACAGCACATGTTTGGAATTAACCGAGGCCGTAGCTGTTGCTCAGTCAAACCTGGTGGACGACACGAAGCATTCAGGCTCGGTATCCGGTAAGCAAGTTCAAGGGACGCAAACCCTGACGCACCTAATGGCAACTTCTGGAACTCAGAATATGTATGATGTTACTGATGCGATCTTGGAAGCAGACGGAAGGGTTCAAAAAGATCGGTCATGACCTACGTGTATTTGAATCAAAGCAAATTCTAAACTTCACCAGACTAAAGGATCTTAAATATGTTTTAGGCTCCTGTTTACTTGTATCTCTAACAATTTGGCGACATTCAAAAGAACTTTATGATAAACGATCACCCGAATTATGATTGGCGCTTACCAATCTGTCACAACAAAGAAAATCTTGTCTTGCAAGAACTATTTAAGCCCTGCAAAATGTTGCATATAAGATCCTATCCAATGTTGTGTGCGAACGTCTCACACGAAGCGAAGCAAATGGGTTCAAGACTACTGACTTGAAGAACAAAGTGCATTCTCTACGGAGCCGAGTGGAAGACAGGGATCCTTCGAAAAAAAATTCTTTAGAGGTTATTTGGTTCTGTGTGCGAGGAGGACAAATGGAGAAGAAGATATAATGGTGAACTCTATGAGCTGTATCAAGATGCAGTCAAAAATCGAAGACTACGTTGGCTCGACCACATCGGGCGAATGGATAATAGATCTCCAGCCAAGAGTGTCTTCGAAGCCCAACCACCTGGTACGAGAAGGAAGGCTGAACCTCTGTTTTAGAGCCCAAGCTATTGCGGATGCCGCAGCGCTTGATCAGGAAAATTGGATGCAGCATGGCCGAGACTGCAGAGGATGGAAGGCTGGGAGCCAGTTAAGTAAAGTAAAATCCTTAAATTTAAATTATTTTAAAATTTCCTGCTCCTAAGGATCAAATCAATATACATCCATCTCCTCGATGTTGTTATTAACTAACATTCGAAAACAGAAGGTTCCAAATCTTAAAACAGTTCGACGAAGTAAAGGTTCTACTTCCTCGATACAAACAAAATGCCAATGTTCAAACAGTTATTTTATGACCACGGAACTGATTGAATAAAACCAGATGTGTCGTGATTTTATTATGCAAAGACCAATAAATGGGCGTATAAAAGAAATAAAATCGATATTGATTGAACTAGATACCCCAACAAGGAGTAGTGCTGCAGGACGGGGCAGAGCGGAAGAGATACATTTACCCGGCATATTTGATGTAGACAAAGATAGGTAATGAAATTGAATACAGGTGCGGCAGTCTTCTATTAGAATTATGAGCGTCAATTGAATTATTAAAAGTGCGAATATACTACGTAGACATACCGACCGATGTATGTCGGTAAGTATCCTGCAAATTTATAGTAGGTCATAAAATTCGTCGATAGCAATAATTGTAATTACCGCGCGCTATTGTATGTATCTGTGGTTAAAGTGCCCCCTCATATCAATTGGATGTATTTATGAATTATCTGTGCGGCGCGCCACCTAGCTGTTCATTTCATTAAATCATGAAGGTAGCGCTACAAGTTAAATCTGTAATGGCTGACTTAATTGACGGCTTAATGCTATTTAATATTTTATGGTAAGAAGAGTTTTTTCGAAAATTCAGTTATTCATATTTGCAAATTACCTTAATGCGGGGCAAGTAGATATAAAATTTATCGTTGTATAGCTTTCGCCGCACAAAACATACCTGAAAAAGTAAACAAGAGAAAAACGATGTCAGTAAATTGCATTCAAATGGTTGGTTTGCTTAATAGTAGTTGATTGGCTTATTTAACATTCTGAACACTGAATTCTGAATAATGAAGATAGATCGTTGGATAGACATACATAGTTTATTTCAATTCCATTGATTCGATGTGGTTCATATTGAAGGAAAGTTTGAGTGGCGGTCATCTGCAATTGAAGGGTTACACACTAAATTTCGTAAGACAGTTTTGACATTTGACAGATTACAGCAGATGTCGGCGACGAGTTACAATATCAAAGGTATCCACTAGCTAAAACGTTGATTTTTCAGGTAGGTGCAGACTTTATCAACTTCTTTCTTAAAATATATTCGTGGGCATCCCCGCCGCCGGTATGAATTTACTAGATTTTTGTTTGAACTAGGGTTTGGTCAGTAGCGGACAAATATTGTTGCCAAGTTGCCTTTCGTTACGAAGAAGAGTGGTTTTTGAAGCATAGTTTTTTCAAAAATCGAATAAAACACTCATACTTTCGAGAGATAAGCTGCTCACCAAATTCATCCGTCAACATTTCCATTGTTTCACGAGCTGTGTGGCATGTGGCACCGTCTTGATGAAACCACATGTCAACCAAGTTCAACTCAGCCAACTGTGGCAAAGAAAAGTCGCGTATCATGGCTCGATATCGTTCGCCGTTGACGGTAACGTTTCTTCCACGGTCGTCTATGAAGAAAAATGGACCGATGATGCCACCAGCCCAAACTGTCGTTTTTTCGGGATGCATTGGTAATTCTTGTATGGAACGTGGCTGTTCATCACTCCAGATGGGACAGTTTTGTTTATTTACGTATCCGTTGAGCCAGAAATGAGCCTCGTCGCTGAACAAAGTTTTTCGATAAAACAGCGAATTTTTACATTTTTCGCAGAGCACTAATTTTGATAATAAATTTCAATAATTTCCAATCGTTGCTCGTTTGTAAGACTTTCCATCATTTAATGGCAGAGTATACTGAAAACTTTTCACTTTGACAGATGACGTTTGGATGCCATTACTAGACAAAAAACTTAACTCTTAAACAATCACCCTTTAAATAATTATAAATAAATAGCATTAAACTCATATGATACGAAAACATGAAAATTATATTGAACACTTTATCTTTACAATACCTTTCCAACGATATAATGTTCATGAATATGTGCGTAGCTATCGCCTATCAGAGCTCTTCCTCTGTAATAAGGTATAGAGTGGCGACATGTCAGGACACACAACTAGAGCCGTTTGGATACAACTTCTTATGAGATTTAAGAGAGAGGTTAAGCGGGGGTTAAACCCAAAAACCACCCAGAGGAAAGCCATTAAGTCGTTGAACTAAATGCCAGAGATTTCCGAAAGGTCATAAAGAAATGGCTTCACTGGCATGGCTTTCGCATATAAAATTAAAGAATGTTTCACTCTCATTCTCGTCTTCGAAGCTATAGTGGATTTTATAGTGGATTCTGAGACGTTTAGACTGGTGCTTCCGCGCGTGTTTAAGTTTAACGGTTATAGATTTAATGTATGTTGAGCAATTGTTCCTTTAGATTAAGCACTTCGTCAGACTTGCCCACATAAACTCTGCCTACGCCATTCACGAATTCCAGTGGGGAACGCACTACCTCCGCAGGTGATTCGGGAAGACTAGAGCTATGTTCCTATCGAAGGCCTGGCCTGTGTCCAGCTGTTCACCTCAATAAGTCTTCACATTGTCTCGGTTGAGATAGTGGCCTTAATTACGGCCTGACTATCCGCGAGGATAGTTCTGTTGTTTTTGGGTGTCACACTGTTCCAGAGCACCTTCTTTCTTCTTTGCGAGAACCTCCACTTCATCGCTGAGTTCTAAAGGCGAAAAGACTTGGATGTGTTAAGTTCGTCCAAAGCCAAAGTGCCACCCAGTCTGCTGCAGTCCAATCTAAATAGAAACTCCATAGGGAATGTTATTTGAGGTTGAGTTTGATTGTTTTGCAGTCAGGAAATGTTTAGCTTTCGCCTCTGGGTAGTGAGTCAAGGATATTGCCATGTCCGTGGCAGTATCATCTCACATAAAGTGAGATCAGACAAGTGTTAAAACTTCGCTGATCATACCAAATGTGACTTGAAAACTAAGATCCAATAATGGGCCGGATTACGTGTTATTCGTACCGTGACACGAATCAACCTGGCTGCGGGCCCTGAAATCGCTCAATCGGGAACTTACATGGAACTCTCACCTTACCAAAACTATCGTCAAAGCCGGGATCTCACTGATGACCAGCAAAAGTCTACTTGGTAAAAACTGGGGAATCAACCCTTAAATGACATTATGGATGTATACGGCAATAACAAGACCTATTATCACGTACGCAGCCGCCACTTGGTGGTATAAAGCTACGCAGAGGTCTGCACGGACTTAACTAAATAAATTCAAACGCTCATCACAGAGAGTGAAACCACCAATTCCAATCTAGCCCATCCAGTAATCTTACAGGAACTCAAAAAACGCGAACTTCTTGGAATACACCTAACGGACAAATGCTTGCCACGTTATAACTTCCAACACAAATTCAAGGTTACATTCCCAGAACGCTTAAGCTGGGAACAGAATAAACCAACAAACCTATATATGGTATGCGGACGGATCCAAAACAAATGACAGCTCCGTATTTTAGGTGAAAATTCATGCAATAGAACTCTGCATTCGAGAAAATAAAAACAGATTCACAATGAATAAAATCTTTTACATTCCTTCTGTCAGCAAAGCAGATCTACTTGCAATAAACGCCTTTAAGATAACATCAAAACTAGTATATGATTGTCTTCAACTCCTCCTACTCCTGGCCACCACCAACAAAGTACATTTGATCTGGGTGCCAGGTCATAGTGGACATGAAGGCAATGAAAAAGTAGACGAACAAGCCAGAACATCCCAATTCACGATGCCAAGACCATTCTGCGGAACACCACAAAAAGTTGTATCGAAACTTAGTCATAAAAGAAAAAGCTACATTTCTAGCTGAAGGAAACCGATAAGCAAAAAACTTCACGCCAAACAGTTCCCACAAAAAAAAAACGAAACAACTACTAAAACTTAGTAAAAGTCAGATTCGACTAGTCACAGGCTTCCTCACGGGGCACCGTCGTGTCTATGAGATTAGCCCAAGACAATATCTGCAGATTGTGCAACGAGGACGAAGAAACAGCGGAGCTCGTCAACGTTAGGAAAATTTTACCTTTAAGAAGCGGATGTAGCTGCCCGCTGACCCAAAGAACTGCGGCAACATGGATGAGCTCTAAATGGAGGATATCACAATAGGCCCATATGAGGCCCCAATGATCTGGAATATAATACACCTCCTCCAACCCCCAATCTAATCTTATCACCATTGTAGTGGTATGTAGCCTTTGATATTCTAACCAGGTGTGAAAGTAATACATTTTGAGTAGTCTGTAGTAGAGTTGGATTAATACCATCGACACCTGGAGACTTAAATGGACGAAAGAAACTTATTTTTGAAATTTCTTATTCATCCGTCCCACGGGTCGAGGTAAAATAGTTCTGTTCCCAAAGTTAGAAAAGTTAGTTCGTAGAAGTTGCAATGCCATCTCGTCATCATTTTCCGTGAAGTTGCCATATGGTTTCTTAAACGAGCATGTTTGCCACCCTCCAGATGTAGCAAGAGCCTTGTCGCCGTGAGGCTGCTTGAGATTGTTTCGCAGAATTCTCTAAAGCTATGTCATTAAAGGTGCGATCAGATGGTCATCCAAACTTGTCATCCGGATGACATCCTGACGTCACTATGACGTAGAATTTATCCTAAAGTGGTAATCCGGTCTGAAATAAACATGTTTTCTGACGTCAGCATGTCATCCGGATGACACGGTTGGATGACCGTCTGATCGCACCTTTAGCCTTTCTCTATTCCTCATTGAAGGTGGTAAACATTGTTGCAAGTGTCGGTTTCGTCCTGACAGCCACCGCTGCATTCAAAATAAATAAATATGTTCCCCCCATAATATACTCCGCACTGCAAAGCCTCAACACCTTTCCAGACAAAAAATACGTCTATCTTTTTCAGAAATAGCAATATCCTCAGTGACACACGTTTGTAAACTGTTTACATTCAATAAACATAAACATTTATTTACATTTCATTGGAAACAATAATTGAGTTCGTTACGATTGAACAATTCATAGCAAATCCTCCAGCCAGTCATTTTAAAAAAAATTCAAAAGAAATTTAAGAGATTAATCAATGTCTGTCGAAAGTAATTGACAGATAGGCACAGTCAGTGATATCGACAACTCTTGTCGGGGTATAGTCATGGCATGCATCAACTACAACTACCCGTATGCGTACAAGTATCGAATCGAATGTGAAAAACAAAAAAAAAAAAAATATTTAAAACAGAAAAGTAAAAAATATATATAAATCGAGCACACACATTTGGTTATCAGATGTTTTGCAACGCCCACGGTCTCATTCAATTAAACATCGTGTTGGCGAAACAATGAAACATGATTCGCACAAAAAGTATATACCTATGTATGTATCTTTTCCATAACACCCGTCTCTGTCAACAGATGTCGAAAAAATGGAGTAGCTACTGATGTAATATTCAGAACATTTTATTCTCTCTTTACTGGGTGACAATTGATGTTTTTTTTTTTGTTTGTTCTTTAAATTTGCGTGTGGCTAAAGTGGAAGACTTTAAGTGGGGATTTGGATATGCATGTGACACATCAGAGCTATATCTATCTGCAGAAGTATGCCGCCGCCCGATTTATTCTTTGAAAGGGAACAATCCAACTGAACTGGGTACTACCGAGAGATACCTACACTTTTCGAATGCAAATCAAATTGTTCTGAATATTCAACTCATTTCGGATTTGTAAACCAATCCATCGCTTGTGTGCTAAATCGACGGCAAGTATGTCAAGCGTCTTCTTTTTGCATAACATTATCTGAACGAAAGGAGCCTTTAATTAAAAATGCAGGAAACATCTTTGTCAAACCTTGGTATTTGGTGGCAAAGTTATTTGCAAACTAAAATCTGATTCAAATTGTCTCTGCATCTAGGATTTCGTGTGGTTTTGTGTTACTTGAGGAATTATTTAGAAAAAAATTTAATTAAGAACCTAAAACCCGAGAAGGTATTTTCAGAGGCTTTGCAGAAGTTTTTTCAGGAGCATTAACTCCTTTGAAGCCAATATCGGCCATAAGAAGTTAGTGCCAATCAGCCTTAGTATGAACTTGAAAGTGGATTCTATTGATTTCGAAAAGGTTGACTTAATTCTTACTCTGTCTAAAAAAGGTCCTGGAATAACATTATAAAATAGCGGGCTTAGAATACAAAGCTTTTCAAAGTGTTTCTTAATAAATCTACGAATAAGGTCTTAGAACTCAGTATGAGCACCTCAGTAAGAGGACGTAGGGAGGATGAATTCAAAAGATTAGATGGTGTCACCAACCATGGGCAGATAACTTAGATACCTTACGTAAGTCACTTGGTCGTATTGGAAGCTAAGGTCCTAAAGCATTTTAAGCTCTAGTCACCTCTAAGCTCCAGGGTTAACTTCCCTAAAATGTTAAAAAAATTATATTTTGAAAGAGACAAGATCGTCGGACATGGAACTACTTTGAAGATCACGAGACTGGACTAAAATTTCGGATTATGCACCTGTATAGCCGGGCTACTGTTCAAATATTTTAATATGGCCGGAGAGGAGCGTTATAAGGTTGGATAGGTTCAGGTATGCAGAAAAGACTGACCGGATTTCGATGTTCAATTCGTACTCTGGAGCATTAGCGCTCGAATCGATTTAGTCGGTAAGCCCAGTCTCCAACCTATGCAATAATAGACGACGACTTCTGGCTGATAAACTTTGCACGGTTCCATCAACACGAATCTACAAGGCAAATTGTGAGATCTCCATGGTCAAACCGCCAATCAAATCGACTACATAGTTATCAGTGCTCACATTCCGAGGCGTAAGCCCGACCAATTTATAGTATCGGCTTAAATCGTAGAAAGAAGATGCAAACTGCCTAGGAAAAAAATGTAAGTTTAGATGCCTTAGCACGTTTTAAGTAGCCAGAGACTACTTAGAGCGCCTACGAAAAATGCTAGAGGGTGCTACAAAAGCCGCATTTGAAAGTATTCGTCGTCGGAAGCTTGATATGAGTATGCCTGAATTTGGAATCCGGGTGAAATTGAGCCATAGTTGTGCGTTTCACAGTGGCCATAATGCCTTAAGTCTTTAAGACAAAATTATTCAATAAAATATAAAGAAGAACACTGAAAACCTAAGACTTTCTGGTCCGAATTTCCCTCATTTAAGTTTGCAGGACCTGATAGTAGATTTTTGAATTTTTGGTCTAATATAATATTCATAAAACTTAAAGTAGCTACAATTACCTTGGAAGACTTTTGTTTTCCCTAGTGTAAGTGGAAAATCTTCCATGAGACACTATTAGGACCGGCCGCGTGTGCTCATAAAAGTGTGAGATTCTTACTCACTAAAAGCACCTCCCTTCAAAATACTTTTATACTACAACTAGGCTAAGGCCTATCAAGCAGTTTTAATTTAAATATTCAATCAGGAAACACCACAGCGGAAGCACCTGCTTTACCAACAACTACGTGCTAATTCAAATGGTTTTATTCTTTGTAGTCGGCGCACAAGATTTATCTGGTCTAGAAGTTCTAATACAGCGTCATTGCAATGGCCAAGAAGGCGAGTGCGTTGTGATGGTATCCGTTTCTTGCGGTATATCTCGAGTATATAAAAGAAACAAGATCGGGACAAGAACGCTTCCTTGTGGAACTCCTGCCGCGATTTCTTTAAATTCAGAATACTCGATTCCTTGTGTAACACGAATGAGTCTGTCCGCTAAATAAGAACTAAGGATCTCAAAAAATTGAGAGGGAGAGCCTTTTTAAGTCTATATTTTAATCTCGTCTCTCATACCTTATCGAAGGCCCGAGAGACATCAAGAACAATTTTTTTCTCCTCTAGTGCTTTTTCAATTTCGTTGGTTATTCTGTATACCTCATCAATTGTAGAGAGCCCTGTTCTGCATCCGAAAGAAGACTAACATTTTTATTAATAAAGCGTGTTTTTTTTTTAAAGATATAGAACTTCGAATGGAAATAAAACACAAGAAAATCGTTTTAATGTCCATCAATTTGGCTTTATTGGAAGGATAATTTTATGCCACTAATGTTTAAATATGATTTCGGGCATGCGGCTGGTTCGAATAAAGTCAAGTCTAGAGGTCCAATTTTCAACCACCTTTCAAGCATCTGGGGCTGTATGTCGGCACTAACGCCACGAATGTTGACTTCCAAGTCCCCTTACGTTGCTGGTATGTTGGCGTAGGCGAGCGACTTCACATATCCTCAAAGAAAATAATCCAATGGTGTCAAATCACACGATCTTGGTGGCCAATTGACAGGTCCATTCCGCGAAATTATACGCTCATCGAATGTTTCCTTCAATAAATCGATTGTGACGTGCGCTGTGTGGCATGTAGCGCCGTCTTGTTGGAACCACATCTCATCTACATTCATACCATCCAATTCGGGAACAAAATAGTCGGTTATCATGGCGCTATACCGGTCTCTAGCATCATTTCGGAAGAAGTATGGCCCAATGATTCCACCAGCCCATAGAGCACACCAAACAGTCGGTTTTTGTGGATGTAATGGCGTTTCAAGGGTCTCATGTGGATTCTCTTCACTTTAAATGCGGCAATTTTCCTTGTTGGCGTAGCCATTCAACCCAAATGAGCTTGGGGTAAACTTCGCGAACTGAACCATTATTTTCGAAATAAATTTGCACGATTTGCAAGCGTTGTTCATTTGTCAACCTGTTCATGATGAAATGGCAACCCAAACTGAACATAAATGACATTAGATTTGACCAAAAAATGTCAGTTTTATCTCTATTCGAAAAACCAACTTTACAAAAAAAAAACATCTTTACATAGTCATTATTCAACCTAACAAAAACCACGACTACCTACCCTATGCCTCAGCCTGTCCTCGTGACAAGCCAAACAGCCCGCCGACTTTTGAATCACCACTAAATTTCTACAACAAACCTTCTTAGCTGACATTGAAACTCTTCAACTTAATGGCACCAACCACCAAAGCCAAGTGAGTCAGTCTCTGCCTCAGCCTATACCCAAAAATAGATTACAAAATTGCAAATTCAATTGTTTAAGCTTAGTCATATTGCAGTTTGCAAATAGACCAACAGACAAAAACTCATTTAATTACAAAGCCATAAAAACTCATCTCATCACTTCCACCCGACGACGCGACGAGACCACATGTTGCGAACTCGAAAGTACACAAAAAAAAAGAGAAATACCCGAAACAAGTGTACCGCACACGCAATGCAGATGTGGATTATAATTTCGGTTTCATTAGCATGAAATTAAAAAGCACTGTGCCGCATTAAAATGCGTTTATAATTGCAGCGGGATGATACATGTGTATTTTGTAATTATTACAACTGCACCCTGGACATTGCACCGCACCGCACCGCACCGCACCGCACCGCACCACACCACACCACACCACACCAACCAACCTACGATGACGTCTTGTCAAAGACAAAAGGTTGCGGCGCGGCATTGTTGCTCCTACTTTTAGCTAAATGCATTGTCTATGTTTTGTGCCATTGTTCGTATTTTTAGACCACTGCAACGAGTCATTGAGTCATGTTGGCCGACTTTGGACTTAAGAATATTTATGAAAAAGGCACACACAAAAGATACCAACCAAACCAAGACCAACAACAATGTCGAGAATGGCGCTCTTTTTGTGCGGTGAATGGATGAGTTGAGTGCATGAGCGACCAGCAGTGTGGTCCTACATAGGGCGATGCGGTACCATGATGATGCTGTCACACGATTATTATTATCCTTCAAGTGCATCATTGAAGCGAGGACAGGACAAATTGCCTGTGTGTTGCATGAAAAGGTAATTAATAAGTTCGCAATGAATGTTGAGTTGCGGTGCGGGCATCACTGTTCTTTGAATAAAATTTTGAAATTTTGAAATTTACATAAACGCATGCTAATGATCCTCTGGGAAGATGAGAAGTGCTCGCGTCAGAGCTATGCAATTGTTTTCTGAGGTGAAGCTTAAGTTAGAACGTTGAAAATATGAGAAGTAGAGAAGGTTTCTTTGATGTAAGAACGGAAGGACTATTCAACGTATTCATGGTCCATCAAATGTTTGATGTTGCTTAAGCGGGTCACTTAAGATTGGGTGTCTTGGCAGTGCTAATCATTTACAGATGTAAAGTTTCAGTCATTTTACGGTAGTGGACCTAAAAAAGGTTGTAGGCCAACAAAGACTGATAATTAGCCTGATAAGAACGCCAGCTCTTTCATTACCCAGGAAACCCATTTGTGCGGTAACCCAGGTTAGAGTTACCAAAGCAAAGCTTGCGTATTTTACGAGAAGGAGAATCATCACTGGCCTGTCCCATCTCGTGCTTAAAGGTGTCACCATCCCTATATCCGATGAAGTCAAATATCTGGGTGTAATCCTTGATAAAAAACTTCTATGGTCCAAACATGTCGAATCGAAAACCGATAAAGCGCTGTCGACCTTCTGGCAGTGCAAAGGCGCTTTTGGTAAGACATGGGGCTTGTCTCCAAAACGGGTCCTTTGGATCTATACGGCCATGATTAGACCGCTACTCTCATACACATCAGTTGTTTGGTGGAACAGGCTTTCGCGGAAACGTGTTACTGCTTCTTTTGCCAAACTTCAAAGAACGGCTTGTCTCGGCTGCACAGGGGCCTTCCCTAGCACCCCGGGCTCTGCTCTAGATGCTTTGATGAATCTTCCTCCCCTTGACTTATATATCATGGGATGTACGCTAAAAACCATCTTTCGCTTAAAGAGAGGTGGTTTTTGGTACCATGCGCAATGGAATTTTGAAGAACTTGCTCGAGAATTATCCTTTGACCCCTGTCTTATGGATATGCCGTCTAATGCAATGACACCAGAAATCCTTCTGCGAAAAAACTACCACGTCAACTTTCCACAGGTAAAGGAATGGCTTCGGTCAGACTCTGAACCATGGATTGAATGCCATCGTATTTTCACGGATGGCTCCAAAACCGGGCAGGGGTCTGGTGCTGGTGTCTTTGTGGATGCGATGATATAAGACTTTACTAACCCCTTGGGTAAACATGCATCTGTTTTCCAAGCGGAGATTTTTGCCATCCTAATGGCAATGCGCTATATTGTGAACAACAGGTGGAGGGCTAGAGGCATTTGCATCTGCAGTGATAGCCAAGCTGCATTAAAAGCGCTTCTAAACACTCTTACCTCGTCCAAGTTAGTGCTAGAACTCAAGCTTTCTCTGAATTTGGTCGGAAGACTGAACACAGTGAATCTTGTCTGGGTACCAGGTCACACTGCCATCCAGGGAAATGAGATCTCGGATGAGCTTGCTAAGCAAGGTTCAGAAGAAGTTTTCACAGGACCCGAACCTGTGTTGGGTCTGCCTGCATCTTTAGTCATGTCGTCTATCGATTCTTGGGTTTCTCGTGAACACAAGATTCGGTGGAGCGATTGCGGTGGATGTAGACAGACCAAACTACTGCGCCCGGACATTTGCAAAAGGTCAGCATCTTTTCTTCTATCTCTGAGGAGAATCGACTGTAGGCTGCTTGTAGGCGTTCTTTCGGGTCACCAAGCTTTTGCTAAACACTTAAATGTGTTGGGCTTAAGCGACACCACTACCTGTCCTGCTTGCGGTGAGGAGGATGACACAGCAGAACACTTTCTCTGCAGTTGTCCGGCCTATGCTCGCATCAGGTGGCGGATCTTCGGGGCTGACGTGGTGAGTGCCGAACATCTAAGCTCTTTATCACTGAAGCTCCTCTCGTTTTTCTTCGAAAGACGGGAAAACTAAGTACATTAATGTAAGGTGTCTGAATGGTAGTACAATGGACCTGTAGTTGTGTCTGAGCGCTCCATCGGATAGCAGCAACCTCCGACAAAAAAAAAAAAAAAGCTTGCGTATGACCTCCTCTTTCTTTCAAAAGTGATCGTGGCAGCTAAGCAAGCTTTAATAGGAGCATATGTATAAGAAAGCACACTTTGCCCTCCTTCGTGGAAGATTATAAGCAGCAGTCGCAGCAATCGCAAAGATTTCAGCCTCATTTACCTAAGGATTCAGAAAATTTGATCTGTGTTGAGTACTTTAAGGCGATGACCAGGCATGTCTTCCAGAAGCTCTATAAACCTACCTACCATTATGCGTTTAAGAGTATCATATGCATGCAGCAAACAACAGCAAGGAAGGTAAATAGAACAAAATCTTCATAGCAGCAGTGGGAGTTCCTCTCATTGTACTTGTAATACATACATAACGTGACTGGTCGCAAATGCTATTGAAATACATCCAAAGGTTCTCCTGGCTGTTTCGAAGAGCTTCTTCGGTCTTGAAGTCAGCTTCAAATGTTCTTCTGCGAGACTCTTCGAATTCCTTAAGCTAGGAGACCGCTTTTGCAAGAATTTTTTCTCATCTCTTCCCCAGAATCGATATCCTTTCACTGTTGCCCTTGTTTCCATTTTCCATTGCTGTATTTTTTGAGAATGCATCTGCTGTCACAGCCTTCTGGTCATCTTCTTTCTATTGAAGTATTGATCATAATTTTACCATTTTTATTGCATCCCAATACTTTTCTGTCTGTGGTCTATGAATGCGCCGTAGGGAGCTAGTCTATTTCTTGGCCCATAAATTCGATATATATTTTATTCAACATTAAGAATCGAACCTACACTTAGGCCCGAAACATAATGCAGCTGTGAAGAAAGCGTACATGCGTGGGTCGAGGACAGCAGTGCCAATAGATGAGACCGCTTTACGCCTCAGTAGACGAGTTGCCATAAAAACGTATGTGTTTGTTGTCGCCGCGAGCCTCGTCTGTAGCCTAGAATTTTTTCGGATTTAGACCAGCGATCTCGTCAGGCAAACACACAAACTATGAATTTGTTAATAGACAGACTACAGATTTGTAAAGTGATCGCCAATTGCGATGACATTGGTGTTGCTATCTCAGGCACCTTAGTAACTAGAACGGATCTTCTTAACAATTTAGGAAGTTGGGCAAGTCGGCGTGGTCTTGGTGTCAACGTCGACAAAACAGAATTACTCCTCATCTCAAGGAAATAAAAATTCCGTTAAGCTGGAAGCCTAATATCCAGGAAAGAAATGGGGCCTCACATAACTCACTACGTCTCGGTCATAAGACCGATACTTATGTACGGAGTGGTTGTCTGATGGACAGCTTTAAATAAAGCGATTAACCGCAATCAACTTAGCAAACTTTAGAGACCAGCTTGCTTATGCATTGGCGGAAGTCAGTCAGTTCTCCGCACGACTCCCTCCGCTGGATTGGAGATTCATTCACCTGATTCACCTGACACTCCTTGATATTTTTAGCAGACATACGGCGGCCAATACAGCTATTCAACGTAAAGCTACATCACAGTGAAACAACAAAACTATTTGCCATGCTTCCCACCCTAAAACAAATATGGAACCTTTTTAGTAAAATCGGAAAATCTATGTCCTATCCCGGTCATTCTGGGAAGAAGATGCATTCTCACCGATCTATTTTTGAACGTGATATCCTCCAAGAATATTGTCATTTACCTCGGACAGTCAAGCTGCAGTCAGTCTCTTCAGAAGATGGCGAAACCGTTCAATATGCACCTTTGCCTGGAACCGGAGCGCAGTGACATTCCTGAAAATTGTGGCGCTGATGAACTCACTAAATTAGGAACCACACAATTACCATACTTCTTTCACCTTAAAAAGAAGAGTTAGCCATACCAATCGCTTCTTGTTAACATATTTGGCCTTAGCTAGATCTGAAACGCTTTTAAGTTTTGATCTCACTAAGCAATCACAGTCTTATGCCGGTAGCCGCTTCAACCTAACCTAATGGAGAAACTATGATGACCTGACTATGGATGACCTTTGTGAATACTTTCTGAAGTACTTTCTGAAGTACATCAAATCTGAAACAGATTTCCCATTCCCAAATCTTAAGCGGAAAATTAAATTGACTATCAAAAGCAGACTGTTCAGTAAAGCTCTATAGCCTTCATTCACCCTAAAACAACTAGGTACTTCAATCACATTCAAATTTTAAACTTTGAACTTCGCCTTAATCGCCTTTCACTCATCGCATCGCAGTGGATCCCTTAACGGACGGAATGGGACGTAAAAAAACAAGACTTAATCACTTTCACTTATTCACCACTTTTAATTCGTGAAATTAAGTGTCCACCATAAAATGCACCATCAAACGTGGTGGCAATAAATTTGCAAAATAATTACCTACACACAGTCTCTATCGGCATTACCCATAAGAATGACTGTGAAAAAAAGGAAAACGAACGAAGAACAACAACCGCAAACCACAACGCTATAATCCTTTCTCCACCCGCAATGTTTATGACCATCGTTACGAAACCATTGTCGCGTGAATGGTTACTTATAATTACTTGACTGTGGTGGTGGCACACACCTTAAATATAAAAACGGTAAAAAATATACACTCGTTGGTATACCGAGCTTACAACGAATTCCAGGTTTATTATTCTCCATAGAGTGATTAACTAAAGTACAGTTTCCATTCATTACGCGACATCAATGTCCTGAAGATGGCAAAAATGAAAAAATTCTCCCTAGTACGTTCGCGTCGCGTCATCAAAGTGTGACACGATTTTAATTATTTACCCGTCAATTCAATAGAAAATTATTTATTCTATTAAAAAAACAAACCCTAACCTCTTGTTAGGTTATGCCACGACAATCTCATTACGTCATTGTGATCGAAAGAGAGAGAGATGAAACTAACTCATCCGCTTAGTGGTTAATTAAATATGAGATGAACCGCTTTCTGACTTGTCATTTGCGTAACGCGGTCCTCGTCTCAACATCAATGGTGTTTCTTTTTTCTCTCTTCCATGTTCGTCTTTCAAATGTATTTTTGTTTTTTTTTTTTATAATATTAATGAACTTTTCCCTAGTCATGGCTTTACGGTTTGTTCGTAACTTGATGGGAAATGGAAAATGGAAAAAGGATATTTTATTTCTTCTGCTCATGTGGATGGATGAAGTGGAGAGATATGGATGAGAACATGACACTTGGGGCGAATGAATTTGTAAATCCTGTCGGTTTCTGAAATCTCTGAATAGGGTCTTGCTGTGGCATAAGTTATGCATGTTTGGGTCTTAAGTTGACTTCGTATTCGGAATTAGAGTGGCATGCTTAAGTAAACGAGTTAAATGATTAAGTTTTACGTTGTAGCTAGTTGTAAATTGTGAAATTATATATATAGTTTTGTCATAAATTAAGTGGAACGAAGTTAACATCAGTCGAGGGATGTTAGTATTAAGCAGAAGGATTTTGTGTGTTTGTGTGGTGATGAGGCAGCGTGAATTTATTTCGCCGGAAAGTAGTTGACATAATTTTTTGACACGACTTTCCATTGCCAAAAAGGTTGGACGTATATAATTCAAGATTATTCGAAGAGTTCTTGAGCAGACAATTAAATTTAAACAGATTCGTCACGTGGCGAGAGAGAATAACGAGAGCGAAACTTTCTAGAATTTTATTTCATTCTTCGCCGATGAAGAGTTATAATCCGGATTTGAGGGAAGATAACTCTTCCACTTTAATTTGATTAACCGGTATCGGCGACTTCTTCCGTCATTTTATGGGAACGCTTTTTTGACGGAACCCACGTGTGGTCTTGACAATAAAAACTAAGCGTGAATCATGTCGTTATCACATATTGATTGGCTTGCTAATTTTTTAACTTTCTCGTATACATTAGTGTACTAAAGAGAAAGTTATTGCGATCGTGCGGAAATTTCGAACTCAAACTGAGTATGAGGGAGGATATTACGACTATTACGAGTCTTCCAAAGCCGTCCGTTGGTCTGTCAGTCTGTCCGGGCGCCGTATGTCGAAACGGTTCAACGGATTTGCTTCAAAGTTCGTATATAGTTCGTTCTTAGGGTTACATCTCGGGGCAACTTTTTATTTTTTGCTTTATCTTTTGAAATAACGGTACCTGTCATACAAATTTATTTGTGAAAATCACTTATCACTATTTTTCTCGAAAGTGGTTCAAAGGATTTCGGTCTTTTTTTGTACTAAGGATGTTTGGGATGGGGTCAAAAATCCTGCATACTCAGTTTTTGGAAAAAAAAATATCGATTAACGGTAATTAAGAAAACGGATAATATCTCGAAAACTAATAAAGGGAACTTAAAAAAAAATTTTTTTATACTATAAACTCGAACAAATCTGCATATTTAGATTTTTTAAATATTTCTTTTTTTCATAACGATTTTCTTAAATTTAAATTAAATTTGTTTTCTCAAAAACGTAGGCGCCGTTTTGTAAGGTGATGATCATTCAGTTTCCTAACCAAAGATCATCGTTTTATGCTTTTTAGCTTCTGACGCGCATTGTGTGAATGTAACATACATGTAGACCTAAAAGATAATTGTTGCATGGCTGCCTTCCCTAAAATATGTATTTCCAATGCTCCCAATTTTCAATAGCTTAATTGACTGCTAATTTGAGCTTGAAGTTTTAGTACCCTTTCTGGCCATGTATTTTGCATTTTATTAATATTAATAAACTCATGTCCATGAAACGACTGATCATGCTTCTTTACAACATTTCAAGTTCCGCGATTTCAGAGAGCTGGATCTTTAAGTCCGTAAGATTTATCTCTTTAACTTAAACCAGATATGAATGAGTCTTGGACAGCTCCGAAAAGCTCCGTAAATACCCAGAATATGATAGTGTTTTGCTTGACTTTAATTCACCATATTACAGAAGCAGATGAGATCATCATTACGTTATATCAGTAAGTGATCTTTGGAGAGATCCCGCATGATCTGCAATAAATGGAACTACAAGCTCAGCTTTGCTTCTTGTATATATTTTGTTGTTCAGTCGATGCAGTCGAGTCTGTTAGTCAGAACAATTATCTGATATTCGACTTCGGCAACGAATATGTAGTTAAGTAAAGTGTCTTAAAGAGTTTTTGCATACATGAAGTGACTTCGTTAGCTATTTTGAAACCAATAATGAGAACTAGTAGGTCATCGGCATATCCTAAGATGCCTAACTTATAAAGTGCACAATCTATGACCACATACCCCAGGATGGGTTTATTTTTTAGTATGTTCGTCTAAACATAGAGTGCTGGCCAATCCTCCATATACTAATCACCAAGTCAATTTTCTGTCCTCTGTACTAAGTTTTTATCCGACACAAAAAGCTAAGCTAAAATATAGGTAGATCATGACCTACAAAGGTGAAGGGATATTTTGTTTTCTTAGTTTAAAGGCCGAGGCGACTTATATTGGGGTGTAGTAGAACAAGTGCGTTGGACCTTAGTGGTTCGAAAGTTAGTACCACCTGAAAGTTTTTTATTTGCTGCCTCACCTCTTGCGAACATCTGACAAGCATCCAAAAGTAAGAACTGACATAAGAAGCTTCTCAAAAGTTAATTGCTGTTCGGAATCGGCATTAAGCCCTTCCATTCGTGTCCAAAAAATAGATCTTCGCATGCACAGTGGTTGGAGAAGCCAGGCTTTGGGTCTTGTATGGAACGTGTACGCCCATCTTATCTTTTTCTTTAAAGATGTTCTGAAATATTATTCTGCACTCAACACAGAATAATATTGAGTTACAAGGAAAAGAGAAGTTCATATTTGATCTACTACAAAGCGTGTCTGATTTCCGTCACATGCTGGCATATTTTTAAGAAGGTATTGCGAGACAAGTATTTATTCATTTCCCAACAATTCCTCCAATGTAATAAGAAGTATTTTTAAATATTTTCTATCCGATTTTAGAAACGTATTTTCTGCACGATTTCAAGTATTTTCCCAGAAATGTGGAAACGACTTAATGGACTGACGTGAACGCAAAGTTGTTTAGTATTTCAAGGCCTTCATTTTGAATGGAAATAATTAACTTGGAAGAAGATGTTTCCTTGCAAATGTAAAGCTGCCTCCACTAATAAATTTTGGGGAAAATATGTTCCAGAAAAGTGAAAAACTAGCTACCAACATGGGTACTATTTTTGTATTACATATCTACATATTATGTGAATCATCTTTCTAAAAATTTTATTTTTTGAAGAACAAATATCGTTCGTGTTTGCCCAACATGCGAAGACACTCTTCGCATTTGCAGTTCCCGCATAAACCAAACTAAAAAAAAAAACTGGCCCAAGATCATCGTTGTAATTTCTCCCACTCAAAAAACAAGTAAGAATTATGAGGTTTTCTTTTCTAGTCCTCGATGAAAATTTTCAATCATATCTGGACCCCACTCTAATTTACTTGATTATTTTTACCGACCCCTGGTTTATACGAACAAGGTTTCGACTGAGTTAATATCAATTAGAGTATTCAGTTCAAATATAGTTTTCAATGAAATATTTTTATTTTCTATGCAATGAAGGCAATCTGTCATTTCAATCCGAGAATAGAATATATAGAAATATATATTTTCTGACTTAAACCAGTTAATTTAGTTGGATAGTAAAACTAAATTCTTTTAACATGGGCTAGGCCGGACATTCAGCTGGTATAATAAGAATAACTCTTCTTTCAGTACTTAATACAAGGTGGCGCAAAAATAACCTTCCGATGTTTTTTGGCTGTAATTTTCAAAAAAAAATGAAAAACTTTGATTCTTTTGTGGATTATTTTTATTTGGTCTTTTAATTTTTTTTACATCAAGTCGAGAATGTGATGTCATGTAAATGGCCGCCGCAACAGTTGATTGTCATTTGAGCCCTTTTTATGGCATTTTACATCACTTTAGCCAAAACTTCCGGCGATCACATTCACGGTCCTCACATTCTTGACGGATATTGTCTTTCAGAGCTGCAAGAGTCTGAGGCTTGTTGACATAAAACCGCGACTTCAAAAAGCCCCAAAAAAAGAAGTCTGGAGCGGTCAAATCAGGCGATCTTGCTGGCCAGTGCAAATCGCCTAAACGGGAGATTAGGCGCCCGGGAAATGCATCCTTCAGCATATCGGTTGTGGCACGTGCAGTGTGTGCCGTTGCACCGTCCTGTTGGAACCACATGTTTTCCAATCCCAATTCATCAAGTTGCGACAAAAAGAACTCGTTGATCATTGCTCTGTAGCGCTCACCATTCACAGTAACCGTTTGGCCCGCGACGTCTTCAAGGAAAAAAGGACCGAAGACTCCTCCAGCGAAAACAGCACACCATAAAGTGACTTTGAGCGGGTGTAATGGCTCTTCGTGGGTTACACGCGGATTTTCAGTGCCCCAGAAGCGTAAATTTTGCTTATTTACGTACCCGCTAAGATGGAAATGGGCCTCATCACTCATGATTATTTTTGATGAAAAATCATCCTCCTCTTGGTGGTGATTAAGGATTGCTTTGAGCGTATGTTAGACGCGATTGGCGGTCAGCAGCTAACAGCTGATGCACCGTCTGGACTTTGTACGGAAACATCTTCAAATCTTGTACCAAAATTCGTCGACTGATACCCATTTGCGTGGCACGTCGTCTGGTCGATGTCGTCGGCGCTTCCATGACATCTTCGGCTACATCAGCAATATTCTCTGCAGAACGGCTACTCCGGGGTCTGCCACGCCTGGCAGCATCTCGTGTTGTGCCAGTCTCTTCGAGGCGTTGGACGGCTAGGAAATCTGCGACGAAATTCACGTTGTGCCAAAGTCACCGACCGATTATTGCTCAAATAAGTAGTCACCAATATTCCGCGTTCTGGAGCAGTGTAGCGTAACATTGTTTATTAACGTGTATTTCGCATGTGTTTACTAAACAAATGTAAAAATAGAACTGACATTAGGGGCCAATCGCAAAATTTATAGCATTTTCTTATAGGAGTATTACTTTTGCGCCACCTTGTAAAAGACCACCAGTACGTCAGGGCTTTCCACTTACAAAAATAATACTTAAGAAGATAAATATTTCTAAAGTGTTGGCAAAACAAAAATTGTTACAGTAGTGGGGTCTACCATCACCCCAACTTAAGTTACATCAAGTTAAAGTGAACATTTACAATTTTGAGGTTTAACTAATCTCAATGAATTGACTTCAGAAATATAAGATTAGACACCTCCATCGGGTAAAACGCCGTATCTGAGATTGCCTTCACTTATTCGGTTCACTCTCACTTGTCATACGCATCGTGAAAACCGCCGCGACAAATTCCTTATCATTGTGAATTTCGAATTTGATGTTGGTCGGTAAACAGCTGTTTTGTAGTAAATTAACTAAGTAGAATCAGCATTTTTGAATATACATATTTAACAAACAGGATAAAGTATCCCCCGACCAGAAAAACCCGCATTATTAGGAGGACCAGCAGCAGACATAATGGATTTCCCAGATTCAACGTGAGTTTTGAAACATCATTATAATCTATTAATAGATTTAATTTAACTCCTAAGTTTGTTAAGAGCTTTCGTCAATAACGCATAATTTTAATATGTTTTGAATATTTTGAAAACGGAGCTTCATACTAACTCGTTCCTGTAGTCATCTCCGATATCTTCGAAAGTGAAATTAGCAACTTGCTTACGATTCTTTAGCGGAGAATCTTATGCATAGCACAATCCACGTTTTCAGAGGTGCCTCAAATGGCACAAACCACAAGCCAAGAGATATTTTTATGAAGAATGACGAATCCCAGTAGTGGTAAAGTGCCATCAAAACTCCATCACAAAGTACACATTTATACTATATTATTACCAATATTCTTGCTACCTCTTGATCAGATATGCGACCATAAGCAGTTGATAAGCTGTGTGGATGGAACAAACCCAGTCTCCAACCAGGACTAATTAATAAAATATTTTATGAAAATAAATGCATACAATACTCAAATTGAAATTTCAGCCACCAACAAGCACCAAATACGCAATAAATAAGCTGCGTATCTAAAATGTCAAAGATTGAATGGGGAGTGTTCCCTACTACTATTACTAAATTACTACTTAATTCATTTTGTAGACCTAATTTAATAGTGTAAAAAATATTAAAAGCGTCGTGTGATTTTATAAGCCGAGAAAAAAGTTATAGTGCCTCGAGTAAAAAATTAAAAAACCTACGACGAATGTATGTATGTTTCTCAAAATGTTTTGTGATCCTCTATGTTAAGAAAGTCAATACGCGGCCCTTAACAATCTCTGGCACGCGTATTAGACAAGTGTACAAGCAAGTTTTCAATCTACAAATTAAGCAGTCTCTAAATTAGATATAAAGGGTGCTTTTTTAGAGGTTGGTTTTTCGAAGAGAGATAAAACTGATATTTTGTGGTCAGATCGGGCAACTCTAATGTCATTTATGTTCAGTTTGGTTTGACAGGTTGACAAATGAACAACGCTTGCCAATCGTGCAAATTTATTTCGAAAATAATGGTTCAGTCCGCGAAGTTTACCGTAAGCTCATTTTGGGTTGAATGGCTACGTCAACAAGCAAAATGGAGTGAAGAGAATCCACATGAGACCCTTGAAACGCCATTACATCCACAAAAACTGGCTGTTTGGTATGCTCTATGGGCTGGTGGAATCATTGGGCCATACTTCCTCCGAAATGATGCTGGCGAGTCAGTTACCGTTAATGGAGACCATGATAACCGACTATTTTGTTCCCGAATTGGATGGCATGGATGTGGATGAGATGTGGATCCGACAAGACGGCGCTACATGCCACACAGCGCACGTCACAATCGATTTATTGAAGGAAACATTCGATGAGCGCATAATTTCGCGGAATGGACCTGTCAATTGGCCACCAAGATCGTGTGATTTGACACCATTGGATTATTTTCTTTGGGGAATATGTGAAGTCGCTCGCCTACGCCAACAAACCAGAAACATTAGGGGACTTGGAAGCCAACATTCGTGGCGTTATTGCCGACATACAGCCCCAAATGCTTGAGAAAGTGGTTGAAAATTGGACCTCTAGACTTGACTTAATTTAAACATTAATGGCATAAAATTATCCTTCCAATAAAGCCAAATTGATTGACATTATAACGATTTTCTTGTGTTTTATTTCAATTCGAAGTTATATACCTCTAAAAAAAAACCACCCTGTACATATATACCTACTCTTACTTCAACAGGCATATAGACGAAAAAAAAAAATATCCTGGTATTATTTTCGATTTACCTTTATTTTTCATTCATTAATTTTAAAATAAATAAAAGAACAGAGGCGGGTATTTTTTTTTTTTTCTTTTGCATTTCCCGAATCCAATGCAATGGCCGAACAAAGTAATCGACCATTGAAAAACTAACAGAACAGATTTTCCTCTTTCTTGGCATCCTCAAAGCCTGATAAATGGTTCTTTCCATTTATTCATTGTAACGAACAAAGAGCAAAAAAAAAAAATGTACACAAAATTGCAAAAAAATGAGGGTGTCATCTATCTCCCGGCTGTTCGTTTTCCATTTTACACATTTTCATTCCTTTTTTTTTAAGTGAATTTTTTACGGAACTGACGGTAGCGGTAAGTAGAATATCAACTACAAGCTGCTGCCAGTCGATTGATTTCCTCTACACTCAATGTGGTTGAATTAGCAGAACATATTGAGTGAAGGTGTGAACTGGACGATGGAGGAAAGCCATACTATTCTGAACGCACACTTTTTGTTTTGACGAATTCGTGGCATATTTTCATACATTCCGGGTTTAGGTGTATGTCTCCGAGGCAGTAAGAGCTGTTGGACCAAAAAATTTACGAAAAATATACATCACCTAGACACTACCTCAAACGACTTGAACAATGCTCAAAGCCTATAAAAACAAAACTTTGACCATGGCTCATATACATGAATAAAATATACATTCCTCTCTCTCTCTACTCTACCTAACAGCTTTCTGACGATTAATACCCTTTCAATATGAATCACTTAAGTCTGTTGTAAGAATCTCAATAAAACAAAATATAACACCAACATTCACTTGTATGGGCTCTTCACTTAGAGTTGCACCACCGGTAGCGGCATGTTGCACCCCTTGCCATGGCAGTTCTTTTTATATCGAACTACACATGTTTGTATTTGTTTGCTATTGACATTCGTTAATGGTTTTAAGATACGAGCTACAACATGCACGACGACTACATTATTTGCTCACTCGAAAGCATAAAGTCGTGTGTGTTTCTTTCTATTTTTAACGGTAATGTAATTCCAAGTGTTTATGAGAGGAAATGAGGAAAAGAAAAATTGTAAAACTGAGTCTCAGACTTTTTTTAATGCATTCGATGGAAATAGGGTTTTGTTAAAGCTATATTTAAACTTCCGACTATTTCTTCCTTTTTCCTCAAGTAGGTAGGTGATTGGTTTGAAGAGCCTTGAAATGAGGATTTATGGCTATTTTATTATATGGGAATAACGATTTGTCGCGGGATAAGTGCCTTCGAGCCGGTAAGTGATTGACAGTATTTGATAAGCATTTAAGCTATATTCCGAGACATGCATACAATTAATTATTACACAAAAGTTGGACACTTTCCAATCAACTAAGGAAACTCGGAAACTCTAAATCCTTAACAATTGATCTTTTTATCCGAAATACAAACCGTTTCTAAAGCGGATGAAGTTATCCTTGGTCCCGTATCCACTGAAGGGCACTGGAGAACACGATTCTACAATGAACTCAACGAGCTGAACATATACATCGACCTGGTCAAAAATTGAATTGAATCAAATGAATACCAATGCCCCAGTCAGATTCTACGACCCTAACCCTAAGCAGTAGAGGAAGACGCCTACAAGTGGAAGGGAAACTCAACCATCTTGAAGTGCGTAACTGCAGGCAATTAGCCAAGGACCGTACTTATTGGATAGTGTTATTGATTGAGGCCCAGGTCCACTCCGAACTATAGCGCCGTCTAAGTAAGTAAGAAAGCAGACCATACAGGACCTAAAGCCTTACTTTTCAACCGTGTTTTGTATAAAGTTTTTGACACAAATAGATGAGACCTAGAGCTTAATACCAAATTTGAGCAGCTTCTCATGACAGCTCACAGTATTTGATGTTTGTCAGATTTTCGCAAGAAATGGGCAGCGAATAAAAACTAGGTGGTACTGGAGGGGATTTTAACCGGGAACCTTCACTTAGAATAGCAGTTTACCTTATAAACAAACAAAATATTGTTGGACCTGGTTCTTCTAATGCTAAAAAAAACGTCCAACGGGAAAAGTTCTGCAAAATTGAACTAACCAAATTTTTATGAGGGCAAAAGCCTCTTCTGAATATTCCAAAGCTATGAAGAACCTATCAACGAGAAGATTTCTGACCTCCTAGGCAAAGCTTCATTCACCTAAGATGTGTCTAATTCGCTTTGTCAGAGGCTCAAATTCGTTCAACGAGTAGGGTAAAACTTTCTCCAAAATTCGTGTGGTATGACAATGGATGAAGGTTATTGGTTTAAGTGTGACAGTTTTTGTTCTGACAGCCACTTCTGACTAACATAACCTAGGCCTAGGCCTAATTTTGCCGAATTTGTTCATAGCACAATATCAAAGTTCGAGGCCAGAGACTTACAAAATAAAGTTAAAAAAGAATACAACCATCAACTAGTAAATGACGGTGTTGCCACTTCATTTTAATCCAGTTAAGAACTGAAATGCATGTACTAAAATTCTATCTTCATTTAAATATAGCTAAAGGTATTAAAGTTAAGTTATTTAAAATCCTCACAGCCTTAATATGTTAAATATGTCAAATTTATTCCCGCGCGTAGGTTCCGAGTTCAAGCTAAAAAAAAACACTCTCAGAAGTATAAATTGGGCTCTGAATTGCTAAGCCCATCTTAACTAACTCAAGTAACCCGACGTTAGCCAAAATCACAGTAGGCTGTCATCTATGCCAGAGAAAGCGAAAACAATATCGATAAGCACCTAAGAGCAATAAAACGAAGTCCATCCGACAGCATTGTCTTAGGATCCATTGCGATGCCCTAGGATTTATGGCCTCACACTGAGAAACTTTGCCACACACATCTGAGTTTTTAGGCCATTCCGAGACATTTATGAATTTTAACAAGTCATTTATGAAGAAGTGCCTTTCAAGAAATTTGCTTCTGATGTGACAAAGTTCTGGTCAGTGACAAAAGATGTGTTGAGTTTTCTCATGCACATTCTCATCAACCAATCTTTGGCATAAGTCATCCATGCTAAGCTTTTCATTACCGGACTATGTGCCTGAGAGTTTAGCAGGGCCTTACGTTGTTAAGCAAACCAAAAACTCGCCAGTGACTTATTATCAATGAAAAAAGAAATTCCAATAGCAATACAACCTGCTTAGCAGCTGTTATTACCGCCAGCACCTCAACTTTGAATACGTTACTGTAGTCGAAAGCTTAATTGAACTGGATAGTTCGATGACTTTAGAATAAAATCCCTCACCAACTCTGGATGAGTATCAGGATTACAAAAATACAAGTTAAAAACGTTCCATGATTCGCCATGTTGCTTTATCTAAATCTTATGCAACCTCACTGGGGCATTGAGTAGAAATAAAATACATCCAGATTCATGTGCGCCATGGTTGTAAACATGTGAAAATGCAAAATCAAACTCGGGATGGCATAATCTTGTATCTTGGATTCATGGGTCATGGATGGATGGATGCTTCGATAATTAGTGGCTTGTTTTTGTGTCATTCATTTCTACTGGGAAAATAAGTGAGGAATGGTCTTGTGAAGTCTAAAGTCTATGGGCCATAATAATCACAAATCTTCAAACTTAATACAAATCATGTACCAATGAAGAACTAAGAGCCTAGGTTAGACACAACCGAGCGGATAATTTAATGTACATGCGGAAGGAAAGCCATGTTTAAGTCGTAACTAAGCAAGTATAAATTGACATTTCGAAGCAGGTGTTAACTTTTGTGAAATATGATGATGATGGCATTTTAGTACACAAATGTACCGAAAAGTACCAAGTTAATAAGCAATAAATTTAAATAAATGTAGGATTCGGAAGAAACGATAACGTTGACTACGAAATATAAATAAATTACAACATCTTTAGACGCAGACCACTACTAACGATAAGGATCATAAATTCGATGATAAAGGACAAAACAACACAGACGCATGCCCAAATAAAGAGACGAGCAGCGATGCCGGAATGGCTTTCGGCCCCATTGCTTATAGCTGGGCTCCATAAAAATCAAAATGGCTGCCCAAATTTTAAAAATTTTATATCTGTAAAGAACAACAGTAATAGGTTAAGAAATTCTAAACAATATTTCCATTTTATTAAAACTTGATAACAAATATTCGTTACATACATACATATGTATGTGAACATATCTATTTAGAGTACAAAATGCGCTTCCCTAATCCATTGACAGATTCAGTTAAAATTTCGAATGGGAATAGGTATTAAAGTTTTCCAAAAAATTATTCGCTTCGAGAAAATAAAAATAAAAATGGATAAGTAAGTTGCTTAACGATTTTTATTTATTCGTAGAGCGGTAGTTATTCTGCAACCAATTTGTTTATTTAAGATTTTTATTTCATTGGTGGATCCTCTTTCACTGAATTGGCTCCCCAAAATCTTCAAATGGGCTGCTCTATCAAATTGAAAAAAAAACCTCTGAGTAGTATAGGGTCCGCCAAATAACTTTTTTTTTTTTTGAAAATGCTAAACTACAGAATATTTTTACAAATTTATTTTTTTATTTAAAAGTACAATCGGTTATTAATGGAAAATAATTTCATTCGAATGGCTGCCTCGGCTGTCCTACACGATCGGTCCAATTTTTAAGCACATTATCGATTGTGTGCAGCTGTATTTCACCAATGGCTTCACGAATATTGTCCTTTAAAGCGTCAATTGTCTCTGGCATGTCGGGGTAACACTTATCTTTTACCGCACCCCACCAATAATAGTGCAACGGCGTCAAATAGTAGCTCCGCGGTGGCCAAACGACATCAGCTTTGCGGCTGATAATGCGATCTTCAAAAACAGGGCGCAAAACATCGAGTGTAGCTTCGGCTGTGTGGCACGTAGCGCCGTCCTGATGAAACCAAATGTTGCCAATATCCTCCACTTCAATTTTTGTGAACAAAAATTCGTTCAACATGACCCGATAACGATCGCCATTGACTGTAACGGCCACTTCTTGCTCATTTTCGAAGAAAAATGGCCCAATTATGCCTCTGGACCAAAATCCGCACCAAAATCTGTGCCCCAAATGCGACAATTTTGCTTTTTTACATACCCACCAAGATCAAAATGAGCTTCATCTGAAAAGATGATTTTTTTGGTAAAATCGGCATCTTCTCTATGTCGCTATGTCGCAATATTTCCCAGCGTTGTACAAGCGTATATACAACCATATTCGATCAGCGGAAGGATAAAACTAATTATCTGTCAAATCAGACATGAGCTAAGTGTTACCATTCGCGAAATAAGCACTAGTTGAAAAAAAAACGTTAAATGGCGGACCCATAGTTGCAAGTCCTTCAAGGCACAAGATCATCGTAATTCCGCACTTATAGCTACTTATTAAAATTCATAAGTTTCTAGGGACGTTATGACGAAATAACCGTACTGTGGGTTTCTACTCGTCAAACTCTTTCATTTGATGACCACATCAATGGGGTCACGTAGAAATCCTTATAATTGCCGAACAAGATTTAATTGTTAATCAGTTAATTAGACTATAATGAAACTAAAAATGTTATCATTTGTTTCAAGGCCAATAATACCTACTACTACTCCCACACGGTAGTACCTTCTGATATCAGAAGGAGCCGACCTAATTTTTACCAATCTCGACTAGATTTATTATTTCGTTGGAAAATAATTTAACAAAAATGGAATTTCAAAATGATGATGCCGAATGACCAAATCGGTAAATAAGCTTTCGTCACTCGAGCTCATTTTAATATTTGCAATAATTTTTTAGTGTTTGTTAATAACTTTGATGGAAATTGTAGTAGATTAAAAGAAAGTACGAAGGCTATTTATTAGAAGGTTTCTATTAAAGCCCGCTACTATACTTCACCGCTACCGTCGGACTTGATTTCCAGCTTCCAGTATGACTTAGTCGAAGAGCAGTGTTCACAGCCGACTCTTTGATGAAAAGATCCAAAAGCATTGAATTGAGTTAGATTTTAAATCCCGATAGATGGTAGAAGCCAATTAAGGCCTTAGTCTTAAGTCCTTTCATACCGACGGATCAAAAACTAATGATGGCGAGAGGTGTGGTGTATTCCCTGACAGACTAACTCTAAGTCTCACCTTCCGTATCCCTGATCAAAGAATTAAAAAGTCTTATTTTGGCTAAAGGAGAACGTGATACCCTCGAAGGATCACAGTATTTTCTCGGATAGTCAATCGGCAATATAGGAATCAGCATCTGTAAACACTATATTAGCCCTAGACTGCAGATCGTCTCTTCAGAAGATGTCGGAGGAGTTCAACATCAATCTTTGCTAGGGCCGAGGGACATTCCTGGGAAATGTATACTAATAAACTCGCCAAACTAGGTACCACGTTAGTTCTCTCACTCGATAAAGGAGAGATAGGTATACCATTCACTGCTTGTAAATTATCGCTAAGGGTGGCTGCTACAGAGAAAGCAAACTTTAGGTGGACACATCTCTAGCGACGAAATAGGTCTGACTTACGCTGGTTCTGAAACGCTCTAAAGACGACACATTACCGGGCACTGTCTTAGAGGCAAACATGAAACAAGGGTTCGTGACGACTTGCACCAACGATCCCCTGCATTCTTCTAAGAAGACACATGTGATCTCACAAAAATGAACATCAAAGGTTTACTTCGCTTCGTCAGAAGTTCCGATTGGTTCAACGATTTGGGGAAGCTTTATCCAATACCAATACTGATCTAAATGTGTTGGTTCGTATGCCGACAGCCACTTCAACCTAGCCTAACCTAAGTCCTGTAAACCTGTTTTTGTTTTTTTTTTAAATTTTTAATATTTTTTTTAGTTATAAAAATAAATCCAACAGCTTTAGTGTGTTTCTATGTCGGCGGCTTTCAAAAACACTGGAAAGGTGGAACAATTTCTGATTTATTTTTATACCCGTGGCTAGTTTACCACCTGATTCGCCTACGGTCAGTTTTAAGTAGAAAACAAAAAAAAAAACGATTGCATTTTGAAATGCACGCGCAATGACTAACGATTATACATAGCTATCTTGTATTACAACCAATTAAGTATCGGTAATTACATGCTTTGGGCTGTAAGCTTGACGTTGTCTTTTAAATGTAAAATCAGCTAAGCTGTGCATGTAAACGTGCATTAAGTAAAACTTCGCAATGTATTTGATTGGCAATGGCGCGATTGGGTGGTAGCTATAAGGAAAGTTGCATTGAGTTGTTTGCTATGAGTTTAACTGATGTGGGAGCAACAATTTAAATTGCGTTTTTTATCACGAATAAAAATAAAAATAATACACTTGTTCAGTTCTTTCAAGGTAAATGGAAAGCAATTTTGACACAAGAGCAAGAATTTTAAAAGCTGCAGCCAAATAGAAATCTTACTTTGGTAAGGTAGGAGCAGAGGCTCGTTAGACTTCTAAGCGAAGTATCACAGATGGTACAATCCGCGTTAAACATATAACGGGTGATCCAAGTAGAGATACTTTTTTCAATAGCCTTTTTTGACAGATCACGTGTGAGTCGTGTCATGCTGTCATGTTTTTTTGTTTAGTATTGTTTGGCATTTCATAATGGAAAGACTTACGCGTGAACAACGTTTACAAATTGTTCAACTTTATTATGAAAATTCACGTTCTGTGAGGAATGTGTTTCGTGCACTTCGCTCAACTTATGGTCAACATAATCGGCCTACTGAGCGTACTATTCGCAACACCATCACCCATTTTGAGACCCAGCATTCATTATTGGATAATATTCGACCGAATAGACCACGTCCAGCACGCTGTGAAGAAAATATAGCGGCCGTAGCTGAGAGTGTACACGAAGACCGTAGAGAGTCGATTCGGCGCCGTTCGCAGCAACTCGGACTGACGTATGGAACGACTTGGCGCATTTTACGTCAAGATCTTAAATTGAAAGCGTACAAAATACAGCTTGTGCAACAACTGAAGCCGCTCGACCTTCCCAAGCGACATCGCTTCGCTCTATGGGCTCTTGAAAAGTTCCAAGAAGATTCGACGTTTTCGAGGCAAATTTTGTTTAGCGATGAGGCCCATTTCTGGCTCAATGGGTATGTAAAGAAACAAAATTGCTGCATTTTGGACGAAGAGCAACCTGAAGAGATTGAAGAACTGCCACTTCATCCAGAAAAAACAACGGTTCACAGATCACCCTTTATATCTCACAAAATGGTTTGATATTCTTGGTTTTATGGCCTGTATAACGCGCGCAGCCCTAAACCTCTGATTATAAAACTTGGAGAGTATATTCCCCGAACCCTATAGAAGCATTTTAAGAAGGTATTTTTTGATACGACTTCCCCTGCCCGTTTGAAGCGGCTTTTTAGCGGCGTAATTATGAAAAACAAGACAGCTCACGACATTATTTTTGAAAGTTTTGTGTTGCTGACAGAGTTGAATGATTGAGGTTCTTCTTCTTAGGCACTTTGGGAATACAAAATGATTTTAAAGGTGCTTTAGGATATTTTAATTTTACGCCCATTGACTGCTTTAGGGGGTCAACCTTGAAGTGGTTGCAGTTGGAGTGAAAGCAAAGTAATTAAGTGGCACAATGGTCATAAATCCATAAATCTCAAAGACTAAAAATGATTTTCACGGCCTTACAGGCTTCACGCGTTTCCTTATGGGAAGTCAGTAGACTTTTCATAATAGAATTAGGAAATTAAATAATTTGATCCGATAATCTCTAGTTCATAAGGGAACTATCTGTATATACAATGGTGTACCCCTGCACTTTTAGGCAAGTAATCAAGAAGCGCCCTCAACCTAGCACCACTGGTCAATTCGGCGATATAAATATAGCGTCCACGTTACATATGCGATAATGCGATGAATCCGACCCGTACCACCTAAAAGTTTTTATTCGCTGCCCCACCTCTTGCGAATGTCTGACAAGCATCCAAGAGTAAAAAGCTTCACAAAACTAACTGCCGTTCGAAATCGACATTGAACTGTAGGTCCCTTCGATTCGCGTGAAAAAATATATCTTCGCACCCACCATGGTTGGAGAAGCTAGGCATTAGGTCCTGTAAGGGCCGTTAAAGCCTAATATTTATTTTTTTTACAACAAAGAACTAAAAGGAAGATAAACAGAGTAAAACGTCCATAGCAGCGGTGGGAGTTCCTATCATAGCTTAAACATGCAAGATGTAGCTTAGTGAGATATCTCCTGAGAGTGGCCACCAAGCAAACGTACCATACACGTATATGCCTAGTGAACTAGTCTGGGACTAAGATCGCAGGTTCTGCTGAACATCCTATGGCACTGCCAGAGAATTTTGTAGCCTAACAGATTGTAGTCTCAAAGTTTTGCGTCGAGGGTGATGCCCAAATACTTTACTTTGTTAGTTGAGTGCCCAAGAAAACCAGTCAACTTCTATCAGGTGTTGGATTAGATTACGAAATGAGGTGGGACTTTGTACCTATGTCACCGCGGCCATAGTGGGCCTATTGTGATGTCCTCGTTTAGAATTCGCCTAAGATGCCGGATTTGTAAATAAATTCGGCTAAGACTTTGGGAGAAGAGGCAGTGCTATTAGTCGCCTCAAGGTGGTGACTATCTAAGAGCCCAAGACGTATTGTTGCTAAGCAATCACAGTGGCACATTCGACAAGTGTTGTCTTAAGCAATTCCCATAGCCATGAGGTATTTTCTTACTCTACAGTGTCCCGTCAGAAATCCGGTAACTGTGTGTATAGTTGGAGGAGTTTCTTAGTTATTTTTGGAGAAGAGGATGGTATAAATAGTTTCGCCTGTCTGTTACCTTCAGTTTTGAAGTGATTTCTTTTCGATCCAGTTTTTGATGCGGAATTTAATGGAGCCGATGGGCACGCCATAGAATGGTTTAGGCATCGTAAATGGTGCCGCAGATCCCTTCCTGGGTAGTTTATTCGCCTTTTCATTTCCATTGAAGCCACTGTGTCCAGGCATCCAAATTAATTGGACTCTATTAGTGCTGGGTAGTATTGTGAGTAGTTGCAGACAGTCCCAGACTAGTTTAGAGGTGATTTCAAAGGCTCAAATAGCCAGTAGTGCCGCTTGTCAGCGACGTTCTGGTTTAAATTCTCTCAGATGCAGAGCTCTATTGCATGTATTTCGGCCTGAAGTCTATTCTGTTCCCAATTTTGTCGTTCTGGGAATGTAACCTTGAAGTGGCTGAAGTTCTTTCGAATAGGACAGCTGTCTGTCAGTGTGATGTCGAATACTTTGTCTCTACTGAGTGCAAGGTCGGGATGTATTCCTGTCTTGCCTTCATCCGATGAGAACAAAGAGATGAAGGGGGGCCAGGTTCAGTGGGATGCATCTTCTTGTCGTAAACAACTGACTGACTGACAGATCTTGTTCATATCCATTAACCGCCGCCGACTATTAATATATAAGTGGGAGAGATATGCAGCGAGCTAAGCCGTATGGAAGCGTGCCAACCAGCTGCTACTGCTAATGGAGTTACCATCGATATGTCAGGGCACACCCTCCAGGCCTCACCTCACAATACCAAAGTCAAAACAATGAATAACTTGAACTTCAATCTGGTGCATGAGATTTTAAGTTTTAGGTTGAAGTTCAAATTTTAGCGATTAAGTTTGTTTTTTAAAACAAAGTTTGTTGTTCTTCAGAAATTACCATGTGATTGAATATTTGTTTTTTTCATCAAAATAAGTATCTATATGGTGCTTTATTTAAAAAAAAAATATTTACATAAAAACAAATAAAGAACTCTATGTCAATATATCTTCGGATATTATCACCATTTCCCTGAAAACGAGACAACTTCCACAATATTAGTTTCCTAAGTGTATAGTATCTATACAGCTATTGTAGATACAGATAATTCACAATCAAAACTGGGCGCCCTTTCATGTTATAAATTCAAGCCAAAACCAAGAAACTCCCACACAGTCAAAACTCAACTGAATTCACTCGAAAAACTCCTTAAGGTTGACTTTATGATTCGCCATTCATTGGCCATTGCCATGAAATGAAAACATTGTTATTGATGCTTAGGCTATGGCTATAGCTATACACACAGTATTCTAAGGAAAAAATTAATAAAAAAGATATATCTTTACTTGAACTTTTGTTATCCTTAAGATAAACAAGAAAAGGAAGCCATTGGGCAAATTATTACATTGAACGTAAAAATTAAATTGAAGCCCTCTCTCTCTCTCTCTCGCTTGACAACAACAAGGGCATAGGCAAAAGTTTCATTTTAATCCTAAGGAGCCTATCGAATGGAATAGGCAGTCTCTTAACCATGGATAGATAAATAAATAAATAAATAACTAGCTCGACTTTGGCAACAAATCCATAAATTCTTCCCTCGTAATCTTTGGAATTACAACTTCGATTAGTTGTAAAATGAATACCAAATGGGCTATGACATCAGCACTGTCGAAAAGAAAGAAAAAGACAATCAATTTCCCTTTTGCTCCAATGTCGCATGCCGTTAAGGTGTTAAAGCGAGATATCTGCGATATCTAATTAGCTAAAAGTTAAAATAATAATTACTCATGACATGACACACCCAAAAATAAATCTTAACCTGCTGTCAACAGGTATTCCTGATTCTGACCTAACATCAATCCGCCTCCCACACTAAACACTATCGGCTTTGGCATATCAAAGTAGAGCACACACCCACCACGACTCCCCCGTAATCATTTCGACATTCAACCTGTGTCTATTTGGGTTGTCACATTGAATTCATTACATATTGGCCCGGAGCATAGGTCAGTGCCATTAAACTGCCACAATGACCACGGACACCGCCGCCACCTAGAAATTTATGCCACACATCGTACTGGTATGTGTGTCACATGATGAGACCGCACCAAAATGTCTCACTCCACAAAAAAATTAAGGGAGGGACAAAATGTCACTTCTCCTGCTTCAGTTTCGGACTCACACTCCTCTGCTGTGACAAAACCTACCACAAAAGTTGCGGCTAAAAAACAGAAAAACCAAATTTTCATTTAATTAATGTCACTTGTTGAAACGGACCGAGCGAGCGGCCGACGACAACGCACGTCATGCATGTTTTCAAGAACTGGGTGCGCCAAGTCCACCATCAAAACAAATATGATGGGGCGTGTGAGTAGCTAGCTACAAGTATACGACATGGCTAAATGCATTCAACTAATTCCACTTTGCCATTGGGGTTTGCCATTAATAATGCATTATTCGTGATAGTAGTTTTTGTTCTTACCTTGTTCATGTGAGCTTATGAATTATTTTATAGAAAATTTAACATTTAAAGCTGTTTTACGTGAGCGTGGGAGTGCGTCACTGGTGGCAACCGACAACTTGTGTCGCCGCAAAATATTATAGATTGCGATTCGTTGCAAATCTTTTGTAAGAAAAGCAATAAACCTTGATTTAAGTTCCAAAACGAAGGCGAAGACTTTTTGTATTATGACTTTTTAGTGAACCTGAGTTGGTAGTGTCAGGAAACGGGCCTAAGTCAGCAGGCAAAGCCAACAACTTTCCATTTTTTAAGGCCGTAAGCTTGAAGCGTTCTTATTAGGTTAGGTTAGGTTGAAGTGGCAGTCGGATAGAAGTCCGACTCACTTAGACCTATATAAGGTCCATTGTGATACCACGTGGATCTGAAGTTTCTGCCTACACGTTGAACCATTTTGAGGTGCTAATAAAGCGTTTGAGACATTTTGGGTCGGTTGAGTTTAGATCATTAAGATCATTATAGAAGAAGGCCCCCATATGGGAGTTTCGCTTTCGGGAGAGAGCAGGGCATGCGCAGCGAAGGTGTAGAGTAGTCTCCTACTCCTCCTCATCCATACAGCTCCTACAGAAGTCGTTGGAATAGGTACCAAGCCTTGTTGCATGCCTGCCTAACAAACAGTGTCCAGTTATGATACCAATTGTAGCACCAATGTGCGACCGATTAAGGGTAATCAAGCTCCTTGAGCGTCTTAGATCCAGCCTAGGCCAAATCTGCTTCGTTGTACGACAAGTAGTACCATTTGTCCATCTGTGGTTAGTTGTTTCTAATGCATCCAGTTTAAACAAGAGGTTGCACGTGGAAACTGGTATGCCTAAGGAGCCCTTTTCAGGCAAGATTGAGAGGGTAGTTCCAAGTTTGGCGAGTTTGTCAGCCTTGCAGTTACCCGGAATGTCTCTATGCCCCGGCACCCAGCAAAGGGGAACGTTGAACTGCTCAGCCATCTCCTTTAGAGATGATCGGCAATCTAGAGCTACTAAAGAGTTAATAGAGACAGAGTCCAGATACTTGAGGGCGGCCTGACTGTCCGAAAAGATTCGAATATCCTTTACGGATACCACGTTCTTTTTTAGCCAGGACAAGACTTCCTTTATTGCCATAATTACCGCCTGGAAAACACTACAATGATTAAGAAGACGGAAGGAGAGACTGAGATTTAGTCTGTCTGAGAAGACACCTCCACCCACCCCATCATTTGTTTTTGAACCGTCCGTGTAAAAATGGATTGATTCTTCCTCTGGCAAGGCATCCTCCCAAAAGGATTAAGGGGAAATGGATAGCTGGAAGTTTGGGGTGTGGTGTAGTCTATATTCCTAGAAGGGATTCTGAGTATGTTCAGAATTGCAGAGTGGCCGATTTCACTATCGGTCCATTGAGAAGTTGCCTTGAGGCGAGTGGCCGTGGTAGCAGCCGTCTGTCTGCTAAAAATGTCAAGGGGTATTAAAGCATACTTATTAGTTTTCCAAGAATTTTTTCAGAGTAGGTTGTCAATATTGTTACTGACTGTCTTACTTGCACGACCAAACAAAAAAATTGTACGTTAGCCTTATCACTTTAAAAAAACTTACTCAACCGCGAAGGATATTTGCTGAACCGAAACAGGTGTTGTATACAGCACTGGCGTAGCCCTCAGTGAAGGGTATCACCATGGGCCCACAAGGATCTAAGTGCCGTAAGGAGGAGACTGATCTTTCTCATCGACCCAACTAACCTTACGTATGAAGTTTCATAGGTAGGATGAAGATGTTCAGATGACGTAGAAGCGTAGAGCGAAAACTAGGCCGGGAGATAGATATTACACAGAATTCTCTTAGTAATGATTCTCAATATAATCGGCAAACATGTGTACGGGTTGAGCTGTTTTTGATGAAATTTTCAAGGTGATTAATATATCCCGAGAAAAAAAAGTGGCCCTAAAATGGATCCCTGAGGTGCATCACTGATTGATATGTCTCTAGACAGATATATCACGACACAAGGAAAAGAATATGAAACAATTTTAGACACAATTTTTGTCAAGAAGCACATTAAAAGCTACCTTTGTCTAATCCATGGATTATTAATTATCATCTGTTATAGCACCAATAGCAGCAGCATTAGTAGGCGCCACAGTGTATTTTACGGAAACTAGATTGAGTTAAGGAGAGATGACAAACTTATCTGCTTTCCAAGGAGCCTTTCAAATATTTTTGTTAAAAAAAGGGGGAATTGCGATCGAACTTAACTCATCACATTTTGTATAACTTTGGAACGAAAATAGTTTCGGCCGATATTAGAAAAGGAAAAACTAAGGGAGATAGCAGAAACAATTGAGTGGACATAGCTCTGATGAAAAAATGGGATAGTTTAGGAAATTAGGATTAGGAGTATCAATATTAGTGAACTTTGCATTCCCATGTCCCCTTAAACATGCAAATATTTTTTTAAAAATGGCCGCCAAATCTTCTCTCGTATTTCTTATCGGTGAATTAGGTTAATGAGCCATAGATTTGGTTATTCCGAAAATGAAGTTTGTAGGGGGCCGCCATTAAAACTCAGATAAATAATTTCTTATAAGTCTTCAAGCTTCACATTTGATTTACACGTAAACTTTTATAAACACAGCTCATTGAGTGACTCTCTCAGTGTTGACTATCTAGTTCATCACTCATCTGTACTCTCAATAGAGCCATTGAATCTACAGGGCTCTCTTTGGGCCTCATTGTTTCGACAAGTTCTTTGTACCTCCCTATTTCTTTGGTAACGAGCTTTTGTGCTTTTCCCGCTAAAAAGCTTATTTATGGGTGATATTGTTATACATTAATAAATGAGCAGCGATTTGACAAACGACTATTGGTCGTCCTACGTTTATTCGTTGCTGAGATATTCAATTGCATCGATATCTCAATAACAGTTTAAAAAAACTTTAAAAACCCCTCTTTTTCCGCCCTAAAATGCTAGAAAAAACGAAAAAGTCGTAATACTATATAAAAGACAAAGTCAATAAGCCTCCCATACAGGTTGGGTTGGGACTCGAGTAACGTTACAAACAATGAATTGAAAGTAACTATCTACACGGACGGTTTTAAAATGAACTGTGGAGTTTCGTCTCCTCTAGGTTTCTAGCGCCTATCGCAGAAGCTGACAAGGTGCTTTTGTGTTCATTAACATCTAGGAAAAAAACTTCTATCTTCGTTGATAGTCAGATCGCGATTAAAGGCATCGATTTAAGCGTGACTACATCCAATCTATGAGGAAGTCAATACCCCGCTATTACCCGTAAAGTGGTCGAGTCTGACGGCTTGCGTTATATTCAGGAATATGTGGCCCACTTACAACAAATTTAGAACACAGATCCTCACACATAGAGCGATTGCAGATTGGTCACTGACCGATAGCTAAGCGTTTCATCTTCTCCGTCGATTTCTGGCTTTAGAGAGAACCAGATATCGCCCACTAGGCAAGCCCTTCCTTGATTACTTGTGTATTGTAATTTTCTCAAGGATACAATTTAACAACTACCTATACTTTCACAATCCCTTTTTCCACACAGGTCCCGTGAGAAGCGGCAGCACATCATAACGGCGCTTAAGGGCATACTTGTGCTTTCCAATATTAAATTTTCAGGAAGTAACCATTTTACATACCAACCTTTTTCGGTTTTAGACGCGAGATAAAGGAAGAGTAAAGGCAGGATGGACTGACTACCTTCTCGACCCGCATCTCTCGATCGACTCGTTCGATTTTAATTTATTTATTTAAATTCCATCAACGCTATATTGGTGATACCCTCCAGATACGTAAAGGTTACCCATAGGCAAGTAGAGAGCGAGAGGAGCAAGAGGAACCTCAAATAAATCTGTAACGATCTCAAAATGGAAGTTTTGAAACCAAACCATAAGTCTAATTTTCCTTCAACAAAATCATCTGACAACAATCAAGATACAACGAAATCACTGAAAACCACAGCATGTGTTTCCCGCATTAGCATTGCCAAGGCAAACAATTAAAACTCGTCCTGCTGAAGCAATTGCCTCGCCAGTAACACTGTAAATCATGTCCTGCGTGCAAACTGAAAATTCTAATTTCTACACAACTAAATCCCAATAGAATCTCTTAACAATCGCATTTATGCTTCCTCAGCAAATGTGCTGCCGAACTATCTACAATATAATGAAAACAACATGTTTTCCCATTCCAATTAGGCCGACGACGACGACGACGTCTGCTACTGCTGCTGCTGCTATTTTTGTAACTATTTACACTTTCACAAAGCCAATTGTTTACAAAATACTCGCAATGTTTACCACCAAAGATTACCCAAGTCCAGGTGCCAGGCGCATAATTGCCCGCAGACAATTTATTCTTATAGCCGCACTTGTTCGTCCCCCTCCAAAGGACCAACCACATTGCCGCGCACTTCAAATCGATATTATTGATTTAAAACGTTGCCTTATTAAATCCTTCGTGACACAATGGCAATTCAAAATTCCATCTATACAGGCCGACAACAACCTCAATTTGTTAACCAAGGTCTCGGGAATATATAGTATCTGCGATGTGTATCTTCAGAATTGAAAGTTTGTTTTCGTTTAGTTGGCGTTTATGGTTACTCCCACTCCCACTCCCACTCTCTCTCTCTCGCTTTCCCTCTGGCGGGGGTTGATCTTTTCTTCATCTTGTCCAAACAATATACGTCATAAATAGAGAAGAGAATTCGGTTGCGCGCGTATAATTTGGCCATAATCTGATGTAAGCCATTGCGTGATGGCTTCAGAAAATGTTGCCATCGCCCTCTGGACGATGTCTTTTGTTTGATAAAATTAATAACAATCTAAGAGGCGAGTCACCATCGTCGTCCAACATCACACCACCGCATGGAAGTGGAAGTGCGGTAAACACAATTGAATTGTAAATCGCTTCCATAATAATGCTCGAGAATTCTCCTCTAAAGCCAAAATAGTTGTGTTGCCAAAATATGAAGTTTTTGGTCGGAAATTTCGGCGGCAACTTGCTATTCATATTTGTATGTGTGTTGGTCGATTTATCTGGGGAATAATGAAATTTGAATTTTACATGCTCGGGCTCGGGAATACACACTCGTGCGTACGTACGATATAGATACTCGCCGGGCCCCAGATACTCGTAAGGAAATGGTGAGAATTGGCATATTTGAATGTTCGCTTTTTGGTTGTGGAAAATTTAGGATGAGAACAAAAAAAGTTTCGATATCTGTTTAGGTGAGCCGTGCCCCGAATTCGAATGACTTGATTTTAATAATTTGTTCCGTGAAGGCAAACAAACAACTTCAAAGCAGTGGCAGCAGCTTTATTTTATTGTTGCAAGGAAACCGCATTTTATATTTCTCATTCCCATTCGAATCCCCATATCCGGGAGGCAGTTGGCCATCACATCAGAGATGTCGGTTAGAGGGTCTGAACTGAACTGAAGTGAACTGAACTGCCGTCGGGCAGTGCCAGTGGACTGCTCTAGGAAGTGAAATTAAATTGCACAGAACCGCACAGATAATTAAAAATTCATGAATAAAAAATTAAGTTCTATTTGTTCAAATAATACGATTCCTTTGCAAATATCCATGCGAACGTGATGGTTGACAGTTAATTAAATATTGCGTTTTTTTTTCATAATAATATTCTCGTAGGGAAAATAAACAATTTTACCGAAACTTATTACTTTATGGGATTTTTTTCGAAAATATTTATCCGCAGAAAAATGTGTTGTGCGTTTAACACGTATATTTACATATCTCGCAAGCAAATATTGTTGTTTTATTTTTACTTTAAATTTAATTTGGTATTCTGCGGCATTGGTGATATGGAGGCAGACATTTTGTTGGAAAAAGTGTTTCGCATCCACGATTGTCATTGTCCATTGTCGACGGCATGGAGTTTCACAGAAGGGTTGGCTATTCCTTAAGTTTATTTGAAGACGCAATGTCGGGACACAATACATATTTCTTGCTTTAAATCGAAATTTTGAGGACATTTTAACGACTAGCAATAGCCTTGAAGCGGTCACATCTTCCAATGAACGTTGGTTGAGCAATTTTTTGTGTAACTTGGGAATGGAAGGCAACAATAGGCGAGAGTTCTACCAGCGAGCGGCATTTGCAAAAGAAAATATATATCACAAGGGGCACCCGACTGCATTCCGAAGTGTCGCAATTAGAGCACTTTGATAAGTTAAAACATTGGCATATCATGCTTAGAACGTTTCCGCGGTACGAAAATACTACCATTGGCATTGAAGGCGATTTTGTAGTTCTTCGGCGTGTTCCTATAAGCAGGATAGAAACAATCAATAAAACTTGACGGATTCAATGGGAGACTCCCTTTGTGGACAGGTTCTTTAAGTCGGTGCTTTTATAGTAGGCGTCTTCTAGATATCCTGGCACAAAAAGGCGCAAAATACATCATCCTATCGGAAGACAATATTATTGTTGCAATTAGCGGCAAATGTCAATTTAGTTCGACAAAATGTGATGCCACAAAATACACGTCAACAAGCTATGAACTGTTATACTCCTTAAAAATGCGAGTGAGACAACTTTTGCACAGGCCGGAATGATTTGACCTTTTCCGACATCTTTTTGTAGGGTTTTTTGAAGTCACGAGTCTATGTCAACAAGCCTCAGACTCTTGAAGCCATCAAAGAGAATATCCGTCAGGAATGCGAGAACCTATAGCTGGAAGTTCTGGCAAAATTGATGAGAAACGCCATAAAACGGTCCCGAATGGTCTTCAATTCTTAGCCGATATTATTTTTTCATAAATAGAAACAAATTTAAGACTTCAAATAAGCAAAATCAAAAAGGGGGAAACTAAGGATTGAAGTGAGCATTTAGGAAACAAATTGACTATGCTGACCTATTTTTGAGGTTTAAAAGACTTTAAGCCCCAAGTCTCGGCTCAAGATTGCAGAAAATCAAGTCACAAAATAGTTTTTATTTTTCACGAAGCATGTACTCGGCTTGAATATTAAGTACGAAAAGCTTAAGCTTCAGCATCAATTCAGTGCATTTAGAACGGGACTTAAGCTGTCACTTATTAGATTTAAACATCTGCTATGTCTGGGAAGAGTCTTGAGGATATTTGTTTGAAATGACAGCAAATGCAACAAGAGCCTGTTGACAGTAGCAAATCAGGAAGAAGCGTGGGCCGAATTAAGACATGTTCAAGGCGAGAAGTGCAAGAGTGGAAAAAAAAAGTTGCGATAGGATAGCAAACCAATTGGAAAAATTATCAAGGACTTATTGAATAAACCTAGAGTCTTGGGATGACTTAAATTCGTCAGCGGTTCGGAACATAAAGAACGTCAAGTTTTAATTGGCCTTTAAAGTTCTTCGAAACTGGAACACTGGTCGAAACCTTTTGAGATCGCACAAGTTATGAACCCTTTTTTCTCTAAATAACCTCGAAGGCAATGGATACGAAACAGGTGACGATATAAAATAAAACCTACTTCCATTGCATCATATAAAACCCCTAAGCAAAAGACATCTGTTGTTTATGAAGATCCATTAACGGAGCTAGGTTTTGAAAGTGATCTAGATGATCTGCTGACTCCATTGATATTTAAATTTCAGGAAACTTTCTTCATTAAATAAAAGATCTCATGGAATCAGCTTCTAGCAGTCTTTAGATGAGCACTAAGTTTGAATGGTTCATGTTTTGGGTTTAATTGCAACAATCACCCTACTCATGCTCACTCCTTTAGGAACCCGAGAGAACGCTGTATGATTAGATGACTTCAGTCTCGCTCTCCTCCGCTGTTAATGATTTCAGAAGCACTCAAGGTTTGATTGTTACAGTCATCTAGTTTTGCCCGCATCCAAATCCACAACCGCAGCCGATTGTAGCCTTCTCCTTCTTGGAGTATCGCAGTTAACCATTAAAGGTATTGTTGCCTTATTCTCTCTTCACTTTCTTGCGAATTTTTATTATAAATAAGAAAAGAAAGTTCAAGGAAGTTGCTTGTTCATACTTTCCTTTTAATTAACAATAGGGAATACTGTCTTTGAACCCCGTCAGGAGTCGGTATTTTTAACCCTGCGGTATTATACTTTTTTGATTCGCTTTGGTTTACCTCTTTGCTAAGAAAATGCAATATTACAGATTTTGATAACAACGATGAAGCTGGCAACCCCACACATAGCACGATCGGCGGTAAGTGCGCAGCTGCCGACAGACCTTTTAGTCACCAGAAAACTAAAGTCTACGTCCCACATAATCCGTCGTAGCGTCGACAAAATTTAACGGTGTATCCAGGCTCTGATCCATAGAATCTTTTGCGTGCACTGCATCAACGTTTTAACTGAGAGCAGTATAGAGTAAAAGCTGGTTTAAGGTATGTAACCCATGAGCATCGGATATGAATGAGGTAAATGCTAAAGTAGGCCAAATTTTTGGCCTATTACATTCGAAAATGTGTATGCATTCTCCGAATTAAAGCGAGTATCAAGGATTTCCTGGACGTCCGACAGCAATTGGGCAAACACGCTTGACTAAGAGGACTAAGAGAGATAGAATGGAACAACACGAGATGCTGTCCGGTCTGGCCGGCCCCGAAGCACCCTTTCTACTAAGAAGCTGTTGTGGAGGATCCTGGAGAATCGACCAGACGATGTGCCAGTCAATTGGCTTTAAAGATAATTTGAGTGAAAAACTTCAAAAAGATGTTCCCATACAAAGCGCATACATTGATCAGCTGTTGACTGACAAGCGCGTGTAACCTTCGCTCAAGCCATCCTCAATTTCGACCACGAACTTTTCATGGAAAATCATGATGAGCGTAGTTTTGCATTTCCATCTTTCTGGATATCTGAAAAATATCCAGAAAAATTATTGCTTCGGGAGTATTGTAAGGCCACGTAAAACTCACGAAGATCCATTATCAACGTCTTCTTCTTCAATTAGATGAATTGGGACTGAAGAACATGTGGTTCCTCCATGATGGACGTTACCGAAATTCTGAGGGCTGCCAATCTCTCGTTTAAGCGACAGGCAAAATCGCCTGATTAAACCATTTCAGACTAAATTTGTTGAGTCGGTGCTAACAAGATTCATACTTTTGAAGCCATCAAAAGAATATTCGTCAGGAATCGCAGGAAGTTCTGATTAGAGTGATGGAAAAAAGTCACAAATCGGGCCGGAATGGTCGTAAATTATGGCAGGGGCCACTTAGCTAATAATTTTTTCAATCCAAGAGCAGAATCAGTTCTTCATTCATAAAAAAATTGCACCATTAAACGGTCCACGTATGCCTTAGCTCTGCCGTGGCATCCACCCATTCACAAGGTAAATACTTTTTTCGAATTTCAAAAAAACCTTAATAGTTATATCGGTTTTCTAAGTGCCAATATATTTCATTTCATTTTTCAAAATCTAACTCTCTCGCAGTAGCACTAATCCAACGTCCAATTTTAACCTTTAACAAAAATTGCGTTACATGTTTCCCAGAACCACCTACATCTTACACATAATTTTAAATCGTAAAAATGAATTAACGGCAGCATTTCATCCATTTCATCCATATCAAGGTTCTAGTTCGCATGTAATATAATCTCCGGCACATGAACAAACGCGTGTACGGTTATCATTTAGGTCCTTCAAATAAACCTCTTTTATTCAATATCTTGACATTTTTGTACACTTAAATTTTTGAATAAATCTCCACAAAAGATTAATTTCAAGCTCCCACTTCCTTGCGAAGACGCCCATGCAGGAATTTATTTCAGTACGTCTGCTTTTTACCCCCCAAGTCAAAGTCCAAGCTGAGTCCAAGGAATGCAATATCGTATTTTCCTCCACACGGTGCAACTGCAGACCATATCCCTGGTAATTTAATATTCAAGAATTTTTTTCCTATAGATACAAAGTCAGGGCCACAGCCCAGCGTTGATATTCAATAAAAGCGAAAAGAAATTCATCTTCGGATATACATATATTTAGTTCTCGCAGAGAACGAAAAGGACACCATACGATTTGGATTGTGATAAATGATGCAGTTTTAGTTAAAGGTGGACTTGTACCTGATTTCTTTTTATTACAATTTTTTTTGCTTGACGCGCCAATACTGCACCAGCTGCACCGAAAACAAGGCTATCAGCACATCACGCGATTCAACTTAAAGCTGTGAAGCCGGTTTTTGTTCAGAGTCATGACCAAGGCGGTTTATTTCATTAGATTCGGAGTTTTTGAAGCCAGCTTGTATCTATTTACATAATTTGCATGGAAATGCTTCTGAGGCCATTTAGGCATGAACAACATGGACTTACACAATATCGGCTCATAGATCCGCTGACGACATCGCAAATCCGACAAAAGTAGGCTTTTTTCTGGTGACAAATGCGTCACCAGACAGTCGAGTGGCACTCGCAGAACATTAATTACCCGCAAGAACCTTATCACAACAAGACATGATGGGCTTATAGGAATGACCGACTGTAATAGAAAGACGCGCGTCGAATTCTCCTTTCTGGACATCATGATATTAACTGTCTTGTTAAGTTGAAGATAATAAAATATACGAACATCTACCCGAATGATTTCCCTTAAGACATTGTGGGTGTATCCACCACGCAAGCACCAACACAAACACACAGAGGCATACATCATGTATCCATGTGAGTAAAGCCCATTTAACATGGTTGCTAGACGAGCTTAGTTTATTAAATATGTAACCTTGGCGGCGGCGGCGTAAAAAGCGTATATCAGAATACAATTTGTGCCCGGTTGGTTGCAAAACAATTTTTTTTTCTTTTTTTCGTATTTGGTTTTTCCGGAATTTATTAGTTGTTGGCCGCATTGTTGCCTGAAAGGGAAATATACTCGTAGAAGTTGGTGGTCAGTGATGATATCATATCACGAAAATTACCCCAATTGTATCTGGGTGGGGTCTTTAGTATAGATATATTTTTTGAGTTTGTTGATGTAGAAAATCCGTGTATAAAATTTATTAAACACTTCAAGGAATCAAAAAGGAGTACTCGTACATTATGTGAATGGAATTTTCTTTTATCGACAACTGACATCGAATAAACAAGTCGGATTGACAGTATCCGTACGGGGATGAAGGTGTATTATGCCGAAAATCCAATAACCATTGCGTGTGCCACATTATCCTTGGTGTTTGTAATATATTTTTCCAAAGTGGCTTATGAGTGCGATTTTGTGAACAAAATTGATCTATCAATCGTAACTAGGTGCTTATAGTACAGGACTTGATTTCATGTTTGGAATAAGTATTCTTTCGTTTGATGTAATTGTTAACAACTCATGAAACACTAGGAGTTAATGCTTATGAGTTTTTCTCAATTGAATTTGAATGGCACTATTTCGAATTCGTTTGGATTAGGAAGTTGATGGTGCTTATTTGATTCTCTTCGAATGGGAGAAGAGGGAAGCTTTGTGAGAGAGTGGACTTGCTGCTGATGTCGGAAACCGAATGATTCCATGTGTGAGAGTTGAAAATAGTTGAAGCCTAAATTTATAGAGAATTCATCTAGCTAATTTTTATACAAAGTGTATTGGGCGCGATGTTTGCAATTCCAAACGACTCTGTGATTGGATTCTGAGGAATTCGAGCTAAATATTGTAATAAACTGGGAGGTTAACCCTTATCTTTAGATTACCGCTGATTTAGAACACTCTAGTGTCACGGCGGAGCAGCGTTAACAGTTGCTATTATTTCGAATACGAACTAGTTCCCTATGTGACGTATTTGATTCCCATATCTATAGGGTCTCCAACCAGCACTACAACCATCCCCTTACAACGCTGGTTACAATCTTCGGAATATTCGGAGTTCCAGAAAGGCTACGTCCAACCAATCTATGTGAAAACGAAAAAGTTGTGACGACTTTTGGATCCGCACGACAAATGTTCGGACCCTGGAAGATATCATTGATACTCTGCATTTTCTGAAAAACCGTCATCACCATACAAAAAACAAAGGCACTCAATCTTCTCTCCATTTAACGACGAGATTATGATCAGTAGAGACCGGATTATATGCAACATAAAAAGCTTGAAATATGCATGCAAATATGCATGAAAAGTGCTAAAAATTAAAAGTTGGCCCGTCCCATTAATAAAACTATTAATTGGACACAACGCTTCAAAGCCTGGGTTGTTGTTTAAAATATTCTCAAACTTTTTTTTAAGCTTACTTGGGAGTGCCTCTGGCAATTCGGAGCTCATTTGGCGGATTTTATTTATTAATTGAATAGATTCAGTCAACGCTAAGCCCTGAGTTTCGAGCTTCTTAATACTTGCTGGTATCAGAGAAAAATGAGTGCATATCACAGCTATGTTTTTTTTTAATGTTAGATTCATTAAATGCTTCCTTTGACTGACAAACTGCCACAGCCACAGCCGTACTATCGAAGCTATTTACTACACCTTTGATGGCCTCGAAATGTTCATTGTAAAACAAAACAGCTTCAATCCATGTTCCCCATCCAGTTACCACTGTTTCAGGAGGTAGAGACACATTTGGTAGCTTTTCTTTATAGGCTCTAATGCGGGCAGGTGCCTTAAGAAACACGTTCTTAGTTGACGAAATCAGCTTATTCACATTTCCAAACGTGAATCGTACTTCTTCAGCGAGTCGATGTATTCCGTGAGCAAAGCACGTCACATGGATCAAATTAGGATAGAATATTTGGAGAGCTTTGCCTGCCTTGATCATATAGGGAGCAGCATCTGAGAGGAATATAAACACTCTTTCATCTGCAGAAGATTCAGGAAACAATTTTTTGATACCCTCATTCACAAATCTGGCGATCGTAGAATGATTTGTCTTTTCCAGTTCTTTGCAGGCCACCAAATAAGAAATAGAGGGCTCTAGTTTTAATGCACCGACAATTAAATTTGCAATGTAACGGCCACAACAGTCAGTAGTTTCGTCAGCTGAAATCCAAATAATGCTATCCTTGAGTTCATTGCGTATTTGAAGGTAGGATTTGTAAGTTTGTAAATCGGAATATTGCTTGCGAGCAATGCTTCACATAAGTCCATGCTAAAGTGGTTTTTTTGTTTGTCTTTTGCAGAGGAGTTACTGCTGCTTGCCGCTGTTAGAAGTTGTTGTCTTGGGCCTTTCTTTCGCAATCCTGCAATATGAAGACTTGTCTTGACATGCTGGTCTATTTGAAACTTTTTTGTACACGAAATATTTTTATCGCAGACTCGACAATATAAAATTTTTCCGTCGTACGTCAATGTTTCACGATATTCAGCTATCCACGAAGATACACTTTTTTTTCGAGAGGCATGGTAGATACACTAAGATTTGCACAGATATAAATACAAAAACAAGCTGATGCAATAACCAAGCATATCGAATATAACATGCGTAATTGCCTAAAAAAAAAGTGTCGAAGTAGGCGATTGTGACACAAAACATCATCGGCCTACTTTGTCTCCCGTGAATTTTTATTTTACCAGGATTTAAACGAAAATATATATTAGCACTAGATTTTAAGTAAAATATGCCATAACCGGTGAGAATAGGCAAAATATGCAAATGCATATAATCCGGTCTTTAATGATCAGGATTACAGGGATCATAACCCTCCCACTTCACTGCATTCCTACTGGTCTGCCTGAGGGGTTCGCCGTTTCGACCTCAAAAGATATCTGCAGGCATCCCGATTTTGAATCAATTTGAGGCCAATCAATCCAGGAGTTTTTAGGGCTGCCTCTCTTACGCGATGGTAAGGGAACGTTGATTGCTATTGCCTTTTTGACGGGGTTCGTAAGATCAGTTCTTTAAACATGACAATACCAACTGAGTCGGTCGTGCTCCAATTTTTTCGATATGGGTTCTTTGACTTGAAGGCTTGCTCGGATTCTGGAACTTATAATTCGATCTAGCTTTGTTACTCCTGCTGTCATGCGAAGCATCTTTATCTCAGCTACTGTCAATTTGATCTCATAATTTTTGTATATTGTCCAGCATTGTGAACCTTATGTGAGCGCCGGACACACAACTGCGGTGTAGAGCCTTCCTTTCAGCTTAGGGGACATTTTTCGCTCACAGAAGAAGGCAGAGTTGTGCTATCACCCTACGCTTACAACTGTTGCTTCGCTGTTGATCATTGATCCCAGATATTTGAACTTTTCCCTCAATATGAACTCAACAAAGGCACTCAATACAAGGACTAAAGGTTATTATGTTATTCCACTGAACGAAGGAAAGATGTTTCTATTCTAGGTCTGTCGAGCAGGCAATTCGACTATGTGATAGTTAATTTGAAAAATAGAGCTCTTATTGAAGAATGGATTAGCCACAAGGGCAAAAAAACTTTTCCATAAAGGTAAAATGCTAAGATGGGTGCAGTGATTTAGTGGTAAAGTGCTGATCACGGGGTCCCGGATCGAATCCACCCTGTACTACCTAAATGCCTTTTTTCGCTGCCCCACGGCTTTTGAAAGTAAGAACTGTCATCAGAATTCGTGTCAAAAAATATATATTTGTCCAAACAATGATCGTAGAGGCTAGGCTTTAGGTTCTCTAGGGGCCGTTTACGTATAATAATTTTTTTTAAGATGCTAACTTGTACAAGACTGTACCCACATAAAAAAAATTCAAGGAAATCGCAGTTAGCTAAGTAATTTTCATAACTTTATCCAAAATGTAATTTCAAATCAATATGAGTTATTAATCCACTCACCTGCATGGTGCACCCGTAGCCAACGCCATTTCTTTGAACTATTTTGGGTAACACACACATACTGCGAAAACTAATAACAACAACCGAGAAAAACGAACACAAAATTTACCACTAAAGAACTTTTCGATTTTCTTTACTTTCAAAAAGAATGGTGGATGGAACACGAGAGAGACAGAAATATAATTGACTGGAATAAACATTGCAAGAAAACTAAAATGGCGACGGAGGCACAGAGCTAGCGATGAATTTAAAAAAAAACTCACAGACAATGTCAAAGTACCGAAGGCTTTTCCAAACGCACTCTTCATAGATTTCTTTTTTTTTAATTGACACACACATTGCATGAATGCATTCGCTATAATTACGGGCGACCGAAAAAAACACTTCCATACAAAAAAAAATACTCGCGTCAAGTTCAGGAATAAAAACACAACCGCACTACTCATTTCCATTAATAGGAACAAAAAGAAGAGACAACACGAATAGACCAACTTGACAGCAAATTCAACGGCGCACTCAACTCAGCTGCACTTCTCCGCTTCAAGCACAGAATATTAACTAAATAAATTTGATGGTGCACGTGCAGCTGCAGGCAGTGAAGCTCAAACATTTTACCGTTACAATTGTGCAGTAATCAGTGTTGTCACTTTACGCAGTGCTTAAATTCGAAAGGAAGATTTTTAGTAGCATTTTCAATTAATTTAAATTGGATACTTAAAAATTATTTTATGTCATTAATATTTGCATATGATTTCGATCATGGAGTAATGTTAATCAGTAAATCAGGCTATGTTTCGGTAACGTTGGCTTCCAAGTGCTTTATTCTACATATCCCCAGAGAAAATAATCCAATGATATTAAATCACACGAACGAGGTGGTCAGTTAAATTTTATAATGGAATTGTGGATCAAAACAGAGTTTCCTTCGTGCCATTCCCCATGTTTACGGTGCAAATGATGATCGCGTGGCTTCAATTCACGTACAATTTGAAGCGCCAATAGTTTCTCAAATTGAACAATGTAATCTTCTTTTAAAATAAATTTGATCAATTGGAAAATTTTGAAATTTCTCACGTGATCATCGACAAATCAGTGGTATAATATTTGTTTAGGAATGAACCTCAATGAACTCGTAACTTTGACTCAGCGATTACGCTTTAGACCGATCTCATATAGTCCTGAGATTCGCAGTTGTGTGGTTCGAATTAAGTCAAAGCAGGACAAGGTTAGTGTTAGATTTTGTTGTGTTCCCAAACTGACAATGCAGAAAATACCACTTGCAAAACTAGAAAGTGGAAATAAAACAACTCTTGTGTGGAGTCAAAGGCACGGTACTGGAAAGTCTCATATAAGTGGTTATTCAAAAATTATCTTACTTGGTGGAGCTAACTTCGATATAAAGAGAAATTAGAGAACTTGAATCTGCACATTGTCATCTTGTTTGCAGACAGTCTTTTAAAGAAGAAAAGGTATCCGACAAAACAAAAACGTCTACAAACTCTGTAAAATGCTACAACAAATTGATCAGTTTTTATAAAAAAATTAAATTCCTGAATGTTGACGTCTTATATTATTGATTTTCACGGGGATCGCGATGTGCAAGTATTTTATAAATGGATAGCTGTCATAACCAAACCTTACTCTAGGTTGTTAAAGACAGACAAGAGTATATATAGGGTCCGCCATCTAACGTTTTTTTTTTTCAACTAGTGCTTATTTCGCGAATGGTAACACTTAGCTCATGTCTGATTTGACAGATAATTAGTTTTATCCTTCCGCTGAACGAATATGGTTGTGTATACGCTTGAACAACGCTGGGAAATATTGCGACATAGCGACATAAAGAAGATGCCGATTTTGCCAAAAAAATCATCTTTTCAGATGAAGCTCATTTTGATCTTGGTGGGTATGTAAAAAAGCAAAATTGTCGCATTTGGGGCACAGATTTTGGTGCGGATTTTGGTCCAGAGGCATAATTGGGCCATTTTTCTTCGAAAATGAGCAAGAAGTGGCCGTTACAGTCAATGGCGATCGTTATCGGGCCATGTTAAACGAATTTTTGTTCACAAATATTGGAGAGGAGGATATTGGCAACATTTGGTTTCAACAGGATTGTAGCACTTTTGCCAGCACTGGATCTATAAATATTTCTTACTTTTTTTTAAATCTACTACCATACCTCAATGTTCTTCTACTTTTTGAATGCATATCTGCTGACAAATGTTTTTTTTAATTTCTGACGAAAGTTAAGCCCAGACGCTGTTTTAAATAATTTTTTAATATTCTTTCATCTTTGGTTGAATTACCGCATCAGCTAACTGAATTATCTCAGTAAGACATTAATGCTTCAGTTATCGAGCATAGTATCGAATCAAGTATCGAGTTTGATTATTTGACATTTCTTACTTTTTTCATTCGACAGATGTAAAGGTCTCGCTAAGCAATAAAAGGTTTTAATTGATACCTTAGGTAGGTTTTATTAGTTTTTGTAAAGTGTTATTGAATAAATTTAAACATGTATAATATGAATCAGGTGCAGCTACCCCGATCTGGTGGAAAATATTTTCCCAAACTCTTCCCCAGGTATTTATTTTAATTGAAAGAAATGTTTAACTTATTTTTATTTTTTTATTTTCAAGACTCTTAACACAAAATGACATTATCTTGGTACAAGACTTAATGTACTAGAGTTTTACTAGTAACGGGTGATCCAAGTAGAGATACTTTTTTCAATAGCCTTTTTTGACAGATCACGTGTGAGTCGTGTCATGCTGTCATGTTATTTTTGTTTAGTATTGTTTGGCATTTCATAATGGAAAGACTTACGCGTGAACAACGTTTACAAATTGTTCAACTTTATTATGAAAATTCACGTTCTGTGAGGAATGTGTTTCATGCACTTCGCTCAACTTATGGTCAACATAATCGGCCTACTGAGCGTACTATTCGCAACACCATCACCCATTTTGAGACCCAGCATTCATTATTGGATAATATTCGACCGAATAGAGCACGTCCAGCACGCTGTGAAGAAAATATAGCGGCCGTAGCTGAGAGTGTACACGAAGACCGTAGAGAGTCGATTCGGCGCCGTTCGCAGCAACTCGGACTGACGTATGGAACGACTTGGCGCATTTTACGTCAAGATCTTAAATTGAAAGCGTACAAAATACAGCTTGTGCAACAACTGAAGCCGCTCGACCTTCCCAAGCGTCATCGCTTCGCTCTATGGGCTCTTGAAAAGTTCCAAGAAGATCCGACGTTTTCGAGGCAAATTTTGTTTAGCGATGAGGCCCATTTCTGGCTCAGTGGGTATGTAAACCAACAAAATTGCCGCATTTGGGACGAAGAGCAACCTGAAGAGATTGAAGAACTGCCACTTCATCCAGAAAAAACAACGTTTTGACCGGTGGAATCATCGATCCATATTTCTTTAAAAATTATGCCGGTGCGAACGTAACCGTCAATGGCGACCGTTATCGTGCCATGATAACCGACTATTTGATGCCTGAAATTGAAGCTCGTGATCTCGGCGACATTTGGTTTCAGCAAGACGGCGCCACTTCCCACACATCGCATCAATCAATGGACTTATTGAGAGAACATTTCGGTGAGCACATAATTTCACGTTTTGGGCCGGTCGATTGGCCACCAAGATCGTGTGATATCACACCGTTAGACTTTTTCCTGTGGGGATATGTAAAGTCAAAAGCTTATGCCGACAAACCCGCTTCGATTCAGGCCTTGGAGGAAAACATCATGCGTGTCATTCGCCAGTTACCAGTCGAAATGCTCGAACGAGTGATCGAAAATTGGATTCAACGGATGGACCATCTGCGACGTAGCAACGGCCAACATTTGATAGACATAATCTTCAAAAAATAAATGCCAAAGAATGTTCTTTCAAATGATAATAAACATTCTCCATTAAATTTGAATTTTCTGTGTTTTTTTCTTTAAAAAAGTAGGGAACCTCGAAATGGATCACCCTTTACAATCACAAAGTGCGTTCCATTTAAAGTCGCCTCTACCTCGTTCTATGTATTGATGTATCGCTTTAAAACTTGCGCGTTCGTAAAAAAGGGACAAATTTAACATGTGTTTCGGAAGTTTTTAAAGAGACAACTTTTGTTAAAGACATATTTCGGCAAGTTTTCGAATATATGGAAATGGCCCTAGTGAGACATACTTACATCAAGACAGATTTGTTCTGATGCCATCTATGTCAGCGATCATAGAGATCGTTTAGTTCATGGAACAGGTATGTTGGCAAGTGCGGGACATGTGCACAGGAAGTTATCATATAAGTTAAGGTAAAGAGGGTACCTCTTTGGAAATTCATCAGCTTAACAGTTGTCTGTCACGGTCTGTGACGCAGTACCCAAGGTAAGAATTTCTAGCTATTTTGTTAATAGATACGTGGCAGTCTTGAACTACCTTGAGTCGTATTGTGCTTGAGGTATTTAATAGCTGCCAAGCTGTCAATATATATTAAAAGCGCTTGCGATGATAAGGAAGTTTAAGTTTAAGAAGCGAACATCTAGTTCTTCCGAGAATACAACCGCATCTACTCTTTTTTTATCTTGGACCCATCCTTATTCGTATTCTCTGCTCTGTGAGTATTTAAAGCACAGACTGTTGTCAAGTTTAGAAGGCAATTGATTTGTCGATTTGGATATCCTAAAGAGTTTGCTGACATGACCAATATTTATTTCTTTTAGCCGAAGTGCTGAGCTTATAGCTACATATCTGCTCACCAATGATGTCTATGAGGAGAAGGTGAAGCACGGTTGAAGAGGTTCTTAGTGCATTTCGTCGGCCTCATGACCAAACCTCGTAACTCATTATGCCAGCACTTCGTGAGGTCTTACTATCGAAGTGTGCAGCCAGTGCATTATGTGTGTGCTCATGAAGAGTTTATCGCTCTTTTGCAGAAGTGGAGAGCTATCATGGCATTCGTTAAAGTTATTTTCTTTCAAGTGCCGATGACGGTTTATCTTAAGTCCTCAATTGGTATTGTTTGAGAACCTCAGGGTGTATCCCCTTAAAGTGAGTAGCATGAAGCATGAGATTTTAAGCTGGCTAGAAAGGGGACGGACGGATTAACGACCGCAAAATAGCGAAAATTGTAGAGAAAGTGAGGTCATTTTCATAGGCAACAATCTTGCAACCGATTTTGTCTATGTAAACTCAGAACAGCCAATTAATTGATTAGGCCAAGGGTTTACTACATAAGAGGTTCCCCGTCGTGCTTGTCTTTTTGATGATGATGCCGCTTGGTTCTGACTAAGTATTGTTTAAGAGAGCAAACGTAAACGACTCTATTTCATTATAGGTTAAAGTTTTTTAAAATGTCAAGGAAGGCCACTAGTGTGATTTTCTTCAAGTGAAGACATTTTTTGAGGTCTTAAATGATCGAGTCAGTACTTCAACATGGAAGTTTGGGCGTTCTTTCATTTTTATAATTAAAACTGTTTAGAGGGCACAATTACCCAAGTGAAAGGAATATTCGCTCTAACCAATTTTCTACATTTTCTTTTGGGCGACTGTTCTTTTCATGATCGATTTTTCGCACACACGCAGTCCTGATTTGTTGCAACCCAATGAGTTCAGCACGCTTCGCCTTAATTTACATACACATAATGTTGATGCATTCCTAAAATTAACAAATAAATAATAATAATTACGTGATCTTCAACACAACAACAAAAGAGTCTTCCTCGGCTAACCCGCCAGATGCAATGATTTACTGGAAACTACAAACATATATAAAAATGTAATTAGAATTTTCACACTTTGTGCGTCACAGTTGCACCAGTTGTTACCTCTGGCGAGCAGCTAATAAATTTTTCAAAAATCTTACGACGTGCGTTTTGCCCCAAGCAAAAAAAAAAAAATATAAAAAATACAAAAACGAGAACGACGACACCAACACCGACTGCATCGTGAATTTTTCCAGAAAACAAACAACTTAATAAATTTTCGAAATAATTGTTTACACAAAATGCACAACGAAAATATGAAGAAATACGAAAATTATTATTACATCAAGAATTTTTGCATACAAACCTTATCTAACGTATTGGATCCCAGAGAAGACTGCTTTCCTTTGTCCTTTCACGAACGCTCGCCACAGGAGTATCTACACCTAGTACTATGTTTAATAATTTCTTTTTTTCTTTTCTATCCACGAAATGCAAGAGGAAACAACCAAAGATACATAGATAGACTATGGGAAGAAGTAGTAGTAGTCGTAGTAGTATTTAATACTCTTCTGCTGCACGCCGCTCGCTTATACAAGTGATGACTTAGATGGCGATAATAATAATAATGTGAGGACGCTAACGATGGCTGATGATGACAGAAATCCTGCGCTTGTGCTTGTTGCAGTTGTCGCTGTAATCTTAGTTTTGACTGTTGTTGGTGTTGCTGCTGATGCATAATGTGGTGATTAGCTTTAGCATCACCCGGCGACCGTGTGATTGTTGTCAGTCAAAGCAAAATATGACTTTACACAGATCGACGTTGTTGTTAAGTGGGCAATATCTACATCTATGCATTTTACACAGCACATTTATTTTTATTTTATTTTTATTTTTATTAATAATAAAAAATTAAATTTAAATTATAAACAACTTCACTCACTGAAAATAATAATCACAAGAATTTTATATTATTTTTAGCAATCTCACGATGTTGATGTATTAATTTTTTTTTTTTTTTTGTATCAATATTTTGTAGACGGCTATTAACAGAAACTTTGAATAATTATTTATTTTGATTTCATCAATGAATTCGAAACAGAAAAGGAAATTAATAAATACAACCGCTTCGAGGGGAAGAATGAGATTGTGTCTGTACTGTTCACGACCGCCATTTGAACTAATAAACAAATTTTGTATTATTTTTTTGTATTATTCTTTCGAAGGAAAAGATATGCACTGGATTGGGATTCAAAATAAATATACATGAAAAATGTACATTTTCTATTAATTGCCTGATAAATAATAATTTTTTTTTTTTTTTTTTGTGATTTATTCGATGACCGTCGACTGAATGAAGCTACAAGTTGAGAGATACTCTTTGTGTGATCTTTGTCTAGTCGATTTACAAAGAGGTGGGAAGAGGGCGGAGGGGTGGCATTGCAAATATAAATAATGAATTTTTCTATTCAAATTGTGGTTGCGGTTTAAATTATATTTACGATAAATTTTTAAATTGCATTTGTTGGGGTTGCTTCTTCTATTTAATTGTAATTCACGATGTTGTTATCTTTATTGACAACATGTTGTCATTTCAATTCGATAGTGTAGTCGTAGAACAAAAGCGCTTTCAATAGATAGATAGAGATACTTATCGCTAATGTGTTAAACAAAGTGCAAGTTTGTGGGTATGCAAATAAGATAAGTTCGTGTGTATGCAAATATTTTGATTGCTCAATAGGGGGTAACGAAGAAGTATGTAGATGATAATTGAGTTGTAAAACTATTACTTAACGACGACAACGGTGGAAGAGAAAATTGTCTTTATTTTTTTGCGGGCAAAATTAACAACTTTGCACGGCAACAAATGTATTTTCGAACGTTTAAGATATTTATTATAAGTTAAAACAACGTGACACGACCCGGAGAGAGGCTTATAGAGATAAAACAGTAAGCCTTGAGCTAGATAGTGTCACTGTAGGCGATGGGGATGTATCTCTAAATAACTCAAAATGACGATACAAATTTCGTTGTCAATCAACATTCACGGTGAAAGCACGTAAATCCAAAATGGCGTCTGATTCGAAATGTTTTCCCGTCGAAAACAACGGCTGACTTGGAAAAATTCATTTTACCAACTTTGGTCTGAGGTCCCTTTCGACTGCATCAATAATTGAAACACAAGGTTCCTAAACAGCGCATACAAGGTCATGTCTACCTTAACGTGTGAGCGCATGGCTAGAACCTATCAATATTGTCTTTTTGTCACAAACCCACGGCATCTTATAGAGAAAGCCCAAGAAGTCTAAATTCGCAGTCATCACTTTTGTCAGGTTCGACAAAAACGCCTGCATCAAGCAAGAGAAGATGGCGTAGTGATGTTTTGATGTAAAAACGAAGTCACTTAACATGACTTTAAGTTTTTTGTACAATTCTGTCATACTAGTGAAATAAAGTGCACGACTGCGTCATATGAAACTTTCTCGGCACATGAGATGCGTTTTTGAGTTGCAAAATGAATCGAAAATAAATGGGGACAAATTTATTTAAATCACTTTTTAGGTTTTAAAAAATTTGAGTTTTCTCAAAAACGGCACTTACGATTTTGATGTAATTTCGCAAATTAGACACTTTTAACATGAATTACAAAATATTATCAAAATCGTTATAGCCATTTTTGAGAAAACGAATTTAATTTAAATTTAAGAAAATTGTTATATGAAAAACAAAATTTTAAAAAAATTAGTTAAAAAATCTAAGTATGCAAATTTGTTTGAGTTTACAGTATACAAAACCACACTATACATTTTTTTGAAGTTGCCTTTATTAGTTTTCGAGATATTGCCCGTTTTAAAATATTCACTGTTAGTCGATTTTTTTTCCAAAAACTGCAGAATTTTTGACCCTATCCTAAACACCCTTAGTACAAAAAAAGACCGAAATCCTTGAAACCACTTTCGAGAAAAATAGTGATAAGTGATTTTCACAAAAAAATTTGTATGGCAAGTACAGTTATTTTAAAGGATAAAGCAAAAAATAAAAAGATGCCCCGAGATGTAACCCCAAAAACCTTATATACGAACTTTGAAGCAAATCCATCGAAACGTTTCGCCATACAACGCCCGGACAGACAGACAGACCGACGGACGGCATTGGCGGACCCAGTTTTTTGGACTTCTCTATAGTCGTAATAAAATCCCTCATACTAAGTTTGAGTTCGAAATGTCCGCACGATCGCAGTAACTTTCTCTTTATTATACTAATGTATACGAGAAAGTTAAAAATGATGACCCAAAGACGTAATCTTGTTAAAAAGAAGACACTTAATAGGACTTCAAGTTTTTGTGCAATTCTGTCATACTAGTGAAAAAACTCTTAAGTCAACTCCAAGTCCACATAAGGGATATCAATTTTTAAAATTCACTACTGAAATAGTCACCTTCTACGCAAAGTGGTAAACGGACCATTGAGAAATATCAGGTGATTGAGTCAGTTTAAACCCAAAAAAGACCTGTCTACGCAGCTCAGTCTTATGAATACATTGTAGCAGATATTTTGAATGTTGATCAAAATCCTTCCACCTCGATTCGCCATCGATCTCAGCAATTGAAATTTGGGACGGCAAAAAGTCCTTTGTGTGACTTCAGCCATAAGGGCGAACATGTATCGGATATTGTGTCTATGTCTACAACCTTTATATATAAGCATCTGAACCTTTCGAATAAACACTTCAAATGAGCGGTCTTAATGCAACACCCATATATAACTTTAAGGGAGTTAGGGACTTTGTCTAACACCAACAACTTTATCTGAAATCAAACGAAAATTTTAACAATCCCAGTCTTGCTCTGTATCTTTATCTTTAAAAAGCGGGTAAATATATTCTTGTTGGTTCCATTCCAGTCAGAGTGGTAAATTTCAACGCATTCACTAAAGTCTATGATTGTAGAATGGATACAATTTGTTAAAATTTTTAAGTCTCTTAGGTGAATGCAAATCAATAGGTTAAAGTCAGTTGCAGAACTATGCCTTTGAACTTCCGAAAACTGCAACAAATTGAATTGTATGAAAATTGAACGTACTGAAGAAACTATGGAATCCTCAGAATATTTAAGTCTATTGACTTACACTTACTAAACTCTTTTGAAAAAAAATTCTTCGAATTTCTTCTCGCCCTACGTACGAGAAGGGCGAATAGATGAGAAGGTGAGCTGTACCAAAATGTGGATGTAGTTCAAAAAGCCAAAACACGTCGACTACGTTGGCTCCGCCAATAGTGTTCCAGTCAAGAGAATTCTCGAATCCCAGTCCCCAGGTTCGAGACGTCAAGAAAGACTGAACCTCCGTTTCAAAGACCAAGCCATCGCGGATGTCCGAGCGCTTAATCAAAATAACATTCAATAATATCCTCAAGACAATGTTAGGGGAACTTTCAGTCAAATGAGTTCAAGTGAAAGGCCCACTTACATTGTCTTAAGGACATTATTGAATGTTTCAATAATAACCGTCACACACATTGCCACTCGCTCCGTCTGAGAGTGGCAAAAAAATGTGCATCAGTTTCAAGTCTCTTCGAGTGTAAAGTGATATGCCTTCAAGAACGTGACAAAGACAAATAGTGCTACATTATCAGAGTGACTGGGATGAATGAAAATTAAAGTCAAAGCGGTTAAAAGAATTTTTTCTAAGAACACTGTGAGAGGTTACCCGATGACTACAAAAACTGCCTTCGACAGATTAATGATTTCCGATTCGTGCACACAGTTTGACACATTTTAAAGACTGAATAAATTGTAACCATCCAGCTTTGCCATATTAGCTCTGCTTTTAGTAATTTTTTTTTTCTAAACAAAAATAATGATTTTTATAGGGACCTATGTACATAAACAAACAAAAATCCAGGATTCAAAGCAAAGCAAATGCACCCTATTTTCTCATTTTATATTTCCGTCGTTCTGCTGAGAGTTTAGTAAGCTGGCATCCTCTGATTAACCTTTAAACTCAATCAAGCTAGCTCGTTTTCATGAGACCCGGAGGATGATAGAAGCAGGTATCAAGCCCAATGGCAAATAGGCGATAATCCCTAGGCACACCTCAAAGTTATTCCAAGCGGACAGTTGGCCTTAACAACGATGCGTGAGGGATCCATTGGCACACCCCAACGCTGAATCGATGGGTATAGAGAGGATGATCTAATGCCCCAAAAAAAACAAATCAATCAATCGGGCCTTCACCTCAAGACAAGAACAAAAATCACAAAACCAACAAAGCATAAGTCACTGCAACTAAACACAACATATACACTACAACTAAGGGCAGGTACCCAGATACAACAAACACCATCAACAACAAATACATAAACAATACTCCACAATAGTTCGCTAGACACGGGTAAGGGCGGACGGCCAAAGACGAACATCCAGTCTTTGTCCAGAAGGAGCTTTCAAGGGCGGTAGCCCCCAAAAGCCCAACAATTACCGCTATCCAGATACCCCATCACCCAAATCTGCGCGAAAGTCCACCGGGTAAGAATAGTTTTTCGATTATTAATTTTACACTTCCTTATCCTCAAAAACTCCTAGGTTGCTCCTTAGTACCTTTAAATTGGAACAAGGTGACTTGGTCTAACATATAGCTTTAGCTGAGGCCTAAATAAGTCTAAAGACTTTTTTTTATTGAAGATCCCATAGTTTGGGCTTGAAACGCCACTCCAATGACGCTCCTAAGGTTGAAGTTATGTTCGCTTTCAAGTCTTCCCTCATAAAGAGGCTTGTTGACGATCCAACAATTAGCAGGTCTGAATATCTGCTCCGACTGAAGTATGTTGAAATGCTTATAGTAGCCTCATATTATTAATTTTAACGAGCAGGTTTGAGGTTATAAGCTCGCCAACCAGAGTACCTATCCAAGGCAAATACTTCTTTCAGTGTCCTAGGCTTCTGGCAGCCTTCCTGGACGTGTAATGGACCATTAGGTCTAAGTGTTCCCAGTGAAACTGCAAATGCAAATGCATGTCTTGGCGCTTGGCGTACTTAAAATGTTCATACGAATCCTGTATTTCGATGAAGAAGAAAAGATTCACTTTTGTGTTTAGCGACAAGTTAAAAAACTTGTTATAATTCTTCGTTTATGCAGTTAATCTACTGCAACTTCATTAAAATGGTAACGCTTGTCATGTCGCATATATCATTTGTCGCACGGTCATATTATCTTGTGTACGACAAGCCTATTCACGAAAGAACCTATCTTACGCGACTTAAGTCTTAAGGACCGTTCTTACGACCAATTTAACGAAGAACTATACGAGCTCGAAAATTGCGCATTGGCCGCTTAAGATCATTAGGATATGAAGACCGATAAATTACCAAGCGCTCGAAGAAGACCTCGGCTTAGGTCTTCTTGGGACAGCCTTTCAAAGTCCTCCCCCCCAACTGGATATTCTGCCACCACGGACTATATCTCTACCTCAAATAAATGTAAATAACCATATCCTTTTACTAACAGAAACAATTACTAAATATTTTACTTTATTAAAACTACCTTTTTGACTTTTTCAAACTCATTTTTCTATCCCACAGTTGGTTCCTCTGACTTCGTTATTTTCATGTTGTCAAATGGCCCTTTGAAAACTAAACTGCAAAAAAATATAAAAAAAAACCATGAACGTGCTTCTGCATAAAAATACCACCATGCCATTAAAAGCATCAGCCATACATAGGTAGAGGTACCTCCACTCCATACACAATTTTTTTTGGAATTTTATTATGTTTCAAAGGAGGTTGTACAAAAAATGAAGTTAAATGCAGTCGGGCTTTTAGCAAACACGAAACATGTTTATGCCAAAATGTAGCTGTAGCTGTATCCTACGTCAAACGTGGACCTTTTAATTGCAGAATAAAAACAGAACGAAATTCTCGGTGCTTCAATTAAAGACATTTAAAGCTCTTAGGAGTTCTAAATAATTAATCAACAGATGAAATGTTATGTTATTGACATCAGGCAATGGTAGAAGTACGACAACCAATTCCTTCGGCGATAAATATTGTAAAGAATTTAATTTCTGAGTTTACAAGTCTGTCACCAGGGTGTTTTCATTGAATGGCAAATGCCATAATTATTGTTGCTTTTCTAGTATCTTTGACAGGCTTCTTGATTGAGTATTTAAGCGGCTTACAAGAATGTGATTTCTGATATTTTTTTTTTATTTTAAATAGGGTGGCATGGGCGGTGTAACAACTTTGTAACAATAGAAGCATTGTTAGAAGATTGTCTAGCATTTGACAAAAGTAATCGTGCTAAGGAGTCACAAATCAAGAGGAAAGGGGATTGATTCTCCTTTAAAATGTCTGACGGAGTCCGTGTATTAATAATTTGTTTTAAATAAATTTTTTTCATTTCATGTACAGGCTGAATTTAACCCACTTTGTATAGAAATAACGAACAAACAAACAAACATGTAGTAAAACATCAATAAATAAAGATAATTATAACCAAGGGGTTTGGGCTGAAAACAAAAGCCGCCAACACTTAGTACTAATATTTTTTTTTATGATCTAACATAATGTTGTATGCTAAATTCCCAGATATGTACACTTTATGTTTAGGTAACATGAGGTTTTTATAGATTAATAGTTAACGTATAAACTTTTGCCGTTCCCTTTAGATTTATTTGTTGTTTGGCCATAAAAAATGAGAACACAACTCCCACAAATATTTACATGAGGTATTTCTAAATTTAGATTAAGTTTTCTACGTGAAAATTTGCCAACGAATTTGGACTTCCTTTTTCCATAATATCGGCTAAGGCCATAACTTAGGAACCCTGGAAAGTTCGTCATCATTGTGAAGTTGGTTTTTGGTGAAATGGATTTATTGATTTTGGATGTAAGCTACTTTTAACAATTAGTGAAAGCAACACAAAGAATAACAAGCGATTAAGTTTTAACTAGCGGAACCCAGCAAACGTGGGTTCATTATTCATTATTCATTATCCGGACTACACAGAGTGATGATTTAATAAATCGGGATAAGACATTGTGGAGTTAAACCTTTAAGATCGCCATAAAATGGGATATGAATTTTAACCCTGCGGCTTTGACTTAAAATACAAAACCTCATTCACTTCATTCACAATTTTTATTTAATGCGTAGACGTCAGTGTGTTTGGCTTGTGATCAGGGAGAAGCAGGTTCAATCCCCAAAGCGAAACAAAGTTTCTTCAACCACTGGGAATTATAGAGTAGGCTATATTCTATGGTGTCTTGGGGATATACATAAACAAGAAAATGAGTTCTAGACAACAAACAACCCTATGGTTTTGTGAGTGAGACATTTGATTTCTAGTGGTCTAAATTTCTGAAAGCTGAAGTTAAAGTTAATTGGGTAGTTACATCTCCTGTTATTCTTCTGTGATTTGTTTCGAACGCCCATTAATGTTTGCTCTATAATAGAAAGAATTTAATTTCTGAGTTTACAAGTCTGTCACCAGGGTGTTTTCATTGAATGGCAAATGCCATAATTATTGTTGCTTTTCTAGTATCTTTGACAGGCTTCTTGATTGAGTATTTAAGCGGCTTACAAGAATGTGATTTCTGATATTTTTTTTTTATTTTAAATAGGGTGGCATGGGCGGTGTAACAACTTTGTAACAATAGAAGCATTGTTAGAAGATTGTCTAGCATTTGACAAAAGTAATATCAAGAGGAAAGGGGATTGATTCTCCTTTAAAATGTCTGACGGAGTCCGTGGATTAATAATTTGTTTTAAATAAATTTTTTCATTTAAAGTACAAGCCCACTTTGTATAGAAATAAGGGTAAATGTGAAGGTAACCACTTCTTGCACACGAACAAACAAACATGTAGTTACACATTAATAAATAAAGATAATTATAACCAAGGGGTTTGGGCTAAAAACAAAAGCCGCCAACACTTAGTACTAATATTTTTTTTATGCTCTAACATAATGTTGTATGCTAAATTCCCAGATATGTACACTTTATGTTTAGGTAACATGAGGTTTTTATAGATTAATAGTTAACGTATAAACTTTTGCCGTTCCCTTAAGATTTATTTGTTGTTTGGCCATAAAAAATGAGAACACAACTCCCACAAATATTTACATGAGGTATTTCTAAATTTAGATTAAGTTTTCTACGTGAAAATTTGCCAACGAATTTGGACTTCCTTTTTCCATAATATCGGCTAAGGCCATAACTTAGGAACCCTGGAAAGTTCGTCATCATTGTGAAGTTGGTTTTTGGTGGAATGGATTTATTGATTTTGAATGTAAGCTACTTTTAACAATTAGTTAAAGCAACACAAAGAAGAACAAGCGATTATGTTTTAAGTTTTAACTAGCGGAACCCAGCAAACGTGGGTTCATTATTCATTATTCATTATCCGGACTACACAGAGTGATGATTTAATAAATCGGGATAAGACATTGTGGAGTTAAACCTTTAAGATCGCCATAAAATGGGATATGAATTTTAACCCTGCGGCTTTGACTTAAAATACAAAACCTCATTCACTTCATTCACAATTTTTATTTAATGCGTAGACGTCAGTGTGTTTGGCTTGTGATCAGGGAGAAGCAGGTTCAATCCCCAAAGCGAAACAAAGTTTCTTCAACCACTGGGAATTATTGAGTAGGCTATATTCTATGGTGTCTTGGGGATATACTTAAACAAGAAAATGAGTTCTAGACAGCAAACAACCCTATGGTTTTGTGTGTGGCACATTTGATTTCTAGTGGTCTAAACTTCTGAAAGCTGAAGTTAAAGTTAATTGGGTAGTTACATCTCCTGTTATTCTTCTGTGATTTGTTTCGAACGCCCATTAATGTTTGCTCTGTCTATTGTAAGTAGATCCCACACTACAATGCTTCTTGGGTTGCATATGGATACAATCAAGCTAGTAGTGTGTTAATTGTATATAGTTTGTTAATGAAAGTGTGTTTATGACAATATTTTAAAGAATGTGCAAATGTACTCCAAATCAGAGACTAAACAATTAAACAAAACAACTTTTTTTTTTGTTTACCCAGAAATCAGTAAGAAACTTGAACATAGAACTAAACGATCTATTAAGTTAACACAAGCATTTAAAATTCCACTTAAATTCTATTATCACTTGCATTCGCAAGGATTTCGGATCGACTTCTCCACCTAACGCTACGCTAATGCTCTTTAAGTTCGTCCTTCTGTCAACCGATTTGTGTCGAATTTGGTCCAAATAAAAATTAAGTTTCATTGTTTTCTCTGTTGGGTCTCTGAAACTAAGAATTGAAGTATATTTTATACAAACTATTTTTCTCTGTTCATCCCCTGAAGCCCCTGAAATTGTCAATTAGGTAGGCCAGTAATAGAATTTACCAAAACATTTTTTTTCCTCTCCTGTCACCATTTAAAATATCAGAGTTTTATATTAAGCGGTTTTAGAGTGAAGGGTACTTGAAAAATATCCCGAAATTTCCACAAAGCTTTTTTTATTCGCAAAATTTTTTTAAATAAAAAATAGATGTTGTGAAAGAAATATCAAACAATGAACCATATAGAAGCAGCATTGTACGAAAATGGCAGGGCCTAAGAACAACACAAAAGTATCTTTGCGAACCCCACAGCCGAACGGAATGCAGTAAAAGTGCCAAATTTTTGTTCTCTTCCTCATTCCTCGCCGCTCTATTAAAAATAATAGTCTCAACAACATTCCTGTCCATCTCTGGCATACGTAACTATTATACTATTGCATAGCCTTAAGACATTTAAGCTACCCATCAGTAAAATATATGGTCTTGTGACTCGGGAGGTGCAGGTTTAATACTCAAAGGGGAACAACGAAGAAACGAAAACCATCTAGTTTCACGGACTAATACACCAAAAACACTTAAAAATGGAATATCTGCTTTAAAGCATGATAGACCATTACAGAGTCTGAGAACAAAAAAAATAAAGAATTGGAAAGCCAACTTTGAATTTGAGTTTAGTGCGTTACTAATATGTAAAGAGTTAAAATTTGTGTAATAAAAGTATGCTGTGGAACTACTTAACCTATTTGCTCAATTCTTACTTTCACATGTAGAAAGCTACGGGATAGAGAATTGCTATAGCTTATCCATTTTTATGGAGTCTTGAAACACTGTAATGCAGTTCCAAAAATTAGTAGAGACACCCCTCTACTCTTCCTACGTGTATTGTTTGCTCTCGAGCGAAGCAATGCTGGTCCGCTTGTAATAAATAAATATAATAATATCAAATTTTAACGGAATCTCATCAAGGCCTACGATAGGAAGTTGAAGAAAAAAATTTCAAAACTTTTGCTCTTTTGTCACGAATATTAAAAATTCGGCCTAGTCATCTGTCCCGACACTCATTTGCAATGACATTTCAGCAGTCAGCTCTTCAGATAAAGCCAATTTGCTTGCTCTTCTGATATTGCTAGAATGCATAAGGCGTTTATTCGCCCCAAACTTTGAGTACAACGCTCATATCTGGTTCGGTGCTTGACCTCCTTCCTCATTGTCGTAATGTCTGTTAATTTCATCGTACGAGCTCGAGCGAAATAACCAGTTGCATTAGTCCAACTTCGTATCATCGTTCACTTTTACAATATTGCATAAGTAAATTGCGGAGAATATTTTCCTCCGCACAAAAATAGTTCTCAAGATCGTTATAATATTTGACCCGAGTTTCAGCAATTTCATCTGCTTGTGTTACTCTCTAAATAAAAGGTTAAGTTTGCCTGAAAATCTCTTGCTTACAGAATGAATGCGTTCCTCCGCCAGAATGCTTCTCTAAATTTTGTCTCAGTCAATAGGTTCTACAAACACACATTGAACATATAAACAGTTTTCCAGTTAGCGTTATAAAAAGTATCTTAGGTCCTATCCCACTACATAATCGACATGTACGCCAAAATTCATTAGAATCTGTTTAGTCATTTGAGAGTGATTCAAAGTCGAACATCCAAGCAAACTTGCTTACACATTTTTAACCGTAGTAGAACTACGGGGTCTCTTAACTACAAGTGTAAGTTCTGACACAAAACAGAAACTATGTTTGACTATCCAAAAAGGTTACTACCAATGAAAAGCAAATCGGATCACAAATCCTGACTCGAAGGACAAAATGCATGCTCCACAGAACCCTTATCCTGCCAGTTCAGCTATACGATGCCAAGCGCTGAATGATAAGCAGGAAAGGAGCGTAGATATTGGGAGCAAATAGCTTCGAACTCTATGAGCCGTACCAAGATGTGAATGTAGTCCAAAAACCTAAACAAAAAACGTTAAGAAAGGACGTAATTTAAAAACGACTCCTATCCCTAAACTTGAACCTTGAATATATAGTGTTTTGAGTTTTGAAAATGCACATATTCTACATTAATTCCATGAATTATTGGCTTCTAAAAATGAGGCCCTTAGAAAGGGAAAATAGTTTTCAAAAAATTGAGGCATAAATGTGTTCTACAATAAAATTGTCCAATCGAATTTCGCATCAAACCGAAACCAAGCAGATATTTTGTGAAAGCGAATATTGTATTTCTTTGCTTCTAAAAAGACAATCATGATTTACGACCAAAAAAGCAGCAACTATTGTCCATTGAGGCCCTGAGGCACTTTTCTTTTCTGGGGACTTTAAGTAGATCAAAAAGTCCTCATCCCAAAACAGGCTTTCAAAGGACTTAAGCTTCCCTCAAATGAAATGATCCACAAAGGATAGAACCAAAACTAGACACCAGCCCTCTTCCACTAGTTTGACATGACCCAAAACCACATCTCTCTCGTCGTTCATAAAACTAATAAAAATAAATTCAATAATAAGGAAAATTTATCACTTAAACGCGTAAAATTTTCATTGGTATATCCCAAGTCATGACTCATGTTTGGCGACACCACAAATTTTCTGTGTAAAACTTTTCATAGTCATGCGATTTTCTTGTACACAAATACTTTGGGGCAAAACCTAAGACCGTACTTTCAAGTGCGGAGTTAGTTAAATTTCACCAATTAACAAAAAATTAATAAAAACATTTCTCGCAAGGTAAACATTTTTTTTTTGTTTCTGCTTCCACGAACAATATTATCACCTGTGTTAGCAATTTTTGGCCAAAATATTTATATTCTTTTCCATTGGATACCTATTCCCGTTTGTAGTTGCGGTTGTCGTTGTTATTGTTAAACATGGGTGTTAAGGGAGGAACACTGAACAGAAATCACTATTAAATTGAATTTGTTTCTCTGTAGAACGGACGCGACACGAACGACGCGTCGCGAACAACAACGAAAACGACAACGGCAAGTGTAGCAGCAAGGCAGTGTTGTGGTGGCATTTATTTATTTTTCGCCTTCGCGAATAAATTTTTATTAAAATATTTTTCTTTTTGTTGGAAGCAAAAAAAAAAAAAAAACAAAAAATTTGTATTATTTTTGGCGAACTCTGCAAATATTCACATAACAATCACACTGGATGAAAACTTCTGAATAATTCGGGTGGCGTGACACCACCCCCACACGATTTCTCAACAAATCACAGGTAAGTAACACTGATTTGTGCATATTCTACCGTCGCCGCCGCTGCCGCCGCCGGCCGTCACTGCATGATTCACTCTCTCGGATTGCATAGATACTTTTCTTATCAACGAACCGTACCGATAAGCATCTTTGTTGTATCGTTCACCTGATCTGATCGCTCACGGGGTTATTTGATGCAGATGCAAATGCAAATCACCGAACAAATGGAGAATTTAAACAAAACAAAAGCTTGACACACTCACCTCGTCGCGGAGGTTACAAAAAAATAAATGTGGGTGAAACGTGAAATACCGAGCAGCGACGAACGAACCGAATGGCACATTTGTTGGTTAGCATCAGTGTTCGCTGCTATCATAGTCTTCTTCTGAGGAGGTGCTGAGGAATTTCTGTTCTGTTCTGTTCTGTTCTGTTCTGTTTGCTTTGTGTGCGAAAAAGTTGTTGTTTTTGTTGCTTTTTTGTGGAGCACATTCGGTTCACATGCGCCGACTAGATTTTCCCGATAGAGAGACTGAAATACCAGCTGACTTTTGCTCTCGGTGGCGAGTGAATTCAGCAACGAATTCAGCTGTTTGTGGCGTGCAGATTGTGGGGGCTGCTCTTTCTTGGTGTTGGCTCTCCCCTAGCGATGGCAAGTGAGAGTACAGCAGAGCAGCAGCACCAGCAGCATGTATCTGCGAGCGAAATATCTATCGAATAGAATTGCGATAGCGATTGCGAATGCGAATGGAGGAGAGAATATAAACAAACCGCGCGTCAAGGTGTACAAACTATGTGTGTAGTGCACAGCACAGCTCAGAACAGCACATCCGAATGCAACAGTGTCAGCGGGTGGTTGTTTTTGTGTGTTTTTCCAAGAGGGTGGCAGTGGATGTCTGGCAAGGGCTGTGAGTGGGTGGGCTGCGAACAAACCTGGTCAAACTGAGCGTGTTTACTTTGTAAGAAGTTGAACCACAGTGGGTAGTTTTGTACTGAATATTGGGTGAGGTTAATAAATGATGTAGTGGCCTAGTGTGGAAGAAAAGCTTTTTCATGTTACTTTTGAGTGGTAGCAGCGGGAAGAGTTTTTTTTTTCTTTTTTTTTCTATATTTTGCGAAATGTTCAGCGTCCTGAAGTGAACCTGATTTTGAGAAACATGAAAATTCTGGTAGTTGAGAGGCGACAGCGTGATATTCTAAGGGTTAAAATAATAGAATGAGTTCAGCATAAAAAGCTTGAACAAATGTCCATGGGTAGTCAGGATTGCTGGCCGAAAGGTTAAAAAAAAAACTACGACTTCCGGTAAGATATTTTTTTGGGTAGCCATTCGATAGATGGGTTCGTAAACAGCTTGTAGGTATTGGCTTGGCGTCTGTCGAATAAGCACTGTCCATTGCTAAAATCCAAGGGGAAAAATATACCCAATTTTAAGGTTAGGACTCGCTGTATAAAAATAAATTGCCAAGGACAGTAGGTCAGTGTTAGTGCGATACGTTCAGGTTCAAATTCGACTCAGTACCAATTAACATTTTTATTCGCTGCCTATACCTTTAACAAGAGTAAAAACTGCCATCAAACTTGTGTAGGTCCGTTCCATTCGTGTTAAAAATATATTTTTGCACTCACAATGGTTGGAGAAGCATACAGGTTTATGGACCTTTTACCGCAATTTTTTTATTTTACTTTATAAAGACAACTCGTGCCTGAAGTTTTCAACAATGGCTGGACGCCAGGTTTTTCCTTAACCTATTTTTCCCAAATTTCATTTATTATTATTTTAAGAGGTCCGTTTTTAACTCAGTGCTCCACCCATCCAGAAAAATTGTTATTTCATTGGTATCAATATCTGCGGCTCTCAAACTTAAAAAATCTTTACAAAAGAAGTATTAAAACAAAGTCAATTGACTTTTGGAGTATCTATGGTGGTTTAGTGGCAAGGAATTTCCATGGCATCCACCTGCTCAACTTGGAACGTATTTAAAGTAACTACATATATGAGAAGCACTTCGTTTACCCTCATAATTTGAGTTTCGACTTTCGACAACTCAAAGATTTGTGATAGTTTTTTTCAACTGGCTGAATGCCGATCTTTCGCTCCGTAAATTATTTTTTTGACATGGACCGAGCCAGCCCCAGTTGTCGTAACGAACGGAGCTACGTGCCGCAGAGCGTACATAATCTTATGAGCAACAATTTTTTTTTTGAGTTTTAATTGAGTCAAAATAAGGTTTGAAGTTGACGTATTCGATGGTAAAATAACTTTCCGATAGAATCTGTCACAGTTGTGTTTAGTTTGTTATAAGCTTTTCCGTTTATTTATAAATTAAAAAGAAAATTCAAATCTTTGAAACACTCGGACTCAGACACACTCCATTGAGTCGATGATTGAAGTAGATGTTGTTCATTTCTCATTTAAATTTGGTGGCGTGCATCGTTGTTTCGCGTTGTCCAAAAATGCGTCTTATATACCAAAAAAGTTTCAAACGACAAAGTCGTGCCATTTTCTTTCGACATGGACTACAAAGGCGTACCCAGTATCTCAGCTAGGTGGAGAAGAAGCAGGTTGGCAATCGATATTTAGTTTGTAAAGCAAATTCATTATACATTCTTTTTCTTTTCATTGTCGACGAGGTTATGATAAGATATAAAGGCTGAGGGTTTTCCCACTTTAACTGCATTCCAAATCGTCCGACTGTGAGGTTAAAAGCTATGGGTTTTTCATTCAACATGGTATGGGGAATTTTAAAGAAGTGCCAAACAACTACGCAGTCATTTAATTTATTTATTTGAATTAACTTAACACAGAAAGAAAGGTTCATTATCTTGGTCCATATTATCTAAAGCAATTTTCCATAGACAGTGGTGGATTTACCAAGTAAAGGAGGCAAACTTTCCAAACTCCAAACTGTTTATCATCCTAAATTATACCCTATCCTAAGCGTATATTGATTTTGACACATAGTTTGCGACACCCCTTAATATTCGTCGTAGACCCATAAAAGCATAAATATTTATGATGAGGACCAAAACCTAAGACTATTTAGCAATGTCTGTCCGTCCATCCGTACGCATTTTTTAGGGCTTTAAAATTAAGCTAGCAAGCTGAAATTTAAAGATTTTTCTTTCAAAGGATCCCAGTATTAACTCTCCTTTCCTGCTTATCGTCCAGCACTCGGCGCCGTATAGCAGAACCGGCAGGATAAGCGTTCTGTAGAGCATGCACTTTGTCCCTCGAGTCAGTAGTAATTCTTCGACGGATCTACACTAAGATGCCATTTGTGGAGTTGATGTTTACCCCGAGGTAGATGACCTCCTTAACTACCTCGATGTTGCTGCTATCAACAGTGACATTTCATCCCACTCGGTGGACAGATGGTTGTTTGTTTGTTGATAGCATATATTTAGTCTTGCCCTCATTCACTTCAAGGCCAACTAGTTTCGCCTGTTCTTCAATAGCCGTGAAAGCCTCTATCACGGCACGCTGGGATCGAGCGATGATATTTATATCGTCCGCATACCCCAGCATTTGGACTGATCTGTTGAAGAGACTCCGAAATGGTTAAGTGTAAGCATGCCACGCCTACAATTTAGAGAAAAACCTTTTTAAAGCTAAAGTTAGAGAGATAGTGATATCACAAGATATGGAGGCTCTGTCCTCCTTTATAAATTTGTCGAATAAAGTTTTTTGCCACGCCTAAATTTTGTGGGCGCATACTTTTGCTGCTTTCTTCGAAAATTTTCATAGAAGCCGAAAAAAAATTTTAAGAAATTTACCCAATATTTTTTCCAATATATCGCCCATACAAGGTTTTTGGCCGAGGCCACTTTTTGGGGGCTTTTTTTTTTATAGACTTCATAGAATGAAATAAAATGTTCTCCTTCATGTTTTTAACGCTTTTTTCTTAGCGGCATATAGGGATATGGATATGGGGCTGTGCTCCCCAAGCGGACTGTAGCCTTTCCTTATGTTTGTTTAAATGTTTTGCGGTTTAGTGGCAAAAGCAATAAAAGAGATGTAAAATATTATTTGTATTATATACTTTCGTAGCATAATTAAATTGTTCAGTTATATTGTCCCACTTTGCACTGATCATACATAATTACGTTTTCTTTATTTAAGATTCACAAATATATAGGACTTTGCCTACTCCAGGCAGGCATATTAGTAGGGATGCGATGATCATTCAACGCAGATTGTAACCACGCCGGAAAAATCGAAGACGAAACATTGCAAAGATGGTTCCAGGAATGTCTGGTTTCTCATTGAGAACTTAAGACACCAACCAATAGTCTATGGTCTCTGTAAAAAAGAACGAGGCTTCATTGTTGTGCTGATTTAAAGTGGTTTTGAGCACGGAAGAAAACAGAGTGAAGCTGTATACATTCTGACGAAATTACAATCACTATTAAATGGAAATATACATTTACATTCGAATTCCTCTTCACGTGGAATAATTTGCACCCATTTGTTCATCAAAAATTAACAGAAGTATAAAGCAATTTATCAAGTTAGTTTTGGTGTTCCCCAATGCTATGTTTTGTTCCGACTCTCTTTCTAATTTTAATCAATTATCAGCTATTTTTGTTGCCTCCAATCTCTTGCTGATGAACATACAACATAGCTTCGTTTCACAGTTTATGCTTTCATCTTTGGCCTGGAACAATAACGTGAGTTAAAATTCCTAACTAGATAGCACACTTGAGTAGTTTCAACATTGCTGTCTTTTGCCATTGACGCTTAACTCCAATACTCTGTCATTATCCAAGAGTGGCACTTGCATTGGCAAACCGAAAGACTTTTCATTCTCGGTATGTGCATCAAAGACAACGCTCGTTGAAATGATCACATATTCGATGTCGCCAAGAACGCTGCAAACTATGCAAGATATATTTTAATCCCTGGCCAGGGATAAATTCGAGCACAACGCTCATATCTGGCACCAAAAGCACACTTGGAGCTACTTTTCCGAATCTAAAAGCGAATGACAAAACTTATTGGTGATCATTGCGATCGCGACATCGTCGCAATGTATTCTGCCTCTCTTTGTTTTATTGTGAGTGCTCTAACGAACGTTACATACGTGCAATACGACGCGCTCTGCTTTTTCTTCACATTCCAATTTACAAACATTTAAAACCAACGCGCATCGGTAACTCGTTCCTGTCTCTAATTTTCCAAATTTCCTTAAATTCCATGCATCCCAATACCACTTTTCACTAGTATTTATAATTCGTATATCTTTTTCTACTCTGGCTTAGAAGCCCCACTATCTATTTCTTCGGCTTCACCCAGATATTGATTTCTTGTACCAAGAAGGGGGTTTCTATCAGTGCGATGCAATTCGAATTGACTTTCACGATTCGCTTATTAGCATGATCTGGACAATTAGCTTTGCACAGAAACTTCCTTCTTCAAGGCCAACCTATAATGTTGCCAAAGGCATCCCCTTTGTGACTCACCATACGTAGTTTCTTTGAGCTTCTTGTTCTGTAGATGAAGCATTTCCTTGTACATGCTAAATTCACATGTTTGTGCCCACATTCTGCCACACTTCTGTCATATGCAAATCACCAATGTTCGAGTCCTTTTAAAATAACAGACGAGTTTTTGTTTCACATGGCGCAAGAAAATCAAAATAATTCAAAAGTGACGTGAATGTTCGATATACAGTTTCCATTAATCCCAGCCCTTAACAGCCTCCTTAACTTCACTTCTCTCTCACTCATGCAGATGATAAATTTTAAATAAATATTCAGTCAATCAATCAATAATTTAATCAATCATTGTTTTGATTCATTTTCCGCCCCCCCCCCCCCAAAAAAAAAAAAAGAGTAGAGTTTTATGTTCCGGAAAATAGATACAAGAAAAATAAAAACAACCCCCCATGAACATCATGAATATGAAAAAAAAAAAAATTGAATAAATAAAAAATTATTATTATTATTTTAGAGACATTTCAACTTCTCAGAATTATTTACATTTAAATTTCAAATTGAACTCATGTGGCATTTCATTGGGAAGGAAGGTAAAGTTACAAAGGACCAACTTTGATCGAGAAACAGACACGTTTCAGTTGAAGGACGTTTCCCTTTCCGTGGACAACGACGATGACAACGTCCTTTCGCCAACATAAATCCAGTGTAATTAAACAAAAAAGAAGTGCCAAAATTTAAGCTTTAAACGACCAACAGGTGTCACAAGCAACTACTTATCACCTTATAATGCTCTCTGTATTAAACACCTCTAGATCTTTTACGATACTCAATGCCAAAAAGCTTAAAACTTCAACGTTCAGTACCCAGCATCGTAATGGTGGTGAAACCTTACCGGCAAGCGGATTACAGAAGGACTTTTCAAAACAACGAATTGGGAAGGGAAAGTTTTCCTCTTGGAATCCTTTTTTTTATTTTTTGACATCTTATAGTGTATAGTTGCTTAAGAAGACCGTCTGGGCTGGGTTGGTCCATTGAAAGTACTTCTCAAATAAAATCGTTCGATGCTAACGTATGTTTCTTTTACCAAAGTGCAACATATATACCGGAACAATGCTGAGTGAACACGTGAGTAACGTGTATGTGTGAACACACGTTTTGGAAATAGTGTAAAGTTAAACTTTTGGTTTATACACAGTTTAAACGAAAAACTTGTTTAATTAATCGAATGTGGATTGGGGATGATATGTTGGAAGTTTTTAACGAACTTGTTTTGGAACATTTGTTCTATTTGAATTGAATGATCATAGAATATGTTTGGGAAGACGTGAGGTTGATTTAAAGGGAAAAGGAATAAGCAAACAAAACTATTGAAACTTATCGCTAAAGAAAAAAGTTTCAAGTGATTGTTCTAATCATTGAAAAAAGAAAAGTTTCTATTTTGGACAATGAGACGTGTGACGGATACATTCTATTAATTGCTTAAATTTTATGTTAACAATAGTCTAGTTCCCATTCACAGGTTAGGGCTTAGCTCTTAAGTCGTGTTTTGAAAAATACAGAGCTTTCTGTTTACTGGTGTAACGATACTTTTAACAGATGACAGACCTCCCTCTCACTCTCACTCACTCACTCTTCCAACGCAAATCTCATATGAGGATTTCTGTCAAAAGTGGTATGGTTTGGAACCGAAACGTTCATGCTCACACAAAATCTACCTCTCTCGTGCGACATGACGATCATTCCCATGAACGTGTAGCCAGGCACTAAGATGATGACTTTGCATTTGGTCTCTTGATATGTTTTCTATTGTCAAGATATTTGCCAGATGAACCGACATTGTCCCAACTTTCACCAAACGTTCAATTATTTCGATACTCTTTTTTGCAGTTAAAACCTTATAAACTTTTTACCAGAAATATGAAAGACAACAGATGACAAATGACAGGCGACAGATGAAATTTGACATTATAACAAGGGCGATAAGTTATCGGTTAACGTGAATATTTAAAGGGAGGTTATGATCTGCATCGCTTGATCTACTCTCATAGAACATATAATAGAAAGTCGGGAAAACGCGTCGGTATGTGTGTTACCGCTAACATCTGAAAGCAATAAACGAAATTTGATGTGGTCTTCAATCTTCTGATTTGGCATTATCTGGAAAGTTTGATGAGTATTAAAAATTTCCCTATCACTTATAGGAGCTAAGTCCAACTCAAATCTTCCTCCATTTTAAAGTGATTTCATAGCAATGTTGTATTGAATTTTAAGACACGTCTGCAGTGGCTAAGATACCATATCAAGCTAAAATTTATATTTCCTTTGGGCACAAATGTTTGCGGTTCAACAGGCTAAGGCCTCTTTACAGCTTCTATAAAGCTTATGACAAAAGCAAACTCTTCCAAAGTCTTGGCTTATATAACCAGTTTAGTTAAGCCTTTCATAGCTATTTTAGGGGTAGAAAGAACAAAATGTTACAAGTCTCTATTCTCTTCAACTCCCAATAAAGAGCACTTGTCTTTAAAAGCGACAAAAGAGGAGATATCACATTAATTTAGGCAGTCTTAACATCTAGGTAAGCCTAGCAACACATTATAACATCCTTATGGTATCCCACAAGAGTGTGGGTTGCCACGACACGGTGGAGATGAAAGGTATTGTAAAACAGGTATGAGTTGCATGAGGTTGTAAAAAGCAAAATAACAAAAACCGAGGATTCAGGCAAATGTAACAACGCCAGCAATTAATTTTTCCTCCGTAATTTATTTCAAAACTGAAGGGCTTGCCGAACCTTTTTTGAGGTCGATCCGACGAGTCTTACAAGCTTAAATGCAGTTAGAGTGGGAGATGTGTGGCCCCTCATTCCTGATCATAACATCGTCAGAAAATGGAAAGAAGAAGAAGCTAAAAAATACCTCAAACAGTTATTAATTGAAATCATATAGAGGACTTGTTTTGCAAACTGCACTGTAACTGCATCTATCTTGAAACTAAAATTGCCTAGGTTCGATTTTAAGGTCTTACGTCGGACATTTCGCGTAAGTTTTGTCGAGGAGCACGTATAAACATTGTTTGATAGCGTCATCCTTTTCCTCTGTTGGGGCGTGAGTGCACGTCAGGTTGATTTAGCAAATTTACCTTTGATACAAATTGTTATAAAACCTTCACTCAAGTGACGAAAGCGCAGATCTCTTGGACAGAAGGAGCTGGATATTCCGGAGTCAGTTAACCTTTCGTGGAATGTAAGTTCTGCTTTTGGTCCATTAAATGCTTATCCGCCACCAATTCTTTTCCTACAACATGACTTACTGCTGGATATCCTCCGTCGACCGGGGTGCATATGTGTAAAAGCTCCTTCAGTACGTCCCCTCCATACAAATACGCAACGAACTTATTTCAAATCTTCATTATTATACGCGATTAGCATCCTTCAGACAGATTTTCGATAAAACATTTATCTTTATTTGGTTTGATGTTAGGTGCGTTTCACCAGGCAGGCGCCTATGACAAAATTACCTTGATTGTACGATATGCTGAATGAACGAACATACTTGTATAGATTCACAGGGAGTTTTATTTCTCTCTTTACTTATTGAACCAAAAAGAAAATGTTGTATCGACATCTGTATAAAGATGCTAATTACGTTGTTGGGAGGGGACGTACTGAAGTAGCTTTTCCATATGCGCGAACGGTTGTATCTATCTCCCGTAGGAGTACTAGGCATAGGCACCCAGCACTCCCCAACGCGGAGACGATTGTAAGGAGTTGATGGTGGGAAGCTAAATTCAGAATGATTTTGTTCTTATCTCAATGCATGTCCAACCTTTTCCCCAGCCATGGGCAATTGAGTAAGAAATAAAACAGTCAACATTATGGCGCCCTATGCTGGCGAACAATGGCATCATGTACCTATTTAAAAAGCAGCTTTACAAACTTTTTTAGAGTAGGAGCTTAAGCTTTTATAAAGTATGTTAACCTTGCCTTGAAGACCCCAAAGTGGAAACATCTTTTAAGCTTTTATCATCGATTTGTTAATGTTCAAATAGAAATATATAAAACATTATCTAACGAAGTTTGACAGAATCTAAAATTTATCGCTGTTAAACCTTATCAAAACTGAAATGTTAGTAGGGGAGGGAAGAAATGAAGAGTAAAGGGGTCGACCAGGTGGATTAGGAAGATTTTTATCACAGGCGAGTCCATCTTGATGTCAAGGACTGACATCAATTTTCTTTGTAGCGTGCAGGGTCAAGGCCGGAACGAGCATTTCAGCAACTAGACCTAGCCACTAAGTTCGTACTTAAACCTTTATCAGTATAGGTTAATCTGTCATAAAAAATAATTAAAAACGACCTTCCACTGTAAATGAGTTTGTAGCAAGAAATCATATCAACAAATTTCTATCCATCTCTTTCAAGTCAATCACTACGCTGCTTTCCACAATCAGTTCCAAAAAATAAAAAAAACATAAGGAAAGGCTACAGTCCGCTTGGAGCGAACAGTTTGATACCCTATCCCTATCCCTATATGCCCCAAAAAAAACCTTAAGAAGATGATGGATAGCATTTTATTTCATTCTATAAAATTTAGAAAAAAAAAAACATTTTTTGAAAAAACGCCCCCAAAAAGTGGGCGTGGCCAAAAACTTTGTATGGGCGATAAATTGGAAAAAATATTGGCTAAATATCTTGTTAAACATTTTTTTTCGGTTTCTATGAAAATTATCGAAGAAAACAGCATTTTAGTGAAAAACGCCCACAAAAAGTAGGCGTGGCAAAAAACTTTACATGACAAACTTATAAAGGAGGGCAGTGCCTACATATCATGTGAAGGTTATAACCCTCTATCTGTCCATCTGTAGTTTTAAATCGGTTTTTTCTAAATTGTGGGCGTGGCAGTGGGCGTATTAAAAAAAATTTTACACTTAACCATTTCGGAGCCCTAGGGAGTATGTGGTCCAAATTTCAGCTTTCTAGCTTGAATTTAAAGGCCTAAAAATTGCGTACGGACGGACGGACGGACATTGCTAAATAGTCTTAGGATTTGGTCCTGATCATAAATATATATACTTTTATGGGTCTACGACGAATATTAAGGGGTGTTACAAACTATGTGTCAAAATTAATATACCCTTAGGATAGGGTATAAAAATTCATAAATAAATGTCTTACTCGTACCTGCCGCTATAACAACTTAAGTACCCTACAAACGTCGTCTCTCTGTCTTAGGTACAAATCCAGGTACAATAATCTAAAGTACATTCCTCACTCGAATAAACCCATAAAACTTAAGATTATAAATCATTTTATCTACCGAGTCAGCCATAGCTAAAATTAACAGTCATAACATCCAATTTGAATCTTATCTAACGCGTAACGTCTACAAGAATCTGTAAATACATTTTTATGGCTAACTCTTCGATAAGGAATACTTCACTTCACCTAACCCCCAATACTGAATTGTTCTGCTCAATCAAACCAATTAATTCGTTTAATTGCCCGACAAGCATGTGTGACAGATTAAATGAATGCAGACGGCTATCAATCGCATTCTCGATCAATTCAACAAGTGCGATTGCGATACAGTTGTACGTGTAACCATACCGCTGCCATTGCCACCGATGACGATTGACGACGGCGATCTCTAATAGCCACGCGTTATCCACGATAAAAATAACCAATTCAACAGAGAGTATCTTTAGATTCATTCACTTTTACAGTTCAGTGTTGTGTGGCTACGTCAGACGAATCGCTTGTGAGGATATTTCGATTCCCCCCGAGCACGAAAGAGACAGCAATCGTGTTCTTAAAGAGAGAATTTCGGTGATCGCGCCAAGGAAAACCCAACAACAATTTGACATAAATCAACCGCGCAGCTGTGTCTCAGTTCTTCTTGTGTCCGTCGTCGTGTAAGAAGTAGGAGTTCTCATAGGTCGTTGATCGTCTGCCGTTTGACCATTGAATTCTGAAAAGAGACGTGATAGTGACAGGTGCTGTCAAAATCAGCAGTGTGATCGGTGTGTGTGAATTTTCTCGTCGGTTTTTCGCGCAACACGTGTGTGAATTAAATTCGCGGTAAGAATAGTGATTAAGATGACATCTGCAGCAAAGTGCACCAGTAGCATTTTCTTTTTTTATAATTAATTAATGTATGAGTTTGTGTGCGACGATAGGACTCATGTTTATTGATATTCTGTTTGCTGATTGTTTTTGTTTTGAATTTTGTCATTAAGTCCATCTTGGAATTAGCATTTGGCATTTTTTTAAGAGTTTTCTTTGAACAGATGCGAATTGGTGCGAATTTTTATTTATTTATTTTTTTTTGTTCGGTTTTATGTGGGATTGTTTGACCTTTAAATGCCCTCCTACGTGATTGAATTCTTTGAAATGTTATTGTTGTGACATCGGTTGTTTTTTTTTTCTACAAAAGATTTCAATTAAGAAAAAAACTTACACATGCATTTGAATTATCATGCAATACAGCTGATTGTAATCAGAAGATGACATGGTTGCCATGCGTTCGGATTTAAGAGGGTAAACTTGTGACCGATCCTTGTCGGTAGTGATAGTTTTGTTTGGTTTATTATTTTAAAGTTATTTGTGAGTCAAATTAATCCAAAATGGATTTAGAATGTGATTGAGGTATTATTTATCTAAATTATAGAAATATTACTTATAAGCTTTGTATCATTTTTTAAGTCCAGAAAAACGTTATAACGCTCCAAGTAAAAAAAAAATGGCGAATATGTTATTTCTTAAAAAATATCCATTTGAGTTATACAATAATATTGAATATGTCAACTTAAAGATGAATGAGAGAAATTAAGAAGAAAAATATTCAGTAAACAAAAAAAAATTACTCCCTGAATATTGCCGTACTATCACCGGTTTGTTTTTTAGTAATCACTCTTCCTCTTCACCTCAAATTTGTTTATACGAACATGTTTCCTTATCAATTTTATAACAAAAGAGAAAGAAATTGAAATTCTGTTCCGTTTTTTTTTTTTTTTTTTTATAATTTGCACGTGCAAAAGGGATTGGTAGCACCCTTATAATGTTATAGTAACACAGCACGGGCGTTAAGAAAATGAGGGATTAGAAGAAAGGATGAGAAACCGATGCACATTGATTTTAAATGTTTGTAAATTGTAATGGTCAGGAAAAACAGAGTGAGGCAGAGCATTCCACATTCATGTTGTACGGCAGAGGAACGAATCCTTAAATTTCACAGTTCGACCGAATATAGGCTTTAGGGTGAACTGATGAGCATTCCTCGCGTGGCGAGTATTACGGTTGAAGTGTTGAAGGGAAAGAATGCAACTGGCTATTTCGTTTGAGCACTTGTGATGGTAGTATCGATAGAACAACGATAGGCAGGAGACATTACGACGATGACTAAGAGGGTCAAGCGAATTCGCAATATCTCGGTCGGCAATAAGTTTTATCGCGCGTTTTTGAATTCTGTTAAGAAGCTCCAAATATGTAATTGGTGCACCGGACCAGATATGAGCGTTGTACTCAAGTTTTGGGCGAATAAACGCCTTGTAGATTCTAGCCAGATCAGAAGGGGTAAAATATTTCTTGCATCGCTTTAGGAAGCCTAGACACTTCGCAGCGTTCTTGGCGACATCGAATATGTGGTCATTCCAACGAAGGTTGTCATTAACACACATACCGAGAATGGAAAGTCTTTCGGTTTCAGCGATGCAAGTGCCATTCATGGATAATGGCAGAGAATTAGGGGTTCGCTTCAATTATTTTAAACTAATAAAACAATATTTCCGAAGAGTAAAAAAAACTTGCATCTAAAATTTTGTATATGGTTTGATATATAGTTATGTTCAATATTCTAAATTCTGTCCTAAAAGTTTTTAGGTCTATTAAAATCTAAAATAAAGTGCACGACTGCGTCATACGAAACTTTCTCGGTACATAAGATGCGTTTTTGAATCGCAAAATGAATCGAAAATGAACACATTGGACATTTTTTACATAATTGTTCGAAATACAAAAAATTATCAAAATCGGTAGAGCCGTTAATTAATTTTAAATTTAAGAAAATCGTTATATGAAAAGAAAAAAATTTTAAAAAATTATTTCAGAAATCGAAGTATACAAATTTGTTCGACTTAATAGTAAAAAAAAACAAAGTAAAATTTTTTGGAGTTCGCTTTGTTAGTTTTCGAGATATTGGCGGTTTTTTTAAATTACCGTCAATCGATTTTTTTATCCAAAATCTGAGTACGCAGTATCCCCATCCCAGGTATCTTTAGTACAAAAAAAGACCAAAATCCTCGGGATCATTTACTAGAAAAATAGTGATAAGTGATTTTAACTAAAAAAAATTGTATGGCAGGTACCGTTATTTCAAACGATAAAGCAAAAAATAAAAAGATGCCCCGAGATGTAACCCCAAAAACTTTATTTACGAAATTTGAAGTAAATCGGTCGAACCGTTTCGCCTTACGGTCCGCGGACAGACAGACAGACTGACGGACGGCATTGGCGGAACCAATTTTTTGAACTTCTCTATAGTCGTAATATCATTCCTCATACTCAGTTTGAGTTCGAAAGTATACCAATGTATACGAGAAAGTTAAAAAAAGGTTTCTTTGTTTTATTTATTTGACATACATATTAATGTATTTAGTTACATTTGTGAGACAAATAATAATTGTAGAAAGAAGGAAAAGAATTCCAAATTTTTGTTTGTGTTTTATTTTTTAACTCTAGAAAAAGTGTCTTTGGAAAGACTATGGCAATAACAGTCCAAAAGATCAAACGTTACAACCTCTTTTTTACCTTCATGGAATGAACTTTTGAAAACTCTTTCTCGTCTTAAATCAATACAGACAATCAAACATATTAAAATTCCTTATAGGTTTTAACTTGGTTTGAAATTTTTGAATCTCATTTTGTAGACGATCAGATGCCGTATAAACTGGCTCTATAATAAACTCTAAATAAACCGGCTTGTCTACGTTGATTCATCGCTTCACACTTTCGGAAACACAAATATAGTTTAAGTGAAATTAACACAATGATAGTTTCCTCATCATCATAAAGATGAGCCAAATGTTGAACACAAAAAGGTATGCCTTTACTGCGCAGACGCGACAAGGTCCGGCTTAACATCTGCATGACATGGCATGTATTGATGACAGCCTATTGTTATTACTATTTTGTTTGACATGCAGCTACAGGGATTACAAGGATATTTTATAGAAATATTTGACAGATTTTGTTCAAAGGAACTTTTTCAAGGTTCCTAGAATCTTCAGGTTAAATCGAACATTGAACCATTTTTCAAAAATCTCCTTGTTGCACTTGAGATCAAAGAATTCGCAACCGCCAACAAAAACCAAGATCGCCAGTATGCTGCAAAAAGGTCCCAAGTCACAAAACAAAGTTTTCCCGTTAATTCGAGATTTAAAGTTTATGGCCTTTGGAAAAAGCATCCTAAATCTGATAGTACTACGATTTGTCAGTCAAATGGTTAAAGGTCAAAATGATTATTTAAATTTAATTTAATAAAAATTTGTTTGTTTAAGAAAAGAAAACTGATCCGTGTCCAAAATGACCCTTTTTTGAATGCATATGAATTTTTTCACGAGAGTCTTATATTCATATTATTTTTAAGTTTAAGAGATTTGCTTTTGGTTTTTTTGTCGTCTTTTAAGCGTTTATACCACTGAGAGAACCCGTTCGGGATTGCTCCTGACACGCAAAGGTTATGCAAGTCCTTCTTCTTTTCCATACTTATTGCAGTAGATACTGCATTGATAGACCTTTTCAATGTGCACATGTTTTAAGTCGAAATAGCGCATCCTTCTAAACATACGTATCTCCTTATACCCTTCGATGTGTTCGTATTGGTACTTCTTTATAAAGGGTGATTTTTTAGCTGGTTTGGTTTTGGCAACACTGGTTTTGACAGCTGACGTGTGTTTAGTACCTTGTGTTACTGTCAAACAGCTTCAGTTTGGTTTGCAATTTAACCATGGATCGTCTTACAAATGAACAACGCTTGCAAATTATTGAATTTTACTATCAAAATTCGTGCTCGGTTCGAAATGTTCATCGCGCGCTGCTTCCATTTTGTGATCGGCATTCGCGACCTTCTGAGCAGTCTATTCGGAAGATTGTGACCAAATTTCGCACCAAATTTACTTTGTTGGACATTAAACCACCAACACGTTTACGTACTGTGCGTATTGAAGAAAATATTGCGGCCGTATCAGCTAGTGTGACAGAAGACCGCGAAATGTCGATTCGGCGCCGTTCCCAGCAGTTAGGCCTTTGTTACAGCACTACGTGGAAAATTTTGCGGAAGGATTTGGGCGTAAAGCCTTTTAAGATATAGCTGGTGCAAGAACTAAAGCCAGCCGACCTACCACAACGCCGAATTTTTGGTGAATGGGCTCTTGGAAAGCTGGCCGAGGATCCGCTTTTTAATCGAAAAATTGTGTTCAGCGATGAGGCTCATTTTTGGTTGAATGGGTACGTAAATAAGCAAAATTGCCGCATTTGGAGTGAAGATCAGCCAGAAGCATTGCAACAGCTACCAATGCATCCCGAAAAAGCCACTGTTTGGTGCGGTTTATGGGCCGGCGGCATTATTGGGCCATATTTCTTCAAAGATGATGCGTATCGCAGCGTTACTGTCAATGGTGAACGCTACCGAGCGATGATAACAAAATTTTTTTTGCCCGAAATGGAAGTTCTTGACTTGCATGATATGTGGTTTCAACAAGACGGTGCCACATGCCACACAGCACGCGAAACAATGGCGCAATTGCGAGGCGAGTTTGGTGAACAGTTAATTTCACGTTTCGGGCCGGTCAATTGGCCGCCTAGATCGTGCGATTTGACACCATTAGATTATTTTTTGTGGGGGTATGCCAAGGCTAAGGTGTATAGGGACAAGCCCGCTTCGATTGACGTACTGGAAGCCAACATCCATGCATTCATTCGTGAGATACCGGCCGATATGTGTGAAAGAGTATGCCAAAATTGGACTCAGCGGATGGGCTACCTGAGACGCAGCCGCGGTCAACATTTGCATGAAATTATCATTAAACATTAAATTCCAAGGTTCAAACTATCGATTCAAATAAATATTTCATTCATTTTTTCGAATTTTTTGTGTTTTTTTTTTAAAAAAAGTTCTAAACCTCTTAAAAAATCACCCTTTACCAGGTTGAATCACTTGGTACCTAAAAGCTTTTACTTTTAACCAGTTTCCCTTTATATAAAAGTGTGTTCTCTATTTTACTGTTTGGACCAGGTGCAAATATTTCTGTTCCGATTTTGACCGATTTAACAAGTGTTAGAAAACAAAGATATTTCAGTAATTTCTGGGGGAAGTTGATTTCATTCATTCATTTCATTACTTCCTCTTTTGGCATATATTTCCGTCGAAAAATAGCAGAATGCATCATTTGGTAAGACAGCTTTCTAAATGGTCAAATGATGTGCACACAATTTACGGACAAACTTTACTCGATGGTATTTGCAAAACAGATTGCACATTCGATGCCTTTTCTTGTCCAAAGACTAAGCAGCACCACATTCGTCCTTAGTACCAAAGACAAATCTAAAGACTCACCAACAATTTTTCTTTATGTAGTCGATGTAGGTACATATTTGATATACTCAGGTTCGCATCTCAATACACCCTTTTCGATGATTTGCGACAATAGGGCGACAGGTGGTTGCATGGTCCTTTTATTTTGGAGTCGATAACAGCCTTCAAAATTAAATCTTTCTGTCGTTGGTTTGACAATTTCCAAAAGTCGTTGCAAATCTGTGCTCTCTGCTCTCTGCTCTCCTGAAAACTAGTCTCTACCTACATTTAAAACGACACACAATGTGCATGCGGGTCATGTCCCGTATAATTTTAGCACGCTTTATATTTTGTTTCCATAGTTTTCGTTTCCACATTTCTATCTAATGTCTTCGTTTTCTGTGTGGTCATTCCCAATTCGTTCACACACAATCTGAAAAGATTACGAAGCACTACTCTCGTCACATACACAAAAAAAGAAAACAGAATAACGAGGACAAACATTTTTTTAGGCTTAAAATCGAAGCGATTTAACAACTTAAGTTTAAAATAAGCTTTCTCTTTAAAAGCCTAAAAATAAACCGAGTGATTTGTACAGCCGTATAAAGGAGTTATCTGTATACATATCCGACTATCCGCCCAAGCGTACTATTCTTCACAAAACTCAATAAACAGGGCAAGAAATCAAAGGATATGTCATGGTGACTTAAATTATGACTCAAGTTTGTCAACTTAAGCTTCTCTTTAGAAATTCTGAATTATGGTGCCAACGTATTTGACTCTGGGCTTCCTCCCTTGACAAGTTCAAGTCTACCCCCTCCCCCCACCCCTTTTTTAAATGGGACTATTTTATATGTGAACCAAGTATATTGCGGGTAAGTATTTATATTTTGCTTAGATTGTTCCGATATAATTATTCCTTAGGATGGCAACCGTTGTGACTATCTTTAATCAATTTATTAAATCATACCTAAATGAGACTTGCTATTGTAACCCTCGGAATTCTACCAGTATTAACAAAAAAGATACAATCTGATCTCCTACGCATGCTTAACTTGGATTGTATTTGGCAACAGAGATAAAAATGTACGTCTATCTATGAATCTCAGACGGCTAATATACTTGCACTTGAAAATAACAAAGATATTATGGTCGGAATAAAGTGTTTTTAAGCACTTCACTTGTTTCCTACTGCGATTCATTTTTTGGGGTATGATTTATTTTCAAGAAAACCGGGTTTTCCCACTTAAAGTTGTCGGTCTTATTAAAAACTTCCCAAAACAACAAATTATATCTGATTAATATATTTGTTAAATGGATATAGAATGCATAAAAGAAAAATTCAACTAATAAGTGTAAAGATTTTTAAGATTAAGACAGAGTCAAATATGCCGGATCAACAAGAGAAGGTTTATCTTAATTGATTAGTCTCATTAAAAATGGCGGACAATATTCTGTCCATCCTATCAAATCGAACCAAGTGTCTGCCTATCCAGATTACTTTGTTATTGCCATTTCGGAGAAATTTCTCCATACCATGAAAGGCCTCAAGGAATCAGCTGTGTGCTTCTAAAAAAAAGCGGGACTCAGTCTAAAACGGAAACAGACCTAATCCAGTTTACTAAGAAATTTAACGCCACCTTTGCTCAACAACGTGGAGCGCACATTTTTAAATCCATAAGCTTGCATAGCTATTCCTGTTTCCTGTTAAATGGGGGGCATAATATGCCAGCACAATTCCAATGGTGACAGCTATGAAACTTAGAGAGACTCATGTGTGGTCCAGCTTTACACTGGTGGCCTAGTTTCACCTGTTAAATTTGGGATAAACCATAGGACCATCATCCCGGAACGGTCGATCTGATTAGGAAGAAGGTAATTTTAAGAAATTCCTTTATAGAGTCCTAACAACTGCCCGACGTTGATGTCGCCTTGTTCGTCCAGAACCCTTTTAGTATATGTCAGGCGGAAATTATGTTTACCCCATAAAGTAGCTTGAAGACTAATCCGCTATGGAACTGATAGCTGGGAAAACGATAGTGATCTTTATGGAGAGTCAAGGAGCAATTAATACTTTGAAAAAGCCTACAATAAGATTCAAGCCGATACGATAGCGACATCTGCCTGCGCTAAATTTCTGGCCACAAGGATATCCCAGGAAACTACAGAGTTTAAGCAGCTAAAGACTATTGAAATGAAATCAGCACATGCACGTCATCCAGACTAGTCCAGCTAATGTTGGGAGATATCACAGGCCACTGCCTGTTCAGCGTGCAAACTATGAAGATGGAAGTACAGAAGCTACAGAGATATCGAGAAAGAGCAATCATCACACACTTTCTGTGCAACTGTGTCGCACTTGATAGATTCTAGGGGAACCTTTTCTGAGAAGATCAGAGTAATATGAGCAACAAATGTTCCCTGCAAGGGTTTTTTCTTCTAAGAGCGATTACCCCGCTGCTAAGTAGATATAAGCTCATGTGGTTCTACCCACCGAAACGACTCGAGACGAACATCAACTCGATCAACGATCAACAGCAATACGTTGAGGCTACCCTCAGAGCCACATTGGTTAGAGCGTAGGACCCCCACCAATATCCAACTAGAAATGAAGATTCCCTTGCCCTACGCGAACAACTCTTGCACAGTTTCAATTGGTGTTGGTGTACCTTCTACTTGGAGGTAGGGCAATTAGAAATGCCCAGACTTTACAACAGTCCATAGAATATTTTTGCATTTCCGGTCAGACTTGGACAGGTACACGAAATCCAGAAATCCGAACGTAATTTCAAAATGGTTCCTCACTTAACAAAGCAAATTCATAACTTATAGTCCAAACGGTTCCACTAGACTATTGGATAGTGGTTTGATGTTTGTTTGCATCAGTTTTTCCCTGATCCAGAAATATTTTGGAGTACGCTGAGTTTGATTGCATCAGTCATCTTAGATGCCTCTGCTTCAAGACGATTCAGTCCACTCTTCTCTCATTCAGAGCTTCGAAAGTAGTTTGAGGATCGATTTATAGCCACCTCGCTCTCCTAACTTGGTTCAATTGTTATAGTCACCTCATTCTGCTCTCATTTCAATCCACAGCCAGAGGACAAACTTAGGTCTCCCTAGTACGCCGATTGTAACTGCCGGCTAAACGGTGTTTTTATGAGGTCTAAAGGTGCAATCAGACGGTCATCCAAACTTGTCGTCTGGATGACGTAGAAGTAGAAGACAGTGGGATAAGTTTGGATGACCATCTGATCGCAGCTTAAGTGTGTGCCTTAGCTCTCTCCCCTACCTAACACCTGATACGATATTTCAAGGAGTGAGGTATATCAATATTGGGCCAAATATGTACTCCGATAGAATAGGTGCTTAAGAAAACAAACAGAAATCCAGATCGACGTAAGGTGGACTTATTGATTTTCAACTAAACCCGCATATAACAGCCCTTATAGACCATAGGTTAGCTCATCAAACTGCTACCTACACATTTGATGACAGACAAGGATTCGGAAAAAATTTAGTCTGCTTGGAACGTTCTCAACACCAAACTTGCCCCAATCCCACACCACACCTGAAGCTCCTTCCAAAAGTAATTTTCTCCACTAGTTAGTGTCTTTCAAAAGGATTCGAAAGCTTTGACTTCTGTCCTTTCAAATATTCCCCGCCATGATATCCATCGCATTTCCTTCCACGCCATTTGAATCTGCTTAATTTTAAATTTATAGCTCTTCCTTGCTTTCCTGGCATCAGAATAAAAAAAAAAACACCTCCAATCTATCCTTAACGAGTCACCGCTCGTCAAGGCAAAGGAAATACATAAAATTCGCGCACACACAGCATCTCAAGCAGGGAAACCCCAAATGTGATTAAAGTTATCTGATTGGATCCGAGTCGACAAAGTCTGCCGTCAAATGCTTCAATTATTTACGACAAATCGAGAGGCATAAAACTGAAGGCAGGCGACTTCTAACCATAAAAAAACAAAAAAACTCTTACAACCATAGAACAATCCATAACTATGACGTGCGTCCCTAAGAAGAAACGTAAAACTCATTCTTTACCCTTCTTTCCATTCCCAATGAAAGTGGTCTTCGTCATCATTACCATCGTAGAAGATAAGAGATTTTGTTTACGGCAACAACGGCTCCTTTCACTACAAAATGAAATCATAAGTAGTTCACTGTCCGTTGTGAAGGACAAATCTTTTGTATAAATAGAACGCGTTCAAATACAGACATAAGCACCCATACATATCGACAGAAGCCAATAATAAATGGAATGTAGTAGTCGTCGTTATGAGAATAAGAAGTCCTTAAAGAAGGTAGGTCGTTCTATATCGCCATGGTACCTTACCTACATCTTCCAAGAAAATTAAGCAGAATTATCCTTGTTATGTGGGAATGGCTGGCAGGGTGGTATTTTATGTTTGACAACCTCAGGCTGTGTTGTAAACCTTTCTTTTCCTCCCCCCTCCCCTCCCAGAATGATGCGATAGGGGTATCCTTTCTGGGAAACCTCCATCTCAAAAGGATTACAATTTTTTTCCTATTATCATCATCGTTGTTCGCATACGATTTACACACACAGACGGAGGAAAGCAAAAGAGTGAAGAAAAAAAAAACCGACCCTAGGAGTTCTTATAGCTTTGTGCAAAGTGTTGAGCGTAAAAAAATACCTTTTGCCGCGGCATAAAGGGTAAAGGATAACAATTTACGATGAGTTTGTATTCCATTCTTTATATATGTGAAGCTGCTGCTGGCTATGGGATAAAAAGCATTCTGTACACGCCAAAGGATGTCGGCCAGTGTTTAAAATCGGAGCCGCAGAGGGTGCATCATCTCTTTGACGAGAGGATATATTCCAGTCATAATGGGTAGAAGTGGAGGTATGTTTAATTTCTTATAAGGTGAGGTGTTTACCGGCAAAACAAACAACAACAAAAAACCCGCAATGATCCTTTGTTAACGTGAAAGTGGTAATCAAGTGCAGGCGACGACGGTGGTTTTATGAGTTCAACTTAAGAGTTGTTCTGTTTCCCAATTTATTTTCCAGGGGAGAAAATAGATAAACAGATGGATGGAATGGTGCATCGTTAAAAAAACAAAACTGCACATAATTATTTCACTCAACTAAAGTGGGTTCAATCTCATTCATTCATTCATTATAAAAAAAAAAGGAATACGAGACAACTCAATTTAATTGTTACTCAAACCCAACACGAATTAAAAGGAGAAACGTGTTGTCCCGCAACCAAAACATTATCAATTAATGTCTATTCAGCCCGCTTACCCATTTTTTTTTGTCAATGAATCGTTCATTTCGCTTTATGCAAACAAATTAAATAAACCATCAGCTGTACCATGCCAAGGACGACACTCTGGCAACAATAATACAATCTCAAATATACATATAATGTTGGTGGGTGGGTGCCCTTGCACTTACCTTCTTATTTCCTCGCGTATTTTATCCCTCATCTCGTCGTCATCCTCGTCGTAGAGCGAATCCTTAGTTGTGTCGAAACGTACTATTTCTTTGCGTCCAATGACGCCACCACCAGCACCACCGCCAGTTGGACGTTTCTTTAGCTCCGATACAGCCAGCCCCACAACCAGAGTGCTGTCATTGTTATTCTCTGGTGCTACAGTGGCACCACCAGCTCCGATACCAATTCTTGGAGTTTTCATTAAATCGCTCATTTTAATTGCTATTCTGATTTGGAGGGAAATCGGTTGTAGCTCCTCTCTGTGTCAGAGAATAGCCATCACAGTTGGATGCATTAAACTTGCTTGATGGCGGATGGGTAACAATTTGATGGCAAGATGTTTCTTTTAAGACGAAAAGAACGAAGAAACAAAAATTAAATGCTACAAGACGCGAAATGATGAGCTGGAAAAATAAGAAAAAAGAAGATAAAACGATGTTATTGTCGAAAGGATATCTTATTTTTTGGTTAATTTTATTATATACAAAATTGTCACAAATACAGTAGGGCGCAAAAGAAACCAGACATAGTACATATACGTTTATGCATTTTTGGTTATTTTTTTTAATGAAAAGGATAAACAGTCATTTCCAAAGTCCATTTATATTTGCACAACTGGAGAAAATACAGGGTGTCCGCCGGGAAGGCGCCATTTTGGTAAACATTATTCTTGACAGTTCATATTTGGCAGTAGATAAGTGCCAAATTTATTATGGAAAAATACTCGATAAACCAACGTGTTTTAGTCGTTGAAACATTTTATCAAAATCAATCATCGATTACTGTGACGATGAGAAAGTTAAGTGTATTAACAGAATAGTGGGTTCTGGGCAATGGAAAACCCTCAAATTATTCATCAGTCAATTTGCATTCATTAAAAGTTACAATCTGGTGTGGAATTTGGTCAGGAGGAATCATTGGACCTAAATTTTTTGAAAATGAAAATGGCGTTACGGTAGCTGTGAATGTGGAGCGATATCGTGATATGATTGAAAACTTTTTAATGCCACAACTTCATGCTTTGGGCTGGATTAACATGTGGTATCAACAAGACGGTGCCACATCGCATACAGCGAGGATTTACACGACAAGTCATTTCAAGAAATGGTGATGTTGATTGGCCTCCACGGTCGCCAGCAAGGTTTATGCAAACAAACCAGAAAGGCTTGAGCAACTCAAACAAAATATTCGTGATGAAATTAATGAAATACCGCGTGAAACGTGTGACAATGTAATGAAAAATGTGCTTAAAAGGACTCGCGCATGTGAGATTAACAGAGGCGGTCCTGTTATTATATTCCATACATAATTCCCGACATTAAAAAAACCTTTATCAATATAAGATCCATTTTCTTTCATCTAATCAAAAATTATAAACAAACAAAGTAAAGGGTGATCCATTTCGAGGTTCCTTACTTTTTTAAAGAAAAAAACACAGAAAATTCAAATTTAATGGAGAATGTTTATTATCATTTGAAAGAACATTCTTTGGCATTTATTTTTTGAAGATTATGTCTATCAAATGTTGGCCGTTGCTACGTCGCAGATGGTCCATCCGTTGCACTTATAAGCGGGTTTGTCGGCATAAGCTTTTGACTTTACATATTCCCACAGGAAAAAGTCTAACGGTGTGATATCACACGATCTTGGTGGCCAATCGACCGGCCCAAAACGTGAAATTATGTGCTCACCGAAATGTTCTCTCAATAAGTCCATTGATTGATGCGATGTGTGGGAAGTGGCGTCGTCTTGCTGAAACCAAATGTCGCCGAGATCACGAGCTTCAATTTCAGGCATCAAATAGTCGGTTATCATGGCACGATAACGGTCGCCATTGACGGTTACGTTCGCACCGGCATAATTTTTAAAGAAATATGGACCGATGATTCCACCGGCCCACAAACCACACCAAACCGTTGTTTTTTCTGGATGAAGTGGCAGTTCTTCAATCTCTTCAGGTTGCTCTTCGTCCCAAATGCGGCAATTTTGTTTGTTTACATACCCATTGAGCCAGAAATGGGCCTCATCGCTAAACAAAATTTGCCTCGAAAACGTCGGATCTTCTTGGAACTTTTCAAGAGCCCATAGAGCGAAGCGATGTCGCTTGGGAAGGTCGAGGGGCTTCAGTTGTTGCACAAGCTGTGTTTTGTACGCTTTACATTTAAGATCTTGACGTAAAATGCGCCAAGTCGTTCCATACGTCAGTCCGAGTTGCTGCGAACGGCGCCGAATCGACTCTCTACGGTCTTCGTGTACACTCTCAGCTACGGCCGCTATATTTTCTTCACAGCGTGCTGGACGTGGTCTATTCGGTCGAATATTTTCCAATAATGAATGCTGGGTCTCAAAATGGGTGATTGTGTTGCGAATAGTACGCCCAGTAGGCCGATTATGTTGACCATAAGTTGAGCGAAGTGCACGAAACACATTTCTCACAGAACGTGAATTTTCATAATAAAGTTGAACAATTTGTAAACGTTGTTCACGCGTAAGTCTTTCCATTATGAAATGCCAAACAATACTAAACAAAAATAACATGACAGCATGACACGACTCACACGTGATCTGTCAAAAAAGGCTATTGAAAAAAGTATCTCTACTTGGATCACCCGTTACCTAACAAAAAGAGCAGTTTCAAAAATAAAATAATCCTTTCCGTTATTTAAATTGATAAAGCAAAAAAAACTGTAAAAACGAACACTGAACCGCAAACTATTTTGAAATGCTGATTTTGAACAGACAAAACAACAGCCCAATTTTTTTGACCACCCTAAAATCGTAACTAGCCAATCAAACTGTTCATAAAAGAACCACAGCAAATCAATTTGCATCCATCTATAAGTAAAATTTCTATTCACCACTGGTTTGCTTAAGAAAAATGTTTGCAGTAAACCAACATTCACACACACACACATCGGTTTGTTCAAAGGCTGTGCGTTCAAGAATATTTAGCATTCACCCATAAAGAAGAGGATCGCCAAAGAAAAAAGGAATCAAAATTCAACCAAAAATTTAAAAGCTCAAATACTTCGGTTTTGACAACACTGTGAAAAATCGCCAAAAATTAATTAATGAACGATAATAGTCCAAACTAACATTTTTCAACTTTTCTATAAGGATACTGAATAACTTATAACTGCTGCCATAGGCGCCTTCCTGACGAAAAGCGTCTAATCCAAGCGAAGCAAAAAAGTTCCAGTGACAATTCTTAATCTTGGATGTTTTTCAGACTTTCGCAAAAGGTGGAGCGTTGAATTCAATTTTTAAGGGGTATTGGGTCCCTTAAGGGGTTACATGGGTTTATTCGGGGAAAAAAAATTATATTTTCAAAAAAAAATGTTTATATAAAAAATAAAAAAATTTCTTTAACTTTTTACTGTCTTTAAGAATTCAAAAAGAATTTCTGATATTTTCAAAGGAAAATATTCAAAACTCCGTCATTGTAACTTCATTTCCGGTGATCCCTCGCGTTGACAATAGAACTCGTGACAGGATCATTAGAAGTGAACAAAAAAATCGTGTGAAAATTGGATTTTTGGCAGACCTTTTTACAAAAAAATTCTAATTTTGCTAAAATTTGCTACGCATTTTTTTTTAAATAGTTGTAATTGAAAAAAAAACAAAAACCTTCGCCAGAGTCCTCGTGAATTGTATCTCAAAGACCTGTGTAAAATTTCATCAAAATCGGTTGAGTGGTTTTCGAGAACTTTTGAGAACTTTTGACAACCGACTTTGAAAACACAGTTTCGAGAAAAACGCGTTTAAAGTTCTGATAACCTCAAATAAACCTCGTGATTCAATTGAGTGCGCACCGTCGTCCCAGGACTGTATCTGCGGAACTTTTATTCGAAATGACTTGAAAATTTAAGATAATATTCTCGATTTTTTGAAGCTGTCAAACTACATGGGTTTCCCCTTAAATGACACAAAAGTTGAACTATTTCTAAAATTGTTTAGCTCTCCGACAGAGTAGAAATATGTGTAATGGCTTAAAAGATGCGAAATCCAAAAAACCTAATATTTAGCGTTAATTTTATTTGAAAGGATTTTTTCCAAATTTTTTATTTCCAGGAACCCGCTCATTGTCCTTCTCAATAAAAATTCCAAAAATCCATTCAGCCGTTTGCTGTGTGAGTCCTTGCAAAGGGATTTCAAATTTGTTTTAGAGAAATTATAGCAAGTAGCCGAAAAATGTTAAAAGCGATGATTAACCTAAAAGGCATTTTTTAACTTAACTCGCTTCTTATGGAAATCGTTATCCGATTTTAAATTGTTTTTTTTTTTGTAAAATCACGCGGCTAGGTTTCAATCAATCAAATTAATTGTTTCAATAATTATTGCACATATAACTTTTATACATTCTCGTTTGAATTTATATTAAAATTTTAAAACTTCGATCTTCATTTTTTCGGTTTAATCACTTTTTTCTAGGTCAACGGTTATATTTTTTTTTTATTTTGTTACAACTACTTATGGCTTTGTCTTTTTGTCGCCACTATTTTCGATGGTCCGTGCCTTATTTGGTTATTCGTGCTGCTTTTTTTCATATTCGAATGTAGAGCATGCGCGCACTTTAAGAATTCAGTTGTCACTGATCTTTGTTTTGACTTCTAATGCACACAATCGACGACGATCGATGTCTGTTTGTTCCCCACTCCATTTACTTTCGGTCCATGTTTTTGGCGAACTACTTGTCTTGCAAGCAAGCAATCACATCACCTCATATCTATGACTGAAAATGAAAATGTAAATGTCAAACGACATTCGCATGAAGTGTGTGTAATTTCCATAAGTGAACTGAAAACCAGTACGAAAAGTTCTTGACCCATAAATCTTTGATTTAGTATCGAACGTGTGAAGGTACCTTCCTTTGAAAACAAACAGAGATTGCTTCATTCTAATCGATCCAGAATCAATTTGTCAAGCGATAAATTTTATTTTTGTTTTTTTTTTTTCGTGATTGGATGTGATTAGTGAAATTAATCTGATAAAAGTCACTTCTTCGGAATTCTAAAAATAAGAAAATAAAAACCCAACCAAATACTTGTCTGGCCGAAAAGTGAACTACACGATGACAATTGATTTAGAAATGAAAACGATAATAGTCTGGGATATTTATAGAGCAAAAAATTATACACATATTTATTCACTAAGCTGGAACAAGTATGTCAGACAAACCTTGACACTGAACTGTTGACTGCTTCAGTTTCAGTTACATCCTTCAAGGTTAAGATGTGAAAGGAGTCATGTGCTTTATCATGAGCTTGCTGTGGTGTAGTTCGCAAGTCGGTCTGATTGATGGAACAGAGCAGAATTCAATGCAGACAAAAAGGAAAGAATGTTTTCTATTATGTTAAGATAGACGGGACTCTGTATGACGGGGATTATTTTAATGGGATTGAATGATTTATCTGATGAGCGGATTTAAGGGAGTTAGCTGTATGTGGCTATCAGGTCATGTTTTTACTACTATTGTAAGAAAGGTTGCCTCTAGGGGATAATTTTTTGTCTCGTCGATGGGGCGACGTACAAACAGGTACAGGCGGCGAATACGTTTGCGTCTTTTTAAGCTTTGTACATCTGCTGAAGCACTCAGAGGCAGGAACTGATCCATTGCACTTTAGACTGCAGTCTAAATAAGCTAACTTTTTCAGAAAGCAGAGAAGGCACTATGGTTAGACATTTAGTGGCTACTATATCGGCAGCCAGGGTGTGGAGCCTGTTTTGAGCAAACGCATGACAGCCCTCCACTCCGCTCCGAATGCCTGTTAGGCCCCTGTAGCAAATATCTCTTTAGGAGACCTTTACGATAGATGCCGTCACACTGTCACACAAAATACAGTCGCCACTGACGAGCAAGTTCGTCGGATTTCTCCTTTCCCTAAATTTAAGTATGGCTCGCAACCTAAACAATACTAAGGGTGTTCAGTCTTCCAACCGAGTTGAAAGAGTTCTTAAGGTGTAGTAAGATTGAGTAAGACCTTAAATCTCAAAAGTAAGAGTTCCAGGAAGTTTATAAATCTTTCCAGAGATAAGCTTAGGCTATTAGTTTCCTCTTGCGAAAGAGACTCAGATGGCAGATGCAGACATGTGCAGATTCTGTGGTGATCTGCACATATTGTGTGAATGCGAGGCAATCTAACGTGGTCAATTCTTAGGGAGACACTTCTTCAAAGCTTTGAAGGAAATAGATGGTACAAACTTCAAAGGTTTCCCAGGGTTCGCGATGGGACCGCTTCGGTGCCTAGTATTGTGTGGTGAATCTTACATAATCTTAACCTTACCTAACCTAAGACCTTAAGTATAGGAATGCTGTCAGGTAGAGGCAAATATACTTCGCACCTGCACCTTTTCTTTACAAAATAATTTATGGACATTATAGATAGCATAAATCTTCGCTTGACAAACTGATAATTGTCATTTTCCTCGAAAGAACCGGCTCCTGATCCTTGATAGATTTTGGATCAATCTGTAAAATTGCGATTCTATTTTCTGACTGGCTCATCTTCAGGCCAAAACTGACGAAGTTGACGATGAAATATTTGATAGGGGAGATGGAGTGGGATTGTTTTAGAGTGCATTTTATACCAAAAGCTACTTTAACAAGATAAAGTTTTTTTCGGGTTACTTTCATGATCAAAATGTCAATGGTTTGAAAGCAGACATTCTCAGGTTGCTGCTATTATTTCGACAATTTATTGCAGTTCTTGCAATACAGACATATATTCGTATAATATAGAGTGCGCCAAATAACTTTTTTTTTTTTGAAACAGGGCGCAAAACATCGAGTGTAGCTTCGGCTGTGTGGCACGTAGCGCCGTCCTGTTGAAACCAAATGTTGCCAAAATACTTCTTCTCCAAGTTTTGTGAAAAAAATTCGTTCAACATGGCCCGATAACTATCGCCATTGACTGTAACGGCCACTCCTTGTTGTTGTTGGTTGTTCAAGTATATACACAACCATATTCGTTCAGCGGAAGGCTTAATAAGCTAAATTTGCGAAATAAGCACTAGTTGAAAAAAAACGTTAGATCTTTAAGTTCCGTCTACTGATCTGTCACTATAACAAAGCAGAGATGGCCCAGTTCCCCTTTAATCTCTTCCCCAGCTCATTCATTAGATAACCTGAACTGATTCGAATGGTGTCGAGTAGTAGTATCAGCTCATCCTCCCCATCATACGCTGCCACTCGCCCTTTGCCCAGTATCCTGAAAAACCCATTGAAAGATTCGTTTTCGAGTTATGGAAGGACAGACTGACGACAGGCTGACGTTGCATTTATGCAGAAGTATGTGATGAAGTAAAGGTTCGAAGAATTTTTCAGCTTTCGCACCGCCACGACTTTTGTGGCTGCGACAAGTGATGGCCTTGTCACTGAGAGACAAGCAGGTAAATCTAGGAACGGGCGTCTTTGCGCATCTCACTTTTCTTTCCTTCTGGCTTTTGAAAAGGCGCCTATTTGAGGACTTCAAAAGTCTGTGTCACATTGTTAAGAAAACTACTTTGCCACGGCTACAAGTACCGCCTGGAGTAAAACGTTTTTTACCATAAGTAGAAGTACACGACAGGAGCAGCACTGCAGTTTGCAGCGGCGAGATTCTTGTGCACGACACCTAAACAAATATGTCTTTAATGTCTTCTCAAGATAAAGCCTCGCAATTTATAAACAGATCCGAAGGTAAAGGTATAAAGATTAGACTGCTCGGACGACAAAACCTAGACAATTCCCAGCATTATTGGTGCACTAAATATGTGGTCATTCGCCGAAGGTCGCCATTATCCTCTTTTGGATTAAGCGACGTTTTACTTTTATGAAGATATTATATATCTACCTAGAAGGGTTATAAATATAAATGCCTATAGTACGCTTGACAAATTTAATAATATTTTCTATATCTTGGAACATTTCCAGACCTTTGGAAATGGCGTGGCTTGAGATATTTCACTCACGGAATACTCAGTAGATAAGGAAATACTTAGGTTCCTTAAACTTTAGTCCTTTCTGGACAAGGACATAATTGTATACCATATCGATTGGTCTAAATAAAAGTGATTAGCAGAAAAGGTAAAAAAAGTTTCGTCATTTTCCAAAGACATTTAACCCATTTCCAGGTAAAACATTAAATTTTAAAAATCATAAAGAACATAATCATCGCGACTGCCCTCAATCATTATGTCAACGAGCATTGCTTTAATGTTTTAATAAACTCCCCCTTTTGACGCCTCCTTGTGCAGTTCGCATAGAAATCCTTAAGTTCTACTCATGTCTATGTGCCGCGTGCGAATAATCCTTCATAATATCCTACGTGACCTATTCCACTATAAAGAAACAAAAAAAAAAAATCCCTAACCATTCTGCACGCGAAAGTATCATAGATACAACCATTGCGCAATTGCATGACCACAACTAAAGGAAGAACAGAAGAAGAAAAAAAATATATATATATAATTGCCTACAATTAAATTGGACACTTATTGCTAAAGTAAAATATTGAACATAAACGTTCCTAGGGAAATCCTTGTAAAAAGGACTTTCATACAGCAAAGAAAGTTATTGTATCCACTCTTCACCGTCATCGTTTCTACAACCACCCTTTCAACTGAACACTATAGCACTACCACCACCAGCACCACCACCACCACCACCACAATCATCATCAACGCGCGGCTATCATTTTGTATTCCTCATGGTGTTTGACAAGAAAATCCGCCAATTTGTTTTGCACTCCACTTTAATTTTCCTTTTTTATTCTGTGCTTCCTGGTTCTGTGCTGTAAGTTTAAGTTTTGCAATAGCTTCTTGCCTACTTCTTTGCCATTGGCCAATTTAATCATAATAATAAAAAAAAATACACACTCACACACACTAACACACAAGGACTGGATGAATGAATGGAATGCCTTTGTTATGGAATGAGAAAGACTTCTTGGGAAAAGTTCAACTTTCTAATTTTACAGCAATTTGATAGCGAAAAAAATAGTAAGTTAGAGGAAAGTCCTGGCATTGCAGTAGACCTTTAGTTTGTAACCAAATACACACAGATACTCATAGTTAGTGTTAGAAAAGGGAAAA